>OU963911.1:10017500-15632959 GCA_902850365.2 Chilo suppressalis
TTAAATTTAGTTCACGCTTATTAAATATATACCTCTCACAAATCACAATATGTGTATTTATTTATTTTAAGCGCATTAATTACTGCATCTGTGACTAATGAGACGTATGTTCTTCTAGGTTCATTAATTATTAAATAAATTATATCTTTATTAAGTCACACGAACCGCCATCGTTTAAAGTTTCAGTAAATAATTTATATTGTAAAATAACATTTGTATGATAAAATGTAGATTAGTAAAAATATGTGTAATAACGGATTTTATTCAAGCATTTTCTAGTAAAATATTCTTTAGATTGGTATTTATGAAATAATTTGACTGGATTATCTTGAATAAAGATACAATTTCAGGTTTATTAATTAGATATCCATAATTTTCTTATTCTATCTCAGTGTATCTAATAAGCTCGAAAAGTGCCTCTTGTATTACCAAAGAATAAAGTCGTGTGCGCAATGTTAAAAAAGTGCTTCCAAAATTTATTATAATTTGTTAATTTTAATTGGACGTTATGTATTTTCAAATAACAAAATAGAAAGAGTTCATAAGCCATGATGTTTACAGTTTGCATGAATAATGGTTAAAAAAAATTGTACGTGAGATAAGGTCTAATGTTACATGACTAGCATTTTGGGCTCTCGTCCAAAATCAAAGGGGATTCGGGTCTAGGTCAAAATAGTTCTCTGTAACATATATGCTAATTGCTGAATGTTTATGTCGAATTTTGAGTGTATCTAACGACGTTGTTAGTGGTAGTTACTTAAAATGTATGCGGTCGTTTAGATTTTAGGTATGATACATAATACCGACTTAAATAATAATATTATGTCTTCATTTATATTACCATTCAATGTTGCGTTGTTTATTTTATAGAGAGAATGTGTAGCTAAATAAATAGACAGACTAAAACTGGTGCACACTTTAATGCCTTTGTTATTAAAATAGAATTTCATTTTCATCTTTAATATTGGCCGATGTAGAGTGGTTACTATCATTATATATTTCTTATCTATCCATGACAAATTGTTTCGCTATCTGAATGACGTATCGGCACACCGTTTTAAACTTGGACGAAAAGAAATATCGTACTAATGAACGATTTAATATTTTTAAAATTTATCTCCGTCAATCAATCTTCGAGCCGCTAAATACAGCAGGTGAACTTAAATATCTTCACGCCTTCATTTATCTTGTGTGACCTTCCGTTCAGTTGTTAGAAAGGCATTTCATGATAGTTGATTGACCTTTAAAACAATTTCACCCACGCCTAGCAACTGAACTTATGGTGTCACTGTAACATTCTTTGGCTACATATATGTTTCGTTGTTCAAATGATAATTAGCTCCAACATTGTAAACGATGTCGTTACAGTCTGTAACCGTAAATGGAGTTTCACGTTTGTAATATCAGCACTGTTGGATTACAATGATATGTATAAATTCAATGTAAAATCGGTATTTATGTACAAGCGTTTGAAGAATATATTGCGATGGAAAATTTAAATGAGATATCCATTGACGATACAACCTACTTTAGATGTGCCCTTATGTGTGTCGAGGCCTCTATAGACTGCTCTCCAGAATATAAAAACTATTATAAAAAGATATTTAAAACTAATACAACGATATCAAATATCAAAATTTGATCCGTCAGACAGTAGAAAAAAATGTTATAGCTGAGGCTGATTGTAAATATTATATGAAACAAAAGTAGTCGGTACCTATACTTTTTTATTCATGCAAAAGATATAAAAAAGGATAGAATCGGTCTAAACCTCTATTTGAAATTCTTTATCTGAAAAAAAATATGAATACTTAAGATAATTTGCTCTTAATTAACACGCTTTTTATTATTATGTTGTTAGCTCTTCAAATACCTTTTAGGCGCTTTCTCGTCTTAGGAAATTATTGACAAAACATATTTTAGGCTTAAGTTACAAATTAGTAGTTATTTGGTGAATAATTTTAACTCACTGGTATTACATGGTGCGTAGTTAAATGCATTCAGTACCAAAACCTACTAAATATTGAAGGCACACTCCAAATGCTTGTCATTCTTATTTAAATTACATACGTAAGTACGTAGTTATAATATACTAAGCTAAATTAAGGTTAATACAAGAGTTTGCTTAAAATATTTTATGTCGTGGATAGCCCTCAAAGCTACTTTATAAAATGCAAATTTTAATATTACGAAATAGTCCTTGCTTCGAGCAAGATATAAATATTTGGCAATAAGCAATTATATTTTTGCCAATAACTACCGAACATTAATGTTTAATGATAGTTATCACTGTTATATTTATTTGGTAATTGCATATTTATAAGTTTTCAACAAGCCAATAAAAACGTTCGGATCGTTCAGAAAGAAATATTATCACCTTTTGCATGTAATTAGTCTTCCGTTATTGCTTGCATTATTTTGTTTATTTTTAAATATTTCTGTTCAGCCAGTTAAGAATTTATTCAAAAGCGCGTTTCAGTAGCATTTATTCGGCGTTATTATTTTGATCCTAACAAACTAGTAGTTCACCTTAACTCACAGCACTGTGATTTATTCACATGTAATTTGTAAGTTGGTTTTTAGTTTATTTTATACAGGCACAGAATTGCAATTTTGTGTGAGGTTTGTGCTTTTGCTTCGTGATAAACATAATATGGTTAACACAACCTGATATTTTCATAGACGATAACTACGTAAAACAAAAATATTGAAGCTAATAGATTCAAACTACATTTTTAGGTAGGTGTTAATATAAGTTAATGAAAAACATACTATAATATTCAAATAAGCTCTCGACTTTGAAACCTTACAAAATGTTTTCTTTTACCGACATTGGCACTATGAATAATTGCAACTCAATTATTAAATGTGACGTGTGTGGTGTATGTCGCTATTAATTGATTTATGATTCAACCATCGTCATTTAACTTTGATCACTCTTTGAGGACAATCGGTAGTTATAATGTCAATTGGTTTATTTCTAAGTATAAGAACAAACACTGGGCTCATATTTGAATGACAACACTCATCAAAATAATGTTTATACTATTAAAAACGTCGCAAAAATAAAAGCCACTTATGACTTTATGGCGCTGGCAATAATGTTTTATCTTTTATCAGCGATACGAGTTGAGAAGTGAAACATTTTCATTATTGGTTATTAACGTCTTACAGTAGTTTGGAAAAGCGCTAAAGACTTAAAGGTGATAACAAAATGTTGGTGTGACTTTTAAAAACTGAAAAGTGCTAATCGATTAAATTAAAATGGCGCAAGCATGTAACATGGACCACAATTACAAACTAGAAAAGAAATATCTTGAACTGAAGAGAATGGTTATAGAGAAAACGGAGGAATTAAAAAGAAGAGATCAAATAATAGCCCTCTTAGAAAACGAGATTGATGAAAAAGATGCAACGATAAGATATTTAAAGAACGAGATTGATAAATTCAGACAAGTGGTTAAACCTTTGACGAGACAAATAATCGGAAACCATAGGAATGGATTGGAGGAAGACGAGTGTTTCGTTATGAAGGCACCTGGTATGGAGAATACCAGGATATTACCGTTGGGTGAACCGCGGCTTAAACGGACAGCGATCTCGGCTGAACCACTTTCTTCACTTTCCCAGGAACATGAAATGAAACTGTTGAAAATACCGAAAAAACAAAAGTGAGTATAACATATCTGTGAGAGAAATCAAAGTTGATGTATAACGAATGTTTCAATTTAGGTTGACGTAAATTTTTGTGTTTATTTATAACTTTCTTAATTTTTATCAACGAACTCGATCATACATAGTTCTTAAAACGTTGGTCGCGATTTTTGTGTGTGACATGTAATGAAACTCAAAGCTCGTTTGTTTCATACAACGCACAAAGAATACAAAGTACTCCACTGTATAAAGCTGTGACATTCAATAAAGTTATGTTTAACATACAATCCACGATTTATTTCCCAACGACCCAACGAATGCCGAATAGGGATTCCATCGCCTCTTAAATAGTGTTAGCTGTGATGTAAGTTACAACCAAACATCAATCAATGTGATTGAATTTCTTCTGAACAGCATTCGTGTACTATGCCGTTTAAGGTCGACAAGCTAGTATGCCTTCGAGAGTCACATTTGGTATAATTACGTTCGAACTTCGCGTCCTCGCCAGATATATATGTCGTGACATATATATCAGTCACATCAGCAAGAGTTTAAGATATAGCTGCAGACATTGCACGATTGATGACAATATTCATGACTGTTTACCATATCAAAGTATGAGATGCCGTAACGTAACTAATCTACCAGTTGTTAAACGACAATTTTTCATTCAAGCCGTGATGTGAACATACCAATTAGCAATGTAATGCTTTTATTCCTTCATGACATGTGTGTATATGTTTTATGATTCTAGTTTGTTCACTTTATTCGATCGATTGACAAATGATAGTGTTTTGTAGACGCATTAGATTGATAGGAGACAATTGCAAGAAATCTTAAAATTAATGTAAACGGGATCATTTATGGGTTTTATGTTCTACCATATTGATCATTTGTTTTTTTATTTCCTTCGTTAAACTTTGTACGATGATATGCAGTTCTATGTAGGCGAATCAGACTTGTACTTGCTAAATTTTATGATTACAGATTTTTTATATCTCAAGGCATAAATAAATAGCTATATCTAAATAAATTGTTTAGTCTGAGTTAAAAGACTGGATTCGAAGCAGTGCCTTTAGCTTTTTGGGTGAAGGCACTGCTGCTATACAACCGGGACCTATTGTGTTTCCTCTAGTTGGTATATCGTACTCTTCAAGATGTCAAACAATGTCAAATACTTTAATAAGGATATAGGTATATATATATACATATATATATATATATACAACGAAACTTCTAATTAGTCCGGTATCAGATTGAATTCGAACCTCCGCGCTGTTGTGTCTCAATAGGCCGGAGTCAAAAATTATTGAACCCATTTCGCAAGTAAGAGTGCACATAAAAAAAGAGGAATAATATTTTATACGTGTGATTTGAGGTCGGTAAAGCGTCATCATCTATTCAATTATCTGGTTATTAATAAGAGTATTGGGTATCTATAGATTAGGTATAGAGAATCATGACGACGCATTTGCATTTTATGAGAAAATTTTCCATGGTAATGTAGTTGTTATTCTTTAGTATACCATCAAAAAGAAGAGGCGCCAACAAACTAAAAGCCCAACAACTTTTTTAAAAGGACGGAATATTTTTAGATTGAAAATAAGGTTATTTTTTCGATACAATATCAAAATAAGGAGTAACTATTTATATATATTTCAAACAAGCATTTTAATTTATCTTATTCAGTACATGTTATTTTAAAATAGGAACTTATTATGAAACTTTCCTAGATATCGCTAATGTTAATATAATATACAACCTGTAAACCCATCCGACTCGGATACCTATAGCGGCTCCTATCTTAGACTGTCTGCTGTAATAGTATTTTATGACCCTAATTTACTATAATTTAAAGGTTAGTTATTGTGTTATTATGCGTGATTATTGAAATTGCCCTGACTATAAATAAACTGTTATAGACACATTGGATTAAATGTCATTTTCATAAATTATATGTTCCTATATACCTACTTAACACTGAGGTCAAAATCAAAGTTAGACATTCACAATCCCCTTTGAATGTAAATTTTTCTTGAGCAGTTTATAAAGGTGACAAATTTTATTTTAATCTTTAAAATGAAAACTAGTGTGCCACAAAGGAACAAACATACATATATAGACTGTTAAATACGAGACTGTTAAAGGTAGTAATACCCTATCTGCGCGTCGCGCTTTGCGCTCTTGCATTGCGCAGTCGGGTAAAAAAGCGCACGTACAAAAAGTAAACAGGTACTTTAAAATCGAGTGCTCATTTTGCGAAGTTAAACATTCTGCGTAAACAACTTTGTTCATCTTTTTATTCTACCCATACTTATCATGGTTGTTTATTTTTTCACATGCATACGAATTGTAAAATAATTTACCTCTTTAAATAATCTTGCATTGAAAGAATATACACAGGTAGATTTGTTGTATCATTACTACATTTTTGTAAGTCTTAGAAAAGTAGGGCTCAGCGGAATTGGTGCGCCCATCTAGGGTGTAGAATATTTAATAGAAGACAACAGCAACATAATACTTTACTCAGAGACGTAGATAGTAACTATACTACTTATTTAATTGCTATAAGATTCCAATACTTCACTGAGTTTTCTGCAGGCCGGCAAGGTGAGGATGGTTGGTGTAGCAAGCAGTTCATAACTGTTGCACCAGCTATCTTCGCGTCTAGACTTTACCACCACTTAACATCAGGCATACCTGCACATACATGCATTTGCCTACCTAGCTATAAAAAATAAGGGGGATTGGGTATATGTCGGCGAGGTGGGGTAGATATGACTGAAGCGGCAAATTTTTATGCTGCATTAGCTGTATTTATTTTTCTATGAAAATAAAATCTTATGAATTTTCAAAACTCGCAGAACAAACGTTGTTCTGTATGATGTTAGCTATCTAGTACTGCGAGGTTACTGGTATTTTAAAATTAACCCTGTATACATACAGATGAAGCTAAAGAAGTTTCACTTCAGTCGTGTGGTCATAAGCACACTCGTTTTTTTAATATAAAGAGGCAAATGACAAACGAACTTATTGCCCGCCTAATAGTAAACAGACACCATAGCCAGACCCGTCTTTCCCAGTGGGCACTTTGGGCAAGTGCCCAGGGCCCCATGATCGATAGGTGGGCACCTTAGATCACAAATACAAAGTCCCTAGTTCTTGTTAGATCACCAAACGGGGGTCATAGGGGCCTCATTATCCTAATATGCCCAGGGCCTCCAATAGGTCAAAGACGGCACTGACCATAGCCTATATAGGTGAGTGTGATAAAAGAGCTTCACTTCTCATTCCCTACGCAGCGGAGCCTAGACAACCGTTTCTGACAAACAGAACCTTAACACCACCAAAGTTATATTTCGCTGTGGTCTTCTCTAAGGTGAATGGTCCGCGGGGCCTGCTTACTGATATAAAATCTACAGGGATTACTCTACGTTACATTCTTAAATACAAACGAGAAAAAAGGCATTTAAATATTATGTTAATATTATCATCATTAGTGCTAAGGTTTACGCTGGTAAATTGAGTACCGCCAGCCATTCAGTTTCTCATTTACCATCAGATTAAAAGGGTACCCATCAGTCCATTTGTCTTGTACTATATCTTCTATGGAAAATGCTTTAACCAATTCTCATTTACCAATTTCCAGATCACGGGAGTTGATCAAGAGCGCCATCTTGGACAACGACTTCATGAAGAATCTGGAGATGACCCAGATCCGCGAGATCGTGGACTGCATGTACCCCGTGGAGTACGCGGCCGGCAGCCTCATCATCAAGGAGGGAGATGTCGGCAGCATAGTGTATGTCATGGAAGGTGAGTGCAAGCTTTTTGGATTATCTACCTTCTTGGTGTTTCTTCTGCTTTGTGTCAAATCCAAATGTTTCTCCTCGCACTTCCGCCTTTTTCGGTGGAACGAAATATAATATTTCTTTATGAGTTCGTCTGACAGCTGTAGAGCGTTAAGCCTCATTGAAAGCCAAAGGTCATTCCAATGATTCGGAATTGAGCGGAAAATCCCGCAGAAATGTAAAATATCTTTGAGAAAGGTTAAGGTAACATTAGTAAGTTTTTTTTTTAGATGTATATATATCAGTACTTGTAATGAATGCAGTACTTTCTTATTAAAGTAATAATGTGATAATATTCTAACTAAAATCATTATGCCCAGGTCTAAAGAATGGAAATGAGTAAATAATAGTAAATATTTTTAAATTTTTTTTCAATCTACATTAATACTGTTAAAAGAGCCAAAAATTTTGCATACATAAAAGTTTTTGATCTATGAATAAATGAACATAGATTCCTGTGGAAGACTAATATTGACAGGTAAGTATAAAGGATTATTTAAGCGTTTTATATATTCTTATATTTAGCAACACCTCTGTCCGTCAAACTAAAATAACTAAAGCTCGATAGATAGAACTGAAAACAGCGCCACCTAGCGTGGAGTAGCAAACTTTAGCTTCATTAATATGTCAAAAGAGGACGCCACTTTTTCAAATGGTTTTATTTCTTACTTATTGTATTGTTAGTTTATAATTAATTTATTTATTTATAGGAAGATAATACATTAAAATAACACAAACTTAAAAACTACATAGCTTAACCTACTTACCTACATAAATAAATTAATTACAAAATAAAAAACATATCACCCCCAGCGCCGCCCAGTTTATAGTTATAAAGTATTATAAATAATTTATGTCATAACATGTATTTGTTTCTTAGGTTTTCAAGGTAACATACTACATTTACAGTAGAAAATATGAAAATTAGGTACTTTGACGTTTATTTGGTATCAAATAAATTAGTTGTTTCTTTCTGTCATAAAGGTAGTAAACAATCATATTTCCGGGCTATGAGTTAAAATTATATAATTATGTATACATATTTGATTTTTAACTACCATTCATTTAAATAATAAATTAAAAAACATTATTGTTTTTACTATTATTTACTCCTTGGGCGCCATCTTTTCTTTAAGACTAGAAATGTTTAGTTTAAAAAGCAAACAATAGATGTCGCTACGAACATAAAAAATAATCTGCCGCTAGATGGCACTACTATGTTTTCATTCAAACAGTAGTAACTTAGCTTCATAGTCTTTAAAATTTGAATATACATAATAAATTATTATTTGACAGAGCTAAGATTTTATTGTTTGTACTATAATTTTTGGAAATTTTTATAGTTATTATGTAATTAAATTTAAGTAGGTACTGCTATTGCCTATTGCCGATCTTTTCTTCAATGTTTCGTGCGATGCTTCGATGTCAGCTTTAGGGTTGGACACTAGGGATTTATAACAGGCAAACCAAAATAATTTATTCTCGGTGGACTAATATCAATACTAATTCATTATAATTTGATACCTTAACAATATCTTAGTAGGTAAGTATTTTATATTATTTTAGGCCAGCAGGGTATCCTGCTGCATTGTTTTCTTTAAAAATGTCACTATCTTTTTAAATATAGTCAGGGAAAGAAATGAATATTTTTTTGCTTTGCTTTTTTAATTGTAATGTTTTATTTACTGCAATTCCACATACTACCCAACTTAAGCGCTTGTAAGCTACTAACGTACTTAATTTTCAAATTGTTAGGTAATTTATTTAATTATATTTTTATCTTAAGCATTTAACTGCTAATTTGTAGCAACATTTTCTTTAGTGTGTGGTAACTTTAAGAGTAAATTAAGTTTATAGTCTGATGATCATTTAAAAATCGGCGGAAATCAGATATTTGAGATTGTATTGAAATCGCATTCACGTTTATTTTCTTTGACAACCGTAAATCCTTTTCCTGGTGTTTCGACGCTGTTCGCACTAAGCCTACGCAGCTGTGACTATAGTTTTCTCGAGAAAGCGGAAAAGCCGCACCAGCGTGACGGCACTTTTCCAACCCACCCAGGCTAAGCCAACCGGCCTGCGAGCTACGTTTGATTTCACAGCCGCAAATAGAAAAACGAGTTACGTATTGTTACCACCGGATTTGTTTACAAACTGTGTTTACTTTCGATTGTCATTTGTTTTGGTTTCTTTATCTTGTTCTTCATCATAATCATAATAATAAAAAATGATGTCATAGAGGCTCTTAGTAGAAATAAATTAAATTGAATTTCAATCTTTAAAGTTGTACTGGGAAATCGTTAGTTTAATGAAAATAGTAACATTGGCAGCGATTGAAAAAGAATGAATACGCTTCTTGCCTGCAAACTTATTAATTCAGGTAGTAGAAATCTATGAATAAGAAACTTGTTTACCAACTTGTGTCTTTTTTCACGCATATTGCCTCAATGCCCAAAGACGTCGTGTTCCACTGAAGAGTAGCACATTAGGACCTTGCCTCAACGATATCGTCCTTAATATTTGCTTTGTCTGCTATGGTAGCAACGTGGGCTGTGTGCCACCATATTATTGAGGATATGATATTGATTACCTAAGTGTCACTATGATTTGGTGTTAGTCGTATGATAGTCCTCGTGTGACAGTCATCTTTCGGAGCACCGTCGGCGCTAACCGCAGCTGTTCTTTTTTGAATGTGTATGCTGTTGGTCGTAGATGACCTTTACAGCGTCACCGGGTTTGGAGACGGCGAGATCCTAAGGGGACCTCAAGCCGAGAATTCGCGAGTGCCTCTAGATGTATTCCAGAAGGATGGCATCTCCCCACTGGGGGAGTCTCCTCTCCGTCTGGAGCCTCTAGACCACTCGAACCTGAGGGGGTCCGCTGCTGCGGTGACGCGGCGACGGCCGGTGTCGATTTTTTGAGCTGTTTGGAACACTTTTTGCTTGATCAAATATGAAATATAGGCGTGAAGAAGCAATAAGCAGGCCGGCAAGGTAACGATCGCTAGTGTGGCAGGTAGAACTGCTGTACAAGCTATCTTCGCGTCTGGACTCCACCGTCACTTAACATCAGGTGAGATTGAGTAATCTGTCATCTGTTGGAATGATTTTTTTTTTAATTGTTTCGGTTTATTGCTACTACTACCATAGTTTGATTTTACTGTTACTACTCTTTGACTGCCTCGTGGTCGCCTCGCCTCGACGAGGCGATATAATAAAAAATAAAGAATTCATGTCGTTTTAAAAAAAACAAAGATAAAGAATTCATGTCGTCGTTTCAGTATTAAATATGAGTAAAGCATTACTCTATTTCACATCATCACCGACAGCTCAATCAATTTCAAACAGCATTATTACGTGAATAAAATTTGTGCAATTCACGAAGGCTATTATGATAATCTAATCGAGCACAAATCTCAATCTGTGTAACTAATTTAAGCCAAGTTTTCGATATGACAAAAAGGTGTCTACAGAAAAACTTTATGACCCGCAACTAAATAAGATGGCGATAAAAACTGCTTGCTGCCCACGATCAGTTACCGAAATTTTCCATGTTATTATTTAACGTTACGTTTGCCTGAGTCATCCACGAAAACTGAACGGTGACCAAAAAAAACAAACAAATTGGTCCACTTTCGTCACTTGGCCACAAAAAGCCTAAATAGTCAAGAAACGGCCGGGGGAAAAAAGAACTTGTAGGGCTGTAACCTCTTTAGACTTCGTGGGTGTGCAATGGTCCATCATACTCACATAGGTACCTACGTGATTACTCGAAAGTTTAAGAAAGAGAAGTTAAGAATAGAATAAATTCTAAACCGAGTAAAAATCAAAGTGTGAACCCTCACAACAACGGCTAACTAGAGACAAGGTCCGAGTCTCAGAGACGCCCTCTAGTTGAGCCGACCCCCTCAGGTTCGAGTGGTCTAGAGGCTCCAGACGGAGAGAAATGCCATCTACCTTGAATACCTCTAGAGTCACTCGCCAATTTTCGGCTTGAGGTTCACTTAGGATCTCGCCGTCCGAAAACCCGGTGACGCTGTAAAGGTCACATTGGACCAATAGCATACACACTGAAAAAAAAACATACTGGAAGGCTCGTTCACAGGACGCGACGCGTTGATTTTTACTCGCTCAAGCAATACCGTCCTTATGAAATTACGGGCTCTCCAAGAATGCCTTTACCATTACATTATGTCGCAAAATAGTAAACAAAAATGTGTGCCTCTTAGGAATGTAGATTAACTTTCTTCTACGTAATACCAGCCACCAGCAAGTATTGAATAAATAATACCTCTAAGTTACTCCTTACCCGGGTTTCAAAATTATAAAGATGACGGCCCTATCATTTGTCCATACAATACGTGATCAGAGGCTGACTGGACTGACCTTCTTAGACGGAGCTCGGGCGACCTTGCCGCCTTCTCATTTAACTTTCCCGTTAAAGTTTGACCCTTTTGCTTATAACAATAAGATCAACGTTTCGCTGCTATTATATTATGCTGTGCAGACTCAGTTAGTTATGCGCTTGACGTCACAATGATGTCTTCAAAGTGAAAGTGATGACCACTGTTATGCCGATTGTTTGTTAATACCACGGTTCCAAATATAGCCTTCTTTATGCAATATGTTTAAAATAAGATAATTAACACATATTGTATCAAAGCTTTTGATAATTTCCATGTTGTATTGGATACAAATAAGCATAATGTCCTCCTGCCTCCGTAGCATGAGCTGCGCGATATGTTAAAACAAAGACTTTTATCCATGCTCAAATGTCAAACTCAATTGTAGTTTGAGGGACAACGTTGATAAATCGCTTTGCCGTATCGTGTTTTGGTGGTCATGCTCCATAGAGGGATATTAAGCGGCCACAATAGCTTAAAGACGCCTGCTATACCAGCTTTTGTAAATTAACCGTTTAAAATCGTATATATCCGTCTATGAAATAAGTCGCGCATGACGCTGTATTTCTGCATTTTTGAGTAATTCGTCTCGGTAATACGCTAATTTAATGCGAATTATTGTCACACAGAGAAAAATGAAAAAACGAAGTAGACTTATGTTGTCAGGGAAATATACTTTGCCATATTGACAAAGAAAAATTGTATCTGCTGAACGTTTACCGCGTTGTTACAAAATGTTGAGTAAATATATCCCCGGGCTAAAATGATGTTGTCTACTTTGTTTGCTAAAAATTAGACAGAGGGCTTAAGCCAATATAAATAAATAGTATGAGCAGCGCAATGTGATTTACTCGTATATTATGATTTTTCCACTTAATCAATATTGTTGAAGTACTTACAGTGGTGGTCGTATAATTAGTAACACTATCAACGGTTCTTGATATTATGTAAAATACTTCACCGCAATCGTTTTTATTTTGAAATTAAACAATATTTTCAACGATATATCATGTATTAGAAAAACAATAAAAATCCCATTACACAAGTGCAGTTTCAATATGACATTACGGACAAACATTTAAATCAGGTTTAAGGTATGAACAATAATTATTATCAACTAATTAGAAACAATAACAAAAAAGGATAAAAATCCATATTTTTTAAGTATTAGTAATTAGTATTGTTATTTATGAAATAGCTTTTATTCACAGCCTACCAATAGTTATTAATATATTAAGTTAATTACAATAACAGCACTGCAACGACGTGACATTGATTTAATAAATTTCATGCATTTTTGTCGGGGGATTCAATTCCATGCTTCAAAAAATGCTTCATAAAGTTCGTTTTGACTGGTGTTACGTTTGTTTGAGACTTTCGTTTTAACAGTATAGAGATCTTCTATCTGGTTTAAATCCGGACTATTTGCTGGCCAGTCTAAAACGGATGTACGATGTGCGCTAAGGAAACATCTGACGCTATTGGCCGTGTGTTTAGGGTCATTGTCATGCTGAAAAATCCGGTTACAGGGAAATGATCGTCCGAGTACATGAGACCGATCGGTGTGAAAATCCTTGGCGGCGGTGAGCGGAACCTATAGAGTTTGACAATCATAAATCAAAAAAACATGATGTCACGGTGCTCATGCTCATGCTACGGGCGCAGGATCGGCGGGCGCAAGTTAAGTCCAGGCCACCGGTCTAGTGCATTCGTTCGTGCAGTGGTAGGGGGTCATGCGTGCGTGGACGCATGCTATTCCATGTCCGTGGTATACCGGTGGTGTTAATTGCTCGCAAATTGTTCGTTGTGTGGGGAAGTATCTAAGTACGGATTGGGCACAATGCATTTTTCCCCCTGACATCAAAAAAGGGAGTACTGTAGCGCGTTACCTACACCGTCCTCGTTTTTTTTTCACGGATATATGTCAGCTTTTTATGGATCAAGGGTAGCAAACAATTACATGGGCTCTCTGATGGTAGCCCGCACAGCATGAAGATCGCAAAATTTCACTCGTTCTTTGCTTACATTTTTGTTTCCCCCTAGGCGAGGAAGCGAGTGTGAATTTCATGCAATCATCCCCTGAGAAGAGGTTGACCTCATCCCCAACTCTGTGGAACTCGGAAAACCTCATTCACTGACAAAAACACAACTCCACCAAGGGCAGTAGTATTTTACTGTGTTCTATTAAAATACGTCTATAAATCTACCTCATATATGATTGAATATTAAGATAACAAAGAAGTAATTCAAGCATATCCAATATTTACATATACTCGTATGCTGAGGTTTTCACCATTTCAAATTATTTATGCTTGATAGAGTGTACTACTCTAGTAATTGATAATCGGTTGTTGCAATACTAGACAATCTACTGTTACTCTACCTACTGTTCCAAAAATCCCAATTTCCGTAGAATACTTTATTTAAAAAAAAAACTGCCTTCCTTTTTATCGTGTCTGGAGATAAATAGAGCTTAAAAAGTTAGGCCAGCGGGAAATACTCTTAGAATAACGTCAGAAGTCATGAGGGGTTTTACTACTATCGCTCTTACTCTCGTAATAATAAACGATAATATAATCTAGGTATAGTTACGATGTGGTGTATTTTACTGCGTTCAAAGCACTTATGTGCTGTTTGTTATTCAAAGAACTGGAGGTCTACTCTAACCGTCCATTTTAACCGATAAAGAAAATTCGATCAAAATTTACGCGCGGTCTTTTCTATGTTTCTAATTATAATAATATTTGTTCGTCCGAAAATAGACTGAGGTTTAAATCCTCTAAGCTTACAAAAAGAAAAATTGAGTATGATAGTATAGACATTCAAATTAAGTATAACCTCAAAATGACGAAATTAGATGCTGTCTGAACTTTGCTACCGAAAGTTGGTCGGAGAAAGAGAGTAGTTAGACCCCAGTCAGAAACAAATATAACCTTGCACCAAGTTTTATAATAGGGCCTTATCGACTTATTGAGAAACAGGGTGTGGTATAACTTATTAAGCGTTTTGTTTCCATTCATCGCATTCCAAGGACCATAGTCTTAAATTGCATTCTTTTGTCAAAATATTTTATACACGATCTAATATTTGCGTTATTATTTTTTATAGCCAGGTAGGCAAATAATAATAATAAATCATTTTTATTTCAGGCTCTGGTATGCATTCAATTACATGTTCCATAGATTATTAACTACAGTTATATCCACTTACGTTTCGTCAAAAATTAAATTAAACAATATTAATAACATATAATATTCTAATTAATTTATCTGTCAATCATTATTCCATATTGTATGAAACGTTGTATTAACTTCTATTAAGTTTACAGATTACAAAAATTTTAATCATACATCAATAAAGTTCGAAAAACAGCCGAAGCAATGCTATTGGTACTTTTTACTAGTCTATTATGGAATGAGACTTTAAATCCAATCCTAATTCCATGAAAGTTTTTCACATTACAAAATGACTCTACCCTACTTGATGTTTAGTGGTGATAGAGTCAAAACGCGAATATAGCTGGTACAGCAGTTATTATAAAATGCCACACCAACTATCCTCACCTTGCCGGCCTGCAAAAATGTTTCTTCACGCCTCTCTTTATTATTTATCCTTATAATTTGAGTTTTTGTTTGTGCCATGATTCAGTGAACTGAACTAATGCAAAAAGCAAAATAGTGTGACTATTATTTTCCGTATTTACCAATTTTATAAAGTACCTGTGCCAATTTATAGTCTCGCATGATTGAGCAGGTTCAATGTAAATTTAATAGGCGGGAATTGTATATTTATATTGGCACTTAACCGAATGCATATTACTGAATTCACAAGTCATATCTTGTACTTCCTGGTAATTCATTATGTTTCATAAATTATTTCGCGGACTTGAGATTGGGTTTTCATATTTCTTTAAAACGTGTAACGAATTCATTGTATTTTATTACAAGTTATATTTTTAAACGAATAAAATGCAATGAATGCCTATGGAATACAATTTAAAATGCTTTGATGTATTTTGTGGTGTTAGCTTCCAGGGCTCCACGGGGTAGGAGATTGATTCAGGGTAGGCAACGGTGCGTGTGATATATCCAATATGCAAGCATCTATAGGCTGTTCTCCCTTTTCATCCCCTTAAAAGATGATGAATGGGATAAAACATATCCTACGTTCCTTTCCCAGGACTCACATAATTATCTTTACCAAATTTCATCTAGTTTTAGTGGCTTTAGCGTGAAGGGGTAATAGACAGACAGACAGACACACTTTTGCATTCATTATATTTGACTTCATCCACGTTCACTTTAGTTTTATGAGAATCCTTCAGAAATCTAACATGTTTTCGGGACATAAAGTATCCTGTCTCAATCCGGGTAATAAACTATATGTGTACGAAAATTTCATCCAAATCTTTTCAGCCGTCTTTGCGTGATCACAAAGAATCATACAAACTTTCCCATTTATAATGTTATTAGGTTTATGGCTAATGTGAGAGCAGACTACTTTTCGTAGAGTTTAGAGAGAGAAAACATTTAGTGTTCGGAAGACTGAGGACATCCGGTATAAAACCTTCACCGAACAAAAAGGTGAAGTTCAATTAGTCTGACCTTATGTATGAATTGATAAAATTCTCTTTAACCTCCACTTGTAAGTTGAACTGTTAGTCCCACCAGGAATACATCGCTGAAGTTTGATCTCCGTTAAGCTCTCTGAAATCAAATCGCGATTGTCTCCGTCGCTTGGTCGATTTATTTTAATGGTTTCACTTAAAAAAATCGTCTCTGATTTCAATGCTTTAAGATTAACTTATTTATCATAGCAAAGACCTTCTTTCAAATCTACAAAATTGGTTTGAGATTTTGGCGTTAACGCATTAGATAACATATCGTTCAAATGTTGAGTAAGACCTTAGAATACGCGTTATTATTTGTTTATTATTCTAATATTAAGACATTAAATGAATTATACCACGCCTTCATCAAACCAAGTTAATTATATTACAAATACAAAGCGCTTTAGTTCCATATCTTAATTATCCTCCTATCATATTTCTGTTTCTTATGCTTTTTCGTGTTGTTAAATTGATGAGAATTCTCATATCATAATTCTTCCTGTACTAAAATAATAACGTATTTTCTATGTTCTACCTTAAGTGTGTGTACTAAACCTTCGTTATTATGCTTATCATAAATCTTATCAGGCCAAGAATATAACAGAGTTAGCATCAAAACTGTATATTTTAAAGAAGGTCAGCGTGTCGATAAAGGTTTTCGGTTAACCTATTAATAGAAGACAAAGAGAGAAGAAATTTATGACCCGTTCAAAATTTAAACAATATTTGTATTCGCATTTCATTTTTGACAGAGACCACCAGATTCTGGCCACGCCCACGGTATTGTTTAGCGAACCAACGAATTGGTTCCTCGATCAACCGTTATTTGCGTTGTTTTGTATGCGTATGTTGTGTTTGTCATTTATTAGGTGCATTGTAGTAGAATGCCTGGTTTCGAGGTTTCGAAATGTTATTTCAGTCAGAAAATAATGAATCTTCTTCTTGTGCTCTCTGTTTTCGTAATCAAAGAAAGTGTTCGAGAGTATACAAGGAAAACATATTATATGGCTTCAATACTTTTATCTAACGCCTTTATTTAAGGTGCTTTAATGAAAACTTTGAAACCATTAGTTTGAGCTGTACTTGCGCTAATAGACCGAAACTATTGTTCTTGAAATTGTTATTGTTGTAGATTAGACAGGGCATACAGTGTCAGTGTATGGTACCATAGCGATGGTGCATTATCTTAAAGTTTTATATACAAAATGTCGTGTCTCGTTATATTTTTAAACATTAACGATATAGAAAGCTGGTATATCTTGGCTCCAAAATGTACTGCAAATAGATTGAACTATATTATTGAAATTTAGTTGATACCTAAAAATACTTACTTAAAGATTATGTTCTTAAAATATTAAGCTTCCTACTTTTTGTGTTATCTTAACTTCAACGATAACATTGTCACTTTTCGACTCGTATTCATTGTCTGTTCGTATTCGTCGTGACTGATAAATATTTAGCCTACATACATCTACGAATTGTATTGCCTTATCAGAAACCTTGTGACCCGGTCAGTGGCAGTAGCGTCTCGTTATAATAATGAGATCTATTTACGCATTACTATATCTACGAGTATAAGTGATAAGATTACACCAATGTACTTTTATTTATTTATTTTTGTACCGGGGAAAGACTTGAAGTCTTCTTCGCCACCGGGAGTTGCAGCAGATAATTTGGCTAGTAGTATAATTGCTTGTTACAGACCATCAATTCAAATGATTGATTGTGCTCTTAACTGTCATCATTATCACAATTACTTATAGCGTACCCAATTTTCCACTAGAATTAGGGTCACTATTCATAGGAAAGCCTGTACTTTAGTGTACAGAAGAATCCAACCAGCATTGTGTAGTTTTTGTTTGTTGTATGTATAGATGGTCACATCCCCTGTTAAGTTTGTAGGTATTGATAGGCATTCCTCTGTACCTACTTGAGCAGTTAATGGTATACGAGATTACAATGGAAGTATTAAGAGTGTAGATTTTAGGTTGCTGCTGTAAGTACATATTGTGCATCGGCTATCTTCACAAAACTAGACTCTAATCTAAAGAAAGTATTACTAGGAAAAAATCCACGCGGACCAGGCAACAGACGCGACTTGAATCTGTATCATTTCTAGTAATATTTTCTTTAGATTTAAACATCGAGCAGATACATGCTTAAAGAACAAAAATTATAACTATAATAGCTATTTCTTCTTTCAAATTTTTAATACTTGTAAAGGTATTCATTTGACATTGTGAGTTCCTACAACGCGAAGAGATGGCGCTGCGTTGCGGCTTAAGAAAGGCTAGAAAGAATTCGACACGGCCGTTAGGGTCGCGGTAGCATAATGGTCAGTGCATTCGCCCGGATCAGAGCCTTGACCACCGAAGACGTGTAACTTGCCTCTCGGTGTTTTATAGGTTATATTTTGGAGAGTGTGCGGAAGTATTACATAATTTGATCCCCCCTTCCCCTTTCCACCACCGGACGACTAGGCGCGGAGAGGGCTTTCACCCTTATGTTGTCGAAGTTCCTCCCATTCGTACGAAGCGATTTGCTTCCACTTTCATTATGCGAACGGCTAGAGAGTGGAACTCCCGCTCCGTTCGCCTCCTCCGGGAAAACACTCCTCCTACCGAGGTCTGTTTTCCCGGACCAATATAATCTCGACATCTTAAGTCACGGACACAGTGAACAAACATCTTCTAGCCAGGCGTGTACCATCTTAGGCCTCATCATCGCTTTCCATCAGGCGAAATTGTGGTCAAACGCCTTGCCCATTAAACATAAGAAAAAAACAACATCGAGCATGCTTAAAAAATAAAAATTATAACTATAGATTTATGTGAAAACGTCTATGTCAATTTGACATCCTTGTATGGGTTATATCTCGTTTTAGTTAAATTGAGATTGAGCAAAATTGCGGCAAGTGGACCTTATAAAATAGTTCCCCACAGCGCGATACAATCTTCCATAAAAAGTGAGTGCTGCTTACGAATAAAATTGTTTTCCTCGAAAGTTTTTTTTTTTGTTGTGGTTAGACACGCTGTTCAACATGTTTTACGGGCGTTTGACTTTTACGTTGCATCATAAAGACTCCAATGACACTTCATGTCTATAGTTAACTACAATAATTTGTCTGGTCATTCTTCTTTTTGTCATAACTTACGTCATATGTTGAGATCGTGTTTCTAGATATGTATATCGTTGGAGGTTTCGAAACTAAGTACTAACCGCATTTGTGGAATCGTTTGAACTCGCATGAGCGTAATTTTCGACTAAGTTCCGCTCACTTAGGGCCAACATTACCCAACGTGGCCTTAATGCCTTCATTGAGATGTCGTGCTTTTATTTGGAATGACAGATGATTTAGTGCTAGTTCGGTAAGAAGGATCTTTTGAAGTGAAATATAGATAACCGTTATAATAGAAAGCAAAACTTCGTGTTCCATCTACACTATATTCCAGATAGGGTAAGTAAGATAATTTGCTGCGACTTCTATAACACAGCGTACATAATATAATACAGCGTAGGTAAATACGACAACTAGACAATAGAACTTTATAGTTAGCGCCATAATCACGGAGTAACTGAGTTTTACTCCGCTTTTTTTTTACGGTGAGGAAATATTGGGGATTCGCTAAATCATAAAGTACATGGTAGCAATCCCGTAAATAACATAAATTACGATCATGTTAATGACCACGAAAGTTTGAAATAAGAAAACTTCATATTTTCATTTCGGTTTAATTAGTTGGTAGCTCCTTTGTCCTTAATGAAGGGAGCAAAACTTTTATGCGTAATTTTAACTAAATATCAGAAGATCCATTGGATAGATCAAACATCTTTATTTTTTATACTAGATGACCTTCGTATCGCCTAACAGTCGATAAATATGGTTAATTTGAGGAAAAAGGATATAGTGAGTCAAACTTAGAAGATGGACATATGCTGTCGCCAACTTTTAAAGGGGAGCAATTCCGTGATACATAATTTTTTGTGTAACTTTAACCGTTTACGCAGCGCATGCAACGGAAGCGTTGAAATGGAATATTTTTTCCCGTTTTCGCAAAATTTTTCATCGATGCTCCGCTCCTACTCGTCGTAGCGTGATGTTATAAAGCCTTCCTCGATAAATGCACTATCGAAAGCAAAATTTTTAAAATCGGACCTGTAGTTCCTGAGATTAGAGCTATAGCTTTATAATATTTGTATAGATGGTAAACAGTCGTTCTAATGTATTAAATTTATTAATATCCGTCAGAATAAGCATTGAGATATGTTTTTAAATACTTTTAAATTATAGTTAAATAAGATTCCTTGACACAAGAAGTGAAATTTTTGAAAGAGTGTAAGTACTTTTAAATAAGAATAAAATAATGTTTTTTTTCATAACGATGTTTAAATTACATAATATATATTTTAAAGGGTGCCCAGGGAAAATTAAAACTCAATATCGCCTAAGTGTTCGGAGGTTAAAAGTTTTTGCCTAGCGTCCGAAATTTATGCCATGGCAGGCCAAGGTGCCAACTGATAGAATGACACTTCTTTATTCCGATTTCGTCCGATCAATCTGTCTTGCCATCTTTAGATGGAGGATAAAAATTTAGTTTTTAGCATGCATGGCCCTAATGATCTCACATTATAACCAATTGTAGGTACGTATCTAGAACCACATAATATTTCAAAATGTGACTACTTACAAGGATAACCGCAAAAATCCCAAGTTAATATTGGTTATATAGAAATCTGAAACTGTCAGATTGTTCTGTTAACCCCACGCCTAGGTGATTGTTTGTGGTAAGAAAATTTCATTGTGGCAATCTTACAATAATAATTGGGCTTACTTGTTTCTTGGCTGCAAACATAAACAACATTAATAAATAGCATTATGTCAAGCTATAGAAAGCATCATTGGCATCACGAAAGCGATGAAATTTATTGCTAAAAACATTAATCAGCAATAATCTGATTATGAATTTAGCCACAAATACAAATGGTCTGCCACTTTGTTGACTCGAAACTTTTATACTTGAACAAACTAGATTCCCTTTTGAGAGAGGGAGAGCACAGCGGATTTTCCGCTAGAATTTTAATTCTCGCTTTAGGGCTTGTCTGGGGAAGCAACTGCCACCTTACAGAAGATAACGTGAAAGTAAAATAACACTACCTTTTGGTGTTGGGTGTTTCTTCTGGTTAGTAGAGTTTTAGGGCTCCGCGGAGCAGGGGATTTTTTTTGAAAATTCCATTGAGTTGTAAAGTAAAATTTGTTTGGCATTAAGTTATTGTGCTAGATGATCTGTTACTGTACAATAATTGCAGAAATATGCGGGTAGAAAATATTTACCAGAAAAAAATCGGTGGAACCTGAGCCCTTTGTATTTGTTACCTTCTCTTTAGAGTAATTTACCTTTGTATATTTCCCTGAAATCGGATCGACACATGTATCGCGTTTAGAGACAGCTATTTTCCATGCGTGCACCTAGCCGTTCATTTAGTATACAACTAGTTTCACGTGCCATTTCACGACTTAATTAAGTACATACTTGTAAGTAGTGGAAATAACCAACTTTCTTGCTCTTTCGCTAAAATGAAACTCAGTAGCTAAAAAAAGTAAATGATGACTAATGGTGGGTAATAAAAACTTGCTTAACTTTACTGAACTTTATAGTAATACTTTTCTTTACTATTGCGTTCATTGCTAATTATGCTGATATTTTTTTATTCAGCCGCATTAAAATAAAAAGGATTTTTATGCAAGTCTATTGAATTGACCAAAATTTTCCCTACCGCTCATAACTTCTTTTATTTACTTTTAGAAGAAAGTTAACAAGAAATTTACCTTGTTATGAATTTATCGTGTAGCAGGATACCTATTATATTTCAACGAAAAACGAAATTTAGATTTTCGCTTCGCAGTTTTCTTACTACGTTTCTGGTTAATTTTTAATTATAATAATATTCGTCGTCGGCAAATACATTTAGGTGTAGATGTTCTAAACCTACTCAAAGAAAGCTTCAATTTGATAGTTAATCGTTCTAATTAAGATTATAAACTTTAATTGACGAAATTAAATTTCGTTTGAACTTCGTTATCGAAAGTTCGTTTTGGAGAAAGAGAGGGGACCCTGAGGTGCAAAAATAAAGGATTATGAATTTATTTATTTTTCCTGTGGTTGTCTCGATAGTTGGTCAGTGGTCACGAGGTTGAGGTTAACTTTCTCGAAGTACTGTAACTTCTTCGAAGGCACCTACGATCAGATTACGGCCCTTTTTCTCTGTACCATTCTGTCATAAAGAAGTTTCTTCTACTGTTCAGTTTGTCGTCTACTGCTCTTCGTTTATTTTTTTCTGTTTCTTACTATCGTCACCCGTATCGTGAATTAACTTCTTTTTGTATATAAGAAATTTATTTCTTTCATTCGCGTGCCTTTTCTTATGCCTATTATTTTTAACGGGTTGTAAAGCGTGTCTAGTGACCATGGCATCTGAAATAACAAATTATTAAATATAATTTCGATTTGTGATGTTAAAACGTTAAATTCAATAATACTATTTATCATCACCTATATTAGAAGAATTTACAATAACTGCGATACCTCATTGAAAGTCTGTAGGGCAGTTGTTACACTTATGCGTTTTTATCAAGTGTTGCAAATAGATTTAAGTATTGCGATCGACTGATTGCAGTAAAAACGCTATTGTGCAGTCAGGCTTACCAATTCAAACATTGCGTATGGGTACGATGGAATAGTATTACCCTAGAACAGTTATTATTAAGTACTTACTCGTACTCTTTAGCGGCGTTGTACACTTTTTTTGTATGGGTAAAAAATTTGAAACTCGCGTCAGGACACGTGGCCTGATCGGGGATCTGACGAAAACAATAAAATTGGAAAGGTTGTTGACTTTCAATATATTGGACGAAACATAGTAATATTTTATTTTATCGTATAATATAGTCAGGTCATAAGTATTGTCACACAGTAAAAACTTTTCTTTTAGAATGCTGGCCACAAAAAAGTTATTGTATTCGAATTTCGAATTGTTCATGAAAATAAAAATGTATACTTTTTAGAATTTTAGTCATTTTTAAACATGGAGTGGACGCTTAAAGAAGTACCGTGTTGCAGTTATTGCGTTGCATCGTTGCGGTTACGCGCCAATTCAAATTTTTGACATACTGAAAAATTTTAATATACCCAAAAGATTCGTTTATCGTACCATTAAACGATACAATGAAGACTCTAGTGTATTTGACAGGTCAAGAAGTGGTCGCCCTCGGTCTGTTAGGACTCCAGCAGTGATAAAAGCTGTGAAGGCGCGAATTCAAAGAAATCCCAAAAGTAAGCAGAAACTGTTGGCCCTTCAGATGGGGTTAAAGACGGTGAAAAGGATGTTAAATGAAGACATAGGGCTTCGGGCATATCGAAGAAAAACAGGACATCGTTTGAATGCTCGTCTAATGGACCTGAGACTGAAGAGATGCCGCGCTTTGTTGAAGCGATACGCGGGAAAAAATATCGGGAAAATCTTTTTTCGGATGAAAAATTTTTTACCGTAGAAGAGAGCTACAACAAACAAAATGATAAGGTATACGCACACAGTAGTGAAGAAGCGAGCAACAGTATTCCGCGTGTCCAAGGAGGTCATTTTCCATCCTCGCTCATGGTATGGTTGAGAGTGTCTTATTGGGGCTTAACAGAGGTACATTTTTGTGAGAAAGGTGTAAAAACGAATGCAGTTGTGTATAGAAATGATTACATGTGACAGAATTTATGACCTGACTAGGTATATATATATTTCTTTTTTTCGGCGGTAGGTGTGAAAAAAGTAAACAAGTGTTTCGCAATTGTAAAATTCAATTTAATTATTTAAAGTTAATTTAGTGCTTCGATTTTATGCTAATTTGCAAAGCAGAGAAGTGAAACAGCATACCTAGTGTTTGCAACATCTTGTATGTAATATAAGCTTGCATTTTACACCACCTGCCAGCACTTCACTCACAAAGTTTTGCACGATCTAATATTCAACACTACAAAACAACAACACTGCATATTTCATCATGCCACAATTATCCGATATTGTTTCTGCACAAAAGAGTTTGGAGGAATGTTTCAATAAGAAAATGCAAGATCTGGAGGCTCAAATCCAGGGTGCAGGTTCCGGTAAGGAAACAGTCGCAAAAGTAGCTGAGGAGTTCCGGACCTTCAGGGAGATCATATTTGGCATGTTGGGGCTTCTCCGCAAGCAAATCAACGAGTGCACCACACAGATAGATGCCATGGAATCCCGGCACCGTCGTAAAGCTCTGATTTTCATGGGCATTGAAGAATCTGATGCTGAAGACTGCAAGGAGGTGGTCTGTGGCCTTCTCGGGACAAAGATGGGTCTCAAAGATGTCAATAAAGCTGCACTATCGGTTTGTCACAGGCTCGGAGTGTCCAGTAGCAATGAAAGCAATAAGCATCGGCCTGTTCTTGTTAAGTTTTCGCAATATGAATTGAAATCTGCAGTCTGGAAGGCGAAGAAGAGCTTGAAGGGGACGAACATCTCAGTGAAAGAGTTTCTAACCAAGTCAAGGCAAGCAATCTTCAACAATGCTCGGCTGCATTTTGGCGTCCGGTCTTGCTGGACTCAGGATGGCGTCATTCATGTCAAGTCTTCTGATAGTAGGCGTCATAAGGTGGTGCTTAAAGAGGATTTGGACGTCCTGGTTAGTAAATACCCAAAAGATTCCTCGACTGCTGTGCGACCAGGAACTGCAAATGAAAACAAGTAGTAACTTTATTTCTTTGTACCTATACAATTTGCTTTTTCATTGCTACCTTTATAGACAACATTTTGCTTCTTATAAAATTTCATTAATTATTACTTACCATAGAAATAAATGTGATCCTTTAAAGTCGCAATAGCTAATTCGTTGTTTTTGGCTTTCTTATACTGCATGCTGTTGATAGACACAGAATGGTACTTAATTCCATTATATGTAATTGAATTTCGGGGTAATTTGTAGGGTGGGTGGAGGGGGGGCTCCCCCCGACCCCCCCGCCATAAACGATTTTTGGCGGAAATGCAGTTTTTTTTTTTTTTTACCTAACCTAAAAATTCATTAAATCTGTTAAATGTAGTGGAATTTCAGGGGGATAGGTATTAGGGAAGACCCCTCAGAGGGAAGGGTAAATCCCCCTCCCCCCTCCCGGCGTTTTTTTACAGAAATGATAATTATAAAAAATTAGAGGGGTTTTATAGGTAAAATTGTACTTCCAGGGCCTAGAGATGATATTTGATTTTTTTGTAGAAAAAGTCTCTATTAACGAATTTTTCTTTCTGGCGCTTCGCCGGCCGCTGCCGCGGCACGCTCGCTTCGCTCGCTCGGCTCGCGCGTTAAGGTCACAACACTAACCTAACCTAACCTAGTGTGAAGTATCACCACACAAGCGGCTCATTAGAGTCCAAAACTCGCAATACACTCGACTCTTCAGGCGAAGGGCCAGCAGAACTCGAGGTCGAAGGCTTTGAGGATGCCATGGTAGTCAGACGACGTTAATATCAACAGGAGTACGTAAAAGCTCTCAACTGCGACGAACACAAACACTGACTGACAGATCTCATTATTGGCGGTAAATTGTCACATTTTGACAATAGTACCAACATAATAAACTTATATTTACCATAGACAACGAGAAACATGTTATTTTTGCATAAAAAAATGGCAGCACTGATCAAAATTGCTGTCAAAGTTGACTCATAACCTACAAAAATATTAATTTTCAATAATTTTTTTTTCGAGTTCTATTCGTTTCCGCCTAAAAAGATTTCGTGTACGTGTTTTTGATAGTTAACACTTTGCGTGACAAAAATTTCAGCTTGCAACTCAATTACATATAATGGAAAGCTGAGCCCACAGAATATCCAGTTTGCGTTTATAATTTGTTTTTTATATTTTTTTTACTTTAAGGTAATCTGGTAAGTAATTTGCTTTCCTCTCACAATTTGGTTTTGTTTGTGTCGATGAAATGTCACTGTCATCTTGTCAATGTCATTTTTTTTTCTCAAATTAGTTCTTCTGCACGAAAGCAAAGAAAACTGTGTTCATACAGCCATATATTATTTCATTTTGTGTCTGTAACTAAATTTTATAACTCATCTTCGCTTGATAAGTTTGAATATTACGCATTCATTTATTATTATTAAGATATGCAATTGTTAATTGTAATTGTGATTATTATGTGTTTTTTTATGTTTTCCTTGTAACCAGATAATGTAAGCTGGCGGGTGGTGTGGATATTTTGGTGCTTTTTCGTTTTGTTTTTGCATTAATTTGTTCACTTTTTGTATATATATATATAAATTTATTTATTAATATTTATGTAGTATATGATATCAGACGACGAATTCTTATCTGCTGATGACGAATCTGCAGACACTTCTATTAATGAAAGCTTCTGTTCAGCTACCGACACACTTGGTGATTTTTTGCATCGATCTCTTGACCAATCTCCAGGTCTATTGAATATATGTCACATCTATGCTCAAAGTTTACCCAGTCATTATGACGAGTTGCTTGATGTGTTCTCTGGGCGAAATGTACACGCTATACTAATTTCCGAATCTTGGTTAAAACCACATCTTCTATCTCCCACTTATTCTCTCCCTGGTTTTACCTTAATTCGGAATGATCGTTGTGGCCGTGGCGGAGGTGGTGTCGCTATCTACCTACGTAGTACATTTTTGTATAAACTAAAAACTTCCTCCAACTCTGACTCCAATTCGGAATATATTTTTCTGGAGATTGGGACAGGTCGTGCTAAAGCAGTTATTGGTGTAGTTTATTGTCCCCCCACAGTCGATTATTTCACTGAACTTGAAGAGGTTCTAGAATCTTTAGGGTCTGAATATGCACATATTATCATCATGGGTGATTTTAATACCAATCTCCTCGCTCCCGAATCCTCACGTTCCCGAAAACTCCTTCATATTGTCCAGTCCGCAAGCCTACATATTTTACCCCTTCAACCAACTCACCAAAACTCTTGTGGTGATGATACATGGCTGGATTTAATCCTCACCTCTAATCCCTCTCTCGTCACATCACATGGTCAACATATCGCTCCTGGCTTCTCTCATCATGACCTCATCTTCCTTTCCTATCGGTTTAAGCCCCCAAAATTCCCTCCCAAGGTTTTGCACAGGCGCTCATTCGCGCGTATGGACTTAGACAAATTACTAAAGGATGTCTCAGGGATCAATTGGGACCCTATGTTTCAAGCTTCGGATGTCAACGAAAAGCTAAAAATATTTAACAATACCCTGTTGAACATTTACGATGTCCACGCGCCCATCAGAAAAGTGAAGCTAAAGCGTGAACCAGCTCCCTGGATGACAGCAGGTATTCAGATGGCGATGAGACGTAGAAATCGTACTTATCGCAGTTATAGAAAGGATCGCTCTGACGAAAAGTGGAAACTCTTCAAGGCTGCTAGAAATCGGTGTAATCAGATGATACGTAACGCCAAACGCCGATATTCTCAACAATCTTTCTTCCTCATCTTCTGCAGATATCTGGAAGTTCCTTGGAACACTAGGTATCGGCAAATCGCGACATTTAGACCTATCTAATTCAATAAACTTAAACGATCTCAATTCTCATTTCACCACAACTTTTAAGTTGGATCGTGATTCTACAGCAAGCACTGTTGCTTCCATAAATGGTTTAACGCGTCCTAGCGTCGACCCCTTCCATTTTTCACCAGTCACATCGACAGAGATTAAAAAGATAATACTTTCCATCAAGTCAAATGCGATAGGGTGTGATGATATTAGTCGTCGCATGATCATTACTATTCTTGACCCTCTTCTTTCTGCTATAACGCATTTAATGAATTCTTCTCTTGAAACCAGCACTTTTCCTATGCTATGGCGAAAAGCTTATGTACGGCCTCTTCCCAAAGTTTCCAATCCAACACAGCCACATGAATTTCGGCCGATTTCTATCCTCCCCTTCATGTCAAAAGTGCTAGAGGCCTGCGTTCACAAGCAATTATCTCAATATGTCCACAAAAATTCATTGATGAACCCCCTCCAATCCGGATTTAGGTCAGGACATAGCACAATTTCAGCGCTCTTAAAGGTGACTGGCGATATTAGGGCGGGAATGGAGAACGGTAAAGTAACATGTTTAGTACTTATCGATTTCTCCAATGCTTTTAATACTGTCAGTCACGATATTCTCCTTTCTATACTATCCCATCTTATGGTCTCTGACGATGTGTTGACTTGGTTCTCTTCTTATCTTCGGGACCGCCGGCAGTTGGTCCGGTCTGGGGAATATTCCTCATCCTGGCGCAACCTTGAAACTGGTGTTCCCCAAGGCGGTATTCTCTCTCCTCTTCTTTTTTCAACTTTTATTGATTTTATCACTCACAATCTTCAGTGTTCGTATCATCTATATGCTGACGACTTACAATTATATACTGAAGCAAGCATCGACAATTTAAACAAAGCCATTGATGCTCTAAACAGTGACCTAGTCGCTATTAAAACCTGGTCGGAAAAATTTGGGGTCACTGTCAATGCTTCAAAATGCCAAGCCATTTTACTAGGGGGGTCAAGGATGATGAGCAAAATTGACATCAACAGTCTTGGTTCCATCATTCATGACGGTACTACAATACCTTTTAGCAACGTCGTTAAAGATCTGGGCTTGTATATCGACTCGAGTTTTAAATGGCAGGACCAAGTTGGTAGTGTCTGTAAAAAAGTAACGGGAACCCTGCGTGCCCTTTATCGAATGAAAAATTTTCAATATCAAGGCAATGCTTGTGCAAACCTTAATATTTCCCATAATTGACTATGGTGATTTGTGCTACCTCGACCTGAATGCAGATCTACTCAACAAACTTGATCGCCTTCAGAATAACTGCATTCGATTCGTTTTCAATCTGAGAAAATATGACCATGTGTCCGCATACCGATCTCTCTTAAAATGGATGCCCATTAGGCAGCGCAGAAGTATGCGGGCTCTGACAACCCTGTTCTCTTTGCTGGATTCTCCAAATGCTCCCCCTTATCTCACTTCTCAATTTCAGTACTTATGTACCTCTCATAGTAAAAATCTTCGATCTTCTTCTAATCGTTTACTTATCGTTCCATCACACTGCTCGGATATTATTCACTCTTCCTTCTTCGTAAAAACGATACTTTTGTGGAATGATCTCCCGCTAGATATCAGAATGTCCCCCAGTAAATACACCTTTAAAACCAAACTGCGAAGCTTTTTATTAGAACAGGCGTTTCGTTGAGTGGTTTGTCGTCATTATTTTGTATTTATTTTGGAAATATGTATGTATTTGTGTATTTATTTAAATATATTAACTTATGTATGTGTACATTTATATATTATTATTTATATTTATTATTTTTATAAACTTCAATGTGATCTCCACTTCAGTTGTGCACCCTACCACTAATAATATCCACAACATCCTATGGTTGACTGGTAGAGAATGCCTACGGCATTAAGTCCGCCATTGTACATTTGTGCATAAAGAATAAATAAAATAAATAAATAAATAAAATATATATATATTTCTTTAAAGTTATGTAACCTGTATTAAAATAAGATTATCTCTCAATCGGTATCTTTATTAATAAAATTCAAAATAAACATTAACAACAAAAAACAACCTAGATGGTAATACATAATAATTTCACGAAAATATAGTACATACTAAATACATTTTCACAAAAATATAATATGCTCTTGTATATTTGTGTGTATGGTGTTGTATTTTGCTTTCAGTGAGCTTATTTCACTGCCTTTAATTTAAAAGTTCATTCCGTTTATCGTTCTGTCTGTAATAAGTCGGACAGCAGTTAATATATATCACTAATTACATTGAAAACTGCCTGTCACACGTTATTAGTCAACAAGCAAGTTCTTATTAGTCACCATTTTGTGACCGTCGTCACCGGAATTTTATTTCACACAGCTACTGAAAGGTGAGCTTTACTCATTCGTTCTAACACATGCAAATCACACATCAAAATGCGTGTAGGTGGATTGGCTATCTCGAGTTCTATACCGTCATCTTTTGCCGATGCAATTTTTTAAAGATTGTCCAAAGACTATCTTAATCATTGTCTTCATTTTCCAACATCATTTTAGGTTTTTTTGTTAGGTAGTCAAATGACACTAACCCGATTTTAAGTGGTGGGTAATTAGGTACGAATCTACGGTCTTTTGGCTTTTATACCTCCTCTTATATACATAAGAAGCATACTTCACATGCCAGCCAGTTACCTTAACTAAAATGGATGTATCCTGATGAAATCTTGTCCAAGCCTTTTACACTATACTATCATCTTTGATATTATTTACTTCTATTTCACCTTTTTAAATAACTGTACTGCTTTTGCTTGGAAAGCATAAAGAATATAGTTTAAATTGTTCATAACGCATCTGGCTGTAATAGGGGAGAAGCCAGCTTCATTGTTCAATTAATGGTGGTTATCCTCATAAGGGGGTCAATTCTCGCTGGGTATTAGCGCTTTGTTCGTTATAACAAGTATAGGTCCACTTGCTGTCGAATACTTAACTGTTTTAATTAGTTAGTGCAGTTTCATTACAATAATTTTAATGCAGTTTCGATATACCTTAATGTATATAACATTTTAGCATATTAACAAAATAAATTGTAATTCACATATTACGTAGTGTAGAATGTAAAAATTTCATCGAATCCTATCTGGAAACTGGACCGATTGGATTGTTTTCTACTAAAATTTTCTTTACCTACATCGAAGAGTGTTTCAAAACCGAGACTCAAAAATTTTGTTTAACTTTGTCACATTGATAAGATAAACGAACGATGTCAGTTAAACATTATTTTGGTTGTTATTTAGGTCTGTTTGCATATTTTATGTGGACCATGCGTAAAAAATCAATTCAAAAGATCCATTTGTCTTTTTGTAATAGCTAATAAAGAAGTGTCTAAAATATTCATAATTATATTTCTTTTTCATATTTCTTTTAACTTCTATTTGAAATACAACAATGTTCAAAATTAAGACGGAGGTTTTTGAGAAATCTGAACAACTGAAATAAGGGAAACTTAGATGCGTTGCCAAAGGAATGATATAATTGGTGTGGTGCCTCTAGATGACACCAGGGACTAGTTAAAAGGGAAACTAAACTAAGTATTTAATAAAAATCTAGAAAAAAAATCAACTCATCCAGAAATTCAGGTTGGAAAAATAATTATCTATCCAAAACGATCTCTCCTAAAAAATCACAGATGCATCGCGTTTATACCATATTTTATATAAAACTGCTTTTTTTCTCTTGAAAACCATCAACACTGATCATTTGATGAGCGGTCACTTTTTTCCTTTCAAAAGCGGAGCAAATGAGTTTCAAACAACCATTGGATGACGGAACAAACTGCAATGACGAGACATTATGTTAAGAGTGGTAGGTACTGAGAAAGTGAAACCATGATCTTTGCAGCCTTGACCGTTGCATCACAGATGAAATCTGTCTGACGATACCGGGCGATTAGCATTTTCTACTTTTACTTGAACTTTCGAACCGTGAAATACTAGTTACTACTAGTCTAGCATCCGTACTGATCTTATCCGTATAGCTGTAATTAGTTTCGCTGTTGCATTTAATCCAGAAATTTACACAATCATGGGTAGAATCTCGTTCTTTCGAGATTTAAAGTACCTATATGGAAAAGATAATTTTCTGCATTTATTTTAGATGGTGGTGACTGACCACGGTATATTTGATTTCCATAGCACTAAAGTTTCAGATACTAATACTTGATGAGGATTGTTCACATAGGTTCAACGGGTACCAAAGTTCTTAATTTAAATTAAGGCTTAATCGTGTTTAACTCATCAATTGTTCAAAGTCAAAAATGCTTGACATTTCGTTATGCAAGAAATTACAGGACACTGACAATTTACAGACTTCTAAATGGCAATGTTTATGTTTCTTATTTCAGTCATGAACACATCATTTTAATGTGAATTTAATAATGTAATAATGAAGAATGTGGAAATGATTCCAGTTCCTAATGAAAATGTGTGAGTAAATAAAGATAAAGTAAAATAAATTGAAGTATATTTTTGGATAGAGCTAAGCCATTTATGCAAATGGGACGTACCGACATTGTTAGTTAACACTGAAATTATCAATCTAGCAACATAAAATATAAATTAGTGTGTTGTATTTTAAAGATTTGACAGTGATATTATGTTATTTGAGCTTCGTAACTAAACATTTATTGATTAAAACACCTATTATATTCTGATGTGACATTTCCCTAAGTTGCATAATTTTATTTAAATTCTAACTTTATTTTATTATCACTGGTTTATTAGTTACTGAAAAGTTTCAATAACTCATCGTTATATCCACATAATTTCATTATTTATTTCACATGTATGGATAAGTTCATGACTGATATGTACAATTGATTCCGATTATCGTGAAATCTTGCTACGGCCTTTTAAGTAGCAAATTACTGTTTCGTACGTTCATTCGCTCCAATGAGTTGTACGTTTACAGTTTCTAATTAGTCACTTTTCTCTTGATGTTTAATCGATCAATGATCTATAGCAATTTCGATTTTATCAATTGTATTATTTTGTGATATTGTTAGCATTTATTAAGATCGTTGTCAGAAAAAAAATAAAAGTATGTCAGTATATTTTCTCAGACTAGAGAAGAGACATTCGCTACAAAATTATGAAGGCAATATCAAACATTAATACAACGAATTGTATAATGCGATTTGTGCTAGTAACATAGTTTTACTTCTATTTTTAAATCATCCTAAATGATTAAGTAATGAAAAACAAAATAAAACAAAAACTGACATGGATCAATACTGATAAATTATGAAAGACGAATATCAATTCTGAACTAAGTGGACAGCAATTTTGTCTCCACAGCCATAATATGCAAAACAATGTAATTTCATTTCGCTTTTAAATCCAATTTTTGTTACTTACTCTAATTTTTTACTCTTCATATACGAGTATTATACGTATTGTACGTACATATGTAAGTTGCCTCCTTCAAAATTTGTAAACCATTTTTCGACCACTTTTTGTTATACGATTCAGCTGAAATTTGGCATACTTTGTAAGGCTCTGTAATGAAACGACGCAAATCCGTCTTGACAAGTACTTTGTCTTTAGTTGGTATCCAGGTTTTATAGGTACACTATAACCTATTATTTTATAAATGCGTGTTACATTTTGTCTGATAGAGAAATAAAAAGGCTGTATCGTTCTTCTATTAAAAAATGGGCTAAAAAATCTTTTTAATATTTCTTGTCATCAAACCCTAATCAAACCGTCGATGATTTAAATTTTGGCGTCAGTATGAAATAAGATAAGAGTAAGCACCAGGCAGGTGCAGCGTTTTTTAGTAAAAAAAAAGGCGATCGATTGCATGAGGTTCTATTTGTTTGGAGGTCTTGACCTTCAATCGCAAACATTTAGCCAACGATTGGTCATGGGCGATGCTTTGCACCGATTCACCTTAGTTTTTATTTACATTCACTTATTTTACAATTTAAAGTAACTACAGAAATGTTCTACTTTTTGCATCCGTTTGCAGTTCTTTTGGGCTTATTCTAGTGGGAGGTGATTTTTCAATAGATTTTTTATAACGTATTCAAATATACCTTTTAGTGAATTTAAAGAAATTACGTCATCAGTGACGTTGGCGATATATATCTCAATTCTTATATCATTACGTACGTAAGTACTGTAGTATTTTTCACCTGTTCAAATAGTTTTATTAGCACTAGGAGTAAGTACCTCTATATACATAGTATACATCTGTCTTCTATTTATCACTTGTTAAATATTCGAAACTTTACGTCATTTGCACAAAAGGAGTATTAGAAAAGCATCCTATCGACCATAACTTATATATAACTTGTCGAATTTATAATGTATAAACACCGAGCTTTAAACAAAATACAGGTAAGATTTCCGTCTCTGTCATTGGAACGACTCTTTCGCGCACAGCTGTCTGTCCATATGCGCAAGAGACGGTCGAGTCGGAGTGGAGCAGTAAGCGTCGCGACTTTAGCGTGATTGGTCGCCGTGTCCTCGTCTCGCGTTTTGAATTTAAAGTGGCAGCGATCGAGTTCATTGTGAAACAAACAATGACTCGTACGCCAAAGTTTTTACTCTTTAAATAAAACCATATTAAGAGAGTGTTCTATTTCAATCATGGTAATTGTTGTAGTGTCTTTGTGTTACACACCGTGGTGTTACTTTTTCACGGAAGTGCAGCTGTGTCTCTCAGCTTAATCGGAGGATTTGGGAACTTTCATGGATTATGTTTTATTTTATTCAACAACAACATTTTAATCGTGCTTCTTATTTTCATCATCTGCATACGCATACTATCATTTAATGAATTTTATTTATACCAAAGCCGTAGATTTTTAATGATAGTTATGATAACTGGTTCTTTTTATTATATCAAAAGGCATTATCACAAAATAACACAAACAAAAAATATCTGTTCAGCTTGTTCCTATTCTGTGAAGATTGTTTTTGTCCCAAGATAATTGAAAGTTCTAATTTCGAAGGTTCTGCACAAGGTTACTGCAGGCAATTTGTTTGCGTGCATTACCTGTGTGTCGTGAAAGTATTTTGGAACGTTGTAGACTAAAGGCAGTATTTTAACATAATAATGTAAAAGACTAGCTTTCTAACTTTGTATCAAAGACAATCTTTGACTTTTGATGCAATCTCAGATTATCTTGTAAAATATGAACAAATTTAGCTAAAGCTAGAAAACAACAAAGCTGTAACGGCAGTGAATTAATGGATTTGTGTCAGCCAATTCATGCGTATTATATTAAATGAAATCGGTATTGCACTTCCATGACTTATTAATTTATCGGGTTCTACCGAACAGCACGCTGTTTCTAAACAAGGTGTTGGATCATTGTAATTTTTAACAACATAAACAATGCTTAGAAAGTTATCCTGATACGATCAGCATGCGAATTTGATAACGCGTTCCGTGTTTGACAATGGACCATAGCATTTAGATTGATGTTATCGGGCAATCACTACATAGTATGTGGGTATACCACCAGAAAGGTCATCGGACCGTAGAAAGTTGATTTATGATGTCCCGTGGATCGTTACATGACAAGCTAGTCGTGTTTATACTGGTAATCGCAGTACTTTTTAGAAATTCAACATGACTTACATATTATTGTGCTTATTAAAAAAAATGGCTCTAATAATTATCATCGTCAATAAGAAATAGGTTGTGCAACAATATAAAAAATCATTGGTAAACTGATCGATTCGATTGTATACTCTCGTATATGGTCATCCTATAGTAGGACAAACTATCGCCATTGTGTAGTTAGCACGCATACCGTTACTAAATCCAAACTGTTCTATTTCTATCGTTAAGTCAGATTGGTACCCTTCTGTATGCTGAATTTAAGTAATCCAGTGAGTCATAACCGCGGTCTATTTGTGTTAAGCTTACAATTCATCGTCCTCGTCTTTGACCTTTTTGTCGGTTTTAAGTGCCACAGAACAAATGCATGACAAATAGGTTATTCTTTGTTCCCCATAAATTAAGAATCATCTACCTCCTATTGGTTAAGTTACTAATATAATGCTTTTGGAGTTACTGTCTCAATATTTAAAATAAAGAAAGTGTGGTCAGAGACATAGCTGATTTCTCATGTTCCTGGATGCGCTTCTCACGTATTATCGCTAGCCAGTTGGTTGGATATGTGGACCAATGAACTGGTTTCTAATGCATTCGCTGATGTCTAGAAATCTTTTCCTACTAACTTAATCATGCGTTTAATTATTGCCACCACTTATTTGTTTTAAGCCATATACATTTTATTATTTCTATACCAGACACTTCATTCTAGCCATTTCAAGGTTACCATTGCTGCTAAGTACTACTATCAAAGTCATAGATGTAAAAAGTAGACTTCTTGTTTATACTTATATCTTAAATAAATTGATATTCATAGATTTAAGAGAAAGTGGTGTTAGAACAATTTATAATTGCGTAATGAACACGCACAATAAGGTTCCACTATTTATTTATTACGTAATGATCTTTCGTTATTAGACTCTGGAGACCCACTTACCACTTCCTTGAGACTAAGTGATGGATCGAAAAGTCTATTGTGCAATACGTGCTTGCATCCCGTGACGCGTCCGCTGTTGCGAAATACTTTGCAGCTCTAATGTGTACTTAAGTCTCATAAACAGTATATTTTAAGTAAAAGATTACATCTACAAAATGAATTAATATTAAACATTTTGAGCTTAATATACAATTGAACTCAATGCCTATAGTAAAAATAAATTTGTTCTTTTATAATTTCAACGAATTCTTGAAACAAAAGATAACGTGAACGTTGATTTAATTTAATTCAATAATAATTAAAATTAGCACTTTCAATAATTACATTTATATGAATAACTATTTGATACGTAACTGAAAACCTATGAATACAATTTTGAAACTAAATACTTTCTGGTGTCTAATGTTTATTAATTAAATAAGCACAACAATATCAAACTAAAAACTTATCATTATAAATTAAACTTAAAATATTTATCTGTATATAAATAATTTAGGGTTAATATTTAAGAAATTAAAGAATATGTCATCCAAATTTCAAATAGATTTCTATAAAGTCGTTATTTTACAAACGATGGCATATATAATCATCACTTCATTAATCATTTTAGTTCATTCAACGTTATTAACAAAGTAACATACGATTCAAATGTTGTTGTAAAAACTAACTGCGATTTTACATTTAATCACACTTGACAGATCTCATCATCGCTGGGTGATACGCTAACGGTGTAAAAAGTTTAACTATTAACAAATACCAAAGAAAACTGGAAGATGGATTTTTTTTTGTTAACTATTCAATGGACATTGAAAACGCACATCTCAACTTACAGGAATGATAAGACTTCAACAGAATATTTAGCAAAATGAAAATAAAACACTATCCTGGAAAAGCGGTCATGGAAGACCCGTGGCTTTCAATCGGGGACAGAACTATGGACTTGGTGTATGCGGCGAACTGGGTTGGAGCAAAGAATCTCAGTAATTATAATGAAAATGATAGCAGCTCAAATAAGGTGAAATTCAATTCTATATCAAGAAGTAAGTCTTGTAGAGATGTAGGTCATAGTAACAGTAATAAAAACTACGAAAACAAGCTGTATTCAGACGATAGCGGATGCTACTCAACCATTGTTCCTAATGAAAACATATCACAATTAGCTAAATATCAACAAAATATTGAAGAGAAAGCTCGCGCTAATAATAATCTGATTGCTCAAAATAAACTGAAGCATAGTTATAGTTTTAAGGATATGCCGAATGGCTATAGACCTTCTACTCTGAAGCGTGTTAAACGAAGAAATTTCACTGAATGGGATATAGATACTTTTGCTAATAATGGGAAGGCACCTGTTCCACCACAGCGTAAAGATTCGCTCAAGTATGCCCACAGGCAACGGAAAGTAGATTCAAAGAAAAATTATTACCCGTTACCAGACCCTGGACCTGTGCCGCCAGATCCATCTTCAGAATCTTATTATGAGTACTATTCAAGAGTTAGTCAACAAAACAATGACACAGATAGTGATAAAATTAAGCTACAAAGAGATAACAAAAAAGATTTAGTTGTGTCAGGGCCCCCCAATGACGAGTTATACGATGCTCATTCTGGAAGTTTTGGTAAAGACACGATGTATCAGATAATAAATACTATGGCGACATTAGATTTAACACCTATGAAATTCAAATCAGGACAGCAAATAGGCAATGAAGATTGCGAGGCGGAAGATTTAGGTCTTTACATGAGGCCTATTAATGAATCATTATCTACATGCGAACAACTTCCGAATCGCACTACGCAACCAGTAAACGAACGAAATGGACGTATTGAAGATGTTAAACCTAGCTTCCGTTCCAAATCATTGAGAGTAAAAAGTGAAGGAAGGGCGCCTCTTCGGGCCTATCTTGACTCTGTACGACCAAATGACTTGAGCGATTGTGTAACTGTGACTCAACCAAAAAGAAATTTATCTCCCAATGAGCAGCTAACGATGATGCAGTACGGTATGTACAATGAGCATCATGCCTCTTCTGTCAGTAATGGGGTGTCTTCGGAAGATTCAGCAAAGGAAAGTGACTCTCGGACTACTAACGGTGTTACAAAACAAATTAAACGTGATAAGTATGGCAAGTTGTACAATACAGTGAGAGTGAAAAGTGATGATAGGTATGAAAGGTACAATGACATTATGTCTTTCGGAGTGTCGAAAGATCGCATCAGAGAGGAACGCGTGTCGAATGGCAACTGTGTTTTTTCAAGAAGTGCTAAGAGTTCATCTAGTGGTTCGGATTCAGACTTTTCGATACCAAGACCTAAGCTGATAGTACCAGTTCATACCTACGGAACACGGAAACGTAGAACTGGAAATTTATGTCAACGAGACAGTAACGCTACAGAAACCTCTTTGGACGCGGGGGTAATTCTAGACGTTACGCGTTTAGAAGACAATAATATGGCTGCTGTTGAGAATAATAAGCGAAACGAGGAAGCAGGTGATGTTATATTTATTTTCATATTTTATGATATCATAAGGTATTTGCGAGATGTTGATAGTAATAACTGTAAGCACATTAGATGCAACAATATTTACAGTGACATTGCTTTGTGGATGACTTTGCATTGTTCACTGTCATCACTTAAAATTAGTACCAACATAAGAAATTTTATCTGAAATTCCTATTTGGATAATTTTGATATTCATTTGAATTGTAATGACGTTACATGAAACGTAATTCATTGCGATATAAGTAGCTATAGAATTTGTTACGTCACTGTCTCAAAATGTTTCATCAATGTAAATTAGTGTTGCAATCCTTATTGTTAATGGTGGAACCCAAATATCAATATCATACTTACAGTGTTTTCAATAAAGACATTAATATACTTTTAATTAATGTTTGAAATAGTTTACAAAATTATTTCTTGATTTTGTATTGATTCAAACGTAACTTCTATATCTAACAAGTTATTAATCGCTAGCTATAAAACCTGAATAGGATCAGATACGCCAAAATATGTTAAAATAAATTAAACACAACTTATAACCTGTTCAAGAAGGTTTGATTTAATCATCAAACATCATTTGCAAAATCATTACCTACTTAGTTCGATTGCTGCAATCGAAAAAGTGTACACGTTAAATCACAGGGGCACTTAGGCAACAACTAAGTAAAGCGGCCTAGTGCAATGGCAAGAAGGGCAACCTGTACATTAAGTATACGTTCTTGATTACAGTAACATACACATAATGATGTGATCAAATTCTGTGTTCATGATATTTTTATTTCACACCCATTCATGGAGAAGGTTTTCAAACCAAATAGGATAAAATATAAAAAGTATATATGCCACCTTCTAATCAATCCATTAGAAGTTTTACTGTTTGTATATAAATATTGAAAATTAATAATTTTGTTATTAACTTAATGTGTGTCCAAAAAGCTGTTTGTGCAAAACCGGATATAATGTGTAAGACCGCGTTTTAGATGTATATGGTGCACGCACGGATTACTGGTATATTTGTATTTTAGTTCTTTCTGGTTTAATTAATGATTTATGGTTGAATTGATAGATTGATATAAAAATAAATTTTCATCGTGTATCGTCATTGGCGTTGCATCAATAGTAATTATGTCCGCAGTAGTAGTCCTCGTTATTTAGGGCATAAGTAAATCGCCAATAATCTCATTAATAACATGTGGGATGGAGTTCTTAAATGTTTTCTATAATTAACTGAAAGATATGCCCTTTTAAATCTCATAATGATGTGTGATGTTGCTGGAAAATGACGCGTCAGTCACAGGAAGAAATCTTGGTTGAGGGAACTACGAGAATGGGTTGGAATCTCGAGTGCCGTGGAATTATTCCATCTCGCTAAAGAAAAGAAGAAGTATGTAGAGCTGACTGCCAACCTTCGTTGTTCGAAGAGTCACTAGAAGAATAATATAAATTAATACAACGTCACCTTTTCTCCGGACAATCCTCAAAACAGCATAAGCTGAGAGCTCAAATTATATTTGATGATTAAACTAAAATTATGAAATCGTATTCGTTTCGTGGTTTCATGAACCAACTGTCTTATATTCAGAGTTAATTAAGTTGTTGCAACGCCATTAAGTACTTTCACTTTTTGTTATAATAATCTTATCAAATAATCAAAATCTGGAATGGTTCAATTTACACATACAGCTTTTAAAATGCGTTCATTCACTCGACAGGCTTACAATGCACTAAATTATCGTAAGCACTATGCTTACGATAAATTTGTTCTGCTAAGCCGACGCCAAACGAATATGTTGTATAATAAAAGTTGATGTTGACTTATCTATCTATACTTATAATAAATCTGTAGAGATGTCAATTCTGTACATGAAATATATTTTTAAAATAACTATCAGGGGGTGATTAGTGATCGATACTGATGCCAAAAATGCAATCAGTAAAATTTTTGTCTGTCTGTCTGTCTGTCTGTCTGTCTGTCTGTGTGTATGTTCCTTATAGAAACAAAAACTACTCAACGGATTTTAACGAAACTTGGTACAATTATTCTTCATACTCCTGGGCAGGTTATAGTATACTTTCATCACGCTACAATCAATAGTAGCAGAGTAGTGAAGGGAAATGTTGGGAAAACGGGAGAAGTTACTCCATTTTTTAAGCTTCCGTCGCGGGTGCAGCCTTAATGGTTAAAGTTACATAGAAATCATGTATGACGGAAATATTCTACATAAAATTGTCTAAAAAATATCCCGCAACAGCATATGTCTATCTTTTATGGTTGACTCACAATAACACGTGTAATTATATAAATAAAGTCATTCTTTATAGCACAAGCCTGAGAACAAAAACTATAGTTTACACTACAGCTCTACACCGAAGCGAAGCGAGGGCGGGCCACTAGTTCAAAATAAGTTAAGACTTATATTTCTATTGACTTCTTTATGGGGAATCGATTGAAAAAAATAAATGAAGAGTAGATATTGTGATACGTTGCTATATTTGTTTAAGTTAAAATAATATTCCAAATGTTCAAAATAAGCATGAAATATTTCGAATATTTCATGTGTAAGTACTATTTACTGATAAAAAAAACTGCTTTGAGTTGTGCTTGCGTATAATTCATAATCATCTGAATAAAATAACAAAGATACAGTCCATAATGCTAAACCTATTTATTATTAATGAACTTACATAAACTAAGGACATATATTTTTTTCCACCCTTTTGTTATTCATAGAAATTTTGTATCAATGTTTAATATCAACTCAGGAATATTTCTCTTTGTCTATATTGACCGTAATAGAAAACTTCACACATAATATACCTGTTAATGACGTTTTATTGGCTTTAATTGTTAGGAAGAGTCTTTAACACCTTTTTGTGACTTAAACACGGCATGACCATATCTACAAGATGACATTAGAATGGTTCCTATTGTGTTCCAACTTTGTAGAACAAAAAATGTGTTATTTGATCTTGTTGTTTTCATATCTCTCAGATAAGATTTGTTAAATTTATTCAGAGAACAAGGTTTTTCTAGCTCGGCTTTACCCTATAATTCTTCATTTTGTCTGTATTCTTTTATAATTCATAATTTTAATACAATATTGCTAGGTATTGTCATAATATTCTAGCAGATTTTAGTATTTATTACAACAATAAAAATGTTTCTTTATTAATCTTATAATGTATCCGGGTCAGTAGAAACATTGTAGGTTGAACTAACGATATCTAAATCACTTAATACACAATACAAAGAATAATCAATTCACACGATTGCTCCTTGTTTCTCACGCTTATCTATTGATCAACTTGTAATAATGATAAATTAATTTAAACTTTAATGCTAAAGCTATAAAAGCGACAAGGATTATAAGAGAATTGATAAGTATCTGTTTCGTGTTTAATTATTATTGTAATAACCAAGTAAATGAACACCGATGTATAGTGAACAACCTTGAATCGCTCTATAAGTGGAATAAAGTAGTTTTAATGTCTGATGTGATGTATTTTAAAGTGGAAGTGTGATATTTCAGCCATCTAGAATGTCAAGCAAATCTGGACGGCAATGACAAAAAGCAAAAAAATGATTAAATTATTTTAGATTGTTATTTTTTATAGGTATTATAAATATCATGTTTTGAGTATGAATTCCGAAACTACATTTGTAATGATACTTATGAGCTTTATTTGTCAGTCCTTACAATAACTTTTGAACTAAAGGTGATTGAAGGGCTTAGGGAGTGACTCGGGCACAAATTATTACTAAAAGTCCAATTATATCACGTACTTCTGGCATGATACTTAAAACTGAATTTGATAACGGTTTCTCTTATTCATTCTGTTTAAAGCATAACAAGGATACAGTATAGTCAAATTAAATTTTAGGTTTAGAGAATCATGCCAGAATTAGGCCCATTGTTTAACTTTTTGTCGACTTACAAGGGTTTCATACTGACATTCCATCCGAAATATTAAAATGTTACTCATTCCACAGAGGGTCGCGTGGAGGTATCACGGGAGAACAAATACCTCAGCACCATGGCCCCGGGCAAGGTGTTCGGTGAGCTGGCCATTCTGTACAACTGTAAGAGGACAGCCACCATTAAAGCAGCCACCGACTGCCGGCTCTGGGCCATCGAGCGCCAGTGTTTCCAGACCATCATGATGAGGACCGGACTCATACGACAGGCTGAATACACGGACTTCTTGAAGAGGTGAGCAGTTCTGTTTTGAATTGAAACTTTTTATTGCAAGAATTGGTACAATGTTATATACCATAAGTCACGCGTGATGGGTTTAACAGCTCATTAGCCTATGTTAATCTGTCTATAGTGGTCTAAAGGAAGATTTGGCAGGAATGCATAAGAAGCGCTAAGAGCTCATTTCTTCAAACGCTTTACAGTAAAGTTAAGTCTGTAATGGATATGCTAGTCACTACGGCACTATCTGAAATATATATGTTGGTTTGATCACCACCTGAAATGGATGTCGTAGTCTAAATAATGGGAATTGTGATCGTCTTGTTGTTGATTAAATGTCATGTATGATGAATACTAAATTATCGAAAAATATCTTGGATATATAGGATCTAACGTTGTACTTGTTGTGTGAGTGTTGGTATTGATAACCCCTTTCAATATTAATTAACTTCGTAGAAATTGGTTCCAGAAATCTGTTGCCGCTGGGAGATCGCTGTAAAGGTGTTTTTAGATGTTTGTTTTCTTAGAGACTCGATAATAATTAATTGCCAACAGGAAAAACAAACACCTTTACAGCAACCTCCCAGCGGTAGCAGACCTCTTGAACCGATTTCTAGGAGAATAATTAATATAGAAATAGATATTCAATACCAGCACTCTTACAACATACACAACGTAGGGTCCTATTTATTTCCTATATATTTAAATGTAAATAAAATTTTAGTAGAAAAAAGTCCACGCGGTTAAGGCCCGCTGCTTTAATATATTTTTCTATCACGACTTTCATTATTTCGACTACGACAACCAGTTCAGGTGGTGATCATACTACCATATCTTTTTCAGATAGAGACTAGCATATCCATAACAAGTCTAAGCACAACTAGGTAATTATTATACCGCAAATTTGTGTAACCCAAAACTACCAGTCGATGAGAGAAGACTGCAATACTGGTACACTCGTTATATTCTTTTCTCAAAACCCAAATATAGTCGTTAACATTTATAATGATAACATCCATTAAAATATTCTTTCCTGTGTTTTTTTAATTATCAATTTAAGTACAATATAAGGTAAAAAACAGAAACAAAAAAGCCACGAACTAAATTAATATATTAAATATGTAAGAATATGCTAATCACGAAATAATTGCCACCAAATATGGATTTTTGTATGAACGGATCATGCTTTCTTTTGAATCATTCGTTTTAAATAGAAGTCTTCCTTATAAGAAGCTTGCTTGAAATGGGAGCAATGGGACCAATAACCTTTAATGTTTTAGTCCGGTGACTTCACAAATTGTTTTGACGCTAATGTAAATACCAGCAACCTACATGTGTTGATATGATTTGAACTATTAACACATGTGATCTTTATTTATGATTTAAACGAAACAAAATTAAATAAAAAACTGAACATTAAAAATATCACTATTTCAGTATTTTGCTGTACTAATAATTCAATCTAATCTAATGTTCTAATAGTTCAGATTCAAGATAATAGAATAATGATGCTTAGAAAAATCATAAGTTGATGATAACAACAATTCAATATTTGATGCGACTGCTGTAATGATTTTGATGAAAAATAAACTTATACTATATCATAAATCTCAATAAACAAATTGAGTTATAAAGCTGTTAAAGCTTGCATATATAAGATATCATTTAGACCTCTGTATCCATAAAACTAGGTTTGTAGTCTACCCTTTTCTTACGAACGTTGTCCTCAAACAATGTAAAGATAATAGGTGTGTGTGGTACACTCCATGCCCTTTGAACGTATAAAAGAAAAGTCCTTTCACATATGTCTGTATATTATAGAGGAATATTGTATACGCTTGAGCATTACTGGTGAAGGATATTGACCCCAAGACACTTATGCAAATGTATTGGGTGTGCAATGGCCCATTCTTCTGCTTTCATCAGCCGAGACGCATGCATTTCTATAAGAACAATAGCACATGAAACCTATACGTTCGGGGCTGGTTATTATTTTTCAAGACCAATACTATTTACTTTTACTCAACCACTGAGAAAATAATCGAGAAATATCGAAGACAAAAACAGCACCGACCTCAAATAAAATTGGGGACAGAACAGGCATAATGACGATAGAGCTTAAAAATATTAAATGAGTGTTTAAGAAGGATTTATTGGAATATCTAAAGCTACTCCGTTAATATTTTATTTTTAAAAGCACTTGTTTACCTTTTTGTTTGTCAAAATCTATCTGGAATTTCTACTAAACAGGTTTAATTTATATTGCAATGGTTTTATGGTACTCTTCTTTCAATCTACTATATTCTCTAAGGAACTCTTTAGAGATCTGGTTTTACAAAGGGCTTTCTTGTCATACTAATTCTTTGTTCTTTATTTATTTTGAGGCTTTCATTCTCCGAATATGCCAGCCTTATCATACCCCAACAAACATTTACACAGAACTAATTAATCTCTGTTGAAGAGATCGCGCTATTCTTACTCTGAATAAGGTTGAGCTAATGTTTCCACTAAAGAACCTATATTCCTAAAGTTAAGTCTATATTTTTGTATGTCATCCTTATAATATGTGGAGTGAAACAGGGTGGGTTGACGTCACCGAAGCTCTTCAATCTATATGTCAATGATCTCATTGTAGAGCTTACCGACATGCGGGTCGGTTGCCGGGTGTTAATATAATTAACATCAGCTACGCGGATGATATGGTGCTGCTGAGTCCGACAGTGGGAGCTATTAGAGAGCTGTTAAAAGTGTGTGAGACCTATGCTGCGTCGCATGGTCTCGTTTACAATGAAACCAAGAGTGTATACATGATCTTTAAGGCAGGCAAATGTCGGGATGTCACCTCTCCTATCACCTTGAATGGATCACCACTAAAACGGGTTTATCAATTTAAATATCTTGGTCATATTGCCGACGACCTTGACATTGAGAGAGAGCAAAAGGCGATGGCGATTTGAGGAACATGTTGGCCCGAAGATTCGCTCGTTGTTCGGATCAGGTCAAGATAACCCTATTCAAAGCATATTGTCAGGGTATGTACGCGGGAATCCATGGACACTGCGCGTGCAATACAATAATATTTTGAGGATGATGTTGGGACTGCCCCTCTTCTATAGTGCTTCCGGAAAGTTTACTGAAACTCGAACTAATGATTTCCATGCCGTCTTGTGGAAAAAAGTTGCGTCACCGATGTGTAGAGTGCGGAGCAGTAACAACACCATTCTAAAAGTGCGAATTCCGTGCGAATGATGACTGAAATAGAAGTTAATTATTCTTCCTGGTGTCGTTCTAAGGTACATGACGTATTAGAAAACCAAAAATGTTCCAAATGTGTGGATACTTACCACAGGCTACTAACACTTAGTTATAAGTTATATTGTACACATAAAATGGATCTGTGTTGTCTGTCAACAAATGATATTATTATTATCAAGAAATGAATATTTAATGGGTAATGCTATTTGCTTTATCATGTTATCAAATCTTATAGCAACTACATATCTAACAAGCAGATTTGACTGATATTTGTACGTTTAAATAGCCATAATACTTAAAAAAAAACAGTTTATATTACAACAAACTTAATGTTGGTAAAGTTTGATATTGTCGTGCAACGACTTTTTACTTCTTGTGAATATCAAGATTCCATTATTTTTAATATTTACATTGTATAGTAGCCGAGGACGTTCAAATGAGCATTTTAATAAATATGAAGAAATAATGTTTAAGAACATAATTGTATAATATTAAAGATTAGTTGTGTTTAAGTAAGGTCGTACTATCGTTCATGTGATTAAAGGCTTTTTTAGTCTGGTTTATCAAACACTTTTGGAAGATGATTCTGATGCTAATATTGACTAACATACTGGAAATCTCCTCAAGTGTTATTTGAATAGGCACTTTGGGGAATGAAAGAGAAATTTGAAATTTCCGTACCAATCATCTACACCAAACATGTTTAATTAATTAATTATAGCATAATAACATGATGATTAATATTTTTAATAATGATTCTGTGGAATATTTAATTAAGTGATACAGAATCGATGTTAGAAGAAGGTGAAAGTAGATTATAATAAGCATCTGTTAGAAAACAGACGTGAGAGAATCTCGGGTACATGTTAATAGGTGAAGCAGAAATTATGTCTAATGAATATATCAAGAAGTTTGTTTAATGTTTTACAGATTTCTTTCTGTATTATTTATCTACAATGTTACATGTAGTTAATTGCAATTTATTTCTTGATACCGCTTAACATTAATTAGTTAAGTGCATATTTTAAAAGGCCCATTATACATATAAATGATCACGAAAAAATAGTAATTGATCCTCAAAAAAATACAATTGATAATATAACCTAACCTTAAGGTTACCATTTGTATGTTATAGTTGTTTTTTTTTTTTTTGAGATTTTTCATCTAATAACAAGTACTATTGTGGCATAGGCTATGTCCCCATTAATTAATAATATTGGTTTGTAAAAGGATTTATAGTATTGATGCAGTGCTTTAATTTATATCTTACTAGTGTGTCGTCCCGAGTAGTTTACGTGATTTAATTCAGTGAACAATCAAACCGACACTAAAACAAAGGAATTGTTGTAACTTTGTCACCGTTGCAAAAGTGCTCGTGAGCAATTTGCGAAACAGCCGTCACGTAGCACAGCTTGCTCATGACATTTGAGATCGTATTCCTTTCACTACGCCGACATCGGGGAATTAAAATTAAGCTCCTGAATAACCTGTTAAAATATTGACGTCGGTTTCTATTTGTATTTTTTTTATATACGAGGCTCGGCAAATAATATGAGAAGAGAGATACGTATAGGCGTAGGTACATATTTCTTCTTAAGCTGTACTAAATCATATTTAATTACATTCATCTCTAAGGTTTATTAATTTTATAGTTTTACTAAAAGTACCTCATAGCTGGAATCAGTCATAAATAAGTTAAAAATTGTTTTGTCTTCTTGTTTGTGCCATTAAATTCTAGTTCTCTCTAAATTGTTTCTATATCTCTCTGTATCTTTTGATCGTTAGCTTTTTTGTTGTATGTATTAAATCTGTTGTAATAGTAATCTTTCTTCCAGTCTCTGATTTCCATTCCATCTTTGCAAGTAGGTGTCCATCCTTAAAGTACACTTCCATATTGAATGCGAGTATTGCATTCATGGTGAGCGCCTATCAATTGAACATTGTTGATTTTAATTATTCGGTTAGGGCGGGCAATGAATGCTGATATTCCAGAATGAGGTTTTGTTATAACTCTGAAAAGTATTCTTGGTGCATGATGGTTGTTGGTATAACATAGTAAGACTAAAGAAAAAAAACTACGGGTTATAAAATAAAAAAGAGTAAGTATGTGTTTATGAAATAAAATTACCCAAAGCTTTAGTTTAAGAAAATGTGAATGCGATACAAGTTGCAAGGTTGATATTACATTTCGAAAGTCCTCTCATTTAAACTAACGATGTGGATTTTTCATAGAATGCTTAAACAAATGTTCTTCTGAAGCTATGTAAGTTGATCAATAATCCTTTACACGTACTCATTGTTGCCAGCAACCTCGACACAGTTAAATTGATTATGTTCTAACAAATGCATATCTATAGTTTTCTGGCATCCTAAATTAAAACTCCATATTTGTAAAATATCTCTTCGCACATGATATTATTCTGTAAAACGTTATCTTACTTTTTAATTTGTAAACAAAACATACACGGTTATTAATCATGTTACCTGCATACGTGTACAAAGGTGCAATAATTCCACTAAGAATGCATGATAAAAAAGCAAACAAAAGCAAAACCTAATAATAAACATCATACAGCACAACCCAACCCAACAGTACAAGATCCTTCATAGTGCGTAAATTACTCTAACAGTTACACATTTTCTTAGATAAATGGGTCAAAGTGTGGTAACCGTGAAAAATTGGATGCATTAAGCAATCTTCTTCAGCACATACCGTGACATACAGTTACATTTTTTCTTCTCTATAGTGCCCGTTTAAAAATATGCAATATCTTTTTGCAAGCACTGCTTTCATGCTGTATAATCACTGCTTTATAAGAAACTAGCGGTCCGCCTTCGCTTCGCTTCGGTGTAGAGCTGAAGTATAGACTACAGTTTTTGTTCTCAGGCTTGTATTATACACAATGATATTCATCTATGATTCTTCTTATACCTGCAAGCAAAGTCTCAGCCCGATCGGTTTAAAATTGACAAAGTTTCATACAAACTTTCATTCCCTATTTTATCCTCTTGGGGGTAGAATTGATCAAAATCCTTTCTTAGCGGATGCCTACGTCATAACATCTACCTGCATGTCAAATTTTAGCCCGATACGTCCAGTGGTTGGGGCTGTGCGTTGATAGATCACTATGTCAGTCAGTCAGTCACCTTTGAGTTTTATACATACATAGATAGATAATGTTATCAGTTAACCTACTGATATCATTATAAAGACGTTAGCGTAAATTTGTGTTTTAGTATAATATTTTCAACTGTAGCAGACCGGTTTTGAACGGAGATTGTGCGTGAGTCATTCATTAGAGGAAGCCTTTCAAACTTGACCGTATCGAGTTGGGTAACCACGCTCACTTTCAATACTACAAATTATTTAATTACCTTGCCTGTATTCTGTTTGAATTCGCAACTAATTACGTCGAATATTAGCTTTTACGTCAGTTATCAAGCAAAAACTAACTTGATAGTTTTGTACTCTTCCTAATTACTGAAAATTTATTGGTAACTGGATTGACTAGTAATTCTAAAGCTCTAAAGTTACATTATATGAGGATAGCCTTGATATCTATAGAGATAGTAAAACTGGTTTATGACATTATAAATAAAGTTAAATACATCTAATATAAGTGATGACATAAGGATGTAAATAGTAAGGCTAACAAAATTGAATCGTTAAGAACATTCTATGCCCATAAAACATAGAAGTGCTTTCTATTCAGAACACGTGATAAATTGTTGCGACTAGTTTTTAACCTCTCCAGGTTTGAACATATTTTTTTGTAACATTTGTCATTATTTTCTAGATTTTTTAAAATGACAACGAGCATCATTGTTATCGTAATAATATTTCATATAACATATTTGATTTAACACATTAAATAAAAAAGGTATGCCTTCTTGAAAAATACATAAATAACAGTTATCATATCGTGATATGATTTTACGTGTTAAATCTTACTTAAATAGTAGGAAAATGCTATCTACTAAAAACAGATAATTTATGAAATTGTTTGAAAAAATTGCGATTGCAAATAATTGTATTTTCCTCTGCAGTAGTTGTCATTTACTAATTATTTAAGAAATTTCTTTGTTTGGACAATACCAGCTTCTCTCTATATACATATATATTAAAAAACCAATTTCTGTTCGTTTGTTTTGCTAAAATTTGAGAACGGCTAGGCTGATTTAGCTGATTTTGGTTTTGAAATGTTTGTCGTAGTCCAGGGAAGGTCTAAATGGTGACCAAATTTGGAAAAGTTGCGAGGAAGATAGTACAAACAACAATTTCATCATCCCATATAAACTGTTCTATCTACTTTCATGTCAAACATTTGACGTTCGTCCCGTCGGCACGGTAGACTCGGGTCCATCATTTCTTCCAAATCTTTGTAAGTGGTGAAGTTAGTTTAAAATAATAAATGCCACGTGTAAAACTGTAGACTGTTCCATACATTATATATAGTAATTTCAGTGTACTTTAAAGTTTCTTGCCGGTAACTTGTTTTTTATTTACAGTGTGCCAATCTTCAAGGATCTTCCAGAAGATACATTAATCAAGATATCAGACGTGCTGGAAGAAACACACTACCAGAATGGCGACTATATCATTAGGCAAGGAGCTCGAGGAGATACCTTCTTCATCATATCTAAAGGACAGGTAATTATGTCGCACCAATAATGAAGAATCTTGATAAAACGATAAGGAACAAATCAAATAATACTGATGTAAAATTACACAATAAATTACCATGATAATAATAATAATAAATTATAGACAAACGAAACTATCCATTCTAAATGAATGCAAATTTAAAGGCAAAGATTTATGGTATATTGCAATTACACAGCTCAAGTAATTATTTAGCATTTTTATATAGTTTTCAATTTTAATATAGTCGGAACAAAATATTATACGAATGAAATGATAAAACACTGAATCATGAATGAATCATCAGTTATCTTGTTAACTTCGATGACATTGTGGTAATAAGAAATTCTTTGACACCACGCATACATTCCTAAGTAAGAAGAACATATTCACTTTCGCCCATCTCCTTACTTTCAATTCAAGATCTTGACATCATTTATATAAATCTGTTATAAAAAAATGTATATTTATGTATAAAGAAACCAAGAAAACTGCCTTATCGGGCTTTTCGGAAAAGTTGAAAAGAGTTGAAAAAGTGTCTTTTATTGCTAAACTTTATTAGGTTTTTGGAAATGTACAAACTTGAAACTTTTTAGTATTTTTCTTACAAGCGGAAATGTAGGTATTGCATTAATTATGTTCATAGTATGTTTATTCTGTAACAAACATAACATTGCTTTCAAAACTTATGACATAACTTCTTTGTTTTGGCCACGGTTCTTTGAACATTTTGGCTGGATTTCATTTCAATTTGAATTACATTAGCTTTCTAAACGGCCTCTAGATGGTTTTGCACTTATATTATTCACGCCGTAAGGTTTAGTTTGTAGAATTGGCATAATACTGTTTCGTGTCCGACAGTGACTGTATAAGAAGTTTGCCTTGGCATTTAATCGAGTATGTATTTGTGCAAACCATGATTGTTACTATCAATTTCTTGAATACATTTTCAATTTTACAAAGTTATTGTATTTGTAAATAGATTTCATATATTGATAATGGTGTCGATTCTGGCGTGATTCTCTAAACTTAAAACTAAATTTAACATTAGTCTCTCCTTTTCATTCTGTATAGAGAATGTCAAGGATATACTGTTGTCAAATTTAAGTTTAGATTTAGAGAATCGTGCCAGAATCGACACCATTGTCAATCTATTTAATGAAATGAAGTCTTCAGTTCAAGATTTGACCATATTTGGGTATCTTTAAGAATAGATTCGCGTGATTGCGAATTCGTTTTAAAATGAAATTAACCGTGGAATCGAAATCATCTGACTTTGTTGTGAAAATTAGGCACAGTGCATGTAGTTCATTTACAACGTAAACTATTTAGTTTTAAAATGAAATTAATTGTGGATTTGAAATCATCTGACTTTGTTGAGAAAATTAGGCACAGTGGATGTAGTTAATTTTTAACGTAAACTATTTAGGCTTCCTCGTAAAGAAAGGAACTATTTTTTAGTGTTGGATTATCGCCAAATCTATCAACGTGTAGTTAGTTCGTCGTAATCCGGCAATCAGCCACTGTCAGTACGTGTGACGGATTTTTTCTCTGTAACCCGCATAGAGGCTGCAGAGGCCAAAAGCCGGGCTATTGTGCTGTACCCACAAGGTCAGCGCACCGGCCGTCGAGCGCAGGGTTATGCGTATGAGATATTTTAAGGCCAGATTTTTTTATAACTACTGTGGGAACAGTCTGCTTTTGCAATTTTTAGACAATTTTAGTCAATAATAGTAAGAATTACTACCCAGGTGAGACTACATACCTACCGAATTAATATGATTTTGTGAACTCAAAAGAATGCTTACGATATTGGGTAAAAATCCTATATAAGTGATATTATTGAGTTCATTATTGATCTGAAGAGATTGTTTATTTGGTTAAATGCGCAAATCTCAGGATTTTTGGGTTCAAAATAAAGAAAATCTTTTGTATTTGAGAGTCCATTTATCGAGAGCTTCCGTTGTTGCGTGCACAAAAATGAACTGAATTTGAAGAAACAAAAATAATGATGAGTGACAGAGAAAGTATAAATCATTGACGCAATTTATAATCTGTAAACCATAATTTGGGAAAATCACTGTGGTCGATCACGGTGCGTTTAGTAATAATCATTGGAATGAGTAAATACCTGTTGGGTAGAGAAACAAAATACTCATTCTATTGTAGTCTTTATAGCGTACATAATTAAAAACTTATAAACGATTTCTTATTAAGGGGCTTGATGATGATGAAAATAAAAAAGGCGACCAAAATTCATTACATTAAGATCCTCCGTGCTTCAGAAGGCATGTTAAACCTCCTGAATGAACTAATCTACACTAGTACTACTTGATGAGAGCCCATTCTCCTGTATTCCGCCCATAAGAATCTGCCTGTGCCCTAGTTGGAGGACATTATACGCATATAAACGAGCCGTTTTTGCAGTTCACAAGAAATCCGTCATTTATTTTCAATAAACGGATTTTGTTTCAATATTGAAACTTACTTAGTTTCGAGACAAGGCCAAACTCGACAGTGTCTTTTTTGTTTTTTCAGATTCGGTTTCGTCGAATCTAGTTTTAGTCCAAAATTGGGCACGGCTATTCAGCCGTGACGAAGCTCAAGATTTGTTTTTCTCTCTCACGATGTCCAGTTTGTATTGCTCTCGGCGACTGTTACTTAACGCCATGTTATCTCATTTCCGTCGTTATCTCATTTATATTTGAGGTTTTGTACTGTGCTGTCTTACATTTATTCTCGTGTACTGTCATTTCCGGGTTCTTTGTTCAAGTATGTATATGCATATGAATAATCGTAGATATCGTTTGATAAGAAAACAAATTCTCTCTTACTGATCGAGGATTTTTAATGATAGCAAAAAGTGGAGAAGAATGACAAAAACACTCGGCTGTACTAAGAACTAAACAAGATCAAGATAGTTCACCCCATGTTAAGTAGGTGACTAGGTTGCATTGTAGTTTATATAGTGTTTATTAGAGTCGTTAAAGTTGATACCAGTATACTTTTCAGTCCTAATCCAACCATTGGCAAGCTAATTAGATGGAAAACCAACGGAACTGGTAATTTTAATATATAAGAAATGAGTCTCATGGTGTACTTTAAGACACATTATTAAGGTAGTCAAACATGTCGTCCGTCTGGGCTGTAATGATAACTGTCCGTGTTGTTTCACGTCGTATATTATAAAGTAATGCTGATCCTACTTAACCCGTTGTTCTGTGTTGTGGACTTTAGTAAAAATGTTCAGAATTTTTCATATGACACACTATTCTCACATGCATGGTGGTATTTTATAAAAAGTGGTAGATTTATTCAGTCCAGGATATTTTTTGCAAATAAATGCTTTTAGATGACGACATGCAGGTCGTAATGATAAATATTTAATAAGTAACTTACCTACATAAAAATTACAGAATTAACAGTGAGTAACCGGTTTACTGGCTAGCAAGGCAAGTTTCTTTAAAGCAATGTAGATATCTATAGTAGGTATATGAAATATCGATATTGATGAGAATATTAAGATATCGTTAAATATGATTAGTACCGATAACAACAAATTCAATTGCCAATTACTAATGTTCTTGATTGGTTTCAAATCTATTTCAGGTTAAGGTGACCCAGAAACAGCCAAACAGCAACGATGAGAAATTCATCAGAACTCTCACGAAAGGTGATTTCTTCGGAGAAAAAGCATTGCAAGGGTATGTATTCGATTTGAAACTAATGCCATCGCGAATCGTGAACGGTGATCCGCTCGCCTTGCACCAGATTCAATTATAAGTCCATTTGTTGGTTGGTAATATTCTTAGATTTCGAAGCTAATCTATTTCTTTTTCATTTCGATGTTTTCCTTTTTTGTAGTGCATGTAATACATCTGTGGTTTACCATTTGAATTGCTCTTAAACAAGGCTGTATTCATGTTCACAAACAAAAAGAGATGTTAGTAATGATTGATTTCCTTAGTTTACAAACTTCCGATTTCTATTTCACCCCCTCCAAATTTCATTTATGAGACAAGAAGTAGTATAAAGTATTTATACAAGCTACCTGTTATTTCCATGCCGACATTAATTATTATTGGTTCCGCGGTTTTAACAAACTGACAGACATTACTTTCGCATTCATAATATTAGTATGTATGCATCCCATTGTAAGTAGATACCACATCATAAGATCACTTTTTAAACTCAATTAATTGTGTTGATCTCAAATTGGCTTTACTTTTATGTTGTATTCGTCTAAAAATATTTCTGTTAGTTCGCCAGACTGTAGTTGTCTTAAATGCTTCGGAAAATATTCTTAATTTTTATAGAATTTTACCATAATTTTTGTATGGAAAATTAGTTTTTAATGTTAGTAATTTGTTGGAAGTTGCATTTGCTGTCTACTGACGAAATTACAGTTAGCTTAGCTATCGTTTACGCTATTTTATTATTCTTCATTATAGTACAAAAGTATAAAAGTGTGAACCATATTAAAAAACTAAATACTTTATCTTATTGTACTAGTATTAAAATATTTTGAAATGTAATGTTATATTTAAATTATTACCTTTTTCCGTTTCAGGGATGACCTTCGCACGGCAAACATCATCTGCGACTCGCCAGAAGGCTGCACTTGCCTCGTCATAGACCGCGAGACCTTCAACCAGCTGATATCTGCCCTCGACGAAATCCGCACCAAGTATAAGGACGAAGGCGGGAGTAGACAGAGGTGAGATACTCTGATACATTCATTTCCCCATGGTTTCTTGTTTTCTGTTTGCGTGATTAGGTAATTCTTCTGTCTTTAATTTTTTTACTACATTGAACCTATAACAAAAACTTTAATTATCATACTCTATTAAACCGGTTTTGTTATTTCTATGAAACATAATAGCAAGCAAAGTAATAGCCTGATAAAGTCATTTTAGTTTTATAGAAACCTTTCATATAATGGAATTGAAAGTATTTTATAGGTACCGCTCGAGTAAGTCAATGATTGTTTAATTGAACTGAAATACTTCCTCCAAGAACATAGTTCCTCTTTATTTGCAAACTAAGTGTTACATACATAGTGTTACATCGCAACACACGTTTGAATTATTATAAGTATAATAATAGGTATCAATAAAATCATAAGGATTACTGTACTATGAATAATCACCCTCTATTCAAGAACTGGGAACGTGTTAACGAATTATATCTATTGTTTGTTATATAAAAATAACCATTTCCAGTGAACTCCATATAGACCTCTCATAAAATGTCCAAATTTAACTAGTAGTGATACGCTTTACAATAGACTTCTTTTGTATGCAATGCAGTGCAACTCCATTGTGTCGGCATTTATCTTTTTTTTCCCAAACAATAGGTAATTTTAGTATAAGTACGAATGAAACATAATGTCTTGATTTCACCTTCTATAATCCTTTCTGTTTCTTTTAAACGCAAACAATCACGAGGATTTTGTCACAATGTGGTAAGTGATATATTAGTTCCAACACTTTCTTCGAGAAATCAAATCGTCAATGTCAAAATGTAATTAGACGTTGGAAGTAATTGATGGTTATTAACTTTCCTCTTCGGCATAGAAAACATAGATTAACAGAGGCTACGACCGTGAAAAGTGCGATTCCCAAGTTTTTATTCATCTCAATTCGTTGTGAGACAATAGCAGAGACTTTGTAATAGATAGGCACGTGGCAGACGAAGACATAACAATTAAAATTGGAACGATGCTAAGAAAGCTGTAGTCAGATTTGTAACAGTAATAATTCTTTGAAAGATTTATAAACTCAAATTTTTTGTCTAAAGAGAAACTTCTTTGTACTGTAGTTTACCTATTGTTCTGACAAACCATACCAGGATTTTTCAAATTAGTCTCTTAGTTATTTAGAATATTTTCATTGTGAATTATTAGCTTAAATCTGCATTACAAATTTAACAAGGACTTGACAATTACTTTAAGGTATATAATAAATAAGATAAATGAACAGCACTATATCCGCAACTTGACGTCAAATGCCCACTTAGTTTACACTCAATTTTTCGAAATATGTACAAAAACACATTTCCCATTAACAAGGTTCACTCTATCTAGGCAGATGTAAACGGAAAACAATATGTATTTAACAAATATATTATTACTTTACAGATTGAACGAAGAATTCGCCAATTTACGCCTATCGGACTTAAGGATAATTGCTACTCTAGGAATCGGTGGTTTCGGCCGAGTGGAATTAGTTCAGATACAAGGGGACTCGAGTCGATCGTTCGCCCTGAAGCAAATGAAGAAGGCCCAGATCGTTGAAACGAGACAGCAACAACACATCATGTCAGAGAAGGAGATCATGTCGGAGATGAACTGCGAATTCATAGTGAAACTCTTCAAAACTTTCAAAGATAGAAAATATTTATACATGCTCATGGAAACTTGTCTAGGTGGTGAACTGTGGACTATTTTAAGAGATAGAGGTAAGCTAACTACCTTCCAGACGACGAAAATTACCAAACTGAACTTACTTTCTTGACTTTAGAAAGGAAATTGATCGTGTTGCTAATTTTGTTAAATTTTTGTATTGCAGGACAATTTGACGATGCCACAACTCGATTTTATACTGCGTGTGTTGTTGAAGCCTTCCATTATTTACATTCTAGGAATATTATTTACAGGTAAGATTTAAATATGACAATTACAATATAAACAACTAACAGTAGGCTAACGGTTTTTGGCAGATAAAAGTGATAGTCAAAGAGCTCTTTACTGATCCACAACTGGTTTATTGTAACGCCACTAAAGTACTTGTCCTGAAAAGCATCAAATTATATGCAATTTGCTCATTAGTTGCTCAGTGTAATATTTTCAAAAAGTTTGCTAATAGGCTGGCAAAGTTAAGTTAGACTACATCTTCTATATATAAAATAATCAATTGCTGTTTGTTTGTATCGCTAAAACTCCGATTAAGCTGCGTTGGTTTTTGAAATGTTTGACGTAGTCCAGGTTTAAACGGTGAGAAAATATGGAAAAATTGCGAGGAAAATAGTAAAAACAACAATTTCATTTTCCCATGTAAACTGTTCTACCTACTTTCCTGTGAAACATTTGACATTTGAACTATTTTAGCGATGGGTGATACAAAGTACATCTAGTCTTTACTAAAAATCTTATTCTTTTTTCAGGGATCTCAAACCAGAGAACTTACTGCTAGACTCGAAGGGTTACGTGAAGTTAGTGGATTTCGGTTTCTCGAAGAAACTGCAAGCTAGCCGCAAAACGTGGACGTTCTGCGGCACGCCTGAGTACGTGGCGCCGGAGGTCATCATGAATAGGGGCCACGACATCAGCGCGGACTATTGGTCTTTAGGTAAGAGAATTTGAAGTTTATTTGATAACACAAAAACCCCCTTATTAATGAACGAAGAATAAGCTTGGATTAGTTACTCCATATTTTGTCTAAAGACACTGATTAGAAAAAAAAAGAAAAGATTGTAGAAAACAGCAAATATATGATCGCTTTAATAACCCTCAGTGGAGAGCAGAGTTTTGCAGTAATCTTCCTTGACGATTTTATTTCCAAAATATAAACTATGACGACCTCCGTGGCCGAGTGTTTTGTGCGCCGGGTTTCATGGTGTCGCCGACTCGAGAGGTCCCGGGTTCGAATCCTGGTGGGGGCAGATGTTTGTGTAATGAATACGAGCATTTGTACTTCAGTCATGGATATTTAATATGTATTTCTATATAAATATACTATTTTATGTACAGTATATGTATTCTATCCGTTAACCTAACATCCCATAACACAAGCCTTATAGTGCTTACTTTGGGGCTAGGGTAATTGGTGTGTGTTGGATTTAAAAAAAAATATATACTTATACGAGTATATGTAGCAGTGGCATGGGGTGAAAAAATAGAAAGGTAAAGCCGGACCAAAAAACCCGTGAATAAGCAAAACGTCATATCTTAATTTGTAAAAAAAACATGCAATAAATTACATACCTAATAATAGTGTGTTAGTTCACCTTTCCCAAAACTACGGCGAAGTGTTGGGTATGGTGCTTGCGTTGCGTTGTATGCAGATTTTTCATGCGACGGAATATGCTTGGTGTACAGTTGTTAGTGTACACCAACCTCACCATACATGACATCACTCGTATTATATGAACAGTGCATGTCGAGTATGATAAAAGTGGTTTTAAAGAAGCCGTTTAAAGCACACGTTTAAAGCCGTACAAAACACAACATTAAACATAACACTTGGCAATTAAAATTTCACTAATTTGGATTTTTATAAACTAGGTATATAGGTACCACAATCAATCTAATCACTTATCACAATAGATAAATAAGCATACGAATCCGTCCATGCGAATGCGCGCGAAATAATGACCTCAGTTGACATAACAGACCGACCGCCGCGCCGCCGCGCCGCTTGGCGAGATCTGATTGGTCGAAAGCTTCAAGCGAAACGAAACCTTAACACATGAAAAATAAAGATTACAGGCTATCTAAGATCGGGTTATACCGACGAGTATAACCCGATCTTAGATAGTATGTGGTAGTAATTACGTGAAGTGCTAACATTTTATTTATTTGAATTCACAATAATATTAGCGGCTTATGCAGCCTACTACCGCGGCGCGGATCGGAAATATATTGCGTATTTTGTATCCAGCATATTGAAGAATATTTTAACAAAGCGCGCAATTTAATAATGTCGCATGCATTAACATTTTTAAACGTCATTGATCGCTTGTGCTAGAATGTATTAGAATGAATGTATTTGTATTAGAATCTGCCAAGGGAAGCCGGTAGGAATCGTGTTTTAAGGAGGCTTAGCCATTGATATGTATTCTCTCCGTGCTTACTTTGGGGCTAGGCTAATTGGTGTGTGTTGGAAAAATAAAACTGGACAGGGACAGTGACTGGATCATTCATTATTACTAAAAATAATGTACTGGTAATTGTAAAAATTACCAGTACATTATTTTTAGTAATAATGATAATAAACACCTACTAGACGACGAGGTTCCAACGCATTTCAACTGGACCTAGAAAATAGAGTTAGAAAATTATTTAAAAAGAAATCGTGACTGATCATAACATTATACAGACACAAGCGATGTGACAAGATAATATGAATAATGTAAGATCTACACAAGGACCAAGGTTATTTCAAGAATTTTATTTTAGCGACCTCGTAACTCTGCAACTGTCATAGGAATAAATTACTTAATGCTATCGTATTTTTAGATGACATTGATGACATTACACAATTTAGAGTAGAATATATTTTGATATTTAATATGTTTAATAGGGTGATCGCTACTCAACCATAGTGTGGGTCACCATTGCTTAGTTTATCCGTGTTTTCGCAATATCTTTAAAACTCAAATCAAATCATCCTTTGACAGATATAACATCCTCACAATTTATGGTCTAAAATTTTTCAGGTGTACTCATGTTCGAACTACTCACTGGTTCGCCGCCGTTCACCGGTGCTGATCCTATGAAGATATACAACAAGATATTGAAGGGAATCGATGCAGTCGAATTTCCGCGTTGCATCACGAGGAACGCCGCCAATCTCATAAAGAAACTGTGCCGCGACAACCCGGCCGAGCGGCTAGGCTACCAGCGAGGTGGTATCACTGAGATACAAAAGCACAAGTGAGTAATATATTTAGAAGAATTTTTAATTTAGACAAGTCTAGCACAGGGGAGGCATCATAATAACGCACTTTAGTAAACGGGATAATAAGGAACGCCGCCAACCTCATAAAGAAACTGTGCCGCGAAAACCCGGCAAAACGGCTAGGCTACAAGCAAGTTGGTATCACTGAGATACAAAAGCACAAGATGTGAGTGATATTACGATGATACAGATAAATTCTCACAAGAAAAGGTGGAGGCATCATAGAAGCGAAAAAGTAAACAGGACAAAATCAATCTGGTATCCTTATTTGACCAACAATGACATCTAGTGATAATCAATAGCATCAAAGTGCTTCCATAATTTCCGTAACTCTCACTAGATGGCGCTAGCTAGTACGATTCCTGAATGGCGGTGTCGAAATCTTCCGACGCTCACATAAGACGTCCGTGCAAGTTTGTTTCGACATCGCTTCTCGGCCTTTTGGCTAAGATCAAAGTGTAGTATCTGTTCTTTTCAGCTTAATATCTGAAAGTTCCCTCACTGAGGGACCAGTATATTAAACTGATTTTTGTAATCCGACGAGATGTTCGGGGCTCGCTCCACTCTCGTCACGGGTCGGCCCGGCATTGCAGTGCCGCCGGGATCGGCCCACATATACCTTAAAATGACATATCAGCAGAGGTTACTTTACGCTCTAAAAAGAAAGGAAGGTACCTTGATGAACTTTGCCGAAAATATTCAATGATATTGTATGTCATCTGAATATAATACATTCCCTACGTAAATCTCTTTCCTAGTTAATTTATCAACTTTCGTAAGATTGTAAACGAGAGATAAAATGTATTATCTTACGGGAGCACTTTCGTAAATTGATCAATTTACTGAGCTTAGCCGTAAAATAATACGTTAGTTGATGAACAAAAATATTTTCATAGAGATACAAAATATAGTGTACATGGATGGAGTGTACGTGTTTTATAGTGGACATGACCAAACCAGTGAAAAGTCGGAATGGACCGAACAAAAATTAAAAAATGTGACGAAGGTATTATAGGGTATGATTGTACTTCCAGGGCCCAAGAGGTGGTACTTATTTTTTCTTTGTAGAAAAGTTCTCGTTAAAAGATACCTTTTCAGTTTTTTTTGGAGTTTACTCCTTAAGAATCGATTTGCATTTATAAGGGGCCCGGTATGAGAAAAATGTGAGGAGTAAAATCTATCGATGAATGACCGCGTTACGTTTTTGGTGCGCATCCTATGTCGCGCAACTTTGACAAAGATGACGGATTGACATTAATAAAAATTTTAAAATCTGAACTGAATTTAGATATTGTTTCTGATAGAGCAATGGGGACAACGAGGTATGGTACAACCATTGATGCGGTATTTTCAAGATTCGTGAACCACGTATCTACGAACGTCCATGTGTCTTATTTTAGTTACTATAAACCACTTGTCACTGTAATTAATAATGCAGACACTGTTGATTTAATTAATATTTAAAAAAATGATAATAGTCTGCTAATAATAATTACATAATTTATCAACATTCCTAATGATATATTTATGCACATCTAAAATTGACTATTGTAAAAAGTTTAATGTAAAATATTTCGTCGATTAGTTATAATAAATGTATATGAAATGAATAAATATATATTTATATATGTATATTATTTTCATTAATTTGTTAATTTACCCTTTCATACAGTATCAATCTTTTTTAAGTAAATAAACTCTTTTTGCGTCTGGTTAGACTATCGAACTTAAGGAGTAAACTCCAGTCGTGCGTCGGAGCTGACACACACAATTTTTTCTGGCACTTCGGTGGCCGCTACCGAAAAAAGTGCTAAATCTATGGCGGCCAGCACCAAAGTCGCTAACGGCGATCAATCAGAAAGCTGTGTACTATTTTACTTAAATGACGTAAAATTAAACTCTGTTCTGGGATTGGTCACGATACTTAGAATTTTACCTTGATCGGCTTGAACTTTTAAGTTAGTTTATCAATTTACCGCGAGACGTCGTAAATTGATAAATTTACAAAAATGTCCACGTAAGATAATACATTTTATCTCTCATTTATATTCTTACAAAAGTTGATAAATTTACTAGGAAATTGATAAACCTACGGAATGTATTATATTTCGGTGACAATATCAAACAAAATGGATGAATTAACCACGTCACTGACTCACATCTTCCTGTACTTTCCTAATCCCACCTAACTTCAGCCAAATCCGTCTGTCAGAATTTTAAAAATCAAACATTTATCATAAAATAAAATATATCATAAAATAATCTTTTATAGATACAAGGTCTTCATCTATTCCGCATTATTAACAATAGCATAACATTGTTCCCAATAACTAAGAGTTAATTATTTAGTTGCCATACTATACAGCTATTCTACGAGATTAAAAAAAAATATGATGATATAAAAAGAAAGTTAATCCCAAATTGTAGTGACTAGTAGTACATAAATTATTATGAATGACATATTTGACACATTTGACGAACTCCGAGGCCGAGTGGTTTGTACGCAGGGTTTCATGGTGTCGCCGACTCGGGAGGTCCCGGGTTCCAATCCCGGTGGGGGCAGATGTTTGTTTGCACTCCAGTCATGGATGTTTAATATGTATTTCTATATTTATATATGTACTGTATGTAAATGTATTCTATCCGTCACCCTAGCATCCTATAACACAAGCCTTACAGTGCTTACTTTGGGGCTAGGCTAATTGGTGTGAGTGTGGGTAATATTTATTTATTTATATTTCACTATTTCCAGATGGTTCGATGGCTTTAATTGGGAGGGCCTTGCGCAGCGTACTCTGGATCCGCCAATCACTCCAACAGTCAAATCAGCAATCGACACTCACAACTTCGACCAATACCCTCCAGACGGTGACGAACCACCACCCGACGACCTTTCCGGGTGGGATGCAACCTTCTAGTGAACGAATGATTTCTCCGGAGAGAATGTATGATAGTTATAGGTTGTAATATAGTGGCAGGGCAGAAGCAACTGAGCGCTTTCCGTGGTGGTGTGCTTTTTAATTTCGAATGTCTTGTCGAAGTTAACATTTTTATGCCAACCGTTGCACATCGACTGAGTTTGCAATGTTTCTTAGCACGGTTAACCTTAAAATGTTAAATTGAGTTGAATTTGATATGAAAACGTATTGGTTTGCAGATCGTCAGTTTTTTTGCATTTTGCAAAGGAAATTGTTTTTTGTTATATTAAGCCAGAGTTACTATGTGATCGAATAATAAGCGGTTTACTTACTTTTGTATGTACAGATATAAGCGAGGGTAGCTTAAATAGTATCTCATGTAGATATACCTATTTTACAGAATCTTATTAATAATAATTATGATATAAGGCTTGCCAATTATTTATCAGATTCTAAGAATGTGCACATGTATATAGTACACAGAGATGATTTAAAATTTTTTAAGGCAGATAGAGATAATTATTAGAATAATAAGGGTTCTAACACTGCTGTCATAAATTTATTTCAGATTACAATAAAAAAATAATTACTTATACATTAAAAACAGATTTTCTAAACTACTTTAAAGATGTTTGTTGCACATTATTTTCATAGCATGAATGACCACGATGGTAAGTGAATATTTGTTGTAGTTTTATACATTTTGTATTATTGCCATTTTCGCATTCTAGAGTAAAGCCACAAAATAAAAAATAATACAACCGTGAAATAGATAATGTTTTATATACTTTACAATTCGTTTAACATTACTTAACACACGCAGTAATTAATTACTTTATAAAAAAACATTGAAAGTTAATATAAAATTATCAGGTTTTTTACCAAACAAAGTATATCATTAACCCAAAACGAAGATAATCAAGTTTCAAAATTTTAACGAAATCATTAATTAATTTCAAAAGCGTTTATTTTATTTATTTAGTCATAAAACGAAATCAATACAGTTATCTGTGACATCTGTTAATAAATATCAAATACTAACAATACTGCATATTTTTGAAGTGAAAAATTGTGTAGCACCTTTGTGATTTCAGATTCGATGAAACGGAAGTAGAGTATTTGACACAAGATAGGTATCCATAATTTTGTCATTTTCCATTATAGACGGATAGCCAAACGGTAACGGTCTTGTGGTCGACATCAACTGATCTGTAGTTCACTATTTTTTTAAATTGTTATTTTTTCTTTTATTAAGCTATTATTTATTTTTGGAAACAATTTAAGTTTAGAAATTAAAGAAGAAATTCGCCCAGTATTTTACAATATCTGAATAGTTAATTATTAAACGTTTGGTAGATGCCTAAGTTGTTATCCTTACCTTTCTATTACAGTAATTTTTCATAAATAAATATTTCGGAATAACGTAAAATAAGAATTACATAACAAAAGAAGAATGAAAATAGCTGGTTACAAATAAAGCTTTTACGTGTTCACATTTTTGTAGGTTTTTAATTGTAACGCAAATAAAACTATGATTTTTCACATCACTGGCACGGGTAAATCTTGAAGAACATGTGGATATATCGCACTTTAAAATTAAATAACGAAAAAAGAGTGTTTACTACAAAGTTGGGGTCATTTCGGTTGAAACCTCCACGACATCACCATTTTTCGCGGAGCGAACAAATGTAAAAAAATATTCAATAATTCAGAGAGCATTGCATTTTTATTCACAACGCCATCTACATATTTTGCATAAACTAAAGATACTACAAGCAGCGATAACGATGCTTTCTAAATTTCTAAAGCGTGCTAATGAGCAAAAAACAGGACCGCCTACAGAGGACGCTCAAGCTCAACTGTCATGGGACGTTTGGGAGTGTACAAAGCTTGAGAAAAGAGAGAGAGCATCACAACAACCGTGATGTTTTGTTCGCATTATACGTTTGTAGAGTTTTTTTCCATCATTTTTATGTCTATCGCAAAAATACGGCAGTTTTTTTGTAATTAATCAACCCCGCAATCTCGCGGGGTACCGGGTTCGATCCTCGGTCGGGTCAACTTATAAAATTAACTTTTTTTTCTCGGATCTAGCTGATCATTTTATCGTAGTTTTTTCTGATTCCCTTACTACAAAAGCTTCAATTAACTAATTTTGAATAGTTATATAATGTATATGACGTTGTACAATATTTATTCAATAGATATCGTGTATTCTAATATGTTTATTACAGTTTATTTCTTGCTCGTTAATCGCTACATAGCTTCTATCTATCTAATCTTTGTAAATTATGTAAATAATTTGTTTTTTAACTCGTTTTAGTACCGCCATCTATCGAGAAATTAAGCATTTTCTTATACAATAACGCCAGTGGTTTTGAAGCAAAACTAGCATATAAGCATGCGTGCTTTAAATAATGTAACCTTTAAAATAGTTTGCTTCAAATTCCTCAGATGGAGTGTGCGACCGCAAGTACATTTTTGAAACTTGGTGTCTAAGTAATAAAGCAAGTAATATATTTTTATTTGTGAAAAATATAACTTAAACTAAATAGTATATTAATGTTTCATTTAAAGTGATTAGTTTAATAATGTCTGTAAACATAACGCACGTTTTCATTTTTTTTCTTTTATCAAGCTATCAAGCTAGTATTCATTTTTCGGAACAATTTAAGTATTATAAATATTTAATTTTGATCTAGAGAGTTGAATTTTAACAAAGGTGTTGTCTTTAAGACGTACATAGTCATGAAGGACTTTTATGTGTTCACATTTTTGTAGGTTTCACTTCTATCGCATGTGAACAACACATGTTCGTTTTTTTATATACGTAACTTATTTACCACACCTAAGGGGCTGTCCATTATTCACGTGGGGCTTGAAAGGGGGGTAAGGGGTTCAAATCACGAAATATCACAAGGGGGAAGAGGGGGTGGGGAGGGAGTGCAGTAATATATCACGTGTATTTCCGTGTTCCGATGATACTGTACATTAAATAAGTACAAAAAAGTATTTCGCATTTCTTTCATAATTTTTATGTCATTCAAAAACTTTCTGTCTACCTCTATACGTTATTTTTGTAGTCTTCAATTTTCTATACTAAAAGTAGACCAATATGATACTTCTTCCTGTATTGATGCCAAAAAATACATCACGTGATTAATGGACGGCCCCTAATTGGGATAATTTTCTTATGTGCCAACTGATTTTTTTCTGAATTATTCCTAACACTTAATGTCGTGTTTATAAAAAATGTATACAACAGGGTACCCGCACTAGCAGCAATGCCAAATCATTGTTACCAGATTTTAAGAATAAATTACTAAAATTTCCCAAAATTCTATGACCATTGATCAAACTAAAGTATTCCTCACGCACTGTATGACAGATTTCCTATACATTATTACAACAAATAGGTAGTCAATTATAAAATTATATTTTTTATCCGTGTTAACTTAAGACATGGTGCATACAGCATAACTAACCGTAAGTCAATTAAGATATTTTTAATAATCTGAAAACTATCGCCATTTTCGTAAAATAACATCGTGATATTAAAAAAAAAACAAAAGTTTCTGCCAATTTAATATTTGCCGTTTTGTTGCTTTGTTTAGTTTTGTCATGTACTAAACAGCTTATGTTTCTTTTAACGGTAGCTATCTACAAAACATGACATAATTATTTGTAAGACTTAATATAAATATGAAATCTAAAATAGTCAATTTCATTAGAAGTATTTTGATTTAAGTGACTATGAGAATATTGTAAATATAATTAATTTTAATTATTTCATGTTATTAAAACATTGTGGTTGATTTATTATAATTTAGCAATATGTAATGCAATGTATGAATTATATTTTCTATCATAGGAAAAATATTTTTTGTAATCAAATGTAGGCTAATAAAATAAATATTTTATTGATTTCGATAAATGTAATTAAATACATTATTTCAATCAGAAATTGTGGTTTTATTTGGTGTTTGGTTTATATAATACTTTTTTGGTAGATATTGTGTTTAATTACCAGAACATATACAGCCTCTGCAGTTTCAGGTTTTGATCCTGTGGTTATTAAGTGATCGGATGCCTATTTTTTTTATTTTACGGTGTATCTAAGTACATTTAGTATGCTGATCAGCTGATCGAAAGTTCGAACACAAAAGTTTCGCACTGAAAGCTTTTTATTGCTCTTTATTTCTCTGACCAGATTACTACTGGGAATAGAGGGAAAATAACCTTATCAGGGAATAATTTGTGCGGCAGGTAGATTTACATTATTATATTAATAATTATTTATTTTTTTAATTTTATTATTTGCAATTATTATTATATTATAAAATACAAATTAAACAATGAAATTAGTTACATAATTAATAATACATGATTCCCTGATAAGGTCATGTTTAAGTGTAACAAATAGGTAAGTGTGAGAAATTTGCATTGAAAAAGTTTTTTCCTAATGCTAACTTTTCACTTATTCTATTCAATTATTATTCTTGAATAATAACGCAACGTTTTTTAATACAGTAGATTTAGGTCCTATTTACACCGATTACACCTGGAACATCATAATAAAACTGTATTGCAATTGCACAAAATTTTCGTTTATAAAGGTTATGACCTCGTCCGGAAACAACTGAGACGCAACTATTTTTTTTTTGATAGATCATGTTTTATCTTCTCTTGAAAGTAAGTACCTACCTACATTTAAGTTAATAGAACTAAAACATCTTAGTTCAAAAACACAAAAGTAAATCAAAGTGACTGACAACATGCTTCTGGTTTATTTTTATGTATGAACGATATGCTGAGCAGTAACAGCACATGCACGCATGCTTGCATAAATAGCACTTGGTGGTAAACTAATCGAACAGATGGCGCTGATGGTTGCCGTATATAGTTCCCATATTTAACTATGATTTTTATACATTTTGTTTTATAGATAGTAAAATGTTTGTTTTTTTCATCCTTACGTATTCAGTCAGATATGATAATGCAATCAGGTATATAATAGTTCTCTTTGTGTAGTTACTTAACACGATTGTGATGACACCTGGCGGCAAACCTAATCGCACAACTACGGAACTGTGTCGAAGTAGTAGCAGATGCTTAGTGCGTGTCGTACAACTGTCTGTGTGTCTGAATAGTACAATGATGCTTTACTAGATGCCTTGTCAATAAGGGGTGTGCAATTTCTGAACGGCGGTGTAGAAATTGCACGTCGTACACTTAAGACGGCCGTGCAAGTTTGTTTCGACATCGCTTCTCGGCCTTTTGGCTAAGATCAAAGTGTAGTATCTGTTCTTTTCAGCTTAATATCTGAAAGTTCCCTCACTGAGGGACCAGTATATTAAACTGATTTTTGTAATCCGACGAGATGTTCGGGGCTCGCTCCACTCTCGTCACGGGTCGGCCCGGCATTGCAGTGCCGCCGGGATCGGCCCACATATTCTCTGAAAATCTGTTTGCTATAACAGCCAATTATGGTTAGTAGGTAATCGTCCTATAAAAAATAACACGACTATTCTGTAAAACGTAATGGAAATAGTACGGTTCAATAAGACAGAGAAATAAGACTGGTACATAAATTCACAACCACCGTTTCTGAGATATAACGATTTAAAAATTGCAAGCGTCATAATATGTATAGGTACGTCAGTACATACATTTCTGTAGCTGTAAAATAAGTAAAATAATTTTCTATCGATGGTTGTAACTTACACTTAAAATATACATAATATGTATAATGAGAATAATGTGCTGAAGCTTTAAAAAAAAGTAATTTGACTCCACACGAAATTATCACCAACGGAAACCTTCTTCTTTTTATGTACGGAGCTCCTAAAAAAACTACCAGCTTAGATAAGTATCGATATGCATGTTTTGTTAAAAACACTCAAAATAAAAAGCAAGTGCAATTTGCAACCTCAGTTGCTGCTCATCAATGCCTTTTTCGGTTATGTATATTACCAAGTTCAAGTGTGACTTGGTTATCAGCTAGACCCAAAAAACTGAGGTTGGAAGTTGGTAGACAATACATTAGAATCAATCTTACGCCGGAAACACTACTGCACTCAATTTTTTGTTACAAAAAAGTTGAACTGTTTTGTTCTCTGGCACATGCCAGAATTGTCAAGGCCAGTCGTGTTATAATGTGGAATCACCAACAGTAGAGGATTCCTATGCTACCAACGAGGAGACATGTGATACATCGCTACTGAAGCAATTCATTTACACTCAGGATGTGGAAGAAGAGAAAATGAACAAGAAAATCAACAAGAAGAACTAATTGAAGATTATGAATCGGACGAACAAATTTTTGAAGTTATACTTCTTTAGGCGCGTTATGAAATAATGATGAGAGTGAAATTTTAAGATGCGCGCGCATCACTGTAACTCAAAATATTATGCTGCACCATGCTGTTACTTTTGTGTTTACCGCACATAGGGTCACGAAAAAAGTATCGATACTTTGTGGTATCGAGTACTTTTCCTTTCGATACCGATACTTTTGTACTCGATACTTGGTTTTCCATACATTAACTAAATGAGTACTTTTTGGCAAGTATCGATACCTTTAAAAATTTGGGTAAGCGCCTTATATTGATGGCAACGCCATCTAGTGGAATCAAAGCAAACCTTCTAAAACATTCCATTGCGTTGATATAATTGGAAGCACATAAGGCCCTATGAAATGTACTCGATACTTCGAAGTATCGATACTTTTGTTTCAATACTTTTACGAGTACGATACTTATTTTCCGATACTACTCATGAGTACAGTATCGATACTTTCTATTCGATATCGTGTCCCTAACCGCACATTAAGAAAATCTACCAACAAAATAGAAATAGAATCTCTATTTAGTGGGTGCTAACGACTGCATTGTGAAGGCCTATCAAAAGTATTTATTAATCTGGATTCCGTTGTTCAAAGCGCGATTCAGGAGACTACAGCGCCATCTCTTGACCATTGGTGTAGTAGAACCAAAAACCACATCTTTATTTTTTGTAATAAAGTAACAGTTATAGGTATTCATATTTATAATATTTATCCACATGTTTCTAGTTTGTATATTCGGAATACGTGTTTGAGTTTCATACAAGTGCAAATCACATATGTTCTAATAAATAATATTCAGTAGCGATTTTAATTGAATATTTCGATTATTTATTTATTTTTTCAAATTAAAACTGAACTTTATTGACTGTGTCCTTTTCCAGACTTTTTATTAATTTATTTTACTGTTTTTTTACACTGATATCAATTCCAACACTTGCTTATACAGGCTGGCCGGGGAGTGAACGATCAAGCGCAAAATTTAGATACTTTGTGATGAAGAGTATCCAAATCACCCTCATGTATGTTCTACGATTTTGCGTAGTTTTCGAGTTATAATTTTTTTAATGACTTTTTTCGTAATTTTCCCCTAACATCAGTTTTCGATTTTTTTCTCATTCTGTTGAACGTTTCTGGTTCAGTTTTTTTGAGATAACTGACTGACATAGTCTAACCTAGCACCCTAAAACTTATGGTTTATCTAGGCATTGCAGAGTTCACTTAGAATTTGTTCGAAAGTTCAAAATTACGATTTGAGCCCAGTACACACAAATTTTCAAAGTATCAAAAAAAAATGTAAATGGGGGGATTTGGAGTTCAAAGTGCTTTTAGAAACTTCCTGAAACATTAAACTTTAAAACAAGGCCAAATAAATATAGGGTTAATGGGGGTTTATTTTCTGTAACTGACCTTCAAAATAAATTAAGGCATTTTTCAAGGAAGGAAGGAAACAGGTATGATTTCATTGTTGTGATTTTAACCATGAAAAAAAGATTCAGGTAAAAAAATGTTGCTATCTCACTCTCTCTAGTTTGTGTCTGTGGGTTAAAGTAGTACAGTAACATTAGAAACAGGTTTGAGTGAGACGTTGACGCTAACGGTCGTGAAGCAGCAAGACTGTACAGGGATCAACTTCAACGCCTGACTATCGTGTGTTCATTAATACTCACAATACGTTAATGGCAGGCCGCATTCCTGGCCAACGTGGCGGTGAAGGCATTCAGAGGGTTGATTAGGAACGCAGGGAAATCGTACTGAGAGAAGTGCAACACATTATTACTACAAGTACGAGAGCGAGTAGCTCGTAACCTTGACATACCAAGATCTTCAATACAGGATATTTTGTGTGAGGAATCATTTCACGCCTACCACATACAAAAAGTACAAGCGTTGCAGCCTTCAGATTATCAATTTAGAGTCGAGTTCTTTAGAACTATGTTGCAGAAAGAGGAAGAAGATCCCGGATACTTTAATAAAATCTTGTGGACCGACGAGTCAATATTTGAGCGTACTGGAGTTTTCAATACCCACAATTTTCACATTTGCGCCGTTGAAAATCCATATGCCGCCAGACCACCATCATTTCAACATCGTTTTAGCGTGAACATGTGGTCGGGTGTTTTGAATGGCGAATTAATAGGCCCATTTGAACTGCCATCGAGATTAGACGGGGAGACATACCAAAGTTTTTTAGAAGACAATCTACCCATATTACTGGAAGATGTAAATCTTGAATTAAGAAGAACGATGGTGTTCCAGAACGACGGGGCGCCATGTCATTACGCGACACATGTGCGTCGCCATTTAGACCAGAGCTGGGGTGGTAACAGGTGGATCGGACGACGAGGGCCAATTGCCTGGCCACCACGCTCGCCTGACCTCAACCCTATTGATTTTTTTTATCTGGGGCTACTTTAAAGTAAATAAAACTAGTTTTTACGGGTTAATGCACGAAACTTTATTTATTTACTGACGTTTTGTAGCCTTTACAGGCTTCGTCGTCAGAATAAAACTTTTATTTAATTTGTAAAAAAAAAATCTATTTAAAATTCTAAAAAAAAATTCTATTTAAAATTCTAAAAAAAATTCTAAAAAGAATTTTAAATAAAATACTTTATTAAGTAAATTAAATAATAAATTTATACATAGACAATAAAACTTTAAAAATCGAACAATGAAATAACCGAACGCTCAATAAAAGTCTTTCGAAGGTAGCTCGACAAATTAAATAAAAGTTTTATTCTGACGACGAAGCCTGTAAAGGCTACGAAACGTCAATAAATACTTAAAGTTTCGTGCATTAACCCGTAGTGATGTGCGTGAAAACCTAAGGAACAAATACTTTAAAGTAATTGCGTACGCCTGAGAAGCTTCGAGTGAAGAAGAACTGAGAGCAAAAATTCGCGAAGCTGAAACCACTGTGAAAAATAACCGTGAAGCTTTTAGGCACCTAAAACATATTTTTTTGCGCAGATGTAGATTGTGTATTTCTGTGGGAGGGCAACATTTTTAAAATTTGCTTTAAATAAATATATTTTGTTAACAATTAACTGCATTTTACTCAAATCCATCATAACTCATAGAAATTCAAAGATTTAAATAAAAGAAAATAATTATTTTTTTCCTTTGAAAATGCCTTAATTTATTTTGAAGTTACAGAAAATAAACCCCCATTAACCCTATCTTTATTTGGCCTTAAGTTAATGTTTAATGTTATTTGTTATTTTTAATGTTTTTGTTATTTTGTTTATGGTGTTTTAAGTTTAATGTTTCAGGAAGTTTCTAAAAGCACTTTGTACTCCAAATCACCCCAATTACATTTTTTTCATACTTTGAATATTTGTGTGTACTGAGCTCAAATCGTAATTTAGAAACTTTCGAACAAATTGTAAGTGGATTCTGCAATGCCTAGATAAACCAGAACTTTTAGGGTGCTAGGTTAGACTATGTTAGTCAGTTATCTCAAAAAAAACTGAACCAGAAACGTCTAACAGAATGAGAAATCAATCTAAAACTGATGTTAGGTGAAAAAAAAATTGTGTGTGTCAGCTCCGACGCACGACTGGAGTTTACTCCTTAAGTTTGATAGTCTAACCAGACGCAAAAAGAGTTTATTTAACTTAAAAAAGATTGATACTGTATGAAAGGGTAAATTAACAAATTAATGAAAATAATATACATATATAAATATACAGGGTGAAATTGAATGTTTCAATGAAACTTCGTGAGATTGTTGGGTTATGTGTATAGAGTATCCCTGATTTTTTTCGGATTTTTTTATAATTATTTTTTTCGTTTTTTATTTTTTTTAATTGCGCATTTTTGTGTCCTTTCCTCTTTTGAGTAATAATTATTTTTAAACACGTATTCATAGTATGTGAAATATAACAAATAAATAAGCACTACTAAAATAAACGAATAAAATAGTGGATGCGGCCTGGCGAGGTCGACGGACGCCGGCCGCCTGTATAGGTACCTACCGCGCACAGCTGACGCGGCGCGTATCTACTGTACAGTACAGTAAAATCGTCAAAGGCAATTAATACGGAATAGATCGCTCTCAATTCTGAGACTACTACCTTGAGATACTATGTTCATACAAAACAGCATCTCGAGATCGCTCTCAGAGTTGAGAGCGTTCTATTCATACGGGCCTTAGATGCCATATTACAATAACAGATTTATTTAAATAAAGAACAAGTGTTATCTTCTCATTAGCAGAGAAAATACCTAAAAAGTTAATAATAATTTATAACTAGGTATTAGACAGTACTTACGAGACCAGCGATGTAGGTAGGTACAACGAGGAACGAGGAACATATTCATTTTTTTCACTAGAATATTTTATAAAATCAATCACACTGTTAGTACACTAATTAGTTGTTTCAAATCAAAAAGTATTTACACTAGCAATAAAAAGAGACTTAAATTGTTGCTGTAAACCACCATTTTGCTGCAAACAAAGGTAGGCACGTTTGCGGACGTGTCTTTTCACCTTTTTTAAAGTGTCCCTATCACTACTCAAAATGCAACTTCTATGGTTTGGGGACTCATTCGTAAACCAAACTCATTGGTTTGTATACCGAGGCATAATGAAATTATCACAGTGTATGTCACTAAGTCAAAAAATGCGCACGCCCACGCGCGATTGATATTCTTGCGACTGCACTTTGCATGCAATCAAAGCAAACCACCGCACGCGGGGAAGAGGGGAGGTGGGCGGAAATCGGAATTCGCATCATCAAAGACGCCGCAACCGGCGCTAGGGCTGCATGTTTCTTGCCAGCGTGCGGCGCGCCGCCCGCCCGTGTTTGCCGCAAAACAACATATTATTATGTGTGTGTGTGTGTGTGTGTGTGTGTGTGTGTGTGTGTGTGACTGTGGCTGTGATTAAATGTGTTCGGAATTCCATGACGTGGGCAAATCAGACACGAAGAGTTCCTTCCTTCACTAAGCTTGTAAGTTATACCGATAAAATTTTAAATAAGCCGTTTGTTCTTAAGTTTTAATTAAACGAAGCAACTAACATTAACAATAAAAAAGAAGTTCTTACACTAACAGACAGGCTTTACCGATTTAAAATCGTGACATTCATATTAACTTTATAGGATTTTTAATTGCTCTAACAGAAGATTTATTTTATTGATTAATTACCTGTGCTTTATGAAATAATATTCAAAGGTATTGTGTATCAGTGAATAAATAATTATAATATAGCATCTAAGACTATTTTATTGTAATGTTTTTAAATAGTATGGAATCAAATAGGAAAGTAGGTAAGCGCCGAGTTATCTGTGCGTGTAGTAGGCGGCGGCCGCCTGTGTAGGTACACAGGCGGCCGCCGCCGGTCGTCGCCCTGGCCGGCGATCTCGACTGGAGGCATTCATTAAGTTTCCCTTTTTTCAGGAGTGCTTAATTTAAGTTGTTTTACAACTTCTATGTAGACGTGTTTAAAATGAATAATTACTCATAAGGAAGAAATGACAAAAAAATAACCAAATAAAAAAATAAAAAACGAAAAAAATTATTTTAAAAAATCCGAAAAAAAACAGGCATACTCTATACACATAACCCAACAATCTCACGAAGTTTCATAGAAACATTCAATTTCACCCTATATATTTATTCATTTCATATACATTTATTATAACTAATCTACGAAATATTTTACATTAAACTCTTTACAATAGTCAATTTCAGATGTGCATAAATATATCATTAGGAATGTTGATAAATTATGTAATTATTATTATCAGACTATTATCATTTTTTTAAATATTAATTAAATCAACATTGTCTGCATTATTAATTACAGTGACAAGTGGTTTATGGTAACTAAAATAAGACACATGGACGTTCGTAGATACGTGGTTCACGAATCTTGAAAATACCGCATCAATGGTTGTACCATACCTCGTTGTCCCCATTGCTCTATCAGAAACAATATCTAAATTCAGTTCAGATTTTAAAATTTTATTAATGTCAATCCGTCATCTTTGTTTGTCAAAGTTGCGCGACTTCGGATGCGCACCAAAAACGTAAACGTAACGATTTTACTCCTCACATTTTTCTCATACCGGGCTCCTTATATATGCAAATCGATTCTTAAGGAGTAAACTCCAATTACGAAAAAAATCATAAAAGAAATTATAACTCGAAAACTACGCAAAATCGTAGAACATACATGGGGGTGATTTGGATACTCCTCATCATAAAGTATCTAAATTTTGCGCTTGAACGTCAACTCCCCGGCCACCCTGTTTATATATTTGTTATTATGCAATAGTTTCCAATTAAACACAATCACAACAGACCTGTGGAATAGGCTTACTGGAGAAACCAAGTTTCAAACGCACTAAGTTCACTAACTCAGAGGTGGCGATGGCGTGGACGTGGAAACGTGTGCATATAATGACGCTTACAATTTTTTTAATCGTAATATCTCAGAAAAGATGGCTCGTAAAAAACATATCATCAATATTTTTTATAGATAATTATATAATCTTAATTTTTTGTCAAAAGTAATTTTACGATAAAACTTTCCGTTTTTGATGAAAATAGCGAAAACCCATTTTGACCTTTGATTGACCTCGAGTAATTTTGTTTCCATGTACCGGAACTATGGGGGATTTTGATATGTTATTTTTAATTATATTTTGAACAATTGTACTCACTTTCAGCTTGATGTGAATTTATGTAATTTCGAATGTCTAAATTGACCGGAATAAATGGGTAATTTTAAAGAAATCAAACGAGCGAACTTGACACAATCACATACCAATATATTTATTTCGAGACGACCTCCGTGTCCGAGTGCTATGAACGCCGGGTTTCAAGGTGTCGCTTACTTGAGAAGTACCGGGTTCGAGTCCCGGTGGGGGCAGATGTTTGTATGATAAATATGAGCATTTGTACGCCAGTCATGGATCTTTAATATGTACCTATTTCTATATAAATATACTTATATATGTGTTACGGCTAATAGCCGAAGTACGGCTACACCTAGTTTTAGCCGGCTACATCTAGGAGCAGCCCGCCACATGCGGTTAAACTTAGGTGTATCCTACTTATCTTCGGTTACAACTAGATTTAGCCTTTATTATAGCGGCTAAAACTAGGTGCAGCCACACACCGGTGGTTAAACTTATGTGTACTCTATTTATCATCGGCTAGAACTAGGTTTTCAGTTCAGTTGTTTTGAGATTCTAATTTTGCGTTTCCCGATTGATTCGATTACATAGAATAAATAAAAGACAGGGATGTATAAGTGACATTTATTATTTATTATTTGACAGGCAAATATCTTTTAACAAAAAAAGGCGTTATTATAAGTAATTAAAACAGAAAATATTCTCTACATAAACTAACAGAACTAGACATAACAAAATAAACATAAAAAATAAAGTTTTACTTCTTAAATATGAAAAAATCAACTAAGTCTTTGTTCTCTTCTCTCATATTTTATGCTAAAACAAATAGGATAAGTTTTTTACTCAGTTTTAATTATACAAAAATCAACAAACTCATATATGATAGTATGTTGCAAGAATGTCTATCACTTATTTGAACAAGATAAACTTGAATGACTTGAAAGAGTTACACAAAATACTATAGTAATTATATTATAATGTGGCGGCGACATCTATATGCCCCACATATAGACAACGGATGGAGGAAATCATTACTCACCATCCTCAAGAGATGGCGTTACCTGCACTGCGATCAATAATAGTATGGAAGCCTACATCGCGCAAATGAAATTCGGAAGCTTACTCTTCATATATACGATGCCCGACCAACATCAGTCGGGCCGCGGCCCCCGAGCTAACATCACCCAGCTCGGAGGAAGATCTTCCCCTTTAGCGTTCCTACAATAATTTTAGAAAAGTATTGGAAAATATTTTACATTTTTTCTTATCTCGCTGGCAAATACAGGGTGAAATTGAATGTTTTAATGAAACTTCGTGGGAATGTTGGGTTACGTATATAGAGTATCTCTGAATTTTTTCGGATTTTTTAAAAAATGATTTAAAATAAAATTTTGTTTTTTTTTGTTATATTTTAAGTCCTTTCCTCCTTTTGGGTACTAAATAATTATTCTTTTAAAACATGCATACAGAGTAAGTAAAAAACAAGTAATAAGCACTACTAAAAAAGACGTAAAAACAGGAGACGGGCGGCCGGGAGCAATGACCGCTCCCGCCGTTGAATACCTTCCAGCCTACCTATCTAGGTATGCGCGGTGCACAGCGCAGTGAGCGAGCGGAGTCTCAAGTGCGCGTGCGTATCTTTTAAATTTGTGACAAGACAAGATTTGCAAATAATGCCTTGATTAGTTCTTGTTCTGTGCCCTCAATATAAGAATTTGGATATGGTGTGTTGTTATTGCGAGTGTCACGGAATACTCAGCAGAGCCACAAGGCTTTACGAAAGTAGGTTTGGTGATTTATTGGGAAGTTATAGTGAAAAAAATTAATAGGTACATCGGTCTCGTAAGTACTTTTGAATACCTGGTAATAAATTTCATTCTGACCCAAGTATTGAACTGCAATAAGTATTTCTTTTTGTTTAACTTTTGCCTATTTCCAATCGTGACAAAATTATTAGTAACTTTTTAAGTTTTTCTCTGCTTAAGAGAAGATGACATTTGTGCTTATTATTTCAATTTCAATAAAGGCATCTAAGACGATTTTATTGTATTGTGTGGAATCAAACGAGTCAGCTGAGCTCTGTGTACGTACCTACTTACTCAACGGCTGGCGGGCGCGGTCGATCATTGACCCGCGGTGGAATTTTACTGTTTTTCCCTTTTTTAGAAGTGCTTATTTATTAGTTGTTTTTCACTGGATATGTAAGCATGTTTGTTTAATATGAATAACTACTCAAAAGGAGGAAAGGACAAAAAAATACACAAATTATAAATAAATACATGAAAAAAAATACTTCAAAAAAATCCGAAAAAAATCAGGCATACTCTATACTCGTAACCCAACAATCTCACGAAGTTTCATTAAAACATTCAATTTCACCCTATATATTTTAACCAAAAAAGAAAAGACGTTATTATAAGTAATTAAAACACAAAATATTATAAATCTTCTCTTCATAAACTAACAGAACTATCTTAGGCGCAAAGATAAAAAAATAAACATAAAAAATTAAGTTTTACTAAAGTAAGGGCCGTGGTAGCATAATGGTCAGTGCATTCGCCCGGATAGCGAAGGATGCGGGTTCGAGTCCCGTCCGCTGCCTGGTCCGCGTGGTATTTTTTTTCTAGTGAACTTTTCTTTAGATTTAAACATCTAGCAGTTAAATGCTTAAAAAATAAATAAAATCATAAGTTTTACTTCTTAACTATGAAAAAACCAACTAAGTCTTTTTTCTCTTCTCTCATATTTTTAAAACAAATAGGATAACATTTTAACTCAGTTTTAATTATACAAAAATCAACAAACTCTCATATGTGATAGTATATTGCAAGAATGTCTATCACTTATTTGAACAAGATAAACTTGAATGGCATTTGGAGTTACACAAAATACCAGCTTCTTTACAGAGGCACTTTCTATTACCACATTTAGTTTTGCAGTGGCATCTTTTGTATCCTTGTCCTCCAGTTGTAGATTGGGCATTAGCAATTTGGCGTAATGATTTTTTTTCGGGAGAAACAATATCAATATCTCAACATTTCGTCTCGCATACAGTGAATTGATTCCTAGAAAATAATTCAGTAATAGTGCCAAACTAGTTACCCAATTTAAACAAATCCATCATTATTACATTCAAGTTAACGACCTCCGTGGCCGAGTGGTTTGTACGCCGGGTTTCATGGCTGTCGCCGACTCGAGAGGTCCCGAGTTCGTATCCCGGTGGGGGCAGATGTTTGTGTGATGAATACGAGCATTTGTACTCCAGTCATGGATGTTTAATATGTATTTATATAAATATACTTATATATGTACAGTATATGTATTCTATCCGTTACCCTAGCATCCCATAACACAAGCCTTAAGATAAGATAATGCTGTCATTTTATTTGCTTGTACTCTCAACGAATCTTTTGCGCCTTTTCTATTAGTATCTATTATCTGTCGTTTAATGCAGAGGTCAAATTTTTCATTTTGATTACAAAGCTCACAATCTGTTCTGTTTTCTGCTGCTTCACCATCTTATCTAACGGGGTGATGATACAAAATCGAATCAATCAGGAAACGCAAGATACGAATTTCAAAATAAAACCAAAATCCTTAAGTGAAATGAAAATATAGTTTTAGCCGATAATAAATAGGATACACCTAAGTTTAACCACCAGTGTGCGGCTGTACCTAGTTCTAGCCGCTATAATGAAGGCTAAATCTAGTTGTAACCGAAGATAAGTAGGATACACCTAAGTTTACCGCAAGTGGCGGGCTGTACCTAGTTGTAGCCGGCTAAAACTAGGTGTAGCCGCACTTCGGCTATTAGCCGTAACATATGTATCAGTATCTCTTATCTATTAGACAAGTCCGTCCGTCCGTGGTGCTGTTTCAGCGGCCAAACCGTAAGAGATAGATAAAGAGAATGTTTAAGTTATAAGTTAAGAATAGTCTGATAAGACTACAAACCGGATTTGAGTAACGTAGCACTTCCGGTTTTCGAGAAATCACGTGATTTCTATTTCAAACGAAACCACACAAAATCTCCGAAGTTCTTAATTAATTAAATACATTTTTTTTTTGGTGAACATTTGGTGCACTGGTTTGCTAGTATGTACCTATTCTATCCGTTACCCTAGAATCCTTTAACACAAGCCTTACAGTGCTTACTTTGGGGCTAGCTTAATTGGTCTGAGTGTTCGAAATAATATACGAATATATTTATTTATTTAAGTGAAACAAAACATTGACGTTTAAAAATATACAAAAAGTTTCTATCAAAATATAGTAAATAGTTCATAACATCATATTTAGTTTTTAGAAGGCATTTGACTTTAATGGAAGTCTATTTATAAAGTTAATTTTCGATACTTATTATACCTACTTAATCGTTATTACTTTCACTAGATTTTAAAATAACAAAAAAATATACAATATAAGTCACAATATTAAATTATCGCCTCAATACAATCTCGTGACATAAAACCCCACAATGGTATCATAACGTTCTACGTTCTTAATAAAAACTACGAAGTAACAGCCTAGACTGAATAAAATGATTTTGAATATTTAGGGAATTATTTGTGTTACAGAAAGGATTTGTAATTCTTATTACTTAATAGGTACCTATATGTTTCTAATGCTAACCTCTCACACTTTGTCATTCATTATAAGTACCTACATATTTGGATCATCCTAATAAAAACTGGATTGAACAAATTATCTGTATAAGTATATATATGCTTAAAATTTAACTGTTTAGAGTTTTGGTATAGAAACATAAAAAGTTTTTATCATTTCTAAAAGGTTAGTTTACCTACTAAACATGGCAATTTAGTAGGTAAACATATACCTAGGTATTCCAGTATTCAGTTCCGACTATCAAAAATATTTTTCGAATTGATACAATATGGACACAACTGGCTGGGATCTGTGGCAGCATGCATGCATACTAGCACAACGCGAACTAATTCAACAGATGGCGTTGATGTTTAGCGTATATTGTATTGTAATTTACGTTTTACATCATGTTTTAAAGACATGACCTTGTCGTTTTTATCCTTACGTATCCAGTCAGATACGATAATGCAATCATGTTTAATAGAGTTCATTTTGTGTTGTTAATTTACACGATTGTGATGACACCTGGCGGCAAAACTAATCCCACAACTACGAAACTGTGTCGAAGTAGTAGCAGCTGCTAGGGCGTGTCGCGCAAGTGTCTGTGTGTCTGAATAGTACAATGATGCTTTACTAGATGCCTTGCCAATAAGGGGTGTGCGATTTCTGAACGGCGGTGTAGAAATTGCACGACGTACACTTAAGACGGCCGTGCAAGTTTGTTTCGACATCGCTTCTCGGCCTTTTGGCTAAGATCAAAGTGTAGTACAGTGCTGTCATATCTACCAACTTTTTGGTAGATCTTAGACATGGGCGTTTTTGGTTTTGAACGCAAACGGATATTTATCGGATTTCAGATTTCAAAATCGATTTTAAAATCCGTTTTTAGATATCCGATTTCAGATGTGCTGAACTTAGCCAATTCACTAGTTTGTGTTATGATTTGGTTTTATTAGCTAACGACAATCACAAACAATTAATAGTAGGAAGCAAGGATACTCGTAGATATTCGCGATTTTCCTTCAAGCTTTAAATCTAGGCTTAGGACTAGCAGAAAAGTTATGTTTACGGTTAAGAGTAAAACTTTTGCGGCGCATTTAAAAATCGGCTTTTATACAATGATTTCTTTTTACATATTTTTTAGTATTTTTATTTGTTATTCTGTTTGTTTTTATTATTTTTCAAACCATTTACAAAATCAAACCTAATTACTTCAGGTTAGCGTCCAAAAATGTAAGTTGCTCGACTTTTGATGTTTTTAGACGACATATCTTTTCAGTGATAAATAATCCCGCCTCAGAGAACAGCAATAGATTTCCGTAAACAGCAAATCGAAATCGGAGTTCCGAGCACGAAATCTGACTTCCGAAAACGAAAGCACGAATTTCGAATCCGATTTAGATTTGGATACTTGTGGTATTTGGTTTTGGTTCGGTTAGATTTCTGAAATCGGATTTTCTTGTTGAGAAATCGTTCGGTATCGATTTGCGTTTGAAATCGGATTTTGGATTCGTTTTGATATATCCGACGCATGCCTAGTAGATCTACCAATTTTCACTTCAGTCTACCTATCTACCACCCTAGACCTAAAAACTACCTATTTTTTAATTAGTTTGACATATCACCACTTTTAATTATTTTTATATCGACGAGCGACGTTGCGTGTTAGAGGTGTAAACTCAACTTAACGTTGTCTCTGACACACGTTTCCTTAGTAACGTGAAAAACGAGAAGTCTTGGAATACAAGATAAACGAGCAAGTTTGTATTTTCATTTTCCTCCAATATGGTACTTCATTCGGGAGGCGGTAGGCAATCGGTTAATTAAAGTAAATTTCTTGCCAACGTCCGAAATGATAGCGGACATCTTAACAAAACCCTTGTCTGTAAAAAAACAACTATTTTGTAAAGGGTTTAGGCTTACAACGTAATTTGTCAAATAGGTAGATATCTTTACGTTAGTTAAGTTTAAGGGGCGGTGTTAGAGCCCATATTTTACTATTCCTACTGTGGCCTATTCCCGGTTGGTTTGTTGCGGAATCAATGTTGAATCTTTGCAACTGTTTTATTGTAAAAACTAATTAACTGCGTATTAACGGTGCTGATTGCTGTTTGTTCTATGTTGCATTATTTATTTAATGGATTCTGACAGCAGCGAAAGCGATGCACATAGTTCTAGGTTAGGAACTCCACCACGAAAATCTAGAAAAAGGCACTATGACCAAAAATATTCGAAATTATGGGACAAAGACAAGGAATTTGCAGGTTCGCTTCAAGAAATTACTAAGGGTAACGGATATTTTTATTGCAAATCATGTAGATGTGATCTGAAGTGTACTCTGCATTGCAATGCATGCATTTTTAATCTTAAAAAATCTTCTAAATTGAGGTGGTAGATCTACCAATTTTGCATTTTACATTCTACCAACTTCTACCAACATTTGGCACATTATCTACTAATTTTCTAAAATTCGGGTTGGCAGCACTGGTGTAGTATCTGTTCTTTTCAGCTTAATATCTGAAAGTTCCCTCACTGAGGGACCAGTATATTAAACTGATTTTTGTAATCCGACGAGATGTTCGGGGCTCGCTCCACTCTCGTCACGGGTCGGCCCGGCATTGCAGTGCCGCCGGGATCGGCCCACTTATACTGTGAAAGTCAGTTTCCTACTTGAAAGGGCACGGAAACTAACAATCCTTACCACTGTTCCATCGACTGAATAAACTTGGTAATAGCAACTTATAATGCCTGATGCCAAAACTTAATCACCGTTCATTTTTAAAACTGTTTTGTCACAGATCGTTCTACAGGCATCACAAAATATTTTAAATAAAAAAATAATTAAAAAGGTAAAGGACAACGGGCAAAACACATCCAGCTCCGCCAACAATGTAATTAGTATGAAATGATAGGTCTATGAAAAACTAGCATTTTTTATTATGACACCGTAAAAAATATCCTGGTAGTCCAAAGATATGACATATGGGCGTATATAAGTAGCTAAAGAAATTCATTTTATAGGACCTTCATTTTATATTATTAGTAACCATAATAATAGGCCACAAAGCCTGCCGACCATCCTGTGCTTGCACTTACTGAGATACCTCAAAACGGTTTACGGGGGTTGAAGGACTCGCAGTCAGTTGCAAATAGTCGACTTGTCTTACTTCGTTGTGATTGTGCGCTCCCTGTCACTTGATTGATTTTTATCTAACACGCTTTGGACATTGGAATACGATTATCGGTTTTGTCAATTTTATTAGTATGGATGAACTGGAATCATGTTTTCTCCGAAGCGTGGACAAGTTCGTGTGATTTGTGGTCGCTCCGTTTTACATAGAAGACAATTTACTATAACGAACAGAATGATTGAAAAACCCTCAATCCATGCGGGGATTTTTCGATTTACTCTAGCGCGGCAGAATAACATAAGGGGGCACCCTTGAACCTTGTAAAGAACTTCCATAATACGTGAGTCCCCTTATGTAGGATCGAACTAACTAACTAAATTAATTCTCTTGTTTCATAATGTTCGTTCGTTATAGCACTTGTACCTTTTGATAGAATTTGATGCGCTTTGGCTCAGATGATCATGGCTATAATACCTTTCTAACAAATGTAGTTTAAGCCATGGCGGCGTTGGTTGCAGCGTCCATACATTTTTGCCCATTGTCCTTTAATATGATTCTGTATTTTTTTTATTCTGCGTCCCCAAATTTACGATTTGATAAAATTTCTAACAAACTGCACGTCTCTAATGACAATGAAGAATAATAATTATTTTTTCAGGTTAAGAACTTTGATTATTTACTCTCTAGATAAAGCATGGCAGCGCAGATAAGTTCAAAAAAAATATCTCCCACCTGGTGGGAAAACGTTTCCCGTCACATACCCCCATATTATTAAACAAAGAATAAGCTTAGACTAGTTACGCCGTGTTTTATTCATGTCACTCAAATGCCATTTTTCATTCAATAGACAGAGACAAAACATGGAGTAAATAATCCATGCGTAGTCTTCGTTAATTAATAAGGGGTTTAGTGTTCAATGCAACGCTGAGCGATACGCACATTTATTACCGAGTTTTATCTCAGTTTACAGTTGCAAAAAATTGTATTTAGCAGTTTTTCCGGCGTAGGTAGGATATTAGTCTGAATTGGTTGTAATGTATTGTCGACCAACTTCCAACCCCAGTTTTTTGGGTGCAGCTGATAACCAAGCCACGTGTCGTAAGAACAAACTACAGTGTTAACTCTAGATAAAGACACGAAATTTTATGGCGTTAAAGAGAGTTATCCTTAAATGGAAAGAAGGAAAATCAGAATTATGAAAAACAAAAGATCTTTTCAATCTAGTAGTTATGTACATACAAAAATAATCTTATTTGATCGCTATTGCGTATATTATGTTATTTGTGTCTGGCGTCTTTTGCTGCACCAGTAATTTTGTTGTATTATATTTTTTTTAGTCATGGTCAACAACAGTCTACACGTGCAATCCCAATTTGTAAACAAAAGAAAGAATTTCTTTGAAAGTTTGATTTGCATGATGCCGACAGTCCAGTTAATTACGGGCTAGGATAATAAAGTGACAAAAGATCGTACACAGCTGCATGATTTTCACTAATTTTGGCAACTTAAAGGTACTTTTTATTACTTAATTGTTGTAGTCTTTGAGAGTGGGTGTAATGGTATATGGATGGAGTGTATCATTGTATGGAAAACAAACTAAACCAACCAAAAACTTTCGTGACTTTCGACCAAAGTGATTTCGACGCTTTAGCGAGTTTGTCGCTAAGTCGAGTGACGTTACATGGAGTTTACACTGTATTTTTTTAAATAAGATTACGTTTCAACGGTTTTAAAAATAATTTTAAATACTTTTTCCACATAATTTGACGTTGACGATCTTAGATTAAAACAAAAAGGGTAGATACGGTACGCTCATACTTGCATCAAACAAAAACTGATCCCACGGCAGCGCGAACGGGACGACGAAATCCGCGTCACTGCATTACCGACCCGAGCGAAACAGCACGTTAAGTTTCAACGTCAGCGCGAACGAGACGGCGAGATCCGCATCACTGCACTACCGACCAATCACGCGACCAGTACTCAACGTCACTACTGAATACGATTCAAAACAAACAGCAATTTTTATGAAAAATTATATTTTATAGTACTTACGAATGAAACGTGATGCCGTGGGTTTTATTTTTAGTTCTTGAGCAATTTGAGCACTTTTTAAAAACAAACTTAGGCATTGTTTTATCATATAAACACAAAATATTATCAAAGTTTCTTTTTGGCGTTTACATGTACGTCGTTTGCATGTCAAGTTGTGACTAAAGCGATTAGGGTCGTGGACCACAATTTGTGCGGATCACTTTTGCGAGGCTAGTGCCGTATCTACCCTTTTTGTTTTAATCTAAGTTGACGATGGAGCGTACCCACGTCAACAGCGCACGGATCTACCTCCCACGTAAGTGCTCCGCCGTAAAGTTGAACTTTACTTCTCCGTGAGCACTGCCTGGCGGCATCGTGCCAGCGGGGATCTTCACCGAGCCTCTCAGCCGCAGGCCTTGAGCGCGCCGCAAGGCGTCGCTCGGCCAAGATCGCGCTGACGTGAGTCCCAATTCGCAGCATGGACGAGCCGCCCGCCCCGAAGCAGTACCCTGACCCATCAGTCGACGACGACACAGCCTTCTTCGCAGCCTGTACGATCGAGGACCAATCGCATCGCGCTCAATATGAGTTTGACGCAGCGATGGTCGCGCGTCTCACGGACTGCGGACTGCTGTCCCCCAGGCTGCAACGCTGGCTGTGGGTTTATCTCCGTCTCCTGGAGAGAGATGCGAGTGTTACCTCCAGCTACCAGGCTGACGACCGGTGCACACTAGAGTGCATGAAGTCGATCAACTTGATCCCCCTCAAGCTGCCACCACCGAGGGCAGTATATTTGAAGCCCTAATCTCCGTCGCCCGATCCAGAGGAGAAACGTCGCAGCCGCAAGCAACACCCACACGACCCGCACCTTCAACGGTCACGCAGCTGTGGTGACCCCCCGGTGCCCCAGCAGTCGACCTCACAAAAGCTAACGCCACAAAACGCCGCCCCCGCAGCCCAAGAATCGCCTCCGACTGTTTTACCGACGCAGTCGGTAAGCTATGCGCAGATAGCGGAGACTTCTGCGCCTACCCACCACGCAGCGAAAAAAAACCCGCCTACCGCCGTACCACGCACCGCCGCGCAGTCCGCGCATCCGGCCTCCAGCCAGCCTCCCACATCGTCGAGCAGCTGCAGGACTGGCCGAAGCACATACGCGCGCTGCACGAACAACTTGGACGACCACCCAACGTGCGCCCGTTTGGCACGGGCGTACGCTTTACACCAGCGGACGAAGACGAGAGCCGGCTCATCCAAGCTTATCTCTCCAAACTGGAGGGACAAAGCGGGCTGAGCTGGTACGCGCACGCCCGACCCGAAGACCGCAGCCTCAAAGTAGCCGTGAGAGGGCTACCTATGAACACCCAGCCGCGAGACATCGCCGAGGCCCTTACAGCAAAGGGCTTCGCGGTTGAGTACGTGAGGGAGATACGGGCGCGAGCAGGCCGCGCCGGATGTATCCACTTCGTCTCACTCCACCGAACCCCAGACACCATCCCGGCCATCTTCGCAGTAAGTGAGCTGTTGAGCATGACTGAAATCTCCATTGAAGCCTGGAGAGGAAGGAAGTGCCACCGCTGTCAGGGGTTCCGCCACTCCAGCCACGGTTGCCATCGCCAGCTTGCCTGCGTGCGGTGCGGTGACCCGCACGCCGCCGCCGACTGCCCACGCCCGCTTTCGCAACCCGCCACTTGCGTCAACTGCAAGGGCCCGCATCCCGCGAACCACAGTTCGTGTCCCGCACATCACCGCGAGGCGCGAAACAGAAGAGCTACCACAGTGGGGCCACTGGCACAGGCCGCCCCCACACGGAACCACCACCGCAGCGTAATGAGGTGAGCGAGCACGCGCCGGCCACCCTTACGGCCCCCGCAAACGCTCCTCCCTCACTTACCACCCGCACCAAACGCCGCCGTAAGAGAAGCCGTCGAGAGAGCAACCCGCCATCGACGGACACGGACATCGCCGCCCAGACACCCGAACAGCCGATCACCACGGTCCTAGACACGCCGCCGCCTACGCCCACGCAAGAAGAAACAACGCGCCTCCTGTTCAAGCTCTCGGACCTGCTCGCGGACTTTGTTAAAAAGTTCGGGCAGGCCGAGAAAAAAAGTTCGACACCTGCCCCCAGCGAAGATTCTACCCCCGCGCGCTAAGTCCGTCGCCCGCTCGCTGGTCGCTCACTGGGCCTCCCTCATGGGTCTCACCCGGTGGGCTTGACCGCACCGAGGGCGACGCGTAAAGACGCGTAGGCGGTGGACCCGATCGACCGTCCCGTTCGGAGCGGGATGCGAACCCGCAACCTCCGCAGTGGCTCACGCCAGATAGGACTCCCCGAAGAACAACAGTAAGTTGACGATACGATTATGGAGCTGTCAAAATTTTGTACTTGAGCTTCCGAAATCTCTTCCCTGTAAGTATTTCGCGTTGTATAAAATCAGTTTTTGTTACCAACCGTGTGTCGAGGATGCGGCACGTTTTCGCGCGCTGATTACGCCATTCCTGTGTAGGTGTAATGGGATAATTTAGTTCCGCATTTGGTACCAGGGGTCCGACCCTCGGGTATCGGCATTTCAATAGCATTGATTGGATTCAACGTAGCGTCACAGTCGTGTACGTAGAACGTGGTGATTCATGGCATGTCAGTATTCTAAACGCGTATGATGTGTTACATTTGAAACCTCACCTTATATTAGTAAAAAAAGAAATAAAACTACTACAAAAGAAATAAGCCATTTGAACATTATGTTCTAAAATCAAATCAAATAGCGCGCGCTTTCGTGACTTCCTGTTACACACTTCCGTGCTATTTCAAGAAATCACTCCCACAAATTGCAGGAAAGCGAGAGGAAAGATGATACATATCAATAATTGATACTGGTAAATGGTATAAAACCTAAAATAATAAAAAGATTTAGTTACATTCTCTCAGAATTTACAAAGGCTTGCTCCACTTGGTGGAAGGGGAAAACTTTAAAAACTTAAAGAGGTATGGCACTAAAGGACTGTGACGTATGCCTTTTGCGCCACAAATGTTAGAGAGATGGCAAGCTGTCTCACTAGTACTCACTACACACACTCTGAACTCTAAATAAACTTTACCAGTTTAGCGGTATATTATTATATGCCGCTAGGAATATTTATAAATAATCATAAAAATATCTACAAATAATTACGGGACATTGGATATTTTTTGAACGTTTCTGGGAATTTTAAATTATTTCATTAAACCCGATTGCATATTTTTTGAACGTTTCTGGGAATTGTAAATTATTTCATTAAGCTCGATTCTAATTCTGTTTTCCAAGAAAGGTATATTTTAATTAAACACCGTGATGAGTAGAGGCTTAAACTTGGTCTTAAACAAATACAAACTATGGCTACTGGTTTGCCATCTAAGTACCCTCTTCCGTCGCTAAATAAAAATTTGTAAAATATTATTTCTGTTAGTTAGTTCCACGGCAAATCTGGCGATAACAGGTAAAACTTTAGTAAAGAACCTACTGAGTCGAGTTGGTTCTGACGAATTGTGCATACAATATTTTGAATGCAATGTTTTATTTAAAATCATGTCTTTAGTATACAATTAATCAATACATTATGTATATATTTTGATAAAATCATACTTAAATTAAAACTATTTTTTTTTACTACGTAGGTCTATACATTTATTTATTTTGCTTTTAATTATATTCGCTAGTACTACTACAACTGTGTTACATACAGGGTGACAAGAAAACTCGACCTATTCCTTGAAAGGGGTTATATTCGAGGTCATTAGCAACACATTAATTCCAGTAAACTAGGGTAAGGAATAGGTCGAGTTTTCCTGTCACCCTGTATACGAGAAAAGCTCTATTTGCAATATAGAAAGTTCGAAACGACTGCGCAACGTTACAGTTTGCCAATAGTTAATTTATAGTTGCGCAACTTTTCCGGATATCCTTAACAAAGGAAACTTTGGAAGCAAACGATGTTTCTATGTCGTAGGACAATACTCCATTTCCATCCAACTGGAATGAAATCAGCAAGTTTTAACGAAACTTACTAGTTACTACCCGAAGTATATAAAAACAATGTTACAAATGAATAGTTTACGTACTAGAAGAAGAACCACTCGGTACGGGCACAGATGAGATTCAAACAGGCACCTTCCACTATTCGTGTGGACGCACTAACCAATCAACAGCTAGATTTATATATCTAGCAGTTTAATGCCCATTAATTTTACAAAAACGTGATCGTGATCGATTGTGATACGCGATCCAAGTGAAACTTTTAAAATCGTTAATAAAAAAGTCCTTCCTCGGCTGGGATTCGAACCCGGGCCGACCACGTGGCAGGCGAGCTTTCTACCACTGAACCACCGATACTTGTTGATAAGATCTGATTTTTAATAACAATTAAAAATGTAACCTGCTAAAGATAAACGAAAAAAATAGGCGATGTAATATAAGTTTCACTTTAAAAATTTCACTCGGTCAAGATATTCGTGATAAACTGTCACGTTTGTGAGTCGCCCCCTCCCCAACGTGACGTCACATATTTTGCATTAATCATGAATTTTAGCAAGGAAATAAATTGATGTTCCAAATAAAGAAAAGTTTGAGATCACTTGCAAAAGCTGATATATTTTAATATTAAATTTTGATAATTGTTTTACGTTCTAATTTTAATTTTAAAATTTAGAATTAAAAAACGTCTCCTGTAACACAAAAAACAATCTATTTTTCAAAGTGATCGCAAACTTTTTTGATTTGTGTTAACAATATTATATATAATATTCCTATATTATTAAATTGTTAACACAAATCAAAAAAGTTTGATAGGGACAAAGACAGGTTTCGAAACTGCACCATTTGCTATCCGAGCGGACACACTAATAAAATTAACTGCTACAGTTATAAATCTAGCAGTTTAGCGCTTAAAATATCAATATAATAAAATAAACTATATAACAATAGATTACAATCTTTTGAAATAAATAACCGCCTGTTTACATGGAAACGACAACTTTCCGATAGCAGGGTAGGTACGGCGGATTTCCGGGGAGCCGGGCTATCAGCCGAGTTCCGTTTAGCTGGCTTTACGATTCGCGAGAAAATGTTAGTTCTGCGTAATTTATTTTACAAGAGGTTGGTTGTGCCAATTTGGGTTTAAAATGTAGGTATCACGTATACAGACATAGGATATGTATAGATAGATGTAGAAATAATTTGCATTAGGAAGCGAATATTATTAGATGAAAAAAAAACTCGTATTTGTTTGGTGAACATTTAAGAGAAGTTGAAAAAAAAAACATAGTTTTCTACAATCGCTAGACTTAAAATTAGTTGATACCTTCTTCAACTACTAAAAGTGACTGCAAAAATTCAGATATGATACAAAACGCTTTTCAGTCTTTTACAGATTAAAGAGAAGATGCGGCATGAAGTAAGATAGTGAGCAAAGAAACATTATTCATTTTCTACTGAGGACAATAAGTTCATATTCGAGTTTTCAGACGTCTAAGTACAATGTCCGGATTTATTCGTAATATGTAGGTATTTACGAAGGTGTAAAAAAATAATAATAAATACTTTTGAACTCACCATTTGCGCATAGTTTAAATAACTATTTCGATTAGGGTAGGTATCAATCGACAAAACGTTTTGAAAATTAATAGATTCCAAGATCAAAATTGAATTCCCAATTCCATTAGGAAGTTCGCAAATTGCTCAAAACTTTCTCTTCCACGATTAATGATGTTTGCTTTGTTCCATTGTTATTTATCTTCCATCTCCCAAATATTAAGCTATAATGAATACACGAAGACGGGTCAGCGTTTGTACGCTTCGCGACGCCAGACGGGGCCTTGGGAAATTTGTTGTCTATATTTTTTTTTCAGTTTGCTTAATTATCCACAGTTTAGTTTTTATAAGAATTATGGACAACGCGAGTGCGTGAGACGCATCCGAGTCGATCTATTAATCAGTCATACAAAAAGTATTTCATACTGTAGACAAAACAAACATTTTACAAAAACATAAGTTATAGGACGTTCTAAAAGCACGTTTTATGCCCATAAAACTCGATGAAGTGCATCGACCCCATCAGCCAAGTCCATATCGCCCGAAAAGAAACTTCGAATGTGTGTGTTTTTGGAACCGATCGGTTGGTCCTGGTCGGATCTGCAGTCCTTAGTAGCCACCAATCCTCACTGAGCCTGCTGATAACGATTCTTTGAGAGTCGTGAAAATAGACAATCATAGTTTAAAAAAATATTATCCTAATCCATAAGCGATGTAAGTAATATAGCTCCACCTTGCTTTTATAACCACGGTTCACTTTGATATTCGCTATTGAAAGATAAACTCGATCACCGTTCTTTAATATCAATACAAAAAAATAACACAAACAATTCTGAAAAAAAAACTTGAACTCGACATAATAAAATTTTGATAATAAAGGGAAGGTAATGTACTCAACGGTACCTTTTTCCATGTTTGCTGCACTAAATTAATATTATGTATGTATTATCGTATACTCCTCATCTTAGGCTGGCCTTAAACAGTCGGTACATCTTCCAAAACTCTAATCATGTAAGAATCTTGTGAGATTGAGCAATATCATCGCCATTGTAATAGACAACTAACAATCCGCGTTTTCGCAAAATCCCTAGGATTTTCGCAAAATTTCAAATTTATCAAATCATCCTACGAGGACGTATCGATCGTCTAGTCATGAGACCAAGAAACCTTAAACGATACCGAAATATTAAATTAATTGTGCCTTGTACCAGTTCAAGGGGACTTTTATTGTATGATTAGTGTGCATGTGGACTGAGCGTTCGATATGGAACCTAAAATAAAATTGTACAGGAAAGTGTGAGAGAATCGAAGCATTGATTGCACCATCTCTTTTCTTTCTTTTTAGAGAGCTGTCAATTTCCTATGAGTGCCGCTCAATTCATTTTCTATTAATGTAACGAAAACATAAGAAGTACAAACATGATTAATTTCGGAAAGTACTTTCAAAATTTAGTTAAACCACAAAAAATTCGTATAGAGACCAGACAGAAGTTAAAAAAAAACTGTGTTAGGTACAACAAAACTCAACAATATTGAAAATCTGAATAAATAGAGCGAACTCGCAGTAATAAACCCGGATTATGATTTTTCACAGTTGAAACTGCATGCTGGTACCCACGTTTCCTAGATACTGCTTAATCAGAGTGTGAAGAAATAAACTACAATTCCGATTAGAATTTCACTGTGTATTCCGGCTGCTTGCGACCAGCCTTAGATTGACGCGCCGGGATTCGGGAACGTAAAAGCAACAGGATAATGTAATGTTCTTATGTTGCCGAACCTCAATCCGGTGTTAGCAATAACCTTGTCGTCCTGTTCTTGCATCGTACGATAGAAGGAGCGAGCGTGCGTAACAGTCAGTTGTTTGGTATCGATTGACCGTAGCGCACGTGAGGTGCGAATCATCTTACAAATATTCTAGTAGCTTTATTTATAATTACAAATCTTACACTAATAAAAATCTTTCAGTTTGAACAATTAAAACGCAACTAGAATCTATAAGCATATTTTACAAAACTGAATCTTGATCGTTTTTGGTTAAAGTTTTGGCCAGCTATAAGATGACCAATGAAACTCAATTTGGTTCCTACTAAAACAACAAATTACTTTTCAGACAACTGGAATTAAGGACAAATAAAACGTATGCGAAAAGTAAATATTTACAATATCCGTAAAACAAAAAGAGTAAAAAGTGAGGTTATTTAACGATTCTTTGCGCTTCTTTACTAAAAGTAGTTACTGCAAGGCACCTGTCTCACCTTTAGCAATTAGAGAGAAGTTAGAAGAGCTAGAGACTAAAACTAGTTTGCAAGCAAAAAAAAGCTAATGCTAGTTTTTATTTGCTGCGGCAAACTAGTTAAGAGACGGAGAGAGTTTTTACCGGCATCGGCAATAGATCATCTGACGATATATAATTATATAATTTATCTCCATTTACCTTAGCATCCGTTAATCATTTCTCTATCATTAGGTAAATCGTCCTTGGCTTATCGCTTCTCATTAGCGTTGCAACAGGTGCTAAAGTTTGAATGCATAGCGTAGGCCGAACCAAGGCTACCAGAGGACGTACTCTTTAACTAAACATACGCTCTCTTATTAATAAACGCAGAGTAAGTATGGATTAGGTAATCCATGTTTTGACCCTGTTCATTGAATGACAAGTGGCATTTGAGTGATATGAACAAAACACGGCGTAACTAGTCAAAACTTATTCCTCGTTTGTTAATAAAATGGATAATGTTTTGGTTAACATAATAACAACATTGAAATATGTGTCGTTAGATTACATGTTGTTACAGAATGCGTTGAAGAAATAAAGGTTCACTGCTCGTTCCCCGTAGGTGATAGCGTGATAGTATGTAGTATATTGACCCGACTTCTTAATAATATTCGTGCCGAATTTGAAGTAAATCCATGCAGTACTTTTTGAGTTTATCCCGGACATATATACATACACACATACAGACAAACAGACAAAAAATCTAAAAACTATCTTTTTGGCTTCGGTATCGATTGTAGACCACACCCCAAGTATTCTTTAAAAAAAAATATTCAATGTACAGTTTTGACTTTCCTACCATTTTATTATATGTATATACGAGTAGATGTGGAAGTTTTTATGTTTGTTCCTCGATCATGCAAAAACTACTGAACGGTTTTTGATGAAATTATGTACGCCTGTAGTTTATGAGCTGACTCAAATTGACAGATTCCTGTATTCTTTTGTCAAGAGCTAAGAGTTTTTGTTTAGTTAATGAGTGTACAAGGGTAGATTGGAGCAAGATGCAGTTTCCAAATTAAGAGAATATGATAAGTTCGAAAATGAAAGAGAACCAGCATCCACCTTAATTTACTAATTTCAAATATTAAAAATGTAAATACACTTCCGGACATATCTATTCGCCCACCTAGCATTTTAAGTTTTGACGGATCCCAGCTAAAAATAAATGTAACATTGAGCAAAAAGTTATTTGGTTTGAAGAGGATCTATTAACCATCTTTTCGTGTGTGTTTTATAATTATTACTCAACCATAACAAAATATGACAATAAGTGAGCCGATAGGTGTGACCAGAAGTATATTATGATTTAAAATAGACATCCTGGTTTTGTCGTGATTGAATCTAACCTCACCCAGAAACTTCAATGTGGGTCTTCTAATTTTAATTAAAGGGCCAAGCTTAGAAAGAGGACTGGAGGTACATCTAACCGTGTTCTTTGTGAGTTATTTTAATTTCCATAAAGAGATACTTGGACTTCGAGAATAATCAAATCCAAGATTGTGGAGGCCTGCATTAATTTGTAGACCTTTTTGGAAGGCAGGTCCCCTTTGAGAGTACCTTGGATATAATAAAAGGAATTCGCGAAAGGGTTTCGCAGTGACTGATTTAACCTTTTATAATAAAAATATAAAGGGCGTAGGATGTTCTTTTTTATGGTCAAGTTATTAAATTCACAAAAGAACGTAGCGCATAGGTATTTCGTTGATTCTCTCATTCATTCAATTCATTTTAATGGAACTCCGGACTTTCATTTCTTGTTTTCATTATTGTTTCTTTTTTAGGACTACGATGAAAGACTCATCGGAAGTGAAATTACTTCGGATTACAAAACATCGATAAATCAAACGATCGATTTTCAATGACTTGTTTGTAATAAAAGAATATCAAGTTTTGTACGAGTACTCAATCGAGATGTTATGGGAAGTTAGTTAGGTATTCCCGAATTATATTCCTCTCCTAGTAATAAATCAATATCTACTTTGACCCAAATTATCAAGACTGGGAGCAGCAAATTTCGATATTTTCAGTTATATATCTAAAATCAACTCGAGTTAGCTTGTCACCGTAGTGTCGAAGTACGCCCTAAAATCCTATTTACTAAGCTTGTCTGTGACACAAATTAGTTAATGATGAACGTCAGGTTCAGCGAGTTAACCGAAGAGAACTCAGTAGTGAGATTACGAAATCAGACTCCCAAAATTCTAATCTTCTAAAATTAAATTGAAAGTGTATTTAAGTCATTGAAACACGAGTTAAAAAGAAAATAGACTAAAACTAAATTTGACGCCGTGTTCATTCCTTTTAATTCGTATGAAATTTTCTAAATCTCAATTTAACTAAAACTAGATTTAACCCATACAAATATGTCAAAACGTCAATGTTCATTTGATACCCTTGTATGCGCTACATCTAGTTTTAGTTAAGCCGAGTGGACCTTAGAGAGCGTAATAATAGATTATCCATCTGCTGTCAAATTTAGTATTAGGATGAATAGAAGAATTATTTTTTTATGTTTAAGCAGAGAAACAAGCTGGTAATTCCCTTGATGGTAACCTCATTACAGAAACTTGGCTTAGAACATTATCAAACTTTTCGCCATGCCAATATAGGAGGAGCTCGATAGAGTGCAGGGATGTCGATGCATGGACGAATGCCATAATTTCGACATAGCATCGTTTGATGCGAATTTGAATGTTTAAATTGGTGCGAACCATGTGCACATGCGTGAATGCAAATATTCGTAACATCCCTAGTAAAATAGTGAGCGCGTTCGATTGTGAAGCAACTTTCGCAATGGCCAGTCATACATAGAATTAGGCCCACTGTTCTTTATTAATTTTTTATACTTTACTAGCTGACCCAGCGAACTTCGTACCGCAATTAGGATTGTATGTATTTTTTAAAGCCACATTATAAACAAATAAAAAACAAGAATTTTGTCCAAAAAATAAAAATAAAATGTTAGGGGTGGACAACCCTTATCACTGATTGGGGTATGAAAAATAGATAGTAGCCGATTCTCAAACCTACTGAATATGCATATAAAATTTCATAAAAATTGGTCATGCCGTTTCGGAGGAGAATGGTAACTAACATTGTGACACGAGAATTTCATATGTAAGAATACACCTATTTTAATAGAAATGAGGACGTTCATAGATTATGTGAAAGCTAAAGGGACTACTGAAATAATTTAATTTCGGCTGATTAAACCAAATATCTGATTTCACGTAAATAGGTCAGGTCAGTTGACTTGGCTTATTGGATTTCGAGTGGCGAAATATAAATGCTAGTTGGTCAGAGAGGTGACAAGTATTTACACTTCACTAGGGCGGGCCTCTTGATGTCTTGCTAAGTGATTATTGACAATATAAACAGAGCTATATTTGGAACTAGGGATGTAGATTTGATAAAAACATAGAGAAAACATATTTTATGATATACAAATTCGGCATAAGTTACCGATAATATGTCGAATTACGGGCTTAAAAAAATTATGCGTTTTAATTTCTGCTAAGTGAGTTAATGCGATTGATTTTCTGCGAAATGAAGTTGATGCTATCCGCTGTTATGCATATTAATATTATGACATTGCATGCATATTAAAGTTATGCGATAGAAGTACCTTCGTAGACCCGTCATTTACACCCACTTCCTCGAGGTCGTGTCCACATGGCGGGTAGCGGGTAATGACCATAGTGTAACAAACGAAAAGGTGCTACAGCAGTGAGACAGAATAGGCTGATGTTACAAAGCACCTTGATGACGACACTTTTGAGTTTTGCCATTGCTCTCTATTGTTTTTTGCTAGCAATATGACATAGTACCCAGCTGATCATCTCAGCACCTGACCTAAGCACCAGCTCCCGTAGCATAAGCACTACAATTTACATTATATCACGTTTTTTATCGCGTCTAACTGTCAAACTTCATAGTAATTTAACAGTTGAGCGTGATAAAAACGCGTTATATATCATATCGCGGTGCTCATGCTAGGGGGGCAGGTACCATTAAGTAAGCATCAGATGGCAAAGGATGCAAAAATCCAAATAAGTCCAGAAGCAATATTCAGAAAACAAAACTGTATGTGTTCAAAGACATTCTCGCTCTATCCTGATTCTGGGCTTGACTAGATGCTGTATCGCCAGCAATTTAAAAAAAAAAAAATAAGTAACCTTTCTTATTCTACAACAGAGTAGGGACTGATATTTCGTATATAGGTCCAAAGAAAGCGACTATACAGACAGAGCAATCGGGGTTTCTTTTACAGGCTATTATACCCGAAAATTATTTACTGTTTGGGTTGACATGGCACCAACTCCAAATGTTAATTTGACCTCAATGTAGATAAGTAAAAAATATGCAATATTTTTTTCATTTTAGTGGATTTGTTTTATAAAATCGGTATTTGTTTGTTAAAAAGTTTTTATTTTTCACTTCTATAAGCCAGAGCAACATGAACTTACTAAATACAGATGTCTGACCTGCGACCTCTCTTTCATATTCCGTAAAATAACCAAACACGATATGTGTACTGTTCGTATTTAAGGAGTTCCGTTTGTTTATCTCTGAAAGTATTTATCAGATCTTCACCAAATTAATATGGAAAAATTACGCTAACAAACTTTTACAAACAAAAAAAGAATCATCAAAATTGGTTGGCGTGATATTGAGTTATTCGTCCATTTGTCGCGCATATACTTAATGCAAAAAGACTTATATGGTTTTCTCATAGATGCCATTTTCAGAACTGGACCAAATTGAAAATAAGACACAGGAGTACCAGCTTTCAAATAAAAAAAAAATCAAAATCGGTTCACACATTCGAAAGTATTTGAAATAACAAACAAAAAAAATGTCAGTCGAATTGTGAAACCTCCTGCTTTTTTTTGAAGTGGGTTGAATTTGCATCATGTTGCCAATTTGGAAAATTTAGTTATTACTTATATATTATCATTTATTGATTTCCACGGTGTCGCTTCTCTGTAGTTCGTACTTGAATAGACATATATAACCTTTAAATCCAAGCTATAAATAAACTCAGCTGGTAAACCAATATGTGGTTCCACGTTATCACGTGAAACAACTATTTCCATCTCAAAAGATTGGAATCGACACCCCAAGCCTACCCTTATTAGTGTGAATACGATGAAATGAACCTTACACCATTACGCAAACTCTCTCACTAAAAAATGATTGCTCCTTATTGTACACTGCAAGAGGTTGAATTTCGCACGGCTGTTTATAGTTTTGTAGCAACACTAGCAGCAAAACCATTGTATATCCAGAATAGAGACCAAGGAAAGCTAAACCCCTGCGAAATAATTAATTTATCAGGTAGAGGGAATGTTCGCACTAGGTTCCCTTTGAATCCACCTTTATAAACTTTTTTCATTACAATCATAATGAGATATTGTCTGTACGGTGTTGTTATTATGATGCTTATTGTTCTGATGATTCTTAGACTGCAAGCACCATCTCTTCGCATTGGTAACCCACAATGTAACACTTAACACTTTTTCAAGTATTAAACAATTTGTTACCTATAATGCGAAGAGATAATGCTGCCCCGCTGCCTAAGAAATACTAGACGTAACTCCACACGGCCGTTAAGGTATCGGTGGCATAATTAATTAGTGCGTCCGTGCGTGCGTGCATCCGTGCATGCTTGCGTGCGTGCGTCGTAGTAGATTGCGAAAGGTGCGGGTTTGAATCCAATCTGATGACTGAAACTGCAATTGCTATTTCGACTTTCAAAATGTTCAATTAATAATATAATAAAACTACAGTTACGAAATGACAGTGGTGATCTGTACCCCTAGCACGAACCATTATCGAATTCGAATAGTTTGCAAACCGAAATCTCAATGTCAAATTTTGTATGGAAACTTGATGGTGACAGGTATGATGTATAGGTATATATAGGATATGATTGTATGGTGCTAGGGGTACTGTATACCTAGCACGAACTAATATCGAATTCGTATCGTTTGCGAGTCCGAAAAGTCATTGTCAAATGTGTACTGATTTTTAGTTCTCGTTACGTACTTTGTTGCTGTTGAAGTTTCCATACAACATTTGACATTGACATTTCGGTTTCCAAACTATTCGAATTAGATAATGTTCGTGCTAGGGGTACTGTATTTAATTTACTTGTTTCATTTAAGTATGAAATAACTTTATGGATATACTAGCTGCCGCTCACAGGAACCTATAAAAATCCGGGTTAAAAAGTATTGTATGTAGATCATCCTTTCAGTCATTTTTGTGTGATTGAGTAATAAACATACAAATATACAAACTTTCACATTAATAATAGGAGTACTTTTTATATTAGGAGTAAGTAATTAAACTTTGTCTTTGTATTGGCAATCGAAATACATGCTATGCGAACTTTGTAATTCTATACCAAACACTGTTCATGGGATTAAGCTCAAGTTATACATATAATTGGGATGGTTACAACTTACACGGTAAGGTAAACGAAATTCTTTTTAGTCCGTTCGTTTAGATTATCAAAAAATAAAGGACACATTTTTCCTTTTTTCAATCAACCAAAATAAGGCAAAGATAAAGCGCGTTAAAGTCTGTGGCGTGACGTCACTTCCAAGTAATAATTGTACCTAGACATGACGTCATGCGACATTTCAAATCAATATATCTGTGTAATGTTTTGATATATGTGTATAAAGAAAAAATACGTGTCCAATACATTTACGGAAAAAAAGTTAGTCATTATCTCTATTGTCAGACTTAAGATATTGTTTCGTTGAACGAGGAGTGGAAGCTTATTATAATAGTGTTCCCTAAAAAGATTCATCATCATCATCGGCCTATTAATGTACCCACTGCATGGGTTCAGACCTTCCCTATGGATGGAATAGGGAGACTGGGCCGTAACTCATCATGCGGGCTCAGTTCGAATTAGTGGATGCTAACGACTGCAAATGCAGCCGGACCAACAGCTTTACGTGCCTTCCGAAGCACGGAGGAGCTCAATATAATAAGTTTTTGGTCACCTGTACAATCACCGACCATTGCGAAAATTGATTAACTTTCACGATCACAGACCGAATGCGCTAAACAGCTTCGGCTTCGAGCTCCTCAAAAAAATCTTGGAAAAAGATTGTGATACAGTTCACAACATAAATATTTATAGTGAATAGAAAAATTACGAGTACTCAACCAAACTCAACAGGTAAGCATGAAAAATATTTCCCTATATGTATTTCCGCGCTCAGTAAAAAGCATTTTTTTACACTATTATCAGGCACCTTTTCAAAGCCCGCTCCCGGTGAAATGATGAAAGAGTTTTCTTAAAATGGGAACTGGTTATATTGAAATCTTGTATGTATTACATTGGAATATCCGCGAAGTACCTTCTTCCAAAGAGTAGTATTTATATGCCTTCTTCCATTGACGGAGCGATGCTCTTTTCCTTCTCATATTTTTTTTACCAATTTATTTATATTCGTTGTTTCACATTAATTTGTAATAATGGATTTTAAATAAAAAAAATATTATGAGACATTCTTTTAAGAGCTTGAAAATGTATTGTACCCTAAGTTCTTATTGGTTTAATTTCGGATATTTACTGCCTATGACTATTACTACCTCCTTATCGGCCCCTTTCATGTTCAAGTAAGTTCAAATTCATTAATAACTTAAGGTAGTCGGGGAGCAATGAAAACGTTAGGTAATTTATTTAAAATGGACTATATACGAAAAAACATCAAATTAATAGTTACCTCTTACAAAAAGGAGAAAAAAGTGTGAATTGTAGCAATAAGGATTTACGGACTAACCTTGGTTGATGCTGTTGCCAGGGCCGGATTTAGGATTGTGGAGGCCCCGGGCCACTTAGGATTTGCATGCTTGTTGACCCATCGAAATTTTGTTATTTCTTAAGCTGTTATGGAGGCAACTGGGCCACAGCCCCACCTGCCCTGCCTTTAATTCGGCCCTGAGATTAATATAATCAAATAATCATGTATGTTAGATGTACAAAGTACTGTAGGTAAAGGTAAAATAGCAACAAAAAAAATTAGGGGAAAAGATATTTACTAGTGTTTACTAGTTGGAATTTGAAAGATTTTTTTCCGAAGTCTCTATTGTGGGGGTCCCCCGTTTGTGGAGGCCCCGGGGCTTTCGCCCCGGTTGCCCTCCCCTAAATCCGGCAGTGGCTGTTGCGAAATCAGCTACAGACAACGGCATATGAGCCAGGAGCCTTATGTTGGCCAGAATTACCAAGGACTCCGTAAGATACATGCTGTCTAATAGTCACCCTTGGAACGCCCGAAGTTCCGATGATAAATCCACACTTTATTATCTTCTTTAATTTATACCACGATAAAACAAACTAACAGAATACTTAGGGATATTAATTGGAAAAGTCTAATCGGTGTATCGTTAGTGGAGCAACTGCTGCCTGAGATATCAATTCGGGTAACAGTTTTGTACTATTTAATAAAACACTTTTTGAACGAGTATATTTTTTTTTATGCTTTTCACATTATTCTTGAGTATATTGTTTTAAACTTTCATGGTCACTAACATTATAGCTATTAACGGGATTGTTACCATGTACCTTGTTTTTTATGAGTCTCCGATATTTCGGCACTGTTGCAAGCGCCATGATCACGGAGTAACTGAAGTAATTGCGGGTAGATGTTATTGGCAGACATATCGGTCTACCCTCTGACGTCGTCTTTTACTGCGCTCGATACCCCTACCATTGGTCACATTCTCACTATTCACTCGCACCTGTTCCCGACACACAATACTCACAGTATCCGATCGCGGAACGACACTTTTTTGATTTTTATGGTTTTTGCACATACGAACCACTGGATTCCAGACACTTGACAATTTAAACCCATCCTCACGATTGAAATTTTTGTGTTTGGTTATTTCAATCGCTTCCCTGACCAATCTTGGTATGTAGTGGCGTTCTGTCGAGATGATTTGTGGATTATGGAGCTCAATCCAGTGATTCGGACCCGAATCGATTAAATGTTCCGCGATAGCTGATTTCTGCGTATCATTGTTTCTGACTGCTTTTATGTGTTCTTTCATTCGGCACGCTATTGTCCGCTTCGTTTGGCCAATATATGAACTACCACAGCTGCAGTCGATCTTATATACACCAGGTTTCTCCAAAGGGAAGTTGTCTTTGGGAGATCGTAGAAACTGTGACACTTTTTGTAAAGGAGTGAAGACAGTATTCAGTGAGTACTTATTAAGTATGTTCGAGATCTTGTCTGTCACTCCTTTGATATATGGCAAAAATACTGGTTGCCTGCTTACTATGTGTGTCTGGTGCCTTAATTTGTGTTTGGGTGGAAACTGTCCCTTGTATCCATTATTCTGTAGGACCCGCCGTACATACTCCAACTCTTCGTGCAGGTGTTCCTTGTCACACAAGTCATATGCACGGTTTGTCAGTGAAGTCACTACTGAGTTTAGATGTCCGGGGTGGTGATGCGAGGAGGCGTTGAGATAACGGTCTGTGTGTGTGAGTTTGCGGTGAATGGAATGACTCAGCGAACCATCATTCCGCACCCGAATCTTTACGTCAAGAAATGCCAGACTTCGGTCTTCTTCCATCTCATATGTGAAATGCATTTTGGTATGGACTCCATTTAAATTTGCCAAATGAGCCTCGACATCTTCTTTGTTTCCTCTCAATATACAAAATACGTCATCAACATACCTCTTCCATAGTGCAATTTCTGTGGGGGCGGTGGCGAAAGCTTTTTCCTCAAAATACTCCATCCATATATTGGCAACGACTGGAGCTACCGGACTGCCCATTGCGACCCCATCTATTTGGAGGTAGTACTGACCCTGGTATATAAAGAAGTTCGTCGTCAAACAATGATGCAAAAACTTGGCATATTCCGTCGGGATGTTATTGTCTTGCAATTTCACCTTTACTACTTCCAAACAGTCCACCACAGGTACATTTGTGAAAAGTGATTCCACGTCGAAACTAACCATCAAGTGATTGTCTTCCACCTTGTTTTGGTGTAAGATTTCTACGAAATGGCGGGAATCTTTTACAAACGACGATGTTCGTCCCACTATTGGCTGCAATATTTTTGCTACGTGCTTGGCCAGTTCATACGTAGGTGAGTCTATCTGACTCACGATCGGACGTAGCGGCACATTCAGCTTGTGTATCTTAGGCAGTCCATATAGTTTTGGAGGCTGGACGTCTCTAGGACGTAGCAAATATTTGACGGTATCGTCGTCTAGAGCATAGGCACATTCTTTTATAAGTGAACGGGTGCCTCGATCAGTCCTCGCCGTTGGATTGTAATTCACCTTAATATACGTGTTGGAATCAGTGAGTAGACCATGAATCTTACTTTCATACTCAGTGATGTCCATTATGACAGTCGCATTCCCTTTATCAGCTTTGAGTATTATTATGTTATTGTCCTTTCGAAGATCTTGTAACGCAGCTGATTCGGAGGAAGTAATGTTCGGTCTTGGTGGCCTCGCATTACGTAACACCACAGCAACATCTTGTCTTAGCGTGTCAGCATCGATTGCTGGAATCTTGTTACGCATGACACCTTCTTCAACCGACCCAATGACCTCCTCATAGGGAATGCGTCTAGGTGTAATAGCGAAATTCATCCCTTTTTCAAGAACTGACTGTGCAGCGTCTGTTAACTCAATGCTCGACAAATTGATGACCGTTCGAGTTGGTAGTGAGTTCTCGTAGTAGGGGACATGAGACTTTTGTCTTTTTAACAATAACTCGAACTTACGATCTTGTTTCATAGCACTAAGTTCCCTGGTACGTTGAGCTTGTAAGTAGGTAAGACGATCGCAAACATCAAAATCACTCGTAGAAAGAGTTTCACTGCACTTGAGATGTATTTGGTATAGTTCACACTGACCTTTGTCCAGTCGGTACCTGCAATTTCGTATCGATTTGCGCAACAGTTTTTTACTCGCATTTTGCAGAACACTCGCGGAACCATGAATGTCTGGTCGTGGTTTTATCCGAACACATGTGGGGATAATGTCTGAATGCAAAAACCATAAAAATCAAAAAAGTGTCGTTCCGCGATCGGATACTGTGAGTATTGTGTGTCGGGAACAGGTGCGAGTGAATAGTGAGAATGTGACCAATGGTAGGGGTATCGAGCGCAGTAAAAGACGACGTCAGAGGGTAGACCGATATGTCTGCCAATAACATCTACCCGCAATTACTTCAGTTACTCCGTGATCATGGCGCTGCAACAGTGCCGAAATATCGGAGACTCATAAAAAACAAGGTACATGGTAACAATCCCGTTAATAGCTATAATGTTAGTGACCATGAAAGTTTAAAACAATATATCGTTAACCGGTACGGGCCGGATACGGCAAAATTAATAAAAGACCTAGAACGCGCGCGGAAAAGGTGTGAGTGTTTAAAGGAATCACTATCATTCCTAGTGAAGTGCCGTAATTCAGACATTATCCCCACATGTGTTCGGATAAAACCACGACCAGACATTCATGGTTCCGCGAGTGTTCTGCAAAATGCGAGTAAAAAACTGTTGCGCAAATCGATACGAAATTGCAGGTACCGACTGGACAAAGGTCAGTGTGAACTATACCAAATACATCTCAAGTGCAGTGAAACTCTTTCTACGAGTGATTTTGATGTTTGCGATCGTCTTACCTACTTACAAGCTCAACGTACCAGGGAACTTAGTGCTATGAAACAAGATCGTAAGTTCGAGTTATTGTTAAAAAGACAAAAGTCTCATGTCCCCTACTACGAGAACTCACTACCAACTCGAACGGTCATCAATTTGTCGAGCATTGAGTTAACAGACGCTGCACAGTCAGTTCTTGAAAAAGGGATGAATTTCGCTATTACACCTAGACGCATTCCCTATGAGGAGGTCATTGGGTCGGTTGAAGAAGGTGTCATGCGTAACAAGATTCCAGCAATCGATGCGGACACGCTAAGACAAGATGTTGCTGTGGTGTTACGTAATGCGAGGCCACCAAGACCGAACATTACTTCCTCCGAATCAGCTGCGTTACAAGATCTTCGAAAGGACAATAACATAATAATACTCAAAGCTGATAAAGGGAATGCGACTGTCATAATGGACATCACTGAGTATGAAAGTAAGATTCATGGTCTACTCACTGATTCCAACACGTATATTAAGGTGAATTACAATCCAACGGCGAGGACTGATCGAGGCACCCGTTCACTTATAAAAGAATGTGCCTATGCTCTAGACGACGATACCGTCAAATATTTGCTACGTCCTAGAGACGTCCAGCCTCCAAAACTATATGGACTGCCTAAGATACACAAGCTGAATGTGCCGCTACGTCCGATCGTGAGTCAGATAGACTCACCTACGTATGAACTGGCCAAGCACGTAGCAAAAATATTGCAGCCAATAGTGGGACGAACATCGTCGTTTGTAAAAGATTCCCGCCATTTCGTAGAAATCTTACACCAAAACAAGGTGGAAGACAATCACTTGATGGTTAGTTTCGACGTGGAATCACTTTTCACAAATGTACCTGTGGTGGACTGTTTGGAAGTAGTAAAGGTGAAATTGCAAGACAATAACATCCCGACGGAATATGCCAAGTTTTTGCATCATTGTTTGACGACGAACTTCTTTATATACCAGGGTCAGTACTACCTCCAAATAGATGGGGTCGCAATGGGCAGTCCGGTAGCTCCAGTCGTTGCCAATATATGGATGGAGTATTTTGAGGAAAAAGCTTTCGCCACCGTCCCCACAGAAATTGCACTATGGAAGAGGTATGTTGATGACGTATTTTGTATATTGAGAGGAAACAAAGAAGATGTCGAGGCTCATTTGGCAAATTTAAATGGAGTCCATACCAAAATGCATTTCACATATGAGATGGAAGAAGACCGAAGTCTGGCATTTCTTGACGTAAAGATTCGGGTGCGGAATGATGGTTCGCTGAGTCATTCCATTCACCGCAAACTCACACACACAGACCGTTATCTCAACGCCTCCTCGCATCACCACCCCAGACATCTAAACTCAGTAGTGACTTCACTGACAAACCGTGCATATGACTTGTGTGACAAGGAACACCTGCACGAAGAGTTGGAGTATGTACGGCGGGTCCTACAGAATAATGGATACAAGGGACAGTTTCCACCCAAACACAAATTAAGGCACCAGACACACATAGTAAGCAGGCAACCAGTATTTTTGCCATATATCAAAGGAGTGACAGACAAGATCTCGAACATACTTAATAAGTACTCACTGAATACTGTCTTCACTCCTTTACAAAAAGTGTCACAGTTTCTACGATCTCCCAAAGACAACTTCCCTTTGGAGAAACCTGGTGTATATAAGATCGACTGCAGCTGTGGTAGTTCATATATTGGCCAAACGAAGCGGACAATAGCGTGCCGAATGAAAGAACACATAAAAGCAGTCAGAAACAATGATACGCAGAAATCAGCTATCGCGGAACATTTAATCGATTCGGGTCCGAATCATTGGATTGAGCTCCATAATCCACAAATCATCTCGACAGAACGCCACTACATACCAAGATTGGTCAGGGAATCGATTGAAATAACCAAACACAAAAATTTCAATCGTGAGGATGGGTTTAAATTGTCAAGTGTCTGGAATCCAGTGGTTCGTATGTGCAAAAACCATAAAAATCAAAAAAGTGTCGTTCCGCGATCGGATACTGTGAGTATTGTGTGTCGGGAACAGGTGCGAGTGAATAGTGAGAATGTGACCAATGGTAGGGGTATCGAGCGCAGTAAAAGACGACGTCAGAGGGTAGACCGATATGTCTGCCAATAACATCTACCCGCAATTACTTCAGTTACTCCGTGATCATGGCGCTTGCAACAGTGCCGAAATATCGGAGACTCATAAAAAACAAGGTACATGGTAACAATCCCGTTAATAGCTATAATGTTAGTGACCATGAAAGTTTAAAACAATATATCGTTAACCGGTACGGGCCGGATACGGCAAAATTAATAAAAGACCTAGAACGCGCGCGGAAAAGGTGTGAGTGTTTAAAGGAATCACTATCATTCCTAGTGAAGTGCCGTAATTCAGACATTATCCCCACATGTGTTCGGATAAAACCACGACCAGACATTCATGGTTCCGCGAGTGTTCTGCAAAATGCGAGTAAAAAACTGTTGCGCAAATCGATACGAAATTGCAGGTACCGACTGGACAAAGGTCAGTGTGAACTATACCAAATACATCTCAAGTGCAGTGAAACTCTTTCTACGAGTGATTTTGATGTTTGCGATCGTCTTACCTACTTACAAGCTCAACGTACCAGGGAACTTAGTGCTATGAAACAAGATCGTAAGTTCGAGTTATTGTTAAAAAGACAAAAGTCTCATGTCCCCTACTACGAGAACTCACTACCAACTCGAACGGTCATCAATTTGTCGAGCATTGAGTTAACAGACGCTGCACAGTCAGTTCTTGAAAAAGGGATGAATTTCGCTATTACACCTAGACGCATTCCCTATGAGGAGGTCATTGGGTCGGTTGAAGAAGGTGTCATGCGTAACAAGATTCCAGCAATCGATGCGGACACGCTAAGACAAGATGTTGCTGTGGTGTTACGTAATGCGAGGCCACCAAGACCGAACATTACTTCCTCCGAATCAGCTGCGTTACAAGATCTTCGAAAGGACAATAACATAATAATACTCAAAGCTGATAAAGGGAATGCGACTGTCATAATGGACATCACTGAGTATGAAAGTAAGATTCATGGTCTACTCACTGATTCCAACACGTATATTAAGGTGAATTACAATCCAACGGCGAGGACTGATCGAGGCACCCGTTCACTTATAAAAGAATGTGCCTACGCTCTAGACGACGATACCGTCAAATATTTGCTACGTCCTAGAGACGTCCAGCCTCCAAAACTATATGGACTGCCTAAGATACACAAGCTGAATGTGCCGCTACGTCCGATCGTGAGTCAGATAGACTCACCTACGTATGAACTGGCCAAGCACGTAGCAAAAATATTGCAGCCAATAGTGGGACGAACATCGTCGTTTGTAAAAGATTCCCGCCATTTCGTAGAAATCTTACACCAAAACAAGGTGGAAGACAATCACTTGATGGTTAGTTTCGACGTGGAATCACTTTTCACAAATGTACCTGTGGTGGACTGTTTGGAAGTAGTAAAGGTGAAATTGCAAGACAATAACATCCCGACGGAATATGCCAAGTTTTTGCATCATTGTTTGACGACGAACTTCTTTATATACCAGGGTCAGTACTACCTCCAAATAGATGGGGTCGCAATGGGCAGTCCGGTAGCTCCAGTCGTTGCCAATATATGGATGGAGTATTTTGAGGAAAAAGCTTTCGCCACCGCCCCCACAGAAATTGCACTATGGAAGAGGTATGTTGATGACGTATTTTGTATATTGAGAGGAAACAAAGAAGATGTCGAGGCTCATTTGGCAAATTTAAATGGAGTCCATACCAAAATGCATTTCACATATGAGATGGAAGAAGACCGAAGTCTGGCATTTCTTGACGTAAAGATTCGGGTGCGGAATGATGGTTCGCTGAGTCATTCCATTCACCGCAAACTCACACACACAGACCGTTATCTCAACGCCTCCTCGCATCACCACCCCAGACATCTAAACTCAGTAGTGACTTCACTGACAAACCGTGCATATGACTTGTGTGACAAGGAACACCTGCACGAAGAGTTGGAGTATGTACGGCGGGTCCTACAGAATAATGGATACAAGGGACAGTTTCCACCCAAACACAAATTAAGGCACCAGACACACATAGTAAGCAGGCAACCAGTATTTTTGCCATATATCAAAGGAGTGACAGACAAGATCTCGAACATACTTAATAAGTACTCACTGAATACTGTCTTCACTCCTTTACAAAAAGTGTCACAGTTTCTACGATCTCCCAAAGACAACTTCCCTTTGGAGAAACCTGGTGTATATAAGATCGACTGCAGCTGTGGTAGTTCATATATTGGCCAAACGAAGCGGACAATAGCGTGCCGAATGAAAGAACACATAAAAGCAGTCAGAAACAATGATACGCAGAAATCAGCTATCGCGGAACATTTAATCGATTCGGGTCCGAATCATTGGATTGAGCTCCATAATCCACAAATCATCTCGACAGAACGCCACTACATACCAAGATTGGTCAGGGAATCGATTGAAATAACCAAACACAAAAATTTCAATCGTGAGGATGGGTTTAAATTGTCAAGTGTCTGGAATCCAGTGGTTCGTATGTGCAAAAACCATAAAAATCAAAAAAGTGTCGTTCCGCGATCGGATACTGTGAGTATTGTGTGTCGGGAACAGGTGCGAGTGAATAGTGAGAATGTGACCAATGGTAGGGGTATCGAGCGCAGTAAAAGACGACGTCAGAGGGTAGACCGATATGTCTGCCAATAACATCTACCCGCAATTACTTCAGTTACTCCGTGATCATGGCGCTTGCAACAGTGCCGAAATATCGGAGACTCATAAAAAACAAGGTACATGGTAACAATCCCGTTAATAGCTATAATGTTAGTGACCATGAAAGTTTAAAACAATATATCGTTAACCGGTACGGGCCGGATACGGCAAAATTAATAAAAGACCTAGAACGCGCGCGGAAAAGGTGTGAGTGTTTAAAGGAATCACTATCATTCCTAGTGAAGTGCCGTAATTCAGACATTATCCCCACATGTGTTCGGATAAAACCACGACCAGACATTCATGGTTCCGCGAGTGTTCTGCAAAATGCGAGTAAAAAACTGTTGCGCAAATCGATACGAAATTGCAGGTACCGACTGGACAAAGGTCAGTGTGAACTATACCAAATACATCTCAAGTGCAGTGAAACTCTTTCTACGAGTGATTTTGATGTTTGCGATCGTCTTACCTACTTACAAGCTCAACGTACCAGGGAACTTAGTGCTATGAAACAAGATCGTAAGTTCGAGTTATTGTTAAAAAGACAAAAGTCTCATGTCCCCTACTACGAGAACTCACTACCAACTCGAACGGTCATCAATTTGTCGAGCATTGAGTTAACAGACGCTGCACAGTCAGTTCTTGAAAAAGGGATGAATTTCGCTATTACACCTAGACGCATTCCCTATGAGGAGGTCATTGGGTCGGTTGAAGAAGGTGTCATGCGTAACAAGATTCCAGCAATCGATGCGGACACGCTAAGACAAGATGTTGCTGTGGTGTTACGTAATGCGAGGCCACCAAGACCGAACATTACTTCCTCCGAATCAGCTGCGTTACAAGATCTTCGAAAGGACAATAACATAATAATACTCAAAGCTGATAAAGGGAATGCGACTGTCATAATGGACATCACTGAGTATGAAAGTAAGATTCATGGTCTACTCACTGATTCCAACACGTATATTAAGGTGAATTACAATCCAACGGCGAGGACTGATCGAGGCACCCGTTCACTTATAAAAGAATGTGCCTATGCTCTAGACGACGATACCGTCAAATATTTGCTACGTCCTAGAGACGTCCAGCCTCCAAAACTATATGGACTGCCTAAGATACACAAGCTGAATGTGCCGCTACGTCCGATCGTGAGTCAGATAGACTCACCTACGTATGAACTGGCCAAGCACGTAGCAAAAATATTGCAGCCAATAGTGGGACGAACATCGTCGTTTGTAAAAGATTCCCGCCATTTCGTAGAAATCTTACACCAAAACAAGGTGGAAGACAATCACTTGATGGTTAGTTTCGACGTGGAATCACTTTTCACAAATGTACCTGTGGTGGACTGTTTGGAAGTAGTAAAGGTGAAATTGCAAGACAATAACATCCCGACGGAATATGCCAAGTTTTTGCATCATTGTTTGACGACGAACTTCTTTATATACCAGGGTCAGTACTACCTCCAAATAGATGGGGTCGCAATGGGCAGTCCGGTAGCTCCAGTCGTTGCCAATATATGGATGGAGTATTTTGAGGAAAAAGCTTTCGCCACCGTCCCCACAGAAATTGCACTATGGAAGAGGTATGTTGATGACGTATTTTGTATATTGAGAGGAAACAAAGAAGATGTCGAGGCTCATTTGGCAAATTTAAATGGAGTCCATACCAAAATGCATTTCACATATGAGATGGAAGAAGACCGAAGTCTGGCATTTCTTGACGTAAAGATTCGGGTGCGGAATGATGGTTCGCTGAGTCATTCCATTCACCGCAAACTCACACACACAGACCGTTATCTCAACGCCTCCTCGCATCACCACCCCAGACATCTAAACTCAGTAGTGACTTCACTGACAAACCGTGCATATGACTTGTGTGACAAGGAACACCTGCACGAAGAGTTGGAGTATGTACGGCGGGTCCTACAGAATAATGGATACAAGGGACAGTTTCCACCCAAACACAAATTAAGGCACCAGACACACATAGTAAGCAGGCAACCAGTATTTTTGCCATATATCAAAGGAGTGACAGACAAGATCTCGAACATACTTAATAAGTACTCACTGAATACTGTCTTCACTCCTTTACAAAAAGTGTCACAGTTTCTACGATCTCCCAAAGACAACTTCCCTTTGGAGAAACCTGGTGTATATAAGATCGACTGCAGCTGTGGTAGTTCATATATTGGCCAAACGAAGCGGACAATAGCGTGCCGAATGAAAGAACACATAAAAGCAGTCAGAAACAATGATACGCAGAAATCAGCTATCGCGGAACATTTAATCGATTCGGGTCCGAATCACTGGATTGAGCTCCATAATCCACAAATCATCTCGACAGAACGCCACTACATACCAAGATTGGTCAGGGAAGCGATTGAAATAACCAAACACAAAAATTTCAATCGTGAGGATGGGTTTAAATTGTCAAGTGTCTGGAATCCAGTGGTTCGTATGTGCAAAAACCATAAAAATCAAAAAAGTGTCGTTCCGCGATCGGATACTGTGAGTATTGTGTGTCGGGAACAGGTGCGAGTGAATAGTGAGAATGTGACCAATGGTAGGGGTATCGAGCGCAGTAAAAGACGACGTCAGAGGGTAGACCGATATGTCTGCCAATAACATCTACCCGCAATTACTTCAGTTACTCCGTGATCATGGCGCTTGCAACAGTGCCGAAATATCGGAGACTCATAAAAAACAAGGTACATGGTAACAATCCCGTTAATAGCTATAATATTCTTGAGTAGTTTTGTACTACTTGTAAAGTTTGATACTTTTTGTATGTATTTGTTTTAAAATTTATTTATGTGTGCAAAATCGAAACATTAATTTATTCATAAGACCCGTTGCTCGCACGCTTGCCGAATGTTTGCCGCTGGGTGAAAACGCGCTACTCCTGATGAGTGGACCGCGCGCTGCTTGCAAGACAACGCATTTTATTTTCTACTTTATCAAGCGCGACAGCTATTAGAGCCGATTCATGGTTTGTAAAGTTTAACATTGTTATAACACACGTGTAAAACAAGCGGCTATCTCTAACACACTAGTTACTTAATTAACGGTGCCAAACTGTAGTCAACTACGCGTCGACGCGGTCCAGCCGTCTACCACCTGACGTTCACTGGTTGACAACGAGGTGTTTACCGGTGGCCCAACTGACGGCGATGCCGACGTTAGCTGGTTGATAACACGGCGTCCATCTTCGTTTGCTCGTCGACCACGAGTGGGCGTCGCGCGACTCGGCGGTGCCGGGTAGCTCTAATGCTCTGTGACTTTTAGCCGACGTGGTGAGTTCTGGCGTATAAACTTCTTCCCTTTGTGATAGTGTCCAGGAAAAGCTTGCAAACGTGCATAATAAGTATTATGCATATTAAGTATATTACATTTAATACACCAAAAGCCTATTATTTCAATTAGGCTCAAAACGGTAAAGTGTTTATAGAAATAGAGTCAAATATTACTTTGCAGGCCAGTTGAGTGCACGTCACTCAATACACGCCCATAACCTGATACCTGTGAAGAAATTTTTTTGGCGCAGGGTGCGGGTCGTTGTCCCCAGTTGTAAACACAATGACGTATTTGGAGAGTTGTAGCACGCGTACAGGGCGTGACAAACAGGCGGGCGTGCTACTGCCATCGATACTTTTTTCAATTGCATTAAATGGTTTTGTAATTTTCCGTTGGTGTTGTATTCTCGACACGATAGAGTGCTTAATCACTATTATATTCATTTACGTTCGTGTTTAATTAATAATGGGTATTATATTATTAAAACCATATAGGGATTTGAAGAAACATAGACAAGATAGGCATAGGCAGTTGGTTGTTTGCTGGTCCTGAAAAAGAAAACGTTCACAGACGACCACGTTGAAATAAAATAACACTATTTTATGAAGAAATTGTTATTGTGTGGTGAATACGGTTTCCAAAGTTGTACCGGATAGGGAATTGGGTTAAGTCTAGCAAGGTAAGATTTGCAGGTGCTGCACATTTTCCTAACACTTTTATATTTGATTTTTTTACACTTTCGCAACTGAATTTACTAATACACTTAATAGCAGATTGGTTTCTGTAATTTGCTGCACGTTATATCTTTAAGAAAGCTAAATTACGCAGTCCTTATGTCAATGACAGTCAATAACTACCTGTAGATCAACATACTTGCAAAGTAAAAAAAAAACGACGGGTTGCACTCCGGGAGTGCCGGCAGAAGTGAAAACTTGAATATTAACATTTTTGATATTTTGATATGGTTAGGGAATAATTTTGCACGAATACTTGTCACCTCTCTGACCAACTAGGATTTATATTTCGCCACTCGAAATCCAATAAGCCAAGTCAACTGACCTGACCTATTTACCTTTAATCAGATAATTTGTTTAATCAGCCGAAATTAAATTATTTCAGTAGTCCCTTTAGCTTTCACATAATCTATGAACGTCCTCATTTCTATTAAAATAGGTGTATTCTTACATATGAAATTCTCGTGTCACAATGTTAGTTACCATTCTCCTCCGAAACGGCATGACCAATTTTTATGAAATTTTATATGCATATGCAGTAGGTTTGAGAATCGGCTACTATCTATTTTTCATACCCCAATCAGTGATAAGGGTTGTCCACCTCTAACATTTTATTTTTATTTTTATTTTTTGGACAAAATTCTTATTTTTTATTTGTTTATAATGAGGCATTAAAAAATACATACAATCCTAAATTTTCACCTTTCTACCACAAGTCCCTATTTTTATTGCGGTACGAAGTTTATAAGGGAATAATTTTGCGCGAATTGCTTTAATTATCAGTATAAAAGTACTATCATTTATGTAGTAGAATACAATATTTATTTATTGCGCTATCGTACATAAACATGACAATATATATTACATTAAAAAGTTTATCTTTCAGATAAATCAACTAACATGAATCACATTTAAGCGCACCTAGCGATATCTATTGTAAAAAAAATGCATTTTCTTCGCAATAAAGCTGCCACCTGGACGTCCCAGATAGAGACTTTTTATTATAATACGATAAAATTAAATATTACTATATGCCGTCCAATATATAGAAAGTCACCAACAACCTTTTTAATTTTATTGTATTCGTCTTACGCCACGTGACCTGGCGCGAGTTTCTTTCTTTCTCTTTTTTTACCCATACAAAAAAGTGTGCAAAGCAGCTAAAAGAGTTTTCACTTCAAAAAAAATTCACCCATTCAGCCTTTATCTTTTGCAAAAGGTGCTTAATCAAAGGAATCACTTTACTAACTTGTCATTAAGCTTGAGTAGAGTAGTTCTAACCTTCCTTTACCTACTTGTCTAATGTGCAAGCACTTACCACAATAAGTTGTTGGAGCTTGGGTACACAAACCTATGAATATGTAAGCTTAAGGTATATGTTGTATAGTGTTGTCAGTGATTCATCATCGGGTCATTTCACTTAGGTTATGCGTTAAGGCAGCAGTCCCATGTACGGCAGGCGAGGAAGCGACTACCTATTGGCTATTTATACCTCAAGAAACGTACAGTCACGTTATTAAATTCGGGATCCACGGGTTGAATTTCGGACAGCAAACAGACATCATAAGAGCAAATTGTGACCAATACGTTGCTATAACAACGTTATAATTAAGCACTGTTTAAATTAAGTCAGTAGAGACAAGTGGTCAGTTTATGCTCCAACCAGGCGCCTTTCACAATGGCCCATGATGGACGATTAAAAACTGGATGATGGCTTGCTGTCTACACAATCGTAACTGTTCATTTCTTTCGCCGTCGTCTGTTAAAGATGAACGTCGAAGTGACCGGGGCTGCTCTTATCTATTAACTCAGTTTATAAAATCATTATCGGAATGTGCATAAAACAAGTGCGAGTTGAACTCGCTTGCAAAGGGTTGGCAGAAATGAAACCTACTACAAATTTGTTAGTAGACAAACTAAAAAAACATTATTTGTGTTGTGGAACACTCGGTTGGAACGAAGTTAAATATTTATATACCACCCACCGCCCGCGTGGCGAATCAAGGCCCAGTTTCCTTATTCCATCAAAAATGTCCAGAATTGGCCCAGAGCAGAATGAGCCCAGTGCGGAATGAGCTCACAGCGGATTCGGCCCAGTGCGTATTGGGCCCACTGCGCATTGGGTCCAGTACGGATTGAGCTTGGTGCGGATTGAGCCCAGTGTGGATTGGGCCCACTGCGGATTGGGTCAAAAGCGGATTGGGTCAAAAGCGGATTGGGCAAGATCGGATTTGGCCCAGTGTGGATTGGGCCCACCGCGGATTGAGCCCAATGCAAATTGAGTCTAGTACGGATTCGGTCAAATGTAGATTGGGCCCAGTGCGGATTATCAGTGCCCTCCCCTATGTCATTATTACCCCAGGGAACTTCCATACATTTTAGCACCGTTTGGTTTTAATTTACACACACGTCCTCGAGCCCCGACTTTTCCTTGCGACTGAGCGAATGGGCGATTGCGTGTACGTGGCCATGATCATAGGTACGCATCCCTTTGAGGTACCGACATTTTACCGATTACTCTCGATTACAGGCGATGATGGCCACTCATAGACAATTATGCCCTCTTCACAATCGTGCGTCATGGGCCCATAATGGGGGAATATACCATTATGGGCCATTGTCAATCGCCCATTATTCAATCGCACGGAAGAAAATTATATTTTCTAAATTTGTAAATATGTTCGGCCAGAAGATTTCGAACTTATTGCAATGCGAATGTTCAAACCAATGCATACCATTGTACAATAGATATGTGTAAACAAAAGATATGCTTAAATTAATAGTTGATCGCTGATTGTTCACATTACTGGCAACAACGTGCTCCATTAATTTCTTGTTGAGCGACAAGAGCTTTCAAAAGTAATACCCGCTCGGTGATACTCGCGATGCGCGCTTGGCCGTCAAAACGCGTGCAAATGCATTTTTGCTCAGGACCTTCAACGCGAGCGAGTGGCGCGAATACAACGTCAAAACTATCGGAACTACACACAGAATACAGAAAGAGGTCAGAAGGTCCTTGTGGGCGGGACAGGTGTGCCACAGTTATGTGTGATCAAGCTCATAACTTTATCAAAACTGGGTTCTCAATGCGTCGATGCGCTCGGGTGTGAGCGCTAATTGGTTCGATTGTTTCACGTCGCGTTATTTGATTGGCTATTATTTATAAGTGGAAGTGTAGTGAGGGCGAGCCTGCGACATCGGTTTCCATACAAACGGTATATGATCACCCTTCTAACCTCTTTCTGTGTTCTCTGAAACTACACATTCGCTTCCTACTGCTCACCAATTCGTTTCTAGAGTCTAGCTCTACTCGATTATCATTCATCGTCAGCAATAGGACAAGTGCCTAAGAGATGATTTGCCTAAAAGATTTTCTTGTAAGTGAACACCTATGCAATTATTATACTGATTTATTATTTAAGGCCACTGTAACACGTCGGCTTAACAGTTCACTATCATGCTAGATGATTCATACATCAATTAAGCCGACGATATACGAATTATTATGCCGCCTTGGAATTATACAGTCGGCAAAAGGTTGATGTATCCGTAATATAGATAATACTATGAATGTATTTGAGCTATAGATTCTTTAACTGATTTTATATGTATGAAGAAGATTTTATATTTTGAAGTAACTTGATAGTTAAGTTTATTTTCTATCTAAAGCGATTGTTAACTGGTAATACCTTATAGTCAACTGATGTTACTTTGACATATAGGTAAAAAAGAGAAAAACAATAACGGTTAAATACACACTTTAATTACTAAAAATAAAAAATCATTACTTATCCTTAACTTGAATCAGAAAGTACATAAAAAAAATACAATATCCACCCGAACGAATATTACAAATGCGAAAGTGTGTCTGTCTGACTGATACATCTTCACGCTTATACTGCTGAACAGATTGAGCTGAAATTTAGTATAGAAATATTTTCTATAACGGAAAAATGTAAGGGCGGGATCAAATCAAAACAAAGTAATTATATGAACAAAGTCCCCTGCCCAATTTCAAAAAACTGTTGACCACATTTTCTTTCATACGTTTTTCACCACGGTTAATACACATTTGAAAAAGGCGGATCACTTTTGCAGTAATAATTGAAGTTTTTTTGAATTCTAAATCACTATTACCATTATTATTTATAACATTCTCATGCTGAAATCTGCCCGATGATTTTTTATTTAACACTTAAGTACATGTTTCAAAAGTACTTACTTATAGCTATCGTTATCCTAATAAACACATATCATTGGACAAATGCACTACTCAGTTGACGCCAGAATAGAAAAACATGATATGTATCACGAAGCTTCGAATAACGTATAGGCTGAAAGTTCTATCGATTCAATGTTGCGGCTTTTCGAAGCCCGCTAAAGCTGTCACGCCCATATCAGCTGATATCTGGTAGAATCAGGTTTCTTAGCACGAAGCCTTAGCAAATGCAGACAATATATATTTCCCATAATATGACAAACACTTTGATACTATAATTGTCATATTATGGAGTTATTTAATAAAAATAAGTTTTTTTTCATAACAAGTCCAGTATTCAGAATATGGTCTTTGCAAACGGTGTTTTATGAAACACGATATTTACACTTCCTATTTTCCGCCAGGCCGCGAACACGCACGAAAGACGTACATAATGACATAAATCGCGAGAGTAAAACCACTGGTTGCAACTGAGCATAACGTAAAATCACACGGCGTATAGTATACGTACGCAGTGACGAAATAATTTTCCTCCGTAGCCGAGGGCGATTTTCCTCAGCCAGTTCACAACGTTCAGTTGACGCGAGCGCTCGCTTCGCCGCGTGTCAGTCCACGCGCGAAATGTAAACAAACGGAACGAGCGCAGCGTAAGTGTGTGAAATTCGAAAAACGTTCCAAAATTGAAATTTACCGAAGAAAGTGCTGTGAATTGGAATTGTTCTGTGACGTTGGCATTTTTGAATTTGGATTTTGAGGGCCTGGCTGCCCCCCCCGGTGAAAAGTACCCGGTTGTTGGCTTCGAGTTTCCAGGTACTGCACGATTCGATTGCTTTTTGCACGTGAAAATGTTTGGCCGACAATCAATTGTTTTAGTTACCCGGAATCATAATTCAGATATACTAAAAATGAAATTTGTCGGTTGATTGTGAATTGATGTTTCCGCTCCTTAAAATTGTAGCTTCATGAATTATTTATGAGCACAGTTAAAAGCATTGTTTTGTTATTGAAAGGGTCTTCGTGGTTTTAAAATTAGAAACATAATTAAATCTAAAACTTTATGTTTTTCCCTTTCAAAGTTATATTAAAGGAGAAGAAATATTTGGACAAGGCCTTAAGACTCGCTAATTCATCACGAAAACGTAGTTTATTCTTGGTTAACTTCTCGTCAACAAAGTTACTTTTTGGGATTTTACTACGAAATCTTGTCCAAGCTGAATAGTTGCGTTCCTTTATTCTATTAGACCGTCACAAAAATTCACTTCAAACATTGAACTATAAACAAATGCTCTCATTTGACTGGTTTTTAAAAAATAGAAAAGCTTCAAGAATTCAATTTTGCGATCCTCTAAAAGGAAGAATTGTAAGAAAAAAAAATGCCGCTAACTTCCGCGCAGGTAGCCTTCCAAGCACTTTCAAGGCACCGGGGTATTTTCAGAATCTTTGTAGACTTAGACGTGCGAGTTTAATTGTCGCATTATTTGGGTATGGAATATTATGCTTTGACATGCATGTGTTCTCTTATTTCTGTAACCTTATATTTTTAAACAGACTATACAAAGCACCGTGAATGTGGCTGGCATTGCAAGTACAAATGCTTCACCACCTATTTTACTGTTAAGAGAGGTGTGGCATAGCGGATTTTTCGCTTGAATTGTAGCGCCCGTCTGGGAAAGTAACCAACTTACAGTAGTCCACAGTAAAATAATACTACCTTTTAGTGGTATTGTGTTTCTGTCGGTGAGTAAGGTTCCAGAGTTGTACGGGATAGGGGATGGGGTCAGGGTATGCAACGACGCGAGTGATAGCTTTGATACCGCAAGCGTTTAAAGTTGTTTTGCCACCCTAAAAATAAACTACATATCATGGACGTATTATTTCTTTTCTATTTGAGTGTGTATGCTGTTGGTCGCAGATGACCTTTACAGCGCCACCGGGTTTGGGGACGGCGAGATCCTAATGGTACCTCAAGCCGAGAATTGGCGAGTGCCTCTAGAGCTATTCCAGGCGGTTCTCCCCGCGGGGGAGTCTCCTCTCCGTCTGGAGCCTCTAAACCACTCGAAATATGGACGTATGGATACCACCACTACTTAAAGTGATCTAAACTGGAAAAACTTTTTTAACCCCTTTTTTATTTCCGTAAAACCGATTACAGAATCGTCCATATAAGTATGCCAAATGTGTTATGATGAAATTAAACATAGCCGTGGGAAACATGGTTCGAACGCGAAATGTATAAGACATAAGTAATGAAGCTTTTTACATATAAGCACATAGTTTCGTATAGTTCTCATGGGGTCGTCGAGGTATGATCTATTAAGTACCACATTATGAGACATCGCTATCATTAAGGCCCTCATCTTCCCGAGTGGGTTATCTATTTCCTGTTCCTTTTGCAGATTGCTTAAGCTGCCTATACATGTTGGCCAAGCAAAGGCCAATATCAACGAATAGACGGCATATTTGTATTGTCTTGTTTTCGTTCGTCGATTGCTTAATTTGCGAAGTATAGGGAAGCACCAACGTGTATAGACCTTTTTTTGACTCGCTGTCGCTCGCTGTATTAGTCTTCTATAATAACTGGTACCACATCTACGTATGGACAGCTCTACAAAGCTCGTCTTTTTTGGCCACTTGCATTGATCTTCTTCAAACTTGCCCAACGTTTAGCACTAGCCTTATATCAATTTGCCTATGCTCGCATTGGGTTAAGCTCGGCCAACATGTATTGGTTGCTTTATAGACGATTGCAGGTGCAGCTATGGCCTACGGCTTAACTTACCTTCCGACGCACGTAGGAGCTCAAAGTATCAAATGTTAACTTGAACTATGATCATTCATTGCGAAATTTGTTTAACATAAAATCGTATAGGTACTTCAGTATAATTTTCGTATCAACCTTATTCATACTTGTACCTACCTCGACTGTGCCACATATTGTCAAAAACAGTGCCTGTAGGCTAAGTAAAATTATTTAAGATAATATAATCTAAAAAAAAAATGAAAATCCTCTTAACTGTTGGTTCACTTAAATCCAGCAGTTGATGCATTTTATGTTTGCCTTTCGCAATTTCACAGAAAAGAAATTCAACTTTTAGAACTGTACAGCCATCTAAATTACCTCTTTTCGCGTATAAAACAGAGCCCGGGTTGCTATAAAACAATTTTATTGCAACGTATTTTATCACTTCAAGGTTGGTATTTGTATTGCCTTCTTAAAAAATAATTTAGGTGCCGGCGGCTTTCATTTGGTCTACATAATTAACTTCTCTAGCAACGGATAGCTACAATTACTCGTATATTGTTAGTATTGCATTAGCTGTTTTGTAATAATGCCTGCTTCTAATTTGATGTTATAGTAGGTAGGTACATACACAATCTTATAAAGTTCCCGAAAGGGTTGAGTATAAGTTTGCATGAGTTTGTAGACTGAAGCCTCATCTGGGGCACATAATTGGTATGTAAAATAGGCCACCTATTGACGCTCTCTGCATAACATTAGCTCGAAGCAACAGGCTGTCATTTGGGTTGGAGAAAAAACATAGAATGTGCCATTTTATTTTTATTTTAAGCATATAACTGTCCGATGTTTAAATCTAAAGAAAATTTCACTTGAAAAATTTGGTCCAGGTTTCAGACAGGATTTGAACTTGCATCTTTTACCCAGATAGCGGAAGATGCGAATGCCATCCCTGACCTGGATCGAGGATTTTTTAGTAAAATATTCTTTTGATACAGTGGGTCAGTTGTGATTGTGAAGACAGTGGGCTTCTAGGCGGCAAAAATAGTTATAAAATAATATTAAATAAGGAGCTGCACTACTATTTATGTAAATACAACTAAAATCGAGCTGGACCATGTTCTTGACGCAGATTGCCTATTTCTCACAAGACGAATTATATGAAGACATTTTGTCGCTAAAAGGTTTAACCCTAAATGCTTAAAACTTTGTGGCGTTAGCAGTAATAAAAAAAAATGAGCACTATGATTATAAGTGATAAATAATTATTACTATAACAATCAATATCAACTCTTTTTCAATGCTCACACTTCAGACACTAATTATCAGAGGATAGCGGATTTCTCGCTAGAATTGGAGCGACTGTCTGGGCACCTTCACCTTACAGAAGATTACAGTAAAATAACACTACCTATTGGTGGTGTTGAAACATAGACTCCGCAAATGGGTCACTGAACTTTTTTGAATATAATAATGCAGTGTGCTCGTAATTAAAATCATCTAATTAGGGCCACGTGCAGATTCAATTTGAACAGTGGTGCACAGGGTTTGAAGCGGAAATTGCAAGAGCGAGTTCGCGCCAACTGAATTACCAGTTCTCCGCTTATTAGTAGCAAAGATTCAAATCATTAGTTAAATAGTCACATATTCATAGCAAAAAAAAGTTTTCACCGAATTTGTCATACATATTTGAACAATATAAAATCCAAGATAAATCAAGATGCAAATGAAAACGCATACAATAGGTAAAACGTCTATGACAGCCAAATTCCAGGTATAACATGAAACACAAATTATATAAATTTGTAATACGTTACTTAAACAATATTCGTATACCTACATAATAAACAACAGCAGCAAATGATTTATTGAAGATTATCATAATAACTTACTTGTAAACAAAGTTGTTTAAAATTATGTCATAACTACGGAACAGAAAAAGTCTGTTCTGTGGTCATAACAATAGTCAGAGAAAAGCGTAACGTTCCACATTCTAAGGAAGCGTTACGTGATGTCAAAACAATGCAATATTTATTGAGTATCATTTTGTAATTAGGTTAATGAAGAAATACGACAATAAGGTAGCTGTTTGATAATATTTTTTTGAGTAAGTAGTGAGACCAAAACAAAAACCTAAAAGTTGTCAGCTGAATATAATACTTTATTTTTCAGTATTTCAGTAACTTGAAAATTGTAATATCTATTTATAATCAGGTAGGCTATTATTCAATGAGAACAAATTAATGTATCTGTGCGCGCAATAATTACTCTGCTACGGACAGAACGGGGGAATGCGTGTGATGTGATGTCCCCAGATTTGTCGCTGGAATTGGGTCATTTCCCCCTGTTTCCGGCTAACGAAGTTCCATGGTGGATTATTAATTCCCTCCATTCAATAGGTTCTCAATGAGCCCAAATTATTCGAGGTAAAACGCATTGAAATGTTGGTTTCTATTTCGACAGTATCCTTAATTCGGTCCATATTTCGATTGTTTTTGTAGTAATGATGTGTATAGTATTCATCACATAAACATTTACAGGTTTCTCTTTGTTCTATTTGCATGTTTATCCAGCAGCTAGTGGTGTGCAGACTAAAATATTTATTGTGATTATATTTACTTCCATAAGTTATGAGAGCTTATACGAGAACATCACAGTAAATTAAAACTAACATTTAGTGGTGTTTGTTTCTTTTAGTGAGAATAACTTCAAAAGTAGTAAGTCCATTTAGATGAGAAACCACTTCAAGCTTTTGTTTGGTAATCATAATATTTTTTGATACCAGAAACGTAATAAAGAAAATATGAGTCCAATGCAAATAACACTTCGATAACTTTGTCGAAATGCAAAGTAGCAATAAAGCTAAGGCTTGCAGACGCCGAGCACTATCGCGTATACTTAACACACGTATGTATTTTGTGTGTCCAATCTGCTACATGATTTTTATTACCCATATCATAAAGTTGAAGTTCGCGTGTCAAAATTTAAAAACCTTATCCTCTCAATGATAAAAATCACGTAAAGGAGTGGAACGCACATAATGTCTGCCGACTGTAAAAGGACTTAAGCGCACACTCGACCTTTCTTTGATACGAAAAAAATGCAAAGAAAAAATCGAACCTTAGGAAGCAAAATGAGAGCTACAAATTGAATTTGACCAGAACTAATGACGTATAATTGTCGGTAACGTGCGTGGAATCTGCGTTACATACCGTTAAATATTTTTAGAAGCAGATTTTGTATTTTCTTTCGGTTGAGCACGTATAGAGTTCATAGTCGCGTGTCAAGCAGCAGCGATGATCAAAACAGAAGTCGAACTCGGAATTTCGTTGACAAATCGTCAACCGGCCCATAACGGTACATGTACTCAAGAGGTGTTATGAGATTTCGCTTAAAAATAAACGTAAAGTCAGCATTACTTTTATTATTGGTCGGTTCAGGTTAAATCAATTAGGAAATCTGATCTTACTTGTGAATTGAAATTCCGTTGGTCTGATAACTCTGCGATTATATCGGTTTACTAAATATATTGTTATTTAAAGAGCGTAAAGCAAAGGTCGTTATAATTTTTTGTTGTTCAATTGAAATGGTTAATCATTAAAGGTCTACTGCAACATGTTAGACTGCTGGATGTCTCAATCTTAAGAAAATATTACTAGAAAAGAATCCACTTCACATTTCGCAATCGAAGTGGACGCACTAACCAATGAGGATCCGTAACGATCCAACGTTTAATTGTAAATGCAGATTTATAGAGCTAAAAATTCCATAAAATACAGTGGTTAAATTTTTGTTCTACGAAAAATATTGACGAAGTTATAACTAAATTATTAAACGAATTTTCGGCTGGCCGCGTGGTGACTGTGACGTCACAGAGCTCTAGCGCTCGGTCGCGAGCATGCATAGAGACGCTACTTAAGTTCGACTGGAATGATCAACGAGCTCTGTGACGTTACTCGTTTTGGCCGCCGGTGAATATTGGCTATCATAAAATTAGTAATAAAATTACAACGAATAAACCGAATTCGATGATTTAAGAAGTATGCTTATTAGTTCATTATACTGTTGATTTTGAGTTGATTTGCTGACCTAGTAACGATCCTACCCCGTGGTCGAGTGGTATGTATGTACGTCGGCTTTCAAGGTGTTGCCTACTCGAGAGGTTTCGGGTTCGAATCCCGGTGGGGGCAGATGTTTGTGTGATAAATACGAGCATTTGTAGTCATCGATGTTAATTATTTATTTCTATATAACTTATATACATATATATATATATATATATATACTAGCTGACTCGGCGAACTTCGTACCGCCCAAAAGTAATAATTTGCAATAAATTAAAATTGCGACTATAATTTGAGATTTAAACTATCCTATCTCTCAAGTTGGATCGAACTGCACATGGTGTGCGAATTTTATTATAATCGGTTCAGTGGTTTAGGAGTCCATTGAGGACAAACATTGTGACACGAGATTTATATATATTAAGATAATATACAGACATACATATATATATTGTATATGTATTACTATTATATGTACTATTATCTATATACTTATATACCTAGTCAGGTCATAAATTCTGTCACATGTTTAATATAAAATAATTGAAACAAGTTTATTCATTATGACACCATTAATATACCAAAATAAATTTAACAAAACATAGATTCTTATGACAATAAAGTTTATTCAAAATGACCTCCGTGATTTTGAATACAGGCTTTCAATCTGCGCGGCCAGTCGTCTATCGCAGCACGAACGAGGTCCATGTCAATATCGGCGGCTGCCTTAATCAAGAATGTCTTGAGTGACTCCAAATTGGGATGACGCTTTGAGCACGCCTTTTCCTCCAAGTGTTGCCAAATCTTGTAATCTAACGGACTCAAATCTGGACTGGAGGAGGGCCAGTCTTCGTGCCGGATGAAGTCGATTTCATGCGCCGCCAGCCAGTCTTGTCCTCTTCGCTCTATGAGCTGGCGCCGAATCTTGTTGGAATACCCAGTGCCTGTTATTGAACATGGTTCCACAAGGTTTGCCAAGATTGTATTTTGATACAAAATTGCATTCGTTTTTACACCTTTCTCACAAAAATGTACCTCTGTTAAGCCCCAATAAGAAACTCCCAACCATACCATGAGCGAGGATGGAAAATGACCTCGTTGGACACGCGGAATACGGTTGCTCGCTTCTTCATTACTGTGTGCGTACACCTTATCATTATCATTTTGTTTGTTGTAGCTCTCTTCTACGGTAAAACTTTTTTCACCCGAAAAAAGAATTTCCCGATATTTTTTTCCCGCGTACCGCTTCAACAAAGCGCGGCATCTCTTCAGTCTCAGATCCATTAGACGAGCATTCAAACGATGTCCTGTTTTTCTTCGATATTCCCGAAACCCTAAGTCTTCATTTAACACCCTTTTCACCTTGGTTCTAGGGCCTAGAGTTTCTGCTTACGTTTGGGATTTCTTTGATTTTGCGCTTTCACAGCTTTTATCATTGCTACTCCAGCAAATAATCAATTTAAACTAAGGAACTTTAAGTAAATGTGAGGAAAAGCCTATTGGCGTTACATGTGTGGATATTAAATTCTAAGCTACATACACAATCAAACAGAGTATAACTTAAAGGTGTTCTTGATTTTGCCTATTGAATTGTTAAATATATCAACAGTGGTAAGTTTTTCACTTTGGTCAAACATTATACATGCACGTCTTGTAAACGTATTTTTAACGTAACATGTTCTATTAAATGGAATATAAAATATTTTTTTTCACGACAATTGCGTTCGAGTCTGCGAGGTACTCTTAGGCCCGTATTACAGAATGACAACTAAGTGTTGATCATTACTTGAGTACAGTTAAAAAGGGATGTCAATATGTGCTATACAAAGCGACATCCCTTTCTTACTATACTCAAGTAAAGATGAACACTTCGTTGTCATTCTGTAATACGAGCCTTAGACTTATTAAGTAATTAAGGAGCATCAACAAAGGTATTTAGTATCTTATATAACAAAAGTTCGTCGACACAGTTTCGACGCTCTTCATGAGTCTGAATATGATAGTGAGATAGTGACTGTGTATAACTTGATTGAACGTAACAATCGTGATAGTTTGCACCCTGCGCAAGCATACTCTAATCGGCTACGGACAAAACAATCAAAAAGTGTTTTATATGTAAAATCTTTTTTAAAAGGTTAACTAACGCGGAGAAAAATGCCAAGCTGTTTGTAAGATTTGTTTATAATTGAATCTAGGTGCGGTAAGAAAGAAAGTTTACAATCCATTATGACACCTAGATCGCGGATTTGGTATACTAGTTGTAATGATGTATTTGCCAAAGTTAATAATTTTCTTTTTTCTTGTAAAACTAATAATATGACATTTTTCAAGGTTTGTATTGCAATAATGTTCAAATTTACAAAGTACATGCTGTAGCAGTGTACTATCATTGGCGTCACGGATAATTCTAAATATTTTAGTATCATCTGCGTAAAGTAAAACACCAGAATGTAGAATGATATTAGTTATGTCATTTAAATAGAGTATAAACAATAACGGTCCCAAATGAGAAACTTGGGGGACGCCAGAATGAATATATACATTCTATTGCAACATTAACACTTTAAGCAGTTAGGACGCATTTAGATTATACAGCTACATTCACCAAAACATCGGGATTAAATAACGATGAGTGAGGTCGTCTTTGCCGTTTGAAAAATGTTGCCCTCCCCATACATAGTATAATAACTCGCGGTCATTGCTGTAACTACAATTATGTTTACAATCACAATTTTTTTGGTGGTATAACTACTTAAAATTTTAAGCTTTTCGGAATTTTTCTGTTACCTGTCCTGTAAGCTATTGCTTCTTACCAAATTTCGAGATTCTATGTCAACGGGAAGTGGTCTTTAGGTTTTAATTCCCTTGCGTGTAGTTGCGAGTTTCAAAATATGCGGTATCAATGGTTGTACTTTTGCGTTTTGCGTTTTTGCGTTGACTTAGATTTTTTTTTTTCACGGGTTAAAGGCAATTAGATCTAAGTATTTGATATGAATTTCAACTTGATAGCTCTACGCGTTCATGAGGAAAAAAGTAATAAGTTTATATTTATTAAAAAATATATATTTTGTAATGTAACTAAAAATTTAAGGTTTTCGGAATTTTTCCTTTATGTGTGCTATAAAACGTTGCTTCATGCCAAATTTCAAGATTCTAGGTCGACTGGAAGTACCCTTTAGGTTTTGATTCCCTTGCGAGTACTTGCGAGTTTCAAAATATGCAGCTTAAATTGCTGTTTCTTTTGATTGCGTTGACATAGAAGTTTGATTTTGTTACAGCTTAAAGGTATTATAGACCTGAGTATTTGGTATGAATTTCAATTTAATACCTCTATGCGTTTATGAGGAAATGGGTAGTAAGGTTAAAATTATTAAAAAAAAATATATTATGTGATGTAACTAAAAATTTATGGTTTTCGTAGTTTTTCCTTTATCTATGCTATAAGACGTTGCTTGGTACCAAATTTCAAGATTCTGAGTTCACGGGAAGCACCCTGTAGGTTTTGATTCCCTTGCAAGTGTCGAAAATTTGCGGCATAAACGGCTGTATCTTTTGATTGCGTTGGCTTAGAAGTTTGATTTTTTCACAGCTTCGAGGGACAGTAGACCTGAGTAATTGATATAAATTTCAGCTTCATACCTCCACGCGTTCCTGAGAAAAAGGGTCTTGACAGACGGACGGACGGACAGACGGACAACAAAGTGATCCTATAAGGGTTCCGTTTTTCCTTTTGAGGTACGGAACCCTAAAAACACGATGCATCTATAAACTGTCCTATCTCTGACTATAAACTAGTGTTTTAGTGAAGACAACTTAATTTGCATTCAGAATTGGTATGACTGGTGCCAAAGTCGCTTTAGTATAGTGAACACGTACCTCGTAATTCCCTTTACGGCTAATATACAGTTATATCTGGCGCGAAGAAGTTAGTTAGTTGGAGATAATAAACTAGATGAATAAAATTATTAGGATATAACGATTCTTTGGAATGTAGAAATGATTTTATACAGCGTGCAAGAAATAATAACTGAAATAAAAAAGGATTAGCTACGATGAGGTCAATTTTTGGGACTCTTAGGCCGCGTTGTTTGATACATAGTTAATTTTGACTAGTCAATGTCACGTCAAATACATAGTTAAAAATTAACCATTTATTAAAATTTATTTTTATTTTAGTGTATCAAACAACAAAACTTTTTTAATTTACTTGTATCCCTTATTATTAAACCTTTAAGGTCAAGAAATATAAAAAGATATTTTTCTACATTCTTTTCATATGCTTTTATATTCTTTTTATATTATCTATTAGTTAAAACGCAAAAAAATATTTCTTTAGCCACAGATTATCCGTACCTACAGATTTTTTATAGCGGTTATAAAATACATTTGAAATAGGAAATATTTTTTGTAGAGTACCTAGGCAATTCATGAGGTGCTTTTTCTAGTAACCATTAAAACTTCTAGAATGAAAACGAGAATTCAAAAGTTCCCTGTCTTTCATGTGATCCAGAAACGATTCCAATTAACGTAGAATTCGTATTAAAAAAATATCATCACAAGAACTATCGGCACGTGTTCGGGGACTACAAAAACAAGAATTTTCCCTTTACCATCTTATGCGCGTCGCCTTGAATAAGTGTTCGCCGGAATAGGAACTGACCTGTCGCTCTTTATAGAATAACTGGTTTTTAGGAATTGATTTATTCACAGAGGGAAAATACAATCATATATTTTTTTTAGTTTTATCAAACTCATATTTTAGAAGTTACATGGGGGGGGGGGGGGGCACATTTTACTACTTTGGAAGCTTCCCCCTCGCAAACTATTCAGTTTATAAAAAAATATGTTCAAACTAATAAACTTCAATATCATTTTTTAAAACCTATATAAAGATACCCAACTCTTATGGGTTTGATGAAAACATTTTTTTTAGTAACCCGAAGTATGGCGAACTCGCAAGATTAATTGTTTTTTTTTTCCATTTTTGTGTGAAAATCTTAATACGGTTCACAGAATACATCTACTTACCAAGTTTCAGTATAGTTGTTATAGTTTCGGAAAAAAGTGGCTGTGGAAACATATGGACGGATAGAGAGACAGATATGACGAATCCATAAGGGTTCCGTATTTTGCCGTTTAGCTACGGAACCCTAAAAAAAGTACTTTTTCGTATTGAGGGCTTTTCAAATATACTTCAGTGTAATTAAAAAAAACACGGCAGGTAATAATAGAGGAGAAGAAAATGAAAGCCTCCATTGATATCCGATGGCCTCATAGCCACAATTAATTTTTAACCGTATCCTGTTCCGCAGGTAGGTATTTCTAAAAATAACAATCGTATATTAAATTGAGTTAGAAATCTTTATGTTGGAGAAACATGTACAAGTTTACTATTATCTTTAATCATGTAAGTCTAAAAATAGCAATCTTATATTAAATTAAGTTAGATTTTTTTCCATTGGAGAAACATGTTCAAGTTTACTATTCTCTTTAATTACTATCAGTAATGAGTTTTAGCATCTAAACTTACTTATAGCGTAGAAACGGGTATTTTGATTAAAAACGCGTTATTGTATGAACACCTAATTTATTTTATTAAAGCAATAAGACATTATACATTGTACGGGATTAGCTTCTGTTAATTATCGATGGTCTCACACCTACAGCCATCACAAAATAATAGGCCCATTTTGACATTTGTAGGTAGTAATGTATGTAATCATACGACAGTGCATTGGATTTAGTTTAGTTCTGATTAAAAATGTAATACTGTGGGTAATTTGAAATGATACAACGGTACGAAAGGTCAATTTGTCTTTAATAAATCATTCATATCTGCTGAGGCAGCGCCCTATTGGCCTTCCACGGCACAATGTTTTTATTTATTCTTTATCTTTTATGCTTAAATCTATGTTTCACTATTAAATAACCATTTGTATTCTAAGTTAATGCCGCGAAGGCTAATAAAATGTTTTTCTTTCTTTCTTTCTATATCTTCCTTTATTATTTTTCTTGTCTCTTCTACCACTTTCGCCCAGTTTTCTTTAGTGATTTTGGTACAATCTTATTTCTGCAATGTCATCATTTTATTAGTGGAGAATGGCGGCTTTGTATTATGACGTGCTGCGTATCCTTTGACCTGAGTCCAGATCAACTCATTAGCATTTTACAACTGTGTTGTTGTTGTTCAACAAACAAACTTGTCTTTGTAGCGCCACTAAATCAGTCTGTCCATGACTGCGGCACGGTATGATTTGAGTTCAGCCAAGTCTCATCGATAAATTTGATATTGTCCCAATTTGTGTTTATTTTTTTTACTATTTTAACTTTTGACTTTTTGCTAATTTTAACTAATATTGCAAGTATTAGCTATTAAAAGAGAGTGATTAAAACGGAAATGTAAAATATTAACTTACGTTCATCGATCGTATATGGAGTGATCGTATTGACTTTATAATTTTTACATCCTAATTTCGAACTACAAAAAGCAAATGTTGAGGCGAGTTATGTCGTGGATATATGTACTATAATTTCAAAGACTAAGGACATATTATAGTTCTTAATGATAATTATAATTATAAAGTCAATTAATTCATTTTACTAAATCGTTTAATCGATTTTGTCAAATAGCGATTTTTGTATCTTAAACATTAATAATTAATGGTTTTAAACATTAAATAAAAAGTTTCCGGAACTACATTCTATAGTACGACCATATAAAATAAATTATATTATAAGTAATTTCGAATGTGAAACTTCATGGGCGCACAAATGTCAAAACAGGCCTTTTATTTTGTGATGACGCTGCGGAAGTCTTAGACAATAGAGCAAAGTGATGTACTAAAGTTTTATTGAGGACAAGTTTCATATTTTAAAAGGAGCTAAAAAAAAGTTTTCTATACCATATGTGTAACTATTACAGTTACGTCACAACTAGATACTGGGATTCACCCGCGTTAAGTTGAGGGAAAAGGTTATAGTGGGTCAAACTTAAAAAATGCACATTTGCTGTCGCGAACTTTTTATAGAACTTTTAAAGGGGAATAACACCGTTATACATCATTTTTGTGTAACTGGAACCGTTTATCCAGCGCACGCAACGAAAACGCACAAATGGAATATTTTTACCCGTTTTTGCAACATTTTTCATCGATGCTCCGCTCTTCCTGGTCCTAGCGTAATGTTATACAGCCTATATAATATAGCCTTTCTTGATAAATGCACTATCCGAAACCCTTTTTTTTTCGAATCAGACAAGTATTTTCGGAGATTAGCGCGTTCAACCAAAAAAAAAAAGAAACAATATGGCCGAATCGGACTTTTGTAACGCGACGTCACCAGACGTCACGCGTGTTGAGTCTAATCAAAATGTATGTAATTTCTATGATCAGAATCACATTAGGAACATCCGACGCGTCGATTAGTGCAATAATTATAAGTGATAAAAGTGATGGGTGTGTATAAACCACTGTGTCACTAGATACATTTAATAATGTATCTAGTGACACAGTGGTAAATATAAAAATAAGAGCATGTACCAATGTCCTAATGGTAAGGAGGACACACTTATTTTAACAGCAGAGCAATGGTGCATCCTATGCAACGGATCCTAAACTACGCAACAAAATTTTCACTATCAGTTGAATAAAATTTCACGTAAGGCTTATTAGAATTATATTATGAAGAAATTCATTGTGTATAATACAAGGCTGAAAACAATAACTATAGACTACACTACAACTCTATACCGAAGCGAAGCGAGGGCGGGCCACTAGTTTCTAAATAAGTTTATTATGGGAACTATCTCTCCGAAAGTACAGCTAGTCCTTAAAAATTTATATATAAAAAAATAACAAACATTTGTCGTCCGTGGTTTAAGTGTAACTTTGTATAACTTAAACATCAGTTCAACGAGTACGTGAACATGAATTAATTTGAATGAGTGCTCTGAATTCGTTCAATATTCAATGTACTTTTTTCTACCACATAAGTGACACCTACTCCCTTAAAAACCTTTAAATATTACTTCTATAGATACTAGGCAATGAAGTTATTTCATAAACATTTGCAATAGTAATAGCAATAGGCTAAGTGACCAATTTTTGAAAACATTCATACGTTAGTTGTTAGTATATAAGGATTCCGTAAAGAGTGAACATTTATAACCCTGTTGCGTGTACCAGTCAAAAACTTTTTAATTAAGTTATATTTTTTCATTACGTAGACCAAACGCCTAAGTTAGTATACTATTTTTAGACAAGGTTGGGAAAACTATACCTAAGACGTCTGAAAAATTAGGGCGTAGTGGCTTTTGTGTTGTTGTGGTGACTTTGTAATGTATAAATTTTCCAGAGCTCCAAAAGGTAGTGGATGAGGTCATGGTAAGCAAAGTTCGAACACAAGCGTCTAATAGCTTTTTTGTTGATATATTTTTATTATAGGCATTTAACAAAGATTGTTACCAAAAAATATTCCATTCAGTCCAAATTTCAGGCGGTATTCGAACCCACATCTTCCACTAACCGGGCAGAGTTCGAATTCTGTCTGAAACTAAATATAAATTATAAATATATATATTTATTCATTATATACATATACATGTAATAACATAGGTGCATACAAACTTAACACTATTTTTATGCAGTCGTTTAAAAAGGGTGTGGCGATTAATATTTTTCGCGTTCAGTTGGGTTGGAACCGACGGCATTGTATCCTTTCTTTATTAACGATTGAACTTTCTCCAATATCATCAAACCAATATAAGAGAGAGAGCCTGATCTATTTATATTTATAAATATTTATTTATTATTAGTTATTGATTATATGAAACTAATAAAACACGTCAAAATAGACTATAGACGACTAAGAACAGTGCAGATATATTCCTTATGCCCCATTTAACTCTAAATTTTCACAATATTCATTATTTCGATTTCGACAACGCAAGCTTTTGGCCGCTTACATTTGATACCTACGTTATCACATTTGGATTCCTCTGATACGATCTGATTGAAATAGGTACGATGAGTAACATTTTTTTCTCCGTTTACCAGGTAGATTACCAAAATGTTTTGGACACGTTTTTTTCATGTGTAACATCTTTCCTCTCGCTTTCCTGCAATTTGTGGGAGTGATTTCGTGAAATGGGACGGAAGTGTGTAACAGGAATTCGCCAAAGCGCGCGCTATTGGATTTGATTTTAGAACATAATGTTCAAATGGCTTTTTCCTTTTGTAGTAGGTTTTATTTCTTATTTTACTAATATAAAGTGAGGTTTCAAATGTTACACATCATACGCGACTATTGTAAGGCTCGCTTGTTTTTTTAATTTTTTCACATAATCAAAACATTACGGAGATATGTTGATTTAAAATGTTGAGGGACGTCATGTTTGCGCACAATTTATAGTAAAAATTCACGAGCTTCCCACTCCCTTCTCAGTACAAGGTCTCCCGCCGTAGTTTTGCGAACCGATGGCGTAGCTTCTTGACCTTCAGAAGTGCTTGTAACAGCCTAGACTGAATAAATGACATTTCATTTCATTTCATTTCCCAATCTTTGACGCGCTATGTATGTGTAATTTTTTGATCGATTGACAAAAGAAAAAGTAAGTGTCCATTATTTTTTTGATAATGTAACTGACGGACTAAATAGAATTACGTCTTCTTTTCACCGTCATCATTCCTATTGGGATACCGTCCTGTATTTAGAAAGGAAATCTAAAATCTACCTTCATGTCCATTTAATTAGAGACCGTTATTGATATTACTGGTGCTAGTTAATTGCGACAAGATAAAGTATGAAGTGCGTTATCTACTTCCCGAAGTAATAAATCCAACGTCTTGGTATAATTCGCTGTACCTTCGCAGTGTAAATTGGTTTTAACCCAGTAGTTGGTTCTGAAATCAATTTGTTTTCAACTTTGAAGTAGTTGCCGCAAAATTTTATTACTGCGACAGAACTCAATGAATCACTTCGTTTAATGGTTATTCTGGGGGATATATTTTGCGGAGTTGATGTAGCACAAATAAAGGAATAAATTCGATAACCGTAAATTTATAGTGACATCACAAACAATTGCGATTATAAACTTACTAGAGACCGCGCGCGCCTTCGTCCGCGTTAACTTAAGTTTTTTAAAAATCCCAAATCCAAATAATAAGTATCCTATGTCTCAATCACTACATAGTATAAAACAAAGTCGCTTTCTCTGTCCCTATGTCCCTTTGTATGCTTAAATCTTTGAAACTACGCAACGGATTTTGATGCGGTTTTTTTAATAGATAGAGTGATTCAAGAGGAAGGTTTATATGTATAATACATGCATAATATAGTAGAGAAACATTGATAATATTAGAGGTTTTTAATGTAAGGTCGTAAATAAACACATTTTTTGCGCTTACATTGCAAACGCTGGCTGAACCCCACGAGATAGATCAAAATAATGTACTACAGTATTGTACACCTTAAAAAGGTCTACAAAAAAGTCCGCGATGGTATATGTCTATCTCTTAAGGATAACCCACAATAACCAATTTTTATCCTATACTTTTTACGAGAAATAATAGATTATTTATACGAAGCGATTTTAATCAATATAACATTCATCCTTATCCAATTAAGTACCTTAAATACATTGTGCATTTAATATAGAACAATTTGGTTCTTTAACGCATATAATTTAAATGAATATTTTCGAAGATATTACAAATTTAAAATTCAGGGACATAGCGGTTCCGACGCTACCGGGCTTGGCGGCGCGTGCCTATTGTAATTGGGTATTAGAAGAATGTCATTGTGTATAATACAAGCCTGAGAACAAAAACTATAGTCTACACTACAGCTTTACACCGAAGCGAAGCGAGGGCGGGCCACTAGTTTAGGTAATAAACTAAATGTGTGGCGACTTTTATATCCAAAGCTGTTCAGCTGCTTTTGTGTGAAAGAGTACCAACATTCAAACTCTAACATTTGTAATATTAGTTTGATTTGCAGCTGGTAAAGTAATCGCGATCGCACCTTTTTACCCGACTGCGCGACGCAAGCTGCGCGAAAGACGACGCGTAGAGACGGGAGGAGCGTACCCACGTCAACAGCGCACGGATCTACCTCCCACGTAAGTGCTCCGCCGTAAAGTTGAACTTTACTTCTCCGTGAGCACTGCCTGGCGCCATCGTGCCAGCGGGGATCTTCTTCGAGCCTCTCAGCCGCAGGCCTTGAGCGCGCCGCAAGGCGTCGCTCGGCCAAGATCGCGCTGACGTGAGTCCCAATTCGCAGCATGGACGAGCCGCCCGCCCCGTAGCAGTACCCTGACCCATCAGTGGACGACGACACAGCCTTCTTCGCAGCCTGTACGATCGAGGACCTATCGCATCGCGCTCAATATGAGTTTGACGCAGCGATGGTCGCGCGTCTCACGGACTGCGGACTCCCCCAGGCTGCAACGCTGGCTGTGGGTTTACCTCCGTCTCCTAGAGAGATGCGAGTGTTACCTCCAGCTACCAGCCTGGCGACCGGTGCACACTAGAGTGCATGAAGTCGATCAACTTGATCCCCCTCAAGCTGCCACGACCGAGGGCAGTATATTTGAAGCCCCAATCTCCGTCGCCCGATCCAGAGGAGAAAAGCCGCAGCCGCAAGCAACACCCACACGACCCGCACCTTCAACGGTCACGCAACTGTGGTGACCCCCCGGTGCCCCAGCAGTCGACCTCACAAAAGGTAACGCCACAACACGCCGCCCCCGCAGCCCAAGAATCGCCTCCGACTGTTTTACCGACGCAGTCGGTAAGCTATGCGCAGATAGCGGAGACTTCTGCGCCTACCCACCACGCAGCGAAAAAAAACTCGCCTACCGCCGCACCACGTACCGCCGCGCAGTCCGCGCATCCGGCCTCCAGCCAGCCTCCCACATCCCAACGGGTACGCAAACTCCCGCCGATAGTGGTCGAGCAGCTGCAGGACTGGCCGAAGCACATGCGCGCGCTGCACGAACAACTTGGACGACCACCCAGCGTGCGCCCGTTTGGCACGGGCGTACGCTTTACACAAGCGGACGAAGACGAGAGCCGGCTCATCCAAGCTTATCTCTCCAAACTGGAGGGACAAAGCGGGCTGAGCTGGTACGCGCACGCCCGACCCGAAGACCGCAGCCTCAAAGTAGCCGTGAGGGGGCTACCTATGAACACCCAGCCGCGAGACATCGCCGAGGCCCTCACAGCAAAGGGCTTCGCGGTTGAGTACGTGAGGGAGATCCGGGCGCAAGCAGGCCGCGCCGGATGCATCCATTTCGTCTCACTCCACCGAACCCCAGACACCATCCTGGCCATCTTCGCAGTAAGTGAGCTGTTGAGTATGACTGAAATCTCCATTGAAGCATGGAGAGGAAGGAAGACCCCCGCGCAGTGCCACCGCTGTCAGGGGTTCCGCCACTCCAGCCACGGTTGCCATCGCCAGCTTGCCTGCGTGCGGTGCGGTGACCCGCACGCCGCCGCCGACTGCCCACGCCCGCTTTCGCAACCCGCCACTTGCGTCAACTGCAAGGGCCCGCATCCCGCGAACCACAGTTCGTGCCCCGCACATCACCGCGAGGCGCGAAACAGAAGAGCTACCACAGTGGCCCGCACAGGCCGCCTCCACACGGAACCACCACCGCAGCGAAATGAAGTGAGCGAGCACGCGCCGGCCACCCTTATAGCCCCCGCAAACGCTCCTCCCTCACTTACCACCCGCACCACCGCCGCCGTAAGAGAAGCCGTCGAGAGAGCAACCCGCCATCGACGGACACGGACATCGCCGCCCAGACACCCGAACAGCCGATCACCACGGTCCTAGACACGCCGCCGCCTACGCCCACGCAAGAAGAAACAACGCGCCTCCTGTTCAAGCTCTCGGACCTGCTCGCGGACTTTGTTAAAAAGTTCGGGCAGGCCGAGAAAAAAAGTTCGACACCTACCCCCAGCGAAGATTCTATCCCCGCGCGCTAAGTCCGTCGCCCGCTCGCTGGTCGCTCACTGGGCCTCCCTCATGGGTCCCACCCGGTGGGCTTGACCGCGCCGAGGGTGAAACGTGAAGACGCGTAGGGGGTGGACCCCATCGACCGTCCCGTTCGGAACGGGATGCGAACCCGCAACCTCCGCAGTGGCTCACGCCAGATAGGACTCCCCGCGCGCCGCGGCGCCTTCGGCGCCGGCGACGCGCGAGACGAAGAACAATGAGCGTAGAGACGGTATTGTGTTTTTTCATACTGAACTTCCGTGATGAATGACCATTTGTGCGGAGTTTTCCGTGTATTTGTTCGACTCGCACTTGACCGGTTTTTCAAGTAATACTTCTTTTTGGACGGGGTGTAAATGGAAAAATCATATGGAAAATATGAAACGGAAATGCGTCACGAGCGTCACACGACTATATATACAGGTATGGGCAGCTCTTCTCGACGTGCAGAAAGTTGGAATGTAACCCGGTGAAGGCTGATACGCTACGAGCGTCTGGAGCGTCACACGCGACAATATATCTTCTAATATATAAAATTCTCGTGTCGCGGTGTTTGTGGTTAAACTCCTCTGAAACGGCTTTCCCGATTCTCATGAAATTTTGTGTGCATATTGGGTAGGTCTGAGAATCGGAAAACATCTATTTTTCATCCCCCTAAATGTTAAGGGTAATCCACCCCTATTTTTTTTTTATTTTAGATATATTTTTTTTAATTATTTTATGATACATCATACAAAAATACATACAACCCTAAATTTTCACCCTTCTACTACCAACCCCTATTTTTTTTATGGCGGTACGAAGTTCGCTGGGACAGCTAGTAGGTATATAAAATTCTCGTATCACGGTGTGCGTAATTGAACTATTCCAAAAAGGTTCGACCGATTTTCGTGAAATTTTATATGCATACTAGCTGACCCAGCGAACTTCGTACCGCCATAAAAAAATTTAATTAAAAAAACATTGTCCAGCGGACAAAATTGTGAATCTAAACCATTCTCAGATCCCCTTGAACACACACAAAAAATTTCATCAAAATCGGTCCAGTCCTTTAAGAGAAGTTCAGTGACATACACACTCACAGAAGAATTATATATATAAAGATTCAGTAGGTCTGAGAATCGGACAACAGCTATTTTTCATCCCCCTGAATGTTAAGGGTGGTCAACCTTTTTTTTATTTTTTTAGGACAAATTTTTTGATTCTATATTTTACAACCCTAAATTTTCACCCTTCTACCACCAACCCCTATTTTTATTATGGCGGTACGAAGTCCACTGGGACAACTATTATATATATATATTGTGATGCGTGCACTGCTCCATTTTGCTATGCCTTATGCACCGCCTAATGTTAAGTTATTTAAGAAAAGAAGTTTCACTTTAGATGTGTGATTTGTTCACATATTTTTTTTATACTTATTTTTAAGGAAAAAACGTGAAGATGGAGCGGTCTTTGATGCGAGAGTAGGAATATTTCCTTGCATTAAGGTTGGCAAATGAAATTCAGATTGACAAGATGAGGATAGTTGATATGTTAATTGACTATGCCTCCTGAACTATTTTCAAAATTTGAATAATGCTGACTTAGGTCTGTTGTGAAGTACTTTTCTAAAGCCTTCTATCTATGAGGAATAATTATCACGATAATAGCAATGGAGAAGTATGCTTATAAAATTGTATGGAAATTATCATTATAATACAACAGCGGAAGCACAAAAACCTCTTTATACTTTAAATAAATTCATACATTGACATACTTATCAGTTTTATTGTAGATCATTAGCACAATGCGATAGTGTTAGCATAATAGCCTCATCTTAAATGCATGTTGCATAATAATCACTTAAGAGCAGAAATAAAGCTGATAATGTTAATTTCTAGCGTAACGCTATACCCTCTCCATACGGCATTACTGAGTTTATCGAACTCACAGAAAGATTTATTATTAGTTAATTGATTAATTGCTTCCAAAGTTTCTGTTAGTAACTGAGATGTAAGGATGAAAAGGGCGAGGAAACGGTTAGCAACAGCTTTGATAACCACCGTACAATCGAATCTCAAGACAAACACAGAGTTTGGTGAGTAAATAAAATACATACATTGTTTTTAAACAAACGGGTTATTAATAACAGTTATAATTTATTTTCTATGACAAAGGGTAAATGAAAAAGCCCCGGATTAGGCCACTTATATTTAAATACTAATTGCGACATGGAAAATTGAACTTTTTGCCTCTTATTAATAAATGAAGACTAAGCTTAGATTACTTACTCTATGTTTTGTCTCTGTTCATTGAATGACAAATGGCCCTTGAGTGATATGAACAAAACACGGCGTAACTAAGGTAACCTTATTTCCGTTCATTAATAAGGGGGTTTGTTTTTAACAATGGAGTTTGTTCCATCTAAATATTTGTTTCTGTTTTTGGAACCATACTTAATGATGAGTGTCCATGTTACCACAATACATGTAAAAGTTATCGTAGTATGATTTACCTATTACGGCTTTAAATTTTAATTGTATTATGAGGCCTTGGCGGAGTGTCGCATGCCTTTAAACTGCTTTCAAAAGGGTGGCGAACAAGTATATGGGCAACTTGATGGTAAGCAGCCATCATAGCCTATGGCGCCGTTGCCTACCCTGATCCAATTCCCTGCCCCGTGGAGCTCTAGAACCTTACTCACAGACAGAATCACAACACCACTAAAAGTTAGAGTTATTTTACTGTGGTCGTCGGGCGGGCGTTATAGAATACCCTCCACCGTCGTCGGTAAGGTGGTCCGGAAACGGGCTCTCCAATTCGAGCGGATAATCTTTAATGGCCCTACCTCTTTTAATAAATATTATCCATGGAAATATCTAGAATTAATTACGCAGTTACCGAATATTACCACCAAAAGAGACTATATCTCCGAGCTAGCCACGAAGGAGTGGCGTATACTTTTATATCCCGATATCTATTTTCTCTCTTTTAAGATAATTGAAAATGATGGTAGCTTGGTACGATTCAATGAATCCGTAAATGCGTAAGAAAGCTACCCCTTAAATAAAATTTTACTTTTCTATTGACGAAGCTAATTTTTTTTCGAATTCGGTTGAAAGAAACAGAAAATCCATTATCTTGAAATACTTCCTTTTACAATTCCTTATTATTGATGGATATAATAATAATTATATTAGAATTTGGATATCTTTCCTTTTATCTTTCTTATTATTTTCTTTAAAGAGATTTTAAAGGCCGCACCTAATGCTGAGTTCCATTTTAAACAAATAATTCTTAATGGCCATGTTCACCTATCTCAAATCACCCCTAAAGGTATTTTAGTAATTCAGAGCCGTTATATTGCGGGACGTGCTTTATCTTTAGTCTTAAGCCCTTAGTTAAGAGAAGAGTTCTTTACACCTGGGCGTTATTAGCCGTAATGGCAATTTTGCAAGTGCCACTTCTCTTTTATACTTCGAGTAGGAGCTGAATTTCTATATAATTTTTGCTTACCGCTTTTTACGCACGTAGTTTGCTGCTGATCCTACTGATTTATCCCTAGTATCAATCGTTATTTTGATTTATGTATGTTATTTTAAGAGAGGTAAGGCATGGCGGATTTTCTGCTCAGATTGGAGCGCCCGTCTGGGAAGCTAACTTCCACCTTACAGAATATCATAGTAAAATTACTCTGCCTTTTGGTGGTGCTGTGTCTGACAGTGATGAAGGTTCCAGGGCTCCACGGGGTAGAGGATTGGGTCAGGTTAGCGTAGGCAACAACGATGCGAATGATATTTTTGGTATCGCAAGTGTCTATAGACTGTGGTGACCGATTACCATCAGGTGGGACATACCATTGTTTGTCACCCTTTTATCAAAAAAAAAGAACAATTATAATATGCTAATTGCTGACTTTATTAGAAGTCTGTAAGTAGTCATGGTGGTTTTGTTAATGAATGCGGGTGGTGTTAAACGCCCGAGCAACCTATCGGGGGGCACGGCAGTGCCCCCGTCAAGTCGAGCGCGAAGCAAACACTGCCGTACCATCCTTTACTGGAACCATTTCGCCGCATTTTCAGGCATCCAGTAAGCTATAGTAACATACTTAAAATCCAAAATTTCAAGTCTGTAGGTCATTTAGTTCCGAAGTTAAGCGAAAACAAAGTTTCGCATTTACGACACTCACTCACTCATGATCATCAGAATAGAACTACTACTTCCCATAAACTCAGAGAGCTGAAATTTGGTGCAGAGTTAGGGTTTAATGGCCACATAAAGGAAAAACGATAATACAAAACCAGGTGCTACATGACACCATTACACTGATTCATTCATACATGCAACATTACGTGTAAACGCAACTTTATCAAGCCTACAATTGACTGGTTATTCAATCAACGTTTTCCAAGTGGCAATTTTCCATCGTCAATGGGTAGCAGTTCTGGAGACAGATTGGTGCAATGGTCTCTTGTAGCACCTGGTTTTGTACCCTTGTGTACCCTTCAACGGCCAAGTCACACAACCTTAACTATTATAATAAAGAAATCACAGTAAGGAACCTTAGACTTGACACGACTTTGTCTAGATTTAATTACTTTTTAGAGATAAACAAGCAGCTCCATCGAGACTTGGCTAGTTTTTTACAGAATATTTTTGGTGGGATTTCTATTTCAGTAAGTCCCAGTTTGAGGTCCTGTGTCAGTCATTGGGCCGCTGTAAAATTTAAACTTTGTACACACTCCAAAAAATAAATAAAGCTGAAACTAGCAAACATTGTAGCAGACACATCCAGCAGCAGGACTGTTACAAAACAGACTGTGAACGTAAGTATTTCTGGAAATTACTGTTTTGGTTTTTTTATTTAAAGCGCTATTTTGAAGTTTTAACGTAAAAATCACTTAATCGTCTATTTTCGCAAATTTCACGTCAGCTATATTTGAAGACAGCGTTAGGTGATAATTGTGAAAAAACACTTATTATATTTATTTTTTTAATAACTAAGACAAAAAAAAAACAGTTGCTAGAAATACGTTAATAATCTGTTTTGTAACGGTCCCGCTGCTGGATGTGACTGCCACAATATTAAATTTGCTTGTTTCAGTTTCACAAAAAATTTGATTAATTTCAGACCAACTTTTGCAGCTGCAATATTTATATGTATGTAATACCATCGTTGCATGTAATTAGCACAAGCGCATTTTTCCTGGAGATCAGAACACTGGTGTCCAATAGTTATCATTATTATAAATTATTATCAAATAAAAAGAAGGGAAATCCTTATCGTTCAAGACACCATTTTGTAACAGAGCGAATGTCAAAGTCAAGTGGAAACAAACAGCAGGAGCTTAATAGTACGGTTCCTTTGTAACTTTTAAGGTAAGGTACCCTAGAATAGCAAACGTGGGTGTCGTGGAACACTCTGTTGGAACGATGTTAAAATAAATGAATATTTCCAACACACACCAATTAAGCACTGTAAAGCTTGTGTTATGGGATACTAGGGTAACGAATAGAATACATATATATGATAAGTATATTTATTTAGAAATGCATATTAAAAATCTATGACTGGAGTTCAAATGCTCGTACTCACATATCACACAAACACATCTGCTCCCACCGGGATTCGAACCCGGGACCTCTCGAGTCGGCGACACCCGGCGAACCCGGCGTACAAACCACTCGGCCACAGAGGTCGTCGACGTAAAAACTGCAATACTTAACGTGATTATAGACAAAAAATACTATGATAAAATTCAACCTGGACAAAAAAATAATATGTATGTTAGAAATGAAGGTAAACAAAACCTACCATTGTAAATTTATTACTTGGGAGAACACTAACTAAGTAAGTGTTCTCCCAAGTAAGAAATTTTAGCTTTCACTAAGTAAGAAATTTTATAAATTATGGTAGACTAAAACAACCATTGTTAATTTTTAATTACATCAAAACTACTAGGTGCGCTTGGCTTTAAACAAAAACTATCACTGCCATAATATATTTTTACCAAAAACTACTGTGATTCAAAAATTTTAACTATAATCATTTTTTTATGAAAAGGTCGTTAGGTCAAAGCAGCAATACTAATAATAATAAGTACATTACTTCACACACACACACACACACTACGAAACAACCGACGGTTATGACGGAAAAGTCACACTTTTTTGCCTAGCTTAGTCGGTAATGTACATTAAGGAACTTCTTTCCAAAAAACTCGAGAAAATTTCTATCTAAGTAAGATATTGGAATTCTATGAAATAATATTTTTTAAGCATTAATACCTAATACTTGCTCTCGATTCAATTTCATTTCGGGAGTACTTGAGTGACATTTTATTGATGGAATGCTTCATTCGTTCTAGGGTTACTTTACCTGTTTTGACTTACAGACAACTTTTTAGAAATAGAATTTAATATTCTGGTTGTAAGTAGGTTTAGGTGAGTATTTCCAAGTCAGAAGTATTAATAAGTTGGACATTGATATTCCGTAGGGAATTTATTTGTTTTGTAAAATTGTAATGGCGCGATCACAGTTTGTCGTTAGCCCGAATACTAGTGCCAATGGAGTTCGGGTAAAAAACTAAGTGTAAGTGAATAGTGTTGAGTACGCCCGTATTCGGGTAGTTTTCATTTTAGTTATCCGACACCGTCTTCCAGCCTGTACTCCAGTGTAAATATTGCTTCGGGTGCCCAAATTCAAGTAATGTCTTTCGTGCTACCAACCAAATGTAATAGAGCCATTAGTCTGTGGAGTTAGCTTTATATCAGTGGATAATATTTTATTGAAACCAACCCTTACTACTTATACAATACAATACAATACAATACAAAACACTTTATTGTACACCACATATAACATTAAATTTAGTACATAACCAATTAAAACTAGTGTAACAATGGGCGGCCTTATCGCTTAGAGCGATCTCTTCCAGACAACCTTTGGATGGAGAGGACTAGAAGGAAGTGGGAGAGACGGCGGTGTAAATCACTTGAGTGATATAGGTGATAATATATACAATTATATACATACATAAATATAAATATATAATAAATAAATACATACATACACATAAATAAACAAATCTAGTTCAGTTGGTAGTAGTCACAAATAAGATTAACATCAAAAGTTATAAGGACAAATAATGGGACTTTACGAGGTTTTTAAAAGCGTGGATAGATTCTGCACGTCGTATGGTAACTGGGAGGGAATTCCACAAATGTACGGCACGCACTGCAAACGAACGGTTATAAAATGTTGTAGCATGTACAGGAGTCATGAGAGTAAGATTTTCTGATGACCTAAGGGATAACGTGTTAGAAGTGTGAAGGAAATTAAAACATTCCTGGAGATAGCGCGGGGTCTTAGGATTAAACTATATATTGTAAAGGAGAGCAAGAATATGAGCATTCCGGCGAAGACGAATAGGTAGCCACTTGAGTTGCGAACGAAATTGAGAAACGTGATCATATTTGCGCAAGCCAAATATGAAGCGGATGCAAAAGTTTTGAAGTCGCTCAAGCTTATTTAGCTGGTCCTCGGTAAGATCAAGATAGCAGACGTCAGCATAATCAAGAATGGGAAGCAACAACGACTGTGCTAGGGTAATTTTAGTAGTGATGGGTAGGAAATTACGTAGTCTTCTAAGCGAAGCTGCTGAAGCAAACAATTTGCGGCTGACCACTTTCATCTGTGGACCCCAGCTCAAACAATTATCGAAAGTCAACCCCAGGTTTTTTACCGACGCGCTAAAAGGGACAATTTCACCAGCCAGCTGGATATTGGGTAAAGACTGCCATTCTACTCTATCTATCATCCTAGAACTACCTACTATTATGCTAGTAGTTTTAGAGGGATTCAGTTGCAATCCAAAGGATTTGCTCCACTCTGATATAGTATGTAGATCGCTATTAGTGACTCGTACCGCATCTCCAAGTTGACCAAGTGATGCTTGGCGATAGATTTGGAGGTCATCTGCATAAAGGTGGTAGGAAGAAGAAATATTATTAGAGACGGAGTTGATTTAAACAGCGAAAAGAAGAGGAGATAAGACGCCACCTTGCGGAACGCCAGCAGTCGTGTCGCTCCAAGAAGAAAATTTCTCCTCAAGGCAAACGCGCTGCCTGCGCCCATACAGATAACTGTGAAACCACTCAATCACTGATGGAGATACGTTAAGTGAGCGCAGCAATGCCAAAAGAACGTCAAAATTGACGGTGTTAAAAGCTTTGCTGAAGTCCAACAATGTTAATACCGTGAGGAGACCATTATCCATCCCAAGGCGTATGTCATCTGTCACTTTGAGCAAGGTAGTCGTAGTACTATGGCCGGGACGGAAACCAGATTGGAAAGGATTAAAAAGGTTGTGGCGAGATAGGAACATATGAAATTGGTTGTGGACGAGGCGTTCAAGGACCCTAGATAGGAAGGGTAGGATAGAGATGGGGCGAAAATCGGCGGTGGATTGGGGGCTCGATTTTTTAGGGAGTGGGATAATTTGGGCTTGCTTCCAAACTGATGGAAAGACAGCATTGAAAATCGAACTGTTAAATAGGAAAGTAAGGATAGGAAGAATGATATCTAGGATTGGTACTAACATGTTGCGACTAATGCCATCGTTCCCCACCGCATTGGAGGAGATAGAAAGCATACCTTTCTTAACGTCACATTCAGTGAATTGAGTAAAGACAAAAGGAGAGTAGTCAGGAACTGGTAACGAAGAAAGCAACTTTAAAGTATTAGTCCTGTTAGAATCACTGAGACTAGAATATGAAGAGAAATGAAGGTTGAGTGAATCAACGTTAATGCTACTAGGAATAGATTCTTGTCGGGACTTACCAATTCCAAGAGACCTGAGGAAATTCCAGACTTTTGCTGGATCTTTATTATCGACGGAAACATGAATATGGCGACGTAAGGCATCCCTACACACCAAATTGCAGTGATTACGAGCTCTAACATAGTTAACCTTGTTTGCATCTGTTGAACGGCGTTTGTATTTGCATTTAGCAACATCCTTTTTGTGCATAAGTTCTTTAATATCTGGGGTAAGCCACGACGCAGGAACATGTTTAAGCTTGATGAGACGAAAAGGGGCGTGCTTGTCGTAAAGTTGAGTAATGATATAATTAAAGGTCTCAACTTGCTCGTCCACGGACTCCGCATCAGTTACCGGCGACCAATCTGTATTTTGAGCGTCAATAAGAAACGCTTCCCTATCCATACCACCAAAATTACGCTGAAGAATGACTTTGGGTTTAATTTTGGGAGGACGAATTTTGTAGGATAAGAAAATTAAGTCATGGTATGAAAAGGCATCAGCCGAAAATGTTCGGCTGATGCCTGACCATGCTTCATGACAAGATGAGGAGAAGAGACTATAATTAAGTCAAGAAGTGAAGGAGATGAGTTTGGGAAATGATGAGTGGCATTAAGTGGAAGAATATGAAGATTACAAGAGCTAATAACAGAATTAAGGGAGGCAGAACGGAAATCATTTTTCAGAAGACAGGTATTGAAATCACCCATTATCAATGAATGGCTATAAGATGGGACAACATCTCCTAAGAGCTGCTCAAAAGAACTGAAGAAGTTAACATTTAAAGAGGGGCTGTAATAGACTCCGAGAAGGACTTTGGTATGTGACAGGAGAACCTCGAGAAGTAGATGTTCGCCAGCATTCGCTGGAGGAGGCTGTGTGGAGGAGCTAATTATAGTAAAGGGAATATGAGTACGTAAGTATATTGCAACTCCACCACCTCGAGAACCAATACGATCATTACGTATCAAATGGAAACCAGGTAAAGTATAGAATGAAGAGGGCAGAGAAGGCTTAATGAAGGTTTTTGTAGTTGAGAGACGCTAGCATATCAGTAAAAGGAGCCGGAATACTTTGCGCATTAATGTGAACTACGTTAAAGTTTTTAGGAACATCAGAAAACTCACCATCGATGCAGTCGGAAAGGGAAGGCATACTAACAAAACTAGCATCTGTGCAGTCACTAACCGGTGACAAGGTCTGAAACGAGTCAGACCTTGTTACTTACTTAAGACCCTATATATTTCGGAATATCTTATTATATTGAAGTGTGTGCTTATGCTTTTTAAATGGCGTTCTAGCACATTCCTTTTTCGTGCACACCAGAAAGATCTGAAACGAACTTCAGTTCACTCAGCGGTTTTCCCTCTTGGCTAATATATGACGGTCTTCATAAGGTAGGGTAAACCTTTTCCTTCAGAGCCGTCATCGCATGAGTGGTATCCTTCGTGACTACCAGCTCGTTTGCCTATATAAAGTTTGTTGCCTTTCGAACCATTGTTTGTGAGTAAAGATTTCAATTAAATTAATTAAACGAAATACTATTTTTGGTCTAAAGTCAAATATTCTCAAAAATCTATAAATTAATAACTGTTAAGGTTGTTAAAGATAACATTCATTCACTTTTTATTGTGTCTAATAAAACTCATGGTTATTAAAAAAATGCAAAAGTTTTCAAGTCATGTTTATAAATGTTTGCGACTCCGAGGTGGCTATAAAAGTACTAAAACAGCACCCGAGGGGGTGTTTTCACATCCTTGTAGTTATTATCTCTTTGTATACAACCCGGCGCACAACTTCTGTAAAACTGCAGTCCTTTCAATGAAATGGTGTTTGCAAAAAGGACATTCAAACAGTTTATTTTTATGAAAACGTATAATTTTTAGCCTATATGAGCTATTATTTGATTTGAGACTAGACTTTTCCTTTTAAATAGTAAATATGCCATTGAATAACAAATTGGGTGGCTGAGACGAATAACCTAAACCAAGCATATAGACTTTCCAAGACTTATGTGACGAGATCCATGTATAAGGCACTTGTTCCACCGCCGACGATGAACGAGAAGTAAGTAAAGCTAGTGACTAGCTAGCTAGTAACTAGAAGCGAGTGTGTAGTTCCGATAGTTTTGTCGCTGGACTATAAGCGAGTGTGTGAATACGACGAGCGAATGAAGCAATCTTAGAGATGTAGGGCATAGCAGGGCATAGAGATTAGCCCGATTTAGAGCGCCCGTCTGGAGCAAATACTTTGCAGAAAACTAACATAACCTTTGGTGTTAAGTGCTCCACGGGGTAGGGGATGGGGTCAGGGTAAGCAGCGATACGAGTGATAGTTTTGGTATCGCAAGCTTCCATAGGCTATGGCCGTTTACCATCATGCACACTCGCGAGCATCGTCGAGCCAGTATCGCTGAGCGTGTATTATCTTTCATAGCTCTTGTCGCTCAGCGACAAATTAGTGGAGAAAGTTCTCGCTCGCAGTATGAACAGTCACTGATCAACAATTAATATACTAATCCATCTCTTTTGTTTACACGGGATGTATATTGTAGCTTTTTTGAGCGAGAAAATAGCCAATAGTTAGTCGCTCCCTCGCCGGCGGTGAGACAACTTCCTTAATGATAAAGATCACGCAGCTAGATGGTTGACAAAAAATGTATCGCACTCGTTCGTGCTTCGGAAGGATACTGAGTAACCGGACAACCGCAGTGGGCCCGCGTATAGGGTTAAACTAAACACATTTTCCCTACTCCATCCATATGGCAAAACCTGGGCACCAGGAATAGGATGATGATAGAAATCATTTACCTAGACGCGTTGGAAGCACTGTGGTGAACTGCAATAGTTTGGTACATCATCATCATCATCAGCCTATTAATGTCCTCACTGCTAGGGCACAGGCCTTCCCTATTGATGGAATAGGGAGATTCACCACGCGGTCACGACCCACCACGCGGGCCCGGATTGGCGGGTAGCTGCTTCACTGTTTATTTATTAAATTACATATTTTGACTTATTACCTACTAAGTGAGGCTTTTTGTATAGCTCAATGATACAAGTTGATAAGAATACCTAATTGGTTTTATGTAGTTTCGATAATTTTAATTTTGCCATATGTTATAAGTTTATATATAAAAATAATTAATTATACCATGCAATAATTGCTTATATAAGCAACCTAATAAAATATAAATTTAAATCAAATTCCAAGTATTAAGGTTACTCAATATACGTCTATTAAACATAATATCAGGCACTTTTTACGATTTTTCCTTGGAAATACCTAGTCTCTGAGAAAAATATTCCTCTAAGTCGACGATAAAAAATATCATTGTAGTTGAAAAAGAAATAGTTTCACATCCTTTGTCTAGATTAAATTCACGGAACTCACTGCAGCTGTTATCATGCAAACCGGTTAGGAGAATTGCAAAGGATATTTTACTACACGAAGGCTCTTTTCTTTCTTATTTATTGTGCGCGGGTGAAATTTTTTGATTGCCACTTTCAATAAATCGATCTCCAGTAAGAAACAGGCATAGAACAACACGCCCGACGCGGCTTCTGTGTTGCTCTATGGAAATAAGCTGAATAGAGTACCTAGATATAATTAAGATTAAAATAGCAACTGTTGCTAAGAAATTATATTCAAGAGGGGTTGGTCATAGCAGATTTTTCGTCGGTTTTAGAACGCGCGTCTGGAAAAGTAACTTCCACTAGAGGTGGCGTCAATCGTTGAAATATTTATAAGTTAAAAGACTACAATTAGAATATCTGAATATTTTCAACAAGTTGATTTATTGTATTTCTTTTTGTTAGTTCGGTCTGTTACTCTTGCGTCAAAATCAACATGAATTGAATGAAAAATTTTATTTCATATGGTTGAAAAGATTTATCGTGGTGGTGGTTAGTATTGATGATATGTTTGTCAACTGTTAAACATATTCAACAATACTAACCACCACTAACACTGTGTAATTAACACATATACTGTTAAATTAAACTAGTAATTAAAATTAACACTTACTGTGTTATTTTTATTAAAACTATATGTTTGTATTGAAAAGATTTATCTATCTATATATATAACAACTGTTAAATTAAACTGCTAAAAAAATTAACATTATATGTGTTAATTTTATTAGAGTTGTTAACAGTTGTTTATATTCAACAACACTAACCTACACCTCGATAAATCTTTTCAACACACACATAGTGATAATTTTATTTACTAGTTTAATTTAACAGTTGATAAATATATTCAACAACACTAACCTCCACCTTGCAGAAAACTACAGTAAAATAACATGACCATTTGGTAGTGTTATGTTTCTGTCGGTATTTAAGGTTCCAGTGCTCCACGGGGTAGGGGATAGGGTAAGGGTAGACACCGATGTGAGTGATAGTTTTGGTATCGCAAGTGTCTATAGGCTATGGTGACCGCTTACCATCAGGGCCATATGCTAGTTTGCCACCCTTTTAGCATAAAAAAATAATAAACAATAATAAGCAGGAGGAGCTCGATGGCGCAGGTGGTTAGCGCGTTCGGTTGCGATCGTTGAAGTTAAGCAACTTTCGCAGTGGTCGGTTATTGGATGGGTGACCAAAAATCTTCTATCTCGAGTTCCTCCTTGCTTCGGAAGGCACGTTAAGCCGTTGGTCCCGGCTGCATCTGCAGTCGTTAGCACCCGCCAAACCGCACTGGACCCGCGTGGTGGGTCATGCCCCAATTTCCTTATTCCATCCATAGGAAAGGACTGTGCCCCAGCAGTTTGGACATTAATAGGCTGATGATGATGATGATGATGAAGCTTACCTTTAACTGAAGGTTGATCATATTATTGAAACTGGCCGTAAAACAATCAAATCAACAAATGGTAGCCCTACTGTACGACAGCAGCGTGCACAAAACCACACTGTTTGTTTGCGGTTGATGCCGACACGACGAGCAAAGTGTTGTTCCATTTTCGAAATTTAGGCGGCTATTCGTCTGCTAAATAACTTGCGGTGCGGAAATGGCCGAAAAATTAGATTCTATCCGCACGGGTACGTGTGTGCGCAATATCGGATGGTCCGTGAATAATTGATAACACACTCTCCTATGTTGCACTGGAAAAATCAACAAAACCCGGCAAGGGAATGAAAAATATGAAATTGCGCACAGTACTAAATTTCCTGTAAGTATACTAATTTTCCGATTTCTAAATAACTGTTCAGCGATAAAATTAACTAACAATCCGTCTTTTAATAAAACACTTTTTGAACGAGGTCTTGTGATCACGCGGCTTGTTAAAGACACGAAAAGTCAAGAATAATTTAAAATAAATCGAGCTTTAGACCCGTTCAAAAAGTAATTTAATTATTTAAATAATTGCTGCACGTGAAAACATAAGAAAGAAGTACTTCGAACATTATGTCATGAGGAAACATCTACGCATTTATCAGGCCTTAGGATTGTATCACGAATATCATTAATCGCTTTTATTTTACATAATAAAGGGGTTATTAACTGCAATTTGGTTGTACAGATTTTAATAATGCTTGACTTCTTTGGGTAGACCGTCCTTTGTATAGGTAGTTACATAATCGTGAGATAAGATTTAAATTTACACACACATATATATATATATATATATGTGTAAATTTAAATCTTCTATATATATATATACTAGATATATATATATATATATATATATATATATATATATATATATATATATATATATATATATATATATATATATATAGTTTTCGATTTTCTCAAGAATGATAAAACTTCTGCGCCTAACCGATAAGTCTAACATCGGAAACTTTACCATTTTCTTAATCGATTTGTATAAAGCATCAATATTTTAGTTTTGGATAACTTTAGCTTGAGTGCGGCCGCAAGTGAGAAATTCTTGTAAAGCTAGATAAAGCTGTTTTATCGCGTACCTTATAATTTGGATTAAATTTTCTTGATGTTTTTGTTTCTTTGATGTTTCATCCCTAAATATATAATATAAGCATATTTCTTATTTTTATATTAGTCAGACTAAATTACTTAATCTTAAATAGCGGTGGAGTCCATTAGCTTAGATCTTATTCCGCATGTAAGCTTAGGAGAGCTTATTCCTTCTAAGTAAAATAAAACGCCATAAAAACCGAGTAAGTTAAGTTCGGTTGCTCTAATAGTGCTAGTTCAAATTGTTATGACTGAAGATAATTGCTACCAACTAAATACTTTTGAAAGAACTAGTAAGTATTCGTCTATGAGGATTAATTATTTTTTTTATCAACCAATGAAGGCATGTCATGTGTGCATTGTTTTTCTGTGTCGGAATGCTATTTTTTCTACTGCTGTTTTTTCCTTAATTAATGACAATTCAAGGACTATTAATCTAATAAATCAAAGTCTCGTGTCATGGTGTGCGTAATTGAACTCCTTCGAAACGGCTTGACCGATTTTCATGATATTTTATATGCATATTCAGTAGGTCTTTACATTTATTTTTCATCCCCTTAGATGTTAAGGGTGGTCCACCATTTTTTCATAGATATTTTTTTTCGTTTTAATTTTTTTATGATACAGCATACCAATACAAATTACATTAAAATTTCACCCTTCTACCACCCATATTTTTATGCCGATACTACGTTCGCTGGCTCAGCTAGTATCTTATAAAGATATCTGTTGCCGTTATGCAGTGAACTGTACGATACAGGTACTATTACGACCAATTTATTTGTTGGCAACTTCGAAACTGTCACTTGCATGTGGTGATGTGGTTTGATATAAGGATATTAGGCCAGCTGCGAGCGCATTCGAGAAACGAGTGTGAGCTTAAATATATTTTACTATTCTCTCCTGACTAAATATATGTTTAATAAATTGTTATTTTATGTTAAAACTAAATACAAAATTAAAGATGGATTATAAATAAAGTATAACAAAACTATGCGTTTCTTAAACATTAATTGGTTAGTGATGAAAATCTGCTAAAATCTGTCATCATCTGATTAATATCCCCACTTTTGGAGTACAACCTGCCCATCATTCCTTCCAATAGAAACAGAGAGTACGTATGATAACCGACCAAGTCGGACCAGAGAAGATTGATGGCCTTCCGAAGCACGAAGAAACTCGAGTTCTTTTTTATGTGAAAAGGGTGGTAAGAAAGCATATGGCCCATCTGTGTAGACGCTTGCGATATAAAGAATATTACTCGCGTTGTTGCCTACACTGACCCAATCTACTACCCCGTTGCGCCCTTTTTTTATACGCATGCAAATAATACTGTTTACAGATGACGGCGCCTTTAAGAGGCACACCGCCGAATGGACCTCACACCTGGTTCCCACAAGCCTTACAAGCCCCAGCAGTGCTGAGGACTCCGTAACTCTTACGGGCTCTTTACGGCATAATATACGCTAAAAAACCCTGCGAATACCCTCTAAGCTGCTTAGCGCGAAGCCGCGGGATCCCCGTTTAGGGATTCTTCCGCGTCTCCGGCCTAGCCGGGGCTCCATGGCAGGGGTCTCCCGGGGTATCGCGGGGACCCCGCAGACGTGCGCAGGATGGCCCGCGCATGGGGGCTGAGTACGCGGCCTAGTGCCCACCGTACGGCTCCCCGTCCGCTGCGGAAGGCTACTTGGGCGTGCCCGCATAGCTACCTTCGTCGCCCCCCTCTTTGCAGGACAGAACTACAAGGGGCGGCTATCACGTTGCGCCCTAGAACCTACCTGGAACCTACTCACCGACAGAAACAAAACACCACCAAAAGGTAGTGTTATTTTACTGTGGTCTTCTGTAAGATGGAGGTTACTTCCCCAGACGGGCGCTCCGATTCTAGAGTGAAATCCGCTAATCCCTATAACATATTTTAAAAGAGAGAGATACTAAATTTTTTGGCCATGGTTATCCATAGAATGGGTTACCTATAGTTTATTCACTTTGGCGTGAGTCAAAATGTAAGCAAAGAGTCTGAGGTTCTAAAACTTTTATAATGTCAGAAGTACCTAGTAGTAACTAGTATATGATAAGATATCATTTATGCACCTATAATGATATTATAATAAATTCTGTCTTGATGATAAATATAATAAAAGAATGTGTATATCAAAGAAAATGTACATACATGATAAATGATGATGACTATAGCCACGAAAACGTCAATTCAACAAGAAAACAGTCACAAACAACTTTAAACTTAACAGTAAACAAATAACAACAAACTCAACAAATAAAACAAGGAAATAACAAGAATTTAACAAATAAGATAGAATATACACGCTCGCGCCAACAGTTTGATCGGGAGAGCAAAGATGGCTGACGTAAACCAACCGATTACAAAACACAACACTTTGATGTAATGCCTATTCTTAACTTGTCGTATTATACTTCTTAAGTTTGAGAATGATTGTGTTATAAGGTCTTTTTCGATGTCAACTTAAGTTATTAATAGACTTTTATCAGCAAAATAAGAATTTATGATGTGCATGTACCTTAAATATGTGTAAAATATTTTTTTTTTCTTATTCATATGTATGTACCAGCTGTTAAAATCATTGACTTAATGTTTATTTTGTCAAATGTGACCTTAAAAAGTATCCTTTACATAGTTTGTTTACATTTTGTCTCACGCCAATGTGAATAGACTATAAGTTATAATAATATAATACCGAACACGCTAACCAGTGCCGAGATACTTGATACAGTTTTTGCAATGGTCGCCCTTCCTATTACCGGCCAATCTGACTGCAGTAGCTTTTCCAGTATCGCAGACCGAATACTCCAACCATTGCGACTTTGAGCTCAAATTTAAGTAAAATAATAAAGCTTATAAGCTTTATTAATGAAGTATAATGAGATTATTACACTGGGTAGATAATTAATTTACAACAATTTCTTACAATTAAAACTGCACCACAGTTCCTACACCTTCCAAATGCAACATCAGGCTTAAAGAAATGTAAACGCATTGTTAAATTTTTAAGATCTTTTTAATTAGTTAGGTAATTTATGTTATATTTGTAAGTAAGTGGTTAAAGTTATTGTGGGACTGAAATTTTGAACATTGTTTCTACGTTTTGGAAAAATGATAAAACTCACTTAAATGACATACAATGATATAACGCTTAAAAGTGGGTCTTATTTCAACTGACTTACAGTTGAATTAAGACCCACTTTTTAGCGTTATATCATTGTATGTCATAAAAGTACTAAAGATACAAAGATATAAGTACTGAAACTGAAAATATGCTTAATATATACTGTATAGCATCCACAGATTAATTCTCCGAACTCTCTGGGATGAATTTCAGGTAGCATATTTTAGTGTACTTTCCAATATAAGTACATAACATAACTACTTTAAATATATTATGTTAAGGGCTGTCACTCAGAGAGCGAAGTGTGACCTAGACGGGCCGACATTTAATTTTCTTTATGCAAATTTTGACCTTTGAAAACCATTTTCACTAGTAAAAGGTTAACGTGTTGAATAGTTTTTAGGTTATTTCTCAGTGATTTACTAGTTTATGGTGGAGATTACTTCCTCTGACGGGCGCTCATTAGAGCTGAATTCCTAAATCCTATTTACTATAAAAGCTTTAACGCAAGCCGGTATTTCGACTATTTTAAACTAAGTTTTCGTTAAAACATTGCACACAGCTTAATTAACCACACCAAATAAAGCCAAAATCAAATTGTGTACCGAATATAGTTCTCATTACCACTATATTACTATAATAAGCATTAGATATATAAAATTGTGGCCACAACCACAACCGTGAAGCGGTTTCGTAACATGTTACATACATGCATTGTACAGCAGACAACACATCAAGCAACTACAATCTCATTTATTCTCAATCAATTTTGTACCGTAAAACCAAATATTTAGAGGTTAAAATTTTATTGGGAAGTTGGTTAGGTTTGAATAACCTCATATGCCGTCGATTGTAGCTTTGGCGTCGCTGTGGTGGTCGTTGGTACGTCAAATTGTGTGTGCATTTCACATTTCAATTTGAGAATTAAACTGTTTTTGTTTTATCCGCAGTGTTAGGGTTACCGCACTCACGCAACGACGGACGTGATGCGCGTAAATTATGCTTAACAGAAACATTAGTTTATGAAATCAATTTAGATCGACTATTGAATAATTATTAGTGTCTTAGACAAGGTCAGTTTTAGAAAATAATTTAATATCACAGAATAAAAGTAAATAGTCCTGTTTGCGGTCTAAGTGCTTATCTCAATTTAACTAAAACTATGATAAGCCCATACAATAATATCAAATAGTCATAGACATGTTGACTATTTTCTATGACTTACTTCTAGTTTTAGTTGAATAAAATTGAGATTTAGCAAATTTGCTGCAAGTGGACCTAAAAGGTAAAGCAACGTGAAAAAGAATACGAATAAGAGTATAAATTTAAAGAAAATATAACTAGAAAAAAAAACCAGGCAGCAGACGAGACTCGAACCCGCACCCTTCGCTATCCGGGCGAACGCACTGACCAATTATGCTACCGCGGCCTTGACGGTCGCGTCGAAATTCTTCTAGCCATTCTTAAGCTGCAAGGCAACGCCATCTCTTCGCATTGTAGGTAACCCACAATGTCAAATTAATACTTTTACAAGTATTAAACATTTGAAAGAAGAAATAGCAATTATAGTTATAATTTTTATTTTTCAAACATGTAACTGCTTGATGTTTAAATCTCAAAATAAATAAATAAATTATTATTATTTTCTAGTTATATTTTCCTTAGATTAAAACATCAAGCCATTACATGCTTAAAAAAATATAACGAATAAGAGTTGTTATATGTGCTATGACCTTTAATGCACTGAAGTAATTAAGTAGTGGAAATCTGCCTACATGATTACACAGATCCAGTCCAGCTGGTCCGCTAACAGAACCATTGGTTATTACTTACCGACTAATTAACAAGGTGCATATTAACTGAGTTCGCTTTAGTACCCTCGAATCGTTACCCTTCAGTGCACAACACTTGACTTTTAAATTGAGGCTTGCGTTGACAAATGCCTAATACTTACAACAGTACATGTACAATGTATCAGTGTATGAAGTAAAACAAAGTAACACTTATATATATAGATATTTTAAAGGAATAATGAAAATCCCAGAATTTTAGCAGTGAAATTATATTTATGTCAAATTGTTAACAATTTTATTGTTAACTTGTAATTGAAATGAACCTATTGAAAATTCATTTATCGACATTTCAATCTAATGTCACAGCGATCTATTGAAAATCGATTTATTAAATGGTAATTCGATATATAGGGTTTTCGGTGAATTGTCACCGATCCACTTGCATTCGAGATACTGGCATTCGATATGGCGAAGAAAACCCCGCTGGTGGCCTATACGGTGCAGAACTTATTGTGGTCACTATTTTTATGTGAACAAAGGAATTTTATCCACATATTTTTCTGTCGTAGCATTCGATAATCGAATTCTGTGCTCACACACGTGATTCTTACGACCCTGGCATCCTTTAAAATACGCACAAATACCTACTCCACTTTGCAGGCCAACCAGATAAATAAGGTGGATATTGTGGAACGAAATCAGCTTATCTAGCTAGAAATCCTGTAACTCATTACATTGATTGAGAAGGAGGTAATCTGTTGAGACCTACTTACAAAGAAATACTTGTAATATTACATTACATTTACATTATTAAATAATTTATAAAAATTAAACTATTACTATCCAGTGGTACTTTTGCAGATTCTTAAATTATTAGATATGTCTATATAATAGGCTCATTATTGACTATTTTAAATTTTCATATTTGATTATAATTGTGTACCCGTGGAGTTCATAATCTAAAGTCAACTAATATTATTTGGAGCTGCTCATTGCGCCATTGTATAACTGTTTAATTACGTACCCCAGAATACGAGCTGCCGTATTGAAGGCCAAATTATGGCAATTAAAATGATTTTATATAATGATCAGTGTCTGTTGTATATGTGAATGAGCGATAAAAATGCAGGCAGTTTGTCGATCGTGTGGTCATCAGCATCATCAGCCTATTAATGCTCTCCTGCTGGGGAACTGGCCGGAAAGGCACAGGCCTGGATAGTATGGAGAGAATGGGCCATGACCCATCTGCTAAAGAAGTCAGATGTAGCCGAGAATTGTCACGTAATGCGTGAACTAAATTAATTTAGAAATAACATTACGATCTAAACTAAACGCACAAAGACCTGTACCTCTAGCACGAACCAATATCGAATTCGTATCGTTTGCGAGTCCGAAATGTCATTGTCAAATGTGTACTGATTTTTAGTTCTTGTTACGTAACTTTTAACATTGACATTTCGGTTTCCAAACTATTCGAATTCGATAATGGTTCGTGCTAGGGGTACAGATAGTATCAAAACCACTCCTGTAAATCTAGTAGGCCATGGTTTTCCTTCCCGAACGATAACGCACTAGATTCAAATATAGAACGGGAACTCGGCCTTTTTGCAATAGAATTGTCGAGGCTGCAGTGCAGTTATTTATATTATATTTATATCTTTACACTAAAAGGCAGTTTTAGTTAATTAATTCTATTTAAAACCGTAAGTAGACCTACTGCCTTCCCTCCATGTCTTCCGGAATAACTCATACGAATTAAATACGTACTTTTATGAGGGTTGTTTATCTTGTATTAAATTAACCCAAACTTTTTACATTATTAGCCTTTAGCGAACAAACAGTAGACAGGCAATAATCAAAAGTAAAATAAAGTAGGTACTTGTAATAGCAAAACATATTCATAACCTTAGTTTCTTTTATTACACCTTCATGTGTAGGGACTTGTAAACCACCCATGGTATGGTATATATACCATATGACAAGTATAAATGAACGTCCTACACACATCGTCGCTAGGGAGTAATTATGGCATATCTAAGTATTCGTATTTGTGATATTTAACTATTTAATAAAAAGAGTTAATTATAAACATCGAGCGAGTATGTACGTTTCGGGACACACCCAATGAAAAGATTCCATAAAAACTTTTTAAGCAGGCCTGTTGGAGCGCAAATTATAGGTACTTACGTCAAAGGTGCAAACATATTTTTTTATTTAGGAATTAATAACAATGTATTGAAATGATTTGATTTTTGTATGTTTTTACACACTCTCTGTCTGACACACACACTACTGTCAAATATCACTCTACCAAGCACTTTAAACAAACTTTAAACCTTAATCAGATCCCTAATTCGAAAATTACACTTATATTATTATTTAATTAAATTAAAGAAGTCTAAGCAACATGCATCATTGTCGCAAATTTCAGGTTTTAACAGTTTTCATATTTATCGTTATGAAAACATTTCATTATATAATTTATACAACTTACAATGAAAATTTTAACAAGGTTTGCTCTATATTTTTATAAATACGATGCTCCAACTTGAAGTCCGTGTTGTTTTAACAAAGCCCTTTGTTTCACAATGTTAGTACATAAATTAATAAGATAATAACACACCATGTTACCAAAAAGTGTAACATTCGTCTCACCCTATTGTATTGAATTAAATCTAATGTCCATCATGATAATGAACTCAGACAGTTCCAGCAGTTTTTCAGTTCCAAGTACTTACTCTTGACTTACTCTTGACCAAAGATTGACAAACAGAACTATATCGTTGACAGAACTCTGTCTCTCTGTCGCCGAACTTTATCTGTACGGAAACAAGCAAAGACCTGAAGACCAAGACCTGGGGCCCAATCACCTAATGGGATTGCTTTGGCTATCGCTATCGCTTACGATTTCATTTTGTTATTTCTGCCTGATGAAGGTTTTCAAATACCTCACGCTTATTTTTTTTTAATATTTCCATTACTAATGCAAAAGAAAAAAAATAGTGCGAGGCTTTAAAAAAAAACAGTGACATTCAGAAATAACAAAATGAAATCGTAAGCGATAGCGGTAGCCTTAGCAATCTTGTTTAAGTTATTGGCCCCCTGTAGAGAATGCTGTTGTTGACTCTACCCACTTCTTAGTAAGATTTGGCCCTTTGTTGTTTGTAGTTACAACTACTAATGAGTTGATATTTCAATTTCATTATGATTACAAGTAGGCCAAGGTACATGAAACTTTTTGCTTCCGTGTTTCGGTGCCTTAAATACGTACGTATTTGTATACACATACTTGGGTATTATATTGATTAAAAAGAATGATTTAATAATGCTGCTCTTATACGTCAATAATCAATATAGATTTAATCCTTTATATAACCCTTTCTATAAAAAAAATCATTACAATCGATTTAGCGTTTTTGGGTTTGAAAATAGACTAAGTTACATAAGCTTGATGTTAAACGGCCACCACAGCCTTTAGACGCTTCATCATCATCATCAACCTATTAATGTCTCCACTGCTGGTGCACAAGCCTTCCCTACGGATGGAATAGGGAGATAAGGCCATGACCCACCACGCGGGCCCAGTACTGGCGGGTGCTAACAACTGCAGATGCAGCCGGGACCAACGGCTTAACTTGCCTTCCGAAGCACGGAGGAACTCGAGATAGAAGATTTTTGGTCACCCGTCCAATGACCGACCACTGCGAAAGTTGCTCAACTTCAATTATCTCAGCCGAATGCGCTAACCAACCGCGCCATCGAGCTCGTTTAGACGCTTGCAATACCAAAAATATCACTCGCGCCGTCGCCTACCCTGTCCCAATCCCCTACCGCGTGGAGTACTGGGACCTTACTCACCGACAGAAACACAACACAACCTGTGGCAAATCAAACCTACTTGTTGTCATTTTTATAACTACGATTTATTTATGTTTCTACTGTCACTCAAAACCAAAATTCTCGTTGTACTTAATGTGCTACAAAATATATTTTATTAACGTTATTTCCTGTTTTTATCCATTATCCTCCTTCTATCCTCAACACAACCAAAAGATAGTGTTATTTTAGATGAGACGAGCGCCCATGTCCTACCGGAGTGCAGGGGCATTCCAAGACAAAGGACTTCTCTAATGGGAAGCCCGAACACAATAGTAGAGGCCTGCAGCAACATTCGGGGACTGTTGAGCTTTCTGGAGGAGCTGGGATGGCAGGACTGATACCAATCCCCACGCAAAATAGGCAGTGGGGTGTCGAGGTGTGGAAATAGCCCGCCGTACTATCAAGACTAAGACTAGTGTTATTTTTATGTGAAATTTTATAAGGTGAAGGCGGAGACGGAGGCTCAAATTCGAGCGGGAAATCCGCTATGCCCATCCTCTCTTAAGTGGAACCTAATATTAATATGACACACAAAAATATTACCGTTTTTCGTACTGGTGTTTAGTAGTAATTATGGTAAACACGTAGAGTAGCTATTTACGTTTTCCTTGACTTCAGCATGAACGATGTTTCTTGGTAGGCAACATAAATTACACGTATGTTTTGCTAATGCTGGGGCCACACAAACACGTCGCGTATACTTTACGAGGAATATTCGTACAAGAAAATTTCGTGTCTGGCCTACGGCATATGGAGAAATGGAGACATACATCTTCATAATAACAAAATTAACGACCCGGTTGTATTATGTGCAGTGTGTATACATAAATAAAATGGTAGCAATGTCAAAACTGTACATTGAATATTTTTTTAAAAGAATACTTGGGGTGTGATGTACAATCGATACCAAAGCCAAAAATATAGTTTTTAGAATTTAAGTCTGTTTGTCTGTATGTATGTCCGGGATAAACTCAAAAAATACTACATGGATTTACTTAAAATTTATCAAGAATATTATTAAGAAGTCGGGTCAACATATAGGCTACGTATTATCACGCTATCACCTACGGGGAATGAGCAGTGAAACTTTATTTATAACTAACTGCACGCGTACGAAGTCGCGGGCTGCCGCTTGTATTATAATATCATGATGGCAAAACTTTACAAGATACTTTTGATATATTTTAATTTTTCAAGCATTTAACTGTTACATGTTTAAATCTAAAGAAAATTTTACTAGAAAAAAGTCCACGTTTCCATTTTTGAAATGTTTATACTTGTAAAGGTATTTGACATTGTGGGTTACCTACAATGCTTGGAGATGGCTCCGCCTTGCAGCTTAAGAAATACTAGAGAAAATTCGTCACGACCACAGGGCCGCGTTAGTATAATATGCAGTGCATTCGCCCGGATAGCGAAGGATGTGGATCCGTGTGTAATTTTTTGTAGTAAAATTTTCTAACGATACATTTGATTAATTGATTTTAATTACGATTGTCTCTGCCTGTAACTGGTTTAAGATATATTTTCATTCAATCCTTATTATTAATTTATTTACACCGTCTCACGTACTAGGAATTCATTGCGATAAAATCCTTTGCGTCTCACTTAATAGGAATTCATTGCAATATAATGTTCAATTCAATGTTCATCAATTTCTTCGCCCGAATTGTCGAAGTCTTGGCGAACATTAAGCTTCTTATATCGCGATACTGCCAACAGTCCAGTAAAATTGACATCTTAAAGTACGGGGTAATTTGTGTCAACATGATTATGTTGTTGGAAATTTGTAACTACGTCTCTATATTTGTTGTCACCTCAAACGCCGAACGCAACTTTTTTAAAAATCGAAAAAACCGCGAAGATACCGGCTCTTTTGCAGATTTTGGTGGTTAAAATCTTGGATTTGTTTTTGACAGTACCTTATTAAAGCTTTTTTTAAGGAAACTAAATTTGCTATAATGTGAGACTTGAAGTTTCTCTGTTGACCCAGTAGATTTTGAGATAAAGCTTATCAAAATTCCTTATTTTATCGAACTTTCTTTTTTTCGCAATATTTTAGACGTCAGTCGAACATTTCTAGTTGGTTGTAGTTCCAATTACCTGCGATGGAGTGTATTAATGTTGCTTAGTGAACCCAAGACACCAACTAGAGACTTAATGAGATAGCAGCAGCAGGAGAACGAGTCATAATTGCTCTGGATTTGAAATGATAAACTTTGAATGGCTCTATCTCAGAAACTATTGAGTCTACAGAGACAAATAAAGTCTTGTAGCAAATTTAATCTACCTGAAAACAGTAAAAATAGTATCAATAACCACGAAGCAAAGTGCTCAATGGTTGGAACGTAGTTAAAAATATTTATATACCACCTACCGGATCCAGTGCGGATTGGTCATGGCCCAATCTCACTAGTCCATAAAAAGTATCCTACCCACCCAGTGCGGATTGGGCCTCGTGAGGAATCAGCCCATTTGCGGATTGGGCCCAGTGCGAATTTGGCATAAGGAATTAACACAATCGAATGTTTTAGGCGTCTCACTGCACTATTAACGTTCGCTCTATAAGACGGCTGTTTCCTACAAAACTGTTAGGATGTTTTTTTTCTAATTTGTTAGACTGACTAATGGCATTAACGTAATTAATTCGGGTTATCGCGATGAGGCGATGAGTGTTACCCAGACATAGAGAAAAATAAGAGTTTCAAAGGTTCTCAGACGGTAAATAACCCATCGGTATCGTATAACCTTCTCTTTATCACTACGCTTATCTGAATAGGTAAAAAGGCGAACGGCAACCGCAATCTGTCTTGTTGCGATATAAATCAAGGATTTCATGAATGTTTTATTACTATAAAGTCACAGTGAACTTAAAACTGTGCTATATATTTTAAAAAGTTCCTACATATATAAATAAATTGTCATAGTTTTATGATGTGATGTAATGAGTTGCATATATTCAATAAACCAAAACCTGTTATCTTTTGCTAAGTATTTTTGCAAATCTAATCTGAAAAAAAAGTTGTACTATTGTCTGTGACGTCTTTGAATACTGTGTTAAAGAGAAGATTCTTTTTTCCTTGTTCTTATAAGGAGTTTCTTTTCGGGGCTCCACTAAAAAAATGTGGTTCCCTATAGAGGAAAACAAAAAATACAGACTGATTGTTCACACCTGTTGATCCTAAAACAACCAGAAATAAACCTTACCTAATTATTAAATGTGTCTTTACTATGTCATTGCAGCATTATCCTACTATACTGTACCATTACAATTGCTTACACAACAACTAACTACAATACAACTACTCTAAGCACAGAATGTACTGATTATTTCAGTACATTCTGTGCTTAGACGTGGAAAGTATTAGTACGCGTTTTAGTCCATATACTCGTAAGTTTACGGTTTACTATTGGGCAATAATTCTAGTAAGATAAAGGTTACCGAAAGGTCGGAGGTCACTCAGACCCGCTGAATCACCTGATAAAAGTGTATCACGGCCATGAATCACCCTCGGGTTCGAGAAGTAACCCCCTTTTCCACGCTTTTAATGCTCATTGCTTCCACTATTTGTTATGTGTTTGAAGGATATTCCTACTAAGGAATACTATATGGAAAAACACAGTATTTGGTTTGGAATATATACTCGTACGCTGAGGTATTTGTCAAAATTTTAACACCTAAGTAGAATTGAGTATTAGTAACTTATTTAAAGATAATTTCATACTTCAAACTCGATAGAAATTTACAAATGTCAAGTTGAAGGGTCATTCTAAAGTTCTAAGTGGGTTCCATCGATATTCTAATTAGGTTCACATTCGGTTGAGGCACAACAAAGTTGATCCATTTCACACGAACCCTCCACTTTATGGGCCCATCGCCGGGTTTTAAAGTGAAGCCGTCATTGGATGCTTATTAAACTATGATGTTTTAAAGTTATAGATACGTCGTTCACACTTCTAATTTAGCAATACGATAGTCAGGTAATTGCCCGACTTGCATTCAGTAGGGCACGCTCTCTCGCTGCCCCTACACTTTACTACAATGTGTAAATATTTTAAGTTTTTCCAGACAAAAAACCCTATTTGTGTTTTTAAATAGTACTCAAAATACACGGGAACTATTAGAGACAAGTTAAACGTGTCATTTCATTCATAAGTAGAGTTTTAAAGAAATTTATGAAAAAATATTTAGATTACTTATTTCGACAGTTGTTGATATCGTTAACACATAGAGGCTAAAGAGGGAGATGTAATCTGCTTTATGAATGAGAGAAAAAGAGACTACTTTAGTGCACTCAAATAGTTATTAATTGGCGGCTGTTGCCAAGGGAAGCTAGGGCGGGGCCTACTTGTGTCATTTTAAAATGCAATAATGTTGGCGGATAACGTGACTATTTGTTATTAACACAGTTTTACTAAACATATATGTTATTGATCTCTTTTATGGGAAAAATGAGAAATGTTGAAAATAGCATTTGGGGGATAGATAGTTTTTGTGTGCAAAAATATGTTTCAAGAAAAATATATTATATTTATACGTTAAAAGAAAATTAATATTAATTCTGTTCAGAACTGAGCGCAATATTATGTCAAAAAATCTTAACCTACATAGATGTAAAATATGGAAAGTAAGACAATAATTCACCACCACACAATCTATAAATAAAATCGTCTCAACCATGAGTCTGATAGAGCGGACGTGCCGACCTTATTGCACTCTTACTTAAACCATTGTCGAGAACAACCTATCATGAAAACCTATTACGGCATAAGCCGCCAATTGACATGCGGCTCTATTGGTGCGTATACAAAGGCTATATTTGTCGGGAAAGTTTTGTTACTTGTGGGAACTCCGCATCAGAGCTGTGTGACATGGGTCAATTTTGCTTCCGACCGAAATTAATTAGTGTGCAACATTACATTAGGGACAATGACGTCGGCGGCCGGGCGATGATTTGTCGTCAAAAAGGGCCGCGCCAATTGCGTTTGTGTTGACTGGATTCCGAGTTTGTTAAAGTTTATTTATGTCGAGACAAAAGTCAATAAACTTTTGAGTTTTGCCTCTTTGTTATCCTGCTCTGACTAATGGTTGTGGCGACATTAATCTTATAAGAGACGTTCGATTTTTGCCCAATTTTGTACGTTGCTTCAAATTATTTTAAAAAACATTTGAAATTATTTTTATAAACTCATCAAAGTCTCAATAGTATTCAATAAAAAATATTGAAAATCTGAATTAAAATAGGGATTGTGCGTGTAAAGAAACGTTATTATTTAGACGCAATTTGTCAGTGACTGACAGATGACAGCTAAAACTAATTCATTACCTTGATTATGATTATCATAGTATACAGTATAAAAAATAACGTGATTTCCGTAGCTAATTTAAAGATGCACATTTACCATAATATATTGTCTGTTTTGCTTTTTTCCCCCTATTTTTTTGTGGTAAATGTACTATGTGACGAACGAACAACAATCCAAAGTAAGCACTATAAGGCTTATGAACAACAATCCAAAGTAAGTAAGCGCTGTAAGTACACTAGGGTAACGGATAGAAAACATATAATTTGTACATATAAGTACACTAGCGGCCATCCGCTACTTCGTTCACGTGAACAAGAACGAACCAACATTTTTCGGGATAAGTAAAATCCTATGTTTCAACCTAGGTCATAAACTGTATGCGTATCAAATTTCATCCAAATCCGTTCTGTAGTTTTTGCGTGGTTGAGTAACGAACGTACAAACTTTCACATTTATAACAGTAATAAAGTAGGATTAACTCATTAATATAGAATATTAGCATAGACGTGGAAGTTGCAATTGGAAAATTCGTTTTCTTAGACACAAATTCTTTGGTAAACGTAGTTTTTGCCACATACAGCTTTCAAAATTCCCTTGCGACCTTCTTGCTTAATTCCATTTTCCAATTTCGACAACAACAAAATTAATTTTGGCCTCATTACTTTGGCACCTACAATCGGATTGCGAAAGCGCCAAGCGTTTTTAACTCCCAAAAATTCTTTCTTGGAAAGTTTGATAAATATTTAATGAAACTTTTTATTCAATTCTAAATTCGCTGATCGAATCTTGATAGTTGGTCAGATGGATTGTTCGCCTTGAAATATTTTATTTTGAGTATTTTAGTACTACCTACGTTATATATACTTCCAGATACATATATCTCCTCCCAACTAGCATTTTAAGCATACTAAAAATAAATGTTACATTGAACACAATGTTCAGTGTTGAAGCTGATTTCTAGTCTTTCTTTATTTTTCGTGTGTTTTAAACAATATTATTATTGCTCAATTTAACATTATATTTTTTGCTACAGACAGTTGAAACTTAAAACAGTAAGTGGGCCGATGGATGTCTCGAAGTGTAGATTATGCCCTTATCCTCGAGGTATAAGTACCTAATATTTTATTCAGTATTCTAAGCAACGAAATTAATGAAGATTCTGACATCTTCATTAGGTGCCATTGGTTGTTTTCATTAGGTGGGTTTTCATATCATAATCATTGAAAATTTTGGCCAAACTTGTGAAACTTTATCCGTTTACGCAACGCACGCAGCGGAAGTTTCCGAATTGAAAAATTTTCACTGTTTTTGTAAAATTTTTCATTGATGCTCCGCTCCTATTGGTCGTGTCGTTATATTATATATCCTATGCCTATGAGCCTGCGTCAATAAATTTACTATTCTGCACAAAAATAATTTCCAAATTGGACCAGTACCTACCTAGTTTCTAAGATTAGTGCTGAACGCACCGAACACACAAACAAACTCTTCAGCTTTGTAATATTAAAAATCTATAAAACGATTTACTGTAGCTGCACTCGGGAAAGAGAATTTTTTACTAATTCAATTTAGAGCAGCGTGAATGTCGTAAGCTGTATGGAAGTAAATGTGACATAACGTTAGAGAACAAAATATACGAGCATTAAAAAAAAAAAGTCGATATCGTTTATTCAGTCTAGGCTGTTACAAGCACTTGTGAATGCCGAAAAGCTACGCCAACGGTTCACAAATCTACGGCGGGAGACCTTGTACTGAGAAGAAACTCAGCAAGAGCTATTTTTTCTCTCCCTGTATTATTTATATACGGAGTCGTCAAATTTAAAAATGACTTCAATATGAGGTAACTCATTATATCAGATTTATCTCAAGTCAAATTAAATTCTGCGTCAAAAACTAAGTTCGCCCTTCACGACATAGTGAAAGTGAGAAGCTCCGTTAATTTGACACCAGAGGTCGCGTAATTTCTAATTAAAACGCTAATGTTCTGTACGTCTTCTGAGCAAAATTTCAATTAGACCCTGTTTATAGACAGACGGGACTGTGTATCCGAGTGTTCAGTTACCTACCGCACATACATTCATTATTTCCGTCACGAGTTACATAGAATTTAATTTCGATTTCGTTTCTCACCAGCCGTTAACAATTACGAGACACAATATGGAGAGCACTGTGTGCGCACATTGATATATAAATTAATTGGTAATTGATACTTCACACGTACGGAATTGGCCTTGATTGAGTTCGGCATAATAAAAAGTCATCTCCATTACACCGTAATGCTCTTGCAGACTTTTAAATTTGGTTCCTTAATAGAAATCTATATCGGGCGCTTTTTAGGGTAATGTAGGGCTTAACCTGAAGGGAAGCCCTGGGTGGGTAAAACTCAAATGGTAATCAATAATAACGATTAAGATTTTTAACTTGGTTTTTTTGAACTTAGAAATATACTCGTATATTATCTTTTATTAATAGTTAACCTATCGAGTCCGTGCCTGGAATCTATCTACTTTAATCTTCCATAAAAGACAAAAAAAATCTAATTTCAAATCTTTAAAATAATGACATTTCCTTTTTAATATAACTGCCAGCCGTAGGCATTACATGAGCAAAGAGGCAGTAACGCGTACCGTGCCCAAAATAGTAAAAATGGGACCCTATTACTAAGACTCCACTATCCGTCTGCTTGTCACCAGGCTGTATATCATGAACCGTGATAGATAGTTGAAATTTTCAAAGATGATGTACATAGGTACCTATTTATGTTGCCGCTATAACAACAAATACTAAAAGCAATAAAATAAATATTTAAGGTGTGATCCCTTACAAGAAACGTGATTTCTTGCCGCTCTATAGTAATAACGGCACGCTTGAAATATTCACAGCAAATTTAAATTTTAATGATTGGGATTTTTTGCTAGCTATCATAATATACTGTCTTTTGTTGTATAAATAATGGTATGGGACTAGGGTTACCATTTAGGAATTTCGAAAGTCCTAACAAAAATCCTGACATTCGAAAAAAGTCCGGACTTTTTAGTCACAAAATGGTATCGTTACTCACTTAGTTGAAATCGTGTGGTATTTAAATTAATATGAACATTTGTTATTCATATTCAATGTAATTTAAAAAATCCGGATAATTTAAAGATACAAACAATGCCCGGACATGTCCGGACTAATCCGGACGGATGGTTATCCTATATGGGTCCCTCCAATGCAATTGAGGGACCCTTCGTGAGCGATTCCGACTCACACTTGGCCGGTTTCTATAATTTATCTAGTTCATAAAGATAGGTATATTAGTCTGACAAAAAGTCCTCACAGTGAAACCAATGAAAGTCACATCGTTCGTAAGTAGTCATTAAATAGTCATAGCTCAATGACCGAACGTTTAATTGCAATTAGCCGTTAGTAGGTATTTCGTGAACAAATTCATTTTTCACTTGTCAAAGCACAGGCTACCGGCAACGTGTTGTCATAAACATTTTGCCCTTCTTTCCAACATATGGCAAGCTATGAAGTAACCGCATAATCCATGGCTATCATAACACTAGCTGTACCCCACGGTGTTACCCGCGGTTTATCAGGGATATTTACCGCAGTAAAACCTAGCATAAGTGTTGTTAATTCAGAGTGTCAGCTAACCCCATACTAAATTTTATTAAAATCGCTCCAGCTGTTTAGACGTGAACAAGTAACAAACATACACACTCACACACTCACTAACTTTCGCCTTTATAATATTAGTGTGATAGTGGTACAAATTAAATAATAATCGCTATTATTCAATTTTGAAAACCACGATGCCAGTGAAAATTTTAGCGTTATTCATCGTCTTTAACTTTACGAGATATAAAAGAGATAAAGCAGTGCTGGCCATGTTGTTTTACTTGTTAATGTTTTAGCTTATAAAAAGTGGCAACAAAAAAGTGTTACCACTATTGGGCATCGAGCCCAGGACCACTGCGAGGCAAACGAGCTCTCTACTACTGAACCAGCGATGCCTGTTAATAAGGTCTTGATTTTTTTAATATCTATTAGAAATGTAATGCGACATTTTAAGCTGAAAAAAAATAGCCCAGTGCAATTGAAGACTTACTGAGCCCTTAGCACGAACCAATATCGAATTCGAATAGTTTGCCAGGGCGGAATGTCATTATCAGTTATGTACTGATTTTTCGGTCTCTTTATTTCCGTTATGGCGCTGCTGTTCAAGTTTCCATACAAAATTTGACAATGACATTTCGCACTCGCAAACTATTCGAATTCGAGCCTACTTTAATACAACGAAAAACTGAATTTCGATCGAAACTTCGCACGTTTCTTATTATGTTTATTATTCGTTTCTAATTATTATAACATTCCTTTGCCCAAAAATAGATAGAGGTAAAACTCTCTGAGCCTAAGACACAACGAAAAATTTAATTTGGTAGTTTATCGTTCAAATTAAGTTTAACCTCAAATTAACGAAATGAAATTTCGTTTGAACGTCGATATCGAAAGTTCGTTTCCGAGAAAGATCGAATTTTTCTTAGGGTGTTGTCGGTCACCGGGTTTGGGGACGTTGAAATCCTAAAGGGGCCTCAAGCCGAGAATTGGCGAGTTCGTAAGGTACACAATATTAAGGTGGCGACCTGTAGGTATACAGGTACTGCTATGAATTTAATATATTGAGCTCAAGTGGAATAACTCCCTCGAAGAAGCTCAATAACCGACGACTATAGCTGTCATTAAGAGGCCAGGTAGTTTGAGTAACTTTTGCGAAGTTCTCTCGAGTTTCGCTGCCGCTAAGCTCTTGATCCCTGATAATAATGTAAGAGAGCAGGCGTCATAAATCATTATTAATACAGCAATTTGTACCACCTCATAAAATAATAATCAACACTTAAGAAGAAGGAGAATAATGAAAATTGTTACGTAATTTTAAAGGGTATAAATTCGTGATATTGCGATTTTGCGATGCTGCTGATAGGCGTGAATATTGCTTTAATAAAAAAGTATGTTATCTAAATACAAGTGTAGCTATAAATAAGTATAGGATATAAGAGGAAAAAATATTACATCCTCCTCCTTGAGTCGCATTCCTTATTACTGAGGATCATGACCTCCCTTCTGCATCACTTTCTTCCGTATGATGTTTTTCCATCTGTTCCTTTCTTTGGCGGTGTGGAGGGCATTGTGGACTGTTGAGTCTAGAGCGGTGCGAATCTGGTAAAACCAACGTATTGGGCTACGTTCACACGGTCTTTTTCCCTCTACTCTGTCGGTCACAATCAGCTTCTCGAGGTTGTCATGTCCTTCCTTGCAATGTGTCCGAAGTACTCAAGGACTCTGCGCAAACACTCGGATGATAGGCGTGAGGAGATTTTGAGCTCACGCCATATGGAGACGTTAGTCCGGAATGCTGCCCAAGGGATACGGAGCATCCTTCTCCAGCACCACATCTCAAAATATTACATAACCTATTATAAATACAGAAGCATCATGTTTATCGTTATGAAGCTAATAATAATAAACAAACCTCATGTTCGTTATTAAAGTAAACGTTTTATTGAGAACAAAAGAGTTTTAATCATAAAGGTAAACACATACCATCATCAACACTTGATATAAAATTCCATCTCAAACTCCCATTCCCATGGCACAGACCAGTGACGTGCGATGTTAATGTTATTATACTCCCTCGATCTCACAATACGCCGCCAGCAGAAAAAGAGAAACGCGTATAGCCATCAAAAATACGCTCGGGAGCGAGTAGTACCTATACGTATCTCGAATTCAGTATTCGGAGTGTTAAAAATTAAGCAACATTCAGTTTTATTATGGTAGACTTAAAAGTTGACGGGTGCTTTGATAAGCTTTGTTATGCGTGCGGTGTGAGTATGGAAAACGATGTTACTTTTTATGGAATGTAGGTTGATTTTGACTCGGAAAATTACTGTGTCCTTTCAATTAGACTAGACAAAGCACTGTCTGAGATTCGGACTTTCCCTAAGCTTAAAACCTGGGTGGGTACGCCACCAAGAGGCCAAATCGTGTGTAAGCCTAAATTAATGATAACAAAGGGCAAAAAAGGGATAATAAAATGAGTTCACGCAACAAGCAAATTTGCGTTGATCATAAAATTGAATATATTTCTAAAGAAAATAAAGGATTGTACAGAAAAAGAAAATACGGAGCACCGAAAAGGTTTATCCTACTCATCCGCATTTATATGCCTCTTCGTCTTGGATATTAGAGGTGATGTTTGCTCAAAGACGCAATAATATGGCTTCTGAACCTTCGGTCGGAATAAATGGTGAAATTTTGTGTTGTTACATATTAGTTACTTGAAACATTTGCATAATATTAACGTTACGTGTTTTTTAATACCCGGTTATAATAATAATGTTCTCAATGGAAATTCTTCGTTAATAATTCAAAATATTGGTTCAACCGATTACTTATGAGGAAAGCTTTAAATCCCCTTAGGAGAAACCGCATCTATAGAGGTTCCGGATGTATTTCACCTGATGGATAAAATACATTAATATAACAAATGAGGTAAAATTATATAACAATGGCCCAGATAAGTTTACAATATGAACCAGTAGTGTTTTCTCTAAAAACCCGATTTCAGCTTGTTACATTTTTATTTTTAAGCATTTAACTGCAAGTTGCTTAAATCTAAAGAAAACGTTACTGAGAAAAAAATCGCTAGACCCAGGTTTCAGACGGCAATCGAACTTGCGTCCTCCACTGGACCGCGGAAGATGTAGGTTGGATTCTTTCTTAAGATCTAAGCTTATAAATTAGTTGAAATTATTACAGAATGTGTATAGCCATGACGTCATCTACTTTTTTGAAATTCTTGTTCAAATGGAACCTTAAGAATGCGAGTCAGACTCCCCCCCCCCCCACTCGGCTTGTTCTTCCAATAACTTTTCTAGTTTGTACTAAGGCCACTTGCATCAATATGCCTTATCCGAATTAAGACTTAATTCTGTTGAGCACATCATTCCATCTTTGTCACTGTGTATACTGACCGGCAAGGTGAGGATGGTTGCCGTGGCAGTTCAATTGCTGCACCATCTTTGCATTTAGACTTTACAACCACTTAACATCAGGAAAAGTGCTCATTTGCCTACCTAAGAAAAACATAATTAGCTTTTGAACTTGTTTTAAGAACTTTACAGTAAAAGTTACGTTGTGTGTTCCTGTTTAGTATTAATAATTTCATTAGTCTTTTTATTAGTGTACCGCAAATGTTTACTATGGGTCAGAACTTACTTTGGCGTATTAGATATCATTTCTATTTTGCTGGTATCAGCATACAATTTGTATGATGTAAGCATTGTGAAATGACAAATAAATATATTTTTCAGTTACTTTTTATTCGTCTTTGGTATAATTTATTCTACTCACAGATTGTTAAGTATTATAAAAACTATGGCAAAATAAAGTTAATTAATCTTGCTTATTTGTATAAAATATTTGAGTCATTCCTAAAGCTAATATGAAATATAACTAAAAATGACTTTAGAAAGATTCCAAGTTAGGTCCAAACGGCACTTAAAATATTCAACACCAAAAATCATGCTATGGTAAAATATAACAGAAACACTTACCTACGTAATCCAATCCTGTGAAGGTAATGGATGATAAAATAATATTAAACACTATGTCAGTTTGTTCAAACAGTGCCAATCCATAAATGGATGTCTCCTTGTCATACTCGTAGATAGATCGGATCGTGACATATCGGATATAGGTCCTTTAGGAGGATTACTTTGGCAAGTATTCTGATCACCATTTATCATTGTTATGTTCATTGGGAGTAAGGAACTAAGTTATTGCGTATTGCATGGTTGGACGTGTTCTGAATATTTTAGCAGTAGGTGGAAGCGTATTGCTTCGCTTATTAGAGGACTGAAAATATAAAAATATAGGTATTACACGTATTAATAAGCACAGCTGATATCATAAGTTAGAATATATATTTTGGGATATATAAATAAACTAGCTGATCCGGTTATGTTCGTACCGCTTACAGTCGGTGAGTATTGCAACTTCAAGCTTAAATTTTTATTTTTATTTGTAATGGTACTTTAGTGTCATAAACTACTATTGGCAATGATGGCAGCGAAACTTGTCATAATCTATAATAATATTATAAACCGGAAGAGTTTGTTTGTTTTAACGCTCTAATCTCAGGAATTGCTGGTGCGATTAAAAAACATATTTTTGTATTGGATAAAGCATGTATGGAGAAAGGCCATAGCTATTTTACATAACACTAAGACTAATAGGAGTGGAGCATCAGTGTGCAATCTTACAATGGGATGGGAAAAAATATTCCATTTATTAACTTCAATTGCGTGCACTACGGTAAAAGTTAAATAATTCATGTATGGCTGAATTGTTCCCCTTTAAAAGTTTTATAAAAAGAAGTCCATGACAACACATGTCTATCTTTTAAAGGTGACCCATTTTTTGCCAAATGAATGCGAGTGAAACCGCAGTGCACCGCTTGTTAAAAAATAAATTCTTATTGACCGCAAGTTTTACATCTTCTTTCTTTTATCTAAACGGATACATACGTTTTGGTTTTATTATTGAAATCTAAGCTATCAAGAAGGAGCAAGACACAACCAAATTCGAAATGGCAAAATCATTTGCATGTTAACCACGCAGCTCCCGAAATCCTCTTAATGCAAAGTCTAACTTTATGTTTAATTCTCTTGTAGTAAGGCATTTCTGTTTGATCCAAAATACAGTATGAATAGTTTTCATTTGTCCTCAAAAGGTTAATTTGCGTTCAATATCCAGACAGAGAACGTACAGAAACTCCTGAGATCTCTCTGTAATCCCAACCCAATCTACTTACTTCAACAAGTTTACTTACATTAGTTTGTTCAGGCAACGTTGAATAGTAATACTAAATCGAAACTCATACAAAGCTTAATTCAAGAAAATAAACATATAATGTCATATTACATACAACATATTATATACGTCATATTAAGAGAAAATAGACAAAAAAATGATATTAAACTGCTGAATTTCGCACTCATTATCATTATCGTCAGCAATTAATCTGCTTACTGTTGGGGTATTGGCATATCCCATGAACGGAGAAGAGAAGATGAAGAGAGGAAGGGCATAGCGTTTTCCGCTAAAATTAGAGCGTCCTTCTGGGGAAGTAACCTCCACCTTTTTTTAAGTCTTGGCCTTACAGTAGACGACAGTAAAATAATACTATCTTTTGGTGGTATTGTATTTCTGTCGGTGAGTAAGGTTCCAGGGCTCAACGGGGTAGGGGATTGGGTCAGGGTAGGCAATGGCGTGACTGTTATTTTTTGTATCGCAAGTGTCCGTAAGCTATGGTGGTCGCTTACCATCAGACGGGCAATATGATAGTTTGTCACCCTTTTAACATAAAAAAAATCGTTTGTCTGTAAAGTCGGTTTACCGACGATAGTTGAAGGTGATAACCTTTTTTTTACCATGTAAAATGAAAGCACGAATATTCGACAATATATCACTGAATATATATTTAATATAGAAAGAATCATTACCATTATCGCCGCAATTATCGTTGCTATAAACAATTGACACCACATTCACTCTTCACTGCATTTCATACTTGACGAAAACATGTAAATGTATTATTGTATAGCAGCTGGCCACGCGGACGCATCGCTCACTCAAGTAGGAGAGAGACAGACGTCGAACGCTGCCGAACGCTGCCGAACGCGGAGGCCGATTGTGCATCTTTGTCGCTGGTTGCGCGCTCTCGCTTGCACTTCAAGCTTTAAATGGAACGCCTCAGAACGAGGTAACGCCGTAACGAAAAAACATGACTCAATGTTTTTTCGTGCGTGCAGCCGGCTCCATCTAATTATTAGACGTTGTCACGTCAAAAAGAAAACGAGATAGGAAGAACGGGCCAAATGCAATCACGTTGGTCGAATGTTGAATGAAGTTTAATTTTCTAGCAATAAATAGTAGTTTATGCGACTTTCGTATAAGAAGAGGTATTAAAACACGAGAGTCTGATTATCAAATCATTGTATAGATGGATATTAGGTCTCGAGTGTTTTAATACCTAAATTATATGCAGTTGCATACACTATTTTATCTTCACTCATAGGAACAATTGTAATTAAAGAAAGTAGCTAGGTAGCAAAGAAGTATTTTTCAAAACTTTTCTGAATACCCTAAAACGAAACAGTAAGATTAAGACATAGTGCATATTAAGCCAAGCATGCAAATTCAAATGTCATACATGATTAAAAATTAGAATAATAATTTTCTAACATTAAAATACATTTAACGATATCGATACAATGCATACGAGGTGGTATATCTATCTAGGTGATATAACTATTTAAATTCGTAATTCAAGTATTTCGACGATGCAGGTAACATACATTGTAAGATTGCGCCGTCCGAATGCGCTTACCATACTCTATGGATTTTTGTGAATTTTACACCAGATATAATGAACTTCAAATTACAAAAAATATCATAATACAATTATTCAAGAATATTCATAAATAACTACAGAACTAATTTTGTCTATAACAACAGAACTTCTTAATATAACTACAGAAATAATTTTGTCTATAACATGTGATTTTTTTTATTCTCTCTCTCTCTCTCTTTCTCAAGGAACTGTAAACGGTGCAACACCAGCTATCCTTTATAATCCCTGTCAACACTGGCCTCCAATAATTAATAAAAACTAGTTAATAATTCTTAACTTTTCCATTTGTTTTAATGACGCACCCTTTTAGCAGTGTTATAACTCTACCTAAGGGCAGATTTATCCATAATAACACGTTACTTTACCATACTATAAAGTATTATAACTATTTTACGTGTTGTAATTAAATCTCCAACCATAAATTTACATCGACGGATCTGAATAACTCCGGTTTTTCCCAAAAAAAAGTGTATTATGTGTTCTAAACTAACTAAAATTATTTGTTACTACTCTACTAAAATTTTTAGATCAATAAATCGAAGTCCTACTCATAACTAGGTAACTGCCACTTGAAGAGTAATAGAATAAGATTATTTTGTTTTGATCTACGACCACAATTCTAGAAGATGGACTTTAAAAATAATGTTTTTTGACGAGCGTTGACAGCGGTACTTTGCTCTTTTTGAGTAAAATTATCGTTGATTGAACATCAGCTGTGAAGGAATGCGGTGTAAATTTTTTTTTTTTAAAATGGGCTTGCCAGTCAAAAGAATAGTCAAATTATGATACGCATTATTTTAAATGAAAATAAACCTTAATTCCTTTTAGGGATCATAATGTTTCAATACTTGGTTTATTGAATTTGGAAATACCACTGCATCACACTCTAAGTACCGCAGTAACAGACTTTTGCTTGAGAATCTTTGGACTTGAAGAGTTTTGCTTTGGATATTGTAATCACAGCCCACCGGCTGCAATTTTACAAGGCACAGGTTTGGTCTCACATGAAGTACTGAATTCACTTTGGCCGAAGGCACCAGTACCAGCTCCTCCCCATAGATCGCAACCAGCGCCGAGCGGTTCGAATTGTTGACGACCGGAACCTCTCCAATCGGATTCATCCTTTGGTTTTGCCTAAGTATGTAGCGTCGCTCTGCATACTCTACCGCATTTATTACGGGGAGTATTCTGAGGAATTACTCGGATTAATTTCAGCTGCTACTTACATCCATCGTACATCGCGACATAAATTTTATTACTATCATATTGTTGCGTGGCAATCCACAACCGTGCAAGTAAGTACTATATTTCAAAATCTACAAGGATAAAAAAGTCCCATACACTATTAAATACAAAATAAAAAATAGACCTACATGCCAATTTTGAAATCGATACCTGCAGTACTTACTGGTGGAGTTAGAGCTGTTTTAACCTTCAAACGGCTCTCCCGTAAAAGGACAATGTTAAAATTGGCCTAAGAACCAACACCAATTTGGCATTTATGATCATTCTTAGTATATTTTTTGCGATAATTATCAGTATTTAGATTGTGACGGACACTTCCAGTTAAGTAAGCTAAATTAAAAAGTTAAAAAATAATCTGAGACAATAAATACCATTTTATATGTATAATCTATGGCAGCGCTGCAAACAAAACACTCTTTCTTCCTAATGTCGGCACTTCACTTGGCTATTCGTATTTGCTATTTTAAAACATGACATCAGTCTGTCCTTTTCATTCCTTATTAAGCATGACAAGGACAAACTGTTGTCAAGTGTAGGGCCGGCATAAAACTTGTTACTCTGTGGTTGTGGTGCATGCAGTTTGCATTCGTAGTAATCTGTGGCATTCGTGCATACCAAAGAGTATTAATAAACCGGAAAGTGCATTCTCGTTTCGGATTACCTGTTGTGTGGTTTATTTGCGATTGTTTTTTCCTTTAATTTAACTATTTCGGATATCTAATATGTCATCGATGTTACCAAAGAGCAGAGCACTTATTACCAAGTGCTAGTGAACCTGTGCCACAACATCCTGAGAGGATCATACTGCCAAATTATTCAAGAACACTTGATACACATTGACGCTGCATATTTACACAATATAGCTACATGTGATATACAAATAAATACAATAAACAATATGATACAATTATGTGAAAAATAGTCAATAAATAAGAAGCAAAGCTACAGTTTTTATTTTATTCACGATTCCTACCTAACCAAGTTTTTCCTAATAGTTATTCTTTAAAATCGCACCGAATAAAATGAATTAGTTGTATTAGTAATTCACTTCATACTGAGTTTATACTAAATTCATAGGTTAACCTATGTTTCATTGAGTATTAAACATAACCTCAAAAAATTTTTAGTTTTCCTAATAATTTAAGTTCTCAGAAGTGTCCGTCAATAATCTTTGTTTTTACAGTCATTTACTTACGATTTTGAACCTAGAAAATAATATTTCATGATTGTTGGTTCTTAGGCTAACAATGTATGGACGCAGAACAATGTCCTTTGCTTGTAACAGGACTTTACGCATACGCAAGTTCATATAACCACCAATAAATCGTACTGGATCAGTTTAAATGCAATACTATATCTTAATTTGTTACGCATAAAATATGTTTTAAGTAGTACTTGTTTTTATAGATTAAGTATCGCCAATTTTCATAGTGATTTACCGTAACATTACCTATTCAGGTTCTTTATGGCAGTGAAATATAGCATATGAGAAAGAAAAATAGGCATCCTCGAGATAAAAAACAACAATAGTTACAATCTCCTTTTCGGTTTTCATAGATTTCGTAGCAAATTAATCTACCCCACCTGATACCAAGTGTAAATGGCGGTCAGTTACGAAGATAACTGTTGCTGTATTCAAACCTTATTTATTGCCAAACACACTCTTCACCTTGCCAGCCTGTATCTTATTCGCTTACTCTACCTGCGGAATTACAACTTTACATATTGCAGAGACAGAATATTTACTTTAAAAAGTGTTACAGAATATAATTAAACGGAAGATAGAAGATAGTTTTTACATAACTTGCATTGTAAGTCATCCCGACATGTTGTAAGTCTTTCGCTAAAAAAATTGTAAAGCAATTTTAGACCACTTCCTTGTACGCGATTGAGCTGAAATTAATTTATGTTTTAGTAGCAGTAAAATATGCAATAGTAATTATTATAATAATTTTGGAGTTGCTGCTCCAAGAAGGCGGAATACATATTCTTTAATCACCTTAATATGGGTATCGCATGGGAGGTCTATGTAGGTAGAATAAAACATATTTTAGTTGTCCTTGTGGGTCAAATTCTTCTGTTATATCTGAATATTTGTTCATATTCCAAATAACATTATTTTGCAAGAGTTTTAAAATTAGATCAATTTCATATCGTTCTTTATTACGAAGAGTATATTTCACAATTTCCAGAATCTGATCTCACCCTAACATTAATAAACAAGAACGCCCATAAAACTGTAATAAAGTGATTCTAAATCATTCCACAGCCATTTTTAAGCTTCTTTATATTTCATAAAGACGAATATCGAAATGAAATATAAGCATTTCAGGTCAGTCGAGATGGTACGTGATAGTAGTTCGCTGAGATTACTCATGATTACTGGTATAAATGGCTATTTGAAATGCATCAAGGAATGCGTATTAAACTTGTAATTTCTAAGTGGTTTTATTACATCTGTGTAATCCATAAACTAGGCAATATCTTCAACAAAGCACCCATTCAGCTACTATCTGGTCATTTATAGTGGGAGATGAAACAAGGCTGGGCAGTGCAGAGACCACTAGTTCTATCAAATATCGATGTTTTTTTGGTTTTAGGTGTTCAAATTGTAAACTATGTTCCATAAAAATATGATTTTAATATAGACTAGTTTAAAATAGCATAAAGGTATACGTTACTGTGAATTTATTATTTTTAGATTCACATAATGAATACAAAAATAATAAAAAATACACTTAATTATCTGCTACTCCTTGGTATTTTGTATTCTAAATTAATTATTTTCCAGAAAAAAAATGCTATGAATTGATAAAAATGTAATAGCGATTATGGTAAAAATGCATTTTGTACTTAAATTATTTTAGATTCACAATTATTTTTGCTGAGGCAGAGGCAATTCATGTGCAGTTTTGTGACTAATAAGTTTAAGCACTTTCTTGCATAATGTTAGGCCTGGTTATAATGTAGATACTTAACATGACGTGCCTTAAGTTCGATGACCACTATCGGAAGACTAAGCATATAATTATGATGAGGCATGGAAGTTATAAGCTGCAACCATTTGCATACATTTTCAAAAGAAGAAATTAAATTCTCATTACTGAGTATGTAATTACTTACGCGAACATAATTTTCCTTTCTTAATTTGTAAGTGATACTTCGTGTCATCTATCATTCAGTTTACTACTTTTTGCCGTATATCGCACCATGCGGTACCGTATATGCAAATCAACAGTCATCGTGAATACTCGCTAATTTGTCTAAAATTTAGTGGTCAGTGTTTTTCTCGTTACTCGATTAATTTTTAATATCGCACTACAGAAAGATATATATATAAGGATAAGCTAACGTATTAAAACAAGTTAAAGTTTGTTTTCATTTATAACATTTGAATTATTGGTTTGATAAGTTTCCTATTATTTTATTACCACGGTCACGGGAATGTCACACCATTTATGTTAAGGTTAACATTATAGTAAATTATTGACTTATTAAAAAAACTACCACGGGAAGCCTGGCAGGAATGAAAATCAAATAAAAATTAAATAAATATACTATTGATAGAAGTATATTTTATATACCCAGTTGTATAGTTATGTAGGAATTTAAAAAATAAAAGAAAACCTTATATCAACGATAATTTCTAAAAAAAAACAAGCCTCTTCAAGGTATAATTACCTCGCTCTAAAGAGTATTTAACTATAAAATTCGACAATCAAAGAGACTTTACTCCGATGAAAAATATTTAACAAAATAACTTGGCTATATGTCTTAGCTATTAACTTTATTTTGCCTACGGAACTAAATATCTTTATTAAAAATCGGTGGATTTTGATCCATGATTTTTACCGCGAGCTGTCAAATCATTTTGCTCAGAATTAAATATGCTGCTCGTGACATAAAACACTGATTTATTCCCTTGATGCTTAATCTACTATTCTTCACCTCGAGATTAAACCGGAACCTTTACTTGCTGCAGTCTCTATGAGTGTTCAAGCTTCTAGTGTAGGTATTTGAAATTGTGAACAATGGGATGTATGAGATTGAGTAGTAATGTGAACAGCAGCTTTCACACCCGCCGCAATAGATGATTCTCATCAAAAACAGAAGCTGATTGTTTATAACTTGGTTGCATATAAATCGATGAAGGTAAATGCACATCCCTAGCTGGTGCCGCAGTGTCGAAAGGGTGCAGTGCTGACATCTGACTCGCGACGGGTCAACGACTCGACTTCTTCTGTGCCTGCCCGCAATCTGCTTGTTGCGTGAACTCTTTGTAGGCTGATGATTTGGTGACGTCACACTGTTACCCATAGGTACGCTCAAGTATAAAACAAAGTTAGAAATAAGTAATAAAAAAGGGTCTTATGATAACAAGATTGAAGAAAATAAACACAAAGGAAGAATTTTAATTTTTGCATTAATGTAACTTCAATGGAATACCTTTATAAAGATATTTTTTGACTTGTATTATTATATTCTAAGCATTGAATTTGATTAATTTAAATCTAAAGAAAATTTATTATAATATTCCACGCGTACCAGGCAGCAGACTGATTCGAACCCGCACCCTCCGCTATCCGGGCGGATGCACTGACCATTATGCTACCGTGGCCCTAGCGGCCGTGTCGAATTTTTTGTAGTATTTCTTAGTCTGCGAGGCAACGCCATCTCTTCGCATTGTAGGTAACCCATAATGTCAAACCGCGGTTCGCGTGGAATTTTTTCTAGTAAAATTTTCTTAAAGATTTTTTTTTATTTAAGTTATTAATTATTTTAAAACTAAACGGAAATTTAAGAGTACATGATATTGTATAAAAAAGTATTTTGCTATAAAGTATATAGCTGTACACAGTTAATTACACTCAAGTAAAAATTAACTTACAAGTGCTCGTTGCGAATACGAAGTTATTTAAAAAGGAACAGAGATCTATGCGACCACTAAGGCTTGATTTCTGCTTACCTCAAGTCGTAGATTCTCATAAACTAATACTAACATAAGCTGAATCGCAGGCAATAATGTCTAAATTGCGGTATACGTAAATCACCGAGTAGGTAGAACTCCCTTGCCTTACGATTTTCTTTGGCCTATAAATTCGCACATCGGTACTTTCACTACTTGTACAGTATAATCAAATCATAAGAAGCATTAGCATAATACAATTTACAAATTTAACATAAATCTGTATAATAATTCATTAAACGTGCAAACTATTTTAACCAGGGAAAATTTTTAATTATAATTCCATAATAATACGAAAGTAATACTGTAGGAATATTACTAACCTAACCTAACCTAAGCTTCTGAACCGATTGTATAATGGAAATGGAAAAAAAGAGAACGTTTTTTTTAAATCGAAAATGGAATACCTGGTTACTTTAAAAATCTGTATTAATTTATTTATGTTCTTTTGTCGTATGCTGATACATTATGTTTCCATAGTATTTATTATTTCATACAAACGAGTGAAGTCGGAACGGACCGTTATTTTAATAATTCGACAAGGACAGGAAATAAAAGAATCGGGATCGTGGCTTGTAGGTAGAGCTGTCCAGCGCCAATTTTATAATAATATAATATTATTCACGCTGAATTTATTATTTAAGCTGCTATAATTTAATTTAGTGAATTCAGATTTTTACGCCCGAAATATTACCTATTTAAATTGCCTTGGAAAATTATAGATAATATTTCGGGCTTAATAATATCTGAAAAACAATTTAAAAATGTATATTACAGGCATTCTATAGCAGAACTGATATAAACTTTTTCTTTCAGGTAAATACTGTTAAGTAAACTATCTCGTTTAGGTACCGAAAAACTTAAATAGTGTAGGCTTGAAGCCTTTTTAGTACATACATACTCGTATAAGTATATTTTTGAATGTTATTTAGTACGATAAAATGTATAAAACATCATAGAATAAAAACATAACTAAAATAAATGGGGCATAGCGAATTAGAGCGCTCGTCTTGGAAGCTGGGGGCACGGCAGTGTCCCGCCAAGTCAAGCAAAAAAACGGTGCGGCCGTACCATCCTATTCTCGATTTCTAAGATTAACTTCGTTGTGGATAAAACTAGAAGCCTGAATTTTCAGTAACCAAGTAGACGTTGTATAATCAACGTTTATTTCAATTTGAACCAGAATCTTAAGAATTATATCTAGTCAAAGTTTCTTAATTTTGTCACTCACTGACCGATCATCAAAACTGTAAAGCACTTCTAGCAGACATAGAAGCTTAAAATTTCGAATACAATTAGTGTGTATTAGTTTGTAATCTATATATATAAAAATGAAACCCGTTTTCCGTTGTCACGACATAACATGAAAACGGCTTGACCGATTTGGCTGTTTTTTTTTTGTAGTTTTCTAATACTCTGTACAAGGTTCTTACGGAAAAAAATATAAAGAAAATCCCAAGGGGATAAAATAAGGAATGAAAGTTTGTATGAAACTTTATCAATTTTAAACCGATCGGGCTGAGACTTTGCATGCAGGTATAAGAAGAATCATAGATGAATGTCATTGTGTACAATACAAGCCTGAGAACAAAAACTGTAGTCTACACTTCAGCTCTACACCGAAGCGAAGCGAGGGCGGGCCGCTAGTTCCATATAAATATATTGGACTACAAAGTTACATTTGCAACTACAGAAATAAGAAAAGCTCATAAGACAATAAGTGGGCTTTAAGAAAATCCGTTGTTAGTATTCAAGAAGTAGAAGGCACCGGAAAGGAAAAAAGGAGGACTATGTACAGGAAGAAATAAGATGCTATCAAAAACATAACTAGTAAAAAAAAACAAGTCTCACAACTCAGTTCTTCTGTTGTAAAAAGTTGTGAAATCCATGTAATATCAAGTCAGTTAATTTGTTGGTTTTAAATAAATAGATTGACTTAGCAATCGCACCTAATTGAATATAATATATATATATATATATTTTGTGAGATACATTATGTTTTCATGCGATGGCCACGTCAATCTAATGATGTAAATATATTTTGAACCCGTTTAAGCGTGTTTCATTTAAGTTATGTTATTGATTGCATACAAGCTTGCAGAAGATCAGCAGCGAAATAACAGTAGTGTTATTTCGCTGCTGATCTTCTGCAAGCTTGTATTGGATAGTGTTTTGTTTCTGTTAATGAACAAGGTTCCTGTACTCCATGGAGTTAGGTCAGGCTGAATGAGAATCTGGTATCGTAAGCGTCTATTGGCTATGGCGGCCGTTTGCCATATGAGGCTTGTGCTTGTTTGCCTCCTTTTTCTTATAAAAACACTTGGTAACTCTGGAATCTCAAACAACTGTATTAAAAGAAACAATATTTAACAAAATGGCTATCAAATTCAGACTAATAATTCAAAGCAGACAGCATCATAGCGAGGATCGTATATGCGGCGTTTTAGATATAACTATTTGAAAATATGACGTAAAATGGGAAATTCCCACAGCTCAGTTCCGTACGCGCAATTTCGCTAAACTACATATGAAAGTAGGCCCCTTTTTCGATGATTTCCCATAGGACATTTCAGTCGGGATGAGAGATTTTTTAAACACAAAAATATGACTGATTTTTTAAAAAGTTTTGTTAGAAAAGTAAAGTAAGAGTAAATTATCGTGTAATGAAATTTTCATGGTTCATTATAATCTTTATCAGCCTTTTAATGTTACCGTAGATAGGGTAAGTCTTTTCAATAAATGGATGGAAAGAATGAGGAACTAAGGTTAAAAAGGGACCAGGAACAAATATGAAAATAGACAGAAGACCACATTTTTTTTTAATTTATTGAAGCTATTAAAATAACTAACGACGCTATATTTATTTACGAGTGATGGAAATTAATTAATTATATATTTTATTGTTTCAGGTAAACGACCTTCTATTAAACTTATACAAGAGAGGCCTACCTGCGGATTTACCGCTTGATATGGAGCGGGGCCACTTGAGCTTAACTTAAAATAGTAGTGGTAATGATTTACTTGTTTAATGTACCTCATGCATTTATTAACAAGGTTCAATGAAGCAGTCAACCACTCACTTCTATTAAAAAAGCTGCATTTGAAAGGAATACACGGTGCTCTTCTTAACTGGTTTGAGTCTTAGACCCCAGGTGGTTGTCGCGCTAGTGAATTTGAATCTAAGGTGTAGTATGCAACATCAGGTGTTCCTCAAGGCTTACACTTAGGTCCTTTACTCTTTCTCATATTCATTGATGACATAGGTATTCACATTAAACACTGTCATTATAGTCTGTTCGCGAATGATTTAGAAATTTACAGACCAGTATGTTCTCGTCAGGACATAAATCTAATCCAGGAAGATTTAATCAGGATCTACAATTGGCGCGATTCGAATGCCATGTCCCTTAATATCAGTAAATGTTCACATATAAAAATTTACTAAAAAGAAAAATCGATTTCCATCTACTTATAAAATTAATAATGTAACATTGCCTGAGGTTTGGGAAGTCCGAGATTCGGGTGTTGCGGTGGATAGTCAGCTGAAACACATGCCGTCTGTGCAAGTAATCTGCAGGTTAAATGACACAAAAGGATATGTAATATGACAAAGCACCCTATGAAATTACCCGAGCTTTTGGTTTGGTGATGCGGTCGTGTCGGTGAGTAAGGTTTCCAGGGCTTCACGCACGGGATAGAGGATTGTATTGATATCACGATTTTCTTCCACATCAAATGGTCGCCACTGGAATCCATTCACACTTAACATCAGGTGGTGGAGTGGGGAGCTTTGCTACTTTTTGTATAGAAAACTGGTCGAGTTTTTGTTTTGGGCCTCGCACACCAATGGTGCAGTACCGCTGTGTAAGATTTATAACATTTTAAATAAAAACTTACATGCGCTTTATTTGGAATGTTATTATAAATCTATTTAAGCAAAAAATTATGTAAAAAAATTAATCCATTTCGTTGTTCTTGACTTAACTAAAAAACCAATACGATTCAAATGTAAAGAATAGTTTACTGGATTAATTTCCCCCCGATCCAGGTTTGAGACTGGATTCGAACCCTAATCTTCCGCTATCCGGGCGGATGCACTAACCAATTATACTACCGAAACCTTAATGGCCGTCCACCCAGATAGCGAAAGCTGCGGATTTGAATCATGTCTGAAACCTGGACCAAGTGGATTTTATTGTTGTAAAATTTTCTTAAGATTTAAACATCTGGTATTTAAATGCTTAAAAAATATAAATATAATAATCTTCATTAGCATTTCCTCAAAATACAACATCAACTTATTCCGAATGAAGATGTTCCGAGTTTGTTTTTGATTATCATATATTAAATTTATGTCTTTATACTGTTAATTTGCCTTAATATCAAGGGATACCTATTTGATATTTAGTTTGGATATTTCGAAAGCAAACATTGTTAATTGAGTCTGCCTCTGTTGTCATCTGATTAACAACTACACTGCCGTTGATTTCGCTAAATGTATGATTACGTTAAATCTCAAAACAGCGAGAGGCTTAAACGGTAACGACGAAATGAAAGACTGTGTACATGTACATACACTCCATCTTCCTATGTCGTCCATAGGGAAGGCCTATGCCCCAGCAGTGGGGACATTAATTGGCTGATGCTGATGAGATACATGTACACATATATTATGTAGCGTATGAGTAGAGAAAGAGTACCTTAACACAGTGGAATTCCTTGCCCGCGCAGGTTTCCTACAATCTGGGGTCCTTTAAAAGAGGTGTGAAAAAGCATATCTGCATGCCAGCAAAGTGGGAGTAATTGGTGCGGCAGTATATATATATATTGTTGCACCAATTTGCCAATCACAAAATCTATTCCTTTCTTCCAAATTCGACTATAAACAAAAAACGAATGATTTTTGTGTAACCTTAAACGTTAACCCAACGCACGCTACGGAAGCTCATAAATGGATTATTTTTACCCGTTTTTGCAACATTTTTCATCGATGCTCCACTCATATGTATAGCCTATAGCATTACTCGATAAATGCACTATCCGACACAAAAATATTTTTTCAAACCGGTCCAGTATTTTCTGTGATCATCGCGTTCATACAAAAAGAAAACAAAAAATGAAACTCTCCAGCTCTATGATATGAGTAATAACTACCTACTTCTTCGTGTTAAAATATACAATAGTAAAGCCGGTACAAACTTGTCTATATTATTCGTAGCCGGGTAATTCTTATCCTCATAAATCACTTCTTATTCAAGACTATGCCGGTACCCGATATTGGTTTTAATTAAATGAAAGTTCTTTTTCGATTAGACCAATCCTTAGTTTCATACCATTTAAAAGCTATTATGAGTGCAGTAATTGTAAGTGATAAAAGTGATGGATGTATGACAAACCACTGCGTCACTAGATACGTTTAATAATAAGGGAATGGACCAATGTTAAGGGGGACAAACTTCTTTTAACAGCAGAGCAATGGCATTCGGGACAGCGGGTCTAAACTGCGCAAAAAATAGAAGTCGTTGTGTATAATACAAGAATTGAGAAAAAAAACTATAGTTAACACTTCAGCTCTACACCGAAGCGAAGCAAGGGCGGGCCACTAGTACACAAAACATTTTTACGATAGTATACTTATCTATACTATATCAACTATTTGTAACCATAGTTTTCCATAACATACGCCTTATAGTACTTACTTTTGGACTATGCTAATTGGTGTGTAAGTGTAAGAAAGACGAATCTTTGAATTTTAGAGGTGTTTATACGGCGTTAATTTACAATCTTACGTAGTAGGTACTGGCTGGTAATTTTATGTGATCTTATAAAAAATATAAAAAGCGAATATACGGTAACAACTCAAATATTTTCCTACACAAAGTCGACGATGGAGTGTTGTAGAAATCTATTTGGTTTTGACAGCATCTTACCCATTCCCATGTGTTGCGTCACAAGTGTGTTTATCAAATCCTGATTGAATTCTAGGAGCGGACACGTCCAATATTGACCAGGGGCCGTTTAGATCTTGAGGATACTTGAACCTCCGAGACAGTACAAGCTAGACGTGTGTGCTTAGAGGATATAACTATAGACACCATACTGTTTGGTTTGTTTGTTTGGATATAAGAAAAGCAAATCGTTACGAGTGATTAGGCATACAAACCATCTAGCTACCCACCCAGCTGCATAACTAGATGCCTCGCTAGGTTGCGACGGAACAATCTTAAAAATTTGAAGTGAAAACTTCTTTAGCAGCGTTGTACACTTTTTTTGTAATGGGTAAAAAATGTTAAACTCGCGTCAGGACACGTGACCTGTTCGAAAATTCGTAAGCCGGATGGAGAGTAGACAGCCGGCGCGGCGTAGGAGAGGAAGTACTTCCTCTCTTTCTAAGGCGCGGCGAAAATGTATGTCTGTGCCTGCTGTTTCGTTTAGGCCGCGCAGGGCGTTTGCGCGAATGTTCGTGTGTGTTTATGTTACAGCGTGCCACGCGCATTCATGGATGGGACAGCTGATGTCTCGACCGTCCGTGTAGTGGCCACACTACTGTGTGTTCGTAAAATTCGTGTATTGTATAAAGTGTTACTGATAATTAAAGCAATTCGTGCAAAGTTAACCATTACAAAATATCGAAAATGCACAACGTTAATATTCAAGGTTTTACTTCTGCCGGCACTCCTGGAGTGCAACCCGTCGTTTTTTTTCGCCTAGCCATTGGCCTTACCGTCCGATAAGTAACTTGGTTCCAAAACCAGTGTTGTTTTACTGTAGTTTTCTAAAAAGTATAAGTTACTTTCCTAGACGGCGGGCGTCCCAATTAGACTAGCGAATTGCCTGCCTATGCTTTCTTCTCTCTCAAATTTACGTATGCACCTTATGTCACGCAAGTTTTATTACCTACCTAAACTAAGTAGTTACGCGTATCTACTCCCACATTGTCTATTGTATTGTACTCACATTCCAATTATTTCGTTGAACCTTATTGCCAATGCCGTCTGAGAGGTTGAAATGCAATTATTAAGTCAATCAAATCACCAAAACTTAATTTGATAGAGTCATTCTATTTTTGATAACAATTGAAACGGGGTTCGACCTATCGAAAATTATATGTACACTAGAAATATGTTTAGTTTGCATCGTTATTTATGCTCTACGGAAATAGTAAAATGAATAAGAAAAGTTCTCAGACTCGGAACATAAATATCTATTTAATCAACAGTTTATGGTTCGTCGTAAATCTGTTACTCAATATAATGCTGTACTGTCCTGTGTACTGTCAAGGCCACTACAGTGTACTGCGGATATCATTCTTGGTTGCTAGTTAATAAAATTGTTATCAATGTCAAACTGTACCTACCCAGATGTACTTAACATAATTGTATCTTAAACTAAAACTTAGTATATAGAGCAATCTTAATTAATAAGAATAAAGCCATTAGTACTAAAATTCAAAGCCTACATTTTTACTTTTTACTCTGTACCGTTGGGGAATTATTTAATTATCATTTTATAGAATTTTTGTGGTTTATTAAAAAATAGTAAAAAAGACAAGCAATTTCAGTCTTATGACTAGGTACACTATAATTACCCGAACGTCTAAACTAATGTAAAATTTCAATTAATCGAGCTTCATGCCGGTTTATTAATAGTATTATTAAATTACTAGTGTGTAGGAAAAATACGAAACGAGTACTACAGAATAATATATGTAGGTGCAACTTTCAGTGCTTTCATTGTAGAGGGTGCTTATGACCCGAGCGGAAAATTCCATTTTTTTTTAAACTATATAGGTAGTTTAAATAATCTAGATATAAACCTTTTTGTCTTGACTAACATTAATTGGGAAATTAATTTGTAGCTATTCTCATTACACTTTACATAAAATGCCTACCATTTTAATTGTTATAAACTCTCTTTGTTCATACTTAATGGAAAGGACTCTAAAATGGTTACCTACGTCATCGGAGCCGGAGCTCTGCTGATGAAAACCGATACGTAATAGAATAAGGTTGCATGGCTGTGATTAATTTTAATACATAAAGCCAGCTATTTGCGACTAGAACCTATCACATTCCTCTAAATATAGAGGCAGTGACGCATTCATAAGCCTAGGGGGTTATATGCATTTATTATTTATAGTTATACTTGATTATACTAAGGACTATGCATCGTTTATATTTGTACTGGGCAATATATTATATATTTAATATTTCCGCCAAGTAAGGTGATTGTAAGAAATGCAAAATTAAAAGAGGAAGTGTTTAATTAAAAAAACGACGGATTGCACTCCGTTAGTGCCGGCAGAAGTGAAAATTTTAATATTAACGTTGTGCATTTTTGATATTTTGGAATAGTTAGGGAATCATTTTGCATTAATTGCCTTAATTATTATCAGTATAAATTACTATCATTTATGTGGTAGAATACAATATTTATTTATTGCGCTATCGTACACAAACATGATAATTTATATTACATTAAAAAGTTTATCTCTCAGAAAAATCAACTTCCATCCATAATTTCGTTGACTTTTTCACCAATTTTACGAATACACAGCAGTGTGGCCACTATACACACGTCGAGCCCTCAGCTGTCACCATCCATGGATGCGCGTGGCACGCTGTATCATAAACACACACGAACATTCGCGCAAGCGCCCTGCGCCGCCTAAATGAAACAACAGGCGCAGGCATACATTTTCGCCGCGCCGTAGAAAGAGAGGAGGATACTTCCTCTCCTACGCCGCGCCGGCTGTCTACTCTTCATCCGTCTTGCGAATTTTCGATCAGGTCACGTGTCGTGACGCGAGTTTAACATTTTTACCCATTTCAAAAAAAGTGTACATCGCCGCTAAACAAGTTTTCGTCTTACGAATTTTCGATCAGGTCACGTGTCCTGACGCGAGTTTAACATTTTTAACCCATTACAAAAAAAGTGTACAACACCACTAAAGAAGTTTTCATCTTACGAATTTTCGATCAGGTCACGTATCCCGACGCGAGTTTAACATTTTTTACCCATTACAAAAAAGTGTACAACACCGCTAACGAAGTTTTCACTTCAAAAAACTATTCGCAACTTTTAACATTCACTATCACCACAAACAACAACAATCATGACAGCATTAACGGACCATATCTCATCAAGCGGTCTTAGTGCAGATTAGTGGATATCTAATAACTGCAAATTCATCTACAAAAAAAATATTTCAGAAAAATCATTTAAAAGAAAATTCTTTAAATTTATAAATTTTGGAGATAAACGCCCATAAAATTGTGTAAGTTTTTAATTTATATACGACCCACTTATCCCCTATTACAACAAAATAGTGGATTTGGCCTAGTGCGAATCGAGCTCAGTGCTAATTAGGCAAATTGCGGATTGTACCCACATTGGATTCGGCCCAGTGCTCTCTCCTACCGATCTTAATATATCCCTATTAGTTAAAAAAGAGTATCTTACCCACCAATCCTCACCGGAGTCGGGTGGTAGGTTATGGCCCGATTCCCGATTCCGTCGAACTATCAAATAAGGCTTAAAACAAAACCTCGGCTACCGCAGTCAGTTGTCGCCCAGCAGCAGTTGTCTCGCTATAATCTTAGAAATTTTTCGCGTAGCTTCTCATCCGCCGTAGATACTGTCCAAAAATGAATTTTGTTCCAAAACTTCATTCCGATATATAACTGCACGATTGCAGCTGGCTCTAATAGCTTTAGCGCGCTTGACTGACATCGGCGATGTCCTGATTATACATTTTGGGTGATCGAACCTATGATAGGTCCATCAAAAGTTACTCAACTCCCACAATCGCAGACCGGAAGGGAATCGCTAACCGTTTATAGCCTCATCAATAACATTCATGGACTGACTCACCTTAATTTCACAGACAGTAGATACGTTCAATGTCAATTAGAAATTATCCAATGCCGTTCGAAAGCCTGTTAATAAAAAAAAAGTTTTATTGCTACAATAGCTCGTATTCTGGAACGTGTGAAATTCGGCACCATCGACTTTGAGAAACAATGGATTGTGAAAAACAAGTAACTATCGGTGCTCTGTTAAACGTTAGCGGTTACTGTTATGTTGCTTAGGTAACTGTGTGATGAATCTTGTGCAAGACTGATGCATTACCATTAGCTTGCATTTCCTTAGTTGTGTTAATTTGTAATATGTGGGCTTCCTTCGTGCTTCTATTTTATTATTCTGAGTCAGAAAAGACAGTAATCCATCCTATTGTTTTGTTAAGTTATCATGAACCGTGGCCTACTACAGAATGTATTACATTTGGATTTTGGACTTTATATATTCTGAATAGATTTAGTGTTTACCTCTATGTAAGCACTTAAATAATATGCCTTACATGAGCATAAAATGCAATTAATAATAAAAATAATTAATGCTTATATTCACATTGTTTATGAGTGTTGGCAGTTGGCACTTATGATACCTTTACCTACCTGTTGTAACAATAGATTTCTTTTCAAATGAAATGTTCAATGTCTTTCCATTTACCTGTTTCTATATTTTCCTATCGGTAATTAGGTATGTACCTGGTTAACATTATGATTTTCATAAAAATAAACAGATATTAAATGGGATGGGAGATTAAACTATCTTTACATAATTTCAGAAATAATCTTTTTATGTATATAATATAAATCTTAGTGATAAGTATTATTAACTAAGGATTACTAAGGTACCTAGTTCTATTCTTATGTTGATAAATACCTATGTCGCCTATATTGCATTTATTAAGGTAAACAATCTAGGCACAACTTTTTAACAAAATCACCCATTTAAAAATAAAATAATAACGAAGCCAATAAACTATTAAAATAAATTGCCTTTATAGACCGAAACCTATTGAATCCAGTTATCAGTTGATTTTTAATGCTGTATTTTCAATTTTGACGACCTCCATAGCCGAGTGGTTTGTACGCCGGGTTTCATGGCGTCGCCGACTCGAGAGGTCCCGGGTTCGAATCCCGGTGGGGGCAGATGTTTGTGTGATGAACACAAGAATTTGTACTCCAGTCATGGATGTTTAAATATGTATTTCTATATAAATAAACTATTAAAATAAATTGCCTTTATAGACCGAAACCTATTGAATCCAGTTATCAGTTTATTTTTAATGCTGTATTTTCAATTTTGACGACCTCCATAGCCGAGTGGTTTGTACGCCGGGTTTCATGGCGTCGCCGACTCGAGAGGTCCCGGGTTCGAATCCCGGTGGGGGCAGATGTTTGTGTGATGAACACAAGAATTTGTACTCCAGTCATGGATGTTTAAATATGTAGAAATTTTTATTTTTTTTAGTTTATATAGAAATACATATTTAAACATCCATGACTGGAGTACAAATTCTTGTGTTCATCACACAAACATCTGCCCCCACCGGGATTCGAACCCGGGACCTCTCGAGTCGGCGACGCCATGAAACCCGGCGTACAAACCACTCGGCTATGGAGGTCGTCAAAATTGAAAATACAGCATTAAAAATCAACTGATAACTGGATTCAATAGGTTTCGGTCTATAAAGGCAATTTATTTTAATAGTTTATTTATATAGAAATACATATTTAAACATCCATTTTCAATCCAATACTTATATATGTAAAGTATATGTATTCTATCCGTTACCCTAGTATCCCATAACACAAGCCTTATAGTGCTTACTTTGGGGCTAGGCTAATTGGTGTGAGTGTTGGAAATATTAAAAAAAAAAGGAGTGCCAGTTGCAAGTGCAAGTTAGGATGAACAGACTGTAGTATCTAGTAACAGTACTTTTATTTTTTATTTTTTTAAACAAATTGTCCGTTTACTATGATTAGTTGCTAATAAGTTAAAAATATAATAGAAAAATAATAGTGAGTGACATTCTTTTGGGTATGCTGGGGCCGATTTCGTCGGTATCCTTTATTGGAATTATCTTGACATTTACTCAAATTACCCAGTACATGTATAATCTCTGTCTACACCTTGTATTATAGAAAGCATTGTATCGCTGTCCCCAGACACGTGTAGAATAAACAACACCGCTGAGACTTTCCAACGAAATATTTAACACACTGAGCAATGTGCGCACGCATCGAATATTCATCAAGGGAACAATAGCGACGGGCCTAATTTTAGGAGAGAGAATTGTGATTTGTTGATGCCATAAGTATTTGTAGCTTTAATACACAAGTTATTGTACTTCATTTACAAAACAGCTTCGAAAATAATATAAGAAAATATTTGGCTCGTTTTAGTAAGTATCAATTACGTTTATATATTTTTAGTATAGCGAATATGAATGTTTCATAAATAAAGGAATATTCTCGTACAATAAATTTTGAAGTAGCCATAGAAATACACTTGTCTTAGTTTCCTAACATTACACAAGAGGCATAACAACTTTTGTCTACCCAAGAAATTGGAAAGGATCAAATACACAATTATACAAACAATGTGATTCCATGCCGAAAATATCTTCGAACTGTAGGTACGACATTGTATAGATGTTCAATATACGCGTGATGCTGTCATTGTGTACCAAGGGATAGAATAAAATATCATTTTATCGCCCGAAAATATTTTGACATTGTTGCTTGAACGGCTAAAAAGGATATTGGCTGTTTATCGGGCTGTATGCAATATGAAATGAAATATATTGTGCTATTTATAGGTGCTCGTTTTTATTATTTTTGCTTCGGAAAAGTCAAGATTGACTCAATATAAAAAATGGAAGTAGTTCCCTTTTTTTTCTTCTTGTGTGCGTAATTTTACATTCACAGTGTGAACATTTTTGGTAAGGTCACGTACGATGCCCGATGCCGACTGTCATATCAGCAATTGGGCCGTCTTGCTTATCAGAGATTGTCAACTTGAGCCTTTATTTTTATTTCTTTCTTTCCCATTGTAGATGCAATCTGTTTCCGTATATTTCGGTGCATTCGTAAATAATAAAAGATATCATTCGCGAAAAGAGGTTAAGTCAGATTACGATTGCTTAACGAAACTATTTAAGACATAACGGTTTGAATTTAATTTTACAGGTTAAAGTGAAGGGTTTGAATTTAATTTATTTGTATAGATAAAATAAAGAAATAGTTGCCCATAGAAAACAATACATACCTTTGATGGTTTTCAAGGGAGATTAATTTAATTACAGCTTAATAGTCAATACGGGCAAAACTTATTTTACTTACAGAAAATTGTAAGAGGGGCCTTGTAGGCGCTCCACTGTTATGTGTGAGCGATTGCTCATAGCTTGACGAAAACTTGGTTGTGATTGCGTCGTTGCTCCCGGGTGTGAGCGCTGATTGATTCGATTGTTTGATGTCGCGTTGTTTGACTGGCTATTATCTATTAGGTGGAAGTGTAGTGGGAACGAGCCGGCGTCATCGGTTCCTGTACAAATGGTTTTTGATCACCTTTCTAACCTCTTTTAGTATTAGATCTGTGTAATATGCTTATGCTAGGGCCACATGAATAGTGTTTACATTTGAGATAGCAGATTGGTTAGTACTTTTTGTATAAATTATTAGGAGGTTCAAATTTCTCAGACAATCATAATATTTTGAATATTTCAAATGCTTTCTAGAAGATTATTATAATAATAATCTCTGTTGAATATTAAATTCTTGAGAAATTCCTAAATGTAATAAATTTTCCAGTGAGGATCAATATCCAAACTTAAATTAATTATTTCCATTATCAGAGAGGCCTCCGAAAGACAGAATTCCAAAAGAGAAATTTGCCTAAGTAGTAGTAGGCAGTTATTTTAAAAAGTGTTTTCTTCTTCAATGCCATGTAATTTCTATGGGTTTTGATAGGAGGAAAAAAATTACCTTCCAAAGCAATCTTATATAATTAATAAAGTTTTCCATATATAACTTCAGAACAAATAACATAATCATTAATTGTTACTAACAATTAATGATTATATTGTTAAAATTAAATTAAAAAAATAAAGATTATATTGTTATTGTTACTAACAATTAATGATTATATCCATGTCTTGAAATAAAATAATTAGTTTTTCATTAATTAATAGTAATATAAAAAACCTTATACTAAACAACCATATTTCGTTGTTTATAACAACAAATATCTTATATCAAAGAAAACAGTTATCATTTTTATTACAATTTCTTTTTTTGTATTTCTTTTATCAAAGAAAACAAATACGGAGGTCAGGTTACAATGATGGATTTGATTAATTTATTTCTTTCAAAACGTATTGGCAAGGGAAAGTCTCTAGTGGTATACTAACCTTTTAGGTTTACAATAAAAAAAAATCATTACGCACGCTCCCATACATGGCGCCGTGCGTATTCTTTAAGGATTTTTTTTATTTCGATCGAATCACACTAATCTAATTTGCACTGCGGGTTACAGTGCGTGGGGAGGTGTTTCTACATCAGAAACATGTTAAATTAAATGAGCACAGGAGATTGGTAGATTGGTAGGTTATAAGAGGATTGGAGGGTGAAAGTGGGGATCGATGGGTAAAATAAGGGATTAGTGGGTGATAATGGAAAAAGTTGGGAGATAATAGGGGATGGTGGGTGATAGTGGGGATTGGTAGGTGAAAAGGAATTCGAGACTGAAAAGGGGAATTGGAAGGTGATTATATGAGATCTCAGAATCAGCAACTACAGACCTATCAGTATTTTGTCTTGTTTTGCCAAGCTATTTGAATCTCTAATATATGAGACACTTTACTCACATTTCAAGCCATTTTTATCACCTCATCAGCATGGTTTCCTGGCTAATAGATCAACAGTAAGCAATCTCTTAGAATATAAATCTTATTTGTGTTCTGCTTTTGCCAAAAGGTGTCAAGTGGATTCCATATACACTGACTTTTCGAAGGCTTTTGATAAGGTTTGCCACGGGTTAATTTGTCAGAAGTTAGAGAGCTATGGAGTGCATGGCAACCTGTTAAGATGGCTGACATCTTATCTGGATAAAAGGAGTCAGCTTGTAAGTATGCAGGGACATCTCTCGTCTTGTACTTCAGTTACTTCGGGCGTTCCACAGGGCTCCCACTTAGCGCCTTTGCTTTTCGTGGTTTTCAGCAATGATTTAGCGGAAAGTCCTACTTGTCCCTGCTTGTTATATGCTGATGACCTCAAAATATTTTATGCCATACAGGATATCCAAGATTGCCTTAAGCTGCAGCACAATCTGGATCTAGTAAATAGGTGGTGCTCCGATAACCATATGTTTATCAACTCTAGCAAGTGTTATGTTGTATCCTTTGGTTCTATTAAAAATAAACTCATTTTTGATTACCGTATCAGTGGTTCTACACTACAACGTACACCCGTTATTAAGGATCTTGGTGTGTATTTCGATGAGGGTCTTACGTTTCGTCCACACTACGACTATTTGATTTCCCATTGCCATCAACTTCTTGGTTTTATTTCACGTTGCACTAAAGAATTCACCAATCAGTCAACTCTGTTATACCTATACTTCTCATTAGTGAAAAGCAAATTAGAATATGCCTCAGTCGTTTGGTCTCCTCATTACAATGTACACGCTGAGCGTATTGAAGGAGTTCAAAAAAGATTCTCAATATTCTCAGTTTCATGCTTAATTTAGGTCGAAAATATAAATCTTACTAGATGAAATTAGAAAGGTTCAAAATTTCTTCCCTAGAATCCCGGCGCAAATATCACCAGTTAATTTACCTATATAAAATTGTACACTCACTCCTTATCACCGTTTCTTACCTCAACGCTTAGTTTTAATATTAGATTTAGATCGCGTAATCCCACCCATAGGGTATTTGCTCTGCAAGTTTATAAAAACAACACGTCCTTTTATAATCCAGTCACAAATATGTGTCGTCAATACGATAACCTGCATAGGGATCATTCTTCCTTGGACATTTTTTGTAGTCGGCTTCTTGAATTTCGGAAAGAAATCCAACGATTAATACTTCGTTAAAGAAAAATCGGTTAATTTTTACTTTTATTTTATTTAAGTGACTTTTTTTTTGTTTGATAATTGTTGAACTTCAATTTATATATTTTTCTTTCTTTAGTGTAAACTTCAGCCCATAAAAATTTAATCATGTTATGCCCACATATTTAGAGTTACAGTTTGGTTTTGTATTATTGTAATTGCTTTGGTTTTTTTTTATAATTGTAACTTGTTTTATGAGCTAATAAATAAATAAAAAAAATTAAAAAAAGATTGGTGGGTGATAGTCAGGATTGTTGGGTGAAAGTGGGGATTGGTAGATAAAAAGGGATTGGAAAGTGAAAAGGGGATTTTGGGGTGTAAAGAGGATGCAAGGGTGAAAAGGGATTCGACGGGTGATAAGGGGATTGGTGGCTGATAATAAGGGATTTCTGGGTGATAGTGGAGATTGATGGGTGATAATAGGGGATTGGTGGGTGATAGTAAGGATTAGTAGGTGAAAAGGGGATTGGAGGATGAAAAGAGGATTGGAGGATGAAAAGGGGATTGGAGGGTGTAATGGGGATTCGAGGGCGATAAGGGAGATATAGGTACTGTTTTCACTCAAATGTGTTGAAAAACTTTGTATGATATTCGTGCGGATTGGTATTTATAAACTCGTGACTATGGTAAGCCCGAGACGTTTGTAATGACCAAATTACCGCACTTGTATCAAAAATAACTATTGCGGCATGTCTTCAATTGAATAGGGAGGGTAACGTTTTTGATATCTAAGGCTATATGACCATACTGTTATAATAAGGGTACTTCACGCATATTACACAAAAATCAATCACTTTCAAATAAGAGATCTATTTTACGCAGTGGCCTTCTATATATTATGCATTCTTACAAAAACATCTGTCAAATAAGATGATTCACGATATTTCATATTATGTTAATTTGATGGTTCATGAATTTCTTGTCACTTCAAGATTTGATAAAATGAAACATATTACAACAATATATTGTTCAATCTCGCGATATTAGACCCCCAGTATTACTATTGCTAGTATGTAGGTAGTTTGTTTAACAAGATTTTTGTTACGGGAGCGGAATAAAAATATGGAACGCTGAAAGGCTCTCTAAGGATTACCGTTCCTTAAACCAAGTAGGTAAAATCACGGGAAAAAGAAATGTGAAAGCTACTAAAGTTAACCAACAATATATGTGTATACAGAATATATCTTCTCTATCTATAATATAAAAATGAATCGCTAAATGTGTTGCTAAGCGCAAATCTCGAGAACAGCTGAACCGATTTCGATAATTCTTTTTTTAGAATATTCCTTGAAGTACAAGGGTGGTTTTACGCAGAGATAAATTTAAAAAAAATGCCTGAAAATGTCCAAAAACAGCACTTTTCTATACTTCCATACAAACGATTCGTAATAATACTTAAAAATCAATTTGAACTTTAATACCATACCATAAATTTCAAATGTTAGTGGAGAGGTTCCGCGAACGCAAAACGATTGAGTGACGTGATGTCAATAGAAGTTTGGGAAAGGCAAATATACCATTTTCAGTTTTTTTTATAATTATATGAAGAGTCATTTTTGTCTACACTACAGCTCTACAGTGAAGCGAAGCGAGGGCGGGCCACTAGTCTAATAATAAAAATTAGAAAGGTGATAAAGAAGATTACATTTTGATTTTGTAATCTAAAGGCAATAATTGATTCTAAATTCATCAGATTGATCTATAATTTATGAGAAAACTATCAAATTTTGATAAGATCTTTATAGATATACGCAAAAAATAAACATAGGTCTGAATATGCTTTGCAACGGACTGAAAAGGCAAAAACTAAGACCCTAGAATTTATATGAATAAATTCTTAAGGGGAGGACACTTGAAAAATTCATCGGACATCTTCAGAGGAGTCAATCTCGGGCGCTATAGACGTAGTCTCAGATAGTGGAGGGTTCTAGAGTAACAAAGTTTTGCTTATTGAAATAAAACCCACTTTGATATTCCTTCGGACATCCAATTTGTACAGTTGATAAATGTTATTGCGAGATGGTATCGCTTCGGAAATGTTGCGTTTGGAAGAGGTCTTTTTTTTTGTAATATTATAAGAATCACAGAAATAAAATGTTGCTCGCTTTATCTTTAATATTTTACACTTCAGTATACAATTTGATAAAGAGATGTAGGGCATAACGGATTTTCCGCTTGAATTGGAGCACCCGGTTGGGGCAGTTACCTTCACCTTACGAAAGACCACAATGAAATAACACTATCATTTGGTAGTGTGGTGTTTTTGTCGGTGAGTGAGGTTCCAGGGCTCCACGGGATAGGGGATGGGGTCAGGGTAGGCAACGCCGCGAGTGATTTTTTTTTGTATCGCAAGCGTCTACAGGCTATGGAGGTCGCTTACTATCAGGCAGGCCAAAACTTGTTTGCCACCTTTTTAACATAAAAAAAATTGTATGCCAATTTTTATATGGGACAAAGGTAACCCGTATTACCCGTTGTATCAGTATTTTTTTTGTTAAGAGCCCTTTTACAAAATTATGCCGCTGCCGTACTGATCGGCGCATAGGTAGATTTTCACTTGTGTATATTGCATTTTACGGGTGACGTTTCGAGTCTTACAAGATAATAATTAATGAACTAATCATAAAAATATATACATATTTCAGTAGTTCAATGATGGTAGATTAGTTTTATGAAAGTGTTTGATAGTAATTCAATATCAAAATACGAGGTAAACCTGCATTATTTTTTGGAAAAACTCACGGAGGTTAGATGTTTTACGTTTTGATAATAAATAAGATGGAAAATCAAAATTCAAATACATTATGTTACAACAAAAACATATTTGTGATATCGTAGTAATTAATTTGGTCTAATTTATTGAATATTATTAAGAGATTGAGGCGTTTGAAGTAATAGAAACACGTTTTCGAAACTACCTAATTTATCGATAAACTTCATCATTTGACCGGACTTTAAGCAGACTTTACATAATACTTAAATATTTTATCTCTAAGCCCAGCAATAGAAGTCCCGTTCTGTATCGAAACCTTCTAATGTTTTATAAGTGTATTACGTATGGTTATTTTTCTTTGCGCAGGGAGCATTAGTTTATCATCGACCTCATAATAAAGAATACCCTTCCATCTGTTTTCCATGCCAAAGGTATTTATATGCATCACCCTCCGTTCTGTAACCCTTACTTGGAATCTGTTTGGGAAATCGATTTCTCCTTGTATTTACACTATTTCTTCGACATTACTGAGAATACCAACAATATTGTTGCCATTCATATAAAATTGGAGCACAAATAAAGAGGATCTATCAAACAAAGAACACCACTGTAAAACAAAAGCACTCAAATGAGGGGTACCTGGATGTAGAGTCATTAGATTTTCCAGGTTGACCTTGACCTTAATACCATTGAATAAATGTACAAATTGAATAATTGAACTTCCTGCTAAAACTATTGTTAATAAAATGATGGAGCCTACGTTATATGGAACTGTGGAGGGATCGGAAGGTTAATTGGAATGCGAATTCATAAATGTATAATTGGCCCTATTTCCATGGAAGTAAGGGGAGGAGAGGAACCTAGAATGCTGAATTACGTAAGTGGCTTAAATTGTAACATTAAAAGTGTCATAAAATAAATTATAAGAATCTGCTGCAAGAGGGTCTATACGACCACGATTTAAAACTGACTAAATAGTGGTCGTATAGACCCTCTAGCCGCCTAATTACAAAACGTGTACCAAAGTCAGTCTTAGTGTGAACCTAATGCTCTCTGTCTTCTTTTTATAAAACAAAAGTGACAGCAAAATTTTAGGCCGTGTTTAACTTAAGTCCACATTTTGTAATAAGGCGGTGGAGTTTAAGGCTCAACTCACACTGGCGCAGAATCAAAGCGATGCTATGCGACGCGTTTCGCCTATAGCAAATTCATTTCAATATTTCCACTAATAAGGTATTCCCACTAATTTGACGCGAGTCGACGCACGACGACGCTCGCCGGCGCTCTGCTTCTTAATACCATGTTTCATGTTTTCGTCTGTTGCAAATTCATCTCTACTTTCGCACTCTTAGAGAATTCCTAAGGCGAAAAACATGTTGCGACGGGATGCTTCGACTTTGTGCCAGTGTGAATTGAGCCTTAAAGTCAATCCGATATTTGGTAGCTATGGCTTCGTCTGTTACACAGTGAATATAGAGTACCAACAATGTGTTCCTGAAAAAGAAGTTCGGTTTTCTTCGCCAACTAAAATTGCTCACTCTAACAATTTTTTTTTTTTCATTTATTATTGGCTAAGATTTTTAGAAATACTTTGTTAAAGAGCTAACTTTTAAATGATATTAAAATGCAGCCAATTGGGAGGAAATGATAGTCTGCAATTGCTTGGAGAAATCTATAGCAGATGGATCGTCCAGCAATGTTAACTGTTTGCTGACAGCTGAAAATTTTCACGGAGCGCCACAGATTCGATTATTTGAGGCAAGCGCTAAGATGTCTTAAGGGTTTATTTCATTAGAGTAGTAATAGTTAATCATGGAATTACTGTCACTGTTTGGCGGAAATCTCCAGTAGTAAAATGATTGCGTCTTTAAATAACCTCAAGTTATTGTACAGATTTCAATGATCATATTATCGAGCTTAACTGAAAGTTTAAAACAATATACGTTCAAGTTAATTACAAAACGACAATCTCTAGTGAACAATACTAAGTCTACATATATCTCAAACATTGCCGTCATTATCTCTACTCTAGTTCATGAGGTTCTTTCACTTTTTCTTAGTTTGAGACGATTACCATTGAATAAGACCATATACATTTAATACTCGAGTGATGAAGCGACGTTTGTTTAGCCATTGAGCTAAGCTAACAGCTTCGGAAAAGGAAATTTTAGTGATTTCTCTAAAGCTCTTATGTATTTAAATTTTGTTTATTTCTTCAGGTAATATAACAAAAAATATTTTTATACTAATCATTTATTTGCCAGAATATAAATTATACAGTTGTTAAAAAAATCCAACATGACCTGTCGCTTTTAACGACGTGCAAATATTGGAAGATACAGCATGATCAATCACTTCTGAGTGATATAGTCTTATAATGATAACCTGCTATTGAAACGTAAAAAAATTATAGCCATGTTTTAGTTAATAGATATCATAATACTTATGCCAATGTCAATTTAACCAACATTTAAATATTGCTATCAATGATATTACATAATGATATAGTATGCGGGTGGTTGTATTTATTTAGTTGATCTTAACTCATTGGTGATATGTCTTTTTTTCTGGTCTGTGGATATAATTACGAATTATACAATTCAGTACAGGGACGACTACTAGAACATTTGGTGTGAATAACTATATTTTCTTTGTTTGTATATTAATATTTTTAATATCCTTTTGAAACAGTCAGTGTTTTCACATTTTGTCTTTTCTTTGAATATCGGATTATCCTTTTTACACGCTACGAAATTAGAATATAAAAGTCTTATCAAATAAATTTTAGATCAAATTCTGTGATTAAATATTTCTGTTTCCAAACTCATTTTACGAATCCCTTTGACACTTAATAATCAAATTTACGATTTAATGTAAAAGGCAGCTTGAAATTATCATAATAAGATTCGGCCGCCGAGATTAAATGGAAAATGAAATTTGAAATGACGACATTGTAAGGGTTACATTTTGTTCTGCTACAGTTGTCGATTTTATAAAGTAATTTAACACTGGACGTAAAGTATTTTGTACTTTCCACTTTACTTCACTCCTCTATCTTATTCTATATTTTTAAGGGTTCAAAAATTCCTTAGATGATGTATATCCGTTGCCTCTAAAACAGCAAATACTAAAAACAGAACAAAATAAATATTCAAGGGACCTCCCATACAACAAACGTGATTTTTTTCCGTTTTTTGATCTATATTAATAACGCCAACAGAGTAGACGCTTAAAATATTCACAGAGTATTTTGTTATATATTCACTTTAAAAATAAATAATTAAAATAAATATTTAAGAGGTCTCTCATTCAACAGATGTGATTCTTTGCCGTTTTTGCTCGATATCATAAAATTGTTTTTCTTATTCTTTTCTGGATTAAGTGGGACAGCCACGTAATTTTAAGAATTTAAAAATTCCGATATCATCAATATTGATGTTATTAAATATTCCAAAAAAAAAAACTACCGCATCGTACAACTTTCATTTACTACTATTTGGAATGGAAACAACCTACAGTATCCCTAGCACGAATCAATATCGAATTCGAATAGTTTGCGAATGCGAAATGTCAATGTTCGATTTTGTATGCAAACTCGAGTAGCAGCGCCACAACGGACGTAACAAGAACTAAAAATCAGTACATATTTGACAATGACATTTCGCACTCGCAAACAATTTGATATTGGTTCGTGGTAAGGGTACACAGTTCAGTATTTACAAATTTTTGCACTTAGTGATTAATAAATATCCTAGTAATATTATAAATATGAAAGTTTGTATAGCAAATTACGCAAAAATGGGTGAAGAAGTTTGATTTTTCATATTAGAGGGGGCATACGAGCTGACAGCTCATCTGATAGTAAGTGATCACTATCGCCCATAGACACCTGCAGTATCACAAATGCGATGCCGGCTTTCAAGGAAGGAGTACCCTCTGTTTTTGAAGTTTGGATTTCATTTGACACTCCTATAGTCCTAGCCTAGATTGAGACATAGGATTTCCATAAAAATGTTTAGGTTCCTGTGGGATTCTCCAAAAACCTAAAGTTAACGCGGATGATGTCGTGGGAGGGTGTCGGTCGTTATAATTACACATCCATTCAAATTCAGCTGCGTGTAGATTCGCTCGGAGGTCCTATCCTAAGCTGTCATCAATAGAAAAAGTTGTTTCGTTGTTTCTAATGCTTTTTAACTTGGGATGACAAGAGTTCAGGATAGTTTATGTTTGGTTGTTTTAAACTTTTATGGTCACTAATATTATAGTAATTTATGTTCATTACGGGATTGTCACCATGTACCTTGTTTTTAGCGAATTTTTGATATTTCGGCACTGTTGCAAGCGCCATAATCACGGAGTAACTGAAGTAATTTCGGGTAGGATATTATTGGCAGATATATCGGTCTACCCTCCGACAAAGTCTCACAAAAACCTGCTAAAAACATACGGTACATGGTAACAATCCCGTAAATACCCGGTGACGCTGAAAAGGTCACTTGCGACCAACCGCATACACACTCAAAAAAAACCCGTAAATAACACAAATTACTATAAAGTTTGTATTTTGTGTATCTCTTATTTACTTTAATGGACAACGTAGATGAGACGCAAATAGATTAGCAGGTACAAAGCTGTGTTAAAGATGAAGCACTAGAGACCCAACGAAGTTTGTTCTGAAACCTTGATGAAAGCGTTCGCTTCATTATTCTACTACAGTAGTGACTATCTTTCACAAAGTTCCTGAAACATTGTTAGGTGCTCAGATTATTTTATCCTAAAAGTCGTGGTATAAACTGTGGAACAAAACATTGTAGCATTATCTCAGCAATTACTTAACAAGTTACAATGTTGCTTATTAACTGAATAATGTGTTTGAGTGTATATTTAATAATGTCCCATTTAGCAGGAGCGTTATCTTAGCACTAATCAATTGTCCAACTTTAATTTGTTGGCTTGGCTCTTAATCAAAGAAATTGAATTAAATACCAATATATGAAATTAAAATGAAGTAACGCATCAATAAATAACCATCGTTCAAAGAGATACAAAATAAATGCACTTCTTAAGCAATGTAGTAGGGCTTAAAAAGCTTTTTATTGCATTAACATAATGTTTCGTCACCAGTACCTTTTATTCAACAAGGAATACAGCTGGGAAATCATGGATAATTCCGTTCGTTTCGTCCCTAAAGCACCTCTCCCGTTGTCAGTGCGAAGTTTTCAGAATTCTTGAGCGTGAGATTAAACTAATTCTGTTTTGAAACCTAAAATTTTGAGATGAATAAAAATTGCTTTAGTAATGATAAAACAAATGTTTTTCTATACCAAACCCTTTATTATTGTGTATTTTACAAATCTTTTGATATATAATTCATTTGACATAACAGAAAGAAATCAAGTTAATCGAAAGAACATCATCATCACAGTAATATAAGTTATTTACGGGATTGTTACCATGTTGCTTGTTTTTAGCGAGTTTCCGATATTTCGGCACTGTTGCAAGCGCCATGATCACGGAGTAACTGAAGTAATTGTGGGTAGGCTGTTATTGGCAGACATATCGGTCTACTCTCCGACGAAGTCTTTTATTGCGTTCGATACCCGTACTGTTCACATTCTCACTATTCACTCGAAACTGTTCTCGACACACAACACTTACAGTATCGGATCGCGACACGACACTTTTTTGATTATTTCCGGTTTTACACATACGAACCACAGGATTCCAGACACTCGACAATTTAAACCCGTCCTCACGACTGAAATTTTTATGTTTTGTTATTTCAATCGCTTCCCTGACCAATCTTGGTATGTAGTGGCGTTCTGTCGAGATAATCTGTGGGTTATGAAACTCAATCCAGTGGTTAGGACCAGAATCAATCAAATGTTTCCGCGATGGCTGATTTCTGCGTATCGTTGTTCTTGATTGCTTTTATGTGTTCCTTCATTCGGCATGATACTGTTCGCTTTGTTTGGCCAATGTACGAACTGCCACAGCACTCCAAGGGGAAGTTGTCTTTAGGAGACCGTAGGTATTGTGAAACCTTTCGCACAGGAGTGAAGACAGTGTTTAGTTAGTACTTATTCAGTATGTTTGAGATCTTGTCAGTCACTCTTTTGACGTATGGCAAATAAACAGGTTGTCTGTCTACTCTGTGTCTCTGGTGTCTTAATTTGTGTCTAGATGGAAAATGTCCCTGGTATCCATTACTCTGTAAGACTCGTCGTACATGCTCCAACTCTTCTTGAAGATGTTCCTCATCACACAGGTCATATGCACGGTTCGTCAGTGAAGTCACTACAGAGTTAAGATGTTTAGGGTGATGATGCGAGGAGGCGTTGAGATAGCGGTCAGTATGTGTAAATTTGCGGTAAATGGAATGACCAAGCGAACCGTCATTCCTCACCCGAATCTTCACGTCCAGAAAGGCCAGACTTCTGTCTTCTTCCATCTCATAGGTAAAGTTGATTTTAGAATGGATACCATTTAAACAGTGCCGAAATATCGGACACTCGCTAAAAACAAGGTACATGGTAACAATCCCGTAAATAACTTATATTACTGTAATGTTAGTGACCATGAAAGTTTAAAACAATATAACATCATCATCGTTATAAGATTAAAAACTTTTTATTATTGTAATTCATACATGTACAATATTGCATAAGAATAAGCACCTAGTAAAATTACTTCCAAAAATTTCAAGTGATACTCAATTTCAATACTTATTCATAGTTACCAGTATTCATCAAAATCTAAAAGTGACCTTAAACTTGAGGAGACCCCAATTTAGGTTTAAGCTAAGCAATACTAGAGTGTTCGTCCGTAAACTCTCCAGGTTATCTTAGCTAACCACACATCGGCACATGTGTTTATTGCTATGTGTCTAATGATGCCCCAAGTCACATAAGACCCACGTCTATTTATATTCCGCCAAAGGACTTACGTGACACAAATGGCGGTTTCGGCGATCAAAGTCGCACACCAGTCCCTCGGGTGCTCAACTACTAATTTAACGAAACTTCACACTGTTTATACGAGCGAATTGAACAAGAAGTAATACTTGTTTATTTATTCGATATAGTAAAGATATATTTATTATTATGCGATATAACAATGTATATTGCAAAATAGGGATGTACTTTATCTGGTAAGGTTATCTGGTTCGATATCTGTATCGAACAAAATAGTGGTGTACCTTACCAGATACCGACAAAAACTCATGTTTCGTGGTTAGGTACTCATAAATTTTCAATATTTCATACTTTGGGAGTAAGGTCCACTTGCAGCAACATTGCTGCTTCGATTTCACTAAAACTGGATTTAATACATAGAAAAACGCCAAAACGTATGTCCACTTGACATTTTAAAGGCTTAATCTAGATTTAATTAAATTGAGATTAGCAAAATTGCTGCAAGTGAACCTAACAGCAATAAATCTCAATACAGCACGCCAAGCAATTACATATTCACTCGGTACAAAAACATTACAACGTTAAGTAATCTGTCAAAAAATATCTACATTTTCCCCCCTGATGATTTGCTGTAAATGGATTATTATTGTTTTTTTTTTATTATCTTTCTTTGTTTTTAAATAAGACAGAATATAACAGTAAATCAAAATATTTGATATTCAAAACAAAAATCTAAATAAATTATAGTCCGGCCTGTGCTGCCCTTGTAGCGCTATGAAAGTGAAAAAACTACGCCATTGGTTCGCAAACAGATCCATGTGATAATGACTACAGATGAATCGACCAACTGCTTGAAATGCCTTCCGAAACAGGGAGGAAATTTTTGGTCTCCCATCCTATGACCGGAAAATGTAAAGTTGCTTAACTTCCACTATCAAGACAGAACACGCTGCCAGTGCACAATCGAGGTACGGATTACTTAATTATTATAATATTTTATATACTGTAATAATATTTTATATAATCCACTTTCATAATTGATAACGTCATTCATTGTGGGTGTCATAATCGTTCTAAAAAATAAATAAACCATTTAATTAAACAATCTGAAGCGACCTCTCACGGTGACGATGCGTTAAGTGCCCCACTTGAGTGTTAATAAATTTAGGCTCTTATATATACAGTGTGTAAAAAATATACATAGGTAAAGGAGTGACCAAGTGCGATTCGGACTCGCTCAGAAGGGTCATCATTTAAGATTTAATACTTGAGACTCAACGGTTGTTAAGGATGACGGTAAAATTATTATTAGGTAATTACTTGATGTTTGATTTAGGGCATACAAAACACACGGACGAACACACAGTAAGGGCTTGGTAAGTAATATGAATCTGTTAACCACTTATTCGAATAAAATATGTAAATAGTTACTTTTGTCACTATTATATTATGTAGGAATACGGTAATATTATTTTCGCTACTATTTAATGATAGGTAATTGATATTTATATAGTAAGTATTATGTCAGTATAGAATGAACGCAACACTTGTAATTTGGAGTGAAAATAAATAACTTTATTACAAATTATTATAAGTATAGATAACTTCATTATTATTACCTTTCTTTTCGACTTTCATTATTTATAAATACTATTGCCATTGCAGTCGTAGAGCCTAAACCACAAAATCATAGATAATATATTTTGTGTTGAAACGTGCTGAAACTTTACCTAACTTTTCTTGGCTTTACTTTAACATTAAATTAGTACAGTATGTTTTTACCATTTATTAATTAATGAAAGTTTATAAATTCAGAAATCAATTTATCTTCATTCAAATTGGATGTATAGTAAAACTCTTTTGAATCGTCCAAAATTTTTTTCCCTACCACTCGTTATGGACATATTTTTAGCTGCCGAGAAAAACGAGCGAAAAAAACTCCACAACATTAAAAGTCTAATGTAACAACATTTACAAATCATTATGTTGTTACAACGTCAATACAATTATGATTTATTTATTATAGAAAACCTGTTGGAATGATTGGAACAGTTCAAATCCAAGCATTTTTGTCTGTAATTTAATCAGACACTTTGTAATAAACTTTCTTATTAAGTGCTTTTTTATACTATTTTATTTATTATTTATTTATGGTTAACTCTTGAATATTCCTTGGGACTTTATTGTATAAGCGAACACAGAGACCTTTAAATGAATTATTAATTTTGTGAAGCCTAGTAGCAGGTAAAGTTAGTTTATTATTGTTTCTTATATTAAGTGTGTGAATTTGAGATGATTCATCGCGATATCATAACACCGTTTCTGTCACACCCTGTATACATTCGTAGCTAAATCAACATTAACATAAGTGGTACTCAAAACCTATCGTTTGATAAGCTTATCGATACAGACCGATGTAACTGAGAAAAACGAATGGCTATACAATATGAAGTTAACTAGTAACGCAAATGTAATAATTAATGTTTTACGTTTTTTCTTACAAATTGATGAGCGACCTCGTTGAGATGGATGAATATTAAGTCCAAGTTTTAGTGTTCGACCAAAAGTTCAGATTCGGTCGAGTTTCAGCAAAAAAAACCCGGGTTTCTGTTTAGTCTTGTAATATGTTATTATGCAATAGTTCTATGATTTTAAATCTTGCCTATTACAATGTTTTTCTTTTAGACATTTATATCTAAATGCAAAATGGGATTTAGCTTTTATTCTTTTTACTGACATTTAAACAAAATCACTAAATCTAATGTTATTTTTTGTAAAATTTTGTAAATTTTCACTTTCTTTTCATTCACATCCGAAACAGAGAGTACATTAAAAGGATACTTAAGTATATCTTCCAGGAAACGTCCCCCGACGGATCCAAACAAATGAATATCAATTGAATTTGTGGACTACATTTCGGCGGTAAAAATATTTTTGTTGTATATTGCTGCATTGTCGAAGACAGTAATAAGATTTTTTATACAAATTTTCAACCCCTATTTAAAACCCTTCGGGAGTGAATTTTGAAGAATTCTTTCTTAGTGCATCCCTAGACCTTATAAGGAACCTACGTGCCTTTGGAGTCCCTAGACCCAACGGTTAGGCTGTGAGTTGGTTGTCAGTCAGTTTCTTCTTTTATATAATAGATATTTACCTATGAAATTGCCGTTTTCCTTGAAATAAGTTAAAGTAAAGCAATATACTTGTATAAATATATTGAAGAAGTTCCAAAGACATGCGGTTATTTTTTCTGATCTACAGTTGTAGAAAAACTGTAAGTGCAATATTACGAATCTTACCTATGAAATTGCCGTTTTTTCATGAAATAAGTTAAAGTAAAGTAATATACTTCTATAAGTATGTTGAAAAAGTTCCAAAGACATGATGCGGTTATATATATAATATATTACGAATCTGTACAAAGAGGGACATAGTTCCTTTATTGGAACTCGAACTTTTGCGCACATTATCCTGCCCTTGGAATAGAACATCTTACATCGAATCCATAATCTCATACCTTTGTGCAGTCAACAATAGGCTCTGCGACAATAGGTCAATTTACCAAAAAGAAAAGACTAATTTCTCCGAATGACTCACAGCTTTATCCCGCTAAATATAAGGTACATAAACGTTTGAGAAAATTTGTTCACTACGTAGTAGTAATCTGAGGTGTCGCCGATTGTACACATCTTCCATAACCAAAGTTGTCATATTGTTGTCTCTGATATCAGGGTCGGTCGACACTTTTTGGGGATGAGGATAATATGAGTTGGCAGTTTGTAAATCATTGCTGATACAATTTGTTCACATATGCTCATGTACGCTGTAAAAGATTACATCAGTTAACACGAATTTTGAGTCCGAGTTCTTTGTAACAGATTTTGATTTTTTAAAACTAATTAATGTAAGAACCAATATTTTTATTTAAATAAGTTTGGTTTTGTAGCTAGAATGATATTTTAAATTTCATAGAAAATTGCTAACTTCTTTTCTTTGAGTAGTATATAACAAGAAAATAAACATTTATTTATTTGTTTTAATCACATTTAGCAGAACTTTTTATAAGGAATCTATATGTATATTAAGTCAGTACAGGAATCACGGAAAAGGCCTTTTATTTTATTAGTCCAGTGAAAGCCATTTTGCAAGGTTGTAGTTTATGTGAATAAGTGTCTATTATGATTGTAATATCATTTTTAATTTTATTATATAACAGTTCTTTTTTTAAACCAATTCGGTCTTTGATACAATACCGCATTAAGAAGTGTGATAAGTTAAAAACAAATATTGACAATTGTATTTCATTTAAAAATAGCTTTATTAGTTTATTTTATAATTCAAATGAACATTGTTACTTCAAAAAATACCACTACTAATGTACTGTCCATTTAATATCTTAAATCCCTTAATCAAAAGTTATATAAATAAAAATATATAAATATTTCCAACACTTACACCAATTAGCCTAGCCCCAAAGTAAGCACTGTAAGACTTGTGTTATGGGATACTAGGGTAATGGATAGAATACATATACTACATATATAGGTAGATTTATATAAAAATACATATGAAACATCCATGACTGGTCGTATTCATCACACAAACATCTGCCTCCACCGGGATTCGAACTCGGGACCACTTGAGTCGGCGACACCATGAAACCCGGTGTACAAACCACTCGGCCACGGAGGTCGTCGTGCTTTATTTTTTGCTTGCTTTTAAGTTTGTTGAATTTAAATCATTACTTTATCTATTTAAAATCCATATCTATAGTTAGGAGTTGAGATTTTAACAATGATTTCATTTTAAATTTCATTTAAGACCTTTTCTGAACTTTAGAGAGTAATTATTTAACCAACACACAATTAAGTGAGAACTGAACTTGATTTCACTCCATCAGGCTACGCATCGATGCATCGATTTTCATTTTTAATCATCGACATCGACAGACCATGAATCGTGTTCATTCACGAATCACATTCGTTAGTGCGACAAGGCATTACTATTTTGCTTGTATTCCCATATTTACTTACTGACCATTTTACTCAGTGTGTATTTGTGTCATTTTACGGAACCAAAATAGATAATAAAGTAATTCATAGATCGCAATGTGCTTACCGATAGTAAAGTAATAAGGGTTCAAAAAAAATCCGTCGTTCTTAATTTGTTTTTTTGAAGTTATTCTTCTTAAGGCACGTTATGAAAAAATTATGAGAGTGAAAAGAACATTGGGAAAAATTGTATGGATGGCTGCACCCACGTCCGCCACGGCTTAAACTACATTTGTTTGAAAGGTATTATAGTCATGATCATCTGTGCCAAAGAGCATCAAATTCCATCCCGGGGGTCTTTAGTTATTTTAAGTTAGATAGGTACAAGTACTAAAACGAACAAACATTAATGAAACAAGGGAATTAATTTAGTTAGTTCGACCCTACATAGAGGGCTCAGGTAATATGGGAGTACTTCACAAGGTGCAAGGGTGCCCCCCTATTGTAATTCTGCCGCGCTAAAGTAAATCCAAAAATCCTCGCATGGGTTGGGTTTTCTTCAAAGATTCTGTTCGTTATAGTAAATGGTCTTCTATGTAAAACGGAGCGACCACAAATCACACAAACTCGTCCACGCTTCGGAGAAAACATGATTCCAGTTCATCCATACTAATTGACAAAACCGATAATCGTGTTCCAATGTCCAAAGCATGTTAGATAAAAATCAATCAAGTGATACGGAGCGCACAATCATAACGAAGTAAGACGAGTCGACTATTTGCAACTGACTTTGTCGTATATCTGGTTGTATAGTACGATATGGCATATTATAATGGTTACTAATAATATAAAATGAAGGAACTATAAAATTTATTTATTTAGCTACTTAAATATGCCCATGTGTCATATCTTTTGACTACCAGGATATTTTTTACGGTGTCATATCTCTTGACTACCGGGATATTTTTTTACGGTGTCATAATAAATTATTCTTCAAATAAAAACTGAACAGAAAAAAACAAGTCCAGTAGTCTATAATTCTGTTAATAAGGAACAAAGCTACTTTAACAGTCGGAACCCATTAGATATTCAAGAATACATAATATTTTTCGACAGTGGGTCCCGACTGTTAAAGTAGCTTTGTTCCTTATTAACAGAATTATAGACTACTGGACTTGTTTTTTTCTTTTCAGTTTTTATTTGAAGAATAATTAAGCAGTCGGGTTTTTTGATTTTTTAAATTTACCTTTTTTATTTCACCCTTTTTAGTGAGTATTTTAAGACGGTATATACCGTAGTCTTGTTACTTCAGTAAGGGAATTAATATCACGGGAATTATTAAGACTTTACCAGCGGGGTCAAGGCTACAGATGGGCCTCAATTTTCGCAAAAATGTGTGAAGTTAAATCAAGTCGTTACATAAATATCTCTAATGTATGTAAATTTTATAGTAAACTAGCACTTACTCAAAAAGTCATCTTTTGTTTATGTTTTTTTTAATAGTTTAGCAGTAAATATAAAATTCATTTACTTTTATTCGTCGACTATTTAAAATTGGCAGTGGCTGCATTGTCATGTCAATGCCGGACGTCTAAGATTGTGATATACACAAATTCAGTGTCAGTCCCTAGTCTCATAATTTGATATACCTACATAATTCACAAAAACATGTAGATAGAAATATAGAAAAAATATGTAGATGCCAGAATAAGAGAGATAGAAATATGTAGATGCCAGAAGTTAACTTCAAATGTTTTTAATCACCCTATATACAATACCAATCAATGACGTTTATGTCGCAGGTTGAAGAAAGAAGTAATTCCCGTCTGTTGTTTTGGACAATGGTGGCAACTGCCTTAGATCACTAAATTAAATAATTATGCAATCACCAAAGCAAAGTTTATAATATTTGATTAAACTAAAGGCGCATAATAAAATTTTCATAACATTAGGTAGAGCACAATAGCAATCTCATTTATTATCAATTTATAGTTCTCTTTGTAGTTTTCTTTTAAAGCGTTCACATTTAACAGGTCAAAGACTTTGTGTTCGACCCTTTTTTATTGGTAGTGTAAAGCTTGAATGAAGAGTACTCCCAGTAGTGCAATCATGGCAATTATTTTCCAAATTTTTTTTTGTTATAAAAATACGTTATTCGGTATTTTTATAACAAAAAAAAATTTGGTATCACTGTTAAGCACAAATGCTAAGTAACTTTTACAAATATAATCAAATAAACCTATTACTTACTTTATTTTTAAAATATTTTCATCAATTAAATACTTATCTTATCCTAACTATCTATACTAATATTATAAAGAGGCAAGATTTGTATGTTTGTAACAAATAATCTGTCAAACTACTGAACCGGTTTCAAATATTAATTCATCATAAGGTAGCTACATTATTTATTATAACATTTTTCTTTATTTAAATACATTTTGTCCTAGTGACATAGGCTATATTTTATCCCGATAAATAAATTTCGCCCGTACACTGGGTGGATCACTAGTAAGTATAATATAATATTATAGATGCGAAAGTGAGTTTGTTTGTTGCGCTTCCGTGCCCTAATAGCTAAATCGAATAAATGAATTCCCATATAGAAGTAGATGGGAACTTGGTTCTTAGCTACAACATCGCAATACTTATAGGCGTAGGGTGATGAAAGGGGTGATTTACCTATAAAATCTACATTATTTACTTAGAATTTTGCAGAATTATTACAAAACCAATATTATCGCGAGCTGATTAATAAATACAGGGATTCCAATAAGTATGTACTTACTAGCGAAAAATGGGTTATTTGTCATTATATCAAGTAAACCTTTTTTGTAACCTTAAGTAATATCGTTAAAAAAAATTAAAAACAGTAAAATTCTGAGTTTTTCATTAAAATTCAATAATCATAAATACCTATTGTGATAATATATTTTTCATCATTTAATAAGAAGGAACTGTATCACAGTTTTAATGTTAGTACTTCGTATAGGATCAGATACTGCGAATACCCCATTTTTTTTCTTTTACATAGTACACCGCGCTATCACTTTGTCATCGATGTAACTTTTTAAATATTTGTCGAAATGACATAGTGTAAATAGCAAAGTTTATCGTCTTTAAATATCAAAAGCGATTAAAGTATTTGTTTTGATAAAAAATGATTTGTTAATACAAAATGTGCATTTTGGAAATAGATATCAAATAATATTTTAGTTTTGATTCACTATTTTAGCGGTAATGACTTACACATTAAAAATAGATATATGGTGTCACGGACTTTTTTTTAGAACTATTTAAGAGATACATTTTCACTCTACATTCATGTAACTTTTATTGTTTTTGCAGTGCAGGCCAAAATGGCTCGCAGATGGGACATTTTTTCCGTCTTATGTGACACTTATTGCTATGTATTGGCCAATTCACTCAATAACTACATAAATTATTATATATATGTAATTATCAAATCTGAGCTATATTACTGTTAAGTTTCATTAAAATCCATTCAGTATTTTTAGGTGAAAGAGTAACAAAGATCCATACAAACGTAAGATTGAAATTAAAAGCGTAAGTGGTTAATATACAACTTTAAAGCGTTGTAGATCCTAAACAATCATATAAAATGAAAAATGGTGTTAGGAACCTAAATATGATTTTTGATTATCGAGACAGTGATACTCCACTCGACATATTTTGTCAACTTTTTTTTTTACTTCGTTACAATATGGCGCCTTATTTTGCCCATATTGAAATTTGATTACTATCATATTTTTAGTAGCACTCCCATGATTGAGACGAATCGATTGATGTATGAATCATCAAAATCGGTCCAGGCGTTTGGTCTCTAGTGTGCCACAAATTTTTTTTTTTTTTTTTTTTGTTTCCTCCCAGGCGGGGGAGAGGGTGAGAAATCCTCATGGATACCCTACAGCCGGCTGTAGGGTTATGTCAGACTCCTACTGACTAAAAAACACCCTTTATTCATGCTTATGGCCAGAAGGGCCTTACAAGCTTCATCTGAAGCGATCACCCCCCGAGAGGGGGATGATGCGGCGCTGCGTTAGTTTAAACTAGTGCATAGTTTAAAATAACGCAAAATGCGCTTAGAGGACAAGTGCACTCAGATGTGCACTTGAAACGGGAGGGGACTGAGAGGGATCGAACCTCTCTGTGTCGGGGGGGGCGGGGGGGACTCATCGCGGGTGTTGGATCCTCAGCGGCCAAGAGGGCCGCGAGATCGCGCGTGAGTTTGTTGTGTGTGGCTGTGAGTGCGTGTTTGGGCCTGCGGGGCCTGAATCGAGATGGAGTGTGTGGAGCGTATCCCGACGCCGATCTAATGAGTGTGTTAGAGTGCTCTTCTGCAGCTTTGAAGAACCGTTCCGAGCACTCTGTGAGGTGTGTTTGAATTGTGTCGAGTTGAAGGTCCCTGTGGAGGTCCGCGTTGCGGACGTACCACGGGGCCCCTGTGGCTATGCGGCAGAAGCGATTTTGAAGCACTTGAAGTTTGTTCAAAATCGCTTCGTCCGCGTGTGCGAACACTGGTGACGCGTAAGTGAGGACCGGGCGTATGCAAACTTTGTAAAGCGTTCGCTTGTTACGAAGTGACATTTTGCTGTATTTACCGAGCATCGGGTGGAGGCGGCTCATATAAAAGCGCGCGTTCGCGACTACGCGTGTGATGTGTGCACGGAAGGTGAGTTTTTTGTCTAGTGTGATCCCTAGGTATTTGACTGTGCGGTGCCACGGTATTGCTATGCCTTGCATTCGCAGAGACCGCGCACCGTGTTGTATGGTTTTGGTGCGGCGCTTGGGATCGAAGCAAATGGCCGAACTTTTGTCCGGATTTACGTCGATTCTCCAATCGCGGAACCAATTCCCAAGTGTTGTGATTGCCGGTTGGAGCTTGGCTATGATTTGATTGGTACTGGCTCCCCTAGAGTAGAGGGCCGTGTCGTCCGCGAAGAGAGCGAGCTCGACACCCTTGGTCTGAGGGATGTCATTGGTGTACGCTGTGTATAGCAGGGGGGAGAGAGCGGACCCCTGCGGTACACCGGCTCGTAGTGGGCGGGGTGTTGATAGTGAACCTTCGTATCTATAGCGGAAGGTGCGGTTTGATAGAAAAGAGGCTACTAACCTAACTAGGCGGTCAGGTAACTCTAATTGATATAATTTAAAGATTAATCCGTCGTGCCAAACCTTGTCGAAGGCTTTGGCGACGTCGAAGAAGACTGCAATAGTTTTATATTTATTAAGTTGGAAGCCGCTTAGGGCGTGCTCCACTATGCGATGGATCTGTTGGGGGCAGGAGTGTTTGGCTCTGAAGCCGAATTGGTGGTCAATGATAATAGGATCGGATGGTGATAGGAGGTGCTCTCTTAGTCTGGTCAGTATGGTTTTTTCGAAAAGTTTCGCCATTGCCTTGAGGAGGCTAATAGGGCGATGGCTACTGGGGAGGTGCGCGGGTTTTCCGGGTTTGGGGATGCCTATCACTATTGCTTCTTTCCAGGCGGCTGGGAAGTAGCACAGATCAAGACATGCGTTAAAGAGAATTGCAAGCAAGGTTAGCATTTGGATGGGAAAATGCTTGAGCGCCTTGTTAGAGATGCCGTCGGCGCCCGGGGCCTTGCGTTGCTTAAAGTTTCTGATGGTCTGTCTGAGTTCGTCTGTCGTGACGGGGTCTAGGGGGTTGTCAATGAGTGGAAGGGCGGCCCGCCGGCGGACCTCCTCCTCCACTCCGCGAATATGTTGCGGGTTAGTTTCCTGCGTACTAGGCGTGCATTGCGCCGCTATGCTGTCTGCAAAACACTCAGATTTTTCGTCGTCTTCGAAGGCGACGGTGCCGTCGGGGCGAGTGAGCGGGGGGGTGTGAGTGGTGACGTCGCTACGGAGCGCTTTCGCGATTCTATAGTACGCAAGATGGGATGGGGTAATGTCCGCCATGAGTTCCTCCCAACGGGAGTGTCTCAGAGCGGCTAATTGGGACCTAACTTGTCGCTGAAGGCGATTAGCTGTAGCCCTATACTCGGGGGTGGGGTATAATTTGGCTCTCCGGAGAGCGGCGTTTTTGGCTTGGATTAGGTTCCGGATGGCCAGCGGGAGCTTGGGCTTTGGCAGCTCAACCTCCCGCGAGTTCTCCTTCGCCTTCTCGGTCACCAGTAAAGTTAAAGACTCTATAGTTTCGTCAATCTTGTCGGTGCTGTCGAGACTGTCCGGTGAGTTAGGGAACGGGGACTCGGGGGAGTCTAAAGCGGTCTCGAGAGCGGAGCGGTATCCGTCCCAGTTGGTGAATAGCCTCTTAGGGGGCGCGGGGGCGTCTAGTGGGTCTTGGGGACCTAGAACTAGAGACACCGGTCTGTGATCTGACCCCAGGTCGTCGAGTGTTTCGATCGAGCTGAGGCGAAGCGACACGTTTTTAAGGATCGCGAAGTCCAGGACGTCGGGTCGGTTTTGTACATTGTCTGGGTAGTGGGTGGGCGCGAAGGGACATATGACATCATAGCCAAGCTCCTCGGTGATGTGTAGTAATCTGCGGCCAGAGGTGGTGGTGGTCTCGCATGTCCAGTCGGTGTGTTTGGAGTTAAAGTCACCGAACATTATGACTGATGTACCTAGTGAAGTGAGTGTTTCGAAGTCTGCGCGGTGAGGGTGTGTACCTGATCTAATGTAGACTGAGGCGATGATTAAGGACTGGTGTCCTGTCATCGCCAGCCTACAGATGGTGGCTTCCATGTTTGTAAGCGCGGGAGTGGGTATAGGTGTGCAGTGTAAATTGCGTCTATAGTAAATTGCGGTGCCGCCGCGCGCGTTGGCACCGTCGTTCCGGATTAATTTATACTTAGGGATCGACAGCCCCTTCATTTGAGTTGGTTTGAGCCAAGTCTCCTGAAGGAGCAGAAAGTCGGGTTCCCTATCTTGCAAAAATAATTTAATTTCGTTAAGGTTGGACTTTAAGCTGCGCGTATTAAATGACACAAGCGAAGCGCCTTTCGGCTTGGTACGCCCGGGGTTTGTTTGTGTAATTGTTAGATTAGTGTTTTGCGCGGTCATAATTTAAACAACAATGGTGTTTGTTTGAGTTATCACCGCGTGTTTTGTGTATAGTGTTTTTGTTTGTGTTCGGAGTCTGGTTCTTTTCCAGTGTTATAGTGGTTTTAAAAATTAATCGAACGCGGCAACGAGTTCGGGGTGTTCGGCTATAGCTATAGCCTTTTCAAGGGGTGTCTGTGCTAGCCGGAGCTTCGCGGCGAGAGTGTGGATCTCGGCGATATTCACCCTCTTGAGCGAGGAGCGAATAAGCGCCATGTCCTCGGCCAGAGAGACGTCTTGGGCTGGCTTAGCTTGTGTTGTTGGTGTGGTGTGTTGTGGTGGGTGTGGTTTTGGGCGGGCCCTGGCTGGTCCCCAGGCTGTCGGGGGCGCCGGGCTGCGAGGGGCGGCCGCCTTGGGTAGCCCCGGGAAGTTTGTGGTGGTGTTAGGTGGTGGTGGGTGTATTTTTGTCGCCGTGGTTGGCTTTGTGTGAGTGTGAGTGTTGGGCCTGGGGCGTGGGGCCCGCGGGCAACCCCTGTAATTGGCCGGGTGGCCTTCTTGGCCACAGAGCACGCATGCGGGTGCCCCGGGTGCGTCACGAGTGCGGGTGCACTCCTTGGTGAGGTGGGGTACGAGGCACTTGACGCACCTCGGGGCCGCCGAGCAGTTGGCTGCTGCGTGGCCATATAATTGGCACCTGTGGCATTGCCCAGGGGTGCCTCGCCGGTGTGGGGCCTCGACTTTGATATTGTCGAGGCCACAGACTGTGATGGGACCTTTAAAAATATCCCTAGCTGCCGGGACCGAGGTCAAAATGACAAGAGCCAACGGGTATTGCTTCCCAGTCCGGCTGTGCAACTTGTGCACTGCCTCGGCTGGGAAGCCTTTATCGGTTAAGTCGTTCAGAATGAGCTCGTTGGAGAGCTCGAAGGGGACTCCTCTGAGTACCGCGCGGACTTTGCGCTCCTCGGGGAGGGCGTATGTGTGGTAAGGGATTGTGTGAGTGGTTAGTAGCCTTGTGAGGCTCCTAAATGTGTCGATTGTGGGTGTGGTGATTTTAATGGCGTGACCAGTGTTCGACGCCTGTGTGTAGTGGATGTTGTGTGCTTTGCAAAGGTCCGCGACCTTCGCCCATTGCGCCTTATCGCGCAGGAAGACGGGCGGCGGCGGCTTTGCCTTGATAGGTGCGGCGGTGCACCTATTGTGTGGTTTGGTAGTGTTGTGTGATGTCTGTGTTGGGTGGGTTTGTGTGGTCGGTTGGGCGACCGTGAGAGGGGTGAGAGGGCTGAGAGGGACAGAGGGCGCCGTTGGAGACGCGGTGTCTGCGCGGCGCTTGGAGCGCCGCTTCTTCTTGCTCACCACAGTGGTGAACACGGAGTCATCGGACGCCGACACAATGGTTGAGTCGGAGTCGCAGGTCGAGACCGGGCTCGAGGCGGGGCGCTTGCCCGCGCTCGAGGGCCCGGGGAGGCAGGGGGTGTCGGGGCGGGGGGGTTCGGGGGAGGGGCTGGCGGGCGAGTCGCGCATGGGGCGCGCTCTCGCGACGAGCTCCCTGATGGCGGCCTCATCCAGGGTGAGGCCGAGGGCGGAGAAGAGGGACAGTACTTGTTGTGTAATGTCCATTTTGTGATGTGTTTGTGTGTAGGTCTGTGTAGTTTGTTGTGTGATGTGTGTGTAGGTGTGCCCTGACTGTGGCGTGAAGCCACAGGTCCTAACACCCTATGCGACACCGATGGACTCCCCTGCCCGCGGCAGGGGGTCGGTTGAAGCTGTAAGAGATGTGTTCCGATATTCCTAGCGAATATGGGAACAACCGTCACCCTTGGGAAGGCCCAAGTGCAAATGGGATCGGGTCTTCCGGTTTCCGAGCTCAGGAGAGCTCGAGACGTACCGGGGCTACGCCGACCAGTTTCGTTAACACCGCTAGGTATCCACTGGTCCAATCTTGGATCTCACGTATGAGCGCAGGCGCGTCGAGTCGACTCGGAGCAGGCAGCTGTGCGGCGGGGCGCACGGAGCAGGGAGGCGGCGGTGCGACGTGGCGCACGGTCCGCGGTCGGAGCGAGAATGTGTGCCACAAAGGAACAAACATACATATATAGACTGTTAAACACATAACCCTGTCTGCGCGTCGCGCTTCGCGCTCTTGCATTGCGCAGCCGGGTAATAACCCTGTCTGCGCGTCGCGCTTCGCGCTCTTGCATTGCGCAGCCGGGTAATAAAAAGGCTAGTTTTTCATAGATCTAGCAATTCATATTAATTACATTGTTGGCGGAGCTGGGTGTGTTTTGCACATTGTTCTTTAAGATGCGCGCGCGTCACTGTAACACAAAAGTAGCACCATGAAGTTGGCCGCTAAACTGCACATTAAGTTTCGAAAAAAGCTACCAACAAAATAGAAATAAAATCTCTATTAGTCGCGAATGTTGGCACGCTCGTCGCCTTTGATCACTGTTTTCATATTTATAATATTTATCCACATGTTTCTAGTTTCTATATTCACAACACGTGTTTTAGTTTCATACAAGTGCGAATCATTTCATAGCACATATATAATGTGCTAATAAATTATATTCAGTAGTGATTTAAGCTAAATATTTTGATTATTTATTTAATTTTTCAAATTAAATCTGAACTTTTTTGACTGCATTGACTATCCTTTTCCACTCCTTTTATTATTTTATTTATTTTTGTATCCTCCCAGGTAAACAAAAAGGCAGGAGAGTGGGTGTGAAATCCTTATTGACTTACATACAGCTCACAGCCGGAAACCGGTTATATCCATTTATCCTTGTGTCAGACTCATACCCCCGTATTAATAAACGAAGAATGAGCTTGTATAAGTTACTCCATGTTTTGTCTTTGTTCATTGAATGACAAATGGCATATGAGTGACATGAATTAAACACGGCGTAACTAATCTAAGCTTATTCCTTAAGCTTATGCTTACTGACTAAAACACACGCCTATGGTCATATGGGCCTTACAGACTTCATCCGATGCGATCATCGCCAGAAAAGGGAATCGTGCAATCGCCGTTCGTAAAATGTTTCTTGGGCTATAAAAACTTCGTAAAAAATCCGTATTGGGCCCTGACCCTGGAACACTTGCGACTAAAGCCACATACAAGAAAATTAAAAATTTGTTTATCATAAGAATACAGCTAGATTTTATATTAATTTGTACGTTCGTATCTGTAACAACTTTCAGATAGATTTTTGTACTAATTTCATTTATTGTATGCTTGTTAGTATCCAAATGGTGATGAAGGAACATTTATTAGTACTAACAGTTACCTATACTCTATTCAACTTCCACTGTGACAAAGGGTAAACAAACCATAAAAAGGTTTTTCAGTTGATCGTTTTCTACACGCATATAAAATAATTATTAAAAAAAAAGTGACACTAAAAACACCTAATACTTGTTCTATTCTCGAACATTGAATGCCTCATAATACAACTAAATTAAACAGTCGCAAATCATAATTTATGTAGACATGTGATTTATTTTATCAGTCCGGTGACAGACTCTCGATAAAATAGTTTTAGAAATATTGTTTCATTTGTTCACCTCCTGTTTTGACGACCTCCGTGGAAGAGTGGTTTGAACGCCGGGTTTCAAGGTGTCGCCTATTCAGGAGGGTTGGAATCCCGGTGGGGGCAGATGGTTGTGTGATGAATACGAGCATTTGTACTCCAGTCGTGGATTTTTAATTTGTATTTCTATATAAATATACTTATATATGTATCAGCATATGTATTCTTTCAGTTACCCTAGTATCTCTTAACACAAGCCTTACTTTGGGGCTAGGCTAATTGGTGTGAGTGTTGGCTTACTTATTCTTATTATGACCATTTGCCGCAGAGGAAGTTGAATAGGGTATAGGTACTTTGTTTGACTCACCGTCCATTCTTATATGCTGTTTAATAACTCCTAGACATTCTAAACTCAGTTTCATCAAAGCTTACTGCTATACTAGGTAAAATAAAACGAATTGGGTAATAGATTCCTGCAGAAATTTGCTCGCGATTAAAACGATTGATAAAAACACAAAAATGCATTATACTTTACATTCATTTATATTAATAATAATTATTCCTAATACTTTTCCGAGATAAAAGTATCCTATGATTCAATCTCGGTCATGAACTATATGCGTACCAAATTTCATACAAATCTATTGAATAGTTTTTGCGTGATTGAGTGAAAAACTTACAAACTTTCACATTTACAATATTATTCCTACTAATATTGTAGGATGAAGATTTGTAGTTATTTCAATACAATATTTCAATTTTATATAAGCACGTTATTACCTAAATCTTCAAAATCAAATTTTATACCGCAAGAGTTTAGTATAAAAGATTAAATTACTTAGTTCAGCATTTTATATCCCATTTCATTTAATCTTCCAATCTTTAAAAGTAAACAGATAAAGTCAACGATACGGAAAGAATCGGTACTCGTTGCTTTATTAAAGAGCTTCTTACTCGTTACAACTGTTTATCTTCATCTATACTATCTTCTATCTATCTATTATATAAAGAGAGAAAAGGATACACTAACAAACTGACTGACTGACTGACTCATCAAAGCACATCCGAAACGGCTGGACCTAGAATGAAGAAATTTGGACAGAAGGTTTCTATTATTGCCTAGACAAGTAAACAGATGAGATTTTCTGAAATACAGCCTCATAAGCGTGAAATTTTCAAAAAAACGTAAAATTTTATCCCTTACACCTATTGATTGCAAATTTTGCATAACCATTATTTAATAGATTTACACTAAGTCTGTCACATAACATTTCTACAACTACCCTCAAAAAATACAAAATTTCGTGTTAAATTTGTATGGGAGATCATCCAAAATGCATAGGATTGATTAAATTTTGCCTACTCTGTATAAAATAGAAATCTGTGTGTATCTGTTTATTTTTATAAAACTACCTACATAAAACAAAGATAATATAGCTTGTTGAAGTTTTAAATAATACGTCAACGCACGTCTTTCTTTTTTTTAGTCGTAGAAACACGATTCTTAGTAAATAGGTTGTTTAAATGACGTAGGCATCAAGCAAGAAAGGATTTTTGAATACTCCACCGTGAATTGGGTGATATAGGGGTTCAAAGTATGTTTGGGAAAACGAGTTTGGCTAGCTTGACAGTTTTGAAACTAAGCTCAGATATACTAAACTAAAACATAAGAAAACGAGCGAGCCTTACAGTAGTCGCGTATGATGTGTAACATTTGAAAACTCACCTTATATTAGTAAAAAAAGAAAAAAAACCTACAACAAAAGGAATAAGCCATTTTAACATTAAAATCAAATCAAATAGCGCGCGCTTTCGCGACTTTCTGTTACATACTTCCGTCCCATTTCACGAAATCACTCCCACAAATTGCAGGAAAGCGAGAGGAAAGATGTTACACATCAAAAAAGCAAAAAACGTGTTTTATATTTTTTTGAAATTCGATCTCTACGACGAGAAATAAGGATAGCAAGTTGTCTATAAAATATATTCATCAAATTTGCTCTAATAAGTTATTACTAGCTGCTCCCCGCGGTTATACCCGCAAAGTTCTCGTTCCCTTGGGAGTTTTGGGATAAAAAGATGTTCAACCAATATGCCTAAAAGAAACTCTTTGCTAAACCGAAAAATCGCGATTGCCATGCCCATGACCAATAGATTTAATATACTCGACCTTTTTACTTAGAAACTTTCTGCTAAGCTGAAAAATCAGGATGGCCATGCCCCTGACCAAGTAGATTTCAGATATTCGACCTGTTTTCAGCAGATTTGCTCTGTATTAAATACTCTTATCTTTAACTTCATAATTTGACATGTGAATGACAACTGGGCATAATGTTGAAGCAGTCTTTAGTTTAGCGAATATATATCTATGTCTTCTTCTTTATCTATACTTCTATATCTATTCTATATGTTCTATCTATACTCTATACTTTTACGACTTAAGAGAGAAAAGGATATCCATCAAAGAATAAAATCCTCTGTCAATCAGTTGTGATCCGTCAAAGAGCAAAGAGCATCGTGGCGTAACTACGAGGCTTCCAAAAGGCAATAGAAAAGAATTACTACATAAGAAACTTAGTCCGGTTACTTTCAAAGTCTGTATTAATTTTATTCATTGTTTTTTTTCGGCTGCTGATTCATTATGTTTCCATACTATTTAATACACCCGTGTGAAGCCGGAACGGGCCGCTAGTGTTTCATAAGTGCACTGAATTTTACGCCTGGCTATTTGTCGCCGCGGGGAACACTAAACTACATGTAAAGTCCATTTAGAAAATTTACAATACAGCGCCTAGTTAACAAAAAAAACCCTGTTTATATAAACACGCAACAATGTTATGGCGCAAATGGACTAGACCACCCCGGGCACGTCGTTAATGTCTATAGTAAAAAAACTTTAAATAAACCTTTCGTTTAAAAGCTTTTGGCGTTAATTCCATTAAATATATATTAACACGCAAGAAACTCTGTAATAAAGGATGTATATGTATATCACTCTTTGATACAGTGAGTCTTTAGTAAGAAGTTTTAAGAGGTTCGGCAATGCAATTTTTTACATACTTAACTCAAATTCAGTTAAAAATTTGTATCATATAATATTTAATACTTATATATAGTTTTGTGGATCGCAGGTTGTTCTGCGCCCGTTATAATATCCAGATGAAAGGTTCTCTAGAAACGAAATGCCAAAGTCCACTTAGACGAAGATCCGGCAAGTAGCTAGTACTGAATACATCATGTCTCTTCTCTATGTTTACTTATGAAATACCGTACATATAGACATTTATATACAGAATAGATGCGGATAAATTTTTGCCGCACCCAATACTGCTAAGTCGCATGTCAACAATCGACTGTATGAATAATGAGGACTAAGCCAAAAGTGACTAACAATAATCCCCATTTATATGCTGTTGGTCATCGATGGCCCTTAAAGCGTCACCGGGCTTAAAACAAAAAGAACATTAAGAGACCTCAAGGCAAGAAATGCAGAAATAGAACCTCCGGATCTTAAGTCGGAAAATGGTGAATGGTTTTCTAGGCAAAGGGAATTAAGAATCCCAATTGAAGGTATCAACTTAGTTGCGGTAGCATGCGGCGGGCGACTAAAATAGCCTATTAAATGAGCATCCGCAGACCATCTGCATATCTGTTCTGTTTAAAATGTGACCCCACCATAGATCTTTTTGCTTGCGATTTTCAAATGGAGTAGTGATGCGACCAGTTAGGCTGTTTGGTCCACAACTTTTGTTTGCATAAATGCTCGTTTTCATTATTTTTATAATAGAGTAAAACCCCAAGGCCCCCAGACCTTACTTATTTTCTGATATACAAAATATTTAGTAGTGTAGTGTGTACAACAAAAGTGGCACAGGCGCGTAAAATTTTACTCACTTTATTTAAATTCAGATGACTGATTCTTACATAAAATATGTTGTAGAGAATATTGTAAACAGTTTGAATAAATACTGCCAGACACATTCTGTCAGCTGTATTTATGATAGTGCTCTTGCGCTCCGCTTGGCACTACCGTGTTTCCACACACAGTATATTCTATTATGTTGTCGTAGGAATGTTTTGGGTAAAATATTAGCTCTTATGGTGTCTTTTTCCTGTATGATATTCAACCTTAGACGGGTCCGAAATCAAAGAATGTAACTGTACGTAAATTTCAGTTTTCGTACTTTAAGCGAGAAGGCACTCCTCCATACCATGTAATTGATTATTTTATCGGCTTTTACCATATAGCAATAAAAATGCGACGTCAGGGGTATCCAAACGATATATTGTACCATTCAAATCGTTCTAGCATTATTTACAAGAAAGTAACTATTTGCGGGGAAGGAACACAATGTGCACGTAAGTGCTGTTTTGCATACCTAAAAACTTGTAATTACTTCACCAACAATAACAAACAATATCATAATACTCATGCACGCCTCTTTATGTTTTTTGTGCACTTACATTGATGACATGCTAATGATCAACTAAGCATTTACTATCAGCTAATTTGATTCCTGGCCCACCATTTTCTTACAACCATTTCAAAACAATAAGGTATATTTTTGCTTTAAGCATTTAAGATATATATGTGTATACTAGAACAATGAACCTAAAACTAAAAACCTTAAAAAATATATGATAACTAAAATATATTATTAAAAGGAGTCCCTTTAGGAAAGGTTCCGAAGATACTGGCAGCGTTCCCCATTTTTGATTAAATGTACGTATCCCTGGAAACAAACTTGTAATTTTCTGAAGAATCATATTTGATGTGACAGATTTTGCCGCCTCACTGTGACTATTATATTGACATTACATTATTTGGAATTTTAGACTAAGGATTCCCCTATTAATTTACCGATGTTTTTCATAATATCAAGAAATCAAAAGAGTTTCTGGTAGTTCGAAGTTCAAACTATTCCAAATTTATCTTTAAGGTGATAATATTGCATTGAAAATAAGGGTCTAATTTAAAAGATCTTCGATCCATTATTAACGCAGTTCTTGTTATTAGAAGGTCCTAAGTGTATTAACGGATTCTTTATAAAGCAAAACTCGCCTGTTTTAGCGTTTTTAATAAATTTGTTCGATAGTACTTTCTTTGTCAAGGAGGAAAGCTGCGTGTGACTACTTCACCCGTGGCCGCGTCCGTATATCCGTATTGCTCTATGGCTGGAACATATATCAATACAGAATTTGATCGGAATGTGAAACAAACAAAACACAGGATGAGACTGAGCAGTCTACCCACGTGTGCTTTGGGAATACTTATAAGGCGGCGATGATGCCATCAATACTTTATGTATCTTCACACATTGCTATTAGACTACTTGACTCAGAGCATCATGCGTTTCCTATGTCATTCAGACATCATTGATGAGCTAATTAGGTTAATAGAAGATTTGTTATTTAAAAATATATACCTAAATATTGGACCACTGACAATAACTATTCAGTTCCATGAAAATATAGTGTAATATAGAAATTAAATAATGTTTAATAATATGCAAATGTCCATGGCTGGGCAGTAAACATTAATGGATATCACACAAATGGATGCCTCTACCGGGAATAGAACCCAGGACCTTTGACGCAGCAGGCAGGACACACATGCACACAATGATTCTATGACAGAAGAACCTAACGGAACCCAAAAAATAAATATGTTTTTTCCTGTAAAGATTATTATGTTATATTTATGTGACATACAATAAAGTAAGGCTGGTATATTCATATTATTACGTACCAAGAATAATGATATTGGTAACGCAAGTGAAACCCTTGTCAAATGTTACAATGGTTTCTGTAAACAAATAATTGAAAATCGGTTTATAAATAAGGCCTTAATAAATTTGCAAAACGATTATTTTAAATGTCCAATATTTTTAAAGGTAAAAAATAAAGCAAGGTTCGTAATGAGGATTAATGTACTGAATTTATGAGCAATGATAAATGATGGAACAAAACTTGCTTCTGAGAAAGGTTCCTACGCAGGGAAGCACCATTCATTACGTATTCAGGAACGCAAAATTTTAGCCTTTACTAAGAGAAAAAACGTTAATTAAAAAAATTGGTTATTCTTTTTAAACAAATACTTAATATAAATAAAATTAAGTCTATTGGACTTAATGTTCATACAAAACGTGATATTTGTCAGCTTACATATGAAGCACATTTCAAAACATTAAACTTTTTATAAAGAATGTATCGGAAATCTTTGTGTGCAAGTCCGAGTAAGTACTCTCAGCCAATTTGGCCAACCATTAGCTTATTTACTTACAACCATTACAAAACGCATAAATGTACGTATCCCTTTTTTTATTAATGTCTGGAAAATACTATACGTATTCCCCACCCACCGGGAGACGCATAGCGGAGTTATCCTTGACTCCTCCCCCCATCCATGACATCTAGCTGACAGTTAGATGAACTGAGCAGGGTCCTAATACCTAAATGGTTAAAACCAGACAATAATGCAGCATCGGTCACTCGACACGCAATCTAAAGACCGAAGTCCCCCCATTCGACGACCTCCGTGGCCGAGTGGTTAGTACGCCGGGTTTCATGGCGTCGCCGACTCGAGAGGTCCCGGGTTCGAATCCCGGTGGGGGCAGATGTTTGTGTGATGAACACGAGCATTTGTACTCTAGTCATGGATGTTTAATATGTATTTCTATATAAATATACTTATATATGTAAAGTATATGTATTCTGTCCGTTACCCTAGTATCCCATAACACAAGCCTTATAGTGCTTACTTTGGGGCTAGGCTAATTGGTGTGAGTGTTGGAAATATTTATTTATTAAATATTTATTGCGTGCCGGCAGTGCGGGATACGCAACGCACACTGCGGCCCCGCCAGCGATTGTCCGTTGCTGGACGCACCCCGGCGTGCGTTTCCCTGGAGTATCAGTGGCACCACACGTCTCAGAAACTTGGCAATGCAGGCCGGTGTTCCCTCACCGGCCTGCGGGAGCGTAGTTCTCCCCGTCCCTCTCCCCTCGCCGTCGATGCGGGGGCAGGCACCCCCTCTCCCGGCCGCCCGCGCCTCCCCATCCCTTCTCCTAGGAGAAGGGGTAAGGGGAGACACGGGCGGCAGAAGTCGGTGAGGAGTCTGAGCAGCCTAAGTTACTCGTACTTCCCCCACTCTGAGGGTGCTCGTCCGGGCGCCGACGACTCAGCGACCACTTTGCCCCTATTAACCGGAGAGTCGCACCTCCTGCAACCCATGATATAGCCAGCCGGCCGACCACTGTCCGCGCACACTGCGTTCTGTGTTTTAATTATCATTCTTAATAATTAAAACACAGAACCATCATATAGCAGAAAGTCAGAATCGTCTTTTGGCATACAAAAATTTGACTTTTCCTTGATTATTTATGGTGACTGGCACTGAGATTAGATCACAACATTAACCTAACCAACCAAGCGACCACAAATACCGATTATGCTTAGCGAAATTATGCAGAATAAAATTCTGCCTACTTAAAAGTAGGCTATTGTGAATTTGGACATATAAACATTCGGCCAATTAATAATAATACTCATTAAAAAATAAGCCTTCCAAATATTCGTTTAAAAGAGATAATGCCAAGTGTGTTATACCTAATGAATTTCGGAGCAATAATATTCTGCCAGATAGAGGGACCCACTTAAGATTTTTCGTTGTTTTTTAAAGTTTTTCAAGAAATCGAAAGAGTTTGTATTATATTTACGATTTTGAAAGTTATTTTGTCAATTTTTATCTTAAAGACCATCTAATGCATTGAAAACAAAGGTCAAATTTCAAAGATATTTGATCCACATTAATACTGTTTCCCTGTTATTGGAAGGTTAGTGCAATTACGCATTCTTTAAAAAGAAAACTGGCCTGTTTTTACGTTTTTAAGCAAAATATCGGGTAAGTGTGTCAGGAATCAATTTGTTCGATAGTATCTAAAGCTAACGCATACATAGATACTATAGTTTTCTTTACTCCCAATCTTACATGGCAATAATAATCATAGGATACATTATATTAAATTGTGATTCCGTACAAAGAATTGGTAACAAAAATACAAATACAATGGATGGTCGTCGTAAAACCGGAGCTAATACGATTATTTTCCTACGAGATGAAAAACACAACTTATGAAATAATATCAATGAAAGCAGTGTTTATTTAATATACTTTTCTATACTAGTCGAATGTTTTTGCCACGCGTTTCCAAGGAAAACAATATTACCGTCAATCTCTATCTCTTTTATATTTCATAAGTATAGCAAAAATGCAGAAGCTTCTGATGTTGAGCAGCCACCTCAATCTATACTTATAAACCTATAGATTCTCTATTCAATGAAGGTCCTTTCTTGTTGCACAAACTAAAAATAACAACAGAATAGTGTAAATTGAGAAGCTCGATGGCGCAAGTGGTTAGAGCGTTCGGCTGCGGTCGTTGAAGTTAAGCAACTTTCACAGTGGTCGGTTATTGGATGGGTGACCAAAAATTTACTATCTTGAGCTCCTCCGTGCTTCGGAAAGCGTTAAGTTAAGCCGTTGGTCCCGGCTGCATCTGCAGTCCTTAGCACCCACTAATCTGCACTGGGCCCGCGTGGTGGTTCATGGCCCAATCTCCCTATTCCATCCACAGGGAAGGCCTGTGCCCCAGCAGTGGGGATATTAATAGGCTGATGATGATGATGATGAGTGTAAATGGGATGCAGTATTCTCATTGTAAAAGGACCTTGTTCTTATTATGCCTGACCTAGATTTGCACGATAATAATTACGATGTGAGCAATAAAAAGGTTCAAACTTCCGACATCAAACCAAAACCACAAGACGTCTGAAGATAAAGGAGTACGTACGGTAAAGAAAGTCTTTCTATTTGCAAACTGAAAATTGGTCACCACCACAGCTTAAGTTATAGTTTTATTAGAACTATTTTTTTTTGAGTTTCATTAGCTGAAATCAGTTTTTCAAAACAAGTACATACCAAAAAGTTTTTTTAAGCTTCGTCTTCACCGGTCCTTGAACCGTATTTTCTCGAGTATTATTTAATGCCACCAAAACGAACGTTGTCATAGCTTCCACATAAATATTTTATTTTTATATTTACGGACGGCACGTTTACGGAAAGTAGCGTTACTGTTCGCAAATAAAAACGTAGAAAATATCGCCTTGCGATGACGAAGTCATAAACGCGAGCAATATTACCCGACTAGTTGCAGCAATGAGAGTGTAATGTCCAGTATTATGAACGAAATACATTTTTGAACGAGCTTACTTTGTATTTAAGGATTAAATGATAAAAGTTTTATAGTGGACTGCTAACCTACATAGTCGGCAGGAAGTACCTACCGAGTTCAGCTTTTTCATTTTTGCCAAGTATACAGGTTTAAAATTATATTTTTTATTAAGGAAATCCGCAGGCGAAGTTAGCTTTTAATTATTTTAGAAGGTCTTTCGTTTGACAACGCTTCGGATATTATCTGTAGTTTTTTTTACTGTTTCTAGTTAATATTAGCGCTAAGCCAAATAGGTACTACAAGTTTTACTAAATACCGGAGCTTCAATTAAATGTTGTGACAAATAACTCAAAATCAAAAGAACTTAACGGATATCTAATATGACATAAAATCATCCATCACATTGTATTGTAGTTTCAATTAAAAACTTATTCCGAGTATTTGAAACCAAGTCAAAACTATTTCTACTCCTTGAAAATTACACTTACGTCTTACAATGTTTTTTTTAACTTATGAATTATGTAATGGAAAGTGGTAAAGATTATAGGCAAGAGTTAATAAAATAATTATATGCCTGCTGCATAGTGTGTGGTAGGATCTTAGATTTAAACAAAAAAGCGGCCCTTTTTGTTTTAATCTAAGGGTAGGATGTACAGAATCTTCTGATCTGTGGGGTAAAGGGTCATAGATATAAGAAACACTTTTAAAAAGGTGCGGTAGTGTAAAAGTTGAGCAGTAGTGTCTATGATTGAAACGCGAAAGTCACAGCATAGGCAATGTGCGCTATAGTTCAATGTGTACGCTACCCTTACCATAACGCCCTAACTAATATTTTTGGGTTCGCTAGAAAAAATAAATGGAAAGGCACAATGGGACACCCTATCCTATTGCAGTTGCACCCAAAATGCAGGTAAATTTCTAAATCGCGATAACGAAGTTTTGGTCATGTTTTGCACTTATACGAAATTTTGCCTAATACAGTGGGCGTCCGTTTCTCCGCGTTGAACCAGTGCACAGGAGCTGGTCTAATTCCTGCTAAATTTGACCTTGGGTCGCAGTGGCCGTCAAAACCCAGTGACACTACCTCTTAGACATCAGTCGGTACTTGGCACTTAGTGTATACCAGACGGTCTTACCCCAACGACGGAGAATTTTTGACGCCTTTTTGGTTAGGTACCTTTTAAACCGGTTTCATAGAAAGAAGATATAAAAACCCGTTTGTTTATTACCTTATTGGAATCATTTTACTTTTATGTTTGTCCACGCATTTCTCGTTAACAATAAATCAGATTGATGTGATTATATTTTTTTATAAGTGTTATCTAAACAAGATTAGTACATATAATCGTAGCATCAACCACTGCGCTATAGGATATTATAATGAATATAAAAGTGTATCGATTGATAGGGCGATGTCGGAAACTGGTGTAGAAGAAAAGTTGGCAACTTGTTACACTATTTCCGGGCAATATGAAAGGTAATAAATGTCAAATTGGGTCATAAATATATTATCAGATTTCTGTATTCCTAATTATTTACATTATATTCAAATGGTAAACGAGCGGTGTCTGAACATTACATTTTTTGTATCAATTGGTACATAACATTAATCTAACAAAATAACTTTAATATTATTTGAAAAAATTGAAATTTTTGAGCGCCTCGTTTACCCCCTTAGAAAAGATTTTGACTATTTCCAATAAAAGTAAACAGTAAAATTATTCTTCTTATTAAATGTAGAATATTTGCAAATACTATTTGCCTTTTTTGTACTGATCGTTCTACTGCAGTTAGTTTACGGAAAAAACGATAATATGCACAACTTCAAACGCCTGAATCTCTAAATAATGTTCAATAAATTATATCAAATAAGTTACTACGACATCGGAAATATGTTTTTGTTGTAACATAACGTATTAGAATTTTGATTTTCCATCTCATTAATTATCAAAAAAAAACATCTAACCTCCGTGAGTTTTCCCAAAAAATAATGCAAGTTTACCTCGTATTTTGATATTGAATTAAATAGAATTACTATCAATAACTTTCATAAAACTAATTTACCATTATTGAACTACTGAAATATGTATATATTTTTTTAATTAGTTCATTAATAATTATTTTATAAGACTCGGAACATCACCCGTAAAATGCAATATATATACTAGTGCAAATCTACCTACGCGCCAATCAGTACGGCAGCGGCGCACTTTTGTAAAAGGGCTCTTAATGTCAATTTTATTATGTCACAAGGTCACAACACAACAACTCATCTCTTAAGCGTTTACATTGTTTTAACTGATATAACAACAGTATTCATTTAACAAAAGTTTTTAAGAGTAGATATATAATATAGTCAGTAAGTATCTACATAAATTCATTCATTACAGTGAGAAATAAATCAATAGGTACATTGTTTTTACGCTTACCTCACCGTATTAAGGCTACTACGGTTTACGAAAATTTACTTTGTCATTTTATGCAACAATAAGAAAACGAATTTTAATGTCGCAATAGGCATTGTCGTTTTGGCCAGTATAATAGCCTGCGCAGACAAGGGACTTGTCCGCGGAGGACTTTTGTCCGCCGTCATAGATCGCTTACAACAGCATCGACTAACGCACATGACAGATTAAAAAATACCGCGGATAAAAAGGCCCCCGAACTACCGCGGACGAAAAAAGTGGAAAAAAGAACTCTTTTATATGATACACCAAAAAAGATTATGTTGTTTCTTTTGTATTGCATTTCTTCCCGCTTAAATTATATTTAATTATCTTTCGGAATGATCGTGAAACATTGTTTTCTTCAATATTATAGTGAAAGCATAATAAATAATCTCAACAATACAAATTAATAATATAATCAATCCGATATGAAGGAATGGACCCAGTGTTCTCTTTAAGAACGTCTTCCCTTTTTCTTTAACTTCCTGTTTATTACAATACAACGTTATCTCAGAATATTGCTTCCATAGCGTGCGCCTCACTAAATTTTCGGGAGACAAATGTCCGCACACCGTGTGCGTTGTGTCCGTGACACATCCTCTGCGGACATTTTTTTTCATAATATGGGGACGTGGATAAAAACAAAAGTCCTCCGAGGACAAAAGTCCGTCGAGTGCACAGGCTATACACAAAATTGAACCATTAGAGCTAAAACAAAGAATAAACAATATTTTTTTTAATAGAATGAAAAATATACTTGTCATTACTTTCCGCGCTTTTCATAAAAAAGATCTTTCTAAAATTACGTAAAATTAAACGCGTTTCTTACCCTTAAATAAAAGGTAAAGATTTTTAATAAAGTACGTTCCGTTGTCAGGTGAGTGATCTGTAAAATATTATCAAAGTCACCTTACTTCCAAAATATTGAATACCAATGTGAATCACCAATTTCTTTTGCTTGTAAGTTATATTACAAAGGAGACAGGATACTGTTCATAGGAGATACTAGTGACAACGAAATCTACATTTTGCCACGAAGGGAGTCATAGATCTCGCCATGCTATATACTACGTAATTCTGACTACTCCCGAGAGATGGCGGTCCCTCAAATGAGAAAAAGATCTTTTACGATTTTATTACAAATCGGAAATTTGCCTTTTCCTAAATTTATATTCGCCAAAGGCGTACGTACCGTGATTAATAAAATTGATTTTCGTTCCTTAAAATTTATTATACTTTCAATTTTAATTTAATATAAATAATAAATAATGACGATATAGACTCAGTACATTAAAAGTTTAACTGCTCCAAAATTTGAAGGTGTCATAAAATTTTCTAATGTTTTGATAAGCAAACGGCATCATCGTAAAGACAAAGAACAAATAGGTAACAACTCAAAACAATAAAGCAATCCCTACTTGATAAAATTATTTCCACTCCTTCTGAATTTATGTGTTAATCCAGCTTCTGTCCATTCGTCAACTTTCACGAGCGGTTTTATTACATTGCAATTTTCAACAATGCGGCAAACAAAAGGAGGAACTGTGTTGCATTAGATAAGTAATGAAATGAGTGAACACAACATGCTACCTTCTTTTATTATGATTAACTTGCGTGTTGTTTTCCTTTTTTTTAACGAACAATTTTACTTAATTATTCGTTCAAGTTACACTACTCAATACTGGCTGATAAGTGCACGATTCATTTGGAAAAAAAAGGTATTATAATAGTATTCTATAATTAATGTAATGTCTAAAATGCAAACGCTTAGATGTAAATGTTCTGATAAAAAAAAACTTACCGACGGCCGTAATGAAAGACGTTAATTATGTTTCATGATTAATTTAGTGAGTAAGGTGATGGATGGAAACATCCAGTGCGGCAATTGTACATAGTTAGTTTTGCAAACCTGCATCGCGCAAACGATTTTGATGTTCTGTGGTGATATTAAACAACCGATCAATTAATTTGCACTGGGTGTCCGTACTCTCCTCGGGTAGTCGCACGTGGTGTGACAGAGATGATGTAAAGTTTGATTAGACCGAGCCAACACTGTGCCGAATTCGTGAAGTGCAGTTCCAAAATTTTCATTGAGCTGTTGTGGCAGTTTTTAAAGGGGTACAGGGAGAGGTAACGCTGCAACTTTCTCCCTTACTTCTAGTGGTTGGAGTTCAGTTTACTGTTCTCACCTCCACCGCAGAAGAGTATGTTTGACACCTTTTTAAAATATTGCTTATTTTTTTTATAAGAAGAAAATATAATTTAAATTCACCCACGTAGTAGGTTTAAATTCAATCGACTAGAATGCATTTGTATTATTTTTGTTGTTTTTTTTAATTATTGAAATTATCGTGGCCAAGCAGCGCGAAGTATCTTATTCATGGGTTGCGATTTTACTTATAACTAATTTCATAATAAAAACATAGTTGTGAGTCATCATCATCATCAAACTATCAATGTCTCCACTGCTGGGGCACAGGCCTTCCCTATGGATGGAATAGGGATATATGGTCCACGGATAAGTGGGTGCTAACGACTCGAGATAGTTTATAGAAAATCCGTTTAGCACTTAGTTGTGTAAACGTAACAAACATACAGATGGATAAACAATTACTGGCATTTACAATATTGCTATAATTTTCTCCATCGTATAAGCGTATTCAAATCGCTGAACTACAATATTAATATTTGTAGTACAGCGAAATTTAAAAATTCTTAATGCTCATCCAAGAATATCTAACAGCATATTCAGAGGTGAACCATACAAATTAAGTTCACTGAATAGGTCCTAAATTCAGTGAGAATTGTTTATTGGCATGCTTCGACATTGAAAATTCCCGAAGTTCAACCAAGTCATTAGGCAGCACCGCAAGTGCTAAGCACGTACACATTTCGCCCAAAACTTTAAACATTGATTTGAAAACTTTCACCAAAGAAACATTCACAAGAGAAATCGGTGTTTAGATTCCAGAACAATGAAGCTGGATTTTCAACATCACTTGCCGTGAAATATGATTAAAATCTGTAACACTTGAAAAACTTAAATAAATATATACAGAAGGCCCGGGAAAATGCTCCAAGACTATGAATAAATGTGGTTTTATAACAGTTGCGAACAGAAAAGAAAAAAAATCATTGTAGGAATATACCTAAAGAAAATTAACTAGAAAAAAAACCACGCGGACCAGGCAGCAGACGGGACTCGAACCCGCACCCTTCGCTATCCGGGCGAATGCACTGACCAATTATGCTACCGCGGCCCTGATGGCCGCGTCGAAATTCTAGCCATTCTTAAGCTGCATGGCAGCGCTTTAGATTTAAACATCAAGCAGTTACATGCTTAAAAAAAATTTAACTATTGTAGGAATATGTTTATTTTTTTCTCCTTTTTGATATACCTTTTAACTGTAATTTATATAGTACTTTTAGTTTATGTTTAAATATTGTCTAATATTTAATTTTCTATATCATATTTCTTGTTTATAGTTTCTTATAGTCTCTCTCGTATCTTCAGTGTATTTTATCGTGATAAAAATCAATTCATCCCAAGCTTCAAGCAATAATCGAACAAAAGACCTTTGCTATCGCCCGAATGCCCTGACCACTATCCTATTGAGACCTCAACGGACGACCGTTTTTAATTACTTCTACTGTATCTTAGGAAGACTGCAAGGCAATATTATGCTAGTAAAAAGTTATGTTAGATAAAATAAATTTAGCAGTAAAATTACGTAAAGAAAATATAATAAGATTTTTTTCTTTTAAGACCACAAAAACATGTTCTCATATAAAATATTAAGGATACATAAGCTATATGAAAATAAATTATATTACGAACACCTGCTCTGAAGAAAATGTCCACAATTTATTGTTACATTTCGCCGAAAGACATGATATCACGCAACATCTGTACGCATGGGGTGGTCACAAATCGAATGATCATGGGACAAACATTATAAATGTTAGTAAATCATTATTACATAAATAGTATTCTCATTTACTTTTAATTCTTACTCCGCTAGCTATTCTTTTTATATATAACTCAACTCGACCATTACTGTAGCAGAGCGGTCAGTATAATCTCCCATATAGCGAACAGTGCTGGTTCGAATCCAGCCCAATACTATGGCCAAGTGATTTCTTTTTCTATTAAAATTTTCGTGCAATTATCTATAATTTCCATAGAATTATTAAAATTCAAATTTCAATTGAGAGTCGGGGCTATTTTAGTGGAAACCAAACTGACATTTAATAGCATATGTATTTATGTGACGACAAGTGCTATTTTAGAAGTGCAACTGTAGTGACTTGTTGCTATTATAAAAGTTAAAGAATGAAATAAAAAACACTTTTTCATCAGGTTTTGAATGTGGTTTTTATCACTTTTATACATTTCTTGGCGTTTCGTATCCTTTACAGGCTCCGTTCTCGCAAGAATCATTTTTAGTAATCTTGACGAGCTACCTTTGTATTTTTTTTGAAGTTTTTACAACACTTTTTCGACGTGTTAAAATATTTTTAGTTGCGTGCTGTTATAACCTGCCTACCTAATGCCTACTACAGAAATGTTGCTGACTTAGGAAAACTATAATGAATAATTATTTCCAATATTAAATTTGTGATCAGCAATATTTTTTGTATAAAAACCCGCGATTTCAATATTACAGTTAGTCTTGTTCTGATTTGTGGAATTGCTGCCCAACAACGGACCTGGTTTCTGCCTGCCGGTTGGCCTTCAGCAAGGAAACTCTGAGGAACTATTCAACGGCCTAGTAAACTAGCCCGTCGCGAGTCGTTATCCTTAAAACTAAAAGGAAGTAGTAGTGAACAATAAAGTGATAGCAGTGTTATAACAAACATAAATATATAAATAAAGTGATTGTGAGCAAATAAAGTTTTTTTTTTAAATTAAACTAAGTGCTCCGTCTAACATTTGGTGTCAGAAGAAAGCAGGGATTTACTCCCTGATGGTCGCCTACTCCTGACGACGACCAGAATCACTGCCGTCGACATAAGCCCATCCCATGGGTTTGCTTGAGCTGCCAGCCTGCCGCCCGACCGTCTCTCTGACATAGAGGTGTGTCAACCACTCCAGCTACAACCATCGACGATCATCATCACTACTGACTGACTTCGCGTTGATGTGCCGAGGGTTCTTTGCCCAGCGCATCACACAGAAGAAGGCTCCGCACCACTCAGAAGAAGACTCCGCTTCAACCGTGCTAACACATAGCACGACTTCGTTTACGCATCGAGCATTTACTGCATAACTCCGGATAGCCGGCGCTAAGGCGTCTGACCTACTTATCGCCGCACCGTGAAAAACGCTGTATCAACAAATGACCGCGATACTATTTCTGTGAGTGCATAACAATAACGTTATATTTTAATCAACTTATTCTCTCTTAATTGGATTATTTTTTTGTTCTAATCTTAATAAAAAGTGATCATGGCTAACGAAAAAGTAAAATTAGAACTATCTGGGTTGTCTAGCGTAACTGTACCGGGTGAAAAAGAAAACACATCTGTAAGTTTTCTTACAAAATTTATAAAGCCCTTCGATGGGGATAGAAATAAATTATCGTCATTTTTACGTAACTGTGACAATGCATTAAACCTCGCGTCCAGCGCACAATGCGATGTTCTCTTTAAATATATTTTATCGCAGTTAGAGGGGAAAGCCGAAACGGCTTGCTCTCTGAAAATTTTTGACAGTTGGGTTGAACTAAAATCATTCCTTAAGACTACATTCGGGGAAACTAAACATAAAGATCACTTATTATTAGATTTACAGAGCTGCAAACAAAAACCTAACGAATCCATATCACAGTATAGCTTACGGTTAGAGACATATTTAACTAGATTACAAACAGATATCACGCATTCTACCGTGGACCAGAGTGAACTGAAAGGGCGAATAGCAAATACTGAAGACCTAGCCTTACATACATTTTTATTAGGAGTACCTAGTCATATCTCCAACATATTAAGATGTAGGAACCCGTCTACCTTGGGTGAGGCAATAAATTTAGCCATTCAAGAAGAAAAACTTTATAACCTTGTCCAATCTACAAAAACCCTTGATATAAGACCTAGGTGTCGAACCTGTGGCCGCATAGGTCACATTGACAGAAACTGTCTGTTAAATAGGCAGCGCCCAATTCACAACGTCTCTTTCGATAGACCTTCCACTTCGCAACCACCACCAACTAATATTTGTCGCTATTGCAAACACCCTGGCCATGATATAAAAGACTGCCGTAAAAGACAATACAACAACTCACGGCAGAATCAGAATAGACAAATACATAATATATCAGGGGAATATATTAACAATACTAATTATAACGACAACTTTTCACAACCTTTTAATAATAATTCTTACTATTCCGAGTCTTTAAACTAAAAAGAGTTCCGCCTGAGCGTCGTCATACGGAACCATTGACCTATAACGACGCCATTTACCATGTCAATGATCAATCTATCATAAGTCTTCCTATATCCAATAACTATAATAAATTTATCAATTTTACTAAGTCCACTGTATCCGCTAACTCCGCTGTATCTACTATTCCCAATGAACCTACAATCTCTATTTTACCTACTATTTCCACTGAATCTACTAATTCCGCTGTATCTTCTAACTCCACTGTATCTACTAAATCCGCTGTATCTACTAACTCCGCTGTACCTACTAAATCCGCTGTATCTACTAACTCCGCTGTATCTGCTAATTCCAGTAAACATATGTACTCCACTGTATCTACCATTTCCGCTGAACCTAGTACCTCCACTGTATCCACTTTCTCCACTGAATCAACCAATCCCGCTGTATCTACTAGCTCCACTGTATCTATCACTCCTAGTGTATCTACCAATTCCACTGTGCATACTACCATTTCTTCCGAACTTATTAAACCCTTTCAACTTAACACTACTGCTAGCAACTTAGATACATTTACTAATTCCAATATTCCTTGTAAATCTACCGAACCCCCTAACTCAACTAAAATCTCTAAACCCACTGCATCTTCTAACTCTGGCCTACCCCGCATTTCTAGTAAACAAACTAATCCTGCTAAATCCCGTAAAAATCCTATACCCCGACATAGAAAATCGAACTCAACTACTGAATCTGTCAAAGCTTCTTGTCCTAAGCCAAAGAAAACCCAGAAACCTAAAAGACACACAGAAACCGAAGAACAATCCAATACTAACTCGCAACCATTATACATACACGAAATAAATTACAATTCCAATACACATTTGCCTCATATATATATAAACTCTCAGTACTCTTCTAAACCCCTAATACTTCTGGTCGATTCTGGTTCCACTGTATCCTTACTTAAGAAATCTTCACTAGAAAAGCAACCTACCTTAGTAAAAGAAATTATCAAATTCAAAGGTATAGATAAAGATGCCGATCATTCTATTAGTTTAGGTCATTTCCAATTAGATATTATTCTGTCAAATTCCGAAACCATATATGGAACTTTCCATCTAATTCCAGACTCCGTTGAGATTAATTTTGATGGTATAGTAGGAAACGATTTCCTTAGATTATATACCTCCAGCATTGATTACAAAAATGATTGCTTATTGATAAATAATAGTAAAGTAAAACTACATTTTACCAAACCTCATTATGTAATACCAGCTCGTTCTGAAATGATAATAGAATGTGAAGCGTCTAATCCCGAAGTTTTATTAGGTTATGTAGATAAAAAGGAAATACAACAAGGTGTATACTTATCTAATTGTCTTGTATCTGTTAAAAGAAATAAACATATTAACGTCTCTATACTCAATACCACAGATGATAATATTACTATACACTCCCTCAATGTAGAATTAAACCCTTGCCATATCTTAAACGAATCATTTCCAAATCCAGTATCAAATTCACAGATTAACACTATTATTCCACCAAATAGGATATACAAAGTAAAAGAGCAAATTAGAACTTCCCATCTTAATGTCGAAGAATCCAAGGTACTCCTGGAACTATGTTCAGAATACTCAGACCTTTTCTATCTAGAAGGAGACCAACTAACATGTACCGATACTTTGACTCATGAGATTAAAACTACTAATTCCCAACCGATTCATGCCAAAACTTACAGGTACCCTGAGTGTCACAAAGAGGAAGTCAATAGACAGATTCAAAAGATGTTAAAAGAAAACATTATCAAACCTTCAAATTCCCCGTGGTCTTCTCCTATCTGGGTTGTCCCTAAAAAACAGGATGCCTCCGGTCAAAAGAAATGGCGTATAGTTGTCGACTACAGAAAATTGAATGATGTTACTATCGGAGACGCGTATCCAATACCTAATATTACAGAAATATTAGACCAATTAGGGCATAGTAAATATTTTAGTACTCTAGATCTTGCCTCTGGTTTCCACCAGATTAAAATGCACGAAGGTGATGCATCTAAAACTGCTTTCTCTGTTCCCAACGGTCACTACGAGTACACTCGAATGCCGTTTGGCTTGAAAAATGCGCCAGCTACATTTCAGAGGTTAATGAATACGGTGCTATCTGGTCTTCAAGGCCTTCACTGCTTTATTTATCTTGATGACGTAATCATCTATTCCCATGATCTAACATCCCATATTCAGAAACTCAAACTCGTCTTTGATGCTCTCAGAAAACATACCCTTAAGTTACAACCGGATAAATGTGAGTTCTTGAGAAATGAAGTTGCTTATCTTGGACATATTATCACTAATAAAGGTGTATCCCCCAATCCTGATAAAGTCAAAGCCGTGTCTTCTTATCCTATGCCTAGAAATCCCAAAGACATTAAATCCTTCCTAGGTTTAATAGGGTACTATAGGAAATTCATTAAAGACTTCTCAAAGATAACTAAACCTTTAACATCCCTGTTACGTAAAGATACTGAATTTATCTGGACCGAAGAACAAAATATAGCGTTTAACAATTTGAAACATATGCTTACCAATGCCCCAATTCTACAATATCCCGATTTTTCGAAAGAATTTATTCTAACTACAGATGCATCCAATTATGCGCTTGGTGCCGTTTTATCTCAAGGCGAGATAGGTAAAGACCTTCCAATCGCTTACGCCTCCAGAACCTTGAATAAAGCTGAAGGTAACTATAGCACGATCGAAAAGGAATTGTTAGGCATTATTTTCGGTACCAAAACTTTTAGACCTTATCTCTATGGTCGCAAATTCAAAATTGTGACTGACCATCGCCCTTTATGTTGGCTATTCAAATGCACCGATCCAAGTTCCAAACTAGTTCGTTGGCGCCTCAAGTTAGAAGAATTCGACTATGAAATAGTCTACAAATCAGGCAGAATGAACTCTAACGCCGACGCTCTATCCCGTCCCCCAATACACAATATTCATAACATCGACACGACTGATAACCTGACTTATGACTCTTTCCTAAAAACTCGATCTTCACCAACTAACTTCGATACCCAAATAGTAGAACATAACAAAAGCCTTTTAGATAGCCCATGTCAACTCATAATTTGTCCAACGTCTATTGATCTAGATCCTTCAAATCCTTACTGTGATACCATCCTTAACCTCCTAGAAGATAGACAGTTATTTGAATCTACTGAACGAGAACTTTATGAATCAAGTTCAGTTATAAAAAATAATAAAACTTATTTCCTCTTGTTCTTCAAGATTCATCACTATGAATCCGCCTCGTATAAGGATATATTTGAATCAATCAAAAGACTTCGAAATAACCTTGTAATTTTCTTTAATGATAAACAAGAAATTTCTATATCAGATTTTAACAACCCTTATGACAGACTTCAATTTATGCTTATATACGAAATTATTGCTTTCCTTTTTCATAAAACAAAAATCAAGGTTAATATATATCACAATAACATAATTTATCCTACCCCTGTAGATATCCCAACCATCCTGAAGGACAATCATGATTCCCCTATTGGTGGTCATATTGGTGCTACTCGTTTGTACAACAAATTAAAAGAATTGTATTATTGGAAAGGAATGAAATCAGATATCGAAAACTATACTAAAACTTGCCGCCAGTGTCAACAAAATAAGGCACTGAGAGCAACAAACAAAGCTCCAATGGAAATTACTTCCACATCTCGTGAACCTTTAGAAAGGATATCCACCGACATAGTTGGTCCACTTCCGAATTCTGGCCCAACAGAATATAGATATATTGTCACCTTCCAGGACGACCTTACAAAATATTCCATGGCATACCCTATTACACAAGCTACTGCCCAAGAAACAGCAGAAGCACTTATAACTTTTATGAGCCATTTTGGCATTCCTAAAATTATTCTTTCAGATCAAGGTGTCCATTTCATAGCCGATGTTTACAAACAAGTAACCTCTCTATTCAAAATAAAACATCTGTTTTCATCTCCTTATCATCCACAAACAAATGGAGCTCTTGAACGTAGCCATGGTACTCTTAAAGAATACTTAAAATCTTACGTTAACGAAAACCAAAACGATTGGCACAAATATCTCCCTACGGCATTAATATCATACAACACTAGCATTCACTCATCTACTAATTTTTCCCCACACGAACTTTTATTCGGCTGTAAGCCACATATACCCAGCTCCATTTACGACATTCACCCTAATGCAACCTATAATGACCTCATCAAAACATTGAAACTTAAACTAAATACTTCACGTAATATAGCACGAGAAAACATTCTTCGTAGTAAAGAAAAGGCTAAACAATATTATGATAAAAGAACCAAAGCCGTAAACTATAACGTTGGAGACATGGTGTATGTAAAATATCACCACAGATTACGTAAAGCACTATCGCCAATCTGGAAAGGTCCCTTTCAAATCACTCAAGTTCATAATAATAATAACGTCACGATTCTTATGAACCGCAAACAAATTAGATATCACTTTGACGAAATAAAATTGGCTCATGATAATTCTCTTCCAGGGCCATCGTGCCAGGACTCATCTCGGCAAACATAACAACGCCGATCGTGAACAGTCCCGGTATATACTTCGACTCCCTAGGAATATTAAAATTCTATAATGATCATTGGAACATTCTTACCTATTCTGATTTTTCCTATATTAAACCACATATAGATAATGTTAAACAAGCAATAGATACTTCTAAAGACATTTGTAACAAATATCCTTCTTTCGAAATGCATATTGATTGTGCTAATGTATTAAGTCCTCTAGAAAGTTTGTATGTCAACGTAAATAACAACTTTATCTCATTATCTCATTTAACTTCCTTGGAGTCCCATCGTAAACAGAAAAGATCAGCATGGTTTGGTGTCGGAGGTCCTATCCTAAAACAGCTCTTTGGTTCCCTAGACGATGATGATGCAAAAACATTCACCGATGCTATAAACGCCGTTCAAGATGACCAAAGGCATTTAGCATCCCTAATGAAAGATAATATTCATATTATTTCTTCTACTATATCTACTTTTAATAATACTATACAAAAACTTAACGCTAATGAAATTACGTTGAATAACAACGTGGAAAAGTTGCATAAAATATTAGATACTGTTTCAAAAAACACTAATAAGATAGAAGTTAATACTCATCTTGCCATGACTTTCAGTGCAATAGAAAGTTCCTTGATGATCCTTAATTTTAGTTTAAAAGACCTGATAGATGCTATTCTTTTTGGGAAACAGAATGTAGTTCATCCTTCTGTTCTAAACCCCATTCTACTATATAAAGAACTAAGTTCAAATAACGATTTAGTAGCTCGTAACTTTCCGCTTCCTATAAGTTTAGATAATGCTCACATTCTCTTAGATTTAGCCGACATTTCTTCATTTCTTAGCGATAACAAGTTAATTTTTAATATAAGAATACCTTTAACTTTATTAACTGACTATAAGCTCTATCACGTTTATGCTCTGCCTACACCCCATGATATACACAACCCTAATTCATTCGCCATGATTAATCCTACAACTAAATATTTAGCCTTAACAGAGGATAAGTTGACATACTCTTTATTAGACAACCTAAGTGAATGCAAAGTGGTAAAAGACAATTACAATCTGTGTAAACTTAATAGTGTCCATTCCTCAGTGTCAAATCCAATCTGTGAAGTGACTATCTTATCGGAATACGTGAACCAAATACCCGCGACGTGTGATTATAAGGTGCTTGTAGGTAATATAGATGTTTGGCAAAAACTAACTAGTAATAGGTGGATTTATGTACTAAGTGATATTTCTAAGCTATCGGTTAATTGTAATAATATGTTAACAGACTATGATGTAGTTGGAACAGGAATCCTTCAGTTGCAGAAAGGCTGCAAAGCTTATCATAAATTGCTACAGTTTATTGCTGCAAATGAATACCATTCTAGTATACATTTGCCATCTACTCATTTCAATATCATAGAGGATGATTGCTGTTCCAAAAAGACAATAAATAGCAGTATTCCATATCTGACACCTGTAAGGCTATCTCATATAAATCTAGATTCGTTGCAATACGCTTCTCATAAACTTAATCAAGCCACAGAAGAGCTTGACCGAATACAAACTCAGCCATATCATATCAAATATGGAAACTACTTTAGTATAATTACCACAATAGCCTCTGTATGTATGTTTAGTTTCATATTTTATAAGTTATATAAATGTATTTGTTGTAGAAATAGACATAGGCGTAATCGTAGTAACTCTACAAGTACTAGTTGTTGTATAAAAATATTTAATTCATGTTATACTAAACCCAATAACAATACTTCAGTAACTCATTCAAGTTCTAATAATATACTTGATAGAACTGTATCCAACTTTGAAATGTCTAGCGTTAATTCTGATTCTAACTCTTCTATTAATTCACCTAAACGTAATTTAGACTTCCAATAAATGTGTAATAATTATATCTTAGATTATAAGTATTGTTTTTTCTCTTAAACTGCATAATTTTTCAATTTTATGTTTGCTCTAATTTTTATGCTACTTCGATTCTAAGAATGTCTTAAGTAATTAAATAACTGTTTATACAGTATTGATGTTCTACTACTTTTTTCTTTTTTTCTCTATCTTACTTTTTCTCTACTACTCGCATCCCTCTCTCGGATGCTGCGTTTTAATGGGGGGAGGTGTTATAACCTGCCTACCTAATGCCTACTACAGAAATGTTGCTGACTTAGGAAAACTATAATGAATAATTATTTCCAATATTAAATTTGTGATCAGCAATATTTTTTGTATAAAAACCCGCGATTTCAATATTACAGTTAGTCTTGTTCTGATTTGTGGAATTGCTGCCCAACAACGGACCTGGTTTCTGCCTGCCGGTTGGCCTTCAGCAAGGAAACTCTGAGGAACTATTCAACGGCCTAGTAAACTAGCCCGTCGCGAGTCGTTATCCTTAAAACTAAAAGGAAGTAGTAGTGAACAATAAAGTGATAGCAGTGTTATAACAAACATAAATATATAAATAAAGTGATTGTGAGCAAATAAAGTTTTTTTTTTAAATTAAACTAAGTGCTCCGTCTAACAGTGCGTGACTACTTAAGAAATAAATATAAAAATAAAGGATAACCATCCAATGATACCCATTCCTTTGGCCACCCTATCTACTCCAAAGGGACTCGTTATGAATTGTGCAAAGCTTAACTTTGCTTTCAAAATAAGTTTTTCAACATCTGAGACGTTCTCTGATGACCTTTTCATTTGATACTTTATTCGTCTGTTCTATCAATTATTCTATTCAATGTTTTATATACACACATCAAAAAAGTCTTATCAACACGTATCATTTACAGATGTTATATTGATGTAGTATGTTTGCACATACTTTTTGACCCCAAAAGGGGGTTTATTTCTAAAGATACATTATTAGTACACTTTTTTTTTTTTTTTTTGTTTCCTCCCAGGCGGGGGAGAGGGTGAGAAATCCTCATGGATACCCTACAGCCGGCTGTAAGGTTATGTCAGACTCTTACTGACTAAAAAACACCCTTTATTCATGCTTATGGCCAGAAGGGCCTTACAAGCTTCATCTGAAGCGATCACCCCCCGAGAGGGGGATGATGCGGCGCTGCGTTAGTTTAAACTAGTGCATAGTTTAAAATAACGCAAAATGCGCTTAGAGGACAAGTGCACTCGGATGTGCACTTGAAACGGGAGGGGACTGAGAGGAATCGAACCTCTCTATGTCGGGGGGGCGGGGGGGACTCACCGCGTCCTCAGCGGCCAAGAGGGCCGCGAGATCGCACGTGAGTTTATTGTGTGTGGCTGTGAGTGCGTGTTTGGGCCTGCGGGGCCTGAATCGAGATGGAGTGTGTGGAGCGTATCCCGACGCCGATCTAATGAGTGTGTTAGAGTGCTCTTCTGCAGCTTTGAAGAACCGTTCCGAGCACTCTGTGAGGTGTGTTTGAATTGTGTCGAGTTGTAGGTCCCTGTGGAGGTCCGCGTTGCGGACGTACCACGGGGCCCCTGTGGCTATGCGGCAGAAGCGATTTTGAAGCACTTGAAGTTTGTTCAAAATCGCTTCGTCCGCGTGTGCGAACACTGGTGACGCGTAAGTGAGGACCGGGCGTATGCAAACTTTGTAAAGCGTTCGCTTGTTACGAAGTGACATTTTGCTGTATTTACCGAGCATCGGGTGGAGGCGACTCATATAAAAGCGCGCGTTCGCGACTACGCGTGTGATGTGTGCACGGAAGGTGAGTTTTTTGTCTAGTGTGATCCCTAGGTATTTGACTGTGCGGTGCCACGGTATTGCTATGCCTTGCATTCGCAGAGACCGCGCACCGTGTTGTATGGTTTTGGTGCGGCGCTTGGGATCGAAGCAAATGGCCGAACTTTTGTCCGGATTTACGTCGATTCTCCAATCGCGGAACCAATTCCCAAGTGTTGTGATTGCCGGTTGGAGCTTGGCTATGATTTGATTGGTACTGGCTCCTCTAGAGTAGAGGGCCGTGTCGTCCGCGAAGAGAGCGAGCTCGACACCCTTGGTCTGAGGGATGTCGTTGGTGTACGCTGTGTATAGCAGGGGGGAGAGAGCGGACCCCTGCGGTACACCGGCTCGTAGTGGGCGGGGCGTTGATAGTGAACCTTCGTATCTATAGCGGAAGGTGCGGTTTGATAGAAAAGAGGCTACTAACCTAACTAGGCGGTCAGGTAACTCTAATTGATATAATTTAAAGATTAATCCGTCGTGCCAAACCTTGTCGAAGGCTTTGGCGACGTCGAAGAAGACTGCAATAGTTTTATATTTATTAAGTTGGAAGCCGCTTAGGGCGTGCTCCACTATGCGATGGATCTGTTGGGGGCAGGAGTGTTTGGCTCTGAAGCCGAATTGGTGGTCAATGATAATAGGATCGGATGGTGATAGGAGGTGCTCTCTTAGTCTGGTCAGTATGGTTTTTTCGAAAAGTTTCGCCATTGCCTTGAGGAGGCTAATAGGGCGATGGCTACTGGGGAGGTGCGCGGGTTTTCCGGGTTTGGGGATGCCTATCACTATTGCTTCTTTCCAGGCGGCTGGGAAGTAGCACAGATCAAAACATGCGTTAAAGAGGATTGCAAGCAAGGTTAGCATTTGGATGGGAAAATGCTTGAGCGCCTTGTTAGAGATGCCGTCGGCGCCCGGGGCCTTGCGTTGCTTAAAATTTCTAATGGTCTGTCTGAGTTCGTCTGTCGTGACGGGGTCTAGGGGGTTGTCAATGAGTGGAAGGGCGGCCCGCCGGCGGACCTCCTCCTCCACTCCGCGAATATGTTGCGGGTTAGTTTCCTGCGTACTAGGCGTGCATTGCGCCGCTATGCTGTCTGCAAAACACTCAGATTTTTCGTCGTCTTCGAAGGCGACGGTGCCGTCGGGGCGAGTGAGCGGGGGGGTGTGAGTGGTGACGTCGCTACGGAGCGCTTTCGCGATTCTATAGTACGCAAGATGGGATGGGGTAATGTCCGCCATGAGTTCCTCCCAACGGGAGTGTCTCAGAGCGGCTAATTGGGACCTAACTTGTCGCTGAAGGCGATTAGCTGTAGCCCTATACTCGGGGGTGGGGTATAATTTGGCTCTCCGGAGAGCGGCGTTTTTGGCTTGGATTAGGTTCCGGATGGCCAGCGGGAGCTTGGGCTTTGGCAGCTCAACCTCCCGCGAGTTCTCCTTCGCCTTCTCGGTCACCAGTAAAGTTAAAGACTCTATAGTTTCGTCAATCTTGTCGGTGCTGTCGAGACTGTCCGGTGAGTTAGGGAACGGGGACTCGGGGGAGTCTAAAGCGGTCTCGAGAGCGGAGCGGTATCCGTCCCAGTTGGTGAATAGCCTCTTAGGGGGCGCGGGGGCGTCTAGTGGGTCTTGGGGACCTAGAACTAGAGACACCGGTCTGTGATCTGACCCCAGGTCGTCGAGCGTTTCGATCGAGCTGAGGCGGAGCGACACGTTTTTAAGGATCGCGAAGTCCAGGACGTCGGGTCGGTTTTGTACATTGTCTGGGTAGTGGGTGGGCGCGTAGGGACATATGACATCATAGCCAAGCTCCTCGGTGATGTGTAGTAATCTGCGGCCAGAGGTGGTGGTGGTCTCGCATGTCCAGTCGGTGTGTTTGGAGTTAAAGTCACCGAACATTATGACTGATGTACCTAGTGAAGTGAGTGTTTCGAAGTCTGCGCGGTGAGGGTGTGTACCTGATCTAATGTAGACTGAGGCGATGATTAAGGACTGGTGTCCTGTCATCGCCAGCCTACAGATGGTGGCTTCCATGTTTGTGAGCGCGGGAGTGGGTATAGGTGTGCAGTGTAGGTTGCGTCTATAGTAAATTGCGGTGCCGCCGCGCGCGTTGGCACCGTCGTTCCGGATTAATTTATACTTAGGGATCGACAGCCCCTTCATTTGAGTTGGTTTGAGCCAAGTCTCCTGAAGGAGCAGAAAGTCGGGTTCCCTATCTTGCAAAAATAATTTAATTTCGTTAAGGTTGGACTTTAAGCTGCGCGTATTAAATGACACAAGCGAAGCGCCTTTCGGCTTGGTACGCCGGGGTTTAGTTGAGTGATTGTTATGTTAGTGTTTTGCGCGGTCATAATTTAAACAACAGTGGTGTTTGTTTGAGTTATCACCGCGTGTTTTGTGTATAGTGTTTTTGTTTGTGTTCGGAGTCTGGTTATTTTCCAGTGTTATAATGATTGAAAAATTAATCGAACGCGGCAACGAGTTCGGGGTGTTCGGCTATAGCTATAGCCTTTTCAAGTGGTGTTTTGCTAGCCGGAGCTTCGCGGCGAGAGTGTGGATCTCGGCGATATTCACCCTCTTGAGCGAGGAGCGAATAAGCGCCATGTCCTCGGCCAGAGAGACGTCTTGGGCTGGCTTAGCTTGTGTTGTTGGTGTGGTGTGTTGTGGTGGGTGTGGTTTTGGGCGGGCCCTGGCTGGTCCCCAGGCTGTCGGGGGCGCCGGGCTGCGAGGGGCGGCCGCCTTGGGTAGCCCCGGGAAGTTTGTGGTGGTGTTGTTAGGTGGTGGTGGGTGTGATTTTGTCGCCGTGGTTGGCTTTGTGTGTGTGTGAGTGTGAGTGTTGGGCCTGGGGCGTGGGGCCCGCGGGCAACCCCTGTAATTGGCCGGGTGGCCTTCTTGGCCACAGAGCACGCATGCGGGTGCCCCGGGTGCGTCACGAGTGCGGGTGCACTCCTTGGTGAGGTGGGGTACGAGGCACTTGACGCACCTCGGGGCCGCCGAGCAGTTGGCTGCTGCGTGGCCATATAATTGGCACCTGTGGCATTGCCCAGGGGTGCCTCGCCGGTGTGGGGCCTCGACTTTGATATTGTCGAGGCCACAGACTGTGATGGGACCTTTAAAAATATCCCTAGCTGCCGGGACCGAGGTCAAAATGACAAGAGCCAACGGGTATTGCTTCCCAGTCCGGCTGTGCAACTTGTGCACTGCCTCGGCTGGGAAGCCTTTATCGGTTAGGTCGTTTAGAATGAGCTCGTTGGAGAGCTCGAAGGGGACTCCTCTGAGTACCGCGCGGACTTTGCGCTCCTCGGGGAGGGCGTATGTGTGGTAAGGGATTGTGTGAGTGGTTAGTAGCCTTGTGAGGCTCCTAAATGTGTCGATTGTGGGTGTGGTGATTTTAATGGCGTGACCAGTGTTCGACGCCTGTGTGTAATTTATGTTCTGAGCTTTGCAAAGGTCCGCGACCTTTGCCCATTGCGCCTTATCGCGCAGGAAGACGGGCGGCGGCGGCTTTGCCTTGATAGGTGCGGCGGTGCACCTATTGTGTGGTTTTGTAGTGTTGTGTGATGTTGTGTGGGTTTGTGTGGTCGGTTGGGCGACCGCGAGAGGGGTGAGAGGGCTGAGAGGGACAGAGAGAGAAGGCGCCGTTGGAGACGCGGTGTCTGCGCGGCGCTTGGAGCGCCGCTTCTTCTTGCTCACCACAGTGGTGAACACGGAGTCGTCTGACGCCGACACAATGGTCGAGTCAGAGTCGCAGGTCGAGACCGGGCTCGAGGCGGGGCGCTTGCCCGCGCTCGAGGGCCCGGGGAGGCAGGGGGTGTCGGGGCGGGGGGGTTCGGGGGAGGGGCTGGCGGGCGAGTCGCGCATGGGGCGCGCTCTCGCGACGAGCTCCCTGATGGCGGCCTCATCCAGGGTGAGGCCGAGGGCGGAGAAGAGGGACAGTACTTGTTGTGTGATGTCCATTGTGATGTGTTTGTGTGTAGGTATGTGTAGGTTGTGTAGGTTGTAGTGTGTAGGTGTGCCCTGACTGTGGCGTGAAGCCACAGGTCCTAACACCCTATGCGACACCGATGGACTCCCCTGCCCGCGGCAGGGGGTCGGTTGAAGCTGTAAGAGATGTGTTCCGATATTCCTAGCGAATATGGGAACAACCGTCACCCTTGGGAAGGCCCAAGTGCAAATGGGATCGGGTCTTCCGGTTTCCGAGCTCAGGAGAGCTCGAGACGTACCGGGGCTACGCCGACCAGTTTCGTTAACACCGCTAGGTATCCACTGGTCCAATCTTGGATCTCACGTATGAGCGCAGGCGCGTCGAGTCGACTCGGAGCAGGCAGCTGTGCGGCGGGGCGCACGGAGCAGGGAGGCGGCGGTGCGACGTGGCGCACGGTCCGCGGTCGGAGCGAGAATGAATGTATTAGTACACCTCTACACTATGTATATGTATGCTACATGTTAAAATTCAAGTTTCTTACTTCAAAAACATTGGACTTTTAAACAAACTTCCAACCCCCGAATTACCCCCTTAGGGGTGGAGTTTCGTGATAATATGACCTTAATACCTGACCTTCTTAATAATATTCGTGCCAAATTTGAAGTAAATGAATGCAGTACTAACCTGGACGAAAATACAGACAAACAGACAAAAATTCTAAAAACTATATTTTTGGCTTCGGTATCGATTCAAGATCACACCTCAAGTATTCTTTTGAAAAAATATTCAATGTACAGTTTTGACTTTCCTACCATTTTATTATATTTATATAGATACTTATATTTTTCTCAGCAAAGTAGGCTGGTAAAAAAATTGCCCACGAAAAAATTGTTGACTGTTTTTAAAAATAGAAAATTTTCGATTGTGTTTATAAAAGTATAGTAGGTACAAATAAATTACAATATTAAAATATTCCAAACTGTCAAAACCTTACAACATGTTGCTTAGACTCTTTTGATGAGTATATTTTATTATGTAACAGACCGTAACTTTTCTTTAAATTTTATTTGGAGACGTTCTCAATCGAGATGTTGTCATCTCAGCTGGAATTCATGGAATCGGGAATAGGGACGAAAGCAGGTATTTTTAAGGTGGGATTTGAAAAAACAAGGAAGGAGATTTTATACAGCATTGACGGTTTATATGTTCCACCGTAGCGGTTAATTAGCAATGTTGATGAATGTTATCAACTAATTCCTTTCATTAGCGTGAGTTGTGCAAACTTCCTTTAACTTCGTCTTAGAGTATTTTATTTTATTTTTACAGTTTTTGGGAAACTTACAGCTAGTTTCTCTTACTTGCTATTCTGCATAATATTTATGTTTATGGCCAATTAATAGTTTCAGTCTAGTCTAACTAGCTCTGTAGTGCAATTCACACTTAGTATTGTCCGAGTAACAAAGGCTATCTATACTTCTTAATGTGATAATTGTAACACTTTTACATACCTCTCTTTTCTATTATGTCTCCTTTTTGTATATCAAAATTTACCATAACTAACTGGCTATTCTTATTGTATGTCGCAAAAGTAGGCGCTGAAATAACTTTCAGATGGAAAGCCAATAATAGAAATAAAATAAGACATTTATTAGCTTACATAAATTCAGCCAATACAAAACAATTACAGAACATTCACTATATAAATAAAAAAGGGAGATTTAAATATAAAAATAATCAGACGTTGTTCCGGACACCTATTAGTATTTTATAAAAAAGCAGTAAGGTGGATTTAACTTTCGAAAAGCGTAGGTAAATTACGGTCAATGAGGCGCGATCAAAATGTAAACGAAGTCGATGAAAAGTCATATACCAATGCAGATGTTGGCAAAATAAACTATGTTTGTACCAAAGGATCCATTCTTTTCTCCATAAAAGTCTGCCCAATTTTGTTCCTCAATTATTATCATTCATTTATATGTGTTTATTGACGACCTCCGTGGTCGAGTGCTTTGTCCGCCGGGTTTCATGATGTCGCCGACTCGAGGGGCCCCGGGTTCGAATCCCGGTGGGGGCGCGCAGATGTTTGTGTGATGAATACGAGCATTTGTACTCCAGTCATGGATGTTCAATATGTATTTCTATATTAATATACTTATATATGTACAATATATGTATTCTATTCGTTACCCTAGTATCCCATAACACAAGCCTTACAGTGCTTACTTTGGGGCTAGGCTAATTGGTGTGTTGTGAAAAATAAATAATAAAATAAAATAATTACCTACATGTACCTCATAAAATGTCGTTCAAACACTTAAATTTATGGCAACACAAAAAATTAAAAATCTCCTTTTTAATGTATTGTTAATAAATTATGTAACCTGCTAATAAGTAGCAATTAGGGACACGATATCGAATAGAAAGTATCGATACTGTACTCATGAGTAGTATTGGTAAAAAAGTATCGTACTCGTAAAAATATCGAAACAAAAGTATCGATACTTCAAAGTATCGAGTAAATTTCATAGGGCCTTATCGGAGCCTCTGTGGCCTGATGAGCAACCCCCTCCCCCCCCCCCCGGGGGTTAAAATTGAAAGAAAAACAATCGAATTTTATTATAGTACGTATAATCAAAAACAAAAAAAAGGACATGTAAATTCACAAATTGCTGTATTATATAATGAAAAGAAAATAGCTGTAATTTCTGACACTAAAAAGTGTTCATTAAGATTACATTCATAATTAAAATGTTAATTAAAAAGATCGCAATCTTAAACAATTTAAAAGTATGAAACTTTTCAGATTTGTTTCAAATTAAACTTACTTTTCTTGAATTTTAATCATTAAAAACATTATACCCACTTATGTTAACTTGAATCTGACACGTACTTACCGGCTGCCATTGGCATGCTTCACTCAAGATTATAATTATAGAAGAGGTTACGTCCGTCTTTTTTTCAGGTCCGTGGTTTCAAATCGGTATACACAGCACAGACAGAATAATAGTGTTACACTTGAATAAATCAAATACAGTCAAGCGAAAAGCACAATAAACCGCGAATCAATCACAGTTCCTAATAATATGGTCGCTAAATAAATAACTATGAAACAAAACAAAGCGCAAAATAAACACAGTCACAGATTGGGAAGAATTTGAATATGTCAGTTACTGACTTTATAACAACGCAATAGGGTATTTGACAGTATTTAAATAAAGTGCCAATTGTTAGCATCTGTGTTTAGGTTGAATATTGGCAGGGACTTTTAATAATTTTACAAAAAAAATATTCCTAATTTTACTAAAAACTAACGAAAAAGATATTAGTTTTCTTATCTATTGTCACGTGACCCAAAACGATTGGGATTGGCGGAGCCTAAAATGACGTCACACGCAAGTAAACTTCCGGTTAAAGTGACATTACATTGTATCGTTTGACGTTTAAATAACAGTCATGTGACGTCACACACTAGTGGGACGCCATATTGCCCAGAGAAATGTTTTCGCGGCAACTTGAAAATGGAGTTTTTGATTTGGTTATTTTTACTGAAATACACGACAGAATGATGAATATCTATCTATCTATATCTTTTTACGGACTCCATAAACATTAGTCAATAACGTGAGATCGTTGCCTAAAACTTGTCAAATACCGTATGGAACGTTTTAGAAGGTTTGCTATGATTTAACAAGGGCGTTGCCATCAATATGAGGCGCTTATCCAAATTTTTAAAGGTATCGATACTTGCCAAAAAGTACTCATTTAGTAAAAATATCGAATACAAAGTATCGAGTACAAAAGTATCGGTATCGAAAGGAAAAGTACTCGATACCACAAAGTATCGATACTTTTTTCGTGTCCCTAGTAGCAATAAATAGCATTAAGATGTCGAAGAAGACTGATTATGAAGATAATTTTATTGTTGAAACTTTGCGCGCCAAAGGAAAAAACTTTCGAATGATTTAGAGGCAAATTTTAAATTTTGCACCTAACCTGCTTACAAAAAAACTATATTCTGACCTTAATAAAGAAATTGAAGGATACCTTGTCCACGTTGAAAGTCTGAATAAGGAAGAAAAATAGGAAAATATTATTCTACTTCTACTTTTATCATATCGAAACTATTTAAGGGCGTAAAAGGAATACACGAAAGCCGCAGAGTTAGAGCTACTAAAATAATGTTTGTTTTCAAACAAGCAGCTACAGCTAACAATTTTTGACCTACGAGTGTCTGCTAGAAAATCATATGAGAACCTATATCCCTTCATTCTCTGTGGAGAGAGTGGGGGTCATCCGATTTATACCTAAGGAAACAAGGTGTTTAGAATTGTACCAAAAACTGTCATCTGATAGTGAAATAATTTTTGTTCGGAGATTTATGAAAAAATAGATAATGAGTAAGTACCATTAACTACTATTTCAATGACACTTGTTGGAACAAGACTACAGTAGCATATTTTCTTAGGCAATTGGAGATACAAGGCTCCAGAGTACATTCCGCCAGTAATGCAATATTTTAAGTGTATGAAATTTAACCTCTCAGCTAAAGTCTGCAGAAATTCTCAGGTAGGTATGCTCCAAGTGTGCTCAGGATCATTGCTACAATGACTGCACATCAGAGGTACTGAAGTGCAGTAATTGTGACGGTGACCACTTAGCATTGGCCTGTCCTATTAAATTAGCAAACTAGAGTCAAATAATATAACATACTCTAATGTACAAGCTCTTTTCCACCTTTATCAAAAAATTATTTGAATAACAAAGTTAAAAGAGGAGAATCCCAGCATACAAGGACACCCAAAAAACTGATAAACGATGAGAAAATTTTAAACTCTATTGTAAAACCTTGGTTACCCTTGGTAATTCAAATACAGTAAAATCTGTAGCACACATTAAAGAAACATTTCTAAACATACTCAATTCTTAATGAATTGTTTGCGAATTTTACAACATAATATACAACGTATCAATGACAAGGGCTATCTGTCACAAAAATATTTTTTGAATTTGAACCAATAGTTCCTGAGATTAGCGCGTTCAACCAAACAAACAAACTTTTCAGCTTTATAATATAAATAAGTATAAGAATAAAAATTCGTTGACTATAGGAATGGTGACAAAATTTTTTTCTTCACACATCAGGTATATTATCAAAAAGTATTGGACTCGAATTTTTTTCTATAAACACGTAATCAAGACATTACATAGACATATTAACATAATCTAACATGACAGACTAAAAAAAATACGTATAATTTACCCAGTCATCATCCCTATTATTAAATAATATCATACAGTTGATGATCAGTCCTTAAGAATGATATATGAAATTACCGAACGGCATTTTAATTAGATAATATTAATATTATCATAAATATTGCTTTGATATTATACTAAATTATCTTGTTTATCAAAACGTGCACTGTAAGCATTAATTAAAATAGATTGTTCGCGAAACTTTGCGCCATTGAAAACGTATTCGATTTCTTAATTTTAATCAAAGGTAATGAAAGCCATATTGCCTCTATTAAATTAGTAATAACTTACACTTGTTATGCATATTCTTTCTTTGATGAGTCTGTAGTATAAAGAGAACATATATCGATCAATCTGCCTAATCTAATATTATGTACAGACAATCAAGTAAGAAATATTTAAACTAGCTTCCGCCTGCGCTTTCATCTTGGGCAAACCCACTTTTCCGAGATCAAAAATTTCTAACCTTATCGTACAAAAGTACTTATCCTTGTGCCTGAGTTCAGGTAACAAAACTAGATAAGTGTCGAAGTTCATCCAAATGCCTTCTGTCATTTTTGTATATCCGGAACAAACACATTTTTAATATTAGTAGACAGTGGTGCTAAAAGAGGAGTCAAAATTTCTACACCGGTGGTGTTGAGTGCTAGGCACTCACTTTCCTCATCACACAGCGCACTGCCATCTGATGCCGTTCCATACCATATAGTACTTCACATCCATTCCAAATAGTTTGTACGACTTGTTCCCAAGGTCATACTAACCGCGTAGAAACGGACTCCCCAAATAGACTATCCGAAAATTGCTTATATTCTCGAAACTTTAAAAACTTTGTTAGCGTGATTTAGAAATCAATGTTAAAAAAATGACAAATGTAAGGGATGAAGCCAGGTAAGCAGAGCAAAAAATTCGATATGAAAAACTATACACAAAAGAAATTTGACGGCGCAAAACCGTCGAGTCTATGTTCTCCGCGCGTAAAATGGTAGTTGAGGGTGGTTCATTTGAAACTGTCTTATTTATCGAATTGATTTTAACCTTAACCTGTATAACATAAACTCAAAAATTGCTTGAAACATTCAAAACCTTGCTGTTATTTTAAAAAAAAATGTTAAAAAAACAAATTACATCGTTTATAATAAATTTGTTGCGCAATAACAATATTGAATAGTTGTTAACAATAAATCGATTTTTCTCGGATGGACACTGTTTGGAAACAAAAAAAGTAATCCAAAAATACAAGGTATTAACATAAATATATGATTGTCTTTTTGTTTTCGATATTCCAAAACTTTTTGTACCTGCGAGTTTAGACGAAGGGTAACAGAACATAAATAACTTATATGCAGATAAAAAATTACGGTACCCCAGAGATGAGGCGAAATATTATAACAATTTCGAATTTCAAAAAGCGAACAAATCGCAGGCAAAGCTATTATCTACATGAAACAGAAGACTGCAGATATTTAATCATTCCTTTTTTTGTTTCAGGGAAGCCACAGGCAGTTTATTGTATCGGATTAAAGTGAACGGTGTCAACTTAGTGGCGTGGTTCATGTGTGGACGGTGGTATAGTGTAACGTTGTCATGTGACCAACGAAAATGTTGAAGATACAAATGTTAGATTCGATAGTCAGCAATGACGCTGACGAGAATCAAGAACAACAAACTAACGGGTAAGCTTTTTAAAAAATAATTTAAGTTACTTATTGCAATTTTTAGAAATGTATGGATACAAATGTGCCGTCTACTCGGAAAAGGTAAAAATGGATATAATAGGTACCTTGGACTCACTGCATGTTAGTAATTAAGATTTTATGTACTTATGCGTCCCGGAGACAATCAAATCGACTTGTCAAGTCTTCATGATCGAAGAAAATATTGAACGTTTACCGTGTCGGGGAGCTCGATGGTGCAAGTTTTTTCTTTTTCTTTCGCAGTGGTCGGTCATTGGATGGGTGACCAAAAATTTACTATTTCGAGCTCCTCCGTGCTTCTGAAGGCACCAATCCGCACTGGGCCCGCGTAGTGGTCATGGCCCAATCCCCCTTTTCCATCCGTATTGAAGGCCTGTACCCCAGCTGTGGGGACTTTAGTAGACTGATGATGATGACCGTGTTAACTTGCCGCTGTTAACGATCAATTTTCCCTTCAATCATGTAGACTTGACAACTCGACTTGATCGTCTCCGGGACGCATCACTAAAATCTTAAAAGTAGTAATGTGGAGCAATAATAGTTCTGTGTTAAGTCAAATGGCACAGTGGTGCATAATTTACAATTTTTAGTGCGATATTAATTTTAATAATTAACACGCCTGTTTTTGCCAATAAGTACTGGTCGTTGAAAAGTCCATTGGGCAGTAAAAATACTTTCACTTTATTATTCGAAACAAAAAAAAACTGTTAATACTGATAAATCCTAGCCATCGAGTCCAGTATCTTTTTTTTTTATTCCTCCCAGGCGGGGGAGCTGGTGTGAAATCCTCATGGATACCCTACAGCCGGCTGCAAGGTTATGTCAAACTCCTACTAACTAAACCACACCCGTAGTTCATGCTTATGGCCGGAAGGGCCTACAAACTTCATCTAAAGCGATCATCAGTATCAAATTGCTTCCCCTAAAATACAAAATATCCTACTACCTACTATTATAAACGTGAAAGTTTGTTTGTTTGCTACTGAATCACGCAAGAACTATAGAACGGATTTGGATGAAATTTAGTAAGCATATAGTTTATGACCTAAATTGAGACATAGAATACTTTTCATCCCGAAAAAAAATTAGGTTCCTGTGTAATTCTGAAAAAACTAAAGTGCACGCGGACGAAGTATGATTTATCTACGTCTCATAAGAAACAGGAAACTGATTTATCTTTGTCAACTCGCAAACCAGTGACAGTGAAAGAATATACGAGTGCTTCGCATTTCTGTATTTTTTTGCATGTAGGTATTATTATTTATCACAAATCTCCTAGATTTATCTAATCATCAACAAAGGTGTTTTCGACAACGAAACAAAAGGTATTATTTTGATAGCGTCTGTAGTTAGATTTCTCTTTCAGAATAGTGAAAAATAAACATAGTGTGCACAAGTTGTAATTCTATCCATTCTAATAATATAAATGTAAAAGTTTGTGTCTGTTAATTTTCCACGTTTAAACCACTGAACCGATTTACATGAAATTTGGAATACTTATAGATAGTTTGAGTCCTGGAAAAGGTAACAGGATAAATTTTAACCCCAGAATGATTTCTTCCTCAAAGGGAGTGAAAATTTTATGGAAATCAATTGAACTACGCAGATGAAATTGCGTGCACCCACTATAGTTTTACATAACAGTGACATTTAAAAAACGTTTCATTGATCCCAAAATAATTCCATCAGAGAATTGGGCGCCTTTGGTCCCATGTTCTTCAGTAATTTAAAAATCGAATATAGGCTTGATGACGGAGTAAATTAAACGAAATTCTATTATGTCCGTCAGTATTAGATTATCAAAAAGTAATGGGCACTATTTTTTTCTTTTATCAATCAACCAAATAATGACATAGATAAAGCGCGTCAAAGTTAGGAAGCGGGACTCTTGAGTCTTGACGTCACTTCTAACTAAAAATTGTACTAAGGCGATTATGTTAATCACACAAATATTATAAAGGCGAAAGTTTGTGAGTGTGTATGTTTGTTACTTCTTCACGTCTAAACAGCTTGAGCGATTTTAATAAAATTTGGTATGGACTTAGTTGACACCTTGTTTAACACATAGGCTACATTTTACTGCGGGAAAATATCCCTAATAAAACACCACGGGGTACAGCTAGTAGGAAAAAAATACGTGTCCAATACTTTTTGATCATCTACTTGATAGACGAAGAACAAAAAGTTAGTCATCATCCCTGTTGAAAGTGTTTTTTTCTTCATTGCCAATTTTACAAATTGGCAAAGTTGAAAAGAGGTTTATCAACTCAACTCCGAGTTTAGGAAGGGCGTTACACCTAAAAAGGTCTTGCAACAGTTCTATTCCAGAACTTTGCTCACCTACTTTCCGTTACTATACGAATATCGATTCGAAGCAGAACCGACCGACGGACCGGCGCCGGGATGGTTTCACAAATAACTTTTTATAGGTCCCAGAAGTGCCTTGTTTGTCTCTTTACTAGTGTATGCTTTAGAAAGGTCATGGTAAGGAGCACAGGATAGAGATAATTTCTCTGGTATAATGTTAATAAAGCTTTTTAACTATGAAAAAAAAAACGGGTGTGCTTATGACCACAAGACTGAAGTGAAACTTCTTAAGCTCCATCTGTATGTATGTGTACAATATGTACATGTATGTACATATGCATATTTCATTTACTAGCTATAAGAGAAAGAGAGAAAGAAAATATGCGCGCACTGCTTTCTCTTGCTTATATCCCCCACTCAACTCCCGTTTGCCTCGCCCGAACACACTTTTCGTAACGCGTAAAGAAGTTTCACTTCAAAGACTAAAGAACAATGTCAGATTCTGGCTTACAAAACTTTTAATTATAAAATGGCACGGACACGTGTTTAAAATTACATTTATCTTTTTTCGAGAACTTCTCCAATACAATTTATTCAATAGTAAACAAATAGCTGATCGGAAATCTAACAAAAATAAATTGAGTTGCCATTTTGTTTCTCTCTGATTTATTGCAATAAAAAGAAAAAGACAAGGGGTTCCGAGACGACGTACTGGCATTGATAACTGATGTGATAACTTAAAAGAATACAGCAATAGTGAATTTGAATCAGTAATTTTTTGCATTCATTAAAATGATTCGAATAATCATCGAAATGTATTATTAATTGTAATTACCAACCCAGACGACCGCACTTTGGGTCTACCACAATGCGCATATAAAAAAGCATTAGTCTACCAACTAGTAAAGGTACCTCAAACACAGACCGGAGACAATGTTAAACAGTTATTTTTCTGGATAAATGAGACAGAATAGCGAACCTGAGAACCCAGATATGGCGACACCATGAGAATCGGTGTTCAAGCCACTCCGCCACGGTGATAGTCAAATTGAAATAGCCTCAAAATTCCATATTTGTATTATCGAAGTATTTTTTTGCGCAAAGTTCTTTAGAATTTTTAATGTTCTGGAAATGTTTTAGTTATTAACAACACACAATAAAACTATTTTCATTTTGTGAATATTTTATATTAAGCCAAAGTTACTATGGACACTTGGCATTGTTCTTTCTGTCGGGCACACTAAGCTTTTGTATTTTTTTGTAACTTTCAATGTAGATCTGCTATTGATAGATATTTTATAATACATTCTTGTTATTTTTTTTTTATTATTTATGTTTTTTATTACTTTCGTTAGTAACATAAGTGTGCAAAGTTGAAATTCATTCTAAGGTAAGTATACAAACATAGGTCAGAAATTCCGTAACTTGCAAGTGTAGTAAATCTTATAAAGCGTTTTAAAAGGGACGATGAATCAGCTTAGTAGATTCTAAATGTTAAATAAAACTATTCAATTATTGAAACAACAACGGAAGGCTGGCTTTATTATTATCATTTGTTTCTCCTTTACTGAATTCCTATAGAAAAAATCCTCATTATCTCTGGTCTGTGTGATTGATTGCAAGAAATGTGTTTCACTTATTCTTGGTTAAAGCTAGTTTCCTTAACACAAATGAAATGTATTATCATTCAGCCACACGACTGTCTGTGGTAATGTAATATGTCAGTATGTGTTTAAGCATAATTGAACACAGATATATATCATAACAAGGGAGTGATAATAACTGCGTTTTATTTAACGTTCAGAACATTTTATCAATTCCACATTTATAATTTTTATAAAACATAAATAAAAGGGAATATTTATTTATTTGGTCAACAATAAGCGGTCGTCTTGTAACTCGAACGAAAGAACGACAAGGCAGACATCTCGTCGCCACACCGGACCAAAACATTTCAGAACAACTGTTTTACGACACACGTGATCTTATAAATAAAGAAGTCCACGAATCATGTTACCGATATAATAATAATACGTATTTTAAAGAAAAGTTTACTAGAAAAAAATCCACGCGGACCAGGCAGCGGACGGGACTCGAACCCGCATCCTTCGCTATCCGGGCGAATGCACTGACCAATTATGCTACCACGGCCCTGATGGTACATCTAGCAGTTAAATGCTTAAAAAATAAATAAAATCATAACTATAATTGCTATTTCTTCTTTCAAATGTTTAATACTTGAAAAAGTATTCATTTGACATTGTGGGTTACCTACAATGCGAAGAGATGGCGCTGCCTTGCAGCTTAAGGCTAGGAAAATTTCGACGCGGCCATCAGGGCCGTGGTAGCATAATTGGTCAGCGCATTCGCCCGGAAAGCGAAGGATGCGGGTTCGAGTCCCGTCCGCTGCCTGGTCCGCGTGGATTTTTTTCTAGTAAACTTTTCTTTAGATTTAAACATCTAGCAGTTAAATGCTTAAAAAATAAATAAAATCATAAATACGTATTTTTTTCAATTTCAACCTTTTCACAACCTGAACCGTACTGTTGTCTTAACAGATATTATGTAACCAGAATAAATTGTGTTCACACGTGCATTGACGTCAAAGTGAAAACCATTCCATATGTATATGTAACAAATACATAAACTTGAGTCGTACACATGGTAACTGAAGTTATTTGGTTTATTTAATACTTGGCCCTTTCATTGTCAAGAGACATGTCGAACAAATACTGAAAACCTATATTTAGAACTTTTTTTAAATTATTTAATAATTATTTACTCTTGCCTTGAAATCTTCAAGGCATTATTTGGGTTTGCGTTCTCCAGCTTAGGCCACATCGTTGCTAAGTATCAGGTACGATTGTGGACAACCACACTTAATTTCCTTTATAAAAAAAACTATTGACCTGCATCGCGCTTACGAAGTTTTATCATCACAGCTATCTAAATACATTGTCACAAATATTTTACAACGGAGTCCGACTATACTCAAGTAACCAGTTGGGGATGCTGGCCAAATTCCCTGGTGTCTTGAGTCAGCAGGCGGAGAACATTGAGGGTGCCCCATTAGTAATATTATACATGTTCCCAATTACTGTCCTGTTGACAGACATGAGTCAAGCCACCGCTTTGCGATGTATGTATTCGAACGGTCTACGTTTACTATTTGAAACCGCTCACAACAATTGAGTATAGGATTCGACTCTTTTTGTTTCGTGTAAAAATCACAATAGTTCTTTTTTTAATTAAATAACTGTAACTAAATATTACCCCTGTCGACATATATATTTTTTATACATACCTTACTGACATTATAAATGTAAATGTTAGTCTAGCTGTCCCGCCTAAACCGCTGAACAGATTTTGGTAAAATTTTGTTTTTTGGAGGCAGATAAATGAGATGCCAGAGAAAAAGAAAGGAAACCGTTTGTCGCAAAAATATAACTAAATGGGGATGAAAGTTTTTATGGAAAATCAATTATACGTAGAAATATCGTGGACACAGATTAATTGAATATACATATACAAAGATATGGAAAGAATTATTATTTATAAAATTTTCAGAATTATTAAAAGAAAGCGCACATTTTGTGGTTACAAGCAACCCTTGTCTAATCATGTTTGCAATTTTATGCATGAAAAAGTTTTTTTTTAATTAGCCGTAGCCCAACCTGTGTCCAGAGGCAGTGCTAATTAGAAATAACTCTGATGGGCACAAACTCGATTAAAATTTACATACCTAATTCATAAAAAAATTTGAAGTACAACTAGCAAAGCCTATTTAAGTTAAGAATTGAGTTAATTAAAAAACACTTTGAATATATATAATAAGAAAATACGTTAATAAAACATGTTAAACCTTTAAAAGGGGAAACCTCTGTGGAGCGAAAACCCCCATTCTCCGACGTTCCTAATTTGAAAGTGATGTTTGTTTTTCGATAAAAAGGTGCTTTCCATAATAGCCAACATCTCAACTTTAGGTCAATATGCATCCGATTATCCAATCTCTAATTATCACACTAAACTTCGCCTCATAATTATAATAAAACCACATTTGTTTTTAATACCCCTCATCATACAACAGTTGCATAAATAACTATTATGCGCTACTTTTGATGGACTAAAATTTTAGGTACCTACTTTACACTTGCACACAGACTTATTTGCAACACTTAAAAATGAATTAAAAAAACTTATAATTATACAAGAACGAAGCTGATCACAATCTGTATGTAATGAAGTCTGTTAATTAAGCTATGGAGTATTTATAACTCGTCGAGATGAATTGATTATGCAACCGCATTTATTGAACTTCGCACGTCACTGGATACGGAATGAAAGGTAACGTAATAAAACTCATTAACAATTCTTTTACATCGTTTTCCGATCGGCAGTAGATATATTTTAAGAATAGAATGCTTTGTGCGTGCTCGTACAAAGGCTAGTAGGCAAGAAGGTTGTCGGTAATTCATTGCATCTCATGAATGTTTTTGGAAAGAAGGCTGAGCTAATTACTCCTTACTACATCCCTCCTGGAGTTTAATTGGTGTAAAATATATTCCCGAATTTCTATTCCCATGGAGATATGAAAACATCTAATCATCATCATCATCAGCCCATTAATGTCTCCAATGCTGAGGCAGAGGCCTTCCCTATGGATGGATTAGGCAGATTGGACCATGACTCACCACGCGGGCCCAGTGTGGATTGGCGGGTACTAAAGAATGCAGATGCAGCCGAAACCAACGGCTTAACGTGCCTTCCAAAGCACGGAGGAACTCGAGATAGAAGATTTTCGGTCACCTATCCAATGACCGACCACTGCGAAAGTTGTTTAACTTCAACGATCGCAGCAGAACGCGCTCACCACCCGCGCCATCGTGTTCTTCATCATGAAAACATCTATCGCTGCAGAATAGTAATAACAATAGATAATAATTAAGAGTGGAATGGAATAGCGGATTTTTCGCTCGAATTTTAGCGCCCGTCTGGGGAAGTAACCTTAGAGAGGACCACAGTAAATAACGTTACATCTTGGTGATATTGTTTATCTGTTGGTGAGTAAGGTTCCAAGGCTTAACGGGGTAGGAAATGGGGTAAAGGTAGGCAACGGCACGAGTGATTTTGGTACCTCAAGCGTCCTATATTCTACAGTGGTGGTAGTGGTGGTGGTAGTTTCCTGTAATTTATTCACAAGTGTTCACTCCAATTCGAACGGTACTGCATACGCTACTCGTTTGTGATATTTTCTCTAATTTGAAACTTGAAAAAACACAAAGAATCTATTCTTTAAAAACCTACTACTAATAAAAAGTACTAAAAGAGATGTCAGGCTAAAATTAATGACCTTTCAAGAAATTCAATAAGCGGAACCTTTTTCTCCCTGTTTTATTTCGTTGACTTACCTGCTAGTAATAAAAATGCTGCCATATTAAATTGTATTCATTGACGTGGCCTTCGCTGAAAGTATAAAGTTTAACCGCTGTCCATCAAACTTCAGACCAATATTACTAATAATGGACGTTTAGGTTTTTCACCAAAGCTGGGCTGTGGGAGCCAATACCCTTCTATGTATGAATGCCAATGAAAAGTATAACAATTCCATAATTGCTATCTTTCCAGAGCCTATCTGTAAACTGGCCAGATTCGGTTGCTTTTATAGGCAAAAGGTGAGCCTCATGATATTTTATTTATTATTATTTTTTTATTCAAGCTCACCTTTGGTGATCTGTACCCCTAGTACGAACCACTATCGAATTCGTATCGTTTGCGAGTCCGAAATGTCAATGTAAAATTTTGTATGTAAACTTGAACAGCAGCGGCACAAAGTACGTAATGAGAACTAAAAACCAGTACACATTTGACAATGACATTTCGGACTCGCAAACGATACGAATTCGATATTCGAATTATGTTTGATAACAAATATCAGTATTGCGAAGTACTTTTGCATATAAAAGTATAGTACTGATGGTGCGAGCACAACAATTAGCTCGTTTCAAGGTTGCAGCCCTCGTCCGTACTAATGTTTAAGCTCCTGTGGCCCGTGATGTTGAGTAATCATACTTACGGTTTTATGTTCTTACGAGGAAATGTCATTTACAATTAAGTATCCCTTACAAGGTAGCGAGACGGAAGATACATAAATGTAATAAGTAACATATTTTTACTAGCAGATGGCGACTAAGTACCACCTTCAAGTTTAATTTTTGTGACAGAAATAGTCAGTCTAAATAGTCTGTCTTATCAGTAGCAGTAACCATGATGGTCTGAACCATATTCCCGTCTGACTGCGTAACTACTGGCTCCTTTACTTATTGCAATGTTCTGTAAGAAACTCCTTGACGCGGGAGCACCAATTCAAAATATGTTACTCATTCCTAGCGGCCCAGTGTTGTATGAGTGCAATTTTCCAATGAAAAAAGTTAAGAAGTGAGATGTCGGTACAAAAACACCGTCCCAATTTACAATACTAAAATCCTTCATGTGGGTACGAAATGACCGAAGACCCGTCAATAATGTACGAAACAAGAAACAATCGGCCAAATCGGTCGAACCGTTCTCAAAAGATGTAACATCATGCTACGTGGCTTTGATTTTTATTGTGCTATTTTTGGGTTATTTACAGTCTGTATAGTTTTGTATAATCTTGTGTTCAATTAATATACTATAAAAACACGTCAATACCAAATAAATACACGACTATGACACCGAATAACGCAAAACCCCCACAGATTAGCCAGATTATGTACAAAATATTTTGAATACATTCGCAAATCGGCCGCATGCTCTATGTTCCCATAAAGCAACACAGTCGGAAAATATCCTTCTCAGAGTAATTTTGTTGTTTCAATTCCAGTTACTTGTGTATAAATTACGTAACGTTAAGCGGCTTAAAAAGTTTTTTCATCTACTATTTCCGGGTAAATGTTTTTCTCTCGCTTCTAGTCTAGTTTATGATTCATGAAAAACTAAGGTGATATCTTGTGCAGTTTCTTTGCACCGGTAACTTTATGTGATAATGTGCGAGGTTGTAACTAATAGCACTAGTTATTATTATGATAATACCATAGTTGCACAAACGGTGCATGACACAGTCAAAAGGTAATAATGCAGAAGAAAACTTTTACAAAAACTATTACCAATATGATCAGTGCTAGTTGTAATGAGAATAGTTTTTGAGCTTTTTCTTCTGAATGTATTCTGCGTTATGAAGTTATTGCAGTATAACGTTGTGTATTCCACTTCTCATTAATTCAATAATTTGTTAGAATAACCTGCAATTGGTATTATAGAGAATAAACTTGCACATCAACTATAAACATCTTTTTATGTAGCATTCATATATATAACCTTGAACCTACTAATGAAAACGGACTAGTGATAAACTATGTGATAGTCAATATTGCTATGCCAACACAGGTTTCGAATTAAAACTGGTGCACTCAACAGGGGTCTTATTCTATCTTACGACTGTAGCTATAGCTATAAATTTTGTAGTATTATCTTGTGTTCCTGGGATAAGTTTCTCATCTCAGACCACCAGGCCAATTGAAAAGTTAATTTTTCGACTACAGAGAAGAGGAATGTTGAGGCACGAATCTGTGCTGTAACGTGAAACGTTGACAACGAAAAATACCTTCTGTTTGTAATTTAACTATGGCCGACCAGCCGACTGTGAAACACGATGTTAGACAAAAAACAATATATTCATAATACAGGTGCTGCCCCTGAAACTTCAATATAATTCAATATGAATTCAATGGAACAAGTGTTAATGCATTTTTTGATTACTCGTGAATATCTATGAATATGGGTCACAGAATGATGAAAATTGTGGGAGCTAAAAAGTTGGCCCGTATTTTTTTTAACATCCGAAGTATGTTTATCCTTACTAAAATAATTATTTTTTAGTATGTCAAATAGCATTAAAGATTCCAAAATTACTATTTATTGTTTTAAAAAACCGAAATTTTTAACTTACTCCCTTGATATCATTTTTGTTATTTAAGTATGGCCCATTTTAACAATAGCTTAGACTTTCGCCTTTTCTTTTAACAAAATCATCCTGAAATTCCATTCAAAATAATAGTGTATGAATTCGCTTCGGAGATATTTTCAAACCATAAATACTTTATGGTACAGGATCTAACACTATTTTCCATTTTCTTAACATCCCTTCTCACGATACAAGTTTGAAATAAAAGTATAAAAGCGCTCCAAAGGAAAATAATACTTAATTACACCTCCGCTGGACCCGTCTAAGTCCAGCCATATTTGCTAGGGTTGGCGAAACTTAGCAAACTCTTCCTTTATTATTAGCCAACTTCAAAAAAGAGGTGGTTCTCAAACCGTTACGTAAAAAATATATTTTTTGTATATTTTTAGATCGAGTTTGGTTGCATTTGGAAAAAAAAATATAATACTTGGCGTATAAAGGGAAACAAAACTTCATGTTCTCACTACACTAACGATTTTGATAATTCCTATTTTGTTTAAATTTGTTTCTCTTCAGATTGATTTACACTCCTGTAAACAAAAATTTCTTCTTAATTTTAGTGACTCTGTTTTAAGAAGTAAGTTTTCTTTTATACTATTTTTTTATGCGTATAAGTTATATTAATGTAATAAGCATAATCTTCACATAATAACAATCTTTGACAATCAACTGATTAAGTCATTATTATTGCATTGAAATGTACATGGAACACCCAATCTCAAAATTTAGTGTGATATATTACTAAATTTTGAAAAACAGTTAAATAAACTTTTCGATGAATATAATTTTGTATTGCATTATATTTAAAACTTTTTCTATGTTTAGTACCTATTGATTTATTTTTTACTGGATAGGAGAAACAAATTTGCTATGAGTATATTCACTTGAAATCTATCTAGTAAAACCAATTTAGCCAACCTCTTGCCCCGTAAACGGCAATATTTCATTGCCAATACAATATTATCTATTAATTGGGAGTCCCATTATAATAATATATTAGCAGTGCATTAAATGTCTCCAATGTATTATTTTTATGGCCCATTTGGGACGAGACGCGCAGAACTACGCGCGTTACTGGTTATTTTTATACTACTTGGGTGGCAAATTGAAAAACACAATGCAATTAGTTTACGAAAGAAAACGGATGGATGGGTAATACTAATATAAAAAAAATCTTACATTTATCTTGTGGCATAAATGAGAATATATCCGCAGTATAGTAAGAAAGAAGTTCTTACGAGTTTGGTTTTACTATCGGCAAACTAATAAAACGAATCAAAAAATATACGGTCATTCCGTCTACATAGATTAATTAACTTGGAATATTTGTATCCCTTAGTGGACGAGAAATGCATTAGATATTGCCGTTAATTTTTATAGCTCATCTGAATCGGCGGCCCTATTGAGCAAACAAATATAGACAGGGAAATCTTGTTTCTAATGGTGAGAACGGAAACGATAAATGATCAACTCTCGGTTTTAACGTTTTTGTTGTCTCATCCAAGAAATAGATAAACAATCTTTGGCATGCAAATCATTATTACGTTAGAATGGATTTTTTTTCATCTGATAGATTATGGTCAGAAAAATTTAACTAGTTTTATGTCACATTACTTACAGATTAAATTTTGCAAGTCCCGATATGAGTTACTACAGTGCCGAAATTTCAGGGACTCGCAAAATACATGATACATGGTAGCAACACCACTTAAAATAACAAAAAATATCATTGACCATAAAAGTTTAAATTAATATAATGTTAGAATATTAGAATAATTAAAATAGCTAAATATTTAACTCATTTTTTCTTATTATCGTCGTAAACATTCTTAATTGATAGAAATATACTAACTACTCCACATGCTTTTTCATGTTGCTATGGCTCGTATGTCAGAACAACAGAAAAATAGTTAATGTGGTCATGAAAGTACATGGTATTGTAATGATTTAATTCCCTGACTTAAACCATCTTTGCTTGTGCATTTTTTGCTTATTGAAAAGTACCTACTTGCTAAGTCTATAATTTTAATCATAATAAGGTAAAAATCCTGGATTTCAAGCTTATCAAAAAAATCAATTCACTTCTACAAAACGAGAATCCCCAGTCACGTGTTCCAATTTTAACTTATATGACAGGTTTTCCCGTGTCGTCTCCTCCCTAGAGAAATAAATAATTTCCGCGCCAATGTGTTGACACCGATAATTATCTTGTCTCCTGTGACAAAGGTGTAAGTCTGTCCTGTCAAAGCCATAGCTCGTTACTCTGTCACTTTATCCTACATCCAAGGACGAGGGAAATATCGCTTACAAGAAAATATATCTTTAAATCGACCGGTGTAAGTTGAACCCCCCTGATCGGAATAGTTCATTCTTAGTTCACACTTTTGCTCTTTTCGAATACGCGAGAGGGGTCTTCTGTACTTGGCTCTGTTATAACGAGGCAAGTTTGCATTATTTGATACTTATAAGTTTTATTGAGCGCGAGAGATTTTACTAGGTTTTACGATTATTTGGTAGCGAAAACTATTCGGTGTCGAATCAAAACTGCCCTCGTTAAATGCACAAATCCCTCGACGATATTTCATTAAAAGTTCGCGCAGAAAGAGACGGTTAGTTCGCTTTTTGATACTTTGAGGTCTATTAAGATACAAAATCGGTAAAATATTCAGTTTAATCTGTTTTGGTTATCACAATACGATTGCGTTCTTATGACAGTAATATATTGAAGAACGAATACAATTAAGAAATATGTAAGTATTCATTACTTATACACATATTATAACAATCGGTGAGGCCTTGTGTGCGTATATTTTATCTATGATCTTCTCTTTTTTGGACGTTATAATAAAAATACAATTAAGTTTTAGAAATTTTGAAAATTGTACAAAGAATGTATGTCTAAGATGCGCAATAAATTCCGATTTGAGGTAAGTAGCATCGGAAATTTCGATCTTGGTATTCGGGAAAAATCTGTGTCGAGGTATATCTCGAAATGTGAAATGAATGACACTAAATTTTCATTTCACTACAACATTGGCAACGTTTCATTTGACAACAGTTTACATAACAACAGTATCACAAACCGCAGACATTCTTGTTATCTTAAAAATCAATTTGTAAAAGCTATGATTAATATTCTTTTTAATGATAAAATTTAACTTACCACTTACACGTACTACTAATTTCTACTAGGTATTAAAGAAATGAAATGAAATGAAATGAAATGAAATGAAAAGTCATTTATTCAGTCTAGGCTGTTACAAGCACTTGTGAAGGTCAAGAAGCTACGCCATCGGTTCGCAAAACTACGGCGGGAGACCTTGTACTGAGAAGAACCGGCAAGAAACTCAGCAAGGGCTGCTTTTTTCTCCCTGTATTGATATATACAGAGTCGTCAAGTTGAAAAATGATTTCAGAGATACATCTGAAATCACCTTCCATTACATTATTAAGGATATAGATATATAGTTACAATAAATTTTATATTTAGTATATAGGAAGCGGCATTAGATAGGTACTATTACTGTTTCAAAAACTGACTCATACCCATCAAATAACAAATTACAAGAAACACTATGTCCATGCATTTCGATCATTTAGATAATCATTAACTTTATAATAGCCCTTATTCATAAGAGTATTCTTAATCTGAGATTTAAATTTGGTTAGTGGAAGCTCAATCAGATCTTGGGGAACTTTGTTAAACAATGCAATACTACATCCCAGAAATGAACCTCTTGATTTTTGGAGTCTGAAACATGGAACGGCAAGTTTGTTATTATATCTCGTGTTAAAGTTATGGGTTTGACTTTTTTTTGCAAATGCGTCATAGTTTTTTCTTACATATACTAAATTTTCATAAATGTATTGCGATGCCAGTGTTAAAATATTAATTTCTTTAAATTTTTCCCTAAGAGATTCTCTTGCCTTTAAATTATATATGGCGCGAACAGCTCTCTTTTGCAGTACGTAAATACTTTCTATATTAGCAGCTGAGCCCCACAACAAAAGGCCATATGACATAACGCTATGAAAGTAACCAAAGTAAACCAATCTTGCCGTTTCCACATCAGTTAGAAGTCTTATTTTTTTAACAGCAAAAGCCGCAGAGCTCAGTCTACTTGATAAGGCATCAATATGAGGATCCCATTGCAAATGCGAGTCTAAAGTAATACCCAGAAACTTTGTAGAATCCACTAACTCTACAGGCTGGTCATTTATTTTTAAACTAGTATTAACCTGCCTCACATTAGGTAAAGTAAACTTAACACATTTTGTTTTACTAGAGTTTAGTTTTAAATTATTTACCGGATAATCATCATCTTAAAGGTTTTATGTTGTTTGGTTTAAGAGGAAAACCGGAAGACTTGCCCAGCTGAGATAAATAAACCATCCTACAATATTGTGTTTCAATTAACGCAAACAAAACGTCAATTCGTTCATAGGTCACATGTGAGACTGTTTTGTCTTTGTATCTCGCACGTTTTGCTCGATGTTTTCCCCTATTTGAAGATCAATAAATTTTTCGTTAAAACACTTTTTAAACGGATAAAAAGCACGGTTTAGGAACTGTTATCATTACCCACTTGTTCTTTACATTACGGATGCCTAACCGGCTTCTAGCTTATTTCTAGGTCGCAAGAAGGACAGTAGACGGAGCCTGTAAATGATTCTTTACATCAGGAATAATGAAAAAGTCAATAAGTCACGCTTTATGTGTTTTGGTGTGCGTAAAAATAAATATAAATGTATTGCAAGAATGAGTTAGTGTTCTACTGTTTGTAATTTCACTGCAAGCAGGTAGCAACAGAGTCTCAATATTGAATTTATTATTAGTATTGATGTTCATACAGCCAAATGGAACAGATGTATTTCGTAGTATTTCGTGTTTTACTAGAAATATATAATATTCTTACGTTGCAAGTGACTGATGGAAACATTATTGTTTCCCATATATGTTGGAATATTTTACGAAACTGTTTTGAAAGATACAATAAAACTTACATAGCTCTTATTCCGAAAGTGTGTGTCTGGTCGTATCTATTTTATATTCTAGATCAGGTATTTGTGATATAATAAGACTATAAAGGCCCTACTAAGGACTAGGTAAAGTCAACATATGTCACTAAAATTATTTATGCAAGCTGACGGTTTGTTGTGGGATGATCTATTTATTGCACCGATTTCATAATAAAATTTTAGATACTGGTTCTGCGTATACGTATGAATGCAAAATCATTCTCCCATACAACTTTTCAAGCATTCGCATTTTAACTAACAACGAAAACACTACAATTGCAATGCAAATTGACACAGCCCCGATCACATGTCAAGAAATACCGACAATTTGACAAATATGTCGACTCAAAAAAGTTACCCTTGTTTCACAACATTGTCGTTCAAGTAAGTTAAGGACAATTGTAACAAAATTCCTGTTATTTTTATGACATATGTCACAAAAATGACAGGCATTTTGTTTTGGCCCTAGTTTTGCTTCTGTTTACCATAACATTTTTTTTATATTTATTTAACCTTCAGTTGATGGCGACTAATGACATGGTAAATAATCGGTTTAGCAAAAAAAATACTTAAATTCACTCTCTGCTTTATAAGTACTAAATTGTTATTTTTTTATTGTAATAAGGGAGCTTTTTCAAAATAAAAGTTGAAGACTTTCATGTGACCTCGAAACTTGAAAATACATAATTATAGACCTCTTAAGCGGAGAGCTAGTGGGATGAAAAATGAAGACTAGACTATTTAGACGCAATGGGTTTATTAACACTATTTTAAAGTAATACACAAAATTATATTAAAGCCGATGACAGACAAAGACTACGAGGACACAATAAAAATTTTGATAGCAAAAATAATAAAAATGTCAATACTTTAAAAACACTTCAAAAAACTTTAAAAAATGGGTGCGTGTACTTATGTAGGCGCGTGAGAAGTTATCCTTCTTTGGCATCGTTTAAAATTAGTTTTTAATTGCATGCAAATAATTAATTACAATAAATTAATAAAAAGTCTGGAAAAGGACACAGTCAATAAAGTTCAGTTTTAATTTGAAAAAATAAATAAATAATCAAAATATTCAATTAAAATCGCTACTGAATATAATTTATTAGAACATATGTGATTTGCACTTGTATGAAACTCAAACACGTATTCCGAATATACAAATTAGAAACATGTGGATAAATATTATAAACTAGCGGCCCGCCCTCGCTTCGCTTCGGTGTAGAGCTGAAGTGTAGACTACAGTTTTTGTTCTCAGGCTTGTATTATACACAACTAGAGGTCGCCCGCGACTTCTTCTGCGTTAACTTAGTTTCTTGAAAATCCCTCTAGAACCTAACATTTTTCGGGATAAAAATAGCCTATGTGTGAATCTGAGGTGTCAGCTAACTCCATACCAAATTTTATTAAAATCGCTCCAGCCGTTTAGACGTGAAGAAGTAACAAACATACACACTCACCTACTCACAAACTTTCGCCTTTATAATATTAGTGTGATGACATTCATCTATGATTCTTCTTATACCTGCATGCAAAGCCTCAGCCCGATCGGTTTAAAATTGATAAAGTTTCATACAAACTTTCATTCCTTATTTTATCCCCTTGGGATTTTCTTTATATTTTTTTCCGTAAGAACCTTGTACAGAGTATTAGAAAACTACAAAAAAAAACAGCCAAATCGGTCAAGCCGTTTTCATGTTATGTCGTGACAACGGAAAACGGGTTTCATTTTTATATATATAGATATGAAAACAGTCTCTGTTCTAAATTCAAAACTCGTAACTTTTCCCGATGTTTGTTGCACGTGTTTCCCGCGCTAGGACCGCGAGTGGCCGCGCATGCGTACGGTGCGGCGGGCGACGCGGTAATGGCAGCGCGGCACATGAAGTTGGTCGCTAAAGCGACCAACTTCATGGTGTTAATTTTTTGTGTTACATGATGCGCGCGCATCTTAAAATTTCACTCTCAACAATTTTTCAGAACGCGCCTAAAGAAGTATAACTTCAAAAACTAAATCTATCAAAAAAGGTCGGTAACAACCACATAACTATACCATTTGTGATCTGCTTGAAAATGATTAAATTTTGTATACAGATACGTTTCAAAACTTGTTGTTGTTGACAAAATCGTTCTTACCTTTTTAAAGACAATATTCCCTACACATGTAAGCCCTGAATCTCTTTTGTGGAATTAAACCTAAAACTTTACTTGATAATTTACTTTATTGACTAAGTATCTCATTAGCAGTGATTCTACGAAATTTCGTTGAAGGTATCTATTTTCGTGTCTATAGCAGCTACACTAATTAATTCCCTTTACAGGGCACATTCTAAAGGCAAGCGCCTACATAAATTACGGTACCGCACTGACCGCGTCCTTGCATAATAATGCAAAATGTATCTTACTACGGGCATGTAATGTTTTCCTTCCTATTGAATTCAGGCCCCTTTCATGTTAATGCTTGCTTTTATTTAAGTAAGTAAAAGGGTTAGGGATTCCATTAATGCCAATCGGTATTGTATTTTTTTAAATTAAGGAATACCAAAGACATTAAGATACTATAGTATCTCTTTGTAGAATACTAAGATTGAGAAATGGAAAGGGATGTTGTTGGATTTTTTACCTGACTACGCAGAACAAGAGCGCAAAGCGTGACGTGCAAACAGGGTATAGTGTTTAACAGTCTATAATATATGAATGTATGTTCCTTTGTGGCACACTGCAGACCAAACGCCTGCACCGATTTTGATGATTCATACGTCAATCGCTTCGTCTTAATTATGGAAATGCTACTAAAGATGTTGTAGTAGTAGAAATTCAATAGGGGGACAATTAGGCGCCATTATGAGACAAAGAAAAAAAAATAAGTTGAAAAAATATGTCGAGTGCGGTATCATTGTCTAGATAATCGAAAATCATGTTTATGTTCCTTACACTATTTTTCATTTTATGCGACTGTTTAGGATCTTTAATGATTAAAAATTGTATAGACCATTTGCGCTTTTAATTTCAATCTTACGTTCATATGGATCTTTGTTACTTTTTCACAAAAAAAAAATACTAAAGGGATTTTAATAAAACTTAACAATAATATAGCTCATACATAATAGGTTACTGTAACATATAAATAATAATTTATGCAGTTATTTAGTGAATTGGTCAAAATATAATAATAAGTGTCACGTAAGACGGAAAAAATCTCCCATCTGCGAACCATTTTGGCTGGAACTGCAAAAACAATAAAAGTTACATGAATATAATATATAGTGAAAATGTATCTCTTAAATAGTTCTACAAAAAAGACCGCGACAGTTTTATATCTATATTTAACGTGTAAGCCATCGCTGAAACAGTGAATAAAAAAAATAAAAAAACCCGACTGTTTAAATATTACTTCAAATAAAAAGTCCAGTATTCTATAATTCTGTTAAGTAACGAACTAAGCTTCTCTAACATCCCATTAGATATTCAAGAACGGATCGAATATTTTCAATAATGGATCCCGACTGTTAAAGTAGCTGTATTCGTTACCGACCATAATTAAAGACTACTGGACTTTTCTTTTTCTTTTCAGTTTTTATTCGAAGTGATATTTACGAAGTCGGGTTCATTGGAATTTTCAAATTTACCTTTTTTTGATTTGCTGTTTAAATTCGATAATGGCTTACACATTAAAAATAGATTAGGTCCTCGATTATTTTGCCTAAAAAAGTCTGAACTTTCTGGTGTAGCTCTGCTTTGAACAATACTGTACTGGTTACATAGGTACACAAACATTTTAAAGAGGTTAAGTTTGATCGTAAGCAATCTGTGGAACTACCAAATCAATTTTAAAACATTCTTTCTCCAGTGGAAAACTTCAAGATTGCAGAGTGAACTTCAATTTAACCGAATAAAATAAAACCTTTATATTTTATCGCGGAAAAAATTTCACCCGCGCGAAGTCGGGGTGAGTGGCTAGTATTTCTATAATGGAGGTAGCAACCCTACTTCCGGCCCGCATACTTTTTGTACCTACATTTCTAGCAGCAGTATCTTGGACGTGAGTGTTGATTGATTGAACACGTTTCACTCTTTATTCTTTTTAATACTAACTCTAAATAGTCAAATCACATTTAGCTAGAACGAGAAAGTTAAAGGAAGAGTAAAAAATAAAAGAAAAGGAGAGGGAAAAACTTTTTACCCCTCTTATCTAAGTTATAAGCACATTTTGCTCATGAAAGTGTGTGAGATTTAGCTAAGTAAAAGTTTAAGAAGTGAAGAAATACAGATATTGCAATCCACGAAGTCGCGCCCCACTATTCATCCTAACCGTTTATAGTAAATGTGTGCCAGCTTCCGCCAATACTTGAGTGTTATCGGTACACACTAATTATCTATGATTATAATAAATAATAATATGATAATTATCTAATTATTTTGTTATCACTAATTTATCCTTCAACCAAAAATTGGTGGGGCGCATCTTCGTGGATGCACTAGGGATACATAAGATTTATAAAATAAACTTTGGCACATAGTCACCTACCTACTGCCATACATTTGCTATAGTATACAGAATTACTCCACTTCTCCCATGCCTGCGCGACGAAGCTTGGTACTATATGCGTTAAAATTCGCGTTCGAAATTTGAATTCATTAATCGTTAGTACGCTCGTTTTGAATTTAGTTATTTCATATTGAATTAGCGAACTGCATGGTTATAGACGATAGCTTGACTAGCAATTTTGATTCTGGCGACTGGAAAGAAGTTGTGGGAGATGATCAATTTGTATATGCGGCTGAAGGAGTTGGTAGTTCCATAGATTGCTTACGATCAATCATAACCTCTTTAAGATATTTGTGTACCCATGTGTGTTTAGTACAATATGGTACAAAACGGAGCTACACCAGAAAATTCAGACTTTTTCAGGCAAAATAATCGAGGACGTAAACTATTTTTAATGTGTAAGCCATTATCGCGAATAAAAAAAAAGGTAAATTTAAAATATCTAATAAACTCGACTGCTTAAATAACACTTCGAATACTGCCTTAGTATTCCACGAAGAGATAGTATAATATCTTAATGTCTTTATTATTCCATAATTTTTAAAATATACAATACCGATTGGCATTTTGGGAATCCCTAACCCTTTTACTTACTTAAGGAAAAGTAAACATTCACATGAAAGGAGTCTGAATTCAATAGGAAGGAAAACATTAGATACCCGTAGTAAGATACATTTTGCATTATTATGCAAGGACGCGGTCAGTGCGGTACCGTAATTTATGTAGGCGCTTGCTTGCCTTTAGAATGTGCCTTGTAAAGGGAATTAATTAGTGTAGCTGCTATAGGCACGACAATAGACACTTTCAACGAAATTTCATAGAATTACTGCTAATGAGATACCAGAAATTAAACCAAAGGCTTTACTTGATAATAAAGGATATTATCAAGTAAAGCTTTAGGTTTTAATTCCACAAAAGAGATTCAGAGCTCTCATGTGAAGGGAATATGTCTTTAAAAAGGCAAGAACGATTTTATCAACAGCAAAAGTTCTGAAACGTTTCTGTATGCGAGTACAAACAAAATGTAAACGTTTTCAAGCTAACCACAAATGGTGTAGTTATGCGGTTGTTGCCGACCTTTTTGATAGATTTAGTTTTTATAGTTTTTTGAAGTGGTTTTCAAGTACTGACATTTGTATAATTTTTGCTATCAAAATTGTTATTGTGTCCTCGTAGTCTTTGTCTGTCATCGGTTTTGATATTTTTTTGTGTATAACTTTAAAATAGTGTTTATATACCCATTGCGACCAAAATCCTAGCCTTCATTTTCCATCCCACTAGCTCTCCGCTTCAGTGGTATTTAATTATTTCCAAGTTTCGAGGACACATGGGAGTCTTCAACTTTTATTTTGAAAAAGCTCCTGTATTATATTAAAATTTTGTCAAGTTTGTTAACACTCGTTAAAAAAGGGATGAATGCTTTAGTACTTATAAAGCAGAGAGTGCATTTAAGTATTTTTTGCGAAAACGATTATTTACAATGTCATTAGTCGGCATCAACTGGATGGTGGTTAAATAAAAAAAAATGTACTGGTAAACAGAAGCAAAACCAGGGCCAAAACAAAATGCCTGCCATTTTTGTGACACATGTCACTGACATATGTCATAAAAATAACAGGCATTTTGTTACAATTGTCCTTAACTTACTTCAAAGACAATTATGTTGTGAAACAAGGGTAACTTTTTTGAGTAGACATATTTGTCAAATTGTCGGTAATTCTTGACATGAGATCGGGGCTGTGCCAGATTTGCATTTCAATTGTAATGTTTTAGTTGTTATTTAAAAAATTACTCCCCGCGAATGCTTGAAAAGATGAGTCCTTGTATAGGAGAATGATTTTGCATTCAAAGAAATGTTACGCATACACACATCAAAAAATGTTTGCGATCGCTTTGTAAAATAGATTGTTTTTGAAGTTATACTTCTTTAGGTGCGTTATGAAAAAATTATGAGAGTGAAATTTTAAGATGCGCGCGCATCACTGTAACACAAAATATTACTAAATATTAACTTTTGTGTTTACCGCAGATTAAGAAAATCTACAAACAAAATAGAAATAGAATCTCTATTTAGTGGGTGCTAACGACTGCATTGTGAAGGCCTATCAAAAGTATTTATTAATCTGGAACAACGGAACCAAAGCGCGATTCAGGAGACTACAGCGCCATCTCTTGACCATTGGTGTAGTAGAACCAAAAACCACATCTTTATTTTTTGTAATTAAGTAACAGTTATAGGTATTCATATTTATAATATTTATCCACATGTTTCTAGTTTGTATATTCGGAATACGTGTTTGAGTTTCATACAAGTGCAAATCACATATGTTCTAATAAACTATATTCAGTAGCGATTTTAATTGAATATTTTGATTATTTATTTATTTTTTCAAATTAAAACTGAACTTTATTGACTGTGTCCTTTTCCAGACTTTTTATTAATTTATTGTAATTAATTATTTGCATGCAATTAAAAACTAATTTTAAACGATGCCAAAGAAGGATAACTTCTCACGCGCCTACATAAGTACACGCACCCATTTTTTTTGTGTTACAGAAGACTTTTTTGTTATTTCTTTTTCTCATAAGATTCTAAATTTTAAAATTAGAATTAGAACGTAAAACAATGAAAAAATTCAATTGTTTTTCCATATAAAAAGATGTGCTATCCAAGCTGACACTCATTCAGAAATCTGACTTAGCCAATATTAGCGAATTTAAAGATATTTTTCACGGAAAGTTGTGATTCAAAAAATGCCCCGAGGATTATCAGCTGTATTACGAGCCAGAATTCTAACTTAGAGGGAAGAAGGCTAAACTACATGAGAAATAGCACGCAGAGTTGCAAAATCATATATAATTATATGATAATTATCTAATTATTTTTTATTTGTTTCTTAGGTTTTCACGCACATCACTCATTAAATAAAACTAGTTTTAACTGGTTAATGCACGAAACTTTATTTATTTATTTGACGTTTCGCAGCCTTTTCAGCCTTCTCAGAATACTGATTTTTTATTTAATTTTGTCGGACTACTTTCGGAGGACTTATTGAGCGTTCGGTTATTTCATTGGAAGATTTTAAAATTTTATTGTCTATGTATGAATTTTTTAGTTAATTTACTTAATAAAGTACTTTATTTAAAATTGTTTTTTGTAATTTTGAGTTTATTTATTTGACCCTAACTACCGTAAACTACCACCGGTTTCAAAATTGGGAGACCTTTCTGAGAAGAACCGGCGAAACAAACTCAGAGAGGCTTTCTATCTCCTTCTTATGTTAAATCATGCAAACAAAAAGAACTAATAGTATCTGTTGGTCTTGCAGTGTGTGCTCGGAGTTGGGATTTTATCTCTTGTATAATGGGTTCCCAAGCTGGTGGTATATACCAACCATCTTCCCTATTGAAATTTGGATATTTTTTTAATATCAATAGCCTTGCGTATCATTCTAGGAATGAATCGTTGCTCAGTTGCAAGGATCTGTGGTTTATCAAATCTAATGTAATGGTTTGGTTTGGACACCGAATGGGACAAAATCATATTCGGAGCCTAGACCCCTGTATTTACATGCTTTTGCTTTTTCAACCCCTTCACAAGCCGCACCAGCTCTGTTGTTGGTTCCATGTAGATGGGAAGGGGCCAGCGTGTCCGAACAGGTTGCATCCCATACCAGTATCCGGCCCATCTTCCATGGAATCAAACTCATACCATCCGGTCTCTTGCCATCGTCTCTTACAATACCAGTCGGCTCAAGTAGACTTGGCACGTTGACGGTGGCAAGGGACCGGCGTATGATATCGTTAAGTGCGGCATGTCTAGAGAAGCGGCCTGCACTTTTACTTTTTTGGCATGACAGTCCGTAATGTCCTAGCTTGTCGACATCACTGCCACAGGGACATTTATGAGGAGCGTAGACCGGAACCCCAAGCCGTAGACAGGTTGCGATTCGGAGCGTGTCAGGCTCAAGAAATGTTCCTGTATTTGATGAAGGGTACGCGTGAAACCAGTAGCCGGTCTCATGCGCACCCACGGCCAAAAGCCTAGCACGCGCCGAACCTGTACTACAGCTCAAAAGATTTTCTAAAGTTTATTTACAGTTTATGTCGTCCCAGCTCCTCTGTGAATTTGGAGAAACTGGAAAATTTTGACCTGGGCATGCAATTAAAAAGGCGTTTCTAGCTTCTTCCAAGCCAGCAATCTCAAAGTTTGAAGGGGATGCCCTTAAAATTTTACTTATGAGATGCTGAACTATGGACAGAAGATAGAAAGGCTGGTAAAGCGACACAGGAAATTTTGCGAAAAATTATCAATTTGTATGTGCGGCTGAAGGAGCTGCGGAGAAGGAGAAGTACTAACGATTAATAAATTCAAATATCAAACGCTAATTTTAGCGCATTTTAGGATTAGACACAAACATCTCTCAAACAACTTAATCATTAAGTTAAAATTAAAATCTATTTACATTTATGCTAAAATAACATCGCATTTTGAGGAGCTCGATGGCGCAAGTGGTTAGCGCGTTCGGCTGCGATCGTTGAAGTTAAGCAACTTTCGCAGTGGTCGGTCATTGGATGGGTGACCAAAAATTTACTATCTCGAGCTCCTCCGTGCTTCGGAAGGCACGTTAAGCCGTTGGTCCCGGCTGCATTTGCAGTCGTTAGCACCCACCAATCCGCACTGGGCCCGCGTGTTGGGTCATGGCCCAATCTCCTCCAATCCTATTCCATCCATAGGGAAGGCCTGTGCCCCAGCAGTGGGGACATAAATAGGCTGATGATGATGATGATGAACATCGCATTTAACTTTCATAATCGAAAGAAATAGCTTTGTCACCTTTTAAAAAAGATTTTCTTTACATTTAAATCAAATTGGGATCAGCGTTAAGTAAGATACAATCTGTCAATAAAGTCATGAAAAAAAAGAAGGTTGCTGTCGCTCACATGGTATCCCCGTTATACATCGACTAAAACGCATTGATATTTTGTGAAAAAGTCATACTGTATACTTATATAACTTCCATATGTTTCATTATTATCAGTTAATTATATATCTCATCATAATCTAAAGTTTTTTTTCTGAATCTGCCTGATACTTTTATTGAATTAAAAAACCTTCAATTTTTTTTCCAGTAAAACATTTCGTCAGATTTATGAATCGAGCAGGTTATTGCTTAAAAATAAAAATATAATAAAAATATTTAAATTTTTCATGCTTGGCTTTCAAGGGCCGAGCTTGTAGACACTCAAGCCACTTATGATCGGCCTTCTTTTCAGACACTTACTGATAACTTGTGGGTGATAAAAAGAAAGATAGTTATTTTAGTATATACAGTGTGTCTGGGAATGACTTAGCGATAATTTAAGGGCATCAAATATACTTAATTTTATCGACAAAAATACCCATATTGGGGGTCTACCCCCCTCTGTTTGGAATGGCCGCCATTTGAAATTTATTTTTTAATTTTAGATAACCCCCAAAAAAATATTGATTTCTTTGGACATAAAGGTCCTACAGATATGAAATAAATGTTGTTTGAAAGATAATACTATCACCTTTTAATTAAAATAGAACAATATGAAAACATTTAACTATAAAATGTAATATTTTTCTTTTTTATGCAAATTTAAGTCAAAAAATTTATGGTTTTTTTTAGTTAATCAACTATACTACAAAAACTAGTACATTGCAGTATGATTTTTTTTCAATACACTCATACACAAGGATATTAGCTACAAAATGACACTAACATCATTTCTCTAAATAACATAATTTGAGAGTTATTGCTGTTTGAACATGACCCTTATGAAAATGAATAAAATTAAATTAAAACTCAGTTCTGTACTACTGATAACTTTTAATGATAAAATCAACAAAAATAGTCACAGAAATTGTTCAAAATGACCGCCTCTGCTTTGTAGACAGGCAGTGGCCCCTATGGCGACTTGTCTTGTGGCCCTGGAGATCATTGCAGTGTCTGCTCTTATTTCATTTGCAACTGTCATAATTTTTTGCACCAGTTCTTCTCTGCTGTTTGGGACTGTGGCATATACTCTTTGCTTCATCCATCCCCATAAAAAATAGTCCAGCGGTGTTAACACCGGTGTTAACACCGCTAGACTATTTTTATGGGGATGGATGAAGCAAAGAGTATATGCCACAGTCCCAAACACCAGAGAAGAACTGGTGCAAAAAATTATGACAGTTGCAAATGAAATAAGAGCAGACACTGCAATGATCTCCAGGGCCACAAGACAAGTCGCCATAAGGGCCACTGCCTGACTACAAAGCAGAGGCGGTCATTTTGAACAATTTATGTGACTATTTTTGTTGATTTTATCATTAAAAGTTATCAGTAGTACAGAACTGAGTTTTAATTTAATTTTATTCATTTTCATAAGGGTCATGTTCAAACAGCAATAACTCTCAAATTATGTTATTTAGAGAAATGATGTTAGTGTCATTTTGTAGCTAATATCCTTGTGTATGAGTGTATTGAAAAAAAAATCATACTGCAATGTACTAGTTTTTGTAGTATTGTTGATTAGCTAAAAAACCGTAAATTTTTTGACTTAAATTTGCATAAAAAAGAAAAATATGACATTTTATAGTTAAATGTTTTCATATTGTTCTATTTTAATTAAAAGGTGATAGTATTATCTTTCAAACAACATTTATTTCATATCTGTAAGACCTTTATGTTCAGAGAAATCAATATTTTTTTGGGGGGTTATCTAAAATAAAAAAATAAATTTCAAATGGCGGTCATTCAAAAAAGAGGGGGGTTAGACCCCCAATATGGGTATTTTTGTCGATAAAATTAAGTATATTTGATGCCCTTAAATTATCGCTAAGTTATTCCCAAACATACTGTATATTATTATTATTCAGAGCCCAAATAATCTAACTAAAATGAATATTACTGTGTCATCAAGTTGCCTGTTGCTGCCTGCCTCATAGGATTCACTGGAACTGGAATCATCATCATCTGCACAGAGTTACACCACAGGCAAAATTTTCGTTTTCAAAATTTAGATTTCATTCTTGTGGAATTATTGACTTGCGTCTTGCAGCAATCAAAGCAGTACCATCAAAACTTTTATTTTCTCTCACTACTAATAGTTTTCTCGTATAAAATTTTCTTTTTGACGAGCCAATGGCACATAATATATACCCACTTCTGTGTTTTCTATCTCCTTTAAGAATATTTCGTGCACTTTGTGTCAAATCGTATTTTTGGAAATATCTGAAGCAAAGACAAGTTAGATGATAAAAACCGTGTTCACATTATTTTAAATAAATAAATATTAAATGCACAGCAAATAACTTATTACCCATCAAGTTATTTTCAGGAATTAAATACTTTTTACATTAAAATAATTATTTTACTGCAAACAAAACATTTGTTAAACAAAACTAGTGCTGAAAATAATTCAAAAATATACATCTAAACTGTAGTAACAAAAAACTTGTTTAATTGTACAGAAATATGATTTTAATATCAAATATACTAATTGCACAGCAAATATACTGATTGCACAGCAAATATACCGATTGAATAGAAAATTAACCAGGGCTTCAACGCAAAATACTCACACTCATAACATAACAACTATTTTTGCAACAGGTTTCCCATTAAGCATTTCAAAACTTGCTCAATATTGGGACTCTTTTGATGGTTATAAAAATAAAGTGAGTGTGCTTATGACCACACGACTGAAGTGACACTTCTTTAACTCTAATGATCTAAAAAACATAAACTTAACTTGAAGATTTGTTGATGGAAAAAAACACCAATCTGCGCTGGGTCCATTATCACCCACCAATCCGCGCTGAGTCCGTTATCACTCACCAATCCGCATTGGGTCCGTTAAAATCCACCAATACGAGCTGGGTACGGACCCAGCTCGTATTGGTAATAACGGTATTACCCTCCAATCCGCATTGGAACCATTACCACCCAACAACCCGCGCTGAGTCCGTTATCACGCACCAATCCGCGCTGGATCCATTATCACCCACCAATCCGCACTGTGTCCATTATCACCAACCAATCCGCGCTGGGTCCTTTATTATCCTCCAATCCGCACTGGGTCCGTTATCACCCACAAACACGCACTGAGTCCATTATCATCCACCAATCCGCACTGGGTCCGTTATCACACACCAATCCGCGCTGGGTCCGTTATCACCCACCAAGCACTAGATTCATGTATTTTGTGACGGGTATTGTTCATTGTTTACCGATGAATCACCAATGACACTAATCGTAACGCTAAATCGTAACATATTTGCCAGTTTACCTCCCAAGTCAAGCGTGCCTAAAGATTTTTTTCTAATTAGATTCTTATTTTGATTTGCAGTTAAATACTAGGCTAGAGTCTGTGCGGAAAGAAAATGGGATTTATATTGGAGGGCGCTATAGTGCTTTCTACCGTATTTGTAAGGTTTTATTTTACCCCTTTTAGACATGATTAAATACAAAAAACCGCAAGAAATCACAACAACAAAAAAATCCGTATTAATACAAAACTTTGACGTTTTACAGATTGCTGGGTTTGATTGCCAAATAAGAATCTTATTGTTAGTTCCGTTTTTTGCCACGCCCATTCTCTTTCCACACAGACTCTACACTGTACTTCCAGGGCCCAAGTGGTGATACTTCACACTAGGTTATGCCAGCCATATACCCGCCATACCCCCTACGATAAATCGTTACGATTAGACTGTACAGTCCGAACGGTACCGATAAATCGTAGCGTGTATGTTATAAAACTGCACAGTTTCCTATACTAAACGAAATCGTATAAACTGTACCGTTCGAACTGTACAGTCTGATCGTAACGATTTCTCGTAGTGTGTATGGCGGGTAATACACACTACGAGAAATCGTTACGATCAGACTGTACAGTTCGAACGGGACAGTTTATCGTACGTGGCGTACGTATAGAAAACTGTGCAGTTTTACAACATACACGCTACGATTTATCGGTACAGTTCGAACTGTACAGTCTGATCGTAACGATTTCTCGTAGTATGTATGGCCGGTATTAGGTTAGTGTTGTGACCATAACGCGCGAGCGAGCCGCGGCCGGCGAAGTGCCATAAAAAAAATGAGACCTTTTCTACAAAAGTTTCAAATCTGTAGGGCGTAGTATAAGTTGTTAGTGAATTTTATAACCTAAATACAAAGTAAACAAAGCATCAAATCAGATGTAATTCGGAATAAAAACAGAAATGATCGTCACGGGAGTAGAATTCATTTATTTCTCAATGTTTACTTACTGGTCGGTTAGCTTGTTATTTGACCGTAAATGTCGTCAAATTCGTAAAACGACCTTCCCACTTGAAATATGGTCTTTAAGTTCTGAAAAACTTAAATTTGACCTGCCTCGCACCGCTTGTATAAACAGTCCGATTAACTTTATATCTCGTACCGGTCGAATTAAAAAATAACTAGAATTAACACTTTTAAAACAACATCACAATAAAAATAACCTTTACGTGACAACCAAGCTACACCATTTGACAGTAATTAAGTGTGCCAGTTGCCAGTACCAGCAAAACCATAAGTCCCTCAAACATTCTATTCATAGCTTTATTGACAGACTACATAGGTATGAGTTAGATACAGGCAGGCAATGATACTTTCACATTTATAATTTGGTCTGGGGAACGCTATCCAAAATTTATTCCAAGTCTGCCAGGACTAAATCGAATCCTATTTCTCTAACTTTAAGGTTGTTTAATGTAAACTTCGCCTTGGTTTATAATGTATATCCGTTGACATTAAACAGATTTATTAGTACGAGACTAGGTATCTGATTTCCAGACAGGTAGGCGCAAACTAATCACGACGGGATTGGGATCGTAACACAATTATTTTGAACTATATACACAACTAATCTATTTGGTAACTGAAACCGAACTGGCATATTTACATAGCAAAGTAAAAAGTTTCTGTATTCAAATTGGAAGCTTTATATAGCTCTTTTGAACTGTCCTATTTTGTTCCAACCAATTGTTTTTTTTCCTATGGAGAAAACATAAAACTCCGCAATAAATAAGCAAAGATAGGTACAATGATATTATTATGTCGTAAATTAACTGCCAACGCATGTTTCGGAATATAGGTCTTGAATCAGTACTTCATCGGTAAAAATCGATAGAATTATTAGATCCTTAGAATAAGGTGGTATTATTCTAAGATTGAATCTTTAAAATAAGTTTTCTGCAAGGACCGAATCTCTCATAGGAATCATATTTTTATAAAACGATGAGTTTGTACAAATAATATGATTACTAATTTGCAAATCATATAAGAAAAAAAGGATATTAGAAAAAAACTAATGCATTAATTTAATATGAATTAAGTTGTAACATACAAAAATGACATACTTAATTAATAGTTCGAGCAACTGTTTAGTAACTACTAACTAGAATTTGCGGGCCATCTATCGGCGGTACACTGAACTATTACAACAATAGAATCGCTAGCTGTCCAGCTGCATTGCTGCGAATTATTTTTGATTATGGTAACTAGTTCTCCCAAAAGTATGTAGGTGGCGCGAGTGGCAAATGTAGTATTTTTAATTTAAAAAACTTGCTTTTGGGTCTAAAATACCGTGATAGGTAGATAATTGTATCACAAATCTTTAAGAAAAAACTTATTTCATGACACCGGTCAATGAACATTGTAATAATATAAATGAAATGTCGCAAATTATCTCATTGGGCAGATTTCTATGGGAATGCTTTAAAATGATGTTAAATTGAGGAATTGTTATTTTTTGCTACTAATTCATAAAAATTGAACCAATTTTACATGCTTCATACAAATGTCGCTATTTTAGATCCCCTTTGGTCACATAATCTTATCTGTCTACCTGTATTTTATGTTCTTTTAAAGTGAAGTAAGAGGAAAAAAATATTACTACCTAACATCTTAGATTAAGGCGAACATAGTTAAATAAAACCGGCCAAGTGCGACTCGCACTCGCGCACAAAGGGTTCAATACATTATTAGAAACTATTATAATATTGAGCAAAAAACGGCAAAAAATCATATCTGTTGTATGGGAGCCCCCTTAATATTTATGTTATATTAAAATAATTATTTGTGTATGTTTGTGTATGCCTATATGTTTAGTTTGTGTTTAATTTTATTTATTTTCAATTGACTACTTACAAAACGGTTGTCTTGTATTCCGCTCAACCTCCCTCATTATTATTATCGTGCTTTCTATTTTTTCCAGCTCATTGGGTTGTCTGGAAGAAATCGCTGATTAGCGATAAGACCGGCCTTTGTGCAACTGTAATTGTTCTGCCTTGTATTTTATTCGTGTTCTTTATGTTACTGTTGTGCATTAAAGTATTAGTATCTTATTTATTTTTTATGTGAATATACAACCTAATATTCTGTGAATATAAAAAGCGTCTACCTGTTGCCGTTATTAAAAAAACAGCAAAATAATAATCACGTTTACTGCTAGCCACTCTTAAATATTTATTTTATTCTGCTTTTTAAAATTTGATGTAATATTGGCTACAGAAATACATCGTCTGTAAAATCTTCAACTGTCTACTTATCACGGTTCATGAGATTCAGCCCTGTGACAGACATACCGACGTACAGTGGAGTCTTAGTAATAGGGCCCCGTTTTTACACTTTGGGTAGGTACGGAACTCTAAAAAAGGTACTGACCTTCCTTTAAATTAAATGTTGAACTGAACTCTAGTCACATCAAAGACTTTTTCTATATTTTTTTTGATTTTTGGCTTTGTTAAGATTTCAGTAAGCTTTATTTAATTTTAAGCTTTATAAAATTTACTTTTATATCCCATTACCTATATACATACTACCTATATTTGGGTAGGTACCTACTTAAATACTTACTAAGAGTTAATAATCAGTTAAAAAGATATAAAAAAACCGGCCAATTGGGAGTCCGACTCGCGCACTGAGGGTTCCGTACAAACCTGTAGATATATTTACGGTTTTCGAAAATTTTCCTTTATCTGTGTTATAAGACGTTGCTTCGTACCAAATTTCAAGATTCTGAGTTCACGGGAATTACCCTGTAGATTTTGAATCCCTTGCGAGTTTCAAAATTTGCGGAAAGGACATTGGGCAAAAACGTATGGACGCTGCACCCACGTCCGCCACCGCTTAAACTATATGTGTATGAAAGGTACAATAGTCATGACCATCTGTGCCAAGGCGCTTGAAATTCCATCCAGGGGGTCTTTAGTAATTTAAAGTTAGGCAGGTACAAGTACTATAACGAACGAACATTAATGAAACAAGAGAATTAATTTAGTTAGTTAGTTCGACCCTACATAGTGGGCTCAGGTATTATGGGAGTACTTCACAAGGTGCAAGGGTGCCCCTTCCTGCCGCGCTAGACAGGCTGGACAGGGAGCGCACAATCACAACGAAGTAAGACGAGTCGACTTTTTGCAACTGCAAGTCCTTCAACCCCCGTAAACCGTTTTGAGGTGTCTCAGTAAGTGCAAGCGTAGGATGGTCGGCGGGCTTTGTCGTATATCTTGTTGTATGGTATGATATGGCATATTAATATTGTTACTAATAATATAAAATGAAGGTACTATAAAATGAATTTATTTAGCTACTTACTCGTAAATATGCCCATGTGTATCATATCTTTTGACTACCAAGATATTGTTTAGAATCTATCGATTCACACTAATTACATTGTTGGCGGAGCTGGGTATGTTTTGCCCATTGTCCTTTGCGGCATAAACGTCTCTTATCGTATCTTTTGATTGTGTTGGCTTAGAAGTTTGATTTTTTCACAGCTCCAAGGGCCAGTAGACTTGCGTATTTGATATAAATTTCAGCTCGATACCCGCGTTCCTGAGAAAAAGGACGGACGGACAGACAGACAACGAAGTGATCCGTTTTTTCCTTTCCAGGTACCGAACCCTAAAAAACAGAACAACAAAGTATTCACAGCAAATTATAATTGGATGAATCCTAAGGGTTGAAATAACAATTTTAGCAAATACAGGTATAGGTAGGTACCTATCAATTTAATTTCATTCAGTTACCAGGAGCAGGCAATTATGACGGGTCAAATCTCCAAAGGTCAGCGATCTCTACTTCATGAATCGCTTTATCGTTAATGCTATACCTTTCTTCATTGCCCTTTTAAGCGTTTAACAAATTGTTTGCGGTCTTTGTATGTATAACTGTCGTACTTAGCGCAAAATTGGTATCCCAATAAGTTTAAAAACAATAACGTTAGTTTTTACCCTAGAGTACGGAACCCTTAAAATTCGTTATTAGATATTACTAGCTGACCCAGCGAACTTCGTACCGCCATAAAAATAGGGGCAGGTGGGAGAAAAGAAATTTAGGGTTGTATGTATTTTTTAATACCACGATATAAAAAATAAAAAAAAATATGTGGTATCGTGGGACACCAGGTAGGAACGCAGTTCCTTCGGCTAATGTAGAATCGACACAAATTGCAAACTAGCTTGTGTTTGCGACTGTCGCGCTTGCGCACGTCTCATTTAACGGTTTTATTCCACGTACTTTTTTCCACGGATTTTTTCTTACGGTTTTACTATCACATTTTTTCAGTTCGGTCGCGCAGCAAAATCCCTATCCCCTCCAAGCCTGCCGTAAGGAACTTCGTTCCAATATTGTCCAAAAACAAAATTAGGGGTGTGTAACGTAGTGTTCTCATCAATTTCCTGGGATAACATTCCACCTAACCCATATGAGAACACTACGTTACAATACCCAATAGTTTGAATTTTGGCGCGAAGGCGCGTTGTAGGTTTCAGAACTTTCCTTTACAGGTGGACAACCATTAACACTTAAGAATATGAAAAATAGATAGTAGTCGATTCTCAGACCCACGGAATATGCATATAAATTTCATAAAAATCGGTCAGGCCGTTTCGGAGGAGTATGGTCACTAACATTGTGACACGAGAATTTTATATATAAGATTAGTTATTAGAATGTCGGTCTGAGCGCAAGAACCTTTCCACCCCAAGGGGCAAAGTTCATCTATCTAGTTACCGAGTAGTTGTTATTAGTTTGTCGAATTCTTCTAATACCCTTCCGATAGATTGGGACAGGTAAACTAGCTTAGTTAATTGAGAACATTCAGAGTACACTGTTCTCGTTAGGTGTTTTATTATTAAACCTATTTCATGCAAGGTCGCGCACTGGCCTGGATAAACTAGATGTGACCCGATTGCAATACTGAAGGTCACGTTTTGTTGACCTAATCGACACTTAAGTAGTTAGGTGATTAGTGGCAGTAAGGTTTTTACAACTTGTAAAAGGCTTTACAGTGTACAGGTCCAATGGTGTAAAATGCACTCGCGAGCAAGGAATCTGACTTACCTCTGTTTAGGAAAAGTTTATAAACAGTTAATCTGACGACGCATTCCTGCAAAGGCTGCGAAACGTCCATCACACTTATATTATATAGAGGCGAAAGTTTAGGAGTGTGTCAGTGTGTATGATTGTTACTTTTTCACGTCTAAACGGCTGGAGCGATTTTAATAAAATTTGGTATGGAGTTATCTGCCACCCTGGATTAACACATAGGCTACGTTTTCATATGGGAAAATATATATAATAATAATATTATAATAATTGTTCTTATAAACCAAGGTTGTGGGAGCCTGATGACCTGTAAAACAGGTATGTTACCATACCTATCTCAGGCATGAGTCTCACACAAACTTATCATTTGTGCCTTTACTGTTATGATAACATTGAACTTGTGTAAAACTGTTTGTAATGAGGAAATAAAATTCATAATTATTATTAATATCCCCAGTAAACTGCTAGTAACACCGCGGGGCACAACTTGTAAATAAATAAAATCAGTGCATCTAACTTGTAGAGACTTGTTTTGTTTAAAGAGTGATGTACATGAAAATCAAGAAAACAAATATAGTTTATAAACGGGTTTGAAATGCGTTTTCATACATTTTTATCATAACTTCACGTTTCGCATCCTTTTCAGGATGCGTTGTCAGAAATATGATTTTTATTTACTTTGGCGAGCTACCTTCGAAAGACTTTTATCGAATGTTCGGATACTTCATTAAAAGGTTAATAAAATAATTTGATTGTCTACGTTTACATTTATTAGCTAATTTAATTAAAAAACATCTTTATTTAATCCTTTTTTTTTAATTTTGAGTTTTATTTATTTGACCCTGACTACCGTAAACTACCACCAGTACTAAATTGGGAGACGTTTCTGAAAAGTACTGGCGAAACAAACTCAGAAAGGCTTTTTATCTCCTTGAGTGGTGTGCCTGGAAACTTCAGAAACAAATAAGATAATGTTATGTTACTATATAGTTAAAAAGTAAATATAAAATTTAGTTTAGAATGTATTCAAAATGTTACAATTTAATTTCAAATCATAGAACACAATATTTACAAAGATATCAAACCAATAGTTGACAAAGATATAGTAATGTGTCTGACAATTTCAAATCGTTAATTTATTTCAGAAACTATGGAATATTTCTTTTCCTTAAAAATAATTATGTGATATAGTTTTTATTGAGTACATAGTTTCTCACACAGTTTCCTTCTGATCTCGAAGAACAAGGAAAACATGAAATCCTTCGACCACTTTATTATCCCTTGTAAGTCGTAAAAGTCCAATGAAAGAATTGGAACGTTATCCTTCAAGTAACAAACATTCAGACTAACTCCATTGGGACAATGTTTGACATGAAGATTTCATTTATGTTTACCGAGTATTAGCTAAAAGTTTTGCCAAACACGCCTTTATTGTAGGTATGTAACTTTCTATTACGTGAGTACAAAGTACAAGCGAAGCTCGACGACTTTCAGACAGCAGTACATATTGTACGATCTAATCTGCGACGAGATCTTTATTTATTTAAGTGTGAAGTTTTGTTTGCTTAATAAAAATCGAAAAGAAAATTTCAACGTTTGCAAAAATGACAGAAATATATTACTGTGACGGATTTAAGATCTATGTGCTGCGAAGCGGTCATGGACTGATAGACTGAATTTATGATATTAATAGTAAGTATGTGATCAGGAACAAACCCACCCAGCTATACAAATCGATACTTAGCGTCATTCCTGTTATGCGCTATTGCGCGCTTATGAGAATTTTAGTTCACCAACCACGAACCCGCAATCAAACTTAGGAATGTAAAATGGGTTACTGAATGTAATTTAATTTGCATGAACAAAGTTCGTTCAAACTAGCTATGGTGACGTGTTCGTTTGCCTTCAATGAGGACGACACCTTGCTTAAGCTTGTTACGCAGTTAATTGTCTTTGTTTATATTATAACTAGTGGGTGCCCGCGACTTTGTAAGCGAATTAGTTTCCCATATAAACTTCCACCCTCCTTTTCACTCCCTTATAGAGGATTATTTCTAGCTTTAAAAACTATCCTATGTCCTTTCCCGGGGCTCAAACTATATCTAATTTCACATTCTATACCAAATTTCATTCACAGCGGTTTAGTGGTTTAAGCGATAAATAAGAGGTAACAGACAGGCAAACTTTTGTATTAATAATATAAGCATGGAATATGGATTGTCAAACGAATACTACAAAAATAGTCCAGATATTTGCGTTGGTGCAAGCAAACAGAGAGTAGTATTTTAATGACAATCAATCACATACAAGGAATTTATGCGTCAAAAAGTGACATAAAATGGAAAGTAAATAAACACAAATAAAAAGAAAACAGTCTTGAATTGATTCGACAAATTTGGTCCATCTTTCCTTGCACTGTCACAAACGTAATGGAATGTAATTCGCTTTATACCATTAACCTTTTTTGGATCACATAATGATGTAGTCCTATACAGCTCAAACCTACCGAAACGAAGGAATTCGTAGGTTCCGGATCATTTAACGTAGTTACTTGCTTTGGCTCATTAATATAAGAACATCTGTGTATATAAGAAAGTCATTAAATAAGAAGTTAAGGCAATTGAGTGATGACCTAATATTTTGACACACAATTTAATATCGCGTCACGGTGGGTTTGTGTTCTTTAACTTAGTCTATGACTGCGCATAAGGAACCGAATCTAATATAGGGCTGAATTCTTACCCTCCGTCGATTTGCCACAAAAAAATCACGCATCCACCTGGATGGCACGTGGCAATCATGTCCTTTCCGGTCCCGTCCCCTTTACATAACATGCCAACTAGCAAATGACAAGCTTGCTCTCCAGTGAAAGATATATGGTGCATGCGTATTGAGCAATCAGTTAGCAGATCATTTTTATATTATGAGTAATTACTTATACACTGTTCAGAAACTATAGAAAACAGAAATTATATACTATACTGCTGCTGCTGACCCAGCGAACTTCAAAAGGTGGTAGAAGGGTGAAAATTTAGTGTTGTATATGTATTTTCAATGCCACATTCATAAAAAAAAATGTCAAAATATTTAAAAAAATGTTAGGGTTGGACAACCCTTATCACTTAGGGGTATAAAAAATAAATAGTAGCCGATTCTCAAATCAACTAATATGTATATAAAATTTCATAAAAGTCGGTCAAGCCGTTTCGGAGGAGTATGGTCACTAACATTATGACACGAGAATTTTATATATAAGATTAGTTATTAGAATGTCGGTCTGAGCGCAAGAACCTTTCCACCCCAAGGGGCAAAGTTCATCTATCTAGTATTTTTACGACATAAATATGCATCTTATTATAATTATAATTTATTTTAATCTGGAGTTTGCATTTAAAAATAAAATAGCAATAACAAATTAAAGTTAGTTTTTTGAAGAGAACATCGCTCAACATTTTTTTATAGTACCGGAACCCAACTGGAAGTGGAGGATTACCCTTTTGCACGTTCCGTGGCCTGCTCTCCTGTCCTTAAAACATATATTTTCTTTATAATTTAATAACGCGTCGTGTGCCGACAATTGTAGATGTGCACGAGCCGTGTAGTTGCTATTATCACAAGTCTTGTGTTGTTCTTCGAAATATTATTGAGGAAGTAGGCGGTGAGTGTGACGTGGAACGAATGAGTTTCCCTTGCAACAGTTATCTTCCTTTATTTAATTAGTTTTAGTACCTAAGTACATGATAATTAAGTTTATGAACTTTTTTGGTATACACTATCCAAATAACTTGTGTGGAACCGATAATTTCCTACTAGATACCTACTTATAAGTCGCTACTTTTGGTGGCCACGAAAATAAATATAATTTTTGTGGGTCGAGTAAGGAACAGAAATAGGTGGAGTAAGGAAAAAATAATGAGTAGGATGAGACGTTATAGGGTGAATACGGAGCAACCCTAGTAAACCTTTTTTTGCTACCGATGCTATAATGCCGATTTTACTTCTGCAGTTCTATATTTCAGTCTACTATCAACCTTGAACTTAAGCTTTTGTCATAACGCAAACGAAAACATCCAATACATACATACAAAATTTAAACCACCACTTATTCAAGAAAGAAAGTATAAAATATGTTTGCACAAAATGTTGTAGCAACCGTTTAGCTGCAGCTTGGAGTCAGCAGTTAAAAAAAATTAATCGCCCATGAAAATTTAACGTTACCGTAAATAAAGCTGGAAACAATATAAACAAGTGGGTACTCGCTGTTAACAATGTAAAGCTGACACTTTTAAAATCAAACCCCTTTAATCTCTGAATTGAGAGCTATAAATTTCACTCCAAATCTGTCAGTGGCCGCTGACTTCCGATTGTGCAGCGAAAAAAATTATGGAATCAATGTGGTGTAATGGTGCGCTTGCACAAAGGCCACAAAGGCTTGCAAAATTTTCGTTGATTGCAGTCTGTTTGTCAAATCTTCGTTCTTCATTACTCTTTGCCCATAAATTTGATTGTATGGAATTTTAATTTTAAATCCCTGAAAAAACCTTAATGGTCGTCGCAGACGAGAGACTTTTGTCGGAGTCTTTCTTGTTCGCCAAAATAAATCGCTTACTGCATCGAGTAACGTACACGCCTGATTCAAAAGTACTGCATACAAAAATTCCCCCAAGCAACTGAGGACACCGAAGGACCGGACTGGATCAAAGTATGGGGATATCTCTGAAAAACAAAATAGAACTCCTCTGACTAGCAGCAACCCACACACCGACCTTTAGTCCGAGTTGCGTACTCGATCCGATTTAAAGAGATGAACCCAGTATTATCCTTTAAAACGTCTTCCTTTTTTCTTAAATTTCGTATGTTAATTACAACACAACGGAATCTGAGAACATTTGGTTCCATAGCGTGCGCTTCTCAAAATATTCGGGCAACAAATGTTCGCACACCGTGTGCGTTGAGTCCGTGCCGAACCAGTCCTCGGCGGACATTTTTTACAATTCAGGGACTTTAGTCAGCAGAAAACAAAATTCCCTTGTCTGCACAGGCCATTAAACTGTTAGTCATTTTATAGAACGCGCAACTTCTGTTTAACTTACCTTAAAAAACATTCGATTTATGTAAATACTAATGCGAGAGCTCTTTAAATGTACCTAATAAAAAAAAATGTTTTGTTTTATGTTTGTATTTGATCTGATTTTGGACTTTCATTATTCAGGTTTATTTACACATACATATGTACTTCACTTTTTTCAAGAGTAAATAGAGTAAAAAATATGAACAAAATCGAAAATAATTATTCATGACACGCACAGTTTGCGGTTTGTTTGATGAGAGCAAACAAATCAACGGGGCCCTTTTATAACCAATGAATATTCCGCTAAATTAAATGAACAAAACACACACATCCGTAATATCAACAGCTGCTTGTACCGCAAAAAACAAATTGTATCAAAACTTTTAGGAATCTGCATTTGTAACTTCATTGATTTTCGACACTGAAATATCTATTTTTCTTCACGTAAGATACACAGAGTTACTGTCGGATAATCCTCAGTAAATTTACAAACTTTTTAATTACACTTAAGATTAGCAGAAAGCAAAAGCGTGATTCCATAGTCATTTTCGAAATATTCGCAAGCACACATAGATGCACATTTACGCGAAACTCGACCTAATGATTCACTGCATAATCCAGAGACTAACCGAGATTTCAGTGCGTCTACATATATTCTACTAACATCTTGCAAACGGTATAACGTGAATCTCTGTAATCTACGTCATATATTAATAAAAAAAAACGAGTGTGCTTATTATGACCACACAACTGAAGTTGTTTGACTTCTTTAGCTCCTTTAGTATGTATATATATATAGATATATATACACATATATGTGTGTGTGTGTGTATACAGTGTATACATGTATGTACATATACATATTTAATTTACTAGCTATAAGAGCAAGGGAGAAAGCAAAAATGTGCGCGCGCACTGCTTTCTCTTGCTTATCCCCCACTCAACTCCCGTTCGCCTCGCCCGAACACACTTTTTGTAACGCGTAACGGATTTGCCAACTTACCCCCTAAGAAAAGCGTGCGTAAAGAAGTTTCACTTCAAAAACTTATTTCTGATTGGTTTTATTCTACAGTTGGTATATTTTTTATGTGCCGTAGAAGTATGTCAGTTTTCTCCTGGGAGGTACCTTTTTTGGCAAACAAGTTTGCGGCCCGCCTGATGGTAAGTGGTTACCGCAGCCTATGGATGCTTGTGATATCAAAAGCATTTAGCAGAAGTTTGTTTTTAATTAGCACACGTCATAATGAGTATGATTTAACTTGAAATAATAAGATGTTCGCTTCACAAGTATGACTCAAGCGACTAGGTAGGAAGTTTTAACTTTGTCTATGTAGGACTACATAGACAAAGTTAACTACTAAGTTTAAAAGGTTAAAGAACTTGCTTTTTCCATATTTCCATTTCTAGTTTTCGTAAGTAAATGCATCCAGCCTGAATAAATATATTTTGTTGGTATGTTTATTTGCATACCCCAACGCCACGAAAAAGGAATCGAAGAAAAAACTAACAAAGGTTTATTTGGTTTGAAATTGTTATCCCTATGCGCTATTTCTCATATTTGGGGTCTGAGCGGTTTCGGTACGACAGAAAAAAAATATTTGCACACTTTTTACAACGTCAATAAATTCAATGCCCTCAAACCAGTTACTGTTTGCAGTGCAATTGTTACTATTTTAAGTGGTTGGATTGTTTTGTTAGCCCCATTAATAGTTGTAATCGCACCCCTACTCCTCACCTTAACTGTGATGAGTACCTAAATATCAAATCTTTTATTAGGTATTCATAGTAATTACTAATAGTAATTTCCAAAAAAAAAACTATTTTTTTAAACGTCATAGTTATAATGAACGTTAACGTAAATAAATTGATTTATCGATAATGTAAAATAATTATCTTGCAATAATTTCATTGCATGTCGTCGTGTTGTGCAATCACAATGACTATTTAAAAAAAATACAAAGTGAAATTCAATTAGTACTATGTAAATATACCAGGTTGGATTCATATTTTGCTGATTCATATCAGCACTCATCGCCATTTTACTTTACAAAATAGTATGTCTGTCAATATATCATACTACTCGTGGAAATATTAGTTTCCCATACATACTTCCAGTCCCCTTTTCATCCCTTTGAAGTATGATTTCTTGGGTAAAAACTATTCTGTGTCCTTCTCCGGGACTTAAACAATCACTATACCAAATTTAATTCATATCGATTCAGCGCTTTAAGTGTGAATAGGTACCACACTTTCGCATTTATGAGTAAAGTAGGTGTGGACTTATTCCTCCATCTCACTTTTGATTTTTTTGCGTAACATTCAAGATGTAAATATGCTCGCAAATACATGTACTTTGTGTGGTTTCATCATCAGCCTATTAATGTCCCCGCTACTGGGGCACAGGCCTTCCTTATGGATGGAATAGGGAGATTGGCCCATGACCCACCACGCGAGCCCAGTGCGGATTGGTGGGTGCTAACGACTGCAGATGCAGCCGGGACTAAAAGCTTAACGTGCCTTCCGAAGCACGGAGGAGCTCGAGATAGTAAATTTAGTCACCCATCCGATGACCGACCACTGCGAAAGTTGCTTAACTTCAACGATCGCAGCCGAACGCGCTAACCACTTGCGCCATCGAGCTCCTCCTCCTTGAGTTGTTTAAATTGGCATATTTATACGTCAATGCTTTCTATTTAAGTGTGGACCATTGGAGAGATTTATAGAACGCCTTTAAAATAAGAGCGGAATCATAAAACAATCAGACTTACCAAATCTGATGACGACGCCGAATGAGTGCTTGTAAGTGACTCCCATTCAAAGTAATAATATACGACCGGATTTCAATAATTATCAGATAAGTAAACCTGTCAATTTCTGTCGGATTATGATCCAATTCCTTTAATTAGGCGCACCCATCTAAGTTTTTACACCTACGCTTTAATAGTCAAGAGTTCTCAGAAACGCCATGTAAGCATGTTATTATATTACTTTAAGTACTGCACCGCCATGTTCTTTCTGATCTGGCAATAAAAAAACGGGCTTTATTATCAGGTACAAACATTTATGGGCTGTAATTTGTCTATAATAAATGAAGTTGTAGTGTATAAATAAAACGATTTAAAAAAAACCTTTTCTCGTGCATGGTTGCAAATCGTATAAAAAAATAAAATGTTTTAGTTAATTTTTTTAAAGTACGTAATAGTTATTTATTCAACTTTACTAAAATGAGGAGGGGTATTAAACACAAATGTGGGTTTATGACGTGTTTCAATACATAATTATCATACAAGTAAAACTTATATGAACATTAATTTCAAATTACACCAGACAAGGACTATAATGATTGCCTATTACATTATATTAATTACAAATTACTCCACCATGTAATCGATGACATGATCCAACTGAAAAATTCTATCTTCTTCTTTGTCTTGGTATAGACCACAGATATAGACAGAAATAAGTAACAACACAAACGAAATTAATATTGAGATAAATTAATTATTTGGTGAAATGTACCTGTGGCGTGTGCTGTTCTTTGTGCAATTTCACTTTTGTATAATGTTGAACTTTTTAGTCAAGTTTCTTTCATATGCTTGTAAATATATTTTTGTATGACGTGCGAAAATGACTTTGTTTTGATTTTTTCTTTTTGGGAGATAATAGCAGCAGCGCTTCATTCAGATTCTTCGGGTTCTGTTGAATAGCTCGACAGTCACTCGGGCCAGCAGTCGCATCACTCATTTTATAATTTAAAACAAAAAACCAACTTCAACATAACGAAAGACAATTTAAAATCACATAATATCCAAAAAAAACAAAGAAATCTTCAACAATTTCAATCAAGACACGTTCCTTACTTAATGACAAGCGACACGATGATCCATCCAATAAAATCAAAACCTCATAATTTCGCCAACTGTATTATCATTGAATATCTTTCATTTAGTTTGGTCGCATTATACATAAACGCTTCAATGCAGGTTGCAAATCTCTGCCTCTTTGGGTTTTTCAACAGAGTCATTTTGTGGTTTGTAGTAATTATGTAGTAAAATTGATATTTCTAACGACTCCTTTTTATGTAAATAGTAAATAGTTTATTTTATAAGTAGGTGGGACAAATGTTACTATGATGAATATGAACATTTTTACCCAAGTCATGAATGTTATTATATATTTCTAGAAAAATATAATTATATGTATTCTATCCGTTACTCTAGTATCCCATAACATTAGCCTTACAGTGGTTACTTTGGGGCTAGGCTAATTGCCGCGTGTGTAAGAGATATTTATTTATTTATTCAAAGGTCCCAACTGTTGCTTGCAAGTATTCTAATAGACACTATTAAAAAAAATGCTTAATTACATTATAAGCAAATTCTGCCGATAAAGCTGATATGTCTAGGGTAGCTAATGCAGCAGGTAAGCCAGGCCACCGTCTTAGCGAAGAATTAGATTAGATTTTGGGAAAATAGTTTTTAAAGTTTTAACATTAAAAGCCATTTTTTCTAAATCACATCGAAGCTTTTACTGCAACTTTTCTTCACTAGGACGGCAGAGCTATCTTGGCAATCAAATTGCGCACGCTTAGAAAAAAAACTAAGTACTTACTCAATACTTATCAACTTTTTACAATAGTTTTTGTTATTTACTGTTCCACGAATCACGTAATAGGTTTGAATGTGGAAAACATTTGCTGAATTTTAACCTGTGGAATTCTCAAAGAGCGAACTACAGTATACCTATTGATCAAGGGCAGGCAGATTTCTGGAACTTTTATTCCTAAATATTTAAGTCCACTTGAACGTTTAGTTAGTAGAAACTTTAGTAATTAATGCAAACAAAACAAAAATTCCTACAACCGTCAGAGGTCCGGCAAAGTTTTTCAGAAAATAAACAGCAGCGTGAATTAATTTGGCAAGAGCTATTATTATTACTTTAAAACTTACAAGTTGAGTAATTAAAAATATATAACTTGCTCGTACTTTTATATTACTTAGCCTAGCCAAGAGGTTCTTAAGAAAGAAATTTATTGTCGTTTATATTACAACTATATAATATAATTAAAAGATGTTCTTAATAAAACTTTATTACAATATTTTTTGATATCGAAATTTAGTTACGACTAAGTACTCAAATACAAAGTAACCATTTTTTATGTAAAAATTTCTTGGTGTCGTGCCGGTGGTTATTTTAAGTTTTTACTCCAATTATACTTGTACCTATGTGTGGTAAGCGGTAGTTATCATTAAAACATAAAAGGCTGCAGAAGGTGTTTCACTGATGGCAGTGAAAAGTCCTGAGGAAATTTAGTTCACTAATGTCGAATAAGATACCATAACTAACCTGTTACATTTTGATCACATTAAAAAACAAAATCGAAAATGGTACATCAACTATGGGATGTTGATCGTACTTCTAATATAGTTAAACATCAATATACTCACACTGAGGAGCTCGGTCGCGCAAGTGGTTAATCCGTTCAGCCTGCGATCCTAGAGGTCAAGCAAATTTTGCAATGGTCGGTCATTAGATTGGTGATCAAAAACTTATCATCTCGAGTTTCTCCGTGCTTCGGAAGGCACGTTTAGCCGTTGGTCCCGAATGCATCTGCAGTCGTTAGCACCCACCCAATTCGCACTGGGCCTGCGTGATGGGTCACGGTCAAATCCCCCCATTCCATCCATAGGGAAGGCCTGTATTCCAGCAGTGGGGACAATAATAAGCTATAATGATGATGACACTCACAGAATATTCAAACTGATAAACATTCGAAATTTATAGTTATATTCATCTGTAATCCCTAGTTCAATAACCGAATACTTGAAATAACACATGCATAACCTAAATCGCAATAAAAACTGTGCATCAGGAAATCATTCTTTTCGCTCACGGCGAAATACCTACACAGCGAAATCGAATCACATAACTAGACAATTTCGCCAAGAGCTACACAAGACGACATTGAAAAGCAAATCTAACTTGATTGCTGGTCAGTTAATAGGATAAATGGTCCAGCTAATGCACTACGGAGCGGTAATGAAGTCCGAAGCCGAAGCCATTAAGGAGGCCGCAAGGGCCAGTGATGCCTTACCTAACCTAACCTAACCTAAATCGCAATAAAAACTGTGCATCAGGAAATCATTATTTTCGCTCACGGCGAAATACCTACACAGCGAAATCGAATCACATAACTAGGCTATTTCGCCAAGAGCTACACAAGACGACATTGAAAAGTAAATCTAAGTTGATTGCTGGTCAGTTATTAGGATAAATGGTCCAGCTAATGCACTACGGACCGGTAATGAAGTCCGAAGCCGAAGCTATTAAGGAGGCCGCAAGGGCCAGAGATGCCTTACCTAAAGCAAAGCATTGATTTCCACTAACGTGTGTTTTGTTTCTATTTTTAACGGTGATGTTTTTTAAAATATCAAGAAAAATGTTTCGTATCTATCTCCAAAATTTAGGGTTTTAGAGCAAAGTAATTACAAGTTTAATAAACCTTTTACTGCTAAAGTTATAACTGTTCCACAAATAATTAGGTTTAATCGTACTTCCTACTCATATTTCTAAATGTGAAAGTTTGAATGTTTCTTACTCAATCACACAAAAACTACTGAACAGATTTGGACGAAAGGTACGCATATATTTTATGACCTAGATTAAGATGTACTTTTTTCCCGGAAAACGTTATGTTCCTGTGGGTTTCTCACAAAAAACTAAAGTTACGTTAAACTTACGTATAGAAAGCGTGCATTATTATAAAAATAGGAGTTATTGCGACCGCGTTCTAATTTCGGCGTACAAATTAACGAGGGTTTAAATTGGGGGTTATTTATTCTCACAATCTAAACAAAAGTTAGGACGTTACTGGGTGTTATTATTAATTATTATTTTGACTCGAGACAATTGGTTACAAAGTTCTGTACACAGCAGGTGTTGCTGTGAAGATCTACACTGCACTTATTCGTTACCTTTTGTAATACTTAACATGATGGAGTTCAGCCATAACGACAGTAATTTGAACACAGAGAAAGAAAACACAACCAACCGTTTTAATTTTGCGTTTTCACTCATTCTTAATTCAAATTAAGGCGTAATACAATCCTACAGATCAATCCATTTTTGGTTTAGGTAACAATAGATATCAAACAACAAATGAACCAAACCTATCTGTAAAAAATATGCTATTGTGGACTTCAAGAAAGTTTTTTTAACAGCACTTTGTTTCTTATTGCCAATCAACATCTTTTATTGGTTAAAAACAAAAAAAAAAAGAAATTATTGTCGGTACAGACAAACAGATCATTGGCTACAGACAAAATAAATATTCGAGGGCGCTGCCATAGAATGTTTCTGCCTATTGTCACTCGAACCATGGAAAAAGTTGAGGGAAGTTTATAGGACAAATGCAAATGAAGTCTTGTTTGATAAAGCGATGCGCCGACTGAGCCACCGAGAAAACCATTGTCACATGACAGATATTATTCGTCATACAGCGCAAAATAACAATTGTCGTGTGTCAGGAACCCTCTACCCTCATTTACATTTAATCAAAGTTTTGGTGAATTATTTTTAGAAAACATTTCGAATACGCCCATCATAAATTTGGGATAATCGATTCATAAACTTCGTTCATGTTTGTTCAAAAAGAAATCAAATTGGCAAACGAAGCAAAGTTTCTACAATTCCTTTGTTATTTTTAATAAAGTTTTATAGAAACTTTTCTTACTACTTTTGAATTAGCGGTAATAATATCTGGAAAGTAAACTACATATTTCTTTTCAATAATAAGGTCAGCTACTCTTACGGCCGTACTCAGGGACGGTTAATTTCATTTCATGCTTTATTGAGTACATATATATAAGTAATTTGTTTTCTCTGATTCTAATTCATCGCAAAGTTATTGACAGCAATAAATATAATAATATTTTAAAGGTAACGGAACCAACTGAGTGCCTCCGTTAATATGCTTTAAAATAACTTTTGCTTTGCTTTACTTTCTTTAAAAAAAACAACGTAAAAAGTCGCGTGCGCAGGGCGCGCTCATTGTCACCTCATGATAGATTGCTGTCATATTCAAACTATCGTCTATACAAATGTAAATCATTCACAGCTATGATGTATGTCTGCCAGCGAGTGGCGTTGTGTCACTTCAATTGTAAAAAAAACACCCGAGTGCGAGTCGGACACTAAGGGTTTCGTACCATTATCTTTACAAAATTAGACACTATATTATAATATCGGGCAAAAAGCTGCAAACCACACTTTTTAAGACGACACACACGTTTTAAGTATTTGCTATTTTAGCGGCAACAGAAAGACATCATCTGTGAGAATTTTTACTCTCTTGTTATTACGGCTAATGAGATACAGCCTGATAGACAGACAGACAGACAGGCGGACAGCGGAGTCTTTGTAATAGAGTCCCGTTTTTACCCTTTGGAAAAGCAACCCTAAAAACCATACCTATCTACCAGTTATAAAAATAATAACACAAATGATAGACCTGATCAACCAAGAGCTTACAAAGTTCACTGAACCGCTCGAAAAAGGTCTATTTTAAAAATAGAAAATTGTTCAGCCCGTGGTTTTTATTACAAAGTTTTTTTAAGGAAACCGTTCTGTTTATTCAAATTTTCGATTCAATATTCTGATAAGACAAACTTTACTGTTGGTATTGTAATATCAATATAGAGGGCTTGTTTCATAAAAGAAACTAAGTAAAATAAACTTAGTGACATTTAGAGATATTATTAATTCAGGAAAAATTAAATTTATATTAGAAGTGGAAAATATGTAGTAGGTAAGGTTTTACTGTTTCTATACTTTTTTACTTAGACTAAACGTGGAATTTTAAGTTGATATGATACGGACATCCTAAATGAAATTGTACAAATGGCTTTACTCGGTGTAAAATATCGCAGTGGACGAATAAATCCCATATCAAAAGTATGCGTATTCAAAATATTGTCCCCGTAAAGTTCCGCCCAAGCGCTAGCGCGCCCGGTGTGAACGTCACAACTCGGTATTTTTTTCCTTTTCTATTAAACAGGCAAAAGAAGGGTTGACACAATGCCACGAATCACGTTACATTTATTTTTCTGACATACCCGTTGTTTGATGCTTGGACTTTTTTAAACCCAGTGGGCTGGTTGTAGGTCCGGACACTATTCAACATAATGATTGATGGAACTAATTAATTTCGCTGTACGCGTGCTCCTCAATGGTAGGACACTTGAATCCGAAATTTATAAATTGTGCATTTCGATGCTCTTTTGTCCAGGTATCCGACGTAAGATACAACAAAAGGTTTAAAATTTTAATTTAGGCACACGTCCGTGTATCGAGTGTCCCCTTTAATTTTTAATAATAAAATAAACGCGTAAGCTTTTTATGTTTTTGTTAATATAATCAATAGATATCACGGATTATGTAAACTTGTGTAATACCATAGACATAGTGATTGAACAGAGCAATGCTTAAAATCCTCCCTTAAAATTGATAACTTTTTCTAAAGAGAAAACGAAGGAGCAGTCAATACTTATACGAACTATTAGCCACATGATCGTTTCATCTCCCTGACAATTTTGAACAGGGAAAGCTCAACCCACTCTTTACACTACGTTTTTGTTAATTGTATACATAAAGATGAAGAGTAGATATATCTTTATAATCCGCGAAAAACTTGATTTTAAATAGTTATTAGATTTTATTTAGTATTACCTATTTCCCATTATACAGATTAAAAAAAATAAGCATTCAAATATACCTATAGTAACAGAGGTGGTTGCATCACAAAAATATCATTTGAAAAATGCACTGTATCAAAACTGTAGTTCTTAAATTGAACGAGAACTTCAAAGTAAATTGCTCTATATCAACTGCGACAGTTCCCTAAACTCGGGCTGCTGTGTGCACTGTGCGCAGTTACACTGACAAACTAAAACGTAGTATGGAAAACACTATGTGTGAGTTATTGGAAAACCAACACGGTCTGTTATACCGCTCTCTCGGGTCGCTAATTTGCCAATATCATTTGATGAATTGCGTGTTAAAATATCGTGGTGCTTTTAAGACAGGCTATTTTAGCACCGTACATATGTTAAATTCATATACTACACTTAATTTTTATTTACAAAGCTTTATTTTTATTTATTGATTGGTATTTAATTCTTGGAGAGCTTAGCTTAGCTAAAATACTTAAACTGGCCTGATATCAGATGGTCGACCAAAAATTTTTTGAAGTCTGTACTTCAGAAAGTAGATACGCTATTCGCAGTGGGTTTTTAATTTAATAGCTTTGTTTGGTATCTGGTACTTGTAACTGTTTGCATTAAGCTCAATGGTTGGTTAGTTTTGTAAGTAGATATAACTTTTCCATTTGTGTATTAAAAATCAGCCAAATGTTATTATCACAATCCTGACCCCAGATCATACAAAAAAAAAATAGGTCCCCGGACCCGATCTGGATGCGACACTTGCACTGTGTTGATCTCTGGATAAACGAGGCCCACTTTTATAATCATTTGTAAAAAATAATTATACATAATTATGTTATGGAAGATAAAGAAACTGAATTGCTAATGGTTTAAATGCTCCACTATTTACGGTGTTAATGTTATGTGTGAAATAGGTTGCACGAGTAAAAAATCTTAATGTGTATATGCTTACCATTTCTCAAAACTATGTCTGTAACTTCAACTTCAGCAGATGCGTTGGAAAAATATCTGTCAATTATTGGGGTCTAAGTCGTTTTCCGTCGTTTCCCGCACGTCAATTACCGAGTTTCGTGTTGTAATTATTGCTTATTCGAGTTGCGCGATAAATGTTTGCTGAAATTATAAAGGCCAAACTTTTGAGTAATACGATACAGATGCGATTGATGGAGTGAGACATCTATATGCATTATACAGCTTCATCTCGCTCCGAACGCTACTTTTGGATCGCATCTAAAGCTCCTCTCCCTGCTAAGTACGGTGCAAGGTGAATAAACAAAACGGCACTGAAGTTTAACGTATAGCGCTCAGTCACCTCCACGCCCTCATTACCTTGACTTTGATGTACTGAATGAGATGAAAAGGTTTAACGTGCACAGCCTTAAAAGCAATCGTGCTTTTATTTCAATAGGACTTCGTTCTGCGCAAATGTGTTTTTTGTGAAATTAGATTGGTAGGTTTATTTATTACCTACTAGCTATCACCCGCGACTTTGCACGCGTTAACTTTTTTTTTTTGAGAATCCCATTGAACCAAAAATTTATTCGTAGTAAAAAGTATCCTATGTCTCAGTCCAGGTAATAAACCATATGTGTGCCAAACATCCAAATCCATGCAGCCGTTTTACCGTGATTGAGTAACAAACATACAAACTTTTACATTTTAATATTAGTAGCATATTCCATCGAACACTGAAATAGTATATGATGCGTTGGTGGGTGTATCTACTGTAGCGATTTTTTCATACCTTTTTTTTACATTTTTTTTTAAGTTTTGAGTGACTTTGAATCTCAATATTTGAAATTACTAAAATGATTTCTTTTACAAAGTCTGAGACTTGGATAAATTTGATACTGTCTCATTATTTTAATTACAAACACTGCTTGGTAACTGTTTTAGTACGTTAGCATGTTTTGTTACTTAATTACGCTGAAATGACAAAAAAATACTTGAATGAAATATTAGACACGGCAAGAAAATACCCTAAACTGATACGTACGATATGTTTTTAAATTCGCCGAGAACAGATTTTAAATGAATGCTAATTTCTATAAACTTTCAAGCAATAAACTGATGCCTGGGGTAATGTTTCAAGTTGACATTAAGTTTAAATATTTTGTAGGTTTAATACAGGCCTATCTCTCTTCTTCCACGATTTATATTAAAAGCACAATAATAACGGGGTTTATAACGTAAAAAACAACTATCACGGTTCGTTACTTGGGCGCTTGCTCTGATTTAATTAACTCCGACTGCTCTGACATTTCTTAATTATTTCCGTCGGAAAATAAGTAACCTACATGAAAATATAACTAAATCTAAAAACATTTTAATTACAAACGCTTCGTGCTCAACCGATCGCCTTAACTGGGAGGAAATGTCGTATATATGGCAGTGCGTGATGCTTGGGTGCTTTTTATTCAATTATTCATTTGAAACTAGCCTTTGGCCGCGACATCGCTACGGTGTTACTTCCTCAGTTCATGTACGTATACATATGCAATCATTTACATATTGTTTAAAATTCTATTCAAATTTTCAACACTGTTTCGTCGCAAGTTAATAATTATAAGTACTTACGTGAAGAGAAAACTTTGTACCTTATTTAGAACATTTGCAGTATAAGAATAAAAAGATGACATACAGGATTTACCTAACTTTTTGTTCTTTATTCGCATATTTTATGGATTTGGAGTCATTGAATACATATAGATAAAATGCAAACACAGAAAATTTGAAGAGCACTCGTGAACAGTTAGAAATATTCTTAACATGAAACTTTTACATTTTAACCGAAGCTTTACCTAGGTAAGCATAACGAAATTTCCAGCTAGATTGCTAGCTAAGTGCAATCCACAAAAGGTCAACACGAAAAGGCCCTATCCCAATTTTAAGGGAGTTGACTGACGCGAGAAGGTAATTTAAGAGTTAATTCTCTTTAAAAAAAGAATACAATTCCCGTCGGCTCATTTATCTTAAAGAAAGTAGGGGTGATAACTGAGAACCTTGACTTTATTACTGTGGCCCGACATAATTTATGGATGAAACACCACTTATAATTTCACTTTCTTTTGAAACTGACTAATTGAGAAAAAGCTCGCTGGTCATCGTTATCTTTTTAAATATACATTGTAATTTAACATTTTTTCAACCTTCTTAGTAGTTGCAGGCTTACCTCAACATCTTTGATTTTATCAACTCAATATACCTACAATTAATGCTTTAACGCATTACATATTTTCTTATCTTAATTTTTGTACTTTTTTTATATTTTTTTCAGTTCCGCAACCAAAGGCCAACAACTAAACCCTTTAACTAAGTACTTGTTTGTTCGTTCGTCCGTCTTTCAGTGGGCCGGGCTTAATTTATAAAATGTATTAGGAAGGCAGTTGCAATTTTCCAAGTAAATATGTTTTTATTGCCTATACATCAAAAAATAGAAAAGCAAAGGAAAATCACAATGTCTCCAAAGTTTTTAGCGTGAACAAGATAAAACACTGATATCTTGTAAGTGCAATGAAGTCTTCCCAAATATTGTACATCTAGTTTCGATTCTGATTCGCACTTTGCCGATTTTTAGGATTCCGTACCTCAAAAGAAAAAGCGGAACCCTTCTAAGATCACTTTGTTGTCCCTCTGACCGTCTGTCAAGACCCTTATTTTATTATTATCTCAGGTAGGTATCGAGTTGAAATTCAAATCGGACACTCAAGTTTGCGATCCCTTGGAGCTGAGAAAATGTGAAACTTATAAGTTAATGTTAAAATAAGATACGCCTGTTTTTCTGTCTGTCTGTAAAGACCCTTAATGTCGGGAGCGTGTCAAGGTATCGAGTTGAGATTTAAAACATAATTATACTCAAGTCTGCGGTCCCTTGAAGCTGTGAAAAACGAAACTTCTAAGTTAACGTAAAAAAGATACGGTCGCTTATGTTGCTTATCTACAATCTGTACGGAACTCTCGCTGGGCGAGCCCGACCCGCATCTGTCCGGGTTTTTCTATTTTCTGATCATAATTCGCTGCAATCATCGACCTGTAAGGTCACGCTAATTAATGTAAGATTAAACGCCCAATACCGTGTAAACCAGTGTAATCTCTTTGAGAGTTTAATTACTACAAAACTAGTTTGCACAGCATAATAATATTCAAACGCAATAAATAATTCCCTTTCCCTAAACTCATTGTCCCATGCCTTAAATACATTTGGACTTGGGTAGATTAAAAACGAAGACTCTGTTAAAGTATATCAAATTTATCCTACTCTCTACTAATATTGTAAATGTGAAAATTTGTAAGTTTGTTATTCAGTCACGAAAAACTTACGCAAAAACGCTTTCCGTAATAAACACAGACAGCTAATTTACCTGGAAAGAGACAGGATTTTTTTTTGTCTCGATAAACTGTTAGATTCCTGAGAAGATCTCAAAAAAATAAATTTAACGCGGACGAATTTACGGGCTGCCGCTAGTTCTTAAATATATTCCTGTTTGAATTTTCTTTGATTTTGATTTTATTTCATTTAGTAATCATATCATCATTGTTTAATAGCATTAATTGTCACATAATATTGTTCATATAAAACGCAAACGCAAGACAGCTGACCATGCAATGTCTGCAATAATTCCATATCCGGTCAGTTTATTCAATGCAATACTGGTAACTATTCAGAATACAGGTTTGAAATCCAAGAACTCAAAGCAAAGACACAATCGATTCAATTCTAACCATAAGAAAGTGGCAATTAAATTTGAGTTGCTGTCAAAGTACCCAGCAATTTACGCGTAACTACTTTTTTATCTTAAAAGGGGTGACAAACAAGCGTATGGCACGCATCAGGCGTAAGCGGCCAACATAGGCTATAGATGCTTGCGATACCTACCAAAAATATCACTTGCACACCGTTACCTACCCTGACCCAATCCCATATCCGGTGGAGCCCTGGAACCTTACTCTCCGATAAAAACATAACACCACCATAAGATCTCTCCGACTCCGCCGGCCTAGGCACGTCTTATAGTACAACGACGACGAAATCACCCGCGCCAACGCGCCTCCGTTTCCTCCCATACAGGCTACAAACACCAACATTAAACAGCTAGCAAACTTGCACAGCATTAGGCAGATACCCCACCCGTAGGATATGTGCGAAGACCCGTTCTACACACGACACGCTAATCCAGGTACAGCTACGTACCTGGACATTTTTCGCTTTTCCGCTCCCCACGATAACGGCTAACTAGAGCTGAGGTCCGAATCTAAGAGACGCCCTCTAGTTGAGCCGACCCCCTCAGGTTCGAGTGGTCTAGAGACTCCAGACGGAGAGGAGACTCCCCCCGTGGAGAGATGCCATCCGCCTGGAATACCTCTAGAGGCACTCGCCGATTCTCGGCTTGAGGTTCCCCTAGGATCTCGCAGTCCCCAAGCCCGGTGACGCGGTAAAGGTCATCTGCGACCAACACACTCCTTTTTTGGGGTATAGGGATAACGGGCTATGACCCGCCACGTTGTCCTATAAAGTGCGGATTGTATGTGCTATCGAATTGACGTGCTCTCCTAAGCACGAAGAGCTTGAGTTAATATTTTTTTGGTCACCTATAACAGAACACTGTTATTTGCATGGAGACAACAGATCTATGTGATATATGTATTAAATAAGTACATATTATGTATTACGATTATTAAACACAGTCTACGAAGATAAAAAAGGAGCAAAGTGCAAAGAAATTAAAACTACCGCGTATCTAGCGTAAAATAATAATTAGATTTTAATTTTTTTTTTGAAAAACTATTAATAATATAAATAGAATAGGTACTGAAATCATAGTCAATGTTTGAGAACTGCTCAGCTCTGCTGTTTACCTTTGAGTGGGGCAGACAAAGGAACTTTTTTTAAGTGGAAATGAGCAAAGAGTTATCCGCATGGATGGATATGAACGCAATTTAAATATTCAGTCTATTTCACATCAAATATAAATCACTAAACGCAAAAAAACTTTCTAGTCTATCAGTCTTTTTTTATAAATACGTAATATTTATATAAAAAAGTAACCATATGTTGGTTTGGTTGATTTATAATTTTGAGCAACGACAGACATCCCAGTATTGTGGTAACAGTTGTTTAACGCAGTATTTACAATAAATTAAAACAATTTGGACTTAAAACTAGATAAACTAATTGACAGATAGATAAGATAATCCGCTTATTGAAAGCCATATGTCCTCTTAATGATTATGAAACTTTTTCACACCACCACTGCTAAAGCGTCACATCACGAAACCCGATAATATCACAAAGCAAATACACATGAAAAAGTATTTTCGACTATAACACGAAAACTTAACGTTCATATTCTTTTGTTCGATTTTATAAATTGACATTTGAGAGATGAGGACCAAGTTTACTAACGAGATGTTAACAAAAAATTTGTTTTTAAAAGGTTTTTATGTTATGGTGAAAAAAAAAACTCAAAAGGTTATAGACAAAAAGTCTATTGAAGGATAGCGCTCGTGTTACAATAACCCTTGTTAGTAATGAATATTATATAAGCTCGAATCGTAGTGATTGAATCAAAATATTAATACTTTATACCTACATTTTTTGTGTCCGATCGAAAATTGGTACACAGAATGTGTACAACAATAAATCCTGGGAAGTACTAGATTTACACGTGTGTTTTCACAATGTTTAATTTGACAAGTCATTAGTAGGCTCTAAGAGGTGTCTAGCTTAATGAAGAAGAAAAAGAAATGCGTTGTCAACCCGCAGGTAGCGTGCGATCCACTCAGGAGTCGCGCGTTTACAACCAGAGTGCGAGCAGGTGGTCACCAAGTTCTGTTGTCCACCCGCGCCGACTGCGTGCGGACAGCTTGCGAGCGAGGCAATCCGATGACGGTACAGAGTTGATGTAGAGAACGTATACCCATATAATATCCCCACACATAATATCAACCACACGAGTTGAGGCTGTGCTCGTCAGGTGCCAGGTGGGTTTAATAAGCTGTGACCTAACCTTTTAAAAAATAGTGGAATTCCGTTTTGAAGGATTCGTACTATAGAAGTTTACGTGTTTTAACGAGCTTCATATTTCATTTCTCAATGAAACTGTCCCCCTTTCAGTTTCGCCATTCGTGTTTGTTAGGTACGCGAATTATTGCCCATTTTATTACATCCGCTCGTACATTTCGTACATAATTTTTATTGCCACGTATGTTGTTTCTTTTTACTTCTTTTTTGTGCGAAATTCATTTTTATTGTTAATGGAAGTTGAAGTGGAAAATTAAGTGTAGTAGCCGTGTTTCATGGTTTATAGCCGTTAAGTAAACTAGTCAATAATAGCGTAAATAGTGGACTATTGTAATAAAAATAATGTTTTACTTATAGGAAAAAATATGAATTGTTGCAGCAACATTTTATAGATGCCGAGGGGATAGCTGCATAGATACAGCAACCTTCGCCTTTTGTGTGTGTTTTTTTAAATAATGTGTTTAACCTGGTGATGATATCTTCACTATTTAATTGATAAATCTTAAAATCAAAAAGCGGAAAACATTAATTTACCCTTACAAATTTCTATCACTTGTACTCTGGTCATTGACCTCAACTTAGGGAACTACCATAGGTAGTACATCTCGAAATTTGATCATATTGTACTATAGTCATAAATTGTCGAAGCAATTTCATCTTTAAATACAGCGGGTAAAGCTTACAAAAAGGGAACAGAAATCAGTGCTTCAATCAAACCATCCCCTTTAATTGTTGATTGTTCCGCACCCCAATGCAACAATGCTTAACGCCTGGACGATTCGATTGTGTTAATTTGTCACAGTCTTAGATTACCAAAGTATGGTTGGTGCATTCAAAATAGGGGCTACATTTGTAATTCCTTGTTTTGGTATATTTTTTTTCCTAAGGTTTTTAACTACGTACTTTTTTGGTTTGGTAAAATCTTAAAATTATAAAACTACTAACTTCATACCGCTAAGACAACGTTAAAAATATATAAGTAATGCGTCTTTTAGCTTACTTTGATTGAGAATTAAAAAAATAATAAGTTCAGTAGTTAAATAGAATAATAATTATATTTAAAGTGAACCTCCTACTTACAGAAACTTAGAGTAAAATAACACTATCTTTTGGTGGTGATGTGTTTCTGCTTATGACTATGAGCAGGGTTCCAGGGTTACGCGTGGTAGGGGATTGGGTTCAGGCAGGCAAGGTGAAGATGGCTGGAGCGGCACAATTTCCGCCGCATCCTCTAACTTCCCGACTGGACTCCACTTACACTTAACATCAGGTTGGGACGGAAAACTTGTTTTGATACGCCTCTTATAAAAAAATAATAATTGTATGATTTTTAAAAAGCTAAAAAAAGTGATCAGCGATCATTCTTGAAGCAAGCACAAATTTGTTCTACGCTACCATGTTAAAGTTTCATACTGTTTGATCCCAAAAATTATTAGTCATCGCTTTCTGCTTTCACAATCATACTTTAACATTGGTCCACAGAACTCATTTTTCTAGCTTCAAAAGTGCCTGCTGGTCGCCTTCTGCTTAATACCGCATTTTACTAAACGTGTCAATTTTTGATCATTGGCTGATATTCAATTCAACACAAACATTGCGCGAATAACCATTGTGACTAAATCTCATTACTATTGCAATCCTTTTTTGCATATTTTAAGTGCACATGAGTGCGCTTTTGCATACTGTAAAACCCATGTAATCCCGAGTTTAAGTTATTGTAATTTAACACGATGCATTATTCATTGTGCAGGAATAGGGTTGAGCCCTTCTTACAGACAAAAGGCCCCTTAAAACAGTCAGGTTCGGTCAGTCTGACCCTGAGCTTTTCGACTCCCTGCATTAACTCGTCACATTCGTCACCGGTTTAATTTCCCTAGTATGGTTTTATTTCGGTGGTAAGTACTTAAGTCAAGAGTTTTATTATCACTATCGCAGTTTTTTATGCAAACGCTTACTTTGAGTTCAATTAGTGCTGTGTTGGAATGAAATTAAAAATGTGGTTTTATGATGCCACAATGCAAGTAAAAATTTTTAAATCATTAACAAAGAAAGACCTTCCTCGGCTGGGAATCGAACCCAGGCGGTTCCGGCAGCAGGCGAGCTTTCTACTACTGAACTACCGATGCTTGTTGTTAAGGTGAATTTTTAATAACAATTAAAAAAGAAGAAAATTTTCGGCGATGTAAAGTATAACTTTGAAAATGTTTTATTCTTTTTGGGAAAACTATCCGAATGAAAATAAAATATAACAAAATCATATTCAATAAAAATGGGTTGAACATTTTTGAGTAGAAATTACTGTAACGTCTAATGAAAATTCTATATCGAAAGACACAAAATAAGAAGATCTTTTCCTTAATCGTCGCTGATCCAGAATACTTTTAAACTTCTGAAGTCATTAAAGTCTTACTTGTGAAACTGTCATAATGAACAACTTTTAAAACTCACCTTCAAGTTTTAATGTTTTATATTAAATTGGTACCATATGTTTTCGTATAATCGATGATAGAAGAAGTCCAAAAAAATTATGTCAATCGGTGATATAAAAGTAATAAGCTAAATAAATGTTACAATATTCCAACGAATTTAAATGCAAAATGTTTTCCCCTTCAGAAGTTTCACTTTGTTACAAGATTCCTGGCCCGGAATTTAGTTTTTCTTCCAATCTTCTTCAAATCAACCTCGCTGCTCGCGCCTAATTCCAGACAGGAAAATGAGAAAAATTTAATAAGCCCAGCGTTGCATACCACTGTTACCATGGAATTACTGTTACACTTCGCAACTGACTAAAACAGACTTCTTAGTGATACTTGAAGCTGTAATTTGTTTGCAGGTATTATCATCAGCGCCAACCCCTCAAAAAAGGTCCTCACTGACTGGGGTACAGACTTTCCCTATGGATGCAACCCCTATTGCATGACTTATTGGTTAGGTCATGACTGGTGGAGGTGAGTGAGGATTGGTGGGTGCTAATGACTGCATGAAGCTGGGACCAATGGTTAAGCCATCGAAGTCTTCCGAAGCACGGACGAGCTTGAGATACCTGGTAATTTTTGGTCACCCATCCAATGACCGACCACAGCGAAAGTTACTTAACTTTAATGATCGCAGCTGAACGCTCTAACAACTTGAGCCATCGAGTTCCTCAATTTGTATTTGTATTTTTCTGGTATGATTTAAGGTTTATTGAATACTTAGTGAAAATTTATAATACCTAGTTGTCATCTTCATAATGGGCTTTGCAGCACTATATTTTATTTATTATTATTAAAACCTTTCCAACATCTGACCTCTATGTACTTTTTAATGTTTCGTCAGTTAGGCAGATTTACTTACTTAATGTTAACTACGTAAACGCTCGCAGATGCCATATGATGACCGTGTTTCGTTAAGTAGACGTAGACCTTACATTTGGTGTAAGACAGGCAGTGTAAGATTAAATGTAGCTAGACGCCACTTCTGCTTTATATCTAACATGGTAAACGGAGTTCTGAATATATTTCCTCTTACTCTTGGAAAATGCAGGGTAAAAACTATGGAATGGCTTCAAAGCCTGACATATTCTGATACAGAGGCATTATTTGGTAATTTATTGGGTTTAGCCTGATCATGTAGTGTATACATGCTCTTACACAGAAACACATTCACAAATTAATAATTATAATTCACACACACACAAACACACACGCACGCACGCACGCACACATACACACACACACACACACACACACACTCGCATACATACACACAAATAGGACACAACCACGCATTTAATTTCTCTTTTAATATTAAATTAGGATTAAGATTAAAAATAAAAATTATTGTAGCAAATTTCTTTTCTGGAGGTGGGCGTTAATAACTGTGACACAGTTTTATAAGTAATGCAGTTATTATCGATCACTGTTGTCATTGTATCTTTGTTATGGTTTTAATAAATATTTTATTATAATATATTTCATTATTAATATGAGGACATAAGAAGAACTTTAATATAAATCTCGACTTGTAGTTATTAAATGCTTGCCAGAAAAAAATAACATCACATTTTTATATTACTTAATTATGTTTCAGGTAGGAAACTGGTACCTTTAGGAGAGTAATAAAAAAACTTTCATTATTTCGAGTTAAGATCACGAATAAATTCCATAGACTTTCGTAACTCCGAACGAAAAATCAATATTCCTCTTAGTAATATATAATGTATAAAGCGAACCAAAGCTTGAGCTTGACAGAACACGCCACATTATGAGGCTTCGTCTCGGCAAAGATTCTAAAGAACTATTGTGAGGGCCGTGTCGAGCTAAATGCCTTCATTTCACCTCCCTTTGTGTAATAAGAATGTCTTTCTTTGGATTTTAAATGGTCGAGATTGAATAATATGCCCTGTGAACCATTGTTGATCATTGAGGTAAGCCAGAAATAATAACGAGATTACTAGAAAGTCTTTTAAAGTGTACACGATACAAAGTAAGAAAAAATCCCACATTGGAAATAAATAGAAAGAATAGAAAAAGGGTAGGTATATTTTAAGCAAATGTTTTCTTTTAATCTCACTGATAGTAGGTAGAAAATGATTTTGCTTTTATTGAAGCTTGTTGTACAAAACGCAAGTGCGGTCCTGCGTGGAATATTGCTCGCACCTCTGGGATGGCTCCGCCAAGTATTTGCTCGATGCTTTGGATAGGTTACAGAGGCGTGCGATCCGCATCATAGGCGATGAGGAGGTGACTAAACACCTTGAACCTTTTCAATTACGCCGTGACGTGGCGTTACTAAGCGCTTTCTATCGTCTGTACGACGGCGAGTGTTCTGAGGAGTTATTCTCTCTTATCCCACCTTCCCCTTTCCTTCAGAGGACCACGCACGCTGGCCTACGTTGTCATCGTCTAACTGTTGCCACAATTCCAACGCGTACAAAGTAATTTGGTGACTCATTTCTTTGTCGCACTATCCGCAAATGGAATGCTCTGCCCGCTCACGTGTTCCCTCCCTCTTACAACCTGGGATCCCTTAAAAGAGGCGTGAAGAAGCAACATGCAGGCCGGCAGGGTGAGGATGGCTGGTGTGGCAGGTAGAACTGCTGTATCAGCTATCTTCGCGTCTGGACTTCACCTTCACTTAACATCAGGTGGGAAGGAGTCATTTGTCGAACCTATCTATAAAAAAAACTGCTTCATTGGAACCATGTTTATTATAAGTTTAAAACTATGCTAGCCACCTAAGCTAGGTGATTTGCTTTCAGTGTGGCTGATTGCGATAGGACCTAATTATATACTTAACTATTATAAGTACAAAACTTAATTATATTATGTATATTTAACTATTATATATACAAAACATTTTTAAGCAAAGACCTTTTATATTTTTTAATCATTCAACTGCTCGATGTATTAATCGAAAGAAAATTTTGCTAGTAAAGAATGGAGCGAAACAGAATTTTTAATGTAAAATTTCTTTACATTTAAACGATGGTTTAGATAGTAAAAGATTAAATGGAAGTTCGTTGAACTTTGAGAAAAGATGACAAGGGTAGCCGATTGTTTATTCCCGTTGTTCTCATTGTGGGTAAAGGGGTCCACTTGTCTTGCCACCTTGCCCTGCAAACTACATCTTCAGACAATGTACAGCATGTTCTACTTTTTTCTTGATTTCTTAAGGTCATAATTCTGCCAATTATTATTTATTGATAAACGCAATAATTAATAACTTACTGGTAAAAACTATATTTTATTCAATGAAAAAGGACCTTTCAGGTCACAAGTTTACGCAATATTGACTGCCATAATTAAGTAGTCTGAGTTGAACGAAGTAAAAATTCTAAAAGGCGACTAAACTTCTCAATGGCATTATAAATAAGGCTTAGAACAAAATGTCTACATGATTAAAGAAAATTATAACCAAATAATTTATTTTAATTAGTTAGAAATTTGGTAATTTACAATGATCGTGGATGTATCTTTTTCTGCTAAAAAACTTTGGAGGTAGGGGAGTTTTTTGTGTAGATGAATAATATATATATGTATATTACATGCATGACAATGCTGTGCAGTGAGTTGTAATACACTTATAATAATAGTTCAATGATGCTGTGTAATGTTAACATTATTTTATATACAACACCTGCATAATATGTAAGTTTTGTATGTTAAAAAATATTACTTTATTTACATAATAATTAAAAGTGCCACTTAATGAATTATTAGATATATAGGAGCACTTAATACTTATGAATTTAATGAATAAATAATACCATACTACGTTTATCTTTATATATATAATTCTTCTGTGAGTGTGTATGTCACTGAACTTCTCTTAAACGACTGGACCGATTTTGATGAAATTTTTTGTGTGTGTTCAAGGAGATCTGAGAATGGTTTAGATTCACAATTTTGTCCGCTGGACAACCCCTATTTTTTTAGGGCGGTACGAAGTTCGCTGGGTCAGCTAGTCTTTAATAAAATTGTAGCGGTCTATAATTTTTTTTTTTCTGTTTCTATTTTTCTTCTCAACACCCTTATCACCGGTGTCATATCAAAGTAAATGTAAATAGCATAACATAATGAAGAGTTAACTGTGTGAATAACAGCATCCTTTTGTGTCCCATTGTTGTTTTGTGAGAAACTATTCTTGATGTGACTGGGTCAGTGTACGAAGCTCTTGTATTGTCCAAAATGTATTAGTTGGTCAAATTATAACCCAACCTCCTTTCTTTGCAAGTAAACAAGTTTTTTGTTATGAATAAAACAACACACAATGCTTACAATATAATAATTCTCAGGTAAGATTAAATTATGCTCATTTTATTTTACAGCAATATATAACGATTTAATTTTATTTGTGTATTAATTCGTGCGTTGATTGACACAATAAACCTAGACAAACACATTTAGTCAGTAAAATTATTTTTATTGTGCTTTTTCCACCAGTGACCAGTAGTTCCTGAGATTAGCGCTTTCAACCAATCAAACAAACAAAATCTACAGATTTATTATAATAGTGTAGTTTCAGTGGTTTGACATTACTCACCGAATAACCGATGTGACTTTGTATTTATGTGACCAAACACTACGTAATAATATCCAAGCATTGTCTCAATTTGTAATGAAGAAGATATGTATGGTTGTTGTATATGAGATGTTGCTCTTGCTAATTGCAACTTTATCAAAATGTACGTCTTTCGTGAGTTATTGAGAATACCCATATATTTTGTTAGCGCTTAATCTGCTCACGTATTACCAACGAATATAATTTCTCCTTACACAAGATGAAGAGGGGTAGTCCTCTCATTTCTCTCGATTTTGTAGAAGCCAAGGCTAAGGTCGTGTTGCGAAACTATAATTTCATATTAAGGCGTACAGTTAAAGATTACGTAGAGTCACGGTGTTTAAATAGGTACCGTACCGTTCTTGAGTTAAGACACGAACGGGTATTATGGCAGCTTAAGTAATAGCAACCTCAAGGACTCTTAAACGTTCGCAATGAGGCATCATTTTCTATCATTCCTCTTCCGTGAAACCTGTATTGTTGAGTTGACCTACGGATATACGGTTTAACATGCATTTGCTTGAGGTTTTGTGCAAGAAAAATAATTAAGGATATTTATTCAAAATAACTGGCTAAGGGCAGAAAAGAAGGTAGCAATCCCACTAAAATAGTACTCCTTAATACTTTAAGGTTTATTTTTCTCCGGTGCATAATGTTTAAATAGTGATCTCTAGTTAAAAGCTCCTTTTAGCTATGTATATAACTGAAAATATTTCCTTTTAGGTAAAGCTTTAAATTTATGTTTGCTACGCTCATCATAGGAATTTCCATTTCGTGTTTAATAGATAACAGCTGAAATTACATTAGGGTTAGGACTATTACATATTTGATAGTTAAACAAAATTACTTCTGCGTCTGTACTCTGGCAGTCATAAAATGTAAATGCAAAAGTCTCATTTCGAATCAGATTCCGCCTTCAGGGCTTATGTGACTACCACTAACTTTCTCCCATTGATTGCACATTTCTCGAAAGTATAATTACTATTGCGTATAACCATTGGCCTATTTCGCTTATTAGGAAGGCGTACCAAATTATCGTTTCGCTTTAGGGCAGTAAGGGATTGCTCCAAATTATTATTCCGCAACACTTTTGGCTCTAGAAAGTTATATAAGCTGAGTTTGTCGTGACTGTGATATAATATTAACACAGCAGAAATGGGGTATCGAAGTGATATATGAGTTTCTTAGAAGGTACATATATAAATAAAATTAAACGTCCCATTGTAAAATTTATTGCTTAAACTTTTGTTTTTGTAATTTGAACCAAATTTTGTTGATTCGATTTATATTATACGGTATCAATGATTCGTCAAGTTTACTGTGGATTAGGATAAACAACGTTGTACATGTATAAAATATTTTATGAGCATCATAAACAATCGAATTTCAATATGTAAATTCTCGTACTTTTATGCTTTTTCCAAAACACTTACTATGTTATTTTTTTTTATTTATTTATTTATTTATCATCAACAAGTTTCAACAGCGTTTTACACAATATAATCTAATATAAAATTTTAAACGGTACTTTAGCCAATTACAGAAACTCACTTTGTATTCAATTTAAAAATTAAAATGATTACGTAGGCTAGAAATTACAAATTAACAATAATATAAAAGAAATACCAACACAGATTCAAATTAATTTTGCGATAAATATAAATACCTATATAAATCAAAATTATAAAAGGACCATGATAACTAACTTTGTGTAAATGAGTGTGTACGTAAGTGTGTGTGTGTGTGTGTGTGTGTGTGTGTGTGTGTGTGTGTGTGTGTGTGTGTGTGTGCATGCCTTCCGTAAAAAAAAAAATAACCATAACGAAACGAGCCGACAAAAACAGCGAAATGCATGAGCCGGAGCCAGTGCGCGTAGTCGGTTGTGCACATTGCGTAGGTAGGTATCTTATCACATTTTTCGCATGGTTTACATGGCGGCAATATTAAGTGTGTATGTTTAGGAAACCAGAAATTAATAATTGATTTAATAAATGCAACATGTCAATGAAATAATGAGTCTGTAACAGTAATGTCATTTCAATAATCACCAGAATAATAAATAGATTGAATTGATAAATAATAATATTGTACTAATTACTTAACTAAATGAAAAATTATATTAATAATCACTAGAATTATTGCATTAAAACATTGCATTGAATAGTCAAATAGAAAATAATAAAATAAAAAGATTAGAAATTGATTATTCAATTGTTATAGTGGACATGTTGACAGATTAATAATAAGTTCAATGGAGGGTTTTAAAATTATTTACTAATAATCTACACAAAGCAACCTTAAACGCATTTCTGGATAAATGGAAGATGTCGATTTCAGAAAAGTGTTTATTATATGTTCTAGGCAGTCTTACGGTCATGTCATTAGCTTCGTAGTTTGTTCGCACCAGCGGCACGTGAAACAATTGAGTGTGTCGCGTTCTTTTTACGGGGGCACTAAGTGTAATAATCCGGTTAACTAGCTCTATGCAATCCAGTTTTCCTGAGTAAATGTCATACAGAACCATCGTGTCTCGCATGCGACGCCTGTCACTAAGCGGTATAAGATCGAACCTAATACATGAATCTCTGTATTCACAAACTCCCTTATTTAGCTTAAAGCCCAAGAATTTTGTGAATTTTATTTGCAATTTTTAATAGCGTGCACGTATGTTGTGTATTGCGGATTCCAGATACTAGACCCATATTCAAGGATGTTCCGAACATATGCGTAATATAACATTTTAAGGCAAGTTACATCGCTAAATTCCTTTGTTACTCTGAAAATAAATCCTAAATTTTTATGAGCTTTATTTATAATGTGCTCAAAATGTTTTTCAAATGTCAATTTTGTGTCCAGATATAACCCTAAATCCTTGACTGTGGTTGCTCTGCTTAAACTAGTATTATTTAATTTAAAATTGCATTCGATAGCATTTTTGCGTCTTGTAAATTGTATATGTATGCACTTTGTCTCGTTAACCGCAATTCTATTTCGAACATAATACTCCGAAAGTCGATCCAAATCTTTTTGTAGTTATAGACAATCTTCATTTAATTTGACTTTCATATATATTTTGGTGTCATCAGCATAAAGCAAAAATTTAGCATGCTTAAAGCAGGACCCTATGTCATTTAGATAAGCTGAATAAAACAAAGGACCAAGCAAGGAACCCTGGGGTACACCGGAAGGTATGTTGACAAACTCAGAGCGATCACCGCCAATTACCACAGCCTGCTTTCGGTTCGATATATACGACTTTATCCATCTGAACAGGTCACCACGTATACCCAGTTGATAGAGCTTCTGCAGAAGTATGACGTGATCCACATGATCGAAGGCTTTTTCGATGTCTGTGTAGATCACGTCAACCTGAGATTGCAAGCCCATGTTTTTATGTAAATCACTCACAAATAATCCTAGGTTCGTAAGTGTAGATCGTCCTTCTACGAAACCGTGTTGTTCGTCAGGTATACCTTGTTTTATTACAGGATATATTTCTTTATAAACAGCTTTTTCAAAGCATTTTCCGAATACATTCAAAATTGATATGGGTCGATAATTTTCTACTCTGCATTTAGAATCCTTTTTGTGAAGAGGGACAATATGAGCCTCTTTCCATACACTTGGAAAAACTCCCTCTGAAACAGACCGATTAAATAAAATATGTAAAGGGTAGGAAAGTGTTGCGGCGCACCCGCTTATGAATGATGGAGGTATTCGATCACTACCAGCTCCCTTTCTAATATCCAGTGATGAAAGTAGTTTAAACACCTCTCGTTGGGATATTGAAAAAGAGTGAATAGAATTGCCACAGGTATTCAGAGTACTGTCCATATCCGAATAATTTCCAGTTGAATGTACAAACATTCTTTCAAAACGATTACTAAACGCGGTGCAAATAGCTTTACTATTCGTCAACTGTCTGCCCATATACGATTTTTGTGTAAATATTCTGTATACTTCTGTCTTTTTATATTTATAATAATGATAAAAGATTGAATCTGAATAATTATTCATACACTTTTTAGCTTACAAGTGTGACGAATAGCTTTATGCAAATATATAAACTTGGTCAAAATCAGGTCGGACTCGATCACGCTCTCATCGGAATGGCGAATCCTAAACGAGATTTGGAACTTGTTGCTGATAAAATTAAACAATTGAAGATCAGGTGTTGCTGCCGCTATTTCGAACACCTACCGCTAAAACCGGACCGAATTTTAATATGAATGAATTTTAAAAAATACTCTTTAATGCTTTGTTGCTTACTAATTGTTATTAGTAAAAATACACAGGGGTTTTGGATTTTATGTGGACTTAATGAAATATGGGACGTAGGTATAAATATTTTTTTTTCATGAGGTTTTGAGGAAAATCGATGTGTGCAAAGGCACTTTAATTCTATGACAACGCTACTAGACCAGGGTCGATAATTTTAAAAATGGTGAACAGTGAAAAAAAATTATAGTAGGATGAAACCCATTAGAAAAGGTAGAGAATATAACAAAAATGAAAGGAAAAATAAATTACGGGCGATCTGAGGTCGGGAAGGGGGAGGGAGTGAGTTTTTAAGGGTAAAAAATGGTTAATCTCGATTTCCGGTAAAACTGCAAGTCCTATGAAAAAAAGTTAAATGGCAAAGTTGTAGGCAATAAAAAGATCTACAACTTTTGTATCGACACTTTTTTCACATAACCTCAAAATTTATGTGAAAAATGCGAATAACTGAGTTTTTGGTTTTGGATTTTTATTTTTTGCAAAAAAAAATATTTTTTCACGGAATTTGGTGAAAACTTACTTTTGTATGTCCCAAACATACAGTAATTTTTTTGATTTAAAATATTCATTTTTCACCTTATTTTGACTTAATATCCAAAAAGCACCCTAATTTTCAATCGAAAATTCTCACGTCAAAATATCTCCTTTTTTAAAAAAGTTGGGGTGTTTTTTGTTTGTTGAAATCTCTACTTTCTGATGGTATAAAAAAAAATATACAATAAATGTTCTCAGAAAATGCAAATTAATAATGAAAAAAACTCGAATCCGAAAATCCTATTTTTAATACCTACTTACAACAACTATTTTTGCATGTTTTATGGATTTGTAATTTTTCTGTTTATCAATATAACATGAAATCTTACGTTTTTCGAGTAATTAAAGTGTAAATTTTAATAAATAGTTCAAAATTATACACAATGATTCAAATCAATTTTTCGGATTGGAGTTTTTTTCATTATTAATTTGCAGTTTCTGAGAACATTTACCATAGTAGTGTATATTTTTTTATACCATCAGAAACTAGAGATTTCAACAAACAAAAAACACCCCAACTTTTTTAAAAAAGCAGATATTTTGACGTGAGAATTTTCGATTGAAAATAAGGGTACTTTTTCGATATTAAGTCAAAATAAGGTGAAAAAATGAATATTTTAAATCAAAAAAATTACTGTATGTTTGGGACATACAAAAGTAAGTTTTCACCAAATTTCGTGAAAAAATATTTTTTTTGCAAAAAATAAAAATCAAAAACTAAAAACTCGGTTATTCGCATTTTTCACATAAATTTTGAGGTTATGTGAAAAAAGTGTCGATACAAAAGTTGTAGATCTTTTTATTACCTACGACTTTGCCGTTTAACTTTTTTTCATAGGACTTGCAGTTTTACCGGAAATCGAGATTAACCATTTTTTACCCTTAAAAACTCGCCCCCTCCCCCTTCCCGACCTCAGATCGCCCGTAATTTATTTTTCCTTTCATTTTTGTTATATTCTCAACCTTTTCTAATGGGTTTCCTCCTACTATAATTTTTTTTGGTCTCAATAATTATCGACCCTGGTTTATACGTCCGCTTAACTATAGAAAAACTTGTGAATATTTTAAAGTTGTTAAATGTGTGATTTCATTATTATTTAGTTGAATATAAAAGTAGAAATTGAGAGCTATATATTCATTCAAATAATATGTAATTTGGTAATTAGAATTCTGATTTTAGAAAAGCAAGAATTGGTAGTATTTTGTAACTTCACACTATTTAAAGTTAAAATGAGGAAGAAATCGTTAGTAAGCTTTTGTTTCCGTATTTCATTGTACCACAGTAACGACGAGTCACTAACTCAGTTGTAGGAGCTTATGAAGTTAAAAATATTAAGTGGAACAGTGTTTATAAAATCTAACAATTATTTATTTATTGTTTCAGGTAAGCTTGATGAGGCGAAGGAACTATTTCTCTAAAACTGGCAAAGGGAAATCTTTAACATAGATATAAAACGCTTCACTAAAAAAAGGAACTCCAATTGTGTTTATTCGATTGTTAAATTATTTTGATTGTTTTTTTTACAATTGTTTGACCATTCATACATCATGAATGGTCAAACAATTGTTACCGCTAAATTCTCATGCTTGCCTACTTTTGAACAACGTTTCATGTTGGGTTAATTACGGGTCTAGCTGGACGGTGACCCTCGTGGGTTGACCTTTTATGAGGAGAGCTGGGTGAAGACTGTGTATTTAAGCCCTTCGCGTAATGGAAGGTGTTAGCCCTTCCGCAAAGAATAAAATACACAAAAGATTTCTATTCGGCATCATTAAGTAGGCATTAAAGGCAAAAATATACGGTATGTATATTCTTCAGGGAATATATATGCTCGGTTTAAGAACGTCTGACTCTAAATTAGATTTCCCAACTGACGATGATGGATTCCCAATACAATAAAGGAGTAAACAACAATATTTTCGACGTATTCACAAGAGAAAAGTACAAGACGATATTTTTAGCAAACCAAATTTGAACGTTATATCCAATACCTTAACAGCTATATTTTTGCAGTTTCGAATAGCCCAGTATGCTATTGTCTGTATCTTGTTTATTACATTTAAGGAATTCTAGGGCTACCTAATTGCTTAATTTTAATAAGATTCTAGCTTGATAACTTAGAAAGTTCTAAATTTTGATATACCCCCTTTAATTTGAATTTGTGATTAATTGTTAAGATTATATTATTTTTACATAGCAATATTTAAATTAGGAAAGTTTAAAACTACTTAATGTCAAAAAATTTAATAACTAACTACTTAAATCCATAATATACAATTCACAAAATAAAAAAATCGCCATCATCCCCAGCGCCACCATCAGTCAGCATTGTTTAGATTACTTTTTAGTTTAAAAAAATATATCTTTATAGTCCTACTGATCAAGTGCTTCTTGTAATAAATTAAGTTTTTTTAGTGACAATATACTTACTCTACATATGTTTAATAATTATTAAAACTAGTATTAACTTTTAGTCTAGTAAACTATACGCACAAGAAATGACTGAGCTACGAAAATCTAAAATATAGATGATAAATACATATTGGTCTCTTGCCAAGGCTGTTGAAGGAAATTTTTGTAAGCCATCCCTTCCACCCCTGCACAATGGCGACGAATCGATGGCCCATACTGCAAAAGAGAAAGCGGATCTTTTATGCTCACTCTTTGCCTCTAACTCGACTCTAAATGACAGGGCATACATACCGCCGACCATCCCGCGGTGTGAGAGTTCTATGCCGGAGATCCGGTTCACACAAAGCTTAGTGCGTAAAGCACTCTTTTCCCTAGTCATCCACAAGTCGAATGGGCCTGATGGAATCTCACCAATTGTGCTGAAGACGTGTGTTCCTGAGTTGGCTCCGGTACTAACGCGTCTTTTCCGGCTCTCCTACTCTTTAGGTGTCGATCCGAACTCATGGAAGACAGCTTTAGTGCACCCGATTCCTAAAAAAGGCGACCGCTCACTCCCTACTAATTATAGGCCTATAGCCATCACCTCCTTGCTCTACAAGATAATGGAGTCCATTATAAATTGCCAGCTCCTGCGGTACCTAGAGGACCACCAGCTGATCAGTGACCACCAGTACGGTTTCCGTCAGAGTCGCTCGGCTGGTGATCTACTAGTATACCTGACTCATCGTTGGGCAAAGGCGATCGAGACCAAGGGGGAAGCATTGGACGTCGGTCTGGATATCGCGAAGGCCTTCGATCGGGTTTGGCACAAAGCGCTTCTTTCGAAGCTTCCTTCTTATGGGTTTCCTGAAAAGCTGTGCGTTTGGATCATCATCTAGCTTTCTTGCGGACAGGAGCATCAAGGTCGCAGACGACGGTGCATGCTCGGACTCCAAATCCGTAAACGCTGGTGTTCCGCAAGGCTGTGTGCTATCACCTACGCTCTTTCTTCTTCATATCAATGATATGCTTCAAACTGATGGCATTCATTGTTATGCAGACGACAGCACGGGTGATGCCCTATATACCGGCCGTGCCAACATATCACGGGAAAACGTCATCGAGTGCCGGAACAAACTTGTGTCTGAAGTTGAAACTTTGTTAAGCCAAGTAAAGAATTGGGGTCGACTTAATCTAGTCCAATTTAACCCTACGAAGACACAAGTATGCGCGTTCACCGCACAAAAATTACCATTTATCTTATCTCCTCTTTTTCAGAACAAAAAAATTGGCACAAATCTAAACGATAATATTGGATTTAAATTTACATAATTCTAAATAATATAAGGATGATAGGCAAAGCCACACAGTAACAACAAGGATATTCTATCGCAAAACATTGCTCGTAGGTTATGTGTAATGATCTGTTTACTGATCTAAATGATGTAAACATCAACTGAATAACTCAATAATCTCAAAATCTCACTCTTAACAAGCCTAGGAGATATAATCTGAAGATCTTCTAAATTATCGCTGCAAATTAAATTCCACACAGTAGAAAACACCTACATAATAATACCAACTGTAACATAAATATAATTGTGTATCATTAAGACATACTGAAACACCTTTTTGATGTAAATTCTGTTGTAGTTGTAAACCTGACATGATATTTTACGTATGTATTTTCAAATTTGCATTAAAGGAAACAGCACAATTCGTGTTTCGAATTTATCCCTTCCATTTGTTTGACATACAGGTGGTTGTGCTAGCACAGTGACCCCGTCACCCGTTTTCTCTCGCGGCGGGACGTCCCCACACCCCGCTGAATTACCGATAATCTCACCATCTCGATTCTAAATTAGGAAGCTGTGAGATCTCGATAAGGAGTTCAATAGGGGCATGCCTTGTGCTTTGGTTGTAATACTCTGGGCAAATACAAGGGAGCGATCTTGTGTGTTAAGAAAAAAACACTGTAAGAATTTCACAAAGCACTTTGAAACCGTAGTGCATTGTATTGAAATGATAGGGTTATTAATGAAGGTTTTAATGAAGCGAAGTGAGAAATTATTAAGTAATATCTTTGTTGTAATGTATTGGATGAGGGAAATTGACATTAATGAAATTGGTAACTGCATCTAGTTTTCTAGTATTATTTAGTACATAGTTCGGAAAAATTCTGGTCGTAGCTTAGGAAAAATGTTCTTTATCAATCTATACGCTTAATGTATTTTTTATAAAAGTAAAGGTATTGAATTTACACTCAGCTTAAAATAATTCTAGATTTTTATTACAGGCACAAAATACATTTACATTACAACGTTCCATATTATTTCACTGTTATCAGTAGGTTGGTTTTAAAACGTCCAGTCCATGTTTTACCTGTTGTATGTATTGTTACTATGAAACAATAAATATTTCTGCTTGGTGTCGTCGGTCTGATAAGCCATATTTGTATGCGCCGGGATTCAAGTGAAGAGCTGTGTGCCTGTGTTGCATCAATAAAATTTGCTGGTGACTAACTTTGATAAATGACGTCTCTACAAATATATGGAATATATTAAGTTTATAAGTATATTAAGTGCATCCTGTAAATTCAAATAAACCTTGAAATTTTATTAAATCATAGGTCTATCATCAAGGTTGAAAATTACCTATAAGCCTCGATAGTTGACCAAAAGGTTTCTTTTGTTACATAGTCTGAGATATTTTCGATAAATTTAAATTTACAAATAAAACTAACAGTATTAACTCTGAGACTAAAATAACGTAATTTCAAATTTACTCGCATAATATAATATGTTGAGCTTCCTTTTTAAATGTAATTATAATGAGCATTGTGCCAATACTTACCACAAAATGTTGCTATGATGTCTGTAAAAGTAACGTCATTTTCAAAATGCAACTCGACGCAGTCCCCCAGCCCAACCCGTTCGTTATTTGGCTTGTTTTGTGGCGCACGCGCTGCATCTCCGCGGCCGGACGACCAATCACCAATTCTGTCTGTCAGTCGCCGTCCGACCTTCGTCTAGTTCGGTCTTGTCGCTCGTCGCAATGTAACCGTTCGTGCGTTCGAATTTTCAACACGACTGTGGACTCAAATGATGTGCATTTTGTGGAAATGTGCCCGTTTCTTATGACGTTTATCGAGTGCTTGATGGATTTGTTCTGGTAAATCGTAACGTTTGCAACGATAAATCACAGCTGGATGTTTAACATGGTGATTGTCAGCGTTTTTAACAGGTGAGTCCTCATAGACTAATTACCGAATCAACTGTTTGTTTCCATCCCAGTAGATTTGAGGGTAGCTCAATCAGTGTTGTGCTATTGAATTCACTAATTCAATACAGAATAACCATATATGTGGCGTAACGACATTCAAGCCGCCCATAAAACTAATAGTATTAAACCTATTTGCATGTGACTTTATTTGTTGGATGCATGTTTATGTCTTGCATTTAATTGTTTGTTGCTCTGTTTATTGTTTGAATATCTGATAGTATTTGTCATTAGACCAAGATTGATATTTAGTGATGTTAAGAATATTAGAACAACATGATAAAATAGTTTATCTAATTTGAATTAAAATTTGTCAAATGTATTTACTGCGTTCATTCTCTCGAGTGTGAGATTTGATCAAGAAAAACATAGTTTTCTATGCACTCATTTCTTATGAATTCACGTTTATATAAGGGTATAATTAGTATTTTTTTTTCATTAGGTATAATTAGTAAAATATTTAAATTTAAACATGCTTGTCTTTAATGTATTTTAATTTTTTACCCTCTTGGAAGTTAATATATTCAAATTCTCTATCCTTCGCTTTATTGTTTTCAAGTCGTATGTTACTTCCTCGGTTTTTCTTATGCATCCATGGGACACAGACAGTAAATTGTTGTTACACAGTTCACTTCTTCTGAAATTTAGAATATTCAATATTTTGTATTCTTAAAAATACTCTTTCTGCAATCTAACAAGTTGACTGCTAGGTATTCAATGTTGCTGCCTGTCACTGATCTTCGAAAGATCATTTGAATAACAAAGCAAAATCCAAAAAGCAAAAGATGCATAATCTTACTTGTAACTAGAATTCATCTTAGGAAATCAATTAAAATCAAAACAAGTTCAGTGTTTATTGAAATTGTTAGATATAATGTAAACTATATAGAAAAAAAATTGTATTTGAAGTAGTAAAAGTAATTAACTACTTCAACTACAAAAAAAATATGTATCTAAAAAGGTAAAATTTACCCCTCTCTTTAATTCAGTACATTGATTATGATAATATAACTCTTATCTTGTCATCAAGTCGCAAATATAGACAAATAATTTGAAAGTTAATTTACAAATGTCAACAGAGAATGCTAATACATGCAATTCCTTAGGAAAGGAATATTTATTTAAGTTCTATGTATAGTATAATATTGTTAATTGTAACTTATTTGATAAATATTTTGTTTTACATAGCATTGTGTCGTAATAATATACAAACAAACTTTTGGAGGAACAAAAATATTTCTGTAAGTATCGATAACAAATGTCAAAAGTAATCAAGTTCCCCTCCGTTCCCAGGCGTTATCCGAGCCCAATTTGACACGGTAGCTCAGTAGTCGACATTAACAAGTCATATGTACCTGCCAACACTTTCGTGATATACATCCATCACACTCTTCCTCAAGCCAATCCTATCACCCGTCACACTTTAACGCGCCCAATACTGTTCTTTCAATTTTCGACTTAAAAATACTAGTCCCTTTTTTGCAGCCTACTATTTCCTATTTGCCGAAGTAATTTAGATAATGAATAAATCATTTTAAGCGTCTTCGTCAAATGATTTAGAAGTATTAGCTCGTGTTGTTAAAGTTTGAATTTGATTGACCGAATGCGTTTCTGATTATACACGCGAAATGGAAACTGGCTGATCTTTGAATATGCATGCGTGTGCATAAGACTACTTGCGCACTTCCATGCATAAATGAGGATACCCTGTGGTTTTTTGTTGAATATCTTCTTAAAAAATACAAATTTGTTAAATAAAATGGTTAAATCCTTAGTGAGCCCTGCCTGCTGAATAAAAAAATCTTTACTGAAGAATCAATACTACATGCGCAATGTTATTTAAAACATAACACAAAAGAAAACAACGTGATTAGTAAAAACAGACCCTCAAATTGAAGTTACAAGTAAACATTACAATTACAACCTCGTTGGTCCTAAATATAAACTTTTTAAGAAGAAAATTAGAATTAAGTTGAACTTAAAAACATCTTAAGGTTAATAGCCGTTGACCCAAAATATGTATATCGTAAAAACCCAAATGACTCAGTTAATTGTAAGTTTTTTACTGCTGTTTCACTTTTCTCGTTGTTTCTCGTTAGTTATTTCAAAACACTTAATCAAGGTTGTGTATTTGTTGCACTAATAAAAATGAACCAATTTTATAAATATGTAATATAAAAGAGATATTAAATTTAGCATTAGCTTATTTTTCTAAAATGTTTATGTATTTATCTAAATAATATTAGTATTTCTTTTGATTTAAACATCGAGCAGTTACATGCTTAAAAATAAAAATTAGTAATATAATTTTTATTTTTATTAGTATTGGTTATTTCTAGAGCAAGAGCAAACACTATAAACAAAAGTCGATCAATAGTCAATTATGTCTCCTTGGGTAAATTACCTTTAAATTATTTTTCCAACGGCGTTATTAAAGATAGATCTATAGTGCAAATTTTATTTTTAACCGCCTCTATGCCATTACACCGCTGTCCATTCCCGAGTCCACGAGTAGGACGTCTGACTGCAATGAATCACGTAGTATCCTCGCCCACAGGCATATTTACCTCTCAAAGCGTCCATTTCTCATCTAAAAACTCAACGGTCAGAGAAACTTCAACTTTGAACATTAAGACATAAGACTCGAGGTGATTTTAGAAATCGCATGCCCCGAGGTCATTCACTGCACCTACCGTGATTTAAGTAAATTTTAAAATTAACAATTCAGGAGTTGAAAGAATTAATCTTTTCGATGAAAATGAATTGAACAATTCAAATGTTTGTGCAATTTAAAGTTTGCCAAATTGCTGGTAAACGGCTCTCAACAACGAGTAATCAGTACCTTATATTTAAGTTAAATATTAAAATTAAGTATGAGCTGGAAATTACATAAAACTAAATCATTAAGATTGCTTAGATGCATGATGTCTATTACCGTATCGATTACGCGTTAGAAACTCGTCAATTGGGTTACATGCGCCTAATGAGTAGCATTTCATTCCGGGACATGTCCCTGAGGACTTGGTCCCACACCTCACTTGAAAGTTAACTTCGTCCCACTTTACCTGTCTCTAATTAACATAACGTATGGCTTTTCTCCGATGGGTAATGGTAGTGGTGTTACTCAATTAGTGCATTTCTTATAAAATATTAATAACCTTTTTCGATCTTGTTTTGACGGAAAATCAATTTTTGTAAACGTTGTTTTGTTGTCATCTTTATTCCTGCGTACCGATTTCGAATTTGATTTCAACTTAAAATACTAGGAAACTACCTTCTTCAGATCCAATTGAAAAAGGTGATTCTTTCAAAGAACAAAGTAGAATAGGAACTAAGTATTGTTTTTTGATAACAATTTATTCGTTCTGAAAGTGGTGTCGTGTCTAAGCGATGCTATGAGATTGACATTTATTTATATTAAAGTAGTTTAAACAATACGACGTGAACGTGACGTGAAGAAGCAACATGCAGGCCGGCAGGGTGAGGATAGCTGGTGTGGCATGTAAAACTGCTGTATCAGCTATCTTCACGTCTGGACTTCACCTTCACTTAACATCAGGTGGGATGGAGTCATTTGTGGGACCTATCTATCAAAAAAAAAATGTGGTCATTTTATAAATAAATATCATCGGCATTGGGATCCGGGGCCTTCAGATAAAAATCTGGAGCGTTGCAACAATCGCCGACGTCGGTTATATCAATCGAATAGAAGTACGCATGGATCAAGAGTTATTAAGTATTATATGCGTATTTTAGTTCGTAGTATTGAATGGGAGACAATATGTCTACATATGTTGGTAATAATATATAAGTATCTGTACAAGGTTATGCTCATAAACCATCCAGTAAATAGCTGACAGTTCTCACTACCTGATGACTGCACATTAAATCGAGTGAAAATAAGATTTATAGTAGAAATTCTTAAACTTTCAATCTCTGTCGACGGTTCAAAGCCTGCGTGACCAACTTTTCAGATGAATAAACTAAAACTAACTTTCGACCTGCTTTAAATGACTTCATAGTAATTTTTCTACTCTAATTAAGGTCTAAGGCAGCTTTGAACATAAAAGATTGAATATAAATATTGCAAAATCATGCAGTGCCGTTAAAAATTCACCACGATGTTATAAACTAGCATTTGATCACAGATTATTGCCAATAAGAAGTTACTCTTCTGTGATTTCCAACCTTTGTAAATGTCTTCTGAAAACTGGGTCGAATTTATAATTAACCATTAATATTCTGTAGGTATATATTCAGGAATAAGTTCTATAAATAAAATCGCAAAGCCCCAGAAAACCTTTCGCTTCATTGGAATGTCGCTGTCAAAATGTCATAAACAATTATTAATATTAATTACATTTATGGTGACATGACATTTTGCCTGTGTTATTATCAGTACGAGTATCACGCGAAATTATCTAGTGTATATTTACGAACGGTTTATTCCGTGTCAACGAATGCTATGACCATTTGAGTTAGAATAATGTTACATTCAACTGCACGTGGTCGTACTTTGAGTAATGTTTGAACATTATCTTTATCATGTTTAACATTTAGGTCAAATAAATTGGTATGAGAAAGTTATAGCTTGTCCTTTTGATAATAATGCGGTTTCTGTATTTTTTTTATTTAAATTATAAATTGTTAAAGCAAAATAAAGTGCCATAGTTATGTTTTATTAATTTACCCTAGCATAATAGGCACAATCTAAATTAGCACATAATTTTTAACTATAGTGACCGAGCGTGAAAATAATTAAAAAATAAAATTAACGGATGTTCTTAACATTAAAATTGTGATTATTATTACAGAGTATATATGCTAATTAATTGAGAATGAAAATAAAAATAATTGTTTTATTTTTAAAATAAAATTTTATAATCAAAATGTGCATTACAATAATGATCATCTCTCTCATTTTTTCATTTACATACCCCCAACGAAGCTAAAACGAGACTATATTGAAAAAAAATTGAAGCATTCCATTTGTTATGCTCAAACACTTCATTAGTTCAACTCACTTTCATCATTAGTTTCATTTTCGATTGTTGTATGCTATGCCACTGTGTTGTTATAATTGGAATTTAAAATTAAGTTTAAGACTTTCTTTCTAACTATTTATTTCAGTTCATTGTAAAAATTATTATTTATTGTGCTTGGATTTCTAGTTACGTTTGTAAAAATGCAAAAACTATGTCAATAATAAATAATATATCGAATGAAGTTTATTATTTATTTAAATTTATTAATGGTTATCGTTACAGAAAGATTTATAAGAATCCGTAGATATTACTTACACCGACAGTGTTCATTGTCTCATTGAAAAAAATATTAATTTAAATAGCTGTAAGTAGCTTAATTCTAATATTGTAGTTCTTTGTGAACTATGAAATCCCATTCATCATACGGATATCCTTTCTTGTAATTTTATCATGCAAATATGTGTAATAACATATATTTATAGTTAAAATGCTGTTTATTTATAATATTTTTGCCCATATAATGTCTAGTGTCACGCGACGTTGTAAATGACGGTCCAGTAACGCATACTTACCGATTTCACTCAAGGAGATAGTTATGCTTTCTACGTTCATTATATTTTAGCCGATCAATTTGATCAAAACTATTTTACACAAATCACCAAGATCGTACGATATAGTACTGTCTTGCAGTGTTCTATTTCTACGAAGAAAGTAATTTGGTGACTTATTTCTGTGTCGTACTATTCGCAAGTGAAATTTTTCCTTTAAAAGAGGCATGAAGGAGCATTCTGCAGGCCGGCAAGGTGAGAATGGTTGGTGTGGCAGTTAGTAACTGATGCACCTGCTATCTTCACGTCTGGACTTTACCGCCTCTTAACATCAGGTGGGGTAGTCATTTGCCTTTAGCTAGTTAGCTATAAAAAAAAACTGATATGCTGATAAGAATTCCAACAGTTCTATAAAATTAAAGTGGTAAAACCTACCCAATGATATTGGACACAATTTATACATAGCTACTAATTTTACTGAGATTAATCCCACTTTAGGTTTGGGTTCAGTGACCATTCATTGTTGTGCGTATGAGAGCGGCTTTTTAATGATTACATTCAATAGCAGATACCTATAAGCTTTAGCGGTAATGTGTGCATCGTAAATTGGTCAACATTTGCGATAGCTTCGTTTAATTTACGTGTAACTGTCTGGAGTGGGCTGGATGAGAGTGGCAGAAAATCGGGAGCAGTGGCGTGCATTAGGTCCATGATGATGATATGGACATGCGTAAAAAATTTTGGCGTGTCCAGATAACAAAATAATAAGTGATACTAATTATCAGTTTCACCAGCTGGACACACTTGTGTCCAGTCTCTTGTGTCCAGTTTATGAATAACCCTCCCGTAGGTTCAATTACAAGAAACCGACATATTTAGAGCTTTTAAGCTTTATAAACCTTTTTTATTTTGTTTTGTAAGAAAATATGTTTTGATGTTTCACATCTGCTAGGTTTACTTTCTTTTCTATTGTGTCAAAACGTACAGAGGCGCGGCCCGGTGTATTCTACTGTGCAGTTTTAGTACACTAATCAAACTACGCATACATACAATGTTCTCATTGCCCGCCATAAACCGAAGGAAATTTCAGTGGCCACAATGTGATGATAGCCTAACTTTCACGCACTTTCGGTTTATGAATAAAAGTATGTACTATTTATAACAACACTATCAAAATCATCCAAAGTCATCGTTCGGGTATTGTTGCTAACTAGGTGATTAGTCACGTCATTTAATTTCCACGATATTTTAACAAATCCGCGGCTGTCGCCAGATGAATTATGGATTATCGCGCACACTCAGCATGATTTTGGCAGAATTGCCCTAAAACTCGATCGGCTGCTCTAACAATGACGTGTTCGATGGTCTATTGTGTTTGCCATCTGTTATTGGGGATCGAATCGCTCAATTCGCTCGATAATCGAAGGTTATCCTCAAACCAATTGTACAAATTTTGCCTCTTATTATTAGAAATTCAGACTTGTATAAAGCGCACGAGTCAATGGAACTAATATAGTTATTATTATTTCCCCGCACTCTTTTTTCGTATATCCCCACAATCCTATGAGTTTATTTATTAGTAGAGCAGTGAAGCTGGCCATAAGGGGAATGGTTTACGACTAAGTTTATTTTATTATGAGAGAGGGGATTAGGCCAGCGTTGTCAATGTCTCGTTGTTATTGGATCGTTAATCTTAGGTTTTCGTTTTTTTCATCATTATCAGAGAATTGAATTTTTAAATTTGTGCTGTGAAATAAAAACAAGTTGACATTCAATTATTTTAATTTGTTGTTGGAAAAATGTTGTCACAATCAATAGATAATTTCTTTGTTAGATTATACTCATCAAAAAAGTCTAAGCAACATTTTGCGATATAGCCATAAATAGAGATTAGTCATACTGCGACTAGACAATCTGAGATCAACCCAACATGTGGGGTTTTGATCTGTTTAACGATTTGCACTATTGCATATTAATTTTTATGGAAACAACACAATCGAAAAGTATTTATTTTAAATCAGCCTATTAAACTTCCGAGAAAAAAAAGATTGTATGTATACATTGCTAAGAATTGCAAACACAGTTTGTGTTTAATGTCAATAAATTAAACACAAACTGTGTTTGATGCTGTAAATGATGTATGATCTTTAAGACTTTTTTGATGTGTTTATATTCTTGGAATATGTCGATAGCATTTATCGCCCGTAACCGAATTCATAACGAGATGATTTCGAGACGTGACTTATCTATATCGTTTTTTTGCCTATCGCGTTTCAGATATCATGTTACAAGTAGATGCATTGTTTTGCACATGTTTTATACATTATATAAATATGTACCAAGTTTTTGTCCGATCAAAGGCAGGAATTAATAGCAATGACATAACAAAATCTTATGTCCATTGAGCGTATTAATGTAACCTCGTATTAAAAATGTCTGCGTCTATTTTCGGATTATAATATTTTAGCATCGATTGTAACTTACTTAAGTTAGTATTAATTTTAAATAAATACTCATAAATCAGAATCAAATCCAGATATTTTATTTCATCGTAAGCCGATCGTAAGTAGGTAATAATTTTGATTACCAGTTTAATTATATTTATTTTACAATCATTGTATGTATGGAATTAACTTTGTTAGTAAAAATTAAGAAAACGACATTTAAGGTTTGAAATTTCAAAAATTACTTTTACTTTTATTATTACTCACTTTTATTTTTAATTTCACATTTGGTAGAAATAGTACCTTTTATATTTAGACTACGTTTAATCTTCATCTAGTAAGTTATGATTTTTTTAAATGTAGTTCTAAAAGTTGATTAAAAATACATACGTATATACCTCTACCTTACAGGTAAGAGTGAGATCCAAACTCTTTGCCAAACGAAAAATTCGTAGTCGTATCAACAGCAGGTTCTCATTATCATACTCTATAGGGACTAAAATGGAGAGACTGTTTACAAATAGCAAATACGAATAGCCATGTGAAGTGCCGGCATTACAGTATAAGCGGGAGAAGCGAGCGTTTGTAGTCATTGACTAATAAACTAATTAAACAACCAGACAGCCGGCATGAACGCACGAATGCTTACGTGTTTGCTTAAACTAATTCTTTGTAATTTTTGGTAATAATTTTATCAGCGCTCAACTCACTCGATCGTTAAAACATCAATACTAATGCACAAAACAGCTAAAAAAACAGTTTTTATATAAAACATGTGTAGTCTAACTTATTTAGAGAGACACCACCGCTGTTTTGTTTAAAGAATATAATTATAATTTAATAAAAGTCAGTAACTGCTTGCTTTATACAAATTTTGAGAGTAATTACCGTTATCTGGTCTTTTTGAAAATGGCATATCATTACCAATCGTTGTTCGAACCTATATTCTAAGGTCATAACGTCATCAAGATCCTCAGAAATTTTAATAACACTTATTCAAGATAATAGACTAGTTATACTGAAACAGAACAAGTCGATGCAATTGATATCTTGTAGGAAGAAACCAGATACGAATCGGTTCAGTGGATTATATAGGTATCTGTTACAACCTTCAGAATCAAGAATAGATATAACAATGATCAAACTAAATGAGTTTATCCTGAACTATGTAGTATGGCTCAATGACAATTTATTGCCCTAAAGGTGAGCAAAAATCTACCCTTCTAAGCCTTTTGTATAGGATCTTTTGTAATAGAAAACACGCGATGTCGATAGCATTTAATAACCCTTTATCGTGCGTGATCGTCTATTACTTAGTATCGATTGACCCATTATCGCAGAAATGAGATCTCGAATGGGTGAATAAAAGTTACAAGTGAATTGATACCGAATGTAACAGTGACACTATTCTGACAAGAGCCTTTGTCCTACTTCGAAACTTTCATACCAGAGGGTTTATACTTTTAACGCCTGTAACAGCTTAGCTAAAGCTAGGAGTAGTTTTTTGTTAACACCCACACCAAGGCGCCTAGCCCCAAAGTAAGCACTATAAGGCTTGTGTTATGGGATACTAGGATAAAGGATAGAATACATATACTGTACATATATAAGTATATTTTTATGGAAATACATATTAAACATCCATGACTGGGTATAAATGTTCATATTCATCACATAAACATCTGCCCCCACCGGGATTTGAACCAGGAACCTGTCGATTCGGCGACACCATGAAACCCGGCGTACAAACCACTCGGCCACGGAGGTCGTCAGTTTTGAAACGTCTTATTAATCTGCCATCCTTTTTTGTGTTTTTGTGTAGTTAAGTAGGAGATTGTTTATAAAAAATATATTATGTTTTGTTTTAACGTATTGATATACTTGATTTAGAATGTAAGATGATGGTCTTCATGATGATAGTTGATTGATGTTGATGAAAGACTGTACATTTACAGCATTTAGTTTTATATTTATTTGCAATGAGGTGTTTGATAGAAGACACTAGTTACAAAAATATTGCTTACGTATGTATGTATTCACACACATATTATGTAATAAAAGCATGAACAATGACATTAATTCCAATTTGCCATAGAGTCGTATAAAAATATAGATCAACCGATATAAGTAAAACTAGATATAACCCACATTATTTTTCTAATATTGGCAAAAGCTTGTTTTAAATTAATTGAGATTTACCAAATTTGCTGCAAGTAGGCCTAATTCTAATCACTTACCTGAAATACCTAATGAAAGGCTGCCACTGTGACAAAACCAATCGCATTCATATCGATAACCTCAAGAGCGTTATTCGATTTCATACTCGATTCGTGACGGTCCATTGCTAACAACGCCAGTTAATATTTTAATAACGGTCAATTTGAGTCCAGACGAAAGGTTACGGGTTATTATTGCGCCTATGACTGTACCCCACATTGGCACAAACAATGTCCCGCATTCACAATAAAATACCGGATAACTCATAAAATATTCATATTTGGTACAACAATGGAATCTATATACGAATCAATACGAGCAACCCCCAACGATATAACAATGATTTGATAACTTTTTGTTTGTGAATACAACCCCGGAGCACTCGTCTTCGTGTTAAGTATCGGGTTTATGTCTGTAGCAGTGAACAACAACAATAAAGCATTAATAAAATGCTATGGTCGTGAATTAGGAATATAAGAATATTAGGACAATTAAAGGTAGGACAAAAAACAGATTTCTACGGAACCCTACACTGCTCGTGGCCCGACACGCACTTGGCCGGTTTTTATTGGATAGGGTATACCTCAAAGCTAGTATTAGATAAATTTGGAATAAACCTTTTTTATCTTTAGCCACATTAAAATTTGGAGTCTTGGCATGGCACCCATGCCAAACCAAGTAGTAAATGGGAACCCAGTTCTATCAGACACGCATGACACCGATTCGATATATTTTGTATTATAGTCAGGATATTAGTAACATTTAAGTAAGATTTATAATTGGTATAATTATAACAATAATAAATATAATATAATTGGCAATGTTGCTAGCCTATTGGGCACTATTCCTGACTGCGCGGCGGCGGCGAAGGGGATGACATATCTTTTATTTTGTAAATTTAATATTATTCGTACTTACGAATTTATGTTGTGTTATGTTTAAAATTTTAATCCAAATTACCTTAACCTAGGTAGGTTAAGGTTTAATTTTAATGCAAAGTAATAGTTATTTGGATTAAGAAAAATAACATTAAGTAATTTATAAGTTGTTGTAATTTGATTTTCTTTATATATAAAGAAAAGGCGTAAAATAAAACTTTTATTTTATTTCTCGTTGATATAGTGTTTTTTTCCTAGTTCAATAATTATTTTCACATTATGAAGGAAGAAAATAATACTTAACACTTCTTTAAATCCCAATTTCATAGAAGTTGTTTCTTAAATATTTTTTGAAGAGTTATATTTTTTTATCTTTTACTTTTCGTTAAAAGTGTATTCGACAAAAAGAGACAGGCACCATTGTGATCATTACACCTAGCTGTAACTCGGACGATGATTTAAAATTACGATAAATCGGAATTCCTTTTGCTTACGGTACCTTTTTAACGGTAGATAATCGGGTTGTGATAAATCGATAAAAAATCACTGCACTTATTCGGTTCGGCTCAAGTTAATCGGAAGTAATCTGCTTCAGCCGTTCAATAGTTTGTTTAGACTAATCGCGAGTGTGGTTTACGATCAGTTTATGGGTGAATAAACTCAGATTTTGTTTTGTGGTTTTTATAACATGGTTCGTTTTTTGTATGGGTTGCTTACCGCATACATGCATGCCTTTGAAATCGAAAACGGTTGCGTTCTCTATATAAATTTATTACAGACAAAATAAAATATATGCGCTAGTGGTAAGCCAAATATTATTTTTCTTTTGATAGTTTTGCAAACTCCCTATGATTTCGAAAATGATCTTTGATATGATTGTTTAAGTCCCGCCGCCTTGTCCTAAAGTGTCCGCGAGTAAGATGCAACTTTTGCAAGGTGAAAACATAAAGTAAATGTTTAACTGATTCCCGATGCCGCTGATATGTAGGACTTCCTTTTGCGCGTAAAGGAGGTGTCATCCAGCTGGCCTGATCGTCGTTTAGAGATTTACCGACTAAAAACTCTAAGATTCTGAACCAACCGTTCGAGCAATGCGGTAGCATTAATAATAACATAACTGAACTTGCTACATATCAGTTCATTAATTGATCATTACCATTTTTTTTATACTGAAGGGGCAACTGAGTGAGATGTCAGTTGGTAGACAAAAAATATCAGTTACTGTACATCTGTAATTTATTGATGTCGTATCAGTGTTGTTACATCAGGACTCATCTCAGCTTTGTGGCCCAGAGGGCAGTCAGTAATTGAATTTTTGAGATCTCCTCCTTTGAGAGAATAGTTTGGTACCAGAAAATTTTCATATGTTTTATAGTAAAACTAAATACCTGAGAGGTGCAACATTACGTGATGTTTCATTTATCGGAATAACAATAAAAGTTATTGCTGTAATATTATATGGTGGTTATTTTTTTTTTATGGGTATGAGCTTTGTTATTATACCCATCTACTTGTCAAACCAAAGCAATTATAAAATTCTTACCATTTTACGACCTGCTGTGAAACTTTAAATCAAACGAGAGTCAGCTTCACTCAGGACGATAATTCAAACTTTTTATTACTGTGTTATCGATAAAAACAGAGTGTTTAGTGGGCAGCTTGCGTTCTATAGGCGGCTGTTTATAATACTGTATAAAATAAACAACTTTAAGTTGTTTATTTATCCTTCTCTATTATATAGGTTCTTTCCTAACAATGCTTAAGTTTTTTTTGGTTGAACCTTATTACTGTTATTCTTCCTTAATTAGTTGAATACAGGAAATGATTTATATTGTATTATGGTTAAGTAAAAGAATGGTTTATTAATATTTATATATATAAAACTCAAAGGTGACTGACTGACAAAGTTATCTATCAACGCACAGCCCAAACCACTAGACGGATCGGGCTGAAATTTGGCATGCAGGTAGATGTTATGACGTAGGCATCCGCTAAGAAAGGATTTTGATCAATTCTACCCCGAAGCGAAGCGAGGGCGGGCCACTAGTCATGAACGAAGTGATAGATTGACGAACGAATGAACTGACGACCTCCGTGACCGAGTGGTTTGTACGCCGGGTTTCATGGTGTCGCTGACTCGATAGTTCCCGGGTTCGAATCCCGGTGGGGGCAGATGTTTGTGTGATGACTACGAGCATTTGTACTCCAGTCATGGATGTTCAATATTTCTATAAAAATATACTTATATATGTACAGTATATGTATTCTATCCGTTACCCTTGTATCGCATAACACAAGCCTTAGAGTGCTTACTTTGGGGCTAGGCTAATTGGTGTGAGTGTTGGAAACATTTATTTATTTTTTATTTATTGAACATAAAAAAATATAGAATTGTTCCTTTGACCTGTTAGAAAAAAAATCCTAGGGCTTATAGTTGGTTTAGACGCGTGGTAAATTATATTTATTGGCCTATTTGTATTTCTCTGATTGTAGACACTAAAATAAGAAAGTGTAAAAATTACATATAAGTCAAAAACCGGCCATGAGCGAGACGGACTCGCACACGAAGGTTTCAGTACAATAATTATCTATACAAAATTTGACACTGTATTATATAGGAGACCCCTAATTTTTACCCGGCTGCGCAATGCAAGAGCGCGAAGCGCGACGCGCAGACAGGGTTATGTGTTTAACAGTCTATATATGTATGTTTGTTCCTTTGTGGCACACTAGAGACCAAATGTCTGGACCGATTTTGATGATTCATACATCAATCGATTCGTCTCAATCATGGGAGTGCTACTAAAGATATGATAGTAATCAAAATTCAATATGGGCAACATTAGGCGCCATATTGTGACGAAGTTAAAAAAATTAGTTGACAAAATATGTCGAGTGGGGTATCACTGTCTAGATAATCAAAAATCATATTTAGGTTCTTAACACCATTTTTCATTTTATATGATTGTTTAGGATCTACATCACTTTAAAGTTGTATATTAACCACTTACGCTTTTAATTTCAATCTTACGTTTGTATCGATCTTTGTTACTCTTTCACCTAAAAATACTGAATGGATTTTAATGAAACTTAACAGTTTTATAGCTCATATATGATAATTACATATATATAATAATTTATGTAGTTATTGAGTGAATTGGCCAATATATAACAAAAAGTGTCACATAAGACGGAAAAAAATCTCCCATCTGCGAGCCATTTTGGCCTGCACTGCAAAAACAATAAAAGTTACATGAATGTAATGTAGAGTGAAAATGTATCTCTTAAATAGTTCTAAAAAAAAGTCCGTGACACCATATATCTATTTTTAATGTGTAAGTCATTACCGCTAGAATAGTGAATCAAAACTAAAATATTATTTGATATCTATTTCCAAAATGCACATTTTGTATTAACAAATCATTTTTTATCCAAACAAATACTTTTATCGCTTTTGATATTTAATATTTATATTTAAAACTTTGCTTTTTACACTATGTCATTTCGACAAATATTTAAAAAGTTACAACGACGACAAAGTGATAGCGCGGTGTACTATGTAAAAGAAAAAAAAATGGGTATTCGCAGTATCTGATCCTATACGAAGTACTAACAATAAAACTGTGATACAGTTCCTTCTTATAAAATGATGAAAAATATATTATCATAATAGGTATTTATGATTATTGAATTTTAATGAAAAACTCAGAATTTTACTGTTTTTCATTTTTTTAACGATATTACATAATGTTACAAAAAAGGTTTACTTAATATAATGACAAATAACCCATTTTTCGCTAGTAAGTACATACTTATTGGAATCCCTGTATTTATTAATCAGTTCGCGATAATATTGGTTTTGTAATAATTCTGCAAAATTCAAAGTAAATCATGTAGATTTTTATAGGTAAATCACCCCTTTCATCACCCTACGCCTATAAGTATTGCGATGTTGTAGCCAAGAACCAAGTTCCCATCTACTTCTATATGGGAATTCATTACATTCGATTTAGCTATTAGGGCACGGAAGCGCAACAAACAAATTCACTTTCGCATCTATAATATTATATTATACTTACTAGTGATCCACCCGGGCATTGTACGGGCGAAAGTTATTTATCGGGATAAAATATAGCCTATGTCACTCGGACAAAATGTATTTAAATAAAGAAAAATGTTATAATAAATAAAGTAGCTACCTTATGATGAATTAATATTTGAAACCGGTTCAGTAGTTTGACAGATTATTTGTTACAAACATACAAATCTTACTTCTTTATAATATTAGTATAGATAGTTAGGATAAGATAAGTATTTAATTGATGAAAAAGATTTAAAAATAAAGTAAGTAATAGGTTTATTTGATTATATTTGTAAAAGTTACTTAGCATTTGTGCTTAACAGTGATACGTTATTCGGTATTTTTTTAAACAAAAAAAAAATTTGGAAAATAATTGCCATGATTGCACTACTGGGAGTACTCTTCATTCGAGCTTTACACTACCAATAAAAAAAGGTAAATTTAAAAAATCAAAAAACCCGACTGCTTAATTATTCTTCAAATAAAAACTGAAAAGAAAAAAACAAGTCCAGTAGTCTTTAATTCTGTTAATAAGGAACAAAACTACTTTAACAGTCGGGACCCATTAGATATTAAAGAATACATAATATTTTTTAACAGTGGGTCCCGACTGTTAAAGTAGTTTTGTTTCTTATTAACAGAATTAAAGACTACTGGACTTGTTTTTTTCTTTTCAGTTTTTATTTGAAGAATAATTAAGCAGTCGGGTTTTTTGATTTTTTAAATTTTTTTCAAAGTACATACAACTAAAGTATATATAACTTAATTTTTTGAGAATAACTGATAGAACAAACCATCTAGTATTTTTGTAAAATATTAATAGACTATTGTAAACCTAACGATTGTGTAATACGTGTGTAATTATCTTATCTTAAACGGAAAGGTCGGGTCGGTACGAATTTTAGATTTACGCATCCGAAGCTAATATAATAGAAATGAAATATTCGACATACTACAATAATACGGCTACATAAAAACATCGCCTGTGCTTGAGTTACATCATTCATTTGTTTTTTCTTTATTGACATTTTTATGGCTCGTTCTATGCTTGATTTATGTTTCACACAGAGAATCAGAGCAGCGTGTACACGCTTCGTATTTGCATACGCTGAAAAGCGAACTTTGCGTCGGCTGGAATAAAAAGCACTTTTGATTAAACGATACCTTAATTGAAAGTCTTAAAGAGCGTGTGACACGTAAGAAAGCGTTTAAGTATGTTGAAGAAAAAATATTTTGAATAGATGTTAATACCGAAACAGTTTTTTTTATTTCATTGATCTACGTAGAATAAACTCCACCTACCTACCTACTTACATTTATATTTTTGGAAATTAATTTAAACTTTCGCTCGTTTCTAAACTATTATATTTTTATTTTACGCACTGAACTGCTGGAACTTTAAATCTAAAGAAAATTTTACAAGAAAAAATCCAATCACTTTTCATTTGTTTCTAAATTTTTTGTTAAATTTTTATCTCCATTCATTTATCTTATCATACTTTGTCATCATCAAGGAGCCATTAAACGACGAAGCTATCATTCAAGCTGCAGCAGCTCTAAGCTGCTGGATTTTAGTTAAATTTCCTTATCTGTTCGTCGGTGAACCGTCATGCGTGGACCGGAGCGAATCGATCAGAGGACCAACCCTCCTCCTGACCACATGACCCGGGATACCACCAATACTGGAACAGGGTGGCCATACTGGTTTCAATATTTAAGAATATTAGTTTTGTAGTTATTAGAAGTAGATTTGAAAACTAATATGTAAATATAAACTAGTATAAATTATATTATAACAAAAAAAAACACGCACTATTTTTTAAATACGAGAGGCAGGGCCACTCCAATTGCCACGCCAAGATAGTAAAAATTCGTCAGAGAACTGGGCTATCTGAAATTTTTAGACAAGGTAGAATATTTTTGCAAACTAACAGTATTGTTGGCGTTCGAATTGGAGTGCACGTCTGGGGAAGCAACCTCCACCTTCAAGAAGGCCACAGTAAAGTAACACTACCTTTTGGTTGTGTTATGTTTCTGCTGCCGGGTTCAAGCTGGCTAGGTGAGGATGGCTGGAGTGGGATACCTTCTGCCGCGTTATATTTCTTCCCGACTAGACTCTTCTTATATTTAACATCAGGCGGAAAAAGGTTATTTGTTGCGCCTCGTATAAAAAAAAATAATGTGCGTGGATCACACAAATGAAGTGAATCCTCTTTTCTTAATTGCTTAAATAAATAACCTAACATTAGGCGGTGCATAAGGCATAGGAGAATGGAGCAGCGCACGCATCACTTATGCTTATATATATATATATATAGGTATATTGTCGCGTGTGACGCTCGTAGATTACTCTACAACTTTCATGCTGGTCGGGAAGAGCTGCGCACCCATCCCACACACACACACACATATATATATAAATATATATAGACGGGTAGCGCTCGTGATGCATTTCCGTTTCATCTTTTCCATAGGATTTTTCTATTTACACCCCGTCGGAAAAGATGTTTCACTTCGAAAAATCGTAATATTTGTAAAAGTTTTTCTTAGAAAACCTGCTTACCTAAAGTATAAGATACTTATACTTTAGGTAAGCAGGTTTATTAATACATTTATAATGTCCTATTTGAATTTGAAATTTGGTCACCAGAGGCGTGTTCAGAAGGTGTGCGTGGGTATCTTTAGATCCATAAACAGTTTAATATTATGATCCCCATGAATATTAGGAAATAAGTACTATGGTGTTCGGTTACACGATAATGTAATAGAACAATTTATTCGTGGTGGGAGGGAAAGCTGTTCATAATTTTTCAAGATTGTTTTACTTTGATGCAGTTTTGAATGTATAAAGATTTTGAATCGACAACAAAGCTCCACGTCTTCAAAACACATTATTAAAGTTTGATGACTGATTGTCTTCTCTGCCCGGCGTACGCTCTGAAGGTTTTTGATCAAGAACTCAGTAATTTTTTTATTACATCTTCCTTCCATTCGTTTTTTTGGTTTGTCTTTTGCATGTCGCATTACATTTTAATTGTTATTCAAAAATTCAGACCATGTCCACGAGCATCGGTGGTTCAGTGATAAAAAGCCTACCTGCTACGCGGGAGGTGCGAATTTGATTCCCATTCGAGGAAGGACTTTTTTTATTAATGACTAGCTGCCGCCCGCGACTTAGTCCACGTTAACTTTTTGTTTTTTTTTTCTAAAACAAAAGAATTATTCTTAAATTAAAAGTAGCCTAAGTTACTCATTATGAAATCAGCTACCTGCTAATAAAAGTCCCGTCAAATTCGGTCCAGCCATTTCAGAGATTGGCCGGAAAAATAGACAGACAAAAACTGTATAAAATGTTATTTTGGTGTATGTACCGTATTTACATATTCATATGCATGTAGTAAAAAGCGGTTATTTCATTATTACAAAGAGACACTCCAATTTTATTTATATGTATAGATATTTAAAGATTTACTCGCATCGTGGTTTCATAAAACCACATTTTTTTGATTCGCACATTTATCGATTGCTGAGTCATAGTTACTATGTTATAAATTATTTACGTTCTTAATTTGGTATCAATATCATAGCATAAATCTATAAGTAGATATAACAAAAAAAAACATGTGAGTTAACCGGTATTAGTAACCATCAAAGTATTAATTCACTAGATGAAAATGAGCAATGAAATTTGATTTTATTAGTTTAGTTTGCAATAAAGATGTCAGCAAATATTTACTCTCTAAAATTAATAGTATATTACTAGCTAAAATGTATAAAACTGGATTGGTTCTTATCAATTTTATGGCACGCGTTCAGTTCTGACTTTTATGAGCTAGACGAATCACAACACCCATTTATTCCGACCGTTTAATTAATGTTACTACAATTAAACAAATTAAGAAACGCCCGAGTTGATTATTATGAAAATTTAACAATATTTATGAGTATTTAGTTATTTTTGAAATCACTGTTTATTTTTTTGGTGCTAAACATTTATCTTTAGGATACATTTTGGCTCAGTAGAATAGAGTTCATGACTAACTTTTTTTTTATCTATCAGGGGGTCCATTGCCTAACGGGATTGCTATGGCTATCGATATTGCTTACGATTTCATTTTGTTTTTTTCTGACCCCCGAAGGTTTTCAAATACCTTACGCTCATTTTCTTTAATATTGTTATTAAAAAGCAAAAGAAAAAAATGAGCGCGAGTCATTTCAAAACCTTCAGCGGTTAGAAATAAGAAAATTAAATCGTTAGCGATAGCGATAGCCTAAGCAATCTCGTTAGGCAATTGCTCCCCAGGTCAGGTAGATTAACACATAGTTTTTATACATTTTCATTTAATCAAAACATTACAGAGTGACGTCACGTTTTCGTGCAATTTTTCCTTAAAACCGAGGTCAACTTTGATGCGCCTTATTTGTCTAATGTTTGGTTGATTGACAAAAGAAAAGAGAAGTGTCTATTATTTTTTGATAAATCTAACCGACGGACTAAATATAAATTCCTTTAATTTACCCGTCATCACCCCCATCAAACATAAAAGTTGACTATTTTTCTGTTTTTTTGATTAGGAAACAACCCTATATTGAACATTTACATAGCATTATTATTGAGCTCCCATCTTAATACAACATTCTAAAAATACGTCTTAAATAATTCTTAAAAAGACAACGTTGAAATCGTTGGTTCATTTTAATATAATCTTAACTACGCCATTCCTCTTACATAATCATTATTCAGGTCGATACTATAATGTGGTTGACTTCAATAATCAAATTTATAACGAAATTAATGTGCATTACAATAGATATGAACCTTTTAAGCGTACATGGTACCCGATAAGGACACAATGTCCCTTTAACATTATTCTTAGCGCGACCGACGTGGGTGCGTAATGGGTGATGTAAAACTGATATTTTCAAAGGCAACTACGGTTGCTGTGATATATTTGAATGTATTCAACTATTATTACTCTTAAGGGTATTAATATATTTTGTGTTTAACATAATATTGCTATTTGTGTAACGAGATGAACGTGAAATAAGAAACGCAGTTATGAAGCAAATGTTACTTTCTGACAACAAATAAATTAAGAAACTAAATTTTAATGACACTCTATGTCAGTAATGAATATTCTTTACCGTGTATGTTTTTGATTTAAATTGAAAATTTAAATATTAAGTATTCAAAGAATTTTTCAGAATTGGAAGAGCAAAGTTACGAGAGAGAAAATGATATTATGTATAAATACTTATACCATCACTCCACAGCCATACCTAACCGACTTACGATCCTGTATTTTTTGATACTAATCTAGAAGCCCAAGAATTTAAAAAACCACACACAAGAGGAGGCAGCAATTCTTTCAACTCTGCTAACGTCTAAGTTTATAAATACTTAAACCTATATTTCGCTATACATATATTTGTAAGATTTAAATAATTCGAGTTATGTTAATTTCTAATCCATTACATTACAATCTTTGTGTCTATAAGGTTATCAAGTTAGGCATTGAAACGTCTATTGTGTCATCGATAAATACAGCTGGCCCTTGGCTCACGAACGCAACCAAAACTAGCATCTCCTTAAATACGTACGTGCGATACATTTGTTTCAAATACAAACAGACGCTCACACCATGTCATGTATGTATTCCATGCGGAGTCAGCAGAGCATCAAAGGTACAGCCAATGGTGCCACATTTGGCATCGGTTGAGTCTGTGTTGTTGTGGTATCCACTTATCAGTCCGCAATTGTCTGGGACCGCGCGCTACACACCTTTCAACAGTCCGTACGTTGCGCGCGTTGTAAAATCCGGTCTCTTGGATAAAAATGCCATTTTCTCGCTAGATAATGAATCTAGGGCAAAACAAAAATACTACCGTAAAGCTGATTAAATAAAGAATCCACCACAGAATATTTGGATATCTGTAACTCAAAAATTGATTAACGGATAGAACTGACCAAAACGTCAATTTTAAATAATTCTATTAACAAATCTTCATACATTTGTTGCAAATACAAACAGATGCTCACACCATATCATGTATGTATTCCTTGCGGGGTCAGCAGAGCATCAAAGGTATAGCCAACGTTGCCACATTTGGCATCGGTGGAGTCTGTGTTGTTGTGTTATTTTATGTTTTAAGCGATTTTTTTTTGCTTAAAGGGTGGCATACGAGCATATGGCCAGTCTGATAGTAAGCGGTCACCATAGCTTATAGACGCTTGCGACACAAAAAATATCACTCGCCTCGTTGCTCACCCTGACCCAATCCCTTACCCCGTAAAGTCCTGGAACCTAACACACTGAGAGAAATGCAACACCACTACAAGATAGTGTTATTTTACTGTGTCTTCTGTAAGGTGCAGGTTACTTCCCCACACGTGCACTCCAATTCGAACGCCAACAATACTGTTTGCCGTCTTTGACCTATTGGAGGCCCTGGGCATATAAGGATAATGGGGCCCCTATGACTTCCTTCTGGTGATTTAACAGGAACTAGGGACTTTGTATTTGATCTGAGGGGGCCCCCTATCAATCGCGGGGCCCTCGGCACTTGCCCAAAGTGCCCACTGGGAAAGACGGGTCTGACTGTTAGTTTGCTAGAATATCCTACCTTGTCTACAAATTTCAGATATGATAGCCCAGTTTTCTGACGAATTTTTACTAACTGCACTGGAAAACTATGTGGTTCACTTCAAATTTACGTCAGACGTATGCCATTGCAAAGGAACTTAGCACACTAGAAACACACATCGTTTTTCGATCTAAGTGAATAATGGGGTAAATATATTGACAAGTCCGAATTCCAAAGTGTAGTCAGTAATAATAGGCACCGTTACTTTTTATCCAGCATAAATTATATAAATATTGTTTCATATTTAACATAAACTTTAAAAGATTATATAGTATTCAAAGATTTAATAATGATTCAGATAAATTTGGTGAAAATCAAGAGAAAACACTTTCAATAGCACTTTACCGAGAATTTATAGTCCAGTCAGTATTGTCGCGAAATCCGTTTTTCCTCAAACAGCTGGAACTATGCTAAAAAGTTTCTTAAGATAGTAAAGAACACTTTACATAGAGAAAAAAATGTTTCCAACCCCGGGCAAGGGTGAAAACCACCCTTAATAATCTATTTTTCCAATTATCTCAAAAAGTATACGAGATACGGAAAAAAACTTCAAATGAAAATTGTAGATCTTTTTGAAATCTACAAAACATTATTCCACCCTCTTGCCCCTATTTTCAATAGGGGAGCCAATAATCGAAGTCAAAGATAACTTTTTTAACTAACTTTAACTTTTTAAGTATTGAATCTTTGACTTCGATTATTGGCTCCCCTATTGAAAATAGGGGCAAGAGGGTGGAATAATGTTTTGTAGATTTCAAAAAGATCTACAATTTTCATTTGAAGTTTTTTTCCGTATCTCGTATACTTTTTGAGATAATTGGAAAAATAGATTATTAAGGGTGGTTTTCACCCTTGCCCGGGGTTGGAAACATTTTTTTCTCTATGTAAAGTGTTCTTTACTATCTTAAGAAACTTTTTAGCATAGTTCCAGCTGTTTGAGGAAAAACGGATTTCGCGACAATACTGACTGGACTATTATACTTAAAATGAAAGAAGTTAGCGAAAGTAAGAGTAAACGTAAACAGGAATTAAATTGTATTCAATTGTCCGAACAGCCATTGTTATGCGTGGAAGGAAATAATTCCTTCGCGGTAAATTAAGCTCCCCAAATAAACGTGATATTTTCAAAGAATAAACTAAAGTGATTAGTAACGGATATTTGAGTTAAGAAGTTTTGGGATTCCACGGTGAAGCTTGCGCGTTCGAATATTTATCTGCCTGACTAATCGATTTTATGTTATTTATTGCTCGATGTATTGATGCCGTTAGCAAATATGGGATGGATATTTAAATTTCAGAAATAACTGCATTTAGGCCAGATGAAATTTTAAATATACAATTCGGCAATTAGCAACTCTATGGTTACTTTTGTTAAAAATAGTTATTTTGTATTTTTACGATCCTTTTAAATTTTTTTAGGTACACACTCAAATATTTATGTAAGTAATTCATAAGTCACAAAAAAGTTTATAAAGCGGGACTCCTTAATAATGTAACACAGTTGAATACAATCTAATCAGGAAGTGGACAGTCACCGGATCCATATCTGATTCTTATTTAGGCAAAACCAATTAGGCGCCGGGGCATTACAAATGCCTTTACCCATCTACGGTTTGCTACTTTGATTGAAACCGGTTCCATACTGCGGCGCCGGAGGAGTTCATGATCTAAATAAAATTAACATATAATTGGTACAGAATGTATCGTAACCCTTTATTATAAGCCTACACATAAAAATATCGACCAATATGTTTTCGGCGTAGGCAATGAATAATGATGACGGACGATAAGTTTGAAATTGGAGCCTACCTGAATCTCGGTTTCATTCAATTACCAAATTTGTTTCTTAATAGGTATCCATTGTACCAATAGAAGCCTTGTAAAATATTTGAAAAGCCGAAAAAAGTTTATTGACGAAAAAACGTACAAAAACATAAACCTTATACATTTAAAAACATAAATTCTTCTTTCTGAGTTCAATTTTGTACGGATTCCTATATTATTGTGCAATTTCTGCAAAAGTACAAAATCTTCCTCTGTACTATTAGTATTAATTACGAAAATTTCAATTTATTAGTCCTAAGAACATCGTGAAATCTTTATGAAATTCTGGTGGTGTAACTATATTCAAACTACATGTTATAAACTTCATAATTCGCTTCTTTACTAATTACTACATGCTCTTTCGTAAGATTGTTATGTGCCTTCACATTCCTCTATTTAGGATTACGTTAATTCAACGCTATGTTTTCAGTGTTTGTAATTATGGACACGATTCTATTTCCACGAAAAAGGAAACACAAATCGGTGCCGTTAGATGTTTTCCTTTATTTCGTTGACATTTCTGATGATGATTTTCCAAGCCTTAACGTTTTCTTCTAAAATTTATATTCTACTGTATTTTTTCCTGTAAGCAATGGCAGAATCGAATAGTAACAGTATATAAAAAAACATTCATATTATAGTATTATATGTTATTTACCTTGTTTTAGCGCAGTAACAGAGTAAATAACATAAATTACTATAATGTTAGTGATTATTAGAGTTTATAAACATTAACAATCATATTGTTTAAAATAGCGTATAATTTCTTATCACAAGCTTTCAAAACAATTTCAATATTAGTTTTCATAAAATTCTGAAGTAACCTAAAAATTAACCCTTTTAGGTTCATAATTCTATAAATACAGTGTTCTATTAAGGCATGAGTAATATGCGCGGAAGCACAATAAACAATTAAGAAACTCTTGGCTCCACAGGTGAGGTAAACTTATTAAGGTTATTATTAACCTGCTATAAACAGGCTGCCTTATTTGCCTCCCACTAAGAACATTAGTATGAAATGAAAGGCCTACTTCTCTTCTCCTACATAGCCTATAGTTTATGCTCAAGTCATAACCTTGTTTAACAAATATTCCTTCCAAAAAATACCTTTTACTTATTATTTGATTTTATTATTCACTTGAGACCATTATTTATCGTGCCGTCGAAGTACTTCATGTGTTAGCGTATGTTCAGCGCGTTTTAATATCTGATATATAGATAATGAATTTGCCTACCAAGCTATAAAAAATACCTTAATATATACATATATATTTGGCGACCAAAGTAATAGGTAAGCTTCTTTCTTACGCTATTCAGTACTGCAAAATTGTCATCCAGCTGATTTTATTAAAAGTAATTTTGGAGTGCGTCTATTTCGTCATTTGATTTCTACTCTGGTTATTGTCAACAAAAGGTATTAATTGATTATTATCAATAAGAAATATTTGTTCAGTAGTTGTATTGCAAAAGTTTGATGTTGATGGACACTAATTGCACACTATATAAGGCTCCAGCAACGGCTTGTCAATTGACTCAACATCACAGAAATAAGGCTGTTGAGATCCGTTTCAAATACTGTCTGACAAAAAATTCTTCCGTGGGTAGTAATCTGTTGCTTGATGTTTATTAAAAAAAACGGAAAACATTGTGGAAAAATAAAAAGAAAATCATTTAAAAGTAGTTAATACTAATATGTATTATAAAAGTGATAGTTTGTATGGTTCGATTTTTATCATTCAGTTACCTAAAAACATCCTGGTGTGGGATTCCCATAAAACTATCTATAACGCAGAGGAAATCGCAAGTAGAATCTAGTGAAACACAAAAATTGTACTACTAGTTTTTTGCGTGATTAAATAAAAAATAAACTAACATCGACATCTCTACGTTTGCACGCTTGGCAAACCACGACAAGTGGCCACAAACACCAGCGTGCGTAAGCTCGGACAACTTGAATTGGGCTTAAACTATCTGTATTGTGTTGTAGACATTTGCCAAGTCTCGGCAAGCGTGTAACAGCTTATATATACCTATAATGCGAAGAGATGGTGCTGCCTTGCAGCTTAAGAATAGCTAGAAAGAATTTCGACGCGGTCCGTGAGGGCCGCGGTAGCATAATTGGTCAGTGCATTCGCCCGGATTGCGAAGGGTGCGGGTTCGAGTCCCGTCTGCTGCCTGGTCCGCGTGGAATTTTTTCTAGTTATATTTTCTTTAGATTTAAACATCAAGCAGTTACATGCTTTAAAAATAATAAAAATTATAACTATAATTGCTATTTCTTCTTTCAAATGTTTAATACTTGTAAAAAGTATTCATTTGACATTGTGGGTTTACCTATAATGCGAAGAGATGGTGCTGCCTTGCAGCTTAAGAATAGCTAGAAAGAATTTCGACGCGGTCCGTGAGGGCCGCGGTAGCATAATTGGTCAGTGCATTCGCCCGGATTGCGAAGGGTGCGGGTTCGAGTCCCGTCTGCTGCCTGGTCCGCGTGGAATTTTTTCTAGTTATATTTTCTTTAGATTTAAACATCAAGCAGTTACATGCTTTAAAAATAATAAAAATTATAACAGCTTATATATTAGATGGGTTATGTATTTTTCTTAGTTAGAAATATAATTGAAAAATAATTTTACCATTTACTAAAATGTCGTGGTCAAGCGTTAGTTTTTGAATTGTTTCGCAACGCCACTCGCACCCACGACCATTTATTTGGCAGTTAGCTAAAATTTGTTGGTTGGCTGAACGTCTAGACCACTAGTTAGATTTACGATAGCCGCGTCGCGTAGGAGCCGTTAGCCTTGTGTATTCACTTATTCATATTCCATTTGTATAATAAACTCAATTAAATCGCCATGATGTAATGACAAATTGTCTCCATCGATTGTGCTGACTTTGACTTAATCGGAAACCCATTTTATTTGAATAAATAACACTTTTGAAGTTTGCTGCAGTATAACTTTATTAATTAAAAAGCAATATATGAGGAAACGGAGAAAAAAATAGTCAAATTCCATATTGAAAAAATGTGCTAGACTGGAGTAACACGTGAAAATAAAAATAAGACTGGGAAAGTTCAGACTGACTTGCGTGAGTTCACTATGTAGGTATTATAGTCCGTTCATTATTAGAAAAGAGTTATTAATTAAAGATGTGGTCGTAGTTAGGTTACCAATCACAAAAACGTAAGTTTATTAGCATAATGTGATGACACTTGTGCCATAATTGAACTTTTATATTATTACCTACTAATTTTCATGATCCTAGCTCAACGAGAATAAGGTTATAGGTTTGATTCCCTAAGCGTCAATATAGCGACTGGAACGTAAACGGCCATATCTTTTGAATGGATTGTCTCAGATTTTTTCACTGCTTTAGATTACAGACCTAAATTTTGATTGATACCTCCATGTGTTCTTGAAAAATAGGATTTTACCAGACGAATGGACAGACGAACAGTCGGACGCACAACTATTTGACGACCTCCGTGGCTGAGTGGTTTGTACGCCGGGTTTCATGGTGTCGCCGACTCGAGAGGACCCGGGTTCAAATCCCGGTGGGGGCAGATGTTTGTGTGATGAATATGAGCATTTGTACTCCAGTCATGGATGTTTAATATGTATTTATATAAAAATAAACTTATATATGTACAGTATATGTATTTTATCAGTTACCCTAGTATCCCATAACACAAGCCTTATAGTCCTTACTTTGGGCTAGGCTAATGGGTGTGAGTGTTGGAAATATTTATTTATTTATTTAAGTGTATCTAAGAAAACAATAGAACGATCAATGCACGGGTTGTGTACATAAAACAAAATTGTAATTTTGATGGCAAAGTTCCCTTAATCTCCATTAAAATACAAAGTTGGATAAGATTAATCCCAGTTTAACTTTTCGATTTGCGGGAAGACAGAAGTGCCAGTGTCTCAGCCACAGCGTTGAAAGTTTGAATCGCTTTATGTTATATCAAAAAACAGTTGGTATAAAGGCTAAGTGAAAAGTTAGTGATTAGTTATTTTTTTTAATAAGGCAGACGTGATTCTTTGAGCACAATAAGGATGATAACGGGGTAAATTAAACTGAATTATATTTAGTTCGTCATTTACATTATCAAAAATAAATTAACACTGCTTTTTTCTTTTTTGAATCAACCAAAAGAATGACAACGATAAAGCGCGTCAAAATAGGTTGCTCTAACTTCATATCTAAGTAAAAATTGTACAAGTGACATTTCAAATCATTATATCTCTGTAATGTTTTGATTATGAGAATAAAGACAAAATATGTGTCCAATACTTTTTGATAATCTACATGATAGACGAAGAAAAACATGTTAGGCATCATCCCCATTAGACTGTGCGAACTTCCAAATTAAAATATAAATATGATTATTAGAGGTTCATAATTTATACATATGTATATATAAAAGGAATTGACGATGTAAAACTTCACATTTATATAAATGTATAAACATGAATCGTAGAAAAGTATGCCTGCGCGTTACTATAGAACGAATGTGTCAAATTGTTTTTTTTTTATTTATTGTGTTCATCATAGTCAGGACAAGGTTTGTATATAAGGAAATTTTCAAAAAGCTATGGAAAAAAGACATGCAAGAAATATTTTTGAATTAAAGTTTATTTTTATTTTTTAAGCATGTAAAGTTTCTTATTCCTCCAGCTCCTGCAATTGCAACTCAAGTCACCAGGTGATTTTATTTATTTGGCATTCACTCCAAATCAGTGATATACTAGATTTATAAAGAAATGTAACAAAATTGCAGAAAAATAGCGTACACAAATCTAAAGCGATAGAAATTATGCTTCCTTTAGCAAAGGAGACAGGCGGTATATGATAAGTGGCAATATCATATAGGTTTTATTTCAACATGTCATAAATCTAAATTACTGCGTTTGGTTTAGGTTTTCAAAAAATAAAACTACTTTTAATTACCCTGTTAGTCGTAAGGGTCGACTAAGGGATAGACTGTGTTTGGAGAATATTGGACAAAGACCTGGAAACCAATTTAACCCCTTCTAATGATACTAAAGTTAACTTCGACGATTTAGTAATCACACGGTTCCGTCCACTCCCTCGGGGTATACGGAAGTGAATTTTCCTTCACACATACAAATATTTACTGCCTTTAATTCAGGTGGGAATACTACTAAGAAGGTCTGCTCGATAAACTACCACGCATAATAATTGTTTGATGACTCGTCAAAACGCCAATGATACATTTTGATCTCGTTTTGTCGCTTGCGGTTGAACCAAGCCCAAAATGCGTTCGAGAGTATAACGTTAATTTACGTGAAGTAATTAATAACGAAGGAGATGCAGCTAATGGTGGTCGATTGACCATTCTCCCACCGAAGCATGTACAGTGGTAGTACAAGTAGTCTGCGTCATTATAAACATGAGCAAGACGCAATGACATAAATTTTCGTCGTTACAGTGGGTGGGCCAGATCTATCAATTGCGTCGCCCGCCACTTATTATTCTAAGATGAAATCGGTAGAACTCTGAAGTAATTTTTAACATCATTAAATTTGTTCACTGTTCATAAGAAATTTGACATTAGGATAGCAGTTGCTGCTACTGGAATAAAAATCATATGGTTAAAAAAATTGTAGATAGAAAGATTTAGGTGTTTCGGGGGCGAAATGATTTTTCTGTGTAAAGATTTCCGCCAAACAGGGACAGTTATTCCAAGATCGACTAGTGCCAATGAAATAAGAGCTTTCCTCTCTTTATCAATTTGTAGCGCCATATTTCGCCGAATTTTTAGCTAGCAGTAAATATTATGACCAATCTACAGAAGGTTTCTCCAAACAATTACTAACTATGGTAAAAGCTGTGTTTCTGTCGAACGAATAGCTTTCATTCCTTCCAAATTATTGTGAGCGGTACGCCAGGTTAGCTAGTTTATCATTATTCTGTATTTACATGATGATAATGATACATGCCAGATGCCAGATGGCATGTATCATTATCATCATGTAAATACATTATCCTTAAATTTGCAATCAAGGCAGATGCCTTGATTGCAAATTTAAGGTATCTAAAATGAAATTTAATTATATCAATATAACACAACATCCTGTGGCCTCGCGTGGGTTATCAAAATGAACTAATCCTGGGGGCGTAGAGAATCGTGTTGCACTAGTATCGAGAACTATCTGGGTTATCGATTCCGAGTTATTATCGTAAAGCCTGAGCAGCCGTAATTACCTGACTTTGGATCGATTCTGCTAAATTAAAGGTAGATACTTAAATTTATTCGTGTGTCGAATGGTGTTTAAAAAGTATTCATATTTGATGTTTATTGCTACTAAAATACAAAATCACAAATAAATTTACTTCCTCATATGCAAAAGAGAGGTAGGCCATAGCTGATTTGCTGCTTGAATTGGAGCGCCCGTCTGGGGAAGTAACCTCCACCTTACAGAAGATTAAAAATAAAATAACACTGTCACTAACTTTTGGTGGTGTTTTATTTCTGCCAGTGAGTTAGGTTCCACGGCTCCACGGGTCAGGGGAATAGGTTAGGGTAGGCAACGATACGAATGATATTTTTGGTATCGCAAGCGCTTATAGACTATGGTGGCCTCTTGCCATCAGACAGGCCCTACAATCGTTTCCCACCCGTTTAAAAAATATGTTATCTTTAAGTTTTTTTTTAATGTTTTACTGACAAGAACAGTGTCTAAAAGATATACCTAATTCTGAACACAATAAATTAACTAATTCGAGACACGATTTTTTTACGTTAGATTAGCAGAATCGACACTCTGATAATGCGCATCGGCGAAATTACGAAATATATGCGTTACGTCTTTGCTGTTTTGTTTTTTTATTAAAACGGTAGTAGTCGATCGATCATTATTAGTTATCGATAAACGGTATGCCTTAATCAAATACTTGCTAATTTATGAATCAATTATTATAATGAAAGGAGCTCGAATGCTGACCGACCGACGCTGAGATAAATGCGTTCGGGATTTTAAAATGGAAATTGAGAACATTCATAAAGTTTCACCGTTAATTTGGGTTATTCATCAACTGAACAAAAGAGAATTTCAAAATTAGTATAAAGAAAGAAACAAAAACATTTTATTGGCCTTCACAGCATGAATATCGAAAACAAAATGGTTATAATAATAAAATATAGACATAATAAAAAACATGGGAACTATTACTAGGTGCGTGCTGTGTAAAGCCAATAGGACGCTGACTCAGCTATGCTCTGTGGTAAACGATTTCGCGATACCACAGCACTGCTGATTTTCAGCCAGCGCCTTATGGCAAAGGTGATTGCGAATTCCGGAATAAAGCGAAACAAAAAAAAATAACATAGGTAGGTAGTTATACATATATCGGTTTACATTTGTAATCATTGATTCTAATACACTTAACTATAATGCCGGTAGTATCACTTATTAATACTTCGTCATCTGGACACTCCGAAACATTGATTCGTGTCCACATAATGAACCTTGAATTTATATCAATTTTGTTTTCGCCAACTGGGCACACTTAGTAAAGACTCCTCTGTGCTTCTAGAGGCCTGCGACATGATGAAATGATGCTTCAGTAGAAACATTTTATAATCATGGGCTATTAGAATGATGTCTGCACATCGAACCTATATTTTGCTTAATACATTGTAACGGCTAGATTTTCCTACATTGTTTTCATCTTCTATAAGAAAATTTGTTTCTTATTACAAGTTAAAATAAATATTTACAAATTAAAACATCGTTGTAATATATCACTTTTTCTGACTGAACATGAAATTACTTTGTAATGGCAAAAGAATTTTTAAAACTTGCGTTTGGTAAAATGGCTCGCTATTTATTACACCGCAGAGTATAAGTCGTATTAGTATAAACAAGCTGAAGAGGTCTCCAGCTTAAAGTTCGTTGTGTATTTAGCATAGTTAGTACATTAGCAAATATGCATAATAATGTGAGCATTATCTGAGTAAAGTGTTCTCAAACTTTGATGTTTACGTAAACAAAATATACTAAGCTACGAGTAGTATAGTGCAGCTAAAAGGTTTTTAGTCTGGCATGTTGTGTTATTCGTACAAGCAGATAAATCTGAGTTTTCTTGCTTAAAGTAAGAAAAAAAATTATGTAGGTATAAGCAGGAACTTACCTACGTGTCAGTTGAAATTTCCTCTAAAGTACTACTAATATCTAATAACCTAGTCACGTTTTACTATTATTATAGATCGATTCCATCAAATCTTTTACTAAAACTACCTTTCTTCGATCGATTGATTGTCCAAGATCGAGTTCAGTCATTTTGGCTTGGTCTTATAATAGCTATAAGCGGAACGCTTTTCAAATTATAACGGTAAAGTCTATTATTTCTTTTTATCACTATTCATATATCTATTTCCGTTTGATAATCCATTCAATATTGCAAAGTCTTGATCGGATAACAAAAGTTCTATCAAGTCAGAAAGAGGAACAACAAGAATTAAGGTACCTTGGCAGAACTTCATGGAACTTTCTATTATTAACTTTTTAATAAAGTGATGCTTCGCTGTCTTATTGTGAAATAGTAAATAACAATGTCGATGAATAAACATATCTACCTAAACGATATTCCTTTTACATAAATAAAAAACCGCCAGTCGTAGTTAGCCACGTAGGTAAAATCATTAATTGTATTACTAGAATATGTATTTGTGAGTTCCTATTTAAATTACTAGGTATGAAATCTGCTATATTTAAAACTGTTGGCAATATCATCATCATATTAATGCCTATTAATGCTCCCACTGGTTAGGCCTTCCTTATTACCTATATATTTTTTATACGAGGCACAACAAATTACCCCACTCCAAGAGACGTTAAGTGTAAATGGAGTCCAGTCGGGAAGATAGATGATGCGGCAAAAGGCATGCCACTCCATCCATCCTCACCTAGCCGGTCTGAATCCAATCCCTTACCCCACGGAACCCTTCAACCCTACTTACCAGCAGAAACACAACACAACCAAAAGGTAGTGTTATTTTACTATGGTCTTCTGTAAGGAGGTTGCTTCCCCAAACGAGCGTTCCAATTCGATCGAAAAATCCGCTGTGCCCTACCTCTCATATGTGAACCTCGTATTACATGATGGATCATGACCTGCACTCCCTTTTTTCTGTTCATAAGAGAGGCAGGGCACAGTGGATTTTCCACTCGAATTGGAACGGTAATCTGGAGAAGTCTGGTTTAGTAACTGCTTAAGGACTTCAATAATATACCTACAGCCGGGACCAACAACTTAACGTACATTCAAAGCACATCGTAGTAAAATTTTAGTAGTTCTAATTATAGGTATAATAATTTTGTCACTCATATTATAACCGGACACAGCGATCGTTGTTTAATTTCTGCATTAGCTTCTCAACAATAGTAATTAAAACTTTTTTAATTTCAAAAATAACTAAGTTCAAGAAAGAAAACAATAAACACATTTAAGTTCTATTTCCGCGGAGGAAGGTTATACGAGTAAATACTATTAGCACAACGACATCCGTATATTGTTTCGATGGGTACTCAGATCTCGGCTGTCCTTTTATTTTGTTACGCAAAATTGATATGTCAGTGTGTCCATTCGGTATGATCTACCTACACATCTATTGTTGTACTGAACTGTCAGCTCTGTAACATTGACAAGGTTATCATAAAATATGGTTATGCTGCTACTCTGTCAACACCGGTAAATAGTTGATCACAGTCTGTTTTCTCTTTGCAGTTTTAAAATGTAGGTACATTCATGAATTTCAAGACAATTAAAACGAAGTTCATAGTGCAATGATTTAAAAACTAGCACAGATATGATGAAAATACACGGGGCTAAGTTACAATCGAAGAAACTAAAAGGTAGCCATAATGTTACAGTGAAAAATTGTGATCATCATGTTTGTTGTATAATAAAACTGAATCTTTAAATCGACCAGATTGCGACCTTCACTTGTTTTATTTTTCTTATATTTTGTAACACACTTACGGATCTAGCCAATGGATCTACTGAGAATGATCGATTTCTTTGTATACACAGCGGATTTTAATATTAATCTAATGCAACTAACAAAGGGTAACACATCGTTTATAAATCAAAATGTATGTAGGAGTTTTAATGGTATTTTAAGCACTGGATTGAGTAATGCTCACTATGAGCATTACTAAATTTAATAGCGAAGTGCCTATTGTTCAGTATTGGTCAATTATAATCAAGTCCATGAGATATTTTGACTAACTTAGATAAAGTGATATAATTGAAATATCAGACTGTCGTACGATTATTCCAATAGATTTTAATTGATTTGGTAGACTTCTAGTGTCTGCGAATAGTTGTGGTTACGATTTGTCTATCGAATTACTAATGTTGGAATTTAGTATTCTGAAGATTTTAGTTTGAAACTTTACATTGATTGAATTTGGGCATGCTGTCGAGGACAGTGATAAATTGATTTCAAATACTAAAATGTTAAGTATGATCATAAACATAACGTTGAAAGAACATCGACAAAATACTTTAGGGCTAAACGAAATTTTGTTTGTTCATTGCTCTGTTGCAATTTAATTCCTATTAGATATGCCATAAGCACTTTGTCACGAATGAGACTTTGTTGAATAAGCCGCCTACTTTTCAGATTAGTGCTCATAAATCTGTCACTTTACATTACCTTTTAATTTTAATTTCTTTGTTAATTGTAATTATTAAGGTCGGTGTTCATGTAAACTAGTCTCAATCCCACGGTTCGAATTAACTTTTGTTTATAGTAACGGGTTTTTTTTTATTCAAACTTTAATCAGCTTTTTTGTTAATCAGCGTATTACAAAAAGAAAATGGTATGTCTCCTTATTAAAGTATCTATCGGTAGAACATCAAACAAAAGCATATGTAATATTTCGATGAAAAACAGTATTAGATTGCTACACGCGAATGATATATGTGCGAATTGGACGTAGACTAGTATTTTTTTCCAAAATTTGTTTCAATTTCACACGAACATTAGCTGATATCAGATCATGAGCTTCCGTTGTTTGTGATAATCTTTTCACATTATCTCAACATTAACGACCGTCAAATTTAGATAATAATGTTTTGTACGAGAAAACGTCTTCAATATAATATGTGAGCAGGTTAACCTTTTGAATGGACATTACAATTAGACTGGAAAGTAGATTAATATTTTTCGTATTATAATTTTTTGATGCCGTTCAATTTGTGTATGAGATTATTATGATAAGCAAAGAGAGATGAGCATATAACAAATTTCACGAATTGGAGCGCCGCGCCGATCTTGGGCAGGTAACCTTTACCTTAAGGAATACCAAGTGGAATCAAGAAAAAATTTAGTAGTGTTTGAGTCCTGTCAGTGAGAAAATTTTTCAGAGGCTGGGGTTGGGAAGTACGTTCTATCATTAACGTCTAAAGGTTAAAGTGACTTCTTATCATTATGTGGATCATATTATAACTATTTGGTTGTCACCCTTTAAATTTTTTTAAAGAAATAATTCATTTTGTAAAGAATTAATTTGCTCACCAACGATCTACTTACGACATAAAAATAAAGTTTGGATGTAACCTAAGGTTATTTAGTTATGCTTTTGTCATGCTTCTTAAATAAATAAATGTACACTCAGCGGCGCATGAGGTTACCACAGTGTCAATTTTGCTCAAGCTTATTGCAAATAAAGTTAAATATTGAGAAAGCAAATTCGAGGTATTTTCGTTGTTAATCTGATCAGCATGATTGATAATATCAATTTTATTCGTTTTCATTACTGTAGTGAGTGTCACTCAACTTTTAAAATGTTTTTTTCTGTATTTTGACTGTTCAATTTAACTATCCTGAATATCAAACATAATTAATATCTTACACTCACGATGAGATTGACATATATAAATGTAATACAAAAGTCCTGTAAAATAAAGAGAAAAAACCTTGTTACTTTTTGCGTTTCATATTTCTTTTCTAACTTTAAATTCAAATTACATATAATAACACTTTGGAGTTTTATATACCAGGCATCTGAAAATTAAGTATTAAGTACTTTTTTATTTGAAATAATATTATAAACTTACACAAGATTGATTTTAAAGTAAAAGAGTGATTTATTTCGACGGATAAGATATCCAATTAAAGTTTAGTTTAATGCTTGTTTATTTAATAAACATGATCAGCTTACCATTGATATTGAATGTAACATTGTTTACTTTATAATGATATCTTATTACTTACATTACAATAGATACTGTTGATAAATATATTGCTTGGTACTTAACCCATCGATTGTTCTATAGATGCTTATGTTTGTGTAATATTCTTCTAACAGCACCTTTAAGAAAGTATTAGTTCTCATAACATTAAATTCCAATAAAAGAACTTTAACAAGTTATTGTATGTTGTGTATTATTGTATCTTTAGTGTTTATAAATATAATAATAACGAAAGATTTGTTTGTTAGTAACGGATAAACTCCAAAACTATTAGATCGATTTTAAAATATCTTTCAATATTAGAAAACTACATTATTCATGAGTAATATAGGCTATTTTGTAGTGTTCAAGTTAATTTCACCTATGCAGAGCCGGGTCGGATTGATAGTATATGAAGTTGCATAAAATATTTATGTATCATCATTTATGTTACTACATTTTATAACAAATTGTTTATCACTTCTCCGTAATTCCTGTTGTTCTTTGCCTTTTAACATTAGTTGGTTTAGTAGTGTCAGCATGAATCATAAATTATCCTGTAAAGTAGTTTTGTACCAATTTTCCTGTCTTATAGCGGCTGCCTGTATACTTTTGCTTGTGAACGCTTCAGTAGTAATTAGACTCTTGTAAATACAGTAGTCCTCATACCACGTTCTCTTTAATTTTAGGGATGCGAGCTTGTCTGGACTGAAAAAGAGACGAGTGTGAAATTAATTCGAAGTCCCCGGGAAATGGTTTCTTAGTGAAAAAGACTTGTTAGTGATTTTAAAAGCGAGCGCAGTCCACCGAATGAAGTCGAAAGTGGTGAAGATGAAATATTTGCCTCCGGGCGGGCCGAAGGAATCGTATACATTGTTAACTGCAAGAAGAAAATATATGAAGAAGTTAATGTATGTATTTTCAGCTTTCAACCGCTTTTTTCTTACGCTTTGGATTTCACTAAGGTATTTAAGTAGTTATTGTTCTTATGAGCTTCAACTGTTGTTATTTAAGCAATTACATCGCTAATCACTAATTCACTTCTCCTATATAATTTACTTAATTTTATCTTAAATATTATAGAAATTCTTCTACGGATAGTCTATAATTTCGATTAAAGGCATACCTCAGCTAGGTCAATACCTAAGTATGAAATGAATAATATGTTACTTTGTCCTGGATCTGTATTTCTGGTATTATAGTTTTCAATTTCCGTTACCTTATTTCTTATTCAGATAGGTACTTACTTACGTTTAGATCAGAATTACTTATTTATAGGTTTTTTTAAATAATAATATTAGTCAACTAAATTCTCATACAAGATTTTGCTAAGAAAATTGTCTACGCTTTCACAAAATAATAATTGTTACAAACAGAAGTTATCAAGTTTTTTAACAACCTCATGATCATAAAATCCATCAGTATTAATGGCTATAGAGTTATTATTCTAAGGGCTATAGAAATAATAAAGAACGCTTTTGCTTTCTAAGCAATAACATTGACCGGTAGTATTGTGGGTAGTAAATACCACTCACACCATTATTTTCCCTTTAATATCATTTACATACATTTTTTTCATTTACTATGGATATAGCAATATTTTGATGAATTTATTAATTGGACTCAAATTCCTTTTCCTTTACATTTTAATAGCTCATTAAATATACTTATATATTATTAAAAAGTTTATCAATTATGTAAAAGACTTCCTTAAGTAAGCACAAATTCTTAGTACACATATTTATACACTAACAATTACCTCATGGAGGAGCTCGATGGCGCAAGTGGTTAGCGCGTTCGGCTGCGATCGTTGAAGTTAGGCAACTTTCGCAGTGGTCGGTCATTGGATGGGTGACCAAAAAAAAATTTACTATCGCGAGCTCCTCCGTGCTTCGGAAGGCACGTTAAGCCGTTGGTCCCGGCTGCATCTGCAGTCGTTAGCACCCACCAATCCGCACTGGGCCCGCGTGGTGGGTCATGCCCAATCTCCCTATTCCATCCATAGGGAAGGCCTGTGCCCCAGCAGTGGGGACATTAATAGGCTGATGATGATGATGAATTACCTCATAAACATCGATGAGGAATTCAGTTATGCGAGTACCTACCAATTATTTAGGGAGATATTTCCAAAAACGTATTTACCATTGCACAAAATGATTGTTTTTAGTTGTTAATATAATATTTAAAACCTATCTGAAACAAAAAAATAATACTACATATTACCCTAATGACTATTACGTCAAAAAGTTAGGCGTTCAACATGAGTTTGACACTAAATAAAACTAGTTTTTTACGGGTTAATGCACGAAACTTTATTTATTTAATGAATCAATTTTTATTTAATTTTGTCGATCTACCTTCGAAAGACATGTAAAGGCTGCGAAACGTCAATAAATAAATAAAGTTTCGTGCATTAACCCGTGAAAAACTAGTTTTATTTAATGAGTGATGTGCGTGAAAGCCTAAGAAACAAATATGAGTTTGACACGTCTCTGACGTGTAATTAGTATTGCTACAAACATCTGTGGATTTTCTAATGCTGTTAAAATTAAAAAAAATGTAACTACTGTTTATAATGATAAATAAATTTTTAAAAAAGTAGTAAATGTCTTTCATGGCTAAACATGGTTTAAAACAGTGTCTAACTTGATTGCGTCACAACGTTGATTTTTGAAAACTGTTGCCCTAGCACGAACCAATATCGAATTCGAATAGTTTGCGAGTCCGAAATCTCATTGTCAAACTTTGTATGGAAACTTGAACAGCAGCGCCATAATCCGTTAATAACAAGAACTAAAAATCAGTTTACATTATTGACAATGACATTTCATACTCGCAAACGTTACGAACTCGATATTGGTTCGTGCTAAGGGTACTGATCGTACTTTACTTGTTGTTCATCGAAATCGAAAATCGAAAAGTTTTGTTTCTATTCAGCAAAGTAAGCGATAAGTGTCCGTCGATCAATTCACCCCTTGCAGCAGCAGTTGCTATCTATCCTCAGAATGCTGCAGCCAACACAATGACAAATGTCAGCCGTTTGCTCAACAGGGTACTGTTAAACTACCGTTAGATATTTAATCATGATGGATGAACCTGGCCTAAGCCCGTTAGGGTTGTTTAAATACGAACAAATGTGAAAATACCTATATCCAACTATCCAATTTGTTCCTACAGGGGTAGTTAATCTATATTTAGTGTTCTAAGATATCAGAAGTAATTTTTGATAATTGTTTTATTAATAACTAGCTGACCCGGTGAGATTCGCACAGTCATAATTTTCTGCTTAATTTTTTATATAAACTTGGTCCTGAAAAAAAAAATTATCATGGAAAGCAAAATATCTTATATGTCATAGTATTTAGCTTTTTCGAATCAGTGTTGCTTACGCCCTGCTATTTGCTTGCTTGACTAGAAATGTATGGCAGGCCGAGTGGTTTTCGCTTAGCGTCATTTAATTCTTCAATAAAAGGTACTATGTAACTCTTTGATAGAAGGATATTTAGAAAATACATTTTTATGAAGAAATTCAAATTTTCATGGCCCTACTTCTCATTTTCGATGAGTTATGATTTTTTTGTGTAGAAATACTTTGATTGCCGAATCTGTGAAGTTAATAAGTGGCGGTTAAGCAATTTCGCTTTACCACTGTCGATAATCTTTATATATATAATTCTTCTGTGAGTGTGTATGTCACTGAACTTCTTTTAAACGACTGGACCGATTTTGATAAAATTTTTTGTGTGTGTTCAAGGGGATCTGAGAATGGTTTAGATTCACAATTTTGTCCACTGGACAACCCCTATTTTTTTAAGGGCGGTACGAAGTTCGCTGGGTCAGCTAGTATACTATATGGTTTGAAATAATATATTATATGCCAGCCCTACGTAGTTGCCAATGACGTATAGTCGGCCCCGTGGCTTACGTTCTTTATCTAACCTCGCCATGAAAAACTAGAAGCACTTCACCAGAAGCAGAAACGGTCCGCAGATTGAGAGGCAACTGTCACAAAAACGTGATTAAGACTTAACGGTACAATTTCAGTTATAAATAAGCCGATATTACTCGAGAAGAGTCCGTCAGAGGCACACGGTCATTGGCACTACGTCCTTGATCCATTTCTATGATGCTGTCGCAACTTTTTTTTGTAAACAAGTACTTATACAATAACAATTTCTACTTATTATACAATACAAACTTGGTTCGTAGATGTTGTTTGCCTTTTTAAAAGTTTTCTAAGTTCCTGTTCTCATACTTTTTATTATTTTTCCATTTCTCCCTCTTTTATGTTTGTAGTCTTAAAAAAATCTTAAATTCTGGTTTTTGTATCTCATAGAATTCAGCAAGCGTTTGCAATGTAAGCGAAAAAAATGGTGTTTATTTACGATATCACATTAGAAACCTCTAAAATTATCACTATATTATGCGTGGAATATACATATAAACCTCCCTGAGTTGAATTCTAACTATTTAAAAAAAACAACATCAAAATCCGTTGCGTAGTTTTAAGGATCTAAGCATACAAAGGGACAGACAGACAGCGGGAAGCGACTTTGTTTTATACGATGTAGTGATAAGTATCTTTATTATAGGCCTGACCAACTAAACGCATACTGGCGTTTAGTTACAAATATTGCAAGTTGCAACAGTAGCGATTCAGATACAAATGGGTTATTGTCATGGTGCCTTTCTCCGCTATATCACCACGGGAGTCCATAAACGGCGAAAAGACATCGACATCGCTCTATCATAAAGTTCGTAGTCTTACCGAGACGCTGTAACCTACTTAAGTTTACTCAAAACCATGTCAATGGAGAGGAAAATAAAATCAGCAATCATAAAATGTTTGTTTAAAAGTTAGAAAGAAATACGCTGGATATTTTCTTTAAAATCAGTTAAGTAATTATTATCTTTATTTTATTTCAATAAGGATTGTTCAGTTGCCTCTACGTCTATCTATCGTCTTTTATTATTATGTACACTGTTTATGTAAATTTGTATTATTTTTGCCCTTTAATTTCTGAGCAGCTGTCAGCAAATTAACTCTTTTTTTTACAGAACCGCACGTGGCTTCGCATTCATCTATAATTAGAATTCATGTTACGTACTTAAATTATTATTTTTCACTATTGGGAGATGTGTAAGCTTTTCTAGTGCATAAAATGCATAATTTTAAGTCAAATTTAATACCCTTTGCCTATTCATTAAAACACAATGAAGTGAAACGGATGGTTTAATTAGTAATTTGATAGCTTTATTAAAAAAATAAGTAGGAAAGCGTTGTAAGCCACACCATACGTGTAATCATTATAAAATATCGTGATTAAAAAGGTTGTATTAGCTAAATTAACACCGTCACAGATAAGCACCCTCGCTTATAATATTCCCCGGCTTATCACACCCTTGTGTGTACTTTAGGGCTCCGCGAGTGAAAATTTATTATTATTTATTAAACACCATTCCATTTTCATGATTATTTTAAAGTAAGTAAGAGTTTTATACCTTATTTATGATGACCCTAATACACATTGAATCTTAATCCACTTTATTAATAAACGCAGAATAAATTTGAAGTTAGTATATATTTTGTCTCTGTTCATTGAATGCCAAATGGTATTTGAGTGATATGAACAAAACACGGTGTATCTAGTCTCAGTTTATTAAGCCTCGTATTAATAAGGGGCTTAGAGCTATGCTCTAAGATAAGGGGGTATAAAATTGGATTAAATTTCATAAATAGAAAGAAGTTTCAGGTTCACGAAACTAATAATATAGGTAATTAAAAAAGTTCCTGTACCTACTAACATTTTCAAATTAATTATTTTGTGTTTGTGAAATTGATACATAGAAACTACGATTACGTAGTTTCTATTCCATAGAATATTTTTAATTAATTTTGTTCTACGAATTTTCGTAGTTGTTAATTAATTGAAGAACTACGAAAATTCAGTATTTTATAGTATTATATAATAGTATTTCGTCGTACAAAACTATAAATTACTTAAAAATATTTTATTTTTCAAAGGCAAATAATTTATTAATGGCTGTTATTGACAATGATAATTAATTATTTAATTTTTTTCTGAATCTTTTGAGATTTTTGAGCATTGTCTTATTATTATTTTTTAATATGTATGTGTAAAGACTTCTTTATTTGATAACTTATAATTTAACAAGACAGTCATGGTCAGTTTTGCATAGTTCTCCAACCAAACTTTTACCCCGTATATCGGTAATGGAACACAAAGGTATAAACCACATTGGTGTTTCAATACCCAATGATAACACACAGTGTGATAATATTTTCACATGAGTGTTTTAATACCTAATTAGGATAAACAGTTGTATATAACACTGTATCTACTCACATGATATGAACCCTCTATAAAATATTCTGAAACCATGGGGTGTTCTAAGAATATAAAATTAATAATAAGCTTCGCGTTGTGGTGCTGAAAATTGTGGCTGTCTAATGAGTAAACCCTTTGTACGGAAGGGATCGAAAAAGCGAAGGAGTGTTATTATGAAATTTAGTACAACGTTATAATATCCGTTTGTATGATATTATGGTCATTAGATATTTTAAATGTTGTCAATAAGCTAACTGTTTCAGAATCTTTTATATAGGTTTTAAAGGGTGTACTGTTGTTTTATTTACGGACCTTGTACCTCATATTAAACTCTGGTACCTTTTTTTTGTACTTGTAACAGAAACCGCTAATTTGCTGCAATTTGCGATCGCGGATCTGTTATATCGTAATGCGTATAGGACGCGCACCTGTGTAAATTAACTATATAATGGCATCTTACTAGCTATGTTTTATTACATTAATACGTGAAATTTAAATTTAATCTGAAGTTTTGCTTAATTAAAGTGTTTGATGGCCTCTGTGTCCGAGTGGTTTGTACGCCTGGTTTGTCGAATCCCGGTGGGGGTAGATGTTCGTGTGATGAATACGAGCATTTGTACTCCAGTCATGGATGTTTAATATGTATTTATATAAATATACATATACTTGTACAGTATATGTATTCTATCCGTTACCCTAGCATCCCATAACACAAGCCTTATAGTGCTTACTTTGGGGCTAGGCTAATTGGTGTGAGTGTTGGAAATATTTATTATTATTAATATTATAGGAGGAGTGTAGAGAGCGAATATCCTATTAATATTACCTATAAATGCTAAAATTTATATATTTGTTACCCTTGACCCTTACTCAATCACGCAAAAACTACTGAACGGATTTGGGTTAAAATTTTGTACGCATATAGTTTATATTCAGGAGTAAGACATAGAATATTTATTTATCCCGAAAAAGTGTTAGGTCCCTGAGGGATTTTCAAAAAACTAAAGTTAACGCGGATATACTTGCAGGCGGCTGCTAGTTTTTATATAAACATTTAATTTTATAACATCAAAAGTACATTAAAGTAAAAAAAAAAATAACGTTACCACACAGCTATAAGTACGAAACATGCATTGACAAAAGAACTAAAACGTTCTAGTTTTGGTCTGTAGGCGACGCGGCTAGTAGCAATAAATGTACTGAGTGGATACATATTGAATGAAATTTTAAATAACATGCTACCGATTTCTTTTTTTTTATCTTGCATTGTGAAATGAATGTCATGATGACGTATATGTAGCAAATCAAGACATTACACTTAACAGTTTCATTCATAGATTTCTGTTCATTCATAGATTTCTGAAATTACGATCTTTTTTAGAAGGCCTTTGCAAAGTAGTTTCTTTTTTAAATAGCATCCACAACATTCGTTCTGCACTAAAGCAGTCGATGAACAAATTATAGTTTCCATACAAAATCGTCATTTCCGCGGTACGGATTATGAAGTTGTGTTATTAATATAATTACCGTAGATCACTGTAAACAGTACTAAGTACAGGTGTTTACCGTCAGTGCAAAAAATCACTTTCTATTGCTGCACTTATATTGTTCGTATTAGTTCTTGCAAAGATAATATAAAAACGATTTTTTTGTGTCTCACAGGTATTAAAATAACATTGTGTGAAATATAATAAAAAATAATAGTCTCAAACTAAGCAAGCTTCTTTATACTAAAGAAAAAATACTATAAAAGCACATGTCATCACATCAAAAAAAGGTTGATATCACTTGCAAAAACTGAAATATTTTCAAAATTTAACTTAATCGAGAGAAAATGTTTACGTTATATCTTTTTTTATTTAAAAATATACTTTTTGAAATTAAAAAAATAAACTTATTTTATTTTTTAGTATAAAAAAATATAATAATTCTATCCTAAGGCGATTGTAACAGAACTTTGATAGAAATAAAGAGTTAGTTTAATCAAACTTAAAAACCTTTTATTAATAAATTGTTGTGTATCTAATACAAAATAACTCCTCCTCTGGCTCGAAAACATGCGAAGATCTTCCTGGGCATGCTGAGGATCAAGTTATCCAGCATTTCTTGTGATAACCTGTCCCATTCTTGAACAGCAGCTTCCCTGAGCTGCGGCACAGTCTGGGGTGGTGACTGCCGGTTCCAAACAGCTCGCATAAGAGCATCTCACGCGTGCTCTATTGGGTTCAAGTCAGGAGAGCCGGCAGGCCAGTCTAACCTTGTGATTTCGTATTCTCGGAGAGCAGCATTGACTCGTTGAGCTCGATGTGCGGGCGCATTATCGTCAACTAGTACAAATTGGTGCCTATGGTTTTCTCGGAAAGGTCTTACGATTCCATCATAGCGACTGTTTTGTATCTGTCTGCCATCATGAAGTCTTGATAAGGGTTTAAAGGCGTTCTAGTCCCAATCATAATACCACCCCAAAAGGACACTGATTTCCCGCCTTGTTGAACCGTTCCAGTGGCCGTTCTTTGTCTTTCTGAGTCTCCAGGTCTTCTCTAAACACGGACAAGTCGGTTATCTGGATGAGTACTGATTCGCAATACGTCAACAAAGAGGCAGTTTTGCCAAATGTTTACCTCTTCGTCTTCTTCGTTTTGCCGGAGCCTAGCCCACTGTAATCTCCGTCGCTGACGTTCCTGTGAATTCAAAAATGCTCGCAAAGACCTCCGTGCTCGTAATACAGCCTTGTGTAAGCAATTCCAAATGGTCTGAGTGCTAACTTCAAGTCCGGAGGCGGCCCGTATATCTGCTTTTAATTTAGTGGCGTTTTTTGTGGGTTCGCGAGCTACTAGCTACCTGATGTAGCGCTTCTAAACAGTTGCAAAACGATGTGTCGATCAGCTAAATTACCCATGCCGTGGTACCCTGCAACGTGATTACTACATAGGATTGGGATATAGCAACTCTGCGTGCTATTTCTCTCGTAAAATAACCTTCTACCCTCAAAGTTACAATTCTGGCTTGTAAGACATCTGATAATCCTCGTGGCATTTTTTAAATCACAACTTTCCGTGAAAGAAATATTTTAAAGTCAATAATATTAAAGAAAATATAACTAGAAAAAATTCCACGCGGACCAGGCAGCAGACGGGACTCGAACCCGCACCCTTCGCAATCCGGGCGAATGCACTGACCGGATTGCGAAGGGTGCGGGTTCGAGTCCCGTCTGCTGCCTGGTCCGCGTGGATTTTTTTCTAGTTATATTTTCTTTAGATTTAAACATCAAGCAGTTACATGCTTTAAAAATAATAAAAATTATAACTATAATTGCTATTTCTTCTTTCAAATGTTTAATACTTGTAAAAGTATTCATTTCACATTGTGGGTTTACCTATAATGCGAAGAGATGGCGCTGCCTTGCAGCTTAAGAATAGCTAGAAGGAATTTCGACGCGGTCCGTGAGGGCCGCGGTAGCATAATTGGTCAGTGCATTCGCCCGGATTGCGAAGGGTGCGGGTTCGAGTCCCGTCTGCTGCCTGGTCCGCGTGGAATTTTTTCTAGTTATATTTTCTTTAGATTTAAACATCAAGCAGTTACATGCTTTAAAAATAATAAAAATTATAACTATAATTGCTATTTCTTCTTTCAAATGTTTAATACTTGTAAAAGTATTCATTTGACATTGTGGGTTTACCTATAATGCGAAGAGATGGCGCTGCCTTGCAGCTTAAGAATTGCTAGAAGGAATTTCGGCGCGGTCCGTGAGGGCCGCGGTAGCATAATTGGTCAGTGCATTCGCCCGGATTGCGAAGGGTGCGGGTTCGAGTCCCGTCTGCTGCCTGGTCCGCGTGGAATTTTTTCTAGTTATATTTTCTTTAGATTTAAACATCAAGCAGTTACATGCTTTAAAAATAATAAAAATTATAATCAATAATATTAATTAAGTCAGATTACTGAATGAGTGTCATCTTGCATTGCATGTCTTTCTATATGGAAAAACAATTGAATTATTTTATTGTTTTATGTTCTAATTCGAATTTTGAAAATAAGAATCTTATCAGAACGAGAAATACAAAAAAGTCTTCTGTAACACAAAAAACAATCTATTTTTCAAAGTGATCGCAAACTTTTTTTGATGATTGTATATACATATAAACGTCTTGAAAACATTCGTGCTCATAGCACAAAATTAATGTTCCTACCAGGATTCGAGCTAAGAAGCTTTGGAGCAGCACCCCTAGCTCGAAATTCGATAGTTTTGCAATCGTATCATCATCGTCAAATTTTGTATAGAAGGAGCCAGTTTGTTCTTACGTCCGGTAGGTCCGTACGCAATGCTTAGTTTTCATAGAAATATTGACGATGCGATCCGAATGCGGAGCTGTCAAGTTCATGCTTAGGCCTCAGAAGGCACGACTCCTACCTACTGTGTTGCATATGGTTGCCGTATTAATATCAAGTACTTTACTAAAAAGTTTAAAATTAAGTATTAAAATTTAAACACAGTTGTAATATTGACTTTCTGAATTCACTGCTTCCAACGTTGATTCATTATCAAATAAATTCGTGAAGTATATTTTAACTACTATAAATATAAATTCTTTCAAGTGTAACTAATAACTCAATATGATCATCTCTCTTGTTTTCCAAGTTCTGAACAGGTTAAACGAAACAAAAGTAATTGCAATAAAATAACATCATCACTGCGGCGTTGAACGCTCGACCCCATAACTCTGGCTGGCGAGAACCTTCAACGCTGTATTTTTCGAGACAGAAATATTATTTTGTTTCCTGTCACTGAGAAGTGTATGCTCTATCCTGCGCCTATCTAGGGTCGGAGTGCGGGATCGTGGCTATTTTTCACAAATACCTTCTGTGCCTGTTGAAAATATCACGAATACTTCGGTTGCCACGGCAAAATGTTTGTTTTGAATGTTTCTTTGTGGTGTTATTTTGTGAGACTGGCTCTTCTGTGGCTGCGTAGAAATTCAGCAGTTGAAGATAAAAATGTAAAATCCGAAAAGTTAAAGTGACTTGTACTTTGTAACTTTTCTCATATATTGTATGTTTATGACTCTAAATAACTGGTTACTTAATAAAGTGTCTAATAAAAATGTAGTTGTATTTGCAAGTGTTGAATGTAATATTTATAATACAATTAATTGCATTTCTCGACATTTAGCTTATTTCTTTACATAGTTACTGCAATATTTTTTTCGTTAACTATTTCATAGAACCTAATAGAATAAAACATTTTAAATCCCTTATACTTACGATAATGTTGTTGCAACATTTCTATTAAAATTTATAAATAAATACATTCGATAAGGTTATATGACTAGTTTATTGTCGTACTTGTTCCTCGAAATGGCTGATTTCCAATAGTCGAAATTTCACAAGTGAAACATTGTTTGCAATTCCGAATATCAGTAAACTCGATATTGACCTATCTGCGTCACCCAGTTGCGGCAACTGCATAACTTATTCACTTACTCCAACTAACACCAAATAATGCCACTATAAACTGCAAACTGTCTCCCCAAACTGTGCCTTGCAAAGTAGGATATCGAATCGATAGAATATTCGAGTAAGTACCATAAACCCTTGGCTAATTTCTATGTTCCATCATGCACCTGTCATTGTTATGATTTTATAACTTTGCTTATCGATAGGTATCAAATGCATTGTATGTAATGCGTTTTTTTAGTATTTTGAGTTAAGCTCCAACTAAGTAAAACTCCAGTTTTGTGTTTTGCTTAGGATGTCACACGTGTTGACATACCACCACTTTTTGTAGGCTTTGAAAATTATTTAGCACTGCATTAGAAAAACACATTAACTCTGCTCAAGACTTCCTCCTGGATGTATCTGGTTACTATTAAAAACGATGCTTCCTAGCATTGCATCTCCATAAATATAAAACAGTTGACAAACCATGTCGATATCGCCAATTTATAACCTCCAACGCTTCACTAGCTCTTAGAAAAACATATTACTAATCTATATTCTATTTGAACAATAAATAACATACGGTTTTCTTAATTACTGTTACACATTGCCGTTGACAGCCGAACAAGTTTCACTAATCACTTGTTTGTTTCACTCATCCATTAGATTCGAAACGGTAGCGTGTGGTTTTTTAATAAGTCAAAAGAAAAAAAAAAGAAAGACGCGTTCAAGTTTGCAACGGTTTTACTATTGAAATTGTGAGTGTAAGAGAAACACGACGCCGACGGTGACAATTAACTGTTAATAATATAGCTTTTGATTGTCAGTTGGTTGTATTGACCACTCTATTTGAAAACCAGAAATCGTATTGCAAATAATGAAAGATAGTTTTGAAAATTTTGATTATGTACTCTTATTTTAGAGTTGAATTTAATGGATTGTATAGATTTTTTTTGTTCTTAAATAAGTTCACTGTGTTATTTTATTGTGGTATTAAATTATACCATATCTGACGAATATAAAAAAAAATCAGTACTTTTATTGGCTTGCTAATTACTGCCATCAAAAATGACTGATGATTTGATCAACCCTAAAATTATTAGATACAGTAGCGCTTAAATAAGAAGGAAGAGTATCAACTGTAGTATTTTGAATTTAATATTTGGTTTTAGTTTTGTTGAATTTCGTGATTAGAAGACAAAATATTATTTCTGTCTTTGTCAGGTAAAATTACGTTTTAAAACAAAACATAATAGCATGGTGCAAAAAGTAATTTGTTTGCAATTAACATAATCGTCATATTTTGAGCAACTACATCAATGCATAGCAATTCATAAAAAATACAGCTAAATTAATTATGATCCATAATTGGTATGCGTTTTTTAAAACACTCATCATAACTGATATCATTGGCATCGTCTAATAATAACTATAAATGAAAATGAATCTCCATTTCCCTTGGCCACGTCACAACTATTAAGAAAGTCATATAAAAGTCCACGCTTTATCGGTTTCGTCCACCTAATTTTTATTTTTAAAACTTTATGACAAGTTCTTGTGAAAATAAATATGAAATGTTGCGGAATACTAAGGTTAATATGAATTTATTCTCATGCACAAAAGCTAACTTTAGATAAATTGAAATCTTAATTTGTTGAATCATAATAATAATATGATCTAACAAGTGATGACGATGTAAACTGTTTTATATTCTTTAAGTTAATTAATTATATGGTTTCATAGTTATAACATAACATCACCTATTTGGTCCTAGGAAGTAGTGAAGTTAACGTAATAATGCAATAACCTAGTGTTCTACACGATGAGCAGCATTTATAAGCAGTTATCATTATCGATCGATTCATCGGCTACGTTTACAAAACAAATATCTCAGATGTATGCGGTTTATAAAACATAATTATTAAAATTCAACACAATACCATCGACTCAATGAAATACAGTAATCAGTTTATATTTATATATAATGTAATTAATATAATGAAATAATTGTATTAATTTCAGATTTATCAATATACGCTGTGACATATCTGCCTTTTCTATAAAAACAATTTTATTTTATTTTCTTGATGACATTTTAATGGCATTGAGTCAGTATAAATATTCATATGTACATCCAAGTTTGAACAAAAAGTTCTTTTTATTTTAAATTCTTGTTAGGTATGCTTTTTAATATTGACTGTATGAATTTCATTATATTACACTTCTACTGAAGACAATGCAGGATAAAGGAACACATTTACATTGCATAATAATAATATGTCTCAAAACTGTTTTTCCGCATGGATGCGAAACTATCTCCCTAAATTCCCCTTCCTACCCAGGATGGCTTTTGTTGTGATTCACACGTCGCCAGACACTTTTTAAAAGCCTTTGTGTCGTCAAGTGTGAGTACGGTACGTTCACATTGTCGACTCAGACAGTATTTAAGTGCTTCCCTCTTCTGGTTTTGTAGTAGAAATTGGCTTCGCAACGCTCCATACACGAAGTAGAGTATCGCCCGATCATGTATCATATGACTTGACCGTTGTATTCACTAAAATCACTTTAAGTATAATACCATCAAAGAGCTTTGCTATTAGTAACTTCCAATCAATATTAAATATACACATTGAGGAGCTCGATGGCGCAGTTAGATAGCAACTTTTGCAATTGTCAGTCATTGGATGGGTGACCAAAAACTTATTATCTCAAGCTCCTCCTTGCTTCGGAAGGCAAGTTAAGCTTTTGGTCCCTGCTGCATCTGCAGTCGTGAGTACACACCAATCCGCACTGGGCCCGCTTGGAGATGATACATATTCATGCTATATATATCCTTTGCTGTGTCTATAGAGGATCAAAAGAGGAGGTACCTATATTTTTCATCAGCTTATAATGTCCCCTTATTGTAGAAGGATGACCTTTCCTATGGATGCTATAGAGAGAATAAAGTATGGCGAGCATGGTAAATGCTAACGACTCTCAAATACAGTCGTGGTCAATGGCTCAATCTTCCAAGCTGACGACCTGACTCATAGAGAATCGCACACCTACTCAACGCACTAGCTGCTAAGCTAAGCTATCTTGAATTTACTACTTAATCACCACTTCACATCAGGTGGAGTAGAATCATTTACCTACCTTGCTATAAAAAAAACATCGCTATTTGATGTTTAGAGTCAGTAAGTAGTACGCCATAACTTCACTGACAATGATTTCGAAACTGTCATACGAATAATGTTTTGCTTTGCTAGTTTTGCGTCTGTACCGATCAATCAATTTAAAATCTGTGGTTTGTCAGTCTATTGTCGAGGTCATTTGTGTCGTTTGTTTGTCTGTCGTGCGCGAGAACACGTGACCGATATCGATCCTGTAATACGATCCTGATGGATGTTGTTGACTATAAAATATATTTGTAATATTTTATTTGTCATTTTATCTGTCTTGTTTTTGTCGCATTTCAATTCAGTTTTGTTTCCGACTCATATTATTGGACTTTTTCATAATTAGAAATTACGCAATAAAGATTTTTGATACTACATCATGTTATTTCGCATAATACGCTTAATATCAAGAAAAAAAACAAATAAAGGTTTTTATTAGCCTTAAACTTAGGCTTTAAATAATATTGCATAATAAATGAGATATGGAATAACAACTATGTATCACCTAATTGTCAATATAAATACAAGTAAAGTTTAGTTTTATTCCTATTTATTTAAAAAGTACAAAACCGAAAAGGCTTATTTTTTATCTCCAACTATCAAATAGGTTAAGTATTACAGTTGCAGTCAACAGAATTAACTCAAGCTTATGCAGTCTCGCTTTTTAGGGAAACACTTCATACAATCGATATCATATTAGAAATGTTTCTAATATATTTAGGAGATCGCTCACGGAATTAGAATATGATTCACTAGTCAAAGTAAATGAAGACAGCAAATAAATAATGAAGATATTCAACGAGTGGTCTTAAATACATGGTTCTCAGGCTTAGATTTTTTGCCCAGACAGACATTCCCACCAACAACCCTTCAATGTCAGCTCAGCGTTATTTTATTTTGGTGCAATTGAAGAACGCCCCGACAAAACGTCTGAACATGTGTTGCTTCCTGTCCTGTTGAAATGAAAACACTAAATATTTTGAGCGCATATTTGATAAACCACGATCTCCTTCATTGCTGCTTTATTCAGTCTCTCAAAAGTCTACTGAAGTTTACGTAACTATATCTAAGGGACATAAGCTACATTCTATTAGAACTCCTTAATTGGACAAGTTGTTTGACTTTGCCGTTTGATGGTTTACGAGGATGTTAATTTGATACAAGTCTCGGTGTTTATTGATTTTATTGGTATATCTACACTTCAAATAGTTTCGATGATTAGCTTTTTTTTATCATTCTCCAAGCTGAATAAAACCATCTTGTGATTTTTATATTTAATCTCTCTGTATCAAAATAACATTGGTGTTACATTTCCTACGTTCCTTCCTTACTTGTTGAAATATTTAATTTTTAAAAGCGTGCTGTGTGAAACAATAGGATTAAATAAATGTTATATCTACACGCACATGTTGGTAATTGATAATCCAATTAACTTGATTTATATGGCTGAGAAGACAAAATGGTTAATTTCACGGTCATAGAATTTGAGTTTGTTTTTTTCTTTACTAACATGAGAAACTTATTTACACAATTCTGAACGGTAAATAATGAAGAAATCATGAGTATGATTTTAGTAAATATTTTTTACTAAATTTATGCTAACATGTTAACTAATTATCATATTGTGATAATTGTTATTTTAAAGCATTAATTTTTAGTTATATTTTCGTAGCATGTACAGATATAATAGTACAAAACTTGTTTAAAAATGTGAGAATCGCTGGTAAGAATAAACGTGATAAAAAAATTCTAATGAAATGTTACCTACTCCGTGATATTCTGGGAAAAGTAAAACAAAGGAATCATAAATGTTAACCTAAAAGAATTTTCTTGGCGATTTAATTCTGTTTTGTTATATCTATAGACAGAATTGTTTATTTTATTTTATTTAACTATATTAATGCCTCTCTATAACCGTGCTACGGAACTTTTAATGACATAATATTGTTATGCATATCAGCATATGGCATAAACTCCAATTCGCAGAAAATCATTTGGCATTCACTCATTTAGTAGACATCCAAACGAATAATTTTGTTATCCAGAAGCATGTTTAGGCATAAATCTAATATCGGCTATAATTAAAAGCAGTACCCTCACATCGCATAAGGTTCACGTCGTCGGTCGTAGAATGAATCGTCTTTTGGCATACAAAAAAATAACTTTTCCTTGTTTATTTATCTATTACCGTAACTGGTGCTTCGTCGGCCACTGCCGCGGCACGCTCGCTAGGTTCGCGATAAGATTAGGTCACAACACTAACCTAACCTAAACCACTGACAACTAAATCTCAAGTGGTGTAACAATCAAAAGGCACTGAAAATCAATGAACACCACACGTTTTTCTGTATCAAATCGCAGCACATCAAACCTGCAATCTGAAAACAAACATATTTTTTTATAAAAAACCCCCACTGACCACAAATGCCGATCATGCTTAGCGAATTTATGCAGAATAAATTTTTGCCACAGATAATTATGCCTCAAAAAATTCTGCCGTCTTAATAGTATGCTATTATGAATTAGGACATTTGGCTAGTTAATAATTCTACTCAATAAAATATGTATTTTCCAAATATTTGTTTAAAGAAGATTATGCCAAGAGTTACGCCAAATGAATTTCTGAGCAACAAGATGCTGCTAGATGGAGGGAACCCTCATGCTACATACAGAAATTGTTCAGTAACTGTGACATAATTGAACTGTATCCGTTCCAATTATTGTTTAGTATCAAAATTGCAAATACACATCTAAAGTAAATATACTTAAATAACTGCGTCTCGCCGTACTTCACATTGCTGAAGTAATTTTGATGAGCAAATGAGCGCTTAAAATCAAAATGTAAACCACTGTGTCTTCTTATCCCTACTAGATTTGTTAGATTTTTTTATGTTAAAAAGATGGCAAACAAGAATGTGGCCTGCCTGATGTAAATCGGCTACCATAGCTTAAAGAAGCTTGCGATACAAAAAATGTCACTCGCGCCGTTGCCTTCCTTGACCCCATCCCCCAGCCCGTGGAATCCTCAAACCTTACTCACCGACATAAACACAATACCACCAAAATAGTATAGTGTTATTTTACTGTGTTCTATTGTCTGTGTCTTCTGTAATGTGGTGGTTACTCCCCCAGACGGGCGCTCCAATTCGAACGGAAAATCCGCTTTGCTCTTAAACGTGTTAATAATACATTAATACCCGAATATCACTCGCGCGTTGCATACCCTGACTGACCCTATGCAATAGGGCAGTTTTGTAATCCTAACTCATTACATACATATTAAAAATTAGTTTTTTTTGGCTGCCGTTTATCAGAAAGGTTAAAAGGTACCAGTGTAAAATCTGCTATACTTAGTCTTCCTATCTTAGAAAACTCGTTCTATTGTTTCTTTAACTACAAATTAAAATCTTGCATGTTCGAAAGTACAAGAAAAAGGCAATCTTCTCAAGATCGAGAAGGAAACAAGTAGGTATTAGAATATTTATTGCTTCATCTTGAACACAATAACAGGCCGGTCCGTCATTTATCGTTAATGCACAAAGGGACTATTTCTAGTATCGAGCTCAAATTACATCTGTTACTGTTGAAAGACAACCTTCATGAAGTTTTATTTTTATCTCAGAAATATTTTTTCCTGAACATTGTTTATAGGTGGTTTAGAGCTTTTAGCGAGTCACAGTAGATATGTTAAAAGGTCTATGCCAACCATATGTTCCTATGCCAGCAGCAGGCCAGGTGCGTATGAAACATTTAAACCGCATACAAATGTATTTTCCACAAGCGCTCCATCTGATTCAAACATTTCGCTTAATTGCTATTTTAGTTTTACCGTTACATTATGTACTTCCCTTATCGTTAGCAAATTTTGCTTGTTTGCTACAACTTCATACTAATCCACAATTTTTAACAAAATAACCGTTCGAAGTTATCTTAAGTTAAGGATATCTTGGTTAGATATTGCGACGATCTGCTAAAATCTATTTATTTGGACTGCATCTAGGTGATAACTTGTGTCAGCTATGAACCGTCTCATTTAATAATAAGGGTTTTTAAAAATATTTTTTGTGTATTGCTATTACCTACTACTAGTAGTAAACTAGATTCTGTATTCAATACCCTATTTAATTTATCAGGGTGCGCAAACTTTGAAATTTAAGCCTATCATAATTTTGTTACGGTTTTCAATTACGTCCGAAGAAGGAATATTACGAGACATTTGTTATTGTTAACGTTGACAAATTGAAAAACAACAAACATTTTATCAGTTGCGAACATCTGCCAATCAAGAATAATATGAGATAACAATGGCGACCCTTCATCACCGAAAATTACGGACAGCCGAAAAACAAACAACCTCTGATTGAGTGCGGGAACCGGTTATTGTAGATTAAAACTAGGGGAGATTTAATTTGGAAAACCATTCCGGCCATAACGTTTAGCGCGCAGGGAATATAGAATGGTCAGTTAATTGAGCAATAAATCACTGGCTTGACTCGAACCATTATTAACGGAGTTCCACCGCCGGACAACAGATGGGGTGGTTATCGCGTGCTCTTTTGTTTATATTCATGACAGCGTTAAATCGTTTATGTTTATAACCGGTTCACTTCAGATCTGAATGAGCCTGACACTGTTCATCAAGCGCCATTGATTATCTTAGTATTAATAGTTCTAATGTCCCATAATAAAAGCCACTATTAAAAAAATCCTTTTTACCTACCTGTATTTAAAATTAAATTAAAAAATGTGGATTTCCTGATTTTTCATTACATATTTCTTTAGTGTCTTATTTTTATCTTATTTTATTTTGCCTTTATGTACTACTAGTCCAGCGTCGATAATGTACTAATAACAAGATTTTAATACTCTAATAATAATAAAAAGGGTGTTCGTTCTTTATGGTTCTCATCTTTTTCTTATTAACTTACTAATACGTTCGTATAATATTTAAGTACATATTGACGATATTAAATTGGTCCATCGACAAAAGTTGCCCGCTGTCGTGAGTTGAATCACTGTAGTTTCTTTAACTGCTGAAAATATCATCTCCAAAGTAAGGTCATCTAAACTTTGGCGGACGGTAGTAGGTATTTTCTTATAGTATCATGAAAGTTGGAATTTGCTAGGAGAAATCCGGCAGGCATATTTCCAAATGAGTAGGTACGTGTTTACGTTAATGAATATAAATGAACCGTGATGAAGGCGAATTAGGGCGATGGGGAAGGTGACCTTGGAGGAAGGGCTTTGTTATCTGGAGATCAGTAAGGTCTGAGAGATAAAGTACCAGTTAATTATTCAGGTACTGCGTATGATATTTCTCAGTATGTATTTATTACCAGTATTATCTAGTTGTAGCGTTTTGGTCCTATGATAGGCCCTACAAACAATATGAGTATATTGTATACCCATATATAAAATAATATCTCTGAAAAAAGCGAGAAACAGCATGCCGGTCTTAATTATCTGTTTTTGATTAATACGTCTTGTTACTTATGAAATCAGGATCTGATTTTAAAATTTGTTGTTACCTGTAACAATCTTTCGTTTAAAAGATTAAGAAGTGTATATTTAAGTAGCGAATTTGTAATGGCATTTTGGAGCACATAATTCATCAACTTACTGCAGTGTCTACAGCGCGCTATTATATACTTGACTTTCACCCTCCTCACAAAAAATACTAGGAGTCTATTGGCCATACAATTTTACGAGTTACAGGTTTCTAAGAGTTCATAAAGCATAATTATAAAAAAAGCAATTTCCTTTCCTAAAGGTGGTAATAACAATTTATTCTCTCGGCTGTGTAGCAACGAGATCTATTGTACAGCATAATGATTATGACCGAGGGAATTGACTTGGGATCAAACGAAGTTAAAATCTTGATTAATGAATTCAGGGAGTTCAAAATAGCCAAATTGCATTTTTCATGTTATGTTTATAATCATGTTTCATGGTGTCAAATCATAAAATGACGAGATATTTAACTAAACATGAAATGGATAAATGGATATACATATTTGTTTCGTAGGATATACATATTAAGAAATGTTGAATTTGAGAGATGTGTATGAGAAAGCTTAAAATAACCACTAAGCAATCCCTGTGACGCAGGCCTTTACATGAAGTGACATAAGTGAGTCAGATTCAATAATGTCAATTTGGGGAATTAATAATCGAAACATATTTTAAATGTTTCATGAAAAATTTGCAATTTAAATGAGTAATAGCACAACATAGATAATAGATATAGGTTTTACAGACATGTCTATAAAACCCACCGTGATAAGCTAAATGCTGATGTTACGAGGATACCCACGCCTGTTAGGGGCAATTAGACAGATGGTAGGTTTTCCTGGCAAGTTTTCTCACAGTTCACTTACACACACCAATGAAATAGATTGACATTATTACCTTGCCTACGTAGGATTTTCTTAACTACGCCATGATAGGCAAGGTTTTAAAATAAGAAATGAAATTACATTTGTTCAACGAATTAAAAATTATTTCTGTTATGACTTTTACGTCATCGTAGCAAATTTTTCAATTAAAATTAGGTGGAGATTGAAATTGAAAATTACCGGAAAAATCTTAGCTTTAAAAAGTTTAAGTGATCAGCAGGTCTAAAACTACGACCTACTGGACAGCATCTAAAATATGTTTTATTTATTGAATTCTTAAATTTGATATTAATGACGTTGGTTTCATTTTCGCAATCTCATAAAAATCTCTTAATATACACACATCAAAAGTGTCTAGGGATCAAGCATTTTTATGCGGATTTCTTGAGATTGAGATGTGGCTTTGTAATAAATTTATGATTTTATAAATTTATATGGATCCTTTTTGGTGCATTTCATAATTTGAATCAGGAACTGTGAATCAAATTCGAGTAAAAGATGAAAATCAGCTGTCAATATTTTCCCTATAAAAACATACAACGCATTGAAGACATTATTAGTGCTACTGTTTCCCTACTACTGATTAAAACCAACGTTATTATGGAGCGGCGACGTCATTTAAGCAGGGAAGAAATGCTCAGAGCCGTGGGAATGATAGAAGCTGGTTCCCGGCAACGTACTGTGGCTTTAACTCTGAATACAAGTCAGAGTGTTATCAGTCGACTTTGGACACGATACCGAAGCACTGGTACCGTGGCTGAGCGCCATGGAGGACGGTATCGCTGCACCACACGGAGACAAGACCGATACATTCAAATCTTAACTCGAAGAGCTCCAACAATAACCGCCATGATGTTAGCCGTGAGGCTTCATCACTCTTCAGGGAACTTAATTAGCGACCAAACAGTCAGAAACCGCTTGCATGAAGTGAACCTTCATTCCCGAAGACCGCTACGGGTACCACCTATAGCAATGCACAATCGTAGGATTCGATATCAATGGGCTCTTGAACACAGAAATTGGGCAGAAGAACAATGGCGTTTCGTGTGCTTTTCTGATGAGTCTCGTTTTGGTATGAGACCGGATACAAGACGTATACGACACTGGAGAACCCCTGGACGCCAACAGCGATTAAAATCCTGCCAGGAAGTCCATCCTTATAGTGGTGGAACCATCATGGTATGGGCGGGTATTTGGATCGGCGGAAGAACTGAGTTGATTTGGATCAGAGGCAACCTCAACGCTCAAATTTATGCTGAGACGATTGTATCAGACGTCATCGTTCCTCTACAAGTGCAAATCGGTCCCTTATTTCAGTTAATGCATGATAATGCACGACCGCACACCGCAAGAGTTGTAAGACAGACTCTCGCCGCAGCTAACATCAATGTCCTGCCCTGGCCTGCTCAGTCGCCAGACTTGAACCCGATTGAGCATGCATGGGATATGCTACAGAGAAGAGCTCTGCCGAATATGGAGGGTATCCAGTCGCAAGAAGACCTTTTTTTGTTGTTGCAACGAACATGGGCGGCCATTCCACAGCGTGATTTGGATGAACTCATTTTGAGTATGCCAAACCGATGTTCTTGTGTTGTTAGTGTTCGCGGTAGAAATACGGATTATTTTTTGTTTAAGTTACCCAATAAAATTTTAGAGAAAACTGTTATTTCAGTCTTTTTTTCGAACTTTTGTGTTAGTGGTTCAAATGTCAAAAATCCCTTTATTAGGAAAATGGCATATTTCTTTATTAATGCAAAGGTGACTTGGTTTATCGTTACTGTGACAAACGAAAACACTTTATTTGATGAATCCTTAAAGAAAATTTTAATTAATATCAATCGGGAGAAAAGTTATTGCAAAAATATATGTTGATCCCTAGACACTTTTGATGTGTGTAGATATCCTTTTAATATTAAGATCGTTCATTGTTTCTTAAAAAAACAGTATATATGAACAATTTATAAAACAATGACGAAAGACTAAAACGATATCCATACATTACATATACATTGCTATTTATGCCACTCTGAATACATTTCTGGCTGCAAAAGAAAGAAAAAAAAATACCGTGTTTCAGCACTGTAAGTTTTTTAACACAACAATTAGCGTATTAAAATCTAGTCACATATTTAAAGATTGAAACTCGCTGCCTAATACTGTTGATGAGAATAATAGATTCCAAGGGATCCAAACGATACGTTACTAATCTTTCAGTCCTAAAAATTCTAAACTCGTACAACATATACATGGTATTTTCTAAGGTTATATCATAGGTTGTCGGTCATTTATTTCATTATGTATGTAGGTACGTTTTATAATATTGACAATATATATTTTTTTATGATTGTTATTTGATATGGAACTGCTATTTTCATTGCTCTCAATTTTGTAAGATTGATCACTAACATTATTATCGTAGTTAGCAGTCTGTACCTACTATTTATAACTCTGTGGGGGAGTTGAAACTGCGAAGCTCACTATTGAAATTTCAGACTAGATTCCTTGTATAATTTCAGTCTGAAATAAATTACAAAATTATTGAAAACCAGTTTTCCCCGCTAAGTTAAAATTGTTCAGAGCAAGTTCTAATCTAAAGCTATGTAGAAATTAGCTTTGTATTTTCATTATGTACTTTCAAGTGGTGGATAAAGATGAAATTATCAGATTCCGCATATTTAAATGAAAGTAATTTATGCGTAGATTTTTATAAACGGTTAATTTTATTTATTTAACAATGAGTACGCTGGTTAGTTATAGTAACGCCATCTATCGAGTTACATGATAAACATTAAACAACTCGCCTAGCGCCATCTAGTCAACGACTATGACAACACTGTGCGACGCTATCAAGTAACTAGTTCACTTTTCTCCCGCAGACGGCAGCACGTAGCGGCGCCATGGAGTTCCACTACGACAGGGGGCGCTCGTGCCCAACATGAGCTATTCGAGTTGCTTGAGCGAGTGCAATGTTCTCGGCTTGACGACCAGAGGGCAGTGCTACCGCCGTATTTTTCACAGGTATTTATTTCCCACAACATTTATAGAAACTTAGTAGATATACCTGATTATTTCCTAAATATTTAGCTGAATGTCACTTACACGACTTAGTTTAACAGCAGGCTAGGTACTTCACGACCACCCAGGTCGTGAAGTACCTAGTCAATGTAATGATACACCTTCTACAAGTAAAATGCTAGTAATTAAGTAGGGCAATATATTAAAATACATGTGTTTATGATTCTATAACATCCATAATAATGTTATAAATGCGAAAGTGTGTCAGTCTGTCCTTCCCTCCCACAAATGAACAAGCTGTAACAGAATGTGTTCATGAAAGCAATATTTCTTTACATACGAGGTGCAACAAATTACCCCACTCCACTTGATATTAAGTGTAAGTGGAGTCCAGTCGTGTCGTGAAGATAGATGATGCCGCAGGTTTGCCGCTTGAGCCATAATTACCTTGCTTTGCTGAACTTTATCCCCCACCCCGTGGTGACCTGCATATATTCTATATATATAATTAAAATGCTTCCCTTGCATCTTATTTATTCCTTAGGTCAAAACCTTTGAATTTACTACGGTTCAATGAAGCGTTGCAGGTCAACGTTACGGCAAAGGTTGGCTTGACAGCCGTTACCGAGCTTTTGAGTTCTGCAAAGTCAAAATGGCCGAATTCGAGGTCAATGGTCAGGTAGGGTGATGCCAACCGCGCTAAGAAATAATCGGCGGAAGCTAGATGGCAACGATATGACCGCCGGTTGGGGTGGCAAGCCGAGCAGAACGAAGAGATCCGAATAAAGAAATTGTATTGTTGTTTTAAAAAGTGTAGTAAAGTCTTTCCCATGTGAATGATAAATTTGTTTTTGAAGTTAAACTTCTTTTCGTACGAGGTGTAAATGGAAAAATCCTATGGAAAAGACGAAACGGAAATGCGTCACGAGCATCACACGATTATATATTTGTGTGTGTGGGATGCGTGTGCAGTTATTCCCGACGAGCATAAGAGTTGGAGGGTAACTCGGCGAAGGCTAAAACGCGACAATATAATATGAGTGATGCGTGCGCTCCTCTCTCCTATTTTTTTTTAAATGTACCTAGATCAGAGCAAATTACACTTCCCTACCTGATGTCAAGTAGCGGTCGTGTCGTTTAACCTGATACACCAGCTATCCCTGGAGTTGCCAGATCGAGAGGGTAAAGGGTTATAAGTATGAACTAACACGTGCGCGGACAAAGCATTTCATTTGTCGGATAGTGCGACAAAGAAAAAGTGTTTACATATGAATGAACAAGCTGATGACTAAAAAAAATTAGTAAGTGTTTAAAATTCTTTTTTTCTACTATTGCAAAGTTTTCAGTTATTCTATCATATGCTGAGCAGTGGCCATCATAAATAGTTACAGTTTTCACAGAATTTCTAAATTATTGCTATTGCGCTTTGAAAAAAAAAAAACTACCTAATTTTAGAGAGTTTAAAGCAAAGGGGAACAAACGGGGTACTAATTAGTATTCTGTCCAATTTTTGATCTTCAATATTGAGGCAGTAAGTAATACACATTGTACTTAAAAGTAGCACGACAAAATAAAACGATTTTACATTATGTAAGTCTTTTATATAAAATTCTCGTGTCACAACGTTAGTTACCATACTCCTCCGAAACGGCCTCACCGATTTTTATGAAATTTAATAATCATGTTCCGTGGGTCTGAGAATCGGCTACTATCTATTTTTCATATCCTTAAGTGACAATGGTTGTCCACTTGGAACGTAGTGTTCTGAAACCTGCAATACGCCTTCGCGCCAAAATTCAAACTATTGGGTATTGTAACGTAGTGTTGTCATATGGGTTAGAAGGAATGTTATCCCAGGAAATTTGAAAAAACACTACGTTACACAACCCTTAAATTTTTTTTGGACCATATTTGTTTTTTTGGTAATGAGGTTTTTATTAAAAAATACATACAACCCCAAATTTTCTCTTCTACCACCTGCCCCTATTTTTCTGGCGGTACGAAGTTCGTTGGGTCAGCTAGTATTATTATAAAAGTATTCTTTAAGAACAAAAATAACAACAAAAAGGTATGTTTTATTTAAATTTCGGCCCCAAAGTAGAACGTATACAACCTCGTTTTCCGTTTCGTATTTAAAACTTTTTTAATCCGGGTTTTTAATATGCCGGTTCACCCAGTTACGGCCAGCCAATCCTATAGAAGTCCTGCAGCTCAGTTACGGTTTGCTGTGTTAAAACGAACCTCTTATTAATTTCTTCCGCGTAGATTAGCATATTTTACATATTTATGAGAAACAAATGTCCGTTCTGGTTTGCACTGAAATCCCTATGTATTCTTGACTGAATTCAAATTTGTTCACCTTGTGTCGCTGAAATTTTATTTTTTGATATATTTTTTCTCTTAACTATTTTCAATAACGTAAGATAAATAAACCGCACTAGCAAAGAAGAAAATATGCTTATTCCCCTACCTACCGCAATAACCCAGCCAGATATAATGCAGAAAAGTTTTCTAACTTATTAACCCTATAATAAAGGTCCGGGTTTCCAAATCATACTAGGACTCGTGAACCGGACCTTATTTTTTACTCTTTAGTTCCATTTTCGGTTTTGAAGTCGGTTTTTGAAGTAAAGCTTCTTTTCGGACGGGGTGTAAATAGAAAAATTCTATGGAAAAGATGAAACGGAAATGCGTCACGAGAGTCACACTTCTATATATTTTTTGTATGTATGTACTATATATACGTGTGTGTTTGTGTGTGGGATGAGTGTGCAGCTCTTCCTGACTAGCAGGAAAGTTGGAGGGTAACTCGGAGAAGGCTGAAACGCTACGAACGGCACGAGCGTCACACGACGATATAATATATATATATATATATATACTCGTATATATGTATTGCTGCTCCAATCCCTATTAATGCCTTATGCATCGCCTAATGTAAGGTTATTTAAGAAAATAAGTTTCACTTTAGATGTGTGGTCCGTGCACATTTTTTTTTTGTTTAAAAATATTTTTTAATCATTATTTTTTGTGTAAAGCACCTATATAGATACAGAAAAACCCGTGCACATAGTATCGTAAAAATCCCATTGTCCAAGTAGACAAAGTGTCTTGAAAATTAGGTAGGTACATCATCCAAGTAACAAAACTGCTCATCTACGATGTCAAACTGAATAAAAATGTTATGGGACTAAATGGACATTCCGTATCAGACCAAAAAATAATTATGTAAATTTTATCAAAATACGGATGGAGTAATTGGGCATAGATACAGAAAAAAAATAACCGACCGAATTGAGAATCTCCTCTTTTTTGAAGTCGGTTAATAAGAAGCAAAATAATACGAAGCTGACTTTTAACATACGATATAAAATAGCTGTACGGTTTCAATTTATATTAAATGATGGTTTCCTATCATTGATACATTAATGGAAATACCGTTTGTGGTTTTATTTATACCTCAGTGAATGTGTACGGATGTCTCGGGGGCCGGAAGCGTACATTAGCTACGAGAAGTCAACCCTTTGTTACAGTTCCGAGAAATTCTTTTAACTGAAATTATGATGGGTATTTTTGAAAATTCTACATTGAGAAAATTTTACCAAATAAGAGATCGCAGAAAGCGGGACTCAACCCATCTAGCGGTTATAAATGCTTCAAACATAAAAATATAATAAATTCTACCTTGGTTTTATAGGCTGTTAGTGCGTAGAGGAATATTACTCAATTGAACGGAACAAAATACTCTTTTGTTAATTAAATTGATGGTAGGTTGTATAGCAAAGATCTAGAGATTGGTTTATTTGGCACATTTGGTGATTGGTTGCGTATGTAATATTTGTTAATTTCTTTTAAATTAATTATTAAAGTCATTCCTATTTTTATATTTATTTATGCAATACACCTCTTTATCCTGCTACTTAATTGACGTCAACACATAAAGGTCAATTCGAGTCAATACTGTGACTTCTGCACAAATAGGTCGTGACTTCATCTATTATTGAAGAACATGATTCATTCGGATTTAAACCAGCCGGCATAAATATTTATTCCCCATATTATAATCGAAATTTGTATTTATTAAATGTTTTTAAAGAATCTATAGATTTTTTTCTATCATGTATATTACCAAAAAACACTATATACTTACCAAAAAATTATAATAATGTAAATAATGAATAATAATTTCGGCCCTGGAAAAATGAGACTGAAAGAGTTAAATTGTAATAGCAATACTTAATTGTATGCACTCATCATTAAACGAGTCACAGTTTAAACTTTAAAGTAAGGGATTATTTTTTACAAAATTAAAAGCCTTAATTACTTGCACAACGGTTATCAGTTTTTTACAACGTTCAGTCGATAATTAGCCGATGGGGTAACTGCTTTGAGTATGTTTTTATTATTATTCTCGAACCTTAGACTACAATATTAATTATTGACCTCCAATACAACGAGGAGTCCTCTTACTTTTATGATTTTAAAAAGTGTACATTCACTTTTGAAAATAGCCACAAGTCACAAATGTTGTGAAATATATTATGTTTGTTCAACTGCAAAACCGGGTTCAATTAAAAGTACGAATTGTAACTATAGTTTTTCAAGAATATTCTTAGTAGGTTTGTTTTGTAAATGTGCATGTTTTTTAAAGAAGCTCTTTTTACAGAATTTAATGCTAAAACAAGTTTTAAGAGCGAGCTAAGTACTTATAGATTCTTAATATTTTTATGCAAAAAATTTTTTTTACTGTCACATCTAATTTCTTATTAATGATACGATGAAAGTACTTAATTGTGTCGATTCTGACATGATTCTCTAAACCTAAACTTAAATTTGACAACAGTGTATCCTTGTCGTTCTCTATACAGAATGAAAAGGAGAGACTGATATTAAATTTAGTTTTAGGTTTAAATAATCATGCCAGAATCGACATCAGTGTTATATTATAATTAATAAATATTATTTATTTCTTATAAATATTATGTTTTCACGCACACCACTTAATAAATAAAAAGTGTTTTTAAATTATTTATACATTTTTATATGTTTTTGATCCTTAGGGAGAACAAAGCCTGTAATGGATCCGAAACGTAGAGAAATTAATTTAAAGTAAAAAGAACGCATCTGAAATCCGTCCATTTTGGAAAAGCAAAATTTCTTACACACCATTTTCGTGCTGCTTAAAAATTTACTATAAATAAAAACTGAAAAAGTAAATTTTTAAGCAGCAATGAAGAGGCGTATAATCGATTTTGCTTTTCCACTTGTTTAATAAACATTTATCAATATGGCAATTGTAATTTAGTTTCTGAAATAAGAATCTACACTTAACACATATCTATAATATATAAAAATCAATTGCTGTTCGTTAGTCTCACTAAAACTCGAGAACGTAAGGCTTGTGTTATGGGATGCTAGGGTAACGGATAGAATACATATACTGTACTTAAATAAGTATAATTAAACATCCATGACTGGAGTACAAATGCTTGTATTCATCACACAAACATCTGCCCCCACCGGGATTCGAATCCGGGACCTCTCGAGTCGGCGACACTATGAAACCCGGCGTACAAACTACGCGGCCACGGAGGTCGTCAACATAGTAATAGCTTAATATTACACGATTGTTTTTATCTATGTTTTAATGAATTTCTTCAAACGCTACCTCGTATTTTGTATCAAATAATCTATTTGCGTTCGACGTCGCGTAACATTGCTACTATTTCAGTGCCCCTTTACTATATTTATTTTTGTCACCTTTCGAACGTGTTTCGCCGCATTCTTTGTTGTTTTAACCAAAAATAGTAATTCTACGAACGTTTTGCTTGCATACAAACATAAACCGATTTCGGTCTTCATGATTTTTTAAATGTTATCAAAGTTTAAGGTATCTATCTTTATTTGTTACTAGTGGCCCGCCATCGCTTCGCTTTGGTGTAGAGCTGTAGTGTAAACTTTAGTTTTTGTTTACAGGCTTGTATTATACAGAATGACTTGCTTCATAAAATTATAAATATTGCGTGAAAATTCATTTAACTGATATTGAAAATTTTGTTGCGTAGTTTAGGACCCGTTGTGTAAAATACGTAGAGCACATTATGAATATTTACAAACCCATAATTTTTCAGTACAGTCGACGCTGTGATAGAAAATGCACCGGCAATAAGAATACCACTTTTAAAACTATGTTATAAAGGCACTATCAATGTCAATTTGTTCCCACAAACGTGTTGTAAACTGTAGGCAAATAAACTCTCATCCGGAATCATCATGGGGATATATTTTTCCTCTCCAATAAATCTGCTTTTGGCCTAATGCCATCTAAATACTGGTTTTTTCTTATTTGTCTGGGGTTAGATAAGGAAGAAAAAAAACAAACATATTCTTCATTGACATAAATGCAAACATTTTATTAGGACAGTTACATACTATCTCTTTGTTAAATTAGTTACTATTTAATGAAGTTACTTCTCATTATTGAAATTTGTTTTTAGAAATCTATGCCAAAAATTAAGTATCACACTCATATTATAAAGGCGAAAGTTTGGGAGTGTGTGAGTGTGTATGTTTGTTAATTCTTCACGTCTAAACCGCTGGAGCAATTTTAATAAAATTTGGTATGGAGTTACCTGACACCCTGGATTAACACATAGGCTCTGATTACCTACGGAAAAATATCCCTAATATACCGCGGGTAACATCGCGGGGCACAGCTAGTATAGTATAAAGCGTTATATGGCGCGGCCTTCACTTAGCAAGATGGACACTGCGGAGATGTGTTTTGATTAATAACAATTCGAAGACTAGATGATTTACTTGAGAAATAAGATTGTAGCCTGAAAAACTGTCTTACGTTGTTCACGTCAAACGGGGTGCGTGAACTTACGATTTGTATTCCTTGGGGATCTTTAACCAGTATAAATTGTATCTCTCAAGGAAGTTTCATGACCTCCACAGTAGAAAGACCGTCGTCACCATTTCGGATGTCTCGAACTTGATTATTAACCGGATTGAACTCTCCTCTCTATTAAGCTGACTTGGATTTGGACTTACCCTATGATGAACATAAAAGTCAAAGCACGATATTGAGGGAGGAAAAAAATCCTAAACGAATTCTTAAATCACCAAAACCTTTAATGGTGTAATAAACTTTCTGATGACCGAACAAAATCAAAACAAAATTCTGAACGTCGCTTTAAAGCATCGGCAACCGGCAGTCTGAACGAGCTTTTCTACTCACATTAAAGTTTATATTGCATAAGCAGTGACGAATTGAATAAAGTTAGAACGGCGAGTTGCGATCTCTGTGGCTACAATGTGCGACCTTGCTCCATTCAATGTTGGGCCTCAATATCAAACGTATTGATACAACCGTGGCCCATGACTCAGTCGTTAATGGATTTGATTTAGGGGTGTTCTTATTGCAATTGATTTGCGAAAGGCTCTGTAGAACAATGTCGATGAAGTAATTACTATATTTGGTCTGATTTTTCCGTGCCAACCCAGCCTGTTACATCTTAAGTAATGCGACTGACGCTGTTATTAGGGGCCTATAACTGAATCCAGCTATTATTTCAATGTAAGAGCCTGTTTCACAATTAGTAGTAAAGTTCTAAGCATAGTCTAAATGCAATTTTATATTCGATGTAGCTCATTTAGAACTTTACTTATCGATTGTGTAACACGCCCTAAATCTGCTAAAAAATTATCCAAATATGAATATAATTACAGATAACAAAAACGTTAAAGAAATATCAGAAATACTCTAATAAATATCATTCCTAAAAACTGCAATTATTTCAGCTTTAAAATGCAACTTTAACAGTGGTTGGCTGTTCGAAAACTATAGTTACGATACTTTTAGGGACTATACTATTGTCTATGAATAGAAGTTTTAAAAAGCGATATATAATAATATCTTCTACTAGCAAAAATGCAATAATTATTCATCTGAACCAGTAAATGTGTGAAATTATTTTCTTGGCAACCGTTACTATAATTATCAGATAAAAAAGTAGAATGAGAAAACCAGTTTGTAATTGTGACGATGTGTGCCAAATACCGAATGATCTTAAAACACTGCGGCAGTGTGAGGTGTATTAGAGAAGTATTTAGGTATATTATGAATCATAGGTTTTGTCCGAGACTGCGGCTGCGTGGTCTACTTTTACTGTCCCCAGGGAACTAAGCCGGTCTACAGGTGAATTCGAAAATCACGTCCACTATAGATGAAAATATCTAATCATCGCCACATTTTCAGCTCAATAATGTTTTACATAAAATGTATTGAGTATTTTCCTTGTAATAAGAAATATATATTTTGTGAAAAATTTCACTAAATCAAAAGTGCAAATGTTTTCTGTTTTCGTAACTATAGGCCACCCAAAATATTGCAAAATCAAAATTATATTAAAACAATAATTGTAAATCGTTTGAACTTAAATAACAAAAAAAAGTTTAATTTGCTAAAAGTTTGAATGTATTCCAGGGTTTGAGGTCTTGGGGTGAAGCCAAAGAATGTAATCATGACCATTTATATGGATTAAGTCAACTCAGCACTGTGCAGTTTAAGTTAAGCTTTTTAAAATATAAATTGCCATATTAGCTAGGAACAATTCTTGTAGCATTTTCAACGAAAGGTGAAAGAGAGATGCGCTTTTATAGGTATACCATTTGATTGGATTTATTTTGTTGCTATTCAACGAAATTATTTAGGTTTGTAAGATAAATTTATTTTAGAAACAACCAGCCAAGTGCGTGTCGTGCCACATGCAGGGATATTTTATTGTGGGTTTTAAATGTTTTTTTTAATTGGTTTTTTAATGCATTTTTACGCGTTATAAGCAAGCGATTACTTCATCTAAGTCACTTTTAAAGTTATCTAAGGAATTCTTATTAGGTACCTAAGAATTTTTCTAATAAATAAGTTGAACGACTTTAACTCTTTAACTAAGTTTCTTTATCTACCTTAACCATTATAATTTTCCTTTAAAAAATAATAATTTAATAAAATAATAATTTAGTTTTTAGAAGGGGAGACGTCATACTCGAATCAAAATTAGCATTTTAAGTTCTAATATTTCGCAAGCAGTTCCCTAAATCGTAAAATAGTCCTAGCAACCCCTAAGTAATTTAAGAAGAATTTATCCTCACTTTATATGTCGTGGGGCTAGTCTAAAATTCTATAATTATATTTTAATAATTCTATTTTACCACTTTGACGGTGTGATTGATATACGTACGCGTACCTCCATAAAATTAAAGCTCTCTAGTGCTAACAGTCTGCAAGCAAAAGCTCGGACGGATAGACGGACATGACGAAACTATCAGTGTTCCTTGTCTGGATTGCGGAACCCTATAAAAGGCCTCATTTTCAACATTGTAAGAGGACAGCAGCCTTTTCTGCTCGAATTTAAGATTAATGTAGTGTTTAGCGGATTTCCCTTTTGTGTTGGATTTGGAGCGCCCGTCTAGGATAGTTAAAGTCTCAGATTACAGAACAAAAGGCAGATGGAACGCACGGAACACACAAGTGCGGCCACTAAAGTAAATACAAAGCCAAAAGTAGACTTTTTTGTTTTTGTAAACAGTTTTTACAATGTTTGAACAAGGCAGCACAGTTTTGATAAAAACTTAGTAGCGTACTGACGCGAATTTGTGTTCGCTTTTGACTTCGTATTTTCTTTGATAGCCGCACTTGCGTGTTCCGTGCGTTCCATCTTTTTCCTTTTGTTCTGTAATCTGAGATTAAAGTGAATTACCGAAAGTCATAGTAACTTTAGGTGGTATGTTTCTGTCAATGAGTATAAGGTTCCAGAGCTCAACCGGATGGGTGCTATCGATTGCAGGGCCAGCCGGAGCCAACTGGTTAACGGGCTTCTCGAAGCACAGAGAAGCTCCAGGTAAAAAAAATGGTCGCCCATCCTGTGACTGGCCACTGCAAAAGTTGCAGACCGATCGTGCTTATCACTGCGCCATCGAGATCGTCCCCTCTGCACTAATGGCCGTCAAATGATGCATAGGCATATGCATGAGTAATGCAATGCTTGCATAACCGTGCTGCAAGTAGTGATGGGATCTATAAATGAATGATGATATCGGTAAAAAAATTGTGCTTTAACAAAATATGATACGAATCTACGTGTTCTGTTCAGCACACTAAGAGCACCAATAGGCATTGCGCATTATTAAAGGACCGATAAATGAGACAATACTTATGCCTAAAAAAGTATTATTCCATCTGCTACAAAAACCAAAGCCAAACTTTTTATATATCAATTCCGATTCATTTAATGAAATTTATTTAAATTAAATTTAAAATTTGAATAAAGTCTCAGGCCCCAAACTACTCAACTTTTAGGGGTTCCGTATGGGAAAAACGGAACCCTTATAGGATCACTTTGTTGCCCGTCCGTACGTCTATCAAGACCGTTTTTCTCAGGAACGCGTGGATGTATCAAACTGAAATTCATATCTAATACTCATGTATACTGTCCCTTGGGGTTGTGAAAAAATCAGATTTCTTAGCCAAAGCAATCAAAAAATACAGCGTTTATGCTGCAAATTTCCGCAAATTTTCGAAACTCTCAACGGGAATCAAAACCTAAAATAGTTCCCGTGAATTTAGAATCTTCAAATTTGGTACGAAGTAACGTCTTATAGTACAGATAAAGGAAAAATTGCGAAAACCGTATATTTTTAGTTTCATCGTATATTTTTTTTTAATAATTATTAAAATATACCTACCTACAGGTTTGTACGGAACCCTCGGTGCGCGAGTCCGACTCGCACTTTGCCGATTATTTTACTTTAGTGTTCAGATTTAGAATTTTACTGAAGTACTTTTTTAGATAGAATAATATTGTCTGGTTTTCCAAGTCCAGTCCCATGATCGTTAATTACTAATATAATCATTAGAAATTGTTTTATCGACTTCGAAAAATTAAACTAACATCCTTAGCAGTCCGTATGCAAAATTCCCAGTAGAGCTGTTCGGTACCATCCCTCACGTATCTAAAGGTAATGAGGCTGAGGTTGATAATTATAATGCCTCAAGATACGCCATATATTCTGTAGGTAAATTTTCAAAAAACTTAGTTTTTGATAATTTTTTTCATTCGTTTCATGATGACTATATAATCATCGTATTTTTATTTTAAGAATAATTTTAATTTCACTCAGACTTTATTTTTAAACAAAGTTGTAGTTCAATGGAGAGAAATATTCCATTTATTTAATGATATATTTTGCTTGACTGCGCATTTAGATAATTCATTAAAAGCTTTCGATTGTTACAAAAGTAAATTATTAAGAAGTCTAGTAACAACTGCGTCTTTATTTATTTTCGACATGATTTCACATTATGTGATCACGATATGTAAGTATTCCCGAAACATTTTTTCTGCAATAGGTATAACGCAATTTGAGTCGTTTTAATCGACCAGGATTTTTACCTCCCCTTTGTAATTCAAGCTCCAGTGACGTCACATTACTACCCCAAACAGGACATTCGGTGGTTAACCAACCGAATGTTTTAAACGAACAAAATATTGTGGCATGGAAATGCAATTTGTAAATGCAATTTGGTTTGTGCACAAATATCGAATTCGATTTACTCGTTCTTTTAATGAACACCACAGGTTTTGATACTTCGATATTTATAACGACATCAATCGTGAAATACGTAATAATACAATAATCGATTATTTTCTCGTAGATTTGTAACGTATTCGACTACTACTTTGAGTTGGTTGTTACAATTATTTCTGAGTTACTCGTGAACACAGTGCGCCCGCCACAATCTTAAGCGAATGCTAATTTTATTATTACCTTTAAATTAACTTATTGCTAAGCTTGTTGATTCCGTACAATAAATCAATGTTTGATATAACGAAAAGTAATTTTATTGTTTAAAGCTTCTTCTTAAGTATAAATTGGTGTGAGTGTTAGTTTGAATATGAAGATAGTTATTTGGATAACATCCCTGATTTGTCCCAATTTTGTCGACTAACTAAAATGACTTCTTTTACGATCAATACAATATTATTAATTATATTGATGTCTATTTAACGGTATTATGCTGTCGCATCCTTAATGGTTGTTAAAAGATCTTATCTCTGCCGCATTTTCATTGGATCTTAACTACTAATGCGCTATTTTAACTAAGCTAATAAACTGCTGATGACGATATACCGTCATTGCAGAGCGAAAAGTCACCAACTAGGTCAAAACGTGTTTTAGTTAGGAAGGTTTTGAAAAATGTAAAAGTCTTAAAAAACAAAAAAAAATCGTAACTTTTCTTCGATGTAAGATGATTATAGTTTAACGGTTTCATAACTTAGAAAATTGATAAGCGCTTGGGTAACAGTATTACTTATAATGAACTACTGAAAAAATTCAAAAACACACACTTAGTTATTTTTTACCCTCAAAAGCAGTACCAACAGAGTAAGCGATGGTACACAAAATATAAATTACCATGTTACGTTATCTAAGAAAAAGCAAAAACGAAAGCGATGATTTTTATGGTACATCGGTTATCGAATTTTAAGAGTACAACTTTAAAGTATGTAATTTTTTTGCTTCCATTTCAACAATATATAACATTATTACAGTCAATTAATATATTTACGGGTGCATTAAACTTTGCAACAAAATTCATATGGTAGTATTTCCTCTTATAAAGAGTTACCGTTCAACTACAAGTTTTAACGACAACCACATCCTTCCTGTATTTGTGGCGATTATGTTGCTCTTGCTCAAAGTGCTTTTGGCTTCGGAAACAGATGTCAAAAGAAACCTTATAAAAGAAGTTTCAAAAGAGCGCGTTTACACAACAACATAAAAGTTTTCAAACTCTTTTCATTAATTTCCATGAATACGTCTAAAAAGTATGTACCTAGTTCCAAAGTTAAAATTATCCGGTGAAGAAATACAGAAAAAAGGACTAGGCTGTTTCAAAGAAATGGGTACTTTGTTGTACGTTTAAGATTTGTGTAAAAAAATACTTACACCTGCACACTTTTCTACCCTTATCCATCCTTCACGGATGTGCTCCACTTAGCCCGGATATTCCCATGCACTGGTATTTGCGATGCATCATTATAAGAAAAAAAATGATTTTTTTGTAGCTTGCAATTAGGTATCTGTATTATTTTGGTTTATCAAACTACTAGTACTTACTTTTAACATTTGAGAGGTTTATGTGGGTGCCTGCTTTACTTTTTAATGAAGTAACAAGTGTATTTTATTATTAAATAACTTTTATTTTAGTACACGTTCGTGATATATGTGGTATTAGAAAAAAAGCTAAGCTTTAATGTTATTAAAATCACACTGTCCATTGTCTATTGTGTGTTAAACATACGGCCTTGTTATTAGTTTCTGCCTTTCAAGCTTCATAATTGTAGAATCCTAGAATTAGATTTTTTATTTCAAGTATCATGGTGACGTTGATTTCACTAAGTGCTATTGTGTCGATGGATATTGAGATTTTCTTCAATTGATCAAGTTTCTTAAAGTGATACAATGGAAAATTGTACTAGAAACGCTAAACTTTTTGTCGTCTTCTCCGGCTACATTCACCTGTCTTCGTTGCTTCTGTATTCGAAGGTAAATAAAACTGCTTGTCTTTATCGAACACGTTGAAGACGGATGACAAAGAAAGAGACAAGACTTCTCAACCGTCATTGCCGTCGGTAAAACCATGTGGCACGCGCGGCTCCATTCGGTTTTCGAACGTAAGCCGGTACAGACGCCGCTGCGTCGATGCAATTTTCGAACACTCGTGTTCGATCGTAATTCGACTAATCTTTCGAAGTTCCCTCAGTGAACTTTCAGTTTATGTTCTCGACGTGTCTTTGAAGTGGTTGACTGTGTTACACTGTGACGACGAAAATTGTGATCACATCGAGTTTTCAGACAAAACTTTTATGCGCCGGTGACGAATTCGTGAATAAACAAGTACGAAAGAAATGTGACCCACATCCTGGGCGCGAAACTCTTAAGTGAAAGTTTAAACAGTGTTTTTCTGAAGAAGCCACGCTCGGGCATTTGCTGTTCACTCCGGTAGAAAATAATTGAAAAACTTCCGGACGCTTATGGGAAAGAACGCATCTGGTTGACCCGAAAAACTGTGATAGAAATAAACGATTCGGAAGATTTATTTCGCCTTTGATGTAGAATGATTAATCACGCTCATGCGGGGTTGCTCCTCGACCGTTGAGGTGATCGCTGTTCAGGGACTTTTTTCTGGCTTTATGAGGGAGCGAAGGTCTTTACCGATAAGTAGCGAAGTGGCGCTGAAGAACGACAAGGATGGAACTGGGAAATTGGTGGTGAACTCCGTCTTATGTGGTGTGGTGGATGAGCTGTCAAGTGGAAGGACAGGGCGACGCGGGTCGTGGGTCAGGCACGCAGTCATGGGGGTCCTCCGATGGAAGGATTTGACAGGCGTCAGGACAAGCACGCCTCCTGATCAGAAAGAGGTGAGTAACCCAAAATATTAAAGAAATTAAAGAAGGTTTTTATTCATCAAGTTTTTATTTTTTCGGATAGCTTTAAGTACTTTTTCTTTTAATCGTACTTTTATCCTTTTGTATACTGGACATTAACTAAGTTAATTATTGTTGATACTCAGTATAATCTTAAAAAATGCAGACGGTGCAATATTGTCTTTTAAATGTGTTTTAAATAAATTTTCAAAAGAAACAATTTCATTTAACTAGGTTATTCTTTGCTTTTATTTGCAAAATAATCCTACTAAAAAGATAAATATTTACAATTTTTTCAAGTGTGCACATTAGTATCAGAAAACATGATACCAACATGAAATCTAGTGTTAACAATCTACCTACTCATCGAGGAAATCAAATTATTACGTCATGACATGAGAAACGTAGATATGATAAAATACGTGACTCATTGGACGGTGATCTTTATATTCTTATTTACTACGATTTTCCCTTGTTTTTACATTAGATCACCAAATCTTAGTTGTCCCTTATTAGTCTTATAAGTAAATTTTACGATGAATAAATAAAGAAATAAATCATATTTCTTTTATTTAGATAATATTTGCTTTTATTTCCTCATCAACGCGTTTCACTCGTGTTATTTCAAGTAAAAATGTAACAAAAACTAACATCATTATTCATAATGATCTCCATCTCTACAAATAAATTAATGTAAGGAGCCGTAATCAAGATTAACAAAGAATATTAAAATGTTAATGTCCTAGACTAGATGATTGATATTATCAAAACTTGCTCAAGCGTCAACATACATGATGACTTAGATGTGATTAGTGGTGGTTGTATGACTATCATTCAGAATTAACATGGTCTTTGGATTTTATTGCAGGACCAAATAAAATGTTTCTAAACAAAATATACTGTACTAAGAAGTATGAAAGCAGAAAATTGGCCTTTCGTTCCGACGCCGACGGCGCTATGTTAGTGCATAAAAAAGTTATAAATTTTCTATAAAACAATACCCTTATCGGAAGCAAAATTGCGAAGAAGGCGTGTTTGTTTTATGGTCTAGATGATTATACGGCTTTTTCAAAAGCCGATTTTCTAATGGGTAACAAAAATACTGCTAACATCTTTTAATAGTCTGCAGTCCTGGTTGCATCTGCAGTCATTAGTGCTTAACTATCTGCGTGGTGAATTATTGTACGTTTTTCTGATTTATTTGCTGTACAGAGAAGAACTAGCATTAGATACTTTAATAGGATTATAATGATGATGATGACGAGTACTTAAAAAAAGTACCTCGACCACAGAGGAGGAACGAAAAATGTCTGATGATTTAATACCTAAGCTAGAAAATACACGTACTGTTTGCTGTTATGTAAAACAATTTTGTAACAGTTTGCTTCTAACTGTTGGCAGAAGCCAATGTTCAGTAGGAGGAATCCATGTTAATATTTGTTTACATACAAAAGTAGCTTCGGCAGCGTCTATCGATTATGTATACTCTCATATGAGTAAGGAATTAGGCTTGGAAATGAAGTTGAATTCGCTATCTGTGAATAAGTTACGTACCTGAAAATTATTTTTTTATTTAAAGGCAGTTTATAAGTATATGAAGCCACTAGGTAGATATACTATTTGATGTTGACAATTACTTTATTACCTAGCAATAAGAACTGTATTTGTAATGCGAGTGATTTCCAATTTTCATGGCCTTAACTGCACTTGAGAACTGTATTGTTTCCATAATTATTATTATACGACAAATATGTCGTTTCGTTTTTGTTTTGTGAATGCTGATTATGCTGATACAAGTATGAAATTTAGCAACAGTATCTTCTTTTGTGCCTTATTAGCCCTCTCATTGTATAACTACGTTGTCTGTCATGAAAATGTAACTACTTACATTATATTATTATTACGACTTGAATTGTTTTTACCAACCAGCGATGTTTTAAAATTTGTTTTCTTTTTATTTAATATTGTCAAGAACACCAAATTCAAATTCCCTTTTTATTAGTAAAAAGTTGGAAAAAGTCATTTATAGATCCAATATATCAAATTCTAGGCATCAACCTGACGTTGGCTGAACTTTTTCAATCTTCTAATGGCTTGATGGTTACTTTGTTGCCGGAGTATAAGATATGCATTTCTAATGTTATACGTATGCGTGCGCAATATCACAATTATAGAAAGTTGTGTAACTGAACTTATCAGTTCTATATATTAACGCTGCCATATCAGATGTCATTATTGATTTATAAAGCTTTGTTTTAAAACAGAGTTCATCGTCAGCATCAGTGATTCACAGATTATGTAAAAGAAGATATGAGTAATAGTGAAATCCGTGAGACGGACTATTGTGTTTAAAAGTGCCACAGGTGTAGTATGCCACTTTGCCAAATCACATGTGGCTTGTGTTTCTGTGACTATTCGACTGTTTTGATAACTAATAACGTATGGACGCAGGTAGGAAATTAATGTGGAAACATGTTTAAAATTTATAGTATTAAAAAGGGTTTACTAACTATAAGTGTTGCTTTATTAATTTCAAGTATGCTTAATATTATGATTTTTGCTTGCATGAATGTAGATTAGGGATATTCATATATATATAAATATATATATATAAATATATATATATAAATATATATATATATATTAGATATAACTAATAAGACCTGGAGCCTTTATGTAGGTAAATCAAAAATTTTATCGTTTACTTACTAAATTAACTAATAATTAAGATTTTATTAACATAAGTCAAAATATTTTTATTTAAACATGATTGCACTGAACAGTACCCCTAATACAATTATATTTTTGAACTGGTTTTAAACTTTTAAGTTCACTTCATTCTTTAAAACCCAAAAAGCTAACTAATAAACCTTTGTAATCCATATGGACTCTTCACTATCATAGGTACCAATATTCTTAATAATATTATTGTCAATATCACATTATTCGAATACAATAACAAACCTAACTATCGGTAAATTTAGCAAATAATGTTAAAGCTGTTGTTTTGCCTTACTTTATCGTAATTTTAATTAGGCATAGTGTACGATCAATTTATTAATATTTCGTAAGGTAAATTCATAAAATAATAAGATGCGTAGGTACCTATGTAATTACTTTAAATATTTTTTTTACTACTGGTATGCAATAATTTACATTCACACTTAATATTATTGTCGCATTTGAAATAATTTTGAGGTTGTTATTGCGTGGTGAGGTTTACGCTTCCTTATCATTGAATATACAGTTAGAGGAGTGCCACCACAAAATAGAGAGTACAGAAGGTAACTAATGTTTTTTTTTTCACTTCACTTTGCATACCTACGCTCGGTGGCCGCGCCAGGATTGTCAACATAGGCTTAAGCATAAAAAAACTATCGGGGTAGCGGCAGTCGTATCTAGTGTGATTTATCGTCCAGATTAAAACCAAGAAGAACAGAAATAAAAAACCAATGACAACTAAAATATATCAATTTTACGTCCCCCACACAAAACTGCAATGCGATGCGATGCGATTTCGTGTGGCAAAGTTTTGGTTGTGGTGACCATTGGACGTGTTTTTAGTAATAGTGGCAGGGATCGTAAAAAGATTTTTGTACTGCTGTTATTGTTAAATAGATATAGAAAAAAAGAAGATTTTGGGGTAAATCCATTTATGATTATGAACTGGGAACTATTTAACTCGAGAATACTGTGCTTTGAGCACAGAAGAAGATTTTATAAAATATTACTTTAGAATGAGCATATTTCAAGAGCTTTTGAGTTTATTATCACCATGTCTACAACAACGATCGTACATTGGAAGTCTCAGAGCGGACTAAAATGGTGTAGTATCTCAGTTTGCGAAGCGATTCAATACCGGAAGAATTCGTGCGAGCTCGCAGATATTTGCGATGCAATGCGAATTTACAGTTATGTGTGAGAACACTTATGTTATAAAGCAAAAAATAGTGACAATTCACCGTTTAATATTGAATTAAAAGAATCGTCTACTGAACAGATATAATAATTTGTTTTTTTTCTCCATTTTTGCACAAAAAAGTTCACATACGCGTGTCTCAAGAAGGTGGAACTCGCGCTCGCAGTGGTTTCAACTGTACCATTAGTACGATTTTGAGCTTACGAAAACTATCATAGATTTGTAAATTATGTTTCTATGTTCATTTTGGTGAAAAGTAACCAAATGTACTCAAAATTTAAGAAGACGCAATTAAATCATTTGCGATTTGATAGAATTTATACACTGTTTATTTGTATTAAAACGAAAACAATAAAATCAGTACCATTAGTACAAGTGCGAGCTCACGAAAACTATCATAGTTTTTGTAATTGTAAAACTCGTACTAAGGGTACTGGTCCAAGATATTGTGTCCGTGAGCGGCGTACGTGTGCGTTGCTCGGAAGCACTTTTTATGTAGATTACCTTCTCTGCTGTCTGTTTTGTGATGACACTGTAAATGGTGTTTTAAATGAGTTATCAATATAACACTCAGATTGCAGCAGGGACCACTTCGAATACAATACTTCGTCGATCGTTAGCTTATTACGACGATAGTATCTAATGGTTAAAAGAAATGTTATTTTTAAGTATTGTTAATGAGGTTGCTTGGTATGTCAGGTTTTGTGGACAATAATGAATGTTTTTATTTGTAAACATTTGTAACTTAAAAAGACAAGTATAGGTACTCAATTTCCGGGGATTTGGTATTAACAGTTTTGGACCATAATCAGTCATAATAGGAGGAGAACCCATATATATTAGAAAACTAGATTTATATTGGGTTAATATTTAGGTATATTTATTTCCTTGATTGATGCTTTGTGTAGATGATGTGTAGCTGTTTAACTAAGTACCTACGTATATAGTGAAATTAATAATGATAACAAGAAGTTTATGAGTCTGTCGTTACTCATTTACTGCTAACAAAAAATAAATAAACCGCTGAAAAGTAAAAAATAATAAACCTTTTTTATCTTTAGATAAATTAATATTTTGGAGTCGGTGTCAGTTCCAGGACAACCCGCAAGTAGTAAATGGAAACTCAGATCTATCAGACATGTATGGCACTGACTCCAAATATTAATTTGTCTCAAGTTAAAAAGAAGTTTCATTATTTTTTACTTTTCGGCGGATGAATATTTTTGTAGAAAAGTTTTTATTTTATATTTTTTTTGTGACTATAATTTTGTCATATACAACTCGGCATCAAAATCTGTGAGTGAACCTTCACCCCTATTTTCCGACCCTTAGGGTAGGATTTTGTTTCTAAATTCATATGGAACCAACTTCGGGGTATACCCTTTCGAATAGAAAAAGAATTATCAAAATCAGACTACTCTGTAAAAAGTTATGCGTGGTCATACATAAAAAAATATACGCGTCGAATTGAGAACTTCCTCCGTTTTTTTTGTCGTAAAAAAAAATACAATCGCTTTCGTAACATTTTCAAATCGTCTCGAGTGCTCACTCAAATTACTTTGTGACGAGCAGTGACAGGGTTGGTAAATTAGCTTTTTGACAGTTTTTTTTGCCAGTCTAAACTTTTAATGGAGACTCAACATTTAAAAGAAATATGTATGTTTTCATTTATAAAATAAAACGTTGACTAAACGAACGTATGTGTATGCAATCTCTTCAAATCGTTTGAGTTAAAGTTCTAAGCATTCATAATAATTAACATAGATATATATAAAGATATTCTATGCTATACCAGCACTTCACTATGCTATTTGTAAACTTGAGAACCGTCTGTACTCATCATGCTTTATAAGGAATGAAAAGGACAGACTGATGTCAAGTTTACAAATAGCGTACACGTACAGTCAAGTGAAATGCCGGCATTATACAAAAATCATACAAAAATATAAAAATTAGCAGTGAAACTCAAATGAACGCCGTTTATGAGATTTTGAGCTGTGTAGAATGCATTTTTATTTGTTTGATAAAAATTGGTTACTATTCGTGCTTTATCAGTTTATGCGACACTAACTGATAAAATAGAGTATGAAAGCAAAATTGATTTGTGTAGATAACATTATGTAATAAGTGAAGAGTGAGTAAACTTAAGATACTTACAGTCTATTCATATTATTTTTTATCGGCAAATAAAATATATACCTTTATTTACATGAGTAAGTAAATGAATGTTTTTTTCTCTGTTTTGAATTTTTAATGTTAACTACATTAAAAATTCAAAACAAAGAAAAAAAAAACAATTCATTAGTAATCTGGATATAATATTAGAGTTTTTGATGTATATATTACATCAGTTCGGCATGCATGTTTGATAGATCAAAGCTCCCATTTACTACTTGGGTTGGCATAACACCGACTACAAATATTAATTTAGCTAAAAATAAAAAAAACGTTAATTATTTTTTGCTTTTCAATATTTTCGGCGGTTTAACTTTTATGTTAATAGTTATTTATTATACAAGAGTGGAAAGTTCCTTTTTAACCGCGTGCTCGATTTGGATGACCGAGCAAGCGAAGGATTCTAAAGTTGAATCACGAGCGCAGCGAGTGATTCTAAATTAGAATCCTGAGCGTCAGCGAGGGAAACAAACGAGCACAAGGTGAAAAATCTTTCCACTCGAGTGCAATACGTAACTTTTCATCCCACCTCAGCGAGGAAATGACAAAATGAAAAAGAAAACAATTTATAATGACAAAATATTTAAGCAATAAAACGTGAAAAACTAGAATGGCGCGAAGCACGCAAATAAAACAAAGAAACCAAGAAGGTTCCAAATTTAAATTTTTTCACAATTTAAAAAGTTCTAATCATAAATTTGGCACCATAGAGGTTACATTAAATAGGTTTAATGACGTTTTGAATTTACAATTATATTGAGTACTCATTATATGTGATGTTCTAAATTCAAATCTACTTTGCCGCTCAAGCGAATAAAATAGAATTTTCCAGCCAGATTTCGAAGCGCAAAATTACACTTTCCGAGGTGGTGGGATGAAAAAAGTTTTTATTATACAATGACATATATATTGTTTATGTAATCACCACCGTTGGTGCTCATTTCACTAAGAGAATTTTATAAATGCTTATGTTAACTTAATTAATTAATTTTATCCTGAAGAAAAAAGAAACAACACTGTTTACAACACTTGATTATCTCTTAACTTTAAAAAACATTGAAACGGTTGAAATGATGGTAAAAGACATTATTTGCGGTATCAATTTATTCATACTCACCAATAAGTACTTATGATATTCAGATACCTATTTATTTGCCAAATGTAATGTGTTGGAATATTTTCGGGAGCTCCTCCGATTTTACAGTCTCATAAATTCACATTGTCGTAAATCGAGTAATGGGCTGTCGTATTATAGATTTCACGCTGCTTTCGTATAAATTTTTATTTTTAATTTAAAAACTAAAATAGGTACACGAACTAGTCTGTGGTAGACTAAGAAATTCTGAAAATCTACGTGTAACATAGGTAGGGTAGGGATGAAAATCTATAAAACCTACTCCCGGTAATACTTAGTTTTTTAGTAATCCCACAGAAATTTTGCATTTTTCGGCATAAAATGTAGGTATCTTTTTTTCAATCCAGGTAATAAATTATGAATGTGTCTTTTATTGAAAACCGTTCAGCCTTTTGAGTGATTGCTATTTGAGAAGCTAGCGAACAAAACGATATAATTACGCATCTGTACCCCTAGCACGAAACAATATCGAATTCGAATAGTTTACAAACCGAAATGTCAATGTCAAATTTTGTATGGAAACTTGAACAGCAGCGGCACAAAGTACCCAACGAGAACTAAAAATCAGTACACATTTGACAATGACATTTCGGACTCGCAAACGATACGAATTCGATAGTGGTTCGTGCTAGGGGTACTGGTCAAAGTACTTTTTTTTACTGTCCGGAAGTTTCGGGCCCGTTAAATTTGAATCTCAAATATTTTTCAATCAAAACCACCTAAAACAATGTTAGATTACTAAAAACAATGCCAAAAGCTCATTATACCTCCAGCATGTCATTCAGTGTTATACAGCTCCTGCAAAAGTTATTTTTATGTAATAATACCGTTTTGTTCGCCAGCTCCTCAATTTTTATAGTTACAAAGACCTAAAATACAAAGATCGACTTTTATTAATTAAAATAATTACATAAAAGTAGCATGTTGATTGATACTTTTACGAACAATACAATACAAACACAATTAAAATTGTGGTCTTATTTTAGAGGTTCGAGATAATTTAATTGGTGTACGTGATTGATGTTACGCGTGCAATATTGTGTAGCTATCAACACATTTGTCATAATTACTACAAATAAACTTGATGCATTCAGGTCAATATAGCTTTATGAGCATATATCGTTTTGTAGTAACGAGTGATAACACTATCTTTGGTACTTCAAGTTCAGGGGGTCTACTCTGTTACTCCGAAACGAACTTTCGGTAGGTAACGAAATTCAAACGAATTCAATTTCGTCAATTTGAAGTTATATTTAATTTTAACGATATATATAATCAATCTTTTTTCTTTAAGTAGGCTTAGAGAATCTAACCCTTTATCAATTTTTGGGCAGATGAATATTATTATAATAAGAAATTAATAAGAAACATAGTGAGAAACGTGTAAAGTTTCTATCGAAATTTAGTTTTTCGTTGAATTAGAATTATATAGTTCTGACATAATAGTGTTTAATCACTGTTGAAGCAATAATACAATATAGCACGTTAAGTAATGTGCGTGAAGTGACATTTGTCTATAATTTAAGCACATACATACACGTATGCCGATGGAAACTTTTTCTTTACATAATTTACTCTGTAATAAGTACCGCTAAAATTAACTAGCGGAGTAAATTACAAATCCGAAAGTAACTATGCCTGTTACGCTTTTACATCTGCGCGGGCCGCTGGTCAGTTTTGATAAATGTTGGTATGGACTTTAAAAACAGTAGGAAATATCTTTATATTGCCAAGTACTAAAATCTTAAAGAGCGATAAGTAGTTACTATGTATTTATAAATTAAGTTAATAACAGTGTAAATTAATAACATAGTTTACCATCTTTAGGTGTATATTTTAACGAGAAAAAGTCCTATAATCATTATCACAGCTGATTGATTCACACTTATTCATGCTAGACTGGTAATCAAACACCGTTTTTGGGTATGCCTTAGTGGCGATTGGATGGTAAACAGACACTTTTATATAAAAGAAAAAATTAAATAGAAAAAAAAAACAGTCGGGCTTGGACACGATCCCGTTTTTATTGTAGTAACATTTTCTTTAGATTTAAAGGTCTGGCAGTTAAATACTTAAAAAATATAATAAGATACTTTTATATTTGAATATTTCATAAATTTGACGCCACCTATTTAACCTTCGATGTTCTGGCAACCCTTTCAGGGTTGTGGCGAGAAAATTCTACACTGAGACAATTTCTTAAACCCAATATTCCTACTGGTGCTGCATTATGACGACTGCGGCGACGAAACCGGGTCAATCGGTGCACTTTAATTTCGCTAACATAGGGTTATTATATACAGCGGCAAGCGCAAGTTGGCACTTTGACAACTATTTCACGGCACATGTCCTGCGTTGTCACGCGCGGTCGCTGACACCGCGGTTGTTCATTTTGCGCTATTTAACAGGGAAGATGTTGGTTATGGGGACGTCGACGCTGCTTAGTAATCGGGGCACCCATACTTTTTTATGTTATAAAGGTGGTATACAAGCATACGGCCTGCCTGATGGCAAGCGACATGCGATATAAAAAATATCACTTGCGCCGTTGCCTGCCCTGAGGATTGAGTCAATCCTCTACCCTGTGGAGCCACGGAACCTTACTCACCGACAGAAACACAACACCACCAAAAGGTAGTGTTATTTTGCGTTCTGCTGTAAGATGGAGGTACAGGCGGGTGATCCAGATCAATCAGGAAATCCGCTATGCCGTACCTCTCTTAAATATTGATATTGAGCGAGCGTGAGGTTGTGCTAAACTGGGCAGTTACCTAGTCTCCTAATTCCTATATGATGTTTACCCAATGTTGCTCGCATGATTTACTTTTTTAGGATTTTCATGTATAGGAACCTGTAGTAGGGTATCATCATAAAAATGTTAATCAGGTTTTCAATATGAGGTTACTCATTGTTTAAAATAGTATTAAATTTTTGTGGTACGATTGTTATTTGTTTTAACTTGAAGATTCATGCATTTGTCTTTTCAAGGCGGTGAAATAAAACCTTTTGTAATTAAAAAATATATCTATGTAATTAGCCATTTACTTATGATCGGGGATTTGTTTATGTACCTAAGTATACGAATTGATACTGCTTACCGTACAGATTTGTTATTTTTCAAAGGATCCAAGTCATAATACGATTTACAGATTCATCTTATACAGGCTACATCACTCACTGAATCTTTTGCAGCAAAAAGGCAAAGAAAACTGAAAAGGTTAACGCTCGCGCGTGAATGAACGAAGAAAAACGGAGAGATAGTATTGCCGTACTAATGATATATGGACACGACTTGACGAAGCACTTTTACGACCGTGTAAATAAGATGAGTTTCGCGTTATGATGTTTTCACGTCTATTGAAACGCATTTGAAAATTGTTTAGATAAACATTGATAGATGACTTGATCGCAAATCGGAATTACAGAATATTGTGCAAAACGAAATATTTTTGTATAGGAATAAATCTGGAATCGAAGCTTTCTGGTTAAATTTTTAAATAGGTCAGCAAAAAAATATTTTGATGTTTTTTCGTATAAACCGGGACGCAAATGACATAATCCGAAAAGATGACGTTTTATCTCGGGCTTAAGCGTGATAATAGTATTTATGTTGGCGGGATTGAAAGGGATTCGGATTATGGGTGTCTGAATGGCCAGATTCTGTGAGTGACGCACAGTTCGGATTTCGCAATAGTCCATTTGAATTGACGCTACTTAGCTTTCATTTCGGTTGGTTGACGATTTGCGCTGAAAAGATAAATTTACGGCTGAGTTTGCTTTAAAACTTTTGATGTAAATTATTTAGTCTCTAATTCTGAACGTCTTATTTGTATATAATATTATTTACCATTAAGCGAATAAATTAATTATTGAAAAATAATACGTGAAAGCGCAAGCTTCTGATTGCCATGTACAGCTTTATAAATGACGTCATCAATATCTGTTACCTTTCGATTTGTGTCACCAGTCGGGACGTAACATGGTGATCGCTGTGTCACAAAATTTATGCATGCTGTGTTTTGCGACCAAATGGCAAATGTACCGTCGCTAACACGGAGTGTCTTTGGATTCCGCACGCATTATTGGTTGTCACGACTTTCGTGCGAGCGCTAATGTAAACGGAATCAGTGGGACGGACGCCGAATGAGATGATCTGTGTGTGATTGAAAAGCAGCACGTGTGTCCGCCATGTCTATTTTTGTTGGGTCACTATTCTTTTTGGGAACGGAAATGAAACATTTGTATGTATATTGATAGTTACCAAATAAGCGGTATGACCCAAGCGATAGTGTTTTAAACAAGTGTTTGCTTTGTAGCTTGCAAATATAACGGATATTATTTAAATAAGAAGTACAAAATACAATCGTCAATAAATACTGCTTGTTTTGTGTTTCATTAAAATATTTTCTATAAAACTACAGCGCCAAGGCATTGAGATACCTAACAGTTACCGCAGCAACACAATTTAATTTCTGTCAATATAAAAAAAGAAAATCTCTATCTATTCTCTAATATTACAACAGTCTTTTGTTATTTTGTAAAGAACGAACAACTCGGAGGGGACCAACTCTCAAACCATCCGTGAAATGGGTGTTCAAAGAAAAAGCGACAATATCATAACTTCGAGTTGAAAGTTAAAATTGTGCTAACTTCACCGCTACTGCGCTTAGGCGTGGTTCCAACTCCTTTGAGCTGTCACAGAACAGTATTTTCGAGGGCATTAGAAGTTTTCACGTCCCTCCTATTGTGGAAAGTTTGGATCCGCCACGGTATCGAAACAAAAGGTGATAATTAGAAGTCGTTTTACAAATTACTTTAAATGTTGGGCTGATGGGAGCAAAACAAAATACCCAGATTTTTAGATTAACCGCGCAGATACTACACAGACAATTAGAGTATTATATAAAAGGTAGTGAAAATATGAAACATATAAAGTTAAGATTTTTGGATTGTTTAGAAAATAAATTGAAGCCGATAGGGAACCTGTCACTTTTCTCTTGCCAATTATTTTGTGACTTTGTTTTTATATCTACAACTCCCTTTTAGCCAAATTGTTTTGATTATATTTCATTTAGGTAAGAGCGAGTGTCTTAGCAATAGTTATTATTTATATAGGTTTTCGGTCACATTAAGAAACTCTAAAAACCGTAAAATTTTGCCATGTGGAAATAACTAGAATGGGTAACCGTTAACAAATTACATAAAGGTCGTTATTGCGTTACGCAAGATCTATAACTATAATAATTGTTTCCAATTAACTATGTTCGTATAACGTGTTAGTCCACGTGTACTCAATCAATTGTGACTGAAATCAAATCACTGAATGAAATATATCTATTAAATGACATGATGATGGAAAGAGAAGTCCGAAACAAAATAACAGGTTTTTGCTGTTTCAAAGCACGGAATCCTTTTAAGCAAATATGAGCGGCACTTGGGCGATTTAGTACATTTTTTTTTATTGTTTTAAGGGACTTTCTGACCAAATTGTCCATACCAGCCCCATCGTAACCTGACCATACAATTTTACTTCAATTATTTAATTATTACGTAATTTTTTTGCTACTATATCGCAAAGCACACCAGCCTCCTCCAATAGGGGGTTGGCTAGGATGCCCTGCAAATTGCCAGTTTCAAACCTATTGATTTTAAGGATGGAGAATGCATGTCTCCTTTTCGCTTCATTTTTACGCATTCCATCAAAATGTGTTGCACAGCCTCCACTTTTTCACATGTTTCACAATTAGAGGAATTGTTTTTTAGAAGAAATAAGATTTTTTTAGTGGAATATGTCCAGAACGTAGTCGGTGCATAATCATAATATATATACGACCTATGTTACCATTATTGAACCAAGGTTACAATAAATTCTAATGTGAAAAATCTTTAGACTTATCTACTATGAACATTACAGATATCTTGAATCTCTGCATTGTCATTTTATACCTCGTTACATCGCCAACACTTTCCAAACACAAAATATTTTCCCCCTTATAATCCATCTTACTCATGCACGACTGTTTAGAAAAAGTAATCTTGATTGTAAACCAGTAAAAACGTGGGATTGGATATTCAACATTTTACCAATTGCGACGGACAATGAAAGTACTGCTCATAAGTCATGCGTGCGAACTCGTGCAGTTTAAAAAAAAACTGAACTATTTCAATAGTTTCATGCAAAAATGTATAGACTAGCCTGATTGATACGGTTTAAAAAAATGTTGATTTTTAAAGTAAATTTGTAACTGTATTATATTCAGCATCTATGAGAACAAAAGAGTTAAAATATGTATTCCACATTTGAACACAACAAATAAGGGTTTCAGTATTATTGTCCGAATAACGATCTAAATAATACCATGACCAAACCTCCATTAAATATTTTTTTTTCCGCCTAAACTGTTCTTCTTGTGTGACAGAGGTTCATAGCTAACTTATATTTTTAGCGATGTTTTAAGTACTGCTTGTCTGCAGTTATCGTGAATATCGCTAAGGTCAACTTTCGGAAAAAGTATAACTTAGTTTCAATAAAAATACGAACGCAAGTTCAAAGGTCGGAGACCTGAGCAGTCATTTCCTTGAAGAGTTCGGGTTTGTTGAACTGGAAAAATTCTAAGTTATTGTTCGTTCAGTTGGTAGTGGTAATTTCAAACGGTAGTGCTTTGTAATGGTTTTGAAATGGTGTGAACAAAAAGCTTAAAGAAATTTAGAAAAAGTAAATCTTAGAAAAGTGCCTATCACTTATTTTATTCTATATTCATTGTATGTGATATTTAACGGACAATTCTCCGAATTTTAGAGGTCCCAAATAAAGTTTTAGTTGTTTTGTTAAGTTGATATAAGTTTAACAATATCGGATGTTAAAATACGTTATGTGCGTTTTGTATGTTGGTTTTATTTTTTCAAGAAATATAGTCACGTATGCCAGTATGAATGGTTTTTATATGGCTTACGCATGAAGTATTCAGAATATAAGGTTACTTCGGAAACTCGAACTCGCTTAGTCAGCTAATGCTAATAAAAGTGTTCATGGGGTGGTCAGCGAAGCGAAACATGCCCGAGCGGAGTCATGACATTAGAACAAATGGTAGCTCTTAAAGAAATCACTGTAAGGTTCATATTTTAACTGAATAAGTACCTGCCGTTCAAGTGTACAAAGGGTAAAATGCCATTTTGATTGTTGCGTGGAAGAAAAAAACTTTGCATTTTTTATAAGGTAGTTTATACAATTCTATGACTTGTTACTAATGTCTTTCAACATTATGAACTTAGTAACAAAATCTGAATTACCACAATAATGAATATGTCTTAAATTTACCTATTTATTGATTATAGGATAGATTAGGTTAGGAAACTAAAATTGAGGTTCATGACCGAGAATAAAAATTGGGGTCATAGCTTTTTAGAAACAAGGACAAATGGCTCAATGTAAGCATCAATTTAGTCAATATCATCATAAGGTTATATAATTATCAAATAATAGTATTCTTATATAATATGTATTTTTAAACATCTAACTGCTACATTGTCATGGTCAGTGCGTTAGTCCGGATAACGAAAGGTGCTGGTTCGAGTCCAGTCTGCTGCCTGGTCCACGTTGATTTTTTGCTAAGAGTATTCCTTATGGCCTTTAAAGAATAAAAAAACTTCCCCAGGTTTTTTGGAAGCGTGGTTTTATCTAAATTAGAAAGCTGTTACATTACCCTCCACTTTTAAACATTTGCCTTAATACCTTTATTGTTTAAGTCAAGATTTTCTAAATCCGTTAGAATAATTTATTGACATAAGACACATCATGAGGCGGTCTTTGAAAATTCGTTAATGTAAACTGAATTATTTTCAAGTGAAACACGTGTTCAAATTCAAAGTTTCATCACACATACTTCAAACATGCATTGTTTACATGCTTCACATACATTTGGCAACGTGTCCCGTCCCATTCTAACACTGTGTACATAAAAGTAGCGGTGCGTACTAAGTCATGGCACTCCATTTGTTTGTATTTATGGCGAAAGTGGGCCACTTGAGATTATGGAGCTTGTGTAACAATTTACGATGGGAATTTCATGTGATATTCATTATAGGCCCTTTGAAAGACTTAATATGTTCACTCGAAATATTAACGTTTTACGTAGCGAAGTGAGTGATAAGAATACAATTACAGTCTGCCATATCCCTCATATTTCGAGCTCATTTATTTACCTGAATGTTTAAATACATTCTTTATAAAATGTAATTTTTCGCATTTCCTTTTTTTTTTAAATACTTACTGTTAGCGTAGTTGGTGGTGTGCAGCTTTTAGGCAATAAGCACTTGGACTTGATAGCTTTCGACAAAGGTAGTATCTCCTTAGGTAGAAGAACGGAGATAAGCGTTGGCAAACCAAAACCTAAAATAAATAAACATTGACAAAGTCTCTTAAATTGCTCCGAGCTAAAAGATTACACAATAAGGGTTGGGTTTATAAACCGAACGCTTACTGAAACTTGAATGCCAAACTTCACTTTTTGTTGCAACTGGAAAATAATATAATGTTAACAATGTTATTGAATATAGGTATATATATGTCTCCTCATCCATGCTTTAATTTATGAATATTATGAACACTTTACTAACATAATGTTTACACTTAACAAAAACAAATTACACATATTAACATGTTTCTAGCGATGCAATACGCTGTTCAATAAAACTACTAAGTACATTATGAAACATAACATAAAATACTATTTATATTCAATGCGCATTTTGAAATTCTGTTATTTTATGCGTTGCATTGAATAGTTCTGAAGATTTTTTAATATGAGGAAACACTACTCTCACGGAATTATCTCACATAATAAGCGGATTGGCGCTGGAAATAGTTGCTTCAGTCATATCGTAAAACAGTCTGCAAGCCAAGCCAGCTCTTTGAATCTCAAAATACAGCTATTACTTCTTGTAGCAACAATATCGTTATATAATAAGATAATTATAATGTATCACGAAATATACGATAGATTAAGTGCAACTGTTAAGTTAATCAAGTTTAGTTTAATCAAGTTTTAATCTTAATGTAGATATGTAAAAAATATTGACGTTATTTGACCTCTCAACAGTCCGAAGAAAATATCCGAATTTGTTGTATGGAACGACCCAGTAAAAGTCTATTCATTCATCTTGAATAGAATCAGGCTATATGACACCGGATATAGGTACAGCTGTCAGTCCTACGAAGGCATGGAATTCCAATATTTACAATGAATAGGAAAAAAGAAGGCTATGTCACTACCATATAAAGAAATAAAGAATGACAAGTCTCAACTATCAAACTAGAGCCTGTATTGATGATACTGAATCACCGATACAGAAAGAATTACGCAAACAATCACATGAATCGGAATATCCGGCAATAATTCAAACAAAAAGTCTAAGTCGGGGGTTTTATATATGACGCTGACAGACATACTCCTAACACAGTTTTACGTGTATGTAACAATAAAATGTATGAGCAGTATTAGCAAATAAAGGTTCACTTGCACCAGAGTTCTTTAATTATTCTTAAATCAAATGCGTATTGAACCTCATTCTATTACTCTTTAACTATAAACAATCGACAAAGATAGATTATTTTTTAAAACAGGTCCGAGTTTAAATTTTTAGGAACGTTGGTGCAAAGAATCTAAACTTGAATTATAGGTTGACCGCTTAAATGAGATCTCGCCTGCGGGGTACAGGGTGTGGGGGAGGACGAAAACGGGGACCGTGAGAGGTGTGGGCATATTCTTGTCAAAATTACAAGTGCCTGCCGCCCGCACCTTTCACGGCCCCTGTTCCTGTCGTCCCCCACACCCTGTACTTTGCAGGCCAGGTCTCAGTTATGTGTGGTTTACCAAAAGTCATGCAGTGATTCGTACAAATGTCATTCAAATTATAGAAAGAAACAATTGCTTAACTAGTCTAAGATTTATTAATTTTTATTATTTTAAAGCATATAACTGCTTGATGTTTAAATCTTAAGAAAATATAACTGGAAAAAAAATCCACGCGGACCAAGCAGCAGACGGGACTCGAACCCGCACCCTTCGCAATCCTGGCGAATGCACTGACCAAGATTATTCTTCCGATAAACGTATACGATACATTTAAGATAAGAATTTTTAAACTTAAATCAAACCTAGATTGTATAGTAGAGTTATAGCGTATCATGTATTTATGTGTTTTTATTTTATTTTTTCAGGTAAGTGACTACATATTCAGCCGAAAGTGCTAACGTAGGGTAAGAGATATTATTTTTTCATAGTTCATCAATTAGAGCTAAGTAAGTACCTAAATTTGTATCAATCAAAATAATGATCAAAATCAACGGTATTATGGTATAATTTTGGTATCTATTAGATGTTAATGATTGATTGTATCGATTACAGTTAATTGTTTTAAATATAATATCGTAATTTCCCAACTGATAGCAAATGAATGCAAAAAGAAGCAGTAATAGCAAATCTAATTGAAGCTGGAGGAAGGATATAATATTAAACAGTGCTTGCAAACTTTGCTTCGCAAATAATAAGTCTATTATAAGATAACCTAGTTTTGGAACATACAAATCACAAATGCAAGCAAATAAATGTAACAGAATACAAAGGACCAATTAATGGAAATAGTAAATTAAAATATAATAGAAATTTAAATAAAACAGAAAAATATTCTAAAAGATAATGAGACTCTGCTAATAAAGATTATGTAAAAGACTTGAAGACTTTTTAAAGAAAATAAGTAGCATGAAAGACTGATGTGCTTAAAAAGTGGTATTTATCTTTACTTTGTAAAATAATGACAAAGTAAAGATAAAGAAAAAAACATAACAAAACAAAAGATATGGCACAAAGGAGGAAAGAAGAAACAACACGTTAAGGCTCTGAGTGATGGCAGATACTTGAAAAAAGTTTTAGAAATTATATATCGAGTTGACGATGGATCGTCAATCTGTCATTATTGTAATAATAATGCAAGCAATAACCTAAAATCAGTCATTATCAAATATGGTTTTTTTCTTACTACAGTATATTTTCTCTCTTTCACGCTGTCGCACATTTGATGGTCTGTCATCCCGTTAAAGATATGGCGTGATACTATGTAATGTGTCCCCGATTGTTGATAGAGAACACAAACGGTGCTGATGAGATGCAATCGCTAAGTTTTCTATTCGACAATTAACAGGGAAATTGCTGTATGGTCAATTAAACGGTGGAACCTAACAAATTGAGTATGCAATTCCGAATTATGTTTATATTAAAAGCCACGCGATGTAACATGCCTGCCATAACACGCCACATCTAAAACGACTAAATAACCTCCTATCTAGATACTGCATACTTCATAAGTTTAAAAGCAAGTTTTGTTATTTCGTTTGACTTTATATTCAGAATCTTCAACCTTTTATTTTTTAGAAAAATGACTGGTTTCGCATATCATGTGAAGTTCAAGTCACTTTCAGATTTGTCTGTCATTTAAGTTCGTCTTATATTAAGAACAAAGTTTAGGTTAGGTTAAGTATATAAGGTTCTTAAACGTAAATAATATTGGAAGTCTCAATGTGAAGTTAGGTATCGTCATTTTTAAAATTATTAGGAGACTAAAACCTTATTTCTATGCTCCCCACAATGTTTTAATAATTCACTGCTGAGCATAATGTTTAACAATAAATAAAATAGTTTCAAAATATTTTAATTGCAAAATAACAGAAGCATATAACGCCAACATTTTGCTTATAACTGTTCATCTATTCAACGGAAATCTAAGGCGTATTTTTTTTTGTTTTTACCTAAATGTTTCCGCAATAGTGTTGTTAGGTGAATGAAGGTCGTGATAGTTACGTCATTCACCTCTTTTTATGTGCGTTTTGCTTAGACCATTACCCAAATGTCTGAAGCAGTAGCTACATCATAAAAAACTATACTAATGTTTTGGCAGTACATCGCGCATAAGGCTTACTCGATTAAGGTTTTTCTTTATCCATCACTTACTCTCTTAACATAAAAATATTTGTACTTCTGATTAATTGTTTAAAGTATATAATATATATGAACAGTTATCCTTAGGTAGCTTAAGTTTTTTTTTTAATTTTTTACTAGGTAGTTGAACGTTTTTAGGATTTTGTTTTTTTCTATGGCCTTAACGCTCTCTTGAAAGTACCGATACTAGAATAAAACGGGTTTATTTTTACTTTGTTTCTTTTTCACCTTTGATCACAATTGAACTTAGTACACGCTTTTATTGCTTGGAAGTTTATCGAATATACTTTAATTTCCTCTGTAGCGCAGTTATTTCATAAAACACGTAATCAGAAAACTCAATAACAGAACATTTTCATATAAAACCTCTTTGTATACCGGAATCTAAAAGCAATCATTCATTGTTTTTACTTTATCTAAACATTGATACAATTGAAAATAATTTAGGTTTCACTAAAAATATTGTTTAATTTTGATAGATTGAGTAATACAATATAACACAACCACAAACATCGGTAACAGTAGCTATAGTCATTTAGTTTCAAAATAGTAGTTACGAATAACTGTTCCAAATAATATTTCTTCACTTTAACTTATATTTCAGAGTAATTTTAAATGTTGCGTGTCAAGCAGCGTTTTCCCTAATTTTCTCTGTAGTTATAAAAAATCTGCACACATTTCTCACGATTACCCAATAATTATATGTCATGTCATGTTCGAAAGTGTTTAACGTGTATGCAGACGGATGTTATAATGTCGCCCATTCAGGAATTTATTGTTGCAATCATACGTAATATATCTGCGGCTAGTCTTGAACAAAACGGTACATTTTCTTAGTTTTCACTCTATATCGCCAGTTCCAGCGAAAGTGTAATTTACTGAGCCATTAGAAAGCCGACTTTGTAAACATCACAATGTAAATCTTCGATTACAGTTATCTACAGTACCTATTACATGGACAGCTGTATCAGTAATGTTATGTGTTATGACTTGTGTAACAGTAGGCCTTTGTGTAGGCTCCTAATCGATGAAATTATATCGATAAAGTTAATCGGCGTATCGATACTCTTTATTTGGTTAGTTGCAGCTTTGTGATTTATAAATACAAAGGCTTTATAAATACAAATCCAAATATAGTTTTGATAATGTATGTTGGGAGATTTATCGTAATTATGGTTTTACGATAATGATGATATTTTATGCAAATACCAAAATAACCGTTTGTTATTGATGCAGAACTTAAAGGGGTTCTCAATTCAGTTAGAATTCATTTTTTTTTCTTTCTTGAATGACCAATTAAAGTATTGGCCACTCTTGTAAGTTTATTACAAGAGTAGCCAATACTTTGTCGGTAATAACCGATTGATATTATCCGGTCATACGTATAAAAAGTTTTTTTTAGACAATCACACCAATCAGCCTATGTAAGGCATATGTTATGGAATACTAGGGTAACGGATAGAATACATACACTGTACATAAATAAGATACATATTAAACATTTTTATATAGAAATATATATTAAACATCCATGACTGGAGTACAAATGCTCGTATTCATCACACAAACATCTGACCCCACCGGGATTCGAACCCGGGACCTCTCGAGTCGGTGACACCATGAAACCCGGCGTACAAACCACTCGGCAGCGGAGGTCGTCAAATTATCAAGTATATATTTTTTGCCTTTGCCTTAAGAGCTTAGTTATGTATGATTTCCTTTATTTGATATCCTAGTGAATTTTCTTATATTTGACTAAAAATTTGTTTTACAAAGCATTCTCTATGACTGTGACTTTATTCATGTGAATTTCAGAGTCAATGAATATTGAAATTCCATTTTGGCGTGATCGGTCATTAAAACATAAACCTTGATAATTTCAGTATAATAATAATGATAAACTTTAACATGGAAAAAAATAAATAAAACACAGTAAACGCTTTTAACTGAAGTAATAAAATTTATTCATGGGAACGCCTTCCGTTTCCCAAGATGTTCTGTTTCGCCTCTTAAATGTGCACAGGAGCATACAAAATTCTTGCTCAAACAAAGAGATGTAGTGCAGATTTGTGTTCAGCTTACCTCTATCTCTGATTGCATAAACTAATTTGTGTGCTTGTAATAAATACACCTTCTTGTTTCAATTATAAACTTATGTGTATGCTTAGATTTTTTTTATTGAAGATAAGACAGATTGTAAAACGAAGAGAAGAATCACCAACTTTATATAGAAGGAATCATCCTACTGGTATTATAAATGTGAATGTTTGTAAGTTTGTATGTTTACGCATTTCTTACTCAAACACGAAGAAACTACTTGACGGATTTGTATGAAATTTGGTACGCATATAATTTATGATCTGGATTGATACATAGGATACTTTCTATCCCGATAAAATTCACGGTTCCTAAGGAATCTCAAAAAAACTAAGTTAACGCGCACGAAGCCGCGAGCGGCCGCTAGTAGGGTAAAAGTAGGAATCTACTATAATGAATCAATTAGCATTGGCAATGAGACCGCTCAACGAAGATATCGGCCGATAGCCACGCTCTGCTTAGGATTTGACCTGACACAATGATGCGGATCTAACCGTTAACTATGTACAGTTTTATATCGGCTCCGAGGCCTAACATTTATAGGCTATTAGTTCTTTACGTGCAATTCGTTAAGGTTGACTTTTAATTTGACTTTTATGTAAGATTGCATGGTTGTGTAAGCCGGTTTGTTGGTAAATCTTCTGGCATTTTAACTAAAGATTCATCCATCCGAGTTTTGACAGTGTTTTTACGGTTTACTATTTCCAAGAGCTCCGCCGTCATAAGGCTACAATTTCATTTACTACTTATGTTCATAAGAGTCAGATATTGGCTCAGTGTTTTGACTACCTACCTATTGATTAAAGATACTATAACTAGATGTCAATTTACTTGGGTCTTATTCTTACGAAAAAGAAAGGCTCAGCTAGCACTTTTGCTCCTGGTGATTCTTCTCCGCTCATCAAATATGTATGAGCATGAGACTGGTATATTGCAAGGATATCCGCAAGGAGGTCACTATCAGATCGCAATAACACAACTGACCCTTGTCAGCAAATGGACCACCTAGCGAAATAGATGGCGTCATGCTCATTTTTAGCTGGCCTCAGACTTGAACCTTACATAAATCTGGAGACCCGCATACGTCTCTGGAGGTGTTGTGAATTTCATACATATTTATTGGGATCGAAAAACCGCGGTAATCAGCGTTGAATTTTCACCAAATGAAAAATTTCTTCTGACGTCATCATAGAACGATTGATATTCATAGTGTTTATATTGGTATTGTAAAAAAAAACAGGTTATCTCTTATAATTTTTATTATTTTTAAAGCATGTAACTGCTTGATGTTTAAATCTAAAGAAAATATAACTAGAAAAAATTCCACGTGGACCAGGCAGCAGACGGGACTCGAACCCGCACCCTTCGCAATCCGGGCGAATGCACTGACCAATTATGCTACTGCGGCCCTCACGGACCGCGTCGAAATTCTTTCTAGCTATTCTTAAGCTGCAAGGCAGCGCCATCTCTTCGCATTATAGGTAAACCCACAATGTCAAATGAATACTTTTACAAGTATTAAACATTTGAAAGAAGAAATAGCAATTATAGTTATAATTTTTATTATTTTTAAAGCATGTAACTGCTTGATGTTTAAATCTAAAGAAAATATAACTAGAAAAAATTCCACGTGGACCAGGCAGCAGACGGGACTCGAACCCGCACCCTTCGCAATCCGGGCGAATGCACTGACCAATTATGCTACTGCGGCCCTCACGGACCGCGTCGAAATTCTTTCTAGCTATTCTTAAGCTGCAAGGCAGCGCCATCTCTTCGCATTATAGGTAAACCCACAATGTCAAATGAATACTTTTACAAGTATTAAACATTTGAAAGAAGAAATAGCAATTATAGTTATAATTTTTATTATTTTTAAAGCATGTAACTGCTTGATGTTTAAATCTAAAGAAAATATAACTAGAAAAAATTCCACGTGGACCAGGCAGCAGACGGGACTCGAACCCGCACCCTTCGCAATCCGGGCGAATGCACTGACCAATTATGCTACTGCGGCCCTCACGGACCGCGTCGAAATTCTTTCTAGCTATTCTTAAGCTGCAAGGCAGCGCCATCTCTTCGCATTATAGGTAAACCCACAATGTCAAATGAATACTTTTACAAGTATTAAACATTTGAAAGAAGAAATAGCAATTATAGTTATAATTTTTATTATTTTTAAAGCATGTAACTGCTTGATGTTTAAATCTAAAGAAAATATAACTAGAAAAAATTCCACGTGGACCAGGCAGCAGACGGGACTCGAACCCGCACCCTTCGCAATCCGGGCGAATGCACTGACCAATTATGCTACTGCGGCCCTCACGGACCGCGTCGAAATTCTTTCTAGCTATTCTTAAGCTGCAAGGCAGCGCCATCTCTTCGCATTATAGGTAAACCCACAATGTCAAATGAATACTTTTACAAGTATTAAACATTTGAAAGAAGAAATAGCAATTATAGTTATAATTTTTATTATTTTTAAAGCATGTAACTGCTTGATGTTTAAATCTAAAGAAAATATAACTAGAAAAAATTCCACGTGGACCAGGCAGCAGACGGGACTCGAACCCGCACCCTTCGCAATCCGGGCGAATGCACTGACCAATTATGCTACTGCGGCCCTCACGGACCGCGTCGAAATTCTTTCTAGCTATTCTTAAGCTGCAAGGCAGCGCCATCTCTTCGCATTATAGGTAAACCCACAATGTCAAATGAATACTTTTACAAGTATTAAACATTTGAAAGAAGAAATAGCAATTATAGTTATAATTTTTATTATTTTTAAAGCATGTAACTGCTTGATGTTTAAATCTAAAGAAAATATAACTAGAAAAAATTCCACGTGGACCAGGCAGCAGACGGGACTCGAACCCGCACCCTTCGCAATCCGGGCGAATGCACTGACCAATTATGCTACTGCGGCCCTCACGGACCGCGTCGAAATTCTTTCTAGCTATTCTTAAGCTGCAAGGCAGCGCCATCTCTTCGCATTATAGGTAAACCCACAATGTCAAATGAATACTTTTACAAGTATTAAACATTTGAAAGAAGAAATAGCAATTATAGTTATAATTTTTATTATTTTTAAAGCATGTAACTGCTTGATGTTTAAATCTAAAGAAAATATAACTAGAAAAAATTCCACGTGGACCAGGCAGCAGACGGGACTCGAACCCGCACCCTTCGCAATCCGGGCGAATGCACTGACCAATTATGCTACTGCGGCCCTCACGGACCGCGTCGAAATTCTTTCTAGCTATTCTTAAGCTGCAAGGCAGCGCCATCTCTTCGCATTATAGGTAAACCCACAATGTCAAATGAATACTTTTACAAGTATTAAACATTTGAAAGAAGAAATAGCAATTATAGTTATAATTTTTATTATTTTTAAAGCATGTAACTGCTTGATGTTTAAATCTAAAGAAAATATAACTAGAAAAAATTCCACGTGGACCAGGCAGCAGACGGGACTCGAACCCGCACCCTTCGCAATCCGGGCGAATGCACTGACCAATTATGCTACTGCGGCCCTCACGGACCGCGTCGAAATTCTTTCTAGCTATTCTTAAGCTGCAAGGCAGCGCCATCTCTTCGCATTATAGGTAAACCCACAATGTCAAATGAATACTTTTACAAGTATTAAACATTTGAAAGAAGAAATAGCAATTATAGTTATAATTTTTATTATTTTTAAAGCATGTAACTGCTTGATGTTTAAATCTAAAGAAAATATAACTAGAAAAAATTCCACGTGGACCAGGCAGCAGACGGGACTCGAACCCGCACCCTTCGCAATCCGGGCGAATGCACTGACCAATTATGCTACTGCGGCCCTCACGGACCGCGTCGAAATTCTTTCTAGCTATTCTTAAGCTGCAAGGCAGCGCCATCTCTTCGCATTATAGGTAAACCCACAATGTCAAATGAATACTTTTACAAGTATTAAACATTTGAAAGAAGAAATAGCAATTATAGTTATAATTTTTATTATTTTTAAAGCATGTAACTGCTTGATGTTTAAATCTAAAGAAAATATAACTAGAAAAAATTCCACGTGGACCAGGCAGCAGACGGGACTCGAACCCGCACCCTTCGCAATCCGGGCGAATGCACTGACCAATTATGCTACTGCGGCAAATAATAAAAATTATAACTATAATTGCTATTTCTTCTTTCAAATGTTTAATACTTGTAAAAGTATTCATTTGACATTGTGGGTTTACCTATAATGCGAAGAGATGGCGCTGCCTTGCAGCTTAAGAATAGCTAGAAAGAATTTCGACGCGGTCCGTGAGGGCCGCAGTAGCATAATTGGTCAGTGCATTCGCCCGGATTGCGAAGGGTGCGGGTTCGAGTCCCGTCTGCTGCCTGGTCCACGTGGAATTTTTTCTAGTTATATTTTCTTTAGATTTAAACATCAAGCAGTTACATGCTTTAAAAATAATAAAAATTATAACTATAATTGCTATTTCTTCTTTCAAATGTTTAATACTTGTAAAAGTATTCATTTGACATTGTGGGTTTACCTATAATGCGAAGAGATGGCGCTGCCTTGCAGCTTAAGAATAGCTAGAAAGAATTTCGACGCGGTCCGTGAGGGCCGCAGTAGCATAATTGGTCAGTGCATTCGCCCGGATTGCGAAGGGTGCGGGTTCGAGTCCCGTCTGCTGCCTGGTCCACGTGGAATTTTTTCTAGTTATATTTTCTTTAGATTTAAACATCAAGCAGTTACATGCTTTAAAAATAATAAAAATTATAACTATAATTGCTATTTCTTCTTTCAAATGTTTAATACTTGTAAAAGTATTCATTTGACATTGTGGGTTTACCTATAATGCGAAGAGATGGCGCTGCCTTGCAGCTTAAGAATAGCTAGAAAGAATTTCGACGCGGTCCGTGAGGGCCGCAGTAGCATAATTGGTCAGTGCATTCGCCCGGATTGCGAAGGGTGCGGGTTCGAGTCCCGTCTGCTGCCTGGTCCACGTGGAATTTTTTCTAGTTATATTTTCTTTAGATTTAAACATCAAGCAGTTACATGCTTTAAAAATAATAAAAATTATAACTATAATTGCTATTTCTTCTTTCAAATGTTTAATACTTGTAAAAGTATTCATTTGACATTGTGGGTTTACCTATAATGCGAAGAGATGGCGCTGCCTTGCAGCTTAAGAATAGCTAGAAAGAATTTCGACGCGGTCCGTGAGGGCCGCAGTAGCATAATTGGTCAGTGCATTCGCCCGGATTGCGAAGGGTGCGGGTTCGAGTCCCGTCTGCTGCCTGGTCCACGTGGAATTTTTTCTAGTTATATTTTCTTTAGATTTAAACATCAAGCAGTTACATGCTTTAAAAATAATAAAAATTATAACTATAATTGCTATTTCTTCTTTCAAATGTTTAATACTTGTAAAAGTATTCATTTGACATTGTGGGTTTACCTATAATGCGAAGAGATGGCGCTGCCTTGCAGCTTAAGAATAGCTAGAAAGAATTTCGACGCGGTCCGTGAGGGCCGCAGTAGCATAATTGGTCAGTGCATTCGCCCGGATTGCGAAGGGTGCGGGTTCGAGTCCCGTCTGCTGCCTGGTCCACGTGGAATTTTTTCTAGTTATATTTTCTTTAGATTTAAACATCAAGCAGTTACATGCTTTAAAAATAATAAAAATTATAACTATAATTGCTATTTCTTCTTTCAAATGTTTAATACTTGTAAAAGTATTCATTTGACATTGTGGGTTTACCTATAATGCGAAGAGATGGCGCTGCCTTGCAGCTTAAGAATAGCTAGAAAGAATTTCGACGCGGTCCGTGAGGGCCGCAGTAGCATAATTGGTCAGTGCATTCGCCCGGATTGCGAAGGGTGCGGGTTCGAGTCCCGTCTGCTGCCTGGTCCACGTGGAATTTTTTCTAGTTATATTTTCTTTAGATTTAAACATCAAGCAGTTACATGCTTAAAAATAATAAAAATTATAACTATAATTGCTATTTCTTCTTTCAAATGTTTAATACTTGTAAAAGTATTCATTTGACATTGTGGGTTTACCTATAATGCGAAGAGATGGCGCTGCCTTGCAGCTTAAGAATAGCTAGAAAGAATTTCGACGCGGTCCGTGAGGGCCGCAGTAGCATAATTGGTCAGTGCATTCGCCCGGATTGCGAAGGGTGCGGGTTCGAGTCCCGTCTGCTGCCTGGTCCACGTGGAATTTTTTCAGGTTATCTCTTATTTAAATACAAAAAAAACAACGGAAATTTGCAATAAATGGTAAACTAATTAATTGTTGACTCGTTAAAGTGGTTTATCGTCGAATCATGATTCTACAACGATAGCGAAATCTTTCTACAAAGCATTTTCACCACAAACAATGAATCATAATTCCAAATCATAATTGTTCCTTAATATTTGTTTTATAATTAGGAAAGCAAAGAAGTGAATATTCCGATACATTGTTATTTTGAATGACAGTGGCAGTTGTGCCGCCTTATAAATAAATTTCATCTTATTTTCGGAATTAGTCACAGTCAGTTTTCTAACTCAAGAATGTTAATTTTAATACACTGAAACTAAATGAATGCATGAAATCATTCTAAAAATATTATGTTCTGAAAATTAAATAGTTAATTACTCGTTTTTCAGATTAAATTGTATACAATAAAACAGGGACAAAATAAACACCGTAGAATTAGGAACCGATCAATGATATTATATAAACAAGAACCGATGGCATGGAGTTGACGTTCACAAGAGCTTGTAACAGCCTAGACTGAATAAAAGATTTTGAATTTGAGTAATGTACCGTGACGAAAGATACTGAAGCCACTATTAATATATTTGTAATTATCAGTTGCGAATATAAATCTACATATAATTATTAACAATTAAATTTACGACCACACGACCTTTCCATTACAATCAAGCGCTAGGCCATTCACCGCTCCAATATCTAGACACTTTGTCTATTCATAACTGTGTGTATTCAGAGCTTCCGAAGTTTTTCATGTCTTATATAAATTATGTAATTTATAGAAGCCGCTCACGTACATAGCCGCTCCAATATTTCAGAGTAAAGGAAGTAAACATTGCAGATTATGGAGTCGGAGGCGGGTTGAACGTGTGCCAAACTGTACTCCACTTCACTTGTTTTTGATCACACCTGGGGAATCGTTTCGTAGTTAAATGACTTATAAGCACGCCATATTTGATGCAATTGGGGAATAAGTTTGGGACTTTTTTGTTACACCATACTAAGGCGAATAATATCAGCAATATATGTTAAACAAGTTCTTGAAAATAGCTTTTTGTAAATTAAAGAAAGAAAGAACTTTTGTTTCCTTATAATTTCATATACCAACAAAGCGATGGCTGGATGATTCACAAAGAATGTCTAAATTAATAAACTTAGCCGCGCTTTCAACGCGTTTGCCCATTTCCGTCTTGGAACAAAGTGTGGTAAGTGCAAAGTATATAAAAAACCTAAGTGCATCGGGACAACTCAGTTGAGGGCTTCCGCCCCGCAAACTCTTCAATCGGAACACTTTAGGCGAAGGGAAACTTTATCCTGTGAGACTGAACATCTTTATTTTGGTAACCAAATTGTAGGGCAGACGATCGACAAAGCTTTGACCGTCTTCGTACATCTCGCTTGAAATTTTCTCTTGTGTTTTTCCCTTACAAAATGTCTATATTCGAACCTTTATTCTCTCTCCTGCCTCCGTTCTCAGATATTGTTCCATATAACAAGCCGACTTTCCCGTAAATTCTCTGAGGCATAAACAATATATGCCGCAATAAATTTCAAATGATTGTCTCGCGTTTTCATTGAAAGTAACGTAATGCGAGATTCGACAGTAATGATGAACTGTTAAAATACTTTGAATTATAATACATTATTTTTCCATTGTATGTATTCGATTTAACAAATCAATTAATAATTAAAATAGATATAATAAAATACATACGATGGAAAATCGATATATTTTAATTCAAATTATTTGAAAATTATAGCTTGCAAACATATCAAAAACCCGAATAATGTTAAAAAGTTCAAGTACGTTGAACCAAAATATGTATAGATTTTATCGTTTGTATTTTAGTAGCTACAATAATAAATATGTACGAAGGGTATTATTATTTGTTGAACGACTTACGACAATTGTCACTTACAACTCTAAAGACCCTAATAGAATTACGAAACTCATATGGGTAGAAATTATGGCCAATAAAATATTCATGGAGTTGCCACCAACTTCTATCTATCTCTCGAAGTCTTGAGGGATCATAATTTGAGCAGAAATAATGAAACGATGTGTTTCGCGATGTTTTATTCAGTGCCTCGCCCTGTCGTTTAAATGAATGTATTTTTGGCTTATGATCCTCTTAGGAATATTGAGAAGTCTTATTCAATTACTGTTAATTTATACTAGTTTCCTTTAAGGAGATCCGTTGCAATGGCTGTGTGAGAAGAATATTTAGAAGTAAGCTTGCTACTTGCTTGAAAATATTAAGTCATGATGATTTTATTTTAAACCCTACTCTTGTATATATATCGTTCAGTTTAGAGTATGCGAATGATTAAAAAATACCTATAATTCATCATAAACTAGACATAACATGTCTGAATAACATTTTGATACTTAATGTAGTGAGATGTACCAGAAGCGGTTCTTTCAATAAATACAAATGTATATATAAGGTATCTTTCTAAATAAAGTCGAGACCAGACATTTGTCTGTTCATTAACTTTCTTCGAGAGACAAGTGGAAAATCGTGTGTGCTGCCTTTTCTTCGAATGCGAATCCAAAAAAAGAATGCTAAAATATACTTTGAGGCTTGAGGATAAAGTTGCGTTTCTTCTGCATATTTGACCGTGGTACTTGATTTCGGGGTGTGTTTAGATTGGACACGTCTAATAACGAGCGGGTTTCCACTCGTATGGTGTTTGCTTTGTAAATGAGTGTGGATAACTCTTGCCTTTGTTTTCAACGTGAATTTCTACTGTTGCACTGTTTCTCTGTTTTCATTATGTAAAGACAGATAACATATGTATACACATAATATGTGTATATTTTAGCAGAATTAAAACAACGTCATTACTAGACGATTTCGTTGGTGAGAAATTCGCGTGCAATTAGCTTTTCATGATGAGGTCACATTATGTCATCCATTTATTTGTCACGATTTCCCTTTTTGTTTCTGAATTTCTGGACATAAGGACTTCAGCTACTTACTTAGAGATCAGAGCAATTTATATCTATGTTATATATATACATATAGTATATGATTTTGTGGTCGTCTAATAGTTGTTACAATACCTATATTATATAAATAGCTAATCGAGTAAGCATTACTTATAATTCCGGTAATTTAAATTTACAGTTAATTACTTAGTAATTTAGAAAAAAATGTGCTAAATAGTTTTTCAACAATCTTAGTATTGTTGAACAACTATTTAGCACAAATTTTTCTAACATGGTTGTAATAGTTTTTTTACACAAGTAGCGAGTGATCCTTTATCACATGTATTTTCCTGCTAAGTAGTTATTATCACTATCAGTCGGGTTCGCTGTAAGCGCTATGTCAAACTTTAACATACCATCATTTTCCTCTGTTAATTCGAGTCGAGCGCACGCAAACGTTTGGGGAATCGTACAACTGTACTTGTTACTCCTGTGACTATGTAAACATTGTGTTAGTGTGTGAAATTATAATGTTCAACGCACCAAGGAGGCGGTCCTTGAACGCTATCGTTGAGAAGCATTTCTTAAGAAGGAGACACTCCAAGGATTCTCCTTTGATTTCACCAGCGACAGATGATGTAAGTTTTTTTGTGAAGGTTTCATTAAAATATATTTTCACTGTGTGTCCTGACTATAATCGCAATAATATGGCGTAGGATTTTTAGGATAGTCAATGGAATTATTATATATCGGTTTGTTTTTTTTTCTAACATCAAAAAACTTCACTGTTTTTACTTATTTTTTTTATTTTAATTAAAAGACATGTCTAAAGGCTCTGCATAGAAAAGAAACAAAATAGAATATTTCACAACTTTTTTGAATGATTTTTATTGAATATAATATTCCTTTGTTTGTATCAAATAGCATAGATTAGCGAATTTCATGAAAACAGATGTGAAATATAATGTTTGTGTATAGAATTTCGATTGACATTTAAATATGTCCTTCAATAAGAAGCTTATCTTATCGACCGTTCGCTGATTACAAACGTGATTTGAATGTATATTATGGTGCAAGAGATTCCGTTTAGTTTTGTAACAGATGCGTTCAGTATTATGATTTTAATAATGAAACATGGGTCGTAAACAAAAAGCTTAATTTTTTTGAATTCTCAATTATGAATAAAGTTTTTAGTGGAACTATTGTAAATATACCTTTAAATTTGCTTTATTTTGGAAACTACTCCTGTAGCACACACATTTTATTACGAAAAATTCTTGCTTTAAATAAATATGAACTATGCGAATATTGATTTCATTATAATAACAATCTGCAAAATTTTAAATTAATTTGTTTTCATTTTCTTAAATCTGCGGAAAATACCATGTAGCGGCACGTCGTCTTGTCAAACACACATGAAGTGTAGGTACGAAACATTTGGCCCAGCAGTTGGTCGAATTTGCAAAACCACAAAAATATCTACAATAAACACCTGGCGCGAGGGAACACAGTTCGGCTCGCACGCAGCCATCACCCACTGCTACAACGGCTACGGGAACGGCAACGGGCGGCTTTCAACTAGAACAAAAGTCATAAAATTTGTGTTTTTAAAGAAAACATTGTTTTTTTTTAATAATTTTAGTTTAGTTTTTATCAAATGAAATACTTGGAATGGATAAAAAGCGCAATTTCACTACATTGCTTTTAATACACATATTTCTTGACGCTTCGGACCTTTTACGGTCTTTCGCTAGAAACAAAAAATAAGAAATATATATCATTTAGTTTTAGCTGCTCTCGTGACAGATGTCACATGCACTTTTTCTTCTTGAATGTGATTGCGTATAAAGAATGTCGGTATGTAAAGATTACGTCACTAAGTATTAATAAAAAATCCTAAAAAAACTGTCTGTAATTAAAACATTTTACTCTAAATTATTTTGCTTGTTAGTTTACCGAAGTAACTATTCCTGTCAAATTGTAAGAAGGACGCCTGAGTCTTGGAAATTATAATTAGTAATTATAGTATCTATCATTCATTAAATAAAACATACATCACGTTTTGCACTTCTCAGGCTGGCAATTCTGTCGACGCAGCCTGAACAGAATGCGAACCTCAAAAAAAAAGTAATAAAAAGACGCATTTTGAACCCATCAAATGTGATTTACTTAATTAATTGTGCGAGTGCAAACCTAAGAAACAAATATTTATCATTCACTTGAGGAAAGATGTTTATCTACTGTAATTATAAGAAGATATGTCGTATATTTATGTTGTATGTATATGTGTTATAGTAATATTATGTGTATATATTATGTTTGTATGGTATGTATGTATATTTAATATATACATAGTAAATATTCATTTTTTTATCCCTTGTTTCTTTTATAATACCACTGACTTCAGTTTCTTTCAATCCTCTCCATCCAAAGGTTGTCTGCAAGAAATCGCTTTTGGCGATAAGACCGACCATTGAAGCACCATGTTTTGACATAATGTTTTTACCCCATCTATGTACTGTACTGTAGTGTTTTCAATAAAGAATTGTTTATTATATTGTATTGTAAGATATGGGTACTAGTTTTAAAAGTAATTGAATTTTGTATTTAAGAGCGCCTTCGTATAGATAACTGAAAGCGATGTTCCTAACAACCGGATGTACCACTCCTTAAACCGGTTTTTTTTTGCGATAACTCACTCTAGATACATATTAAAACGATTCTAATTAAGAAAAAGCAAATGTTGCAAATAAGAAATTGACGTTCGTCTTGTTTTGGGTAGAGACAATGTAAAATAAGAAAAATTAAGATAAAAGCTGGCAAAACTTTTGTTTTTTTACTCGCAATTTAAAATTATATAAAATTTTTAGAAACTAGCGGAGTGGATATTATCACGTGAAATGCAAGCATAACTTTTGAAAACAGAGTCACAGTATAATGTTTCGGAAATAACCTAAAGTATATTACCTATAACTTAATATATATGTGTAATTTAATTTCTAATTGGCAACCGATTTCTGAGCATGGGATATAAGTATTTTAGGAAGATATGAATGTGTAACTATTCTAAAATTAACCTCGGGTAATAACATTTTACCTTCTGTAAATATTTGTCAATCAAAGTCTATAGTTCATCATCTCATTTTCCTCAAAGGAATAAATATACAATAATAGTATGGCAAATTTTTGTATAAAAATAACTTGAACGGGTTTTTCATGTTGAGACATAGATTTACGTGTATATAGTTTGTATATTTTAATTATCCTCACAGAGTCTATTTTTATTCATCATAAAGGACAAGGATAAATGAAAAATGGAAGATTGAAAATCAATTCCTTATTTGTTGTCGAGTGACATTTGTACTTCAAATTTACTTTTTTATTGATAAAAGTTGTAATACTTATTACAGTGGCATAAATCCTAAGTGGCAAATATAGTTTCTGTGGTTAAAAATGGCTGGTCCGACCGATTTTGGACGAAATATTCAACGGAGTAGTTTTTGCAAGTGAAATCACAGACCTAGATCTGTGTCGGTGGGTGAAATGTTATTTCAATGGAATAAGCCTATAAAATAAAACTTAAAATCCCACCATCACAATTTCCCTTTAAATTTGATAGGAAACCCCAAATTTTAAATAGTAACAGACTGAAATTTTTAAAAATTATTAGCAATTGTATTTTTTTATCTATTTAGTGAATCCGACATAATCTTTAAAATTTGCCATGATCATGTCGCCCATGTTAAACTGGGAGCAACAAAAAATTATTCAAGGCAACAATTTTGCTCCTGCAAAATGAAAAAGCCATTCAACGAAGAGGGTTATTTTGGACTTTGTAGACAAATCGACAAAAAAAAAAAAAAACAAAAATTAGATTTACAGCTATATGATATTTTATTTGCATAGTCATATTATCACACCTTTGATGCTCTGCCAACTCCTTTAAGGTTATATGGGGCGAATTTACGTTTATAAAAACTGACCTTTCATGAGCGTCGTTAATCGCCGGTCATTGTTACGCCAACTAGTCTAGATAGTGTCGACACAAATTAATTTGACGAATAACATTAACAGTCGCCTCCACGATACGAGACTAAAAATTCGTGTGTTCGATCGATAGCTGAGTCATGTGCGTTTGTGTTCTAAGTGTGGCAATGTGTGGCAAGGTCGCACAGCCTTCTAGATGATATCCCGCCTGAATGTCTAATGTGTGTTCAGGTGATAACGATTATGAAACTTCACGATAGCTTAACTGTGCTCGAAGTGCGAAAAACTGTTCATGTTGATAGTGACATTGAAAAGTGAACCTTATCGATTTGCGCTCATAGCGTGAAGGTTGATTATGTGCAGTTTAACGATTCATTTATTCCTCAAACGCACCACTTGTTCATCTTATAAAAATAACATCGCATCACACCAAATATCTTTTGCGAGAGTGGAAAAAATCAATAAAATTATATTAAGTTTTAACATATTATTAGCCTACTAGTATTATAAAGAGGAAAGATTTGTATGTTTGTTACGAACAAACACTAGATTAATTTAAAAAAAAAAACATGTTAAAAGAAATTTTGCCCGCGCAAATCCGGGGCCGGTCTCTAATAAATAAATGATTTTATTAATTCTGCAAAACAAAAACATTATATAAACAATAAAACATTTACTAAAATAAACCCTTAAACAAGAAATCGTCTCAAAAGGATCTGTTATAAAACCTTATGATAAAAAATATAGAATAAGTATTTGAATTGAGTTACACCTTGCGTTACCCATGCATGCATACTGCCAAAAGGTCCTGTGTGAATGTTTTGTTCGGAACATATGGTTTTGGTGTTGTTCCGTTGCCATGGCGACGGCAGTTGCGTACACGCAGGTGTCTACTGCAGCTGTCACTTATAGACGAAATGGATGTAACCTAAAAAGTGATCAATATCATTATTGAGTGAACTTTAGTGTCAATTAGTGAAGTTGCTTCTACGTGGAAATAAAATTATAATAGATATTATACTCGTTGTTCTCAATGCTATGATACAGGCTCCATATGGATACAGTTTCATAAATAGGGAATATGCACTATTATTTTTTATAATTTTATTTCATAGTTTACAATCCCTCAATATAGTACATATAAAAATATTTAACGTCGAAAAAATTCTCTAATGTCTCAAAAAATTGCAACCCAATCATTGAAACCATTAATTTAGGTACACCATAGTTTAAAACATTCTTCCTCAAACATACTGTTTAATTTGGTTTTAGTTTTCTTAATAAATACTGATAGCAGGCGGTTCATTGCACTAGCACTGTGTTTAATTAGCTGGTATACAAAGTTAAAAGATAATTGACTTTATACCAATAAAATTCTCAATGTAATGGAATTTCTGCACTTAAGCGCGTTTGACGTCAATGTAATATGTGATCATCGGCAAACTATATTTATATACGTTATGTTGTTAAATATTAATTGTAATAATTCTTATTTATGTGTAGTTACCTACTGGATCGAAAAATATCCTGTTTTATACATTGCAATCTGTTGCTATGTGGTTTGAGTTCTTAAACATGACACATACGAAAAAAATAAGTTCTACTAATATTTTAATACTTATATATTTTTGTTTTATAAGGTTATTTAATTTGATGTTGCTGACAAAATATTGAAAACATTATAAAAGTAGGTGAGGTTAATAAAAAAAACTATAAGATTATTATTTTTATTTAGAGAATGGTGGAATTAATTAATTTATATTTATATTGAAATATTTAAAATTACAAAAGCTTAAAACTACTTAATGTCTAAAAACTTAAAAACCAGAAATAACTAGGTACTTAAATAATATGCAATTTACAATATTTTTTTTATATTTATTATTAAATTTAAGCTATATTTCAGGTTAATTTGATTATAGAAAATATTGTTGATTGTGTATGAAACAAAGATATTTCATTATATATTATAAAATATAATTAAAAATTCCCAGTAAGTAAATAATTTTAATATGTGAGTATTTATATAAATTGTCGGGAAAAATACAATGGGTTTTATAAAGTCCGCTCAAAGCTGACCGTGTACTAAGTAATAATTTAAAAATGTGCGATTGCGACTTTTAAGGATTCGTAGATAAGAGTAGTGGACCCAGAAAACGTAGAAAAGTTAATAGACGTAGATGAGTTAATTTAATTTACGATGAGAATTAGTAAGTACTATGTGTATTTAAAACAAGTTTTGGTTAGTGTGAGATTTCAGTGAGTTATCTAGTAAATTTATTTTTATTTCCAATAAACACCCAATGATTTCTTTACTTTTATTTTAAAAAAATATTGATATAATGATGATCTTTACCCCGAAGTAAAGACGGTAAGTAGGTACCTACATGGTAGCAATCCCGTTAAATACTATAATTTTTGGGGCCATAAATATTTAAAACAACATATTATCTTTACAATTTTTGCCTAAATATATAAAGACTTGTCTACGTTCACGATTCACGTTAGCAATATATCTTGTTAATTCTCACTCACGATGTGGCGACCTAAAACGCTTTTATCAATGCCACGCGTTCTTGCGCCAGTTCTGTTTTCCATCACGATTACCGTTGTCACGTTTTATTCACTGGATTACAAGCTTAATGGCCAGTTATGATCAAGGAATGAAATGTGGGTGCTTTATTGAAATACCTACTGCACAAAAGAGGCCTACTCATTATTACATTGGACAACAACGCATATGGTAAATGTGAGTAGCTGTAACATACAGTTAGACATACAACTTACATGCCATACAGAACTTATTGGATTGACAGTGTTAATATGTGACGGATAAAACAAACCGGCCAAGTTGCGAGTCCGACTCGGTCACGAAGGGTTCCATATATTTGTCTATACAACATAAGCCACTGTATTATAATATCGGGCAAAAAGGGCAAAATATCACGTTAGTTATAATGGGATTCGTTATTTTTAGTATTTATCGTTATAGCGGCAACAGAAATACATCATTTGTCATAAAAATTTCAATAGTCTAGCTAACACGGTTCATGACCGACAGTGGAGTCTTAGTAATAGTATCCCATTTTTACACTTTGGGCACGGAACTCTAAAAATACTTCTACAACTACACCCCGTCGACGCCACATTTGGCTTTATATGAGCCTAAAGTATAGTAAAGTGTACTCCGCCAACAATGTAGACAGACATTTACGAGTATGTTGTCTCTCATTGTATTATAAAAATTACTTTACTATAAAACAACGAACTCCCAATAGGGCCAACTGTGTAGGAGTGCCATTATGTTAAGCTGACATACAGCATTAACGACCAAAGTATATGTGTGCAAATACGATTACTCTGTCTGTTTCATTCTTCATTGTTTAAATTAACCTTTGAATGATGTATATTCACTTTCGATGTGGCTGTTATTACGTTTTCGGGACCATAATATAATGTAAGATCTAACAATTTTTAGGACATAGAATAAATAAGAGCCTGCTGATCAGTAAACCCTTGAAAAAATCACATAATATTAAGTCTAAGTACTGTATGTATGTACAACATATGCTAAATTGTAAATGAAAATAAACGGTTGAACAAGGTACATTTACCTATTGTACTTAGTTAAACTGTTATACCTATTGCATTTGTAAATTTGATATATATGGTAACTATTCTACTTGTGAGTACAGTTTTATAAAAATGGTATACTTACCTATTTGTCATTTTTTGAATGGCTAACTCACACTTCTATGATTCCTTTTTGTTTTCTAAATATTTAAATGTACCTACTTACTTGGAAACGAAAATAAAATAACTAATTTGGAAGTTCTCGGTAGAATGAGCAAAAATTCTGAAATATTAGACACTGTAAAGAGAAGGAAGCTTGCATGTTTTGGTCACATATATAGAATTAGTAAATATTATAATTAAATAAAACATCTTTCTTTCTTAGGTTTTCACGCACATCTTTCATTAAATAAAACAATTTTTACCGGGTTATATGCACTGAATTTATTTATTTATTGACGAATCGCATCTTCATCTTCAGAATAATGATTGATAATCTACATCAATCACACCCTGTGATTGATGTAGAAGGAAAAGGGGAAGAAGGTGAAGTTGACCTTCTTCCCCTGGCTTTTTAATATAAAAAGGGGACTGGCATTAATAACGCAGCCACGCTGGCAAGGCTAGTAAAGAGTAGACCGACATCTATAAGCATGTCAACTCAAGAAGAAGACTTGGAACCATACGCTACAAAGGTACTATACTACTAAATATACGAGCATGTACCTAATTTTGTTTTCGATGGCACATGTTTGAATGATCATCGAGGGTATAGCGGTTAATCCTCAGGGGTTTGAGGTTGCGGACATTGCTAAAGTTAACTTAAATCTTAGGTTACCAGCTGTGTTTGTTTTGTGATCATTAACTGATTATTTTTTGGGATCATTGAAATATTTTCCATTTTATATTTAAGGTACCTATATATAAATATAGGAAGATAAGTACAAAAATAATTATGCAACGTTCACGAGAGCTACTGCCGACAAACTGTAGCACAGTTTGGCAGAATAGAAATAAGTGTTGTAGATAGATTTCACGAAAAAAATTTTTAATAAAAAAAAAGATTGTCCTTGTTCAACGATCGTTACTATACTATTCTATCTAGCAGGTATGTAGGACGTCAGCATAAAAGTTTGCAAGAAAATAAAATGACATTCACGTCTATTACTTTATTCTATCTTTGTGATCAAACTCACGTAATACAAACGGTTAGTAAAACAACATAATATGATATTGCTGTGCGAATCTAGCCCTTGTTGCTAAACAGTATTGCAATGTCGCCATACACAGTAGAGGAAAAAGTTAGCTTATTTTTTGTTATTTTTCTAAAGTTATGTAAAATATAAACCTTATCTAACTTAGAGTTCTGTGCACGCCAATACTGTTTGGAATGTAGCAGAGACTTAGAATTTTAAATTGTATCCACCGATATGTCCTCGTTTGAACATTATAAACGGCAATGCCCACTTTGTATGGGAATTTGGCTTCACATGGACAGACATTTTAATAAGTAAAGCTATACAATGTAAGGAGCTGAAACTACTCAGTACCTTTGAATAATTATAATTTTGAATCAGTACCCCTTAAAAAAAATTAACACCGCGATGAAAAAAGATAATTGTAAGCACAAATAAGTCATTTTCGCAACAATCCATAATACTCAGTCATTATATTACCAATAACTGGAAGGCCAGAAGGGAAGGCCTGTGCCCCAACAGTGGGGACATTAACAGGATGATGATTACCAATACCATGTCTAGACACTGGGTAGAAGAACGACTGCAGATGAAGCCGGGACCAACGGCTTAACGTGCCTTCCGAAACACGGAGGAGGAGGAGATAGTAAATTTTTGGTCACCCATCTAATGACCGACCACTGCGAAAGTTGCTTAACTACAACGGTCGCAGCCGAATGCGTTAACCACTTGCGCCATCGAGCTCCTTAAACTCACCGATGATTTTTTTGCCTCTCGTGATCTTTACGGCATAAATAAGTAGATACTTAAGTATACATGTCAATTGCATGCCAAGGTTCACAGGCTAAGCATGAAAAACAAACAATGTTAAATTATTAAGTTGCCATAAATTTGCTCTCAATGTAAACAAAATAATTGCGTAGTTGTTCTTATCGCAAATTTTTAGCGCTTTTTTCTTTAAATGCCAATTCGAAAATATACTTGTGTACTAATTATTTAACGTAGGTATAAACAAACAAAAAAGACGATAATTTAAAAAAACACATAGAATTATTTGTTATCAAACTTCTTTATGTTCATCTCATTGAATGAGATATGTTTGTCATAAAGCTCTCTCCATTAACTTTTGTGCCGTAGATGCTCGAATTACAATGAGCAGCTATGGTGAGTTTTCTCCATTGTTTTCCCTATTCTTTTTCTAGCGTTTTTATTCTCATGTCAGTCGTATCGTGTCAATCGAATCATCAACGAGTCTTAAAATATGTGAGAAAGTGCTAAATGACTATTCAAGCGTGCAAGGTTAAATTAAATATAAATACTTGGTGTATTATTAATTTAGCTATTTCGGAAATTTATAATGAAGCTGCACTTCGTCAATTTATCTAATAAAAGATATAAAGCATTCTAAACTTTTTGCTTTGTTATTTTCATTAAGAGTACCCTTAAGGTTCATGGCCCCTTATTTACAAGCATTGTATTAACAATATTTTTATTCTGTTTGAGACACTCTATTTGCCAGCCAGGGGCGGCTTTCCCCGTTTATTCCATTTCGAGTGCTACGCCAAATCCTGCTCTTAACTAACCATAAATATTCCATAACTCCATAACGTGGATCAGCATCGACCAAATATTTGTCTGAAGTTACGACTTCTCGTCTTATTCGTGAGTGTTTTAAGAACCAATTTTCTCTGCAGTATGATCACACTGCTGAATTATTTCTTAGGCTCTGTTATCTACGGATAAGATTACTTTATGGTAGTATCCACCTTCAATATTGAAAGCCCAATGTTCGTAATTAAAGCTTAGAGACAGACATTTTCGAAGTACCTACCTGAAGGTTTAAAAATATATTTTAGTTCGTTAAATATTTCCAGTTTTAAACAAAAATATTTATTGCTTTAACACTAATTGCATACGATATTTAAATTAGTTACCTGAATATGATTCATTTATAAGCTACCTATAAACTAGTTTCGGATCCGTCAGCTGTTTGGCGTTGTCTTGTCAATCAAAAAGAACAACTAGAAACATGAGAACTAAAAAAATATAAACAGAATGAATATTATCTCTTACAAAATAGTACACTTGTAACAAAATGGTGATAACATTCAACTGTTTGATTTACTATCAAACCGCTGACATGTGAAAATCTGAAACACTACTGATTGACACTAGATTGAAAAAAAATTTTTTTTTTCAACAGAAACTTGACTTTTGTGTTAAATTGATATTAGGATAATTGATAATATGGAATGATGTCACTAAAATTCTCTCAAAAAGGCCACGAGTAATCCACGTAACCGGCAATCACAATTTTACATTGGAAATCAATTGCCATTTCAAACAAACTCTGTAATAATGTCTACACGCTTCATAACACACAATTATTTTCGCCGTGTCGATGAACTGGGTATACTTAATCAGCTGATATTGTTCTTTACCTTTTTGAGTGAGTAGTCACTGAATGGCTGACGGCTAAAAGAAAAGATGAAACATCTCGGGTGGCAATTTTAATTATAACCTTCGACTATTCTGTACTCATTTGTGAAGTCAATGATCTAATCAGTCTCACAAGTGCTAATCGACACGGTTTGTAGTTATTTCATAATAACAGCTCTGCTGCCAACTGAATGAGTTAACTATCACGTATATGCTTTACAGGCAAGTAGCAAGTGGTACACTTTCAGTATAGGTATTCGTATTGATGAAGAAAATGGATCATGATACAAAAAAACATCATTCAGCTGTATTGGATTATTTGGTGTAGGTAAAATATGTACAAAAAACCGGTCAAGAGCGACTACTACAAGAGTTTTATATCTATCGTTTGTTATAGCGGTAACAGAAATACACTTTCGGTAAATTAGAAGATGCTATACTTGTAGACGTGAGGACTTCGCAGCAAATATTCGATGTTAGGAGCTGTATTTATTAATATGGGAGATCCTCCATCGATCGAATTCAACCATAATTGTTTGTAACATAGTGCGATCAAACCTTTGATTTCTTGCTTGAATTGTAGAGTATATTCCTATTTATGAGTGCTCAATAAATTCAACTACCTAAATACAAAGGTTAAAGACATGCTACAGCCCATTGCCATACGGATTGACACCGGAGCGTTCCGTAGTCACCAAGAATCATACAATTATTTATAAAATGTTTTCAAAAAGGCAGAGAAAATACATCAACAAATGTATAGTAAGAAATCTGATTTCAGAATGATCCTGCGATCTGTGCAGACTGATGAGGTGACTCAAAGCGTGAGTCACTAGGGTATCCTATCAGACTATATAGATCCTATCAGACTATATATAGATTTGAAGGAGTTAATTGATACTTGTGGTTTGAGGACCGGTATCTAACATCGAATATTTCATTTGTTTGGTTAACAGATAGTGGCGTATTTGCTACGTAACGTCGTAAATTACTTCAAGAACATGAATCATAATATTCCTACAATCCGTATTCAAAATTAATAAAATAAATTAAGAAGGTATCCACAAAGTTTACTATATTCAAAAACAAATGAAAGTTGAAATATCTTTGTATTACAATCTTTAACAACGACTAAGGCGGTTGTTCAAACCAGCTACCTTTGCCATTGACTCATAGGTGCCATTTAGTGCCAATGCCAACTGCAGACCTCACGCAGTGTCATGAAATCAAGTAATTCATAACAGACTCAGTGTTTTCGCGAGAAGGCTCAAAATTGTTAAGCACGACATATCAGAGGCCTACAGACACCACTGCCAGTAGCTTCGCAGTCAGAATATCCAACTCACTTTGCAGCTATAACAAGTAGTAAACTTTGTGTGCAAAGAGGATATGCAATTTAATATGCTGCCATTGTTTGTCTGGCAATTATTTTTGAAAAATAAACGACCTTATTCATGTATTTAAATTTGATATCATAAACTTATTTTGAACTCACGCCCTCATTTATCAAGCCTATTAAAGGTAAATAGGAATTGGCACAAAATTATCCTGTTTACTACTAATCCTAAACTAGATAATTCCTGTAAATATTAATATCGATATTAATATCGAAAGCTTCAAATATAAAATATTTATCTAACTACCACCTAATTTGTTTCTAAACTATTTATAACATTTGAGAGCTATTTATGTATACATACATTATTAGATACTGTACAAACATTATCTACTGTTTGCTTTGCTGATTCCTGCATTAAGTATAATATTTTAGTACGAGTTTTTGTTACTGTCTATATGCCTATTTAATGATGTTTTCGTTCGTGGTAGCTCTCGTTGGAATTTCACGCTTACATACATTCGCTGAAATACACCTGTGAATACATGAAGCAGACGCGGCCTTCATTCCAGTATTTGCGTTTAACGATCAGAAGCTATGTGATATTTATTAAAAACCCGTACATCCACTAAAATTCAACTAAATAAAATGATCTAAAATAGCTTTAGCTCTAATTTTAAACTACTGGTGATGGAATAATCGTCGAAACATTACGAGGGCGCCAATCTACATTCAACAAAACGATTCCACAGAATACATGGCAGTACATATTGGTTTGCATAAGCTGCTTCTGAATCAAAGAATATGTACTTATAATTGTTTTTAAGAGATATATGGCTTACAAATGTTATTTTTGTAGTCATAATAAAAACCTATAAAAGTTAGTACTTTGTTAATTGAAGTCAATTAATAGTCATAAATATTTTTTAGATTGAAGTATCGTCACATCTCATAATCATCTCTATTTATTGATCTCAACACTTCATTGTGTTGAAATTAAAATCCTCTCCAAAGATCGCAAGTGCATTAGTCAATGAACTGTGATGAGGAGCGATTGCGTCATTATTATATTGGGCTCGATGCAAATACTAGACTCAGATCGCAGATATTCACAGATCTATGGTATGTATTATAGTGCTTTATGTTTATTTTGTTTGTTATTAATTAAAATAACATATGGACGTTTATTTAGGAGGATAATACTTGCATTATTTAGGAGGAAAATAATAATCGAATATGTGATAGGCAGCACGTTAACTTTAAGCGGTAAATGATAAATTTATGCATAAAACAGTAAGATTCAAAATGCTGTGAAGCAAAACTGAATTTTCCGAAGTCTAGCTGGGTCGTTCATGTGGATATTGACTAAGGAGTTTCAACTTTAGTGAACTAATGCGCAACGGAAGTCTTGTCTGCTTAGTATTCTTATTGGTCAGTAATAATGAGACCTCATTTTTAAAATAGTATGAACACATAATACACTAGAACCGTCGTGCTATCACTCGTCTGTGACGCTGTTAGTATGCTTGAGTTAAAAATAAGGTTTTGCGGCACGCTCGAATTATTTTAACACTTCCTTGTCTATGCTATTCCTCAGTTAAAAAGTGCGAACCTCTGTGATTCGACGTAACCCATTATCAGTAGCGTTTTGTTTTTGAGATACTTTCGTGTTTGTGTGGTTGTTTGAAAAGTACAAGTGTTTGGTGTATTGAATTTTATAATACAGACTTTTTGGAGTGGTTAAAAATGTGCTACAATCAATCTGAGTATATAGGGATTCTTCATTAATAATGGACAATCCAGAATTATTCGACCCAGTAAGTTATGATCGTACAAACATCTAGTTGTTTAACAACTTCCATGTAGCTTCGTTAAAACTAAAATAAACTGGAACGGAACGCCAAATGTATTCTAATTCATAGGAACATCCTTTAGATCTATTTTAGTAGCTGCATCCAAGAAAGATCGATACATTGCCTTAAAAGTTTGTTTATTTACCTATCTGCGTTTCCAAACTTAAACGTTGACACTTAACAGAATGTTACAAAAATGTAAAAAAAATAATGAGGTATATTTTTTTTCAAGATTTTTAACCTCTAAACTTAATAAGTGCATATCTTAGTAACTTCATATCAGAGAAAGTATTTTTTTCGCAATTAATATGAAACAAGTTTGCATAAAATACTGTATTTCATTATTTTTTCCTCTGAACATTATCTTGTGTTCATTGTTACGATAGCAATAAAATTGTAATTTGTATGCTTAGTATGATACCACCATGCTATTGAATAACAGATACCATCTACTACCGAGTGATATTACAAATGAAATTGCTACTTTCATCATGCAAGTTCATATAAATTTTGGATCGAGCTGGAGCTTTATCCAGTACAGTAAATATAACAATTATTTTGTAATAGGTATTTATGCGTCAAAGAATCTCACAAATAAAATGTAGGTACCTCAACTTTGTGCACTACTTTTTCACAATATTAATAAGAATTTCAATGCTTCCAAGATTTTACAGAATTGAATTAAAAATCACCGAAAAACTAACTATAAAATATTAGCCCTTACTAAATTGTTTTTTTTCACTGCCTCTATTATTGAATTTGAGGAGCTGCAACATTTTCGAGGTGCTGCATTCTTTTTTTATCGTTTTCTGTCGCATAACACAGCGATCGTGTTTTATTTTCGTACGGGTCATTGGCTTTTGATATAACTTTATTGAAAACGATCGTTAGTTTCAACTTTCGTCCGTTCAGTTTGCTGTGCTCTCCACGGATTTTGTGAGTGAATTTCACGTAGTCGCAATTGCGATTGATGCTAGTAGTGTTACGTGCTTTCTGCGGAGTCTGTGAACGTTGTCTACTGGCTGTTGTAAAGACTTACTTATTAACCATCGAAACTTGACACAGTTCCCACATAACATCTTTTAACACAATGGCCTAAGATTGGGTTTGAAATGCTGGCGTAGTTGTTTAACGTTTACGAAAGATGTCATCAGCATTATAATTTGTGATCAGTGAAGCGTTGGTCAGTTTAATTGCACAGTTGCAGTCCTTTGACGGAACACGAAATGCTGTTGATGGCGTTGCATTGCGAACAGAATTTTATGATTCTTTCCTTACAAAAAAATACACTACATAAAATGATTAAATAAATATTTCGTGTCCTATGTAAAATATCGTATCATCATAGCATCGAAGTTTAACTGATTTTGACCTTCTCAAGTTTGCTCTTTAGACGGCACAGTTTGCACACAAAAATGAGAAGATCAAACATCTTGATCCAATGCTAACGGGGTTCAATTAGCAACAGCCTTACAATACGGCCTTTAACAACTTTATTGCGAGAAAAAGTCTAACGCAGGTGTTTTTTTGTTAATTTTAATTTTCTTCATACCTACATCGTTTATATTTCATTAGTCATATCATACAGCAGATAGCATTTAAACGAGCTTGTCACTAAATCTAAATTAAATTTTACTAGAAAAAAAAGCACTCAGTCCAAGTTTCAGGAGTGACTTTATTTAGGCTTAAACATTTAGTAGTTAAATACTTAAAAAATACAAATATAATAATCTTGACTTAACCTTGAAACCTACAATGCAACTACGCAATGTAACTACGTGTGCAAGTTAAGCAAAGGAACAAAGAAGGAATATGTTAAGTATTATTTACATGATTTACTAAATTAAGAATTTCTAGATATTTATCAAAATAAATTGTAATGAAACATTTTAGAGAGACTGGCAGGCACTTTAACAAATTAAGAAAAATGAACTCGATATTATCTTCAAAGATCGTCCGTAAATTTAAAACCAAACGATTAATTAGTAATGCTTGGTGTTTTTTTTATTATTTGTACATAATTTGAACAGACCTTCCAAGAAATGAATAACCGTGTAACACGGGTTGGTAAAATAATTTTGTTTCGCTAACAAAATTTGGTGAAATGAAATGTTTTCGGACAAATTATTCACATTTTCTAAAATTTGTTTATATTTAGCTACTGAAATGTGTGCCTACTAATGTCATAAATCCTATTTGTCTATTCAAATTCAAAACAGTAACATGTAAACAAGTCAAGTGTTGTTTATTAAACAAAGCGTACTTCACGCTTGAAAGAAATCGAATGGTTATAGTTCTGTATCAAATCGGTTTCGGTACACCACATAATAGTTATTATATCGAAACTATTCACATCAAAACTGTGTGATAACAGTACACGAATGCTGGTTAGGATAATTTCCTTTGTAACTTATCTTTGAATATACTTAACACTCCTTTAGGAAAGGCATAAAAAGGACTGCGTATTATCAGTGAACACAGTTTATCTGAATATATATATATAGTAATAAGTTGATTTAGCTTTAACAAATCTATAGTAAAGATTCAGTTCAAAAAAAACAAAATAATTTTAGAGCTACACCAACATTAGTACAAGAATTTCAACAATTTGAAAAAACTTGTAGGAAAATTTCTACCTAAATGTATTTGACCTTTTTATTATTTTTTTATCGCCTATCTCTTATCTATTAGACAAGTCCGTCCGTCCGTCCGTGGTGCTGTTTCAGCGGCCAAACCGTAAGAGATAGATATAGAGAATGTTTAAGTTATAAGTTAAGAATAGTCTGATAAGACTACAAACCGGATGTGAGTAATGTAGCACTTCCGGTTTTCGAGAAATCACGTGATTTCTATTTCAAACGAAACCACACAAAATCTCCGAAGTTCTCAATTAATTAAATACATTTTTTTTTGGTGAACATTTGGTTCACTGGTTTGCTAGTCTCTTATCTATTAGACGAGTCCGTCTGTCCGTGGTGCTGTTTCAGCGGCCAAACCGTAAGAGATAGATAAAGAGAATATTTAAGTTATAAGTTAAGAATAGTCTGATAAGACTACAAACCGGATTTGAGTAACGTAGCACTTCCGGTTTTCGAGAAATCAGGTTTTGGTGAACATTTGGTTCACTGGTTTGCTAGTTAACTATAATTACAAAAGGTAAAAGCAATGAAATGGCTTCAAATCGACGTTTATTTAATTTAAGTCAAACTTAGTGGTTAATATTTTGGTGGCAATGTAAATTATGGCATTGGTGATACTCCAATTGTACTAAACAAAGTAAACAAACCGACCAAAAGTGAGATATTGGTATTTTCGTTGACATCCTTCAAATACGGAACCCCATACATTATTGGATGAAATAAATACACTTTTAATAGTGAATTTATTACTGTCGATATGTCGAATGTACCTTTGCTTTGCACGTAGACGATAACTTCAGTTTAAAGGCCCATATTTTATGCTTCCTTCAAACGTAGTATATTGAGCGTTTATATTTATAATGCCAGATATCTCAATATTTCATTACGCTACCTAAGTAAAGTTGATGGTACAAGACTATCAATGTTGCAACTACTGCTCATTCAAGTATACAGTGTGCATTACGTGTTATCGCTCCAGGAACATAACTGCCACTAACCAATAGATTGTTTTAAGATGGCGTGTTCGGCGTAACCTCCCTCATCATGAGGCTACTTACCTCGTTCACAGAGTTCAATATTGCCCAACGAATCAATCACTGAAAAGGTGCGTGCGTCAGCCGTGTGTAATTAGACGTACATAGAAATCATCTAATACGCGTTACACTTAATGAATATTAGATATCGACTTGTTATAAAGAGGTGTGCAACGTGTTTCTTACATTGCATTTTGTAATTTTAAATGAAGCTGTTTTGATATAAATACAAATAAATCTAAGTCCTGTTCATTGCATCAGGTGTAGGAAATGCAAGTTGAATTTGATCAATCTCACTTTCTCGTATACATAACTACAACGAATCTTACATAAACTACCAGCCTACTTTTCTTTTGTGAAAATTATTACCGCACAAGTCAGGAAAGGAATGCAATCAAGAGGGGACAAAAATGTCTAGTAGTCATATATTAGAATACATTCAAACTACATAGTATGCTTGAGTATACTGAAATTACACACACTCTCTTAACGACACGTCCTTTGATATCTCTTAGCAAGACGAATAGCCATAATCACTCACAGGTAGTTAGTAAACAATAGTTCACTCTATGAACGTAATCAATATAAATCAAAGCCTAATACATTCAATTCGGGACATTTAAGGTTAATGTAGAACGTACTGATGGCAAGAAATTTCTATCTGACTTACAGGTATAACGTTGCGTTTAACTAACTTTTTTTAACTTAAATTTTTATTTTTGAGATCATCTGAGAAACGATTTTGAAAGAACTGTCGCTCTTGTCAGTTAATCAAGTTATCAATAGTAAGTATATTTAAATGTAAGTATATTTATTTATATATTTCAAGTGACCAAACGATGATAATACTGACCATATTTTACTCTAATTACATTTTTTTATGTGTAGCCAAACCACAAATGGTGAGGTAAAGCGAAATTATGGTACATTTAGCACCGCGTCGCGTCGGCTGCACATTTAACGTGTACGTTAGGACTACAGTGCCCTAATGAATGCTCGTATTGCTCGACTGCTCGTGCCTACACATAGTTTTCCAACCTTTTTCGTGCTGCACCGAACATTTACGCCCTCTTAATGCTCACGTAATTACCATGCGTCTGGTAGATTTACCAAGAGCTTTTACCCTTTACAATATATGCGAATGTGTTTATTGTAGCACTTGCTAAAGCTTTATGAAAATATTTATGAATCTCTCAATGATCACTGTATTCTCCAAAAATATTGTCCATAAGTTCTCATGCTTATTTGTCGTCCTACATTCTTGCAAAACTATACAAATTTAACGAACTGAAACGGAAAATAACAATGGACGGACAGACCTAATATAAACATGGAATCAATGTAATCCTTCGGTATTTGATTCTGTGCAGGCACTAAAGTGCTTATACCTAACGAGCGGCAGGATGTTAGTCGGCTTATTGTAAAACCCGCTAAGGAAATTTTCCTATTTTTCCGCCGTGCAGGTGTGTCGGTGAAAATAGGTTTTATTCCATTTTCACCGATGCGATGGCGGTCGAGGAGACCGTCGCCGGTAGAGCGCTTATAGCGGAAAGAACCTAGGATTTATATGCTTGAAATCTCATATTATTGGACTTTTCTCCATCCGAGGTATATTCTTGTACTTTGTTCATAGCGTTGCAATACCCTCGGTATTACCTACCTTGTTAGTTGTTTACCTACTGTGATTGGCGGTTATCATATTTTTTTATGAATACACAAGAAATATTTTCTAAAAAGAAAGTACTTACGCTTCTTAAGATAGCCTAGATGAAAAATTATTTTCATTTGAGATGAGAATAAATATTTTCCGAAAAAGTATCAAATATTCAGTTAGCTTTAAAAAACTTCGATTAAAAAAACGATTATATTTTGTTCGATAAGCAATCAATCAATGACATTTAACGTTACCAATAATTACAATGAGTTACACAATCATGATGCTTATTCAAATGGCAACAATGCATTCAGAACAGAGTCTCCACTTCCTATTGCTAGCAATCTTATTTGGTTCGAGTGCTATATTGATTCTCTTCGAGGCATCGCGTATTGTTTACTAACCATAAATGTTGAGGACGCACCACGTTCTTTACCGATGCCGATCGCATCAAAACAAAGGAATGGTTTCACTTTCATCATCAAAAGTTGTGCCCATTATCAAATTCATGATGCTTTCACCATCATTAGGTCAATATTTACCAAAGATCACTTGGCCATTTCGTTTTCTGTTACGGTCATTCTTTTGTAAGTATTCTTTTTTCTACTTTTTTTAATGAGGCGTTGCATTTGAAATACATAAGTAATTAAGTTAATCAAGAACTGAACTAAAGAGATTCAGTAGAAAACTAAGGGAAATAAAAAAGTGTATTTTAAATATAGAATATTAGATAGATACCACTTTATTGTGCAGACCACATTAAATATTACACACAAGGATTAATTGGTTGACCGAAAATTTTGTTATCAAATATTTTGCGAATGAATTTTTTATTTGAGGAATATCCCATAGTTATGAACTCCGTGAACAAAATATAAACTTCAGTACTAAATATATAAACCAGACGATACCGTTGCTATCGTAGTATGGACATACGAGAGACAAGATAGTGTAGTGATAGTGTACTATATTGATTTATTATATCTCATTACCAAGAATTTTAAGTACTGTATGGGTTCATATCGTGTTATAGTTCCTCATTATATGAAAATGATGAAATAATCACTAATATTGTAAAGTGAGAGGGTTTATAATTTAAAGTTCATGTTATAGTTTTTGGCACGTGAAATGCACCAGAAAAAACAAAAATGAAGTGCCTTAAAATTCTTATTCATTATTATTAGCCTATTAATCGCCCCACTGTATTGGGGCAGAGACCTATCCCTATGGATGGAATAAGGATATTGGGCCATGACTCACCACGCGGGCCCAGTGCGGATTGGCGGGTGCTAACGACTGCAGATGCAGCCAAGGCCAACGGCTTAACGTGCCTTCCGAAGCACGAAGAATCTCCAGATAGAAGATTTTAGGTCACCCATCCAATAACCGACCACTTGCTTAACACGAAAGTTGCTTAACTTCAACGATCGCAGCCGAACGCGCTAACCAGCTGCACCATCGAGTTCCTTTTGATTCCTATTAAAGACAATTAATACATTAATCACAATAAAACTATTAAAACATCTTCTGTATTTTTCAGCTAAATTATTCTATATGAAATTCACCCCTTTTAATTAACGTAATGCGAGTATCATCATATCAGATTTTTAATAAAATTCTTTTTACCGTCTATTTGATAGAAATTACCCTAGACTAGGCATATAACCGAAGGTTTTCGAGTTGTTTTCAAATTACTTTGTTCCTGATATGAATATTGCTCCATAAAAGTTACTCGTACACCTGCGCTTCCTGGATGCAGGCCATTCATACTTTCACCTATAATATTCACAATCGATTTCATTCAGGCTACTTCATTTTTTAACGTGTTCCAAATGTATCTACACATTATGCATGTTCAAAAGCGAATATTTTGTGACAGTAGTTTGTTGATGAAACTTGTTTGTAATCGTTGATATTTTTAAATCTTATTTCTATTAACAATGGATATAAAGAACACACTGAACGTTTTCAAATGTAAAGTAAAAACTACGTAAAAATTTTACAGATAAAAGTGAGAGAGATGAAGCTTTTTATTTTCGTATGTAAATATTAGTTAATCGATTTCCCTTCTGTTCGAGGTGATCGATTTCATGTGAGCTATGTTATTGGTCTTAATAAATCGTAATTATGAAAACTTTTCAATTTGGATATTATTACAGATTCCATTGTTAATTAATATTCATACTGTTATGGCACAGTATTGACAAGTATGACTGGTTTGGTCTGTTATATGTAGATAATACACGGAAAATTATTATGCTAGTTTTGTAATGTCGTTAAATATGTATCATTGCTAGAAGCAGTTAAGTATGTATTCTGTAACAAGCCTGTTATTTCAGAAATGGGAAATTGTAATATTAAATACTATGTAGTTAATGGGCATTCAAAGATAAAACTAAATTAGTTAAAGTTTTTTAGGCATTTACAATGACCTTGTTCATCGAGGTTTGAAAATTACGATCCAGTCAATCATATCCTTGTTTAAAATGAATAAAAAAGCCATTGAATTCCCTTACATTCCCAGTAAAATAAAAACAAAATCGATAACATTTTATCACTGTTACTTATACGATGTTCAGGAAGATTCTTTATATGGACAATATCTCTTTAGATAAGCTACCACCTTATTTATTCATGGCTCCGCATAAATTCAACACGGTAAGAAAATCTGTAGTTTATTCACTCATTTTTGAAAGATGAATCCATAAAGTTTGCTTTTGTATGATTTATAAGTTTTTTCTTGTAAATTTGTAAAAACTTGCGAATCCAATCCACCCCTTTAATTATGAAATAGCTTCTGCTTTTCTGTAACGGTTACCCATTTGTTTTTTATTACTTTCGCTGTCGTATAAATTATTCTTTATTAAAAAACTTTTCATTCTTAAAAAATATACGTTTTGTTTGAATTTGGCAATAAAAATAATGAAAGCTTTATAAAAACAATTGTAATTTTAGTTAAAGTGTCTATGTTATTGCCATTGTTGTTCTTTTTAAAGCCATAACTATATCTGATTAGAGCTTAAATTAACAGATTTTATCTATCCTATAATCCCATATCATGCATATTTTTTTATAGATTTGCACCACTATCCATCACCATAACAAAATACTAGTTAAACTAGATTTTGTAGCATTTCATCATCATCAGCATATTAATGTCCTCACTGCTACCCTGTACCAGGCCTTCGCTATGGATGGAATAGGGATATTGGGCCGTGAACGATCATGCGGGCCCAGTGCGGATTGGTGAGTGGGACCAACGGATTAACGAGCCTTCCGAAGCACGGAGATAATAAGCTTTTGGTCATCCATCCAATGACCGGCCATTGCAAAAGTTGCTTAACTTACACGATCGCAAGCCAAACGCGCTTACCACCTGCAACATGGAGCTCCTCCTCCTCCTTCTAGCATTTATTATTATTAAATTATTATTTACCTAATTATAATTTTTGCAGAGTTTTTTTTTACTTTAAATTGTAATCATTAACATGGAAATTAACTTTACTTTTTGTTAACTATTAAAATTTTATACTTGTACTTTTATAGCTTGAATTGCAATTTGTAACTAAGACATTTTCTAAATTTGTTTCAGGTATTTTGGGACAGTCCAAAAGTGGTAAGGGATGCTGGATATCTTAAACGTAATACGATTAGCATAAAACTACCGTTGATTTCTGAGAGACGGTGAAATCTGAGTTGGACTCATCCATTTCGGAACCTACTTAACATAGCCCGCTGCCCGATCGAAGTAACGAGTCAGGCAACAGGATACATTTTCAAAAAACAATTTGGGCCTGTTCCTTTTTGTACCTTTTTTATTCAAAAATATGAGCAGTTAAGTAGCTAACTATCAAATGCAATATATAGGTAAGTAATAATTTGGAAAATATTTATATCATTTCAGTTTATTGACAAACATAAATAATGTTAAATGTAATTAGAAAATAATTTTGGTAGAATCTTGATTGCTATGTTGATTCTCAATAAGCAATTCGGAAACTTTATAAATTCAAAATGTTATGGCAAGTAAGTAATATTTTTTTCCATCAACTTTTTTATACTCTTCGTTGCGTTTCTGAATGTTTGACGAGAGAGGTGTTGCTGCAAAATTCAAAACGCAAATAACAACAAAAAACGACGCTTTATGAAAAAAAAAAGGTTTTTATTTGTTTCGCGACGTAACCGCTTTTCTAGCGGTGCGGCAATGCTTTTTGCGTTTTACAACCGAGCCTCATTCAGTGACGCAGTGCTCGCGTTGCATTTTTAATTTAAAAGCACGTGAAATTTATTACAGGTTCAAAAAAGGATTAGATATGTTTAAATTAATGATAGTTATGGACTACCGTTTAAGATATTATGTTATTAAGATATTATAAAAAATAAGAGATACAACTGATAAGTTTTCTTAAACGTAATGACAGCGTAAGAAGTTGTCACTATAAGTAACTTTCATGATAATGGGGAAAAATATACTAGAACTATAATCATAAGCGATCGTGAGTAACTTATGTAATTAGGTTCTTATCTATGAGTAACATCGTATTGCTTCGTTCGATGCCATTTTCTGTAAAAGGGAAAATGTTAAGATGACAAATTTGCGAGATAAGAAGCTTCATGCTTTTTGTTGTCATCTGTTATCCACAATTAGCTCTACGAGAACTTTAGGAACGAAAGGAATAATTCCGATCCACAAACTATCTATCAATCGATGAAACACATCGTTCGTTGCTTTGTTGACGCAGAAAATATCTGTTGTTGCTGGCGCACGCAAAGTACCAGATACAAAATTCGAAATGCATGGCCCATGAGATAGAGCCTGTTGACAGACAGATGGACAACGTGCAAATGCTAGCTGAAAAGCACTGCTCTGAATAGTGCAATCGCTTGCTAGTAGCAATTCATCACGACTTAAAAAATTACCTTAGGAAATTTATTAAAGGCACGCAATATGACAGAAACGCTTTATGGGTAACATTTCCGCTGTACGCCTATTTGAGGAATTCCCCTTGCAAGAGTTTCTCGTCAAGCCAAATATCAAGGTCCGTCATTGTTTAAATGGCAAGCCATTACATTAGATTTCCCGGTTGACCGCCGCCGAATAGTGTACCTACTGCTAGCCTCGATAAATTTCCCTCCTAAAGTTATTTAATGTCACAGGTCAATAGTGAAATAAGTAGGTTACATTCACCATAGATTACCTATTGATATCGTTTCTAATCACTCTGACATACAATGCCAATTCTGACTCTTCGACGTTTATTATAATTATAGTTTTATGGAATTGTTAGTGCAATTGTCTCTGTGTTTTGTTGTTTGTGGTTGATTTTGATGAATTTCTGTTTTGTTTTTTTATAAATTGTGTAATCACAATTTTTAAATACATCTCAGTTAATAAAATTTAAAAATAAAGTAAAGATGCATCAATAACTGAAATATCGTGTACCTATGGAGAATTCATCATTGTCTGCACTGATCATTAATAAGATGAAGTTTAAATTGTAGCACCAAATCAGCTAACGCGATCATCACCAAAATTCTAATGACTCGACCCAAATTGTCACGTGAATCTACGGAGTTGTAATTACCCCATCGTTCGGAGCCATTTGCCTAATACAAGGAAATTAGAACTTTCTAATGCGGTCCATTTTGCAAACTGTAAACTAATGAAGATACAAAGCGATTTGTAGGTACTTACAATGAAAACTTTTCAGGTTAACTTCATATTTAGCGGAATTATAAATAAATTTCAAGAAAGAAAGAAATTTCAGTGTTACTTATTGAAATTTGAAAAACTAGTTTTAATACAATCAAGATTGCTTTTTTCTATTGATCTTTTCATTGATCGGCTTCTTGCTTATACGTGAAAAACTTGAGTTTTGGTGTATCAGCAAACACTTTTTGATTTGGTTTTCAATGTACTCCAAGCAGTCAAGACTTTAGTTCTTTTTGTATTAGGAATTATAAATTATTAAATTGAGGAAGAATATAAAAAAAAAACATTAACATGAAAAATATTTCGGGAACCCTGCTCAATTATGAAAATTCTATCAATTTACGTTCGCTCTGGTAGGCGTAGTGTTGCTATCAAAGTTTGCAGTTACTTCTCTAGCTCGGGCGTAGTTTAAAATTGGTATTTAAAACCGCCAACTTAAGTTGGCTCCAGCCCGAAACTTGCGAGTGCTCAATAACGTCGTCAATTAGTACGTCACTCGACGTCTATGTAGAACGCTTTTCGGAATTAGGGATGTACCTCGTAAAGAAAACTCTGCTTACGAGCTTTATAGAAAAATCAAACTTTTTTCGTGAATTAAAATAAGCTTAGTTAAATTGGTTTAACAAAGATTCCTTGTAGTTTGGAATTGTGATGAGCTTTTTTATTTAAGTTGTTTATCCTTACTTACGTACCTATATAAAAGATCCTTAAAATTATGAAATACATTTAGCTTTTTTTTTAGTTTTTGTGTAAGTATTTAATAAACTTGGGTATGACTGTCAGTTAACAAGTAAAATATGAGTGGAAATTTAGTGATATAAGAAAATCATTCCGGTTATTTTAAATGCTTGTTTAATTTTTGCTGTGTTCGATTAACAATTACCACCCCTAGGCTCGGATCTCGACTCGAACGCGACGTGGGTACTTAGGTAGCGATTCCCATGTGGTTGACTTGTGTTGGCTGCGCCCGACTTGCGCTGAAATTTATATTGCTACTTCATCTTCTAGGAGTACTAAATCCTAGTAATCGAGGGTGCTAGTAATATCATACTACATGAGTAAATAAGGCAGAGAGGCAAAGCTTTATGTAGTTCGCGTGTATGCGTGAGCACTGGTGGCAGTGTTGCCGACGAAAAATTGCAGACGGCAGTGTAAAGTCGACAAAAAATCAGTGTCATAATTGCAGGAGTTAAATCTGAGGTCGGCCGTGTCCAAACTTAAAATACTTAAAAAACTTTATTACTTTCAGACAGGTGTGTATTGTAAAATATGGCGCCCCAGGCAAATTGCGATTTGCTTATAAAATTCATCAAAATCCTAGAATTCGATCGAATACACGCACAATTACATGATTGCCATAATTAAGTATGCATTGCCAGCTTCAATTTTGTTTAGTAAGTAAAGTTTGCTAAAAGCCGTAGAATATGCTATAGCCGATAGCGGCCGTAGAACACAGTTAATGCTGTAGCATTGGTAATACTGACTGGAAGCCTGTCGCCGCCAATAGAAATGTTTCTCTCCGTACGCGATATGCTGCCAGTGCTCATCACTCACGTGCATTGTTATGGAGCTTTGTCTTTTTGCCTTCTGTATTCATATGATACTCTGCCGCGGTGCGGGTGCGCTCAACCCAAGCAATTATTGAGTGCACGCGTTTTCTGTAGATGTTATCTTGCTGCATAATTATCTAAGCTTGAATTTATTTATCACTTCAAAAAATCCGATTGAAAGTGTAATCAAGGATAATTTTGTTTCTTTGTTTCAATTATGTACTTATATGTTTTGATTGTTGTCTGTTTTTAATAGAAGGACTAATTTTGATCATATCGAAAAGCAATTAGTGCCTTTTTAGATTCAAAGATAAATACTCAGTTATTTAGAGATATTTGTTAAAGTTAGACATTATTATACTTGCTTAACATTACCAGAGTTCATAAGCGTTACATAAAGACACTTAGTAATTAATTTCAATACAGCTTTATCATTATTAAATGCAATTTTGAATATGAGATAACCAGACTTGAGTAAATAATAAACTCAAATCTAGCTACCTACTCTGGATTCTTTTTTACGTTTACATAACAATTCACTAGTACAGAAAATACTGCTGAATTAAAAAAGATTCTTATTTATCAAAGAGTTTATACGTAATTTTTATTAACTTAGGTGATATTTACAAAAAAAGCTTTATCATAGTATGCCAGGGAAAAAGGTGGAGTGATTTTTGCACCATAGACTTTGTTGGGCGGGTGTCTAGGCGGGGTCGCCGACCCCTGTAATAACTTCCGCCTACCTGAATCGTCAGCCTACCTAGGCTTGGGCAGCGCTTTCTAAACTGAATGACGCTGAATTATTAACTTTGGAGACACGGATTTCACTCGTTGAGATCGGGTTTTATTCTTCGCTTTATGAATTTTTGCAACATGAATGGTTTACATGACAATGGTTTGTTAAAATGTAATAGATATCGTTCACAGTGACATTATATCATACACTACCATAATAAATGGTGAGTTTGAGAGGTTAGCATGAAGGTGACCAAACTACGGCTACGAAAGAATTATTAATTTTGAGTCAAAGTGGTAACAATATATATTAAGTTTTATGAAATTTATTAATTTTATTATCTAGGTGCACTGTAATAAATGTTTTTAAGATGTAAGTATATATACATATTAAGTACACAATGTATATAAGTTTTAAGCCACGGGCATTGGTCACTAAGTTTTGGCCTTAATATCAGAAATCCTAAAATAAATGACAGCCGTAGACGTTTCAAACACATGATTAACATTTTGTCATTAGTCGTTTTGAACTACGTGTAGATTTACGTACTTTCCATTTTTAATTCAGCAGTTGACAGTAGTTGCTAATAGTTAAAATCATTTTATCCGCAATGGCTATTGATATGATGCGAATTTGAGTTTCGAGTCTTTCATGTTATGAGGAAGATTTTAATGGTGAATGCATGTTACACTCTTGGTGACAGCGGCGTTAAAAAACATCTTACTACGCACCGATAGCACCTTAAAAAGTTGCACTTAAAGGTAGTAAAAGAGTATTAACGAGTTATTATTATTATATTCGAAATCACCATTGACATCGTCCTTGAATATTTTTGAGAGAGGTAGGGCAAAGCGGTTATTGGAGCGCCTGTTTGGGGAAGTGAAATCCACCTTACAGAACTCACAGCAAAATAACATTACCTTTTGGAGGTTTTGTGTTTCTGTCGGTGAGTAAGGCTCCAGGGCTCCACGGGGCTGGGTTTTGGTTACGATTCGAATGATATTTTTGGCATTACAAACGTCTATAAGCTATGGTGGCCGCTTACCATCAGGCGGGCCATACGCTTGTTTACCAGTCTTTGACCATGAAAAAACAGATAAAAAGACTTCCAAAAATCTTGTCTTTTTCAATGCATCTGAAAAAGGAATAATAAATAAAATCTCCAAACCCTGTTCTGAAATGGGTTAGAAACCATTTGACGTAGGTAATCATGAAAGATCCATCGCAAAGGTTTGGCTTCGCCAGGGGGCATATGTTACTTTTATAACAAAACAAACACGCCGTCAATATCAGCTGTCAGATGCTCTGAAACTTTAAAGGGGGTCCTATCAAATGCGCGATACGCTTTGAACTTTCAAACAAGCCTCGTTGAAATTGATATATAGACGATAAAATTGTTTTTAAACAACACGAAAGTTTCCAAGCGTTTAACCCTTGCCAGAGTTGTGACATAATTCAGAGAAGAAATAAGGAAGTTGAGGCTTTTTGAAAATTTCTAGGAATAGCCTTTTACCTTATAGTTGATGGCTACAATCTGACAATATTTATTTTCAATTTTATATTTATTATAATCCTTTCGAATTACCTATTGAATATTTAGAGCCATCACCACTATGCCATTGGTGGCTTACGATAGTCAGGGCTAAATTATCATAAATAAAATACGTTGTGTAACAATTTATTTCTATAAGTTATTTTGGTACTTTTGCTGTTCAATTAAATATTTGACTTCACCACACCACAAAAAACATTCCAAAAGTCAATTATGCTAATATAGTGTTGTGTTAAAATACTGTTATTCTTATAGACGGAATGGAAATAATTTCCTTCAAAAAATAGGTAAATAAATGCGCAGTGACTGGGAAACTTAGTCAGCGATCTTTTAGTACCCCAAATAGAACAGTAATTCTAGTAAGATAGTACCATACCTATAGCCAGCTATAATATTTTTCGTAGCGGATCCGTTTTTATATCTTTTGCCATCAACTTTTTACGTGTATTCGGATATCGCAGTAAGAAATAAGTAAGAGGTATAAAAATGAAATATGTTTTCAGTGTAAACAGATCTGGGCCGAGAGTTCATTGCGGTATAGAGGTAGCTTTCTTTTTTGACGCGAAAAATAATATAATATTGTAATAACAGCACTGAATTTCTAAATTATACATATTTAAAAAAATCTACTAGAAAAAATGTATTTCACTTAATCTTGGGATCATAATTATTAATAGAATCAATTTTTCAATATTTGCCTTGCAAAAACATTTGTTTAAATAGAAAGCTAGATTGTGATGTCATGCTGAAAGGAGTAACAACAAGCACAGGTTCGGCCTCACATGTAGTACTGTTCTCATCTTTGGGCGGAGGCACCCCAGTACCAGCTTCTCCCTCTGAATCGCATCCAGCGCCGAGCGGCTCGAATTATCAACGACCACAACCTTTACGATAATCTTGATCCTTTGGTTTTGCGGAGAGCTTCGCTGAGCATATTCTATCGCATTTATCACAGGGTGTGTTCCGAGGAATTGTTCGGATTAATACCAGCTGCTGCTTTTCGCTATCGTACATCGCGACAAAAATTTCCTCCTTACCATCTTGATGCCTGACTATCCACAACCTTGCGATTTTGGCGAATTTTTTCACCTGTACGACAAAACAGTAGCATACATTGTCACCAGCAGTGCGGACCAATACGATCTGAAAACCTTCAAAAAAGAGCGTACTCCTTTCTTAAAGGTCGTCATCGCATTTGTGATACTGCTGGTGTTGCAGGTGTCTATGGGCGACGATTATCACTTACCATCAGCTCGTATGCCCCTATAATAATAATAAAAAAAATCTACGTTTCGGATCCTTTACGAGCTCTGAGAACCTTTGTACTTATACTCTTGAGAATGGAGCCTGTAAGGGACCCGAAATGTAGAGATATGTATAAAAGTTTAAAAAATCGCATTTTTAACCTGTTGAAACAATTTTTTAATGTTTCACATGTTACTTATAATTGATTCCGGTTGTACCGTTCTAGTCAATGCATGTTGCCAGTGGTTGCCTATAAATCCAACGCACTCTGAGCTCAATCAAATATTGTGCCCGCATAATGAAAACGCCATTTGATTGAATCCATTGTCGTCCCAAGGAGTTGGATCCTACGACCTAGATCGTTCCGCAATACGATTCCAATACCAGCGAAAGACGCCTGAAGCCATGCAGATTACTTCAGTGCACGCAGCTTTAGATATTAAATCCAGCTGTTCAGAGAACAAATTCAAGTACTAATTTCACATTTTAGATCAATTTTACATATAATGATATCTTCTATTTATAACAATATAGAAATTTTTAATTTATTTCTTTTGTGACAAATAAAATTGTTGAGAAAGGAATAAGAAAAGCTATCCAGCCCGACTGGGAACAAGAAGTAGATTATTTCTAGTAATAGTTTGCCCCATCATACATATAAAAATAAAAATAAAATAAAAGCAGCAGTTATTCTATAAACAAGAAATATACCAGTACATTTACATAAATTTGAATTAATTAAGGCAAATGGTGGAAATTTTCACACTATGTGAAAACCTTTGCTTCTCACGCGATCGCAGCGTTTCAGTTGCTGAGTACGATTTCTATGGTCGGTTTTGTATTTTCCTAATCATATTTTTTGTCAAATGTATTTAATCGTGTTTACATTAAAATTGATCTATTGTATAACTATTTACTTTTCCTATAATTTCAATATAACAGTTTGAAAGACAGTAGGTACTTTTTTATTCAACAACAGTTTCAGAAATTAGATTTGTATATATCGTTTAAATAATTCTTTGTATAGAACGTGATCTCAATTCTGCACAAGTAAGTATCTGTATTTAATAAAACTTTTAACCACTTTTCTTTCTCTTTTCCTTTTACTTTACGTGCTCCAGAATAGTTAGTTTTTTACCCGACTACGGTAACATAGCATTACATTAATTCCAGTATTAAATGAGGTAGAGGATCTGGTAAAAGCTAGCAAGCTTGTGTGGTCGATTTCCAATAAGGAACCCATACCGTCACCCAGCGACTGGGTATGTATCAAGCATTTCGCTGGGCTTAAAGAAAGGACTAGCAAGCTTATAATGACTGTGACTTATGAGCTTGTAACGGCACACTTTCTGCCACAACAGCTATCTTCACGGCTGACTCCATTTCCACTTAAAATCGAGTTCAATAAAGATAATTTTCTGCGCCTTCCATACATAAAAAATGGGTGCGTGTACTTATGTAGGCGCGTGAGAAGTTATTCTTCTTTGGCATCGTTTAAAATTAGTTTTTAATTGCATGCAAATAATTAATTACAATAAATTAATAAGAAGTCTGGAAAAGGACACAGTCAATAAAGTTCAGTTTTAATTTGAAAAAATAAATAAATAATCAAAATATTCAATTAAAATCGCTACTGAATATAATTTATTAGAACATATGTGATTTGCACTTGTATGAAACTCAAACACGTATTCCGAATATACAAACTAGAAACATGTGGATAAATATTATAAATATGAATACCTACAACTGTTACTTTATTACAAAAAATAAAGATGTGGTTTTTGGTTCTACTACACCAATGGTCAAGAGATGGCGCTGTAGTCTCCTGAATCGCGCTTTGGTTCCGTTGTTCCAGATTAATAAATACTTTTGATAGGCCTTCACAATGCAGTCGTTAGCACCCACAAAATAGAGATTCTATTTCGGTCGCTAAAGCGACCAACTTCATGCTGTTAATTTTTTGTGTTACAGTGATGCGCGCGCATCTTAAAATTTCACTCTCATCATTTTTTCATAACGCGCCTAAAGAAGTATAACTTCATAAACAAAAAGAAAGGGTTTATGAAATTACCAGTATACGAGTGGGTCATTCACGCTGTTGGAACAATTTTGATGATTGAGGTGTCAATAAATTATTAATGATAACCTGGTACCATAATTTAAAGAACAAAATCAATATGGCGTTTATTATAAGGTCATCACAATAAGATAAGATTACTTCAAAAAAATAATAATTTTGCAGTTCCTAAGTTAGTCTTGAGTCGGAGATTATTCGTAGTTCAAATATAGGTTATAATTTGAATATTTATTAGTTTTTGCTTATTGTATGAATACTCAGTAAGTTATGGATTGATTTAGTTCAGTGGATCTACACCGTACCACAGACAGTTTTACCGTCCAACAAGTTTCCAGCTACACTTTATATCGACTGATTGAATTCAGTTTCGGCTGCTATCACTTTTTTGCGAATAACTTTGTTTGACGCCTCGTTGGACACTGAAAGCAATACCCGTTATTGATTCGATATCTTTAGTACGTGTGTAACGATATTTTTAATAGTATTTTGTACTTAAAGCTCGTATTGTACCACTTCTTTTCTTCGCTTCGTACTCCGCCCCGGTGTTTCTTTCTTATATTGTGGTTTTTATTATTTATTATTGTTATCACTAGCCCTTACCTTAATGTGAGTATGGATAAAGGTTAGTGATTTTGTACATCGATAATGGGTTGGGTGCTGAGTGACTAACTGTGTGACCTTGTTTCGTCCATTGTTTCGTAATAATTGTTGTGTGTAGTTAGACATGTATTATCGTTTAATGTGCCCATAATTGCTAGCTTTCACTGCCACACCCGGATCAACGAGTATGTCATCGATACTTTGTATCATGCATCAGGACACCTCCTTCTTTTGAAAAATAAATTTATAAATTTTCGATGGTGACCAATAAGTTTCATTTTCTAGGTTCTAATTTATTGAAATCCTTGAGTGCACAGGAGATGTATCATTTTTGTATGGGACTTGGGCTGGGTCTTGTACATAATGTTGAAATAAAGGAAATCAACAACATATTCCACTACGACCATTAAAATTTCCATATTTTGCTTTATTACGGGTTACAGATTTTTTTAAAAGTAATTATGGCATTCAAAAGCGAACATTGTTGTCAAGGGCAGTTTGGCAGATATTAAGTCTGGAAGAATAACTTCACTGTCAGTCATTTGAAACTACTGTCAAGTGTCAACAGTTCAGAAACCCAATAACAGTACAATTTTTTGAGCTACTATAGTTTGTTCAGAATTTTTTGCTTTAGTTTTCTTACACTGTTTTTAACATATTACAGTTTTGAACATACTATGTTTCCATTACTAATACTTAATAAAGACATCAGCAAAATCACCGTATTATTCTTCATTGTACCAATAAATTGGGTAAAGAAACTAATTATTATTATTTTTATGGGAATGCTTATTGTTTATCCTATTTTTAGGAATGTGTACATAGACCAGGCCCAAAATGAAACATCTCCTTTTCTTTGTACACTAACATTCATAAACATTCATAAATCTATATGATGGTGTTAACCACCCAAAAACAATTCGGTACTGAAACGAAGTTACAGTGTATTCATACTTAGCCATATGGTATATTATAACTAAAACACAATTATTATATAATCATGTCTGTGATCTGGACGAGTCAAAAATTACCGCAATATGATATTCGTCACGCATACTTATCACATAAGCCCCTGAAGCCCAAAGCATATTACTGTTGACAAAAGCATAGGTACTTTAACATGTTCGCAATATCTAGGGATTGCCGAAAGCAAAGTGTACGTGGCTTATTTGAGAAAATTCCATGAAGAATCCCAGATTATTTGTCAGTCTTTCAATCCCTGTTACAAATATTCCTATTATCCTAATAATTTAAGTTTATGGAAAAGACACAATAGTATGCAATAATAATAAACTATACTAAATGTAAAAAAAAAATTACCCACGAACATCTTTTTCAATTTATCAGATATCTCTTTAAAAAAAAACAGAATGAAATCTAGTGAGCACTATTAGAAATTTCTAAAAATGCCTTTACCGTAGAAACCTAATAACAAATCAGATAAAGGCATCTTAAGTAGAAGAAAGATAACTAGTTTAGGTACTTTGATAACCTTTTCTCGACCACAATGCACACAATGTGTGTCGTATAACTGTTTCTGTCGTGGACAACCTGTTACTACAAACGTGTATTATGCATTATTTTTGTTTGTGCGAATGGAATGTTTTTGTACCATGACACTGTTTTCACTTTTGGACAGAGTATTGTTTATGTCTACATAATTTCTAATGTATTAAGATTTAATACTATACCTACTTATGCTTCTATTAATCAAAATGTACAAATAATAATAGGCTTTAGATAGATTTTTTAGAATTTGTGAGAGAATGCATCATCCGTAGGTATCTCTAAAAAAAATTAAAAATGTTTCAGTTTTGAAATGGGACTCAAACCCTCAATTTCAGCTTATACCATACTATTACTAGTAGAAGTTTCTTGACATGCAAAAATCAAACAATAAAATGCTTAAATAATGTAATAAAATAAAACCTCGTGACATCATAGTTAATACATTACAATCGACCTTGCGGTCGTCCGATGACATCATAAATTAACTAACCTTAAAATCATAAATTTCTACGCGACCAACCTACTGTAAAATTTTCAATTAGTTAATTGGATATTCAATCCTTTCCAAATTCAACCGCCCGCCCCGTCCAGTCCCGTAAACTTTCAGTCCTAATACGTTGCTGCCCAGAGAACGGAAACTAATCCTTCCCAACTACTTATTTCTTTGATTTTAATTCAGAAAAATTCTAATACAAAAATTAAGGGCGCGTTCAAATTTCGATTTCCTGAAAGTAGAGTTCAGTTTTAAAAATAAAGGAGCTCTTGTCTTATCGATTTTCATTTGTTTTTGAATTTTCTTTTTTTCCTAACAAGCTGCCAAATTACAAGGTAGGCACGAAGTTTTTCAGTAAGGAGTTTCGCATACGAGCCCGTAATGGTATTCAGGAGCGCTGTGCATGCAAAATTAGCACTGCAGCATTTTTGTTCAGCACAATGATGCAATCCAGACTGAGCCGCTTTGTAAGGGATATGCGGGATCGTGGACTTTTGTATAAAGTCAGATTCACGTGGAGCACGATATGTTGTAGTGGTTCATTACGTGTGTAATGTGTCTTTACAGACAGACGTCGTAATACCAAACTGTATTAAAAATAATTAGAGCTCTCCATATGGTGACATGTTAGTACTTCCTATTTTCTACGTTATGCTAGATATTGTATCAAAACTTCTTAAAAAAAATTAGTTTACTTATCTTTTTATTGAATAGAATTTTAAAGGGAATGTTATTTTATTATTATGTGGTTTTACTGAAAGATAATATTGTCTAGGATGGCACATATTTTTGTCTTTCAATAAACTAAAAAATTACAAAGATAAGCGCGTCAACGTTTGGGTGGCTTTTGGTGTTACTTCTAGGTAAAAAATCTACCAAGACGTGACGTCACGCGACATTTTAAACCAAATATATCTGTAATGTTTTGATTGTGTAAATAAAGAAAAATAAGAGTCTAATACTTTTTTATAATCTATCCGATTGACGAAGAAAAAAAGTTAGTCATCATCCATCCGCAAATATTTTGGAAAGGTGACAGAGTGTGTGAGTTTGCAATTTTTTTTTGTAGACAAAAACTTTAAGCTTCAATAACTGATTCAAGAATGCAAATTTGATATCAACAAACAAAACGTTATGATATTAAATAAAAAAGTAACTCAAATAAGGCCACTCACCTTTCGTAAATATTATCAGTGCTCAAAATCGATACTTCGTTTATCGTAGAAGGTCATTGACAATATAAATGAATATAGATTACTATATGAGTATACTGTATTTGATTATTCATTACGATATTGCTAACGACAATGTCGGGTGTGTAGTAAAAGTATGTACTAAATAATGACGAAATAATAAGGTTAGTCGAGCGCTCGCTTGCGTCAACCTTTTGTGATTTCAAACCGAAGCTTGGGATTGGACCGGACAATATTAAAGTAAAGGCAGCAACTCATAACTTTTGTATAAATTGTTTTAAGTTTTCTCAATTCAACCACAAGGTAGGGGTTTGATTCAGGGAGGCAAAAGTGCGAGTGATATTTTTAGTATCGCAAGTTTCAGTAGCGTAGCGTCTATGGTCACTGTTTACCATTAGGCGGGCCCGTGGACATCGTAGGGAGATTCATCGTGGGCGGGCTATACACTTGTTTACGAGTGGCAACATAAAGAAATAAAAAAAAAACCTTTTGGTTCTGGCAATATCAGTCATTAGCACCCACTAATCTGTAGTGTAAGAGAAAATGCTTCTATTGCTTCTATAAATCTTAACATGAAATTGAGATTTCCTTCTAAGTATAATATTATTTTATTTTGAAATAACCTCACGCGGTGGATTATATAGGAAAACTTTTAAACCTTTGCCCCAACAGTGGTTGTATTGTGTGTGTATAATGATGATTATTATGACCTATGCAAAAATATTAGAAAAAGACCATATTTTGTACCCAAGTCATGAATGTTTGTATATATTTCTATATGTGACAGTATATGTATTCTATCTATAACCCTAGAATTCCATAACACAAGCCTTACAGTGCTTACTTTGAGGCTAGACTAATTGATATGAGTACTAGAAATAAATATATAAAAAGTAAAAATAAATCTGGCTCGTATTTTTATATTTTAAAACTAGCTGGTTGGTACGAATCTGTGCTTAATGTAGCGATGAGAAGAATCTATGGAAATCATTACAAGCACTGATGTTCATTATTTAAACATCTTTCAGTTGTATGTCTATAGAAATGTATATGTGTCTATCATCCTGTAAATGCGCTTCTACATCTTTTGTTACACGACGTAATGTTATGACATTACGTTTTTGTTTATTTACGCACACGTCAGTTCATTCAACTCTCACACAGTTAAGTGCTTTCAATATGATCCTGTAACTCTTGCAACATTCAGATTAGTTTAATATTAACCACTAATTCTGCGCGTCATTCAGTATCTCAAATTCTCAAAAAGTGACAAGTTCTAGTTTACAACTATTGCGACCAATAACGTATGCTAAATTTTTTTTTTAATGTGTTACATACGAGTACATTCTGATAAATTTAATGTTGAACACAGATTCCAAAAAGAGACAGGTTTTGCATTTAAACTAAAGAGGCGCATGCCCCAAAAAATATATTCAATTATTATTCAGGAAAGAAACATTGATGATTCGACTTACATAATTGTTAACTCGATTGGAATCGAAAGTAACAATAAACTACAAAAAATATTGAATACAAGTTCACAATTAATGTTTTTATTTGACGCTGCTACATAAGACTTCCTTTACAACGCGTTTTTTCACATTGGAAAAGAAAACTAGTTTTAAGTACGTGTATATACTGGAGTACTCTAGTACTGGAGTAGGCTAGAAAAAAATAATTTATCCAAGTCATATAGTCACATAAGTATGTATATAGAAAAGTCACCGAGAAATAAAACACATTAAAACGAAACACTAAAACTCATATCTCAAATGTTGATTGAAGTTTTTGTTATGGCTTTACCTTTATAAACGAAAATATATACCCGTAATTAATAACAATACAAACATATTTACGATATTGATACTAATTATATAAAAATACATTGTTATCTACTTATTTGCCAGAATTAAGTAAGAATGGAACATATTTCTTTTTCAGCAAGACGGGAACAATAGCTAGTTTCTTAGCAACCCATCATTAGTACGGTTTGTAAACAATGACTTTTGCTAATAAGTGAGACTGCGAAGTAGGTGTATACATTACACACTGATAAATAGACGAATATAAGAATAGAATATTTCAAAACAGTTTGCAATCACGAACCATTAATTAAATGGCAACTAGAACAATTGGAATTTTTCATTACTTATTTTTTTTATATCTAGACTAGATAAGTCATAATGCAATCCTTACAGGCGAATCTTTTCTAAGGTATCTTTGAAAAAATCGATAAAGAGATAAACAGAAAAGAGGCAGGGTATCTTTTGTTCTTTTTTAATAATTACTTGCTACGACAAAGGAGGCTGATAAACAAACAAATCTTGACTGAATAAAAAAAAAGCTGAACTGATTAAGATTGCAACGGATATTTACCGCCCCGATAAACGCAATTACTTGCCGGGACATACCAGTGAAATGAATACAGTAATTCTAGTTATTATTTTTATCACTGAAGTCAAATTTGATATGAATATACTTAATGGAAAAAAATATTACTTTTCAGTAATTTATTGTGCAATAAAGTTAAGAGTTAATCATGCAAAAAAAGAAATATATATAATGCTGCTATTGAAAATATAATTTAAAAAAGCCTTACATAGGGTCACACTTTATTTTGTAAAACGGCTACAACGATTCGACATACCCATATTCTATTTAAAACGAAAACTTTTTTTAAATGAAATTAAGATACGGGATTGTCTCTTCACTATGTTCAACTGGGAAACTCTTTTCGGTCTCATTCGCGATTTTAATACGTTCCGAGACTTTGTTGGAAAACTGGTTCAGTCTAGAATCTAAATTTTGTTTCTCTTTTAAAAAATTTAGTACACCAATATTTCTAGTTTATCTTGTTAGATGTTGGTACATAGGTGATAAGATAATGCAGTTTTATGTTATAGTATTGTGGCAACAAAGGTGGATATCGTAAATGTGATTCATCTTAATAGCATCTAGAATCCACGCTAGCAAATTTGTTGGTAAATTAAGTTGAATGGGACTGTGGATCCGGAGTTTACTTATCCTTTAAACATCTGCAACCGTCATTCTGTAGTAATTCTATGCTAAAATAACGGGTCCATTAGAAACTGTATTCAAGGCACCTTTATCTCGGAAACGGGCAAATGTCGGAGCAATATCGTTACTATCTCACCCAAAACAATGGAAAACGTAGACACCCCCTCTTTAATGAACACGAGAAAACGCTGTTACAACACGCCCAGTTTGTTTTAACGTTGAGAGATGTGCCTGTAAAGCCGTTTAGATTTGCTTCCTTCGTCTGAATCTTGCGGAGAACTCTTTTTCATTGAATTAATTCATCCAAAAGAGCAATTCGTACATTTGAAGTATTGTTGCAGAAAGCAGCTCGTTCTCTTTCTATCCATATAAGGATTTACAATTATTGAAATAATTGCGTGTGTCAGGTTTATTATTTCCAATAAAAAAAAAACACAATGACAAAATACACTTCTGGACACATCTATTGGCCCACCTTGTATTTTCAATTTCGTTTGGTCCTAGCTAAAATTTTATATTAGGTCTCGCATCTCGGTCTTAAACATAAAAAGTTTTTATGCAGTTTTGGACCTGGCACATTCACAACTCAACTTAATTTAAGTCGATCTGCGGTTCGAAATGTTTATCGGAGGTACCTAGAGACTGGCGGTTTTGTTCGTTGCCAAGGAAGGCCATGATCTCGGGTCACAACTGAAAGGCAGGATCGATTCATCGTGACGACTAGCTTGAGAAATCGTCACCTTACCTCCATTGAGATACAAAAACAAATTCGCGACTTCCACGGAGTATCTGTAAGCGCTCGAACTGTTCGGAGACACACAAGCCAGCTAATGGGCCCAAACTAACGCGAGCCCACCGAACAGCGCGCCTTCATTTCGCACGCAGTCATTTAAATTGGAAACAGCAAGATTGGAGCCGTGTACTCTTTTCTGATGAATCTAAAATTGTGTTACATGGCAATGATGGAAGGAAGAAGGTCTACCGACGTAAGGGAGAGCGTTTCGTACAATGCTGCTTTGAAGAGAGGGTTGCTCATGGACTGTCTGGGGCGGTATATCCGCGAGCGGCAAAACTCAACTTGAGGTTGTTACAGGATCACGGCTGCCAACATTAAATGCTGAAAAGTACATTCGTGAGTGCTTAGAACCTCACATGATACCATATGCGGACTATGTGGGCCCAAATTTCCTTTTTATGCATGATAATGCAAGAGCCCATGCGGCCGGCATCGTCAGGGAATATCTTCGGGATGTGAACATCACAGTTATGGACTGGCCAGCCAGAAGCCCAGACATGAACCCCATTGAGCACATGTGGGACGAGCTAAAAAGACGTGTTAGGGCTCTTCAGCCAGTTGCCCAGACGATGCAGGAGTTGAAAACTGCCATAGAAGAGGAATGGGGGATGATCCCTCAAAATTTCATAGAGCGGTTGATAAACTCTATGCCTAATCGTATGAGAGCTGTGGTAGATGCCCATGGAGGCAACACGCGTTATTAAATTAAACCTTTATTTGATAAAACATGTTTTTTATTCAAAAATCAATTGCCTTTAACAAGGCGCATATCCGACTTGTTAGGCGTAGCTCCATGTCGTATGGTATTCTGAATTCAAATTTAAAACAATACGATCGAAAAAGATGGTAAAATGTATCAGGTTTAAAACTGCATCAACAGTTTTTGTTCAATCTAGCAATCATATTTCGGTAGGGGCCATCGAAACCTAAACTCTAAGGTGGGCCAATAGATGTGTCCAGAAGTGTATTATCAATGTACCTCCGCTTTAACTACATATTAATTTACGCGAACTTGTAAGTTGTGACCTAAAATAAATTATACTCAGAATAAGTTAAACCTGTGTAATTTTTTAAGAAACCTATTTTTCACATCTACTGCAGTTTAAATATGTGTGGGACATAGCTAACTTTTTATGAGAAAGAAAATATGAAAGATAAATTAATACAATATAGTCTTCTATGTGATGAAATTTCTGAAAATATAATTTTATAAAAAAACAGAGTTACAAAAAATTACAAACGAAAAGAAGAAAATAGAAATCAGTCCACATAGTTTTTTTCTCCAAAAAAAGCTTGCAAAGTTGTCAAATATTCTAATTTCTAAGTATTTTTAAATACAGACATGGGTCTACTATTTCGTTGTGTTTGTACAGTCCTGTAAGCTTATCTATTATCGTGTTTGGACAGATAACACTGCTCAGCTTTAGTCACAGAATAGAGTGCTGACACGTGTCCAAGACCTTATTACACAGTTTTGTATTCAAATAAAATGCCATCCATAATTTATGTTGACGTTCCACTTGATTTGCTCATTTCGTCATTAAAGGGCTAATGACACAAAATCACATAAACGCATTACGATTTATCAGTACCCATAGAAAGTTTGATTTATGACCTATTGTACCTAATGTTTATATAACTACTTTATCAATTTGTCAATAATATTGTTATCAGGAGACGTCTTCGGCAAAAGTGAATATTTAAACTTTTTCTTTTTAACGTTGTACGACAGTGTGCGTTCAGATTACAATAAAAACACTATTAATTTCTAAAGTATATTATGTTTTTCACAAAATATAAATATTTTTCGGGTGCACATTTTACATACCTGCATGTTAAATGTGCACCGAAATCTATTTTCAGGCAAAAATACGATTACATTCCATTCATGCGTTTAATAACTGTATATAACAAAAAGAGAAAATGTAACTCATCTGCGGGTTGTTTTATTTTCTTGTCTATTGCTAGGCTGCTGAAAAAAATATGATGTCTCATTCACTTTTTGAAGATTTTGTTTCTTAAGTAGAGAAGGTAGGCTATCTAAGGCTCGTTTTAATTTCCTACATATAGCCTATTACAGAATTCCTTTTCCAGCACAACACTTAACTGGTCAATAGAACCTCATTTCGATCTCAATGGAAACATTGCGGTGGTTCAAGTAAGCAACGCTTAGTGTGAACATGAACCGCATCGAAGCAATTTACTTCCCATCACAAACCAATCATCGGTCGCCCCGCCGCCATTGCAACGTTGCACGTACGCCAAAATCTGGGTGTTCAAATTTAGAATGTGTTGGTTTTGAGAGCTCGGATGAAATTGTCATTTTTATTTCATCGAACTCTGATCGTGTTTTTACCAATTAATTATTTTAAAATTTATATACTAGTTTCACTCCGAATTTTGTTGAAATGTATCTTTTGTTCTCATATACTGGCTTTATTGGGGCACTAAATAATACCGTATTATGTGACGGTAAAAAAAATGTACATTCCAATTAGTAGAAAAAGTAATTTAAAAAAACGACGCGCATTCTCGCCTTTTTTAAATTACATTCCCGTTTTAATGAGGATAAGGTTTATTTCGTTACACGCGGTATCTGGGTTATTTGACCCCACTACCGAATACCATGCTTCTTTTAATGTAAATATGGTGGAATTTTGCCTAAAATATTCCATTCATGAAGCCAAATTAAATGTGATGCTTATACCTTTTTTGTGATCCTACTATTATTGACTCCGTATTCAACATGTGAAATATTTTTCAATTTAACAATTTGCTGTTAGACTTTGTTATTATTTGCGTATTAAGGTTTTGATGAGTTAGTTATATTTAGGTATAATACGCAACTACAATATAACTTTTATCCTGTAATATCTTAACATTTCTAATTATGCCTTGCTGCAATAATGCTTACACAATATGGTATCTGGTTCAAAATATTTTTATAATCAATATTTTATGACAATGCTATAATTTAATACGCATAGAAAGATTTTTCAAGGATTTATGCAAATTTATGTTACATGAGTCCAAAAAAGTTGTCCATTTGAAAATATCTAATTACCAATTTTTAGATATAGAAATAGAAGAGATAACTGATAAAAGAGTATCAATAAAAATAATGATATAAGGATCCGGTCAGACAGAAACCATACAATGTCTGTAATACATAAAAGTAAACGAATACAAAATCGATATATCTAAATATCTTAGTACTGTACCACCAATTACAGAACCGTAGGCGTAGTAGGCGAGTACCGAACGATTTAGCTAATTACCCCAAGTTTTTTTACGATTACACTGTTCCGTTTCAATATGACTGACGCAGTTACATCGGCAGTAATTTACATATGAAATTATTCATATTACTATTTAATGGATATAACAATCTTCGAATGATTTGAACGGAAATTCTCTATTACCCCATGTACGGATGGGCAGAGAAAATTTTCGTAACGCCCATTTCCTGCTTATCTGCATCTTTGAAGTATTTTTCTTGTTGATTAGTATTCATCAAAATATTCACTAGATATGCTCTTTCTTAAACTGCATCTCTTTTTGAACAGCTTCACATATATAAAAGAATTGTGTTCAAATAATAATAATACCAAAGGTAGACTCGAATAAAAGTCGTCAATTTATTCTTGACATAATGTGATGATGTAGGTATAGGTATCGGATTTCGGTCAATTATTTTAAACCTATTGTTAAACCATTCAGATTTGTTTTACTGTTTATAAATTTTGTTTCATACACTTTAGTTTATGGTAAAGTGTAATCTGTGCTTTGGTACAAAAAGTCCTTAATGGATAATGTACACCATTTCGACATGTGAACGACGATATAAGCAAACATAGCGCACGGTGATGTCAGATTAATTTGATCAAAGAGAAAATGGTGGGGCGCTTTCCACGCTACCTACTTGTTTCGAGTTTCTGTCAACGGCCCAGCTAATGCTTCCGCCAGCTTCCAATTTTAAACTTTTGATGGTGTTTACGGCGATTTATGCCGCAGCCGATGTTACGGCATCGACATAGCTCCACTAGGGTTGTAAAGTGACTGTCAGATGTCGATCCTTCATTTATCGATCGATCGCTATAAAGCGGTCAGATTGCTAATTTATTGTCATAGTGATCACTATTTTTTCATTAATAATTATGTTAATTTAACTATTTATTTATTTCTGGTGTGACTATTCCGCACATCTATTAAAGGTAACTTTATATATATATATATTCACCGCAATTTTTTGGTGGTTGATCAAGGCGACTTTTATTTGGATAACCATGTGTATACTCTTAACTCTTATTTGAAATATGCTTCTAAACAGTAATAATAGTAGTTGATAATAAATAAATGACAATAACGAGTTACTGACAATAAATGACCAATCTGACAATGAGTCAGATATGACTTAACGGTCACTTTACAACCCTGTGCTCCACTAAATGATCAAGCGCGCGACACCTGTAACTCGTTACTTCCCTAATCACCCAAGTTTCGCTATAAACCATAATCGAAGTTTTACACATTCAAAGTTTTCGCCGAAAGACCGGTCGAGTCGCAAGGAATGTAAATTGCACGTTGTTCATTATTGCCATTGAACATGGAGAAAAAAAATTGGGCTTGGGTTTTTATTGGTTAGTATGCATACCTCAAAGTCTGTCCTAGATAAATTTGGAAAGAAAACCCTAAGGGTGGGGAAATATGTGTGATTGTTCACTCACAGATTTTGATGCGCAATTGTCAAAATGATAAACATTTTTATCTTTAGCCAAATTAATATTTGGAGTTGGTGCCATGCATGTCTGATAGGTGTGGGTTCCCATTTACTTCTTGGGTGCGCATGACACCGACTTTTAGTTTGGTTCTGCTTTTTAGTATATTTGGGCGTATTAATTATTTTGCTAAAAAGTTTTTTTTGTTATTAGACTGTTAGAGACATAGTTACTGTTAGAGAATATTATCACGAGAGATAACAAGAAGACTATAATTACATTTTAATGTAATTTGCAGTATTCAATAGGTGTAATTTGAGGTTGCAATTTCCATTCAATCCCATTTTTAAAGCACCAATAGGTCTACCACGAAACGATTTGCTGGTACAGTTATTGTGAAAAGTAACAATGATGGTATCCCACGGTTCGAGTTCAACGTTCTAGGCTCCCGTCACGGTATCTTGCGTCCGACTGTACCTCGCCCCTTTGAAGGAGGCCCACCATTGAAAATCAGTACATCAGAAATAACAAACGAGTCAATTAATGAATTTGATCCGTCGCTATTGCTTCGTTGAACAACTCGCGGGCCCGTTAGGGATGTGGTCAAATTTAATTAAACGCATAATTAATAAATTACTGTTACACAATTAGTTGGAGATGAAAGGACAATGTTAAAATTGGCCTAAGAACCAACACCAATTTGGCATTTATGATAATTCTTAGTATATTTTTTGCGATAATTATCAGTATTTAGATTGTGACGGACACTTCCAGTTAAGAAAGCTAAATTAAAAAGTAAAAAAATAATCTGAGACAATAAATACCATTTTATGTGTATAATCTATGGCAGCGCTGCAAACAAAACACACTTTTTTCCTAATGCCGGCACTTCATTTGGCTATTCGTATTTGCTATTTGAAAACATGACATCAGTCTGTCCTTTCCATTCCTTATTAAGCATGATAAGGACAAACTGTTGTCAAGTGAAGGGCCGGCATAAAACTCGTTACTCTGTGGTTGTGGTGCATGCAGCTTGCATTCGTAGTAATCTGTGGCATTCGTGCATTCTAAAGAGAAGTATATTATACCAGAAAGTGCATTCTCGTTTCGGAGTACCTGTTATGTGTGTTTATTTGCGATTGTTTTTCCTTTAATTTAACTATTTCGGCTATCTAATATGCCATCGATGTTACCAAAGAGGAGAGCCCTTATTTCCAAGTGCTAGTGAACCTGTGCCATAACATCCTGAGAGGATCATACTGCCAATTAAGAACACCTGATACATATTCACGCTGCATATTTGCACAATAAACCTACATGTGATATACAAATAAATGCAATAAACAATATGATACAATTATGTGAAAAACAGTCAATAAATAAGGAGCAAAACTACAGTTTTTATTTTATTCATGATTCCTCACCTCACTTAACCAAGTTTTTCCTAATAGTTATTCTTTAAAATCGCACCGAATAAAATGAATTAGTTTTAATATTAATTCACTTCATACTGAGTTTATACTAAATTCATAGGTTGACCTATGTTTCATTGAATATTAAACATAACCTCAAAAAAAAAATTAGTTTTTCTGATAATTTAAGTTCTCAGAAGTGTCCGTCAATAACCTTTGTTTTTACAGTCATTTAGTTACGATTTTGAACCTAGAAAATAATATTTCATGATTGTTGGTTCTTAGGCTAACTATGTATGGACGCTGAACAATGTCCTTTTATTACTGTAATTTCTTATAAAGCAAAAATATTAAACTATTAGAAACTCGAGTCCAATTGCATTAAAATTCTTAAATCAAATGTAAAAGCTTATCACGGGTAAGCCTCATTCATCTCTTTTTGAGTTTAAATAATCTTAACGGAGATTGGATTCTGTGTTAAACAAAATTATGCTTTAATTTGTTGCTAAGTAGCCTTAAGTGGCCCTAAATAAAACAAGGAAAAAAATTAAGACACAAAGACGAAAATAATCTCCAGAAGAGTGAGATATCTATGTAATTGCATTTCTTATTACCTAATAGTAACAATGTATTTAAATATTCTCACTTCTTTCACAGGTGCCTCGGACTGAGAATCGTCGGACGGTATCGGTAGGGGCAACAGGGGGTGTGGGTGAGCGGCACTCGTACGCCGAGGGCCGAGTCCCCGCGCCCCATGGGCCCCCTCCCTCGCCCGGGGCAGTAGCAGCACAGAGAAGAGTGGCAGCGGCATGCCAAGCGAGCCGCAAGCTGCTGGAGGAGACGCTTGCTAAGCCTGGTAAGTTTATATTGCAGTAGTGTTATGTTTTTGTTCTCTGTAGTGTGAAAGGTTTGCATGGTGTAGGTACTCACGTCCCATGGGGTCCCTCCTTCACCAGGGACAGTGGCAGCGTAGAGAAGGCGAGCCGCAAGCTACTGGAGGAGATGCTTGCTAAGCCTGGTAAGTTAATATTGCAGTAGTGTTATGTTTTTGCTTGCTGCAGTGGACCTCTACGCGCCTCATGGGGCCCCTCCTTCGCCAGGGGCAGCGGCAGCGCAGAGGTGAGACGCAGTGGCGTGCCAAACGAGCCGCAAGCTGCTGGAAGATACTTAGCTTAGCTGGTGAGGCATTTTGTTTGCTGCTGCATTGCTGTAGTGTTTTTTTTCTGCAGTGAGTGAAGTTTCCAGAGCTTCATGTGGTAGGAAATTTGGTTAGTGTAAGGCAACGCGCGAGTAATGATACTCTGTACTGATAACTCAAGCGTCTACGCAAATGATACCCTGATAACTTTAGAGGGGTCTCGGGAATCCAGGTTTTTTACCAGTGTTTGCAGTGACATAAAGAACCTGGTAGAGTACTTTTCATGTCCTCCGTGTCTCATTTCACTTTTAAAGAGCCTGTTGATGTAAAACTGGAGAAATGATTTTTTTTTTAAATTAGCTGTGTTCTCTACTATATTTACAATTTCACTGATGAGTTTTCGCAAACAGTAGGAAAATTGTATACCGCGGATAAAACTGTTCAATATCCTTAAAAGAAAATCAGTTGTTGAAACTTGTTACCAAGTTAACCTGCAAGCTTTTGGAATTATGCCGGGCTTATAAGATTTAAAAGCTTAAGAGATTTTCTACTTTAAAATGGAGATGATGCACATTTTAAAATATTTTGTATCTTATTATTATCTTGTTTTCATTCGTTATTTCTAAAACGTTTTATTAAAATGATGTTAATAAAAGAACAAAAGAGGCTATTTAAACTGACAAAAACAAAATTTAAAGGGCAATCTTAAATGCTGCTACGGAATTGTTCTTACCATAAGTAACCGTGTTGTGCTACACTTGCATTAAAACGATATATACCACGAAAGCTATAACAATATCAGTACTTAGTTAATGATGTTATTTTAAATAATTTGAAACATAATATAAGTCCTTATCAAAATACCTATACAAAAGTGCCAAGCTAACTTAAATTTCTTATTCCATCATACTATGAAAAGAGATTTATAGTTCGCAATGACTTGATGAAAATAATAAAAATTAAGAGTGGTAGTTAAGAAACTGTTTCAATGTCTAAATATGTAATAGTGTGGTCTCAGATGAAGTCGATAAAAATCTAACTAAAGCATTTCATCAACCAATCTCGAGCTTAAAAAGAAATAGAAATGTGTTAAGGAGAAGCGACGATAAATCTCTCGTGGTGACCATAGTTAATGAAAAATGTGAGTTATCTGAAAGTAAAACAGCGAGCAGTAACTCAGCAGAGTCTTTTATGTGCAGCGATACTTAGCTTTCGTCATTGTCAGTAACACGGAGAAAGTAATGGAAATGTTGAGAACACAAGTGTGAAAGTCTGCTTTAGTTTAATTTACTTGCACTGTCGGTCAAGAATGAGTATTGTATTGATGTATCTTACTATTATTCTAAAACGATTTACTGTTTATAATTATTGACACCGATCATATCACTAAGGAATTCAAAATATATATTGATCTTATAAAAATATTGATTTTCTTATGAGCAAGCAAGTAGTTTGGTTTCCCATAAAGCAGGCATTGGATAAATGCTGTCCATGCAATGTTATGATTCTTCTTCCTACTAATATTATAAATGTGAAAGTTTGTACGTTTGTTACTCAAACATGCAAAAACTACTGAACGGGCTTGGATGAAAATTGGAAAGCATTTAGTTTAAGACTTGGTTTGTGACAAAGGATATTTTTATCCTGAAAAATTGTTAGGTTCCTGTAGGATTCACAAAAAAAACTGAAGTTAGCGCGGATGAAGTCGCCGGCGATCTAGTTTTTAATATTTAATAAGCTCTACCAACACCAATAGGTTTGTATTATCAAATATTTTCCCGCACCTATCTAACTACGCATCGAATCCAATCTACGCAGCAACATAGAATTATTAATAGGTAATCAAAAATATACAAGAGCCCTTATTCATACATAATGTAATATCATGTGTGTCGAACATGATTGCGGTCGCAAAGAATATGTGATCAAATATTGGTAACTCAAGTATATGTTATTCATAATACCTCACAGATATTGCTTAGTCAGCATACATTTTTGTGCGATTGGTTTGTATGTGATTTTTTTATATACACTATACATATTTTTTCAGATTCAAATAAAATTAAATGCTAACCACTGGAGCTTTAAATTATTAAGTATTCAAATGTTAAATGTACTTATACTGTCAATTTAAGATTCAAATGATAATAAGTCGGTTTTAAGGCTATCACATAGCCTAAAGTTTGTTCACCTGATCTGCTCGTAGTTTCAAATAAATTATTTATGTTTTTGTGATGAAAATAGCTCTCATTTCCTAGGTCGCACTTAAAGTACCTATTTAATTTGTGATAAAATGATCCAAGTTGGTTTTAGGTTAAACGTGTCTACTTAAAAGAAATTGATATTGTATTTTGAAATTAAATTTATCATGAATAAATGGATTTTGATGGAGTGAGAGTAGCAAAGTAAGAAAGTGTTTTTTCTATTTTTCCCCCTTACGCTAATTGAAATTACGGCTGGCGATATCACAATAGGCGCCTATAATAAAGGTAGTACATTGCGACAACGTGATCTGTGTCATACTCGTAGAACAATACGTCAAACCTTTCACCTAAGGGCTTGTAGTACCTTGCCTGCCCACGCGTTTCGTGAGCGATTGTTATCAAATTGATGCCGTGTCGTTTATTGTGGCTGCCATGAATCGATTGTCCACATCGGAATCGTAAATTGCACCCTTTATCGATCGGAAAGTCATTGATAAAATCGACTATCCTAATATTTTCTTATTACGGCGAGGACAAAGGCGGAGGGTACATTCGGTCGCAAAATCGTAGTTTTATGGATTTCCTATCTCGCTTCGTAGAAAGTAAATGGCTTACTACAAATTAGAAGTAATTTTCGCTTTTACTTTATCGACAATATGTGTATATATTTTCAGGAAAAAGAGTAAAGTTCTAGGTTTCCATCGTGTAGAGAATTAGATCAGAGTAGGCAACGGCGCGAGTGATATTTTTTGTATGGCATGCGTCTATAGGCAGAGCCTATGTGTTGGTGAACCTATGTGTGACTGTTTACCTTCAGATGGGCTATAATATGCTTGCTTGCCACTCCTACAATATTAAAAAAAGGTTTTGTCGAAGAATTTTCCTACAGAGTTACATAATAGTCGTCACAAATATTTCTATGGTTTACAAAGCCATGTTTGTCAGATTACTTTATTTAATTCCTGAGTAATTAAATATATATCTTAAATCTTTCCTTCTTACAAAAGAGACTCATTTCAAAGAAAATTTCCTACGCTAGTTAACGCATTAATTAAATTAGCAGTACACCGCAGGGTTATGTCTTGGGAAATCAAGATTTGTCGCTTTCTGTGAGAATAGGAAATGCTGAATATACGAACCTTTGACAAAGTTTTAGATTGTTAATGGCATTGGCCGTCAAGACAGCCTCTGTGAAAAATAATTAGTTTAATTACTATATTTTAGTAACTCTTGTGTTAGATTATTAACAAACATAGAAAAGTGTACCACAGTGAATAGTAAATGAGTACCTGCCAATTAACTTTGCTACATACGAGTAAATAATAAAAAGTAATGAGAATAATTACATTCAAGGTTCGTTAACATACATTCGTTATTTTAGTATTTTTTTCACTTAATAAACGTTCTTCATAAAGTTTGGAATGTTTTAGCTGTACAGTTGCAAAGCACAAAGTAAATCTATAAAACTTAAATGTGACTGACTGACTGACATAATGATCTATCAACGCACAGCCCAAACCACTGGACAGATCGGGCTGAAATTTGGCATGCAGGTAGATGTTATGACGTAGGCATCCGCTAAGAAAGGATTTTGATCAATTCTACCCCCAAGGGGATAAAATAGGGAATCAAAGTTTGTATGAAACTTTGTCAATTTTAAACCGATCGGGCTGAGACTTTGCATGCAGGTATAACAAGAATCATAGATGAATGTTATTGTGTATAATAAAAGCCTGAGAACAAAAACTGAAGTCTACGCTTCAGCTCTACACCGAAGCAAAGCGAGGGCGGGCCGTTAAGTTAATTATAACGTTGTTTCCATAACTTCGAAATTAAAAATAACGTAAGATTGTAAATTTATGTTATTAATGACATTTTTGAAAACTAAATTTACTTTGGATTGTGTTGGATTGGATGTCTCTACTTCGACAAACCAAAGTTAGTGTATTTAGAATACTGTTTGGAACTTGGTGCTCCAATTTCGAAACACAGTTATAGTCTATCCAACAATAGACGTATGCTCCCGAATATATTTGTTATAAGTGTGATTTGATTTTGAGGATCTGAGTTCACCCAACTCTAAAATTATATTATACTACCTATAACCTTTCTTTAACGTACATCTGAGATCTCATTAACTTAATGACTCATTCGCCGAACTATCCTTGAGTACTAATCAAAGTAGGAAACTTATTACTGTTTATTTTTGTCATCGATTTAAATGCGTAGGTTTATGATATTGTGAAGGATAAGGTATGTGCGAACTTCTCTCCAAAATGCAGCCTCTGCTTATGTGAAAGGTTAGGTAAGGCAATGGCCGACTTTTTAGTGTAAATAGTATTTCAACTAGGTGAAAATATTTTGGGTATAGATCTGTTTCTAAAGAATATAAATAAATCACTCTTAAAACACATGCTTTTTCATGGCTAAATGAATACAGCCGTATAAAATGAACAGCAGGACATTGTGGTGGCAACAATCCCTCCCTCCAATAAGCAAGGAACATTGTTCTCTCACAAAAACTCATGTGTACAGTCGCTTTGCATACACTGTATGTTGTTGTGGGCTCTTTATGAGTTGGACAATACCGTCCCATGGGACTCGGCGAGGTTACCAGATAACGCAGATTAGTAGGACATGCCTTACTTTTAATTTGTAGATGCTATTCAACATTAAAAGAGATTGCTCAAATTGGCCTAAATGCACAGAAAATATTGACATACACGGTAATTCTTGGCGTAATTTATAATTTAATTTACAGTCATTAGATTTCAACGGACACTTTTGTATAATATATTTACTTTAAAAAGGACTATTAATTTTACCGGTTTGGAAAATATACGAATCATTTTTAATGGCTATGGGTATAGTAATATTCAGCCAAAGACTGATCGAAGTTGTTTATATAACATAAAAACAAATCTATTTTGTAAAGATCGACATAATAAATATTTTTTTATTACACTGTGGTATTAATATCCACCACTATATTATCATTTTCTTATAGATTCAAATGTGCTCAGACAATTATTATAGATGGTAGGCGACATCATAAAGCCTATTGCCGTACATTTTTCGCCAAACACCTCCATACATACATTATAATCTGTATATATGTTAGACTTTAAGGTATCTATCTATGGGCCTACGTTCCCTGACTATAAATGAATAAATAAATAAAATTATAAGGCGTGATACACTAAAAATCTAAAATATAGTTATCTTAAAAACATAACAAAAATAATGAAGCTACTGAATATATGGCTATAGAACCTAAATCTCTTAGCTTTCTTTGGTTAACGAGAGTTTAAAAATTGTCTCTAATCTGTGGCTCATTCACAATCATCACACGGTTTCTGTCACAGATACCTTATTATAACCGGAGATTTTAAAAGTCACTCTTATGCATTAACTTTAAAAACAGGCAACTATCTGTTAATCTACATGCTCTATATACCTGAATCTAATCCATAATTTCGGTACTTGGCTTGATTTCCCTAGTTTATTATATAACTTTTTTGTTTTTTATTATTTTAATATGTTCAGTGTATATGGTTTATAGAAGTTCTCAGGGGTGTCCGTCAATAATATTCGTTTCTACAGTAATTTATATATAATTTCGAATCTAGGAAACAATTTTTCATTATTATTTTTCATCTTTAGGCCAAACATGTATGGAAGCTGAGCAATCTCCTTTAGGAAGTTTAATTCACCTTTTAACGTTATTTAGGTTATTGTCACAGTCTTAAGTATCTTGCATAGTGCTTAGCTTAGGGATACAAAAGTTGGAAGCTATGCAAGTCATGCATATGCAGACACATAAATAAACAAATCTAGTCAAGTTGGTAGTAATCACAAAGAAGATTAATATCAAAAGTTTCATAACTACAGATAATAGGACTTTACAAGGTTTTTTAAAAGCGTGAATAGATACTGCACGTCGTATGGTAACTGGGAGAGAATTCTGTGGCCTAGGCGCGTCGCTTGCAGTATCCACGATGATTAGCACTTATCGAGTATATATAGACAATCTTCTTAGATAGCTTGACTCTAAACACTGAAAGTGGTTCCTAAAAGTGAAGCCTTAGCCTTGGTCACACTTCAGTACAGACACATTTTGCAAAAGCTGGGGCTGTGGAGGTGGACCTTATTTTATGTCCGTGAAAATAATTACACTTTTTATCAACAAATTATTAAATATAATACTTTAAATATATGATACACCATCATAATTGTAGCCCGCTTATATCAAAAAGGGTACATTCCAGAATTAACGTTTGCTTTCAAATAAGAGATTTTTGTTACGCTACTACAGAGCATTTGTCGACTGTTTAATTAATTTCCCTTCTTCTACACATGCATTAGAATAGGTTTTCCCCATTGAAAGCAGAATAATGGCGACCAGAGCAGAAGCAGCGCTATATTGAAAGCCCGATAAAAACTCGTAGGACAAAAGGTGGTCTAGACACAGATACTCCCCGTTTGAAATTAGATAGTACGGTGGTCGGGCCGCTACCGGGTATTTTCTGATTATCCTATGATAGATGGTCTTTAAACAGAACCTAGATGCTGTAAATACAGGGGACTGTTTAAAAAGACTTTTTAAAGAAGAGAAAAGTATAACAATGTGAGTGCCAGAACTATTAGTTTCTTATCACGAAAGCCTTTTAAATTGAAATCCTCAAACAAAAAATAACAAAGATAAAGCGCGTCAAAGTTTGGGAGCGGGGGCTCATGACGTCACTTTTAAGTAAAAATTGTACGAAGACGTGACGTCACGCGACATTTTAAATGAATATTATCTATTCAACGTTTTGATTTGTTTTGAAAATACGGGTCTAATATTTTTTGAAAAACAGACTGTTACTGACATTAAAATTATATTGAAAACTTTGTTTCCTCAAAATAAAATGTTTTAACAAATTCATATCGCATGCATGTTATAAAACAACATGAAAATTGCACATTGTTCTCATAGCCTATTTGTGATTTCTTCAGTTACCTATTACATGGACGTTTTCGTTGAGATAATAATAAGGGAACAGTTGAGACAATGACTTTATTAATTCCTACAATTTGTTGTAAAGTGGTTTTGGTACTTAGGCTACAACCTTAGATACGTAATTTTGTTTAGGAGGCCTCTTCAGCAGAAGAAACTGTAAGTGTTCGGTGATTCGAAGTAATTGTGTTCGTGACTTCCTGAATCTGTATGGTTTTGTGTTTGGTGCAAAAAATCCAATATTTCATCACTGCCCGTCATGACTGCACGACAGCTCTGTACTACTTAATGGTTTACAATAGGATTCCGTACCGTAGCGTTCGGTCATTTCCAAAGTGACTGCCAAATCGTGATAAGTACTCCGTGCCTATTTCTTACCAAGTGTCATGGAAATTATTTCGAGGTCCAGTGAAAGCTTCGACTTGATTGTGTTTGAATGGAATTCATAATACGATAAAATAATACTTTTCATCGATATTATGTATTTCATTCAGCTGTATTAAAACGGCGACCCTCATACTAAGAAGTTACTCAGTGACTTCTTAGGTGGTTCATCTCCCGGTGGTTCAGAGAGGCGTAACGCCATTTCCAGATATAAAACCATGATTGGTGATTCGACCAAAAGATAAAACGTGGACTTGCTGCGGAAAATGCCGAATGAAGTAATGATATCAGGAAAGCCTGACAAAAAAAAACAGCCTCACGTTTGGATCGAATGTTAACAATTGCGTCAAAATATGGAGGGATTTGTCAGAAAATCCAAAATAATCTACTTTATTTATCTGTTTGTGTACACTCAACTGTAAAATGGAGTCCCGTAATGTCTTTTCCATAGTATATTATGGATGATTAATGTTATTAACAGGATTGCCACCATGTACCTTGTTTTATTCGAATCCACGATATTACAGCACTGTTGCAAGCGATGATAAGATGATATGATCATGGTACATGGTAGCAATCCCGTTAATATCATAAAATATTATAGTGTTACAATATAATACAAGACAAAACACTTTATTGTAAACCACGGAAAACATTATATTTAAGGCTTTAAGGCGGCCTTATCGTTAAGAGCGATATCTTCCAGACAACCTTTAGATGGAAAGTACTAGAAGGAAGAGGGAGAGACGGAGGCGAAATCACTTGAGTGATACGAGTATATGTAAAATATACACTTTCACATACAAACATACATAAAATATATAAAATAAATATATGCAGACACATAAATAAACAAATCTAGTCAAGTTGGTAGTAATCACAAAGAAGATTAATATCAAAAGTTTCATAACTACAGATAATAGGACTTTACAAGGTTTTTTAAAAGCGTGAATAGATACTGCACGTCGTATGGTAACTGGGAGAGAATTCTGTGGCCGAGTGTTAGTGACCACGGAAGTTTAAATCAATATAATAATCGGAACTTTCATTCTAGGAACCCCACCAACGATAGTCCAACCTCCAAGTGGAGGGTACTGGGTGGACGGGGTGGATGAAGCGCAGGATGGCGAGGAACCAGAGCCTAGGGCCCAACCGGGAACCCCCAAACAGGCGTCCAGGCGGCACAACATCGACACAGATGACACCGCCAAGTATTACAGGCGGTTCTTTCTTGGAAAGGTACGTGTGTTTAAGAATTTCATTACAATTAATCATTATATATTAGCTACTAAGGAGGTCCGGGAGCTTACCGCCTATCTGGATTGCTTTAGCATTTGAAGAGTGAGGCATTTGAAAACATTCGGCAGTCAGAAATAACACAATTAAATCATAAGTTTTATCAATAGCCAAAGCAATAATGATAGGCGGTAGCCCCCCTGACTCAGTTAACTTTGATGGATTATCCGATATTAATTTCTTTACCGAAAAAGATTTGCCTTAGCAAACATTGATAAATTTCAATAATTACCAAACCTTTTCCCTACTTATGTGTGAGTTGGAGAATGACCGGTCATCATAAATTGATTGCTTTTACATTGCATCGTCTAGATTATTATCCAGTTTTGTTAAAAAATCTTAGTGTTTAATATATTATATAGCTTGGAGCATCTCCAGGCGGTTGTCCTTCACCTTACAGACTTACAGAAGACTGGGCCAAATAGCACTATTATGTCAGCCTGCCAGACCTCCACAATGCGGCATTAGGAATTTAGGTCAGGCTATGCCGATTTGTCCCCTTTTTGGGCATGAGAAATAATTGTCTGTTCTAAATTTGAATAAGAAATACCAGTTATAGCGAACAAAGTTCTGAACTTCGATTTGGCACTGATATTATAAATATAATTTGTACTTTCTAACTTAATCCTTCTTCAGTATTAAAATTCGATAGAATCCCTAAAGCGTTTTAGGTTTACAAGCACTGAAAACAGGCCACCCACCCGCCTTGACATTTAGCGCGCCATACTGTCTGCAGCAAATAAAATTGATTCCGTTGCCAGCCACGGCTGCCAAACAAGTTTAACCCGGAAAATTATCTGGGATGACATACTCTCTTACGTCAATCTTATTAGTTTACTAGTGAGATAAATTACTGGCACGTAGAGTAGTAGCGTAGGCGAAAACTGACATCTTTATTAAAGAGTCAAGTGAATGATATAATATTTTTTTAATCATTTTTAAAATAGATTCTTTTTAAACTACGTCGTGTTGAGACCACCTAGTAATTTAATTATTACAATTTCTTATTTATCATCGTTACTTACACTTGGCAGAGTAAAGTTTATGATAATATGTACAGTATAATCCGTTTATTATGACTTCGAAGGGAATCGACAAACACGTCATACTAAGCGGACGTCATACAAAGCATTTTTGTGAAACTTTTTTGATTGTGAGATGAGTTTGATTCTCCACTTTCTAATCAGCATAATAATATGCTTTGCACCTTTTTCCTCAGTCGTAAATGCTTTACGACGTGGAGATGACATTTTTTTTACATAGCATATCACTAAAAACAATGCTTGATGTTCAATTTGAATTAACGAACATTACCGTAGGTGTAAAGAACCATGTCGGTCACTATAAATGCACAAAATTGATTAAAAATGGGTCATAATAAATGACAAGTCACTGTAAGCGAAGTCATTATATCCGACATTGTTACAATGAATTTTATATGAAAACCAAACTTCGTTGTGTAATTACGTCATAATAGGCGATTGGTCAATATAGGCTGAATCATAATAAACGGATTCTACTGTACTTTAATTACTTCTTATGTAATTGATGTGTCACTTGTCTTGTTGTTCACGGTCCCCTTGACATTCGTTTATTTATTCCTGTCGGAGCAAGCTGGTGGCCTTAGAGCAGCAGGCTTTCTGACCTTATAAAAGGATTTTTATCAAGGTCTACAGCTGATAGGTTGTTTTAACATAAAAAATTCCATTCATTCCTATAAAGTGTAAGTTTTCTTCATTTGGTGTATTCAATGAGTATGATCATTTAAAATTAACAATCAGGAGTTGCGAATACTAGATTATTATATTATTAACCATTGAACTGGTACATTTCTAAATGTAAAGAAAATTGTACCTGAATTGCGGGTTCGAACCTGTCTAAAACCTGGACTAATTCGATTTTTTTCTAGTAAAATTTTCTTGTGAATACTATTCAACAGTTCAATTTGAAACTTCAATAAATCATTTTGTATTATAATCACTTTTGACGACAGCGATATTAAATGATTTCGATAGTTTTCTTTCATAATTCTTAAGATTTATTAATAAATCTTTATGCAAATGCGCTTATGGGTTGATTTGGATGTGTCTGTAATTTTGTATTAATTTGTTGTATGTTATTGCGAACTGAACAAAAGCTCTTTTAAGTCTCGTCTATTGATTCAACATGATTCTATGATCAAGTTCATTTGAATAAGTCTACAGTGTAGAGAAAAACGGTAAACAAAGGTGCGATCCATTTTTCTTTGAAAGAGTATAATTAAGATTGAACGATTACCAAAGTAAAAAAAAAAATATAATTTTATTGTAGTCTGCAATTTGTAGCGGCAGCCATCTTGGTTGTATAATTAACGGAATAGATATGGATTAATTATTATAATATCAACCAGAAAGTGGTATAAATTTTTAGACCTGTCAACGGTAGGTGGATAAAATTAAATGACTAGATTTGACCTACATCATACACAAACAAAGTAACTGAAATAGAACCGTTTTATAAAAGATAGGCACTATTAAATTTTAATAATGTATGTCCTTTTCAATGTCTCTTCTCGCTCGCTCGTCCAATATAATCTCTTCCTGAGCCATTGGTACAGTTACAAACACGTGTGAATTTTCCCATACCCACGCCGAATGTACATACTTTTTCTCCTTTTTTTCGTATCGTCTCGAATCTAATGAAATGTGTGTAATATATTTATTGTTCCATAAATCCTTTATGTTGTATTTTTATTTCCATGTCCGCATGAAATGACATTGAGATAGATGAATTAAAAATCCAGGCAGTTACGTTTTTTGCCTCACAAAATGAAACAAAAAGTATTACGGATATTCAAACACATCTAGTTTTTCGCCTGCGGCTATACACACGTGGAAGTCGAGAAATAATTTTTCAATTGAAATCAACAGTCTACGTAGCCTTTTTTCTTTTTATTTATACTACTTAAGTACAGAAATAACGAAGTTCCATATAAACCCTCACCTTCTCCCTTCCTAATTTAGGTTTTTGTTAAGTAAAGGAGTTTCTTAAAATCTTGCCTTAGCTGACATCTCCTTCTTATAATAATATACCTCCATCTCGTCCCATCTAGACTGAACCCTGGACTGAGTGGATTTTTTTTTCAAGTTACATTATCATTAGGTTTAAATCTAATGATAATATCTTAAAGTTAAATGCTTAAATTAAAAAGAGAAGGGGGTATTATACTCCATTCACCCTGTAACATTTTCTCTTTAGATATCAAGTAAGTTTTTAGAGAGATAAAAGATAAATATAACCTGTCACTTTAAAACAAAGAAATAATGATTTTAAATAGGGTCATTTTTAAGTTCAAGAGCGTTTATCCTCTTGACGATGTAGAAAAAATGCAAGTTCACTCGCATCATCACATAAAAATCGTTGACAAAATTAATGTATTCCTATTTTTAACTAAAATGTGAAATTTATTTATTTTAAAAGCCCGGTATTAAAAAGTCAATTAAAACGACGCACCCGTGTTTGTGAAGGGATCAATTTACTCATTATCATTTATATCCCGCATATCATTAGAAAAATCCCGCAAATGATAGTGGGAATGTTCCGAGCTTACAACGCGGAACGGTCTGGCTTCACGCCCAGTGAGCCAACTTCTCAGATTGTAACTTGATTGTGTTCTGTGGAGTAATTTGAATAGGTAGTGCTGTACGTACATACCAACAGATCGAAATCATATGTAATTTCTGACAGTGTTTTTAAAGCTACTAAACTGAAGCTAAAACTAATTTAATTGTTATGTCTTACGCACACCAATAATGATATAAAACACTTTTAAACGGGTTTGAACTTTTTATTGATATTCAATCATGAGCTTTATAGCTGCTTCGTTACATATAATATTATGATCAATGATCATTACCTGTTAAGAGGTTCAGAAGAGGCCCAAGCACGAACACTTGACAGTTCCGTAATCATCAAAGCTCCTACGAAAACTAAGCATGAACAAACTGGCTTCTTCCATACAAAATTTAGTAATGACGATACGATTACGAATCTGCAAAAAGTTCGTGCTTAGGCCTCTGATGCCGTAGATCCTTAAAAAAATACAATAAATCCTTAAAAAAATAGGTAAAATAATAAAACTCTACTGCCATCACTACTAATATATTTTTATCTATAAGTTGCACCACTGTTGATTAAAATATCATTGACATCTGTGTGTTTAATAAGTATATTTGTTTTTTTTTTGTAAGTTTCTTTTTTACTTTTAATTTAGAGTATTGACTTTTTATTTATGACGTTATTTTAAAGAATTAATTTGAAAAACGCAAAATCACAAGGATTTTTTATTTTATATATCGATTTTCGCATGATTTAAACTATCTCTACTTCGACATTATTGTGTATTTGATAATTATACTTTGATTAGTAAATGGTTAAGTTCTTCCAAAACTGATCATGCAGGGATCTCTGCTCACACATTCGCTCTCACGCATGACTTGAAGCAACTGGTTGATCAGTCCACCAGGATCCCAGATATTCCAAGTCAAGCACCTTCTTTACTGGACCTTCTGCTCACTACCCAACCATAGGGCTATCAGGTTGTGGTAAGAGCCCCCCTGGGCTCGTCCGACCACTGCCTGATATCTGCCAAAGCACCACAGGCTAAGCCTCCGCGTCCAGCAGTGGTCAAGCGCCGTATCTGGCATTATGGGTCGTCAGATTGGGACGGTATGCGTGACTACTTTGCGTCCGTCCCTTGGAAGCAGCGCTGCTTCAGTGACAGGGACCTATCGGCCAGTGCCTTTCCCATTACTGAGGAGATTATAATGGGTATGGAATACTATATTCCTCATTCTGATCTCATCAGTAAGGGCACACGTAACCTCTGGTTCAATCACGACTGTGCTGAAGCTGCTTCGCGTAAGCAAGCGGCATATCGTGCTTGGATCAGAGGCCGCGCTCTCAAGGATCCCAGGGTCGATTCACTCAAAGCAGCCTACAATTCTGCTTCCAAGGCCTGTAAGAAGGCTTACATCAGAGCGGATGCCCAGCGTGTTGCACGTGTTGGCAAGGAACAAGCAGGAACTTATAACGCATCCTGCGGGCTCCCGTAGCTACTGGCGTTTGGCCAAGGCCGTGCAAAAAAACTTCTGCCAGCCCTCGCTGCCACCTCTGAGATGCCCAGATGGAACATTAGCTCATAAGCCGCAGGAGAAAGCCGATTTACTGGCAAAACTCTTTACGGCTAACTCCCGAATCGATGATTGCAATGCACTGCCACCATCATCACCATCACCTCACTGTGGCACAACGATGCCTGATATTAAAATCAGGCAGCGTGAGGTTCGTGCCGAATTGCAATCACTCGACGTCCGGAAAGCTAGTGGACCTGATGGCATCCCAGCAGTAGTACTTAAAAAATGTGCAGCGGAGTTGTCTCCCGTGCTCACGCGCTTGTACCAATGCTCGTATTCTTTGGGGCGTGTGCCGGAGACTTGGAGAGATGCTAACGTGCAACCGTTGCCCAAAAAAGGGGATCGCTCAGACCCGGCAAACTACCGGCCAATAGCAGTCACCTCAGTTTTATGTAAAGTTCTAGAAAAGGTCCTTAATAACCATCTGACCCGCTACCTAGAGGATCACTCCCTGATTAATGATCGTCAATATGGATTTAGACCGAAACGATCGATGAGTGATCTTCTAGCGTACTTAACTCATATCTGGGGTGAGGCTATCGACAAGCGTGGCGAGTCGTTGGCTATCAGCCTTGACATTGCCAAGGCGTTCGACAGGGTCTGGCACAAAAGCCTTCTCTCCAAGCTTCCGGCATACGGTCTGCCAGCCCAGTTCTGTTCTTGGGTAGCTGACTTCCTGCATGAGCGTAGAATTCGTGTCCTTACGGATGGTAGCAGTTCACGGTTCATGTCAGTGAATGCCGGCGTTCCCCAGGGCTCCGTCCTATCCCCCACTCTCTTTCTGCTACATATCAATGACTTGATTCCTCTTGGGAATATTTATTGCTATGCAGACGATAGTACAGTGCATGCGGGGTATCTCGGACACAAGCAGCGGCTGGGCAGGCAGTAACCAAGGAGAAACGGGAAAATCTTGTCATTTAACTCAATCAGGCTTTGGACCACATTTCCGAATGTGGTTCCAGGAGCTTGGTTGAATTCAATGCCAAGAAAACTCAGGCTTGCGCTTTCACGGCAAAAACATCGCCATTCCTTCCCCTTCCATCTCTTCAGGGCACTACACTACCGCTGCAGAGCAACATTTCCATGGTCGGTATGGAAGTTCGCTGAGACCTGAATCCAAAGGACTACATCGAAACCGTGATCAAAACAGCTTCACGCAAACTCGGAGTCCTGAACAAGGTGCGGCGTTTTTTCACGCCCGATCAACTGTGCTTGTTGTACAAAACGCAAGTGCGGTCCTGCGTGGAATATTGCTTGCACCTCTGGGATGGCTCTGCCAAGTACTTGCTCGATGCTTTGGATAGGTTACAGCGGCGTGCGATCCGCATCATAGGCGATGAGGAGGTGACTAAACACCTTGAGCCTCTTCAATTACTCCGTGACGTGGCGTCACTAAGCGCGTTCTATCGTTTGTACCACGGCGAGTGTTCTGAGGACTTATTCTCTCTTATCCCACCTTCCCCTTTCCTTCAGAGGACCACGCGCGCTGGCCTACGTTGTCACCGTCTTACTGTGGCCACAATTCCAACGCGTACAAGGAAATTTGGTGACTCATTTCTTTGTCGCACTATCCGTAAATGGAATGCTCTGCCCGCTCACGTGTTCCCTGCCTCTTACAACCTGGGATCCTTTAAAAGAGGCGTGAAGAAGCAACTTGCAGGCCGGCAGGGTGAGGATGGCTGGTGTGGCAGGTAGAACTGCTGTATCAGCTATCTTCGCGTCTGGACTTCACCTTCACTTAACATCAGGTGGGGTGGAGCCATTTGTCGGACATATCTATAAAAAAAATCTCATTAATATGAGATTTTTAAATTAGATTCTTTTTTAATTTACTAGTTAATACTAGTAAATTAAAAAAGAATGTAATTTAAACTATTGAATTTGTTTGTGATGAAAATCACATCATTAACGAACGGTTAAGTGGATCAACCAAATATTGGAATTCTTGCCATAGATTGTTATCATATTATTTAATTTTAATATCCTCTTTTTATCGAACAGTATTTTTTAAGAATACAATATTCACATTTATTCTTCTTCATTGGAAAGGCACATCATAATTTATATCAAAACCTAAAAGCTTGGTCATCCTATTAAAATGTATTCGTGCTAGTTATCGCGTATGCATCTTAAGTTATTCCGGAATTTCTTCAAAATAACGTTATGATATACAAGAAAGTAATTACTTTCTTGCGTATCATAACATTATTTATGAAAGGTACGTAAACATCTACTTACTTATGCTCTTCAAACATTTTGATGGAAGTAATAAATAAGATATAGTTAATAAGAAAGCGGCTCGCTTCAGATGATGCGAAGGTTATTCCAAGATTTTGCATTAGGTCGAACAAAAAGTCTTTAGGTTAGTCTAAAAATCACAAAACTTTTATTTTACACCACATTAACATTATCGATTTTTTATTATAATTAAATTATATTGTATGATTATCGATGGACGAACAGCAGATGCTTGGTAATATAGTTATCTAGTTACCCTTTAAGTGCGGAATCTTGGAAAACATTAAAGCTGAACTATATTTATCATACGTGTTGTGTTGTTACGCGATCGGTTTCATACATTTCGGACAGTTAAAACTACACTTGTGTGTCGCGATGTGTCGACATCGTTCTTACTCTAACCATACTTAATGTATGAAACAGATAGCTCAGTGATACGTCACAACACAACACGACAGATAAGTGTAGTGTGTAGTTCTGCCATTAATATTTGAATGCATTTTACCTATGATTTCATAGTTTTAGTATGTCTTTCTCATATTAATAGTTTAAAATCATAAACATTACATGATAAATATTAGAATACAAACTATGCATATACGTATATTGTATATATATAGTGATGTATTACTTCAACAATCGCATTTGAGCTGCTTTAAGACTTCATATAAGGCTCTGGAATATTTCGCTTACTTGTTTAAGTGTTGTTTCGTAAAACATTCAAAATGATAGTGTAATATGCAAATTTGTTAACAGTGGGGCTAGATTATCTTGCGTTTTCCACACTTAAGTAACCATGTAGCAAACGTCATACCATACCGCAAGGGTTCAAAAACAAGGTTTATTAGTTTGTTTGTTTCTTAAGGCAATTAAGATTCATCCGATAACATTGATGATTTTCTGAAATAAATTGTAATATCCTGATCAAATAAATAGAAATCCGACTTGTCTTTTGAGTACCAATAATGGATATTTTTTAACGTTATGACTTGACTTACGAAGAAACTGCTGAAGTTATTAGAATGAATGTTTGCTATTTCTAGCTAGAGCTTCTCCACTAAGGACGCTACTTATCGAACTGGTTAAAAAAACATTGTATTATTATATAAAGTATGTAAACATTCGAAGCTAATACTGCAGTTTAGACGAACTAGTGTACAGCACTATTACTCATTGCTATAAATAGGTACTGAAAAAGCGAAAGCCTAGAGTAAATTACAGCATAAAGTTGTCCAGCATAAATTTTGATGTAGGTATCCATCAAGTTCACACATTTTTTTAACCTGATTTGTGACATTTTACAAATTGAGGCATAGAATTTGTTCATTCCCTTTAATATTTCAATGTCGTCACTGAAATCCTATACGTGAAGTGCTCTAATGAATACCGTTTGCATAAAATATTAGGCCATTACCGGTGGGGTCATTCTCACCGCAGGGTTAGGCCAAGTTAGGCCAGACAGATGTGGAGCTCGATCGCTTAATCGAGCCGATGCGACGGTATACGGTGTTGACGCTAAAATACGTCACCTTAATCGCACGAGCACCGAAGGTTCCTGCAATTAAATTGCCGCCTACCAATCACAAATTAGCAAAACTAAACAGGAAGGAGCAACGGTAAACATGAACCTTTATCTAAGTAAACCGTCGCGTTCCGAAATGGAAATCGGGTAACTGAACAGACTGGATTTATTTGCATCCATTTGTTTTCCTGTAACACCTATCGCAATAACATGATTAATTCGTATCATGAATGTCTGCACCACAAAGTAACCCATTTACACTTTATGAAGTTAACAAATGATCCTTTTTTATTTTAAATAGGAGTGAATGAAAAAGAACAGAGTACTTTAAGTAATTAGCTTGAACTGTGATTCCGATCGGATTTAATAAAACATCATCAAATGACAATTTATTCTCCAATCTAAGGAGTGCCTGACGAAGACAGATGTTTTCTCTGGCGAAAGAAAAGTAAGAGCAATAAGCAAATGCCTTTTTTCATAACACCAAATTGGCTGAGGACAATCGGGGAGGAGTGACGACCCTCCCGAGTGATTGCTTGCGAATGGCTAGAGTGATTCGGATGATGGGAATGGGAAAGTTATTCAGACTCTTTTGTTATCTGGTTTTTCTAAGTTCTATTTTTGAAAGCATTATAATATCATAATTCTTCATAGTTTACGTACTTACTTGATGATTTACTGTTTATTTTTACTTTAAAATATAATTTTGAATAAGTTGTTTTCCCAAATGTACCGAAAATAATTGTCAATTTTTAACTTCAAAAGGAGAATATCCCCATTTAGTCAGTATATTTGTTTAGTATCCCATAACACAAGCCTTACAGTGCTTACTTTGGGTCTAGGCTAATTGGTGTGAGTTTAAAAAAAAATCAATAAATACAATTGTATTAAGTATATAGTGCAGTTCGTGTTAATCCTTAAAACGTTGCTAATTGATGTCCACTTAAAATGAATCCATGAGTTTCGGGTCTTTCTAAATCAAGTTATATAATGTTTATTTGGCAAACACATTAGTTGAAATCCCTAATGACCCAAATTACTTTGCCATTATGGAACTTTGCAACTAATCCAATAGGAAAGGTCGCCGTAAAACTTATCCCGGTATTAGCTGGGAGGGCATTTGAATATCTTATGTAACTACACATTACGCTGATAGACTAAATTTTGTTCTAGAAAGCAGTTTCTTTTGATTTCTGTTGTAATTAACGATGATTTAATTTGTTTTATCTTAAATGGCTCTTAATTTAACATGTCATTATTATAATTTTCTCGTATGTAATAAAATCAAAGTGTAACAACAGCGATGCTTTCCATGCCGAGGATTACAAAGGTGTTTATTCAAAAATCCCTCCTTTGACCTACTTTAGCTGCATCTATCAATATTATCTTCGTCGCTGAACGACATTTTCACTCTGGGACGTCACAAAAAAAACCGGTAGGTTCTCAGATAATGCCATCCATCAGAGAGGATTCGAAAGGGGCGATGACCCTCGCACCCCAATTACCATCTTTAGCTTTCAATTTGCCTCTTTGTGGTAACGATGAAAAAGGACAACCAATAAAATTGGGGAATTTCGAGATGATGATGATGCTTCTGGATGGGGTAATGTCGTTCATTGTAGCTTGTGAGAAATGAAATGCTTGCCAGTAAACAGGCGAGAAACGCGTTTAGATTTATGTTAATGTAAGTTTAATTACGGCAATACGTAATATGTTTAATTATTAACATGATAATTAAATTACTTCCATATTCCAATACAACTTTTATTATTATATGAAATTATGTGAACTTATTCTTATTTTGTGGTGAAATATGTACATAAATACTTAAAGGTACTTAGTCTTACAACAGGACTTTTTGAATTGAATTGAACAAGTATTATGGAAATGTTCTGACTCAAATCCTGATGGATTGACTCGACCGATTTAATATTATTGGGTCTTAACCTATGAAATTGCCGTTTTTCGTGAAATAAGTTAACGCCTTTTTTATTTTTGTTTATTAATTAAAGTAATTACCCAAGCAATTAATTCATTTTTGCCAAGGTAGTGGTAGCTTATTGATGCCCTCTTTGAAAAAGTCTGCAGGATGGGATTTTGAACTGCCTTCCGGTTATTGATTTTTTCCCCAACCAAGTTAACCATTTTCTGAAAAAAAGTAGAAGTCCGAAGAGGCAAGGTCTGGTGAGTAAGCGTGGTACGGTGGATGACGGAGAAGTTCTAAACCCAGGTCTTATAACTTGGCGACTGTCTTCTGTGCAGTATGAGGTCGCGCGTTGTCGTGCAGGAGCTGAACGATTGGCCAAGGCTGGTTGGAGATTTGCGAGCTTCTCCATCATTGTGTTCAGTTCTTCACAGTTATGCATCTGCAGTAATGCTCATCCAGTTTGGGAAGAAGCTGTGATGAATGACACCGGCCACCAAACATTGACTATCACTTGTTTAGTGGTCAGTTTTTCGTTTGGGGAATTGTTTAGTTGCTTGCTGAGCGCTTGTGATTGTCGAACAGAATCTATTTTTTGTCGCAATTTATAATGTGATCGTTTGTGTGCCTGTTGAGCAGTGCAAGGTTCGACTCGACACGCACTTCGCGCTGGCGATCATGCAATTCGTGAGGCACCCATTTCTCAAGATTTTTGCTAATTTGACGCCAATGGACCAATATTGTTTTGATGCTAACATCAAAAGCTGTAGCTAATCCCGCTGTAGATTGAGAATCATCAGTCATCATCATCATCGTTAATACTGGTTGCTCCGTATATGTCGTTGACGTTGCGTGCCGCTGTTAGCGCAATCGTAATATTTTAATTTATTTCTTTTTCTAGTAAAACTTTTCTTTCGATTTAAACATCTAGCAGTTAAATGCTTAAAAATATAAAAACATTATTTTTTATTTATAAAATATGGTATTCGTTTTTGAAAATTGTTAATTTGTTCTATTTTCAGCGTATTGTACGTTTACCGTCATCATGGATACGTTAAAATATCGTATATTTTATCGTTATCTAACGTATCAAATTCGATACGTTATATAAATAAAAATAATTTGAACTTAGAATTCTTAGCGAATAAAGAAAAAATTGGACTTGAAATAGCCAGTATGGCAGAGCGGCAATTTCATAGGTGGACCTACTATTTCATACTTTATCAAAATATGAGTTCAAAATCTAGTTTGATTGTCAAAATCAAAACCCTGCACCAATTAAAGTAGCGATACACATTAAGGCTGGGGACACAATACAAGCGTACTGGCTTGGTGCTTAGAGCCAAGCTACTCGCATAGAGCCTAAATGTAGTGAACTACATTAGGTACATTAAGCTCTATGCGATTATTATCGACGACCTCCGTGGCCAAGTGGTTTGTACGCCGGGTCGCCGGGTTTCATGGCTGTCGCCGACTTGAGAGGTCCCGGGTTCGAATCCCGGTGGGGGCAGCTGTTTGTGTGATGAATACGAGCATTTGTACTCCAGTCATGGATGTTTAATATGTATTTTATATAAATATACTTATATATGTACAGTATATGTATTCTCTCCGTTACCCTAGCATCTCATAACACAAGCCTTATAGTGCTTACTTTGGGGCTAGGCTAAATGTGTGTAAAAAAAAATATCTTAGGTGACTGCATAGTTTCTAGATCGTCTCTAAGCTTGGCTCCGGCGTGTGACCTTACCTCAATAGATGTATCGTGTGTTACGTATTTCTTTGCAAGACAAGGAGGTTAAGGTTTTCAGGCTTTGTTTTATTGGTAATTGTTCATTGTTTTTTCATACACATGTTTTATTGACTTTAGTTGCTTGTTCCAATTGATACTGCAATACATAGAAACGAGTTGAATAGTTAACTATTGTTTCCCATGTGATGCTATAAATACAATGTTTATCCTTCGCTAAGGTCTCCAAGCATGGGAATAAAAAGGGACCGCTGCTAAGGCTAAAGTAACAATGTCTGATACTAATTACCATGTCTGTGTTGATTAAGAACTCATTGTTTCTTTAAAAAAACACTGTTTGACCCTCGAACTCGTAAGCCGACAAATGATACGGCATCGTGAAAACAAGTCAGTCGTCTGAACAGTTTTTTAAATACTTTTGTTTTTTTTATGTCTTTACCAGCTTACACAGTCAGTGACTGTACTTTTAGTATGAGCGGTATTTTTATGTAAAATCAATACATTGAAATGGATTTATTCGTTTTTATATTGTACTTTAAAGCACAAATGTTTTATTACTCCCTCAGTTTGTTAAAAATATGTATTATTAAAAAAGTGCTATATTCATTAGAAAACTTTGAAAAAGTTCCTGGTCTTATTAAAGTGTTATATACATAGGTGCTAACTTGTATTTTTTGTAACAGTTTTTACTACTCTTTCTAGCCATATATGAGATTAAACTATGTAAAAAAGTTACCCGAGCACAAAGCGTATCTTAGCTGTGCCATTGAACTTTTGGTAACCAAACTGTGGAATTAAATCATATCATGATTCGGTCTATCAAATTAAAACTTCAAAGCTGTTGTTTCTTAAATAAAACTAGTTTTTACGGGTTAATGCACGAAACTTTATTTATTTATTGACGTTTCGTAGCCTTTACAGGCTACGTCGTCAGAAGTCTGTTGTTTCTTCTATGAGATCACCATTAAGTGCTCTGATTCATACATTGAATGTCTTTGTTGCATCATAACATTTTACAGTGTTGGCTAAATGAACTATGTAATAACTATGGGTGTGTTTATTGTCAAAAAATTGCAAACAAAACTTAATCTGAAAGACGATTATTTATTACGAAAAGGTCTTTCAATATCGTTCTTCTTTCTTAACTCACATAATGAACTCTCGAGTCAATATAAGTCGAATCTTTAATACCCAGAAACATAACTAAATATTTTATTTAGCTTGTTGTATACGGTTATAATGTTCTCAATTTATGTAGGTATACGCAGAAGTTGTGACGGTAGCGGCGAAGTCTGTCTCACTGAACGAAAAATCTCCATTAAGTATCGTGAAATAATAGCCGCTGAGTTTAGGTTCTATAGTAAATATTGTCTATATCGCCGTTTTATAGACTTAGGGCGTGCCTGATGGATGTTATATAGTCGTTTAGCTACAACTCAAAAAAAATCAATATCGTTTATTCAGTCTAGGCTGTTACAAGCACTTGTGAATGTCTTGTACTGAGAAGAACCGACAAGTAACTCAGCAAGGGCTGGTTTTTTCCCCCTGTACAAATTGAAAAAAAACTTCAATATGAGATAACTCATGAAGTCACTTTCCATTACAAATGTAAATGATATAAAAATTATGACAATATAATTAAAAAAAAATAATAAACAGATTTAAAAAATGTTTAGGAAATAGTAGGTTAATGCCGTGTCCTATTGTTTAGGCATAAAAACTAATGTAAGATTAAAGTTAAAAACAACGATTAATAGTAACCAATGTAGCAAGAGCAGACTCATCTCCGCTGGCAGCACCCATTCACGACCATGACGCATGAACCAGCCATCGCTTCGCTCAACCATTTTTTATGGAACGTAACGACCGGCCTCACACGACACCGCCGAAGAGATTTTTTTAGAGAGCATGACTACTCATAACTACATATGGATACTAGATTGCAAAATAGGAAAAAAATGTGAATGTGATTACCTAAACACTAGTGTCGACTCTGCCACTACTCTCTAAAGCCAGAACCAAACCCAACATCAGTGCCCCTCTTTCACTCTGTATAGAGAATGACAAGGATACACCGCTGCAAAACCAAAGTTCAGGTCTAGAGAACCATGCCAGAATCCACACCACCATTAAATCTTTATCTGAGAAATAATAAATATTCACCTAAAATTTTGATTGCTGTGCCATACAGTATAAATACAATTACAAATACAATTGTGCAATTTAATTTAAATAATTAATTATCATTATAATAATAAAATAGTATAGAGCAGACTCATCTCCGCTGGCAGCACCCGTTCACGAGCATGACGCATGAACCAGCCATCGCTTCGCTCGACTATATTTTAGGGACCAGTTCCACTTTAGGGAACACACAACACCGACAAAATTTCGACTAACACCTATTTTACTAATTTGCTCGGACTAGTCTTTATGTCCGGATATCAAATTTTACGATTGACGCCCTTTCATCATTATGTCAGTCGAATGGTTCCACTATTGATAATCCCTTTCTAACGAATAAAACTAAACTTTACTGTTATTTTTCAAGCCTCTTTGTATTTGATTTCCACAAAACAAATGATATAGTTACTTATTAAATCAATGTCTGTTTTTAAATATTTAAAGGATCAATAGGACACAGAGGATGATCGAGTAGAATTGGAACGTTGTATTACGACGAATCCTTGAGATTATAGAACTATAGTCAAATATAACAGGAACAGTATTTCGAGTATAGCATTTCTTGGCCTTAGGATGAATCCTCCACAATACAGATAAATGTAGATCAAATACAGAAATAGTAGTACGGCGTTCCTGCACTGAATACATTAGACAGAACTCCACGCGGCGGTAGTGGAGTCAGGATGAGCAAAATGGGAGTCATGTTTTCATCACCTAATTATTTAGGCTTACAATAAGCTCGCTTAAGATCACTTACCATCTGTAGGCTATCTGTTTATTTCCTAACCTCTTTATATAAAAAGAACACTAGGGTTATCAGTTCCTGTTCTTTATGGTCGTGTATCTTTTTCTTCAACAGGAGCACATCAACTTGGTTGGGTTTGACGAAAACCTGGGTCCGGTGGTGATGTCGCTGAAAAACGAGCATGTGGCTGGGCAAGACCACACGAGGATACTACTTAGGCTGCGCACGGAGACCATGCATGGGCTAATACCAACAGCAAGTAAGTAAATAGAAACTCTGATACTGGAAGAAATATGAACTAACAGTAACAAATGAGAGGGTGCTTTTTGAAACACCTATTCAGCTGGAAACCTGGCAGAGTAACAGCAAAATATCATTTATGCTCCTGTAACTAATAGGCAAGTTGTGCAGTTACAGCCACTTATATCCATTGTGTATTTCCTAGTACTGAGTTGTGTTTTCGAGATACTCAAGAACTGATACTTAGCAAAATAACTTTGTTTTACATTATCAAAAAGAGAATCGTCAATTTATGTCGATAGAACACCACTAAGAATAGAAGACGTTCTATGGCTAACAAAGTGACAAGTGACTATGGATGACCAAGTTGGAAAACGAAATCAAAGTATTTCTGGAATTTGAATTAGATTTAAATACACGAAAGAATTGATCAATCTATCTTTGATCATTTTCAAAGATGTTCTAAACTCGGATTGTATTAACACTAAAAATTTTATCAACAATCTTCCAGGGTCGAGCATAACGCCGTCGCCTCTGAAAATGGCCAAGATGCTCAATGAACAAGTGAACGTCGACAACTTCATGGCGGTGATGTGTCTGAATGCGTCGCAGCTGATCGCCACGTACGACGAGCACGTACTGGTGAATAGCTTCAAATTCGGAGTGCTGTACCAGAAGTACGGTCAGACGACAGAGGAGGAACTCTTCGGGAACAACGAGACGTCACCCGCCTTCGACGAGTTTTTAGAAATGCTCGGGCAAAAGATCAAGCTTAAAGATCATAAAGGTACGTGGGTTGTAAACCTCGTTTAGTTTGCAAAGAGAGACTTTAATGTACAGAGCATATTATCTCGCCCTCTATTCTGGGCTTGAATTACTGTACCGACTAGTCTAGCTTCTAATTCAAAGAAACCATTCCCTAGTTGCAGTAACATGAGTCAAGGTGAAACTTTCTGCGCTAGTCAAAACGCCAATCGAATCTGATTAAATCCTTCTTTGTTGGTGTTGTTTATGATTTCAAAAATTCGGCAAGTCGTCACTATTCCATTAGAGAATGCCCACGTTTTTCTAGTTACAACTTCTTAGATTTAGAAATCTACCATTAATAAAAGCAATATTCCCTGTTTTATATCATAAATAATTATTTGCAACGGCAGGCTATCGAGGAGGACTGGACATCATGAACGGCCACACGGGCACGGAGGCGGTGTACGAACAGTACTACAACCGCGAGATCATGTTCCACGTGGCGCCACTGCTGCCGCACACGGCGGGCGACGCGCAGCAACTGCAGAGGAAACGGCACGTCGGCAACGACATCGTGGCGATTGTTTTTCAGGTGGGTTACAGGAATTGTTTTACTAAGTAAGGCTGAAAACATCTGGTAAAGGTCACGGGAAGCCGATGGATGCAAGGGGCGCAGAATCGATCGGTGTGGAGATCTTGGAGGAGGCTTGTGCTGAACAGTGGGCGTCATCCGGCTGAGATGATGATGATGATGAAGGCTGAAAACATTTTATTTTACCTAGTTAAGTCATCTTAGATATTTGTTTGACTTACAGCTGCGCGTACTTATAGGGTAGTGATTGGGGTAAAGAAAACGTAACCATGCTGGTAGACTTTCTAACTTATCCCGAAGTAATAAACCTAACCCAAACTACCTATCATCTTTTGCTATATCGAAACCTTTGAAATTCCAGGAGAAAGCAACTCCGTTCACGCCAGACATGATAGCTTCGCATTTCCTCCATGCCTTCATTGTTGTAACGCCCGTGGAGGCTGCCGGCGGGGAGACCAGGTAATTTATCATAAGCTTTCAAAATCCTTTCTTCAAGATAACATTGTAAAATGCAGACACAAAAACGCAAGCAGAGGGTAGGCTCAGAACAAGGCGTCTTTTCTGTCACGCACATATTGATGTTACGTTTATAGGCATTCTAACGCAATTTATTCGAATCTGCGACATGTGCTATCAAAATCGATTAATATTATTTTCGAAGATGGTTTCGAAGTTATATACAGAGCCATCCTTCTGGCTTCTCTCTATTTTGTGGTATTGATCATATCTTCACAGCGTGAAACACCTGCCAATTAATAGTATGTCTTCTAATGACCCAAGAGAGGAACTTCCAAGTACTAAGTTTCTTCTCTTCTTCTTCTTCTTGTTCAGAGACATATATTTTTTTATTTGGACTGAAGAACATACTGTCACTTACTTTATGATAACAATATAATAAGACCACGTCACTTTGAAAAACTTTAAATTGTGGGTGGTCTTCGTTAAATCACTAACATCACTACTTATGATCATTTTATTTAGAAAAGATTTTATAAAAGCGCTGTGATTAAATATTTAGTAGGTAGGTACTTAGCAATACAATACAATTCAGTATTACTTTTTACATTTTGTAGTTCGATGTTTGCTTTTATTACTTCCATGTCAAGTGACTCGCTTAACATAAAGTTAGTGTTACTTCGCAACAACCGTGGCATTATTTGCATGGAACGAACACTAAAGTAAATGAGTCTGAAAATGGAATGGAAACTTCAGTAATATATATGCAAATGTATATTTTTATAATTGAAAAGGTGTCGACTGAACAACTAAGTAATATAAGAATATTTAAAAAAGACTTCTTTACTTTTCTTTACTATTCATAAAAATGTAATATTTTTTACGATAATGGAATTAATAATAATGTTCGTTCATTTATCATACCATTACATACAGTACCTCTCCGTAGTGGATTAATAGTTAATAATTTCTCGGTTTACACCGGGAGCGAATAGAAATAAACTTAGTTCTTCGAATTATAAGATCAAATAGTATTATTATTATGCTAGTATCATTTGAGGAGCTGCCGAACAAAATGGTGTAATTACATAAAATTAATTGTTACAAGAGCTGTATAAAATTGAATGACATACCTCCAGTGAGCTTTTGGCATGGTTTTTAATTTATAAATTCAGTAATTTTAACACTGTTTTAGGTAGTTATGATTGAAAATTATTTGAGATTCAAATTCAACGGGCCCGAAAACTACAGACTGTAAAAAAAGTAGTTTGACCAAATGCGTAATATACCGTTTTGTTCGTCAGGTCCCCATTTATGTTATGGCGCTGCTCGTACATTTTCCAATTTTTGCCTCGGCAAACGATTATTTGCTGATCTGTTCCAGTAAAAAAGCACACGAAAGGGAGCAAAATGGATCTTCCTTCGCTGCTGGTGTGGCCTGCTCTTAATTGATAGAAATGAAATACAACGGATGAAATTTAATTGAATATTTGGATTCCTTGTTTTTAGGGTTCCGTACTCAAAAGGAAAAAAAACTGAACCCTTATGAGATCACTTTGTTGTCCGTCTGTCTTTCAAGACCCTTTATCTCGAAACTGCGTGGAGGTATCGTGTTGAAATTCGAACTATATACTCAGGTCTATAGTCCTTTGAAGATGTGAAAAAAATTCACACTTATAAGTGAACGTAAAAAAAAGCTATGGCCGTTTATATTAGTAATTAATTAATTTGTACGGAAGTAAATGCGTAAATTGTACGGAACCCTCGGTGGGCGAGTCCGACTAGCACTTGTCTGGTTTTTAAATATAAAATACGGTACAACTAAAAGATTTCTAACACAAAATTAAATTTTCAGGTACAAAGTGGCCGTCACCGCACGAGTAGACGTACCATTCTTCGGGCCGACTCTCCCCCAACCGCCTGTATTCCGCAAAGGGCGTGAACTAAAAGAGTTCCTTCTAACGAAACTGATCAACGCCGAAAACGCGTGCTACAAGGCCGAGAAGTTCGCACAACTCGAGTTACGGACTCGCGCCTCCTTACTAATGAATCTGGCTGAGGAGCTGAAGAGTAAAACCGTGGAGTTTCTCGGCACTGGCACGAGAATCGAGCCGGGGGCAGTGTCTCCGCAACCGGAAGGAACGCCGAAGCAGGAAGGCCCAGGCGCGAGGTTCATCGATACTGTGAAAAAGGCGCTCATTTCTAAAGTGAGGTAAGAAGCGATATTGTTAAAGTAAATCTTTGCAGTTTCTCGGCACTGGCACGAGAATCGAGCCGGGGGCAGTGTCACCGCAACCGGAAGGAACGCCGAAGCAGGAAGGCCCAGGCGCGAGGTCCATCGATATTGTGAAAAAGGCGCTCATTTCTAAAGTGAGGTAAGAAGCGATATTGTTTAAGTAAATATTTGCAGTTTCTCGGCACTGGCACGAAAATCGAGCCGGGGCCAGTGTCGCCGCAACCGGAAGGAACGCCGAAGCAGGAAGGCCCAAGTGCGAGGTTCATCGATACTGTGAAAAAGGCGCTCATTTCTATAGTAAGTTAAGATATTGTCACGCGATATTGTTTTAGAATCAAGTCCATTATGTAGTTCTCAAAAATCCTGTATAGTGTAAACAAATAGAATTGTAAGTTTTTTCTGGAAAAAGTTTTATTATCAAGTTAAATAGAATACAAATTAATAAAGCAATGAATATCATGTTTATGAACAGACAACTGCAGGCTTCGATCAACAATTTTGATAACCACACAATGGGCCTGATTCTGATATGCTTCTCGAATCGAAATGGCAGCTGTCTCTTCTTTCCATTATCTATAAAGCATAATAGGTGTCGATTCTGGCATGATTCTCTGAATTTAAAACTAAATTTGACATCAGTCTCTCCTTTTTATTCTGTAAAGAGCGAAACAAGGATACACTGTTTTCAAATTTAAGTTTAGGATTAAATAATCATGCCAGAATCGTCATACAAACACAATCATGGCAAAACAAGGCCAAAAATCAGCATAATTCGATCATTTAATACTGACGCAATGACTAATAATCCAAACTGTACATTTAAACTTATATAACTGACAATAAAAAATAAGTATTACACATGATGATAATGTTACATGTACCCTATTTAACACTAGCTACTTTTTTGTAAATACATCCCTTTTCATATTAATTTGCAGGTCGCCAAGCGTGGACACAAATCTCTCTAGTGACAGCAGTAAAAATGTCATCAACAAAAACAAGATCTCAGCTTACGAAAGTCACACTCCTAATGTAAGTAGTAGTTATTCATACTTTTTTGCATCTTCCGTTTTTATATGCTTTTGCGAATCAATGGATACTCCTTTGATTCGCAAAATCATTATAAAAAAACAATCATAATTTTAGAAATAGAGCAATCTAATTTTAAGTAGGATTAACACAGAACATTGTATTTATATTTAGATAATCAAATCCATTACAGAAAATCGACGAAGGCCTACGATATTATTCAATAACAGATAAATCAGTGTCATATTATCCTCGCAGTAAGATTTATTTTAGGATAACAAAGGTATCAACGTATTGTATTAAATGACGTTGAAATGACGACTGAACTGAAATACTAGAGCTATCACAGCCTTGAACTCATTTTGCAAGCGGTTTACACTGAAATAGGAGCCTTTTACTTGTTGTAATTTGTTTACTACGATGATTTATTGTAGTATATTTTTGATACGTTTACTGACTAAATAACCAAAATATGTAAGTAAATATACGGTTAAATAGAGGAGAGGTCTGAATTGGCCTAGTGGTTCTAGGAGGGCAAGGAGATATCCCTTGTGGGGAGATGCAGTCCGCCCAAAACGTAATGGTTCATTTTGTGTTAATTAATTGTCTTATCAAAAATTAAAATATTTTGAACTGTTCTATTATTCACATATGAAATTATTTATATTGTTTCTGGTATCCACTGGAAAGAATATAATAATATAAGTAGCATGTATGGTGGCTGTTGTGTATGCAGTGTATGTGTGTGTGTCTCAAAGTTGTGATGCATCAATTGTATCATGTCGTGACCTAGACTGTTTCTTTTCGAAGAGGACTATTTTTTAAATATATTGGGGCTTTCTTAAGTTGTTCATGTTTTAAATTTGGTCCACATTTTTTTTATTAGTACCTACGTTTATGTAAAGCAAACATCCGGTAGCAAAGAGTTGTTTCATCTAAATAAATAAATATTCAGATATACGTAAAATTTTAAAATCTCATTGAAGAAAAGTCAATCAAGTATTATTTTCCATTTACACAGAGCGGGCGATCCAAATCCTCAATACCGTCGTCCTCAGCGAGCGCGGTTTCGGTTCGCTCCGCGGGCAACTCGGGCGAGTCGAGTCCAGACGTAACGTCGCGCGTCGTGCAGCCCCGCGCGCCGCTGCATGACCACAGCGATGACTCCAGTCTCAATTCCGTCGACTTGGACCCCCTCGGTGAGCGAATCATTTGATTGCTTGATGCAGTAAATAAAACAGCACTATCTGTAGGCCTTTTCGCTAACGGTTTTGGACAGATGGAAGTGATAATATTTACTGATCCATTATTGTTTTATTATATCGCCAATAAGATACTTGTCCTGTACTTTGAGCACCGCGATCTTAAATAAAGCACGTTCTTATCACGCTCCATTATCAAACTACTATGGAGTATGACAGTTGGGCGTAATAAAAAATGGTTGCCTGTAAAGTCGGTTTTACGGGCGAAGATTTTACGTGACAACCAACGTCTTTTTCTCGGTAGAATATTTATTGATATGAATATAATTAAATTGCACAATAGGAACAAGGAATTGAATGAAAATAAGAATTGCACAAATTTTAACTATAGAAATATATTTTGTTTACTAAAACATTGTACATGTAAACTTAAACTTAACACGAGAGACTCATCGTAACGTTACCGAGCGTTACACTTTTTCATAAGTGACTCCCAGCCGCAACCTAATTTAAGACGTTGTCACGTCAAAAACGTGTAAAATGAAAATTATGGTGATCGGGGACAGCATGCTACAGGAATTGGAAAAACTTCGATGAATATGTATATTGCTCATTAGTGACACACTGTAAATATAAAAAAAAAAGGCCCGGCGATATTGAGTTTGTAACAAGGTTTGTCAACTATTCGACTCCCTCGGTGAGCGAATCACATTTTGGTCACCCATCTGATGACCGACCATTGCGAAAGTGGCTTAACTTCCACGCAGGCCAAACGTGCTGATCACCTGTTGCGTAATAAATCGAATGGGACAGCGCCATCTGATCATGGGTTTGCAACATTTTTTGTAAACTATTGGACCACCTCGGTGAGCAAACCGCTCGTTTGCGTGATACAGTGAATAGAAAAGCGCCATCTGTTGATGTGTTGGTAAATTAAAACTCGAGTTTATTTAATCATAATTATTTATATTAAAGCCTTAAATGTATATTGTTAAAATTTTGGTTTCGAAAAAATCTTTTTAAGTTTTACTCACAATACATTTTCAAAAAATATCATATTGTATTAAAAGAAGTATAACTTCAAAAAAACCCGTTTTTTAAGAAAATCAATCTATTTGTCTACGCTTCATTTTAGTTTAATAATCCTAATTTTTTTTGTAGATGAGGTATTTAAATCATTAAAAAAAACAATCGAGTTCAGACCATTATCTATCACACGCAATTTTTAAGTTTACGCAATATTATTATTATCTAATCTTCCTAATTTACGTATACATCATGAATTAGAAAAGTAATTAAACCTTATTTTAGAAAAAATATTTTGTGATTGAAAACGTAAATTTTTCTCCCCGCTCAGACGACAAGGACTGGCTGAGTTGTGGTAAAAGCGCAACAGGTTAGTCCTGTACAGTTGAAACCACCGCAGTGGAAACACTTTAACTGCGAATATCGCTCTTATTGCATATACAATAAGGGCTATGTCAATGTCTAATTGTGTCCACCAAAGTGACTTCCACTGTAAAATCGGTGTTTAGAAACAGTAGAACAGAATGTAGTTATTCATTCCTAAAAAGCATGTGTTGTTAGTTTTATGTATTTTTTTTTACATTTTTTGTCATTTAGTAAGTAGATGAATCTAAAATGGCTTTGAACGATAAATCCATTTGTGTAGAAGATTTTCATTTAATACTAAAAAGTTTTATAATTTTCAAGAAAATATTTATGCAACAGTTGTTAAAAGCTAATAATTACAATCCCCAATAAAAATGGCTACAAACAGACCTCATAAAACCTCTATTTTTTGCTTAGTAATTAAATTAGAGTGTATATGTCTTACTGTGGATTAAATTGGGAATTACAGGTGTAGGCTTAGAATGTATTGACACATGATCTATCTTATAATTTATCAGGTGCAGTCTACGTAGACAGCGATACGGGCTTGGAGTCGATGTCGTCTGCAGAGGCGGGCGCGAATACACGCGGTGAACCACTAGCTGTGCCAAGAGCGGACGCCGATCAGCTAAGACAAGAGGTGTGCCGCTTGAAGAACGACAAACTGGACTTGTTGAAGCAAAACATCGTGAGTAACTATCATAAGATAAGCCTCATACTGTAGTCCCTGAGGGCTCGGAGTTGGTTAGAACACGCGTGGTTAACCACTGGCTGTACCGAGAGTACACGCCAGGCAAGAGGTGTGCCACCTTAAGAACGACAAATTGGACTTGTTGAAGCAAAACATCGTGACGTGAGTAACTATCATAAGATAAGCCTCATACTGCAGTCCCTGAAGGTTTGGAGTAGAATAGAACACGCGCGATTAACCACTGGCTGTACCGAAAGTACACGCCAGGCAAGAGGTGTGCCGCCTCAAGAACGACAAATTGGACTTGTTGAAGCAAAACATCGTGACGTGAGTAACTATCATAAGATAAGCCTCATACTGTAGTCCCTGAGGGCTCGGAGTTGATTAGAACACGCGCGGTTAATCACTGGTTGAACCGAGAATACACGCCAGGCAAGAGGTCTGCCGCCTTAAGAACAACAAATTGGACTTGTTGAAGCCAAACATCGTGAGTAACTATCATAAGATAAGCCTCATACTGTAGTCTCTGAGGGCTCGGAGTTGATTAAAACACGCGCGGTTAACCACTGGCTGTACCGAGAGTACACGCCAGGCAAGAGGTCTGCCGCCTTAAGAACAACAAATTGGACTTGTTGAAGCCAAACATCGCGAGTAACTATCATAATATAAGCCTCATACTGTAGTCTCTGAGGGCTCGGAGTTGATTAAAACACGCGCGGTTAACCACTGGCTGTACCGAGAGTACACGTAAGGCAAGAGGGTGTGCCGCCTTAAGAACGACAAATAGGACTTGTTGAAAAACAACAAACAAAACATCGTGAGTAACTATCACATGAATCTCATACTGGCCCCCAAGGGCTTGCAGTTGATGTCGTCTGTGAAGGAGGGCGCGAACACGCGCTTTGAATAGCTAGTGGCAACCTAAGTTATAGGCATAAGAAATTAATCTTTGCTGTCTGTATTACCAAGTACTTATTGTTAAAATTAGGAAGCTTACATTATTGACCATTGTCATATACGGATAATAAAGGTCAATGATGAAAAGGACAACTTCGACACAGGTTTCTCAAAATTAAATATAATTAGAAAGAGGTACCTTTTTTTTAATTTAAGTTAAAAATCTAATTTAATAAAAAAACATTGTTGCAGACGTGGCAGAACGAGATAAAATGCTTGCGTGAGAGGGAGATGGCACTACAAGCAGAGCTAACAGTCGCAGCCAGAGAAGTGAGACGATTACGGGAACAATACGCGGCCGGCACCACCATTCCTCCACCTTCATCGCACGACTCAACGGCTTAAAGGAAATACGAGCCTTATTGCATGGCAATTGAGTCGCTTCTTCTTTAAACCCTCACACTTTTGTGATCTGCAAATCATCTTGATACGTTCTGTGTAAACTTGTCAATCTAATTAGATATTCAAGCATTTTCTCTACGATGTTGAAACAGATCTGAAGAGGAGTGAAGTGTATCCACGCAAGGCTGATTTTCTATCAGAGATGTAAAATTGAAATGTGTCAGAAAAATACCTACCTAGTTATAACAAACTTACCAACAGATTTCGGAAACAATATATTGTATGTATATGATGTAGAAAATCTTTGTTATAAACTGCAGTGTAGCTCTCTAAGTGTATGAATCTTCTTAGGGTCGCAGTTTATTTGACGCTGCAGTAACAGACTATCAACGCCATCTTTGCAGTTGAGTCAGGGAAAAATTGACTTTAAGTTTTATGTCGCATGGTATATATAAGATTGAGTTTGTTGAAGAGTTTGAACGATTCGTTTACACATATAAGTCTAAATCCTAGACCGATCTATTCTACTTAAAGTTGTGTTTTCAGTAACTGAGCTGCAATATATATATATAGCGATGCTAATCTTGTATACTGAGGCGTTAAACAAACAATGAGTTTTACTGCAAAAGCAGACTATTTTTCTACGTTCATTATTTGAACTTGGGCTATCTGAGCCAAAAACTTGATTTATTACTCCCTAAATCTTTAGATAGGTACTCCAAGAACGTATCTTTATTTTGTGCAATATTTTTGTTTTCGAAACAATGATCGGGTCACGTGCTTTACAAAAAAAACAAATGTTAAGCAAGAAACATTGCTTACAAGTGATTTGCATGCATTGTCGTAACAATTTATAATTATGACGCATTATAAAATATATTTTTTGCCTTTTTAATAAGTGACCATTCCTATCTCTTATTGAGAACTATTTATTTATCTTCAATCCCAGTTGCACGCTTCCGTTGCGCCTCGACTGACATAACGGTATGATAGAGTTAATTTAATAAGAATTTAATTAGCTAATTAAAGGAGGTAATGATCCGAATCTTTTATAATGTACCATTGTACCAATACTGATCTTTAATATTCGAATACAATTTTGTAACATGTTTTTGGGGCATATTGTAACTCTTTTCAAGAATACACGTCTACTATAGAGCTAACCGCTTTGTAAATGTTGTGATAATGTAGACGTAATACTTTATAAATGGATATATTTATAGTGAAAAAATAATGATTATTTATACATGTATATTAAATAATATAACACTTTATGGGATTAAAACCAGTCTTAGGCATTACTTTCAGCGCAATGTGTTAGGTACAGTAATTTTTATAGCGAATTTTCTAGAATTGTATAAACTGTTCTGTTCTTAAAAGGAATGTTTATTATCATTAGATATTATTATCACCCAATGTAAATTCAAACAATGTTCGTGAATAGCTTTTTGTAATGTCGACACCTCACTTGGCTGTATTCATGTTTGCTATTTGGAAACTTGATATGCTTTTCATACTTTATAAAGCATGGTAAAGAAAGGCTGTTGTCAAGTTTACAATTAGCAAATACGAAAAGCCAAGTGAAGTGCCGGCATAACGACGTAAGTAACTGCACATTGTGCTAATGAAATTTGAAAACTTGTTGTGTAATTCTACCCACATCTAATAGGTACAGTAGCATTCAGTTTGACTAATAAATCGTTTTCATAACCGGCTGAAGAAAATTCATCATCGCTAAGATTCTTATCGAAACAGCAATCTATATACTTACACAATGGTGGCGATTCTGGCACGATTCTCTAAACTTAAAACATAATTTAACACCAGTTTCTTCTTTTTATTCTGCATAGATAATGACAAGGATATACAGTTGTCAAATTTAAGTTTAGGCTTAGAGATTCATACCAGAATCGACACCAATATATCATTTGACATTATATTTACACTATTTAGCTATATGTGTTAAATGGTATAATTAATACTGGCTGGCTTTCTTCGGCGAATTATAAATTTTTAGGTAATTCCAAAAACACAAAATGTTAGACTATAGTATAAAACGGTACCTACCAATTAGGCCTTGAGTGTATGTTAGGAAACCTACACACTGTGGTGCATTAGAGAATTTTATATAATATGTATTTATCTGAGAATAATGATCTTTATCTATGTTATATAGATTCATTTATATAATATAATTAGTAGAAAATTTCCCAGTATATTTATTGCAATTTATTATTTGTGTCTCCTATTCATTTCAATTCACCGCACAGTGCAATCTTTTTGCAGTTGATCACTGAGAACGTTTAATTTTTAGTTTATTCTCATAAGTACCTACACAAATTTTAAGTTTGCCAGTTTTTGTAAATATATTGGAGCTGGTTCTAGGCTATTGATTAAAACAGTATTTTTTTTTTCTAATTTATACTTGATTTAAGCCTCGTTCTTTGTGTTTGAAATAATGTTATGTTGTTTATAATTAATATTTTATACCAAAGTTAACATTCCCCACTAAATAGTATAGTTTTTTTTATTATTATTATTTACCGTAATTTGTGAAGCAGTATTTGATCAGTAACGTGTTATGCGCAGTAGATTAATCTGTGGTTTTGTTAAAAAAAATATAGTTTGCTTTTGGTTGAAGGCTGAACAGCCGAAGCCGAGAACATATTTGAAAAAGGAAAATATACAAATCCTTGTAGACTATATTTAACTAACCATTAGGTTATTGTTAACTGTTCTATTACCCCTTCTAAATCTTTGTAGCGCACGAAACCTAATTTTACATTTAGTTTTATTTTAGTTTTAAATGTAATCTATTGGGTTTTGTTCGACTGTTGATTATGAGTATGTTGATTGTAATTAACACTAACTATTGATTCGTCTTCACTTAGACTTAAACCAAATATTGCGAGCGCGGAGCGTTAGAGAAAATAGTTTATAATTTAAGAGATACTATTGAAATATATAAATAGTTAATGATACAATAATAATTGTTGTTTTATTACCTTTTCAAAATGTAGTAGTACTATGTTCGAGCTGGAAATCAGCTAGTAACTTATTCCACTAACCCTAGAATTTTGACAAACTTAGGTACCTACTATAAAATGACAACCCTATATGAACACGGACCAATATTATTGGTCTATGATAATTAAAATATGAATATAATTGCTATTTCTTTTTTCAAATTTTTAATAATTGTAAACGTATTCATTTGACATTGTGTGTTACCTACAATGCGAAGAGATGGCGCTGCTGTGCATCCTAAGAAATACTATAGTAAATTCGACACGGACAATTAGGGCCGCGGTAGCATAAGGCGCTTTGCAGACGACGGGGCGGGGCGGGCTTTTTGTTCGCGAAGCAATAAAAACTGCGTCTGCGTCGATGTCTGCGGCTGCCCTCGCCGCGGACACAAAGCACACGACGGGCAGAGGCAGTCAGTTCAGGACGTTCGTTCTAGTGAATAGTCCATCACTAAAAAGCGCGTGGCGCGGACTGAGCTAGCCGCCGCGCTCCGCCGTCTGCGTTACTGCATATAACCTGGTTTGTATGATCCACGGCGGGCAGCCGCGGACATGCTCTCTGTGTGCGTTTGTAGTATAGGATTCACTTTGTGCCGTCTGCAAAGCGCCTAATGGTCAGTGTATCCGCCCGGATTCGAGTCTCGTCTGCTGTCTGGTCCCAGAGAAATTTTTCTAGCTGCCATCAGCTAAAAAAAAACTTCCAATTGTCGGCATTATAACTTTAATCTTAACAAGAAATCCGTTACTACAATATAAATATTGAGGATTTTATCTTATGTCATGTTAATTAAACGAAGTCATCATAGTACATCAAAAAATCGTATAAATTTAAATTACTCGAGCTTACGATAAAGATAGGTAAACTTCTTTTACGTAGACATTTAGCCCGGATCCTCGTTTAAAAGGATTCGAGTTTGGTTTCAAAGATAAATAGCAATAATTTCAAAAATGGAATGTACCTATTGCGTTTCTTTTGTTTAGCGTTATTTTAAAGGGCAAATGCGTTATTATAACTGCTAATTCCGAGATTTTTTTAGAGTGTGTATGTTTGTTGGTCACCGACTCACAGAATACGGTCTTCACAGCATCACCGGGCTTGGGGCAGTAAAATCTTTACTTTAGTTAGGAAATCTAAACGAGCATTCGGGTGGGTCTCCATCTACAACTACACCACGGTAGGTGGCACTACAATAACATCGACACGGTAGGTGACGACCGGCACTGCAGTCAGATTCTAGGATTTTTATTATAATTATTTTTATCATGAACGACCACATCTTTCGTATCTGTTAGTAATTTCCACAATTCTCCTAAATTTACCAACATCATGATTGTTTGAGGTACTCGTATGTACCTATTCTAGAAAAGCATAACAATATCACTTTATGCTACCAAGTAGGCAACCTAGATGGCGCTGAAGAAAATGTGACTGTTAAATAGCAACATTAATGAATAAATCTTTTTTGAAAAGGGAAGTCAGAATTCTGATTGGCTACTAAAAAAGCTTTCTCGTGTATTAAAATAAACTTCCTATTATACTTTTAAAAAGCATAGGTACTAAGTACTTACTTTATAGAGGCCGTCTATACCGTAAGGTGGCGGTAATTTACCCGAGTCTAGAAATATTGTTTTCCTAAATTTTACTTTATAAGTACTGTTGATAAAACCTTATTATATAATTTACCATACTTACCTTATTATTACCACTATGAAAAACTTTTTGTAATTAGAGGAGATTGCCACTAGAGTTTTTAATACTCGCCTGGCCAGAACAGCGAAGTATTGTTTACTTAGATTAAAAAAAAGATGGGTAGGGAAATTAAGTAGCCATAACTTTTTCTACTCTATACTTAGCACGAACCATTATCGAATTCAAATGGTTGAATTCGATCCATTTTGTACGTCAAATGTGTATTGATTTTTAGTTCTCTTTACGTCCGTTGTGGCGCTGCTGTTCAAGTTTCCATACAAAATTTGACAATGACATTTCGCACTCGCAAACTATTCTAATTCGATATTGATTCGTGCTAAGGGTAATAAATTACCTTCACATCAGTCTTCACGTAAAAAAAGGTCTCTACTCACATTTCATATCAGGTGTTAGTGGAGCTGGGGCGTGCTGGACTTCTGGGCTTCGAAAATATTAAAATGCATTTAGTTATTTACTACTAAAAAAGATAAAATGTCCCTAGGAAAATATATTTTTTTTAATCTATGCAATAAACTGCATTTAACTACTGCTGCTGATTTTAATTTCGATGTTACCGAAAACATTCACCGTTAATGCATCCACCAGTATAGCAAACCACGTAGGGTTCGATTTCAGTCTAGGCTTAGACTGATCTAGGTCGATTTTATTTTTTCTTGTGTAAATATTTTCTTTGCCAAAGATTTTTAGTTCCAATCAGGCCTTCCAAACTTTTAGAAACTTATACAAGCAACACCTAATGACTTACATACTTTGAAGAAACGACATATAGCCGCAAATAAGTTTTCAATTTTATAAGCAGGTAGTTGGCTGGTTCGTAATAGTTTTTTTAATAATGAAATAAATACCTAATTTGAATGAACATTTCAAATCTTCATGTACTATTTCGCTAATTCAAACTACTGACTTTAATAGTGTACCTACCCACACAGTCAACTTATTATAACTCTTTACGGAAGAGAAGGCAGTGTCTACCCACACCTCTATTACGCTAACCCGCTCGTCACATCCCATGGGATATTTATCGTAGTACCTTTGTTTTGTTATTTGAAATTTTACCAACAGAAGTTTAATATTTAGCACCTACACTACCTAGTTATGGGCTGGAAAATGTGCACGTCGACCATTCCATCAGTTTACAACTTAATTACTAAATAAAGGAACTTGATATATATGTATATATATACATTATATATCTACATACACATATATATTCGTTTTAATATGATAATAGTTGTTACTTAGTATTTTGAAGGTCACGATATATCACGAATAAAAAAAAATAAAAAAAAAACATGAAAAAAGGATGTGTTCTTTCTAAAGCATGTTTTACCACGATTTAAGAATTCAGAATTGTTAAGGATGTTTCCGTTAAAGATCAATGTTTATGATATTATAGATTTCTATTTATTTTTAAACCTACCACACGTTTTGATTGAAATGTGACACGACGTACGGGGAAATCCTCGTATTCCCTGTTTATATGCAGTAACGCAGACGGCGGCGCGGGGCGGCTAGCTCAGTCCGCGCCACGCGCTTTTTAGTGATGGACTATACACTAGAACGAAGTCCTGACTGCCTCTGCCTGCTGCTGTGTACGCGGCGAGGGCAGCCGCAGACATCGACGGGCAGACGGTTTTTATTGCTTCGCGGACAAAAAGTCCGCCCCGCCCCGTCGTCTGCAAAGCACCTTAATGATCGTTTGAAGTATGAGCGCAGTTAACAAAGGGCATTTGAAGAATGATAGTTTTTTTAAAGCCATATGAGTGAAATTACGCATAACATACCTTTATAAAACACTCATTTTTCAGTTTGTTTTCTTGCAAAAAAAAACCAAGCCCAACATATTTAAAGAAAAGTTTACTAGAAAATATATTTTTTTCCGGATGGTAAAAAAATATTGTTTATTATTTATTTAACCTCAAGTGGATAAGCAGGCGATGCAATGACATCAAAACTTGATGTATTGGTACCATAAATGGTACCTAATTATACTTAACAAATCACGGCATAAGATATGACATCGCACAATGCGGAGCTAACCATTAAATCTGAACTTAGGAACATTAGCGCGCTAAAGTTCCGTTGGGTTCGTAAGATACCTAATTAAAAATCGCAGTCTAAGATTTTGAAAGTACCTATGGTATATTGGTTATTGAAACATTTTACTTATTACGAAATACATATACGAAAATAAAACGAAACAGACATAACAGCAGTAATCTAGTATCACACTAATATTCCACGAAAGTGTAGTTTTAAACCGAATACAGTTTATTTTGCTTGCATTATTTCGTGGCTTTTGTGCCCACCTGGAATAGGCAATCCAATTTCAGCCTGGCTTTTATATAAACAGCTTTTCCTGAGGGAACTTTTCAAAATGAAACTCCAGTGACGCGAATCCTTTACACAGGAGCAATAAAAAATCACCTGTCAAAAATAAACCTTTAAAATTTACTATTACACTGCTAAAATATTTTCCTAAAGAAATAAATAGACTAAATAATTATTTTACAAGAGATTCCGCTGGTAGACAATGTGGAGATTCCGCTGGAATTAGAACTCCGACTAATAAGTCGGAGTTCTATTTATAAAACAGAAGACTTCGTCATATACAGGTTGCCCCAAAACTTTGCTACAAACGGCAACGGCGGGAAAGCACCTTAAATATTGCGGTAGAAAGTTTTGCTGACGGATGACTTTTTCTCCTGTGTGCTCTGGGAAGGATCCCAGTTTGCAGACGTGTGCTTCTTTATGGAAAGAGTGTTGCAAACGCCTTTTTGACCATGCTTACTATTAGCATGCTCCATAGTCCATAAAGGCTTGCAATATCAGTCTCGCGCCTTCCATGACGCGCATACCCTGTCTCGTTGTAATTAGAATCTTGCTTACCAACTGAAACAAAACACTACCAAAGGGTGCATGGCGCTATTTTTTTCCTTTCTCAAAGATATCTGAGCCTATCTATGTTTGTGTGAGCATAGGTATTCAATTTTTCCACGTTTGTGTATTTACACAAGTCGCTTGCTATACGAAGTTACGAACGTTGTGGAAATTCTTAAAAACGGTATTACCTATCATGTTTTCTGCTCACGAAAATTTTCGCATGACGTATTTTACTCGCAGCGCTTCTTTATGAGAGTTGGTAATCATGATTTTGTTACGAACTTTATGACGTTAATATGATAATCCTGTGGCAAAATTTTAATATTCATTACATCATTTTGAATGCTCAGTATAGCAATTTTAAAAAGGTTGACTTCGACGCTTCGGATTCTAGGTTATCTTTTGAGTTAAAACTGTTTCTCTTGTCTTTTTTGTATACGGTATATTGAGAAGGCTTTGGTAGTATCGTGCCAAAAATCCATATTGTTTTCTTTTCAGTCTAAGTGTGGCTGTAACAAAGATAAATTTACAAGAAATGCTATTAAAATAAAACCCTTCAATTTCTCCCAGGATTTGTAAAGCACACAAATTCTACTTTCAAAGTAGGTCAAGCAACAAACGTTATACCACGGAAGTGTTTCCTTGTCGGAAAGAGTGATAAATCTGCATAAAATAACATTGACTCTTACTTGGTTGGCGTATGTTTGGCGTATGTTCATAAATCATAACTTTGGCGTGTAAGAACAAAAATGATAATATCTATGTCAAAACGATTGACGTCAAACTACGTTGAGTATGAAAATATGGGAAAAATTAATTTGTGTAAAAATTAAAATATAAAAATAGTAACTGTAGTAATATTCACTTAGCATGGATTTTTAAGGGATATACGAAAGAGTATAGTTTATATTAGTAACACTTACAAAGAAGCTACAAGAACTTACAAAGAAAAACAGAAATATACCTCCGGAGTGCCGGCAGAAGTGAAAACTTGAATATTAACGTTGTGCATTTTTGATATTTTGGAATGGTTAGGGAATAATTTTGCACGAATTGCGCTAATCACCATTATAAAAGTAATATCATTTATGTGGTAGAATACAAAATTTATTTATTGCGCTATCATACACAACATGATAATTTATTTTACATTAAAAAAGTTTATCTCTCAGAAAAATCAACTTACATGAATCACGTTTAAGCGCACTTAGCGACATCTATTGTAAAAAAATCAACATACATGAATCACATTTAAGCGCACTTAGCGACATCTATTATAAAAAATGCATTTTCTTCGCAATAAAGCTGCCACTTGGACGTCCTAGATAGGGACTTATTATTATAATAAGATAAAATAAAATATTATTATATTGCGTCCAATATATTTAAAAGTCAACAACCTTTCCAATTTTATTGTTTTCGTCAGATCCCCGATCAGGCCACGTGTCATGACGCGATCAGCCCACGTGTCCTGACACGAGTTGAACCTTTTTCACCCATACAAAAAAAAGTGTACAACGCCGCTAAAGAAGTTTTCACTTCAAAAAATGCATTTTCTTTGCAATAAAGCTGCCACCTGGACGTCCTAGTTAGAGACTTATTATTATAATACGATAAATAAAATATTACAATGTTTCGTCCAATATATTGAAAGTCAACAACCTTTCCAATTTTATTGTCTTCGTCTTACGTTTTTACCCATACAAAAAAAGTGTACAACGCCGCTAAAGAAGTTTTCACTTCAAAAATATCTTAAATTATCTGCATATTGTGTTACACCTTACTGTTTTTTTGTTACCTTTACATTACATTCTATGTAAATGTTATCAGCATTTTGTTCACGGTATGTGTAGAGGAAGGAGTATATAGTTATAAATATATTATCACTCCTGTAACTCCATTAGCGATGTTTGCTTACTGAATTGGTGTACTCAGGCTCTGATATGATAGGTTGTCAACTCATCTCTTGTAAAGGTTTCCTAACCATTATTAGGTATATATAATGTACATGCGTAGAAACGTTAGTGTCTATTCTGTGCACAACAATAATTATCAGAGTGGCTTGACTTGATAGTTTCAAATCAAATTCTTTATTTGCTATTAAACACTCATTCTAGTTTTTGTTTTTAGAGTTCTATAGGAAAATTTTCACATTCCGGAACAATACAAATATTGCCGAATCCATATGGGACTATTTTATCCATACAACTTTACGTATTGCGCTAAAATTGGCTTTTTTCATTTCTCAGCCAAAAAAAAGTAATTCTCTTGCAATGGGCGGGAAAAATCTAAATGTGTAAACTCGGTTATGATTTTCATTAATAAGCTCTAACTTCGTGTGTGAAGATTTAAGTTTTTTGGATTGGACCAGACTCGTACACTTCGTACAGATAGCTTTGCGTTATTATGGTGTCAAAGTTTTACAACAGTTCCTAATGTGTATTCATAACTTCGCAATGAAGATAAGGATAATAAACATTACTGAATTTTGCAAGCTTTGAACTAACTGAAACTTGGAGCAAAACAAATTATAAGTTGTGTTAAACAAAGTTTAGGGAAAAATACGCGAGTCTAGAAAGCAGTTGGAAATTTTGAAATCCGTGAAAAGGGCAGTAAAATTGAACTTCAATTTGTTTTGTCTTAAATATTACAATTGCTCTAATTCTATATTCTAATTAGAGTAATTAAATCTTAAATATAATTGAAGTTTAAGAGGTTCTTTGACTTAGTATTTGTACTAGTATTAACTCCTTCATCATTATGCTACCATTGCACTGATTTTGCAGACGCGCAAACATAAATGCCTATCAGATCCAAGGATGGGGTAAGTTCGTAAACTGCTGACGAGCGTTGTCTCCGGACTTCAATTTCGATAGTAAAGATCTTCAGACCCAACCGATGTCTAAATATGGCGCCATTGAGCGGTGACAAGTATAGATATGATACTTATGCTTAACGTCTGACCCATTTTCATTACAAGATAAATCGAAACTTGACTTGGGATTGGCATAGCAAAATCACGTCATACAAAATGTATTTATTATATTTAAACTATATTTTTGTAAAGTAAAACCAAATGAAGCAAAATTTATGTGATGTTGAAATGAAAACTATAGTGATATTCATAATTATTTAAGTACAATGTTGAAGTTATATCTATCGTCTCCTTGCAAAAATGTCGGCATGTATTGCAACGACTATTAAGATTACAGTATTTTGCTCAACTGTACCTCCTCGGCCCACAAGTTGAAACTAACATTTTCTTTACAAACATGATTTTGCGAAACAGCGTTTTATCTTTATTGGTTTAGTTAATGTTGTCGATTGAAAAGGACATGAAACTTATAATATTAACATGTATTGAGGTGAACTTCCATCAAATAATATAAATAAAAAAATATATAAATACAGTCGAACACAGAACCTCCTCCTTTTTAGAAGTCGGTTAAAAATAAGAAGACAATAGCCCTAAAATTAAAGATTTATTTTTAACAAGGCATGTTTCAATATTAAACTTCTGCCGAAATGTGACGACTCCCTAAACCGGTTATCTTCATTATTTTAAAGCTCAATAGGCGTTTGACCACAATCTCGCCTGATGGAAAGCGATGATGAGGCCTGAGATGGTACACGCCTGCCTAGAAGATGCCTGTTACATTGCGACGTTGTGACGTTTGAACGGGGTAATTAACTCAAATTGCCATGAGGGTTACCTCTATGTACAGTCAAGGTAGAGTGCACTTGTGTGTTTCATTAATGCAGAACTTGGATGGGCCTCTAGTCTGAAGAGGTCGTATCTTTACCTACTACATAAATTGCAAACTCATTTCCCTTTGTTAGCTTTTTATCTGTGTTGCGCACGTTAAATCTGATACTGGTACAAGTATTTTTATGATAAAAAGGAGTCCCTTTAATGTTGCAAGCTCAGAACTAAATTGTACAATGTTTAAGTAGCGATTTTTTATATGATAAAAATGTATTGTGTGCTTTCTCATTATAAATTTAGTTAATACTTTAGCATTGAATTGCTAATCCTACGAATATTATAAATAGTGGAGTCTATATGTTTGTATCTCAATCACGTGGAAACTACAGATTGGATGAAATTATACCCATATATTTTATGAGCAGGATTGAGGGATAAGATACTATTTATCCGGAAAACTGTTAGGTTGCAGTGGGATTCTCAAAAACACTAAAGTTAACACAAATGAAGTCGCGGGCTGCCAGCAATATCTTAATAAAGTATGGAAAACTACGTTAATTTAGTGATAATCTATAAAATGGTGTAACTAGAATGGTGGCTTACGTCTCACCATAACGGAATTAATCGAAAAATGCAAGTAAATTCTTAACCATGAAAAAAAAGTATTACAATGTCATTAAACTACTGCAGTGACTCTTTGACAAACCTTGACAATTTATGACAATAATAACATAATATATCTATGATAATAAAGCTTTACTTTGAAGTAAAATTGATTTTCTGTGTAATATCTCAGTGTCACATTATACCTACCTATGCAATCCTTTTCAAACACGCCAATCCATTTGGGATTCCATAACTCTGCCACGCGGATCACGTTGGAGAAAATAAAACTTTTATGTGAACGAGCACTTCAAATATTACACAGACATGCCACTTTTGTGTTCGAAATCAACAACTGTATGTATTTTCAGAAACTGAAATAAACAGGTTATTTTTTGGTCAAAACTTGTCTGTTAAATCAGCAGATTGTTCGCGACTACAGTACAACCTGCCAGCTCATGAAAATGGAGTGGAAATATTCATTTAAAGTTCAAAAGATAGCATATTTGTAACCTGTAGCCTGTAGGTATGACATTATTATGCAGTAAGCTCTTTTAAATACCACAATTTGTTTAATTGTACGGAATCGATATTCTTGCTACGTGCTATTTTATGCCATATTACCTATTATTTAACTATGGTAACGAATTTAAATAACGCCACCGTAGAGTTCCTGGCAGTCATTTTGCCTTATGTTTGAGGCAGGAAAAAACAATTTAAATCGTTTTAATACGCATACGCAATGCCCTCGAGTAAAAATAAGGTAAGAAATGCTACCGGCAATCAAATTCTTTAGGTATTTGTAAACTCATTGTAATCAGATTTTTACGGAAAATAATTGAACGTGCTTCTTTATTCCACTGCAAATTCCATACGTGGGGCTTTAGGTTGACTTGTTCTATTAAGTACGATAAATTCAGACACTGACTGTAATACGGGCTGCTGTTAATCGAAATAAAAATATCTTTATTAAATCATAGTGCTCAGATGACTCAGATGTTCAACATAGCTTTGAGTCTTTATGAAAAATCTATAGTTTAATATGGCAAAAACTTTTTATCGTCCACGTACAGCAGTGCTGTGCTGTAAAATTTGCACACGTGGATCCGATGTGCAGATCTTTCATTATATTTATTAATTCGCAATTTGATGGACATTTTGTTGAATCAAGTCCGGAATTATTTTACTACAATTAAAAATCACACTGCAAACATTTTGTGTGAGTTGTACCAATAGAGCCAGTTAAAGTTAAATCTAATATATAATTTTCTCGTGTCACGGTGTGCGCAATTGAACTTCTCCGAAACGGCTCTACCGATTTTCGTGAAATTTTATATGCATATTCAGTAGGCCTGAGAATCGGACAACATCTATTTGTCATCCCCCTGAATGTTAAGGGTGGTACACATTTTTTTAAAAAAAAAGCTTTTTTTATAATACATTATACAAAAATACATAAAACCCTAAATTTACACCCTTCTACCACCAACCCCTATTTTTAATGGCGGTACCAAGTTCGCTGGGACAGCTAGTTTTTCTATAAATTTAACCAGCCTCGCTTGGTCAGTTATTGTCACTGTCAAATTATGACCTCATTTTGTTCTTGTCAAATGGTCCAACACTTACCGATACTATAACTGAACAGTTAAAGTTTTTGTAATTTGGTGAATCTCACGCTCAGTCGCTTAAACTCAAAAATAAACAATTAAAAGTGATTTAAAAAAAATACTCTTCATTTATTTAGAAAACAATACTGGTGTCGCGACTTGAAAAATAAACCACTCACTTCAACTGAAAACTATCATAGTTTTCGTAATTGTAAGACTAGTACTAAGGGTACAGGTACCAAGTCTGTGCGCTATACGACAGTAAAATGACAATCTAGAAACATCCGCACAGTTGTCTAATAACTAAAATGGAGATCATAAAACAACAAACTGCCGCCTAAGTGTATTTGTGAGATTGCAATAAAACATTATAACGTATCTAATGAGTTTTCCTTCAAGTTTCAGGTCACGAACGGTGTTGTAGACGTTTTTTACTCTATCTCAAGTATTTAGTAACAATGTAACTTTGTTCGCGAAATGTTGGAGTTTTGATAACTATCACAACGTTTAACACGGGTCGATTTTGTTGTAAACTTTGTTACTGAGTCGAGATTCTTCAATGTATTTGGAAAGTTACCGCTTGTAGTTTTATATTTTTCTTAAGTATGACATATTGAGTAAAAATGGCACTCACAAATATGGTTTTCAGTCTTTAACAAGACCTAAATTCGCAGTGTAGCGATGCTGCTTTCCGTCACTGCTTTATTTTTGATCTGAAATTATTAATTAAAAACTTAATGTTTTAAATGTGAAAGTTTGTATGATTTTTACTCAATCACGCAAAAACTACTGAACGGATTTGGATGACAATTGGCACGCTTATAGGTATTTTATGACCTGGATTGAGACATGGAATACTTTTTATGCCGGAAACATGTAAGTTCCTTGTGGGATTCTCAAAAAAATAACAAATTTAATGCGAATAAAATCGGGGGTGGCCACAAGTAAGTATATAAAAGCATATTGATATAAAAGCAGAAACAGGCTGAAAGGACAATGTTAAAATTGGCCTAAGAACCAACACCAATTTGGCATTTATGATAATTCTTAGTATATTTTTTGAGATAATTTGCAGTATTTAGATTGTGACGGACACTTCCAGTTAAGTAAGCTAAATTAAAAAGTTAATAAATAATCTGAGACAATAAATACCATTTTATGTGTATAATCTATGGCAGCGCTGCAAACAAAACACTCTTTCTTCCCAATGCCGGCACTTCACTTGGCTGTTCGTATTTGCTATTTAAAAACATGACATCAGTGGTAGCTTTCCAATTACACAGTCAATTCAGCATTTTAGCGCATTATGCGGCATAATGCTTAACGTTGAGTGTTTCAACTACCGCAACGCTTCGCACAATCGAGCACTCTCAGAAGTAATGCTTTCGTGTGATGCGTGCAATAATAAAAAACTCAGAGACAGAAAATTAACAAGTGTTTTTTCTTTAAGTTGGCATTAATCGAAATGTTTTATTTATATGTTATCGTTAGTAATATTATTTATTGTTGAAAATTTATTAAAACTTTCGTTTCATTACAGTTTTTTTTTAAATAATCAAAGTTGATTCAAACTGTGTTAAAAATTAAATATAAATATAGATGAAGCTACAAACATTGATTTTTTTTTTCAACACTGAACTTAGCGCACTCTGCTGGTGCATTTGAAAACTAATTCACGTTCCAAATAAGCATCAGCATAATTCGGCATTGTGCGCCACTGAGTCGCATTATTGTCTGTAATTGGAAAACCACCAGTCTGTCCTTTCCATTCCTTATTAAGCATGACAAGGACAAACTGTTGTCAAGTGAAGGGCCGGCACAAACTCGATACTCTGTGGTTGTGGTGCAGGCAGTTTGCATTCGTAGTAATCTGTGGCATTTGTGCATTCTCGTCAAAGAGTACTTTTTATATACGGAAGATTCTCGTTTCGGATAACCTGTTGTGTGTGTTTATTTGCGATTGTTTATCCTTTAATGAACTATTACTATTTCGGCTATCTAATATGCCATCGATGTTACCAAAGAGCAGAAACTTTCTTAACAAGTGCTAGTGAACCTGTGCCACAACATCCTGAGAAGATCATACTGCCAAATTATTCAAGAGCACCTGATACACATTCACGCTGCATGTATACACATTATACATGTATTAAACAAATAAATACAGTACCTATACAATATGATACAATTATGTGAAAAATAGTCAATAAATAATAAGAAGCAAAACTACAGTTTTTATTTTATTCATGATTCCTACCTAACCAAGTTTTTTCTAATAGTTATTCTTTAAAGTCGCACCGAATAAAATGAATTAGTTGTAATATTAATTCACTTCATACTGAGTTCATACTAAGTTCATAGGTTGACCTATGTTTAATTGAATATTAAACATAACCTCAAAAAAAATTTAGTTTTCCTAATAATTTATGTTCTCAGAAGTGTCCGTCAATAATCTTTGTTTTTACAGACATTTACTTGCGATTTCGAACCTAGAAAATACTATTTCATGATTGTTGGTTCTTAGGCTAACTATGTATGGACGCAGAACAATGTCCTTTGCACAGAAGTTCCTTTAATTACGTAGTTAAGTAAGCATGAACAAATAAGTAATTACGTAATGCTATGGCGTAGTATTACAATTCCTGCATTTTAAAAAAAATATTGTTTTTCTACTTTCATCTGCGTTTCGTGTGATACTGTTGAGTTATAGATTCGTAGTTGAGTAGTTCGAGTAGTCAGTATGTATGATGAATTAAACATAATAATAGGCAAAATCCTAATGCATCTGTGCCTGATTTATATGGTCAAGCCACCATATTAATCATAAACTTAATTAGTTTTACCCATTGCTAACTAAAGAGAGTGATTTTGACTATGTAAAAATCAGTAGTATTTTCTTAATATTTAATTTACTTGTGACCCGCCCTCGCTCTTCGGTGTAGAGCTGTAGTGTAGGTAGACATAGTTTTTGTTCCGAGGCTTGTATTATATATATCGGGAATTTAGTAATATTATTATTATTAAAATGACCAGAAACGATATCGCTGGCATAGCCAGCGGTTCTTCCCGATTCGTCCATGAAGAAGTTTAATTAATGAATAAAAAGTAATTAACTGTGTAAAACTATTTTTTAATAAATTACTTTAACAATTACAATAACCGCGTTTTATTTTTACCAATTCACTTCTACACTTACAAATCACTTTAAACAATCACTTCTTTAAACTTGGTTCAATAATAGAAAAAGATAAAGATAAACGAAGGGGCAGAGTTTCTGCTAACTACTGTTCACTTCAAAAATCAGACGCAAAGTGCCTGTGCCCCGCCGTCGAACGATCGCAACGTCCCCACTCCACGACCTCCCAATCGGAGCGTGGACCAATGGCGTTGCGCCATTCCGATCACGCGATATCGTTAACAGCCAAATAAGTTTTATAATTATAATCCGACTAAATTTACTAACAAATAGTTACAGATTTTCAACTTTAAATTAACAAATTAAATTAAATGAATTAATCAATCAATACAAAACTTTAGATTAATATTAAGTGTCAACCAACTTTCGTGTCATAATGTCAGTCACATGACTTTTACAATAAAGTACTTTAAGCGATGGTGAGGATATTAAGAGTAAATAATTTAATTGAAAATATTAACATTATTTCATCTTAATTTTAGTATAGACAGTATCATAATTAATAATCACAATTTTTCCTAAATCAACTACGGTAGAAAAACGTATGCGGCGACATATACACAATAAAGTTCTTTATATAGTTATAAACCGTCCATGATAACTTATTTTAGCTGATAGTGCAATTTTGTTGCGTACTCTAGGACCCGTTGTACCGAATGCACAGTTTTTTTGGTTGAACGTGCAAATCTCAGTTACTAATGGTCTGATTTGAAAAAAAAATCATTTTGTGTTAGACAGTGCATTTACTGAGGAAGGCTTAAGGTTACATAACATCACGCTGCGACCAGTAGGCGGGGATCATCGGAAAACGGGTAAAAATATTCCGTTAGTGAGCTTCCGTTGCATGCGTACGCAACGCGTATCATGTATAAATGATTAAAGTTACACGGAAATAATGAGCGGTGGAATTGTTCTCGTTTAAAAGTTCCATAAAAAAAATCCACGACAACATATGCCCATCTTTTAATTTTCTGCTTTTTATTTCATGCCTATACCGAGAATACATTGAACACCCCTCGTATATCGTACTATTAATAAATAATACAACACTTCGTTTGTCAAAGACCAGAAAGGTCAGAGCGGCCGCGGGCTGTTAGAACTTCAAATGCTGTTTAATGCTGTTAAAGCCAAAATTCGTCGAAACCCCATTAGGAAGCAACAAATCTTATCACGAGAAAGGAAGATTCCCGCTAGAACTCTGTCGCGTATTATAAAACAAGACCTGAAGCTCGGTGCTTATCGTCGATATACAGGACATGCCCTAAATCAATCGTTACAATTAAAGAGAGTGGATCGAACAAAACGCCTTTTACCGCGATACGCAGATGAAAAGCACAGAAATATCCTCTTTACCAAAGAAAAACATTTTCACGATTGAAGAACACTACAATTAGCAAAATAATAAAGAGTACGCTCACAGTCCTAAAGAAGCTGCTCAAGTAGTCGGAAAGGTACAAAGTGGTCATCATCTTGCGTTAGTGATGGTTTGGTGGGGCGTGTCTTATCAAGGAGTCACAAAACTACATTTTTGCGATACAGTCTTGGATCATATTGTGAAACCTCTCAGCAATACACTTTTTAAAAATATACCGTGGACTTTCCAACAGGTTTCTGCACCTGGTCACAAGGCAGGAACTACCCAAGCCTGGCTTGAAACCAATATTCCTGACTTTATATGAGCTAATGACTGGTCCTCATCTAGCCCAAACCTCAATCCTTTAGACTTCAAATTATGGTTAGTTTTAGAGGACATGGCCTGCTCTAAACGACAACTTTGAGTCTCTTAAAAAATCTTTGGAGCAAGCAGTGACGAAATTTCTCTTGGAAACAGTGCGTGAATCCATAGATTCGTGGCCAAACATCTTAAAAACCAAAGGTGGCCATTTCGAATCGAATATTTTTTTATTTGCTGAGACTTCAATAAATATTAACATTATTACATTACTTCATTAAAAAAAATGCATTTTCATTTGTAACAGAACTTATGGTTGGACTAAGTATATATATAGACTAGCTATAGGAATTTTATTAATATTGTAAATTTGAAACTAATTTTGTTTCTCTTTTGCGCCTAACCCAACCTATCCTAAATTGGGATTTTGATATGTTTGTAGATAATGTAAAGGGCTCCCAAGACGATCAAACGGTTTGATTCCAACGTGTTACGTGTTTGATGTTGGTTTCAACGGTTGTCAAATGAGAGCTCATCTGAGCCGTAATGAGACTTGTGATTGTGACGCAGACAATTGCCGAAAAAGGATCGCGATTTCTTCAAATTTATTATATTAATGTGCAAGACATTAACTTTATAAAGATTTTATACAAAAAAAAAAAACACGGGGCGTAAAACACAACATAAACATGAAGTTTCATCAAATAAGCTGCAAACACGTTAATGTTTGACAAACCGTGCAAGCTAGCTTTATAAACGATCCAAAGGTTTTCAGACAAACCAAAATTTATGTGTTTGAATCAAACAATTTGATCGTCTCGGGAGCCCTTAATTGTTACCTAATTACGCTGAAACGAATAAAAAGGTTTGGATTAAGGGACATAAAAAGAGTACATACCTACCAATTTTAATTTATTGAGAAATAACCAATATTTTAACAACAACTTAAACACTTAATACTTCACTAACTATAAAGTTTCACAACTTAGCATAGGACAATATTTATATTTTACAGAGTTGTTGTATGAAAGAGAAAGTTAAAATAAAAAGTCAGCAATTTTACGAAATGACCGTGTCTGGTCTGATATAAAATACTAGGTCCAATCTCAGTATCAAGGTAATCCTATTATCTGGGTCATCAGTCTATTAATGTCTCCACTGCTGGGGCACAGGCCTTCCCTATGGATGGAATGGGGAGATTGGGTCATGACCCTCCACGCGGGCCTAGTGCGGATTGGTGGGTGCTAACGACTGAAGATGCAGCCGGGACCAACGGCTTAACGTGCCTTCCGAAGCACGGAGGAGCTCGAGATAGTAAATATTTGGTCACCCATCCAATGACCGACCACTGCGAAAGTTGCTTAACTTCAACGATCGCAGACGAACGCGCGAACCACTTGCGCCATCGAGCTCTTCAATATATAATATATCCTATTATCTGGGAATAAGGAATTTATTTATTTTCATTTGGGAAACATACAGTTTTACACAATTCAATTAAGTAACACTTATTATTTTTCAATAAACCAGTTATGTTTCCACAGACTGAAACTACATACACTTACATAATTTAATTAAAATTACGTACAATATTTAGAGTATTTAAAGTTATGTGAATACAATAAAGATCATGATATTTAAAATTTATGGTAAGAAAATAATTACTGAGTGGTAGGGTAAAACGACCTTATAGCATTCATTTCTAAATTTTATTGATTGTAAGAAAGGCAAAATATATTTAATCCCTTGAAGTATTTATTATAGCTGTGACATGCTCTAGATATGAAACTATTTGCAGCAAACTTGGTCCTGCTAATTTGTATTATAAATATATTGATATTTGATTATAACTATACCTTTATATAAAAAAATAATAATTGCTTTCTTTGTTACCAACCTAAGTACTCAACTCATTGTCGAATTTAAGATTAACTTGTCAGAATGTATTTTCTTTTTCCCGATTTCCCGGGTGTGAGCTAACACTCGAGAAGAATCATAAATCAATCAGTAAGACCTAGGTAACAGAAATACTAGGAATATATAAAAAAAAAATCAGCCTACGGATATTACGGGATAATTATAATTTGATTGTTATATCGGATTGCATTCAAAGAATTTATGTTGAGCAATAAAATATCATTCATACGATGACAATTAATAAAACTAAGTTTTGTTTCCTCCTAGGCGGGGAAGCGGTTATGTTAGACTCTTACTGACTAACTGTGTTTGTTGCCTATGGTCATATAGGCATTACAGACTTCAACTGATGCAATCATCCCCTGAAAAGGTGAAGATGTAGCGCTGCCTAAGAACAATCTCAAATCGGCTTCGTTTTTTTTCACTTTCGCTTACAACTGCATTTCCATCGACTTCTTAAACAGCTAATTAGCTAATTAGAATTAAGAAATAGAATGTTATCTTATCACATATAGGTATTTAATGTAAGATTCGATCACCATTGAAATGCATTTAAAATTGTTTAAACAATTTGAAATTCATTTAAAAAAGTTAGGATTTGGCACTTACATTTGTCTTAGCTCTTACTTCTTACTACGTACAATGTTTTATATAAATTAAACTTAAATGTGAGTTTTTTTTCTGGTGAAAACTTTCTTTAGAATAATAAAAGCAGATCAATTCTCCTTTTAAAGGAAACGGCTCAAGATTTTTCATGATTAATAATACCAATATAGCTAAAGGCCCTGTGAACGCAAATTGTACTTAGATCTCAAGATTACCTATTGCGGATCGCAGTAATGGTACCTAGTTTTAGTTGGTAGTCTCCTATGATAGTTTTTTCCCTTGCATGGTAGTTTTTGGTCATCCATGGTAGTTCTTTCGTGGAACATCCTCCAACTATGGTAGTATAGTAGTTTCTTCTCCACTTGTGATAGTTTTCTGAAACTATGGTAGTTTCTTAAGGTAGTTTCCCAGTAGTAGTTTTTACTCATTCACGGTAGTTTATAATTTCACTGAACGACACGTACAACAGTCACGGTTTTTGTTATGGAGGTGTCCCAAAATACACGATTTTAGGTTTTAATTTTAGTTTGAACAAATTAAAAAAATAAATAACAAATTAAGCAATAAATGATTTGAGTTTGAGTTAAATGTTTTCATATGAATCGCTAGTATTTTTAGTCTCTTTCAAATAATTTTTTTTTATATATTTGTAAAGAAGCCGCTGCAATCTATCTATATATATAATCCGCTGTATATTTAAAAAATCCTAATTTGGCGATTAAAACGACAACGATTGCCGACTGGACTAAAATGGCATTTGAGTGTCAAGAACAAAACTGATTTACTGACTGAGAAATTGATGAAATAAATACGTGTGGCACTCGGAGACTGCCGCGGTAAAGCTATTGCATAGCATTATTTATCAACTTATGCAATTATAATTATTTATTTATTTTATTTATGCAGTATTTTTTTTACACAGTTTACCATCTTTAGTCCAAAAAATTAAATTATCATTATAAAGTCTAAATAAAAGGGAGACAAATAAAAATATGAACAGGTGCTGGGGTCTATACAAATGTATAAAAAAAGGAAAAATAAAATACGAGTGCGGCATTTGAACCGACGACCGCGGTGAGGCGCCGAACGTTGGTCCCGTGGCAAAAACTTATCACACTGTTTCGATCTATACTGGAAAGGCGAAAATTGTGTTCATATGCACTGTTGTCAGGTTATTTACGTTACGGAATTTCTTGATTCGGTCGCTGCGCTCAAAGCCTGCGATAAAATCTATGCAATAGATTAAAAAATGTATTACTCAGTCGTCGAATCATCATTAGAGAAGTTGCTGAGGACCTATACATAAACATATTGATTTGACCGATCTCAGTTCTCATTTTTTTTGCCAAAAGAATTATTCGACCTACTTGCATCTTTATAAAGCCATGGTTCGTCCCCGTTTGAAATACGCAGTACCTATATGGAACCCATTATATAATAAGTATGTTAAAACAATAGAAACAGTCCAGTCAAAATTTCGGAAATGAATGCACTTTAGGTGTTTTGGTACGTACCTGTCGTATGAGCAGCTTTTGTGTAGGTATGATCTTTTATCTCTTAAATCAGGACGAATAATGCTCGAGTGTATGATATTGCACGGAATTATTGGCAGTAAATTTGACTGCAATGAGATAACCAACAAAATTTGTTATGTTGTGCCAAGAACAGTACATAGGCGAGAGGTACGGATCCGCAAACTTTTCGCAATCGGTAAATGTCGTTCAAATGCGGGTATCCGTGCGCCTTTGCGTCGGATCTCTGATACCTACAATGAGTTCTTTGTTAATGAAGATATAGTTTTCCTCTCAGGTGTGCAATTTAAACGCGCTATAACTCAGCCCTTAGGACTTTGGATCAAAAAAAGATATAATATAACTATTATTTGGTTTCTTTTTTTTTCTTGGGTGAATTTTGAGTTTTAATTAGTTAACTGTTTTAGTGTTATTAAAGTCAGGTTTGTTAAAGTCAGATTTTGCACCACCATTTACTTATACAGTTGAGTGCCATAGAATAGGACCCAATTATATTTATGTGATTATTATAGGTGCCTAGTTAATCTGTTGTTGCTTAGCATCTCACTATAAATTGTAAAGACTTATTGTGTAAGCTGTGGATAGTGTATTTGACTGCATGTTTGTTATTAAAATTAACAGTAATACTATTTTACATATTGTAAATGCGTAGAACTGAAGAGGCTCATAAAAATAAGACTATAAACCACAAAAATGCTTTGCCGTTTTTATATTTATATACATAGAAACAGCGTCCTAGGAGAAGCTAAACAAGATTACAAAGAACGATTTTTAAGTGCTTCGAGGATTAGAAAAAACGTTTGCATAATGTATAATATCCGAAGGGAATTACCTACTTTAAAGGGATCAAATTGGTATTCATGAATATAAATACTTTTTGAAAAAACACAAAACTAAATGTTATAGTGGAAATAAATAAATAAAATATACCTAATTTTAAGACTATTGTAAATGGAACTCTTTGCCTACACTCAAGTGTAGTGTCCTACACTCTAAGTGTACCCTAACACCCTACCCGAAAAGGAAAAACGGAATCCTTAGGGATAACTTTTTTGTCCATCTGTCCGTCAAGACCCTTTTTTGTACCTTACCCTCGGTGGTCGAGTCCGTTTCGCACTAGTCCGGTTCTTTTCCTAAGACGTAGCTACTTATTTTTTGACGTTGCGTTGAAATACTTCAAATATATTTGGTAGCTATAATAATGTGTAACTTACCATCTGGTTTATCACGTCTTATAACAATATACACTGTCTATAGTTTCTTGTCTTTCAAACGACAAACATTGTCTTATACGTAGCAATATGGCGTTCCATCGTACGTAGCAATGTGTTTCTTTATGTGTTATACCCGCCCTACACACTACGATAAATCGTTACGATTAGACTGTACAGTCCGAACGGTACCGATAAATCGTAGCGTATATGTTATAAAACTGCACAGTTTCCTATACTAAACGAAATCGTATAAACTGTACCGTTCGAACTGTACAGTCTGATCGTAACGATTTCTCGTAGTGTGTATGGCGGGTATTACGTGGCACTTCAGGGAGATTTATTTCTCATCAATTGTCAGTGTGCAGTGTCACTGTCAATGTCAAGGCGGGCCGCCGGCATGGTTGCGTTTCGGGACTATACTCCGGGCGCGGCTTTCGCAGGGTGGCCGAGGAGAGTAGCATATTCGGCCTAATTATCATTATAACTTTATTAATATGTTATGCTAATATACTTTAATTATTTATATTACATCGTTTAAGTATTTTAATATTTATATATTTTTACATTGAACTTCCTTTTTTATATACCATTTACCTTTTTCATAGTAAACTTTTTTCCTGTAAGTTGGCAATGAACCATCGTAGGTGTCTGTCGTATCGTTATAAGGTAATTTAGTATGGAAATTGAATTTCCAATTTCCATACTATTTGAAAAGATACCTAAAATACCATTTATGAATATATTTTTATAGTTGTTGTGTCATGTATCCAATGTCGTCAACCTTATATTATCAAGTTTAACACAATATTAATACAAGTTGGCAATGAACCATCGTAGGTGTCTGTCGTATCGTTATAAGGTAATTTAGTATGGAAATTGAATTTCCAATTTCCATACTATTTGAAAAGATACCTAAAATACCATTTATGAATATATTTTTATAGTTGTTGTGTCATGTATCCAATGTCGTCAACCTTATATTATCAAGTTTAAGGTTTAACACAATATCATTATTGTAAAATTTGACGTCAGAATGAAATTACGATTTTATAACAGAACTATTACAGTAATCGGCTCTACATATTATATTGTGGATGCGACTTGATATTATTAAAGACCAAACTGAAATTAAGTTAAAAATGTTTTATAAAAGTGTTCACTGGTAAAGTCATAATTCTACCTATATGTAGGAGTGGAATAAACGATTTTAATTTTTAGGGCTCCGTTCCTCAAAAGAAAAAACGGAACCCTTATAAAATCACTTTGTTGTCTGTCTCTCAAGACCATTTATCTCGGGAACGCGTGATATCGAGTTGAAATTTAAACCATATACTCAAGTCTGTGGCCGCTTGAAGCTGCAAAAATCAAACTTCTTTTTTTTTTACATAACAATTCAGTATTGGTGATTAGATACATAACTTTGAAACCAGCACCGTTTACCACTTATATATAAAAAAACATATTAAAAACAGCGTTGAGTGTGGTGATATTCTAAGTATCACTAAAAAATGTTGATTAACAAAGAAACAAATTAAATTTGATTAAATTCAGAAATCTAACGGTGTTTACAAGTATTTTGGTAAATGAATGAAAACTATAATATAATTTATCATAAATCAAACGTTATTTTTTATGCTCTAAGTTTGGCAATTAACATCTTTTTAAAAGTACTTGGACCAATTGCCACCATGTCTATTGAATGAAACATCTCGTTGTAAGAATTTACCAAACTGTGAATGGGGGATCTTTTACCTGCGTTAGTTCGACATCGAGGTGTTGCAAACAACCGACAAGGCGTGCGTGTATGAGTTCGGGTGGGTACTTTATAACATAATTTATTAATTAAGGTTACACAATCATATCTGTTATTACATAAATCATACAGCATTATTGCACTAAGATACGTACGTCTATCTTTAAGACTAAGTAGTTGGTATGTATCGAGCAGTTGGTCGTAGTTTAGGAAACCCCGAAAGCGTTTTAAGTGCATACTACGTAAAAATTTCTCCTGTACCCTTTCGATTGCCTCAATATATTTATTGTAATAAGGATTCCAGATGGGTACAGAATACTCCAGTTGTGATCGTATCAAAGACTTGTACAAACACAGTTTAGTCGAGATCTTTGTGAAATCTTTACTAATACGCATTATAAACCCATACATCCTTAATGCATTGCTTACAATATTATAAATGTGTAAATCTAGATGTAATTTGGAATCCAACAGTATTCCAAGGTCTCTTATAGACTGAACTGATTCAAGCTGCATACCAGATAAGGTTCTTAGTTAACTAATAAAAAGCTACGGCCGTTTATCTGTCTGTCTCAAATCTCACTCTCTCATCAAAACCCTTTATCTCGGGAACGCCTAGTTATCGAGAATTATCGAGTTAAAATTTATACTCAGGTTTACGGTCCCTTAGCTAAGTTGACGTAAAACAAAGATACGGCCGTTTATGTTGGGTACTTACGAAGTTGTACGGAACCCTCGGTAGGCGAGCTTGACTCGACTTGTCCGGTTTATTTTTGTATTATCATAAATGTTAATACAATCAAAGTTGACATTTACTTTGAAAAGGATTTCTTTTTGTTTTTCTATTTCCAATCGTATTTTAGAGTAAAATGAAAATGCCGATTTGCCTAAAAGTTTTTTGATAAGTAAATGTAACTACTTACTAGCTCGATTCACACATCGTACTTGAAAAATAACTAAGTCATTATTATGATTAGAAAAGCACAAAAATAGGAAAGAGAGAAGAAAAATAAGCTTATTCTGTAGCCAACTAAATCGGATTACGGCAGCGTGCAATATATCAATGACTTCATTGAGCCCCGGAAACTCCTCTCTTGGGACTGTGGTAGCGTCTAAAGGTTAATATTTTACTGGCTCTATATTTTTTTTCAGTAACTACCTATTTATGTAAAAGATTCAACACGCCCATTAAGATCTCTGACGGAGAAAATCGATAGCGCAAGTGGATTGCGCGTTCGGTTGGGATCGTTGAAGTTAAGCAACTTTCGCAGTGGTCGGTCATTGGATGGGTGACCAAAAATTTACCATGTCGAGCTCCCGGCTGCATCTGCAGTCGTTAGCACCCACCAATCCACACTGGGCCCGCGTGGCGGGTCAAGGCCCAGTAGGCTTATGATGATGATTAAAATCTCGGTAACATAATTTGTTAGTGCGTCCGCCAAGATAGCGGAAGATGCAGGTCCGCTTCCAGTCTTATGTCCAGACCATTAGTGGATTATTTTCTGGTAAACTTTTCTTTAGATTTAAGCATTTATCACAAGAAACTCCTTCTCCTTTAATAGTTCTTTACTGAGATGCTGATGCCAGTCTTGCAAAGCCGCCAATACATTTTGGCAGAGCTTAACCCAACGCGAGCGTAGGCAAAGTGTAACCGTCTAGACGTTGGGCAAGTTTGGTTAGGGCGTCCGCCAAGATACGTTGGTGCGTTAGTAGGTATCAGTTATTATGTATGACATGAGACAAATCTTGGCGAGCGATAGTGAGTGCCGACAAGCGACTCTAAATGAGATCTATACACGTCCGCGCTTCCCTTTACGCGGCAAATTAGGCTGGCGACACCAAGCGACGACAAGGTAAGTCATATTAGCATAAACTACTAAAAATATTAAATATTATTATTCTGTTTCGGACTTCTTAAATAAATTGTAATAGTCATAGTCATAGTCATAATATTTATTGCTTCATATCGGTTACATTTACTTCTTAAATTTAATAACCGCTTGCAAACATGAGCCCTGCAAGGGCATTGCAAATTATAATTAAAGTATACAAATATTAATTTAAAATTTGATAAAGTTACAATAGTTATTAGTTAATAAAAAAAGAAATATAACTTTAAAATTAATTCATATAATACTTTTAGCAATTATAAAATTCATTTAGGGTTAGGTCAAGAAATTTATGTCAAAACAAAAATATACAAATAAACAAGTAACAATAACATTCAAAGTAATAATCCCTTCAAAATTCATTCACATAATTTTTATTATAATTAGTTTAATAATTTCGGTTTAGGTCAACAAATTTACGTCAGAAAATCAAATCAATTAGTCTATCATCATTAATTATAACGTCATATACAAAATTTATAATGTCATACACATACAAAAACTCTTTTAAATCATAATAGCACTTATCTATAAGAAATTGTTTTAAATTATTATTAAATGTACAATCTTTTTCAGTGTTTTTATATGATTCGGTATTTTAATATATATTTTAACAGACATATGGTATGTTCCTGAGCTAACTAGACGTAATTTAGTAAACGGTATTGCCAATTTATTTCTATTTCTTAAATTACGTGTTTTAAAATATGTATCACTAAATTTTTTATATAAATGTCTATTTTTGCGCACCATTTTACTAATTTCAAATATATATATATACATGGAAGAGTAAGTATCTTAAGTTTTATGAAATATGGTCTACAGCTTTCCATGTCTGTTATATTCACCAATATACGTATACATCGCTTTTGTAAAACAAACAGTTTATTTATGTCGGTTCTATTACCCCATAAGATAATTCCGTAACTTAGCCATGAGTTTGAGTAAGCATAATAAGCGCTTTTTGCTGATGTTAAATCTGTACTTTTCTTTAACTCGTAGAGGGCATAGGTGAATCTAGATAACTTGGATACTACTCTATCAATATGTGGCTTCCAATTTATATTACAATCTATTTAAATTCCTAGTAATGTGCAAGAAGTAACAAAATTTAATTTACTGTTTTGGATGATAGGTTTAGTTTCAATAGGTTTTTTCTGCCTTGGTTTAAATTGTATCAATTTAGTTTTTTTAAAGTTAATTTCCAAATTATGCTCGTTTAACCATTTAATTATCTCGCCCATAATGTATTCTAGCTTTTCTTGCAGTTCGTTGCTAGATTTGCAGGGCATTACTACAGAGATATCATCTGCATAAATGACAGTTTTATCCTTTATACAGAATGATATATCATTAATATAAATTAGAAATAAAATGCATCCAAGAATGCTACCTTGCGGAATTGATCTCTCTATCCTATCTTTTCCTGATATAATTTTACATTTCATAAAATACTCGTATAGGGTAGTAATAGTAGATCAACATTTCCTAAAACCATGTTGACAGTTATTAAAAAATTTTAATTTTTCACAAAAGGACGTTAGACGCATCGCCATAGCTGACTCAAATACTTTGGAAAAAGTGATAATAGTGCAATAGGTAGAAAATGTTGCGGTTCATTAGCATTACGTTGTTTAGGTACAGGTTTGATATCTGTAGTTTTTAATAATTTTGGAAATGTTGCTTCTCTAAAAGATTGGTTAATTAGATAAGTTAAGGGTTCAATAAGCTCCTCTTTACATTGTTTTATTAATGACGGCGGAAATTCGTCTATTCCAAAACTAGTTTTATTTTTACGTGACTTTAAGATAGAAAGAACTTCAACTTCCGTAACTGGGTTTAAGAACATACTTTTTTCAATATAACTGAGAGAAGGGCGCCCTTCTGGATCTGGTTTGTTATTATTGTTACCTACTGAAACAAAATATTTATTTAGCATATTTGAAATTATGTAAGGGTCAGCTATATTGCTTGTTTCCGTTTTTAAAGTTATATTCTTGTGGCATTGCTTCTTTATTTTATTTGTACGTTGTTTAATTATTTGCCACATAGATTTCGTTATGTTTTTAGAATATTTAATTTTTTTAATATATAAGTTCTTTTTTGATGTTATCACTATATTCTTTAATAGTTTTACATATTTATTATAATAATCATTAAGTAATGGATTGTTTGTCTGAGATTTTAATATATGTAGTAATCATAAAGTTTACAAGATGTTTTAATGCCTTTAGTTAGCCACAATTTTTTATTAATATTATTTATTTTTACAAGTTTTTTTGGAATACACTTGTTTAATAAACCTGTTAATAAGTCGTGAAAAGAACTAACGAATAATTTTTCGATTAATTTTAAATGGCATATTATTGTTATATTGTTGTTATTGATTTTTATGTTACCATATGTTATTTTATGTTATTTTGATGTAATGTATTATTTGTCTTATTTTATTATTATTTGACATACTGAGTAACTGCGGGTTACTTTGACCTAAAAAGTGCACTTTTTTTTCAAATAAAATTGTAGCTTCTCTTTGTGATGAATATGTCACGTTTATATCTTTCTATTGTGAACTTTAAAGTATAAGTTACAAAGTTATCATACGAAAATAGGAAAAAATAATATTTAAGGGTTAATATATATTTTTTTAATTATGGGCCAAAGTTGGCCTTAAAGAGGGTTACTTTAGCTCGTTGAGTTTTCTCTGTGAAAAAAACTCATTTTAAGCCATGTTGGGGTTAAGTAACCCTTATAACAGATCACCATTAGCATACTGAATACACAAATGGATGTTTTTGTCCAAAAATAATTAAGTTAAATAAAAAATATAATTTTAAATTTAGAAAAAATAGCAAACTTACCGATATCCACAGTTTTGAGAAAGTTTGCGCATGAACTTGCGACCTATTTCATTTACTAAAAATCCCGCGTTACAAGGACAACTTGATACAGGAACGATGTCGGTAAAACAACACCACACTACGCGCCTATATGGCTATCTGTGATTTTTAACTGGAACTGTTACGGTCACCCAAGAGATACTGATGGGGCGGCAAGTTCAATATCTTTTTCTGATTTGGGACAAAGTTACCCGCCCGAGCTAAAGTAACCCTCACTTACTGGAATAATTTTGATTTGATTGATAATAATGACAATGTTTATTGAATTTATAAGCTTTTGTTCTTTAGCATTAAATTGTTCCAATTGATACTCCTAAGTAGGAGTGTATGACATATTTAGTTACTTTTATATTAATTTTAGATTGTTAATAAAAAATTGTATGCCAGAAATGGTAAATGTGGTAGGCACGCTTGACTTGGGGGGTAAACTGGCGAATGTGTTACGATTTCGCGTTACGATTAGTGTCATCCGTGACTCATCGATAAAAAATAAACAATACCCGTCAAAAAATACATGAATCTAGTGCTTGGTGGGTGATAACGGACCCAGCGCTGATTGGTGGGTGATAACGGACCCAGTGCGAATTGGTGGGTGATAATGGACTCAGTCCGGATTGGTGTTTCTTTCTCTATCGACAAATCTTCAGGTAAAGTTAATGATTTTCAGATCATTGGAACTAAAGAAGTTTCACTTCAGTCGTGTGGTCATTAGCACACTCAGTTTTTTGTATATTGTCACCTTTATGTTTATACCCCATTTGTACAAATGAATTAAGGATTAGATGTTTAATTCTGAAGAAATTTTATTTTTCTAATATGCTCTATTTCTAATTACTTTTAGAGGTAGCTACTTACTGGTCCGAAACACATTAACTTAATAAATTAATCAAAATTTATAAATTCCGAGTTCCAACGTGCTCGAAAGGGCACCTTAAAATTTAATAATCCAAAATTGTATACCTTTGAAACATTTCAGATTTAATTTCCGTGTTAATTTAGAAGTTCAACGTAAACTTTGCAAAGGTTAAAGTACCTAATACGTACCAAAGCAAAAACTCTGTACAATGCGGCTCCCGAGTAATATTTCATGCGTTATATTCTTTCAGTAATCACGCAACCGTATAATTTTTCCGTTACCCACACTCTGCAAATAAAAGGTATTTTCCTGCCGTGGCGTACAACGTTTTTGTTTATTTTTCAAATTGAAATATAGGGGGAAAAGTAAAAATTAATTATATACTACCTTTGCAAGCGTACCAAATTAATAATTTGAGTAAAAGTAAGTAAATATCAAGTTAAACTTATATTTTAAAAATAAATTTGTACATTAGTTTCCGTACTGCATTAAAGTTTCTGTGAGATATAAAACGTACTTCAGTAAGCATAATATTTGCTTTCATTTTATTATGCTTGTGTAAATAGGAGGATATGTAGATACCAGATTTAAGAAGATACTTTCTAATAATGAAATGTTTAAAATGTCTTACGAAAATTTTGTTTAAATAAAATGTCATCATACATATACTAAAATGATAGGAAAGTCAAAATCACATTGCATATTTTTATAAAATAATACTTGGGGTGTGATTTACAATCGATACCGAAGCCAGAAATATAGTTTTTAGAATTTTTGTCTGTTTGTCTGTATGTATATCCGGGATAAACTCAAAAAGTACTGCATGGATTTACTTCAAATTTGGCACAAATATTATTAAGAATTCGGGTTACCATATAGGATTACGCTATCACATACGGGGAACTAGCAGTGAACCTTTATTTCTAACTAACTCCACGTGTACAAAGTCGCGACGTGAGCAAAATGTTTTACCGCATGCTCCGTTGGATGGCTTGTAATATTGAACTTTCAAACAATGTATACAACCTCTGTAAATGCATTTTTTGAGCAAGTGTGTTAATTTAACAATGGTTTTAAATTGGACAGTGGTATATTTTGGTTTTTAAATTAGCCACGCCAACAGCAAACACTAGTATAATATTTTTTTAGGTAATTTAGTGTACTTTTTAACAATATTACAACCTCACACATATTTTCAAAAATAATAAAATTTTATTATATAAATAATCCACTCGGTCTAAGCGTCAGCCAGGATTCGAACCTGCACCTTCTACTAGTTGGTAGGTAGTATTAACCTATCCACATGAATAGCCAAAGTTTTACTAGAAAAAACAAAAGCAATCTCCACCGTTCAGTTCCATTATTCAGTGCAATTACTGAATAAAGGTTTTCAGAGATCTACAGGTTTAAGGTCGTAGCAGATATATCAACTGAGAAATAGATAGTCACCGTATCAACTAGAGCGGTTCAGTTATTCTTTGTATGAAACTCCATACTGCAACGCACATTAATCGGGATCGTAACGTAATGGCCTCACGAAACATGAGTTTGTCCCGAGACGAGGCGATTCCGATTATTGCTTTGGTAGCGGATTTCAAACAAAGAAATTAAACGAGTTTTCGAGTTGATACCGTGACGATCCCTTTCCGAGTTGATGCTATATCTACTACGACCTTCAGGGATGAGGTCAGGTTACGCAACGCGGAAATCAAAGTGCGTGTCGTAATAATGAATGAATTGTGTAATAAAAGGCGGGTGTATAATAATGAATTCTACGACTGCAGGAGCTTATTTGCAATTGCATCAAAAGATTGTATGAAATAGAAAACTAAATGTATAATGCTGTAAAAGAAATTACTTACCTACTTCATGATTAAAACATAAGACAGGAGCTTACCGCGGTAATTAGACATTATTATCTTAGCTACCTCTCTCCTTTATTATTACAGTCTCTTCTCGGTCACTGTGTCAAGGCTTGAAAGGATGCATTAAAATTCAACTTTGTTCACCTTTACAAACAATATTGTCGTGCTTTCACAAACTTTTGAAGAAAAACGCGGAAACCTTTATAAATTCATGACTGAATAATGAAAATAGGTGCTTTGGCATTGCAATTTCAAACAAACCCCACGGAGATCACGTTCAATATTTATCGTGTGCCTTCATTTTGTAAGGTTCACGCCATAATATTCTCGTAAATTTAGCAGAGCCGAAAATAGGACGCACAATGTGAACGAAAATTACTTTGGTGTTTCATATAGGTATGTATGCACTATCAAACAAATTGATTCCATATCCACTTGAACGATAATTCGGTTAAAACTGTTAAAATAGAGCACTAGGGGACTTTTGACACATTACTCATGTGCTTCATTACAAGGAAACTGTTCTAATTATGGGGCAAAGTTCTTAGAAATTTGACCTTCATTATATTTTATAGAGAAATTTGGAATACTTATTTGAATTTCAAAATCACATTTGAAATCGGAAACTGAAGGGAAACTCTTTTGATTTCTTGATCTTATCGTACCACAACGCACGAGCGAACCGCGGCGGATGGTTGTTGCGTGGATGTAAATTTGAATAGGCGTGATTGTAGATACAACAGCGCACTGGCATCCGCGTAATCGCGCAGGTGAGCGGCCGACACCATCGGGTGCGGCGCACCCCTGATTGTCAATTTGTTTAGACTTGTAGAGGACCACACACGACACCGCAAGTTTGCGCATTTTCTTGTTATTTGACTTCGTTGTGTGCCGAAAAAACCGCCCGCGCGGTATCAGCAAAAGAATCAGCGCTCCTACGCTATCCGTATCCACTTGCTCGATAAGTTGTTCATCTAAGAAATCGTTGGTTAACTAATAGTGAAATCCGTCGGTCTGGGCAAAACTCCAAAAGTAACGCCAAAGGGTCAATTATTTTAAGTCACAGGGATCCAACAGAATCTGTCGCGTCAGTTAAGATTTTCCAGAAAATAACCTTACCTTATTGTTTTGCAATAGTTGTAAGAAAATAAACTTTTGGTGGCTTAGGAATCAAGTTCGCAGATAGTACCTACCTACTTTGCTTCCGTTTCGGGGCATGGCAATTACTAATTGGCTTAAATGATGAATTTTTGAAAACATGATAAAGATATGTTTTTTCTTATCTGTGTTTTTTTACTTTACAAAAAGAGTGGAAAACATGCAAAGTGGCCATTCTTATAGTAAGTTACCACCATAACCTATATTATAATCGTTCTCCAGTACTGCAAAATAATAACTTGACCCTTATAAGTTTATAACAGCTACTGTACTTAACGTAGAAACTAAAACTATCGGAATGTTCCCTTTTTCTTCTTAGTCGAAGTCAATAAGCTTTGTACTAAGTACCAACTTTGTTCACGAGTTAACTTACAAATTCACTTGTTCCTAACAAAAGTTTTAATTAAATAACTCGAGTGGTATTCGCTACAGTCGGGGATTGGATGTTATCTCTTTCCGTTTTCCGTAACGTTCATAAGTGAGAAAAGGACGACAAATTGTTTACTTAAGTGCAGAGTTCATGTGAGGACAGTTGAACACCCCCACTTAAGCCACAGAGTAGTAATTAGCAGTAGCAGAGTAGATTGTATTTGAATTAATTGTTTTAGGTGGTTATAGTTATAAAATAATGTTTAGTGGTTTTGTTTTACTACCATAAAAACGCTAGCATAAAAACTATTGCTCTGCAATTTGAAAGTAACTTTATTTTGTAAAATATTTTTTGGTGATCTTACCTTATTAAATTCGGACCTCTTAAAGAAAGATGTCGCATTCCGTGTCAATATTGTGCTCTGTAATCTGTGGGCAATATTGACTCGGCTAAAGACGGAAGGATATGCGGCTTCCTTCTCTGTCAATTACAAGCCTAATTGATCAAAATACGTTCTTTTAAACCGTAAAGATTCAATACTACGCAAGCAAGTGAAGAGTTCTAAAAAATATGGTTTCTCTCTTATATATATCTTCATCTTATATATATAATCTCTCTTATATATTTTTATTTGATGAGATAGTCTCACGGCTTATCGTTTATCGTGAACGAAATGAAAAACCTTGTTGCTAACTCCCAAAGGGGCTGTAGCCATCCTGAAGACGCTAGCTCCGCTGCCTGACCTTTATGTCGGCCATTCATAGACAGGGCCAACTGCTATTATCACACCGTGGCAGGACTGAAATACTTACCTATCTGTCCTTTTTCCATTTAATGGAAATCTTTTCAAGCAATTTAGAGAAACAATACAAATATCCCACAGGTGTTCCATTTATGAAAGCTTTGTTTGAATAACTCAACCCATTTTTTTTATAATTATAGAATAAAGTTTTGTAGTAGAAAGAAAAAGAAAGGAGCGCCGTAAGACACGGTCTATAAAAAAAGATCATGGTCTAGAAAGATATAACTATTTTGCGGCCAATACCTATCTATACGAACAACTAGTCGCACTTCACCTATCTCATATTTTTCTGCCTGTATATTACAGCTAAATAGAAAACCCTAAGTTCATTCTTTATGTCATCTGTAGTTCCATCATGAAGCACGCCCTGCTCTATGGGTTTCATACACACAGTTTTCGCTTCCTTTGCATTCGTTACGGTTACATGTTTTTCTGACGTTACCTACCTACTGATAACTTCCAGTCAAAATCGGGGCTTTGTAAAAGAAACCAACAATCTTTGTATCATAAACATATTTTATTTTCATTACACCCGTAATGAAACCCTCACTACGCATGCATTTTAACAAGGGAATCGTTACTTACACGGTTTAATCCGCTATGCTTAACAATAGTGTTAACACTCGTTGTCACCCTCACAGTTTGACTTACAGTACTTCACTTTAAACGTCTAATCACTCCGACGGCTCGAACAAGAATGGCCTCCCTCCACTAGCTTTTACTTATATAAGGTACACCGAATGGCGGGCTGTCATGACAATGACAGTTAGTGCAATATAGTCAATCACAATACTTGTTAAATAAAAGATTCAGGAAAGCACTTTTAATTATTATAAACTGTGAATCATTAAATAATCAATGTATTTGTTTAACAAAAGCTAACAGCTCGGCCATCCTGCTTCAAGCGCGTCCTCGAGTTTGCAAATAAATTTCATATTTTACAAAAAAAATACATTGCTTTTGGTATTTTACTTTAAACAGGAAATCATATATTATAATGCTGTATAAATGTTTGTAAACATACTAAAATTATATAATGTTATCCCTATTTATTAGATTTAACTTTAGTACATATTTTATAGATTTCTATCAAGTAACATTAATAATAACAATCAATAATCCTGATTAATATTAAATTATAATACTGATTATTACTAACAACTAATAATGGAGAATCAAATTCTGAAGTACTATTAGAGCTACAGAAAAAAAACACTTTTTTCTAAATATCGTTTTCACTATGGCTATCATGACTACTTTCTACTTCGCTACTCTCTAAATCTCTACAAAAGGTCAACCATGGCTGCATTTTATCAACGGCTACTACGGTTTCGTAACGACGACTATTTTTACGGGTCATTGGAGTATCTTCAATTAGATATCTATCATTTGGGAGCACTTTTTATCCGTGCGGTGACGGAGAAAGAATACAACTCACCGCCCCTTTTCTTCCCGTGGGTGTCGTAAGAGGCGACTAAGGGATATCGGAGCTTCCATCCGCTCTGCTGGTGGTAGGGTGCCTAACACCCGCCTGGTTTGTTACCACCGTGCGCATGGTGAAAAACCCGTGAAGTGCTTCTCGCGCGTTTCGGGGTCAGCCAGCGTACAACCAGGGCTCGAGTGGAGGTTGTCGCGACGGATTCGGTCCAGGGCTAGGCATCCGTGGAACCGATGCCGGGAGGACTGCATCGACCCGCCGGCCAGGGAGACCCGTAGAAACGGCTGTCCCGCTGGCCGCCCGTGGCACAGTACAGGGGCCCCAGCGTTCCTAACCAGTTCGCGAGGCTGCCCCATCATGTCACGCATAATCTCGGGGTGGACCGTCGTGCCGGTTGGTGACCGGGGCGTGGGGTCCCGGCGGCCACTTCCGGGGGGGTGCGGGGGCCCTTCCGTCCGGCGGGTCGGCGTATATCCTCTGCAGGCAATCATTCGGGGAAACATGCCTCCCTAATTTGCCCGGTCTTGTCGCAACAACGTCCACTCGTTTCACGTCTCTTTTTCACTTCCATAATGGCAGCTCCTAAAACAAAGTTTGGACGTTCAGCGGTGCACACCCCCACGCCTTCAACGCTGTTTGAGGTCGAGTTTTGCAACATACGCGGACTCCACTCTAACCTCAACGCTGTCCACCACCATCTTGAGACAGCACGGCCAGCATTGTTGTTCCTGACGGAGACACAAATACTTCCGCCTGCTGACACAGGCTACCTTAATTATCCCGGCTACGTGCTTGAAGAGTCCTTCAAAGCGAAAGCCGGTGTATGCCTGTATGTTCGGGCGGATGTCTGTTGTCGCCGTCTCCGCTGCTTGGAAGATCCCTCCTTCTCCATGCTGGGGGTACACGTCGACTCTGGCCCCCTGGCCAAAGTTTACGTGTGTCTCTACAGATCCCACACCGGCGATGTTGAGACAACTCGACTTTTTGAACACCTTAGTCGGGCAGCAGATGACGCGCAGGAACAATTTCCCAATGCAGAATTGGTGTTTTTGGGGGACTTTAATGCTCACCACAATTTGTGGTTAAGTTCCTCCAAAACTGACCATGCAGGGATCTCTGCTCACGCATTCGCTCTCACGCATGACTTGAAGCAACTGGTTGATCAGCCCACCAGGATCCCAGATATTCCAAGTCAAGCGCCTTCTTTACTGGACCTTCTGCTCACGACCCATCCACAGGGCTATCAGGTTGTGGTAAGAGCCCCCCTGGGCTCGTCAGACCACTGCCTGATATCTGCCAAAGCACCACGGGCCAAGCCTCCGCGTCCAGCAGTGGTCAAGCGCCGTATCTGGCATTATGGGTCGGCAGATTGGGACGGTATGCGTGACTACTTTGCGTCCGTCCCTTGGAAGCAGCGCTGCTTCAGTGACAGGGACCCATCGGCCAGTGCCGTTGCCATTACTGAGGAGATTATAATGGGTATGGAATACTATATTCCTCATTCTGATCTCATCAGTAAGGGCACGCGTAACCTCTGGTTCAATCACGACTGTGCTGAAGCTGCTTCGCGTAAGCAAGCGGCATATCGTGCTTGGATCAGAGGTCGCGCTCTCAAGGATCCCGAGGTCAATTCACTCAAAGCAGCCTACAATTTTGCTTCCAAGGCCTGTAAGAAGGCTTACATTAGAGCGGATGCCCAGCGCGTTGCACGTGTTGGCCAGGAACTTATGACGCATCCTACGGGTTCCCGTAGCTACTGGCGTCTGGCCAAGGCCGTGCAAGAAAACTTCTGCGAGCCCTCGCTGCCACCTCTGAGATGCCCAGACGGAACACTAGCCCATGAGCCGCAGGAGAAAGCCGATTTACTGGCAAAACTCTTTGCGGCTAACTCCCGAATCGATGATTGCAATGCACTGCCACCATCGTTACCTCACTGTGGCACAACGATGCCTGATATTAAAATCAGGCAGCGCGAGGTTCGTGCCGAATTGCAATCACTCGACGTCCGGAAAGCTAGTGGACCTGATGGCATCCCAGCAGTAGTACTCAAAAAATGTGCAGCGGAGTTGTCTCCCGTGCTCACGCGCTTGTACCAATGCTCGTATTCTTTGGGGCGTGTGCCGGAGACTTGGAGAGATGCCAATGTGCAACCGGTGCCCAAAAAAGGGGATCGCTCAGACCCGGCAAACTACCGGCCAATAGCAGTCACCTCAGTTTTATGTAAAGTTTTAGAAAAGGTCCTTAATAACCATCTGACCCGCTACCTAGAGGATCACTCCTTGATTAATGATCGTCAATATGTTTTAGACCGAAACGATCGACGGGTGATCTTCTAGCGTACTTAGCTCATATCTGGGGTGAGGCTATCGACAAGCGTGGCGAGTCGTTGGCTATCAGCCTTGACATTGCCAAGGCGTTTGACAGGGTCTGGCACAAAAGCCTTCTCTCCAAGCTTCCGGCATACGGTCTGCCAGCCCAGTTCTGTTCTTGGGTAGCTGACTTCCTGCATGAGCGTAGAATTCGTGTCCTTACGGATGGTAGCAGTTCGCGGTTCATGTCAGTGAATGCCGGCGTTCCCCAGGGCTCCGTCCTATCCCCCACTCTCTTTCTGCTGCTTATCAATGACTTAATTCCTCTTGGGAATATTCATTGCTATGCAGACGATAGTACAGTGCATGCGGGGTATCTCGGACAAGCAGCGGCTGGGCTGGCGGTAACCAAGGAGAAACGCGAGAATCTTGTCATTGAACTCAATCAGGCTTTGGACCACATTTCCGAATGGGGTACCAGGAACTTGGTTGAGTTCAATGCCAAAAAAACTCAGGCTTGCGCCTTCACGGCAAAAACATCGTCATTCCTTCCCCTTCCATCTCTTCAGGGCACAACACTACCGCTGCAGAGCAACATTTCCATGCTCGGTATGGAAGTTCGCTCAGACCTGAATCCAAAGAACTACATCGAAACCGTGATCAAAACAGCTTCACGCAAACTCGGAGTCCTGAACAAGGTGCGGCGTTTTTTCACGCCCGATCAACTGTGCTTGTTGTACAAAACGCAAGTGCGGTCCTGCGTGGAATATTGCTCGCACCTCTGGGATGGCTCCGCCAAGTACTTGCTCGATGCTTTGGATAGGTTACAGCGACGCGCGATCCGCATCATAGGCGATGAGGAGGTGACTAAACACCTTGAGCCTCTTCAATTACGCCGTGACGTGGCGTCACTAAGCGCGTTCTATCGTCTGTACCACGGCGAGTGTTCTGAGGAGTTATTCTCTCTTATCCCACCTTCTCCTTCGCCTCCTCCTCGCTGGCCTACGTTGTCATCGTCTAACTGTGGCCACAATTCCAACGCGTACAAAGAAATTTGGTGACTCATTTCTTTGTCGCACTATCCGTAAATGGAATGCTCTGCCCGCTCACGTGTTCCCTCCCTCTTACAACCTGGGATCCTTTAAAAGAGGCGTGAAGAAGCAACATGCAGGCCGGCAGGGTGAAGATGGCTGGTGTGGCAGGTAAAACTGCTGTATCAGCTATCGTCACGTCTGGACTTCACCTTCACTTAACATCAGGTGGGGGGTGGAGTCATTTGTCGGACCTATCTATAAAAAAAAAAAAAAAACGCGGTATGGTCCTTGGAATTTAACTACTAACTTTTGAGATTTACCATCGTGCGGCACCTGTCGTTCAATGCGAACTAAATCACCTACTTTATATATTTTACCTAGTTTCCTCTTCTTGTTAAATCTTTCACGGTCCTTTATTTGTTGCTCTTTTATATTTTTGCTAGCTTCATCTCTAATGTTATTTAATTGCTCTGAATCGATTATTTTTGTAGTATCGGTAATAACTGAATTTAGAATTCCTTCTGACCTACTAGTTATATTAAAACGAAACAATAACTCTGAAGGGCTTTTCCGGGTGGTTTTATGAACTGTGGTGTTGATTCCTATCTGTATGTCGCCAATATGGTCGTCCCAAGACTTTTCATCTTTGTTATGGGAACAAGTAGATAGAGCATCCAAGATGGTCCTATTAAAGCGCTCAACCTGTCCGTTTGCTCTCGGGGTCGCGACGGCGTTAATAACGTGTTTTATTCCATAGAAAGAGATAAAGTCCTTAAATGCTTTACTTGTAAAACTAGTGCCTTTATCGGTAATTAATCTAGTGGGTACCCCGAAATAACTAATGTGCTCTTTAATGACTCTTACTGTGGTAAGTGATTTTGTGTTTCGGACGGCAGTTATATTAATATATTTTGTAAAACTATCTACAAGAACTAAAAGATAAGAGTTACCTCTTTTGCTTCTGATAAATGGGCCTAAGTGGTCAGCGTGCACTGTATGGAAAGGGACACTAACTTTCTCAATGGGGTGTAATTCACCCTCTCTTTTACCACCAGGCGTTTTGTGGTGAGCACACTCAAGACAGGATTGGACGTATTTTTTTACGAACCGACGCATTTTAGGAAACCAATAATGCTGTTGAATACGTTTCAATGTTTTGTCAAAACCATAATGCCCGATGTCATCACGATTTCTTTTTAGAATTTGCCAACGTATTCCTCTAGGGACTAGCCATCTTATATCATCACCTATTATACGATAAACGCGACCGTTTTGTAACTTATAATTTCTGTGTACGTCCATGACCGTATTCGTGTTTTCGTCATTAAGTATACTTTTAATCCTAAGTACCTCTTCATCCGCGTTCTGCACCGTAGTAATCCAATCCTGATCTGAACATTCTACGGGTAATATCTCCAGAACATGGGTTTCTGGCAAAGGATCATCAACTGGGCTACGACTTAATGCATCTACGTGTGTCATTCGGGAACCGGGTCGGTACTCTATACAAAAGTCAAATTCTTGTAAGAGCACCCACCAACGAGCAACTCGAGGAATAAGATCACGTTTTACCAAAGTAGTTTTTAAAGCATTACAGTCCGTATAGATCGTAAACGGTATGCCTAGTAAATACACTCTGAACCTACTCAAAGACGCCACAACCGCTAAGGTCTCGAGTTCATATGAGTGGAATTTACGTTCATCTACTGAGGTCTTCCGACTAAAGTATGAAACAGGATGAAATATCCCGGAAAGATCACATTGCAAAAGGATACCAGCAACTCCGTTTTTGCAGGCGTCTGTATGAAGCTGTGTAACAGCATTAGGGTTATAGAGGGCCAATGGGGGGCGTTGTGTAAGTAAGGACTTAGTTGTCGTAAAAGCCTCGTCTTGGATGTTACTCCAGGTCCAGGCATTGTCTTTTTTTAAGAGGTCAGTGAGTGGAGATGTTAAAACAGCATAATTTTTGATAAATCGCCTAAAAAACCCGGATAAACCTAAAAACTGTCGAAGTTCGTGTTGGTTACAGGGGGTAGGGAACTTCGAAATGGCATCAGTTTTCCGACTGCCCGGCCGGATTCCCGATGAATTAACTTCAAACCCCAGAAACTCTATGCTATCCTTAAAAAAGTTACACTTGCTTAATCTTAGCGTGAGCCCACCCTTTTTAATAAGATTCAGAACTTCCTCTAATCTTTTCAAACTTTCATTTACATCTTTACTTGGGATTTAAATATCATCCATGTAGACGATAGCATATTTAATTCTAGCGTTATGAAGTATCTTATTGATTGTCCTCTGAAATACTGACGGCGCGTTTACCAGACCAAACGGCATCCTATTATATTCAAATTGGCCGTCTGGAGTGACAAATGCGGTTTTGTGACGAGACTCTTCAGCAATAGGGATTTGATAGTAGCCAGAGGCAAGGTCAAGGGATGTAAATAGTTTATTACCTGATAATAAATCAAGTTGGTCTTCAACCCGTGGCAGGGGATAGTGATCCTTTTTTGTCTTTCTATTTAGAGCCCGGTAATCAACACATAACCGTTTTTCGCCAGTACTCTTGTTAACTAAGACGATGGGGCTCGCGTAGGGCGAAGACGACTCTCTAACTATACCGCTATCTATCATTTCCTGAACCATGCTACTGACTAGTATTCTTTCACTATGCGATAAGCGATACGGCCTGTATACGACCGGTTCAGCGTCCTTCAGTTCAATAACCATTTCAGTGATATTAGTAAACCCCAGATCTCTCAAATCCTCCGAAAAACATTCTTTAAATTTATTTAATAGACTATGCAACATTAATTGTTCATCCCTATTTAATTTATCGCTTAGACAATGTGAATTATTTGAGCCAAAAGTTTCCATTGTGACCTTTAAACAATTTAAGACATTTGATGAATTAATAAATTTAGTATTAATTGATCGAGTAAGCAAGCTGTATTTGGAAATGGTTATTTCACTTTCGGATGGGTTATACACTAACAGCGAACCATATCCGTTTTTTATTTCATATTCGCCAGAAAAGAGATAATATTCCTTGCCAGTGTCTCCCCTTAGTGAACTATGCACATATGTATTTCCATGAAAAAGAAAATCTGATCTGACAGAAACAATACATAAAGATTTTTTTGCAAGAACTGTATCCTTAGTGGCTAACAAATGGATTTTAGTGTTCTTATTAATGTTTTCAAAAATAACTTCTGTTGGCGTTTTTATAATCAGAATATCATGTGATTTTGTAAAGGAGTGGCCAATGAGGACAGGATAACTCAAAACGTAGTCATCAACTACCAATAAATCGATAACTTTCTCAATACCTTGTATGCTTACTTTGGCATTAGCTATACCTATGGGGCTTATTAAGGTAGCACCAATACCCTTCAGTACTGGCAATTCTTTAGAAGACTGGATATCGAGTCCAAACTCTTTTGCTTGAGTAATCCTGATTAAAGAACATTGGCTCCCTAAATCTACGTGACATGTTACAGTGTTGCCATTAATTGTAATATCAAATATGTATTTATTATTATAGGAGTTTAGTATATCTACTTGGGATACTTGTTTTTCTATCCTATCTTTTGGTTGCGATTGACCCTTATTAAAATCAGACGTAGCAGACACCCTATTCTTATAGCAGGTGGCGGCTTGATGCCCTAACCTATCACATGAAGTGCATTTAACAAGAGGATTTTCGCACCTAAAACTAGGGTGGCCCAGCTCATTACAGTTAAAACACCTGATATTCATGTTAGCGGGCCCTGGTTTTGGGTGCTGTTGACGATGAGCTACACTAAAAGGAGTCCTACGTTCATGCCTGTTCCTAAAACCATCAAGGTTGTCTTTGCTTTGCCCGACCTTAACAGTTCTAAAATATTTGAGGACTTGCTCTGGTTCACTAAATTGGGCCGCCTGAGCACCAACCTTTATAGCACGATCTTCTACTCCATATAAAATACAATCTACAGCTTGTCTACTATATATCTTACATCTATTAAGCAAGTCCAGTTTCGCGTAATAATAGTGCTCCAATGACTCGCCATATTTGACCCGTTTTGCCAGCATTTCCGTCAGGAGTTCAGCATAGTCCTCGCGACTAGGAAATGACTCAAGTAGTTTCTTTTTCCATTCATTCCAAGAATGTAAAAGAGTCGGTAAACCCTGGTACCACGTCTTTGCAACCCCAGTTAATTTTGGCAAAGCGTAATGGATAATTTCTTTTTCCTCCCACCCATATATCTCCGCACATTCCTCAATTTTAGTAATCCATACTAAGACAGATTGCTCTTTATTCATGGGGTCAAATTCCGGTATGACATTAGCATTAAACGATAGCCTAGGCCTATCTGAACTCCTGACGTTCTCGAGAATAGATAAAAATTTGTTTATTACTAAATTTGCATCGGCTTCCTGTTTTTTCCCGCCAGTTTTAAAAGATTTTTGGGACTCACCATCGCTTGAACTACTGCTACGGTACCTTTTCCTCCTTGACATCCTTTTTCCCGCTCTGGACCGCTTTGCACGTCTCCATGTCCTGTCCGTATCTTCATTATCAGAACTTTCTGAAAACTGTAGGGCATTACGTACTTTCCTCTTCTCTCTTGCGCTTATTGTCTGTTCTTGACACCGTTTAGTAAATCCTGTTGTGTCTCTATTTCCAGACGTGGGTAGTACAATACTGCTACCACCCCCCGAACTAGTAATAGTTTTCCTGCCCTCTAACCTGGGCCTTCCATTACCCTCTAACATGGGCATTCCATTGCCCTCTAACCTGGGCATTCCATTACCCTCTAACCTGGGTATTCCATTGCCCTCTAGCCTGGGCATTCCACTACCCTCTAACCTGGGTATTTCACTACCCTCTAACCTGGGTGTTCCACTACCCTCTAACCTGGGCATTTTCCTGCTCTCTAACCTGAGCAACCTTTCGCCCTCAGACCTGGGCGAATCATTGAACAACGGTCCTTCCCCTCGACCGTGTTCAATATTATGCATTTCCATTATTGTTATGAAACAGTAAAGAAGCTTAGCGCACGCTTTGGTAGGTAAAGATAAAACATGATTACTGGTAGTAAGATATGAATTTGTCCTAATCAGTTTGATTCATACACACTTTTGTTTTAATTAGTTATCTATACATAGTTTATATTTGTTCGGGGTACGCTACATACAATACTAGTTCAGGAAAAAGAAATCTAAATTATATTCAGTCTGAATAAAATAATGTAAATATTAATGTGTAGGTTTATCATAATCATGACCTGTTCGATTTTATATTAGTGCCAATTAATAAAAATAAATCTTTGTTATAAGCCTTGTCCTGCAGTTACAAATACAATTAAATGCGTTTGCCAAATTGGAAGAGTCACTTTTGAGTAATGCACTACCTTCAAGTCATTATAACTTACGATAAGAACAAATGTGCACTTATGATGAATTTACCAATAAACTGTTGCATAATTGTAAATTATACACAAACTGTTACTGTCACACTTGTAAAGTTCGTTTCAAAATTGTTATACAATATGTAGGCGTCTTTATTGATGGAAAAAAACAGGAATGAAATAAAAAGAGAAAAAAAAGAAATGGCAAGAGTTTTGCTATATCTACCCAAAAGCACAGTAACTATTCGCAAAAGCATAATTCTCATCGATTCGGTTGTCGACAATATAAATTCACTCAATCTACCCCCTTTTTTTAATGTAAAAGGAAAAACTGTTACCCCCTTGGATAAAAAAAAAGACAAAATAAACTATTTTCAAATTCAAAGCATTGCTATTCTTACTTTGTTGCAATAAAGGTTGATATTAGACATGCAACTTCTGTTTAAATTTGGCCGTTTGTAGGCTTGGAAAGAAAATTGTTAGAATTCTCTTACGATCCCACTTCTGAACTGATAACTTCCAGTCAAAATCGGGGCTTTGTAAAAGAAACCAACAATCCTTGTATCATAAACATAATTTTATTTTCATTACACCCGTAATGAAACCCTCACTACGCATGCATTTTAACAAGGGAATCGTTACACGGTTTAATCCGCTATGCTTAACAATAGTGTTAACACTCGTTGTCACCCTCACAGTTTGACTTACAGTACTTCACTTTAAACGTCTAATCACTCCGACGGCTCGAACAAGAATAGCCTCCCTCCACTAGCTTTTACTTATATAAGGTACACCGAATGGCGGGCTGTCATGACAATGACAGTAAGTGGAATATAGTCAATCACAATACTTGTTAAATAAAAGATTCAGTAAAGCACTTTTAATTATTATAAACTTTGAATCATTAAATAATCAATGTATTTGTTTAACAAAAGCTAACACTACGGAACGTGGTATTGAATCTTTGTTATCTTCATGATGTGATCAATGTAGCGATAAGGTAGCAGTAAGCGTAATAGGCAAATATTGACTATCCGGTTTCTATATCCGTCTACTATCGTGTCCGATATCTGATAGTCATTCTCTTATTTAAAATTCTGCCCATATATTTAAACCACTGGAGCATGCCTCTGTTAATCTTACCACCAACACTCTGTTTCGGACTTTCTTTCATATTATGAAAGCAGTCTGCTAGGATTACTCAGGGCCGCAGCTAGGTATACCATTGCTCTACCTTAAAACGGGGCGACAGGCTGGGTTTACAAATTTTCAAGGTATAGGCTGTACAGTTTTTGCCGCCCTTGTCATGTCATATATTATTTATACAATCCATTAATTTGGTTGAAATTGCACGCAAATAAATTTTTGGGTACATTTTTGTGCTAATCAAAGCTTAATCATGTACAACAACGTGAATAAATAATCTTTTGCGCTTACAAACAATTAAAAATAATCAACTGAGTTAAGTTATAACCATTTGTAACAATACCTTTTTGCGCGATTTTTGTTGGTTTTGTGATATGATTGTTAAAAGGTTGAAATTAAAACTATTTTGAAACGTTTTGTCTTTGTTAATTAGAAATCGAATGTAGCTGCATAAATATATACACACATGGACAGTTTTTAAGCTTTGATTTTTATGCAACCCGTTTTCTATAGTATTGTTGATCAAAGATCGGAACATAAGAAAATAAGGCAGGAAACTAAAAAACCACGAGTTTTGAAAAAAAACACGCTTACAAAAGACACTGCGTCGTAATTCGAGTCGCTCTCTGTTCTATGTTGGGTGGAGTCAGTAAATGCGAACCCAAATTTATGAAACATAAGTACCACTGTTATCAAATTCCCCAAATCAAATGTTTTTTTTATCGTTTGAAATCGGTAAAATTATTTACTATATTCGAATTAAAATCACAAAATTATACAAACAGTCCAGTTCGCAGCCTTCAACCAGTAGTGGAACTGGCATGTATGGGTTGATAGTATGGGAAGAGGGAAATACATTTTCTACAATTTCTCTCTTTTCACTCATACAATGTGTGGGCTGAGGACGCAGAGGCCGATTACTGGTTGAGGGGGCGGCGAACTAGCTGTTTTACTCTAGAATATGGAAGTTTGCTACTCTCGGAATGTGTAATGACAAGTGAGAAAGGAAAGTCATCGGCAGAATTTGTTGCACACAATCTGTAAGACATCAGAAAACCGTAATGCAAAAATCTTCTTGATTTCTATGTAGGAAAAAAAATCGATCCCCAAATTCCGCCACCTCAAAAATCTGCCGACCTAAGCTCAAGCCTACTCAGATAAATCCGCCACTGTGCTAAATATATATTTAATTACCGTTGCCTTATCATAAATACAACTCTGGCTACGGTCCTGGGATTACTACGCAAATTTGGTGTAATGCTCACATCTTGACTGCATTTATTTTTATTTAATAGTCTTTCTGACCTTGCGCTTTAAAGGACCAGCATCGCGTTGTCTAGATATAATATTATATTTTAAGTATTGAACTGCTATATGCTCAAATTTAAATATTTTTTTTCTAGAAAAAAACCACGCGGTCCAGGCTGCAGACGGGACTCGAACCGCACCCTCCGCTATCCGATCGGACGCACTGACCAATTATGCTACCGCGGCTCTAGTGGTTGTGTCGAATTTCTTCTATTATTTCTCAGGCTGTAATATAGATTTTTATCGCATTCCTTGTAAGGACATAAGGGACACTTTCTCTTACCATTTCGTTTTTCGTATTTCTATATAATTCAAAAACTACATTATCAAGGTCTTCTGCGTGTTCTGTTATAATATAATATGTGTTAAACCTACTTGGTTTATCCACTAAGAAAACCCTGGCCGTATTATGTATGTCATAATATAAACATTTAAATATGTGTACTAGACACTTGCCACTCTTTAATATATTTTCTACTGCATGCCACTCTGTATTTATAAACAATGTAAATATTGCTAAATAAATGTCATTTCTCCCTCAAATAATATGTGGTTATGGGCTATTATCGCAGATACAGAAAAGTGAAATAAAAATTGTGCTGTGGAAGAAAGAAATCCTCCATGGGTAAGCCAAATACTGGCACTTAAATAAATGTCATCGGTGTCCTTGACGAAGTTACATGGAAAAACCTCCAAGACTCAAAACAGGAAGTTTTGAGTCTTAGCCTATTGGCGAGAAGCGGAGAATACGGCCATCTACCTTAAGAACCGTATGCCCTAGCAGTCTGTAAACAACAATATTCCAGAAGAACTATAGATCGGCAACAAGGTCAATCTTTCTCACTTGAGAAGTTTTGGCTGCGAAGCTCATGTTCTTGTTCCGAAGGAAAAAAGATAAAAATTGGAATCGAAAACGCAGTCCTGCATTTTTGTAGGGTATGCTATGGATAGCAAATGGTATCGTGTTATCGATTTCCAGAATCCTCGTGCAATAGTAATTGCAAGGGACGTCGTTTTCATAAAGGAAAGATCGTGTGAACCTTTAAATTCCAGTGAGTCAAACATCCTTCCACAGTCACCTGAAGTCCTCACTGCTGCCGAAGATGAGCATCCAATTCCAGAGCTGAACCCTGCTGAGCTGATGTCACCATCAATTGTGATGCACGAGGATACATTCTTTAGAATATCCTTCAACTTCGGAAGAACACACAACTCCTAAAGTTTCACTAGTAGTTTTTGAACCGGAACCCTGCACCTGAACCAGAAAGGAGTCGTCTCAGAAAACCTCCTGTCAGATTCGAGGAGCACCTCTACGTGACTTCAGATCAATAACCCCAAACCTTCAAGGAGGTTAGTGTTCAGCCGCAGAAATATAAATGGCTGGAAGCGATGCAGGCTGAATACGATTCGCTGATTAAGCACGGAACATGGCTTCTTGTTGACAGGCCCTCTAACAATAAAAACAACAAAGTACAAATGGTCTTCAAAATCAAAAAGGATAAAAGTGGTCAAACCTTCTCTCCCGTTGCTAGAGTATCTTCAGTTCAACTTTTATTGGCATATGCTGCTCAACACCGACGACAAGTTGACCATTTGACAGCATTCCTCCACGGTGATCCCAGCGAGGAAATATACATGGAACAGCCTGAAGGCTTCTCTAACGACCCAAGGAGCAAAGTTTATTTATTGAAAACAGCTCTCTACGGTCTTAAACAAGCTTCACGCCAGTAGAATATAAAAGTGTGCGAAGCTATGCACAAATTAAATTTAAAGTAAGCTACACACGAATATTGCATCTACTACAGACAAGGTGGCAATGATCTCTTCGTGGTTGCTGTGTTCGTTGACGATTTTTATATCATTAGCTCTAATGACAGCTTTAAAAATGAATTCAAAAACGAGCTCAGGAAGCAATTTATCGTAAAAGATCTTGATATTCTCAAGCACTGTCTAGGTATGAGAGTATCTCAGAATAAAAATAGTATCACTCTCGAACAAACCCAATACGTAGAAAAAATATTGGATAAGTTCGGCATGACAGATGCTATTTCCGTCACAACACCACTGGAACCTGGGCTTAACCTAACCCTTCCAAAAAAGGTAGAAGAAAAAATTGAGATCCCTTATCAAGAGCTTATCGGCTCATTACTGTACATTACTATGTGTACCCGATATAGCTCACGCCGTCTCGTACTTATCACAATTCAATGCACAGTACGGGGGGAACACTGGAAGATCGCCAAGCAAGTTCTACGGTACCTTACTGTGCTACGTAGATGCCGACTATGAAAACAATCTTGTGGACCGTCGTTCATACACGGGTTTTGTATTCCTAATGAACTAAGGGAAGGGGAAGGAAGGCCCGCAAGCAGCGCACTGTCGCGCTTTCCAATACAAAGGTCGAATATATGGCTCTCGCTGCACAACTTACAGCTAAAGTACATTCCCACACAAGACATGCTCGTCGACATCTTTACTAAACTATTGCCAAAATTTAAGCACAATAAATGTGCAAATATATTAAGTTTAAGTTTAGGTTTTGTGAAATGTTTTTATTTTGTTTGTTTTGGTGTATATTATATTTTGTACTAGCAAACCAGTGAACCAAATGTTCAGAAAAAAAAATGTATTTAATTAATTGAGAACTTCGGAGATTTTGTGTGGTTTCGTTTGAAATAGAAATCACGTGATTCCTCGAAAACCAGAAGTGCTACGTTACTCACATCCGGTTTGTAGTCTTATCAATCTATTCTCAACTTATAACTTAAACATTCTCTTTATCTATCTCTTACGGTTTGGCCGCTGAAACAGCACCACGGACGGACGGACGGACGGACTTGTCTAATAGATAAGAGATTAGTGTTTGTTAGGAAAATTAAATAATTACAGCATAAAAGATACCGCACAAAAAATATTGCAATCATATTTAACAGAAAGGACACAAACTAAGGTAAGGTAAGGTAGAAATATTAAAGGTACAAAATCAGCCGGATCTCATGTGAAAATAGGGGTACCATTAAAAAATAAAATTAATTAAAGGGTAAAATTTTAGGTCTATTTCTTTTTTTAATTTACATTAATGATTTACCTTTCTTTGTAGATTTTTTTTGCTATTTTTTTGTTTGCAGATGACACCTCACTTACTTTTTAACATTGGCAAGTGTAAAACTAATTATAACTATGTAAACAATGCCCTGTCTTAGGTACTCCACTGGTTTTCTACTAATAATAATATAATATGTGTTAAACCTACTTAGTTTACCCGCTGAGAACATCCTGGCTGTTTCAAAATATATATAATATAATATATTATATATTTCAAAATATAGACAATTAAATATGACTTTGCACTTGTCGCTCTCTAATATCTTTTCTACTGCGTGCCACTCTGGTATTAATAAATATGTAAACCATTAAATATATGTTTCTCCAACAAATAACAACTATATGCATGTAGTTTTTACCTTGTTAGTATAGCCACTTATTTCTGTGGTATAAACTAAATATTTCGTATATGAATATTCACAATAGGCGAAAATTAAACCGGAACAGACACTTGAATATTTATGAGAATCTCTCGTTAAAATTACCTATGTAGTAAGTTTGTAACGTTATTTTCGCATATAGGTAGAATGCTAATACTGCTAATACATCAATTGATTATGAATAATATTATATTAATAACCAATCTGTGGAGCTCGATGGCGCAAGTGGTTAGCGCGTTCGGCTACGAACGTTTAAAGTTAAGCAACTTTCGCAAATTTACTATCTCGAGCTACTCCGTGCTTCGGAAGGTTAACGTTAAGCCGTTGGTCCCGGCTGCATCTGCAGTCGTTAAAACCCCCGCGATCTACGTGGTGGGTCACGGCCCAATCCAAGGCCCCTATTACAACCATAGGGCAGGCGTGTGCCCCATCAGTTGGGACTTGGCGTGTAATAATATCACATTCATTATTGTTCTTAACAGCCAAAAATCAATTAACTAACCCCTTCAATCTTTGGGCTTCTTAAACTAACTGCGTAGTAGAGTATACACAGTCACTTATTTATTAATAAGCAACATTGAGTTAAATTAGTACATTAGTATGTCACACAACATTTACATCCCACTCTCAAAACTCCGCATTAACAGTGTTGAAAACGAACAATTTAATTTTCGACAGTACTACAGATTTGACTTGCATATTCCCAATTTCATATGAACTTGTTGTGCACACCGACGTGACGGTTTTACACGAACAAACTTTGACATAGAATGTGACATTTTTCCGGGTCAGCGAGTATTTGGATTTTAGATTCTGCAGTTGCAAAAATTTGGATATAAGTATCTTTTATACTGAAATGTTTACACGACGGATAGACAGATGAACATTGATTCCAATACCCATAAATTTTATTTGTGATTGGTATTATTTTTGTTTGGGATAAATAACTACTTATACATTGTATAAATTACACGTACAATTATCACGTTAAATATCCCAACCCTGGACTATGAATGGCGTAAGGCAATGTGCTCAGGGTATATGTTGTACCGTTACACTCCCCTAAGAGAGTTAGGAGAGTGTAGCGCCAGCTTAGAGAAAGAATAGAAATGTAATAATTCGGAAGAAAAGTAAAATAATTCTATGGACTACTAAAAGAAAGATAGAAATAGGGTAAATAACACGGTAATTTATTATGTACAAGACCTAATACAAGAGAGAGAAGAGAGAGAGAAACTTAAAAACTTAAAAGTCAACCGCACTCGCGAAAACGCACTTGGGGATAGGGCTAGCCCGCACGCATACACGTCAAACGGTCGGTTCGGCACACGCACACTCGCCCAGGAGTAGCGGCGCGCACAGGAGAAGCGGCGCGCACAGGGGAAGCGGCGCACCCAGGAGAAGCTGAGCGCAGAGTAGTAGCGGCGCGCCCAGGAGAAGCGGCGCACCAGCCAAGCCCAGGTGACCGTATGCCGCAGGAGAATCGGAGACCGGAGACACAGCACGAAGATAGGTTTCGCGCGGAATATATTTACGTGGGGTCTTCTTGAGTCCCGGGTCTATGCCAAAGGCCCGGGAACGGCCAGAACTACAGTGTGTAGCATGCGAGAGAAATTCGACGACTGGATCAAGATGCCGGGCGCTAAGGGTTTTTATACCGAATTGCCTGACATTCAGTTTTGAAATCCGAAATAGTTTAAACAATAATAAATTATAAGTAAATATTATATATGGAAATGTGTAAAATGTATGAGAGGTATAATAAATAAACATAGAAAAAGAAGTGCCGTAAAGCGGCGAGTAAATAGATACCGAGACAGTACCATAAACATAGAATTTTGAAAAATTAAGAGCTAAAAATAGGTTGTCAACAGAGAACTTAAAACTAGATTATAATTAAGAATTGAAACGACAGACAGACACGCCACAATGTAATTGCTATTCCGTTGCATTGCATTGCCGTCCGTAAAATAGAAGCGTTTCTAGGCAATTGTGGTCGCTTACCATCATATGGGCCTTATGCTTATGCCAGCGTTTTTACACAAAAAGAATCCACAGAAATCAATTAAGGTCTATTGTGCGTATAATGACAAAGCTTTAGGTAATGCTCAACACTTAAGTTTTGGGTTAACGGCTTACTTGAAGATATCTACCTTCCTAAGCCTCCGTTGAATACTGGTAAGCTCTACTTGTGCTTGTTGCTGAAATATAATACACTGAGAATTAATTTTAGTGGGAACTGTGTATAGGGATCAAAAGTAGGTGTTTCTAAGAATAAGTATTTCAGTAACCATTTCATAGATATAGATTTATGAATTATCACTGTCGGAACGTGTTAAAAAATACAGTGTGAGATGAGATCTATATGTATACGAACAGATTGGTATATAGCTTGTATCGGTCGTTTTTTAAACGCCTACACAAGAGAAACTCAGCATATGACCCGCCTGATAGTAGGTTAAATATATTTGTTCTTTAAACCAAAAGTTAGATAGGTTAATTGGTTAGTTGGTAGTTGGTTATACATCAAACTACACTACTGCTAATGAGTAGTGTCAATTTTGCATGCTCTCAATTCACGATGAATTTAACGAACGAAAAGACGTATATATTTTTTACTTTCAGTGTACTTAGTTATTTTTCGGGATATACATCAGTCTATTTATAAATTCATCTTATTAAATATATGCTTTGCATATTTAACATAAGATATGGCCAGCCAGTATTAAATCCAAGTCAATGCATGCAGAAATTATTTCGACGCTTCATAGAAAATTCACAACTCCTCAGCGCTGAAACAAGCTAAATCCCTATTTATGATATGATGACGACGTAAAACAATGGCAATTTCAGTTCACACTTAATGTTCAGTCTGTTTCAGCACAAAGCAAACACAGAGTTTCGTAAAGCGCAGCCGTGCTGCTAACTTGCTTCTCGACTAATTGTGTGACGTTTTACAATGCCTTTAGAGCCAGTAAAGAGCTCGGTGGAAATGGTGTGCATTTTCTAAATTAACAAGGGAATATAATAGCGTTAATGTATATTCACACTACTATACTACTAATTATTTGATACTAGCTGTGCCCCGCGGTGTTATCCGTGGTTTATTAGGGATATTTTCCCGTAGTAAAATGTAGCCTATGTGTTAATCCAGGGTGTCAGCTAACACCATACCAAATTTTATTAAAATTGCTCCAGCCTTTTAGACGTTAAGAAGTAACAAACATACACACTCACAAATTTCCGCCTTTATAATATTAGTGTGATTAATCCTCAGATAGTAACTGAAGTTAATTTTTTTATTATCTTACTTCCTAATAATATTATAAAATTTCATTTGAAAGTTTGTAGGTATGTTTGTTACTCAATCACGCAAACGGATTTGGCACACATATAGTTTATTACCTGGATTAAGACAAAGGATACTTTTTATTCCGAAAAACTGTTAAGTTCCTGAGGAATGCTCAGAAAACTAAAGTTGTGGGGGGACCAAGTCATGCGCGGCGCTGGTTAGTGCATATTTATTATTATTATTAGTTACACGGGTTGCGTGTTTCTTTAAATGTGTTTGTATATATTTATATAGCTAGCTGAGGCCCTCGATGGCGCGGGTGGTTATCGCGTTCGGCTGCGCTCTTTGAAGTTAAGCAACTTTCGCAGTGGTCGGTCATTGGATGGGTGACCATAAATCTTCTATCTCAAGTTCCTCCGTGCTTCGGAAGGCACGTTAAGCAGTTGGTCCCGGCTGCATCTGCATTCGTTAGCACCCGTCAATGCGCACTGGGCCCGCGTGGTGCGTTATGGCCCAATCTCATTATTCCATCCATAGGGAAGGCCTGTGCCCCAGGAGTGGGGACGTTAATAGGCTGATGATCATGACATATATACGAGTGTATATATACGATAGATATATATATTTATAATATAGGGGGCATAACAGCTGACGGCTCATCTGATGGTAAGTGATCACCGTCTCCCATAGACACCTGTAACACACAGGATTATCACAAATGGGATGCCTGCCGGTCTTTAAGCAAGGAGTATGCTCTGTTTTTGAAGGTATTGAGGTCGTATTGGACCGGAAACACAGCTGGTGACAATGAATTCCACAGCTTTGTTGTACGTAGTAAAAAATATAAAATAAGAAAGTTACCTTGAAGGGGTGGGGATGAAATTAATATTTATTATTATTAGTAACACGGGAGTTATAATCGCCACAGCCGGATTACTAAAGAAAACTAAATTTATTTCAAACTAATTTAATGTTACGATTAAATAATACTAATTTAAGCAATAGGAATTGACTTGATCAATGCTTAATGCGAAGTGTCGGTTTCCTGTTGTCATGTAGGCCAGCGGCGGCATCCACGCGGCACTTGCATGTTGCAGTCTGAGCGATTCCGTAGTTGTTGCGAAAACGAGATCGATTTTGTGGGAGTGACTTCAACTTTGTATTAGCGAGATTTGCATAGAGGCGCACGGTGTAACACGGGTTGCACGATTGTTTATATGTAAGTTTATGTATATAAGTTTTACTTGTTCATAAAAATATATGAAATGACGACCTCCGTGGCCGAGTGGTTTGTACGCCGAGTTTTCATGGTGTCGCCGACTCGAGAGGTCTCGGGTTCGAATCCCGGCGGGGGCAGATGTTTGTGTGATGAATACGAGCACTTGTACTCCAGTCATGGATGTTTAATATGTATTTCTATATAAATATATTTCTATAGGTATAATATATGTATTCTACTATCCGTTACCCTAGTATCCCATAACACAAGCCTTACTGTGCTTACTTTGGGGCTAGGGTAATTGGTGTGAGTATTGGAATATTAAATATATATATATATAAATAATAGTTTCTTCTATAAAAATATTTATGTAAGTAGGTAGGATTGCATGTAGGTAGGAGATATTAAAATAATTCAATTCAATATATTTATTGTTTCATGTGGTAATTACAAGTTCTTAGATTTAGAGTCGGATCCAAACATGAACCCTGTAAGGCCACTACAATATCAATATACATAAAATAAACAAAATACACATAATTATAATCAATAACATTAAAATTTTAGATTACAAGTACCAGCTACCTTTCAACAAAAAACTCTTGCATACTCTATATAAAAGGTTTTATTCAATAAATATTGTTTCAAAATTTGTGCAAACTTTTTAACGTTTTGTTCTACGGTTATATATTTAGGTAATTTGTTATAAATTTTAATTGCTTTTATTTGTGGACCTGAACTATGGATTTTAAGACTTGATAAGGGTAAGGCTAAATTATCTTTGTATCTCAAATTTATATATGTACTAGAACAGTCCTGTTTTTGGGGAAATAATGGAGGATTTTGTTTTACAAACTTACAAATTTCAAAAATATAGAGTGAAGTGAGAGTTATTGTTTTTAGTTCAGCAAAATGTGATCTGCAGCTTTCCAGTTTGTCCACATTATTTAAAATTCGTACGCATCTTTTTTGTAATAAAAATATTTTTTGAATTTTGCTGCTTTAATATTATAATGGTTAAAGATTTGTTATCATGATGACAGTGTTAAATTTTAGGAAACTACCTTTACTTAGGTATGTAAGTATATTTTCCATTTTGTAGTCGTTTTTATATTTTATTTAAAAATATTTTTTATTTCATCTATTTTAGTGGCTCATATACATAAAACACCTAATCAAACTCGTACACAAAATATCGTGAAAATTACATCGTCTAAGTTAACAACATGCTCATGAAATAAAAACTATTGGGCCAAACTGAATACATTTTTCAAGGGACTAAATAGCAGCTATTCCGCATTGCACAAAAAAGATTCACGTAAATCGGATCAGAAATCTTGGCGTAATCGGTGTTCATAAAAAAAATATACATACCGGCCGAATTGAGATTCCTCTTTCTAAAGTCGGCTTAAAATGTTGTCAGTTATATTAATAGAACAGAAATTTAAGTTAAATGTTAAACCAATATACATAATCGACCATCAATAAATCAACCGATGCTTAAACATTTATACTCTGATGGATCTCAAGTCAATTGAATAGTAATTAGAAGCAGTTAGCTTAACATACATAGGGCTTTATTGACTTAGTTATAAATTGAAATTCTAATAGGAATTAACGATTCACATGTTATAGTTATGCTAAATTGTTAATTACTCAATTGAGAGGTAATTTTGGTAATTATTGTAAATCGTTTTTTTTAAAGGGTGGCAAAGAAGCTTCTGGCTCGAAGCCTTCCATATATAAAATCTATTAATTTTTGGAGAATCGTACCTATATTAATATTTTAGTTTGCCTAGAATATTTTTTGGGTGGAATTGCGTTTTTCATGAAATACCTATCTATCCTATTCTATCTATTAATATAGACTTAAAAAACAAAACCTTATCTAAATACAAAATGTCATCTTAATCGTAAAAATGATTTTGATATACAATACCTATTCCTTGTATCAAATTCCATATTTATCCTATCCTGTATTGTGACAAAATGTTTGTGCATTTGAATGAGCTATTTGACTTTGCACAGACTTTAAAATTTAGAGGTTAATATTACTAAGTATGAGTTGCTCCACAGAGCTAGTTAAAGTTTAAGGATCCATTCTTAACGCCATACAACTTTGCTTAATCTGGTAACTCAAATATTATCATGCATTTATATGTAGATAAATATACAGAGTTCATTAAATATTTTTATACAATTTATAATCCACTTCTAGTACATTAAAATGACGTTTAAACATTTAAATTAATGGCAAACACAGATAATTTATTATTGGGAAATGGGAATCTGTATATTAATTAAAATAAGCTACGGAAATCTTTAAAAATAAACCTGGTCGCCAAAAGCTTGAATATAACAAAATACCTATTATATTACAATCCCATTAAAATACAAACAAAATAATTGAAGCGCTCAAAGTCTGCTTTGACAAAGTGGCTTTTTTTGATAACTCCTGTCACGCTACTTTAATCGTGTAAAACAGAATAACAGCGCAATTTTAAATTGGCGTCCAATCAAAGTCGAAGTTGTACCGTACTCAACTACTTTTGTCGAAGCTACTTCGTCAAAGTTGACTTTAAGCATGTAATTTCAGCTTTACGTTCGAATCCGAAACGCGATGCTTAATTTGTCACAGCAGACTTTGAGCATGTCAACGCAGCATTTAAGGCTGTGTATCAACACAATTAAATGGCACTGTCATATCTATAGTTACAATGTGACGAAAAAACAATCAGGTAATTTTTGATAAAACCAATTAAAGTCAAGTATATGAATTTAAATAATAATATAAGCTGTTATGGCAATCAATCTAAGACAAATTGCGACGTTTATTTATACGCAGATTCGCTTTTTCAAAATTATTTAAATTCAGGTTTTCACCAATTTCTACTGAATTAATTGAGATTTTGATGAGTGAGTCATTTTTAGGGAAATTATATACAAAAAGTACGTTTAAACGTGTAATGTTTTGTTGTATTTTAGATATTTTTTGGGATTATATGAACAAAGGTACAAATCTGGGCAGAAATTGAAGATCTCCTTTTGCTATACCTTTGGCTTGTTCTACTTGGACACTTAATTTTCACTATCAAATTGAGACCTAACTTTGATTGTCATCTATAATGGTTCAACCCATTTTTTATGTAAACGGTACTTTAACTGAACAGTTAAAGTAAGTTGGTGCAACTTACGCTAAGTGTTCAAGTTAGTAACGGTTATAATAAATTTATTTATAGCCTTTATTGTCGGCAATTTAATAGTTCTTTTTCCCACGGTAACCACTATTTCGCTTAAGGAAGGAAAATAAAGAGTCTCTTGTGATAATTTTAGGGAAGTGAGTTATTTTATGATATCAACTGTTTCTGGGGGACCCTCAAAATCATAAAGTTGCTTTGTTATGCGTATACGTGTATATACACTGTTTAGTATCTAATAAAATGCCCATACATTATTCCGCCCGGCATAGGATAAGATTATATGTTAAAGCTTTCGAATGAAGAAGCATCTGCCGATAAAAGATTGCCGAATAAATCTTCTGAGACACATTTACCTGGCAAAAAATAAGGAGAGGGTAAAAATCTTTTAGTAAGGCTTCATTTTCAGCAGCGTTTATCGAAAATTTTGTGTTGTTCATGCAAAAATACCTATAATAAAATACCTAGGGCCACTTGCATTCAGAATTAAAATTGAGGCTTAATCCTGTTCAACACATTATTTAATTTTTGCTAATTGTTTAAAGTCAAATAGAATGGATAATAGATAGAATCATGCTTAGACATGATAAGCTTTTCGATTCGGTTCATAAACTTTGGTGCTAGTGGACCTTAGTAAAGTAACAAATAAGGGATTAATAACAATATTTAACCAAAAAATTAAGTTTACAATAGTAATAAATACAAATACATATAGTTTGGAGATATTAAAGCGGAAGCGTACGATATGAACGCATCCGGCACATGGATCTCCTAAGATTAAACGTTTTTTTACCCCTTTCTGGGTGAGGGTCTGTAAGAGTGTATACTTAATTTACTATTAAAGAAAAACTGACTCGCTGATTGATCGATCACCTCATAGCCGAAACTGATATGCCCACTTCTAAGCATGAGAATTAGGAGCACGCGTTGTAGTGCGCGGGCAAAATAAATAGATAAATAAAAAAAAGTAAACGAAAAAGCAGTAGAACAGTTTAGGATTTATATATATATATATTTACAATTTTAAAGTATTTACAAATATAAAAAAATAGGGAGAAAAAGAGGATGAGTACATGTGAAGATGTGAAGTGTGGAGGTGTGAAGAGGGAATTGTAGAGGGCGTGGGTCGTGGGCGATCTTCTCAGTGGCGACTTTAGGGGTTTGGAGGACGTGTTGCTGACGGGCGGCGCTTTTGGGAGGCAGAAGTGCTCCTGTTCAGGCGTCTCTCGATTCTTGGCCTGCCCTGGCTGGCGGGCGCTGCTGGTAGGTTGGCTGGCGAAGTTTTGAGACGACCAGCACTGCTGGTGGAACTTCAGGTGCCGGTGGTAGGCGGGCCGAAGCAGCTGGAGGCTGGCCAAGGTAGCTGGAGTCCGTGCGGTAATTCCGCCGATGAGGTTGAACGTGTAGTGTAGGATAGTCGAGTAGAGAGTATTTTAGAAAACCTAAGGGTGCTGTATAGCTTTGAGGTCTTTGCTTGAGTCCCGGGGCAGCCAGCCCAGGGACAAGGCCTTTTAGTAATTTAGAGCTCGGTAGCGAGCTAACAAAAGTTAGTTAGGCAACTTTTACCGAAGAAATGGTTGAGAGATCAGGGTGGCTCGGCCTTTTATAGGTCCGGCACCATTTAAATTTAGACACGATTCGAATCGAATTACAAAGAATCAAAGTAGGTGATCTGACTTAGTTGAAGACAGTATCCGTGTCATGGGTAGCCATGACAACGGAGAAAAATATTAAGGTGTCACAAATGTCAACAAAATAAATATACAAAATTATACCTAAAATTAAATAAAAACGACGTAATAATTATGAAAAGTGTATTTTAAATAAATATCAGAATATAGATCAGAAGTGTCCAGCACTCTGGAATAGTGATTTTTAGTACATGGAATTTACGAAATGATGAATAGTGATAAATTTTTGAAATTGTGCGTTTCCAAGAATTAATAACGAAAAATATGATTATGCCTGATGAATAACTATGATCTTAGATGACAAAATGTGTGGAATGGAACCTATGAATACCAAAAGGAAGGATCGTCCCTGAGGTACGTTACAGCGTCTGATGAAATAACATGTAAGTACCTATTATACAAGTGTAGTTGAATATATTAATCAACCATTAAATTTATCTAATAAAAAAATTAACACATCAATTCGATAAATATTTTCAACCATATCGAATAAAGAAATACATTCAATTCATATTGATTTGAACTCGAGAGTAATTTACATTTGTATATATTAACCAACTGATGAAATTATCGTAATGAATAATTTCAATCACAGACCGAACCAATAGTCCGGGAGCCACCAATCCTGAAAGCTCCGTGATCACGGATTCTAATATTTTTAATAGAAAATAAAAGTTAACGTTTATACGAACAAGATTTGATGGTCGGCGTGGATTTGATTGGCCGGAAATATTTTAATTAAATTATTTATTATTAAATTTCCATATTTTTTTTCCGTCATCACGGATTTTGATTAATATTATATAGAATTTTGTGTGAAATATTATGTTCAACAAGAAAAAATCCGGCCGACCAATGATTATTAGCCGGAAAGGTCACGCATACCTATTTGAATGGTGTGATAAGGGGTAAAATTTATCCATCATCACGGAAACCTTTATTATTTTTTTTGATTCACGCGTTTTAATGTCACATTTATAATTATCTTGGTATGCGTGCTTACAAACTGCCGAAAGTATCGCGCATACCAAAGGACATTGTTCAGCGTCCATACATAGTTAGCCTAAGAACCAACAATCATGAAATATTATTTTCTAGGTTCGAAATCGTAAGTAAATGACTGTAAAAACAAAGATTATTGACGGACACTTCTGAGAACTTAAATTATTAGGAAAACTAAAATGTTTTTGAGGTTATGTTTAATATTCTATGAAACATAGGTCAACCTATGAAATTAGCATGTACTCAGTATGAAGTAAATTAATATTACAACAAATTCATTTTATTCGGTGCGATTTTAAAGAATATCTATTAGGAAAAACTTGGTTAGGTAGGAATCATGAATAAAATAAAAACTGTAGTTTTGCTTCTTATTTATTTACTATTTTTCTCGTAGTTGTATAATATTGTATTTTGTATTTATTTGTATATCACATATGTATATTGTGTAAATATGCAGCGTGAATGTGTATCGGGTGTTGTGTTCTTGAATAATTAAGCAGTATGATCCTCTCAGGATGTTGTGGCACAGGTTCACTAGTACTTGGTAATAAGGGCTCTTCTCTTTGGTAACATTAGATAGCCAAGCATATTAGATAGCCAAAATAGTTAGTTTAAAGGAAAAACAATCGCAAATAAACACACACAACAGGTAATCCGAAACGAGAATGCACTTTCCGGTATATTAAACTACTCTTTGGAATGCACGAATGCCACAGATTACTACGAATGCAAACTGCCTGCACCACAACCACAGAGTTACCAGTTTTATGCCGGCCCTTCACTTGACAACAGTTTGTCCTTGTCATGCTTAATAAGGGTAGTTTTCCAATTACAGCACTAGAGCGAATTATGCGTCATAATGCTTGTCGTTGCATATTTTAACTACAGCAACGCTTCGCTTCGTGTGATGCGTGCAATCTACCAACTCAGTGACAGAAAATTAACAAGCGTTTTTTCTTTAAGTTTTGTTGAAAAAATTTTAAAGCTTTCGTTTCATTGCAGTTCTTGTAAAATAATCAAAGTTAATTCAAACTGTGTTAAAAAATAAATATAAGTATGGATGAAGGTACAAACATTGACTTAGCGCACTCTGCTGGTGCATTTGAAAACTAATTCACGTTCCAATTAAGCATCAGCATAATTCGGCATTGTGCGCCACTGAGTCGCATTATGCTCTGTAATTGGAAAACTAAGCCAAGTGAAGTGCCGGCATTAGGAAGAAATAGTGTTTTGTTTGCAGGGCTGTCATAGATTATACACATAAAATGGTATTTATTGTCTCAGATTATTTTTTAACTTTTTAATTTAGCTTACTTAACTGGAAGTGTCCGTCACAATCTAAATACTGATAATTATCGCAAAAAATATACTAAGAATTATCATAAATGCCAAATTGGTGTTGGTTCTTAGGCCAATTTTAACATTGTCCTTTTATTGTGTGAGTGAGGATTAAACTGTTATAGATTTCACTTACTTCATGACATTTCTTTTAGAGTCTCTCGTCTACCTCTGGTCTCTTCCTTAAGTTTTTAACTATTTATTATACTAACTAATATGGAAAAGAGGGAATACAGGAAATTCTTTATTTGGGTTGATTATATAATAAATGAATGTTGATACAAAAATATGTTCAATTCAAGTTTAACACACACACAAAACACTTCATATTGAAATTTTTATGATGAAACGCTGAGATTAGATCTAGTGCTTTAAATGTTCTATTATAACGCAACAGTACACTGAATCAATCGTCAGTATATCACTAAAATGGACACAATATCACAAAAAATCAATATCTGATTAAAATATCAAAAGATGTACAAATATTAGACGGTTTGACCATTTTAAATTATTATAAATCCAAAAAAAATGTTTTTTTATATATTCAACAGTGAATTTTCTTAAATTAATATGTATATATTTAGAATGCTGATGCGTAGTAAGCTATACAAAATAACGACACTTTTGACAGCTAGGAAAACAGCAGACTGAAATGTCTAAATGATCTAAACCCCCAAAATGCTGTAGGACAACGTAGGCATGCTGTGACCTTTTCGGAGTAAGAGAGAAAGACCTATGGAACTTTAACATAAATTCGATGTTACTCTTATCTCACTTACTCTTGGAGCAGTTTTATGGACTTGAAAAGAAACCGGATAGGCGAGGAGCCACCAATCCTGAAAGCTCCGTGAACACGGATTCTAATAATTTATATTTATTTGAAACCGGAGTGAGAGAGTTAACACTATGCAGCCCTGTCGTAGAACAACCTCACTTTACGGTATTGTGTATCTTTGAGGCAGGTAAATGTTAAATTCGTAGGGAATAGAAAGATACGAACTCATGCAAGGTTTCAACTTGAACCAAAAATCTGCCTCATTCACTCTTTACAGAAATATAGAAACCGTTAAAAAGTGAAGAGTTAAAATTTGGTATGCGCGATACTTTCGGCAGTTTGTAAGCACGCATAGCAAGATAATTATAAATGTGACATTAAAACGCGTGAATTAAAAATAATTATAAAGGTTTCCGTGATGATTGATAAATTTTACCCCTTATCACACCATTCAAATAGGTATGCGTGACCTTTCCGGCTAAAAATCATTGATCGGCCGGATTTTTTCTTGTTGAATATAATATTTCACACAAAATTCTATATAAGATTGATCAAAATCCGTGATGACGGAAAAAAAATATGGAAATTTAATAATAAATAATTTAATTAAAATATTTCCGGCCAATCAAATCCACGCCGACCAAGCAAATCTTGTTCGTCTAAACGTTAACTTTTATTTTTTATTAAAAATATTCTTTTCTTGATTGGTGCCTCTTCCCTATGAGTGGAATAGGGAGATTCCACGTGGACCAGTGTGGATTGAAAGTGGGTGCTAATGCCTGCAGATGCAGCTGGGACGAACGGCTTCACGTGTCTTACGAAGCACGGAGGATCTCAATATGTTGAGTTTTGTCACCCATTCTGTGATCGACCATTGCAAAAGTTGCTTAACTTCCACGATCGCAAGCCGAACGCGTTAACCACCTGTATCATCGTTCTCCACTAAGGTTTCCGCTTTTGCTGCATCATTTCTCAAGGCCAAAATAAAAATTGCATGAAACTTAGTTATTTTCAAATGTAGAAATTGGTAGAGCGCTGGTTACATTACTCAAACCCTAATCAGTAACTAACACCGTTAGTCAGGTTTTAATGAAAATTCAGTACCATGTGAAGTAAAACTAGTTTGGCCAATATAAGCTAAGTTTCGGTATTACTACTCAACTAAACTTGAGCTAAGATATAACTTTGCATAATGATTATATCTGAGGTAAAACAAATTTAATGGCAGCTTAAAAGCTTTTAAGAAATATATCCTTTGGCTTCATCACTTTTTATTAGATCTTTAGCAAATATTTAGGAGTGAAAATAAAATCTTGCCTAGTAAGTACCCATTACTAATTGTTGACGCAAAATCAACATGTTTTATTAATGTTCATAATTTTCAATTTTAAATCTCTCGCCACCTATTATTATTGTAATTAAGTGGTCACACTTCTTTAATCTGTATCTTCATGAAACACCAACCACTCGGCCACGGAGGTTGTCATATTTTATTGAATACTAGCGGCCCGCCCTCGCTTCGCTTCGGTGTAGAGCTGAAGCGTGGACTACAGTTTTTGTTCTCAGGCTTGTTTTATACACAATGACATTCATCTATGATTATTCTTATACCTGCATGCAAAGTCTCAGCCCGTTCGGTTTTAAAATTGACAAAGTTTCATACAAACTTTCATTCCTTATTTTATCCCCTTGGGGGTAGAATTGATCAAAATCCTTTCTTAGCGGATGCCTACGTCATAACATCTACCTGCATGCCAAATTTCAGCCCGATCCGTTCAGTGGTTTGGGCTGGGCGTTGATAGATTACCTTTGAGTTTTATATATATAGATTATAAAAAAACTGAAGATGGTATATTTATCTTTTCCAAACTTCTATTGACATCACGTCGCTCAATTGTTTTGCCTTCCCAGAATCTCTCCACTAACATTTGAAATTTATGGTATGGTATTAAAGTTCAAATTGACTTTTAAGTATTATTACGAATCGTTTGTATGGGAGTAAAGAAAAGTTTTGTTTTTTGACATTTTCAGGCATTTTTTTTTAATTTTTCTCTTCGTAAGAACCATCCTCGTACTTCAAGGAATATTCTAAAAAAAAAAATCAGTCAAATCGGTCAAGCCGTTTTCATGTTATGTCGTGACAACGGAAAACGGGTTTCATTTTTATATATATAGATATATCCAATTTATCAAATAATTGCAATCGTTCCTTGTCTAATTTTTCATTTTTTATAAAGAACTTTTGTTTTTTTACAAATTTTTGAGTATTTTTTATGTATATATTATTTTTTATGTATTTCTTTACTGTTTTTAGTATTATCATGTGTGAGGTCTATTGTGACAGTGGGCTGGTTATTAATTGTAGCAGACACAAACCATCAACTCTTCGAAAAGGCTCTAATTCAATGAAGCTGTTATGTTTTGTTTCGATGCTTCTAGGAGTGAAAGTGTGTGATAGGCATCTTGTAATTGTGTTTCTAAAATGTTAATTCGCTGCAATGTTTGGTCATACTCATTTCTGCACTGATCAAACCCATCCACGATGCACTGCAGCCTGTCCCGAGCGTCAATGGCATCACTATACTGTTTGTGTAGCTCAGCCATTTCACTCTTTAACTTTTGATTTTTATTTCCTTTCATTGTCATCCAGTTTCCTGTTGATATGATTACACAATTCCTTGGATGTTCTAAGTTCTCCTTAAGTCAGCTAAAGTTTAGACTCCTCCTGGCGAGACAAAGCCTTACGGGACATCATATTTCAACGCAATTAATAAGTATAAAAGTACAAAATTAGAATAACAGGAATTGTCTAACCAAACAGAGCATGGTTATGTGTGTAATTATTTTGAAAAGTAAAACAGTATTTTACATTTTTTTATGCTACACTTATATAAGTACAGCAATAATTAAGTAGTTTTTAGTAAAACTTGTTACACTTACTGCTATAAAGAGAGAAATTCCTTGAAAACAGATGATAATGACTTCCAAAAAAAAATCGGTATTTGTCACAATTGATTAACACTTTTTTGCGTTACTCACATTGGTATTTTTAAAAAACACTTAATATTTAATGTTTATTTAATGTCTTGGTTTCGAACCTTAAATTCCCAAGATTAATGTAAATTAATTTCAAAAATATAGGGACAATTCAAAATCAGCTGTTTGCGACAGTGTTGCCAGAGGAAGAGGAAAGTATTTTCATACTGCAAAAGAGAGCTGGTCGTGCCATATACAACCTTAAGGCAAGAGAATCTCTTAGAGAAAATTTTAAAGAAATTAATATTTTAACACTGGCCTCGCAATATATTTAAGTAAGAAAAAACTATGACGCATTTGCAAAAAAGAAGTCAAACCCATAACTTTAACACGACATTTAATAACAAGCATATCGTTCGATGTTTCAGACTCCAAAAATCAAGAGGTTCATTTCTGGGTTGTAGTATTGCTTTGTTTAATTAAATTCTTCAAGATCTGATTGAGTTTCCATTGACCAAATTTAAATCTCAGATCAAGAATACTCTAATGAATAAGGGCTATCATAAAGTTGATGATTATTTAAAATGTCGTAATGCATGGACATAGTGTTTCTTGTTATTTGTTATTTATTGGGTATTAGTTCATTTTTCATAATGCCGCTTCCTATATACTAAATATAAAGTGAACTATAAAATCAATTTTAACTTTATATCTATATTCTAATTGATGTAATGGAAGGTGACTTCAGAAGTATCTTTGAAGTCATTTTTCAACTTGACGACTTTGTATAAAACAATACAGGGAGAAAAAAACAGTCCTTGCTGAGTTTTGTGCCAGTTCTTCTCAGTACATGGTCTCCCGCCGTAGTTTTGCGAACCGATGGCGTAGCTTCTTGACCTTTTCAAGTGCTTTTAATAGCCTAGACTAAATAAATGATTTTTGATTTTGATTATTGATTTTATATGTAGTTAATTACCTGCATTGAGACATTGGATACTTTTTATCCCAAAAAAAATGTTAAGTTCCTGGGGTATTCTCAATAAACTAAAGTTAATATTATACAAAATTGCTACACTTCACTTTGTAATAATGTGAAAACACAGCCTGCATAGGATTATATTATGCTTATACTAAAGCATATTATGCTTATCGCACTAGCAATTTTCTCCTTTAGGCCTGAAATTATATTCTTTCTGGATCTTTTTGAAGAGCCAAAATGATTTCGCATAACAGTTTTTTTTTTCTTAAATTTCATATATGTATGGGTTTTAAAATACAATTCCAATGGTTAAACTCCTTATTTTATAAGGAGACGGAAAATATTTTTACTTAACTTAATATACTTAGTTTTAGGTTTGGAGTTTCTGGGCAATCAGTTACTGGGACTGTTTACTTTATTATATCAAAAAATACAACATTGCGTAAAATAAATTTAATTATTAATCTTATGTCTCTTAGTAGAAATAGATAACAGATATCAATCAAAACGTCATAACAAGCGAGAGAATTCGTACCCGTAACAAATAGACTTAATTAATATTACCATCAGTTCTCTCGAATCACTTCAGTTACAACCAGAAGTAAGTTTGTATGTACCTGTTTTCAAGAGGTCGTTATTCGGTCTACGCCGTAAAATCTAATGCGAGTAGCTGAGGCCGTTCATTTTATGGGTCACCATATCTTTATAGAAACTGTACAAACGAATGGAACCATTAAATATTGATGTTCCGTTTAATATAATTAGAATAATGATTTAAGGGAACACGATGTTCTTCACGATATATGAAATTTCAAATAATAAGAGAGATTTTTAACGGTTACGTCCCTAAAAAATGGAACTCTTATAGGATCACTTTGTTGTCCGTCTGTCGCGTAGCCACGTAAAAATAACGGCGTAATCAGTTAAGCATTCTAGAGATTTTAAACTTAGTATGTAGACACAAGCCTAATGTTTGTAAAACTCTAGTAACTCTCAACAACCATTGAATTGAATTAGGCCATTAGTGCCATTAGTTACATTTAAACTTCGAATCTGAAATATTTCGCTGTAGTTAAATATGTCACGAACCACTGAGCAGCCAAATCTGAGACATAATACCATGGACCAATAAACGTACCTACGTAAAATACTGAGAATTACCCAAATTTTGAAAGTTTCTCTTGAAAATTAAAGCACCTTTATGATAAACATGGCTTTGAATAAATTAAACACTATAATATGAGTCTACAAAATTATAAATATACTCTAAACTACTTAATTGAAGTAGTAAAAGTATACATAATATGTAGGTAGTATGAAGAATTTTTAAATTCGTTTGGTGACCTATTCAGTCATTAAGTAGTTTAGAAATAATCATTTTTGTAATTGGCGTACCTAATTTCAACGCCAGATATAGGAATATAATGTGCTTGTGCTAGTAAAATTGTCATATCATTGTAATTTTATCATTACATCAGTTTAAAGTTCACGAAATTGTTTTATTAGAGAAAGCCACCAAACAAGACAAAGGGAAAACGTAAATAATCAGCGATCACAACATCAAAATAAGAAAACGCGTCGACGTTTTCTAACCCGCCGTCGGCAGCGAGCGAAATTCATCATCACTAATTTTCTAGAAAAAAATACAATACTTTTAGCTGACTTTTAATAACCATCAATTACTAAAAAAATAAGTAAAATGCACAATACAGATTTATATTTTAAAAACATTTAAATAAGTTTTCTTTTAGCTGACTTCAAAGAGAAAGAGGTTCTCAATTCGTCAATATTTTTTATTGTTGTTGGCTCATATCTCCGAGATGCATGGATGGATTTCGATGATTCTTTTTTTATTAAAATCAGTTTTTTGACGAGATGGTCCCATATTGATTTGGTAAAACTCTAATGAGTACTTTGGGAGAAACAGTGGAACTTCTCAACTACAAACAGTACTCACTTCGTGTTCGGTTATTTTAAGAGATATGGAATAAAAAAGCAGGCCAGGTAACCTAAACTTAGTTAATGTTATTGTGGCTTATAAAAAGTGGAAAATAAAAACTTTTCAACAAAAATAAAAACTGACGTCATAAAAAAAACCAAACAGTAAACGGTAACACAGATCCATGAACACGCATGGCACCGTCTCCAAATGTTAATTTGTCTCTAAAATCCGTTCCGTTCTATATCTAGTACCAAATAATCAGCGCATTATTTAAAAGTAAGAAAACAAAAATGTACTTATGGCAGTTATTAGCAATTTACAACAAAATATTTTGCGGGCAACCTCATCCGTTCTATGAGCAACTAACGCATTTTTCAAAAGTAAGGAAACAAAAGAATACTTATGGTATAAAAAAGACACTGACTAATGCTTGCCATTCTCCGATGCAAGCAAATATTACAGTAGGTTTATAAGACGTGCTTCTTCATCGTTAACTTTGGACACAGATTGAGAGTACCATTTTTATGTGAAATGGGGGGGTGGTGGCAAACAAGCATTGGCCTGCTTTATAGGCTATCATAGGCGATAAAAACGCTAACAAAACTTTTGCCTTTTCAAAATTTATTTAAAGTATTCCAATCCCAATCATAAATTGCAAAAAACTGCAGTACAGAATAATGTAATTTGGCGGCCAGTTTTCTGTGAAATTAATATTATATCCAGCATAATCATAATAATCATTCATTTAAGGCATATCACCCTTAAAAAATACAAACGTATAATGGGAAATGGGGTGGCACTCCGACCTAAAACCTAAGTAAATTTAAACGAAACTAGATTAAAAAAACTCATCTCCAAAATTATAGTGATTAACGGGATTGTTACCATGTACCTTGTTTTTCGTGAGTCCCCGATATTTCGGTACTGTTGAAAGCGCCATGATCGCGGAACTTAATTGTAATGTTAGTGACCATGAAAGTTTAAAACAATATATTATCATCACAAAAACGCCGTCATCGGAGAATAAAATGGTACCTACCATTATCTTAGTTTTACTTTTATATCATTTTTGTGATTTGTGGGTACTAATACATCTATTTCCTTTTATTGGTAATTTTTATTCACTTATTCACGGAATAACAAAATATTACAATTCTATTAAAGGATTCTACCCATGTCAAAAATTACTAGAATAAATTGTCTATATAATATTATAAAAATGTATTTAAACCTGTATGACAATTCGTCATACAATTATATTCTCGTAAACAATATTCGACTAGATAATGATAAACTCAGTTATCATTTTGTTCTCGTACTAAACCGTACAGCGATTTCGTATAAAGTTGTGTAAGTAAAATGACTCTTATGGATTTTGGAGAGCATTGTTAATCAACAAATAAAGTGAATGAATCTAACGTCAATAACGATAACCATGTCGACAGTTGAAAATCAAAATCGCTTAACCGCTACTTTAATAACTTATAACGAGTATCAAAGTTTTTTTTTATAAAACACGTCATAATAATTGAGAATAAAAATTAAAATATATTTATAAAAAATATTTTGTAATACCCATTTTTTTAATATATATATACTATCCTTTATGAATTAGACGTAGCTTAATCGAAAATCATTCGGACCGCTCCAGATTTTTATTCTCCAGTATGGAAAAACATGGAATAGATAATGTTTTAGACAGAATTTAGATTTCTTGCTACCACATTAAATATATCAAATGGCGCTCTCAGCGTCACCGTTATCGCTGATGTCAAACAAAGATTAATTATCATCATTTAGCCATATGAAGACTGCTGAGCATAGTCTTCTTCCAAAGATTTTCACACTGATCGGTCTTGAACTGCCCTTATCCAGCGGCTTCCCGTGATCTTCAATATATCGTCGATTTATCTGGAAACTTTCATTTTTGCAGTTATTTTTTTATTTTCCGGGGGCGGCGAAAATGCCCTACGCGCTGAAATTATGTGTTTCTAACCGTTACTAGTATTCAATAACACAAGTCTTACAGTGATTACTTCTTGACTAGCCTAATTAATTATGCTACTACGCTATATAATAATAAAAAAGACAACACTACTTTTATATGTTGTTCAACCTTCAAATTGTTTTGTAAGTTTTAATTAATGACAGGAAAACCTTTAGCATCAAATTGAAAAGGTATTTACATTGGTAGACAGTAATTAAACGTCAGTCACGCGAATGTTCCGATTGATTCCTATACATTCTAAAGCACCTATTTACCTATTTTTTTTTATAGTAAATGGATGTTTTAGAATTTTACAGCAAGCTGTACCTCCTTCCAACGAATGTGAAATCACAATGGCCTTACAAACGCTATTTAGAACTATTGTAATTGTATCAAATAATGCAAATGGCATTGAAAAGGTTTCAGACAATGTAGATATATAGCCTGATAAATACTCTATAAAAGTAATGAAAAAATATTTTTTATTGATAATCTAAATCAGAATATCTAGTCACTTAACTGTTACCAATATATTTTATGTTTTTATTTTTATTGTTCATTTTGGAATAAGTCTCTACCTATATGCCTCCATATTATTTTCATTCGGGCAAAGAAGAATTATAGTTTAGTTACGTGTTAAGTATCGCATAGTAACTAGAAGATTAATAAGTTAATATTTTTAAAGGGAGGAGCCAATTAAAATTACAGTACTTTAAAATATATGTTGATACATTTTTAAATAAGTGCATATGAGTTTAATCATGTAGTAAGATGCTATATATTCTATTTTCATTCGAGATACTTTTCAATTATTATGGCTACATTTAAGAATTTGATTCAGAACTGAGTTTTGTAAAGTCTGTTTTAGATTAAAACATAGAGCATACGCATACCTACTTATATCAGCACTTTTATATCCAATAATATTTTCCTAGAGGCAACACTTTGACCGATTACCTTGAAACGTCACAATTTATGTTGTCATTTTGTCTCAGCGTGATCTCACTTTTATTACTCAAAGTTTAAAAACATACAAAGTTTACAAAAAAATAAGAAAGTAGAAAATACTAATTATGATGGTCATAAAACGGGACTCGGCTTATTATTTTTTTTAAGAAAAACGGATAGATGAGAATGATATTGATTAGATTAGAATAATTGATTTATCACCTGAATATAGGATAGACCTTAAGCCAAGGGGCTTAAGGTGAAGAAGTCATCACTTAATTACATTTCTAAATAAGTGATGTCGTCACTTGAAAATTTTGGTTCTTAGTAGTTTGTTAAAAGCAAAATAGAAAGGCCAAAAATAACAAGTATATAATTTCCCATTCACATTTTATTTGCGCAACTATGTTAAGTATGTAAATGTCCTGTCGGTTTCACGGATTAATTATATTTATACTGAAATTCAATACATTTGGCGATGTTTCGGGGTGAAAACGTAACAGTTCGCATATATTTATAAAATCTCTTTTTAACGTATCCTAAAGGCAGCATTGAAGTTAGGTTATAAAGGTAAAACTTTTAGGTTAGACTAAAGTAAAAAGTGATCACCTTTTTGCGATATATTGTTAACAATATGTAGAATAAAACAAAGAATGAAATAATGAGGCATTAAATTGATTTGCGTTTCTGAGTACAGCAGTAAGTATTTTATTTTCTAAAACTCATTAGTTTAGGAGTAAATATTCAAATAATTTTGCTATAGACAGTGATGCTGAATTCAGTTCTAAATCAAAATTACTTCGCCTGACAGGCCCGTTTATCGTATCGCAAAAACAATATTAATTCCTTACAGATTAATTTTGCCTGCCCGGCCTCTGGCTGAAATACATTACACGTCCCTAACATAAATGCCTGTGTCAGTGACAGCTCATTCGAAATGTTCCATATTTTTCTGTAAATGAATCTGTTGTTTTGTCATCTATCTCCGTATTTCCTGCAGTACTATTTGTTTGCATTTGAAATCATTTTATCATTCCTAGTTTTTACTTTAAATGAGGATAAAAATCCTCATTACAGTTTTGTCGGGGATTTCGAGGCACTTTTATGTTATTACTACCTCTACGTGAAATCGTTCGCGTGGATGTCGGAAAATAATCCCACTCCACCATTACCACCTAGGGTTATAAAAATAGTAATTTTCTTCGTGTATATTTGGTAGGTCTGAGAATAGGTCTTACTATTCTCAGACCTACCAAATATACACGAAGAAAATCACAAATACTGGTTAAGCTGTTTCAGAGGAGTTCGAAGACAAATACTGTGCCACGACATTTTTACCTATATACTTAGATTTGACAAACATCTGTTTTAATCTAAGCCTATATAAGATAACGAAGATTTGCTACAAAAAGCAAAAGAAAATATTTGGAAATACAATCAAAACGATTTAAAAACTCATTTTAACATGCCACATCAATAGATTGGCATCGAGAATTTTCACATTCGTTAATTAAAAGATATAAAGAACAAACTGAACTTCGGAACCCATCCCTTTTGAGTAGATGTGTAGGTATATTGTTCATGTTTTTATTGTACAATAGGTACTAGATATTTGAATGGCTTCGATCCCAAAATTAAGTCAGCTCACACGCTATCCAAATCAGAATAAATGACGGTGCCTCTAACCCAGAAAATCCTAGACAATAGGTATAAAAACATTTAGTACATTTACTCGTTGGCACTGAATACAAACTGTCTGCGTAGGTTAAGTTACATGATGATATAACAAAAAATCAAAAGGACGGAATATTTAAAAATAAATTGTTATTTTAATATTTCGAAAAATAAATGTATGTCAATTACGTCTACCCGGCGGAATATATTGTATTTATTTTAAAAGAATCTAGTGACGTAAAATTGTGTCAGTAGAACCATCAACTGTTCTGATTACTGGTAAATCAGACGTAAAGGGGTTTTGATTACGATTCTCCATATAAATGTCACAACTAATACTCAATCATAATCTTTCCTGATATGCATGATGAAAGTGAACTTTATTCCAAGCACCGTAGGACTTCCACACAAAACTGCGACGTCGTATCGCATCGCAGGAAATAGCGATGCGAATTGCTGCGATACGATTTTGTGCGGCAAAGCTTTGGTTAAGCTGACCATACCTTCAACGGTAGTCAGCCGTATTGGACGTGTTTTAGTAATACTGACATGGATCGCAAAAATATTGTTGCACTAAAGCGTTGTTGGGTGAAGATAGGTATAGTTCGCTTAGTACTTATCTGCGGTGCAGTCGGGAGGCGGTGTAAACAATAATCCAGCACTTCACAGTTAATAGTTTATTGCACAAGCAAAGAGGAAAGTATATATAATAGAAGGAGTACAGAGCACGGTCAGTGATAAACAAGCACAAAAGTATAAAGGAAAAGCACAGACAAAGCAACATAAACAATAATACGGTTGACTACACTACGAGTGTCGGGGCTATAAAGCGCGGAGCAATTTAGCATGCGTACGGTGTCGAGTATAGGTTCCGACTGTCGTGCAACGTGACCTCTGCGCGTGAGCCGGCCGGTTTGCAAACAATAGGCGGCGAAGTGAGTGCGCGTGTCCATTCGCCACACGACTGTTATAGATCGGCTGATGCACGGCACGATATAGTGTAATTGTTTTGGAATAAATGTTTGTGCTTGTGATGACAGTATCTCTTATCTATTAGACAAGTCCGTCCGTCCGTCCGTGGTGCTGTTTCAGCGGCCAAACCGTAAGAGATAGATATAGAGAATGTTTAAGTTATAAGTTAAGAATAGTCTGATAAGACTACAAACTGGATGTGAGTAACGTAGCATTTCCGGTTTTCGAGAAATCACGTGATTTCTATTTCAAACGAAACCACACAAAATCTCCGAAGTTCTCAATTAATTAAATACATTTTTTTTTGGTGAACATTTGGTTCACTGGTTTGCTAGTATAAATATAATTAATAAATATTGTTATATATTAAATGTAAATAATAAATGTTATTTTGTATAAATGTAAATATATTAATTAATAAATAATTGGTTTTAATATTTAATGTTTTATATTTATTTGTAGTTATAAATTGTAAATACATATTATATAATATTTTATATATTTCAAAATACTTATATAACATCTATAGATAAGATTGTGGGAGAACCCCACATAAGGGGGGGTTATGAGACCTGGTTAGGGTCGATAGTAATCTGGGAAACGGACGCGTCTCCCAGAGCGTGTGGTTTTTTGAGGCTGGGTTACAGTGGGTGTGTGTGTGTTAAGTGTATATGTATTAGTGGTGTTTGGAGGTGTGTATGTGTGTGTGTTTTGTGTCAAGTCTTCCTCGTCTGTAAGCACGAATGCGGGTTTTAAGCGGTCGATGCTCACGGTGACGGGATTGCCTTTGACAAGAAGTTTGAATACCTTGTCACTTCTTTCTAAAACCTTATGAGGTCCAGAGTAGGCAGGTTGGAACGTCACACGTGAAGCATCTTCTCGTAGAAAGACATAATTGGCAGCGGCTAATTCTTTGAAACAAAGACTTTGTGATTGCCATGGCGAGATGCTGGAACAGGCTTTAGTTTTTCGGCGTACGAACGTAACCGCGCTGTAAAATCTGACAAGTCAGATGTGCCAGGTGTGTTCGGATGGAAAAATTCGCCAGGAAGTCTTAATGGTTCGCCGTATAATAGTTCTGCCGTAGAAGATTGTAAGTCCTCTTTGAAGGCGGTACGGATGCCAAGCAGCACAAAAGGTAACACCTCAATCCAATTTTGTTGGGCATGGCAGGTAATGGAGGCTTTCAATTGCCTGTGAAAGCGTTCCACAAGACCGTTACATGCCGGATGGTAAGCGGTGGTGCGTTTATGGTGGAACCCTAGTGTTTTTGCGAGATATTGAAACAGTGCGGACTCAAATTGTGCGCCGCGATCTGTCACAATATCTATAGGGCAACCAAAACGGGATATCCAGCCAGATATTAAAGCCTTCGCGACTGTTTCGGCTGTTATGTCAGTCAATGGCATGACTTCAGGCCACCGTGTGAATCGGTCGATAGCCGTCAGGCAATATCTGTATCCTTGACAGATGGGTAAGGGACCGATAAGGTCGATATGGACGTGCTTGAATCGCGCGCGAGGCAAGTCGAAAGTACCTAAAGGTGCAGATACGTGTCGAGTCACCTTTGCACGCTGGCACGACGAACAAGTGCGAACCCATTCGCGACAGTCCTTTCTCACTCCGGGCCATATGAATCTGTCGGCAACGAGCCGTGCAGTGGCTGTGGCACCGGGGTGACTAAGTGAGTGGAGGCTTTGAAATACCTGTCTGCGTAATCCTTTGGTGATGAATGGCCTGGGAGTCGGTGTACTGATGTCACAGTACAAAGGAGTTCGACAACCAGGGTAATCCATCTTTTCGAGACGGAGAGAAGAAGGGTCTGACAGATATTGGGCCAGTTCTGTATCAGATTCTTGGGCTTGGGCAAGGTTGGTGAGGGAAATCGGTGCGGCCAGTTCATGAACGCGAGATAGGGTGTCGGCAACGACGTTGTTTTTGCCGGAGATATGCTTTATGTCGGTTGTGAACTGGGATATGTAGTCCAGATGACGGAACTGCCTAGGCGAACAATTACGCTTCCGCTCATGGAAGGCGTAACAAATCGGCTTATGATCCGTGTAAACTATAAAATGCTTTGCCTCAAGCATATGGCGGAAGTATTTAATGGACTCGTAGATCGCGAGGAGTTCGCGATCGTACGGTGAATACTTCTGCTGAGCTGGATTAAGTTTCCGGGAGAAAAAGGCTAGGGGTTCCCATACGTCACCTTTTTGTTGCTGAAAGACGGCTCCTATAGCCAGGTCTGATGCGTCTGTAACCAATGCCTGGGCTCGGCAATCTGGATGTACCAAGAGAGCTGCATTGGAGAGGCTTTCTTTGGTATCTGAAAAAGCCTTCAGAGCATCGTCAGCTAGGGTGATGGGTGTGGAACCTTTTACTGCCCCCATGAGCAAGTTGTTCAAAGGCCCTTGGGTTTGTGCGGCATTGGGCAAAAATCGCCTATAAAAATTGGCCATGCCCAAAAACCGTCTGAGAGACCTGACGTCTTTTGGTGGGGGGAAGTCTCGGATGGCTTGTACCTTTTGCTCCAGTGGTTTGGTTCCGCTCTCCGAAATACGATAACCTAAAAAGGTTACCTCGGGAGCACCGAAAACACACTTGGACACGTTGACGACCATGCCATACTCCCGGAGTCTGGTAAATACTTGTCTGAGGTGGTCTTCGTGGCTGGTGTGGTCTCTGCTAAAGATCAAAAAATCATCTAAATAGCAGTAGACAAAGTCCAGGCCTCGTGTCACCTCATCAACAAAACGTTGAAAAGTTTGGCCTGCATTTCGCAGACCAAACGTCATATAAGGGAATTCGAACATACCGAAGGGTGTGGTGATGGCGGTCTTCGGTATGTCCTCCTTGCAGACAGGTATCTGGTTGTACGCCTTTTCAAGGTCGATGGTGCTGAAGACCTTGCAACCAGAGATGTTATGGGCGAAGTCATGGATGTGGCGTATTGGGTACCTGTCTGGTATGGTCCGTGCGTTGAGCTGCCTGTAATCGCCACAAGGACGCCAGCCGTTGTCCTTCTTCGGCGCCAGAGGCAAAGGAGACGACCACGGACTTTCAGAAGGTCGAGCTGTGCCATTGGCTACCATGGCGTCGAACTCAGCCTTCGCTATTTTCAATTTGTCCGGCGCTAGACGCCTGGGTGCAGACGAAACTGGAGGACCTGGTGTGATGCGGATGTGGTGCTGTGTATTGTGTGGTGTGATGCGTTGTGTACCAGCTGGTCGCGTGATGTCTGAAAAATCGCGAGAAAGCAAAGCATGGTAACGCGATTCACCAGTGGGAACCTTTACTGAAAGCACGTTGTTAGAAGCTAAAGCCAGTGAAGCTGGGGCAGAAACAGTAGTAGTTTTATCAATAAGCTGCTTATGTCTACAGTCTATAATTAAGCTATAAAAGCACAAAAAGTCTACCCCTATAATGGGCTTAGTGACGTCAGCTACCACAAAACGCCAAGGATATGTACGGCGCAGACCCAGATCCAGATTGAAGTGCGCGTAGCCATAGGTGGAGATAGTAGTCCCGTTGGCTGCGGTGAGATGGTAGCTCATTGGTGCACGTCGCTCTCGAAGTTGACAGCGGGGGAAAACACAGAGGTCGCTGCCTGTGTCGACCAGGAACTGTGTCTTCGAGGTGCGGTCAGTAATGAAGAGGCGACCAGGAGAGGTGAGGCAATCGTTAGTCGCCATTACCGACTGCCTGCGGCGTTTCCCGACTTGTAGTCGCATGGTGTCTGGTATTTCTTAGCCTTTGAGCCGAACTTTGCATGGTACCAGCAGATGGAGTAGCGCCGGTAACTCGAAGCCGATCTTGACGAAGAGCGTGAAGATATACGTCGCTGCTGAGGTCTGGATCGGTTGACGTTGCGTGAGGATCGTGAATGCTGCTCCAGTTTCATGGCGAGTTGCTCGACCATTTTGCAAAGCTCGTTGATTTCGCCAGAGATGCTGTGGCCAGGTGGTATGCCGGAGGACGAGGTAGCTGCAACTTGCCCAGGTGCAGTTATTTCCTGGATGCGATCCGCTAAATCTGCTAGCTGCTCCAGAGAATGCGTAGGTTGAGACGCTAGTACGGTCTGGATGTTCTGAGGGAGGCGGCTGGTCCAGATCGATCGTAAGAACTCCTTCGGGACGTTAGGGCCCGCTAGGTCTTGCAGGTGTCGCAAAAACTGTGAAGCATTGCGGTCTCCGATCTCCTCGTGACTCAGCAACTGCCTGACCTTCTTCTCTTGGGAGGCAGTAAGGCGCTTAATAAGCTCGCTCTTAATTTTCTCGTAGCGATTTCGAGACGGTGGGCTCACGATTATGTCCTTAACAGCCTTCGCGTGGGTAATATCGAGGTTGGTGACGACATTATTAAATTTGATTGCGTCCTCTGTAATGCCATAACTTCCGAATTGTCCCTCCAAAAGCGCGAACCATAGTTCGGGGTCATCCGGCGAAAATGCCGGAACCTTCAGGGTGTACGGCTTTAAATCGGATGACTCGTGACGTGTGCCCATGGAAACGCGCTTTTTCTTTTGGTGGCGGGTAGTGACATTTTCCTTACGGGAGTCAACCGTTTTGGCGGAATCACTGCTATCACTCATTATGATGTTCAACAGGGGTCACCAGTAAAGCGTTGTTGGGTGAAGATAGGTATAGTTCGCTTAGTACTTATCTGCGGTGCAGTCGGGAGGCGGTGTAAACAATAATCCAGCACTTCACAGTTAATAGTTTATTGCACAAGCACAGAGGAAAGTATATATAATAGAAGGAGTACAGAGCACGGTCAGTGATAAACAAGCACAAAAGTATAAAGAAAAAGCACAGACAAAGCAACATAAACAATAATACGGTTGACTACACTACGAGTGTCGGGGCTATAAAGCGCGGAGCAATTTAGCGTGCGTACGGTGTCGAGTATAGGTTCCGACTGTCGTGCAACGTGACCTCTGCGCGTGAGCCGGCCGGTTTGCCGAACAATAGGCGGTGAAGTGAGTGCGCGTGTCCATTCACCACACGACTGTTATAGATCGGCTGATGCACGGCACGATATAGTGTAATTGTTTTGGAATAAATGTTTGTGCTTGTGATGACAGTATCTCTTATCTATTAGACAAGTCCGTCCGTCCGTCCGTCCGTGGTAACACCGTAAGAGATAGATATAGAGAATGTTTAAGTTATAAGTTAAGAATAGTCTGATAAGACTACAAACCGGATGTGAGTAACGTAGCACTTCCGGTTTTCGAGAAATCACGTGATTTCTATTTCAAACGAAACCACACAAAATCTCCGAAGTTCTCAATTAATTAAATACATTTTTTTTTGGTGAACATTTAGTTCACTGGTTTGCTAGTATAAATATAATTAATAAATATTGTTATATATTAAATGTAAATAATAAATGTTATTTTGTATAAATGTAAATATATTTGGTTTTAATATTTAATGTTTTATATTTATTTGTAGTTATAAATTGTAAATACATATTATATAATATTTTATATATTTCAAAATACTTATATAACATCTATAGATTTGTGGGAGAACCCCACAGCACTATTGTTATTGTTAAATATATATATATAGAAAAGATTTTGAGTTCATCCATTTATTACGATTATGAAAGCTGATGGGAACTATTTACTCGAAAATACTATGATTAGAGACCAGAAGAAGGTATTTTTTTGATTATTTTAGAATATATGCTCGTTTGAAGAGCTTTTGAGTTTATTATCACCATGTCTACAAAAATGATCATACAAGTGAAGTCTCAGAGCAGATTAAAATGGCGTTATCAAGTGTGACGTAATATCGCAGGAATGCGCGATGCGCCTCGGATCAGAAGTTCTTGCGGTGAACTAGTGCGATCTCGCAGATATTTGCGATGCGATTAAAATTTGCAGTTATGAGTGGGAGCACGTAATTTCAATTTCGTGATTACGAGGAAAACCAACATAGCCAAAATGTTACAAAAAAATTGTTTTACCAAGTTTTCACAACATATGCAATCCACATCAACATTATAAACATGGAATTAATACCGCTGACCCAGCTGTGAATGAATTCGGTAGGAAGAATTAAGGGACTTTAGAGATATAGTGATGACATGGGTAAAATAAGGGATTAAAGGTATCCTAAAATTTATTTTATGAGACACATTTTTTTTTTAATTAGAGTTCACTCGTAGAGCTATTTTCGCAGATGAAGCCGCGGCACTCGCTAGTAATTAATAGTAACAGAATGAATTTTATTAAACGATAGTGGCCCGCCCTCGCTACGATTCGGTGTAGAGCTGTAGTATAAACTTTAGGTTTTGTTCTCAGGCTTGTATTATAGACATTGACTTTCTTCATATAATTATAAACCTTGCGTGAAAATTTATTTAACTGATAGTTAAAATTTTGTTTCATAGTTTAGGACCCGTTGTATAGAATGCGCCATTGCTCTGCTGTAAAAAAAAAGTGTGTCCCTCATAGCATTAGTCTTGCCCTTATTATTAAATGACTGGCCCATCACTGTTATCACTCATAAATATTGCAAATATTGCACTAATTGTCGCGTCGGATGTTCCTAATGTGATTCTGATCAAAGAATTTAGTCGTGTATTTTGATTTGACTCAACACGCGTGGCGTGGCGTTGGGTGGCGTCGCGTTTCATAAGTATGATTCGACCATATTGGTTTCATGAAAAATGTTACAAGAACGGGTAAAAATATTTCATTTGTGAACTTTCGTTGCGTGCGCTGGGTAAACGGTTCAAGTTGCACAAAAACTATGTATGACGGGATAGTTTCCCTTTAAAAGATCTATAAAAAAATCCGTGACAGCATATGCCCATCTTTTAAGTTTGACTCACTATAACCTTTTTTCTCAAATTAACGTGAGAGAAAACCTCAGGGGATCTCTAGTTGTGACATAACTGTAATAGTTAGACATATGGTATTACGAACTTTTTGTTGATATTGATGTCCTCTATAAAACTTGAGTATATCACTTTGCTCTACTGTCAATAACTGTCGCTGCGTACGCGATATAAGGTTATATTTTTGTATTTTTTTCATACATTTACCCTAACTTTTTTGACAATACTTGCCTTTATTCATTGGGGATAACGGTTTCTAAAAGTGAAAAAAATATCAAATCGGTCTTGTAGTTTCAGAGCCTTTTCAATACAAACAAACAATCAAATCTTTCATCTTTACTATATTAGGATACCTATAGAAAAATAAAAACCGACTTGAAAATCCAAAATAAATTCAATATTCAGAAGTCGGGCGGGGTCAATACTGAAAAACGTAGTATACCGATAAGAAATGACAATCTAATATTCTACAACTACTAGTGTAATGGGTTTTTCCTGGCTTCGGCTAATTTTTTCAACAGTCAGCTGGATGTTGAGCAAGTTAATAGGGAGCGGGTGTTATTAAGACCGTGCCTGGAGTACTGTGTGCAAAACTTATTTATGAGGCGCCATGCACACAGTAAATGAAAATGTCCACACATTAAATGTTCAGATCCATTTATTACCTTTTGAACAAAGTATGCTAATTCAAACTACTTGACCAAGGATATCAAATTAAGTTCAGTTAAATGTTAAATATCTAACATCAAATGGGTTTACAAAATGGGTTAATATTACCCGGTTTATCCATATGAACTGTCCATGCGGTATCCAAACATCAACGGGCGCTCCGGACACACGTGGTCACATCCCCTTGGACGATGGTATTGACAAGGCGATGGGCAGCTTTTCCCCTCCCGGGTGCAGAGGCAACAGCCCTGGCTTGAGTCCAGGTGTCTAGACCCTCGTGGATCGTAGCACCATCAGGTTGTTGAGATTGTGGTTTAGGTCATCACGGTATGAACATTCAAATAAAAAAAAGAAAAAAACTAGATCCTAAGCTAGGTGAAGGAACCCTGAAACAAAAGAACTTTGTCAGACGCACGAAATATTAAGGTTCAGGTAAACACGAGTTTCCTCGCATGAAGATTTAATTCATCATGTGGCCATCATGGATTCTAATTTATACACATTTTATATAAGGGGAATAGTTGGCATTATTTAAGCTATGCCAAAGCGAAGCAGCTTAACCCTTTTCCAAGACATCTTGATGCTGTCGAGGCTTCAGGATAAAAAGGAGGGACGCCTACTAATGCGGTGACAAACGTACTCGCATACCGGATAAATCGAGACATAGGTCATCGGTATACAGAATCGAATCAATCAACTTAATGGAAAAAAAATACCACTATAAACGAAATGTTAATTGTAGAATTAACATATTTCCACAAGGAGCGAAAATATTTACTTTATTTTTAGGGATGAATTCCCTGAAAGAAACTGTTAAAACTCAAAACTATTTTACTAATCGATTACCGATCGATAACAATCAATGAGGGCTATCGTTTTTTGTCTCACCAGATGGCGCCACTGTTGAATGAGGTCCTGAAATGTAACTTTTAAAGTTAGTAAACACGCTCGTGATATCAAAGTTTACATTTTAATACAAAAGAATCGTATCTTAAACATAATCGCCCATGCCACAGTGTTGCGCAGTCCCGTTTTGTTCGGAAAAAAGAAGGACAATATTTTTTCTTAGCTCCGCTTTTAAATAACTGACAATCATTGACACGTAACTCATATTTGCCATAATAAGTCTGATTTATTACCAAATATTCACAACTATTATTTCAATTAGAAAAAAAAAACCGCGTAGTCAACCCGCAAGCTATAACATTTGACATTTCGGAGACCTCACGCTACACAAGCGCCTCTAGCGGCGGTTTCAGACGCGATAGCCCTCATTGGATAGTGCAAACCCCTATTACAATCACAGATGCAAAAACAATTGCTCCTTTACATAACACTGGTGAAGGTCAAGGCTACTATGTATTATACAGCTTAAACAATTAATTAATTTATTATTTTATATTTATATTGAATAATTTGTTGGCTGTATTAATTTAAGATCAATTTAATGTTTAACAAAGATTATAAGTTAAAGAAATGAAATTTATTTATAATTAAATAACCATGGACATGTGAGTTATGATCCTGTACGACCATGGACTATTTATGTGAAAGAAAGTTTAAAATTTGGATTTCTGAACGCAATTTAAAGTGACATTGGGGTTGACGTTTGAGGTTATCAACCCTTCTATTTGTTTTTTTTTTTACTAAGGATTTGATTTTAAACTCAAATTAGCTCATTGCTACAAAAAAAAAGTGTTACACTAGGTAAACTTAATAAAAAAAAATATAGAACCAAACGGTGAGTATGCTTCAATCAACAAAAAAAGGATCACGCAAAGCGGATCAGAAATCTTTAAATAATTGGTGTTCATTATAAAAACAGTATCATGAAAATACATCGTACATAGAAAATTTTACTACAAAAAATTAAAATTATTCGGGCGGATGCAGTGTCCAAATATGCTACCACGACCTTCATGAACGTGTCCAATTTAGAGAAAGAAAAGAAGCAATTGCAATAATAGTTTGTTGAATTTTTACTTCTAATAATTTAACTGCTAGATGTATAAAGCTAAAAATTTTTTTATTAGATAAGTGCCACGCGGTCCAGGAAGTAGACGGAACTCTCCGCTCTCCGGGCGGATGAATTTTCTTTAGATTTAATCATCCAGCAGTTAAATGCTTAAAATTTAGAAATATAATAAACTACATCGCCCAAAATAACAAAAATACACTTATAATAAAACTACCTATTGGGCCTATCTGAATTACATTTGATGGGACGAAATGGCAAGTATTCCGCATTGGGCAAAAAAGAATCACGTAAATCGGATCAGAAATCTCGGAGTAATCGGTGTAAATACATAAAAAACATACGGACTGAATTCATAACATCCTCCGTTTAAAAGTTGGTTAAATATGAAAAAGGGGCATGTGCTGTTTACATGCAATAGAAGTGAAACCTACAAAAATGTGAACACGCAAATGTCCTTCATGACTAGGTACGTCTTAAAGACAACATCTGTGTTGAAATTCAACTCTCTAGGTCAAAATTAAATATTTTATACTACTTAAACTGTTTCCAAAAATTAATAATAGTTTAATAAAAGAAAAAGATGAAAATTTGCGTTATGTTTAAATACATTACTAAGCTAATCACTTTAAATGAAACATTAATATACTATTTAATTTAACTTATAGTCGCAGACAAAAATAATCTTTATTACTTAGACACCAAGTTTCATAAATGTGCTTGCCATCGCATGCTTTATCTAAGCAATTTCAAGCAAACTATTTTAAATTGGATAATTTAAAGTACGCAAGCTTATATGCTACTCTTGCTACCAAAGCACAGCTGTAATCGTTTAATAAAATGCTTAATTCCTCGATAGATAGCGGCACTAAAACGAATTAAAAAACAAATTATTTACGTATTTTACAACGATTAGATAGAATCTATGTAGCTATTAACGAGCAAGAAACAAACTGTAATAAACACAATATCAGACGATATCCATTATATAAATGTTGTACACATATAATATCAAATACATAATATTACTATTCATAATATTTATTTCAATAATATTAAATTACTAACATTTTATTATATACAAATTCCGAAAATAATATTTTATTTAAAAGCACAAAATGGATTAAAACTACTACATAAACTAAATACTTATATCAAACTAAAAATAAAACTATATTATATAAAAAATCGACCCCAAATCGCTGCGCTCGCAGGGTAGGGTGCCCAAGAGGCTGGCGGCATTTCCCCGTTGAATGGCCAGGCTCAACCTTTGTCCGAAATGCGCGCCAGCCCTTGGATCCCTGAGGCGTCGATGAGGCGAGTGGAAATCTCCTTAAATTGCTGACGAGCTTCCGTACCCCAAGGCCCCAAGGTCTCCACGGCAAAAGGCGTAAATATATACGGCTCTCCCAAGGCCCCATATTTACGCCTTTTATTGATTTCGGCTGTCGCCGCAGCTGCGCCGGCTTTGCGAGCAGTCGCTCTCACGTGAGATGGGGCAATAGTGTCCTCGCATGTGGCATCCCACATGAGTGACCTCCCGTTTTCGCATCGGGCCTCTTGCCATCGTCCCGGGCGATGCCATTAGGTTCAAGCACTGCTGGCACCCCGGAAGAGGCAAGGGCGCGACGGATGACGTCATTTAAGGCGGCATGACGCGGAATGCGTCCTGCACTGCGACGACATGCTAAACCGTGATGACCTAGAGGATCGACGTCTACCCCACAACGACAGCGATGGGGTTCGTTCGTCCGGGCCACTAGCCGTAGGCTCACCGCCCAACTAAATGTCGTCCTCTCCAAAAGGGTACCTACGCTAAGCGATGGAATGGCATTTAACCAGTATCCTAACTCTGGCTCACAACTGGCCAAGAGACGAGACCGCTCCGCTTCGTTTTCTGAAGACTCTAACAGTTGATTTCGGGTCTTCATGCAGAGTGGCTCATCCCACTGCCGCTGCGAAGCCAGGTTCAGGGGTAGGTCCGGACCGGTTGTACTGAGCCAGGTATCTCTGGCCTCGGTCAAACAGGCAATCTCTACGCCGCAGAACGACGGGCCTAGTATGCTACCAACGAGGTTAACCGTGCTATAAACTGAGGACAGGATGGCTGGCAGTGCTACACTTGAAATTTTTCGTATTCCCAGACCACCATGGCGAATCGGCAAGGTTGCTTGGGCCCAGCACCTATCATTGAATGTGCTATTTAAAGCTACTCTTACTGTCTCATCTAAGCGAGAGAGAAGGTCATTGTGGGCCCAAAGCGGTGTACAGCGAAGCGGTAGTCTTGGGAACAAAGAGACAGAATTTTATAATAAAATAAGCCATGTGAGGATTCATAATTAGTTAATTAAAGCTTTTATGTTAAGGGAATCAGACTACGATAAAATAATCAGCTAGACTCAAGAAAATAAAAAAAGTTAATTTTATAAGCTGACCCGACCGGGGATCGAACCCGGTCGAGATTGTTTACAAAAACACTGCTGCTTTTGCGATAGATATAAAAATGATGAAAAAACTCTACAAACGTATAAAACGTACACGTATACAAAACACTACGGTTGTTGTGATGCCTTTTTTATAGGTTTGTACTCTCCCAAACGACCTATGACACTTGAGTGTCATAAAAGATTTTCCAACTAAACGTCTGGGGACACTTTAGTGTCCTCTGTTGGCGGTCGTGTTATTTGTTCATTAGCACGCTTCAGATAGCATCCTTATCACTGCTTCTGGTCTCTTTAGTTTAGGCAAAATATGTAGATGCCGTTGTGAATAAAAATGCAGTTTGAAGTACGCGCTCCGCAAAAAAGTGACGTCATGTACGTTTTAACCGAAATGACCCCAATTTTGTAGAAAACACTCTTTTCTCATTGTTTAATCTAAAAATTTGATATATCCGCATGTTCCTGAAGATTTACTCGTGTCAGTGATGTAAAAATTCATAGTTTTATTTGCGTTACAATATAAAAGAAACCTGCAAACATGTGAACACGTAATTGGTTTATTTGTTACCAGCTATATTTATTTTATTTCTATTCTTATGTTTTTCTTACATTAGGTATTTTTCGAAATATTTATTTATGAAAAATTACTGTAAAAAATTGCAGACATCGAAAATGTAAGTATTATTGATATAAACCTGTTGAATAAACAACTTAGGCGCCTACCAAACGTTTCATATTTAACTATTCAGGTATTGTAAAATACTGAGCAAATTGTAACATTCTATACTTAAATCGTTTCGAAAAATAAATAATAACTTAAGAAAGAAAAAAAAAAGAAAAAAAAATACCGAGCTCAGGATCGAACCAGCGATCCCAAGACCGTGTCCGTTCGGCTATCCGTTTTTTATAGTAACTGATAAAATTACTGTGTTGTGTCTGTTGTGTCAAATACTCTACTTCCGTTTTATCGAATCTCAAATCACAACGGTAAATAAGTTTCCACTTGAAAAAAATATTTTTTGCCTGGCCAGTTTACGCGATTGTTCTTCCAATATGACCAAAAATCATATTCTTCTAATTTTGTCCGTAAAAAGCCTAGTAAAGAGATACAATTATTGTATTGAATTTCAAAGTAGGTACGAGTTAGCCTACTACTTAGGTATTACGTAATAATAGCATAGCTTGGTATGATAGCTATTTTACGCCCACTCACTAACAGATCTCAGATAATGAAGGTCTTCTTCCCTAGTTTGTAGAGATGCTTCAGTAAAAAGGTATCTTTTATCCGGGCGAAAGAATGCCAATCTACCTCCAACATAATGGAGATAATTTAGACCTTCGTAGTTCGCCGCTTAGTTATTATTGTTTACGGTCGTCTGTGGGAGTTTTCCTTATTATCTGTTGGATAAATGCCTACAAAAACTTCCAATTTATTTTGTATCCTACGACAATTGATAAACCCTCTTAGCAAGATAATGCAAGTCCCATTTAAACTTCGTTGTGTCTCTTATTCACCAATGTGAAGTAAGAAGGATCAATATCCTTCTTATAAGTAAAATGTGAATTGTATATATCTTACTCAATCGGCCACGCATTTCTTTATTAAATGCTTACTTTTTACTTAAATCTAAAATATATTGAAAGTTTTAATTAAGTTATAATTATATATATATATACTTATATATATATTATATATATATATATATATATATATATATATATAATTATATATATATATATATATATATATATATAATATATATATAAGTATATATATATATATATATATATATATATATATATATATACTTATATATATATATATATATTATATAACATTGGTGTCGATTCTGGCATGATTCTCTAAACTTAAAATTATATTGATCCCTGTATCGTGGATATCGTCATTCGCTGAATACAGAATGAAAAGAAGAGACTGGTGTTAAATTTAGTTTTAAGTTAAGAGAATTATGCCGGGTTCGGTGATTATCTTTTTTTTTATTATAATCTTTCTACCATTTTTTTTTAATAACCACGTCCCATGTTTGTCGTAAGGAAGTTCTACCGTTTATCTCCTAAAATACATTATTTCATTAATTTTTTTTTATATTTGGATCACTCACGCGGCACGTCGATGTCGGTGTTACGCGTGACCAAGAATAAGGATGAAATATAATATACTGATGAAACAGGAAACTCCTCCTTTAAACATACAATTTACAACACTAAAATTGGTATTAGATATGTTAAAATATCATATAGTAAAACTTACTTACGATTATTTATGATATTTCTTTTTTTGAAAACTTATTTTTAAAGCAGCATTGGCTTAAAATCTTCAAGTTTTTCACAAATACATTTAAAACTTATTTTTTTCTTTAGTAAACTTTTCTTTAAAAATAATGTTGTCAGAATAAATACTCGCATGAGTCAATAATGCATATAACAAAACCTCGCGATATTCTTTTTAATCAATCACAATTTCAAGTTAATCACTTTAGTTGATTTTAAGGTAAGCGGTAATTAAAATGAGTGGAGTTAACCTTGGGAACCTGCGGGGTTGTATAACGAAATTAACTGGGAAAATTTTATTGTGCCTTTCGCGGGTACCACCAACGGAATCTCGAATGCTCCACTTAACGCGGTTGCTATGAAAATGGTTATCTCTGAGGATATCATAACAAAATTATTCCAAGCATTTATAATTATTAAGATAATCATGAATATATATAACTATTTCCAACATAAACCTATGGCTTTTACTTTCATATCTGAGGAATCTAATAGAATCTTAGGTTTAAGATAAAAGTTACAATAATGTGTGTTCTACCGGTTAAAACAATTCGCTATATCTAAGAATTAGCTTTGTTTTTAACTATATATTAGGTACCTACTCGGCTATGATATAGATTCTTGCCGCTGATGCATATTGTCTCCAAGTCACTCAAAGCTTCTTCTATGAAGAGTTGAATTTGGAGAACGGACAGACACAGAGGAGACGGCTCGTTAAGAGGACATAACTGAACTTGTGCTCAAATTTGACGACCTCCGTTATCTCTAAGTAGGGGACACCTTGATTTCATGGTGTCCCCAACTTAGAGTTCGAATACCGGAAGGGCAAATGTTCAATGATGAATACGAGCATTTGTACCTAAGTCACTGAGACTGACTGAGTCATAGGACAGTTGCTTTTGAATGCCAAAAATAAAATAACGATAGACAAAGAGCAACGTCTATAGTTGTTAACATAATCTCTTACACCAAGAAACAAATCTTATACTAGTTTTATACAAAACTAAAACTTTGTTAGTTTTTACTTCATCTAGTAAATTTAAAATATCTAGTAAAATTCAAACAGTCAAAGCCAATTACCGTGGGATACCTAATTTTAGCGGAATAATCTCACAGGATATAATTACTCTAAGTGTCACAACATAACAACATGAAAAATGAATTTAAATCCGAAACTTGGTTCCAGCGGTAATACATTTACTAACTTAAGTGTTTTGAATGGCTTATTAGGTTTTAAATCAAGAATTCTGGAAATAATTTGCAGTTATTCTGTTTATTCATTAGCTATTACAGGAAGTATGCGTCGTAGAGCATAATGGGTTTTACCTGTAGATGCGGCTTAATGAGACGGGTCGATTGGTATTACAAAAGTTCAATAGCGGAAAAGTGCAGATAATCGGTTTTGGCACTAAGGGGACGATTTACTAACTAATAAACTTCTCGCTTTCCAAACAGGTTTTGTTCGTTATTTTGAAAATGTTCCTATTAAAAATTATAATTAGTAATGATAATTAATAGGAGTAACAATTAATTAATTCTTAATTAATAAAAGGCTAGTTGACTCATGTCGAATTATCCTTACTAATATTATAAAGGCGAAAGTTTGTTTGGATGGATGTATGGATGGATGTTTGTTCCTCTTTCACGCAAAAACTACTAAACGGATTTTAATGAAACTTTACAGTAATGTAGCTTATAGATCAGAATAACACATAGGCTATAATTTATAAAGATATTGTGTGAATTGTCCAAAATATAACGATAAATGTCATTTAAGTCTGAAAAAATTCTGCAATCTGCGAGCTATTCAGGCGTGTAAGGATAAAATTGTCTAAAAAATATCCCGCAACAGCATATGTCTATCTTTTATGGTTGACTCACAATAACACGTGTAATTATATAAATAAAGTCATTCTTTATAGCACAAGCCTGAGAACAAAAAGTATAGTTTACACTACAGCTCTACACCGAAGCGAAGCGAGGGCGGGCCACTAGTATTAAATAAATGCTTATTTCTTAAAGTATTTGGTCTAAGGAACCTAAATATATCGATTTACTTAATGAAAGCATAAAATCTTATGCTTTCATTAAGTAAATCGAATCGCTGTATAAATTTAATTTTAATTTTTAGTCTATACTTTTTAAACACTTACGCCACATTCGCCATGATTGTGACGTCTCTTTGGTAGTAAACAACTAAATGTCATTCATACATAACCATAAAACTTGTATTATTAAAACTGATAATAAATGAAGAGACTTAAAATATTATTCAATGAGTACTTACATCAAAGTGATCTTCGCAAAAATATTTTTTACTATCAGTCGATAAAGTTGCAGGGCAAGTTCTAACCAGGTGTTGCGTAGGTTAATTTCTTTCGGCACTTTAATCAACAACTTTCCTGGAGTCTTCAAGGATGTGTTTTTAAATTCTCGTACAATACAATAATGATAATTACTATTTTTTTCGTGGTATTTGTTAGAAATCATGTTTTTTTTATTATAAACTCATAGGTTGTGTTCTACATGCTTACGAGTTTTGGTTTACTACTGGTTTACGTCATAGCATAGATAAATCTATAGACTAAAATGGCCGACAGCGTTTTTGTATGTCATGTCCATGAAAAGTCTATTTTAAAATTAAAGATTTGTGCGTTCAAGGTCTCAAAAAAAAAACATTTTTTTTCGGTCTAATAGAACATTTATTAACCATTTAAAACCTTTTTCAAAAAAGGTAAATTTAAAAAATCAAAAAACCCGACTGCTTACTTATACTTCAAATAAAAACTGAAAATAAATAAACAAGTTCAGTAGTCTATAATTCTGTTAATAAGGAACAAAGCTACTTTAACAGTCGGGACCCATTAGATATTCAAGAATACATAATATTTTTCAACAGTGGGTCCCGACTGTTAAAGTAGCTTTGTTTCTTATTAACAGAATTATAGACTACTGGACTTGTTTTTTTCTTTTCAGTTTTTATTTGAAGTATAATTAAGCAGTCAGGTTTTTTGATTTTTTAAATTTACCTTTTTTATTTCACACTTTTTAGTTAGTTAGTATTTTAAGACGGTATATACCGTAGTCTTGTTACTTCAGTATGGAAATTAATATCGCGGGAATTATTAAGTACCTGGCGTTCGTCGGTCTAAAATATTGATTTATTAAGACATATAAAGACTTTACCAGCGGGGTCAAGGCTACAGATTGGCCTCAATTTTCGCAAAAATGTGTGAAGTTAAATCAAGTCGTTACATTAATATCTCTTATGTATGTAAATTTTATAGTAAACTAGCACGTACTCAAAAAGTCATGTTTTGTTTATGTTTTTTTTGAATAGTTTAGCAGTAAATATAAAATTCATTTACTTTTATTCGTCGACTATTTAAAATTGGCAGTGGCTGCATTGTCATGTCAATGCCGGACATCTAAGATTGTGATATACACAAATTCAGTGTCAGTCCCTAGTCTCATAATTTGATAAACCTAAATAATTCACAGAAACCCAATATGTAGATGCCAGAAGTTAACTTCAAATGTTTTTAATCACCCTATATACAATACCAATGAATGACGTTTATGTCGCAGGTTGAAGAAAGCAGTAATTCCCGTCTGTTGTTTCGGACAATGGTGGCAATTGCCTTAGATCACTAAATTAAATAATTATGCAATCACCATAGCAAAGTTTATAATATTTGATTAAACTAAAGGCGCATAATAAAATTTTCATAAAGTTAGGTAGAGCACCATAGCAATCTCATTTATTATCAATTTATAGTTCTCTTTGTAGTTTTCTTTTAAAGCGTTCACATTTAACAGGTCAAAGACTTTGTGTTCGACCCTTTTTTATTGGTAGTGTAAACCTCGAATGAAGAGTACTCCCAGTAGTGCAATCATGGCAATTTTCCATTATTTTTTTGTTTAAAAAAATACCGAATAACGTATCACTATTAAGCACAAATGCTAAGTAACTTTTACAAATATAATCAAATAAACCTATTACTTACTTTATTTTTAAATCTTTTTCATCAATTAAATACATATCTTATCCTAACTATCTATACTAATATTATAAAGAAGCAAGATTTGTATGTTTGTAACGAATAATCTGTCAAACTACTGAACCGGTTTCAAATATTAATTCATCATAAGGTAGCTACGTTATTTATTATAACATTTTCTTTATTTAAATACATTTTGTCCGAGTGACATAGGCTATAATTTATCCCGATAAATAAATTTCGCCCGTACAATGCCCGGGTGGATCACTAGTAAGTATAATATAATATTATAGATGCGAAAGTGAATTTGTTTGTTGCGCTTCCGTGCCCTAATAGCTAAATCGAATATAATGAATTCCCATATAGAAGTAGATGGGAACTTGGTTCTTAGCTACAACATCGCAATACTTATAGGCGTAGGGTCATGAAAGGGGTGATTTACCTATAAAAATCTACATTATTTACTTTGAATTTTGCAGAATTATTACAAAACCAATATTATCGCGAGCTGATTAATAAATACAGGGATTCCAATAAGTATGTACTTACTAGCGAAAAATGGGTTATTTGTCATTATATTAGGTAAGTAAACCTTTTTTGTAACATTAAGTAATATCGTTAAAAATAATGAAAAACAGTAAAATTCTGAGTTTTTCATTAAAATTCAATAATCATAAATACCTATTATGATAATATATTTTTCATCATTTAATAAGAAGGAACTGTATCACAGTTTTATTGTTAGTACTTCGTATAGGATCAGATACTGCGAAGACCCCATTTTTTTTTCTTTTACATAGTACACCGCGCTATCACTTTGTCATCGTTGTAACTTTTTAAATATTTGTCGAAATGACATAGTGTAATAAGTTTCATTAAAATCCCTTCAGTATTTTTTAGGTGAAAAAGTAACAAAGATCCATACAAACGTAAGATTGAAATTAAAAGCGTAAGTGGTTAATATACAACTTTAAAGCGTTGTAGATCCTAAACAATCATATAAAATAAAAAATGGTGTTAGGAACCTAAATAGGATTTTTGATTATCTAGACAGTAATACCCCACTCGACATATTTTGTCAACTTATTTTTTTTACTTCGTCACAATATGGCGCCTAATGTTGCCCATATTGAATTTTGATTACTATCATATCTTTAGTAGCACTCCAATGATTGAGACGAATCGATTGATGTATGAATCATCAAAATCGTCCAGGCGTTTGGTCTCTAGTGTGCCACAAAGGAACAAACATACATATATAGACTGTTAAACACATAACCCTGTCTGCGCGTCGCGCTTCGCGCTCTTGCATTGCGCAGCCGGGTAAAAAGGGTCAACTAGCCTTTTCTTATTGTAAAATAACGAACAAAAATATTTGGTCGAGCGCCATAAGGATGGTTTTAGTTTAATTGGTAAAATTATGTTTCTATCTTATTGTGTGGCGATATACCAGGAAAACTTCTCGCACCCACTAATCTGTGGGATTGATGTCGCCGTGGCTGAGGGCACTGGCTGGTTACCGGAACAAACATTGTTTAGGGTGCCTTTCGTGTAAAAAAGTACATACTCTCTTCCTTAAAAAAACTGTCAAGATGTGTGTCAATACTTTTCTTTAATTATTATTAAAATATTCGGGACAATCGTAAAAACTACAATTGTGACGTGCGCTTTCTGGAATGCCAGCAAAGCAGGGTCCAGCCGCCTCACATTACGCCCGTCGGAGACCACGCAACCCATCGTCTTGGAGGTAAGTGGGCGCTTCCTTTTTCCTGGTATTGAACCACATAATTTATAATTTTGGTGTAATCCACTCCAGGTGTGGGCTATTTACACGCGCCACGCCAATATTAACAAAGAATAAGGAAATTTATTTAGATTCAAAGTAGGACCCTTCTATTGCAAAGGCGATGTTCTTGGGTTTATCATTTCGGTGGTCATTTTTTACCATTTCAGTAGACACTTTTAATTTTAGTGGACTCCCTAAAAGTTATCCTTAAATATTTCAGTAAGTGGTGATTATTGAATTTGACCCGTAGGATCGTTTTAAAATGGAAAAAAAACGATTAACAATAAGTATAAATTTTCTTTTTTATTATGCGTTTTATTCAATTAAGGGTTAATTGAATTTTGTGCAAAAACTATGGGAGATACGCAAAAAAATGTTGATACTTTTTGTGTAGGAAATTAATTTTTCTACAACTTTGTACTGGGAACTTTTTCTATTTTCCCAGCCAGTCGCGAGATATCGACGAAAAACTCGTTTTTGCACCATTTCGCATTTTTTTGCATCCTTTGCCGTCAATGCAGCACTCGGCAATTTTAGCATATTAATCTACGAACCCTGACGTAAAGTTTCGCGTTGGTTGCAGGTGATCAACTCAAAATAGCAAAGTTAAGCTTTCATTGACTGGACTAAATGGCCTAATTCAATTAAATAGTCGTTGAGAGTTAATAGAGTTTTTTCAAACATTAGGCTTGTATCTACATACTAAGTTTAAAATCTCTATAATGCTTAACTGATTACGCCGTTGTTTTTACGCGGACACGCGACAGACGGACAACAAAGCGATCCTATAAGAGTTCCCTTTTTTTAGGGACGTAACCGTTAAAAGTCTCGCTAATTATTTGAAATTTCATATATCGTGAAGAACATCGTGTTCCCTTAAATCATTATTCTAATATATCAAACGGAACATCAATATTTAATGGGCCCATTCGTTTGTACAGTTTCTATAAAGATATGGTGACCCATAAAATGAACGGCCTCAGCTACTCGCATTAGATTTTACGGCGTAGACCGAATAACGACCTCTTGAAAACAGATACATACAAACTTACTTCTGGTTGTAACTGAAGTGATTCGAGAGAACTGATGGTAATATTAATTAAGTCTATTTGTTACGGGTACGAATTCTCTCGCTTGTTTTGACATTTTGATTGATATCTGCCATCTGTTTCTACTAAGAGGCATAAGATTAATAATTATATTTATATTACGCAATGTTGTATTTTGTGATATAATAAAGTAAACAGTCCCAGTAACTGATTGCCCAGAAACTCCAAACCTAAAACTTAAAATATATATTCAGTTAATTAAAAATATTTTCCGTCTCCTTATAAAATAAGGAGTAACATGAAATTTAAGAAAAAAAAACTGTTATGCGAAATCATTTTGGCTCTTCAAAAAGTTCGAGAAAGAATAAAATTTCATTCCTAAAGGAGAAAATTGCTAGTGCGATAAGCATAATATGCTTTAGCCCATAAAATATTATCCTATGCAGGCTGTGTTTTCACATTATTACAAAGTGAAGTGTAGCAATTTCGTATAATTTATTACCAGAGGCCGCCGCGACTTCGTCCAAGTTAACTTTAGTTTATTGAGAATACCCCAGGAACTTAACATTTTTCGGGATAAAAAGTATCCAATGTCTCAATGCAGGTAATTAACTACATAGTTATAAAATCAAAAAACAAAATCAAAAATTATTTATTCAGTCTAGGCTGTTACAAGCACTTGAGAAAATCAAGAAGCTACGCCATCGTTTCGCAAAACTACGGAGGGAGACCATGTACTGAGAAGAACTACCAAAAAATGAGTAGAGCAATGAATGGTTTCTGAGGCAAGGACTGTTTTTTTCTCCCTGTATTGTTTTATACAAAGTCGTCAAGTTAAAAAATGACTTCACAGATTCTTCTGAAGTCACCTTCCATTACATCAATTAGAATATAGATATATAGCTAAAATTAATTTTATAGTTAACTTTATATTTAGTATATAGGAAGCGGCATTATGAAAAATTAACTAATATCCTTAAAATGTGAAATCGACTTCATCCGGCACGAAGACTGGCCCTCCTCCAGTCCATATTTGAGTCCGTTAGATTACATTACATATGGCAACACTTGGAGGAAAAGGCGTGCTCAAAGCCTCATCCCAATTTGGAGTCACTCAAGACATCCTAGATTAAGGCAGCCTCATGGACATGGATCTCGTTCGTGCTGCAATAAACGACTGGCCGCGCAGATTGAAGGCCTGTATTCAAAATCACGGAGGTCATTTTGAATCAACTTCATCGTCATAAGAATCTATGTTTTGTTAAGTTCATTTTGATATATACATGGTCACATAATGAATAAACTTGTTTCAATTATTTTATATTAAACATATAGGTATATCAATGACTTACCAAAGACGACAGAATTTATGTGCATACTCTTTTCTGATGACACATCAATTCTCTTTGAAGTCCCTCACAACATAAACTTTAACTCGAAAATAGGAACCACATTAAATTCTATAAACCAATGGCTCAAAAATCACAATTTAGAAATAAACAAAACCAAAACTCACATTATACAGTTCCACCCATACCAAAAACCATCCATAGATCTAAATGAGGCTAAAACTTCACAAAATATAAAAGAAGTATCCAAAGTACAACTTTTAGGCATAACTATCGATTCACACTTGAACTGGAAGGACCAGTTGAACAAATTAGGAAAAAAAGATCGAAATTTACCTACGCCTTAAGCGTGCTAAACACCAATACTAATATAAAATGTGCTTTATCGGCTTATTATGCGTATGCATACGCATGGTTAAGTTACGGAATTATTTTCTGGGGGCAAAGTAAAAATGCACATGATCTGTTTATCTCACAAAAGCAATGCCTACATAATTCACAAAAACCAAATATGTAGAGGCCAGAGATTAACTTCAAACGTTGTTAATCAACCTATATATAACACCAATCAATGACGTAAGGTTAACCAAATCAATAATTCCCGTCTGTTGTTTTATAAACTGGTGGCAACATGGTTCCACTAGAGTAAATTATTTAATTTATAACAATTAAGCTTGACTACTGCTGATGATCAGTGGTCGGGAAGTGGCTGTTGTCAATTTAAGATGTGTCTTTATACGCCGTCTAAATCACCCCATATTTTTGTAAGGAGAGAACAATTGATCTGAGAAAATGTTCCATTGTTTGGAGGTGCGCAAAACAAATGACTCTCAGTAGCGAGCGCACCTAACAAAACAAAGGTTTCAACAACAAAACGTACGAATATTTATATTGAAAAAGTTCTTTTTTTGTTTCTTCGCTTTCCCAATTACTTACTTGTTCTGCAACTTTATTCGAATAATACCTGCCTTGGAGTATTCAGATATGGTTTTATCGTGGAAGGAATGTACTGAAAACTCGTAATGTATTTATGTAGAGCACATAACATTTTTTTTAATTGGACCTTATAAAATATTATAAGAGGGAGTGGTAAAATTTACTTCCGCTCTTGGGCTTTCAAACCTACGCCACGCTTCTGTCCGTCTTCATAATTTTTGTTTACAAAATATTTAAATATAAGAAAATTGTTTTGAAGGAAAGAAAAATATTTATAACTAAGACAAAACACACAAAAACAGATACCTACTAATAGAACAAAACACACACAGGTATATTTTTTTTCTCAAAATAGTAATTTTGCATACTCTTTACTTTCTTGTAATTTGTAGTCCATGTTGGGTGCCATAAAGTGTTATAGAAGTTACAATCATTTCTTGAATAAAATCACCTAACAATGTTGTTAAAACTGCTATAGAAACAATACCGTGTCGTAATAACGTTTTTATTTTCCATAAACTAGCGCATATATTTTCTTACTTTTACTGCATACTTTTGATAATTTATAGAATATTTACTTTGTAAGTGTACGCGGTTCCGTTTGAGTAAACCTTATAGATTTTGTACACAGTGAAATGAAATAACCTGAACGGATCTGTTAAGTTTTTGATAACCATACATAAATCTAATATTTTTCAGGGGTCATGTATTCTACCTGTTGATTGAGGCAACAAAGATTGGTGCCAAGTTATTGAATTGTAATGTATATATATTACACTAGTGGGTGCCCGCGACTTTGACTACGTGGAAAAATTGCTTTCCTATACCAAATTCCACTGCCCTTTTCATCCCCTTAAAAGATTATTTCTCAGATAAAAACTACCATACGTCCTTTCCCGGGACTCAAACTACCACTACTAAATCTCTTCTAAATCATTTCAGTGATTTAAGCATGAAGAGGTCTCTGACAGACAGACACGCTTTGGAATTTCTTTTATTAGTATGAATTGAACTACATATGTAATTTAAAAAATGACATCATTACATTACAATTTCTTTCAAATATATTTCATAAATATTTTCCACTTGGTATATCAATTTATTTATTTGCACAAAACTATAATAGTAATTAAGAATTGTTTCTACATTACGCTAAATATGTTTTCATTGAAGGTATTATAAAGCATTATGTGAAAAAACCTTCCAAATCAATTTTAATATTTTACTCACGAAACGTATCAGGCACTTAAATATAATTCTTTATGGGAACCGAATATTTTTGACATACTTACCTAATGCTTCTAAATATTTATAATAATTATGTACTGTAATTTTGTTGAAAAACTCTGATTGAATTAAACTATTGAACCATTAAGTATTTATATTAAATATTGTAATGCTGAACCTTTTCATGAAATCCATTAGCAAATGGAAATTACATATTTCATAGCTATTTCTTCCATTTTATTTGCTATTTCCGTTTATGCATTTCGATACTAAATTATAAAATAAATATTTGGAAAGAAAATTTATTAATATAAAAATGAATCGTCAAAAGTATGTACGTACGCGCTTAACTTCCGAACTGTTTGATTTCGTTACTCGCGTCAAAATCGAAATGGAACGCTTTACTTTCATTGGATTGAACTAACCCAAACTGCGTTAAAAGAGTATTTACGTAATGTAATTTACACCGGATATGCAGCTACTGGTGGTCGATGAATCTTATGCTGGTAGCAAGAGTAATACAACTTAGTCTATTATATTAAGCCCAAGGTGCCTTATCATTCATGAAATCTTTAACAGTATAGTAACCTTTTTTAAGGAGACATGTTTTTTATACACACTTGTAATATTTGTAATAAGAGGCTTAAATTGCTGATCGATCCATATGCAAAAGATTTCTCTAAAAAAATGCTGACTGTTGTTATAGCTGTGTCCCTGTCGAGCGGATAGCTTTAAGTGAGCTCTTTAACAAAGTTTTCTCGAACAACATTGCTAACCACAAAAATAGAAATAGTTGAGAGGACGAGATATTTTGCCTGCTGAGAAGACAGATTCTTAACTTCTTAATTTAGGATCGCTTTGTTGGTACTCTACATTCATTGTGCAATAAAGAAACGAAGATGTGATGTAGTCACCAACTATCTGATTGACTACTAAATTGTTATGGAATCGTGTAGCTTACCACCGCACTAATCAAGGAGGAATGAAAAAACTAAAGGTTAGGTCAATGGTGAGCATCCTTCAAAATCTAAACCAACCACACTTTGTAACCATTAAACCGGTGATAAGAAAACCATGTGATTAGGTGATTCATGCGAAAGAACTTGAAAATTCAAAGGCAATGAAGTTCTTATTCTGGTGAACTTGATCCTTACAGTTAAAACGAATATGATTTTCGATTCATCTTGCATACACCATGACGACTACCAAATCACAAGATGTTCTTGAGTTTATTCGTCTGCATTTAGAAAATTCATATTTTTAGGGTGTATTTTACGTAGCTTATTCATGTTTCGGGTAACCGTCCACTATTTTTTTTTAAATGGAAAAAATCGTTTATAACTAGATGCTTTACTAAATAAAATTAGTGCATGTCAAAACAAATATATCTTGCTGAGTTGCCTTTGAAATAAAAGATTGTACATTATGGTTTTTTTATTTACCCTATAAATATTATCTTAATAAACTGTTGAACTTATTTATAATTATATATAATTTATGTTTCATTATTAAAACCCCAAATTAAGCTAAAAAATTACGGCACTCCGGTTTGTAAGCGGTGCGAAGTTCTCCGGGTCAGCAAGTTAAAGTAATAAAATAATTGAAAAATCAAAAAAGCAATATTCTGAGATAACTTGGTATTGTAATGAACATGAAGTTTAAGGGAAAAAGAAGAAGTTCTAAAAGAAAGCACTGTTTCCATCCCATTATATCTACCTAATTGATTATTTATTTGTATTGTTGAGATTATTTATTCTTAGGTTTTCACGCACATCACTCATTAAATATAACTAGTTTTTACGGGTTAATGCACGAAACTTTATTTATTTATTGACGTTTCGTAGCCTTTTGCAGGCTACGTCGTCAGAATAAAACTTTTATTCAATTTGTCGAGCTACCTTCGAAAGACTTTTATTGAGCGTTTGGTTATTTCATTGTTCGATTTTTAAGTTTTATTGTCTATGTATGAATTTATTATTTAATTTACTTAATAAAGTATTTTATTTCAAATTCTTTTTTGTAATTTTGAGTTTATTTATTTGACCCTAACTACCGTAAACTACCACCGGTTCCAAAATTGGGAGACCTTTCTGAGAAGAACCGGCGAAACAAACTCAAGAGAGGCTTTCTATCTCCTTCTTATGTTAAATTATGCAAACAAAAAGAACTAATAGTATCTGATGGTCTTGCAGTGTGTGCTCGGGGTTGGGATTTTATCTCCTGTATAATAGGTTCCCAAGCTGGTGGTTTATACTAACCATCTTCCCTATTGAAATTTGGATATTTTTTAATCTCAATAGCCTCGCGCATCATTCGAGGAACGAACCGCCGCTCAGCTGCAAGGATCTGTGGTCTATCAAATCTAATGTAGTGGTTTGGTCCCCCTAATGCATGTTCACACACTGCAGATTTATTTTCGCGCCTATGTTTCATATCTGCGATATGTTCTTTTACCCGAGTCCCTATACTCCTCTTTGTTTGCCCGATGTAGGAGAGCCCACAGTCGCATTCAAGTTTGTAGACACCAGCAACTTGAAAGGGTATATTGCACTTGACCGGTCGTAGAAACTGGTTGATCTTCTTTGGCGGCTTGAAGAATGTATTGATTGAAGCACGCTTCAGAATCCTCCCAATCTTGTCAGTGACTCCTTTCATGTAAGGTAGTACAGCAGGTTGTCGGTCGACTGTGCTAGGTTTGGCGCGACTGTGACGGCGACGTGGTACATTCAGGTTATTATCCTTCAGTACTCGCTCGACATGCTGAAGTTCAGCTGCCAGGTGTTGTTTATCACAGACACCCCGTGCTCTCTGAAACAAAGAGTTTCCTACGGCAGTTAATTGTTTCGGGTGGTGGTGTGAGTCACCATTGAGGTACCTATCAGTATGAGTTACTTTACGATACACAGTATGGCTTAAACTTTGGTCAGGATTCCTGATTAATAAAATATCTAGAAAAGCTAGTTTACTATCTGCATTCTAACTCCATAGTGAATAAGATGTTGGGGTGTATAGAGTTAAGGTGATTTAAAAAGGCAGAAATTTGATCTGTTGGGAGGATTGTGAAAGTATCATCTACGTACCGCTTATATAGCCTGGGTGTGACAGGTGCTATGCTGAGAGCCCTCTTCTCGAAGTCTTCCATGAAAACATAGGCGCGAAAATAAATCTGCAGTGTGTGAATATGCATTAGGGAGACCAGACCACAGATCCTTGCAGCTGAGCGGCGGTTCGTTCCTCGAATGATGCGCGAGGCTATTGAGATTAAAAAATATCCAAATTTCAATAGGGAAGATGGTTGGTATATACCACCAGCTTGGGAACCTATTATACAGGAGATAAAATCCCAACCCCGAGCACACACTGCAAGACCATCAGATACTATTAGTTCTTTTTGTTTGCATAATTTAACATAAGAAGGAGATAGAAAGCCTCTCTTGAGTTTGTTTCGCCGGTTCTTCTCAGAAAGGTCTCCCAATTTTGGAACCGGTGGTAGTTTACGGTAGTTAGGGTCAAATAAATAAACTCAAAATTACAAAAAAGAATTTGAAATAAAATACTTTATTAAGTAAATTAAATAATAAATTCATACATAGACAATAAAACTTAAAAATCGAACAATGAAATAACCAAACGCTCAATAAAAGTCTTTCGAAGGTAGCTCGACAAATTGAATAAAAGTTTTATTCTGACGACGTAGCCTGTAAAGGCTACGAAACGTCAATAAATAAATAAAGTTTCGTGCCATAACCCGTAAAAACTAGTTTTATTTATTTATTATGCTTTTACTATAATATTGAATAAAACAATGTTTTCACGATCTTTCTGAAAGATAAATTAAATATAGTTTAAGCGTTAAGCGATGCTAAGCCTACGAACAACATACTTGAGATTGACTTGGTCACTGAAATCACTTCGGAAGACATGACGCTAAGCCACAATAAAGAATGAATTTTCTTAATAATTACTCGATTGTGTTTTCATAATTTACAGTTTTTAATTCCAGACTTACACAACCCTCCTCAATTTCCGTTAGGATTAATTTATTTGCATTTCTGATGATGAAATCTATAGACGCTAAAGCATTCCTTCAACAAATGTCCCGCCAAACCCGTTGTCCTTTCGTTTGTGATACTATTTTTTACCACCGTGTAAGCGATCAGATAACCATTTGTAAGCGATCTATTACGGTAGACAAAAGTCCTCCGCGGACAAGAGTCCCTCGTCTGTGCAGGCTATAAAGCTCAAAAAATACTTCATTACAGGATAGCTCCATAATCTGAATGTGCCGAGCTCATGTCAGAATATCGATACTAGCTTATCAAACGCAAACTCATATGAAAAAACCAATAATAAAATACCTCTCTCTTGTTCTGAAATCACATAAAATAAGACATTGCTCACTTATTACTATAGATATTTAACTGGTCATTTCCAAGAATGTATTTTAGTTATCTGTGAGCACGCATTATCCGCTTTAAAAATAGCAATTTAACCTTTCATGTAGCATGAACAACTTTCATTCGCAGGCTCTGCTTAACTGATTATACATATACTACGGAATCGCTACGCCGTGAGATCCGTTTAGGAGTTTGACGCATTGCTGTGTACTGTCGCGTGAGAAATCACCTTAGTAAACAACGGTGGCACAATAATATCCCAAAAGAATTTAACGCCGATTAATCATCGCCAAACATGTCCAAACTAAGCAAAAACAACGTGATTGAAGATATTGCGATTGTGAATCTTTAAGAAAATGGCGATTTTTATTATTTTCGTTCACTTTCATTCCATCATTATCAGTCATCATTGGACATAAGCATTTATGGAATATATATTTTAAATCGAATACAATTAAAAATGTTTATTTTAATTGCAACAACGTTCAGCACTCTTCAGGCGATAAACTGTTCTTAAACTTTATTACTGGAACTTAACTATCGCACTTAGTTAAACCCATGCAATCTTTTAAAGATTGATAGCCGTCCCAGTGGGTTGTCAGCAAGGTTTTCTTATATAAGTTTAAGTTCTTTCTTCAACTTTTTTTTCACAGCAATTATTTAGTCTTAACCCATCGCAGCTTGTGCTAAAAAATCATAATTACGTCGGTATTAAATATAAAATACATAAACAAACATGAATCGAAAACAAAAATTAATGCTGATCTTGATAACTTCTTAATCTTAAAACCTTAAAAAAAGAAGGAGCTAACTTCTTTCTTAAATGCCGGCATTTATGATACTCCAGGTGTTGCAGGTGTTTATGGGCGACAGGAATCACTTACTATCAGGTGAGCCGTCAGCTATAATATATAAAAAAATGAGAGCCCCTCATTATAATCATCACCAGTTACAACTAAATAAACCATTCTGTAATTATAATGTCTCTTGCAGCGAGTAAGAGTTAAATAGGCGCAGATAGAGAAGATAAGTTAGATATATTATGAGAATTGCCCCGCCTACACGCCAATAAGTATCGACGTAAAACCAACTGTGGAGTTGCGTGGTTAATTTCCAATAGGAACCTACGCCGCTTTAAGTACCAGCAGGGAGAAGGTTCACTGTATAAGATTTTTGTTCAAAGTTCAGTGGATAGACCATAGACTAATGTTTCTTTGACATCTGCACGAAGAAGCTTAAGCGTAAAAGCGCTAAAATTAGCGTTTTTATTATTTGAATATAGTTTTATCGTAATGAATTATAGCGCTGCGTGTCTATAGACGCTTGACTGGCGATTTTAGGCACGCATCAAAGAGATTGCGGGTTACGACGATTTGTGGATTATTTCAAAATTGGAAAGATAAATTTTAGCGCATTTTATTACCAAAACGTCGTCGCGCATGTATGGGGGAAGCATTAGAGAGCAGACTTAGCAGCACCCACATAACGTTGTCAACTTTTTAAAATCAGTTCTAAAGAGTTCTCTTCAATATTTAATATACGTTCCCTCCGTGTGGCATAACAATATAATTACAGAAAGTTCTTCATGGAATCGAGACTTCGGAATGAATTGTATCAAATTCTCAGTATTTCTCTTGTTTTGCTCGACTTAATAAAAAAAAATATGAAATTGATAAATCCTTTGACGTATTTTCGTAATATCCAAGACAAGACTCAACAGTAACTTTAACCCACGAGTAACGTTTTATGTTGAAATTAAAATTGGTGTCAAAAAGTTCGTTTGTTATCTTCCTCTTCATTTTGATTATCAATAAATTATATAACGTAAACATAACTTTTAAGGGTAATACAATTAATTTATTATTAAATAAATTCGGATCAAGTACCTACGCAGAGTATGTACGTACGTATGCCGCTGTTAAGTCCGCTTAATTTCCAAAAAGGCTGGATGTGGTAAATATTAATTAGCAAAATTTTAATTATCTACAAAAATTTACCTGATCCTTACACTATTCACACTGTCTTGATGTATTTTTTTTAAATAAAAGTCAAACTATTAATTGCGAGTTAAATAAATACGACTTCATAAACAGAAAATGATCATTTGGCGGAAAAACAATTCATGGAAATTTGGCCGGGCCGGCTTAATTCAGCACTCCCCAAGGGGTCAAACCCCTTTAATTTTTAATAAACTTACCTTAAAAAGGAGAGGTCGAGTTATTGTTACCATGCTGTTCCTGTTTGTTGAGCAGAGTTGGGATTTCATTATTAGTGCAGTCATTGAAGCATTATTGCTCCGAATTTTTTTACTGTGAACCGAATTGCATACAATTTTGGAATTGGGTTCATTTTACCCTTAACTTCAAAATAAAAAAGGGTTTGAACTCCGCAACCACCCTGGGGGTGGTTGCCACCCCTTCTCGGGGGTGATTTTTTTTTCAAAATAACGTCGGATATCGATAGAAGGCCTAATTTTAAGCAAAAAATCATTTATAAAGTTTTTCAAAAAATCCAATACTTTCCAAGTTGTTGGCAATTGAAAATTCGCAATTTTTTCACGTTTTTCATCGGTTTTTTGCAAATATCTCCAAAAATATACGTTTTATCGAAAATTTTATAAATACCAAAATTATAGCAGGTAAAATAATGAAAATTTTGGTTTTTTATAAAGTATTCTAAGTGCTAAAGATATTAAAGATCAATGCCGTTTTTTATTTTGTCTGAAATTTAATCGATGTGGTCAATGCCATCTAGCGGCGAGCAAATGCATTTTATGCATTCTAATACAAAAGGGTTTTGTAGTGCTTGAAATAAGCTTTAAAATGAGCACTATTAAAAGTCTCTTTCACGTAAAATAACTGAGCTGTATTGCAAATAAGGGGAGCATCTAATGTTTTATTCTTTTAAATCAATGGGTTTCATAAGTGCCATTTCCACCAAAATTAAAATTAATCGTATTCCGCCTAGAATTAACTTTATTTTGAAGAGTTTGATATATAGTATCAGATTGGCTGCTTCAGGACACATATTATACAAAAAAGTCATGATTAAAAAAAAACAAAATTTCAAATATTTAAAAAAACCCACTTTTTTTCATAATATCTCAAAAATGACGACAGATACGTATAAAAGTGTACGGATTAAAAATTTAGGTATTTTTCTGACAAACAATTTGGTTTCTTTGTTTTTTCTGTCGAACAAAATTTGACGGAGATATGATTGTTTAAAGAGCGCGTGGCAGCGCAATCACAACCTCTCTTAAGCCCTTTAACCCTTCACTTCACTTTTCGAAAAAGGTTTTTTACTATATATTGCAATGAAGAATGTTGTAGCTCTCTTAATTACCTTTACAATGGTTTTTTATAAATTGTGATACCATGAAAATTGAAGGAGTTATGGTCCAAAAACTTATCATATTTTTTTCTACTTAGTAACTGAAAATTTCGGAGTGTGAATATTTGGAGCAATGTGAAAGTACGCAGTATAATAGAGACCCACAACTATTTTAATGTGTATATATATACATAATATGGCCTATATATTTTGGAAACGTAGGCATGAATACATACCAACGTTCTTATATGTGTGACTCAACTTCGGCGGCATATAATAACGGCAAAAAAAAAATATGGTTCTTTTGGAACGAAGGCAAGATTTGAGAAGTAAGGCAGAGATATTTTTGAATAATACATCTGAACTCGAAGATATTTAAGAGGCAGGTAGATATTGCATGGTATGCTTTTATGGACTTGCTAAAGATACACAACAAAATAAGCTGAGTCGAATAGAAAGCTTATCCGAATATATAGAAAAGATGCGCTATGCAAGTTTTCTCAAAGTTGCTACGAAAAACACTGCTGTAAAATTATTATCCTTAGTTCCAACCGTTGGTGCCATAAATGAGCATACTAAGAGGGTTTATCTTCAAACCCAGATTTGGCTTGGCAACAAAAACATTCATCCAACGGATTGGGGGTGGGTCATGAATGACGGCTTATTAAATCCACTAAGTCTGTAGATCCACCCGCACCACAAGAACTGCTGAAAATGATTTTTTGCAACTGCAAAAAGGATGTGGAGAGTCTTGCGGCTGCAGAAAAGTTGCTCTGTTTTGTAATACTACCTGTGGAACGTGCAATGGAGATAACTGCCAAAATAGCCCTCCAATTCAGCCAGAAGATGTTGAATGTGACAGCCTCCGACATTGAGTCATGAATAATAATATTAAATTTTAATAATAATAGTACAATTTTATATAACTTGTAAATATTTTATTCAATAAATGGCAATTTTTTACTATAAATTATATTATTTTTAAATATGTAATCATATATATATACTGTTTTAATTTATGGGGGAGTTTTAAGGGTAGAAAAGCTTAAGAATATGATAATCATTTCCGAGAGTGTCGAATAATAATTAAATCCTTTTCATTTTATCAAAAAAAATATTAACATTTTTTTATTAAGGGTTAGTTTTCAAGGGTTGAAAGGGGGTTAAAAATTTGATAATTATTATAGAGAGTATAAAATATTACTTACTCTATACTTACATCTTTTTATGTCATACCAAAGTATTTTTTGTGATTTTTTCAATTTAGGGGTTGTTTGCAAGGGTTGTAAGATTTTCAAGGGGTTGAAAATGATTTTAATATGAGGTAATTATGTTAGAAAATACTTTACAATTTCACCACTTACTATTAGACATGTTTTCTAGCGATAAAATGGCTCAATGTAAATTTTTCCATTAAGGGGTTGTTTACACCCCTTAAAAATAATAGGCGGAGTTCAGTTCATTTTCACTTTTGAAGTTAAGGGTAAGATGAGCCTAATTCCAAAATTTCATGCAAATCGGTTCACAGTTAAAAAATTCGGAGGTAAGACCGTATTTTTCGCTTCAATGACTGCACTATATAGTTATACTTGTTTTAGGCCTTCTTTAGATTTGCTGAAATCTAAATAAAATAACTACAATTTATTAAATTTGATATAGGTACCTACCAGGACATCATAACTTCAAAGAGGGTAATGTACTGCTGTCCACTTATTTCTTTTGAAAACCATTAACTCCTGAAAATATTTAAGGTATGTTACCTACATGAGATTTGATATATGTAATATTACTTTTATACGGTGTTTAATGATACGATACGTGAATTCTACTTACGGCTTACCAATGTCATGTTTCCCAACCTTCACATGGTTTCACTAGATTCCCATCCGTAAAACACACCTTAAACTAGTCTCCGTAGCTCTAGGTCTTCTAGTTAATTTCTCGAGTTATCTCGAAATTTTCCGAATTTTGAATAAAAATATGTTTTTCTTACTAATTTTGCGTTATATTAAATGTGTGTTTTGGAACAGCACAACCACTCCCATAATGATAACCAAGATATTTACAGAATTACTTACAATACTTCATTTTGGTTGACGGAGCAGTGGTTAGCAAAGGCGGTCTAAATTGATAGGATGGGTGAAGAGACGCTAAGGCATTGACCACGGATTTATCTGTAGCAGTTACTACCCATTAACCCGTACTAGGCTCTTGTTCTTGATCACGACCCTTTTTCTATTGGACCATCCACAGCAGACGAGACACACAATGTTTTGTATTGACAACAAAATCACTCTTTTTATCAATTTTTTGCTTTTGCAGTGGAGACATTAATACACAAATGTTGATATTGACATCATAATATTTTTATATAGCCTCAAGTCTATAGTTTTGTTAAGTTATGGGAGAAAATAAAAGATTATTATTATTATCACTCTTTTCATCAATTCGTTGCTATTGATAAAAAGAGTGATTTTGATGTCAATATCAACAGTTTTGTATAATAATGGCTCCACTGTTGGGCCGCTGGTGGAAAGGATGAATGCTAATAAATAGGTACTTTCAAAAACAAATATTTCCTTTCTTTTCTTCAGAGTAAGTACGAAGATAAACAAACAGGAAAACATGGAAAAGAAAAAACATCAATTCCACCAATTTGGTGTTACGGTTTATTTCCTTTATTCCAGTTGCACAAATAGAAATTATACCTAATAGATACGTGTATAACTAATACTTTAATTATATATTAATTATTGGCAATATTATCCATTAATAAATATTTTAATATAAATATCTCAATGTTCTTTACATAAAGATTCGCGTATTATATACTTTGATAATATAAAATTTATATCTATGCATATATTTTTTATTAGTACGTAAGTATTTTAATTCAAAATTAAGATATTTGGAGTATTTTTAGTTTTGTGCGAGAGAATTGTTCACTTATTAATTTTGAAAGCTTTTTGAGGAAAGTGTCAAGAACTTTGAGAATTTTATTTCATAAATGTGTAAATCTGAATTACAAAAATACTCATCAGTGATCCTTGAGTTTAAGAGTTAGATTTAAGAATCGATATGTTTTAACAGTATCTACTGCAGCTGAGCTTATAAATACTAAGTTTTTAACTTAAGTACTTGTGCTATCAACAAAAGCAGTAAACCACAGATTTATTCCTTAAAAATAATATCACTAGGTACAGTTGTCACAACGAATTAGGATATAAATGAAATGTTGTCGCGTTACAAATAAGTAACTACTAAGTCGTTGGCAATTTATTATATGTAACTAGAATAAAAATTACATACTGAAAACATTTAATAAAGTAATGCCTTACACAAATATAATTTAACAATAATACATCAATACTCATTAGACTAAATTTATTATTTTACTACACACTGACTGAGCACAAAAGTTACGAAATAAAGATTGGAATTTGATTAATTGGCCGGGTCTGATTCATTGGTGTGTCCCACTGTTTATTAAAGGACAGTTCTTCTGAAGCACGTTTCAGTTTTTTTTTATTTATAACCTAAAATCTAGGCGGATATTACTATAAATAAAGGTTAATACGGTCAAATTGGGTTGGGTTAGATATAAATTTACGAATTTGATATTATGGGCTATCTTCTCTGTAGTGGATGCATGAAGGCTGAATAGAGGAATCAACCACTTTTGTGCTGCTAGAATATGATGGAGTGGCAACGTAAAGTTCGTGCGGAGTTGTAGAGGTAACTAACCTTGAGTCTCTTTAATTACGCCGCGATGGGGCACCACTATGAGCTTTTTACTGTCTGTTTTTACTGACTGTACAAGGGCGAGTGTTCCGAGGAGTTATTCTCCCTTATTCTACCTTCCACTTTCTTTCGGAGCACCACGCGAGCTGGCCTACGTTGTCACCGACTTCCTGTGGCTACGATTCCAAAGCGCACAAAGATATTTGGTCTTTATTAATTTGTCGCGTGATCCGGAAATGGAATGCTTTGCCCGCTAACGTGTTCCCTCGCTATTACGACCCGGGACCTTTATAAGAGATGTGAATAAGCAAATCACAGGCCGGAAGGATGAGCATAGTTGGTATGGTAGGTAAAACTGCAGATAGCAGCTATTTTTGCGTCTAGACTTTATCGTCACTTAACATTAGGTAGGTTGGAGTCATTTGTCGGACCTTTTAATAAATAAAGATAAACTTGCAACTGAAGAACAGTTCTTCAATAATCTTTAAGTAGGTAATGCATTCGATTATTTAATTGGTTAGTTGTTGAGGGGATGCCATTGTTTCACTTGTTCCATGGGCGAGGCGAGGGCGGAGTTCCAGTGCTGCAGTGCGCGCCCCCTAGCGAACATGTACGATCCCAGCACGAACTTGCCGAGTAGCCGATCTGAAACAAGTAAAGCAATTAAGGTGTTTGCATACCTATTTTGCTGGGATCAGAACAGGCGTGTGAAATCGACGTAAATTATTGGTCTAAACCCAAGATATATTGTGATAATTATCTTTGTTTTGAATAGGGCAATAGGAATTACAGATTTATCAACGATTCAAATCATTTTCAAATTGTAATTTTTGAAAGAGTTTTGTTGAGGAAGATGATAAATGAATATGCGACGGTATCTCAACCCATCTACAACTAGTCATAAACGAAAATATTTTTATCCATGACCTTTAAATTCCAACAAAAGTCCCTGATAGTACTAACCTGTTTTAACAACAAAAGGAAAGTATTTTGTACTTTCCCACACCCGGTATTAGAATTAGAGCATCGATCGGTTGACTTGTGTTGTGAGGCGGTCATAGACGGCAATCATCATGATTGTGACGAGTTTCTTTCGTAAATAAAATACAATAGCGCTCCTATCTCAAAAGGGATTACCTGACATAATGTTAAACGTAAAGCCATGCCTGGCGAGAGTTTGCTCCGATAAAATAAGAAACACTACCTATGTAAAGGGCAACACGAAATCCATTTCCCCAATCACCAAACTACTTGTGTGGAAAAAGAGGACTCCGCGTTTCTCTTTTGTTTTTGATATTCGGTCTAAATAAATATAAGACGTTCATGGAATAGCAACAAGTTACCCCATCCCACTTGGTGATAATTGTAAGTGGAGTCCAATCGCGAAGATGTATGATATGGCAGAAAGTATGCCGCTCCAGTCATCCCCACCTTGCCGGTTCTGAACCCAATCCCCTACCCTGCGGCGCTCTGGAACCCTTCTCACCAGCAGAAATACAACACCACCAAAAGGTAGTATTATTTTACTGTGGTATGTAAGGTGGAGGTTGCTTCGCGCTTTACCCTACATCTCTTTACCCTTCTTGTTTATTTGGATAAGGAGTTCTTAGGCATAGAGTTCGTTGAGGTGGACGGTAACTCCCCAGAAGGATATCTCTATTCGAGAGTACTCCAGTTTCCTTGAAAATTACAGAAATTCCAGGTACCCATTTATTGTGTGCGCACATACTTACATTTAAAACATAATATAAACTGATAAACAGTGAAAATGACGTATTATAAATACTTGAGTCATGTGTATTTAACCAAAATAGCAAACCACCTTGCCTACTAATTAAATATTTATATTATTTAATTAGTAGGCAAGGTGTTTCGAAAAATTGGATAAAAGGCTAAACTAAGAATGAAGATTATTTAATATCTATATCTATATTCCTATATAATGTAAAATCTGATTTGAAACGAAACGATAAACTAATTGCAACTCTCGATTCTAATATAAAATTCAATAAACTCTCAAATGGAAATAAACGGAACTTCCACTATTAACTTGGTCGAGACCATTTTACTGCTCGTTACTTGTACGGAGTGAATACAAATGGGGATTAACTATAGTTACATGCTATCCAATTGGATATACTATAGCTTGACCGTAGCACTTAGTATATGACACCGGAGCTGCCACAAAAGTATTATAATCATTGTCTCCAATACAAGAGTGAGTATGCGACTATGAATATTTTATTGATTTGAAGAAAAATTGTTATATGCATGACTCAAGTTTTCACACAGGGCACAAGAAATTACCGCATCCCACTTGATATTAGTGTAAGTGAAAAAAATTGGCACCATTGTCACCTTCATTTTACCAACCTGATTCCAATCCCCTACCCAGGTACTCAAGAATAATAGAAAGACATTATCACCAAATGTTAGTGTTATTTTACTATGATCTTCCGTAAGGGGGAACTTACTTCTTCAAGAGAGTAGTTCTAGCGGTAGATCCTTTACGCTCACGTTACATAAATTGTTTTCTGTTTCAAACTTAATAACTACACTACATTATTTAATGGAATTTTAGCATAAAGTGTGTATTTGTCGACAGTAAGAAATAAAAAGGTGACCCTTTGTAAATTGAAAGTTTTATTTAAGTTGGTTCGGAACTAAAATGTTAACCATTTTATCTACCTAAACAGATGTGGCTGTCTAGATATCTAGGATGCATTAGGTACGATGTACCTCGTTAGGTCAGCGCTGGCATAAAACATTACAAACAAGTCCGAATGACATATCACTGCCATCAGCTGTGAACATGTTGCGGTCAACTGTCCTCGACATGTTGTTCATTTAGTGTTATACGATTTCTCTTAACGTGCAAACAGAGACGAGTATATAGAGCATTATTTAGATTCAAATAGCTAGTCTTACATAACAAAATAATTTCGTGGTTTTTATATTTATGTTATTTATTAGTGTAGTTTTTCTAGTTAAAACTAATTATATAAAAGAAGAAACTAACTGACTGACATATCAGCGCACAGCCCAAACCGCTAGGTCTAGGGACTCTAAATTTGGCACGTAGGTTTCTTATGATATTTAGGAGTGCACAAAGAAAGGATTTTTCAAAATTCATCCCCGAAGAGGTTCAAATAGAGGAAAGAAGTTACTATGATTATATGACTACATATGATATGACTTATTTATTGAGTTAATAGACTTGGAGCTTGGTACGAATACTTACCTGAATAAATTACAAAGTTTTTCATTTTAAGTTTTCTTGAAATACCCTCTAAAAGGGGATTGGCACAGTGTCGAAGTTTTTATATATGGATTCATTTCAACGTGCTTTCGATTAACTCGAAACTTGGTATTTTTACTAAAGACCAGAAATAAAAAATAACGTGTATCAGGATTTTCCTAACCTAACCTATATATATTGTTATTCTTGTCATAATATTATTATAAACTGTGTAAGCAAGCAAAAATATCCTTTTAGTACGTTCTTAATATTAATTTCACTAATTCCTTTTTTTACATGTATTGGGAATTCGTTCATTAATTTGGGTATTTTTAAATTGTAATAATTACCTAACATAAAAATTATTGTATCTTGGGATATTGAATATAAGTGCTGATGCACTACGTGTTTGCATAACAGTTTTGCCGGTTCCCAAAATGTATACTGTTTTGTTCATCTGTTAATGAATCACAGTAATCATTACTAGTTATACTGACAAACCTTTCAAAGCTATCACATCCTTAAGCAATCCTTTTACTGGCTATAGAACTTCCATACTTTGTTTATTTCTGGGAAATGCTTTGCGCATCCTTCAACGTTCGGGGGATCGAGAAGAAGGTATCTGGGACATCGTACTTCCATCCTAGACAATTAGTTTTAGATTTTCATAATACTTTTGTTAGTTTCTCTGTTCTGCTCTGGAACGGATCTGAGCCATGTCAGGATTTATTTTTATTTTTACAAAATAACTGGATTTTGAATTGCACTCATTGTACTGCACAAATAATGTCCGTTTTATTAATTTAAAATTACCCCGAATTTAACACGTTATTTATGTTTTCAAATATGAAACAACTAACTTTATATTATTTAATTAGTAAGCATGTGGGCGAAGTCACGGGCAAAAGATAGTATCCATTTAAATTATTGTTTCGCTTTGCTTTCGACTCGACGTCTACCTAAAAAGGGCATCAAATCTTCTATATGCCTTAATTTAATTTTGGAGATATACCAATTTTGTGAGGCTTGAAATACTCACATAAGGTATTCGACCCACCACCGACGACGAACGAAAAGCGAGTAGAGCTAGATAATTATCTATTGTACCTTTTTTGAGCGAGAAAATAGCCGATGTTCATTGCGTCCTCGCTGGCGGTAGACTAACGTAGCGTTGGCAATTCATGAGATAAATAAATCGTTATAACTTTCTCACTATAATCACTTCATCTCGGTGTTCATACTCAATGAGTGCATATTTGACATTGATCGAGTGTGACGGCTATACTCAGATATGTGACTTTGAAGTTGGATATAAGTTTGTATCACTTTTTGTGATAAAAAATAAAAAATGTTATTGTTTCTCAAGAAGTTATACCTTTTGACAGCCAACAGTTCAAAGTTATTGAACGAATGTTGATACTACGCTTTTGATGAATATACTATACTAGCTTTTGCCTGCAGCTTCGCTCGCGTTAGATTTGATTTAGAGTGAATGAATGTATGTCAAACTCGGTAAATAAAAACTTAATTTCAGAAAATATTCTTCTGATTTTTGAAAACATAAAAAAGAAATTTACTTATTTACTTAAAGGATTAACCTCGAGATCTTGGTGCTCCATACAAACTTCGAACCCCCGTTTTACCCCTTTAGGGAGTGAGTTGATCAGCCTTCTTCACCGTCCATAATTCGACTTCGTAATGAAAAATGGGCAAAGACCAAGGTTCTGACGATGTACAGTCCTCTTTAGTATATTTCGGTTTCTCCACACTTTCTCCAGTTCTGTCATAGCTGCATTAGCCATTCCAGTGCGTTGTCTGATTGCATTCTCAGTTCCACCTTTGTTGGAGATACTCGATCCCAAATACACAAATACCTGAGCTATGTCATACTGGCCGAGTGTGTGAATATTTTGTAGTTGACCGGATCGATTGAGAACCATTATTTTGGTTTCGAACTGGGTGATTCGCAAGGCCATCTCTTGGCTGACAGAGTTTAGTCGGTCCAGTAAGCCATCATTAAATACTAGCAGGTAAATTCACCTACTGCGATTTACAGCGCTCCTACGACTAACAGCATTTTTAATACAATTTGTGGTGGGGGATAACCGAATTCGCTTTCCAATTATTTAACCTCAATAAACAAGGACCGGTATTATTAATGCGATCCCTTCCGGCGATGGTCTAATGCTGGAATTTGAGAGAAGATACCGCCCACATAAATCAAGCGGATATTGATAGATTGCTTATTAATGGAAAGTCAAAACAATTTGCTTATACTTTGAGGAAATATTAACGGATATAAATTAGTGCTAATTGAATTCATTATTTTCTAATTAAGCATTAAACTGGTTCATATCTAAAGAATGAATCTAAAGAACCTAAAGAAGTTTTTACTAGAAAAAATACACTTGACTCTAGCTCTCAGTCTGTAATAAAAAATGTTAATGAACTTTAAAGTAGCGTTTGTTTTGTTGATTCTCGTTAGCAGCAGACAGAGCGGTTACAATAGATCACATCGTAACTTCCAGACAGAACTTGAGTGGCAAATGTAGCTAAACATATTCTGAGTCGGTATGTTACTTTATTTTATATACGAGTATTTTATGATAGAGCTTAATTAGCGATGGTAGTCTTAATTAGCTCCGACAAACTCTGTTAAGTATAATCCAAGTGAGATAAAAAAAAGAACCTTTATATTTTTTTTTTTCGGCGGTAGGCGTAAAATAAAGCTACATTACTTCCACATTTAAATTTATTTTAAAAATAATATTACAAAGTATTTTTCATAAATTTTGCGTTAATAAGTTAATAATTATCCTTGGTTACCTCATACATTGTAGGCCACTTTGTGTGATGTCAATTTGAGGAACTGACCAGCATTAACCTGCCATCACATCACTCACAGTTGTTTGCACATATTTCAATTTTAACTACACTTCACCATAAGCAGTGTTGCAGCGGTACTCGAAACCCAGAAATCACTGGAAGCCACCTTGATGCAAAGGATGCAGCAATTTGAAACCCAGCTAAAATCGTCTACAGATAAGGAGAAGGTCCCACAGATACAGGAAGAGTTTAAGGCTTTCAAGAAGATTTTTTGGAGTATCCTCTCACTTCTGAGGCAACAGATCGGTGAGATATTAAAATCTCTCGACCAGCATGAAGCTAGGCATCGAAGCAAACATCTTCTTCTTTGCGGTGTTCTAGAAAATGATAATGAGGACTTAAATTCTACTGTGATAACATTGCTCCAGAAACATTTGGGTGCCACAGACCTGGATTCAAGTTCTTTAAAAATATGTCATCGACTTGGGTCAATAACAGAGGGTCGTAATAGGCCAGTGGTTATTCGTTTTGCCAACTATAACATTCGGTCATCTGTGTGGAACAGCAAGTCTAAACTCAAAGGCTCTTCACTTGTTTTGAGAGAGTTTCTCACTAAGACTCGACAAGCCTTGTTCCACTCTGCACGTAATCATTTTGGAGTTTCCAGTGTGTGGACTATGGATGGCAATGTTTACATTAAAACACCGAGTGGCAACCGTTTACGGATCTCCTGCAACGATGAACTGTCTGCGGCAATACACCAATTTCCCGGTACAGAGATTGCAGTCGTTGCGGCAACCAGTGAGCCCACCGTTGACCCAGCATCAGCAGTATCCCAGCAGGTGCAGACGCATACTCGGTCTAAGCGTAATGTAAAAGTTGTCAAAAAGTAAGTTTTGTTAAAGTGGTTTACATCTTCTGTTCAGTTCATACTTTTTCTCTGAGATCGTTTGCATTGTTTTTGCTTTGATTACTTTTGTCGTTATCGCTGCACATCTTAGTTGTATTATTTGTTATAAGTGGGTAGCTTCACTATCGTTGTTTGATTATTTTTTTTTGTTTGTAACTAACACTAAAGTAAGGTAATTACTTTCTTTTTATTACAGTCCATCAAATCTAAGAAGTACCGTTTGACGTTTCATGTTTTTCAAACAGATATAACTTTGTTTAAGCGTAACTTATTCAAATTGGATAACCTTTTTCGTAAAACCATGAATTTATAAAGGTTTTATTATTGCATCTAAAAATGTACAATTCTTAATATCTAAATTTAATTGAAAACTTTCAAACAAAGCAAAATAAACAATATTTACACAATAAATAAGTTCTAATAGTTCTATTCTTGACCTCATTGCAAAGTCACATAGTTAGGTCACTGCTCGTAGTGTTGCGACTCTTCGGAATCAATTGTGTACGAAAAAATCGTGTACATTATTCGGAAAATCGAATTTATTACTTTCAAATTATCAATTAAGGACTTTGTTAAAAATACATGACAGATGACAAAATGATCAAATTTCAGCCTCGGTCCATAATCTACTCAGATTACGATGTTGTAAGCGCTAGAAGCGCTTATAGTCAATGTCAGACCACGGCCAGAAAGCGAATTTTCGACGTAATGTTTAGGGGTAGAGAGCAATTTAATTTTTGTATAATTTCACGTTACTGCTCGATCGCATAATGCATTTAATACATAGGTACCCTAAAATAAATTAATTTAATTATTTTCAAATAAATCTTTAGGCGAAATAGCTCCAGAAAAAAGATTTTTTTATCAGACAACACTGCCGACCACAAGCGCACGCGGTCCCCCTCGCCCGCGTCAGCAGTCTCTCGCCATCTTGGAAGCTGACTGTGAGCGTACCTACTTTCTCGTTTGTGTTTTACAATTTGTGACTTGGCTATTACTTTTCTGGACTTTGAACTAAGCAAGTGTTTATTAATAATGTCGAAAAGAGGACGTACTTTGAACAGCCAGGCTCGTGAATTGGTGATGAAATTACACGAGCATTTTGAGCGTGAATGTCAAAATGGTGGAGCTCTACTGCCAGTTACACAAGTTCGGGATCGCGTCGGTGAAGCTCTCGGTAGTGGTAGCCGCACCGTCGGCAAAATATTAAGTGAAAAATATGGGCCTTCGGGGAGTGACAGTAACGTACTTCACACGCCGAAAAAAAGGAAAAGAACTAAACCTGTGACAGGTATCGATGACTTCGATAGCCATGCTATTAGAAACCATATCTTTGGTTATTTTACAAGAGGCGAATTTCCAACATTGGCAATGTTATGTGCAACTTTAGAAGATGCCAGGCTGTACAAGGGAAGTATAGAGTCGTTGAGAACGATAATAACAGGAATTGGCTTCAGATACAAAAAAGTTGACAAACTAAAAATTGTTATGGAGCGACATGACATAATTATGCAGCGACTAACATTCCTGTGCGAAGTAAAACAAATTATAAACTGGGATAATGTAATATTTTTGGACGAAGCATGGCTAAATTCCAACCACTCTGTGCCGATAACATGGACAGATGATTCTGAAGCTTCGTGCTCGAAAGTGCCGATAGGGAAAGGTGGACGCCTCATTATATGCCATGCTGGATCAGCGTCTGCAGGTTTCGTGGAAAATTCATTATTAGCTTTCCAATCTAAAAGCACAAAAGAGTATCATGAAGAAATGGACGCGGAAAGGTTCCAAGAGTGGTTCTTAAATTTACTAACGAATATCCCTCCTAACAGCACAATTATAATGGATAATGCCCCATACCACTCTGTGCAAATTGATAAAGCACCAACATCAGCCAATAAGAAAGCAGATTTGGTGGCATGGCTGCAAAGAAAAGGAGTGGAAGCCGACATGTCACTATTAAAAGCTGAATTGTTACATTTAGTGAAATTGCATAAACCACCAAGACCGACTTATGCTATTGACCAATTAGCCGAAGAACACGGGCACAAAGTCATACGACTTCCTCCGTACCATTGCCAATATAATGCCATTGAACGGATTTGGGCCCAAGTTAAAGGTAATACTTTATAATATAATAATATTTTTTAGTAGTTGATTATATTAATAACAAGAACTTGTTCTTAATAAGCTGAAATATTTTGTGAATTGAGATTTTCCGTTAAGTACAGTAATACTATAAAACATTACCCTTCTTCTTCGCAGTTGTGTAAAATTGTACATTACCTAACAAAATATTGCAAGATTAGCTTAACACATTTTGTAGCCACATAACACGAGTGCCTCTAGCTTCTATAATTTAAAAAATAGTCTAAGTTTCCCGCCTAATAATTATATAATTGTTTTACAGATTATGCAGCAAGACATAACACAAAACCACCCTTCAGTGTCAAGAAAATGGAAGGCTTATTAAAGGAAGCATGTGCGCAAGTTACACAAGAAGATTGGTCAAAAGTAGTAGAAAAAACAAAGAAAATAATAATGGACGACTTCGACAGAGACGTACAATTCGATGATTTCATGGATAATCAACTAGTCATTAATTTAAATGACGATGATGACGAGGATGACAATGATTCCAGTACTTGTAGTGAATAAATAAATATCCTTAACATTACTTTTATTTAAATGCTTCGACTTCGACCTTTAGAACCTTAAGATTTTTTCGGTATTCTATCCTCAGATTACTAGTAAAACCTAAATTTACCAATAAACAACCTTTTACAATAACTTATTTAAAAAATATAGGAAAAGAGTACAGAGAAATAATATCTTAAATTTCGGATATTATGGTCATTGATCTCTTAAAATTCGGACATTATAGTAATCGATCTCTTAAAATTCAGATATCAAAGTAATTGATTTTTTAAAACCCATCCCTATTATTCAATTTGTCAGAACTATCAAACGGTACTTCTTAGATTTGATGGACTATAAGTGTTTTATGAATTTTTGTGATGTTTTTATAACCTTTGACACTTACAGTGACAATGACATTTAATGACATAACATGTCAATGTGTTTTTTTTATGGCTTCGATACTGGACTTTTAAGCCACATGTCAATATCTTCATTTCGTTTTAACTAATTGCTTTAAAAGGTAGGCAAAGACATTTCTCTATACTGCCATTTGTAGTGGAATGTTGGTAAGGTTTTGAAGCTGCACATAGTATTGTTTTTTATTGATTTTTTGACAACTAAGGCCATGTTTTTGAGTGTTTAAATATAAAGATATTTTTTTTGAGTGTATGTTTTAAGGTTTATCTGTTTCTCACTGTATTTCTTTTATATCGTGTCACACTACCTACTGTAAACACTTAATCGGCAGGAAATGCAGGTCTTAAAAACAGCAATTTATTCAAACAATTTATTGCTTCATTTTATTTATATATATATATATATATATATATATATATATATATATATTTTATTCATATATCATTTTGTTTTGTGAACTTTATTTAGTATGTCTGATATTAGCGAATACTGTTCAGCGGAGGATCGCACCTCATCTTTTTGCTCCCTTAGCGACTGTTCGAGTGACGATGTACATGATTTAGGCACTTTCGTGGCTAAAGAACTCAGTATCACTGGAACTTTGAATGTTTGCCACTAACTCTGTAGTCCATGCGGTTTTGATTTCGGAAACTTGGCTAAAGCCTTGTTTGAGTTCAACATCTGTTGACCTTCCAGGTTTCACTCTTATTCGTAACGATAGAATTGGCAAGGGTGGCGGGGGAGTCGCCATTTATCTATCTCAACATATACCTTATAAGATTTTAAATTCTTCCTCATCTCATTACGATTGCATGGAATACTTAATTCTTGAAATTGACGTTAAATATTGTAAAGTTCTTCTAGGTGTTTTTTACTGCCCCCCTTCAGTTCCTTTCTTAACAGATCTTGAAACTCTTATTGATAATATTTCATCGGACTACAGGCATCACATAATCATGGGTGACTTTAACATAGATCTTTTAAAAGATACTCATTCTACGCGAAGTTTTCGATCCATATTTGAGTCTGTGAACTTCTCTATCTTTCCTCTTGGTCCGACTCATCATAATATCATTACTGACGACTCATGGATCGACCACATTGTAACGTCCTCACCAGACTTTGTCTCGAAACACGGTCAGCGGTCAGCGCCAGGGTTTTCGAAACACGACCTGATTTTCTTGGCGTTCAAAGTAAAACCCCCTAAATCTAAGCCGACTGTTGTGCGCATGAGAAATTTCGCGAGGCTTAATGTAGAGAAGCTTTTAATTGAAGCAAGTGCCATTGATTGGGCGCCTGTATATGGTGCATCTTCAGTAGACGATATGATTTCAATCTTTAATGCTGCAATCATAAAATTGTATGATCAACATGCTCCAATTAAAGCTGTGAAGCTGAAACGTCCACCTGCTCCTTGGATCACTCCTTTGGTGCGCATTGCAATGAGAAGACGAGATAAGGCCTTTCGTGTTTTTAAAAGATGCCGCACTGATGCCAATTGGGAGGCTTTTAAGAATGCAAGGAACCGGTGCAACCAGATGATAAGAGGTGCTAAATGTCGTTATATTCATCAGAATGTAACTGATTCTACTCCAGCCGAAATGTGGAAATTCCTCAATTCAATTGGTATTGGCAAAACACGAACTCAATTTTCATCTTCTTTCTCTTTAAACGATTTCAACCGACACTTTTCTCGGCATAAAAAACTTCCTGACACTGTTAAATTTCTCACTATTTCCAAACTTTCTTCCACGGCTACTCATTCAAAAGATATTTCCTCCTTCAGCACACTGACTGAAGATGATATCCGTAAGTTCGCACTTTCTATTAAGTCTAAGGCTATAGGATTTGATAACATCAGTAGAAACATGTTTATCTTGTTATCGGATTCCGTACTTCCTATCATAACTTTTATTATGAACAAATCCCTATCTTCCGGTTCATTTCCTAATGTATGGCGTAAAGCTTACTCTATCCCTCTTTCCAAAATTTCAAACCCTTGCACTCTTGATCACTTTAGAATTTAGATCAATCTCTATTTTACCGTACCTCTCTAAGATTCTTGAAGCTGCTGTCCATCAACAGCTTTCTTCATTTGTCTATCGCAACCACCTTCTAACACCCTTCCAGTCGGGGTTCCGCCCCGGACACAGTACCACTACGGCGCTTATTAAAATCGTTGAGGATATACGCGATGGCATGGAGGAGTCACGGTTGACTGTGTTAGTACTTCTCGATTTTTCTAACGCTTTTAATGCAGTTGATCATGATATCCTTCTTGCACTTCTTGCCCAACTTGGATGTTCCTCCAATGCGCTAAAGTGGTTCAGTTCTTACCTTCGGGGGCGTCAACAAGCCGTAAAAATAGATCAATTGATCTCTAACTGGTCTAACTTATCTGCAGGGGTACCTCAAGGAGGCGTTATCTCACCTCTTTTCTTTTCTATATTTATAAACTCCCTTGCTTCCATTATTTCCACCTCTTATCATCTGTATGCAGACGACCTTCAATTGTATGCGCAGGACACCCTGCCCAACCTGGGGAGGGCCGTTTGTTTACTGAATGAAAACCTCTCACGGATACGTGAGTGGTCTGATAGCTTTGGGATTACCATCAACCCTGTTAAATGTCAGGCGATCATTATAGGCAGTTTTCGCCAAATTTCTCAGCTACATTTGAACACAATTCCAGCGGTTACATACGATGGTATAGTAATCCCTTATTCTACGAACGTAAAAAACCTTGGGCTCATACTCGATCACTCTCTCAGCTGGGATGGCCAAATGGAGAATATATGCCGCAAGGTAAATGGCACACTTGGTGCGCTTTATCGCCTAAAGAATTTTCTCCCACCGTGCACGAAAATCTCTCTGGTACAGTCCCTTGTTCATCCCCTCTTTGATTATGCTGATGCTTGTTTTACTGATATAAATCAACAATTTCTTAATAAGTTGGATCGTCTTCTCAATAACACTATTCGCTTCGTTTTTGGTTTACGTAAATACGACCACATTTCCGAGTTCCGCAAAAGACTTAAGTGGCTGCCTATTCGAGAGCGTAGGTATTTGAGGACAGCTTGCACCCTTTTCAACTTACTATACGATCCACGCACCCCTGGATATCTGAAATCGCGGTTTCAGTTTCTGGGGTCTTCCCATCGATTAAATCTCCGCTCAAAAGATAATTTGATACTTGAAGTACCGATTCACCATACTAGGTTTGTCTCCAGTTCATTCACCCTTACTGCCATTCGGCTCTGGAATGCACTTCCTCTAGACGTTCGAAACGCTCCAAACAGGACGGTGTTTAAGAGTTCGGTGCGGGAACATTATTTGAATCTATTGCATAGTGCTTAAGCTGAATCAGGATACTAAAATCGGACACTATATTATAGGTATATTATGTATATATTTATGTATATATGTGTGTGTGTATGTATTTATATTTATTTTGGTATGTATGTATATGTGTATGTATTAAACGCTATTTAATTTTGTTTTTTTATTGTTTGATGTTTGTTCTTTCCCATGATTGTCTGCCGTTTTATTGACTCTGCACGTTCTTTCCGGTTGACTGGTAGAGAATGCCATGCTGGCATTAAGTCCGCCATATGCAATGTAAGGCATTAAAGATTAAATAAATAAATAAATAAATAAATAAATAAATTCAATCCAACATATTTGTCTGGTCAAAAAGGAAGGCAAACAAACAAAATGATACTTTATAATGCTAAGAGCTAGTCAATTCCAAGTTGTTCACACTGATTTGCCATCGACTGTACTAATATATCACGTTCAAAGTACAGGTATCACCTAAGAGGCTCGATTTACGCAAGTCACGATATTCAGTACCAACATGTAGACCTGTTTAAAACACACCTACGCGAAATATGGTAACCAAGCTTAAATATAATATTACTTCAGGGTAATATTAAGTGTCAGCCTGACATGAGATGTGGTTGCTTTAGAGATATTGTAGATATTACGGATTGGTTAAAAGGGGGTAGATTAACCGGGAAAAACCAGATATTTACGCCCACTCACATTTTGCAGAGTCTACCGAATTTTGGGACGGACGAAAAATCATCAAAAACTTATGCTTTCTGTAAAAGAATCTATGAGTACTGAACCTGCCGCTTTCCTTAATGGGGCTAGTTGCCCTTAAGCAATTATTACGAGACTTGGTGTTGCTATTATTACATGCGAAAATTGCACTAGCAACAAAGTGCCGAGACCCTACAAGATTTCCGCCAATGACAGTGGTGTGTCCCAATGCAGACATTGTAAAAGTTCTAACCTTACCTACATGAAAATATCATCTATTTTCTTTGAAATAAACTTACCTTTAGCGTATACCGAGTGTGGTTGCAGAGCTTGAACCGTGACACTGGTTGTGTGTAGCTCATCGGCTCTCAATCTGAAGTGGAAGCACTCTGAGACGAGCACGCTGCCGTCGTCGCCTACGTCCACGGCGGCCGTTCGGCGAGTACGGACGCCACGACATGCGCGCTCTTGAGTCACTCTTACGACTAATTCGCGCTTGCTGGACGACGAATCCAGCTGAAACAAAGGAGTGTTTACTACTTTCTGTTGTTTTAACGGTTAAAGGTGGGCGCATATGTACGGTTTTCTGACCAGGAATTCTGATTCGGAAACCTAAATGCACGTCCTTACATACAAAATTTTCAACGAGGCGCAGAGAAGGCAGCAGAATCGAAAAAACCTAATGTTTGGTTTTGACACTAACTAATAAAAAATGTATGCGCTGGGCTCACTGAATTCCGGATCAGAAAACTGAATCAGGAAACCGTACATGTGCGCCCAGTCTTATGTTTATTCTTGCGCACGGTTTGATACGTGCGCTCATGCGTCACTCGTACAACTACTTTGCGCTTACTCGACGACGGATCCAACTGGAACAAAGGAGTGTATACGATTTTCCGTTGTTTTCAACCGACGCAAAAACGGAGGAGGTTATCAATTCGACGCGTATTTTTGTTATGTATGGTCACATAACTTTTTACAGAGTAGTCCAATTTTAATAATATTTTTTTATTGGAAAGGGCTCCAAAGTTGGTCCCATATAAATATGAAAAAGAAAATATTTTTTAGTGTAACTCCCCTACATGTATCATGTGTGGTATCATTGAACAGGTACTTTAAAACGACTTAGGGTTTGATGAGACAATTTTTCGTTTTAGGGATTCTTTTGTGAAATATTAAACATCAAAGGGCAAAATTTTGCTCGTTTGGGTCTGCCCGGACCTCTAAAAACTAAGCTATTGACTTGAAAAATATCATAATAACAGTGAAATATCAAAGAAAGTTATGACTGTTCTAGTTAAAAATTACGTGGACCTAATGGTACAAAATATCATTTTTTAAAGGTTTCAAATGTTCCTTGTGGAATTAGCGTTATGGAACTGTTGGGCAAAAAGGAGGTTACTACCATATAGGTTTTTTTTATATTATAGTGACCACCCTCGCCTATAGTCATCTGCAATACCAGGAGTATCATAAATGCGACGCTGGCCCCTAAGGAAGGAGAACGTCTTTTTACAGTTTTTCGGGTCGTATTGGTCCGGAAACACTTCTAGCGACAATGTGTTCCACAGTTTTATTGTAATGGTAAAAAAAAACACAGATCCCGTGCTCTACACGACTTGCAAGGGCATTGAAAATGAATTTACCTATTATATATTACCTATTAAAAAAATTAAATAAAAAAAACAACTTTCCCAAAATATTTTTAGATAATCTTAAAGCCCTTCGAATTCAGCATGTTTTGAGCTCTCATACATCCTCATAGCCGCACGCGAGCCGCCCGCCGCGTGATATCGCACCTCACGCCTTGCTCGCGCCGCATAAAACTCGCAGCTAAGGGTACCTCTACAGCCTCAACTGTCACCAATATCGAAAAAAGTGTAATGAACTAAAATGTTCCTTGGTTCAATATCGATATATTGTTTTTCGTCAAAATCGCACGGTTGTGTACAGCTACGCATTAAAAAGACGTGGATGAAATTTTTTTCGCAGCGGGCGATAGCTAAAAAGAGCATCTGGAATTAACCCAAACAATTCCTCAAAACACTGCCCGTGATAAATGCATTAGAAGATTATGTACCCCGAGATATTACGGCACTGGTGTAAGTACAGTGATCGCGGAGTAACTGGGAAGATCACAATACCTGCAGCAGTGCCGAAACATCTCGGGGAATCACAGAATTACAGAAAGTATATGATAGGAATCCCGCTCATTACTCTAATGTTTGCTTTATTGTCCATGAAATTTTAAACAATCTATGTTTATTTTATCATATATTTATTTTCTATTTAAAAAGTCAAAAGGAACCATCAACGTTTTAAAACACGTCGCTAATGCTTACTTGTCTCAAGACGGTCCAATATGTCATGATGTTGATGATATCGAAAACTGGTTGAGCTCTCTCTATTTATACCTATTGCAATTTTTCTAGAATAAAAGAGAAAACGATAAGAAATAAGAGACTTGCGGGCTCAGTACTAAAATCGAAGTTTTAATGACGCCAAAACACCGCACAGCCGAAGGGTATTGACCTATCGAAGGTTCTATCTTAATTTGACAATTTGATCACGCAACGGTATCACTGCCCCTTGACGAGTAATTAATTACTTGTGTACGTTACCTACATACAACGAACACACTATAATGTAAACCTATTAACGCCTTTTTATAAATTACGCGCCGATTGATAATTATTTTATTTAGATTGAAACTTTACCTGGTATATAAGCCTGTGTTTAGACCACTTCACATTTTTTACATCAGTCCAGCAACACGAGTTATTTTACTAATTGGCGCTATTATTTTGCTATCTATTCTACTGCCAATCTGTGGAGCCGATTTTTGCGTGATGTTATGTGAGACTACAAGCCTTACTCATTCTCAGGAACATATCACCACTAAAAAGTGTCATTTAACTGGTCTTCTTGTAAAGAGGAGGTTATATCTCCTGACGACTGCTACTCAAAGGTAAATCCGCTTGTCCCTGCCTATTTTTTAGAAGTCTATTAATTGAAAATATTAAACGTTATTGCTGAAATAGATAAGAAGGAAAACCAGTTTCACTTTATTTATTGTCTGCTTAACATGTAAATTTGCTATCTCCACTTTATTCAAGGAGTTGCCAAATTTACGTAAAGGATGTGTTCACATTAAAGGAAACAAACGCCACTGTTAGATAATTTTTGACCAAAAGTGGAGTAAGCAAATTTACATGTTAAGCAGACGTTATGTCTAATTATCTAAAAGCTGAGACAGATCGTAGTTAAGAATGATTTTTGTTAACTTCTTTTAGCGGTTATTAAATTTGTTTTTTTTATGTAAACAAAGGTCAATATTGTTACAGCGCTAAAAACACTGTAATAAGATACACAAATTTTACGAGAGTCGTATCGAGTAGCAGTCAATTAGTCTCATGAATTTTAAACGAGAAGAAGAGCGATTGCTTTGTATTTTAATCCATATTTTTAGAAATATGAATATAAAATCTCTGCTTACATAAATTTTCCAAATTTGCTAACTCGATTAGATAAGCGAATGAAATTGTACGTTTGATTTGCGTTACATTTTTAAATTTAATTTAATTCCTCCGTTGTGCTGTATCCGTACTTATACCTCGAGCACTCCGCACTTTAAACGGTTAGTCGTTTGACGAAAAATTTTTAACCAGAAAATATGTGAATTGCATAACAACTTTTCTATATGTCTATAATGCGGTAGGATCAATAGGAATCGCTATATTTAAGAAAAAAAAATATGACGTTTGACCTCAAATAAAAAAGAAAAAAAGACGCGTACAAAGAAATTTGGTGACTCATTTCTTTGTTGCACTATCCGTAAATGGAATGCTCTGCCCGCTCACGTGTTCCCTCCCTCTTACAACCTGGGATCCTTTAAAAGAGGCGTGAAGAAGCAACATGCAGGCCGGCAGGGTGAGGATGGCTGGTGTGGCAGGTAAAACTGTTGTATCAGCTATCTTCACATTTGGACTTCACCTTCACTTAACATCAGGTGGGGTGGAGTCATTTGTCGGACCTATCTATAAAAAAAAACCTCAAATATATCTCAGTTGCCTTAAACCTTATCCATAGTGATTTATAACACGTTACTTCTTTTGTCAAAAGGAAGCGCCCTGAAAATTTTCAGCTCGTTACCTCATATTCTTGAGTTTGATGACCTCCGTGGCCGAGTGGTTAGTCGGCGTCGCCATGAAACCTGGCGTGGGTTTCATGGCGATGCCGACTCGAGAGGTCCCGGGTTCGAATTCCGGTGGGGGCAGATGTTTGTGTGATGTATACGACCATTTGTACTCCAGTCATGGATGTTTAATATTTCTATATAAATATATTATAATTATGTACAGTATATACAGTATATGTATTCTAACCGTTACTCTAGTATCCCATAACACAAGCCTTATTGTGCTTACTTTGGGGCTAGGGCTAACACCAATTAGTGGTGTTAGTATATTACCATATTTATTTATTGTTATTCTGAGATTGAGCCCATTTTGGCTTATTCATCAAGACTATATCGACAGTGGAAAGGCCAAATGTGCTTATACGCCACTTTAGTCGAAAATGAGATAAATAATAAAAAATATTTGATCCTCGTTTTTGTAAAGTTAAAAGTGGCGTTTAAGCGATTTTGCTTTTTCAATTTATATTAATAGGTGGCACTGCAGTTAGTTTCAAGCTTTTCTTATATATTTTCATTTATGCAGGATAACGCCTGTCAGCTCCATTAGTTTTTTATAATATGCAAAGAGATATTCGTAACACTGGTACCTTATACATTAGTAATGAAAATTATTTATACATATAGATATATTTTGGGCCTATAGCATATTATTCCACCCTTCCTGGTGTAAATGTACCTAATGTGTATAGTGTACTACTCCAGTCATTGCTGGCCTTGACCCAATCTCTTACCTTGTAGAGCCCTCAAACATTACTCATCGGGAGAAACACAACATCACCTAAAGTGTTATTTATTATGATCTTCTGTAAGTGGGAAGGGTACTTTCTCATTTGGGCGCTTTAATTCAAACAGATAATCCATTATGCATTACCTGTCCTTTATCTAGGGTAATTAACGAAGCACCTTTTTTTATTCCTTATAATTCAGCACTGTTTCAAAGGTCATGATAACGAAGTAAATGCTGCTAATGTCATGAAATATTGATGGAACTGTATAAAGATTTCAAAGTAAAAAGTGAGTACGGGAGACCCAGGAGAGTTGTGACAATTTTTAAGTTTAGGGACATATCACGCTAAAAAGACATTCAACAGATATGACCTATGGGAACGTTCCATTTTCAAAATAATTATCAAAACTAATTTAAGTAATACGGTACTGCGGCGATCTACCCTGAAGGGATAGATCCTGGGGGCGTAGTTTTATTAAATGGAAAACAACTTATATGTTTAACTCTTTTATTTTATTTTAAATCAGGCGAATATAATAATTGAGCTTAATCTATCAACGTATGGTTGGGTGCCCTGAACTCTATCTCTTGGAATCTTCTATGAAACGACAGAAGATTCCCAATTTCAAATATTTAAAAATCATGATATTACCTTTTTAATATAACTGCCAGCCGTAGGCATTTATGAACAAAGAGTTTACCCAAACAAGGAGGCTGTAACGTAACGGACGTTACAGTACCAACAATATTGCATAAAAAATAAATAAACCTTATAAGTAATCTATACTTATAATAAATCTGTAGAGAGGTCAATTCTGTACATGAAATATATTTTCAAAATAACTATCAGGGGGTGATTAGTGATCGATACTGATGCCAAAAATGCAATCAGTAAAATTTTTGTCTGTCTGTCTGTCTGTCTGTCTGTGTGTTTGTTCCTTATAGAAACAAAAACTACTCGACGGATTTTAACGAAACTTGGTACAATTATTCCTTATACTCCTGGGCAGGTTATACATAGTATACTTTTCATCACGCTACAATCAATAGGAGCAGAGTAGTGAAGGGAAATGCTGGGAAAACGGGAGAAGTTACTCCATTTTTTAAGCTTCCGTCGCGTGTGCAGCCTTAATGGTTAAAGTTACATAGAAATCATGTATGACGGAAATATTTTACATAAAATTGTCTAAAAAATATCCCGCAACAGCATATGTCTATCTTTTATGGTTGACTCACAATAACACGTGTAACTCCTGATAACTTAGCAGTTCGGAGCATTCTGATTATATTTGTTTACTCTTACGTTTATAATACTCTCACTCATCCCTAATTTAAAAAAGTTAACATTATTACCTATTCAATAAAAAAAGAATCATAGAAATCGGTATATAAACACCAAACTTATACATGAAATAAGCCATGGCGCCGTCGCATGTGAATACTGAATCATGCTATAAGGATTATTTTTGTGTAACGGTTGGAAACACTGATAAATTTTAGAGGTTTTTAATGTAAGGTCGTAAATAAACACAGCTTTTTCCGCTTACATTGCAAACGCTGGCTGAACCCTACGAGATCGATCAAAATAATGTACTACAGTATTGTATACCTTAAAAATGTCTACAAAAAAGTTCGCCATGGTATCTGTCTATCTCTTAGGGATAACCCACAATAACCATTTTATATCCTATACTTTTTACGAGAAATAATAGATTATTTACGAAGCGATTTTCAGCAATATAACATTCTTCCTTATCCAATTAAGTACCTTAAATACATTGTGCATTTAATATAGACCAATTTGGCTATTTAACGCATGTAATTTAAATGAATATTTTCGAAGATATTAGAGATTTAAAATGCAGGGACATAGCGCTTCCGACGCTACCGGGCGGGGCGCCTGGTGGCGCGTGCCTATTGTAATTAGGTATTAGAAGAATGTCATTGTGTATAATACAAGCCTGAAACAAAAACTATAGTCTACACTACAGCTCTACACCGAAGCGAAGCGCGGGCGGGCCACTAGTTATGAATATAATGCTCAAACACACATAAAGATATTGCAAATAAATAGAAAAAAGAGTTTTTAAATTCTCAGAGAAATTTAATTCAAATAGAAGAGTTGTGATAGGCTGTCACAACCCACCTAGGTGCTCAAAATTACGACTTGGTTCGATTAATTATTCATTATTTTTTAAACACTATTAAAACACAAAAAGTCAGTGCAACATATTGAGACTTAAAGAACTATACAACTTGAGAAAAAATAATACAACAATATACATATGATAAGACAAGATTTAAATTCAATGAAGAGGAAGAACTTAGTTTAAGATTTTTTTTTGTATGCATACGTCGTAATTACGCAACCGCCTCTGGTGCTCCACCGGCGGGTACTAAGTGAAATAGCACGTACTACAAAAGAGCATTTTTGTCATCTCGCTAACTATTATAGGTTGAGAGCAATCGTCTCTGTCACAACTCCCCTAGGTCTCCCGTACATGGTAGCAATTCCGTTAATTACTTCAAGTAACCATGAAAGTTAAAAACAATATTAGCCGTACCACAAAAAAGTTAACCCATTACGACTTTGACCTCTCAGCAACCCATACCTGTCGATTTTGGGGTCTAAGCGACTGCAAAAACCTTCTAACAAAATGTAAGCAACGCGTGCGTGTATACAAACCTTATTGAATTTGTATTACGATAATTGATTTGAGACCAAAGTCTTTAGGTATTGAAGATTGGTGTAGTGTGTACGATGGGGTTTAGTTGAGCGTTCGACATGAATTTAAGTAAAAAACGTCATACAGCATTTTTCTGAACATGTTCTAAAACAGTGTCAACGTTTATCTCGAAAAATTTATAGCAAAGAAAATTTTACTAAAAAAAATTCCACGCGATCCAAGAACTCGTCCCGTCTGCTGCGTCAAGTAACATTTTCTTTAGTTTTAAACGTCTAACAGTTAAATGCTTCAGAAATAAAAATATACCTAACGAGTTTATAATAATTTGTATTTTTAGATAGATCATCTGTATTAAAATGTATTAATCCGTATAATACTATATACCACGCTAGGTCTTACTTAAACTTGTGTTTTAAAGGTTTTATCCATATCCATACTTACTTTGAGACCTCGAGCTTCTACCACGGTGACTGTAAGCCGATGGAGATTTTCATTATATAGAAGGGAGACGAGAATTTCTCCTAAATCTGACGTCGGCTCTTGGAGTTCCTGTGACAAAACAGTATTGTTAACGCAACTTTAATGTTTAACTTTTAATTTGCAGTCGGTAAAGTTAATCATATTCCCCCTTATAAACGAGAAATAAGCCTGGACTAGTTACGCAGTGTTTTGTTCGTGTCACTCAAATGCCATTTGTCATTCAATGAACAGAGACATAACATGAAGTAACTAATCCTAGCTTATACTTCTATTATTAATAAGGCGATTCTGTTTAACAAAGGCAAATTCCAAGTTTCCCTTTTCCAATTACTTACTTACATTCATGTTTTTTCAAAATTTTAAACTAAAAATGGACCAAAGATGAAAAACTAACTTTTTATTACCATCTATATAGACATTACTTAAATGGAAATTTCCTGAAGTGGTTTCAAATAATAATCATTCATTTTTAGATTAAAATTAAATGGCTGACTGTATAAGAACATTTTTTTTTACTAGGTCAAACTATTTAACTAACAGAAAGGAGACATACTTGTAGATTAGCGGAACTATTACCCGAATAAATTAGAGATCGATGATCCCCCAAAAAACATTTCTACCTTCTCAATGTCCAATTTATACAGCTGCGGTTCTTCATCTGACGCGACGCCTTCCAATTCGCTGAGTGGCAAAATAATGTGGCCGATAAGCTGCTTGCCTTTCCCCACTCTTCCGACGTCCAAAACTGACAGTTTCAGCGTTAATCCTTCCAGCTTACCAGGCGGAATCTAGCAAAAAAGGTTTTTTTTTGTGTTAAAAGGATGGTAAAAGTCACCATAGCCTATAGACGTTTACGATACTAAAAATATCACTCACTCCGTTGCCTACCCTGACTCAATACCCTACCCCTTGAAGCCCTCTGGATTCACCGACAGAAACACAACAACACCAAAAAATTACACTTTTTAAATTTACACCGTTTGTTGATCAATATTTTATTTTAAATAATTCCCGGATTTCCTGCTCTAGCACCTCTGTAGAAGTAACCTCCATTTTACTTCTGTAAGATGGAAATTCTCTTTGCCCTACCTTACTTCATACGATCACGGAAACCTTCGTTTCTATAACGATACCTAATTCTTTGATTATTTAAAGCGATAATATTTCTACGTTCAGTCAAGTGCATAAACTCTTATTATATTGAGAATAAAATATACGATATACCGAATTTGTATACATATTTTACAGGTGACTAAACAATTATTGTATCTTTATTGTAAGGCATTGTATTTCCAGAGGCAACATTTTCAGTGATGGCGCAGAAGTTCAATAAACAAAATTAATGATTTCTCTTTATACTCTAGATGTGATTTGATCTTGTTCACTAAATTATAAGGATCTGTAATATGTATACCTGAAAAATATATGTTTTGCAAGTTCAAAGTATTATAGTTATATTTATGATGTCACAAAATTGCATAAGTATTTTATAAGGTAAATAAAGCTTAATTAATTTTTTGATTAAATGTTATTCAAATTCTACTTGTAAAATCATTTAAAATACATAATGTAACTGAATCACATTTCATTGAAATTCATGCTGAAATTGTTGTGAAAATCCATTTATTTTTATATTATGGAAAACATTTCTCAATATTATCCCAAAGGAGTACGTCTAAAAACTTGAAATTATTTAACTTATTGCCATAAGTAAGAGTGAGTGACATGGAAAATCTGAGCGGAAACATCACCGAACCATTAGGATCAATTTGTTAGACGGGGCTTCAGAGACGCCTCCTTTAAATATTCTCGTGAAATAATCTGATTACCGAGATTTATTGCAAAATGTGGGCAGACGGTTTTCACCCTTATTCATATGTAAATTAGTTGGACCGTTACAACACGCTGACTGATGAAAGAATTTTTATTGTAATGTTCGGAATAAACAATCTTGTGGGTTTTATTAAGTTTGTTAATAAACCCACAAGAAAATTATTTTAATAAACTGTATAAAAATTTTTTTTCAATCATTTTACAAGAACTAAGCAACTGAAAATAATAGCAATTATAGTTATTTATTGTTTTAAGCATTTAATTGAATAAGAGGTTTAATTCTAACATAAAATTACTAGATTAAATTCCACGCGGACCAGGCAGCAGACGGGACTCGAACCCGCACCTTCCGCTATCCTGGTTTTAACATTAAAGTGTTTTCTAAATTTTATATCTTTATCTTAAGCATTTAACTGCTAGATATCTGAATATAAAGAAAATTTTACTAAAAAAAAACAAATTCACCACCCACTCCAGGCAGCGGAAGGGACCGTCCCGTCAGGTGCGTGGACCGCGTGGAAATTTTTCGACAAATAATTTCTATAGATTCAAATATTATATTGTTACAGTGTCAATACAAAATCAAATAGAGGCGGTGCTTCTCCGGATAAGCGTTTCAATTCAAGCATAATGTTACAAGTGCGGCTCAGAGATTTCACTAAGATAGGTTTCCTTTTGAGGCTATGTAAGCTTATTTGAAATGGAGATTTAGGATCGTAACTGGACTTTGAATAATAATTAGGGGTCTGGCTTCGGCTACAGATATAATTTAATTTATTGTATTATAATAACATAATTAATCAATATTTGATTACTCGTTTAGGGTTTTGGAGTAAATTATAAAATATTAGGAGGAAAATTATATTTCTTACCTGATAAACAAACGTTTCATCAAAGAATGGATTGCAAGTTTTCTTCTTTTGCTTCGTCTGCAGTACTCTTCTTTCATCCGGCATCAATTGGATCCTGTATTAAGACAAAAAATTTTATACTTAAATTATTGGGGTTACGGTACTAAAATGGCAATTGAAAATTTAGTTTAGTTTAGTTTTAGATTCCAGATTTATATTGGTAGGTATTATAGTTTAAAGCAGTTATTATTTTTTCGTTATCCGATATCCAATTTGTATGAAAAGATAAAAGGAATGTGACTAAGAGATCCATCTTAAATACCTTACTCTACAGGATTTGATGTTAAATTATTTCAGAATTCGGGGTCGGTGCTTTGACCGACTACCAGATCTGGAGTTTATTGAAAAGTTCTTATATTTATTTTTCAAGAAATCGTTTTATATTAATTTAGAATCTACCTCACCTAAATTAGATCGAAAGCTCTTCGTTAAAAACAAAATATTTATTGTAAGCATTTTAAATACAATTCGCTATTGCTGATGAAGAGAAGTAGCAAACCGTCCTATATGTTAAACTTGATAATGTCCCATGGCACTTACTTTATGTAGGGATCGCATGCGTTGGCCAGCGCGGGGGTACGGGAGGGGAGGTGCTTGGCCTTTATAATATGCACTTGAAGCCTTTCAGTACCCGACTCGTACTTCATCGTGAACCACACTCGACCCTAGGGAAATCACAAATAAAGGGTCAATTATACCTGATCCTGTCATTTCAATAAAACCCGATTCACTTGGTTCTGTTTTGTTGTCAACACCATTCAGTTGACATTCTAAAGTTTTTACAAATATGAGTGCTGGATAATGCCACACACATATCTCTGATCCCAAAATTGAGCTCGTGAAGTGAAAAATCAGAACAAAGAGGACACCACACACATAGACTTTAAATAATAAGCTTATTTTTAGAGCTTTCTTTAATTTAAATGAGATATCGTCCAATACCCTAACAATTAAGAGTTCAGATATATGTATAGTGATGGGTACTAAAGATCACCTAGATTAATAACATATAGACGACCTCCGTGGTCGAGTGGTTTGTATGCCGGGTTTCATGGTGTCGCCGACTCGAGAGGTCCCGGGTTCGAGTCCCGGTGGGGGCAGATGTTTGTGTGATGAATACGAGCATTTGTACTCCAGTCATGGATGTTTCATATGTATTTATATAATACATATGAAACATCCATGATATATATATATTTATATAGGTACATCCACACTGAAGTTAGCGACTATTACTTACATTGGTTAGTAAGCAAATTTCATTCCATAAAATCATAGATGAAATGTTGTTAAACTTTGAGATATTTACTTTTTAAATATTAGGATTTTACTACATGCTACAAATAGTCGCTCACTTCTGATTTAAAATAGCATTCACGTTCGCTTATTATCTAAAAATCAAAATATAAGAATATTTTTAAATATTCTCTAAAATTACGAACTACAGCACCACCATCAGCTTGTTAATATCACACTTCTAGGATAGCGGGCATCCATATGGATAACTTAGGAAGTACGTAAATATTTCGATTTTTAGACAAAAATCAAACGTAAATGTTGTTCTTTAAAAGTAAATCAAACACTGACCTTTATTTGTAATAGATTAATAGAACAAAAAACGTTACATAACTGAACAGTTACAGCTTCTGTAAATAAGGATATGTGGATTGCATTAATTTGACTATTACGATGTGTTTATTTATGTTATGAACACATGTGTATTTGATCAGTGTCATGGGGAAATCACTGGGACATTAAATTTGTATGATTGAAGCTTTAAACTTGTGAGATAATAGGAACAAGGTTCGACATATTTCTGTCCGATGGATTCACGCTACACTAAATCGTGAAGTAAACCACCTGTAACTTTGTAACATTTGACAAAATCATAAGTTATTATATTTTGCCGCTACATTCATTGTTATTTATGCTTATGTGTTGTAGTGGCGTCACCCTAGACTTTCTTTTATTTTTCTCTTTATTATCATTAATTTTATTCTTTCATCCAACAGATGATCTATATGTCAAAACACCGTTTGTCACTGTTTGTTCATTGTATGTTCTCCACACAATTCGAAATCAGCATTCCTCACTAATTATTTTCCGGATAGACTGCAAGGGAAACGTAGAAAGGATCCTAAATTGAAGACAAGTTTTTCACACAGATTCTTTTGCTATCAGGGTGTAGCTTTGTACAATAGAGTAAAGAGTTTGTCATTTGACATTGTGGGTTACCTATAATGCGAAGAAATGGCACTGCCTTGCAGCTTAAGAATGACTAGAAGAAATTCGATGCGGCCGTCAGGGCCGCGGTAGCATAATTGGTCAGTGCATTTTCCCGGATTGCGAAGGGTACGGGTTCGAGTCCCGTCTGCTGCCTGGTCCGCGTGGATTTTTTTCTAGTTATATTTTCTTTAGATTTAAACATCAAGCATAAGTCTCATTTAATTTATTGTTTAGCCAAATCGCAAGCTAAGTTAACTACTACCAAATGGCTCCAGAAATTAAATTACGACGAAACAGAAAAACTACTTAAACACGATTGTTAAAAAAGCGGTCAAGTGCGAGTGGGACTCGCCCATGAAGGGTTCCATAGCAGCAAGTCACATAATATAAAAGTCCTTTTAGTTCGTTGTAACTTTGATCGATGTTTTAATATTGGTGTGTTTTTTTAAAGGTAGGTTCATTGCGGTTTACGATTTATGACGTATTAAAAAAAACTACTAACTAGGTCTCATTCAAACCAATTTTCGGTGGAGGTTTGCATGGTAATGTACATCATATATATTTGACCCCTTTGAAAGTGTCTCTCGCGCAAACTATTCAGTTTTGAAAAAAAATGATATTAAAACCCTCAATATCATTTATGAAGACCTATCCATAGATACCCACACGTAGGGGTTTAATGAAAGATTTTTTTTGAGTTTCAGTTCTAGTATGGGGAACGTCCAAAATTTATTGTTTTATTTTATGTTTTTGTGTGAAAATCTTAATGCAGTGCACAGGATACATCTAATTACCAAGTTCCATCAGTATAGTTCTTATTGTTTCGGAAAAAAGTGGCTGTTACATACGGATGGACAGACAGACACTGCTTCGGACCAGTGAAACGGGTTCCATCCACTTGAGACACGCGCTGTGAACTTTTTGTGCAAAAATGGAACAACAAAATTAAATCCTATTATATATGTTCAGAGGACGGTGGTTTAAATTCAACATTGAATTTTGAAATAATACTTATATATAGAACGGGGATATTAAAATTTTGCTGTCATGAAAAAGCTTTACGGCCGCATAGAGGGGGTAGACGATATATCGTGCGGTGAAATGCAGCATGCAGGCGAAGGCTGTCTCGGCACTTGTCCGTTGAAGTTTCACTTCTACTATGTGTCCCAACACACGTTTCGATTTTTGCCTTTCAATTTGGTTTTAATATAATCGTAACATTAAAATTGAAAATTTACTTTTACCGTTTTTTATGTTTCCATTCTTCCTGTTTATTTCACAACAATAAATCAAAATAATAGATACGTACGAGTGCCAACACCAAAGTTGACAATCTTAACGCGACAGCCGAGCACAGGTATGAAAATAGAAGCACATTCATGAGATTACCTTCTGTACTATCTCCTTTTTGTGTTCCGATTCAGTTTAGATTGAGGAGTTTGTTACGTTATAGTCGTAATTAAATGAATGATCAAGCCAATTGCTACAGTCTGTCTAATATGAGTTGTTACATGGTTGGAAAATGTACTAATTATGTTAGTTGCTAACACCTTATAATATGTGTAAGTTTTCAATAACTTTTAAATTTAATAAGGAATGTGACGCCACAAATCTGGTATAACCTTTAAGTTGAAACATTGTATCTAGATTTCGACTGAATCGAAATGGAAAGCAGTTCTTTTTAAGAACTTATTAAGAACCTTATCAGTTCTGCAATAAGAGATCGAAGTAAGCCTCCAGCTATAAATAATAAGAGCTAGCAACTGTCTCATAAGTTGCCGGGTAAATTTGACGTTTAGTTCTCTTTTAATTTTTAAATGATACCATTAATAAAAATAAATAACGCTAATAATAATAAGTGACGCTTGGAGGCGCCACTATAACGTATAAGGATAAATTGCGCCGAATGAAGCTGCTCATAATAATTAAGATCGAACTTCATTTCAGGTAGTTCGTTTGATCCTTAATTATAATATGAATTCACAAAGTCACGAAAATAGTTATTTTGTAACTGGCCCATAAAATACGAGTTGACAAACAGAAATAATCGGGAATAAAAATGCTTATTTTACTTTCATTGATTTTCAGTTTTTTTTTTTGTTACAATTATCGCACTGTAACAATTGCTCCAAACAATTCATAACTGAAAAATAACAGTCTGAAGTTATACTGAATCAACTTGTTATTACTAAATTATTACATGGTAAAGGAAAAAGGAATTATTATACGTAAACTATGTTTTGTGATTGGCTTAAAAGAAAGGAACTTTAATGTTGAGTTACGATGCTTAGAAAAGGGTACCTACGATTTCATACTTTTCTATACTTAAGATCCCATTTTATCACATGATTTGTGTATTATTTGTATTTAATATAACCTATTTGTTATTAGTAATATTTTTTTATATAAAATTACAATAATATCAAACCAAACTGTAACTCTAAATATGTGGGCATAACATGATAAAATTTTATGGGCTGAAGTTTACACAAAAGAAAAATATTTAAATCGAATTTCAACAATTAAACAAAAAAGAAAACACTTAAATAAAAGTACAAATTAACCGATTTTCTCTTTGTTAATGAAGTATTAATCGTTGGATTTCTTTCCGAAATTGAAGAAGCTGACTACAAAAAATGTCGAAGGAAGAATGATCCCTATGCAGGTTATTGTATTGGCGACACATATTTGTGATTGGGTTATAAAACGTGTTGTTTTTATAAACTTGCAAAGCAAATACCCTATGGGTGGGATTACGCGATCTAAATCAAATATTAAAACTAAGCGTTGAGGTAAGAAACGGTAAGTCGAGGAGTGAGTGTACAATTTTATACAGGTAAATTAACTGGTGATATTTGCGCCGGGATTCTAAGGAAGAAATTTTAAACCTTTCTAATTTCATCTCGTAAGATTTATATTTACGACCTAAATTAAGCCTGAAACTGAGAATATTGAGAATCTTTCTTTGAACTCCTTCAATACGCTCAGCGTGTATATTGTAATGAGGTGAAATGACTGAGGCATATTCTAGTTTGCTTCTCACTAATGAGAAGTATAGGTATAGCAGAGTTGACTGATTGGTGAATTCTTACAAGTTTAGTGCAACGTGAAATAAAACCAACGAGTTGATGTCAGTGGGAAATAAAATAGTCATGGTGTGGACGGAACGTAAGACCCTCATCGAAATACACACCAAGATCCCTAATAACAGGTGTACGTTGTAGTGTAGAACTGCTGCTATGGTAATCAAAAATGAGTTTATTTTTAATAGAACCAAAGGATACAACATAACACTTGCTAGAGTTGATAAATATATGGTTATCGGAGCACCACCTATTTACTAGGTCCAACTTGTGCTGCAGCTGAAGGCAATCTTGGGTATCCTGTATGGCATAAAATGTTTTGGAGATCATCCGCATTCGTTTTTTAATATTATAATATTTATTGGTAGTTGGAGCGCAAAGGCCAAGCAATTTGTGTGGGACCTGGGCCGCCGACTCAGGCAAAAAACTAATGACCCTCGCTCCGGGTCGTTCCTAACACAAAGACTGTCCATTGCCATCCAGCGTGGCAATGCTGCAAGCATAATGGGCAACTTTGTTAATTTAAAAAAGTACATTATAAGGACAATGGGCAAAACGCACCCAGCTCCGCCAACAATGTAATTAGTATGAATCGATAGATCTATGAAAAACTAGCCTTTTTTATTATGACACCGTAAAAAAATATCCTGGTAGTCAAAAGATATGACAAATGGGCATATTAAATATGCCCATGTAAAGTGAATTCACTTAAAATTTAAGTAGATACATAAATTAACTTTATAGTGCCTTCATTTTATATTATTAGTAACCATAATAATATGCCATATCGTACTATATAACCAGATATAGATGACAAAGCCTGCCGACCATCCTGCGCTTGCACTTACTGAAACACCTCAAAACGGTTTACGGGGGTTGAATGACTTGCAGTTGCAAATTGTCGACTCGTCTTACTTCGTTGTGATTGTACGCTCCCGGTCACTTGATTGATTTTTATCTAACACGCTTTGGACATTGGAACACGATTATCGGTTTTGTCAATTAGTATGGATGAACTGAAATCACGTTTTCTTCGAAGAGTGGACAAGTTTGTGTGATTTGTGGTCGCTCTGTTTTATATAGAAGAGATTTTACTATTACGAACAGACTGTTTGAAAAAACCCCAACCCATGCGGGGATTTTTGGATTTACTCTAACGCGGCAGAATAACACAAGGGGGCACCCTTGCACCTTGTGGAGTACTCCCATAGTATCTGAGCCCTCTATGTAGTCGAACTAACTAAATCTATTCCCTTATTTTATTAATGTTCGTTCATTATAGGTATGTATTAACTTGTACTTATTTAACCAAAAATAACTAAGACCCCCGGGATGGAATTTGATGCGCTTTGTCATATATGATCATGACTTTCAAACAAATGTAATTTAAGTCGTGGCGGATGTGGGTGCAGCGTCCATGTCAACGTCCTTTATGTACATTTGGTATCTTGACACCTTTAAATCTGCCGACTTCTATAGCAGGTCTCCATACATTCATTTCCTACCTATTAAAAATTAATCCTTAAAATGTATCCTTGTAAAATCGAAATATCAGCCAACGGGAATAGTCTGGCAATCTTGATTATTGGTTATGTACAATATTATGCTCTACAACATACACGAGTCAGTTTTTTAAATTAAAAAAGTGCGTAAAGATTAACGTACATATTTGGTAACTTGACACCTCTAAATCTGCCGACTATATTTATTTCATACTTCCTATTAAAAATTAATTCTTAAAAAGTATCCTTGTAAAATTAGGAACTTCGCACCTATAAATCTGCCTACTACTATAGCAGGTCGCCATACATTCATTTCATACTACCTATTAGTCCAGGAAATGAAGCTCAAATAATGGTAAAACCTCGCATTTTTTCGTCCAGCACCTATTTGTACAAAAATTTGGGATTAGACTTATTTCACCCTCTAGTTCATTTTCTATATTGTTCCGATGTACGATTTTTGTTTTTTAGGGGTGAAAACTGCCCCTTATTATCAAAAATTATAAAATACAATTAAAAACCTAAATATGGATAAAATATTTAAAAAATAAATTGTATCATGCTTTACTTACCCTTGTAAAAACTACCCTTAAAAACGAAAAAAAGATTTGATCGGTTTTTAAAGCATAGCACCTTCATTTTAGGTGATAGGTGTTTTTTTTTTTCAGAAACGATTTTGTAGAGATTTTCAGGAGCTATAAGACTATGTGAATTGAATTACTTAAGAGACCTTAATTTTTAAATGGGGAGAGTTTAAAGCGCCTGAATAAGGTGATGTTCGATCGTAAATGTAGGTGTTAAACGGCTATATCTCGCCGAATATTCACTGTAGAAAAAATATGCACATAATGAAATTTTTGTCATTAAAAAAGCTACAATTTAGTACTACATCGTTTCTTTTCGTATCTTTAGTATTTTGGGAGATATTTTTAAAATAGTGACAAACACGAAATTGAAAAGTCGGTTTTCCCTTTAAACTACATTTTTTCTTAAATTTGGCATTGTAAATTGGTCAAACTTCGTGGGTGTATTAATAGTACATATATAAAGAGATTTACACAAGGGTGGCGCTCAATTTTAATTAGGGGGTACTTTAGGGGTTCTTTCCACAGATTTTTTTCGTAAAATAAGCGGGTACCGATCTTATTTTCATCATAAGTCAGACAATCTTCATGCTAGAGACATTGTTTATTATTTGTTTAAAAGCTCTAATTAAATACTTTAAAAAAGATTCTATGAGCTTTCTTTGAATAAGGCAAAATTTTGTCGTTATTTCGCATTAAATCTTCCAAATTATGCATTTCAAGAAAAAAGCTAAGCATTAATTTGCTGTATCTTAGTTCATATTTGTCATAGAAAAATTATAAAAACGCATGGTTTTCGTTTCTTAAAAGCTACAATTTTACTCTCTACATTTTTTTTATAAAATGCATATTTTTAGTGTTATTCACAAAGAAAACATTTAAAAAAGTCGATTTTTTTCGTCAAAAATCTGTTACTTTCAACTTTGAATAACTCGAAAAATATTAGTTTTACGAAAAAAAAATTGTGTGAGTCAGCTCCAACGCACGACTGGAGTTTACTCCTTAAGTTTGATAGTCTAACCAGACGCAAAAAGAGTTTATTTAACTTAAAAAAGATTGATACTGTATGAAAGGGTAAATTAACAAATTAATGAAAATAATATACATATATAAATATATATTTATTCATTTCATATACATTTCTTAAAACTAATCGACGAAATATTTTACATTAAACTTTTTACAATAGTCAATTTCAGATGTGCATAAATATATCATTAGGAATGTTGATAAATTATGTAATTATTATTATCAGGCTATTATCATTTTTTTAAATATTAATTAAATCAACATTGCCTGCATTATTAATTACAGTGACAAGTGGTTTATGGTAACTAAAATAAGACACATGGACGTTCGTAGATACGTGGTCCACGAATCTTGAAAATACCGCATCATGGTTGTACCATACCTCGTTGTCCCCATTGCTCTATCAGAAACAATATCTAAATTCAGTTCAGATTTTGAAAATTTTATTAATTATCATAATTGCATTCTGATACTTAACAATCGTGAGTCATCAAAATTCAACGAGTGCAAACATAGACAAATAGATAAATATCAAAGACTATCTCGCGTTCAGGAAAAACGAAACGCACCTGTCAGAACCACAGACAAGGCGAACGCTACCCGAGCAGTTGTCAACTTAAGTAAACAAAACTTGGACGAACCAACTTTAAAAGTTTTGGAGAAAGGACTGAATTTTGCTGTAGCACCACGCAGGATACCGTACGAAGAAATTATCTGTAACGTAGAGGATTGCTTAGTGAAAAACAACATGAGAAAGGAAGACATGTTGGCGCTGCGTCAAGACATTACAACAGGGTTAAGACGGAGCAAACCACCTAGATCAAACCTTCCTCGTGATGAATACCATGCACTAAAGAACTTGCGAACTAAGCCAGAACTTACCATCCTTCGTGCAAATAAAGGAAACGCCACGGTAGTAAAGGATACGTCAGATTACAACGACAAGATATTACAACTTCTATCGGATAAGAACACATATCAACTTTTGACGAGTGATCCGACCGCCAAGATTCTCAAAAAGACAAGTGCACTCATCAAATCACTTTCCGAAACGTTGGATCTTGACATCAACTACCTAATTCCTGCATGTCCCAAGCCACCAAAACTGTATGGGTTACCGAAAATACACAAACCGAATGCTCCGCTACGTCCGATTGTAAGCCAGATTGATTCACCAACATACCGTTTGGCTAAACACGTAGCAAAGTTACTTTCACCACTGAGAGGTAACACAACAGCCTTTGTGAAAGATTCATACCAATTTGTCAATGAGATTAGAGATCAACGTCTCATGGACAATGAAATCATGGTTAGTTTTGATGTTCAGTCCTTATTTACATGCCTACCAGTACAGGACTGCATTGAAATCACTAAGAAGAAGCTACTTGAAAATAATATACCTATACAATATGCAGTATTACTGGAGCATTGCCTTACATCAGGCTACCTGTTATGGGGGGATGACTTCTATGTACAAATGGAGGGTATTGCAATGGGTGCCCCTGTCTCACCTGTTGTCGCTGATATTTTCATGGAAGACTTCGAGAAGAGGGCTCTCAGCGTAGCACCTGTCACACCCAGGTTATGTAAGCGGTACTTAGATGATACTTTCACAATCCTCCCAACAGATCAAATTTCTGCCTTTTTAAATCACATTAACTCTATACACCCCAACGAAAATAAATCTGCAGTGTGTGAACATGCATTAGGGGGACCAAACCACTCACTACATTAGATTTGATAGACCACAGATCCTTGCAGCTGAGCGGCGGTTCGTTCCTCGAATGATGCGCGAGGCTATTGAGATTAAAAAATATCCAAATTTCAATAGGGAAGATGGTTGGTATATACCACCAGCTTGGGAACCTATTATACAGGAGATAAAATCCCAACCCCGAGCACACACTGCAAGACCATCACATACTATTAGTTCTTTTTGTTTGCATAATTTAACATAAGAAGGAGATAGAAAGCCTCTCTTGAGTTTGTTTCGCCGGTTCTTCTCAGAAAGGTGTCCCAATTTTGGAACCGGTGGAAGTTTACGGTAGTTAGGGTCAAATAAATAAAAAATTACAAAAAAGAATTTTAAATAAAATACTTTATTAAGTAAATTAAATGATAAATTCATACATAGACAATAAAACTTAAAAATCGAACAATGAAGTAACCAAACGCTCAATAAAAGTCTTTAGAAGGTAGCTCGACAAATTAAATAAAAGTTTTATTCTGACGACGAAGCCTGTAAAGGCTACGAAACGTCAATAAATAAATAAAGTTTCGTGCATTAACCCGTAAAAACTAGTTTTATTATTAAATAAAACTCATTAGAGTGATGTGCGTGAAAACCTAAGAAACAAATAATTTTATTAATGTCAATCCGTCATCATTGTTTGTCAAAGTTGCGCGAGATAGGATGCGCACCAAAAACGTAACGAGGTCATTCATCGAAAGATTTTACTCCTCACATTTTTCTCATACCGGGCCCCTTATATATGCAAATCGATTCTTAAGGAGTAAACTCCAAAAACGTATGTAACAATTTTGTCTTAGAATTACTTTTTCCGTCGATTCCCATAGTTAAAATGTAATAAAAAATTTCCACCCTCGCGATGGGGTGGCAACCGCCCCCAAGGCTACAGCCTTGCCGAGATAGAGCCGCGTACAGCGGCATGATATAGAAAATGATCCTTGAGCTGTTTCCTACCTTTTGTGAAAATTTTAAGTAAATCCATGGTGGACGAAAAAATTGCGAACCAAAATGCTGCATTTCCTGGACTATATTAAAAATTAAACGTTAAAGGTATTCTTGTAAAATAATTAACTTTACGCCTAATATTCATATGTCATATGCTATTAAGATACCAAATAAAATAATTTATCGATGCGGACTTACGCACATATTTTGCCCCTAGTATGAATAAGTCACTTTTATTTAAATGTTAAACACTAGTTCTGACAACTAGCAAAATTGAAAACATTGAGGATGGTTAAATTTACATAACAAATTGAGTTCATTAAATTGTCAGGAACACTTTGTTGAATGCCGTAGGCTTCATTAACATAAGAAAATTGTATAATATAGCTTGATTATACAGTAAATGTGATTAAACCTTTCACGTTCATCGTAACAGTCTCTCATTAATGCCTACTCCAAATTACGGGTTAATATTCTTAACTTTTGTCCCTAAATAAAATCTTCAATACAATTTTAAATTAAAACATAAATATGACTGGTGTTCTCGAATCAATTATTGTAAAGAGTAATTATTATATATGTTGATTGATTAATGTAATATATTCAAAATAGATAAAATTTAAGTGTTCATACTTAAAAGGATAGGAAGAAAATCACTTTAATGGAGGCTTATTCGCGTCTTTGATTATAATTTGCCGATTTTTACTTTATATCTTAATGTCAATTTGAAATTAGTAATGCAAAACAATTTTTCAGGGAAACAAATGAAATAAGTAATTACATTCCAAAGAAAACGCGGCCCATACAGCCCCGTCTTTTGTATTTTTCCTTCTTTTCTTGTTTTTTTCACATTGTAATGTGAATGGAAAGTATTTTGATGTTTTTAGGAATACTTGGAACAGAGTTCAACAAGCCCGTCTTTTCGATAAGCTTATTTTAGGCATCATTAAGTACAATTGAATTCTTACTACCACTAGAACAAAATAAGTCCATTTAAAAAATAATATTCCTTTTCGTCAACACCTCTAAAACAAAATCAATATTAAGTTCAGTGTCTATCGTCAACAACTCATAACAAAATATATCTTATATTATTTTACCTTTAGATATTAAACGTGCACGGACGAGGGACTCCTTTGCTATTAAAATTAAGGATTATTTCCTCAAGCTGGACTCTGACTGATTTATATGTTCACTACTTTGTATTGTATTTTATAGCTTCCATATACTTTCTATATTTTATTTTCCTATATTTACGTTTATTTATTTATTTTTACAATGCACAGCCTGTTGTTTCTACTATTCTTATGGTATCGCTTCATTTAGCCAAAGGTTGCCTGGTAGATATTGCTACCTTAGCAATAAGGCCGCCTTTTGTGTTTGCGTTGCTGTTTTATGTCTATTGTTTTTTTTGTAATAGTGCAATAAAGAGTATTCATTCATTCATTTTATAGAAGTGATGATGTTTTGTATCTACAATGAAATATTCGCCGCTTACCACACTCTATATAATCGCACGAAACAATACGCTTACAAATGTACTGTAAAAAATCCTTTTATTTTCGTCAGTAATGTCATTTGTTCTATAGATATGAATGTGCAGATATATGAGCAGAGCAGAAACAACCATCTCAGGGTCTAGTAAAATGATTATGCAAATATCTTGAGATATCGTATGGTGATCCTTTCCCAAGAGCAAAGTAAATGCGTTTCCATAGAAAGCGTGGACGAAAGCCCACGGAGACAACATAAAAATGGGAAGGAAATATTTAAATGATCCTAAAAAAAATGTAAATACTCACCTCAAATATACAACTGGTAAGCTAAGGATAAGGGTAAAAAGTGTACTTTGTAAAGATCAATTAGGTACTATTTTTTTGATGATCATTTAAATATGTGCCAATGAAAATGCCATCCATTGGTTGCAAGGTCCACGATAAAATCACACAACCTAGTGTCTCTAACTTATACTGGGAATAACAAACATAATATGAGCAGGCTGATTGTCAATAGGGGTTTGAATATCTTTGGTACCACATAACTTGTACCACATGTTGGTAATAACATTCAGATATTTTAACCCATTTGGACCTACCGTCTCATACACATGAAACATAATTACCTATTTTGTCATCTCAGTTTCCTGTCCTTAAAAGACATTGTTATGTTTTAAGAAGACGGTGAAACCAAAAATAATGCCATCGCTGCAAAGCAAACAATTTATCCGCGGCAAGACAATAAGATACGGCTTCAAATTTTGCTATATTAGATATATAAGGTGCTATATCAGATATATAGTAGCGTTCGGAACCATACCACGGTGCATGAACTTAACTAGACCCCAGATACGCAGAGTTGGGCCTAGCTTCCAGTCAGGTTCTAAGTTATACTGATAAAATTATAGCCAACTTGGGCTTGGAGAAAATAACCATTTGTTTATCGGCTTCTTTTTTCTGGGCCACCATTGATTGCTGAGCTGACCAAGAGAAATATACGAGTTTTACTGAAGTGATGATGTTTTGTATCAGAGAAAACAGGACTAGCAGTTGCCCTTTATTGGAAAGAGGCTAAAAATAATGAAAGAGGTTTCTTCGACTATCGTATCAGTGACGAATTGATGAAATGCAAGCGGCATTGCAACAGCATGGTGACAATTTGCTCAAATGCAATTTTTTTAACCTTTGCACAAAAACAAACGATATTAAATCTAAAGAAAATATAACTAGACAAAATTCCACGCGGACCAGGCAGCAGACGGGACTCGAACCCGCACCCTTCGCTATCCGGGCGAATGCACTGACCAATTATGCTACCGCGGCCCTGATGGCCGCGTCGAAATTCTTCTAGCCATTCTTAAGGTAGCTAGCTAGTTTTGAGACCTACTAGTTTCAAATCAGGCAGAGCTTTTTTATATGAAAACTAAATAGAAATGATAGTATTAAAATTTCACCTACCTAATTTCTCTGCCATTGCACCTATCTAAGATTTTGTATGTACAGTACATGCCTACATATTACTTGCTATAATTACAAACAAAAGATAGACCATCAAATACACTAAGGCTAAGAACTCGCAGGGTGATTTTTGTCTGCGAAAAATCAAACACCGGTGACGCAAACACCCACGCGCACTAAGGGAGAAAAAAAACACATTCTACGCGAGTTGCGGTTCCGCAGCCGTAGCGGGCGCGGAAGACTATCGCGCCGTGAGTATTTAGCCTAAAGCGTTTACTTCAAATAGAACGCTTTTCAAGCATGACGCTCGATTATTTATTTCACAACGATATCATTATACAAATCAATGAGTGAATTGGTGTAGGTAATATTACATTCAGGTAAAATAATCGCTAAAGATAACATACGAGACCAGCATTTCAAAGAAGAGTAAAAAATATATATACTTTAGTAGGAACACTATTGTCGCCATTTCCAGCGTCGAGTATTTGCAGAGACACAGCATACCTATTGTTATGTACTATCTCTGCTAATGCTTTTTTTAGCGTTTGCTTGTATTCGTAAAAACGTTACTTTACATGAAAATTCTGTAGCTTGTACTCACCTTAGGCGCTTTCCTCACCGGGTCGGTTCGGGCTCGTTTTGGTTTCGTGTCTGTACCAAATTTGTACAGATTCTTGACCGAGTGTATGTAATTAAATGAGAGATTTCTCATTTAGTCGTTTTGGTGCAGATTCTGTACAACTATCCGTACCGAGTGCTACCGAACCATTCCAGTCACCGGCCCGATGTGAAGGTACTATCACGGAACGAAACAATATCGTACCGAAACCGAGCCCATCAATAAGTGATTTTCGGTATATAATAGATTCGGACAGAAATGAAACAGGAACTAGCCCGCATCGACCCGGTGAGGACCCGAGAGCAACTTAAAGTGAATATTGCCTAATAATTTGATTGACCTTGTCTATTTCGAACTTCAATGTAAAGTGCCTCATTGATCTCACTAAAAGCGATGCTCAATTATTCACTTACCACGTGTCCTTCCGGCCAAAGGAGGTCCTCGTCTAAGCAATCGGATTTGTATAGAGATGGGTCTAGAACCCCGAGATCCGCTGTGTTCGCTGTAACAAAAGATAAAATTTTATTGTTTTAAACGTTCATGGTCAATGTTATTATAAACAAAAACTTTTTGGCACAAAAATTAAACCGCCGAAAAAGCTGCAAAGCAGAATATATTATACATGCATGTTTGATGCATCTGAGTTCCCATTTACTACTTATGTTGGCATGGCACACACAAAACTTCTACAACTCGGCATCAAAATCTGTGAGTGAGTGCACCCCTATTTTCCTAATGCCCTTTGGATATAATTTTTGTTTCCAAATTTATCTAGGACTAACTTTATCATGATCGGTGATCTGTACCGGCACGTGGAAAAACCCAAATTATGTCTCATTGACCTTAGGTAAGACCTAAATAAACATAAAAATGATTTCAAGTAACACTGTTAATTTTGCCAGTGAATGAATTAGCTTAACTTTGTTACAATTGCTTAGTCATAATGATGCGCAAATTGTCGCCGTAGTTAATTTTCCGTGGTCACGTCATTAATGTAGAAGTGTATTTATCCCTAAGGGATATAAATCTACTATATGTACGCCTCTTGACGAAAATAATATTACTTTTATTATTACCCTTACCGAAAAATTTCGGATGTCATATCATACGCACTGAGTGGATTGTATCGCTGAATTCATATGATTGAATTTAGCTATGATTTTATTTATTCACGAGATAAATAAGGGAAATAGGGAATCTAGGCAACCAAGCATTTCAATAAAATCACCGTTGATTTATGACATGGAGTGTTTGTTTTTATTTATTGCGTTTCATTTCAGTCATATTTTGATGGCTATTTATTTAAGGATATAGATACGGACTCCTATCACATGATAATTCAGTTTTACTCACTAAAGGCTAATGTCGTGTTTTGTGTAAAACATTATTTTAAATATATTAATATTATACACAATGATAAATTGTAAAGAGACGTGATGAACGTGTTGAAAAAATAAATTCACGAAATCTTGTTTCCTTTTCCCCGTCTTGTGAAATGGCATTTCGCGGAAATTTTTGCTTACGAGTACGTGAATCGTGAAATATTTCCTATATGACCTACCTATTATGAGAATAAAAAATTCCCAAGTTCATGAATTTTCATTTTTTATATCAAAATTCAAACGTATTTGTTTTCACCATTGATAGTAACTTTGATTACTTCACAGGATGTTTTTTGCATGGGAGGAGAGATAAAAGTGTGAAAGTATATTCCTCCTTATTTATGGAGGCTTTCTGTAAAGTTTGCAAACTAACTACATTTTGATATATTAACTTGTTATTATACTCAACAGAACAGTTAACGAGCATTTAATAACTTTCACAATGGGTGGCTACGAGATGGGTGATCAAAAATATAGCATCTCGAGCTCCTGCGTGATCCGTAAGGCACGCAAGGAAGGTTTTGGGTCCATCTACCTACAGTCACTAGCAATCCCTAATCTTAACTAGACTCTCCCTAATTCACCTGCACTCCTGCCAGCAGTGGGGATTTTAATAGGATGTTAATAGGTAGGTAGGATGGTGATTTGAAGTTAAAATGAGTTTTTAACCGATGAAAAAAAACGGAGGAGGCTTACACACTTTTTAAAGAGTAGACCGATTTTGATATTTTTTTTTAATTGGAAAGAGCTGTCCGAAGTTGGTCCCATATAAATTTGGAGAGAAAATTTCAACCATAAGGGTAGGAAAACAGGGGGGGGGGGGGATAAATTAATGGATTGATTAAAGTTCACACAGTGATTTTTTTTCTTTTCGGTGATTTTTTTTTTTGTTAAATATACGAAACCGTCGATTTTTTTTTAATTTTATTTACGTCTTTTATTAGTTACGTGCTTTGCTTTTATCGAAAGACGAACAAGTGATATTTAACTAGAATAGATTATTTTATCTTATTTAAGTATCTATTGGTATATCTCGTGTTCTGTTTACTAAAACATATTAAAGTTCATCTAAATGCGCCTTTTATAATACGAATACCTATAAATCTTTAACCCAAATGACTCACATGCGAAGCGGATGATTTAAGGTCAAATTTCAAATTGGAACCAATGGAACTAATTTTGTATAAAAGCTTCCTCAATTTAGATAAGATAGTCGAATTAACGTCCTACCTTAATCCGTGTTATAAATTAATAACTATTATTATCATATTAGAGGGTAAATATGAAAATCGCTGTGTCACTAGGCTAATGTACTTCAAGGATTTTACACGCAATGTTATTTTATAGCGTATGCTACACAAGGCTTTTATAGCTTAATGTGGTATTTTGCCCCTACTGTTTTGTCAGAAAAATTAAGGCGGAATTGTTGCGTTGAGAAGCAGTGAGTAATAAGTATGAATCATTAACATCGATCACTGACTTTTATGAATCAAATCTTATTAACTTATTGGAACCAATATTTCAAATAACGTGCAAAAATTTGAATAACAACCCATTACAGTAAACATCTATTTGACTTACGAATAATGAATAATTTTAAGAGCACTTGAGTAGGTCATCTATGTAAGACATTAAAATAAATAATAATAGTCCAGTCAATGAAGGCTTAACTTTGCCATTTTGAGTTGATCACCTGCAACCAACGCGAAAATTTCCGTCAGGGTTCGTAGATTAATATACTAAAATTGCCGAGTACTGCATTGACGGCAAAGGATGCAAAAAAATCGAAATGGTGCAAAAACGAGTTTTTTGTCGATATCTCGCGACTGGCTGGAAAAATAGAAAAAGTTTGTAGCACAAAGTTGTAGAAAATTTAATTTCCTACAAAAAAGGTATCAACTTATTTTCGCGTATCTCCCATAGTTTTTACACAAAATGCAATTAAAGGTGCAAAATAAAAAAAGAAAAAATATTGTTTATGGTTTTTTTTTTCCATTTTTAAACGATCCTACGGGGCAAATTCAACAATCACCAATTACTGAAATATTTAAGGATGAGTTTTCGGCAGTCCACTGAAATGAAAATTGTCTACCGAAATGGTAAAAAATTACCACCGAAATGATACAGCCAAGAACATCGCCTTTGTAGTAGAAGGGTTCCCTATTTTGAATTTAAATAAATGTCTTTATTCTTTGTAAATATTTTTGTTCATTATTTTTTAATAAGAATTATTAATGAAGAATTAATTAATTGTTACTCCTATTAAATATTATTACTAATTATAATTATTAATATGTACATTTTCAAAATAACGAACAAAGCGCGTTTAGAAGGCGAGAAGTTTATGATTATCTGCACTTTTCCGCTACTGAACTTTTATAATACCAATCGACCCGTCTCATTAAGCCGCATCTACAGGTAAAACCCATTATGCTCTACGACGCATACTTCCTGAAATAGCTAATGAATAAATAAAATAACTGCAAATTATTTCCAAAATTCTTGATTTACACCCTAATAAACCCATTCAAAACACTTAAATTTGTAAACGTATTAATTGTTGAAACCAAGTTTCGGATTTAAACTCATTTTTCATGTAGACACTTAAAATATCCTGTGAGTATCCTGTAATTGGCTTTGACTTGACTGTTTGAATTTTACCAGATATTTTAATTTTACTAGATGAAGTAAAAACTAACAAATCTGTCGCTTTTTGCAAAAAAAAATATATATAATATGTTTGCGTTATATTTGAGGCAAGTAAAAGAGGATAGATCGAATCGATCGACAGGTGACCTTCTAGCGTACGTGACATATATCTGGGGTGAGGCTATCGATAAGCGAGGTGAGTCTTTGGCTATCAGCCTTAACATCGCCAAGGCTTTGATAGGGTCTGGCACATAAGTCTTCTCTCCAAGCTTCCTGGATACGGTCTGCCTACTCAGTTCTGTGCCTGAGTGGCTGACTTTCTGCATGAACGTCAACGGACGGCGACGGATGTAGTTCGCAGTTCATGTCAGTGAATGCCGGTGTTTCTCAGGACTCCGTCCTATCCCCTACACTCTTTTTGCTGCATTCAATGATTTAATTCCTCTTGAGAATATTCATTGCTATGCAGACGATAATACAGTGCATGCGGGATATTTTGGATACGCAGCCGTTGGACAGGTAGAAACCAAAGAGAAACGGGAGAATCTTGTCATTGAACTCAATAAAGATTTGGACTGCATTTCGGAATGCGGTACCAAGAACTTGGTTGAGTTCATTGCCAAGAAAGCCCAGGTCTGCGCTTTCACGGTAAAACTAACGTTTTTTCACGCCTGAGCAAATGTGCTTGTTATACATGACGTAAGTACGGTGATGCTTTGGATAGGTTACAGCGGCGCGCGATCCGCATTATTGTCGATAAGGAGGTGACTAAACACCTCGAGCCTCGCTAATTACGCCGTGATGTAGCGTTATTAAGCGCGTTTTATCGACTATACCTTGGCGCATGTTTTGAGGAGTTATTGTCTCTTAACCTACCTTCCCCTTTCCTACAGAAGTCTACACGCGCTGGCTTACGTTGCCACCGACTTACTGTGAACTACTATTCCCACTGTTCCAACGTGAACAAAGAAATTTGGTAACTCATTTCTTTGTCAGGCTATCCGTAAATGGATTACTTTGCCCTCTTACGTGTGTGAAGTAGCAATTCTGCAGGCCGGCAAAATGAGGATAGCTGGTGTGGCAAGTAATACTGCTGTACAGGTATCTTCGCGTCTAGACTCCTCCGTCATCTAACCTCTGGTGGAGTAATTTCTTGAGCCTATTTATAAAAAAAAATCTATAGCAAAGATTTTTTTTTTATTTTTGCTACAAAGGTGTCATATCTGAGGAGTACCATGGATTATGCAGAACTTTGGCTACAGAAATAAGCCAATCTAATCGTTTGCCTTCAAAAACCATTTTTGATGACTCATCATGTGCAAGCGAGTCAAGTTTTTTATATAGAAATATTATCGGCCGCCAATGACTTCATCCGCTTTAACTTTAATAAACATTTTTAAACTAGAAATTTTAGATTGAAATACTACTGCATCCGAAATATCGAACCTACAGTTTCTCGGTAAACGTACATCACAAACCGAAATTATTTAATATACCTATATTGACTCAAGGATCTCTAAAAACTTATGGATGTATCATATCGGCGATACTTTCATTCCCTGGACTCTTATCGGCATTACAGTCCACCGAATGAAATGAAATGAAATGAAATGAAAAATCTTTATTGGCCATGGTATAAGGAACAGGAAAAAAAAATATAAAAAAGAAACTTAACCTTAGAACAAAAATTAATCATTACATTTAAAATGGCCAATCAGGACCCTGCCTCAGCTTATGCTGATACAATGAGAAAATATTCTCTCACTGTATCAGCGCTGGTATTCTGGCAGGGCCTGTTTGAGGACGTGTTAGGCGCTATAGTAAACAAAACAACATAAATACTTGGTATCGATTCTGGCGTGACTCTTTGTACCCAAAACCAAATTCAACACCAGTCCCTCCCCTTCATTCTGTATAGAGAATGACAGGAATGCATCGCCAAGACTAGCCCTAGAGAATCACGCCATAATCGACATCATTATAAAAGAATACTTAATAATAAAAATAAAATAAGAACAAAAAAAAAGAAGGACATTTCGACATTTACATTTTGAAAAATTATAAAATTACATCTTAGGCACACGTCAGACAATTGCACATTAACTGTATATACATACTCGTACATGCACGCACATCCACAGATACGCATATATATTCATACACAGCAAGTACACATACATACACACACAGATATATATATATATATATAGAACATAATATTCATAAATAAAAATAAAATAAAAATACATTTACATATATAAAACTAGCTCAATTGTCCCCATATCACTGAAATGGTATGCTTACTATTTGGCGGGAATCCACAATGACGTTGTTGCGCATGCGTGTGATCCACCTAAGGCGGCCTGGCTCGAAAGGAGCACTGACAAGCGGGATACAACAAAACAATGTTAACGAACCTATTTCACAAAAACTTACTGTCCATGGAAATGATAATTTTTTCAGGACAAAAGTTGTGTGCTTGTTACATGTATAAGAAAGAAGGTAAACAAACAATAGTGGTTTTTGTTGATAGGCTATATTATATATTACTAGCTGACCCAGCGAACTTCGTACCGCCATAAAAAAATAGGGGTTGGTGATAGAAGGGTGAAAATTTAGGGTTGTATGTATTTTTGAATGATGTATCATAAAAAAATTAAAAAAATATATCTAAAATTGAAAAAAAAAATTTAGGGGTGGATTACTCTCAATATTTAGGGGGATGAAAAATAGATGTTGTCCGATTCTCAGACCTACCCAATATGCACACAAAATTTCATGAGAATCGGAAAAGCCGTTTCGGAGGAGTTTAACCACAAACACCGCGACACGAGAATTTATATATATTAGATTGATATAAAAGTTAATTTCAATCCAAAAAATAAAAGTAACTACAAAGGTAGTAATTTTACGAGAGGAATTGGGTTTAGAACAGTTCACCGTGATGATAAAATGCCACTTCGTATTTTTTTATTTTATGGATTTAGAGCCCATTACTCAATTATTATTTTTGCCAAGGTTAAGAAGTACCTACTTAACCGAGAAAAAATACAAAATCATAAATCAGCACATTGCACTGCCGCTCTGAGGAATACCGTGTATTTTTTTTTTGCTCGGGGAGTTTACCCCTACGTGCTTCATTAGGATTTAATTAATATGTTTCGGGTATTTATTTATTTATTTATTATTTCCTTTTTTCATATAATAATCTTGACAAAAAAAAATTAAATTTTATTATATGATAATGATAATACATATTGCAAATATATGTTTTAAACGTAAATTTTGCGCTGAACACGATGAAAGAAAAAGAAACGGTAAAATTAAATTATCATATAATATTTTTTTTTTTAACTATATTTTTCGTCATCTTTCTTAGTAGCCATCATTTTAAACTAAATACGCAGAATAGTTCACCCAGTAATGTTTATTAGTGATTAATTAAACAAAAGAATAACAGTGTTGCCCAGCGCGCGATTCAACAATGAATGAATAAAAGTGAGCAACTCACTCCTAGCGAGTGAGTTGCTCGATCTGTGCGCACGATCTGTGTACGGAAGAGACGGTTAAACATGGCTAACTGGTTTTAGCTGAAGCATAAATTTTAAAGTAACGATGACTAACGCTAATAAATTACAGTGGAAGAAAAGAGTAAACACTGATAATCGATTTTAGCTGAAGTAATTTATAAAGCGTCAAATAAAAGTTATTCAGTAAAAACAAATTAAAATTCGGTATCTTCTTTTACTTGCCTCAAATATAACGCAAATATTCTATATATATTTTTTTTCAAAAAGCGACAGGTTTTTTAGTTTTTTTGCTTCATCTAGTAAAATATCTGGTAAAATTCAAACAGTCAAAGCTAATTACCGTGGGATAACTTATTTTAGTGGAATAATCTCACAGGATATTTACTCTAAGTGTCTACATGAAAAATGAGTTTAAATCCGAAACTTGGTTTCAACAATTAATACGTTTACAAAGGAGATTGCTCAGCTTCCATACATGTTTGGCCTAAAAACCAATAACCATGAAAAAAAACGAATATTATCGACGGCCACTCCTGAGAACTTCTATAAACCATATACACTAAATGATTTTGAGGTTATGTTTGCAAATAGGCACATAGGTATTAGAATAATAAAAACCAAATAACTTATATAGGAAAATAGGGCAATCAAGCCAAGTACCGATATTATGTATTAGATTCAGGTATATAGAGCATGTAAAATAACAGATAATTGCCTGTTTTTAAAATTAATGCACAAGAGTAAGTTTTAAAATCATGATTATGCCATTGCGACTTTCAGAAGCAATGTTGTTTCATTTGACAAGTGTCTAACACTAATTACACTAACAAAATGCATGTCAAGGAACTGGTACCTGCTTACCTATGCTATGAGAAACATGGAACTGTTATCATAATTTTATAAAAACCAATAGGATATTTTCTTAGTAATAATTAGGTTTATAATGGTAAAAGGTAATTCTAATGTAATAATATATTGCGTAGGTTCATGATAGTTCTGATCAATGTGTGAAATATGTATATTCCTGACATAGCTTAAATATAAGGAAAATTAATGAAATAAAACAACTTAAGTACTTTTATGTTGCGTTTAATATTACATATCATCTACATTTTGAATTAAAATATCATCGAAATATTTTATCAATCTTTACAAAATAGATTTGTTTTGATGTTATATAAACAACCTCGATCAGTCTTTGTGAATGTTACTACACCCATTAACCAATAAAAATGCTTCGTATGTTTTCCAAACCGGTAAAAATAGAAGTCCTTTTTTAAAATTAATATATTATTTAAAGGTGGCCGTTAAAATCTAATGACTGTAAAATAAAGTATAAATTACGCCAAGAATTACTGTATATGTCAATATTTTATTTGCATTTAGGCCAATTTGACCAATCTCCTTTAAGTGTTTTGAATGGGTTTATTCGGGTGTAAATCAAGAATTTTGGAAATAATTTGCAGTTATTTTGTTTATTCATTAGCTATTTCAGGAAGTATGCGTCGTAGAGCATAATGGGTTTTACCTGTAGATGCGGCTTAATGAGACGGGTTGATTGGTATTATAAAAGTTCAGTAGCGGAAAAGTGCAGATAATCGGTTTTGGCAATTAAAATTCAAAAAAAAAACAAAAAAAAAAAAATTGAATTGAATTTTTTTGAATTTTAATTAGTAATAATATTTAATAGGAGTAACAATTAATTAATTCTTCATTAATAATTCTTGTTAAAAAATAATGAACAAAAATATTTACAAAGAATAAAGACATTTATTTAAATTCAAAATATCCCTATTAGGGTTCCCACCCTTCTACTACAAAGGCGATGTTCTTGGCTGTATCATTTCGGTGGTATTTTTTTTACCATTTCGGTAGACAATTTTCATTTCAGTGTACTGCCGAAAACTCATCCTTAAATATTTCAGTAATTGGTGATTGTTGAATTTGCCCCGTAGGATCGTTTAAAAATGGAAAAAAAACCATAAACAATATTTTTTCTTTTTTTATTTTGCACCTTTAATTGCATTTTGTGTAAAAACTATGGGAGATACGCGAAAATAAGTTGATACCTTTTTTATAGGAAATTAAATTTTCTACAACTTTGTGCTACAAACTTTTTCTATTTTTCCAGCCAGTCGCGAGATATTGACGAAAAACTCGTTTTTGCACTATTTCGCATATTTTTTTCACCCTTTGCCGTCAAGGCAGCACCCTGCAATTTTAGTATATTAATCTACGAACCCTTGCGGAAATTTTCGCGTTGGTTGCAGGTGATCAACTCAAAATGGCAAAGTTAAGCCTTCATTGACTGGACTATAAATAAATAAATACAGACACTTTCTTATTGCAGTTCGCAGACATCTCACTAAAATGCTTTCAATCTGTATTATTGGAAAAGGTTTAGTAAGACTTTTTTTTACATTCAGACGGAATTTTAACTTTAGGTGCTTGTTAATGAAGCTTTTCTAAATCCTTACCACTTGAAAGAAAATTTACTAAAAAACAAAGCCTTAGCATTAGCACTTTATCAATGTGCGACAAAATTATAAAAATAAAAAATGGTCAAGTGTGTGTTGCGCCACACGTAATGCTAGGTTCCGTAGTTGCCTAACAAAGCACAAATTGCAAACTTATGTAGGTAGTATTTTATTAAAATAGCATTTAGGCTCTCGCGCTTATGAACGCAGGCGCAGCAGCGTACAGATTAAGCAACATATCAAGTTATCCAATACTGATAAATTTCTAAACGGCTTTCTGTATTGAACTGTCTGATTTAAGATTCACAATGAGTCTTACGAGCGATTTCTATAAAATTTATAAAAACTCAGACCGCCACGCATGATCTTGACAGAGAATCGAGAACCTAGGAGATCTGTAAAGAACAATAAACCTCTTCTGAATTTTCGTATAGTAGAAATTGTAGAATGTTCAAAGTTTTATGAAATTTAAACAAGGTTTGTTCCCAATACAAATATTCTTCTAAAATTCTGAAGTGATGAATATAGACTTCATAATTTTACGACGAAAAGGACGGGCCTTTCAAGACGCGTAGAACATTGAATAAATACTTAATGAAGACATTATGTGATTATCCTATGCACGAATCGTTTTTTTTTCTTCATCATAAATAAAAAATTGTAATGGCACTCCGGGGGTGCCGACAGAAGTGAAAACTCAAATCTCAAAACAAAAAAAAACAAAATGTAAACAAAAATACTCATCTCAAAAAATGCCCAATAAGTTTTTACTTCAAAAAATATTATTATGTAACCTATTTTAACAGTTGCTAGTCTCCAAACAGTCTATTTAGATAAAAATGTCTCGGTTAAATGAATGAGTGCAAAATTTTACAACATTTTTTCCGCTTCCATTCCGTAAGATTGTGAACTTACAACAACCAGAATAAGTAGAATAGTGCGTCAATAAAAACATAAAAAAGGTTTATTCATTGAATTTCGTCTAAAACGAGAGAAAAAACATTTTCTATGTATGTACTCGGCGCCAAGGAAATTACATACCTAGAAGAACCTGCAAGAAACTCAGCAACGCCTGTTTTTTTCTCTCTGCATAATTATTTACATTTAGTTGAGTTTTGATTAGTATGTCTAAGTTAATGTATGTATCCGCTAGGTATTAAAAGAGGCCTTCTAAACTATACAGTGAAAACTACGTCTATAATTAGTTGGGGTGTATTAAATTTACTAACCAAAAATTCCAGAACCATCACTCCAAGTCAACAACAACCCTAATTTGAAACTGACACACACACATATTAACCTAAAAGCAACTTTATACACCGATCCATATAACTTTCAAGAAGGATTTTAGGATAGACTCGACCTGTGGTGTATCTCCCGAGACCACAGCGTATGTGATACATGCGAAAATGTACACATATTTTAGAGTTGTAAAAGATTCAAAGGTCAAATGAAAACTTTGTAGCAGGCAGGATAAAAGTGTTATCTTTTAGGTTACACTTTCAAATTCTACTTAATACGTTTCGAAGAGTTCTGTAAGGCGCAAGTCATTCCTATTTGAACAAGATTATAACTTTATTTTTTAGCTTTTGCTAACGACGTAATTTTGTACTTTGTTATTTCTCCCTATCCTCTATCTACTTTAAACTCTTGAAGCGTCGTGATTTCTCATTTGCTTCAAGTGGTTTTCCGCTAATACCAAATGTACTTAGAATTACTTTTTTTTTCAAAAAAGAAGATTTTTAATGAATGTCAATACTTCAGCATTATATTATTAATAGTCAAATTATTAAATTATTGTTAATATTATTACTAAGTTTTTCTCTCGTTCTTAATTATTTGTTCACCTTCCCAGATGTTGCTATGAAAGCAATATTTAAATAACAGTAAATTAAACAGTTGTAAAACAATATATTGCCTAATTTCTTTTTCGATTATTTTAGTCTTCTAAGGTAATAAACGGCAGTATAGCCAATATTTATCAAGAACCAATAGTTTTATTTTGTAAACATTGGATTTTTAAAATGTCGTCTTTGTTAAAAGCGTTCTTAATTATATGATCACCACTGTACTTGTTTGCCATCCTTTTAACGTGAAAAAATACTTTGTTATTTATCTGGTGCAATCAAATGTTTGACGCCGACTATCAAAACCCTCTCTCTCATGTACCTACGACGATGATGTAAAGTAAGGACGCAATCATGGGCACGGCATAGGGGTGGCGGTCATTTACCTGAACTTGACTCTATTGCTCGTATTACAAGGGGAAGCCTGACATTTTCTTACAGAGTTTGTGACAAATTACTCTCTCTTTTCATAAAAAATAGTATATATCAAAACTTGGCGTTTGAAAAAACAGATATCAACTAACTCAGCGCCATAGCGTAATGGAAAGTAAGATGTAATTTACTGAAATTATGAAATAACGAACTTACTGCTGAACACACACTTCCTTTTACTGTTTCTGAGGTTAGTATACTTACCAAAACATTTTGTGTTATGCTGTTAATTCTTATTATTGACTGTGTTCTCTTAAAAAAATAATATTTTCCTAACGAAGCGCTCGCCTTACAGAAAGGGTGTTTTCAAAGACCATTTAACCAACTTTCCATACAATTGACATTTCCATTATTATTACTACATTTTCCATACTTTCCAGACAAATGGACGTTTGGCCAAGTCATCGTTTGCATATCCTGCAATTCACCAAATCATTATACAGTAGTACCATGTATTTGTGGTTAATTTGTTAGATTCTCTCCCCGTTTTTGGAAAAATAAAGTTAGTGTTGTTACTTAAACTTAGCGACAGCTATCTGATTGATAATATACATTCGGTGAGCTGCAGGAAACACACAAACGATAAGTTGGTCAAACGTTCATTGGTTTGTAGTTCATTCGGTGAGAATTACAATAGTGTAAGCATTTTATGGGATCTGTAAGTTGGTAGCTGAGGTAGTAAATAGCTTTTGAAATCATGCTCGGGAACAGACTATTACAGAAAGCAGCAATAAGATTATATTTCGTGTTAAAAACAAATCTTTGTTATGATGCACCGTTAAGTAAGGTCTTAAGTTTAACCCGGCGTCAGCGCAGTCAAAATATGCAACAACGACAGTAGGGTTGGGTCGAGAGGACCCGTATAAGAAAACGCCATAATTACAAAAGTTAAAATAAATTTGGTTTGTGGTTGTACTATTTGTAAAATACGATTATCGCTATAGGTTTTGAGTAGAAAAAAACTCAAGATGATACGAAACTATCTTTTTAATGTCATTTTCATAAAAGTGTCACAAAATATTAACAAAATGGACAACCTCTGTCATAAAGTAATAAAATTTTAACAAAACAAAGTTTTTTCTATAACATAAACTAATTTGTTACATGTTAATCAAATCTTTAGTATACTAATAATATTATACTATATGTATCAGTCTCATACGTCAGTCATAGTATCCTTATCATCTGCGCAATCTCGGCAGTATAACATTGCATGCTCACTGCAGATGTATTTGCTACAGCTCTGAAAAGTATTATTAGTTTTTCTATCTTTTTTGGCAGAACAGTCTTGCAGGTGGCTCCTCATCAAGTTGTACTAAAAACTCTCTGATTCTTTTGCGCATAAGTCTTGGCAACTGAATGACATCTATACGATTGCGCAAATACTCACGAACCAGTGGAAGGCTTAAGTTTCTTTATAAATTGGTGTCGCTTTGACGTAGTGTTGTTATTCTTGTTATGTAATATGTACCTACGCATTTATTCCAGACATATTTAGCATGCCAAAAATAACGGAATAAACAATATAAAACAACAAAAAATATTTTTTTAACGGCGCAAAATTACGACACTAATAGTATGGTTGGGTCATATTTACCTTTTTCGCGTTTGGCCGTGTCTATCACCCGCTGAGGCCGCAACACGACTGAATGGCGATATCCCGCGCGAAGGGGGTACCATTAGCTCCAGCTACTGAGAAGTTTGGTATCGTCGCACAAATATTTTAAGAAACACGCTCATTTGAAAACTGCTCGGGTCAAATAGACCCAACTGTGCGAACGCCGGGTTAAAAGTTAATGGAACTAGGAAACTGTTTCCATTAACATTTGAACTTCAATCCATCACAATGTGACAATGCTTCTTACTATTTGGGAATATGAATATTAGTTTAGCACTCTAATAATAAAGTGTTTTTTTTTTACAGCTAATTCCCACTACACGTACAGTAAATGTGTCAAATGTCGATTTCAAAAGACACTATCTGACCCTGTTTTGCATACCCAAAGCTGCCAGAAATCTTCCCAGAATCTCTTTGGAATACGGTAAAACCGACACTACCATTATGTAGATTTGGTTTGGATATTATGGTAGCACGATACCCGAGGCATCGATGAATATGTAGTCCTGGGATTAATATTTTGTAACGAGGTAATAAAAGGCTCTTTTCTACAATGCTAGAGTAGTATTTTATTAAATGACTGGAAAAAATTGCTAGGGCCGGTCTAAATTCCTTTTAATCCAATTATAAAAATAGGTTAGTTTTTATTTTTGTGAGACTGTTGTGTATAGGTTAATAGCGGATGTGAATATCAAATTAGTTCACTATAAAAACAAAAATCAATATGTCTATTTTTTTTTGTTTTAAACACCTTTAACCATTTTTGATACAGATTCGCACATATAATTTCATTAATACCTTCGAAATTTTATAACTGCAACAATATAAAAGATACTTAATATAAGGATAATTTAGAAAAATATTGGATTGATATAATGAATCGTAATACCAAGAGAGATAGTTACGAGCTTGCATTCTGTAAAAAACAACAGTTTTCCTGTTACGATTCATGAGATACAGCTTCTGAAAGACAGATTCAAATGTTTAATACTTGTAGAGGTTTGACATTGTGGGTTACCTACAATGCGAAGAGATGGCGCTGCCTTGCAGCCTAAGAAATACTAGAGAAAATCCGACACGTACAATTAGGGCCGCGGTAGCATAATGGTCAATGCATCCGCCCGGATAGTGGAGGGTGCAAGTTCTAGTCCCGTCTGCTGCCTGGTACGCGTGGAATTTTTTCTAATAAAATTTTCGTTAGATTTAGTCTCAGAAGTAATTTTTCAACGCGACGACTATCTATATAAATAATACGGGGAGAAAAAAACAGCCATTGCTGAGTTTCTTGCCGGTTCTTCTCAGTACAAGCTCTCCCGTTTTTCGAACCGATGGCGTAGCTTCTCGCCCTTCACAAGTGCTTCTAACAGCCTAGACTGAGAAAACGATTTTCAATTGATTTTGCATACTAAAACAGAATATAAGAAATATTTAAGGGTGGCTGTCATACAATAAACGTTTTTTTTGGCTTTTTTCTACTAATATATTAATAACGGCAACAGGTAGACGCTTGAAATATTCACAGAATATAAGTTGTATACTCAAATAAAACAAATATTAAGGGAGACTCCCATTCAACAGACGTTAATATTTAAATGCTTTTTGCGTGATATTATACTAAAGTGTTTAATGTTGTATAGATAACGGTACGGAAACCTGCGTGTGCAAGTCCGACTCGCACTTAAAAGTTTTTTTTTATGAGTGCATTTACGTAAGTACAAAATTTGAAATAATATCTTATCAATAAATGTATAGAAAACGAAATTTTTATTTGAGTACTGGCAATTTAAATTAAGATTAGTGTTCTCTTGTCTGGAGACAAGTTTTAAACAGATTGTTCCGAAAGTTTTCTCATTTGTTATACCTAAGCGCCGTTAAACCCTGTAATTCCTCATCCTGGTGATCGCATTATACTGACATATTGTTAGCTTTCAGTGTGTATATTAAAATATATTTAAGGAGCATTTAAAATACGAAGTAATGTTTAAATTAGATAAAAACATTATTCGGAAATAATATCAATAAGCAAGAAAATAATAAAAAATAAGGGTATAAACTTTGATTATTTACTCTCATCAAAGGTTATAAACCTATAGTACAGTCATTTGGTAGTTTTACCTGGAAAGTTTTCCGGGAGTTTTGAAAATTGGTTATTTTGTAGATTTTGAGGTGCTCTTTCCGAATTTCGACTTTGCCACAGGCAATTTATGTTTCTACTTTTTTTTCATATAATGCGGCGCTCGTACGCCAAAATTATTGACTCTAGTTTCATTTTGTATATAACTGTTTTTATCGTAAAATGAGTCGGAAAGGAGATATTGTCAAAAAACTGCTTTTAGGCGCCAACTTTCCAATATGGTGGCGCGAGCGGCAAAATACGAGGTGGCAAAGTCGCAATTCGGAAAGAGCACCTTAAAATTTATAAAATATTTCAAAACTCCCGAAAAACTTTCCAGGTTCTTCCAGTTACCACTATATTTCTCACGAAATGACTGTACTACTACAAGTATATAAAAACAACAGCACTATATGTCTAGGGTTGCCACCCGTACTTTATTAAAAAGTATTGTACGTTATTTCGGGTAATTGTACTCTATACTTTATGCCAACAATAAAGTACGCGAAAATACTTTTTTAAATGTGATTTCATTACTCTCGGATTCATTTTACATATAATATACAAAAGGAGGTTCATATGAAGATATTTTTCGTAAAACGGACCGACACTATGTACAATATGTTATGCTCAGACCTGCAACGTTTTCGTGGCTATGTACCATGACCTTTCCTATTGCGAAAAAAAATTTCAAATTTTTAGTAGCCCCAAATTATTTATTAAAAGTTGCTCGAAGCAACGTAATATTTTTATTTAAGCTTATTAATAAAGTGGAATAAAAAGTACTATTTTGGACACAATGTACTTTTTATTCTGCCTTTTAATATCTAATGTAAAGTACATTATATTATTATGATATGATACATTATTATGATATTTGGTCAAAAAAAAAGTGGCAACCCTACTATGTCTCTCAATGACATTTAAACATGCGACTTCTACTGTCGTGGGTTGAGCCGAGTGTATAAGTCAGTGCAAAATATATAAAAAAAAAACATATTTCTTAACTTCTCAATAAATAAAGTTTCGTGCGTTAACCCGTTAAAACTAGTGTTATTTAATAAAAAAAAAAACCTTACAAGTGCGAGTCAGACTCGGCCACCGAGTATACCGTACATTTTTTTATCTACATGTTATAATGACTTATAAATAAGGAGCTGGCGAACAAAACGGCATAATTACATAAAATTTTTATGTTTTAGGAACAGTAATAAACTGAATGACACACCTCCAGAGAGCTTTTGGCATGTTTTTTAGCCTGTTAATTTAGTAATTTTAATACTGTTTAGGTGGTTTTGATTGAAAATGAGTTGAGAATCAAATTTAGCCTGTAAAAAAACGATTTTGAGCAGATTTATTATATTGTTGTGTTTTATATATTAGCAGTTTATACCTTAATATAAGTAGGTATGTCCACGACATAAAAACTTTTTAGTTTATATTTTTACCTTTAAGTTGACATTGGCAATTTACCAATATGTTTCCTTTCATGTTTTATATTTTCGAAGACTTTCCATTACATTACAATATTATTACAAGAGTTACATGTTTTATTATTTTTTCCATAATAATTACAAGTCTAGCAGTATTTCACTCGGGCATATACAAGGTACCTGTACAATTTACAAATAAAAAGGGAAAAGCTATTTATTTCCTTTAATCCCAACAGTAGCTAGTTCCACGTGGAATAACGTAACTCAGTAGTTCCATGTATGGAACTAATGGGAGTATTACCAAACCTATAGTTTTTGTTCTCAGTAGTTCCATATCACCATCATCATCAGCCTATTAATGTCCCTACTACTGGGGCACAGGCCTTCCCTATGGATGGAAAAGGGAGATTGGGCCATGACCCACCACACGGGCCCAGTGCGGATTGGCGGGTGCCTTCCGAAGCACGAAGGAATTCGAGATAGAAGATTTTGGGTCACCCATCCAATGACTGACCACTGCGAAAGTTGCTTAACTTCAACGATCGCAGCCGAACGCGCTAACCACCCACGCAATCGAGCTCCTCAGTAGTTCTATATAAAGGAAACATAATAATATACTTTTACACACCTTCATAAAACCTTTTTCTTAACGTTGTAGCCCGTGTTACCACTAATCTTACCACAGGTAGTAACATCGTAAATTTTTATTGCTCTTCTTACTTCAGTTCGAGTAGTAAGTAAGAATGGGAAATTTTTAAAAAGCCCGTGTTACTACCGTAATTACGTAAACAAAAAAAAAGACCTCCGCCAACAATGCAATTAGTATGGATCGAAAGATATATAAAAAATTAGCCTTTTTTTTATTATAACACCTTTAAAAAAATATGCTGGTGATCAAAAAAAATATACATGGACAAATTAAAGTTGCGTGAATCTTCCATTAGACTTAAGACGTTAGTTGAAATTATTTTTTGCTGTCCTAGACGTTCGGCCCTACAAAGATGTTTTTTTTTAGTGTTTATGCTGTTGGTCGCAGATGACCTTTACAGCGTCACCGGGTTTGGGGTCGGCGGGATTCTATGGGGAGAATTGGCGAGTGCCTGTCTAGAGCTATTCCAGGCGGATGGCATCTCCCCGCGGGGGGAGTCTCCTCTCCGTCTCTTCGCCTCTAGACCATTCGAACTTGAGGGGGTCGGCTCAACTAGAAGATGTCGGAGGCGCGTTGGGTGATTTCGTCGTCTGGTTACTCTAAGGCTTGTATTACAGAATGATAACTGAGTGTTGATCTCAAGTAAAGACTTGAGTACAGTTAGAAAGGGATGTCGCTCTGTATAGCACATAGCCTGCCTAGGACGATGGAATCGGAGGGACCTCTACATAGAGGGCTCAGGTATGGTGGAAATACTCCAAAAGGTGCGAGTTTGCCCCATTTATGTTATTCTGCCGCGCTCGAGTAAATTCAAGAATCCCCGCTTGGGCTCCCCTACTATTATTAATAACATTGGAACAAGCCTAGTAAGTACCTAACATTACAATCATTACACATACATATTGAAGTTCCTTATACTTATTTGTCTCTTCTCTCTCAGGTACTTTCTTCATTATTTTTCGAGTGAGCTAATTTACCTGAAACAGTCGCTTAATGCAATCATAATAAGGGTGCTTATTGAGCTAAAAGTCCCAATGCAAATCCTGGTAAAAGCAATGGCATTTTATAAGTATAATATGTATGAAATAAGACCTTATGCAACCGAAAAACATTGTTGGTGGCCCATGTTATGGTGGTCATATTGTTTTTAGGTCTGGCAAGACATGAAGAGAATATTGACACACCGGCTCTTTTCTTAGATACTGTGATTTTGGATGAAGTTTGTTAAAAATATTTGTAATGAAATAATTGTTTTATAATTAATTCCCTTGTACGTTCGCTATAAGTAGAACTTGTACCTATTAAACTTTAAATAAGTAAAGAGCCCCGGAATAGAATTTGATGCCCTTCGGCACAGATAATCATGACTATAATGCTTGAGAAAATTTAACTAGATTTCTTTTTTATATAAAAAGGGTCCTATAAGAGAGGCGTAAAGAAGTATTTCTGCAGGTCGGCAAGGTGAGGATGGCTGGTGTGGCAGTTTATAACTGCTGTGCCAGCTATCTTCGCATCTGGACTTTATCACTACTTAACACCAGATGGGTAAGAGTTATTAGCCTACCTAGCTATAAAAAAATACCCAGCAGTTATGCTTAAACATATATAATAATTAACTTAGCTTTTTTTTCTTTTTCGCAGCTTCAGCGACGGTATACCTGAGTTATATTTTAAATTTCAACTCTATACCTTCGAGCGTTCCAGAGATAAAGGGCCCTGATAGACAGACAGGCGAACAACAAAGTGATCCACTAAGGGTTCCGTTTTTTCCTTTTGAGTTACGGAACCCTAAACATGACCTAAAAAAAAATCTATCACACTTAGGCCCCATCATTTTATACATTGTTAAATATGAGTATTGGTCAATGTCACGTCAAATACTTTGAAAATTGCATAACATTTTGGCAAATTGAGTTGATTTATACGTGTTTTAAACATGGTCACATTTAACTACGTATCAAAAAACGAACCCAAAACGAACCTTAAATAATTAACGATTCGACAAAGTTTGCTCAAACACTCATTCATCAATCTATTACTATTAATTAAGATTGATAAATGGGAACAAAACAATTAAAAACAGTATACTTCGGTTGACCATTTTCGGGCATTTACAAAACAGGTACCCCTAAAGGACGTGCAGGGTAGCTCGCGTTTTCTCGTGTAGTACAGCGATGCCAGATCGTACCGCTTTTCCGTGTTTTGACGACAATGTATTAAAGAAAACGGGGAGAAAAAAGGAGTCCTTACTGAGTTCCTTGCCGGTTCTTCTCAGTACATGGTCTTGGAATTTGAATTTAAGAGCATCTATTTTCAACTGAGCTGGCCGAGAATGTGGAGAGACGTTATCGTGTACTTTCGTCAACGCCCCTTCTCGACCAAACGTTTGGCCGAGACCTCTCGTCGAGAATGTGGAGCGCGTTTAATGAGCGACATCGAGAATGTGGAGGGATAGTTTTGCCAATACACAAAACTATCCTAGAACCCTCTGATGTTACCAACACGGAGGCGAGAGTAGGCCAACATCCATGAGACAACGCCAATATAGACCATTTCTCACTCTACTCTCCAGTATTGGCAAATGTAGTCGTTGTTTTGGCAAGAATGTGGAGCCCGTTCAACTGAGAGAATACATATTCTGATAGATATGTAAGTATATTTTATCTTAAAATAGGTATAAACATCCATGACTAAGGTACAAATTCTCGTATTCGTTAAACTCTCCTCTGTGTAGGCGACGTCATGAAACCCGGCGTATATACCACTCGGCTACGGAGGTCGTTTACCTTGGTTTAATTATGGAATCGGTTGACAGAGACCACATATAAAAATCATCATTTCGTAGGTTGGAATATATACTCAGAATATGTAAGCCTTATAGTAGGTACAGGTGGCTCTTAATTTAATTATGACAAATAAACAAAATATACATAAAAGGTAACATAACATTCGGAAAAACCACTTAATATTCTAAAACTCTAGGGGCTGTAGTAAGGTGAAATGGTAATCACATGGGTAGGTGAGGCAGGTATTCAGTAGATATGGAGTCCTTGAGATAGTGTGTGTCATGTATTTACGACGGCCGTCACTGCTAGGGAATCAGATGTTTGCATGACAAATGAATAGCGAAATAGAATTGTACAAATGTTTACTAAGGTGAGTCCATCGTGATCAAACAGGAGAGGATAAGGGAAATACCATTGTACCACAAGTTTTAGCGTGAGTTATACCAACTTGTTTTAACGGATTAGTAAAGTCTAAGATATTTTGGCACTATTGCAAGCGCCATGATCACGGAGTAACTGAAGTAATTGTGGGTAGATGTTATTGGCAGACATATCGGTCTACCCTCTGACGTCGTCTTTTACTGCGCTCGATACCCCAACCACTGGTCATTGAACAGGTGCGAGTGAATAGTGAGAATGTGACCAATGGTACAGTGCCGAAATATCGGAGACTCATAAAAAACAAGGTACATGGTAACAATCCCGTTAATAGCTATAATTTTAGTGATCATGAAAGTTTTAAACAATATATTTTATATATATTTTCTGCTGATTCAGATGATGATGCGCATTGCAGCTTAAAAAAGGTAAGAAAGAATTCGATACGGTCATCAGGGCTGCGGTAGCATAATAGTCAGTGCATTCGCCCGGATAGAGAAGGGTGCAGGTTCGAGTCCCGACTGCTGCCTGGTCCGCGTGGATGTTTTTCTAGTAATATTTTCTTTAGATTTAAACATTGAGCACGATACACGTTACATGCTTAAAAAATTAAAATTATAACTAAATATTATTTAAAGAATATTTTAACAGCTAAGTTTATTTACCGAATTTGTTTACTTCAAAAAGTCGTCTTATAACTTAATAATTACTAAATGAGAAATGCGAAAATGTTTCCGTTACATTAACTAGAGTATTCGGAATTCGGATATAAAATATGGTTCTTTTCTAGCCTGGTATAAAAGAACAAATCTTTATTTTCATGAGCTCCGGAATTCTTTTATATCGTATAATAAGTAATACACAGAAAAAATATGGTGTGGTAGCAGCTAGACGCTTCGCAGAAAGTTAACATCTTGTTGATATTATTTGTGCCTTATTAGTTGCCAGCTGCTTTATATATATACCTGGGAATTATCGGATATTTATTTCACGATTTTGTTAGGTACATGATCAGTCAATATTGTTTATGTCGGCAAGTACAAAAACTAAATATAAACCTATTAACACTCGAGAGATAAGGGATATTAGAGTTAGTGATTTGTTAAAATTGAATGTGATACCACGTATCACACACACTTTAAGTCACACGTTGCCGCTGGCATTATCCATTAATTCAATGAAATGCCTATTTACGTAGCAGCCTCACCATTCTACATAATAGTTTCCATCAAATATCTGCCACAACCCATTTGGGTTGGGTTGTTGGGCTATACCCCGTGAAATTGCTTCACCACAAGTTTCAGAATGTCTACATAATATAGCTGCCAGTCAATATTATTTATTTGCAATTGGTTATTTGCATACGTCAAATTGAAGTTTGAAAAGGACTTTATTTATAGACCAAAGAGTGCTCAGATCTGAACATATGCTCATCAAAAGACTGTAAGCAAAACTTTTTTTTTGAAACTTTTGACAGATTTTTATTATTTTTAACACTTATTTTATTTATTTCGACTTAATTATATAAATGTACAAATAGCAGACGTATTGCCTGTAAATACTTATGTCGTTTTTGCTGAACGGCGCTGGGGTGATATATTTTTTATTTTGTAAATTTTTTTGTTTAAAGACTTAGTTATTTCTATTTTTTTAAGTTTTTAGACATATAATAATACAAATAACAACAAAAATAAAAACCTATTACGTTTTTTTTAATAATAACATATTTGATTCATTATTGCCTAAGAAAAAATATCTTGAAATAAATAAATTATTCATTTCATAAAATATCAACTGATAAAACTTGTAGTTTGCGTAAATGATGCATGTTGCTTACACTTCTTTGATGTGTGTAGTATTGTAGCAAAGTGAGTCTTACCATATTTAGATTTGCACATGTATATAGTCAAGGAATCAAAAGAGGGTGAAAGGAAGATTTTATAGTATCTTACTTATTTTCGGAACCTTGGTGCAAGTGTGTCCTAATGTATTCGGTACTTTCTGAAATCTGTGGTGCAGCTCACTACTGCTCGTCGCCTCAGCGATTCTCAGTTCAAAATTATTTCACAATATTGTTCGAAATACAGCTATATTTTTTCGCACTCGCCGCATTGATATTCTGTCGTTGGCACAAAGAAAAACGTAAACAAACTTTTTCGTTTCGACACGGCAGATTATATCTTTTTTATGAATATTAATATCATTTGTGTTTTGGTCTTTCTTTCGCTTCTACATTTCTTTCAGTAAGCCAAAAAAAGCATTTTTAAGTCTTATTATTTCTTTGATAACATACTGCTTTTCAATAACAATTTCTTGTATTAAATATTAATTTACAATCTATTTTGTACACAAAATGTTCTTCTTATAATGAAGAACGATAGTTGAATCATCTTTCTCAAAGGTATTTAAATTTAGCGCAAACAAAACATCAATTCGTTCATTGTTCACATGCGGGACGCCGATATTTGGTGGTTATTTTTTAACATTTTTTTTACTGTCCCGTCGCTATTTTGGGTCTGGGTCACGGCGAGTATTCCATGAACCTACACTTACTATATGGTGAGCTTAGTAAATACTTAAGCTAGAAACGTGATTTATGATTTATACATACATATTATAAGCAAGGGTTCCGCTTTCTTTTTTCTCAAAGGTCGAAAATGTTGGTGCTATTTTCAACCTATAAGTTTATTATTAGGTTGGGGGGAAAAGTTTCTCCACATTTTATACAAAAATTCAAAACATTTTTGAAGTTATACTTCTTTAGGCGCGTTGTGAAAAAATGATGAGAGTGAAATTTTAAGATGCGCGCGCATCACTGTAACACAAAATTTTAACATAATGAAGTTGGTCGCTTTAGCGACCAACTTCATGCATTACTTTTGTGTTTACCGCACATTAAGAAAATCTACCAACAAAATAGAAATAGAATCTCTATTTAGTGGGTGCTAACGACTGCATTGTGAAGGCCTATCAAAAGTATTTATTAATCTGGAACAACGGAACCAAAGCGCGATTCAGGAGACTACAGCGCCATCTCTTGACCATTGGTGTAGTAGAACCAAAAACCACATCTTTATTTTTTGTAATAAAGTAACAAAAAGTATTTATTAATCTGGAACAACGGAACCAAAGCGCGATTCAGGAGACTACAGCGCCATCTCTTGACCATTGGTGAAGTAGAACCAAAAACCACATCTTTATTTTTTGTAATAAAGTAACAGTTATAGGTATTCATATTTATAATATTTATCCACATGTTTCTAGTTTGTATATTCGGAATACGTGTTTGAGTTTCATACAAGTGCAAATCACATATGTTCTAATAAATTATATTCAGTAGCGATTTTAATTGAATATTTTGATTATTTATTTATTTTTTCAAATTAAAACTGAACTTTATTGACTTCGTCCTTTTCCAGACTTTTTATTAATTTATTGTAATTAATTATTTGCATGCAATTAAAAACTAATTTTAAACGATGCCAAAGAAGGATAACTTCTCACGCGCCTACATAAGTACACGCACCCATTTTTTTTAATACAGTTTATTTACATTTAACTTAAGTATGTAGGTGCCATTTTGGTCAATAACATTTTGCCATCTTGTAGCTGCTGATCAAAAAACCGCGACAAGAGGTTTTGGCAGTCCTCTTGTGATGTTAATCTGACACGGCCTAAAAAAATCTAAAGAGACCGAAACAGAACAGACAGAACAAATTTTAAAATGTATTGAATTTCTTCATTCGATTGAGAGAATCGATAATCTTGACAGTAAGACAAACAAATGAAAATCACACATTTTTCTATCTTGAATTTGGAAGTATCTTCTTTAAATTTTAAACTTTTTAATAATATCAAAACCATCCAGATACAAATGATATACCATAGAGATTTTATTACAAGTTCATACATAATTCAACGCGAAAAGACTTTTTCTCCAACATTTTATTAACATTCGATTATGTGAAGTATTTTTGTAAAGCCTGGTATAAAGGTCTAACCAAAACAATTAAAAATATAGCTCCGAGACTATAGCATGTTAAAAACAATTAATAGTTTTCTTTTTGCTATTTAAGTTTCATTCACTGTCGTAACGTGAAATATTAAAATTGTTTACTTTTAACCATGTATTTCAAGGATCCCTTACGCCGAAGGCGTTTATACCGAAAATGTCATATTATTTTACCTTTTTTCAGAACTGATTTTGTACTCTGTTAAATGTTGACTTATTTTGCTATCAGCAATTTTTTACTTTTTTATTTCGAAATTATCGTTATTTTCTGCTTGTTATAAAAACAAAATACAAAAACTGCTCATCTTGGGATCAAAGTAATAAGTGGTGATGTGTTCATTGCTGTTCTATATATTATTAGTATTGCATCGAGCGTAAAGTGAGTTAATAAAACAGTGTACATGAATTCAATTAAGGTGCGTAATCTACTTTTCTTTCAAACACCAAACTACCTAACTGCACTCAAAATAAAAACTCAAATTAATAAAAACAAAGTTTAATTCATCTTTTCCTTAAACATTTACTTGAATCTTTTAATCTATTTAAATTTTTATTTAATTCTTTTTGATCTTATGCATATATTTAACAGGAGACATTAAATTTCTAAAATAAATTTATAACTAAATATATAAATAAAACAGTGAATTAATGTAAAACTGTGCTACCATGAGATTTCATATAATATTTCTGCACTGTTTTATTTCTAAGCAAAAAAGACGTCATTTGTGATCGGTTTTGTAGTGATGAATTATAACATTACTACGTAGTTGGCAGAAATTTTATTTAAGATATCTAGATGAATGAAATTCAAGAAGAAACAAGCATAATAACATACAGAGCATTTACATTATCATGACTGACGTAGAAAGCTTGTCTGATTCTGCTATAATAGATCCTTTGTGAGGAAGTTGACATAATTCACTCATTCTGTATTACTAAACCTGGGATTTGTTGACGTTGTATAACAAAGGGGAAAATCCCCTCACAGAACAGACTCTCTGTTTAGAAAGATCCCTTGTGGAGTTGTTTTAGGTCCTAAAAATGTAAATAATGAAATTATCTTGGCCTCTTTTAATGGGCGGGTAATCTCATTTGAATATCAAACTCCAGAAATAACTTCATTAAGTTGACAAACAGTTGTAGCAGCGTTTATTAAAAAATTAACCGCAATTTTTTTTTGGAAATCAAATATTGTTTATTGTTCTATTTTTACGGGATATGATTAGCGTAAAGGGTGTAAAATGCTTATGCTCACTATGAGCGTTATCTTAATTAAAAACTTATACGCATAGTACGTGAATTGTGTCCGAATTGACGTTCGCGTTATTTAATTTGAATGAAAAGAGTTCATAAGTATATGTACCCCACCAAAAATATGTTCATGTAAAATGTTGTCAAGATGAAATCATATGACGCGCGCTGTCAAAAGTAATCAGATCTCATGTAGAGACAAGCTTCTAACGCTACACCTCCTTTTTTTGCGTGTGGGAAATGCCTTACGCATACCCGCTCACTGGAGAAAGTGATCGGGTTATGTCGTACTCTCCCATGCCTACCTACTAGTCGAAAATGTATTCTTCTAGTTGGCAGGCCTACTGACTAAAACCCACACAGTGTTGTACAGAGCATCGACAAAGGTCGTCGCCACGTGTCCGTAACGCATCATGACTAGCCAATGCCGACTGCTTTCCAGTTGGCAAGCCCACTTCTGGAAGGGGAGCAAGGCTTTGTATCACGCCACTCCCACCCGTCTTTGGGCGATGCACCGTAACATTAGGCGCATCGCGCTACTCAGGGGGCATTACTTTGTTATGGGCACCAAGTTTTCCCCATGCCCGGTGCGAGGGCATTTCCCCGCCGTTTTCCCCGCCTTCTTCGTATTGGCTGAGAGAGAGGATCCGCCTCTCGCAGACGCTCTTCAGCCTCCCGTTGCTGCATCACCTCCTCGCAGAACCCCTCCATGGCTATCCAATACCTACTCTGACTCCACCATCCTGGCCATTACAGCCGGTAAAGCGAGGTCATTTCCCACCACTCCAGTTAGTGATGAACGCAGTTCCGGATATGTTGGGCATTCCTCCAGCACGTGTTCTGCCTTGTCCATGGAGTAGCCACACTGGTGACACTCAGGTGTCGGCTCTTTTTCAGCCACCTTGAATAGGTACCTTCCAAAGCATCCGTGCCCCGAGAGGACCTGTGTGAGCCGGAAGGTAAACGACCCATTTTGGCGTTATACCCATATTTGTAAGATGGCGGCTATGCCTTCGGGGGTGCGGCGCCGAGAGCCAGCATTTGCATTTTGCATCTCTTCCTGGAAACGGTCACTCCAAATATTTATAGTGGCCTCCTCGTATTCCCTTCGCCAGCGGATCTCTTCCTCTAGTGCTGGGCGCTGGTTTTTCGAGCGCAATTGTGCTCTCGGCCAGTAAACTGCAGAAAGCACACCAGCATCAATGTCCCGGTGGCAGGGACCCACCGAGGGCACATGCTACCAAATCTGAGATGGTGCGGTAGCTTCTGCATATTCTGAGGGAAATTCTACACCCCCTTACTCTACAAGGCCTGACTTCACAAACCCTATACCTTAGCCAAAGTATGAAGCTTGGCCGTTCCAGTACTACGAGAACTATTGTATAACAGAAAAGTAATGAATACTGGATAAATTTTTACCTTACGCTTATGTGAATGTAGCGAAATGGCCAATCCACTTTTGGCGTGGGCACTACCTTGTCCCCAGATAGCAGTTCTGTGAAATCTGACGCTCGAATAACAAAACTACCATTGTTATGCTTTAATTAGAATAAGTTATCTTTATTCAGTTTCAGTATGCTTTGCATATTAATGATAATATAACAGTTTTACTATGTAGGGACTGAAAGAGCAGAAACGTAAGTCCAAAGTACCAAAGTGAAACTGTTTACGCAGGTGTGTACTATGTGTATTAGGGTAAAATGAATTCTAGAAACTTGTGAACAATAAGCTAGTAATCTGGCCTCATATTTTCTCAACAGCAATATGGATTTGACCAATGTTTATGCCGAATTATATGTATATTTATCTGTTGCGTGTACATCGCACTCATAGTACTCTACGTCGGCGATTCCCTAATAATACCTATTTTTAAAATTTACTTTTGTATGTATGTAGTTTAATAAGAGTAAATTTAGTGTTACTTAGTATAAGCAAATTTAGTTAGTGCTTGAATTTCTTATTTGATTTTATTGCCAGGTGCCTAAAAGTAAAATGCGACAGCAACGATCAGACTCGCTTAAGCATTCTGTTATCCACTGCTATGTGACTCTTTAAGATTAATTTAAACAACAAATGCGGTCGAAACCAATGGCTTGAAGTGTCTTCCAAAGTATGAATAAATATTTTTAGTCGCCCATCCGAAAACTGGACATTGCGAAAGTTACTTAATTTTCGTTATCATTTTCTGATCGATCGAAGTAGCCACTGTGCCATCAAATTTCCTATAACAATACATAATAGTAGGAAACTACTTACTGAATGAATTTGATCGGTGCTGCGTTGGCACTGGCGGGCATAGAATCTCACTGCCCATACTGCTCACGCTGACTACATCGCGCAGCTCGCCGAGCGAAGACGAGCGAAACGACGGCAGCGAGAAATTCACTTCCTTTGTCCTGTAGAAGATGAAATAAATTAATAAATATTTCTAACACTCACACCAATTAGCCTTACCCAAAATTAAGCACTGTTTAGACTTGTAGTTATCATCCCTATTGGAATACAGCGATTGGTTGCGGAGCACAAAACCCGTTCAATTCAGGCTTCCGTTGTTTTTATCAGTTTGAGTATCTACGTCTTTTGTCCCCTTATTAATAAACGAAGACTAAGTTTGGATTAGTTACTCTATGTTTTGTCTCTGTTCATTGAATAACGAATGGCACTTGAGTGATATATATATATACAAAACACAGGGTAACTAGCTTATTCATTGTTTAATAATAAGAGGGTAAAAGTATGCATCCTTAAAAAGTTCTATAAGAGGATTAATTTAAGAAATCAAGAGGAAATAACATCTTATACTACTATTTTAAATTTAAAATAAAACGTACCTAAGTTATAGTACCTAACACTTAATGTGCTCAATTAAATATAACAAACGTCTTTTAAAAACCTTAAGTACTCCTACGTATTTGTTTTATAGTCTTTGCCTTTAAGAGGTTTCGACCCAAGATATACCCTAGGTACTTCGGCTTACCAATACAAATAAAATAAATTTTCTCGTAAACTATTGATCCGCAAGTCTTTTCAAGTATATATCGTTATATATTTACTGTATATGTATTCTATCCGTTACCGTAGCATCCGATAACACAAGCCTTACAGTGCTTACTTTGGGCAAGGCTAATTGGTGTGAGTGTTGGAAATATTTAAAAATATATAAAAAAATCAACAATACTATAGATAACGGATCAGCGCGTAAAATCCGTTTCGGTAAATACAGCCTCACTGGAGGAGTGAGATCTTATTTTCAATTAGTTAGGTAAATACGCCTCACGATGACACAATGTGCATTAATAGGTCGTATGTAAGAAATAACATTTTGTTTTTTGTTACTTTATTCCTTTGTGACATGGTTGTTATTAGGTTCAACTTAAACTGTTTCAAAAGATTTGTTTTTGTTCATTGGGAATCGAATGTAACTGCATATGTATTTACACATACGCGGAGAATTTTTAGCTTTGATTATGAATACAACCCGTTATCTACACAAATGTTGATCGAAATGCACATAGCTAGTAGATCATGGAGTCTATATTTATGTAAAATTTGTAATTATTATTAGCCAAACTTGGTACTATTTATAAATAAATAATAAAACCTGAAAGACAGACGCAGATGTCGACTACGTATTTTATGTTATCTAATGATATTCTAAGAAAAAAATATTGTTAGTTATAATTTACGACAAATTGATATAATATACAAATGGCTTTGAAATCCGAAAATGACAATTATTAATGATTCCTCCGTATTTGTTTTCGTTCCCCTCAATATGGTTTCACTGAGGTACGTGAGTGCAGGGTTTGTTGCTCGTGTTCCAGTTCCCGAAAGTAATATAATTATTGCTTCGAGTGCCCGAAATCGAGTAATATCTTTCGTGTACCCGAATACGCGCTAACGAACGAGGCGTCTTAAAATAGTAATAAAAAAACTGTTTGCTTTCAATGTGTTAATTACATAATCGGTGGTATACTTTTTTTGAGAGCTATATACAAAGCTTTTTTTTTATTGCCTTCGAAGGCAGAAGAGCGGACGGGACGGTGGTTACCGTCGCCTATGCACGTCAGCAATGCCAGTGACACAGCCATGCCGCTGACATTCATGGAACATTTTTAAATAAGCGTCTATTGAAGTAGACCATGTTATAGTTCTAAGGGAACACCGTGGATAGAAGCTCATTCCATAATTATATTAGTAAAACAATATTCTCTGAAACATAATACGGGATTCAGACCAACTGGCACTTTGTTGTCTAGTCCATTAAGTTATTTAGTAGCTAGTTCCATTAATTAAGTTATCGAGACCTTTTTTTTATAAATACTGCCCTGCTAAACCGAAAGGCGGTATAGCATTTTTAGTTTTTTTTTTACACCATTCGATAACAATTAAAATTTCACATCTAATGGTATAATTCCAATGGACATATCTGATTCAAACCATTAAAATAAATTACTTAAAAGTGTTTTTATAACTAATGTTTTGTTAAAATTACAAAGAGATTGAGCCGCATATCGTTTTTATAAAATTAAATAGCCGTATAGGCCGTCGCTAAGTTGATACTTCGTACTCGTTGTGGAATAAGCGATTTTGAGCTAAATAATTATGCCCATTATTAGTTGGTTTGACTTGGTACAAATGCTCATATACATCATATACAGAAGTTGCCTTTGCAAATAATATCGTTGAATTTTCTCAAGTTGCAGTGCCATCTCTTTCTTATCTCATATTATCACATGGATAACTACAATGTTGGTTTAAAAGATCTCACTGCCCCTAACCTGGTGAAATCGTAAAAGTCATGATCGACCAACAGCATACCTACACACTCAAAAAAACATCTATAAGACATTTAATTACATGAACAATAATAAACTTTTTAATTATGAAACCAAAGCGCCTAACAATTACTCGTAAACTTGGATGAATCTACGCCGGAACATACAGAAAAACTTTACCTATGACGTTTTGCCTGCAATACAAATAAAAAGTTTTGAAGAAATACAAACTTTGAAAGAAGCTATAAAGGCTACGTGCAAAATTTTTGCCAGTTTTCATTACTTTAGGGAACAATTTCTTTCCAAATTTGTGTAAAGTTAGTATATTCGTATTTTTACAGCATTGGAGTTTCGTTTCTTTGTTTTAAACTTAAATTATGAATCCACTTGGGTTTGGGATTTAACCACCTTCTTATAAATAACAACTTTTCCTCAAATAGTACCATTGTATTGTTAAGGTTGATTTATCGGAATCACTTTTATCACCCTGGATATTTATGTACCTAATGTTTTATGAACTCCCCAAGGGAACCAGATAACTTTAAGAAAAAAAAACATAATCAGGTAAACCTACCATAATAATATTTTCTCTACCCATTAAGGGTGTAATTAAAACAAATTAATAAACATTTCAACACTCATACCAGTTAGCTTAGCCCCAAAGTAAGCACTGAAAGGTTTGTGTTATGGGATTGTAGGGTACCGGGTAATTCTACCCGGAACCCTAGAATCTACTACTACATATATATATATATATATATATATTGCGTAGAAATACCTATAAACATCCATGAGTTAGGAACAAAGGCTCTTATTTATCATACTAACATACTAACATTTGCCCTATCGGGATTCAAACCCCACGAGTAGGCGTCACCTTAAAATCCGGTGTACATACCAAAATAATGAAACGAACAATCCAATTTCTTCAAGTTATATCTAGGCTTTTTGGAAAAAGGATATTTTTATTCTCATATAATTTATTAACAATACTTTCGTGTTTTAAAGAGACCCTCTTCGGTCATTATTCGTTTTTGAAATGATCGCACGCACCAATACACCTGTGACAAAATCTTGTCTCAGATACTAAACACAGCATGAAACGAGTAGGTATGCTTTTGTCAGTACGAAGCTCTTTCCTTTGAACGAAGCCAACCCTCAATCATAATCGTTTTTATGTGATCAACCTTTTTTGTATTTCTATCGTTATTGCCTATTCTATAATATATATTATTACTAGTAGACCCAGCGAACTTCGCACCGCCATAAAAATAAGGGCAGGTGGTAGATGTGATATGATGTAGTGATAGAGCACACTTGATATTTAATTTCATTTCCATGTAGCAATACAGGTTGTCCCAAAAAATTGTGTCAAGTGGTAGTCCCGAGATAGAACAACCTTTGGAGAATCTGAAACAGCACCATGTATTCGCTATGTGCACGACAGTAGCGCCACCTACAATGCGCAACTTTCCGGGATTATGCCAAATAATGACATCAGTTTGTATTTTATTGATTTCTAGTAAATATAGTAAGGTAAAGATAAATAAAAATTATTATATATTGTATAATAATTTAAATAATGTCGGATTTCAATTCGGAATTCAGTACAGTCAATAATAACTCTTGTATTGATGTAATCTGGACTGAAACACTTGGGCATTGGTGCTTGTACGGTGGCTCTATTCGGCCAAAAGATTAAATTAGCAGTTGAACAAGCTAGATTTTGTAAGATCGAATGAAATATACGTGAGATTGTGTTTTTTTTGTACACCAAATAACACACTCAATGCTGAAAATGTCAAGCCAGTTTTCATTTTTATCAAAAAAATCAGAAGTCGGTCTTTAGTGGAAACTGTACATTTTCTCATAGTTAATCTTGTTAATAAAAACTCAAAATTGCTAAATGACACACCAGAAGGATCTAGGAGTTCTTGATCATTTGTTATTGATGAAATACCAACAAATTCTTGACTTTTTGTTTCGGTAGATTGATCCTCATACGATTTTTTGTCAGTGCCACAGCTTTTATCTTTCTTTCTTGAATTATTTGTCATTAAAATTCTTGATGTTGGATCACAGTGATCACTGTAAATTAATCTAATACAAATAAAAGTTGTATCTCTTAATTTCGATTCAGAAAACATATTGACTTGACATCCTTGATCGATCATAAAAGGTTGAGTTTGATTTAATTCACTCCCTTCTTCAATTATTATCTGAGACTTTTGTGGTTCTTCGTTTTGTCAAGCGTGTATATCTAGCTAGGACCTGTGAATCATTAACCTTCCTCTTTCGATATATTTCAGGGAATATCGTAGGAGCATAACTCGGATTTTCTTCCTCGTCTGATTTTTTGTTTCCCATAAAATGTTCACTACAAATTGTGTCGTCAGGTTTGGGATACCATGGCGACCCATCAACACTAAAATAATAAAGACAATAATGAATATCACATAAAATATATAGCGCAAATAAAATTGATCATAATTTAAGGTTATTTCGCTTACTTATTTCTTTTTATGGCATCTATCCATTTATTTCTTTGATTTAATTTCCAGTCCAATGTAGGAAATATATACACAGACTATTTGTGCCCTTATTTTTGCAATTCACAACACAACAACATCTATTAATAGGCATTTTAAAAAATTTTTGTTTATTACGAACTCCGTGCAAATTGACTTTACTTTCCCGGATTGTTGCGTATTTCTGCCACGATAAGCGCTGCGATCGCTTCACTATACCCCCACCATGTACTTCGCACATAGCGAATATTCCGCGATTTTTTATAGTTTGCGAGTTATGAATTGTTTACTAAAATTTTGAGAATTATTGACCTAAACAACTTAAAATTTAATAAAAAAATTGGTAAAAAGTCTCTTTCGAGATATTTTTTGCAACTCAATTTACATGAATGACTAATACTTTTGTCTTCGTAACTATGATGAAAGTTTAAAAAATGATGGTGCAAAGTGAATAAAATATAGTCAGTGAATTATGTCTCAAAATTTCAATATAAATATATGTTTGTGACAGGTATTTTACAAATATTATGGTTTTCCCCATTAAGAATTCATAGGTATTATATCAATATGAACGTCAGATCTGTTAACTTTGTCAAACGAGTTTTAATAATTTGTACAGTCTAATGTCTTTAATAAAAAATCTATAATTTTCTTCATTTTTTAAACTTCTTATGTTTTTCATTATTCATTTATTTTGTGCTTCTGATGACAACTTAATGCACTATGGTTTAAACTGGGCGAGGGGGTCGCTACTACCGTTTAAAAGTCGACCGCTTTTAAAAATCAGTCTCATTTAAAAAAAAATAAGTGGACACTCTCTCACTATGTAATTGCTGTATTATTCTGTTTTGATTGTGAATAAACATAGAAATAGCATATCGTTCGTTTCGTTTACGTAAACGTGAAAGCCGTGATTGTTGTAAATTGAAATATCACCAATGAATCTTTTAACGTTTCATCTTGTCTAATCATGCGAACTCTCTTCTTGTCAACTCAAGTTTAAATGCTTCGCAAAGTTTATTATAATATTGTATTGTTTGCATAGGCACCGTAAAATGTGCCATTCATGGCGATGAGGCATTAATCATAATCATTCACGAGTAGACATAACGTCGACAACAATTTGTATTGTTAATTTATGTCCCGTTTTTGCTGACATCACAAGGTTGAATGTAATTTAAATTTAGTGTCTACTTTAATATTGTTTAGGTAATTATATTGTACTTTCGGTTATTCAATTTCATATTTTCGTGTACACACCTGACGAGTTATAAGTTCACCTAATATAAGTAATAAATTATTATGCAAATGTATGGGTATTTTAACTGAATGTACCAAGCCACTCAGAAAGTTTTTATGTATAAGACACGGCCACTTGTAATTATATTGAAAACTTCGATTATTTAAAAGTAAAAATACTACTGTTCGATTTTCAAATTTCCGTCCGCATTTTTTCGAGAGCCAATTAAATTGTTCTTATCTCATTAAAAAATGGATCTACATTGAGTACATTTTCGTGCTATGATTTTTTATAATTTTAAATGTGGCTTAAAACCTGATGAGTCATTTGATCGATTTCGAACTGCTTTTATGGATGAAGGAACTTCAAAAGCAACCATCTACCGCTGGTGTAGCGAGTTCAAACGCGGTCGTCTTACTTTGGGGGATGAACAAAGGAGTGGTCGTCCTACGACGGCTGTCACCAAAGAAAGAGTGCTGGCAGTAAAAAAAATCTTTTAATTCAAGAAAACAGAATTACGTACGAAGAGTATACTCTGCAGATTGGTTCAGAATGTGTTCACAAGATTTTGCACGAGCACCTTTGCGTAAGGAGGATAGTTTCCCGCTGGGAACCGCCGCACAACCTCACCGAAGCTCAGAAGCAGGCCCGTGTGGATTGGTGCAGTGATATGATACAAAAATTTGATGCAGGGTCATAACGGCGCGTTTACGATATTGTGACAGGTGACGAATCCTGGATTTATCAATTCGATCCAGAAACAAAGCAGTCGACAGTTTGGCTGTTTCAAAATGAACCAACGTCTACTAAAGTGAAGCGAACGAGGAGCGCAGGAAAAATTTGATCGCGTTTCTTTCCTTTGACGGTGTACCTAATTTCAATTCCACTTCAAGACCAAAGCAGCATCAACGCCGAATGATATAGCACAAAATGCCTGCCAGAATTTTTTTCTGCAATGAGCAACAAGCGACCTAGCAGCGGGCTCCGCGGGGTCCTTTTTCACCGCGACAACGCGCCCGCGCACTCTTCGAACAAAACGCAGGACTTCCTCTACTCCACACCATTCCGAGTCTTGGGACACCCTCCTTCCAGTCCTGATTTGGACCCATGTGACTTCTATTTATTCCCTAAAATAAAAAATCAGCTCAAAGGGATGCAGTTTAGCAGCCGGAAGAAGCGCTAGCAGCGTTTGAGAAGGCCGTGGAAAGGGTGCCTGCAGAGTACTGGGAAAAATGTTTTGAAAATTGGTTCAGACGCATGAATCTTTGTATAGAAGCTGGTGGAAAGATTTTTGAAAAGATTTAATACATATATTTTTTTCATAGAAGTTAGTTTTTTAGTTTCTCAAAACTTTCTGAGTTTCCCACGTACAGAAAAAATGTACAAGTTGTAAAGTTTGATCGTAAGGACAGTGTTTTTTTATATTATTCATAACTTACAATACGGAATCTGGATTAATATAAAAACTAATTTTTGAATACCTTCTCATCAAATCTGATCAAAAATTTTATAACCAACCTTGTATATATTTTTTTCGATAAAAATTATTTTACAGTAAGTATAGAATCATAAATCTATTCTAATTTTATAAAGCTTGTGTCTGATTTCAAAAAATATTTTTGTGATGGATTGCGCATTTATCAAGGAAAGCTATCGAGCTATGACCTAAATACCACGAAAACGAGGAAAACTACTAACCATTTGGGAGCTTCCGTTACACAGCTGCGTTTACGGTTAAAGTTACACAAAAATCATGTATGACGGAATCGTTTCCCATTAAAAGTCCGAGATAGTATAATGTCCATCTTTGAAATTGACCTACTATAACCTTTTTTCTCAAATTAACGCGGCGGGTAGAACTGCACTACAATCCTACTTCCTATACTTTATATTATGACTGTGAAAGTTTTTATTTTTGTTACTCAAAGATGCAAAAAATACTGAACAGTTTGGGATAAAATTTAGTACATATATAGTTTTTGACCTGGACTGAGACATAGCAAACTTTTTTACCCGAAAAATGTTAGGTTCCTGTGAGATTCTCAAAAAACTAAAGTTAACGCGGACGAAGTCGCGGGCTACCGCCTGTTATAAATAAAATAAAAACTTAGAATTATCTGTAAAAAAAGTTATCATCTAGGCTACGGTTTACCGCGGTAAGGTTCAAAACTAATTAAAATACATTCCACGATTCAAATGTCAAGGGAGCTTGGGAGGAATTAGTACTTAAGACGACTTTTTAATGGATTCTGCACTCAAGCCGCAATAAATTAGAATACTGGTTGATGATGATCTATGTAGTTTTTATGCTTTTAAAAAACAAAAAAATAAGACCCTCTTGTTTGCTCTCAACCGCATTATCCTAAAATTGGGGTGTGACCTAAATAATTCTTTTATTAAAAATACAAAATAATATCATAAGAATCAAAAACTGCGTTAAAGACACAAAATATTAATTAAAGTGAAACCTTTGAAAATAAAATACCACTCTCATTTCGATATAGGTAGGTACGAATCCGAATCTCAACACCTCTAGAAAACTACAATAATGCACAGTCAACTTTGGGTATATGTCACTTTTAATATGAAACTTGTAAAGTCATTTTCTGTAATAGGAGGAAACTTATTAAACTATTAGCTTTCGCCCGCGACTTTGTCCCCGTTCACTTTAGTTTTTTGTAAATCCCACGGGAACCTAACACTTTTCCGAGATTAAAAGTATTGTATATCTTACAGGTCATAAACTTAATGTGTACCAAATTTAACCTAATCCGTACAGTCGTTTTTGCGTGATTGAGTAAAAAATATACAAACATACAAGCTTTCGCATCACATTTATAATATTAGTTGGATAGAGTTAGCTGACTTTTGAACCTAAATATTGAAAATTATAGGAGTTTACGTACTTAAGTTCAAAATCAGCTTATATGATTAAGTGAGTGTTGAGTTTTTTAACTGGATTACTCGTACATCTTTCACCTACCTACACTGCACTACATAGATAGAACAAGAAAAAGAGGCTCGACAGATGCTGTTTACTTCCCAGATATGCAAATTAGGATCTACATAAGTCAGACCGCTATTCATAGGCTAAGATCGGGTAGCTTGAAGGAAAATCCTACACGAAGGAAGATAAGAACTAGAAAGGTTCAATGTAAGTCCTCAACGCTTGCGGCTAGTCGTAGGCTTTGGTAAGCTTAGTACTATTACATTCGTATCTTTATACCCAGTTAAATTTTGTTTTATTTTATATTTTCTAAACATTCGCACTTTTATTCCCTGTTATATTTTTTATTTACCTGATAATATTTTGATCACTAAATAAAACTACTTTTGAAGGGATTTAAAATGAGATTTTTTATACCTTTTTACATAACTCTACGTCAACTCCTTAACTGAAAAAAGTGAGTGCCATGGAAGACTCGGATGGAAGTTTAAAATAAACATAAGTATAGGTACACAACATACTAAAACGCGACGAAACAACTGACAGTTGTATGGAAAATCCTCCCTCATCCGGCAAGTCCATACCGTCCGCAAAGGTAATACGTAAAAAAACAATTCAAATATAAATACTTACTTCTAACAAAGAAAACGACGCTTTTGAATAGTTCAAATATTATTTTTCTATCGCTATTTATTACCATCAGAAATTTTCTAATATTTCCACTGTTATTGTTCACAAGCCATTTCCCATAATAAAGTTAGATAAACAGAAAGAAAGGCTACCGTTAATTATTTATTGGGTGCTAATGTTTTCAGATGTTGCCGAGATCAACAGATTATGTGCCTTTTGAGTCTCGGAGGCGGTCGAGATAAGGGATCAATGGATGGGTGCTTTTCGAAGCAATGAAGAGATCGAGATTAAGACATTTTCGTCATGTATGCGATGACAAGTTAAGCAAAAAAAAATTTTTTAATAAGGGTGGCAAACAAGCTTATTGCCTGCCTGATGTTAATTGGGCCTATTACCCTAGCCTAGTCTATAGAAGCTTGCGATACCAAAAATATAACTCGCACCGTTGCCTATTCTGACCTAATTCCTTACCCCGTGGAGCCCTATTAGAACCGTACTTACCGACAAAATACAATAGCACCAAAAGGTAGTGTTATTTTACTGTGTAATGTGTATGTTACTCCCAACGAAGAGCGCTCCAATTAATAATAATAATAATAAATAATAAATATTTTCAACACTCACACCAATTAGCCTAGCCCCAAAGTAAGCACTCCAGAAATCAGAAATCAGAAATCAATATATCTTTATTCAAATTGGATGTATACTCTAATAACTCTTTTGAATCGTCCAAAAATTTTTTTCCCTACCACTCGTTATGGACATATTTTTTAGCTGCGGAGAAAAACGAGCGAAAAAAACTCCACAACTTTAAAAGTCTAATGTAACAACATTTACAATTCATTATGTTGTTACAACGTCAATACAATTATGATTTATTTAATATAGAAAACCTGTTGGAATGATTGGAACAGTTCAAACCCAAGCATTTTTGTCTGTAATATAATCAGACACTTTGTAAAAAGCTTTTTTAATAAGTGTTTTTTTTATAATATCTTTAAATTTATTTATGGCTAACTCTTGGATATTGCTTGGGACTTTATTGTATAAGCGAACACAAAGACCTTTAATAGAATTATTAATTTTGTGAAGCCTAGTAGCAGGTAAAGTTAGTTTATTTTTGTTTCTTGTATTAATTGTGTGAACATCACTGTTTTTAAGAAACAAATTAATATTTTTTCTTACAAGTAATAAATTTTCGTATATGTATTGTGATGCGACCGTCATTATTCCAAATTCTTTAAACTTATCTCTTAATGATTCTTTAACTTTAAGATTATAAATTGATCGAATAGCTCGCTTCTGCAGCACAAAAATAGTTTGAATGTCGGCGGCATTTCCCCACAATAAAATTCCGTACGACATTACACTATGGAAATAACTAAAGTACACTAATCTGGCCGTATCTACATCCGTTAACTGGCGTATCTTCATTACGGCATATGCTGCAGAGCTAAGTCTATTTGACAATTTATCAATATGTGGGCCCCATTGAAGCTTAGAATCTAAAGTTATCCCTAAGAATACTGTGGTGTCTACAAGGCCCACATTCCTATCCTTTACATTCACACTGGTTTTTACCTGTTTCACATTAGGTAATACAAATTTCATACATTTCGTTTTTCCTTCATTAAGTAATAAATTGTTAACATTGAACCAGTGGACTACCTTAGAGATACAATTGTTCACGTCGTCAATAACTTTTTCATTGCGTTTGAGTTTAAATAAAAGTGATGTAGTTATCTCTTACATAGTAAGGTAAGTCATTAATATAAATTAAAAATAAGAAAGGACCTAGGATTGAGCCCTGCGGAACACCCATCTTAACCGGCGAACCCGGAGACTTATTACCATTAATGTCAACCCTCTGAATCCTATCCCTCAGGTATGATGCAATAAGATCCAGATCAGTATCTCTAAATCCATAATGGTGGAGTTTCCTGAGTAATGTTTCATGAAAAACGCAATCAAAAGCCTTGGACAAGTCGCAAAACACACCTAGAGCGTCCTGCGAGTTCTCCCAGGCGTCAAAAAATTGTTGTATAAGTTCAACACCGGCATCGGTTGTTGAACGACCCCGTGTAAAACCAAATTGTTTACAGTGAAGTATATTATATTTATTAAAATGTGATTGCATTTGATGTAACATGATTTTTTCAAAAATTTTACTAAAGGTGGGTAGTACAGAAATTGGTCTAAAGTTTGTGGGGTCTGATGTACTTCCCGTTTTATGCAAAGGAGTAATTTTACTGTATTTCATTCAGGAAAAACACCACAGTCAACACAATCATTAAATATGCAAGCTAGAATAGGAGCTATTGTCTCAATTACCGATTTAGAAACATCAACGGAATTGCCCCACAGATCCGCGGTTTTCTTTTTATTTAATTGGTGAAACGTTTTTATTACATCTTTAAAGTCAACATGTTTAAAATGAAAATTACTAGTACAAGGTTTCACGTTTTCTCTTAAGATTGATTCGGCAGCAATGGGGGAAGAGTTCAAAGATTTCGTAGTTGAAACTGGAATATCAGTAAAGAAATTTTCAAACACTTTAGCAACTTCAATATCTGATGTAACCTTTTTATTATCAATATTTAGGTTATAATTATTTTTGCGAGTTTTGGATTTTCCAGTTTCATTGTTTATAATATTCCATGTCATTTTGATTTTGTCATTACTGTTCTTAATCTTTGAACTTAAGTAATTTGATTTTGCTAAGCGGCATACTTTTTTAAACAATTTGGAATAGTTACGAACATGCTCTTTAAATTTTTCACTAGTGTTAGATTTTCATTCATTATAAAGTTCATAAAGTGTTCTTCTACTTTTATGAATTCCAGGCGTAGCCCACTTACTAAAATTTACCGCATCATTAACACATATTTTTTTGGGTACAAAAACATTATTAAATTCATCGCAATATATATTAAAAAAATCATTATATAAATCATTTGGACTGTCTTTATATTTAAGATAACACAATTTTCTATCTAATTGATTTTTAAAACGTTCCACACGATTAGCAGTTTTTGGTATAACAGTGATGTGTTTTTTCGTCATCTGCTTGAGCTGATACGGAAAAGTAATCAACTGGCCACAATGATCACTATCTAGTTTATTAATAATTTGTTTTTTCTGTGGTATAATATCTGTATATATATTATCAATACAAGTGGCCGAAGTGGCAGCTATTCTAGTAGGCTCAATGAATAAGTTTTTCAGATTGTATGATTGAAATAAATTTTTTATTTTAGTACATGAACTAGATTTTTCTAATAAATCAATATTAAAGTCACCACAGACAATCAACCGTTTGCCTGTAGTGTATGTTTTTTTAAGAGCTTCATCCATGATAACTTCAAAACAATCATACAATGCTGATGGAGGTCTGTATACGCTCAATACAACAAGCTGGTCCAGTTCCACACAGGCAATTTCTATTGTTCGCTCAACCGAGAGGCTCACAATATCTCTTCGTTCCTTAAATTTTAGTTTTTTATTCAATAATATTAAAGAGCCACCTCGAATTGCATTTTCTCGATTGAATGAACTACCAACCTGATGATTATTAAAATTAAATATATTTTGATAACTTTTTAGCCAGTGCTCTGTAATACAAAAAATATCTATATTATTACAATTCATAAATAATTCAATTTCTAAGTCCTTACCCATCATTCCTTGAATATTAAGATGCACCAGGTTGATAAAACTTACATTTTTTGCAATGTTTTTGGATGGGTTTTTTTTATCTATATTAACAAAATTGTATTTTTTATTTACATTATTATTTAACAATATGCAAGACGAATTATCTTTTGTCTGATTGCTTAATTTAAATATTTATTATTATTTTGAGTGGTTTCAGTAGAATAATTACTGATTGTCATGTCATTAGAAGGTTGCTCAATAGTAGCAAGTTGTTTAGCCAAATTCTTGGCTGACATAAAAAAGAAATATGATAGCGATTTAGCTACCTGTCTTTTATTATAATTAGAAAGATAATATTTATCTTTTGTCAAATAAAAATTTCTAACATAATTGTTAGAGTCAATCAAATGGTATTTTTTGCTTTTACAAATTGTGTACAAAAGCATATTTAATTTATATCTTAACAAATTTTCCTCTTTTGGCAGACTGTTGCAGTAAGGCAATGTGAACAATACAATTTTTTCCACATTTAATGTATGTAAGGCTTAAATCTAAAGAAAATATAACTAGAAAAAATTCCACGCGGACCAGGCAGCAGACGGGACTCGAACCCGCACCCTTCGCAATCCGGGCGAATGCACTGACCAATTATGCTACCGCGGCCCTCACGGACCGCGTCGAAATTCTCTCTAGCTATTCTTAAGCTGCAAGGCAGCGCCATCTCTTCGCATTATAGGTAAACCCACAATGTCAAATGAATACTTTTACAAGTATTAAACATTTGAAAGAAGAAATAGCAATTATAGTTATAATTTTTATTATTTTTAAAGCATGTAACTGCTTGATATTTAAATCTAAAGAAAATATAACTAGAAAAAATTCCACGCGGACCAGGCAGCAGACGGGACTCGAACCCGCACCCTTCGCAATCCGGGCGAATGCACTGACCAATTATGCTACCGCGGCCCTCACGGACCGCGTCGAAATTCTCTCTAGCTATTCTTAAGCTGCAAGGCAGCGCCATCTCTTCGCATTATAGGTAAACCCACAATTGGTCAGTGCATTCGCCCGGATTGCGAAGGGTGCGGGTTCGAGTCCCGTCTGCTGCCTGGTCCGCGTGGAATTTTTTCTAGTTATATTTTCTTTAGATTTAAATATCAAGCAGTTACATGCTTTAAAAATAATAAAAATTATAACTATAATTGCTATTTCTTCTTTCAAATGTTTAATACTTGTAAAAGTATTCATTTGACATTGTGGGTTTACCTATAATGCGAAGAGATGGCGCTGCCTTGCAGCTTAAGAATAGCTAGAGAGAATTTCGACGCGGTCCGTGAGGGCCGCGGTAGCATAATTGGTCAGTGCATTCGCCCGGATTGCGAAGGGTGCGGGTTCGAGTCCCGTCTGCTGCCTGGTCCGCGTGGAATTTTTTCTAGTTATATTTTCTTTAGATTTAAATATCAAGCAGTTACATGCTTTAAAAATAATAAAAATTATAACTATGTAAGGCTTGTGTTATGGGATACTAGGGTAACGGATAGAATACGTATACTGTACTTATATATAAATACAAATACAAATATATTTATTAAAATTCACATCATACAGTCAGCTTATAACCATGGGTCCCACACTAGGAGGTCCTGTATCGTGGGCACCCAATGAATAAAATTACAGAATACAGAAACTAACTGCGTTTTAAAGTTATAGAGTGTGTGTATGTGTGTATGTGTGTGTGTGTGTGTGCTTGTCTGTACCTATGCATGTAGGACGGTGAGAGCCAAGGACTTCGGGTAATGCTATTCCAGTCGTTTAAGCAGGTTTTCGGATTGCATGTAAGTCATGGACAATAACCTTGAGGTGATAGTGCGCTTTGCCTGCTTCGTGTTAAGTTCTCTGATATTACACAGTTTTGTTACCTTATTGTAGATATACGGCAACATAAATTTTGGCAGGCGACGCGCGAAAGTTGTTCGTACAACAACTGTGGGCACCTTAAATACTCTCTTCTGAATCAGGGTAGTGTAATCAGGGGAGACGATTACAGCGCGATGCATTTTTAGAGCCACCTTAAGAATATAAGTATATGTATATAATTATGGAGGTTACTCGTACCGCAATTCAATAAAATTCGTAACAGGAAAGAACTTTTCCTGATGTTTACTCACATGTAGCATGGTGCGGCGATGTCGTGCGGGGGGTAAACCAGAATCGGCGGGGAGGGGACCGGCGAGGGGCTATTCTTGCGCCTTCGTGCGACGAACACTCCCGCCATCACTATTAGTAGTACCAACGCTGCGCTCGCTCCTCCAAGTGCCACCAACGCTACTTCTGTTAACAATATTTTTTCTTCTATAGTAACGTCTGAATAGAAAGAGAGATTCAGATGCAGAAGTTATACCAGAATTGGCGGAGATGGGATCAGCGATCTCCTTGCGTTAGATATGCACCCCTGCAAACTTCTTCAGCACCGACCATAGACAAGGAAGCTTGCGCAGTAGCAATTTTACATACCAATATGTCTTTTGCGCAAGTTTTTTGTCTGTGGTTTTGCTCGAGAAGTTTTCCGCTACTTATACCATCGCAATCATTTTAGTAGTGAAGTCCGAATAGCTTTAGTAGCTATGCTGACTTCAGGGTTCTATTTCATAAAAGTAATACCGTGGTATTTTTTACTTTAGTATGGTAAATTCAAAGAAACCTGTTTCAAAAAGTTTTGCTTTCGTAATAATTATATTACTCTAGTTGCGTAATTTACCGTAGTAAAACCCGGCCAAGTGAGAATCGGACTCGTGTACCGAGGGTTCCGTACAAACTCAATTTAATACCTCTACGCGTTCATGAAAAAACAGGTAGTAACTTTATAATTTTCAAAAATAAAATGTGATGTAACTAAAAATCTTTTATCTGTACTATAAGACGTTACTTCGTTATAAATTGCAAGATTTTAAGTTCACGGGAAACAAATGACTCCACCCCACCTGATGTTAAGTGAAGGTGAAGTCCAGATGCGAAGATAGCTAATACAGCAGTTCTACTTGCCACACAAGCCATCCTCACCCTGCCAGCCTGCATGTTGCTTCTTCACGCCTCTTTTAAAGGATCCCAGGTTGTAAGAGGGAGGGAACGCCGGCATCGCATTTGTGATACTCCTGGTGTTGCAAGTGTCCATGGGCGACGGTGATCACTTACCATCAGGTGAGCTGTCTGTTCGTATGCCCCCTATAACATAAAAAAAATTCGTTGTGTCAGGTAGTTAGCGCGTTCGGTCTGCGAACGTCATTGGATGGGTGACCAAAAACTTTTTTATTTCGGCTGCATATGCAGTCTTTAGCACCCACCAATCCGCACTGGGCCCGAGTGGGTGGACCACGGTCTCTCCGATCAATCTCCCTGTTCCATCCATAGGAAAGGCTTGTGCTCCAGCAGGGAGGACATTAAGAAGCTGAATATGATGACTTAGGTATCTAAAAGCAAACCGACTAATTGTTCAAATTCAGTACCCACTCCATTATTATAACAATTAATGGAATTTAACAAACAAAACTTTTAGTCAAAAGTTTCACTAAGGTTTATAATTTATAATAAGCTTCTCTTCTATCTGCATACTCTCTGAAACATAATTTTATTACTGTTGCAAATAACTCATAATTTTTTATACATTTACAAAAGCCGACAAATCATGAATAAAAAGTGAGTTCCTAACTTGATTTATGCGATACCTTTGGAAAATTTATAGGTCCCACGCAAAAAGTAGTAACAGACATTTGATATTATGCTTTTGCGTGGGCAGGCCTTTCAGTGAATGACGAAAAATTGTGACGGTTATTCGTGACTGAACAAAAAACTATCCATCTATGCAACATTGTTACTTGTGATGAAAAAAGGTTTTTTTTAAGTGAATGATTAAATATTTTAAGTGAAAGCTTCTTTAGGCGCGTTGGATATTTTTGAGATAGGAATACACCAATTATGTAACTTGCGACATACCGACAACACTTCTGTGTACAAACACATATAAGTATAATGTGTATTATTTTTTGTTTTCAAAGTTAATAATACAACAAACTTCGAGTGCAAGAGGTTTTGAGTTCGAACCCGATAGGCATTTTTTTTGTTTTCATATTGATGTTTTTTTCACTTTTAAGATTTGAGTTTTCACTTCTGTCGGCTATCCCGGAGTGCCACCCTAATTTCGACGGACTTCCTCAAATGTGGAAGTCCCTATAAATATAGCAAGCCATTTTTTCTTTTTTAGCTTTTCTATAAAATTTTAGTATTAGTGCTTTTTGGTTTTTTTTTTCCTTTTCTTGTTAGCATTTTATTTTTGCTATAATTATATAATTATGCTGATTTTTTACAATTTGATTATTTCTTAGTTTTATTCCATTTGCTTTATCTATCTTTTGTTCTTCAATAATTTAACTTTTACCTATATTTATAGGTACTAGAATGTAAATCACTAGTTACTTTGGTGTGAAATTAGAACTGAAAACAGGAGCCACTCTTCAGTAACAACAAGATTCATAAGTAACAAAAAGAAATTATTATCCGCTACCAGGTCCGAGATCCGATCCAACCTATAAGTAATTATGTCTTTTCAAAATATCTCACAAACAACATTCCAAGTTAGTTGAAATCTATTCTTATAAAAGAGTTATTTTGGGTTACCTACTAATCTATTAAATGGCCGTTCTGACGTAATTGCAATTTTTGTGTAAGTCCAATCTTTTCTTTTTTCGCTAAGAATATTTTAATAAGAAGTTATTTTTTTTGAAGTTATACTTCTTTAGGCGCGTTATGAAAAAAATATGAGAGTGAAATTTTTAGATGCGCGCGCATCACTGTAACCCAAAAGTAACAGCATGAAGTTGGCGGGGGGCGCGTTATGAAAAAATCATGTGAGTGAAATTTCGAGATGCGCGCGCATCACTGTAACACAATAGTAACACCATGAAGTTGGCCGCGGGCGCGTTATGAATGTTAGTGTCTAATAATGGTGGATTATTAACCACTTAGTGGTTAATAATCCACCATTATTAGACATCTGTTCGAAAGGTACTTTGAACGATCCACGGAGCTCCATAAGATGATCGCGTTGTCAAAAACAATGTTGGCACGCTCGTCGCCTCTGATCACTGTTTTCATATTTATAATATTTATCCACATGTTTCTAGTTTCTATATAGACACAACGTGTTTTAGTTACTTACAAGTGCTAATTACATATGGACTAATAACTTAAATTCAGTAGTGATTTTAATTGAATATTTTGAATATTTATTTAATTTTTCAAATTAAAACTGAACTTAATTGACTGTGTTAACTATCCTTTTCCAGTCCTTTTATTATTTTAATGTAATTATTAATTATTTGCATGCAATTAAAAAATATTTTTAATGATGCTAAAGAAGTATAACTTCTCACGCGCGTACATAAGTTACACGCATCCTTTTTTTTTTAATATGGAATTCTTTTTTGAAAATTTAGTTTTTGTTTAATGGTTAGCGTTCTTTTTCAGCGAATTTGGACTTTTTTCGTCATCGTGGATACGTTAAAAATTCGCATCAAAGCCGAAGAAGCACCACGCAACATCAACGACGTACCTATACGGAGCGAACACTACTAACGATCGTACCACCCGTTATTGGTTTGTCCGCTTTTGTTCTGGGAATATCGACCTAAGAAATGAATGTCGCGGTCATCCGAAAACGAATAAACGAATATAAACGATTGTGAAAGCTGATGATTCTCAATCTTCAGCTGAATTAGCAGCAGCTTTCGATGTAAGTATCAAAACAATATTGGTCCATTTGCATCATATTGGCAAGGTAAAAAAGCTTGACAAATGGGTGCCCAACAAATTGAATGGTCGCCAACGCAAAATACGCTTTCAGTTGAGCCTTGCACTGCTCAACAGGTACAAACGTAGGCATATTGAAAGACTTTGTGACTTGCGACAAAAAATGGATACTGTGTGACAATGGCTAGCGCTCAATAAGTTGGTAAGATCGTGGTTAAGCACCTAAAGAATACCCGAAACGAAAGCTGACGCCTAAAAAGTGATGGTCACTGTTTAGTAGTCTAGCGCGGGTGTCATTCATCACAGCTTCTTACCAAACGGGGCGAGCATTACTGCAGCTACACATCTGTGAGGAACTGAAGACAATGATAGAGAAGCTCGTGCATCTCCAATCAGCTTTGGTCAATCGTTCGGCTCCGCTGCTACTGCACAACTACGCGCGACCTCATACTGCACAGCTTATGGTCTCCAAGTTACAAGAGCTGGAGTTGGAAGTTCGCCGTCATCCACTGTTCTCATCAAATCTTGCCCCTACAGACTTCAATATTTTCCAGAATTTGGATAACTTCTTAGAGGTAGTTCAAAATGCCTTTGAAGAATTTGTTGCCTCTGACATTTCAAAAAGGGCTTCATAAGCTACTACTGCTTTGGCAAAACTGCACTAATCGCATGGTTAATTAATAAAAATTAAAGCAACTACCCATTTATCATAAAAATACCCTAAATCATTGTCTGAATTCACTAGTAAAATCTCAGGTAACTCAAAATTTACGGTGTATAGATTTTCATCCTCACTATGGATTTTTCCATCCTGCCTACACTAACCATTGCAGAATTAAAGAACTAGAGCAATATAACTCACTGACGGGTGGCTTTCTAGAACAAATAAAAATAGATATCGATTGTTTTATCTTGTATCTTAGGTTTGAATATAGCCATGCTGTGGACTGTTCTTGAATAATAAATTCCGCCTAGTGTTTTAGGTTGAATATGAATAGAGTTATCTATTTCGATATACCCTTCAGCATTAATAAAAGTTGTATTTTAAAGCTCAAAATAAATCAGTGCTCGACTCATTTTACCATTCTGCAGTGGTCAAGACATGTACTTTTGATATACATGTGATATTAAACAGTAAGAAAGTCATGTTCTCCAATCCCCCTACTCCTATCCCCTACTTACCAAAATGACGGTAGATACATATCACAGAAACACAACACTATCGAAAGGTTATGTTATTTTATTGTGGTACCTTAATTCAAATTGAAAATACAGGCACTGTCTCTTGAATAATGGCTCGATTACACTTGGGCATTAGCCCATATTCGGGTGCACGAAAGACAGCAGGGATTGGGTAAACAAAACAAAAACTACCCGAATACCGACGTACTCGACTCCGTTCCTTTACACTTTGTCGATTACCCGTATTCCATTGGCACTCGTATTCGGGCTAACGACCAAGTGTAATTGCGCCATAACATTTATGATTATTGCGAATAAAACAACGACGTATAAATTCTGTGGTTAGCTCACCTAAAAAGTCGAAAAATGATATTTTTTTTGTTATATGTTAAGATACCAAGCACGGATTAGCACGAAAGTCGCTATTCATGTTTTTTTTGTCTATATTCCTTGCTTCCATATAAAAAACTGTTAGTACTAAATTAATATTTTTTATAAGAATATTAATTGTGTCTTAAGCATACAAAACCATTCATTTGATAAAATTGGTTACTAAGTTATAAAATTAATATGAAAAAAGACATGTAACCCTTATCTTGTTTGTCTTCCAAATAATATAAAAAACCTGACGTCGAGATAAAATTTACTGTGATTTAGTTGTCTTTAATATTGCGGAAAGTAACCACCTAAAAAGCTAAATATTAACTTGATTTACCCACAGACTTTTGTCTTAAGGCTTATTCCGATATAAGCAATAACGGCGCGTCGCGTTTGGTAAGGATATCAAATCGCGACATGCGCGATAATCGCTGTCACGTTCGGTAGCGATACCGAATCGGTAGATGATGTCGCGTTCGCGTCATGCGCAACAATTGCTGTCGTGCTCGGTTAAATAGTTAGTCACTTTTGTGCCATCCATTAGTCAATGCAAGTACACTTCGTGCGTTACCGTTAGAAATACAAATTTTTATTTGTATAATGGATAGCAATGTAAATGAAGCGTTATTGTTATTAGCTTTACTTGACCCACCAATAAGAAATCGAATTTGGGTTCATGGCAGAAATCCAAAACACGATTTTGGAGACACGAAATCCATGGAAAATGTTTCACATTATACCATCGCTTGCGGCGAGATGAAGATAGGTTATTCACTGAGTTTTGAATATCTATCCATATCTTTGACCTTTAAATGTCGAGCGCGACAGCGATTATCGCGCATGTCGCGATAGCGCCTCCCGATTCGATATCGCTACCGAGCGCAAAAGCGTTTATTGCTTATATCTGAATAAGTCTTTATCTTTTATTTTGCAGCAATATAAAGGTATTAACTACGAACAGAATTTAATTTATCTTAAAGCTATCCTTACAATCCAATTTAACAAAGTTTCGTTATTCTATGCACAAAAAAAAAACAAATTTATATCGCTGCTAACGTCATATGTGCTCAAAGTTTAGCAACATTTCTAGGAATCTAAGGTCAAATTTTGTAAGCGTATACGTTAACTACTTATAAACGAATCAGTTCATTGGTTACTTTTTAATGTATACTTTCTAAAAAAAGATTGTTATTTGGACATGCTTAATATTTTTATGTTCTTAAATTTTTGTCAACATTTATTCACTACATTAAAGGGAAATCAGTAAATAAACAACTATGCACTACACTTGTCAAAGCAATTCTTAACTCAGAAACCATCATCATTATCACATGCCTTCGAAAGCAAGGAGGAGTGTGAAATAATAAATATTTGGTTACTCATCCTGTAATGATAAATATGCTAAGGGGCTACAAAACTATCCTGGTCACTGTCTACTTCTGAAATGGTTATGCTCGGGGCTATAAAGGTATCCTTGGCCTACGGTTTCTTCTAAAATGATTTGAAGGGACCTATGCCTATGTGACTATGTGGGTCTCTACGGCAGCAACTGTAATGACTAATCGTAGATCCCTAAGTAACTGTATTAAATAGTTATTGTATCCAGGCACGAAACCCATTTTAGATAAACATAGGGCCCTTCATATCCATTTCAGATAATGCTGTTGTGACCAGGATAGTCTTGTAGCCCCTTAGCATATCATTACAGTCCTATGACCGGTAATTGAGAAAGTAACTTATTTTTGACGATCGCCGACCGAAGGTGCTAATTAAAATACCACCAAGCTCCTCATAACTTAGATTTCATTAATCGCCTGAGAATAACAGTTTGTGAAAGTTCAAGCATACCTAAATCATAATTTCATTATAATATAACAAGTTATTGCCCCATAGAAATATGAAACAGCCCATTAACAGCTCCGATTACGACCTCCATAAACCTACGCCTGGATCAATTTGATGCTTGAGCTTCTAATTTTATTCCTGGCAGCAAAACTGGGTGGAACAATTCTATTACATTTTGTTGTCGAGTTAATGAAAAAAGAAGAAAAGGCATGACCAATATATGAAAAATATTTTCGTTATTGCAGGAATTATGGAAGCTATTTCCAGGAAAATGAAACAAGTAGGGTACGATTTCACATAATGTCTGGCCGCTGTGCTATTTGCAGCCCTGTAGGCCTATTAGCTAACTGCTATTGGCAGATGGAAGTGATAATCACCGAGCTATTTAGTGGTCCACTGTGACTTTATTACAACGCCACTACTAAGCTTGTTCTAAAAGCATCGATGCAAATGCAATTTTCTCTTCGGTTTACACACTGTACATGACAAAAAACTTAGCGAATAGGTCGGCTGGTCAGTGTAAAGTGTCACTCTGCACATTTTCAAGTCACTTTGATTAAACAAAAAAGCTAAAAGTTGCAACTAGCCTTGGCCCCATTTTCGATTTTTGAAGTGAAAACTTCTTTAGCGGCGTTGACACTTTTTTTGTAATGGGTCAAAAATTTTAAACTCGCGTCAGGACATGTGACCTGCTCGAATATTTGTAAGACGAAAACTTCTTTAGCGGCATATTTTTTTAAAGCTGAACAAACTATTTACTTTTCCTCAGTATTATCTCGGTGGTAGCGGCTTACACCTCGATAATACTGCAAATGCTATGGGGATTGTATTTAGTTGTTGTTATTTGTGATCATCATCATCATCAACCCAAGCTAACTCTCCTAATGCACGCCACTGCTCCCGATTTTCAGCCAATTAAAGTTATTTGTGATGTTATTTGTTAAATGGTTTAAGGTTATTGATTATATGGGATATGTATCTAGTATACGCGTTTATGTATGATTCTTTGCTTAGAATTTGCAGTAGTTTAAATTGGTTCTGTAGATTGCAGGTGGAGTGGTTAGATTCGGCGCGGGCAGCGGCTAAACGTGGGCAGTTTTCGATAAGATGATCCAAGCCCAAAACTGGTGTTGTCACAAGGGTAGAAGTCGTCTCGTAGTAATGTGGAATCTGTGTAGATATTCTTTATGATAACCAATGGTTTGGTTTGTGAGCAATTCTGTTATGGCAAATCTAGGGGGAGCTATTGAAAGGAATTTAAGATGTTCAAGAGTTGGTAGGATTTTCTTGGTTAGCTTGGTTGGTAGTTTAGCGGCGTTGTACACTTTTTTTGTAATGTCAAAAACTCGCGTCAGTACACGTGACGTGATCGAAAATTCGTAAGACGGATGGAGAGAAGACAGCCGGCGCGGCATAGGAGAGAAAGTATCCCCCTCTCTTTCTACTGCCGGCACGCCCAGAGTGCAACCCTTCGTTTTCTTTTTCAAACGTTCAGAGGCAAAACCAATGTGTCAGCTTGTTTCCAAACTTAGTATATGATGGAAATAAATCTTGTTTATGGATTGGTTGTAGAGGGTCGAAATGAAATGTCAAATTTTCTTTAAAATGCTTATCAAATATTTCCATTGCATATAAAGTATTTATTTATTTTCTTACCTCTTAAGTTAACACCATTGCCGAAGGAGAACTCGGTGATAGGGTTATCTGTAGGCGCCTGTTCGAATCTCGGGTTAGGTGTTGAGGGGTCCAGCTGCTGCACCCGTGCGGGGTTCCTAGCAATCACTGGCTCCACGTAATCGTTGCTGCGGTCATAATACTCTTCGTCTTGTTGGCCGTTGTATTCAGTTTCGTAATCTGGTGACAAATTATATTATTATTCATTAATCTATGCTGAATCGGTTAGGCTTTGATTATCTTTATATATATAATTCTTCTGTGAGTGTGTATGTCACTGAACTTCTCTTAAACGACTGGACCGATTTTGATGAAATTTTTTGTGTGTGTTCAAGGGGATCTGAGAATGGTTTAGATTCACAATTTTATCCGCTGGACAACCCCTATTTTTTTAGGGCGGTACGAAGTTCGCTGGGTCAGCTAGTTATGTATATGTATCCGGCAATCTGTATAATTCGGGATTCTATACATTACCTAGGCAATGTATAGAATGCATAAAACGTCAAGGCAATATATAAAATATTATTAGTTCTATACTTTGACTCTAGATATTCTATACAATGAAAAATGCACAATCGGCAATATGTGTATAAGAAGATAGCACAGCGGCATTTCCTTGTTTTATTTATCCATTAGGTAGCTATCAGGTGGCTGACGCTTGCCCGTTAGGATAAGGATAATTACAGGCTTAATCTGATTATTTACACATTACCGGTGGGTCAGCAGGTAATCTATATTCCTATTTATCTATCTATAATACCTAGGAATTGTATACATTACCTAGGCAATGTATAAAATGGAAAATAATATTTATAATATTTCATATATATAATCTAGATGCTCCAGGCACATACCAGATCCGGGTAGAAATCGTTAACGGCGCCCTGGCAACCAAATCGGTATATAAGCTTTTAAAGAAAAACCCAATCGTTGCAGTTCTATTGAAATCTCAAGACATCCATTTGTCTTAATTTATCTCATTACTTGCACAATATCCAGTATTTCGGTTTTAGTCCGTCATTGAATGAAGGACGGCATTATTATTTCCTTTGTCCGTATCGTAATTGGCACTTCGGAGGAATTTCAGATTATTTAACGTCAATATACCTTGCTCTTGAATAATGCTGCCTGTACAAATTAATATTGATTGTTTAGACCAAAATTTTACTGTCAGCAGAAGATAACCAATAAATCCGTAGGTACTCAACACAAATTAGCAAAAATAGTCGTTTCAAAATAGGGCATTCAAATTTCATAATCTTGATTGATATTTATGTGTTTGAGCTCTGTAAACAATTTGCGACGACGTAACCATTACAATAGTAACAATAGAAAGAAAGAAATAAATACACTTGTTTCTTAGGTTTTCACGCACATCACTCATTAAATAAAACTAGTAATTACGGGTTAATGCACGAAAACTTTATTTATTTATTGACGTATCGTAGCCTTTACAGGCTACGTCGTCAGAACACAAAGACAAATTTATTCTGACGACGTAGCCTGTAAAGGCTACGAAACGTCAATAAATAAATAAAGTTTTCGTGCATTAACCCGTAAAAACTAGTTTTATTTAAATAAATACACTGTTTACCGAAGGGTGAAAGTGACCGATTACTAACGAAGGTGAAGTTTGATCACCACTTAATACATCCGAGATGGAAATTGCACTTTTTCACGAGGGATACATAATGCTTTATACTATTAAATTAGAGTTGTTACAGGCTATAAAAACTCTTTTTTTTTTGGGTTGGGAGCTTTTTTATTGGTTTCTGGATAATACGGGTTAACTTGGTTCTCAATGACTAACGATACTGGTGACTTGGAATACCCGAAATAAAAAAAAAACAATGTTAATAATGGATATCCATACATTTTTACCGACCGCTTAGTAGTACAACATTAATGAGGTCTTTTTGGCTTCATTTATAAAAAAAAGAGAGCAGATAATGTATAAACATTTTTTTATTAATCATCAATCAAACAAAACATTATTTGTGTATAACAAGAAATATAATACTGTAAGTGACGATGGCATCAATTATGGAGTCTGCTAGTTTTTTTTTACAATAATCTCCTTAGAAAAAAAAAATATTAAAAATCCTTTCTGAACTAACGAACTAAGAAGAACTAGAATGACTGACAATCTCATGCATGTTCCAGAACTCGCACTTTTTCAACTATGCGTAAATACTAGCATTCCAAAACCAACATTATCGCGAGCTGATTAATAAAGACGGGAGTCCGTTAAGGGTCGCCGCACACGGGCCACCGGCCACAACCACAAAAAACGCGGCCACCGGCATATTTATGAAAACTACAGAGTTTTCATACATTTTATTTGACTCGCCGCACACTGTTAACGCCGGTGGCTGCCACACGCTACAAATCGTCGTTGCTCGCTTCTTGACGCCCGCTTCGGCCACTAATGCGCCGATACAAAACGCCGCCACACGCCACTCGCGCGTTTTCCCACCTTCAAACCTTCTTCGTCAAAGTCCATTATGATACTGCACGCATGTGTTAAAAATAGTAGCAGGCACCGACGGCAAGTGTCGATCACCTTGTGGCCACAAGTGGCTGTCACGCGATCAGCTACCTTTTTAGCCGCTTCTAGCTTCTCGTGGCGGGCGTTTGGGTCTGTCGCGTGTGGCCCGTGTGTCCCCTTAGTATGTATCTACTAGCGAAAAATAGGTTATTTCTCATTATGCTAAGTAACCCTTTTTTGTAACATGAAGTAATATCGTTAATATAAACGTTACGAACAGTATAATTCCGAATTTATCATTAAATTTCAATAATCATAAATACCTACCTATTATGATAATTTATTTTTCTTCATTTAATATGAAGGCACTGTATCACAGTTTTATTGTAAGTACTTCGTATAGGATTAGATACTGCGAGTAGCCCATTTTTTTTTCTCCTTAGTTTTATCTACGAGTACAAACACAAACATTAAATTTCTTCTCCCACTATTCCCGCAGTCTACTCCTGCATTGGACACCGCGCTATCACTTTGTCATCGTTGTAACTTTTTCAATATTTGTCGGAATGACAAAGTGTAAAAGGCAAAGTTTATCGTCTTTAAATATCAAAAGCGATAAAAGTATTTGTTTTGAAAAAAAAATTGTTAATAAATAATGTTCATTTTGGAAATGGATATCAAATAATATTTTATTTTTGTTTCACTATTTTATTTATAATGGCTTACGCATTAAAAATATATATATGGTGTCGCGGATTTTTTTGTAGAACTATTTAAGAGTTACTTTTTCACTGTACATTATATTCATGTAACTTTTATTGTTTTTTCAGTGCAGGCCAAAATTTCTCGCAGATGGTAGATTTTTTTCCGTCTTAAGTGACACTTATTGTAATATTTTAGCCAATTCACTCAATAACTACATGAATTTTATCTATATGTTATGATTATATATCAGCTATTTTATTGTATAGTTTCATTAAAATCCACTAATTTTTTCTTGGGTGATAGAATAACAAAGATCCATAAACGTAAGATTGAAATTAAAAGCGCAAGTGGTTAATATACAACTTTCAATCGTTGTAGTATTGTATCCTAAACAATCATATAAAATCAAAAATGGTGTAAGGAACCTGAACATGGCTTTCGATTATCTAGACAATGATATCCCACTCGACATATTTCGTCAACTTATTTTTTTTTTTACTTTGTCACAATATGGCGCCTAATTATCCTCTTAATGCATTTATATTACTATCACATCTGTAGTAGGAATCATCAAAATCGGTCCACGCGTTTGGTCTCTAGTGTGCCACAAAGAAACATACATACATATATAGACTGTTAAACACTATACCCTGACTGTTCTGTGTTCAACTGTATATTTATATATACAGGGTTACAGGGAAAGTCGTACTGAATATTAAAGGAGGTTATTATTCAGGTCATTACTGATAGATTTGGTCCTATGACATGGTCCGAAACTTAAGCGTTAAGGAGACATTCAGATTTGAAGTTTTTTTTTTAAATTATCCTTAATTATTTGACTTTTCTTCGATTTTTTATGGGATTAGAGCTCCTAGGGTCCGTTTTATGATTTATTTAGCTAGAAGACACATCCATTAATCAAATTGATTAATAAAAACTGAACCTACTACTAACAAATGGAAAAAACTGCCCAAGAACGGTTAGAGTGAAAAAACTAAGTATTTCTAACTTCGAAAAGCTTTTTTTAAAAAATAATGTACGAAAATTATTTTGCAAATAATTTAAAAAACTTCAACGTCTCTTTACCTTTTCAAAAAGATATAACAATACCTAGCTAATTAATAACCAAAAACTTGACCAAATGATAGTTCACGTAGCATAGGGTACATTTTTAGTTTGAGGTATAAATGGCTAAAATTTATAAATTAAACAGAATGATTCATGTTTTAAGATTTTTTAAAATTCATGTTCAACATGACCGCCTCTATTTCTTTTAATAATTCTTTTTTTTTTCTATTAATTCTTTTTTCGGATGAAAAATTTTTTACCGTAGCAGAGAGCTACAACAAACAAGATGATAAGGTGTACGCACACCGTAGTGAAGAAGTGAGCAACCGTATTCCGCGTGTCCAACGAGGTCATTTTCAATCCACGCTCATGGTATGGTATGGTTGGGAGTTTCTTATTGGGGCTTAACAGAGGTACATTTTTGTGAGAAAGGTGTAAAAATGAATGCAGTTGTGTATCAAGATACAGTCCTGACGAACCGTGTGGAACCGTGTGGAACCTGTTTCTCATACCATGTTCAATAACAGGCACTGGGTATTCCAACAAGATTCGGCGCCAGCTCATAGAGCGAAGAGCACACAAGACTGGCCCTCCTCCAGTCCAGATTTGAGTCCATTACATTACAAGATATGGCAACACTTGGAGGAAAAGGCATGCTCAAAGCCTCATCCCAATTTGGAGTCACTCAAGACATCATTGATTAAGGCAGCAGCCGATATTGACATGGACCTCGTTCGTGCTGCAATAGACAACTGGCCGCGCAGATTGAAGGCCTGTATTCAAAATCACGGAGGTCATTTTGAATAAACTTTATTGCCATAAGAATCTATGTTTTGTTAAGTTCATTTTGATATATTAATGGCATTAATGGTTACATAATGAATAAACTTGTTTCAATTATTTTATATTAAACATATGACAGAATTTATGACCTGACTAGGTAAATATATAAAGATAAACAAAAAATAAAACCGACTTTAAAATCGAAAATAGACCTAAAAAGTAAAAAATAATATCTGGTTCATGATTTGGAAGTCAGGCGGATCAAGATTGAAAGACGTATTATTACCGATCAGAAACGAAAATCTATTTAATGTTTCAATCTGGACCTCGCCCGACTTCCAAATCATGAACCACATTTTTTTTTTACTTTTTTATCCAATTTCGATTTTGAAGTCGTTTTTTTTATGTAAATTATATCTGATACTTGGAAAAAAACGATAAAGGTGAAAAAACAAAAATATGAAATCAACTTTATGACCCACAAAATAAAATATTTTTACCAGTCATTGGCCAGCGAGTGACTACGTTTTGTATTAACTGAACTAATTTAAATTAAGTTCTCACGCCTCAAATGAGCCTATAATTATTATTATCGAGACGGATTTTACGCGCTAACCCGTTATCTATAGTATTGTTGATCGAATGGTATAGGGCAAGAAAATAAATATACTGGCTACTTGCTGTGCTAATGAATAAATACTCGTAACTCACTCTGACTCTCTTCCGTGTTTCTCAGAACTGCGGCGGGGTCGATCGGCAGCGCATACCACGGCCGTCGCGAGTATATCTTCTTGGTGTTCACCGGCCGATCGCCATCATCAATGTTTCGATAACTTGACGGCGACAGGTTTAACATCTCTAAACATTTGTTGATACCTGCGAACAAGTACAACAAAAATATTTATGACCGTTTCCAACAAACTTAGGAGCTTCCTAAACCCAATACTACTTCCTACTAATATCATTAATTTGCTATGTTCGTGTATTTGTATTTTTGTTATCCAGTCGATGGATTAAGATGAAATTTGGTATGCTTATAGTCCCTATACACTAATACCAGAAAAATATTAGGTTCCTAAATTTTGAGATGATCGGAGAAAGACTCGCTGTGTCTATACCTAGTTTTATAATAGCGAACAAATGGAGTGCGTAACTTTAGGCATGTATTAAAAATATTTCCTTTTAAAGACAGCAATAAATCAGCATTTTTAAATATTTTATATATTTAACAGACTGACTGATTTTCCAACGCCAACAGCTCAAGCCACTTATCGGAATGCGCTGAAATTTGGTACAATTTAGTTATTGTGATGAAGGCGTACGCTTAAAAAAACTTTTCCAAAACTGCACCCCCTGGAGGGGTAAAAAGCGGGTTCAAATTATGTATGAAGCACTAAGATCGCGAGGTTAATCATTTAAATAAATAAGCAACTTTTCCACTCAGGTGAAGTCGCGGGCACCCACTAGTATGACATATTTCCACAGAAAGTTGAATTTTGTTATTTATTATAACAAAGACAAAACATTGTCTTTCTGAGTTATTTGCTCTTTCATTTATTGTGAGTTTCCTAAGATAAAAACATCTTAAATCTCTTTGCTATGAGTCTCTTAAAGGCAGATTGGTGCTAACTAGTATTAAATTCACAAAGCGTGTTAAATTCGTAGTAAAATTACAGTTGTTGCAAACCGAAAGGTTAAGTAAGATTTGCATTTGTGTTATATTTTGCAGCCTAAGTAGTTTTTGATTACAGATACATTTCAATATGATTATGACCTTTTGCAATATCCCTGATATCGGTACGATATCGAGTAAGATCCCAAGACCGCCAGACCTTACTTATTTTTTGATGGAAAAAATAATAGAGTAGTATTAATGTGTACAATGAACGTATACATACTCGCTAACCTATGCAATTTTGTGGTGGCACAGGCACGTAAAAATTATACTCACTTTACTTACAGTCTGAGGACTGATTCCATGTTGTAGATAATATTATTAACAATTTGAAAATAATACTACTAGATACATTCTGTCAGCAGTATTAATTGCCAGGCACTTTAAATGTCGAATATGTTACACCTGATACCTGAAAATTGGCTCACAGCACAAGTAAGCAAGTACGTATAAGTTTATTGTACACACTAATATAATTCAATTATCCATATTTTGTCCATGAGAAAATAAGTAAGGTCTGGCGGTCTTTGGATCTTGTACTAATAGGAACTGCGCCATCACGCGTTTGAAAGTAGGCGTTATAAAGGCCTTTGATGTGAGGTTCAAAGAACCTTCAAATTTTAAAAGAGTCGATACTTTTGTAATGCATTTGTAAAGCTGTATGTCACAATTTTCTGGGGTGCCTAACCCACTGCCTGGTGGGCGTGGAGTAACGTTGTTGTAGCAAATATGAAATTTTCTGTAACTGACTCTCAAAACCATGTTATAATAGGTATCATAATATGACGGTAAATAATTTATATTTTTTTATTTATTGGTTGTGTAAGTACTTATTGTAATGTAGGCATATAAAATACTTGGTTGACCGTAATTTTCCGATTCAACATTTCAATCCAAGTGTCAATTGCGTTAAATTGAATTTTGAGGACTATTTTTTCGATTTTTATAAGAAATCGTATAATAATACGATTGCGATTGACAAGCAATTAGGTAGAAATCGATTTATATGTTTACAACATTTTATTAATTTCAACTTTACTAATTAATTGAATTTAAATAATCTTATTTTTTTTTTCTTAAATAATCTTTCTTTTTTTATAATAATGAAATGGGTTTTTTTTAAATTATCGCGTTTTTACTATAAAAGGCAACATTCGCCTGCCCGGTTTCCAATTTATTTGGATTGAAGTATATGTTTTTCTCTTTCATTCTTTGTGACCAGATCTCTATTTATTAGGAAAAAAATTTAGAGGTAAGTATATCTTTGAAAAAATACTAGAAAAAATCCACTCCGTCAAGGCATTACACGGGCACAAGGCACTATCCGTATGGATAGCGTTATGGCTTTTCTTCATTGCCACAACGCGTTCAGATCAAATAGCATGTAAACCACGCTTCGAATTTCGTAGTAATATAGTCGTAGTGTAATTGTATGTAGTCTTTCTATGATGTCCACAATGCGTTGTGAGTATTTTCATTGGAGCCATATCTCGAATTTTGCCATATGGATTTTTTACTGTGACCACAATGAGTTGTGAGAATTTTTTTCGCTCAATAAGCGTTTTTGATTTAAAAGCGAAACACATACATACACATACATTAAACAAACTGATTTCTACCAATAGGTCAGTGTTTATTTCAAAGTTTTAACCTCTTTTGATGGCCAAGTTTTATTATAAGATTTAAAATTACCAATTCTTATCATAAAAGTTATAAGATATTGTAATTTTATCATATTATTACTTGCCATTTTGTAGCAAAGCCGATGTATTGACTTAGCAAACTCTCCGAAGCTTGTCTGAAATGACGCTGTTGTTTTAGGACAGAAATAGGCGATCGTGGTAAAATCGCTGTTCAGCAGTTTTATCCCTGCCAAAATTACGGTTGAATTTTATAAAGAAGATAAATTGTCGTGATAAATAAATTTTATTTATAAATATATTATTTTACGGATTAAACGTAAATGGGTATAATATTTTCCTAGTTAAACGTAAAACGCACAATTTAATAAAAGCTTTCGTACTTTCTTTATCCTGACGTTACGACCAGTTTACACTGGTCGTGGTGAAGGGGTGACAGCCCCCTACGAATACCTTATAATGCGACGAAAATATTTAAAACTAATTTTACTTACGTCTTTTTTCAATAGAAAGATTAATTTAACTAAATATTTGCTAAGTTTAAAACTTATGTTTAGCTTGGTATTGATTGATAACTCATGCATTTTTTTGTTGGTTTATAATAACTTGATGTCATTTATTTTAATTTTTTTTAGAAAAATAAAACATACGCTATTATAGACGAGATCACTTTGGACTTTTAAAATTTTAATAATCCATATTCAATTTTTAACATGTGCACCATTTTTTTATTTTCAGACTAGCGGACCCGGCGAACTTCGTGTCACCTAACAGTCGATGAATTTGGTATATCTGAGGAAAAAGATAATAAAACTTAAAAGATGGACATATGCTGCCGCAGACTTTTTTAATAGAACTTTTAAAGGGCAGCAATTTTCTCAAATATTTCAAATATAAGGATTAAGATCTAAATGATTGCTTGGGCAGTAGCTATCAAGCCGCAATAGATCTTCTTGTTGCAGAAGTGCGTCTTCAGACGTAGATATAGGTGCTAAGATTTTCATGTCATCAGTGAAACATAGCAGCTTAGAGGCCCGAAAACGCTGCTCAACTTCACTAAAGTACACCGCAAATAGAAGCGGACCAAACAAGGATCCTTATGGGACTCCACTAGGCACCGGAAGCCATCCAGATATATAATTTTTAATAACGACTGTCTGTGAGCGATTATCTATATAAGAGCACAACCACCTTAGATGGTCGCGACTAACGCCAATCATTTTCAACTTCAAAAGTAAATCATGCTGAATCCGATCAAAAGCCTTACTGTAGTCCGTATATTTAACATCTACCTGAAGGCCACTATCCATGGCTGCAGTAACGGCTTCGTTAAGCAATATAAAATTAGACACAACAGAGCGACCCCTGAGAAAACCACGAATGCTTCAAGGCCGCATAAAGTTTTTTTCAAATCAGACCAGTAGTTCTTGAGATTAGCGCGTTCAAGCAAACAAACAAACAATTAAACAAACTTTCTAGGTCCGTGCTTTCTGCATTATAATGTTAGTATTGATTCAATTTGACCTATTTAATATAATATAATATTAAGCTAAAATGAATAAACAATGTTGATATTATTATATTTTTATTTGTTGGGTAAAAAATTATCGTATTTGGCTGGTAAATTGTATACGTACTAACTACTCGTAAATTACAATTAGTGAGTGCGTCCTCTTCTCTATTTGCTGTGCCCTGTTCAGGGTCTACAATGATCAAAGCAATGTACCTACTAAGATCTAAGAAAACATTGTAGAACGCAATAAAGTATTGATTGATTGATTGATTGATTGATTTTTATTAGAGTATATAATATTCTTGACACATTCAGTGTCACTTGTGATGCAGGTCCAGGAATCGTATCCACCCGGACCTAGCTCTAGTTTTGATGCGACATCGCTAATAAAACTAAATTGTTTTTTTGTGCCATATTTATATTTAGTCTAAAAATTGCACTAGGATCGTAAATTCAAACGATATTTTTACCTTATAAATCTAAACTACTACTTTGTCTCATCAGCTGTTCTGTTTGGATGGACTTTAGTTGCAAAGGTTAGCGATTTTCAGAGTTTCGTACCTGTATGACTGCCAAAACCCTTTAAGTTATCACCACTTTGTACGGAACCCTCGATGAGGAGTCTGACTCGCACTTGTAAAGTTTTTTATATATTACTTACAATCAAGAAATCGCTAACTTTTAATGTCTACTTTCAATATATTTAACAATAAAGTCTCTATCCTTACCTACTTCAGAGAAACTTTTTGGGTTACCACTCTTACTGTTCATCGTTATTTACGGTTAAGAGCAGCACTAAAGTCCATTATTGCCGAACATTGGCAAATATTGTCGTCTAAAATCCTACTAACACAATTAAGTGCTTTATCGAACGGTAGGTAAGTATATATCAAAGGGAGTCTCTGAAAGAAAGAAGAAGGTGTTGAATTCTAATTTCAATACTGAGTTTTGTAAAAGCCGCAGTTTTGCACAAAACCGTTTTAAATTCTTTCACCTCAAAATTGTAAGAAGTGTTAGTTTTCAGATGTTTTCGGTACTTGCAGTATTTGTGATATAACTGGCCAAATTTCGTAGTTCTGAGTCAATGGAATGTACTCATTAATTTGATTCGCTTCAGAGTGTCTGTCAGAGTGACTGTAAAAAACGTAAATATGTTTTTTACATGAACTTAGAAGTTTCATTTTTTCATAGCTTCAAGGGATCGGTAGACCCGATCTTAAGGTTTATATTTCAACTAGTTACCGTTATATGTTCCTGAAATAAAGGGACAAAGAGTTGATAGACCGACAGATGGACAGACGGACCCACGGACAGACTAACAATAAAATAATCCTATAAGAGTTCCATTTTAAGTTACAAAATTAAGACTCAAGTGTTTGTAGTATCTTCAAATGTGAAATATTAACATGACCTTTTTCATTCAGCGCTGACAGAAACCCGAGATAAACAGTAATTAAAATATATTTAATTTAATAGAGTTAATTAGAAACTCATAAAAGGTGAGGTAACCTTTTTATAACAAGGTAAGGGAGACAACATAACTAAAAACCGCTGCTGGCTACAGACTGCTAAATTTATCTCATTTATAGAAGCATAATTACTTTGAGGAGAGGAAGAAACGACTCTATTCAAAAGAAGCGAAAACAAAATAGTATCCCAAACTATACGACTTGGCGACAATATTATATAGCTTTAATTACGTCGCTTAACACTTCAAACGCTCTCATTTATTTTCTTAGGTTACAAACACTTCAAATAACAGACAACTTACTTGTCTGTTATTTGAAGTGTTTGTAACCTAAGAAAATAAATGAGAGCGTTTGAACGTATATTGATAATTATATTTGGATAAACAATTTTCATATGCAATGGTGTTTCGATGAACGCACAATTGTGACGAAGTTAATTAAGCTCTATTCGTTGTAAGAGCGTATACATTACGGTAAATATATTTTTCCGATATGCCGCAATGCCGCCCAAGCCTCGGAGTATTTCTGCGTTGGAAATACAGCATTTCACAATATGTGAAAATATTTCGCATTCTATAACTCGTTTTACTGTTGATTAAACAGCCCGTTGATAGACGGTTTGACTGATGGACAGACAACAGAGTCGTATTACGTTGACATTTTCCCCTTTGGATTCGAGCATTGTAAAAGGAACCATAAGGGTAAGCAAATTGAATTAAAAAATAATAATACATAGTTCGAGTTTATAAAAATCAATGATATTCTATATGCTTAATAGAAGGTTATTGGTAAAACAGTTTAAACAAGCGGCCGCCCGCGACTTCTTCCGCCTTAACTTTAGTAATTTGAATATCCCACAGGAAGTTTTCCGATATAAAAAGTACTTATGTCTTTATAGTCTAGCTATAAACTATTTGCGTACAAAATTTCATCTAATTAGGTTCAGTATTTCTGACGTAATTGAGTAACAAAAATACAAAGATTTAAGAGACAATTTCACATTTATAATATTAGTAGGAGAAGGATAATGAGCGCAAATCTGATACGACTCTTTTATTCTAAAACTGAACTACACTAGTGTAACCTTATCTTGCTCTTTATAGAATGAAGAGGAGAGGCTGCTGTCAAACTTGGTTTTTGATTCATAAAATAACACCAAGTTATAAATAATACTTTGAGAATTAATTTATCTCCAAATAGATGTAGACGGGAATATAACGAGCAGATACTCTGCGCAGTATATACCTGTCTACGTGAAATCCGTAGCACGTAATTTGACCCCGCTCGTAGCAGAAAGGTAGACAGGTAGAAATTGCTTTCACTAAATCCAAGTCCAGGTTTAATTAATATATATGACTTTACATCAAAACCCGTGTGAATTTTGCGGACTTACATGGATGTTCGAAATATTGGCCCTAGCAAAAAGTTATTTGAAATTTAAAAATGTTACCCGCACTTTTGAAGTATTTCCCTAAAAAGCGGCAGTTATGTCACCATTTAAAGTAACTTCCGGCTAATCTGCATAAAGAAATATGGCAGGCACTTTTTTAAATAAAACTAGTTTTAACGGGTTAATGCACGAACTTTATTTATTTATTGACGTTTCGCAGCCTTTTCAGGTCTGCATCGTCAGAATATATTCTGAGGGCACTTTTTTAAATAAAACTAGTTTTAACGGATTAATGCACGAACTTTATTTATTTATTGACGGTTCGCAGCCTTTTCAGGTCTGCATCGTCAGAATATATTCTGAGAAAAGACTGCGAAACGTCAATAAATAAATAAAGTTTGTAAAAACTAGTTTTATTTAATGAGTGATGTGTGTGAAAGCCTAAGAAACAAATAGGCACTTTTTTTGTCCTTTACATTATCTTATATTCAGTGTTACAGCTAACTTGTTTTAGAATTTACTATCGTCTGAACTTGTACTTAATTACGATAACCATTGAATCGGATAACGCGAGCTCTTCATTAGATATAAACTTTTAATTAAAACTTTAATATCCTTTTATTTTACAAATTATAGCGAAATACGTTAAAATTTTCCTAAACTATACACGGGTACATAAGTACCCATCCATCCGGAGGAGGGTAATTAAATTCTTTGAAACACAACATTTCTTTGGGTGCTCATTTGTAAAACAAAATTCATAATTTCACCATTTACTTTTAACAAAGGCAATTTATCAACGACATTGTAAATTTGCCGGTGTTTTGTATAAAGTCTGTTCTAAACTTTCGAAAACAGTTTCTGTTCTTGTAATTGTATAATTTTGTGGTCACGATATCTCATAAGGTCGGCGCATTATTTTAAGCCACGATTAAATTAGTGCAATCTCCCTGGCTTAGTATTCGGCACGGATCTACATAAAAATTGTAATATGGGACCAATGAAATTCAAATTTAGTCGATGTAAGTATTGTTTTAAACGGAGTATTACGAATATGAATAATATATACCTCTACTAATGTTTATCTTATATTACCACGATTTAGATTTTTAAGCAATGCACTACACAATGCTGTTCATACTTTGACGACCTCCGTGGCCGAGTGGTTTGTACGTCGGGTTTCAAGGTGTCGCCTAGTCGAGAGGTCGCGGGTTCGAATCCCGGTGGGGGGCATATGTTTGTGAGATGAATACGAGCATTTGTACTCCAACATGGATGTTTAATATGTATTAAATATAATCATACATATATGTATCAGTATATGTATTCTATCCCTTATCCTAGCATCCCATAGCACAAGCTTACAGTGCTTACTTTGGGGCAAGGCTAATTGGTGTGAGTGTTGGAAATATTTATTTATTTCATCATCTAAGAGACGCCCACTACTGGACATAGGCCTCCAGTGACTTCTTGTTTACCAGGTTGTCGATTCACCTTGTGCGGGAGCTACCAAGGCTGGGTCTCCCGGTACGCGGCCGCCACTCGAGGACCTTTCCTCCCCAACGGCCGTCAGTCCTCCTTTCAATGTGTCCAGCCCACTCCCACTTAAGGCGCGCAATTCTTCAGGTTGTGTCGGTAGACAAATTTGGTACGAGATACAAAATTTAATTATGAAGTGATTTTTTAAAACGAATTACTAATTAAGAATAAAAATTAAACAAGCATAGAGTAGGGAGCTGCCGAGGTTTGTTAATTACATTATACAAATATCTGTAAACGAGTATTTTCACTAAATAAAGAGTACTTTAATTCAGCAGTATTAAAGTTGGAAGCTGAAATTCGTATTTTAGTTGCATTTTGGATTAAAGTTTCGTATCTTTGTGCCTCAGGAGGGCTGTTTAGAAGAACTCCATACCACCGTCAAGTACTTTTGCTTCGTGAGTTTTGTTCATTTCAGTAAGCCGTTAGCCTTTGATTATTCACGCCGTAGCTTAATAATATGTCTAGATGTAAGTTTGTTTAAAATATAATCTTTTATCTAGCCTTAAGTTCTTTTAATACTTGCAAATAGGTCTCCTTTTTGCTTTTATTTTTTTTATTTTCATAACCCAATATCTATATAAATTTCTGAACATATTCATTAATATGTATTATAGTGTAGGTGTGTTAAAAGAATAATCTTCGTACTAACTACATGTTATTTTTATTTGGTATAGCTTTGCAAATAGTTTTATATTTAGTTTTTCTACATATTTTAATATATATAAATAATAATATCATAGTTTTTAAGGGTATTTATTTATAGATAGAAAGTGTCAATAAATATTTTATCGAGCTGCAGTTGAGAGACCCAATTGTGTTTACACGTCAGCGTAGACCAACAACGTCGTGTAAACTTCATAAATAAAGATATTCAGGATGTATCCCAATTCTTACTACTAACATTTACTCGATAGTATTTAAATTATATTCCAATCCCTCACTAAATAATAGGGTATGATGAGTACCTTCTTACACATCAGGTAGATTATGAAATAGTATTGGACACTTATGTTGTCTTTTTTCACATAGTTAATGAAAACATTACACACCTATATTTCAAAAAGAAAAAAAAGTATTTTTTTTATTATAATAGTAGAAAAAATATTAATTATAATTGGTATAAATCTCAAAATTAAAATTTATAAGACATAAAAAGCACTACTTCGTTTAAAATGACATCTAATCCAAAAATTATGGTTTTTGTTGCTCAAAAATAATTACATTTTTTTTACAAAACTCAAGCACACGTGCATACCCATTATTTAATAATTGTCGGTCTACAATAAACAGTCATACATATATAAACGTGAAAATATTGAAAATATTACATCACTACAGACCTATGGTTTCCTTAATTTACAAATCGTTGCTGTACAACGAAAACCTAGCAAATCTAATTGAGCTAACAATACAAATCGACCCGATGCCCCGTCCGCGAAAACCCCTCAATGCTCCTATATTAAGTTTTAAGCTATACATAGTCAAACAGTGTCCAATTTAAAAGCGATCTTGATTCTGTTTATCGATGCGTTAAATATATCAATAGTGTTAAGTTTTTTCGCTTTGATAAAACGTTATACATGCACTTGTCTTATAAACGTATTTTTAACGTAAGATGTCCCATTAAATGGAACATAAAATATTGTTTTATCACGACAATTGCGTTCAAGTTTGCGAGGTGCTCTAAGATTTGTTTTATCGAGTAAATAAGGAGCATCAATAAAGCTATTTAATATCTTATATAACAAAAGAGCGTCGACAGTAATAAAATATCTTGAAGTAATAAACTCATTAATAAAATGGATGATAGTGATTATATTGGGTCAAATATTTTTTAAAGTTTCATATGGGAGTGCGAAGTAGCTTTTATGAGGTTAGGATACTTCCACACTGAATACGCTCACTTTGTCAACATTATTGCTATTTCTCTTAGAAACAGAACACAAAATTATTCAGCTTTCCCGAGAGCTTATGTGGAAACCTTTGTTTGGCAATGCATAAAATAACGCATCGCACCGAAAGGCACAATAGGTGGAGAAACAAAGTGGACTTCAGTTTTCCAGTATTTTCCATTTTCTTTTGGCTTTTCGAGCGCTGGTCTACTTTATGAAATAAAATGTTTCGCATTTATAGTAGGATTAAAAAACAGGTTGATTAAATCTTTCGCGAAAATCACACACGTGTGGTTATGTAATTTTGTCATTGTTAAAGTCCAACAAGAACACCAAAAAACATTGTTTCTTATATAAGACTTTTATAATTTGTAGCTTTATTTATAAAAAAATACCTGAGTGTCGTGGAACACGCAGTTGGAACAAAGTTAAAATATTTATATAGTACCCATCAATCTGCACGGGGCCTGCATGGCCTCTCTATTCAACAAAAAATAGTATCCTACCCACCAATCCGCACTGGTGCCGCGTGATGAATCATGGCCTAATCCCTCGATAATCATAAACTAAAATTAAAAAAGCCCAAGTCTACAGCCACCACCATCAATGGCCGTCACCTACAAGCCCATCTAGCTAACTTGCTGCCACGCTAGGTTGTGATGGAAAAATCTAAAGTTCTTTTGTCTAGCCCCCATTTGCCATATACTTCGAAAGGAAACTACGTTCCAAAAACTTTCTACTAAATCGTTCATTCGATAGAAAGTGCTGGCTGACACAAGGACGGATGGATAGCGGGAGTAAGGTTACATTGTAATATGAATACCTAAACACGGATTGTTGTTATGTAGATGTCAATAATGCTGAGAGTTAATGTAAGCAAATCGAGTTTATGTGTTTTGAATACGCAATTTACATTTTACTCGGTAAAAACCATATAGAAAGAATCATTGTCAAAATACGAATTTCATTACGCAAGCTCAACGTTTCACGGTAAGTAAACGTTAAAAATAGGCACGAAAAAAGTTCGTATTTCGTTTTTCACTAGAGCCTTTAGATGTTGACATCTGTGCTTCACCTTAGCCCGATGTGAAAATAAATGGCCTAAAATTGGATTTAAAGTTGTTTGTTTTCAAAGGGGCCAATGTTGTGAATAGTTAAGACCAAGTTTTGTTTACGGATATAGGTACTGACTATTGTATTGCAGACTGGATCGATTGTTTGAGAGTCGAGGAAGTAACGTGTACACAATTTAGTTTGTTGAAACCACCAGCTGTGGTAAACTTTTGAAGGACTTTGTCCATTTGTCCATTTGAAGGGATGCGTATATTTGAGGATGAACTTGAACTAAATACAAAGCAAATAATTTTCCACCAACATAACGTAAGTACGTTATTATTGATATTGTTATGAATAATGTTTGTGGATATTGTTACTATTAGTATGTCTTTTGCATTTATTCTTCGCCAAAAAGAAGTTGTCGCAACTTGGTTGAAAAAACTGTAAGTCGGAATTGTAAACTCTTTATAAGTATCGACATTCAAACTATTTTTGTGATGCAGTACAAACAAAAATAAACTAACTTTGCCTGCTACTAGGCTTCACAAAATCAATAATTTATTAAAAGGTCTTTGTATTCGCTTATGTAATAAAGTCCCAAGCAATATTCAAGAGTTCACCATAAATAACAGTATAAAAAAGCACTTATTAAAAATTGTCTTATTATATTACAGACAAAAATGCCTGGGTTTGAACTGTTCCAATCATTCCAACAGGTTTTCTTTATTAAGTATAATATAATAATCATGATTGTATTGACGTTGTAACAACATAATGATTTGTAAATGTTGTTACATTATACTTTCAATTTTGTGGAGCTCGTTTTTCTTCGCAGCTAAAAAACATGTCTAATAACGAGTGGTAGAGAAAAAAAATTTTTGGACGATTTAAAAGAGTTGTACCTACCTACTATACATCCAATTCGAGAAAAGAAAAAAATGGGTGCGTGTACTTATGTAGGCGCGTGAGAAGTTATCCTTCTTTGGCATCGTTTAAAATTAGTTTTTAATTGCATGCAAATAATTAATTACAATAAATTAATAAAAAGTCTGGAAAAGGACACAGTCAATAAAGTACAGTTTTAATTTGAAAAAATAAATAAATAATCAAAATATTCCATTAAAATCGCTACTGAATATAATTTATTAGAACATATGTGATTTGCACTTGTATGAAACTCAAACACGTATTCCGAATATACAAACTAGAAACATGTGGAAAAATATTATAAATATGAATACCTATAACTGTTACTTTATTACAAAAAATAAAGATGTGGTTTTTGGTTCTACTACACCAATGGTCAAGAGATGGCGCTGTAGTCTCCTGAATCGCGCTTTGGTTCCGTTGTTCCAGATTAATAAATACTTTTGATATTATAAATATGAATACCTATAGCTATAACTTTATTACAAAAAATATAGATGTGGTTTTTGGTTCTACTACACCAATGGTCAAGAGATGGCGCTGTAGTCTCCTGAATCGCGCTTTGGTTCCGTTGTTCCAGATTAATAAATACTTTTGATAGGCCTTCACAATGCAGTCGTTAGCACCCACTAAATAGAGATTCTATTTCTATTTTGTTGGTAGATTTTCTTAATGTGCGGTAAACACAAAAGTAACAGCATGAAGTTTAATTTTTGTGTTACAGTGATGCGCGCGCATCTTAAAATTTCACTCTCATCATTTTTTCATAACGCTCCTAAAGAAGTATAACTTCAAAAAAAATTACTAAAATTAAATTGGGCCGCCGCCGTCTGGTGAAGGTAGCGGAATGCTACTGGGCCCGGATAACGCAGAACCGATTGGCGAGGTATTCCACAGGAGAAGCCTATGCATAGAGCCTTAGCGATATAGAAATTGTTACCTCAGTCTACTTTATATTATGTAGGATTGTTTTCAATGAGCCCAGTCAATATTCGATAGTTTTTCAAAAGATTAACATAAAAAAAACTATTGAAAACAACTAAATAGTGATCAAAGGTAACGTCATTTTTTTTCTGTTTATTGGATCGCAAACATTTATTACATCAAGTCATCGTGCATTACATTAAGCTTAAGTAGATATTATTTAATTAAAATTAAGTCTGTATGTATGTGTGCAAACTGTGTTTTTCTTTTGTTTCAGTTTCTATTTATTTATTTTTTATGAATGTGAAGGAAATATTTGATCATACAATTGGTTTGGAAATGACATCATAGAGACATGATGTATGTCGACAGTGTCACTGTATTTGTTTAGGGTATAGGATAATCTCACAATGGGGTAGTTGGAACCAAGTACCGTTCTTCTCAAGGGTGGACAAAGTAGTGTAATTGGTTTGCGCGGTATTTTAGATGGTGCTCGGAATTTGAAGAGTGCTAGTAGCTGCAGAGAGTCAGTGATGTTTTATTACTAATTTAGATAGAAATATACACAAATGTCAACTTGTGATCGTAAATAACACATAAGTCCCTAATAAATTAATTCTTTATCTTGAACTAGTGTATCCTCCATATGATTAGTCTTAATTATTGTTTGATATTTTTTCGTGTAAAATTGACCGGAAAACATTTTTCATGGCTAAAGTTCATCCGGTTTGATTAAACCACACCACAAGCCTATCTAAAATCTTTATTCTCCCAAACTTAAGGTCTTCCACATACATAAATGGTGTAGAATGATGAAAACAACTGGGAATATAGTTAATGATAAAGTTGAACAAACTAATATCATATAATATAATGTTTCCATATAAAACTGTTTTTTTACGAAACTGGAGACCGCTTGGGACGTCTTAAGCGATACAAAGACGCGCTGTAAGATTAGTTGACGATTCAAAGGTCACAAACGGTATTGAGCCCTTACGCCTCAGGAGAGATCTTACATATGTATTATGCCCGCTTGTACCACGGTCAACTTTTATTATCGCACGGCTCACCGTCAAGGTATTTTATTAGTTGATTTAGTCACGTTCTGTTCGTTTTCAGAGGCATTTCCTCCCGTTTACGAATAAGCTATGGAATGAGCTCTTTGATATGGTTTTTCTAAAGGAACACCGTACGGGTTACGCCAAAAGCTACATAAAGAAGTTTTTAAAAAAATCGATCCGTAATGCGCGTTTTTACTCCAGATGTTGCAGGCGTCCATAGGCAGTACCAGCTTACCCTTAGCTAGGTAGGTACTTGTTGTAAAGTATTTTGTTTTATATGACAAAAGCAAGAGAACTATACGTAGGTATGAATCTTAAATCTTTAGTATTTCAGATAAGATTTTGTGAAACTTCAGCTTAAATAGCGCAAAAAACAAGTTTCGTATTATGTAGAGAGAATAACAAAAAACTGCTTTTTGATAAATTGGCGAATATGATTTAATCTACTAAAGTACTTACTTAGGTATTGGAAAACGTAATTTATTTGGTGCTTCATTTCTAACACGGGGAAATTCAGAGTTCTAAATGTTTTAACAATATTTTTTCCAAGGAAAGCGAAATGAATTTTCAAAGAGCTGTTAGGACCTGAATTATTTTTCATTTGGAAAGAGGGTGAAGCTTGTACTAGCATTGCGCTAAACCTAACCCAGATCAGATTTTTCATCTTATCAAAGAGATTGAAAAGAGCAGAATGTTGTATGAAATAAATTTCCTACAGCTTAGCTCAGAGCACAAAAACTAGAGCAGTTTACTTGGAATAAACGTTTCTATAAAAGTCTCAATTTATTTTTTTATGGCGTGAGCAAAGTGTGAATTTTTCAACGACAGACAAGTGCCTCATACTAAAATTCTACAAAGATATTACAAAGGACTTATTCTCATTTTTGTTGCAATGAATTTTCCACATCTAAGCATAGTGTTTTTGGGACAAGAGAAAATGATTTAATTCGTAATTTTATCTAGCTAATAAGCTAACTGAGAGTTATTTTTATGAGTGGATTTATTTAATTAGACAGTATAAGCCCTGTAAACAGCATACTAAACTCATTCATCAACTTTACTATGGTAAACTTACGAATATTGGTTTCTTACGTTTAAAGAGGAGAATGTTTATTAAAAATGAAGAAACGATAATAATTATTAAGATTTTTTTAATAGAAAAAAAACAATAACGTAAAGGGCAGACAGTACTTAAACCCATACTCTCCGAAACGGGGCGAATGAACTGACCAATTATGCTACCGCAACCTTAATGGCAGTATATAATTTCTTCTAGTATTTGACGACCTCCGTGGTCGAGTGGTTTGTACGCCGGGTTTCATGGTGTCGCCGAATCGAGAGGTCCCGGGTGCGAATCCCGGTGTGGGCAGAAGTTTGTGTGATGAATACGAGTATTTGTACTCCAGTCATGGACGTACGCATACCAGCATGCATCAGAACTAATTACAACTTTAAAGTTAAGAAATAAATTTTCATTATCAAATTCCCTGTTGCATTATAAAAGATCAAATGTTTATACAGTATTATTTTTACTAAAATCATGGCCATCGTGTTCCTGTACATAAGTATATCAATTAGATCCTTTAAAGGTTTATTTGGAATGTTTGTGTGTTTATTTCTTATTCCGCAATCTTGCTGACGCAATTGATAGAATTCGGTGGAAATTTTGTGGAATCTTGTTTTTCCTGGACAAACACACACACACATTAAGTGTATACCGCTAAATTGTTCCATTAGGATTACGTTTCGAACGCAAGCTAAAGTATACATCAAAAATAAATTGCCTTAAAGATTTTCTCCTTGGTGACGGTAAAATATTCCACCCTACCTTGAGGGTTAATTAATATCGTATAATTTTCCGTAGAGTTTGTGTAACTTTATTCACTATACCCGTAAAGTTGAAATAACTATGCTTCCCCGTTATTCAGATATTTGTCGTGTAGCGACAAAATAAATAGGAAAAGAAAAGGCTAAAGAGAAAGCAGAAGAACAGTATAGGATATATATTTACAAATTTTAGAAAATAAGATAATAACGCTTAATTCCACAACAGTAACATAAAAAATACAAATAGAATAGGTACAAAAACAAAGCAAAACAATTACAGTTGCACAAAGGGCGGTCTTAACGCTAATCAGCATTTTTTTCCAGACAACCCAATGAGCTGGGAAAAAATAGAAAGCAAGATACACAATACATTTTTACAAATAAAATAAAAATATAAGGAGAAAAGGAGGAGTGTGGGTGTGTGAAGTGTGGGGTGTGCAGTGTGTAGTGGTGTTGTAGGCGTGGGTCGTCCGCGATCTTCTTAGTAGAAGCTTGAGGGTCGGGAAGCCGTGCCGTAGGTGGACGGGCGGTATGTCGGGTATGTGGGCAGCGCTTCTGGTTGTATGGCGCTCCTAGTCCTCGACCGGCGCTGCTAGTAAGTCAGCCAGCGCCGTGGAATAACGGCCGGCAGCGCTGGTGGAACGGCCGACACAGCTGGTAGGAGGGCCGAAGCATCTAGAGGCCGGGCTATGCAGATGGCGATAGACGCCCGTTGATGAGGAAGAACGTGGAGTGGTTCGGTAGAGTAAAGAAGACGTTAGAGAGGCAAAAGGCTACCGTAGGGCTTAGAGACCTTTGCTTGAGTGTCCCGGAGTAGCCGGCCCCGGGACAGGGCCTTTTCGCAATTTGGAGAGGCTCGGTAGCGAGCCAACAACAGTTAATATGGCAACTTTTGCCGTAGAAAAGCTTGGAGGATCAGGGCGGCTTGGCCTTTTACAGGTCCAGAACCACTTGAATTCAGGTCAGGTTCGGATTGAGCTAAAACTAATAAAGATTGGTATTCTGCGAAGGTTAAATAGGCATAGAGCCAATAGGTAGTATTCATATCATATTGCCATGTCAACAGTGAAAAACTTGTAGATGTTAGTCAGGAAAATAAATAAACATAATTTTTCGTAAATGTAAATCAATGTTAATAAAAATGGATTAAAACATGGAAAAAAGGAATTAAAACGATACAATATATAAATATACGAATATAAAGAAATGACGGTAAGTGTCTAGCACTCTGGCACAGCAATTTTAGTGTTATCATTCTGATGCGTATTTAGAAAATGATAAATAGTGCGTGATATTTTTGAATTTTTGCTTTTCCAGGAATGATAATGGCAGTATGGTTAAATTTATGACCAAATGGAAGTCAAGAACTGCTGAAATGTTATCTATAATTGCAAAACGAAATCAAACTGAAACTAGCAGCCACCAGCTAGCAGCCGACAGGGACGAAACATAGAAGATAGGGCCTGGGCCCTATATTTTTTAAATATTAGAATTTTTCATTTCGAAATTACAAATAATATTAAAAATTAACATGATATTAAGAGTTTAAGTTTAGGTATTATCTCCTCACCTAAAAATTATTTATTATTTTTTTAAAAGCTGTATCTCATCTCCTACATATACGAAATTGTTGAAATTTTCCCCAGAACTTCTTTTTAGGGCGAAGAAATAGTGGGTGTAATTTCAGCCAAGATACTCTAATAAGTTTAGTTGAAAAAAAAAGTCTCAAGAAAATGTCGGCTGCTAGTTTCAGTTTCATCAAAACGAAGTATCATGAGGTACGATACCTGTTTTCCCCCCTTCGGCCGTCTACGCAATCGTAGTTTCGCTACTGGTTTCGATGAAGGAATTATTATTCCTTGTACGTAACTAATTTCAAACAATTGATAAAGATGACGATTGAGTCTCAATTTGAAATTAGAACTTTGGTGCAGGAACGAGCCTAAATTTCGCATCAAGATAGCCAAATTCTTAAAGACGTATAAATACTTTTATCCGGATAAACTGCTAAGCCCTGATGAAAGCTTAATACAAATGGAGTGCCAGAGAGTGGATGTTACGACGGAAGGAATTTGATCGAGGCGGACGTATGGAGCCATCCAGGGGTCAAATAGAGTGTACCTCTATAAAGTTTTTACTATCTTCTTTTACGGCTTCATAAATGTAAATGAATAAAGTGCGTATTTCACTCATAAACTTTCTTATGAAAAAACAAGTAACCAGACTTACTCACAAAAATATTTTTTTTAATTATAGAAATTCAGATGTCGATTTATTAAAAGAAAATATAGTTTTTATTTTTTGCATGTAATATTTTTATTCATTTTATTGGTATTGAATAGAATATTTATATTTTTTATGCAACATCTTAGACTGAGGCCTGAATGTAGTTTATTTTCCCATGAGTATAGCATTTTTAAAGTAAACTAATTTGTGGTCCAAAATTAAATGCGAATTAACTACCAGCAGCTGTCAGATGAGAACCCCGGGAGACCCCTGTCGTGGAGCCCCGGCTAGGCCGGGAGGCTGATGGGTGCTGAACGCGATAGAATCCCTTAACGGGGATCCTGCGATTTCGCACTTAGCAGCTTAGAGGGTATTTCGCAGATAGGTGATTAAAAATTTATTAGGTGGTATGAGAAAGAAGATCAAGTGAATATTAGAAATGTAACAAATATCTTAAAAAAATGTATATGTTTTCTTTCATATCCGTTCATGGTAGATATTCTTCGTTTTAGCATTATTAAATTTGTTACTCAGACCTACAGACCAATAATGAAGAAATGATGCCTGTTTTTTACCAACCTTATTTATAGATATGACTTAATCTTGTGTAAGTGAAGTTTGGTGTACTCCATTTTTTTTGCACCAAAAAATATAAATATATCTAGACGTTCTTGATTCAAATGTTCAAAGTTCAGACTTTAATCTCTGAAAAATTTGGATCTACTGAAAAGGGTGAAAAGTTTTAACATTTGAGCGACAAAATAACAGATGATTTTTGTTATCCCTTCAATTTATGAAGATTATAGTTTTTTAAAGATTTATAGTAGATATGTAATAGTACCAAGCATTAGTGACACCTCTCTTGACATGACATCTCTGCCTCTGCGATAAAAGTTAAAAAAATGGAGTACACCAAACTTCACTTACATGTGTGACGGTGTTTATGTGATTTTGAGCGTTAAAAAACTTAATTTAACATTAACTTGGATGTGTAACCCTAAAGTTATCTATACATACAAGAAAATGGTAGGAAAGTCGAAACTGTACATTGAATATTTTTCTTAAAAAATATTTTAAATTTGGGGTGAGATCTATAATCGATACCGAAGCTAAAAAGTTTTTAAGAATTTTTGTCTGTTTGTATGTATGTATGTCCGGGATAAACTCAAAAAGTACTGCATGGATTTACTTTTGGGTATAGCGAGGTAAGGAGCACGAAATGGCCCCCACGGCCCATGACGGAATTATCATTTGTACTGGTATTGGCACTCTAAAACAATACGAAATGTAAGGTCGTTGACCCCTGACCTTGACCTGTCTTTGAGATATTCGAGAAAGTTCGTATGCGCGCCGATTTTTTTCATAATTTTTTTTCCGAAAAACTATAAAAGCTAGAAGGATGGGACCAATTGCGTATAATGAGGGATACTTTGAAAAATATTCTGTATTTTTTTCAGAGTTCTCGTGAAATGACAACTGTGTAAAATAATTAAACAAAATATAAATATTTTTTTTTAGTACTGTTCTATTATGTCTACCGCGCCAAAAAAAATATATAATACTCTTTGATTTATATACTTATACCATACAAAAGCTGATCAAAATCAAAGAGGCGCTTCTTGAGTAATATCTAAAGAAAACTTGTTCGATCGTGTGCAGTGGGCGCCCGCCCAGCCGCTTCGCGCGGACTAGAAAACAAACGTGTTTATTCATGTTCAATAGATTATTATAAGTGTATTCGTGTCATTACAAATACGATTTCACGCATGGTTGCTTTAGTCTTCCGTGTTAAGGAAACCACACACAAATATAAATTACCTAATAGGTCATTCGGTGAGAATAATTGCGTATGCCTGTCGCAAGTTGTATGGTGATAACCACGGGTGATAACAATGTTTGTGAACTGTATTATTTGTGACACTTTCGTGCATAAAGTTTGCGGAAGAAAAAAAGTTATCACTAGTGAAGAGGACGCTAGACTATATAGTGACTCGAGTAAAAAAACAGTTTCTGTTGGTGACGTATTGTGTGGAAAGTGTCGGCTAATTATTTACAATAGCAAATCAAACGTTGCATCAACTTCTGCGGCATCTACCCTGGTAGAGTGTGAAGGCGAACAGGAGTCTGGTGAACACTTAGCAGTTGGGGAAACATCTTCTAATGCTTCATTCCAACAAGAATGTGAAATGAATTTACCATGCAGTTCCGAAAGCGACCACGATGATGATGATGATGATGGCGATGATGTTTTTTCGCATGTTGCCCAAAACGACGAATTTATATATGTACATATACCACGTGTTGTATCCACCCACAAGTATTGTTGTATATGTCGATCCACAACAAACTTAATGCGAATACCTTTTGAAGCGCGTTACGAGGCTTATACAAACATTGGGATTTTTATACCAGAGGATAACCGTTGTTGCTGCACACATATAATAGGAAAAAACTTTTATAAAGACGAGTTGGTGCACCTACGTGTAGTATCTAACACCAGTAAAATGAACTCTAAAGAAGTTTCTCATTTTTTAAAATCACTTTCAGAAAGAGCAGGGATGTCGCTTTTCGACAAAATTGAAAATGATATGTCTGAAAATCAGATAAGGATATTGACAGGGCTTTGTTGGCAAAACATTATTGAATTAAGACAGCTATTGACTTCTATGCGAAACACAAGCATACGCACTGTGACTCAAGCGTTAGTTGTATTCTTGTTTAAATTAAAAACTGGAAATTCTAATTCAGTGATAGCAGGAGTGCTGGGTTTACCATACGAACAACATGTGTCGACATTTTTTAAGGAAGTATTAAGAAGTTTTAAGACTGATATTTTGCTTCATTTTGGATTAACCTCCGTTTCTCGAGAAGATTTAATAAAGAACACAAGTTTAACAGCTCGAATGTTATTGAACCTTAGAGATGATCAGCTGGTATTGATATTTGACGGCACTTATATCAGGCATCAAAAAAGTTTTAACAATGAATACCAGAGAAAATCGTATTCTGGGCAAAAGAAAACCCATTTATGCAAACCGTTCACAATCTGTACTACGAACGGGTTTATAGTTGATTTTGCTGGGCCATTTTATGGAACGGAAAATGATGCCATTATTATGAAGAAAGTGTTACAGGATGCTAAACTTAAAACTCTATTACGTCGGAATGATGTATTTGTCGTAGATCGTGGATTTCGTGACGCCGTTGGCGACATCACCAAAGAAGGCTACACCGTGTTAATGCCGGCGATTAAAGGTAATCGAGCCCAGTTACCTACCGATGAAGCCAATATGTCACGACAAGTGACTAAAATCCGATGGGTAGTCGAAGCTGTGCACGGAGCTATTGCTCAGAAATATAATTTGCTTCATAACAATCTTGATAATAAAATGCTTCCAAAAGTAAGTCTATTATGCAAAGTTGTTGGATTTTTACACAACAAATTCAGTAAGCGATTGGATTCTGATACAGGCTTAAATGAGACAATTGTTCAATACTTTAAAGAGCGACTGGCGTTACCAAATTCTTTAAGTGAAGAGGTAGAAAAGCAGCACTGGAATCGAAGAAAAACGGCTTTTCAACAACTGGTGTCATCAGAAATTTTAGATTTTCCAAGACTAAACGAAGAACAATTAAGAATATTATTTACAGGTTCCTATCAGCTCTCATTAGCTGTTTCATACCTCGCTGAAATAATGGACGACAAGAGCAATCTCTATATATATTACGTCAAACAAACCCCAACTATCATCAAGTTAAATGTTCGTTCCAGACATGTAAATAGTAAATATTACCGATTGTTCATTGATTATGTTCCTAATATGAACAGTGTCGAAGGAATCCGAGGATATTGTTGTGATTGTCCGAATGGAAACAGGACAGTTGGATGCTGCGCTCATGTCGCAAGTGTAATATATTATTTAGCTCATGCGAGATATCTATCTCGCATTTTACGTCCTGCTGAAATTCTGTCGAAAATATTTTCAAATGATGCAGTCAATGTTGTGATAAATGAAAATAGTGATGATGATGATTAAAATTATGTTCAACATGTAATTATAATAATTAATCCAAAAATGACCTCTTTAATTAGTTCCTACCAGCCGTACGCACACTAAGTAATTCTCATAATTACTCAAGAAGCGCCTCTTTGATTTTGATCAGCTTTTGTATGGTATAAGTATATAAATCAAAGAGTATTATATATTTTTTTTGGCGCGGTAGACATAATAGAACAGTACTAAAAAAAATTATTTATATTTTGTTTAATTATTTTACACAATTGTCATTTCACGAGAACTCTGAAAAAAATACAGAATATTTTTCAAAGTATCCCTCATTATACGCAATTGGTCCCATCCTTCTAGCTTTTATAGTTTTTCGGAAAAAAAAATATGAAAAAAATCGGCGCGCATACGAACTTTCTCGAATATCTCAAAGACAGGTCAAGGTCAGGGGTCAACGACCTTACATTTCGTATTGTTTTAGAGTGCCAATACCAGTACAAATGATAATTCCGTCATGGGCCGTGGGGGCCATTTCGTGCTCCTTACCTCGCTATACCCTTTGGCACGAATATTATAAGAAGTCGGGTCTACGCTATCACCTACAAGGAATGAGCAGTGAACCTTTATTTCTAACTAACTCCACGCGTACGAAGTCGCGGGCGGCCGCTAGTGATAAAAATAAACTCGTTGATACCCAAAATAAAATTTTAATTAAATCACAAAAGACAATGACTTTACGAGTCTGATATAATATCAATGATGGAGCTACGATAATTTTTATGCTTTTGTTGGTCGCTTTCCTCAAATAAAATTGAGTAATGGAAGGTTGAATTGTCATTTCCATTTATTTGACCCATGAATTGAATTTTTGCTCTGCTCTATGGGATTCTGTTGATTATTTAGACATACTTGACATTGTTATTTTCTCCTGTAGGTATACAATTAAGAACGTTTCGTACAACGTAGTTTGAGTAAAGTTAAGGTAAAATATTTAACAAATGTGCTTAAGTAATTGGACTGCGCTTAGACATTTCGGTGTGAACCTTTCAAGAACAAAACTAAAGATCTCTCAAGAACTTTGGAAGGTAGTTTTCCAAATTCTTAACTCTTTTATAAGATGTATAGCCAAGATAAAGATGCTTTAAGGGTTCGTTTTAAAGTTTTGGGTTGAATAAAACTCTGTAAAAATTATCATCTTTCAATTTATTCCTTTATCTAATAAATTATAAATTATATATTCTGTCTTATTGAATTAAATTGAACTCCTAAATGGATAGGATTTTTTTTTTTTTTTTTTATTAATCTTTACTTTTGACCTCCGTTAATATTGAAGTTACGAACAGAAGGATCTGCAGACGGATTCCAGGATTTTTCAATTTTATCGGGCAGGACAACGTATCTTCGGTACGCTTATACCTGTTATTTCATCTGTCTTTTGGCGCCATTGACCAATATTTGTCACCAAAATATGTCCTAGTATTTTCAATCAAAGACCAGTGTTGTTTTCTTCGTATGATGAATGCTCGCGGTTTTTTTTTCAAGTTTTGGAAGAAAATGGTTCGTATTTTTTTGATTTTACAACATCTTTTATTTAATTAAAGAACGTTATAAATAAAAATAGGAAAAGTAAAGAACAATTTGAAATAATGTAGGTCCTACTTTTTTGTATAAAATAGAAATTTGTCTAATGTTAGCTCAGTTGTTTGTTGTTAGTCAAAAGAAAATTTGTATAATTTCATCTATTTGAAAGGCAATCCGACGATTCGACGTCGATATCGTAATTTGAACTTCGCTAATAATATACCCATAGTGGAACAAAGTGTTAAAGTCACAGCCGATTTTAAATACAAAAGGAGTTTCGATAGTCCCATGGACGTGGACATTTGTGTATTTGTTTTCTTTATTTTAACCTTGAACTTGTCGGTAATTTAATTTGATTGATCACATTTATCAATGAAGCGGAAATAATAAATATTCAATTACCTGAATGTCGTGCCTCAAGGTCTCCAAATGCTTTTTATTAAAACAAGTCATTGAATTAATATCTTTATTACATATTTCTTCCAACGTGTACATCAACTAGACCGAAATTATGACTATTTAGATTTTTTCTCAAAAAGTATAATTCTATGCTCATTCCGTATTAACCACATATAGTCTTTGGTACTAACACTCCTCCATGCGTAAAGTATAAAAGTTTTGACTTAGTGTCATAATAAAATGATAGCAAACAGTAATAAAATAAATAATAATATATAAATAAATATTTCCAACACTCACACCAATTAGCCTAGCCCCAAAGTAAGCACTATAAGGCTTGTGTTATGGGATACTAGGGTAACGGATAGAATACATATACTGTACATATATAAGTATATTTTTATAGAAATACATATTAAACCTCCATCACACAAACATCTGCCTCCACCGGGATTTGAACCCGGGCCCTCTCGAGTCTGCGACACCATGAAACCCGGCGTACAAACCACTCGGCCACGGAGGTCGTCAAATGGTAATACACTAAGCTGTTCTAGTTAAGTGAAACAGTAATTTAACCCAATAAATAAATAATGAAAGACACCCACAATATACTTGCCAGACGGTAGAAGGAAACCCGATTTTCGACATAATTTGATGTGTTTTTTCGCACATTCGTGACGGCAATACTGTTTTGTGAGAACCATTTTATAATACTTTGTAGCCAATTTCTCTTCGATTATAAATAGTTTTCCAAAGATACTCCCAAAATATATATATCTAGTATTCGCACAAGATAAATTTTCACAACGTGATCATTTCAAGTTTAATTACAGCAGGCGCAAAATTTAACAACGGATAATGTACGGTGGCGGTCAGAAAATGTTTACCAGTTTTGAAATTAGATTCTATGTCACACTATTTTCACTAAAATCTAAAATTCCATATCAAGTAACTTATTACCTCATTTCTTTATTTGTTGATAAGACATTTATAAAAAAAAGTGTTTGAACATTGTTTGGACACGAGCAAAATTTTACGAATAATATTTTCATAACGAAATAAAATGACAAGTTTGACCCTGGAGCAAAGGGCTGAAATAATATTTACTATATTACTATAAATATGGACAAGTATTAGTGATACATCACGAGTACTCAATATATCGCGATTCACTGTGAGGTTTTGGATCCGGCGTCACGGCGAAGAAAGGCACTTAACAGGTCATAGAAATAATTCAGGATGACGACCAATTCTAACCGCCGCGGCACCGCGCAAATAACAGAAATGATTCATCGTTATGAAGAGAACGGTTTCACACCAACTAGTTATTTTGCTGCTTTATATGATGTGATCCGACGAGATTTGCACAGTACTGGACTACACTACAGACACTATGCTATTAAAGTGGAGCTATATTGGATACTATATTTACCGATGAGAAAACCTTGAAATCAAGCCAAATCGGAAGATTAATTTTATGGCGCTATTATCGAACTCGATATGATGAAGATCATATCGTGCCTTAAAACGAGTCAGTTCGCATAACAGTAAAGTTATGGGAGTGGATGAGTCTCGACGGTGTCGGAGAACTGGCGTCGTTAGAGAGTGCGCGTAGTGTATCCTGCGATAGAATTCCCGCCCATTATTTATTTTCAAGATAATGCACAGATACACACGGCCCGTGTTACTATGGCGTGGTTGGTGGCACCGTGGCATTCGTCCCATTTAATGGCCCGCTCGGTCTGCTGATTTAAACCCTATTGAAAAATTATGGGCGCTTATGCTTCAATGCTGGGACTGTCAAAATGAAAGGAACCATCTGATCTTAGATCATACTGTGCTCGAGTATGGAATGATATTAGGGGGACCGATCTATGTGCGCATCTTGTTGCATCAATGCGAGATAACAAGTGCCGTCATAGCTGCAGAGGGAGATTATACTAGATATTAAATAAAGATTTTTGTAGTTTCTATTTTATTATTTCTTCATATTCTTAGTTTCAATGGATTTTTATATTTGTTTGACGTTACGGCTAGTGCAGATGTCGTCGCCTACTGCGCAACGGGTCGCGGGTTCGATTCCCGTATGGCACAGATATTTTGTATGGCCTACAGAAATTTGTCCTGGTCTGTGCGTGAGTTTTTTTTGTATTTACACCCACGATACAGAAGAAAATCCGAGTGTGAGGCGAAGTATTTAAATATATATATATATCAAACCTTGATAGTAGTAGGTCATCTTCTAGCTAGAGCGATTGATTGTCATATCAGTACAAAAAAGATAATCTTAAGTCAATCAAATTATCATGAAATAGACATATAGAACTTGTGACTTAAATGTTTGCATGCAATTATGATCCTTAAGGTGCTAAACATTTTCTGACCGCAACCGTACAATGCAAAGAGATGGCGCTGCCTTGCAGCTTAAGAAAAGCTAGAAAGAATTCGACACAGCCATCAGGGCCGCGGTAGCATAATGGTCAGTGCATTCGCCTGGATAGCGAAGGGTGCGGTGCGGTGAAGTTCGAGTCCCGCCTACTGCCTGGTCCGCGTGGATTTTTTTCTAATAATATTTTCTATAGATAATATAAACATCAAGCAGTTACATGCTTAGAAGATAAAATTATAAACTCCTTTTAAAAACATAGATGAAGTCTATTTCGTCTTGATAAAAATCGGCTTTGAAACTACATGGACGTTTGAGATATAGATAATAGGATTATAATTATATTATATCGCTTTCCTTAGTAACCATAAATCCACCCCCCACTTACTACAGTAAGATCCTAGGAGCTTCACAAGGTTAATTTAGTTACAGTTACTGTTTATCCTGTTGGATTACACAACAGTAAATAATAGCTATTTGGTTTCAGTTTTGTAGGAGGCTTAGGATCCTAATCCCCTATAGGAGAATCCAATGAGCTGTAGCTTCCCGAAAATCATATTTATTGTAGAGCTAATAACTGAGCGCGCACGAATGAAAGGCCTATTAGACTACCAAATGTTAAGGGAACACCCTTACCTTGACTAAAGGTGGCGTCATAAGAAGTTAGGGAGTGAGGGACCTGATCTAGGGCGATCGGCGCGTCCAGATCTCCCTTACTCCCTTACGCCCTAACAATCAGGTAATGAAATAGCTGTTAGGCAGTAAAGAAGCTCAGTCGAATCCCTGAGAGCGTTAATACGGACGTTTTTATAGTCGAATTAGGTTATTGGCACGATAACATCTAGTGAAGAGAAAGAAGCGTTACTTAAGTTTCAGTGACAACGATAACTTTCGTTGCAAAATGAAATCAAAACCAGATTAAATATGTGTCTATTAAAATTATCAGCCAAAAAATAGTAATTGATCCTCAAAAAAAAAATTGTTACCTAATATAACCACTAGGTTACCAATTTATTTATTCTTTATTACCTAAACAGTAAGCGGGGGACATAATGCCAAAGGCATTCTCTACCAGTCAACTAGCAAGTATGTAGGAGATGAATGTTATGACAATAGAATAAAATAGCCACTAAAGTGAGCATAAAATAAAACAAAATCTACTACTTAATTAACAAATTATACGATGCTTTAATAACAAAAACACTTACTTCATTTAAATAAAATATAAAATGTACATACATACACTATATAATTTGAAAATAAATTAACTAAATATGACGATATTCTAAATCTTCAGAGAAACATTCAGGTTTTCAGATAGTGTTCACGTACTAGTTTCTTGAACTCTAACTAACTATGGGCACTGCGAATATTCAATGGCAAAGTATTCCAAAAACATATAGCTGAAATGGTGAATGATTTGGAAACAAAACCAGAATAGTGAAAAGGAGTTTTAAGGGTTAAGTGTCTGCAAGACCGAAGATCACACGGTTTGGAGGGACCCAGAAACTGAAACCTAGATTTCAGGTTTTCTGGGGCACGTGAATCTTATAAAACACTGAAAAGCATGCATACAATTCTGAGATTTCTACGGTCACGTATGGACAGCCAGTTGAGTTGATTTCTTTTATGTGACAATTTTCATTTTTATTTATGCAAGAAATTTAAAAAAAAATGATGACCATTTACATATTTCCGTCTAAATAAAGAGAAAAGTGCCAAAGTTTTTAGAAAAGTTTATAAACATTTGATCAGAATGCATCGGGTGTCATAACGACGACGTTTAAGCTAGGGGACACGCCCCTCCTTTAGATAGAGCCCTTACAATTAGATAGTGTAAGAGCCGTTTGAATACGACATATATCAACTTTCCCGTGAACATAGTCTGTCAACGTTAATTGAGGGAAGATTTCGTAAGCCACATGACTGACCACAGCCATTATTGTTCCATTGTAATAACATGCCCTGCGGTTTCACCCGCATTAATTTGAGGAAAAAGGTTATAGTTGGTCACCCTTTAAAGATAGACAATCCTGTCACGGCTTTGTCGCGGACCTTATTATAGAAATTTTATAGGGGATCAATTCTGTCACATGTGATATTTGTGTTATTTTGCCATTTACGCAGCGCATTCAACGGAATTTCTCAAATATGACGATATTCAACGACCTTCGTGGCCGAGTGGTTTGTACGCCGGGTTTCATGGCGTCGCCGACCCAAGAGATCCCGGGTTCGAATCCCGGTGGGGGCAGATGTTTGTCTGATGAACACTAGCATTTGTACTCCAGTCATGGGTGTTTAATATGTATTTCTATATAAATATACTTATATATTAAAAGTATATGTATTCTATCCGTTACCCTAGTATCCCATAACACAAGCCTTATAGTGCTTTCTTTGGGGCTAGGCTAATTGGAGAAAAAAAAACTATAATATTTTTCCCTTTTTTGTTACATTTTGAATGGTATGGAATGTATTTCCAGAGATTTGCGCGTTCAAGCAAATAAACAGCCAAACAAACTCTTCAGCTTTATAATATAAGTAAAGATGTTGTTTCTTGGTATTCACTCAATATATCTACCCCTACCTTGTGGGACTCTGGAAACCTAACTTTCCAATCGAAACTCAACATCATGGAAATGTAATATTTATGATTGTAGTATTTGTCGTTGTGGCAACTATGGATAAATAAGGATAAATCTGATATCCCCTACCTCCCTTAGAATGAAATCTTTAAAGCTTTTCTTAAAACAGTTTAGAATTTCAACAACTTGAAAAACCAACCAGATAGTGTTGAAAACAGATAATTAATCTAGAAAAATAATTCACACCTTTTGCTTTCTTTAAAATAAAAAATCTTTTTTTTGTTTCTGAAAGGGAAAGATTAATCGGCCAACTATTAATTAACTCATAGACATTTCGTGATATTCATAAATTTCAATTGAATTCTTATTAACTTTTTGCGAGCTATTAGATTTCATGTTGTTTAATATAAATCTGATAGTTGCAATACATATTTGTAACATAATCTAATAATTATTTTTATATAAGGTCATAATTATTTTTATATAAGGGGAACCTAAGGGAGTGATGGTGATTGACGCCAAAGGTGAACCCTCTAGTAGCTCCTTTTAAAAGGACTGACGGTTTGAACGTGACCAAAAATCATGGCTGGTCGTACATTTTTTTTGCTCCCTTAGACGTCCTACCTCATTTAAAGGGCTCAGGTATGGTGGGAGTACTTCACAAGATGCACGGTTGCCCCCCTTATATTATTATACGCGCTAAAGTAAATCCCAAAATCCTACTATTTCAACATATTAAAACATGCTTTCAATTAATTTGTTGCAGTTGTATTAAAATGCAATATATAAATATAAAGAATCTATGTTTTGTTCCAATATTTTAATGGTGTCGCTTATGGAATACCTAAGTTCCCAAGATTAACCAAGCCGTCATTATTGAAATTTACCACCTTAGTTAATAATCCACGATCACCTAAACGTATCATCATAAGGTTTCTAAAGGAATAGTCGTATTGTATACAGGAAAACGGATCCAATTTGGATGATTCGATCAATATGTATTCACTACCTATATGCGGCTGAAATAATACTATTTGGTTGATATCAAAATATGTGACTATTAAGACAGATTTAAAATAACTTTTAAACCTTAAAATAATATCATTAAAAAAAATCTTTAAGTAATGAAGTCCATTCTGACTTCATTTAAATTACAAGCAGTTTGTTTTAGTCTGCCATTGATGTCGATTCTGGCATGATTCTCTAAACCTAAACTTAAATTTGACAACAGTGCATCCTTGTCCTTCTCTATACAGAATGAAAAGGTGAGACTGACCTTTAATTTAGTTTTAAGTTTAGAGATGCACGCCAGAATTGACACCATTGCCATTTTAAAATAAGGACAAGAAGAGCATACGTACTTTGGTAACTAGGTGCTTTTAGATGTTTGTATATAAGTCTTATTAGTGATTTTATTTTATCTTGATTCAATAAGGATAAAAAGATTTAATATAAGAATTGAGTAGTTGAAGATTGAAGCTATTGCCTTTTTTCCTTGGTCTCAAAACTGAGATTTTGGTCGTAGGACAACGTTTGCGCCAACGCGCAACTTGCGCCAACGAGGAGCTCGATGGCGCAAGTGGTTAGCGCGTTCGGCTGCGATCGTTGAACATAAGCAACTTTCGCAGTGGTCGGTCATTGGATGGGTGACCAAAAATTACTATCTCGAGCTCCTCCGTGCTTCGGAAGGCACGTTAAGCTGTTGGTTCTGGCTGCATCTGCAGTCGTTAGCACCCACCAATCCACACTGGGCCCGCGTGGTGGGTCATAGCCCAATCTCCCTATGCCATCCATAGGGAAGGCCTGTGCCCCAGCAGTGGGGACATTAAAAGGCTGATGATGATGATGACAACGTTTTCAAAAAGCGTACAAAATGTTACATATTATTATCATAAATTATTTGTAGGTTTGTTAAACTTGGAAGTGCTTAAAACACATACTCGCTTTCTTATACGTAATGTTTTAATGCATTAGAGTATTAAAAGAAATCAAGATAAATACATTGAAAATGAGTATGCGTGATCTTTTAGAAGTAATGATGATTGACGTCACACAGGTGTAAGTAAGCCACGAAGGTTACGCTGCAATGGCCGCCGTGACGTCATCAGCATCCTGACTTTACATGTTGCGATTTGAGTACCTGTCTTTCAATTACAAAAATGTACCACATATTATAGTTGTGCATAATCAGATATGAAGTATTTTATTTGAATAGTTAAAGTTTTATCTTACGAAATAAAAGTACAGACTTCTGAGTTTAAATCCGGAAATGTTGACAAACGTTTATACAAAAACAATTTAACATACAATATTTTCGGAAATGTTAGATAGTAAAGTTACGAAAGAAGATGCCAACATACGACGTTTATCTTCTATGAAAACCATTAAACATCTAAAGCCAGTTACACCAAAGTTCTCAGAAATTACTTCCTGATTAATTGTAAACAACCATCCTTCAACACTGGTCAGGCGAAGTTTCACTACCCATGCATCACCTAAATGTTCTCAGTAAAATAACATCAAGCTACAGGTGGCAGAAACTTACCCTCAGAGAATAAGAACAGGTACACCTACTGAAGGGAAATAGTTTTATCTTTCTAAACACATCGACATGCTTTCTACTATTCAATGCTTACATTAACACTCAGCAGTTAAACAGAAAACAATACGAGGGGACTTTTGCGTCCTGACCGACAAGCGTTCAAAGCTTTCGGGTTCGCGCGGTGAACTGAGGTGAGTCTTTGGTAAAGTTGGGGAACCGACTGCGCATGTTACTAACTAAACAAAGTTAGCTGTCATACGGTTCTGTGGAACTTGAGGTTGAAAGCTTGGCTCGGTTAGTATCTACATAGGTGTGATTTTTCACCGCCTGCGGAGACGAACCACTTCACTCCGTCGTTCGTAAGTTAATTTCAAAATAATGGCACAAGGAGACGGCAAAATCTGTCAAGTCAAATATGATTGTTCAGAAAATAACAAGTTTGTTTCAGGGATACGTACATTTAATCAAAAATCTACCTCATTGTTTTGAAATGGTTGTAACAAAATAAGCTTATGGTCGGTTAGGAATCAAATTGGCTGATCATACATTTGCACTGAATGAGCCTTGGCAATATCAGTTTTCGCTAGGACTGAAGTGTCCGCCTGGGTAAATATTGTTCTATTAATAGGCTGCAAATATCGTATCGTATAGTTTTCAGGATTGATAACTAGAGGTGCCCTGTGGCTCTACCCGCATTAATTTGAGAACAACGTAAGTATATCATGGGTCACCCGGACTCTTTTTATAGAACTTTTAAAGGAGAACAATTTTGTCTTTCATGGATATGTAACTGTTATCGTTTACGCAGCACACGCAACGGAAGTGAACATATGCAATATTTTTTCGCGTGTTACCAAAATTTTTCATTGGTGCTCCGCTCCTATAGTCGTAGCGTTACGTTATATGTACAGACTACAGCCTCCCTCGATGCATTCACTCTAAGTACATAGCAGCACTTGATATACAGTAGAACCCGTTTAATACGATTTCTCGCATAATACGCCATTTTACGTCAGTCCATGCAACATTAGACATGTTTTCATACATTACTTAACGCTTAATACGATTCGTCATCTCGTTTAATACGCCTAAATCGCCAACACGTACCACACATATCACCTCTGGATAAGACACAAGAAGAGGCCTTAAGTGATTACCTCTTGAAAACACACAAGAAAGAGGCCCTAAGTGATCATGCTGTCACTATGTAACTTCTTTGAAGCAAAGCGAAGACGCATTGCAAAAGTTAAATTATGTTGAAAATCCTGTAATTGCTAATGCCCCCAAAATCTTTTTGTCAAACTAAATAAGTGATTATTTTAAAGAATGTCATAATAATACACAATTTAATTTTATAACGTACATAATTCTTAAATATTGTACTTTTACTACCTCAATACTTACATTCGCTATGATATATTATCAAATAATAGAATTTAATAAATATTTATATGTAGTGTGTTTTTTTCCCTATCCCGCATAATACGCTTTCCCGCTTAAGATAAAAATGCATCTTGAGTCCCTGTGAAATCATCTTGAACGGGTTTTACTGTATATACCTATGTGATATAACCTGAGCCAACAAGCAACCTGCATAATAGCCTATCATAGGATGGATACCAAACAGTTATAATCAAGTGCTGCTCCGTACTTATTTTGTGGTAATAATTTCAGCGTTTGGTCCTGCATCTGACATTAGACCACATTAGACCAACTTGGTGGATCATGGGTTGTTCTCCTTATTCCGTCCAAAAAACAAGCAGGACATTAAACAGAACGTGATAATCATTTATATGACTATTCTACAAATCAAGGGCTTTTTGTCTCGTTTTTAGAGACCTGGGTTGGTGTTGTTACAACAAAAAGAGTATAAAACTAAAGGTAAAGATAAACTGGGTGCACGCAACCTTTGTAACGCATTATGATGTCTGACCTCCTGGATTTGTATGAAAACAGATGATTTAGAAACATACGTACCGTACCGTGTTTCATAGTCATTTATTTTCAAAATCAAATTGCTATACGTCACAATGCATTGCAAACGTGGCCTTAGTTTGTCTTTACTTTAATTCATGCCGCCTTTTAAATGGTAGAATACAGGTATCTCGAACGAGCAACACGAGCAATAATTAAAAAAAAACTACAAACAGAGCACCCAAAGAAATAACAAAAATGGTTCAATACTACTAACTGAACATGTTTATTGCCTCTTGGTGAGGTAATAAAGTAAACACGAAACCTTTTCGGAAAACCGTAATAAATGGGTGGAATAGTTTTTGAGATATATGTGTGGGAACCATTGAACTTTGGCACATACAAAGCATTTTTCCCTTCCATCATATGAGTAGTATATAAAGGCACGTAGTTCCATGGTCGAAAAGTTTCACAATTACTTAACTATGTATTTCATTAATCTAGTAACATTAAGTATTTTTTATTTCCAATTAAAATAGGAGCATCTTATCTTTATGTTTATGTGGTGGACGTGGTGATTGGGATAATATCTTTACTTTTATTTATTACATATTTTATGTTATTAGTACTATGTGTATATCATTTCAGTCAAAAAGATTATAGATGATAGTCGACGACTAACATTCGTTATTGAGCTATGAGTCTTCTGTCATGTCATTAGACTGAGCGACACTACTTCAGAACTACATATTTCCCAGCTATAGTCCAGAAATAGCGGTTTTCGGCTATGTCTAAGATCTTTTACACTGTATTCTTACTTCACGCACTCCTGGTTGATCATCATGTGAAGATATAAATTGTACCTACATTCATCAATGTACAGAAATCATTGTAGTGTCTGAATTTACCTTTTTTTGTGTTCTCTGAATAAACCTTTCTGGCTTTTGCTCCTGATTGCCCACTAAGGCAAGGTTTTGGCAGGGAAAACAGCAGTTTGTTGGGGCCAGGATGCCATGAACAATTTTTTTGTAACTCAGGCAAAAATCTTGTGAACCTGCTTCAAGTAGTTTCTGCTGCAAAATCTGTCATCATTATCCAGTTTAGCACTGGGACAAGTATAATGGGCTCCTTCGTGGATCACGTGACTGAATTCCATTATTCGAATATGTTAAATTTAGATTACTTTCTTTAAAAATATTGTGGACACATACATATGTACCCACATTCTTTCTTTCTTTTCTAAATACTTTGTTTCATAAAATGTATAACAATGTATAAGAAGAAAAAAACGACGGGTTGCACTCCGGGAGTGCCGACAGAAGTGAAAACTTGAATATTAACGTTGTGCATTTTTATTTTGGAATGGTTAGGGAATCATTTTGCACGAATTGCTTTAATTATCAGTATAAAAGTATTATCTATCATTTATATGGTGGAATACAATATTTATTTATTGCGCTATCGTACACAAACATGACAATTTCTATTACACAAAGTTTATCTCTCAAAAATCAACTTCCATCCATAATTTCGATGAATTTTTCACCATCATTATTACCAGAACCATCATCACCAATCTCTAAAACTGATACGATCAGTTTATGATAGCTGAAGTAAGTTTTTGATTCGAACCTATTAAATGCGGCTGTCTACTCTCCATCCGTCTTACGAATTTTCGATCAGGTCACCGTGTCCTGACGCGAGTTTAACATTTTTTACCCATTACAAAAAAAAGTGTACAACGCCGCTAAAGAAATTTTCATTTCAAAACACGTGGTTAAATACACAAATAATAAGATAAAGATACTTTATCGGGCAAGACTAACCTACGAAAGCTTCTAAAAATATTAATATTCAAATCACTCGACGAAACTTGAATAATGAGGCACAGTTATTTAACTTTATTTTTTATTTTTTGTGTCTGGGAAATGCCTAACGCATCCTTCAACTACTGGGGGAGCGATAAGAAGGTATGTGGGACTCCTCCCTGTTCTCTTCAGCCAGCCCTGGAGCTCGCTGAAGTGAACCTACGCTCTGAACAGGGCCACTAAAACACAGACAATAAATACTCCTGCACCGTCACCCGACACGCATATGAGGACCAAGGTTCCCCTAGTGCGTGCCGAGAGGGCGGGTGTGGTTGTGGCACCCGTCTCCTAATGGCCACACACAGTTATTTAACTAGCGCTAATAACACACAAATAAGAATTATTTGTAATTAATTCGATTATTGCAAACCTACATAATATAGTTCATACTATTGTTATTTTTAAACCGTAATGGGATACTGGAATGATTTCTTATGACTCTACCATACACTCGAGATAAACGTATCAATATTATTGTAATAAAAAACTGTAAACATGTTTGTCTTTTGTAAGATATACAATATCACCGTTATTGTTTAATGGGTGTGTCTAATGTTAATTAAACACAAGGTTTGCTCGGTGATAGTAAAAAAGTGAATATCTAAAATGCCTATCGAGATGCCCTATATGCCTTGCAAATGTAAAATGGATGACTATAGATGGACGGGTGGACTAAACGAGTTCTATATTTATTTTATGGTACGGTACCCTAACAAGATGGAGAAAACAAAGTGTTCAGGTTACCAGTACCAAAAATAGCATCCTCTCCGTTTTCCAATCACTTTGATAGATTTTACGATGAATAAGTCTTTTGAACGCAACATAAAAGAAAACAAACAAAGCATTCATGTGGCCATAGTACCATATTAAAGAAAATATACCCCAAAATTTAGTGCAAAGTTTGACTTTTTGACTAGTTTGGACAAAACAATTACCTATAAGTAACTACAAATTGCATTACATTCGAGATAAACAGTGGGCAATGCAAAGAAGACACTACATCAAAAAAAAGGTTGTGCCATTTAGTAAATTGCATATTTTTTTAGTTACTTATATATATTTTCTTTAATATAACAATGCAGCATTTTCTAGAAGTAGAAACATTTAAACAGTAACATATAATTAAATTAGTAGTATTATAAATTGTGTTTTATTGTAAAAAAAATATATCGGTCTAATGCATGCGGAGCTAACCTGTAAGTGTCTGTTGCAGTCAGTTTTCAGAATAATAATGTAATTTAGGCTAAGCATTACTGTAAACAGGAGTTGGTTAGTCTAATAAACAAAATCACACACCAAAATGTTGAATAATATTTTTGAGGCCAAGAATTCAAATCTACTTCAAAGTCGATGTGACACGTCTCCCTCATCGATAAGGTTTTACAAAATAAAATTTAATATTGAAATAAACAATAAATAAAACACGTTAGGCAAAAGTATTATTAATTAATGAAAATAAAAACTCGTTTCAAATTGGATAAAATTAGTCTCCGGGCATAATAAATAAAGTGATTAAGTAACTTAATCCATGACAAATTTATATTCAAAACGGTATGGAGTTTTACTTTGAAGAATTGAAATTAATTATCTCGTGTTAAATGAAGACGAGCTCATGAAATATCCTGAGCTTGTTTGTAGAAGGAAAATTGACAATTCGATTTATATTACATAAAACATAATATTACGAATGTAATAACTAAAATTATTAATTTTATTTCTTTATTTAAGGGTCTAATAAAAACAAAGAATGATAGATTTATCACTTATCACTTTAATATTAAATCGAAATAAGACTCTCAATATGCATGTTTTTTGTATATATATTTTTTCCCCGTTCTTACTAGGGAATTTTAATGTGTTACCTTTCTACGACTACGACTAATATTCTACTTATATTAAAAATACGAATGCTTGTATGTTTCTAACTCAACTACGAAAAAATGTCTGAATGGATTTGATGATGTATTTTAACATACAAACAGAATTAAAATTTAGATTTATAAATCTAGCAGCTGTTAAAACTATTAACTTAGTCAGCAATACTCATGCGTTACCATGAGTAGCAATAATTTATAATTGTTTTTAAAACACCAAGCTTACTCACACAAAATATATTACAATTAGTAAGTTCCATTAACGCTTTTTTTCAAATGCGCAATAGAAAAACTCTGTGATACCAAAGTTGAATTCATAGCTATATTAAATCAAGTTAATGAGAACCAAGTTACCTACTTTCCCCTTGGGCCAATGAAGATCTTTCTTTGTAAGATTATAGGATTTTCTTAAGGTTGTATCCGCTTCTTTTGCTGGCTTTATTAGAATTTTCCTTTCAATAGCAATCTTTTGACGTAATAGAGCACGCCGTTAATCCTTGCTATATTTATAATGACCTTGAAAAGATGAAATTTTAGACTTAACTTAATTTTTATGTGCGGTGTCAGAGTTACAAAAGATTGAGCTACATTAACTCTTTCAGCATCGTGGTATCCACGTGAAATAATTTTTTTTTAGAGCGGCCATACTGCTCAAAGCGGTCATGGTGAACTGTTTCAAGCTGCATCTATGTAGTGAACTACAGTCTCCTTCGTATACGCATACTAGGACTGCTCGAGCAGTTGCCACTGCATCAGCCTGTTGACAGCGCGGTGAAATGGCAGCTTTAAGCTGTTGACTCTGACTGTTCCAGCTGCTTGCCTACGTTGATCATTGACTAACTGCTCGAGCAGTCCGTGTATGACGGCTCTTGAAGTAGTCATGATGGACTGATTCAAGCTGCGACTGTATAGAGAATACAGTTTTCTATGTACACATACACACGGACTGTTTCGGACAGTTGCGTGCGGTGTAATTTGAAGCTTCAAGCTGTTGATTCTGATTGCTTGAGCAGTCCGTCTATGTTGATCACAGGCTGAATGCTCGACTACTTAAAACTGATTCATACAGTCAGGATGGACTTCTGCAAACTGCGACTGCATAGTGAACTACAGTCTTTTGCGTACACAACGCACATAAATGGATCAATCGAGTAGTTACGAAAAATCCAAAGTATTATGAAAATTACATAACAAAAAACTATTGGGCCAAATGGAATATTTTTTTTTTGTGACCAAATGGCAACTCTTTCGCATCACACAAAAAAATAATCACATAAATCGCATTACAAATGTCTTAGTACTCGGAGTACATACACACCGTCCGAATTGAGAACCTCCTCGTTTTTGTAGTCTGTTGAAAAGGTACCAGTGTCATACACAAAGACACAGGTACTTTTCAACCAAAAGAAAAAGTAACCATTTCATAAATATATTATCTTTACAGTTTTTTATACATATTTCATATGATTCATATTTTGCATTACATTTAACTTGAAGTAACATAGAATTGAGTTGTGCAAATACTGTACATTATGCTTTCTCCTGCTTGTAGCTGTTTAATGCTGTTGACTCTGACTGCTCAAGCAGTCCGGTATGTTGATCAATCGCTTACTGCTCGAGCAGTTCATGTATGGCCGCTCTTATTGTTTTTATACTACAGACGGTTAGATTAGAACAGCAAATAATGATCAATCACGTTTGTATCAATTCGTAGGCTAAATTGCCTGGGACCTTTAGCTTGAACAAGGAGCTAATACATTTTTGTTACTCATCCAGTTTCAAGCCTTGTTACTAAAACTATTAACATAAATAACATTGTATGAGATTATGTAGAAACGGCACACATTTAAATGATTATCAACAAAATTTATTTTTTTCCTGGATTACTTATATCGTCATTCAGTGGCATGGGCACGTCAGCCTCATACAGCCAAACATTTATTAAACATTAAACTACTGATGAGACTTTTAGTTTGTGTTGTTAATGCTGTTATAAATAAACAGAATCAAAATATATTCGTATAATTTAACATGAATAGACTCTTGAAAGACTGTTCATTTGTCTTAAAGAGTATATAGGTATCTAGTTTCGTTAAGTCTAGTTTACTATTAACGTCCTGTATAGAGAAGATAAAAATAAACGTCAATTCGAATGTACTGGATAACTTCGAACGCAATTGTATTAGCTCAGTCAGTTCGCACGATTCACGCCCTAACAAATTGAATTCTGGTCGTATATGAAATTCTCGTCGGAAACAATGTAACGTATTCTATGAAAATAATATATCACAATTCAAAATAAATATTGCACTTCCATAGATTTAATTTAAAATTTCACCAGTGATATAAAACTTCAAATACTAACTACACAAGGCGAGCATCCAAAGCAATTTATCTTTTATGGTACTATGAAAAAAAAATCAACCTGAATTATTGGCCAAGGTGCTTTTCATTATCAAACGCCTGAATTAGCGACTGTCGCGAGAAAACGGGTTATATAGGTTATGAAAATCTTAACACGTAACAAAAAACAATAAGAAAATTTTAGTTTTTTTCCGATTTTTAGATGACCCTGACATATTCTTCAACACCACTGGAACACTAAATTTATAAAAATTAAATTGATATCAAAGGACATTGGGCAAAAATGTATGGACGCTGCACCCACGTTCGCCACGGCTTAAACTACATTTATTTGAAAGGTATTATAGCCATAATCATCTGTGCCAAAGCGCATCAAATTCCATCCCGGAGGTCTTTAGTTATTTTAAGTGAAATAGGTACAAGTACTATAACGAACGAATATAAATGAAACAAGAGAATTTATTTAGTTAGTTCGACCGTACATAGAAGGCTCAGGTATTATGGGAGTACTTCACAAGGTGCAAGGTTGACCCCTTTTGTTTTTCTGCTGCGCTAAAGTGAATCCAAAAATCCCCGCATGGGTTGGGGTTTTTTCTAACAGTCTGTTCATTATAGCAAATTGTCTTCTATGTAAAACGGAGCGACCACAAATTACACAAGCTTGTCCACGCTTCGCAGAAAACATGATTCCAGTTCATCCATACTAATTCACAAAATCGATAATCGTGTTCTATGCTCAAAGTGTGTGAGATAAAAAACAATCAAGCGATAGGGAGCGCACAATCAGAACGATGTATGACGAGTCGACTATTTGCAACTGCAAGTTCTTTAGGCCCCCGTAAACCGTTTTGTGGTGGCTCAATAAGTGCAAGCGCAGGATGGTCGGCAGGCTTTGTCGTATATCTGGTTGTATAGTACGATATAGCATATTATTATGGTTACTAATACACACATCAAAAGTGTCTAGGGATCAAGCATTTTTATGCGGATTTCTTGAGATTGAGATGTGGCTTTGTAATAAATTTATGATTTTATAAATTTATATGGATCCTTTTTGGTGCATTTCATAATTTGAATCAGGAACTGTGAATCAAATTCGAGTAAAAGATGAAAATCAGCTGTCAATATTTTCCCTATAAAAACATACAACGCATTGAAGACATTATTAGTGCTACTGTTTCCCTACTACTGATTAAAACCAACGTTATTATGGAGCGGCGACGTCATTTAAGCAGGGAAGAAATGCTCAGAGCCGTGGGAATGATAGAAGCTGGTTCCCGGCAACGTACTGTGGCTTTAGCTCTGAATACAAGTCAGAGTGTTATCAGTCGACTTTAGACACGATACCGAAGCACTGGTACCGTGACTGAGCGCCATGGAGGACGGTATCGCTGCACCACACGGAGACAAGACCGATACATTCAAATCTTAACTCGAAGAGCTCCAACAATAACCGCCATGATGTTAGCCGTGAGGCTTCATCACTCTTCAGGGAACTTAATTAGCGACCAAACAGTCAGAAACCGCTTGCATGAAGTGAACCTTCATTCCCGAAGACCGCTACGGGTACCACCTATAGCAATGCACAATCGTAGGATTCGATATCAATGGGCTCTTGAACACAGAAATTGGGCAGAAGAACAATGGCGTTTCGTGTGCTTTTCTGATGAGTCTCGTTTTGGTATGAGACCGGATACAAGACGTATACGACACTGGAGAACCCCTGGACGCCAACAGCGATTAAAATCCTGCCAGGAAGTCCATCCTTATAGTGGTGGAACCATCATGGTATGAGCGGGTATTTGGATCGGCGGAAGAACTGAGTTGATTTGGATCAGAGGCGACCTCAACGCTCAAATTTATGCTGAGACGATTGTATCAGACGTCATCGTTCCTCTACAAGTGCAAATCGGTCCCTTATTTCAGTTAATGCATGATAATGCACGACCGCACACCGCAAGAGTTGTAAGACAGACTCTCGCCGCAGCTAACATCAATGTCCTGCCCTGGCCTGCTCAGTCGCCAGACTTGAACCCGATTGAGCATGCATGGGATATGCTACAGAGAAGAGCTCTGCCGAATATGGAGGGTATCCAGTCGCAAGAAGACCTTTTTTTGTTGTTGCAACGAACATGGGCGGCCATTCCACAGCGTGATTTGTATGAACTCATTTTGAGTATGCCAAACCGATGTTCTTGTGTTGTTAGTGTTCGCGGTAGAAATACGGATTATTAATTGTTTAAGTTACCCAATAAAATTTTAGAGAAAACTGTTATTTCAGTCTTTTTTTCGAACTTTTGTGTTAGTGGTTCAAATGTCAAAAATCCCTTTATTAGGAAAATGGCAAATTTCTTTATTAATGCAAAGGTGACTTGGTTCATCGTTACTGTGACAAACGAAAACACTTTATTTGATGAATCCTTAAAGAAAATTTTAATTAATATCAATCAGGAGAAAAGTTATTGCAAAAATATATGTTGATCCCTAGACACTTTTGATGTGTGTAATATAAAATGAAGGTACTATAAAATTAATTTATTTAGCTATATGCCATAATGTGTCATATCTTTTGACTTCCATGATATTGTTTACGGTGTCATATATTTTGACTACCGGGATATTTTTTTACGGTGACATAATAAAAAAGGCTAGTTTTTCATACATCTATCGATTCATAGTAATTACATTGTTGGCGGAGCTGGGTGTGTTTTGCCCATTGTCCTTTGGATTCAGGAATTCGTATAGAAAAAAAAACGTGTGGCACTCGGGGACTGCCGCGGTAAAGCTATTGCATAGCATTATTTATCAACATATGCTATTACAATTATTTATTTATTTTATTTATGCAGTTTTTTTTTATATTAATTCAAGTTATTTCTTTGATATTAATAGATGACGAGGCAGGCTTTATGATCTTTTATTGGGCAAGCACAGCAAACAACAGCATTGCCAGGCGCCAAAAAACTTCCACAAGCTCCACAGTTTACCATCTTTAGTAAAAAATTTAAATTATAATTATAAAGTCTAAATAAAAGGGAGACAAATAAAAATAAAAACAGGTACTGGATTTTAAAACAAATATATAAAAAAATAAATAAATAAATATTTCCAACACTCACACCAATTAGCCTAGCCCCAAAATAAGCACTATAAGGCTTGTGTTATGGGATACTAGGGTAACGGATAGAATACACATACTTTACATATATAAGTATATTTATATAGAAATACATATTTAAACATAGTACAAATGCTCGTGTTCATCACACAAATATCTACCCCAACCGGGATTCGAACCCGGGACCTCTCGAGTCGGCGACGCCATGAAACCCGGCGTACAAACCACTCGGCCACGGAGGTCGTCAAAAAAATGAAAAAAGTTATAATAAAAAATACGAGTGCGGGATTTGAACCGACGACCGCGGTGATGCGTCGAACGTTGGTTCCGTGGCAAAACTTTAACACACTGCACCGTTTCGATCGATACTGGAAAGGCGAAATTTGTGTTCATATGCACTGTGGTCAGGTTATTTTTGTTACGGAATTTCTGAATTCGGTCGCCGCGCTCAAAGCCCGCGATGAAATCTATGCAATAGCTTAAAAATTATATGATATTTGTTTCTTAAGTTAACAATAATGATAGTAAACAATCAAACACAATATTTAAAAACGGGCACTTTAGATTCTTTTCTCTAGGTACTTCAATGAATAATACAAGAAAGAGATTTTATTAATTTGATGTTGTATTGGCATGTTATTTGAAGCATCCTGGCATGATACTATACATTACAAATTTCAATTTTGCGTACGCTTGCGTATGATAGTAAATTATCAAACACAATAATAAGTATAAAGTTCTTAAGCCAAATTAATAGGCTGATATACCTATCCAATGTGTGATTTCAACCTAGGATACAGACCATCAAAAGATGATGAGATGAGAGTGGCAGATACAATACACTTCATGCCCATTTCATTGACAACCAATACCATTGGAGCAGCCACTTGTTTCTTTTCAGGTCTTCAATGACCAATTTGGAAATAGGTAGAAGTCCTTTCTTTTTCACAGCAAAGTTCATACCATTTCCAGTCTTACATTGAACTTGTAAGGTTCAAAGTTATTTATACCGCTAAGTTAAGCTCATGAATAAGTAGATTCGAAACACATACACTCTACATATTTCTTCGCCTGTGTCAATTTATGGATAAAATAATGTAATAAAAACGCTACACATAGTCAATCTAGCCAGCCCAGCTTCTCTCTTCGTTGTTCTCCAATTTACAGCAAGACACCTTTCAACTAACTATAATATTTTAATTATTCTGAGATACAAATCCAAGTACATTATATTATCATAATAATTTTGCCTATCGTATAAAACCTCACATTGCATTTCTTTAGGAGTCATAAAATTTTTAGTAGCAGTTACAAGTGATCACAAAGAGATCCGAAGTAACGAAGGCGACGTAATGATGTTGTCTCTACGTCTCAGTAATTCAATGGGAGGTCGTAAACATTTTAAGGCTACCCATCTGTAATTGTTTACAGCTCTAGCGACATAAATGGAACATTTAAAAGCTCACTGAATGTAGATTTTTAATGGTTAAATGTTTAATTACGTACAGTTTTGTATTTATATTCACAGGAGACCGAAGAGCTGGCAGCTACCTCGGACAAAGAATTAGTTTAGCTATTCAAAGGGGGAACGTTGGCAGTATCTTCGGAACCTTGCCTAAAGGGACTCCTTTTAATAATATATTTAAGGTATTAGATTATATTTTTTAAGGTTTTTAATTTTAGGTTCATTGTTTTAGTATATATATATATATATATATATTTTGTGTGTAATTATTATGTTTACTTAGGTTAAAATTTTATTTGTTACTTAATATGAAGTATGACAATACATCGTTTTGTCTTTTACGTGATCCTCTACCGAGTTGAAATTAAGGCAAACATGATAGGATACAACCGGTAACTATTGAATTAGACCAACCTTGACATCATTATGGTGTATACTATACTGTATGTATACTATAAGCGAATTATGTTTATCTTTATATATATAATTCTTCTGTGAGTGTGTATGTCACTGAACTTCTCTTAAACGACTGGACCGATTTTGATGAAATTTTTTGTGTGTGTTCAAGGGGATCTGAGAATGGTTTAGATTCACAATTTTGTCCGCTGGACAAAACCTATTTTTTTTAGGGCGGTACGAAGTTCGCTGGGTCAGCTAGTATACATATATATAGGTATCTCAGTAGTACTTTACCGTACTATTCGTTTTTTAAATGTTCACAACATGATTACTAACTAATCAGTCCATCCACTAATTTGAGATGCCATAAGTTTGCATCAATCTCATCAACCTCATGTCGCTACAATACACCGGGGAGGTGAAACGCTGCCCATTGCCTGTCACTGCCATTGTTCAGGGGATGTGACCACGTGTGTCCGGTTGGTGTGATGTACCGCATGGACAGCACTTATAACTAAACCGGGTAATATAAATTATGTATGTAAACTCACGTAAAGTAAACGATTTAACCTGTAACTAGCAAATTTAAATTAATATCTTTTAGTCGAGTGATTTATACTTTCTCTCAAGAAATAAATGGATGCGAAAAATTTATGTGTTGCCAGTTTTATTTCATTCTGAAAACGTTTGCTAATGTGTGCATGGCGCCTCCTAAGTAAGTTTTGTATACAGCACTCCAGGCACGGTCTATAAAGACCCGCTCCCTGATTCAAGTGCTTCAACATCTAACCGACTGTTGCAAAATTAGCCGTAGCCAACAAAAAAACCCATCACAGTTAGCGATATCTAGTTATCTATGTAACGAACATGCATAGTTTATAAAAGTGATATTGTCACGTACGCGGAACAATATCGCATAAAAACATTATTTATAGAGTTAGTGACTCTTATCGGGTGCATACAATTAAATTTCTAGTCTGTGTAACATTGACACGACAATCAATTTATTAATTAAAGCGAGCAACATAAACAATAAACAATGATTACATTCGAACGTTCATTTGCTTGGGAACAAGACAAAGTAATATGTGTCTTCTCTTCGTATTGTTTACGTGAGTAAATACGAAATGGCTTCGCATCGAGGCCTTGCGATTCGGCAGCCAATCAAAGCACGTAATCAAACCTATGATCAGCGTTTATCGCCCCATTGTTTACAGTAAATACCCTGACCATTATTTTTTACAGCAATAGACATTCCTTTATTTTTCTTAATTTTTCTTACAATTATCTCCCTTGCCAAAATTTAAATTAAAGACAATTGGGTAATTCTTTGAAAAAGCGTTCTCCGCGCATCTTTCGAAATTTTATATTGAATTTTTAGAATATATAAAATTATTACACTAAAGAAGACGTAATAATAAGATATAATATCTATGAAACATATAAATTATTCAGAACATGATAATCAGTATATAATTCACCGAGATATTTAATTTTGATTTTTTTGTGCCCATAAAAGTTACGAAACGAACTTTTTCAATGCAAAACAAAACAAATAAAAATCATCCTCTGCTAGTCCGATAATGTAAATAGTAGCTGCAATTACTGGGAACCAGAGCCAACTCTGGTTTCACACGGTTGAAAAAAGTTTTGAACATTGTACAATTTATCTATACTTATAATAAATCTGTAGAGATGTCAATTCTGTACATGAAATATATTTTTAAAATAACTATCAGGGGGTGATTATTGATCGATACTGATGCCAAAAATGCAATCAGTAAATTTTTTGTCTGTCTGTCTGTCTGTCTGTCTGTCTGTCTGTGTGTATGTTCCTTATAGAAAAAAAAACTACTCGACGGATTTTAACGAAACTTGGTACAATTATTCTTCATACTCCTGGGCAGGTTATAGTATACTTTTCATCACGCTACAATCAATAGGAGCAGAGTAATGAAGGGAAATGTTGGGAAAACGGGAGAAGTTACTCCATTTTTTAAGCTTCCGTCGCGTGTGCAGCCTTAATGATTAAAGTTACATAGAAATCATGTATGACGGAAATATTCTACATAAAATTGTCTAAAAAATATCCCGCAACAGCATATGTCTATCTTTTATGGTTGACTCACAGTAACACGTGTAACTCCCGATAGCTTAGCAGTTCGGAGCATTCTGATCATATTTGTTTACTCTTACGTTTATAATACTCTGACTCATCCCTAATTTAAAAAAGTTAACATTATTACCTATTCAATAAAAACAAAACATAGAAATCGGTATAGAAACACCAAACTTATACATGAAATAAGCCATCGCGCCGTCGCACGTGAATACTGAATCATGCTATAAGGATTATTTTTGTCGGCGGTCGCGGCGGCGGTAGGGTATCAAAAGGCGGGAGGTCCGAGAGCGAGCTGTCTAAATCTGTTTTCTGCGTCGCTCCCCCCCCCCCCTGGGGGCGATCGCTTCCGATGAAGCCTTAGAGGCCTTCCCGGCCTGAGGCAGCCCCTACGGGTGTTTTTTAGTCAGTACGAGTCTGACATAACCTAGCAGCCGGCTGTAGGGTATCCATGAGGATTTCTCACCTGCTCCCCCTGCCTGGGAGGAAACAAAAAAAAATAAAAAAAGAGAGCGAGCGAGCTTCAATATTTGGCTGTTGATGCGTTCAGAGCGTTCGACCTTATTGACAGACAATAATTGAGAAATATTGAGAAACCGTGCTTATCAGCGCGACTTTTAGTCTTTAAATAGTTTATTTGAATTTTTTTGTCGTTATTTTGTAAAATAGGTATTAGTTGTTTTGGTAGTGTTTAAAAATTTGTTCAAAGTGTAATTTAATCATATGGGATGAATGAATGTACGATGGCCTATCGAAAAGGAGTAGAAGCGGTAGACAGAACTTTAAGGGATATAAGACAAAATGATCGACCAATGCGCGATATCACAGTTTTATTTTGTGGTGATTTCCGACAAACCTTACCGGTAATACCACGGGGAACCCGAGCTGATGAGGTTAGGGCTTGCCTGAAAAGCTCTTATTTGTGGCGTGATATACAATCGGTGCATTTGACTATAAACATGCGAGTGAGAACTGTAGATAACCCGGATGATCGTGAATTTTCTGATATATTATTAAAGAAAATACCTTCACCAAAGATACCTATCCACTGCTACACCAAAGAAAACTTATTCTGACGCCTGAGTTATGTTGTATAGTGCAATCCCAACAACATTTTACATCGTCAGTTTACGGTGACGTAACAAATATATTAAATAAGGACAATTCTTGGCTATGCGAAAGGTCCATTTTAACTCCTAGCAATGACCAGGCATCTGAGATTAATAATAAAATACTGTCGAAGATCCAGGGGGAAAGCAAAGTTTATAGTTCAATAAATAGAATGGCCGATGAACACAAAACCACTAATTACCCGATAGAATTTTTAACTTCTTTAAATATGCCCGGACTTCCTTCTCATGAAATTTGTTTAAAAATTGGCATTCCGATTATTCTGCTCCGAAATTTAAGACCACGACAAATTTGCAATGGAACTCGGCTTAAAGTAACCCAGTTGCAACAAAATGTAATCGAGGCTCAAATTTTGACAGGTTGCGGTGCAGGAGAAACCATCTTTATTCCCAGAATTCCCATAATACCAAATAATTTTCCATTCCAATTTAAAAGAACGCAATTCCCAGTATCGGTGTGTTATGCAATGACAATAAATAAGGCTCAAGGGCAGACTTTTCGTATTGCTGGAGTAGATCTCGGTGTCAGTGGTTTTTCACATGGTCAGTTATGTCGCTCTTTCCCGGGTTAGCAGTCCTAGAAATTTTTATGTTCACGTGCCCGACGGGTCAACTTTCAACGTAGTTTACCGGGAAGCTTTGCACTGAAGTATTTTCATTCTATATGTACTTAAGCCTCATGTGAAAGCGATCTAAACAATATTACCAATACATTTAAGATAACAACATACAAGGAGTTACATGCTGATGGTGTCGGGGTACAGTGATAATAATAATATTCTGCGGTTCCTTATTGCGATATTTTTAACAGTATTGTGTACTTAACAGTATATTTCCCTACTAAAATACGAAAGTTAATCTGTCTGTCACATCAAAACCACGGAACCCTGAGGAAGGACATATGCTACTTTTTTACGAAAGTAGACGAAAACGCGGACGAAGTCGCGGGCAAAAGCTAGTAATATCAATATTAAATCAACTGCCGAAAATCATTCTGTTAATCAGTTTCTGAAAAAGTTTACTATTTATGTGTGCATATAGTAGAAACAGAAAAAATAATAAGCAATCAAAATTATTTTCACCATGGTTAATAAATTTTCGTGGGCAAATTGCCACGAAGGTGGTGGCACTAAAATTACGATATTCATCAAATCATTTCGTATTTATAGAAAAAAGATAATCATTTCGTATTTATAGAAAAAAGGTGCAGTATTTCCTTCTGGTTATGTTTATGGACTCATACGAGTAAATTAGGGCCCAGTCCTCATTTGACTACATAACATAATGGTAAAAAAAAAGTTTTGTGAAATGAACTTTATTTTATAAAAAATAAATCCAAAGATCTTCCAGTTTTAAAGTAGATGTTCTTTATCTGTATTCCCGATCAGTTAATTCATCATTTAACGAAGGAATTTTGTTCAATTTCCAATCACGGAATCCAGGATTAATTTCGCATGCAAAGATCCTACGAGCAGGGCATAAATTATAATATGGTTGTTTTTTTTTTAATTTAGAGTCCTGAGAGCATCGTTATCTTACAATACCAAACCATGAAATCATTTACTGCGAAGTACGTGGCCATTACAGAACTAAGTCCTGCTACTCTTTCTACTATTATTAAAATGTAGGCCGAACATAAAATAAGACAGAGAAGCTTCAACGGTTATTCGTATAAAATTTAATTTTGAAGATCTTACTGAAGTTGTCATCGAAACCTATGGATATTTTAAAAGTTGTTATAGACTCAAGGGTGAACAAGAGCCACTAGCGGCGCGCGGCGCCTTTACTTTTGGTGATTATTTTTTTATTTGTATAGGTAGATATGTGTATGTGATAATAATACTTGTGAATTAATATTATGTTATTCGTGATATTAGTAAATACTGAGAAACCAACCTCCTAACAGAATATAAACAGTAACATCTCGCAACCTTTGTTATACAATGAAAAGAATCATTAAATTGTAATAGCGCTCTGAAACATGTTTCACGACCCAAGAATAATATCTTGTTTCTTCGATTTTCATCCCATTAACCGTGGATTTCTATAAATAAATATAACTGTATAAGTTTTCAAAACAAAGATTTATTAAAATCTTAATATATCGCTTAATATATAGCGAACAACGGGCATTTGCAGTACTTAGCTTTATATAAATTTAGGAGTTTTTATTACAGTGAAAGTCTTTATAGTCGAAATGTAGGTAAGCATTACAAACCTCTTTCATTGTTATCTAAATAAAAGCACTATCAATCCTTTTATGATATGGTAGCAATTGAAACAGTATCGAAGGCGATAAAATTCAAAATTCAATATCGTTTATTCAGTCTAGGCTGTTACAAGCACTTGTGAATGTCGAAAAGCTACGCCATCGGTTCGCAAATCTACGGCGGGAGACCTTGTACTCAGAAGAACCGGCAAGAAACTCAGCAAGGGCTTTTTTTTCTCCCTGTATTATATACAGAGTCGTCAATTTGAAAAATGACTTCAATATGAGATAACTCATGAAGTCACTTTCCATTACAAATGTAAATGATAAAACAATTATGACTATAAAATAAAAAATATAAAAAACAGATTTAAAAATAAAGTTTAGGAATACCGTGTCCTACTGTTTAGGCATAAAAACAAATGTACCATTAAAGTTAAATACAACGATTAATAGTACCCAATGTAGCAAGAGCAGACTCATCTCCGCTGGCAGCACCCGTTCACGTGCATGACGCATGAACCAGCCATCGCTTCGCTCAACCATTTTTTAGGGAACGTAACGACCCGCCTCACACGACACCGCCGAAGAGATTTTATAGAGAGCATGACTACTCATAACCACATATGGATACTAGATAGCAAAGTAGGGAAAAAAAAATAAGTACCAGTGTACATTACTATAAAAAACTATAAACACAACTGTAGGACACATGCATGTGATTACCTAAACACTAGTGTCGACTCTGCCACTACTCTCCAAACCCAAAACCAAACCCAACATCAGTGCCCCCCTTCACTCTGTATAGAGAATGACAAGGATACACCGCTGCAAAACCAAAGTTCAGGTCTAGAGAACCATGCCAGAATCCACACCACCATTAAATCTTTATCTCGGAAATAATAAATGTTCACCTAAATTTTGATTGCGGTGCCATACAGTATAAATACAATTGCAAATAAAATTTAAATTAAATAATTAATTATCATTATAATAATAAAGTAGTATAGAGCAGACTCATCTCCGCTGGCAGCACCCGTTCACGAGCATGACGCATGAACCAGCCATCGTTTCGCTCAACCATATTGTAGGGAACGCAACGACCCGCCTCACACGACACCGCCGAAGAGAGATAAGATCCTTTATTTCCAGCAGTTCCATATAATTTTAAACTAGTTTTATAGCTAACATTTCTTTCATATGAAGCTACTGCAAGTGAGATAGTCCTACTATTATAATATATTGTCCTAGTTTTATATTATATATAATAACTTATACAATAACGAACCAGTTCATAAAAATGCAATGAACTCTCACAATAAAAAAATAATGTTGATTCTGAATCATGTAAAAACGGCTTATCAGCTTTGGTTGAAATTCGACACACAGATAGCTTATTACCGGGATTAAGACATAGGATACCTTTAATACCACAAAAAATTACACTCCTTAGGGATTATTAAACAAAAAGTAACTTTTGGTCCACAGTTTAAGGGTTACATACCCTTTGAATGTGTCCTGAGTATTTTGTAAATGTAAGCTCTAAAATCTGCGTGGTATATTATGTTTTTGGCCATATGTGATCTAGATTAAATTTATCGAATGATAGTGTATCTATGTTCTAGATTAAATAATTACTTCAGATACTCCGTGATCATGGCGATTGCAACAGTACCAAAGTATCGGGGACTCACAAAAAACAAGGTTCATGGTAGCAATCCCGCTAATAACTACTACTTTCTTACATACTTGCACAAAGATTTTATAAACTGAAAATGAAATTGCTTCATAATGTGCACTAGAGAATTTTCAACAAGATAGGTAGTATACAAAGATTCAGTGTGTGACCATTAATTGAATATAACGAGTCCATTTTATATATTCACGTTTACGGCGGCCATAAAAGCCTTATAACTGCGAACACAATTTTATCTCTCCCCATTGAAAAGATCTTTAAATAAATTTGTGCCGCCTCTTGTTACTGATCAATCTTTCAAACCTTTTTGAAGGATCACGAGCAAGCATTTCTATTATTCACTTATAGAGGACAGCTTACACAGAAATAAAACAGGGAACACAGCTAGTGTTTAAACCTTTTACAAAGAAACAGTTCCAGAGTTCTATGTATCGACTTGGCTAAAATTCCGCACTCTTTGCCTTACGTTTGGCACACAAGTGATTCTTTACACAGTTTGCAAATATATAAGTGTAAAAGAATGTTACTCGTACATTTGTGCTTGCTTTTGCCATTAAAAGCACACAAGAACGTTCGAGAGTCGCTTAAATCTCAGTGGTGTATGTAATAATTCATCTGTTATATTATTCTTTTATCCTACCAATAACATGTTCATGTAAACTCTTACCAAGACAAGACCATACGACTCGCATTATCAAAAAGTAATTGGATCTCATGTAAAGGCCAGGCCATTTTAACTCTACATGCCCTAACTCTTCACAAACTACACTTTAGCCATATTTGTGGAAGAAGCATAAAAAATACAAAACGTTTAGAGGGTATTTAGAACTGGCTGCGCACAACAAAAGATTAACAGTGGTCACCACATGGATTTACAGAAAAAAGCGTTAGGATCGACTTTTTGAGTACTTCATTGCTAAAACGAAACGACATTGAATCGCTTTTAGAACCTTAACGAGTGGGATTATCACGGTTAATGAGATTTGGATCACATATGATTCAAATTTCAGGAAAAGGTCATGGTCGAAACTCGGTATAGCTTTTCAAACGGTGGATAAATTCGGAATTACGCGAAACATAATAATGATGTCTGCTTGTAGGGATATCAAAGAAATGATGATACCGATTTTAATAAACAAAAATATTAACTACCCGCTGAGATAAAAAATACACAATAATGAAGAACAATGCTACCCGATTCGTAATAGTTATTTGTGATATTAGTGCGGTAAGTTGGTTATTACAAACGAGGAGAAGAATATAACCATAGTCACGAGTTTGTAATAATCAATTCCGCACTAATGTCATACAACGTTTTTCAACACATTTGCGAGAAAACTAAACCTATACCCAATATATGTACGTAATGAAGCAAACTTTTTCTGATAAGAAAATGGCGCCACGTGCGGTTGGTGAAAATTAGAACTACATCTTTCGTCTCATTTTCTTTTTAGTATTAAAGTGAAGCAAAGGTTTCGAAAGTAATTTGTAAAAAAAGGGTAAATATGAAAAATCTAAAAACCCGGCTGTGTAAATATTACTTGAAATAAAAACTGAAAATGAAAAAAACAAGTCCAGTAGTCTATAATTCGGTTAAGTAAGGAACAAAGCTATTTTAACAGTCGGGATCCATTGTTGAAAAAAAATGATCCATCCTTGAATATCTAATGGGTCACGACTGTTAAAATAGCTTTATTCCTTACTTAACCGAATTATACTTGATTGACTACTTGACTTGTTTTTTTCCTTTTCAGTTTTTATTTGAAGTAATATTTAAACAGTCGGGTTTATTGATTTTTCAAATTTCCCTTTTTTATTTTACACTTTTTAGTTACGATTATAAGACGGTACAGTCTGTACGGAAAGAGAATGGGCGTGGCGAAAAACGAAACTAACATTGAGATTTTTATTTGGCAATCAAACCCAGCCATCTGTAAAAGTCAAAGTTTTGTATTGATATGGATTTGTTTGTTGTTGTGATTTCTTGCGGTTTTTTGTATTTAATCATGTCTAAAAAGGGTAAAACCAAATACGGTAGAAAAGCACTACAGCGCCCTCCAATCTAAATCCCATTCTCTTTCCGCACAGACTTCTGTATAGTGCAGTGTTGTCACTTTATTAAGGGAGATAATATCGCGGGGATTATTGAGTATCTTGCGGTGGTCTAAACTCTTAATAATTGATTTATTAAGACACCTTACCAACAGGGTCAAGGCCTTATTTATGGGCCGCAATTTTTGCAATAATGTGTGAAGTTAAATCAATTCCTTACATGTACCTATATCTAATGCATGTAAATATATACTTAACTAGTACTTATTTTCCGTATTTAATCAAAAAGTCATCTTTGCATAAATTCTTTTTAGTAGTAAATATAAAATTCATTTACTTTTATTCGTCGACTATCTAAAATTGCCAGTGGCCGCATGCAACTCTAAGATTGTGATATACACAAATGCAGTGCATATCCTTGTCTCATAATTTGTTTTACTTACATAATTCACAGAACCAAATATGTAGGTGCCAGAGGTTAAATATTATTATCCTAACTATCTATACTAATCGGTAATATAAAGAGGCAAGAGTTGTATGTGTGTAACAAATAATCTCTCAAACCTGAATCGATTTCGAAAATTCATTCACCATAAGGTAGCTAATTTATTTATTATATTTTTAAGCATTCATCTCAATACGTTGATTAATCTGCTCGATTTATAAATGTTAAGCAAACTTTTACTTAAAAAAAAACCATTCTAACAATTTCTACGAGAGGATTTTTTTAGTATTTTTTTCTTTATTACTACATTATATCCGAGTGACTTAGGCCTTATTCTATCCCGTTAAAATAATTTTCGCCCGTGCAATGTTGGAACGGATCACTAGTATAAAATTATAGATGCGAAAGGGAGTTTGTTTGTTACGCTTCCGCGCCCGAATAGCTAGATCGATTGTGATGAATTTCCCTATAGAAATAGATGGGACCTTGGTTTTAAGCTACATTATCGAAATATTTATAGGCGATGAGAGGGGTGATTTACCTGTAAAACTTTATATTATTTGCTTCGAATTTTGCAAAATTTTCGTTTATAATTACAAAACCAACATTGTCGCGAGCTTATTAATTCAGACAGGGAGTCCATTACATATGTACCAACGAGCGAATAATAGGTTATTTCTCATTATGTTAAACAACCTTTTACATGAAGTAATATCGTTAAAATAAACTCATTTAATTCTGTGTTTTTCATTAAATTTCAAAAATTATAAATATCTATTATGATAATTTATTTATTTAATAAGAAGGAACTATAACACAGTTTTATTATAAGTATTTGATTCACTGTCTATTTTAGCTATAATGGTTTATGCATTAAAAAGATAAGATTATATTAAGCATATATTAAGATATATGCTAACCCGGACTTTTTTATAGAACTATATATAAGAGATACATTTCCACCATACATTATATTCATGTAACTTTTATTGTTTTTGCAGTGCAGGCTGAAATGGCTCGCAGTTGGGAGATTTTTTCCGTCTTACGTGACACTTATCGTTATATGCTGGCCAATTCACCAAAAAACTACATATATTATAATTTATATGCTATTGTTATGTATGATCTAGAGAGAATAGATTATTGGTTAGTTTGATTAAATCCATTCAATATTTTTTGAGTGAAAGAGTTACAAAGATCTATAAAAACGTAAGATTGAAATTAAAAGCGCAAGTGGTTAATATACTTTAAATTCTGGAGGATCTACAACGAATCTAAACAATCATATAAATGAAAAATAGTGTAAGAAACTTAAACATGATTTTCGATTATTTAGACAATGATACACCACTCGACCTATTTCGTCAACTTATTTTTTTTCTTTCCCACAATATGGCGCCCAGTCGTCTCCATATTGATTTTCGATTATTATCATATCTTTAGTTGCACTCTCATGATTAAGACGAATCGATTGATGTATAAATCATTAAAATCGGTCCACGCGTTTGGTCTCTAGTGTGCCACAAAGAAACATACATACATAAATAGACTGTTAAACACTATACTCTACCACTATATCCTCAATATTATACATATTTACCCACAGTATTTACCATTACTTCCCACTGTTACCGTATGTTGTTTACGTGTTGAAGTGATGTAAACGAAAGAAAACAATCAGTCAGATGCCCAGTTTCGGCAAGACGCAGGTGGTTTGAGTGAAAGTTGTATGAGAAACAATTGACAGCTTGCGAAACTATTATATTTTGACATCACCAAGACGACTAGAGGCGCCAAGTGAAATGCAAGGGCATTACCGAACTTATTTGGAAGCGCTTCGTCGTTTTTTAGGGTTCCATGCCCAAAGAGAAAAAACGGGATCCCATTATTAAGACTCTGCTGTCCCTCTGGCTGTCTGTCCGTCTGTCAGTCACCAGGCCGTATCTCATGAACCGTGATAGCAAGATACTTAAAATTTTCACAGAAAATGTATTTCTGTCACCGCTATAACAACAAATATTAAAAACTTCGTATGCGTGGAGTTAGTTATTTGCTCATACTTTTTGACCCCTGTTCACTGCTCGTTCGCCGTAGATACTTTTTGAGTTTATTCCGGACATACATACAGACAAACAGACAATTTTTTTAAAAACGGTATCGATTGTAGGTCATACCCCAAGTATTCTTTTAAAAAAATATTCAATGTACAGTTTTGACTTCCCTACCATTTTATTATATGTATATATAAAATTAAATTAATATTTAATGGGGGACTCTCATACAGCTAACGTGATTTATTTGTCATTTTTTGCTCCATAATAATAACGGCAACAAATATTACGAGGATATTTAGTTATATATTCACTTTATAAATAAATAATTAAATTAATATAAAATAAACATTTAAAATCGGTCCCCCCCATTTCCCCATGCAACAGGCGTAATTTTTTGCCGTTTTTGGTACGGAACCCTTCGTGTGTGAGTCTGACTCGCACTTGGCTGGTTTTTTAAACCTTATAACTTGAACAAAATTCGTAATTAAAGCCACATATTTTGACCAAGGTGTAGAGTTTGTGAGTTAGGCCTTGTAAAGTTTGTTAGAAGCTTGGCTCTACATGAGATCTGATGATTTTTTGACATTGATAGTAATATGGTCTCGTCTTGGCAACATTTTATATGCAAATGTTTTATTATTATTATAGTCTTCACATCGATCGGTCCTCTGCCACGCGCATCCATCGGCTTCCCGCGATCTTCACCAGATCGTCGGTCCACCTGGGGGTCTTTCCATCGAGCATCGTCCGGTGCATGGTCACCATTCGAGAATTTTATCTACTTTGTGTGTTTTTTTTTACGCGATAAATTTTAAAAGAGATTAAGGCACCGGTTTTTTCCGTCTTATTCTGGGATAATCTCCACTTTACACAATGACTCACTGGGTTCTAATGACACTTTAATTAATTTAATAGTGCGCCACTGTAGTCAAACGCGAGTCCGAGGGGGGGCGGGGGGTCACAGGGGACATGATCCCCCCAAAATCTAAGGTCAAATTGAAAAATATCAAATATTTGCCAAAAATAAAAGGAAATTTCTAGCTATCCCCTAACAGCGATAAATTTATAGTTTGATGACATCTAGTGGTGTTTTTATGAACTACGTACGATGGCCAAAATAACTTGGAAATGACATCTAGTACTAGTTTAGAAACAAGGAACCGAACTACGTACCTAGTTTTGGTAATTCTAGCAAAATTGACATGCGTCGTTTGTCGCAATAATGTTTATTTCATTCGAGATACCTTTTTTTATTAGTGTAGTGAGTGACCCCCTCCAAAATTTCAGGCTGCGACCGCGCCTGACTGTAGTGAATAAAGTTTCTAGAGCTCAGTAGGGGACACAACATTAAAAAAACAAATGTTATTTTGCTGATGTTCCAGGGCAGAAAAAAGTTGTCTGGAATTGTTTAAAATTCGTCCACAACACTAAAATACGATATCGACGCGTCGCCATCGGACGATGCAATGTCTCGTACGTAAAGTACAGCTTTCAAAACTTCACGCGACCCTTGACAATTTTCATTCACACCCAAGAATCATAAAACGCACAGACAAAACTTTCATCCTTATGGTCCATTAAAGTGATAAGATACTTTAACATAACAATAAAACAGTGTTATAGGAAGGTTATAGGCTATAAAGAGATTTAATTTAATAAGGCACAAGTGTGTAGTCTGGGTCGTTAAATAAATAACTTACAATGAATATATCCACAAGGCAGGGAGTAGAGACTACGTCACCAATTATAGACAGATCTCTGTTCTTTCAGCTCTTTCTAAAGTGTTGGAGAGGTATCTTAATAATTTACTGGTTTCGTATCTGAATAAATATAAAATATTATCTGATAATCAATTTGGTTTTCGAAGCAGTTTATCCATGGAAGACGCGGTCTCAAGCCTTTTTAAAGCACTTGTCACTAAAACGGACAAAAGGCTTAAATGTTATGGTGTCTTCCTTGACCTCTCCAAGGCCTTTGATACCGTCTCCATCCCCATTCTCCAACTCAATCAACTTTCAACAAGTTGGAGTGTATTGGAATTCGGAGTCCTAGCCTGCACATGCTCAGTAGCTATCTTACTAGCCGCTCAAAATGTGTCAAAAAGGTAGTTTTGTCAGCGATGAGGTATCAATATGTTACGGGGTTTGACGCTATTTCTCATATATATGGATCAGCTTTGCCATCTATCTCTTGATAACTGCAACATATTTTTCTATGCCGATGATACGGCGCTTCTCGTCTATGGTGATAGTTGGGTCTCTGCTAAGCATAATGCGGAGAATGATCTTGGTTTTGATCAGGGAATGGCTATCCATCAATCTCCTCCGGTCCGGTCCAGTCTAAAATTCGACATTGCAAAATCTCAAGTAAACATTACCCCTAGCCGATATTAAATTACACCTTTGTCGGAAAACAGACATAAACTCGTGTCGCTGCAAAGCACTTAGTACTGTCAGAAGCGTAAAGTATCTGGGTGTCCATCTCGATGACAGGCTTGACTGGCATGTCCAAATTGAAGGCCTTACAGGACCAGTTCGGAGACTCATTTACATCTTTAAAAACCTGCGCCACTAGGCTGACCGGTCAACACTCTTTGCGGCATACTTTGGATTGTGAGAGAATATTCTCCTACTGTATCTGTATGGGGAAGGGCTAATAAAACTTTTTTGATGAAACTGAAACGAGCACAGCGAGCAGTCTTTAAGGTTTTATTATGTAAACGTAGGACATATCCAACGGCGAAACTGTATTCGGAGTGCGAGGTTCTTACGGTTAGGCAGCTATCCATCCTTCGTATGCTTCTATGCAAGCACTCTTCCCTGCCTTTGGAGCGCGACACATCATCAAGACGTCACTGTGCTCCTGTTTGAACTCAGATCATGTGTCACACAGCATGGGCCAGTAAACAATATAACGCTCTCAGCAAAAAATTATACAACAAGATTCATAAAATAAAACCCATTTTTTCATTGACACTACATAATGTAAAAAAAACTGTATGTTTTAAAATACAAGTTTGAGGAAACTGAAGATCTTATTAGGTAAACTACACATAAACGCACACACACACACACACACACACACACATACGGTTACATTTGCACTAAATTATAACACTAAGTTCTAAAGATGTACGCTATTGAGTTTGAATTATCTGGGAGGAACCACTGACTCCTGAGAAACAGGACATGCCCTAGTTTGGGAGTTTGAGACTCACATTGTTTTGAAAATATTAACTGTTAGGTGCACATTGTAAAATTAATGTTAATGTATCATTTTATTCTTGTTAAATAAATATTATTATTCTCGAAAAGGTTCTTGGTTCATTTGTGGGTCAAGGTATATGTTACTATAATAAACCAAAAGAAATAATTGATTTACCTTTTAATAAGTTTAAAGTGTGTATAAAAACATGTCTCCTTAAAAAAGGTTACTATACTGTTAAAGATTTCATGAATGGTAAGGCACCTTGGGCTTAATATAATACACTAAGTTGTTTTACTTTGAAAGAAAGAAAGAAAGAAAGAAAGAAATTTTATTTGTAACAACATGTGTAAGTAAGATTGTCAGTGATAATTAGCTAAGTACATAACATGTTGTGCCAATATCGGCATACAAATTAATTATTATTTATATTCATTATTATCATTCTAAGATTCAAATTACAAAAATGAAAAGGTCAATAATGTCAATACAATAAAAAATGACAATAAATTGGGCAAACACTTTAAATAATATGTCAATACTTTCAAAACAAACATAGTCAAATACACACATCAAAAGTGTCTAGGGATCAAGCATTTTTATGCGGATTTCTTGAGATTGAGATGTGGCTTTGTAATAAATTTATGATTTTATAAATTTATATGGATCCTTTTTGGTGCATTTCATAATTTGAATCAGGAACTGTGAATCAAATTCGAGTAAAAGATGAAAATCAGCTGTCAATATTTTCCCTATAAAAACATACAACGCATTGAAGACATTATTAGTGCTACTGTTTCCCTACTACTGATTAAAACCAACGTTATTATGGAGCGGCGACGTCATTTAAGCAGGGAAGAAATGCTCAGAGCCGTGGGAATGATAGAAGCTGGTTCCCGGCAACGTACTGTGGCTTTAGCTCTGAATACAAGTCAGAGTGTTATCAGTCGACTTTGGACACGATACCGAAGCACTGGTACCGTGGCTGAGCGCCATGGAGGACGGTATCGCTGCACCACACGGAGACAAGACCGATACATTCAAATCTTAACTCGAAGAGCTCCAACAATAACCGCCATGATGTTAGCCGTGAGGCTTCATCACTCTTCAGGGAACTTAATTAGCGACCAAACAGTCAGAAACCGCTTGCATGAACTGAACCTTCATTCCCGAAGACCGCTACGGGTACCACCTATAGCAATGCACAATCGTAGGATTCGATATCAATGGGCTCTTGAACACAGAAATTGGGCAGAAGAACAATGGCGTTTCGTGTGCTTTTCTGATGAGTCTCGTTTTGGTATGAGACCGGATACAAGACGTATACGACACTGGAGAACCCCTGGACGCCAACAGCGATTAAAATCCTGCCAGGAAGTCCATCCTTATAGTGGTGGAACCATCATGGTATGGGCGGGTATTTGGATCGGCGGAAGAACTGAGTTGATTTGGATCAGAGGCAACCTCAACGCTCAAATTTATGCTGAGACGATTGTATCAGACGTCATCGTTCCTCTACAAGTGCAAATCGGTCCCTTATTTCAGTTAATGCATGATAATGCACGACCGCACACCGCAAGAGTTGTAAGACAGACTCTCGCCGCAGCTAACATCAATGTCCTGCCCTGGCCTGCTCAGTCGCCAGACTTGAACCCGATTGAGCATGCATGGGATATGCTACAGAGAAGAGCTCTGCCGAATATGGAGGGTATCCAGTCGCAAGAAGACCTTTTTTTGTTGTTGCAACGAACATGGGCGGCCATTCCACAGCGTGATTTGGATGAACTCATTTTGAGTATGCCAAACCGATGTTCTTGTGTTGTTAGTGTTCGCGGTAGAAATACGGATTATTAATTGTTTAAGTTACCCAATAAAATTTTAGAGAAAACTGTTATTTCAGTCTTTTTTTCGAACTTTTGTGTTAGTGGTTCAAATGTCAAAAATCCCTTTATTAGGAAAATGGCAAATTTCTTTATTAATGCAAAGGTGACTTGGTTTATCGTTACTGTGACAAACGAAAACACTTTATTTGATGAATCCTTAAAGAAAATTTTAATTAATATCAATCAGGAGAAAAGTTATTGCAAAAATATATGTTGATCCCTAGACACTTTTGATGTGTGTATCAGTAAATTGGGTAGAAACTGTTAATACATGTCAAAACTCTCAATTCAATAATTAAATGTCAATAAAATTGGGCAACTAAACAAAATACTAATAAATTCAAATTTAAATTGAGTAATAGTTGCATTTCAAATGTCAATTTAATAATCAAATGTCAATAAAATTGGTCAAAACTATATATAACATGTCAATATGTACTTGCAATTCAAATAGTAGAATAAAAATAAAATAAAATCACAATTTGTCAGTTAAAAAATCTGATACAGCATAATAACATTTATCAGTTAATAGTTTCTTAATTTTCTGTTTAAACACATTATAATTTAAATCTTTCAAAGATGTTGGGAGTTTAATAATAAACTGGCTCCTAGAATATATAAATATTCTAGGAGCCATACAGAATACATTATTTCCCATTAGGGCTGTTCTGGAGTTGGGCATGCAAAGTCTACTGTTATCACGTCTGTGGCGATCTAGTACATCTGCCATTTTTACAAATAGGTGCATGTTCTCTTTTACAAATAAGAGGATTTCAAAAATATACAAAGACGGAAGTGTCAGAATCTTATATTTTAAGAAGTAAGGTTTACAACTATCCGTAGTTTTTAAATCAAACATGGCTCTTATGCATCTTTTTTGCATTTTAAATGCTAAATCTTTGTCAGTAGAATTCCCCCAGAAGATAATACCGTATCTCAGAATTGACGCAGCTAAGCCGTGATATGCAGTGAGCAGGGCGTCTGTGTTCAATAAGGAGGAAAGTTTAAACAACGCATAGGCCGCACTGCTGACTTTCTTACTAAGGTATTCTATGTGAGGTTTCCAATTTAATCTAGAATCTACCATTATTCCGAGAAATTTGACGCTTTCAACTTCGCGTATGTCAACATTTTGTTGATCAATTTTTAAACATATATCATTATTTTTACGTTGACTAAATTGCATTAATTGAGTCTTTTCAAGATTTATTTTTAAATTATTATCATTTAACCATGAAATAACGGATGTCAGAGAATTCTTAATGGCATGTTCATAAATGTCAGGATCTTTACAGGGAATTGTCAAAGTACTGTCGTCAGCGAACAGAGTAATTGGATAGTCAACAGATTTAGGTAAGTCATTAATATACACGTTGAAAAATAATGGACCAATCGCACTCCCTTGAGGAACTCCATATTTAACCGTGCGCGTTTCTGAATAATAATTTTCTTCAATATGCGATTTTGTATTAATTTGTGTAATGACAGTATACTGTTTTCTATTTACTAAATAACTTTCAATCAATTTCAGAATATTTCCTCTAATACCGTATGCGTCAAGTTTTTTTAATAAAATGTCATGATTTACGTAGTCAAAAGCTTGTGTCATATCACAATATATTGCAGAAATAGGGTTTCTTTTGTCCATATTAGTTATTATATTATTAAGAAATTCGAACAGGGCTTTGTTAATATTTTTATTTTGACGAAAACCATTTTGTTCTTTACACAAAATATTTTTACTTTCTAGATAGTTATAAATTTCTTTATAAATATATTTTTCGAAAACTTTTGATATTATTGAATTTATGGCAATCGGTCTATAGTTATTTATTAACAATGTATTTCCTTTTTTAAATAATGGTTTGATTATAGATGTTTTAAGTTGATCTGGATATATACCAGAACTAATGCTCACATTAATAATATGACTCAAATGACCACTTATCAAATCCCCCACTGACTTAACTATCTTAGTTGATATACCATCATGCCCCTCGCTATTTGTATTTTTCAAATTTTTTATAATATTTAAAATTTCTTGAGGTATACTGGGTGCCATAAAAAATGAATCTCTTCTATTTTCTAATTTGGAGGATTTATATGATTTAGAAACCGATGTCGAAATTATTTTGTCAATGAAATAATTATTAAAAATATTGGCTATTTGTTCTGGATTCACAATAGTTTCGTGATTAGCATTAATTTCCAAAATATGATGTTTAGGAACATTAAGCCTGGTTTTATTTATAATAGACCAAGTAGATTTCGACTTATTTTCAGAATGTTTTATTAGAAAATCGTTCTGTGCTCGCTGTGTAAGTCGAATAATTTTTTTGTACAGTTTTTTGTATTTTACTAAAATGTCTTTATTTATGTTTGTTGGCTTGAGTCGATAATTCCAAAGAAGTCGTCTTTTTTTCTTACTGCATATTTTAATACCTTTGGAGACCCACTTGGGCTTCCTGATAACAGATATAGTGATTAGCTTACATGGAAAACAAAGGTCATAAAATAACTTAAAATAACTCATGAATGAGGAAAATGCAGTGTTTGGATCATCTGTGTCGTATATTTCTGAGAACGATAACTTCATGAGGCAATCCCTAAATTTTGTAATATTTTCGGCACTATAATCTCTACATTTTTTTCGCCAAAATTTCAATGCATGTACATTCTTCACAGAACAGGTCAATAGTTGAGCAGTATGATCGGATAAAGCTAATTCTATCACCTCCGTCCTGCACGCCTTTAGAAAGTTATGGGCAAAATTATCAATACATGTATGGCTTATCAATCTGGTTGGCTCTTTCAATGCCAATTTTAGATTATAATTAAGAAGAAGACATTCAAACTCTAAAGTAATATTGTTTTTTTTTAGTACGTCAATATTAAAATCACCTGCTATTATAATATTATCGAACTTTTTTCTACTCAGAAGGGATAATAATTGATCCATCTTAGAGAAAAATATGTTCATATAGGCCGTTTTAGGAACCCTATAAATGCATACTATTACAATCCTATAATGTAGCAGTTCCACCGCACAGCATTCGAATATGCCCGGCAATGAAAGCTCTGCTACCTTCGGTAATGCCTTCCATCGATGGCATTTTTGAATTAAAATACAAACTCCGCCCCGCTTAGAGTTTTCTCTACTGAAGTGTGAAGCTATCTGGTAATTGGGGACAGATAGAAAGTTCTCATAGCCAGCCATCATAAAGTGCTCCGTTACACATATCACGTCAATATTTTTATTTTTATCAGACAGCTCCTCTAAACTTACAACAAGTGAATCAGACTTGTTTATTAATCCAGCTATATTTTGATGTAATATATTTAAAGGTATTTTAAAGGTATATGAATTTTTAGGAAAGAAAAAAATCTGAGTCACCTGTAACCGATTGAGTTTGCTTGGGCTCTCTCTCAGAAATTACATCTTTGCTACTGAAAATTTCAATGTCAAGAATTAAACTTTTAAGATTCTCAAATATATTTTTCATACCTATATTATTTAATTTACCATTACTCCTCGAAAACATAGCATAATCGTAAGTTAGTTTTAAATTTGAGTCCAATATATAAGCGTAGTTATTCGAAAATATGTCAAAACTTAATATATGTATTATTAAATGTCTCAATTCTGGAATTAAACATATTAGAAAATTCTTTACATTTATATGTTGGGGCACATAGTATAATATTAGTGTGATTTATCGTTTGTAATGTCTGTTGCAATTGTATAACAATATCAAAATAATTTAAAGTAGTCAAAAAATCTTCTTCGCCGATGAATATAATACAATAGTCCTCAAATGTGTAGTTTTTTAATTTATTTTTCAGGTTTTCAATCATTTTCAAAATCCCACATTTCGGTGTTAAATAATGTATTATGTGACGATCTTGGAAAGAACTCTCTGCAATATCCAGGATACTGTTTTTATTATTGCTACTCAAAATACATATTTTTTTAGATAAGTTATTGCCACTCACGGCCTTATCATTACTTTTATGGGTTTCATTCTTCTTCTCTATTTTATCAGACGACTGTGGTGAAAAAAAATCTCTGTTTGCCCTTCTTGGAGTAGATGAAATATTTTTAGTTTTGAGATTTCGGCTGTTTGTGTCATCGGTACTCTTGGTTAACAGTTGACTTGCATCTTTTTCTTGTAAAGCGATTTTAAGTTGTTCGTTTACCAATGACAGATTGTTTATTTCTTGTTTCGCCGACGCTAGATCACTTTTAAGTTTGCATATCTCTTTTTTTAAGACTTGTATTAGTTCGGGTTCGCCACTCTCGCCATCTATTGAAATATTTGGTAAGCTATTTGCAGTGTCATCTAGTGTCAAATCGTTTATTATTTCACTTGGTGAAATCGATCTTCGTCTGCGGCAAGTTATGTTCTCAAAATCCATTTCGTTTATAATGAAAATTATTCTTTATTTAAAAAATATCCGGTCGCCGTTCGGGTATCGAACTGACGACTTTTGGTGCTTGAGGTGAAGATTTAGCAACTGCGCTAAATTTCCTTAAGAATAGTTGACGAAATTTATCTACGCTTGATGTCTTGTATAACGTTTGTATTGAGTCCGTTAAATATAAACTATTTGAGCACGACTTATGTTATTAGATTACCTTATTTTTAAAATGTTATTTTTACAAAACTGTTTATGACGTGTTTAGTATTATTGAATATTTATTTATCAAAATGAAACCTTTTATCACTTGTATTTGTTATTTATGTTCTTTTGAATTCACTTTTCGCTCTCATTTTGCACTGATCACACTTTGGAAGGCTGTTGCACTTTATTCAATTTTATGACGTTATTACCGAATAAAAAGTTTTACAAACAATGAACAGAAGAAAATATTCTCACTTTTAAATAATTATTACTGTATTGGCTAGAAATTCCTTGTTGCATTGCATTTATAAATAAACTTTTGTAATTCTTAATTTAAAAATAGTACCTAGCTATACTTAACTTTTAATAATTAATAATATTAATGTGATGAAAGTTGTCATCAACACATGTTTTCAATTTTTGATGTCATCTTTCAATTGACGACTCTGTATGAAACAAAACAGGGAGAAAAAAATAGCCCTTGCTGAGTTTCTTGCCGGTTCTTCTCAGTACAAGGTCTCCCGCCGTAGATTTACGAACCGATGGCGTAGCGTTTGACTTTCACAAGAGCTTGTAACAGCCTAGACTGAATAAATGAGTTTGAGTTTTATTATTATTTATAATATTAGTAGGATATAGTAGGTAGGATAGTACTTAACGAATATCGTTACAGTGTCAATACACATTTTTAATGACGTAATAACATAGAACATTTGAGAGATAAACGGTCGAAGTTATGTTTTTATGTATGCAATACCTACTTTATACATCTTACGTGACAGTGTGATTTATTATTCATGATCTTCTTTACATAAAATTCATATAAAACCGGACTTAATATCACTATAAAACCTTTTTTCCCTTCCCCTTCGATTTTTCTTGGAATATAGTTCACCTGTATCTGCATACATTGAAAAACTTAACTATGATAATGTTTTGCTCTCTGATATTGAAATTGTTTGTATCACAGTAATACACTATCCGCAAAGATATACTAAGATTATTGCATTCTAGATACAAAAGAAAGAGATCCTAGGTTTTTTGTTAAACCTACAAAACTCTAAAAAGAAGTGTTCGTTAAACATATATCATTAATATATATTTTGGCAGTTACAAACACAAAATAAATAATAACAATCAAATCACCCACGTTATTCGCATATTCAGGTTGATTGTGGAAATCAGAAGCAATGCTAAATATAAAAATAATAATAAATCTTTTCGATACTATAAGTAAGATAAACATATAATTATTTATATTTTTGTACATAACGATTACCAGCACAGTGCAAACCACATTAGTATTATACAATTTAATAGTTACAGCGTTATTTTTAGGGTTCCGTAGCCGTGACAAGGAACCCTTATAGTTTCATCATGTCCGTCTGTCCGTCCTCAGTTTTGCGTGGAGACTATTAGCACTAGAGAGCTGTAATTTTGTGAAGAAATGTAGGTATATCGATCACACCAACAAAATGGTAGAATAAAATTTTGAAAAATATTTTTTAGTGTAGCTCCCCTACATGTAACGTTAGGATGATTTTTGTTTTCATCATCTATCCCATCGAGTGGGATATCGTTAAAAAGGTCCTTTAAAATTACTTAGGGGTATTTTTCGATTTAAGGATCCGTTTGCAAAATATTGAACTTTAAAGTGCTATTTTTTGTTCGAGTAGGGCGTCCTCTTCTGTAAAAGCTAAACAATTGGATTGAAAACCCTGGAAAATATCATAATAATAGTGCTTTTCATTATCTATTAGGGAAAATTATAATAAGATAGATTTGTTACTTTAAGGTAATAGTCGTTCAACTTTGGTTAAATAAATTTCTTACCTATTGAAAGTTTAGAAGAAAACAATATTATAAAGTTATTGTAGCGTAAAACCTTGCATTGCAACCAAATCTAAAAACATCTATTTAAAACCCTCAGTTAAATATCAATAGTTCCACAATGCTACCGCGAGTACCAACGGCAATGGCTTCTGAGTCGCGCTAACGTTAAGTTTTTATAAAAAGTATATAAGCACTTGAAAAGTTCGGCGGTTATACCGGACCGCAGTACGTCGTCATGCACGGATCCAAATCTACAAGTATTTTAGCTAAAAGTGTATTTTTTAAATAGCCGCGAGTACTGCTTGACACCGCCCGTGCTGTGTGTCAGCGAAGATCGCTACGCCCTCAGTCGCAGGACACCCGCACCGCAGCCGCAGAGAGAACCAAGACCGAGACAGCTGACTCTCCATCCCTCTCCAACACCGAGAAAATGAAAATTCGACGCGCTATCTTCTTTTACGCACATTGCCGACTGCGCAATACCTAGACAAAGTATAAAATGAATAATATTGCCTACCCTGGCCCAATCCACTACCCCGTGGAGCCCTGGAACCTTAGTCACCGATAGAAACACAACACCACCAAAATGTAGTGTTATTAAATTTTACTGTGGTCCTCTGTTGGAAGGAGGTTGTTTCCCTAGACGGGCGCTAAAATTCGAGCAGAAAACCAAGGCATAGGCCTTACCTCTCTTAAGTGTTACTCCATCACGCAGAAGCTGCTTAACCGATTTGGATAAAATTTGGTAAGTATATATAGTTTATGATCTGGATTGAGATAGAGGATACTTTTAATTCCGGAAAAATGTTAGGTTCTTGTGGGATTATCACATAACCAAAGTTAACACGTAAAAATAATTTTACTGTAGTACTTTTTTTAGAAGACGGAGGAAAAATATCCCATGGAACTACTCCAGGTTGTCAATTTTGAACAGAAAGCATTCGCTGTGACTTAATAAACTCAATTAGAGCCTCTCAATAGACACGGTTACTTTAGGCTGCTCACAGGAATTAATTTATTTTTAAAATCCACTTGCAGCAATTTCGCTAAATCTCAATTTAATTATAACATAATATAGATAGACCATAGAATAATGTGAAATTGACTTTGACGTTTAGACACTTTTCTATGGGATTTTAGTTGAATTGAAAGTTAGCAAAATTGCTGCAAGTGTATTTCAAAAATAAATCAATTCCTGTGAGATAGGCATGCGTCCGATATATCAAAACGAATCCAAAATCCGATTTGAATCACAAATCGATACCGAACGATTTCTCAACAAGAAAATCCGATTTCAGAAATCTAACCGAACCAAAACGCTAGCGATCTAATACCACCATAGTATCCAAATGTAAATCGGATTCGAAATTCGTGCTTTCGTTTTCGGAAGTCCGTTTTCGGTTTGCTGTTTACGGAAATCTATTGCGCTTCTCTAAGGCGGGATTATTTATCACTGAAAAGAGCCGTCTAAGAACATCAAAAGTCGAGCAACTTACATTTTAGAACGCTAACCTGACGTAATAAGGTTTAATTTTGTAAATGGTTTGCAAAATAATAAAAACAAACAAAAAAAAATACTAAAAAAATATGTAAAAAGAAATCATTGTATATAAGCCGATTTTTAAATGCGCCGCAAAAGTTTTACTCTTAACCGTAAACATAACTTTTCTGCTAGTCCTAAGCCTAGATTTAAAGCATGAAGGAAATCTACGAGTATCCTTGCTTCCTACAATAATTGTTTGTGATTGTCGTTAGCTAATAAAACCAAATCATAACACAAACTAGTGAATTGGCTTAGTTCGGCACATCTGAAATCGGATATCTAAAAACGGATTTTAAAATCGATTTTGAAATCTGAAATCCGATAAATATCCGTTTGCATTCAGAACCAAAAACGCCCATGTCTACTGTGAGAAGCCTAAAGTAACCATGTCTATTGAGAGGTTTTAAACTGACTTCAAATAGGAAGAGCCTACTTGTCGCACAGTGAGATATATTTCAATGCCAGCTGGGCTGTCACGTAAAAATTTTAATAAGTGGGACTTCTAAATCTCGATTCAATTAAAACTACATTTAACCCATAGAATGCCAATGTTAAAATTAATTCAGTAACGGGCTTACTCGTAAAACGTAAATAATATAAACGTAAAATGCATTGATTACCTACTTCAAGCACATATTAAATTTACAAAGCCTTAAAACGCTTAAAATAAAATTGAATTATTAAAAATACAAAAGCCGTTAAAAATACCCCTGACAAGTGGATGATGCAGCGCCGCCTTAGTTGATACTACTGCATATTGCACTCTAATGTGCACTAGTATTTAAAAAAAAAACATTAAAAATTAATAAATTATACATACTCTTAAATTATATATAGACTACACTTAAAGTCAAATGTAAATATTAACATTTATATTAGATATGTATGGCCAAATACATGTCTAATAAATCTGAGTTGGGATTTACTGCTCAGGTTAATATAATGGGCTGCAACCAGAGAAAAGCTCTTGGGGTATTCTATTTTTTCCTTTACCCGCAATCGAACAAGTAATATCATATAATAATAAAAGCTTATTAATGTGGATAAAATATAATATCCTAAAGAGAAAACGTTTTATTCCGCGCGGGTGTCCGATCGTATGATCACGTGGTAAGTGTCATTTGCAGTGCCATCACGTAATGTTCCCTGATATAAATCCGACGACGCAATGCTCAGCTTTCGTTTTTGATTAACTTGCACAAATACAATTACGGTATCTTTTTCATTAGTATCGAGCGATGGTGAGAAAATAATAGAATGTTATTTTCGCCTTTTTTGTCGTACGCGACAATCTGATATATATATCTATCAGTTGTCGATTGATATTTGAGTAATAAGTACAGATAATTTGAATAAATTTTCAGGAATCTATTTTTTTTATTACTTCTTACAGGTACCTCCAGGTGCATTCAAACACGCTACTTTTTGGCTTCCAAGGTACATTCAACAGGAAATCAACAAATGCCTTTTTAAGGACAAAGAAGGATAGCTACTATCTAGCTACTTCCAAACACAACTTTCCTGAGAGAACTTTTGAGGATAACATAATGTAAACAACGTCCGCTTCCATTCACAATGTCACAAAAGGTGGTTCCATTAAGATGCCCCCGGAATAAGATGAACTTCAGTGCACCTTATCGCAGGACAGTATTCAGATCTTAAATTAACTTCCCTATTACAAGACTATGCAAGTTGGACACGAAATGTACTTAATCAGCTTGACGTTTTCTGGGACTCACCCGATGAGATTCAATCGTATTTAAAGAAGTATTTAACCAAAACTGTAATTTTTGATTTATATAATTTTCTTAAATTGTATGATATTTACCTTTAAATATTTAAATCTAAAGAAAATATATCTAGAAAAAATTCCACGTGGACCAGGCAGCAGACGGGACTCGAACCCGCACCCTTCGCAATCCGGGCGAATGCACTGACCAATTATGCTACCGCGGCCCTCACGGACCGCGTCGAAATTTTTTCTAGCTATTCTTAAGCTGCAAGGCAGCGCCATCTCTTCACATTATAGGTAAACCCACAATGTCAAATGAATACTTTTACAAGTATTAAACATTTGAAAGAAGAAATAGCATATTCTTTAGATTTAAACATCAAGCAGTTACATGCTTTAAAAATAATAAAAATTATAACTATAATTGCTATTTCTTCTTTCAAATGTTTAATACTTGTAAAAGTATTCATTTGACATTGTGGGTTTACCTATAATGTGAAGAGATGGCGCTGCCTTGCAGCTTAAGAATAGCTAGAAAAAATTTCGACGCGGTCCGTGAGGGCCGCGGTAGCATAATTGGTCAGTGCATTCGCCCGGATTGCGAAGGGTGCGGGTTCGAGTCCCGTCTGCTGCCTGGTCCACGTGGAATTTTTTCTAGTTATATTTTCTTTAGATTTAAACATCAAGCAGTTACATGCTTTAAAAATAATAAAAATTATAACTATAATTGCTATTTCTTCTTTCAAATGTTTAATACTTGTAAAAGTATTCATTTGACATTGTGGGTTTACCTATAATGTGAAGAGATGGCGCTGCCTTGCAGCTTAAGAATAGCTAGAAAAAATTTCGACGCGGTCCGTGAGGGCCGCGGTAGCATAATTGGTCAGTGCATTCGCCCGGATTGCGAAGGGTGCGGGTTCGAGTCCCGTCTGCTGCCTGGTCCACGTGGAATTTTTTCTAGTTATATTTTCTTTAGATTTAAACATCAAGCAGTTACATGCTTTAAAAATAATAAAAATTATAACTATAATTGCTATTTCTTCTTTCAAATGTTTAATACTTGTAAAAGTATTCATTTGACATTGTGGGTTTACCTATAATGTGAAGAGATGGCGCTGCCTTGCAGCTTAAGAATAGCTAGAAAAAATTTCGACGCGGTCCGTGAGGGCCGCGGTAGCATAATTGGTCAGTGCATTCGCCCGGATTGCGAAGGGTGCGGGTTCGAGTCCCGTCTGCTGCCTGGTCCACGTGGAATTTTTTCTAGTTATATTTTCTTTAGATTTAAACATCAAGCAGTTACATGCTTTAAAAATAATAAAAATTATAACTATAATTGCTATTTCTTCTTTCAAATGTTTAATACTTGTAAAAGTATTCATTTGACATTGTGGGTTTACCTATAATGTGAAGAGATGGCGCTGCCTTGCAGCTTAAGAATAGCTAGAAAAAATTTCGACGCGGTCCGTGAGGGCCGCGGTAGCATAATTGGTCAGTGCATTCGCCCGGATTGCGAAGGGTGCGGGTTCGAGTCCCGTCTGCTGCCTGGTCCACGTGGAATTTTTCTAGTTATATTTTCTTTAGATTTAAACATCAAGCAGTTACATGCTTTAAAAATAATAAAAATTATAACTTTAAATATTTGTTACACTTGGACTTTAAACCATTCGAAATGTTTTGATATTTTTTGGTGTAAATAAAAAAAAAAAAAAATATACTGACTTTTTGAAGTTCGTAAATAAATTGACGTTTCCTAGTACAGCCGATTATACTTAAATAAATAAGTAAATCCCATCAAAAATATAAAAGTGAAATGAGAGGCAAGATCAATATTTATGATATATGCCTTGGTTGTTGACTTCAACGACAAAAGAAGTAAGATCTAAATGGGCGCCAAGTTTAATGGTCAGTCCTGAAATTCATTTATAACAACATAAAATCTATCTTCTCAAATATGTAAAAAAAGTAACTGACTAATTGACCGACTGACTGACATATCAACGCACAGGCCAAACCGCTAAGTCTAGAGACTCCAAATTTGGCACGTAGGTTCCTTATAAGGTGCACTAGCATCCCTAGACCGATAGATAAGTGCTGAAAGGATTTTCAAAATTCGACTCCGTAGTGTTAATTAAAGGATGAAAGTTTATATAAAAACTCTTATTACTTGAGTTAATAGACTTGAAACTTGGCACAAATACTTCTAAATAAGTTGTTTTTTTCGTAATCAGCGTCCTGATAAACCATACAAACAATGCCCATGTAGATTTTGAGACTTTGTCACCCCATTTTCAACTTAGGGGTTGAATTCTGAAAAAAACGTGAAACAATTGTTTTTCCCCATACAAAATTTAGACTCCCGTTTTACCCCCTTCATCATCATCATCATCAGCCTATTAATGTCCTCACTGCTGGGGCACAGGCCTTCCCTATTAATGGAATAGGGATATTGGTCTATGACCCACCACGCGGGCCCAGTGCGGATTGGTGGGTGCTAACGACTGCAGATGTAGCCGGGACTAACGGCTGAACGTGCCTATCCGATGCACGGAGGAGCTTCAGATAGTAATTTTTGGTCACCCATCCAATGACCGACCACTGCGAAAGTTGCTTAAGTTCAACGATCGCAGCCGAACGCGCTAACCACTTGCACCATCGAGCTCGTCATTTTACCCCCTTGTGGAGGGAAATTTGGAAAAGTCCATAAGGAACCTACGTTTCGTTCAATTAAAATTCATCCATATAAAACTTCGACAACCTTAATCCCCTTTTTAGTAGGTAGGGTAGTTTAGGCAAACCAAAAATGGCACACTTTATCATTTATTCAGATAAGTATTCATACTAAGTTTTAATTGTATTAACTCAAAGAATAAGATTTAACATACAAACTGATCCCTTTTTTACCCTATTAGGGGTAGATTTTTGAAAAACCCTGATACACGTTATTCTTTTTTCTGGTCTTTAGTAAAAATATCATTTTTAGAAATGCGCGTTAATATTCATCCATATTAAAACTTCGACACCCTCCCAATCCCCTTGAGGGGGTAGTTTCGGAAAACTAAAAATTACAAATTTTATAATTTATTTAGAAGTATTTGTGCCAAGTCTTGAAGGGGTCCTACTAAAAAGGGGATTAAGGTTGTCGAAGTTTTATATGGATGAATTTTAATGCGAGGTTGAATTAACCCGAAACGTAGGTTCCTTATGCACTTTTCCAAATTTCCCTCCACAAGGGGGTAAAATGACGAGCTCGATGGTGCAAGTGGTTAGCGCGTTCGGCTGCGATCGTTGAACTTAAGCAACTTTCGCAGTGGTCGGTCATTGGATGGGTGACCAAAAATTACTATCTCAAGCTCCTCCGTGCATCGGAAGGCACGTTCAGCCGTTAGTCCCGGCTACATCTGCATTCGTTAGCACCCACCAATCCGCACTGGGCCCGCGTGGTGGGTCATGGACCAATATCCCTATTCCATTAATAGGGAAGGCCTGTGCCCCAGCAGTGGGGATATTAATAGGCTGATGATGATGATGATGATGATGAAGGGGGTAAAACGGGGTCTAAATTTTGTATGGGTAAAAACAATTGTTTCACGTTTTTTTCAGAATTCAACCCCTAAAAGTTGAAAATGGGGTGACAAAGTCTCAAAATCTACATGGGCATTGTTTGTATGGTTTATCAGGATGCTGATTACGAAAAAAACAACGATTTTAATATTCAACGTGGAGGACGTGAAATACCAACTTAAGGGTTCCATTTTTCCATTTTAAGATATGTAACGAGACTATACTGTTATCGCCGAAGAGATTAAGGATCCCGCCCACCCTAATATTTTTTACCCTAGAATCCTAGATATCTATGAAACTTCGTCAATGCGGTCTCTTATTCTCTAAAATATATGAGCATCGAACCGACGATCGGCAGCGGCGGGGCGTGATGAAGAGAGGGATTACCTCTCACTTTTTTTACTACGCTCTAAACTGTGTGCGGACTGGCTAATCGTACTAAGGGAAAATGAATAAAATAGATTCATACCTAGCATTTTTAAAAACTATACGTTAATGATAATAATTAGACATTAATTTATTTCTTTAGATAAGAAAGTATGAAAAAACATTAACATAATCGTTCCCGACATTTTGCATTATAATGCTATTAAAATGTCATCAACTTTAATATTGCTAACTAAGATAAGTACTTTCAGGGTGAATGTAATAGTAATTGAAATTCATTAAAATCTAAAGGATTGCCTTATCCTTAAGTTTACTAGACAGCAAAATATGTTTATATAATTCATTGGAACATGTTCCACAAATATGGACGAAGTTGTAAGTACGATTGCCACAGACATAGAAACGCCGAATTTAAATGCGCTGAGTGCGACCTTCCAAAGCTGCTTCCAAACCACTTTATCCAGCAAAATGCAGCAGTAGTTTTTCGTACACAGAAATTGATGAACTTTCAAATGAGCATTGTTTTGAGGAGGTCGATGATACTATATACCGCATTTTTGGGGAGCCATGCTGTTGCCAATATTAAGGCCAGTCCTGAGGGCTTGCAGTACTGCATTTTTGCGTAGTCCTATCCTCTGTTTCGAGGAACAAGCGAAACCTGAGAGTCTTTACATTTCTAGAAACCGTATTTTTATTGATTAAATTAAAATTTCTAATAGTGTCGCCAGGTTTTTTCCATGGCAGCATCTTCATTTCGCGTTCTCCTATTAATGACGTGTCCGTGTTTTAATTATACCTATATAGTATATGTTATATCATCTGTAAGTTATATCATAGTAGGTTTAGTGTCGAGAGCTCTCGTACTAATTCATAAAAGACAAAAAAAATGTGAAGAGATTTTTTAGTTATGAAATCTGCAAAACTACAAATCGCAATGACATAAACCTCTGATACTTACCTACAAAAATTAAATGTGTCTAGTAACTCAACAATGTTGCAGAATATTTATCTCAATAATTTCAATTTCTTTTCCTTTGTTAACATGATAACCTATAGATGCACTTACTCCCTGTAAACATAGTGCTGTGTTTAGTATAAAAGGGGTATGTAACTATGGAATATCACAGTTGAGATCCCGACGGGTCGGCTGCAGCATGAGGGCAATCGTTTTACTGGTATTGGGCTTTGCGGCGATAGCCGCGGCCCGTCTAGTGGATGACAACACACTAGGTAAGATCATCGCTATATTATTGTGCTTCCCTTATTACTTAGAGGAGCTCGATGGCTCAGGTGATTAGCGCGTTCGGCCTGCGATCGTGGAAGTTTCGCAATAGTCGGTCATTGGATGGGTGATCAACAACTTATTACCTCGAGAACCTTCGTGCTTCGTAAGGCAGGCTAAGTCGTTGGTCCCAGCTGCATGTTTAGTCGTAAAGACAAGACAGCTGCAGCTTAATAGCACCCAATACGCACTGGCTGATGGGTCACGGCCCAATCTCCCTATTTCATCGATAGAAAAGGCCTGTGCCCAGCAGTTGGGACTAGAATAGGTAGGTGATGATACTTTGCTTCACTTTATTCCTTTATTATTTGAGTCGTTATTTTGTATTAGTGGGAAAAACTTATATTTTTATTATTTTTTTGACAGTTTCCTTGGATATCAAACAAAGACAAATATTCATCCTTAAGCTATTAAACCATGTTACGGAACCGGTTATGTATAAGGAAGTTGAAGAAATCGGTAGGAACTACAACATTGAAGAAAACATTAGCGCTTACACTGTAAGTTGACAGTTTCATTCAAACAGAGTTTAAGTTTCGAACTTATAATTTTCAATGAAAATAATTAGATTTTTCTTACTCACAGAAAACAGATGTTGTGAAATCGTTTGTCAACAACCTCAAGTTTGGCACACTACCTCGTGGAGAGGTCTTCACTATTCACGTAGACCGACAGCTTAAAGAAGTAATAACAATGTTCCACATGCTCTATTATGCTAAAGATTTCGTCACTTTCATCAAGACCGCATCCTGGATGCGTTTGTACCTGAACGAAGGCATGTTTGTCTACGCCCTCACTGTAGCCGTCAGACACCGGGAAGACTGCAAGGGTATAATTCTACCCCCACCCTACGAAATATATCCATACTACTTCGTTCGCGCTGATGTCATCCAAAAGGCTTACTTGCTCAAAATGAAGAGGGGCCTTCTAGATCAGAAACTCTGCGATTTCTACGGAATCAGAAGGTCTGAGAAAGACATCCTGATCATAGATGAAAACATTTATGATAAACGAGTTGCCCTTAACGATAACGACAAACTCAGATACTTCACTGAAGATATCGACCTTAACACCTATTATTACTACTTCCATGTGGACTATCCATTCTGGATGAAAGATGAAGTATTCGATAAACTCAGATTCAGACGTTTCGAGCTTACCCTGTACATGTACCAGCAAATACTTGCACGATACTATTTGGAGCGCTTGTCTAATGGTTTGGGCGAAATCAAGTCTTTGTCATTGCGTAAACCTATTCAGAACGGTTACAATCCGTGGTTGGTGACCCATAATGGTGTCCAGTTGCCGATGAGACCCAACAACTATGTTACGTTACGAGATGATAATAATGCTTACGTCCGGTTTGCTGAAACATACGAACAGATCATTCAGGATGCTATTATCAAGGGATTCATAGAAGTATGTATAAGCTCGTATTTTTTTATTATTTTACATTGAACGAATAAACAATATTAACCTTATTCATATTTTTAGATCAATGGTGTAAGATTGGAATTGACTAAGGTTGAAGACGTAGAAACACTCGGAAAACTCATCTATGGCAAGATTGATAAAAGCATAGACAAGGTGCAGGTTGATGCTTACCGTTACTTGCTCATCATCATTAAGGCTGTTCTTGGTCCACAAAATCTTTTCACCAGTGACAAGTATGTTTTTTACTATGCTCGATAATTTTATTGTAGTTTATTATTTGTTATTTTTATTTTAAATAAAGCAACAAATGTGGTTAAGAGATTTTATTTTGTTACAGATACTTTGTGAATCCGTCCATTCTAGATAATTACCAGACTGCTCTGCGTGACCCAGTATTTTATCAGCTTCAGAAGCGTCTTGTCGGATTAGTGCGCCTGTTTAAACGGCGATTACCATGCTACAATAGAGATGACCTGTATTTCCCTGGTGTGAAGGTCGACAACGTGGTCAGCGACAAGCTGGTTACTTACTTTGATGACTATTTGATGGACATGACTAATGCTGTTATTCTGAGTGAAGATGAACTAAAGAAGACCTCTTCAGATTTGAAATTCCTTGTACGCAAGCGTCGCCTTAATCATCAGCCATTCAAAGTCAGCATTGACGTTCTATCGGACAAAGCCGTAGACAGTGTTGTCAGAATATTCTTGGGACCGAAATACGATCACCTAAACCGATTGATCGACATCAACCAGAATCGTATAAATTTCGTAGAACTCGACAGTTTCATTTACAAATTATCAACTGGAAAAAACACGATCATCAGAAACTCGTTGGAGATGCATAACCTTGTCCGTGATAGGATATTCACACGTGATTTGTGGAAGAAGGTTGATACCATCACCGATTTCAGGGACCTCCTAGTTAAGGATCTTAGGAACTACCATACCGGCTTCCCAACAAGATTGCTCCTTCCTAGAGGCACAGTCGGCGGTTTGAAGATGTGGTTGTACGTCATTGTGACACCATTGAAGTTAGTAGACAATGTGGACCTAAACATCTTGGACGTAAACAGCAAAGAATTAGTGGTAGATTTCAGATCGACAACTTTGCTGGACAAGAGGCCTCTTGGCTTCCCGTTCGATCGTCATATTGACTTAGCCAAGTTCTATACGCCTAACATGAAATTTATTGATGTGACTATCTTCCATAAGAAACAGGTGTGTGACATGAGAACTCGTTGGGATAGATATGTCTTGAGACAGTACAATATGATCACGGATAAAAACGCTTTCGATGAAGCGTATTTCGTAGATACTGATCTCAACAAAGCGGCTGTAGACCGTGATGTCACCCTTTGATGTATGAGCATGATGGAATAATTGAATAGATTGATTAAGCGATGACTGAATTTATTAAAATAGCAATACAGAAAATGTAAAAAATAAAAGTAAACAAGTAGTTACAGACTTTTCTTTACGGTCACATAGAACTAGTTTTATATAAATACGAGCAGCCGCCCTCAATTTCGTCCATGTTAACTTTTTTTTGTGAGAATCCCTCAGGACCTTATATTTTTCAGATATAAGAGTATCCTATATTTCATTTCAGGTTATAATCTATATGCATATAAATTTTATCCAAATCCGTTCAGTGGTTTTTGCGTGATTAAGTTACAAACTTTCACATTTATGATATTAGTAGGATACCTACATAAATAAAGTAGGATCCCTAATAAAAATGAGTTTCGAGTTAATCAAATGCGCGTTAAAATTAAATCATATAAAAAAATTCGGCATTCTCCAGTCCCCCCCCCCCCCCCTTATTACGTACTTTAAGCAAACCAAAAATGGCAAATTTTATAATCTGGCATAACAATAACAAAGTAGCGGCTGCCCGTGACTTCGACATTCTTTACACAATCTTTCATCCCCTTTTCCCTCTTAGGGGTAGATTATCGAAAACCCTTAATACACGTTATTCTTTATTTCTGGTCTTTAGTAAAAATACCAAGTTTTGAGTTAATAGAAATGCACGTCAAATTTCATTTATATAAAAACCTTCGACACCCTCCCAATACTCTTTTAGGGGGTAGTTTCGGAAAACTAAAAATTACAAACTGTAATTTATTTAAATACTTAAGTATTCATTCATTACAATACTAAGGTATTGTTTCTAGTCTATTAACTCAAGGAATAAGATTTTTCATACAAACTTTCATCCCCTATTTTATATCCTTCAGAGGTGAATTTTGAAGAATCATTTCTTAGTGCACCCCTAGACCTCATAAGGAACCAGCGTGCCTTTGGAGTCTCTAGACTTAACGGTTTAGGCTGTGCATTGATATGTCTGTCAGTCAGTCAAACAGTCACTCGGTTACTTTCTTCTTTTATATTTTTAGACTAGTGGCCCGCCCTCGCTTTGCTTCGGTGTAGAGCTGTAGTGTAGACTATAGTTTTTGTTCTCAGGCTTGTATTATTTTTCGTAAAAAGTATAGGATAAAAAATGGTTATTGTGGGTTATCGCTAAGAGATAGATATATACCATCGAGGACTTTTTTGTAGATCTTTTATAAGGTGTTCAGTATTGTAGTACATTATATTTATCTATCTCGTAAGATTCAGTCAGCGTTTGAAATGTAAGCGCAAAAAAATGTGTTTATTGACGACCTTACATTAAAAACCTCTAAAATTTATCAGTGTTTCTCTACTATATTATGCATGTATTATGCATATAAACCTTCCTCTTGAATTACTCTATCTATTAAAAAAACCGCATCAAAATCCGTTGCGTAGTTTTAAAGATCTAAGCATACATAGGAACAAACAGCGGGAAGCGACTTTGCTTTATACTATGTAGTGATTATTTACAATCTTACATTAAAAACCTCTAAAATTATCAGTGTTTCTCTACTATATTATGCATGTACTATACATATAAACCTTTCTCTTGAATTACTCTATCTATTAAAAAACCGCGTCGAAATCCGTTGCGTAGTTTTAAAGATCTAAGCATACATAGAGACAGACAGCGGGAAGCGACTTTGCTTTATACTATGTAGTGATGTGTGCAGAAGGTACACCCTTTCTTACCTAAAAGTTAACTATAATAAAAACAGGTTGCTAACCCCTTTAGGGTTCCGTAGTCCTGACAAGGAACCCTTGTCGTTTCATCATGTCTATCCCCGGGAGCTGTAATTTTGTGGAGATAATTATGTATATTAATCAGGCCGACAAAACGGTGGAATAAAATGTTGAAAAATCTTTGTTTAGGATAGCTCCCCGAGATGTAACCTGTGAATTATTTTTTATTTCATTGTCTACCCCATCGTGTAGGATATCTTTAAATACGTCCTTTTAAATTACTTAGGGGTTTCTAAGACTATTTTTCGATTAAAGGATCCGTTTGCGAAATATTGAACTTTAAAGTGCTAATTTTAGTTTAGGTAGGGCGTCCTCGCACTAAAAGCTTAAACTATTGGCTTGAAAAACCTGGAAAAATTCATGATTATATGAACTATTGTGCTATTCATGAAATTTTCAGAAAAAATATAACGGTTAAGATATATTTGTTAGTTTGAAAGTAATAGTCGTTCAACTTTGGTTAGAGAATTTTGTTACGTTTTGAATATTTCTTAGAAGAAAACATTAATAGTGACATAGATGAAGTTATTGTAGTGTAAATCCTTGCATTAAAAAGCAAATAAAAAAAACTTTTTATAAATTTATTTTCTTAATTTCCGATACAGAAAATAAAGACTCTTGCTGAAACATATAGTGGTAACGACAGGCACCCTACAGTGCGCGTGGCAAGACTTGGCCGGTTTTTATGCACTAGATTTTGCTTGGAGCCCTATACAAATATACAGGGCATCCCACGGATATGTCACACGGAGGAAAGCATATTTAATATTGAAGATAGGATATTTTACTGAAAGAAGAAATCATTTTGTTTTTAATAATAATTTTAATCGCCTGCTACAACTGGGAATCAAACTCAAGAAATTAAAAAAAAAATCATCACGTATTTTATGATAACCATCAAAAGGGTTAATCATAAGGGTTATTTTCTCTTAAATAACATAGAATTTTAAATGAAAGGAAGATCTTAATTTTTAAAATTTTGTTCAGTAAAATTTCCTCTTAAGTACTTTTCCGTGCTTCCAACAGCTAAAGTTATCAAATGATAAAGTGAGCAGGTACTAGTTAGTAAATACTTTGACATCAACGTTTTAAAGTTGTGTGATGTTATTTAGGAAAAAAAATCCTTATCATTAACCCCTTTGCAATGGTTATCATAAAATACGTCATGTGTTTTTTTCCAAATTTTATGAGTTTGATTCCCAGTTGTAGCAGGCGATTTGAAAAAAAACTGTGAATGCAGGTCCAGTTTTTATTAAAAACACAATGATCTCTTCTTTCAGTAAAATATCCTATCAGCAATATTTAATATATAATAATAAGGAAAGAATCCTTCCGTGTGACACACCCGTGGGACGTCCTGTATAATACAGGAAGAAAAAAACAGCCATTGCTGAGTTTCTTGCCGGTTCTTCTCAGTACAAGTTCTCCTGCCGTAGATTTGCGAACCGATGGCGTAGATTTTCAACATTCACAAGTGCTTGTGAGCAAGCCTAGACTGAATTAACAATATTGAATTTTTTAACAGGCGGAAAACTATAATGTCCGATGCACTTCGCAGTGTCATCGTCATGGGCCGAGGCCAAGAAAGCCGGGAGACTCACATCACTAACAGAACGCACCCCAATACCCCCGTATCGGATTGGCAAAGATGCCTGTTTCCATTGGTTGCCACTCAGGGAGACATTCAAAATTGTCTGAACCGCATTTTTTATGACAGCGTCAAAAGAAGCAATATCATCACGGAACATCCAAACTGGAGCCGTCCGAAGGAGGTATGTTATTTTTGGGATGGCAAAACATTTCTGCAAGAGGACTAGAGCAACGTGAGGAGCAATGGCCTCTAGACGCTCGCTGGCCAGCAAGAGAACATCCTTACGAGTTTTCATGGCCTCCGGAACTGCAGATGGAAAAATAGGAGCACCAAGCAAATTAAAAGAATCTTTATTGAGCTCCTTGAGGCCCGGAAGCAAACAAGTGAAAGACGAGAAGGATTGAGATGACACCGAACTACAGGAAAAGAACTCGCATTTTGTAAAATTTACCTCTAGACCTAACTCCCCCAGACGAGGTAATAAGAAAGCTAAGTCCCTTTCCACTTCTTCTGGTTTACCCCCAATGGTCCCATCATCTAAGTACCAGATGTTGAGGGGCGATTTGAGCTCAGTGATCACTTTGTGAATGGCAAGGCTAAAGGCGAGGGGGCCGAGGGGGTCTCCCTGTTGCGCACCAACCTGGGACAGGATTAAATCAGTGCCAACATATAGGTTAGAAGGTATATGATATGCCTGGTGGAGGAAAGGATAAAGCTCAGGGATATTCTCCATCACCTCATGAAGCATGACGTCCCTTTCAAGAGTATTGAAAGCGTTCTTCAAATCTAGCTTAACTATCACTCCATCCACATTCTCCGGATCCATTGCAAAAGTCCGAACCGCATGTATTCCCGCCTCACAACCTAGACGTATCCCAAAACCTAATTGATGTGGTTGAAGGTAGGAAGCCATTTGCTCCTTCACAGATCGGCATCCCAGCTTGGCCACTAAGCGTCGAAGCACACTCCCTACTGCGATAGGTCTCAACCCACCCTCCTTCTTCTTCAAGGCACATAGTGTCGCCCCATATAAATAGGGACACACATCAGGATTCAATTGCCCACTGAGCAAAAAATTACTGAGCCTAGTTAAGGCTTTAATCAAGCGCTGACCATTATCTCCCGCAGAACTAGAAATCAATTCCTTCAAATGGGAAGGACGAATGCCATCTAAGCCGGCAGCTGATCCATTATAAAAAGAGTTAACAGCCAGCACCACATCCTCCTCCGTCACCAACAACCCCGGAATGCACGAGACCGGCTCCGGTGGAAAATGAAGAAGACGGGACGGATGCGGATGTTTTGATTGAAGGGCAGCAACAGTCTCCGGTCCCGGCGGTGCAATGGAGTCTTCGCTCATGAGTAACCGAACCGCTCCCCTCAAATCACCCTCGTGGACTTTAGACTCAATTACCCTTGTTAGTGACAGTGGCTTCCTCACTAACAATGCGCAGTCAGCGGAAGAAAAACAACGGACTACACCTACGTTTACTTTTACTTTAGAAGTAAGAGAGCCATTACCGGCCTTTTCGGGGGTTCTAAAGGCAGTGTAAGAGAAAGAAAGAAGAGAACTCCACTCTTCCAACCCATTAGTGGCGACACAACCATCAATGATGTCACATAGTCTGCCTGCTGCCGCACTCCTCGCACCCTTTGGAATGTGACGCAGAACACGAACTGTGTCCCTAAGTGTTGCAAGCTGATCGAGTAATATGCAACGGTCGCAAGACTGCGGATTAGCTGCTCCCGGCGTTGATGGGGCAATAACCGGTGCGGCAACGGACGGTGGCGGCGGGGGCTGAGAGAGGGGACTGAGTACATCCCTGTGTATGCGCGTAATATGTATCTTGAGACCTCGTGACGTAAACTTTCGTGATGAATTGTGGCAATAGGGACACGTCGACTCAGGGAGACTACTCATTGCATACAATAAAAATTAAAAATAACAAAATAAAATAAAAATAATCGTTACCGTTTATAAAATAAAACTCACAAATGAATATACATAGTACATTTCTTGCAGGGGCGGAATGTTATTTAAAAGCTCAAACAGTACTTCAACGTAATGAAAAAGCCAAGGGCTTCCTGGACAAGTTGAGCAAGTCGTTCGATCAAGTTATGTCGTTGATTCAGTCGCTGCGGTTCATAAAGTTGCAGCTGCCGCTGTCGCTGCTGCTGCCTGCGCTGCTGGACTTTAGCCGCGTGGTGCACGTGGCACGCGACCCCAGGGTCGTGGCCGTCTCCTCCTACCACCACTTCTTTACAAACACGGGCTACACAACCAGCTTCAAAACATTCACTAGAACTGGAGGCAATAAAAATGCAGCGACGAAACATAATATAACATTTGAAAGCTTGTTTTTCATAATAACATGAACAGATACTTTTAGTTTTTTATTTATATCCAATTAATTTTAAATCGTGTTTATAATTGCACAATTTTATAATCATAATGTTAATCATATTTTATAATGTTAATTTTAATTTCATAATGTTAATTTTAGTTATTATATTATATTTTTAATAGTTATTAAGAATTAGTATGATTGTTACTAAGATTATTACTTTTGTCATAGATAAAGTTTTTGTTATTTAAATGTAAATATGTGTAAATAATTTTTGTCATTATTTTTTCTTTGTATTTTCAATATTATTTAGAAAAAAATCAGAGCTACCTAAGCTCGCCACTTATTTTTTCTAGTTAAAAAAGGTGCAGCCTACATTACGTCTCGATATCAACGATGAAATCATATACCTAAATTTCCACCAGCTCCCTAGCTATAGAGTGCAACCCACTGTTATGATAGCCCAGTATACTAGTGTCACTTGTGATGACAAAATTTGTTTTGCGAGCGCTAACTTTTAGATCTAACCAAAAATAACTAAAAAAAAAACGACGAGTTGCACTCCGGGAGTGCCGGCAGAAGTGAAACTTGAATATTAACGTTGTGCATTTTTGATATTTTGGAATGGTTAGGGAATAATTTTGCACGAATTGCTTTAATTATCAGTATAAAAATAGTATCATTTAAGTGGTAGAATACAATTATTATTTATTTACTACTATGTTTCGGCCAATATATTGAAGTCAACAAACTTTTCCAATTTTATTGTTTTCGTCTTACGAATTTTCGATTAGGTCACGTGTGCTAACGCGATCAGGCCACATGGTTTAACATATTTTATCCATACAAAAAAAGTGTACAACGCCGCTAAACAAGTTTTCTTTCACTTACTTAAAAAAAACCCACCTAGATGCCTAGACCGCATGGAATTTTTACACCAATATTCAAGAATATCTTATATGGTGTATGTAACGTATCTAGTATTTTTTACTTCTGATTTATAAATCTAGCAGTTATATATAAAATAGATACGCTAACTTTTAAGTTTAAACATACGCAATGAACTTGCAAAAAACATTAAGTAAGTTGACATAACATTCATCACATATCAGCTTAACACATAATAGTACATTCTGATATAAGTGCGGTAAGTTGAGAATTACAGCCGAGGAGATATTGTTAGCCCGTGCCGTAAGTGAGAGCTACAAGAAGGCAGAGGCTGTAATTATCAAACCGCACGTATGTCATACGACGTTTTATAACACATTTGCGAGAAAATAATACTACCTACGTAAAGCCTACGTACGTACTTTCTTGTATGAAATGAATATTTTTGTTTGTTTTCCATAAGATGAAATTTTAATACGCTTGACTGTAAGTAACTATCCGTGGATTTTTCGGGCAAGGGGCTTAGCGTAGCCTTTTTTTGACTTCTGGCGGTGTCAAATTAATAAATTCGTTACTACTTGACAATATTTTCAAATAATAACAATACAGCGAAACAAAAAGAAATAACTTTTTCACAGAGTAGCGATGCGCACGCATCAACGCTTTTTTTAGGCAAAGGAACAACTAATAAAATAAATTAATATTTTTGTGAATTTGTTACCGATACATGGTAGTAATTTATTGTCAAAATGAATCAAATTAAATAACTAAATGTTTATATATTATATTTTATCTCCCAAAGTTAATTTTATAAAGAAAATGTTGGCTACCGTTCTGACATAAAAAGTCTTTGCTAAGATTTAAAAAAGTATCGTTCGTTTTTAGACGGAACATAATAAGCCGTGCGTTTTACTTTACATTACCGCACGCGTATATAATGTGATTATGATATTGAAATTGGTGCAATAAGAGACGCTTTACGAGCAAATGTGTAATAAACATAATAACTAATCCTAACTTGAGGAGTCGTAGTCGGAGCGATCGTGAGAGTTAAGCAACTTTCGTAACGCCTGCCCAAAGCAAAGATGACCGAAGTTCTTATACCAAGTGCTCTTCGGTGCTTCTGATGGCATGCAGAGCCGTTATTCCCGGTTGCAGCAGTCACCAATAAGACCTGATTTCGAATTTAGAGAAGACCTGTGCACCAGTAGAGAGGACTACATAACGTCCCTTTGTATTTTTTTTAATATTAAAAGGACAGCAAACAATTTTATGGTCCGCCTTATGGTAAGCGGCCACCATAGCCTATAGACGCTTGCGATACATAAAATTCAAAGTCCTCACTAACTTAAGTTTTTCGTGAATACCTCAGGAACCATTTTTTTGTGGGATTAGAAGTATCCTATGTTCAATCCAGGTAATAAACTATATCTATGTCAAATTTCATCCAAATCCATTCAACCATTTTTACGTGATTGAGTAACAAAAACATACAAAAACACAACTTTCACATTTACTATAATACTAGCTGTGCCCCGCGGTGTTACCCGCATTTTATAAGGAATATTTTCCCGCAGTAAAACGTAGCCTGTGTGTTAATCCAGGGTATCAGCTAACTCCATACCAAATTTTCATGTTCACTCGCAAACTTTCGCCTTTATAATATTAGTATGATTACCTGACAGAAGGGATGTGAGAAAGCTGATGCCTGCGGTAAGCGGCAGAAGTTAAGCAATTTTCGCAACGACCGCTTATGATCAATTATTAATTTACTACTAGTGGGAGCCCGCGACTTCATCTTCGTGGAAATACTGGTTTCCTATACAAACATCCACCCTCCTTTTCATCCTCTTGAAGGATGATTTCCAGGATAAAAAGTATCATATATACTTCCGGACACATCTAACAACCCACCTAGTGTTATAAAGGTTCGACAGTCTGCAGCAACAATGCACTTTTATGGTTCAGCAACAATTTTTTGGCGAGATGTGAAGTGTTTGTTTTTGGACAGGGCGTTGCTGTACCTCTGACACTGACATTCATACTACTGACAGATGTAGAACAGCCTTTTTTGTATATGATATCGAACCGCTTGATGTCAACCGTAGCTCTCAAACTTCTTTGGTTGGGTTGGTAACATTGAAAGATAAGTGTCTTTATTCATTCCACTTAAAAATCGACTTAAACTTAAAAAAAAAACTACTTAGTTACTTTAAAGTTGTTGTGGTAGATGGCCCTGTTGATTTAACCAAGTGTTAAATTTTGAATTATTTTTTTACCATATCGATTTCAGACCTCAATCAGGCACTTTTCCAAAGTAATATAAAAAACTACATTTTATTCGAAATTAAATTTCCTCGTTGATATAGGTAGGAATTTTCTTTTCCTCCGCTTAGGGAGCTTAGGGGTGACAGATTTGTTTTGTTGATGTATCTTGTTTCCCAAGCAGCGGCTATTTGGCTGTTGCCATGGCCTTCACTTCGAGAGAAAAAATCATAGACACAGATTTGGCATATTTATCTTTCTCTATGCTCAGTTTTCAAAACAAGATTCAAATTTCTCTTTATTGAAATCAAGTTCCGTTTGTCGCCGTATTTTGGAAGCAAGAATAAATTATACTTGATAATTAGAGCCAAAACAGTTTGTGTCCTGGTAGATATTGGCAGACATAGCGCGAGAACGCTAACCGAACTGTTAATTAATGTGAAAACACCCCGAAAGCCAAAATTGTCTTAATTTCCTTCTCTACTTATTTTGCAAGTTATGGCCTTGAAAAATAACCTTTCTATTGGTCTTCCGTGTCGTATGTAGATTGTCCTGGAATCTTGCAAGGTAGGGCCGTATCTTTTGGATAGGGGGAATTGAGTAACAAAAATGATGTGTGGATGGATAGAATTCCTAGTTGGAACCGGTTAACCTGACAAAGGGATCCTCAAGCTGAGGATTGTGATATCTTAATGATTTGTTCACTGAGAAGTAAGTGATTTATATTAGCTAGAACTTAAGAACTACTGTATTTACCTGATGAGCATTTTGAATGCTTAAAATTTATATTAAGCCTTTTTTATAATATCAGTTAGTACAATATAATTATAACATTATCTTTTTGTTTTTGTTTTCTTTCTTTATTTCCCTTATGCTCTGAGGTAAACTAGTGGGAGCAGTGGAAAGAGACAAATCTGAAAAGTCTGATCAGTATCCTTAGCACGAACCAATATCGAATTCGAATAAGTAGTTTGCGAGTCCGAAATGTCCGTGTAAATATGAGTTAAACGGCTATCCTACCCGACATGATGACATTTTGGGTATAAACCACCTTATTAATAAACGAACAATAAGCTTTGATAAGTTACTGCATGTTTTGACACTGTTCATTGAATGACAAATGCCATATGAGTCATATGAACAAAAGACGGCGTAACCGGTCTAACCTTATTCCACGTTTATTAATAAGGGGATAAAAGTTTATTACCTGGCTTAACATGTATATGGTACTTTCCTTATGAGGGCTTAGAATAAAATTCTTTCACGGCAGATTTATATTCTAATGAATATAAATCTGGCCTGGACGAATTTCGTTTGTATGTAATAAATTTTAAATACACGTGTATTTTTTTGTCACGGAATGAACGTCAGATTACTTTGAGATCATTTCATTTATTCACTTATCTTGTTAGCCGGTTTATACCTAAAGCTCAAAGCAACATTGCGTAAGGGTGCTTGTTTACGAGATGATTTCTACCCGGATCTAGGCACGCACGGTTCGTACGGTATTATTTATTTTTTATAGATAGATCCTAAAATGATTCCACCCCACCTGATGTTAAGTGAAAGTGAAGTCCAGACGCGAAGATAGCTGATACAGCAGTTCTACCTGCCACACCAGCCATCCTCACCCTGCCGGCCTGCTGCCAGATTGTAAGAGGGAGGGAACACGTGAGCTGGCAGAGCATTCCATTTACGGATAGTGCGACAAAGAAATGAGTCATCAAATTTCTTTGTATGCGTTGAAATTGTGGCCACAGTTAGACGGTGACAACGTAGGCCAGCGCGCGTGGTCCTCTGTAGGAAAGGGGTAGGTGGAATAAGAGAGAATAACTCCTCAGAACACTCGCCGTGTACAGACGATAGAACGCGCTTAGTGACGCCACGTCACGGTATAATTAAAGAGGCTCGAGGTGTTCAGTCACCTTCTCATCGCCTATGATGCGGATCGCGCGGCGTTGTAACCTATCCAAAGCATCGAGCAAGTACTTGGCGGAGCCATCCCAGAGGTGCGAGCAATATTCCACGCAAGACCGCACCTACGTCTTATACAACAAGCACAGTTGCTCGAGTTCGAAAAAACGCCGCACCTAATAATATGTATGGGGCACTGTGGAGGATTATTAACGACACCGACATTAACGACGGTTTGGGGTCAGTGCAAACGTAGCAACCATGCTCGTGAACAAACTGACTCGGCACCGACCCGAGTACAAAACGGGTAGAAATCATCTCGTTAATAAGCGCACTAAAGGTATTTAAATGTCAGCTCGGTTTTTCTTCATCAACGCCTTATACAACAAGCACAGTTGCTCGGGTTCGAAAAAACGCCGCACCTAATAATATGTATGGGGCACTGTGGAGGATTATTAACGACACCGACATTAACGACGGTTTGGGGTCAGTGCAAACGTAGCAACCATGCTCGTGAACAAACTGACTCGGCACCGACCCGAGTACAAAACGGGTAGAAATCATCTCGTTAATAAGCGCACTAAAGGTATTTAAATGTCAGCTCGGTTTTTCTTCATCAACGCCTGAGCTCATGATTATACAATTCGAACCGCATATAAATATGATATCATCGAATTGAACAACAGCTTCGCTTGCAATGCAACCGAAAATAATTAAAAAAAAACAAAAACAAAAATAGCATTCAGTTCTGTAAACAATTCCATCTCAATGTCAAAGATATCGCCAATTTCTCAAACAAAAACAGTTTTTTTTATATCGAGAAATTGAGCGCTATCTATACTTGACAACAGCGTTACGATAACCCCGTGGTCCCGACCGTTTGATAGACTACGGTAATGTGACCTTAAAAAATAGGTATTACCTCAGTCATAATTTGTCTCTTGTTTATAAATAACGATATCATTAAAAATGAAGAAATGATATCGCTATACTTGTTGGGTTATGAAATGTATTAGGTAGTAATTCGTTATTATATGGAAATAAACAGTAGAAAAATAAACAAAACAGGTTGTTTATTTTGAATTAGATATAAATAGAATTTTTCGAAAATACACCCTGCGTGCTTGTTATGCACTTCATTCCAGATATTATTAAAAAGAACTTAAAATAGATTCTTTTATACGTGCACATTTTCAAATCATTGTGGTAATAATTATTTAATTACGCTTTTGTCAATTTATGCATCAAAGGACATTGTTCAGCGTCCATACATAGTTAGCTTAAGAACCAACAATCATGAAATATTATTTTCTAGGTTCAAAATCTTAAGTAAATGACTGTTAAAACAAAGAATATTGACGGACACTTCTGAGAACTTTAATTATTAGGAAAACTAAAACTTTTTTGAGGTTATGTTTAATATTCAATGAAACATAGGTCAACCTATGAATTTAGTATGAACTCAGTATGAAGTGAATTAATATAACAACTAATTCATTTTATTCGGAGCGATTTTAAAGAATAACTATTAGGAAAAACTTGGTAAGGTAGGAATATGAATAAAATAAAAACTGTAGTTTTGCTTCTTATTTATTGACTATTTTTCACATAATTGTATCATATTGTTTATTGTATTTATTTGTATATCACATGTTTATTGTGTAAATATGCAGCGTGAATGTGTACCAGGTGTTCTTGAATAATTTGGCAGTATGATCCTCTCAGGATGTTGTGGCACAGGTTCACTAGCACTTGGTAATAAGGGCTCTGCTCTTTGGTAACATCGATGGCATATTAGATAGCCGAAATAGTTAAATCATCAATAAAAAGGAAAAACAATCGCAAATAAACACACACAACAGGTAATCCGAAACGAGAATGCACTTTCCGGTATATTATACTACTCTTTGGAATGCACGAATGCCACAGATTACTACGAATGCAAACTGCATGCACCACAACCACAGAGTATCGAGTTTTATGCCGGCCCTTCACTTGACAACAATTTGTCCTTGTCATGCTTAATAAGGAATGAAAAGGACAGACTGATGTCATGTTTTAAAATAGCAAATACGAATAGCCAAGTGAAGTGCCGGCATTAGGAAGAAAGAGTGTTTTGTTTGCAGCGCTGCCATAGATTATACACATAAAATGGTATTTATTGTCTCAGATTATTTTTTAACTTTTTAAATTAGCTTACTTAACTGGAAGTGTCCGTCACAATCTAAATACTGATAATTATCGCAAAAAAATATACTAAGAATTATCATAAATGCCAAATTGGTGTTGGTTCTTAGGCCAATTTTAACATTGTCCTTTACAAGCACAGCCATCTAAACAATTACCTACATAAAAAAAAACTATTTAGTAATTATATGATAATAAAAGTAGTTCGAAAACTCAAATATTACTACATGATTTAAAATACAAAATGGCTCTATTGAAAAACCCAAAGAAGCAGAGATTTGCAACCTGCATTGGAACGTTTAGGTATAATGCGACTAAACTAAAAGGTAGGATGTTCGATGATACAGTTGGCGAAATTATGACGATTTGGTTTTTCTGGCTAGATCAGCTTCGCTTGACAACAAGTAAGGAACGTGGTTTGTTTGAAAATCTTAACATTGTCTTTGTTTTTTTTTTGTGGTGCACATAAAATATATAATACCACATTTTAAATTGTCTTTCGTTACGTTGCAGTTGTTTTTTTATTTTGAATTATAAACTGAGTAATGTGGGTGCGGGCCTTAGTGACCCTCAAGCCATTCAATAGAACACGCGGCGAAGTCATTGTCTAAATACTAATAAGGCGCCGTTGCTGTATACAAAAAAGTTCCCAAACAAAGTCCTCTTTACACATTAGACAAAAATATTATTTATAATATTTACAAACATAGGAAAGAAACTTGGCCAAAGGATTCAGCATTATAGAAAAGTGAAATTCCCAAAAAAGCAGAAGCCACGGGTACTTTTAAAAAAATAATTAATTTACCTCAATATGTATTACGTCTGAGTCGTTATGTATTTAAGTCTATACCAAGAAAAAAAGGAAGAAGATAGATTTTGTCAGTTGGATAATGCCATCGCTAATATGGTGGAGCAATTTGTGATTAATATACGGCAATCGTCATCGTCTGCGGTGTATTCATCTGGTAAAGAGTGATTAATTAAAAAGTAATATTCATATAAGTTTTGCTTGTACTTGATAAGCGTAATTTTTGTTGGAAATAATAATGAAAAAATATTATTTTTGTTATGTTGTATAATTTGATCCAATTCCAATTTGTAGAAAGTTACACAACTAATAATCATAAAAAAATAACATCACACTCCAGAGTATCTGGTAATACATAATATAGGTAATATCAAATATGATTATCATATTTTATAATTATACATGACATGACAAGGTTTCGAAACCCAGCTTCTTTCAGCTTGTTTTTTTTAATTTTATCCGGAATAAAGTATAGTTGTATCTTACTTCTATATGTAGGTATAGCTGAAATATGTGGAACTAAAATCTTTAGTATGGGTAATAAGATGTCGTAGATAAAATTTATTATTGTCAATGGATAAAGTCCATCTCACCTATTGTGCCTTTTACACTCAACCCTATTTTAGGTTCTTTAATTTCGAATAAGCATTTTTCAGTGCCTTTCTCAACATATTGCACTAGTTATACATAATTTCCAACTATATTTACACTTTACAAACTTTAAAGCTGTTTAGTTTGATAATACTCTATTAAGTCTACTTTGTAATTAATTAAATTCGTCGTTTAATATGTCATTCTCTGTTCAGAATGAAAAGGAGAGACTGATGTTAAATTTAGTTTTAAGTTTAGAGAATCACGCCAGAATCGACGCCAGTAGCAGCCTTTAAGTAAGGCAGCACTAAGAATTGTTTTCTTTTTTCTTTCTCAGTTTGTATTTTTATTTGGTTTCTTTTGTTGGCTGTCCTTAATAAATAAATAAAAAAATGAATACCTTAACCGAATTGATTTTTTATTGTAAGAAAATTCCTTTAAATATCACAATTATTCAATTTAATGTTATAAAAATATAAACAAAAATAAGTTTGAAAGAAAAAAGAGCAAAATGTGTATGAGAGTTCATCCGAGAACAAATACCGACATCGTTGTGGTATTTATATAGGGGTACCACAGTTACACTTGAAAATACAAAGGGACATCATAACCTGGCAGTTTCGAGAAAAAAATCACTTTATACCTATATGTTTAAGTACATTTTTTTGTTTGAAATGTTTTTGTCGGCTATTTCTGACTGTATTTTACTTCAGTCAGTGCATATTTTTGGCGGATGTGTACAAAAAATGAGAGTTCGTCCAAGAACCAATACCGACACCGTTTTGGTATTTATGTAGGGTACCACAACTACACTTGAATACAATGGGGTATCAAAACTTTCGACCCGGCAGTTTAGAGAAAAATTACACTTTATACCTATATGTTTTGGTATTTTTTTTTTGCTTTAAATATTTATTTTGGGTATTTCTGAATTGGGTACTTCAGTACTTAGTGTATATTTCTGGTAGATATGTACAAAAAATGAGGATTCGTCCAAGAATCAATACTGACACCGTTTTGGTATCTATTTATGTAGGGGTACCACAATTACACTTGAAAGCAAAGGCGCATCAAAATCTCCGACCCGGCAGTTTCGAGAAATAATTACACTTTTACCTATATGTTTTAGTAAGTACATTTTTTGCTTAAAATATTTATGTCGGCTATTTCTGACTGTATTTACAGAAATAAGTTTGAAAGGAAATTATACCTCAGTAGTCAGTGTATATTTCTGGCAGATATGTACAAAATATGTAGTAAAATACTTTTATGTAGGGTCAAGTGGGGGACATTGTTACACTTTATACCTACATGTATTAGTACATTTTTACCTTGAAATATTTATTTTGGCTATTCTGAATGTATTTTACATTTTTGAAGTGAAAACTTCTTTAGCGGCGTTGTATACATTTTTTGTAATGGGTAAAAACTGTTAAACTCGCGTCAGGACACGTGGAATGATCGCGTCAGTCCAGACGTCCTGGACACGTGACCTAATCGTAAATTCGTAAGACGAAAACCGATTTAGATGAAATTTGGTATAGATGTAGGTTGTCCCAGGGGAGGGACAAAGGATAGTTTTATCCTATAAATGACTCTTCAAGGGGGTGGAAAGGGGTGTGAATGTTTGTATTTTTCCACGCAGACCAAGTAGCAGGCACCCAATAGTAAGTTTATAAGGGGTAGAAAATAGGAATGAAAAAAGTTATTCGAGAGCGTCAGTCGTTGATAAGGAATGTTACGTGAAGCCCTTTAAAGACAGCTCCTAATCAATCATGACGATTTGAACGCGAACATAAGTAATGGCCGCTATTTGAAATAGCAAAAAAAACGAGACCTTGAAATACTCGAGCGCGTCGGATTATTATTATACAGTCGCTTCATTTTAATGCCTTTAAAGTACTGACTTGACATACTCTGACAATAATGTGGAGGAATTTCCCTAATCTGACGGGTCAGCAAAAAATATTTTTCGATTTACATATTTTATTTAAATTATTAAATGTAATAAATACAACATAAAATATGTTTGTGTACAGGTAAAAATATATCCTATAATTAATGAAAATAGTACATATAAACAACGAAAACTTTTTTTTTTTCAATCTTCATTGTCACTAGAATCATCTTCATATTCGAACTCTGGTTAGATCGAATAATAGTCTTAGCTACTCCTAAGTAATTTTAAAGGACCTATTCAACGATATGCCACACGATGGGGTAGATGATGAAAAAAACATCCCCAGGATACATGTCGAAGACCTACCCTAAAAAAATATTTTTCAAAATCTATATAGATATATATACATATCTCCTCAAAATTACAGCTATCTAATAGTCTCGAAGCAAAACTGGAGACAGACATGACGAAACTATAAGGGTTCGCGGAACGCTAAAAAGCAGTCCTTGCTGAGTTTCCTGCCATTTCTTCTCAATACAAGGTCTCCCGCCGTAGATTTGTGAACTGATGACGTAGCTTTCGACTTCAACAGGTGCTTGTAAAAACCTACTCTGAATAAATGGATATTGAATTTTGCCAAACTTTCAACATAAAAAAAGGATGTGCAAAGAACAGAATGAAAATTCCTTATCTGTTTTTGTCCACATTAAACCCGGCAGTTTAGAGAAAAATTACACTTTATACCTATATGTTTTGGTATTTTTTTTTTGCTTTAAATATTTATTTTGGGTATTTCTGAATGTAGTTTACTTCAGTACTTAGTGTATATTTCTGGTAGATATGTACAAAAAATGAGGATTCGTCCAAGAATCAATATTGACACCGTTTTGGTATCTATTTATGTAGGGGTACCACAATTACACTTGAAAGCAAAGGCGCATCAAAATCTCCGACCCGGCAGTTTCGAGAAATAATTACACTTTTACCTATATGTTTTAGTAAGTACATTTTTTGCTTAAAATATTTATGTCGGCTATTTCTGACTGTATTTACAGAAATAAGTTTGAAAGGAAATTATACCTCAGTAGTCAGTGTATATTTCTGGCAGATATGTACAAAATATGTAGTAAAATACTTTTATGTAGGGTCAAGTGGGGGACATTGTTACACTTTATACCTACATGTATTAGTACATTTTTACCTTGAAATATTTATTTTGGCTATTCTGAATGTATTTTACATTTTTGAAGTGAAAACTTCTTTAGCGGCGTTGTATACATTTTTTGTAATGGGTAAAAACTGTTAAACTCGCGTCAGGACACGTGGAATGATCGCGTCAGTCCAGACGTCCTGGACACGTGACCTAATCGTAAATTCGTAAGACGAAAACAATTAAATTGGAAAGGTTGTTGACTTTCGATATATTGGACGAAACATAGTCATATTTAATTTTATCGTATATAATAATAGGTCTCTAATTAGGACGTCCAGGTGGCAGCTTTATTGCGAAGAAAATGCATTTTTTTACAATAGATGGCGCTAGGTGCGCTGAAATGTGATTCATGTTAATTGATTTCTCTGAGAGATAAACTTTTTTTGTAATATAAATTGTCATGTTTGAGTACGATAACGCAATAAATAAATATTGTATTCTACCACATAAACGATAGTACTTTTATACTGATATTAAAGGAATTCGTGCAAAATTATTCCCTAACGATTCCAAAATATCAAAAGTGCACAACGTTCATATTCAAGTTTTCACTTCTGTTCTCGGAGTGCAACCCGTCGTTTTTTTTGCTTGAAATATTTATATCGGCTAATTTTGACTGTATTATACTTCAGTAGTAAGTGTATATTTCTGGCAGATATGTACAAAAAATGTAGTAAAATACCTATATGTAGGGTCAAGTCCCCTACTTGACATTGTAACAAGGAATGAAACAAAATAATAAAAAAAAAAGTCTCAGGTTTTCCCGCACATCACTTATTAAATAAAACTAGTTATTATGGGTTAGATGAACTGAATTTATTTATTTATTGACGTTTCGCATCCTTTTCAGGAATGCATGTATGTTTCTACCGACGACGCTTCCGAAGTTTAAATAGCCCACCAATAGAAGAAGTAGATCACACAAAATTAAAATATTAAAATCACTTAAGACAAATTCTTAGTAACTGGGAATCTCATATTGATTCTATAACAAATAAGCTTGATAGATTTTTATTTATATGCTCTGAATAGAATAAGAGTAATATCATCCCAACAATCGGCGCACATAGCTTACCATGGCTATGTTTTATATATGTGTTGCGCTATGGTATAATACTGTGGGGAAATTCGGTAGATGCAATTAAAATCTTTGAAATCCAAAAAAATATACGGTCACTTTGGTGCAGGTTATTTGGACTCGTGTAAGCCCTTATTCAAATTGCTTGAAATACTGCCAGTACCTTGTTGATATATTTTTGAAATGGCAGTGTTCGTTAAAAAGCATTATTTCTTAAATAAGCAAAAAAAGATGTTTAGTATAGTGGTAGAAAATGGGAAGATATATATTTAAATCTGAAGACTAATGAAATTATCTAAAAAAGTAAAAACAAAACTGACAAACTAATTTTAAGGCTTAATTATTAACATTATTATAGTTTCGTCATATCCGCCTGCCCCGTCCCCAGCTTTGCTTGGAGACTATTAGCACTAGAGAGCTGTAATTTTGTGGAGATATGTATATCAATCACACCGACAAAACAGTAAAATAAAATTAAAAAGAAATAGGGTAGCTTTCCTACATGAAACTTGGGGATATTTTTTTTGTCATCATCTACCCCAACGTGTAAGAAATCGTTGAATAGGTCCTTTAAAATTACTTAGGGTTTCCTAAAACTATTTTTCTATTTAGACCCGTGTGCAAAATATTGAACTTTAAAGTGCTAATTTTTGTTCGAGTAGGGCGTCCCCCAAAGAAATCGGCGGTTATCATTCGTATTTAAAAAACTAATAATATCGAATTGATTTTGAGTTTGGGACGCAGTTTTACTTCGATTTTGGTATTTTTAGTTAAGATACATAGATTCATATTAATTGGTTTTTGTGATTTCCGATATAGAAAATAAAGACTCCTGCTTAAATATATTGTGGTAACTACAGGCAACTACGGAACTCTACACTCCACGACACGGCATGACACGCACGTGGCCGATTTTGACGTGACAACGTCTTAAATTAGGTTGCGGCTGGGAGTCACTTATGAAAAAGTGTAACGCTCGGTAACGTTACGATGAGTTTAAGTTTACATGTACAATGTTTTAGTAAACAAAATATATTTCTATAGTTAAAATTTGTGCAATTCTTATTTTCATTCAATTCCTTGTTCCTATTGTGCAATTTAATTATATTCATATCAATAAATATTCTACCGAGAAAAAGACGTTGTCACGTAAAATCTTCGCCCGTAAAACCGACTTTACAGGCAACCATTTTTTAATAAATAAAATGTACTATTCAATTAATGATAAAATACCCTAATATATGTACGAGTTTATTTGATATTCGTGTTTATTTAATATAATAGTAAAGAATATGTAGATGATAAATATATGTAATTTTCTGACATTTTAATTTAATATTGATGCAATCTTTCTTGATTATTTTAATTATGAAGAGAAACCGTTACATACCGTTATATATAGGTTTTTTGTGGCATACCGTATTATTATTATCTTTAAATTAATTTAATTCTTTTTGACGTCATTGGACTTTATTAATGCTTTTTTTTATATAACCTGAAATATTTGCACGTTGTCATTCATAAAAATATGCTGGAAACTAAAGAAATACCTTACAAACATTGTAACCATATTTTGGCAAATAAATGATTATTATTATTGTTACTATTATAAGGGGCATAGTATAACAAAAGGTATAGGTATCTGTGTATTATCCCCGGCCATCGTGATGAGAGCTGCTTAAGATGGCGGCATATGAAACTAGGTAATAAATCCACGTTAAGACAGACCATAGATCAATAAGAAAAGGGCAGGGATATTCCTTTATGATACACTGTGCGCCTTCTTACACTGTCCCTCACTTCACATTATTGTTATGTGTCATTTTTCCCAAAACTGCCGGGTCAGAATGTGATGTTTCTTTGTAAATAAGTGTAGTTGAGGTAAACAACGGTACGGTAACGGTAAATACCACAACGATATCGGTATTGGTTCTTGGACCACTTTCGCCCAGTCTACTTTGTCACTACCACGTCATATTCGTGGCGCCGCAGGAAATGACATTATTTCTGTCAAATGTAGACAATGATGGCAAGTTGCCAGCCTATCGCTTTCGCTGGAAGATTGGTTCCTCTCACCTTCTAGTCCAATTTACAAGATATAGGTAAGTTAATTAGTTTTAAAAAGGCGAAAATATATCACTGAAAATAAACTATTGTTATCTACACTCGTTATTGAAGAAAGCTAATTATGTTTGTTTATTACTTACTAGTAAAATTACTTCATAATATGAACAATGACCCAATACACTTCAAGTCATCAGTTGCAACAAATTGCAACATCGAACATTCAACCCTTTTATCTTATTTTTGTTATGTCTCTAAAATAGAAGCTTATAAATAATGAATAGTTCAGTAATATTCGGCATTATCGACGACAAAATGAAAGTGCTAACATCAATATTTGTGATATCCCTAATATGGGGACACAGTTCGTCTTACCTTATAAAAGTTCCCACTAAGCCAATACAAGCAAAAACAGGTATGAAAAGACTATTTATTATTAACTTAGACATGTCAAGGTAAAATATTTACATACATTCACGTATGGGAGGTTGACAGACCAATAAAGGTTATACTCGAGAGTAAAAACTATAGAAACATAACTTTAGTAGTCAATTTAGTAAAGAACTGCATACACGAGTAAAGTTTCAATTAGGCTTTTATTATCTGACCTGGAAAATTAAGAGCTAGCACATTATGTTTTTCTTTTGTATAATACATAATGGAAGTGAGTGGATTGATCCATACTAATATAAAATAAAAAAACGAAAGTGTGTCTGTCTGTTTGTCTTTCTCTCTGTTACGTCTTCACGATTAAACCGTTGAACCGATTTAGATGAAATTTGGTATAGATGTAGGTTGTCCCAGGGGAGGGACAAAGGATAGTTTTATCCTATAAATGACTCTTCAAGGGGGTGGAAAGGGGTGTGAATGTTTGTATTTTTCCACGCAGACCAAGTAGCAGGCACCCAATAGTAAGTTTATAAGGGGTAGAAAATAGGAATGAAAAAAGTTATTCGAGAGCGTCAGTCGTTGATAAGGAATGTTACGTGAAGCCCTTTAAAGACAGCTCCTAATCAATCATGACGATTTGAACGCGAACATAAGTAATGGCCGCTATTTGAAATAGCAAAAAAAACGAGACCTTGAAATACTCGAGCGCGTCGGATTATTATTATACAGTCGCTTCATTTTAATGCCTTTAAAGTACTGACTTGACATACTCTGACAATAATGTGGAGGAATTTCCCTAATCTGACGGGTCAACAGAAAATATTTTTCAATTTACATATTTTATTTAAATTATTGAATGTAATAAATACAACATAAAATATGTTTGTGTACAGGTAAAAATATATCCTATAATTAATGAAAATAGTACATATAAACAACGAAAACTTTTTTTTTTCAATCTTCATTGTCACTAGAATCATCTTCATATTCGAACTCTGGTTAGATCGAATAATAGTCTTAGCTACTCCTAAGTAATTTTAAAGGACCTATTCAACGATATGCCACACGATGGGGTAGATGATGAAAAAAACATCCCCAGGATACATGTCGGAGACCTACCCTAAAAAAATATTTTTCAAAATCTATATAGATATATATACATATCTCCTCAAAATTACAGCTATCTAATAGTCTCGAAGCAAAACTGGAGACAGACATGACGAAACTATAAGGGTTCGCGGAACGCTAAAAAGCAGTCCTTGCTGAGTTTCCTGCCATTTCTTCTCAATACAAGGTCTCCCGCCGTAGATTTGTGAACTGATGACGTAGCTTTCGACTTCAACAGGTGCTTGTAAAAACCTACTCTGAATAAATGGATATTGAATTTTGCCAAACTTTCAACATAAAAAAAGGATGTGCAAAGAACAGAATGAAAATTCCTTATCTGTTTTTGTCCACATTAAAGCAACCTCAAATGGGAAAATAAACAGTCGTATTCTCTTATGACAATTGAGGAGCTGGCGAACAAAACGGTATGATTACGCATCTGGTCAAACTACTTTTTTTTACAATCCGGAGGTTTCGAGCCCGTTGAATTTGAATCTCAAATAATTTTCAATCAAAACCACCTAAAACAGTGTTAAAATTACTAACTTTATTAATTAAAAATCATGCCAAAACATCACTGTAGGTATGTCATTCAGTTTTATACAGCTCCTGTAAAATTTAATTTTATGTAATTATACCGTTTTGTTCGCCAGCTCCTCAATTATTTTATGTAGAGTAAACAAGAGTATCACTCGCACGTTGTCTACATTGACCAAGGCTGCCAACCCGTGGAGTCTTGGAACCACCAAATGTAAGAGTTGTTTCGCAGTTCACTGTGCGCTTCTACGAGGTGGCTTTGTCTTCCCCAGGTGGACTCTAATTCTGGAGAAAAATTGGCATCCCATTGCCCAGGATGCTCTTGAATTTGATTCTGGTATGACTTATAAACTTGTATGTTTCAGCTTCCGTAGATTGGGTCCATATACAAAAACGTATGATCCCCTTATTTGAAAACGTCTGTGAACAAAGCACTAATGAAATTGTAGTGCGTTTAGCTGAAGAATTCAAAAATGAGCCAACAACCGACGCTTACACAGTAAGTCAGGTTAAGATTTATTAATCATTTCAGTGATTCCATTCCGCATTCACATGACGACAAAAGCTACAAGCCGCGGTTTGTTAGTCAAGTAACAAATATACAAACTTTCGCATTTATATTATTAGATTGGGGAAACAGTTTTTTCGCCTTTTATGTGAAAATTCAAAACATTTTTTAATAAAATTTATTTACTTTTAATTAAAGTATGTAGGTGCCACTTTGTTCGATTACTTTTGCCATCTTGTAAGTAGGAACATGATTCCATTGCTATAGAAATATTGGGGCTTCTAATCAAAAAACCGCGACAAGTGGTTTCGGCAGTCCTCTCGTGATGTTAACCTGTCTAAACAATTCTGAAGAGACCGAAACAAGTGGAAATCTGAAGGTGCAAGATCAGGATGGCAGTTGCATTTACACATCCCAGTCAAACTCTAATATTTTTGCTGAGTGGATAAAGATGTGCGAGCTCTAGCGTTATCATGATGAAAAACCACGCTCCTTCTGTTGATTAATTCCGGCCGCTTTCTCTCAAGTTTTTGTTTTAATCTCATCAGTTGTTCACAGTAGAGTTCAAAATCGAGGTGGTAATAATAATGTCCTTCAAAACATACACACAGCATCACCTTCTTCTTCTTCTTGCTAAGGGCGTTTCCGCAACTCGACGTCCTTATGGCGCCTGTTTTGCGTGAGGAGGGTGTATGGTCGGAGTCACTCCAGCCCAGCTCCGCAGGAACGCCCCCAGGGCCTTCACATTAGTGACTGCCTCTTGAAGGTTTCCTGGTGAGCACAGGTATTTCGCCCGGTATTCTATTATTTCGCCCCACTCCGTTGCATTCCAGCAGAACGTGAGTAGCTGTTTCTTCTGCCTCCATGCATCCTCTGCATAGGGGGCTGTCCGTGACACCTAAGTAGCATCACCTTGTTGCGGGTTTCGCCAGAATCTATGAAGCCTGACCGGCCTTTGACCACGAATTTTTCGCACGTTCTTGTCGTACGTGATACACTATACTCGTACATCACCTGTTATCAACTTTTTCAAAAATGGTTCGGTTTCCTTATGTCGTAATAAAGAATCACAAATCAACAACAAGCTAGTGAGGCACCCAAATATCGAGCTTTTTTGTGTACCCAGCTTTTTTCAAATGCGCCAAAACTGTTTTGTGGTCGATTCCCAGTTCTATAGTTACGTCGTAGCTACTTATATGCCGATCTTGCTCCGCTTTCTTTAAAATGGCATCCGTTTTATCCGTAAAAGGGCGCAACGTGCATATTTGACATCAAAATTTCCGGATTGAAAACACTTAAACCAAATTTGTTACACACACTTTACTAGGTCCATAAACATAACAATTTTTTTTACGGCTTGCGTAGCATTTTTACGTTTTTTGTAGTAACATTTTAAAATGTATCGAATTTCTTCATTAGGTTCACTCATCTTGACAGTAGGGAAAAGAAATGAAAATTTCATTTTTTTCTAATTTGAATATGAAATTATCTTCTTTATTTCTTTACTTTTTAATTATACCAAAACTAATCAGTTACTTATTGCATAGCTAAATAGTTTTTATTACAAGTTCATACATACTATAATGTGAAAAGACTTTTCCCCCAACCTATTATTAAGTACAAGTGTCTCATCCCTGACATCAAATGGTAGTTACTGGATACATGTTTGTGAAAAAAAAACACAGATCTTGTGCTCTACATGACTTGAAAGGACATTGAAAATGAATCTACCTATTATAGATTATTAAAAAAAATAAGAAATAATATAAATAATAATCATAAAGTTTTAAATTTCTTTTTCAAAACCATATTTATTTTTCAATAGCAACTTTTCTGAATTATTTTTATATTATCTTAAAGCCCCGTCGAATTCCGCGTCTTTTGAGCTCTCATACGTCCTCGTGGCGAGCCGCCTGCCGCGTGATATCGCACCTCGCGCTGCGCAAAAATCGCGGCTAGGGCACCTCTACAGCCTCAACCGTTCCCAATATCGAAAAAAGTGTAATCACCTAAATGTTCCTTGGTTCAATACCGAGGTGCTTTCCTTTCATATTTTTAAAATTCGGCCCAAGTCGAAAAAAGTCGGTTTTCTCGATTCCCAAAAATGTTTTTGACTTTTCCAAAATATTTTTTACATTTTTTAAAGCCCTTCAAATTCTGCGTCTTTTGAGTCCTCGTGGCCCTAAACTTCGGGGTAACACGAGCGAGCCGCACTTTCAACGAAAATGGAGCGAAAGAAAAAACATTTTCAATGTTAAAATAATGGCTTTAGCATTAGTTTACTAGTTATTTAATTTATAGCCGGAGGAGAAAAATGCCGTGCTCTTAATTGCTTTGTCAGTTATGTAAATAAGCTCATTCTACTAATACCTATCATGAATGTAAAAGTTTGTGTTTGTGTGTTTATAATATGTTTGTTACTCAATGACGCAAAAACTACTGATCGAATATGAATGAAATTTGGTACGCATATAGTTTATTACCTGGATTGAAACAAAGTCTACTTTACATCCCGGAAAAATGTAAGTTTTATGTGGGATTCTCAATAAACCAAAACTAACGCGGACGAACTCGCGGGCGACTGTTAGTCAACATTAATACTTTCTAAATGGATAATATATATATATAGGATTAAACTGTATCTTCGCTGGAAAACATCATCATAAATTTTTATTTGCATAGAATTTATTGTCATTAACTGGGGCATTTTTCTATTTTTCCAGAAAGCAGATGTTGTGGATAATCTACGTAACATAAATACTAATAAGGGCTTGTTACCGAAGGGTGAAATATTCAGTGAATATAACATCACTCATATGAATGAACTGAAAGTGATATATGAAATATTCTACTACGCTAAAGATTTTGATACTTTCTATAAAGCTGCTTGTTGGGCCCGACAAAATATAAATTGTGGCTTATTCGTAGACGCTATTTACTTAGCTGTACTTACAAGAAGAGATACTTCAAAAATATCTCTACCACCTCCTTATGAAGTCTTACCAAACTATTTTATTCAAAGAGATGTCATCGTTAAAGCATCATATTTGCTATCTGGAGAAGATGTCACAAATATTGAAGACATTAGAGTCGAAAACAATGCATATATATTAGCCGCTAACTATACAAGTAATGTAAATGATGACAATGAAGATTTTGAGCTGTCCTACTTCCGAGAAGATATTGGCTTAAATTCTTTTTACTTTTTGAGAAAACTGATAAATGCAGCATGGTTTAATATTCCTAGCGAAATTGGTAATAATTATGGTGATTATATGTTTTTATTGATGAAACAGTTTGCAGCCCGGTATGATCTAGAAAGATATTCAAACGGATTACAAGAGTTGGAAAGTTTAAATTTGAATTCAGTAGCAGATACTTACAATCCCATGCTGATATATTCAAATGGAAATGATTTTGACCATAGATCAATCCCAATGTCTCTAGAAGATACAGATGATGCTACTTTTTTAAAAACCATCGAAAATAATTTAGCTACAGTTGTTGGTCATTTAGTAAGTATAATAATATTTGGTTATTACTAGATACTTATATTAATCTAAAGTAAAGTGAAATTAATGTCATTATTTATACTTTATAGAGACAAGCAGGATATAACAAGTCGCAAATTTTAAATCATCTCATTGAAATATTGGTTACTTCTGATAAGAGTTACGAAAATATAGCACGGCGCCTATGGAGGAATGATATTCAAGTAAATGAAAGGTAAATGATGGAAAAACTAGAATATTTTAAAAGTTACTAAAATGTTGGATTTAAGAGGTTAAAGTTATCATTTTTTTCAGGCTTGGTTCTTGTTTGAGCCATTATTTGACTTCACTGCGGGACCCCATATTTTGGAAAATAAATAAAAAACTTGTAGAATTAATCGACAATGCTCTTGAAATATTACCTAGCTATTCTAGGAAGGAACTATACTTCCCTGGAGTTGAAGTTTCGAACATAGAAACAAAAAAGATGATAACATCTTTTGAAAGTTATCAAATTGATGTTACAAATTCTTTGAATACAATACATGGAAATACGACTTTTCAAGTTAAAATAGCACAAAACCGGCTCAATCATAAGCCATTTGTATTAAAACTAAATATATCATCGCTTACAACTCAAATGGGTGTAGCAAAAATATATCTAGGACCAAAAATCATGCCTGGTGAATTTGCGTCAAAGAAAAATGCATTTGTTTTAATGGACAGATTTGAATTGAATTTGAAGCGTGGCATCAATGTTATTTCTAGATCCTCAGAAGAAATGAAAACATTTTCAGGTGACTTTTTATCCCTCGGATCCATAATTAAAAAAGTAGAAGATGCTGAATTTGGATTAGATGCCTTACCTTTACAGGATGTTGAATGGCAAATTGGATACCCTTCTAGATTAGTTCTCCCAAAGGGTTTACCAGAAGGGCTCCCCTTACAAATCTTTGTATTTATAGCTCCGTTTACAAAGAATAGCTTGAGTGGATCTTCCTTAAATTCAAATGTTAACTCCAATACAGCTAGTTTGTCTGCTGGATATCCTCTAGATTTGTTTATTGAAGAAAAAGAACTATTTAATCTTCCGAATGCTTTAATGAAAGATATCATTATTACACATAAAGATGGAGCAAAGGCATCTGGTTACGATGGTAAAAGTAGTTCAAAGAATTGGAATCCCAACAACTCTTTCGATTCAGCGGGCTTCGACTATGTAAATAAAAATGAAAACAGCTACAGGGACTACAACAATAAAGATGGTAAAGAAAATATCAATAATTTGCTTGACGAAACGCCTAATTTATTAGATAGAACAACTGTTCATACAAAGCAAAACAAAACTTATTCTAAGTACGCAGATGAAATCCAAAAAATGGTAAACGAGAATCATTTATCGAAAGTTGGTGGTAATATAAAAGGAAACTTGGAAATTAAAGATGATATCCAAACTAAACATCTTGATAAACAAAGAGAATATATTAGATCTTTCGATAAAATACATAATTTACTAGGTGAGAGACCTGCGTTTACATATAAGAACAGAAGTGGAGATGATAATACAGTAAATTTAAATCGATTTAGAAACAAAGGAAACTTTAGTTCAAGGCAAGCTGGTTTCAGAAAATATGATATTTCAAAGGATAGCTTAGTTAATACTGAAAATTTTAATGCTGATATAGATAACAAAAATAACAATATCAATTTAATTGAAAAACAACATGGACTTTTAGGTGGTCAACCAAAATTTTACTATGATAGAGAGGATAGTAATAATATTGATACCAAAGATGATGTGATCAAAACTGATAGAAAAACTAAATTTAATAAGCCTATGCAAAACAAAGTGATTGTTGAATTACCCACAAACAGAATAACTGGCATACTCAGTGAATCTTATGAGAAAACTCACCCCATATTAGGAGCTAGATCAGATTTTTCATATAAAAAAGATACAACAGATTATACTTCAAAAAGGAACCAGTACAAAGAAAAAAGTAAAAAATATGGAACAAAACAATCAGAAGATAAAAATGAAGAATATTCTTATACAGTTTTTAATAGAACAAATAAAGAAGAAAACCCTCATTCTCAAATTATAGAAAACGAAGAAGATAATATTGAACAAAATGAGTATGAAACGTCGAGAAAATACATCGTGAATAAGAAAGATAAAAATAACATAGTATACAAGAATGTATACACGAAAAAAACTACAAATAAAGGCGATAATTTAGAAAAAAATGATGAAATACTTAATAAAATCGGCGACAGTCTTACAACCGAAAGATATACTACGTTGGTAAAAGAGATAATAAAAGACCCTTCATATATAGACACATACGATTTAAAAGCGCACGACATGAACTATATGGAAGATCTGGGTTTCATAACATTAAACGGGACCATTCCAGAAACCCCAGGAAAACGTGCATCTGTCTACAACTATTTATTTAATAATATCCCAGAAGACGAAATAGTATATCAATAATAATACTTACGTATTTGTAATTGTGTTTAGCTGATAATAAAATGAGTACTTATTTGAAGTTTTCAATAAATAATTTCTTTATTTATCGATTTTCATATTATTTCCTATCAAGTCACAGTCATTTGCAGGTAAGTACTAAGCACGTTCGATCTGCGATCGTATAAATAAATCAACTCTCCAATGGCCGATCATAAAATAGATGACCAAAAATTTCTTATTTCTTGCTCCTACGTGCTTCAGTTGGCACGTTTGGCCATTGATCCCGTCTACCAATCCGCACTGGACCCGCAGCTTATTCTATCTCTTATCCCTGTTTCATGCATAGAGAAGGTCTCTGCCCTAGTATTATTTATTTAATAATAATAGGTTTATTAGCTTAATAAAAATATTTCAGCGTTGCCTTATGATAGACGTTGTTTTTGAGATTAGATAAATTTAGTGTCTCATTTCAATGAGCTATAAAAACAGTTGTGCGTAAAACTACGGAAACCAATGTATGTCGTTATTGCTCTTTGAAGCGGTTTCTATCATTATTTTTGGAAGCCTTCCAAATATTTTACAACAAACACTATGCTTTCCCTATTTTCATCGCTGAAAATTTAAAAACCATCGGTCACTAGTGTGACAACGGCTAGAACACAAATAGAAATATTTTTACAGTTGGTTACAAGGTTTCTCCAAGTAGTCTCAAATGACATGTAATTCCATATATTCAGCAGAATCTATGTACTTATTTCATGAAAACTGAATTTGAAATATACTTAATATAATGATGGCTATGTTATAAATAGAGAAGGAATCCTAATGCTACCAAGGAATTCGTTTTGTAACATATCATTTTAACCACATGGGTTTGTTCCACGTAAATAAAACTTTACGACATGTAGTAAAGGTAAACATTGTAGGGGAGAGCGGGGTAAGAAGGAGTACTAGGTTTTTCACGTATTTACAATAAAACAAAAACTTTCGTTCTTGTAATTATTTTAATGATGGGCCACCAATATAGTTTATTTAATTCTTAATGCACAAATGTACAAAGGCAGACTTAATGCCGTAAGTATTCTCTACCAGTCAACCATAGGATGTTGTAGAAAGAATTAGTGGTAGGGTGCGCAACTAGATAGAGAATACACATAACCAAATAAATATAGATAATTATAATTAATGTAATCACTATTTTTTTTTATAAATATATGTAAATTATTTAATACTTAAATGCATAATATATTCATATAAATACACACTATTATATACGCATATACATACGCGCTAAATGATAAATGACAATGACTTAACTAGGCAAAGGCAGCCTCCCGTACAAAGCTTCGTAGGTTGGTTTTAAAGCTGTATTTGTTAGTAGACATCTAAGATCTAGTGGGAGCTCATTCCAAAGAACTATAGTCTTGACGAAGATGGAGCAAGCAAAGAAAACAGAGTGGTCAGAGCCCGCATACTTCTGCGCTGCCTTATAGGCATCCATACATCCATTTAAGAGAGATCGGTATGCTGACGCGTGGTTATATTTTAAAAGATTAAAAATGAATCGAATGCAGTTATTCTGAAGTCGATCAAGTTTATTGAGTAGATCTGCATTCAGGTCGAGGTAGTACACATTACCTTAGTCGATTAGAGGAAAAATCAAAGTTTGCAAAAGCATTACTTTGATATTGTGGGGCAAAAAATTATTAGGCGGTAAAGAGCACGTAATGTTCCAGTAACTTTTTGGCAGACGCTACTTACTTGATCCTGCCATTTAAAACTTGAGTCAACATACAATCCAGGATCTTTTGTGACATTACTGAAAGGGATTGAAATACCATCATAGATGATAGAACCTAGATGGCTTTTGTCAATTATTCTGCTTATCGTTCTTGATCTACCTAGTAATATAGCTTGGCATTTAGAAGCATTTACAGCGACACCAAAGTTGTCCACCATAGCTGTCATTCTTAAGTTTTAATTATTAACAATATAGTGATTTTTATTAGATATCCTCATGATTTCATATAATTTTTATGATTGTTATAAGTTTCTTGAAGTCAGCCATTTGAAAGTTTCACTTAAGTGACTTTCACGAAAGGTAGACTAACGAAACAGGTAAAAAATTGTTTCTTTAAATTCGTTATATTTATTGTTTATTTAATTATAATTTTCTAAGCGGACATGATGGGATAGTATACGAAACACACACTCCATCTTACCACATAGGACATTTTCTATTATTAATTTTTATTTCTTTTATTAAATCAGAAAAAAGACTGAAAGAGGAAACTGAACAGAAGAAGCTCTGTAGAAGCGTGCTAAAATGGTAATTTTGACTTTCTAACGATGTGAATAAAAAAAAAAGAAAATACAGAGGACAAAAATAAATGGATGGATCGAAAATTAAAAGACTATTCTTAAAATGAATATTACAAGTTCGGATGAGTTGGGGAGTTTCATACCCATGATACCCGATAGGGGTGCCCCGTCTTACCCGACCTATGAAGCAAGATAGAGAGATATCCCTTTTCTTACTTTTCTCAATATTATAACTGGCTATTTTGTCTTCTCTATCTAGAGTTTTTTTCTTTTTTATAGTCTTTTTTATATTTGATAGTCATTTTCCAAGGATTATTTTCAATAATAAAATATGTTAACGAAAAAAAGCTAAACAGAGATTTGATTTATTATTGTTTAAACTTTAGTTTCCCCATCGTGCCCCACCCTCCCCTAATTGAGTAATATGCACCCGAATACAATTAAGTAGTTAGTAATCTTTTATTTTTATAAAATATACGTAGTGAATGGAGCACTGTTCCAAATTTCATACATTATAACAGATACTAAATTACAGAAAAATATATTAAAAATGTTGATATAAATGAGACACTGTTATATTTCTAACTTAAAAAAAAATTGAATTACTGGATTATTAATCTAGTGATACTATCTTTACATTCAATTTTAAGGTGTTATTAAAAAATGAGGCAGGCAGATTGCAGATCTTCACATTCAGCTTTTTAATATGGCGGATTGTATTACAGCTAAATAAAAGTCTGCCGCATCGTTAAGAATCTTTCACGCTCTGCAATACAGGTACTCTATTGTACTTGTTCGAGTTCTTAGCCGCCACTTTAGTACCTACCAAATTTACGAACCGAATTTGGCGAATTTTGGCGAAAACTGTCACATTAATAAATCTGGTGTTAATTACGATTAATAGCACTTACAGCTAAGTACATAAGTAGTTACATACGAGGGAGGTACTATTTATTATATTCTTAAAGGAAGAGTTGGCTTATATTTTTTAAGTATAGGTATATGCCAATATTTAAGATTTTTGGTTATATAATTATTTATTAAAAATCTTAAATGAATTATCAGACAATTCAGCAGAATAAAAATTTGTTTCTTTTAGATCTGTTGATAAAGCATGGCTAGCCAAAAAAATATTTTAAAGTAATCAAGGATATTAATAATCTATATATCTGCATATAACAAATGATTTACTTACTATGAAATGTGTACTTAAACATCTGAAAATTATAATTTTAAAAATTCTAAGAAGGCCAATGTGTGTGTGTGTGTTTTTGTTATTATAATACCTTTCCTTTACGGCATAAAAAGATATCTAGAGAACTAAATGTCATAAAAATAAACCCTAATAATGTCCGTAATTAAGATATAATGAAACACCAAAAACGTTAAAACTCCATGATTGCATCTACGATCTAAAGTCATTAATATTAACGCCCTATTTAAAGATTCACTTGCATTTGGCGTTCGGATATCACCAACAGATTCTGCAAGGAAAACTGTATGTTCGGTGCCAAAATGAAGTTATATTTCCACTACATTGACATCGATGATTCAGGTCCAGTAGCGTGACCGGCTATCCAAACATTGCTTTTGGCTATGATGGCCAATTATTTTGATCGAGGAATTCCGAGTGGCAGTAAATCGCTACCAGTCCGTCACGGATCGGTTAATAAATTAAATCATCTCGCTTCTTGGTGTTAAAGCTGCTTGAAAACGTATTTTGAGATTGGAATCACTAATTAGAGTGAAAATATATCATCGAGTATAAATTTTCACATTATAGCAATTTACTCAAATGCCTGACTTTTTCAATGCCGAGAACAATTGGAAGAAAAACCAAACTAGCATGCAAAAAACTTGGATTGCTCAATAGAGCGAGAAAGTACTTCAAACACCAGTTGATGTTTTACAAAGTATGTCCGGCCGCATACGAAGTACTGTTCTCATCTCTGGGCTGAGTCAATAATGTTATTAGTGTGCTTTAGCCCAGAGATGAGAACAGCACGTTCTTTGTCAAGTGAAAAGAGCTGATCCTTCCTCTTGACCAGGTTAAACTTATCGATGCCCTTATTACACTGACGTGTTGCAACCCGAAAGCTTACGCAGAGACATTGCATCCTTGTGCGTGTTGTACCGTCTATACAATGGCGAGTGTTCCCAGGAACTATTTAATCTGGTGCCAGCGGCCAAGTTTTTTCGCCGCAAAGAGAAGTTACATCCCCACCATCTGCACGCTGGACGTTCTAGCACACGTCCGTCCCTCAGCGGTGTTTCCTTCCAGCTATGATATAGTGTCTTCAAAAGGCGGGTAAACTCTTTTCCCTCAGAGCCGGTAACGTATGAGTGGTACCCTTAGTGCTGCAAGAGTCCATGGGCGGCCGTGACTATTTTTTGTGGTGGACTGTCAGCTCATTTGCCTGCATAAATTTAAATAAAAAACAACTTAAATACAGGATGCTCTCATACAGATGCTTTAGCATACAAATATTAGTACATATACAGGTTGGAAGAGCAACAAAGGTGCAATTTGAGAGTGGAAAAGTTTCCACAGATATAGGTTAGTCCATGCACAGAGGTGATAGGTTGCCACCGTCTACGCTACTACTACAGCAGTTTTCGAATATGTTTTGTCTGTTAGGGCTACTTCTCCAAAATAACGTTATTCTGTTGATCGCTCTGGTGCTTTTTTGTTTATTAATAATTTAAGGTTTTAGTAATTTTTGCAAATAAGATTTTTTATGAGAATGTCTTTTTTCTTATTATCCCTGATTTTCTGCAAATACTTTATGCGATATATATATGTTTGAAATTATAGTGACCAGAGCGATCATAAAATGATGCCAGAGCTATCAAATAATACTATAAATTATATTATAGAAAAACAATTAATTCAAATAATATCATTACTAAAATATATCTGTAAATAAACTAGAAAAAACTAAGTATATAGTATAGTTAAAATATATTATAATTTTTATTTTTTAAGCATTTAACTGCTTGATGTTTAATTCTAAAGAAAATATAACTAGGAAAAATTCCACGTGGAGCGGGTAGCAGACGGGACTCGAACCTGGACCCTTCGCTATCCGGGCGAATACACTGACCAATTAGGCTACCGCGGCCCTGATGGCCGCGTCGAAATTCTTCGACCCATTCTTAAGCTGCAAGGCAGCGCCATCTCTTCGCATTATAGGTAACCACAATATCATATGAATACTTTTACAAGTATTAAACACTTGAGAGAAGAAATAGCAATTATAGTTATAATTTTTATTTTAAAATCTAAAGAAAATATAACTAAAAAAAAATTCCACGCGGACCAGGCAGCAGACGGGACTCGAACCCGAATCATAACTATAATTGCTATTTCTTCTTTGAAATGTTTAATACTTGTAAAAGTATTCATTTGACATTGTGGGCTACCTACAATACGAAGAGATGGCGCTGTCTTGCAACTTTAGAATGGCTAGAAGAAGTTCAACGCGGCCATCAGGGCCGCAGTAGCATAATTGGTCAGTGCATTCGCCCGGAAAGCGAAGGGTGCGGGTTCGAGTCCCGTCTGCTGCCTGGTCCGCGTGGTATTTTTTCTAGTTATATTTTCTTTAGATTTAAAATATATTATATTCGTGCAGTGACGGAGAAAGAATACTAATTACTGCCCCTTTAATTTTCCCTAGGTGTCGTAAAAAGCGACTAAGGGATCTCGGAGCTTCGATCCGCTCTACTGGTGGTAGGGCGCTTAACGCCCGCCTGGTAAATTATCACCGTGTGCATGGTGTAAAACTCGTGAAGTGCTCCTTGAGCTGGTTTCGGGGTTAGCCAGCGTACAACCAGAGCTCGAGTGGGCGTTGCTGCGACAGACTTGGTTGAGGTCGAGTTCTACAATATACGCGACCTCCATTCTAACCTCAACGCTGTGCTTCACCATCTGTATACAGCACGACTAGTATTGTTGTATCTGACTGAGACACAAATACTTTCACCCGCTGCCACAGGCTCCCTATATTATCCTGGCTTGAAGCATCCTTCAAAGTGAAAACCGGTGTATGTGTGTATGTTTAAGGGGTTCACGTGCACTCTGGTCCTTTGGCTAGAGTTTACGTATGCCTCTACAGAACTCATACCGGTGACGTTGAGGCAACTTTTCGAACGTCTTTGTTGAATAGCAGATGACGCAGGAGCAATTTCCAAACGCAGAATTGGTATTTTTGGGGGGATTTTAATGCTCACCACAGTTTATGGTAGGATCCTCCAAAACTGTCCATACTCTGCTCACGCATTCGCTCTCATGCATGATTTGAAGCAACTGGTGGATCAGCCTACCAGGTTTGACTTTGAATATCTAGGATTCAAAGTCGAGCGCCCTGTTTGTTGGACCTTTTTCTAACGACTCATTAACGACCACAGGGCAGGTTGTGGTTAGAGCCCAACGGAGCTCGTCGGATCATTATCTAAATTCTGTCCCAGCGCCACAGGCCAAGTCTCTGCGTCTAAAGGTGGTCAAACTCCGGATCTGGCATGGGTCACAGATTATTATGGTACTATGGATTGGCAGATTGTGACGGCATGCGTGACTACTTTGCGTCCCTCCCTTGGAAGTTGCGCTGTTTCAGTGACAGGGACCTATGGGCTAGCTCCATTGCCATTACTGAGGAAATTGTAACGGATACCCATGAATATAGTATTCCATATTGAATACTTAATAATAATTTCTCATTCTGATCGTATCAGTAAGGGCACACGTAACCACTTTTCGGCGGTCATCGCGATTGAGATGTAGCTATTCCGCGTCAGCAGGTGGTATATCGTGCTTGAGTCGGAGGCAGCCCTCTTAAATATTTCGGGGTAGATTCATAAAAAAACAGCCTACAATAGTGCTTCCAAGTCCTGCAAGAAGGCTTACATCAGAGCGGATGCCCAGCGCGTTGCACATATTGGCCAGGAACTGACAACGCATCCTACGGGCTTCTGTTATTATTGCCATTTGGCCAAGGCCGTGAAGAATAACTTTTGCCAGCCATCGCTGCCACCTCTGAGATATCCTGAAGGCTCAGTAGCTCAAAAGCCGCAAGAGAAAGCCGATTTACTGGCAAAGCTCTAAATCGATGATTGCAATGCACTGCCACCATCATTATCTCATTGTGGCAATACGATGAATGATATTAAAATCGGGCAATTTAAGAAACATGCTGAATTACAATCGGTCGATGTCCGGAAAGCTAGTCGAAAAGGTGTTATCTCAGCAGCAGTGCTTAAAAATGTGCAGCGTAGTTGTCTCCCGATGTTCACGCGCTTGTACCGACTCTCATACTCATTAGACCGTGTACCGAAAAATGGGAGGGATGTTTAAGTGCAACTGGTTCCTAAAAAAGGGGACAGCTCAGACCCCTTTCTAAAATTATTGATCGCTATGGCCACTCTGTCCAGAGCTATCAATACCATAGCAGTAAAAAAAAATACATTTTTATAAATTCTGGCAAAGATTATACTAGTAATTCCATATTTTTAGCACTAGTAATTCCATATTTTTTCATTTTTTTCACCAATCTCAATATATATTTTTTCACTCACTTTGATCAATCAATTTACATGCCAACTTAGTCTATAATTTATAAAAATGTATTCAAATAAAACGAAAAAAAACTTTCAAAGTTTTTGAAAATGAAAAGCAGATTGATCAACTTCTTACCTTTGTATATCGAAAACGCAGTAACGCAGCGCATAAAAAACCCCATAGGCTGTTGAAACGCGACTGAGAGAACATCTAGCGGAGAGGGAGAGCGGAGCTGCGTCATAAACTGGGGCTGGGTAAACGATTTCATGTCCTTCCAGAGTAATCAACAAGAAACGTCGTACACTCCTTTCTATTGGTATTGACGAAAAACTAATTAGTATTTAAATGAAATTAATTAAAACAATGTTGTTTATTACATTTATAAACACTATTCCATTCAAAAAGAGTTATTAAACAAATTCGACAAAACTGATTTTTGGTAGATTGCTATTTTTTTAATGTACCTACTTATAATAAGGTTAGGCACTATTATGTATGTGTCATAGGTATGTTGCATACCAAACTACAATAAACAATATTTTAAATTACAAATTTGTTTTCAGTAACCTAGTTTCTCCAAGGAGACGCTATTTTTTTTTCGTTCGGAGAAATAGCCTTAGGCATTTGCTATCTACACTGAAAAATAGGCAAATTGTGTTTATTTTTTCGTCCTAGTCCAGCGTAGGTGATTTTTAAATGATCATGAGAAAGTTTGGATGTTTATGGCTCATTCATACTGAAATGGATGGATATAAATGTTACGGATATCCTTGCGCAATATTCCACTGAGACAAAGTTTTTAGGTTTAAGCAAAAAAAGTCTTTTTGTTTCTGTTAAATAATCTCATAAATTATAAATTGTTTATGGAACTTCAAAAACTACTTGTGATTCGCTTCGTCGTCGACTCATTTCGTTCGTTAAATGAATGCAAAATTAATTACATATCTCACTGAAATATTTTGTCCTAAAAAATGATAAACGTTATTATGTACACGAAGAATGTAGTAAGGTAACCATTACCGTTCGACCAATGCTTAACTTTAACACCAAATCCTAACATAGCAAATCTGAGAGATAATATGTTTCTTACAAATTATATAATTTGTACGTATTAATGTAACATTTCCAATAACTAGTCTCTTCCGGTAATGAAAATGTCAAAATATTGAGTAACAAAATTATCTTCAACATTTGTTTTTGGCTAGCAATACTTCCGCTTCTTTCGTCTTTTAGTATAACAATTTAAATAAGATAAGGTTTTTAATAAACTTCGTATTCCTTTATAATTCAATTTTAACATTTCATAGTGCACGTAAAATCGAGTCACGTGAGGATGATATAAAACGGATTGGAATCGAGTAAAATTAAAAATGACCTAATTCCGAATGTTGAATCCACACGTGGCGTCACAGACGGCTCAGACGTTTCAGTCATTGTGGCATTCACGCGAACACAAAAATTATAGTCGATCACCGTCTTTCTATATCTGTGCGGGCGCCGCATATAACCCGTTTCACGCGCCAGTGGTCGCCAATCGATGACGTTTACTGTAAATCTACGCAGGAATGTGTTGAGTGAAGTTCCTTTTATTAGGAAAGACTTTAGGCGAATGTCATTTGTTATATTTAACAAATGCATTATTTTTTCATTGTGGATCGTTTTAAACAATATAAGTACTTTTTTATCGAGGCACATCCTAATTAATGTTGAGTATAAGTAAAGTCAACACATGAAAATAGCTGATACAAAAATGTCGCTCGGGTCATCCCCACCTTGCAAATCTAAACCCTATCCCCTACTTAGTAGAGCCCTGAAATCTTACTCATTAATAAAAACTGTACACCACAAAGAAGCAGTATTTTCTTGTTCTTCTATAAGGTAGACTGATTCGCTAAACGGACGCTTTAATTCGAGCACGAAATGCCCTGCCGCATTTTTTTATTCGTTTGTTGTCGTGCATAACCTACCTGAAACCTTTTAAAATAAATACGTAGGTTGTCGCGAAACCTCCTAGCGCCATTAAAATAAGTAATTTTCGGACCTAATGCTATATTCAAAATTACCAGTGACATTATTAGTTTTGTTTATATTTGTTATGATGTTTTTGTAAGTAAACCCGTGCAGCTTTAGATTTGTGTTCTATTATTACAAACACATTCAATTGGTTTTGCAGTCCACGCCCGTTTCATCCGTTAAACAGGTATTATTACAAATAAGTAAATGATACTTGATTCAACACACTTCTAACAGCAAGCAACCTTAAAAGATCATTTCGGTTATGTTCTGCAATTGTACAGCCAATACTTGGTCAATATCACAATTATTAAGTTCGTCTTAAATTCCTTAACGCAAACTCTGACTGAACATTTCCATAAAAGATACAATTATCTCATTGAAATGTTCACCAGCGCTGGGTGTGACGTCGACGCGCGCAATAACTTCACTGGATTGTTGTGAATCGACCGCTTCAAAGGAATTTCCGACTTATAATCAAGGTACTGGTTAATATGAGATCTGGAATGTATTGGATAGTCTGCCAGTGGGATGTTTGGTTTCATGTCAATGCGCATCTGATCTTCGTAAATTGGTTTCCGACATCAGAAAGATATAAATGTAATATGCGAATTTACTGGTGTACTACATTGTGTTCTTTATGTAAAATAATGTCATAAAAATAATACTTAATATTATGTTAGATAAATAACGGCAACTGATCTTCAGACCAAGGTACGCAAAGACATCTAAAACTGAAACTATTATCAAAATATTAATGGTAATTTTATTTTCTCTAAAGATCCCGGCCAGAATAGAAATCGGAGCCTCCTACTTCATAGTTTGAACGTAGAATACTAATCTTCTGATAATTTGTTTTTCTTCCACTATTTGCATTGATCTTAAAAAACCCGGTGCCACCATGAATCAATCAAGCTCAAATTTTCTGTCGCACAAATTTAGATCATTTGGAATATAACTTCAATGTTTTTGTCAACATTCAAAATTTATTTGATTTACATTTAAACAAAATTTCACTTATTCCAACGTATTGACGAAAAGTTAATTTGAATTTCAAAGTGAAGCACAGAAAATGCTAACATAATTTGCGAAATAAAATCAACGTTTTGCAGTCTGTAAAAAGGTATATTTCATCAATGAGCGTTGCACCAATCTTGGCAACTATTCAAATCGAAAAGAAAATGTAGGTACAGTAAAAACTTTTTTAAGAAAACTAAAAACCGACCTCTTAAACACAAAACCACTAAAAAGTAAGAAATAATATAATTCTTTACTTTCATTAAAAGTCAAAACATTGGTGTGTTAACCTAAGCAGTAAACGGTAACTCAGATGAATCAATAGACATGGTTAATTTGACTTTAAATGTAGTTTAGATGTCAGTAAAGAAGTGTATTATTTCTTACTTTTTAGTAGTTTTGAAGTCGGTTTTTATATTTTTTAAATAAGTTTTCATGTTCCTCTTTTTATAAGCCATAGTAACATTAACTAAGTATAGGTTACCAGGCTTACATTATCTCTAAATATTGAAATAACTAAATACGAATAATTTAATATTTGAGAATTTTCATTATTTTCTCTGAAAGTACTCATCAGAACTTTACCAAATTAATATGGAACTATCTTGCTAAACAATAGATTCCAACAAAAAAATAATGATCAAAATCGGTCCACACATCTCTGAGATGCGCGCGAACAACAATAATTTAATCAAGTATACTGACGAATTGAGAACATCCTTCATTTTAAAGTCGGTTAAAAATATTTTTAATGATAAACATATTAATTCTACTTCATGAAGAAATCAAATTAATAATTTCAATAAGATTACACTGTAAAATACAAAAGAAAGTTTCATTATTATACAGCTAAACTCAAATAATGATAAAATCTTTTATGTATGAAAAAAATGTTATGACTAAAGCTTTTCTTAGTAAGATTATTCAGATAAGTTTCGGTATGCAGATAGCTTAATCGTGCCTTGCACAGAAGATGTTCTTTATTTTGTCTTAAGATTTATAAAGGATATCAATGAATAGTAGACAAATGATTATTTTGTTCAGCCCATTTAACACAGGTTTTAACGAAGTACATTTTATGTGTGCCCTAGAAATATGTAAACAGTATATTGAAATAAAGTCACCTTACGAGTCGTTATATCATCTTGTTAATTACCTGGTCGAGTACGCAGTGACGCATAGCTAGTAACTACCCGTTGGCCGCTCAAATATTTTGACGGATAAACCCGTCAACGCGTTTACCGTAAATAATTGGGAATACAGTTTTTGCCAAAACCATTTCCGTCACAAGCTGCACAATTCCCGATGACAAAACTGCGACGGCCCATAGGCAAGATAGAGAAAGATTGTTTTCACTTATTTCTGTATTCCAACGGTTTCTATAAATAAGGGTGCCACACCGACGCAAAATTCAGTGTAACGACACTCGCACTCTCGTTCAGTTCTTGTTATAACTGCCAACCCTACACAACCAAAATGGTGAGGATCATTAAGTTCAAGTGATAAGTTAAAGTGATTTAAGTGAAATGTGCAGAGAAATTTGTCAAAAGTGCACGTTACGTCCTGAATGAGTCGTGATATCATTGGATTAAGTTTGTTCAAATAAAAATAAATCATACAAATACCTGATATTTACTAAAGTTTAAATTCAAACGTTTCTTTAAATATTATCATAGATATCTCTTAAAACAAACCAAATCCATTTTAATGCATTTCCATAACAAGTGCACGGTTCAGAACAAAATTTTGACCCACAAATCGTATTACAAATGTAAGAAGCATACATAAATTCAACGAAAAACTGAATTCCTTTCGCAGGACACTGATGATGATCAGAAAATGGCGATGCTCCGCAAAGCCTTCCAGATGTTCGACACCACCAAATCCGGTTACATCGACGTCCTGAAGATTTCCACCATCCTGAACACGATGGGTCAGCTTTTTGATGACTCTGAGCTGCAGGCACTCATCAGTGAAAATGACCCTGAAGGTAATAAATAAATCATTATCAAAGTTTCCTTTCTCGGTAAAATATAGATAAGCTATATATTTTTTTTACCTTGTTAAACATGATAACAATCATATTATTTTTTTGCACTTCTTCTTGTCTTTCTCTTTCAAAAAACCTTTTAATATAAAATTGTTAATTTTAAGTATTACTTATCCTTCAAATTAACACTCACTGCTAAACCACGCCGATCACTTAAGATCTAATATGAAAAATGAATGTAATTTCTTAATTTAAGTTATTTTCGAAACGAAAACTTTGATTTTCAGTGCTATTTAAAGCTTTGCGAAATAGCACTGAAAATGCATGATGTACACGTAAATAAAAAACTTCGTTTGGCATTCAAATTATGAACAAACATGTATTAAAACGAATTTAATGTGGATTCTGATCGATACTTCCAAATTCAAATGCCAATTCGTCAGTGCTTTTATTACTATTCAGGAACAGTAATTGTATATGGTGCATACATGCATACCATTATAAAGACATGACATTTTGAGCGTAGTTATTCAAGTCGTAGAAAAAGTCTACAAAACTAACAAGCATGATTAAAAACAAAACAGAAATTTAGCTTTAGCTTCTATAAATTATTGACGTTTTTTAAAGTGAATCTTTTGTTATTTCATACTTACGTAAAATCTAGTCCGGAACCTAATCATAATAGTATCAATAAATTTTAAAAACCAAATGTCCGCTTAAGAGCGTATATACGAAAAGTCTTGGTTCAATTCGAAGATTGTCAATAAGTGCAAAAGAGTAGTGTTCGTGTGAACTCTTGCAAACAATAATTCAATTTGTTAAAATTGTAGAATAGGGAGATATTTTGGATCGCATACGAAATACGGTGAAAGCCATCGCGAATTCAAACACGATAAGGATATTGTAAATATCAAACTGCATTTATCAATTTTGTTTTCGACTGTTATAAGTTAATGTCATAATAGCATATTTTTTAGTTTCAATCTTATTTTGATTTATCTCCACTATACAGGTATTCTGGCATTGAGTTTCAGTAAAACAGATTAATGTTAGTGCTAAATATAACGACGATATTCGATAGGATAATACGACCGCGTGTTCGAAAGCTCGGCCACGTGTCATGTCAGACACCACTTCGAAATATTCCGGAATATTTTTACGTGACACACCTAACTAATGACGCTATTTTGGTACAAGTCCCACTGGTGAGTTTCTCTTTGGAAGAGAGCTCTTTGCCTCAATTCAGTTACGAATAAACATGTCGAGGCATGTTATACAGGAATGCCGAGGATATTCAATTCGTTTACATTGTTGTAACCTTGTGATGGTTCTTGGCTTCGGCCACAAGATAAACTTACGTCATTCACTTTATGAAACTCATAATTTGTAACACAATTTTTACAGCAAATTTTGCTGGTACATAAATAGTTTTAAACTTATTTTTTTTAAACTCCATGCAGTTGTGATTTTCATTCAAAATTAAAAAAAAATGCAACATAATATGGCACAGTAAATCAGATTGCCATAACTTACACGTGAAGATTAAGAATTATTTGATGCTATTGATCATGTACCTATTTTGCTAAGTACAGTACCCTTAGCACGAACTAATATCGAATTCGTATCGTTTGCGAGTCCGAAATGTCATTGTCAAATGTGTACTGATTTTTAGTTCTTGTTAGGTACTTTGTGCCGCTGCTGTTCAAGTTTACAAAATTTGACATAGACATTTTGGTTTGCAAACTTTTCGAATTCGATAATGGTTTGTGCTAGGGGTACAGTACAGGTATAAGTATCCTGTTTATTATTTAATGAATTCAAAGAGAATAAGAATCTTTTTAAAAATCAATGTATCAGTGCTCCTTACCGCAAAGCTAGCGGCACTGGAATCGTACATTTTTTTTAAGTAGGAGATGTTTAAAAGTTATATCTTTATTAATATTATTTATTGTTTTGAAATACATTTTATTTGTTTAATTATGATTAAATCGACCTGCCCTGCACATACACAAACATACACCGGCCTGCAAAACCAAGAATTGCACTTTTAAAATTGCAATAACTTTCTTAGTACCCAAGTAATACTTTCGAAATAAAAAGGACTCGAAAAGAGTTAAATTTGTACTTCAGTTTCAAAGTAAAGTGAGACTACCTAAATATAAAACGTTTTTTATTTTAAATCTGAAATAAGTTTAGAAAAAAATATGTGAAACTTAGTTTTGCAGACCAGTGTATGTAGTATTATTGCACTTTGGACTAAAAACGTTATAATAATTATAAACTCGGTTCTATTTCAGGATCCGGCAAAATCAACTTTGACGGTTTCTGTAACATTGCATCCCACTTCTTAGAAGAGGAAGATGCTGAAGCTATGCAACAGGAACTGAAGGAAGCTTTCAGGTTCGTGACGATATTTTAAAATGAATTATAAAAAATAGTAAGCTTCTTTAAAAATGAGTTAAATACTATAATACAGCTATCGGCAACTTATAATTTCAAATTGCCAATTCACAAACAAGCATCGCTTGAACCTCACGTTCTCTGTTTCTTTGGTTTCTTTAATAAAGGAAGGATCAATTGCAAAAACTGTTTTTTTTTATAAAACCATTATTACACTTACTGACATAACATGTTTCTTATCTTATTAGCTTCCCATACCCGGAAGGATATAAAACTTTCAGTAAGATCTGTATAGCTCTTCATAGATCGCGTAAATCAGTATCGTAATAATGAACGGTTAAAGTGAAAACTTTGATTTAACATAGTTTTAAATTTCGCCAAGCAACACAAAAGAAAAGCTTTTTTTGTAACAACTAACAAAATTGGTATATTTATCATAAGCATAATGAATTTAATATTTTGTGTATTGCTAATTCTAGGTTATATGACCGTGAAGGTAACGGCTATATCACCACATCTACGTTGAAGGAGATTCTCGCTGCTCTAGATGACAAACTCAGCAATGCTGACCTAGACGGCATCATCGCTGAAATCGACACTGACGGCTCCGGCACCGTCGACTTTGATGGTAATTTTCATAATACATTTCTAATACAAATCCCCAACTTAGCTGCTTCAGTTCTTACACGTACGCTCTCCTATGCGTAAATGGTCTTTCGTAATAGAAAGAACGAGCATCTAAAGATATGAAAGGAGAACAAGAAAGTGCATTTTTACCACGTTCAATTGCGTACATCCTTACAATAGATAGTTGGCGTATCGTTAACTTGCAGTGTCGCAAGTAGGAGGGAGTGTCGTGTAAAGGCATCTATTGAAACACAATTCAAAAGTTACCTACTTTGAATATAAGTGGTCCTTAATTTTAAGAAAAACTTATTAAAATGACAATTGTTTATAAAAAATAATAAAAACCATCTTTTAAAATTGAAATTAAAAAGGTATTCACGAACAACAATAACAGTAAATAGAAAATTTTGAAACTATTGATTTTCCATAGCATTAACAAAGATTTTTTTTTCGTTACAGAATTCATGGAAATGATGACTGGTGATTAAGCTAACACTTCATAATAATATAATCGTAGTATTACTATTAGTATTTTTGTATTGTATACATAAAAATAAGTCAAAGGACTTCAGTATTAGTACAAAACAATGCGGTATTAGCATGATTGTTAAGTGATACTAAAATAATGTCTATCTTATAGATAGTACTACTGTTTAAATTTTAATTTTAAACTTCTTCATTTTCCCATACGTCCATAAAACGGGCGTCAGATTCTTACAAATTCGTTTCAATGAATTATTGCCGGAATAATTCACATTTAACGAATTTTACAATAAAAACAATTATTCGCTAATGTTATCAACTGTTTACCTATTTACTATGCTACATTTGGAATTATATTTTTTATATACAAGTTTGTCTTTTACTTTTCAATACCATTCATATTATTATTGTAATGAAATACTAAGATAAAGAGGAAGTATAAAAGTGAATATATTTAATTATCTGTTAGGATATAAGACTGAAATCTTAATAATAAATATGTTTATATATAAAGACTTTATTTTTTACAAACTCAACAAACTAGCCCTGTCTATAAATTATCAACAAATAAATACAATACACGATTTCGTAATGACTATAACCATTTGAAATTATTTAACGATTATACTGATAATAATGTTTGTGTATATTTTACAGAGACGATAACTGTGTACGATTCAGTCATGAATTATAAAAACATCATTTTACACTATTGAAACGCACTCAAATCTTTTATAAAAAAAACGGCTAAGGGCGTGTATACCACGCGCAGTGAAGAGTTCTTTAGTTGCTCGTCGTCGCTTAATTTATTTTGGAAAGAGTACTTATATTTAATGCATTTACTTCGTCTAAGTCGCTTTTAATGATTTTTTATTAGGTCAGAAATTTTCTAATACATAAGTAGAACGACTATTATTCTTAAACTAACAAATTAACAAATCCATTTTATCTCCTATAATTTTCATGACAAGCACTATTATCATGAATTTTTCAAGCCAATGGTTTAGCTTTTAGGGGGGTAGATTAGCAGTTTAAAGTTTATTAAATATTTCGCAAACGGATCCCTAAATCGAAAAAAAGTCTCTAGGACCCCCAAATAGTTTTAAAGTAACTATTAACGATACCCCACAATATGGGGTAAACGATGAAAAGAATTAATTATCTCCAGGTAGGAGGTAGGTAGGTATAAGCTATCCTAAAAAAAAATTTTTTTTTTTTCAAAATTTGATGATGATGGGCATGATTGAAAAACATATCTCCACAAAATTACAGCTATCTTGTACTAATTTTCTCCAAGCAAAACCAGGAGCAGACAGACGGACATGACGAAACTATATAACTTTCTGTACAGCAGGGTTTCGTTTGAAAATTCTTTCTGACGCTGACTGAACATCAATATGAGATGTGCATTAACCTGCAACCGCCAATTTGGTCCATTCTATTTGGCTTCATCTCAAAAATAAAATCTTTATTTATTATGCAATATTGTGTTGCATTGTATGCGCTCAAAACATACATCCGATTATTTCTCATAACTTGTACTATATAACCAGAAATCTATATAATAAGTTTACAAAACAATGATTTTAAGTTTTTAGACATTAAGTAGTTTAAAGATAGTTCTATGTAATTAAACAATTTATTGGAGTCAAAATGTTTATTGGCAGGGTGCAAAGTGGGTGGAGGGCGTAGCCAATACGATCACAGCATCGCTACAGCTAAAATTGTCATTTTTGACGCTGACTTGAGCTGTCAAATCCATATCGAAGTAAACATTTTCATATCGTTTTTGAGATAAATTTAATATGGTCCTAGTAAGATGTTAAGGTATATACGAGTAATTCCACTATGACTCATTTAGTCACTGATTGAACGGAAAATCGTCGTCGAAATTTTATGATAATAATGATGATGCGAGATGCTTGCATCGTCAATATGTTACGTTTACGAGTAAAGGAGTTTTGACGACCTCTGTGGCCGAGTGGTTTGTACGCCGGGTTTCATGGTGCTGCCTACTCGAGAGGTCCCGGGTTCAACTCCCGGTGGGGGCAGATGTTTGTGTGATGAATACGAGCATTTGTACTCCAGTCATGGATGTTTCATGTATATTTCTAGATATATATACTTATATATGTAAAGTATCTGCATTCTATCAGTTACCCTGGTATCCCACACAAGCCTTATAATGCTTACTTTGGGGCTAGGCTAATTGGTGTAAGTGTTGCAAAATATTTATTTATATAAAATTTTTGTTAAGTTTCCATAAGCAAGCTCTGTTTTGCGCAGGACCATATGATTTCGAATAATTAAACATTTTTTTTATTGATCTAGACTTGGTCACAAGTTGTAAGGTTGCCCCCCCACGGTAGGGGTACCGTGTAAATCACAAAATCCCCGCTTGAGCTATTAAGTGTTAAATATTATATAGATGCAAGTTATTTATTAGACTCTTCGTTATCCTTTCAAACAGAAAGCTGTTGTATTAATTCAGTTCCTCTATTTGCCTTTTTTAAATTTTCAATATCCCGGATATTGAATTTTAAATTTGTAAACGAAACAAACAATACAGTCAAGGTTGGATAGTTAATCGCGAAAGAAGCTTCGAGCAGTAAGCCAGTCCCAAATAAAATTAACATCCTTTATTGTTAGTATGCAATACGATGCATGTGGGCATCCAACATGAATCATCTTCCAAGAGCCACAATTGGAAAATTGTGCAATTTGGTTTGCTTCTTACGTACAGATGCATAAAAAAGTACTCGACTGGACTCAATATATAATTTTGATGTCTATTTACATTAAATGCTGAACTTAGTCGTTTAAGGCATTTCCGAAGCAAGTCGGTTAAACTCCAAACAGTATTGGATACTGTTAATCGCATATCAGTTAATAGGTACATGCAGCAGTTATTGAAGTAGCCATTTTTTCATATTTTATAATAATGTATTTTATAAAATACTAGCGGCCCGCCCTCGCTTCGCTCCAGTGTAGAGCTGAAGTGTAGACTACAGTTTTTGTTCTCAGGCTTGTATTATACACAATAACATTCATCTATGATTCTTCTTACACCTGCATGCAAAGTCTCAGCCCGATCGGTTTAAAATTGACAAAGTTTCATACAAACTTTCATTCCCTATTTTATCCCCTTGGGGGTAGAATTGATCAAAATCCTTTCTTAGCGGATGCCTACGTCATAACATCTACCTGCATGCCAAATTTCAGCCCGATCCGTCCAGTGGTTTGGGCTGTGCGTTGATAGATCACTATGTCAGTCAGTCACCTTTGAGTTTTATATATATAGATGAAAAAATGCCTATCGGTTGAATCGTGATCGGATAAAGTTGTCCAATCCCTTAGAAAAATAATTATCAAGAACGCAATAAAAGAAAGTAGGACATCGTATAAAATAAGAGTAGAGATGATGATTTATCTGAAATCTATAAAACTACAATTTATTACTGTCTGAACAGCAATAGAGGCATCAAAGACTTTGAGAAAGGCTGATCGATCATAGATGTTTTTGAAGATTTCATAATTTATTTCAAGGTATAGTAAATAAACTACAGAAGTTCGCACTGTACTTCATTATAAAATAATAGGCTTTTCATTCGCAGGTTATTGTTAAAAGTGCTTCTTTTACTATTGTATACATCTTCTCGCCGAGTCCCGGGTGGGCTAGGAGTATAATAATATTAAATTATCGACTTTTAGGGGAAATAGTGCAATTGGCTGTTTGTTCAAATTTATTGTTGATATAACAATATTATGCTTTCCGTATTTGACGTTTTTTTAGCGTTCTTTTGTATAAAAAGGCATGTATAGCATTAGTAGAATTTCTCAAAAATATAGAAAAAGAGAAAATTATAGGTGCATGTAAAAGCGTTGTCTCCGATTATACACAATTAGTCTCGTTCAACGATAAAGATTCACAATTTGTGATGAAAGCAACAAGTGACGCAAGTGTGATACGGTGTCAGGTTTTTTCACAGAAAAATCTGGATATATTTTATGCTCTTCGGAGCTGTACTATCAGCATCGGCTGATGTAATAAAAACTGTAATAGATGAGGGAGGTATGTTCACTAAATTTCAATATCTTTAGGCCGTGTTGTGTTTCTATCGATAAGAAGGGCTTCGACGTCTACGCGTGGTAGAAGAAGGACTAGGCAGGCCACGTAAGCATTTAGTACCTAGGCCGTAGTAGACGCTTTCGAAGATTTATTAATAATATCTAATCTATATACTAATATTATAAAGAGAAAAGATTTGTTTGTTAGCATTGAATAGGCCCTGAAACTACTGGACCGATTCGAAACATTCTTTCACATTTAGAATCCTTCATTATCCTAGATGAACATAGGCTATAGAGTATTTTCGAAAGAAAAGAAAGAATAGAAAACTTCGATAATGTAACTCAACGTGTGTAAAAAATACCAGAAAAATAACCTTATGTCGCGTATGCTGTGGAAGTCATTGACAATAGAGCAAAGTAATATACTAAAGTTTTAAAGAGGACATCAATATCTACAAAAAAGTTCGCGATACCATATGTCTATCTGTCACAGTTATGTCACAACTAGAGGTCCCCTGCGGTTATTAATTTAAAAAAAGGTTATAGTAAGTCAAACTTAAAATATGGACATATGCTGTCGCGGACTTTTTTACAGAACTTTTAAAGGGGAACAATTCCGTTATACATGATTTTTGTGTAACTTCAAACCGTTTACCGAGTGCACGCAACGGAATCTCACAAATGGAATATTTTTACCCGTTTAGCAATATTTTTCATCGATGCTCAGCTGCTACTGGTCGTAACCTGATGTTATGTACCCTAAAACCGTCCTCGATTAATTCACTATCCAATACAAAATCATTTTTTCAAATGGAAACAGCAGAACAATGATGCATTCGGTACAACGGGTCCTAAACTACGCAACTTTTTATTTACTTGAAATGGAAGGTTTATAATTATTATGAAGAAAGTCATTGTTAATAATACAAGCCTTTGAACAAAAACTATTATAGTCTACACTACAGCTCTACACCGAAGCGAAGCGAGGGCGGGCCACTATAAATATCTTTTCATAATAATAAATATATTTTGTAATTTCTTTTTATAACAATATATACTCATCTTATTAGTATTTACTAATATATTTGCAGATTTTTTTCGCACCGATCAAATGTTTTTGAAGCAAATAGTACCACCATCCGGTTATTCATCGTATGGAAATGACAATAAGACTTTTCAGCTTTCTTACATGTTCCCAAAGGTGACAACATTGCTTAGTAATAACATTTAAAATGTAAGAAAAATCTTTAGGTCTATATATAAATCTAACAGTTGAATGCTTAATAAAATTATTCTTAGCAAAATTTACCAACATGTAAAATAAATATTTGCATGCTTGCAAAATTTAAGAGAATCTATTTTTCAGGAGAATAAATATTATTCAACTTTTAAAGAATATGTCGAAAAGGGGATAACTATGAAAGGATTGACATTTAATATTTATGATGATAAAATGAGAAATGCTGCAATAGCTTTATTTAAACTTATAAGAAATACAAGAAAAGACGAAAAATTTAATTTTATCAATTTAACAAAATGGATTCATTATAACGTTAACAGCGATATGGTAGATTACGCTTCGCGTCTTGCATCATTGTTTGATACTTCCACCCCCGATGAGAAATTTTTACCTCCTTTCTTAGTGAAGCCAAACTACTTTGTTGGAGGTGAAACAATATTCAAAGCATTTTACTTCAGTGATAAAATAGGTAAAGTCACTGAAAACGTAATGAAAACGTACCAAATTTTAAACATAGACGAAAACAGTATTGCTATTAACACGAATTATTCTGGTTGGAATATGCCACCAGATGCATGTGACAAACTAATTAAATATTACACTGAAGACATTGCGCTCAACAGTCATTATTACGGATTACAGCTTTTACATCCATTTTGGATGACCAATGAAGAATTGGCTGTTTTCAATCCACGACATGCTGAGCACTACTATTTTTCACACAAACAATTATATGCTCGATATCAACTAGAAGAAGAACATTTGCAAGCAGATGTAGCAGCACTGCAAGCAAAATATGAACCACAGTATAACCCATATTTATATTACGATAATGGTCTTCCATTTCCATCTAGATGTGCTACTATTGGCGATGATAAAAAGAATGACGACAGTTATTTAAAAACAAAGGATTCGGAAATTAAGGAAAGCATTCATAGAGGAAAATACACGGTATAAACTTGATAGCCTGGATAAGATTTTTAGCACTTTCAAAAATAAATAATGGAACTCTTCAATGGCAAACAGTACACAAATTGGGTTTAATTATTTTATGAAATGCAAACGAGAGAATATTGGCCGGAGAAAAAAATATTTCTAACACACACTAGCCCCATAGTATCTAAGCACTGTATGTAAGGCTTGTGTTATGAGATACTAGGTTAACTGAAAGAGTACATATATAAGTATATTTTTATTTAGAAATACATATATACACATCCACATAAGTCTTGGTACAAATGCTCATCATACAAACATTTGCCCCACCGAGATTTTTTTTCTTTAGATTTATACATCTGACTCTTATATAATTAAAATCCAATTTTTTTTTCTTATTTTTTTTATCTCTCAGGAAAATGGTACACTGGTGGAGCTAACGGAAGATAATTATATTAATCTTGTAGCAAAACTTGTGCGTTCTAAAATGAATAACATAAAAAATGCAAAAATTGCAAGGAATGTCTATGGTTACCGAGCTTCAGGTTACCCGATTAACAAGTATGTACTATTAGCAACTTGATTTCTGTACCATCATAAGCTAGTTTTCTTAAAACCTTTGCAAAACAATAAGGCAAACTTTCACTTAAATAAAGGTATCCCTGGAAACAAACTTGTTATTTTCAGAACAATTTCTTTTGACGTGACTTATTTTGCCTTCTTCCTGTGACTCACACCCGGTTTCTGAAACGCATGTCATCGAAAAAATTACGTAACAAATTGTTAATCTCTATTTAAATGCACTTTGGGTTTCTCAATGAGCCAAGTGACAGTTTGTCAATGATTTGTTGTTGCAAATGTCAAATCTCGAATTAATGGCCGATTGCGGTAGTTTTTGGTTTCCGGAAAGCTTTTTTGTATGTTAACTGCATGTTAACGTTTTGTTGTGTTTTAATAAGTAATTGGTGAAAATTGATCAATTAACAGACTGTCAAAAGAAATTTTACTGATATTTTGGTCAGAGGATTGTTGTAGTGGTAGTAAAAAATGTTGTCAGATTTATCTGTTGACGATATATCCCTATCTAGTGACGAGGAAGATCTGGCACCAACTCGCCAGTTCCGGAAACGAATAAATCCTGTAATTCATTACAATGGTGAAGAATTTAAGGATCGCTATTCAAAATCTGTTTTCCATCAACTAATGGGAAAACTGACACACCTGGAACTTAAAACGAACAATTATTGTACACTAAAGCCTTCCTAGAATTATGGCTAACCCAACATAAAAAGAATATTTCAATTCAGTTCAGCAGTTCCTGATGTTAAAGCGTTCAAACAAACAAACAAACATCTTTATATTGTAGTTCATATCAGATTTACACTATAATTATTTTACTTTTTATTTGCTTTAGAAGTAAATTCCAATTCTTTAACTTTTATTTCTAAATTCTTCAATTTTTTTCCAAGTCACGTTTTTTTTACACCGTCACTGCATTGGTAGACTTATTTTCTATTATTGCTTTGTACCTACATTGAAATATATATTATCAATATACACACATCAAAAGTGTCTAGGGATCAACATATATTTTTGCAATAACTTTTCTCCTGATTGATATTAATTAAAATTTTCTTTAAGGATTCATCAAATAAAGTGTTTTCGTTTGTCACAGTAACGATAAACCAAGTCACCTTTGCATTAATAAAGAAATTTGCCATTTTCCTAATAAAGGGATTTTTGACATTTGAACCACTAACACAAAAGTTCGAAAAAAAGACTGAAATAACAGTTTTCTCTAAAATTTTATTGGGTAACTTAAACAATTAATAATCCGTATTTCTACCGCGAACACTAACAACACAAGAACATCGGTTTGGCATACTCAAAATGAGTTCATCCAAATCACGCCGTGGAATGGCCGCCCATGTTCGTTGCAACAACAAAAAAAGGTCTTCTTGCGACTGGATACCCTCCATATTCGGCAGAGCTCTTCTCTGTAGCATATCCCATGCATGCTCAATCGGGTTCAAGTCTGGCGACTGAGCAGGCCAGGGCAGGACATTGATGTTAGCTGCGGCGAGAGTCTGTCTTACAACTCTTGCGGTGTGCGGTCGTGCATTATCATGCATTAACTGAAATAAGGGACCGATTTGCACTTGTAGAGGAACGATGACGTCTGATACAATCGTCTCAGCATAAATTTGAGCGTTGAGGTTGCCTCTGATCCAAATCAACTCAGTTCTTCCGCCGTTCCAAATACCCGCCCATACCATGATGGTTCCACCACTATAAGGATGGACTTCCTGGCAGGATTTTAATCGCTGTTGGCGTCCAGGGGTTCTCCAGTGTCGTATACGTCTTGTATCTGGTCTCATACCAAAACGAGACTCATCAGAAAAGCACACGAAACGCCATTGTTCTTCTGCCCAATTTCTGTGTTCAAGAGCCCATTGATATCGAATCCTACGATTGTGCATTGCTATAGGTGGTACCCGTAGCGGTCTTCGGGAATGAAGGTTCACTTCATGCAAGCGGTTTCTGACTGTTTGGTCGCTAATTAAGTTCCCTGAAGAGTGATGAAGCCTCACGGCTAACATCATGGCGGTTATTGTTGGAGCTCTTCGAGTTAAGATTTGAATGTATCGGTCTTGTCTCCGTGTGGTGCAGCGATACCGTCCTCCATGGCGCTCAGCCACGGTACCAGTGCTTCGGTATCGTGTCCAAAGTCGACTGATAACACTCTGACTTGTATTCAGAGCTAAAGCCACAGTACGTTGCCGTGAACCAGCTTCTATCATTCCCACGGCTCTGAGCATTTCTTCCCTGCTTAAATGACGTCGCCGCTCCATAATAACGTTGGTTTTAATCAGTAGTAGGGAAACAGTAGCACTAATAATGTCTTCAATGCGTTGTATGTTTTTATAGGGAAAATATTGACAGCTGATTTTCATCTTTTACTCGAATTTGATTCACAGTTCCTGATTCAAATTATGAAATGCACCAAAAAGGATCCATATAAATTTATAAAATCATAAATTTATTACAAAGCCACATCTCAATCTCAAGAAATCCGCATAAAAATGCTTGATCCCTAGACACTTTTGATGTGTGTATTTACAAATTTTAAATGCCAAAAGCAGATCGGTTTCTTTGTATAGATTAGAAAGCTTGATTTGAACAACTGATTTGTACCTATTAGGTACTTACTTATCCACTATTGTTAAAAGCTCCCTCTTTTCTCGCTCCGTATAGTTTTTTCGTGACATATTATGTAAAAACTTTACAAATGAAAATAAATTTCAATGTTTTCGGTACACACAATCACTTTTAATTTTCAGACTTTTAAATAAAAGTCACTTTTATGTTGTCAAAAGATAGAGACAAAGCTATGCGTTAGACAGAAACAAAACATGAATGATCGAATGAAAGTGACTGGTTTTAGCTAGGGTGGCCAGACTAATAAATAAATCCTGCCTTAACAGTAGATTCGTTAATTTTTCGGTAAATATCTTTTCAGAAACCCACAGTTGCTCAACAAATAGTTAATTATGACAGTCTGTCAACTAATTCAATATTTGACATGCGTTTCAGAAACCGGATGTTAATGTTGTAGTTAAAATATATGGCTTTTGCTTTTGGCTTAAGATTTTTCCATAAAAATTTAACATTTTTTTTCTTAATATTAAGAAATGGAAAGAGTTTCTGTTATATTAACAGATATTAAAAGTGATTTCGAAATTCATATCACATATCGAGTTCTTTCTAAAAAACGATGAAATGCAGTGTTAATAAAGAAAAATTTTTCAAAAAATTTGATCCACATTAATACAGTTTCGTTGTATTAGATTAGTTTCCAGAAGTTAAACCATAATGTTAATTTTCCACTTGCTTTATTCAACTTGTACTTCACTGTAATATAAACTAAAATTATTATAACAAGAATATTTAGCAGCAACACCACGTTAAATTTTGGACCACTATTCACGACGAAGGCTCTCGACTGAATACCGTATTTTATGACCGCTCCACTCGCTGGTCCGTCTCCCCTTCACGTCACGTGATAAGATGGTGGGGAGGTAAGGTGATGTGGCGTGATTTAGCATAGACAAACTAAGATAAAAACAATAACTGTACTATTAACCGATCTGTAAAAATGCTAATATTATAAAAATGCTAACAGCTCGGCCATCCTGCATCAAGCGAGACCCTTCGCGATTTGGTTTACAATAAAGACAGGTTTATTATTATATTTGTTTCTTAGGTTTTCACGCACATCACTCATTAAATAAAACTAGTTTTTACGGGTTAATGCACGAAACTTTATTTATTTATTGACGTTTCGTAGCCTTTACAGGCTTCGTCGTCAGAATAAAACTTTTGTTTAATTTGTCGAGCTACCTTCGAAAGACTTTTATTGAGCGTTTGGTTATTTCATTGTTCGGTTTTTAAGTTTTATTGTCTATGTATGAATATATTATTTAATTTACTTAATAAAGTATTTTATTTAAAATTCTTGTTTGTAATTTTGAGTTTATTTATTTGACCCTAACTACCGTAAACTACCACCGGTTCCAAAATTGGGAGACCTTCCTGAGAAGAACCGGCGAATCAAACTCAAGAGAGGCTTTCTATCTCCTTCTTATGTTAAATTATGCAAACAAAAAGAACTAATAGTATCTGATGGTCTTGCAGTGTGTGCTCGGGGTTGGGATTTTATCTCCTGTATAATAGGTTCCCAAGCTGGTGGTATATACCAACCATCTTCCCTATTAAAATTTGGATATTTTTTTAATCTCAATAGCCTCGCGCATCATTCGAGGAACGAACCGCCGCTCAGCTGCAAGGATCTGTGGTCTATCAAATCTAATGTAGTGGTTTGGTCCCCCTAATATTATTATATAATATTATTTTACAGTCTTATATAATATAATGATTCGAATCATAATTTATTTTCATATTGCCATTTAAGAAATAGCAATAATAAAGCAACAAATAAACAAAACAAATTAGCTAAAATACCGTAAAATATAATTACATTCAAATAACCGTTCTAAATTATCTTAGATTCTTTTTGATTTTATAACAATGGCATACATGTTAATAAGACTATATAAAAATAACTAACACATTCAGGTACAAAGCTAAACGTATTGAAACAAACAAAAAAAAAAAAACACTAAAAGATACACATTTTTACATTAAAGAAGACTACTTTCTTCTGCCAGAGGGCGCTTACAAGCAAACACTGTCTTTGCACTAGCTCTCAATAATTTATTCGATCTCGCTGCTACTGTGAACTGTTTACAAGAAACTACAAATTGGTGCATTAATGGATTTACCAATCTTATGACTGACATTTTGTGATTGTTTCGTGCAGTTTGGGAACCCTCCGCGCTTTGTTGTGACACTCTGCCTGGTACAACAAGTAATTACTGTGTAATAATTGGAAAGCATTTCAAACCCAAGCGTTTAAAATTGCTTTATCATTCCAATTGATGCATCTGCAACGCCATCCATGAGGCGCCCCGCGTACGCGCTGCTCTGGAACGTGTATTGCTGTTAAGAAGCAACAGCGCCTTGACGCACACCAACGCCGCTTTAGACCTTTAGCACTGCTTGCTGCTTTACTATTGCCACGCCTTGCCTATTACTGAACTGGAGCTACTCAACAGAGTCGTAAGAGGGCAGCATAAATACACTTACCCACCACTTTCCACAATGGATTGCAGCGCTCAGTGCAACAAGAAGATTAACTCGAAGGATGACTATATTGTGTGTAAAATTTGCACTGGAAAATACCATCGATTATGTCTAAATATAAGCAAAAAGATCCCTCTTTGATGACGGCTCAGACACCGGAGTCCCGGATGTGCCCAGCATGCCCGAATGCAAACACTCGACGGCGCGGCTCTAATGTTAATACACCGGTTGGCGGGCATCACCAATCTGCCCCCGACTACAGTATGAACATGTCCCTCGACAACAGCTCGCCGCAAGGAAAGGACTGCGATGCGGTTACGATGGATAAAATAAGCAACTCACTAGATCATAAAATTCAAACCTCTGTATCGGCCGTACTTGACGAGAAATTAAACAATCACCTAAAGATACCAAAAAAAATAATTAAATCAGAAATTCAATCTGAGATTAAAAATTTAGAAAATAATTTTACATCTACAACCGACTTTATTTGCGCAGAACAGAACACACCAAAGTCTTTGGTGATCGAGAATAGAGAAAAAATTAAAATTTTGGAGAATGAAAATAACAAATTGAAATCTGAACTTTCTTTATTAAATAATAAAACCCCTAGCATTGAGAACCTATCTCGAAATCATAATTTAGAATTGCAAGCGGCTCCTGAGAGTCGTTCAGAAAATGTGGTGACTATATTTAGGAACCTTTGTAGCCATAGGTATGGCAATCGAAGACTCTCAAATAACCGCCTGTAGAAGGGTTGCCAAAATGGACCAAAAGTCAAGTCGCCCCAGAAATATTCTTGTGACTCTGTCTTCGCTTCGTTTGCGGGACACTGTCTTGTCTTTGATAAGACGTTACAATAAAGCAGCTAAAGAACCCATCAACGCACTCAATGCCTCACACCTCGGATCCACAGACAACAAAACAAGAGTTTTTGTTACTGAACACATCTCTCCGTACTGCAAACCGTTACATGCCGAGACAAGAAGGGTTGCGAAAGACAGAAAATACACTTTTGTTCGGATTAAATTCGGTCATATATTTGTTAGAAAGGATGATGAATCAAGTTCTATTCACATTAAAACCTTGGACTGTCTCAACAAACTTAAGTAATTAATCTTATTCTGTCTAAATAAGTTCTATTTCCCTTTTCTATTTATTTTGTTCAATTCATCTGGACCTTTGCCTGTTCCACAATGTTAGCATACCATCAAAACGTCAACCGGATTAGAAGCAAGCCCGACGATGTTTACCCAAACATTCTTAACTGCAACCATGACGTGATCTGTTCTACAGAAACGAACCTAAATGAGAGTATCGGCGATGCTGAGCTCTTTGACTCCAGATATGTAGCCTTTCGCCGAGATCGTGATAGCACTTGTATAAATAAGAGAGAGGGGGGGGGTGATGTAGCTTTAGCGGTCAAAAAAAAGACTTTAAATGCTCGTCGACCACTTGAATGGCAATCTGAGGCTGAGGATGCTTGGGTCAAAATCAATACGCACTCTAATAAGTCCTTGATCGCTTGCTTATGCTATTTGCCGCCTGATCCCGAGCTAGACAAACTAAAAGCCTTTTATTCCAACTGTCAGGGGAAAATGATCCATATGGGGGACAACACCGACTTCCTGTGCATTGGCGACTTTAATACGCCTACCATAAACTGGACTAAACGTACCACAAGCTCATATATGTGTCCAGGCCCTATATCTGTGGGAGCCAAATCTGAGCTTCTCTTGGAGACTCTGGACATCTGTAACCTCAAACAGTTCAATAACATCTCTAATAAAAATGACCGTTACTTAGACTTAGTCTTACACGCATCTAACTCCTTAAGCGTTCATGAGGCACACTCACCGAGTCGCACTGATGACCATCATCCACCTTTGCTTATAGATACCACTTGCCAAACCTCCACTTCTAATGTGATCTCGCGAGCCCGCAGTAAGAGACCCAATTTCTACAAATGCAATCCTGCTAATATTCGTGATGAACCGAACTCTGTAAACTGGAATGAGTACTTGGCCCGTGCAAACATTGATGACTCTGTCAGTAAGTTTCACGAGATATTGAATCAAATCATTTATAAACATACACCCTTAGCGAGCAATAGATCCAATAAATTTCCTTTCTGGCTTAGTCCCGCACTGATTCGTTGTATGAATGAAAAACCCAAGTATCACAGGCGGTACAAAAAATATGGTAACCCTCGTGATTATGACTCCCTTGACTTGCTTCGTGCTCGTTGCAAGTTACTTTTGAACAAATGTTATAGGTCCCATCTCGAGTCTGTTGAAAGTTCCGTCAAACTTAATGTTAAAAACTTCTTTAGATATGTAAACGACAAAAGAAAATCCACTGGCATACCCCGAACCATGACACACGGCGGCGTCACATCCTCAAATGTGGAGGAGATATGTGAAATGTTTTCGAAACACTTTAGTTCAGTCTATGAAAAAAATAACTGCTATCTCTACTCGCCTAACAAAACAGCCAATCGTGGTTTGTTTCTGCCAGACGCAAGGATAAACTATGATAGCATTAAAGCAGAAATACGGTCTCTTGACATTGGTAAAGGAGCCGGCCCAGATCAAATCCCTCCTCACTTTATAAAGAGCCGCCGCGATGAGCCCAGCGCTCCTCTGTTCATACTTCGCAATAAGTCATTAGAGTGTGGCACCCCTCCTAGTCTTTGGAAGACAGCATATGTTATTCCCATACATAAATCTGGTGACAGAGAGCAAATCAGCAACTACAGACCCATCAGTATTTTGTCTCGCTTTGCCAAGCCACTTGAATCTCTAATATATGAGACACTCCACTCACATTTCAAGCCATTTCCATCACCTCATCAGCATGGTTTCCTGGTTAATAGATCATAACAGTAAGCAATCTCTTAGAATATAAATCCTATCTGTGCTCCGCTTTTGCCAAAAGGTGTTACAAAGTTTTATATAAAACAAACAACAATAATTAGTCAACCTCATCAGAACTTTCTAAATTTTGACCTCGGCCACTACAACAGGGCACTCCTAGGTCGTCCGCATTCCTTAGACCTCGGCCCATACCAGGCACTCCTAGGTCATCCGCATTGCGTAGACCTCGGCCCATACCAGGCACTCCTAGGTCATCCGCATTCCTTAGACCTCGGCCCATACCAGGCACTCCTAGGTCATCCGCATTGCGTAGACCTCGGCCCATACCAGGCACTCCTAGGCCTTCCGCATTGCGCAGACCTCGGCCCATACCAGGCACTCCTAGGTCGTCCGCATTAATATAATAATAATAATATAATAAATTTATTTATTTCTTCTTACAACAATCGAAGCACATAAAATACAGGTTAAGCAACACTTAAGTAATATTATTGGGCGTTGTAAGAAGCTGGTGTCCGAAACCGGCTTTAACCTGTACTACGGATCACCAGGTCCTTACCCCTGGAAAATAATCTATACATAACAATGTTCTTCATAACCATATTGAACCTGTATATACATAATATTTATTCATGGTAAATACAAAAACAAAAAAATAAAGGTTGAGAGATAAACAGAAACGTTTATAAATGCATGGTAGTTAATTATTTTTTTATTTTAAGCAAAAATTTGATCACTTAACAGAATTTATTTTAGATGGCTAAGTAGATTTTCTGTGTCTGAATAGCTTAATGCCTGAACTCAGTCTTTTACAATTTTTTTACAATCTCCTACTGTTAACGGATATAACATTAGTTCTTTATTAACTTTATTGTACAAATTAATACCTTGATAACAAAAAAAAACATTACGTAGACCTCGGCCCATACCAGGCACTCCTAGGTCATCCGCATTACGTAGACCTCGGCCTATACCAGGCACTCCTAGGTCGTCCGCATTACGTAGACCTCGGCCCATACCAGGCACTCCTAGGTCATTAAATGATTCAAACGTCTGTCTACCTTCACAGCCGTTTCTATTGTATTCCTCCATATCTGAAACGGACATTATTTCGCGTACATAAAAAATAAGTCATTTTTCGTAGAGTACGAAGGGACAACTGACCACATTCAATCTGGATGAAATTAGAACAGCCTTATATAATGAAAACACGCTTAGAAGATAAGGTAACATGTACATGAGTAAAAATAACATCTGAGCACATAGGGTAGTCCCCAGTCAGATGAAAAAAAATATTAAGAGTCCTTTTACAAAATTGCGCCACTGCCGTACTGATCGGGGCGTAGGTAGATTTGCACTAGTATATATTGCATTTCACGGGAGATGTTTCGAGTCTTATAAAGTAATTAGTAATGAACTAATTATAAAAAAAATAGATATTTCAGTAGTTCAATGATGGTAGATTAGTTTTATGAAAGTTTTTGATAGTAATTCTATTATAATTCAATATCATTTTAACAACAATATCAAATGCCTTATTATCAAATCATTAATAAAAATTACTTAAAAACATATATAAATTTAATAGTGCATAAGATGTTTGTATATATGCGTATATCATAAAATATGGCGTCCTTTCTCTCCACTGCTAGCTCAGCCGTCATATAAAAACTTAACATCATTCTGAAGGCAATTTGTATCGGCTATTGATAGCAAATGGATTTCGATACGTAATATAGACTTGATTTCTCTTACAGAAAACGGACTACCCACATTTTACAGATGTTTGCGTAACAAATATTTATATGCATTGTTTGAACTAAGTCATCAATTTGTAAATTATTAACAGTTATAGTAAAAAAAAACATTTTTCAATAGTGATTTGTGATATAAGTGTGTGCATGTCCAACTAAATACACACGTACTGGATTATTCTTTTGTTTTCTCATGTAAGTGAATTTTGTGTTCTGTTTTGAGAAATAAATGTTTTAAACCAGAAACCATAATGATATGGAAAATCAAAATTCTCATACATTATGTTACAACAACAACATATTTCTGATGTCGTAGTAATTAATTTGATCATTTTTTTTTGAGATATTGGGGCGTTTGAAGTTGTGCATATTATCGTTTTTTCCGTAAACTAGCTGCAGTAGAACGATCAGTACAAAAAAAAAAGTATTTTCAAATAGTCTACATTAACTTACAATAGGAAGAATAAATCTACTGTTTACTTCTATTGGAAATAGTCAAAAGGGGGTAAACGAGGCGCTCGAGGAGAGTTTTTTGCAAAAAATGTGAAAGGACTCTTATGCAAAACCGAGTTGCATTGATTACATACTTTATAGAGAAGTGCTATATCATATCTCAGTGTTCAATTACACAATGGCCACATTAATGCAAACTCAGTGTAGCCCACGAAGTATTCAAGAAGAAAATATATATATATATATATATATATATATAATCACATTTACACACCCTTTGAGAGTAGTCCCAGTATGGTGTGCATTTGGACAACAATTACACGTACCCCAGGCAATAGCCTCTGGAGGTTACTATTAATTAATGCAAAAGTATTCAAGAGAAACAATAAGATTATAACTTCATTTACACACTCCCAGAGAGTAGCCCCAGTAAGGTGTGTATTTTTACAGCAACTACACGTAACCCCAGGGAGTAGCCCTGGCAGGATACATGCAGAAGCATTATTGGGACGTGTATGATCATGTAAAATAATAATAATAAAAAAAATGTAACGTTCTTGAAACTTTAAATATAGGAGTTATGAAATTAGCACTTATGAATGAGAAAAAAAATAAAATAAAAAATAACTTGCGTTTTTTTTTTCTGGGCGTAGTGAGAATATCAGGATATTCTCAGTCGATCCCGCTTCTGAAACTATTAGATTAGTTTCCAGAAGTTAAACCATAATGTTAATTTTCCACTTGCTTTATTCAACTTGTACTTCACTGTAATATAAACTAAAATTATTATAACAAGAATATTTAGCAGCAACACCACGTTAAATTTTGGACCACTATTCACGACGAAGGCTCTCGACTGAATACCGTATTTTATGACCGCTCCACTCGCTGGTCCGTCTCCCCTTCACGTCACGTGATAAGATGGTGGGGAGGTAAGGTGATGTGGCGTGATTTAGCATAGACAAACTAAGATAAAAACAATAACTGTACTATTGACCGATCTGTAAAAATGCTAATATTATAAAAATGCTAACAGTTGTTATTGGAAGGTCCTAAAATAAAACGAGCATTTTTTTAAAAAGAAAACTTGTCTGTTTTGATATTTTTAAGCGAATTATCGTGAAAGTTAGTCAGAAATCAATTGGTTCGGCAGTACTTATTTTAAAAATGAGTAAAATGTAACAAAGAAATTTACAATAGAAACTGTACAGAATGGTTATGACTATACTTTGTGTTTCAGATACAACCCTGCACCTTCGATATTAAATCACGCTCAGACAACACTAAGGGAACCAATCTATTGGTATTTAATAAAAAAAGATCTTGATTATTTTTCATTATATGCGAATAATACAGGACCATACGACATATCGAAATATGAAAGGAACGATTTCACTATAAGCAACATAGAAACTACGACTGTATTAACAAAATTTCAATATTACTTGATAAATTTATACAAATCTTTGGATGGTGATCTACCGTTACACGAAGCAACGGCGATGCCTAATGTGTACGCAAGACAGAGAAGATTAAACCATGAACCTTTTACGCTTAAATTTACAATAGAATCTAAGTTACAGAAAGATGTTACAATAAGACTTTTCTTGGGACCATCATGTTCTATCAATAATTGTTGGGCTTTGTATTATAAATTCTTTCAGCTGGACTGCTATCGCTACAACGTAAAGGTTGGTACTAATAACGTTACTTGGACTACAGAGTCATCATCAAAATACTATTCGGACCAAAATTTTAATAAGACTGTATCTTACGAATCACTAGAAGAAAATTATGATGTATACAAATTTCCAAGAAATTTGGTTATTCCAAAGGGACGTAAAGAAGGGCTGCATTTTACAATATTTATAATGATTGATGATGAAGATGTCAATCATGACTTCGAAGATACTTCTCTGTATATGCAGGTTACCGGTAATATAAGCAATAAGCCGTTGGGATTCCCGTTCCATAGACAGGCGGATGTAAAAACAGTGAACGCTAATGCTCCAAACTACAGATTCTACAATATTTTAGTGTTTCACAAAGCAAGTCCTGCAGATAATACGGGATATTTTTCACCACATATTTACTGAACTTTAGTTCAATATTAGGTAATTTGTAAGATTATAATGTAGCGCTTATCTTTAAAAAATGTAAACACAAAAGTTGCTATAACTTCCGTCATGTTTATTGACAGCTTAGTTTAATTATGAAAATTATATTTAACCATCTGTACGGTGGTTACAAAAAATTTAGTCTTATTTTGAAAACACTTTTTTATTAAAAAGAACAAACATCAAATTAATGTTTTATTATCCTTTTCATCCATTCATTGAATGACAAGTGTAGAAAACTAAAGAACGATTTGAATAATAATGAAAGTTTGTTAACGAAATCGGTGTTAGCCACGGTCCACCAAATCGTCTCTAGCACCGGTGCCGTTAACAAACCTCCATAGTGTCCCATACCTTTCTGACACCCGAACGTAGATACGGTTTGAAACCCTGCCTAACCCCGACAGAAAATCGTCCCGTTGATTGTTTTTTCCTGTTGAATGCTAACGTGCGATGTTAAGTGACCCAGGAGCTTGGTGGCGCAGTCGTTAGCTCGTTCAATCTGATATTGCGGGCGTTCAACAACTTCAGCATTGTTCGGTCAAAGGACGGATCACTGAAACTGAATCGTCTTGGGCTCCTCCATGCTTTGAAATGCACATCAAGCCGTTAATCTCGGCTGCACCCGCAGTGTTTGGCAACTATCAATCTGCACAAAGCCCACGTGCTTGTTCTGGCCCACTCTTCCTATACTATGCACAAAGAAAGACAACAGTGGGGATTAATACGTGATGATGATTATGAAGCAACCAACCATAGGCATAGATTTAAATTTTCTCAATATAAAAAAAACACAATATAGTTATTCTACCTTGAAATTCTTTTTTTGACTCGGTGAAATGATATACGCAATCCCCTCCACTGGGCAAGGCTACGGGTTTATGTGAGGGTCTTCCCCTACCTACCGCTCCACTCATCATCTAACCTCACTGAGTGATTTGGTGGCTGATCAAAAAAGGGGGCCCAATATACTAAAACACTAGAATGTGTTCTCTCTGTTATGTTGGATACGTTTGCAATGTTTGGATACGAGTTCCGACGCGGTACTGGCGCGGCAAAAGCAGCTTCCCCAGGCACCACTTGCACTAGTTGGCTACAGCTCTCCGACCTTCCGTGAGGAATTTTTAAAATTCGTGGCAGACGTGGATCTCATGCCATATTTTTCATCGCTGGCTATCATATGCATTCGCTGAGTGTTTTACGGCGGCTTATCGCCTGGCTGAATGACGGAGTTCTGCCACCAAACAGCCTACAATCTGTGTCCGGAGTGGAATCCAGGTGGTCAGTTACCCGACACTCATCCTCTAAAAATTTGAGGAGATCCGCGAGGGATTTGAGGTACGATGCGCTATGGCTCTCGTATTTCTTAGCAAAGCGCCCCTTCATATCCGCGGGCAACTTGAAGAGGATGTGGTGGCGTAGCACGAACGTCGCAATAGTTAAAAGCTACCTCCGCAATGACGAGACCCGCGTGATTCTGGGGAGGGCCAAGATAGCGGCCACATGAGTGCCAGTTAACAACCGGACATTTTGTTACCGGGTCACCAGTAGCTAGCTAGCTAGCCAGGTCACTAATAAACAGGTTTTGGGTAAAGGAGCTGGCTTCTGCACGAAGGGTCGAGCGCAAATAAGCCAGCTCCTGACTTAGGGAGAAATACTCTCTCGTGTCTACAAGACTCTCTAATGAATTAATAAAGCTCATGCAGGCAATAATAAATAGACAGCCCTCCCAATAATGCCAGCAGAACCTACAAATCGTCAATTTCATACTTTAACCTCTAAAAATACAATCAAAGTTGGTTAGGACACACCACATGATTTAGGTGGTAATCTAGTCCTAAATAAATTTAACCTTCTTTATTGTTAGTACGTAATACGATGATATGGTACAATATGAGCTGTCTTCCAAGAGTCACAAATAGAAAATTGTGCAATTAGGTATGATTCTTACGTACAGATGCATAAAAAAGTACTCAACCCGACTCGATATTTGACGTTTTCTTACATCAAATACTGAACTTTATACTTTACTTCTTTAAACTCTATATCATATTTGTCTGGAGATTTCTAACTTATTGCAATTCAAAAGTTCTTACGACATTTCATTGAAATGGATCCGAAATTGAAGCATCTGTACCCTTGGTACGAAACAATATCGAATTCGAATAGTTTGCGAGTGCGAAATGTCAATGTCAAATTTTGTATGGAAACAAAATACTTAACAAGAACTAAAAATCAGTACACATTTGACAATGACATTTCGGACTGGCAAACGTTATGAATTCGATATTGGTTCCTGCCAGGGGTACTGACTGGTTATTGAACAGTGTTTTAACTCCTGTATGAACACTGTTCATCCAAGAGTTATTGAAATAGCTATAAATGATGAAAAATTGGTTAATAAAATACAAACTACACGAATAAAAAAGAGGGCCAAAGATTATATTAATGTAAGAACATAATAATGTATAAAATCTATCTGTAATCAAAATAATATAAATAAAGCCCTTTAAAAATAATGCATTAGATTAGTGGATAAAATGTAAATAGTGTTTTCGAGCAAAGAATATTGTCAATTTATTACAAACAGCCAACTGTTAAAATCATTTGTCATATTACAATTTTAACCTTCCCGTATTTTAAAAGCACCATTTTCATAAAAAATACTGTTGTCTTTTTTGCAAAAAAATCCATTTATAATAATCATTACATGTATACTACAAGCAGAGCTATTAATTTTTTTTTAGTAAAGGTTGAGGAAAATAATTACGTTTATAAAATCGTTGTCTCCGATTATACACAATTAGTCTCGTTCTAAGACGAAGATCTTACAATTTGTGATGGAAGCAACGAGTAACTTCCACGTTGGTTTTCAAATTCTAAAGAACACTAGTGACACAAGTGTATAATGGTGTAAAATTTCAGTTTTTTTAAGGAAAATGTGGATATATTTCATGCTCTTCGGAGCCGTGCTATCAGCACCAGCTGATGAAATAAAAAATGTGTTAGATGAAGGAGGTATGTTCACTAAATTTCAATATCTTTTGACCGTGTTATGTTGCTATTGATGAGTGTCGAGGGCTCCCCATAATAAGAGGAAGGAGTCAGGGTAAGCGTTTTACCTACCCTGAATCCTCAGTCTACTATGTATTAACTACTACGTCCGAATTGTTAATTTTTGCTTAAAGCAATTTGCAATAGACCGTAGCAGCTGCTTTTGAATACTTATTTATATAATATATAAAAATTATATAATTATCCAGTTGGTTTTTACCAATGTCTTTGCAGAATTATATCGCACCGATCAAATGTTTTTGAAGCCAATAGTACCTTCTGGTTATTCACCATACGGAAATGGCAAAGAGACTTTTCAGCTTTCTTATATATTTCCAGAGGTAACACAATAACAGCTTTGCCTAGCAATACATTGTAATGTAAACTTTTCTTAGCTAAACTAGTCCCCTAATATAAAACAAAAGTAATTTGAGAATTCCAATTTGAAGCATAAATTTGGCATGTCCATATCACTAAAAAATTTACTGTTAGCAATTGATTTTTCAGGATAATAAATATTATGCAACTTTCAACGAATACTTCAAAAGGGGGATTACTATGAAAGGATTAACATTTAATATTTATGACGATAGCATGAGAAATGCAGCAATAGCTTTATTCGAACTTATAAGAAATACAAGAAAAACGGAAAAATCTAATTTCGATAAGTTATTAAAATGGATCAATTACAATGTTAACAGCGATATGGTTGATTACGCTTCACGTCTTGGATTTTTATTTGATACTTCCACCTCGAAAAAAGAGAATTTTTTACCTCCTTTCTTAGTGAAACCAAATTACTTTGTTGGAGGTGAAACCATTTTCAAAGCATTTTACATCAGTGATAAAATAGGCAAAATCGCGGAAAGCATCTTCAAAACTTATCAAATTTTAAACATAGACGGAAGAAGCTTTGCAATTAATAGCAATTATTCTGGTTGGAATATGCCACTACACACATGTGACAAGCAAATCAAATATTTCACTGAAGACATTGCACTCAACAGTTATTATTACGGATTACAACTTTTACATCCGTTTTGGATGACTAATGAGGAATTAGATGCTTTGAATCCTCGACATGCTGAGCATTACTATTTTGCACACAAACAATTATATGCTCGATATCTACTAGAAAAAGACCATTTGCCATCAGATGAAGAAGCAATAGAAGCAGATTGTGAACCAGAATATAGCCCGCATTTATATTACGATAATGGTCTTCCTTTTCCATCTAGATGTGAGATTAATGGCGATGATAAAGAGGGCAACTACAATTATTTAGAAACCAAGGATTTAGAGATTAAGGAAAGCATTCACAGAGGAGCATACACGGTATTAAGTTTATAGTCTGGATTGTATTACTCGACCGCTTTCTTTAAAAGAGGAGGGGCTCAATTCGGTACTTACAGCCGCATAGAAACAGCTCAAATTAATTTAATCCAATTTTATATAGTATTTTATCCTATTTTTGGTAGCGAAAATATAGTGATAGCATCTATAATACGATAGTAAAATCGATCCGATGTGGATCCTCGTAGTTTCGATATAAATCCGCGCCGATCCACTTGGGATCCACGAGTGAAATTTTTACGGAATAGCACTGCGGATATTTATTATATTTTTATTTTATATTTCAGGAAAATGGTACAATAGTAGTGCTGACTGAAGATAATTACATGAATCTTTTGGCGAGACTTGTTCGTTCTCAAATGAATAACATAAAAAATGCAAAAATTACAAGATCTGTTTATAGTTACCGAACTTCAGGTTATCTTATTGACAAGTAGGTATTTTAATGAAAAGCCTATTATATTGATACTATATATTACGGAAACTGTTAGGGATATAACCATGTGCATTGTCTTTTTTCAGATACAACCCTGCACCTTCGATATTACACCACCCTCAGACAACACTAAGGGAACCAATCTACTGGTATTTGATAAAAAAAGATCTTGATTATTTTGCGTTATATGCAAATAACACAGAACCATACGACTTAACTAAATATGAAAGGAATGATTTCACTATAAGCAACATCGAAACTATTACTGTATCGACAAATTTTCAATATTATTTGATAAATTTGTACAAATCTATGGAAGGTGACAAACCGTTACATGTAGCTATGACGATGCCTTATGTGTATGCAAGACAGAGAAGAATAAACCATGAACCTTTTACGCTTAAATTTACTATAGAATCTAAGTTACAGAAAGATGTTACAATAAGACTTTTCTTGGGACCTTCATGTTCTATCAATCATTGTTGGGATTTGTATTATAAATTCTTTCAGCTAGACTGCTATCGTCACAATGTAAAGGTCGGTACAAATATCATAACTTGGACTATAGAATCATCATCAAAATACTATTCTGACCACAATTTCAATAAAACTGTGTCTTACGAACAACTTGAAGAAAATTATGATATATTCAAATTTCCTGAAAGTTTAGTTATTCCAAAGGGACGTAAAGAAGGGCTAAATTTTACAATATTTATAATGATTGATGATGAAGATGTTAATAATGACTTTGTAGATTCTTCTTTGTATATGCAAGTTACTGGTAGTATTAGCAATAAACCGTTAGGTTTCCCGTTCCATCGACAAGCGGATAAAGACACAGTGAACGATAATGCTCTAAACTACAGATTCTACAATATTTCTGTGTTTCACAAAGCGAGTCCTCCAGATAGTACGGGCTATTTTTCACCAAATATTTATTGAACTTTTGTTCGATATTACACCATTTTTCATAATGCTTAGCTTAAAAATGTATCGAAAATAAAAATAAAATTAATTGTTATAATATTTTGTTCAGGACGAAATTATATTTATCCATTACTGGCATATTCATATATTTTTCAGTGTTATTTTGATTTAAAATTATTTCTATAAAAAATGAAAACATGAAAGTGGTGTTTTATTACCCTTATTATTGAAGAATAATGTTTTTTTTTTGTGGTACAAAGTTAAGACCATAGTGTAATTTCCATTTTAATGTATAACAACCTCTAGTTTACACCTCGTTTACATCAAGGAACAAATCATATATTAGTTTTATACAAACTTGTAGAATATTTGTTATGACGGTTTAAAACATTCTTTTGTTTACACCGCATAGACAACTAGTATCTTTACAAGTACAATAATATTTTCTTCACATATTTTGTATATCAAACAAGTTTGATGCAAGTATTGTATACTAAATATTTTATACCGGTATATAATTGTAAACAAAAACTTAAGACCTTGTATTTTTTTTCAATGCATTATAATTGCATAATACCTTGGTTTAAACAAGGGTTACCCCTCGTTTACACCAAGAAACAAGTCATATACTAGTTTTACACAAAACTTGTGGAATGCTCATTGTGACTGTCTAAAACATTCTTTCGTTTACACTGCTTATAAAACTAGTATATTTACAAGTATATATAACTATTTACTTTACATATTTTGTTTATCGAACAAGTATTGTATACTACATGTTTTACATATGCATATATGTGTCAACAAAAAGTTAAGACAATGTGGTCAAATTGGCCTAAATGCAAATAAAATATTGACATATACAGTAATTCTTGGCGTAATTTATACTTTATTTCACAGTCATTAGATTTTAACGGCCACCTTTAAATAATATATTAATTTTAAAAAAGGACTTCTATTTTTACCGGTTTGGAAAACATACGAATCATTTTTATTGGCTATGGGTGTAGTAACATTCACAAAGACTGATCGAGGTTGTTTATATAACATCAAAACAAATCTATTTTGTAAAGATTGATAAAATATATTTTTTTTTTATTACACGGGTGGTATTAATATCCACAACTTTATTATCATTTTTACTACATGCAAATGTGCTAAGACAATTAATATAGATGGTAGGCGACATCATAAATTCTATTGCCGTACATTTTTTTGCCAAACACCTAAATAAACACATTATAAGGTGTGATACACTAAAAATCTAAAATATGGTTATAATAAAAACATAACAAAAATAATGAAGCTGCTGAAGATATGGCTGTATAACCTACAGCTCTTAGCTTTCTTTGATTAACGAGAGTTTAAAAATTCTCTCTAATCTGTGGCTCATTCACAATCATCACACAGTTTCTGTTCGTGTTTTTAAAAACATGCACATATCTGTTATTTTACATGCTCTATATACCTGAATCTAATACATAATATCGGTAGGTACTTGGCTTGATTGCCCTATTTTCCTATATAAGTTATTTGGTTTTTATTATTCTAATACCTATGTGCCTATTTGCAAACATAACCTCAAAATCATTCAGTGTATATGGTTTATAGAAGTTCTCAGGAGTGGCCGTCGATAATATTCGTTTCTACGGTAATTTATATATAATTACGAATGTAGGAAACAATTTTTCATGGTTATTGGTTTTTAGGCCAAACATGTATGGAAGCTGAGCAATCTGTAGTATACCTTGGTATAAACGAGGGTTAAGTCCCTTTGTTTGACACATACTTAAATTTGACTATTAGTTAATGTCACATCAAATACATACAATAAAATGTGTCAATTTTTCACAAACTGTTACGTTTTTCTATATTAATTTAACTATGGTCACCATTAACTATATACCAAACAACGCGGCCACACTAAAAAATCAAGTAACGGAACTAACCGACCAACTGAATAACAAGGAGGGCGAATGGAAAATTTTGTTTCTGTAGCCCTAAGGATTTCGTTGCTGCAGCCAAATATTTTTTTTTCCTGTCAAATATATAAAAGTGTGGTGGTAAGAGATAGAAAAGCTTGGCGGCGCAGTGGTTGTGCAAATTTTGGCATTGGCCGGTCAAAGGATTGATCACAAACACTGTATTGTCTTGGTGCCATCCACGCTTTAAAAGGCACGTTAAGCTCAGCTGCATCTGAAGTCGTTGGCAAACATCGATCTGCGCGAGGCCCACGTAGTTGATTGGGCCCACTCTCCCTATTTTGTTCTTACGGAAGACCAGTAGTAGGGGATATTTATAGATGATGACGATACAAACACATACCACCATAGGGTTAGATTCTTGCTTTACCAAAGTAAATTCTACACCTTTGAAAGGTCCCAATAACATACTTACGTAATACAACACTTCAAAAAGTCATAATAAAGAAAGAAATCAGTGGCTGAAAACCACTTTACAGAAAAACTTAGGAAGACTTTAGAGTGTCTTACTGTTCTCACTTACGTGAGTTAGTAGACAGTTATCTACCTTCAACACCTGTCCTATGAAATTCTGGAAACCTTACTCACTATAGGGTAGGTAAAACTAAACACGACTCAATAAAACAGTTTTAATTGGCTACAGAGAAGTTTTCACTATATTTACGATGAAGTACAATAACAGTAAAGAAGGTCTATACCTACCATCTACATGGTATACTCGAAGGACATAGGCATAAAATTATCTTAAACACAATTTCAATTTCTTATTTTTTTCATCTAAAGCCCACTTGCAGTAATTTTCCTAAATTTCGATTCAACTAAAACTAGATCTATTCCACAGAAAAAAAAACAAAACGTCAATGTCAAATTGACATTATTGTATAGGCTTTAATTATCATGTTTATCGTTAAATTGAGATTCAGCAAAATTTCTGCAAACGGACTTTAGGCCCAAATTAAGACCAGTTCTAATATCAAAAGAAGCGCGCTAAGATATCGTGGCCAACCGTCATCTATATATATATATTTTATTCGGTAATAGGTAAGCGCTTGTATATATTACTTTAAACCGTGATATAAATATGATATATATCAGAAATCACGATTCTCATACAGACATAATTTATCAGCATAATTTTGATAGTAAATTAATGATGTGCACAAGTATTGAAATGAATCGAACTGAAATATTCTAGAGACAATTATTTTCGTTCTCGATTATACACACACTCTTCATATTATTGGTGTAAATCTTATGTTTTTAATAGATCTTGTTTCATCTAAATAAGCCTTCTCAATTCACACACCCTGAATGAAAGTAACCTATCTCAAAATTCCCTTTGATAGAAACTTAACTTAAAAAACATAATCATGACAGGGTTTTGTCACTTTTTTCCACACGATTGCAGATTCTGCTGTTTAAGGTCAATGTCTAACAAAGGGAATAACTCACGTGCCACTTTAAATTGCAAGATTATTCAATTTTCTTCAGGGTCTTAGAATAAGAATAGTACACTGACATTCAATAGTAACAATGATCACATTTTCTTTATAGTTTTACATGAATTTTAAGAGATTTTACCAAATTGTGTAAATACCATAATATAGCCTAATTACTACTATATATATACTACCCCTATATTTCCTACAAGATCGAGATTCTCAAATGCCATCAATGTGGTCTTCTTTAAGGTGGAGGTTAATTTCCCATAAGGACGCTCTAATTGGAGCGGGAAATCCGCTGCGTCCTATATATTTTAAAATATATTGAACCGATATCCTACCCGTGGAAACAACATCAAGAAGTGAGTAGATTCACTGCAGTGTTCTGTAAGATTGAATTATTTTCCTTTGCGGATACGCCAATTCGATAATACAATCCACCATCCACCAATCCTCTATTATCACTTCCAAGTACTTTCTGAATAATTTTCAAACAAGAAAATATTTTGACTCAATTTCTTCTAGTAATATTCTGGAATCGAGTCGTTCGTTCGAGTTCTGTCTGATGCTTGTATTTACAAAAAATTACTAGAAAAAAATTGGAGATTTTCTAGTAAAATTTTTTTAGATAAATGAATATAGCTTACCAACCAAGATTATCAATTTGACATTACATTATAAAATTAATAATTTTAAATTAAACATTGATTATTTATTGCACTATTTATTGATTATTACTTATTGATTTATTTGATTATCAATTACATTGTACTTTACTCAAATGATTGTTGTGTGTGCTTGAAAAGGCTTGGATATATGTCTTAGAATAATTATTATTTTATTTTATAATGTTTTTATATGTTTAGCTGTAAGTACACCTATTAAATAAATAAATTAATAGCATTTCAATGTTAAGAATAAAATATTCTAGAATATATTAAAGATAAATAATAGTCATTAAAAACGCTGTTGAGGACTGTACATGCCGAGTGTTGTTTGTAGCAACTCTTGTCATTGGTTAGACAGGTCAAGCCAAGTTACAGTAGATATACTATAATGGCAGTGCGACCTTTGCGTTAGCTGTAACAGTACAAAAGCTAAGTGGTATATAAAAGTAAAATGTGGATATTTTTGATGCTCTTCGGAGCTGTTATATCAGAACCAGTAGATGAGGTTATGAATCTTATAAATGAGAAAGGTATGGCTATTCGATAAATAAAAAAACACTGCCAATAATTTACTACTTCCGAATACGAAACTCTGACTAATCTATTTAAAAGAAATGCACGGCACTTGTTCACTTTATAATGATTTAACAAGAAAAATGACACCCAATCAATACTTTTACGTTCATTATTTAATAAAACAATTACCTATTTAATGGATATAAAGCGCATTTTAAATATAATAAAGCGCAATAAAGAAAAGATAAAATCAAATTAAGTCTTTAATTTTTTAAGAATTAAATTAATCAATACACAAATAGTTCTAAAAACCAACCAACAAGTTTTCAATAAAATCTTTACTTAATCAATTATAAATTTATTTTTACTCCATTGTAACTCCACCAAAGTACAAGTTACTTCATCAAAGTTTAACAACATCTGCTTTTTGAAAAAAAGTGTGGAGCCTTATTTTAAAATTTATTTCTACCATTTTACACTGCGACCAGTTTGTACTCATAACTCATCCATCACTTTTCACATACGTTTATGAAATCATTAATTATAATTAAGGAGCTTTTCAGAATCGAACAATAATAAACTTGATTGCATTTCACTAATCAAACATTATGTCAATACAGAAATTCTGCGAGACCATGGTATACGGCATATCATACCAGAGTATGTATCCCCTGAATTAAGTGACAAGAAAGATATTCAGTTTTTAGATTTGTTTAGTAACAAGGTAATTCGAAATTTAAAAATGAAGACGTTTTGTTTTGAAACATACTGTTTTAAGTGATAGCATTAATAATTCAAAACCTTTTTCAGGACAATAAGCTATATAACACGTTCAACAATTATGTAGAAAAAGGTGCCACATCAAAAGGCTTGACTTTTAACATTTACGATGATGAATTAAGGAATGCTGCCATAGCACTTTTCAGATTATTGACAAACTCCAGCCAAACTGATAAAAATAATTTTGATAAATTAAAAAAATGGGCAAAGGACAACGTTAACGATGATTTGCTGGATTACGCGTTACATCTTACGAACGTTTTCGGTAACACTAATCTGGATGCACAATTCTTACCCCCTTTTATTTATAAACCGAATTTCTTTGTCAGTGGAGACGCTATAATAAAAGCCCTTAAGTACCTTGTAAATGATGGTGAAATCAGTGAGGATATCAAAAAAACATACCAAATTCTGAATATAGACAAAAACACTACATTTATTAATGCAAACTATTCTCTATGTAGTATTGAACAAGAATTATGTAAAGCACAAATTAAATATTTCACAGAAGACGTGGCATTGAACAGTTATTATTATGGCTTACACCTTCTTCATCCATTTTGGATGTCTGACGAAGAGCTCAATAAAGCGAATCCTAATCATGCTGCGAACTATTATTTCGCACATCAACAGTTATTTGCACGGTATCTTTTAGAAAAAGAGAACATAGATCCAAATATTGTATGCATTGAATCTAGTGCCGAACCAAATTTTCAGCCTAATTTATACTACGAAAATGGGCTCCCTTTTCCTACGAGAACTTCAATACTGGGACGTGCTATACGTACTCATGTAACGTTCTTACAAAATATAGACATGACTTTAACGGAATGCATACAAAGAGGAATAGTTAAAGTGGTAAGTGCATTATTTGTTTTTTTTTAGCCCGTGGTAAATTAAAATCCATAGTTTCCGTGAACATGCAAAACTATCCAGTAACATTTGCAATTTATATAAACACATATACCTTTATGCGATTGACATTATATAGGAACACACTATATAATCTCTTATCTATTAGACAAGTCCGTCTGTCTGCGGTGCTGTTTCAGCGGCCAAACCGTAAGAGATAGATAAAGAGAATATTTAAGTTATAAGTTAAGAATAGTCTGATAAGACTACAAACCGGATTTGAGTAACGTAGCACTTCCGGTTTTCGAGAAATCAGGTTTTGGTGAACATTTGGTTCACTGGTTTGCTAGTTCCTATATAATGTAACACATATATATATGCCATCATACAGATATAATAAAACAAAACTTAAATTTTTGTATTTGAACAGGAAAATGGCAGCTGGATAAAGGTGACTGAAGAAAATTCCATGAATCTCGTGGCGAAATTTATTCGATCTGAAATAGAAGATGTTATGGCAGCAAAAATTATCCGTTCCGTATTTGGTTATGCAACGAATGGATACCCGATTCACTTGTTAGTAGACGTTATTATTTTAACTCTTATCTTCGAAGCTTAAATGAAGTTAAATACTAAATGAATAATTTGCAAAACGAGTATATAAAAAAGTATTTTTCTCATAATTGTTAAAAATAATATTTTAGCTGCACAACAACACCGATTAGTAATAGGAAATAGCACTGATAACATGTCAGTGCTAACTAGTTAGTGTTTTAGTAAATAACCCCTTATTTACTAAAACACTTTACATGTTTAATATGCTTTTATATTTTCATTTCAGGTATAATCCTGCACCGTCAGTCATGCATCACCCGCAAACCGCATTAAGAGATCCAGTATCTTGGTATTTGATCAAAAGAATTGTTGACTATTATGTATTATACACAAATAATACTAAAAGTTACGACTTGTCTAAATATGAAAGGAGCGATTACACAATCGCAAACTTAGAAGTTACAAGAATTACGACAATTTTTAACTATTATATGATAAACTTGTACAAGTCTTTCGGTGAGAAAGCAAATCCCGTAAATTCAACAAACATCTTCGCTAGGCAGAGAAGACTGAATCATGAACCGTTCAAAGTAATTTTAACAGTACATTCTAAAATTGAAAAAGATGTTATAATAAGGATTTTTATAGGTCCTGAATGTTCTATAATGGAATGTTGGGATATGCATATTGGATTCTTTCAACTTGATTGTTACCGGTACAGGCTTATTGAAGGTTTTAATATTGTAACTTGGACTCCAGACACATCACTAAGATACTCCTCAGATCAACAATTTAATTATTCTGTCCCTTACGATAGTGTCATAGAAAACTATGACATATTTAAGTTTCCCAAAAACCTTGCCATTCCTAAAGGACGAGAACAGGGTGTTAATTTCACCATGTTTGTAATGATACTTGAAGATGAAGAAAGTCACGATGACTTCAAAGAATCAAGCATATACAAGAAAATAACAGATGAAATAAGCAATAAACCCTTAGGGTTTCCTTTTCACAGGAAAGCGGACATAAAATCAGTGAACGATAACGCTCCAAATTATAAATTTCAAAATATTACTGTATTTCATATTAAAGACCCAGTAGATGATAGTGGCTATTTTTCACCATATTTGTACTGAAAAATGACACAGTATATTAAATTCAATGTAATAAAATATGTTTCAATGTTTAAAAGTATCTATTTATCACGAATTATGGATACCTTTTTTATTATAACAAACATTTTAATTGATGGGGTGGAAGTGTAAATTGCTTCATATTGACACTCACATATTATTAAAGTAACCAAGATTTATGTTAGCGAGAACAATTACGAACAATATAGATATTTTTTAATAAATGCTGATTTACCATTAATGAGTTTTATTTAATGAAAAAAAAACAATACACGCATTTTTTTTTAGATGTTATACCAATTAATCACTCAATACTAATATGTGGTATATAGATATTTAAATCTCTGTTGCGATATTATGAATATTACATAAACTATACACAGTTGCAAAGTACAACTACACTCGGCCGCAAAACTAACGGACGGCACAATCCGTATAAAGAAACACTATAAATAATATGCTTATAGCATTTTGAATTATGAAAAATAACAAATTCTAAATTAAGAAAATACATTTCTTCTGCTTTTGTTTCGAATTGAGCTAAACCGCAAAGAGGATCAAAGCAGGCTCATCGCCACAAGCGGCAAATGTTCTCAAAAGTAAGATGCTTGAACTAGTTATTACTAGGCTCGATTATTATTCTAGAGACCATAGGAATTTGCCGAACATAATACCAACGTGAGGATTTTAGAAAGAACATGACCACTCATAATCAAGGTGGTTATGGCTGATGAAAAGCTATCTCTCATCAGAGCCAACTGTTACCCGGAAGACCAGTACTGCCTTAGTTTTTAGCGCCTACTGGATATATGGTCTACAATTAGCTGCATTTTAGCAACTCTTTGATTTTGATTCATTCAATTTATTTGACAACTTTGTCATTTAACTGGTCTCGCGCCACGCACCACTACCTGGATGCGCACAATTACATGCATCAAGTGTGATTGTCAGGGTTCCCTATCTAACAGGCGATAGTGGCCTCAGCAGTATGTCCATCTTGTGCTATGGTGCAGAGACATTCGTGTACGAGTTGGACTTACACTTGTCCAAATTAATTTAACTTATATTATCTCGTTTGCACAACACAAAACATGTAAATTTATGGCAAATGAAATACGCGATCTAACTAAATTCAATATGATAAAATTACGTCAGTGTCTACTGTGCTATAAAAAGCTATTTTAAATTATAATAAACGTAACTATAATCCAAGAATGTGAAACTATCAAGCAAGAATACCGGCCTTAAAATAATCTGTCAGCATCCCTATTAGAGCAGCACCGATATAGCGTTACCTAGTCTAATTGGATAAACAATTGAATTAAGCAAACATGCAGTTTAAGATGACTAGTACTTGTAGCACGTCATCTTTCTGAAATGACTTGGCTCACAAGATTGTCAATTGGAAAATTGTCCAATTCTGTTTTATTTCCTGAGATTGTACAGTTCGAGGCAGCAGTTCTTTTATTTACTTTTATTTTGGAAACGAGCTGTCAAATTGTCAATCAGTACAAGATTTAATTGTTTAAGATATAGCAGTTTATTTTCAAGCAAAAACGCATCAAAATTTATTATATTTATAAGTATTTTAAGTATTAAACTGCTTGTTTTTCTAGTAAAAGAATCCATACCATATTATATATAAAACATTTTTAGAGCAGGAATCACCTGTTATTTTTATTTGTTGTTGTAACGTCAATAATGGCGGTTCGACAAGAACTTATTAGTAGTACACAAAGCATGTGGGCTTGACGGCATCCCTGCACTGGTACTCAAAATATGTGACCCCGAGCTTGCCCCCTTCATTGCGTGCTTGTATCGTCTTTCTTACTAAAATAACTCCGTTATAGCTTTGTGAAGGTTGCTTATTGAAACTTCTTATGGTGAGTTCCCACATTGTGCTCAGAAAAGTTCCGAGTGGCAAACAACTCGCTTAATGAGGTGCTCAAAACAATGTTGCGTTATTTCCATTGATGACTGAGCAAGAGAGCATTCGTTCCCCGAGTCCAGATGAACATCGTTGTACGAACTCGTTCGCTCGCTCTGATGTTTCAGTTTAAGTCCTGAACAAGCAAATGTTTGCTCATTCAGGACTGAGCTCTTACTGAACAGAAGAACACTGGTCCAGCGGTGTATGACACGTCACCATATGAATGTGGTACAACAAGAAACCCCGAATAGGTAATTTAAGAATAATACGAAGTATTTGTTATGTCCATGTTCCTAAGGATAAAAGAAAAAAAAACACTGATATTGCTGATGGCCATGAGCGACAGTGCCAGTAAACATCAGATGGCTCTTCCTGATGTTAAGTGTTCTACTCGTCTGCATTCGAAAGCAATAAAATGTAAAAGTATAAAAACACACACTCTGATAATATTTTCAACTGTCTATATTAAAAAAAGAAGGTTATGTATTTTTGTTAAAATACATTCAATGTTTAATGTTTTTCTGACTGCTGCAGTAGTAGAAGTGATGAACTTGCTACAATATTTATTTACATGCCGTTCTAAATTTCTGTTAATTTCGTAATCTACTATAGAAAAAAAGAAAAACTACGAACATCCTAATAGTAAAACATTTCACCTATATTATTCTTGAACAAGTCAGTCAAGAATTTAATATTTCACTGTACACGATCATACATAATTACCGCCGTTTAGTGACGAGAGTTACAATTGAACGAGGAGAACTAAATTTAAGTTTGATACACTAACATAAAGAACGTTGCCAAGAAAAGTGCATTGACTATAAATAACAGTGAAATCAGCATAATGTGGTTATGCTTTATGCTATTTGGAATAGTGCTCTCGATTGCAGAGAAAGATTTTGGATCAAAAGAAGGTATTTAATTTATTTACTTAATTAAAGCTTACCATATATATATATATATATATCACAGTTTTCTGACAATTCGTTGTGATACTTTATCATTGTATAGAGAGGAGAATAGCTGCCATATTCATTTTTTCTGAAATCTATATGGGTAACTTTAAATTAATTTGTAGGAGGAATGGACATTCCTCCAACCTGCCAGCGTAGCTCCAAATTGAACACCACTAACGTAAGAAAGGGCGATTAAAAAAAACGACGGGTTGTACTCCGGCAGTGCCGCCGGCAGAAGTGAAAACTTGAATATTAACGTTGTGCATTTTTGATATTTTGGAATGGTTAGGGAATAATTTTGCACGAATTTCTTTAATTATCAGTATAAAAGTACTATCATTTATGTGGTGGAATACAATATTTATTTATTGCGCTATCGTACACAAACATTACAATTTATATTACATTAAAAAAATTATCTTTCAGAAAAATCAACTTACATGAATCACATTTAAACGCACCTAGCGACATCTATTGTAAAAAAAGCATTTTCTTCGCAATAAAACTGCCACCAGGACGTGCTAGTTAGAGACTTATTATTATAATACGATAAAATAAAATATGACTATGTTTCGTCTAATATATTGAAAGTCAACAACCTTTCCAATTTTATTGTTTTCGTCTTACGAATTTTCGATAAGGTCACGGGGTGGCCACTTGACTTTTGAATCACTCATCTGACATAGTATCGTCGAATGCGACATAAGTCACCTTCGACTTTCAAGTCGCATGATACTGATTTTTCGTATTTTTGAATCGTTCGTCACCGATGTTACCAGTTTAATACGAAATATAAAATTTTATTCATTTCACGCAGACTAAATAGAAACCGGTAATTACCGCAATGAAAACGGATCGAAAAATTCTTAGTACATACAACAAAATGCAATTGGTATAATACAATAATATTACCGGCACTTCACTTAGCTGTTCGTGATTGCTGTTTGTAAACTTGACATGCATTAGCCGTCATGCCATAATAAAATAAGAAGAAACTTGACGTCAATCTGCCCTTCATGGATAGATTTATCGTCGTCTAATAGCAAAATAGCAAAGTAAAGTGCCGGCATTTGAAAAATTCAAACGTCACAAAACTCATTTCAAAACAGTTGCTAATAGTTTATTTTACTCAGTGGCTAAATCCAATCACACAAGAAATCTTAATAAGTAAAAGTTTCACTCTAACGTGACGTCTGACACAAATTTGACAATTATTCTATCATTCGCCTCCACCATTCGCCATGCAACGAGTGGTCTCACCCATTCGTTGCACTCGAGCGATTCAAAAATACGGATTTAATTATGTCGAATGTAAATTAGTAGAAATAGAGCGTTCGACGCAAAGCGAGTGATTCAAAAATAGAGCTCCTGGCCATATGTGCTGACGCGAATCAAACAGTTTTTACGTTTTTACCCATTACAAAAAAATGTGTACAACGCCGCTAAAGAAGTTTTCACTTCAAAAATTTTTGTTAAATTTCTCGCTGAATATTATTTTGGTGCAACAACACTATAATAATCCACATAACTTTACACTAAGGAAATAACAGATTTTTAAAGCAAGTGTGGAATTAAATTCTCTGATGTTCCTGAAAATAAAAGCTAACATTCTAGAGACTTATTTAGTGTATTATTGATGTGATTAGTAAATCGCATCTCAGAGTCAGTAATGATTCCTAAATAAGTACGTGTGATTTATTTTCTAATATTGATAGTAACATATTAATAAAATAAAAAATATAACGAATTGTGTTTATTAAACAACATCGATTTGTTTCCTAAAGCAATTAAAATTTTAATACATATTTGGCACTCAAAAAAAATATACAGAAGATCGTTTGTTACTACTGAATTCTTGATGTGACAATTTTTATCTTACAGAAGTCAACTTTAACTACGATCAACATAAAATAACTGGAAATAATAAAGATATATTTATTAAAAATTTACTCAAAGAGGTATTTATTGCAGTATAGGGAAGCATGGTTGTTAGTTGTTGTTGTGATATTTTATTAACAAAGTATTAATAACTGTCATTTGAATATTTTACAAAAACAATAGTTTTTATAAATTATTCAAATTAAAGTACTTAAATTGTGGATTTATTTTCTGTTATTATTCTCAATTTTTACTCTGTCTTTATTTATGACCAATAAGAGTAATGCATGGTTATAAAAACATTTACCTATATGTGTATTTTTGATTATTAAAACAAAAAAAAAACTTTTTTATTTTGATATGTTCCAGGGAAAAGAATACAGCAAAGTCTTTTTGGAGTATGTAAATAATGGCACAACAAACGAAGGGCAAACTTTTAACATCTACGAAGATGACATGAGAACGGCCACAATTGCATTATTTCGAGTTCTGTTGGATTTTCATCACAATGATAGAATTAAATATGAAAAATTATTAGATTGGGCAAGACATAACATAAACAGTGATATGCTAGATTATGCTAAACGTCTAGTGACGTTGATCAGTGAAGATAATATCGAAGAAAAATTTTTGCCGCCATTTATTGCCAAACCGAATTTCTTCGTTAATGGTGAAACCATACTTAAGGCGTTATACGTCAAACGAAATAAAGGAAAAATTAGTGACGATGTTATGAACATTTACCAAATTTACGATATTGATAACAATATCATAGCTATCAATGCAAATTATTCCCAATGGAACGGTCCCTTCGACGCATGTGATAAAAATATTAAATATTTTACGGAAGATGTAGCACTGAATAGCTATTATTATGGACTACATCTTTTACACCCATTTTGGATGAGCAATGAAGAATTAAGTGAGCTGAATCCTCGGCATGCTGAACATTACTATTTCGCCCATCGGCAACTCTATGCCCGTTACTTATTAGAGAAAAATCATTTAGATACAAGTTTAAAGTTGCAAGATGAAACGTGCACTTTTGATAACTGTCCTTACTTGTATTATGAAAACGGACTTCCATTCCCTACGAGATCTTATCTTATAGGACAAGACATTAAATATGACGTGGCGTATTTAAAATCCATTGATACGGCTATTAAAGAGTGCATTCTTAGAGAAATGGTTGTCATGGTAAGCACAGAGTATTTCAAGTCCAAATTCACATTTTAATTGCGAAATAAAATTTATTTTTTCAATATGTAAATAACCTACAAAAAATGAAAACTTTAATGCTTCCTGAACCCCCGTGGAATTTTCTCCAGTATAATTTCCTTTAGATTTATGCATCTAGCATTTAAATGCTTAAAAATGTAAAAATTAACTTTTATGATATTTGTAAGTCAATCACGCAACAATTCCTAAAAAGGTTTTGATGAAAGTTAGCAGATATATAATTAATACCTTGAATAAGACATAAATACCTTTAATTTAAAAAAAATATGTTATCTAACAACTACTAGTAACTTCTAATAATTCTCGGAATGATTTCCTAAAATGTGTTTTCCATTACAGAGTCAAAGGGTTTTTGAATTTGAAAGTGCAGACTAAATCTTAAAATCTTTGTTATTTTTGTTATTGTGATTTAAAATTTCAAACAGTACTAAAAGAACAAAATTACTTAGGTTAATATACTAGGAGAGTTGTTTCAGTATAAGTTATATTCGTGATGATTTACAGGAGAATGGAACGTACATCAGGATAGATGATGATAATTATATAGATCTTTTGGCCAAGCTCATTCGAGCTAACTTCGATGGAATAAAAGCAGCAAAAGTAATAAGATCGCTGTTTGGATATGGATATAATGGTTATCCCTCTGACAAGTACGTAACACAAAGTTAATATTTAGTTCTGCCTGAATTTATTTAGTGTGAACGCTTACTTACTTCTTTATAATTGTGATATATAAAAATTGATTATTATTTTTCAAACTGACTTAGGACCACTTGCACCAGATTTTTTAATTAAAAAGCATAATCATATTGAAGCTTATTTTTTTCTATATTTGACTTCAAACATCTGAAAAAAAGTGGACGATGTCTTTAACACGATTAAGAATAAGATTTCAGTTGCACCACAATAAATAAAACTAGTTTTTAACGGGTTAATGCACGAAACTTTATTTATTAATTGACGTTTCGCAGCCTACTTGAATAGTTTACGGTAGTTAGGGTCAAATAGATTTAAAGAATTTTAAATTAAGTACTTTATTAATTAAATTATCTAATAAATTCATACATAGACAATAAAATTTTAGAAATCTTCCAATGAAATAACCGAACGCTCAATAAAAGTCTTTCGAAGGTAGCTCGACAAAATTAAATAAAAAATCATTATTCTGACGATGCAGACCTGAAAAGGCTGAGATACGTCAATAAATAAATAAAGTTTCGTGCATTAACCCGTTAATAACTAGTTTTATTTAACGAGTGATGTGCGTGAAAACCTAAGAAACAAATATGCACCACAATAGTAACTGTGGTGGTCCTAAATCTTTACTTTTATACTAATACTAGTGGCCCACCCTCGCTTCGTTTCAGTGTTGACTGTAGTTTTTGCTCTCAAGCTTGTATTATACATATTATATAAACCTTCCGTGAAAAAATGTCCAATTCATATTTAAAATTTTGTTGCGTAATTGTGGGACACGTAGTACCGAATGCATCATAGCTTTGCTATTAAAAAGTTTGTCCCTGTTACCATTGCTACACCCTTATCTATTAATAAACATATCTAGTGATGCAGTATTTGGAACTCACTCATAGTTACTACACTCGTGATGACTTTTGAATAGTATCTTTCAAAAAATTTACGGATACTGATATAGTCTTGAATGATCACCAGCCTATTAATGTCACTACTTCTATGGCACAGGCCTTCCCTATGACTGGAATAGGGAGATGGGGCTATGACTTAGCACGCGAAACCAGTGCGATGCCAACGACTGCAGATGCAGCCGGGACCACCGGCTTTATCTGCATTATTGAAGTTTTCATACAAATCCCTAAGTTTTTTTAAAATATACTATAGCCATCAGGGATAATGTAGAATTCTAAATTTGAAAGATTTTATAAAATCGGTCTAGTTGTTTCTTTATAACATTACTAAATGAGTCAGCGAACTTCGTACCGTCATAAAAATAGGGGTTGGTGGTGGAAAGGTGAAAATTTTGGGTTGTATGTATTTTTGTATGATGTATCATAAAAAAATAAAAACAAAAGTTTTGGCCAGAAAAGATCTTAATGTTGGACCAGCCTTAACATTTACGGAGATAAAAAATAAATGTTGATGACCTACTGAATATGCATAAAAAAATTACGAAAATCGGTCGAGCCGTTTCGGAGTAGATCAATTACGCACACCGTGACACGAGAATTTTATATATTAGATTATTATAGTGTAGTTTAAAAAGTGGAAAGATTTGTATGTTTGTAACAAATAAACTTAAAAACTTCTAGACCGACTTCCTAATTTCTTTCACGATTAGAATACCACACTTTCCCTGAGTAACGAAAGCTATTATCACGATTAAATAAAATTTACCTGTACGGATCCAGAGCGGATGGTTAGTTCTTGATATATTTAATTTTGTTTATTTATAATATTTTGTTATTTCTAAAAATAATTAACTTTACAAATCTTCAAATGCAATCTAAAAGTAACTTTTGAACTATACTTTTTACGATTTGCAGAGCCAATCCTTCTCCATCGCTATTAAACCATCCACAAACGACACTACGTGATCCTGTTTACTGGATTCTTATACGTGAAGGTCTAGGATATTTCTTAAAATACACAGATAAGACGGAGCCACTCAACATTTCTACATACGAAACCGACGAATTTTTCATATCTGACGCTAATTTCTCTAGACTGGCAACTAATTTTGATTACTTTCTTTTTAATTTGTATAATTCACTAGAAAGCGACCCACTAAATTCTACTGTTAAACCATCTCTTAATATTTTTGCAAGACAAAGAAGACTTAATAATGAACCATTTATATTAAACTTTACAATAGAGTCTAAAACACAAAAAGAAGTCTCGATAAGTTTGTTTTTAGGTCCTAATTGTAATTTGGGCACTTGTCACGAGATGTATATTAGATTTTTCCAACTTGATTGTTATAGGCATAAACTGAGGGAAGGCATTAACAGGGTAACTTGGACTCCTGATATGTCTTCTAGATATAATGACTATGATGAGAAAAAGTTGGTGGATTTTAATAAGGAAACAAATTATGACATTTTTAAATTTCCAAAGAACTTAATAATACCAAAAGGAACGGAACAAGGTCTTAACCTAACATTGTTCATTATGGTACTTGATGAAAAAGAACTAAGCGATGTTTCTTCAAATTTTAGAAAATACAATAAAATCATCCGTGAAGTTGACACTAAACCGCTAGGGTTCCCATTCCACAGAAAGGTTGATATATTTAATGGATCTGCTTCAAATTATAGATTTTTTAATATTACGATCTTTCACGATCACAGTTACCCAGACAACACCGGCTTTTTCTCTTCATATTTGTATTAGTTTAGCCCATTTATTATTGATTAACATATTTCAAAAAATAAACATATCAAAGCTTTTTTCATTGATATTTTACTAATCACGGTTTATTAATTAGAAGTCTTTTATGCAACTGTCTTAAAGTTAAAGGTTAAAAAACACGTAATGTGGGTTTTGGGGATAATAATATGGTAATAGAAACTTAAATAGTATCACAGGGGTGTTTTTATACCCGATTATAATACAGTTGCATGCAAGACTTTATCTACACCCATGACCCAAAAAATGTTTGTGAATAATAAATTAAAAGATCACAAGATGTTACAGTGTTACAATACAACTGTGCATACATTCATCTTTGTTCTGTTTCCAAAATTACATGCGTTGTGGTGATGGGTAAAAGGCGCGTGCATGAGAAATTCATCTGGATTTAAATGTATTAAGTTACCAATCTTAATCTTAACGCGCCGCACGCGCCCAATGCTCCACATTTCCATATCTATAGCTATTTTATGGCTATAGCCTTTACGAAATGCGACACGTACGGTGCTGGTGATGTATTTATAATTAATTGAGTAGTTAAACTATGACTGGTTGATGAGTAAATCCTTTTTCCCGATGAGATGACTGTTTAAGAGCCGAAATGATTAAATATTAATAATAGAGCCGTAATTAAGTAATAATGATTATCTTAATGTCTTTGTTAAACTATAAATAATCAAAGTTTTACGGGGTTTCATTGGATCTATATTATATGTATATAGGCTGTTTCTTCTAGGGTGCCAAGTCAGTGCGAGCTGATAGTGGAGTACCATACAATTATAGGTATGGTACTACGCTACGAAAAATCGTAGAACGTATCCATGTACGTTCTATGATTTTTTGTAACGGAGGCAGTTTTTAAAATTCGTCAGAAGTAATACAACATTTTGTTTTATTTTAATTGAAAATCAGAATAGATTATCAATTAAAATAAAAAAAAATGTTTTACTTAAACCATTTTTATTTAGTATCGATCATTTTTTTTATATCTTAGGTTAAAGTAAGGAAGGAGATTATTTTGCTTATAAAGCTACAAACAATAGGCACTCTGTTAAAAAAAATTGAAGAAAAGTCGACCCAAAAAAAGTTATACTTTTTTAAGTTGTCTCATCGTTGAATCGTTAAAAATGACAATAATCGACGAAAAATCGTAAAACATACATGGGGGTTAAATTGATAGGTATGGTACTCCGCTATCAGCTCATACTGGCTTGACACCCTAAAAGAAACACCCTGTATATATATTTTATGTCTTTGTTATAGTTGAATCTAATAAATACAAGGGCAATTATTATAGATTTATGTACAGTAAAAGAAGGTTTGTAATTGATTTAAAATTTATTCGGGTTTCTATAATGCTTAATCATATTAAGTATTAACTTAGTGCTTAGTACTGTCGTTGCTATGAGCTTCGATTTCGGTGTAGTTTGGGTATTCGCTACCTTTCTGGTAAACAGTGACGTCTTGTATGTACATGTTAGGTTGCATGAAGTACTCTGGTACTGGGCGGTCAAATGGATAGCCAAGAGGCCTCTCATCTAAGATGAATGTATTCTCATTTTGTAACGCTTTGGGCACGCCTTGACTCTTGTAGACAACAACGAAAACTTGGAGAGGGAAACCACTCTTTGTTCCTCTCGGCAGCATAAGCCTTTTAGGCAAGTCATCGTATTTATAGACCATTTCAGAAGGCACTTTACCGTTTCCTAATTGCTTGTAGATTTCACCAATAGGTACAGAGTCTTCCTTATAGAAGAAGAATTCTTCGGAGTTGCGCTCAATGACGTTCTCGCCCTTTGTGATAGTCTGTGAGAACCAGTCCATTTCCACGAAGTTCATCCAGTTGTCTTCCAATGCAACTTCATTACCGTAACTATCATATTTTGGACCAATGAAGATCTTGAAAGAGGCTTGATCCGCGACTTCAGATTTTACTGAGAATTTAATTTTGAATGATTCGTGGTTCAACCTTGGTTGGACGACCATATATTGTTTCTGCTGGCCGACAACTCCGTTAGTAGGATAGACAGCGCTGGTTGCGTTAAATGCACTATATTCAAAGAAAGTGTGCAAATCGCTTACTTCAACTTTGTTAATCTTGACACCGACATAATGAAGATCTTCTTGGGAGTAAGATGGCAAGTATTTCTTGTATTGGGCCATAAAATGCCAAATCTTGTTGTAAATTTGATAGAATGCGGGGTCACGCATAGCTGTTTGATAGAAGTCCAAGGCGGAGGGTACGAAATCATATCTGAAAGAAAATATCAAGTTGTTTCACTTTCAGAATCATAAATTTTTACCCGACTGCAAAACAAGAAGGGTGGTATCATTCTAGTACATTTGTATATTTCTTTAGGATACTCCACTACCTAAACGGCTCAATGTACATGAGATTGTTAAGCATCGTTAGAGTTACCCTAGTTATGAAAATAAAAGTAGGTATGAAAATAAAAAATATATAACAATAATAAATCTAACTTTCTAATAATTAATATACTTTTCAAAGTTTAAAAATCAAAGAATAAAAGTTAATTATTTGGAAGTTCATAACAATCATTGCAGTTGTAAGAATAATCATTGGACTAACTTTATAATCTTAAAGGTCTGTCGGCTATTATAATATTTATAGTTTATATTATAGTTCGTTTTTTCTTTAACATTAGTTATTTTCTCATAATATTATTGTTATATTCTAGTAAATTATTTATTCTCATAGTGTTGAACTTACTCGTTGTAGGTAGGCGGAGCACCACCAATGATGCGACGAGCAACAGCCTCGTAGGAATTGTAGTAGTTACGGCGAGGAGAAATCTTGTCGTACAAGTCAGGATTAGCTTGCCAGTAGTTACCAACGAAGTTTATGGCTTTCTCATCGGAAAAGTCGACTTGTTGATTGAACTGAAAACAAAATAAACAGATATTTTATCTTTCTTTTAAATGCAGCATAAAAGCAAAATTTATACACAGATAACTTACGGCAGTGAATTGGCCTTGCTCGACGAAAGAAAGGAACATGTCTTCGTAGTTACGAACGAAATGGAGATCGTCAATATTATTTTCGTTTTGCATGATATAGTTATCACTTCTTTGTGCGAAAGGTACGTATTTAAAGGTCATCGAAGGACGATATCCCTGTTTCAGCGGCTGATACCAAGAGAATTTTGGGATCTCACCCATACCGTTTGAAAGTCTCTCAAGATAGTAGCGAGCCAGTACTTGTTGATAGAAATGGTAGTACACTTCGCCACGACGTTCTTTGAAGACTCCATGCGCGATTTCGTCACCGTCTTCCCAGAATGGCATGGCAATATGGAAGTAGCTGTAGAACGCATTCCAGCCGATATCTTCAGTGAGGTATGCTAATTTCTGTTCCTCACCGTATGTGTGGTAATCAGAATAATTTTGGTAATAGTAGTAATGATCGCCTTCTTGGTAAATGCCGTACTCAGGATATTCTTCGAATGGTTCTCCTCGCATCCTACCATAATACATCTTGACCATGGTTTCATAATTTACATAATATTGTGGCATACTTTCATAGAGGGCAGGTATAATTAATCCCATAGTATCAGCGCGATGCATAATGGCGACGGTGAATGTATAAGCGAACATCCCTTGATTAACATGTGCCCGCGCCCATACAGCTGAGTTGAAGAAGGTGTCAAAGTCTTTGGCATAGTAGAACACATCATACAAAGCTTTGGTTTGCTCTCTGATTTTCTCATTGAAGATGTTGAATACATTATTTTTAGGAAGGAAGTCTTTCTGGTACATGCTTAGGAATTTCTCAACCACCTCCGGTTTCTGCAAAGAAAAATAAATGATATTTAAATATTTAACACTCACACCGATTAGCCTTCCCCCTAAAAGCATTGTTAAGGCTTGTGTTAAGGGATACTAGTGTGACGGAGAGAATACATACATATTATAAGTATATGTACCTATTAATATGTTTAAACATCAATTTTTTAGATAATGCTCGTATTCATCATACTAACATTTGCCCCACCGGGATTCGAACCCTTTCGAGTAGGCGACACCTTGAAATCTGGCGTATACTAAATATTTGACAGTATGGTAAATATATATGTTTTTGAAGTCACTTTCCTTTAAAAATAATAGCAAATATATAAAATAGCTCAATCTGATTTTCTCATCTTATTGCGTAATCCTGTACTCGACTATGGTCTATAAAAGGTTGTGCTGCTATTCGAAAGTCTCCCTATTGATAGAAGAGATGGTTGTTATAACGTTATTAAAAAAACTCATTATTTCAAATATTTTACATAATTGAAGGTATAGTAATATAAGTTATTTACGGGATTGTTACCATGTACCACTGACACACAGTTACTCCGTGATCATGGCGCTTGCAACAGTGCCGAAATATCGGAAACTCGCTAAAAACAAGGTACATGGTAACAATCCCATAAATAGCTTATATTACTATAATGTTAGTGACCATGAAAGTTTAAAACAATATAATTGAAGGTATGTTCAACTTACTTCATATTTGGTAGCATGTGCGCTGATGTCATAGTCCTTGGTATGTGGGTAGTTTTCGTAAAAGTTTACCACATCGAGGTTTTGTAAAAGCTCCAGGACTTTGTACTGACGCGCTAAGGTAGGGGCATCAACTGAAAAAATATATACATAGATAACAAATATGCAACTGCCGGTCACGGGGTTACAAAATACAGCGACTAAATAGTACGACATGAAAGTTACACAAATCAGAAAGGAGATTGATAAACATTGCAATTGCAGGTTTGTTTAGTTTGACTTCTATTGAAATATATTTCATTTTGTATATAGATGGGGTTACTTGTACCAACATTGTTAAATCAAAATACCGCTTAATCAATGATGATGTTATAGAATATCATTCCATCTTTGCCAATGATTTACAAATAGAAATAGAACGACATTGAAATATGATTAAATTGTGGATTTGAATAAAGAACTTTGGTGTAAGTGGATCTCAAACATTATGAAATTATCGTAAATAACAATTTTCTTACCAGCCACAGTTTTTACATTGGCGTAGTCGTTGACTGGTGGGATTGTCCCGGCCAAAGCCAAAGACGCCACAGTTGCTAGTACCAGGACAGTCCTCATCTTGCCAGCGTTGGAAGACAACTGTACCGGACACATTATTTCACCTACTATTTATACAATATTTCTTATCAGTCACCAATTCTGTTTCACCAAAATCTCATACCTACAAGTAAAAAAATTACGATGACATAATATGTTGGGCCGTAAAGATCTGTTAATATCAAATTGCTGCCAGAAAGCTATTCACTTCATTCGAGCCAAAAGAGGCCTAATAGATATTTAATGAAATCCAATGATATTACATATACAAATAGAGGAGAAATTTAACAATGAATTGTAGGAGAATAGCATACACTAATTTAAAATGGGGTCTTAGAAATGATGCTTGTGTTTTGGCATAGAGACAGGATAAAATTGGTAAGTATTAATATCATAGTTTTTATTTGAAGGGGACAAATCTTAATTGTTGCATTTATTAAAAATAATAGTAATGTTTATTATAAAAAATAAACCACTATTTAGTCGTAATGGATTACAAAGGGACTGACTGTGTCAAGTAATCTATAAGAGTCGGTAATTCCATACTAGTCCTTGTCCCGAATTAGGTGTGCCTTTTATACCAACAATAATTAAAAAAATAACATAATACCAACATACGTAGGAAACGACAAAAAACTGATATTCCTTCTTACAAGGTATCGAAAATATAGTGATGTACCTTACCAGATATCGATAAAAAATAATGCTACGTGATAAGGTACTCGTAAATCTTAAATATTTCCTTCCTTGCGAGTAAAGTTCACTTGCAGCAACTTTGCTAAAATTTCGATTTCACTAAAACTAGATTTCATCCATAGAAAAACGTCAAAACTTATGTCCACTTGTCATTATATAGGCTAAATCTAGATTTAGTTTAATAGAGATTTGCAAAATTTCTGCAAGTGAAGCTAACAGCAATAAATTCCAACACAGCACGCCAATCAATTACACATTTACTCGGTAGAAAATAAATTACAATATTAAGTAATCTGTCAAAAAAAATCGAGATTTTCCCTCCTGATGATATGCTGTAAATGGATTATTGCCTAATTTTCCATTCTCTATCGTTTTCTTTAAATAAGACAGAATTTAACAGTAAATCAATTTATTCAAAACAAGGATCTAAATAAATTATAGTCTGGCCTGTGCTGACCTTGTAGCACTGGGAAAGTGAAAAAACTACGCCATTGGTTCGCAAACAGATCCATGTGATAATGAAGTATGAAGTCATGGCAGTTGATAACAGTTGTGGTATAGTGGTGGCCAGACAAGGAAGAGTGGAGAGGTCCTTCTATCCAGCGGATCAGCGTATCTCTTCCTTAGGTTGTCACTCGAGAAAACAAACTCCTGGAAATTTCAGAATTTTGATATAAAGGGAACGTGCACAACGAACGTGCTGCCTACTGGCATAGCCAATCCAAATCTTGTACTCTATTCAAAAAAATGATTTATTTCTTTACCATACATCTGGTTACATTAAAGTAAGGCGCTTTTTTTAATTGTAAAGACACCTGTACCAATGTATTAATAGTTGACATTGGAATTTGTAACAAGTAAACAGAATTAATTTTATTAGTAAAAATTATAATTCTATGGAGATAATCAAGATTTATCAATACATCCACGAAAATGAAAATAAATCAATTTGAGCAAAATTTTATTCCTTTCCAAAGAATAATAAGTACTGATAATGGTTTACCACATTGTTGGGAATTGCTATTTTTGGATTTGACGCTTTCAGAAGAATTTACCTAAATCACTAAAGTACAGATGTGCTTACATTTTCCTGAGGGGCCAGCCTTGCATTTACAAATTTTACTTGCAATGTTTATGTTGCAGTTAAGCTGAAAAAATGAAAACATAAATAAAATTACCTGTAAATATTTTAAAATATACAGACGAAAAAAATTGTACCAGAAAAGAATCGAAATTGGTTTGATTCCTACTGATTAGAATCAAACTAACGTTCTTGATTATTTTTTTTATCAAGCATTTAACTGCTAGTAGATCTTCAAATCTTAAGAAAACTTTACTAGAAAAATTTCCACGCGTCAAGGCAGCTGTAGATTTAAACATCTAGCAGTTAAATGCTTAAATAATAAAAAATATAAATATAATTGCTATTTATAATTTTTATTTTTTAAAGCATGTAACTGCTTGATGTTTCAATCTAAAGAAAATATAACTAGAAAAAAATCCACGCGGACCAGGCTCCAGACGGGACTCGAACCCGCACCCTTCGCAATCCGGGCGAATGCACTGACCAATTTTGCTACCGCGGCTTTTTCTAGTTATATTTTCTTAAGATTTAAACATCAAGCATTTACATGCTTTAAAAAATAAAAATTATAACTATAATTGCTATTTCTTCCTCCAAATGTTTAATACTTGTAAAAGTATTCATTTGACATTATGGGTTACCTATAATGCGAAGAGATGGCGCTGCCTTGCAGCTTAAGAATGGCTGAAGAAAAATCAACTGTCTGATGGCTGTGATGGAAAAATCCTACACATTTTTGGCGTTGCCCCCATCCGCCAAGTCTTTACCGTCCTAAAGGGAAATTTGATCCAATAATAAAAAATTTAGTTTCATCATTTCATGATCTTCTTAAAATGCAAAATCTTCTTAAATTAAGGAAAAAAATATTCTTATGATTAACCCTTTCGATGAATATCATAAAATATAAAATGTGTATTTTTTTTAATTTCACGAGTTTGATTCCCAGATGTTGCTAGTTATTATTAAAAATAAAATGATGTCTTCTTTCAGTAAAATATCCTATATTCAATATTTAATATACTTTCCCTCTGTGTGACAAACCCGTGGGACGCCCTGTAATATCCGAAAACATGGTTTTTATTCGTTAGAAAATATTTATCTCGTTATAAATAAATTTGAGGAGTAACTATTGAACCAGACCCATTTAGATCTCACTTCTTTTGCCGTAGAAGTCAAAAACCAAGGTATATCATAATATTGAACTCGGCTCTCATTTCACTTTTTTTTTGATAGGATCTATTTTCATCGCAAACAAGGTACATATAGGTAAGGTACATATAGTTAAATCAAACTTAGTAAATTGACGGCTCTTAATAAGTATGGCGACAATACCTCTATTTCAAAAGCTTTTATTTAACTTGCAATGCATGTATGTATTTTTGTATGTATGTTTGTTTTATTCATTTAAATAAATTATAAATTTTGTTTCTTACTCCCCTGGTTACCTGTTATCTCTATTAAAATATATACCTATGTAGTTTGACCCCCGTGATTAGGTTCGGAGGTCATCGTTCACTTGAGAGATAATAATGTAAAGACAAACAGCACGCTTTGCTGTTATTTGTTGGTAGGTCTTTATCTGAGAAAAGCCAAATGAAAAATGACAAATGTTATCAACTTGTAAAACGAAAATATACTTAGGGAGTATAGGAATATGTCTTAAGGTAAAATTTAGGACTTTACAATGTGTGAAGCCTCATGATACTTGATCCAAATTATTATAATAGTATTCGACGACGCATCCTTTACAGGATGCGGAATGTCAATAAATAAATCAATCAATCAGTGCATCTATATCATTGAAACTTGTTTTATTTTATGACTGGTGTGTGTGCAAAAGCTAAGAAACAAATAGTTATACATTAATTGTTCACCTACATTTTGATAGCTGTGTTATACAGTATAAATGCAAATAGTGTTATTTATATTAGATATAACTAGATAAACTATGTAAAAGCATAGAAATTAGAGCAGACTCGCCTTCGCTGACATCACAAGTTCACTCTCATGACACATGAATAAGCCATAGCTTCGCTCAAAATGCCTATGCTTACTTTAAATCGTAAATTGATAAGTTGTGAACTTCGTCGTGTCGTGTCCTACTCTGCGGCATTAAAAAAATTGTAAATAACTTTGAAATGGAAGACGGTAACAATCTACTAATCAGTTCGCATCTCAGTACCGATATACTAGCACTTAGATTTCACTCATACTGAAAATCAATTGTTAGAAAGAAATGCATTTGCTAGGCTCTCCATGATATTTTTTTTTTATATAGATAGGTCCGACAAATGACTTCACCCCACCTGATGTTAAGTGAAGGTGAAGTCCAGACGCGAAGATAGCTGATACAGCAGTTTTACCTGCCACACCAGCCATCCTCACCCTGCCGGCCTGCATGTTGCTTCTTCACGCCTCTTTTAAAGGATCCCAGGTTGTAAGAGGGAGGGAACACGTGAGCGGGCAGAGCATTCCATTTACGGATAGTGCGACAAAGAAATGAGTCACCAAATTTCTTTGTACGCGTTGGAATTGTGGTCACAGTAAAATGGTGACAACGTAGGCCAGCGCGCGTGGTCCTCTGAAGGAAAGGGGAAGGTGGGATAAGAGAGAATAACTCCTCAGAACACTCACCGTGGTACAAACGATAGAACGCGCTTAGTGACGCCACGTCACGGCGTAATTGAAGAGGCTCAAGGTGTTTAGTCACCTCCTCATCGCCTATGATGCGGATCGCGCGCCGCTGTAACCTATCCAAAGCATCGAGCAAGTACTTGGCGGAGCCATCCCAGAGGTGCGAGCAATATTCCACGCAGGACCGCACTTGCGTTTTGTACAACAAGAATAGTTGATCGGGCGTGAAAAAACGCCGCACCTTGTTCAGGGCTCCGAGTTTGCGTGAAGCTGTTTTGATCACGGTTTCGATGTAGTCCTTTGGATTCAGGTCTGAGCGAACTTCCATACCGAGCATGGAAATGTTGCTCTGCAGCGTGTTGTGCCCTGAAGAGATGGAAGGGGAAGGAATGGCGATGTTTTTGCCGTGAAAGCACAAGCCTGAGTTTTCTTGGCATTGAACTCAACCAAGTTCCTGGTACCCCATTCGGAAAAGTGGTCCAAAGCCTGATTGAGCTCAATGACAAGATTTTCCCGTTTCTCCTTGGTTACTGCCTGCCCAGCCGCTGCTTGTCCGAGATACCCCGCATGCACTGTACTGTCGTCTGCATAGCAATGAATATTCCCAAGAGGAATTAAGTCATTGATATGCAGCAGAAAGAGAGTGGGGGATAGGACGGAGCCCTGGGGAACGCCGGCATTCACTGACATGAACCGCGAACTGCTACCATCCGTAAGGACACGAATTCTACGCTCATGCAGGAAGTCAGCTACCCAAGAACAGAACTGGGCTGGCAGACCGTATGCCGCAATGTCAAGGCTGATAGCCAACGACTCGCCACGCTTGTCGATAGCCTCACCCCAGATATGAGTTAAGTACGCTAGAAGATCACCCGTCGATCGTTTCGGTCTAAAACCATATTGACGATCATTAATCAGCGAGTGATCCTCTAGGTAGCGGGTCAGATGGTTATTAAGGACCTTTTCTAGAACTTTACATAAAACTGAGGTGACTGCTATTGGCCGGTAGTTTGCCGGGTCTGAGCGATCCCCTTTTTTGGGCAACGGTTGCACGTTAGCATCTCTCTAAGTCTCCGGCACACGCCCCAAAGAATACGAGCATTGGGACAAGCGCGTGAGCACGGGAGACAACTCCGCTGCACATTTTTTAAGTACTATTGCTGGGATGCCATCAGGTCCACTAGCTTTCCGGACGTCGAGTAATTGCAATTTGGCAGGAACCTCACGTTGCCTGATTTTAATATCAGGCATCGTTGTGCCACAGTGAGGTAATGATGGTGGCAGTGCATTGCAATCATCGATTCGGGAGTTAGTCGCAAAGAGTTTTGCCAGTAAATCGGCTTTCTCCTGCGGCTTATGAGCTAGTGTTGCGTCTGGGCATCTCAGAGGTGGCAGCGTGGGCTGGCAGAAGTTTTTTTGCACGGCCTTGGCCAAACGCCAGTAGCTACGGGAGCCCGCAGGATGCGTTATAAGTTCCTGGCCAACACGTGCAACACGCTGGGCATCCGCTCTGATGTAAGCCTTCTTACAGGCCTTGGAAGCAGAATTGTAGGCTGCTTTGAGTGAATCGACCCCGGGATCCTTGAGAGCGCGGCCTCTGATCCAAGCACGATATGCCGCTTGCTTACGCGAAGCAGCTTCAGCACAGTCGTGATTGAATCAGAGGTCACGTGTGCCCTTACTGATGAGATCAGAATGAGGAATATAGTATTCCATACCCATTATAATCTCCTCAGTAATGGCAACGGTACTGCCCGATAGGTCCCTGTCACTGAAGCAGCGCTGCCTCCAAGGGACGGACGCAAAGTAATCGCGCATACCGACCCAATCTGCCGACCCATAATGCCAGATACGGCGCTTGACCACTGCTGGACGCGGAGGCTAGGCCTGTGGCGCTTTGGCAGATATCAGGCAGTGGTCGGACGAGCCCAGGGGGCCTCTTACCACAACCTGATAGCCCTGTGGATGAGTCGTGAGCAGAAGGTCCAGTAAAGAAGGCGCTTTACTTGGAATATCTGGGATCCTGGTGGGCTGATCAACCAGTTGCTTCAAGTCATGAGTGAGAGCGAATGTGTGAGCAGAGATCCCTGCATGGTCAGTTTTGGAAGAACTTAACCACAAATTGTGGTGAGCATTAAAGTCCCCCAAAAACACCAATTCTGCATTGGGAAATTGTTCCTGCGCGTCATCTGCTGCCCGACTAAGGTGCTCAAAAAGTCAAGCTGTCTCAACATCGCCGGTCTGGGATCTATAGAGGCACACGTAGACTCTGGCCAGGGGACCAGAGTCGACGTGTACCCCCAGCATAGAGAAGGAGGGATCTTCCAAGCAGCGGAGACGGCGACAACAAACATCCGCCCGAACATACAGGCATACACCGGCTTTCGCTTTGAAGGACTCTTCAAGCACGTAGCCGGGATAATTAAGGTAGCCTGTGTCAGCAGGCGGAAGTATTTGTGTCTCTGTCAGGAACAACAATGTTGGCCGTGCTGTCTCGAGATGGTGGTGGACAGCGTTGAGGTTAGAGTGGAGTCCGCGTATGTTGCAGAACTCGACCTCAAACAGCGTTGAAGGCGTGGGGGTGTGCACCGCTGTACGTCCAAACTTTGCTATTGAGGCTGCCATGATGGAAGTGAAAAAAAAAGAGACGCGAAAACGAGCGGACGCCGTCGCGAAGAGTCCGTGCAAATAAGGGAGGTTTGCTTTCCCGATTGACTGCCCGTAGAGGAGATGCGCCGACCCGCCGGACGGAAGGGACCCCGCACTCCCCCGGGAGTGGCCGGCGGGACCCCGGTCATACAATACATGTACTATATCACTTACGGCAATTTCATTTTCATAGAAAATACCCGCACATCCGCAGTAACCAAACAGTTTTCAAATATCAAGATCAACGCTCTCCTGTAGAGTTAACAGATTCTGGGATAGCATCACTTTCAAGAAATTACATAAATCTATCTTTATATATATAATTCTTCTGTGAGTGTGTATGTCACTGAACTTCTCTTAAACGACTGGACCGATTTTGATGAAATTTTTTGTGTGTGTTCAAGGGGATCTGAGAATGGTTTAGATTCACAATTTTGTCCGCTGGACAACCCCTATTTTTTTAGGGCAGTACGAAGTTCGCTGGGTCAGCTAGTATTATATAAATCAATTGCTGTTCGTTAGTCTCGCTTAAACTCGAGAACGGCTAAACGGATTTATCTTATCTTGGTCTTGAAATGTTCGTGGAGGTCTAGGGAAGGTTTAAAAGGTCAGAAAAATAATTATATAAAGAAATTCATTGTGTATAATACAAGCCTGAGAACAAAAACTATAGTCTACCTACACTACAGCTCTACACCGAAGCGAAGGGAGGGCGGGCCACTAGTAATAAATACATAAATATTTCTAACAATCACACCAATTAGCCAAGCTACAAAGTAAGCACTGTAAGGCTTGCTTGACTTTTGAGATGCTAGGGTAGCGGATACAAAGCATACTATCTAGCATTTAGTTCCTATCTTTTATTATTATCCTACGAGTATGTTTTATTACTATTACCATTTTGTTTCTCTTATTTCATGCTGTGAAGGCTGTAAAAGAATAAAATGTTTATCTTTCTTACATAAACTGATACATAAATATTTTAATCCAGAAATACATTTGAAGATTGCCCCGTACCATTGCTCGTATTCATCATGCAAACATATTTTGGCCTAAGGGGATTAAACCCGGGGACTTTGAGAAGGCGATACCTTGAAACCCGGCGTATACAACTTTGCCACGTCGTCAATATAATATATCTAATACGTACGATTCTCGTGTCATAGTGTTTGTAACAAAACTCCTCCGAAATGGCTTGACCGATTCTTAGGATCAGAATAGGACGTAAACTACTTTTCATGCCCTTAAGTGATAAGAGCCATCTCCCTCAAAATTGTTTTTATTTTTTTGGACAAAAAAATAAATATTACATTTTATTTATTTATATAATGGCTCTACTGAGAATAATCGCATTTTTTTATTAAGGTAAACTTTAAGGTTAACAATAAGTTTCATCATTTCGGTCGACCAGACTAAAGGACAATAAAAAAAAACAGCTTATCGCCACCACCGTCCTACTGATACAAGGTTAAGCTCAATAGTCCGGGTCACGTGTACAATCACAACTAGGGACTGGGACTATGCAATGAAGAATCCGATAGCGTAGCCGTAGCCCGTTAAATCTGCGTACGAAAAGTCCCCAGACAACAGGGACGGCAAAAGACTGGAAAGGAGAAAAGTACGAGGGACTCTCCAAAAAAATTTAACTCATGTGAATGTTACTATTTGCCCCAACACACAACGCGCACTCGATCCGACATAAAGGAATGGACCCAGTAACCTCTTTTAAAAATGTTTTACCTTTTTCTTAAAGTACTTGTTAATTCAACTTAATTAACAGAATGTTAGCTTCCATAATGTGTGTTTCTCTAAAATTCCGGGCTATATATGTTCGCACATCCTGTGCTTTGAGTCCGTAGCAGGTCTATTTTTAGTCAAAAAAACCCTCATCTGCGCTGGCCATTAATCGTTAGTTCCGGTTGTATCTGCAGACGTTAGCACCCAAAAATCTGCAATGGGCTCGCATGGTATGTAAAAATCTTATGAGTCGTTCCCCCTTCTTCATTCATAGGAACCACCTATGTTGCAGCAATGAGGATATTGGCTAGGATAATGAGCTGACAACCTGACATTATTCAATGACCAGAAACGAGAATGGAAACAAGTAAAATATTCGCTGTATTTATATCGCATAATAGAACTTGTGTCAGGAAATATATATAATTAACACTAATGATTCTCTGTTCGTAAAATTAAATATTATTGGAACCATTGCAACAAAAAATAATATTTGTAATATTAATTGCATCTTGAGTTAAAAAGGGAAAAAATAACTAAATTAACTCTATTTTTTCATTTTATGCATTCAAATTAGCCTCATTTATGCTGTAGAATTTTAGGCCCACTTGCAGCAATTTTGCTAAAACTAGATTTGTCTCAAACAATGATGTCAAATTGACATTGAAATTTTCTAATTTTTCTATGGATCACATTTAGTTTTAGTTAAATCGAGATTAGCAATAACTTGCAAGTGGGCCTTACAGTTTAATTCTTAAAATAAAAAAAAAGTATAAAAAAACAATGCAAAAGATATGACTATAATTGTACTATAAATTATTGCTTTTATTATTTTATCTAATGTTAATGTTGTCATACTTTCCCCGCTTAGGTAGAGGATATGTTGAAAGGGAGCAAACGAACAATCATTTTATTTATTACTTATCTCAGCGTCATTTTAGCAAGAAACTTCTAGTCATATAAATTTAAAGAAAATTTTAACTACGAGAAGTTCCCCAGCGCTTTTTGCCATCAAGGCCCAATTCTCGCGGCGTAGATATTATATCGGCTTCGAGATAATATCGAAAGTAGGGATATCTATTGAAAATATCTACTGATGGTAAAAAATGCTATTCTCGTGGATTTTCGATATTCCAATGATATTTATATCTATCGTAGATATTCTTTCACTGCCGAATGCGTTCCGTTTTTTTCGATTAAGTTAACATCATAGTCTATATAAAATAATAATAAATTAGAGCAGAATTTTACAAGCAACAAAATGATATTTTATATCTTATGAATTCCATTCATATTAAATATGAGTATACATTTTGGAGTATAAGAAATCTCAACTTTACCTAAATTGTATGCGTATATAATTTCAACGTTATGTATAATGAAACGTCAATATTATTTAAGATTCTCCCTTTTCAAGGAAGGCAAAGGAAACAATGCCCATACAACCTAGTCTTTAGTTATATTAATCTTCTTTTTTTTACATTACAATGTCGGTGTAACACATTCTAATGTTTCTTGGAGTGTTTGGCACGAAATTTATGGAGTTGGCTTTTTCGATAAGCTTCTGTGAGGTAGTCGACACTACAATAAAGTTCTCACGTCCACTTGACCGGGATAGCGTATATTTTAAAGATTCCACTAATTCTTCAGTTGCGCAGACGGTTGTAACATGAACGAATTTTAGAATAATTAAAATAAGACGCCAACCGCACTCGCAGAAATCCCGCCAAAAACTCCGTATCGTCAATAAGAAAATGGTGTCGATTCTGGCTTCTCTAAACCTAAACGTAAATTTGACAACAGTGTATCCTTGTCATTCTCCATACAGAATGAAAAGGAGAGACTGATGTTAAATTTAGCTTTAAGTTTAGAGAATCGTGTCAGAATCGATACCAATGTCATTCATAACTTTATAGATTTCTAACCAAATTTTTGTTTAAACGTATTTTTTTTTTATGAAGTCGGCGTCCCTCATTTCGAATGGGCCCTCTTGCACTCACAACGGCGGCGTCTTAGCACAGCAGCAGCAATCACGTCATTTATTAAATCATTGACGAAAACATGAATCAACTCATCCATCGTTAATATAAACTGGTGTCGATTCTGACACAATTCTCTAAATCTAAACTTAAACTTGACAACAGTGTTTCCTTGTCATTCTCTATGCAGAATGAAAAAGAGAGACTGATGTGAAATTTATTTTTAAGTTTAGAGAATCACGCCAGAATCGACACCATTGTTTACCTACTTCTTTATTTACTAATTATTTATGAAGGCAGGTAACAACGTCTTGAGGTAACAATAATTGGCAATGACACACGACAACACAATAAATAATAGGTAAAAAAAGTGGAAATAACAAGATTGACATGCCAAGATCCATAGATATTTATATATCGAAGGCTCTTCACCAGTCGATGTATGTCTACTGATCATCCGTAGATAAATATCTATTGCGACATGGTGAGAATAGGGCAAAAAGGTTTTCCTTCGATAAAAGCCAGATCATTCGAGATATATCGAAGGTGATATAATATCTATGCCGCGAGAATTGGGCCCCTGATAGAGAAAGGTGCGCTATAGTTAACAGTTTAATAAACTGCCCGCATAAACTTTAGTTTTAAGAATCCCATAGGAACTTTAAAATTTTCAGGATAAAAAGTATCCTACAATGATGTCTCAATCCAGATCATAATCTTTATGTGATTGAGTAACAATCTTTCACCTATATGTATAATATTAGTAGGATCTTAACGTAATTAAACGCACTTAATGCAACATGATCCTAACGTTGGCTGGGGTCCCAAGGTGATTCAATGGCAATCTCGCACCGGGATTCCCTCACGAAGTGGACTAACGATATCGAGCGAGTCGGGCGGATCCACTGGATTGAGAAAGCGTGGGATCGTTATATTTGGAATTCCCTGGAGGAGGCCTTTGTCCAGCAGTAGGCGTCCATCAGCTGATTATGATGATGCAACATGATGTTATAAACTTTAATTAGGTATGTCTATTATGGTCTAGTGAATGGATAAGGTAGTTTTGTAACTAACGAAGTCAAGATATTTTAGTTATTAAGGTCACCTTGTATCAAAGTTCTTAATTTAAATTAGGGTTTGATCGTGGTTAACATATCATTCCATCTTTGTCAATGGTTAAAGTCTATAAATATAGAAGGAATGAGACTTAAACATGGTATGTTTTTTAATGCTTACTTACACTAAAGTTTTTTATTCATCTCCATTTGACTTAAAACAATTAACAAGAATGTATTGATATACTAAACATGATTAAGCCTTAATTTCAATTTTGAACTTTATATAAGTGGCCATAGTCTATTATCTTTTTTACAAAAAACATGCACGATTTACAACTACCAATCATTTAGTAAGTATAAGTTTTATAAAAGCGCAATTATACTTGGTCGTTAGCTCGTTTACGAGTGTCTATGTAATTCATACAAATGACTAAGTATAAATGAATGGAGTCGAGAACGCCCGTATTCGTTTTGGTTCCCTAAATCTGGCACCTCTGAGGTACGTTGCAACCAGAAAAACGGGTGCAGGGTCGTTTGCCTGTGTTCCAGTACACGAACGTGATTAAAATAATATAATTATTGCATCTAGTGCCCGAAATCGAGTGATGTCTTTCTTGTACCCGAATACGGGCTAACGACTTAGTGTAATTGCGCCTTTACTAGAATGATAAAAATATTTTATGTGAAATTATTATACTACTATAATTTAACACCAATGAAGAGTAAAATCCTTTTCAAACGTGTTAAATTCAAATTGTACTAAATTGTGCAAGCACTTTACCATCGAGATTTTAATTTTATCATTTATTACTGATATTGAAATAGGACTCTATCTATTACAAATTTATTTAGTTATGCAACTTTATTTTATTTCTTCAATCTTCAGTTTCTGTGATGAACAATAAACATGATGGTGGGTACTTTATTTTTGTTAAAGAAAGCAATTGAGAGAAAGAAGCAAAATAGGTACCAATATCTAGCCGTATAAACTCTAGCGATTTATCAATTTAGCATCGCATCGCTTTTGGAAAGCAGAGGTATTTATTTACACAGGGACTATAAAAAATCATCTCAAATAACTATATTATCAATTCATACAATGTTTTAAAAGAAATGCTCAATCATGCCATATGAGGTATAATGTCTATTAGTGCATTTATAGGGCATCATAAGTTTAATAGGCTAAATTTACTTTAAAAAAATAATTATTTTACGGAAAATCTACTAAAGAGATATTACAATCAATTAAACTGAAATTAAAAAATCTGTCGAAAATATCCAAGCAAGTCTCAATATATCAAGCATTTTAATGCTTAGATTAAAAATATATTAAATAACTGGTATACAATTTTTTTTTATAACATTAGGTCTCAAATCAAACAAATATGAATATTTTAATTTCATCGTTTTATTCGTTCAGGTTTCTGTAATGTTTAACAAATAAATTTATTGCGGGTGTGAAACGGGTTTTACATATGGGTGGACAACATCGTAAGAAGTCGGGTACTCATTGCCTCTATGGTATACGGAAACATCCTCGATATACATATTGGGCTGTAAGAAGTACTTGGTCACTGGACGGTCAAGTGGGTAACCCAGTGGCTTCTCATCCATGAAGAACATAGTTTCTGCTACCTCTTTGGGTACTCCCTGACTCTTATAGACAGCAACGAAGACTTGGAGAGGGAATCCACTCTTTGTGCCTCTAGGCAGCATAAGCCTCTCAGGAAGGTGTCCATAGTTGTACATCATGTCAGTAGGCAGTTGATTCTTTGCCAAAAGGTTGTAGATATCACCAACAGATATAGAATCGTCCTTGTAGAAGAAGAAATCATCAGATTTACGCACGATTACATTCTCACCCTTAGAAAGCTTCTGTGAGAACCAATCCAATTCAACGAAGTTCATATAATTGTCTTCAAATGAGATTTCATTGTCGTAGCTGTCGTATTTCGGACCAATGAACACCTTGAAAGTGGCTTGTTCCTCGACATCAGATTTTACATTGATCGTAATGTGGAAAGGATTGCAGTTCAAGCGAGGCTGCATAATAGCGTATTGTTTGTCAGAGCCGGAGATCAATTCTTGGTTCTGGTAATACACAGCATTAGATGCGTTGTACACATAGAAGTCGAAGTAGGTCTCGAGTTTGCTCACTTCGACTTTGTTAACTTTAACGCCAACGTAGTGAAGATCGTCTTGAGAATAAGATGGCAAGTACTGCTTGTACTGAGACATAAAGTGGAAGATCTTGTTGTAGATTTGGTAGAAAGCGGGGTCACGAAGGGAAGTCTGGTAGAAGTCCAAGGCAGTGGGCACGAATTCGTACCTGAAAATTTTAATATGTTCAAGTTCACGAAATATCTTATGCAATGGTTTCCTCCACAAACTAAAGAGAGTTGAATATTTTGTTCTAAGAGAAAAATCTAATTTAGAAATAGTACTAAACATACGTTTTTCTCTTAGAACAAATATTCATATACGTCATAGCAGATTTTCCGCTCAAATTGGGGCGCCCGTCTGAAGAAGAAAGTTGTGTTACTGCCGGTGAGTAAGATTCCAAGGCTCCACGGAGTAGGGGATTGGGTCAGGGTAGGCAGCGGTGCGAGTGATATTTTTTGTATCGCAAGCGTCTTTAGGATATGGTGGTCGCTTACCATTAGGCTGGTCATAGGCTTGTTTGCCAACCTTTTATAAAAAAAAACTTATATTCATTATGCAATATCTGTTTATAGTACTTACTCGTCATATTTGAAATTCATCGGAGCACCACCAAGGATACGGCGAGCTGCCATCTCGTAGGAGTTGTAATAGTTGCGACGCTGGGAAATCTTCTCGTACAGGTCTGGGTTGCATTGCCAGTAGTTACCCACAAAGTTGATAGCTTTCGAGTTTGAGAAATCGATTTGCTTGTTATACTGTTGGCAAAAAAATTCAAATTAAAGAAAATTTTGAATGATCTGATGTATCATAAATCATCTAAATTATTTATTGGTTGGCCAAAACATTTAATAAATGACTATAAAAACTATACAGCCTTATTGCTTCACAATATTAAGTTTAAGTGTGTAAAAATAAATGTGTTTAATGTTTTGTGTCATGCATTATTTAAGTTATCACCCAGTTTGGGTAATGGAATAAAATAAAGTTAATATTATTAAAAAAAACGATAATAACCAAATACATATTTAAAGAAAACATGAAATCGAGAATCGATTTGATTAATGTTAGAGAACAGATACTTACAGCAGTAAACTGGCCTTGCTCGAGGAATGACAGGAACATGTCTTCGTAGCTACGGACGAAACGGAGATCTTCAAAGCTGTACTTGTTCTGCATTACATAGTTGTTACTTCTTTGAGCGAATGGTGTTATTTGACTGGTCAGGAATGGACAGTATCCTTGTTTGAATGGCTGGTACCATGAGAAGGTTGGGATCTCACTCATACCGTTTGAAAGTCTCTCCATGTAATAGCGAGCTAATAGCTGTTGGTAGAAATAATAGAAGACCTCACCACGGCGTTCTTTAAAGATGCCATGGGCAACTTTGTCACCATCTTCCCAGAATGGCATTACAGTATGGAAGTAAGAGTAGTGAGCGTTCCAGCCGATATCTTCAGTGAGGTAAGAAATTTTGTATTCATCACCGTAAGTGTAATAGTCAGAGTAGTTTTGGTAGTAAAAGTGGTTATTGCCTTCTTTCATGATGCCGTATTCGGGGTATTCTTCGAAAGGCTCTCCACGGATCTTACCATAGTATATCTTGTTGATCGTTTCAAGGCTAGCATAAAATTGTGGATAAATTTCATAAGGAGCAGGAAGTACCACTCCTGTGGTATCGGCACGCTGGACGACAGCAACGTAGAAAGTGTAAAGGAAAAGTCCCTCGTTGACATGCACACGTGCCCAGCAGGCCGTCTTGTAAAAAGTTTCAAAGTCCTTGGCGTAATAGAACATATCGTACAAGGCCTTAGCTTGCTCTCTCATGTTGTCGTTGAAAATTGTGAATTGGTAGTATTTGGGCACCATTCCATTCTCGTAGAACGAATAGAAATTTGACACCACTTCAGGTTTCTAAAACAATAATAGATGGTTTAATATTATGCATTATAATGTTATAATAAGTTATTTATAATAATCACTGTTACGAATAAGACAGACGGCTAACCACCGTATACCACGTAATAAATATATTACTTGTCTGGCAGAGAATGCCTGTGGTATTAAGTCCGCCGTTTGCTTATGTATGGCAACAAAGTTTAAATAAATAAATTACTAAGATCAAATACCCGAATAAGATTTAAAACTAACAGAATGATTAGGATCTTGTTATACTTACTTCATATTTGTCAACGTGGGCCTGGATGTCGTAGGCCTTGCCGACTTTGTAGTACGTGGCTTCGGTGTTCACTTGGTTGACATGATCGAGAAGTTCCAGAACTTTATACTGATGTTCAACGATAGTGGCATCGACTGAAAATTAAATTCAAATTATTTACTAACATTCCGAAAAAAAAACAAATAGGAAATAGGCTTATTTATTCATTTAAAATTTGAAAGGTGTTAATAATTATTTTGACTGATATTTTATTTGATACACTTACCATTCTCTACATTTATTTGGCTGATATCTTTGTGAAAGGTGGGAGCCGGTCCGGCCAAAGCCAGAGCAACCACAGCAGCAAGTACCAGGACAGTCCTCATCTTGTCAGAGGATGAAGACAACTGTACCGGGTTCATAATTTCGAGTAGTATTTATATAAAAATCCTTATCAAAACTTATTAATCAACAATACCTAACATCACGCCGTATGTAGCAAGCTGAGTCGATAAACGAGATGTGATAGTCAAGCAAGCTCTCATAAAATTTAATTCATACGAATTTGAACTTTCAATCATAGGAACTTTTTTAATTTATCTGTTGATTATAATTGATTTTTAACGTGTACCATAAATGGGTAAAATGAAGAACCTATCCTGTCTATCCAGAATAAAAAGTTAAAGTGTTTACAGAATATGTACTTCTGTTGCCACCATTATGGATAACCTAATAGAAATTAAATAATTAATGGGGTCTTCTTTTAAAATTGTAAGTTTGTCGATTTACTTGCTCTACCGAGTATAAAATCGTATTAGTGATACGGAACCAGCGAATCACCGTTACTTGTTTTTAAACGACTTGTTTTCTTTCACTGCTTAACTAGCTTTTCAGTTCTAGGTAAGACTTAAAAGATGCATCCTCTATAAGGAAAAATACAAGAAATAACATGCTAATATAAATGTATAATAAAAATGAGTAATTTAAAATAGAGAAAAAAAACATGATTAAATATTATTAAGTAAAAGTATGTAAATACGCAATCAATCTATATAATTTTAATTTAAACTATATCTGTTATATTGCACCCGTTATTATTGATTGTTTATTCATTACTAGCGGCCGCCCAAGACTTCGTCCGCTTTTCGAGAATTATTAGTTTTCAAAATAAAAATAAAGTTAAACAACTCGTGCCTCAATATAAAATCGTACTCCCCGTGTCTGTATCCGGTAGTTCGGATTACGACACGGTTTTAAATATCATCATGGAAATCTGTGACGGAAAAAGTAAAAAAATAAGACCAACCTTAGCCGATGTCGAGTCCTAAATTTTTACTTTTTTCGTCGTGTCGTTGTATCCTATTAATTTGCTCATTAATATTTAATCATATTAAATATAAACGAGCACAGGTGCATTTTATCAATGAGAAATGAGAACTGTTGACATATAGTCCAGCCAATGAAGGCAAAAATCAGCTACAACCTCCGATTTCGTTGAAGCTCCATCGATTTTCATGAAAATTGGTGACTAGGTGGGGGATACCTTAAGAAACAAAAGTGACATATTGCCAACTTGCGCTTTTGCCCTGGGGGTAGATGCCACCCCTTCTCGGGGGTGAAAATTATTTTAATAAAATAACTCAAGAAATCGATAGAAAAATAAATTCTAAGCAAAAATTTATAACATAAAGTTTTTAGAATAAATCAATACTTTCTGAGTTATTAAAGATCAAAGGTTGGTAATTTTCGTTATAAAAACACATGTTTTAAAGCGGTTTTTCATAGATAACGCAAAAACTATGAGTTTTTACAAAAAAATATTAATACCAAAATTAAAGCTAATAAAAAATCAAACAAATTCCTACTTTGAAAAACCTTCTAAAATTAATTCAAAGTGAGCTATAGGTTATTGTATGTACATTTTTTTCGGCGAGTACTTAAATCTAAGTATTCAAACCTAAATAACGGGAAACCGATGCATTTTGTGACAGACTTCCTGATATTTTTTTAAGTCCTTGGAAATACCTTTCTATTGAGCACTGTAAAATTTTAAAAATATCAAAATTGAAGTTATGATAAAAATAAGATGTCACTTTCGATTTTTTTTGGAAAAAACGAAACCATTTCCACAAAACTTCAAATTAATGGTTATCCCAAAAGGACTTACTTATTTTTAGCATAAGTGCGACCTCAAAAATTTTGCCCGGTTTATTTTTCAAAAAAAAGAATGATTTGATAAAATCGAAATTTTTCGCATTTTCGTTAATTTCATTTTCTTTTGAAAATAACTTCAAAAATATTGGATATTAGTAAAAATGGTAAGTAACAAAATTTCAGTTCTTTTTTCAACAAAGATTTTGGTTTTATTTTAATTTTATAGAATGTAAAATAACTGAGATAGAGACGTTTAAAACTTAACTTTTACTGCGAGAACCATGTTACAGGGACCCTTTAACGCATTATCGTTTAAAAAATAAGGGCTTTAAACCGGGCAAAATTTTTGAGGTCATCACTTATGCTAGAATATAAAAAAACCTTTTATAGATAACCGTAAATTTGTTTTTTTTTGGAATCACCATTTCCAGGTTTTATTTTTGGTTTTTTCCAAAAAAACTCGATCTTATTTTTATCATAATCTGCTCAATTTTGATGCTATTAACTTTTTACAGTACTCATTAGAAAGGTATTTCCAAGGAACTTAAAAAAATATCAGGAAGTCTGTCACAAAATGCATCGGTTTCCCGTTATTTAGGTTTGAATACTTAGATTTAAGTACTCGCCGAAAAAAATGTACATACAATAACCTATAGCTCACTTTGAATTAATTTTAGAAGGTTTTTCAAAGTAGGAATTTGTTTGATTTTTTATTAGCTTTAATTTTGGTATTAATATTTTTTTGTAAAAACTCATAGTTTTTGCGTTATCTATGAAAAACCGCTTTAAAACATGTGTTTTTATAACGAAAATTACCAACCTTTGATCTTTAATAACTCAGAAAGTATCGATTTATTCTAAAAACTTTATGTTATAAATTTTTGCTTAGAATTTATTTTTCTATCGATTTCTTGAGTTATTTTATTAAAATAATTTTCACCCCCGAGAAGGGGTGGCATCTACCCCCAGGGCAAATGCGCAAGTTGGCAATATGTCACTTTTGTTTCTTAAGGTATCCCCCACCTAGTCACCAATTTTCATGAAAATCGATGGAGATTCAACAAAATCGACGGAGAAAACTTTCATTGTCTGAACTAATATTTATACTAAAACAACATAATATTCATCACGATTTCCAAAATTTTCTGTGGCGTTTCCAAAAATATTTACGTAGAGGATACAACAAAGATAGTATTCCTCAATTTGGTGGAGTTTTTCGAAAGTTAAGTGCATACATACATTTCGGCTATTCATTTTTATATAGATAATGATAGATAGATCAGTGATTATAACCTCCATCTGTCAAAAACCGTTAGCGAATAGGCCTAATGGAATTGAATCCAGGAGCTGACCACATAACTGCATATATAATATGAACTCAATAGCAGCTAAGGCTACTTTCACGCTGCGTACTAGATGTTCCCAAAACCCACCCATGAAAGGCGAGGTCGTGGTATGAATTAACAATGGATGCGTAGGTTGGAAGCGAACTCCTGGACTGGTCTTTCGAACAAGTTGTGGAGTTTGCGGTTGGCTCCAACGAAAGCGGTCCCATTATCAGAGAAAATTGTGTGCAGGCATCCTCTTCGTGCGATGAAACGCCAAATCTGTGCTTAGGTTGCCAATCACCTCTACGGTGTACCGCACGCACAGAGGGATATTTAAACAGCGTCACGTACCGCTTCCTCGTCTTTCTGCCTATGGCCACTGTGATTGGGCCAAAGTAGTTGAGGCCAGTGGGTGTATAAGGCCGGATGTGATGGCCCCGGCGCTCAGCTGGAAGGTCGCCTGTTGGTGGGCTGGACGGCTTCTTTTTGAGCAATACGCATAGTGGGCAACGTCTGATTATTGCCTTTCAAAATTATTGCCTTGCCAAAAGAGCTGGTGAAGCTTGTTGATAACGATGTTACTACCTCCATGCGCCAACTTCTCATTGTAGTGGCAGCTGGTTGGTATGGTAATTACCATGGAGTATTACAGGATTTTTTTCAAGGGCAACATCCTCCGCCGCTGGTATTCTGCCTCTGAGACGCATCAATCCATAGTCATCGATAAAAACTGTGTAGTTGCGGAGATTTACTTTTGCTCTAACTCTTCAACTGACAACAATGGTAAAGTACTTAAGGTGGTCACAGAACCGAAAACATTAAAAATATTTTTCTGACTGTTGCGGCGGCTTAGAAGCGCTCGAAAAGTGTTAGCGCATTGGATCACCCGAAAATTGCTCTTAACAGATGTAAGCAATTGCTGAACCTGGTGGGATCCGCAATACACATGTATTGCGGATACCAGTTCACCTACATGTAGGACATGTACCCTAAAAAAAACGCCGGGTTGCACTCCGGGAGTGCCGGCAGAAGTGAAAACTTGAATATGAACGTTGTGCACTTTTGATATTTTGGAATGATTAAGGAATAATTTTACGAATTGCTTTAATTATCAGTATAAAAGTACTATCATGTATGTGGTAGAATACAATATTTATTTATTACGCTATCGTACACAAACATAACAATTTATATTACAAAAAAAGTTTATCTCACAGAAAAAATCAACTTACATGAATCACGTTTAAGCGCACTAAGCGACATCTATTGTAAAGAAATCAACTTTAATGAATCAAATTTAAGCGCACCTAGCGATATCTATTGTAAAAAAAAGCATTTTCTTCGCAATAAAGCTGCCACGTGGACGTACTAGGTAGAAACTTATTATTATAATACGATAAAATATTACTATGTTTCGTTCAATATATTGAAAGTCAACTACCTTTCCAATTTTATTGTGTGTCATGCTGTCAGCCCACGTGCTCCGGTTTACCTGTCAGGTAAACCCTAGCATGTATGGCTTACTTTATATAGGTCGACAGTTAAATTGAATTTCCAACTACATAATTATGTGTCTGTTAGTGAGGACTATACAGAATTCAGAGTGCTAATATTTTTATGATGCTGACAGCTCGGAAAGTAACTTTATGGCGTTGATAATGATTTTATTAAGATTTCATCTGTTGTTAAATCTTCCATTACATTAATTATTATTATAATATTTTGTTAATACATCCGCTACATGAGTGATCCCTTCGAGAAAAAAAAACAATATTTATTACTTAAAAACATTTATTGACTTATCACCGTGCTCCCTGACCTTTTCTTTAGGCGGTAACAAATAAAGTCTATGCTTTCGACAAACAAAGTGGCATGCAGTTCAAGGCCCCAGCCTTTATCAATTATCAAAACCGGCCAAGTGCGAGTCGGATTCAAACTCTTAAGCAAAAAATGGTAAGAAAAACACATCTGTTGTATGATTAGGATATATAGGATTCCCCTTTAATTATTTATTTGATTTTAAAATATTATGTGAATATTCACGCGTCTACCTATTGCCTTTATTAATATACAGCAAAAAACGGCAAAAAAACACATTTGCTGTACAGAAGCCTCAAATATTTATTTTCCTCTATTTTTGATATTTGTTTATTAAAGCAGTTACAGAAATACATGTGTGAAAATTTATTTCATCACGGTTCATAAGAAACAGCCTGGTGACAGACAGACAGTGGAGTCTTAGTAATAGGGTCCCGTTTTTACTCTTAGGGGACGGAACTCTAAAAACCACCTATATTTCTTTGTTTGGTATGGTTATGTCAGACTTTTACTGACTAAAGCACACCCTTGGGGGATGCCTATGGCCATAGGGGCCTTACAGGCTTCATCCTATGCGATCAACCCCTGAGACGGGGATGAGGTAGCGCTGCCTTAGTAAATACTACTGCATAGTGCGCTTAGAGGACGGATGTACTCTGATGTGCACCCATATAGGTTTGAGACTGAGCCACTGAAGGTCTCTCAGGATTGGGGTGGCGTGGGCTTTCAGGCGCGTAGTGCCCATTTGGCTACTCGGAGGCCAGAATGCCCCGAGGTCGCGCGAGAGGGGGGTTGGTTAGGGGGGTCTGTTAGGACGTTTCTTGTCCTGTGGGGCCCGTTCGGGTGGGGTGTGGCCACCACTTTATCTTTATGATTTTATATATTTTTTATTACAAATCAATCCATTCAGCAGACTCCCTTTTCGGCTTTTTTACCGACTTAAAAAAGTAAGAGGTTCTCAATTCGTCCGTGTATATTTTTTATTATTGTTCGCGCATAACTCCCAACTGCTAAGATCGATTATATTGATTCTTTTATGTTTGAATCAGTTTTTTAGCGATATGGTCCCATAGTAATATGCTAAAGATCTGTTAAATACTAGTACTTTCGGAGATAACACTAAAAAAAATATATTTTATTCAGTCTAGGACTCTATGCTGTTACAAGCACTTGTGAAAGTCGAGAAGCTAGGCCATTGGTTCGCAAAATTACGACCGGAGATCTTGTAGTGGGAAGACTGGTAAGGGTTGTTTTTTCTCCCTGTATTATAGTATATATACAGAGTCGTCAAGTTGAAAAATCACTTCAGAGATAATTCTGAAGTCACCTACCATTATATAATTTAGAAAGTGACTAAAAGTAGGTAATGTTAGTTAGAGAGCTTTAAATTTTTTGTAGTTATATAGGAAGCAGCTTCAAATACCACATTATTATTACGAAAAAATTCTTATACAATTATATTACAAGAAACTATATGTCATATCGCTATTAAGGTAACCAAAGTAAATCAATCTTGCCGTTTCCACATAAGATACGTCTTATATTTTAATAGCAAAAGCCGCGAAGATCAGTCTACTTGATAATCAATATGAGGATCTCATTGCAGATGCGAGTCTAAAGTAATAACCAGAAACTTTGTAGAATCCACTAACTCAACAGGCATGTTGTGTATTTTTATATTAACATGTCTCACATTGGGCGGAGTCACATGAGGCATAGAACTCCTCAATCACAAACAGAACTAGTTACTCAATTCGTGCTGGTTATTTTTAGAGATATGAAATAGATAATGCAGGCCCGGTAACATATACTTAGTTGATGTTACTCTGGCTTTAATATAATGGGAAACAAAACAAAAAAGTATAGTTTAGATTCAAATAAAGAATTGTATTATTTCTTACCTTTTTAATGGTTTTGTTTTTATGAAGTCTGTTTTTATTTTTGTTAAAAAAAGGTTTTTTTTATGTAATGAATCTGTTCAATTATTGAACTTGTTTGTTATTGCCAGACACATTTAACTATTCTAAAAGCTCATACTCTGGCTGAGCTTATTCTGCGTTCAAATTAAGCGTCATTTTTTAGTCCGTCATTGTATTTAAAAATTGTTGAAATGGTCGCTTTCCTTTGGTGCACCCGTCTGGGGAAGTAACCCTACCACCTTACAGAAGACCACAGTAAAATAACAGTACCTTTTGGTATTTTTCTGTCGGCGAGGTAGGTTCCAGGGCACCACGGGGTAGGGGATTGGGTCGCAAGCGTATATAGGCTATGGTGCCGCTTGCCATCTAGCGGGCCATATGCTTCTTTGCCATGCTTATAACAGAAACAAAAACTTTGCTATCATTAGTTGCTTGGAGGAGTGATAAATAGCATTAATCTTGTGTACTGTCTTTCTGTCGTTATCATGTTTTTTATTTCTTTGTGACGATAAAGGTACAAATAATCAAAATCTAAATTATTTATTCAGTTCAGGCTGTTACAAGCACTAATAATAGTCTAAGCTGCGCCATCGGTTCGTAAATCCACGGCAGAAGACCTTAAACTGAGAGAGAAGAACCGGCAAGAAACTCATCAAGGGCTGTTTTTTCAACCATTTAAACTTAAAAAAAATATACAGAATAGTCAAGTTAAAAAATTTCTTCAACATGAGATTATTCATGATGTCACTGAATGAATTAAGTATAATTAAATAATATTTTAACAGTAAAGTGGTATAGAGCAGACTCATCTCGACTTGCAGCACCCGTTCACGAGCATGACGCATGACCTAGCCATATCGCTTCGCTCAAACATATTTCAGGGAACGTAACAACACGCCTCACATGGCACCACCGAAGACACCCCTCAGGTTCGAGTGGTCTAGAGGCTCCAGACGGAGAGGAGGAGGAGTGGAGAGATGCCATCTGCCTGGAATATCTCTAGAGGCTCTCGCCAATTCTTGGCTTCAGGTTCCCTAAGGATCTCGCCGTCCTCAAACCCGGTGACGCTGTAAAGGTCATCTGCGACCAATATATACATACACACTCAAAAAAAACACCGAAGACATTTTAACAGGAAAATTTAATGAGTGCCATTTCAGTACAATTCATGTGCAATCAATCACCTATGCAGATAGTGATAATCATGTCACTAACCGACCTCTGTTGAATAAGTAGAACTGATACTTTCAATAGCTGAATGCAACAGCTGATCTTAGCAACACTTACATAAGTAGAAAGATAATGTGGAGTTATACGAGACAATTATGTGCAGGAGAAAAGATAACCTCTAAACTATATAGATAAGTTTAGGTAAATAATAATCTCATTAATCTGCCTATTTTATTGTGAAAGATTTTCGATAATACATGTCGAAGTTCAGAAACTATCGCAATGTGACTTTGAATAATATTTTCGCATATTCTTTCCGTCTTCCATAATTTTGATTAGTCATGTAAGTTACTGCCTAAGTATATTTGACACCGATTCTGCAATCTGTGGAATGCGCCAGCTAAGTTAATTACTCATATAGTTCTATATTACATTTGCACCTAAACTTTATTCTCAACCTGATGCCTCATTTAGAATAACTGCTCATGGAACTTAGTGTACCACCATAGGCAATCTTTCGCTTGCATTTTAGAACTGTTATTGAGTATTAAGTTTCAATGATGAATGATGAAATATTTGGGAGTTATCGTTGACAGTGTAATGTCCTGGCGGAATCATATTGATTCGGTTTCTTCTCGTATCAGAAAACTGATATTTATTTTCAGGAAACTGCGTATTAGTGCTGATGAGAGAACATTGAAGACAGCTTACCTAACACTAGGCTCAATCAATATTGACTTTTTGTATCACCGGAACAGGGACCTATCCGGCAGTGCCGTTGCCGTTACTGAGGAGATTATAATGGGTATGGAATACTATATTCCTCATTCTGATCTCATCAGTAAGGGCACACGTAACCTCTGGTTCAATCACGACTGTGCTGAAGCTGCTTCGCGTAAGCAAGCGGCATATCGTGCTTGGATCAGAGGCCGCGCTCTCAAGGATCCCGAGGTCGATTCACTCAAAGCAGCCTACAATTTTGCTTCCAAGGCCTGTAAGAAGGCTTACATCAGAGCGGATGCCCAGCGCGTTGCACGTGTTGGCCAAGAACTTATAGCGCATCCTACGGCCTCCCGTAGCTACTGGCGTTTGGCCAAGGCCGTGCAAAAAAACTTCTGCCAGCCCTCGCATGCCCAGACGGAACACTAGCTCATAAGAAGCAGGAAAAAGCCGATTTACTGGCAAAACTCTTTGCGACTAACTCCCGAATCGATGATTGCAATGCACAGCCACCATCATTACCTCACTGTGGCACAACGATGCCTGATATTAAAATCAGCAAGCGTGAGGTTCGTGCCGAATTGCAATCACTCGACGTCCGAAAAGCTAGTGGACCTGATGGCATCCCAGCAGTAGTACTGAAAAAATGTGCAGCGGAGTTGTCTCCCGTGCTCACGCGCTTGTACCAATGCTCGTATTCTTTGGGGCGTGTGCCGGAGACTTGGAGAGATGCTAACGTGCAACCGGTGCCCAAAAAAGGGGATCGCTCAGACCCGGCAAACTACCGGCCAATAGCAGTCACCTCAGTTTTATGTAAAGTTCTAGAAAAGGTCCTTCATAACCATCTGACCCACTACCTAGAGGATCACTCCCTGATTAATGATCGTCAATATGGTTTTAGACCGAAACGATCGACGGGTGATCTTCTAGCGTACCTAACTCATATCTAGGGTGAGGCTATCGACAAGCGTGGCGAGTCGTTGGCTATCAGCCTTGACATTGCCAACGCGTTCGACAGGGTCTGGCACAAAAGCCTTCTCTCCAAGCTTCCGGCATACGGTCTGCCAGCCCAGTTCTGTTCTTGGGTAGCTGACTTCCTGCACGAGCGTAGAATCCGTGTCCTTACGGATGGTAGCAGTTCGCGGTTCATGTCAGTGAATTCCGGCGTTCCCCAGGGCTCCGTCCTATCCCCCACTCTCTGCTGCATATCAATGACTTGATTCCTCTTGGGAATATTCATTGCAATGCAGACGATAGTACAGTGCATGCGGGGTATCTCGGACAAGCAGCGGCTGGGCAGGCGATAACCAAGGAGAAACGGGAGAATCTTGTCATACCAAGAACTTGGTTGAGTTCAATGCCAAGAAAACTCAGGCTTGCGCTTTCATGGCAAAAACATCGCCATTCCTTCCCCTTCCTTCTCTTCAGGGCACACTCTACCGCTCCAGAACAACATTTCCATGCTCGGTATGGAAGTTCGCTCAGACCTGAATCCAAAGGACTACATCGAAACCGTGATCAAAACAGCTTCACGCAAACTCGGAGTCCTGAACAAGGTGCGGCGTTTTTTCACGCCCGATCAACTGTACTTGCTGTACAAGACGCAAGTGCGGTCCTGCGTGGAATATTGCTCACACCTCTGGAATGGCTCCGCCTGCCAAGTACTTGTTCGATGCTTTGGATAGGTTACAGCGGCGCGCGATCCGCATCATAGGCGATGAGGAGGTGACTAAACACCTTGAGCCTCTTCAATTACGCCGTGACGTGGTGTCACTAAGCGCGTTCTATCGTCTGTACCACGGCGAGTGTTCTGAGGAGTTATTCTCTCTTATCCCACCTTCCCCTTTCCTTCAGAGAACCACTCGCGCTGGCCTACGTTGCTACCGTCTAAGAAATTTGATGACTCATTTCTTTGTCGCACTATCCGTAAATGGAATGCTCTGCCCGCTCACGTGTTCCCTCCCTCCCTCTTACAACCTGGGATCCTTTAAAAGAGGCGTGAAGAAGCAACATGCAGGCCGGCAGGGTGAGGATGGCTAGTGTGGCAGGTAGAACTGCTGTATCAGCTATCTTCACGTCTGGACTTCACCTTCACTTAACATCAGGTGGGGAGGAGAGTCATTTGTCGGACCTATCTATAAAAAAAAACCGTCTGGGGTTCCCCGGAAAGGACCAATGTCATGTTACTTTAACGGGCTCAACGAGCAGTACTGTACCTTTAGCACGAACCAATACGGTTTATCCTTGGCTTGATCCTCATACTGAATACAGTAATCACTTTGGCATAGAAACATCATATGAGGTAATTATGCTTTTCTATGAATTTTCGTCATCTTCTGAGCCTTTACATGCTCAATATCAACCTACGAATATAAATGAGTGCAAAAATCCGAAACCTTTTTTTTAGCTCTTTTAACATGTGGGTGTTTCGTGGTTCGTACCACGACTCTATTATTAGCCATAGTATTAGCTCAAACTGAGTAACCTGTACCCTTAGCACGAACCAGTATCGGATTCGAATAGTTTGCGAGTGCAAAATGTCATTTTCAAATGTGTACTGGTTTTTAGTTCTCGTTTCGTCCGTTTTGGCGCTGCCGTTCAAGTTTCTATACAAAATTTGACAATGACATTTCGTACTCGCAAACTATTCGAATTCGATATTGGTTCGTGTTAGGGGTACTAAAAGTAATGGCATTTAAACATGTCTGGTACTCAACAGTTCAGCTATATGAGTTATGGAAGGTTGTATCGATTCGAAAAGTATATGTTTCTAATGTTTTCTTGCGTAAGCACATATCCTGCAGTTATAATTCAGAGTTTGCTTTAAATACTAGATTAGCTAACAGAATCTTCGGGATTGAAAATTGCACAACGATGCTGGTTACACAGCATTATTTGTACCTTTGCTTAGTTTTGTACAATAAAATTAATTATAAATTACATAAATAATACCAGTCTGTAGGTTCTACTGGAAATTGTGAACTCTTGCAAAATGATCTTAATAAACTATATAAATACTGTACCAGGAATAAAATAACAGTTAATATTGGAAAATGTCAGTGTATAAGCTTCACACGCAGGAAAAATCCGATTGAATTCATTTACAATTTTAACGGTGTTACAATTGAGAGGGCGGATGTAGTACGTAACCTGGGTATTTGCTTTGACAGTAAAATGACCATGTCAACTCACATTGACACTGTCATAGGTAAGGCGTACCGATGCTTGGGTTTTGTCATGCATACTTGCCAACCCTTTTCCAACCCATTAACCTTAAAATTGGTTTACTACGCATATGTGCACAGTATATTAGAGTTTGCTGTGCCTGTTTGGTCTCCGTGTTATGCGGTCTACGTTAAGTGCGTCGAAGGCATACAAAAAAAATTGTCAGATATCTTAACTTTAAGTGCAGGAAGGTGAACTTAGGTGCCAATTATAAGGAAGTATGTCGCGCTTACAACCTTCTTACGCTGAAGGAGCGTCAACAGGTTCTAGATATGGGTCTATTATATGACGTCTTCCGTGGTCGTATGGATGGTCCTGAGCTCGTTGAGCTGATCTCACCCAGCGCTCCCCGGAATCGTACGCGACACACCCGATTATTACATGTTCCACATCATGATGTGATTTCAACAGACTCCCACACATTTTCAATAAGCTACACACATCAAAAGTGTCTAGGGATCAAGCATTTTTATGCGGATTTCTTGAGATTGAGATGTGGCTTTGTAATAAATTTATGATTTTATAAATTTATATGGATCCTTTTTGGTGCATTTCATAATTTGAATCAGGAACTGTGAATCAAATTCGAGTAAAAGATGAAAATCAGCTGTCAATATTTTCCCTATAAAAACATACAACGCATTGAAGACATTATTAGTGCTACTGTTTCCCTACTACTGATTAAAACCAACGTTATTATGGAGCGGCGACGTCATTTAAGCAGGGAAGAAATGCTCAGAGCCGTGGGAATGATAGAAGCTGGTTCCCGGCAACGTACTGTGGCTTTAGCTCTGAATACAAGTCAGAGTGTTATCAGTCGACTTTGGACACGATACCGAAGCACTGGTACCGTGGCTGAGCGCCATGGAGGACGGTATCGCTGCACCACACGGAGACAAGACCGATACATTCAAATCTTAACTCGAAGAGCTCCAACAATAACCGCCATGATGTTAGCCGTGAGGCTTCATCACTCTTCAGGGAACTTAATTAGCGACCAAACAGTCAGAAACCGCTTGCATGAAGTGAACCTTCATTCCCGAAGACCGCTACGGGTACCACCTATAGCAATGCACAATCGTAGGATTCGATATCAATGGGCTCTTGAACACAGAAATTGGGCAGAAGAACAATGGCGTTTCGTGTGCTTTTCTGATGAGTCTCGTTTTGGTATGAGACCGGATACAAGACGTATACGACACTGGAGAACCCCTGGACGCCAACAGCGATTAAAATCCTGCCAGGAAGTCCATCCTTATAGTGGTGGAACCATCATGGTATGGGCGGGTATTTGGATCGGCGGAAGAACTGAGTTGATTTGGATCAGAGGCAACCTCAACGCTCAAATTTATGCTGAGACGATTGTATCAGACGTCATCGTTCCTCTACAAGTGCAAATTGGTCCCTTATTTCAGTTAATGCATGATAATGCACGACCGCACACCGCAAGAGTTGTAAGACAGACTCTCGCCGCAGCTAACATCAATGTCCTGCCCTGGCCTGCTCAGTCGCCAGATTTGAACCCGATTGAGCATGCATGGGATATGCTACAGAGAAGAGCTCTGCCGAATATGGAGGGTATCCAGTCGCAAGAAGACCTTTTTTTGTTGTTGCAACGAACATGGGCGGAAATTCCACAGCGTGATTTGGATGAACTCATTTTGAGTATGCCAAACCGATGTTCTTGTGTTGTTAGTGTTCGCGGTAGAAATACGGATTATTAATTGTTTAAGTTACCCAATAAAATTTTAGAGAAAACTGTTATTTCAGTCTTTTTTTCGAACTTTTGTGTTAGTGGTTCAAATGTCAAAAATCCCTTTATTAGGAAAATGGCAAATTTCTTTATTAATGCAAAGGTGACTTGGTTTATCGTTACTGTGACAAACGAAAACACTTTATTTGATGAATCCTTAAAGAAAATTTTAATTAATATCAATCAGGAGAAAAGTTATTGCAAAAATATATGTTGATCCCTAGACACTTTTGATGTGTGTATTTATTGATATTGATTTGTTTATTGAATCTAAGAACCTTTTTCTTGCTAATATTAAGGGACATCTGTACGGTGACTGTAATTTGTTGGTATGAATTTAATTGGAGATATAGTAAATTAACCCCATTTAGCATTGTTGTAGATACAAATCGAGACTAGTATAGTATAGTACAAAGAGACTCCTGCTCTTTGTTCATAATTTAGAACTGCAATTTGTATTTTCCTTATGTTATATTAAATGCACGATTACCCTCATATTTATATAATCATATAATTTATTTATTTATATGTATTTATGTATAATTACCTAATTATATTTATGTGTAGACACATGTATTTTTATGTTAATGTTAAATTGGTTTTCCTTGAGCACATAGGTACATATTCAGATGGATTCGATGTTACAAAGTGGATGTTCTTAATTGGCCTCCAAAATTTTCAAAATAATTTTTCATGTAGATATATACATCGAGCTGTGATTATCTTTATAATAAATAAATAAATAAGTTTACCACATCGTGAATGTAAAACTGTTTTAAATGAGTGGCGCTACTTGGTTTTAGATATGAAGTTGTCTTATATAATAAAATAATAAGTAAAATGATTTAAACCTACAAAATACACATAGAGATACACACCACATACGCACACATACACTCACAAACAACACACACACACTAACTTCAAACAAAAACATAACGACAAGTTGTATGTAGGTATATGTTAGTATTTTTAGTGTTTATTGTTACTAGTTATCATGTTCGAGGTGTTTTAGGGCTACAAATAACAAACCCACTTATATGACAAGCATATTTCGTGCTCAAGACATCATTTACAATATTGTCAGTTTTCTTTTCATAACAATCTTGGTGATATGTGGGTGCATTAAACCTTTCTTTATAATGATACTAGCTGTTTTACCCGCGGTTTATTAGGGATATTTTCCCGCAGTAAAACGTAGCCTTTGTTAATCCAGGGTGTCAGGTAACTCCATACCAAATTTGATTAAAATCGCTCCAGCCGTTTCGACGTGGCGTAGTAACAAACATATACACTCACAAACTTTCGCCTTTATAATTATAGTGTGATTATTCATAATCCTGCTGTGACGGTTCCCGCTAGAAGGGGTTAGAAATAATAACTCGCCAATAATTGTCTCGATAATATTTTATTTTATAGTGTACGAGTATATATTAAACTGTAACACACTAGGTATCAAGTATATATATAGTATGTAAAAACTATATCAGCAGATAAACACTAATATTATAAAATACAATGCTAACGAAATACAATTAAACTTAGGGGAAGGGCCGGTATTACGGATCACATAATTTCAATGATGAAAATAATAATATAGGCACATCGTATTGAAATTGATAATTGCCTTAAATTTTTATGGTATCAACTATTAATAAATTACACTACATTCATGCCATATACATACATACATTAACACTAAAATTTATAAAATACAATGATTACGAAATACAATTAAACTTAGGGGAAGGGCCGGTATTACTGATCACATAATTTCAATGATGAAAATAATAATATAGGCACATCGTATTGAAATTGATAATCGCCTTAAATTTTTATGGTATCAACTATTAATAAATTTTCAATGTCACTAAACCAAAACGAGTAATTTTAATCATAACACGAGCACAATATCGAAAAGTAAAATTTGGGGATTGACTCATCTTGCCCTACCCTATCAGATAAAATGGTTAAGGGTAATAGGCAAGATGCGATTTATTGGGATATGAAACACTATTATTCTTGACAATCGTCGTAAAAGTATGATTCCCTCTCAAGATAAGAAAAGAATGCTTCATGCGTCCTCTTTGTAGCCGGAGCATTGTCTGACTAGCCTCATCCAAGGCGCGATCTACTTTTTTCAATCCATTCACCTCTACTGATCTTTCTTTTTATAGTTCTTAACTATCTGAAAAAGTACCAATCAGAATATTCAGATAAGCTGGTAAGATAACTATCAGATAATAAAGGAGGATAAGATAAATAGGTCTGAAAGAAAATCCTTAAAATCTATATTACACGCCGTTATGAAAATATCTGTAACAGCCGTTAATTGAAGAGGTGAATAAATAAACGACGATAATAAAAGATTATACCATTTATCAGGCAAAATATCTTTATACTTTTTTTTTACATTAAATAGGCTTACGCTTGACGGCCACGCGCCTGATGTAGAGCGACGTAGCAGCCTAAGGTAGGACGAGCTTGCTTAGAAGACACCGATTCACTCGCAACTTGAAGAGCCCTAGATTATAGGTGACTGGAAACAGAGATTCCGGCAATGAGTTCCACAACCTAGCTGTTCTGACGATATAGGTGGAAGCAAACCGTTTTGTACGAGTTTACGGGACCTCTACGGTATATCTGTGTCATTTTGCCATCACTCTGGTAGTTCTGTGGTAAAAAGGAAGGAATGAAGAAGGTGGAATTAGGTTATGTAACTCCAAAGCACACTCTCCGAAATGTAACCGGTAAAAAACCGATAAATAGCCAACTTTTCGCCTGTGTTCAAGACTTTGGAGTCTAGTCTCAAATAATTTATCGTTGCCGATGAGCTTCTTTGCACGCTTCTCAATGCACTCCAGAGACTCCCTCTAATATTTAGCAGAACTATCCCAAGGGTGCGAATAGTTTCTCCATGCACGACCGAACTTGCGCTTGGTACACGGTGAGCAGCTGTTCCGGTGTAAAGTACTTCCGCACCTCTGCGAGGACGCCAAGCTCTTTTGCAGCCAATTGAGCTTTGGACTCAATGTAGGTACCGCTGTTGAGAGTTGAGTTGAGAATTATACCTAGAAGCTCGAGTTGTTCGGTTACCGGCACAGTTACACCTCGGAATGAATGTTTTAATTTCATCGTAATGTTTAATAAATCAGGTTTCTGTAATGTTTGACAAATAAATTTATTGCGGGTGTGAAACGGATTTTACATATGGGTGGACAACATCGTAAGAAGTCGGGTACTCATTGCCTCTATGGTATACGGAAACATCCTCGATATACATATTGGGCTGTAAGAAGTACTTGGTAACTGGACGGTCAAGTGGGTAACCCAGTGGCTTCTCATCCATGAAGAACATAGTTTCTGCTACCTCCTTGGGTACTCCCTGACTCTTATAGACAGCAACGAAGACTTGGAGAGGGAATCCACTCTTTGTGCCTCTAGGCAGCATAAGCCTCTCAGGAAGGTGTCCATAGTTGTACATCATGTCAGTAGGCAGTTGATTCTTTGCCAAAAGGTTGTAGATATCACCAACAGATATAGAATCGTCCTTGTAGAAGAAGAAATCATCAGATTTACGCACGATTACATTCTCACCCTTAGAAAGCTTCTGTGAGAACCAATCCAATTCAACGAAGTTCATATAATTGTCTTCAAATGAGATTTCATTGTCGTAGCTGTCATATTTCGGACCAATGAACACCTTGAAAGTGGCTTGTTCCTCGACATCAGATTTAACATTGATCGTAATGTGGAAAGGATTGCAGTTCAAACGAGGCTGCATAATAGCGTATTGTTTGTCAGAGCCGGAGATCAATTCTTGGTTCTGGTAATACACAGCATTAGATACGTTGTACACATAGAAGTCGAAGTAGGTCTCGAGTTTGCTCACTTCGACTTTGTTAACTTTAACGCCAACGTAGTGAAGATCGTCTTGAGAATAAGATGGCAAGTACTGCTTGTACTGAGACATAAAATGGAAGATCTTGTTGTAGATTTGGTAGAAAGCGGGGTCACGAAGGGAAGTCTGGTAGAAGTCCAAGGCAGTGGGCACGAATTCGTACCTGAAAATTTTAATATGTTCAAGTTCACGATATATCTTATGCAATGGTTTCCTCCACAAACTAAAGAGAGTTGAATATTTTGTTCTAAGAGAAAAATCTAATTTAGAAATAGTACTAAACATATGTTTTTCTCTTAGAACAAACATCATAATGTAGAAGTAAGAGAGGTAGTGTTTTCCAGTAACTTCAAGTCATAGCAGATTTTCCGCTCAAATTGGAGCGCCCGTCTGTAGAAGAAACCCCAACCTTACAGGAGACTGCAGTATAATTACACTCCCTTTGGGTGGTGTTGTGTGTCTGTCGGTGAGTAAGGTTCCAAGGCTCCACGGAGTAGGGTTTGGGTCAGGGTAGGCAGCGGTGCGAGTGATATTTTTTGTATCGCAAGCGTCTTTAGGATATGGTGGTCGCTTACCATCAGGCTGGTCATAGGCTTGTTTGCCAACCTTTTACAAAAAAAAACTTATATTCATTATTCAATATCTGTTTATAGTACTTACTCGTCATATTTGAAATTCATCGGAGCACCACCAAGGATACGGCGAGCTGCCATCTCGTAGGAGTTGTAATAGTTGCGATGCTGGGAAATCTTCTCGTACAGGTCTGGGTTGCATTGCCAGTAGTTACCCACAAAGTTGATAGCTTTCGAGTTTGAGAAATCAATTTGCTTGTTATACTGTTGACAAAAAATTCAAATTAAAGAAAATTTTGAATGATCTGATGTATCATAAATCATCAAAATTATTTATTGGTTGGCCAAAACATTTAATAAATGACTATAAAATCTATACAGCCTTATCGCTTCACAATATTAAGTTTAAGTGTGTAAAAATAAATGTGTTTAATGTTTTTTGTCATGCATTATTTAAGTTATCACCCAGTTTGTAATGGAATAAAATAAAGTTGATATTATTAAAAAAAACGATAATAACCAAATACATATTAAAAAAAAATGAGAATCGATTTGATTAATGTTAGAGAACAGATACTTACAGCAGTAAACTGGCCTTGCTCGAGGAATGACAGGAACATGTCTTCGTAGCTACGGACGAAACGGAGATCTTCAAAGCTGTACTTGTTCTGCATTACATAGTTGTTACTTCTTTGAGCGAATGGTGTTATTTGACTGGTCAGGAATGGACAGTATCCTTGTTTGAATGGCTGGTACCATGAGAAGGTTGGGATCTCACTCATACCGTTTGAAAGTCTCTCCATGTAATAGCGAGCTAATAGCTGTTGGTAGAAATAATAGAAGACCTCACCACGGCGTTCTTTAAAGATGCCATGGGCAACTTTGTCACCATCTTCCCAGAATGGCATTACAGTATGGAAGTAAGAGTAGTGAGCGTTCCAGCCGATATCTTCAGTGAGGTAAGAAATTTTGTATTCATCACCGTAAGTGTAATAGTCAGAGTAGTTTTGGTAGTAAAAGTGGTTATTGCCTTCTTTCATGATGCCGTATTCGGGGTATTCTTCGAAAGGCTCTCCACGGATCTTACCATAGTATATCTTGTTGATCGTTTCAAGGCTAGCATAAAATTGTGGATAAATTTCATAAGGAGCAGGAAGTACCACTCCTGTGGTATCGGCACGCTGGACGACAGCAACGTAGAAAGTGTAAAGGAAAAGTCCCTCGTTGACATGCACACGTGCCCAGCAGGCCGTCTTGTAAAAAGTTTCAAAGTCCTTGGCGTAATAGAACATATCGTACAAGGCCTTAGCTTGCTCTCTCATGTTGTCGTTGAAAATTGTGAATTGGTAGTATTTGGGCACCATTCCATTCTCGTAGAACGAATAGAAATTTGACACCACTTCAGGTTTCTAAAACAATAATAGATGGTTTAATATTATGCATTATAATGTTGTAATAAGTTATTTATAATAATCACTGTTACGAATAAGACAGACGGCTAACCACCGTATACCACGTAATAAATATAAATAAATATATAATTCTTGTCTGGCAGAGAATGCCTGTGGTATTAAGTCCGCCGTTTGCTTATGTATGGCAACAAAGTTTAAATAAATAAATTACTAAGATCAAATATCCAAATAAGATTTAAAACTAACAGAATGGTTAGGATCTTGTTATACTTACTTTATATTTATCAACGTGAGCCTGGATGTCGTAGGCCTTGCCGACTTTGTAGTACGTGGCTTCGGTGTTCACTTGGTTAACATGATCGAGAAGTTCCAAAACTTTATACTGATGTTCAACGATAGTGGCATCGACTGAAAATTAAATACAAAACATATACTAACATTCCGAAAAAAAACAAATAGGAAATAAGACTTTTTTATTCATTAAAATTTGAAAGGTGTTAATTATTTTGACTTATATTTTATTTGATACACTTACCATTCTCTACCTTTATTTGGCTGATATCTTTGTGAAAGGTGGGAGCCGGTCCTGCCAAAGCCAGAGCAACCACAGCTGCAAGTACAAGGACAGTCCTCATCTTGTCAGAGGATGAAGACAACTGTACCGGGTTCATAATTTCGGGTAGTATTTATATAAAAATTCTTATCAAAACTTATTAATCAACAATACCTAATATCACGCCGTATCGAGTCGATAAGCGAGATGTGATAGTCAAGCTCTCATAAAATTTAATTCATACGAATTGGAACTTTCAATCATAGGAACTTTTTTAATTTATCTGTTGATTATAATTGATTTTTAACGTTATATTGTTTACCATAAAGGGGTAAAAGGAAGATGGAACCCCTATCCTGTCTATCCAAAATAAAAAGTTAAAATGTTTACAGAACTGAAATGTTTTGTTTTTCATCCGTGCGAGAAAGAATACAACTCACCGCCCCTTCTCTTCCCGTGGGTGTCGTAAGAGGCGACTAAGGGATATCGGAGCTTCCATCCGCTCTGCTGGTGGTAGGGTGCCCAACACCCGCCTTTTTTGTTACCACCGTGCGCATGGTGAAAACCCGTGAAGTGCTTCTCGCGCGTTTCTGGGTCAGCCAGCGTACAACCAGGGCTTGAGTGTAGGTTGTGGCGACGGATTCGGTCCAGGGCGAGGCATCCGTCGAACCGATGCCGGGAGGACTACATCGACCCGCCGGCCAGGGAGACCCGTAGAAACGGTTGTCCCGCTGGCCGCCCGTGGCACAGTACAGGGGCCCGATTGTCTAACCAGTTCGCGAGGCTGCCCCATCATGTCACGCATAATCTCGGGGTGGACCGTCGTGCCGGTTGGTGACCGGGGCGCGGGGTCCCGGCGGCCACTTCCGGGGGGGTGCGGGGGCCCTTCCGTCCGGCGGGTCGGCGTATATCCTCTGCAGGCAATTATTCGGGGAAACATGCCTCCCTAATTTGCCCGGTCTTGTCGCGACAACGTCCACTCGCTTCTCTTTATCACTTCCATAATGGCAGCTCTCAAAACAAAGTTTGGACGTACAGCGGTGCACACCCCCACGTCTTCAACGCTGTTTGAGGTCGAGTTCTGCAACATACGCGGACTCCACTCTAACCTCAATGCTGTCCACCACCATCTTGAGACAGCACGGCCAGCATTGTTGTTCCTGACGGAGACACAAATACTTCCGCCTGCTGACACAGGCTACCTTAATTATCCCGGCTACGTGCTTGAAGAGTCCTTCAAAGCGAAAGCCGGTGTATGCCTGTATGTTCGGGCGGATGTTTGTTGTCGCCGTCTTCGCTGCTTGGAAGATCCCTCCTTCTCCATGTTGGGGGTACACGTCGATTCTGGTCCCCAGGCCAGAGTCTACGTGTGCCTCTACAGATCCCACACTGGCGATGTTGAGACAACTCGACTTTTCGAACATCTTAGTCGGGCAGCAGATGACGCGCAGGAGCAATTTCCCAATGCAGAATTGGTGTTTTTGGGGGACTTTAATGCTCACCACAATTTGTGGTTAAGTTCCTCGAAAACTGACCATGCAGGGATCTCTGCTCACGCGTTCGCTCTCACGCAGGACTTGTAACAACTGGTCGATCAGCCCACCAGGATTCCAGATATTTCAAGTCAAGCGCCTTCATTACTGGACCTTCTGCTCACGACCCATCCACAGGGCTATCAGGTTGTGGTAGGAGCCCCCCTGGGCTCTTCAGATCACTGCCTGATACCTGCCAAAGCGCCACAGGCCAAGCCTCCACGTCCAACGGTGGTAAAACGCCGGATTTGGCATTATGGGTCGGCAGAATGGGACGGTATGCGTGACTACTTTGCGTCCGTCCCTTGGAAGCAGCGCTGCTTCAGTGACAAGGACCTATCAGCCAGCGCCGTTGCTATTACTGAGGAGATTGTAATGGGTATGGAATACTATATTCCTCATTCCAATCTCATCAGTAAGGGCACACGTAACCTCTGGTTCAATCACGACTGTGCTGAAGCTGCTTCGCGTAAGCAAGCGGCATATCGTGCTTGGATCAGAGGCCGCGCTATTAAGGATCCCGGGGTCAATTCACTAAAAGCAGCCTACAATATTGCTTCCAAGGCCTGTAAGAAGGCTTACATCAGAGCGGACGCCCAGCGCGTAGCACGTGTTGGTCACGAACTTATAACGCATCCTACGGGCTCCCGTACCTATTGGCGTTTGGCCAAGGCCGTGCAAAAGAACTTCTGCCAGCCCTCGCTGCCACCTCTGAAATGCGCAGACGGAAGGACATAAGCCGCAGGAGAAAGCCGATTTACTGGCAAAACTCTTTGCGGCTAACTCCCGAATCGATGATTGCAATGCACCGCCACCATCATTACCTCATTGTGGCACAACGATGCCGGATATCAAAATCAGGCAGCGTGAGGTTCGTGCCGAATTGCAATCACTCGACGTCCGGAAAGCTAGTGGACCCGATGGCATCCCAGCAGTAGTACTGAAAAAATGTGCAGCGGAGTTGTCTCCCGTGCTCACGCGTTTGTACCAGTGCTCGTATTCTTTGGGGCGTGTGCCGGAAGCTTGGAGAGATGCTAACGTGCAACCGGTACCCAAAAAAGGGGATCGCTCAGACCCGGCTAACTACCGGCCAATAGCAGTCACCTCAGTATTATGTAAAGTCCTAGAAAAGGTCCTTAACAACCATCTGACCCGCTACCTAGAGGATCACTCCCTGATCAATGATCGTCAATATGGTTTTAGACCGAAACGATCGACGGGTGATCTTCTAGCGTACTTGACTCATATCTGGGGTGAGGCTATCGACAAGCGAGGCGAGTCGTTGGCTAATAGCCTTGACATTGCCAAGGCATTCGACAGGGTCTGGCACAAAAGTCTTCTCTCCAAGCTTCCGGCATACGGTCTGCCGGCCCAGTTCTGTTCTTGGGTAGCTGACTTCCTGCATGAGCGTAGAATTCGTGTCCTTACGGATGGTAGCAGTTCGCGGTTCATGTCAGTGAATGCCGGCGTTCCCCAGGGCTCCGTCCTATCCCCCACTCTCTTTCTGCTGCATATCAATGACTTAATTCCTTTTGGCAATATTCATTGCTATGCAGACGATAGTACAGTGCATGCGGGGTATCTCGGACAAGCAGCGGCTGGGCAGGCGGTAACCAGGGAGAAACGGGAGAATCTTGTCATTGAGCTCAATCAAGCTTTGGACCACATTTCTGTATGGGGTACCAAGAACTTGGTTGAGTTCAATGCTAAGAAAACCCAGGTCTGTGCTTTCACGGCAAAAACGTCGCCATTCCTTTTATGTCCTTCTCTTCAGGGCACAATACTGGAGCTAGAGAGCAGTATCACCATGCTCGGTATGGAGATTCGCTGTGACTTAAATCCAAAGAATTACATCGAAAGTGTGATAAAAACAGCCTCACGCAAACTCGGAGTCCTGACTGAACAAGGTGCGGCGTTTTTTCACGCCCGAGCAACTGTGCTTGTTGTATAAGACGCAGGTGCGGTCTTGCGTGGAATATTGCTCGCACCTCTGGGATGGCTCCGCTAAGTACTTGCTCGATGTTTTGGATAGGTTACAGCAGCGCGCAATCCGCATCATAGGCGATGAGGAGGTGACTAAACACCTCGAGCCTCTTCAATTACGCCGTGACGTGGCGTCACTAAGCGCGTTCTATCGCCTGTACCACGGCGAGTGTTCTGAGGAGTTATTCTCTCTTATTCCACCTTCAATTCAATTCAATTCAATTCTTTATTGCATATCCACAATGTACAATAGATGTTAAATATGACAAAATACGATCATTATGGACCCTGTCGGGCACGCAACTAAATGAGAGATAGATAGAAGAGAGGAGTTACATTCAAATTTCTACGTTAGTTTATAGATTGAAAGAGTTAGGTACTGAATGTCACTATAGTTAATTCATATATTATTTAAGTGAAGAAAATTCATTTCATCTATATAAACAAACAATCAATCAATAAGCGGGCCACTAGCAAAAAATAAAATAAAAATAATATTTGTTAAATTTCAATGTCAAGTTCAATAATATTTATGTATGTTTGTTAAATTTCAATGTCAAGTCCAATAATATTTATGTATGTATGTTTGTATGTATAATTGTATTTGTCATTTATGTGTATCATTTTATTGTAATTTTGTACATGATAGTCGCTATTTACTTAAGATTGTCATTTAAATAATCATTAATACTATAGTAGCACTTCTCGATTAATAACAGTTTTATTTTTTTTATAAATAGAATGTCATTAGTTTCGTTTCTAAATGTCTCTGGTAAATGGTTATATATGATTATAGAAAAGTTAAAGGTACTTGTTAAGTTTAGCTTGAGGCGCGAAGTTGGCAGTACTAATTTGTTTTTACATCGCAAGGTATACTTCATATGTAAATTCTCTCGTTTAGTATATAATTGGCTATTTTTCTTTATAAATTTGCATATCTCTAGTATGTATAAACAAGGCAGGGGAATTATCTTAAACTTCTGAAAGTACGGTCTACAGCTTTCGGTATTGTTTATATTTGCAATAATACGGATTAGTTTTTTCTGCAATGTAAATAAAGTGGGTGCGTCTGTGCTATTTCCCCACAAGATGATGCCATAGTTCAGCCAAGAATGCGCATATGCGTAGTAAGTTACAATTGCCGTTTCCACGTTAGTAGTCTTTTTAACTTCACGAAGTGCATAAGAAAAACTCGATAATTTAGATTTTATTTTGCTTACATGTGCTTTCCAGTTAATATGCGTGTCTATGACTATAACTAATAAAGAAAATTCCTTAACACAATCTAAAGTTTTGCCCATGTAATTTACTGACAATTTTAATTCTTTCTTTTGATGCGGGTGGAAGGTCATTATTTTTGTTTTAGCTATGTTTATTTCAAGGTTATGGTCATTTAACCAGTCAGAAGTTTTAGCAAGGATCGCGTCCAGTTTTATATTAATGTCGGTATTTGCTTCGCAAGAAGTTAGTATGGATATATCATCTGCAAATAATACACATGGCTCCTCAATAATTTTAGGAAAGTCGTTTATATAAATTAAGAACAATAAACACCCAGCAACACTTCCCTGGGGTATTGATGCATTTATAACCCTGCAGTCGGAGTATACATGTGTGTATTTTTTGGACTTTTTATCGAAGTGTTCTATCTCTACAAATTGTTTTCTATCTCGCAAATAAGATGAAAACCATTTATGGGCAGGGCCGCAAATTCCAATATGGTACAATTTTTTTAAAAGTATGTTATGTTGCACCCTATCGTATGCCTTCGTCATGTCTAGTAGAATGCCTACTCCGTACTGTTTTTTATCTATTTCATTAATGTATTTATATACAGCTAGAGTTGTGGATCGGTTCTTTCGAAAGCCGTTTTGGCTGTCATCAAATATTTTGTATTTTTCACAAAACTTGACAACGCGATTACAGATTGCTTTTTCAAATATTTTAGAAGCTGTAGGTAGAAGGGCTATAGGACGATAGTTGATTGGATCGGATTTTTCATTTTTCTTATAGATAGGTTTAACTATTGTTTTTTCAGAGTAGATGGAAACGTGCCTTCTTCAAAAGATTGGTTTATTAAACAAGTGAATGGATAAGTTAGTTCCTCTACACATTCCTTTATTAATTTTGGTGGAAGTTCATCAATACCATGACTATTTTTGTTCTTAAGGGACTTAATAATTTTATGTACTTCATGACACTTTACTGGCCTCAAGTAAAATGTATTTTCTGTGGGGCTGAGTCCATGGCGGCCGCTAGTACAGCGTGTTGCGCAGCCGTCCTGGGATGACGGTTTGAGCCTACCGATTGAAGCGAAAAAATCATTAAAAGAATTTGCGACAATTTTTGGGTCTGAGCATATTTTATTATTTATTTTCAATTCTATATTACACTGTTCCTTAATTTTTATTTTATTAGTCCTCTCATTTATTATATTCCACATCGTCCTAACTTTATTATGTGATTGATTTATTTGTTTTGTGTATTGATTTTTTTTAGCCCAGATAACTGCTCTTTTTAATAATTTTTCATATTGTTTATAATGTTGTTTTAAAATTGGATTATTTGATTTTGTGGAAATAATTTTCAGTAACCTTTTATTTTTACACGATTTTTTTAATCCTAAAGTTAACCAATACTTCTTTGGTGTAGATTTCCATTTGATTGTCTGCTTTGGTATAGATGTATTTAATGTTTTAGTTAAGGCCTCTTGAAACGCATTATAATTATCATTTATATTTTTATGTGGGTTTATTATTTGCTTCCAGTTTATTTGTTGTAGTTGAAATTTAAATTCAGATATGTTTTTATTGTTGTATAAACGTTTTTTTGTGTACCAATATGTTTGTTTAAAACGTATGTTTGTAAGATTAATAGTGGTTCCAGCATGATCCGAAAAACCCAGCTCCTCTACATTGGTATGAAAGTATGTATGGTCAAAGTTGGTAAATATAAGATCCAAACATGTGGACGTAGTCTGTGTTATATGTGTCGGTGATTTAATATGCTGTGTAAACTTATTTTCTAACATAAAATCCAATAGATCAGTTCCCTTTTTGTTTTTGTCTAATATATTTATGTTAAAACCTTCCCCTTTCCTTCAGAGGACCACGCGCGCTGGCTTACGTTGTCACCGTCTAACTGTGGCTACAATTCCAACGCGTACAAAGAAATTTGGTGAATCATTTCTTTGTCGTACTATCCGTAAATGGAATGCTCTGCCCGCTCACGTGTTCCCTCCCTCTTACAACCTGGGATCCTTTAAAAGAGGCGTGAAGAAGCAACTTGCAGGCCGGCAGGGTGAGGATGGCTGGTGTGGCAGTTAGAACTGCTGTATCAGCTATCTTCGCGCCTGGACCTCACCTTCACTTAACATCAGGTGGGGTGGAGTCATTTGTCGGATCTATCTATAAAAAAAAAAAAAAAAGAACATGTATTTCTGTTGCCACTATTATGGATAACCTAATAGAATTAAATAAGTAAAGGGGTCTTTATTTTTAAATTGTGAGTTGGTCGATTTACTTGCTCGACCGAGTATAAAATCGTAAAAGTGATACGGAACCAGCGAATCAACGTTACCTGTTTTTAAACGCCTTCTTTTCTTTCACTGCTAAACTAGCTTTTCAGTTCTAGGTAAGACTAAAAGATGTATTATGATCCTCTATAAGGAAAAATACAAGAAATAACATGGTAATATAAATATATAATAAAAACGAGTAATATTTAATAGAGAAAAAACATGATTAAATATTATTAACTAAAAGTATGTAAATACGCAATCAATCTATATAATTTAAACTGTATCTGTTACATTGCACCCGTTATTATTGATTGTTTATTCATTACTAGCGGCCGTTCAAGACTTCGTCCGCTTTTTGAGAATTGTTAGTTTTCAAAATAAAAATATAATTAATCAACTCGTGCCTCAAAATAAAATCGCACTCCCCGTCTGTATCCGGTAGTTCGGATTTCGACACGGTTTTAACTATCATCATGGAAAGCTGTGACGAGAAAATTAACATTTAAAACTCGACACCCGACCTTAGCCGACGGCGACGTCGAGTCCTAAATTTTTACTTTTTTCGTCGTGTCGTTGTATCCTATTAATTTGCTCGTTAATATTTAATCATATTAAATATAAACGAGCACAGGTGCATTTTAACAATGACAAATGAGAACTGTTGACATATTAATACTAAAACAACATAATATTCATCACGATTTACAAAGTGGCGTTTCCAAAAATATTTTCATACTTAGGTACAAACCTTGTCCTTATAATAAAGGATACAACAAAGAAAGTATTCCTTAATTTGGTGGAGTTGTTCGAAAGTTAAGTGCATACATATATTTCGGCTATTCATTTTTATTTATCCTACTAATAATATATAACTGTGGAAGCTTCTGTGTTTGTTACTCAACATAAAAACGAACGAACCAATCGAACGTTGAGCTTTTGGTGCATGTGTAGCGAAGGTGCCCGTCCAAGTAGAAGGGTTTCCCACAGAAAGAAAGGTAAATATTATTAGCTAGAAACCGTCAAAACTTAAATGCTAGGTGGGCCGATAGATATGTTTGGAAGTGTACAATAAGATTTTATTTTAATTTAATAAATCAAGAATCTTTGTCATGAAATGAACAAAAAGCAAAATTAAATTTAAAATTCTCATATATATTTAAACGCCTTTTAGAACATACATTATTATAGAGAGTGGATCATCTGACTAATTCATTTCCAATTCAGTTGACCTGGTGGCCTATTCGCAAACCCTTTTGACATTCACTCATTATCAAATTGCGTATCCATCAATGCCTTACAGGACAAGTATCTTAGTGGCGTTATAATAAAGCAGTGGTGGATCAATATATAGATCAGTGATTATAACTTCCATCTGTCAAAAACCGTTAGCGAATAGGTGTAATGGCATAGAATCCAGGAGCTGACCACATAACTGCTTAAATTATGAACTCAATAGCAGCTAAGGCTACTTTCACGCTGCGTACTAGACGCTCCCTACGAAACCCACCCATGAAAGGCGAGGCCGTGGTATGAATTTCCAACGGATGCGTAGGTTGGAAGCGAACTCCTGGACTGGTCTCTCCATTCCCATCGTCATCGTCCCATTATCAGAGAAAATTGTGTGCGGGCATCCTCTTCGTGCGATGAAACGCCTTAACGCCATAATTGCCAAATCTGTGCTTAGGTTGCCAACCACGTCTAGGTATACCGCATGCACAGAGAGACATGTAAACAGCGCCACGTACCGCTTCTCCGTCCTTCAGCCTATGGCCACTGTGATTGGGCCAAAGTAGTCGAGACCAGTGTGTGTATAAGGCCGGATGTGATGGCTCAGGCGCTCAGCTTGAAGGTCGCCAAATTGCCAAAGGAGCTGGCGAAGCTCATTGATAACGATGTAACTACCTCCATGGGCCAACTTCTCATGGTAGTGGCAGCTGGTTGGTATGGTAATTGTCCTGGAGTAAAACAGGATTCTTTTCAAGGGCAACATTCTCCGCCACCGATATTCTGCCTCTTTGATGCATCAGTTCATAGTGATCGATAAAAACTGTGTAGTTGCGGAGATTTACTTTTGCTCTAACTTCAACTGACAACAATGGTTAAGTACTTAAGGTGGATACAGAAACGAAAATATTAAAAATATTTTTTCTGACTGTTGCGGCGGTCAATTCACCGACATGTAGGACATGTACCCTAAAAAAAATATTATTAAAAAATTTATTCTACCATTTTGTCGTCGTTATCGATATATATAGCGCCACAAAATTACAGCTCTCTAGTGATAATAGTCCCCAAGCAAAACCGGGGACGGACAGACGGACATGACGAAACTATAAGGGTTCCTTGTCAGGACTACGGAACCCTAAAAGAAAGGAAACTCGAAACTTAATTGGTATTATTATTATTATTGCTTTTATGTACTGATATTTGAAGTCGTTGCCAAACTCGAACAAATTATCATTTACCTACAATAGTGTGTCATTTTTGAGGTAAGTTATGTTAATAAATTATTCAAACTGATATCCATTTATCAGAATCAGAACACTCTCAAACACATTGAAATCTTGGAAGCTAGATGACCAGGCGATGAGGAGGTGACTATACCCTTCCAGCTTCGTAAGTTACGCCGTTATATGTAGTCATTAAGTGCGTTTTATCGTCCATACCGTGGCGAGTGTTCTGAGGAGTTATTTTCGCTCTTTCCGCCTTCCCACTATCTTAGAGGATAACGCGTGCTGGCCTATTTTATCAACAACTAATTGTGACCCCAATTCCAACGCGAACAAAGAAATTTAGTAACTCATTATTTTATCACACTATCCGCAAATGGAATGTATTGTCCGTCCACATGTTCCCTTCCTCCTACAACCCGGAATACTTAAAAAGAAGCGTGAAGAAACAATATGTAAGCCTGCAAGGTGGGGATGGCTGGTGTGGCAGGTAACACTGCTGTACTGGCTATCTTCCCGTCTGGACTCCACCGTTACATCCGGTGGGTAGGAGTCATATGTCGGACCTATTTATAAAAAACATGCCTTAGCATGGTCTAACTTATCGCAAAATTCCAAGAGTTATAAAGACTAGACGGGAGTTAAAGAAAATATACAGCTACCTTATCAACTAAATATTATACAGGGCGACAGTTAAATTGAACTCCCAACTACATATTTGTCTGTTAGTGAGGACTATACAGAATTCATAGTGCTAATATTTTTTAGTTGACAGCTCGAAAGGTAACTTTATGGCGTTGATATTAATATATAGACTGATCGTGAATGAAATTGATGATTTTATCAAGATTTCATCTGTTGTTAAATCTTCCATTACAAAGATTATCATAATAATATGTTGTTAATACATTCGTTACATGAGTGATCCCTTTGAGAAAAAAAAATATTTATTACTTAAAAACATTTATTGACTTATCACCGTGCTCCCTGACCTTTTCTTTAGGCGGTAACAAATAAAGTCTATGCTTTCGACAAACAAAGTGGCATGCAGTTCAAGGCCCCAGCCTTTATCAATTATCAAAACCGGCCAAGTGCGAGCCGGACTCGAAATCTTAAGCAAAAAACGGCAAAAAATCACGTCTGTTGTGATTCCCCTTTAATTATTACTTTGATTTTAAAATATTATTAATATTTGAAGTGAATATACAAATAAATATTATATGAATATTCAAGCGTGTAATATTGCCTTTATTAATATACAGCAAAAAACGACAAAAAACACATTTATTGTACAGAAGCCTCAAATATTTATTTTACTCTATTTTTGATATTTGTTTATTATAGCAGTAACAGAAATACATCATCTGTAAAAAATTAATTCATCACGGTTCATGAGATACAGCCGGGTGACAGACAGACGGACAGTGGAGTCTTAGTAATAGAGTCCCATTTTTACTCTTAGGGGACGGAACTCTAAACCCACCTATATTTCTTTGTTTGAGAATGCTTCCTTATTAGCACCATTACGCTCCACCACCTTTTTACCCGACTGCGCAATGCAAGAGCGCGAAGCGCGACGCGCAGACTGGGTATAGTGTTTAACAGTCTATATATGTATGTTTGTTGTTCCTTTGTGGCACACTAGAGACCAAACGCCTGGACCGATTTTGATGATTCATACATCAATCGATTCGTCTCAATCATGGGAGTGGTACTAAAGATATGATGGTAATCAAAATTCAATATGGGCAAAATTAGACGCCATATTGTGACGAAGTAAAAATAATAAGTTGACAAAATATGTATCACTGTCTAGATAATCGAAAATCATGTTTAGATTCCTAACACCATTTTTCATTTTATATGATTGTTTAGGATCTACAACGCTTTAAAGTTGTATATTAATCACTTGCGCAATTTCAATCTTACGTTTGTATGGATCTTTGTTACTCTTTCACCTAAAAAATACTGAATGGATTTTAATGAAACTTAACAGTAATATAGCTCATATATGATAATAACATATATATAATAATTTATGTTGTTATTGAGTGAATTGGCCAAAATATAACAATAAGTGTCACATAAGACGGAAAAAAATCTCCCATCTGCGAGCCATTTTGGCCTGCACTGCAAAAACAATAAAAGCTACATGAATGTAATGTTGAGCGAAAATGTATCTTTTAAACAGTTCTACAAAAAAAAGTCCGTGACACCATATATCCATTTTAATGTGTAAGCCATTATTGAAAAATATTACGTATTCTTGAATATCTAATGGGTCCCGGCTGTTAAAGTAGCTTTGTTCCTTATTAACAGAATTATAGACTACTGGACTTGTTTTTTTTTTTTCAGTTTTTATTTAAGTATAATTAAGCAGTCGGGTTTTTTGATTTTTTAAATTTACCTTTTTGGCGGGGGAGCGGGTGTGAAACCTCATGGATACCCCACAGCTGTAGGATTATGTCAGACTCTTACTGACTAAAAAACACACCCTTGGGGGATGCCTATATCCATAGGGGCCTTACAGGCTTCATCCGATGCGATCAACCCCTGAGACGGGTATGATGCAGCGCTACCTTAGTAAATACTACTCGGATGTGCACCCGTATTGGTTTGAGACTGAGCCACTGAAGTTCTCTCAGGGTCGGGGTGGCGGGGGCTTTCAGGCGCGTAATGCCCATTTGGCTACTCGGAGGCCAGAAAGAATCGAGGTCGCGCGAGAGTTTGTTAAAGGGGTCTGTTAGGACGTTTCTTGTCCTGCGGGGCCCGTTCGGGTGGGGTGTGACTACCACCTTATCTTTATGCTTTTAAATATTTTTTACTACAAATCAATCCATTCCGCAGACTCCCTTTTCGGCTTTTTTATCCGACTTAGAAAAGAAAGAGGTTCTCAATTCGTCCGTGTATATTTTTTATTGTTGTTCGCGCATATCTTCGAGTGGTAAGATCGATTATATTGATTCTTTTTTGTTTGAATCAGTTTTTTAGCGATATGGTCCCATAGTAATATGCTGAAGATCTGTTAAGTACTAAGTACTACTTTCGGAGATAACACTAAAAAAATATTTTATTCAGTCTAGGACTCTATGCTGTTACAAGCACTTGTGAAAGTCGAGAAGCTAGGCCATTGGTTCGCAAAACTACGACCGGAGACCTTGTAGTGGGAAGAACCGGTAAGGGCTGTTTTTTCTCCATGTATTATTGTATATATACAGAGTCGTCAAGTTGAAAAATCACTTCAGAGACTGAAGACACCTTCCATTATATAATTTAGAAAGTGACTAAAAGTACAAGGTAGATTATGTTAGTTAGTGAGCTTTGCATTTTTAGTAGATATATAGGAAGCAACTTCAGATACCACATTATTGTTATGAAAAATTTCTTATACCATTATATTACAAGAAACAATATGTCATAACGCTATTAAGGTAACCAAAGTAAATCAATCTTGCCGTTTCCACATAAGATAAGTCTTATATTTTAAAAGCAAAAGCCGCGAAGCTCTGTCTACTTAATAATTAATATGAGGATCTCATTGCAGATGCGAGTCTAAAGTAATACCCAGAAACTTTGTAAAATCCACTAACTCAACAGGCATGTTGTGTATTTTTATACTAATATTAACATGTCTCACATTGGGCAGAGTCACATGAGGCATAGAACTCCTCAATTACAAACAGAACTAGTTACTCAATTCGTGCTGGTTATTTTTAGAGATATGAAACAGATAATGCAGGCCCGGTAACATATTAGTTGATGTTACTCTGGCTTTAATATAATGGAAAACAAAACAAAACCAGTATAGTTTAGTGTTTTAAACTTTCATGGTCACTAACATTATAGCTATTTCGTTTGTGCAAAAACCGCAAAAATCAAAAAGGTGTCATTCCGCGATCTGATACTGTGAGTATTGTGTGTCGGGAACACGTGCGAGTGAATAGTGAGAATGTGACCAAGGGTGGGGATATCGAGCGCAGTAAAAGACGACGTCAGAGTGTAGACCGATATGTCTGCCAATAACACAAGATAATTCGCGAGCGCAGCATTCATCCGCGGCAGGCTATTTCACCTTATAGGGAAGCGTAGTAAGTTGTCACTTAGGCATAAGTTGACAATTTACAAAACTTGCATCCGCCCTATCATGACCTACGCGAGTGTTTGCTTCGCCCACGTACCTCCGTCGCGTCTTAAACCACTCTTAACGCTGCAAAATCGTGTGTTGCGCGGTCCCACGGGTTGTCCGTGGTACGTGCGCAACATCGTTTTGCATCGCGACCTCAAATTAGACTCCATCGCGAAGTATATGAAGGACGCCTCGAGGCGTTACTTCGAAAAAGCCGCGCATCACCCGAACCCCTTAGTAGTAAAAGCGAGTAGTTATCATACGTCCGCCCTCCCGTCCTCCAATCGTAGGTCCCTCCGATTCCGTCGGCCTAGGCACGTCCTAGACTACCTCGACGACGAAATCACACGCGCCAACGCGCCTACGATTCCTCCCACACAGGCCACAAACACCAACACTATACAGCTAGCAAACGTGCACACTAGCTTAGCATTAGGCAGACACCGCACCCGTAGGATAAGAGTGCGAAGACCCGGTCTACACACGACACGCTATACCAGGTACAGGTACGTACCTGGGCGTTTTTCCCCGCCCCCCACGACAACGGCTAACTAGAGCCGAGGTCCGAGTCTCAGAGACGCCCTCTAGTTGAGCCCACCCCCTCAGGTTCGAGTGGTCTGGAGGCTCCAGACGGAGAGGAGACTCCCCCCGTGGGGAGCTCCATGCGACTGGAATACCTCCAGAGGCACTCGCCAATTCTCGGCTTGAGGTTCCCTTAGGATCTCGCCGTCCCCAAACCCGGTGACGCTGTAAAGGTCATCCGCGACCAACAGCATACACACTCAAAAAAAAATGCCAAGAACATCACCCGCAATTACTTCAGTGACTCCGTGATCATGGCGCTTGCAACAGTGCCGAAATATCGGAGACTAATAAAAAACATGGTACATGGTAACAATCCCGTTAATAGGTATTATAATTATAAAGTATAGTTTAGATTCAAATATAGAATTGTATTATTTCTTACCTTTTTAATGGTTTTGTTTTTATGAAGTCGGTTTTGATTTATGTTAAAAAAAGGTTTTTTTATGTAATTAATCTGTTCCATTTTTGAACTGAATATTTTGTGATTGCCATTCACATTTAACTATTCTAAAAGCTCATACTCTGGCTGAGCTTATTCTGCGTTCAAATTAAGCGTCATTTTCTAGTCCGTCATTGTATTTAAAAATTGTTGTAATGGTCGCTTTCCTTTGGTGCACCCGTCTGGGGAACTAACCTTACAGAAGACCACAGTAAAATAACAGTACCTTTTGATTTTTTTCTGTCGGTGAGGTACCTACCTAGGTTCCAGGGCTTCACGGGGTAGAAGATTTGGTCATCTACGCCACGCAAGGCCACGCCGCAATTTATTTGACCCTAAATACCGTAAACTACCTACCACCAGTTCCAAAATTTGGAGACAATTCTGAGAAGAACCGGCGAAACAAACTCAGAGAACTTTTTGTTTGCACGATTTAACATAAGAAGAAGATAGAAAGCCTCTCTGAGTTTGTTTCGCCGATTCTTCTCAGAAAGGTCTCCCAATTTTGGTATTACCCTACCCGAACGCTCAATTAAAGTCTAAAATAGGTATTTATCTATCCGAACGCTCAATTAAAGTCTTTCGAAGGTAGCTCGACAAAGTAAATAAAAAAACATTATTCTGACCATGCAGACCTAAAAAGGCTGCAAAACGTCAATAAATAAATAAAGTTTCGTGCATTAACCCGTTAATAACTAGTTTTATTTAACGAGTGATGACGACATTCTATTTATGTATTTAAAAGGCACATATTTATGCATATACATTAAACCTAAATATAAATCTGAATTACCTACTGTAGAATTGTGTTGCGACATCTAGTGCCGAATAGGAAATACATTAGTTTGTCTATTTAGCAACAGATGTTGTTATAAAAGCAGTACTTTTGAGAGAACCTTTTGGAAGCATTTGTTTCCTTAATTATCTCTAGATGGCACTATTTTATAAAATTATTTTATTAGTAGCTACTAATTTCGATTTAATGTTTTTATTGATGTGTAACATCTTTCCTCTCGCTTTTCTGCAATTTGTGAGAGTGATTTCGTGAAATGGGACGGAAGTGTGTAACAGGAAGTCGTGAAAGCGCGCGCTATTTGATTTGATTTTAGAACATAATGTTCAAATCGCTCATTCCTTTTGTAGTAGGTTTTATTTCTCTTTTTTACTAATATAAGGTAAGGTTACAAATGTTACACATCATACACGACTACTGTAAGGCTCGCTCGTTTTTTTTAAACTTTCTGTTTTAATGAATATAATTAATATGTTGTTGCTGTTCTGATATATTTCATAACAACTACCTAATAATAAAAATCATAATAAATCATAATGTGTACTAATATATTATAGAAATTTAATCTAAATGAATCTGAAAATCTGTAGAACTGAGTTACGACATCTAGTGACGAAGATAAATAATAATAGTTCGTCTATTCAACAGCAGATGTCATAACAGAAGCAGTACTTTTAAGAGAACCTATTGGAAAGCATTTGTTTCTTAAAGTATCTCTAAATGTCACTACTTAATTAAATTATTCTTTAAGCTACTATTTTTCATAAAATCTTTTTATTTTAGCTTTCTGTTTTAATAAATATAAGTAATTAAGCTGCTGCTATGCATATGAAAACAATTACCTTAAAAGAAATATCGTATATTATTAATATATGTAATAAGAATATGAAGATACTGAGTTTCTGAGGTTTGTCACTTATTCACCAGCAGCGCCCTCCTGTCAAGAAAGTGCTACGAGATCTTGCCTGTGGAACCAGTGGACGAACAAAAAAAAACTTTTACCAATCAGTAGAAAGCTATTTTTTTTGTGTGTTATATGGTCTATGATTAGAACAAACACTAGTGTAATTATATAGTGATTAACAAAATGATAACATTTGATTTGTCATCGTCAACCTCATTCCTGTATCTGGACGAGATGTGCTTATATTTAAAAATTCAAAATGTAATATTGTTTATTAAGTCTAGGCTGTTAGTTGCTAGTTAGTTAGACAAGCACTTGTCAATGTCGAAAAGCTGCGCCGTCGGTTCGCAAATCTATGGCGGCAGACCTTGTACTGAGAAGAACCGGTAAGAAACTCAGCAAGGGCTCTGTTTTTTCTCCCTATGAGTATGTGTTTAATACAGACTCGTCAAACTGAAAAGGGAGGTCACTCAAGCCGAACTTATAAAAGTGCAATATCTATGTACGATAAAAGCCTGGCATAAATATTTGTATTATAAATATTTTGATGAAAACCTTGGAAATTTAAAAACGATAAATTGTAATGAATTTGATTTTATATTAATGTTGGATGCTTTATAATAATGGTAAGGCAGCCAATATTTATTACTGTCAATAATAACCTTGATGTCTTCGTACGTAAGTTACGTAAGTACTTTTCGACAATTTTCCAGCTACACTACAAAGTGACCTCGTCCTCCAAAAGGACTTTTATTCATGAGTAAGCTTCACCCACGCCCATATATTTTCAATTAGATCGGTACCTACGAGTATCGTGGGACGGTGAGGGCCAATTCAACACGTTTATATTTATTTCGTTTTCGAAGTACTTAGTACAGAATCGAGTTTGGCGTCTACGAGAACGGTTTTGGAGCATTATCCTCATACTGAATACAGAAATCATTTAGGCATAGAAACATCATATGAGATTAATGCTTTTCCATGAATTTTCGTCATCTTCTGAGCATGTAAAGTATCTACGAATATAAATAAGTGCAAATATCTGAAACCTTTTTAGAAGCTTTACAAACATGTGGTTGTTTCATGGCGAACCATGAAACTATTGGGCATGATACACTCCTTAACCTACAGTACCAGATGGATTATGTTTTGAGGCATCCGTGATAATATAATGATGGTTATTATATTCAGGATCAATAATGTGTTTACATAATAATCACAATTATCAATAATGTCAAATATTTTCCGTAGCTAATTATTAAGCATGGAGGACAATTTATGAACCCAATAATTTGAAGTTTCCTTTTCTTCTCTCAGAGATTGAAGTCCAAAAAAAATCGGGAGATAAATATTGGCATCTAGGATGTAATAGCGATTCACAGCACACTAGCTGTAAAGCATTGATTGGATTTGACTTCATAGCTCCTGTTACCAATCTAAGAGCTTTTGATTGTAAACGGTCAAGCATTTTTAAAGCGCTACTACTTCCAGTTTCTAATAAAAATGTATGATAGTCTAATAATGTACTATAGTGAAATATACTACGTACGTATCAAGGAATTATAGAATAACTCGAGAGTAAAGGGATGAGCGCCCCAGCAGACACCAGCTAAACATCTAAGAAGATTTAAAAGACGTTCACATTTGTTAACCAAATATTGACAATGTTGTGCACCGGTCATTTTGGAGTCTAAGATAATTAATTCCCAGTTAGTTAAAGCTGCCCTGAACGGGAATACTATCAACATCATACTAGATTTGTATTGGGGGAACCTTACGTTTTCTAGAAAATATTACCACACTACTTTAAGACACTGAAAGGCTTAGGCCATTCTGATCAAGTCATTTCTTTAAAACCGACTTCTTCAGACGGCAGCTTCTGTGAAAATGTCAGTCAGAATTTGTGCACAAGGAATATCATTACTACTGTTCACACTTGGGAGTCGATTTAGCTTAGCCTCAACACTACCCTTAAAAGTTTTCCAAGTAGTTTCATCACTAATAGAATATTTATATTTTCTCAAAATCAACTTTTGAGAGAGCTTCACTTGATGACATGGAAATCACATTATTGGATAGTGGTCACTACCATTTGTAGATGAAAGTGTCTCTCAAGACAAAGAAAAAGCTTAAGGCTAAGCTTGGAGAAGAAATAGATAAATCTACAGTACTTACATTCTGATTTGGATCTGCACATCGTGTTAGGCTACATATTTTAGCCAAGTTTCTGACACAGCAAAGGCTATATTTATTGGTTAGATATATAAGGTCACTTTTATTACTTAGGATACTGAAAAGGTCCATTATTGGATTGTTGTATTATATTTTCTAATAAAAGGGCAACGTTGTACGGTGAAATCAATTTATATTTAGCTAATAAGTTAAATAGAGCAGAAATGAATTCTAAATGTGAGTCATTAACTTGTTATTTAGAAGATGTTAATAGAGTACATCTATTTGATGGAGCACGGATTGCAAAATCATTTATAATAGCATCTCAATCATAGCCAACATTATGGTAATTAGTTTTTATTGGTTTTGAAACACTGTTTTCTTGTATGATTTTGAGTGCCCTCAACATCATACATCTGTTGTGTTGAGTCAGAGGCATTTATAGTCCTTATTGTAAATAATGGGATTAGAAGAAGGTTTTGATATCAAGGTGTCTATCTGCATATGATTTGGAGATATTAGAATGTACCTTGGCAGCTTCTGCATAAGACACACAATTTTGGCTCATATATATTTTAATTTATTTGTGTCTCATAAACTCTGGGCAAGTTTTTTAATAGCAAAATGGAAACTAGTACATAAACAACAACTAGCATCCTCCTCAGCAGTGCCGCAAGAGTCACCAGAGTGGTCTTTACCCCACTTGTAACATGGAGGACTTGATCTGCATTGTGCCCGTTTATGACCAAAGCGACGGCAATGATATCATTGTATTGTGGGGAATATATATAGATCTACATTTAAAGCATTATAACATAGGAAAACTCTTTTAGGAAGAACTTGTCCACCAAATGTAATAATGACTGTCTGAGATGGTTTCCCCGTGGGGTTGCCTTCAACAAAACTTTTAAAATTCATTCTTCTTACTCTGATTATATTACCACACCCTACAGGCATAAATTAGCAATGACCTCTTCAGGAGACCTCTCAGCAGGGACAACTCTTACTAATCCCATTCGTGTGACGTTAAATGCTGGTATAAAATCTTTAAAATTGTTCTCCTCAAGGGTCTTGTTATTTAGAAAGGAATTGCAATCTTTATAATTAGTAAACCCAATAGCAGTTTTACTGCGACCTACTCTCTTAACACTACCATTATCAATTTTTGGGAATCTATTTTTCTTTAAAAGAATACCAAACTTAACAGGGTGAATAGTGAATTTATCATCAGGAGATTTAATATTTTTTGGACATAAAGAATAAAAGGAGCTACATCAATCTCACAGTAGTTTTTCCGCCAATTGGGGTAGATAAAGGTAAACTCTTATTCATTTGTTATATTAGAAGTTGTAGTTGTAGTGAATTTGAAGAGTCATGCATGACTAATAGAACTGGTGGAGGAATAAATTCTGATTCAGCTGTACATAAACAACCATTTGTTTTAGCTTGAGAGTTACCATGATGACTCCTTCTTCTTTTGTTACAGTGCTTACAAATTGTATTTGAGCGGCGGCTCCACTATAGTGATCTATTGGAGCTGGATGCATCAGTATCCATTCCTGATTCAGACTGAATAGTGACATAATTACCTGCCTAGGAGACAAATCCTCCCGGGTCATCGGGAGAATCGTTCATGAGAGAAATAAATTAGTATGAAGACTTACCAATACAGCAAATATGTACACTATACAGTAAATTTAAAAAATACACAAAATGTACCCTTCTGATTGACAAAATTAATGAATAAAGTTTTTCACCAAAAAACGCGTCTAACAAGTTGAACGTTTCCCGCGCTTTTTCTCCTGGTGCCTACTTGAGTTTCTGAAATATAACCTTAAATTTATTAAAACTCTTCACCTTTGTCACACTAATCTGTCCATTTTAGCTTCACAGTTGGTTAGGGAACGTGAACTCCATTTTCTATATCTATCCACTTTTTTACCTTTTCCATTATATGTCATCGCCATTATAATTCTATGTCGGCATTATATCAGCGTCATTATAATCAGCCAATGGACGTCCGCTACTGGATATAGGCCTCTAGGGATTTTTAAACACAACGGTCGTCCGCTTTCATCATCCAGTCAGTCCTGCGCTTTCCGCATGATGGGTATATGTAGGTTCCATTACATGCTGTTTTTGTATCTTTCTTAAAGTCTGTTGTCAGTTTCATGCGAGTTTCGCACAGTTCATTTTTTATGTCTTAGGCTATACAAACGGTGTGGTCCGTTACACATTGAAGACGGGTAACTCGATGCTTACAGACTAATTATCCGGAAACAGGATGTCAGCACCAGTTGCCCTATCCGTAATTAATAGACTTTTACTATCGGAACGGGGAAGGTCAGGAATTCTGTAGTTTTCTCCCATTCCAAGGTCCCAGTTTTATTACTTCTATTTACTAGATTCCTTTTGTCGTTGGTAAATAGACATGTGTGTGTCGTCGGATGATTTAATTCATCGAATTTTCGCGAATAGCTTAGGGATTTTGGGATCCTAGGGAAATGTCATCGCCATTGTCTAATTAACCGTGTTTTCGCACAATTACTGGGATTTTCGCGAAAATTAGACTTATCAAATCATTCTACGAAATGTAACATTTGCATTAACTTTACGAAGATCATGAAAAGATTTATAGACGTTATTATACCCCTGCGTGAGACAAAGATTTAAAAATATTTTAATTTAATCAATCGTGTCTCAAATTAGACTCTCGATATTTAAAAAATACGTTACGAAATAATGGCCTTTTATTTTTCATGGATCGAATGGAGCCTTCAAGGAAAGATGAAAGACAAGATTTTTTTTACTTGCTTCGTTACACAAAACAAATTAAATAAATAAGTATATATATATGTGTGTACGTATATATCTGTACAAATATGACTCTCGTACCTGCCTGACAAAATTTTCAAATTTGTGAAAAATTTGTCAGGCAGGTACGTCCAATTCGATCAGTAAATCCGCTATAACCTACCTCCCTTACCTTGTTTTTGAATAGGTAGTTTATTTGAAACCTTACTTTATTGTTTCTTGTTTCTACTAAATTAATTAGACCTGCAGAATAGCACTTCTGTAAGGACACAAAATTTTCACAAATTTGAGGAAGTAACTCCACCTTACATAAGACCACAGTAAAATAACACTACCTTTTGGTGGTGCTGTATTTCTGTCGATGAGTAAGGTTCCAGGGCTCCACGGGGTAGGGATTGGGTCAGGATAAGCTACGGTGCGAGTGGTATTTTTGGCATCGCAAGTGTCTATATATAGACATAAAAGAGGAGCTCGATGGCGCAGGTGGTTAGCGCGTTCGGCAGCGATCTTTGAAGTTAAGCAACTTTCGCAGTGGTCGTCATTGGATGGGTGACTAAAAAAATTACTATCTCAAGCTCATCCGTGCTTCGGAAGGCACGTTAAGCCGTTAGTCCCGGCTGCATCTGCAGTCATCAGCACCCACCAATCCGCACTGGGCCCGCGTGGTGGGTCATGGATCAAATCTCCAGTCCGGCCTGTAATAGGCTGATGATGATGAAGTGTCTATAGGCTATAGTGGCCGCTTACCATCAAGCGTTATAATACGATTGTTTAAAAGGGTATTTTAACATAAAAAAAACAAAATCATCAATTAATTTAATAATATACTTTGGAAAGCTAGCAGCTGACATTCTTTGTCTTTTGCTTAGATTCCAGCATGGGAAATATTTTTTAATTATAATAACCAATATATATGAAAAATCGTTTAAGTATATTTATTACTTTAGATTTTTGTAGGTACTTAACTAGCTGCCCTACAACTGTTTTGTTTCTTCTGTCAAAACTTAATAGAAAAAAATTAAATACACTGCAAGACTGTGACCCATTTTGTTTTTCATATAATTATATGCACACAACTATTTTTTTTCGTACGTTATGTGCCCCCTGATTTGAAAACAAAACAAAAAAGGTTTTACACATTTTGATCGGAATGTGCATCCTGTCACCATATATATTAAGAAAAAGGTACTTAGGAAAATTGTGATTGATTGCATTGTCTACGTTATATTAACACTTTGCCAGCGGCTCACGAATAAGATACGTGCGGGCGGTTATATCTCACTCGCGCGTCTTAAATAGGATACGTGATGCATTTTCTTACTTACTGTTCATAAATCTCGTATCCTGCCCGAGATCCGCGAACGAAATAAGATTCTTGTTAATATTACACACTCATTGGAACAAAATTCCGCTGTGTAAATAAGTTAATTCAGCTACGAGAGCCGATCGTTTGAGAGCGCGCGTCGGCCAGTACGCAGCTTAATATACTTGAGAGAGCACGTCGATGTAAAATTTATTATTATTCTTTATGTAGGTAACATTCCATGCTTCAAATTATATCATACGAAAAAAGATTATACCATTTAAAATACATAGGACTTATCCCTAGAGATAATTTCAGCTTGTAAATCTTATGTAAGAGTTTTATTGTTCATTAAAAACGTACAATATTCACAGATGAATAAATAAAAAATATATTGTTATGTTTCATTGTTTTATTTTTTATATACAAAATATAATAAAGCAATAATATAATAAAAAAAAAAACAAACATATCAATTATAGTTTACATTATATGACCATTTGAAATATGCCAAAATCGGCCCGGGTATGGCGGGATCCGCCTGTGTGATTGCTTCGCTAGGAAATTGCTATTTGTTTGGTTATGAGTCAGTACAAGTTGTGATTTCATTTCAGTGGTGAAAAATCAACGCGTCTCCTTCAAAAATGAAAGAAATTATCTAAATCAGCTGAAATTTTCGATTTTTGTATATTCTACACTAAAGTTAGATGTGTGCAAAATGTATTTGTTATTATAATGAGTCAATTATTATGATTATAAGAATACCTAAAATATTTAACAAATAAACAGCGTTTCGAAAATGATATATTGTCAGGCTTAGATATATATTAAATTGACTACCATGGCGACGGATTAATTTCAGATTTAGATTCTGGCGTTGAGGTAAGTGTAAGATTTGAGAATTTATCAGTAAGATCAGAACTTTTGGGACCTGTCCAACTGGTTCACGGTGTTAATAATGATGACAGTGAGTTTGAAGGAGATGATGATTTTCCACTTTCAAGGTACCTATCTACCAAAATAGACGAGACCAAACATTGAGTCAACCACGATGGCCATCAAACTGTAAATGGGTAAAACGATAGTTAGCTATAATGGAAAATGAGTGGTTCACACCACCTTCAAGAACAGTGCTGACTGCATCAGAAGCTTTAGACCCATTTTTTTTTCTATTTTGTAAACAATTGAATACTCGACGCACTAAAAGTTCGCGATGATGTTGACACGTCGAAATTTCGACGTAGTATTGTCAAATCTTGACTTCGAAAGTACGGCATTGATAAGCGGCGACTATTTCTTCCTTCAATCCGAAATTATAATACTGAGCATATGATCGTTAGATACCAAGCCGACTCTGTTGTGTTGCTTGTGAGTCAAAACCGTCAGGTCACTTCTTTTCTTCTTCTCAAAAGTGTCAAGTCCATATACACTCCATTGTTTTATTGCATCAACTTCTTCAATTCTAAGTAATTCAATTAACATTATTTTTTAACATGATTTCTTATAGTTAGTTTTTATTTATTTTTAAGCATTTAACTGCTAGATGTTTAAATCTAAAGAAAAGTTTTACTAGAAAAAACACCACGCGGACCAGGCAGCGGAAGGGACTCGAACCTGCACCCTTCGCAATCCGGGCGAATGCACTTACCAATTATGCTACCACGGCCCTGATGGCCGCGTCTAAATTTTAAGCGCAATCTCTTCGCATTGTAGGTATCCACAAATGATTTTTATTTTAAAAATAAATTAATGGAACATATGCCTTTGTTTGTTTACTCACAGTAAATGTAGGGAAAGAGTCTGGTGTTTCGTATTCGAACAATTAAAAAAAAGGTACTTAATAGCACTTATCTTATAATGACTTTCATTAAAGTAGTTAATATGTCAATAAAGACCTTTTAGCATTAAGCTATCCAAAATTTACAAAAATTGCAAGTCCTGAATAGTTCTGGGTATAAAGGGTTCTGTTCGTTTTCGAATCAAGGTGCATATATGGGTTAATGAACATATGAAAATAAAAAGAATTGGTCCAGCCGTTCTCGAGTTTTGCGCTTAGCAACATTCATTTCTTATTTATAAAGAAGATTAATTAAAACCCACGAAGAAAAACCGCTCTATCATTCTAGGATTACAATAGTTTTATGTGCGTCCCACTAGAAAACATTACCTATGTAGAAGGTACTACGCATTTCATTAGACTTTCTAATAAGTACATTTCTCTGATCTCGAGGAATTAAACTGAATCCCTTGCAAGCCACAAGTGATTTACCTGATTGCCATCCATATGTAACACGGAACCCGTGATGATTCACAGAATTCAACAGGCCCCTTTCCTAAATAGATGTGCTGTTACATAATATAGGACGTCAAGCAAACTTACATGTAAGTGTGTTTGACGATTTAGACATTACACAATTTCACTTGTAGTAGTACGCATATGTACTGCCATCGCATCGTACACTATTTCAGAGCTACATTAACCTTTACTTAAAAAGTAAAAGCCATGCGCTCGCGCTGTGTCTCTCCCGATATATTCATGCACTTTTGGACTTCAGCGGTCCGTTGGTTCTAGCTACTTTGTGTCACCATTGGTAAGAATTAGAGATACCTAATTCATTGAATAGCTGATCAAGGACAGAGAGGATGTGTAATTTCTCAGGCAAATCACATCGTTGGATGGATTATTCCATACCTAATCGTCAAATGTCACTTACTGGTAAGTTGGTTTGACGTCCTATTAAACTTATGTGATTCGCCCTTTGAGATTACACTTATTACAATTTTAGATATTTAAAGCTACACGAAATAGCTGACTATTGGTGTTATTATAAATTAATAATAGCAAAACATCGTTTGAGAAAAAAAGAATCACAGATCTCGTGCTCTACACGACTTGAAAGGGCATTGAAAACGAATACGCGAATATGTATATAACAGGTATTATATATAGATATATATATATATATATTTATATAGTACATATTATTGATTATTAAAAAAAAACAACTTTTCCAAAATATTTTTATACGTCTTCTTGGCCGCACGCGAGCCGCCCACCGCGAGCACCCGATATCGCACCTCGCGCCGCGCAAATTTCGCGGCTAAGGGCACCTATACTGCCTCAACCGTCACCAATGTCGAAAAAAGTGAAATGACCTAAAATCTCTCTCTCTTTTTCATATTTTTGAAATTCGGCTCCGTTCTCGAGATATCGGAAATTTTCTGTGAAGACACATGAAGTTTCGGTCGAAAATGTAGTTTCTTTTTTTCGATTTCCATTTCAAAATATTTTTGCGTCTTCTTAAAATTCCGCGTCTTTTGAGCCCTTATACTTCCACGTGGCCCTAAACCTCGGGGTATCACGGGCGAGTCGCACTTTCAGCGAAAATGGGGGGCTATATGGAGCAAACGAAAAAATATTTTCACTGATAATATCAAATACGATGATTTAGCTGTAGATAGATAGATTCTAAAACAAAGACGTAATCTAACTTAAATGTGTTCAAAAATGTCAGTAAAACATTGATCGAAGTCAGTCTGCAAAGAGAAGAGAAGAGAGCAAGCAAAACTGTCTGCGTTCTTTTAGGGCATCTCATCAGTCTCCATTGTATAATTTTGCAAATGCAAGAGAGAAAACCTAGTCCATCCCGCCGTTTTCTTCGTAAGCTCTATACTAACTTCTAGCTTGTTAGCAGCAGCAACCTTTAAATGTGATGATGTCGATTTCGCTGTGTCTATTAGAGTGGCGAAGATCCAACAACTCGAAGTCTGTAAACTTCAGTGATATTTAATATCACTGATTAAAGTCGAAGTTTAAGTCTTTATCTGATCAGTGAATATCACTGGTCAGATAAAGACTTCAACTGTCAATAGAGCTCGGCATTTATTAACTTTATAATAATGATAGACCTTCAATATGTCCAGCCAAAACCCTGGATTATTAATTGAATATCTCACCGCAGAAGAGGCAATGCAGTTTTTTGTGTTTTTATTATTATTTATGTAAAAATGCTTTTTAGGGAGGTCAGTTCACAGACTTCGAAAGTCGAGTCGTTGGATCTTCGCCACTCTAACAAATTTATTACGAGCATAATATCATGTATTAATTTCATTATGCGATATCCGTAATAATGGGATACAAGCTATTTATGTATGTAATGTTGTCTCTTATTCATTATCCAACTTGAGGCTTCACTTTACAAAGACAAGTGCACACACAAATTGCCAGTCTGAACTATATACCGGTATTTATCAGTAAAACAAAACCATGGTTGCTAGTTCATAAGATAAATATATTTCAATTATTATCATATAATGTAACAATAAATACAAACATCTCATACATACACTAATAAAATATATATTCGAATACATTAATCCTCTTTCGATGCTTTGAAGTAGCGGTGGGGAGAATTGTTGAATTGAGCTAAATCTTTACATTGGTATTCGTGACTACAACTGCAAGTCTAGTAAAAGACTTTAAGATATGTGAGCATGGCAAACAGATGGGAAGAGGAGCATCAAAAGCAAATAAAACGAGTCGTTTACTCAACGTGGCTGACGATTACTTCGGGGGTGTGTTTGTGATGGATCAGAACGTCCTCGAAATAGATGTTCTGAAGGCCTTCCACTTGCCATGGGTAGAGCGGCCTGTCGACAGGGAAGCCGAGAGGATCGCTTGTGATGCGGCGAGCACCCGAACCGATGCCGAGAGAAAGACTAGGATTGTAACCGGTACCGTAAAGAACGTTAGGTGCGTGATACGGTGCGATGTGCACCATAACCACAAAAGGCATGCCACCAACGCGACCTGCAAATAATATAATGATAACATTAAATCTTTTGATTTGTCTTCCTCTTCTTCTTCTTCTTCAGTTCTTCCAAGTTAGGCATCTTTTTAACAAACAGGCAGGTATAACCACCGCACTACATGTCTGCGGAACTGGCGTAGATATATCTAAGTTATTATATTTTTAAGGATTTAACAGCTACATTTTTAAATCTAAGGATTTTTTTACTAGAAAACAATACACTTGATTCCTAACCCGCACTTAATGAGGATTTTCCAAACGATTGATGGCCCAAAACTTGGTTAAAACTGTCATGCCACTGCCGTGATAGTTCAGTGTGCTAGGATGCCACAAAGTTACGCCTTTTTAACTGAAAATAATACTCTAGAAACGAAAAATCGAAGGTAGGTTCATACTGAAATGGGTACTTGTGAGTAATGGAAAGTACCCATATCTAAAATAATATTACATATACCAAGCAACCCTCTGTCAAGGATAACCCTTAAAATACTTAATACTTGTAAAGGATAACTTCTTTATCGACATTCATCAATCTATTTTAGGATCAGGTCATACGTAATAAGCATAGAGAGGTAGTTATTTTGTAAAACAAATCCAATAAACCGCATCTGCTTATATTTTAAAGTTGTTTCATTGTATTTTTCTAAGCAATAAGCTGTTATATTTTTATATCAAAAGAAAATAGCAATCTTTATGTCTGGAATCGACGCTTATTTGAATAGCCCAATTGAATTGTTTCCGTAAGTAATTATCAGTTATTCATATTCTATTTTGTCTGTCACTTAAATTATATCGAAAAATAGCCATTTATTGTATCTTTTGAGCATCAACAAAAAAACTAAGATAAAACGCGTCAAAGTTTGGGAGTGACGTCCATCTCTAACTGAAAAAAGGGATTACGACTAAATTTTTTTTCTTCGTCTATGAGGCAGATTATAAAAAAGTATTGGACACATACTTTTTCTTCATTCACATTATCAAAACATTACAGAGATAAATTGATTTGAAATGTCGCATGACGTCACGTTTTGGTACAATTTTCACTTAAAAGTGTCATCACTCCCGAACTTTGATGCGCTTTATCTTTGTAATTTTTTGGTTGATTGCCCATAGAAAAAAAAGGGTACATTATTTTTTGATAATGTAACTGACGGACTTAATAGAAATTCATTTACTTTACCCCGTCGTCACCCCTATTGTACCTAGACGTGACGTCATGCGAAATTCAAATCAATAATTATCTCTGTAATGCTTTGACTAAGTGAATAAAGAAAAAAATATTGTCAAATGCTTTTTGATAATCGACCTGATAGGCGAAGAAAAAAAGTTAATCGTCTACCTTATTTAAGTACATTCTCACAGTACCTTTAGGAAGAAGAAGTCGCTGAGGGTAACGGTCGATATGCTCAATATTATACATGTACTGTTCATTGCCATCCAATGCCTTCACAAGTTTGTTGTATGTATTGTAGATAGAAGTGGGATCATTTGCGACGTATTGGTTGTCATTGGATGAATAAGAGATTACGTTTTGTCCTTGTTTACCTGAAAAAAAATGTAAGTTTTAGTTACCATTGGTAAAAAGTAAGTAAATCAAAAAAATGCATCATCCACTTAATGTAAACCTATCCAGATATTATAGCAATGGATAGGCAACAGTTTCTACATTGTGAAGTCTAAGTTCAAGGTCAGAGTCCATTTATACATTAACACACTATATTATACCACCCTGTGTATAAATAAAAACTGTAAGAACTTGGATATTATAATTTAATTTGTTTAATACTCTGTAGGACTTCGATGACAGTGATTAGCACGTTCGGCTGCGATCTTTGATGTTAAGCAACTTTCGTAGTGGTCGGCCATTGGATGGGTGACCAAAAATTTATTAATAATTATCTTATTAATAATTTATCTCTAGCTCCTCCGTGCTTCGAAAAGCATGTTAAGCCGTTGGTCCCGGCTGCTACTGCAGTCGTTAGCTCCCACCAATCCGCAATGGGCCCGCGTAGCGGGTCATGGCCTTCTCTCCTTATTCCATCCATAGGTCTGTGCCTCAGCACTGGGGACATTAATAGGCTGATAATTATGATGAATATTCTGTTAAGGTTCAATTAAACGGAGGATCTTCCCGGCGCAAGTTGTTAGCGTTTCATCTTCAATTGTCGTCAATAGTTAAGCAACTTTCGCAATGGCCGATCATCGGATGGGTGACCGAAAATTTGATGGCGTAGCTTCTTGGCATTCATGAGTGCTTGTACCAGCCTTAACTGAATAAATGATTTTGAGTTTGAGTTTGATTGATATACTAATGACAATGAAGGTTATATATAAAAATTCAAACATATCACTTACAATTGTATATGAGCTGGTCGACCTGTAAGAAGTTCTGACTGTTGACTTCCAATGGGATCTCTTGACCCTTACTGTCATATTTGGGCGCGAGGTAAAGACGTGCTACGACGTTCTGGGGAGCTTGACAACTGAGGTGTATACGAACGCCAAACACTTTGTGATTCAAACGATTGTGCTCCACAAGCACGGACTGCGGTACTTCTTCATTATCTAGATTAAGAAAAATCGTTAAAATTATAAATAATCTATCTTAGTAATACTCTATAAATGGATGACAACCAGACAATAATCGATTAGGAACTTAAAACCAACTCACGCCAATAATGACATGTCATTGAGATGAAAATTTTAAAATATTTGAGTTATATTTATAGTAAATACCACTTATCTATATATTTATCGATGGAGTCAGACTTTTGATGCATTACCAACCTAACCTTCGCCATACATATTCCGTGAATTTAAATGAAGTAATTTATTAATAAGATTCAATAAAGCTTTACTTACTATTCACAGGCAGATAATTGGTTACATTCATGTAAGTGTGCTCGAAGTACGTGACCAACTTGTCGACCTCGACTTTGTTGATTACAACCCCAGGCAGGCCGAGTTCCTCTTTAGTGTAAGGAGGAAGCTTTTTGTGCCATGACGCGAACATTTGCAATACTCTCTTCCAGACCATGTAGAAAGCTTCATCCCGAAGCGTAGTCTGGAACTGCTCCAGAGCTGATGGAACCACCAACTTAACGCCACTGGAATACGTTTAGAAATAGTAACTAGGTACTAGTGTTTATAATGAATTCATTTTCGAAAAAATATAGAAATACATACTTCAAATCAACATTGCTGTAAACTTCAGAGTTGCCGAGGAGAGTTTTCCAGATACTGATAAAGTCTTTGTAGTATTGATTATTAGGAGAATCCACTCCCGCTTGAACAAGACGACCCAGTACGTCAATAGCATCAGGACTATGAATATCAACGTGTTCACCATTAGGCTAAAAATATAAGTATATAAAATAATATAATCGTTTTATAGGTAAAAATGCATAGAATACAAATATCAAAGTTATTAACTTACGGTTGTGATATATCCAAGATCAATGGCATCACGGATGCGATGTTCGTAGTCAGCGATCTGGATGATTTCATTTATAAAATTAGGCTGCTCCAGTAGAAAATAGTTTGGCCTTACTGGATAAGAAATACCAGCTTGATGTATCAGGCCCGAAGCGTATCCTTCTTCTACAAGATGCATGTCTAATTCAGGTATCTCTCCAAGTCCATTGCACAATCTCTCCATATAATAACGGGCGACGAGTTGTTTATGCATGAACCAATACCATTCGCCACGACGATCTTTAACTAATGGCACCGTTTCACCACCAAGCCAAGACGGATATAAGATGTGCATATTGTAGTAAAAATTATTGAGAGCGAAATCGTGTGTGAAATAACTTAAGGGCAAATATTTGGTGTAATAAGGCCATACCGTAGCGTTCCTTCTGATCACAACATCGTTATCCCAAATGTACGTCGATGGGTAATGCTCCATGTAGTTTTTACCGTGGACGCTTATTCTCTGAGCGGTAGTCATAATTTCAGCATTATTGAAAAATGAAGGAAATATTTCGTACAATGGCGGCACAATAAATCCTTGTGTATCTGGCCTATGAGCAATGGCAACAGATGCCACATATACCAGCATGTATTCATTGATGTGGGCTCTCAAATACACGAGTGTCTTGTAGAAAACATCTTTGGTCTTAGCAGAGTACAGCAAGTTAAAGAAAGTAGCTGCCTGCCACCTGTGTTGTTGTTCTAGTACTGAGAAAGGCACATTGAATGGCAGCACCCATCCACCCTCGATCAATTGTTGAGATATATGCACAGCGGTAGCATTCTAAAAAATATTATGATCATTCAAATATTAGGCGTTAAAAGTCTACGGTCCACTTGCAGCAATTTTACTAATCTCAATTTGACTAAAACTAGAATAAACCCATTCTGTAACATAGTGTTCTGACAACCTTCAAGTTTGAATTTTGGCGAAAAGGCGCTAGGTTAAAAGGATATTACAGGATTAAGTACCACCCCTTTAATATCATTGGCTGGATTCTGCAGGAGCCGTAACTTCTTTTGAAAATTTTAAATATTTGAATCCAGTTTTCCAATTAATATTTGTTCAGAATACAAACAAATATCAAATATTCAGTGCTATAGAACGGGACACACAAGGTCGGGGCATCTAATCCTTTATTTATATTTAATATGAACCGTATGTAGTATCTCCAATTAGGAATTGATTTTAATTAGTATATGAATGTAACCTTTACTTTTTTCGGCCAAACACATACCAACCATTGAACCCATTTCATTGAACCCTATCGTGTAGATTTTAGCAATATAGACCGTTCAACCTACAACTTCTTTTATTTTCACACTGTAGTATCTTTTACTTTGTCCGGTGGCTCTCTCGGGCAATATTCAGGGAGCTACCCGTGGCAATACAATAATGTAAAATTGACATTGACGTTTTGTCATTTTTCTGTGGAATAAATCTAGTTTTAATTAAATTAAGATTTAGTTAAATTGCTGCTAGTGACTCTCAAATAAATTAGTATTACTTCTGATTCTCGTGCAAAAGTTACGTGATCTTACAAGGAGGATATCGACCTTGAAAATATTTTTGCGTCATTAAAAAGCAACATTTAAAGAAGATCCTTCTTTATTGAAATATAAATATTAGTATTATTACTATTTACTTACGTTATATTGGTCAATGTTCTTTACTAAGCCCCATGTTTGAGCAACTGTATTTAGCTCAGGAATGAGGGGCTGGTGAGGCTGATAAAATATAAGCAATAACTTCTTTTGGAATTCCAGATCCTCGTGGCTCACTGAAAGTTTAAAGAATATAATAAGTAATGAAATTATAGGTAAGGTAAAAGTTTTCGCATTCAAAATGTCGATAAAATTTTTCGGATTCATGTTATTGCAGGTTTTACTAAATTCAGTTAGATTTGCTAACAATAACATAACTTTAATAAATATATGAAAAATTAAGTTAGAAGCACAGCCTCTGAGGAAATTTAAGTTAATCAAGAACAAATTAAAATTTCCAAAGAATGTATGATCTTTTGTCACCAAAGTCGTATTGGCTTTGGTAGATTTGATGGCTTTAAAACTCATCCTTCGTCAAGGATTAAGGGATTCGGTGAAGCTTACTCGGTTGAAATTCCTTGTTTTTTCTATTGGATACAGATACTCTTTTTAATGTTTATGCAGGCAAACGAGCTGGCAGTCCACCTGATGAAAAGTAATCATTGCTACGCTTGGACATTTGCAGCACCAAAGTTAAGTTATGGAGCTTCCAGGAATGAGGTGTCTTAAAAGGAATCATATCATTTTGGGTCCCACTTTACTTTGTCTCTTTTAAGCCCCCGACGAAAAAAGAGTGGTGTTAAAAGTTTGACGTGTCTATGTATCTGTGCGTCTGTGTGTCTGTCGGAATGAGCGGATTTGGATATTTTTTTTTCTTATACAAGTTTGTACTTACCAACAACTGGATGAGGATGTTCCCTCTGGGAAGGTACTGGCTCTGGGTCCGGGCGGGCAAGCCCGCCAGCCAGCATTAACGCCAACAAACAGATCACCGATCGTGCCATGACTGACAATGATGTTTACTGCATTCCTTCTACTCAATATATACTGCATTTCTTTAAGATAACTAAAGTTTTATCAAGCGCAGGTCATGTTCACCTATTCGATAATAATATTTTCCTTCAGATATACAAAAAACTTGTTTACAAAAATAAACATATCATTATCTTAATTACAATATGTTTGTTAGCCAGTGAATGAATTCTTTCTAAATGCAAAGGTAGTGACTACGGTGATCTAAAGGATTATAATTAAGTACATACTCTAAGTGCAATTATGTGAAGGAGAATGGAAGAACTCGACGAGGACACCTATGGTATTATTCAATAGTTGTTCAAAGTTTGGATATTTGGAGATTGACTGCTAAAAAAACGAACTCTAGTTATAGTACCTACCCTAATAGACTTTATGTGTACTTTTTGACTACGTCCGTGGCCGAGTGGTTTGTTTTGTGGTTTCATGGTGTCGCCGACTCGAGAGGCCCGGGTTCAAATCCCGGTGGGGGCAGATGTTTGTGTGATGAATATGAGCATTTGTACTCCAGGCATGGATGTTTAATATGTATTTCTATTAAAATATACTTATATATGTACAGTATATGTATTCTATCCGATACCCTAGTATCCCATAACACAAGCCTTAAGCCGTGTTTTCACATAAAGTTTTAATTGTGGACTAATACTTGTTACGCAGCATTTTATTTTATAAAAAATAAATTCATAAAAATATTAATTTGTACTAGTAATTTTATTACCAATTGCAATTACATTACACTAATTGAAAATTTGTTTTCATTTTAATGTAATTTATCTGCAGATTGTATAAAAATAGGTAATGTTTTGCAGAGTTAACCATATGAAAAAAATGAGGTTGAGTAAGATGGGAGAGATATTGAAAATGTAAAAGGAGAGGCTGAATATCCGGAAGAGACGAAAAAAAAGAAAGTTAACGAGGACATTTAATATCAGTAAATTAAAGTTTTGGATTCGGATCTATCTTTCAGAGATAAACAGAGTAGGTCATATATACCTAAAGGTAAAATAAGAATCATTGAAATCGATCTCGGATATATGCTTGATCAAGCATATATCCGATCAATAATAAAACGATTTTATACCAAAAAGATTTTTTTTTTACCTTATAAAAGTCAAAAATCCAAAATAGCATCGACTAACTATGTATGGCATGCTAGGAGCAATTATTATTTGCTCTTAGCTGGAATGCATTACTTGTTTTATTTTTCTTATATTAACGAAACAGAATATACTGTATCTGCCAAAGTACTCAACAGATCTTCACCTAATTAATATGGGATAATCTCGCCAAAATACTGATGAAAAACCTGGCGTATCGCTCTATTAGAGTTCTGTGCAGTGAAATAATTCTGTTATTGAAGCTACCTAATATCACTGAGTTATGAAATATTTCTTTCCGAGCTCTAGCGATATCGACATCGCAGTTTGCAATATACCGCGAAAGGAAATAATCATTTGTTTGCTTTTATAACATCTCAAAAATTATGTTATGAATCGACGCGTTCAGTACTTGTTGTATAAAAATAGATTTTTCAAATAAAATTTTGGTGCGTGATGTGCATATGCTACAAACCCAACTTTCACATTCTTAACTATTTTCGATTTTGAGATAAACCACTTAGCAAAAATAGTTTTAAAAATAACAACTTTCATGGCTACCCTTTTCTTAGGGCGCTTGGCTCCGAGCAGGGACAGTTGAGTTGAACTGTCAGGTGTAAACTGGCAATATAATATCGAAACCAATCGCGTTACGTGACAATATTCATATCCTACCTGCCCTAGAGATTGATGTATCACGTGTATGAGACATTTCATTAAAAATAGTGAATAAAATCGCTTTGGGTAAGTATTCCAGATAAAATGCCAAAATTTTAGTTATGTAACTCATTCCGTTTACTACGATCTATAGACCCGTAGCATACGGATAGATAGACGACAGAATTTCAGCAATAGGGTTTACCCTTTGCGCACGGAACCCTAAAACAGAATCATCGAAATCGGCCCTTAAATAATTAAGAGCCTCGTCCTTTTTGAATCGGTTAATAACAAAGTATCAGGGAAAGTAAATTTAACTATAATCAGCAACCTTAGCATGAACCATTATCGAATTCGAATAGTTTGCGAGTCTGCAATGTCATTATAAAATTTTGTATGAAAACTTGAACAGCAGCGCCATAACGTAAGTAACGAGAATTAAAAACAGTACATATTAGATAATGACATTTCGTACTCGCAAACGATACGAATTCCATTATCGAATTCGAATAGTTTGCGAGTGCGAAATGTCAATGTCAAATTTTGTGTGGAAACTTAAACAGCAGCGCCACAAAGTACGTAACGAGAACTAAAAATCAGTACCCATTTGACAATTACATTTGGGACTCGCAAAACTATTCGATTTCGATATTGGTTAGTGCTAAGGGTACTGTACCCTTAGTACGAGTTTGAGCTCACGAAAACTATCATAGTTTTCGTAATTGTATTGTAAGTTATGTTTCTATGTCCATTTTGGTGAAAAGTAACCAAATATACTTAAAATTTAATAAGACGCAAATGATTTAATAATAGAATTTAAACACTGCTTATTTGTATTGAAACGAAAACAATAAAAACAGTACCCTTAGTACGAGGGCGAGCTCACGAAAATTAATATAGTTTTCGTAATTGTAAAACTCGTACTAAAAGTACTGTACTGCCATGTATAAAGTTTTAATTTTCGCTACTGTCAGTCCACTGCAGACTTATCGTGGGACGACGATACGCGTAATTAATTCGTCATTTATATGAAGGGCACTACAAACAATTACAAAAATAAATGTAATACAAGAGAAGGTAATTTAGGAAAACTAAAACTGACAAACTTTATAATTTATTTATTTAAGTGTAAAGTCGTGCTCAGTTTCAAGCCAATTAACTTAAGGAATAAGATTTCTCATTACAAACTTTCATCCCCTATTTTAAACCCTTCGGGAGTGAATTTTGAAAAATCCTTTCTAGCCTCATAAAAAACCTACGTGCCAAATTTGGAGTACGTACGGGTATCTAATATAGACCCAGCGGTTTGGGTTGTGCGTTGATATGTCATTCACTTAATCAGTTTTCTCTTTTATATATTTAGGCCCACTTCTCTGAATAAGTATTATATGGAAATAACACGAAAACATATACAATTTTATATAGAATACATTTTTTTAATTATAGTATTATTTCTTCCTTTAATTTCTTCTCCCTAATATTGGATGAAATGGCTATATGGAAGTCCCTTGGATCCCTGTGGATTTGCGAACCGACGGAGTAGCTTTCGACTTTCATTTGTGATTGTAAAAGTCTAAACGGAATAAATGAATATTGAATTTTTTGAATTTTAACATCTGCAATAAGTATTTATAATTAAAACTTGAATATTATATCTATTAGACAAGTCCGTCCGTCCGTGGTGCTGTTTCAGCGGCCAAACCGTAAGAGATAGATAAAGAGAACGTTTAAGTTATAAGTTAAGAATAGTCTGATAAGACTACAAACCGGATTTGAGTAACGTAGCACTTCCGGTGTTCGAGAAATCACGTGATTTCTATTTCAAACGAAACCACACAAAATCTCCGAAGTTCTCAATTAATTAAATATATTTTTTTTTTGGTGAACATTTGGTTCACTGGTTTGCTAGTTTTAAATAACATATCATCGATATGCCCTAGAGGTACTTTTAGTTTAATATTGTAATAATGTTTTATTAAAGTTAATAAGCACCAGTATAATGTGCACATGCAGACGAATAACGAAAAGGTTTGTGAAATTTAGTAAGCGATTTCTTATTACTGTCCCTGTAAATTATCTCCGATTGTTTTCGAAATTCAAATAGATTCTTCACCCTCTTCAGCCCTTTTCTCCAGTATATTTGTTTGACCCTATATGCTTTGACCACAGCAAATGAAACTTAACATCAATAAAAAGTATCGACTAAGGACGACCTACGTCCGCCATGTTTGTTCCCCGATTTGTTTATATAGGTAAACACGCGTAGTACATGTTTGTGTCATTTCCATAAGATACTTATTCAGAGGCCCACTTCCAGTAAATTTAGATTCAACTAAAACTATATGTAATCCAAAAGAAAAAACATATTAACATTGACGTTTTGTCATTTTTCTATAGAATAGAACTAGTTTTAATTTAATTGAGATTTAGCGAAATCGCTGCAAGTGGACCTTAAATAATGAAATAAGGTATAACTAGACTAATAACATTTAATGTCAAACGAAGCAAGTAACTTGACATTACTTTAGCACTAAACAAAGCTTTTTTAGTTTGGCCGGCCAACCTATGGTAAGCGATCAGCGGTTTAGTGTAACATACTGATACTGTTACGTGCTGTTACTTTCGCATTAAGTTAAAGTACCTACCATTTATAACTACATAGTACACGATTATATATATTCCAATGTTCAGTTCAAAGAGCATTGCAAACCAAACGTAGTATGGGAGACACGACAGATACAAAGCCTACAGTTTATAGGCGGTTCATAGCAATTTCAAGTTTTACACATTACAGAATTTTGTATTGAAGCTGTGATTGTGTTAGAAATTATTTAAGATGGATCAACACACATAGATCCAGAATCAACTTGGTTGACGCTTAGAAATCTTCTCTGTCAATATAATAAAACAACAATAGTAATTCGTGCATGTCAATGTATTTCTTTTTTCGATTATTTTAATATAGATCTAAGAAAGTTAAAAATAAAACCGCCTTCTATTATTGGAATTTAAAATATAAACGGTTATGCGTCTTGTGGCGATCTGTTAATAGAGAACATTACGAAATTAGTAAGCGAGTGTACAGTCAAACACAGTAAATAAATATTTGATCTTCTAAATATTAGTGTGATTCTAAATATTATATAATAAACAGTTTAAATATTTAAATATATAAACGATATTATAATTTAGTACCTGAACATTAAAAAATAGTGAATTGTCTTTAAAAAGTTTTTTATTTGTTTGAAAATGGCTATAAAATCATTAGCTTCACTTTAATCATCTTAATGTTTTTCATAAGATTTATAGCATCAGTTTTTTTGATAACCTTTCAATTTGAATGTAAGGATAAGTTACTATTCTCTACTGTACTGAAATTTAAGCGTAAAAGCAACGTTAGAAAGCGGCGGCCGCTTATTTTCCAGTAGAGTGAGTACTTAGAACTAAAGCCTAAAACCCTAACAACGGACAGTGATATTCGAGAACTGTTATAGGTGATAAACAGGCAACCTATCACTATTAGTTATCAAATCATATATTACATATAATCAACGCCAAATATAGCGTAGTAGAAATGAATGTGACTAAGCCCTTTTCGCACAAGGCGTCGCGTCGTAGTGTAGGCGTATCGTAATACGCGCGTACGACGAGAGCAATACGAGTGTTACGTTTATTGTTTTTACCAATGCAAAATAAATAAAAAGAGCGCGACGAATTTGAAAACCTTCAGCTGTCAGAAATAACAAAATTAAATCGCAAGCGATAGCGATAGCCATAGCAATCCCGTAAGTCGATTGGCCCCGTGTACTTGCGTAAAAACACAAGCGTAAAAATATACTTTTTATTAAATTAAAAAAAAATCTAAACTTAAATAATTGCATTTTAATTTCTTATGAATTTTTACTTCTTACGACTTTTGACTTTAATATGACTGAAAAATCATTGAGATTTCAAATTACGTTTCGTATTACGCTATGATTCCAACTGAGATTACGTCTTCGCGACGATTCGTTTGTAGAACAACGCAGGTCTCGTACGCGTAGCACCATAACTATACGTTTACGATACGCCTACGCCTACAACCCGTGTGCGAAGTGCCTTACTGAAATTCAATTACTTACGACTTTTAACTTCAATACCTATGACTGAAAAAATCATTGAGTTTGTCAAATTACGTAACGTATTGCGCCATGATTTTAACTTAGTTTATGCCTACGAATCGTTTGTAGAAGATTGCAGGTCTCGTACGCGTAGCGTCGTATACGCCTACGCATACGACCCGTGTGCGAAGTGCCTGAGGTGACTTTTGATGATCTGCCAAGCCCGCGAGAGATATATATATCTTAAAGTAATGTATATCAGTTGTCATTATTTAAGAAAGCAATTAATTTATTACTTTACTGTCAAAAGATATTATTTTTATAATGAAAGTGTTAATCCAACATAACGCGTTCAATTTCGAGAAATTACTTACTTACGAATTGTAAGACAATTCTAAAATTAAACTCGCGTTGTCGACTGTACTATACTGTGACAAGGACCAATATATCACTTGTCCCGCGTCCGTCGGTATCCAAAGTTTTGACGTATGAGTAATTTATTGGCTTAAAAAATAAATTACCGGAATGCCCGCACATTTGTCGGCTCAAGGTGGTTGATTCGGGTGCCCCGCAAAAAATGGGCACTGCCCGAGGCTAAATATTAACTCACTGCCGTAGCACCCAGAAATTGTTAAAAAATCATACTCATAACTCATTAAATGTGTCGTCGTAGCTTATTATATAAAACTTTTAGCGGAATTAGCGTAGGTGAGGTGTATGTTTTATGCCATTTAAGAAAAAGTTGCATTTTATTACATGAAATACTTATAAAGAGAAGAGAGTAAATTTTCACTAATATTTTTTCCGAAAAAAAGTCGGTAAAAATACCTTTATTGGTAATTATGCTAATGCAGATAAAAGTTTTAAGTATCATCCATTACCCTTCATGAAATAAATTTACAAAATTCAAAGTACAAAATTATTCACGTTGGGAGTGCATTTGACCAAACAGCTTTTCAGAAAACTGTGTTAGAACAATTTTCTACTTGACACTTTAATTACTTTGCAAAGCCTTACTATGATAAAATTACCGTGTCTTCACCCACTTTCCTTTATCGGATTTCAATGCATAATGATGAAAGTTAATTAACGTATACGATGATTTTACATATTATAAAATCAGGTTATGTCATATTTTCATGAGACAGACGAGTATTCTTTTACAAAGTATTCTACAACTTATATTATGACATAGTTCATTCTTGGGCAAATGTATAACTTTTTCTAATAAATTGAGTCCTAGTATTACCGATCTTCCTATGCATAAATTTAAAAGTAAATATTCTTGATCTGTGTAACATATAAGGAATGTAATTATAGTAATTGTATTGGAAATGACATATTTTAATGTAAATGTGGCTACCTCATAAAAGGCTGAGAAGTATCTTTCGTCTGTTCTTCTTGTCAGCTAAAATCTAAAATATGTCCTAATCAGATAGTAGAAAAAAAATATAAGGACAACAAAAGAGCTTTTATTTCATTTCATAGATACTATATAAATATACATTGCATGTTGAGGAATTCATCAATATTAAAATGATCTTTGAAGTTGCGAGCAGTTAATCTTTTTAACATTCAATCGGCAACAAATCCCAGTAACGAGGCATAGGTCTCGTTCAATATTCATATATTTGTTTTCGACGACGGCTGACACTTTACCGATGGCCGTGTATTAATTACACCATCCATGAGCGTGCATACATTGAACCTTTACCGCTTGTTTGGTTAAGTACAGAGAGTGCTGCTCCTATCATTCTGTTTTCAAACAAACGTACTTGCTTACTTACTACATTGTAACAGCGTGCCAATATGAAAGATACATCATTTTCGGTGAAACGCATAATGGAATGAATTCTAATGACTTATTTGTTTCATATAATTCGGTTATCTGATTTCTCTAAACATACTTGTGTAAATATTATTAGCTTTGTACCAACAGTAGCGGCCACCCGCGACTATGTCCGCGGTTTCTTTAGTTTGTTGAGAATCTCACAGGAACCTAACATTTTTCCGGGATAAAAGTATCATATGTTTCAAACAAGGTCATAAATGCGTCATATGCGTACCAAATTTCATCGAAATCCGTTAAGTAGTTTTTGCGTGATTGAGTAACAAACATTCAAACTTTCACATTTATAATATTAGTAGGAATAGTAGGATGTATTTTAAGTGCAGTCGATATTATTTGCTAAAATAATATTGAGAGCACCTTAATAAATAACGCTATTAAGATTTAGCTTTAAGTGTTTTCTTTATTTGTCTTACAATTTTTGCATCCTTAATGCACACGATATTGATATATGGCTTATCGTTAATACCTTAAGCGACTCTTCAAGGTACCTACATGGTAGGAACGTGGTAGCAACCACGCTTAAATCAAAAATTACTTAAATGTTACTTACTATTAATGATAGTTTCAAACAAATAAAAACAATGAACGAAAAGTAAGCTTGTAATACTTATATTCATCCATCTATCCAATAACATTGTAATTCGTTAGACATATAATAAAAACATAATAAAACCAAAACTTGGTTTATTGAAAACACTCTAAAAGAATGTTATCCATTTTATTATTAAATCAAAATATTGTTTGTCGAGACGACGGTAAACATTTATATTAATATAGACATTTCTGAGAAAACCACTCTCGCTGCTGTCACAAAACATCTCGAGACGGTATTATATAGAACAATGAGCTTAATCTTCCGCACAAAGGAGGGATTATGCGACAAACGATGGTGTAACTGCAAAATATTTTGTCAATTTTGTGCCAGACCTGGTGGTCTAATGACAGGACCATTGTTGCGTGCTAAGTGTCACAGTATGTGGTGATTCTGGAGTTCCTTAAGATCTTTAGATGAACCTCCTTTCTGTCATTAATCGCTTGCTTGCCCATGGTGATTATTAGAGCTGCTAATATTGCTGCTAATATACTCATACTCATCTTCATCAGCCGATAGAACTCTACTGCTGGGCATAGGGCACCTCAAGGGATTTCTATACACAACAATCCTGCCATTTCCACATCCAATAGGTCTCACCGACCAGGGTTGCCAACCGTACGAGAATTCTCGTACAAATACGAGATTTCTGGTCTTCCGTACGAGGTACGAGAACACTTTTTCTTTTTTTTTTATAGATAGATCCGACAAATGACTCCATCCCACCTGATGTTAAGTGAAGGTGAAGTCCAGACGCGAAGATAGCTGATACAGCAGTTCTAACTGCCACACCAGCCATCCTCACCCTGCCGACCTGCAAGTTGCTTCTTCACGCCACTTTTAAAGGATCCCAGGTTGTAAGAGGAAGGGAACACGTGAGCGGGCAGAGAATTCCATTTACGGATAGTACGACAAAGAAATGAGTCACCAAATTTCTTTGTACGCGTTGGAATTGTAGCCACAGTTAGACGGTGACAACGTAAGCCAGCGCGCGTGGTCCTCTGTAGGAAAGAGGAAGGTGGAATAAGAGAGAATAACTCCTCAGAACACTCGCCGTGGTACAGACGATAGAACGCGCTAAGTGACGCCACGTCACGGCGTAATTGAAGAGGCTCGAGGTGTTTAGTCACCTCCTCATCGCCTATGATGCGGATTGCGCGCAGCTGTAACCTATCCAAAGCATACTTAGCCATCCCAGAGGTGCGAGCAATATTCCACGCAAGACCGCACCTGCGTCTTATATAACAAGCACAGTTGCTCGGGCGTGAAGAAACGCCGCACCTTGTTCAGGACTCCGAGTTTGCGTGTGGCTGTTTTTATCACACTTTCGATGTAATTCTTTGGATTTAAGTCACAGCGAATCTCCATACCGAGCATGGTGATACTGCTCTCTAGCTCCAGTGGTGTGCCCTGAAGAGAATTATTTTAAGCAGAGGTTTGAATCTATAGAAAATTTTACTGGAAAAACATTTTTTACAGTCTATGGTTAGTTGACCCGTTGGACTATAAATTTACCAATTCAAATGGGGGGGGGGGGTCGTGTATCAGATTCGAAAGCCAGATTATGAGATTTTTAGCTGTACCGACTCGCTTGACGTCTTCGCTTTACGGTGCGAGTATATACGGGTATGTGAATGAATCTAACATGAATTTTCAAATAATGTTTAAATCAAATATTTATTGATGGAGGTCAAAAACTATTCAAAGTTTACAGCTTTGACCTATACATTTATACGTCAATGGTTTAAAGCAATAAAATAAACAAAAATTAACACTTATCGCAAATTGGGGTCAAAAGTGCTATCAAAGATGCCGTAAAACAATATATGCTCCACCATCTCTCTTACCATATTACGACGACTGCAGCTGCTGCAGCGATCTTGTCTTTTATTTCAAGGGTTGCGGGTTCGAATCCTTGTAGAAGTATTTATTTGGATGAAGAGTACAAATATTTGTAATCGAGTCATGTTGGTATATTATATACTTATAATCATCAGTCGCCTGTTTAAATACTTATTTGTATAATTATATTTTAAATACGTAATTGGACCCAAATAATGCCTGTTTTCATCTGTTGGGACTGTACAAAATTTCAAAACATGTTAACCCTTTGATTTCCATAGTACAAGCTCTGATTGTTCTCGATTCAAATTATTTCTGATTTCATCTAAGTTGCGTATATACAACATTTCAGAACACGTCATCCCGAAGTTAAGATTTTATTGATATTATATATAAAAAATATAATTTAATTTAGAGATAAGACAAAAGTAATTGAAAATACTTGAAACTAAAAAGTCATTTCATCAAGATTATTTTCGTTTATACGTAACTTTTGTGTAATCAATTTTAAGCTACCTTTTTTTACCTGCTTATTATTTTTGTGCACAGTTCATGTACGGAACGTCCATAATATTTATCTTGGGTGCATCACTTAAGCAGTTTACACTTTCTTTTTCGTTGCTGTGAGGGTGGGACAAATATGATTGGATTGTCAACATAGTTCTGTTGAGTGGGGATTATCCCTTCATCCTGTTAAAAGCATTGTTTACTATAAAGCGCTTTCACTCTTCAGTGAATTCACTTTTTTGTTCTTTTGCAATGTGCGAAAGGATTGCATTTGACATTAAGGGATTATCCCTTTATGCTATAAATATTGATGTTTCAGAAAAGTATGAATGTTGTCGCGTGTAAGGATTTCGTTATAATAAAGGTACTAGCGAATCTCCACGGCTTCCTAAGAATGTAATTTAGTAATGGAATAGATGAGAATTTGCTATCATTTTAATACAAAAATATCATTCGATTTTCCTACTTTTCAGGCTGATAAATTCTTACTTTAATGAAATATTATAAAAGGAATTGATAGACCTCTGTAATTTTTCCTTACAAAATAATATTTTTATTGATGATTTAAACGATAAAAGCATGGATTTACTTTACTAGTATTTTCACACCAAACACCAAAATCGATAGTCACAAGATATAATAGAAAGAATATTCAAAAATCATATCGTGTTGACCACACATAAACTTTCCTATTAAATTAACGGGATTCGTCCAATAAAAAATATATCCGTGTTTCGTGCTATATGGCCATTACCTACACATCGATATTTTTACTAACTGAAATTAACTATTATAGATAGAAAGATTCACACTTCATCGTGCAAACAATAATCTTCCAATACAGTCTGTGTTGGATTATTGTCATTCAAGTTCACTCTGGTCACCTTTGTTCTAGAGTACTTGTTTGTTTATTATATTAGACATTGCGAAACTGATAACTTATATCAGTATAGCAACAATCAACTTTAAACCGTATGAAATATAGTGAAATAACTCAGTACTATAATTAAAATGACCCGTACTAACCTTTCATATGGCCGGTGAAATGGTGAGCTTAATCAACAGTTAAATAGATAGGTAATAGACCTTCTGCTCACAATATGAACTTTAAACTACTAGTGTTATAGTTATATTTAAATCTAAATAAAATATTTCTATAAAAATTCCACGCGGACCAGTCTCAAGTCTCAGGACCAGGGACTTAAAACCGGCCCTTGAAAGTGAATACACTGACCATTATGCTACCGCGGCCCCGATGGCCATGTCGAATTATTTCTAGCCTTTCTTAATCTGCAAGGCAACGCCATCACTTCGCATTGAAGATAACCCAGAATGTCAAATGAATACCTTTACAAGTATTAAACATTTTAAAGAAGAAATAGTAATTATAATTATAATTTTTATTTTTTAAGCATGTAAATGCTCGATTTTTAAATCTAAAGAAAATATTACTAGTGTTAGGTTTTTTCTTTCTTAAGAAATAAATGTCTTTGTATTGATAGATAAGACAAATGATTCCACCCCACCTGGTGTTAAGTGGCGGTGAGGTCCAGACGCGAAGATAGCTGGTATCCATCCTCACCCTGCCGGATTGCGAGTTGCTTTTTTCATGCCTCTTTTAAAGAATCCTGGAATAATAATAATAATAATCCTGAATGAAGGAGCTAGGGTAACACGAAGGTCACCCGACGATCGATTTGGCCTAAATCCGTATTGAGATTATTTGAGTTGATCAGAGAGTGTTCTATAGGTCATATGGTTATTAAGGATCCTTTCTAAGGCTTTGCACAATACTGAGGTGACAGCTACAGCTATTGACGATAGTTGGCCGGGTCTGAGCGAAGTAACCTATAGTAGATTGAAGAAGATTATAAAAATGTCAACAATAACAAATAAAATATTATTCGTCATTTCCTTTTGTTTAATTCGAATAAGGTATATCGTTGCTTGAGCCTTTACCAAGCGAAACAAAATTTTTACATCGCACAGAAATACTATAGTTAATGGTAAGTTTTGTGTTTCAAAGTTACCTAAACTACGATTAAAGATCAGTATAACCTGCCGCGGACTGATTCAAGTGCACGCACGCATCACACCTGTGCGCCTTCAAACGTCCCCCCCCCCAACCCTCCACGGATCACACGAGCCGCCTCGCGCATCATACTCCCACGAGAATCATAAACGATGGTTAACGCACACATTTACTGGATGAGACAGAATTTGTTAGGTCCTTATTCCTATTATCAATGCAGCTGTAATAAAATTTTCGGCTTGTGAACTTTTTGCGATATGATGGCTCTGCTTTTGGGATGTTAAATTTATGCCTAAAGATGATTCTGTCTTACTAATTTATGAGTTTAAATATCTGTTAATGAGTGAATTCTAATAATTTTCTGCGATAAAATGTAGAATCATATTTTTAGTATCGCAAGCGTCTACAGACTATAGTGGTCTTACGATCTTACCATCAGGCGGGCCATATCCGCAATTTTATTTAATATAAAAATAAAAAAAAAAAAAATGAGTCATAAAACAAAAGAGACCGAAAGATTTTTTTAAAATTCCCAAAATTTTATTATACGTACCTCGCATGTTAAAAATAAAAATTTCGCATTAGTAGGTAATTTAAATTACTGTAGGAAAAACGCGTTTTTAAATAAATTTTGTTGAAGTGAAACTTCTTTATCGGCTTTGGAAAAAAATTTACCGTCACATTTTTCGGTTACGCGTCACATTTTTCCGTTACGCGCCATCTTTTTTTATATTAATAGTTGATAGCTGAATGATCACACTGTCGCCGGCGAGAACTCTCTCTACTCGTTTGTAGCTGAGTGACAATAGTTATTAAAGATAAGACTCGCTCAGCCAAACTCGCATAGCGATACTCGCTCAGCGATACTCGCTCAGCGATACTCGCTCAGCGGTACTCGCTCAGCGATACTCGCTCAGCGATACTCGCTCAGCGATACTCGCTCAGCGATACTCGCTCAGCGATACTCGCTCAGCGATACTCGCTCAGCGATACTTGCCAGAAACAGATGTTCTCACCACTACCAGAGTCAGAAAGATGAAAGAAGATAATGATAGGCCCCGATCAATTGTAGTAAAACTACAAACCACCAGGAAGCGAGATGAAATATTGGCTGCTGTATCAAAATTTAATAAAGATAATCAAGATGACAAACTTAACACTTCATCATTGGGATATGGTGGTAAAAGGTCACCAGTCTACGTATCTGAACATCTTTCCCCATATAATAAGGCGTTGCATGCAACTACAAGAAAAATAGCACATGAAAAGAATTACAAATTTGTTTGGATACGCAACGGAAGAATATTCGTACGGAAGGATGATAAGGCTCCTGCTAAACTTATCAAGAACTACGACTCTTTAGCTGGTTTATAATTTTTTTTTTCTGTTTGTGCCCTATTGCTTTCTGACCGTAATTAAGTTAAAATATTCAATCTTTACTATCAAAATTTTAGAGGTATGAAGACTAAGACCAATGATATCAAATTGTCTTCTTTTCTTGATAACTATGACATTATTGTTGGAACCGAGACATGGTTGGATGATACGATACACGATAATGAATTATTTGGAGCGAACTATCATGTTTATAGACGTGACCGTAATTCAACATGCTTAGCTGGTAAACGTGGTGGAGGTGTCCTTATAGCCGTTTCGAAATCCCATAGTTCTAAACGAATAGATCACTTTGAGAGTACTTTAGAAGATTTGTGGGTTTCCGTTAAAGCTAAAATAAATAACCAACTTGTAAATTATATATTTTGTGCAGTCTACTTACCGCCTCCCGTAACGGCTAATGTAATGGATGTCTTCCTCGATAATTGTAGCGTTGTAATGCAATCATGTCCTGGTTATACTGTTATCTTAGGCGATTTTAATTTAAGTTTTATAAATTGGGGTAATGATAATACAAGTAATAGTGTCTTGGTTCCTTCTAATTATTCTTGTAACTTAGGATATCAATTAATTGATTTTTTGTCTCTAAACAATTTATTTCAGTTTAACAATGTGAAAAACTATAATAACAAGACTCTCGATTTGGTTTTGGGTAATTTTAATGATTTGAGTGTTACAGAATGTCAATGTCCACTCAGTAGGCTTGATAGACATCATCCAGCCTTAGAAATAAGTATCAATGTACCTTTACAGTCTCACCATTTCTTAAAAAGTAAAATGTTTGCCACATACAATTTCAAAAAAGCTGATTATAATGATGTTAATTTAAAGCTAAGTAAAATTCACTGGCTAGCGGAATTGGGTCAAGTGCAGGATGTCGACGCTGCAGTAACTAGGTTTTATGCCATCATTCAACAAACCATCGAAGAAAGTATACCCAAGACACATGCACGGAATCTTAAGTACCCGGTCTGGTTTACTCGTAGTTTAATAAGAATGATAAGAGAGAAACATAAAATACGTATAAAGTATAAAACTTATAAAAACCCTAGGGATCGTTTGGAGCTGCGACTTTGCAGTCACCGCGTAAGGTCTATTATGTCGACATGCTATAAAGAGTACGTCAAGGATATAGAAATGTCAATAAAGCACACCCCCAAGAAATTCTGGTCTTTTGTACGTCATACTAAGGGTAATTATGATGGTGTTCCTGAACAGATGCACTTAGGAGATAAAATTGCAGACAATGGTGTGGGAATATGTAATCTTTTTGCGGCACACTTCTCATCAGTGTTTTCCTTGCCAGATAATTCTGAGTTTGTTGATCTTGGTGATCAATATCCTCAAAACATTCTTAATAGTGTAGAAGTAACCGAACAGCAGGTTTACAATGTTCTTAAATCTATTGATGCTAGTAAGGGAGCCGGGCCAGATGGGATTCCCCCCCTATTTATCAAGAGAACTTCAAAGTTTTTGGCACTTCCTCTTAAACTTATTTTTGAAAAATCTGTCACATCAGGTATATTCCCCTCTGAGTGGAAGCGTTCTCATGTTATACCAATATTCAAAAAAGGCAATAAAGAGGATGTAACTAATTACCGACCCGTGTCAATCATAAGTCAATTTGCGAAAGTATTTGAACGTATTATTTATCCCACTCTAACAAATTATTTCAAAAACTTTATAACAGATTCTCAACATGGATTTTGTAGTGGTAAATCGACTGTCAGTAATTTGATGGATTATACAACGGAACTAATTAAGTCAGTTGATGGTCGTTTGCAGGTAGATTCTGTATACACCGATCTTTCCAGTGCATTTGACAAAGTAGACCATGGGATACTTCTATCAAAACTGAAAGCTTACGGTATTCATGGTGACCTTTTGCGGTGGATAAGTTCGTACTTAAAAGACAGAATCCAAAGCGTAACGGTACATGGATATAAATCAGATGATTATGTCTCAATTTCAGGTGTGCCTCAAGGCTCCCACCTCGGACCGATACTTTTCTTGGCGTTTATTAATGATATATCTGTTTCCATCAAATATAGCAAATTTTCGATTTTTGCTGACGACTTAAAACTATACAGAGTTGTAAACAATCAGGAAGACTCTTCCCTGTTGCAGAGGGATATCGATGCGGTGGTTGGGTGGTGTAATGCTAATAAGATGAAACTTAATCCGCAAAAATGCACTCATATAAAATTTACAAGAAAAGAGACTCCTTTTGCATCTTATTATAGTGTTTCTGACCATAGATTAAAAGAATCGTCCAATATCCGTGACCTTGGGGTGTTATTGGATTCAAAATTGAATTTTGTAGATCATATTGATAGTATTGTAACACAGTCTTGGAAAATGCTCGGTTTGGTAAAACGTGTCAGCAAGGATTTTAAAAACATTGATACCCTTAAAACCATATTCAATGCTCTCGTTCGCAGTAAGTTGGAGTATGCTTCAAACATATGGAACCCCATCTATAAAGTGCATTCCCATAGGATAGAACGCGTTCAGAGAAAATTTACCCGTTACCTAGCTTATCGTAGTCGCGATTTTCCCCGGGATGCTGATTACAATACTCGTCTCCTTCACTTCAAAATGACGCCATTGGCTGACCGACGCAGACTATCTGATCTTATGACACTTCATAAGCTTATCAATGGAAAATTGATTTGTACAAATCTAATTAAACAGGTGAATATTAAAGTCCCTTATCGAATACCTAGACATCCGATGTCAAAAAGCTTTGATCTCCCTCGCAACAATACTAGACTTGGTGAGTGTGCTCCTCTATACCGGTGTATGCGTACCTACAATGATTTACAAGACTGCAGTGTCGACATTTTCCACAATACTGAGCGAGTATATAAGAGGTTGTTTGTGGAAAAAATAAAATTAGACCGTAACACAGACTAAATAATATTATGATTCAGTATACCTGTTTTTCACGATGGTGTATATATTTTTTTGTTTGTTTAATCTGTCATTGTAGTTTATTTGTATTTATGTGAATGTTGTATTCACCTATTAAAAAGCATATCTTTAAGTATGGTATTTATATATTTTTTCAAATTGTAATGTAAAATTATATGTTGTTGGTGAATCTTTGTCAATAAAATAAAAAAAAAATAAATAAATACTCGCTCAGCGATACTCGCTCAGCGATACTCGCTCAGCGATTCTCGCTCAGCGATACTAGCTCAGCGATACTCGCTCAGCTATACTCGCTCGGTTAAGCTGGCTTGGCTGTCAAAAGCCGTGCGCGTGCATTTTAACTCAGGACTGCCAATTCGTTTCTAGTTTCTACTCGCTTATCGTTCATCGTCGGAGGTGGAACATGTGCCTTAGATTACTGAGCCGTGTAATCATAACAGTTTCATAGGCAGTAATTTGTATTCATGTCTATGATAATAAAATCCTTTTGTTTAAACTTTATCTAATTTAACTTTATTTAACCAATTTCTGGAAAGTTGCATGTAGATCATTTTTCGAAAAATAAGGCCATAAAGAAGTTTCACTTCTTACGTGTGTACACTAGTACACGCACACATATATTTTTTTTTGATTCAACCGTTGTCTCATCCAGACGCTCTAAATCTACTAAAATAACCAACCAATATTATAATGGCCTTTTCAGTTTTTATTGATTTGAAATACCTAATCTGCTGATTGATTTCTTTATTGCTGAGCGATGCGTCCGCGCCGTTGTCATAATATGTCGATCCTATTGAAGCTTGTCTACTATTAATTGTGTTAATTGCCTGAGAATTGATGATGTTCACGCATTCACAAGACTTGTTTTGGCACCTAATTAATTTTTATTGGCTTATTGTTGAGAGCCTGATGGGTCGATGAATGCGTAAACGTTGATAAAGTTCAATGTGACTCATCGATTCAGAGTTATAAGTATTATCTGGTTTGTAGAAAAGAGACGAAGGGATAACGCTCCATTTGCGTAATTGCAATTATAATTATTATTTATCACTCTGAATAATTTTATAACACAGCAATATTTTTAAATTATCAGTAAAAAATAGTGGACAAGTATAGAAAATGATTTAATATTGTAAAAAATACGAAAAACTGGATTAAACCAGAGCAAAATGTCAAAATGTAAATTTTTTGTGACATTATTGTAAGGACTAAATCTAATTATAGTTAAATTGAGATTTAGCTAAATTGCAGCAAGTGGGCTTTAAGATAACTTTAATGATGTTTGATAAAGGTTGTTGACTCAGGATTAGGGTTTTAAATTATCCCTTTCAAACATTTGATGAAAGTAATAACCTGACGTAATTTTAATACCTATCACATCTTAAGCCTTTGATGTTCTTTTTTTCTTCTTTTCTGCAGGGCAAGCCAAAAAGGTAATGATTGTGATTTAAGTACTTTCTATTTGTAAGTTTCATAGTAGCAACTTAAAAAAAACCATCTAACCACAGACCTATTACGTATTCAATATATTAGCAAAGTGTGACCGCAACGATATTTACAAAATAATGACTAGTGTGTGATATTTTTGAAATTGTGTGTTTCCAGAAATACATAATAAAATATATGATGAATATCGCTGATGTTAGATGATAAAATGTGTGACATGGAACCTATGATAGTCGAAACCATGGGACGATTCCTGAGGTATCTCTACTTGTAACCGACTTCTTCGGACTTGATTTTGTTTTGTGTCTGTTCAAAGACAATCGTTTTTAGAGTGTAAACTCCAGTCGTGCGTCGGAGCTGACACACACATTTTTTTTTTTATATTATACGAGCAGACGGCTCACCTGAGTAGAGTGAGGTAAGTAGCACCGTCGCCCATAGATACTGCAGCACCAGGAGTATCACAAATGCGATGCCAGCCATTAAGGAAGGAGTACCTTCTTTTTTTCAAGATTTTCAGGTCATTTTGGTCCGGAAACACTGCTGGTGACAATGTGTTCCACAGTTTTGTCGTACGTGGTTAAAAAATTTCGACAAAATCGCAAGGTTGTGAATAGCCACGCATCAAGATGGTGGGGATGGAATTTTTGTCGCGATGTACGATAGTGAAAAAAAACACCCGCGTTTACGGATTTGGAGTGTACGCATGCAACGTCTTCTACGATCTTGATGCTCCTATCTGCAAGAAATTTTGTGACCCTAATGCACAGTGTTTTGGGACCCGATCAAAAGCCTTTGCGTTATCCAGACTGATCGATGCTCCCCCTTAGTCTTGATTTCCCAACGATGCGTCTAGTAAACTAGAAGATTACCGGCAGAACAACTTCCACGGAAACCGTACTTGTGGTTGCTGATCAGCTGGTGGTCCTCCAGGTACCGAAGGAGCTGGCAGTTGATAATGGATGCCATTATCTTGGAGAACAAGGAGGTGATGGCTATAGGCCTGTATTTGGCAGGATGAGAGCGGTCGCCTTTTTTGGAAATGGATGCACTATGACTATACTATGACCCTCCTCATGGTAATGGATGCACTATGAGGACCCTCCTGTCTTCCTCATGGAAGACAGCTTTAGTTGTCCAAGCTCATTCTTGAAACGACGCCTGAAGAGTAGAAGAGCTAAAAAGTTGCGTTAGTACCGGTTCTAACCCGCGGTACTTGGCTCCGGAGCCAACTCAGGAGCACACGTCTTCAGCACAACTGGTGAGACTCCATCAGGCCCACTCGACTTGTGAATATCAAGGGATAAGAGTGCTTTGCGCACTAAACGTTATGAGAACCGGATATCCGGCATAGAACTCTTACACTGTGGGATGGTCGGCGGTGTGTATCCCCTGTCATTTAAAGTCGAGTTTCTCTTGCAGTGTAGGCCATCGATCGATAGAGGTGGCCTACCATCTCTATACAGTGGTGATGCGTTTTAGTCTCTTAACAGCCTTGGCAAGAGACCAAAACGCGAGAGTTCCAGACGAAAGTTTGATTAATCTCTTGTCAATGCTGCTGATGTGCTCCGAATTCACCCTAGCAATCACTGTTTTGCAAGATATGGAGGCTGAAATAACCCTTTTTTTAGGTCGCTGCTATTTGCATCTAGAGCTGCTGCTGCGTTTTTCCATACCTGATTACATCTCTGTTTTTGGCGAGATGCCAGTTTACAGTGGCGACCAAACCAAGGTGGCGAACAAAAAGTTCATACCCTAAAGGACGACATCGGTGACAGAATCAGCAACGACGTTGAGATCATTGTCCGAAAAGCAAAACCGGCCTCAATGGTACGCTGGACGTGGGACGCAAAGGAAGAACGCATCCGATCCCAATCTGCTGACTTATAGTGCCACCCCGGTGACAGCCAGCAAATTGCAGCCGCAGTGAGTAGGTGAGTGGCATGTGAGGTCAGCAAAAGGTCCGACAATGAAGGTTTGTGGTCTTCGACATCTGGGATTCACGTAGGCGAGGTAACCAAATGTGTCAGGCGAAATCGTTAGCAGATCAACCTGCGTGATCAGAAGTGCGCGATCCAAGCCATTCTGAACGGTAGGCCATGTAAATTACCAAATATCACGATTTGCGAGGATAGGATCTGCTGAAACACGGAGTCAGTATCCACATGGACGTGATCAAAGAGTCGGTCGATTTCGGCATTTCCTTGTTAATATACCCTTACACCCTTTCACTAATTATAAAGTTACTATGTCAGAGAAAATAAATCATCCATTCATTATTTTATTCATTACGAACAAAATACTAATGAGTCTTTAAATAATATATAATTTCATGATAACATAATTAAAGTCTCGTCAAGGGCACGAGATAATACGGAAAACTTACACTCACTTATATAGGTATTGTAAAATTATTACGTTACGCAAAGTTAAACTTGATCGCTTTTTTACGATCCAAAGTATGCGATTACGTTCTTAAACATATCATTAGCTCGTATAAAAAGTCTTAATCACTGTATCAATTACGCAACTCATTTGGCGAACAGTTGGTGAGAGGGCGGCACAGAGTGGAACCCCCTGTCACAAAACAGATAGGTACAGAAGTTACGTGTATGTTCTTTACTTTTCATACCTGCGCTCGGTGGTGGTGCTAGGATTGTCAACTTTGGCTTATGCACAAAAATCCATCTTGGTAATGGCACTCTTGGTTTATTGTTGGGAATGAAAAGGATGGAAATATAAACCAATAATATTCTTATTGATCCAATCTTGCACAAAAAAAATACACAAACTGTCGACAAAATAAATAAATAGATTAAAAAAAAGGAGAAAACATGAAAAGTTATAGTAAATATTGTTGTTTTTGTATATATATATATTTACAAGAACAACAATATTTATAGGAAAAGAATATAAAAAAATAGAAATAGTTTGGGTGTGTGAAGTGTGGGGTGTGAAGTATGTAGTGATGAAGTGGGCATGGGTCGTCGGCTATCTTCAGTGAAGGCTTGAGCTTCGCTCCTGGAGGGTGACAACGCTCCTGGTCCGGTGTCTCTCCTTTCAGTTCTTGGCCTGCCCTGCTGGTGGCTGGCAGGCCCTCTTGATAGGTTGGCCGGCGATTCTGGTTTATCGGCCGGTACTGAGGTAGAAAGGCTGGAGCTGCTGATGGACTGCAGGCGCTTTTAAGCAGACGGGCCGAAGAAGCTGGACGCGGGATGAGGTAGCTGGAGTCCGGGTGGCAGTCCCGTCGATGAGGTTGTAAGTATAGTGAAGAGGACGAGTAGAGTAAAGTTTAGAGAGCCAATCGGTGCTGTATGGGGTGAGGTCTTTTCTTGAGTCCCGGGGCAGCCGGCCCCGGGACAAGGTCTGTTAATAATTTAGAGCTAGGTAGCGAGCTAACAAAAGTTATTATGGCAACAGTTGCCCACGAAATGAATGAATGATCAGGGTGGCTCGGCCTTTTATAGGTCCGGAACCATTTTTTAGACACGATTCGAATCGAACTAAAAAGAATCAAAGTAGATAGTCTGTGAAGGTTGAATAGGCATAGTAGTAGTTGGAGAGAGTATCCGTATCATGGGTACCCATGGCAATGGATAAAAACATTAAGGTGTCACAAATGTCAAGAAAATAAATAAACAAAATTATGCCTAAAATAAATAAAAACAGGATAAAATATAGCAAAAGAAACTGATTTTTTTATTACAGATAAATATAGAGCCCAGGACTCTGGAAAAGTGATTTTAGTAAGATGGGATTCTGATACGTATTTACAAAATGATGAATAGTGCGTGATATCTTTGAAATTGTGCATTGCCAGGAAATATGTGTATAAATACGATGAAGAACTATGATGTTAGATGACAAAAATGTGTGAAATGGAATCTATGAATACCAAAAGAAAGGATCGTCCCTGAGGTACGTTACAAAAAGCGTGTCTCAAGCTAATGGAACTCGCGCTCGCACTGGCCCCAACTTGTCCGAGATTTCGTGTCCGTGAGCGGTGTTTTATGTATGCGTTGTTCGAATATACTTTGTATGCAGATTGAATTCTGTGCCTATCGGTTTTATGCCACGGTGGAACATTTAATGACACACTTGATATCTTTATTATGCACAGCGTTTGCCGAAAGAACTTAAAAAATGCAAAAGCAACCACTGGTTATATCAGCGCGGAAGAAAAGTTTTATAAAGTTTTGTTTCCCAATAACAACTTATTGACCTACAAGGTCCCATTTTTATCTTTTCTCGAATTGTTAAGAAAACAGATATGACGCTCTTTTGTTTTGTCCAAATTTATTCAAGGTGAGAGCCCTTCTGTAAATAAGGTCATGATATTGTCTGTTTTTAATAACTCTTGTTAAAAACTATATAGATTTATATCTACTTAGATAGGTATTTCATTTGATTGCATATTATTTTCCTTTTTAACCGTTTCCAGAAGATTGTTCTCAATCCAGTCATATTCTTATTTATATTTGTTACCACATAGCTTCGTCTTTTTTCATAAATACACTTACACTTTTTTGTAATGAGTAAAAACTGTTAACCTCGCTTCAGGACACGTGGCCTGATCGCGTCATGACACGTGGCTTGGTCGCGTCCGGACACGTGACCTTATCGAAAATTCGTAAGACGAAAACAATAAAATTGGACTTTCAATATATTGAAACATAGTAATATTTTATTTTATTGTATTATAATAATAAGTCTCTAATTAGGACGTATAGGTGGCAGCTTTATAATAGACAATAGATGTCGCTAGGTGCGCTTAAATGTGATTCATGTAAGTTGATTTTTTTGAGAGATAAACTTTTTTAATGTAATATAAATTGTCATGTTTGTGTACGATACGATAGCGTAATAAAAAAAAATGTATTCTACCACATAAATGATAGTACTTTTATACTGATAATTAAAGCAATTCGTGCAAAATTATTCCCCAACCATTCCAAAATAACAAAAACGCACAACGTTAATATTCAAGTTTTCTCATCTGCCGGCACTCCCGGAGTGCAAAGCGTCGTTTTTTTTTATTCTTTTAGACAGAATTATGACGGTGAAATTGAAGGACAGGACTCATCAAACATCATGGATGTTAGACATACTCGTACTAATTTTTTTTCATCTATATATTTGCTATTTTTAGTTAGGCATTTGCATTCAAAAACAGAGGAACTTGATGTTGTATGTGATTATCGTGTTCGGCTGCTATCGTTGAAGTTAAGCAATTTTAGCAGTAGACGGTCATTGGATGCGTGACCAAAAATTTACTACGACTAGCTCCTCCGTGCTTCGGAAGGCTCATTAAGTCTGCAGACGTTAACACTCACCACTGGACCCACGTGGCGGATCATGTCCCCATGGAGAAGGCCTCTGCCCCAGCAATGGGGACATTAATAGGCTGATAATGATGATTCAAATAATATCAAAATGGTGAAATGTACCCGATGAAGAAAGATCTAGCACAAATGTCCATAGGAACTACTCAATGATAAGAATTTCGTGGACGGCGATAAGATATCTCAGGAAAATAGATTAGCGACTATGATGAGGCAAATTTAAATAACTGCTTCAGATGAAAATGGTAACATCAAACTGATTTGATAAAGATACCGGAAATTAGAAAAAGTTATTGAAATGATGTTTAACAGACCACACATCTCGGCTCATTGTAATGTTCTCAACATGCACTTCGGCCATAAACAATTCTAATGGTAATATCCCGCGTCCAAATCAAATAAAGCAACTTGATACATATTATGGCAAATACTTTCTCGCTAGTTGTTCGAACTTGGTGTATTGCACTGATTAATGATTGCTATTCAAACGGCGCAGATTTTTAACAGTTATGTAAGTAATTTGACGACTTTGACGACCTCCGTGGTCGAGTGGTTTGTACGCCGGGTTTCATGGTGTCGCCGACTCGAGAGGTCCCAGGTTCAAATCCCAGTGGGGGCAGATGTTTGTGTGATGAACACGAGCATTTGTACTCCAGTCATGGATGTTTAATTTATATTTCTATAAAAATATACTGATTTATGTATATTACAGTATATGTATTCTATCTGTTACCCTATTATCCCATAACACAAGCCTTATTATAGTGCTTACTTTGGGGCTAGGTTAATTGGTGTGTGGGAAAAAAAAATGAACCAATATCGAATTCGAATAGTCGATTTTCGAACTGTAAACAGGTGCATTTTTGTTGATAACTTACACCCATCTGTTTTTTTATTTATATTTACCCAAATTGAAGTTTCAAATACGTACGTATTTCATAAGAAAATGGATGTCACTAAATTAAATTAAAGGTATTTGCGAATACTTTTTTTAGGGAACCCATGATTAATTCAATGTATACTCACTAATAATTACTTTAATTTAGGTGTCATCAGAAAAATAGATGGGTGCAGAATTTTGCAGCCAGATCTCAGGCTATAAGTATTCGAATTCGATATTGGTGCGTGCTAAAGGTACTGAAGAAAAGGATTCGAGTTTGAGTTTTCTGTTGAAAGCACTCTCGCGACATATGTAGAGATATTACTTAGTTTAGAGCAATTAAAATAAATATTAAAAATATATCTTTTTAAATAATAACAAAGATATGATAGGCAAACAAGCATGGGCTCGCCTGGTGGTAAGCGGTCACTAAAGCCTTTAGATGATTGTGAAACTAGAGTAGCATATGGAATTGAACTGTTATTTTTTTTTTAATTGCACTAATAAGTAACAATAATTTCATTTCTGGGAAATCGTTGGTTGCAATTTGGACTAAAACTAACTTTTCTTTAATTGTTTAATTTCAGCTATAAAAACGTTGATCGGCGACTATGATCACTATAATAACTATTAGGAGTTAGGTAAATTACGTTTGTTCCGCATTGACAATCTTTAGAAAACAATATCGACTCGGTTATGATATCAGACAGAATTTGAAACAATATCTTCAACTCGGACAGCGGAATTATAACCCTTCGTTTACACCAAGAAACAAGTCATATACTAATTTTACACAAAACTTGTATAATACTCATTATGACTGTCTAAAACATTCGCCTTTTACACTGCACTGCAAAGACTACTAGTATCTTTACAAGTATAAATCACTTCAAATTATTTTGTTTGTCGAACAAGTTTGATGCAAGTATTGTACAGTACATGTTTTACACATGTATATAATCGTGAACAAAAAGTAAAGACATTGTAAAAAAAATATTAAATACATATTGGTGTAAACGAGGCGTAAGAAGTATCAAAATCGGAATACATATTGGACTGGTAGTGATGTCTGCTACAAATTTCTGTGAGTTATTTTTTAAATTAATGACTATATAAGTTTTACTAAATGAATTAAGTAAGGTAAAGGTTTTTGGAAAATTACATTTACATTAGTATAGTGTAGTGATTTAAAAAGAATCAAACAACTTTTTTGTTTCATTATTTTGATAAAAGCCATAGGACTGTTGCTTTTTTGTAATAAATAAATTTCCGATTTTACAATACTATGCTTTCAAAAAATTACGTTCTTCAAATGCGCTCTGCTCAGGTGCTCAGCTGCTCAGCTCTGCACGTTCATACTTCAAACAAACACAAACCGAACGGAGAGTTGAGGATTTTCCTCTTGAATACTGTATTCGTAAAAACATGCTCCAGAAGAAAAACATGTTTTTTGTTTTTTTTTTTTCAGTACGTTTAGAAAAAAAAACCTAGCTTTTTTGCATCTCTAGCAAAGTGACATAATGTCATTATAATTTGTTTTGACACTGTCTTAGAGAATCTAAGAAAACAAAGTAACTTTTTGAAATCCGATGGAGACAAGTCAGTTTATGGTGTAGGTAAGTACCCCTTTTTATGTTAATAAAATAAAAAAAAAATCTAAGTTTTAGTTACAGTATCATATCTCTGTAACCTATTTTAAATATCATAAGTTTCTTATGTACTTCAAATTATTTAATACTTAAATTTACATTATGTTAATGTAACATTTCTCATAATGTCTTGTATGTTCTGTGAGGTGTATGTCAATAAAGAATATTATTATTATTATTATTATAGTTTTTGGCATAGTAACAAAATACTACTCAGAATTACTTACAACCCACCGTGATTTTTTTATCACCCGATAAAAAGTTTTATACAAATAGCAACTGATTCAATTGACAGATCGAATGGACATTCGAAAGTAAGTTTTTATCTATTAGGTTTTATGAAATCTTAGTGGTGGTATGTATTATTTGGTCTGCTCAATAGAATGCTTTCATCCCATTGCAAATTGTATTCTTATAATTAAATGAGTGTTACCTTGTTACTTTTTTTGTGAATTTTGGGTTTTAGTTGGTTTTAGACACGCTTGACGTACATACCTCATAAAGCTTCAATATCTGCCTTCTACCTTAGCAATAAGGTCTTTTGTGTTTACAATCCTGTGTTTTCTGTACGTCTGAAAAACTATCTCAATGCAATAAAAAAATATTAATTATTCATTCATTCACATTTCATTTATAATCATTGTATTCAAAATACCTATATGTAAATAAAAATAATTATCTTGTAAAATAAATAAGGCTCCTGCCTGACTGATATTGAAACAGCAACATTAATCTGCTTTAGTTACTTGATATGAGAATCATCCGCTAACTTAATTGAGAGGCACACCTTTCCATTTTAACTTTTATTATGAAAAATCTTACACTCTTCCATGTGCACAATCTGCTTTACAAAGCGGCACGAAATTTTGGTTTTACGAAAATATAATAATTCAAGGTTACAGGCAAGACACAAATCTGCGTCTTAGGTTATCTGGGCATCTGCCCAGATAACCTAAGATAACCTTGTGCATCTGCACAAACCACATGATACCGAGACCCCGATATTCGTGTCAAATTTCTTCTCTTGTTAACGAGACGATTTCAACCTGGGTCTAGGCACACATTTAAACCGTGTCTTTGTCCGGTCGTCAGTTAGGTATGGGACACGTTAACGACACCAGCGAAAAAAAATACTACGAAGAATTAATGAGTCGGCAGAATGTTCTAACAAATCCCAGTGACGGTATCCCAAACCGTCGCCAACATCGTCGCCAGACCCGGGTAGAAATGTTCTCGTTACCTACCAAGCACACAGACTGCAAGGCAGCGCCATTTCCTCGCATTGTAAGTAAAGCATAATATCAAATCAACACTTGTACAAGTATTATACGATTTGAAATAAGAAATAGATATTGCAGTTTACTGACTTTTTTATTTTAAGCATTTAATCTGCTTGATTTTGTAAATCTAAAGAAATAAAGTTAACTCAGTCAAGTTTTAGGCAGAAGAATGAAAATATTTACTGTTTTTGATATTTTTTCACAAAAAGATTCTCGTATTTATTGATCATAGACGTTTAAGAAGATGTCATTAAACTTTATACTCGTAGGTATAATGGAAGTCGCCTAGATTGCTCACTTTTAATACATTTGTAATATAATATTACGCCCGGACAATATTTATATAGGACTTTCCCTGAAGTAGATCGGCCATTTCTCGTCAAACACATTTTCGGTAATGGTCCAAGATTTTTAATGTATTTGATCTGCAACAGTTATAGTTCTGTTTATTTATATTAATAAATTACATTCTTAAATAATAAATGTTTTTTATTATCATATAAACTGGAATTCACATTTGCTCGTGTAAAGATTCTATTATCGTTAATGGTCATGCAAGCACAAGTTTCTTTTCTTGATGACAAAAATTACATTCACTTAATTTATTATAAGTCACATTTCTTTTCACGTGAAGAAAAACACAGATTGTACATTAATTTTGATAAAATTATGAGATATGGGAGTGAAAAGGGGGAGGTAAAAGTTTATATAGGAAACCAATTTTTCCAATCTGACTAGTCTCCTATAAGCTAACAAGACCGCTTATACTATTAAGCAAGCCATATGTGGATCCCTATTTGATTATCCGTCTGTCCATCGTCTATCACCCAATTTTTACAGGCAAACAGTTTGGAGTTAAGTTTATATATGTATAATTATGTCTTCAAATTTCCATGGTATAAACATCAGATTGACCCAAAGCCAGACAAGTTATCACAAAATATACAAAGCCCACACGGATAAAGTGGGGCGCAATAAAATTAACCTACTTAATCGAGTATTATATCTTTATTTAAAGCTCCTTGAATAGATGAATACTAAATAAATTTTATTTTGATAAATATTGGAAAACAAATGAATGTCAACCAAAGGCAGAGCGAAATTTCGTAACTATGAACTTTAAATTGGGTAATGATCTTTATTATTACATTTATTTTATTGACAAATAACAATATATTAATAAACTATATTTTTCATTGAAATTTCTACAATTTCTACTGAATCCTAAATGTGCGAAATCTGTACGCACTTGATTGATTTTATTAGACAAGTAACGGTCGCTTCAGCCATTTCCCTACATGAATCACTTTTGTGACTTAAATACCAACTTCAAAAGGGAAAAGGTTCTCAATTCATCAATCGAAACGACTATTTGTTTTATGATGATGATGATGAGAAAAGCCAGCGTATCATCTATTTCTCTTTCGGCTATGGGAGATTTGATGACATCATAATCGGTGTAAAATTTTTGTAAACAGCCATAACACAGAAATGCAATTGTGCCAAATCATGACACTAACAAAATTAACGTACCATAAATTTTGTAAGAAAGTCACGGAAAGGTATTTCTATACCAAACATTGTATTTTCACTGATCCGTATTTAGTCAGAGGCAGCTTCAGGGTATCGTAAAAGATACCAAGGTTGAACAAAGACATCAAATGGCACACATTTCATCTCAAATTACAAGACTTCACTCATAATATAGACTTTACATGCACACGTTTGTTGAAGTCCGAGTGTTCACAAAGGCTCTTAAATCTGAATTTAGCATTCTGCGAAATTTGCTCTGGGCTATCAGCGAAAAATATCTAAAGAATAGCAAACAAATCTTGTTGGATTAGCAATGATGTGAAATCATGACGCAAATATATTGCTTTTGAGTTTTATTTGACGTTATTGTTGTTGCAATATTGTATCTTGAAATTGTAATATTGTCAAATTAGATTTATCTTTCTTACTTTTTAAAACATATTTTCTGTTAGGACATTAATTTTGAATTGAAATGGATGTTTGATTTGTTATATTTATGATATTAAAAAAGTAATACTTTTTTTAAGATGAATTTTGAAAGATTTTTATCGAAGTGCTAAATCAAATTACATAATAACATTAAATAAATCTTAACTTATAAATTCATTGCTATTTCATAAAAGAGACGAAACAGTCGCTATATTTCCAAAATTAAACCTTTTTTTTTTCATAATTAATTATACTTTAACATATTTTTAGTTTTAAACATTTCACTACTAGGTGTTTAAATCTAAAGAAAATTTCACAAAAAACCCACCACTCAGTCCAGTTTTCAGACGGGATTCGAACCCGCATCTTCCGCTAGTCGGGCGAATTATTTGATATTATTGTTGATTACTATTATTAGTACTTAGTATGTTGAATATGGTTTATTTGATAAACCACTGATTTGATCTTTGCAATCCAAGGGATGGCATAGATCAAATCAGAGAGAGTTATTTACTGAGCCAAAATAAAAGCCGAAATTAACGCAAGAAGGGGTCTACTTAACGCAAGAAAGCACGACATTTTGCAGGTGAAAATGTAATTTTCACATCACGACTCCCCACGGATATTAACACCTGATCCCAGATGCTGGAGTCGTAAATTCGATATTATTCGTCCGTAGACAACCAATTATTCAAGCATTTCGCTCAGGTCACCGCAGGTTGGTAGTGTTCCGTTTTTTCCCTCTAGATGCTTCAGATTTCTTTAGAAATTGAACCGTCGCTAATTACAGATCTAGGTATAGTTTAAGAAATCTTTTCCGCGTTCTCCACTAATTTTGAAATGAAAATTAGTGTCAAAACGATACGAGTAAACACTCTTATTGTTTATGAAAGATATGTTCCTATTAATATGAAAGGATTACAGTAATCCTATTGTATGCGACATGATCAATTGGACTTCCCATCTTGAAATCTGTTAAGTTATTGAAATTACAATTATCATGTGAAATTTGCATTACCACTCTTAACAACCCGTTAAATTAAAATAATTTATCTATTGACTTATATGATGATCAACTAAATTGTGTTATTGATCAATTTCCTTTAATACCTTTATCGTTATATTTTCAGTCAAGGTTTTGCGTGGATAAAAATAAAAATAAATAAATATCTCCAACACACACCAATTAGCCTAGCCCCAAAGTAAGCACTATAACGCACGCTTGTGTTATGGGATGCTGGGATAACTGATAGAATACATATACTGTAGATATATAAGTATATTTATATAGAAATACATATTAAACATCCATGAATGGAGTACAAATGCTCATGTTCATCACATAAACTCTGCGCCCACCGGGATTCGAACCCGGGACCTCTTGAGTCGGCGACACCTTGAAACCCGGCGTACAAACCACTCGGCCACGGCGGTCGTCAAAATTGATTGGATGCTTTTTAATTATCATGTCAAAGCAAAAGCGACTGTATTCAGAGTACCTACATAGATAAGTGATTGTACAATTGTATAAATGGCGAAAAAAATCATTGACCACATTATGATAAATTATGATTTCAAACTTTCGCCTTCTATTAGTTATTGCATTGCATCTAGTTTTTCATTTGGCTTCACTTTTTGCCTTGTGTTGGTTTTGTCAATTTAATTTGAGCTATTTGCAACAACGTCTCGGTGATGTGGAAACCAATAGCTTCTTTTTAAAGGAGTGACCGTTAGTATCTATATAGTGATGGAAATTAGATTGCAAATAATGTCGGAAATCAGTCTTCGTTTGTTGGGTCATTATAATGAACGAACATTAATTTAATTTACAAAAGCTTTGTACTTTAAAAGTCAATCGGATGTTTTTCTATTTACCTAATCGAAAATAGTAGGTTGGAGATAGAGAAACACTCTTTCGTCTATTTTTTTAATTAATAGATACTTTCCAAGGGGGAGTACACTTTCACCCCTTTTTTATTTTAAAACATTAACGACTGTTATGAATGAGTGTATTACATAATAAAAGAATAAATATGGTATAAGAGAAGTTTTTTTAAATATAAATATTTGTAACACACACATGAATTAGCCTAGTCCCTAATTAAGCACTGTGTTATGGGGTGGTAGGTAACGGATAGAATACAAATATAAATATATTTTTAATTAGAAATACTCACAAACATCCATGCACACAAAGTACAGGCTTATCATGCTCTACGAGGAATGAAAAGGACAGACTGTTGTCATGTTTACAAATAACAAACACGAATAGCCAAGTGATATGGTGAATGAGATGTGATCCGGAAATCATTGTGATGAACTCCATCATCTACATGTTTTCGAATATGGCCTGTGCGTTGTTACGCTTTTACTGATACGCTAGAAAGTTAGTATTTATTTCCCTCCCAGTCCAGCATAGAAGAAGTAACGACGACACAAAGAGACATCTTCTTGTCAAAGTAACGAGTTGTGTTGATACTTTACTGATATCAACTACAATAACGGACCAAGTGTTTGTCGTGTGTAGGGTTCCGTAGTTGCCCGTAAAAGAAATAATCGAAAAATAGTGTAAGTAGCCCCTAAGAAATTTTATAGGACCTATTCAACGATACCCCACACGATGTGGTAGACGATGAAAACAATTTCATCTACACGTTACTTGTAGGGGAGCTACCCTAAAAAAAATATTTTTCAAAATGTTATTGTACCACTTTGTTGGCCAAATTCATATAAATACCTTCACAAAATAACAACTCGCTAGTGTCAATAGTCTCAAAGCAAAACCTCGGACGGACAGACAGACGGACATGATGAAACTAAAGGGTGCCTTGTCAGGATGAACCTTAAAAAGGCATAAAGTTCAACCCTTTTTTTTCAATAGAGTTAATAACGCCTGTAAGTCTATTTTAAAAAAAAACTATCTTTTAATGTTATATATATAATAATCACCCTTAAAAGACTAACAGTATTTTCACACTGTTTAAAATGTCGACTTTTTAAAATACATTTTTGTCATGTTAAACTACAAATTTAGAAGACGCAACCTAAACACCCCCATTTGCCAATAAATAACACCACCACCAGCACCGGCGCATTAATCAGTATGAATTAAGAAAACTGTAACACAATCAGTAATTAATAGTCCATATTCATCTCGACATAAATACCATCATCGTGTGCTCTATCATATCGGGACGAAATAAAATACTCCAGGGACCTCCAGGTGTGACTGCATAAATATAAAACTACGGGCAACCCGCTGGCAACACCATGCCCGCTGTCATATTAACTGTTACATTAAATTACTGCTACGAAATTGATCGACCTTTCGTACTTATTATCTCAACAACGATCATACGAATATAACTCTAATTTATAACAGTTTTAAGTCAGCGTTTCAAGTGTAGCTCTGTCGCTGCATTTGACGTTTGAGTTTTGAAAACCTCAGCGGCAATGTACCAGAGCTCGCACATTGATTTCGGCTCTTTCGAAAAGCCATCCTTTTTTGTTCATTTGTTTGTTTTAATAATATTTTATCCGGTGTGATGGACCGACCGCATTTGTCAGCTTTGTGAAATATAACCGCATCTCTCTGAGAAGGCAGTGCTGGTTAATTAATTAGTGTGAGTAAGTATGTTAATGAAGGGATGGGCAGCTAATGAGTTTTAGCTCGCCTGATAAATAAACAAACGCGGTCTACTAAACTAGATACTAATCTGAGTTTGCTGATGAATTATTAAAATCGCATAAATTAGACAATCAAAAAGTTTTCGTACGGAAAATGATACAGTATGATTAATTTTTGTAAGTATATTCCGAATAAGAGGATATTTACATATATGTTTTTAATATAGGTTTAACTCCACTTAGACTTTCTAAATTCATCTATTTATTACTTTTTTGACAATTCGCATCATTTTCAGGCTGCGTCGTTAAGAGTTATGTGAGTGAGTGGAGTGCGTGAAAACTTAAGAATAAAAATAGGTTTAACTCTTATCTTCGATATAATAGTTTGAGGTTTGCATTTGAACAAATGTATGGGACCTGTGCCTTTTGGATTTCCAACATGAATAAATTCGGTTTACCTCACGGGAAACGCTTTTTCGCTGTCCCGTTATATAAGCCGAGTTAAATGAATTTGGCAATACGAATGCAGCAATTCCACTTATACTCACATCAAAGGGCTTAATAAGATTTGCCGAGCTTATATGATTCATTTTGCAAATACTGGCAGTTATTACTTTAATACTTAAAAAGTAATTTTCGATAAAAATAAACTTGTTTTGCATATTTTCTACTGCCGTAATTATAGAATTGGAAACCCATCATTTACATTAACTTATACCAATTAATATAGCTAAGCACCCAGTCTTCCACTAGCTCTCCATTGTAATAAGGATTCTTTTATTTTTTATTTCTTATAAATCTAATATGTAAAATTCTCGTGTCACGGTGTGCGTAATTGAGATACTCCAAAACGGCTTGACCAATTTTTGTGAAATTTTATATGCATATTCAGTAGGTCTGAGAATCGGACAAAATCTATTTTTCATCCCCCTAAATGTTAAGGGTGGTACACCCTTAAATTTATTTTTTGGTTGAAATTTTTGGTTTTATTCTTAATGATACATCATACAAAAATGCATACAACCCTAAATTTTCACCCTTCTAACACCAACCCCTATTTGTTATGGCGGTACGAAGTTCGCTGGCACAGCTAGAATAGTATAATTTTTCGAATAATGTATGTTAATACTCATAACCTTTAGACCTCGTTAAATCGGTTTTTCCTCCAATTTTTTTAACACCGCCGAATGCAACTATTAGATTTTTAATTTAGTTGTCGATTCTGTTATGTTAAAGTAAAAATCGTATCTCAATAATATTTCTTTTTGACACAGTTCCTGTTACTAAAACATAACATAACATAAGCATATTACCATGTAAGAACGTGTAATTTATTGCAAATAAACATTATTATTATTTATAAAGACTAACACAATTCATTTGTGATTTAGTATTTTAGTTACTAGGTGTAACTGTGTCAAAAAATACAACTACTGTAACAACATAAATGTACTATTATTACTTAACTTAGCAGAATCGACACCCTGATCGCTTGAAAAGTAAATTGCGATTTGCTAATGATCCATCGTTGACGTCATACACATAAACGCAGCGTGTCCAATACGTTTCGGCTAAGGTTCGTTATATGTCGTTTGCCTAACAACTCGTAATAGGCGACTGTCATTAACTGTGTTAACCCTGCTGACAATTCGTAAGGGTATATTGCAAGTCACTCAGCAGTAGGGCTGCTACGAAATGTAATAAAGTATTCTTATTGTCAGTATTATTTATGTGTACCCTTAAAATATTAGTATGATTTTATGATGCCGTAAATTTCGAGCTTATGAATAAAACTATGGAAGTAATAGAAGAAAAAACTAAGTTTAAAACTAAAGCCCAACTTTGTACTTAGAAATAGAAATAGCGGTATGAAACAGGAAAATATTTTTATTTACAACTAGTGGCCCGCCCGCGCTTCGCTTCGGTGTAGAACTGTAGTGTAGACTATAGTTTTTGTTCTCAGGCTTGTATTATACACAATGACATTCTTCTAATACCTACTTACAATAGGCACGCGCCACCAGGCGCCCCGCCCGGTAGCGTCGGAACCGCTATGTCCCTGCATTTTAAATCTGTAATATCTTCGAAAATATTCATTTAAATTACATGCGTTAAATAGCCAAATTGGTCTATATTAAATGCACAATGTATTTAAGGTCCTTAATTGGATAAGGAAGAATGTTATATTGCTGAAAATCGCTTCGTAAATAATCTATTATTTCTCGTAAAAAGTATAGGATAAAAATGGTTATTGTGGCTTATCCCTAAGAGATAGACAGATACCATGGCGGACTTTTTTGTAGACATTTTTAAGGTATACAATACTGTAGTACATTATTTTGATCGATCTCGTAGGGTTCAGCCAGCGTTTGCAATGTAAGCGGAAAAAACTGTGTTTATTTACGACCTTACATTAAAAACCTCTAAAATTATCAGTTTCCAACCGTTACACAAAAATAATCCTTATAACATGATTCAGTATTCACGTGCGACGGCGCGATGGCTTATTTCATATATAAGTTCAGTGTTTATATACCGATTTCTATGATTCTTTTTTTATTGAATAGGTAATAATGTTAACTTTTTTAAATTAGGGATGAGTGAGAGTATTATAAACGTAAGAGTAAATAAATATAATCAGAATGCTCCGAACTGCTAAGCTATCAGGAGTTACACGTGTTATTGTGAGTCAACCATAAAAGATAGACATATGCTGTTGCAGGATATTTTTTAGACAATTTTATCTAGAATATTTCCTTCATACATGATTTCTATGTAACTTTAACCATTAAGGCTGCACACGCGACGGAAGCTTAAAAAATGGAGTAACTTCTCCCGTTTTCCCAGCATTTCCCTTCACTACTCTGCTCCTATTGATTGTAGCGTGATGAAAAGTATACTATAACCTGCCCAGGAGTATGAAGAATAATTGTACCAAATTTCGTTAAAATCCGTGGAGTAGTTTTTGTTTCTATAAGAAACATACACACAGACAGACAGACAGACAGACAGACAAAAATTTTACTGATTGCATTTTTGGCATCAGTATCGATCACTAATCACCCCTGATAGTTATTTTGAAAATATATTTCATGTACAGAATTAACCTCTCTACAGATTTATTATAAGTATAGATTATGTCGTTACATAAGTTCAAATAAAGTATTCGATAGAGTTATCCTGTTAATATTATAAATGAGAAAGTTTGTATGTTTATTAACAATCACGCAAAAACGGCTTAATTACTGGCTTATCGGGATTAAGACATAGGATACTTTTTATCCTGAAAAAAGTGAGGTTCCTGATAGATTCTCAAAAAATGTAATTATAAAAGTAGTGTTTAGTTGTTTCCGCCTAGATAGTAGTGGTAGTAGTGCAGATTCAAATCCTATACAAATGCTTCAATACATTTTTTTATTTTATCTGAATACTGGCAAAGTAATCCATAGAAGAAAGCCGTAGTCTTGTGCTATTTATACTATATACTAGGAACGTTTCACAGTAATACATTTCAACACGACAATATTAGATTTAATAATTTTAAAGGCTTCATGAAATATAAAGTAAAAATAAATTATTTAACTAAACAATATACCTAAATGAATAGAAACAACTTTGAATAACAGAACTAATCGAAATACAAACGCGACAGCCCTTGTAGTGGCGAGTAGGAGAATCGCCTCTTCCCGATTAAGAGATCCGATAACAAGACGGCGCGTGTGATGTTCTCAAATTAAATTTCAACTATTTATGATAATAATTACTAAATTTCAAAAGTACCTACGACCAACTTTCATTTGAAAACAATTGTTAGCTTGACAAATGCTAGAATTCTTCTACAATTTTTATTCGATTGTGAAAATTTTACGGTCCGTAATATAGGAGATGGCTCGTAAATCTTATTCGGTTCGGCAGCGTCGAAACATAAGTATATCATTTGGAAGCTCGTTTTAAAAATTTTAAAAGCTAGATGTTTAAATCTAAGGAAAATTTTACCAGAAAAAAAGACCAGGCAGTAGACCCGCACCCTTTGCTATCCGGGCGAACGCACTGACCATTATGCTACCGCGGCCCTGATGGCCGTGTCGAATTTTCTCTAGTATTTATTAAGCTGCACGGCAGCGCCATCTCTTCGCATTATAGGTAACCCACAATGTCAAATGAATATATTTACAAGTATCAAACATTTGAAAGAAAAAATAGCAATTTTAGTAATATTTTAATTTTGAAGCATTTAACTGCTACATGTTAGCGAAGGGTGCGGGTTCAAGTGCCAAATTACTATGGAGTTTGACAGTTAGACGCGATATAACCTTTGCGCACGAATAAACCTTTCTGGGTTTTTGTTTGCACTATATGTATTATAATTGTAATATTGCTTGATTAAATAAATATAAAAAAATATAAAACGTGATATAATGTAAATTGTAGTGCTCATGCTACGGGGGCATTTGCGTCTCTACGAGTATTCAGTATCGTTATCCGAAACTGCCGATTTCTGCACGTAACTTTGAGTTTAATTCGTTTTTTCTTTTGGACTGCTTGATTGAGAAAAATATTTTTCTTTGTATTGATTTTACTTGTTGATGAATCTACATTAATATATTATCATTGCATTATTACCTAATTGTCAAATATTATGCGACGAATACTCAAGTTTACATAATATTCCGCCCTAATATTCAACTATTAAGCAAAATCACTAACAAGCAAAATATTTACACGAATTGATTCGTCGGATATATCGGATATCATGGATTAGTTTGGAATATTCAATGAATGAACTCGAATGCAGATCCCATTGCAGCAAATTCGATGAATGTTTGTTTAGACTTAATAAATTTATCGGTTTATGTAAAGGTATCGATTCTGCTATATTCAAAATGAATACTTTGAATTACATATTACACACAAATCGATTTTCGAAAACTACGCTAAATTTAATCATATTTTGTGTTTATTACTTTATTTAAATACGTTATGAAAATCGGCATTGGGTTTCATTTTCAGTATTATATAATTAAATAAACAAATAAATATTTCCAACACTCAAACCAATTAGCCTAGCCCCAAAGTAAGCACTGTAAGAGTTGTGTTATGGGATGCTAGGGTAAATACATACTTAAACCTTGGCATTTGATTCTGATAACTACCAAGCAAGTTTTAATTGACCTCCGTGGCCAAATGTTTTGTACGCCGGGTTTTATGGTGTCGCCGTCTCGAGAGGTCCCGGGTTCGAATCCCGGTGGGGACAGATGTTTGTGTGATGAATACGAGCATTTGTACTCCAGTCATGGTTGTTTAATACATATTTTCTATATAAATATACTTATATATGTACAGTATATGTATTCTATCCGTTACCCTTTCATGAACTGTGATAGCTGACTAACTGAGCTAGCCAGGTAAAATTTTCACAGAAGATGTATTTCTATTGCCGCTATAACAACAAACAGTAAAAGCAGGTTAAAATTTCTATTTAGGGGGGGGGGGGGGGGCGTACAACAGACAAGATATTTTTGCCATATTTTGCTCTATATTGATAACGGCAACAGGTTGACGCTTATAGTATGCACTTTTAAATTAATATTTAAACTAAACAAAAAAAAAAAATATTAAAATTATTCATTATAAAATTTTAACTGAATTGTCAAGCGTTATGAATGAGCGAATATTCGTTTAAACTAATAATTCTAACGATCTTCATTTCCTGGATTATCAGGCCAAGCCTCCTCTTTCTAATAAGAAGGCAAGTACTTGTGAAAAGTTCACGTCCTTAAAAAAAAAACCTTGTATCATCATGAAACTTGGCAATTATTATATGTAGATTAGATGACTATACAATATTATGGTACCATCGAGCTGGTCTGAGCTGATGGAACCTTGGACTGCCTTCTTGTAAACATATCGAGTTTGGGCTCATAAGATTCGTCTCAACATATTCTATTCATTTTTCCTGATGACTGAAACTAAAAAGAGTAAAATAAATTAATAGTTTAAAAAAAAACTAAAAACACGCTTTTATTTACTGCACTAAAAAGCCAAAAATAAACAAAATATACTCTCTGTTATATTCATTAGGGCCTTAGAGCTGGCCATGTTTATATTAAATAAATTATTAACTGGCCCATTCAACAAACGTGATGTTTTCTTATTATATTTTAATGTCTAATGTTGTATAAATAATGGTATAGAACATTTCGTGAGCGAATCCGACTCGCACTCGACCGGTTTCTCTAATAACCTATCTATGTACCTACTCCAAGTGCACAAAGTAGTGTAAATAGAAAAATTGAAGCTCCGAATATTGACTCAGCTGTCGATGGTTTAATTAAACACTGTCATAATATTTACTTGCAGATCAGACTAATGTAATGTTATCCAAGACAGAATTTTAATTTGTACGTACATATATAAAAAAATACAATATAGTTTATTCGAAAGAAAATATTACTAGAAAATTCCACGCGGAGCAGGCAGCAGACGGGACTCGAACCCGCACCCTTCGCTATCCGGGTGAATGCACTGACCATTATGCTGCCGTGGTCCGCCGTGTCTAATTCTTTCTAGCCTTTCTTAAGCTACAAGGCAGCGCCATCGACATCGAGCAGTTAAATCGAACTTAAAAAATAAAAATTATAACTATAGTTTATTCGGTTTGATAGTTTACTCTTTTTATGTCAAAAGATTATGTCGACAGTGGAAAAAGCAAAATCGCTTAAACGCCTCTTTAGTAACTTTACAGAAAGGGGATCAAAAAAATTTATTTAATAAAATATCTTTTCATTGCAAAACCCACTGTAAATGAGAAGTAGCGCCATAAAAATAAAAACATATTCAAAAAATAATATTTTCTAAATATCTTCCTTTTAAAAATTTACGTAGTGCCTTTTCTTTACGAATGTCGTTTTAGCGAAAATCACTCGGTCCTCCAAACATTTCTTGTCAAGCAACAATCAAATCATACGTCAAATAATAGGGCGTAAGCGCCATTGGTTAAAAGTCACTATAATTTATGTCGCTTCAGCGTTGTGAACAATAAATATCTTCCAAAAATTCAGATGCTTATGCACCAACAAAGTATTCAAATCTTCACGAAACAACTAAACGAACGAAACTAAACAGATCGACGCCGAAAAATATCTGATTAAAATGATATACAGGGCGTCCCACGGGTTTGTCACATGGATGGGAAAGTATATTAAATATTGAAAATAGGATATTTTACTGAAAGAAGACATGTTATTTTAAATAATAAATAGAACTGCATTCACAGTTTTTAAAAAGTCGCCTGCCAAAACCGGGAATCGAACTCGTGAAATTTGAAACAAAAAACACATGTATTTTTTGATAACCGTCGAAAGGGTTAATCATGGGAATTATTTTTTCCAGAATAACACAGCATTTTAAACGAAAGAAAAATCACGAAATTTGACAATAATTGAACTCAAACTACAATAAGAAAGAAACGGTGCAAGGTTTGTATAAGTATCGCTTTATTATTTTTTTCACGTACCCATAGTAAGGAAATTCGTAGTATTACTATGTGAGCATCAGTGCTATTCTATAAGATATTTTTTTGCGGTTTGCACACCGTTGCCTACACTGACTGAACTCCCCACCCCTGGAACCCTGAAACCTTACTCACCTTCAGATTAACTGTGATCTTCTGTAAGGTTGGTGGGTGTTACTTCTCCAGACGGTCGCTACAATTCGAACAGGATATCCGATATGCTTTACTTCCCTTAAACTCTTCGTAGATATCTCTTACAAACATTTGACGACCTCCGATGTTTGTGAGTGGTATGTACACCGGTTTGCAAGGTATCGCCTACTCAGTAGTCCCGGGTTCGAACTCGGCGGGGCAAATGTTGGTAAAATTTCATACCGTTACCCTTACATCCCATAACACAAGTAATTTTTTAAAAGGCTAACAGAGATAATGACAGGGTAAAGTAAACGCAATTCTACTTAGTCCGTCAGTAAGATTATCAAGAAATAATGGACACGTATTTTTTCTTTTGTCGTTCAACCAAAAAAAGCAAAGATAAAGCGCGTAACAGTTTGGGGGTGGTGGCCATTACGCAATGGTCGGTCAATGAATGGGTGACCAAAAACTTAATATCTCTAGTTCCTCCATGCTTCGGAAGGCACGTTAAGCCGTTAGTCCCGGCTGCATCTGTAGTTGTTAGCACCCACCAGACTGCACTGGGCCCATGTGGTGGGTCATGGCCTGTCACACTACTCCATCCTCACGGTAGGCCTATGCCCCAGCAGTGGGGACAATTATAGGCTTATGATAATAAATTATAAATTAACAATAAGCTCCTCTATTTCATGTTTTTTTTTCATAATGACAAGTTTCGTTGTAGTCCATGCACAGCACAATGTGTGGGCTTGTGTCAAATCAGGTTAAGCACCGAATCGTGTCATCACTGCTCGTGACAAAGGTAAAGTAACCCTAAGTGAATATAATAATGTAATAGCTGGTAATGAGCCGCTATTTACCTCGGATCGGTTACGTGACATACTCGCACTCGCCCGTGAGCACTAACGGTGCTTATCTATATGATTTCCATCGTCTAAAGATTGAAAATGTTAATATAAATAAAAAATATATTTCTAAACCGAATGATGACTTCATGTATCTTGTCTATTATCAAAAAGTTGTTTTATCCACATAATTAAAATACTAAAATACTAAGGGGTAACATGTGGTCTGACGTCACGATAATCGTGATAACAACCAGAAAAGTACTTCACCTGTGGCACCAGAGATGTCACCACATATTTCCAGTCTCATAGTATCCAGTTCTTACGCGTCTTCAGAGGTAAGTATTACAGTGTTAGCGGTACGAGGCGCAACATATTACCCCACCCCACTTAATGTTAAGTGTAAGTGGAGTCCAGTGTTTGGTCTCCTCTAGATACTATTCGTATTGTCTTGATATACTATCATACACCTTTGGAATCTATAACGTGGTTCGTGTCAGTCTGCATGTCTGCACTTTTTTTATTTCTTATCTGATCCAAGCCTAGAAACCTGCTGTGGTCAGATAAGGGATTGCGGTCCACTCAGGGGACAAATGTTGGGGTAAAGTTAAATTTAAAAAAAAAACTTCCTCAAAAATCCAGATTTGATAATAGATATTTTTTTTTAAATTTCCGGGTTGCTAGGAGGGGAGGGGTGAGGTTCATCTAAAAATCTAAAAAAAAGAAACACCTAAAACAAAAAGAAAACCTGATTCTGAACTTCATAGCAAACTACACGAAAAAAGTATCGATACTTTATGGTATCGAGTACTTTTCCTTTCGATACCGATACTTTTGTACTCGATACTTTGTATTCGATACTTTTACTAAATGAGTACTTTTTGGCAAGTATCGATACCTTTAAAATTTTGGATAAGCGCCTCATATTGATGGCAACGCCATCTTGTTAAATCATAGCAAACCTTCTAAAACATTCCATAGAGGTATTTGACAAGTTTTAGGCAACGATCTCACGTTATTGACTAATGTTTATGGAGTCCGTAAAAAGTGGATATTCATCATTTTGTCGTGTATTTCAGTAAAAATAACCAAATCAAAAACTCCATTTTCAAGTTGCCGCGAAAAAGTTTCTCTGGACAATATGGCGTCTTACTTTAGTGTGTGACGTCACACGACTGTTATTAAAACGTCAAACGATACAATGTAATGTCACTTTGATCCGCCAATCCCAAGCATTTTGGATCATGGGACAATAGATAAGAAAACTAATATCTTTTTCGTTATTTTGGCACTTTATGTTTAATACTGTCAAATGCCCTATTGCGTTGTTATAAAGTCAGTAACTGACATATTCAAATTCTTTCCAATCTGTTACTGTGTTTATTTTGCGCTTTGTTTTGTTTGTTTCATAGTTATTTATTTAGCGGCCATATTATTAGGAACTGTGATTGATTCGCCGTTTATTGTGCTTTTCGCTTGACGTATTTGATTTATTCAAGTGTAACACTAACTTTCTGTCTGTGCTGTTAAAATTCAAGAAAAGTAAGTTTAATTTGAAACAAATCTGAAAAGTTTCATACTTTTAAATTGTTTAAGATTTCGATCTTTTTAATTAACATTTTAATTATGAATGTAATATTAATCAACACTTTTTTAGTGTCAGAAATCACAGCAATTTTCTTTTCATGATATAATATAGCAATTTGTGGATTTTGAATTATACGTACTTTAATAAAATTCGATTGTTTTTCTTTCAATTTTAACAGGGGGGGGGGGGGGGCTGTGCTCATCTGGCCACAGAGGCTCCGATAAGGCCTTTTAAAATATACTCGATACTTTGAAGTATCGATACTTTTGTTTCGATACTTTTACGAGTACGATACTTTTTTACCGATACTACTCATGAGTACAGTATCGATACTTTCTATTCGATATCGTGTCCCTAAGCAAACACCCCAGATTCGCGCGACAGTCTCATTCCTATTTCTGTACTTTACAACGTAGATTCAATCACTATAATAAAAAAATGCAAAGTATGTCACCTTTTAGTTTCGGAACGGAACCTAAACAGTAAAAAAAGAAACCTCGAAACTCTACATTCCTAACAAAACATTCGATTTTCGGTGAAAAGAAACAGTTTTTAACGCCAATAAGCATACGGTGGTTACTTACTTGTAAATACATAATATGCCTCTACTAACAAGCGGAAAGCAAAAGCAATGCGTTTTATCGGCTTATTGTTAAGTTCTTCGAGAACAGTGCTCCATTACGTCGTAAGGGTTCCTTCAAAATTTGTCTTACCTATTTCATTCGTTCATCAAATATAAACCTTACGCTAGTGAGAAAAAGCTCAAATTCCAAAGAGCCACCAGAAAACTTTTTTAAGGAAACCTTCGCCAGACCACCTGGATGAAGCAGAAAATGGTTTTTGTACACGATTTCATGTCATATTTAAATTTTGTCTTTCAACGAAACAATTCGATAATACCGAAGTTGTTTAAGTTGGTTTGCACCAAACAATAATACACACATAGAAATATAGAATATTCTGACTGGCATTGCAATAAAATATACAATTTAAGGGTTTGGTAACCTAAGAGTGATATTGGAACCCTTACTAAACATCTCTGTCAATTCGTCAGTCTGTATCTGGGGGTGGTGTATCACAGTGGTGCCGCCAAGACGACAAGACGAGCCAACCGAAGCGCAAGGGCCAACCTAACTTTTCTCGGAGCGCTTCGACGTTTTTTTTTGAACCCTTATAACTTGGGTTTGAATTATAACAGATAAACAAAATTCTCGGGATATGTTGTCAAAATTAATTTATTAAATATATAAAGTTTTAATTGTGTACAGTTTACTTGTACATAAAAAAATTCTAACACCGCGAACGTCACTCAGGCCACGTCACTACCTAGAGTGGTATATGATCGTAATAATAAAATATTTAAAGACAGTGCAATTAGAAACGCGAACTAATTAACACACATTCGAGACAAGAACGGCCTACATATTAACTGTAACTTTCGTTTACAATATATCTTTTTTTTTCGATGACGGGGAGAAAAATGTATTATATCCACGACAATGACCAACGCCACGTTGGTTTGCTCTTAACAAACCCTCGCGATGCCGGTAATTGAGTAGTGCATTCGGCAAGCGGCGAGCCGCCCGAGGGCCGCTAGTCGGTGCGGGTATACTTTGACGCACTCCAACTAACTACTTCTCATTAAAGGTGTACACTCTTATACTTAAGAATTTATTGATATCTATAAAACCCTGATTTCTTCACTGACTCACTGACGATCGTCAAAATTCTTAGAGTATTTAATCTAGTATTAGACACAAACAACAACAAAAAAATTTTTTACTTTGTAAAATAGTTTTGGATGTCAGGTTTTCTAAAACTTTAATTTAAATGTTTTTGAATTAATCTTAGACAAGTTACAAACAACACTATGGGTAATAATCAAAATACATTAAATATTCAAATACATTTGAAAATATATTACATCAATAGAACCTTTTAGACATCCTTGGAACCACAAGGGCTCTTATTTTTGCGGGTAAATATTTATAGAAAGTAAATATTCAACCATCTGCTCGTGAAAGTACGTCTATTTCAATAAATATGTGGGTAGTGTAAAAGTTCACATGAATCACTTTCAATACGCCTACAAAGAGGCATACTTCAGTCCGCTATATCTTTTAGAATAAAAAATATATTCTATTGAAACATAATACAAGGATTTCTAATAAAAATTACTCTGATACAGGCATATTAACAATTTTATCTATCGCAGTTGCCAGTTGAATCAACTAATATTGATAATAACGTGAATATTTTTTAATGATAAAAGGTTGGTAAACGGGCTTAAGTCTAACCCACCTGATAGTAAGTAGCCACCATAGACTATAGACGCTTGCGATTCCAAAAAACATCGTTGCCTACCCTGACCCAATCCCATAACCCGTGAAGCCCTGGAACCTTTCTCACCGACAGGAACAGTGGTCTTTCGTGATGCGGAGTTTGTTTCCCCGGATTGGGTGCTTCAATTCAAGCGGGAAATCCACAATGCCCTACCTCTTAAGCTATATACTTAAAAATATACCTACCTTAAATAAGGAAACCTTGAACCTTACTACGATAGCATTATTGAAACGAATTGTAGTATTTATTAATATGTATAGCAATACGTAAATCTACCTCATTTCGACTTTAATTTATCGAAGGACGGAATACACCTTAGAGTGATAAAATAAAGAATGGCCAAGTGTAGGTGGCGTAACCGTAACCGGTCTCGCACACTAATGGCTCAATTACACTTGGTCGTTAGCCCGTATTCGGGTGCACGAAAGACATTTCTCGTGTTTGGGCACCCCAAGGGCATACTTGAGCCGTTCATTTACACTTAGTCGTTTCCCCGAATTCCATTGGCACTCGTATTCGTGCTGATGACCAACTCAACTCAACTCAAATCATTTATTGCAACCATAATATATACAGTGGGGGGTAGGTACTTATATAAATATGAGAATTAAGGACCCCGTCGGGCACGCAATTGGTTATTAAAAGAGAGGATGCGCTTCCCAAATGAACGACACTAACATTAAAATTATAATTGGAAGATAGAGATTGCTTGTTTCATATGTTTATTTTGATTGCTTTTTGGTATTTTATTCAGATTATCAATATCTGATTTAATTAATATATGTATCGCGAGTCCTCAATGTACGCATAGACACTTCCTTATTTAAGCGTAAAAAATACCTGATGAGGAGGATAACAGGAGTTTCGAGTGATTAGTTATAATAAAATAATTATTTTTATTTTCGATTGAGCTCCATCTAAACTAAAATGGATAATAAAACTTAAAATTGACAACATATGCAAAGGTACTACGACATTATAAAATATTAAAATTAATCGATTTCCGATACAACACCTTCAACAACAGATTTCAGCAAATAATGCCCCATTTAGTACATCGTTTTTTATATTTTAAGAAAGCTTATGTAGTCGGGCAGTTTTTAAAACTAATCAGAAGTTATGGAACCTCTATTTCCATTTTTTTTTATTTTAATTGAAAGTCCATTCTGTTTTACTAAATTCATTTTTATTTAGTATCGATCTATTTTTTTATATCTCAGGTAACTCATGTTTTTTGTTAACCAACATTGGCGATTCGAGGTGGTGGGAGCCTGATGACCTGTAACACAGGTATATCGTACCTAGCACGGGCATCAGTCTCACACAAACATTAATGAAATAATATATTTAAAAAAAATTGTTATCGATGCCAAAATTTTTGTGATGAGAAAATAAACGATTTTATTATTAATATTATTATTCTGTTAAAAAAAAAGTTAACCGAAGAAAAATCGACCCAAAAAGAAGTTATACTTTTTCAAAGTTGGCTAATCGTTCAACTTAAAAAATAAAGAAAAAAAAATTTAACTCTAAAACTACGAAAAATCGTAGAACATACATGGGGGTTAAATTGATAGGTCCCTCGCTATCAGCTCTCACTGGTTTAACACCCTAAAAGAAACAGCCTGTATATATAAAATAATTTTAATAAAAACAATTAATTATTTTTGTTTAATTGATGTTAATAATTACTGATTTTATCACTAAAACATTCATTGACATTATAATAACATTTGTTAATTAGAAATTCCTTTAACTTATTTATAAATGTTAAGTAATTATTTTGAATCATTATTGTATTAGGCAATTTGTTATAAATTTTAATAGATGAATTAAATATGCATGATGATGTTAGTTTTAGTCTAGAATTAGGCAATGTAATCAATAAATCGAAGACCAAATGTAATCGCGCCATAAGGCCCGTATTAATAGAACGCTGTCAAGTCTGAGACTACGATTTTGAGATACTGTTGTCATACAAAACAGCATCTCAAGATCTCGCTCTCAAAGTTGAGAGTGATCTATTAATACGGGCCTAAATATTTAAACATAGACTTTGTTTAATTCAATCTGTTAATGTATTTAGATCAATGTTCGTTCAGTTCACTGACAGACGGACGGACTTATTATCATACAGTTATATTTATCTTAATAAGATTCCGTTGTCACCATTTTCAAACGGAACCCTAAAAAGTACAAATAGCATGCGGCAACCGACATTCAATTTCGAGTGTCGACTAAGAAATATATTATAAACCTCCTAAACTGAATGCATCAAAAAGTTTTAAATCGTTTCATTGAATAAATAATACAAAATCAAATCTGCGGCTTAACTCGTCATATTTTCGTTTTGTTAGTTCTGCTCTGCTAACTCGATACCTACTAAACATTTTAAGGCAAGTCAAGCACAAACTGGATTTTTGGACAGAACTGTTATCCTAATGGATATTACAAAAGAGCTGGAGACTTAAGGTGTTAGCGTTAATTAACTTCGCGCACCGGAAAATTAGTTTTATATAAACAGAAATTAAGGATTTCCAAAAGATAATCTAAAAGTTAATTAGTACCCGACCAACGAGAATGATCACTGTTTTAAGTATAGCGAGTCGACATATAAGATTTATATGGAATATTTATTATATAACAAAAGTTGGATATGCTGAAAAATGAAAAAAGCATTTGGATTAAGGGTCCAAATTTTTGATACGTTGCTAAAAGCATTATTTTTCTAAACCCTAGTTAGTAAACTAGTTAATAAAAATTTATTTAAAATGTACTGAAAAATCGTGCAGTCCGTATGTATGTACCTATTTTATTACTTAAATTGAAAACTAAAATTATATACATTGCACTCTGGTTTTACTCTGGTATACATAAAAATACCGTATAAAAATAACAGTGTGAAATCCTAAAAGTTTGTAAGTATTTCATATGCAAAATTATACTGTCCCAACATTTAAGTGAACGATTTCTATATTTATTGATTATAATAAACATAAATGATTAAAAAATTATCGAAAGCCAAATTCAAATAAATTTGTTGTTAAGGGTAACCTTACATAATTTACTTTAACTCGACTGCTGTGTTAGATTAAGTGGATGGCCATTTTGTATTTTATCTCTATTGTACAGACAGAAACACTTGTACAGGATTTAAGATTTCAGTTCCATCCATGAATTAAATTATAATAATCTTGTATAAACATAATCTAAAATAAACATCAAATATTTGATGATCCACTGTAATGAAAATATAAAATATTAATGTAAAATTTTGCAAAAACTCACTGAGCTTATTGAATGTTTTTTCAGCCCGAGGAGATCCCAAATTATAAATTCAGATTAAAAGAAAAATCGTTTCTATCACGTAACGCAAGTATTGTTGTATTATGAAAGTTTTAATTCAATCAACATTGTAATAAAGTTTTGAAACAATGTTTGATTAAATCAGTAATGTTAACCAGTGTTCATATTTCATAAATTTATTCCGATGAACAGAACCCTAATAAAATACGTGCTTAACAAACATTTTCAAATGTAATATCTTATTCTGAAATTCCGTTAGAGGAATAACCGTAAAATAAATCTTATGAAACGTTATGGGTCGTTTGTGAATCTTTGCATATAAACGATTTACGAAATGACATGCACTATTTACTTTCGGTACGAAATAATTACTTTCACACCTTTTTTCTTAGTTCGTGAGTCACAAATCGCATTGCTTCGTCAGACATCGAACATTTGCTAAAAAAAGATAGAGAATCGCAACTTAAATAAATGTCTTGTTGGTTTCCCACGGCACTGAAAAACTTTACTAATCTTGAACGAGTATTTTTGATTAAATAGTTGCAGCATGGTACGACATTGGCGACCTAAGTACTACAGTTTTAAATTAGCGTACCTACTGCTTGCAATCTATTTTTGAAATATATTTCACAAAGCAAAAGTTAGGATTTAATTGTGATTACATTAGCCAGAGTTTTTTTTATTAATAGTGGTGATTAAAATTCTTACTATCGCATGTGTACATATATTTGTTCTAAATAAAAAAAACTCTTTTTTTCTTTATTTGGGTTCCGCAAACGATGGGTACACCAAAACTTTTACTGAGTGTTTGTTTCTATTGCCGCTATAACAATAATTTCAGGAAAAAAAATAGGAGTTGGTCTAGATGAAATAATAAAGTATATGCAAGAACACTGTAGTTTTATTTCTCACTTACAATGGTTATTACACAACCTTTATATGACTTATCTTAGATACACAAGTTGAAACGTGCGAGCAAAGCGCAAAAATAATACTTTTCCAAATCGCACTTTCATTTCAAAATTTTGTACGGTGACACATAACTCTACGTATGCGAACGCGACTCGTACTTGGCCTGTTTTTTAAGCAAGCACTGGCAGATGACTTCCCGATTTTTACCCGACTGCGCAATGCAAGAGCGCGAATCGCGTCGCGCAGACAGGGTATAGTGTTTAACAGTCTATATATGTATGTATGTTCCTTTGTGGCACACTAGAGACCAAATGCGTGGACCGATTTTGATGAGTTATTAGTGTAATGGAGGTCCAGATATAGTGATAAGGTGGAGCAGAGATACGTGTAGCCATCTATACACGTACCTAACTAAAAATCTTTTCCTGTTGAACTATGGCGGTCTTCAGAGTCACGGCAAAAAAGGAAATATGATTATGGCTCATGATCTGCAGCTGATTAGGTTCTAAAATTATTCATTCGTCTGTATAAAGTATTAGATCGCTGTCATGAATGAGTCCTCTTTTGTATCTATATCTCTATTTTTGTAATGTGCATCTGTTTAGATTAGCACCTAATATCGTCCGAAAGGTAGGTTCCAAATCTTTTTTGCATCTTAATATTTTTTACGATAAAATAGTGTAGCAGTAGAAGAAATTTTATTTCTTCTAACGCTGTATCATTTTATTTCTTTCTCGAACCGCTGCATTATTTTATCTCGTCGTAATGAGCTTGCTAGAGTAGAGATACTCCCCACATCTCAATACGTGCGTGACCAAGATAACCAATCTTTTAGCGTTTAACAGTTCGTAGTAGTCCAAAGATCTCCTAATTATGGTGTCTTTGTCTCCGTTCAGTTAGTTTAAAGCCGGCACGTATCTAAGCTTCCCAATTTAGTTAACTATACTACAGATGCCCAGTAGTCATTGTTTGGGCATCCTAAACCTATACGTGTGAAGTTTTTCTTCTTCGTTCCCATAATATTCCCATTGCATCCAACTCCGACATGCGTGTGTAATTAGATTTTCTCATTATTAAAAGGACCAAGTGTTTTTTTTTATGAAGTCCTTATTGATGATGTTTCTGTCAAACTTATAAGCTGTTATTCCAGAAATAACCCAAATAATTGGCCCGTTATCTCTATCATTGGTCATTTTAATACTTTTTCTTTTTAGTAAATAAAAAAAAACATTTATTTGCAAGAACACGTTTACATATATTATAATGTAGATTTTAAAAATATAATACATACATTGTAAAATATTCTCTCATTTTTTACAATGTAGGTAAGGTAACTTATATGTTGAAGCATAACTTTTGATCGACAAATTGAACGCAGGTAATATTCTTAGATAATATTCTGCTGACAATCCGCATTTATTCTCAGCTTATTAAACCCAACATCTAAAACTCGAATATAGCTTTCCAAGAGATTTACTTATTATCAAGTCTTTAAATAACTGTAGATTCAGGATTCAATTCAATACATTATTCTAGACTAATATAGCGTGACTCTTTCCTTATCGAGCAGGTGAAAGAAACAGCTCGTTATCTTACCTGCAAGTATGATATATTTTTCTACGTCATCATAAGCGACCTTCTCTTTAGGAAGCTTACACTGGAGGCGAGAAATGTAATTTCATGGTCCCCAAAAAATAATAGGCTTTTTTAATGACAAACCTGATCGATCAAGCCCGAACATCTGCTGCAAATTATTTAAAAAATATATTGTATGGAAAAAACCTCATCGACTACTTAAATAGGACTTTTCATTGAACATTACAACAATAGCCCTTCCTTCATTGGCACACTGACGGTTGATTGCGGCTCACGTACAGTTTGCAAAAAAATATGTTAGAGCAAATAATATTTTAAAAGTTACTGCCAATGGTAAAGCTGGTACGTATTATGTTTTAGTTATAACCTTCCTTATGTGTGAAATATTATGCAAGCTGATTTTAGTAAGTCGAAGCACTTATTTACATTGGTCTTAAAGCCCGCAGTCATATTGCTTAATAACGTAAAACTGCTTCATTCATAAATCTAAAGAAATTTTAATAGATATAAACCCACTCTGTCCGGGTGCCAGGCTGAATTAATTAAGGTAACTTTGAAATCTACTAATTATATTTTAACAGGACAATGGTGTCGAGTCAAGCATGATTCTATAAACCTAAACTTAAATTTGACAGCAGTATATCCTTGTCATTCTCTATACAGAATGAAAGGGAGAGACTGATGTTAAATTTAGTTTTAAGTTTAGAGAATCACGCCAGAATTGGTACCATTGTATTCATAATTTTTCGATATATGAGCATAAAATCGGAGAAAAAACGGAGCAACCTTAATCTGTAGTCTTCTTAGTAGAACAATGCACAATCATTGTTAAATTGTTAATTTTTTATATAGACTAAATTTACAAAAACATCAATTTATTATTTTCCATTAACGTATCTGCTGACCGTAGCACGCACACAAACGCACGCCGGGCTATACATACAACTAGTTAATTTCCTTTGTGACAAAGGTCCGTCGCGGCGGGATGGATGCGTGGAAATCGCGATGAGTTACGGTGATCCACGCACCGCGCACACACTGCGCTGTGTAGGATGCTAGGAGCGAACATGTGATCGGACCCTATAGACTAAAGACCCTATAAGATAGGGTGTAAAATAAATATAATGCTGCTGCAGAATATTGTGTTATATAGAAACAGGATAAACAACGAGTATTTAATGGATCAAGTAATTGATTTAGGTATTATACTTATCATTTATGGCTGATATCTTAGTAAATATGTACGTGCGAAAAAGGGGTTTTATAGTGTTTATTATTTAAAAATAAAAACTTTGAACAGAGTTTTGTAGGGAAAAGTAAGAAATTCTGAAGTCTAAAATACTAAATGAAAAATACACCTTAACTTTCAGGCAATATGTGTATATTTATTTATTTACATTTCAAAAATTAATAACTAAGTTATATTGGTATATTAATCCGCCTCAATTTCTTAGACAAAAAAACCTATGTACGACTTATTATGCGCAGTTTATCTTGAAAATATATAACGAACTAGCGGCCGCCCGCGATCCCCGAACTGCGATATCGAATCCCCCAGAAACCTGATATTTTTACGGAATAAAACGTATCCTATGTCTCAATCCAGGTCATAAACTTTTTACGTACCAAATTACATCCAAATCCATTCAGTAGTTTTTGCGTGTAACAAACATACAGACTTTCACATTTATAATATTAGTATCATAGTAATAGCATAGTAGGATACTTGATAATAAATGCTCACTGAAGTAGCCGCTAAGTCTGCTCAGGCGCACAGCGTAGCCTGCGCATTCCCGGAATAAGCCGCGATTAATAGCGACACAAACTATTTCCGCTTCACCGAGACAAATCATAATTACTCCTTCGAGCGCGCTCCTACGCACCCTCTTTGATGTTTTTATACAACCAACTTAAAACAAATAGGACGTCGACGATTACACGTCACACTAAAAACGGTTAGAAACGGTGACAGTGTTTTCGCCCGTTTCAGCGTCTGTGTGGTCTGACGGGTTCGTTTTAGGAAATTTCACGTTTTGTCTCTATTATTATTTGTGTAGATTCGTGTGCTGTGCAGTCAATAATATGACGGTTGTTAATCGTTTGGAACCGCCTGTTTCCCACGAGCGAAATTGAGGTTATAATTTTGTGTGAGCCTTTGTATTTGGCAGATGGGTTGTTAATTTTGTTGTTACTGGAACTTAATTATCACATAGTCTATGGTTTTAATTATTGGAATTGAAGTTTTTGTTTATTTATTTAATTGGAATACATAAATTGAATTCCGAGTGAAATTATGATTAAACATATTTTTGTATTTTTTTACTTATTTAAGTTCATACTTATAAAAACTTCTATAAATAAAAATATTCATTGAAAATACATCGTTTTATGTTTTACGAAAGTAACTTACATATCTATGGTACTAAGTAACATTGCATAAGTAAAGATCCTACAAAACAACTTTACATAATTTTAGTAGAAACTACATACTTAAACGTAATGTAATAATAATTTAACGAAACGCACTTGGACCTAACTATACAAACATACCTTGTGTGTTTTAGAATAAAGTTTAATCCGGTACCGTTAATATCGCATTGTGAGCTTTATTAATATGGCCAGTTAGCTTCCGCGGCACAGTATTAACAGTTTAGATTCAGAGACCGTATATTTCGGTGCAGGCGGGCGGCGCAGATGGCACATCCGCCGCTCCTACGTGAAAATCGATTTTCCACGCCATACCAGCTGGCGCAGGCGACATCTATGCGACAATTAAACGCGACCACCCATCGTAACTTATTCAAAACTTACCACAATAATAATAAAGCCGATATTCCTATGCTCACTCTGAGCATAGGTGTCTCGATGCAGTTGCATCGTTGTATGTAACACGAAAGTCAAAAGTTCCTTTGTTGATATTTTTAATGTTTCGCACATTGTCTGCTTACCGCGTTTGATCCGATTGCAGTGGTTATTTATGATTACGTGAATAGCGTGTAGATAGCAAATCATTAATTTTTACTCTAAATTTTATTTTTCGTTCTGAAAATTAATATATATTCTATACATTCTCATGTGTTTTTAAATCTAGTCACATTAAAGGCAAAAATTTTGTTTCGTTTATTAATCAAAATTACTTTACAAAATCTTACATGCTAAACGTATATGTAACATTAAATCTCAACATAAAATAAAAATTGAAATCTTGCGGCAAAATTATTTTTTTTTTTTAAACGGAATACACATAATTTCGCTTTTGTTTGTATTTCATGTTTTAACATTTCCGATAATGACTTTCTAATACTACAGTTCCGTTTGACCGCAAAGTGCCAGTATCATATTAAACACATTATTTATAATGACATGTATCTACATTATGTATAAGAACCTGGTACCTAATAAAAACAAGCTCATACCACCAATCATATTGGGATGATTGACGACTCATAATACATTGCGCCTTTGGTCGAAGAAAAAAAGAGTAATTGCAAGTGCTTTAAAACATCTCAGAAACGTCAAAGTTTGATTGGTAGTTCCCATGTGTAATACGAGTAGCCAACAAAGAGAGCTATTACGGCGAAAAGCGAATAATACGTCATAATCTGTCATTGTCCGCCGAACGTAGTGTCTCAATGCAATAACAGAAAATTCAAATAAGCAACAATATAACATTTTAGGCCCACTTACACCAAAATGCTTAATGCAAATTAAGGCTTAATCGTGTTTGACATATCATACCATATTTGTCAATTGTTTAATCTCAAAATGAGATAGAATAAGGCCTAAACATGATTGGCTTTTAAATTTAAAATAAGAGCTTCTGTGCAAGTGGTCCCAAGATAAGCTATATTAAGATATTATAGCGGCTTCTTATTTTTTTGTGTTAAATATATTATATATATATATATATTATTATGTAAATATATTATTATATAAATATATTGTATTCTCTCAATAGACTGTTTCCTCATCCGATCTTTCATCCGCCTCTAATGATACCATATTTTAACAATTTAATTTATTAAATTCCTTTCGGTATTTCGTTTTCTTGCATACCGTTTTCTTTTCACAATAATCTTGGGTCACTCATTCCGCGAGTTATATAATTCTCATCAGTCTCTTACTTCAAGGAAATATGACAGGCTTTTAATTTACTAATATATACAGCCTAAATAAGTAAATTCTTATTACCACAAACAAAAATAATGTACAGTGTACTAACAAATGCTACCATTAAAACCATACAGATATTTGATCAGTAGATTCAAATATAGCACAAACATCGACATAAATAATTTCCTGTGATTCATACAGGAACCCTAACCTTAATATAAAATTTCGTTTATTTTTCTAGAACGATAATAGAAATACACTTTAACGAGTACCACGACATTTAATTTAAATAATAATATTATTATTAATTATTATTATTCTAAAGAGCGCTGACTGAAGACAGGAAAGACGAGGTTAAATAAGGCCGCGTTGTTTAATACATAGTTAAATTTGACTATAGTTAAATACTATAGAAAAAATAACCATTAGTCAAAATTTTACACATTCATGTATTTGGTTTGACATTGACTAAAAGTCAAATTTCACTATGTTATCAAATAACACGGACCTTAGTAGTTAAAACGGTTAAAAATTCCAACCTATCAGCGCATTTTGCAATAAGCTTTTTTTTGTTTTTAGTTAAACATAATATACATAACCATTTCTACAAGAAGCTACTTAAATCATAGGAGATTGAGACGTCTTCAATCCCTTAATGCGCGACAATTGATAGAACACACAAATTTTTGCTGAAATAATAAGGCATGTGACATGAATTCAACGGCTATCACAATGGAACAAACGAAGCATGGCATCGTGATATGGCGGCGTGGCAGATGCGTGTTCGCCGTGCTCTATGTGGATGTGACCGCTCAATCGAACTCACTAAATACCTGGATCTAATCAGCATTTCAACACTCATTTTTAACACTTAATTTTACACGTATCTTAGCGTTGCGAGTGGAATTTAACGCGTCAGTGTGTGGTTTCACCTCTTAATGTCAATTATTAACGGTAATACTCGAATCGTACTCACATTTGGTAACGTTTTCGTGAAGTAAACTGTTGCAAATGACACTTTTTACGAACATCTTCTTAATAGTGAAATCGTTGCGAATCGAAGACGAATAGCTAATATTTTTTTAAGTTTCGTCAAATAAATATAGTTTCAGACCTTGCTATTGTGACGTTTCGAATTAATTAAAAGTAACGATTGATTGAATTTATTCTAGTTTTCTTTACTTTCGTGAGAAACAGATTTTTTATAACTATAATATGTCAATATAACCGGAAAGAAGTATTGTTAATATTTACATCAATTGGATATGAATAAAGTAATTAAATATAATTTTATCGCGACAAAAACAGCAGTACCGTTGGACACAAAACCCACTATGTTTGAATTTAATTTACTGAGTAAATTTTCTTCACATTTTTTATAATGTATTTTCAGGCACAACAACGAAACAAATTGGAATATTTAGTCGACAGTGACGCAGGTTTCCTAACAAATTCACAGAAAGCAATCTACATACTTTCGTTTGAACAAAATATCCTTAAAAAGGTTCGTTGAATTGATAAGTACTACGGCTGTGATGTTTCATTTATAGTTAAATTTGACTATATTTAATATCACGTCAAATACATATTTAATATGTAAAATTTTACAAATGCTTATTATATTTCTAGTATTTCTACTATAGTCAAATTTGACTATAGATGAAACAACGCGACCTTAGCAAACTTAACTTTTTCTAAAGTATTAATGATACAGCAAGCATATAACTTTTAATAAAAATCAGTGACTGGCCTGTATAACTTTAAAGTGATGTCCCCCAAAATATGATCCCCTTAACAACGAGGCGGAACCGAATCGCTACCGTTACAAACGCCATGATATAAATTATTCCCTTGCCACCCTAAATACAAGCCTGTTTAAATATAAATCGTGAAAAGTAAATAAACGGCTGCCATTACTGCCCCTAGCTGAAGCGGCCATTTTGTTTTATTATTATTATTATTTTTACAACTAACCGATTCTGCTCTTATTAGTATATGATGTGTCGAATGTGACAGTATTATTAATAATAGAAAAATGTATCACTAATAACATACTCTTAATGCTCCGATAATCAAAAATTAACGGTGTTAGCTTCTTTTGTTAATAAATAAAAATGTATGTCTATGTGAATAAAATAAAACATTTATTTACACAGTACTAACGATGTTCACTATTTGATGTTTGAATGATAACCGAAAATAATATTTATTAATAAACTGTCCGAGCCCTCCATATTTTCTTCCTTCTTTTATGTTACCCTACTCCGTTGAAATCCGAAGTTTATCCGCTGTACATTCTTAAGGAGTCTTTTGTAAGAAAAAGCTTTGAATATTATCTAAATATTCAAAGTCCCTCTTACCATATTGGTTTTGGTTCTAAATCATTATCTCTTCTAGCTATACAACTCTGGAACTCACTGCCTACTCATATTCAAGATCCGAACTAACTAGCTTTTAAAAGCCAATAAATGATGACTTTCATTTATTAGATTCCTCCTATGCATCCTACTAATTTATATGTATATACCTATATATGTAAATATTTATTATTATTTATGTAGTTAATGTATTTATTTGTAGATTTTATTTTGTAGGTTGTTTATTATTTAAGTAGTTTATTCTTTTTAAGTTTTTGGACATTAATTAATTTTCAGCTTTTGTTATTTAAAGATTAATATGTAAATATAATAAAGACAAACATAACAAGAACAAAAAAATGTATTTATATAGTATGTTTTATTATTATTATTAAGTTTATATATTATCTTCTTTCTGTGGGTATACTTTCATTATTATAATATTTTTTGATGAATTCTTTTTGCTCTAGCTTCTTAGGATCTTTGCTTTAATTCTCTTGATAACTGATAGAAAATGCCTAAAGGCATTAATTCCGTCACTATCTATTACTTACACTTATTTGTGCAATAATGTTTAAATAAATAAATAAGAAAAAACTTTACTAAACGACATAAAAATAATATCAACAAGTAAAACTGAATACTTACACCAAAAATTATTGCTGAAATTTCTAAACTTAGCAGTACAATTATTATACTCACTGTTGTTTAATAACTTGTGGCTGGCTTAGATAGTAAGCCTCCTAATTTTCTATTTGAATTTGGGTAGTGACGATATGTTGGTGGCATTATTATGTATCTATTCAAACAAAAATACTTAGTAATAATTCTGATATTAGTAGGTAATAGGCAAATTAAGGTTTCTTATTCTCTGAGTATCATCGACTTTATGAAATATTCCACAACTATCTCTTTACAAAAAGCCACTTTATAATACATATATTGATAAATAAATAGGTTCTAATAATGTTTTAGTAGAAAATAATAGACAGAAAATTTCATTATCTGTCGTATGATTCATAAAAACTGCCTAAACTCAATAAGCCTTGGTCTTATGACATTGACTCTAATTTGATTTTTTTTTCGTATTTCACAACTCGCTTATTATGAAAATATATATTGCTAGACTCATAATTTTATTAAATTCTTTTTATAATAAAACCTTTTTTGGAGAATAATTATTGATACATAAAAGATAAAATGCTAAGGCCCACTTCTTAACTCAAAATAAAAACCTAATCACGTTTAAGTCTCATGCTATCTCTATTTGACTAAAAACAAATAAAAGATGGAATTATGTACAAAACACCTTAATCGTGTTTAATTTGAATTAAGAACTTTGGTACAAGTGGGCTTAAGTGATTTTATGTTTATTTTTAAAATAATTATTCAAACTTTATAGCAAAACCTGATTTCGATGGTAAATGGTGCATTTGGTACACCGGGTAAACACCATATAGATTCCAATTACAACAATAAGAACTTCACGATCTAGCACCGTAACGAATAATTACAAATGCATCCCGCCGAATACTATGAAATATTTTTTCTTACATTACAAAACCCACAAAAACCTCAACATTGAAACTGTTACGTACTAGGTATGCGCTAATACCAAACTAAATTTCGAACCGTAATTGATGTCGTTGACAAACTATCCCAAACGCTATCAATCCCGGCCGCTGTATAATGGGTAAAACAACCGACCTACGTCAGTCTCACGACCCATATATGTAAACCTCATCTCAGATACCTGTACGGAAATACAATGGGAGAACACTTCACACCTATTACGTTACCACCCCGCTTCATTCATAATGCGACGCCACACACAATGACATCGACATAAACGTCAACTCGGCGGCGCTTTTTTCAAAAATCGAACAGACTTCATTCTCTTCTCTACCATGATGCATTAGCCACGAATTAGGCGGCCAGCTCTTTCAACCGGCATAATAAAATGTCCTTTTTATGTTATCTGTGCGCATTCACGAGGTGACAAAGTAGTTACGCCCATAACTTGCGTGTGGCAAAGCCTGGGTGGTTTCCGACCAGGAAAATTTAACATAGCACATTACAGTGATAATTTTTATATTATTTACTTGAGTTAATAAGGTAATTAATTATGAAATTCATAACATATTACTGCGCATTTAAAAATTCTTGAAAGATCACAACCGTTGAAAAAATATAATTCTCAGAAAAAATAAATGTACTTACAAACTATTTATAGGAATAGCCTTTGAAAGTCTCATTTGCCTGTGTCGTGTAATTTAATCGGTGTTTGGAGCGCTTCTTTAAGGTATCTTTTATTTCAATAAAATGGCACTATAGCATCAATATCTATCATCAGCCTATTAATATCCAATACTGGGGCACAGACCTTCCCTATGAATGGAATAAGACTATGACCCACCACGCGTGTCCGTTGCGGATTGGTCATTATGAACAACTGAAGATGCAGCCACTGGTACCAAGAACTTAACGTTTCTACCAAAGCACAAAGGAGTTCGACAAATTAAACTATGTATTGGTCACCCATCCTATAACCAGTCATTGCGAATGTTGCTTAAGATCGATGGCAGACTGAAAGTGCTAACCACATCGATCTCCTTATTAATCTATACATACTTATACTTAATATTATAAAGCTGAAGAGTTGTTTGTTTGGATGAACTCCGGAAATGGTCTGATTTAAAAAAATATTTTTGTGTTAGATTGTCCATTTATCGAGGAAGACTATTGACTATATAACATTGACACCAATAGATTCGGAGCATTGATGAAAAATGTTGCAATAACGGAAAAAATACACTTGAGAGCTTCGTTGTGTGCGCTGCGTAAACAGGTAAAGTTACACAAACGCATTTGTAACGGAATTATCTTCCTTCAAAATTCCTGTAAAATAAAACACAAGAAGACAAAAACAACTTAAAAGTAATATGCTGTCGCGGACTTTGTCCAACTTTTAAGTTTACCACACTATAACCATTTTCCTCAAATTAACGCGGGTGAAACAACAGGGAACCTCTAGTGATATCATATACAGTAACTGAACTGTAAACTAAACGAAGTACCGTTAAATAATATGAAGCGCGTGCTAGCATTCTTGGAAAGTTATGATACGCCCCGGAACTATAACAAAATCATGGAATGTAAAGTTCCACGAAGGATCGACTCTGCGCAATTGTTATGTATTAAACACGCCTTATGTTCAAACATCTTCACTTAAATCTTTTGATGTGTATGCACAACAACAATTCAATAGAAAAGTCAAAACTTCGAGTTACCTAATCTGAACAATGGCGTGTTTAAAAAACTAATTTTATAATAATTACATATCAATTTCTACTGTTTTTTGTTTATTTTCAACGATATGTTTAAGTGTTAAAGGAATATGATTAAATAATTGAACCGAATATTTTGTTTTATTTGAAATCACTTCTTTTAAAGAAAATATAACTAGAAAAAATTCCACGCGGACCAGGCAGAAGACGGAACTCGAAGCCGCACCCTTCGCTATCCAGGCGATTGCACTGACCAATTATGCTACCGCGGCCCTGACGGCCACGTCGAAATTCTTCTAGCCTTTCTTAAGCTGCAAGGCAGCGCCATTTCTTCGCATTGTAGGTAACCCACAATGTCAAATGAATAATATATGAATAATAATGAATGTAAATTAATCCCGTCTGCTGCCTGGTCCGCGTGAAATATGTTCTAGTTATATGCTCTTTAGATTTAAACATCAAGCAGTTAAATGTTTATAAAATAAGAATTACAACTATAATTGCTATTTCTTCTTTCAAATGTTTAATACTTGGAAAAGTATTCATTTGACATTGTGGGTTACCTACAATGCGAAGAAATGGCGCTGCCTTGCAGCTTAAGAATGGCTAGAAGGATTTCGACGCGGCCGTCAGGGCCGCGGTAGCATAATTGGTCAGTGCATTCGCCCGGATAGCGAAGGGTGCGGGTTCGAGTTCCGTTAGCTGCCTGGTCCGCGTGGAATTTTTTCTAGTAATATTTTCTTAAGATTTAAACATCAAGCAGTTTCATGCTTAAAAAATAAAAATTATTACTTTTGTTTTTGTATTCAAAGTAAATAGGTATACCTACCTCTTGTTTATTGAGAACTCGATTCTATTTCACAAACAATTGAACTCAGAGAAGGTATTGTCAAAGTTACACCAATACATCACTCAGGAAGCAATCAATAACAAGTAGCAAATCTGTCATCAAATAGAGGCGCACGAATAAAGGCATGAACCACCTACTGACAGAATCATAGTTTGGTTACCAACAATAGTTAGGAAGACAATGAGAATTCCTCAGACTCGGAAGGTACTTACATATCCTTCAATATTGTGGTTTTGATACAAAACGACGGGCGACTGGGGGCTGGAGCTACTGAACAGTAGGCCTCTCTCATTGTTCTAGGGCCCCATGAGGTCCTAACTTTTGCGGTAAAGAGATTAGTTTCGTACCACAAATGAAGATACCACACTGTTTTATTATGGTCACTATTTTCTTAACAATCGTTAACTCGCGGAGAGGTGCTGGTGCAATCACACTGAAACTAACAAATTGAACGAAACGTTAGATTTTATCATCATATTAATACGTAAAGGCAAAACTTCGCAGGCCTTTTTAACACATTTTGCATAATAAAATTTAATATTTTTTAAAGCAAAAGGCTTATATATTTTTATATTAGAATTGGAATAAAAAATACATTAAAATAGTAAAACAAACAATACTTTGGTACCACGGGTACCACTGCTACATCCCGTTTTGTCATTATTTATTTACCGACTTTAAACAGAAGGAAGTTCTGAATTCGTTTATTATATTGTCGTTTATTTTTTTTTGTTCACACATATCTCCGAGATTTGTTGACCGATTTTGATAATTCTTTTTTTTTATTTGAAAAAGTTTTTCAGCGAGATGGTCCGATATTAATTTGGTAAAGATCTGATATATGCATTTGGAAATAAACAACGGATACATTTTCTTTACTTAAGTCTAAAGTATCTTTAAAGACAAATCAATATTTAGAGTCGGTGCCATGTCCGTCTGTCATCTGAGTTTCTATTAACTACTTGAGTTGGCATGGCACCGACAACAAATATGGAAATTGTATTATTTCTTTCATATTTAGTGGTTTTGTTTCGGTGAAGTCGGTTTTTATTTTGTTAAAAAAAATCTCTGATCTAGATTACCTGGAAGTGATCACTGTCTAGGATTTGACCGCCTATATTCAGTAAGTTTTGTCTTCCATGCTTTATTCATCTCTGTACTGTGTGGTGTACTTCCCTAAAAAATATAATTAATAAGTCTTTCCTTATAAACGGAATTGGGCGAACGGACCATGAACACGACAGCAAATTGGTGGTTTCAAACAAGTGCATGTGAAGTCGAGATCAACCGCTTGAAGTACTTTCCAAAACAAGGAGCTCCAGGTGATAAATTTTTGGTCACACATGTATTATTTTAGTTCATAGGGGGCATACGTACTGTACGTATATATACGTATGGCTTACCTGACGGTAAGTGATCACCGTCGCCCGTAGACACCTGCAACACCAGGACTATCACAATGTGATACCGGCCTTTAAAGAAAGAGTACCTTCGCTTTTTAAGTTTTTCAGGTCGTATTGATCCGGAAACGCTGCTAGCTGATGCTGCTTAGTCAGATGACTATGAAACTTTCGCAAAATGTTGCAAATGCAAATATTCCTTAAAGTTCATAATAGCAGTCTGAATGCGCTAGCCACAATTTTTTTATATCCTCACTCATTCAGTGCACATCAAGTCCTTATTACCAAAAGGGTAACAACAGAATTCAACGGAACATAATTAAATTTTATTTGAAGTATAGGTTATCTTACTAATAAATATTATAAAAGTAAATGTTTGGTACGCATAACGATTTAATACGATTTGGTTTATGACCGGGATTGAGACAGGATACTTCTGGTTTGGTTTGTGACTGGGATTGAGACCAAGTCGCGAGCAGTCGCTAGTACTTTAATAAAAGTTAAAAAAGTCCATTCATACAAGTATATTTTTGAAAAAAGGGAACAACAAGTCTATTTCACTAAAAACACGTTTTTCAATTTATTTCCTGCGTTCTTTATGTGAAAATTGTATAGAGTCGTATTTTTAAATCGGTTAAATGTAAGCAGGAAACTAGGTTTATTAGGTATTATTGTTGTTAATAAAATTGAAGAGCCAGCTGAGGGTTTACGTTTATTGTTTATTTAACGGCACCTACACTTAGATTTATTGTTTCAGTTAGACTGAGAGTGAACTAGAGACTATTCACTATACGTTTTCTAAATAAATAACCATACAAAAATTTATCTTTAAACTTCGACAAGGTAAGGATGACTGGTGTGGTAGGTAGAATTACTATACCAGCTATCTTCGCGTCTGAACATCAATGTCACTTAACATCAGGTGAGGTGGGGTCATCTGCCGGACCTATTTATAAAAAAAAAGACGGGAGGAGGTTTCCTACGTATTTTATACAAAAACATAAGTAGTCAAAAATGATATCCTTGTAGTCGAAGTCACTTTGTTGGATACGAAAATGACAAAGACCTTGATCTCACGATCAAAACGTTATCCTTTAGTAAAAAGTACTTCATTATCTCTCAAAGCAGTGTATCTAGCATATGAATATATCTTTCATTGTTTCTGTGTTTTTACCTAAATAAATGGCGGAATACACCGGCCAAACCATATTTGAATACGAGAGATTCAATTACAAATTTCCGATAACTGAGTTTCCCAATCAATTAAGGAGTACATGAGAGCTCTTAACAGGATTAATACACTCGGATTATGGGAGGAATTCGCGCAATGCAGTAGCAAAAATCTCTGAATACATAACTTTTTAGTTTTTTATTTATTGAATATTTATTCAATGTATAGTTGTAGCTATGGTATGATGTGCTATGGTAAGATGTGCTATGGTAAGGTATATTTTTTTTGTAAAAACAAGCATATGGCCTACTCGTTGAAAAGTAGTGGTCACCACAACCTAAGGGTCTAGTCTAAAGGTTCATCAGCAGCGTCTGAAGCGTCTACATCGTTTAAAGTTTAGACGCTTCCGATGCCCGAGTATCACTTGAGCCTACCTTGACCACTTCCCCTACCCCGTAGAGCTCTGAAACCTTCCACATCGATAGAAACATAATACCGGTAAAAGTTAACCTTCTACTTTTCTTTCTTCTTCTTCCCTAGACTAACGCCATTACCGCTATAAATACGAGTGAAAAATCCTCTTTATAGTTTTCGCACACGACGGACTTATGTCCGCGGAGGACTTTTGTCCCTGTATCATGAAAAAATTGTCCGGCGAGAACTTGTCATGGACTTAACGCACAAGGTGTGTGTGGACATTTGTCCCTGGAAAATTTTGTGAAGCGCATGCTATGGCAGCAATATTCTGAGATAACGTTTGTTGTAATTAACATGAAGTTTAAGAAAAAGAGAAGACGTTCTAAGAGACCACACTGGGTCCATCCCTTTGTATCAGACTGATTGATTTATTTGTATTGTTGAGATTATTTATTATGCTTTCACTGAAATATAGAATAAAAATATCGTTTCACGATCTTTTTGAAAGCTAATTAAATATAGTTTAAGCGTAAAGCGATGTAAACGTACAAACAACATACTTGAGGTTGATTTAATCACTGAAATCTGTTCACATGTATATTTTTTTTAAAAAATGTGCTTAATATTTTTTTATTTCCAGACTTAGACATTCCCTCCTCTATTATTTGATAAATCCGTTAAGATTATTTTATTTGCATTCCTGATGATGAAATCTATAGATGCTAAAGAATTCCTTCAACAAATATTTCGTAGTTTTTTGATGTATCTTTTTATAGAAGTAGAAGAGTTCTTTTTCCACTTCTTTACCACGTACATCACTATCGAGCGCGCACCGCGGACTAAAGTTCGTCGTGTGCGTTGACGCCTCTTGTCACATATGTTCTATTTTTTTCGAAGATTCTCGCATACTTTTGTCCTGTCCGGTCCCTCGGTGTCCGCATAGTTCAGGGGACTTTTGGTCCGCGGTATTTTTAATCCGTCATGTGCGTTACTCGGTGCAGTTGCAGGCGATCTATTACGGAGGACAAAAGTCCCTCATCTGCGCAGGCCATTAACCTCTCATGTACACAAAATACACGTTACAACTTAATATATGTATATACAGCTAAGTATTTAAGTATGCTAACATAAAATATATTAAAAAATGTTTGATTATATCAATTAAGAAATGAATCATGTTAAAAACTACGATCTGATACTGCGACTTTTTGATCACCACCATCCAATTTCAGTATTTTGCCTTATGTAAGAAATTATAAAAAAAATGTATAGTAAACTATGGTTATTGAAAGGAATAAAAAAAGTCGGGGCTTCAAAAAGTTATAATGGACATTTGCGCGATAGGTATGTCAACTTTTTCTTGATACAACTTTGATTTTGTTCACGTAGCCTCTGCTATTTTCCTCCCTTACCTGGTGACGAAAATTATTTTTAAGCAGCCTTAAAAATAGACGAAAGTTCTGTAGGTCTCGTGTAGATATGTATTTTTTGTATTGTCGTCGTTAGTGGTGTAATAAAATTTACACTGTAAAATCAAATCTGTTTTCATAGCAACAAAACCACCAAACTTAACTAAAACTTATCCCTTACTTTAATCAACAGGGAATATTTAAACTATAATTAACAATATTTGGAGTCGCTGCGAGTCAACCTAAGTAGTAACTTTCAACTCGAGTCTGTTGATGTTTGTTTGAATGGCACTGAGTCCTAACGATGTCAAGTTTACTTTAACGATGCAATTAATTAAATGGTTTATAAGATTACTTGCGTGAAGATCTTTAATACTATAAAAGTGTCAGCATCAAGTGTAATAAAATATAAAAAAAATAATAGAAGGACTCAGTACGACAGTTAATCTCATACTTAACTAAGAACAAAGGCAAAATATCATACCTACTTTTCCATCCATCATTCAATCCAGCTGCGAGCCTGTGGATAGTAAAAGCTTTTCAACTTCCAGGATATAAAGCAATTCCAAATGTTACGTCATGGCCTATGTGATTTATCATAATTACGTTCCTAAAACAAATAATGTCGATAACTTTTAATGTAAATTGTTTTCACCTCAAAAACAAGACGAGGTTTAATCAAAGCTTAAAAATACTAAGCTACAAGCTCAAAATTGGAAGCTCTTTTACAAAACACAATACCATGAAAATCGAATAAAAAAGTCGTAAGGAGAAATCGAGTAATTATAGCGAATGATGCGCTAACAAAACTACTTACTTCACATTGTTGCGTTCCTAGAAACAAACGAGTGACATAGTATAGACGGTTGTAAATTAGTTTAATTGCCACTATTTTTACGCTGAAAGTTGTTGCTTGGACATTTTAGGGTGCTACCTCCTGCGGCTTCGGGAGCTCAGCAGTAAAACAATAAACTTCTCCCTGGTACTGTTAGACCTTTGTCGCGTCGCACAATCGATGACATTGGCTTTAACTGCCGCGCATTGTTTTCGAAAACAAATGACTGCACAGACAATGTGCGGATGGCGGACTACAAAAATTCTACTGGATCCCCGATAAGTGACTATCATTAGACTTCAAATATAAAGTTTTTTTTTGTGAAATTCATTTAAAAAAGTTTTCTCTCACTTGTGCGTTTTTACTACTGGTTTTTTTCTAATATATACTTATTCATGTAGGAGGGTTTGGACCATGCCTGACGGCCGTTGGAGCCGGAAAGTTCCAGAGTGGAGACCACGAATCGGTAAACGTAGTGTAGGACGCCTTGAGACAAGATGGGATGAAGACATTCGTAAGCTGGCTGGAGTGGGCTGGATGAGAGTGGCAGAAAGTCGGGGGCAGTGGCGTGCATTAGGGGAGACCTATGTCCAGCAGTAGACAAGCATGGATTGATGATGATGATAATGATGATATACTTATTATTTTTTCTGTATTTTTAACTAAAGAGTGATGATGGTGGATCGCAACATTTTCTAATAATTTATGGCTTCACTCACAAACGTCAATTAACTGTGTATCTCGTTTAATATTATAAAGAGGTGAAGTTTGTAAATTGTGAGTTTGTGACGTTTGTAGGAGGTACCCTCTGGATCTTACGATTTTGAAAATTGTTTTACCAATTTCTATTTGTATTTGCAAAGCCTGAGTATTTGCAAGTATCAAAGGCTATATATTAATCCAAAATTATTAAAGACTTTTTCGTGTAACGTTGATTTGCGAATAAAGTCGGAGAAAAAACGATCGATCGAAAGTGTTTCTTACGAACGACTTTAACGATGAGAGGTGATTGTGTTCTAGAGATAAGTTATACCGCCCTAGTGACGAATTAAGTAAGAGCATGATTTTAGAAAATGGCTTTTAAAGTTTTAACTTTAAATTCAACGATTTCTCTATCACCAGCATAGCTCTTTCCATAACTCGCGGTCATTATATTATTTTTCGTATTTCATATGATGAGATGTAATATATTCGTTGATGTCTGGGTCATCTCACTATTACCTAATAACTACTTATATCAATATTATAAAAAAAACTGGCCACTTTAAAATACATAATTGCTTCCATGCCATCTCATGAAAGTCAATCATTGTCAATGCAACAATAAAATCCACCTTCCAAAGGAGCCATTAAACATAGTACCTCAATAAAATGTTTGTAAACAAGCAAAGCCCTCCAACTGAGCCAAGAAACACCCGCTGACGAGAAAACTAAGACAATACCAGTCTAATACTTCCCAATGACTCACATGCTATAAATAAAATCATTGTCCGAGACTTCTACGGTACTTACCGGAATCACGACTCAATTGTTGTGTCCTCTATGCTAAACCAGACTAATAATTTGTTCAAAACAAGACACGATACGCTTTCGTCAAAGGGTCACAGTATGACGCCTGACGAAACTCTCGCGTCTTTTGTCGATTACAAAACAATACAGCACGTCAACACCCTCGCTTCTTTTATTGAAATTCGGTAAATAACAATTCTGCGACTGTCGAATGTGAGACAAAAACTCGGAACGAATGCGTCGCCTATACAAAATCTCGCAACAAACGATAATGAACGTAGCTATTTTTGAATTATGACCTCTATTTACACAAAACTTTGTATTCATACCATGTTCTATTTGACTTTCACGTGTCTAAATCTATCAGGAACGCTTGAAAGCGTTTTATTATGTTTGTAAAATCGAATTAGGAGTTTAGTGAAATCTTAAACGTGCGCATTCATAATATTTAGATATAGAAGCTTGTTTGCCTGTGGAGATCTGTTAAGAAACATTCTGATGAATAAATCAACAAAAAGTAGTCACCGATCGGTGGGCTAAACATTTTTTGGTGGAACGATTGCTGGACATGCACGACTTTCGCGTTTGATCGAGAATACCGCTGGGGCGGGGGAATGCCGCGGATTCATTTCTCGTGAGAACTGATAATGGGGACCGCAGACAGCAACAAGTGCCGTCGAATATTCTTGGGTGATTGTAGATTTTCGCTAAGCAAATGGTTTCGTCACGCTACTAAACATTTCGATTCTCGCGAAGCAATTTTGCTCAGTGTCTTGCTGGAGTCATAATTGCTACTTCCTCTTGAACTTAGGTCCTGAGAATTGTGTCAAGCTGTATGTCTAAAATGCGTGTCGATTTTTAACGATCCGGTGCATGAGTGCATATTAAAAACCGTACATGATTCGAGTATTTCATTCATAGATTTGCATCATAAAATTTTAGTGGGTTCTTTTTTATTGTGCTCCCAAGTATTCTTTGTTGAAATGTTCTTCACATGTAAGCCTTTTAATTTATCAATGGACGCAATTTAACCATGACTGCAAATACATATTAACATTTTAACTATTTTTAAATACAAAATGACAAGTGCATATCCAAACTGAATTAAATGATAGGCTAATTTGTCATTTTCCGTCTAACCTGTTGATTGGGCATTTTATTATGGATGAGCTTTTCCTTACCCACCAGCTCGTACATAATATTACGCCTATGCTACTATTATAACATAGTTTCTGAACCGCAAACACAGTGGTAGGCTATTTACACGCCTCGCCACCTGCCAAAGAAAATACATAACTAGATACTATAAAGTACTACCTATCGTTGTCATTTAATCACGAAGCAGTGTTTTCAGCAAACAACGCCTACGAAACGGTCACAGTCCCCGTAGCGTCAATCAGGCGACAGTGTGTCGAATGCGAAGAGCCGACACGTGCGTGCACTATCCGCTGTGGAAATCGATCATCAAAACTTTTCCGAAAAACTAGAGCCAACGCCCGATTACCTATGATTATCGACGCCCCGTAAACCGAACACGATCCACCTTCGACCACACTCGGGCCGCTATAACTGTCGCCGCCATCTTGTATCTCTAATTACCGCAATTCAATTTTTACCATTCTCACGCGTTGCAGTGTGAGAACAATCGCCGTCGGCCGGTCAGATCGTTTAGGAATCGGCTCTCCGTTATGCAAATGTTGATATCGAACAATATAGTTTTACGTATGGGAAAACAATAGGATGGAAAATGTGAACTTTGATTTGACTAGTCCAACCCAACGTATCAAATTGTCACACTACATGTGAGAATTTGATACGTTGTTAGTTCACAATCGTTACTTGATCTATTTATTATAATTAAATAGCATTTGATATTTCTGTGGTTTTAATTTAGGAGAAACTTATACTTTTTCTATTGATCTTTCCATAGAATTTCGAATAATAACTAATAATAATCTGATTGTCTGTATTAATCCAGAGTCAGTGTCCAGTTGTTGATAGTATAAACCAAATTAAATATCTAGATGAAATCATTGACGAAACAATTATTAGGCCGCATATTAATGCACTGAGCATTCATTAGCAAACATAAACTACGCGTTATTGCAGATTCAAAATAAATAAAACAAGTGTACTTTGCTTAATATCAGTCTAAATTATTGCTTAACATCTTAGGGTGGTTCATTTAAAACTTTAGTATTATGTCTTTAGAGAGCCCAGAGAACCGTATTGAAGGTTTCTTCTTTCCTTCCATTTCTCTATCTTAATAATCTTCTATATAAGATTTGTAAAGTACTAACTGTCAGGCAGTTGTATATAATGCACACAGTTTTAAAACGAAATACCTCACTTCCATTTAATATTGACACTATTAACAAAAGACGGAAAGATATAGTTTGCCCGCAAAGCATTTTTACAAAGCATAGCTTCGCTTCCAGATTTCATTTATTTCAAGGACCATTTTTATATAATCGACTTAATGTGAAACTGAATATATATAGTCTAAATTATAAACATGCCAAAGTTATTATTCACGATGCCTTACTAAGTATGTTCTACGATGATACAATGATGTTGATTTCCTTTTCAAAATAAATGGTACCTTATCTTAAGAGTATATTTTAATTTATGCTATATTATAATGCTAGCTTTAGTTGATTATTCTTTAGTTTCAAGTTACAAATTATTGTTTTTACTATTGTATATACATAGTTGTAGAAAATTTTTGCCTGAAACACAGGTTTACCTAGTGCAGGCTATGGTATTAGTTACTCGTACGTATCTTTTGTTATTTCTAGAATTAAGTATTTTATTGTAAACTGAAATTCAGTAAATCTTTAATATTATTATCTCATTTATTTTATTCCATAGTTAAGTTTTTTATAAAATAGATATAAAAATAAAATACAAAAAGGTAAATACAAAAACAAATATAGTGTAAAACCCTAACCTAGAGGGCCACCAGCAGCGGAGCTAGGCCCAAACTACAGTAGTTAGGGCCGCAGAGAAAGAAACCGCCTGACGATACGCGCTGTGTCCAGGAGTACTGCCTTTTGCATCTGCCCCTTGACCCTACTATATATTAATATCATTAACGTTGCTGAATTCACATACTCATGAGTTCTTTTATCGAATACAATATTTCTTACTTTAACAACAAAGGATTTATATTGGACTGTTTGCTCCTATGAATTATAACTCCCAGTTTTACTCTTTACGTACACGATTAATTAAAAACAATAAAAAAATGTTGAGCAGAATAAATTAACACAGGGGAGCGGAAGTAGCAGCAGCGGCATAGAGGGGGCCGTATAGAGACTATTAGGCCGTGTCGTTTAGTTTTACACCACTAAAGTAGTTTTACAGTACATAAATAGTATCTATATTACAGAAAATCAGACTGGGTAAATATATATATAAAAATTATAGTGTGAAGGTAAGGTAAGTAAGGTTACTAACGTGTATTACGTTTGTAACTCAACAACGCAAAATCACCTGAACGTTTGAAATTTGGCAGACTAATTGTTTACCTGGATTAAAGATTAAGATACCTTTTGATCACTGAAAAATATTAGGTTACAGTGGGTTTCCCAAAAAAATCTAATGACACGACGTTTCCTACTGGTTCTTAAACTTTAACACATGCAACGCATGTATTAGCAGACTGTGTTTAAATAGTATAACACAATCGGCTAAACTAAACTTAACTACAGCTAAAACAAAATCTATCGATTATGTCAACTGACATTCCAAAACAATTCCAAGCATCTAATTATGTTTTAAAAACTATTGCCTGTCCCAACATCCGCCTCCACAAACAGTCCCCGCCCAGTTTTCCGGTAAACTTGATTCGTCATGTCCAATTAAAATGGAGGCACGACTTTTCCCATCGATACAATGATCTCTAGAATCAACATACCACTAGATAGGCAAACAAATATGGTCCAGGAGAAGTAAACTTAATTATTGAATTTCATACATAATTTTAATAAAGATATTTAAATATAGGTACTTTACAGTTGATTAAAGGTAATAACAGCTTTATAGATTTTTTATTTTCCATGAAGTAATTATCTAAATTATTTATTTCTTATCTTTTACATATAACAGAAGAGCACAGTAAAATAACACTACCTTTTAGTGGTGTTGTGTTTCTATGGGTAGGTAAGGTTCCAGGGCACCACGGGGTAGGGGATTGGTTAAAGTAGGCAATGGTGCGAGTGATTTTTTGGTATCGCAAGCGTATATAGTCTATGGTGGTCGCTTACCATCAGGCGGGCCCACGATATTTTTTTTTAAACACACCAATTAGCCTAGCCCCAAAGTAAGCACTATAAGGCTTCTGTTATGGGATACTAGGTTAACGGATAGAATACGTATACTGTATATATAAGTATATTTTTATAGAAATACATATCAAACATCCATGAATGGAGTACAAATGCTCGTATTCATCACACAAACATCCGCCCCCACCGGGATTCGAACCCGCGACCTCTCGAGTCGACGACACCATGAAACTCGACGTACGAACCACTCGGTCACGGCGGTCGTCGATTGCTTGCCACCATTTCAACACTAAAAAAATATTTCCAGATGTCGCATCTAGCTAGGAGTTTACCTATGGCGCAGACGACAGCCGTGACCACAACAGTGGGTTCCCACGCGTGTGCCTTACCGAAAACGTTTTTACGTCCAACATTCCGTTTTTATACAAAAAAGCCTCGGATTCGATCACGTTCTATTCGGAGGCCTACGCCTTCCCCGGCTATTGGACTGCGCCGATGGCATCCGAACGATTATATAATTTATTTGTATAGCTTCATGTAAATGCAATAGGTCCACTAATATACATAATTATCGAGGTTGAAAGAGTATCAATAGTACATAAAAACCTTTAACGTCGCTTTAAGGAGAACTGAGTCCGGGTTTTATATTGAAAATACTTGTTTGTTATGTAAAAACCGTTATATTAGACGCCTTAGGTTAAGTGGCTACCACAGCCCTTTTGTCATATTGACCCCAACCAAGTGGAATTTAGGCATCCTTACTCGTTATAGGAATACAACACTCACCGTTAAGGCAGGAAGGGCACAGCGGATTTTCCGCTCGTAGGAGGGCAAACTAAACATGATACTCATGTATCGCAAGCTCCAATAGCCTCCATCTGGTTGACCGTAATGATCTCTTGCCACGTTTTTATATTAATAAATACTAAAGAATACTGTAACACAGCTGCAGTGTGCTGTACGCTGGAAGTTACTTCCGTTGCTACGACAGGAGTATCGGATGTGTCTGATTGATTTTGTTTTTTTAATTTATAATGGGAATCAATTTTAACGTGATACTAAATTATACCACAGTAAGACAGTTCAATAATTAGCACATTTTTCTATGCTAGAAATCGCAAAAAAAATCATTAACATAATAAACAAGCAAAGAAACCTTATAACAACACAATAAGTTACCAGCACTAAGCACACACACACTGTCAGATTATTATGTAAGAGACATGGTTTGAATTGTCAAAGCATAATTATAGAAATGAGTGTATAAAAAATTAATAATTGGAAGGATCCTTTTCCGAGTCGTCCATACATTTTTCGACTGCGGTAGGACTTACTTTTTCTATGGATCGCCTTATTGAATTACAGCTATATTATGTTGCTGGGCTACCCCAAGAACAGTACAAGAGCTAATAAATAAAATAAAAGACTCACAATCTCGAACGATTGGAATGCTGTTGTTTACATCGAAAAGTAACCTGAATCGGGTTTACTTTAAGCTTTTATTTATTAACAAGCTGCATAAAAAATCAATATCTCGACTATGTACTATTATTAGGGTGATAACATGGAGAGAAATTATTGATCCCTTGCCGGCCGAAACTGCTGGCACTCATCATCATTAGCCGATGGAGATCCACTGCTGGACATAGGCCTTCTCAACGAATTTCCATACACAACGGTCCTGCGCTTTCCGCATCCAGTGGGTCCCCCTGACTCGCTTGATGTCGTCAGTCCACCTGATGAAGGATCTACCGACACTGCTTCCCGGTGAAGGGTCACCATTAAAACAACATGCTGGCACTGTGGTTCTGCATTGTACGCATAATGTGAACTAAAGTTCTATTAGTACCTACCCCTTTTTTTAATGTTATCACAGAAAACGAGCTTACAATTAAATTCATTACAACGATTTTCCACGTTTATGAAGTTAAGACCTAATTTCACCAAACTTTGTTAATCATCTAACAGCTTGTCAAGTCATTTAAAGGATTCTTAATATTTTTTTGTATTCTATCAAATATTAACAGAGGATTTACCTCATTGATGCGGTGTTAAACTTAATCACGAGTATAGAGGTAGGTTACATGTTTAATAGACGATTCTTATATGTTATACCCCTCGTTTACACCAAGAAACAACTCATATACTACTTTTACACAAAACTTGTAAAATACTTGTTGTGACATTCTTTTGTTTACACTGCATAGACAATTAGTTCACATATTTTGTGTATCCCACAAGTTTGATGCAATTAATGTTACTACATGTTTTATACATGTATATTTATTATTAAGTGTGAATAATAAATTAAGACATTGTATAAAATTTGTTATATACATGTATTATGTATTATACCTTGGTGTAAACGACACTGAACAGAAATATAAAGTCGGCAAACAATTACTAATTTTTATTAACATTCGTTACTGATACATTTACAAAGAGAAATACAAAATAATTCTGATTTTTTGCACTCTCGTGTCACTATTATCACCCACACTAACTATTAAAGCATTATCATTATAAAATTAAATCTTGTTATATCTGCAAAACAAATAAAACATCAAACGAAGTCTATATCTAGGACCTTCTACGCCTACATTATATCGGACTTCACACGAGGTGTAAGTAACAGGTGGTTAAGCCGTCACAAGGGTGTATTCTGCCATCAGAGTCGTACTTTAATATTTAAATCAACGTGTTGTACAGAGTATATAATATATGAACCTCGTAACTAGTTTTTTGTTTTAATAAATATTAATTTCACATTATTTTCGTTCAGTTGCTAATGTAAAGAATATATATATAACTTTTTTATTTTTAAATATGAGTTTAAATTACCTTTTTTATATGATTGAACTAAGCTAACTAGATATTTTCATGACATTTGTATTTTACGTTGTTACGAAATAAATTTCTGACACCTTTTTTGCAATTTAACGTAGCGTTTAATAGGAAAATGTGAAGTATTTATTCTTATGATGTGTTTTATATACATTAATTTACTTTATGTGGTGAAATACTTATCAACAAATTCATTTTGAGATCGACATTTTAGGGTTTCGGCATCATCGGCTTAGTAAAACCCTAATGTTGGCAGAATCACGTAAGGAAATAGAATTGCATAGCAATTTCCTATTTATATAGAGAAATAACTGCAATTAGTTTTAAATTGCAATGTATACACAAGTTTTAATAAAGGTTTTTCACTTGAAAAAGATTTTTTTGATCACTTTGTATAAATTTTTATTCTAGTGCCCCCTACTTCGGCCCTGTGGACTGTTTGCAATACCCCACTGTCTCACCTTCCCACTTTGAATAAAGCTCGTTCACAACAGAACTATTGTTGTAGATTTATACGCATGTGCGGACTCATTATTGAGCTAGCTTCATTAACCGATCAACGAATGCCAATTAGAGGAAAACGATATTCTCGTTAATGATAAAGCGATCAATACCCCAATATTTTAAGAAGGAAATAAAAAATATATGTCTGATTTGGGGCGTACTTTATAGAAAATCTTTTTTAGGCTTCCGTACCTCAAAAGGAAAAAACGGAACCCTTATAAGATCACTTTGTTGTCCGTCCGTGTGTCAAGACCTTTTTTCTCAGGAACACGTGGAGGTATCAAACTGAAATTCATATCTAATACTTAGGTCTAATGTCCCTTGGAGCTCTGAAAAAATCAAATTTCTAAGCCAAAGCAATCAAAAGATACAGCCGTTTAAACCGCAAATTTCCGCAGATTTTCGAAACTCACAAGGGAATCAAAACCTTCATGGTACTTCCAGTGAACTTAGAATCTTGAAATTGGTACGAAATAATGTCTTAGTAGTACAGATAAAAAAAAATCGAAAACCGTAAATTTTTGGTTACATCATATAATAAAAAATATTTTTTAATAATAATTTAAATATACCTACAGGTTTATACAGAACCCTTGGTGCGCGAGTCCGACTCGCACTTGGCCTTTTTTTTAATTAATTGTGTAAAATCTACTAACCCTTGGCCCGTACGTTTTTGTGTTAAGTTACAATACTCTTTTTCGTGTAGGATACATAATTTGTTGTTTCACTGCGTTCACCTATTCGAGAACTACAAACCAAGACTATTTACTATAAAATGAAACTGTACTCTGTTCTACAAAATTCTTATAAATCTACCATCTACTGAAAATCTTTTTGGTGGTGTTATGTTTCTGCAGGAGAGTAGAATTGAAGGGCTCCACTTTTTAATATCGTACAGCACGATGCAAAATTAGGAAGTTCACGATACAGAAAATGTCGTTTTCAGCTGTATATAATTATATTTATAAAAAAATATCTGGGGATACAGCTCAATATTTTGTAGTACTTAGTGTTCTTTTAATAATATTTTATTATTATTTTATGAACAGATGCGGTGTCATTGGTGAATGACAACGCTTCATGCAGAACTGAATGCATTTCCAGACCTTTAGAAGAGCTTAAAAGCTAGTCTGGCGTTTAAAGACCACGGTGAACTTAATAATGCGTACACACAAGTTTTACATCCACACGGAGTACTAATGCCACCTTTGGACTAGAGCCGATTTTTCTTCTTTTTTTTATAGCTAGGTCCAACAAATGACTCCACCCCACCTGATGTTAAGTGATGGTGGAGCCCCAGTCCAGTCGCGAAGATAGCTGGTATAGCAGTTTTACCTACCACACCAGCCATCCTCACCTTGCCGGCCTGCAAGTTGCTTTTTCCGCCTCTTTTAAAGGATTGAAGAAGGGAGGGAGGGGCCTAGGGTTCCTTACCTCAAAAGAAAAAAACGGAACCCTAATAGGATCACTTTATTGTCCATCGATCCGTCTGTCCATTCGTCTGTTTGTCTGTCAAGACTCTTTGTGTCGGGAACGCGTACGCGCGAGTAGCGAGTTGAAATTTAAACCAATCACTAAGGTCTACGGTCCCTTGATGCTTTAAATAATCAAACATCTAAGTTAACGTTAAAACATAGATACATCTCATTGTATTGCGTACTTACCAATTCCTTGTCTATTTTTATTTATTTATGACACGGTTCAGTGACGTAAGCCCCAAGTTCGCACGCGATATTAAGCCTCTAAGTCTTAAAAGATATTCTGCCTCTCTTTGCATGTGTATTGGTACACCTTTAATTATTTTATCGAAGAAAGGACTGTGTTTCATAATTGGGTAACGTAGTCTGGCAATATTTGTCATCAGCAGCTAGCTGTCAATGTCAAATACGTAGGTTTGTCAATATAACCTCTATATGTAGCCGGGTCGTCAAGAGAAATAACGGATTAAAAGGCAATCACAGCAGAGAACATTGACAATCACAATACGCGGGAGCGGATGCGAAATGCGAATGATTTTTTTGTTTTTATTTTAGGATTGTCAAATTGATATTTGGTTTTTTATTTAGAAAAAGCAAATGAATCATGGTTTTTACAGTCACTTGAGTAATATTTTGAAGTAAAATTCTCTAAAATTCAGATATATCAAAAAATATTAATCATGATATAACTTCTTTCCACGATTCACTAAAAATAAGGCAAAAGTAGTTTTATGTAGCAAATAATTTTGGCTTTATTTTGAGACCAAATTCAATTCAAAGTGCCGGGTCTCCTTTATCATCTTTATTTTAATATCAAACTGCTGGATTTAGAAATTGAGCCTAACATCATCCATAGATCTAAGATTTTTTTACGGCATAACGTATACAACAGCTTTTCGCCAACGCCATCCGTAGGAAGTCATTTTCACATTTTAAATATTTTTTTCATTAATGGAAATGTCTTGATACCTTTCTTCGGACAAACTTTAAGCCGAGCAATATATTATTGCGGAATGAATTTTAGACCACCGTTTTTTCAGAGGAACTACAGGAGGGTGTGAAAGCTTTATACAGGACCAGCAATGCCCGCTACCATCAGCCGGACTGCTTGTTTGTTTGAAACCTCGATGATATGAAATACAGTCTTTTCATAATAAACAAACATATTTCACACAACCGTCATTTTCTATGGTGTACGTATACTTCACCACCTTATTAATAAACGAGGGATAAGCTTAGACTAGTAACGCCGTGTTTTGTTCATATCACTCAAATACCATTATGTCATTCAATGAACAGAAACAAAACTTGGTGGAATCCAAACTTATTATTCGTTTTAAAGTGTATGAGTTGTAAATTAAATGTTTGTTTGTTATATCTTAATTTTTTGTAGAAAGTTTCCAAAAATACATAGGTAAAATTAAATATTTTTAAAACTGACAATACACATAACAAATATCATTAACAAGAGTGCTTCCAAGCTTTTACACGTCGTATGAATACAGATAAACACATTAATGAAGCCGACCAGCGGCGCTAGCCTGACAACTGTCTAGAAATGTGTGCATTTGGCACGAATGTACCTGATGCTAGATTTGATAACAAACGATTGCCATATAACGAAATGTAAAACTAACATTATTATTATTATTTACTGCTGTAAAACGTTGTCTGGGACATCAAACTCAAAAAGGGGTGTTACATATCACATACCATAAAGTAAAATTATTTTCTCAAACATACATGGAAACTTGAGCATTATTTTGACAACCTTCTTCGAGACAAATCGAAATTGCTGTACTGGGTGAATATGTGCGAGCAGCGGCCGGCAAAAGTTGTATGAATTTCCATATATGTCGTGTTTAGTGCCCAAATAAATTACTAAGTAAACTCATATAATGTCGTGTAATTAAAAAATGGAACGAAGGTGGAACTTATCAAAGGTTTTATTTAATTTTCGAACTGGATTTCGAATTAGAAATCAGTACCCCTAGCACGAACCAATATCGAATTCGTATCGTTTCCGAGTCCGAAATGTCATTGTCAAATGTGTACAGATTTTTAGTTCTCGTTACGTACTTTGTGCAGCTGCTGTTCCAGTTTCCATACAAAAATTGACATTGACATTTCGGTTTGCAAACTATTCGAATTCGATAATGGTTCGTCCTAGGGGTACTGTTAATGGAAAAAAAAACAAATGAATACGGGAAAAATATTGGTGTACTTTGTACGTCATTGATTTTCCTGAATTTCAAATGTTCTGCCTAGGTAGTACTTAGTATAATTTCCGCGCATTATTTGAGCAAAGTACCATACAAACCTTGGCCACAGCTAGGCATTGATGGGCTTACGTATGTGTGCTTCGCCTCGACCCACATTAATGTCTCTACTGCTGGCCACTGCAGTAATGTACTATATCATGTCATTTCTATTTAATCACGTAATTCATTTTATTTTATTATAATTCCACTCTTAAGTATCCTTTCCCGGGTACAAAATATCAGAATCATTAAGTTTACTTATGGAACTTTTGTTATCATTAGAAATGCCAAGTGTAATTCTGATTTTATTAAAATTTTTACGAATATAGGTGTCACCTTAAATAATGGCATCTAAACTATCCTGAAAATAAAATGCCGTTACCTTATTTTGCACAAATAAATCAATACTACTTCAGGAACTTGATGAAATTTACATAGTTGCCCTAAGCCCCCAGAGGATTCTGGAAGGTTAACACTCGTGTTTATAAACAAGTTAGTTATTAATTGTTGCAAAGTACTTACTTTGTTGCTAAGTACAATTATTTCAACAGAATTCTTCAATAAAACAAATGGTTACATATCAATGAGTTTAGAATTCTCAATTTTCACAGTTCTTACTTTAAAAATTTTACTAGAAAAAAATCCACTCGGTCCAAGTTTTTTATGCGATTCGAATCCTATCCAAGCGGACCTAGACCCGGACATGGACCTAGAAACCTGGACGGAGTGGAAGTTTTTCTAGTAAAATTTTCTTTATATTTAAACATCTAACAGTTAAATATTTATACTAAAAATATAATAGTTTTTACCTACGTTAATGACTTAAGAAGAAATAATGACTTTGACTTGTTTATAAATACGACGGTTTGCCTTGAAAGAAACATCCTTTCAGCTTGAAAAATAATTGGCAAATAAATAGATACAACTTTATGTTGAATCTGCCAGATGATTATCTGTAAGGAACTGAAGAAGATAGCGATTAATAAGTTGACTGTCATTTTTTTCATGGCAGCCTTTGTTTAAGGCTTCGTAGCCAGTGAGTAGCACAAATGAAAATGCGCTCGAGCAGCGCGCACAGACACCGTATGCCTAAAAAAAGCAACCATGCGCCAAATAATGGTTATCAGTGTTTTTTTTCATAATTGCGTTACTATTAAACTTTATGTAAAAAAATAATATTCTCATATTATAAAAAACACTGCTAACGTCATATTTAAGTTCACTTCTAGTTTTCAGGTTTCATGCGTATGGGTGCGGCCAGAGTGCACTCAGATTCAGAGTCAGATTCAGATTCTGAAAACAAGCGCGAGAAATAAACAGTGTAGTCGAAGGGTACGGCCAGATTGCACTCCTGATTCAGATTCAGATTCAGACTCAGAAAACAAAGCGCGAGAAAAAGCAAGCAACCTGCTTAGACTACACTGTTTATTTCTCGCGCTTGTTTTCGAAATCTGAATCTGAGTCTGAATCTGAGTGCACTCTGGCCGCACCCTAAGAGGTGATAAAGAACTCTATTAAGCCTGCCCGTTCTTCCGTCTGTTTTTGATCTGTACCTGATCAACTTTAAGAAAGATACTTGATAGTTTCACAGAATGTGTTTCTTTTGCCACTTTAGCAATAAATGATAAAAATAACATATGAAAGGAGTGTCCGTAAGTACATGAAACGAATGCGATTGCCATGACTGTGCTGAAAATCTTTTATTAACTTTATTTAATGTTGCGGAATCCTCGTGTACGAACCAGACTCACATTTTTTTATTGCACCTATGAAAAGTCGAAGCAGTTTAAAGGCTTAAATAAAATTTAAAAAGAACGTTATTGAAAGCACCTCACATAAAAGGAATATGTAGGTACAGCTGCAAAACAGACAAAGGAGGGATTTCACTTTATGAAAAGCGGAAACTAAAAGATATAGAGTTAAAACGGATCGAGAAAATAGAAACAAATTTTCAAGTGTTTAGATTCATTTAATGTTGATGTAGTCAGCTATATTACAATGGTGCTTACAATCTAGTCTATTATATTTAGGTATTAAAGTACCTATAAAATAAATACATTTACTGAAATCACATTTTTTTATAAGGCATCGTGGCAGAATTGATATAAGAATATCATAAAGAATCTCTATACAGAAAAAATACTTTGTCACTGTACATTTCGTTAATAAAATTTCGTGTGACACCTGTTATAATATAAACATTTACAATGTCAATGGGTTTTGTTTAACACGTCTGGGTATTTCCAAAAAGTGAAACCCAATACAATTTTATTGGCAAATTAATTATAAATTGTTTCATTATTTCTTATCAAAGGCTACTTACATACATTACAATTCATACAATAGGCACTTATTTTATTAATTAAATTATAACAAATTTAGTATTATTACTAGAATTCAGGAACTAACAACATTATTAATATATTCAATTTAGTCTCTAAAATCAGATAGCTCTACATAATACAAACGAGACTTATTTAGTCTTTTGAGGGACGCTTACATTACAATTATATACAAATATAACATATTGAACTATATAAAATATGAATACACTTAGTTCATTAATATGTCTAAAATGAATTGCAAGGCACGGGAGATATGTGTGTTTTTAAGGTAGTTCGTTAATTTCTGTATGTACATACATACATTATTATATAAAGTTATTTGAATTTATTGCCTTTTCATTGTTATGAGTTAAGTCTACGTTATTTTCGTAATCTAATGAACTCTTCCCATGTCCATACCGCCAAGTTGTCCTAAGTAAGGGTAGCCAGATTTGGCCTCCGTCGGTGAATGCGCGTGCGACGTATAATGTGAAGCGTTCGTGCCGAAGAATGAACTGTAACAATGAAAAAAATTTTTTTTTCAATTTTTAGGTAAATAAATTCTGGCCTATGCTTAGCAGTTCATTCAGACATCGTATGACTGATATGATTGTATGAAATTCTAGACACGTAACAACAATTACTTTGTACTGAACTAAGAAGAACTTGTAGTAAATAATATATAAAAACCCGTGATTCGATAACAAATTTTAGTCATCACATAAATAAGTATTCCAGGAGCATTAATTGGATCAGGAGGCAGGAGTGCTTAGTGCAATAACTAGCAAATTATGCTGATAGCTTTGTTTAAATTTAACATTGCTTAAAAGGATAGCTGACGTAATACCTAATAATAATAAATCTTATGCCACCATAAAATCCAGAAGCAAAATGGTAATAATAATGACTTCGATCAACATTAAATGTTATGGAAATTTTATAGAAATGTTTAGTTTTACGAATTTCTCAAATTTAAAATGTTGCTAGTCATTCAGTAATGTAGACCTACTGAATTATATTCAACTTACATAAATTAAATTCAAAGTACAGAATGAATACGCAATACGTGTAATATATTAAGTAATGAATTAGTAGTCACAATATAAAGCGTGGGAGCCATTGCAAAGCAGCTGAATAAATCTTTGGTAATCGGCACAGTATCGATTATAAGAAGCCAAAAAGTGGAGAGGCAATCGCCTATAATATTATAAAGGTTGTAATAATAGGCTGGAGGCTGTAATGCTACATTATAATTGCTACTTAGTTTTAGCCTCTCGAGGAACGTTCACGTTACGTCTGAACAACTATACTTTAATTTAATTCCTATGCACAGTATGCAACACGACAAAAGTATTATTTGCGATCGCACTCAGAGATGCCGTTGTTTATTAAGTTTGATCAAAGTTGATGCTGTCCCTGAATTTTCTATAACAATATAATGCATAAAATCCAAATAAATCTAAAAATCTGCGATGGACATTTCAGTAGAGATTTTGAAATTATCTCTATCATTAAATTCGTAGGAACAAACTTGATTTTAACATTTCACAATAAATCAAAAGGATGTAAGCCTTCAATTTTACAATAACGTGTTCGAGTAAGTATTAATATCACCGCCACGAAAGTATTACAGAAGGCGAATCGTGACTGGAAAAGGTAATAAAACATTACATATGGAGTAATTGAATCTGCTCTTAATTGCTTACAGTAAGGTCAACTACTCCCAAATAAATAGTAATTTTCATAATTGTAGTCTTTTCACTGGCACTAATAAAAAACACATTTTTATGGCAGTTGTATTAGTAATGTTCATATCTTTTAATTAGTTTATTTCAACTAAATCAATCTGAAATAACAGCTTTAGTAATCCATAAATGTAAATTTGTTGTAAAAGGTACCTGCTTATGTGTTGTTTTTTCATTTAATGATTGCAAGAAAGAAACTACTAGGAAATCTATGAATGGTCCTTAATAATATATTATGTGTTATATAATATCCATCACTTCTTAGTAAGGAGAACAAAGACTACAGAGCCTAAGGCTTGTGATCCGGGTACTATATATTTAAAAAAAATGTAATATACGTTCTAAATCTTGAATAAAAATTACAAACAGCAACTTGGCCTCCACAAATTCGGTATTTTAATACAGTTAAAATTAAAAGAAAGGAAATAGCGTGCATTTAACCGCATCAACGTTGTATCAAATTAGAGGCATCTGCATGAAATTGAGATTATACTCTGATAAATATCTAATTATTACTGAAGACAGTACATCGAAAAAAATAATACATTTCAGAGTGAACACTTTAAAAAAAACCGGCCAAGTGCGAGTCGGACTCGCGCACCGAGGGTTTCGTACAAACTTAATTTTTCTAAAATATTTTCTCTATATTTTTTATTATATGATGTAACTAAAAATATACGGTTTTCACAGTTTTTCCTTGATCTGTACTATTAGACGTTACTTCGTACCAAATTTAAGATTCTAAGTTCCGGGGAAGTACCCTGTACGTTTTGATTCCCGTGCGAGTTTCGAAAATTTGCGGAAATTTGCGGCATAAACGGCTGTAGCTTTTGAATGCTTTGGCTTAGAAGTTTAATTTTTCACAGCGCCAAAGGACAGTAGATCTTAGTATTAGGTATGAATTTCGGTTTATACCTCCACGCGTTCCTAAGAAAAATGGTCTTGACAGACGGACAGACAGACGGACGGACAACAAAGTGATTCCTATAAGGGTTCCGTTTTTTCCTTTTGAGGTACGAAACCCTAAAAACCTAGTGCTTTTTCCAATAACGATATTTTATACATTGATACGTTCGACAATGAAGTTTAAATATACAAACAACAAACCGTTTACTCAAAAATAGTGATGAACTACCTACGAAAAACATATTCAGAGCTTAATGGAATGAATATTAAAAATCCTCTCGAAATTGTGGCGCTCTAATTTTTCCATGTCTATATAAATCCTATATCTATTTACCTATACTCACATTCACAGACCACTCAGAACGACTACGAAAATTCAATCAGTGGATTACTGGTACATACGCTTCAAATTCCAGAATAGGATATTGCTTTTGACATACCTACCCACTCAATGATATTTCAATGATTTTTATTCGAATACGTAACATCGGAATAGCATTGATATAATTTTGCAAAACTTTAAACCCTATTTAAAATACTAAAAGTGATATTAAAAATTGTGTGCATGGACCATCAGAAGTAAAACTTATTTTCTTAAATAACCTGACATTAGGCGATGCATAAGGCATACGGGAATGGAGCAGCGCACGCATCACTCATATATATGTTTATATTGTCGCGTGTGACGCGCGAGACGCTCGAAGCGGTTCAGCCTTAGCCGAGTTACCCTCCAACTTTCATGCTCATCGGGAAGAGCTGCGCACGCATCTCACACACATAAATATATAAAAATATAACGACGATAAATATATATGTCACGCATTTCCGTGCGTGTTTAATAATGGTGTCGATTCCGGCATGACTCTCTAAACTTAAAACTAAATTTAACTCATTATGTATAGAGAATGACAAGGATACACTATTGTCTAATTTAAGTTTAGATTTTGCGAATCATGCCAGAATCGACATATCTATATCATCACAAAAATATAAACATGTGAATTTATAAGTGCCGAAACAAAATCAACACTTGATTTTACAAGCGAAATCTCTTCTCGAACAGTTTGTATTTAGGAAGTGGAATCAACAGCTGCAAGATAAGTTTTAATGCCAGTCTCGACGATAGCTAATGCACGGCTGCGGCAACGTAATGTCACGTTCGACCTTTCATTAATTGCATCTAAGATAAACGCCAGTTGAAAACCATGCATTGTGTGGACTATGCCTCATGACGGCCATACTACGATACGCTTTCTTACTACGAAACATTTCGTTTATAAATTGCACGATTTACATTCAAAGCTTATGCTTCAAGTCTTCATAACCAGCGGCTTAAGACGGCATAGTGATACCGATGATAAATGACGCTTAAACAATATAAACCTCTGTTTGAAATAAAGCCGCGTTTGTGTTACGCTTATACCCGTAATATACCCTCTCGGAATTTATAAGGAGACACACTTTATTAGACAAATATTTGAGAAACTGAAAGACGTAAATTGATGTCGTTTTTGAAGCTTCAAATATTTGTAAAGGCTCATAGATGGAATAATAAATATATTGCGAGAAAAAATACGCGAATTACAGCAGACCTAAAAAACCGACCAAGTGCGAGTCGGACTGGCGCAGCGAGGGTTCCGTACAAACATGTAGGTATATTTTAATAATTATAGAAAAATATTTTTTATTATAAGATGTAGTGTGAACTAAAAACTTACGGTTTTCGCAATTTTTCCTTTATCTGTACTATAAGACGTCCCAAATTTTAAGATACTAAGTTCACGAGAAGTACCCTGTAGATTTTAATTCCCGTGCGAGTTTCGAAAATATGAAGAAATTTGCGGCATAAACGGCTGTATCTTTTGATTGCTTTGGCTTAGAAGTTTGATTCTTTCACAGCTCCAAGGGACAGTAAACTTAAGTATTAGATACGAATTTCAGTTTGATACCTCCACGCGTTCCTGAGAAAAATGTTCTTGACAGACGGACGGACGGACAACAAAGTGATCCTATTAGGGTTCCGTTTTTTCCTTTTGATGTACGGAACCCTAAAAGTGAATTCGTGTAAATGAAAATTTAATTCTACAGTTTCACCAATACACAGTTTTAAGCAGATGCTTATATAGTTATAATTTTATTTTTTTAAGCATGTAACTGCTCGATGTTTAAATCTAAAGAAAATATTACTAGAAAAAATTACACGCGGACTAGGCAGCAGACGGGACTCGAACCTGCACCCTTCGCTATCCGGGCGAATGCACTGGCCAATTATACACTGCACTAGCAAATTAGACATTGTGGGTTACCTACAATAAGAAGTATAATGGCGCTGCCTTGCAGCTTAAGAAAGGCTAGAAAGCATTCGACACGGCCATCAGGGCCGCGGTAGCATACTTGGTCAGATGCCTATATATGAGTTTTCGACGACTTTTACAATTTATTTCCAGATTGTTTTAGATGGTAAAGCATAAATAACCACATGTAATATTTTCAGTAAATTAAAACACACCTAAAGAATAAACAGGTTACACGATATTCAACATAAATCATAAATTTATCAAACAAGTTCTGGGTTTTAGAGAAGCAGGATGTTAAAATTACAGTTAAAAACCCGAAGACAGAGGCAACCGAGTGAGACGGCATCCCCATAAAGGGCTGAATCATCAATGACGACGATGACTTTAAATATCGATATGATCACGTAATGAATCATTGTCATTCTCATGTTTGATTCACAACAATGGACCCAGTACTTAAAACATAGAACAATTAAATGCACTATCATATTCAAATCCTTCGAATTCCAGTCTCATCTCGTCAATGAACGCCCTTGTACTCAAATACAAATGGGTATAGGTACTCATATAAAGTGTAGGGAACTTAGTATTCCTTACCTTTTGTAACTGCTTTGAATCAGACAATTTTTTTGACTGAAAAGAACATATCCATGTATTTTCATTGAAAGTTTCTTCTCAATTAAAATAATTGTATGTTATTTTAGTAGTTAATTCTTTTTAAGTTTTTAGACAATAATTAGTTTTAAGCTTTTGTAATTTAAATATTAATATGTAAATATTATAAAAAATAAAATGAAATCTAAAAAAAAATCCATGTTTACAATTCTAGGACAAATATTCGTTAAAATAGGAAGAGTCCAGCCGTCCGAGACTAGATAACAGAGAATAGAACAAATATACGCCATATAATCGTGGTTAACCCATATATTATTAGTTTGTCCATCATTATGCAAGGCGAGATATTGTGTGTGGTCCGATGCGAGGTCTATAGGCATGCTTTGTCTAGATAACACAGATAAATGTTGTCGCCGTATACGTACAAAGCGACAATGTGTCTGACACATTCTCTTTCGACAAAATCCAGTGCGGGAGTTACGTTCGACTATCCACGACAATACTTAAATTCGTTTTTTATTAACATGAAGATGCATTGCGTCCTAAATACCGTAACAGAAAGAAAATAAGTCAATAAAAATTTAATTAAAAATCGATTTAAAATCCTTATAAAATTCGCATCCCTATTGCATTCACGATTGGATCGGAGTATTACGAAGCGGGCCGGTAATAACCACCCGCGCGGCGTATAATGGCTGACTTCTTACACTCTTAATTGATTAGCGGCCGCTCCGGCTAATGATAAAGGAAGGTGAAAAGAAATAAAACGATCCTACCCCGATTTGCAATCGAGCCCTGGTACGACCTATAGCCACCGCCGCGCCGGATGCTGCGATACTCTAGGCCAATACATCATCTCGAATTACCACTTCTAGTGCTCCACGATAATTATTAGATAGATAGAAACAGGTAGATGATGTCATTTAAATCGCTCAACACACATAAGCCTATTATTACAAAAATAACAGTCATGTCTACCGTAATAAATAGTCATTTAAATCGTCGGCAGCAAAGGTCACTTTATTGTAATTGCGTATTCATTCGTCCAATTCATGTCGGAATATTAGTAGCAGAGCATCAATAATTCATAAAGCTACTTACTTGCTCTCCGACTTCGATTATTAAGATGTACAATGCTTTATACAAATAGTGCATGATTGTGTATTTAATGTGGAAACTCACCTGTAGTTTTCAGGCCACGAACTGACTTCTGCAAGTTTGTTTTGTGGATGTCCGCTCAGTTGTCTTGAAGTCCAGTGGTTATGCGCTGACATAGCATGTTCTTGTTTCGAATAGTCTCCATAACCGTAAGGGTGAGGAACAGAGTCACTCGCGTTTGCATAAGTAGGATGCTGATAGGTTAGTCCTCCAGTTTGATTGGTGGATGGACTTGTCGTCGTGGGACTCGAACTTGGAGGTGTAGCATCGGCTGATACTTGTAATGGAGTTGGCAGCTCTGAGGAATGGGATAATGGAGTCAAATTCCCAGCGGAAAATGAACTAGACGTAGGAGGATGTAACGATGAGGCAGCTAGTGCCGATTGACAAACAGATGGTGCTGTTAATGGAGATTGGTGTAGAGAAGGGGCCAATGCAGAGTTCAGTACAGAGCTTGACCCCAATGCTGATGAGTAAGATTGTTGCCAACTAGCGCATTGCGCATTGAAAGAAGTTGGCGGCTCGTATTGTTGGTGAACGGTGGGAAAAGCGGATTGTAGAGACATCGTGTTGAATGCACTAAGTTGTTGAGAGTTCAGTTGCTTTCGGAGCCGTGCTCTTCGGTTCGAAAACCATACCTAAACAAAAAATAAGTCATAAATAAAATAATCGTCTACACTAACCTCACAAGAATACGTCTAGTCAAGTATAAGCGCACTCAGCTAATTGCATTGGAGCGGTATCGCAACGTAATCCTCAAGATAGTACAGTAAATCTAAATAATTAATTTACTTGACATTGACAAAGGTAATACGTGAGAGCCCGATGTAATTAAAGGAGGACCTTTCTATTATGTATCTAATAACAACGAAGGGAAGTCGATTAAAGTTATACTAAGACAAGGTACAATTGTTTAAAAAGTTAATAACCCTCTAAAACGAGGTAGTGTAACGGTAGCCATGAACAGCATATGGTAGCTTACTTCAAAGTATTGTAATTAATTACGGGGGTAATTACATCATTTTTTACGTCACGATTTGTTCGGGGGCGGGAAGTGAAGGTGATACAACAATGAATTTGTTTGATTACACTCATTTATCATTATTACATTTAGAAGGGTATTGATGCATACCTGAACCCTCGCTTCGGTTAGTTTTGTTTTCTGTGCCAGTTCTTCCCTGGTGTACACATCTGGATATTGAGTCCTGGTAAAGGCACGTTCTAGTGCCTCGAGTTGGTCACCAGAGAAAGTAGTTCTCGATCTTCTTTGTTTTCTTTTCAACGTAATGCCTGGTTCCGATTCCGTGTCTGAATCTTCGCAGGACGATGGACCTTTTAAGAAAAAATCAAAATTTATTTTAATAAAATGAATATTGAAGTACATTACTATAACAACAATAAACTCAGAAGTACATTTTAACATCCTAGTTTTAATGTAACAACTTCAAACCTAGAAATCGTACACATTACAACATGATGCGAAACTTATTTATATCATTATATGAATTTCGCCATCGCAATAATAAGCTTTGACTTTCTAGACACAATGTTGTTTTGTTTTATGTCGATTATCGTCAAGCTACCGCTTCGGACCACACGCGGCTGAGATTAAATTAAACATAACCACATTACGTTGCTTTGTACGAGCTTCAAATGAATTCTTTTGGCCTCAATAAATATTACCTACTATAAACTAGTTGATAATGAAATAGAATTAAATTACCCAGCGGTTGATGGCTACCGCATTTACCTACTGGCTCATTATATCCGTTGTGGCCATAATTATAAAAAAAGGAACTACCAACATTTTCATAAAAAAAATGTCTAAAAATTTTATTGATCTTTGATTTTACGAAATTTTCTCTCTCTTAACTTTCAAGAAATTTCGCATGCAAATATTTCCGCGAAATGTCGCGAGCGAAGTACCGTTGTGCCGTCACGAGGCAAGCACGAACCGCAAATTTTCAATACGCATACTGAGTAGTACTGGGGACTGCTTTTCCAGTGTAGATATTACTTTAGCGGCGCACAACTTAATATGCATAATCTTATCGCGGTGCAGAATCTCACCGGCAAAACCGCACTCCGTCGCTGAACCGGCATATTAGGAGCGCCATTTTATATTGGATAGCTATACGGCACAAGACGTGCAGTACGGACAGATTGTCGTAATGCAAGCCCCGCGGTCAAACGCGATGGGATAATAACACCTTTGGATACTAATTTCATTTTTATAACCTACAATTTCGAAGCCGACACAAGGGGCGCTGCCGTGGCGTGCGCGCGCTCCGGCCGCTTCACTTTTACGTGGATTATTAACTTTATACGCCATTTTCTGAAGTTTGCAAACGTTCCGACAGTCTCATTATAGGAATAAATTTATAATAATAGTCTGCTTTGAACTAAATTAAGTGATTATGGTCTCGAATCAGCGTTAAGGACTACGATGACACGGCAAGTTATTTACGCGTCATTACATCGAAGGTTTTATAACTTTTTAAATATTGCACTGATTGTCAAGGATTCCTATTATTGTTGAATTCTATCTTAATATTCCAAACTAAGATAACCTTGTGTCTAGAAAATTATGAAGTAAACCGCATTATTGAAGTGTACGTGTTTCAAGGGTACGTGTAAATGTGAATTCTGTACAAAACTAAAGCAATATAAAGTTTCATGCAAACACACGCCGCGCTTTTATTCCTAGAGTGTTTGATTAGAAATACTGTTTCACTTTCAGAAAACTACAGTTTTCATGAAAAGAGATCTGGACTTTAAACTTTTGCCTACCATACAACAAAATAGAGGCATAACTCAAATCAGAAACTTTAAATGATAGCCAACATACAGTCAAGGTAAGCGTGACTCACCTAGAATACCATCAATGCTGTGATTTCTTCTAGGATCTGATTCGTCACGTTTGCCTCCTCTTATAAGCCTCGAAATGGAACTGACCGACGGTGCGGTGTTTTTATCACAGATGCCTTCTTTTATAAGTTTATCTCTAATTTCCCAGGAAAATATACCTGGGTTTTGTCTCTTCAGCTCTTCAATCCTGTTCTCTACTTCGGGCGTTGCAACTCTCGGCTTTGATCCACCTATTACGCCTGGACGGATGGAACCGGTTTCCTGGGAATAAGACAATTTTGTTAGAAAATTAAAATATTATAAAGTCAATACCCATAACTTGTGCTCAAATATTAGTAACACAAACCTGGTATCTGTTGAGTATCTTGGAGACACAGCCGTGAGAGACCCGCAGCTGTCGTGAGATGACGCAGGGCCGGACTCCAGCGGCCGCCATTTCCACGATCTTCAACCTGATGTGATTTGGTAAGGGTCGTCCATTAATAAACACCCCACCCAACTGGTTCATACGACCCTGGCCTGTGCGAGAAACAAAAAGAAGCATTAAATTACCTCTGAATAATATAGCAAAGTTAATAGTAACTGTACATATACTTAAGCATAATATACTAAATGTTGGAATATCATATTATAAAACCTGTCTTTAAATTTAAGACAACGTTTCAATAATTATTATGAATAAACATAAATTTGTTCACAATTCAGACGCCTACCGGCGTCAGTTTAAGAAAGAAATAATGGTTGGCGTATCAATAGTGCCAACAATACATCAATATCACAAAGTGATCGCCATGATACCGGATGCATCTACTCTAATTTCAACTCTTTAAGAATACAATAAAGTACATATCAGCGTGTATGGGTCCGATATGGTTCTTTCAATAGCCAGATTACAAGTAGGTTGTAAGTCGGTAGCCGCTCAATCACTTCGTAATTTTACGTTCCATTGCAACTCTTCTCAAGCAAAAGTATCCAATTTCTTCCAACATGAATCGCTCAAGCAGAAACGATAACACTTAACTAGTTTTGACCTTTGTCGCTGTCGCCTTGTTATAATTTATGGCCTGCGCAGGCGAGGGACTTTTTTCAGCGGATTTTTGGCTGCCAAAATAGATTGCTTACAACTGTATCAAGTAAAGCACGCGAGGAATTAAAAGTACCGCGTGCAAAAATTCCCCGTACAACTGAGGCACAGAGAGACCGGAGTGGAGAAAAGTACGGGGTGTCCCTGAAAAAACAGAACTCATTAGACTAGACGCAACAACGCACTCAACTAACTTTATTAGTCCTTGCTGCACGCTCGATCCGATGTAAAGGATGACCCCAATATTCTCTTATAAAACGACTTCTCTTTTTCATAAACTTCATGTTAAATACAACACACCGAAATATATCTGAAAATTTTGAATTCCATAGCGTACGCTTCTCTTGTCCGAGAATGTCCGAGCAACAAATAATCGCACACCGTGTGCATTGTGTCCGTGATAAGTCCTCGGCGGACAATTTTTTTCATGTAGTACAAAAGTCCTTCTGCGCAGGCCATTACGATTACCAACTTTTATTCTATTGCCTTTGCTACACAAAATAACGTTTATTAACTGTGATCTGAATTCTAGATTAAATTTCATTTATGACGCACACAATCGATGAGTCATTCTACGATGCTGGCCATCAAAAATTTAATTAATGTTTTAGTAAGATGAGTATTGGCTGTAATTAAATTCGTTGCTGATTGCTAACAAACTTCATTAGAACAAGTGTGCTACCTACTCTGGCACTCAATAAATAATGTGTGAGTATCTAAGTGTCGCTATTATAATCACATCATTCACCGTGCGGTGGGACCACCTATAGTCAAAGAAGCCGCCTTCCCTTGATTTTTGCAATACCTTTACGCTCCTATTGAGATGAAATGAGGGTGAAGAAAAAACGTTACTAGTTTTATATTGCTTTATATGAAATAAAGGTTATTTTTTTTCTGGCTTATTGCTTTAAAATTGTATTATTTAATGTTTTATTTAAAATAAAAAATATTATTATGTATTCAACTTAAAACTCTATATTTTTTTAATAATGTAATGGGAATAATCATAAGACTAAATAAATAGGAAATCAAAGCCCCCTTTAAATTTCATAAATCTTAACCCATCACGATGTTGCATGATGCTATTATTTAAATGTTAGTTTAATAAGTCTTAAAACATTTTTAATAAAGAAATCACAAAAGGAACACACGTTCTTAAAATTCTTTCTGAAATTGACTGACATACATTTATAACAGAAAAACTATAACAGTGGCATCTTCCACTTGTGAAGGCATTTATAGTTTATCAATTTCAAATAATTCCACAAAGGTGCCGCCACATGTAAGGCCCTAGACCCCTACTGAGAAACACCAATCAATTAGACAACATGTCAACAAGTATGTCCTTTGCTACAGGGAGAAACCGGAGTTCATACCAATTACGCAACCGAAACTAAACCGTAACACAAACAACTTACAGTATCTAATTGAAGGTGGTGAAAACAAAGATGCCTGACCGCAAGAAATTGTTGCCTACCATAAAAATTTGAACCTTATTCTATACAAAGGAAGAGAGAATATCGTTGGAAAACGGGGAAGTATTTTGTGGCAAGTCGAGCCTCACGGTGTCGTTCTGCAAGCGATACCCATATTTTTTGTCGGACCTGGTAGACGTTGCGGTGCCTCGAAAGCCCATGTTTTTGAGTGTTAATTTTATGTTCCCGAAATATTTATGATGCATAACGTGCCCATAATAACGCTGCTATATAAATGTGGGTGGCTTTGTAATAATGTAGCACTTCATTATAATGTCTTTTGCATTTATTGGCAAGTAGGTGTATTTCTACATATGACAACTATGCCCTAATAACGGTTCACCATTATACTAAAAATATGGCTGACTTTTCTTTCTTATTCTATATACAAACCCCTACTACTGATATTAGATTTAAAAAATTTAACTATAATATCAATAGTAGGATTTTCTATAAAGATATAAGAAAGAATAGTCAATCATCGAAAATACCCTATATGAATGATATAGTAGCATCAATTCTATTTCAAAAAGGAACAAGATCAGTCAAATACACAATCGATAAAAGGCTCACACAACAAAACGCACAAAAAGGGGCTTGAGTGCACAATGCGTAATAGAATTCACAAACATTGTAACGCTATTAACGCGAAAGGAGGTGAAGTTAACAACAAGTTCAAACATTCGTTGACGACTAATCGTCCGGAAGCGCTTTTAGATCATGCACAAGTTGCTTTCGACAATAGCGGCTACCCGGGTGGCAGAGAAATGTGGAGCACCGATAACAAAACTAGTGAAAAAAATATTATTCAACCAGATTTCGGCAAGGAGCAATTATATACTATACTTACGTGCTTTATTCATAGCAAGACTCAACTCCTCGAAGCGTAATCACGAACTAAACAGACAGAGAAACCTATAAATTTTCTATCACAATCACATAATCGTGTACCAATTCGTTCAACCGACGCATTCGTGTTAGACGAAATTGAAACATAGTCAATCATTTAATACTAAACGTAAGAGGCGTACCGTGACGGGATAAATGAAGATTTCGAATTCATGGAGCATTTCTGTGTCAACTTTAATTAACAATTTTCATCAACTTCTTCGTATAAAGTGCCTGGGTTATCATGCATTGTTGAAAAGATTGGATTTCTTAACATTCTTTGTGTCGCCAAACTTCATTTTCGCTTTGACCGGATTCAATTTCCTAATCATTTAACTAGCGAAAGCAAACGTTATTTGCCTCCGTCAAATAGTGCCATCGTATTTTATTTTATTCACTAAATTACTTAAAATATTCAGGAACTAGATCGAACACTGTATCAAATTTTGTTGCAACACTGCATCGAATTCTTTATTTCAAACGTTTAAAATACCTTGAGTTCTGCATAATACAAGGAACAGTAACTACACCTTATTTCTTTTTTTTTTAGATTTTTATAAATTTAACACATATGAACACTAACAAACTGACGTATGACAATTTATAATGTTTAAAGCCGCTATCGTATTGTGTAAATAAATCGTAAACCCCGTTTTCACAATCATAATATGTTTCTGCTTGCAAATCAATTTCATGTAGCGACATTAATGTGGCTATAGTAAAATTTATATGAGGCCTTACATCATTCTACTCAGCTTTTCCTCCACATAAGTCATATGCCAACGATAACTGTTCATATAGTGACTTAGTTATTATTGTTAACTTCGAAAACAATTTTCATCTTTCTTTCATAGTTCATTGCTATCATAGTTAAATTTAATGACAATACTTTATTATAAGGCATTAATCGAAGAACAAACTTCCTGTTTTACTATAATGTAGTTTATGACCTGAAATGAGATATAGGATACTTTTTATCCCGAAAAATCATAGGTTCCTGTGGGGTTCTCAAACACTAAAGTAACGCGGACAAAATCGCGGGCGGCCGCTAGTGTTAAATAAATTTAACATAGAATGTTATAATATGTATTTATAAAAATGTAATCTAACAAAACAATGCAATAAAATTTTGTAACTAATAGCAATTTTCCAAAGGTTATCAAGGTGCCACTACGGGGGCATACTAAATTAAATTCGATCAACAGACTTTAACGTCTTACAATATTCAATCATATATTTAAAAATATTATGGTTTTAAAAAAGCAAAAAAAAAATAGATTACTCTACAATGGTTTTCTATCGAAACCTGTTAAAATTCATCTGTAAACTAATAAAATAAGCTATTACTATCGAAAATCAAGCAACAAAAAGATAAAATGCCATCTGAATAGGCATTAGAATTGGGCGGCGCGTACAAAGGTTGTGTCATTCCATTAAGCCTCCTTCAAAGGCTTCGAAGTGTTATGTGTGGCCGCAGTCGCGTGGCACGGAATGTAGCGCAACGGAATATCAAATCAATTGTATTATACTTTCATAGTTCATACGTTGCATGGCTGGATGACGCCTCATTATTCCGACGAATGTCGAAGAATCATATGCTTGCGTCATTATACAACAATACTTTTGACAACAAATATCAACAGATGATTACAATGATCCTAGATTTAATGTGATGTATAATAATTTGGATGATTTTTTTACCAAAATGTAAGGAACAAAATTTAATTTCAAACCAGACATAGAAAATAAATGTCCCCATATGAACGGAAGGAGCCAGGGAAGCGGCTTCGACGGTAAAGAGATGAAACGCATTGTTTAAAACATCGAGGACTTCGCTATCCCCATTGAGCCAGCTACCAACTGTTCAAACTAAGTCAACTTTTTTGGAGCCGAACATAATATGGCCACGTAAGTGGTGAATGGAAATGAATATTTTATTTCGATGTAATGGCGTATGTTTGAGTGCCCTGTTTGACCTCATTCCGTATTCATAACGCGTTATATACTAATTTGACAGACTCTTTTCTTTTCAAATACGAACTGGACTCTTTGACGTGGTCACTTGCCGCTCGCTGCTAGAGCTATAATAATGGTTTTGAACATAATTTCCATCACAAAACTACAGGTTCCAATAGGGTGCATTTTACAAGGCTTCTTGTTAGCATAACCAATTATATTTCGTAATATTACTGTTGGTCCATTTTGCTTATTCATTTACAGTAAAATTGTATGACTCTTACACTGAGGTATCTTTTCCTTGTAGCGTATTTGATCAACAAAAGCTTGAAAATTTATATATTTATTATAGCTTTCAAAAAGTCAAGCATTACTTTAACGATAAGTACCCACATATATATTTTGTGGTTAATGTCCCTGATCTTTTTCTTTCAACCTATTTTTGTGTACAATTTATGTCACATTTTACTGAATTACTTGACAGTTGCTAAAATATTTTATGAAATTTGGCAAAACCATAGCTATACTCTGTAATAATTGTAAAATTATTTTACCCTACACCGGCGATAATATCTACCATACTTACAAAAGCGATTTCTTACAAAACTGTAGTCCCGTTATTACTCTAACCCTTGAATAATGACTCGCGTTTATCGCGAGTCAAGTTTTCATGGACCCACAGGTAATTGTGGTAAATTTACGTAATTTTAATGGAACAATGATACCTTGATCGATGGACGGTTCGCGCACGTGAGCTATTTTGTGGGGCTTCCTCTAAATAGGAATAGTTCCCGGTACGTCATATAGTATTATACGCCTTATGGCATAGGTAGATCTCATCATTTATATTTTAATTTGTAGTTCCAACATTGTACTGTGATATTGTTTCGTACCGTTGATATTAAAGAGTTATTTCATAAGCACCAAGCTCTACCAGGAAGAAAACTTATTATTTTATCTTAACGCTGTATCTCTGGGCAAGATTATTAAAATTTACGTTAAAAGCATGGCATTATGGCATATAATAATCGACTATCAACAAGAATTTCCTAAAGGGTCCTGTGCTAAGAGAAAACATAACGCTATAATGCGTTTGTCGCGAAAGGCGCGCGCGCGCCGCCCGAAGCCATGTAGATTTAGATCTTTAGGGGATCGATGAATCTGATAAATCTTTTCAACGCGATGCTTTCACGTGATCAGTTCAGTCAGTATTATCGACCGTGCGAATAAAACACTTACCGTTGATATAGAAACAAGTCACTGTCGAGTAAATCGTTTGTTTTGTATTTTTTTTTGTCTGAGTAGTACCTACTTACTTTCGTATTGAGGAAAATGATGCCATTGTTGCATTTTTCTCACCGTTTGAAGTTATAAAAAGTTTATGTGATTTTCTATTAACGTTAAAAGATATGTAAAGCATGACTTGAACAAAAAATTCTTCAAGATATCTTCTAGAAATATTTCCAAATCTCCTTAAGTCATAGAATTTATAAATCATAACTCTCCAAGGCGTCCGTTATATCAATTTGTTTATTAATAGATCGTCATAAGTAATGGCAAGTACCCCGGAGGTTCGGAACATTCTGCAGCCGTCGGCGGGGGCGGGGGGCGCGTCGTATTATGCGGCTAAAAGAGCCTGTCGGTGCCTTTGATCGGAGCCGCCTGCGCGCGCGCCGATGTGCACCGCTTGTCGGCTCGTCATACGAATGCGACTAAACCTTGATTATACTGAACTCTTTATAGAGGTCAAAAATCCAATGTTTTGTGATGTTTGTTGTGTATTTATAATTGGTCGGCCAAAACGTAGAGTAATAAATCCCTAATGGGATGTTTTATTGCGGGTCTCTGATTTGACCGGCACTGTTCTTTTAATATAAGCCATCAATATGCTTAACTGGCTATCGTCACGCAATATTTTATCTTACCAAGTATCCGTGTTCGATGGAATCTATTATAGTTCTCTACATTCGTATTGTCATAAAGATTGTGTTTCTGAAAGTTTGTTGCAGAAATTGCGTTTGTCGAAAATAGCTGCATCAATTTGTTCGGAATACATTACAAAGTGTTTTCAGATTGGTATCAAACCAGTCGTCGAGTTCGTCACTGAGCCGCTTATGTCGAGAAATCGATCGTCTTGTGAACGAACAGACATCAACATGCATGTATGTCAGTATGCACATCGATCACTTTCACATTGCATTTCAGAAATGTGTTTTACCATGATTTTACCTCTGCGATGACAGGTGTTTTATTCAAAATATTTGAGAGGTTTTTGTATATTTCACTGCTAACTATCTCTGTAACTCTACAAGGCGTAACTACACAAACTCTACACCTTAGTCGAAATATGTGGATTGGCCGTTTCGCTTCGCTACAGTCACATGGCATAAGGTAAAAAATGTATCCACTGTTCAATTATTTTCTGTTATACAATAGTTCTTGTAGTAACGGAACAGCCAAGCCACATAGTTTGACTATATTGTATAAATTAAGTACTATCGAACAAATCGATTTCTGACCAATTTGCCCAAAATTCCACTTCAAAATGTCAAAACAGACATGCTTTTTTTTATAAAGAATGAGTAATTGTACTAAGGACCTTCATAAAGAGACCTGATTCTGCCATGATTATATAAACTTAATACTAAACTTTACAAGTCTGTAATTTATAATTTTCATTCTATATGAAGTATGTTAAGGAACGCCTGTTGTCAAATTTAATTCAAGGTTTATAGAATCCAGAATCGATCTCATTATGTGATGTCACAGCCAGGCGGCAAAATCTGTCACGTCAATTATGATTGTTCTGAATATAACAAGTTTCTTTCCAGAGAAACGTACATTTAAGAGAAAGTCTATTTTGATATTTTGAAATGATTGTAAGAGAACAAGCTTTTGGTGGGTCTGGAATCAAGTTGGCTGATAGTATTAGAGAAGTGATGAAGTGAAGTAACCTAAAATGTTGAACATTTTAGCCTGACTAATGAAACAAATGTTAATATTAACCCAGTGAACCTGGAACAGAAAGAAACTTCACCATAACCGTGTATAAATAAATATGTTGACAGGTGCTGACTTTTGTAGATGCAATGAAGAACAAAGACCTGACGCCACTTTCAAAGAAAAGAGAAGGTTAAGATATTAAATTAAGCCATTAAATATTCGATGACCAGTCTTGAGAGAGATAAAGTCAACCTTTGCAAACATGCATCAAATGCGTTAAGGTACTAAAGGACTTCTATGATATCCTGCTGGGGCACAAGCCCTCCCTATGAATGGAATAGGGAGTTCGGGCCATGGCCAACCAGGTCCCAGTGTAGATTGGTGGGTGCTAACGACTGCAGATGCAGCCGGGACCAACGGCTTAACATGCTTTCCGTTGCATGGAGGAGCACGAGATAAAATAAATATTGTGCGATTCATGAAAAAAAAATTAACAGACCCTTACTAAATCCAGACCGTTAAGCGAATGAGTTGAAAACCATCCACTGATATCTCAAAACGAATAAAACACCTACAAGGTGTCCTATTTTCAACGAATCAAATAAGGTAAGGGACCTCAAATTTAAATAAGATTAACTAGATAGATTTTATATACAACCACGTTTGTATTTTTGATTTTACACGACTGTCAAAAAAGAGTGTAATGTTTTCATGGTTCATGTGTATGTACAATATTTTATTCCACTATAACTTCTAAATGCCTGGGCTGATTTCGATATATGTAGTATCGTTAGAATCCATTCATCATCCCGGGTGACATAGAATAACTAAACTATTAAATTTCAAATAACAACTATGGGACAATGTCAATTATTGAGGACAAAGAAAATAAAGTCTTCTAATTATTACATTACAGGTATGATTTGAAAGATTTTAATGTCTCAAATATAAATTACTAATTGCGCGTGGTCTGCTTGGTCCGCGGGTAGTAACTATTTCCGTGATAGCTTCCCTAGGGATTCAATTTATTTGAAAACAATATAAATTGAAATCTGAAAGTTCACGTAGTCGCCGAAACTTCCATTTTGTAATTATATCTTTACCGGTAGGGCATATTATGCAAATGTATTTAAACGATCTCCAACACATCTGAGCCGCTCATGTCATGACACTAATCTCTTCTTAGATTTCGAAAACTTGTATATTATTTCTGACTCGAATTTATAAATGTAATATGCGAAAGATTTGTCTCCTCAGCCTTTATAAGTTATGACTCATAATATCAAAGGACTTCGTTCCTTACAAATACTTAAAATTTAAATATTATAAGTCAAAATAGACTGTAGATGCAGATTCCATGGTGAACTTTGACTTAATGCTGAAAAAAAAAAAGAATTAGACAACGAAGTGGTTGGTTCATATACAAGTTATTAACCAAAATTTGCAATGGCCGGTCTTAGGATATGTGACCAATAATGTATTACTTGACTCGGACTTCGTAAGGAACGTTGGTCCCAGCTGCCGTGTCGTTAAGTCAGGTTAGGACCCACTGGGGGCGATATTCGGCAACGGATTACCGCAACATCACCCGCACGCACGGCACGCACTCTGGGGACTTCGATCCTCAGAGTGCGTGTCGGTCGAACGGTGCAGGAGTATTGTCTGGTTTTTACTGACACTTGGACAGGGCGTTAGGTAGGGCCCTGCTCTTTTCTTCGGGACTTACGGCTGGCTGAAATGAGCAGGAAGGAGTCCCAAATACCTTCCTCTCGCTCCCCCGGTTATGGAAGGATACGTTAAGCATTTCCCAAACAAAAACAAAGGTAATGACCCATTGGAGAGATCAGCATGGTAGAAGATTGCCTATTTTCCCTATTTATTTTCTACTTTTCTATTGATGTTTTTTCATTATTGGTCACCCATCCTAAGACCGGACATTGCGACCGGTACTTGTTATTATCATCAGTTTATAAATGCTGATGATAATTATAAGTAGTTTAATTTTATCCACTTGCAGAGCAGTTTCGGAAACAATGGAGCAAACAAATAAACGATGGAGCGGCAGTCAACACGTATACCTATAAAAACCTGTGAAGCTACATAGGTACATAACAATCAGTCAACAGATGACGACTGATTGCTGATTGGATCATTTAAATAAAATAATAATTTTGAGGATATAATAATTTATTATGTGCTGACTTTAGAATGACTCAATGCAGGAATCCTTATCGAACAGATATAATCACATATAGATATTAGATGACACATAACGGTGTCTATTAATAATAAAGGATTTTGCGAGTTTAATTTAATTTATTATCCCTTTTGTGCTGGGGTATCTGTAATGGAACTGTTATTTTTTCTATTAAATTACATTTTAATTAAAATCGAATCCTCATTAATAAATATATTTCCCTTTACTAAACGTAACTAGCCGGGTTTTTTTTTTCTTTACATCTAATACTTTAAATATTCTTTTGGTCGTCTGAAATGAGTGCGGCAATCCCTTTGAGTTTCTCTCTCTTTCCTTCTGCCTTACCTACGAGAGCGTTCATCTTTTTCTTTTTAATTTAGTTTAGACGAAACAGGTCATAAGTCGAAATGACATTTTCAACAATGCGGTCGAAATGTTTTCGTATGGTAATGATTTATGTGTACAAACGTCATTGGCATTTGCTTTTTGGAACCGCTTGCGTTGTTATTTACGAGTACTTATAGCACCATTCTGTAAAGAAACCCTTCACTCGCAGAAGGAACAATGGTATATTTAATTTAATGAATAAGTACCTCATATTCGCAATTTATGTTCCATGAATCTTAGATCCTAGAATTTGTATATGCACAGCTTATTTTGGATTGACATCTAATTCAATATATTTATTGTGCAATAATTTTTTTTAGAGTGACCACTTAACAGTTTAAACAAAACTTAAAGGTGTTTTTTAAGAGTTACCATTTCGTTAATTTAGATGTGGTAGAAAAACCATGATGACTACTAATTCAGCTGACCACCAACTGCAACGACTTAGAAGAATACCATCAGGAGATATATTCCAGAAGAATGAAAGATTTAGGTCGAAGATGGTATCACAGCGAAATTTTCCCATCCAGCGTGGTTAAAGCATCTTAAAGTTAGTAAGCCTCATTCTCTTATCAAATAACAAAAATCCCATTGTTAATTATTAAATAAATACTACTCATGACTCGGGACACTGTTAGGGAATTGCGAATATATCTTATGTGCACCATGCTCAGCTTAAAGCCGGTTTGAAATAATCAAAAGAAATACAGTATTTCCAAAAGGCAATTTTACACTGTGATCAGAAGTGAAGGTTGCTTCCCCAGACGGGTGTTCCAGTTTTTCGCATTGATTATAGTAAAAAGGTTCTAAGACAGAATTTAGCAACTACTACTACTATCCTCTTACAAAGAAGCAATCTAAGAAAATGGGTGCTGGAAGAGAATAGATTGCCGATAAAAGTTGTTCGCGATCATAGAGTTTATAATGAATTGATAGCGGGTTATTTACTCTAGAAGAGAGTGTAAAAATCATTACAAATAGTATTTCGCTGGCTGGTAATTTTTCGACTCTGCGCAAGATAAGGTATTATTCAAACGTTGTGAAAGCTGTTTCATCAGAATTCATCATCATCATCAAATGAGTTGCAAGGGGTTTACGGGGGAATATTTAGAAAAACAGGAAATTGTTCTTCATAATATTCCAACTATTTTTCAATTAACCATTAATAGAACAGGACAATAGCCCATGTACAATATAGGTCTTCAGTAAAAATAACAACCCAAAACAATTACTTATTAAGTTTAAAACTACCTAAGCAGAACTTGTTCAAACATAAGTAAAACATTCATTCGGGGATACGACATTTATGCTCATTATACAAGTAAATCCCCTTACTGTGATTCAAACCCTGGACTGAAACTACCGATATCTAAAATATTAATTTACTCTCAAAATAGGCAATGTTGATCTTAGTATTGACCATTGTTACCAATGGAGCATTAATAGATATCGTAATGATGTATGTAAGCACATATCCATAAATCGTTATTTAGCCAAAAGAACAAGCATCCAATATTATATTTTAGGTACTTGTCTGTCTCAAACCTTTTAATAAACTAACAATAACCAGCAACAGAAGTTACGAGATTTTGTCGCCAGAGTTTTTGTCAGAATAGAAATGTCTTCAGCAATAAAATTTTATTAGAGGGGTATTCCAAAACAAAAGCTGATAGTGCTTTTATGACGGGTCGTAATTTTTTGAAATAATGTGTGAATATAGACGTCACTTGTTTGTAATACGTTTATTGTCGATGCAATATCCGGGTTCCCTATTATATTTTTTATTTTTTTAAAGATACATTATTATCATCGTATTGTGTAACAATTTCCTATCTCACTAATAACATAAAACAACTACAATTTTCTATTTAATTCGGAAATCAATTTCATTAAATTTCTTGTATCAGTTTGGAAACCCTTAAAGTCGGAATTCTGAAAATATGCCATCTTGAAATAGTTCATAGTATGATTTAAATTACTTTGTGTAATTTGCATTTATGATAGATTCAATTGCTCGTATAAAGGCTTAGAACAACTTAGTTACCTACTTTTTTCTTCAATTCAGATCAATGTCGTTTTTAAAACCAATACAGTTTTACAATACTGGAGTCGTGACCAAAATAAAATGCTTTATTAAAATTATGAGACAATCGTTTTCTATAACTTTAACTTGACGGTCCTTGACCATTCCAGATACTTAACAAGGTCCAGTTACTTGCTCGATATAAAAAAATAGTCGCAACCTTTTTTTCCCTCAAAACATAATCCCGGCGGCGCGTGAGAGTGAAATATTGTTTTATTGTTGGCAATAAACGCTTTTTGGCTTAATAATTTTTTTATGATTTTATATCTTTACGATCTGTCGGACCTTCTTTGAAATAAAAAATAGGGACAGATCACCCTCATCAATCCTCATCACGAAATTTTGAAATTCACAAAGATATAATTGGATGCTAATCAGTCAGTAACTAAAGGTCATATAAATAATAATATGTGGTTTTATGGATATTTTAGATGTTTCTTTGGCGTACTCCACGTTATAAAGTAAATAACTGATATATTGATCATATTCGTATTCATATTGACAATTATTTTAAATCATAAAGTTATAATATTTCTCAAGTTTACCAGATGGCTAAGTTTGAATTAGTTTACATACGTCGCGTACGCAGATTTCAGTGATCGAGTTCGATTATGACATCAATAAACTTACGCTTCATATCGTATCTAGGTACAAAATCTCTTACCATCTAAGTTACAATATTTACATATTATTGTTTTAAGTCTCTCTCATTTCAATTTACTCCATACAGTACATTACTGTATTTAAATAAATTAAATTACATTCTGACTGATGAATAACAGTAAAATGTATCTACCTACATTCACATTACATTCTAAGCTTGAGTATATTAAAATTTTAGAAACCTCTTTAATTCTAATATTTTATCAAGAACATACCTTGAAAGGAGTATCCTGTAAAGTACGGCGTCATGTTCAACGTTGATACCGCCATTGACTTATGCTACAGATGAGAATGCAGAACTAACCGCTCCCAGCTACACCGAATCAGTCCGAGCACATGCAAAAGTCCAAGGGATCACAATATCAGTATTTCACTATCACAGGTTGCACGCAGACATAGTAGTACGTAAATGAAACTGCGTGTGTCTAATCCGTGTTACTTTGAAGACAGCTCAGTGGCCACTGACGTGTGATGTAAAGATGTATTTCGACTCTCAAGTGTAATCTTTCACAATCAACGGTCCAACAAAAAATGGTCAACCGGCCGCCTCCGCAGCCTTCGAGACCGCTTCACCTGGTCGCTTGTCTCTTTCTAACACCCAGCGTATGACACTGACTTTAGAGTCGCCGATCTCAAAATTTTCTATTAAAACGATGAGTTTTAAAGTGCAATGTGAATATTTAGACACTTCTTCAAATTCTGTTTTACACGCAGTGGTCGAGTCTGAAGCAGTTTCTGTATTTAAAATAATGTTTTCAAGTCTAAAGAACCGACCGGATTTAAGGTGCGCCTACGTTGAAAAGGGACAGCACGAAGGCTACAATCCGGTATCTTCAAAGTAAGGAGCGCTTACGTTAACAATGTGTGAGTCGCGCCTGAGTCGACGTGCCGTGACGAAAAACATGAGGCGTGTTGCCAGAACGATCTATGCCTACCACGGCCACTGATTGGTCGAAATTTGTTTGGGGCGGAGTCACCAAAGCACACTGAGGCAAACGAAACTCTGTGGTTGTATGAGTTAATTGCAATGCTGGTCTCTCTTGGAGTACACATTTTATACCAAATGTTGTATAATTTTTCAGCATTATAATATCCTGTTCATGTTGTACTAACAAAGAAATGTTTGACATGCAATGGAAAGTAGATTACATAGGTACACCCAGGTATTTGTTAAATGTAATTAATGTCATTAATATTTTCTGTAGTTCACTCAGTTATCACCTTTAGAAACTTGTTATAAGTAAAGATGACTTTGTAACTGTGAAACAATTGACAATTTGAACTACATACCGTAATTATTAATACCTATAGTTTATGTTTATTTCATAATTTACGATCAGTAAGTTTAATAAGTGGCAGGTAATATTTATTTTTCTTCTTATCTTTCAGAATATATTTTAGGTAACCAAAATACCTACATCAAGAAAGGATTATTTACAGTTATTCCCATATTAACCTTATTTTATGATGCGCAAGCGCTTAAAATAGGAATATTTGATTAAAACAAAAAGTAGAATACCCTAGCTCTACATAATAATAGGATATTTAGGATTTTCTCAAAACATTGATTAACAACTTGCATTATACTTATTATATGGATAAAACAATACATTATTAATAAGAATGGTATCCCATAAAACTTTGCTTTGTACATAGTAATAGAAGAGGCAGAGCTAGCATAATTAACAACAAAAAACACACCGCTTGGTGTTGAGAATGGTGTTAAAGTGGCAAAGGTAGCTGATGTTTGCTGCTTCGACTATCCTTACCTTGAGCCTGAACCCAAGTTTACTCTTTTGCAACCCCACAGACTGCATATCTACAGAACAATAGTAGTACCTAAGTACATGACTAGTCTTCTGCGAGGTGAAGATTACTTTACCAGACCGGCTCTTCAATATTATTAGTACTTACTATGTCCGTCTTTCTAGGTTTCGATATGTCTGAATATATCTGGAAACAGGTGTTTCAATCAAGTGATTATGGCGTCTTTACAAATGATGAAATAGTCAAATAAAATGAATATAATGAATAAATATGATTTCAATATTTTATTTTTAATTTAGTACCTATATAAAATTAAATAATTTTATAGCCAGCATTATCTTTCTTGCTACATTAAACATTGACTGAAAGCCGGCCAATTGCGAGTTGCGCACCCGCACGAATGGTTTCGTACCATTCTCTATATAACAACACTTTATTATAATATCGAGCAAAAAATCGCGCCTGTTATAGGTAAAGGAGCCCCTCTTTAATATTTATTTTCTTATAATTACTGCAAACTTTTTATAAGTTTTCTTGTTATCTATAAGCAAAGAGCTACATTCCATATTTTTAAAGTTTTTAGAGAAAGTACTTTCGGTGACGGGTAAAGGGTCAGGTCAATTTTCATAAATTTTCTTAAACAATGTTTAAGCTATTCAAAACATATTATTGAAATCTTCACATTATGACCTTTCATTTGATATATCAAGCGATATAGTTAGCTCCATTTCAATTTTTAATTCTAATTCACCCCCCAATTGTAACCCCCATATTCACCACCATCATCATAATCAGCCAATAGACGTAGGCCCCCTCTAGGGATTTTCAAACACAACGAACCTGCACTTTCCTCATATACAGTGGGTCCCCCCGACTCGCTTGATATCGTCAGTCCAGCTGGTGTGGGGTCTACCGACACTGCGCTTCCCCATATTTAGAATTTATTTTTTAGTTTATTTGTCCTTGTTTGAGTCACAGAGATATATACATGTACTATATGCACCAAATTTCAACTTGATTGGTCCAGTAGATTCCAAGCAAATTGACTGTAACAGACAGACAGTCAGACGACCAAATGATCCTTTAAGGGTTCCGTATTCGCTGATTGAGGTACGGAACCCTAAAAAAAGTCTGACTTTAAATATTGCAGAAACTTATTCATGGCTAGAGTTTTATGCAATATCGATTCAAAGCGAGAGTAGGTGGAGCAATAAAAGTACTTGTATTGTTTTAGTCAATTTTGCTTCTAATTAAAGTGAACGTGTCATTGGTTGAGTCCCAACTTAGAACCAAGGCTACTGTTTTGCAATGTGCGATGGACGGTAAATGTATCTACACACCGTGGATTAAATCAATTAATATTAAAAATGAGTAAATAAATTGGAGGAAAACTTTTAACAGGATTTTTTTATGAAGAAAGGTATCAGTCAACCACTTGCACGCTGGTGGTAATCGGTCACCATAACCTTTGGTTTAGACACTTCCGATACAAGAGTATCACTTGCGCGTTGCCTGCTCTGACCCCATCCTCTAACCTTTAGAGACCTAGAAGCCAATTTACTGTCAGAAACACAATGCTACCAAGAGGTAAGTAGTGTTTTTACTGTGGTCTTCTGTGGGGTAAAGGCTACTTCCCAGACTGGCTCTCAAATTCGAGCGGAAAATCCGCCAAGCCCAGCAGGGCTTATCCCGTCTGAGGTATATATTAGGAAATAAGAATTTATACAGATACCATTAATACAATAGCTTCTTCAATCAATAGAACATATTATATTGAAATAATAAAGAATGATTTTAATATGATATTACTGAGAGTGGCTGTTGTTGAATATGCTCTACATTTTTCTTGCTCATGAAACAAAATTGATAGACACAGGGTCTTGCAACTGTGGTTAAGTGATCAGCCTCTACAACAACTAAAATTCTTAAATGAAATTAAAAACAAATTCATGTTTAAACCTCATCTCTGATCGACCTTAAACAATTGACAAAGATGGATCTGATGTTATAAACAATATTAAACTTTTAGATTTGAGATTTTGTTGGTGTCAGTTGCTAAGGTCCTTAAATCCAACAAAAGCAAAATCTAGTCGTGATGTCGTGTTCTAGTTAAAGAATTGGTGAAAAAAAAACTGAAATATCATATAACTATTTGTTTCTTAGGTTTTCACGCACATCACTCATTAAATAAAACTAGTTTTTACGGGTTAATGCACGAAACTTTATTTATTTATTGACGTTTCGCAGCCTTTTCAGGTCTGCATCGTCAGAATAATGATTTTTTATTTAAAATTGTCGAGCTACCTTCGAAGACTTGAAAAGGCTGCGAAACGTCAATAAATAAATAAAGTTTCGTGCATTAACCCGTAAAAACTAGTTTTATATCATATAACTAACTTAAATTATATTCATATATGTATTCTTACACGCTTAATCATAAACAATGGATGTATAAATACCAAAATTTTAACATCAAATTTCATATCAACTTCTGTATACAAAGGAAACTAAAGAAGTAAATTAAAACTTAATATTCTCGCGTACCTACTTCTTGTAAGGCCCACAAACAAAAGATGTAGGGTTGGTACCAGTACCACGCTCAACAACAGGAACAATACTACACCCAAATGAACAGAAATCGTCGATTCATTAACACTACAACCTTGAATCGAGTTTCCAACATTTTAATTAAAAACGATCGCTTCGCCGGCTCTTGGCTTACAAAACCCTTAATTTGTTGTGGCCCGTTTTATACATAATCTTTTGCGGGAAATTTTGGCTCAATTAATGTTGATCGCATTTTAGATGTTGTCTTAATAAATGCTCTCTGATATTTGGCTAAGAGTTTCTTGTATCATGTACAGACAAACTCACTCAATTTTGAGGGACCGAGGAGGCCGACCAAGTTCTCGACCTAATGAAAATATTGCCTTTTGCAATCTAAAGTTCCCTTTATACTTATTTAGTTTATAAGTGCTTAATTAACAAGTTATGTGGAAGGAAGTTACAAAGGATTTACGTTTATCTTGTTTAATCTTACTTTGTGTTCCGTTTAATTTGTTCCGTGGTATCCGAAATTTTGTGTGCTTTATTTGATAACAATATACTTTCATTCTCAAGCTCAACTTAGGTTTAAGAGATTTACACTAAGATGTATACTGAAAAAACACCCCATTAACTTTAAATTTAACTAAGCTGTTCATACATTTAACGTACTATAAACATAAATAAGTAATTCGTCTGATATGCTTTTATTTTGCTATTCAATGATACAGAAAACTATTATCAATGACGCTCTTACCAAAACTATTACAAATACTTACTTTATTAAGTCAAGCTTTCTACTGAAAAAGTCCAGCATTTTATTACATACCTAAAGTTTTAAACGGTGTGGTTTAAAAAGGGAATAACAAATTAATTTTCTAGTCGAAATTCCTAATTTAATCTAATAACAACGGAACAGCATCCATCTGTTTTACTGAACACAGCAATTAGTTGCAGTTGACACCGCACGCGCCATTTGCAACGCACGCGTATGATGCGCCAGGAGCGCTGCGCATGCGACGCGACGCGCACAAAAAAGGCGTGAAAACGTGCGCTGAAATCGTTGCGCGCACGCTTCAGGGCTCATTGCGCGCCAAAGACGCCGCTGAAACTTCGCTGTGATGGGCCGCCCACGAAGCCGCAACTCTATTATTACTTGCCAAATGCCAAATGGCCTCGATAATTTCGCGGCATCCGTAGGTAGATAGATAGTTGGGCTAGATACACAACAGTTCCGCATAATGAAACAAGACTACGATTATGACATCTGCCAAAATGTTAGACTTGATTTGTGGAGGTTTCGCTTGATGGTTCGCTAATAATAATATTGACCACACAGAATTATTATGTGTCACCGTTGACATTTCTCAAGAATCGGAAATTGCGGCCCTGTTGGTCCGATTCATCTTAAATATATCCTTCAGTATATAGTCATATAGAACATAGTCATGTACCTTCCAATAACCTTCGTAGGTATATTTCTATTTAAGTTTAGTATTTAAGTAAAGTCCGGAAAACAATAGTGCGCGGTCGAATGGCGTTTTATCCGAACCTTGTCATCGCTAACACCGATGTCCTTAGTTTGATTCCGAGGTGAATCAATAACTTAATCAATGTGTAAAATAAACGTGTCCTTGATGTTACGGGAGTATATAGTACTTTTAGTCAATTAAATAATTTTTGACGTTATATACTTTATTTAGGGACAGCCATCAAAACAAATAACAAATAACAATAGTAACTTTGAATTAATATAAAACAATTCTTAGTGCTGTATTACTTAAAGGCAGTCACTGCATGTGTAAAATTTACTTAAAAAGCAGACTTACGATAACTTAAAATAAGGCACCTAGTACAAATACTTTAATCTATACATATAATAAAATGGTAGGAAATTCAAACTGTACATTGAATATTTTTTTTAAATAATACTTGGGGTGTGTTCTACAAACGATACCGAAGGCAAAAATACAGTTTTTAGAATTTTTGTCTGTTTGTCTGTGTGTATGTCCGAGATAAACTCAAAAAGTACTGCATGGATTTACTTCAAATTTGGCACGAATATTATTAAGAAGTCGGGTCAACATATAGGCTAGACATATTATCACGTTATCACCTACGGGGAACGAGCAGTGAACCTTTCATCATCATCATCAACAACAGCCTATCATAGTCCACTGCTGGGCACAGGCCTCTCCAAATGCACGCCACTCAGATCGATCTTGGGCTACTCGCATCCAGCTCCTGCCAGCCACCTTGCGCAAATCGTCACTCCATCGTGCCTGAGGACGTCCTACACTACGTTTGCCTAGACGCGGTCTCCACTCCAGAACTCGTCTACTCCAACGGTTATCGGTTCTTCGGCAAATATGGCCAGCCCACTGCCACTTCAACTTGCTAATCCGGTGGGCTATGTCGATAACTCTTATTCTCTGTCGGATTACCTCATTTCTGATGCGATCTTTCAGAGAAACGCCGAGCATAGCCCTTTCCATAACGCGCTGAGCGACTTTAAACCTGTGGACCAGCCGTGCCGTCAGTGTCCACATCTCGGCTCCGTATGTCATCACAGGTAGGACGCACTGATTGAAGACTTTCGTTTTTAGGCACTGTGGGATCGACGATGTCAGGACTTGACGTAGCTTCCCAAACGCTGCCCAACCTAGCTGAACTCTTCTATTCACCTCGTCCTCAAAGTTGTTTCTACCTAACTGCAATGTCTGCCCGAGGTATACATATTTTTGAACAACTTCGAGAACGGCACCGTGTATTGCAATCGGTTCCGGTAAAACATGTTCATTGAACATGACCTTGATTTTATCCAAGTTCATCCGTAGGCCGATGCGTAAAGAAGAGTCAGCCAGGTCATTCAGCATCTGTTGTAGGTCCTGCAGGGTTTCTGCCATGATGACGATGTCGTCAGCAAATCGCAAGTGAGAGATGCATTCGCCATTTATGTTGATGCCATGTCCTTTCCAGTTCAGCGTCTTGAACATATCCTCCATTGCATTAGTGAACAATTTGAAATAACGTCCCCTTGTCTCACTCCACGATGCAACGGTATGGGACTTGTTTGCTGATTCTGTACTTGGACAGACATGGTGGCGGCTTCGTAGAGACATCTTATCACTTGGATGTATCGCCAGTCGACTTGGCAACGCTGCAGGGACTCCTGGACAGACCAGATTTCAATCGAGTCAAAGGCCTTCTCATAGTCCACAAATGCTAGGCACAGGGGCTGATTGTACTCCTCAGTCTTCTGTATAATCTGCCGCACTGTGTGGATGTGGTCTATGGTGCCGCATCCGCTCCGAAACCCAGCCTGTTCTGGTGGTTGGAAGTCATCAAATCTTCGCGCAAGACGGTTCGCGATCACTCTTGAGAACAGCTTATAGACGTGGCTTAGAAGGGATATGGGTCGATAGTTCTTAAGTAGGGTCTTGTCCCCCTTTTTAAAGAACAAGACGACCACACTCCTACTCCACGCCTCCGGAGTTCTCCCTTCGAACAGGAACAGTGTTAAAAAGCTTTTGGAGCTCCCTCAGTACGGGTTTACCTTCAGCCTTCAAGAGTTTTGTTGTAACACCATCCTCTCCAGGGGCTTTTCCATTTTTAAGCTGTCCAAGAGCAATCTCGATTTCGCCTATACTGACTTCTGGCAGGTCTTCGGTGAAGTGGCGTGTTAATGTGGCTCTAGAATCCTCATTTCCGGGATCGGGTCGAGATGCATGTGATGCGTATAACTGGCTGTAGAAGTCTTCCACTTCCGAAAGGACTGCCGGCTTTGAAGCAACAACTTCCCCACTTGCTGTGGTCAACTTCGTCAGATGGCTTCTTCCAAGAGATTGTACGGACACTTTAGACCCTCGATTCCGCTCGATCGCTCTCTCGATCGAGAGAGTATTGGAGCATCGGAGGTCGTGTCGTACGTGCTTACTGATCTCTTGGTTTAGAGTCCGCTTTGCCGATGAAGTGACGGGTGGGTTTTTCACGTCGTTCCTTCATCAGCCCTAAAGTCTCTTCCGAAAGCCTTGATTTCCTGCCCTTACGCTGCGTTGCACATAGTCTCGTACCCTCTTCCCTGAGAATCCGAACCACATTTTCGAGGTTTGGTTTACGTCGGATGTGGTTTCCACGGCAGAAAATCGGTTCTCCAGATTTGACTGGAACGTTTCAAATCCTTTATTTCTAACTAACTCCACGCGTACGAAGTGGCGGGCGGCTGCTAGTATTATATAAATTTTAATAGTAGGTACATATTGTGGTGGAATGCTAGAGTAATGCAATACGGCAAATGTATGGGTACAAAGGAGTCTAAAAGAGCAAACTTAAATTTGCGAAGAGTATGTTATGTATGATGTGTATGTGTGATGTAGTGGCCAGCGTACGTGAAAGTGCGCGGCTATAAATCGATGAACACCGGCTGGGCGCAAGAAAAAGTGTGACATCAGACACTTTATGTGACGTCATGTCACAAGTCACGTTATGTGACGTCGTGTTACGTTAGAAAAAAGATACCTGTACCTTACTTACTAATATTTTAAATATATGCCTCTTACTGGTAACTTTTGTAAACACTCAACCGGAACTAGTTCTGTCAGTTATTTAAAAAAAATCCGAACTTATTTAAATGGAACTATAGAACTGTTAAATTTACATAACGAATGATAATCGATATAGTTATTTGACTTACATGAAACGCCATGCCGAAATAAAAAAAAACTCCAATCAATGGAGCCGCCCATAAAATCATCTTTCAGCATTGTTTAATCGGCCACAAAGTTGAGTCATATCTTAATTAAAACAGTTGGCAAGTCTCGACTAATGAGAATGACTAGCAAGTCTACTATTACGAAAGATAAAAACCAATAAAAAAATAAAACACGACGACGTCAGTGTCACAATTTGGTTATATATTTTTTTTCTTTTGAGACCACTGTTTTGTTTAATTTATAGTTTACCAAACAGTCCTCGAGGAAATCGATGGAGCAGGTGATTAACACATTCGACCTGCGATCGTGGAAATTAAGCAACTTTTGCAATGGTCGATCATTGGAAGTGTAACCAAACACATATTATCACGAGCTCCTCCATACTTCGGAAGGTTCGTTAGGCCGTTGGTCCCGGCTGCATCTGCAGTCGTGATCACCCACCGTACTGGGCCCGCGTGGTTGAGCACGGTCCAATCGGCCTATTCCATCCATAGGGAAGATCTGTGCCCCTGCAGTAGGAACATTCAATAGGCTGATGATAATGATGAACTTGTCCTTCAAGGCAGAAATATACTTATGCGTCGTGTTGTGTTGTGACGCGATCGGTTTCATATATTTAGTACGGTTAGAACTATATTTGTGTGTCGCGATGTGTCGACAGCGTTCTCACTCTAACCATAATAAATGTATGAAACAGATAGCTCTCATAAGCGACACAACATGACAGATAAGTGTAGAATGTCAAAAAGATTTTTTGTTGCATTTGAAGACCTCCGTGCCAGAGTGGTACTCGTATATACGCCGGGTTTCAAGGTATCGCCTACTCGAGAGGTCCCGGGTTCGAATCCCGGTGGGGGCAAATGTTAGTATGACAAATACGAGCATTCGTACCTTAGTCATGGATATTTATATATATATCTATATACATAATTATCTAAGTATCAAATATATGTATTCTATCCGTAACCATTTTTTTAACACAGGCAAAACCTCTATTTACAGACGTCGGCGCCCTCAAGGGGCACACCAACGAACGGACCTCACACCTAGCCTCTCGCAAGTCTCATCCCATAACACAAGCCTTAAAGTGCATTCTTTGCGGCTAGGCTAATTGGTGTGACACGCACAAATATTTATTTATTTACTATTTTGATAAAACTTACATTTTATTAACATAATAACATGCCTTAACAGCTTTTTTTTATAAAATCGTATTAACATAGTTTGTTGAAGAGTTTATTAGAAATCATGCTGTACTGTCAAAACAAAAATATTGTTATTCATTTCAAACAAGATCTTGGACACTTAAGTCGAATACAATATGTAACTAGGTATATAACCAAATGAAATATCATACAAGTCGATATTCCCACAAGCTGTATCAAAAAACCTCAGCCAATCGAATAGCCCATAAAATCATCATAGTCTAATCGGCAACACAGTTGAGTCATAACTCCAAAATACTGCAGCTGGCAGGCTCCATACATCTATCACGTATTTAATCACTTAATAAGAGCTTTCAGCTAGACAATAAATCACAAACACGAATACTATTTACACGCAATATACTACACTAATTACCAATTAAAATCTATTTTTATCAAAATTATTCACGACTCTTGTAAGAGCTTGGTTTTGCACATGTTTCTCGTAGGTGTAAAAACGGAGTCTTTTTAGAAGCCGGCCTTTTAATTTATGTTAATAATGTCGAGTAATATAGGCCAGGATTACCAGAACTAGAGAAGATTACAATGAATTAACACATTTTTTTATGGTAAGTATTGCGTTTCTGTCGTTAAGTAAGGTTCAAATCTCAACTAAGGATTTGGAGGAAGGCAACGCATGAGTGTGAGCTTATTATTGTCATCTGTCTTTTTTCCTATTGACACAATTTCATGCCACGAATAACGTTTTCGTGTAAAATGTGGCGAAGGGGAGACCTATGACTTACACTGTCAATAAGTTCTCATGTAGAGCCAAGCTTCACACTCTACACGCCCTAACTCTACAAAGCATAACTTTAGAAACTCTAAACCTTAGTTAAAATATGTGACTAGTTAGGAAATACCCTAAGAATTTTGATGATCATCAGTGAGTCAGTGACGAAATCTGGGTTTTTTAGATAATAAAATCGAAAGTATAAGAGCTATGCAATTAAACTTTATAAGTTTAAACTTTATAAGTTTAAACTTTATAAGTTTAATAAGTTCGCTATATAAAACATATTCCACTAATTTTGTTTACCTGATCTCGGGTATAATCCAAACCCAAGTCATAAGGGTTCAAAAATCGACGAAGCGTTTCGAGAAAAGTTACGTAGTGCCCTTGCTCTTTGCTTGGCTCGTTTTGTCGTCTTGGCGGGGCACTACCATGCGCCCAGATTTTATACAATAAATAGTGCACATTTGGAATCAGTCGTGTACAATTGTACATAGAATATACATACAATAATTTAAGTAATTAAATACCCACAGAGCAACACGGCCGACGATGCGCTGGCCATCGGCCACCTTTCTACCCCAAAATATTTAAAACTAAAGAAAATTTTACTAGAAAAAAATCCACAGCAACGGCAGCAGACGGGACTTGAACTCGCACCCTCCGCTAATCGGGCGGATGCACTGACCATTATGCTACCGCGATCTGAACGACCGTATCGAATTTCTTCTAGTATTTCTTAAGCTGCAAGGCAGTTCTCGCAGGTTTTTTTTTCTAGTAAAATTTTCTTAAATCAAACATCTAGCAGTTAAATGCTTAAAAATAAAACAAACTATATAATTTTATGTATTCAGTGTTATTTTTAAAGCAAGACAAATTTCGTATGTAACATTTTTTTATTAATCTCACATTGAATGGCTTCATAACTGTTTGTGGTAATGCTAATTATGTTTTACTTAATTCTATCATCCATTAAAAATCAGGGAAATCTACAAAATGTGAAAGAGTTACATTGGTTTCAAATAGTATCGCAACGAATATTTTAGTTAATTCTAGTAGGCAATAATCCGGTAAGTATTTACAAAGGCGCCGCACCCTCTAATCCCTCAAATTTCAAAAAAAAAATTGTAGACTGCTATACTTTGCATTAGTATCACGGACCACATGTCACAGTTCTCGATCGGTAATTCTAATTAGTGGAATTCGACATGCGTATTATGTTCCTACTACAAGTATTAACAATCTGGAAAGGTTAAATCAAGGAATTGTAGCATCCTTAGTTCACATTAAAGCTTAAAGACTAAGCCATTTCTAAAACGATGACCAATTAATCTATACATATAATAAAATGGTAGGAAAGTCAAAACTGTACATTGAATATTTTTTTAAAAGAATACTTGGGGTGTGATCTACAATCGATACCGAAGTCAAAAATATAGTTTTTAGAATTTTTGTCTGGTTGTTACAGTATGTCCGGGATAAACTCAAAAAGTTCAGCATGGATTTACTTTAAATTTGACACGAATATTATTAGGGTCAGTAGGGTATAAGTAGGTAAGTCGGGTGAACATATAGGCTATATATTATCACGCTATCACCTACGGGGCACGAGCAGTGAACCATTATTTCTAACTAACTCCATGCGTACACAGTCGCTGGCGACCGCTAGTGATAAATATAACGTCGTTAGTTTGTGATAAGGAATTTTATAAAATGGTACCTACCTATTTAATAACTCAAGACTCAAAAATAAACAATTTCCCTTAAATTATACAGAATAGACGGAAATGTACCTGGACCGAGTCGATCTATTTTAGTAAAATATGCTTTGAATTTGCTTTTTAAACAGCCAAACCATCTGAGCATGTACTCTTAGTTGGAGATTGGTATTGTTGATTTGAGACAATTAAATGGTATATTTTCTTGAAGGTACTATGCACTCTTCTAATGCTCGATCAACTTAGTCTGCATACTTACGTTTTGACCGTGGAAATAAATCTCGAATTCAATTATCGTCTCTAGATCGTCTTTTAATCTTATAACAAGCGATTTCATAAACTGCCAATTTCACTATCAACGATTGTAATGACTTAAAATATACCGCTATCCAAATACTTTAAGCGACCAACGATGACTTGATAATCAGTGGTGTGTTGAGAACTAAATTGAATTCAGTTCCTTGAAGTGAATCAAAGAAGCTTTTTTTCGATCGAAAGTAATCTAGAACACCGGTCTTCCTTTAAAAATATTCTACAAAAGTAAACCTAAATTGTAAAGACCGATGATGGGGAGACCGATATTTCGAAAAGTTTTCTAATTGTCTAGAGGCAGATCGATCTATTTAAAAAAACGTTAGTAGCCTTATTCCAACTTGCATAATCTTGTTTATGAATTTATAATATTCCACAATGATTTGAAGTAAAGTTGTTTTGTTACACCATGAAGAGAAACAAAAAAAGAAACCTTTTAAAGCCGTTGTAAAGATAAAAATCATACGATGGTAAATGTACTGAAACATTCCCTGGATGGCAATTTAACGCGCCGTGTGAAAAGGGGCCCGACTGAATGAAAAACAAACACTCGTAAAATGTTACCAAATGACATGTAAAAATTTTCTGTGTCACTATGAGATATTGTAATGATCCGTTACGAAAATCGTAATGTGGGCCATGCGAGAGCGACATTAGACCGCCGTGGAGACATGTGCGACGGATTACCTCCCATTATGCTAGAGAAAATTCAATTCACTTAGTGTGAATTGGATAAGTTAATGGGCTGAACGAAGAACGGAACGTTAAGCTGGAAGTGGCACATAGATTTATCTCTCGATTCCACTATTCTCATTTCATATATTTGTCGCGCGTAACTGGAGTGCACCCATAGATCCTAGGTATGTCATGATCGACCACCGTGGTTGGACTTGGAAATATTTCTGGACATAGACCGTTGTATACTGATGAGAGATTTTAACGTGAATATTTTGATGCTAAACAATGGAAGAAAAAAAAATTGTGACATTATTTCTTACTTGGGTCTCAGGCAGCTAGTCACTTCCCCTAAGCATTTTACAAACACTAGTGTAACCTTAATCGTTCTGGTATGCTCTGATCACAGAGTAAGGCGGCTCACGGTTGAGTCGTTAGGCAGACGCTTGCACGGCCGTGCTGTAATTTGGTGTGAATTTTATATAAATAAATATTATTATATAAGCACAAAATTAAAGCTCTCGTAGAGCAGTACAGGCCTTTAGGGCGTATGCTTAAGTCAATGTAACTTTGTCGTGGAGGGGTTGACTTGGAAAGACTTTGTTACCCTGCGTGAATGATATGGTAAGGGTTTTAAATGAGCATATTTTTATCTTTTTTGAAACACCCGCGCCTATTAGAAAGTGACTTTCGACCTATACGTACTGTCCTGTCTCTCCTAAATTTTGAAAGAGTAGTTTGTATCCAACTCACTTTGGTTTTAGAAACAAATAAAATTCTTCCCTCATTGCAGTCAACACGACTGCTTAGGAAGATACGCAGTACAATCACGGCATTAATTGATGTAACCGACAACATATTGGCTCCCCGGGTTGTAGGAATGTGCACACTATTGGTTTTGCTTGATTACTACCGCGCTTTTGATGCTATAAATGTGGAATTACTTATATTTGAATTGTCCGCCTATAGTTACCATTTTGTGTATTTCTACACCTATGCCACTTGACCACAATGTACCCCAGGGCACCATTTTGGGTCCAATCCTATTTAATTTTTATTGCGCGGACATTGTTAACTGACGACCTACAAATATACATATCATTCAAAGCAAGTGATTATACGAATTATCTTTAAAAATCTTAATAACGATCTCTACAGAATATCTGCCTGGTCTCATTGTTTATAAGACCAATATTTTAGTTGCTAATTCCTTTAACAACTAAGTACATGCTATTTGACACAAAAAAGTAACTCAGCAAACTGCCAGAGTATTTGAGCGCATCCCTGAAGGAGAATAAAATAGAGCGAGTAAGGGTAACACGTAATCACGTAAGTTGCGACGAAAGCTTAAGTTAAAAATTGCTTTTATCGTCATATATAAAAAAATCTGTCTGAGGAGTTGGGCATGCAGCTGACCGAGTCGCTGGCTCTACTAAAACTCAATTACGCTGATGCTGTGTAAGGCCCACGATTGCTGAGTAGAACTGAGTGGCTCATTCAGCGAGTCCAGATTGCATGCGCTTGGTTTTGCCTCACTGTACCGGCTAGAGGTCACATCACTCCATTCCTAAATAACCACCTCATCTTGAACATGAAGTCGAAGCGAAAGCTGTACCTTGCTTGCCTGCATTTTTGAGTGATCAAGTCACAGGAACCACCGTACTCGTGCAAGAAGCTTGGCTGGATTAGAGCTCAGACAAGTCGTGAAAGGCGAATATGCTCACAGCAATTGGCTATGCCAGCACATAGATCTGCATCTTTTGGGGGTGCTTTCCGCTGTGCAGCCTCCAGAATATGGAACAATATCCCACCACCGTTGAGGCAGTTCAATTCGAGCTGTATGTTTGGGGATCATATAGCGGAATCAATAAAAAAATGTTTTTATCGCCTTAAGGTTTTATATAAAATAAGACCTATTCTGTGTGAGGAGTTGCGTGTGCAGCTGACCGAGTAGCTGGTTAAATAAGTTCAGTTTGGTTGTTATTAACGAAAATATATAGATTATTTTTATTTGTTATAATGTAAGTGAACTCTACCTATAAATATTTTGGTATTACAATAGTTAAAAACAAAAATTACAATGTTAATTAATAATTTCTGATTTGTAGTCAAATAGGTCAAGGAATGACGTAAACATTTTATTGCGAAGTTAACTGTTCATTCTGTTTAATTAATTTACTAATTTGAAGGTTCAGCTCATTATTTTAATTGCCAATTTTGGTTACTACTCAACTGTGAAAAGAAACTTGCCCTTTCCGTGAACTAATGCCACAGAAAATAATTATTAAACAAATTTTATACTCTTACGTGTTCTGAGAAATATATTTTTGTTATAAGATTATAATATATGACCTGACCCCATATTTTTTACTCACTAAAAAGCTTTAAAGCTTGATTCCAATTAATTTCTGCAAAGTTTTATCATTACTTTTTTCTCTGAGTAAGCTTTAATTTTATTTACCAGTGCAGATTTTGCCTTCAATATTATTCAAAATTCTGTGAATACAATAAAGTACAACCATTGAAATTGTTTTAAAGCAAACATGATACAAACCACTGTTAAAAAATTGCAGTAACATTTTATTTTTTCACTTTTTAACCAAGAGATTTTTAACAGTGTCAAATCTATTCTTTGAGTAAACCAGTTTTTTCGGTGCAGATTGAACCTTGAATATTATTGAAATACTAACGGCCGTCCCGCGACTTACTTAAGTTTCCGCGTTTACTTAAGTTTTTTGAAAATCCCTCAGGAACCTATAATCTTTCCGGATTAAAAAGTATCCTATTACTCAATCCAGGTCATAAACTATATGCGTACCAAATTTCATCCAGATCCGTTCAGTAGTTTTTGCGTGATTGAGTAACAAACATACAAACTTTCACGTTTATAATATTAGTAGGAAATAGGATTGGTTAGTGCATTCAATCACAACCATGGAAATTGTTTTAAGGCAAACGTTATTCAAAGCACTGTCACAAATTGTCAACTCTTCATTTTGTAACCAATATTATATTCCGTAGGATGTCACATCCCGTATAACTTTTAGTATATCCACGTCTGCGTTCCTTGTTTAACACATTTGAGTTGTTTCCACAAACATAGCACGGGGCGGAGCGAGCGGCGGCCGGCGGCGCGATCACACATGTTTTTTTCCTCGGCGTTTTTTTTTCTGTCGGCATCTCCTCATCTCGACTCTTAGCTAATGACTGAAATTAACATTCACATATTTTATTAATTCCCTGCATAGATGACAGTTGGTGTTAGGTGAAGTCGCGCTGCCTGATAGCTTGACTACAATATAGACAGGCCAATTTGGATAGCCTCGTATTATGCTGGATGTATGAAAGCGCGGTTGCTTTTTTGAAAGAACACTTTGTTCCATTAGTTTAGTTACAAATAAAGGTTAAATTATGAGCACTAAATGCTAATAGTTGCCTACTTAATTTAATACTATGAATAGAATACAAATGGTTGAATGCACTTAAAAAATCAATATGTTGTCAAGAAAATAAATCAGTATTATGTTACGAAATGTCCTTAATGTTATTCCTTGAAATAGCCGACTCATGTGCTTCGCTCTTTTCCAAGTGTGGTTGAATGAACGCCATTGATTTGTAAGCACCCATACAGTGGCAACAGATTCACGTGTCACAACAAAATCGAGTGGTGTCTTGGGACTCTGGCGGTAGATATTCGCCAAATCCACCCACTGTGAATCACAATAGCGATAACACTTGAGTTTTTATCCCACTTTAACAGCAAACATATTCCAGTAGGAATACTAACTGGCAATATAACAATACGACGAGTGTATGAATGTTTTCACTTTCAACTTTGTCTGTTACAAAAAAAAACAAATACGCAGAACAGTAAAAAAATCACGAGTTAAGCTGGGAATGATATTTCCTTCTAAAGCGTTAGAACAAAGTTCACATACCTCACAGTTCCTACGTTAAGTTTTCTCGTTTGAAATTGAACTTTATGTTTGAGCCATAAGATTGACATGAAGCAGGTTCATCATCATATAATCATTGTTCATATACGTGCAGTGCTTGCTAAAGGCTGGATGGGCCACTTTTGCATGCCCTCGAGCAAGCTTCGTCGTTCCAAGTAAGTCCGCTTAAGTAGAATTTCCGATTCCATAGTACGCCGACGCATACAAGCGAAACTGAAAAGAGAAGACTATTCAACTTTAGGAAAAAGGTGTTACTACTGCCAGGTAGTCATATACGTATTCCATTTAATTATTCAATAGGATCAGATTTAGGTACGTATATTGTTAGATTTTATATTTTCTGTTACGAAAACTATTGTTTATTTTCTACGTTCTCTGTCGAACTGATGTTTCAGTCTGGAAAGATTCCATAGAAGTAAAGCACAGAACCATGGAGTCTGTATGCACAAAACAGCTGGCTTTTTGAACTTTGCTTAGAATAAAGAAAAAACGGAACGCGAAGCGAATTGCACGCAGCATCAGGACTTTCGCATACGTTCAACTTTACATGACTTAGTGATATTTTCGTTGGATTCTCAACCTTGTTGCAATGGATTAGGAGTGGGGACAGACACATAGATGAGGGCGCGTGTAGGTACCGAACAATACTTGGACACAATAGGTGATAATTTGCATGACGGCTTTTTATCGAACTATTGTCAGCTTACGCCGCCAGCTGCCGCTGGCTGAGGGAAAATGCTGATGACGCCAAGCAATGATATATCCCATAAAAGAGCCATAAACTTCGATAAATATCGCATATTAGTGCTACGAGAAGGTCTCTTTAAAGGAATCGTAAGTTTCATTTATAGTTTTAAGGCAAAGTTCAATCAACAGATATTTTTTATATAAAAAACAATGTTAACATTGCCTGATTTATTTAAAAGTTCTCGTAGAAATAAATAAACAACTTTCCTTTTTCTTTCTAAAATTGTGACGGTCAGTAAAAAATATTATTTCTCATAAGTAAAAGCTTGATTAGTTATTTATTGTATAGTTTTCTTTTATTTTAAGAATTGTATAAATCTTGAGATTTCTTTATTTCACTACTAGATATATTCTCTTAAAAATTATATACAAATTCACGTTTCAGCTAACGAAATTGAGCAAATTATATATTCACACTTGACGCTCTGACTTCACAAAACAATATAAATCAAACAAAGATTTCTATCTTTCGAGACAAAGATCAGCTATTCACCGATCGTGATCGTGAGCAGTTAACTTAACTACATAAATTTACACCCTTTTATACAGCGTCCCATTCACCAAGTCACACATACGTGACAGCTTGTGATTTACTATTATTACCAGTAAATAAAAAGTGGTAGGGGAGAAAAGAGGTGGAGCGAAACACCATTGTAATAGGTTATGAGTAGGGAACGATAATAATGCGGCTACTGCAAGGGACTTCGTAATTGAATCCATTTTGTCCTACATGTGCGCTTATATCGCCTACTCGTATATATCTCGTCTAGTCCAGTGAAACAGCTTACCTCTGTATAAAAAAAGTTCATGTGAAAACTTCGTAAAATTAAATAGATGTGATTCCCAATGTGTAATATTTTTATGTTTGTGAATAAAAACTGTGAAGTGAAAGATCGCAATTAAGTAAAAACATAAAAAATGGATTACACCACAGGAACTACGTCTTCGATGAACAATATGAGACCAATTTTCGGCGCGTACGCCTTTCAAGGTTAGTCACAAATTATTATAGACGATAGACACGAAAGGATCTAGAGAGATGAGAAAAAAGGCACGATATGCTTAATTACAATGTTCCCAGGTACCAATAAAACAAGCAATAATATGTCGGTATCAAAGAACCGAAATCAATATCGACTATTGCCTAACAATAAAAATTGGGCACAGCACATTACATTTATTTTCCATGAACGGTTCCGTAAAGAATTATTATTACAACATGCCAAATGAAGAGCATCATAGTTAGTTATACTTCGCGATATTAATAAATTTATGTAACGACCGTTACCGTATGAACACAAGAATAACCACACGCGTTAATTTCAATTAGTTTCAATGGCGTATTGTACAATTTGCATGTTGAATAGAATAGTGAGAAAATCGAAATAGGGATTCTTATTTAATTAGTACCCAACCCTAAATCATAAAGCATAATAAAACCCAAAATAACACAGTCATATATCTATTATGATCGCGGATCTCTAGAAATCATGGATACGTTTCAAAGTGCCGCTTATTAACTTCTCATCGACTCCGACCGTAAAATGTAAACTCGATAAAGCCACCAATTAAAACTAAATATGAGAATATCGACAATCAAAGCTCGAGCCGCTACATCTGACACCAAAAAACCTTTTCTCCCAAAAATGAATCGCTTTTTTGTAACTAAAGCAAGGTCGTGGGCGCAACGTGATTTTCGCCTTTCGACGGCGACGGCGTCCGTAGCCTGGCGAATAACGTACTCATGCAACGGGGAAAAAAACATCATCAAAAAATGAACTTTATATCTTTGGGCTTGGATTAATTTTTAATATCACGTACACCAAGCGAAATTGACCGAAAACTTTAAGACGGGGTAGGTGGTGATAATAACAATGCTTTATGAAAAGGTTTAGCCAACTAATTTGTTTTTTCTCGGCTACTGTCGATCTCGGTAGCGTTGCAACCTTTTTTTTGCCGGAGATCAATCAGTCAAAATAACAGTGTGATACCGCCTTTGATGCGACCCGCGGCCTGTTTTAATCTCAACTGATACATGATTAATTCACCGATGATGCAGCAAACTGTAACTGATCCGAAATTGGACGAATCGACCCACCTGTAGATTAACTAAAGGAATCCTGTTACTTACTTTTACACGGTAGAAGATTTGTCTATTCATAGTCTGTGAGACTTTATATGAGGCGCTTGTTTAAGTACTAGTGAGAGTGAACCATATTATAACATAATATAGTATCTTTTGATTGGAGTTCAAGTGGTGGCGGTACAAACAGGCGATGTGTTTTAAAATAACTACCAAAAAGATTTCATTAAAATTCCTCAGGTTTATCACTTTAACAATATATTTTGCAGTAATTGAGCTTAATTTCGAGAAACTTTGACACGAAACGTGGCTTTAGTTATGACTTTTACCTTTGTTTAGATCCGGTAGTAGGACCGGATCCAAATAATTGCTTCGGTATTTTTCGAGCTTTAATTTTAAATGCTCTATTCATTACATATACATTTTTGACATCATTTTACTAGCTTATCCGGAGATTTCCCTACATCAAAAAAGCATTTTGTTTTTTTCAATCTAATTTCATCCATGTTACAGTATTGTGTTGTTGCGCCATATTTTGTATTTCCATATGTTGGGTTTGATGTGCTAAAATCAAGCGCGATATTTATCGCATTTTTTTTATCGATTGTCATGGCCAAGTTCGTATTGAGATTTATTTTCTTTTAATAAATTATTAAACCGTATCTCTAATATACAAAAGCGCGAAAAGTGTCACGAAGAGCCTATAAAATTGTGAACACAAAATTAACTTTTGTGGATTACTAAACAAACTTTCTGATAATATTTCAAGTACATATACCATACAGTACACAATCTTACCAGTAGCTAACCGCCTATGGGCAAGTATGCGGTTTGACAAAAAAAAGATAAAACAAACGATGTCAATGACATCGTAATGATCGTTCATCACTTTAAGAAACTGTCTCACTGGGTGTTGAAAGGTGTGCTAAGCATGCAATCCAGGGTTCTGCTAACAATATCAGGGCTAATATAAACTTTATGTAAGAGAAGTAAAATAAAATGATACAAAAGTCTGGATAGCGAAGGGTACTGGTCAATACTTAAGACACCTTAAATATTTCTGAAAAAAAGATAGTATAGATTTTAAAATCTAGTAGTTAAATATTTTTTTTTAGTATTTTTTTTTTTCGGAACTATGTACATTTTCTAGTACTTTGAATTAAAATTACTTTCAAACCATAAACGCATAAGAAAATATGATTATATCACATACATAGAAATGAGACTATACCAACCTACAAGTGAAATGCGTCGCAGTGTTTATTAAACGCTTTCCCTGTCTCTATACTTTCTCGTTTTTCAAATTTAAATAAGTATAAAACACAAACACAAAGAAATAAGCTAAATAGTTATTTGGATTACGATTCGATTTCAATTCAAGAACTCAGTTACGTAAACACAATTGAAATAAAACCTTACCTACAATATATTGCTCGGTCTTGCCGAGTTTTTTCTAACCCTTTTTGTTGATTTGGCATCTGATAAATTTCTTGCGGCACACGCACACAAAAAAGGATGCTTCACTTGCCTTTAATCGCCAATACCTTTTATACTGAAATTTTAAACTTTATAAATGTATAAATCTCTAATACCACGGTTTGTTTAAAAGAGGGAGACAAAATGTTTCCTTCACATATTAGTATAATGATGATTAAAAATCATCAATATATTTTAAATCGGCCAGTCCTCCGGGTCACAACTCAGAAATAGTCATTAAATCCTACTATATAATATTATAAATGCGTAAGTTTTATATAGGTATATAGTGTATGACCTGGATTGCGACATAGAATAGTTTTCGTTCCCGAAAAATGTTGGATTCTTGTGGGTTTCTCAAAAAACTCAAATAAGCACGGATGAGGTCGCGGGCGGCCGCTAGTCGACTATAATAAGTGTAATGACTAAGGAGCAAAGCAAGCTAACGTGATTGTGAATCGAAATTAAATCGGACCGCCTCATCACCGCACACGTCCATTGAGAGAAACACAATGGTAATCAAAGGAAGAAACTAACTCAGAAGCTCGTATGATTAATTACATGGGAGATTGTGTTTTCTTACTTTCTTGAGTGGTTTGTGCCGACTTACACAGGTTATTATGCAGTCACATTCAGAATTCTATAGACAAAGAAAATAACTTTATTAATCAGCAGTAAGATAATTATAATGTACTGATGACTAAATAACGGTATTGGAGCCGTTTTGATGTTGCCTGTTATTGAGAAAGTAAGTACTTACCTTAGAATGTTCCTACTTTAAAAAATAACTATATTAAAACAAATTCTTATTGTAACACTTATAATTATCACAATGCAACATAACCCACTCTATTAACGTGAAATATGTCTGGAATGTATTCGATTATGTTATTCTCTCGCTTTTCTATGTCAACCACGTAGCAAGCAATGCGTCTTTTGACAGACAGCGGCTTACTCGCTCCGTCTGGAATGCAGATAACGGTTGAAAAAGTATAAAATTCCTATGGAGTCCCCGGCTGGGACACGACTGATTGAGTTATAAGCTATAATGGCAATTCCAATTTGTTTTTGCCCTGTTTTTCACTTGAATAGCATGTTTGCGAGGCGGCCACTGATATTAAATGTGCATCAAGTTATATCTCGATCTTTGATTTTAACTTTCTTGCACAAGTCATATGAATGCTTTCATTGTTTATTTTGATTTGTCACTTTTTATTTGTTGATTTTTTTGTTATTAACTGATACGCATTATTGTGGAAGACCGATGGTATTTAAAGTTGATTTGCTTCGCTTTTATTATACTTAATACATTATATTAGAACTCTACAGAACTGCTGGCATTGCCTAGTCACGTAAGTTCGATTAGTAGAACTAGCAGGAATAAAAATCCCATTAGTTCGGTCAACAGATCTGGCCAACAGAACTAGTGGGAATAAAGATTCTATTTTACTAGTACAGAATCTAATAAGATTACGCTAGATATGGGGAAGGAAAACAAAGTGGGATCACGAACAATATCCCCAAAGAGACCGTACTAAAATACTTTGATACCGAAAGCTCGCTTTAACGAACATAAGGACAAGCAACGCCTAATATCCACACACAAAAAACAATATCAAATCGAGACATCCAGTCGCCGATCGTGGGAGGTGAAAACGGTGATCTTATTACCAGGTGATATGGTTCACTATCCTGGTTCAGAAACTCAGAATCTGGCAGGTACCTGTGAGGGCACAAAGCCGAGTAGCCGCATCTTATAATCGAGAGTGCCTCCATTTTGATAGTTAATTAAAGAAGTGAATAACATGCGGCATTGCAAGTCAGCTGCAATCTTCGACACTACGTTGGACAAACACAGAGCAGGTAATACCGCCGCTTTAAAATAAAGCCTTCATGGTAATTGTTCAGGGATCAAATTGTAACAGATTGCTATTAGTATATCGTCTTCAGTTGTTTAGTTTTATTTCTAGATTTTAACTATCTGCGAGTTATATTTGTGAAGTAAATTCACGTATTGGTGACCTAAAATATAAGTATTTTTTATCACATCGAAAAGAGCTAATTTGTCCTTTGTTTACAGGCGTTTTCATCCCTAGGGACTAAAAGTGATTTGAATTTGGATTGTGGATATTGTTAGTAACAGTGCCAATCACCAATGAGATCAATCACGAACATTTTATAAACTGACTTGTTTTACAGCGTAAACCGCACGTTCTCCTAATTAAAGTCAGTTTTTTTATCACATCTATTCGAAAAGAGCCCTTTACAAGGACCAAAATAAAGTTTTAAACTGGGGATCGCAGGTCCTTTTCCGACGGTATGGTAGATAAAATGGACAAATAAATAGGCGAAAAAAAGTAAGATTATTCCGTCACAACCTAGCGAAGCAGCTGGGTGGGTAGTTAGATGGGCAGTTGACTGGGCGACCACTTACGACGGTGGCTGTGGACTTAGCTTAAAGTTTTGGACCGAGTGAAGTGAGTAATCGACCAGGAGCGGTAAGTGTTGGCTGGGAGCACGGGCGATGGACCGGGTAGGGGGTGATGGGCCAAGAACAATAAGTGATGGACTGGGAGTCGCTAATGATGTACCGGGAGCGTTTAGTGGGGACCGGGAGTCGCTAATGATGTACCGGGAGTGGTAAGTGCTGGACTGGAGTAAAAATGCTCGTGTTCATCACACAAACATCTACCCCCACCGGGATTCGAACCCGGAACCTCTCGAGTAGGTGACACCTTGAAACCCGGCGTACAAATCACTCGGCCACAGAGGTCGTCAAACAACGAGGCTGGAAAGGGAGAGTGGTCAACGATTTACCATGAGTGATGGACTGGGAGCGGCGAGACTCAGCTTCGATATCGCTAGATGAGAAGTTAGCGTGCTGAGCGCCGACGATGCCGCTACTAGGTGCAAGATGTACGCGCTGGCGTTACTGCGGGGAGAACACACTGCAGCGCAACTAGCCTGCACACTGCAGCGCACCAAGACAGGAGTATACTCATACAAGTAGGACGTATAGAAAACGTCATATTGTAGCGGTGCCTCGACACGCTCCCAGTGCGGATTGGTGGGTAGTATATAAATATTCTGAACAGCGTTCCAATCATGTGTTTTTCTTATATCTCAGTATATACTATTATTAGTATTATTAATTTGGAATGTAAACTTCTCTTGCGTTCAATGTTTTGAAATATTTAAATTAGATAACTATAATGCGGAAATGTTGCGTTTTCCCTTACAGGATTTATAATGTAATTAGGTAATATAATAGCTTATTAGTAACAGCTCTAAGTTTCTACACACTTTGCACTACACAACGGTGGAGGGCTGCCGATTCCACCAAGATGAATCTATGCGGGCAGAGTCATTATGCCGAGAAAGCTGCTCTACTTTAATATAAATATTAGTTTTTGATGGGAGATAATACATGTATAAGAATTTAATTTCAAAGTATTTTTACCGTACGTGAAAAGTACAATCTAATGGGAATAATATATTTAATTTCTTCGTAGGAGAATTGCCACCTAAATCCTTCTGTTCGTTCTGTTCTCGAAATTCTAAGTATTCCACAAAATGAATAAAGTTAAAAATTAGTGATGGCAATCTCCGAGGAGCCGCCAATCTTCTGTTTAGTCACAATGTTGTCGCTCTCAACTGCCAGGAGACCCTTAGTGCTCTTGAGGACAAGCATCCACCTCCAGCACCGACTCTTCTTCTACCTTCGCCACCTGATACAACACATGCTTATTTAACGAGCAAAGACGTGGAGATATCAGCCGCAACATTTTCCTTCAAAAGTGGCTCTGCAAGTGGTCTAGATGGTTTGTCACCGCAACATTTAAAAGACTTTCTTTCCGTTTCTAAAATTAATGTTATCCGGCAAAGTCCCTGTAGAAATTGTCGAGATCCTTTGCGGGGCCGACTTAATTGATCTAAAGGAAAAACACGGCGGTTCTCGCCCTTTAGCTGTTGGCTCCGACTTTCGCCGTACAGCATCCAAAATTTGCTGTCACCATATTTTACCGACAGTTTCAGCTGATTTTCAACCGGTGCAGCTTGGCTTTTGGCATCAAGGGTGGTTGTGAAGCAGCTGTTCACGCTCTTTGCACCTATCTGTCGTTTGACGCTGCGGAGGTGGTGCTGAAGGTAGATGTTAAAAACGCCTTCAACTCTGTAGATAAAGGTGCCTGGCTTTCAGTAAATAAAGGAAAAACTCCAACTATTTGTAATTATCTTTGGCAATTCTCCAGCAAATCTACAAAACTTATTTTTAAAATCAACTTGTCACAATCATCTGTTGGCTGTCAGCAAGACGATCCTCTCGGGGCCTCTATCTGTAGATTGTCAATACAACCCTTTATTGATTCACTAAATTTGATGTTTGGTACCTTGATGTCGAAACTATCGCTGGCGATATTTCAACAGTTCTTTCAGATTTTCACTTTGTTATTGACAAATTCAAAAATATTAGCCGTATTTTTTTTCAAAATGCGAGCTATTTATTCCAGTATCAAAATTTTCACGTGATCAGCTACAAAACATTATTACCAAATTTTCAGTTTTAGATCTTAATATTAAAATTCTTGGCAATAAATCACTCCAGCTCTTAGGTTCCCCCATCTTTGACGATGCTATTCCGATTTTAATTGATGAACCTATTTCCAAATTTCAGCAGTCCTCCGAAAAAATGTTAAAAAATTATCCTCACATGGCTTTGTATTTAATTCACTTTAGCGCTTTTGCCCCAAAATTCATATATCTTTTACGTAATACTATTTTTTGGCTTTGTCCAGTGCTACTGTCATCTATTTATAAATCATCAGGTAAACACATTCCAATTTTCTGAAAACGCTGGGAACCCTTCCCGCTTTTCTGTCTTCTCTACATGGTAAAGTCGAGCTCTTTAATAAAATACTGTCTAAGTAATGTCCTTCTTAGGCGTAGTGGAGCTGGCTCACCTTGCAGAGGCCAAAAAAGGCCTTGGTTTAGGGCATGACCGGAAGTAGATCCTCCTCATCTTCTCAGAGGCAGGGGGATAAGCCACTCTTTGCATCTGTTAGCGTCTTCAGAGTGATCCTTTACCATCCTCTCAAAACGCAGCTGAGCGTGCTCCCCTCCTAGCGGTCTTTCATGCAGGGTCTGGTTACTGGCTGCATACTCACCCTTCAGTCAATATCGGGACTTTACTTGATAAGAGCACTCTAGCTCTTGCCATTTCACTTACACTTTTCGTTAAGACCAATCATCCTCCTCGCTGTCGTTGCGGAACTCGCGTCGGTGAGTTGGGACACCATGGTCTCTTATGCCAAATGAGCGCTGGTCGAGTCTCCCGCCACGCCTGCATCAATGACGTTATCCGCAGGGCTCTTGTCGCTGTCAATGTGTCAGCGATTCTAGAGCCTAGTGGCATCTTCCGAGACGATGGCAAGAGACCTGACGGAATGACGCTCATTAATCACGCGCCTTGGCAGCTGGGTCGTCCTCTTGTATCTGACTCTACTTGCGTGGATACGCTTGCTCCGTGCCATACAGGTAGTACCTTCCCTAGCTGCAGGCATGGCAGCGGCCTCTGCCGAGTGCTCCAAGCGGCGCAAATATTCAGCTCTCAATGAGAGCTACATATTTGTGCCATTTGGTGTTGAGGCTATGGGCCCATGGGGACCAAGCGCTCGTTCCCTTTTTAAGGAATTGTCAGAGAGGCTCACCGATGTGACTGGTGATCAAAAGGCTGACAGCTATCTTGGTCAACCTTGCCATCCAACGCGGCAATGCTGCCAGCCTATTGGGCACCATTCCTGATGGCGGCGCTGAGGGTGATATATTTTTTATTTTGTAAATTATTTATTTATGTAGGTAAGTAGGTTAAGCTATTATAATATAATCATTTTATAAATTAAAAAAAAGACCAAATAAATATATTAGAACCACATTTATTCGTTGAACTGCTGCATTTTAATATTTGAAGAAAATTTTACTAGGAAAAAAATCAAGCAGCTTCGAACCACTTTGATTGATACCTTAGCATGAGCACCGCGTTAATAATATTATATAAGTAATATTCTTATCGTGCTCAATATACATAAAAATACATATTAAACATCCATAACTGGAGTACAAATGCTCGTGCTACAATTCATCACACAAACATCAGCCCCCACTTGGATTCGAATCCGGGTCCGAGACCCTAAGTCGAGTAGGTGATAGCTTGAAACCCAGCGTACAAACCACTCGACCACGGAGTATTTATATCATCATCATATGATGATGCTCATGCTACAGGGACTGGTCCAATGCAAATTCTTTCGAGTAAAATTTTCGTAATGACATGTTTGAAATGTTAATTGTATGACTGTAAATTGTTATGATAATTCTCAGTCCCGGTGACAATAGCGCAAGCCATTTTCATCTCATTCACCGTAGAAAAGGCACTAGGATACGAATATAGGTAACTTCGAAGCAATAAAACCCGTTATCGGTTCTGTTATCGCTGCGCAACGGAGCGCATTTAGCATGCTTCTAATGAACGCCTTATGAAACAGGCAATTTATCACAAACCCCCTTATCATAGAACGCACTGATAACTTTTACCTATACGGGGACAAACTTAATAAACAATAGCTATTATGTTTGTGCAGCCTGCTGATTTGATTAGGCATAGCCTCGAATTCTTCGCGAAAATAGTGTTGCTTTTAAAGAAAAACTTCTAAAATTTCGCATCTCAACCAGCGAGGTTGAATGATGGTAGGTAGTAATCTTAGAGTACTTACATACGAATGGAGATGCCATAAGGTTCACTCGCCGAACAATATTTTCTGCCGGTTTTCGCAGAGGACGAGGTAAACACATATAGCACTCTAACGAAAATATGCAATACGCGCATAAACACGAGCTTCTTGTTGCTGTAAACGCTCACTTCAAAAATCACGTTCCACAAACAACAAAAAATTAAAAGTAAAAAACTTTTTAAAAACAAGCTTTTAAATTCGTTAAAAATAATAAAATAAAGTTTTCCTCTAAAACTTTTACTATCAATTTCAACCCAAATATCAAGCTCTTTTGTGTACCCAGCTTTTTTCAAATGCGCCAAAACTATTTTTTGGTCAATGCCCAGTTGTTCAGCTACGTCGTAACTACTGATATGACAATATTGCTCTACTTTTTCAAACTGGCATCCATTTTATCCGTAAAGGCGACCAGAGCGACGTGCATCTTTATAGTGTAACAGACCGACAGATAGACATACAGATACAGAATTATGAATCTGCCAACCAAAAAGATAGAATGAAAAAATTTCATAGGTAGGTCATTACTTGCATATGGGTATATTGGTTTTCCAAATGCCTCGTCCCTTCAAACAATGGCTCAGTTTCACTTTGGGTAGCCGATTACGTCTTGTTATTCTGTAACGTTTTCACATCGCCTCTCGTTACAAATTTTAACGAGTTATTATTTCAAAAGGACCGTCTTTGTCGGCTCCTTCAGTCTTCAGCATGACCATGAATAAATCAATGAAAACAAATAGTATTCGGCTACTAGTGTTCCCAAATGCTTTTTAAATAATGATCTTTCATTGTTTCAACTCCCGTTTTCGTTAAAATTTTCATGTATGCTAATTTATTCACAGCAGAATAATAGGTAGAGCATATTTTCCTGCCAAGATCGGGTGTGATGTACATATAGATAGGTTTGAGGCGTAATTTGGTAGAGACCGAAGCTAATTTATTTAACAAAGGATCGGTCGAACGATAGAACAGTTTTTATACGTGTACAAACACATTGTAATGTGTATCCTACGTATAGATATATTGTATGTAATTACAGATTTTGTTTACGAGTTCTTATCCAACTATATTACAGATTAGTTGACTGCTTACATTTCGATGTAAGCTGCATTAGCTTCATGGTACTGTTCCGATTTATTTTTAATCTGTATATAACTGTAAAACGTCGCGCTATTGTGGAGTTGATTAAATCCGTTTTGAATCATTTACTTAAAAATGGTTTCATGATTACTGAGTAAAAGTAAAAAAAGTGCTGATCCCAAAATAGCAACTTTATCTTTAGAAAAAAATCCACGCGGACCAGGCAGCAGACGGGACTCGAACCCGCGGCCTTCGCTATCCGGTTGAATTCACTGACCAATTATGCTACCGCGGCCCCTGACGGCCGCGTCGAAATTCCTCTAGCCATTCTTAAGCTGCAAGGCAGCGCCATCTCTTCTCATTGAAGGTAATCCACAATGTCAAATGAATACATTTACAAGTATTAAACATTTGAAGGAAGAAATAGCAATATAATATTATAATTTGACCTTTAGTCGGTGCATTCGCCCGGATAGCCAAGAGTGAGGGTTTTATTTTGTAAAGATTTAAATATCAAGCAGTTACATATTAAAAAAAAATTTAACTTTATCTTATTTTACATAATTACATTATCTATAACAAATACTGTGATTCCATACTAAGTTACACTTACTTTTATTTCTTCCTTTATATTAATATTTGAAAAAAAAATAGAGCTTATACCTAGTTTTTACACTTTTGCAGCATTTATCAGGACTTCGAATTTCCTAACTTAAATTAAACTGAACTAAAAATACTTGAATGTCGCCAGTTTTTTCCCAGAAGGACAACAATCAGAACGACGCCGGAAATTAGAAATTCCTCCCTCAGTGTGAAGGTTACAAAAACGTGGTAACCAATTTTACTAAGTTACTCTATTAAAAAAAATGCTCTGAACATGAGACACACTTGAGTGATTAACATTTTGTTTGCTAGCTCAGACTAAAATTAAGCCGGGTTGGCCATGACAATATTTATTTATTAGTGGCACCTGCCCCTTTGTCGAAATGTCGTTATAGGTTTCATTAATTACAATAACTAAATGTTTCTTAGCTACTCGCACCAATTAGCCTAGCCCCAAAGTACGCATTGTAATATACCAATAAGAATAAACATTTTATGAGATATAACTATAAACTTAAACAGTGACTCAGGCACAAAATAAATGTTCTTCATCGTACAAACAACAGGCTATTTGACAAGTGTTAGAAAACGATGTCACGTTATTTACTAATGTTTATGGAGTCTATAAGAAGATGGATATTTATCATTTTGTTGCGTATTTCAGTAATAAAACTAAATAAAAAAAAAAACAATTTGTCGAGAAAACTCTTCTCTGCACATTATGGCGTCTTACTGATATGTGATTTCATACGACTGTCATTAAAATGTCAAACGATACAATTTAATGTCACTTTGACGGGATGTTTACTAGCGTGTGACGTCATGTTAGTCTTCGCTCACGTGACCATAAAACAAAAAAATCCTTACTGTAAAATGATTTTTTAGAGAAGTTATTAATTATTTGTTTTCTCAGAATAGTAAAATCGCTGCTAATATTCAAGTTTAATACAGATGCCAATAATTGGTATTTCACTTTTCATACTATCAAATAAGACCACGTAGTAGGGTGAAAACCGATGTAGGTACATTTTACATTTGGAAAAGCAATAGCTTAGATGTGCAAAATTCTAACAGTAGGTGTGACATGGTATAAAATAAACAAACAAATGAACATTTTCATAGAAATTTACAGGTTTTCGTACAACATAACAACGCACACCAAATAACGAACAAAGACCAAGAAACACTATACCAGGAAATTTGAAATCTCTAGAAAAGTTCGTTATCGAAAATTTTGCCCAACCGGAAATCAAGACCAGTGCCTCCGAGATAGCGACATCGCCAATTACTCTCAGCTAGATGGTCATTAAAGTTAAACATAAACATGGAATGGTTATTTTCTAATCGACTTAATTTTAAAGTTCTTGTAACACATGTTTATTATTTATTGAATTTTCATTTACATCTTATTGTAATACTTTATTTTGAGTTGCGACAAAATATAAGAAACAATAATTAAAATTATATGGCAAGAAAACTAAATGAAAAGAACACATTTTACTAACTTAGCTCTTACTAACTGAGGTATCGAAAACGATTATTACAAAAAAAACAGCTTAAATCGAAAATATACAATTTAAAAAGTTTCCATTAGTTAGGTGCTTAGATAGCTTATAAATGTAAACATAGCACATGATGCTGTTCTAGACTGAGTAACAGAGACTTGAACTTAATAATAAGTCATGAAGTTTAATAATATGTATACCTTCTAGATAATATATACTAGAGATATTTAGCTGCTGCAAAATTTTACCAGAAATACTTAATTCTTGTATAAATTGAGAACATTTAGAATTGATGTTTTGTTTGATTTCTTCACCAAAGACTTTTTAGTTCCATGTTCTTTATAATTAGTTTTACTCAATGTTACTGATGCCTATAATACTAACAAGGTTGCGGTTTCCATTATAATATCGAGGAGAAAGCACTCTTAGAAAATTGGCTCCTTTTTTAATTTACAATACTTATTTTATTCTGTTCACAGAAAGTAAACATTTATTAGATTAGCTACGCGTACATCAAACTTAATTAATTTTTATTTTGGACACGGAAGTTTTTATAGCATTCTAAAACCCGCTATGTTTGAACGTTGAAAGAAAAATAAAAATTTAATTTAATTGAAATCAAATTAGGCTGATGTCGCGTTTCAGAGTTGAAAAGTTTTCTTTTTTTATTAATTTTCATTTTTCTCTTTAGCTTTGATCGCTACAGTAAAACTTGGCTTGATATTGGAAAAAAATCTAATCGATACAGGATGGAAGAACAGCCTTCTTTCAAGTGGTGATTTGGTTTTGCCTGTTTCGGTGTATATACGTTTGTCTGTTGGTAATCACATATTTACAATGCAATATTATGACATTAAGCTTGTTTGATGATGTGGCCAATCGGTCATTAGAACTTTGTAATAAAAGGGCATAATCTCAACGAGTTTGAGCTCGTTTGAATCAACTTGACAAGTACTCTGGTCCTACCTACATGATACTCAGGGTTTGATTATCAGGCTGGAGAGCGGCCTTGGATACTTAAGATCTTAACTATCGAATGATAAGAAGCGAGAAACTATTCTAAAGAAATATTTTATTCTTCGTTCAGTAATAAAAATAAATAAATAATTTCATTCCTATTTTAAAATAACCAATTAGGTGTTTCTAAGCTTTTTTAAACCAAAGTGTGTTTGATGCTGTATTTTATTGATATAGTAATAAGTTTTACACGCTTTTAACTTGAAGATAATGGCTTATTTCCATTCAGAATATAAAATTTTAGTGCTTTCTTGTTCTAGTACAAAAAATAAAAACGAGTAAATACGTTTATTTTTCTAAAAACATATTCTAATTAAGTTTGTAAAGGACACCATACAACTACTAAACTCCTTCTAAATTAAAAGACAAAAGAGTGAAACCATAATGTATGAACAACAAAGTTTTGAGAACTCAGCTCAAGCTTTACTTGGAAAAAGCCGAGGAAACGCGTCACGGGCAATGGTACGGGGGTCGGTAACGAGCTCGCACCGCTCCAATGGATATTGTGGACCAACCGCTTCCGGCAACAACTCCTAAATGGAATCAAAGGAAATACACCTGCTGGCTGGTAGTACTTTCAAAACATAACATAGAATAAGTAACGGTTGAATTAAATAGAATGACAGTGTCTCAGATAGAGTGACAAAAATCTCTCATAACATATTTTGCAGTACGGGAAAATCTTTTGGCATTTAGCTCGGTTTTGATGTAAAAGAATCGATATGCTCTTAATATCGTACCTAAGTTACGTAAGAACAAGATTTTGTAATTTTATATTTATATTAGTTAAGTAACTTTATTAAATTTCATAAATTTTGAACGATACCCTTCACTTACCTTATGAAAATGGATACCAAATTGGAAATTCCTATCGATTAATATAAAAAATCATAGCACATTCCAGAAACCACCGTCATGCTAATTGATATGATATTAGAAAAGTATCCTGCTAAGTAAGTACAATTTAAAAAGAGGAAGCTGTAGACGAATCACCACTTTAGAATGCAGTCTAAAAAATGCATACGACGACTGGACGCTTTTATTTTCGATTCCTGAACGCATCCCAAAAGGATAGGGGAAAAAATTCGGCGCTAAAAAGAATAACACTGTGAGTCTATTACTCGTACAGCATGTCATCGATGGTTCATTAAAATACGATGACTTAACACAAATAGTATAGTGGACTTCATTGATGATAGCCTCTGACGTAGGTTTGTTCATACAAAAAACACCATCTCATAACAACAAACTAAACTGTACTCTACTCGGCTGTAATAAAGGCGATATGTCAAATAAAAAAACTTTCTGGTTCGTTTCGGAATGAAAGATCGCTTACAATGGCGTTTCATTCCGTGGAATCCATTGATAAGTCGGCAGCTACCAGTGTTACAGGGCCGGTCTCACGACCGTTGGGAAAGCCAATTACATACTTCCTAAAACGTGTTGAAAAACTGGAAATTAAAACAAAGGGAAAGATATTTGAATTAGATCGGATGAGGGAAGAAGATAGTGATCTCAATGATATTAGTACCTACTTTGAGTAATTTGGAATAACATTTCTGTGCAAAGAACATCATGATCGCTTTTGTGTCGTCTAATCAAATAATATGTTTTCAAATTTAGACTTTATCATTATTTTATCAATTAAGTTAATAGTAAATGTTTCATGTATTTTTAATTATAATTACTTTTTCATTTAGTTACCTATTTTATTCTTATAAGTTTCATATTGAGCTTTTCAGAATCACTGAGAAATTATAAATGTTATCCTAAATCTAAAATGTGGTTTTAATTTAATATTCCAATTAATGTCTTTAGCGTACTAGGTCATCTATAGTAGTTTTTGCTCAACCGAATTCAAAAACCAATAAAACTACACCTATATTTACTAAATGCGGTAACTCATTTTGCACAAAGCAGAATTTAATTTGTAATAATCTCTTGTTATCACAAATGACAAAAACCCAATTTGATATCATGAAAATGAGAATCACTGGAGTGGAAATCAGAAAAAAAAACATTTATCTTATCCAACTATGTTGTAGAGTTTCTAAACTCTAAAAAAGAAAGCTAAATAACTATTTGCTTTCCAAAACCGTGAGAAAACGCTCGCTTCTGAAGTAGTTGTAAGTATCTTACAGTTACAAATTATTGTGCCGTGGAAATTACCAATTCAATGCAAAATTGAATGCTTTGAAGGCACTTTGTGAGGTCGATTTTGTTTAGAATAAATTAATTATGGCAATTTAAGTCGATTTTCCATCGTCACTCGCAGCCAAGACCGTAGAAATTACGATTTCGTAGCTTAGCTGTTTATTGTCTAGCTTAAAGCAAATATTTCAGCGCATTTACTAAAACAGTTTTGAATGGAGGGAAACTGTAATATTTTAGCGGAATTAATGTAATAACGGTATCAGCTAAAAATACCTTTAATATTAGCGCTTGATTTGCAGCAAATCACAAAGATATCATAAAAATGCGAGGACGCTGCATAATATTTTTCTATTTTATAAAAGGAAATTTTATTTTATTGACACATTTCCAAAATTCACTGTAAGTAAGAAATTGTCATATAACTTTAGAAAAAATATTAGCTTCTCGTTAATATGAGGAGACGTAACAAATTAGCAGCGCAGCTGCAGTCAATTTCATTCAAAAGGACATGACCGCCTTACTTCTACCGCCCTACCTTCCCACTATCGAAGTTTTTTATTGGCAACGTTATAAAAAGACCAATTTTATGCTATCATTCGGAATGCAGAAGAGATACGGCACAGTGTATTTTCTGCCTCGCTTGACGAAGTATCCTCCGACTTACAAAATACTGCAACTCGAAAGATTTTTTATGCTGTTCTTGTTTTCCTATCCAACTTCAAATCCCGATCCATAATGGTTGCTAGAGCACTGCAAAATAAGGGCATTTTGTTCAGGCTGGCAAAGTATCTTCACGTCTTTTCACCATCACTTTACATCAGCTGTAAATATGGCAATATCTTTTTCTATTCGTCCGAACGTTTAAATCAAATGTAATGTATTGCTGATCTTTTAATTTAACTGTTATTTGAGACCTACAGCAAATATTGATTAGTTTAGGTAAGAAGAACTTAATACATGATTGATGACCTGATTTTATAGATTTTCTTTCTTTGTTTTTAAACTTTAAGTTGGCGTTCGCTCTCAAATACTAGGAATATATCCAATTGTCTATGTCGCTATCTTAGGTGAAGATAATGGCACAGGCTAATAGTATATTTTGGCCATGTGGTTCGTAGTGCCCCCGATAACCTTGAACGAAGAACTGTTCGGGAAAGTCGTTTATAGAATCCCACGTGGACAAAGTCCAGCTCGCTGGGCCGACCTAGTGACAAGAACTCTGAGAATGTCAATGCATGAAGCAGGGAGACTGGCAATTGAGGCGCTCCACCGTCCGGCTTAAGACGACGTTGTGAAAGGGGTCACGATCCCTGGCACTGAGGGACCGACTAAGAAAGAGGAACGACACAAGTGATAGCGCTTTCAGAATGCTATCGCAAAATCAATGTTATTATTAAAACGGCTTGTCATAGGAATCATAGGATGGGTAGAGAAAAATTCGCGTCCAACCTTCACCGCGTCATGCAAGTCATCAAATTGTGTCTAATTTAACACACTGACTGTGCCCTTCAACGCCAAAGAAAAATGGCAATGTGACAGGACATATCTCTCACAGAAAGAAAATTACTCATTAAATAAAATTCTGTTTCAACGGGTTCAAGGTGCGTTTTTTGTAACATTTTTATACATATCCTGTTATTCATATGCCCTGTTTCCTTGAGAACGGAACGTATTAAGGATCCGAAACGTAGAGTATTAGTCATTACATTAAAGTAATAAAAATGCATTTAACCCGTTAAACAGTGTTTTATTCTGTTCTCCGCTGGTGGTGTAAACTACCACATGATCTCAATAGTGGCGGTACATGGCTGGCGCCAATTTTGCTTACGTACTAGTGGTGACTCTATATTATGTAAACTTTTTTTTTCTGCTTGTCTAACCACAGATGTAAAGTAATGTATATTTTTGTATAATATTATATTGTGGTACTGGTGAACGTCATACATTTTCTGACAGAAAAAATCTTATATTATGCGGCTGCCTTTATTAACCCACTTGTTCCTGAAGCATCATTTTATATCGGATCTTAAAGAGGTTTAGACCAGGGTCGATAATTATAAAAATGGTGAAAAGTGAAAAAAAAATATAGTAGGATGAAACCCATTAGAAAAGGTAGAGAATATAACAAAAATGAAAGGAAAAATAAATTACGGGCGATCTGAGGTCGGGAAGGGGGAGGGGGTGAGTTTTTAAGGGTAAAAAATGGTTAATCTCGATTTCCGGTAAAACTGCAAGTCCTATGAAAAAAAGTTAAATGGCAAAGTTGTAGGTAATAAAAAGATCTACACTTTTGTATCGACACTTTTTTCACATAGTGAGTTGAGTTTTTGGTTTTTGATTTTTATTTTTTGCAAAAAAATTATTTTTTCACCAAATTTGGTGAAAACTTACCTTTGTATGTCCCAAACATACAGTATTTTTTTTTTGGATTTGTAATTTTTCTGTTTATCAATATAACATGAAATCTTACGTTTTTCGAGTAATTAAAGTGTAAATTTTAATAAATAGTTCAAAATTATACATAATGATTCAAATCAATTTTTCGGATTGGAGTTTTTTTCATTATTAATTTGCAGTTTCTGAGAACATTTACCATAGTAGTGTATATATGTTTTATACCATCAGAAAGTAGAGATTTGAACAAACAAAAAACACCCCAACTTTTTTAAAAAAGCAGATATTTTGACGTGAGAATTTTCGATTGAAAATAAGGGTGCTTTTTCGATATTAAGTCAAAATAAGGTGAAAAAATGAATGTTTTAAATCAAAAAAATTACTGTATGTTTAGGACATACAAAGGTAAGTTTTCAGCAAATTTCGTGAAAAAATATTTTTTTTTGCAAAAAATAAAAATCAAAAACCAAAAACTCGGTTATTCGCAATTTTCACATAAATTTTGAGGTTATGTGAAAAAAAAGTCGCTACAAAAGTTGTAGATCTTTTTATTACCTACAACTTTGCCATTTATTTTTTTTTCATAGGACTTGCAGTTTTACCGGAAATCGAGATTAACCATTTTTACCCTTAAAAACACACCCCCTCCCCCTTCCCTGACCTCAGATCGCCCGTAATTTATTTTTCCTTTCATTTTTGTTATATTTTCTACCGTTTCTAATGGGTTTCATGCTACTATAATTTTTTTTGGTCTCAAAAATTATCGACCCTGGTCTAGTTAATATATTATTGTATATAAATCTTCCATGACTGATAATCTGAGAAAATGGCGTCTCTTTAAAAGAATGCTAGCAAAATATGCTACTATTACGATCATGGCGAAAATTATACAACATTCAGGAATTTACAAAATTTTATAGGGAAATGTGAAAGTTTTCGAAACAAAATTTGGGGTGAACTTTATATGTAATATTATTGGGGATGAAGCAAAGACAATTCAAATTTTTAGTGTGAAGTGTAAGCTTTACCATCAAGATGTGAATTTTCACAATAATTCTGAGAGACTCCTGAAGCTTTGCGTTCAGTTTTTTTTGTTTTAAGAATTGTTACCGCAAGTAGCAACAAAAAAAAACGAAACACAATTATATTATATATTTTTTTCTAGTAAACTTTTCTTTAGATTTAAACATCTAGCAGTTAAATGCTTAAAAATAAATAAAAACATAAAAAAACGAATTTCTTCAGTTTCACTTCTGCGAAACTGAAGAAAGTCTTATTTGTTTCTTAGGTTTTCACGGACATCACTCATTAAATAAAACTAGTTTTTACGGGTTAATGCACGAAACTTTATTTATTCATTGACATTTCGTAGCCTTTACAGGCTACGTCGTCAGAATCAAACTTTTATTTAATTTGTCGAGCTACCTTCGAAAGACTTTTATTGAGCGTTCGGTTATTTCATTGTTCGATTTTTAAAGTTTTATTGTCTATGTATGAATTTATTATTTAATTTACTTAATAAAGTATTTTATTCAAAATTCTTTTTTGTAATTTTGAGTTTATTTATTTGACCCTAGCTACCGTAAACTACCACCGGTTCCAAAATTGGGAGACCTTTCTGAGAAGACCCGGCGAAACAAACTGAAGAGAGGCTTTCTATCTCCTTCTTATGTTAAATTGTGCAAACAAAAAGAACTAATAGTATCTGTTGGTCTTGCAGTGTGTGCTCGGGGTTGGGATTTTATCTCCTGTATAATAGGTTCCCAAGCTGGTGGTATATACCAACCATCTTCCCTATTGAAATTTGGATATTTTTTAATCTCAATAGCCTCGCGTATCATTCTAGGAACGAAACGTTTCTCAGTTGCAAGGATCTGTAGTTTATCAAATCTAATGTAATGGTTTGGTCCCCCTAATGCATGTTTACACACTGCAGACTTATTTTCGCGCCTATGTTTCATATCTGCGATATGTTCTTTTACCCGAGTCCCTATACTCCTCTTTGTTTGCTCGGTGTAGGAAAGCCGACAGTCGCATTCAAGTTTGTAGACACCAGCAACTTGAAAGGGTATATTGCACTTGACCGGTCGTAGAAACTGGTTGATCTTCTTTGGCGGCTTGAAGTAAGTATTGATTGAAGCACGCTTCAGAATCCTCCCAATTTTGTCAGTGACTCCTTTCATGTAAGGTAGTATAGCAGGTTGTCGGTCGACTGTGCTAGGTTTGGCGCGACTGTGACGGCGACGTGGTACATTCAGGTTATTATCCTTCAGTACTCGCTCGACATGCTGAAGTTCAGCTGCCAGGTGTTGTTTGTCACAGACACCCCGTGCTCTCTGAAACAAAGAGTTAAACACTCGAGTTAAACGAACAATGAAATAACCGAACGCTCAATAAAATTCTTTCGAAGGTAGCACGACAAATTAAATAAAAGTTTGATTCTGACGACGTAGCCTGTAAAGGCTACGAAACGTCAATAAATAAATAAAGTTTCGTGCATTAACCCGTAAAAACTAGTTTTATTTGAAGAAAGTCTTATTCAACAATTCACCTATATTGTTTTTATATATAATTGTGTTTTATCTTTATGTCTAGTCCATGACAAATCCAAGAAAATACGATTTCTTTCCTCTTATTGAAGATCTATAGAGACCAACATTCTGATCCGACCAGTCGACACCTCCACCTACACCTCCCATGTCCTCATATATTTTTTACTATTGCAGGCTGATCAACTTGGATTTTTTTTGTTGTTGAGAAAATCTTTTAACCTTGACAACAGGCTGAATCTAAGGTGCATTTGATGCAACAGTCACAACATTATTGTCATTCCATTTGCATAGTAAGATTTGTTCTGCTTTAGTGGAGTGGTGCTTCAAACTTCATCGTGGTGTCTTCTGTAATTCTTTATTACAAGGGAAAGGGCAATTTGTCACACGATTCTCACGGAGTGTTCCAGTGGCCCTAATGTCCAACTAGGGCTCAAAAGTGAGCTGAATGTCAAGTGCAATCCAATTGTAGAATTTATGGAAAGAAGAACTTGAAACTTGGCCATATTCAATAGGCACACGTATGAGCTTCGATAACTTTGAAAGTGGCACGTCATTTTCTTCATCTTCACTATAGAAATGATGGATCTCCGCCTGAGCTCGCAATTGGGAACCGGGCAAGTTGTGCAAAGTTACCTCATTTTCATCACCAGAATCCCGGTCGGTAACATCGGCGTTACAATTTTCTGATGGCAAAATTGTAATTGAATCAGGTTATGCTCTGAGATGATTTCATTTAACATTAGAGGCTATTTATGCATGTTGCTCCGTAGAGTAAAATATATCACCTCATAGTATTGTTCTTTGCTACTGGTCGTTTAAAAGAACGTTAATTAAAATTTTACATAATTCCGGTCCAAATATGAAATCAGTATCAAATATTCATTACATTCAATACTAAAAGTAAAAATAGTAAAACATTCCACTTATTTTTAACCATAATTAATAAACATATTATTTTTATCATATATTCATACCTTAATGTTGCAGGTACTATGTACCACACTGTTTAAAATTATAAATAAAATATTTTATGTCTTAACAATAAATTTTGTGTCTACTCTACACTAATACACTAGAAACCTATCGAATAAACATAACAAATCATTTCCCAGTCAGTGTTTACAATAATTCATTCATGAATTGAAATTACATTGAAATTCATTCATTTATTTATTTGCATCACAAATTAATACAATTAATACATTTAATAAAACTAGTTTTTACGGGTTAATGCACGAAAACTTTATTTATTCATTGACGTTTCGTAGCCTTTACAGGCTACGTCGTCAGAATAAAACTTTTATTTAATTTGTCGAGCTACCTTCGAAAGACTTTTATTGAGCGTTTGGTTATTTCATTGTTCGATTTTTAAGTTTTATTGTCTATGTATGAATTTATTATTTAATTTACTTAATAAAGTATTTTATTTAAAATTCTTGTTTGTAATTTTGAGTTTATTTACGTAAAAACTAGTTTTATTTAATGAGTGATGTGCGTGAAAACCTAAGAAACAAATACAATTAATACATGTTCACTGCAGACATACATGATTATAAGTTCTTAAATATCAAGTCTAAACTACAGTCATTAGTAAGTGACAATGACGGAAATAGGCAGAAGCTCAGCAGTGTTTTGCGTTAATATGCAAAATGCTGATTTTCAGCAACTGTCGTACATATAAATCTTATTGGCGCCATTACATTGTTAGGAGCCTAAACTTGGATCCACATACTACGAGTGTCAATATAAATTTGCTATGAGATTTAAAGTCAGACTGGGCGATACCTCCAGCGCGATGTCAACCCAGCTGCAGCCGTTACAAACGACTTCACGCGCCCTACCAAGCACGAAATAGCATGAGATAATAAATTTTGTTCAACCATCGGATGACCGGCATTTACTTAAGATGCCCTATAAATTTCTGCAATTAGTGTTAAATAATCCGCTACTATAGGGTGAAAGTCGAATAGTTGCCCCACTTTACAATAAATATCTATTTAAATTTAAAAAAAAAATAGAGACTTACTAGTAGTGATTCATGATATATATCAATACTTTCGTCATTAATCTTTATTTTTTTTTTTATTTAATTAATATTGGTACTGATTAATTCTAGTTTTATTACACTTCTCATAAAAGGGATTGTTGCCTTCTTGATTGGATAGCAGCCTATTAATAACAATTATATGGGGGAAACTCGCCTCTTGTAGAGATAAACTACCAAACTATATTTTTTCAGGCACAAACATATTTTATCAATTTGTGTGAGCAATTTTTAATATTACTTGTTTGTGTCTGACTTGCACTGGAACTTTTATTGTAGTTGCCATTTTTTTCTCCAACAACGTTACCCTTGCTTACTTGGATAAGCAGATGCTGGCATGTTGCATCTTTTATTATTATTTATAGGATGTTTACGAAGCATTGTCCCTAAAATAGGAATTTAATATATTTTGAACAAGTTTTTTTAATTTAAATTTATCTTATTGTATTGTATTTTTCTTTTAATTTTTTTCCCCCTTTTCGTCTTCTTCTAATCTAATTATCAGGAAAACTTTTGCCTTGTGTTCCGCACAACCTCCCTTACTCGCTTACCTTATTTTATTTCCAGCTCATTGGGTTGTCTGGAAGAAATCGCTCATTAGCGATAAGACCGCCCTTTGTACAATGTTGTATTTTTCTACTTGTTTTGTATTTGCTTGTTTTGTTACTGTGTTGTGCAATAAAGAGTTTTTTATCTTTTTATTCACGAGTTAGATAAACATTAAAATCAGTATTTTCTAGATAAATAAAATCTATTCGCAAAAGTAAATAAGGCAACTATCTTTTAGGAAATGGATACTTGCCCTAATTTTATAGAATAAATTCTTTTGAACATCGAAACACTAGAAACAATGTAATTTAAACTAAAATGCGCGCAAATAAACTAAAAGTTTACCGAATACTCAATCAGTAAAAAAAATAAAATGTAGTCCTTAATATAATTTCGACGTTCGTCAACGTTTTGCAGTTATTTACTTACACAGAAAAAATGCATTCGCTTATTCAACAACTTACATGACATTAAAACCTGCGGGAAAGATACTTTATGTTATAATTTACGACAGCAACATCCCTAACGTAGTGTTTTTAAAACCAGGGCAAACATAACACTGCAGCTACTATCCGGCTTTTACCCCAATGACACTATGATGTCGTAAGACCATACTTTTCGTAACTACTTAAATAATTGTGCACATAATGTATAATTAAATTCACCACATTAAAGAATTCAGTAACAGGTGGACACAATAACGTATTTTCACCTTAATGACTACAATTGCTCGCTATCAGCGCTGTCAACGTAGCAAATAAAGCAATATTTGTGCACATTACATAGTTACACAGTAACCACAGTGCACAAAGTACAAAAAACTGCATGTTGCTCTAAATACCTTTTTTTTATGCGCAGGCTAAATATACTATTTACAGACGACGGCGCCTTTAAGAGGCACACCGCCGAACGGATCTCATACCTGGCTCCTGCAAGCCTTACGAGCCCTCTTACGGGCGCTTTACGACATAATATCCGCTAAAAACCCCTGTGAATACCCTCAAAGCTGCTTGCTGAGGGAGCGGCCAGAGGATCATCGTCCCACTTACTCTCAGCCGCCTCCCACGCCCTCTCGCTGCGGAGTATGGCCTCCGCCATGTTCCGCAGTGAGAGGGCTCCGCATCCCAGCACCGCAATGAGCTCAAGGCGCTGGTGTCGCCAGACCGCATTCCAATAAGGTGTGCTTAGCCGTGTCGTCCGGGGCACCGCAATGATGACATTGCGGCGTGCGACACGGTGCAGATAGTGACCGAAGCATCCATGCCCGGTCAAGATCTGCACCTGCGGAACTTGAGGCCGCCGCGCCCCACCCACTCCACCAACACCGGACAAATGGCCTCAATCGTCCGGTGGCCGTATCACTTGGGCGAGTGCCTCATCCCATCGCCGAAAGTTATCTGCCTGTGCGATGGAACGGACCAGCCACAGCTCTGCTGGGACAAGTCTTTCACCCCGCAACCTGGCTTCAACCCGACCTCGATACACGTCTGCCAGGACCTGCGCATCGAGATCACACGGCGTTCCACCCGCGAGTACACAGGCGGCTCCGTGACTGACCGTTCGATACGCTCGCACGGTCCGGGTCGCGATGGTCCTCTGCGGTCGTCGCAGCAGGGCCACCGTGCGGGGTTTGAGGCACTCAGCCCAAACCAGAGCTCCATAACGTGCCATCGACCGTATCACCCCGTGATACATCTCCTGGTCTCCCAACGTTTGGGATGACCCTGCCGAGTGCATGTTGCTCTAAATACCTAGGTATATTATTGTGAAAATTGGAAATGTCTTGAAGCAATAGTTTTTCGAACAATATTTGGACCCAAGCAATGACCTACTATGGTCTTTGTACCTGTTACGGTTTCCGAATTTTCCCTATGCTATGAGTTGATCAATTTTAATTTATCGATGCACTGGAAGATGCACTTTGAAATTAGCAGCAGAGTAAATGCAAATCAAACTTTGCTTTTATTATAAAAGTTTGGCAACGAGGTACATTTAATTAACTGTTAATATTGAATCGGCCGGTTTGAAAGTAATTTTCCATTTAGTAAAGTGCAGTCAAATAAATCCACACTGTTATGATACTAGGACAGACGTGTCCTGAAGAAGAGAAGAGACTAGATAACATACTGGCGTAGGTGTAGGTGGGGCAAATCCTATACAGGGTCCCTACCCCGAAACCCCTGTGTGTGATACCTTTTTTAGGATACCGTACATAAAGTGTAAAAACGGAACCCTACTGCTATCGCTTTGTCATTTGTCTGTCATTCCGTATGTCACGGGTCTCTATATCGTAAACGGAATAAGTTACAGAACAAAAATTTTGGTGTTTTATGTAGAATGCTTGCCCAAAGCTGAATATTTAGTTAAATATTCTATTTAATTATTTTTTATGGAGGCCCGTACAAGAAAAAGAGTAAATAAAATATTTGCTTATCCCAACGTGTAACACATCGTTGTCTAGAGATCGTTTTTTGGGATATAAATATTATTATTCATTTTCAATAACAGAGTAAATGAGGGTCGTCTAAGTTGTCAATAGCAAAGGAAATGGAGGTCGTCAGAGTTGTCATTTTTAGACCATTTTTGTTACGGGGTCTATCTTAAAATCGAAACTAGTTAAGAATGGAATTTTTGGTATAATAATTCTAATAATATGCTGTATTTAAACAACAATTACTGAAAACGCCTATTCATAATGTATTTTAAAGTTGTGACGAAAACTCGAGGTCGAACTCTGAAACGAACTATTAGATATTAGATAGCTTCAATAACAGGATAATATGGTAAGAAGCAATGTTGCCTTCATAAAAAAACTGACTTTACGGATCCCTATTAGAGCGCAGACGAGCTCGCCGCTTGGCCAATTTTTATGTTTAAGAGGAGACAAACAAGCATAATGGCCCGTGTGGCTGTAAGTGATCACCGTAACCTATTAGGACGCTTGTGATTTCTGAGTATCACTCACGCCTAGGGTAGGTGTGAAATAGCACCCCAAAAGCAAAAGAATCTTTTTAATGATATAAATAATCATATATGTATATAATGAAATATCCATAAGAAAATAATAGCATACACTCCGTATGCTATTATTTTCATGAGTCTCAGTCTCAGCCTATTAGTCCAATAAAGGTGAACAGTTCATCATCATCATCAGCCAATGGATTTCACATTTAAACACACAACGATCCTGAGCTTTTCGCATCCAGTGGGTCTCCTGACTCGCATGATGCCGTCAGTCCACCTGATGAGGGGTCTACGCTGCAACTTCCCTGTGCGAGGTCGCCATTGACGCACCTTAGGACCCCAAAGTCCAACGGTGAACAATTAAATAAAATTATAATTTAATAAATATTCAAACTTTATAATCAGCAACCGTGAATAGGCAAGGATTGCTTATAGATTCCGATTCGCATATTACCATTTATTTATCAGTATAGTCCATAACTCTGAATACTTCGTAAGCACTCATTAATCGCCATTTCAACTGTAACATAACATAATTGATAATTATCTATAGTAGTTTGACATTATAGCATATATACTTTAACACTGATGGACACCTGTTGACCTCTCAACAGAATATAGTGACCGGGATTAATATTGACAAACCGCAACAAATCGTTTGGTTACTAAAAAGGGTTAAAACAATGGTACAGCGCCAGTGCTCTGTTAGAGAGAGACGCATATATTTCTATGGGTACTCTTCGTAATGGTGGGCAGAACTCGCCCCTCCAATGCGCTCGCGCTTGTTTTGGTACGCTACTCGGGTGACAAACTCTTAATTTATTTATCCTAAAAAAATTAATCATTTTCTCTAAAGAATAATATATTATTGATTTCTTTATACCAATTTTAAGAGTGTTTGAAAATTGAAGAAAAACCAAATTAAAAAACATAGCAATTCATATACAAAAAATACTTGTCAGTTGTTATATCGGAAAATTTAACTCAAATTAATCATTCAATTTAAATATTTATCATTGTATAATTTAATCTACTAAAGCTTTGTGTGTTCTTACAAAAAAAGTTGAATCCAACTTTGAAGTTCCGTGTTAGTTCAATTAACGTTACTGAACAACAAAACTTAAGAAAACTTTGAAAAGAAGAGTAGTAGTGGTGCATTGTTTTATCTTCAACCCGTAGCCAGTAATTAAATAAAATAATTATCCCAACTCGATTGTGGTGTGGCTCCACTACATATTTCACACTTACACAGTGGGAGTGTTCCATGCACTCACCCACACACCCATTTGGGCCCTCAGTATAATCTCCTTGGTAGAGCTCACGCACACATGCACAGCTCACCCTGTCTGCACAAACACAGCGGCACTCTCAGTTCACTACACAACCTCATCTACCGCACTCACGCGCAGAAAAAAAAGATAAAGCGATCTATCGATCTTTTTTCGAATCGAAAAAACTAGCCGCCTGATAGGCTTCATTCCTATAGTCGGATAAACCTGACGTTTACAACCGAACGCGTCGCCCGGGCAGCCATTTATTTCGATCACAATATTTATGACAGCGTAATTAATTGAACATGTCGTTTTAATTATGTAAATAAGAATGAGTGATAATCAATTTAAATTACGTGTTCGGAACTCTTTTAATTTAATGTAAACAGATATTTATCATCTATTGTGACTTTTTTACGGTGTTTAAGAATTTCTGTGTAATGTTTTTACTACGGAAGCGAGACTTTGTATGATGCTTGATCTTCTACAGTGGAGTTACTATAGTTAGTGCCGGCTGCGAGAGCTGTTAATGGAATTATTAAGTTGATCTCTCATACCATTATGGAACGCCACCAAAATGGTATGGATGTGTGGGTAGGTAAGGGTATAATAATAATATTTTTTATAGTTAAATGTCTATATTCAGAATGTTAATATGTCATCTAATAATTCCGCAGAGTGTTATACCTTATTTTACAATATTCATATTATTATGTAGTTATTTGAGAATAATTCTCAATTATTGTCACGATAGTTTTAGTATTTGCCTAAAAGATTTCATAGTTATTTGACACGACATATTTTGTTAAGTAGACTCATAAATTTGTTTTAATTATATATTCCAACTAACGTGGTTGTATGTATTTTAATACTGAACTATTGATACAAATATAAATTTATAAAAATGATAATTAAATAAAATAAATATTTGATAATTAAATTGTAATCACAAAAAAGTCAAGATCTGACCATAACCTAAGTAAGCTTAAAACTTACTCTCTTTCTTGGCTCATTATCCAACAAAATATAAAAAATAGTTTCCTTCAAATAAAAATCCTATGGTTTCAGTACGCCTTTATTTAAAAGTAAATTTTAATTTTAAGACAATTTGTAAATGCAAACTATTTTATTGGAAAATGCGAGGAGACTTTTAAAGTAATCTTTTTTAAGTAGTCATATTGTTTGGCCAGGTCAAGGTCGTGTAAACCAGCTTGGAGGCCTTTTCATCAATGGGCGGCCCTTACCGAATCACATCAGGCTGAAGATTGTGGAAATGGCGGCCGCGGGAGTCCGGCCCTGCGTCATCTCACGACAGCTCCGGGTCTCGCACGGCTGCGTCTCCAAGATACTCAACAGATACCAGGTATCACATACTATTACTATTCAGATATCATACCTAAGGAAGTATTAAATGTAATACTTATGCAGCTTTAATAGATTAGGTGAATATTGACAGCACATTATAATGCTTAGAACTTTGAAGGCTTAGAATTAGCTTTTCTATTGAAAGTCAAAAAAATGAAAATTGCGCTAAGTTTACTTGCATCCATAAGGATTGTCGTATAAACTGGCGTTCTTTTTAGAAATCAAATCCGAATTGTAAACAAATACTTAGTGTCTGAGCAAAAATGTTTGGAATACATGTGGAACTTAAAACTTCATTATACTGAAAAGTATATCAGGTAATGAAAACTATTGGAACGCTAAGTTCATTGATAACAGTCGTTTCTAAATAAGTCGTTGCTTTTTATAAATCCGTTACGGAAATACAGTAGACTTAGAAATATAAATATTTCTAGTTATTAGTCACACTTAACTTTTTTCCGTTCAAAATTTCTTGACCACTACTGAGTTACAGGTATAAATGCAACATTGATATGCCGCTACAATTAAAATTGGTAAATAGTTACCTTCCCTACAATAATTCCTTTTTGGTGAACAAATTAGATACTTTATGGTGAACTTTTTAAGCGAGAAAATTAGCTAAGCCTATTGACTCCCATCACAGCATAGGAGAAATAAAAAAGTATGAAAGTTAAAAAAAAATATTAAACAATTACCTTTACACGAAAAAAGCGAGAAGCGTTTTTAAACACCGAACACTATCATAGCATTCTTTATTGTGTAGCTTTTAAAATACTTGCTTACATAATTTAAGTTTAGCTCAGATTTTTTTCCTACTAACAACTGTTTAATTATTATCGTTCGCGAACTTGTCAATATTTTTCTAAGACATTTGAGAAGTATCTACAAGCATTATTATTCTTAAGATAAAATATTATGTATAACATTAATTATTTAATTATAAAGAAAATAATTCAGTTCGCCAAACCGTTTTCTTCCAAAGCTTAACTAGCCGAATCAATAAAGACATAAAACAGGCAAAACTTGGAAACCCGGTGGAACAGCTTCGATTTTGATATATTTTTTTAAAATTTGGTTTTTTTATATTATTCAAAATCAGAAACCTCTGTAGCGGTAGTGTTGTGTCCCTGAAGATGATAAACAAATAAAATAAATATATAATATGATGACGGGTCAGATGGTTATTAAGGAGCTTTTCTTGAACTTTACATAAAACTGAGATGACTGCTATTGGCCGGTAGTTTGCCGGGTCTGAGCGATCTCCTTTTTTGGGCACCGGTCGCACGTAAGCATCTCTCCAAGTCTCCGGCACACGCCCCAAAGAATACGAGCATTGGTACAAGCGCGTGAGCACCGGAGACAACTCCGTTGCACATTTTTTCAGTACTACTGCTGGGATGCCATCAGGTCCACTAGCTTTCCGGACGTCGAGTGATTGCAATTCGGCACGAACCTCACACTGCCTGATTTTAATATCAGGCATCGTTGTGCCACAGTGAGGTAATCATGGTGGTAGTGCATTGCAATTATCGATTCGGGAGTTAGCCGCAAAGAGTTTTGCCAGTAAATCGGCTTTCTCCTGCGGCTTATGAGCTAGTGTTCCGTCTGGGCATCTCAGAGGTGGCAGCGAGGGCTGGCAGAAGGTTTTTTGCACGGCCTTGGCCAAACGCCAGTAGCTACGGGAGCGTAGGATGCGTTATAAGTTCCTGGCCAATACGTGCAACGCGCTGGGCATCCGCTCTGATGTAAGCCTTCTTACAGGCCTTGGAAGCAAAATTGTAGGCTGCTCTGAGTGAATCGACCTCGGGATCCGTGAGAGCGCGGCCTCTGACCCAATTTATATATATATATATATATATATATACATCATATAGGTAGTTTTGTTAGTAATATTTTTTTTATTTATATTAATAATGAAACTATTAATTTCTTATATTTTATGAAATATATCCTAACTTTTTTTATGTATATCAGCGTCATGTCATTATATTAAATGAAATGAAAAATGAAATGAGATCTTATAATTAATTGTTTTTTAAAAGTTTTTGATATAATAACATGTAAATTAAAATTATTTGTGATAACAATATGAAAACAATAACGTAAACATATTTTTTTGTGAGTTTTCAATTGATATTTTATAATTTTTTTTTTCAAAAATGTCATAAAAATTGTTTAAACAATATAAAAAAATATTTCCCCCTCTCCAGAGGTTTCTGATTTCAAATAATATAAAAAAAACAAAATTATTAAAAAAATCATCAAAATCGAAGCTGTTCCACCGGGTTTCCAGGTAAAAAGCTTCATTGACTCGACTAAACTGGTTGCTCTCTGTGCTAATAGCATTAAGTGTACTTTTTTTATTTTGGTTATTAAAGTTCGATAAATAATTAACATATCTCTTACCCAACAACTTTCAAATCAATAAAGTTACTCAATTCAGGCCCTGATTTTAATCGTCTTCAGACAAGTTGGTATATTCTAGTAAAAGCATTCTCTCGTGTGAAATTATTGCGAATATTCTCAAAATCCTATCCCTATATTAATTTTATCAAAACTAAATAACTTCATCTGTATTTATCTTCTCACAGACACTGAAGTAAACAAGTAAAATAACTATATAACTCTGCGTTTCTATTAAAAGACAAACATTTAAACTAATATTACATCCTGAATTAGGGTTACGCGTAAATTAACTGGCACAATGTAATCAAAGTATCAAACATTTGTTCGCTAAAACAATCGTGTTCGTTAAAGGCCCAAAATAATATAAATTAATTTGCACAATATAATGCACAGTGAAGAACACATGAGACATGAGGTTTTCTATTAAATCACAAATATTCTTTCTTAATCGAATGTATATTACAACAACATTCACACACTCTGTCCCATATTTCAACATTGCTCGATTAAACTAACTCACCAATTTTTCGAAGTGAATTCCTTAACATTTTTATCATTTCCAACTGCTTTGAAGAGTGGTTTTTTCGCAGATTGCATTAAAAATGTACTGAATGTGCGCAGCAAAAGCAAAAATTTAATGTATTTAAATTTGATAAAAAAATGCTTACGACCGGGTATGGCACAAAAGCCTTCTCTCCAAGCTCCCGGCATACGATCTGCGTGGTCAGTTCTGTACCTGGCCTTAGCATGAGCATCGCAATTTGATAATAAAACTTCTTTTTATCTCTCTCATTTGTCAAATTACTAAGGAGTTTTAACCGCTAGAAAAATGAGTCATAATGTATAGTGTGGTGCTCATGCTACAGGAACTGACTTCCTGCATGAACGTAGAATTCGTGTCCTTATGGATTGTAGTAGTTCACGGTTCCTGTCAGTGAATGTCGGCGTGCCTCAGGGTTCCGTCTTATCGTTTTCCTACAATTTTCTGCAACATATGAATGATTTAATTCCTCTCAGGAATATTTATTGCTATGCAGATCGTTAATGCGAGAAATTTCGGACACGCAACGGGAGAATCTTATCATTGAACTCCTTGAAGTTTTGGACCACATTTCTACTTTTGGTTGAACTCAATGCACCGACTACATAGCCACAAGACGCCTAACGTTATATTTTTAATACTCAATGAATTCTGGCAACTGCCCGAGACACGACGAAGCAAAGGGACTGCGCTTTAATTGGCTTATACAAGATCATAATGTAAGTAAATGATATCATAATGGTACACGGAGCCATTTGGACATATGTACAATTTTTTAAATTTTTTTGCACTCCAAACGCGTGTCAGTATTTCTCAAAAATGGTTGACACTGCTTGAATAATTAAAAAGATGTTAATTGCCAAACTTAGAGCATAAAAAATAACAATTTTGATTTATGATAAATTATATTATAGTTTTCATTCATTTACCAAAATACTTGTAAACACCGTTAGATTTCTGAATTTAATCAAATTTAATTTGTTTCTTTGTTAATCAACATTTTTTAGTGATACTTAGAATATCACCACACTCAACGCTGTTTTTAATATGTTTTTTTATATATAAGTGGTAAACGGTGCTGGTTTCAAAGTTATGTATCTAATCACCAATACTGAATTGTTATGTACTTACTTTGTAACTGTTTGTTTACCCAAATAAATAGAAAAAAAAAAAAAAAAAAAAATAATTCCCTGCGGGGTGATTTATCTGATTTAGTAATCAGATGTGCTGTCAGATATATTTGTGTATCATTAGGCGTCTAGGGGCTTAATGCTAAGAGTATCCAGGTCAACAGTGTGCGCTAGCATCATTGGCGATAAGGAGGTGACTAAACACTTAAGCCGTCTCATCAATTAAGCCGTGATGTGGAATCAGTAAGCACGTTCAATCGTTTTTACTACGACGAGTATTCCGAGGAGTTTTCCACCCCCATTCCACCTTTCCCTTGATTTAAGAGAACCATGCGCGTTGGCCTACATTGTCACCGACTTACTGTACTGAAGCCACTATTCCAAAGCAAACAAAGAAATATGGTGACTTATGTCTTTGTCACACTAATGGAATACTTTACTTTGCTAGCTCACGCGTTCACTACCTCTTACAACCTTTGAAAGATGTGTGAAAACACCCATTATAGACCTGCAAGGTGAGGATGGCTGGTGTAGCAGGTAAAACTGCTGTACCGTCACTTTATATAATTGGGGTAGAGTCATTTATCGGACCTATTTATATATAAAAAAATCAAAAATAAAACTGGCAACCTTACAAAACTTCTTTCATGGGTTTTTAGATCATCCATCATTGACCCAAAATTTCCCTTCTCTTCAACTAAACTTCTTCTCTGTGACATTTATGGATGTTGGAGTATCTGATAAGGTATCTATGAAACCGGTTTTCGGTATACTTACAGACAATGTTTTACTTTTTCCCAGGAAACTGAAAAGTATGGGTAAGACAAAAATACAAGCGGAAATTTACTGATTCGCATTCCTTACGCTGTATTTGAAAAAAAATGGGATCATTAAATAAAAATGGTCTTATCTATCCATAATTCACCAAAAACATTACAAACTCTGTCTGGAAGTTCAGAAGCCCCTGATTATTTTGATGAATGATGATTTTTTATTTGTTTTAACAAAAACCACACGAATTAATGGATTTTCATTGGCTAGTCTGTTACCTCTTAAATGTTTTCCGTGAAGAGCTTATATAGTTTATTAGTTTTTAGTTACCTGATATACCGGCTATCGTGGTATATCCACAGCGGGGATATAAGAAATATAATATACCAACTGTGAACCGGTACTCTAAGAGAAAAAAGGAAAATTACCTACTAAGGTAATTCTCCTTTATTAGGTATACTGATACCTAATAAGAATCGAACTAACTTTATGACATGATAGCATTCTTGCCATTAGTTTTGACTTCCGAATACAATAATTTGTAACATATTGTGCTTTTCTTTCATTTTAATTTATAGTACCTATAACATAAAAGTGGACTGTAATGGAATTGTGTAGACTAGCAAGATTGTTCACAATTTTTTAAACTTTCATATTCACATCTAACTATTGTCACAGTGACACAGTGTCAATAAGTAAGGTAAAGGTCATCACGTGGAAGAAGAGAGAGTCAAAGTATGAAATTTTGGGAAAATTACCGTAAATTTACATTGAGTAAATTACTAGAAATCTTTTCAGTATTCTCAGCTGTAGTATTTCTGCTACAACAACTACTTTCGCAGTTCTAGTTCCTATATACTTAACGTTTTCAAGACCTTCTTTATTAAATAAAACCTGTCGAGTTTTTGTTGTGGGACCACCGATCTAATTGAAACTCTTACCATACCATATCACACTACTTTTGAATTTACATTATTCTATATATCTTTATACTAACCCTAGATCTTTATATTTATGTATATTTGATATAATGAATGAAACATCTAATATTTTATTATTGAAGTTACCATATCACATTGTTTAGCTTTAGTTGCTCATATAGTTACTTAAAGCTCCAAAACAAACAAAATAATTATTTTTAAATTGACACACTATCTATGCAAGATTCGAAGTTAGAACGACTTTAGCACCTTTTAGCAGCAACCAACATTCTCTGATTGCGTTTATTTGTATTAAACAAAGTTTTAAATTGAGAACCGAATTGAAAAATGTTAGATTTGTTCAGAGGTTTACTACCACGTGTCGGTGGTGTGGTAGTAGTTGAATGCGAACAATCGCCATTGATCCATGGCCAGCGAAGCCTGAAGGTCTATTTTCACCAGGTCTTGACCACAATGCGTCCATTGTTTACCCAGGAAGCGTTTCTCTACGCTTTGGCGTGGGGTGCGTGCGGCTTCTCATAATGAGGTTTCAAACAAAATAGACCAATACAGAAATCAAGAAAAACAATAACGAAACTTTTACGCCAGACCGTAGCCAGAGTTGTATTTAGGATAGGGCAGTGGTTATTACAGGTGAGGCAAAAGCAGGATTTACACCCTCCCGCCACAATCCTCGTCCCTAGAATTAGTTCAATCTTATTAAGTCGATATCGATGGTATTTATTAAGGTACGGTAATGGTATTTTAAGGTCGGGTATTGCTCCATAATGCCCCCCTATGCTGCGGCCCTGTATAAGGTGTGACTATGAGAGTATGTTTATCTTACTCAAAAGCTGCACCTTTCATGCTCTGCCAACCCCACAAGAGATATATGGCGTGAAAATATGTTTGTATGTATTACGTCGCAATAGTATTTATTGGCTAACGTAAATTATTCGTATTGAAAGCTGCAAGTAAAAACGTTACAATGATGTGATCCAAAAGGTCAAAACCCTACTCCCTTTCATATTTGATGTTTGCAGTGTAACCTTCAATCAAATCATATTAGCAGATGATATTAAAGTTCAAGGAAACATGTTATTATCGATCAATATAAAGGTTAAAGTATACCTATCACAAAAATCATCACTAGGTTTTCCTTTATCATTTATAATTTTTCTTTCAAAGTTAAAAGAATTTTTAGTAAGATTTATTTTACAAGACTTTATTGTGCTAAATTAAAATACTTTATTTCTTACTCTTATCATTTAAATTAAAATATACTCCTAGTATAGCAATATAATACGATAAATAACCAAAATGACGTCACAAGCCTTAACTCTCACCTTATCTATATAAATCAGATACAAAGTATTTGAATGAAATATAACTATGGAGCATTTGATAGTAAAATTGACATATAATAATGGGAAAACTTAACAGGAAACGGGTTCTATCAGGCCTGGTGTGATCGGTGGTTCAAAGCCGCGGGTAGCAACACCAGAAGTGGAAGCCAGAATAGAAGAGCTCAAGCGACAAAACCCGGGCATATTTTCCTGGGAAATACGGGAAAAACTTATTAAGGTAACATTGTGTTAATTAAACGAGAAGCTTATTAATTCCGTTGTCAGTCAACGTTATTGTAAGGTTGAAAGTTGGTTTTGGGTTTTGCATAATAATCTAGATCAACATATTTTATTGTGTAAAAACACAAAATATGAGCTTATTTAGTTTTTTAACTGAGACAGATGCATGTTAGACTTAATTAAATGCATGTTATGTCATTATTTTTTAATTTGTAAAAAACTTTATTTTTATCATATATTTAGATAGTTATTCGTGCGAATGGCTTGTCCATCATGGATCACTTGTTACTACCCACTCATAAAAAGTACTAACAAAAATATCCGTCCCTTCACCAAAAACATTTCCTCTCAATCGTTTTGGTTAATTTATTTGATTATAATGTTTATTTTAACTAAGAGATATATTTTACATTGATTAAGACCTCAAGTTTTCCTTAACTTTCACAATTCAAGAAAAATGTCAAGTTCCTTCTAACAGAATAAAAATCACATCGGATTGAGTAACAGATAACAAAAAACGAGTTATAAAATTAGGAGTTCTTTTTACAGTCGCTAAATCCGTGAGCGGTCTTTGATTATTTTAAGCAATAGATACGGCGGCAAAAAGCATTTATATCTAAACGAAGGTCAAGTGGTGGGAGGTGGACGACTGAGAACATTGAAATAGATCATTCAAATCAATGAATTAATGTGTGTTACACTCTAATGGCAAATACTCGCCATAAAATGACCACATTTCTAATTAATTATCTAAAGTTCTAGTTTAGTTACAGCGATTACATTCTCGAGACGACAGCAAAATGTTTTTCATTGGCCCTATCGCAATATCAGATGTACCAGAAACGCCAAGTTTTAGCGCGTCCACGCTTCTGTCCACGCTTGCTTAAAAGCTAGTGCAGCATCAGAAATATAACAAAATTCATAATATTACTTATAAAAAAATCGGTCTTTTAGTACTTAAATGGCACGTGAATTCTACAAATATATCATAACTAATCGGCGTTCGTCTGCGTGGAAATATTGATTTCCCATGGAAACTTCCACCCCCCTTTTCATCCCCTTAACAGATGATATCAAGGATAAAAATATCCAATATCCTGTCCCAGGACTCAAACTATGTAGGTAACTATATACCAAATTATATTCAAATGGGTTCAGTAGTTAAAGCCTAAAGAGGTAACAGGCAGACAGACACACATACTTTTGCATTCCTAATAACTCCATACTAAGAGTTATCACAAGCCTATTGATGTCTCCACTGCCGGGGCACAGACCTTCCCTATGGATGGTATAGGAAGATTGGGCCATGATCTGCCAAGCGGGCCCAGTGCGGATTGGTGGGTGCTAACGACTGCAATTACAACCGAGACCAACGATGTAACTTGCCGTGCTTCGAAGCACGGAGGAGCTCGAGATAATAAGTTTTGTTCACCTCTCCAACGACCGACCATTGCGAAAGTTGCTTAATTTCCACTATTGCAGGTCTAACGCGCTATTCACCTGCGCCATCGAGCTCCGCATTAGGATTGAGTATGGATGTCAACATAAGGCCGTTTGTTCACCGCGGCCGTCACCGGGAAGTCAACAAGAAACAGATTATTTCTGAATGAGATCAAGATGACGTGACGTGCTTGTTGTGGACAAGTGGCTTTAGTAAGCAGCATAACGCACGAGCCGCCAACCGCAGCGGATGGCGGTTGCGTCTATGTTAATTTGTATAGTCATTTAGGTACCTTAATGCACTGGATTCCGCGTAACCGCGCGGGTGAACCATACAAATTGACATCTGCGCTACCGACATCCTCCGCGGCTGACGGCTCGTGCGTTATTGCACTAAATGTATGTGTCGCTACTTCGGCACCGTCATCTCGGTCTCGTAGATGCCCAGTTGATGGCCGCGATGGACAAACGGCCTAACAGTTATACAATGATTTCAGGAAGGCGTAACGGACCCACCGAGCATTTCATCCATTTCGAGGCTGCTGCGCGGGGGCTCGAGAGACCCCGACGGGAAGAAGGATTACAGCATCGACGGCATACTGGGCGGTGAGTTCATTTCAAGTTTAAATATTTCTACATTCCCCATTACATCAAAAGTGTAGCAACAGCATTAATAGTAGATAGATGCGCGAATAATAGTTGCAGATCAAATATGTACTTCCTACACATAAGATTTAAGAAATTCCAGTCATTCTCAAATGAGAATCTTTAACTTATGAAATCATTTTTTGTTTAAATAATTAGATAATTTTTATACCCATCCCATATAAAAAATAGAAAAAACTTAAATAAGAAACAAAACTGAAACGTTGCATATTGCCAAATTACGATCCAAAATATTGCTAGTCCATCCACATGCACAAATCACACACGCATTAAAAATTTGCACCGAAAATACCTACGTACAACGACCAATCCTCGCGGGGGCCCAGCGTGTTTAAAAAGGTGGCAAACAGGTGTATGGCCTGCCTAATGGTAAGCGGCCACCGTAGCCTTATAGACACTTGCGATACTTAAAATATCACTTGCACCGATATTCCGACCCAACCCTCACCCCACGGAGCCCTGGAACCTTTACTCATGGACAGAAATACAACATCACTAAGGTAGTGTTATCTTCTGTAAGGTGGATATAACTTCCCCAGACGGGCGCTCCAATTCGAGTGGAAAATACGCTATGCCCTACCTCTCTTCCGATGTGCGGTTTTTATATATTGACTTGACCGTATTGCTAGCCAGTGTATTGTACCGTGCGGTTTTTGTATACAATCACGTTAGAGCATATGTTAAAACCGCAACGCCGGAAATCGAAGCCTTTTGCAGAAGCAGTGTATCGTGCGCGAAACGCCTCGCTTCGGCGGACCTTATGACCTTATTTCAGACGAACATGCCGTAATAGACGCGTGTAGTGCATCTGGCTTTATGAGACGAAATATATCGAGTGCATAGGTAGCAAAAAATACATTAATGTTATAAGGACCTCCTAAACATTAGTAACATATAAAGTTACATTTAAAAACAACGAGTGTGCTTATGGCCACACAACTGAAATGAAACTTCTTTAGCTCCTTCTGTATGTAAATATATGTATATATGTGTGTGTGTGTGTGTGTGCAATATATACATGTATGTACATATACATATTTCATTTACTAGCTATACGAGAAAGAGAGAGAAAGAAAATGTGCGCACGCACTGCTTTCTCTTGCTTATATCCCCCACTCCACTCCCGTTCGCCTCGCCCGAACACACTTTTCGTAACGCGTAACGCATTCGCCAGCTTACCCCCCAAGTCAAGCGTGCGTAAAGAAGTTTCACTTCATTAAGTATATTTCGCAGAGATATATGTATAACTAGTGGCCCGCCCTCGCTTCGCTTCGGTGTAGAGCTGTAGTGTAAACTATAGTTTTTGTTCTCAGGCTTGTGTTATAAAGAATGACTTTATTTATATAATTACACGTGTTATTGTGAGTCAACCATAAAAGATAGACATATGCTGTTGCGGGATATTTTTTAGACAATTTTATGTAGAATATTTCCGTCATACATAATTTCTATGTAACTTTAACCATTAAGGCTGCACTCGCGACGGAAGCTTAAAAAACGGAGTAACTTCTCCCGTTTTCCCAACATTTCCCTTCACTACTCTGCTGCTATTGATTGTAGCGTGATGAAAAGTATACTATAACCTGCCCAGGAGTATGAAGAATAATTGTACCAAGTTTCGTTAAAATCCGTTGAGTAGTTTTTGTTTCTATAAGGAACATACACACAGACAGACAGACAGACAGACAGACAAAAATGTTACTGATTGCATTTTTGGCATCAGTATCGATCACTAATCACCCCCTGATAGTTATTTTAAAAATATATTTCATGTACAGAATTGACATCTCTACAGATTTATTATAAGTATAGATAACAGCCGTAATTCAGGTACAAACATTCGAAACCAGGACCTCAGATTATGCGAAACCTTGAAGCTCGTGCACAGACCACTCCACCACGAAGTTTGTTTACGGGTTATCTTTAATAAACTTGCATTAGTTAGTTGCTTTTAACCTTAAAATCCCAATTAACATAACAATAACACGAACATCGAGGGCGGTTAGCTATAGGCACTATCGTTTTGTTGATGGTCTCAACGAGCGTCTCGGCGCTTATCGTCTGACTCACGTTTCAGGCACGCCCGTCCGTCTTCCAAAAAACGTGTTCTATCATCAATTCGTAACTTCGATCGGAGACGTAATCGATCGCGTAACTTAAGACCTTGAAAAATGGGCGTTTTATTGTCTAGCTTATTGATGTCACCTCAAAACAATAAACTTTGTAACTGCAAATTTACAACCTTTTGTCAATGTACTTATTTTGTTTTTTATTAAAACAAGAGGCACCTCGTCCTTAATAGTTAACGTATGTGACATCCGATCCAAAATATACAAATAATACGGAATATTACATTAATATTCGGTATCATTTTATTTTAGGTATCAACCTGCTCGATTTGTTAGCAAAAAATGCTCCTTCGAGTACAAGAGGTCTTGGGTTCGAACTCGGATGACTAATTTTAAACTTTTGTTTTTTGGATTTATTTTTGTTTATATTAATTTGCTTAGTTTGTTTTGAAGTGAAACATCATTATAGTCTTACTGGAGTTTAAAGAAGAAACGATTTTGACAGAGTGGCGTTCGGCACTCGAGGTCACAGACTTGGATTACTGATGGGGCCAACATTATGAAAAGCACAGTATATATAAGCTAAAGCAGTACCGCAACTACGCCATTTTGTTGAGATCTACGCATAGATTAAGCGTTATGGTTGTCACTGTTAATTTTTGTAAATTAATAAGCTTTTATCTATGAAAACGTTAATTTGGGTTCTTTAATTAATCCATCCATACATACTATCATTTTGAGAATAATTACTTCTCCGTAACACAGCTTTTAACTAGCACGGGAGGTAAATTCTTAAAAAAATTGCATAACAGAAAAAAAAACATATTTTAGGAATTTAATGACAATGCTACTGTTTAATATTGATAGAAATGCTATGTTTGGTAAATATCTAGTGCCATACACAGTGAGGGAAGTGTTAATTATAACCAGAAACCCAAATTTGTAAGTACTTTCAAAACTTCATACTTTGTACCGCGTAGGTTATTTTAAAGTTATATAATAAGTTGCTATAAGGTAGTTTTATTTTATTTTGTTGAAGTGCTATGATATCTTTAAGTAGTTATGTGCAACGACTAAATATTGTTTTTTTTTACTTATAATACTGTATTGTCGATTTACTGGTTGTGGAGAGAATAAAGATTATTATTAATATTATCATAGTAAATGCGAAAGCGTGTCTGTCGTTCTGTTACCTCTTCACGATTAATGCTGAACTGATTTAGATAAAATACGGTATATAGATAGTTTGAGTTCCGGGGAAGGACAAAGGATAGTTTTATCCCAGAAATCATCCTTTAATATGGTGAAAAGGGGGGCCGAAGTTTGTATGGGAAAACAATTTTTTCACGCAGACGAAGTCCCGCGCACCCATCAGTTAACAAATAATCGAATGGATTAACTAGTTTACAAACAAAATTATATTATTAAAAAAATCTTCATTTTAAGAAGTTTTTTTTTTATTATAAATTACTTTCTGAAAAATACTTTCGCCTGCTACGACACATTCGAAAAGCTTAATTATTAAATTTTATAGCGTATAAAGTCCGCATTCTAATTAAATTAAAAAAATATAAACGCTGGTTTTGAAAAAGTCGAATTTAAGCAGCCATATACTGCGCAATACCTACTATGCCAGAATAGTTAAAGAGTCCGCAGAAAGCTCACACAATACGATTAAATAAAAAAGAGTGAGCGCTCGTCTCAACGCGTCACACGAGACTTTTTATCACGAGTTTTCACTTCTGTCGGCACTCCCAAAGAGCCATCGCCAATTTTTAACAATAAAAACAACCAATCGGTCAATGTGTCGGGCAGGATTCGAACCTGAGTCTTCCGCTATCCAAGCATCTGCATTAACGGCTATGCTACCGCCTGACACCATGATAGTGTTGTTTTTTGTAGTAAAAAAAATTATATCCAATTCTGTCTGGTGCTCTACATAAGGCATAGAGATAAAAAAGGGGTCACTAATAATAATACCTAGGTACCCTCTGTATGTATAAACAAAATATTCTATTGGGATACGTTTTCCCCATTCATTTTGTGTACACATGTGTCTTTTATTTACAATTTTTATGCTTGTTTTTTTATCATAACCGCATAACTACATAAATATTCCATAGTCACTTCCGAAGTGAATACGTAAAGCGGGTGAACACCGTCGGCCGCTTCCCGTCCCTTCGAGCGGTCATTCGGCGTTAATAAACCAACCTGTCAAAGCTCGTGAGAATGTTACATTCTAAAAAATCAATTTCCGCACACAAATCTTACCGAGTCATTGTTGCGATTTGAAATATTAGGTGCAGCTCAAAGTGCCGCCCTTGCGCTAAGGTCGGGCGTAAACGTAGGCCGACAAAGTCGCCGCGGTCGCCCCGCCGCGCACTCGATAGTGCTGAAATCGCGCACAATTCACGTAACATGTTTTGGTTGTTGTTACCATTGTTGCATTGTGGCCCATTATTGTTGACGCCTAATTGTCCTTTGGTGCTAACCGCGTAGGTACCTGTGTCTGTGTCAGTTTGCCAATGAATGATCTATTTTTCATTTTAGGGTTAAAAACGTACCGACACCTATTCTTAAAAAAAATACTCTCGCTTGGTATAAAAATACGTATCGAAATATATAAACAATTTTTTTCAATTCTGACTAACCTAACGAGACAAAAAAACGAACGAAACTTTAAAAATGCGAGGCTGGGATATAATAAATTAGTAACCCGCTAGGCGTTTCTGGAATTAAATAAGTTTTGACAAATTTGTTGTGAAAGAAAAGGTGGCACGTTAGCTACGCCTATGAGGAGCCTGCTCGAATATTTACGTATTGTCTTAAATTTTTTCTTTTCAATTGGAAGAAAGCGTTTTTTTTTCTCTTCTGTATTGAAGATTGTTGGTTATACAATTATTGTAAAAAAATATTTTACACTATTTCCTCCACAGAATTTTAGTTCTCAAAACCAAAATTATTCCGAATCAAGGCTGTTCCTTTAACTCATTCACTGATTGACGCCATCCATACCTGCACATTTTAAACAAAACTTATTAAAATGATAATAGTAAACATTTCTATTAATCATTCTGCACTTGTGGTCCTACACTAAGACAACATTAGCTCAAGAACTTCAAATGATTCACAGGGAGAATGAGAACTGCGTAGGATACTCGTGGATTTTACAAATGTGATAGCTGCTAACCTTCAAGCATGCCACATCATTATGACAAATGCCGCATCATAAATATGCATGGACGGGAAGTCATGTTTGAGTTGTTGTCCAGCTGATGACTATGGACTCCTATCATAAATTCATCATCATCATCAGCCTATCATTTTCGCTACTGCTAGAATGACTTGCTCTCTGGCACGCAGTGAGGATTAGTTATTGGTAGGTGCAAACTCCTGCAGAATCCAAGCACAAACTTTGACAGATCCGTAATATAACGTCATCGTCATCGACCTTTTCAAACATCATGTCGTTATAATTTGCGAGACAACATCAATGCCTACTTTCACAGCACACACACACCTTAACAAAGTGAGTTAGCATACCTGCAATAAAATCTACCATTTGTTTAATAACATATGTCGTTAGAGCGATGTAATGTGTGGGCTATTACCGAACTACTGCGATGCGATGCAACCACATCAGTATACAATACAATAGAATAACTTAGAGTTTCAAACGACTGTGAAAGAGCGCTTGATTTTTCTGCTTGTTGTAAAAATACTGGTTTACACAGAGGTACTTAATTGAATACAATCCATACTTATATGCACCTATCTATACTTATGTGCATTTAGACGACCTCCGTGACCGAGTGCTTTGTACGCCAGGTTTCATGGTGTCGCTGACTCGAAAGGTCCCGGGTTCGAATCCCGGTGGGGACAGATGTTTGTGTGATGAATACAAGCATTTGTAGTCCAGTCATGGATGTTTAATATGTATTTCTATATAAGTATACTTATATATGTACTGTATATGTATTTTATCCGTTACCCTAGTATCCCATAACACAAGCCTTACCGTGCTTACTTTGGGGCTAGGCTAATTGGTGTGTGTTTTGGAAATATTTATTAATTTATATTTATATTATAAATATGGATGTCTTTGTTTGTCTGTCTGTTACTTCTGCACGCTTAAACGCATTTAAACAAATGAAGTTGTGTGCCCCACCCAACTTCATTTCTGATTCGCAATTACGTAGGCCACATCACTCACCCCAAATATAACCAATATTAAATTACCCAAACTTACGTAGATTTGAACATACACAAAATAAAAGCAATAATGAAGTTTCGAACTAATGTAACTAAGTAAAATATTTATTCACGTTCACGCATCTCCACAATTCGGAGGGCATACATTTCCCTTCTTTATGTCAACACAATTTCGTCCCAACGGCCTCTACCCTCCATGTTGAAACTCTACCGGAAGTAACCATAGCAGCAAACAAACTGTTTTATGTAAAAGACGTTTTCGTTGTTTAATTGTACTATTTTTGATTTTGGAACAAAAGGCGTCGAGTAGGCATTTTTGTAATAAGAATCCTTATAAATACACAGAAAAGCTTTTTCATTATGTTTTGAGAAATGTTTTCTTTCAAGACTTGCTTTGTTTCGTTCTTATACCTATTTTTTTTTTCAAATTTTTATTTTCATAAATGTATTATTATACTTACTTAAGTTCTCTATTTCTGGAGGACAATTAGCGCAATATTTGGCGTCATATTTTCTTACAGGATTTTGTCATGAAAAATGTCATTTGATTCTGGTATAGATGATGATTGCCCAATTTGAGCTAACATGTTTAACACAAGAAGTCAAAAGTCATTCGAATGTTGAATAGACATTCGTGAGACAAAATTCGGTCTATAGTAATTTATGTACATGTTACGGATAATGCTGGAAGACATAATAAACCTAGGTTTACTCGAGTTTATCTAGTATTACCCAAACGTTTTGTGTAAAATTTAATATTTAAAATAAATCAGTTTTATACGGAATTTACCTAAACTCATCTATACCTACCCAACTTTGTTTGGGCAACGTTCTGGTGCGGGAATCCTGCTTGAAACCAGGACCTAGTGGAACTTTTTCTAGTTAATTTTTCTTTAGACTAATAATTCTAGCATTTAAATGCTTAAAAATATTATAACCTGCAATATCTATTTTATTTAAAATGATGTATTTGTTATTTTTATTATATTTCTCGCTACTCGGGACCGGAATCCTGTTTCGTCATGTTTGCACCCAAAAATGTTATAAAAAATCAATAGTGACAGTTTGATTCAGTTACTGGAACTGTTATGTTTATGGACAGGATTTTACTTTATACACGGAGAAAACAAGCGGCTGACGCATAAGTAGGGGAGAGCGGGGCTGAAAGTGCCGTTTTTGATAAATTGCTAGATAAATCGTATTAGACGAATGCTACAGTTAATAGTTCTACGCTATCTTAGGTTAAATTCAATCTAGATTTTAAATCCTTGTTTTTGTATTTTTATAATAGTCTTTAAAGATAATCGTATTTATAAACAGCACCCGAAAGACATGACAGATCCCTTGCTTGGGTCAGTTGTGCCGTTCATAATTTTAGGACTTTTACATGATTTAAAATGGATTTTGAATAACCACAACATTACAAATGTACGTGTTTTATGCTTCCAATTTGTTATTTATTTATTGTTGTGACAAACAAAGAATATAATAGAACTACGGCGGTTTTTCTTTAGATTGCGTTTGGTTTTTGTTTTTTATTAGAAGTACCTCCATATTTGCATATATTTAAAACAAAGTCACAGCACTAAATTTTCATGTAACATTAAACAAATTTCAAACATACACATCGTATCGTCGTATTTTCGTTTTTAAACACTTTTATTATTACTGTACAAATATAATTCTAATGGCAATTTGTGGCAAATAATAATCTGTAAACGCCCATAAGTCATTGGTGGCCGGCCGGCCATCTGTTAACATCGGAACGACCCGCTGAAACAAAGGCGGTGCGGCTTTTAATGAACCCAGATTATGAAGGTGTTAAAGCACCGCCGCTCTTTCAAGTTCCAAATTATGACTCGCCTCGGCCCGGCTCTTCACGGGGTCACGTCGCATTTCGGCAATCGGCAAAAGTTTCTCCACTCCGCTCGCACTCAAAACACTCGCGTACACCTCTCTCCTTTCTTCCAACATTAAATTGTTTTCTTTTCGGTCGTCGGCTAATCTCAAATGGAACTTTACGATGCAACTTTAAAGTCCGCTCTCGGTCGTTTCGCCGCCCGCGTCATTTAGTCTCATACGTTAAGATCAAGGAACAAAAAAGACCAAATAAATCTGTCCTTGTCTGGCTCGCGGCCGGAGAATTTGAGCAATGTAAATCATTTTATTACAATACGTTGTTTTTTATTCGGTGCCGCTTCCTTTGTGGTCGGATATGTTGCCTCGTGCTTTTTACGGCCCTTCCTACGCTGCGATGGCTAATAGTCAGTTTCCGTCAACTTGGTATTGACTTTTAGGATACGATGACATGATTAATATACTTCTTTGCGAAAATACCTAGCATTGGCATCCAATAGCAGCAAAAATTTTATATTATAAATTCACCTATCTTTTGTGAAATGGCATAAATATTATATTATACGGCATACTTCTCTTTCCCGATATAGGTATCCTATTAAGTGAGAACAGTATCGGTGTAATAATTTATATTACATATTTCTGTTAAAATCAGGTTTTGACTTAAGAAATTGCTGTAAATTCAAATACCCCAGTAGTCAATCATAGTAATTTTGACAAATTGATTAATAAACAATCCCATAACTACCGCGTAATGTTATTGCCATACAGAAAATGAAATGAGGAATGGTTTCAATTTTAAACCGCTTAACCTACACATAAGCTTGTGTAGGTACATTCTAACTACATTTAGCATTTTTATTTCTATTTCGGATTCAATCAACTGGATTAAAATCGCGTGTTCGCTTTCATGTCATAAATCCCGATCGCGACACCAAAATATTGAATGGTGCCAAAATGTCACCCGAACTGCAAAGAGGCCGCCTTCTTTGTCGGATTCGCCGCCTCACTGGGTGTTCCGTTGAGCCCCTATTTTTTCATCTCATTCAATTTTGACTTCTTTCAAAAGGCTATTAATATAAGCCGCATTTTTTAAAATCAGTTTTTAAATCCATGATGGGCATTGTTAAGGCACTTTTTTAATCTGTTTCCGTAGGATACCGCTACCGGCTTATAAATGAGATGGTTCGACCTGCCCAGCGCAGCGCCGTAGCTGCCGACCCTTGATTTGCCCGAATTAAAACATGATGTGGGTTTTTTACAAAAAACACTCGGCTAATAAATAACACGTGTCTCAAAAAAACAGATGAAGACAAATTACAGCAATATAATGTCAAATAAATTATAATCTCCCATTGAGAAACCTTTTTAAATTGGTTTCTTTGTTATTAATTAGGTCTAGGTAAATTTCTAGGACGCCTTCGTTATTATAATATTCTTTGTGAAATTAAAGTAATGCTGCATATGACCTTAGCTGCGTTCTACGCATTAATTATTTTTCTTGAATTTTTCATATTTTCGGTTTTAATAAGTAAATCTTCCGTGCTGGACTGGGAGTGTAAGAAAATATAATGCTTCAGCTGCTAATATTCCCATGTAAACAATTAAAGTTACCATTAATAAACGGACATATATGTAAATGTTGTAATCTATCCCAGGCAATTTATAAATAAATGTTCCCGAAAAACATCATTGACCCAAACAATACCAAATATGCAAAACGTTGAGGTGTGGTTAGTTAAAGTGTTTATCATTTGTATGCCAACCCTGCGAGAGAAATAAATACATCCTAGTATGTTTGATAGGTAAATTTTGAAATTTGACATTATAAAGTATCTTACATTTGAAACAAAAGTATTTCTTATACTTCTTCAAAGAATCTTATCTGAATAAAAAGAACACATATTATGCAAAACAATACACCATAAAATAAATCTAATCTTTGTATACTGTACAAGCTACAGCTTATCTTCGGAGTTACATGAAAGTTGGTTAGATCAGAAAAAGCAGTATTCACATTATTTTTGGTTGCAAACAAAATTCTGTTAGCCTGTGAAGAAAAGACTGAAATCATTTCCAATAACAAAATAACTATGCTTCTTTCCAAGAACAGTCGATGACCGTCTTTCAATTGTTTTTTTTATTCATCTAAAATTTATTCATCTTTTCAGGTCGAGGTTCAGATTCATCAGACATTGAATCGGAGCCAGGGTTGACTCTGAAAAGGAAGCAAAGAAGATCCAGAACAACCTTCACTGGAGAACAGTTGGATGCTCTGGAGAGGGCTTTCCATAGAACACAATACCCTGATGTCTACACTCGAGAAGAATTGGCACTGCAAACGGGGCTTACCGAGGCTAGAATACAGGTAAAAAACACATATAAATATGTGTTTTACAATATTGTCACCGGCTAACATCTGTACCAAATATAATATTAGCTATAGACCTTTTTATTTTGCCCACAGTAAGTTATGATACTAACGTAAAGTTACTAGACTCACTCTTCACGACTCACAGGTCTTTTTTATTATTATTGTTTTTAACTATTCCATCATCATTTTTATTAGTATTTCTATCGCCTAGCTGGATAAATGTGAACGTAATATTCTAGTAAGAGACACTCGAAATAAACAGACATTAAATAAATAAAAATAAACAAAAAGCTCTGCCGTTTACACATAAAGCTTTTTCTTTTACTTTACCACCCTTCGGAAATCGCCTCTTCTTTTTATTTTGTAGTTTATAATCAACATAAATACATTAATTAAAATTACAAAATATTTCTTCAGCTACAAAGACTATAATTTTTTAAATTGTGGTTTTTCAATTTACAGGTTTGGTTCTCGAATCGTCGCGCTCGTCTCCGTAAGCACACAGGCTCAAATCCAAGTCCTAGTCTTGCTGGATACTCAGCAATACCAATGCCACAATTACCATGTCCTTACCCTTCAGGGGAAATACCGACACTATCCCAACACCCTCAACATCCTGACGCATGGCACCACCAGAAATATGCTAACTACAACCAGTTAATGGCTCAATCGCAACACTTAAACCAAGCATTTCAGAGTGCAGCTTTTCCTAGTACATCTGGAACTACGTTTAGTCATTTAGTATCAGCTAACGGCTCAACAGCAAGCCAACTATTAGATGCAGCCGTTCCCAGAAACGACTTTGCACGGTATCCTAGTAATGAGGTCTATAATAAACCTATTGATTACATGCCTAAAGAAACTGAAGGGGATGAGAAAGTGCCTAGCGATGAAGTCATAGAACCGAGAGAAGACGCTTACGTGAAAACAAATGCTGATGAATATAATAAGGCGTTACCAAATAGCGATTACCCAAAAGTTCCTACAGACTACTCCAAAGTATCTGTTGATCCATCATCGTCTACAAACTGGAGTCCGTCTCACAACACTTTGAATATGAGCCTATCAGGTATCTCTAGCGAGTATAAATACATGAATGATCCTTACTCTTTCCCTAACATAAATGATCCTTTAAATCAACATAATTATCCAAATCCACCACCGAACGCGGTAAACAAATACTGGATATGACAAAGTATGAAATTAGTTCTTAAGTATTTGTTTCAAAATAAAAAGATATTGTTAATTTTTATTTAAATTATATACTTAATATATGATAAGTTTTATATATTAATTAATATTTAGATAGTAATAAAGAATAATACCTCTATTCTGCATTCCATTTTATAGATACCTACTTTAAACCAAACATTTGTGAATATTTGTTAGAAAAGTCATTAGTGATTAACTTTAATTTAATAGATTATACATATTACCTTAAACTTGTTTTATTCATTGATATAACATTGACCTCAAAATATAATTTATTTCTTTTAAGTTAAAATAATAAGTTTACTGTTATTAAATAGGGATGATGACTTTTTTTTCTTCGTTTATCAGGTAGATTATCAAAAAGTATTGGACACGTATTTTTCCTTTTTTCACATAATATAAACATTGCAGAGATATATTGGTTTTAAAAGTCGCATGACGTCACGTTTGTTTACACTTATAAGAGAAAATTCACTCAAAAGTGACGTCACGAGCCCCTACTCCCAAACTTTGACGCGCTATAACTTTGTCTTTTTTGGTTGATTGTCCAAATAAAAAATACGTGTCTTCTATTTTTTGATCATCTAACTGACAGACTAAACAAAATTTCGTTTACTGTACCCCGTCATCACCCTTATTAATAAACACAACAAAAAATTTCAAGATAAGAGATAACTAATTTCCAACCATAAATAGATTTTTTTCATCCTTAATTATTACTTTCCTATGGCCATTTTCATTAATCGAACTCCATTATGATATATGCCTATTAGAACTTTGTTGCCTAGCTATTTTTATTATTTAGATTATAATAACAACTGTTGTTAAGAAACAGATCAAGGCTATCCTTCCCTTTTACTTTATTATATTGAAACTTGCTGCTAGGCTATAAAATGAATCTACTGCCCAAAGGAGATCCGCAAAAAAGGCCCCAGCTAAGGCGTTAAAGTAATGTAACTCAGATTTTTGGAGTTAAAATAATAAATATGTCCTAAAGTTTTCCTATTGCCAAATTCGGATGCTAACGTAGGTTTTTTGCCCGTAAAAGTTTTATAGGCGCTAGATGTTAAAAAGTAACTACCAAATTACGGTGGACATTTACAGACTGTTGATGATGATTATGGTACAAGAATTACTTACAATTGGTTAATAGTATAAAAAAGCTAATACATGCTTTTCTGTCCAAAACTCTGAAAATATAGTAGATAAATAGAAAATAAATAAAGATATACTCTATCATGAAACAATAAAAGTATTTATTTATCTACAAAAATGAGTGTTCATTAGGAAGAAAGTAGTACAAAAATATTGTTGTATTTTTTTTTCATTAAGCCTATTGTATCTTAATACATGAAAATACTGTTTTAACATCCTGTAATTTTATACAATGTGTAAAACGCAATCAACTCACAAATCTTTATATTTTTTTAATCACTGCCCTCTTGTGTTTAAAACCCATATAGACCTACCGTACCATATATGGTACAGTAACTTTCTTAAGTAATTGCGTCGTACCTGAGGGTAGATTTGTTTTATTTATTTATGTAAATGAACGAAGACTACATAATACTTTAGTTTATAATAGACAAAAACGTTATTAGTTTCAGTATTTTTAAGTTTTCATTGGATTTTTGTCATAAAAACAATAAAAATAATCTACTGTGTCTTCGAAAAGGTCAATCCCACAATATTTATTATTGATTATATTATTTAGCAGTTTTTTTGTAAAGTTTAGAGTTTAAATAGATGTTTGAAGAACAAAAATGTTTTACAAGTTATTTATATTAGGTATATTTAATAAATCAATTAGGTGTACCGTATGTGGTACAGTAGGTTTATGCATAAGCAACATAAACGATAGTCATATGTTTTTCGATTTTTATGTTTCATGGTTTTAGGTCATTGACGCTTTACGATATTGCTTCAAATCTTGAAGTTTTTATGACTAGGGTCTAGATCTTGTCATTTTTTTACTGCCGCCTGATGACCTTTTGTCTTCATCAGTCTGGTCACCGCCAACGTTGATCAGACTGACGAAGCCTCGGGTAAAGAAGATGTCTGTAGACATAAACAATTTGCCTCCAAATTTACTTCAAGCACCAGCAGAATCTACTGCTTTTAGAGAAGAGTCGGGCAAACCATGTGAGTCTCAAGAACCCTTGTAAAAATGTGTAAAAAAGTGTAATTGGAGAAAAAAGGGCCTTATAAGACAAAGTCATTATTGGGGTACCGGTTTATCACGTTCCAATAGAAAGAAATCCAATAGAATGGTTTTCCTTGTTCTTTTCTGATGATGTATTTGACTTGCTGACGACTGAAACAAATAAGTATTTAGAACAAAAACATCTTCCTGCTGATGTCAAGATGGAAGAAATGAAAGGTTTCATTGGAATTCTGTTAGTCAGTGGCTACTGTCAAGTCAGCAGAAGAAGTATGTTTAGGGAAAACGTACCCGATCAACAAAAAAAAAGATTGTGTCTCAACCACATCTCATTTACCAAAAAACAAGAACATGGGGGGTGTAAACTTATCAGATCAGAACATCTCTTCATTGCGAACCAGCATTCGCTGGAAAAAATGTTACATGCCTCTGATTCTGCATTGCATTGATATATCTGTGAAAAACGCATGGTTGCTTTACAGACATAATGGCAATCACATGGACTCGCTAAGCTTTCGGTGTCAAATTGCAAGTGCACTTATTGATGGCAACAAACATACCAGGTCCGAGTCGACCATCTTCAATAACTTCTGAGTCGCGATATGACGAAAAAGAGCACTACGTTGCTAAGCAAGAAAAGAGAACCAGGTGTGGACATTGTCACAAACGATGTGTGTCAAGTGCAATATTGGTGTAGACGTGGAATATTTTATTATTTTCTATTCAAATAATAAGTAAATATTTGTGTCGTAATATCAAGTGTTTTGTATGCTTATAGTCCTACTGTACCACATATAGTACGGGCCCCCCTGTGCCCCCCTTTTGTTATATATTTTTTTCTTAATTTTTATATTAGTTTTTAGGGTATTTTTAGCTAGCTTTTGTATAAAAAGCAAATTATTTTTACTAAAATTATTATCGGTCTATATGGGTTAATAGTATAGAATGCCCGAAGATTTTTTTCTCTAGTGACTTTATTACACGTGGCACGTATAAAACTTCTATAGGCAAAAAAAACTATGTCAACATCTGAATTTAGCGAAACTTCAGGAGTTTTTTTAATATTTTAACACTAAAATCTGAACTTCATTTCTTTGGTGTCGGAGGTGGAGCAATTTTATATGGGGTTTGGTGAATTTCCTTTTATAATTTTAGTTTCAGTAATTACAGCTGTTACCCACAGTGATAAACCATTTATGCGGAAAATATGTAAATTTGTCCCAACCACAATATTGGTACAAATTAAACTTAATCCCCTTATTAATAAACGAGGAATAAGCTTAAGCTAGTAACGCCGTGTTTTGTTCATATCACTCAAATGTCATTTGTAATGAACAGAGACATAACATGGAGTAACTAATCCAATTTGAGTAGTTCGATGGCGCAGGTGGTTAGCGAGTTCGGCTGCGATTGTTGAAGTTAAGCAACTTTCGCAGTGGTCTGTCATTGGATGGGTGACTAAAAATTTACTATCTCGAGCTCCTCCGTGCTTTGGAAGGCACGTTAAACCGTTGGTCCCGGCTGCATCTGCAGTCGTTAGCACCCACCAATCCGCACTGAGCCCTCGTGGTGGGTCATGACCCAATCTCCCTATTCCATCCATAGGGAAGGTCTGTGCCCCAGCAGTGGAGACATTAATAGACTGATGATGATGATGAACTAATCCAAGCTTTTTCATCATTATAATTATCGGTCTCAATATGAATCCACTGTAGGGGCACAGGCCTTCATTATGGATGAAATAGGGAGAGAATCTAAGCTTATTCTTCGTTTTAAGGGGGACACTGTCCCCTCTGTTGAAAAGTACTTCATCGGACACAGAAAAGTCATTCAATCAGGCTCATAGTTTTTGAAAAATTCACGTGTAAATAGACAAGAGTGTTAATGCCCACAGAGACCCAGTTCCAGTATAAAAAAGAAAGTAATTTGATAAAGCTTTTTTTTAAGTTGGGCCATTTTAATTTAAAATAATATTTTAAACAAGGAAGGTATGTGTTTTTGTATGTTTGTAACGAATAGACTCAGAAACTAGTAAATTGTTTGCTTTGAATCCTAAGTGCAGCGAGGGATAGCTTTAAAATAGTGTTGTTCCCTTGGTAAATAATACTTTTCATCACCCTCTATTAGAAAATAATTAAATGCAACTAACATTTTTAGCGCCTGTACAATGTTCTCGGCAGTTAATATAATACATACTATCTTTCCCCCTACTTAAGAAAGACACACATTTTTTTTTTGTTAAACCATATAAAGTCCGAATTTGAGTCAACAATTATGAATGAATTTCACAAGTTATTTTTTTTGCAGTCTGTGATTTTATCATAAGATATTCGTGATTGATCTTTTTGTTGTTTGAAACTTTAACTACCTAACTATATCCTCATTCTTAATTCAAATCACTTTTAGTCCCTAGAGATTTAAACGCTTTTTTGGTCTCTTGTCTGTAAGCAGAGACCAAACTAGCTCTTTACGAATAAATGTGATAAAAAGTCATTAAAATGCTACATTATCCTTAAGTAACAAAATAAATTCTAACTTTATTGCCTTGTTTGTCATTACTTTGGTTAGTAAGTAATATTTGAACCTACTTTATTTATAAGTAAAAGAAAATACTAAAGTGGATGCTCTTTAAACTCTATATTTATTTACATAAATTATCACTTCTATATAATGATTCTAGGTAACAAGTTATTTTAAGTACTACTGGGATGTGATTTCAACTACTGATGCTCCAGGCTCGACGGGTGGAAGAATATTAACATTGTCATTCTCGGGCGTAGCGGGTGCGACTTCGGATTGCGCGGTCTCGACAACAGCCCCCGATGGAACAGGAACACTCTCCTGCTGAGAAGGATCGACTACTGTCTCTGATGCAGCAGGATTAACTACTGGGATTTCGGGTTCATTTAGTGCAACAGGCGTAGACGGCGTGTTTCCAAATTGTGCGGGCTCAACAGCTACCTCAGGCTGAACGGGTTCAATAACTGCATCAGCCGGAGCCGGAGCACTTTCAGATTGTGCAGGTTCAATAGGTGCCTCAGGTTGGGCAGGGTTTATTACTGCATCAGGCGCAACAGATTCATTTGCAGGTTGTGCAGGCTCTACAGCTACCTCAGACTGAACGGGTTCAATAACTGCATCAGCCGGAGCCGGAGCACTTTCAGATTGTGCAGGTTCAATAGGTGCCTCAGGTTGGGCAGGGTTTATTACTGCCTCCGGCGCAACAGGTGCATTTTCAGATTGTACTGGCTCAACAGCTACCACAGGCTGAACGGGTTCAATTACTGCATCAGCAGCAGCCGGAGCATTTTCAGATTGTGCAGATTCAACAGGTGCCTCAGGCTGGGCAGGTTCAATTAGTGTATCAGCTGCAGCCACAGCATTTCCAGATTGTGCAGGTTCAACAGCTACTTCAGTTTGGGCGGGTTCAATTACTGCACCAGGCGCAACCGGTGCATTTTCAGATTGTGCAGGTTCAACAGGTGCCTCAGGCTGGGCAGGTTCAATTAGTGTATCAGCTGCAGCCACAGCATTTCCAGATTGTGCAGGTTCAACAGCTACTTCAGTTTGGGCGGGTTCAATTACTGCACCAGGCGCAACCGGTGTATTTTCAGATTGTGCAGGTTCACCAGCTTCCCCTGGTTGAGCGGATTCTACAACTGCATTAGGTTCAGCAGGAGCATTCTCAGTTTGCGCAGCTTCAACAGTTGCTTCAGGACGGGAGGGTTCAACTACTTCAGCAGGTGCAGCTAATGTATTATCAGATTGCACAGGATCAACAGGTTGCTCAGATTGAACGGGTTCAATCACAGCATCAGCAACAGCCGGAGCATAACCAGATTGTGCAGGCTCAACTGCTATCTCAGGTTGAATGGATTCAACAACTGCATCAGGCACAGCTGGAGCATTGTCAGATTGTACCGGTTCAACAGCTACCTCCGGTTGAGCTGATTCAATCACTGTAGCAGGCACAACAGGTGCATTTCCGGTTTGGGCAGGGTCAACAGCTACCTCGCCTTGGGTGGAGTCAACCACTGCATCAGGCGCAGCTGGTGCATTTTCGGTTTGTGCAGGGTCAACAGCTTCCCCAGGTTGGGTGGAATCAACCGCCGCATCAGGCGCAGCTGGTGCATTTCCAGATTGTGCCGGTTCAATAGCTACCCCCGGTTGAGTTGATGCAATCACTGTAGCAGGCGCAGCAGGTGCATTTCCGGTTTGAGCAGGGTCAACAGCTACCTCAGGTTGGGTGGAATCAACCGCCGCATCAGGCGCAGCTGGTGCATTTTCGGATTGTGCAGGGTCAACGGCTACCTCACCTTGGGTGGAATCAACCGCCGCATCAGGCGCAGCTGGTGCATTTCCAGATTGTGCCGATTCAATAGCTATCCCCGGTTGAGCTAATTCAATCACTGTATCAGGCGCAGCAGGTGCATTTTCTGTTTGGGCAGGGTCAACAGCTACCTCAGGTTGGGTGGTATCAACCGCCGCGTCAGGCGCAGCTGGTGCATTTTCAGATTGTGCAGGATCGACGGCTACCTCACCTTGGGTGGAGTCAAGCACTGCATCAGGCGCAGCTGGTGCATTTTCGGTTTGTGCAGGGTCAACAGCTACCTCAGGTTGGGTGGAATCAACCGCCGCATCAGGCGCAGCTGGTGCATTTCCAGATTGTGCCGGTTCAATAGCTACCCCCGGTTGAGCTGATTCAATCACTGTAGCATGCGCAGCAGGTGCATTTCCGGTTTGTGCAGGGTCAACAGCTACCTCAGGTTGGGTGGAATCAACCGCCGCATCAGGCGCAGCTGGTGTATTTCCAGATTGTGTCGGTTCAACAGCTACCCCCGGTTGAGCTGATTCAATCACTGTAGCAGGTGCAGCAGGTACATTTCCGGTTTGTGCAGGGTCAACAGCTACCTCAAGTTGGGTGGAATCAACCGCCGCATCAGGCGCAGCTGGTGTATTTCCAGATTGTGTCGGTTCAACAGCTACCCCCGGTTGAGCTGATTCAATCACTGTAGCAGGTACAGCAGGTACATTTCCGGTTTGTGCAGGGTCAACAGCTGCCTCAAGTTGGGTGGAATCACCCACTGCATCAGGCGCAGCTGGTGCATTTCCAGATTGTGCCGGTATAACAGCTTCCCCCGGTTGAGCTGATTCAATCACTGTAGCAGGCGCAGCAGGTGCATTTCCGGTTTGTGCAGGGTCAACAGCTGCCTCAGGTTGAGTGGATTCAACAACTGCATCAGGTGCAGCTGGTGCATTTCCAGATTGTGCAGGTTCAACAGCCACATCCGGTTGAGCTGATTCAATTACTGTAGCAGACGCAGCAGGAGCATTTCCAGTTTGTGCAGGGTCAACACCTACCCCAGGTTGAGTGGAATCAACCGCCGCATCAGGCACAGCTGGTGTATTTCCAGATTGTGTCGGTTCAACAGCTACCCCCGGTTGAGCTGATTCAATTACTGTATCAAGCGCAGCTGATACATTAGTAACGGTGATGGAAGTAGAGCCAGTACCAGGAGGCTGGTTAACTGATGATGCTGATGAATCAGCATTATTTGTAGAAACAGTTCCTGTGACATTATCCGAACCATCAATAGAAGTGTTATTAGTTCCTGGTCCACCTGTTATCCAGTTCGGCAAAAGACCAATTAAATACTGTGAGATCGCTTGTAAATATGTTCTTTTTTCTTCTAAATACTGTTGTGATTCTTGTACCAATGTAGAGTTAAGATTTTTCAATATGTTTGTTTTATTATTGACCTTCTCGAGTTTTCTTTCCAACTCTGCCTGTAACTGTTGTATTCCAATGGCATTTACGTGGCTTAAAATATGGTTTCCTAAAGCATCTTGCGACGCCGTGTCACTTTGTAAATTCGATTGTAATAATTTGATTACAGCTTGACGATACTCAGTCTTTGTACTGTTGCTATTAAGGCCAAGCTCTTCCTGGAAATATTTATTTAAAGCTGCTTTCTTTTCTAGTTTGCTGCTATTGGGTTGCAAAGCAAATTTATTATAAATTAAGTTTTTCCAAATATCTTCAAGGTCTATAGAATCATTTTCTTCCACAGATTCTAAGGAAACTGGCTTATTATTTTCTTGTGCTTCTTTTTCTAGTTTTTCCAATTCTTTTTGCTGCTTTTCCTGTTGTTTGCGCTCTTTTTCTTGTTGTTTACGTTTATCTTTTTCTCGCTTCTCTTGTTCCTTGCGCTGGCGTTCGATTAATTTTTGTTCTTGTTTACGCCTTTCTTCCTCTCTTTTCTCCTCATCTTTGCGCAGTTTTTCAGCTAATTTTCTCTCTTCTTCCTCTTGTTTACGCCTTCTCTCTTCTTCTTTCCGTTTTAATTTTTCTTGTCTTTCTAATTCTTTTCTACGTTGTTTTTGTATCTCCTCCTTTATCTTTCTTTCCAAAGAGTCATTGTCTTCATCTGTCTCTATCGTAGCCTCTGACTCATTAGAATCGGATTTTTCGGAATGCCATAACAAAGCTCTTCTTGGTTCTACTTCATTTGGCAAATATTTCGCGCTCACCATGCAAAAGCACACCTGGAAACAAGCAATCATTCGATTATAAGTATATGAATAACGAATGATAAATACTATTTTGTTATTACTATATTAACTCTGAAAAAGAGGGCAACTAAGCATATGGCCCGCATATCATGAGATGATAATTCAATTAAACTACTTTTGTTCGAACAACTGTAGATAACAATCTTCAAGGGATACCATACTTTATTACCTACTTATGTTTTTTAAATTTCCTTATCTAAAGGAAATATTACTAACTATTATATAGTTAGGTCTTTATTTTTTTTTTAAGCCATTTAAATGCTAGATGTTTAAATCTAAAGAAAAGTTTTACTAGAAAAAAATCCACCAGACAGCGGACAGGACTCGAACCCGCACCCTTCGCAATCCGGGCGAATGCACTGACCAATTATGCTATCACGGCCCTTTTGGCCGTCTCGAAATTTTCCTAGCCTTAAGCTGCAAGGCAGCGCCATCTCTTCGCATTGTAGGTAACCCACAATGTCAAATGAATATTTTTTCAAGTATTAAACATTTGAAAGTAGAAATAGCAATTATAGTTATGTTTTTATTTTTTTTAAGCATTTAATGCTAGATGTTTAAATCTAAAGAAAAGTTTTACTAGAAAAAAACTACTATATATTTACTTTGTTTTTATACTATCGTATCATTTCAATATTTTGTAAAACTAAGTCCCCGCTAAATCGTTATGTATGATCGCAATGATCACTTTTATGCCTGAACAATTTTCATGCGATTTTCGCTATTTTTTCACGGCAAGTTTAATGTATACCGGTAATGGTACTATGATCAATAAAATAATCCCCTCTCTCTCTCTCATGTATAATACAATCCTTTAAACAAAACTAGTCAAGTTCGTGTCGGGTCAATCTAAATGTAATGTTTTGTGGTTGCCCATCACAAGTGCAAATAGCAAACTTATAGACATCATTTTATTTGTTAGCATCAGGCGAACGTTCATGCTTTGAAGATTATTACTGAAATCGGGATTATGAATTAGTATTGCGAATATTTTGTTTTATTATATTTATAAAGTTCATATTATTTTATTTATTTTTTGGTTCCTATGTTATACTACAGAACATACAACATCGTAAAAAAAAGGTAAATTTAAAAAATCAAAAAACCCGACTGCTTAATTATACTTCAAATAAAAACTGAAAAGAAAAAAACAAGTCCAGTAGTCTATAATTCTGTTAATAAGGAACAAAGCTACTTTAACAGTCGGGACCCATTAGATATTCAAGAATACATAATATTTTTCAACAGTGGGTCCCGACTGTTAAAGTATCTTTGTTCCTCATTAACAGAATTATAGACTACTGGACTTGTTTTTTCTTTTCAGTTTTTATTTGAAGTATAATTAAGCAGTCGGGTTTTTTGATTTTTTAAATTTAACTTTTTTATTTCACACTTTTCAGTTAGTATTTTAAGACGGTATATACCGTAGTCTTGTTACTTCAGTAAGGGAATTAATATCGCGGGAATTATTAAGTACCTTGCGTCGGTCTAAAAGATTGATTTATTAAGACATATAAAGACTTTACCAGCGGGGTCAAGGCTACAGATGGGCCTCAATTTTCGCAAAAATGTGTAAAGTTAATTCAAGTCGTTACATAAATATCTCTAATGAATGTAAATTTTATAGTAAAATAGCACTTACTCAAAAAGTCATCTTTTGTTTATGTTTTTTTTAATAGTTTAGCAGTAAATATAAAATTCATTTACTTTTATTCGTCGACTATTTAAAATTGGCAGTGGCTGCATTATCATGTCAATGCCGGACGTCTAAGATTATGATATACACAAATTCAGTGTCAGTCCCTAGTCTCATAATTTGATATACCTACATAATTTACAGAAACCTAATATGTAGATGCCAGAAGTTAACTTCAAATGTTTTTAATCACCCTATCTAAAATACCAATCAATGACGTTTATGTCGCAGGTTGAAGAAAGCAGTAATTCCCGTCTGTTGTTTTGGGCAATGGCGGCAACTGCCTTAGATCACTAAATTAAATAAATATGCAATCACCAAAGCAAATTTTATAATATTTGATTAAACTAAAGGCGCATAATATAATTTTCATAACGTTAGGTAGAGCATCATAGCAATCTCATTTATTATCAATTTATAGTTATCTTTGTAGTTTTCTTTTAAAGCGTTCATATTTAACAGGTCAAAGACTTTGTGTTCGACCCTTTTTTATTGGTAGTGTAAAGCTCGAATGAAGAGTACTCCCAGTACTGCAATCATGGCAATTATTACCCATTTTTTTTTGTTTAAAAAAATACCGAATAATGTATCACTGTTAAGCACAAATGCTAAGTAACTTTTACAAATATAATCAAATAAACCTATTACTTACTTTATTTTTAAATCTTTTTCATCAATTAAATACTTATCTTATCCTAATTATCTATACTAATATTATAAAGAGGCAAGATTTGTATGTTTGTAACAATTAATCTGTCAAACTACTGAACCGGTTTCAAATATTAATTCATCATAAGGTAGCTACATTATTTAATATAACATTTTTCTTTATTTAAATACATTTTGTCCGAGTGACATAGGCTATATTTTATCCCGATAAATAAATTTCGCCCGTACAATGCCCGGGTGGATTACTAGTAAGTATAATATAATATTATAGATGCGAAAGTGAGTTTGTTTGATGCGCTTCCGTGCCCTAATAGCTAAATCGAGTATAATGAATTCCTTCATTCAGTATTTTTAGGTGAAAGAGTAACAAAGATCCATATAAACGTAAGATTGAAATTAAAAGCGTAAGTGGTTAATATACAACTTTAAAGCGTTGTAGATCTTAAACAATCACATAAAATGAAAAATGGTGTTAGGAACCTAAATATGATTTTTGATTATCTAGACAGTGATACCCCACTCGACATATTTTGTCAACTTATTTTTTTTACTTCGTCACAATATGGCGCCTAATTTTGGCCATATTGAATTTTGATTACTATCATATCTTTAGTAGCACTCCCATGATTGAGACGAATCGATTGATGTATGAATCATCAAAATCGGTCCAGGCGTTTGGTCTCTAGTGTGCCACAAAGGAACAAACATACATATTATATAGACTGTTAAACACATAACCCTGTCTGCGCGTAGCGCTTCGCGCTCTTGCATTGCGCAGCCGGGTAATTACTAGCTGACCCAGTGTAGTTCGTATCGCTATAAAAATAGGGTTCCGTGGTAGAAGGGTGAAAATTTAGGGTTATAAGTATTTTTTATACCAAATAATATCAAAAAGCCGACTCACGCTCAAAGGTTTTCGTACCATCATCTAAACAACATTAGACATTCAATTAAAATATTGACGAAAAAGCAACATAGAATATATATTAATGAAGGTCTATTTTATTTTAATTTCATTATTTATTTTTAAAGTGAATATACAACTAAATATTCTGTGACATTTTTAACTGTCTAGCTATCACGGTATCTCATAAACCTAAAAATGACATACAGCCTAGTAGCGGACAGATATACGAATCTTTATTCTTAGTAATAGGCTATATATATATAAAAAATATCCTGTCTCAATCTAAGCCATTAAATATATGCGTTGATACGCATAAATGTAAGTAAATCAAATCATTTCATCCAAACCAATTCAGTAGTTTTTTTGTGATTGAGTAACAAACAGACAAATACAGTAACTTACAAACTTTCACATTTATAATATTAGTAGGAATAAATAAAGATAACTTTTAATTAACCTTTAAGTAGTTTTCAAAAGGATTTGTACGTACATACGTAAGTCTACCATATTTTTTTACTTACAATTTCTCTAGCACTTGGGGACACTTGAAAACGTTATAATAATGTTTCGCAAGCCAATTACTTAATCTAAAAATTATATTCACTAACTTTAAATAAAATTAAAAAGGCACTCCATATTAAGGGGTAAACGGGTAAAAAAAATACCACGCATAATTTACGTTTACGCGAGGTACCCTAGGATTATATTTTCAAGATTTTATTTTACTATTTTGCCGGCGTGAAAACTGTGTTTTATATAAGTACACATGTCAAAAATCTGATTTTTAACACAGTTTAGGAAATTTTTATTATACAAATTCTACGCGGTCCAGGCATTAGACAGGATTCCTTGAAGTATTGTAAAAGCGTGGAATTTATTGTAGTAAACATTTCCTTAGATTTATTAATTCAGCAATTAATTGCTTAAAAAAAACATAAATTACAGCTCTTTTGTACTAAGAGTCGCGGACTGATGGACGGATGGATATAACGAAACTACAAGCACATACACTAAACACTAAAGTCTACACCAAAGCGAAGGCGGGTCACTAGTATGGTATAACATTTTAGTTGTATATTTAGATGGTTTCATGCCGTATTATGTCCTGTTTGGTGTTGACAGGGTAACATTGGTTAAGAACATAACAGAGACAACAAAATAAATAGGTAAATATGGTAAATCATGGTAAACCACACCCGATACCTCGACGGCACAATCTATGAGTTTATTTGATTCTATGGTGTTTTGAAAATTTACATTTGACTTTTAAGAGGTTTTACCATAAAAAACTGCATTAACTGTGTTCAGTTTCCATTATATTTTGTTACCTGATATTTAGCACTTTAGACAGTAATCCAAAATAAAGTAGCCCGATCATTCATCTCAAACAAAAACACAAACACTGAGACAAAAGACAAAGCCTAGGCTAACATTTTATGTCACGGGAATCGAACCAGCGACCTATAACTAACAAATTCACAGCAACCATCATAAAATTTCACGGACTTCACTATATCACACACAAACACAACACTTATATTCACTTAACATAAATGATGAATCAACTTACAATCAATAGTAAATAAATGATCTTCATTTTGTCTGCTTCAGTCTTTCATTTAAAGCGAAATTCGTTCGATTCACGTTAAGTTTAACTTGCGTGATATACGAGATCGTTCGTTTGAATATTTACGAATTCTCCAAACAGTACCTTATATAGCTTGCTTAGTAATTATGAAAGATAACATTAGATAATGACTTCTGCCCAGATAACCGCGTAACGAACTAAACCTTTCTCAAACAAAATGTTTTTGCGAACACTGACTCAGTGTTAGCATTATACAAACGTTGTAATATTATGATACTCAATTATCTTTGCCGCATGGATTAAAGTGAAAAACAAATTAAAACAGCGGATATTTACTTCCGACGGTGTCAAACATCTCGTGAGGGGATGTAACAATTGTGATACAAGTATAAATTGTTTATCTCAAGAAAATACAGCATAATAATAAAATTTATACTAATTGTTAATTTTCCTCTAAAACTTTACAAGTGTGACATCAATAACTTATGGGCAAAATAAATAATTGATAGGAAGACACTCCTGTCTTAACTAGGTACAGAACGTGCAAATGACTCCGGTCTCCACGATTAAAAACCTAAATAAAATTTTCAATAATTATATTGATAAGGAAAAATCTGTTTTTTTTTTTACTACAAAGGATATACAGATACTGATATAATCTTGCACTATAAACTAGTGCTAGTAGCTAGACTGAAAATTTTATTTTTTCTCGAGATATAAAAATCTAGCAGTTGAATGCATTATACATATATAAATATTATTTGCTACAGTTATTTTACTATTCATAATATTTATTTTGTATAGGGAGAAGTTTTTTAGCATAATTATCAGTTATTATGCTAAGGCCCACTTGCACCAAAATTCTTAATTGAAATTTAAGAGACAAACATGTTTAAGCCTCATTCTATCTCTTTTTGACTTGAAACAATTATTGACGAAGATGGAATTATGTGTTAAGCACGATTAAGCCGCAATTTGAATTAAGAACTTTGGTTCAAGTGCGCCTGAATCATACTTAATCATAATAAACGTATAAACTAAAGTCAACGTCAGCACAGCTAACTATCTAAATGTGTGTATTGCCAGTATTCTCTATTTTATGTCATTGACGAGTAGTTACCTCTCATCAAATCTTCAACCATGGAGTAATGTCGAATCAAGACTGTATTTTTTTTTGTAGTGTTTTCAAAATATCAAACAATATTATACTATTTCAAAATAATTTTCATAGCTTTTGAATGCTATGTATGATTAATATTGTCGTAATACGTTTTCTTATTCCATTCCTGATGTCTTTTTAAGTATCCTCATTTGATGATTAATCATTTGGAAATGAGAAAAGCACATTAATTAATCTTTTAGTAAGGTAATGGTCTCATAAACGACCCGCTTAAAAATTTGCAATAACAAAAGAAATATATCGATCAATATATAACTAGTCTGGCCATAAATACTGTTATATACATAAAAACTTTTCTTTTTTACCCGGCTGCGCAATGCAAGAGCGCGAAGCGCGACGCGCAGACAGGGTTATGTGTTTAACAGTCTATATATGTATGTTTGTTCCTTTGTGGCACACTAGAGACCAAACGCCTGGACCGATTTTGATGATTCATACATCAATCGATTCGTCTCAATCATGGGAGTGCTACTAAAGATATGATAGTAATCAAAATTCAATATGGCCAAAATTAGGCGCCATATTGTGACGAAGTAAAAAAAATAAGTTGACAAAATATGTCGAGTGGGGTATCACTGTCTAGATAATCAAAAATCATATTTAGGTTCCTAACACCATTTTTCATTTTATGTGATTGTTTAGGATCTACAACGCTTTAAAGTTGTTTATTAACCACTTACGCTTTTAATTTCAATCTTACGTTTGTATGGATCTTTGTTACTCTTTCACCTTAAAAAATACTGAATGGATTTTAATGAAACTTAACAGTAATATAGCTCATATATGATAATTACATATGTATAATAATTTATGTAGTTATTGAGTGAATTGGCCAATATATAACAATAAGTGTCACATAAGACGGAAAAAAATCTCCCATCTGCGAGCCATTTTGGCCTGCACTGCAAAAACAATAAAAGTTACATGAATGTAATGTAGAGTGAAAATATATCTCTTACATAGTTCTAAAAAAAAGTCTGTAATACCATATATCTATTTTTAATGTGTAAGTCATTACCGCTAAAATAGTGAATCAAAACTAAAATATTATTTGATATCTATTTCCAAAATGCACATTTTGTATTAACAAATCATTTTTTTATCAAAACAAATACTTTTATCGCTTTTGATATTTAAAGACAATAAACTTTGCTTTTTACACTATGTCATTTCGACAAATATTTAAAAAGTTACAACGATGACAAAGTGATAGCGCGGTGTACTATGTAAAAGAAAAAAAATGGGCTATTCAAAGTATCTGATCCTATACGAAGTACTAACAATAAAACTGTGATACAGTTCCTTCTTATTAAGTGATGAAAAATATATTATCATAATAGGTATTTATGATTATTGAATTTTAATGAAAAATTCAGAATTTTACTGTTTATCATTTTTTTAACGATATTACTTAATGTTACAAAAAAGATTTACTTAATATAATGACAAATAACTCATTTTTCGCTAGTAAGTACATACTTATTGGAATCCCTGTATTTATTAATCAGCTCGCGATAATATTGGGTTTGTAATAATTCTGCAAAATTCAAAGTAAATAATGTAGATTTTTATAGGTAAATCACCCCTTTCATCACCCTACGCCTATAAGTTGTTGTACGCGATGTTGTAGCTAAGAACCAAGTTCCCATCCTCTTCTATATGGGAATTCATTATATTCGATTTAGCTATTAGGGCACGGAAGCGACTTACTAGTGATCCACCCGGGCATTGTACGGGCGAAATTTATTTATCGGGATAAAACATAGCCTATATCACTCGGATAAAATGTATTCAAATAAAGAAAAATGTTATATTAAATAATGTAGCTACCTTATGATGAATTAATATTTGAAACCGGTTCAGTAGTTTGAAAGATTATTTGTTACAAACATACAAATCTTGCCTCTTTATAATATTAGTATAGATAGTTAGGATAAGATAAGTATTTAATTGATGAAAAAGATTTAAAAATTAAGTAAGTAATAGGTTTATTTGATTATATTTGTAAAAGTTACTTAGCATTTGTGCTTAACAGTGATACGTTATTCCGTATTTTATTAAACAAAAAAAAATTTGGAAAATAATTGCCATGATTGCACTTCTGGGAGTACTCTTCATTCGAGCTTTACACTACCAATAAAAAAGGGTCGAACACAAAGTCTTTGACCTGTTAAATGTGAACGCTTTAAAAGAAAACTATAAATTGATAATAAATGAGATTGCTATGGTGCTCTACCTAATGTTATGAAAATATTATTATGCACCTTTAGTTTAATCAAATATTATAAACTTTGCTTTGGTGATTGCATAATTATTTAATTTAGTGATCTAAGGCAGTTGCCACCATTGTCCAAAACAACAGACGGGAATTACTGCTTTCTTCAACCTGCGACATAAACGTCATTGATTGGTATTGTATATAGGCTGATTAAAAACATTTGAAGTTAACTTATGGCATCTACATATTAGGTTTCTGTGAATTATGTAGGTATATCAAATTATGAGACTAGGGACTGACACTGAATTTGTGTATATCACAATCATAGACGTCCGGCATTGACATGACAATGCAGCCACTGCCAATTTTAAATAGTCGACGAATAAAAGTAAATGAATTTTATATTTACTGCTAAACTATAAAAAAACATAAATAAAAGATGACTTTTTGAGTAAGTGCTAGTTTACTATAAAATTTACATACATTAGAGATATTTATGTAACGACTTGATTTAACTTCACACATTTTTGCGAAAATTTAGGCCCATCTGTAGCCTTGACCCCGCTGGTAAAGTCTCTATATGTCTTAATAAATCAATCTTTTAGACCGACGCAAGGTACTTAATAATTCCCGCGATATTAATTCCCTTACTGAAGTAACAAGACTACGGTATATACCGTCTTAAAATACTAACTAACTAAAAAGTGTGAAATAAAAAAGGTAAATTTATAAAATCAAAAAACCCGGCTGCTTAATTATACTTCAAATAAAAACTGAAAAGAAAAAAACAAGCCTAGTAGTCTATAATTCTGTTAATAAGGAACAAAGCTACTTTAACAGTCGGGACCCACTGTTTAAAAATATTATGTATTCTTGAATATCTAATGGGTCCCGACTGTTAAAGTAGCTTTGTTCCTTATTAACAGAATTATAGACTACTAGGCTTGTTTTTTTCTTTTCAGTTTTTATTTGAAGTATAATTAAGCAGCCGGGTTTTTTGATTTTATAAATTTACCTTTTTTTTCAACTTATGTGGTAGGTGGGTGGTAGGTGTTAAAGAAAATAGGATTGCAGTGATCGCCTTGCACAAAGTGGGTATGGAGCTGTCGGTCATATTTCAGACACTTCAAAAGCTTGGTATCAGTCATATATTCGCATATCGTTCTATCAACAGATACAAAAACACTTCGTCTGTCGAAGACCAGAAAAAAATTGGGGCGGCCGCGTGCTATTAGTACTACAAAGGCTGTTAATGCTGTTAAAACCCGAATTCGTCGAAACCCCATTAGGAAGCAAAAAAAAATAATATCGCGAGAAACGAAGATTCCCGCTAGGACTCTCTCGCGTATTATAAAACAAGACCTGAAGCTGGGTGCTTATCGTCGATATACAGGACATGCCCTTAATCAATCCTAACAATAAGAGTGGATCGATCAAAACGCCTTCTGTCGCGATACGCAGGTGAAAAGCACAGAAATATCCTCTTAGTCGTCCTCGTAACGCCGCACACGAGCCACACGACACAGCCACAAACGCCGCCACGAGAAGCTAGAAACGGCTACTAAAGTGGCTGAAGCGCTCGACAGCCGCCGACTAAGGTAAGGGAGAGAGGGGTGGGGAATCGCGCGAGTGACGTGTGGCGGCGTTTTGTATCGGCGCATTAAGTGGCCGGTGCGGGCCACAAGAAGCGAGCAACGACGATTTGTAGCGTGTCGCGGCCACCGGCGTACCGTGTGTGGCGACTCCATATCAAATGTATGAAAACTACAAGAAATATGCCAGTGGCGGCGTTTTATGGTTGTGGGCGGTGGCCCGTGTGCGGCGACACTTAACCGATGAAAAAAAATCTCGATTGAAGAACCCTACAATAAGCAAAATGATAAAGTGTACGCTCACAGTTCTAAAGAAGCTGCTCAAGTGGTCGGAAAGGTACAACGTGGTCATCGTCCTGCGCCAGTGATGGTTTAGAGGGGCGTGTCTTATCAAGGAGTCACAAAACTACATTTTTGTGAAAAAGGAGTGAAAACTTCAGCCAAAGTGTATCAAGATACAGTCTTGTATCATGTTGTGAAACCTCTCAGCAATACAGTTTTTAAAGAGCTGAAGACTGGCCCTCATCTAGCCCAGACCGCGACCCTTTAAACTTCAAATTTAGTTAGTTTTAGAGGACATGGCCTGCTCTAAAAGACACGGCGACATTGAGTCTCTTAAAAAAATTTAGAGCAAGCAGTGGCGAAATTTCCCTTGGATACAGTACGTAAATCCATAGATTCGTGGTCAAACAGTTTAAAGGCCTATATAAAAGAAAAAGGTGGCCATTTCCAATAGTTTTTTTTTTGCCGAGACTTTAATAAATAAGTAGGTAAACGTTTTAATAATATAACATTACTTTATTAAAAATAATGCATTTTCATTTGTAGTAAAACTTATGACTGGACTAGATATTTAAGTACTAACAGTGCTTCGCGGTTTCACCACCCGCGTTAATTTGAGAAAAAAAAAAATATCAAAAACACTTTCTATAACTTTAAGATTATTATTACCTACTACATATTTTCAATTGCAAACACTTTTGTAAATAATGCATTATTATACACTTTTGTAATAAATACCAAAACATTTTACCTCTATGTTTGCTAATAATACAATTTTTATTACTAATAAATTTTAGAAAAAAAAAGAAAAAAAATAGTTAAATACAATTTAATTAATTTAAATATCGTCAAATATTACCCCGTGACGTTCCTGGCTCAAAGCTGACCATTATGATTGCAGCATTGCCACGCTGGATGGCAATAGACAGTCTGTACCAGAAACGAACCAAAATAAATGACTCATTTACAACATAATATTTTATAAATTCGCAATTTTTTTTTTACTTTTGTCAGGGAACGTTTAACATTTTACTTTAACCGCTTACACAGCACACGCAATAAAAGCTCTGAAATTAAATAACATTTTTCATTAATGCTCCGCTTGCATTGCATTGGTCATATACTATCCAACACAAAATTTTTTTTTTAGTTCGAACTAGTAGTTCTTTAGATTAGTGCGATCAACTAACTAACTAATAAACTCTTTTAGGGTTCCGGTATCCTGACAAGGAACCCTTATAGTTTTGTCATGTCCGTCTGTCCGTTCCCGGTTTTGCTTGGAGACTATTAGCACTAGGGAGCTGTAATTTTGTGAGGATATGTATATCGATGAAGTCGACAAAATGGTACAATATTAGGGTAGGTCCCCTACACGTAACCTGGGGATGATGTTTTTTTATCATCTACCCCATCGTGTGGGATGTCGTTGAATAGGTCCTTTTTAAATTACTTAGAGTTTGCCCAGACTGTTTTTCGATTTAGGGATTTGTTTGCGTAATATTTAAAGTGCAGTGGAATGCTCGCTTGGATACGGTCGTGCGCCACTGTGCAGTGAGAATTATTATTCACGTCTCACACGGCAACAGCCGTTGTCCGCCGTTATAGCTATGAATTCTGAACAACTCATAATTAACGAGTTTTTTTATCCAAATGCCATCGACACTATAAACGAGGTCAGCATCCTACAGATCTGCAAATCAAACTTTAAGGAGGATGAGGTTTGCAGTGGCAAAGCGCTATTGTTCCGGTCTGTCGGTAAGGCCGACAAGATGCAATCACGACAGAGGGATGGGACTGAGAAGAGTGTGCAGGACAACATCACCCTGCTGAAGGAAACCGATCCGGACGATGTGCCTATATTCGGGGCGAAGGAGCTGCACAAGCTGCCCCCCCGTCACTTTCGACCATATCGACATCACCAGGCTGCTGCAAGACATCAACTTACTGAATCGATTGTTCTCAAGTTAGTATGAAGGACGCCTCGAGACGTTATTTCGATAAAGCCGCGCATCGTCCGAACCTCTGAGTAGTGAAAGCCATTAGTTATCACACGTCCCATCCTCCAATCGTAGGTCCCTCAGATTCTGTCGGCCTAGGCACGTCTTAGAGTACCCCGACGACGAAATCACCCGCGGCTCCGATTCCTCCCACACAGGCCACAAACACCAACACTACAAAGCTAGCAAACACGCACACTGGCTTAGCATTAGGCAGACACCGCTCGCCAATTCTCGGCTTGAAGTCCCCTTAGGATCTCGCCGTCCCCAAACCCGGTGAAGCTGTAAAGGTCAGGTAAAGCATACACACTAAAAAAAATAAGGTATTTTAGTCGAGATACATACACTCCTGCTCAATCATATTGTGGTAACTACAGGCAACTATGGAACTCTACACTGCGCGTGGCACGACACGCACTTGACTGTTTTTCATTTAAATTAGTATAGAAGTATATTAGTATAGGGGGTTATCCCTACGGCTTACGAAATACAGCCGGCTGACATAAGGACGGACCGCAGTACTCTTCTTTGAAAGAAATAATGAAAAAGCATTTCTTGGATAAGGCAAACATATCTAATGACACCACATAAGTATAAATGAAAAACAAAAAATATAACGCTTAAAAATAAAAACAAACAAAGAACAACAATATGCAGAAAGAAAAATGGCCAATCAGGACTCTGCCTCAGCTTAATGCTGGTACAGTGGGAACGAAATATTCCCACCATAACAGCGCTGGTATTCTGGCAAGGCCTGTACGAGATTGCTAGAGACTATTGCTCTTTTACTTTAGATATATCGTTACCGTTATTGTCGTGCTTCTGTAACTTGTACAGATTTAATCGCTCAGAGTAGGACACGATGTAACTACGAAGAAGATTATACATCGGTTATCGATTATGAGTTTTATTTTTTATACGAAGCGAAACAAATTACCTCACCTAATGTTAAGTGTGAGTGGAGTCCAGTCGCGAAGATAGATGTTGCGGCAGAGGCTGTGCCTCTCCAGCCATCCTGATCTTGTTGCCCTGAACCCAATCCACTACGCCGCGTATCCTTGGAACCTTACTCAACAGCAGAAACATAACACCACCAAAAGTTAGGGTTATTTTACTGCGGTCTTCTGTATGGTAGAGGTTGCTTCACCAGACGGGCGCTCCAATTCGAGCGGATATAAATCCATTGTACATTACCCCCCCTTAAAGATTACGGCAAAGTTATTGGGCTCCGTAGTCATGTTGGGTATGGAACCCTAATAAATCTCAGTTACGAAACAAATAATTGTTATTATTGGGAAACTAACAAACCTACATAAATACAAGGTTCTATTTATTACAGAATTGGAAATTCCTTCGTTTGAAATGTTGTATTCAAATTATGCATAAATATGTAGGATCGAATACAAGGATCCGAGGACCACATCAGTATTCGAGATTATTCGCAAGCAAGGCTTTAGCTGAGCTTAAAGATTATAAAATTTTGATTTTAAGCATTTTACTGCTAGATATAATAAATATAAATAAAATAAAATTTTACTACATTTTTTTTCTTCTTATATAAATATGCTTTAAGTGCTAGATATTTATAAAATTATTATATTATTTATAAAATTAAAATAAAATTTTCCACTAAAATTTTCTTCTTTACATTTAGTACAATGTTGTTTGTTTTTGATATATACAATACAAGGTTTCCCAGGGTTAAATTTTGGGGTCCCTTCCTATTTCTAGTATATATAAATTATTTGCCATTTTTGTGGAAAATTTGTGTGAGATAGTATTATTTGCTGATGACACATCTGTATCATTTAACGTTGAAAGCCCCAGGAACTACTATGTATGGCGATGTTAATAATGCTCTCTCGCAATGGTTCTACAATGGTTTAATGTAAATAATCTAAAGCTAAATGCTAATAAAACTATTTATTTCTCTTTAAATATGTATTAAATTCTCTTTACCTAATGTCAAAGTTGAACATATTGGAATTAAATTAAATAATGAAAAATTAGATTTAGTAGACTCAACTACATTGTTGGGTATAACGATAGACTCAAAACTGCAAAGGAATCATCACAATACGCTTTCCCCTGGTAAGAAAGATAAGACAACTTACTGATACAGATACTGCCAGAACTTTCTATTTTAGTTACTTTCATAGTATCTTATATAATACTATTATACTCTGGAGAACATCAGCTGATATTGAAAGAATATTCATTCTACAAAAAAGGGCAGTGAGATCTATTTATGAATAGAGTAACCGAACATCTCTAAGAGAAAATTTTAAAGAAATATTTTGATATTTTGACTGTTGCCTTTCAATTCATTTACAATTGCATACTCCTCGTTAAAAATAATATCAATTTGTATACCAAACACAGTAGCATGCACAATTTTAACACAAGGAATAGAAACAAGCTTGCATTGCCACCATACAAATTACAGAAGGTTTACCGATCTTTTATTTGTCAAGACATACATTTTTATAATAAAATTCCTGATGCTATTCTTGCGTTACCCAATAATAAGTTCAAAGTCACATTAAAAATTGTTTACTTAAGAAAGGCTATTATACTATTAAAGAATATTTGAAAGACTAAACTGCATGGTTGTAACTGCGCCTTTGTTTTATAATTATTTGCAGTTTCCTACAAATAAAGTACCTTAATTCTAAGTGAATATTTTGCAGTTTGTTTTGAGAAATTATGGGTATGTTATCTTAAAAATCTCTTTGGCAGTGTCTCGTGAGGCGGGACGTTGCGTTCCCTTAAATATATTTGAACGAAGCGATGGCTAGTTCATTCGTCATGCTCGTGAACGGGTACTGTCAGTGGAGATGAGTCTGCTCTTGCTACATTGGGTACTATTAATCGTTGTATTTAACTTTAATCGAACATTTTTTATGGCTAAACAGTAGGACACGGCATTCCTAAACATTCCTAAACATTGATAAATCAGTATTTTATCCATATTTTTTTTATTTTATAGTCATATTTTTGATATCATTTACATTTGTAATGGAAAGTTACTTCATGAGTTATCTCATATTGAAGTAATTTTTCAATTTGACGATTCTGTATTTAATGCAGGGAGAAAAAAACAGCCGTTGCTGAGATTCTTGCCAGTTCTTCTCAGTGCAAGGTAAATTTGCGAACCAATGGCGTAGCTTTTTGACATTCCCAAATGCTTGTAACAGCCTAAACTGAATAAACCATATTGTTTTTTTAATACTAGTTTCCAAACTTTTCACCAACTTCGAAGATGAATTCTGGTCTAAAAACTATCCTATGTATCTCTATCTCAAACTACCTCTGATCCATATTTCATATAGATTCAGCGGTTTAAGCCTGTAGAGGTAACAGACAGACAGACACATATTCGCATTTATAATATTAGTTTTCTATTGAAAACATCCTCCTTTATGAAATCGGTTAAAATTAGACATGAAAGAAAAAGTTGCACGTATATGACAGAGCATGTATAGAGAAAGACTCGACCGATTTGCTTTGCATAAAAGTTCTCTTTCATACAACCCACCAAAAACAAAGGACTAAGATTTTCTTAAACGTCCCGTTCTTTTATTTCTCATATGAACGGGGCCGGGAAACTAGTAAGACAACAGTATTAAAGAAATTTAGTTACCCTTACATGGGGAGCCAATATTTTATTACGTGATAGGCTACACCAGTCTTGGATTATTACGTATGTGTTATTATTTACACTAATTGTCGCATGTCATAACTTAATTACCTATAAGGCGTATTATGTAGTAGGTAGGTAGTTAGTATGTCTTTACTATAAGGAATATATGTACATTTTTCGTCATCACATAAATAATAATACCTATGTCATTTTAACACATTTATCGAAATGGTTTTATTTCAACCTGTTCCACAAATCATATTGGAGTGAGTGGTCATGCCGCATGGATGAAGTTAAAATTAAAATAAAATACTTTTCTTACACCTATGTAGGAACAAGAAAACCATTAGAAAATAAATCTAAGAAAAACTTACTGTTCCTGTAAAATATAACTATTACGGTATTCTACTTATTTTACCAAAGCTCGAAAACAGGCAACGAAACATCATACGAACGCCGGATGGAGTAACTGACATCTCAATGTGTGGACTATATCCCGTTGCTCTTAAGGCTGACTGGAGGCTTTAGATAATACCGCTGGACCGCTTTTGCTGAGGTGAGGTCCGCTGAGGTCAGCGCCAGAAAAGATTACCTAGAAAAATTCATTTATTTTTGCCGGGTGCGATAATAATAGTCCCCTAATATTACACTTTCTCGATGGAATATCATAAACTAAATGGATGTACTTTTTTGTTTATTTAAAGTTTTATCTTTTTGCATTTATGTTATGTGGCAGTGATTGTGACAAATGTAAATCTTTTTTTGTATCAAATGCGTAAAACTTACAACTTTCAAGTAAGACAAGTACATATGTACTTGAAATACAAGGCTATCTTACAAGCTCATTAAAGTAACCCCCCAATTACAAAATAACAGTATTGGGTAAGAGCGAGAACGTACGGACACGTCCCCAGTCGGTCATACCATTTTTAGAATACATTTACTCATACTTTTTTTCATATTTTTGGTAACTATAACCCATGAACTTGATTCATGAATCATCAACTGAGAAGGTAAATACATGCTTATTTACGAGTTATAACGTATATAGATCTTAGTTACTGTGTAAATAGCTGCTAAAAACTATGATAAACACTGAAATTTTGTCTTTTCTTTTTCGTAATCCACTTAAGTCGCCGCGAAAATAGCTTTCCATTTGATAATGAAATGCAATTTTAGTACAAAAATATAAACGCACAAGGATTTTGAGTAAAAGCTTCGTTGGTTACCCGCTTTTAAGGTACGAGTATGTTACCAACCACTTCGAAACAACTACAAGCTAGATTTTACCCCTAAATCTTCCTTTACCATGTACCTACCTACTACACAGATCACTTTGCAAACGTATAGGTACTAGAACTCGATTTTACGGGATTATTATCATGAACTTAAGTTGCTTTTTTAAGCACAACAATCGTGGAAATGCATTTAAAATTTTCTCGTGTCTACATTGTAGGTACAGCACTCTACAACTCAGTGGATCGTATATGTAAGATCTAGAAAAATAAAAGAAATAATAATATATAATATAAAGAGTGTTTTGTTGTAAATATAAAAGTATTAAGCTTTCGTCATTATGTAATCTTTACATAAGTAATACACTTCTCCGCACGCAAAATGGGATTCAAAACTCTAGTAAAACAAAATGTGTTAATTTTACTCTGCCTAATGGGAGACAGGTTAATACTAGTACAAAAATAAACAACCAGCCTGTAGAGTTAGTAGATTCTATGTAAGTTTTCGGGTATTACTTTAGACTCGCATCTGCAATGAGATTCTCATATTGATGCTGTAACGTATTAAAAACGTCACATGGATCTCCTTCGCTCGAAGAGCGAGATAGAAGATTTTTTTGGTTGTCTCTCTGGTCGTTTTTATCTCGCGCCCATTTTCTGTAATCTGTGCACTTTTGGATAATTATGTTGCTAACTTTATCAAGCAGTAGGCTGAATGGGCGTTGTTCTCTTTGCCTACCGGCGAGAGAAAACAAATTTGATAAAAGACTAATGTCACTAATGTCACTTCTGTCACTTCACTTCACGACCAAAATTTTAACATACAACGTGTAAGATAATTAATCCCAATATTTAAGTTGATAATCCATTGGATTGTCGATTGTTTTTGATGATGAAACATTTTACCTCATTCATACAAAATGGCGATGCATTATATTTTAAACTTACTTTGATTGAAAAAACGCGAAAAGCGTTTTTTTTTATATGGATTTTTATTTGAATATCTTATTAAAATTACGCTGTTTCCCGTGATGTGGAGGTGAACACACGGGACCTAAAAACGGCCATCCCCTACATATTCACAACGCCAGACATATACACTTCCCAGATCAGATGCAGCAAAGTTGGTAATGTCCAAATTCATTGTCGTACCTGAACCCTAATATAAGGTAAATTTACATTTTATTTTAGGTAGCATCTTAGCCTTAGATTCAAAATTTAGATTTAACCTTTTTGGACTTAAAATTTGAATAAAATTACAAACCCAAAATGAACATGGATTTGCGTTAAACTCCCTTGCTATTAATAGTTCAATGTTCTCCCGGCTAATCATATGGTACAGTCCCGGCGCCCGAATATTCTTTGTTAATTGATTTCGGCCTGTCCATCTCAAACTTTTTATTTTTAATATTACAATGCCTTATCAAGTAGACTGAGCTCCGCGGCTTTTGCTGTTAAAAAAGTAAGACTCTTAACTGATATGGAAACGGCAATATTGGTTTGCTTTGGTTACTTACATAGCGTTATGACATATGGCCTGTTGTTGTGGGGTTCAGCTGCTAATATCGATAGTATTTTCATACTGTAAAAGAGAGCTTTTAGCGCCATATACATCTTGAAGGCAAGAGATTCTCTTAGAGATTTTTTTTAAGAAATTAATATTTTATCACTGGCATCGCAATATATTTATGAAAATATAATATATGTAAGAAAAAACTATGACGCTTTTGCAAAAATAAGTCATACTCATAACTTTAACATGAGATTTAAAAATAAGGTTATTATTATAGTATTGCATTGTCTCATAAAGTTCCCCAAGATTTGATTGAGCTTCCTCTGAACAAATTTAAATCTAAGATCAAGAATACTATATGAGGAATTATGACATTAATAATTATCTCAATGATGGTAAAGCGTGGACATAGTGTTTTCTGTAATGTAATGGTATTAGACATATAAGATTAATGTGGTATCTATGCCCTAAATAGGAATTTTGGATGACTTAAATTCTTGTGAATATGTATTTATGATAAGTTTTTAATTTGATATTGTTGTGACGTACTTATTCCTAGGCCGCAAAAAAGACAAAGATATAACTAGTAAAGTTTACACACATCATCCAGACAATAGATTTACACACATCATACATCATAGTCTTATGAACAAAAAACCTGTGGCGTGGTATCTTGAAGCTGCTATCTTTATATCGACTAAAAATGTAAAGCTCTCTATTCAACTTAATGTATATAGCTATATTCCAACTATGTAATGAAAAGTGACTTCAGAATTATCGCTGAAGTCATTTTTCAACTTGACGACTCTGTATACAATAATACAGGGAGATAAAAGCAGCCCTTGCTGAGTTTCTTGCCAGTTCTTCTCAGTACTCTCCCGCCGTAGTTTAGTGAAACGATGGCGTAGCTTCTCGACTTTCACAAGTGCTTGTAACGGCCCAAACTGAAAAAATGATTTTTGTTTTTGAAGTCAAATCTTCTTTAGCGGCGTTATACACTTTTTTTTGTATGGGTAAAAAATGTTAAACTCGCGTCAGGTTAAACACGTGGGCTGATCGCATCATGACACATAATTAAATTGGAAAGGTTGTTGACTTTCAGTATATTGATGTCGCTAGGTGCGCTTAAATGTGATTCATGTAAGTTGATTTCTTTACAATAGATGTCACTAAGTGTGCTTAAACGTGATCCATGTAAGTTGATTTTTCTGAGAGATAAACTTTATTAATATAATACGAGTATAAATTGTCATGTTTGTGTACGATAGCGCAATAAATAAATATTATATTCTACCACATACATGATAGTACTTTTATTCTGATAATTAAAGCAATTAGTGCAAAATTATTCCCTAACTATTCCAAAATATCAAAAATGCACAACGTTAATATTCAAGTTTTCACTTTTGCCGGCACTCCCGGAGTGCAACCCGTTGTTTTTTTTTAACCTTCCAGTTTTTGTCCATCTCTTGATACTCTTCGTTTATTAAAGTTATATCAATAATCGACGTTCGAAGCAGCCACTGCGGCACACGCTGGTCTTACTTTTGCAGTTGGCCCGCGTGTTGCCAAACTGCAGACAGTGGAAACACTGTAAGATACACCCTTTCGTAGTAGATATTAACCCTGTCAATTTTCATGAAGGCTTATTATTCTCGTCTATTATTGCTTCTCCGATACTAGGGTTTTGGACTTTGATGGTTTCAACCAGGTCTTCCGTTGCTGTGCCCTTGACACGCGCTTCAGAATAAACATAGGCCGGAGTACCTTAGGGAGCTCAGCGGATATCTCTGAAGCTCCCTTCAGTCGGTTTAGTGTCTGCTGTGCCGTATCAAACACAATACGCAGTTAAAAGTCAGTGATATGAGACACACCAGCCGGTGCGTAGCTGACTTTTGTGAAGTTAATAATAGACTTAAATGCTTTGAGAAGTTGTTCCTTATGTAGTTAGGCTGGTTTTTCATGGTAACGATCAGGCAAGGCCTATTCATCGAGGGATTCATATTCATATAGGGGATTCTCACTTTTTTTAAGGGTTTTCTGCTGGTGAGGGTTATTATTATTATTCTGCCATTACTTCGGCGAATGTTTTAGTCGGTCGCGCGAGTGTTTTAGATCTACCTTCTTGTTAAGTTGGGTCAGCTCATTGAGAATTCGGCCGTCATGTTTCGCCATGGCCTTTGTGCGTGTCTCATCCTCCCTATTACGCATACTCATTTCATGAGTGAGTGACTTCCGGTATAAGAGAAGATTTCAGTGTTGTGATGATTTCGGGGTGATTTGCGTTAGTAGTGTCGATATTGGTTCAGTAAAACTTTAGCATTGACTAGATGTGATTAGTGCCGCTTCAGGCACGCATTGAAGTTGTTCAATTAGCGTACTGTTACATACGCGGCAGAGGCGAAAGCAGAATCACGCTGTGTGGCTTTTAGAAAGTGTGATGCCTTGAGTTGCTTTTGTATATTTGTTGTGTGTGCCTTTAATACTGTATAAAAGTCATCTTGAAAGGCTTAATCAGGTAAAATAGGCTCTGGTATGGAACCAGGCGGCGTCCTGCTAGGCTTTGTTTTCACTGTTGCTTTCTTGATTTCGAGTGCCTACTGCCTATCTGTATTAATTGTTGCCATTGTCGCGTTTTGCTGAATACGGGTGTCCAATGTTCTAGATGCCAAAGGTCTTTAGGTTATCGTTGTTTTGATTTGAGAAAAAAGAGAACGCATTTTGGAAAAATTACCAATGTCTTTTTCACAATAAGATACCATGGTCTCCAATGGGGTACGGAAACCTAAAATGATTGAAAAACATGATGACATCATCATAAATAACGATAATTACGATCTACATAAGCACATAAAATCCAACGACGCTCAAGTCTCAGGGTCATCCAATTATTACGCAAAAGATGTAGTCACGCGCTTTCGGTAGCCAAAGTGCCCAGATCTTATCTCCCCGATAAGTAAGTACATTTACATTCCATTTTGATTGTTCGCTAGTGGCCCACCCTTGCTTCGCTTAGGTGTCGACTAAAATTTTAAATCTCAGGGCTGTATATTTATCGAAGCAGGCTATATAATATCACGCTACGACCAGTTAGGAGCGGAGCATCGATGAAACATGTTGCCAAAACGGGTAAAAAATGTTCCATTTGTGAAAATTCGTTGTGTGCGCTGCGTAAACGGTTAAAGTGACACAAAAATCATGTATGACGGAATTGTTCGCCAGTAAAAGTTCTATAAAAAAATCCCGACAGCATATGACCATCTTTTAAGTTTGACTCACTTTAACCTCTTTCCTCGAGTTAACGCGCGGGTGAAACCGCAGGGAAACTCTAGTTGTGACATAACTCTTATAGTTATGTTTTTATTTATTTTTAAGCATTTAACTGCTAGATGTTTAAATCTAAAGAAAAGTTTACTAGAAAAAAAAACTCTTATATGTAGTTAGACTTATGGTATCATGGATGTTTTTGTAGAAATTGATGTTTAGTACATCACTTTGCCCTATTGTCAATAACTTTCTCAGCGTACGCGGTATAAGGTTATTTTTTGATAATTTTTACACACGTTGGGCTACATTATCGAAGTTTTCACGTAGTCCCATCTTTTTTGAAAATACTCTATAGCCTATGTTCATCACTGATAATGTAGGATTCTAAATGTGAATTTTTGTTTTCATATCAGTACCAGTAGTTTCGGGGTCTATTCAATACAAACGAAGAATCTAATCTTTCATCTTTATAATATGTGTATAGATAAGTAGCAAAAGCTTAAGGTAGGTAATTGTTTCATTTGAATTCAAAAGATTCTAAAAGTTTTTAGTCCATGAAATTTTAACCTTAGTAAACCCAATGGTTTAAAAGAACGCGATATCACAGAATACTACTACAGAACCTCTAGTTGTGACATAACTCTTATAGTTATGTTTTTATTTATTTTTAAGCATTTAACTGCTAGATGTTTAAATCTAAAGAAAAGTTTACTAGAAAAAAAAACTCTTATATGTAGTTAGACTTATGGTATCATGGATGTTTTTGTAGAAATTGATGTTTAGTACATCACTTTGCCCTATTGTCAATAACTTTCTCAGCGTACGCGGTATAAGGTTATTTTTTGATAATTTTTACACACGTTGGGCTACATTATCAAAGTTTTCACGTAGTCCCATCTTTTTTGAAAATACTTTATAGCCTATGTTCATCACTGATAATGTAGGATTCTAAATGTGAATTTTTGTTTTCATATCAGTACCAGTAGTTTCGGGGTCTATTCAATACAAACGAAGAATCTAATCTTTCATCTTTATAATATGTGTAGATAAGTAGCAAAAGCTTGAGGTAGGTAATTGTTTCATTTGAATTCAAAAGATTCTAAAAGTTTTTAGTCCATGAAATTTTAACCTAAGTAAAACCAATGGTTTAAAATAACGCGATATCACAGAATACTACACTGTCTATTTTGTGAGAGTACATGATGCTATATGTCAAGGAAGCCAATTTTCGACTAATATTTGTGTAAGATGATTTTAGGATTTTACAGACATCATGATCTCGAATAGGAGTGACGACGGGGAAAAACTAATGGAAATCCTATTTATTCCGTCAGTTAGATAATCAAAAAAAATAATGTACACTATTTTTTTCTTTGGTCAATGCACACAAAAAAAATGACAAAGTTAAATCGCGTCAAAGTTTGAGACTGGGGGCTCGTGGCGTCACTAATAACTAAAAATTGTACCAAAAGATCATGCAACATATCTTTGTAATGTTTTGATTATGAAGAATGAAATTAATGAAGAAAAAATACGTGTGTCAAATACTTTATGATAATCTACCTGATAGACAAAGAAAAAAAGCTAATCGTCATCCCTGTTGTGAAAATGCTTTATTCATTTGAATGTGGTTGAATCATAAACATAGTATACTTTAGATGTTATTCTCACAGTTTATTTAACATTAAGTAGGAAAGTCATAATTGGATAATAATATACCGATCTACGTCATGTCAACTAGGATTTGTTTCTCAGACAACAGAATGTCGCACACATTAACAAATATTACATTGTTTGCTAAACGATATCGTCATCACAGGCATAGTTTTATCAGTTTACCTGGTTGTACCCATTTAATTACCTTGAAGAAGATACTGCAATGATATTTTTGAACAACGCTTATCTCAAACAGGTCTGAATATTATTTATTTATTTATTAATAAGTACAGAAGGAAAAAGAGTTCAAATAGCATTCTATCGCCTACCTATAACATGTCTTTACCTATTTTCATAACTTCATGTCCTCTCATTTGTCATGCTTGCCTAACCAAATATTTCCACTTCTCACCTCTTACACGTCAAAACTCGAATGAATTCACTAGGGGATTCCAATCACAACTGAGTTCATACCATGTTCATGACTTTACTTTAGATTTAAACATCTAGCAGTTAAATGCTTAAAAATAAATAAAAACATAACTATAATTGCTATTTCTTCTTTCAAATGTTTAATACTTGAAATAGTATTCATTTGACATTGTGGGTTACCTACAATGCGAAGAGATGGCGCTGCCTTGCAGCTTAAAGCTAGGAAAATTTCGACGCGGCGAATAGGGCCGTGGTAGCAATTATGCTACTATTAGGTTAGTGCATTCGCCCGGATTGCGAAGGGTGCGGGTTCGAGTCCCGTCCGCTGCCTGGTGCGCGTGGATTTTTTTCTAGTAAACTTTTCTTTAGATTTAAACATCTAGCAGTTAAATGCTTAAAAATAAATAAAAACATAACATTTTTTTAATATTAACTATAAGTATAAATATTTTATTAAAAACTGAGGAGCTGGTGAACAAAACGGTATAAATACGCATCAGGTCAAACTACTTTTTTTTACAGTCTGGAGGTTGCGGGCCCGTTGAATTTGAATCTCAAATAATTTTCCATCAAAACCATCTTAAACCATGCCGAAAGCTTACTGTAGGTATGTCATTCAGTTTTATACAGCTCTTGTAAAATTTAATTTTACGTAATTAAACCGTTTTGTCCCCCAGCTCCACAAATATTATTATTATATTTACTAAGTTGGGACTGGTGACCTTTTAATTGTTAGAGTAACATTTTATAGACTAGCATTGTCGTTAGTTTGCAGTACTCCACTACTCTTAAACCTATATTAATGATAAATGCAAAATTATCGGGTTAGGACTATCACCATGTTGAACTGGCGTCGAAAGACAAACATAGAATATGGATTAGGTACCGTTCAAAGGGCAGACAAGACTCAATTGACAGTCTATTTTAGACTAGGTTACTACTGATACTAGATACTGACACTATTATTTCCGAACAATATCAAGACCCCGTACTTATGGCCTACCTACTACATTTTTGGCATATACAGTATATAATTGAAGTGAAAATCCATCAAATCAAATTAAATCCATCGAAGCTTTTCAGGAGAAGTATCTTAGTGACATTGTTTGCTCCAATCCGCACTGGGACCGCGTGGTGGGACATGGCCCACTCTCCCTATTCCATCCACAGGGAAGGCCTGTGCCCCAGCAGTGCGAAAATTAATAGGATGATGATGATGTGATGATGATCTTAGTAACGTTATAATAAATCAGTAGTGGATTAGCAAAGAGCTCCCCAGTGACGCTGTAGAGGTCATCTGCGACCAACAGCATACCTACACACTCAAAAAAAAAGCAAATAGCTCAGTGATCATCACTCCAACCTGTCAAAAGCTGTAATCCAATAGGCCTGCTGGTGATGTTAAATTTCAAAAATAGCTACTGCATGAGTTTCGTAAAATTGCTGCTCTTATCATGGCAGTCATTAATGTAACAAAAGACGCTGACGGATGTCAGCATTATCCACATTCCTGTTTTGGTTGTTAAAATTAAATTTACAGCTGCTTAATTAGGGCCATAATACCCCTCCAGTGTTTTACCTTATCATAATTAAAATCATTTACACAATACACTGATGATATTAATATTAAACTATAGTTTGTTTGTTTTATCACATTACTATCAGAATACGCATTATTACTACATTAACTAGAGACATTAAGGTATATTATATTATACTCGTAATAGGGATAATGACTAAGTTTTAGTTCTTCGTCTCTCTGGTAGATTGTTAAAAAAATATTTTACACGTATTTTTTCTTTATTCACATAATGAAAACATTACAGAGATATTTGATTTGAAATGTCGCATGATGATATGAGTTGGTCCAATTTTTACTTGGAAGTGACGTCAGGAAACCCCGCACCCACAAGTTCATAGGCTATATCTTCGTAATTTTTCGGCTGATTAACAAAAAAAAATTGTGTGCACGGCCACATATTTGTAGCGAAACTTCTTTTCTTAAATAACCTAACATTAGGCGGCGCATAAGGCAAAGTGGAATGGAGCAGCGCACACATCACTCATCATATATATGTATATTTATTTTCACGTGTGACGCTCGTAGCGTATCAGGTTTTCGCCAAGTTACCCTCCAACTTTCATGCGCGTCGGGAAGAGCTATGCAGCCTTAGACACACACACACATACATACATATATATATATACTCGTATATATACACATTTATTTACATAGTCGTGTGACGCTCGTAACGCATTTCCGTTTCATCTGTTCCATAGGATTTTTCCAATTAAACTCCGTCCGTAAAGAAGTTTCACTTCCAAACATGAGTGACTAAGTGATTGAGAGAAAATATAATCTAAATGACGGACTAAAGAATATTTCATATTATTAACCACACCCCTATTATAAACACATACTGCATCATTACAAAACCCCCAGCATTACAAATCCTTTGCGTACTACATTTTATTCCCAACGTAAATACAACAACAAAGTTTATAAGTGCTCCCACTGATAAACTGCGAGCAGTGATTCTAAAAAGCGACATTAGTATGATAGGTGTGATATGTTTCACTAGCAGCCCGCGACTGCTTCCACTCTAAATTTAGTTCTTGTAAAACCCCTCGGGAGCCTTACGCCCGAAATTGGAATTGCGCCCGTATTCGGGAGTTGCTATCATTTTTGTAAAACGAAATCAGGATTATACCAGGCAAGGTACGATATTGCACATTCAAATCCCCCCTATGAACATTATTGTTGATTCAAACTCAATCTAAACATTGCAATACCTACTTAGAGCAATGAAAATTTCCTACGGATAACATAGGCACTGCTTTAATAAACAAGATAACATCTGTACAGTTAGAAAAGCAATGTCATAATTTCCAGAAACATCGAAAATAGTGAATTTGTTAAGGTAGTTTTTTTTATTGTGAATGTTGTTAGTAGTAATGTAGGAGATAGCTTGCGAGATATTAGGGACGTTAATGATCAAATTTTCTCCTGAAAATCGTAGATAGAGGCAGTCCCAAAAAAGATATTTGCTGGTTTTTTTTTATTGCCTTCGAAGACAGACTTGCGGTCCGGCTACCTGATCTCCGTCGCCCATGGAGATCCTCAATGCCAGTAACAGCAGCGTTTTCTTGAAGAGGATAATACTGAGGGAATACCGTGGAGGAAAGCTCATTCCATTATTTTGACTGTCCGTGAAATATGAACCTTGATTCATTACAGTAATTAATCAATACAAAAAACATAGTTTATTGGAATGGAAAATGTGCAAGTTCTAGGAATATGCTGATCGTACAAGTGTTTTCTATTTAATTGTCTTTCTAAGTTCAATGGGAAAACCTCGGGAAGTTGCAATAAATTAGTTTGTTCTGCGTGATCCTACAGCAAACATAATAACCCTATATATGAACGACATTAATAACAAACTATCACAATTCAACACGAGACTAGTCTAATACACTACGAAACGATTTCTAATATAATACGAAACAAACTCGAAGATGGTTTCTAAAATCTTAATCGCACTTTGTGTTATGGTAAGTTGTAACAAAAAGAAAAATTGGACAAAAACAAACTATTTTTTTAATGCATAACCTTAATAGGTTATGCATTAAAAAATAGTTTGTTTTTGTTGTGATGTTTGCTTTTCTGATTTTTTGTATGTGGCAATAATAATCTTTTTACAATAGCTAATATAAAGAATAATACTTTTGTGCAGAAAAAAAAACATTTTAAAAGACTTGTATTCGTGTAACAATGGTATATTATTTTTTGTAATTTTATTAAAACTTTACAGGTAGCAGTAGCGACTGCTATTCCTGCTGGCGGTGCCTGGGGAGCTAACCCTTGGGCTGGCGGTGGTGAAGGCAACCCTTGGGCTCCCGCTGGAAACCCGTTCATACCACCATGGGTAGCCACTGCTCCCTGGTTCCCCCAATGGACTCCGTGCACCACAATCGGCTCAACATGTGTCGACTGTACAACAAAACAAGTCTGCACTAAAGTCGGGGGCATTCAACGAGCCTGCACTGACCCCACAATGCCTTATTGCAACCTCGGAGAATGTTCCGCAACCCCATCTGCGGAATGCCAGCCTCCAACGACGGTACCAGCGGAAAATGCGTAAACATTATTTGCATGATAATTCATCCTAAACTAAAATGTTCTCAATGGAGGCTTTCAGCTGGAAGACATAGATATGGCTGTGTTTATTGAAAAAAATGCAATAAATTGCTTGTAAATTTTTTCTTATTTTTATTCGGTAAATATACATTTTTACAAACATGATCGGGATTTTTGCTCCATATTTTATACTTACCTACATTTAATAAATAAAATAAAATCATTTCTGGGTTAGTATTATTACTTCAACTATTTTTATACAGCTGTCATTATTATCACTGACAAATCGTTGTTGTTATTTTATTCATCATTCAGACTAAAAACCATCCTTTGTGACAATACAAGTTCTATTGATCAATTTTTATATCAAACCCACAGTACGCTTGCTGCTAAGCGATCTCCGTAGACTTTAGAAGCAATTTGGACGCCTACGATGACTACTACGACGACAAAACACTCAGTACATAAGTACGTTAAATATTAAAAGTGTGTTGTATTAAGGTAACAAAGAGACAAACTTTTACGCACTTATAGGTTATTATTTCAGTCAGTGTTTTCTTCTCTCTGAACAACCTTCAATCCTTCTTCAAACCTTTCAACGAATTGTTTTCAATACACATGTACAACATTAATACGAATTCCACTTAACAGGTTTGGCTCAATTGTTACGTTGTTGAAAATTTCCATGATTACGTATAAGTGCTTTTGTAATACTAGTATAGTTTGTGATATACTCGTTTACAAAGCAAGTTTCAAATACTCACATTCTCCGAAATAAGTTTCGAACAGTTAACATTATTGATAGATAGAATGAAGCCGCCTATTCTATTAGGCCCATTCACCCTATTTTCATTCTTCTTTCAATATCATTAAAATTCAAGTCACGTTTTACCCCGTTTCCAGTCCTATACTATTTCATAAAATATAATATTACATACTTTAAACCTACTTATGATCATGAGATCATACTTACCTATTATAGATTAAGTTAATAGTATACGTGATACACTATGAAGATTATCCAGATGACTCAACGTTGTCGTGATAAGTTCATCTAAGCGATAAGAAAGATTGTAAAGATTGTATGGTTTGGATACTAACGAAGAATCTCAAGCACGATCTGGGGTTTTTTCTGGTTTCCGTGATCGCTTTTATTTTTAATTTTCATAGTAGAGATGGAGGCGAGTTACTTATGTCACATAGTCTCTTTTCTTACTAAAGAAATAAGAAATAAGAGTGTGAGTTGAATGTGAACTAAGAGTTAAAGTTAGATATACAGTACTCTTCATGTATGGTACATATATTATTTCATTTTGCTTAGAAACGATTCTGTTTCGTTGTCGGCATTCAATATTCATAATATGAAATCTGTTATTGAAACACGATACAGTAAAACGGAAAATCATTGATGTTATTTTTCTACTTTGACGCGTATTCCATAGACTATATGATGATTGGCCCCTTAAATGGAATTCTTTATTTGTTTGTCTGAAGTAAATTAATTATAGTTACACAATGCTGTTAAATAGGTTCAATATTATTATGTATTAAAATATTGCAAAATCAACAAACTTCAAAAGTATAGTCATTGGCCTTCGAGTTACAATAATTGCCCCCCACGTATATCAGTAATTGACAGTCTGGATATTTTTTTATTAAATTTTATTTTTTAGCCGATGGACTTTTATCGGCGGATGACTTAAGTCGCTGAAGTAAATGTCAACCGAGGACTTGTTACAGACTCAACGCACACGGTGTGCGGACATTTTGTTGCCCAAAAATTAGAAAAGCGGACAGAATACATTGCGTTGTAATTAAAATGAAGATTAAGAAAAAGAGAAGACGTTTCAAAAGAGAATACTGGGTCCAACTTTAAATTAGATCGAACGCGCAACGAGAACTAAAGTTCACTTTGCGTTGCTGCGACTAGTCACATGAGTTTTTGTTTCGGGGACTTTTATCCTGTTCTCTCGGTGTCCTCTGATTTTCGGGGGACTTTTTCTATGCAGTACTTTTAATTCGTCGTGTACGTTACTCGATGCAGTTGTAAGCGATATATTTCGACGCACAAAAAAGTCAGCGGACAAAAGTCCCTCGTCTGCGTAGAATTTTAAGAGAACTACATATGTCTTGTTTTTAAATTATATAAACTTATTTTATTAAAATTCTATTTACGCAATGGCTTGTGCATAAAGTGTTCATGATTGATCTCTTTGTCCCTCGATTTAAATCACATTTAGTCCCTCGGGATTAAAACGCTAATTTGGTCTGTGAAAACAGAGAACAAACTAGCCCTTTTCGAATAGATGTGACAAAAAATATTTATATACCACCCACCAATTCACACTAGACCAAGTGCAGAATGGGCCCAGTGCAGATTGGTCTAAGCTCAGAATGGGCCCGGTGCGGAATGGGCTCAGTGCGAAATTGGACCAGTGTGGAATGGGCCTAATGCTGAATATAGGTCCAGTGTCGAGTGGGCCCAGTGTGGAGTGTCGCAGAGCAAAATGGGCCGTGTCCCAGTGCAGAATGGGTCCTGGTCCATCGCACACGTTCCCGGTCCATTATTCACAAACCAACCTAGCGAGGCAGTTAGCACAGAGAGCTTACTACCTCGCTATCTTGTTATGGTAAATTTTCGCCTAGCCCTCATCTGCCAAACTACAAAAGAACTTCGTTCTAAAATTAAAAGGCAAGAAAATAATAATTAAATGCGTTTCGGTGATAAACATAGGTGCCATTGATTGTACTTCATACTAGAGACTATACCAAAGAATGACACACCAGAACTTTAACATTTTGTTGAATATAAGGTAAAACTCTACTAAAATACAATTTTCATCGATACAAAGTGGTTACATTTTACTAATTATGTCAAAAAATTCAACATTAAGTTACAAAATAACCTGTATAAAAACACCTATCCCTTATTGACTTCAATAAAATAGCTGCCTTTTCGTAGCCTGTGCGAAATGGTGACTATGAAACTTTGTTATTTCAATAAAATGCCATTCGTAGAGATCCATTATCTACTGATGATAGAAGAATGGCCATCAAAGATTAATAGTAAAATATTGTGTTCAGTATTTTATTTCTAAATTTCTCTATATTTTAGTGGGACAATCATTGTGGGGGGGCCAAAGTTAATATAGGTTCCCCCCTAATTGACACAACAATCACACTCTTTTTAATTCAATAGATTTATCAAATACCGACCGATACATCTAGAACAGGCAAACGCCATTATTATTTAAAAATACATCGTAACGATTGTTTAAGTCAAAAAATACTTCATGGCAGTTTCCATGTTCCTTTACAACATTTTTATTATTAGATCTTTACCTATGAAATTGCCGTTTTTCATGAAATAAGTTAACGGCCATTTTTTCTATTTATTTTTTGTTTTTTAATTTATCAAAGTATTTTCATATGCAATCAATGCATTTTTGCCAACATAGTGGTAGCTTATTGAAGTCCTTTTTGAAAAGTCTGCTGGCGGGAGGCAACATGTAAAATTCTTTAAAGGCATTTTGAACTGCGTCTCAGTTATTTAACTTCTTTCCCGCTAAAAAGTAATCCAAATTCTGAAAAAAAGAAGTCTATTGGGGCAAGGTCCTGGTCCAACCCCAGTTCTTGTAACTTGGAGACCATCTGCTGTACAGTATCAGGTCACGCGTTGTCGTTCAGGAGCAACGGAGCCGAAAGATTGACTAAAGCTGGTTGGATATGTGCGAGCTATTCCATCATTGTGTTCAGTTCATTACAGTACACATCTGCAGTGTTGGTCACCCCGTTCGGTATGAAGCTATGATATGACACCGGCGCTAGACCACGAAAGAGTGACCATCACTTTTTATCCCAGGATCTAACCAACTGGCTGAGCGCTTGTGATTGTCCAATTATGCAATTCTACGCAAATGGACCAATATTGTTTTAATGCTGACATCGAAAGCTGCTGCTAATTCAGCTGTTGATTGAGAATCATCAGCTTCCACAATAGCCTTTAATTCGTCAATGTCGACTAAAGATTTCGGTCGACCGCGGGGTTCATTTTCTTCAGGTCAAAATTTTCAGAATGGAAGTGGGCAAACTAATAACGGATGGTGCGATCGTTAGAGTGTTTGCTCCGTTTACGTCGTTGATATTGCGTGCCGCTTCTGCTGCTTTGCTGCCACAACGGTACTCATAGTCCATAATCATATTTTTAACGTATTCGTGATGACGAGAAAGGTTCAAATGCGCTAAAAACAGACCATTTGTTTAACAAAGAACTAATTTTCAAAAAAGAATTACATATTTTAAAAATAAAATTAATTTGAACTTAGAATTCTCAGCGATAAAATAAATAAATTAAACTTGAAATAGCCAGTACGGCAAAACGGCAACTTCATTGGTAAAGACCTATTATTTGTCGTTATAGCGACCATAGAAATAAACATTTTCCGTCTGTCTATTTAAGGTTCATGAGATACTGACAGTAGATAGAGGCCTATTATTAAAGCGCGAGTCAGTCGAACATACAAATAGTTAGTTCATCAAGCCAAGGGAACCGGGTAAATAATAATGTGGTTAGTTTACCGAGTGCAATTGAATGTGTAATTGTTAAAATAAATAACATATTTTTTACAGTTCCCTGCTATTTTCATTTACTTATGTTACATGGCATTACTTCTTGTCTAACTTCGTGATTCTAGGTCATCGAAAAGCACTCGAATAGCATAGGTTTCCTTTTCTTTGCTAAATATACATCATAGGCACAAACAGAGTAACAATATGTTGTCTGTGAGCGGGGGTGCGTTCGGAACGCTGGAGTGCGTTCGGTTGCTGGGCTGCGTTCCCAGTTTACGTGCCGGCCTCATAAATCGGCTCCTACTTCGTCAAAGCTATTTTTATTTAATTTATGTAAATGTTTTTTTTATTAAGGAATATTATGTTACTATACACATATCTGTGTGTGTATGTATGTATGTGTACGTGTCTATGTATACGCAATATGCACATATATGCGTATCTGTGGATATACGTGCATGTATGTTTATATGGTTAATGTGCAATTGTTTGATGTGTGCTTAAGATGTAATTTTATAATTGTTCCAAAAATGTAAATGTAGAAATGTCTTTTTTTTGTTCTTGTTTTGTTTTTATTATTAAGTATTCTTATATAATATACCTGGTTTTTTGTTTACTTTATAGCGTCTAACACGTCCTCACACAGGCCCTGCCAGAATACCAGCGCTGATACAGTGAGAGAATATTTTCTCAATGTATCAGCATAAGCTGAGGCAGGGTCCTGATTGACCGTCTTAGTTTTAGTATTTAATTTTTGTTCTTAGGTTAAGTTTCGTTTTTATATATTTTTTTCTGTTTCTTTTAGTAGGTTTTAATATTATATATAACATGGCCAATAAAAGTTTTTAATTTCATTTTATTTCATTTCAATATTATATGATGTTTATTTCAGGTGGCTACGATCACTCGTATCTGAGAAAATAAAAAGTTTTCGGTCTTTTGATTTGAGAGAAGGAACCCTAATTTATATAAGCAGTATCCATTATCATATTAAGAACTAAAACAATATTGAATCAAAAATATAAGAACATACAATGTTACATATACATGTTTACATACACGAGTTTTCAGCAAGGTTTCGCATACAAAATTTAATTTCCCCATCATTCTTTTAACTTTTATAATTCGTATCTTAGCAAATTCCAAATTCAAATAAATCCAATAAATATAAAGTTACGTTACTATGGAACAGCAGGTTTTAATAAAGCCTATTACAAGGTATCTGATTACACTTCAAAGCAAACATGCTTGGGTTTGAAATGTAATATTCCTCACAACAGGCTGTTTCTATAAACACTGTAAGAATAGGTAAATTATAGATATTTTGTAAATCAATTGTTTAACGTTGAGGAATTTTTCTCCATATTTAAAAATATCCTAAACGGGAAACAGGAAAAGGTAGACGAAAATTCAAAAGACTTTGTATTATTCGACGACCTCCTTGGCCGAGTGGTATTGTACGCCGAGTTTCAAGGTGTCAGCTTCTCAGAGGTCCTGGGTTAGAATCCGATGTTAGTATGATGAATACGATCATTATATATACTTAAATGCGATCAGTATTATGTTATCCGTTATCCTAATATCTCATAACACAAGGCGAACAATGCTTACTTTGGGGCTAGGCTAATTAGTGTGAGTGTTGGAATTATAATAAATAATTCCAACACTACTAATTATTTGAACTCTCTATTAATTATTTGAATAAATAAAAGACTTCCTTTTTACGATAATAGTAACCTACACTCGTGAGCTATAAATCCGGGTCACTTAAAGAATCCTAAAAATAATTAGAATTAATGAAATAAATTAAAATCAATAGACAATACAATACTCGTTAAATGAAGATATTAATTTACTCCTTATAATATTTCTTAAATAAGATATTAAAACTTCTTAGTTATTGTAAAGTAATACCATAAAAAATCAATCTTGAAAAATGGGAGACTGTCGAAAGTGGAACTACGAAATTACTGTATTTGTTTTTGCTTTTGTTTCTAATCTGTCATTTACCATTCATATAAACCATGTCGATAGTGTTCAATATTAATTATTAAAGCTGTAATCATGTCGCTTACATCTGAAGAATGCACCAGAATTCTCAGAATTCAGGAAACCGGCCGGAGTCAGCGCGTAACAGCCAGGACTGTCGCTGTGTCGCTGTCAACAGCACAAAAAGTTCTCCGAGGAAACTGGCTCTAACCGTTACGAGGAAACTGGCTCTAACCTACGCAAATCAAGAACAGGCAGAACCGGATATACCACACCACGAGAAGATCGATACTTGGTGAATACCATGCTTAGAAATCACTTTCTCACAGGAACTGAAATTACAAATCAGTTTTGACGCCTCGGAAGAAGTAACCCAAGCGCATGGACAGTAAGACGACAACTTGTTGAAGCTATCTTGAAACTACTTACACCTGCAAAAGGCCCTAAACTGGAGCGTGGGCATCGTATTTCAAGACTTAGATATGCCCAGAACCACTTAAATTGGACTATTTATGATTGGTCACACGATAGAAGACACAGAGTATATAGAAGACCTGGAGATAGATTCAAGCAAACATGCTTTAAAGAAAAAGTAGCCTACGGTGGTGGGTCTGTACTTGAGTGGCCCGGAATTTCTTCTGAGAGTCGCACAGAACTGGTGTTCATAGAAAACGGCACTTTAACTAGCGAAAAATATGTGCAAGAAATCTTAAATGAACACGTTGCTCCATTTCTGGTTAATTTGGATGAGGTTGCTATTTTTATGCATGACAATGCCCGACCTCATACAGGTTGTATTGTGAATGACTACCTTTAAGAGATGAACATTACTCTTATGGAGTGGTCAGTACGCAGCCCGGATATCAACCCGATCGAACATGCTTGGGACGAGCTAAGGAGACTCGTAAAACAACGAAACCCTCCCCCAATTAGGCTTTGTGAGCTCAAAATTGCTCTCACAGAGAAATGGGAAAATATTCCCCAAAATTGTTTAAGAAACTTGGTGTACAGTATACCAAACCGGGTAAACGCAGTAATGGAAGTACGAGGAAACAATACGAAGTCTTAAAATTCAAGAAAATCGTAATCTTGTTGAAAAATGGCATGTTTCCTATTTTTGTTTTAAGGCGAGATCAGACAGTTTTTTTCTTTATGTATTTTTTTGTAAATAAAATATGGTGACTCATAAATTTTATTACTTTCACTAAAGGAGTATAATTGTCTAATAAACACAATTTATTTCATTCAGCTAGCATTCTTAGTTTGCGAGAATTTTAGGATTCTTTATGTGACCCGGATTCATTGCTCTCGAGTGTATTTTCTCCAAAGTAACAGACTTCAATGCTTTATACGAAGTGATATATTATTTTGAACCTTATAATTAATACGTGAAAATGTTATTCAATAGCATCAAAGAAAGACTAACTTTAAATTGTATCTACGTAGATAGGCTGACCTCTAGAAAAGTTACATCTGATACTTTGGTATGGAATGGAACACAGTGCGGAACTATCGCTGTTACAAATACCTGTTTGTATCGCGGTTTTATATTCATCGATCGTGCAGAGCGTGAATGTAGCTGACGATGTATTCAAAGCAGCTGTCTGTCTACTGCATACCGGCACAACTCTCGGCTATTTAATTTAACCAACAACGCAATTGTTCGGTTACTAATACGAAATACAGTTCATCATAGTGTTGAGTAGGACTTACAAGAGGCGGTACATTTGTCCCGGACATGACGCCAAATTGTAAGAGCGGCTCAAAATTTTAAAATGTACTACTTCACATTAAATGTCGCGATAGTCGCGTCTCGTTACTCACTCACTCTTCGTAAGTCTGAGAGAGAGAGCGAGGCATAACATTTCATTTAAGTCCTCTACGCACTATCCATCTGTATCTCTATCTGTTTTACGTGTATAGCGCTGTCCTGCATGCTGGATCCAGCAATATTGATAGTGCGTAGAGGAGGTGCTACTCGTGTACACAAACGTAATGTCGTGCTTCTGTACGCCTCAATGTCATATTTGTACTCGTCACTTCAAATGTATTGCCGAGCTTCAGTACGCCTCGCCTCATTTGAAGTGGGACATTGTACTGGTTCAGTACAAAAAAGAGGCTACTCTTACAAACTCTTTTTCAAGTCGTGTCCTACCCAACACTAGTTCATCATCGCATTTCATTGTTAATGGAGATACCATTTCAGTGCTGGCACACGGACTTTCATAATATCTAGGTACAAATATGCATAATGAAGGAGAAAATATTACATAAATTACTTATTGATAGAGGCAAGCCACACATAGACGTTTCAGTCATAACTGAAAATAAGAAAAAAGAAAATCTCTTGAGAGTTAGAGTAAAAGATTTTTTGAAAGTAACCTCCACTTTAAGTTTTGGTGTGTAAGACGTAGTAACTATCAAGTAATCTGTGGTGTAAGCTTCAATGGCTTCACGGGATTGGGAATTGGGTTTAGGTAGAGGTGGAAAGGAGGTGGAAACTTTTCTATTACATCACCACTGGACTGCGGATGGTTAAAATTTTTTTTTCTGTTTATTTCTTTTTGATGTGTAACATCTTTCCTCTCGCTTTCCTGCAATTTGTGGGAGTGATTTGAAATGGGACGGAAGTGTGTAACAGGCTTTTTGATTTGATTTTAGAACATCATAATGTTCAAATGGCTTATTCCTTTTGTAGTAAGTTTTAGTTCCTTTTTTTACTAATATAAGGTGAGGTTTCAAATGTTACACATCATACGCGACTACTGTAAGGCTCGCTCGTTTTTATTTCATCTTCTCAGCGTATCGAAGAGAAAATGAGATCTCCATCTACAATACCTACAACTGTACTACACAGTCGATAGGTGGAGAATATTATTTTGAAATGGGTCATTTATTTAGGAAATAGCTGGTGGTTTTCTTATCAATTTAAATATATTCTAGTAAAGTAGATACGTAAATGTTTATATTTATTAACAGACGAAAAGAACGGAGGATTTTCTTAAGTCAACGCGTATATATATATATATATTGTTGATGTGTAACATGTTTTTTTGTTTTCTTTTCGCTTTCCTGTAATTTGTGAGAGTGATTTCGGGTGTGTTCCGAAACTTAAGCCAGTACGCTGGCCAGCGGTAATGACGTCAAGATTTCGACGCCATATTGCACTGGTGTGCCGCCATATTATGCTGGTGAGAATACTGAGACGTATAATAGCTGGGTGTATACGCTCTGCATTTAGTGAAGGTCTTTTTTGTATTAAATTGATAATAATGGAATCTCAACAAACAGAAAACATTGTTTTGATCGATGAGGGAAATAACAGGATTTACACTCTTAATTATATTTTTTGGAGCATGAATGTTGCACACAAACACGAGACTGCTTGAATATAGCGCCAGTTCATGACGTCACCGCGCTGATCAGTGTATTTGGAAAATTTGTAATGAATCAACAGCATGGCGTCGATTCTTGACGTCATTAGCACTGGCCAGTATACTGGTTTATATTACGGAACACACCCTTCGTGAATGGGCGGAAGTGTGTAACAGGAAGTCGCGAAAGCGCGCGCATTTTGCTTTGATTTTAGAACATAATGTTCAAATGGCTTATTCCTTTTGTAGTAGGTTTTATCTCTTTTTTTACTAATGTAAGGTGAGGTTTCAAATGTTACACATCATACGCGACTACTGTAAGGCTCGCTCGTTTTATTTTGTCTGTTAAAAATGCCTATGAACACTCTTACCGTAGCTGTAAAATAAGTAATTGATGTTTTTGGCACCTTACTATTCTGTTTGGAAATTTTATCCCACGCAAGAAAATATTATATTATAAAAATAATAAAATCTCACATATCCGCATGTTCTTGTAATTACAAAAAAGCAATCCCTGACATCAAAATTCACAAAAAAATATACTGAATTATTGACCATAAAATAATAATTAAGTAAAGCAAGTCGTTTCTATAAAAAACAATAACATAAACCTGCATAACGGTAAATAAACTATGTCGTGTAATGCGTTAGGTATTTCATAACTAGGAAAATCCTATCTAGCCTCTTCCTTAAAGATGAATAATACATCTTTATCAATATAGATCGTGATAAGTAACACACAAAAGGTATAAAAGCGATGAATCTCTATTGATCGACGATAATAAAAACGAAAGGCAGTAAACTAACGAGAATATGGATTTTTTTAACAAGATCGCCTTGCTGGCAACTATGGTGAGAAATAATTGTTATTTTTTAAACCTCAGAAAATGTTTTATTAGAATGTGATTGACATGTTTTAAGATGCATTAAGTCATCATCAGCATATTAATGTGATAACTGCTGGGGAAGAGGCTTTCCCTACGGATGGAATAGGGAGACTGGGATATGACACACCACGCGGGCCCATTGCAGTTTGGTGGGTGCTAAAGACTGCATATGCAACCTGGACCGACGGTTTATCGTGCTATTCAATGCACAGAGGTAGGCTCTTAATAATGAATTTTTGGGCTCCCATCCTGTACCCGGCCATTGCGAAAACTGCGTAACTTCTATGATAGGGTTTACATTACATAATCAGTATGATTTAGTTCTTTTTTAACTTAATTGTTATCTTTATCACCTCTATCCCATTTTAATTTCTATAGCGAAGCGGAGCATACTCTCATGATGCTCACAACAACATATGTACAACAATTTTAAATAAAAAATATGTTTCTAAAAGTCAAAAGTCAAAAAAGTCAATTTTCATAGTCACCAACGCTATGATCAAAGATTATCTGTTACAAGCGCCGTGATCACGGAGAAACTCCATCGGAGACTCACAAAAAATAAGGCATATGATAGCAATCCCACTAATAACTATAATGTACGGCAAAATGTGTGGATATCCTTGGAGGACGTCTATGCTCAGCAGTGGGCGACGTACGGCTGAGATGGATGGCAAAATGTCAGGACTATTAAAAATAAATTGCATCATGCTTCCTACTTAAAAACATATACTTAACACATCTTTTATTCACAGTGTCTGATAGCGTCAGTGGTCTGCCAGATACCTCAAGGTGCTGCACACACCTCCCAAGGACGGCCACATGAAAACCAATATCGAAGCCTAGGGACACGAAAAAAGTATCGATACTTTGTGGTATCGAGTACTTTTCCTTTCGATACCGATACTTTTGTACTCGATACTTTGTATTCGATACTTTTACTTATTGAGTACTTTTTGGCAAGTAAGTATCGATACCTTTAAAATTTGGATAAGCGCCTCATATTGTTATGACATATTCAAATTCTTTCCAATCTGTGACTGTGTTTATTTTGCGCTTTGTTTTGTTTCATAGTTATTTATTTAGCGACCATATTGTTAGGAATTGTGATTGATGATTCGCCGTTTATTGTGCTTTTCGCTTGACTGCATTTGATGTATTCAAGTGTAACACTATTATTCTGTCTGTGCTGTGTATACCTATTTGAAACCACGGACCTGAAAAAAAGACGGACGTAACCTCTTCTATAATTATAATATTGAGTGAAGCATGCCAATGGCCGCCGTTAACTGCGTGTCAGATTCAAGTTAACATTTTAATTATTAATATGATATTAATGAACACTTTTTAAGTGTCAGAAATCACAGCTATTTTCTTTTTATTATATAATATAGCAATTTGTGAATTAACATGTCCTTTTTCTGTTTTTGATTATACGTACTATAATAAAATTCGATTGTTTTTCTTTCAATTTTTAAACCGTGGGGGGGGGGGGGGGGTTGCTCATCAGGCCACAGAGGATCCGATAAGGCCCTATGAAATGTACTCGATACTTTGAAGTATCGATACTTTTGTTTCGATACTTTTACGAGTACGATACTTTTTTACCGATACTACTCATGAGTACAGTATCGATACTTTCTATTCGATATCGTGTCCCTATCGAAGCCGCAGGCAAGCGCAGGACTCGAACATTGAAACGGAACCACCCACCCCACCCATCAGCTGGGTCGAATGTGACTTAACCACTACTCCAGTGCTCTCTTGCTCTGATTGCAGCACCCTCATGATCTGCAAGTACGGAGGTGGTCTCCTGAAACCCTGCAGAGACCCTCTAAGGCCACACTGTAACAAGGGTACTTGCTCCGATGTAGCAGCTGATGGCTGTTAATCAAGCACTGCTTCACACATATTATTGTAGTTTGTGTTACTTGCACCTCACTTGTCTATTCGTGTTTGCTATTTGTAGGCATGACATCAGTCTGTCCTTTTCACTCCTTGTAGAGCAAGAACTGTTGGCCAAGTTTAGTGCCGGTATTAAATAGATATATAAAGAAGTTAATTCTCTACAAAATAACTTTTATCTTGAAGATTGCAACAAAAATGTATATTAATACTTATAATTTAAATAAACAATTATATAAAATTTAATTATTGACTTAAGAAATTTCCAAACCTGTGTAGTAAATTAGACATTACTAACTTTTGCATATTTTCGTTAATCAAAATGCTTTTCATATTTAATGGCGACCAAAAAGTGAATAATATTTGAAAAGCAACACTCTAATTTAAATATCATCTTCTTATTTTTAACAAATAAGTAGCAATAATTTAATAGTAAGTTACCTTACTTACTTAACTCATACAAAAATACGATGGAAATTTTCATGTTCTCTTTAACTTGGAATATCAGTATTATGTTGAATCATTTGACCTTAGTACTTCTCTTTTTTAAATAAAACACTCAGAATGAAATATCCAGCTACTGTAGCAGACGACGAAAAATTTAATTAACGTAGGCGGAGCTGACGAGGACGTCAGAATGGCAAATAAAAAGGAACAACGTTTCCAATAAAAATTCTTGAATGTTGCGTGTGCACCAATTTCTTGGATTGGGACCCATATCAAGTTTCTATTATATGAAATACCAGATACGGAGGGCATAAACATTTATACGAGCTTACGGTTCAACGACACGGAACTCATGTGTATTTATTGGATTTGATAGCATTTTTGCTTACATCCCATTGCGAATGATGCTCTTCGTAAACACAAGCACAAAAAATAAAATAATATTTGTAGCTACAGATAAATAGAATCTCTTGTAAGAATATTTAATGTAACTAGCAAAAAAACAAGGAAAGCAAATTTTTCAGGTGCCCGTGACTTCAATGCGAGGAAAAATAGGTCCACATGCAAACGTCCGTGAAAAGGTTACGCATTTATAATATTAAAGATGAAGAGAAAAAGATAGTAACATGTTTAAGGTAAAGCATATAATATCTCAATGCCTTTATGAATATCATTACTGTTGGTTGATATAGTCAAACCCATATCAGTGAATAGAATTGAACTACGAATAATTAATTAACTATGGGAATGCTGCATCTACGCGTAGCAACTTAAACATACATAATATAAAAGAGGCATAGTGTATAGGGGTGATGACGTGGTAAAGTAAACGAAATTTCAAAAAATAATGGACACTTAGGCCCGTAACATAGAAAGATTCTCAGTAATGAATCTAGTCTTGAACATAGTTAGAAAGGGATGTCGCTATGTGCTATATATAGCGTTATAATCGAGTAAAGATCAACACTTAGTTGTCATTCTGTAATACGGGCCTTAGAGTACGTTCAGATGATAGGCGTTCAACGCGCGTTTTTCTAACGCACGCTGTGCGCAGTGCGCATCCAATAAAAACGCGCGTTAGCATCTGAACTACTCGAAGAAAATACATGTACTTGCAAGGGCGTAGCCAGGATTTAGTTTAGGGGGGGGCAGGCAAGTGAAACTAATATGTTCGCTACAAAAACTAAATTTCATATAAACAAGAGCAATTTTCTCGGTTCTTCGCAGAACCGTTTCAAGACTTCACCTGAAATTGCATGTAAATTTTTTTGTTCCATTTTTCGCTGGACGCAACATTTTTGCTGGTGGGTTGTGTTGAGAACAAGAGCGAAGTTAACTTATTTTTATAATGCCTCTAAACCTGTGTTCTAAACGGGCCATAGTTGCCCGGCAATGTGTGGCTACGACAGATGGCCCGGCAAAATTATATTTTTAAGAATACCTTAATACTTGTTAGTTGTACACACAGTAACATTATACAGACTACAGACTTTAAAAAAATCCTTATATCCATCATTTTACGCCCAAGAAATGCTTAACGTACGTACGAAATCACTTCACTGTTTACGAGTAGTCCTATCGAAATTAGAGCTTTAGTAACGTGACTAATGAGAGTGATGTGCAATTCTATATTTTTTTAAAATTTTATATTTAGTTTTTGGATTATTTATTATTTAATTTTTGGTTCTGAAGCTCCTCGATCTGGGGGTGGGGGGGGGGGGCAGTGTTAAATGCCTATAATCTGAACGAACTCTTATTTTTTCTTCTGTCAATCAAATAAAAAAGTACCAAGATAAACCGGTCAAAGTTTAGGAGTGGGGGCTTTTGACGTCACTGCTAAGTAAAAATTGTGCCAAGACGTGACGTCATTCGACATTTCAAATAGTCTACCTGATAGACGCAGAAAAAAACCATCTGTTGGTCATCATCCCTATTTCCACTCAAATAGGAGCATCTGTCTAGAGAAAAATCCTTAAAGATCACAGTACGAACGTTTATTTTTTGATAGTGTTGTGTTCTGTTGGAGATTAAGGTTCCAGGGTTCCACTGGTAAAGGAGGGGTCGGATTAAGATGAAGTAACTGGATCTTCGCAAAATTGCAGCGCCTTTAAAAAAGTAATCATTGGTTAAGTCTTAGCAGCGATTAAATGTCGCTGACAAAGCGATGATTAATTATTGCGTAGAAATGAAACGATCGCCGAATGATCGTTCAGTTCATCAACGACATCTCGTTGGGTCTGTCTAATCGCATCGCATCCTCCTTATTTTTTATTTTTTTTATTTTTTATTTTGACTGAACGTAACAATACTGTAGCATTGACTGTAGGTCCCACACTAGGAGAAACCTGTATCGTGGGCACACTTATAATAAATAGGATGGCGTCACATTAATAATTTATATGTAATTATTATTTGTAACAAAACAAACCTAATGAAATTTAACGAATTATATAACAACTTGTCGTACGTAGATGGATGACATGATTTTTATGGTGAAGTGAAGAGCTCTGCTTTCTTGCTCTCCCCTTGTAAACGATATTAGGTGTGCAATCTTGTGGAACAGTAAATATAGATTGCTGGGGTTATTTACACGCAAAACCGCTTCATACTTTTTTTTGGCTATAGTAACAAATACCTGAGTTCCATTCCTATCTATACTTATAATAAATCTGTAGAGAGGTCAATTCTGTACATGAAATATATTTTCAAAATAACTATCAGGGGGTGATTAGTGATCGATACTGATGCCAAAAATGCAATCAGTAAAATTTTTGTCTGTCTGTCTGTCTGTCTGTCTGTCTGTGTGTATGTTCCTTATAGAAACAAAAACTACTCGACGGATTTTAACGAAACTTGGTACAATTATTCTTTATACTCCTGAGCAGGTTATAGTATACTTTTCATCACGCTACAGTCAATAGGAGCAGAGAAGTGAAGGGAAATGTTGGGAAAACGGGAGAAGTTACTCCATTTTTTTAGCTTCCGTTGCGTGTGCAGCCTTAATGGTTAAAGTTACATAGAAATCATGTATCACGGAAATATTCTACATAAAATTGTTTAAAAAATATCCTGCAACAGCATATGTCTATCTTTTATGGTTGACTCACAATAACACGTGTAACTCCTGATAGCTTAGCAGTTCGGAGCATTCTGATTATATTTGTTTACTCTTACGTATATAATACTCTCACTCATCCCTAATTTAAAAAAGTTAACATTATTACCTATTCAATAAATAAAGAATCATAGAAATCGGTATAGAAACACCAAACTTATACATGAAATAAGCCATCGCGCCGTCGCACGTGAATACTGAATCATGCTATAAGGATAATTTTTGTGTAACGGTTGCCGCGCTCGACACGGGTCGCGGCGGCGGTAGGTATAAGAAGAATGTCATTGTGTATAATACAGGCCTGAGAACAATAACTATAGTCTACACTTCAGCTCTACACCGAAGCGAAGTGAGGGCGGGCCACTAGTAGAGAATAAAATCTGATCCTATTTCTTTAGCTGGCGCGCCCGCCTTACCCCTCATGATCATATATGCGTGCGTTGTACTCGATCCTTATTTTGTTACGGAGTTATTTTAAAAGTATGATACCTCCTTCAATATCCATTGAAATCAAATAATGTCAGGGACAATTTTATTAAAAAATAGATGAATAACGTCTTTATTATGATAAATATTGATATCATGTTTATAAAAACATCTTCGCAAATATTGCATTATTTCAGAACAAAGATTAGGTACCAATAAAAAATATTATATTGTGTCCGCCCACCTGTCGCGGATTTTGTTTTTAAGACAACTTTTATAGGAGATCTATTTTTTCATACATGATTTTTGTGTCCCTTTAACTGGTTACGCAACGCACGCAACGAGAGCTCTGAAAAGAAATATTTTTTCCCGTATTCGGAACATTTTTTATGTCTTATGATAAATTCCTAATGAATAATTCCTGAGATTAGCACGTTCAACCAAACAATCAAACCCTTCAGTTTCGTCATAGTGTGTCATAGTGCCTTTAACAGCGAGGTTAAGTTCTAAATTGTCAGCAACTAAGATCGCTGCGATAGACAAAACCTTGGAAAATCACTCTCTTTTAAAAGTTATAAATTAACAATAGCCATTGAAACTCGCTATGTCGACTTTGAAGGGTTAAGGTAACCTTTGGATGTTTGGTAATATTTCCATTCCTTGAAACAAGGGATAAAATCGCTTGTTTTCAAAGTTTCTTTGCCCTTTCTATGCTCATTGTTAATTAATTCACAACCCTAGCAGTGGTAAAAAGTATTGTAGATCCAACAAATAAAAGTTTGTTATATATTTAGAAAATAATACGAAGCACCACATAGTGCTTGCTGAAAAATCATTTTAGTAAAGAAGCATTTCATGTTTCTTAGAGACTGAGTTTATTGTTTACATAGAAGGGAAACTCTAAATATTATTGGCTTCATACATGTAAGACTTTTGAGACTAATTCTGTATAATTGTAATTGTAATTAATAATTGTAATTTTAATTGTGCTTTGTACGTAATTTAATATAAAATTTCAAAGCAAATTCAATATCGATTGTTCAAGAGTCCCTACATTTTGTACTGTTCCTTTTATTCAGTCGAATTGGTGACAATATCTAAATAAATATTTACCACAAACAATACAACAATACGGGGTTGGTATTTGACTTGTGACTTAAATCTTGGCATTTCCTTCATAAGAACACTACTCCATATGAAAATAAGCTAAGCAAGCTATACGGTGTTGGTAAATTATTATTGTTTTAAAAAACCGTAAATTTTTATGTATAAAAATAGAAACAGCACTGCTTATTTATATTTAAAGTTTTCCCTAAGAAAATATATAAATTACGGCATGAGAATCTTACCTGATTCGCAATATGAACCTGCAGTTACTTGAATGTAGTACTAAGAGAATGAATGAATATTTTATTAAACTATGAGCATATTTATAAACTCAAATGGTCGAAAAGTTTTAAACATTCATGCATCTGAAAAGTTAATCTCATAATGACAGTCGTATTATTCAAAATGATCCGCAGCGAGATACTGGTGTGCTTATCCTTGATTTTGGTAATATAATTTTGAAGGACCAGTATTGGATTTTGTATTTTAATGACTTTTTTTCGCAGTTCAAGTTTTTAAACTGTTTAAGTAGATAGTCATTATTACTAATTGCAACTGTTTATATTACGCATATTGTTTTGTTCCCTTTACAAAAAATTTGAGCTTACGTTCCAGGTCGACTATCATATAAAAGCAATTGAAGAGCTGCCTCAACTAATATCAAATAGCAATCGAGAGAAAAGTTGCTTTGAAATCGAAGCAATTAAGTTTGGTGGCTTAGTTGTAAAAGTATTAGACACTTTTTATCGTAAAGTTAAATCGATATTAAAATATTTCACTACTTTATTTCCCACGATAATTTCTTGTGATTTTAATTATCCGGTGAGTACTCGTTTATTACATTTATGTACTGATTAGTTACAATTACGTTCATAACCTTTGTAATTATAATAATTTACAAAAAATACGCCATAGTACGCCGAGTTTCAAGCTGTCCCTACTCGTGAGTTCCCGGATTCGAATCCCGGTGCGAGCAGATGTTTGTGTGATGAATACGAACATTTGTACTCCATTAAATAAAACGGGTTAATGCACGAAACTTTATTTATTTATTGACGTTAAAACCTAAGAAACAAATTTGTACTCCAGTCATGAATGTTCTATATGTATTTCTATATAAATATACATATATATGTATCAGTGTATGTTTTCAATCCGTTACCCTAATATTCCATAACACAAGCCTACAGTGCTAACTTTGGGGCTAGGCTAATTGGTGTGAGTGTTGGAAATATTTATTTATTCATATTATTATTTATTTATTTATTACATTAATCTTAATTGTCGTAGCAGAAAAAGATATACTCGAACCCCTTATCAATAAACGAAGACTAAGCTTGGATTAGTTACTTCTCCGTTGATTGAATGACAAATAACATTTAAGTAATATAAACAAAACACGGCGTAACTAGTCTAAGCTTATAACGTTATTTTTATAAATTATAATAATTACAAAGGTAATGAACGTATGATAAAGTATATTTCTTACATAATTCTCTAAACTTAATATGTACTATCGAACAAATTGATTTATTATAGGACCACTTGCCCAATAATCCGCTTAAAAATTACAAAACAGATAGATTTTCTTCTTTACCGATTGTGTAATTGCACTTGGTACCATGGGGCAAATACCTTGGACCTTCTAGTAACAAGAAAACTGTATTAAAGATTTCCTTAATAGGGACACTATAATCTCCCATGCCAAATGAGCGCTGGCCGAGTCTTCCGCCACGCCTGCATCAATGACGTCATCCGCAGGGCTCTTGTCGCTATCAATGTATGAGCGGTCCTTGAGCCTAATGGCATCTTCCGCGATAGCAAGAGACCTGTTCGGGATGACGCTCATTCCTTGGAAGCAAGGTCGTCCTCATGTATGGGACGCAACCTGCGTGGATACGCTTGCTCCGTGCCAAACAGGTAGTACCTTCCTAGCTGCAGGCGCGGCGGCGGCCTCTGCCGAGTGCTCCAAGCGACGCAAATATTCAGCTATCAATAAGAACTACAATTATGCCGTTTGATGTTGAGTTCCCATGGGCTCCAAGCGCTCGTTCCAATTTTAAGGAATTGTCAAAGAGAGTTATTTTAATCTATCTCTATCTTGTTTCAATAGTAGTATAGTATGTTCAGTGAACATTTTTCACCTGTAGAACTTGTTACCGGAAAATATTAGAAGGGGTCGCACTCAGGGCTCGTTCGCTGAATTTTCTATCCTTATTTAGAACATAAGTAGTGCCTCTGTGACTTGTATATACCACCAATATGATCATAATAATAGAATTTTTCATTTTTTTTCATTATTTCTTTTATACCGATATATTTATATATTGATCAGTAGGTATAGAAAAATTATAGTTTTGATTTTCATGTGGCAGATACAATATCCGACTTGGACAAGCGATTATTTATAACTATGCTGCTTAGTTCCTATTGTAGTATAGCAACATCCAGGGCAGTTCTGAATTTATGTGCCATGTTCTTGATAGTTGCCGCGTGAACAGGCTTAATTTAAAATGGAATACAAAACTCTTTCCACAGCCCACCATAAGCTGCCACAACTGCCACCAAGTAATACGATGCTTACCTTACAACGTCGGTATCGTCAGCAATTGTTTCGGTTGTTTCCCATACTGCAACGAAGGCCGCTGTTCACAAATTCCACAGGAAACATGTCTGTTACCAAACTCGAGTAACATTACAGTCGCAGTGGATACTCGTTCACAAAGCAACTACTAGTACTAAAATATCATCATAGCTCAGTGTAAAAGACAAAATAATTCATTCAACTATTTCATTTTTTAATATATTATTTTAATGAATTGTGTGTCCCTGCAGTTTTATTGTAAGCAAAGTTTTTGTTACTTATATTGTACCTACATGCTGTTCGGAAAACTTCGCGATGAATGTTGTTATCTTAAATTTTAAATCAATGATTTTTAAAATCGCAATGAAATAAAGACGAAAAAGAAATCAATGGTTTATCAGGATGAAAATGAAATTTCAATAAAGTGTACTTCAATGGCGTATCAGCAGCGATATTTATAACTGGGTTAATTAATTGGTTGTCAGGAATTTGCCCAAATTCTTCAAACACAGCCATCGTTTCGATCTTTCAGTACCTTAAGACTTCTTGGGAAGTTAGGAAGGGTTCCATATTTTTTGGAAACCAAACCAACCATTATTTATGTAGGACCTAGGACTTCCAACTTTTTAATGATGTGATTTATGATGCTTTTTTCTTTTATCGTTAATTTTATCTTTAAAAGTAATATTTTGATCTTGAGAAGCCGGGAAGAATACAGTTACAAAATTAATGTAACCTAGTTCAGACAAATTTGATTATCGTACTCTTAATTAGTATGATTTGATCTTTCAGTATCTTAAGACTTCTTGGGAAGTTAGGAATGTTTCCATATTTTTTGGAAACTAAACCAACCATTATTTATGTATTACCTAAGACTTTCAACTTTTTAATGAGGTGATTTATAATGCTTTTTTTTTAATTTTGTCGAACTTAAAATTTATTATTATTATTAAGGTATATTATTATAGGGGCGAATAGCGCTCACCTCAGTAACTCTAACAAAATGGAACGTAGCAACACCCCCACATCGCGTAAAGTGCGTTGGGTAGGGGCCTCTAACAGACAGTAGATTGCCCTCCACCTGTATTTCTGAATTTTTTAAGTGTTTTAGTTGTATTTTTTTTAAGGTTAATACAATCAGACTCTTTTACATAATGAAATCCTAATAAAGTAAATAAAATTATACTTTACTTTATTAATATTGAGATACAATTTTACTAAAAAAATCAAAGCCGGCGCCGCAGGTTAGTGATGCAGCTTCTTGTCACACGTTTTTAGAAACGATCCAAATAGTACGGCGAATAAAGACAATGTGCCTCGGAAAAATTAGGGGAAGCTGGATTTTCGCATGAACCTTCATGCTTCATTACACTTGATATACTTGCACTTAAAAGTAGACACATATAAATGTTGCCGTGCAGCACTAAATGTTGGTGGAAGAGTAGATAATTCTACAGGTTTTAGTATTATAATTTATTTATTATAAGGTTCAATCATATCTACTCCAACATAAAGGTCGTATGACAATCGAGAAATTTTGGTTGTCTAACCAACGATATTAAATATCCGATATAGATGAAGTAAAAGGTATTTAATATCGTTGTGTCTAACCATCTTTGTCTAGCCCGAAATAGAATACATTCTACCTGGAGTTGGATACTCCAACTCTAGGGCAGAAGGTATTCCATTTCATATTGGGTTTAAAATCAAATTTTCTCGAAAACTGTTAATTTAACGAAAAAAGTAAAATTATATTTTTTGTTGCCAATTTCTGAAGCTACAAAGATAAGCACTAACTGTGACCGTCAACGAGATAATCGTGAAAAATCGTTTGTTGTGACCTTTGACTTTAAGTAATATTTTAGCGGCACATGATTGTATCAATGGGGTTATGTACTTTTAGGATTTTGTTTAGAATCACAAAAAGGAAGGGTCATACAAAAATCCAGCTTTTCCCTAATTTTTCAGAAGTTCCGTCTTTTTTTTCGTCATTCCCCGTACTAAAAGTAGATTGAAACAAAAGGTTATGAAAATGCTGATCAGTGACTAACTATTGTTACTAATACCACTTCGAAATACAAACAGTTTTACGTGTAAAATTCATTTATCGACAGGTCAGAAACATTTCCACTTATGTTTATACTGTAAACAACAAGGCATTTATGATTTCATTATGAACATATTGATCTTATTTCAAAGGAATAAGATCAATATGTTCATTGACTAATAATGGGACAAAAGTCTTAACGTAGTCTATTATTCATTGAAAGTATATAAACTACAAATGTCAATCAGTGTTCATCAGACACTGAAGAGACGGAAGACTTATCATCATGATCTCCAACAAAGCTTATATAATTTTCGCTTTGGTAAGACATTCAAATGTTTTATTTGTTTAGGTTAAATTACTTATATACTTACATACATAATACACACATTTGTTGCTTTGCCAATTTTGCATGTGATTTAAGTCTTAATGAATACATTACAGGCTACATTCAACTACGTATTATCCGATGAAGAGACATCCCAGCGAAGAATTGATTTTGGATCGGCCAGCGATGGAGACATCGATCTTCCTAATTTCGCAGGTCTATCTGGATCTGGTTCTTCGCCTGGATCCTTCGGGCTACCTTTAAATTTGCTTGGCCTAGGTTTGCCAGGAGTATACGGAAGTCCTTCAACCGTTTCTCCTGAAATATCAATAATAGAGACTGGCCGTAGGCGACGTCAAACAGATGATGATGATGACCTGGAAGTACCTGAACTTCAGAGCAGACTATTTTTCTCTCGTTTACCTATTTTGAGTGCATGCAATTACACGACTCAGGTGATTTTTTTTTTGATTGATTTTCCGGAATGATTAAATTTAATATGCTTATAGAGTGTGCCTGCATTTAATTGTGTTTTATTTGCTTTAAAAAACTATTAGTTACAGTATAGGCTGACCTTTAACCGATTAATCATGAGACTAAAAACGAGATCACTAGTGTTACGGTCATCAGTTATTAACGAAAGCAATGGTATAGCCCAATATTTTGAAAAATATTAGAAATAATAGTTTAATTCGTTTTCTACATTTAGTGCACTGGTATCAAATCGCAGTTTCAGACTTATAATATTACATAATAACATTTATTTCAGATTATTCATCCATAATGGTTAGTAACAATAATGCTTACAAATCTAGTGTTACTAAATTGAATTCATAAAAAAAACATTAATAATAAACAAAAATAAAATTAGGACTTAGAAGTCACCGTCGCTGTATGCAGATGGATCCAGCGCATAAGCAGCGGTGGACAGCTCGCGCACGGTACTGTTTGGGCTGGTACGCGCGATAGCAACGACCCACATGCGCATTGCCCGCTTGCGCATTATTGCATAAAAGCAATCAGTATGCGCCTCTGCAAACATAGTGAACGCACTACAAAATCGCGCCAGCCCCAACAATATCCTAAACGCGTTATTATATTGCACGCGCACTGCGCTGTACGCGCACCGCGTAAAGTTAACCCACAGAGCACACGTGTACAAGTTCTGACTGTAGCATAAGAACCACAATTTTCATTATAAGTATTAGGGTTTTATCGCGTCTAACTGTCAAACTCCATAGTAATTTCGAGGTTGACAATTAGACTCCATAACAATTAAGCATGATAAAAACGAGCTATATATTATGTCGCTACGCGGTGTTCACGCTAGAAGGTCAGATTCAAAATATTGTAATAGTTTTTTTTATGTATCTGACTTTTTCACAGCCGGGTTCTAGCTGCCTCAGTTGCCGTCAAGCTCTCAAGTGTTTGCCTAGTAACATCGGCTTACTGAAGAACTGCGCTGGTTTGTTCCGCCACTGCAAAAACGGCCGCTGCTCCCTCACTCCGAGCTCAGAATGCAGTGACACCAGCACTTCCACCTCTAGCACAACCAGTTCCAGCTTAACCAGCCCCAACACAACCAGTTCCGGTGGAACCAGTTCCAGTATAACCATTGCCAGTACAACTAGCCCAACCAGCAGCTCATTGACGACTTCAACTGTAACTACTACCATACCAAATGTATAAAATGTTACTTATCGTATTTCATTTCTTATTAAATGGAAAAATATAGGAAACTTATAACTTTGTTTACTTACAAAAAATCCAAAATTTATATAATAATCGAATATGAACTAGCGTGCCTGATCAATAATGAATATCAGGAATCATCATCAGCCTATTAATCTCCCCACTGCTGGGACACAGTCCTTCCCCATGGATGGAATAGAGAGATTTGATCATGACCCACCACGCGGGCGAATTGGTGGGTGCTAACAACTGCAGATGCAGCCGGGGCCAACGGTTTAACGTTCCGAAGCACAGAGAAACTAGAGATTTTAAGTTTTTCGTCACCCATCCAATGACCTGCCATTGCGAATGTTGCTTAACTTCCACGATCGCAAACCGAACGCGCTGACCACCTGCGCCATCGAGCTCCTCAAGGATATCAGGAATTTTGATTACTAAATAAAAATTGTCATACATTATGGTTTAAGAAATAAAGTTACTGCATTGAAAGTACTATAGACTATAGTTTCTAAATGTAGCCCTTCGTAAATTGATCGAAGTAAAACCAATGTCTGATTATTTAAATTTTAAAAATAAATACTAAACTATAAAACATATTTTTATTATTACTCTACCCAATAGTTGATTTAATTACTTGTAATGCTCGGTCTATCTAAGTATTCATTTCAAAGTATTAAACATGCTTTACATCACTCTGCCCAATAGGCACATGGCATTATTCATAATGCCCGGGCAATGTGATAAATTGATTGGTTATAATCACATTGTCCGCTCTTATTGGGCGTTATTCATATTGCCCGGGCATTATTAATAACGCCCGACCAATCACTTAGCCCATAACATATACACATAACTATGGTATATGTGAACTAGGCTTGTATTTATTTGCCAGTTCATTGAAGTAGGCTAAAAATATGTTGACTGACTTGGCGTTTTTGCTGTTTGAAAGTAAGTAAGCCGCCAGGTATTTTTCTCTAGATTTTGGCGGCAACAGGCTATCACTCGCGTGTATTTCTGGCGGGGTTTAATTAATATTTTCCTCGTCTACACTACACAGCAACAACTTTGCATAATATTTACGGTAAATGGCGCATAAGTTTAGTTTTTTTTCGCGCACCGCACTTTTGATGCGCGCGCAGTTTCAATAAAAGCACAGAAAAAATCGTCTGTGTAGCCGGAACAGCAGTAATATAAAAAATAAAATAAACTATAAATTTATGTTTCTAAACACGATAGTAAAGTTTATTTGTGTTTATAAATACAAAATGAAATGTTTATTTTTCCTCTTTACCCTAAAATAATTTTATATTCGTAAAAATTATTCAATGTGTATAGATAAATAATTTTTTGCTGAAATTTAATAAAAAAATATATTACATCGCTTGTACGGTAATATTTTAACAGCACAAGTTTGGAAATATTCTGATTATGAAACTAAAACTGTGTATTAAGCGTAAATTTATGAGCAACTGTGTTGTAAAAAATGTTATTAAAAATAATCACAGACTAAAAGGTAAATTACAAAGATAAATATCGAATAATATATTACTAGGTTAAGTTTAATAGTAAGCGTAAATGACATGAATTTAATAATAAAATACACTAAAAACAAATTCACATTATAATAATCTCAAGTATAGGGACTTGATTCTTGTATACGCTGCAATACCTGAAGGACGTTTAAGATTCATGTTATTTTATGTTGAAAATTCGAAATTTTATGCTGTTTATTGATGGTATGTGATCGCAGTGTCCTTCTTATTTATTGTAATATTATTTCACTGTGTAAACTGGTATTATTAATAAATAATAATTATATATTATATTATTTTTTATTATAGAACAAATATCATATACCAGAATAATAATAATAATAATAACGTTTATTTTATTCTCACCACAATACAAATATTTTGTTACAGACATAAAATATTATTCGTATTTACAGTAATATATTGTGGAGAGACTGGTGTCTAAACTGGGCAGTAAACTGCCTGTATAATAGAACACCAGGCCCCCAGCCCATATCCCTGCAAAATTATTAAAATTTATGATAATCTATTTAACAAAACTGCTTTTAAATGAAATTATTACCAATAACAATATGAAAAATAAGTTTGTGGTAAGTGTATATGTTGGATTGTGTGTATATTTGTGACTTAGTAGGTATATTTTCGCAGTTCCAGTGTAGTTACATTCTAAATTAGTATGTTCTCGGCTTCATCATAATTTAAATTCAGAAGCCATGCAATAATTTTTCGCCTAGATTCTACTTTTGTGTCTGAATAAATGTTAATGATCTTGTTTGCAAAGTTGTACATTCTACTACCTTGATAACAAAAAAACCTCCTCGCAAAAGAAGTTCGGAAGTACACAGGGGGGACAATATTAAAGTGCCTTCTACTGACAGAGGTAACAGGTGTATATGGTGTCAAAGAATGCTGTCTAAGAATGGTTTGAAGTATGTACAACCTTCTAACAGATAGAACCCCTGCCTCAGCATACAAATCAGTAGTGGGAAATAGTTTTGGCTTAGACATCATTACTTTTAATATTAATCTCTGGGCTCTTTCGATTTCAATTAACTTAGTTTTTACTGCTCCGCCCCATGATGTTATACAAAATGAAATTACCGACTGGACCAATGCTAGATATACTGATCTGACAGTTTCAAAATCCGCCACATGTCTCAATTGTTTAAATATATATGTAAGTTTGCGAATTCTTTGCGACGTTGTGTGAATATGCTCCACAAATGTGAGATTTCTATCAATAGTTACGCCAAGATACCTTATGCTCGTGACGCTATTGATTTTATCGCAGTTGCACGAAGGTTGCGGAGGATACGAACAGTTATGAGCAATTATAGTATTTTGCATAACGGAAGGAGGAGAAGCGCGAAGTGAAAAGGCAATGTACTTAGTTTTTTCGGAATTCAGGGAAAGTGAGTTGCTAGTAAGCCAATGCAGAACATGGTTAAATCCCTCTTGCACCGCTGAATAAACATCATCCCAAGTGTCTCCGAAGAAGGTAAGCGTAGTGTCATCTGCATATGAAATTATCCTACAGTTTCTCAACTTTAACTGGCATAGTTCGTTTATATAGCAGAGAAATAGTGTAGGCCCAGTTATGCTCCCTTGGGGAACGCCGTATTTTATCGGTAGCTCATTACTGATGTAGTTCCCAATCTTTACACATTGTACACGGTTAGACACATAATTCTTAAAGAGACCAAGTTGTTGCCCTCGAACACCTAACGTGTTAAGTTTATCTACTAGAAGCGGTAAAGAAACGGTATCAAATGCTTTACGAAGGTCTAGAAATATTGTTAGACACTTCTGTCCACTATCTAATTTTCTAACCAGAAAGTCAGTAAAATCATGCACTGCGTCTTCCGCAGACTTCCCAGCCCGAAATCCATACTGTGTTTCCGCCAGTAGCTTATGTGTTTCAAGGTAATGAGTTAGTCTCTTATTAATTACACGTTCAAAAACTTTAGAGAGAGAGGTGAGTATAGATATTGGCCGGTAGCTGTTAACGCAGTCACGATCACCAGTACCAGCCTTAAAAATTGGATGCAGTATGGCTTTCTTAAGTGACTCTGGATAGAATCCCGCTTTAAGACAACGACTGATGAGATCTGTGAGTGGTGGAGTTAAAATTTCCACACAGCTTTTTAAAACCCTGGCAGAAATCAGATCCCAACCAGGTGCGCAATCACTCCGCAGCTGCATAATAGTGGATTTTATCTCTTCTTGGGTGACATCTATCAATACAAAAGACTGAGGTTGTGAAAATTGGCGCTCAGTTCTCAGTGGCACAACATTACTTGGCATTGTTTCCGCTAAAGTTTGACCGACACCTGCAAAGAACGCGTTCACATAGTCCACCGAAATCTGTTTATTTTCTTTGAGGCTCAATAACTCAAATGCGACTGACTGTGACCGAGACGAGTTAGTAATTGTTCGTATAGATTCCCACAACTTTTTTGAATTATTTTTGTTTTTATGAAGTTGTTCTTTTTCGTATATTCTTTTAACTTTTTTTATAAGATTTGTACAAAAGTTTCTATACCTCTTAAATGTTAATTTTAAAATTTCGTTTCCTGGTTGTTTTTTCAATTTAATGTGCATTCTATCTCTATTTTTTATAGATCGTAACAAGCCCGGTGTCATCCACGGTTTTAAACACATCTTTCTTTTTGGAATAATTTTAATCTGAGTATTTTCCTTAATTATTTTGGATACTAAATCTATGAACAAGTGTGTAGCAGAATTTAGATCCTCTGTGCAGTAAATAGACGAAAAATCAATTTTAGAGCACTCAGTCACTATTTTATTATAATCGTATTTCGTACAAAATTGTGTTTGCGAGTGTTCTTTACTGTTTCCCTTGGTTTTCAAGCAAAACAACACAGCCTCATGATCAGTCACTGCGGTCTCTAGTACAAATGTAAATGATGGTAATTTCGTTTTTGTTATAACATGGTCAAGGCAACTGGAATTTCTTGTTGGGGCATTATGGGCGGCTAACAGACCATTATATGTTAAAATATCTAAATAGGCCAACGAATCCGAGTGTTGTTGTAAAATATTGATATTAATATCACCCACTAGTATTACATTTTTGAATATGAGTAACTTTTCCAATAGACTATGTAGAGACTGCAGAAAAGGATCCACATCCCTAAAACATGGAGGTCGGTATATTGAAACTATAGCAGTATCAGTTCCTAATTTAGCCACTATACAATTTGCACACGAAACCAGGGGCTCCTCAATCTTGAAGGCGTATTCACTTTTTGTATATACAACCACCCCATCGTTCTGATTATAGCTAAGGGAGGTCTTAAAATAATTGTAACCTGGTAGAGTTGGGATGTTTGTGGTTTCAGAAAGCCAACACTCTGACAACACCACGACATCGCAATCCATATTTATTCTAGCTATTAATATTTCTAAATTATTAAAATTGCAGTTCAGGCTACGAATGTTTTGCTGTAGGATTTTTAGATGAAGATGTGGCTGTGTTATATATGAAACACAATTTTCTGGTTGACAAATTATTGTTTCAGATAGCTTAAAATCATCTATATTTGTAACTAATTCATTAATACACGCGAATTTTATTATAAAAAATACCCAACATCATTCTCTGTGAGCAATTTTGACTTGTGAAAAATATATTATATAGTGTACAGAGGCCTTTATCTAAGAAAGAAACATGTCTCTTCTTCCTTGCCTTATCCCTTCATTTGGGGTCGGCTCTCCTCGTCTTTAGGCGCCAGGATAGTCTATCCTGGGTTGTCTTTGTGTCCAGCTGAGCTCGTTCCAGGTCTTTGGATACGGTTGTCCACCACGTAGCTAAGGGGCGCCCTCTGCCTTTTCTCCTTTCTGGGATCGCTAGGGCCTTCTTTACTGGGTACTCCTCGTCCCCTCTCATTACATGACCGAACCAGCGCATACGTCTTTCCGACAACTTATCTCCTATGGGAGCAACTTTAAAGGAGCCTCTGATGTATTCATTGCGTACCTTATCGAGCCTCGTTACACCAGCCGACCAACGCAACATCTTCATTTCATTTACGTGCAGTTTGTTTTCGTGAGCCTTTTTCATTGCCCAGCATTCAGTGCCATATAGCATGGCGGGTCTGACAGCCGTTTTGTAAACTTTGCCCTTCAGTTTTATTGGCATACTGTTGTCGCAGAGTACTCCTGTTAGGGTTCTCCATCTTAACCATGCAGCATTGACTCTATGGGCTACATCTAAGTCTATTTTAGCGTTCTCAGACAGAATCGATCCAAGATATTTGAAATGGGTCACTTTGGGTAATGGTTGACCATCGATGGAGATATCGGTATCAGGCGCGGTCTCATCGCCAAAACTGCACTTCATGTATTCGGTCTTATTGCGACTTATACGAAGACCGTGGTTTTCTAGCGCTTGTTGCCATTTTTGGAGAGTGATCTGCAGCTGGCTCGCGGACTTATCTATCAGAACAACATCGTCTGCGTACAGCAAGCACCAGGGTAGTGGGGATTGGATGTCCTTTGTTAAGTATTCCATTACTAGGTTGAACAGAAATGGACTAAGTGCCGATCCTTGATGCACCCCCACACTAACTTCAAATGGTTTGCTTAGCCCCGCTGGTCCTCTCACCTGAGTGCTAATGTCCTCATACATGTCCTGTACTAAACCGATATAATGTTCTGGGACTCCTTGCGCTCTCATGGCCTGCCAGACTAATTCCCGCGGTACTCTATCAAAGGCTTTTTCTAGGTCTATGAACACAAGGTGGAGGTCCTCTTTATTGGTTCGGTGTTTTTCCAGTAATATCGTCAAGGTTTGGATTGCGTCTGTTGTGGACTTTCCCGGTGCAAATCCACACTGACTACTAGAAATGGTTGTATGTCTCGCAAGCCGGTTATTAAGTACACGTTCCCAGATTTTGAGAGTATGAGAGGTTAGCTTGACACCTCTGTAATTACTGCAGCTACTTACATCTCCCTTATTTTTATAAAATGGTACCAGGTAGCTATGGCGCCAAGCTTTGGGAATTTTTCTGGACTTGAGTATTGCATTAAAAATCTTTGTCAGCCATCCCACCGCTATTGGTCCCAGTAGCTTCCACAGATCAGCAGGTATGTTATCTGGTCCGACGGCTTTATGATTCTTCATTTTCTTAAGCGCGTCTGCCACCTCTTTAACCTCGATGTTATTCAGCGGTCCAGCTACTTCCGGGATAGCTTGCAAGGGTTGGCTTGGGAATTTCTCGTTTAATAGGTGTTTGTAATACTGGTGCCATCGGTTATTGATCTTATTATCATCAGTTAATAGTTGCCCGTTTTCGTCTTTGATATATTTGTTAATTTTAATATCCAAACTGGTGTTATGACGTTGTTTTGCCAACTTAAATATTTCCCGATCGTTTGTAGCACTTTCAAGCCTATGATAGAAATTTTCCCTTGCATCTCGTCTCTGCTCGGCAACTGTACGTTTGGCGAATTTCTTAGCAGTTTTATACAGCACACGCTCCTCGTCTGACCCTGAGCTCTGCCATCGTCTAAAGCACTCCTTTTTGTCCCTTAGGGAATTCTTAACTTCCTCGTTCCACCACGAGGGGTCTTTGTCAATGTTAAGCTTCCCTTTTGATTTTCCAAGGGTTTCTTCCGCCGCTTTCAGGCATAATTTCTCGAATCTCGACCACGTTTCTTCTGCTGTGCTGTCGCTTTTGTTTTCCATATCTTTTATCAATATGTTCCGCACCTTTTGTATCATTTCGGTTCCTTTTTCAGTGTTTAATAGGTGCCATTTGATTTTTGGTGTTTTTACTGAATTACGTTTTATGGGCTTAGGTAGCCTTATGCAGCAGACCAAAATTCTGTGTTGCGATGTTAGTGAATCGCCCGGTATAACTTTACAATCTCTACAAGTTTTTAGTAGTTTCCTATTAGTAAGTATGAAATCTATTTGTGATTGCTTATTTCCACTTTTGTACGTAATTAGATGTTCCGGCTTTTTTATAAAATATGTATTTACTATTGCCAAATCATGTCGTGCACAGACTTCCAAAATACGCTCGCCATCACTGTTGCCTGACCCATATCCAAAACCCCCATGTATTTCTTTATACGCAGTGCTATGGTCCCCCACGTGACCGTTTAGGTCGCCTCCAATGTATTTAGTTTCCTCTTGAGCCATCGTATTAAGAAGATCTTCAAAGTCGTCCCAGAAACTTTCCTTTTCGGTAATACTACAACCTGATTGTGGCGCATATGCTGAGATTATATTTAAGGGTGGTTGGTTATCCATAGCTATTTTAACTGCCATAAGTCTGTCACTCCTTCTTTCTACATTTATAATTCGGCGCTTCAGTTGTTCGTCGAGTACGATACCGACTCCATTATTTGCGTTAGTCGTCCCATGGTAAAGAAGTTGGTATCCGAGACCCAGGTCCCTGGACTTCGATCCCTTCCATCTGGTCTCTTGCAGGCAGCATATGTTGATATTCCGTACCTGCAATATTTTCACTAGTTCTTGACTTCTTCCAGTGAGGGTGCCCATGTTCCACGTAGCTAGTCTTAATTTAACGTCGCTTACGGGGTACGCCCTAGTATGATTTTCTTTGTTCGTATATTTCACATCTCTAGCACTGACGTCGCTTCCGGGGTACGCCCTAGCTGTATTCACTCTCTTATTTTTGCCTTTTATCATATTTGTTTACGAGGAGAAATGGATTTGACTTTATGTTTTACGGCCGGTTGTCACCTGACGCCAAGGCTGTATCTTACTGTAAGTTGTGGGCGCTGCCGTTGACCCCTTACGTGAGTTCCTCCGCCACCATCCCTTCTGGGTGCTCCAGCCTAAACACCCAGCACTACACAAACCTCGCCTCCGAATAGGTCGGAGAAGCCCTGTGCAGGGCTTTGATTACGGAGTATCCTTCTCCGGCCTGTTGGTCCGCGGGAGCTATTTGATTTCACTCCTACCCTTCAGACGACACTTGCGAGTCGTCTGAAAGGCGTTCCCCTATCCGCCACCTGGGGACGCGTTCTCAAGGGGTGAGGCTCCCCCGAGAACTAAGAAAGAAACATGATTATATGTATATATATTATAAATATTAGTAGGCTTCTTTACGAATCTAAGTAATAAATATTACCAACACACACTAATTAGCCTAGCCCCAAAGTAAGCACTGTAAGGCTTGTGTTATGGCTGACTGGATTCATGACTGGAGTACGAATGCTCGTATTCATCACACAAACATCTGCTCCCACCGGGATTCGAAGCCGGGACCTCTCGAGTCTGCGACACCATGAAACACTTCGTACAAAACACTCACGGAGGTCGTCAAATTTCAAAAATTCAAAAATTAATTTCGATTATATTTTAATAAAACATGCGGTATGTACACCTCATACTAGAGGAGGGTCGTCGACGTATTTTTCGTTGACGAAACGAAACCGTCCACTACCGTCCATCGACTAGTCGATCAACTAGTTGAATTCTTCGACTAGTTGACGTGATAACGGCAGGCTTTAAAGGGGTTTATATCAACTACGCGGTGACTGGTCTGCGGGCGCGACGCAACGACGACGACGGGGTCTTTATTTAGTATTCGCTTTACATTATAGTCATTTAAATGTTTACAAAATAAATTACAAATTAAACTCATAACATAAACATTCAATTTAAACGAACTTTGCACTAAATTCGCATTCACGTGTCCCTTGACCTTGACCTCGCAACACACTAATTTCAAATTTCAATAAACAAAACTGCAACTACTTGAGGAAAACCATTATTATAAACCCGTTCATCCTGCACTGCATCGTTTAGCCAGATCCATCGATGTACTCTTTCACGCAATATAAAAATACTCTTAACTTTTCACTTTAACAACTCTAGTTTAAAAAATGAACAAATATCAACTCCCACGCCATATATTTAAGTTTCAAATTGCTTTATTTCAACGAATGAACGAACGTATGGACTTGTAACGGGTAAACCAGATACGTTTACACGTCGTCTACGCTTTGTGTTGTCAGTAGAAATGAACGCTGTGGACTCTCAGTTTAGCCGTCTATGAATTCAACTAGTTAACGAATTAAATGTAGACCGTCGAAGCGTCGATTGAACGTAGACCGTCTATTTAAACCGTTCGTTAATTCAACGCCCATCATACACAACTGTCAGTGTGACTTGCTCGATGAACGGCGGGTACGCCGACTTTGGTGTAGTATTTGTTGCCGCAATTGACAAGTACGCGAACAGTATCTAGCCGAGTGAAGCGAGCGAGACTAATCATTTATCTATTGGAAAATGTAATAAATGTTTTTTTCATATCTTATGTGAGTTTTCGCTGAACCTTTATCGGTTGTGTATCCTGAAAAGGTAAAGATAATGACAATCAAACAAACATTTCATTGTTTGGTTTATTTTCAACCAACTCGATATTTTTAAATAAGATACCAGTGCTGGTATCGAGAAGACAAAACTACAGTATATTAATAAAATTATTATCTTATGCAATGGTCACCACTGTTGCCCATTTATTGTCCTCTACTTATTAAATAATAAAATGATTTAATAACATGATGCTAAAAAGCTTAAAGCTCACAATAATTAATTTATGTTGGAAAATATTGTTTTAGTAAATAGATTATTTGTCAAACACAGCTAAATCTATTCACAAAAGTTTTTATTTTAATACTTTTACGAGAATGTAACATTGCTGAAATGTAGCATTTACCGAAAACTCTTTACTAGAAAAAGTATAAATATCAAAAATTTTACATAACCGATAAAAGATAAGTGTTATATATTTTACATAATTATCACATTTATTTAAATAAGTAGAAAAGTTCAAGAAGGCTGGTTACGGTAGTATCTAGATACCTAATCTATGTTTTAATACGAATACAATGTAGTATTAAATGCTAACTATAATCATTTTGTAGACTGAAACACTAATATTTGCGATTGACATCTAGTTAAAAAGTACAATCATTATTCAAGTACCTATACATTATCTGTCACAGGCAGGCCAAGTCGTTTTACAATTGAGATCCCTTAAAATGTACCTACCTAGTTACTTAAACTTAACTAAAAATAGTGCCTAATTTTGACATGATATGACACTCTAAACCTAAAACGAAATTTGAGCGTAGCTTATATATAATGAAAATGAATACTGCCCTCAAACTTAGTTTTAAATTAAAAGTCTAATGTTCAAAGTCTACTGAAGTATGTATCAAACATAAATACATATCCATGAACCCTTTTATCACAACATATAACATTGATAACGATAAGGTATAATAATAATAAGTATTACAGATTATTGTCTGAATTCCTCAGAATCCGTGTTCCCAAATGACAAGTGATGTACAAAGTGGTTTTTAACATAGCTTAAATGTAAAGTTCAGTGTTGTCTTCTGTTGCCAATACTGAGCGCTCTCTGATCGTTCAGTTGGCAGGGGCACAGCTACTGGTTCTTGCGACGTCCTGGTAGGCTGCTGTTACGATAAGATTTCCGAAGGAGAAAATTGTCTACCGTCGGCAGAAGTAGGTATCGTTTGTCGGAAGTGTGATAAGGTATTTTAAGAGACCTGAAGTGGTAAAACCGGGGCTTTTCTTTGGGAAACCATCGATTTTTAGTGAATGAATTTATGATGTTCGGCGCAGGAGGTGACGCTACGGACTTGCTGGGGGTCGGGAGGTCGTTGCTTAGCGGTCGGTGGAGGATTCTGCCGGTCGGGTGCGAGTGAGGAGGTATTGGCGGCGACGGTAGGTCGGCGTCGTCTGGATCGACTGCTGACTCAGTTTCGGCACTAGTGATATATTCCCTAGAGACAAATAATCATCTCATTTAAAAGCACGTCATTTGTTGATACGTATGAGTTACTTGATCACCTTACCAAGCAAACTGCTTATTTAATGTAAAATCTTTACTGACTAATCGATGGGAAACTATATAGCTAAAGTTGAGTCAGTGGCAGTGGTTAGCCACGTTATGTCATATCATTATCGTGTATAAAAACTATTTATTTTTAAATTCAAAGCCACAATCTCGAACAAAGTATCAAGCGACACTAACTAAAACAAACATGACTACTACCTGTCGAAGAAACTGCTTATTTTATGTAAAATCTTTACTGACTCATCGATGGGAAACTATATAGCTAAAGTTGAGTCAGTGGCAGTGGTTAGCCACGTTATGTCATATCATTATCGTGTATAAAAACTATTAATTCAAAAACTATTTATTTTTAAATTCAAAGTCACAATCTCGAACAAAGTATCAAGCGACACTAACTAAAACAAACATGACTACTACCTGTCAAAGAAACTGCTTATTTTATGTAAAATCTTTACTGACTCATCGATGGGAAACTATATAGCTAAATGTGAGTCAGTGGCAGTGGTTAGCCACGTTATGTCATATCATTATCGTGTATAAAAACTATTAATTCACAAACTATTTATTTGAAATTCAAAGCCACAATCTCGAACAAAGTATCAAGCGACACTAACTAAAACAAACATGACTACTGAATGCATATTACTATTAGAGTATATTGTGCTCAGTGAATTTCCGTGCACTGCGGTCCGCGGACCAACATCCGAGAGACAGTATTAACTCCTACATTTCTCCACCGTGTGTCAAGGCAACAAACATTATTACAGGGAAAATGTTATTACGCAAGCCTGAACCGGGACGACGCGAATACGGTCTTGGAAACAGAATTAAACTGCTCATTGCCACATGAAAATGTTACGACAATGCCTTTTACGAAAATAATAATAATCATTTAGAACCAAATTTTGCCTAAAATATAAGCTAAGTAATGGTGACCAAAAATAGTTACATCTTAAACTATGTCTAACTATTATTACCTATCTACTATTACACATATCTTTCTTGCATAGAGTTTAAAAACTGGAAAATTAAAAAAAAAAATATCGAATTCTTACCTAATTCCGAAATTCTCGTCAGCGGAATGCTTCCTGAAAAAAAAATAAAGGAATTAAGTTACTACTCTAAAATTATCGTTAAAATTGAATTGTTATGATTGTACAAATTTTAACTATCAGTACACGTTGTATATGATTACTACGGTTTTCAAAAAAAATGTTTCTACCCAGTTTTACCAATAATAACATTTTAATCTACAAGTAAACGACACTTTCCCTGATTCCACTTTGAATTGTGTTTTATCCATTGACACATCAAATCATCACACTATACATAAATTGTAAAGACAAAACAATTACATCAAGTTTTTTTTTTGTATCTTTACCAAGTTTAATGAAAATATAGAGTTTTCCTATCTTTGTAATAAGATATTTTTAAACTTATATGTAAGCTCTATAGTACACACCTAAGCACAAAAAATCAATCGTATATATAAAAGATCTTTTTTTGTATATAAATAATAATATATCACAAGTTCTTTTATATCTTAAATTGTTTAATACGTTCAGCTCTAACAATCATGCGATTAACATTACTATCACTAATCTAAAATAAAACTCTGACAGCTATTTTTTCTGCTACAACATCTTTTCTATTAATGAAATCCTTCAACTCTAAACTCGCAGATCTCGCTAGACATCGAACTTTAACATTTAACATAAATCTGCACTAACACTTATCATGCCTCTAAAAGTTCATTTTACTATGCGTCAACGTTCTTTATGCACGAAAGCGTATTTTCGACTTTATAAATCTACAAATATTCACATCAACAACATTTTTGGCAATCTTTACAAGACCTGTACATTTCTTGGCTAGGCAGAAGCAGTCTAGCTCTGCCAGATCTACTATAACGCCCTCCTGAAAACCTAAATGATGGAAGCAACCCTAATCGAGCCAATGAACCAATATGACGCTTTTCAAAATTATCACGTACGTCCTCATCTTCATCTGGAACATACACAACAAAGTGAAATGTCTATAAAATCTCTCATGATTGTAAAAGTTCTTAAAAACGTGTTAAAATAATTCATAAACTTACCCACGGAACGCTTGTCGTCATTATCCTCGGTGTTTTCTGGTACATTAATATCATTGTGATCCATAACATCCGGCAGGGAAAGAATATATCGTTTTGTTCTTGTATTTGGTTCAGTGAAGACTGGCCTGTAAAGACCTTGAACTGGTAGTCCCACAGAACCTCTCTTAAAAGACCCATTATCGTCCATATCCATTTGATTTATATAAAAGTCATTCATAGGCAAAACATTTCGCTTGTAAACCTGAGATAGTGGTGGAAACATATCTGGATTCACAGATTGTTGTATATCGTACAATTCGTTAATATCAATTGGCCCATCCAATTCAGACAAAGGTGGAATGGGATTCTGATAAAAGGGATAGTAATATTCGTCCCCATTGATTTCATTTTTCTTATGAATCATGCCATTGCGTGCCAATGATGCAATATTACGTTTCTCATTTTGTTGACTATATTGCCCTCTACCGACGCGGTAACCATCTCTAGCAAGAGCTTGAATATTTCGTTTCATGGCAGCGTAGCTCCGAAGTCTTGCAATAGCAGCTACATTTCTTTTCTCATGAGACTCGTCATCATCTGACTCCTGTTTATCAGTTTCGTCGTAGGGAGATCTATAAGTCGGGAGTTGGCCATTTTTAGCAAGAGTTGAAATGCTTCTTTTTAATCCCGCAGCAGCGCTTTTGAGATACCCATCTCTCGCTAGAGCAGCAATATTCCTCCTTGGAAATGTTGGCCATTGATTGGTTACCTCAATCGGCAAACTAACAACCTTAATAAATAAAATATTATTAACTAATATCAAATTTTATTAAATAGTTTGATTTTAATTTTAATAGTATATAGTTAACTTACATGCTGAATGTACGTTGAAAATGCTAACGCAATAGTGACCACTAAAATTAAGTTTCCCCGAAGTCTTCTGTCTGCTTTATACATCTAAAAATGAAAGGTTATCATTATAAGCTACACTCAAGAGCAAGGAATCCGGGTCACATAAACAATCCTAAAAATCTCGCAAACTAAGAATTCAGTTTTTTTTCTTTAAGTAATTTTTTATAAATAAAATGTGTTGATTCATTATTTATTACTTTCATTTAAGGAGTATTTAATTGTCTATTAATTAGAATTTATTTCATTGAGCTTATATTCTTATTTTGCGAGATTTTTAGGATTCTTTAAGTGACACGGATTCATTGCTCTGGAGTGTATATGACGAAGCATTATAAACTATGGTATTAGGTATTAAAATTTTAATCTGACTTGAAATAAGTTTTATATACCTTAAACTGTAGGTATGTATGTGCCTTACTAGTAATGCCAAATATATATGTTATTACTAATCTGTATAATCCGGCATTCTACAGAAAAGTTTAAAAAGTTTTTGTTGCTTAGACTCTTTTGATGAGTATATTTAGGCAATGATAATGTTCTCAATTACTTGAAATAAACGTTATCTTCTATATAATAAAGAGTAGGTTTCAAGGCTTGCAACATAAACACCTTAGAGCTAAACGCTCTAAGACAAAGACCAATAGTGTGATATCCTATATCAACAATTTTGCTAAGTTTCAGGACCATAGTGGCATGGGTGCCGTCCATGAATAATAAAAAGGTCTTTTTAACTTACAAAAGCCGATAATAATATGTCACCTGAACGCACTACGAACTGAAAGTTACTGAACGTTATTAAAGTTGGCAGATTCAATTTTTCAATATTCTAGAAAGTGTATGATGCATACAAAACGTAATATATTAGAAACAAGTAAAAAGGTACTGCTGCTCTAAAAAGCAATAGAATAAAATTACTAAAAATAAAGCTGGCATGTTCGAATTGGACTTGGATGGTTTGGAATCATAAAACTATATAGAACAAAATAAAGTCTTCTATCTGTTTCTGTTCTATATAATATAAATACTAATAATGGTACCCATTGTCACCATACAGAACCCCTTAAATTAAAGTGTAAAAAACTTCATAGTTTTGTACCTATTTAAAGTTTAACTGTCTAATCAATAAGGCCAGCGATCTTAAAATCTACGGAACTGATTTCCATCAGTAAGATAGATTTTCTCGAAATATGTATGTGAAATAATAGCAATGATAACGGGGTAAATTAAACGAAATTATATTTGGTCAAGACGGAATTAAATCTTAGATTATAAATAGGTTACAGGGACCAAAACAGCAACTTAATCCCTAGGGACTAAAAGTGATTTCAATTAGGAATATGGATATTGTTAGTAAAAGTGGGTGTAAGGGGTTCTAAATTCACCTGCAAAAACCCAAGCCCACCTCAATTCACGTGGTGCACCCTGTTGGTCAACAGACGAGGCTCTGGCAAACCGACCGATGGCGGTACCGTACGACGTTCAACGACGTAGGAGAAGGAAATCTCACTGGTGACGGGCAGCAGCGTCATCAGTAAATCAACCTACGTTCTGCGATCGCCAACCCGCCTGCCCAGCGTGGCGATTACGGGCAAAACCTCGTCGGATCCTCTGGATTCGAAACCGGGACCTCTCGCGTTGGCGACATCGTAAAACCCGGCGTACAAACCACTCGGCCACGCAGGTCGTCAAAGCATGCGGAATCTAATACCTATTTTTGAACTATTATCAAGAATATTTGAAATATGTAGATCTCTATCTGTTTGGGGTTCCATTTGTTCTTTAGCTAATTCTGTATAATAATAATTTTTGAATTAAAAATAGCAAAATATGATTGTGATATCACTAAGGAAGGGGGGGGGGGGGGCTCACAAATGGGACCAACTGTGACAAGGACGGAGGAGGAGTGAAAAAATGACGAAATAAGTGTGACATACTTTATGAATGACCCCTTATAACACGAAAAAATACAGTAATCGCCATCAAGCTCCTAAGTTAAGTAATGCAAAAATCAGTCATCGATGTGTTAATTTATTGAGTTAATACCTACTTAATAAACTTACTACATTTGTTTAAATCTTTGTTTATTTCTACGAATACAATCAAATGTAAGAAAGTCTAGTACACATTAATTTGATTCACGTACGTACCTAGTTGCGTACAAGAACATGTCCTTTACTACGAAATAAAACAATGATCATCTTTGTTTTGATTAGTATCCCAAGAAATATATTTGTACCTAAACATTATTGTCGTGTATACGTACGCCTCTTATTCAGTTTCTTTATTCAAACAATGATCAAAGTAAAAGTTACATTGAGTCTAGATAATGAAAAAGAAAGGTAAACAATGTTATTAAATAAATTAGGAAACTCTGGTTTCCTAATTAAAGTAAGATTTGGCCTTAACCTTACTCCGCTATCTGTAGCGGAGTAAGGTTAATGGCCAAATCTTACTTGTTAAAAATATTGAAACCTGCGTAATATTAAATAGGTACTAAAATTTAATTAAAAATTTAATGCTTAATTTAGTTTTAAGGTAAGCTAAGGAGGTAGTCCGAAGATCAAAAGCCGTAAAATCCTAATGTCTTTGAAACGTTTTGAATTTTAGAGAATTCGATTAAGAGCAACCTCAATTTTAAGCACGGATGATATGGGTTTCCTTATACCTATAAGAATAATTATTAAAAAAAATATAATTGTTTGATTAACCCACAGACCTAGATTTAAGAAGACGACGCATGTGCGTCAAATTGTATGAAAACCGAGATTGTCATATTTGATGGCAAATTAAGTGTTGGAAAAGTATGCTCACCGGCAACCTGTTTCTTCTATCGTTTTTATAGCTTATTATGGTACAATTAGACAATTTAAAAAATATATAAGCATCCGTATCGAGAACAGTGATAAAAAGAAATAAAATAGCGGAAAAGGAAGTCACCCGTTTGGCATGTTTTTGGCACGGGAAGTACACAGGTTAGGTAAATTCGTTCTATGAAAACCCCATCTTGTACCTACTTTATTTGCTCCGTGTTCATTTACACTTACTTGAAGTAACCACCACATACTTAAATCAATATAATTGTTGTTTCTTCAAATTCTTTCTTTGAATCGCGTTAACCAGAAACATGCACAGCTACCTAATTAACTGTAACTAATCGTTTATTAAAATATTTATTTAAAGATAACTTAAACGTTATGATATTTAAGTGTCACATTTCACTCGCTACACTTTACACTTATTATTTTGTTAGTTCATTGGAAAATATGTCTGTATGCGTTGTGAATATCGAAAACAGCTTGTATTTTTTTATTAACAGCGCTGCACCTGAGATATAGGGCTCCTAGTTCAGGTGCAGATGTATTTTTATGCGGTTGGATGATTGTTATATTATTGTAAGATTTTATAAATTGTTGTGAACATTTTTATGGTGCCAATAAATTATTATTAAAATTATTATTCTTACATTAAAGAATTGTTTAATGAACACTTTAATGGATAAAGTCAAACTAACAAAGAAAAGTAACAAGAAAAACTTGTTAATCGAAAAATTATGAGTTACCTATAAAAATAACGAATTTACGAATTTAAAAAGTTTTAATTACTTTTTATTGTTGCCAGCCAAAAATAAAAACTCAGAAAATTTCTCGCTTGCGTAGGTGCACCTTGAAAACAAAAAGTTTCCGGCACACTGATCTAAAGCAAACTTTTGGACAAGGCCTTCAGAGATTGAAATATATTTACGAGGAAGTTGAACACCTAATTGAAAATTATTCCTCGAATTTTAATAACATGTACGAGAACTACATGCTTTTTCAATAGGAACAGGATATCTTTGACAGCCGATGGTGGACTTATTAGATCGTCCGTTGGCACCAATTTTTGATAGATAAATTATAAAAAGTTCGGCATTTAATAAACCAGTCGCTTTAAAGTGGAGCAACGCGTTCAATAAATAAAACGATAGTTTAATTTTTCAAACGTTTGGTGCGTTTCGGGAAACTTGTGGTCAACGTAGTCATCTTCGGAAGACACTATTCATCAAATAATGAAATATTTTAAGAGCCGTAGTAGCCACGGAGCGGGCTAGGCTAGGGGCTTCTTTTGGAGAACGAGGTCGGTGCTGCCTTAATTGTGAATTGCTTATCATTAAGTACTGGATCAGAATTCGGTTTATTTTGTCCGCAATATTGAAAGCACTGGATCTGAATGACATTTGGTTTCACCAGGGCAGCGTCACCTATCATATTGCCAGAAAAACAGTCAATTTATTGAAAGAGAAATTCTACGAGTTCCGATCTCAAGATTCTGGATGATCATGTGATTTAATGACGCTTAATCATTTTTTTGGGGGTTATTTTAAATCACTGGGGTTTGCGAACAACCCAAGAACCAGAATCCAGTTCTTGGATTATTGGATTAGCTGAACATAAAGAACCATCATTAACGAGATAGAGGTTGCATTATGTCAAAAAGCGATGAAAATTGGACCTCTCGTTTTCAGGCTACCATACCTAGCCAAGGTGATAATTTAAACGATGTCGTATTCCACACAAAATGCCAAAGAGTAAGCTTCTGAAAAAAGCAAATTTAAGGTAATTTTTAACAATCATCAAAACTCTATACTTATAATAAAAAAAACAGTAAAAAATCACGCCTGTGGTATGGGGTATTCACCCCCCAACCCCCATATTCAGAATTTATTTATTTACTTTATTTGTTCTTTTTTGCATCACTGACATAAATATTATTAGGAACTGGCGAACAAAACGGTATAATTACGCATCTGGTCAAACTACATTTTTTTTAACAGTCCGGAGGTTTCGGGCCCGCTGAATTTGAATCTCAAATAATTTTCAATTAAAACCGCCTAAACCAGTGTTAAAATTACTAAATTTATGAATTAAAAACCATGTCAAAAGCTCACCGTAGCTATGTCATTCAGTTTTATACAGCTCCTGTAAAATTTTATTTTATGTAATTATATCATTTTGCTCGACAGATGTAACAAATATCAACTCGATCGGCCCAGTAGATTCCGACCAAATTGACTGTAACAGACGAAGTAATCGTATAAGGGTTCCGTTCTTGCTGATTGAGATACGGAACCCTAAAAAGTACCCCAACTTACTGAGCTTGTTAAGTGATAGTCGAATTAAACAATTCTGGTAAAAATATTTAAATAAATCACTCTCTAATGCCTATAGAGTATGATTTATTTAATTTTTTTTAGTTTTCTTGACACCCCTTTAAAACTCCCTTACAGATTGCAAATGGGTCGCAAGACTGAACTTATATTGATGTTAGACTAGCAAAATTTTTAAATTAAAATTCGTTTCGATAACAGGAGAACTAGACTCTACCAAAAAAATTGAACTGCGAAACTTAATATTTTGGTAATGAATCTCTAAATCGAAAAATTTATTTCACAAACCCACAATGACCTTAACTTTTTTCCCGCTTTCTTCATAGGGAGGGATACATCTATAATATATATATCATAACACCTATCCCTCGACATCCCATTCACCCCTCACTATGAAGAAAGCGAGAAAAAAGTTGAAGTTATCATCACACACATCAGCACTTGTAAGGAAGTTACGAAAAAAAAATTCAAGAATTAATTTAACCGCTTGGTCTGCGTAGCTAAGACGAACCTAATTCCAATATTAATTTGCAAACGGACATGGAAACGATGAACAACGACGACAAAGATGAAACTATACGGTATAGTTGACTTCGGAACACTAAAACTGAAACTTATTATTATGATAAGAAATAAAAAAAAGAAGAAATAAAAAATGGAATTTCGATTTCTATTTTAACCGATTTCAAAGTAGGAGGAGGTTCTGTGTTCAATTGTGGATCGATTTCCGAAATTCTTTTTTTATTTGAAAAAGTGCACTTCCGGGGTGATCTGATGATGAAATCCGTGGAAATCGAGGAAAACCTTCAAATTTCAAAGGCACGCACGATGTTTTTTTTTATGCATGTTCACCGATTTCTCCGTCAATCGTGGACTGATTTCCTAAATTCTGTTTTTATTCGAAAGAGTGCACTTCCAAGGTAGTCTCATTGGATCCAATTCAGGATCTGATGGTGGAATTCTGCGAAATCGAGGGAAGCCTTATTATAAAAAATATTATTACTTGCACAATGTAATTTTCACGATACTTTGTTTATATGTATACGGATTACTTATAGATTTCTGGTCCAATTTGAGTGAATCTTCTTTTTTTTTAATTGGAGATACTTGCCGGTTACAATAAAAAAATATTTTGTTTGATCCAGTAGTTTTTATTTTATGAGCATTTTTGTTTATTGTTTACTTGGACGATGTAATTTTCACTAAAATGGATGAAATAAAAATGTTTTTAAGCAAAATATAAAACCTACTTCAAAATCGAAAATGGAACTAAAGAGTAAAAAATAATATCTGGTTCATGATTTTGAATTTTCGGGGTCAAGATTGAAACATTAAGTGGATTTTCGTTTCTGATCGGTAATAATACGTCCTTCAATCTTGACCCGCCCGACTTCCAAATCATGAACCAGATATTATTTTTTACTTTTTAGTTCCATTTTCGATTTTGAAGTTGGTTTTATTTTTTGTTTTAGCTCTCTGTTTTAAAGTTTATATTTTATATCGGTCGAATCTCGTTTAATTACCGTATCAAGGAACTTTACTTACTAATACTTAGGAGTAAGCTTTAATAAAAAATCATCTTAAAACTTTTGAATTAGATTCGAAATGCTGACGCACTTACAGTGGAAGACTTTACAGTCTACAAATATATTATTACTGTCATAGGTATCAAGATAGCTTTCTACAACTTTTGCTTTATTCTGAGTTCGTCCCACTGAGCTTTGCCACTAAAAAACAATATATGTATGTCCCATTTTGTATTCTTCGTTTGTCCCAAAAATATGTTTAATTATTTTATTTTCGGTTTAGCCCGATTAATTATTTCGTTACATCTGAAATGGGACTTTTCAAGATTGGCCTATCGACATATTTTTTTTTCAAAGCCAAACCCATTTTATTCTTTACGATTAAGGATTTTTTTTGGCCGCCTAGAGACCACAGAGACATATTCGTGAAACACATAGTTTGAAAATACCAAAACTATTAAATGCTTGTGTGTTCAATTCATTAAATGACTACGATTGCTTTATTCTGAAGACCACCACGAAATTTATACTTGAGAATTATTTTTATAAAGTGCATGCCGGAAAAGATCAAAAATTTACATTTAACTAACAGTTAAATTTTTCATTACATTTTAGTTTTAAGTATTAATTAAACTACTAGGTTTTTTATTAAAGAAAATATTTAAAATTTACTATTATAAGTTCAAATCGGCTCTGATTTCTGTTGCCAAAAAGAAAATAACAGTTTTCAAATTTTCTGTCCCTACATTTTTATGAAATCATACCAGCTTAAATCGATTTTATTAAAAAAAAACTTACGTTTAACCGCTACCGTTTCCGCCACGACGCGCTTTAAAAAAGTTGTAAGCAACTTTCGCAAGCCCGTTATAATTGTTCGGATTTTCGCAGATAACTCCCCGAGAATGCGTGCAGAGTAATACGGTGCGAAGCTTTTATAGCTGAAACTGGGAGCCGCGCATGCGCTCATGGGAACAGGATCTTATTGCACAATGGGTTTTGCATAGCATATCAATTAATGAGCCCTTGACGACCACTGGTCTTTAAAATCCTTAAGAGACGACTCTATAAAATAGGTATGGAGGCTACTGATAAACACTTTAAAATTGAATAGCATATAGGTATTATGCATTTACAGAAAAAATCCAGTCAGTCAAGGTGTACGACAGAATTCGAACCTGCTGCCCGGGACTGGATGGACTAAGCGCTTATCTACAGAGACCTTAATAACCGTGTCAATTTTCTTTCTAGAAAACATTTGACATGATTATTAAGATCACCTCTTAGGCTGCAAGGCCTTAACAAGGGCCTGGCCTTGTCTTTATTAGACTGCAGTTTAATGCTTAAGGGTGAAGCCAAACGAGCGTAATTTTGTGAGCTGTGAGTCGCTTATTTTCGGTCACTTATTTTACGTTCAACTGAATTGAACAACTCATTTTGCGTTGTCGTGTGGCACCAACTGCCTTTTTGTATGAACCCGAATGCAGCAGAATTTCTGCGACCGAAATTCTGCGACTCACCACTCTCAAAATTACGCTCGTTTGGCCTCACCCTAAACTAAAAAAACTACATGCGTAGCTCTAGTGGTATTAAATGTACCTAAGCACGTTTTTCAAGGAGTCGCCCACTCAGAGGTCGCGGTTTCGAATTTTAACCTAAATCATGGGTGTTTATAATGTATTTCTAAATAAAAATATACTTATATGTATCTGTATTGTATTCTATTCGTTACCCTAAAATCCCATAACACAAGCCTAACGGCACCTCAGTGTGCTTACTTTGGGGCTAGGCTAATTACTGTGTTAAAAATATAACATATATATAATGCACGTACATTATAAAACTAAGTAAATTTTAATAATACTTTTATTTATTTTAAATAGATAGTTGAATTTACAGATTCATGTTCCTTGTTCCGTATATAGATCATCTCATTAGCCAATAATTGGGCGCTAAGGGACGTCTCAACTAGCCGTCTTTCAGTGATTTATATCGAACCTATGGGAATCTCTTATGACACTTTTTTCCGTCGTCTACTAACTCAGTACTAACGAAAGTTATTCACGAATTTCGCTATATCATTAGACGTAAATCATGTATCTGACCTTATCGAAAGGTTCTTAAAGAAAAGAAAATTTTGTGCTAATTATGATTGATTAAGTACATCTCATCTCATTTAAATTAAATTGTAAAGTTCATCTGTCTGATTCTCGTTACCGCTTAATTCCTCTGTTCAGTCCTCCTCTTTGATTGATACAAATTGAATAATAATAAAAACTTATTTTAAACTTTACACCTAAAGTTCAATCCTTCAAGTAACGTAACAAATGTACCAATCAGAGGAAATGACTTCACTTGGTCTAAAGAATAAAAACAGTACAAAATATTTATTGAATAATAAATTTTATTACTTAACAATTACAAAGAATCACGTCCATCTTATTTATTTATGCAATTAAATAGAAACTAGAAAAAAATCATAACTTATGTCAGTGTTGAGTTATCCATATGATATTTGACATCGGACTCATCATCCGCACTATGTTGGGGTGCGGTGTGCACGTCGTCCCGCTTACACTTCTCGCCTCGGATGTCGGAACAGACGCCGTTGTAACAGAACGGCCGGCGGCCAGCGCAGATGGCTTTCAGCGCGAAGTTGCCGCCCATGCAGTGCAGCGACTCGCCGCAGCTAAGACAAGTGTATCCTCTCTAAAAAAAAGTTGTTCATCATCATCAAACTGCTGGAGCACAGGCCTTTCTTATGGATGGAATAGGGAGACTGGCCCGTGACTCACCAAACTATGAGTGCTAACGACTGCAGATGCAGCCTGGACCAACGGTTTAACGTGGCCTTCGAAGCACGTGAAGAGCTGGAGATAATAAGTTTTTGGTCATCTATCCAATGACCGGCTAATGCAATAGTTGCTTAACTTTTACTATCGTAGGCCGAATGCGCTAACCACCTGTACCATCGAGCTCCTTGAAAATATTTAATTCATTCGAATTGAAAATTGAATTGAATTGAAAAAATTTACGACCTCCCCGGGCCGAGTGGTTTGTACGCCGGGTTTCATGGTGTCGCCGACTCGAGAGGTCCCAGGTTCGAATCCCGGTGGGGGCAGATGTTTGTGTGATGAATACGAGCATTTGTACTCCAGTCATGGATGTTTAATATGTATTTATATAAATGTACTTATGTATGTACAGTATATGTATTCTATTCGTTACCCTATCATCCCATAACACAAGCCTTATAGTGCTTACTTTGGGGCTATGCTAATTGGTGTGTGTTAGAAAAAAAAACATTTTTGCAACACTTTTGAATGTCAAGAAGCTACTCCTACTACTCTTTCCACAAGCTTGTCGCAGCCCTCTTTACCTAACATGCTTTTGGCTAATCGTGACAGAAAAGTACCTACTCAAAACTTCACTCGCCTTATTTGCATTTGTTACAATTGTATTCTTTCCCGAACATTGATTGGGTAATTGGTTTAAAAGAAGGGTTAGTTGCCAAGCTATCGTATATCGACCGAAAATGCTACCGTTGATAGTCTTTTCTATCTGAATGGAAGATTTTCTGTTACTTCCGATAAAGCATTATAGAATGATAAATTGTGACAATCGTCACTTTTTAGCGTAAAAGCGTTTTTTAATCCTAGAAAAAATATGCAAACAAAGTTTTTACATTTATTACTTTAAATTGAACAGATTTGGCTGAAATGTAGTTCATGCAGTTCAGCAGTGCGGTAAAAAAATCGCAAAATATATTTTGCGATTTTTATAAGATAGTTCTTATCCTGGAAAAAATATCAATACTTGCGACATTCCCAACGAAGTATCGAGTGCCATAAAAGACACTCGACAGAGACAGATTAATAAAAGGCGGTTTTCTATATTGACACAACCGAGAATCCAACTTAGGTGACTAGGGCGACACTACGCCAACTTCGGCAAACAAATGCAAGCAGATTTTTAAAACTACTTATAAATAGGTCCTACAAATCACATGTTCCCACCTAATGTGATGTGACGGTGGATCCCACACGCGAAGATAGCTGGTGCAGCGGTTCTACCTGCCACACTAGCCATCCTCACCTTACCGGCCTCCATATTGATTCTTCATGCCTCTTTTAAAAGCTCTGGGTAGTAGGATCGCAAAGCATTCTATTTGCGCATATTGCGACAAAGAAATTAGTCACCAAATTTCTTTGTTCGCGTTGAAATAGTGGCCACACTAATTCGGTGACAATGTAGGACAGCGCGCGTGGTCCTCTGAAGGAAAGGGAAAGGTGGGATAAGGGAGAAAGACACCTCAGAACACTCGCTGTGGAATAGACGATGGAAGATAATTAATAAATCAATAATCTTACCTCCGCTAAAGAGTCACAGGTGGTAGGTAACCAGTAGACGGCTCTGGCTGTATTGCTCTCCAATTCCTGTTTGATATTCGGGTCCTGGTCATCGCTTATAACATTGGTTCGACCATACATTAAAGCAAATGGGACCTTGCTGTGAATCGCATTCTTTACACCCATAGCGAAAGCACTATTCTGTGACTCTTGTGCCAAATTTAAATATAAACTTATCTGTAAATAGAAACACCTTGCAATAAGAGCGCTGTATAGGGAGATCCCTATTTCCCGGTGGACACTTTGGGCAAGTGCACAGGGCCCCCCTCAGATCTAATACAAAGTCCCTAGTTCCTGTTAGATCACCAAACGATAACCAATATTTATTACCAAAAAACTTATATAATTCGATGAAATCGATCCTAAATGCCTGACTACAATACCAACTTACTAGCTTTTACATAAGCGAAGCTATCCTACTCTCGTCCAAAAATTAGGCTTTCATACTTCAGCATGCTTAGATAAATTATGGTATACTAAGCACATAAACATTTTAAAGAAAAATCATCAGTAGTACACTCATCAGTATGACTTGCTCCATTTCAAGTCATAATCCACATCAGTCATAGCCCCGTTATCCTAATATGCCCAGGGCCTCCAATAGGTTAAAGACGGCCCTGTGTATAGGATTTAAACTAAAAAGCATAAGCTCAAATTAGTCTTAGCTGAAAACTCACACCGCCTTATTTCCAAGACATGAACTAAAATTAAACTTGATTTAAACCTAAAGCTATCTGTTTCCTTTTAAGCAAACAGTCCAAGTTTATCTTAAGTCAATGTTTTGCAATAAGGTGTACAAAATTTTGTTAACATACCAATATAATATTAGTATTACATTGCCACAAATTAGTACGACACAGAAAAATAAATTACCTATTTTTATGATTAATTGGATTTTTTTCTTACCAGATTTATTAACAAGAACAGAAGTATTTTAAAAAACGCCATCTTTTAAAATTAAGAAAGGCAATCACGAAAAATATTTAAACACAACTTCATGCAAGACTTGGATAGTGTTAATGCCATTTTTCACTAACTCGTTCAAGACTTTTATAGCATTGGTTAGAAAATATGTTAATGTTCCAAGTGCAATTGACTTCCTAGGAGACATGGACAACGCAGTCAATAGCAAAGTAAATATAAATGCTCAAAGATTTTCATAGCTAATCGAATACAGTTCTGCCCGTTGTACCGTGAAATTTCGCGTGATAACATAATTTTAGAACAATAAAAAGAATAATATGGATGAAGTTACGAGTGTAACTTCCATAATCAATTCTTTGTGAATAAATTTAATTCTGTCGTCATCTTTTGTAACATTTTCTCAATTTCGGGTTAGTGTAAAATTTATTATTTATTTATTTAGCCCGAGTAAAAAGAAGTTTGGGTACCGCTGATCTAAATACAAGGAAACGATACAGAATTCAACAATATTTCGTCTCTTTAACATATTTTACTCCTTATGTATTATATATATATATATAAAAGAGGAAAATTAATTACAGGCGATTTAAGGTCGGAAAGGGTGCAGTGGTGAGACCTTTTAAGGGGAGAAAACGGTTTATCGAGATTTTTGTAAAAATACTTCTTTCGAAAAAAAGTCAATAGCAAAATTATAGGTACTCAAATGATCTGAAACGTTTTATTCTACACTTTTTCACTTAACCAATTTTGATGACCGAGGAAGCGATGAATTCGGATTCAAAAATTTTAATCATGAACGTTAGCGACGGAATCAAAAGAGCACAAGGTGAAAAATCTTTGCACTCGATTGCAACATGTAACTTTTCATCCCACCTCAGCGAGGAAATTGACTAAACGCAAAAAAACATTAACAATCACAAGATACTTTTATTTCAGGTTAGGTATTAACTACCACAATATGCTAGGTAAGTAAGTATTCCAATATAATATTTAAAACAAGTAATACTTAGTTGATGTAGTTACTTAAGTTGAGTGTAATATTTTTGTTAGGTACTGTAATGTTGTTGTTAATGACTTGTGTACTGTTTTTGGTAACTATTGTACACTACGTTACAAATTCTGACAACCTAAAAGTTTGAATTTTGACGCGAAGGCGCATAGTAGGTTTCAGGAAGTTACAAGATTAAGTACCGCATCTTTAATATCATTGGCTGGTTTTTTACCAGCCGCAACTTCAGTAAATTTCTTTTCGCAATTTTAAATATTCGATTAAAGTTCTGAAATTAATATTTTTTGAGAATACAAACAAAGTCGTTCGAAAGTCGCTTTAGTTTCAGTGTTGCCAGTACCTGCGTCGTGTTTCGGACGATTCGAAATCTGAAAAGGGACGATTTTTAGTCAAAAAGGACGGCCCTACAGAAATATTAAACTAAAGGCTGAACTATATTTATCTTACGTGTTGTGTTGTGGCGCGATCTGGTTCATACATTTAGTACGGTTAGCACTAAGAACTATACAGAAGCAGATCTCTATTAAAAAATTTAGACATATTAAAATTGACAATCCAGATAAGAAATGTGTATTTATTGCTATTTTGGACATTTTGCTTATTTTTCTATTAAAATTTTGACTATTAGTATAATTGACAATGGCTTATCAAATTTATAATTAATTTATAATCTACTTTGACATACATGTAACAATAGACAATTTCAAATTATGTTCATAAATTGTGATTCCAATCATGGGCGTAGCCAGGTACGGGCAGAGGGGGGCAGCTGCCCCCCCCCTAGATCAAGGAGCTTCAGAACCAAAAATTAAATAATAAATAATCAAAAAACTAAATATAAATTTAAAAAAAAATATAGAATCGCACATCGACCTCATTAGTCTCGTTACTAAAGCTTTAAGTTCGATAGGACTACTCGTAAACAGTGAAGTGATTTCGTACGTACCTACGTTAAGCATTTCTTGGACGTAAAATAAGGATTATTAAATTAACTATATAGCCATTTTTGGTTAGATCATTGGTAAGATCGTAATATTTATTTAATTTTATTGTGAGGTATTTTGGAATGTTAGTATGATACAGTAAGCTCTATTAGTACTTTACTTATGTTTGATGTGCCTAAAAAAAGGGGAATACGTCCGGCCTGGATGACGAAACACCAACATCATCTGGTACATTGTAGTGATTTTCATACGTATCTTTTAAAATAGTCTAGTCAGGTTCAGTATCTAGGATTGAAAAAGGCTTGCTTTTCGAGTTAACAGTTGAGCCTTCCTTTATAAAGTTAATTTGTTTTTTATTTGTGGTTAATCCTTTTTGGTCAAAAAAGCATTGTATTTTCTTTGTGCAAGTTCCAAAATAAACTTTGCGGTTAATGATTTTAATAATGTTCCAGAAATAAGAGACACGATTAGCACAATAAAAGATGTCATCAATTTTTTCGTGAATCTTCTCTACGGAGAAAGTACGTGCCAAATATTCCAGCTCTTTGTGAGACACGCTGGTCACAAAAAAACAAAAGTATTGCTATTTTTAACGATCATTATGAGGGCATTCTCAATGGGTTTTTGGCAATTTCTAGAGAAGGTAATGCTGCAGCGAGAAAAAATGCTTACCACTTATATTGTGCTGCTACCAAGTAAGAATTTATTATATCTGCTGGTTTGATAGGAAAATACTCAGGAATATTGGAACCTGTTGCCAATGCCCTATATTCAAAGACAATAGACATGTATATATGAAAGAAGCATCTCAGTAACGCGGACCAGGAATTCCAATATGTCTTCGACACTTCTACGGAAACTGCAGCTGTCATTGGAACCGATTTACATATCCCGCGCATTGCATTTCGCCAACGATATCAGTCCAATCATCCTGCTGAGACTCCTTGCGATTTTTGGAAGCGATCGATCTTCATTCCGTATTTGGATTCCCTTATATCCGCATTGGAACATCGTTTCTTTGATTAACATATGTTTATCAAAGAAACGATGTTCCAGTGCGGATATGTTCCAGTAGGCATATGCCTGCCTTCGGATTGATGATGCTGCATCCTGATGCGATGTTACAAATTTCATTGGCTGAATTCAAACAGAAAACACAAACTTTCAGCAGATACTATGGGTTAGTATACTTTGATAATAAAGCTGAACTGTGATATAAACGATGGAAAGATGAGGTATGCCAAGAGAACACCTTAGAGAGCTGAACTTTGCAGAGTTGTTAGAGAAGGCGGAAACATTCTTTCCTTCAACCAGAAAACCTATACTAATTTCTTTGGCACTGTCTTGCACCACGAGCAATGTAGAGAGGTACTTCTCTACACTGCGGTGTAGTCAAAACGTGGTTGTGGTCGACGATGCTTGATCTTGATCTCTTAACATACATAGGACACATAAATGGCCTGTGTATGTTAAGTGTCCAGTGAAAGATGGTACAACAAAATTTACATGCAATTTCAGGTGAAGTCTTGAAACGGTTCTGCGAAGAACCGAGAAAATTGGTCTTGTTTATTGTATAAAATTTAATTTTTGTAGCGAACATATTAATTTCGCTTGCCTGCCCCCCCCTAAACTAAATCCTGGCTACGCCCTTGATTCCAATGTAAAAATAATAGTACTTCTTTCATAGGTCCTTATCTATTTGTATACCTTAATTAAGGTGGAAATGTAGTGATACTAACAAAAATTATATATACCATGTATACTAACCTATGTTTCACAAATAAAATTCTGAAATTCTGATTCTGATTAATCCTGTGTGTCGCGATGTGTCGACAGCGTTCTCACATTAACCATAATTGTATGAAACAGATAGCTCTCTGATGTGTTACAATACAACACGACAGGTAAGTGTAGTTCTATTATAATGCGGTTAAATGAAAAGAAAAGCGAGTGTGCTTAGGAACACACGACTGGAAGTGAAATTTCTATAGCTCCAATGATCTGTAATTTGATAGAAAAAAACCATCAATCCGCGCTGGGTCCGTTATCACACACCAATCCGTGCTGGGTCCGTTATCACCCACCAATTCGCACTGGGTCTATTGCCACCCACCAACCCGCACTGGGTCCGTTATCATCCACCAATCCGCACTGGGTCCGTTATTATACACCAATCCACACAGGGTCCGTTATCACCCACCAATCCGCGCTGGGGCCATTATCACCCACCAATCCGCACTGGGTCCATTGCCACCCATCAATCCGCGCAGGTCCCGTTATCACCCTAAAATCCACACTGGGTCCATTATCACTCACCAATCCGCGCTGGGACCGTTATCATCCACTAATCCGCTCTGGGTCCGTTTTCACCCACAAATCTGCGTTGGGTCCGTTATTATCCACCAATCCGCTCTGGGTCCGTTTTCACCCACCAATCTGCGCTGGGCCCGTTATCATCCACCAATCCACGCTGGGTCCGTTCCGTTATCATCCACCAATCCGCACTGGGTCCGTTATCACTAGTGTTGCCAGGTCCGATTTGTTTTAAGTCGGTACATGAGGTGAAAAACATCGGGACTTAGGGTTGTAGATCGGGACAGTAAACAAAAAACTAGGGTTTTTTAGTCTGGGTTTATTTTTTGCGATTTAAACCACTAGTGCAAGTATAGTATTATATTAATTACCTAACTTTCATTTTTGATTCATCGGGTTATTTAGCGTCCCGATCAGGTACAAATCAGGACGCGTCCCCACACCCCTGAAAATCGAGACATCCCGCACAAATCGGGACACCTGGCACCACTAGTAATTACCCACCAATCTGCGCTGGGTCCGTTACCATCCACCAATCCGCGCTAGGTCCGTTATCCAGGCCACCTAGCCAAGCACTAGATTTATGTATTTTGTGACAGGTATTGTTCATTGTTTACCGATGAGTCACCGATGACACTAATCGTTACGCGAAATCGTAACTATTCGCCAGTTTACCCCCCAAGTCAAGCGTGCCTAAAGAAGTTTCACTTCAAAAAACATTTTAACAGAGCCATATTAATTATATTTTTTTGGGCACACAATAAACATAAAGAAGAAGTACGGAGGACATAGGTACATCATGGTGGTACGAACGTATCGTACGTATTTACGACTTAACAAAGCAAGCACTTATTTTTAAGTTACCTATTATCTTTATAATTGAAATATAGGTACCTCAACAACAAAAGTTTTATTAGGTAAGATATGGTAGGTTATTGGGTTTGAGCTTTGAGTTGGTATATAGATATAGGTAGGTATTTGTTAAACGTCACCTTCGTAGCGAGCGTTGGATTCGATGTAGTTTACTGGGTGATTTGACGAATAGAGTTGACAATGTACAACGAATAGTGATGGCAATTTAGTGAAATAAATCAATGAGTGAAACGAAACGCATTCGTCTAATGTTGCAGTGAAGCGTTATCGAAAACGGACGGAAAAGGGACGGAATATGTAAAAGGACATCGATGGGACGCTTTGATGAGAAAAGGGACGAAAATCGTCCCTTTTGGGACGTTCTGGCATCACTGTTTAGTTTTGCAAGAAAAGTGTCGGAAAAAGATGGCGCGGACGGCACTTTGTGGCAACAACGTCCAATTGAAATGCAGATTTCGAGCACTTCGCACTTCTAGATGACACTTTTGTTGAGATTGTAAACAGACGCCTTTTTATGAATTGAAGCGCTGTTTGACTGTTCTTTGTGCTTGTCCAAAAAGTTTTAAATTTAGGAAACGCTCAGATATTTGTTTCTATTTCTGAATTTTGTATGCTAAGTGTTAAAAATTAGGAAAACGGAACGTTTCGGAAGGAATATAGAAGTACTGGTAAGGCAACCCCGACCAAGCCTTCAAACCTTGCTTCAAACTTTGTTTCGGGAAAGAATTAGGATAGATAATGTCATGTCTAATCAGTGTTGCCAGATCTCCCGATTTTACAGGAGAACTCCTGTTTTTCTGAAATTTCTCCTGATAGTAGATAGTTTTTCTTAGAATACTATTTTCTTTTTTAAATTAAATGTTATTTTATGAAATTAAAAGTTTTTCTGAGTTCAAGAGCTCAAGTAAGGCTCGAGCCAGGCAAATTTTGAAATCGGGTGAAGGGAAGCAAGCGGCTATATGGGGCTAAACTGTACTTCTAGGGCCCAAGAGGTGATACTTCACACTAGGTTAAGTTAGGTTAGTGTTGTGACCATAGCGCCAGAAAAAAACTATTAAAAAGACCTTTTCTACAAAGACCAGATTAGATATTCAATAATCTCGAGTGAGTCTCGGGACCCATTAGATATTCAACAATACATAATATTTTTCAACAGTGGGTCCCGACTGTTAAAGTAGCTTTGTTCCTTATTAACAGAATTATAGACTACTGGACTTGTTTTTTTCTTTTCAGTTTTTATTTGAAGTATAATTAAGCAGTCGGGTTTTTTGATTTTTTAAATTTACCTTTTTTATTTCACACTTTATAGTTTGTATTTTAAGACGGTATATACCGTAGTCTTGTTACTTTAGTAAGGGAATTAATATCGCGGGAATTATTAAGTACCTTGCGTCGGTCTGAAAGATTGATTTATTAAGACATATAAAGACTTTACCAGCGGGGTCAAGGCTACATAATGGGCCTCAATTTTCGCAAAAATGTGTGAAGTTAAATCAACTCGTTACATAAATATCTCTAATGTACCTATGTAAATTTTATAGTAAACTAACACTTACTCAAAAAGTCATCTTTTGTTTATCCTTTTTTTATAGTTTAGCAGTAAATATAAAATTCATTTACTTTTATTCGTCGACTATTTAAAATTGGCAGTGGCTGCATTGTCATGTCAATGCCGGACGTCTAAGATTGTGATATACACAAATTCAGTGTCAGTCCCTAGTCTCATAATTTGATATACCTACATAATTCACAGAAACCCAATATGTAGATGCCAGAAGTTAACTTCAAATGTTTTTAATCACCCTATATACAATACCAATCAATGACGTTTATGTCGCAGGTTGAAGAAAGCAGTAATTCCCGTCTGTTGTTTTGGACAATGGTGGCAACTGCCTTAGACCACTAAATTAAATAATTATGCAATCACCAAAGCAAAGTTTATAATATTTGATTAAACTAAAGGCGCATAATAAAATTTTCATAACGTTAGGTAGAGCACCATAGCAATCTCATTTATTATCAATTTATAGTTCTCTTTGTAGTTTTCTTTTAAAGCGTTCACTTTTAACAGGTCAAAGACTTTGTGTTTGACCCTTTTTTATTGGTAGTGTAAAGCTAGAATGAAAAGTACTCCCAGTAGTGCAATCATGGCAATTATTTTCCAATTTTTTTTTGTTTAAAAAAATACCGAATAACGAAACTGTTAAGCACAAATGCTAAGTAACTTTTACAAATATAATCAAATAAACCTATTACTTACTTTATTTTTAAATCTTTTTCATCAATTAAATACTTATCTTATCCTAACTATCTATACTAATATTATAAAAAGGCAAGATTTGTATGTTTGTAACAAATAATCTGTCAAACTACTGAACCGGTTTCAAATATTAATTCATCATAAGGTAGCTACGTTATTTATTATAACATTTTTCTTTATTTAAATACATTTTGTCCGAGTGACATAGGCTATATTTTATCCCGATAAATAAATTTCGCCCGTACAATGCCCGGGTGGATCACTAGTAAGTATAATATAATATTATAGATGCGAAAGTGAGTTTGTTTGTTGGGCTTCCGTGCCCTAATAGCTAAATCGAATATAATGAATTCCCATATAGAAATAGATGGGAACTTGGTTCTTAGCTACAACATCGCAATACTTATAGGCGTAGGGTGGTGAAAGGGGTGATTTCCCTATAAAAATCTACATTATTTACTTTGAATTTTACAGAATTATTACAAAACTAGTATTATCGCGAGCTGATTAATAAATACAGGGATTCCAATAAGTATGTACTTACTAGCGAAAAATAGGTTATTTGTCATTATATTAAGTAATTTTTTTTTGTAACATTAAGTAATATCGTTAAAAAAATAAAAAACAGGAAAATTCTGAGTTTTTTATTAAAATTCAATAATCATAAATACCTATTATGATAATATATTTTTCATCATTTAATAAGAAGGAACTGTATCAGTTTTATTGTTAGTACTTCGTATAGGATCAGATACTGCGAATACCCCAATTTTTTTTCTTTTACATAGTACACCGCGCTATCACTTTGTCATCGTTGTAACTTTTTAAATATTTGTCGAAAAAATTGTGTAAAAAGCAAAGTTTATCGTCTTTAAATATCAAAAGCGATAAAAGTATTTGTTTTGATAAAAAATGATTTGTTAATACAAAATGTGCATTTTGGCAATAGATATCAAATAATATTTTAGTTTTGATTCACTATTTTAGCGGTAATGGCTTACACATTAAAAATAGATATATGGTGTCACGGACTTTTTTTTAGAACTAGTTAAGAGATACATTTTCACTCTACATTACATTCATGTAACTTTTATTGTTTTTGCAGTGCAGGCCAAAATGGCTCGCAGATGGGAGATTTTTTTCCGTCTTATGTGACACTTATTGTTAAATATTGGCCAATTCACTCAATAACTACATAAATTATTATATATATGTAATTATCGTATATGAGCTATATTACTGTTAAGTTTCATTAAAATCCATTCAGTATTTTTTAGGTGAAAGAGTAACAAAGATCTATACAAACGTAAGATTGAAATTAAAAGCGTAAGTGGTTAATATACAACTTTAAAGCGTTGTAGATCCTAAACAATCATATAAAATGAAAAATGGTGTTAGGAACCTAAATATGATTTTTGATTATCTAGACAGTGATACCCCACTCGACATATTTTGTCAACTTATTTTTTTTACTTCGTCACAATATGGCACCTAATTTTGCCCATATTGAATTTTGATTACTATCATATCTTTAGTAGCACTGCCATGATTGAAACGAATCGATTGATGTATGAATCATCAAAATCGGTCCAGGCGTTTGGTCTCTAGTGTGCCACAAAGGAACAAACATACATATATAGACTGTTAAACACATAACCCTGTCTGCGCGTCGCGCTTCGCGCTCTTGCATTGCGCAGCCGGGTAAAAACACATTGGCGACCATTACAGAACCATAGAGATCAGAGCAATCATAGACACATTTCATTGCCACTCTCAACAGGTACAACGGAGGTTCTGAAGTTCAAGAAAAGTTGCTATTTCTCGTGGGATACTGCCAATTTTATTAGCACCAGCAGGTTGTCTGACACACTTTTCGTTGCTTGATATTTATCAAAATTTGTTAAGTACCTATACCTTGCGAATGACTAAGTTGCAGTCTCTTTTTTTGTCTTTGTATTAGGTAATTTTTCTCAATGTTTTTTACATTTACACACAGTCTCTTTATAAAGTGGAAGATACCACACCTCCAATGGAAACTCTTGATCGCTTCACAAGGATAAGAACTTCTTTTCTTGCGAAACGAGGTAATCCTTTTTAATAAGAACTGTTAGTATTTAAACTTTAGTAATTTAAGCAAAGCGTCAGGCGACAGTTTGGTTGTTTCAAAATAAACCAACGCCTACGAAACTGAAGCGATCGAGGAGCGCAGAGAAAATTTTGATCGCTAGTTTCTTCACTTTGACGGGGTACCTAATTTCAATTCCACTTCGAGACCAAAGCAACATCAACGCCGAATGGTATAGCACAAAATGCCTGCCAGTAGTTTTTTCTGCAATGAACAACAAGCGACCTAACACCGGGCTCCGAGGGGTCCTTCTTCACCACGACAACGCGCCCGCGCACTCTGCGATCAAAACGAAGGACTTCCTCGACTCAAGGGCGGATCCAGCTTTGGCGCCAGGGGGGGGGTCATATAGTCGTGGTATATTAAATATTGAAAGTACTTAAATAAAATCCCCCTGGGTTTGGTCCATCTGTACCCAGCCCAGGGGGGGGGGGGGGGGTCATGACCCCCATGTGATGGGATCCCCCCCCCCCTGGATCCGCCCTTGCCTCGACTCCACACCAGTCAGAGTTTTGGGACACTCTCCTCACAGTCCTGATTTGGCTCCATGTGACTTCTATGAAAATTGGTTCAGATCAGACGCATGAAACTTTATACAGGGTGTTACAGAATTCCGAAATAAAATTTGTAGGTATGTATTCCAAAATAAAATTTTGTAGGTATCTGAGCGGGACGCAGGGGCGCCTGGGGGAGAGAGAGGGGGGTCTGTTTAGGTAGTAGTAATCGTACGCATTTATAGGGTTGTCATAGGCAGGTGTAAAACGATATTTTTATTAATTTAATTAGAAAATAAAAGTGGTCTGAAAGGCGTCAAACTTTCGTAGGTAATTCTATACAAGGAACACAACCAAACCCTAAAGTTTTATTTCGGACTTTTGTCACACCCTGTATAGAGGCGAGAGTTGGTGGAGAGTTCTTTGAAAAGATTTAATAAAAATATTTTTTTCATAGAAGTTAGTTTTTTAGTTTCTCAAAACTTTCTGAGTGTCCCACGTACTATCTGTAATGACAGTCAGGAGAAGCAAGGAATATAGAAAAAAAAATGCGTTTTTATACAAAATTTATTTGCTTAAACTTACGTGTACATGCCATCAAGGCTAAAAATCCCATCAAAATATTTAAATTGGACGGATTTAAAAAATGCCATTTTCTTCTTAATATGTAAATATCATTGTTCAATGTTTATAAAATGTATATAAAAAGTATAATTTAGATAAAAATATTCAATAGCTGTGCCTTAAAGTTCATTTTTATAAAACACTGCTTTATTAGTCCAACCACATGGTGCATTTGCTTTTATTTCCCTACAAGCTTGTTTCATACTGCGTCTGTATTTTCAAACTGTACAGTTTGCTCTCTACCAAATCTAGATCGCTTATTCTTTCCAAAGTGGTCACATTAGAAGGCTGTGTTACATTAGATATGATCGATGTAGATGCAGTATTGTCCAAAACACGTTTGCTAAAACTTTGGGTGTTCTCTCGACATTGGTTTTTATTTACTGTTATATTTTGCTTCTCTTGGGATGCAGTTGTTGAAATATTATCAGTAATATCATTTAATTGATTCAAGATTGCTGAAACATAAAAAAATATGTATTCATAACTGTTTATTATTTATTTGTACTGAAGCAAATTCAATACAAAACATAACAGAGCTAATAAAATACTAGTAATAGGACTAATAATGACTTTAGTTTTGACTTAAAAATAACCTTAACTTGTATTTGTTTTGAAAATACCAGGGATCTTACGACATTTTCAACTTTGGATAATAAACATATATAAATGATTCGTTAAAGTTGTAATTATTACCTGATATTTGCAAACTTGTCGTTTCGTTCAGAAAACTGTCTTTGCACTTCTTGACTTCAGCTTTTCCGATATCATACGTATTTTCAACTTTTCCAATGTCAAAGGTTTTATTCAAGTTCTTATTGAACGGATGTACACGAGATTGGCAAAACAATTCTCTCCTTAAAGAAATAGCGTCTTTAGAAATAGGCTTACATTCTTTTGCCTCTTCTTCAAACAGTGCGCTAACCTGGGCGGAAAAATTCAACTCGTTTTGAACTCTTCTCTTCACTTTGAGGTGTTTTGTCAATTTTGATAAAAACTCATTTGGCATCGGCACTTTCACAGAAGTAGTTCTAGCGAATATGCTTCTCGTTACGTTAGCTTGTGATTTCCTTTGCGAATGCTCAGTATTAGGCTTCAATATTGTATGCGTTAAATTCTTATTAACATTGTCTGCCTCTTCACATAATTCAAAAAACTGGTCATCATCCTTGGGAACAAACAATTCATGAATTTTTTTCACCAATGAATAGAGGAGTCTTGCACGAATAGAAAGTTTTTGTAATACAACGCCGACTGCTTGGCGATCGCAACTTTTATCTTCATTGTCACATGGTACCTCTTTAGTTAAAATATCAAATACAACCTTGCACTCCCTTTGAACTGTAACAATAAAGCGTTTGTTATTAAGTTTCCGTACCCAAATGATACTAGTACGGTACAAACTAACGACAAAGGGTGAGGAGCACGATGGCGCTGGTGGATAGCGCGTTCGGCAAGCGAAAGTGGAAGTTAAGCAACTTTCACAATCGTCGGTCATTGGATGGGTGACCGAAAATTTATTATCTCGAGCTCCTCCGTGCTTTGAAAGGCACGTTAATCATCCACCAATCAGCACAGGGCCCGCGTAGTAGGCCCAGTCTCCCTATTCCATTCATAGGGAAGGCCTGTGCCCCAGCAGTGGGGACATTAATTGGCTACTTGACACTTTTTGGAAATATGTTTTAAATGGTTAATAATTGTTCCTAGAAACCTACAAAACTTTAATATTAAAATAGATTTTTCATGGACATACAAAAACGCTGTTGGCCATTTTAGTCTATAGATTATCTATGCAATGACGTCAACAAAATCGTAAACAAACATTCGGAAGCACGTAGAAAATAACCTGAATCTAAATTTATATTATAAAACCATAATTTCTAACAGATTTCATGATAAATATAATAATGATCATGATTGTATACGCGAATGTAGAAACACATCGTTAAAGACTCCAGAAAAGTTGTGGTTTAAATTGTCTAGAGAAATACACATGAACACAGTCATGTTTTAAACTTGCTAAATCCTATAATTTTACAGTCTGAAAGTCATTTCTTTCAGCAAATATCATTTTATGTGAGTACTCATTGAATAATATTTAAAGTTTAAAAGTACAATTTTGAAGGTTAAATGTAGCTACTAAGTCAAAGAGTTTTGTCGTTTCTGCTTTCACAAATCCGGCGTCCAGCATTAATTTAGTACAAGATGTAAGAGTTTTTAGATATATTTTAGTCCAACGAAAGACACCACAGTAACAGGACAGGACAATGACGTTTAGTTGTTTACCAACACATTTACTAATTTGTTGACGTGACAATAATGGTTTTAAGTGTTTAAAAAGCATAGACTAAAAAACCATTTTTCAAATTAAATTACTACAGCCATCTTCCAATTTTATGAAGTGAAATCGATGTATTTAGGTTCCTCAAACCAAAAATTATAAGAAATAAACATTTGTATAGTGCAATTTGACATGAGTCAACTAGACTAGCAATGGCAAAAGTACAGAGCGCGCGCAACGTTGTCAGCTCGCATACCATAACGTCACACGCTGTGTCCGCCCGCTCGGTTTGTCAATGCGTAGCTTGCTATCGCAGCTCTGCGTACATAAATATAGCCACATTAAACGGGCGTTTAGTATGATAAACACCATTTCTTGGTGCCTACTCACGCTTGGCAAACAGAAAGGCAAACAGCGAACAGACGTGTATACGGCTACTTGTCTGTTAATGTTGTTTGCAGTTTGTGTTCGCCAATGATCGGCGTCTGTGTCGGTTTTTTGCACAAATCAAAGGATTTTGTTTGCCAAGCCGGTTATACCAGCATGGTCTCCAAGCATGGGGATGCGCGTTTGTGATGCATTTTTGATGTGTAACATCTTTCCTCTCGCTTTCCTGCAATTTGTGGGAGTGATTTCGTTAAACGGGACCGAAGTGTGTAACAGGAAGTTGCGAAAGCGCGCGCTATATGGTTTGATTTGATTTTAGAACATTGTAGTAAGTTTAATTTCTTTTTTCACTAATATAAGGTAAGGTTTCAAATGCTACACATCATACGCGACTACTGTAACGCTCGCTGGTTTTTTTCATTTTACATCATTTGCCAAACACCGCCCACTGCGGCAGAAAACCTCGAGCTGTTTATGAATGAACCCATTACCGCTTGCATTCTGTTTTCATGCCGTTAATATTAAATAAATGCAAATTCAGAGCTTGGTTTCATAGTCCATGCTGTTCGACACAAACGGTAAAACTTGCGGCTGCTTAGTAGCTGTTTTAAACGCGCGGCAAACCATTTCAGAATTTCGCCGCACCGGTTTTAAAACCGCAGCTAGGCTTAAGTCCCGGCTGCATTAACAGTCATTAGCAATCACTATTCCGCAATGGTGTGTCTTTGGGTCCTGGTTCTCTCTAATTCGCGCATAAAGGAAGACTAGTCCACCCAACCCCAGCAATAGACTAATATAGCAAACACTAAAGGGATGAACCACAGCGACATAGTAGTATTCAAATCATTCTGTAGTTTTTGCCGGGTAGAAAAAGCAGTTTAACGTACATGCGTAAAAAGCAAAGCAAAACGCCACTCACACATAAACAATGACACAATATACAGCCTAATCCTCCACACATATCGTTTGTATGCGCAATTCGACAGATGGGAAAGCTGTGCATGCCTACTCCAGTCCTGGCGGGGCGTCGGCCGTGTTGCTCTATTAGTTGACTGGATTGATATCTCTAACCCCTCGTTTACACCAAGGTATAATACATGAGGAGCTGGCGAACAAAACGGTATAATTACACATCTGGTCAAACTACTTTTTTTTACAGTCAGGAGGCTTCAGGCCCGTTGAATTTGAATTTCAAATCATTTTCAATCAAAACCGCCTTAAACAGTGTTAAAATGACTAAATCAATTAATTAAAAACCACGCCAAAAGCTCAGTGGAGGTATGTCATTCAGTTTTATACTACTCCTGTAAAATTTAATTTTATGTAATTATACCGTTTTGTTCGCCAGCTCCTCACATGCATTTCACAAGTTTTATACAATGTTTCATTTTATGTTCACACTTATATACATGTATATATAGTATACCATGATTACATTAAACTTGTTGGATAAACAAAATATGTGAAGTAAATAAGTGCTTTATGCTTGTAAGATACTAGTTAGCTATGCAGTGTAAACGGAAGAATGTTTTAAACATCCACAAGTATTCTATAAGTTTTGTTTAAAACTTGTACATGACTTATTTCTTGGTGGTAACAAGGGGTAATAATATGGCTTTAGCCAAGTTGATGTCCAGAAACAATAAGTGACGTATGGTAGACAGTGATATACTAAATAAATCCAATTATACAGTACCTCGATCCAAATTTTGCAGTAATTTATCCAATTCATTGTTTTGCACCAAAGCATTGGGCTCATATTGCTTATATATGGAAAAGAATGTAAATACAAGTGACCCTACATTTATAACAATAGCCCAAATGTCACGGTTTGCATTAAAATCCTGCTTCTCAAATTCCAATAGTAACTCCTTCATATTGAGTTTACATCGCTGAAATATAATAAATAAACTTATTTTTATCACTTAAGGCACATTAAGAAATAGATTAAAAAAAATAATAAAATTCAAGTTCACTCAAAAAAGATCAGAAAAAGGAAACAAGTATATAGTCAGGAATTCAAAACCAAATAAGTTAGAAATAGATTGTGTTGGTTTTTGTACTCATTGCAAATTTGAGTCACAAAAAAATCCATAGCAGAGGCTACATTATTACAGACTATTCATGTATTGTACTTTGTTGTATCTTATCCTTAGGAATTAAAAAGTATACAGGTTATAGCAAGATAGCCAACGACAATCACGATGATCAGAAGTAAAATTTAAGAGAGTAAATTAAGAGTAAATTTTATACTGTTTAATGCCAATGTAAACATACTGTTTCATTACATGATAAGTATTATATTATTAACAAACCTCTACAAATGCAACTGGGTCAACAATCAAAAACACATTATTCCTGATATCCATGACCTCCTGTTTCCAAAAGCTTATCAAAAGGGTAGTGTGAACAGAATCTGAAGCTGTAGATATAGCTGGCACCAAATGCGGATCTAATGACTCCAGGCTTGAAAGGCCACTTCTCAGTAAAACAATTCCTGAAAATTTTAAGAATTCCTTCAGAGTAAAACAGCACTGTACATTTTCTGTGCAGGATTAATTCATTTTACATGAAACTACTTACTCTTTTGATCTGATGAACAGGACACAGCGAAAAACCCTATCTGCAGAAGCCTTTCATTATGTAAATCAAAACTTTTGACATATTCGCAAGTCTCTATATCTCCACTTTCTATATCAGTAGCACATGGACAAAAGTGGCCATTTCTCAGTGAAAAGTGATCTTTCAATAGATCAACAGGAGAGTTACAATGAGCATAGCAGTGAATTAGTAAACTGAGTAAAGCGGTATTTGTGTTTGTTTCTAAAACATACAAAACATCCTTCAGCACATCTATCAATATATTAACATTTGATGGCATTACTGGTAATTTTAATTTATCAGGTGTAATTTTCACTGATTTAGTAATATCAACAGTGACTAATTCACTAAATAGTGCCTTGGTCTCTCTTAACACCTGTGAAAAAAAAGGTAATTATTTTACAAAAAATTAATCAGTAAGTATTCGTAATTTTGTGTTATTATAATAATTATTAAAAACACATACAACATGGCAACGAGCTTTTAATGCTGGTTGATCTTCATCCAAACAGTACTTGCATAGTGTCATTGCTGACAATAGCAGCTCATCAATGCACATATGCAGATTAGTTATGTGATCAACCATCTGAAATCATGCAAACAAAATGTATATAGAAGTAAAAGCCAAGTATTTCTTGCAGTCCATCTTTACTAGGTAATACAGTGGAATCTCGATAACTCGCATGTCAAGGGAAATGCAAAAAAAAAACGAGTTAACGAGTTTTCGACTTAACAAGAACTTTGAGATACATATGACGTAACTGTCGAAATTTCGACTTACAGAGGTGCAATTTCTAAGTGTATTTTTATTTGTAGATTCGAATTTGAATAACAATTCAACTTACTTTTTATGTATATTTTTTACATATTAAAACAAATTACATATTAATGAAGTAAACTGTACCCTAATAAAAATCCGTTATCATCTTTTGATTTAAACAATTTGCAGATTTTTAATCAATTATTTTTTCAAGCTCAAACAATGAACCGAATACATGATCCTCGATATCATCACAACTTTCAACATAAGTTCGAATTATGTTATAAATTGTACAGTTGTCAATGAAAAGTAATATTTTTAGTTTCTCCTTAATCATTTTCTTATCAAATAATAATGCCAAAATAATACTGACGGACAACAAGAAACTTCGACAAGAAACAAGCATAACACTCACAGCTGTGTAACTTAGAAAGTTTCATGAATGTATTTATTCATTGCACGTGTACAAGACAAAAACAATAGAATAAAAGCCCTGAACCCGAACTTTCATTTTGGATTTTATTGCTATTATTTCGGGGAATTCCAAGTAACACGTCATTATATTTTACTAAGTACAACATACAGAGTCTCCTTTTTGAAATTCGAGTTATAGAGTATAAATATGTATTGTCAATACTTTATTTATATACTTTATTGCAAAACAAACAACAAATGGCTGACATAATGCCATAAGGCATTCTCTACCAGTCGACCAGTAAAAGCGTGAGAAATAAAAATATGGGGGTGCAATAAGGACATATGCTGTAGGGAAACAACATTTTGTTCCAGTTACAATGTCTAAATAATTCGAGATACCGCATATTTAGGGTAGTACTTCAGCGGTAGGGAATGGCAATTTTACGACTTACTGAGGTTCAAGTTATTGAGATTCCACTGTATTATTAATTTTAATGGTCTATTGTATTGAAAATTGTATTACAGTTACAGGCCCCAGGGATTGCACTGACTTATGAATCTTTTTTTTTATTATGTACAATAATAAAAGTAGCAAATAAATTCTGTTTAACTATTTGTCTGAATTGTATTTAGATCCGTGTGTGCATGCAATTTAATCAAAAGTAAGGTTGTTTGTTGGCTTGTTATTTCATTAACTTAGTGCTCCTACAATGAGTATTACCTTTTATTGCATAGTTTATGCATTGTCTACATGTACACACCTTACTTCCACTTAACTTTAAGTGCTCCTACATAATATAGGGAAGACGAGAGGGTAAAGAAAACTAAATTCTAAAGTAGATAATAAAAAATAATGGACACTTATTTTCTTTTGGTAATCAACCAAATAATTACAAATATAGTTTGTGAGTCCCCCACTCCTCATGATAACACTTCTAAGAAAAAAATTATCAAGACATAATCTTATGAGACGTTTCATATTGACATATTTGAGTTTTGATAATGTGAGTAAAGGAAAAATGTGTCCAATACCTTTATATCTACCTAATCCTAATACCTTTATATCGATAATCTACCTGATAGAGAAAGAATAACGTTGTCATTCCTTTTGAATATCTTATTAAAGGCTCTTAGCAAAAATGATGCACAGCAATGTCAGACAGTTTAATAGTTATTATAATATTACAGATTACTTACTAAATTTTTCCACTCTTTGTGAAGTTTTGTATCATCCTTATAGTCAGTTCTATAAATAGTTGAAGACAATTTTGATAGAATATCAAAAGTATAATCAATCCAATTAACAAAATACATTGGAGTCATAAACAAATCTTCATTCATGTCTGTATTGCTGTGATTTGGTAAATGCTTGTTTAGATGCATTGCTACTGTATTCAGTTTGGACATACACCAATTAAGTCTGTCTATTATAAATATCCGACTCTCCTGCAAAATGATATTCAGAAATATTACATCTTTTACTAATATAACAGAAATATTATAGAACTATTTTCATGATACTTATCATAATTAAAAAGACACCAATCATCATCAGCCTATTAATGCACCCACTGCTGGGGCACAGGCCTTCCCTGTGGATGGAATGGGGAGTTTGGGCCATGACCCACCACGGCGGCCCAGTGCGGATTGGTGGGCGCTAACGACTGCAGATGCAGCCGGGACCAATGGCTTAAAGTGCCTTCCGAAGCACGGAGGCGCTCGAGATAGTAAATTTTTGGCCACCCATCCAATGACCGACCACTGCGAAAGTTGCTTAACTTCAATGATCAAAGCCGAACGCGCTAACCACTTGCGCCATCAAGCTCCGCAAATTTAACTTTAGGTTAAGACAGCAAAACATTATTATATCACCTCTAAAACTTGTAATGTACTAACCGTAAGAAAAATCCCATGTTTGGATTCTGTTTTAAATATTTCTAATGAATTAGAAACACATTTAGTGATCTGACTTGAGCTAAGCAAATAAATATCTCGAGTACTTGCTAAGTCTTCATCTGCTGCAGTTCGAAATTTAGTTGCAATATGTTGCAGCATTGGACAAACTGTGTGTAGCAAATAGTCCTGTAATGTAAATAAACCATTTTAAAACTACTTAAATATTATTAACTAAAATAATATGATACAAAGCAGACTTTTCACTCTCAGATATGCTAGAAAGGAGTGCCATAGTCTGGAATTACAACGTTATCATTTGGAGTACAATGATAACGTTGTACTCAGTGCATGGTGCAATATACATCAACAACCGAAACAGTAGGTAAATAAAAAATGAGATCTCACAGAGCACTTATTGGCAATGCAAATTTCTGTCCTGAATGTAGTTATTTAAATTAATATTACTTAACATACCACAATGTATTTTGTAGCCCCTGGAATATCTTTGGGAAAGTCGTGATAATCTAAACTGTAACTCATTTTAAATGAAAAACAATCTACAAAAGTAAAGCCAACTACAGGCTAAAAAAAGGGTCAACTATTAGCAAATTAAAGAAAGTCAATGAAATTACTGTTCAAATTGGTTCAAATGCGGCAAAGCAAAATATAAACAGTGTTGCCAGTACCTGCGTCGTGTTTCGGACGATTCGAAATCTGAAAAGGGACGATTTTTGGTCAAAAAGGACGGCCCTACAGAAATATTAAACTAAAGGCTGAACTATATTTATCTTACGTGTTGTGTTGTGGCGCGATCTGGTTCATACATTTAGTACGGTTAGCACTAAGAACTATACAGAAGCAGATCTCTATTAAAAAATTTAGACATATTAAAATTGACAATCCAGATAAGAAATGTGTATTTATTGCTATTTTGGACATTTTGCTTATTTTTCTATTAAAATTTTGACTATTAGTATAATTGACAATGGCTTATCAAATTTATAATTAATTTATAATCTACTTTGACATACATGTAACAATAGACAATTTCAAATTATGTTCATAAATTGTGATTCCAATCATGGGCGTAGCCAGGTACGGGCAGAGGGGGGCAGCTGCCCCCCCCCTAGATCAAGGAGCTTCAGAACCAAAAATTAAATAATAAATAATCAAAAAACTAAATATAAATTTAAAAAAAAATATAGAATCGCACATCGACCTCATTAGTCTCGTTACTAAAGCTTTAAGTTCGATAGGACTACTCGTAAACAGTGAAGTGATTTCGTACGTACCTACGTTAAGCATTTCTTGGACGTAAAATAAGGATTATTAAATTAACTATATAGCCATTTTTGGTTAGATCATTGGTAAGATCGTAATATTTATTTAATTTTATTGTGAGGTATTTTGGAATGTTAGTATGATACAGTAAGCTCTATTAGTACTTTACTTATGTTTGATGTGCCTAAAAAAAGGGGAATACGTCCGGCCTGGATGACGAAACACCAACATCATCTGGTACATTGTAGTGATTTTCATACGTATCTTTTAAAATAGTCTAGTCAGGTTCAGTATCTAGGATTGAAAAAGGCTTGCTTTTCGAGTTAACAGTTGAGCCTTCCTTTATAAAGTTAATTTGTTTTTTATTTGTGGTTAATCCTTTTTGGTCAAAAAAGCATTGTATTTTCTTTGTGCAAGTTCCAAAATAAACTTTGCGGTTAATGATTTTAATAATGTTCCAGAAATAAGAGACACGATTAGCACAATAAAAGATGTCATCAATTTTTTCGTGAATCTTCTCTACGGAGAAAGTACGTGCCAAATATTCCAGCTCTTTGTGAGACACGCTGGTCACAAAAAAACAAAAGTATTGCTATTTTTAACGATCATTATGAGGGCATTCTCAATGGGTTTTTGGCAATTTCTAGAGAAGGTAATGCTGCAGCGAGAAAAAATGCTTACCACTTATATTGTGCTGCTACCAAGTAAGAATTTATTATATCTGCTGGTTTGATAGGAAAATACTCAGGAATATTGGAACCTGTTGCCAATGCCCTATATTCAAAGACAATAGACATGTATATATGAAAGAAGCATCTCAGTAACGCGGACCAGGAATTCCAATATGTCTTCGACACTTCTACGGAAACTGCAGCTGTCATTGGAACCGATTTACATATCCCGCGCATTGCATTTCGCCAACGATATCAGTCCAATCATCCTGCTGAGACTCCTTGCGATTTTTGGAAGCGATCGATCTTCATTCCGTATTTGGATTCCCTTATATCCGCATTGGAACATCGTTTCTTTGATTAACATATGTTTATCAAAGAAACGATGTTCCAGTGCGGATATGTTCCAGTAGGCATATGCCTGCCTTCGGATTGATGATGCTGCATCCTGATGCGATGTTACAAATTTCATTGGCTGAATTCAAACAGAAAACACAAACTTTCAGCAGATACTATGGGTTAGAATACTTTGATAATAAAGCTGAACTGTGATATAAACGATGGAAAGATGAGGTATGCCAAGAGAACACCTTAGAGAGCTGAACTTTGCAGAGTTGTTAGAGAAGGCGGAAACATTCTTTCCTTCAACCAGAAAACCTATACTAATTTCTTTGGCACTGTCTTGCACCACGAGCAATGTAGAGAGGTACTTCTCTACACTGCGGTGTAGTCAAAACGTGGTTGTGGTCGACGATGCTTGATCTTGATCTCTTAACATACATAGGACACATAAATGGCCTGTGTATGTTAAGTGTCCAGTGAAAGATGGTACAACAAAATTTACATGCAATTTCAGGTGAAGTCTTGAAACGGTTCTGCGAAGAACCGAGAAAATTGGTCTTGTTTATTGTATAAAATTTAATTTTTGTAGCGAACATATTAATTTCGCTTGCCTGCCCCCCCCTAAACTAAATCCTGGCTACGCCCTTGATTCCAATGTAAAAATAATAGTACTTCTTTCATAGGTCCTTATCTATTTGTATACCTTAATTAAGGTGGAAATGTAGTGATACTAACAAAAATTATATATACCATGTATACTAACCTATGTTTCACAAATAAAATTCTGAAATTCTGATTCTGATTAATCCTGTGTGTCGCGATGTGTCGACAGCGTTCTCACATTAACCATAATTGTATGAAACAGATAGCTCTCTGATGTGTTACAATACAACACGACAGGTAAGTGTAGTTCTATTATAATGCGGTTAAATGAAAAGAAAAGCGAGTGTGCTTAGGAACACACGACTGGAAGTGAAATTTCTATAGCTCCAATGATCTGTAATTTGATAGAAAAAAACCATCAATCCGCGCTGGGTCCGTTATCACACACCAATCCGTGCTGGGTCCGTTATCACCCACCAATTCGCACTGGGTCTATTGCCACCCACCAACCCGCACTGGGTCCGTTATCATCCACCAATCCGCACTGGGTCCGTTATTATACACCAATCCACACAGGGTCCGTTATCACCCACCAATCCGCGCTGGGGCCATTATCACCCACCAATCCGCACTGGGTCCATTGCCACCCATCAATCCGCGCAGGTCCCGTTATCACCCTAAAATCCACACTGGGTCCATTATCACTCACCAATCCGCGCTGGGACCGTTATCATCCACTAATCCGCTCTGGGTCCGTTTTCACCCACAAATCTGCGTTGGGTCCGTTATTATCCACCAATCCGCTCTGGGTCCGTTTTCACCCACCAATCTGCGCTGGGCCCGTTATCATCCACCAATCCACGCTGGGTCCGTTCCGTTATCATCCACCAATCCGCACTGGGTCCGTTATCACTAGTGTTGCCAGGTCCGATTTGTTTTAAGTCGGTACATGAGGTGAAAAACATCGGGACTTAGGGTTGTAGATCGGGACAGTAAACAAAAAACTAGGGTTTTTTAGTCTGGGTTTATTTTTTGCGATTTAAACCACTAGTGCAAGTATAGTATTATATTAATTACCTAACTTTCATTTTTGATTCATCGGGTTATTTAGCGTCCCGATCAGGTACAAATCAGGACGCGTCCCCACACCCCTGAAAATCGAGACATCCCGCACAAATCGGGACACCTGGCACCACTAGTAATTACCCACCAATCTGCGCTGGGTCCGTTACCATCCACCAATCCGCGCTAGGTCCGTTATCCAGGCCACCTAGCCAAGCACTAGATTTATGTATTTTGTGACAGGTATTGTTCATTGTTTACCGATGAGTCACCGATGACACTAATCGTTACGCGAAATCGTAACTATTCGCCAGTTTACCCCCCAAGTCAAGCGTGCCTAAAGAAGTTTCACTTCAAAAAACATTTTAACAGAGCCATATTAATTATATTTTTTTGGGCACACAATAAACATAAAGAAGAAGTACGGAGGACATAGGTACATCATGGTGGTACGAACGTATCGTACGTATTTACGACTTAACAAAGCAAGCACTTATTTTTAAGTTACCTATTATCTTTATAATTGAAATATAGGTACCTCAACAACAAAAGTTTTATTAGGTAAGATATGGTAGGTTATTGGGTTTGAGCTTTGAGTTGGTATATAGATATAGGTAGGTATTTGTTAAACGTCACCTTCGTAGCGAGCGTTGGATTCGATGTAGTTTACTGGGTGATTTGACGAATAGAGTTGACAATGTACAACGAATAGTGATGGCAATTTAGTGAAATAAATCAATGAGTGAAACGAAACGCATTCGTCTAATGTTGCAGTGAAGCGTTATCGAAAACGGACGGAAAAGGGACGGAATATGTAAAAGGACATCGATGGGACGCTTTGATGAGAAAAGGGACGAAAATCGTCCCTTTTGGGACGTTCTGGCATCACTGAATATAAACACAACAGAAAAGTCTGTCCGGAGAGCACAGTTAAGGTACTTACTTTTTTATAGATTCTCCCTTTTCAGGGAAGGCAAAGAGAACATGCCCATACAGCCGAGTCTTGAGTTTTTTTTACATTAGAATGTCGATGTGACTCATTGTATGCTTTCCAATTACAGAGCATAATGCGACTCAGTGCCGCACAATGCCCAATTATGCTGATGCTTAATTGGAACGCGAATTAGTTTTCAAATGCACCAGCAGAGTGCGCTCAGTTCAGTGTTGAAAAAAAAAGTCAATGTTTGTACCTTCATCCATACTTATATTTATTTTTTAACAGTTTGAATGAACTTTGATTATTTAAAAAAAACTATTTAATGACACGAAAGCTTTAATAATATTACTTACGATAACATATAAATAAAACATTTCGATCAATGCCAACTTAAAGAAAAAACACTTGTTAATTTTCTGTCTCTAAGTTGGTACCATTGCACGCATCACACGAAAGCATCACTTTTGAGAGTGCTCAATTGTGCGAAGCGTTGCTGTAGTTGGAACACTCAACGTTAAGCATTATGCCGCATAATGCGCAATAATGCTGTAATGGGAAAGCAACCATTATAATGTTACTTGCAGTGTTTGGCACGAAATGTATCGAGTTGGCTTTTCCGTTCCGATATGCTTCAGTGAGATACCTAGTCAACACTACAATAAAGTTCTCACGTCCACTTTACCGGAATAGTGTATATTTTAAAGATTCCACTAATGCTTCAGTTGCGCAGACGGTTGTAACACAAAATCATACCAATTTAATTTCACAATATCCACTATGAACGAATTTAAGAATAATTAAAATAAGACGCCAACCGCACTCGATGAAATCCCGCCAAAATCTCGCAGATTAGGGAATAATGGTGTCGATTCCGGCATGATTCTCTAAACCTAAAATTAAATTTGACAACAGTGTATCCTTGTCATTCTCTATACAGGATAAAAAAGGACAGACTGATGTTAAATTTAAGTTGATTACATCACTACTTTCGGCATCTGTTTATAATCCGTAAATTGATGACATGCCGACATTCGGCATTGCGCGACTCTACGTAATCAGTGGCAATTAAAATATTCCTTCTTATTGGTATCACCTACATTCTTATATCAATTTGTAGAGGAAAGAACAGGCTAGCTTTCTAGCCATTGATTAAGTCAACTGCCATATGAAATATTTATACTGTTGTCTGTGGAAGTTCGTCGCTCGCCGTTTTTTGTATGAAAAAAAATATGCCGTGTATTCAGACTATTTAAAGTGTTTTTCAGTGGTTTTTTTAAAAAAAAACACCATCTCTGGGCAAGTTAAATACATTAAGTTACTCTATTTTGATGTTTCGTTTGCGGGTTTACGTGTTTTTTTTTTATAATTTTTTTGTTACATCCCTCGTAAAAAAAAAAAACAATAAAAAAAAGGGTTTGTGTCTTATGTTTTCATGGTGATAATTTCGATAATAATAGGCTAGTTTACTCATGTCGAATTATATTAAATAAATGTTTATTTCTTAAAGTATTTAGTCTAAGGAACCTTAATATATCGATTTCGCTTCATAAAAGCAGAAGATTGCTGTAGAATTTTAATTTTAAAAAATATTTTTAGTCTATATTTTTTAAACACTAAAAACGCTGTTCGCCACATCCGCCATGATTTTGACGTCTCTAGTGGTAAACAACTAAATGTCATTCGCGTGTTACTGTAGGTGGATTCTTATGATTCTTTCGTCTGACTTTTATCTTAAAACACTTTTAACTTTAGGAAAGAAAAAAACATTGACAAAACTAATTATGGATGCCGGCTTTGTGAAACCAGAAAGCACAAATCTGCCAAGAATTGACGCATTGATGGTTGGTGAATTTGTTGCACTAAACCCCGATTTCTGCTCTGCGGAGCAGAGAAACGACAAGGCATCTATGTAAGTACAGTGCATTTAGTATTACAATGTAGTAATAAACATAAAACTGATACAACATATGAATAAATGTAATAAAGTTGCGTAGGTTAATTTCGTTCGGCACTTTAATCCACAACTTTCCTGGAGTCTTCAAGGATGTGTTTTTATATTCTCGTACAATACAGTAATGATAATTACTTTAGTTTTCGTGGTATTTATTAGAAATCATGTTTTTTTTTTTTATTATAAACTCAGTTAAAAGTAATTTTCTACGTGTTTACGAGTTTTTGTTTACCACAGTTCACGTCATAGCATAGATAATCTATAGACTAAAATGGCCGACAGCGTTTTTGTATGTCCATGAAAAGTCTATTTTAAAATTAAAGATTTGTAGCTTTCTAGGTTTAAAAAAAATACAATACATTTTTTTTCGGTCTAATAGAACATTTATTAACCATTTAAAACCTTTTTCCAAAAAGGGTCAACTAGCCTATTGTAATGTTTTAATTTATAATTATTGAATAAATTATTCATGATTAATATTTCGAATACAGAGAATCTCTTGAGTTAGTATTTTTGAAGAAATAAAAAAAAACAAAAGCCGCGCAGTGTAACGGTCGTTCTAAATTCAAATATTCGAACGAAATATTTTTTCATATTATTTTCTTATATGCGAACTAGTGATTAGTTTTTGTTTATTCTAAAGCAAATTGAATGTACATTTGGAAAAAGAAACTGTTTATCAAAATTGTAAATACTTTTCGTTTTATCGACATAAAACTGAGATGACTGCTTTGTAGGCGATTTTAAAATGCCTTGTTGTAAGTTCTTAAAACTATAAAAAAACAAAGTACTATTCATGCCACACTTGTTTCTAAAGTGATGTTTACAATCTTAGCTAACCGTAAACTCATAAATCATGGCACTCAGGCCGCCCGTCTGCGCTTATCGCCTACAGGCGAAACCCGACACCTTTTTTTGTAACGCGTCTTTGTTTACACAATTAGCACGTGGTTGTGAGAGCTATAGTGTAAAATTAAATTGTGGGAGTATGGCATTTTATGTTTTTATTTGGTAAGTTATAATAGAATGTGCAAATAACCAAAAAACCTGGACATGAAATTTTAAAATTTTAAAGATATACTCCATTTTACCCATCTGAACGCCTTTTTTTCATCTTTCCCGAGTTTACCGTAACGTAATTAAAATAGATTATAGATATGACGCATTGTGTAGACACAGTTTTATAGTAAATTTTATGAAGAATCCAAATATATATAGTTTGTGTGCGGTATTCTTACGAAATAAAAGAGAAATCGGCAAAACAATGCAATCGTTCCCACCCAGCGGGAATGTTGACAGATGACGTAATCAAATTGACGTAAAATGGCGCATGACAACCATCAACAGAGAGGTTATTTATGCCAGAATCGATACCAATGTCATTGGTAGTGCAGTGATCAGTGTTCGTCGTGCTAGCGTACATCACATCAAGTGCGTAAATAGTGCCTAATTGGTGCGATAATAAAAAAAAACTTCCTCTTTAGTTTAGGAAATAATAACTGTTTTCATGGTGTACGCTGGCGTGACAGTCGAGCTGGCGTACATAAGGCCATTCTAGAAAACGGCTTATTGTTATGTAACCAAATTTTCACAGAAAATAGTGCTCTAATAGTGCCCACACTAAGCAACATAATCGGGTTTTTTTTATTATTGCACTAATTAAGGATTATTAAATAGTAGCATAAGTAACAACCTCGAACTCGATGTGGTGTACGTTGGCATGACGAATACGTCGTGTCGCGTCGACGCCCTTCTCTCTCTCTCTCATTCTCTAACCCATAATAAATGTATGAAATCTATGCGTCACGTCACGACACGTAAATATATTTCTGGCTTAATGATAACAAAATACTACTCGGTTCCAGGTTGTATAGACTCAATATCCTTTGCTTTCCCTTAATAGGAAAATATTATACAAAAAAAAACCCCAATGCATTAATTTCTTACTAGACATGGGCGTTTTTGGTTTTGAACGCAAACGGATATTTATCAGATTTCAGATTTCAAAATCGATTTTAAAATCCGTTTTTAGATATCCGATTTCAGATGTGCCAAACTTAGCCAATTCACTAGTTTGTGTTATGATTTGGTTTTATTAGCTAACGACAATCACAAACAATTAATAATTGTAGGAAGCAAGAATACTCGTAGATTTTCGCTTAGGACTAGCAGAAAAGTTATGTTTACGGTTAAGAGTAAAACTTTTGCGGCGCATTTAAAAATCGACTTATATACAATGATTTCTTTTTACATATTTTTTTAGTATTTTTTTTTGTTTTTCTGTTTGTTTTTATTATTTTTCAAACCATTTACAAAATCAAACCTAATTACTTCAGGTTAGCGTCCAAAAATGTAAGTTGCTCGACTTTTGATGTTTTTAGACGACATATCTTTTCAGTGATAAATAATCCCGCCTCAGAGAAGAGCAATAGATTTCCGTAAACAGCAAATCGAAATCGGACTTCCGAGCACGAAATCTGACTTCCGAAAACGAAAGCACGAATTTCGAATCCGATTTACATTTGGATACTTATGGTATTAGATCGCTAGCGTTTTGGTTCGGTTAGATTTCTGAAATCGGATTTTCTTGTTGAGAAATCGTTCGGTATCGATTTGTGTTTGAAATCGGATTTTGGATTCGTTTTGATATATCGGACGCATGCCTATTTCTTACGTTTCGATTTGTGTAAATGTAAAGATAGTTTTGTATTATTTTATTTACGGTCTGAACATAAAAGTACGCAAAAATGAGCGAATTAGTTTGGGGAATCAAAAATGGGGACATAGATCAAGTAAAACAAATCATAGAACACAAGGTAAATGAATGTATTTCCTCCAAGCTTTAGCTTTTTGATTTGATTTCATGAAAATTATTTTAAGTGTTGGAGCTTAGCTATATTTTCCTTTTAATTCTTTGTTCGGTGCCATTTCGAAATTGCTGTTGTTTAATGACCGAGCTGATCAAATTACTCGATTTGTTAAATCTACCTATTGTTGTTTACAGCAAATTGATGTCAATGCCCTTATAGACGGTAGAGTTCCACTCCATTATGCTGCAGATTATGGTCAAACTGTAGTTTTAAACTATTTATTGGATAAAGGTGCAGATCCTAATGTAAGTTTTTATTTTTCTAATTATGATTATTTAATATACAGTTTATTAGGTATATATACCTTTATCTCAATCTTATTTTGCAGATGGTGGACAAGCATGGCATATCTGTACTTTTAGCTGCTATTTGGGAAGGACATACAGACTGTGTTAAGACACTATTAAAAAATGTAAGTTTATTAAATCCTATGTCCAATAATCTATTTATTGAGGCATGATCATTTGCAACTACAAAATATTTATAAAAACAATAATGAGCTTGTTTATTACCTACACTACACCTATGTATAACTGTAATATGCTCTTCACAGGGTGCCTCTAAGGATGGCAAAACACCTGATGGAACACCATATATCGAAGCTGCTGAGAAAGAAGAAATTAAAGAACTGCTCACATAGAGGACAAAATTATTATGAATTGGCAGTTTTATTGATTTATATATCTAAAAAAGCTAAGATAAAGTATTTGCTCTAGTATTTAAATTTAAAGTGATAACATTAGTCCATCATAAAATATTTTTACATGCATTTATTTACATTAAAATGAATTAGTTTTACGCTCAAAATAAAGTATTGGCAACTGTCCTTTTTTGTGATGCTAAATTAGTAGTTGCTTTGAAGGCCTATAATTAAAGACAAGTTAGTAAAATGGCTTATATTTAAAGTGTGGTTTTAGAAGGCCTTTAGTATAAATTAAGCGAATAAATTATTTTAAAGTTACTTTTAAGGTACAATTCCAAGATATTGTAAGAGGTAATTACTAATTTTCATTGCAGAAATAAAACTTAGTATGAAGTCAAGCTTATATTTTACTATTTAACAATGTACACAAAAATAACATGAAACTTAATATATATATATAGTATTGTATTACTATAACTTTGGCAAATAAATATTACTGATAACTCACCACTCATTGTTTTCATAATTAAAAACACTTTTAAATAGTTTTATCAATAGGGATGATGATGGGGTACAGTAAACGAAATTCTATTTAGTCCATCAGTTAGATGATCAAAAAATAATGGACACGTATTTTTTCTTTCGGCAATCAACCAAAAAATGACAAAGTTATAGCGCGTCAAAGTTTGGGAGTAGGGGCTCGTGACGTCACTTTTGAGTGAATTTTCCCTTATAAGTGTACTCAAACGTGACATCATGCGACTTTTCAAATCAATATATCTCTGCAATGTTTATATTATGTGAAAAAAAAAATACGTGTCCAATACTTTTTGATAATTTACCTGATAAACGAAGAAAAAAAAATTAGTCATCATCCCTATTATAGAGAAATATAGCCATAGCAAAATCTCAATGCTTGTAAACATTAAGTATTGTTATAATCAAAACAAGCTATAACTCACCATCACCTGTATATTTTTTATATTTACTATTTTTAGCTGGAGGGCAATAACAAGCTTGCTTTTGTGCATCCAGATAAGATTTACATCCCAATGTTAATGTTCCTGTAAAGAGTAATTTTGCTGCTCCTTTACAACCTGTGAAATACAAATATCTATTAAAATGGGTATTAATAGCATCTTTCACCAACTTTGAAATTTTTGTATTGGCTAGTCAGACTTTTTTTTTAAACTTGAACATATTTTCTTTGGCGTGTTTTCAGTACTATTACTATTACACTGCTGGTTTTTAGTTTAGTACTTTCAACTGCTTCTTATTTTGTAGAATTTGTAATCTCCATTACAGTACAATTTCAACCCTTAACATTTTCATGAAATATAGTTTTAAAAATATCTCTTTTACAAATGTATTACAGACTGATATATTTTAACAAAACATAATTATAAATTGATACTGGAGACAGGCAGTTCAAGAACAATCAGTGAGGAGACCTTCATGGAAGGTCTCTGGTCAGCTGTGGGTGTCATGTGGCTAAGATGAAATTGATTTTGTTACCTTTAACAAGTGTGTCACCAGCTACATTAAGTGACTTGTAAGATTCACAATAATTATAAAGGCACCTCTTAAATTCCAAATCACACACTTCTTTGCCACTATTACAAGTATCATAGCATATGTCATGTATATCACAGCATTTTGTCATTTGCTCAAGCGGCAAGTATTCTGAAGATATCTCAAAACCCAATGAGCCACAGCCATCTGATTTTGGAATATGATTTCGGTTACGTACAGGTTTTGTGCCTGGAAACAAAATAAATATAGCAAGTACAGTCAGAAAATAGTGCAGTTGATACTCTTACACAACAAATTGCATGCTTAATGGAATATAGAATAGTGCTTAAGTCAGGGCTGGGCAAATATTTCCCTTATTGTGCAAATATTTTCTATCAGAATCTGTAGTGGGCCACAATTTACTTGTCCATCCATAGTATTCTATATATATCAAAGAGCAACACAAACTATTTGCATTAATTTAAATGAAAGAATAATAAATTGTTAGAGCGTAACTTACTTTAAAATTTCACTTAAAGCATACAAAAAATTGTATGATACTATCCTATACCTAATTGTGAATCAACATTGACGTAAGCACTAGCAGGTTATTATTTTATTATTATTATAATGGGTCTTTTTATTAGAACGTACCCTCGGGGCAGGAAAATATACATTCCTCTTCAACTGCTGCATCAAATACCTCGTGTAATGATCGAAATTTTTCCGCTACTGTTACAATATTTCTTAGCATATCTCCAAAAACTGATTCTGCGGATAGTACTGCATCTTTCAAATTTCGTAACATTGTAGATCCTATACCAGTATATGCATAAGCAGCGAATGTTAGTATATAAATTAATATTTTTCTATAGGGGATTTCCATTTTCTCTATTCCACTTAATTACACAAGTAGAATTTGCTTGCCATTCTATTTTTATTAGCTGGTAGGCATACGAACCTACAGTACGTTCACAAAAATGCAATCTCTATTTCTATTTTCTGATGTGATCATTATACAACTACAACTACATTCACCAAAACATTGGTACGATAGTTGACATTTACATCTGAGTCATAGGGATATTCGATATACATCGATGCATCGAAAACATCGATGTTTGCAATGAAAAACATCGAATCGATCCGATGTTTTGAAAAGCTTTCAATGTACTAGATGCATCGATGTTTAAAAAACATCGAATTGGTAATACAGTTTGACCACGTAGTGATAATATCCTCTTTTTGGTTTCTCAGTAAAAAAAAACTTAAGTTTGACCACTAATATTTTACTTACTGTTATGAAAGCATTCTGAATTCTCTGATATGGCTCCGATGTTGGCAGCACTGCGCAAGAGTCAGAGCAGTGACAATAAAAAATAACTACGAGTTTCTATGTTTAAAAACATTTAATAACCTTTGGTTTTGTGAAACAAACTAAGATTGAAGTATATTTCTAAGATTCTATTGACAGACAACAATTTTTTTTTAAATTTAAGAAAAAGTACTCGATGTTTGAAATACATCGATGTTTTCATCCGATACATCGATTGACATCGATGTATAGTTGCGATGTATCGAATCAAAAAATACATCGATGTTTTTTCAGAGTGGACACCCCTACTGAGTCACAGATACACAATGACATTTGACATTTACATCTGAGTCACAGATACACAGTGTTACCAGAAAGCCATTTCGCCTTCCCCCCAAACTTACACGAAATCTCCCCAAAATACAGGTTTTTGAAGAAAAACCCCCCAACATGCAAAATATTTATTAAAACATATTATTTACTACATAGTATGTATTTTTGCCACAGCATCCATTATGTGATCAACATTGTGGCACGCGTCGTCTTTCTCACTCCTTTGTTAATATTCTTACATAACTTTGTTTTAACAATGCCAGTAATTTACCAAGGTACAAACAATTAAAAGGACAAATTACCATATTGCGAAATAAGCAAAGCAAAGATATATGATTCGATTTGCAGTTTAAGTTGCTGCTAACTACCTTTAATGACTGACTGACTTGCTTGAATTGACTGAGCGAGACGGGATGGGGGGAATCTCCCCAATCTAGCATCAGTGCAGTTACATGAATAAATTAAAAAAAAGATCTGACTTATACGGCATTTACACTACCCAAATTTAAGGGACCCTTACCCTAACTAAGGCTGGTGTAATAAGAGTTAGGGAGTAAGGGACTAGATCTGTAGCGATTGGCGCGACCCGATATTCCTTACGCCCTGACGATTGGGTAGTACAATAGCTGTTGAACGGGATTTACACTACCCAATTTTAAGGGCCCAATTTAAAGTCTGGGAGTGTCTACTAATTAAGTTGAGCAATTATTACACCGCGCCGATCGCCCTAGATCAAGTCCCTTACCCTCTAACTCACATTAAACTACCCTTAGTCAGGGTAAGTTAAGCTCAATATATATGGCGGACATTTTTTAGTCGAATTAGTTTATTGGCGATACAACTAATGGAGAGAATGAAGTGTTTCTTAATTTTATTTAAAATATATAATTTTGTGGCATAAAGAAATCAAAAGCTATTTAAGTGAGGCCCATATTTAAATAACCAGCAAATAATACTAATTGATCCTCAACAAAATAGAATTGGTAACCTAATCTAATCTTTAGTTTACCAATTATATTTATTTGTGTGAGATTTATTTTTTAATGATCATTTAAATGTTTCCCTTTAAATAAAGAGAAAATTGCCAAAGGATTTAGAGAAGTTCATAAATTTGATCAGAATTCCCGGATAGTCATTTGTCGGACCTATCAGAAAAAAATTAAACAAATCCGGTGTGCTTCTAGCGCGGCAAGACACGACACGGCACAACACGTTAATATGTTTCTAACTTAAAGCCGTTTCGGAGAGGTTCTATAAGCTGGAAATATATTCGCCTGTTGTGAGATATCGGTTTCATTCATTTCATCAACACATCGTGACAGATCTCTACACACTATTTTAATTCTCTCTGAAGCGTCATAACACCATAGACAAATATGGTTCCGGCTTAACAAACACTGATGTCGATTCTGGCATGAATCTCTTAACTTGAACTTTTTGACAATAATCTATACTAGTCATTCTATAAACAGAATAATAAGGAGAGACTGATGTTTAATTTAGTTCTTAGTTTAGAGACTCATGCCGGAATCGACACCATTGACACGGTGGGATAAACATTTTTATGATATATAGAAAGTCATTTCATTCGATGTTTTGATACGATTTTCTGGACATACGATTCAATCTGGCTAATAATAATAATTACATAACATAATCTTAACCTACTTATTGAATAAAAATACGATGGATGGCTCCCCATGAATCGATTTCCTAATAAATCAATTGAGACCGGGCATCCCTAACGTATTAATATCCGGTAGCCATCTTTAGAAAAAAATATACTCCTTTTCCGTTTTGTTGTCGTGAAAATGACGGGTTTTAGCAATAAGGTGAGAAAAATTACTGAGAATTTCCGATCTTTCGTTAAAGTTAGTGTGTTATTTATTTATTTTCGACGTGTGCTAAATCTACTACGCGTTACAAATATTAATATATTACTGAACATGAACATTTCTGTCATTGCAATACATTGTACACGTGCTTCAGTATCTTCAGCTTCATCAGTTGAAATGTAAATTATTTTAAATACGTGTTATTTGATTTCAGTATGTGCTATTAAATTACAGCTTGGTTTTAATTAACATGTAGGTAGTGTTTCGAAGTATCTTCTGAATCGTGACAAGACTGAATTTTTTAGGGTTATGCGGTGCTCTGTAAATTAAGGGCGGACGTGAATTTTTAACATGTTACCTACTTTTTCAGGCCATTGTAATTGATGGCCGTGGCCATTTACTCGGCCGGCTGGCCGCAGTTATCGCTAAAGTTTTGTTGGAAGGAAACAAAGTGATAGTTGTTCGTTGTGAACAGCTAAACATTTCTGGCAACTTCTTCAGGTAAGCTTTTATTTCATACCTACATCGTTTCCTGTTTTATTAGACTTAAACTGTACTAAAATAATTCATTTTAATCAGAATCAAATACAAAAATATCACAAACAGAGCAGACGTAACCCTAGCATAACAAAATCTATTGACCAGCCCCTCTAGCATGACCACCGAAAAGGGATAAGATAAAGCGATATATCGACATAACTGTCAGACTACTATGGAGTTTGACAGTAGTCTGACAGTTAATGTCGATATATCGCTTTAGCATATCCCGTTTTGGTGGTCATGCTAGAGGGGCTGTATGTGATTCTTTTCACCCCATTACTTGTTTCTATTACTGTCTAAACTTATTCTGTTGTGTTTTATTCACCCTGTGATTTCTATTCACACATTTTACGGTACCAATCATATTATTTTATTATTATTATTAAACTTACTTTTTGTTCAAGTTGTAACTGACTTTCTGCACCTTGCAGCCCGATTAGTCCCTGATCAACAGGGTAGGTTCCAATGACCACCTTTGCTGATTGGCTTGTATTGTTATAGGAACAAATTGAAGTTCATGTCATTCCTGCGAAAAAGGTGCAATGTCAATCCAGCCCGTGGTCCTTTCCACTTCAGAGCACCTTCTAAGATCTTGTGGAAGACTGTCAGAGGTAAATTAATTTAGTATCTCATATAATTTGTTTTATTTTTGACAATAAGATAATTTTTTTGTGTAACATTTTTTTGACTAATTACTGAAGCTATCAAGGAATATTAAATGTTTGTTCTCAATAGACTACAAAAACAAAAATCTATTTCTCTGTTCTTGATAATGTTGTACTGAATCTTTGTATTCAAATTCCATGAGTTAAAGTTAATATATTTATATTACTATTATATGATTTCGCACTGAAGTGAAATATAATTAAAAATAAAGTATAATATGAAGCCAGAGCCATGCTATGTATATAAAATTTGAATATTACATGTCTATTTCTAGTTCAAATTTTTTTTTGTGTTCCATTACTTATGATGAGGAAAAGTTTGTATGAAAGATGAGGACAAAATAGGCATTTTATTTTTGTACAGTACCCCAAGCACGAACTTTGTAAAACTGATATTTGTCTGGCCTACATCAAAGTTTCTTTACCATAGAATCTGACATGGGATTAGAAATTCTGTCTCACTTGTTCATACTTGGGGTTCTGAAATCTAAACATTTCTTATTAATTTCCCCATTCAAAACCAGGACAAGGTTCTAGTACATCATACTTATCCATTCTATTGCTGTATTTGAGATTTAAGTTGGCTGGTTCAATAACATCTAAAATATTAATTTTATCATAACATTTCTTCTAATGATTATCTATATTCAATACCTACATTATTTGATTTATTCATGATAAAACAACCTTCATGAAGACGTATTAGTACAAATTTTAGTCTCAACACTACAGAGCATGCATTTACACGTTTTTTTTTCTAACAGGTATGATCCCACACAAGACTGAGCGTGGGAAGGATGCACTAAGAAGGCTCCGTGCATATGATGGATGTCCACCACCGTATGACAACCGACGTCGCGTGGTTGTCCCAGCTGCTCTTCGTGTCTTCTGTCTAAAACCAGGTCGCAAGGTACTTACCAAAATGTTAAAGACAATTTACTAATTATTTAGAATATCCATATGTTAATAAAGGAAATGAGCAGGTGAACTTCACTTACATCCAACATCAACTAAGATAGTAGCATCCTTATAGTAAGGTGAACTGTTTCCACAACATGACACTGTGCCTATTTTATGCTACAACTAAGTTGTAGTAGTCCTCAACTAAGTTTTTTTAAACTGAAATCTATGTTTCTGTTAGTTTTTATAGTATCCTTGCACTTAATAAAACTGCTTATTATGAAATTCTCACATTTTTATAAATATTTTGCTAAGTTTGAGATGTATTTTGTTAATGAAATAATGTAAGGTTACCAAACCTATGTGCCTGCCGGCCTATGGTAGGGGTCTGTGATGTCTCGACTTACAGTTTTAAGACAGGAAGCATAAAGTTAATTCACTTGTCAATTCAGTAAAGGGTTTGCTTTTAAATTGTGTATAGTATAATTTTACTATGATGTTTCATTTTGGGTAATTTGCGACTGAAATTCCATGTTGCAAGCTATTAATATCTGAGTCTTGCCTTCTAGCAATTATTTTGTGCATGTGTTTTCTTGATGATACATCACTGTATCGTGATTTCAGTACTGCCATGTGGGTCGTCTGTCGCATGAAGTTGGCTGGAAGTACCGTGAAGTTGTTCGCAAGCTTGAAGACAAGAGAAAGATCAAGGCTGTTAAACGAGTGGCATATGAGAGGAAGCTTAAGGTAACATTTTTATTTTCTAAAAATTAAAACCACTTAGTTTACGACGTGTCAGGCAATAATAAATTTTCTTAAAACATTTTAAATGTTTCACTATATAGCATTTTTATCTTAATAATGAGAATTTCATGATGATTGATTATCTTACCTACATTATTTGAAATGGCATGAAAAAAGAAATTTACTGATCCTTATGTGCATTTCTTATTTATTGTGCAATGCCATGCTGTAAATTGTAATACTTGTGTTTTTATTTCAGAAAATCACCAAGACCGCTGGGGAAAAGGTGACAAAAACAACGGCGCCGTTCACAGCAGTCATCCAATCATATGGATACAACTAACTCTTAAGTGAATTTTACAAAAATAAACCTTTGGTTGCCCAGAACTTACTTTTATTGGAGTAGTTTTACTTTCACATTTACAATAATTTTCCTACTTACTATATAGTACAGTCATTTGGTGAGAAATATAGTGGTTACCTGGAAAGTTGTAAATATATCATATAGGTATTATAATTTATTATCTATATTTATTATATAGATTTTATACTATACGTTGTAATGCCGACTCACTATGGCCTAAATAAACTCACTATAAATAAGACAATAATTAATTTTCGACAATGCTGATTTAGGTTGCATGAATAATGAGTAATGACCAAAATGCGCGTTGGAGTACACTTTGCGGCGCTCGTACGCCAAAACTATTGACTTTATGAAAAAAATGTGGATACATAAAATGTAGACAACTGTCGTAGTTTCATTTTGTATACAACTGTTTTTATCGTAAAATGAGTCTGAACACTGGCATAACTCCTGTCAAAAAACTGCTTTTAGGCGCCATTTTTCCAATATAGCGGCGCGAGCGGCAAAACTACGAGGTGGCAAAGTCAAAATTCAGAAAGAGCACCTCAAAATGTATAAAATAACCAATTTTAAAAACTCCCGGAAAACTTTCCAAGTAAAATACCTCGGCTCACCGAGGAACCTCCAAGAGGCAATCACCAATGTGAAGGCCCTGGGGGTGTCCAATTGTACTCCAACGCGCGCTTTGGTCATTATTCATGCAACCTGTGGCATTTAATTTCAACTCATTATATTTGTGAGTTATAAAATTAATGTAAATCTAAACTATACTGACTATAGATATTATATATACCAGTATATATATATATAATATATAGAAATAGATTCTAATATAATATATAGATTTTATACTATACGTTGAAATACCGACTCACTATGGCCTGTCCTTCGCAGGTTTAGGTATGGGAATGCGTCCTCTTTGTGTCGAGCTTCCTTCTCTCTCGTCTACGAATAATGGCAGATTATGAGAGAAGGGGAGGTGGAACTCGAGAGAAATGTTTATCAGTATAATAATATGTCTATCGTTTCACATAGGTAGTCGTTTACATTTATACAGCTATGGCTTCTAATGCGGTAAACTGTTTTATTTTTGACGACCTCCGTGCCCGAGTGGTTTGTACGCCGGGTTTCATGGTGTCGCCAACTCGAGAGGTCCTGGGTTCGAATCCCGGTGGGGGCAGATGTCTGTGTGATGAATACGAGCATTTGTACTCCAGTCATGGATGTTTAATATGTATTTCTATATAAATATACTTATATATGTATCAGTATTGTATTCTATCCGTTACCTAGCATCCCATAACACAAGCCTTACATTGCTTACTTTGGGGCTAGGCTAATTGGTGTGAGTGTTGGAAATATTTATTTATGAATAGAATTAAAGTTTGTATTGTTTACCTTCTGTATTAGCCACAGTATTAGAAACTTTAAATACGTCGTGCTCAGCAGTTGAAATATGAATCTGGGCTTTATCATCAGTAAATGTTTGAAATATATTGTTTATTTGTATGTCTTCATAAACGCTCGTTTCACTTCTTATTTCTTGATTTATAAGCTGCGAAATTTCAGTTTCCTCGTTTAAGCTATGGCTTACCACATCTCCCTTTGCCACTATATCTTCTTCTGATTCGACGATTACTTCTGGAGCTTTCTCAGATATTATATTTTGTTCTAGATTAAGTTCTGCTGTAAGTATAAATTACTTTCGTTTCATCACTTTCTACCAAAAATTGCACGCGTTTACGTTGAAATACATTTTGCGAATGTAATACTTTTTCGTTGGTCTTGGTATGTAAAACTGAGATGAATTAAATTTCTTGCTCTCAAATGAATCATCTGATGTATCAATTCTTTTACTCACATCATGGGAGTCATAGTTTCTGGGCTTTTTTAGAATTGACTTTATAGTATCATTGTTTTGATTCTTATATTTAAGGTGTCGTGTTGAATCACTTCCAGATTTTCTAGAGGTATGTCTATCTGGAAAGCGCTGGTTGTCACTTTCACTGTCGTCATCAGTTTTGATATTTCTTATCCTACGTGGTGGGCGCTAATTGGTGTGAGTGATGGAAGTATTTATTATTATTATTTATTTATTTGTACACATCCATTGGAAGAAAGTAAAGTGATTGAAGTAAAGGAAAAAGTATTGGAGACTTTTCGTAAGTCAAGTATTAAAAGAATGGACAACAAGGATATACTTTTGGTTTGACTGAGTTCGATAGTGGTTCACGCTGCATGTCAAAAACGATATAATAATGAAAAGTTAATCGTGGCATCTTTGCGTAGAGGAAGCGATGTCAAAACTCCTCTATCACAACTGCGATCTACGCGCCCAACATTCTCATTGAGAAAGAATTTTTTTTTGCCAAAATGCGCCTTGGAGTGCACTTTGCGGCGCTTGTACGCCAAAACTATTGACTTTATGAAAAAAAGGTAGGTACATAAATTGTAGGCAATTGTCTCAAGTTTCATTTTGTATATAACTGTTTTATCGTAAATATACTAGGTATATTTCTAAATGACTGTACAATTTTTTTTTATATATATAGCGAGGTAGGCAAATGACTCTACCCCACCTGATGTTATGTGGTGATAAAGACTAAACGCGAAGATAGCTGGTATAAACTGCTACACGAACCATCCTCACCTTGCTGGCCTGCAAAAATGCTTCTTCACGCCTCTCTTAAAGGACCCCAGATTATAGGAAGGATCCCTCCTTCCCACACGTGCGCGGATAAAGAATTCCACTTACGAATAGTACGACAAAGAAATGAGTGACCAAATGTTTTTGTTCGTGTAGGAATAGTGGCCACAGTAAGTCGGTGGCAACGCACAGTGTTTTAAGAACCTCGATTTTGTGACATGCCCTTTTTATCCCAAATTTCTATAGATTAAGCTATTATAAGCACTGGAAATTTTCTACGATACGTAGTTTTCGAGAAAAAAAAATTCAAAGCCCAAAAATTTTAACCCTTTTTTCGATCCGGAATTTACAAAAAACCAATGTTACTCTTCTATTCAACATGTTTTTTTGTTTTGATTAAATGTATGTTATGTGGCTTTGTACAATAGATTTTCCCACAAAATTTGAGCCTTCTAAAGCAAATCATATAGACGATATGTTTTATTTTTCAAGTTTTCATTTATATTTTTTTCTTTCGTATAACGGCGAATTCGGATGAATTTTATTCACTAAAATATTGAGCTTTGTTGTCCCTATATACAGTATTTTTTTTTGCAACCGAATACCGCGTTATGTAGAAGTTATGAGCTAAAAACTTTTTTTCATGGTTTACAAAAAATTTATTCCGGCCATTTAATTATGAAATTTAAATATAAATTACTTCTCATAAATAAATATTTACGATAAATCATTTATTTCTGTATTTATAACGAAAGAATCGACGTAGTCTCCAAAATCAATATCCCTTACTGCGTCAATTGGATCTGTCACTTTTAATAAAGAAACTACTGCAGATGGTAGTGGTGTCAAGTTTGATTATTTTTTCTCTCTTGCATTCGAATGTTTGTTTTAACAGGGTCCGATGTTTACAGCGCTGTATTAAACAAATTCACGGCTCATTTTTTGGGTATGGTGCTCCCTATCGTTCCGCCAATATTTATTTCGAGTCTCGGCAGCCTGCTCCAAAAGTATAAAAATATCGGCACCATGAATTAAAACTTTGTGCAACGTTACGGTCATCGAACACCAATTATAGGTAGCGACATACTTATAAGCCAGATTTTTACAAAAATCCCTAAACCGGTCGGAATCAATTGCATGATTGCTAGACAAAACAATACATGATGTGTGGAGATCATCCAACAGCCATTGTTCGATCCCCAGGATTTGGCAAAATTTTTGGCGGAACTTGTCTGGCAAAGCCATTCGTGCTGTATTGCCATCATTTGTTGTACCCGAATTGGGGCGCACTACGTCGACCAGTAAACCCATCTGCTTTCATATCGAATACATATTTTGCGCTCTTCAACTTTGACATAATCTATAGAATTGTGTGGGATACGCCATTTTTTTACATCCATTTTATAGCCAAGTCGTAAGAGAAATTAGCACTCGTATCCAAAAATGAAGCGGACTTAAGCCGTTAATCAATAGCTCCCGATTTAATGGCTTAGAAAAAGCCATGTCCAAGTTATTGAAGGTGGTCTATGTTAAGCCACAATACGGGCAACGCATTTGGGATGACGCATTTAATAAAATGTTAAGGACTTTTCCGTCAATAGTTGCACAATATAGTTCACAACTTACGGGTATATTATGACCTTGTGAGTTTTTGCCTTGCAGTTGCAAATTAGATATATGATTTTCAATTAATTCTTTTTCTGCTAGAATTAATTCTTTGTTCTCCTTCCTATATTGAATATGAATAGGTCTGCAGTATCTATGTGATTGTGGAGCTGGATAAGCTGGATTAGACCAATGAATATCCCTTTCATTTAACACGAGCTGCAGTGGAACAAATGTAGTAGCAAAAAGATTATTTTCATCGTCACTCCACAATATTGTATAATTGTGCATGCAATATACAACAAAGCACACTGCCGATTTTGAGTCGGTAAATCCTTATAATATCTTATTAGTTATATACCTATAAGTAATATTTTTCAATAACAATAAATAGGTCATATAATATATATTAAAATAATGCTTATCACCATATATTATAGGAACTCATTTTATTTTTAAATACTCAGTTCCGGAAGTGACGACCCTAATACCGGAATTATGTTTAATTAATGTTTTTTTTTTATAACTCGTAGATAACAAGGTTTTCGGTTGCATTAAAAATACTCTACATAGGGACAACAAACTTCAATTTCTACCTGTCCAGCCGCTGTGTGTCCAAAGTATCTCGCATGCACTGTACTATCGTCTGCATAGCAATGAATATTCACAAGTGGAATCAAATCATTGATATGCAACAGAAAGAGTGTGGGGGATAGAACAGAGCCCTGAAGGACACCGCCATTCACGGACATGAACTGTGAACTACATCCGTCCGTAAGGACGCAAATTCTACGCACATGCACGAAGTCAGCTACCCAGACGCAGAGCTGAACAGGCAGACCGTATGCAGGAAGTTGGAGAGAAAGCGTTTGTGCCAGACCCTGTCAAAAGCCTTGGCGATGTCAAGGCTAATAGCCAGAGACTCTCCCCGCTTGCTTATATATCTTCACCCCAGAGGGTGTTACGTACGCTAGAAGGTCACTCGTCGATCGATTCGGTCTCAATCCATATTGACGATCGTGAATCAGAAAGTAATCTTCTAGGTAGCGGGTCAGATAGTTGTTAAGGACCCTTTCTAAGACTTCACAAAATACTGAGGTTACAGCTATCGGCCGATAGTTGGTCGGGTCTGAGCGGTCTCCTTTTTTGGGCACTGGTTGCACATTGGCATCTCTCCAAGCCTCCGGCACTCGCCCCAAAGAGTAAGAGAATTGGTACAGGCGCGTAAGCACGGGAGACAACTCTGCTGCACAATGTTTTAGAACAACTGCTGGGATACCATCGGGTCCACTAGCTTTCCGGATTGCAACGCCACACGAACATCGCGCTGCCTGATTTTAATGTCAGGCATTGTAGTGCCACAATGAGGTAGTGTAGGTGTCAGTGCATTGCAACCACTGATTCGGGAGCTAACTTGGCAAAGAGCTTTGCCAACAAATCGGCTTTCTCTTGCGTCCCATGAGCTAGTGACCCATCAGGACATCACACATCGCAGAGGTGGCAGCGAGCGCTGGCAAAAGTTGTGCTGCACGGTCTTAGCCAAACGCCAAAAACTACGGGAGTCCGTAGGGTGCGTCAACAATTCTACACGTTGGGCATCTGCTCTGATGTAAGCCTTCTTACAAGACTTGGAAGCATTATTATAGGCAGCTTTCAGTGAGTCAACCCCGGGATCAAGGGACAAGTGTGAGTCGAACTCTCACCGAAGGTTCCGAACTAATTTGTAGGTAAGTAGGCAACAAAAAAAGGCCGTATTTTTTGCGTTAGCTAACACTTGTTTTTTTTTCACAGCTTCAAGAGACCTTAGTATAAGTATGGTTTAAATTTCAGTTTGATACCTACACGCATCCCCGAAATAAAGGGTCTTGAAATCCTGACAGACACGCAGATATAAGGCTGTATATTTTTTTACGATAACTTAGAAGTTGGATTTTTCACAGCTTCGTAGGTAGAAGTTATATACTTTCACGCGGTCCTGAGATAAAGTGTCCTGACAGACAGATTGACAACAAAGTGAACCTATAAGGGTTCCGTTTGTTTCCCTTTTGTGGTAAGGAACCATAAAAATGAAAAAATACCTTTCAAAATCACACCATGAAATAAGTACCTACATTCTAAAAATAGAAAAGAGGTAATACTCGCCTAGTTATAAAGTGTATGACGTCATTGCGGGTTAAATTTATGGATTGCTATTTTCTACTTCAGAGGGTACCTAAGATTTAGATCATAATTATTTTATGCGCGGAAACGAACCATCCTCGCAGCAGCTGTGACCGGGCCGATAACGCAGTAGGTACAGCGACCGACTATAGTTGATATTTTGACTAAATACTACGTAACATTATAAAATACAGTTTGGCATCTATCAGGACCGGCTGGACTAAGACAGTAATTTAGACAAGATATCTGTGCAATTTTTTATGAATGTATTTAGTACTCTTGTATACTCATAATTTTTTTGGAGCTTTAATTAATTTTGTTTAAGTTATTATTAAACTCATGTCATACTACTCATTTTGTTTATTGTATAAAGAAAAAGATTATTATTTGTTAAATATTTTTTAACTATTATCTTAATTACTTAACAATTCATTACGAAGTGCTCAATTCGGTACAAAATATAATTTAAGAAATTGCGTTCTAATTCAAAAGGTGTACTTCAATATATACTGTTAAATTATATAAGTAGAATTATAACCATATGGTTGTTTCTACTTAACAATTCTTATGTCAACCGAATAAGTATCTGTTTCAACTCACCTAGCCCTTATTTCAACTTACCTTGGTATTGGTATGAAGGGTTATGAAACAAAGGATCTTGTGATGTTTAAATCGATTTTTTGCTACAGGATTTACACTAACACTAGTAAGGGTGTTAATTTCAAACGATTGACGTATATAACATCTTGTACGTTAATAAGTTTTCAACTTCCCAAATTAGGTACTTTTCACGGTTTTCTTTAAAAGGATCGACATTATTTGGTCGAAGTCTTTGTGAAATGTCCCCGCATTAGGGTTAGAAAATTAGGTGCACTCTAGCGCTTAATAGATTTTCAATCCAAAGCTTTCGCTTAAGTATAAAAGCGGGATCCGGCGATACAGTTGCCAGTACAGAAGCAACCTCCAACGGTACACTTCTAACTCTTATTGTAGTGCAAGAAGAAATTATCTAAACTACAGCTCACTGTTACTATGTATAACTGGCGTTTACTACTATTTGCGTTTTTCGCGGTATTCCAAACAATCGCTTCTTTCGAAGAACGCAATCTCGTTGATGGCAGACAGCAGTGCTGTGACCATCGTTTTTCGAGAGACACGGGAAGTCGCAATGAAAACAGTCCCTTCAAGCTATTAAGTAAAGATCGTACCTTAAAATTCCGTCAGAATCTTCAAGAAGTTCGACGTGATGACGTTCGCAATGAACAACGTACTCCTTTAAAACATTTCCCCACAGATCAATTTCGCAATGCTCAAGAACAAAATTTAATTCGTGGAAATCCAGACATTCGAATTCATAGTTCACGAGCCACATTTCGGGGCGAAATAAGGGCGACCCGTATTCGGGATATTAAACCAGATTCTGAAAGAAACTTTGCTCGTGAAAACTTATCTCGAAGCTCAAGAGGTCGAACATCAGGTAATGATATCAGACCTTCTGAAAATTTATTAAAATACAGAGAACGTCAGAATAACCAACGAGAGACTCGTCGTCGTATGATAAACGATGTCTCTGAAAACCGCAGGATTTTTACAGAAGTACGTCAGAGAGATTTTAGAGGCACAAATGAACACTACATTGAAAGATCTTATTCGCCCTCCCAAAACGTTCGACGTAGCCTTCTTGAAAGGGGAAGCGAAAGGAACGCCATAAGAGAAGTTTCTGTAACACGAGACAATTCGAGAAAACAGCATCTGCAAAGATCTGCTCGTTCTCTCGATAGATTTACTAAAAATATTGAGGAACAAATGCGAATTTCCTCGGAAAGCTTTAGAGTAGCAGATGATGGACGTCAAATTCGATCACGATATCGAGAAGTTAGAAACGAACGGGAACGTACCGAAGTCAGACTTACCTCTCCATTCCATGATAGGGAACACCTTTACAGAAAATCTATTGTATTGCGTGATATTAGAGTAACAAATGAAGTACGAAATAATGATAGTGACGAGCGTCGCATTGTTAGGGATAATGTTGAACGTATTTCACCTCGGGTTATAGTCGAATTTAGACGCTTTGATGTAAACGTGAGTCCGATTCGGAACTCAAGGGAGCGAACTGAAAATCGTGAAACTACCAAGGTCGTCTCCAGACTTATTGAAGATCGCCGAGAAAGAGTAAATACCGCTAGAAGAATCTTGAATATTCGACGTGATAATCGTCTTAATGAAATCAAACGAGAGAGAACAGTCAATAACCGCGACATAAATAGGCGGGAATCGAGGAACGAACGATCATCAGCAACTTTGCGTTCCGTCAGAATTCCATCACGACATTTTGAGTATGAGAGACGTACAGTGGCGCCCAAAAGAGAAAATACCCGAACTTTCGAAGGAATCAAACAACAAGAACGTAGAGATGTAAATGAAAGAGTTCGGTCATCCGAACAAGAACATTTCACCCATGCAGCTCACAGCAGAATTATATCAATGTGGGCTAATCGTAAGCAAGAAGCAGAAAGGAAAGTTGACATTGAGAAGAGGGTCAGACAACGCGGAACTTCACAGTTGAATCAGATTTCCTCCCAAAAAACTGATGCAAGGGATGCTACTTATTCTAAAGGAAGCAGAGATGATTACAGAGCATCTGACTCACGCCGCTCGGTTGAATATCGTTTGAAATCTGCCAGTGAGAGGATGACACACGAAATGAAAGAGGGAGAGATTCAAATCATTGGCCTCAACTGGCAATACCTGCTGTATACTGTGCAAGCTATCTACTTATGTTCTGTTTTACTACCTATGTTGATGAACAAAGCTGGCACTAAAAAGAAGACATTGTAAGTAAAACTAATATCTTTATCCTTCAAAATGTGATTAAATTTCATGTAAAATTAAATTGCATACTTTTAAAGATGGTAGGACATAGCAGATTTTCTGCTCACCTGGTAAACTTGATGAAGTCTACAACTATACATGACTATTCTGTAGTGCTGTTCTCCTCCTGCACTGAATTAATATTCCCACTTTTCTAACACCTTACTGGAGCTGGAAGGGAGAGGGAGCTGGTGGGACAAATGTCTTTGTCTATTTTTGTAACTGAACTTTCACTTGCATTATAATAGCTGGTTTTCTGTTTGTTACAATATTTGAATGTTTTTCCTCAGGACCTTTGACTGGGGAACTCCTTTGCAGAAACTCATCAAGGTGGATTGAATGCAACGGTAATTTGCAGTAAACATTTATCAGTATTAACTTTTAAGCTATATAACTTATAAATGATTATAACTAGATTTATAATGTTGTATTAGTAGTAAAAATTATAGACATTATTGTGTGTTAAAAATTGTTTCATTTCTTACCCTACATATTGAATTCAGCCCAATATCTACTTAGGAAAGAATATTAATAATAACTACCTTTTTATATGAATGCATCACATTTTATTACCCTTACAACTATGATTGTACTTAAATATTAAATTTTAAAGATCCACAACATCAGTTTTCTTCTTATGCTGTGATTCATACATAGCCTTTGATATCATGCGTTTCATTTCATCATCACCAGTTTCATACCTGTGTGTTAAAGGAAACCTTTTAGCATCAATATTATTTGTAATGTATTTTGGGAAGAAATATAACAATGCCTTTTTTATTTAAAACATTATAATTTAATATCTTGACATTACAAAATTTTTAAATAATTAGATTATTTTAATCATTGCCACTTTGATACAAATATCTAATGAATGTTAAATGAGAGAAAAAACTAATGAAGGAGTATTAAACTTCTTAAATTACAACTTACATTTTCCTCATCATGTCCATGATGGAATCCTGGGGGTCTTTTTTATCTGATTCATCAGGTTTGAAACGGTTGTTACGTTGGTCTTCAAACTTCTTCTCAATGGCAATCATATGTGACCATGATACATTTGGACGTGCTTTTGCCAGAAAGATAACAACCATGTCTAAAAATAAAATGTTTTTTTTAACAAGTACTAAATTGTAAATATTAATTTTATAAAGGAGCTTTATGATTTCATATAAATTTTGACATATCAGTTATAAAAATCAAGTTGAAAAAATATTTTTTGTTTTTCCATGTGTCCTTTATGAGCTTTAAATATTTTTTTCCTAAACTTGTTAAGTTATCACATAATTAATTCATCTCATATGTTTCAATACATAAAAATACAAAGGAATGCCTCTCATACTGCTATAGGATGATGTGAGTGATATGTTGAGTGAGTATTGTATTGAGAGATTATATGAGTGATATGCTGACAAAGTGCTAAAATTATATGACGTTTCATTTAAAAATTACCGAAATCGTCTTCTTTCATCAATTATAATGTAATCTACCTCTAAGTCTTTTGCTAAAGAAATAAGGATTGTGATTTTACATAGAAGGGCACCCCTTTCCATCTGCTTCTGGTAATTAGCCACTTTAATTGTTTATAGTAACTACATAACTTCATTTATGATGATGATGACAAATATTAATACCAACAGCATATCATATAATATTAAACACCATGGGCTAATATCCTACTGTTTAAGTCATTTAACAAAAACCAAACTGAATTAATTATATATGATATCTAACCTGTTTTTTGTTTCCAGTGGCTGTCTTCAATATTAATAGGCTCAAGAAGGTTGTTAATAACCAACAAATAGTCTTTGTTCTCCAGGTTGTCTACATGTAGTTCCATGGAGCGCTCAGTGAGTTTACAAAAGACCTGGGCTTTTGGTATGTTGTGGACATTCTTCAAAGTAACAAACACTTTGATATATTTTTCAGATTGATCCCAACCTGAAAATTAATTCATTAGTACAAAAAATCCCTAATTAATAATTTATATCATATTAGTTTCACATTTAACGATAAGAATAAAATTCGGTCCGAATTTCTACACAAAAATATAAGGCTTTTGTCTGACTTTAAAATAATAATTATTCAAATAAAATTTCTCAATACTTAAACGATGATAACACTTACCATATCCATTAATTTTAATTTGGTATCTCTTGTTTTGAACTGGGGCTGAGGCGGAGGTAGTTGGCACGGGGCCGACGTCCATAGGCGTGACTGAAGAGGTTTCATTTTCTTTTAGATTTATCCACTCAGTTTCCAGCTTACGAATTTCTAAGGACAGAATATCCTGAACCTTTTTACGCTTTGCCAAGTTCAATAATTCATTAAGCTCATTGATATCACTTCGTAACTAAAAGAATAATTGAAAAATAAGGTTATCGTATCGGTAGGTACGTATATTTGGTATATTACAATAACTACAAACCTCCTTTAATTTAGACTCCGACATATTTTTTTAATTACGTGCTTGTACGCAATTAGTAATTAAATCAAGTTTTGTGTTTAAGTAAATAAATTAAAAGCAGGACTTTTTTATTGCTTGTGCTGATGCTCAGCTTTTTTAATTTTCTGTCTGTCACTGTCACCTCACAGCATTGTTGCCAAGGTTTAAATATGTGTTTCCGTAATTTTCATTGCCAAATAGGGAAGATGCATATATAATATTTATGAAAATTTTATGATTAAAATGTTAAAAAAATATAAAAGAAATGCCACTGCAACGTTTTTATTTTACATAATGGTGTTTTTGAACAATTATTACGAATTAAAAATACTTGAAACGGAACGTATATTAAAACACCAATCAGCGTTTAGTGACGTCACTCCTGTCATGACAACTTCTTTAAGGTTATGGTTGTTAAAGTTAATATTATTTTATGGGAATATTTATTGCGTTTTTTTACATTTAATAAAAATGGTAGTTGCGTTTATCAAAGCAGACTCCAGGAATTTACCAAGAGTTAGCGTTGACATGGTTATAACTTTTTTTGTCCAAAGTGCAGAGTTTTTAAGTGTAGAAATGAAAGGGACTAAATTACTACGGTATGTAAAAATCGTAGTTGTTAAACTTCGTATTTTATTCAGCGGCTTCTACAAATCTTACGGCGATAATGCAATCGGCTATGTCCAAATTAAAAGAGATGGAAAATTATGTACAGTAAAAGGTCGAGTTCTCCGGAGCATAAAGTACGTAAAGAAGGTTATCGTTTTACAGTTATTTTAAATGAAACGCAAAGCTTGGTTCAGTCCTGCCAATGTGAAGATTGTGCCACACATTTTAAACTTTATCTAATTTTCGACGTCATTCTCCAACTGTAAAATTAAAAATATGTTATAGACAGGTTTTGTAAGTATTAGGTAGGTTACTAATGCGTTTTTACGTACAAGCAGAATAATTAAGCATATAACAAGTATATTCGCCGACATACGTCAAAGTGATCTTCTCAGCATCGAATAATGGTCTTTGGAGAATAATTGTCATGTCTCTTCGCAGCTTGAAACCACTTTTTTTTCAGTTTTGGGTCAGAAGTTCCAGTCAAAAACAATTTATTTGGGAACTTTGTTGAAGTAGATTGGCACAAAACATGAGTCAACACGGCTTTTTTTCGGAATATTAGTGGTATTGTTATGATCACATGATGTTGATGGATAGTAGATTTTAAATTTTCCAAAAAAATATTTCGAAAGTCGAAAAAATATGCAAAAGTATAAAATTTTAAAGCCAGCAACGAACAATTACGACCAGTGACTGACAGGAGTGACGTCATCGCAACCATAGGTTCGTTTTCGCGCGAAAATTAAAATTGTCAATTTAAAACCGCATTTTTTCCGATAAATCACAATGTTTTAATTTTTTAATATATTTGTGGTTTATTCTACATGGAATTCTTTAAAATGAAAACAAAAATAAAAATATTGCATCTTCCTTATTCCGATATCGGGACTTTGCTTGACAAGAGCACTCTGTCTCTGGCAATATCGCTTCGACATAGTGTAAAGACGAATCATCCCCATCGCAGTCGTTGCGGTACTCGCGTCGGTGAGTTGGGTCACCATGGTGTCTCATTCATCAAACAGGCATAGGCTTGTTTTAATCTTATTTTTTCTTTCATTGTCACGAGGAACAAAAATATTTCGGACTCCCTAGAGCTATATTCTGTATTTTAACAGTATTTCCGCCTGATTTTTACTAAATTCGCTGAACATATATCACTGATATGAAAGCAGGATCAAATAATGTTTATGTTACCTTTCATTAAAATCATTTAATTAGGATTAGAAATATTATAACACTAGTATTTGCATTTTCCTGACAATTCCGTATAAAAATCCGTAAGCTCTTATTATCCGGTTTAAGTGTAAATTCCGTATTGACACTGACAAAACCGCATATATGGCAATACTGTCAAACGAATTTAGACTAAAATTAAAAAAAAAAATTAGACCAAAAGTAAACAAACACATAACCTCCTAATTCCAACGCAATGACGCACTAAATTGATTTCTCAACACATTCATTTGCAATTCTAGGCGTTTGACCTATTAATTGACTATCTTTTATAGCACTAATTTCTTTATAAATATACGAAAAATTGAAAATAAAAACCTGTCGAAAAGTAAGGTTATTTTGAAATTTTCATTTTTTTTAGTTCCGTTATTCCCTATTGGGAAAGGCAAAGGCAAAGCCACGCAGCCATCGTCTTATTTTTGTATTAACATGAGAATGTGGATGTAACGCATTCTAATGTTTCTTGGAGTGTTTGGCACGAAATGTATTGAGTCAGCTTTCTCGATAAGCTTCTATAAGATAGTCAACACTACAATAAAGATCTCACATCCACTTGACCGATATAGCGAATATTTTAAAGATTCCGTTAATTCTTCAGTTGCGCAGACGATTGTAACACAAAATCACACAATATCCACTATGAACGAATTTTAAGAATATTTAAAATATGACGCCAATCGCACTCTATGAAATCCCGTCAAAAAAACTCGTTATTTTGAAAGATGGGAAGTTTTTTTTTTAATTTATTGGCAATGAATTTGTTCGTTGTCCAGTGCTTGCAGATTAAAAATCCGATTGAGCACTAAAACGATAAAAAAAGGAGTTAGATTTAAAGAAAATTGCGCGAGGTCATACACTAACTTAATTTTAATTTAATAAAACACATAGACTTAAATAAACCATAACGTCAAAATAAATATATTTAATAGAAATTAAAAAAAACCTTCCATAGTATATATGTATAGCGCCAGCTTTCTGGGCATTCAATTATTTTACAATATTTTTCATATGTTCCTATACCAATCTGTCGCAGGTCGCAGCACGTTTAACTACATAATTTCTTTTTAACTTCCAGCTGTGTTCTAAAAAAAAACGGGTGCGTGTACTTATGTAGGCGCGTGAGAAGTTATCCTTCTTTGGCATCGTTTAAAATTAGTTTTTAATTGCATGCAAATAATTAATTACAATAAATTAATTTATTATTAATTAAGTCTGGAAAAGGACACAGTCAATAAAGTTCAGTTTTAATTTGAAAAAATAAATAAATAATCAAAATATTCAATTAAAATCGCTACTGAATATAATTTATTAGAACATATGTGATTTGCACTTGTATGAAACTCAAACACGTATTCCGAATATACAAACTAGAAACATGTGGATAAATATTATAAATATGAATACCTATAACTGTTACTTTATTACAAAAAATAAAGATGTGGTTTTTGGTTCTACTACACCAATGGTCAAGAGATGGCGCTGTAGTCTCCTGAATCGCGCTTTGGTTCCGTTGTTCCAGATTAATAAATACTTTTGATAGGCCTTCACAATGCAGTCGTTAGCACCCACTAAATAGAGATTCTATTTTGTTGGTAGATTTTATTAATGTGCGGTAAACCAAAAAGTAAACACACACAAGTCGCTATTGCGACCAACTTCATGCTGTTAATTTTTTGTGTTACAGTGATGCGCGCGCATCTTAAAATTTCAGTCTCATCATTTTTTCATAACGCTCCTAAAGAAGTATAACTATAAAGTAAATTTAAACAATAATGAATGAAAACAAAACAATTGACTCATAGCAAAAATATATTTAAACGTATCTATCGTGTTGTGTTGTAACACATCAGAAATAAATCGATTTTATACATTTAGTACCGTTAGAGTGAGAACGGTGTCGACACATCGCGACACACAAGTATAGTTTTAACCGTAGGGAGGTATCAGTTCCATATATTTAAATGAAACCATGTATGAAACCTATACCTCTCTTACGCGTCACAACACAACACGACAGATAAGTGTAGTTCTGACAGAAAATAATAATAGAGGGGCTTCCCATGGCCATAAAGATTCGATGATGGGGCGTTACAAGCTACAAGCCAGCGAGTTCGCTAGCAACTTGTAACTCGCCCCGTGTCATTGGCTTTTTTACCATTTGCTACTCGATGATACGGGGCGAGTTTACAAGGTATTTGCAAATACGCTGGCTTTTCTCGCTCGCTCGATTGAATGTTATTTACAGACGTGCGTACTACGTGTGTCAGAGTTGTTTATGTAGTTGAGTCGGATCATATTTTATTTGATGCTAGTATGAGCGTACCGTATCTTACCTTTTTGTTTTATTCTAAGATTGAAAATAACAAAAAAATGCGACTGTTTGCAGTGTAGGCACAAATTATCCTTCTAATATTATAAATGTAAAGTTTGCATGTTTGCTACTCAATCACGCAAAAACCACTGAACGGATATGGATAAAGTTTGGTGATGATCATGTTAGGTAAGGTCAAGGTAGGTAAGGTAGAAATAGGATCAGATTACTGTAATCTGAGGGAATAGGTATAAAATATACAGAACTATCAATAAAACCAAATATATTTTATTTTGCATTGAGTATAAGTATCTACCTAATTAGTTTAACAATCAATTTTGGTTTACTAATCATTCAAACCAATAGACCGAGGACTCGATTCTGTCTGTAATTAAAAATATGAAAGCTCCACTTATAATAATGATGATATAGTCGCTTATACATATCATTTCGTCTAACTAACGGTTGCCAAGAATGGTTTGAGCATTATTATTACTAAACATTTTAATTAGGCGAACATAAACGAACCCTATCAATACTAATGCAAACAACTGACTTGATTTTTATGTTTTGCTGAACTGACAAAGACAAAGAACTTGTATCCATTAGTAAATCTACGGGCAGTTCTCACTTTGGTTACTATACTTCTTAAAACATACCCTACCTTATCTCAAAAAAATGGGAGATAAATAAATTTTAGACAACTGATGCAATACAGAATTGAGCCCAATACAATTTAGTTTTTGCGATGCGCGCGATTGCGACGACTGCTTTGGCACTGAGGGCAGTACCATTTTCCTTTCGGTGGGGCGGTTATACCCACGCACGGGTAGTGGAACCATTCGTATGGACACTGTAAATAAAGCAAAACATTTTTATTTTTAAAGCACTTAACTGATATATGTTTAAATCTAAAGAAAATTTTACATAAACAAATTCTATGCCGCCAGGCAGCAGACGGGACTTGAACCCGCATACTCAGCTTTGCGGGCGGATGCACTTCCAATTATGCTGCCTAACCGCGTCGATTTCTTTCTAATAAGAATTGCTTTAAAGAAAAACATTGTCAATACATTTGCAGGTGTCAAATTTAACTTAAACATATTAGAAATGTTTAAGTCCAACAACTTGAACACAATATTCTCATACTTTTTATATATTCTTATGAATGCAGTGAACAGTTTTGGAGATATAGCATCACCTTGCAGCACTCCCCAATGCAATTGATTAATATGTTCGGTTTGGTAATTTCGTATTCGATTACGCATCGTTGCAGCTTCATAAATACTCTCTAACACCTCGATATAAAGCAGTCGATTTGGCATTGTTGCAAGGAGTTCAGAACAGACTAAATCTCGATGCAGTCAAAGGCTTTCTCTCATATTCAGGCAATCGAACTTTTCTGACTTTTGCCCTATCTGCTGCACTGTGTGTATATAGTCAATGGTACCATAACAACGAATTAGAAGATATAAAATACGAACTGCGCTAAAAAGTGGCGATCAAGTGGGTCGTTCGAAAAATCTGCCATCAACACGCCGATCAAAGGATTGGTTGAGATTTCCGTTTAATACTATCTTAACCAATGAATTGATAGCCGAATTCATTTACTGATATTTGATTTGTTAAGGTATTCGTTTAGTATTGAACTTTAGCTGTATGAGTTTGTAACCATCTTTTAGCAGCCTTTGTTAGAGAGTAATACTTCCATATCATTTCCAATTCATTGTACCATAACCGCCTCAAAACCAGGCCTGTTCCGGAGGTTGGAACTGATTAAGCCATCGCGCAAGGCGGTTTGTTAAGACCCTTAAAAACAGTTTGTAAGCGTGAGTCAGGAGTGTAGTATTGCTAGATAGTTCTTTATAAAGTTTTTGTGACCCTTCTTGAAAATACAAAATGACCATGTGCATAAAATGCCACTTCTGCGGAATCCTCCTAGTAAAAAGTATGATAGAATCCTAATGTATCATAAACAAATATAAATAAAACTTTTTAAATAAAGATTGTCAAATTAATTAGTTCTGTTAAAACTGCGAGCATTATAACTAGGGGCCTACCGCCTGAGGGGAGAGGGACGGGGAGAACTACGCTCCTCCTCCCGCTCCCCCGGGAGCCAGTGGCTAGGCGTGGGGGGCGTCGAGATACATTGCACGGTTCCTGAGACGTGTGGTGCCCCTGATACTCCGGGGAACCGCACGCCGGGGGGGGGGGGGGGGGGGGGTCCGGCAACGGATAATCACTGGCGGGGCCGCGGTGCGTTGCGAATCTCGTAGCTAACCCGCACTCTTGGCACGCAATGGGGGGACCCAGGTCCCCGGATTGCATGTCAGGTGACCAGTGCAGGAGTATTGCCTGGTTTTTAGTGGCCCTGTAAGGGTGTAGGTAGGGCCTTGTTCACTTCGGCGAGTCCTAGAGCTGGTTGAAGTGGACGGGGAGGAGTCCCACATACCTTCTTCTCGCTCCCCAGTGGTTGAAGGATGCTTAAAGCATTTTCCAGACACAAATAAAAAAAAAGGGGCCTACCGCCTATCGGTTAGCTTGCTAGCTAGCTAGATAGCTTGATTTTATTTAATTATTTCTGACCGCCGCAGGTTTCAAATAAGTCGCGATTTTTTGTCTTTTGAATTGATAATAACTAAATTAAAATGAATGAGCGTATAAATGTGTACAAAAAGTTTTCTCGTAAATTGATTTTGTTCACTTATTTATATTAATATACATTTTTTGGATATACTCACGTCTTGATTATCACAAGCAACCATATCTCCGTAGGAAACCTGGTTGCAAATACAATATCGAGGCTCGTTAGGGTCGTAAGTCCATTCCTCTTCCATTGGTTCTTCGATTGCAACATTGCTCACCATATTGCCACTACAAAAAAAAACACAAACATTATACATTCCCGATTCCTTAAGTAGTTCTAAAAAAGCTGTTATTTTTAAAGAAGGCCTAAAAGTTAATACAGGTCTTATGATAAGTACGAGTGGAGTCCAGAGGTTTATTAAATTGTTATTTGAAGGTTTAAATTGCTTCATTCATAAATTTAAAGGAATTTAAACTTGATATAAATCCACATGGTTGTGATAACTGAACAGATTGGATTTTTTTCTTGTAAAATTTTATTTCTGCACAAGAGGTAAAATAGCGATATTGCACGTCCCTTTGCCTCAATTTTAGCAAACAGTTTGTCAAAGGACATTGTAGTAGATGGTTGTGCTTCTGTACTGCAAAGCTCGTTAACAGCTAGCTAATTGACAGCTAGCTTGTCTCAGCTTTCGTCGCTTATAATAAGTATATTTTTGATAGAAGATGGTAGTTTATCGAGCCATAACGTTCTTAAAATTTTATTGGATATATCAGAGCTACCCAAGCGTTGCATTCGGCGTAGTAACTGACTTGGTTTGTAAAATATTTACAACTGAAAAATGAAAATAAATAATTGTAGTTGAAAAGATCGTTTATTTATAAGCCAAAGACAATGATATCTAATATCATAACAAAAAGACGCATAACATCACGCAAGAGATTAGTAGGACAAATGAGATTATAACAGTTTGGAATCTCCAATTTCCACGAAGATATTGATCAAAATTTTCAATTCCGAAAAGAATGTCTAGAGCTTCCCCGGTCAATGACCTGGTTTCCGCGGGACGTAATTTCCTTGACGCAAATTCTATTGGTTCTTCGTGGTCATTCTTTTTCTGTGGAATATTACTGCTCCTTCCCCCTTTCTCTGAAGCATCGCATGCTAAGTAAATAGATCTGTTTTCATCGTAAGCTACCAAAGGCTTAGACGCAGCTATGCATGATTTGGCGGATTCAAAGATATTCCTTTCGTAAGACGCTCAACGCCACCTTTTTTGCCACTCGTTCAGTCATGTAAATCCGCACACAGGCCGTGAAAATGAGGTATAAATCGTTCGTAAAAAAATTTAAGACCAATAAATGATCTTAATTCTTTGGCATTTTGTGGGTCCGAAGCCTATGATATAGCATTGAGTTTGCTCTCCATAGGACGTATGCCATACTGATAAATTTTATGACACAGGTAGTCTATTTCGTTTTGAAGGAAAGAAAGTTGTCTTTTAGACCTGCTTTTTTCCACGCGTTCGAAAACCAGGGATAGTGTACGTAAATGGCTTTCCTTGTCTATTCCCGCTACTGCAATGTCATCAAAATGGACAGCCACGTTTGGGATATCACCCAGTAGTTTATCAAGATAATGTTAAAATATCGAAGGTTCAGTTGCAATATCAAATGGCATTCTGTTATACTGAAAATAGCCTTTGTGTGTAGAAAGCGTCAGATATTTTTTCCTAAGATTCTGGTCCTTAAGATCAATCTTTGAAAATACTTTGTTTTAATTTTTGTTGTAGATAATCAAAAGTGGTACTGGGTGTAATGTTTTACCAGAACTGGGTTTAGGTTACTGCAATAGTCTCCACAAATCCGAATGCTTCCATTTGGCTTCACGACGTTACCGGTTGGTGTGGCCCACTCGATTGTTGTTAGGTTTGGATCTATTTCTTCAATAATGGCTTCAAATACAAGTCGATCTCGTTCCATCTCAATATTCTTCTTGATTACCGTTTTGATGGGGCGTGGTGGTAGATGTACAGGTATTGCTCCTGGTTTGACGTGAATGTTGACTTGGTATTCTTTAACTTTACCTAATTTGCTGATTGATTGATACTGATGCCAAAAATGCAATCAGTAAAATTTTTGTCTGAATGTATGTTCCTTATAGAAACAAAAACTACTCGACGGATTTTAACGAAACTTGGTACAATTATTCTTCATACTCCTGGGCAGGTTATAGTATACTTTTCATCACGCTACAATCAATAAGAGCAGAGTAGTGAAGGGAAATGTTGGGAAAACAGGAGAAGTTACTCCATTTTTTAAGCTTCCGTCGCGTGTGCAACCGTAATGGTTAATGTTACATAGAAATCATGTATGACGGAAATATTCTATACAAAATTGTCTAAAAATATCCCGCAACAGCATATGTCTATCTTTTATGGTTGACTCACAATAACACGTGTAATTCCTGATAGCTTAGCAGTTCGGAGCATTCTGATTATATTTGTTTACTATTACGTTTATAATACTCTCACTCATCCTTAATTTAAAAAAGTTAACATCATTATTATTAAATATATTCAATAAAAAAAGAATCATAGAAATCGGTATAGAAACACCAAACTTATACATGAAATAAGCCATCGCGCCGTGTCGCACGTGAATACTGAATCATGCTATAAGGATTTATTTTTGTGTAACGGTTGCCGCGCTCGACACACCTGAGAACAATAACTATAGTCTACACTTCAGCTCTACACCGAAGAGAAACGAGGGCGGGCCAAAATTGGTGTTTTCCTTTGGAAATTTTATATATTTTTTTAAACTTTTATTATTATTTTCTCAAGACCTCTTTTATACAAACAAGGTCAATGGAATAGAAAAAGGAAAAGAAAAGTTTTTAATAAAATTGTGTGTGCGGCCAAGAAGGCGGCTACACTTTAAAAGATTGAGTGAGAAACCATTGCTTAAACTTACTCTTTTTAGTATTGGAAGAAATGCCTTTATATACTCTTGTACGTAGTATTAGAATAAATGTGATAAATAAATTAATAAACATACACAACAGTAGGTGAAGATGAACGACTAGCGGCCGCTGCAGTTTGTTGTTGAGCTGAAACTGCAGACGAGGAGCTGTAATTTGTCTTCCTGAAAACAATGTATATTTAAGAACAAATCATAGTAGGCGATAAAAACAAAAAATAGAACTAAATGTTGGTTAACTGCGAGTCGGACTTGCGAACTAGGGGTTCCGTACCATAGTATGATCGAAACAACTGATTCCTGTCGCCGTAGCATGAACACCACAATTTACATTATATCACGTTTTTCATCGCTTCTAACTGTCAAACTCCATAGTAATTTGACAATCGAACGTGATAAAAACGTGTTATAGATCATATCCCGGTGCTCATGCTAGGTAGGGGGACTGTGCCACTTACTCGATATTTCTCTAAAAAATGTCAAAAAAGACAAGTTTTCCAGGAATGTGTAATTGCATTTAGAACCGTCTAATAAAAAGAAAACTGTGTCAATATGAAGCAACAATATTTGAAATTTCACCTTTATTTTCAATGAAATAGATCATGTTATAGATAAAATTGCAATAGTAGTTTCAATTTCTAAACACTTTTAAAATCGTAAATGTTACAGAAACTTTTTCGATTTCTTGACATTTTAAAAAAACGGTAAACTAATAAGGAAAACCTTAGTCCATGGTCCAAAACTCCAAATAATTAAATGTTAAATTATAAAAATAAAATACATATTTTTATAAAACATTGGATTATTATGAAAAATAAAACTTACTTTTGTTTCTGTCGTTTGTTGGATGATGAAGAATTGTTGTGGCCGTGTGAGGTAGTGTGATGTCCATGAATGGTTGTAGTCTGTGTGTGCCCAGAAGACAGGGCGTGACCTGGAAAATTTAAGTATCATTGGTAATTTTCTGTTGTTCTGGAACCGAATAAAGTTGGAAATATAAAAATATGTCAAGCACAAACTTGTAATGATAATAATAAAGAAATTATGCGGAAAGACATATAAACAAAAAACTATAGACTAACCTAAAGCTTAGAAGTGCGTTCAATACAAGTTCTTTACAAAGAGTAATTAATTGCCCTAAGGGCGATCAGATGATGCTGCAGACGTGGAAGCCTAAGACTTGGGGGGGTCCAAGTCCGATGCGGTTATCATCTTCATTAGCCCATTAATGTCTCCACTGCTGAGGCCTTCCCTATGGATGGTATAGGGAGAATGGGCTACGACCCACCACGCGTTACAAGTGGTGGATGCTAACGAGCACGAGATTTCTGAGATAATATGAGATATATACGAGATAAATTTTTGGTCACTCATCCAATCACCGACCATTGCAAGAGTTGCTTAAATTTGACGGGGACCGTGACAGGTGCGGGCGGCGGCCACTTGTAATTTTGACAAGAAGTTTTCAAATACCTTACGCTCATTTTATTTAATATTGTTGTTACCTATACAATAGAAAGAAAAAGAGCGCGGGGCATTTGCAAATCTTTGGCGGTCAGAAATAACAAAATGAAATCGTAAGCGATAGCGCTGGCGCTAGCGGGATTTGTATGGCTATCATACAAATCCCGCTAGCGCCAGCTCGCCGCCCGCCTCTGCCTCGTACGACGCCTTCAGGGAGGCAATGCGCCGCCCTTGCTGTATCTACACAATGTACCGTGTGGGTGGGGGCGTGGTGCGCGTGCGGCGCGTGCTGTGCCAGCTCGCCGCCCGCCACCGCCTCGTACGACGCCTTCAGGGAGGCAGTGCGCCGCCCTTGCTGTATCTACATACAATGTACCGTGTGGGTGGGCGTGGTGCGCGTGCGGCGCGTGCAGCGCGTGCTGTGCCAGCTCGCCGCCCGCCACCGCCTCGTACGACGCCTTCAGGGAGGCAGTGCGCCGCCCTTGCTGCATCTACATACAAATATTTACATATACTACCGGACACAAACATCTGTCGGCCCACTAAGTGTTATAAGGGTAGCTACACACATAATCAGATCGTCAATAATGTCGGTTTGGCAGTATTTCTTATCAACAAAACCGACCCGAAGAAATTACTGCCGAACAATCATCAACATATAGTTATTCGAACTTACCACCCGGCTGTGCCGATTAATGCCGTCCGTCGCGCTTCTTATATAAGCGCTACGACATTAATCGGCACAGCCGGGCTGATATTGAAACTCAGGGTACACATATGTGTAGACTGTAGCTACTCTTGAGTTTCAACGTACTGTAGCATAAATAAATGGTTGAGCAATAATTCTAAAAACACACGAAACGTTAAGGCGTTTTAGGCTGCAAGGGTAAATGTTGTGATTGTCTCTTGGGAATTCTCTGATGCCGTGCCGGCACTTAACTTGTTTATTCGTGTTTGCTATTTGTAAACTTGAAATCCTGTCTGTCCTTTTCATTCCGTAAGTTTCTCACAGACAGCTGGGGTGGCGGCCAGTTGTATTCGCTTGCAATGTAAGCGAGTGTTCAAACACAAGTGACCAACCAATAAGGGCTAGCCTGTCTGTAAGACATTTTATAAAGCATGATAAGGACAGACAGTTGTTAAGTTCAAGTTCAACAAACAGCAAACACGAATAGCCAAGTAAAGTGCCGACATGATAGTAAAAGGTAGTTCTAATTCATAATTTGCTATGAATTCTAAGATTAAATTTTTACTCAAATCTATTATTTTCTTGCAAAACATAAAATATTTTTAAAAAGGCAGGTAATGAGAATAATTTATACTTATGAAAAATATTTAAAAAATATACCTGCTGAGTAGCTGCAATGGCTTGACTAGCGGCTGCAGCAATGGCGCTGCCTGCGTGACCAAGACTGTAAGAATCACGACCCAAAGCAGCCTGTAATAAAATATAAGTAAGATAAAATGTAAGGAAACATAACCTAAACCTGTAAGATTATTTGAATGCAACAATACCTGAATAGCAGAATCAGTTCTAGATAGGTTTGTAGTACTGTTGTTGTGAGAACGACTGTCCCTAGTGGCCCAACTGTCTCTCCGTTTTTCAGTGCGAATGCGGTATCTAAAAACAAATTTATATTGAAATATCAATAATTGTATTTAAGATTTTTTCTTTTGAGCATTGATCTGCTTCATTTATAGATTGAAATCATCAAAAACATTGCATCAATTTATAAAGATCTCAGTAGTATAGCAGTTATTGCATCTACTTGGACAACAGAAGACATAGGTCTGATTCCTGTCGGTAACCTTGACTGAGTAGGTTTTTCTGTAGTAAAACAATTCTTCAGTATATATTTTTTTTATAGATTGGTCCGACAAATGACTCCACCCCACCTGATGTTAAGTGAAAGTGAAGTCCAGATGCGAAGATAGCTGAAACAGCAGTTCTACCTGCCACACCAGCCATCCTCACCCTGCCGGCCTGCATGTTGCTTCTTCACGCCTCTTTTGAAGGATCCAGGATTAAGGAAGCTTGTAAGAGTGGGCAGAGCATTCCATTTACGGATTGTGCGACAAAGAAATGAGTCACCAAATTTCTTTGTACGCGTTGGAATTGTGGCCCCAGTTAGACGGTGACAACGTGGGCCGGCGCGTGGTCCTCTGAAGGAAAGGGGAAGGTGATATCAGCGAGAATAACTCCTCAGAACACTCGCCGTGGTACAGACGATAGAACGCGCTTAGTGACGCCACGTCACGGCGTAATTGAAGAGGCTCGAGGTGTTTAGTCACCTCTTTATCGCCTATGATGCGGATCGCGCGCCGCTGTAATCTATCCAAAGCATCGAGCAAGTACTTGGCGGAGCCATCCCAGAGGTGCGAGCAATATTCCACGCAGGACCGCACTAGCGTCTTGTGCGTTCAACAAGCACAGTTGATCGGGCGTGAAAAAACGCCGCACCTTGTTCAGGACTCCGAGTTTGCGTAAAGCTGTAGGAAGCTGAAGGAATGGCGATGTTTTTGCCGTGAAAGCGCAAGCCTGTTCCTGTTCTTGGCATTGAACTCAACCAAGTTCCTGGTCGGAAATGTGGTCCAAAGCCTAATTGAGTTCAATGACAAGATTCACCCGTTTCTCCTTGGTTACCGCCTGCCCAGCCGCTGTTTGTCCGAGATACTCCGCATGCACTGTACTATCGTCTGCATAGCAATGAATATTCCCTAGAGGAACTAAGTCATTGATATGCAGCAGAAAGAGAGTGGGGGATAGGACGGAGCCCTGGGAAACGTCGGCATTTACTGACATGAACCGCGAACTGCTACCATCCGTAAGAACATGAATTCTACGCTCATGCAGGAAGTCAGCTACCCAAGAACAGAACTGGGCCGGCAGACCGTATGCCGGAAGCTTGGAGAGAAAGCTTTTGTGCCAGACCCTGTCGAACGCCTTGGCAATGTCAAGGCTGATAGCCAACGACTCGCCACGCTTCTCGATAGCCTCACCCCAGATATGAGTCAAGTACGCTAGAAGATCGCCCGTCGATCGTTTCGGTCTAAAACCATATTGACGATCATTAATCAGGGAGTGATCCTCTAGGTAGCGGGTCAGATGGTTGTTAAGGACCTTTTACTAGAACTTTACATAATACTGAGGTGACTGATAATGGCCGGTAGTTTGCCGGGTCTAAGCGATCCCCTCTTTTGGGCACCGGTTGCACGTTAGCATCTCTCCAAGTCTCCGGCACACGCCCCAAAGAATACGAGCATTGGTACAAGTGCGTGAGCACGGGATGCCATCAGGTCTACTGGCTTTCCGGACGTCGAGTGATTGCAATTCGGCACGAACCTCACACTGCCTGATTTTGATATCAATGTGTATATGGTAATGATGGTGGCAGAGCATTGCAATCATCGATTCGGGAGTTAGCTGCAAAGAGTTTTGCCAGTAAATTTTAATTATTTGGTACCATTTGTTTCTTTAAGATACTTACCTAGCCTGTCTGACTAGAATAGCTTTTTATGCTTTACTCAAAAGATGTTTAAAGTTACTCAGACACATAAATAAATATAGTTATGCAAAGCAACATAAAACAGATGATGAAAGACAATATTTAATTATAAATAAAAAAAAACTGGGGTTATAAAAAGCAAGCAACCAGTGTATTTATGTCAGGTTGATGCAATAGCTGCTCCTGCCTCTGCTAAAATATTCTTTTTTTATGCAGGCAAAACCTCTATTTACAGACGTTGGCGCACTTATGGGGCACACCAACGAACGGACCTCACACCTAGCCTATTGCAAGTGTCACGGGTGTAAAACAGAGAAGCCATTAGGCAGTCCGTGCGGCTTACAGCATACTATCTGCTAAAAAACCCTGCGAATACCCTCTGCCTATGCTGTTAAGTACTGAACCTCAAGACCCCCGTTGTGGGACTTCACCGCGTCAATCCTGGTTTGATACTGCAGAAGGGGCATTTATTAGTGTGATGATCTCAAATATTTATATCAGTTGAGTTAGACTTACTTGAACAGTTATTTAGTTGTCATAATATTAGCTTATATTACTTTGGTTAACATTAATTTATATTATTTGTACCTGTTCTCTTTATAGTGATTATTGTTTGAAGTGCTTGTATGATTAGTATTGACATCCAGTTCTAGAGACCTCTTCTCTAACAATTCAGTTATTCCCTTGTTGTCAGCCTCCAGCTCACATTTAAATTTATGTAGTTCTGTGTCTGTAAAAATTAACAAAATATTTTTTTTTTGCTTTATTCTATTTTATTATTAGAACACTTTCTCAAATATGGTAGGCACAGTTTAAAATAAACAGTTTACATAAACATATGAAATGTTACAAGAACATTTAAAATAATATTTTTATTTCAGTCAATATTTTCAAGGCTATATTAATCTCACCTAGTCTACGTAAATATCGGTCGACCAATTCTCGCATCTGATTAGCAAGAGCTACCTTTTCATCAGCCTCCTCTAATGTCTTGTTGTAACCTTGTCTTATATCAGCAAATTCTGTATTTGCTTGCTCAGTACCAATTTCTCCACGTCGGCACCCACCAAACAATGTTCGTACTCTTTTCTCTAAAGTATCCATATTATCTAGAATTAAACAATAGATTATTAATACACTCGGGGATTATGTGCACTTTGATAAACAGTAGCGGTTACACTTACGACACCAAATTAAGGTTTGATGGTTTTACACTGCAATTTCTCTAAGACAACTATAAAATATAGCAAAACTACATATATAAAAATCATTAAAACAAAATTATATCGAAGTTTTTAAGTTAAACTACTCAGTTACCATTTTACCAAAAATTTGTAAAAAAAACTTACTTTGAACTGATAAATCCATTTCTCGCATTTCCGTAAATCTGTCTCTTAACTCTTGAGGTAAATGTTCAATCACTGGAACAAACCAATTTTATTTTATTTTATGTAAAAAAATCTTGTACAGAAAGAAAAAATAGTCTCAATTCAAACTTTAATGTAATAGCCCGCCATTTCAATAGAACGACATACCAACATAAGGATATTGTCAGTTTGTTACGTCATCTACACAAAGAACAAAGCTTTTACTTACTTTCCAAATAATCCTCCAGATACAGCATTTTGGTAAGATTATTTTATAAAATATTTGAAAATTGCTATAATAAAATGTATTTACACTTTAGAAATACAGTAAACTGAAGCTAATTGTAGCTACAAATATGCTACGTAATATCAACAACGTGCTAATCCCATCGACCAACGCAACGTCACGCACGAATTAAAGTGAGGCGTATGACGTGTAAAATATATCGATATAAATAGTCGGGGCGTTGCTCGTTCGGTTTAATTTGTATCGATTGCTTTAATTATGAACATGGGTTGGAGATTATTATGTATATATTGTTTTTTAGTGTAATACCATCCAAGTAAATTTTGAAGGAGGCAGTGATTATATTTTAATAAAGGTATTTGACGGTATTAAAAACAAAATATCAGTAGTACACATCTGAATTTAAAAATATTATTGGCAACACTTTTTACTATATTTAAAGAAAATATATTGATTTTTCAATTAAAGGTAATTGAAAAATCACGAAATAAAAAATGATATTTTTTTGACCTCTTGACGTAAGTTGCACCCTAGACTGATTTTTACGAGAATTTAATTGTATGCTCCTTATTACCTTTATAACGTGTCTCTATCTAAATAACCGACAAAGTTCATATACATCTATAGGTAATTTTTTATGTTTTCATGTATTGCAGTCATCTAATAAAAACAGTGTTTTAAAGAATCAAGTAGTTAATGGTAATTCAGTCGTATTTGACAAGCTTGGCGCCGACTCTAACATTTAAATTTACGTTAGATATACAATATATCGCACGGCTTTTGAAACGAGATTCCTTATTTTTATTACCTATAATATGTGCGATATGATATATTCTTTATAATATCGTGACTTATTCAAGTGATTCTACTAAAACTTTTTGAATTCGGTTAAAAAATAAAATGAAAATAAAGAAGTATACAACAATTGCGATGAGAATATTATAATTTTCGACAAAATTGGTCTACTAAATAATGATAATGAAGGGTGTCAGACAGGGTGACGTAATTTCCCCGAAACTGTTCACCGCTGCATTGGAAGACGTCTTCAAGCTTCTGGATTGGACCGAACTCGGCATCAACATCAACGGCGAATACATCACTCACCTTCGATTTGCAGACGATATCGTGGTTATGGCAGAATCCCCCTGGAGGACCTTGGCACAATGCTCAATGACCTTAGCAGAGTTTCCCAACGGGTTGGTTTAAGGATGAACATGGATAAAACCAAGGTCATGTTCAATGTCCATGTCACTCCAGCACCAGTATCTGTTGGGAATGCGATTCTCGAAGTTGTCGATCATTACATCTACCTAGGACAAACAGTCCAGTTGGGCAAATCCAACTTCGAGAAAGAGGTCAACCGACGAATCCAACTCGGATGGGCAGCGTTCGGGAAGCTTAGGCATATCCTCACGGCCAAAATTCCCCAGTGCCTGAAAAGGAAGGTCTATGACCAGTGTGTGTTACCAGTGATAACTTATGGGACTGAGACGTGGTCTCTGAATGTCGGCCTCATGACAAAACTCAAAGTCGCGCAGCGTGCTATGGAGAGGGCTATGCTCGGTGTTTCCCTACGTGATAAGATCCGGAATACGGAGATCCGTAGAAGGACCGGTGTGTACGACATAGCCCGAAGAGTTAGCACGCTGAAGTGGCAATGGGCAGGCCACATCGCTCGAGGACCTGACAACCGTTGGGTAAGAAAGGTCCTCGAGTGGCGACCACGTACCGGACGACGCAGCGTGGGGCGGCCCCCAACACGGTGGACTGACGACATCGTCAAATGTGCTGGGAGCCGCTGGATGCGGATAGCGCAGGACCGCGCATTGTGGCGTTCTATGGGGGAGGCCTATGTCCTGCAGTGGACGGAAAAAGGCTGATGGATGGATGGATGGATGGTCTACTAAATATAGCTTCTGTTATTATTTTTCGTGTAAACAGTACAACATCTATAATATCCTTAAATATAGACGACGTTTTGCTCGGAAGGGATTAATGGGTGTCGGTATATTTAAAATTCTTATAATTTACTTAAAATTAGAAGAATCGCTAAAAGTAGAAGTCGAGCCATCAATTAAAACAAAAACATAATAGGAATAGAACTAAAAGAGTATCTATTAATTCCTATATATTTTTTCTTATACTTAAGCCTTACCTAGGGATTATTTTAACATTGCTAAGGACATGGTTCAAATTTGTATGGAGTTGTGGTAGTGAGTCACCGGCAGATTTTTATAACACGTAGTGCACTTACTAGTAAATCATATGACAAAAAACTAGAATTTATTAAATACAGTTTATTTTTAATATTATTATATTATAAAATTACATAACTATTGATTTTCAAAGGCCAAGTTTATTTATGTTTTTTGTTGCCAAAGCATCGAATAATAATATATTCTATCCAATAGGTAACTAAAGCAATGATAATTATTCTGTTCATCTTTCATTACATTATTAGGTACTTTGGGGGTATTTCATTTCAAAAAGAATTAATAAATTGGTATGATAAGTTCACCACGATTTCACGAATATCATGCATGACTGGACTAATCGAGATTTTTCATAGTGATTGATTTGCCATTATAAGCTACCACGCACTAAAAATAAGACGTTACTTGTGACAGTATCCTTACGAAATTGTTAAAATATTTTAAACATGATTAAAAATTAATCAAGAAAATAAAAAAAATAAAAGTATTCAGGTTATAATATAAAACAAGCTTTCAAATGAAATATATTTCGTCGCTGCCGATAACCGCCTACAACTTTTGAACCATCTCCTTTCAATGAAATAGCCATACGACGTATATCTTATTATTAAAAAAGTCCTCTGTTATGCTTTGACAACTCGGCTATGGTTCCATGCGATGTCGATATTCATGAACGGATGTAGCTCAGCATCACTTTTCAGTAATGCCAAATGTCAAGCAAAAATTTATTATGTTACGATTCTTCCATCAGGAAAGCAAAGAAATTTATGTCCAAACAGCCACGTCTTTATTTTTTTTTAATTAGAACGCATGTGGAAGTGAATGCATTTTATATAATGTATTTTTTGGTACAAAATGAATAAAATCAACTTTATTGCTTTTTAAATGTTAACGACATTACAATTAAGTTTTTACATCCACTTGACCGAAATAATTTTTACTGGTTTGATCATAGATTTAATGATTTAATTTACTAAGACTATGGATTCCACTAATTGTTCACATTCGTATCGTAAGCTTGAAAGGACAGAGGTCCGTCTCTAATTTACGATCCAAAATGTTCTAATGTTAATGTTCTGTTGTACGATGACGATACGTCGGAGCTGTCAAAACTCGGTTTCTGCCACGCTTATATATTTCTTCTGTCTTCTGGACGAATTTCAATGAAATTAATGTTTCTGTTTCTGTTGTACTGGTTCTCAGGATTATTTAGATTTACAACTTCACCGCGTTTTATAATCAGCTCCATAGACATAGTACCTATCAGTGTCTATTACCCGTAAACCCATTCAAGTATCTTGCAAGTAGAGTTACCTCACGTTATTCAGGCAGGTGTAACGCCTTTTCCAGATATAAAAAAGGGTTAAAAAGGGTTTAATTTAACCCCACGAAGACAAGTATGCACATTTACATAAAAAATATAATTTGTCGTATCCCCCCTTTTTGAGAACATTACCCTTACTGCCACAGCTAGTATCGGTATTCTTGGCGTTGACATATTGAGCGAAATCCAGTTCCGAGTGAATCTGGGGGACAAGAACAAATTAGCCTCCAAGAAGCTTGTTGTGCTCAATAGATCGAGGGGGTATTTCACACCTGCCCACCGGCTGTAACTTTATAAAGTACAGGTTCGGCCTCAGATTGAGTATTGTTCTCATATTTGGACAGGGGCACCTCAGTACTAGCTCTAGCCTCTGGATCGCATCCAGCACCGAGCGTCCAGTGTTGCCACCTTGGTGGTTTTTCCACCAGAACTGGTGCTTTTTCACGGCTTCTAGTGGTATATTTTCATTGTCTAGCGGGTATATTTTATTTAGTGTTTTTTAGTGGTTTTTTAACATAAAATCTAGCAACATATTTTTAAGGGGGAAATCCCCTAACTTTCCGGAATTTCATAATGTTCTATGCTTACTCTGTGACAGGGGAATTCCTACACGCGTTTATCTGTTAAGAGATTCCTTTAATCGTTCATTCTGTTTCAGGAATTAGGTTCGCGTTCATTGTGTTGTTAAAAAGTGTAAAAGTTTGATTTGATAGAAACGTTTGTAACAGTGTATGAACTCCTGAAGCTGTATGTTTAGAGTATTCAATTATATGTTATTATGGGAATTCTATTCAAGAAAAAGAATTACTTTCAAAAGTATAGAAAAGAATGGGAATCACTCGACGAATTCCAAACCTAGCTAAAACCTTTAGCAGGTGTTGATGCGAAGGCGTTTTGTTCATTTTGTAAAGCAGAATTATTAGCAAAAGTAGTAAATTTGAGAGACATGCTGAAACAAAAAAGTACAAACAAAAAATGCAAATTCTATCCGGCAATCAAACGATATCATTTAAAAAACACAAAATACTCTTTCAAAAATCCACTGCAACCATAACCAAACATCTTCAGCTTCGACATCGGCTTCATCGACAGAAGCGTCGGCGTCTGTGAACGACGATGAAGTTATAGAAAATGTAACATTTAACAATATTGAATTTTAAATTTCACATTTTGTTTAAGATTTATTTCTTGATTATAAATAATGAATGTAAATACATATTTACCCGGTTTTATTACATTCTCTAGTACTACTAAGGTAACGCTCGGAAAAGTTATAAGTTAGTAAAAACATTATTGCCATTTTTTTAAATAACTAAATTTTACTAATTTAGAACGACTGCGGGATACAGTTATTTCTGTAGCATCTCATACATATTCACTGGTTTTTTATTTAAATTAGGGTTTTTTGCTGTCTGAGATGTAATTGGAATTTAGCTGATTTTGGTGTATTTTATTAAATCCTAATTTTTGAAATCTGGTGATATTTTACCTTTGACTTGGCGCCATAAAAAAATCCAAGGTGGCAACACTGCGAGCGTCTCGAATTGTTTATGGCCAGTAGGCCTAGTCGTTGACAGATGGAAGTGATAATCACCGAGCTATTTAGTTAGCGATCCACTACTGATAGGTTTTTTGATCCTTTAGCTTCGCTCTGCATCTTCTATCGCACTTATCACTGGGAGTGTTCTGAGACATTCTGCCTATAGTCTGTAGTACTAATAATATAAACATTTGAATTACTTACATGTCTAATTGCTTACGTCTACAACATTATATAATATGTACTCGTATAAATATCTGAATATTTGAGACTATCAAATTGCTATTTACACAATAGCATATAATTTTTCTTTACTTAAGATAAGACGGCGGTTAATGTGCGGTGTAAAGTGTACTTCGTGATTCAAAAAAGAAAAGGAAAGCCAATGACCTCTATCTGTCAAATGTCGCTTGAAAAGTACAGCTTTTCAAAAAAATCTTGGAACACCTTTTTTTGATGACCACACGACTGAAGTGAACTCAACCTCACTCAACTCCCGTTCGCTTCGCCCGATCACACTTTTCGTAATGCCTTCGAAAGCTTACTCCCCAAGTCAAGCGTGTGTAAAGAAGTTTCACTCCAAAAATAACCATTCGTGCAGATGTATCGTGAACTCATGATGTTTTTGCTTATATATCCGTTTTTAAGTATAATATTTTCCAGTGAAAATTACTTTTGAAATTACTTTTTAATTTGGATTTATTTTACAAATCTGCCACCCTCCCGTCCCGTGGACACTGTCCCTATTATTAATAAACGAGGAAGAAGCTTATACTAGTTACGCCTTGTTGTACGTTCATAGAAGTCCATATTAACAATATTAACCTTTGCGAAGTGTGGCACTGGCCGGCACTGCTAACCAGTGGGATGGCTGTAGCTGTAATGAGTAATTACTTTTAGTCAAAGCTTTAGTCAATGATCTTATATTATTATACTCGATTTCATTCCACTTAATTAAACAAACATGCCTTTTCCATAAAAATGTTCTCGACTGCTTCCTCTTTGCTTTTTATCACTAAAGCATTGACTGTCATACATTTAATATAATTTTACATATCCGATTTTTTCTTTCGATAACTTATGTTTCAAAGAAACGAGAAGCCCTCAAAAATGCCAAAATTAAACCACTAAAGACGTCTAGTGTGGAGATTTAATAAGCATTTACGCAAAACATAGAGACATAGTATAACTACTTATTGTTCTGTGCGTGAAAGGACATTGCTCGTTCCCCATACATTGAATGCCCTAGAACGCCCAGCAATGAGAAAATGCTAGTTGTGTTCGGAATCATTGATAAACTGTAATTAGGCATTTGTTGAGATACGGACAACTTGAGGAACCATGGCCTACTACAGAATGTATTAGATTTTGAGGTTATAATTATTTTACTTAATCGTAAAAGATGCACACTTTATATATTCTGAATAGATTTGGTGTTTACCTCTATGTAAGCAATTAAATAATATGCATTAAATGAACATAAAATGCAATTAATAATAAAAATAATAAATGCTTATATTCATCTCAGACCAAATAAAAAGTAAAGACGGAGTCTGCCGAACCAAAAAGTGAAGCCGGTTTTTTATGTATGTAGTGCATTAGCCAGTGTTACCATAGTCATATAAAACACCCCAATATTAGAAAAATGTAATAACGTTATTTCATAACGTTATTACATTTTTAATAACGTTATAAAATATTAGAAAAAAATATCGTAAGCTTATTCTCTAAACCTCTCGTGAGCCAAAGGTCATGCGCCGTTCTCACCTACAAGTGCCGGACTTCTTTATGGACCGCCCGCCCGCTGGGTGGGAACGATTGCATTGTTCTGCCGATTTCTCTGCTATTTTGTAAAAATACCCTTCACAAACGTATATTTTTATTCTCCATAAAATTTTCAATAAAACAGTGTGTACACAATGCGTCATGTCTATAATTTATTTTAATTACATTATGGTAAACTCAGGAAAGATAAAAAAAGTCATTTAAATAGGTAAAATGAGGTGTATTTTCAAAATTTGTAAATTATAAATCCAGGTTTTTGTACATATAGAATGTACTATATATGAATGAATGTATATAATAACTTACCAAATACAATTATAAAATATAACACGCAACAGAAAAAAAAGGGTCGTGTTGCAAGTGTTGATAAAAACAAATGCGAGATCCAAGTGCCTTGATTTATGTGTTGACGTTTAATTATGTTGGATTGATTATTTTACTTTAGTTACAAGTCTCGGATGGAATAGGTTTGTTCATTTTATAGTTTCAAGCACTCGCAACAAGGCACTTGAAATCGCTTACAAATCAGTCATCTCAACTTTATGTCGATAAAACGAAAAGCATATACAAATGTTTTTATTAAAATGTACATGAAATTTTCTATAGAATACACAAAATATAATCACTAGTTCCTATACAAGAACATAATAAAATAAATCCACAAACATCGCGAATTTTGGGTCTAAAAGGCCATTAAAAAGTACAATACAAATAAAATTACAAATATATTATTATTTTACAAATCGTCGCTCTGAAAATGAGTCGAACAAACCACGCTGCGGGAAGCTGGTTGCCACAATGGTGCATTTCTACTCTTACGAATGACTGCAATCCACTTCTCTTTTAGATCTTGATCTCGATTAGTAAATCTTAAAAAAAACGTATATTAAATAATGTGTATTACATCCCAAAAAATTTATACGAATACATAAAGAAAAAAGATGTTTCGTGTAATTGTTTATCCATGCATTACAATATTCGAATAATATAAAAGTATGCCACACAATGTATATAATAAAATAACGTTACGTTATATTTCACGCTACCCAACAAAAGGGTAAAACTGTAACGAATAATCATGGCAACATTTCGTTCAGGTTTTGTTTACAAAGCGATGAAAGCGACAACCTCAAATTTGATTTTGATTAATTGAAAATAGCAGTTTATAACTTTACTTACGTATGAAATGTGATTCCATCCTGTTTTTTATTCTTGGAAGATTGGTTTTTACACGTTTTCATTACACAATTCGGCATTTTCTCTAATAAATATTGTTATTTATTATTACGTCACACTCCGCGCGTCGGGATAGCTCGACTGAGAAGCCAAGGCGTAGTTTCGTTGCATGTGTGTGCGTGTAACTGTGTATGTACACGGCGAGGCGTAGTTTTATCGGCTTCACTTTTTGGTTCGGCAGACTCCGTCTATACTTTTTATTTGGTCTGAGATATTCATATTGATTTATGAGTGTTGGCAGTTGGCACCTATGATACCTATACCTACCTGTAGTAGGTAATAATAGATTTCTTTTCAAATGAAATGTTCAGTCTTTCCATTTACCTGTTTCTATATTTTACTATCGGTAATTAGGTATGTACCTGGTTATCATTATGATTTTCATAAAAATAATCAGATATTATATGGGATGGGAGTATAAACTATCTTTACATAATTTCAGAAATAATCTTTTTATAAATATAATATAAATACTAATAATAAGTATTATTAACTAAGGTACCGAGTTCTATTTTTATGTTGATAAATACCTATGGTCGCCTATATTGCATTTATTAAGGTAAACAATCTTGGCACAACTTTATAACAGAATCACACATTTAATAATAAAATATTAACGAAGCCAATAAACTATTAATATAAATCATTATTATAGACTGAAACCTATTGAATTCAGTTATCAGTTCATTTTTAATGCTGTATCTTCAATAAAAAGGAGTGCCCAGATTGTTTACCAAATAGGACAAGTTGGATGAACAGACTGTAGTATCTAGTAACAGAACTTTTATTTTTTATTTTTTTAAACAGATTGTCCGTTTACTATGTTTAATTGCTAATAAGTTAAAAAAATAATAGAAAAATAATAGTGAAGGACATTCTTTTGGGCATGCTAGGGCCGATTTCGTCGATGTCCTTTTAAAATTTGAATTATTCTGCAAGTTTTATACGGAAATTTCAGCGTTAGCTACTCTTATCCCTTTCGCACGGATTTTCCAATGCAACAGCAATAGTTTTTTCAAGTCAACGATATTAAATACCCTAGGTACATCAACACGAACAAAATCGTGGCCGAAATCTGTCCAAAAGGTACATTGGACGATCCACGACGTAAGATGATCGCGTAGTCAAAATCAATATAAGGTATTTTTTGAACATTGAAAGTCACCTTTCGAAACCGTACGAGTTCGAAATGCAAGCCCGTAAAATTTAACGACTTATTGCTATACTAGCAAACCTGTGAACCAAATATTCACCAAAAAAAAAAAAGTATTTAATTAATTGAGAACTTCGGAGATTTTGTGTGGTTTCGTTTGAAATAGAAATCACGTGATTTCTCGAAAACCGGAAGTGCTACGTTACTCACATCCGGTTTGTAGTCTTATCAGACTATTCTCAACTTATAACTTAAACATTCTCTATATCTATCTCTTACGGTTTGGCCGCTGAAACAGCACCACGGACGGACGGACGGACGGACTTGTCTAATAGATAAGAGATGCGAAAGAATATAGACCTTATTTCTTTGATTCTACGCGCAATTCTGAATGCGCTGTTACCAATACAGCAGGTACAGACCGCGAGGAAACGAGACGGCTATATTACCAACCATGCATTTGAATATCACAAATGTTTTTTTATTAAATCAGTTTATAGTAAGTATTAGAACAAAAGCTTCTAATGCGGTTAATTAACAAACATTGATAAGGTACCTGTCGAAAAAACGTATCTACGTAACGTAGTATAAGTATTTTTTTCGCATTTTTTCACGGAGCTCTGCGCCATCTTGACATTTCAACGGTCCGCGCGTAACTATGAACCAAGAAGTGCTTGCGTGGTGTTGAAGCACTAAGTTTCTAGATTGGGACACATTTTGAGCGCACGTGGTGTATCTAGGGTGTTTAATGTCATTGTTTCAAGTTCCTATTTCTCAAATGTTTCTCAGCTCGCGTCCGCTCTTAATTACTACCCATACCCACTGACCCCACTGTACTATTATATTCATTTCAGATTGCGATGATTAGAAGACCGTTGACAGAAATCACTTTGAAATTAGACGACTTGCAAGAATACGAAAATTTTCGTAAAGATCAAACGAACAATACGACAGCCTCATTAGAAATGCAAGAAGACACTCCAAAATCACTGGCTGGAGGAACAAAAACAGCTGAAGAAATTCATAATAGAATTGGCTATGCACCTAAAAAGAAACCAAGTGGTCCAAGTACAGTTTAAATAAATATTTAAGTTATGTACGCTCTTCTTTTACTTACCTTTAAACACATCTTTAAGAAAGTAACTGTGAAGTGAACCAAAAATAACAAGATTTTGTATGTAACATCAAAAATCGTTTTATTCTATTTTACCAGCGCATGGGGGAGATTTGTATGGCGCCCCCTAACTGTAGGGGGTCAAGTTCAAAGGCCGTAGCTAGGGGGGCATTATGGTGCAATGCCCTACTTTAAAACGGGCGGCAGAAGGCAATCTTAAGTTTTGAAATACGCCCCTGCTTCCTATCTTAAATATACCTCTGGTTACACTCTGTCAAGCTCATAAATATAAATGAAGGTTGTACAAAATAAAAAAGTAAAAAAAAGTTTAAATTATGGTTAGATGAAGCTTCACACTTGTCGTGCTCTCAACTCAGTTGGGATTGGAATCATATTCGAGACGCAGCAAGCAGAAATGTTTTTAAAGTCAAACTACATACTATTACATCGCCACACTTTTTTTGGTTCATCTTTATCTAATGCGACATGCATTACATTTTTCAAAATTCAACCCTTATCAACAAGCAACAGTGGTTTAGTGCTACAAAGCTCGCCTGCAATGCAGCAGTCCGGGTTTATTGTGAGTTAAATGTAAAGTTTTACTTGCATCGAGTTTTCTCAAAGCCACAGTTTTTTTGACGTGACAACGTCTTAAATTAGGTTGCGGCTGGGAGTCACTTATGAAAAAGTGTAACGCTCGGTAACGTTACGATGAGTCTCTCGTGTTAAGTTTAAGTTTACATGTACAATGATGTCGATTCTAGCATGATTCTCTAAACCTAAACTTAAATTTGACAGCAGTATATCCTTGTCATTCTCTATACAGAATGAAAAGGAGAGACTGATGTTAAATTTAGTTTTAAGTTTAGAGAATCACGCCAGAATTGACACCAATGTTTTAGTAAACAAAATATATTTCTATAGTTAAAATTTGTGCAATTCTTATTTTCATTCAATTCCTTGTTCCTATTGTGCAATTTAATTATATTCATATCAATAAATATTCTACCGAGAAAAAGACGTTGTCACGTAAAATCTTCGCCCGTAAAACCGACTTTACAGGCAACCATTTTTTTTACATGTTTATATTTTTAGCACTTATAAATTAACTGGTTACATAAGAAAACATTCTTACACCAGAGAAATATATTTTAATTCTCTTTTTAAAGTTGGTTATTCTGCATTTCGGTAATTTTATTTAATAAGACATTAACGAAAGTTAGTTAGTCAAACTACTACTCTCAGCCCAAGGCTGCTAAGGACCTATCCATGGGAAAGAATAGATCATTAAAATAAGGAGAGAGAAAGGGAAGTGCAATGTTGAAAGAGAATTGAGGGAAGACAGGATTAAGGAGAAAGAAGGATCGAAATACCTATAAACAATGCCAGCTTTGTAGCGTACTTACATTCTCGCGCTTCCTACGGGCAGTTGCTGAAAATCAGCATTTTGCCTATTAAGGCAAAAACACTGCTGAGCTTCTGCCTATTTGCATCACTGCACTGTTACTTACTAATGACTGTAGTTTAGACTTGACATTTAAGAACTTATAATCATCTATGTCTGCAGTGATAACATGTATGCATATGAATTGAATGAATTGAATTAATATAAGATCCAGTAAAAGAAATAAATAATCATATTTAATAACGCATGCGTGCATAAAATTTTGGTCCCCTGGCAAACGCCCTTGATTTAAACCCATACGAAAAAAGGCAAATATATAATGAAATGCCTACTAGGTAATTTTTTCCTTTTCTAGCCACTAAGAACACAGGTTGGGCTCTGTGTTTGGCCGGGAACAATACTGCAAACTCCATAGCTTAGTGCAAAAATGTCTCAATCAACCTCTTACGTCTGGTACAATGGTGCGAAAATCAGTGGCATAATAAAGGTATATTTGCAAAGCCCAGGAATTGGACTAGGTTGAGGAAGTGGACCACTAGTTGATAAAGATCTAGTACTCGAAAGATGGCGTCAGTAGGTAAGCTCACGATATTGTTGAGAACCAGATATCCTTCTCAGCGAGGTAAATCAGCACTCGGTCGTCTGTAACGAAAAGCTTCCATTGGATACGGACTCTCCGCATTGCTCCTGAAAATCTCTGGGCCTGGTATAAAAATTCTACAATTTTACTAAAAGTCTGAAAAACGGGTCAATGGCTGATGTTTGGCCTGAATATATAAGAACTTGGGAGTTATCTGGTAACTAGTGTTGCCCAAATTCAGTCTTGGTCTTGTTCTTGCATTTTTGCAAGACCAAGACCAAGAACAAGACCGCGTATTTTTAGCAAGACCAAGACTGACCATGCAAGACTTGAGCAAGAACAAGACTAATCCGGCAAGACTCTTGCGTCTTGCAGCTAGGACTTAGCGCTATTTCACGGAGTAGTTAGGTATAACAGTTTGGTGTATAGGTACGCTTAGGAATTCTATGAGACGCAAAAAACTGTATCAAAGAATATGAAAAACTGGACCTATGCGCATTACGACCAATACCATAAACATACATAGCGAATAAAAAATATCCATTAAAATGAAACAGAGTGCATGCATAGTTTTGTTTTAACCATCGGCACTTTGATAATGCGGCATCAAAGGTTTTGTACTGACTTCTGAAAGAATGCCGCTTTTCGGAAGTACATGGTGATGATACACGCGTCGGCGGCTTCTATTGAAATCACATACAACAATCGTTTTAACAATTTAATATATGAGCGAGCGAGACGGTACGACACGAACTTCGATTGTCGAATTTTAGAGTACAGGTGTTCCAAAGAATAAATAAGTTTCAGAGTGCTTAGAATGGAAACGAATACATTATACTTGATCACGCAAGTAGTATTATGATTAAATAATGGTAAAGATAGGTAGTAGATGTCATAATAATTTATTCTAGTAAGTATATATTATAATATTGATTAAATGGGATTATGGTTGGTCTTTACTATGGCTATGTTAATTCAAGCTCACAATGTTCCAATTCTAATACGTTTTTCTAAGATCTAAAGTTAACTTTAATAAATAGCAATAGTCTAATAGGTAATTGCAAGACTTGCAAGACTCTTGCTGCAAGACCAAGACTGGGAACGCAAGACCAAGACCAGGTGTATTGGCGCAAGACCAAGACCAAGACTTGCTAAGTCTCGTCTTGTTCTTGCATTTGGGCAACAGTACTGGTAACTAACTCCACATGGAGATTATGACAGAAGTAGTAAGAAGAGCTCAGATTGCGAATTCAGCTGTGAAACTCTTAGGCCTGTATTATAGAAAGATTCTCAGCGATTGATCTAGTCTTGAGCATAGTTAGAAAGGGATGTCGCTATATATAGCACATAGCGATATCCCTTTGTAACTGTACTCAAGCAAAGATCAACACTTAGTTGTCATTCTGTAATGCGGGCCTTAGAGATGAATTAAGGTGAACAGAGGAATAACCAAAAAGACAAAAAAATAAAACTAGTTTAAACGGGATAATGCACGAAACTTTATTTATTTATTGACGTTTCGTAACTAGTTTTATTTAATGAGTGATGTGCGTGAAAACCTAAGAAACAAATACAAAAAGACAAAAGTCTGTCAAAATAACAAGAAACCCTTGTCTTCTCGTTATTTATGTATGCTTTAGAGCAGCTATACTCTAAGTGTGTTCCGCGGAACCCTAGGGTTCCGTGATACCTCTGTCGGGGTTCCGCAAGAATTTAGAAATAAAAAAATCAAAACACCTCTCTCTGGTCGCTCCGCGGCTGTGCGGACTCCGCGGCCGCGCGGAGACAAAACGCTATGAATGTTATTTATTTATTTATTTGTATTTGTATAAGCTTGTGTTACATTAGCTGGTACAATATCTCATAAGTTTGGTCTCAACAATTTTATACTTGTACAACGCGTTCGCTCTAAGTTTGCCGGTCTGTGGAATGCGCGTACCCTCCCCCACGTGACAACAAAACTTATAATGTGTCATAGTTTTACCCAAATATCTAACGTACACAATTTTTATTGTTACAATTAAATAAAAAATTTCGAACGTCATACACTCATACCTATCGCCAGCGGCAAACTTAAAACGAGCGGGTAGTATACTTGTAAGCGCTCAGTCTCTTTGATAAAAGCCGCCTCTGAATTAGACGCTATAGTTGTCAACTAGCGACTTTCGTCTCTAACTTCAAAGGATAAAGTCGATATTGTTTACAACGCTATTTTTAAATTTCTGTTTTTATTTTTGCTTTTTGTTTATCAAAGGTGCCGACTCGAGTATTTTCGAGAATATTTGAGATCGAGTCTAGGACTAAGTATAAAAGCGGCGATCGCGCGTTGGCGTCGTCAGTTGATGATTAGCGTTCGGAGCGATAAGTTACTACCTACTTACAAGCTCGCTAGCGAGAAACTGGTGTTCATTGTTTTACTGCCTGCTGTATTCTGTTGTCTCAGTTTTATACATTTCTTCCCTGTAGGTTCTAAATTTAGTCTCTTATACGCAGTAACGATTGTGCATTATTTAAACCCCACTATCCTGACTTGTAACATTATAAATAAAGAAGAATGGAACGTTGGCTTAAAGGTGTTAAACGTGTTCCAACAACATCTTCTAATGACGCTGAATGTTCAAAAGCAATGCGCGCGGAGAATTTAGCAATCACCGATCCAGAAGATGATGCCACGAGTGCCACGACGTCAAGCTCGACGGTTTCAAAGACGAAAAAAAGGAAGTATGATGAATCTTATATCAGTTTCGGATTTGTTGATTCCAACGGCTCACCTCTCTGCATGCTCTGTAGTAAACTGCTTCCTAATAGTTCCATGGCACCTGCCAAATTGCGTCGACATTTAGAAACCGTACACCCCGAGACTAAAGACAAGAATAAAGAATTTTTTGTTCGCAAAAAAGATCAGTTATTAGAAAGTCAAAAAAATATGATGCATGTAACACAAACTACCAACGAAAAGGCCACGGAGGCATCATACTTAGTTAGCTATCGCATTGCACAAGCAGGTGAAGCGCACACTATCGCTGAGAAATTAATAAAACCATGTGTATTAGACATAACAAAATGTATGCTTGATGAAAAATCTGCAAAGCATCTTTCTACTGTTCCGCTATCAAACGATACTGTTTCACGACGAATCCATGATCTGGCAAGCTACGTCAAACAAGAACTAGTTACACGTCTACAAAATACACGATTCGCTTTGCAAATGGACGAGTCGACTGATGTCGCTGGTTTGGCTATCCTGCTGGTTATTGTGAGATATCCATATAAAAGTTCTTTTGAAGAAGACATGCTTATGTGTTCATCGCTGCTTACAAACACTACCGGGGAAGAAATTTTTAATAAAATAAATATATTTTTTGAAGAACATAATCTCAGTTGGAACAATTGCATTGACATTTGTACAGATGGGGCCAAGGCGATGACAGGTAAAACAGCAGGAGCAGTGTCACGAATGAAAAATAAAGCGCCTAATTGTAGTTCCAGTCATTGTATTCTGCATAGACAAGCACTTGCGATGAAGCAAATGCCGTCTAATCTAAAATTAGTTATGGATGAAGCGGTAAAAATAATTAATTTTATCAAATCACGACCACTACAATCCCGATTGTTCTCATTATTGTGTGAAGATTATGGCAGCAAACATAAAACACTGCTGCTCCATACAGAAGTGCGATGGCTGTCTCGGGGAAAAACTTTAACAAGGCTATTTGAACTTAGAGCCGAGTTACAAATGTTTCTTTCAGCAGATACTTCTTTTAATTTGAAGGACCGTTTGTATGATAAAACTTGGTTGTTCCGATTGTCTTTTATGGCGGATATCTTTCAAAAACTTAACGAATTAAATTTATCATTGCAAGGTAAACAGACAACAGTGTTTCAGGCCTATAATAAAATAACTACTTTTAAAAGAAAATTAGATTTTTGGATCATTTGCATTGGTAAGAAAGAAATAGAAAGTTTTACGTTACTCACTGAGTTTGTTAGCGAAAACGACTCAGAAATGTTTGAAGATAATGTGTTTGAAGAATTGGTCCAATATCTCAGTTCGATGCGCGCATCTTTTGAAAAGTATTTTCCCGAAGAACACAATACAAAAATTAAAGTGAACTCCTGGATTCATAATCCTTTTTTACCCAACTTGGAAAAGCCTGAAAACATGTCAAATGAGATATATGAATCTCTTTTAGAAATGTCATCAGACACAAGTATGGAGTCATTGTTCAAAACGACGCCTCTTAATGATTTTTGGTGCAGAATCCAAGATGAATATGCAATGCTTGGCCAAATGGCTCTGGATATTCTTCTCCCGTTCCCAACTACATATTTGTGCGAAACAGGATTCTCTACCTACGCAGCCACGAAAACAAAATATCGCAATAGACTGGACGCCGAAGCTGATATGAGACTCCAACTTTCTTCCATCAAACCTGATATCAAGCAATTGATGAAAAATAAAAAACAGTTTCATACCTCCCACTAGTTAGATTTTTTCTTTTTTAATGTTTTCTATTATTGTCCTTACCAAGTGGTGAAGTAAATAATAATTAGTAACGGATACATTGTACTTTTATTATGCTGATTAATATAGAATACACTTATAAAAATAATTGTTTTATTGTAGGGTTCCATCAAGTATTTTGCTTCCCAAAAGGGTTCCGTCATTTAAAAAGTTTGAGAACCACTGCTTTAGAGATACTGAAAGCACGTGTTCGAAACAAAATAATAGATATTTGATATGTGGTGATGGCGGAGAATCTTATGGATCCCTTGGACAGCGCGTCGCACTAACGTTTAGACCCTAAATTAACTGGACATAAAGACCGTTTGTCAGCTGTCTGTATGCAACGTGTCCTTCAGTACTTCGGACTCATTTTTGTAGGTTGTAGGCCATGTGGAAGGAAAGAATCATCGCGTCAATCATGGACCGATGCTATAAAGGAGGCATGCTAAACATCATCCCATCCCGTTCCCATCATTATAGTTTTACAATAGATTAAAATATAAACAACCTTATTAATAAACTAAGACTACGCTGGATTAGTAACTCCATGTTTTGTCTTTGCCCATTGAATGACAAATAGCATTTGAGTAACATGAACAAAACACGGCGTAATTAGTCTGCTATTAAGCTTAGACGAATTACGCGTACAAGTATTAACTTGTTTATTAATAAGGGGAAAAACGTTTAACGGAAAGGTTTCAGAAACCAGAGTCAAATATCGTAGCGTAGTGTGGTGAAGGCGTGGCATGGCCGGGGCGAAAGATTCTAATGGAGGAATTACACGTTAGGTTTTGCATGATGGTTTTAACCGTGCATTCATAACCGACATGCATAACCGAGTTACATGCACCGAAAACTGTACAGTTTTATCACATACACGTAAGGGCTTGCCTGTCGGTTATGCATGTTCGGCTAAAACCATCATGCAAAACCTAATGTGTATGGCCTCCATAAAATACGCCCCTTCTTGTCCCGGTTTTAAACACCGTGTCTTGGCTGTTGTTACCAAGTATATTAAATACTATCGTTAGTTGCTACATATTCACAGAGTCGAAGAATTCGTCGTGGTTATTGCAATAAAAAAACGAGCGAGCCTTACAGTAGTCGCGTATGATGTGTAACATTTGAATCCTCACCTTATATTAGTAAAAAAAAGAAATAAAACCTACTACAAAAGGAATAAGCCATTTGAACATATTTCTAAAACCAAATCAAATAGTGCGCGCTTTCGCGATTTCCTGTTACACACTTCCGTCCCATTTCACGAAATCACTCCCACAAATTGCAGGAAAGCGAGAGGAAAGATTTTACACATCAAAAACTGCACTGCATCGACAAATGGGTATAGATTTTTGTTATCCTTAAGGCTTCAAGATTATCAGGAGCGTGAAAAAGAACAAGGAAAAATGTTAATTCAAGAAATTTTAATGTTATTTTCGATTAAATTTGCGAGTAAATTGAGTTGTATTTAGAAATCGTGCTACTCAATTTAGTTATCTAAATTTTTGGGAAACGTGATTAATAAAATTCAATTGTTTTACGAAGTCAATCTTGCGCTTTTTCGTTCTTTTTCTCTGCTTTACGACGCCAGATAACGCAGCCCAAACTGAAAAAAAAACAGTTTTACTTAATAGGAATAGGTAAGTAATTATATAATGTAGGACTTACACTTGGTATGATGGGAAACTGAGATAATACAATGAATGTGATATTTTATATTATTTTATTACATAAGTATAATTAAATAATTAATTAAAAAATAATAGGAACGGCAGAGAAATAACAATAAATTATGCTCCACCGGGTGTGGTAATGGTAGTAATTAATAAATAAATAAATATTTCCAACACTCACACCTAGCCCCAAAGTAAGCGCTGTAAGGTTTGTGTTATGGTATTCTATCCGTTAGGATAAGTATATTTATATAGCAATACATATTAAACATCCATGGCTGGAGTACAAATGCTCGTATTCATTACACAAACATCTGCCCCCATCGGGATTCGAACCCGGGACCTCTTGATTCGGCGACACAACGAAACTCGGCGTATAAACTACTCGGCCACGGAGGTCGTTATGGAGTAATGGATAGGTTATGGCGGCGGCCGGTTACTATTATGATTAATATAACCTACTAGTGGCCCGCCCTCGCTTCGCTTCGGTGTAGAGCTGTAGTTTTGACTATAATTTTTGTTCTCAGGCTTGTATTATAGTGTCACTGACTTTTTTTTCTTGACCACCGTCTTCTATAAAACTTTACTACATCACTTTGCTCTATTGTCAATGAATTCTGCAGCGTAAACGATACAAGGTTATTTTTTTCACACCCTTTATAGGTAGGTTACATTATCGATTTTTTCATACGGAACGCTAACTTTTTTTAAAATACTCTATAGCCTATGTTCATCAGGGATAATGTAGGATTTTAAATGTGTAAAAACTTTTCAAACCGGTCCAGTAGTTTCGGAGCCTATTTAATATAAACAAACAATCAAATCTTTCCTCTTTATAATATTAGTATAGAATATAAATAAATATAAATATTTCCAACACTAACACCAATTAGCCTAGCCCCAAAGTAAGCACTGTAAGGCTTGTGTTATGGGATGGGACACTAGGGTAACGGATAGAATACATATACTGTACATATATAAGTATATTTATATAGAAATACATATTTCACATCCATGACTGGAGAACAAATGCTCGTATTCATCACACAAACATCTACCCCCACCGGGATTCGAACCCGGAACCCGGGACCTCAGGAGTGGGCGACACCATGAAACCCGGCGTATAAACCACTCGGCCTCAGTCTCAGAGGTCGTCGAGAAGAGAAGTATAGATATGTCGAACATTGTTCATCGAAAGTAACGATTAAAATTAAAAAAAAAAACAGTTGTTTTTGTCTTCTTTACCGTAACGTCAGAAAGTATAAAATTTCAGCGACACTCAAAATGGAGAAACCCATGAAAAGTCCGAGCAAACCGCCACAGTTGGCTAGGAAATCCGTCTGCCCGTACAATTCAGATCTTCTGGACGTGATGAATTGAGGCTCCTTGAAGAACACAAACACGCGGGCGTACAGCATACTGAAATAGACAAAACAAAATACGTATGTTATTAAATGCTGCCTCCTTTACAATTACCTATCTACTTAGATATTTTTTGTACATAATCAAACACCCATTTACTATCGAAAACTTGTGATATACAACTATATACTAGTGAGGGATGGGAGTATAGGTTTTGCCGAGTTAGTCCAGTCAATGAAGGCAAAAATCAGCTACAACCTCCGATTTCGTTGAACCTCTATCGATTTTCATGAAATTGGTGAGTAGGTGGGAGATATCTTAAGAAACAAAAGTGACATAGTGCCAACGTGCGCTTTTGCCCTGGGGGTAGATGCCACCTCTTCCCGGGGGGTGAAAATTATTTTAATGAAATAACTCGAGAAATCGATAGAAATATAAATTCTAAGCAAAATTTGTACTTAATACAAAGATTTTAGAGAATAAATCAATACTTTCTGAGTTATTAAAGACCAATTTTTTTTTTGAAAAGATTGTGATTTTTCGTGATAAAAATACATGTTTTAAAGCGGTTTTTATAAATAAGTCAAAAACTATGAGTTTTTACAAAAAATGTATTATTACTAAAATAAAAGCTAATAAAAAAACAAACAAACCTCTACTTTGAAAAACCTTCTAATATTAATTCAAAGTGAGCTATAGGAAATTGTATGTATATTTTTAACGGCGAGCACTTAAATCTAAGTATTCAAACTTTAATAACGGGAAACCATAAAATGCATCATTTTATGACATATACTTTTTAAACACTTTTTAAAGTCCTTGAAAATACTTTTCTAATGAGCGCTGTAAAAAGTTAAAAGTATCAAAATTGAGCAAGTTATGATAAAAATAAGATGAAACTTTCGATTTTTTTGAAAAAAAACGAAAAATAAAACCTTTGCCATTTCCACAAAAAATCTAATTAATGGTTATCCCTAAAGGACTTGCTTATTTTTAGCATAAGTGACGACCTCAAAAATTTTGCCCTCAAAATACTTTTCTAATGAGCGCTGTAAAAAGTTAAAAATATAAAAATTGAGCAAGTTATGATAAAAATAAGATGAAACTTTCGATTTTTTTTGAAAAAAACGAAAAATAAAACCTTTAGCATTTCCACAAAAAATCTAATTAATGGTTATCCCTAAAGGACTTACTTATTTTTAGCATAAGTGACAACCTCAAAAATTTTGCCCGGTTTAAAATGCTTATTTTTCAAAAAAAAGTATGATTTAATAAAATCGAAATTTTTCATATTTTCGTAAATTTCATTTTCTTTTGAATATAACTTCAAAAATATTGGATATTAGTAAAAATGGTAAATTTCGGTTCTTTTTTTAACAAAGATTTTGGTTTTTATTTTATTTTTATAGAATGTAAAATAACTGAGATAGAGACGTTTAAAGCCTAACTTTTACTGCGAGAACCATGTAACCGGGAGGGACCCTTTAACGCATTATCTTTTAAAAAATAAGGGCTTTAAACCGGGCAAAATTTTTTAGGTCATCACTTATGCTAGAATAAAATAAGCCTTTTAGGGATAACCGTTTTGATTTTTTTTGGAAATGGTGAAGGTTTTATTTTTAATTTTTTCCAAAAAAATCGAAAGTGTTATCTTATTTTTATCATAACTTCCTCAATTTTGATGCTATTAACTTTTTACAGTGCTCATGAGAAAGGTATTTCCGAGGACCTTAAAAATGTTCAGGAAGTACATATATGTCATAAAATGCATCGGTTTCCCTTTATTTAGGTTTGAATACTAAGATTTAAGTAGTCGCCGAAAAAAATGTACATACAATAACCTATAGCTCACTTTAGAAGGTTTTTCAAAGTAGGGGTTTGTTTGATTTTTTATTAGCTTAAATTTTAGTAATAATACATTTTTTGTAAAAACTCATAGTTTTTGAGTTATTTATAAAAACCGCTTTAATATATGTATTTTTATCACGAAAAATCACAATCTTTTCAAAAAAAAAATTTGGTCTTTAATAACTCAGAAAGTATTGATTTATTTTGTGCTCCGCTTCGCTGGGTTCGGCGTGGTCACTTATCCAGCATGCCAAGTGTCGTTTAGGTCGTGTTATGAATAGAATCGGAACTCATTTCAATTCCTACGTGGCCTATTAAAAAAGGTCTAGACTACTTTTTGCAACGGGTAACCTATTTTTCTTCTTTTTTTAATAAATTCGGGAAGAATCACATTTTCTAATCTGGTAGGTAGAGTTACATATTTACCGAGATTCGAAAGCGGAACCATTGTCGAGCAGATGGTATGGACGCGGAGCGCTAACGTTGCATCAAAAGGTCGTGTCGTCTTGTTTCAATTGCAAAGGACTAGATGAGAAAGAGGAACTTATTATAGATAAGGTTACGTTACAATCAAAAACCCTACTAATCTCATCCCAGATTTTCTTTCTAAATATGGGATGATGACTCTGGGAACTTAGAGCTAGTAACCATTTTCAACGAGAAGACCTCACTAAAAGGGCTCCGCGCGTAGCTTAATTCTGTGAATAATGGCAATAAGTAACTACTGGAGAAAGTCGCTCGCTGGTGAGACTTTGAAATTTGGATGTCAATGCTACGCCACTATTGATAAGTTTTAGTTACAAAGTTGGGTCCCTATCATAGGGAAGGCCTGTGTCCCAGCAGCGAGTCCATTAATAGGCTGATAATGAATGATGATAAGTAGACTCGACCGTTACTTACTCTTCTTCTCCTTCCGGCACAGGATATTGATAGGCTTGGTAAATAGCTCTCCAATCGTAGTCGGCTTGCGAGGTCTCTGCCTCATATTCTATGGAGGTACAAGCGGGGAGGCACTTGCATTTAGACGCGATAAGTCTGGCCTCGCCAAGCGTATCATTGTCACTGCCCAATTTTAACCCGTGCTCTATGTCAGCTAGTACAAGCTCCACTAGAATTAAATTAAAATAATAATTTAATATCAGGTGGTCATTGGCGTAGCTGGAGAGTTTTTCAAGGGAGGGAGAGACCGTCCAGTTGAGTTGAACTAAAATAAATTGTGGAAATTGCAAAAATGTTTTTTAATACTCGAATTTTAGGATGGGGTTTCTACTTCCTTCCCCCTAGCTACGATAATGCACGTGATTATCTTCTAGTACCGACAATACAATACAAAACAATTTATTGTACACCACACAAAATATTATCATAAATACAAAGCCATCTAAACATATACATATAATTTTATATTTGTAAGCATTTAACTGCTAGATGTTTAAATCTAATGATTATTAATTTGACTAGTAAAAATCCACGCGGACCAGGCAGCAGACGGGACTCGGACCCGCACCCTTCGCTGACCTTGCAAATGCACTGACTACTATGGTACCGCGGCCTTGATGGCCGTGTGGAATTTTCTCTAGTACTTCTTAGGCTGCAAGGCAGCGCCATAAATATCCATTATTTTTTTACTTAAATGATTAAAATATATATATATAACTTAAATTGTTATTTCTTCTTTTAAATGTTTAATACTTGTATAGACATCTTAGTGGCACCAAATATATTGATAAAGACCTATGATATTTAAAAGTTATACATACGTCATACACGCTTCTAATTTGATAATACGAAAGTCAGGTAATTGCCCGACTTGCATTCAGTCAGACACGCTCTCTCGCCGCGGCTACACTTTACTACAACGTGTAAATATTTTTCGTATTTCCAGACAAAAAGCTCTGTATGTTTTTAGATAGAACACAAAAAAATACGGGAAATATTAGACAAGAAAAACGTGTCATTTCATTCATAAAATAAATTAATGTTAAAATATCATAATTGATTACTTATTTTGACAATTGCTGACACCATTAACACAAAAAGGCTAAAGAGCTAGATGTAATCTGCTTTATGATTTGAATGAGAGTAAAAGAGACTATTTATTTATTGACGTTTCGCAGCCTTTTCAGGTCTGCATCGTCAGAATAATGATTTTTTATTTAAAATTGTCGAGCTACCTTCGAAAGACTTATATTGAGCGTTTGGTTATTTCATTGGAAGATTTTTAAAATTTTATTGTCTATGTATGAATTTATTATTTAATTTACTTAATAAAGTATTTTATTTAAAATTCTTGTTTGTAATTTTGAGTTTATTTATTTGACCCTAACTACCGTAAACTACCACCGGTTCCAAAATTGGGAGACCTTCCTGAGAAGAACCGGCGAAACAAACTCAAGAGAGGCTTTCTATCTCCTTCTTATGTTAAATTATGCAAACAAAAAGAACTAATAGTATCTGATGGTCTTGCAGTGTGTGCTCGGGGTTGGGATTTTATCTCCTGTATAATAGGTTCCCAAGCTGGTGGCATATACCAACCATCTTCCCTATTGAAATTTGGATATTTTTTAATCTCAATAGCCTCGCGCATCATTCGAGGAACGAACCGCCGCTCAGCTGCAAGGATCTGTGGTCTATCAAATCTAATGTAGTGGTTTGGTCCCCCTAATGCATGCAGTGTGTGAACATGCAATCCCAACCCCAAGCGCACACTGCAAGACCATCAGATACTATTAGTTCTTTTTGTTTGCAAGATTTAACATAAGAAGGAGATAGAAAGCCTCTCTTGAGTTTGTTTCGCCGGTTCTTCTCAGAAAGGTCTCCCAATTTTGGAACCGGTGGTAGTTTACGGTAGTTAGGGTCAAATAAATAAACTCAAAATTACAAACAAGAATTTTAAATAAAATACTTTATTAAGTAAATTAAATAATAAATTCATACATAGACAATAAAATTTTAAAAATCTTCCAATGGAATAACCGAACGCTCAATAGGGAAGATGCATCTACAATATTTATGAAAATTTTATGATTAAAATGTTAAAAAAATATAAAAGAAATGCCACTGCAAGGTTTTTATTTTACATAATGTTGTTTTTTAACAATTATTACGAATTAAAAATACTTGAAACGGAACGTATTTTAAAACACCAATCAGCGTTTAGTGACGTCACTCCTGTTATGACAACTTCTTTGAGGTTATGGTTGTTAAAGTAAATATTATTTTATGGGAATATTTATTCCGTTTTTTTACATTTAATACTTGCGTTTATCAAAGCAGACTCCAGGAATTTACCAAGAGTTAGCGTTGACATGGTTATAACTTTTTTGTCCAAAGTGCAGAGTTTTTAAGTGTAGAAATGAAAGGGACTAAATTACTACGGTATGTAAAAATCGTAGTTGTTAAACTTCGTATTTTATTCAGCGGCTTCTACAAATCTTACGGCGATAATGCAATCGGCTATGTTCAAATTAAAAGAGATGGAGAATTATGTACAGTAGTGGGTCGAGTTCTCCGGAGCATAAAGTACGTAAAGAAGGTTATCGTGTTACAGTTATTTTAAATGAAACGCAAAGCTTGGTTCAGTCCTGCCAATGTGAAGATTGTGCCACACATTTTAAACTTTATCTAATTTTCGTCGTCATTCTCCAACTGTAAAATTAAAAATATGTTATGACAGGTTTTGTAAATATTAGGTAGGTTACTAATGCGTTTTTACGTACAAGCAGATTAATTAAGCATATAACAAGTATATTCGCCGACTTACGTCAAAGTGATCTTCTCAGCATCGAATAATGGTCTTTGGAGAATAATTGTCATTTCTCTTCGCAGCTTGAAACCACTTTTTTTCAGTTTTGGGTCAGAAGTTCCAGTCAAAAACAATTTATTTGGGAACTTTGTTGAAGTAGATTGGCACAAAACATGAGTCAACACGGCTTTTTTTCGGAATATTAGTGGTATTGTTATGATCACATGATGTTGATGGATAGTCCATTTTAAAGTCGAAAAAATATGCAAAAGTATGAAAATTTAAAGCCAGCAACGAACAAGTACGACCAGTGACAGACAGGAGCGACGTCATCGCAACCATAGGTTCGTTTTCGCGCGAAAATTTAAATTGTCAATTTAAAACCGCATTTTTTCCGATAAATCACAATGTTTTAATTTTTTAATATATCTGTGGTTTATTCTACATGGAATTCTTTAAAATGAAAACAAAAATAAAAATATTGCATCTTCCCTATTAAGTCTTTCGAAGGTAGCTCGACAATTTTAAATAAAAAATCATTATTCTGACGATGCAGACCTGAAAAGGCTGCGAAACGTCAATAAATAAATAAAGTTTCGTGCATTAACCCGTAAAAACTAGTTCTATTTAAAAGAGACTACTTTAGTGCACGCACTCTATTGGCGACTGTTGCCAAGGCAAGTTAGGGCGGGGACTATTAAATTTGTACCATTTTAAAGAGCATGTTGGCGTATAACCTGTCTATATTATTATACGTCACTGTATAGACCATACATACACAAATCTAGTCCAGTCGGTAGAAATCACAAAAGAGAATAAAAAACAACAAATAATGGGATTTCGCGAGGTTTTCAAAAACTTGAACGATTCCGCACTTCGTATAGAAACTGGGAGAGAATTTCGAAGATAAACGACTCGAACTGCAAATGAAAGACTGTAAAAAGTTGTGCCGTATATAGGACTTGTTTAGGCGATTTTTTGATGACCTAAGAGATAACGTGTTAGTAAAGTTAGATAAAGTGTGAAGGAAATTAAAACATTCCTTAACATAGCGCGGGGACTTAGGATTAAACAGTAGTTTGTAGTGAAGAGTAAGGAAATGAGTATTCCGGCGAAGACGAATAGGTAGCCACTTGAGCAGCGAACGAAATTGAGCAACGAATACCAAAAGTTTTGAAGTCCCTCAAGCTTATTAAGCTGGTCCTCCGTGTTCTTGATAACAAGATAACAGACCTAAGCGTAATCAAGAATAGGGAACAATAATGACTGTGCTCAGGTAACTTTGCTTGTGGCGGGTGCGCGGCCATTCGGAGACGGGTTCCGCGACCACACCCGCTCTCTCGGCATGCACTAGGGGGACCGCGGTCCTCATAGTGCGTGTCGGGTAGCAGGTCCAGGAGTATTGTCTGGTTTTTAGTGGCCCTGTTCAGAGCGCAGGTAGGGCCCTGTTCACATCAGCGAGCTCCAGGGCTGGCTGAAGAGGACAGGGAGGAGTCCCACATACCTTCTTCTCGCTCCCCCAGTGGTTGAAGGATGCGTAAGGCATTTTCCAGACACAAAAAAAAATGGTAACTTTGCTTGTGATGGGTAGGAAATTATGTAATTCCGTAAGTGACGCTGCTGCAGCAAACTGTTTGCGACTGACTACTTGCATTTGTGCCCTAACTACTTAAATTATTGTCGAAAGTCAACCCCAAGTTTTTTACCGATGTGCTAATTGAAATATTATTACCAGCCAGTTGGATTTTGGGTAGAGGCTGCCAATTAAATATCTACCAAATAATATCTACTTATAAGAACTGTAGTGATCGCCTATGAGACAAAATTATCTTTTTAGTCCTTCTGTAAAAGAAACGATAACTTACGGCTTTCCCAAGTGATTACTTTCTCTAGGACGTGTATGCCTTTAGATACTGAGATTCATTCCAAATTATAAACTAAGATATAAATAACTTATAATATAAACTACATGATTATTGCGTGCGAGGTTTTTTGTTAGTGTGTCCTTTCTAGTGTGTCTAACAAAGCTTGTCAAAGGCATGGTATTGTATGTAATGTTAGCTACTTCTAAGGTTAATACAGGGCCGTGTATTTGAAGGCAGGACACGTGATCACATTTAAAAAACGCTTCATTATAGGCTTCTACTTGCGCCAGAGCCTCCTTCCCTATAAATTCGACCCTGAGTAAACGTACATAACTTTAATTTTGTAATATGATAACATTTCGGAAAGTATAATTAAGTATCCTTCCTTTAACTAACACTGTTACGCCACTAAAGCTGCTTTACCAGATACAGCTGACGAAAATAGATAACAATAACAAATTATCTCAGGGGAACAATTGCTTGAAATAAAAACCATCGAATCACATTGTCGGTTGTCGGATTTGTAATTTTTATTGAAAAGACTACCTACTTAGTTCGGTTAAGGCATTGTTCTAATCCGAAACTAAGTAGCATGTCCTATTATTGTGAATTTGTAACAAGAACAAGGCTAACTCTGAGACGCCATTTTATTTAATGTTCGTCAAAGAGGCGTGTTGCCTTCTTTTATTGTGACTCGTTTTCTTAATAAATAATCAAAATTTTGAAATAACATACGTATGTAAGTATTTATTAGATTATTTTCAGAGCTCTTATATGAAAAATAGTGATGAAGACAAACTGACTTTAAGTCTCCTGCATGACCATTGCATGACCGCTGCGATATGCTAATAACGCGTTTTTATCACTCTCAATTGTCAAATTACTATGGAGTTTGACTGTTCAATTGTGGTGCTCATGCTACAGAGACCGATTTACCTATTTAACTTATACTGACTTTTATTAAATTACCACAATTTGTTTTGATCATATTTAGTATGTCGCTAAATACTACATTTCTAATTCTTAGGTATTAAAATAATTTAGTCCTTCTAAACAAGCATCATCGGTAGTACAGTGATAGAAAACTCGCTTGCCCGCTGGTGTGGGGCCGCTCGGTTTGATTCCCAGCCCAGGAAACAAATTTTCTTTTATTTTCCACTTTTACCAGCCAGCCAGAGTATCATCAAATAACTACGTATTACCCAGAATTCTCTCTTTTATATCTCTCAAAATTGGAGACGATGTAACACATTTGAAAGGACATTGTTCTGCGTACATACATAGTTAGCCTAAGAACCAACAATCATGAAATATTATTTTATAGGTTCGAAATCGCAAGTAAATGACTGTAAAAACAAAGATTATTGACTGACACTTCTGAGAACTTAAATTATTAGGTAAACTAAAATTTTTTTGAGGTTATGTTTTATATTTAATGAAATATAAGTCAACCTATGAACTTAGTATAAAGTGAATTAATATTACAACTAATTAATTTTATTCGGTGCGATTTTAAAGAATAACTATTAGGAAAGGTTAAAACTTGGTTAGGTAGGAATCATGAATAAAATAAAAACTGTAGTTTTGCTTCTTATTATTTATTGACTATTTTTCACATAATTGTATCATATTGTATAATGTATTTATTTGTTTAACACATGTATATTGTATAAATATGCAGCGTGAATGTGCATCAGGTGCTCTTGAATAATTTGGCAGTATGATCCTCTCAGGATGTTGTGGCACAGGTTCACTAGCACTTGGTAATAAGGTCTTTGCTCCTTGCGCCTTGGTAACATCGATGCCATATTAGATAGCCGAAATAGTAATAGTTAAATTAAAGGAAAAACAATCGCAAATAAACACACACAACAGGTAATCCGAAACGAGAATTTTCCGTATATAAAAAGTACTCTTTGACGATTGACGAGAATGCACGAATACCACAGATTATTATGAATGCAAACTGCCTGCACCACAACCACAGAGTATCGAGTTTATGCCGGCCCTTCACTTGACAACAGTTTGTCCTCATCATGCTTATTAAGGAATAAAAAGGACAGACTGATGTCATGTTTTTAAATAGCAAATACGAATAGCCAAGTGAAGTGCCGGCATTAGGAAGAAAGTGTTTTATATTTGTTTCTTAGGTTTTCACGCACATCACTCATTAAATAAAACTAGTTTAAACGGGATAATGCACGAAACTTTATTTATTTATTGACGTTTCGTAGCCTTTCCAGGCTTCGTCGTCAGAATAAAACTTTTGTTTAATTTGTCGAGCTACCTTCGAAAGACTTTTATTGAGCGTTTGGTTATTTCATCGTTCGATTTTTAAGTTTTATTGTCTATGTATCAATTTATTATTTAATTTACTTAATAAAGTATTTTATTTAAAATTCTTGTTTGTAATTTTGCGTTTATTTATTTGACCCTAACTACCGTAAACTACCACCGGTTCCAAAATTGGGAGACCTTCCTGAGAAGAACCAACCATCTTCCCTATTGAAATTTGGATATTTTTTAATCTCAATAGCCTCGCGCATCATTCGAGGAACGAAACGCCGCTCAGCTGCAAGGATCTGTGGTCTATCAAATCAGCTGAGCGGCGTTTCGTTCCTCGAATGATGCGCGAGGCTATTGAGATTAAAAAATATCCAAATTTCAATAGGGAAGATGGTTGGTATATACCACCAGCTTGGGAACCTATTATACAGGAGATAAAATCCCAACCCCGAGCACATACTGCAAGACCATCAGATACTATTAGTTCTTTTTGTTTGCATAATTTAACATAAGAAGGAGATAGAAAGCCTCTCTTGAGTTTGTTTCGCCGGTTCTTCTCAGGAAGGTCTCCCAATTTTGGAACCGGTGGTAGTTTACGGTAGTTAGGGTCAAATAAATAAACGCAAAATTACAAACAAGAATTTTAAATAAAATACTTTATTAAGTAAATTAAATAATAAATTGATACATAGACAATAAAACTTAAAAATCGAACGATGAAATAACCAAACGCTCAATAAAAGTCTTTCGAAGGTAGCTCGACAAATTAAACAAAAGTTTTATTCTGACGACGAAGCCTGGAAAGGCTACGAAACGTCAATAAATAAATAAAGTTTCGTGCATTATCCCGTTTAAACTAGTTTTATTTAAGAAAGTGTTTTGTTTGCAGAGCTGTCATAGATTATACACATAAAATGGTATTTATTGTATCAGATTATTTAGTAACTTTTTAATTTAGCTTACTTAACTGGAAGTGTCCGTCACAATCTAAATACTGATAATTATCGCAAAAAATATACTAAGAATTATCATAAATGCCAAATTCGTGTTGGTTCTTAGGCCAATTTTAACATTGTCCTTTCACATGCATTTGTACTCACCAATTTTTTTTTCATCATTAGGTATCTAGTGAGAGATCTAATTACATGAGATGAGAGTAATTAGATCGGCATATTTTAAGCATATGTAGTAAGAAGGTAGATACTAGGTGCCTTTACATTTTGTTTTCAAAATGTTTTTTTTTTAAAAAAGGGGAAGAAGATCATTTACATGAAAATAGAAAGAAGATTACTCACTTTGTGCTGCCTTTATGCAGGCTACGCTGCCTGAATTACATACTTCCATATTGGGTCCATCTGCAATTAAAAAATGATTTAAAATAACATACTTAATAATGTACATATTACAGGAGTGCTTTATAGTAACTTTCGGAATTGTCGGTTTTAATTAAGCCATTGATCCCGACTGCAGATACAGCCGGGACCGTGCTGCCCATGCTGTTTGGTGGGTAACCAACTAATCAGTACTGAGTTCGCGTGGTCAATGGTGGCTTATGCATCTCCCTATTCTGTTCTTCTACATAGAATGAAATGCGTGTCTGTGCTCTTGATGATTTAGGTAACTGTTAGATTTTTATAAAGATATATAAAGCGAGGGAGGCTGATTCAATTCCAACATTTTAGTTCAGGCCGTATGAGCATAGTTAATCTTTTTCTAGTAAAAAACACCATTCTTTATGCATGGCAAAAATTGTGTTGTGAGCCAAGGTTCTAATTATCGAATCTTTGATCCTCATCTGGTCTTATTACAAATTTAATTGAACTTTTAGTAAAAAAAAAACGGATATATACTTGGAATTTTGATATGTTATTTTGAATTAGGTTTTGAACAATTTTATTTACTTCCAACATGATGTAAATTTATGTACTGTTGAATGTTTAGATTGACCGGATTAATATATAAATGCGTATTTATCAGGGAAGGTTTTAGTATATAATTTACTGGCAGTGTCTCCTGGTTTCGTTCGCGTAAATCGATTGGAAAAGTCGTCAATCGACCTACGCGTGTAAAATACAGTCGTATGCCGTATTACACAAATAATACATTATTATTATAAGAATTTAATCAAAAAAATAAAACCGACTTAAAGGTCCTTTTGGGATTCTGAAGTCGGTTTTACGTTTTGTTTAAAAAAATTAATTTCCTCCATTTTAGTTAGTTACATCGTATAAGTATACGACTGGATCAAACTATATATTTTTTATGTGACCAAACGGCAAGTAAGTATCACCAATAGAACAAAAAAAGAATCACTCAAACCGGATAGGAAATCTTTAAGTAATCGGTGTACATATGTTCATCGTGAAAACTATATCGCCCAGGTAACAAAAATGCTTATAAAATTAAAACTACTGTTCCAAACTGGATTAAATTTGTATGGGACCAAATGGCAACTATGTACGAGTATTACGCATCGAACAAAAAGAATCACGTAAATCGTATCAATAATGTCGAAGTAATCGGTGTACATACATAAGAAATAAAACATACCGACCGAATTGCGAACCTTTAGCAGGGAGGTTATGATAATGGTATCGACTTCAAATATATCAGTCAGTAAATCTTATTTTTTCTTCGGTTGATTTTTTACTATAAAATATTTTTCTATTATGAAAATATTAGTTTAGGATAGTTACTTAGATACAATATTTGTTTATTAATTAGAAAACAAAATGTATAATACAATAAAATTAACTACCTACTTATAAAATACAAACTAGTAAAAATAACTTAAATCATACAAACAAAAAAATATATACAGGAACAATGAACCTAAAACTAAAAACCTTAAAAAATATAATATAATAACTAAAATTAACATTATGTACAAGAATAATATACAAATACTAATAATATTCAAATATCACCCCGTATCGTTTCTGGCGCAAAGGTGCCCATTATGCTTGCAGCATTGCCAATGTAATAATTTTAGTTATTTTAATCAATAATTTTAGTTATTATTATGAAATAAATATATGTAATAAAACTTTGTCTACATATAAATGCTTAAAAATATAATAATCTACATATAATTATTCGAATTTGATTGTTAGTATAGTTTTTTAAATGTTCCTAATGCAACTGAACTAGAAATGTCTGCTGTCATTCATTTAAGCATAAAATTGCTTAAATGGCGGCAGGCATTTTTCATTTTTGTTCTAGGTACATTCTATCTACATTATACTGAGTTGCATTAGTTACGTTTACGTTAGAGGTATAGCCAAATAGGAAAGAAATAGGTAATACAGTAAAACGCAAATAAAAAGTGGATTAGTATTACTTGACAGACAGCATACTTACGAGGCATGCCGAAGTGTACACAACCACATCTGGCGTAAGTGAAGTTTGTGAGGCATTCCATTTCGCAATTCGATTGGGTGTAAATTTTGAAATACTTCAGGTAACGTTCACTTGGGAAATAACATTGTCGCCTGAAAAGTTATACGTGGTCTAATTGTTGTTAGGTAAGTTAGAAAAGAAAATACTTTCAATATCTACATTTTGTAGTGTGACCTTAGCCTTAAGCCAAGGCCAGGTCCAGATGTGTGTATAGATTTGTTTCTTGAATTTATTTGAAAACCTTTTTTTGTTATTCTTTCGCAAAAGTAACTACGACTTTAAAGTTTCGCAAATACACTTCCGGACACATCTATCGGCCTACCTGGAATTTCAAGTTTTACATTTATCAAAAAGTTATTAACTACGTAGTTTTGAAGCTGATTTATTAACCATCTTTTCGTGTGTTTTAAATTATTGCGCAACCATTAACATATTATGTTATTGCTACAGACCGTTGAAAGTTATAACACTAAGTGGGCCGATAGATGTGTCCGGAAGTATATTTTTGGATCAGTTTTTGTAAAGATTCCATAAGGTATGACAGTTTATTATAAAGATTTTCGTTTAATATCACAAAATTATACAATTAGAAAGACCGTCATAAAGTAACATAATTTGTGAGTTATTCGCATAATTGATACCCTATAAGGAAGTAAAGCGGAAAGCTTAGAATAAAAAAAGGACTCTTCAATTTCCATATTTCATAAAATGCAAGAGATATCCTATTAGAACGGAAAGAAATAAAACAGCTGAAATCATGTATGTAGACCACGAGACGCGCCGCGGGCAAAAAGCTAGTAAATAAATGATGGAGAATTGCTACATTTTTAAAGATCTAAGATTAAACAATAACGAATATTAACAATTCCTACCAACTCCCTAATAATTTAAAAATTGGGAGAATAGTTAATATTTTATAAAAAATGTACAAAGATAATTGATAATAATAAGTTTTCATAAACGCTTACCTGTCTGGTGAATATGGTTTTAGACCATCTGATGTAGTCATCATTTTAGGTTTTACAGCGACGACTACTTCTTGAGACAAAGGTGACCGGAAATATTGTTGTGATAGCCTAGGCAATTCTGCGGGATTGTGGAGCAAAATCTAAGAAATAATACAAAACAGACTATATAAGTAGGTACACAACCGTCAAATAATAACGAAGTTATAAAACTTTTGATAGTTACAAGTTGTTAGCATTTTTTTAAAGATAAGTAATTAATTGGTATGCCAATTTAAATTTTGGTTATCAAACAAAAAACCTGTAAATCATTTTGCCCGCATAAATATATTTTGTTAGCAATAACAAAAATCAAGCTGCAATTCTTGTTCTGTAAACAATCATGATAATGGTTAGTTATTTAAACATAAGCACGCAGTTTGTGTTACTGCTCAAATATAGAAGCTTGTCGCCAGATTTCAGTAGGTACATAAATATGGTTTAAAATTTTGAAAAATAAATCAATCAGATCACACTACTTACACAGGTAAATCTCGCGACAAGCTTTAAGACGTCGTCCAACGCGTTAGGGCGAGCGTACGATGGCTCGATGCGATCTCGTCGTGCGATGATTGAACAGGGATGTCCCAATAGATTGCGCGACGCCCATCGTTTGATGGAGAGCAACAGACGATATGTCGCTATTTAAAAACTTTCGTTGGCGCGCCGGTCCCCAGATAGCCCAATTCGCGCTCGTCACCCAATATGCATGCAGACCCTGGAGTGCGTATGCGATTCTGAAACCTTCTTCATCCTTTAACCAGTGTTGCCCATCGCCCCGCTGGTCCCGTGTCCTACGGGTTGCTGTGCTCGTGTAATGACGTGTGACCAATTAGGTTTTATATTATATAAATTGTGTAATGACGTTATAAGCTTATAGTTAAGGTTTAAAAGGAAATTTTAATAAAAAAAAAAATAAAAGCTTGTTTAAAAAAAACTTTTTATTTTTAATTTTTATAAATTGTGTTATGACGTTATAATTTGATGGTATAAACGTTTTAAAGAAAATAAATATTTTATTCCTTTTAGCGCATTTAAATAAAGCTTCTTTTAAAAAAGTTTTTTTTTGGAACGAAGTTCCTTACGGCAGGCTTGGAGGGGATAGGGATTTTGCTGCGCGACCGAACTGAAAAAAATGTGATAGTAAAACCGTAAGAAAAAATCCGTGGAAAAAAGGACGTGCGCAGGCGCGACGAAGTTCCTTACGGCAGGAGAGAGAGCGACGAGGGTGCATCACTGAAATATTGTGATATTACACCAACACTGAATATGTGTGAAGTTATAGGGAGTGGTAGAGCGACGAGGGTGCATCACTGAAATATTGTGATACTACACCAACAGTGAATATGTGTGAAGTTATAGGGGGTGGTAGAGCGACAAGGGTGCATCACTGAAATATTGTGATATTACACCAACACTGAATATGTGTGAAGTTATAGGGAGTGGTAGAGCGACGAGGGTGCATCACTGAAATATTGTGATACTACACCAACAGTGAATATGTGTGAATTTATAGGGGGTGGTAGAGCGACAAGGGTGCATAACTGAAATATTGTGATATTACACCAACACTGAATATGTGTGAAGTTATAGGGGGTGGTAGAGCGATGATGGTGCATCACTGAAATATTGTTATATTATATCAACACTGAATATGTGTGAAGTTATAGGGGGTGGTAGAGCGACGAGGGTGCATCACTGAAATATTGTGATATTACACCAACACTGGATATGTGTGAAGTTATAGGGAGTGGTAGAGCGACGAGGGTGCATCACTGAAATATTGTGATACTACACCAACAGTGAATATGTGTGAAGTTATAGGGGGTGGTAGAGCGACAAGGGTGCATCACTGAAATATTGTGATATTACACCAACACTGAATATGTGTGAAGTTGTAGGGGGTGGTAGAGCGATGATGGTGCATCACTGAAATATTGTTATATTATACCAACACTGAATATGTGTGAAGTTATAGGGGTGGTAGAGCGACGAGGGTGCATCACTGAAATATTGTGATATTACACCAACACTGGATATGTGTGAAGTTATAGGGAGTGGTAGAGCGACGAGGGTGCATCACTGAAATATTGTGATACTACACCAACAGTGATTATGTGTGAAGTTATAGGGGGTGGTAGAGCGACGAGGGTGCATCACTGAAATATTGTGATATTACACCAACACTGAATATGTGTGAAGTTATAGGGGGTGGTTGAGCGATGATGGTGCATCACTGAAATATTGTTATATTATATCAACACTGAATATGTGTGAAGTTATAGGGGGTGGTAGAGCGACGAGGGTGCATCACTGAAATATTGTGATATTACACCAACACTGGATATTTGTGAAGTTATATCAAGCTGTGGACCAGTAACGCCTGTGAGACATGATTATAATTACAAGGTGACTACTTATCAGGAGGTGGCAGAGCGACGGGGGTGCATCACTGGATTATTGTGACATTGTAGTTTATTCTAAACTGTGGGCCTGTCCTGCCTAGCATCCTTTACGAACGCTAGCGGGACATGATAATAAGGTGCGTATGTAGGGGGTGGCACAGCTACGAGGGTGCAGCACTGGAATATTGTGACATTACACGAAATCTGGATATTTGTGACGTTATACCGAGCTGTGGACCAGGAACGCCTGTCATCTGCTGTAAACTTAAGCTAGACATGATAACAAGGTCAGTACTTAACAGGGGGTGACAGAGCGACGGGGATGCAACCCCAAATTATTGTGGCATTATACCAACACTGGATTATTGTCGTATATTATACTAAACTGTGGTTATTATTGTGGCATTATACCAACACTGGATTATTGTCGTATATTATACTAAACTGTGGTTAAGTGGCAGAGCGACGGGGCTGCATTACTGGATTACTGTGACATTGTAGTTTATTATAAACTGTGGGCCAGTCCTGCCTAGCAATCTTTACGAACACTAGCTGACCGAACTGAAAAAAATGTGATAGTAAAACCGTAAGAAAAAATCCGTGGAATAAAACCGTTAAATGAGACGTGCGCAGGTGCGACGAAGTTCCTTACGGCAGGCTTGGAGGGGATAGGGATTTTGCTGCGCGACCGAACTGAAGAAAATGTGATAGTAAAACCGTAAGAAAAAATCCGTGGAATAAAACCGTTAAATGAGACGTGCGCATGCGCGACAGTCGCATACACAAGCGAGCTTGCAATTTGTGTCGATTCTACATTAGCCGAAGGAACTTCGTGCCTACCTGGTGTCCCACGACACCACATCATTTTATTTTCATTTATTAACTTTATTTAATTACACATTTATGTGCGACTGTGTGTGATATAGATAGCTCCACAGTAAGCATTAAGGACCCACCTTAAAACCTTGAACGGGACCTTTGCACAAGTAATCCAAATTGATTTCTTTCGTCTTCATTAAAAATGTTAATCCAGCTTTGGCACCATGTCCCTAGAATACAAACTTTATCAATGATCTTAAATAACAATAGTTATTTTTACCATATATCTTTATCTTATATTCTAATACAGTATTTTTCTCTTCCCTTCGGATCGCGCTGCTTAAGTTTTTAAATAAATACAATATATTGTCTCACTCCCAATTTTGATTGAGGCTGGATCAGTCTACAGAGGATGCTGTAACTTCCCTAATCTCTTTTGTAACAGAGAAACGGATCAAAAGAATAAATGTTTGACAGTGTTTCTTGATATAAAAAAGCTTTTGACACCGTGTCTGTTCCCATCCTTATCCAAAAGTTGCAAAATACCGGAATACAGGGCAACCCACTAAAACTTCTTCATAACTATTTATTTGACAGAAAACAAAGGGTTAAATTGGAACAGTACGTAAGTGGGGATGCTGAAGTGACATACGGAGTTCCTCAAGGAAGCGTATTGGGCCCTACTTTATTTTTAATATATATTAATGACTTGTGTAACTTAGGGATCAAGAACGCTTAAATTCTCTCATACGCGGATGATACAGCAATCGTCTTGTCTGGAACCTCCTGGGGAGATGTAAAAAATAGTGCTGTGATAGGTATCAATAGGCTCGTATATCCACTTGGTTGAAATGCAACTTACTCTCACTCAATACATCTAAAACCAAATATATATTTTTTAGCATCTATGACAATAATCAGCCCACAAACTGTTTCTGGCTCAAGGTCCACGACTGCAGTAACCCAACAGACATAAACTGCAATTGTCCAATGATTGCAAAGGTTACTAATTATAAGTCTATATCTCTACATGTTGTAATCGATCAGAAGCTTGCTTGGTATCCTCATCTTGACCAAAGGAGTGAGAAAATTGATATGGGTATTCCGCACACTAGGATATGTGGTTCCAGGCAGCTTTTAAATCTGATATTATGGACACAAATACTCCAAAGAATGTTTTGCGTAGAATTTGCGTTGCCTTGGTTCAGTCTCTCTTGGTACATTGTATTCTTGTGTGGGGCGGAGCGGCGAAAACAAGATTTATTGAGGTTATTATTAACATATAATACTATTTCTTAAAATATAATACTTAATAATTGACATCTACCCCCGCCCATATAATGAGTGTAAAAAGTTAGTACACACTGAACTTGGTTAGGATTCCTGAATTATGAAAAAGTTGAATTATTTTTGCAACAATATATATAGATATATATACAGACAACTTAAACGCACTTCTTTTATTTATTTATAAGACTCACGATCACGCAAAAACAAACATGCGCGCCACGCACACATACACTCAAGTACAAACAAACATACATACACGTATTCATGCATAGGCACACTTATATCTAAGTTTTAAGTAGAATAAAAAATACATATACATATTTGTAACATTTTTATATAATATAGATATGTAATAGGAGCGGACTCACCTGGCACAACAAATCAATGATTTGCTTAAAAGGGGAATTCTGTCACTAAGTAATTTAATTTTTTTTTAATCTGCAGCTTTGAGATTGAAGCGTCAATTCATTCTGTAACTTACCGAACCCCTATGAGGGTATGTCTCTATTGGTGCTTCAGGTGGATATCCATTTTCCAAATTCCAAAATGTACTTAAGTTATCCGGTCTAGATAAACCTTTTTCTAAATATGGATAGTCATCGTGTAAGCTGAAACAATTGAAAATAAGTCATTGCCAGATTTTTGGTTCTCATGGCATCAGCGACAGTAGAAATAGTATTATATTTTAAGATAATCTACCTTTTTAGGGTTCCGTACCTCAAAAGAAAAAACAGAACTCTTAAAGGATCAGTTTGTTGTCCATCTGACAGTCAAGACCCTTTATCTCAGGAAAGCATAGAGATATCGAGTTGAAATTTAAACCATATACTGAGCATACCCTTAAAGCTATGAACTCAAACTTCTAAGTTAACGAATAAAGAGATACGGTCGTTTATGTTGCGTACCTACAAATTTGTACGGCTACGGAATCTTCGGTGGGCGAGTCCGACTCGCACTTGTCCGGATTTTTTATTACCTTCGAAGGCAGACGAGCAGATGGGTCACCTGATGTTTAGTGTTCACAGTCGCCCATGGATATCAGCAATGACAATGACACAATCGTGCCGCTGCCTTTCGTTGAGCGCTCTATTTAAGTTCATTATATAAATTTATGGTCCGTGGAATAAAAGATCTCTGGAATATGGGTTAAAATGGTGCTGTGAGTATTAACAACCAGTGGGCAACCAAAGCCCATGCCCAGTTCTAAAGGCTCCAAATATTCCGCAAGCTTGTGATCATCGACAGTCCGAATCGCGCGTCTTTGTATAGAATCGAGGAAATCCAACTGATATTTGGGAGCTCCAGCGCAGAGATGTGAGTACCTACTCCACATCGGGCCTAATTTGTGCTTGGACCAATAAAGAACTCCAAGCTTTTAGAAGTCAGTTTGGCCTTGCCCACTTAAAGGTTTCCATATTGGATGTCACACGAGGTATCAACGCCTAGTATTCCAATGCTATTGAAATTATGCAGCGGGACTCCTTGGATTTGTGGTAAAAACAGCAAATGAGTTCTCTTTACAGTGAATGCGCAAAATTGTGTCTTGCTAGGGTTGTACGAGACAAGGTTCTGACTTCCTCATTCGGAGACCCGCTCATGAGAACCCTCCACTATGGACACAAGCTTCGTCCGCCATTTCAAAACTACAGCTCTAGGGGTGTTTGGGTGGCCGGCCGGTATACCGCGCGTCACACATGCTGTCATCTGCACAGCAATGCATGCCGGGAACTAACAGCATGTCATTGATATGTAAGATGAACAGTGTCGGGGAGAGCACCCAACCTTGTGGAACTCCAGCGTTTATAGTCATGGATTCGGAGCAACAGCCATCGATAACGACTGTAATGCTCCCTCTGTTCCAGAAGCTTGATATCCACTTGTAAAGCTCTTCAAGTAGCCCGTAAGATGGTAACTTAGATAAAAGTGTTCTTTGCTAGACTCTGTTAAACGTCTTGGCGATATCCAGACTCACTACAAGGGGCTCACCCTTGCTCTCGACAGCTTGAGCCCATAGGTAGAATTAGACAAGTGGAAGATCACCAGCCGAACGGGCGTGATGGAAACCGAAACAGAACGAACCAGGTAATGATTCGACGACCCTGATGGGGTATCGACCACCACCATGTATCTGTCTGGTTGTGTCGTTAAAAGTATATCCAACAGGGATCTACCTCTTTGAGGGATGTATGATATATTCTAATTAACTAAATAGTAAATACCTATGTGTTAAGGAAAGTTGAGGCATAAACTATTGTTGACTTTTCTGTTTTGCTATTGTTGTATTCTATCTTTAGAATAAATATTAACTGGAGACACGTCTATTTGGGTTATGTTGATCAAATAGGCAATCTTGCTTACTTTTCTACTCTGAATAATTCGTCAGCGGATAACATGTTAAAAGTGTAGCATAGACCTTCTTCAGTGAGTATAGGAGCAAAGAGATTTTCACATGTTTCCTTTGGTATATCTTGCCATTTGCAGCCGTAAAATACTTCGGTTATGTTCGGCGCCACCTGTAATTCATATCAATTTATAGGTAATTTGTATACTCACAAAGAGGACATTTTTTTTTTATTTCTTTGAAATATATATTTACCGATTTAATATTTTCTACTGTTTGACTAGCATTAGAAAATTTTCTTCCAGAAGCAGAAGCCAAATGGTCATCACAAACTAGAGTCAAATCTTCGAACATATTACGACTGAAAAACACGAAAATGGTACAAACGTTTTTTATACAATTAGACAAAACTAAAAGATGCTAATATATTCACTCACCCGCAAAAATAACGGGTCATCTTGAATACAGCAATATCTTCAAGATATGTTGAATAAATGGTTATTTTGAATCAATCAGATATATCTTTATTTAAGGAGCTAGCCTATGTTGTTTTAAAGTGATTTGGAGTTAACTCTGTGACCCTTTCATTTTGTGGGCGAGAGTATTTGTAGAAATACAAACAAACTGCTTTAGTTATTTATGACTTAGGTAGAAATGCTTGAATTCATCATACAAAAAACTTCCCCACTGGGATTCGAACCCAGGTCCTCCGAGTAGGCAACACCTCGTAAGCTGGTGTATACCACTCATACCACGGAGGTCATTCTTTATGATAACAAAAGATCCTTCACTATAAAATCATAGTTAATTTACTCACTCTTCCGGTGGCATGTTTGGTCGTGTTATTGTACTGTTATATATATGATAATTAGCAGTAAAATTAAATTTGGTTTGCATAGATTTTGTTTCAAAACATAACGTTACCGCTGGGTATGGAATCTGTAGAAAAAAAATAAGATTTATAAGATAAGCTAAAAAGGAAATTGAAAAAAATATTTTGGTTCGCAATTTTTCAAGCTTTTGTAGGTCTCAAATTGCGAGTTTACATGTCTCATATACACACACCTGAGAATGTCAAAGTAACCTGCACTTTTATCAGTTGGTGTTTTATACAAGTGGCCCAATGCCCAAATAGTGGCGTCCAAATTTTTTTTGGATTGCTGACATCTGGGGTTACGCTGAAACACCCCTTAATGTTACAAGATTTTTTAGTTTACGTAATAAGTGTTTTTTCCATACTTATTTAAATTTTCGACCTAACTATTGAAAAAATAAATTATTTACTACATTTTTTCGTATCTTAATCCGCATCATTTGTACATGGGGTATATATCAGAGTAGAATAATAAAAACCCAGATGTCAGCAATCCAAACGTTTTTTAGAGTTATTTTTAGACCTGGTAAAGCAATATTGAAGTGAAAAATATGTAGTTACCTGCCAAACCGGTGTAGTATTTTCAGCGAAGCTCACTATCACTGGGCTTTCATTCCACTTAATCCAAACTTTTCTAATAAGACCAGCGCAGAGAACCACACAACAAATGAACATAAAGAGCCAAAATATTCTGGAATTTAAATCAGGGGAGTATATATTTTATGCCACAATTAATATTTAAGAGAGAGAAATAAGAGTGCAAAAACTTACTTTTCCAAAGGGGTGCGCTCTTTTTCTCCGATGTATTTCAGGCCATGTAGGTTTGAGTTCGCGGTGTAATCTATTATATATTCTTTGATGGCATTACGCTTTTTATTTAATTTACTTGCAGCTTTGTTTTGTTTTTCTTCATCACGCTCTAAATCGTTACCAGCTCCACTGTTAGACCTTGTTGGACATAAAAAAATCCATCACTGATTTTATTTTTACATATTTTTTTCAATTAATTATTTGGAACTTTGGAACTTATGAATAGAAGCTTTGATTTTTATTTTGGCAAAAGCTAATGATGTGTTTTTGCTGTATACCTCGAGAGTTGTTTCATGATGCCGGCGCTTGACTGAGTGGGGACAGTCCAAATATTTGGGCTTGGTTACGAATGTCATAATTAGCTGCCCTCCCGAGGGATACAACCGTGAATTAAGTAAAAAGGGTGTATTGGTATAATGCTGAAATATTAATTTAATGAAACTGCAAAATTCCTAGAAACCACTAAACCGCACCCATGAATTAATTTGAATGACTTTCGAAATGAAATGAAATGTTCTGTAACTCTCTATGATCTTCCATCGACATCCCTTTTTGTGCGACTTTGACAACAGCAGCATGAATAAAGTTCATCTATACTTATAATAAATCTGTAGAGAGGTCAATTCTGTACATGAAATATATTTTCAAAATAACTATCAGGGGATTAGTGATCGATACTGATGCCAAAAATGCAATCAGTAAAATTTTTGTCTGTCTGTCTGTCTGTGTGTATGTTCCTTATAGAAACAAAAACTACTCGACGGATTTTAACGAAACTTGGTACAATGATTCTTTATACTCCTGGGCAGGTTATAGTATACTTTTCATCACGCTACAGTCAATAGGAGCAGAGAAGTGAAGGGAAATGTTGGGAAAACGGGAGAAGTTACTCCATTTTTTTAGCTTCCGTTGCGTGTGCAGCCTTAATGGTTAAAGTTACATAGAAATCATGTATGACGGAAATATTCTACATAAAATTGTCTAAAAAATATCCTGCAACAGCATATGTCTATATTTTATGGTTGACTCACAATAACACGTGTAACTCCTGATAGCTTAGCAGTTCGGAGCATTCTGATTATATAGGGTGAAATTGAATGTTTTAATGAAACTTCGTGAGATTGTTGGGTTACGAGTATAGAGTATGCCTGATTTTTTTCGGATTTTTTTGAAGTATTTTTTTTCATGTATTTATTTATAATTTGTGTATTTTTTTGTCCTTTCCTCCTTTTGAGTAGTTATTCATATTAAACAAACATGCTTACATATCCAGTGAAAAACAACTAATAAATAAGCACTTCTAAAGAACGGAAAAACAGTAAAATTCCACCGCGGTTCAATACTTGGGTCAGAATGAAATTTATTACCAGGTATTCAAAAGTACTTACGAGACCGATGTACCTATTAATTTTTTTCTCTATAACTTCCCAATAAATCACCAAACCTACTTTCGTAAAGCCTTGTGGCTCTGCTGAGTATTCCGTGACACTCGCAATAACAACACACCATATCCAAATTCTTATATTGAGGGCACAGAAGAAGAAGAACTAATCAAGGCATTATTTGCAAATCTTGTCTTGTCACAAATTTAAAAGATACGCACGCGCGCTTGAGACTCCGCTCGCTCACTGCGCTGTGCACCGCGCATACCTAGATAGGTAGGCAGGAAGGTATTCAACGGCGGGAGCGGTCATTGCTCCCGGCCGCCCGTCTCCTGTTTTTACGTCTTTTTTAGTAGTGCTTATTACTTGTTTTTTACTTACTCTGTATGCATGTTTTAAAAGAATAATTATTTAGTACCCAAAAGGAGGAATGGACTTAAAATATAACAAAAAAAAACAAAATTTTATTTTAAATCATTTTTTAAAAAATCCGAAAAAATTCAGAGATAGTCTATATACGTAACCCAACATTCCCACGAAGTTTCATTAAAACATTCAATTTCACCCTGTATTTGTTTACTCTTACGTTTATAATACTCTCACTCATCATTTAAAAAAGTTAACATTATTACCTATTCAATAAAAAAAGAATCATAGAAATCGGTATAGAAACACCAAACTTATACATGAAATAAGCCATCGCGCCGTCGCACGTGAATACTGGATCATGCTTAAGGATAATTTTTGTGTAACGGTTGCCGCGCTCGCACGGGTCGCGGCGGCGCGGCGGTAGGTATAAGAAGAATGTCATTGTGTATAATACAGGCCTGAGAACAATAACTACAGTCTACACTTCAGCTCTACACCAAAGCGAAGCGAGGGCGGGCCACTAGTCTTTAATAAAGTAATTCTAAAGTACTTTTTTAGCGAGAGACCTTTTTCTGTCTTTGTTTTCCATAAACAACTTACATTTTTTTAAAGAGATAGGAACCCACTCAAATATACAATCATTTCCAAGCAATAAAGTTCAGCCTCTATAAAAGTAAAGCCAAATGAGTGTTTTTTGAGTTGTAAGTCGCGTAATTTCAGCTGCATTCGGTTTTATAGAATAGTCCTCTCTCATTTTGCGTCGTGGTGTGAGTCAAACAAGACTTTTCTATGAAACCGAATGCAGCTGAAACGACGCGTAAGTAGTAATTAGTTGGGTGAAGGTGCAAGCGGCCCTTAGACTATTGAGCACCATAGCTGTACTGTACCTATCAAAGAAAAAAATATAAAACTGAACAAAAAGACAACGAATAAATTTAAAGTGAAAAGAAGGAAGTGCGTACTTTATATAACGGTGCCGCAAATTGTTTTGGTTTAAAAAAATAACAATAAATGACTATTCTGTTTTATAACTTACATTTTGCCGTGAAGTTTAACTGTCTTCTCACGGAATGACCGTGAAATTGGGTGGGAGACGGGACGGGTGCGCACTACGCACCGTGGTAGAAGAAGTCTGTAGAAGTTTATGATTTCGGTGTCTTGCGGTCCGTGTCAGTTTCATTGGTCATCCTAGTCTGTCCACACTACAATACCGTGACCCGTCGACCGTGAGATGACGATGGACGCAACGTCAAAGTTATAAACAGATAAAGATTTTTTGCTTCTGTTCTTAGTTAATTTGGGACCTAGTCCATTATATGGACTGTTCATTAACAACATCATCACTTTACTGCTGGGGTCGTGCCTCATGCTGACAAACTAAGTAGAGATAAAGAGATAGACGGACATAAAATAGATAGTACAGAAGTCAAACTCATGTATGTACTTCACTTTTCATACCTATTCTCGGCGACGCGACGCCGACGCGGCTATGGTCGCGCTAGGATTGTCAACTTGGGCTTTTATAAATTAAATATGCTTTTGTACTTATACAATATGTAAAAGCAAAAAATATAATTTGATTGACTCAAACAGACAAACTTACTTTTCCAAAGGGGTGCGCTCTTTTTCTCCGATGTATTTCAGGCCATGCAGGTTTGAGTTCGCGTTGTAATCTATTATATTGTCAACTTGGGTTTTTATGCCCAAAAAGATTATCGTGGTATAGCGGCACTCGTATCTAGTTGTTTTTAAATATTAAAAGCTTTTAAGCTTTAAATTTTGAAGCAGATATATTTATTGTAATGTCTTAAAAGTATAGTTTGGATGACAATGTATGGTTAGCTGTATGATGTCATTCTAAATCCAATATGGCGGAACACCTAATATGGCAGACTACATAGTTATTTTTTATGCTTTAATACCAAATGAATTAGGAATTTCTGAGAATATCCATCGAGAGCATCGCATAGCGTCGGATGATCCTAATGTGATTCTGATAGTAGAAAATAGTTTTAGTTTTGTATTGTTCACATTGCCTTACTGCAACAGTCTGCAAAAGAAGGATTTGTTAAGATATAAATTAAATATGCTTTTGTACTTATACAATTTGTAAAAGCAAAAAATATATTTTGATTGACTCTAACAATTATGTTAGAAATTTTTATTTTATTATAATAAAAGCCAGCAAGTTGCTCCTATTGAGCAATGTTCTATTGACATGACTCAAAATCATTATGCATGTATAAATTGAGCAATCAGACAAAAGATAATTCTTCTTGCATATTGTTAAATAATAATGCAAATAAAAATAATTATTTTGTTAATATAGATAAAAAAACCCATTCAAAAACATTGCAAAAAATATAAGCTGTGTCAACCTGGTGCATCTTATTATACAAGGAATGATGGGTAATATAAATTGAATTATTCATGAATTGTAATAATATAGATATTTTTTGTATTACATAACACTGGCTTACAAGGTATCAGAGTATATTTAATTTTAATAATCATCAGGTTGGTAGTTCATTCAATCGAGAAAATGCAATTCGAGGTGGCTCATTAATATTATTGAATAAAAAACTAAAATTTAAGGAACGAAGAGATATTGTGAGCCTCTCGGTTGAGCGAAAAATAGAGGCTACCTGTAATGGGGGATGACTTCTATGTACAAATGGAGGGCGTTGCAATGGGTTCCCCTGTCTCACCTTGTTGTCGCCGATATTTTCATGGAAGAGCTCTCAGCGTGGCACCTGTCCCACCCAGGCCATATAAACGGTACGTAGATGATACTTTCACAATCCTCCCAATAGATCAAACTGCCTTTTTAAATCACCTTAACTGTATACACCCCAACAAAGTAACTCATACTGATAGGTACCTCAATGGTGACTCACACCATCACCCGAAACAATTAACTGCCGTAGAGCACGGGGTGTCTGTGACAAAAAACACCTGACAGCTGAACTTCAGCATGTCGAGGGAGTACTGAAGGATAATAATCTGAATGTACCACGTCGCCGTCACAATCGCACCAAACCTAGCACAGTCAATGTAAACACATTTCCGTATAATTTCAAGCAGGTGAAAAAACAAACACATCACTGTTGTACCAAAATCTGCTTATCGTGTGGAACGTTTAAAAAATCAATTAGATAGAAAAATGTGTAATCTAAAATATAAAGACAGTCCAAATGATTTATATAATGATTTTTTGAATATAATGCACTGAATTCAATAATGTTTTTGTAGTTAAATTTTTTTTTAAGCATGTACTACTGCTTGATATTTAAATCCAAAGATAATATAACTAGAAAAACATCCACGCGGACCAGGCAGCACGGGACTCGAACCCGTATCCTTCGCTATCCGGGCGAATGCACTGACCAATTATGCTACTGCGGCCATGATGGCCACGTCGGAATTCTTCTAGCCATTCTTAAGCTACAAGGCAGCGCCATCTCTTCGTATTATAGGTAACCCACAATATGAAATAATAATAAATAAATATTTCCGACACTCACACCAATTAGCCTAGCCCCAAAGTAAGCACTATAAGGCTTGTGTTATGGGATGCTAGGGTAACGGATAGAACACATATACTGTACATATATAAGTATATTTATATAAATACACATTAAACATCCATGACTGGAGTACAAATGCTCCTATTCATCACACAAACATCTGCCCCCACCGGGATTCGAACCGGGACCTCTCGAGTCGGCGACAGCCATGAAACCCGGCGTACAAACCACTCGGCCACGGAGGTCGTCAATGAATACTTTTACAAGTATTAAATATTTGAAAGAAGTGATAGCGATTATATTTTTTTACGCATGTAACTGCTTGATGTTTAAATCTAAAGAAAATATAATTAGAAAAAAATCCACGCGGACCAGGCAGCAGACGGGACTCGAACCCGCATCCTTCGCTATCCGGGCGAATACGCTGACCAATTATGCTACCGCGGCCCTGATGGTCGCGTCGGAATTCTTCTAGCCATTCTTAAGCTGCAAAGCAATGTTTTTGTACCCAAAAAAATCTGTGTTAATGATGTGGTCACTTTTAGTAAGTGAGCTGAAATTCATAAAAGTAGAAGAACACTTTATGAACTTTATAATGAACGAAACTCTAACACTAGTGAAAAATTTAAAGAGCATGTTCGTAACTATACCAAATTGTTTAAAGTATGCCGCTTAGCAAAATCAAATTACTCAAGTTCAAAAATTAAGAACAGTAACGACAAAATCAATATGACATGAAATATTATAAACAATTAAAATGGAAAATCCAAAACTCGCAATAATAATTATAGCTTAAATATTGATAATAAAAAGTAAGTTACATCAGATATTGAAGTTGCTACATTATTCGAAAATTTCTTTACTGATATTCCAGTTTCAAATACATACTTAATCTTTGAACTCTTCTTGAATTTAAGCAACCACCACTAAACAGTAATAGTAGTAATAGTCGTTTCCCCATTTTCGCACAAAAAAGTTTACAGACGCATGTCTCAAGTCTCCGAGATATTGCATCCGGTGTCTATGTGTGCGGCGCGGCGTGTCGCTGGAGCGCGCTTTGTATATAGACAGATAGATTGATTTCTGTACTATTTTGTGTAACGGGGCATAACTCACTGGACCACTGGCCCAGTGTAAGTCAGTGAATGTCTACAGTCCAGGGACGCAGACACAAAGAAGCGAGCAAGCTTGAGATGATGAATTTTAGGTCACCCATCCTCTAATGAAAGTTACTTAACTTCCACAAGCACAGACCGATCGGTAACCACTATATTATCCAGCTCCTCCATGTACTGAGGTGATCTTTGTAAGACGTAATTAATATGTATTATTTCTTAGTTTTTTAGTGGTTTTAATTATTAAAGTCTTTCTAACGAAGGAGTCATGCATGAGGTTATCGTAATGCTATGGTCAAGGTTTAGATTACGTTAATATTTGGATGAAAAAAAAAACTGTTTTTGTTTAAGAAATTGGCGATATCTTTGACATTGAGTTTTAATTTATTTATTTTAGTTAATTACTTTTGCTTAAAGCAAAGCGTATGTTCCCAGTCAGTCATATTTATAACACTCTATATTTTATCATCAATAATTTTTATCCATAACACAAGTTTCTTAAAAGATTGTGCGAGAGCGGGAATTGAAATTGGCAAGGATCGTCTCGTCGTCTTGTTTTTTCACCCCGCTAGAATAAAATGCGGAGGGCGAACGATATTATAAAATATGTATGGAATATTGGCATAATCAATCGAGAAATAAGTTATCTACACTAATATTATAAAGAGGAAAGATTTGATTATTTGTTTGTTGTGTTGAATAGGCTCCGAAACTACTGGACCAATTTGAAAAATTCTTCCACATTTAGAATCCTACATTATCCCTGATGAACATAGGAACCGTATGAAAACTTCGATAATGTAACCCAATATGTGAAAAAAATACCAAAACATAAACCTTATATCGAGTACGCTGAGGAAGTCATTGACAATACAGCAAGGTGATGTAGGTACTTAAGTTTTATAGAGTTCATTTATATCTACAAAAATGTACGCGATGCTATGTCTAACTACAAAAGTTATGTCACAACTAGAGGTCCTCTGTGTTTAGGACCGCATAATTTGAGGAAAATAGTTGTAGTGAGTCAAACTTAAATGATGGACATACACACACCAAAAAAAGTTTGAGATCATTTTGAAAAATAGATTGATTTTTGTGTTACAGAAGACTTTATTGTAATTTCTTGTTCTGATAAGATTCTAAATTTTAAAATTAGAATTGGAACGTAAAACAATAAAATAATGCAATTGTTTTTCCATATAAAAAGACATTTTTAATTTAAACATTGAAAATAGAAATTTTACATCAGACATTGAATTTGCTACAGCATTTAAGAATTTTTTCACTGATATTCCAGTTTCAACCACAAAATCTTTGGACACCTCCCCCATTGCTGCTGAATCAATATTAAAAGAAAACATAAAACAAGGTACTAGTCAATTTAAATTTAAATATGTTAACTCTAAAGACATAATCAAATATATTAACCAATTGAATAAAAAGAAAACCGCGGATCTGTGGGGTAACTCCGTTGGTGTTTCTAGATCAGTAATTGAGACAATAGCTCCTATTCTGGCTAGCATTTTTAATCAATGTGTTGACTGTGGTGTTTTTCCTGATCTAATGAAACAGTAAAATAACTCCATTGCATAAATCGGGTATCACATCTGACCCCACAAATTTTAGACCCATATCCGTGCTACCCACCTTTAGTAAGATTTTTGAAAAGATTATGCTAGATCAAATGCAATCATATTTTTATAGTAATAACTTTCTGCATAGTGAACAATTTGGTTTCACAAGGGGTCGCTCAACAACCGATGCCGGTGTTGAGCTTGTACAGCAAATTTTTGATGCCTGGGAGAACTCGCATGCTGCACTTGGTGTGTTTTGCGACTTATCAAAGGCATTCGATTGCTTTTTTCATGAAACATTGATCATGAAACTACTACACTATGGATTTAGAGATACTACTCTGGATCTTATTGTATCATATTTGAGTGATAGGGTTCAGAGGGTTGACATCAATGGAGAAAAATCTTCTGGTTCTTCGGTTAAGATGGGAGTTCCGCAGGGCTCAATCCTTGGTCCTTTTTTATTTTTAATTTATATCAATGATTTGCCCTATTTTGTAAAGGATAACCATGAAATAGTATTGTTTGCGGATGACACTTCACTTTTGTTTAAAATTAAACGACTCGACAAATTGACGACGCGAACAAGTCTATTTCTAAGGTAGTCCACTGGTTTAATGTTAATAATTTACTGCTAAATGAAGGGAAAACTAAGTGTTTGAAATTTGTTTTACCTAATGTCAAACAGGTATAAACCAATGTAAATATAAAGGATCGAAATGTGAGCCTTGTAGATACCACAGTGTTCTTAGGAATCACACTAGATTCAAAGTTGCAATGGGGCCCACATATTGATAAATTGTCGAAGAGACTCAGTTCTGCAGCATGTGCTGTAATGAAAATACGGCAGTTAACGGATATAGAAACTGCCAGATTAGTCTACTTTAGTTATTTTCATAGTGTAAAGTCTTACGGTATTTTACTGTGGGGAAATGCCGCTGACATTCAAACAATATTTGTGTTGCAGAAGCGGGCCATTCGATCAATATATAATCTTAAAGTTAAGGACTGCTTAAGAGATAAGTTTAAAGAAATAGGCATAATGACGGTTTCATCACAATACATATATGAAAACTTAGTATAAGTCAAAAAAAATATTAGTTCATTTACTAAAAATAGTGAAATACATACACTTAATACTAGAAGTAAAAATAAGTTAACTTTACCTGCTACTAGGCTCCACAAAATTAATAATTCGTTTAGAGGTGTCTGTGTTCGCTTTTACAATTAAGTCCCAAGCAATATTCAAGAGTTAAGCCTGACTAAATTTAAATCGACTATTAAAAAATCTCTTGTTATGAAAACTTATTATAAAGTGTCTCATTATATTACAGACAAAAATGCTTGGGTTTGAACTGTTCCAACCATTCCAACGGGTATTTCTATATGATATATATTATGAATCATGTGTTGACGATACTACTATTAAAAAGCTGTATTTAAAGTTGATTACGTAAGGAAGAATATCAGACTATTTAAGAAGATTTGAAAGACAAAACGGCGTGGTCATGATTTCTCCATTGTTTTTGCTTTGTAATTGTTTGCAGTGTCCTACAGATAAATGACTTCAATTTTAAGTAAATATGTTGTGGTTGATATAGCTGGTTATGGGTAGTCATGCTCTCTTAAAAGTCTCTTCGGTGGTGTCGTGTGAGGCGGGTCGTTACGTTCCCTAAAATATGTTTGAGCGAAGCGATGGCTGGTTCATGCGTCATGCTCGTGAACGGGTGCTGCCAGCGGAGATGAGTCTGCCCTAACTACTTTGATATTTAAGATGTAAATGTTTAATTACACCTATTATAAATAACTCTGTTTGTATTTATACTGTGTGACACAGCAATCAAAATGCAGGTGAACAATTAATGTATAATTTCACATTATGTAATGAAAGGTGACTTCATGAATCATCTCTGAAGTCATTTTTCAACTTGACGACTCTGTAAATGATAAAACAGGGAGAAAAAAACAGCTCTTGCCGAGTTTCTTGCCGGTTCTTCTCAGTACAAGGTCTCCCGCCGTAGATTTACGAACCGATGGCGTAGCTTCTAGACATTCATATGTGCTTGTAACAGCCTAAACTGAATAAATGATTTTGATTGATTGATACCTCAGCATGCCCAGGAGGATCTCCGCATGTGTTCAAGCCAGAGGAGGAGTTATTTTGTATTAGTAAGGTAAACAACAATTTATTAATAAAATGTTTTTAAGGTTGGGTAAACTATCTTTTGAATTCTATTAAAGTTTTATTGCAATCGCCTTAGGATTGAATTATTAAATGTTTTTACTAAAAAATAAAATTAGTTTTATTTTTTTATTTCAGAAAGTAATACACTTTCTTCTTTCAAATAAAAAAAGATATAGCGTAAACATTTTCTCTTGATTAAGTTAAATTTTAAAAAATATCAGCTTTTGCAAGTGATCCAAATTTTTTTTGATGTGTTTATGCTGACTCGGACTTTTTTATAGAACTTTTAAAGAGAAACAATTCCATCATACATGATTTTTGTGTAACTTTAACCATTTACCCAGCGCACGCAATTGAAGCCCACAAATGGAATATTTGATTTTTATATTAGATTTGATTTTCTTTGCCTGTTTCACTATTCATAGCATAAATCAAAAAAATGACATTTTGTATAAAAATTAATTCCCAATCCTAAGCAAAAATACTGATTGGCGCGGATTGGTGGGTGATAACGGACGCAGCGCGAATTGGTGGGTGACAATGGACCCAGTGCGGATTGGTGGGTGATAACGGACCTAGCGCGGATTGGTGGGTGATATCGGAACCAGTGCGGAGTGGTGGATGATAACGGACCCAGCGCGGATTGGTGGGTGAAAACGGACCCAGTGCGCATTGCTGGGTGATAACGGTCCCAGCGCGAAAAATTCTCGTGTCACAGTGTGCATAATTGAACTCCTCCGAAACGACTCGACCGATTTTCGTGAAATTTTATATGCATATTCAGTAGGTCTGAGAATCGGACAACATCTTTTTTTCATCCCCCTAAATGTTAAGTGTTGGTCCACACTTAATTTTTTTTGGACATTTTTTATTTTTTTATGATACATCCTACAAAAATACATATAACCGAAATTTTCGAAGTTTGCTGGCTCAGCTAGTATCATAAGATAAAGACGATAATAGCTACCGAGAATTGATCTGAATATGCTATTTAAGTATATAACGAAACATAATCTTGTGATAACGATGGTAACTATTTATTTACCTTACCATAAGAAAAACGTAAAGTACACAAATATTATGCTCCTGTTCAGAAAATTAAGCAGTTAGTGATTTTTTGAGAACTTATTGATTACATGGGCGTGTAATATGTTCCATATTACACGCCCATTTCTAGAAATGAAAGTTAATAAATTCATCAATTGATAAAAATGGCATTTCGATGTATTCTTATTTCTAGCACTTGCCCCCTGCCCACACCAGCACCGGTGCATGGGCCGGTAACCTAGTAGAATTCAGCGGAAGCATAATAAAATCTTCCTACATAAAAGAGAGACCTTCATTATTATTCAACCTTCTACCTACGCATATAAAAATCGTTTTATTTTATTACTAGACATTTTAAGCCAAGGTTTTCTGATACCTAAGTAACGATCGAGCGAACATTTAGGCAAACGGACAGCCGCAGTCAGCCGCCCCGGTGGATGCCCGGTGCCGAGTGCGCGGCATGTATTTGCGTCGATTCATCGTCCCCCGCAACTTGATTACGAGTTTTACGAGAGGCGAGTGCCGCAAGGGAGCGCGCGCGGAGTGCGAAGGCACTGACTGTGCCCGTCACAACTAGTTAGTACTCCTTCGTAAGCGATCGCGAAAACCCGCATTGTGTCGTAAATCGACTAAAACGCATAGCCGACCTTTTTTTTTGGCGCGAATCACAGGGATGGCGGCCACGGAGGAACTAACTGGAATCCTATCAAGGAGACAAGAAATCAACGACAAATTAGAGGAAGGGCTCGAGGTCAAACCCAAATATAAATTCGTAAATGTGTACACGGAATTTCACGAGTTCTCCAGGAAGGAAATAAAACAATACGAGGAAACATTTAACAAGTAAGTGTTACCAAGTTAAAAATTGCAAAATCTTAATTTTAAAAAACGTAAAATAGACGAAAATAAGACTACGATGAAAGAGTGAAGCCTAAGTAGTATGTAACGAACATCTTAGTTTATTCTGATGATAAGGATTGCTAGTAAAGTCAACAAAACCTTAGTTGGAATCTACTAGGTAAGGTAAGAATAAACTAATATTTGTTTTGTTGTACTTTAATGCGATACACGCATGCCACTTAGTTGAAATTAACGTGACAACGAAAATTTTAAGCGAAGGTAGAACGGAATTAGTGAAAGTGTCGCAAATTACTCAATTCATATAAAATGTAACGTAATTAAATTATAACACAAGTGGATACCATTTATTAGGTGAAATGACAACATCGCATCGTCGTGGGAGACGAAAATGAATAGCAACACGACACGCTATGAATAACTTTAACTTTCCTGAACATAATGCGGAGTTAAACAATATTCACACGATGCTTTATGGTGATGAGTTTGTTCACTTTAGATATATAGGTTTTTTTTTGAGTTATTAATTAGGTACCAGTCGGTTAATTCGTTACCTACAATAAAACTATGAATATCGCGAACGTAATGCGTGAAGTCATTGATAAGATTACAAGTACTTAAATTATTCTGCGTATCTCTTTAGTTAACTAAAACTCGGATAAATTCGGCTGTTGAGTTCATGGAATTTCATAAAAACATACAAATAGTCATTTTGATTATATATGACTCCTAATCTCCTGACAACATTATCTATAGGTATCTAATACTATATTAATTTATATGACTTAAATCATAAATACACAAGACACATTTTAATATTTTATTACTTTTTAATTTAATGTTTCAGTGATAGTGGACAATGTTACATGTTCATTTTTAGCTAGCTAGCTATATTCTACAATACAATAACTTGCGACACAACACTATTGTGCAGAATCAATGGATCAAAACAACTGAAATCAGCGATAAAATAATAAATAATGTCTGTTCTTCAAAACTGAATATACCTATGTATTCATCGCATCCGCAAATGTAATTTGTTATTTTAATGCCGTTGTGAAAAATTGCGAGTGAACACTTTAAATTAAGAAATCTTAAATTAACAAGAATAAAAACTTCATCAACAGACATCATGAAAATGTAAATTCTTCAAATTTACTTTAAATGTACTTTAGTAAAGACTATGTATATTGATTTATACTTTTTAGTGCTTGCGTTATTTTTAAATCGGTTTTTATTTTTGTTAAAAATGTTTTTATTATCCACTTTTTATAAGCCCGAGCAATATCAACTAAAACTTCAACCACATAAAAGACGTAGGTGGGGCGGCGCCCGGCGCGAACAATGTCATTTTCATACAAAATGAAGAAGCGTTCTGTCTGGACTTTATTTTATTTTTCTATGTGACCACCTTGGGAGCATACCCTTGCGATGACAAAAAGAATCAGCCAATAATTGACAGAGAAAACGCGTAACAAACATTCAATAAAAAAACGAATTGAGAACCTCCTCCTTCTTGAAGGAGGTTGAAACTTAAATAAAGTACTTAAAACGAAATCTGAATTTTTAACTATAGCCAAATCTATTTTAATTCATGTAATATATAATAATGAAGCATTAAATAAATCATAATTATTGTTTGGAAGAAAAAAAATACCTAGTGTACAAGCTAGATATCGTATTATTATTGTATCAAAATATTGTGGTTTTCCTTTAAGTGGACATGACATTATATATACATATAATGTAAAATATAAAAATAAAATTAGTCACTGTACAATGAATAAGTAAGTTAAACATAAATTTACTTGTCAACTGAAGGTGATTCACGGCAGGTTGACTCGATTACTTATTAAATAGATACGGTCAAGTTCCTACGTGTTAAGTTTGATTTATTTATTTACTAAATCCTCCAAGCATACTGGAATATCGATATTTACTTCTCTTTCTGAGATTAAGCAGGGCTTCTAACAATTAAGAATAAATACATACAATCACGCCATATTTCCTAGCGGGGCTGGCAGCATTAAAACGTACGATGTTGTATGCACAAAGTACATAGACAAAGTATATATTTCTTTTTTGTTACAGAAAGTCAGATAAATAAACGGAATTGGAAGTATTTTCCTATTGCCATTGCCATATGCTTTTGAGTACCTATGTTGATTGCGCGGAAACTTTCTAATATTCCAAAACTGTTGTCGCAAACTTTGTATAAAATCAGAGACTAGGAGCGACAAGATGGAAGAAACAGGTAATTTTCTTACAAAACCCTATTTTAGGATTTTGTGGAATTACCAATCTAAAAACTTGTCAATTTATCTTGTTTATTATGAAACAATAAAATTGTCGATTTCCGCAAACGCACTGGTGAAGTGAGTGACTGATATTATCTTGTGACGTATAAACCAGTAGTTTATTGAATCATCGGGGTATCTGAGAGGAAGTCCGGCGAACGAGTGTGCGACAAAGTCAATGTTGGGTCATTGGGTGCGTGCGAGATTCTATGTGTCAGACAGACCAGTATGTTTATAGTACCACATCAACAATACTATAAAGACAATACAAACACAGAATATCAGAAAATAGTATTATTTTATAGGTACTACAATTCCAGAGCCGACACATTATACTTTGTAAAACAATGAAAACATGACTTTTCAAGTTTCTTAAAGCAGAAGAAATATTGAAAAGCCAATTGCTGGTATGATGAAATGAGCAGCTATGCAATCAACCTAATCGGAAAGGATACGAGTATCAAATCATTTAGTAATTTGCAAACAAAACGGATCTTCACTGTGTGTTGCAATCTTGAAAACTTTATAATGTGAACGTTCTCTTTATCAGAGCGTTGTGTTGTTTTGAATGGATGCGCGATCGTCATTTCACAAATCTATTTACGAATAAGAGTGATACTGACAAGTAATTTAAGTACCTAGTCTTGCCATAAATATTGTTACAACGAAAAATCAATTTTTTTGCTACATACATCATTTATTATTATGTTAGTTTACACAATTAATTATAATTAAAAAATATTAAAAAAAATATGAAGCTCATTCAAAATGATCTCTATTGGCTTCAATACAGTGCTTTAAACGTTGAGGCCGGTCATCAATAGAAACACGCACTCTCTCTATGGGAACATTCTCCACTGCCAATCTTATGGACAAGTTTAGGGACTACAAATTATCATGGCGTGTTGAAAATGACGTACTCTCTTAAACTGACCATAAATCATAAATCAGCGGATTAAGATCGGGACTAAATGACGGTCAGTCCTCAGCTCTGATAATGTCAGAAACGTTCGTTTCCAACCACATTTGGGTGGATCGAGCTTTATGACCCGGTGCTGAGTCTTTCTGAAACGACAATTCTTGGTTATGAAACATACTGTTGTTGAAAATGGTATACTTAGCACCATTTTTCATTGTCATAGTTTTCGTTTCAATATGACATAAATTTTACTTTACAAAAATATAGTACCATTCCTGAATTTCCAAAAAGTTCTAACGTGTGGCGAATATTGAGCAAATACCTGACGACCAAAAATTTTGCTGATACGCCATTGAAGTAGATATTCTTGAAATTTCATTTTTCTATATCTATTATCCTGATAAACTGGTTAAACCTTTTTTTATATTTGGTCTATTGCGGTAGTAATATCAATAATTTAATTTAGCTTAAACATAAAGATAAACTCTTTCATCGACTTTTAAGCGAACGAAATTCGCAGGATCTGCTACTACTTTATAAAAATAAACTTATATAAACATACAAGCAAACGTTTGTACTCGTTTTTTGTATGTAGTACGAATTGCAAAACTGCCTATAGCTCAAGTATATAGCTATGTTAACTTATCTGCATTTTGCGGTTGCTAAGACTGCAGTAGCTTGCTGCATAGTTACTCACCCGAATAATAAATACCTAGTTATTGTTTTTATAATATACAAACTCACTGTAAAACTTTAAGCTTTATACACGTTGTTTATACATATTAAGCATGAGGTGACTAAATAAAATATTTTATTAAAAAAATGATTTACTGAGGTTGGTAGTAAGTGTAAAATATTGTGAGATAAGTGTGTGTTTGGTGCCTAGCCAATAGTGCGCGTACCCAACCTATACTTATTGAATTCAATAGATTCGAAAAGGCCCTGTCCGTTGATTAACAACTGCTATAGAAAAAGTATTGTCAGTCAAAATATTAACGTAAAATATTAGGAATACCTACATGTGACGCATTTTTATTGCTTGCTTTTTAAATTATTAATATTTCGGTATCAAAAAGTATTATTAAACAACGAAAAAAAGACGCTATTTAACATAGTCAAATGCAGTAGTATGCTATGATTCTGGTTTAACGTAAGCTTTTTGGTCTAAAGTACTTTATTCTATTTTTCTTCAAACTTTATCATCAGAAGTGGCGAAGGCGCATTGCAACATCCTCCTAAGCTATAAATTTATCAAAGCTTAACCAGACACTAGTTTTAATTTGTAGGTCATCATCATTAGGTTTCGCTAGTTCCCAAGACTCTTAAATTGATATTGAACGACCAATAAAAATTCCCCTGATAATTTAGCGTTATTGTAATGAAATGCGAGTTGCCATTTCAGATCAAAGGTTTGGGGAACGTATTTTTTAACCTACTTTGGATTTCAGCATGATGCCGAGCCAACCGACTTCGACACTGTTTCACTGTCGACCTAGTTTTGCGCGCGTTAATAGTTTATTAAGAAGATTAACTTGACTTTTTACTATGGTGGTAATGTTGAATATATAATGACATTGTGAAAATAGGATATTCAAACTATGTATTATTGTAATCCTTATTAAAAAAAACTATGGCAGATTGTCAACTGTCTATTGTTACATTTTTAACCAACATATCACAAGCAATTTTACTGCTTAAAAGGATGTACCAACCTCAAATATTGTGTTGTAGGCTAAGTTACTGAAATAAAATTATTTGTATTTTGTAAATGGCATCATAAATGAGGTAAACTGATAATGTATGATCGTTTAAAGGTTTTTTTTAAATCGAATATTTTATTACTGTCAAGTATTCCTCAATTTCATGTTTTGCACTAAAAGGTGTAAAAATAAGTTAATTCTGTAATGACAAAGTGTAATTGTGTGTTTAGTATTTTAAGAAATTTCATATTAACCTTTTCATTTTCTTAAACAAAAATAAATCTTGTTTCTTCTTTGTGCTTCCAAAATCAACATAATAATATGTAGTCCTTAGATGCAGTCGTACGTAGGTTAGCACTACTGTTAGACTTAGCACCTACCATTCTGTACTGGGTCAGCCAGCGTGGTGGGTTATTTATGGTGGTTTCTTTACTATATTTGCTATTTCTTCTTTCAAATGTTTAATACTTGTAAAGGTATTCATTTGACATTGAGGTTTAGCTACAATGCTAAGAGAAGGCGCTGCCGTGCCTAAGAAATACTAGAGATAATTCGACACGGAAAATAAGGGGCACGGTAGCATAATGGTCAGTGGATCTGCCCTGATAGCGGAGGGTGCGAGTTCAAGTCCCGTCTGCTGCCTGGTCCGCGTGGATTATTTAATAGTTAAATTTTCTTTAGATTCCTATCTCTATTTGCAAATTAATATAATTATATAATTCTTTTTCCTATACTTTCTGTTGTTTTACAGAAAATTATGAAGTTTATTTATATTATCTACATTCATTCATACAATCTAATTAAGTTCATAATTACGTAGAGTGAATTTTTATAAACTTATTGTAAGAACATTAAAATAACTGACAATTAACTTGACGACGTAAGTAATGACATAATAGTTAATGTGTCTATGCGGAATTACCAAAATTATTGGGCAAAAAATTAATGAATTTTTTTTTTTCACAACTTGAAACTATTGTAGATCACGCGATTGTGAAATAGAAATGAAATGATATTTTAAATAGCAAATTGTTAACTGTTTTATAGAAAAATGAACGAACAAAAGAATAAATATTTTTAGCAGGAAGGATTGCACTTGTTGCGAATAAAGAAATTTTTTAAAGATTTGCAAGTCTTAAGTGGTAGTGGTAGTGGGCAGGGCACATTTCAAGGAGGACTGACGGCCGTTGGGGCGTAAATATTCTCGAGTGGCGGCCGCGTACCAGACGCAGCGTTAGTAAGCCCCCCACAAGGTGGACGGACCGACGACGGCGACGATCTGGTGAAGGTCGCGGGAAGCCGCTAGGTGCGGGCAGCGCCGGTTTTGAATTCCTTAGGGAAGGCCTATGTCCAGCAGTGGGCGTCTCTCGGCTGATATGATGATAGTGATGAAGTATTTTTTTAACAACGAACACCTTAAAAGAAGTCTAATAAAACAAATCCCTGCAGGAGGCGATATCGTTTTTAAAAGATGTTCTATACACAGAGAATGCATTTCGAGTTCTATAAATACTCTACTTACTTCGTTTTTAATTTTAGTATCATTACGTAGAATAAGTAAATGCCGCAAAACATAGATTTGTTTAAATGACAAAGCGATATACAAAATAACTATTTCCAGAATCTTACTACCGTAGGCACGGTAATAATATATAGATAATATTACCGTGCCGTAGGTAACCTATTATACGTAGGTACATTGATTTCATTAATTATTTAATTAATGATCTTCTCTAATGGCTTAACATACTGGATTTGCTCGCCCGATTTCATGTTATTTCAGTTCCAATGGAACATAATAACGATTTATTCGCTATCGTTTTACAATAAGCAATTTTTATAAATCGATAGGTAATGAAAAAACATTTATTGTTATTAGGATATGTCCACAGGGTTGAACAAAGAGTAAGTTTGGCCGTTGTAATGTTGTATAATTATCTGTACTCGTGTTCATTATTAATTATTGGTCTCAGATTATATTAAACACTGCGAATCGACGATTGTACATCAATTGATTGATGTAAGTATAATACAGTTATTGTTTTATCTTATGCTAGAGGTAATCGCCCGCCTGACTAACAGGCTTACCTTGCTTCACCTTGACAAAACCGGACTAGACAATGCAATTTATATTCCCTCCATTCACTAACATTAAGATGGTATTCAATGCATTTCAACGTATATAAAATTAAATATTAATATCCTTTCTATAGTTTAGGTACTGTTAAACACGTACGAGTACCTACATACTTGCGCATTTGTTGTTAATTGAAATTAACTAAAATGATGGTGGTCTAATGAAGTGGACCTTGCACCTAAAGCTAAAAAATTACATTTACATGGGATATCTTCTTCAACCTTTATCCACCCACTGCTGGGTACAGGTCTCCTCCATGGTTCCATTACACGGAATATGACTGATTTAAAAAAATCTCAAAATATTTTGCTAGATGGAATCAATATTTAAAAGATAATTCATTTCTTTCTATTAATTTACACGAGAAACGATCGAATTGATTCTCTAAGAGCTTCGATTAGTTTTTATAGCTCAATAAATATTGGCAGGTTAAAATAAAGCACTGAATAGAAATTATTGCATTTGGATACACTGAGTTATATATTTAGTACCAGATAAGACCAGATCACAAGATTATAATGTTCAGTATTACGGAGTTGTTTAACAAAAAAGAGTATCCTTTGATCCTGTTATATTACGTTCCGCTGGCCGAGCTCAGAAAATAATAATGATCACAAAGGCTGAGCGTTGCTTGTAACATTATCCACTATAACGTAGATTACATTTACCGATATTGTATGCCTGTTCTATAAATAGGTGGAATAGCTTGTGCTGTTCACTTCCTAGTAGGTGTGTAGTTATATATTTTCTTTGGTAAGGTTTCCAAATTACCCATAATCGGCCATAACTATCGAAGGAACGTAGGTATTGAATTTTTGAATTATATACTAATGTAGCTATAGGTACTTCTATCTCTATCAATTATTGAGACTCGAAAATTAACAAAGAATCGTACTCGTTACGCGAAAGTGGCATATTTAAAGAATATAATACAAGATAATTAGTATTCGGCGTGCAGAACTACCTACAAAGACATTCATAACTTTTGACGGACAACCGGACAACGGTGTTTCTTTCCAACTAAAGATTTGACCTGTATTGTAGGTAGGTAGGTACCTATTTATCGTGTGTAGTGTGTGTGTAACGTCACTGGGCTACTATCGAAATAATGAAAGTACCAATAACTATTTAAATCGTAGTAAGAAAACAGACGAAGGAGAGCACTACAGTTATAAAATTGCAGTAATACATAAAACATTTCATAATTAAGAACAATAAGTCTTGTCTGTTTGGGGTTCTTAAGAAACCCAAAAATTGTAAAATCAGAGGAAAGTAAAATTCGGGTAAAACTTAGATTAAGTCAGGATGTTTTTTTTAAAACTAAGAGTTAAATTCATGAACGTCCGCCCCATGGACCATGGATACAATAGCAAATTATGTCATTGATCCTAAACTTAGTATATTTGTCATCAGGTTTGACGAAGGACGAGATGGATTTCTTGACCTCACAGAGGTAAAACGAATGATGGAGAGGTTGGGCGCTCCACAGACGCACCTAGGACTGAAGGCGATGATCTCTGAAGTGGACGAGGATGGCGATAACAAAATTAGCTTTAGGGAATTTTTACTTATTTACAGGTAAGACCTATCATAGGTAACAAAAACTATTATGAATATATGATTATTGTAATGAAAAGTATGAAACCCTAAATAAAAGAAAAATAGTGTAAGTAAGTAATTACTTTTTGCTAACAAAATCACATTAATTGATGTTTCATTAAATAATTTTGACTGCGTCCGTGTCGTATACGTAGTATCGTATACATAGAGAGGCGATGTGAAAGACAGTTTCGGTGTTAAAATTAACAAAACTCTTCTTCTTGCTACGGGCGTTTTCGCAACTCGACGTCCTTATGGCGCCTGTTTTGCGTGAGGAGGGTGTATGGCCGGAATCACTCAAACAACAAAACTCACCTGCGACGATCCAAGTTGATCGCCGCAAAAAAGAGGACGAGTCGCAAGTGTGTATGAAAAGCATGAAAAGAGTAATGACTGTGAATGAAGCGAAAGATGTGTGTAGTGTCTTAGAGCATCTAAGGCGTAGTGTATGTATGGACCTTGGACAAAGATTTTCAGTAAGGACCATAGTAGGGATTTGGTACGGACCGGACGGTGTCTCTATAACTTTGTCTTTGCCTACACCATCCACCCGGGAATTGGTGTGACGAAAGACAGAAGATCATTAAATAATGTTTGCAATTTGGTTGAGTAGGGTGCTGTGGTTGAGCGTTGGGTGACAACAGAATTGCAAACATCTCTGTACAGACAGAAACATCATAAAGTTATTAACTAAATATCTATTGCAGGCTGTATGCAATCGCTACATTGTGCAGCCTGCAGTTGGCAGCGTGTTTTAAAATATAATTAGGTACAATAACTTTAAACAGAATCTAACAACAAACGTTTATTTACAGAAAAGCACGCGCTGGTGAGCTAGAAACAGATTCTGGCTTGGACGCGTTTGCGAGGTTAACCGAAATTAATGTCGACCAAGTTGGTGTGAACGGCGCTAAGAACTTTTTCGAGGCCAAGATCGAGGAGCTCGCTAAATCAAATAAATTCCATGATGAGATCATACAAGAACAAGAAGAAAAGCGCCGTGAAGCAGAGGAAAAAGCGCAGCGGCGGCTAAGGTTTAAGGAAAAAGCAGCTCTATTCCAACACTAAGAGAGCACAGTATTATAAAAAAAATCTAGTCTATAAGCTGTTACCATGGCTTAAGTAATATTGCCACAAGATTACATTTAACTTAAATCGAATCTCCTATGAACTATTCGCTATATCAGAGATGTAGCTGATGTAGGAATAAGTTTTAAGAACCACATAACAAGAGGAGTGTCAGAAACTAAAATTATTATCAACCTGCCTAAAGCATAAAACATCGAATTTACCATTATTAGCACATGCCAAAATAATGGGCTTCGCCTTTAATAGAGAAACTTATTTTTAGAATAAATTGTTTAGAGTTATTAAGAGAATAAAATACTATCCCAATATCCTACTTAAATTGAATGCTTAATTAAGAGCAACATTGATTTAAAAATTTTACAATTTAATTATTGCATTTAAACAAATAATGCAGTTATTATTTTGCAATAATAAAAATCAAACTTTGTAATAGGAAATTCCTAATAATTGAATTAATTTCTATTTAAAGAGACCCATAATTTGTAATACCTAAATGATTGTTAATATTATTAATTATTGTATAAATGTTTATCAGAACTTTTTTGAAACGCTGTGTTGCCTTCTATTATAATTGTTTAGTGAAAGTTTACAAGTTATTATACTTTTATGTGATGTTAATTATAATGATAATTATGTAAGTGAATTTTGAATAAAACATTATGTATAATATGATCAATTTATTTACGAATGTTTACCTTTATTTTATACTTAGCCACATTTTATATTTATCAGTTAGGTATTTGGATATCTCAGTTTAATTAGAATATCTATTTAAAAAGAAAAGAAATTCCTACAAAATTAAAATGATTGATGGCAATAGGGAATATGCATGTATTTTTTTTATATTTTTAATACATTTTTTCATCATTATAAAATAGTAAAAAAATATAAATACTGTTGGAAATGCTCAAATTAGTTTAAAAAAAATATATATAAAAAATTGCTTAAATTTGATCTGTTTGAACACTGCTGAAGTGAACAAACCAAATTGATAGACAATGATACAAGTTGAAGAATTATAATTTTTTAATAAAAGCAGAAAATTAAGCCAACAGAAAGAAATAGGTAAATAGAACAGACAATGTCAAAAAACAACCACGGAGTAAAAAACTACATCAGCTATCAAAATAGCAGAGGTCCGCAACAGCTGCCAAAAGCCTTGAATGACGACACAAGCCGCTACCAGTGTTTGTTCACTAGTTGAACAGTTACTTTTGGTTATTTTATTTTTAGTTTTAAAAACTATTCACACCATGGAAAAAATCTAAAAATCCATTTTATAGATATTGCCTGTACCAATGTACAAAAATACTGCTATAAGTATACCAGATAAAATGTTTTTTCCTGTTCATAAAGAAGCAAAAACACGAAAACAATGGTGTAAGATCACTTTAACATAAGTATACTATATTTGGATAGCTAACATGGGTAGAATTGATCAGATGTAGGTTTTGCTTATTTCGAAAAACAAGCGAACGTCCTTTGGAACTTTTGTTTTAAGAACTATACTAATCTTACCTGTCTTTTTGTTGGTATTTAACTAAAATTTTTATTTATTTCAGATAGAGGAAGATACAGCAAATTATGTTCAATACACACTACGTTACACTATGGTTAAAGGAAAAGGAAGGAGTTGTACCTTATCAATTCTAGTGCCAAAACCTAATATGCCACAACCACTTGGGAGAATAGGTGTTATTTAGAGACAAAGATTAGCAAACATTACTTTAATATCGGTATTATTTATCAACATATTTAAAATAAAATATTACTTAAGTTAAAATATATCCTGAATATAAAGCTTTTGCTAGGACGAAGCTAGGACTGAAGGCGATGATCTCTGAAGTGGACGAGGATGGCGATAACAAAATTAGCTTTAGGGAATTTTTACTTATTTACAGGTAAGACCTATCATAGGTAACAAAAACTATTATGAATATATGATTATTGTAATGAAAAGTATGAAACCCTAAATAAAAGAAAAATAGTGTAAGTAAGTAATTACTTTTTGCTAACAAAATCACATTAATTGATGTTTCATTAAATAATTTTGACTGCGTCCGTGTCGTATACGTAGTATCGTATACATAGAGAGGCGATGTGAAAGACAGTTTCGGTGTTAAAATTAACAAAACTCTTCTTCTTGCTACGGGCGTTTTCGCAACTCGACGTCCTTATGGCGCCTGTTTTGCGTGAGGAGGGTGTATGGCCGGAATCACTCAAACAACAAAACTCACCTGCGACGATCCAAGTTGATCGCCGCAAAAAAGAGGACGAGTCGCAAGTGTGTATGAAAAGCATGAAAAGAGTAATGACTGTGAATGAAGCGAAAGATGTGTGTAGTGTCTTAGAGCATCTAAGGCGTAGTGTATGTATGGACCTTGGACAAAGATTTTCAGTAAGGACCATAGTAGGGATTTGGTACGGACCGGACGGTGTCTCTATAACTTTGTCTTTGCCTACACCATCCACCCGGGAATTGGTGTGACGAAAGACAGAAGATCATTAAATAATGTTTGCAATTTGGTTGAGTAGGGTGCTGTGGTTGAGCGTTGGGTGACAACAGAATTGCAAACATCTCTGTACAGACAGAAACATCATAAAGTTATTAACTAAATATCTATTGCAGGCTGTATGCAATCGCTACATTGTGCAGCCTGCAGTTGGCAGCGTGTTTTAAAATATAATTAGGTACAATAACTTTAAACAGAATCTAACAACAAACGTTTATTTACAGAAAAGCACGCGCTGGTGAGCTAGAAACAGATTCTGGCTTGGACGCGTTTGCGAGGTTAACCGAAATTAATGTCGACCAAGTTGGTGTGAACGGCGCTAAGAACTTTTTCGAGGCCAAGATCGAGGAGCTCGCTAAATCAAATAAATTCCATGATGAGATCATACAAGAACAAGAAGAAAAGCGCCGTGAAGCAGAGGAAAAAGCGCAGCGGCGGCTAAGGTTTAAGGAAAAAGCAGCTCTATTCCAACACTAAGAGAGCACAGTATTATAAAAAAAATCTAGTCTATAAGCTGTTACCATGGCTTAAGTAATATTGCCACAAGATTACATTTAACTTAAATCGAATCTCCTATGAACTATTCGCTATATCAGAGATGTAGCTGATGTAGGAATAAGTTTTAAGAACCACATAACAAGAGGAGTGTCAGAAACTAAAATTATTATCAACCTGCCTAAAGCATAAAACATCGAATTTACCATTATTAGCACATGCCAAAATAATGGGCTTCGCCTTTAATAGAGAAACTTATTTTTAGAATAAATTGTTTAGAGTTATTAAGAGAATAAAATACTATCCCAATATCCTACTTAAATTGAATGCTTAATTAAGAGCAACATTGATTTAAAAATTTTACAATTTAATTATTGCATTTAAACAAATAATGCAGTTATTATTTTGCAATAATAAAAATCAAACTTTGTAATAGGAAATTCCTAATAATTGAATTAATTTCTATTTAAAGAGACCCATAATTTGTAATACCTAAATGATTGTTAATATTATTAATTATTGTATAAATGTTTATCAGAACTTTTTTGAAACGCTGTGTTGCCTTCTATTATAATTGTTTAGTGAAAGTTTACAAGTTATTATACTTTTATGTGATGTTAATTATAATGATAATTATGTAAGTGAATTTTGAATAAAACATTATGTATAATATGATCAATTTATTTACGAATGTTTACCTTTATTTTATACTTAGCCACATTTTATATTTATCAGTTAGGTATTTGGATATCTCAGTTTAATTAGAATATCTATTTAAAAAGAAAAGAAATTCCTACAAAATTAAAATGATTGATGGCAATAGGGAATATGCATGTATTTTTTTTATATTTTTAATACATTTTTTCATCATTATAAAATAGTAAAAAAATATAAATACTGTTGGAAATGCTCAAATTAGTTTAAAAAAAATATATATAAAAAATTGCTTAAATTTGATCTGTTTGAACACTGCTGAAGTGAACAAACCAAATTGATAGACAATGATACAAGTTGAAGAATTATAATTTTTTAATAAAAGCAGAAAATTAAGGCAACAGAAAGAAATAGGTAAATAGAACAGACAATGTCAAAAAACAACCACGGAGTAAAAAACTACATCAGCTATCAAAATAGCAGAGGTCCGCAACAGCTGCCAAAAGCCTTGAATGACGACACAAGCCGCTACCAGTGTTTGTTCACTAGTTGAACAGTTACTTTTGGTTATTTTATTTTTAGTTTTAAAAACTATTCACACCATGGAAAAAATCTAAAAATCCATTTTATAGATATTGCCTGTACCAATGTACAAAAATACTGCTATAAGTATACCAGATAAAATGTTTTTTCCTGTTCATAAAGAAGCAAAAACACGAAAACAATGGTGTAAGATCACTTTAACATAAGTATACTATATTTGGATAGCTAACATGGGTAGAATTGATCAGATGTAGGTTTTGCTTATTTCGAAAAACAAGCGAACGTCCTTTGGAACTTTTGTTTTAAGAACTATACTAATCTTACCTGTCTTTTTGTTGGTATTTAACTAAAATTTTTATTTATTTCAGATAGAGGAAGATACAGCAAATTATGTTCAATACACACTACGTTACACTATGGTTAAAGGAAAAGGAAGGAGTTGTACCTTATCAATTCTAGTGCCAAAACCTAATATGCCACAACCACTTGGGAGAATAGGTGTTATTTAGAGACAAAGATTAGCAAACATTACTTTAATATCGGTATTATTTATCAACATATTTAAAATAAAATATTACTTAAGTTAAAATATATCCTGAATATAAAGCTTTTGATTCATTGGCTCTGATCCATGTCTGATGCATTCTGGAAAGTTTCATGTTGTTCATAAGATTTATTTTGATCTATATGATTACTTAAATCAAATTGTTTTCACTGCATTGGAGGTAAATTTTCTAAGTTGACTTGCTGCATGTTGGCGAGTGTCTCAATTAATGTTGCGTTCTGACAAAAATATTATGATAATAAGTAAAAGTGTTTTATTAAAGCAATATATTTTAAATTAAGTATATAAAGTCTACTACTGTTATCAAGCAATATTTTTTTTAATAGTAGTTACTTACTTGTTTTATGTTATTTTCGAAGTCTCCACCACTACTTGTAAAATCTTTGATTTGTTGCAGTTCGATTGATCTGAAAAAAGTAAAAAAAAAAACGTATTTTCAGCCTTCTGTAGATTGTTCTGTTCTGACTGATATTTAAAACGTAATGCACATACATCAATCTCAAAAGATAATTTGCAGTAGTCAATTCCTTTTGTAAATCTTGTTGTAATTGTTGATTAACTTGCTCCACTGCAGACATACTCAGAAAAAAACTATAACTTCTCAAAATTAAAATAATCTGCTTCCGCTTGGCCGTTGCTTTAATTCTATTTTGATTTTGAACCAGTTTTTTTTGTTAAGTTCTCCCTTTTCAGGTAAGGCAAGGGGACCAATGCCCATACAGCCTAGTCTTAAGTTAAATTATTCTGTTTTTCTTTTTACATTAGAATGTCGGTGTGACGCATTGTAATGTTTCTTGAAGTGTTTGGCACGAAATATATCGAGCTGGCTTTTTCGATAAGCTTCTATGAGGTAGTCAATACTACAATAAAATTCTCACGTCCACTTGACCGGAATAGCGTATATTTTGACGATTATACTAATTCTTCAGTTACGAAGACAGTTGTAACACAAAATCACACCAATTTTATTTCACAATATCCACTATGAACGAATTTAAGAATAATTAAAATAAGACGCCAACCACACTCGATGAAATCCCGCCAAAAACTCATTTGAACCAGTGTTTGACAGAGTTGCCGTATTCGATACATAAGATCACATCGGATTGCCGTATTTTTAAATAAAAATCATGATATTGCCGTATTACTTATTTTTATTTATTAAAATTTATAGGTTGTAGAATAGTAACTATATTATAAAGGAAAAAAAATAACCTGCTCATTATTATCATCGCCATACAGATTTCTAATGGACTCAACTACTAGTCGAGTCAATGAAGCTTTTTTTATTTTATTTTATTTTTATTTTTTCTTTATTTGGGAAACAAACAATGAATTAATACTTATACCTAGATCTAATTAACAAACATACATCAATAAAGTTTCCACTATAATATAAAACATATAAAGGAGTTCAAGTTAAAATTGAGAAAGAAAAAAGACGTTAATGTTTTTACCAATAAAAAAAAAAAGAAAATAACAAGTCTGGTTGGTTACAATTAATGATTAAGAACCATATCGTGGATATATTTTTTACAATCTTTGAGTGAACAGTTAAATATGTCGATTGATGTGAACCTATAGTTATAATCAGTACAAGACCTTATCACGAAAGTATTAGCAGTATATTTGGTGCTAATTATAGGTAAACTAAATAAACTTTTTGAACGGGAGCCTGCCCGAGGGCATCTTAAACCAATGCTATTCAAAAGGAATGGAGAGTCAATGAGATTGTTCATAATTTTATAAAGAAAGACTTGATCACTCTCAACACGACGATCCGTTAAGGAAGAAACAATTATCACAGGTTGGTTACATAGATGTGCTCTGTAATTTAAATATTTCGAAAATTTATGATTGATTCTCTCTATTGAATTTATATGAACCTTATACTGTGGGTTCCATACAGTGGACGCATATTCTAAAATAGAACGGACAAAGGAGTTAAACAATAGCATTAATGTAGAAAAGTGCTTGAAGTCTTTTCCTATTCTAATTATAAACCCAAGCATACGCAACGCCCTAGTTGTAATATCATTAATATGCGTCTCAAACGTCAGTTTGCTATCTAGGGTCACACCCAAATCCTTGATTACTGTTACTCTGTTTATCCTTTTACCATTGAGATTGTAATTTAATTTTATTGCTTTAATTTTACGAGTAAAGGTGATAACACTACATTTATTCGGATTAAGATGGAGGCAATTATTATGACAGTAATTGCAAAGACTGTCAAGATCACTCTGGAGTAAAGCAGCATCCTGGGGAGATGTGACTTTTCTAAAGATCTTCATATCATCAGCATAAATTAAGATATTAGAATATTTAAGAACTGAAACTACATTATTAATGAACAAATTAAAGAAGAAAGGGCCGAGATGGGATCCCTGTGGCACACCCGATGTGACCGGGACAAAAGTTGAACAGTGCCCCTTTACAGTAACTGCCTGACTACGGTCTCTGAGGTAAGATTCTATCCACCGTAAAAGGTCACCATGTATACCAGCCTCACTAATCCTCTGCATTAAAATAGGGTGCTGAATTTTGTCGAAGGCCTTGGAGTAGTCAGTATACACCACATCCACCTGACTACCCTTATCCATATCCATGGTGACTCGATGCACAAACTCGCATAAATTGGTTTCGGTGGATCTCTTATTTATAAAACCATGTTGTTCATTCACAATTACATGCCGTAAAAATGGAAAAACTGAGTCATACACAATTTTTTCAAATAGCTTAGGTATGACACTAATTTTAGAAATAGGCCTGTAATTTTGAATATTGTGTTTATCGCCAGTTTTAAATACAGGGACAACATGGCACTGCTTCCAAATCAAAGGCATTTTTCCGGTTTCCAAAGAAAGCTTAAACAAAAGGTACAACGGCAGTGCTAAAGCTTTATGGCACATTTTTAAGAAAAATGGAGGAATACCATCTGGGCCACAACCTTTCACAATGTTAAGGCTCTTGAGATGTTTCTGAATTAATGATACAGTAATATTAACAGATCCTATGGAAATGACACCTAAATTAGTCGTCCCAGTCAATTGTGAGGAAATATCCAAACGAGGTTCAAAGGCGGAACAAAAGTAATCATTAAACATAGAGCAAATCTGCTCCCCATTGCTTGAAAACTGATCATTAAAAAACAAAGTGTCAGGCATATCAGAAGTAGCTTTTTTTGACTTAACAAAAGACCAAAAGTGTTTACTATTTCTTTTTATCATACTTTCAGCATTACTTACATATTTGTCATAACATTCGTTTTGAACTCGTTTTTGTCGTTCACGCAGAAAACTAAAAGTATCATAGTCACATTGTCTACGATAAATTTTCCATTTTTTGTGAAACTTCAACTTCTCTTTTATAACCTTTATAAGGGCCGCAGAAAACCAGGGAGGATACCGATGACCACATCTAATTATCTTGCTTGGAACATGCCTAGAAATAACAGTGTTCAGCTCAGCATAAAACCGTTCAACAGCCGTATCAATATCACAACCGTTAAGAAGTTCATGCCAATTTATCGAAGCTAACTCACTGCTCAATGTTTCATAATTAGCAACTTTATACAGAAAAACAGTACGTGACACCGACCGCAACGTGTTTTTTACCTGGAAACCCGGTGGAACAGCTTCGATTTTGATGATTTTTTTAAATAATTTTGTTTTTGACGTGACAACGTCTTAAATTAGGTTGCGGCTGGGAGTCACTTATGAAAAAGTGTAACGCTCGGTAACGTTACGATGAGTCTCTCGTGTTAAGTTTAAGTTTACATGTACAATGTTTTAGTAAACAAAATATATTTCTATAGTTAAAATTTGTGCAATTCTTATTTTCATTCAATTCCTTGTTCCTATTGTGCAATTTAATTATATTCATATCAATAAATATTCTACCGAGAAAAAGACGTTGTCACGTAAAATCTTCGCCCGTAAAACCGACTTTACAGGCAACCATATTTTTTTTTTATATTATTTGAAATCAGAAACCTCTGGAGAGGGCGAAATAATTTTTTATATTGTTTAAACAATTTTTATCACAATTGAAAATTCACAAAAATAATATGTTTACGTTATTGTTTTCATATTGTTATCACAAATAATTTTAATTTACATGTTATTATATGAAAAACTTTTAAAAACTGTTAAGAGGATGTGGTATGTTGGGTGATGGCGGCAGGTTATAATAAATACAAAGACGTAGATAGGTTGGTGTCCATTTATTGAAGAAGAAGGCTTAATGGTACAAAACATACTTATTTATAATATTAGTGCACTACGTAGTTACACACACACACACACTTATAAAATATAACACACAATATTATTACAAAACATCAGCATTTCACGTGGCCTACTTTCGTGTCATTCAATGTTGCGTTGTATTATTAATACATATTTATTAAATTATTTTCATACTATCACACGCCCCCCAAAAATCTCCATTACACCCCTCTCCTCAAAAAAGAAAAAAAAAAGTGTTACATTTTTTTTTCAACCACATACATTCAGCTAAATATTATCATTATAAAGTTTCGTATTATTCTTATGTACTACGTACTCTCTATTATTTTTTAATATCTTTACATTAGGTGACAATTCCTCTATTACTTCATAAGGGCCGTTATACACTCTATCTAACTTATCTCTTATTTGATTTTTTACCAAAATTAAATCTCCTTTTTTATATGTTATCGGGTAACTATTTTTATCAAATGTAGTTTTTCTACTCGAGGAGCTCGATGGCGCGGGTGGTTAGCGCGTTCGGCTGCGATCGTTGAAGTTAAGCAACTTTCGCAGTGGTCGGTCATTGGATGGGTGACCAAAAATTTAATAACATGAGCTCCTCCGTGCTTCGGAAGGCACGTTAAGCCGTTGGTCCCGGCTGCATCTGCAGTCGTTAGCACCCACCAATCCGCACTGGGCCCGCGTGGTGGGTTATGGCCCAATCTCCCTATTCCATCCATAGGGAAGGCCTGTGCCCCAGCAGTGGGGACATTAATAGGCTGATGATGAAATGAAATGAAAAATGTAGTTTTTCTACATAATTTATTAGTTAATAAATTTTTTCGCGCATCACACAGTGCTCTTTGTAGTCTATGTCGAAGTTCCTTAGGATAGTCATCATAGTTATATAAGGGAGTTACAGAGTCACTTAAGTTACTAGGTAAAATACAATTTTTTCCAAACACTAGCTCGTAGGGAGTATATTTTGTTTGCGTGTGTACCGAGGTGTTGAATGAGAAACACCAGTACGGAACCCAACTACTCCAATTGCTTTTGTGACTCTCACATTGTATTCTTAGAAAAGTGCCGAGATGTTTGTGAGTATTTTCTAACGATCCCATAGTTTCATGGTGATATGCAGTGGACTGTAATTTTTTAATACCTAATAAGCTACATATTTCGGTCATAATTTCGTTAAGAAATTCTGTTCCCTGGTCTGTAATTATTTCTTTTGGGATTCCATATCTAAGGATAAAATTATTTACAAAAGCTCTCGCTACCGATTCGGCGTCTTTGCGCTGCAAGGGATAGGCTTCAACGAACTTTGTTAGGTCGCACTGTAGAGTTAGTATGTACCTATGATTGTAATCGTCAACTTGTAATGGTCCCATTATATCTAAACTAATTCTTTCGAAAGACGAATTAGGGGTAGTCGTTAATGACATAGGTTCCTTAATGTATCTATTGGTGTATTTATTTATTTGACAAAGCTTACATTTATTGACATAATTAACGACATCCTTTGTAATGCCTGGCCAAAAATAGTATTTTTTAATATTGTTTAGCATTCTATTTATCCCAGCATGCCCACTGGTGGGCAACAAGTGGAAGTCATTTAATATAACTATCTTTTCGTCCTCATTTCTGATACGCTTAACATCTTTAGTTATCAATAATCGCGGCCGACTCAACTTTAGTTTTTTAATTGTACTTGCAAGTAACTTAATATGTCCTTCATATAATTTATTTTTGATGATAAGCAATTCTAAGATATTTAACTTACTACAAAAACTCTCTAAATCTCTCGCTAACGCTTCTACAGCTGATAGCGATCGAGCATTTAGATAAATTATTGACCGCTTTGGTACATATACACAATTTCCACTTGAGGACGTAAAAACTTCGTCGTTTCCGTCATATTTGACCGAGTGACTAAAACATAATTCGATAATATCCGGTGGTGGCTTGAGAATTTCCACGGCCAAGGGGTGATCAATCCCATGACTATGCAAATTTTCAGGCTTACTATAATTCTCTAAGTCACAGTTTTTATTACGACTATTTTTTTTTGTTTGTGCTCTAGTAAGTACTGATACTAAGTGTTCACGCATATTTTTTAAATCATCCGATGTCACCGGGATGCGACTCAATGCGTCTGCAGCCGCGTTGTGTCGTCCTGGGACATAGCCTATCTCAAAATCATATTCCTCTAAATATAAACGAAATTTAGTTTGCCTACTGGAAGGATCTGTCATAGAAAATAAATAAATAAGAGGCTTGTGATCGGTTAGAATTTGGAATTTCCTACCATATAAATAAGGTCGAAAATGCCTCACTGCCCAAACTATGGCTAATAGCTCCAAGTCTATAATCGGATATCGCGTCTCAGCGGGCTTTAAACTTCTACTTGCGTATGCAATAACTCTATCATTCCCATTGGATAATATTGCACCTAAACCTGTTCTTGAGGCATCAGTCTGCAATTTAAAAATATTATTTTCAGAAAAATCGGGATAATCCAAAACTGGGGGTTTTATTAAAGCAGATTTTAATTTTTTGAATGCTTCGTCACAATCAGCTGTCCAATTAAATGCAACATTCTTTTTACAAAGTCTATTTAGTGGATGTGCAATTTCAGCGAAATGTAAAATAAATCGTCTATAATAGTTAGCGAAGGCCACGAATCTTCGGACCTCGTCAACGTTAGTCGGTGTCGGATAACTTTGCAAGGTTGTTATTTTGCTTGGATCAGGAAATATGCCTTTACTTGTTATTTTATGTCCTAAGTATACTATCTCTGTTCGTAAAAATTCACATTTTAAAGGGTTTAGTTTTAAATTAACTTTTCTTAAGCGTTCTAACACAGAAATTAGGTTTTTATTATGATTTTCTATACAATTTCCTATAACGATACAATCGTCTAAATAAATAAAACATTGATTATAATTCAATCCAGACATAGCTATAGTCATCAAACGAGAAAATACGCTAGGGCTAGTTTTAAGTCCCATTGGACAACGCTTCATTTGGTATATTTTATCAGCTGTGAAAGCGGTGCACTTACGTGAATCGGGATGAAGGGATAATTGGTACATTCTATCTAAATGGAAAGCAGTGTATTTTCTTGAATTTTCATTTAAATTTAATTGATAATAACTTTGGGACAAATCTAATTTTGAAAAATACATAGAATTTGATAAGGAATCTAAAATATCTGTAATATTGGGAAGTGGAAATTTATCATCTTGAATTCTATTATTTAATTGCCTATAGTCAACGACAAACCTATACTTCTTTTCATTATTTTTGTCGGTCTTTTTCGGAACAAGCAAGACGGGACTAGACCACTCCGAGGTGGATTCCTCAATAATATCGTTGTCTAACATATCCTGTATTTGTTTACGTAACTCTGGTTTTAAAGAGTGTGGTATTCTGTAGGGTTTTATATAAACAGGAGTCGCATTATCCTTTAAAGTAATTTTATGCTCCATTAAATTAGTGACTGACAGTTTATCACCTGGGAGATGAAACACGTCCGCGTACTTAGCGCAAATAGACTCAATGCTAAGTCGTTCATCTTTGTTTAAATAACCTAGGTTAAGAAGTTCAAATAATGTTTTTACACGATTTACTGAAATTTCCCTTTCCGAAAAATTACAAACATCGAAATGATGCAAACTATATACTTCTAAATGAGAAAAATCATAAATTAGGTCATTTTCCGTCGTATTTAATATTCTAATCGGGATAAGCCCGTTTCTAGGCCTCGACAAAACACCTGCAATAAATACTCCCTCTCTTATTTCATTCGCAAGGACGACACAATCGTCGATTATATTCGTAGGTATGAACTTAATAGTTTCACACCTCGCAGGTATGTTGTGTTTATACCTGTTATTTATACACATACTTATCGATTTAGACGACTGAGTTAGGCTTAAAATGCCTTTACCATAATCAATTAACGCTAAATATTGTTTTAAAAAGTTATCACCTATTATTCCATCTGCAGAGCATGACAGGTTCTTAAATACGTAAAATTTATGTCTAAAAGTCATACTGTTACTACTTAATTCTAAATAAATGTAACCTTCTGATATTAACCTACCGCTAACACCTCTAATAGTTAATCTTTCGGGAACAATTTTATTTTTCAAATCACTAAATACCTTAGCTAAATATTCATACTTAATTACACATAAACTGGCACCAGTGTCTATTAATAAATGTATTATCCTATCTCCTAAACTAAAAGCTACCGTACTCGAAGTATTATAATTGAGAACTACATGCTCTGTTTTCGTTTGAGGAACGAAAAAACTGACTCTCACTCATGGTTGAGGTTGGAGCTCGAGGCTGCCTTACCTCAGTGTCGCAGTACGTATGGTGGACACGGGAATAGCCTCGTGTACGGGGCTGATACTGCGCGCCTGGCGTTGACCAGCGCGCGCCCGGGGAGGGTGCACCTCGACCTCGAGCGGAACCACGTCGCGGCACAAACGTGCGCGGCGCGCTCACATTATGCGACTGGATCGGGTTACCGTATTGAGCACGCGAGTTACTATAATAATTATTGCCAATATTTCTACCGCGGAACCCTTTATTAATAAAATGAAATGTTTTCGTGGACTTAGGGTGGTGACGAAAATTCATAACTTGTTCCCCACTGGTAGAAAGCGTCTGCTCGTCTATAGCACTACGGATTGCCTCAGGAAGAGAAAGAAATTCCTTTGATGCAATAATAATACTCAATCTAGAGTTTGCCAAACCATCGGCAAAGCGTTTTATAGCGATCTTTTCATTAATTGGTCGCAATACGTCATATTTTGAACTATCGCCATCGGCCTGTGCTAATGTCAAATTAGAGAAGATATCTTCTAGTTCATTACCGAATGCTTCTATTGACCTATTTCCCTGTTTTACATTTTGTAACCGAGACTGAAGAGCGACTGCCGATTTTTTTTGTACTAAATATTTTTTCATGTCACTGAGCAATGAATCAACTGTAGTATAGCTACCGCGTAAGCGAAGTTTCGCGCTAGGAGATAATCTTGTTTTTATAACAAAATCTATAAGTGAATTTTTCGATGTCTCATCAAGTTTAGAACTATACATTTCTATACCGTCGATTAATTGTTTGGTGACATGTTCCTGACCAGTCATTATGGGAAGTAAACTAATAGCCGTTTTAAAGTCAAAGGACATTGTATCTGCCATTTTTACAGTTTTAGAACTATCGGGATCTCTAGTTGCAAAAGTAACTAATTTATTTATTTCACTATAAATTAAATGAATATTATTTACTACAGAATTAACTTTAATAAGATCTTCGGCACTTATCTCAGAATTATTAATATTAGCTTTAATTTCACACAAAATAAACTCTAGTTGCAAATAAATGACATTGGCTTCTTTTAATTTAGTTTGACCGATTTCTTTCTTTCTACGTTCAGGGCCTATTTTACTTAAATATACTTTTATTTCCTGTAACTTACTATATAATTCAACTAATTTATGAGACATAACTATCTATTACTTCTAATTTAATAAAATAACTCATTATTGATTTCTAGAAATAGCAGCTAAATTGTACCTACATATATTTTCTTCCAATTCACTTGCTGATGTCACGAGCTGCGGCGGGCGGCGTTCTTGTGGCGGTCACGTTCTGCTGACATCAAACAACGTGGCCCGTGCTGCTGTTCCTGTTGACGGCCGGGACGGGGACTTCTTAGTTTGATGGTCTTGCTTGCATTTCTAAGGTGCTGTGGTTGAGCTCCCTTCTCAACGAAAGAATAGCATTTCTTCGGCACTTCTTGTACAATAGGTATGCGGCACCGACGAACAGAATGACGAATAGCGTGATGAGCAGTATCTCGGTAAGGTTCAACTTGGTCTTCGTTACTTGAGCGCTTCCACCGGCGTTTTGAGCGATGATAATTTCTTCTTTGGACTGTGAGCTACGGCACATTGTTATTGGTAATTGGCGCGATTGCCCCAAAAATAAGATTCTTCATAATAATTTTCAATCTTCAAACTTCTTCTTACTTGACGTTCAGTTCAGTTTCAATATCTTCTTTCTTCAATTTATTTCTATAATTTTTCTTCCAAATTTCGCAGGGTCGCCATGTGGTATGTTGGGTGATGGCGGCAGGTTATAATAAATACAAAGACGTAGATAGGTTGGTGTCCATTTATTGAAGAAGAAGGCTTAATGGTACAAAACATACTTATTTATAATATTAGTGCACTACGTAGTTACACACACACACACTTATAAAATATAACACACAATATTATTACAAAACATCAGCATTTCACGTGGCCTACTTTCGTGTCATTCAATGTTGCGTTGTATTATTAATACATATTTATTAAATTATTTTCATACTATCACAAGGACAGCCTTTATTATACCACGAGTCATAAAGAGTCTTTACACTCTTCATAGATCTCTATGACTATAAAAGAGAGTAGTTGACATTGTCAGCTGTCTTGTAAAAATATATTTAGGTCTTGTGTGTCTTTTATGTAAATACCAAATAAAACTATTATATTTAATTATATTTCCAACTTTGTTTATGTTAATTGCCCATCAAATATAAAACTTAATATGGTAGCAGAGCGTTTACAGGAAAGAAAATGTCGATCGTAAAAATTTCTCCACTTGGAAAAGAAAATTATGACACATGGGTAATTCATGCAAAAGCATATTTAATAAAAAACAAATTATGGAAATATGTAACGACGTATCCTGATGAGAATTCAGATATTGAAAAAGAAAATGATGAACTTGCGAAAGCCGAGTTATTGTTACTGATCTCATCAACTGAATTAAAAGAAGTAAAGAACTGTCTTCACGCAAAAGACGTTTGGGAAAAACTCAAAGGTATATATGCCAGTCAAGGGCCTGCCAGAAAAGCAACTCTATTAAAGAAATTGATATTGACTAGACTAGGCATTGATGCAGATGTTCGGGAACACTTGAAGGACTTCATGGATACGGTAGACAAACTAAAAGACTTAGATATAGAAATTAATAGTGACTTATTGTCCATAATGATGCTATATAGCCTCTCAAACGATTATGAGAATTTTAGAATTGCAATAGAATCGCAAGACTCACTAATAAGTCCAGAAAAGTTAAAAATTAAAATAATTGAAGAAAGTGATGCTCGCAATAGAAACATCCAACCTAATACAAGTTCAAGTAATGTCGAAGAATCATTTTATGCATTCTGCAAAATATGTAAGAAAAAGGGACATGAACAAGAAAAATGTTGGTATAAAAATAAAAACAAAAAGAACAAGAAAAATTTAAACTATAGACAAAATAGTTTAAATCAAAAGGAAAAGAATAACTTTACATGTTTTTCTTTATATCAACAAGAAATGAAAAACGGTTGGATATTGGATAGCGGATGCACGTCTCACATGACATTTTCAGATAAACCATTTACAAATATGAGAAATGTGAACCAAACATTAAAATTAGCATCAAAAGAGCACACGGCTGAAATCAAAGGATCAGGTCCGGCCCAAATAGAGACTAGGCAAGGACTAATAGGCATAGCAAATGCTCTTTATGTACCGAGTCTATGTACTAACCTTCTATCAGTCGGAAAGCTAACTGACGCTGGACATACTGTAACATTTACTAAAGAACGAGCAATCATAAAGGATAAAAAGCGCAATGTTGAAATAAACGTTAAAAGATCTAACGATGGCTTATATTATCTACGTACCAAAAATAATAATACTGATCGTCGGGAAAAAGCTAATGTTACTCAGACAAAAGAAAACAAATCTGATGATATACAATTATGGCATAGAAAATTAGGACATATGTCAGAGAAAAACATGAAGCATGCTTTGAGTAATAATTTACTGATTGGGTTAAATTTTGACCATAAAAACAAATTGGACGATTGTGAAATTTGTATTCAAGGAAAAATAAGTAGAATACCTAGCAAGTCTAGCACAATTACCCGTACCAATCAGCGACTCGAAATTGTACACAGCGATGTATGTGGACCCATGAAAACCGCTTCATTAAATGGAAATAAATACATGGTTACATTCATTGATGATTTTTCAAGATACTGTTATATATATTTTATACAACACAAAAATGAAGTACTTGAAAAGTTTAAGGAATATAAGAAAATTGTTGAAAACTTTACTGGAAATAAAATAAAATTCCTACAAAGTGACAACGGCACAGAATATTGTAACCGAGACTTTAACATATTCCTGAAAGAGAATGGTATATCAAGAAGATTGACAGCACCATACACCCCTCATCAAAACGGCATTGCCGAAAGAAAAAATAGAACCTTGATTGAAAAGGCAAGATGTATGATGTTAGAGTCGAAAGCACCATTACATCTGTGGGCAGAAGCTGTTCACACAGCCAATTACTTATCAAACAGGAGTATTAATCAAAGTATTGGACAAGTAACACCATTTGAATTGTGGGTAGGAAGGAAACCCTGCATAAACCATTTACATATATTTGGTGAAAAAAGCTTCATCTTAATAAAAGAAAATGGTCGTCAAAAATTTGCTTCAAAAGCCATCCCTGGAATGTTCGTGGGATATTCAGAAGTATCCAAAGCTTTTAGAATTTATGTGCCATCCAAAAGAAGAATTTTAATTTCCAGAGATGTACGGGTTTTAAGAAAAATGTTCTATGACGATGACAAAGGATCTTGCAGAAGTAATCCTTTCCCCGAAATTGATGGGACACTCAAGGAAGAAGTAAAAATTTACAGCGAACCTAGAAATACTAATGATGAAGAACAACTTGTCCAAAATGAGACGATTGATAGTTCCGGTATACTCTGTCCTGAAGAAATTGAAAATGATGAATACACAGAGTCACAAATGGAAACTCAAACAAATGAGAATATAGAAGATATACGAAATGATTCTTTAAATGAGGCGACTAACGTTGAATCGGATGGAAGAAATCTTCGTGACAGGTCGCGTATTGTCCCACCAAAAAGATTTGAGGACTATGTTTTAACTGCTATAAATGAGGATGCTATGGAAGAACCTCAGACATTCAGAGACGCTATGAAAAGCAAAGAATATAGCAGTTGGAAACAAGCCATGCAGAGTGAAATGAACTCGCTAAATGAAATGAATACTTGGGATCTCGTCGACTTACCTAAGAATAGAAAAGCACTACCCTGCAAATGGGTTTATAAAATAAAAAGATGCCCAGATGGTACAATCGAACGATATAAGGCGAGACTAGTTGTCAAGGGATTTTCACAAAAACCTGGCATTGACTACGAAAAGACTTTTAGTCCAGTAGTCCGGATGAGCACAATTAGAGCACTTTTGGGGATTGCTGCACAACAAAATTTAAAATTACAGCAATTTGACGTGTCTACAGCTTTTCTCAATGGAACAGTCAAAGAGGAAATCTACATGAACCAACCTGAAGGCTTCAATGATTGCACAGAGAGAGTATGCAAGCTGAAAAGAAGTCTTTATGGCCTAAAACAAGCGCCTTTGTGCTGGAACACCTGTATATCGCAGTATCTGGTGGAATCTGGATTTAAACAATGCACTAATGACCCTTGCCTTTATATACGAAACCAAGTACTAATTGCACTCTACGTTGACGATGGATTAGTAGCGTCAAGTAGTGAAGCAGCAGGCGTTAATTTCATAAAGGAATTAAAGCAGCGGTTCAAAATCACAACAAAACCAGCCAGCTATTTTCTTGGTCTCGAAATTGGTAAATCTAAAGATGGTGATATAACTGTACACCAAAGGTCTTACACCAAGAAAATATTAGAAAGGTTTGGCATGATTGACTGCAAAAGCGTTCCATCTCCTGCTGTAAAAACCTTGAAGGAGGATGATGACAAAGGAACCAACATAAACTTTCCTTATCGCCAAGCGGTAGGTGCGCTGGCATATCTAATGGTCGCCACAAGACCTGACATCAACTATGCAGTGAGTATGGCTTCAAGACATCTTGAAAATCCAACGCAGATGGATATTTTAAAAGTAAAAAGAATTCTAAGATATTTGAAGGGAACTATGGACACCGGACTAATCTTTAGAAATGAAAAAGTCAGAAAGCTAATCTGCTACAGCGATGCAGATCACGGTGGAGACTCTGTTACTGGACACTCTACTACAGGCATGGTGTTCTTGTTTTCTGGACCAATTTTCTGGAAGAGTCAGAAACAATCTTCTGTAGCCATATCTTCTACAGAAGCTGAGCTTATAGCGCTCTCCGAAACTGCCCGGGAAACTATATGGCTACAAGGACTCTTAGAAGAACTGACAGAAGTCGAAAAGCCTATCATATATGTAGATAATGAATCTGCGATAAAATTATCAGAAAATCCTCCCTGCGAATATCATAAAAGAACAAAACATATAAAGCTCAAGCATTTTTTCATAAGAGAATGTGTGACCAAGGGTGAACTATCTGTGAAACAAGTTTCCTCGGAAAAGCAACTCGCCGATATGTTCACAAAACCTCTCTTTGGACCAAGACTGCGAGATCTAAGTAAAAGAATTGGACTCCAAGGTTTGAACTGTATCAGTCCCTAAAAGTCCTGGGGATGTTAAGAGGACAGCCTTTATTATACCACGAGTCATAAAGAGTCTTTACACTCTTCATAGATCTCTATGACTATAAAAGAGAGTAGTTGACATTGTCAGCTGTCTTGTAAAAATATATTTAGGTCTTGTGTGTCTTTTATGTAAATACCAAATAAAACTATTATATTTAATTATATTTCCAACTTTGTTTATGTTAATTGCCCATCAAATATAAAACTTAATAAAAACAATTAATTATAAGATCTTTCATGTAATTTAAAGGCAGGGGATTTATGAGACCTGCCAATGTGTATTTTTAAGCCACGGTTACCTTTAAAAAACCGGGGTTGTATGCACTTGTGGCACTGAATGAGTTGTACGTCGTCATCGCCGGGTATTATGATTGCCGACATGCACGTAGAGATTGCGTCAAAACCAATAAATAATACACTAAACTAATAAAAAAGCATAAAGACTCAGCTTGCCCATGTGCAGGGACAAAGTACCAGCTATGAGCTATTGAAATTAGTTCTACATTTGAAAGAAACTACTACTACTACTACGGGGCTACTTTTTCCAAAAAAGAGACAAATAATATTTTTATGCTTTAAAATATTTTCAGCTCATGTCCTGACAGGGCTGTCATTTTTTTTAAAGAATAATTAAGTTCTTTAAAAAAAATGACAGCCCTGTCAGGACATGAGCTGAAAATATTTTAAAGCATAAAAATATTATTTGTCTCTTTTTTGGAAAAAGTAGCCCCGTAGTAGTAGTAGTAGTTTCTTTCAAATGTAGAACTAATTTCGAATAAAAAACTTCATGAACGCACAAACGTCAAAACGGCTATCAAAGCGTGCTTTCTGTAGCGTTCCGACTATACTTAGTAGTAATCTGTGATTGTCTGTGATCAGGTAGTAAACATGGAAGAGGCTGTTTGCATTAAAAATGAAGAAAAAAATATCGATATAAAGCAGGAGAATTTGGATAGCTATAAATACGATTTTGATTCAGGAAGTCAAGACAGCAGCAAAAGTGATAGCGGTAGTTATCAACGATGGGCACCCAATTTGAATGGAATTCGAAAAAGTGCATTTACACCTTATAAGTCTGTTCAATGTACTGCTTTGACTAATTTACAGCGAGGTGAGATTAATAGAATTTAGTGATTATTGGAAGCAATCATATTGATTATTGCTGAATGTCGGCCAGGTTTCAGAAATAATATTCAAGGTCGGTCTTATAGGTAATACGCAGGCGCGAGTCCCTGAATTGCCCCAGCCAGATTGCAGCCTACACGCGAAGGCTGGTCGTGGAGAAATAACTCGGGACGATTTGAAACTGGAGCAGTATGTTGACATCACTGATGAGCATGGCCTCACGGCTTTACATTGGGCAGCTAGCTATGGACAGCTAAACAGCTGCCAAGACCTTGTTTGGTAAGCATTGTGACAAAGGATTTCTTTGTTTTATGCTTGAAGTAAGATAGAACCCCTGATTGGATATTCAAATGCTCTCCATTTCTTTTCAAGGAAACTCGATAGTAGCTTGTCTCAATAAACATTTAATTACTTAAATGGGTTTTTAAAAATGTAGAAAAAGACTTTGTAAGTGGTACTTTGTGTCTAGGAGTGGTGCCAATGTAAATATGAGAGGCCCTGAAGGTGAGACAGCATTACACCTGGCTGCAGCAGGAGGTCATCATGAAGTTGTAAAATTTCTTTTAAATGAAGGAGCAGATGCTGATATTCAAGATGATGTGAGTTAATCTAAATATTGAAATTGCCCTTATTGTATATGGAAACAATAAGTATTTCTATTTAGTTTTTGTTTTTCCTGATTCTGATTCAGAATTGTAATTATTTAAATAAATTATAACATACAAAAATACAATTTAACACAACTTCACATTGAAACAACAACCAACTTAGAACTTTGATAGAAAGAATGAAAATCTGTTCAGTCATAAAGATTTTGAGATCATAAACATACAGACCGAGCAGGGAACTTTGTTTTATAATATTAAGTCTTGATAAGTTAGAACCCTGGTTGTGTACCTGTGATAAGTATGAAAATTTGTTTGTGAACTGGTTATAATTTTTTTCTATACATATAAATATCTAGCACTAATATGCAAATATATTCTTAATTTATTTTCAGTCAGGTAGTACAGCTCTGATGTATGCTGCTGCAGCAGATTTCCCCTATACTTGCAATGAACTACTTATACGTGGAGCTGACCTCACACTCACCAATGATTATGACCAAGATGCTTATACATTGACCACAACAAACAATTGTAAATTGGGTCAGTATCCTTACTCTGTCCAAAGAATTTTTTATATTAGACAAGTATTTCTGTCTGTGGTGCTGTTTCAGCGGCCAAACCGTAAGAGATAGATAAAGAGAATATTTAAGTTATAAGTTAAGAATAGTCTGATAAGACTACAAACCGGATTTGAGTAACGTAGCACTTCCGGTTTTCGAGAAATCAGGTTTTGGTGAACATTTGGTTCACTGGTTTGCTAGTTTTTTATATTAATGCAATGATTTTATATCTCAGAAATTATGCTATTGCCATAAAACAAGTTCCATTTAGTTTCAGAATAAGGTTTTCATCAATAATTAAATTTTGACAATTTTTTTTAATGGGATTTAACCTTAGTTAAATTTAACTATTGATGTAACAACATGGCCTAAGGCTACATTGTTTCATCCATAGATAAATTTGATTATTGTCACGTCATCATCAACAGCCTATTAATGTCCCCACTGCTGAGGCACAGGCTTGCATTATGGATGGAATAAAGAGATTGAACCATGACCCACCACTTGGTCTCAGTGCAGCTTGGTGGGTGCTAACAACTCCTAGTGCAGCCAGGACCATCGGCTTAACGTGCCAACCGAAGCACAGAGAAGCTCAATAGAAAATTTATGGCCACCCACCCAATGACCAACCACTGCGAAAGTTGCTTAACTTTAACGATCGCAGCCGAACGCGCTAACCACTTGCGCCATCAAGCTTTTCGTCACGTGAAATACATAGTAAATGTCAAATTATTTTCTCTAGTATTTTACTATAGATGAAACAATGTGGTGTAAATAATGAAAGTTGTTTTATACAACTCAATAACTCTACAGTAAAAAAAAGTATCATTTGTTTGCATTATTTATTTGAAATAAACTTTGTATAACCACATTAAAATACCCACAAACCATATAATATAAGTAAATTAGGACCTCATCCTCAGTTCTAATGAAACAATTTATTTGTTTCAGCGCAAACTGTGATAGAAAATTTCTTGATCGGCTGCCTAAGCAAAATGTGAAAACTATCCTACTGCTCATATTAAGTTGCTCTGGACAACAATTTTCACACAGCAGGTTCTTTTGCATTCAGCAGATTAAAAACAAAATACAGGGATTTAGTTTATAATATAAATGTATTAAATATATTTTAAGTTCATAATAAATTATTATACACACATTGTGATGTGACTGACTCAAATACAGACAATATCAATTCATTTGGTGTTTTCTTGCATTAACCCTAAGTGCTATATGCGGAAGAATATAGACCTTATATCTTTGAGTCTATGCAGAATTCTAAATGGGCTGTTAGCAATATAGCAGGTATGGACCGCGAGGAAAAGAGACAGCTATATAACCGACCATGCATTTGAATATCACATTTTTCCTATTAAATCAGTTTGTAATAAGTATTAGAACAAAATTTGCTTCAAATGCGTTAAATGAAAAAATGACACTACATACTACAAGTATTTCTGTCGCATTTTTTCACGAAGCTCTGTGGCATCCTGACTTTTCAACAATACATGCGTTACAGAAAACATTTGTCACTCGCACACCAAATATGCTAAAATAGTAGGTACCCATAAAAATTATATACCATTTACATTACGCTCATTTTCAAAGCAATGAGTAGGGAAATGGGCTGAAAAAATATGTAAGTATGTACATTAAATAGCGAATTTTGTCTCTTAACAATATTTGGTTCCACATTCTTTAGTCATTTGAGGCTTATTATCATGAAATTTCTATAAAGTTGTTTAGCTAATTGTGTTAAACTAATAATCCAATATAATTAAATAGGCCGCATTTTTATTACCTTGGTTAAGACAAATGACTAGATTTAAAAATTATATACAGTAAGGGTTACATTGTGCAACACACATTTTTGCTTGTAGTAAATGTATGGAATGGTACATATAAATACAATATAAAACTTATAATAATAACAGTGGTATTGATTCTGGCATGATTCTCTAAACATAAACTTCATTTTGACATCAGTGTATCCCATGTCATTTTCTATACAGAATGAAAAGGAGAGACTGATGTTAAATTTAGTTTTAAGTTTAGAGAATCATGTCAGAATTGACACTAATGTATATTGTTTTGAACAATATTGGTGCTTTGCCCATCACATTTTAATACAATTGTCATAACAGCATAGAACTCAGCACCATTTAAATAATTTTTGGTCTTATTATTTATAGTTTGGACTCTGTAAGCCAGTTGAATGTCTGTGGCTTTCTATTGGCCTGCGGGCTGATGGCAATATTGATTATGCTCGGCCTATCTGTAGTGGCTACAGCTTTCTTCAGTGCGGCTTCTATTTCTTCAACAGTGCGACAGAAATGACCGCTCTCACCAAACAATTCCATCATCTTTTCATAACGGACTTCACAAGACAATGAGGTTGGTGGAGTGCTGAAACAAACATAAGTACAATAACAACAATGATCAAATATACTCCCAGACAGATCTATTGGCCTACCTAATATTTTAAATTAGGGCCAATACGGTTTTGTGGGTCCCTAGCTAAAAATATTACATTGAGCAAAATGCTTTATGCAGTTTTAAAGCTGATTAATAAACCATCTTTTATGTATTTATAATAATATATTATTATTAGCGGCCGCGCGCGACTTCATCCGCGTGATTGAGTAATAAACACAAAAATACACAGACACAGTCACATAATATTAGTAGGATTGTTTAATCTAACTTAATTGTATTTTTGCTACAGGCCGTTGAAATTTATAACACTAAGTGGGCTGATAGTTAAGATAGGAAGTGTAGTAATACATTAGGTGATTATTTGGTAAAACAACTAAGGTAAAGTTGGCAATATTATGAAAAATTATAACTGAACGTTTTTTAACACCAATCTGTAATGCTAGAACTTTACATGGCTATTAATATTTGGACAACTAAATTTGACAACAGTCTCTCCTTTTCATTCACAATATACCCTGATAGTGTCATTTGGTCGGCAAACGTGACTGTAACCGCTTTGGGCGTTGATTGGGTCTAGTATGTGGTTTATTGTTTTAAACTTTCATGGTCATTACCATGTAGATGCAAATGAATAGTGAGAATGAGACCAGTGTTAGGGGTATCGAGCGCAGTAAAAGACGACATCAGAGGGTAGACCGCTATGTCTGCCAATAACATCTATCCGCAATGGTTGAGCGAAGCGATGGCTGATTTATGCGTCATGCTCTAGAACGGGTGCTGGCAGCGGAAATGAGTCCGCCCTAACTACTTTGATATTAAAGATGTAAATGTTTAGTTACACCTATTATAAATAACTCTATTTGTATTTATACTGTGTGACACAGCAATCTAAATGCAGGGGAACAATTAATGTATAATTTCACATTATGTAATGAAAGGTGACTTCATGAATTATCTCTGAAGTAATTTTTCAACTTGACGACTCTGTAAATAATAAAACAGGGAGAAAAAAACAGCCCTTGCTGAGTTTTTCTTTCTAGACTGTACGCGACGACCGAAGCGAAAGAAAATGAACTCACTACGATACGAGAGCAATGTATAAAAATGTATCTATAATTTCATATGAATCGGTTGTATACGCATTAAAAATATCATTCCCTTGTTGTCTTATTAGAATGAGTCGGATATCGCAACAATAGATAGCTCTGCCCATAGTAAACCATTGTAAAATTGATAGTTCAGAGCGATATTCCGCCCCGTTCTCTCCAATAATCTTATAAGACTTTATCTAAACGATCGCCACGACGCCAAGCGGTGGCGCGGGGAAACTAGTCAGAATACTGATAGTTCCGACCTATAGGAGGGACGGAGACAATAGGTTGTCCTTGTCACACGTCTTATAGGATTTTGCCTGAGTTGACAATCTTCGATAATAGTATGTTTTATGTTTTGATTGATTTATTTTATGTCTTATTAGATAGTAGGTAGTTATAGGAATAATATATCGAAGTTTTATATGAATCGTGTTAGTAGTTTAAGCGTAATTAAGGAAAATATCGGGAATAGTTTTTTATGAATAGTCAATAGGATATAGGTATAATTGTTATAATAATGATGTCATTTTATGTATTTTTACTTCTTCTTTAAAATGGTGTATAATAATTAGACATTAAGCGAGTATAAGTAGGTTTTTTAAGACTTTTTAATTTATAAACTTTATAGGGCCGTACAGCTGTTGTTTATTAATATTCTTGTAAGAAACTTGTTTTATTAGATAGGTAACACGTAGGGCTACGTAAATAAATAGGTATCACATCAATAAGTGTAAAAATGTACTGTGTAGGAGAAAAACATGTTTGTATAGAACCGTTTTCTGAGACATGTCGCGCTCCCCACCCGGCGCGCCCGGAGCGCGCGGGTGGGGCAGCGAAGCCCCGTGGCAGGGCGAAGCCCTATGGAGGGGGAAAGTATAAATATTGCGGAGACCTATTTTTTGCGCGCCACACCTAAAATATCGTGTTTACGGACACATAACTATGTTAAAAATATGCCCAAATGTATGCCCGATGTATGTACAATTAGTTTTAAGCTCGCACTATTGTAAATCTTGAGAAAATGAAAAATAAAGTATAGCGTGGGTGAGGTAATGGATCGCTGGCCAGCTCAGTCCTAGCATATAAAATTCGAGTCGGAACATGCCCCGACATGCATTCAGCGACAGGCGCTCCTACCCTAAGGAACAGGAAGAAACAACCAAGCGGTTCACTCTGGACCTGAAGCCTCCTCTCACCGGCCATCCATTATCAGCGCCCACCGATTTCTTCAATACCGAACACCAGGGGTTTTATTCGCCGAAACTACAGTCCACTACAGTCAAGACTCCTGCGTGTAACTTCCTCCACCCCCTCAGTACGAGTCGGTAACTGTCCGCTACTGCGACAGCCCGGCGTCCCGTACATTTTTTGGTCGCATCGAGCCGGATCTACAGCGCCGAGGAAGAATTGAAGAAAAATTATAGAAGAATTGAAGAAAAATTATAGAAGATTGAAGAAAGAAGATCGTCGTGGTCAATTATAGAAGATTGAAGACAGAAAATTGAAGAAAAATTATAGAAGATTGAAGAAAGAAAAATGCCACGAACAAGATCTCAAGCTGACAAAATGGACCAGGCCGAAGAGGAGCGCATCGAGAGAAGCATCGAAGAGCCAGAGCGAACCGCTGCAGGAGAGAATCCTGTCCAACCCCCGTCAAGAGCGCCATCGGAAGGGAGCGACACCGTGACGCGGCCACCGTACCCGCTGCGCCACGACCAACCGCCGAAGTCGCCATCAGCTGCAATGACATCACACCGAACAGAATCGAAGATAGCTGCACGAAGAGCAGCAAAGAAGAAGCGCCTGGCGGCGTTATATGAAGAATTAGAGAAGACTATAAGGGCGAAGATACGAATGGAAGAGCAAGATAGCGAAGATGAGGACCAAGAGGACCCGCAAATAGAAGACAGAAGAGAGACCGATAGCACACGTGGCACCGAGAATGAAGAACGCGTCATCACCTGGCTGGACACAGCGACAAAGGACACCACCCCCGACGGCGGCACCACCGAACCGTATAGAAGACCGACCGTCGAGGACACCGTACAGATTGGTGGGTCCGTCGCACCACTTGCCGAAGATCCAGTCCCAGGGGCGCTGAAGCCATGCATTAAGAAGAGTCCGCCGTCCCGCATTGATGAAGCTCAAGAACAAGTCGCCCCTACGTTGCCGCCACCGCCACCGCCGGTCCAGCAAGACAGAATGAACGTCTCCGAGCTGGCCGTCGCAATCAACGCCGCCGTCCGTGCCGCCGTACCGCCTGCACCGGGTCCACGCTACGTCGGAGAGCTGCCACCCTTCAGCGGCGCGCACACAGAATGGCTCACCTTCAGGGCGGCGTACTTAGAATCCGCAACCTACCTATCGTCGGCGGAAAACTCATCAAGATTAAGAAGAGCCCTCAAGGGGAAGGCAAGAGAAGCCGTGGGCAGCATGCTAATAAGCAACACTACGCCGGGCGACATTATGAAGCAATTGGAACACAGATTCGGCCGCCCGGACAACATCGCCGCAACCGAAATAGAAAAGCTGCGCCATTTACCCCGACTCACCGATTCGCCGAGGGACATCGTGATTTTTGCAAACAAAATCAAGAATAGCGTCGTCGCACTACAAGTACTGGGGCAAAACGAGTACCTACGTGCGCCGGACATCATGAAGACAATTATAGAAAAGCTGCCGTCGACTATCCGCTTCAGATGGAACGATTACGTCAACAATCACCGAATGCAAGAAAAAATGAAGACGGATCCGGAACTATTGATTTTCGCCGAGTTCATCGAAGTCGAGGCAGAGAATAACGCAAGATACGCCCCACCGGAGTACATTGGAAATGAAGAAAACTCCACAACAAGAAAATTTCGAACACATAACATCGAGGCGACACATAATAGAAGAGCGCCTGAAGATCGATTCCCATGTCCGGTATGCAAGAAATCCGGACATTCGACGGCCACCTGCTTTACGTTCAAGACCGCCGATCAAGATAGAAAATGGGAAATAGCGAAGAAAAGCAACCTTTGTTTCCGTTGCTTACAATACAGAAGCAAGATGCACAGATGCAAGACACGAGCGTGCGAGAGGGACGGCTGCGAGCGCTCACACCACCCACTTCTTCACTACAAACCGAAGTCGCAACGTGAAGAAGAACCAGCCACGAGCAACACAGAAACCGAGAGGGTGGCCAGCACACACAGCAGCCGCAAGCGAGACGCGTACTTGAAGATAATTCCGGTTCGCATTACGGGACCGAGCGGACATTTTGATACATACGCGCTACTGGACGACGGCTCTACAGTCACACTTATAGAAGAGAGGGCCGCCGAGAAGATAGGAGCCGAGGGACCTACCGAGCGACTGAAGATAGAAACGATCGACGCCAAGCTGCCAGAGACACAGTCGCGCCGGGTCACCTTCAAGATCGAGGGACAGAACAGAGGCTTCAAGGTGCAAGCGCGCACCATCGACCAAATGAAGATTTCACCGCAAACCATAGAAGAAAGACACTTATGGGGCTGCAAGCACCTGCGGGGAATCGAGAAGCACGTCACCTATGAAGACGCCCGGCCGACCATCCTCATCGGGCAAGACAACTGGCACCTACTCTTGGCCAGCGAAGTCCGCCGGGGAAACAGAAGACAGCTAGTGGCATCGAAGACGGCTCTGGGATGGGTACTCCACGGCACAGACTCGCGCACCATCGGTCACCGGGTTCATTTCGTGAACCACCTCACCGAAGAAACAGAAGATTCGAAAATGGATGAACTACTTCGTCATCACTTCGCATTGGAATCGATCGACATCGAAAAGAAAAAACCGCATTCCGATCCAGAGGAGAAAGCCATCAAGATGCTAGAAGAACACACCCACAGAAAAGAAGATGGAAAATTCGAAACCGCGCTACTCTGGAAGAAAGAAGACATCAAGATGCCCAACAATTATGAAAATGCGTACAGACGGCTGCTCACCACAGAGAAGAAAATCGACCGCGATCCACGCCTAAGGGGAAAATACATAGAACAAATGGACGCGCTCATCGAAAAGGGATACGCCGAGCGAGCACCGCCGACATCAACAGAAGACAGAACTTGGTACCTGCCGCATTTTCCAGTCATCAACCCGTTGAAGCCAAACAAGTTACGCATCGTACACGACGCAGCTGCGAAGACCGGAGGCACCTCACTCAACGACTGCCTTCTCACCGGGCCGGACCTACTTCGATCGTTGATAGGAGTCATGATGCGATTCCGTCAACACCAGTACGCCGTGACAGCCGACATCGCCGAAATGTTCATGCGCGTGGGGATCCGACCGGAAGACAGAGATGCGCTGCGGTACCTATGGCGCGGCGAAAGAAGAGAGGGACCACCGGAAGAATACAGAATGAAGTCACTCATCTTCGGCGCTACGTGTTCACCAGCCGCCGCTATTTTCGTCAAGAACAAGAACGCCGAGCGATATCAAGAAACGCAACCGACCGCCGTCAACGCCATAGTACAAGCGCACTACATGGATGACTACCTAGACAGCTTTACAACGGAACAAGAAGCCATAGAAGTGTCGACGCAAGTAAGAAAAATACACGCCGACGGAAATTTCGACTTACGCAACTGGGTGTCGAACTCGCATCGAATAAGGCAAGCACTCACCGAGGGACCGCTACGCGTTCAACAACCAATAACACTCAACGACGGATCAAGAATAGAAAAAGTACTCGGACTCATGTGGAACCCGCAATCGGACGAATTGGGGTTCAATCTCGAGTTGGCGCGCATCCCATCGGACCTACTTGCAAATAAGGCACCCACGAAGAGAGAAGTTTTGAAGATTGTGATGTCAATCTACGATCCAATGGGACTTGCATCACCAGTCACAGTCAGGGGAAAACAGATCATACAAGAAATTTGGCGACGCGGCACAGAATGGGACAAGAAAATCGACACCGACCTCGCAGAGCAGTGGACGACCTGGCTACAACACATGAAGGACCTACGAGGCGTCAAAGTACCACGAGCCTACATAGGATACAGCGAAGCCACTTCACTTCAGCTGCACGTCTTCGTGGACGCCAGCGCCACCACGTACGCCGCCGCACTCTACTGGCGGGCCGAGTCGCCGGGAGGTCAAGTCGACGTGACACTCATCACGGCGAAAGCACGCGTGGCTCCACTCAAAGTCACGTCGATACCGCGCCTCGAGCTACAAGCCGCAGTCCTGGGAGCAAGAATGGCCGCCACCGTGATAGAAGAGCACTCAAGAAAACCAGAATCGAAGACATTTTGGACAGACAGCAAAACAGTATTGTCTTGGGTGCGAACGGGATCGCGCTCATTCAAGCCATTCGTCGCGCATCGCATAGCCGCCATCGAAGAACTCAGCACCATCAACGAGTGGCGATGGGTGCCCACGAAGCTCAACACAGCAGACGACGCCACAAGAATATCACCGCACGACTTCTACGGCTACCACAGATGGTTCACCGGGCCTCCGTTTCTACGAAACAAACAAGAAGAATGGCCCGCCGAAACTGCAACCGCAACCGAAGTCACCGGGGAAGAACGCGTGCACCACATAAGCACGAAGAAAGCGCCGTCAATATCCGAAGCTGCACCGGACGTCACTCGATTTTCGCGCTGGGACAAGTTAATTCGGACTACGGCAAGAGTACTACAGTTCATCGACCTCTGCCAAGCGAAAACCGACCGAATTAACTACAGAAGAAAGAAAAACGAAAAGGAACCCGACTGGAAGAAAAATCAAAAATCGGCGCCGACACATAAGAAGAAAACGACGCCAACCGTTCAAGAAAGAAAATTCATCGCAATCGACCGAAGATACATCGAACGCGCAGAGAAAATAATAGTTCGCGTAATACAACACGACGCATTTCAAGACGAGTTGAAACAACTGCGAGGGGGCGCCACCATCGCTACGAACAGTCGACTCCGCCCACTTTCGCTAATAGTCAACGACGGCGTGTTGTACCTACGAAGCCGGGTCAACGCAGCGGCGGGAGTAACCGAAACTCAGAAGACACCGGCGATACTCGACGGGAACCATCGAGCCACCCAACTGTGGATAGAACACACACATAGAAGCCTTCTCCACGCCGGGGTGGAAACTACAGTCAACGAGTGCAGACAACACTATTGGATTCTACGCATTCGACCCGTCACGAAACGAATAATAAGCAGTTGCATAAACTGCCGCATAAGGAGGGCGGCGCCACCGTCGCCACCTACCGGAGATTTGCCGCCGACGCGCCTCGCTCATCACCGACGGCCATTCACGTACACCGGATTGGATTATTTCGGGCCGTTGACAGTCACCGTGGGCAGGCGTCAAGAAAAACGCTACGTCGCGCTCTTCACATGTCTTACTACGAGAGCCGTGCACCTCGAGTTGGCCGCCTCACTATCGACGGACTCCGCCATACACGCACTACGGCGCATGATAGCGCGCCGCGGGTGCCCTACCGAAATTTGGTCGGACAACGGGACCAACTTCCACGGCGCAGAAAACGAAATGAAGAAGGCAGTGCAGCAGGCAACGAGCGAAGAAGCAAGCATCCGCAGTATCCGGTGGAGGTACATACCGCCGGGAGCACCATTCATGGGCGGGGCGTGGGAACGCCTCGTGAAGTCCGTCAAAATCGCGCTAAGTGCGGTTTTGCAAGAAAGAAGTCCGCCCGAAGAGGTACTTACGACGCTACTCGCCGAGGCCGAATACACCGTGAACAGCCGGCCTCTCACCCACGTGTCCGTGCACCATGAAGACGACGAAGCCATCACTCCCAACCACTTTCTGCTGGGAGGTTCAGCGCGCGTCCCACTGCCGGGCGAGTTCGACGAGAGCGACCTGATAGGCCGCCCGCACTGGAGAGCAGCACAGCGCCTCGCCGACCACTTCTGGGCGCGCTGGGTACGAGAGTACCTACCCGAGCTGCAACACCGGCGGGAGCCCCACGGGACCGGGAAGACCATCGCCATCGGGGACATCGTGCTCATCGCCGACAGCAACCTGCCACGCAACACGTGGCCCAAGGGAGTCGTCATCGCCACTTTTCCCGGGCGAGACGGCACAGTACGAGTCGTCGATCTGAAGACAGCCGGAGGAGTGCTACGCAGACCGACCAAGCGACTGGTGATATTCGCATCGGCCGCCACTCCCACGGAAGATGGATGCAGCGACGAGTCAACCGACGCTGCACGGCGGGAGTATGTACGCGACGACCGAAGCGAAAGAAAATGAACTCACTACGATACGAGAGCAATGTATAAAAATGTATCTATAATTTCATATGAATCGGTTGTATACGCATTAAAAATATCATTCCCTTGTTGTCTTATTAGAATGAGTCGGATATCGCAACAATAGATAGCTCTGCCCATAGTAAACCATTGTAAAATTGATAGTTCAGAGCGATATTCCGCCCCGTTCTCTCCAATAATCTTATAAGACTTTATCTAAACGATCGCCACGACGCCAAGCGGTGGCGCGGGGAAACTAGTCAGAATACTGATAGTTCCGACCTATAGGAGGGACGGAGACAATAGGTTGTCCTTGTCACACGTCTTATAGGATTTTGCCTGAGTTGACAATCTTCGATAATAGTATGTTTTATGTTTTGATTGATTTATTTTATGTCTTATTAGATAGTAGGTAGTTATAGGAATAATATATCGAAGTTTTATATGAATCGTGTTAGTAGTTTAAGCGTAATTAAGGAAAATATCGGGAATAGTTTTTTATGAATAGTCAATAGGATATAGGTATAATTGTTATAATAATGATGTCATTTTATGTATTTTTACTTCTTCTTTAAAATGGTGTATAATAATTAGACATTAAGCGAGTATAAGTAGGTTTTTTAAGACTTTTTAATTTATAAACTTTATAGGGCCGTACAGCTGTTGTTTATTAATATTCTTGTAAGAAACTTGTTTTATTAGATAGGTAACACGTAGGGCTACGTAAATAAATAGGTATCACATCAATAAGTGTAAAAATGTACTGTGTAGGAGAAAAACATGTTTGTATAGAACCGTTTTCTGAGACATGTCGCGCTCCCCACCCGGCGCGCCCGGAGCGCGCGGGTGGGGCAGCGAAGCCCCGTGGCAGGGCGAAGCCCTATGGAGGGGGAAAGTATAAATATTGCGGAGACCTATTTTTTGCGCGCCACACCTAAAATATCGTGTTTACGGACACATAACTATGTTAAAAATATGCCCAAATGTATGCCCGATGTATGTACAATTAGTTTTAAGCTCGCACTATTGTAAATCTTGAGAAAATGAAAAATAAAGTATAGCGTGGGTGAGGTAATGGATCGCTGGCCAGCTCAGTCCTAGCATATAAAATTCGAGTCGGAACATGCCCCGACATGCATTCAGCGACAGGCGCTCCTACCCTAAGGAACAGGAAGAAACAACCAAGCGGTTCACTCTGGACCTGAAGCCTCCTCTCACCGGCCATCCATTATCAGCGCCCACCGATTTCTTCAATACCGAACACCAGGGGTTTTATTCGCCGAAACTACAGTCCACTACAGTCAAGACTCCTGCGTGTAACTTCCTCCACCCCCTCAGTACGAGTCGGTAACTGTCCGCTACTGCGACAGCCCGGCGTCCCGTACATAGACTATCTAGACATTCATATGTTTTATGCATATTATTATTATGATTATTATACTTCAGTTACTTCGTGATCATGGCGCTTGCAACAGTGCCGAAATCGGAGACTCATAAAAAACAAGGTTCATGGTAACAATCCCGTTAATAGCTAAAATGTGGTTCCTTAAAGACACCACATAATAATATACTGAGTGGATCTAATGGATGCCTCCATTTTTCTTTCTCCAGTTTTCTTAACTTCTACCCATAGCATAAGGTAAGACTATATTTATATAAAAAAACAATGTTATACTACAATGCTCCGGTAACAAAATTAACAGGAACGTATCAAGGCGTCTGGAATCCAACCATCATCTCGTAGGTATACTCTAAAAATAATAATACAGAAGTACTTTTTGCATATACGCAGTTGAAAAACTGAACCAACAGGCTATTTGACAGTATCAAAAAAACTTCCGGTCAAAGTGATATTACATTGTATCGTTTGACGTTTTAATAACAGTCGTGTGACGTCACACGCTAGTGAGACTCCATAATGTCCACAGAAACGTTTTCGAGGCAACTTGAAAACTGATTTTTTTATTTAGTTTTTTTTTTACTAAATTACACAGCAGAATTTGAAATATCCTCTTTTAATGGATACCATAAACATTAGTAAATAACGTTAGATCGTTTTCTATAACTTGTCAAATACCCTATTACACCGCTTGATCTGTGATGAAGCCCATTCACAAGAATATAAAGAAAACTCCGAAGGATTAATTACCACTGAGTAGGATCGCCGCTCGACTGCAGATCCTGCATGGTTTCCTTGTCGAATCCACCGTAGATACCGTTGTTGTTCACTATAACGATAATCACTGGCAACTTGTAGCGGAACATTGTTTCTATTTCCATACCTGCGAAATATTTATGGAAAAATATGAGTTTAAAAGATTTGCCTTTTTCTGAAGACTTCATTGTACATGATCTAATGGAGAGGATGCGTAAAAGATTTTTTTATTGAAAACCGTAGTCTCTCAATCAAATTGGAAACCGTATTATAAAATATAGTTTTCATACCCAATTTTAAATCTTGATCTGTATTACTCAGATTGCAACAAGGCGTGCTAACTATGGTTCGCTTACTTTAATACTACTCGTACTATTGATATGACGAACTCAAAGCATAGCAAATATCAAAATAAAAAAAAATTACATAAGGTTTAAGATAAATTAGAGAAAATTACGATCAATCGCGAAAGATCTATTGACCAACGATATTCAATACCCTAGATACAACATCACGAAAAAATCGTGGCCGAAACCTGTCCAAAAGGTATATTAAACGTTCCATGGAGCTCCGTAAGATGGTCGTGGAGTCAACAACAATATAAGGCATTATTTGAACATGCAATCACCATTAATGCATAATCAAATAAGGTCTTAATTTACTTATGTGTGACGGTTCTGACAGTTCCAAATGCAAGCTCGTAAAATTTTACGACTTATTGCTATAGGCGGAAGATTATACCTTTGACTTTATATCTTTGACTCTACGCGAGAAACTGAATGCGCTGTTAGTAATATGGTAGGTACGGACCGCGAGACAACTATATAACCGACCATGCATTTGAATATCACAAATATTTTCTATTAAATAAGTATAAAGTATTAGAACAAAAGTTACTTCAAATGCGTTAAATTAACAAACATTGATTAGATACCTGTCGGAAAACCGACATTCTACGCAAGTATTTTCTTTGAATTTTTTGACAGAGCTCTGTGACTGAACCATGAAGTGCTTGGATGGTGTTCAAGCATTCTTTAATAAGGACACATTTTGAGGGTATTTACTATCGTTGCCAGATCCATTTCAAGGTGTGTATTCTTTACTGTGAAACTTTTTTTTCTCAATTTTCTCTTGGATATAAAGAATTTACAATTACTAGATACAATAAATAATATAAATGTACCGGAAAATCCAAATGCTGAATCACCCTCGACGCATATGACTCGTTTGTCGGGAGCGTAGTCTCTACACCACATAGCCGATGCGATGGCGAACCCGGGCCCAACCTTTTAGGAATTATCACAAAGTAATATATATGGGTTATATTGTATATTTGATTATTAATATTGACAAGTAAATATCTTGTATAATAAGTGGGTACTTTACATAATAATCAGTTATGCTTTGATCTCGACTGGTGTTGTTTCTTTTAGATTACAACAATATAAAATTCCCATAACTCATACCATTAGCCTCAAAATAACCATTGTAAGGCTTGTTTAATACTAGTGGCCAGCCCTCGCTTCGCATCGGTGTAGAGCTGTAGTGTAGTCCATAGTTTTTGTTCTCAGGCTTGTATTATGACTTTCTTCATATTATAATAATAATAATAGATATTCTTTATTGCACACAACAAAGGACACAAGATAAAAAACAAATAAAACAGAAGAAAGAGTACAATAGGCGGCCTTATTGCTAAACAGCAATCTCTTCCAGGCAACCTATGGTAGAAATGGAATAATAATAGAGAAATATAGAGGGGTGCAAAAGTAGATACAGGAGCTATACTTACATAAATATAAGAGAAGCAAAGAAATAGGATACTAAATGAATTTAAGATAAAGAAAGGAAATAACTTTTAACTTGATCGCTAAAGGAATTAAGCGAACGAGCTTTTTTGATACCCTCAGGAAGTGAATTAATAAATTAATTTATAATTATAAACCTTTCGTGAAAATATGATATAATTACTTATATCATAAAACTGGAGAGTTTGTTAGTTTTTTTGGTTGAACGCGCTAATCTCAGAAAATAGTGTACTAATTTCGATTATTGCGAACTTTTGTTTTAGATGTTGATGTCCTCTATAAAACTTTATTCCATCACTTTGCTCTATGACTTCCGCAGCGTACGCGATATAAGGTAATGTTTTTGGTATTTCTTTACACATTGGGTTACATTATCTAAGTTTTCATACGGAACCCTAACTTTTTTGAAAATAATCTATAGCCTATGTTCATCATGGATAACGTAGGATTCTAAATGTGAGAAAGAATTGTTCAAATCGGTACGGTAGTTTCGGAGCCTATGCAATACAAAAAAAACAAATCTTTCCTCTTTATAATATTAGTATCGACAAGGGTAACGGATATAATAAATCATATTTGATACATACAGTGGTGGTCGTATAATTAGAAACACTACCAACGGTCCTTGACATTATGTAAGATACTTCACCGCAATCGTTTTTATTTTGAAATTAAACAATAAATAGGGACAACAATATGTCCAACGATTTATTATTTATAAGAAAAACAATATAAATCACATTACACAAGTGCAGTTCCATTATTTAAATCAGTTTTGGTATGAAAAATAATGGTCAACTAATTAGAAACAACAACAAAAAAAGTATAAAAAAACATGTTTTTAAGTATTGGTAATTAGTATTGTTATTTACGAAATAGCAACTATCTACAGCCTACCAATAGTTATAATTAATATTTAGTGGCGTATCCCTTATTTCCAATAACAGCAATGCAACGACGTGGCATTGATTCAATCAATTTCATACATTTTTCTAGGGTAATTGAATTCCATGCTTCAACAAATGCTTCATATAGTTCGTTTTGGCTGGTGTTACGTTTGTTTGAGACTTTCTTTTAAACAATATACCAGAGCTTTTCTATCGGGTTTAAATCCGGATATTTGCTGGCCAGTCTAAAACGGATATAGTTCGCTGAGGAAACATTTGAAGCTATTGGCCGTGTGTTTAGGGTCATTGTCATGCTGACAGATCCAAATTACAGGCAAATAATCGTCCGAGTAGGGAATCATTGTTTATTCTAAGATATTTTTGTATTGCCATTGATCCATTGTATGTACCATCAAACTTCCAAACGGGTTCGACTCCACATCCGGAAAAACAACATCAAGCTTTAATGTTACCGCCACAGTGCTTGACTATACTCCATGTGTATTTATAATTAAAAACATTGTGTACAGGACGTCTAACATAGTGCTTTCCATCGGAATTTACCTTATTTATTTTTCTATTTTATTCTATTAATAACACTTTTTTCCATTATCGTACCGTCCAATTAACATATTTTTAGCGAATAATAGCCGCTTGGAGCGATTCTTCCAAAAAATTTAGCTTCCACTAATCTTCAGGGCATCAGTCTTGACGAGATGTTTCTCGGGTTATCAGGCGAAAGAACTTTATTTTTAATATGGTTGGAGCCTTTACTTGGGTCTTTTCTAGCAACGCGAACGATTAACGTATCTTCTCTGGGAGAGGTTTTTCTTGGCGGAGCCTTTCTAAGAACATTTTCAACAGTTCCATGTGTTTTAAATTGATCAATTGCATTAACAACTTTCTTAACAGAATTATTAAAATGCTCAGCTATTCTTCTGTACGCCTACTAATGATCTATATGTAAACTATTATTTGTCTATTTGTTTCTTAGGTTTTTACGCACGTCACTCATTCAATAAAACTAGTTTTAACGGGTTAATAATGGTAGTTAGGGTCAAATAAATAAACTCAAAATTAAAAAAAAAGATTTTTAAATAAAGTACTTTATTAACTAAATTAACAAATAAATTCATACATAGACAATAAAATTTTCAAAATCTTCCTATGAAATAACCGAAGTCTTTCGAAGGTAGTTCGACAAACTTAAATAAAAAATCAGTATTCTGACGATGCAGACCTGAAAAGGCTGCGAAACGTCAATAAATTAATAAAGTTTCGTGCATTAACCCGTTAAAACTAGTTTTATTTATTTTTGCACAATTTCAACAAAACAAAATTCAGATTAAATTTTGAATTGCTGCCAAAATAATAAAAAAAGCCAACAATGAAATGTTATTCTACAATTTTTAAAAAGAACGAGCTATGGATATTTTTTTAAATGTTTCTAATTAGGCGTCTAAGCGGCCAGTAACAGAAAATAAACTCCTACATGTGTAAGACTCATTTTGTAATTAAAAGTAAGATAAGGACCTTATTCATTATCCATCTTGCTGGATCCAGCATGCGGGACAGCGCTATACACGTAAAAGAGATGGAGATACAGGATCTCTTTTACGTGTAAATCGCTGTCCCGCATGCTGGATCCAACAAGATGGATAATGAATAAGGCCCTATATGTTTTATATGTAATGCATTTAATGAGTTTATGATTTGAGTGGTTATATTATTGCATGATTATTAATTATTAAATGTGTATATTTTTTACGAACTTTTGTATGTTGAAGTTATACTTTCTTTATTCATAAGAAGTGTTTCTAATTTTGTGGCCACCACTGTCTATAAGTACACACATCAAAAGTGTCTAGGGATCAAGCATTTTTATGCGGATTTCTTGAGATTGAGATGTGGCTTTGTAATAAATTTATGATTTTATAAATTTATATGGATCCTTTTTGGTGCATTTCATAATTTGAATCAGGAACTGTGAATCAAATTCGAGTAAAAGATGAAAATCAGCTGTCAATATTTTCCCTATAAAAACATACAACGCATTGAAGACATTATTAGTGCTACTGTTTCCCTACTACTGATTAAAACCAACGTTATTATGGAGCGGCGACGTCATTTAAGCAGGGAAGAAATGCTCAGAGCCGTGGGAATGATAGAAGCTGGTTCCCGGCAACGTACTGTGGCTTTAGCTCTGAATACAAGTCAGAGTGTTATCAGTCGACTTTGGACACGATACCGAAGCACTGGTACCGTGGCTGAGCGCCATGGAGGACGGTATCGCTGCACCACACGGAGACAAGACCGATACATTCAAATCTTAACTCGAAGAGCTCCAACAATAACCGCCATGATGTTAGCCGTGAGGCTTCATCACTCTTCAGGGAACTTAATTAGCGACCAAACAGTCAGAAACCGCTTGCATGAAGTGAACCTTCATTCCCGAAGACCGCTACGGGTACCACCTATAGCAATGCACAATCGTAGGATTCGATATCAATGGGCTCTTGAACACAGAAATTGGGCAGAAGAACAATGGCGTTTCGTGTGCTTTTCTGATGAGTCTCGTTTTGGTATGAGACCGGATACAAGACGTATACGACACTGGAGAACCCCTGGACGCCAACAGCGATTAAAATCCTGCCAGGAAGTCCATCCTTATAGTGGTGGAACCATCATGGTATGGGCGGGTATTTGGATCGGCGGAAGAACTGAGTTGATTTGGATCAGAGGCAACCTCAACGCTCAAATTTATGCTGAGACGATTGTATCGGACGTCATCGTTCCTCTACAAGTGCAAATCGGTCCCTTATTTCAGTTAATGCATGATAATGCACGACCGCACACCGCAAGAGTTGTAAGACAGACTCTCGCCGCAGCTAACATCAATGTCCTGCCCTGGCCTGCTCAGTCGCCAGACTTGAACCTGATTGAGCATGCATGGGATATGCTACAGAGAAGAGCTCTGCCGAATATGGAGGGTATCCAGTCGCAAGAAGACCTTTTTTTGTTGTTGCAACGAACATGGGCGGCCATTCCACAGCGTGATTTGGATGAACTCATTTTGAGTATGCCAAACCGATGTTCTTGTGTTGTTAGTGTTCGCGGTAGAAATACGGATTATTAATTGTTTAAGTTACCCAATAAAATTTTAGAGAAAACTGTTATTTCAGTCTTTTTTTCGAACTTTTGTGTTAGTGGTTCAAATGTCAAAAATCCCTTTATTAGGAAAATGGCAAATTTCTTTATTAATGCAAAGGTGACTTGGTTTATCGTTACTGTGACAAACGAAAACACTTTATTTGATGAATCCTTAAAGAAAATTTTAATTAATATCAATCAGGAGAAAAGTTATTGCAAAAATATATGTCGATCCCTAGACACTTTTGATGTGTGTATATATATTTATGTTAAAAGGGTGACAAACAAGCATATGGCCCGCTTGATGGCCACCAAAGCCTATAGACGCTTATGATACCAAACTATCACTCGCGTCGTTGCCTACCCTGACCCTATCCCCTACAACATGGAGCCTTAAAACCTTACCCACAGAAACACACTACCAAAAAGTTATGTTATTTTACTGTGGTCTTGCTAAATACAATAAATCAATAGCATGGCCACCGCAACATAGAAGCTATTTACTAGGTACTAAAACAAAAGTAACAAAATTATAAACATTTTTAATCTTTAGTAAAATTAATATTTGAAGTTTGTGCACTGCACGTCTGATAGATCTAAGTTCCCGGCACCAACTCCAAATATTAATTTAAGTAACGATAGTTTTTTTTTTACTTTTTAGGTTTTTTTTTGTTAAAAGTATTATTTTACAATTTTTGTAATATACAACTCGGCATCAAAATCTGTGAGTGAATAATCAATTATCGAGATCCGTACATTCTGATATTGAGATAATGCTGATGCAAGAGAATATGACCGTTAATTTGATTGATACAAGTGCTATATTTGCTCACCCCCATAGTGCCGAACGTGCCAGCGTCAAGACGATGTCTCGGTCGGTTATTGAGAAGAATTCCGCGGCCGATGTCCATAGTGTTGGCGCCTTCGCTCACAATTATAGAGTCCCGGGGAATATTTGCTTGTACGGCCTTGAAAACTGCATAGTAATTCAACGGGACGCTCTTGTCGTTAGCTTGAGCCTAAATATTTATAGACAAATTAAATACAACTTCTATTAACCTAACCTGTTCAAACGCAAATCAATATTATTCTGTTACTGTATTTTTTATAATATATATAAATGAAGCCTGAGTGTACAGTAGAACTCTAATATTAAGAGGAAAATGGGCCGTTATTTTTGATTTTCCGGCCGTGAAAATAATGTAGATGGCTACACAGAGAGTTACACAGACGAGGGGATACTCTTCGTTTTATAAATCACATAATTAAGTAAATATCACATTTGAATCTACTAACCTCAACAAACTCGATGTTAGCTTTCTGTTTGAGCTGTAGTGTTTGCCACCATTTATTGGTAGCGACTTGCAACGAGAATTTCTTTTTTTCCAGATTACGTGAGAGGGCCTCAACGAAAGGTTTGATGTCTGAATGCACCGGCACTTCGGATTTAATGCTATTGTGGAACTCTTCTGGGCTAATATCCACCTGGATGAAGGTAATTTCAATAGTGTTATTGCTATTCTCTGCATTATGATTTTTTGTGAAAAAATATAAACGGCTTATTCTCATATTATATCTAACATTTGCGGTACAATACCAAGATTTTAATTTTGGTTTTAATGGTTGATGAGATGACGTTGTTTATCATATCATGATTACAAAATAATATTACTTAATGATTCTTCAAAAACAAGATTACAGTACAATATAAATATATAGATGTATTATACGTGACCGTAATCTGATTGCAGTAATATGTGTAAGATGTGCATGTGAGGAATAATAATTGTGCTGCGCCATGCACTAATTCCTTATTCTATTCATGTATTGAAGCAAAATACCTTAATTTTGAATGTCTTGATCTATTTTGTGCACTTGAGTAAGGTTACTACCGGACTCTAGCGTGTACGTGAATCGTCTCTTATATCTATAGCGCTCTAACATACTCAAATACTATATCTTTCTCTTTTGCATTGCATATCTATATAATAATAAATCTATGAAAATATTCAAAATCAATTTCAAGCCAAAAATGTCTTCTATATCATGATATTATGTAGTTAACCTTTATGGAATAAGGCTCAATATGCAAGAATAGTTGGTATTCTTTATTGAAAGTCGCAAAATTTAGCCACCTGGATGATATCTATAGGGCTAAGGGGAAAACATGCTTAGTACATTTTTTCTTAAATTGATTTTTTCAAATCTATGGCCACAAATATACTCATTTTATCTTATGGCTATCACAAAAAGGGTAAAACTAGTTGTCTTAATTTTTTTACCTACTTCTTTCCTAGACTGTTAGGGTATTTTAATGAAATATCAGTTATTTTTTGTTGTTCTATTAAATTTACTTTTATAATCAAGTGCTTGTTTATTAAAGATATTCTGAATCAGTCATAAATTGCAGTCGTAACTTTAATTGCTTGTACTGTACAATTTTATTAATGTGACTTAGCATATTTTTCCTCATAGCCCTTCATTTGTTTTTTAAGTTTTCGCGCACACAACTCAATAAATAAATGAATCAAGTTTTTCAACGGGTTTAAAATGCTTTTTTATTACTTTTATACAGATCTCAAAGTTTCGCATCCTTTTTAGGATGCGTCGTCAAGTATTCTTGACGTATTATGTATATTCATGACGAAAGATGAATAAGTATTCTTGACGACGCAGCCTAAAAAGGACGTGAATCGTCTATATAGTTCTTTAAATCCGTTGAAAAACTTGTTTCATCCACCTGGATGATTTTGACGTCAGGCGCGTATCTGGGCGTTTGTCCGAAGTGCAGCATCCAGTTGAGGCGAGCGCCCAACAGTAAGATCACGTCCGCCTTCAGTAAGGCTTGCGTACGGGCCGTCGATACGCAGTACTGAGACTCGTCTGGTACCACACCTTTGCCTGACATATAATAAACGATATCTGCCTTATTCTAAAACGCGGACTAAAGTTAGTCCTGGTTCAAACCTAATGCTGTTTTTGTCTTCTTTTTAGCAAACGCGACAGCATCTGTTTTAAACCAGGTTTAACTTTAGTTAACGTTTTGTGATAAGGCGGTTTGAGAAAAGTCCCCTTTAATCAACCCATTGGTTTAAGGATGATGGGTGTCGAGTATAGTGTTAGTCAACTTTACGGTTATAGGATGGGTGGCCGAGCTCCTTGCTTCATGGGTGTAGTTAGGTTAATTTTTCCTAGAGGGGGCAACCGTCCTGAACTTACATTCATTCGGGTAGGCAGAATGTTTATCTGATCGGGACCTCACGTGGTGGATCATAGTGATAGTGGCGGAATCGTGAAAAAAAGATGAGATATTCTTAGCGGGATTATTTTTTGTGTTTGTAGTTATGGTGCCGTCAGATGTGAACAAAGATGTTTGAGCAAACAAGATCGGGAAAATAACAAGGCAATGGTTATGCACTTACCCATTGGTGTAGGCAGGAACGGGATCTTGGTTTTTTCCACTAAGTTAGTAATGGCTACTTCTGCGTGTCCATATGCCGATCCTTTGCCCACTATTATTAGAGGACGCTCAGCTTTCGCCAATAAATCTGCTGCTTGAGAGACCAAAGCTGGGTTAGGGTGAGCTAGCTTCACAGGTTCTGCACTGTAGAAGTCTGGCACTTTGTCCTCATCTACTTCAGCCTGGGTGAAAGAAACTATGTTTATACTATTCCTGATCGAAAAGTGCTTTCCTTTTTACTACTAAGTAGTGTAGTACTACTAAGCGGGCTGGAAAAGTGTATGGAAATCCATTGTTAATGCGCTAAGCGGGCCGGAAAAGTCTATGGAAATTCATTGTTAACAAGCTGTTTTTTTATTCATGTTGTGAAAAAAGTAGTGCGATACGGAGCACGTTGCAGATTTTGCGATATTTTTTAAAAATTTGCTCACTGAACATTACTTATCTATATATATAAAACTCAAAGGTGACTGACTGACATAGTGATCTATTAACGCACAGCCCAAACCACTGGACGGATCGGGCTGAAATTTGGCATGCAGGTAGATGTTATGACATAGGCATCCGCTAAGAAAGGATTTTGATCAATTCTACCCCGAAGCGAAGCGAGGGCGGCCACTAGTTTTTATATAAATTAATAAAAAAACGGACATGTGCTGTTCTCATGCGATAGAAGTGAAACCTATAAAAATGTGAACACGTAAAAGGCCTTCAGACGCCCGCGGCTTTATTTGTTACCAGCTATTTTTATTATATTTGTCTTACCTTAGGTTTATTTCGAAATATTTATTTATAAAAAAAATCTGTATTTATTTATTTATTTATTTATTATAAGGGCCACCAACATAAGTTACAGCTGTTCTTGGTACAAACAAAGCTCAAATTGCTTATAGCTTACTGCACTTACAATTAAGGTAGCCACAGCATGCGTTAAAAAAAAACACACACACAAAATAAGCAGGCACACAAATACATAAAAACAGCATAAAAAAAATGGAAGCACAAACTACAAGCATAAGCAAGCATAAGCGGCTAAAGGGCGTCAGCCCTTTTAAGCAGTGTCATAAACTCAGAATAGCTCTGAAAATGGATATCTAGCTCTGGCAACTCTTTGGCGATATCGTTGTATAGACGAGCCAAGCGGACGACCGATGCACAGCCACCCATCCTCGTTCGACAGAATCTGCTCCTGAACAATCCACAGGGGTATCTCGGTAATCTTGAAGGAACATAGTAAACGAAATTACTGACCAGTACAGGACTATCTATAATATTATTCAGGAGTTTGTACAGGAAGGACATATCAAGGTGGCAACGACGTATAGAGAGCGGATTCAGGCCAAAATATCTTAATCTCTCTGTATACGATCTATGTTTTCTGGGAGTCCTAAAGCGGTAAGCTAAGCTACGAAGTAGTTTTTTCTGTACTCTCTCAATCCGGTTTATACGAACCTTGTAATCAGGGCACCAGACCGTACTGCAGTATTCTAACTTACTTCTCACGTAACTATTATAAAGCAGAATGACAGATGAAGGTTTTTTGAAGTTCTTTGTATTTCGAAGAATAAATCCTAGTGATTTATTTGCCTCCTTTACTATTTTATCAATGTGATCCGAAAAACTCAATTTTGAATCAATTATGACACCGAGGTCTCTGATGGTAGTAACTTCTTTGATTCTCTCACCCGCTATTGTATATGTAGTTATATGTTTATTATGTTTCCTGGTAAACTTTATATGGTGGCACTTTGAAATATTAAAGAGCATTTTATTGTTATTGCACCATTCTTGGAGGCTGTCAATGTCTTCCTGTAAGTATACTGAGTCGTCCGTACATGAAATTCCCTTTGTCAACTTCAGATCATCAGCGAATAGGTATACTTCACTATGTTTAACACCCGTTGTAATATCATTGATAAAAACGTTGAAAAACATTGGACCCAGAACAGAGCCTTGTGGAACACCTGAAGTTGCAAAAAAAGGTTCAGACCTTTCATTGTCCACCACCACTCTTAGTGGGCGTCTTGTAAGGTAGGAACGACACCAATCCAACATAGTACCCGTTATCCCGAACGAATAAAGCTTGTCCAGCAATATTTTGTGATTTACTTTGTCAAACGCTTTCGAAAAGTCCATATATACTGCGTCCACCTGCAATCCCTGATCTATGGTTTCCATTAAATTAGACGTAAAAAGTACCAAATTCGTGTTCGTACATCTCTTTGCCATAAAACCATGTTGCTCTGTGATGATGTATTTTTGTATATGTCCATAGATAATACCATGTACCATTGATTCAAAAATCTTTGACATTGTTGAAAGAATTGTTATTGGTCGGTAGTTGGAAACATATTTCTTTTCGCCATTCTTATGTAGCGGCACAACTCTTGCTAGTTTCCATTCATCTGGAAATATGCCCGTTTTTAAAGATGTATTGAATAGTATACATAATGGTAAAGCCAATGCGCTTGCACATTTTACCAGGTAGATGGGGTGGACGTTGTCAGGCCCGACACCCTTTGTGGTATCGATTTTCTTCAGTCTTTTCGCAACTTCGTGTGGATTGAACTGAATAGGATGGAGTACATCTATCGTATTTGTTGAATCTGGTGCATGAGAATACTTGCTTAAGTCATCCTCATCAATTTCATAGACAGAAGAAAAATAGGTCGCGAACATGTCTGGAATTCGATCTGTGTCAGATGCTGTTGTGGTATGTTGGGTGATGGCGGCAGGTTATAATAAATACAAAGACGTAGATAGGTTGGTGTCCATTTATTGAAGAAGGCTTAATGGTACAAAACATACTTATTTATAATATTAGTGCACTACGTAGTTACACACACACACACTTATAAAATATAACACACAATATTATTACAAAACATCAGCATTTCACGTGGCCTACTTTCGTGTCATTCAATGTTGCGTTGTATTATTAATACATATTTATTAAATTATTTTCATACTATCACACGCCCCCCAAAAATCTCCATTACACCCCTCTCCTCAAAAGAAAAAAAAAGTGTTACATTTTTTTTTTCAACCACATACATTCAGCTAAATATTATCATTATAAAGTTTCGTATTATTCTTATGTACTACGTACTCTCTATTATTTTTTAATATCTTTACATTAGGTGACAATTCCTCTATTACTTCATAAGGGCCGTTATACACTCTATCTAACTTATCTCTTATTTGATTTTTACCAAAATTAAATCTCCTTTTTTATATGATATCGGGTAGCTATTTTTATCAAATGTATTTTTTCTACATAATTTATTAGTTAATAAATTTTTTCGCGCATCACACAGTGCTCTTTGTAGTCTATGTCGAAGTTCCTTAGGATAGTCATCATAGTTATATAAGGGAGTTACAGAGTCACTTAAGTTACTAGGTAAAATACAATTTTTTCCAAACACTAGCTCGTAGGGAGTATATTTTGTCTGCGTGTGTACCGAGGTGTTGAATGAGAAACACCAGTACGGAACCCAACTACTCCAATTGCTTTTGTGACTCTCACATTGTATTCTTAGAAAAGTGCCGAGATGTTTGTGAGTATTTTCTAACGATCCCATAGTTTCATGGTGATATGCAGTGGACTGTAATTTTTTAATACCTAATAAGCTACATATTTCGGTCATAATTTCGTTAAGAAATTCTGTGCCCTGGTCTGTAATTATTTCTTTTGGGATTCCATATCTGAGGATAAAATTATTTACAAAAGCTCTCGCTACCGATTCGGCGTCTTTGCGCTGCAAGGGATAGGCTTCAACGAACTTTGTTAGGTCGCACTGTAGAGTTAGTATGTACCTATGATTGTAATCGTCAACTTGTAAAGGTCCCATTATATCTAAACTAATTCTTTCGAAAGACGAATTAGGGGTAGTCGTTAATGACATAGGTTCCTTAATGTATCTATTGGTGTATTTATTTATTTGACAAAGCTTACATTTATTGACATAATTAACGACATCCTTTGTAATGCCTGGCCAAAAATAGTATTTTTTAATATTGTTTAGCATTCTATTTATCCCAGCATGCCCACTGGTGGGCAACAAGTGGAAGTCATTTAATATAACTATCTTTTCGTCCTCATTTCTGATACGCTTAACATCTTTAGTTATCAATAATCGCGGCCGACTCAACTTTAGTTTTTTAATTGTACTTGCAAGTAACTTAATATGTCCTTCATATATTTTATTTTTGATAATAAGCAATTCTAAGATATTTAACTTACTACAAAAACTCTCTAAATCTCTCGCTAACGCTTCTACAGCTGATAGCGATCGAGCATTTAGATAAATTATTGACCGCTTTGGTACATATACACAATTTCCACTTGAGGACGTAAAAACTTCGTCGTTTCCGTCATATTTGACCGAGTGACTAAAACATAATTCGATAATATCCGGTGGTGGCTTGAGAATTTCCACGGCCAAGGGGTGATCAGTCCCATGACTATGCAAATTTTCAGGCTTACTATAATTCTCTAAGTCACAGTTTTTATTACGACTATTTTTTTTTGTTTGTGCTCTAGTAAGTACTGATACTAAGTGTTCACGCATATTTTTTAAATCATCCGATGTCACCGGGATGCGACTCAATGCGTCTGCAGCCGCGTTGTGTCGTCCTGGGACATAGCCTATCTCAAAATCATATTCCTCTAAATATAAACGAAATTTAGTTTGCCTACTGGAAGGATCTGTCATAGAAAATAAATAAATAAGAGGCTTGTGATCGGTTAGAATTTGGAATTTCCTACCATATAAATAAGGTCGAAAATGCCTCACTGCCCAAACTATGGCTAATAGCTCCAAGTCTATAATCGGATATCGCGTCTCAGCGGGCTTTAAACTTCTACTTGCGTATGCAATAACTCTATCATTCCCATTGGATAATATTGCACCTAAACCTGTTCTTGAGGCATCAGTCTGCAATTTAAAAATATTATTTTCAGAAAAATCGGGATAATCCAAAACTGGGGGTTTTATTAAAGCAGATTTTAATTTTTTGAATGCTTCGTCACAATCAGCTGTCCAATTAAATGCAACATTCTTTTTACAAAGTCTATTTAGTGGATGTGCAATTTCAGCGAAATGTAAAATAAATCGTCTATAATAGTTAGCGAAGGCCACGAATCTTCGGACCTCGTCAACGTTAGTCGGTGTCGGATAACTTTGCAAGGTTGTTATTTTGCTTGGATCAGGAAATATGCCTTTACTTGTTATTTTATGTCCTAAGTATACTATCTCTGTTCGTAAAAATTCACATTTTAAAGGGTTTAGTTTTAAATTAACTTTTCTTAAGCGTTCTAACACAGAAATTAGGTTTTTATTATGATTTTCTATACAATTTCCTATAACGATACAATCGTCTAAATAAATAAAACATTGATTATAATTCAATCCAGACATAGCTATAGTCATCAATCGAGAAAATACGCTAGGACTAGTTTTAAGTCCCATCGGACAACGCTTCATTTGGTATATTTTATCAGCTGTGAAAGCGGTGCACTTACGTGAATCGGGATGAAGGGATAATTGGTACATTCTATCTAAATGGAAAGCAGTGTATTTTCTTGAATTTTCATTTAAATTTAATTGATAATAACTTTGGGACAAATCTAATTTTGAAAAATACATAGAATTTGATAAGGAATCTAAAATATCTGTAATATTGGGAAGTGGAAATTTATCATCTTGAATTCTATTATTTAATTGCCTATAGTCAACGACAAACCTATACTTCTTTTCATTATTTTTGTCGGTCTTTTTCGGAACAAGCAAGACGGGACTAGACCACTCCGAGGTGGATTCCTCAATAATATCGTTGTCTAACATATCCTGTATTTGTTTACGTAACTCTGGTTTTAAAGAGTGTGGTATTCTGTAGGGTTTTATATAAACAGGAGTCGCATTATCCTTTAAAGTAATTTTATGCTCCATTAAATTAGTGACTGACAGTTTATCACCTGGGAGATGAAACACGTCCGCGTACTTAGCGCAAATAGACTCAATGCTAAGTCGTTCATTTTTGTTTAAATAACCTAGGTTAAGAAGTTCAAATAATGTTTTTACACGATTTACTGAAATTTCCCTTTCCGAAAAATTACAAACATCGAAATGATGCAAACTATATACTTCTAAATGAGAAAAATCATAAATTAGGTCATTTTCCGTCGTATTTAATATTCTAATCGGGATAAGCCCGTTTCTAGGCCTCGACAAAACACCTGCAATAAATACTCCCTCTCTTATTTCATTCGCAAGGACGACACAATCGTCGGTTATATTCGTAGGTATGAACTTAATAGTTTCACACCTCGCAGGTATGTTGTGTTTATACCTGTTATTTATACACATACTTATCGATTTAGACGACTGAGTTAGGCTTAAAATGCCTTTACCATAATCAATTAACGCTAAATATTGTTTTAAAAAGTTATCACCTATTATTCCATCTGCAGAGCATGACAGGTTCTTAAATACGTAAAATTTATGTCTAAAAGTCATACTGTTACTACTGTTAGCATTTTTATAATGTTAGCATTTTTTACAGATCGGTCAATAGTACAGTTATTGTTTTTATCTTAGTTTGTCTATGCTAAATCACGCCACATCACCTTACCTCCCTACCATCTTATCACGTGACGTGAAGGGGGGACGGACTAGCGAGTGGAGCGGTCATAAATACCGTATTCAGTCGAGAGCCTTCGTCGTGAATAGTGGTCCAAAATTTAACGTGGTGTTGCTGCTAAATATTCTTGTTATAATAATTTTAGTTTATATTACAGTGAAGTACAAGTTGAATAAAGCAAGTGGAAAATTAACATTGTGGTTTAACTTCTGAAAACTAATCTAATAGTTTCAGAAGCGGGATGGACTGAGAATATCCTGATATTCTCACTACGCCCAGAAAAAAACGCAAGTTATTTTTTATTTTACTTTTTTTTCTCATTCGTAAGTGCTAATTTCATAACTCCTATATTTAAAGTCTCAAGAACGTTACATTTTTTTTTTATTATTATTATTTTACATGATCATACACGTCCCAATAATGCTTCTGCATGTATCCTGCCAGGGCTACTCCCTGGGGTTACGTGTAGTTGCTGTAAAAATACACACCTTACTGGGGCTACTCTCTGGGAGTGTGTAAATGAAGTTATAATCTTATTGTTTCTCTTGAATACTTTTGCATTAATTAATAGTAGCCTCCAGAGGCTATTGCCTGGGGTACGTGTAATTGTTGTCCAAATGCACACCATACTGGGACTACTCTCAAAGGGTGTGTAAATGTGATTATATATATATATATATTTTCTTCTTGAATACTTCGTGGGCTACACTGAGTTTGCATTAATGTGGCCATTGTGTAATTGAACACTGAGATATGATATAGCACTTCTCTATAAAGTATGTAATCAATGCAACTCGGTTTTGCATAAGAGTCCTTTCACATTTTTTGCAAAAAACTAGCCTCGAGCGCCTCGTTTACCCCCTTAGAGAGATTTTGACTATTTCCAATAGAAGTAAACAGTAGATTTATTCTTCCTATTGTAAGTTAATGTAGACTATTTGAAAATACTATTTTCTTTTTTTTGTACTGATCGTTCTACTGCAGCTAGTTTACGGAAAAACGATAATATGCACAACTTCAAACGCCCCAATATCTCAAAAAAAATTGATCAAATTAATTACTACGACGTCAGAAATATGTTTTTGTTGTAACATAATGTATGAGAATTTTAATTTTCCATATCATTATGGTTTCTGGTTTAAAACATTTATTTCTCAAAACAGAACACAAAATTCACTTACATGAGAAAACAAAAGAATAATCCAGTACGTGTGTATTTAGTTGGACATGCACACACTTATATCACAAATCACTATTGAAAAATGTTTTTTTTTTTACTATAACTGTTAATAATTTACAAATTGATGACTTAGTTCAAACAATGCATATAAATATTTGTTACGCAAACATCTGTAAAATGTGGGTAGTCCGTTTTCTGTAAGAGAAATCAAGTCTATATTACGTATCGAAATCCGTTTGCTATCAATAGCCGATACAAATTGCCTTCAGAATGATGTTAAGTTTTTATATGACGGCTGAGCTAGCAGTGGAGAGAAAGGACGCCATATTTTATGATATACGCATATATACATACATCTTATGCACTATTAAATTTATATATGTTTTTAAGTAATTTTTATTAATGATTTGATAATAAGGCATTTGATATTGTTGTTAAAATGATATTGAGTTATAATAGAATTACTATCAAAACTTTCATAAAACTAATCTACCATCATTGAACTACTGAAATATCTATATTTTTTTATAATTAGTTCATTACTAATTACTTTATAAGACTCGAAACATCTCCCGTGAAATGCAATATATACTAGTGCAAATCTACCTACGCGCCGATCAGTACGGCAGTGGCGCAATTTTGTAAAAGGGCTCTTAATATTTTTTTTCATCTGACTGGGGACTACCCTATGTGCTCAGATGTTATTTTTACTCATGTACATGTTACCTTATCTTCTAAGCGTGTTTTCACTATATAAGGCATCCAGATTGAATGTGGTCAGTTGTCCCTTCGTACTCTACGAAAAATGACTTTTATTTTTTATGTACGCGAAATAATGTCCGTTTCAGATATGGAGGAATACAATAGAAACGGCTGTGAAGGTAGACAGACGTTTGAATCATTTAATGACCTAGGAGTGCCTGGTATGGGCCGAGGTCTACGTAATGCGGACGACCTAGGAGTGCCTGGTATAGGCCGAGGTCTACGTAATGCGGATGACCTAGGAGTGCCTGGTATAGGCCGAGGTCTACGTAATGTTTTTTTTTGTTATCAAGGTATTAATTTGTACAATAAACTTAATAAAGAACTAATGTTATATCCGTTAACAGTAGGAGATTGTAAAAAAAATTTGTAAAAGGCTGAGTTCAGGCATTAAGCTATTCAGACACAGAAAATCTACTTAGCCATCTAAAATAAATTCTGTTAAGTGATCAAATTTTTGCTTATAATAAAAAAATAATTAACTACCATGCATTTATAAACGTTTCTGTTTATCTCTCAACCTTTAATTTTTTGTTTTTGTATTTACCATGAATAAATATTATGTGTATACAGGTTCAATATGGTTATGAAGAACATTGTTATGTATAGATTATTTTCCAGGGGTAAGGACCTGGTGATCCGTAGTACAGGTTAACGCCGGTTTCGGACACCAGCTTCTTACAACGCCCAATAATATTACTTAAGTGTTGCTTAACCTGTATTTTATGTGCTTCAATTGTTGTAAGAAGAAATAAATAAATTTATTATGTTATTATTATTATATTAATGCGGACGACCTAGGAGTGCCTGGTATGGGCCGAGGTCTGCGCAATGCGGAAGGCCTAGGAGTGCCTGGTATGGGCCGAGGTCTACGCAATGCGGAAGACCTAGGAGTGCCTGGTATGGGCCGAGGTCTAAGGAATGTGGATGACCTAAGAGTGCCTGGTATGGGCCGAGGTCTACGCAATGCGGATGACCTAGGAGTGCCTGGTATGGGCCGAGGTCTAAGGAATGCGGACGACCTAGGAGTGCCCTGTTGTAGTGGCCGAGGTCAAAATTTAGAAAGTTCTGATGAGGTTGACTAATTACTGTTGTTTGTTTTATATAAAACTTTGTAACACCTTTTGGCAAAAGCGGAGCACAGATAGGATTTATATTCTAAGAGATTGCTTACTGTTGATCTATTAACCAGGAAACCATGCTGATGAGGTGATGGAAATGGCTTGAAATGTGAGTGGAGTGTCTCATATATTAGAGATTCAAGTGGCTTGGCAAAGCGAGACAAAATACTGATGGGTCTGTAGTTGCTGATTTGCTCTCTGTCACCAGATTTATATATGGGAATAACATATGCAGTCTTTCAAAGACTAGGAGGGGTGCCACACTCTAATGACTTATTGAGAAGTATGAACAGAGGAGCGCTGGGCTCATCGCGGCGGCTCTTTATAAAGTGAGGAGGGATTTGATCTGGGCCGGCTCCTTTACCAATGTCAAGAGACCGTATTTCTGCTTTAATGCTATCATAGTTTATCCTTGCGTCTGGCAGAAGCAAACCACGATTGGCTGTTTTGTTAGGCGAGTAGAGATAGCAGTTATTTTTTTCATGGACGGAACTAAAGTGTTTCGAAAACATTTCTCATATCTCCTCCACATTTGAGGATGTGACGTCGCCGTGTGTCATGGTTCGGGGTATGCCAGTGGATTTTCTTTTGTCGTTTACATATCTAAAGAAGTTTTTAACATTAAGTTTGACGGAACTTTCAACAGACTCGAGATGGGACCTATAACATTTGTTCAAAAGTAACTTGCAACGAGCACGAAGCAAGTCAAGGGAGTCATAATCACGAGGGTTACCATATTTTTTGTACCGCCTGTGATACTTGGGTTTTTCATTCATACAACGAATCAGTGCGGGACTAAGCCAGAAAGGAAATTTATTGGATCTATTGCTCGCTTAGGGTGTATGTTTATAAATGATTTGATTCAATATCTCGTGGAACTTACTGACAGAGTCATCAATGTTTGCACGGGCCAAGTACTCATTCCAGTTTACAGAGTTCGGTTCATCACGAATATTAGCAGGATTGCATTTGTAGAAATTGAGTCTCTTGCTGCGGGCTCGCGAGATCACATTAGAAGTGGAGGTTTGGCAAGTGGTATCTATAAGCAAAGGTGGATGATGGTCATCAGTGCGACTCGGTGAGTGTGCCTCATGAACGCTTAAGGAGTTAGATGTGTGTAAGACTAAGTCTAAGTAACGGTCATTTTTATTAGAGATGTTATTGAACTGTTTGAGGTTACAGATGTCCAGAGTCTCCAAGAGAAGCTCAGATTTGGCTCCCACAGATATAGGGCCTGGACACATATATGAGCTTGTGGTACGTTTAGTCCAGTTTATGGTAGGCGTATTAAAGTCGCCAATGCACAGGAAGTCGGTGTTGATCCCCCATATGGATCATTTTCCCCTGACAGTTGGAATAAAAGGCTTTTAGTTTGTCTAGCTCGGGATCAGGCGGCAAATAGCATAAGCAAGCGATCAAGGACTTATTAGAGTGCGTACTGATTTTGACCCAAGCATCCTTAGCCTCAGATTGCCATTCAAGTGGTCGACGAGCATTTAAAGTCTTTTTTTTACCGCTAAAGCTACATCACCCCCCTCTCTCTTTTTTATACAAGTGCTATCACGATCTCGGCGAAAGGCTACATATCTGGAGTCAAAGAGCTCAGCATCGCCGATACTCGCATTTAGGTTCGTTTCTGTAGAATAGATCACGTCATGGTTGCAGTTAAGAATGTTTGGGTAAACATCGTCGGGCTTGCTTCTAATCCGGTTGACGTTTTGATGGTATGCTAACATTGTGGAACAGGCAAAGGTCCAGATGAATTGAACAAAATAAATAGAAAAGGGAAATAGAACTTATTTAGACAGATTAAGATTAATTACTTAAGTTTGTTGAGACAGTCCCAAGGTTTTAATGTGAATAGAACTTGATTCATCATCCTTTCTAACAAATATACGACCGAATTTAATCCGAACAAAAGTGTATTTTCTGTCTTTCGCAACCCTTCTTGTCTCGGCATGTAACGGTTTGCAGTTCGGAGAGATGTGTTCAGTAACAAAAACTCTTGTTTTGTTGTCTGTGGATCCGAGGTGTGAGGCATTGAGTGCGTTGATGGGTTCTTTAGCTGCTTTATTGTAACGTCTTACCAAAGACAAGACGGTGTCCCGCAAACGAGGCGAAGACAGAGTCACAAGAATATTTCTGGGGCGACTTGACTTTTGGTCCATTTTGTCAACCCTTCTACAGGCGGTTATTTGAGTCTTCGATTGCCATACCTATTGTGCTACAAAGGTTCCTAAATATAGTCACCACATTTTTTGAACGACTCTCAGGAGCCGCTTGCAATTCTAAATTATGATTTCGAGATAGGTTCTCCATGCTAGGGGTTTTATTATTTAATAAAGAAAGTTCAGATTTCAATTTGTTATTTTCATTCTCCAAAATTTTAATTTTTTCTCTATTTTCGGTGACCAAGGACTTTGGTGTGATCTGTTCCGCGCAAATAAAGTCGGTTGTAGATGTAAAATTATTTTCTAAATTTTTAATCTCGGATTGAATTTCTGATTTAATTTTTTTTTTTGGTATCTTCAGGTGATTGTTTAATTTCTCGTCAAGTACGGCCGATACAGAGGTTTGAATTTTATGATCTAGTGAGTTGCTTATTTTATCCATCGTAACCGCATCGCAGTCCTTTCCTTGCGGCGAGCTGTTGTCGAGGGACATGTTCATACTGTAGTCGGGGGCAGATTGGTGATGCCCGCCAACCGGTGTATTAACATTAGAGCCGCGCCGTCGAGTGTTTGCATTCGGGCATGCTGGGCACATCCGGGACTCCGGCGCCTGAGCCGTCGTCAAAGAGGGATCTTTTTGCTTATATTTAGACATAATCGATGGTATTTTCCAGTGCAAATTTTACACACAATATAGTCATCCTTCGAGTTAATCTTCTTGTTGCACTGAGCGCTGCAATCCATAGTGGAAAGTGGTGGGTAAGTGTATTTATGCTGCCCTCTTACGACTCTGTTGGGTAGCTCCAGTTCAGTGATAGGCAAGGCGTGGCAATAGTAAAGCAGCAAGCAGTGCTAAAGGTCTAAAAGCGGCGTTGGTGTGCGTCAAGGCGCTGTTGCTTCTTAACAGCAATACACGTTCCAGAGCAGCGCGTACGCGGGGCGCCTCATGGATGGCGTTGCAGATGCATCAATTGGAATGATAAAGCAATTTTGAACGTTTGGGTTTGAAATGCTTTCCAATTATTACACAGTAATTACTTGTTGTACCAGGCAGAGTGTCACAACAAAGCGCGGAGGGTTCCCAAACTGCACGAAACAATCACAAAATGTCAGTCATAAGATTGGTAAATCCATTAATGCACCAATTTGTAGTTTCTTGTAAACAGTTCGCAGTAGCAGCGAGATAGCAGTCACAGTTCGCCGCTATAACGAGACACTTGGGTTGATAAAAATTTGATAAATATTCTCTTGACAAGTACAAATGTATCGAATAAATTATTGAGAGCTAGTGCAAAGACAGTGTTTGCTTGTAAGCGCCCTCTGGCAGAAGAAAGTAGTCTTCTTTAATGTAAAAATGTGTATCTTTTAGTGTTTTTTTTTTGTTTGTTTCAATACTTTTAGCTTTGTACCTGAATGTGTTAGTTATTTTTATATAGTCTTATTAAAGTGTATGCCATTGTTATAAAATCAAAAAGAATCTAAGATAATTTAGAACGGTTATTTGAATGTAATTATATTTTACGGTATTTTAGCTAATTTGTTTTGTTTATTTGTTGCTTTATTATTGCTATTTCTTAAATGGCAATATGAAAATAAATTATGATTCGAATCATTATATTTTAGAGAAATTATATAAGACTGTAAAATAATATTATATAATAATATTAGGGGGACCAAACCACTACATTAGATTTGATAGACCACAGATCCTTGCAGCTGAGCGGCGGTTCGTTCCTCGAATGATGCGCGAGGCTATTGAGATTAAAAAAATATCCATAGGGAAGATGGTTGGTATATACCACCAGCTTGGGAACCTATTATACAGGAGATAAAATCCCAACCCCGAGCACACACTGCAAGACCATCAGATACTATTAGTTCTTTTTGTTTGCATAATTTAACATAAGAAGGAGATAGAAAGCCTCTCTTGAGTTTGTTTCGCCGGTTCTTCTCAGGAAGGTCTCCCAATTTTGGAACCGGTGGTAGTTTACGGTAGTTAGGGTCAAATAAATAAACTCAAAATTACAAACAAGAATTTTAAATAAAATACTTTATTAAGTAAATTAAATAATAAATTCATACATAGACAATAAAACTTAAAAATCGAACAATGAAATAACCAAACGCTCAATAAGTCTTTCGAAGGTAGCTCGACAAATTAAACAAAAGTTTTATTCTGATGACGAAGCCTGTAAAGGCTACGAAACGTCAATAAATAAATAAAGTTTCGTGCATTAACCCGTAAAAACTAGTTTTATTTAATGAGTGATGTGCGTGAAAACCTAAGAAACAAATATAATAATAAACCTGTCTTTATTGTAAACCAAATCGCGAAGGGTCTCGCTTGATGCAGGATGGCCGAGCTGTTAGCATTTTTATAATGTTAGCATTTTTTACAGATCGGTCAATAGTACAGTTATTGTTTTTATCTTAGTTTGTCTATGCTAAATCACGCCACATCACCTTACCTCCCTACCATCTTATCACGTGACGTGAAGGGGGGACGGACTAGCGAGTGGAGCGGTCATAAATACCGTATTCAGTCGAGAGCCTTCGTCGTGAATAGTGGTCCAAAATTTAACGTGGTGTTGCTGCTAAATATTCTTGTTATAATAATTTTAGTTTATATTACAGTGAAGTACAAGTTGAATAAAGCAAGTGGAAAATTAACATTGTGGTTTAACTTCTGAAAACTAATCTAATACTACTTAATTCTAAATAAATGTAACCTTCTGATATTAACCTACCGCTAACACCTCTAATAGTTAGTCTTTCGGGAACAATTTTATTTTTCAAATCACTAAATACCTTAGCTAAATATTCATACTTAATTACACATAAACTGGCACCAGTGTCTATTAATAAATGTATTATCCTATCTCCTAAACTAAAAGCTACCGTACTCGAAGTATTATAATTGAGAACTACATGCTCTGTTTTCGTTTGAGGAACGAAAAAACTGACTCTCACTCATGGTTGAGGTTGGAGCTCGAGGCTGCCTTACCTCAGTGTCGCAGTACGTATGGTGGACACGGGAATAGCCTCGTGTACGGGGCTGATACTGCGCGCCTGGCGTTGACCAGCGCGCGGCCGGGGAGGGTGCGCCTCGACCTCGACCGGAACCACGGTGCGGCGCAAACGTGCGCGGCGCGCTCACATAATGCGACTGGATCGGGTTACCGTATTGAGCACGCGAGTTACTATAATAATTATTGCCAATATTTCTACCGCGGAACCCTTTATTAATAAAATGAAATGTTTTCGTGGACTTAGTGTGGTGACGAAAATTTATAACTTGTTCCCCACTGGTAGAAAGCGTCTGCTCGTCTATAGCACTACGGATTGCCTCAGGAAGAGAAAGAAATTCCTTTGATGCAATAATAATACTCAATCTAGAGTTTGCCAAACCATCGGCAAAGCGTTTTATAGCGATCTTTTCATTAATTGGTCGCAATACGTCATATTTTGAACTATCGCCATCGGCCTGTGCTAATGTCAAATTAGAGAAGATATCTTCTAGTTCATTACCGAATGCTTCTATTGACCTATTTCCCTGTTTTACATTTTGTAACCGAGACTGGAGAGCGACTGCCGATTTTTTTTGTACTAAATACTTTTTCATGTCACTGAGCAATGAATCAACTGTAGTATAGCTACCACGTAAGCGAAGTTTCGCGCTAGGAGATAATCTTGTTTTTAATACAAAATCTATAAGACAATTTTTCGATGTCTCATCAAGTTTAGAACTATACATTTCTATACCGTCGATTAATTGTTTGGTGACATGTTCCTGACCAGTCATTATGGGAAGTAAACTAATAGCCGTTTTAAAGTCAAAGGACATTGTATCTGCCATTTTTGTAGTTTTAGAACTATCGGGATCTCTAGTTGAAAAAGTAACTAATTTATTTATTTCACTATAAATTAAATGAATATTATGTACTATAGAATTAACTTCAATAAGATCTTCGGCACTTATCTCAGAATTATTAATATTAGCTTTAATTTCACACAAAATATACTCTAGTTGCAAATAAATGACATTGGCTTCTTTTAATTTAGTTTGACCGATTTCTTTCTTTCTACGTTCAGGGCCTATTTTACTTAAATATACTTTAATTTCCTGTAACTTACTATATAATTCAACTAATTTATGAGACATAACTATCTATTACTTCTAATTTAATAAAATAACTCATTATTAATTTCTAGAAATAGCAGCTAAATTGTACCTACATATATTTTCTTCCAATTCACTTGCTGATGTCACGAGCTGCGGCGGGCGGCGTTCTTGTGGCGGTCACGTTCTGCTGACATCAAACAACGTGGCCCGTGCTGCTGTTCCTGTTGACGGCCGGGACGGGGACTTCTTAGTTTGATGGTCTTGCTTGCATTTCTAAGGTGCTGTGGTTGAGCTCCCTTCTCAACGAAAGAATAGCATTTCTTCGGCACTTCTTGTACAATAGGTATGCGGCAGCGACGAACAGAATGACGAATAGCGTGATGAGCAGTATCTCGGTAAGGTTCAACTTGGTCTTCGTTACTTGAGCGCTTCCACCGGCGTTTTGAGCGATGATAATTTCTTCTTTGGACTGTGAGCTACGGCACATTGTTATTGGTAATTGGCGCGATTGTCCCAAAAATAAGATTCTTCATAATAATTTTCAATCTTCAAACTTCTTCTTACTTGACGTTCAGTTCAGTTTCAATATCTTCTTTCTTCAATTTATTTCTATAATTTTTCTTCCAAATTTCGCAGGGTCGCCATGTGGTATGTTGGGTGATGGCGGCAGGTTATAATAAATACAAAGACGTAGATAGGTTGGTGTCCATTTATTGAAGAAGGCTTAATGGTACAAAACATACTTATTTATAATATTAGTGCACTACGTAGTTACACACACACACACTTATAAAATATAACACACAATATTATTACAAAACATCAGCATTTCACGTGGCCTACTTTCGTGTCATTCAATGTTGCGTTGTATTATTAATACATATTTATTAAATTATTTTCATACTATCACACTGTGCTGCCATTGTGGAACATTGTACAAGGGTACGATGAGCAGCTTCTTCTTAGTTTTTTTATATGGGTCCAAAAGTATTTCGGGTTGTTCGTTATTTCAGCTTCTATCGAAGATATATATGTACTGTAACATTCCTTTATCATTTTGCTGCAGTCGTGTCTTAAATATTCAAATTCTATTTTGTCCAATGGGTTGCCATATTTTTTTAAATCTTTTATGATATTTGAATTTATGTTTTAGTGCGCGTATCAGCTGTGCTGAGTACCAAACAGGATAACATTTTTGGAGGTTTCTCGACAAGGGTATATATTTCACTATGGTTTTATGCACAACCTCATAGAAACGAGTCATCATATCGTTTACATTTTCGTAGGATCCCAGTTCCGTCGCCCATTGAATTGATTGGAGATATTCATTTATTGCTAAGTAATCGCCCTTATAGAAATTATTACGTCTTAATGCAATTGATCTTTTTTAAGCTTCCATTTGTAATCTCAGAATAATTTCTAGCGCAGGGTGATATTTGTCAATTTTCTTTATAGGCTGATGGCAATTATCTACATTTAATATTTCTTTGTTGCAAAGAATCAAATCGAGGACTTTGTTTTTATGATTGACGACGTTGTTAAACTGTTTTAAGTCATTCAGCATTAGAAAATCTACGAATCTACAAAACAGTTCACAATTGCCGCAACTCACTGGTGATAGACTAACAATATCGCTTCTATTTTGGGCTTGCCAGGTTATCCCACTCATGTTAAAGTCACCCGCAATCAAAGTATATTCGCATTCAGAACACGACTGTAAGACCAAGTTAGCTTTGTCGGTAAAGGCTTTAACAGCATCATTCGTCACTGGTGGTGGTAAATAAACGGTACAGATGTTGAGCGTTATTGGTTTTCGCCTTGATTTGGAGGTAATTGAAACCCAAAGATCCTCGCAGTCACTTTCATGCTCGATGACCCGTGTTGAGATTAGCCGATCGGACACTGCTATCAGTACACCACCTCCTCTCGTTTTGATAGAAGCGGTTTTGTCTCGGTCTCGTCTATACACATTATATCCACTCACAAAAAATTCACAGTCGAAACACCCTTCATTGAGCCAAGTTTCTATTAGAATATAAACATCGTAATCATTGTTGCTTATTTGCTGACGCACTTCAGTCGCACTTGAATTTAGTCCTCTTACATTTTGATAATATATCTTCAGATCACTATACATAAATCTCAAAAATTTTGGTCTAAAAGATAACGAAATAATGAATTCGGAGTTAAATTAAAAGGATACAAAGCTGAATAATTTCGTAAATCACCTATACAGTATTATTACAATTCAAATGAGAATGAGGAAAGAAAAAAATATAAAAATATATATATATATATGTATATAATAAAAAGCACCAACCACTAAACAAGATTAGCCAGATCCTGGGTATTTCTAATCAATTTATATTCGGAGGTGTCCGTCTTTCTCATGAATATTTTACCTCCTCTTACCCAAACAAATTTGTAGTTAACCTCTTTTGCTCTAAGCCTAGCTGATGCGTGCAGTGCCTTCTGCACAGGCGATAAGTGTTCAGTTACAAATACTGGTTCTCTGTCACCGCCAATACCCAGTAAACTAGTGTTTAGCTTATCAATAGGATTTTTAATATTCTTGTTAAATCGTAGCGTTGCAGCCAAAATGTTATCTCGTGTTTTTTGGGAGTTAAATTTTACTACTATTGATCTCGGGCGTTTGGTGTCGTTGTTAAATTTCGCTATTCTTGTACACAGTTGTATGTCGTTTTCTTCCAATTCACAGTTGGTGACTGCAGCAATTTGTTTGACCAAAGAGCTTAGATTTTCGGACTTGTGTTCGGGTACGTTTTGAATTTCTATGTTACTGGCTCTTGAATGCTGTTCCATCCGAGTAATTCTAGATTGAAGGTCGGTCACTGTATTCTTAAGAGACGAGTTTTCTGTTTCCAATTCAGAGATACTGTTTGAATTCAATTTAATTTCAGCTCTTAAGCTCTCGTGCTGTTGTTCAATGGTTTTAAGTGTGTCCGATATCTGGTTAAAGCGATCTAAGACTTCATTTGTTTTAAGCTGAAGCTCTTTCATTACGCTTGTTCTAAAGCTATCTATAACTTTTTCCAGTTCTTCCTTGATAATTTGTCGTATATTTTCCGTTATGACACGAGATTCATCCGAATGTGGAGGCTGACCTCCCCTTTTACAGTTGATGAAGTCAGTTGAAAGCTCGGCTTGCTGATTGAGATTCTCCTTTGCTGGTTGGTGATTGGACCTTACAGGTGTATTAGTGTTATCGGTTTTAGGTAACTTACTGACACAGCACGGGCACGTAAACGATGTTTTGAAATCTTCGGTTAAATCCTTTATTTGCTTATGTATGTTAACACAGCCCAGGTGGAATTTTAGCTTACACGATTGACAACATAAAAAGGTCGACGACGACGTCTGTCGTTCACAACAACCGAACTTGACTTTTGCTTGAGGCATAGTACATTTGATAAGTAGGTAGCACGGAAGCAAGTGTACTTGCCCGTCTGAACGCTGCTCAGATGTTCAGAGAAGCTCAGCCCACCGTTCTTTAAGTGGAGTATTGTATTATTTGAAGGACTGATTAGATCTGAAAAAGGGTATTTTTGGTAGTAAGTTTCACTGGTGTGGCAACACTTTTCTTAAACTTCACGTCTCGGTCCAGTTTGACAGTCGTCAAAATCGTTTTTAGCCCTGTCACTTGAGTTTGAAGTATAGCACATTATTAATATTGAGGGTATTTGTATTCTGTCGGAACTGAAAGTAATTATTTCCACTTAACTTTAGTTGATTATTTGATTCCACAGCCCTTGAAAATCGCAGATAACGGTGGTGTAGCTTCTCTTCAATATGACAATCACCGTTCAATTACACTCGAACACAAAATCTTCTTTTAAAGAAAATATGATAATTTTATATGTTGGAGCGATTTTAGTAAACACTTTTTTTTTAAAGTTAAAAAAAATATTGTAAACATTGGGAAGGTAAGGATTTTTGAAAAAACCGAGCTTGTATCAATAAGCAACTTAGGCACCCACTAAACGTTTAATACATAACTATTCAAGTATTTTAAAATACTGGCCAAATTTAAATTTTGATAACCTTGTGACAAATATTGTTAAATATTCCTTTCATCGCGTTTCAAATCACAACGGTGCTTAAGAAGTTTTTACTTCAAAAGTAAAAGCGCACTAATTATTTTATTTCAACTGAGTTTTAAAGGACATTGCTCAAATTGGCCTAAATGCACAAAAAATATTGACATACACGGTAATTCTTGGCGTAATTTATAATTTAATTTACAGTCACTACATTTCAACGGACACCTTTGTATAATATATTTACTTTAAAAAGGGCTTTTAATTTTACCGGTTTGGAAAACATACGAATTATTTTTAATGGCTATCTATGGGTGTAGTAACAAAGACTAATCAAAATTGGTTATATAACATAAAAACAAATCTATTTTGTAAAGATCGATAAAATAAATCATTTTTTTTTATTATACTGTGGTATTAATATCCACAACTATATTATCATTTTCACTAGACGCAAATGTGCTCAGACAATTATTATAGATGGTAGGCGACATCATAAAGTCTATTGCCATACATTTTTCGCCAAACACCTCCATAAACACATTATAATCTGTATTTAAGTTAAACTTTAAGGTATCTATCTATGGGCTTACGTTCCCTGACTATAAATTAATAAATAACTAAAATTATAAGGTGTGATACACTAATAATCTAAAATATGGTTATCTTAAAAACATAACAAAAATAATGAAGCTACTGAATATATGGCTATAGAACCTAAATCTCTTAGTTTTCTTTGGTTAACGAGAGTTTAAAAATTCTCTCTAATCTGTGGCTCATTCACAATCATCACACAGTTTCTGTCACAGAGTATTTTATTATAACCGGGAATGACACCTGATTTTAAAAGTTACTCTTATGCATTAACTTTAAAAACAGACAACTATCTGTTAATGTACATGCTCTATATACCTGAATCTAATCCATAATTTCGGTACTTGGCTTGATTTCCCTAGTTTACTATATAACTTATTTGTTGTTTATTATTTTAATATGTTCAGTGTATATAGTTTATAGAAGTTCTCAGGGGTGTCCGTCAATAATATTAGTTTCTACAGTAATTTATATATAATTTCGAATCTAGGAAACAATTTTTCATGATTATTGGTTTTTAGGCCAAACATGTATTGAAGCTGAACATTCTCCTTTGTTTTTCTATCTATTCAAGGTCTGTATAATCTGATGCTGAACATAAATTGACACCACCGCCGAAATTAAAAGAAACTACCTAAGCAGTCATTGAGAACACATTAGCCGTGATATCAAGAAATCAATAAAAATAAAGAATAAAATAAACTGCAAGTAAGCTCCCAGGCAAAAGTTTAGTAACTATAACAACTGTTAAAGAATTTGTCTTTTATTGCCTTGTAGGTAGGGATGCAAAGTCTTTTGAAATATCGATATTTATATCGAAGTCAGGAAAATATCGATATCCGATATATCGACGATTTTAACTCGATATTATCGATATTTTTTTCTTTTTTGCTTTGGATTAAGTTTGCAAAGCAAAAACCTAAAATTAAGGAAGCAAAGGTTTCCAAAATATCGATATTTATAATGTGGGCAGGTAAACATCGATATCCGATCCGATATATCAGCCATTCCAACATTTCCAACACGATGTTTATAGACATTTTCTATATTTTTATAGCGCTGTAAGAAGTATCAAATCAAAAGCAATTTCGAATCAAAGATATTTATTTTGTTTAAAATGTTAAAACATCAGGGGCGTGCCCAAGGCTTCAGAATAGGGTAAGCCCAAAGCTTCCAAAATTACTATACCTATCATACTTTCTTGACTTGGCGAGCTTAAAAAATTTACGATTTTGTATAAGATTCTTAATTTTATTTTGTGTTATATTACAATGATATTTCAATTAATCAGTAGTTGACAATTATCTAAAAAGAGAGGCAAGGATTCTATTTAAGTGCATGAGTTACCATTAGGTATACGATTATACCTATATACGTTGGTGTCGATTCTGGCATGATTATCTAAACTTAAAACTAAATTTAACATCAGTCTCTTCTTTTCATTCTGTATAGAGAATGACAAGGATACACTGTTGTCAAATTTAATTTTAGGTTTAGAGAAACATGCCAGAATCCACACCAGTTTAGTATATTTCTTGGGGTTCAAGATTTTTTTAATACATCTATAAGCTCTTGCGATTTCAAAGCAATAGTTATTTCGATAATTTTCAATTTAGATAGTCATAGCAGGTAAATTAACTGATATTATTGTGTTCAAATTTAGTCTACGAAATATCGATATTTTGGAATTTCCGATATCGATATTATCGATATCAGTGAATTTTAAATATCGATATTTTGGTGTCGATATTATCGATATTCCGATATATCGTTGCAACCCTACTTGTAGGTACAGTATAAAGCACTAGATATTCCTAAGCACTAGGATTCCTTTGAAAGAAAGTGCTATTCCCAACTCAAGTATATTAAGGCCCTCGGCTGTGCCCCAAACTACACCCTCGTTGGTAATCGGTCCCTTTCTACCGAGGGTAGAAAGAAAGACAAAGGGTCTTAATATATCAACAACCTGGCATTACAATCGTACTTTAGCCCTTTAAGCACTAGGCCACAGAGTTGAAGTCTGGAAAGATAAAAAGTTGTTGTTTCTTTCACCGATGCATGATAGGATACAGTTTCAGTATCGAATAAAAGGGTTTGAGGAGCACATTTAAAACAATTTTTTTTATATGCCTAAATTTTACAAAGCATATAATATGTGTACATGATTTGCAAACATTGTGGTGGATGATGGATAGTGTTTACGAGTGCTTTGAATTGAGGATTTAAGATGGCAGATACGTAAGTGGAGGAGTATTCTTACATTGAGTAAAGTGCCGGGCATGTCGAGATAGGAGACACCGGGCCTGCCGACGCTAGCGTGGCGGACGGCGCGCTCCACGTGCAGGGGGATCAGCTTGGCAGATGGTGGCCGTGCCGCATACTTGCAGTACATACGACTAGAATCCACCTGTTGTGACATTGAAAGATCAAATCAAAAGGTTTTATTGCTGATATAGGTACATTTAAAGTACTTAAAGGCTAATACACATCATTAACCACATAAGCGTGTCCTGCTCGGCTCAACGGCTCAAAATAGATCTGTTTAAATTGTGGTGCATGCTTAAATTAAAACAAAAAGGGAAGATACGGTACGCTCATACTAGCATCAAATAAAATATGATCAGACTTAACTACGTAAGCAACTCGCATACACGCACACGTCTGTATATAAATATTCAATCGTGCGAGCGAAACAGAACTGTACGCTTCAACGCAGTGCGAGCGAAACGGCGAGTCCGCTTTCGAGTTTTTTGAGAGTTGCTTATGTAGTTGAGTCGGATCATATTTTATTTCATGCTAGTATGAGCGTACTGTATCTTCCCTTTTTGTTTTAATCTAAGTTGTCAAACCAATATTTGCTACGTGCAAAAAATTTACATTAAGGCATAGCCTATTAAAGCATTGATCAAACTATCTTACACTTACACTATCAAACATACAAAATATTTTCTATCAAACTAATTGTCTATCTCATATAGTAGGTGCATTATACTCATATTTAACCTTTGATATTGAAACTATCTTATCTGTATTATTAGGTTGATAAAAGATATACTTATACCACTCACATTTACTTCCTTACCTGAATATCATTGTCAGTTATTCTTTTAAACAATTACTAAAGTACTTTGTTGGTCTCAATAATGATATTATAAGCTATGTTAAAAAAAATTGCATATCAAAGTATAATTTATAATAAAATCTTATTTTGACTCAACTGATAAAAGAAGGAATAGCATAAAACATATGAAATTAACATACTTGAGGCCATTCCTGAAATCCTCCAATACCCTCATGGTCTTCTGGACAAGAGCCTGCTATGACTAATAGGGGCCAGCAGTTGACTTGTGCATTGGCCATACCACCAATGCAGTGCAGTAGACCAGGTCCTGAGACTGCTAAACATACTCCTGGTTTGCCTGTTAATATAATATTGCAAATGTTGAAGGTGAAAAACATTACAATAACATGACACCATTTGAATGAAATTACTGCATACTATACTTATTTTCACAATGATGATGACCTTGTGGTCCTACTAGTGGGACCATGAGGAAGTGCTATACCTCATTGTCCTATTGCAGAGATAAATTATTAATTTTATTATAGTTATTAACGAGATTGATAAAATGTACCTTGTTCTTATGAGTCTCCGATATTTCAGCACTGTTACAAGTGACATGATCATGGAGTAACTCTGAGTCCTTACAATACAGAGATACTTCTTATGGAAAGAAATCAGTTATTTCAATAGATTAATATAGTTAAATTCTCAAAACTTTTATTTGAGACGATTTTTAAATATAGAATAAAAAAACTGAAAGTATATTATTCAAATAGGTAGGACAACACTAAAAATTTTCTTCTTATTGTTTCAGACTCAAGTTTTTTTTTACTTTTATATATTTACAAGTTGTAACATATACTTAATGTTGGAATACCTTATAATTTTACCGTTTTATAACCTTGCTTATACATTTTTTAATTGGTTTCACACTATAAAACACAGGGATTTGTCCAGTGTGATAAGTACAAATATAATGCAATATTATACTAAATATTATAATATTTATAGTTAAGATACATATAAGTTAATACTAGTAACCTGTTAGATAACCAACAGCTTGAGCAGCATAACATGCGGCCTGTTCATTTCTCATGCCAATATATTTTAATCCTGCAGCTTGGAAAGCCATTGCTGTTTCAATGACAGGAATACCAACAATTCCAAATACATATTCGACACCCTGAAATATAAAACTTGTAAAATTAAGGAATTCTTTAATGATATGACATTACTTAACCTGTGTGACTGCAATCTAATGATATGACTTCAATTAAGGGTTGTAAGCATTTAAATCAAAAACAAAAATAGGTATGTAAATTTATATACTTATTAAATATTTTTTCAACAATAAAATCACAGTTAAAATGTCTGAGATTTAAAAAAAAGGAATGTTTGGCAGTTTAGCTTTATTAAATCTTGTTTAAGTGACAATAAATACCCAAAAATTATAACATAAAGTTTTGTTTACAGATTCAGAAAGTAAGTATACTTACAACTCTTTATTAAAAAAAAACTTAAACTAAAAAAAATGAAAAGCAAAAATTAACTATTCATTTTATAAAGTAGTTAGGTACCTGTTTCTTCAGGCTTTCAGCCAGTATTGTATTTCCGTCAGTAACCATGCTGCTGCTGGCTAGTTTAGAAGTAATATGAATCGATCTCCTGAATGTGAACTGTGCTAATCTGTTAAAGAACAACATTCTACTTATAACACCAAGAACTAATTCATATAAAAATATTAATATTCAAAGTATTAACCACTTTCAACTAATAAACAAAAATAATATAACAAAACAAAAGGCAACCAAACGTATGATATGATCAGCTGGCATATAAGTTTGCAAGTACTTTAGTCAAATGTCAAAGTCCATGTCCAATCAAAAAAAAAGAGACAACAACTTTATCTGTCAAATTCTGCGTGAATTCTGCCTAGTCATCTATTTATTAAAGATTAATCTATTTTACAGCGCGAACGTAATTATTTAAATACCTAAGGATTTAATAAACTTATAGTCCTTAAAGTACCAAAATCACAAAGTACCTACATTAATATATACTAATACTGAAAACCAAACCTGAGCAGAAAAGTACAGCCGAAATTTTCTTGATAGTTGCAACTGAAAACAAAATGCGCGGTGTAGACAAGGCAATTACCTTGGAAATAAATCAGTTTTGTTAATTACTTACATATTATAGCAAGTACATATGAACGAGAATTATGATAAGAATGATAGATTACAAAAGTAATAGGTACTTATCTTACTTATCCAGTTATTTTCAATAATCTTTCAATTTAAAACACTAAATGGTTAGTAAAAAGGGTTAAAACCAAACTCAATATGGCGAATCAGTCAGTTTTGGGTTTTGAACTATGAGGTTCAGGTTGCACTTAGGATCTGAGGTTTTGAGCACGTTTTGGGTACAAGGTTTTAGTGGTTTTATGGACAGGGTACTTTCCAAATTTTTGAAAACTGCTTATATTTAAAGATTGGAACAAACGATTTAACAGAAAAATAAAAATAAATTAAGTTGACGTCACACAGGAGACGTCATCGAACCCAGCGTTCTGGCGGTAAATTCAAAACCATTAAAAATGAATTCAACTTTAATTGGTCTAATGGAGAAAAAAAGTCATTAATTAACTTACTTTTATTTTTCTGTTAAATCGTTTGTCCCAATCTTTTAATATAAGCAGTTTTCAATAATTTAAAAATATTTTATTATGTAGGAGAACCGGTACTAATGTTGTCTCTCTCTACAATGATTGGCCCTCTTGTTTTTACTAATATTTAAAGAAATAAATAAAATACTGAACACGATATTTTTTCATTATTCTTTGATCTTGATGATTTTTTTGTGATTTTGTATCAAAGATCTACAATGGATTTTTTTAAATAAAAAACTATGTTTGATTATTGCCGTTACCCACATGCTACGAAAAGGCAGCCATTAAGTGTTCCTAAACACGTTTCATTTAATCGACACTAATTAATAAAATTAATAATATATAACTAGTAAATGTATAGATGAAAATTGTATTTTAGCAGAGTTCACCTATAATAATTCACCAAAAAATCTAAGTTTTGGTCTGCCATTCTTTGCTGATACTACTATACATTTAAAACACTTCCTGTTGATTTTTAAATAAATTAATACATATTCATAGAGAGCATTTTAAAGTCGTTTTATATTGATACTAAACCTCTATTTCATAGCATTGTGGAACCATATTCAAATGAAAACTAATATTGAATGTACTAAAGACAAACAAATGAAGAACTCAGTTTAACGCACCAATCATTGTATAGGCTACCTTATGCATATATGTACCTTTTTTTTAACGTCAGCAAAATGCGTTACGCATATCCCACCGCCTTGCGAGTGCGGCGAGGTTATGTAAGAGCGGCAAGGAAACATCAAAAACAGAAGAGAATCGAGGTCAGAAATAACTTTAAGTTTATTACAGTTATTATAGTAACTGCAGTTAAAAAGTCTGAACCAACTAGCTTGCCGACGAGAGATGGTATCCCCTTAGAGACGTTTAAAGCTTCAGGTGAATATGGCATCCTCATATTCCAAACAATATGGAATAAGATCTGGCAGATGAGTGAGAAGAAGTAAAAAGAATCGGCTCACACAATCTTCATCCCATTACACAAAAAAGGCTCTACGAAAACTTGTAGCAACTAAAGACCCATTGATTTAATATCCCATGCAAATAAAATACGTTTGAATACTAAAATTTAAGTATTCGCCGAAAAAGAAATATTATCAATTACCTATATAGTCCAGTCAATGTAGGCTTAACTTTGCCATTTTGAGTTGATCACCTGCAACCAACGCGAAAATTTCCGCAAAGGTTCGTAGATTAATATACTAAAATTGCAGGGTGCTGCATTGACGGCAAAGGGTGAAAAAAAAAAATGAAATGGTGCAAAAACGAGTTTTTCGTCAATATCTCGCGACTGACTGGAAAAGTAGAAAAAGTTCCTAGTACAAAATTGTAGAAAACTTAATTTCCTACAAAAAAGGTATCTACATATTTTCCCGTATCTCCTATAGTTTTTGCACAAAATGCAATTAAAGGTGCAAAATAAAAAAAGAAAATATATTGTTAATGGTTTTTTTTTCATTTTTAAACGATCCTACGGGTCAAATTCAACAATCACCACTTACTGAAATATTTAAGGATGAGTTTTCGGCAGTCCACTGAAATGAAAATTGTCTACCGAAATGGTAAAAAATTACCACCAAAATGATACAGCCAAGAACATCGCCTTTGTAGTAGAAGGGTTACCTATTTTGAATTTAAATAAATTTCCTTATTCTTTGTAAATATTTTTGTTTATTATTTTTTAATAAGAATTATTAATGAAGAATTAATTAATTGTTACTCCTATTAATTATTATTACGAATTATAATTATTAATATGTACATTTTAAAAATAACGAACAAAGCGCGTTTAGAAAGCGAGAAGTTTATTAGTTAGTAAATACTCCCTTTAGTGCCAAAACCGATTATCTGCACTTTTTCGCTACTGAACTTTTATAATACCAATCGACCCGTCTCATTAAGCCGCATCTACAGGTAAAACCCATTATGCTCTACGACGCATACTTCGTGAAATAGCTAATGAATAAACAGAATAACTGCAAATTATTTCCAAAATTCTTGATTTAAAACCTAATAAACCCATTCAAAACACTTAAGTTTGTAAATGTATTACCGCTGAAACCAAGTTTCGGATTTAAACTCATTTTTCATATAGACACTTAGAGTAAATATCCTGTGAGTATCCTGTAATTGGCTTTGATTATTTGAATTTTACCAGATATTTTAATTTTACTAGATGAAGTAAAAATTAACAGATCTAAGTCGCTTTTTTCAAAAACAAATATAAAGTATATTTGCGTAATATTTGAGGCAATTGAATAAGATACCGAATTTCAATTTGTTTTTACTTAATAACTTTTATTCAACGCTTTATAAATTACTTCAGCTAAAATCGATTATCGGTGCTTACTCTTTTCTTCCACTATAATTCATTAGCGTTAGACATAGTTACTTTAAAATTTATGCTTCAGCTAAAATCAGCTATTCATGTTTAACCGTCTCTTCCGTACACAGATCGCGCGCTAGGTAGTGTCGCCGCCTTGGATTTTTTTAAGGCGCCAAGTCAAAGGTAAAATATCGCCAGATTTCAAAAATTTGGATTTAAATTTAAATATACACCAAAATCCGCTAAATTACAATTACATCTCTAATAACAAAAAACCCTTATTTAAATAAAAAACCAGTGAATATGTATGAGATGCTACAGAAATAACTGTATCCCGTAGTCGTTCTAAATTAGTAAAATTTTGTTATTAAAAAAAAATGGCAATATTGTTTTTACCAACCTTAAACTTTTCCGAGCGTTACCTTAGTAGTACTAGAGAATGAAATAAAACCGGTATCTAAAACCTAAATATGTATTTACATTCATTATGTATCTATGTCATCAAAAAATAAATCTTTAACAAAATGTGAAATTTAAAATTCAATATTGTTAAATGTTACATCTTCTATAACTCCATCGACGTTCACAGACGCCGACGCTTCTGTCAATGAAGCCAATGTCGAAGCTCAAGATGTTTGGTTGTGGTTGTAGTTGATTTTTAAAAGAGAATTTTGTGTTTTTTAAATGATATCTTTTGATTGCCGGATAGAATTTGCATTTTTTGTTTGTACTTTTTTGTTTCAGCATGTCATCTCAAATTTACTACTCTTGCTAATAATTCTGCTTTACAAAATGAACAAAATGCCTTCGCATCAACACCTGCTAAAGGTTTATGCCAGGTTTGGAATTCGTCGAGTGATTTCCATTCTTTTCTATACTTTTGTATGTAATTATTTTTCTTGAATAGAATTTCCATAATAACATATAATTGAATACTCTAAACATACAGCTTCAGGAGTTCATACACTGTGACAAACGTTTCTATCAAATCAAACTTTTAAACTTTTTAACAACACAATGAACGCGAATCTAATACCTGAAACAGAATGAACGATTGAAGGAAGCCTTTAACAGACAAACGCGTCTAGGAATTCCCCTGTAACCATAAGAGTAACCATAGAACATTATGAAAGTTCAGAAAGTTAGGGGATTTCCCCCTTAAAAATATGTTGCTAGATTTTATGTTAAAAAACCACTAAAAACACTAAAAAAAATATACCCGCTTGATAATGAAAATATACCACTGGAAGCCGTGAAAAAGCACCAGTTCTGGTGGAAAAACCACCAAGGTGGCAACACTGGTGCTGGGGAGTGAGTTGCTCACTTTTATTCATTCATTGTTGAATCGCGCGCTGGGCAACAATGTTATTTTTTTGTTTAATTAATCACTAATAAACATTACTGGGTGAACTATTATCGAATATTAGAAGAAAAATAACGAAAAATAAACTTGATAAAAAAAAATGATTTCAATTTAACTTCAATATTTATTTTTATTTCATCGTGTTCAGCGCAAAATTTGCATTTAAAACATATATTTGCAATATGCCATACATATTCTTATACATTATCATATAATAAAATTGAAATCATTTTTTTTGTCAAGATTATTATATGAAAAAGGAAATAAAAAAAATGCCCGAAACATATTAATTAAATCCCAATGAAGCATGTAGAGGTGAACTCCCCAAGCAAAAAAAAATACACGGCATTGCTCAGAGCGGCAGTGCAATGTGCTGATTTATGATTTTGACTTTTTTTCTTAGTTAAGTAGGTACTTCTCAACCTTGTCAAAAAGAATAATTGAGTAATGGGCTCTATTCCATAAAATAAAAAAATACGAAATGGCATTTTATCATCACGGTAACCTGTCTTAAACCCAATTCCTCTCGTAAAATTACTTCCCCTGTAGTTACATTTCTTTTTTCGATTGAAATTAACTTTTATATCAGTAATATATATAGCCTATCAACAAAACATACTACTGTTTGTTTACCTTCTTCCTTAGGGGCTGTTCAAGTATTACGTAAGCACTATAGGGGGGCAGGGGGGTCTTTGCTTTGCTTATTTTTGATGACATGGGGGAGTGGGGGGTAGAGATGTTGATTACGTCAGCATCATCAATTAAGCCTTTTTAAGTACTGCTGCTCATAAAGCTCATGAAAGCTCATGAATCAATAAAAAAAACAGAATACATTAAAGGAAAAATGCATATAGGTACCAATGTTTACGTAAGGATGGGGGGGGGGGGAGGGGTAAGAGCTTTGCTTACTTTTGCTGACGAGGGGGAGGAGGGGATAAATAATTGTAATAAATCTGCTTACGTAATACTTGAACGGCCCCTCATACATGTAACAAGCACTCAACTTTTGTCCTGGAAAAAGTTATCATTTCCATGGACAGTAAGTTTTTGTGAAATAGGTTACGTCTACATTGCGTTGTTGTGTCCCGCTTGTCAGTGCTCACTTCGAGCCAGTCCGCCTTCGCTGGAGCACACGCACGCGCAACAACATCATTGTGGATTCCCGCCAAATAGTAAGTATATCATTTCAGTGATATGGGGACAAATGATTCGGTGGACAGTAATGCCGATAAGAGTCCAGGGAATGAAAGTATCGCCGAAATGATACATCCATAAGTTTTTAGAGATCCTTGAGTCAATATAGGTATATTTAATAGTTTCGGTTTATGATGTACATTTATCTAGATACTGTAGGTTCGATATTTCGGGTACAGTAGTATTTCTATCTAAAATATCTAGTTTAAAAATGTATATTAAAGTTAAAGTGGACGAATTTGTTGGCGGCCGACAGTATTCCTAATTAAATAAGTGTAAAAAATCAGTATTATACATCTGCACTTGACTCACTTATACATAATGAGTCATTAGAATGGTTTCTGAAGGAAAACGATCAGATTGGCTTGTTTCTGTAGCCAAAGATCTGTATAATCCATGGTACTCTTCAGGTATGACACCTTTGTTGCACAAATCATCAAGATCTTTTTTCTTTGCTATAGATCTTTTTTTTATAAATAGGTTCGACAAATGACTCCACCAGAGGTTAGGTGACGGAGGAGTTTAGACGCGAAGTTAGCTGGTACAGCAGTATTACTTGCCACACCAGCTATCCTCATTTTGCCGGCCTGCAAAATTGCTACTTCACACACGTAAGAGGGCAAAGTAATCCATTTGCGGATAGTCTGGCAAAGAAATGAGTTACCAAATTTCTCTGTTCACGTTGGGATAGTGGGAATAGTAGTTCACAGTAAGTCGGTGACAACGTAAGCCAGCGCGTGTAGACTTCTGTAGGAAAGGGGAAGGTAGGTTAAGGGACAATAACTCCTCAAAACATGCGTTATGGTATAGACGATAAAACGCGCTTAATAACGCCACATCACGGCGTAATTGAAAAGGCTCGAGGTGTTTAGTCACCTCCTTATCGCCAATAATGCGGATCGCGCGCCGCTGTAACCTATCCAAAGCATTAAAAAAGTACTTGACGGGGCCATCCTCTGGGGTGCGAACAATATTCCACGCAAGACCGTACTTACGTCATGTACACAGTTGCTCAGGCGTGAAAAAATATTAGTTTTACCGTGAAAGCGCAGACCTGGGCTTTCTTGGCAATGAACTCAACCAAGTTCTTGGTGCCGCATTCCGAAATGCGGTCCAAATCTTGATAGAGTTCAATGACAAGATTCTCTTGTTTCTCTTTGGTTTCTACCTGTCCAGCGGCTGCGTGTCCAAAATATCCTGCATGCACTGTATTATCGTCTGCATAGCAATGAATATTCTCAAGAGGAATTAAATCATTGAATGCAGCAAAAAGAGTGTAGGGGATAGGACGGAGTCCTGAGAAATACCGGCATTCACTGACATGAACTGCGAACTACATCCGTCGCCGTCCGTTGTCGCTCATGCAGGAAGTCAGCTACTCAGGCACAGAACTGAGTAGGCAGACCGTATCCTAGAAGCTTGGAGATAAGACTTATGTGCCAGACCCTATCAAAGCCTTGGCGATGTTAAGGCTGATAGCCAAAGACTCACCTCGCTTATCGATAGCCTCATCCCAGATATATGTCACGTACGCTAGAGGGTCACCTGTCGATCGATTTGGTCTATCCTCTTTTACTTGCCTCAAATATAACGCAAACATATTATATATATTTTTTTGCAAAAAGCGACAGACTTGTTAGTTTTTACTTCATCTAGTAAAATTAAAATATCTGGAAAAATTCAAACAGTCAAAGTCAATTACAGGATACTCACAGGATATTTACTCTAAGTGTCTACATGAAAAATGAGTTTAAATCCGAAACTTGGTTTCAGCGGTAATACATTTACAAACTTAAGTGTTTTGCATGGGTTTATTAGGTTTTAAATCAAGAATTTTGGAAATAATTTGCAGTTATTCTGTTTATTCATTAGCTATTTCAGGAAGTATGCGTTGTAGAGCATAATGGGTTTTACCTGTAGATGCGGCTTAATGAGACGGGTCGATTGGTATTATAAAAGTTCAGTAGCGGAAAAGTGCAGATAATCGGTTTTGGCACTAAGGGGACGATTTACTAACTAAACTAATAACTAAACTATAAACTTCTCGCTTTCTAAACGCGCTTTGTTCGTTATTTTGAAAATGTACATATTAATAATTATAATTAGTAATAATAATTAATAGGAGTAACAATTAATTAATTCTTCATTAATAATTCTTATTAAAAAATAATGAACAAAAATATTTAATAAGGAAATTTATTTAAATTCAAAATAGGGTACCCTTCTACTACAAAGGCGATGTTCTTGACTGTATCATTACGGTGGCCATTTTTTACCATTTCGGTAGACAAATTTCAGTAGACTGCCGAAAACTCATCCTTAAATATTTCAGTAAGTGGTGATTGTTGAATTTGACCCGTAGGATCGTTTAAAAATGGAAAAAAAAACAACAATATATTTACTTTTTTTTATTTTGCACCTTTAATTGCATTTTGTGCAAAAACTATGGGAGATACGCGAAAATATGTTGATACCTTTTTTGTAGGAAATTAAATTTTCTATAACTTTGTACTAGGAACTTTTTCTATTTTTCCAGCCAGTCGCGAGATATTGAGGAAAAACTCATTTTTGCACCATTTGGCATTTTTTTTTCACCCTTTGCCGTCAATGCAGCACCCTGCAATTTTAGTATATTAATCTACGAACCCTTGCGGAAATTTTCGCGTTGGTTGCAGGTGATCAACTCAAAATGGCAAAGTTAAGCCTTCATTGACTGGACTAATATCTCACTTTGAATTAACATTAGAAAGTTTTTCTAAGTAGGGGTTTGTTTGATTTTTTATAAGCTTCAATTTTGGTTATAATATTTTTTTTGTTAAAACTCATAGTTTTTGAGTTATTTATGAAAAGCCGCTTTAAAACATGTATTTTTATCACGAAAAATCACAATCTTTGATCTTTAATAACTTAGAAAGTATTGATTTATTCCAAAAACTTTATATAACAAACTTTACTCAGAATTTGTTTTTCTATCGATTCCTGGAGTTATTTTTGTTAAAATAATTTTCACCCCCGAGAAGGGGTGGCATCTACCCCCAGGTAAAAAGCGCAAGTTGGCACTATGCCACTTTTGTTTCTTAAATACCTTAAGACTACTCACCAATTTTGATGAAGATCGATGGAGATTCAACGAAATCGGAGGTCAAAACCTTCGATGACTGGACTATAAAGGTTCATGCTTGTTCCCCGTAGGTAATATGTATAATTATTATAGCCTATAAATATGTTGAGCCAACTTCTTAATAATATTTGTGCCAAATTTTAAGTAAATCCATGCAGTACTTTTTGAGTTTATCCCGGACATAGGTACATACAGACAAACAGACAAAAATTCTAAAAACTATAGTTTTGGCTTCGGTATCCATTGTAAATCACACCCCAAGTATTCTTTTAAAAAATATGCAATGTACAGTTTTGACTTTCCTACCATTTTATTATAGTTATGTTTAGATAATTAGCCTAGTCAATGCACGGTTTCCCTAACATTTTCATTCGATGAGCACCAAAGTTGACTATAGGTTCTACTATACCTTTCATTTCAAAGTTGTCAATGTGCTTAAAAATACAGCATTTTTTTTGCGAATGGATGGATTGACTAATTTTAAGCAACTTTTGTTTTATTAATCTTTTACTGAAAGTACTTTTCGATCATTCTTCTATATTTTCGACTTATCTATAGAGAAAACTTAAAATTTCAATAAAAAAAACAAGGTTTTAGACGGTTTTTCAATAACAATTGTGAAAATGTTTTCTTTTTAAATAGTTCGCAATAAAAAAATAGCCAAAATCGAAAATTAATTATAAAATACCTATCCAAAAACGATACAAGTCGAAATAAATAATTGAAAGAAAATGAAAAAGACACTAATAATTTAAATTGTTTTATTTATTTGACTACCTTTTAGGATTGCTATGGCTATCGCTATCGCTTACAGTTTCATTTTGTTATTTCTGACCGCCGAAAGTTTTCTAATACCTCACACTCATTTGCTTAAATATTGTAATAAAGACGTATCTCTTGCGGGTGTTTCCTTTAGTGCGGTTTCAGATTAGCGTATAAGGTCGTTTCGGCACGCGCTTAGAGGCGCGCCACATTACGCGCTTAAAAAAATCGGGACTCACGTAAACGGCCCTATTTCGGTGTGTTCGCTCGAACCTGTCAGTATCAACGTAGTTTCTTACGAAGATACATTGCTATTTGCCTTCGACTGAGAAGACGAAAAATATACTGGGTGTCACCGATAGTTGTATCAAGACTGAGAACAGGTCACTTTAGTACACTTTACCCAGAACTGCGAAGTGATGCGAAGTCTACATGATTCAAAAATTACTTCGAATTTCTTTGAGCACTTTTGATGTTTTCATTCATGTCATTTTCTTTGAGCACTTTCGAAAAGAGAGAGGTGTGATCAAGACAAGGTGAGTAGTAAAAGTCAAATGTTTACGTATACCAAATTTATTTCTGCGAAATTATGTTACTATTTATAAACAAATCTTTATAATTTGCTTCACTATACTCCGGAGATTGGTGTTCTGAATTTGTACGAATGTTGGAAGTAGATTACAATGGAGTAGACGAAACGGTAGCGGGGCTTGCGTTTGATGGCGAATAGGGAAGATGCAATATTTTTATTTTTGTTTTCATTTTAAAGAGATCCATGTAGAATAAACCACAGATATATTAAAAAATTAAAACATTGTGATTTATCGGAAAAAATGCGGTTTTAAATTGACAATTTAAATTTTCGCGCGAAAACGAACCTATGGTTGCGATGACGTCACTCCTGTCTGTCACTGGTCGTACTTGTTCTTTGCTGGCTTTAAATTTTCATACTTTTGCATATTTTTTCGACTTTCGAAATATTTTTTTGAAAATTTTAAAAAAGAATTAAGAAAAATTCATCAACATCATGTGATCATAACAATACCACTAATATTCCGAAAAAAGCCGTGTTGACTCATGTTTTGTGCCAATCTACTTCAACAAAGTTCCCAAATAAATTGTTTTTGACTGGAACTTCTGACCCAAAACTGAAAAAAAGTGGTTTCAAGCTGCGAAGAGAAATGGCAATTATTCTCCAAAGACCATTATTCGATGCTGAGAAGATCACTTTGACGTAAGTCGGCGAATATACTTGTTATATGCTTAATTAATCTGCTTGTACGTAAAAACGCATTAATAACCTACCTAATACTTACATAACCTGTCTATAATAGATTTTTAATTTTACAGTTGGAGAATGACGTCGAAAATTAGATAAAGTTTAAAATGTGTGGCACAATCTTCACATTGGTAGGACTGAACCAAGCTTTGCGTTTCATTTAAAATAACTGTAACACGATAACCTTCTTTATGTACTTTATGCTCCGGAGAACTCGACCTTTTACTGTACATAATTCTCCATCTCTTTTAATTTGGACATAGCCGATTGCATTATCGCCGTAAGATTTGTAGAAGCCGCTGAATAAAATACAAAGTTTAACAACTATGATTTTCACATACCGTAGTAATTTAGTCCCTTTCATTTCTACACTTAAAAACTCTGCACTTTGGACAAAAAAGTTATAACCATGTCAACGCTAACTCTTGGTAAATTCCTGGAGTCTGCTTTGATAAACGCAACTTCCATTTTTATTAAATGTAAAAAAACGCATTAAATATTCCCATAAAATAATGGTGTCAATTCTGGCGTGCATCTCTAAACTTAAAACTAAATTAAAGGTCAGTCTCACCTTTTCATTCTGTATAGAGAAGGACAACGATGCACTGTTGTCAAATTTAAGTTTAGGTTTAGAGAATCATGCCAGAATCGACATCATTATTTACTTTAACAACCATAACCTCAAAGAAGTTGTCATAACAGGAGTGACGTCACTAAACGCTATTGTTAAAAAACAACAATATGTAAAATAAAAACGTTGCAGTGGCATTTCTTTTATATTTTTTTAACATTTTAATCATAAAATTTTCATAAATATTATGTATGCATCTTCCCTATTCGAATACTGAATAATCATGGAAGTAGCGCCTGTCCGATAACTGTATTCTGAATGTGACTTATTATAATCTTTATATTTCTTCATGATGAGTTTTACACAATACATCTAATTTAATATTAAATTAGGTATACTCGGATCCATTTATTTTTAATCTGGCAGATAACATAAAAAAATCAATTTTTTAAAAAGGAGTGCCTTAAACATGTATTTAAGTAAACGGATAAATTAAAAATAACATAATAAATTGTTGCAGGTTTCTGGTATTGGGATGCACATTTACTGAGCTGCATTATTCATGCAAATGCGGAATTTCTACAATATTAAGCATTGTGCGGGAAACTTGTTTAACAATATGGAATTCTCCAACATCAGAAGAATAATTGTTAAAAATTGCGAAAGTCTTCAACAGTACCTTCAACATTTTTCTAATCTTCTAGGTGCTATCGATGGCAAACATATAAAAGTAGTTCAGCCGGCGCACAGCAAACACACACACACACGCAAAATGCAACTCCCCACTCCCAGCTCATGTCCTAACATAGTGATGAACGAGAACCATGCCAAGTCCGACACCAGCCGCACACGTGGCGCGCGCAAGGAACGCAGCCCAGGGCCGCGCTCCACGCCCAAAGGCGCACCAAAAGCCAAACCCGACACAGCCCCCTCACACCACACACCTGAACCGAAACGCCCCAGAGTGACAATCTACACCTGGAGGATAGGTACGGAACGCGGCCCTGATCAGCAAACACGTGTTTAACACGAAGATATGGTGCACGATATCTTAAAAAAAAAAAAAAAAGACCAGAATAGTTACTACGCTACAGACTAGAACTAATTGTTGAATTACAGTATAAGACTATTTTTTTTATAAAAAGTAATAATTCTTAAAATAAATCTAAATAATAAATAATGCTTAAATCTCAGCCATTTACCTATTTGTATAATAAATTAACAATTGTATGAATACATTCTCCGGATCATAATAGAAAAATAAGTAAGGTAAGTTGTAATCGTAACTCAGTTACTGTACTGTACTTTCTGCATAGCCAACAGATGCTGTTTATTATATTTTTGAAAGGCAAACTTTGTTTTCTGGTTCCTAATTGGTGGTAGAATATCGTTCCAGCATTTAGTAGCAGCAAATCGAAATGAACCACGAAAGGCTGCTGACCGATGTTTTGGAGTATTGAAAATATGAGTGACAGATCTCTTTGGATATTTGAACTTAGCCAGAGTGTTATCAAGTTTAGCAGCGAGGTCTCCCGGTCTACCGGTGTTAAGTATTCCGAACAACATGGACGCTAAATGAGATTTTCTTCGAGCCTCCATTTTTAACATATTAGCGTTATTTAAAAATGGTGTAACATGTGTTCGTGGTGGTATGCGGAAACAAAACCGTGCACATGCATTGTGCACCCTTTGAATCAACTTGACTGTTCTTGCGAGTATGCATGGACCATAGACTGTATCACAATAATTTAGTTTAGATAAGTGATTCATACAAGTAAATTCTGAGCTTCTCTTTCAGGTATGACCTTATTCTGTATAGAAGCTTTAGCTTATAAAAACAGTTCCGAACACTTTCAGCGATATGAGTTTCGAAATTCAACCGGCTGTCCATGGTGACCCCTAGGCTCTTGGCTTTATCCACACGCTCAATATTTGTCCCATCCATATTAATATTCAAAGTCACTCCATCAAACTTTTTTATATTTTTCCTGCTGTCAATCATTAAAAATTTAGATTTTAGAGGATTCAGAGCAAGGCAATTGGACCTGGACCAGGATAATATTCTATGTATGTCATTATTTATTTTATCTACAGCAATGGTAGATTCTTGTGGATCAAATGACAGGTATAACTGAATATCATCGGCATACAGATGATACTTGCAATTATCAATACAATTTGTGACGTCAGCACTGTAGATGATAAAAAGGATGGGCCCAAGTATACAGCCCTGTGGCACGCCTCTTATCACCAGGTGAGAGCAAGAGTGTATCTTAGTTCCATTTGCTGCAGTGAGCTCTACGTATTGTGTCCTGCCAGTCAAGTAGCTATGGAACCATTTTATAGCTGTAGAATCAACCCCTAAAAAAGCGAGTTTCGACAGAAGAAGTGACAAATTTATGCAGTCAAAGGCGCGGGAGTAGTCCAGTAGGAGCAAAGCACTAACTTTACCTTGGTCTTGAGCTGCCAGAAGATCATCAACCATGCTTGACAGAGCAGTAGCGGTGCCATGTGATTTCCGAAATCCTGATTGGAGTTGTGGCAATAAGTTGTGTTCCTCAAGATACTTTGTGAGTTGATCGCATACAACCTTTTCCAGTATCTTGGATAGACAGGAAAGTAGGCTAATGGGTCTGAGGTCCTGCAAAGACACGGGCTGGTTGCTTTTGGGTAAAGAAACCAACCGCTATTTTCCAACTTTCTGGAAAAGAACTTTCCCTTATTGACCGGTTAACTATATTTGTAATCGCTGTTAAGGATTGCGGCAAAGTGAGCAACAGCATGTCTAATGAGATACGGTCGTGCCCTTGTGCATTAGATTTTAGTCTTTTAATAGCACCAAGCACTACATCCTCACTAACAGGCTGCAGAGTGAAAACACTCGAAGAAGAATGTCTGTGGTGTTCAAAAAAAGTCAATTGAGAGATGTCAACACTGTCGCTCCCGGGTACATTCAGAAAGTGAGCATTGATGACGTCTGGATCATTCAAGAAAGTTGGAAGTTTTAACTGGGTCTTCTTATCTGGCTTTCTTTTTATTTTCGATGGCCTCTATGACGAGATATTTCATAGATAAATAGGAATCCTTTAAGGCTTGGGTACGGGTCTCCTTATATTTTCGATGGTATCTATTTCTCACTTACATCATGGACTTTATTGTATCTGTTATCCACGGGTGTGGAAGGGCCCTAAACCTCTTTGTTCTTAAAGGAGCATGTAGGTCAAATAAAGTTTTTTTTCTTTTTTATTTAGAGGCTTTTATTCTATGAATATGCCAACCTCATCATACCCTAACCAAAACATACATAACTAATTTCATTTAAAACATTGGAGAGGGCGAGCTATTCTTACTAGCGAAAACCATATCAAACATCGACTTTGCTGCTTCTGAGTTTGGTAGTGCTAATATTTCCACAAACGAACCTATATTTTCAAAGTTAAGTTTATATTGGTGTATGAATAGCTCTCTCTCTCTCTCTCTTCTGTTCTTCACACATTCCATCAAAATGTGTTGAACATCGTCCACTTTGTTACAAACTTCACAATTGGGAGAATTAACTTTCTTCATCAAATGTGCAAACTTCCTAGGTGGATAATGACCTGATCGTAATCAGTGAGCAAGGACGACGTACGACCTATTTAATTTGGTTTCTATGAACCATGGAATCCGAGGAGGCTGACACTATATTGTCTTATACCATATACCTTTTTGTTTACTTCTTTCGTCAAAATATTCCTTAAATTTATTATAACATATAATTTTGTACTTGTATAACATTTCCGAGTAACTTGGGTTGATTTTAATTTCAATTCCTTCCAACACTGCTTTTTTTGCTAATCTGTCAGCCTCTTCGTTACCCTTTATTCCTATATGCGATGGAACCCATTGTAATTTCAAGTTAGAATGCTTTAACTTATGTATCTGATTTAGTATACATTGGCTATCGGTGCTCCTCTGCAACCAGAGGCGCATCGAGCTAAATGTTGTAAAGCGCTCTTGCTGTCTGTTATGACCACTACGTTCTGATTACTTTCACCATTAATACAACAGATAGCTTTAGAAATGGCAACGAGTTCCATCGTCATAATTGACACTTTACTCGTACTTTTAAACATAGCAACTGATCTATCACTCGCATCATAATAGCTGCTCCTTGCCCGTCTGCACTTTTAGAGCCATCGGTATAGTAAACTTTCCAGCCAACATATTTCTGGTGTAATTCTTGCAGTACTTAAGAGAATTCACTTCATAATTACTTTTAGCTTTTTCGATGCAATCTAAATTACATTGAATGACATTATCTAAATCAACAAAAGTGACCCAAATATCTAAGTTGAACATTTCTAAAAGTTTAGACGAATGAACATTGTTTTGTTTAATTTCATTGTAACAAGTAAAGGTTTTTTCTTTTTTTACCAATAGTTAATATGTAAAACGTTATTCAGTTCATTACAAAGTTTAACAGTTAAATTGTCTGCCACGGACATACTTTTATTGCAATATTTGTAAGCCAAATACAACCTCCTAATAAATAATGGTACTATACCTAACTCTGACTCCATAACATGGATCGGTGAACTTTTGACAAAACCTCCAATTACTCTCATACATTGGTTTTGAATTTTATCTAATTTGTATAAGTGACAATTAGCACAACAATCATATAAGACACAACCAAAGTCAATTCTACTTCTTATTAATGATAAATATAAATTTCGTAAATGTTTGGGATGAATTCCCCACGCTGAACCTGCTAAAACTTTAAGTAATTTTAAAAAATTTGAAGATTTTTCAACAACTTCGTTAATATGTTTGCCCCATAATAGTGAAGGATCTAACCACATTCCCAAATATTTGATGCATTCAACCTGAGGTAACGGCACATTATTGACACATACACGTAATTGTTTCCTTCTCCGACCTCTGCTGAAAAGGTAAACTTTAGATTTGTTTGCTGATAATTCTAATCCAATATTGTTAAGGCACAAAATCATAACTTCTAGGGCGCTCTGCAATTGTTCCTCACAGTGATTCAAATTTAAATTACTAATATACAATACATAATCGTCTGCATATTGGGCGATACACACGTTTTTAATCCTCTGAGTAATTTTATAAGTTGATATATTGAATAGTAGTGGTGAAATCGGGTCCCCTTGAGCTAAGCCCCTACAACATTTCCTAGCGGCAACAATATTTCTATTGTAATTGTCTTTAACTATTAATTGCCTTTGACTTAAAAAACTCCATAAGTATTTGCATGTTTGAGAACCTACACCGATTTCATCTAGCAGTTCTGTTAATTTATCTATTAAAATATTATTATAAGCGTTTTCAATATCTAAAAAGCATGCAGCAGTTGACGCATTCTGTGATAAACCTTGCTGGATATAAGTTACTAATCTAGTAAGACAGTCTAAGCACGAATGAGATCTTCTGAATCCAGACGTGTATGGTGAAAGTATCTCACTTTTTTCTACCAGCCATTCAATTCTTTTTCCTATCATATTATGAAAAATCTTACACAGACATGATATTAGTTATATCGGTCTAAGTTTCGGTGTACTTACTTCTTGAATGGCTTTGGGAATTGCAATAACTAAAACAGTGTTCCACTGACTAGGGATTATACCAGTCCTAAAAATACAGTTGTACAAATGGAGAAGATAATATTTAGCTGATAAAGGTAAATTATAAATCATAGTGTAAGTTATACCGTCATCACCCGGAGCAGTATCCTTTTTTTTCAGGCAGTTGGTAAATTCCTGCATAGTAAAATCTGCTTCAAGTAAATCATTCTTAGAAGTATAGATAGGTGTCGAGTTCAAGACAGAATCTGGTGTAAGAGAATGTAGTAATGCTTTAAGATATTCGTCAGTAACATTCTGTTTATTTTTTTTGTACCCTTTGTACCATCGCATTTTTTGCCACATTTCAGACGTGGAAGTAGTGTCATCAATTTTATTACAAAACTTTTCCAGCTGTTTGATTTTGCTTCATTAATTAGTTTTTTGGCTGCCGTAACTTTAGCTTCTAGATTAGTAAGATTCTCAGGAGTCGGATTCCTCCTAAACCGACCCAAAGCTAGTCTACGCTCTGCTACTGCCCTGGATAGTGATGGATTCCAATATTCTTTCGGTTTAAATTTACTGGTTAAGTTATCTGGTATGTTAAATAACGGTATATGTTTATTAGCTAGTATATTAATTTGTTCTTGTAAAAAGTCATAAAGTGTTTGAATATTGTCACCTAAATTAAATTGTCTAGAAAATATATTGTCTAAATCTTTCTTAAAACCTAACCAATTTGCCTTTCTAAAATTAAATTTCTTTATAATATTCAACCGATCTTGAAAATTCATTGTATATTTTAAAATTAAATGATCACTACTTAAATTTTCATTAAAAATGCACCAGTCAAACTTCATCGCGATATCTGAAGTCACAAATGTAATATCTGGGGATGTTTTTTGAATTATTTCATTCACTAATTTAATCCTTGTTGCTTCTCCACTATTCAAGGAAATATAGCCCTGCTCTATGGAAGAGTCCATCAATTGAATACCTCTCTGATCCGTCTTACAAGACCAGTTAGTATGATGCCCAATAAAGTCACCAGCAATTAAAGTCTTTCGAGATGATATAGAAAAAATAGTATCCCAATCCATCTCGGTCGTTGACACAGAGGATGGGCAATAAATTGATTTAATAAAATGTAAACTTTTGCTATTCATTAATTTAACTGCTAATACTTCTATACCTGTATTGTTAATATTGACGGGATGTATGATACTTTGAATAGATTTATGCACAATAATGGCCACACCTCCATAAGGTTCCCATCTATCCTTTCTGTATATGTTATATCCCCTCAAGTTGATATTAATATCCGAATTTAACCAAGTCTCGCTAATAATAGCGATATGAATATTTTCTTGATATAATAATGCATCAAAACTTGTTATTTTGGGACAAAGGCTTTGACTATTCCATTGAAATATATTTAAAACGAAATCTTTGTAGGCATTATTATCCATCTAAGAATTACAATAAAGATTGTAAAAATTCACCTCCATTAAATATTTTCAAAATATACCACTTACATTCCTCAAACAAAACTTTAACAATGGATACTACTTTTTCTGAAAGTTTAGCATTTGATACCGTAATGATACTATATATTTTAGAAAAAAGTTCTCGGATCTTAAATCATTTTTCTTTCTTCTTCACATTTTCTTCTTGTCGTAGAACTTTCTGACTTGTATTTTCAATTTCGAAGTCCATAATGTTATTTGAAGATTCAGGTCCCCTTTGTATTGTTTGTCTCAATTGTTTCTGCTTATTTATACACTGACGTTCAACCGGCACGGATCTTTCTTCAATTATATTTTCGTTTGTAATATCTTCTTGAATCACATTGGACTTTAAGGCATCACTATATGTCTCAAACATTAAATTACGCCGTGAAGACTTCTCTGTATTATTGATATTTTGAATTGTTTGTTCTTCTTGTACTGTCATTTTTTGACCTTTTAAAAATATTTCTAAAGCTTTTTCCTCACTCATTATTATTCTAATTTGTTTTTCTTTTATAAAAATAGGACAAGCTTTATCTAGCGCCATATGAGGACCTTTACAATTAGGACATGTTATCTTATCTGTTTCGCAATTAGCATGTTCCTTTCCACATTTTGGACATAATAATTTATTTGTTGTACAGTACTTTTTAATGTGTCCAAATTTCCAACAGGCGGAACACTGTTACAGGAAATACATAACGATCTACTCTAAAACGGCATCCATATGCATAGATATATGGTGGAGCAGCTGAAGCTTGAAAACAAATCGGCATAGTTTCACTTTCAATCCAACGGCCTTCCTGGTCCATGCGTCTAAGTCTTTTAACGGATAAAATTTTGCTCTGACAATGCAAACTTTTTAGAATTTCCGCCTCACTTAGTTCTAAATCTACTCCTTTTATAATTCCATAAGACATATTAAGCACATCTGTCAACTGAGATCGTATTTCCATATCAACCAATTTTTGACAGGACAGTAACTTTTCAACTTCAGTAATATTAGAAAAATGAATGTTTACTTTATATGGATTTTTATAGACTATTTTCAAAACATTATCTATATTTTTTGATCTTAATAATTTAGCTAAAGCCATTTGCTTTGGCAACATCTTAAGTGACGTCAAACAAACTTGGTGTGAATGTTCTGAGTTCAGCTCATCCATATTAGCCTTTTTTTGCAATATTACTACTATCTTCGAAATTACTTACTAATAAGGGTTTAGGACGCCTTCTTTTGATAGATATGAAACCATCCTCGCTGCTACCTTCACTAGTTTCCCGAGTCCTTTTTTCATTCCTTAAATTTTGTAAGATTTTTTCCGAAATATGCATATCATAGTCAACTTCCAATTCTCTCTCGCATTCCCTTAATATCACCGAATCACTTTTATTTGAATTTTCTTCATCACCTGAATTATTTTCATCCATTATGGCAATACGCCGGTAAACGTGAAAAAATACTACGCACTAGTGTAGCTACGACCGCTCGCCACACTCGCTCGCACGCGAATGTCAAATAAAGATGTGACTGCAGTTGTGAAATTTTCAACTACAGTATCAGTACTGTAGTTGTAGTACGATGTCAGATCGTCCGTCGTTTTTTCGAAATATTCCCAATTGAACGAGTTTAGATCCTGGTTTAGGTAATCATGCATAAAGAAATAAAATCTACTACAAAAGGAATAAGCCATTTGAACATTATGTTCTAAAATTATGTTCTTTCGCGACTTCCTGTTATACACTTCCATCCCATTTTACAAAATCACTCCCACAAATTGCAGGAAAGCGAGAGGAAAGATGTTTCACATCAAAAATGTGTGCACGGACTACACATCTGAACTGAATCTTCTTTTCTTAAATAAACTAACATTAGGCGGTGCATAAGGCATAGGGGAATGGAGCAGCACACGCATCACTCCTATATATGTATATAATATATACAGGGCGTCCCACGGCCACCTCACACGGAGGGAAAATATATTAAATATTGAAGATGGGATATTTTTCTGAAAGAAGAAATCAATTTATTTTTAATAATAACTAGAACTGCATTCACGGTTTATTTTAAATCGTCTGCTATAACGGAATCAAACGTGAGATTTCGAAAAAAAAATACAACATATTTTATGATAACCATCTAAAGGGTTAATTTAAAATGCTATGTTATTCAGAAAAAAATAATCCTCATGATTAACCTTTTCGATGGTTATCATAAAATATGTTGCGTTTTATTTCACGAGTTTGATTCCCAGTTGTAACAGGCGATTTAAAAAAACTGTATATATAATAAAATATATATACGAGTATATATATATATTGTCGCGTGTGACGCTCATGATATGACGCTCGTAGGGTTTCAGCCTTCGCCGAGTTACCCTCCCATGCTCATTGGGGAAGATCTACGCACGCATCCCACACGCACACACATTTAAACATATATTTAGTCATGTGACGCTCGTAACGCATTTCCGTTTCATCTTTTCCATAGGATTTTTCTGTAAAGTCCGTAAGTAGTCCGAATAGAAGTTTCAATTCAAAAATAAATAAATAAATTATTGCTATGCTTAATTTCCGCTAATCTATCAATTTATTTGATACTCTTCCTATTTAAAATGGCAACTTTACTTAAAGTTTACGAAGGATAGAAATATCAGAAGAGAAGGATATAGAACATTACTAGGGTCAATGAACTTGTCTTCTCTTTTTTGTTCTATGTGCTCCCTCCACATTGATATCTATACTAATATTATAAAGAGGAAAGATTTGTATGTAAGTATGTTTGTAACAAATTGGCTCAAAATGTACTTAACCGATTTTAAAAATTCTTTCACCATTAGAATGCTACATTATCACTGATCTATATAGGCTGTAATGTATTTTCAAAAAAGTTAGAAATGAAAACTTCGATAATGTAACCCAACATGTGTTAAAAATACTTAAAAATAGCCTTAAATTGCGTACGTTGCGGAAGTTATTGACAATAGAGTAAAGTGATGTACTGAAGTTTTATAGACGATACCAATATCTACAAAAAAGTCTGGGACACCATATGTCTAACTATTACAGTTATGTCACAACTAGGGGTCCCATGCGGTTTCACCCGCGTTAATTTAAAGAAAAAGGTTTATAGTGAGTCAAACTTAAAATATGGACATAGGCTGTCGTGGACTTTTTCACAGAACTTTTAAAGGGAAAGAATTCCGTCATACATAATTTTTGTATAACTTTAACCGTTTACCCAGCGCACGCAACGGAATCTCACAAATGGATTATTTTTACCCGTTTATGCAACATTTATCATCGATGCTCTTTTATCAAGTAATACAAAAAAATTAGAATCTGTTTATTTCTAAAGAAAATTTTATTGGACAGAATTCCAAGCGGCCAGGCAGCAGACGGGACTTGAACCCGGCCTTAATAGGTGTGTCGAATTACTTCTAGTATTTTAAAGGCTGCAAGGTTATTATTGTTAAACTATCCGTGACCCGCGGTTTCACACGCGTTTTTCTCGTTTCCGTGGAAAAACCGAGATAAAATATTGCCTATGTTATATTTTTATTTATTTGTTTATAGTCAGGCAACGTAGGCCCATAGATAAATACCTTATAGTGTAACATAAATACAGATATAGGCAATACATTAAATGTTAGTAATTAAAAAATAATAATAACTATGTTAGTAGAAACCTAATTAACACGTATAGACGGCGACGTGTGACGCGGAGTGGTGTCAGGTAGGCGGCCTCGGAACCGCCGGAACACAACACCTTTCGGCCAAAAATCTTCTTTCATGAACGTCGCCAGATGTTCGGTTGGCACCCGCACCACAAAAAAAAATAAAATTCACATTGTGACGGGACTCCAACCCTGCGACTCTGAGGGAGAAATTGGTCTTAATCCGCAGGTACTCTACGATCTCCTCTTCCTTCGTAGAGTAATGCAGTCGGGACACGTACAGCGGCGTCGGCGGTATTGCAGGACGCAGCAGATGGTTCGGTCCGGTTGGGGCGGCACCACACAGATTGCGGCGAATGGGCTTCCTCTTCTTCCTTTCCACTTTAATGAAATCCTCTTCGTCAGAAATCCGCTTTTGTGACGCTGCCGGAGTAGCACAATGGATGCTGAGTTTGCTACTCTTCTCTGTTTGTTGTTTACTACGACGCTTGCAATTCGGAACCGCATCAACGGGTCGGCTGGCGGCTGCAGCTGCGTAGGCACGTTGCGGTGTAGACGTGCATGCGTGTGACGTCTCCGGTGTGACGGAGGGGTAGGCGGCGGCGGCGGGGCGCGAGGCATCGCTCGCGGTGACGGCGGCCGGTGACGCACTCGCAAGCGCCGACTCAATGCTGCCGACGGATGCATTTTGCGCCCCACGACGTGTGTTCACGTTAGAGGCTTCGGGTGACCTACTTGCGCATGCATTGTTGCTTAATAAGTCTACCTGAGCTCGCAACTCACCGATGGTGTTATTCGCGTCCTCCAACTTGCTCACTACATCAGCCAGGCTAGCTTTCAGGAAGTTGATGTCCTTCAGCAGCCTGGTGACATCGACGTGGTCGAACGTGACCGGGGGCAGCTTGTGCAGCTCCTTTGCCACGAATGTAGGCACGTCGTCCGGATCCGTCTCCTTTAGCAGGGTGATTTTATCCGGCACACTCTTTTCTGTTCCATCCCTCCGTCGAGATGGCATCTTGTCGGCCTTGCCGACAAACCGGAAAAGCAGCGCCTTGCCACTGCAAACCTCATCCTCCTTGAAGTTGGACTTACAGCTGACCTCGTCCATGGTGTCAATGGCGTATTGTATAAACGCCAACAACTAGTTAGCTATGAGTTGATCGGAACTCATTGCTACCGACTCACGACAGCTGCTGCCGCGTGGAGCGCGAATTAAATTCTTACTGTACAGTGGCGCACGACCGCTTGCAAGTACGCATCGCACTGCATTGCATTATAGGCTGCATCAAGCGCGCGTGGATTTTTAGAAATGTATTTATTATACTCTTCAAAGATCTTAAACTTACAATCATCAACAAATATATTTCGAAAAAGATTATTACAGGATCTTATGTTGATAAAAAAACTCTATGGCCCATAACTCATTAATAGGTACCAACTCCTAACATCTTACACACGTGATAACTTTTAAACGAAATATCCGATTGAGATGAAATAAAAAGTATTTTACTTCTAAATAAATACTCTTTATAACATAATGCTTAATTTCGATAAAGATTAATATAACAATACATATTTAACGTAGTTTTTTATCTTCAGACGATTAAATAATTATTTTGAACACAAAATCGGTTATTGTGATTAAACCATGATAGCTAGATATATTGTCACGGTTACCCTGGTCTACTAACTAAGGTCAGAAATGAGACAACAGGATACCATGCAAATTAAAAACTTTAATAAAAAACTCGACCCGGAGAAATCAAAAATTATACAGGTGGGGTTGAGCACTTAATCCACACAAGTTCTTGGCTTCGTCGGTTCAGGTACTCTCCTGTGTAACGCCGGGTAGTTGGTAATCCCAGGAGTCGCGTTATGGAAACCGCTGGCGACTGGAGGCTGCAGGAACGGGTAGCTGAGCCCGGCAGAGAGTACTCTCGTGTGGTGAAAGTAGGGGCTGTGAGGTGATACCGGCCAAATTGGTATCCCGAGCGTTGAACCCTGGAACGCGCCATTAGAATACAATTACAAGCGGTCCAGTACTATTTTGCGAACATCCACGGGCACTACGTCGTAAAAGAAAGTACCTAATTGTAGTAGTAGTGCCGTGGAATCATCACAATCAGAAACGGAGATTACAATTTCGACAAATAAATGGATTGATAATGAAATTTACGTATATTTAAAATTATTGAAATATGAGGGTGGAATTAAACGACAATGAAATCTTTTATGTAGCAAAAGTATGAAAAATCAATCTAAATGTGATTTATATTAATATGCATAATGCATGTTAAACACAAACATTGGGTTTGAAAATGAATTCTTACACTAATAACTACTTTAACTGCCTGCGACATTAAAATTACCACTTACCCAGTTTCGGGGCGGTCGACACTCACTTCACAATAATTTATCGTGTTATTTATTTGAGGAACGCTTAGCGACGATCACGAAAAATATTATATTATGGTTACGAGTTTCAAAGATTATTAATTTTTGATGTTATACTTCTTTAGGCGCGTTATGAAAAAATGATGAGAGTGAAATTTTTAGATGCGCGCGCATCACTGTAACCCAAAAGTAACAGCATGAAGTTGGCCGCGGGCGCGTTATGAAAAAATCATGTGAGTGAAATTTCGAGATGCGCGCGCATCACTGTAACACAATAGTAACACCATGAAGTTGGCCGCGGGCGCGTTATGAATGTTAGTGTCTAATAATGGTGGATTATTAACCACTTAGTGGTTAATAATCCACCATTATTAGACATCTGTTCGAAAGGTACTTTGAACGATCCACGGAGCTCCATAAGATGATCGCGTTGTCAAAAACAATGTTGGCACGCTCGTCGCCTCTGATCACTGTTTTCATATTTATAATATTTATCCACATGTTTCTAGTTTCTATATAGACACAACGTGTTTTAGTTACTTACAAGTGCTAATTACATATGGACTAATAACTTAAATTCAGTATGATTTTATTTATTTTTTAAGCATTTAACTGCTAGATGTTAAAATCTAAAGAAAAGTTTACTAGAAAAAATCCACGCGGACCAGGCAGCGGACGGGACTCGAACCCGTATCTTTCGCTATCCGGGCGAATGCACTGACTATTATGCTACCACGGCCCTATTAGCCGCGTCGAAATTTTCCTAGCTTTAAGCTGCAAGGCAGCGCCATCTCTTCGCATTGTAGGCAATCCACAATGTCAAATGAATACTTTTTCAAGTATTAAACATTTGAAAGAAGAAATAGCAATTATAGTTATGATTTTATTTATTTTTTAAGCATTTAACTGCTAGATGTTTAAATCTAAAGAAAAGTTTACTAGAAAAAATGCTAGTGGATTGCCTACAATGCGAAGAGATGGCGCTGCCTTGCAGCTTAAAGCTAGGAAAATTTCGACGCGGCTAATAGGGCCGTGGTAGCATAATGGTCAGTGCATTCGCCCGGATAGCGAAGGATGCGGGTTCGAGTCCCGTCCGCTGCCTGGTCCGCGTGGATTTTTTCTAGTAAACTTTTCTTTAGATTTAGATTCAGTAGTGATTTTAATTGAATATTTTGAATATTTATTTAATTTTTCGAATTAAAACTGAACTTAATTGACTGTGTTAACTATCCTTTTCCAGTCCTTTTATTATTTTATTGTAATTATTAATTATTTGCATGCAATTAAAAAATATTTTTAATGATGCTAAAGAAGTATAACTTCTCACGCGCGTACATAAGTTACACGCATCCATTTTTTTTCCCGTATTAGAGACCAACAAATTCTATGTGACGTACGTTCGCTCAAATTAGATCAAGAAATGATATGAAATGGCGGGCGGCCGGGTATGCAGTTTTAGCTTAGCGAGAACAAAAGATCCTGCTTGGAGCGCTAAAATGTTGCATCGCGCGAGTTTACGTATACAAATCCGCTTGATGAATTTATGTTGCATTTTAGTGTCAGTGAATAGTTTTATTATTGTAAATAGCCAATTTGTTTATTAATATTATTATGATTTGTAAATAATTTAGTTATAATAAAATTGTGTTTTATTTTTATATATAGTATTTAGTGTAGAATTAAATCTAATAGTGTTATAATTTAGTTTTAGGCATTGTAAATATTAAATTTAAGAGTATTTTAGGGTAATAATATGAATTATGTAACGCATAACGTTACAATATGTTCTCGCGGACTTATTTGTAGGTCTTAATGGGATCTACAAACCCGTAGTACATAATTTTGTTCTATTGTCAATAGTTTTTGCAGCGCACGCAAAAATAGGTTTTCGATTTTACACCTTGTGTTACAAAATAGGAATTTTATTACGGATCCCTAATTTTGAAAAAAAAAAATATATAGCCTATAGCCTTCCTCGATAAATGGACTACCCAACACTGAAAGAATCATTCAAATCGGGCCATTAGTTCCAGAGGTTAGCGCGTTGAAACAAACAAACAATCAAACAAACAATCAAACAAACAAACTCTGCAGCTTTATAATATTAGTATAGAAGACCCATATACAGGGTGGAAATTTTGAATGCCACCCCCAGGGGAAGTACTCTAAATACTGGAGATAGATAATTTTACTCAAAGGAAACATTCCTTTATTTTTAAAAAGAAACACAACTGCATTCACAGTTTTACGAAAATTTGCTTGCCACACCCGGGAATCGAACTGGCAAAAATTCGAATAAATGACACCTGTATTTTTATGGCATCGATCGATAGGGTCAGTCATAGGGATCATATCTTACTAAAAGACTTAGTACATTAAATTAAAGGAAAATCATGAATCGACCTGCTGAGGACGTCGCTGTTGCTGTCGCCTTTTGTAACTTCCAGTATTTTCTAAATTATCTACCATTCTCTTTAAAACGAATCGAGTTGGTACTTGACGATCCGGATATGTCTCTCCATACTACCGCAGAGCTAAATTCACATCTTTGTGATTTAAAAAATATGCTTCAATTAAATCAAATTGTTCTTGATAAGCCATTATTTATTATGGTAAATTTTGATGCAGCAAACAAGACTTAAGACAATGCGTTCTAATACGCTATTCCATTTTCAAAAATATGTAACATACCTCTTTGCATACCTCAAAAGAGGTTGTCCCACAGCCACGCCACACGGAGGTAAAAATATATCAAATATTAAAGATAGATTATTTTACTGAAAGAATAGATACATCATTTTCATCATCAAGAAAAACTGCATTCATCGATTTTTAAAATTGCCGGTAACAGATGGGAATCAAACTCGTGAAATATGAAAAAATACACATGACGTATTTTACGATAAACGTCGAAAGGGTAAATCATAAAGATTTTTTTTCTAATAGGGAAGATGCAATATTTTTATTTTTGTTTTCATTTTAAAGAATTTCAAGTAGAATAAACCACAGATATATTAAAAAATCGAAACATTGTGTATTTTCGGAAAAAATGCGGTTTTAAATTGACAATTTAAATTTTCGCGCGAAAACGAACCTATGGTTGCGATGACGTCACTCCTGTCTGTCACTGGTCGTACTTGTTCGTCGCTGGCTTTAAATTACGAGATTACAGGCAGCGAGATTATTAAAAGAGTGAGGAATTATATACACCAGAATAGATATAAAAAAATATATTTGATAAATTAAAAGAAATAAAATTCTTGCATCGTTTAATTTTTGTTGTAGTTAGTGTTGAATTAAGTATTTTAAACAGAATGTAAAATTGAATGAAATATCCGTTTTGATTAAACCCTTTCCATGGTTATCATACTTATTATGCATGTGTTTTGTTGTTTCACAAACAAGTGTTCACGAGTTTGATTCCCGGTTGTGGCAACCGATTAAAAAAAATACTTGTGGCACTCAGGGACTGCCGCGGTAAAGCATTTTTTATCAACTTATGCAATTATAATTATTTATTTATGCAGTTTTTTTTTCTTTGATATTAATTCATGTTACACTTTTTGAGCGTGGTGACCGATAAGTATTTTTTTTTATTTTATTGAATAAATGAAAAGTTAATATTGGTGTCGATTCTGGCAGGATTCTCTAAACTTAAAACTAAATTTAATGTCAGTCTGTCCTTTTCATTCTGTATAGAGAATGACTAGGACACACTGTTGTCAAATTTAAGTTTAGGTTTAGAGAATCATGCCAGAATCAACACCATTGTTTAAAATATTTTTATAAGCTTGCTTCGTACAGTCGTACCATATACATGCACGTTAAGGTTCAACTTGTCGCGGGTTCGAACTCACTCGTGTATGCGGCCAAAAAGCACGCTGTTTCACCTAGCATTATATCTAAAAGAGATAGAATCAGTTATGAGCAGTTAGCAGCTAGTCTACACGCATAAGTCTAGTCGCACGCACACAAACAGCGTGCCGAAGTCTGCCGAAATTAAACGACGTTAGACGATGCACGGCTTTCAATGCCGCACCGCTGTGCCGGGCGGAGTGGGGGGTGTTAATAGAAAGAAAGAAAGAAACTAATTTTTATAAACCTTTGAAATACAACATGTTAAAAGGAACTCATACAGTAAGGGCTAACCAGGACCCTGTCTCAGCGTTAGGTGATACGACATTGTGTCGCGCCAGCGCTGATATTCTGGCAGGGCCTGCTTGAAGTTATATATGCTGGCTATAAGCTCGTTGATGTAGACCCGAGCGCCAGCGGTGGCCAGCGGGCCGCCCTCATCAGCGGTGGCCGGGGCGCCGTCCTCCTAATCCGTGACCCTCCGCAACAGTGACCCGCGGCGCACACGCGCGACCATCAAGAGGTCGTCGCGCAGCTGGCGGCGCGCACACACGCTCCGCGAACACCAAGTCCCGCCTGTCGAGAGTCACTCCCAGCCGCACAGTCAGCATGGTGTCGCTCTGCTCCACGCTGACGCCCCTCTCTTCGGGCAACCCGCCGATCTCCATGTCCGACATTAACACCTCCTGATCGCGGTCGTTAACCTCGGCGCGCAGCTCGGATATGGTGCACTCCAACTCCATCCTACCTGTTTCATCAGGATCCACTTGACGCTGCTCCAACACCGCAACTTTCTACTCGTAGGAGTCAAGTCGAGCGGTAAAAGAACTGCGGAAGTCCGCCATCTCTGAGCGGAAGTCCCTTGTCTCCTTCATGCAGTCGGCCAGCATACTTTTTATATCACTGGTGTGATTATTTCTGGCGGCGTTCTCCTTGGCCTTACCCTGGACCTCTTCTTCCTTTGGAGAGCCACTGGGCAGGTCGACAGTGTGATAGTATGAAAATAATTTAATAAATATGTATTAATAATACAACGCAACATTGAATGACACGAAAGTAGGCCACGTGAAATGCTGATGTTTTGTAATTTTATTGTGTGTTATATTTTATAAGTGTGTGTGTGTGTAACTACGTAGTGCACTAATATTATAAATAAGTATGTTTTGTACCATTAAGCCGTCTTCAATAAATGGACACCAACCTATCTACGTCTTTGTATTTATTATAACCTGCCGCCATCACCCAACATACCACATGGCGACCCTGCGAAATTTGGAAGAAAAATTATAGAAATAAATTGAAGAAAGAAGATATTGAAACTGAACTGAACGTCAAGTAAGAAGAAATTATCATCGCTCAAAACGCCGGTGGAAGCGCTCAAGTAACGGAGACCAAGTTGAACCTTACCGAGATCCTGCTCATCACGCTATTCGTCATTCTGTTCGTCGCTGCCGCATACCTATTGTACAAGAAGTGCCGAAGAAATGCTATTCTTTCGTTGAGAAGGGAGCTCAACCACAGCACCTTAGAAATGCAAGCAAGACCATCAAACTAAGAAGTCCCCGTCCCGGCCGTCAACAGGAACAGCAGCACGGGCCACGTTGTTTGATGTCAGCAGAACGTGACCGCCACAAGAACGCCGCCCGCCGCAGCTCGTGACATCAGCAAGTGAATTGGAAGAAAATATATGTAGGTACAATTTAGCTGCTATTTCTAGAAATCAATAATGAGTTATTTTATTAAATTAGAAGTAATAGATAGTTATGTCTCATAAATTAGTTGAATTATATAGTAAGTGACAGGAAATAAAAGTATATTTAAGTAAAATAGGCCCTGAACGTAGAAAGAAAGAAATCGGTCAAACTAAATTAAAAGAAGCCAATGTCATTTATTTGCAACTAGAGTATATTTTGTGTGAAATTAAAGCTAATATTAATAATTCTGAGATAAGTGCCGAAGATCTTATTGAAGTTAATTCTATAGTAAATAATATTCATTTAATTTATAGTGAAATAAATAAATTAGTTACTTTTTCAACTAGAGATCCCGATAGTTCTAAAACTACAAAAATGGCAGATACAATGTCCTTTGACTTTAAAACGGCTATTAGTTTACTTCCCATAATGACTGGTCAGGAACATGTCACCAAACAATTAATCGACGGTATAGAAATGTATAGTTCTAAACTTGATGAGACATCGAAAAATTCACTTATAGATTTTGTATTAAAAACAAGATTATCTCCTAGCGCGAAACTTCGCTTACGCGGTAGCTATACTACAGTTGATTCATTGCTCAGTGACATGAAAAATTATTTAGTACAAAAAAAATCGGCAGTCGCTCTTCAGTCTCGGTTACAAAATGTAAAACAGGGAAATAGGTCAATAGAAGCATTCGGTAATGAACTAGAAGATATCTTCTCTAATTTGACATTAGCACAGGCCGATGGCGATAGTTCAAAATATGACGTATTGCGACCAATTAATGAAAAGATCGCTATAAAACGCTTTGCCGATGGTTTGGCAAACTCTAGATTGAGTATTATTATTGCATCAAAGGAATTTCTTTCTCTTCCTGAGGCAATCCGTAGTGCTATAGACGAGCAGACGCTTTCTACCAGTGGGGAACAAGTTATGAATTTTCGTCACCACCCTAAGTCCACGAAAATATTTCATTTTATTAATAAAGGGTTCCGCGGTAGAAATATTGGCAATAATTATTATAGTAACTCGCGTGCTCAATACGGTAACCCGATCCAGTCGCATAATGTGAGCGCGCCGCGCACGTTTGCGCCGCGACGTGGTTCCGCTCGAGGTCGAGGCGCACCCTCCCCGGCCGCGCGCTGGTCAACGCCAGGCGCGCAGTATCAGCCCCGTACACGAGGCCATTCCCGTGTCCACCATACGTACTGCGACACTGAGGTAAGGCAGCCTCGAGCTCCAACCTCAACCATGAGTGAGAGTCAGTTTTTTCGTTCCTCAAACGAAAACAGAGCATGTAGTTCTCAATTATAATACTTCGAGTACGGTAGCTTTTAGTTTAGGAGATAGGATAATACATTTATTAATAGACACTGGTGCCAGTTTATGTGTAATTAAGTATGAATATTTAGCTAAGGTATTTAGTGATTTGAAAAATAAAATTGTTCCCGAAAGACTAACTATTAGAGGTGTTAGCGGTAGGTTAATATCAGAAGGTTACATTTATTTGGAATTAAGTAGTAACAGTATGACTTTTAGACATAAATTTTACGTATTTAAGAACCTGTCATGCTCTGCAGATGGAATAATAGGTGATAACTTTTTAAAACAATATTTAGCGTTAATTGATTATGGTAAAGGCATTTTAAGCCTAACTCAGTCGTCTAAATCGATAAGTATGTGTATAAATAACAGGTATAAACACAACATACCTGCGAGGTGTGAAACTATTAAGTTCATACCTACGAATATAATCGACGATTGTGTCGTCCTTGCGAATGAAATAAGAGAGGGAGTATTTATTGCAGGTGTTTTGTCGAGGCCTAGAAACGGGCTTATCCCGATTAGATTATTAAATACGACGGAAAATGACCTAATTTATGATTTTTCTCATTTAGAAGTACATAGTTTGCATCATTTCGATGTTTGTAATTTTTCGGAAAGGGAAATTTCAGTAAATCGTGTAAAAACATTATTTGAGCTTCTTAACCTAGGTTATTTAAACAAAGATGAACGACTTAGCATTGAGTCTATTTGCGCTAAGTACGCGGACGTGTTTCATCTCCCAGGTGATAAACTGTCAGTCACTAATTTAATGGAGCATAAAATTACTTTAAAGGATAATGCGACTCCTGTTTATATAAAACCCTACAGAATACCACACTCTTTAAAACCAGAGTTACGTAAACAAATACAGGATATGTTAGACAACGATATTATTGAGGAATCCACCTCGGAGTGGTCTAGTCCCGTCTTGCTTGTTCCGAAAAAGACCGACAAAAATAATGAAAAGAAGTATAGGTTTGTCGTTGACTATAGGCAATTAAATAATAGAATTCAAGATGATAAATTTCCACTTCCCAATATTACAGATATTTTAGATTCCTTATCAAATTCTATGTATTTTTCAAAATTAGATTTGTCCCAAAGTTATTATCAATTAAATTTAAATGAAAATTCAAGAAAATACACTGCTTTCCATTTAGATAGAATGTACCAATTATCCCTTCATCCCGATTCACGTAAGTGCACCGCTTTCACAGCTGATAAAATATACCAAATGAAGCGTTGTCCGATGGGACTTAAAACTAGCCCTAGCGTATTTTCTCGATTGATGACTATAGCTATGTCTGGATTGAATTATAATCAATGTTTTATTTATTTAGACGATTGTATCGTTATAGGAAATTGTATAGAAAATCATAATAAAAACCTAATTTCTGTGTTAGAACGCTTAAGAAAAGTTAATTTAAAACTAAACCCTTTAAAATGTGAATTTTTACGAACAGAGATAGTATACTTAGGACATAAAATAACAAGTAAAGGCATATTTCCTGATCCAAGCAAAATAACAACCTTGCAAAGTTATCCGACACCGACTAACGTTGACGAGGTCCGAAGATTCGTGGCCTTCGCTAACTATTATAGACGATTTATTTTACATTTCGCTGAAATTGCACATCCACTAAATAGACTTTGTGACTTTTTTTCCCGTACAGCAACCGGGTTTTCGGGCTCGGAAGATTCGTTGATACCATTTACAGGCAATATTATTGCAGTTCTTCTTATTCTTAAAGATAAAATGATGTCTTCTTTCAGTAAATATACTTTCCACCGTGACCCTCCGCAACAGTGACCCTGCGGCGCACACGCGTGACCATCAAGAGGTTGTCGCGCAGCTGGCGGCATGCCAGGAGCACCACCACACGTAATCTATAAAATATACTTTCCCTCCGTGTGGCATTACCATGGGACGCCCTGTATAGGAATAAAAGTTTGTTTAAAAGTTCGTCAAATTTGAAGATTAATCAATATGAAAATTGATAAATAAGGTCGATAAGGTTATCCAATAAGGAACACAAGAAAAAATATTATGTATAATTCGGTGCAGTAGTTCGGAAGTTTTGCGCACATACACACATCAAAAAAAGTTTGAGATCACTTAGAAAAGCTGATATATTTTCAAAATTTAACTTAATCCAGAGAAAATGTTTCCGTTATACCTTTTTTATTTAAAAATACACTTTCTGAAATTAAAAAATATAAACTATTTTTTTTTAGTATAAAAAATTTAATTATTCAATCCTAAGGCGATTGTAATAGAACTTTGATAGAAATAAAAAGATAAGTTTAACCAAACTTAAAAACCTTTTATTAATAAATTGTTGTTTATCTAATACAAAATAACTCCTCATCTGGCTCGAACACACTCTTGGGTATCCTTTCTTGTGGTAACCTGTCTCATTCTTGAAGAGCAGCTTCCCTGAGCTGCGTTTCAGTTGAGTTGAGCGTTTGAGTTTCAAACAGCTCGCTTAAGAGCAACGCGTGCTCTATTGGGTTTAAGTCAGGAGAGCCGGCAGGCCAGTCTTGTGATTTCGTATTCTCGGTGAGTAACATTGACTCGTTGAGCTCGATGTGCGGGCGCATTATCGTCAACCAGTACAAATTAGTGCCCATGGTTTACTCGGAAAGGTCTGACGATTCTATCAATAGCGACTGTTTTGTATCTGTCTGCCGTCATGAAGCTTTGATAAGGGATTAAAGGCATTCTAGCCCCAATCATAATACCATCCCGAAAGGAAACTGATTTCCCACCTTGTTGAACCGTTCATGTGGCCGTTCTTTGCCTTTTAGTCTCCAGGTCTTCTCCAAACATGGACACGCCGGTTATCTGGATGAGTACAGATTCGTGTTTCGTCAACGAAGAGGCAGTTTTGCCAAATGTTTTCCTCTTCGTCTTCTTTGTTTTGCCGGAGCTTAGCCCAATGTAATCTCCGACGCTGACTTCCCGTGAAATCAAATCTTGGGCTCGCCAAGACCCCCGTGCTTGTAATCCAGCCTTGTGTAAGCAATGCCGAATGGTCTGAGTGCTAACTTCCGGTCCGGAGGCGGCCCGTATATCTGCTTTTAATTTAGTGGCGTTTATTGTTGGGTCTCGGGCTACCAGCAACCTGATGTAGCGCTTCTGAGCAGCTGTCAAAACAGTTGGGCGACCGCTACGGGGTCGACCAGCTAAATTACCCATGCCGTGGTACCTCTGCAAGGTGGTTACTACACAGGATTGGGATATGGCAACTCTGCGTGCTATTTCTCTCGTAGAATAGCCTTCTTCATTTAGAAATCTGACTTAATTAGACTTCTGAATGAATGTCAGCTTGGATTGCATGTCTTTTTATATGGAAAAACAATTGTACTACTTTATTGTTTTACGTTATAATTCCAATTTTAAAATCTTATCAGAAAAATAAATTACAAAAAAGTTTTCGTTTTGAAAAATAATTCTAATTTTAATACCTTTTTTTTAATACCTTTTTATTTTTCCAAGTGATCGCAAACTTTTTTTGTACATTACGGCGATTCATTTCTACTTTTACTGATTTTTACCCTTAAGAGATGAAGAACTCCCAAAAAGAAATATAATATTCAGTAAACTTTAATTGATAACCATAACTTTATTCTAAACTGAATTTCATGTTGGTTGGAAAGAAAATGTACGAGTATATTTTCTTTCCACCCTTATTATATTACAATAAGCGAATTCTACTTGCGAAGCCAATTTCCTTCTCGGGGCCTACCAATGTCATTTCCCCTACCGTCACACTGGTGTGACAAGTTCGCATCCGTAACACTAGTGTTATGCTAGTCAGAGCTTCATTTAGAGTTCTGACCACCCCAGACTAACTATGAATATGCGCCCCCCTGCCTGTCCTGTCCTATCTATTCATTCATTCACAAGTGCAAATAATTAAATACAACTATAGAAGAGAGCTTACGTAAGCTAACATTATTATTGAATCGAACTGTCACTCAATGCACGGTGCCCCTAGCCATTCACCTCCGGTCTGTTAAGACCAATTCCTATAATGTATACTGATCTCATAATGAACAAATATAAAAACCATCTATTCCGGATATAAAACTGACAAATTCATGTACTGTCGAAAGTTATGTAAGTACTTTATTTTTTTTTAAATATTCTTGTCTCCAATTATGTGAAATACTTTATTTGAAATCTACTTTACCTATTAGCATGAAATTTGATATAGAAATTGAAAAGTCATGAAGGTAGGAGTTGTCCCGTATTCTTAAGAAGCCTGCTAGGAGCGGTTCTTATGTTTATTCTTAATAACTGCTATTGCTCAAGACTTTATGGTGTGTTTCTGGTACATGAAAAATAAAGGATTTTAAAATAATTACTGTTATATAAACTGAATATCTAGAGATTGACATAGGATTTTAATCGTAAATACTACTTTAGGGTACAAAAAAAACTGTGGTGAAGGTATTAAAAGATTTGAGAAAATAGTTCAGTTTTTACTCAAATATTGGTTTTGACTTAATATCTTAATACCTTTTTATGTCAGACAATAAGAATATCGTGTCTTATAAAATAAATACGTTTAGAAAATCAGTCATTTTGGGAAAAGGTGATTTTGATATTTGTTAATTATTATGACATCAACATAATATAGGAATCGGTCCAAACAGACCGAAGGGATCAGTACCAAACAGCACTCATTTAGCACTAAAATTTGGCTGTAGGTTTTACTTACCCTTTACTTAAAAGTTTTTTTTGTGCCGAGGGTTGCTTTTAATCTCGGTGTGGGCGCCATCCCTTGAGAAATATTTTTCAAACAAGTATGGGAAAAGATAGCATGCCTAATTTCTTAGCACATTCTGTTTTATAAAGTTTTTACTTATCTATCTATACATACTTATAATAAAATGGTAGGAAAGTCAGAACTGTACATTGAATATTTTTCAAAAAGAATACATGGGGTGTGATCTACAATCGATACCGAAGCCAAAAATATAGTTTTTAAAATTTTTGTCTGTTTGTCTATATGTATGTCCGGGATAAACTCAAAAAGTACTGCATGGATTTACTTCAAATTTAGCACGAATATTATTAAGAAGTCCGGTCAATATATAGGCTACATATTATCACGAAACTCTACCCCTAAGGGGGTAATACGGGGGTTGAAAGTTTGTATGAAAGTTCTGTTTTTGAAGTAGGAGACTTGAAAGGACAATGTTAAAATTGGCCTAAGAACCAACACCAATTTGGCATTTATGATAACTCTTAGTATATTTTTTGCGATAATTATCAGTATTTAGATTGTGACGGACACTTCCACTTAAGTAAGCTAAATTAAAAAGCTAATAAATAATCTGAGACAATAAATACCATTTTATGTATATAATCTATGACAGGGCTGCAAACAAAAAACACTTTCTTCCTAATGCCGGCACTTCACTTGGCTATTCGTATTTGCTATTTAAAAACATGACATCAGTCTGTCCTTTTCATTCCTTATTAAGCATGATGAGGACAAACTGTTGTCAAGTGAAGGGCCGGCATAAACTCGATACTCTGTGGTTGTGGTGCAGGCAGTTTGCATTCGTAGTAATCTGTGGCATTCGTGCATTCTCGTCAAAGAGTACTTTTTATATACGGAAAATTCTCGTTTCGGATTACCTGTTGTGTGTGTTTATTTGCGATTGTTTTTCCTTTAATTTACTTTTACTATTTCGGCTATCTAATATGCCATCGATGTTACCAAAAAGCAGAGACCATATTACTAAGTGCTAGTGAACCTGTGCCACAACATCCTGAGAGGATCCTACTGCCAAATTATTCAACAGCACCTGATATACATTCACGCTGCATATTTACACAATATACATGTGTTAAACAAATAAATACAATATGATACAATTATGTGAAAAATAGCCAATAAATAATAAGAAGCAAAACTACAGATTTTATTTTATTCATGATTCCTACCTAACCAAGTTTGTCCTATTAGTTATTCTTTAAAATCGCACCGAATAAAATGAATTAGTTGTAATATTAATTCACTACAAACTTAGTTCATACTAAGTTCGTAGGTTAACATAACCTCAAAAAAATTTTAGTTTTCCTAATAATTTAAGTTCTCAGAAGTGTCCGTCAATAATCTTTGTTTTTACCTTCATTTTCTTGCGATTTCAAACCTAGAAAATAATATTTCATGATTGTTGGTTCTTAGGCTAACTATGTATGGACGCAGAACAATGTCCTTTAACATTGTTTGTTCTATAAGATGGTGAAGAGGTGTACTAATAATGTATCTTCATAAATAAGCCCCCTTTTGGGGTCAAAAAGTATGTACAAATAATTAACTCCACGCGTACGATGTCGCGGGCGGCCGCTAGTACATTATAATAAAATAGTAGGGAAGTCAAAACTGTACATTGAATATTTTTTTAAAAGAATACTTGGGGTGTGATCTACAATTGATACCGAAGCCAAAAATATAGTTTTTAGAATTTTTGTCCGTTTGTCTGTCTGTACGTATGTCCAGGATAATCTCAAAAAGTACTGCATGGATTTACTTCAAATTTTGCACGAATATTATTAAGAAGTCGAGTCAACATATAGGCTACATATTATTACGCTATCGCCTACGGGGAACGAGCCGTGAACCTTTATTTCTAACTAACTCCATGAGTACGAAGTCGCAGGCGGCCGCTAGCAGTCAATTATATTGGGTCTTAAATATCACTGAAAATATAAATAATAACAGGCACTCCGTTAATAGCTTGCTTTAGTTAAATTAGCTTGTTAATGGTTGGTTTTTCTTCAACAAACGTGAAAATACATATTTTCTAAATGATATATCCAAAAAATAAGCTATGTAGGTACTTTTGAGTAGTTTGAAAGTAAAAGTTGTGCTATGTGGCAGAATTGAGGTTTTTTCCGTGCATTGACTGCACTACAAGTAGACGAAAAGAACGAAATAATTCCAAAGCTTATTTTTACGATCTGTTTATTTTGTCCTAAAAATATAAAAGAAGAAATTTAGAAAAATAACAATTTACGAATAAATCGGCGTTTATTGTTGACGGTTTCTATCTGTGGTTTCAATTTGTTTTCCATTTTTCAAGGCGGAAGTGGTACGATAATCGAAACACTAGGTACCGTGGAGTTTTCACGGTGAATGTTGTCGAAGCGACGTCCGTTACGAGTGCCGATGCTACCATAGTATGTACCTATACTGTGTTCAGAGTCAGAGGTGCTTATGCCGGCTACAGACCTTCAGTTTTGACTGCACAGTTTTAACTGAACAGTCGAACTGTTCAGTTAAAACGTACGTGTGTAGGCAAAACTAGAAACTGTACAGTTGAACTGACAATTTATTTAAAAATCATTAAATAAAACTGCTCAGTTAAAACTGTGCAAGTAAAACTGAAGGTGTGTAGCAAAAATAACTGTGCAGTTGTCAGTTTTGCCAAAGCGCCGCCGGAGTGATCACGTGTTTTATGATAGTTTTAGTGATAGTTACATCGAAACTAACAATGCCAAATCTACGTGAATGGTTAGAAGAATTTATAGAATTATATCATTCAGAGCCTTGCTTGTGGAAAGTTAAAACAAAAGAGTACCACGACCGTGGCAAAAAAGAAGCAGCCTACGAAAAGTTATTGGCGAAACTTCGAGAGATTGAACCATCAAATAGTTATTATAGTCTTTTGGACAAATTCTGAGCTCTTTCAGTAAATTGTCATGCGAATAAAGTTTTCTTTTCAATAACCAATGTTTACACCACATTTTTTTCCTTCTTTGTATTCTTTTTTCCAAAATGCATAATAGTCCAATAATTGCCACAGTGTCATCTGATGATGCCATGGCGACGTGTTACTTCGAGCGAAAAAGATTACAACTGAAATAACTCAACGTGTGTAGACACTAGGGACGCCAGTTTTAACTGAACAGTTCGACTGTTCAGTTAAAACTGTGCAGTCAAAACTGAAGGTCTGTAGCCGGCATTAGGTGCTGCTCGCCCTCTGTAGTTCATACACTCGCGGCTGGTTGCGAATCGCACACGCAAATGTCATAGATAGAACGCGTACGCGCAACGAGCGTGATGCAGTGATATATTAGGAAGTGAAATTGTTTTTATTAAAAACAAAATATTGAGCAAATAAAGACTATCACGAAAAAATAAATACTCACAAAATGGCATTAGTGACGATAAAATTCTTTGGTAAGTTATTAGTCCTGTTATGTATTATGTTATGTTATATGTATGTTATTAAGCTTGAAGAATTTTGATTTGTTTTTAATGTTTCCGCGCACAAAACCACAGAGACAAATAATTTGACGTATTTATGTTCGGATGATTATTTCTAGGAATGTAACTAAATTATCTCATTCATTTCATAATATAACAGAAAAACCATGAAAAATCAGTAAAATATCTTATAGAGCTCTAACTGTTAGCATAGAAATATGAAACTACCGTGATTTTTTAATAGGTGGAATCATACTAAATATTTTTTTACTTACATAAAATAAATATAGAATATGATTTGTTGAGGTATAGGTAGGCAATTAACAATAATTTATTTACAGTGTACAGCTTGTATTTTTAAATAAGATAAGTACAACCTCTGAACTGACTACTACCAAAGACTGTCAAAATAAAATTATTTGAACTTTGTAAAGTGATAATTGGATGGTAATCATTCATAAACTTACTTAGAAAACTATTATAAAAACTGCATAGTAAATATAATAGTATTTATTGAAGATAAACCGTGTATTTTGATCAACCAACGCCACAAGGTATAAGTTTATAATATAAATTCTCATTCACTTATTAGTAAACCGTAATATTATTATTTCCATATCGAATATTTTATAGCGAGGAAATAACAAACAAAATAACAGTGAATAATATTCCAGGTTGATTATTTTCAAAGCAGAAAAGTAAGCTTTTGTAAACTTTTATTTTTCTTGAGTTGCATGTGTTTTTGCATTCATCAGTTATTTTATATATTTTTTCATTGAAGGCTCTTTCCTGTACTTAAGCACACTCGCAGACGCTTATTTGATTTTGTGTGGTCATCTTTTATTTTTTATTTAAATCACACCTGCGCTTCGTACACGTAGCTTACTTAAGAACCTGTAATGGACAAAATTTTAGTTCGATTTTTAAGAATTCATAGGAAACTAAAACTGAACTCATAATAAAATTTTTAAACAAAAAATAAAACGGACTTTAAAATCGAAAATGCAACTAAAAAGTATAAAATAATATCTGGTTCATGATTTGGAAGTCGGGCGAAAGAGAATTTTGGGAAACGGTGCACAATTGACGGAGAAATCGGTGTACATACATAAAAAATATATATAGTCGAACACAGAACCTCCTCCTTATTTGAAGTAGGTAAAAAAGCATGTCTCCACCCAGAAAGTAAACTTACTGTAGATGCAATTGTATTTCATCTAAACTCGTTCAAATGATTTTGTGTAATTGAGTAGCAGATATTCCAACTTGCATGTTACACATAATTTTAAGGCGATTCTCACACTGCCTCGCACTGCGCTGCGGGGTGAGTCGGGACAGTAGCCATGGTTGCGTGAGTTCATGCTCACGGCAAGATTTTTTTCGTATAATTTCCATGTTGATTTTAATTTTTTATATATTTCCTTGCATCGACATTAAAACTCAAAACACGTTAAACTTTATAAATTTGTGCATTTGGCACTTTAATGAATTTATGAAGTGATATACTTTTGGGCTTGATGAAAATAAGATTTATGCAGTGGCGAACTATGTAGGATTGCACATTAAATTATGAATTTCTAATTAAATATGGTGTATGGGTGGGCCCTAAGTTTTGTGGCGTCATATTTCAAAATCTACTGCTATGAACTACGTATTTTCAAAAAACTAAAAAAAAATTATATATCTATTTGTAGGTTTGGGCTATAATTTGTTTTGTTGGCTCATTTTCGGAACTGCTGTTTTAATTTAATATTAAGAAGATGGAGGGGACTCACAAAGGTTACTAGCTGTGACAAGGACGGGGGAGGGGTAAAAAAAATTTAGACAAATTGCATAATAATTTTTATATTCTCATTTTTCGAGAAGGCAAAAGGAACAAAGCGCATACAGCTATATTTTTAATTCCCAATCTATTTCATATCAAGATTACCGTACAGCCATTGTATTGAGAAATATTTGGCTAAGGATTAATACATAGATAGGACTTTAAAGTTTTTTACCAAAGTTTTTTATTATACACTTCACTTCCACCTTATGGAAGCTATGGAATTTGAGGCCCTTTCTCCCTTGCGTAACAAAGACCACAGGCACTCACGCTTCCTCGCACGTCACGTGTGCCTGTGGGTTTGTTACAGCGGGCGGGGGCTGCTTCCTCTCCGCGCCTCCGGGCTCTAAAAATACTTTTGGGGTAGGTAATACCAATACCACGACGTTTCTGTATTCAAGTTACATACAATATATTTTTATTACCAATCATTATATTATCATACATATTTATTATATTGCTAATTATTATTTTCTATGGCTGTATGATAATCTCAACTTTTGTCTCATAGACTACTGAAAAACTATAAAAAACATCAATGTAAATTTTCAAAATGGTGTTACGATTATTTTACAAAAAATTATCTCTAAAAAGACTACCCGTGCCTAAGTGTGGAATGTTTAATAATGTAATAAATAGAAGCTTTTTCAACAAAAAAAAGAAGAACAGCAAAGTTGTGGAGTTTCTACTCTTGGGCCCAGGAAGTACAGTATAATATCCGAATTACTAAGATTTAAGAAAATCAGAAGATACATTTTTCAAATATTTGTAATATGCACCATACTTTGGCACCATTATTCTGCAGAACTCGGTTTGCCATACCTAGCGTTTTGTCTGCACCCCCATGGTGCGTAGCTACCTTAGAAAGTGGCTACATGTATCCTGCATGAAGGCGTGTGATCTGCAACACTGCGAGTGAATGCATTTTCGGTGTGTTGCACTACGCGTGTTCGAAGAGAGGTACTTGCAAGAAAATGCACACCCGCGCTACACAGCATAGTGCGTGGCAGTGTTAGAATTACAGGTGAGAATCGCCTAATAGGATTATTAAACAAAATCCCCATTTCAAGAATAAGTACATTTTCCAATATTCGGACATGTTCCAAAATTGCATCACATTTCTACTTAAAACAACATAGTAACAATTTGAGAATACTAAATCGCGAGCTTAGACTAACTAATAAAAAAAGACAATATGTCAGAATTACTACTTACATTCTAGTCAAATTAATGATCAAGATTACTACAAACCAGTCTTGGGAGCGGTTTTAAGTTTAATATTATAAGACAGCTTCGTAAAATGATCCGACCGCGACATCACAATTACTATGTAAACTTTAAGTAAATGAATTTATTAACCTATTTGAGAATGTTTCATAATATTTATAGATACTTAAGTATGTTCTCTTTTGTGTTTTAATTAAGTAGTTAAACTATCTTATACAATTGTAACAGTTACAAAATACAATGAATGTATACATAAGCTTGAACTCATTGTCACATGTTATTGCGAAACGAATTATTGATCTTTTAAGTACTGGGTTAAATTATTCAGGATTCATTGTTTCCGTTAGTTTATCCAACGTTATATGTAGTTCAATGTTTACGCATGGACTTAGACTAGAGAAAATAGCCGGCCAAGTTCGTGTCGTGCCACGCGCATTGTAGCGTTCCGTAGTTGCCCGTTGTTACTACAATATATTTCAGAAGAAGTCTGTTTTATCCGTTATAAACAGGCAATCAAACATCATATTAGTGACTTTTAATCCCTATTATACACTTTTTATCCCTATCTTGAATATCAACAAACCGTATTACCTAATAAGCCATCCATTCTTTAGCATTAAACAAAAATAAAATAAGTTTTTTGGAACTAGTCCCCATGCAAGAACTATAAAATATTATAACTTTTTCTCTGCAGTAAGTATTCAAATTGCAATGATCTTATAGAATGTACAGTGAATTATATGTTTTCGCAAAACAGAAGGAAATGCAAGGTTTCATACGTATTTTCCAACAGCTTTGTCGCGGTTACCTACAAGTATGCTTAATAGACTGACAGGAAAATTTTGCTTAGTCATTGGAAAGTGGATTTAAATACCTGAGTTTAATGAATGTTTGTATCAATTAAATGTTTACTGGTCGTCGCTGTTTAAAGTAACGATTTGTGTTGTAAGTTAGATTATTCTTGATCGCTATTTATGGTGATATGGAGTGAAAGTGTCAAATGTAGTTACGCTTAGGTTACGCCGTTACAGTGAAATGGCGGGACCACTTTCTTAATTTATAATATTTCTTAACATCGGATTTAAAACCGAATCTCTATTATTTGCTACATTTTTTTTCAATATTTGATTCATCTCTTTGTCAGAGGATATATATTTAATAATTTTGACGTCAATATAGCGGAACCACACGAAACTGCAAATCAGAATGGTAATTCACTTAAATACAGACATATTTACCACCTCCTGTTCTACCACCTAAATCTCAAATTTGCTTTTAATTACATCAACTGATACCGCTGATAATCTTGTACAGGATAGGAAATCAGCAATTCAGACTTAAATAACTGGATTTGCCTGACGTTTTTAATATTTTTCTAAAATTCGTATATTCCTACATAATTTCTTATTTTTTTCTGCATATGCTTTTTATGTCTAAAGAATAAAAACTGGGAAGCTTAATATAGCAACGATAGCACCATATTTCAATTCTTATATATATACGAACATATATATATATATACACAGTCAGGTCATATTATATGTATTGTCACACAGTAAAAACTTTTCTTTCAGAATGCTGGCCACAAAAAAGTTTATTGAATTCGAATTGTTCATGAAAATAAAAATGTATACTTTTTAGAATTTTACTCATTTTGAAATATGGAGTGGACGCTTAAAGACCGTGTTGCAGCTATTGCGTTGCATCGTTGCGGTTACGCGCTAATTCCAATTTTTGACATACTGAAAAATTTGAATATAACCAAAAGATTCGTTTATCGTACCATCAAACAATACAATAAAGACTCTAGTGTAGATGACAGGTAAAGAAGTGGTCACCCTCGGTCTGTTAGGACTCCAGCAGTGATAACAGCTGTGAAGGTGCGAATTCAAAGAAATCCTAAACTTAAGCAGAAACTGTTGGCCCTTCAGATGGGGTTAAGCAGAACCACGGTGAAGAGGGTGTTAAATGAAGACTTAGGGTTTCGGGCATATCGAAGAAAAACAGGACAACGATGTCCTGTTTTTCTTCGATATGCCCGAGCCCGATTGCTCGTCTAATGGATCTGAGACTGAAAAGATGCCGCACTTTGTTGAAGCGGTACGTGGGAAAAAAATATCGGGAAATTCTTTTTTCGGATGAAAAAATTTTTACCGTAGAAGAGAGCTACAACAAACAAAACGATAAGGTGTACGCACACAGTAGTGAAGAAGCGAGCAACCGTATTCCACGTGTCCAACGAGGTCATTTTCCATCCTCGCTCATGGTATGGTTGGGAGTTTCTTATTGGGGCTTAACAGAGGTACATTTTTGTGAGAAAGGTATAAAAACGAATGCAGTTGTGTATCAAAATACAGTCCTGACGAACCTTGTGGAACCTGTTTCTCATACCATGTTCAATAACAGGCACTGGGTATTCCAACAAGATTCGGCGCCAGCTCATAGAGCGAAGAGCACACAAGACTTTCTGGCGGCGTGTGAAATCGACTTCATCCGGCACGAAGACTGGCCCTCCTCCAGTCTAGATTTGAGTCCGTTAGATTACAAGACATGGCAACACTTGGAGGAAAGGGCGTGCTCAAAGCCTCATCCCAATTTGGAGTCATTCAAGACATCCTTGATTAAGGCAGCCGCCGATATTGACATGGACGTCTTTCGTGCTGCGATAAACGACTGGCCGCGCAGGTTGAAGGCCTGTATTCAAAATCACGGAGGTCATTTTGAATAAACTTTATTGTCATAAGAATCTATGTTTTGTTAAGTTCATTTTGGTATATAAATGGTTACATAGTGAATAAACTTGTTTCAATTATTTTATATTAAACATGTGACAGAATTTATGACCTGACTAGGTATATAATACATTTTGGTGGTTTTATGAACACATACAGAAAGACAAAGTGTTTAGAGATACATGAGGCGTATATATATTACAGGTAATTATTTTTTAAGTCCCCCCCTGTCATCTTGCTGTGCACATAATCCTGCATTCTTCACGCACGCTATCCTCGTTTGCTGCTAACTTGCATTAACTTGAACTAGGTGTAAATTAAAGGTTTTAACAGTGTAATTTAACCATAGTTCAAATCGATTTAAGTAAGCATCAAATGACTGAGTCATATTGAAATAATATAGTAATAGAGGAATAAATAATATAGCCACTACTATTCACTTAATATAGTGATGTAGCATAAATTTACTTACCCGAACCCGCACCCTCCGCTATCCGGGCGGATGCACTGACCAATTATGCTTCCGCGATCCTAATGGTCATGTCGAAATTCTTCAAGTATTTCTTAGGCTGCATGTCAGCGCCATCTCTTCACATTGCAGTTAGCCCACAAAGTTCTGGCTATTATTCAAAATTAACTTATCTTTATTCTAATTGAATGCATAGTAAAACTCTTTTGAATCGTCAATTTTTTTCTCTACCACTTCTTAAAAACTTGACAACATTAACAAGAATAATGTAACAACTTTTACAAATGAATATGTTATAACAACGTCAATATAATCATGGCTAGCAGCCGCCCGCGACTTCGCCCGCGGTACCTTTACTTGAGTATCTTTCAGAAATCTAACATTTTTACGGGATAATAAGTATCCTGTCTCAGTCCAAGTAATAATCTACATGTGTGCCAAATTTTACCCAAAATCGCTCAGCCGTTTCTGCGTGATTGAGTAACAAACATACAAACTTTCACATTTATAAAATTAGTAGAATAGAAAATCTGTTGGAATGATTGGATCAATTCAAACTACACAAAAATATTTGATTTTGGCCAGCATTTACAGAAAATACCAATATTTCAGTTTTGTATCTCATTCCGTTGTGGAAGTTGGTTAAAAACGTCATAATGGCGGAACTATTAATTTAAGTCTGGATCGGTGATATCCCTTGCTATATCTTCCCTTATTACAATCTTACAAATGGAAGATCTAAAAGGTAGTTTAGATGAAATAAATATGTGTAAATAAGAGTATCTCCACTTAGATTTGCAGTATCGTGTGATCCCTCTGTTTTTGACGCCAAAATAGCGGTATTATATTATTAAATATTCTCAAAAAAAATGTCGATTCAAGAGCATTGATGAGATGCATTCAATTAGAATAAAGTTAAGTTAATTTTGAAAAATAGCCAGTAGTACATAATGGACCGGATTCTGACATGATTCCCTAAACCTAAAATTAAATTAAACAGTGGAACCAAATATTTTTATTAACGCTAGCAAACAATCAGAAAATCGGTAGTGAATCGTATTTTATAAAATATTGAAATTAAGAGAGTGGTCCCGCCATTTTGATAGTGATGTTGCGCTAGTGTGCCTGAATCGCGAAGCGTGTATCAATTCCATATGTTCCATTTAGGTACGTCTGACTACAAGTCATAAATTTTAAGTAGTGTATCACACGTAGGTAATGATCAAAAGTAGTAGCATAATAATGGTGGTCACTCATATGTAACCAATACAAATTAAAATATAACATGTTGGGACATTGATGAAGAGTAGACCAAAAACTGTATAATAAAAAATGAAAAAAAAAACTAGCAATATCAAGTATTGTTTATAAATCATTATGTATACATTGATAATTTTGGAAAATATGAGATGAGAGGATATTATAGGAGATGTAGGAATGGGAGCGACCGTCTGAGGAAGAAACCACCCTAAAGAAGACCACAGACTTTTGGTGGTGTCGTGTTTCTGCTGCTGGTAAGGATTCTGGGACTCCGCGGGGACCGTTCACTTTTCTGGACTAAAAAGGCGACCCCAAAAGGGACCCTATCTTAACTATAAAGTTCTATATTATTATAAAGTTGAACAGTTTTTTTTTGGTTGAACGCGCTAATCAGAAACTACTGGTACGATTTTAAATATTATAATGACAATTTTATTTATTGTATTAGAGTATTTATGTGCTCAAGAAAGTCACATAAAGATCTACTTTACTAGGCATTGTACGCTGCAATTATCTCAATGCATGTCATATGTTGCCATTATATTGTTTAAAAAACGTGACACGTATTTTATAACAATCATTGTATGATCATGAAGCGCTTGAAATTTATGTGAAATAAGTAATAATGTTTGTATAAAAGAATAAGCCAATAAGGATGATGACGGGTTAACGTAAATTAAATTCTATTTAGTGCGTCAGTTAGATTGGAATGAAAATAATGGACATTTATGTTTTCTTTTGTCAACCAACCAAAAATAGATAAAGCGCGCCAAAGTTTGAAGAATGGGGACTAGTGACGTCATTTCTAAGTGAAAATTGTACTAAGGCGTGACGCCATGGGACATTTCAAATCAATACTATACTAATACTGCACTGTCTTGACTATGTAAAAAGAGGAAAAATACGTGTCCAATATTTGATGATGATGACTAGCTATTCTTTGTTCATAAGACTACTTTAACTTTTATGATAATATAATATCTTACTAATACCTATATTCGTAAGATATTAAATTAATCTTAAAGGTTAAAATAGTCTTATTAAATTATTATAATATGTAGAGTTAAGTAAGTAGGTACCAAAGTACCTATATTAGCCTCGAGATGAAAAAAACAAAATATCTAGTTATTCACGCACACGCGAAATGTTCCTTAACACTGTAGGTGTAAGTACAGGATTTTCGAAGGAAAAATGTGTCTTACATGGAGTTCATTTAATTTTTATGAAACGGTGGAAATGTTATTTAACATTTTATAAATTTTATATAACAGTTTACCCTATAGTACAAATATAAGGAGGAAAAAAACAACTTTTTTAACGAATAGACCCAAAAACTACTGGACCGATTTCATAAGTATTGAATGCGTCAATTAACAGCCGATTTACGTCATAGAAAGTTTGCTGTTGCTTTTCCTTAAGATAATTTAGATTCATTTGGGTTCAATGCAAATAACCTATCTATTTAAATCAAATGAAGCACCTTGGTGACAGAAATTAATAAATTAAATATAACGCAATTTATCTACTATGCCTACTTGCGTTACGTTGTGACGCACGCATAAATTCAATTTCGCTCTCTTTTGAATATTTAAAGTAAAATGTGATGGTACTTGTAAAATGTTGTATATTTCTTTATCATAAAAAAGTATTTGTCATTATTGTAGATTTCAAGTATTATATTAGGTTGGGAGAAAAGTTTTTTTATATAAAAATTCTAAACATTTTTAATGAAGTTTTATTTACATTGAACTAAAGTATGTAGGTGCATTTTGTTCGACAACTTTTTTGGATGTAACGACATGATTCCATTGCTATAGATATTTTGAGGCTTCTGATCAAAAAACCGCGTCAAGTGGTTTTGCCAGTCCTCCCTTGATGTTAATCTGACACTGCCTAAAGAATTCTGAAGAGACCAAAACAGGTGGAAATCAAAAGGCGCAAGGTCAGGACTATACGGCGGATGCATTAACACCTCCCAGTCAAGCTCTCTTAATTTTTGCTGAGTGGCTAAAGATGCACACATCTTCATCATGATAACGCTAGACCTCACAAGGTCTAGCGTTATCATGATGAAAAACCACACCCCTTCTGTTGATTTAATCCTGCCGCTTTTTCACAACTTCTTGCTTTAATCTTATCAGTTGTTAGCGGTAGAGTTTTCATCAGTTGTTCGTAGTAGAGTTCAGAATTGATGGTCCTGCCTTACGATATCAGCAATGCCCTTCCAATCCCTCCATACACACAGCATCACCTTGTTGCGAGTTAACCCGGGTTTCGCCAGTCTGTGCCTTTGATCACGATATTTTTCGCACGTTCTTGTCGTACGTGATCCAGTTCTCATCACCAGTTATCAGCTTCTTCAAAAATGGTTCGGTTTCATTACGTCGTAATAAAGAATCACAAATGAGTACGGCTTCCGTTGCATTTTTACCTTTTTTGTAGGAAATTTTTAAAATATATCGAATTTCTTCATTACATTCACTCATTTTGACAGTAAGTAAAACAAATGAAAATCACACATTTTTCTTATTTAAAGGAGATGTTTCATGTTTTATGGGATATTTTATAATAAAAGCAAGCAAGAACATAGTCGACTCTGACCATTAAAAATTCCATATTTAGCTTTATTTTGCGGTACAGAATTTTTAAAATTAATTATGACATTCAATATCTTCAATAGCGAACATAGTTGTCAACGTCAGTTTGGCGTATATCAAATCTCGAAAACTTATCGTTACTGTCAGTCATGCTATAATATTTTTGAGCTACCTTAAGCTAGTATAGTTTAGACTTTTTGAGTACCTATGCTTTAGTTACGCTACGCTGTTTTTTACACATAACATTTTTGAACTTACTATATTTTCATTACTAATATTACCACAGACTTCATAAAGATATCGGCAAAATCGCCGCATTATTCTTCATTAAACCAATAAAATAGGTAAAGAAACTAATTACTATTATTTTAAATCTTATTTAAACAGCTAGCAGTTGAATGCTTAAGAAAATATTATTTTTCTGGGAATGCTTATTGTTTATCCTATTTTTTAGGAATGTGTACATAGACCTGACCCAAAATCAAACATCTCCTTTGGAATTATCTTCTTTAAAATTTTAACTTTTTAATGATACCAAAACCAGCCAGATACAAAGTGGTAATAGCTAAAGAGATTTTATTACAAGTTCATAGATACTATAATGCGAAGACTTACTTTTTTCCAACCTATTACAACTGGTGTTATCATTGGATAGTACAACCACCGTGCCATTGGTTATGTTATGCTACGAGTATAGTACGATTATGGTAGATACAAGTTCTCTAGAAACATGTGCTTATTATTAAGGCATTATGGAATTTTCGATTACTTTCTAACTCAGTAGCTCTACTTACTTATATGTATGGCAAATGATAAGGTCAATGATTGTATAAATGTTTCTTTTATTGCATAACGTTTGGTTAAAAATATGTATCTCTTTTTGTTCCATACTCTTTCTCTCAAAGCTCATTCTTTAAAGAAAAAATACTTTTTGAATGGATATAAAACGCGATCTTTTAAGTTTTTACATTATTCTTGACGTTTCGTATCCTTTATAGGCTCCGTGGTTGCGTCGAGTTTGTAATGGCTCAATTACACTTGGTCGTTAGTCCGTAGTCGGGTGTACGAAAGACATTACTCGAATTCGGGCACCGGAAACAATATTTACACCAAAACGAAAATTACCCGAATACGGGCGTACTCGACTCCGTTCATTTACACTTAGTCGTTTACTCGAATTCCATTGGCAATTGTATTCGGGCTAACGACCATGTGTAGCCATAAAGGTTCCGAAAAATATAACTTTTAGCTTCATAAAAAAAACCCGGCCAAGTGCGAGTCGGACTCGTGCACCGAGGGTTCCGTACAAACCTGTAGGTATATTTTAATAATTATTAAAAAAAAAAATGGTTGCCTGTAAAGTCGGTTTTACGGGCGAAGATTTTACGTGACAACGTCTTTTTCTCGGTAGAATATTTATTGATATGAATATAATTAAATTGCACAATAGGAACAAGGAATTGAATGAAAATAAGAATTGCACAAATTTTAACTATAGAAATATATTTTGTTTACTAAAAAAAAATGGTTGCCTGTAAAGTCGGTTTTACGGGCGAAGATTTTACGTGACAACGTCTTTTTCTCGGTAGAATATTTATTGATATGAATATAATTAAATTGCACAATAGGAACAAGGAATTGAATGAAAATAAGAATTGCACAAATTTTAACTATAGAAATATATTTTGTTTACTAAAACATTGTACATGTAAACTTAAACTCATCGTAACGTTACCGAGCGTTACACTTTTTCATAAGTGACTCCCAGCCGCAACCTAATTTAAGACGTTGTCACGTCAACATTGTACATGTAAACTTAAACTTAACACGAGAGACTCATCGTAACGTTACCGAGCGTTACACTTTTTCATAAGTGACTCCCAGCCGCAACCTAATTTAAGACGTTGTCACGTCAAAAAATATATGATATAACTGAAAATTTACGGTTTTCGCAATTTTTCCTCTATCTGTACTTCATATAAGACGTTACTTCGTACCAAAGGAGATTGCTCAGCTTCCATACATGTTTGGCCTAAGGACCAATAATCATGAAAAATTGTTTCCTAGATTCGAAATTATATATAAATTACTGTAGAAACGAATATTATTATATTATACGAATATTATTATATTACGAAAGGGGACGGACACCCCTGAGAACTTCTATAAACCATATACACTGAACATTTTAAAATAATAAAAAACAAATAAGTTATGTAAACAAACTAGCCAAGTACCGAAATTATGGATTAGATTCAGGTATATAGAGCATGTACATTAGCAGATAGTTGTCTATTTTTAAAGTTAATGCATAAGAGTTACTTTTAATATCAGGTGTCATTTCCGGTTATAAGGTACTCTGTGACAGAAACTGTGTGATGATTGTGAATGAGCCACAAGATTAGAGAGAATTTTTAAACTCTCGTTAACCAAAGAAAACTAAGAGATTTAGGTTCTATAGCCATATATTCAGTAGCTTCATTATTTTTGTTATGTTTTTAAGATAACCATATTTTAGATTTTTAGTGTATCACACCTTATAATTTTATTTATTTATTAATTTATAGTCAGGGAACGTAGGCCCATAGATAGATACCTTAAAGTTTATGGAGGTGTTTGGCGAAAAATGTATGGCAATAGACTTTATGATGTCGCCTACCATCTATAATAATGGTCTGAGCACATTTGCATCTAGTGAAAATGATAATATAATTGTGGATATTAATGTGTAATAAAAAAAAAATATTTATTTTATCGATCTTTACAAGATAGATTTGTTTTTATGTTATATAAACAACTTCGATCATTTTTTGGCTGAATGTTACTACACCCATAGCCATTAAAAATGATTCGTATGTTTTCCAAATCGGTAAAATTAAAAGTCCTTTTAAAAGTAAATATATTATACAAAGGTGTCCGTTGAAATCTAATGACTGTAAATTAAATTATGAATTACGCCAAGAATTACCGTGTATGGGTACGGCCAGAGTGCACTCAGACTCAGACTCAGAAAACAAGCGCGAGAAATAAACAGTGTAGTTAAAGCAGGGTGGCCATAGTGGCAGCAGGCAACCTGCTTAAACTACACTGTATATTTCTCGCGCTTGTTTTCTGAGTCTGAATCTGAATCTGAGTGCACTCTGGCCGTACCCTATGTCAATATTTTTTGTGCATTTAGGCCAATTTGAGCAATCTCCTTTCAAGATTCTAAGTTCACGGGAAGTACCCTGTAGGTTTTAATTCCCGTGCGAGTTTCGAAAATTTGCGGCATAAACGGCTGTATCTTTTGATTGCTTTGGCTTAGAAGTTTGTTTTTTACAGCTCCTTTAACATTAGACCTGAGTATTAGACATGAATTTCAGTTTGATACCTCCACGCGTTCCTGAGAAAAACGGTCTTGACAGACGGACGGACGGACAACAAAGTGATCCTATAAGGGTTCCGTTTTTTCCTTTTGAGGTACGGAACCCTACAAAACAATAGTTCAGTAGGATAATTAGATAAATATTTGTTATAAATATTGATTATCACTAAACGTGTTCCATTACGTATGATCTCATAATTTTAATAGTGCTCTACACACTTTCCTTGAAGACACCAGCCAGATATCTACTTTAAAAGCCAAACCGTTAATTGGTGGCTACGACTTTGTCTGTTTTACAATGAATTTAGAGTACCAGCGACGTGTTCCTTAATTGTGAAGCTTAAATAATCCACATCTATCTTGTTAGCTGCCTGAAACTGCCAATTTGATTACACATTTTTTATGTTTTGATTGTAAAGAATGTTCGGGAATACTTTGTTAAAGAGCTTACTTTCAGATGAGACCAAAATTACAATAATTTGTAGGAAATGAAGTCACCACCAGGTTTCGATCTAGTATGACTATTTGGCAGAAATCTCCAGCAGTAAAATCAGCCTTCAAAATACCTCAAGTTATTGCACAGATTCGATTATATTATCAAGCTTACCTTTAGTTTTCTGAAATAACTGAAAGGTAGTTAAATTTAGAATTAAGAAGAAAACACATCCGTACTCTCTGAGGAACTGCATAGAGATTAAATCCTCCAAGGTATACAGGTATAGGTATACAATACTTTAGCAAATTTAAAGCGTTTAGATTGCTTACCTGATGGTGTTTGTTCTATATTCTCCAAACAGACAGCCCCTTTAAAATCATTTAGTCAGCCCTTACGGCTTACTGGGAAATTAAGAGTGGAAACCAAAACTAAATGGAGTAAGATTTATGTAATGTTGTAATAAAAACTATGATATTGATAGGTACCTACCTCGTTATTTATATCAATTCCTGATATACTTTGTCTTTTTGCAAAGACATCAGCATAAGTTCAATGTCGCTCGATTAGTTTTGAGTAGTTATGCTTTTATGCCACTATTTCCGATTAATTATTTCTATTTTAAGTACATTACTGATTTGCAGTGAATATCAATACAAATATGCTTTACCACGCGGGATGTGAACTGTCAATTGCAGAAGATGCTGATGTAATAAATGTAATCTATTTGAAAACGTTTTATTGGCATATTTTATTTCCGTGAATTTTCCTATATTTTATTAGTTATTCTGTTTTTCGGGGCGGAGAGTCATCCAAAAAATCAGATCTAATAAAAATATGTGCAGTTGTTCTTTAGTTAAAAGTGTTCTAACTAACACGACTTTGTTTTTATGTATAAGATGAAAGCATAGATGAATGATTGGTGCGAAGCGAGACTAATCATTTATCTATGGATGCAAGTTATAAAATGGTGCTTTGCACGCGTTCAGAAAGTAATTTTAATAAACAATTGATGTCCGTGAAAACCTTGAAAACATAATGAAATAGGTAAAGGGCAAATAACACGTTTGTAAGTCATTTGTAAGTATACAAAATTTAGAACTGTCTGATGCATGCAACAATGAAGACAAGTGATAAGGTACTCGAATCGTGTAAATTTTCCGTTAAATAGAAACTATTGTCACGAGCAAACTATTTGATTTGATTATTAACTAATTGGAGATTACTCTTATTAGAAAGGGATGGATAAAAAGCTTTTACATCATTAAAATATGAGTAAGTAAGCAAAATATGTCTATCTACCTTAGTCAGACAGGTCTTACAATTTTATGTACCGCAATAATTCAAGCCGAGCTTATTTATGTTGGAGTTACGGTAAATGCTATAGCTTGAATGCTAATATTTAATTATATTTATTAATATTCGTATACTTCTATCACATTAAAATACCTAAATGGTAATGCCTCTAAGCAAAAAATTACGAGACAGACAAAGATCACATCAACAACTAACCGTATCTTTACCATTTCTCCAACCATAAAATATACCATAAAATGTTTTAAAGACACTTCGAGATAATTATGTTTTCTTTATATCCAGGAGAGGCATATTCAGTCGAATTAAAAAATCTTATTGCTTTTTAAATTGCTACGCTCTTTTTACTTTTACTTAAAAACATTATCTTTTCTAAATGTAGGCGTAAAAATAGTTATTTATTATACAAGAGTGGAAAGTTCCTTTTTAACCGCGTGCTCGATTTGGATGACCGAGCAAGCGAAGGATTCTAAAGTTGAATCACGAGCGCAGCGAGTGATTCTAAATTAGAATCCTGAGCGTCAGCGAGGGAAACAAACGAGCACAAGGTGAAAAATCTTTCCACTCGAGTGCAATACGTAACTTTTCATCCCACCTCAGCGAGGAAATGACAAAATGAAAAAGAAAACAATTTATAATGACAAAATATTTTTATTTCAATTAAAACACATTAAGATAATCTATAAATTGAAGAAAATAATAAGAAGTAGAAAATAATTAAGAAATATTAAATGTAACGTTGCTACAGTTACTTATGTTAAGTTTAATATTTTTGTTAGGTAATGTTATGTTGGTGTTTGTGAATTGTGCGCTGTTTTGTGGTAAACTACTCGTATCAGTAATTTTAAATAGTTGTGCCGATTCATTGGATTCTATTGGCGTAAATGTTGGCGAGAGAGGGCTATTGTTTCCAATCTTATGGGGGCTCATTTTAGATGTAGAAGGGCGAGACCAAGAATCTGACAGAGGTTCTTTCAGCGTTATGGCCTCCACGATACTATTACAAATTTTTGATTTACTTTGGATTGAATCCTCTATGTATCCCTCTACAACCGAATTAGACTTCCAGCCTCCATGGCGCTTAAGCGATAGAAGATCAGCCCCTGATTCGGCCAAAAGTGTGGCTGAGGTTCTTCTAAAACAGTGACCGGTGTATAACGGGGGTTCTAAAAGTCCGAGAAAAGTTGCTATTTCTCGTGGAATACTGCCAATTTTATTCTGACCCATAGGTTGTCGGATACACTTTCCGTTGCGATATTGTAGAAAAAATCGTTCAATTGGGGTGTTAGAAGGACGTAAAGCTTGATATTTCTGAACAATGTTTACATATTCCTTGCGAATAACGAAGTTGCGGTCTTTTTTTGTCTTGGTATTTAGTACATTAATTAATAGCAATTCATCAGAATTATGAGAATATTTTGATACGTTATTGACATTAAGTAGTGTAAGTTCATTTGTTCGACATGCTCCGGTTATACCAATAATAAGAACAACCTGTAACAAAAGAAGTATTTATAATCGTAAATAAATTAATCAAATTAAAAATATTGTAAGTACTATGTACAATTTTATCAACAACAAAAAATTACACGTATTGACTTACTTTTGCCGCTAAATATACGGAATCAGGTGCTTCATTAATAAACTTTGCAATTTCAGATGCTGTGAAAACCTTCGATTTTTTTGGTTTATAACCAGATGAGGCTCTTTTTAAAAATGCCACTAATTTATGATAGGTGTCGATATGAACGTCTTTCTTCATCTTAATTGTTAATTTTAGCATTGAATACGTACTCCATAGCGTGCTTGCTTTCTTGGTCTCAGATAATTCTATAAAATATGCCAGCAAAACGTTTTCGGAGAAAGTTTTTGCTCCTTTAGCTAGTCGCCACATGTTAAATATATCGTACTGTTTCAAATACTTCTCTCGTGATTGCTGAGGGAGAAGGCTCATTTGCGCATTATTAACTGTTTCAGTTAACTCAGTTGGCGTTAGATAAACTTCATCGTCGCTAATGTCACTCATTTTAGTTGATTTTTATGTACAGTTTTTAGGTTATGTTAATTATATTAAGCAATAAAACGTGAAAAACTAGAATGGCGCGAAGCACGCAAATAAAACAAAGAAACCAAGAAGGTTCCAAATTTAAATTTTTTCACAATTTAAAAAGTTCTAATCATAAATTTGGCACCATAGAGGTTACATTAAATAGGTTTAATGACGTTTTGAATTTACAATTATATTGAGTACTCATTATATGTGATGTTCTAAATTCAAATCTACTTTGCCGCTCAAGCGAATAAAATAGAATTTTCCAGCCAGATTTCGAAGCGCAAAATTACACTTTCCGAGGTGGTGGGATGAAAATAAAGTTATTCAATCTATCACAGATATCTTTAGCACCCGTTGTTATGTAAGTAGGTATTACAGATTTTTAACATGTTGATGTTTATTTATGCACATACCGGTTAGTTGTGTCCTTATTCTTAAGAATGTTGTGGTCAATGCCCGGGCGGTAGGGTGTAATGTCGCAATAAAGAATGTGTGACTCCTTTACCATAATAGGTAGGCTAATTGTCAATTTTTTGAAAACGTTCATACGTTATTTATTAGTGTATAGTGACTCCATAAATAGTGTGTATTTATAATTCTGTTGCGTATATCAGTAAAAATACGAAAATAAAAAATATTTTTTCTAATATGCCTCGGAAAGGTTTCTCTAGCAAATATGGCGTGTTTACAGACAGGTGACGTCATGATTGTCGTGAAAAAAGATCAAAAAATATTTTTGTATCTCTTGATTTCAGTAAGTAATATTATCTATTACTTATTTTGTAAACAGTGAAAGCGAGTGTGCTTTATGACCACACGACTGAAGTGAAACTTCTTTAGCTCCATCTGTGTGTATTTCATTTACTAGCTATAAGAGAAAGAGAGAAAGAAAACTTGCTTATACCCCCTCCCACTCAACTCCCGTTCGCCTCGCCGGAACACACTTTTCATAATGCGTAACGCATTCGCCAGCTTACCCGCCAAGACAAGCGTGCGTAAAGTAGTTTCACTTCAAAAATTAGATAGAGCTCATTGAGTAGGATATGAATATTGTTACGGGTCGGCGGGACGAGGTTCTAAAGTATAATGCCAGTTCACGCTTGAAAAATCTTAATTCACTACACAGTTCACACAATAAACACTAAATATTAGTCACAATGCACTCACTGTACACTAAGGGTAAAAGGGTAGCCCTGAAAGTTTTTATTTTGTTAATTTTCATTTTATTTAATTTTTAGCAACTGCCCTATCGCCATATCATTTGTCTCCAACAATCATACTGGTTGACTGGTAGAGAATGCCTATAGCATAAAGTCCGCCGTTTGCTTATGTTTGTCAATAAGTCTAAATAAATAAATAAAAGTAGTAATTTTTATTTTCTATCGTTTTTGCTACGTGGTCTATCTCAAAATCGAAACTAGTTAAGAATAAGAAAGATTTATATTTAAAAATCTGTATTTAAACAACAAATATTCAACAGTGATATTCAGACTAGCTATAAAAAGTTAAAAAAAGGAATTGTTTATGCCAAAATTCGTTTTATTGTTGCTCGCGCATATTTCAGAGATCGATTTCGATGATTCTTTCTCATAAATTGTTAATCACTGGAAGATAGTTTCGAATCCCAAACTTCAAATCCTCCATATAAAGAGTCCTCCTTAACCTCTTCTCCTTGATACTCAGCCTTTGCTTCTACATTTTCAATATGTCTCCCATAATACTCAACTTCATTTCTTTCTAGGGATGTCGAAAGTTGAAAAAAATATCGATATATCGATACATCGATCTTTTAAAAAATATCAATATCGGCTTCGATATATCGCGAAAAAAACATCGATGTATCGATATATCGGACCAATTTTTCCAAAAATATCGTACAGTATCTCACGAAATATGACACGCGGAATAATAATGGAACGAAAATTATCTCCCTAAAAATAGACCCTATTTTCGAATGATGAAAATGATTGCAGGGCCTCTCAGGTAAATGATTGCAGGGTCTCTTTCTTAAACAAGACTAGACAGTCACACACTTATTACAGAATATAATGGAAATCAGCACAACCAATTCACCAGCGAAACAGATTTACAAATAATAGACAATACTAAATACAGCACAGATCATAGGTATATTGAATATCATTAATCTGAGATCCAGTTACGATTTTTCCAGATACGAATTTAGTTAGATCGTGATATGCCGCTAATAATTAAAAAAATATCGTTTTGGATACGAATTTCGATATTGGTTATTTTGTATCGATGTATCGATATATCGAATCAAAATATATCGCCAAAAAATATCGATATATCTAACAAAAAATATCGATACATCGATATATTTTCAACAAGCCTATTTCTTTCTGTTATGTGGTCAACTCTGCAAATCATTTCCGATTATTATACGATCACCTGCATATAGTACCATAAAAGAAATCAATTTTTCAATTAATGTAATGCAAAACTGTTGGTAATACAATTACTACTACTAATTTATATTTTTTATGATCAATGGAATAAATAAATACTACAGAAAAGTGTTCGTCCATAATCAAAATTATATTTATTATCTAACCTTGCGTGATTTTCTTTTCTATCGTTGACTTCAGGATTTCTTCATAACATTGCTCTTTTTGCATCTAATGCAACCCATTCCATTTGTTCCTTTGCAGATTTGTTTTGACTTATTATTTTATAAAACCACAGTTTCACTACACTTTTTTCTTTTCTTTTCTCTCCACAAACAAATCAAATAAAAAAATATTCTTCAAACGAAAGATTCTCACATACCATGATATTTTGGACATTTATGAATGACTTCCTAAAAGGGCTGCCAGATCAAGTTTTTCTGGTGGGACCAGATTATTGACTCTGCTAAGTTATTGTGGTTCGACTTTTAACTGTTTACCATTCTAGGTATACGAAACAGTGCCCTATCCCACATAATTCTGTTTAAAAATGGATGTTGTTTGTGAAAGCCATTCAATTCTTTGCCTGTGTCGGACATGTGAATTATGTCAACATTGGAGCGTTGAGTGAAGCAGCATGTTATCAAATATGCGCACTGCAAGTTGACGATAAAGAATTTCCCTTGCGAGCCAATTGAACGTGATTTTTATTGGATTTTTATCTCGCTGCGAACGAAAACGGTGTTATTAAAATTTACCGTAAGAACGTGCGTTGTATCGGAATATTTCGACGTGAAATGGATGTGGTTACATAAATCGATGTTATTTTTAGCCTTGTGCATATTTTAGATACGGTGGATGCTACTTAAATACAAATTCGTAAATACAAACTCACTTGGATGTAATTGAAAATACTCGTATGAACGGATTGCTTTAGCCAGAAATAAAGAGTTTAATTTGTATCAAAAGGTCGGGGAGAAAGTTGCTTAGTAGTTTTGCTTAAACTCCAACCTTTTATTTTCTTTATTTCTTAAGAATTATATATAATAACTTGCTTCCACCCGCGACTTTATCCGTGTTAACTTTATTTTTTCTGTGTCCACTTTCATCCAAATACGTTCAGCCGTTTTTGCGTTATTAAGTTTCAAAATTCTCACAGCCTCCAAAGAATTTTCTATCTGGGTTGTGAAACCATACAAAATGTTAGTTATTGATTGATTATGAAAGCTATTATCTCATTTCATCATCATTACCCTTTTAATATACCCTCTGGTGGGTTTCAGTCTTCTCTATGATTGGGATAGAGAGAATGCACCATGACTCACGCGAGTTCAGTGCGGATTACAGGTTGCTAATGACTCTAGATGCAGCCAGGACCAACGGCTAAACATGCCATAAACATGCTATAACGCACAATGGAGTCTACGTGGCGGGCCTTCAACACAACATGCCTTCCGAAGAACGGCGAAGCTAAATACAAATATAATTACTTTCTAACAAACTTTCTGGCACCTAGCCATCCAGTGAAAAAATTCAAACGCAATGAAAAAAAAATACAGAGTATCCAATAAACAAGTTTTTTTTATTGATAAGATGGGAAGAGCATCACCTTCTCAAACAGTATTGTTGGTATTGTGCTTACTTTTGTGTTATGTACTTACTTTTGAGCAAAAATATAAGATGACAGTGTCAGGTTCAGTAAAAAAATCTGCAACTATAAATAAATATTTCCAACACACACCAATCAGCCTAGCACCAAAGTAAGCACAATAGGATTATGTTATAGAATACTAGGGTAATGGATGAAATACATATACTGATACATATATAAGTATTTTTATATGGAAATACATATTAAAAATCCATGACTAAAGTACAAATAGTCGTATTCATCACACAATCATCTGCCCCCACCGGGATTCGAAACCCGGGACATCTTGAGTAGGCAACACCTAGAAACCCGGCATACATACCACTCGGGCACGGAGGTCGTCAATCAATATACAAACATATTTTGAGGTATCTGTATGTATATAACGAAGCAAATATAATAATGAATTCCTGACGAGTCTATTAATATTTAGAATCAATCGAAGCAGAGTTTTTACTAGGAATTATTAAATAACGAATTAAAAATAAATAGAATAAATTAAAAATAATATTACACAATACAAAGTAGAATTGGAAAAATACCTAGGCAGGCATTTGGCAGATGGATATTTCCTTTCTATTTAATTAATTTAGAAGCTAAAATCCCTGTTGGTAATCCAGTATTTTGCCTATATCGTGCATACATTTTGCTTATGTAAGTACCTATGTATAGTAGCAGCGAACCATGATCCGTGGTAGTATGTAAGGCAGGCAACAATATTACATGACGGCGGCGCGAGGTCGATTTATAAAGCCGCCCATGACATTGAACTCGCATCTCGTTCGCAAACTCATGCAAAACTACGACATAATGAATGTCCACGATGAACATCGAATTAGGCAATTTCAATGGAAAATTTTATGTATTTTTATATCCGTGTCTGCATTGTACTGAGCAGTTTGCTATAGTGTATGTGCCTATTTGAGACTATTATTATATTTTATTAAGCTCTGATTAAAAAAATAGTTAAATACGAAAGCAATGTCAAACATTGAACAATTTTCCTATTAATCATCGTTCCTACTTATTTCGAATAGGGGTGATGACGGGGTACAGTAAACGAAATTCTATTTAGTCCGTCAGATAGATGATCAAAAAATAATGGACACGTATTTTTTCTTTGGGCAATCAACCAAAAAATGACAAAGTTATAGCGCGTCAAAGTTTGAGGGTAGGAGCTCGTGACGTCACTTTTGAGTGAATTTTCTCTTATAAGTGTACTCAAACGTGACGTCATGCGACTTTTCAAATCAATATATCTCTGCAATGTTGATATTATGTGAAAAAAGAAAAAATACGTGTCCAATACTTTTTGATAATCTACCTGATAAACGAAGAAAAAAAAATTAATCATCATCCCTATTCATGGTTGCTTCTGGATAATATTGTAGTTTCTTAACTTTCGCAGAATAACCTTAACGTTATAATTAAGCATATAAGAGAAATAGTGAATAGCGGCTTATCAACTTGTCCGTTGGACCGTCCTACGCAGGAATACTACCTACTCGAGGACCTCAGTAAAAAAACACGAATTATCGACTGTCTTGCGAATCCGGGGTGTTTGATATCAACTTCGAATTCAGGAAAAAAAAATTTGTTTAGATAATCCTAAAAGGTGTATGATAGTAAAAAAAATGGGTGCGTGTACTTATGTAGGCGCGTGAGAAGTTATCCTTCTTTGGCATCGTTTAAAATTAGTTTTTAATTGCATGCAAATAATTAATTACAATAAATTAATAAAAAGTCTGGAAAAGGACACAGTCAATAAAGTTCAGTTTCGATTTGAAAAAATAAATAAATAATCAAAATATTCAATTAAAATCGCTACTGAATATAATTTATTAGAACATATGTGATTTGCACTTGTATGAAACTCAAACACGTATTCCGAATATACAAACTAGACACATGTGGATAAATATTATAAATATGAATACCTATAACTGTTACTTTATTACAAAAAATAAAGATGTGGTTTTTGGTTCTACTACACCAATGGTCAAGAGATGGCGCTGTAGTCTCCTGAATCGCGCTTTGGGTCCGTTGTTCCAGATTAATAAATACTTTTGATAGGCCTTCACAATGCAGTCGTTAGCACAGACTAAATAGGGATTCTATTTCTATTTTGTTGGTAGATTTTCTTAATGTGCGGTAAACACAAAAGTAGCAGCATGAAGTTGGTCGCTAAAGCCAAAGACCAACTTCATGCTGTTAAAATTTTGTGTTACAGTGATGCGCGCGCATCTTAAAATTTCACTCTCATCATTTTTTCATAACGCGCCTAAAGAAGTATAACTTCAATAATCAAACACAATATTGCTACTTACATACCTTTTGGTGGTGTTTTGTTTTCGTTGATGAGTATGGGTTCAGTTAGGGCTCAATAGAGGTTAGCTCATGTGGCTATCTTCGCATCTGGACTCCCCTTACACTTAATACCAGGAAAGGTAAATTGATACAAATCTATTCTCTAAAATACCAGTATTTTAGAGAATAGATTTGAATTAAGTTTAATAAATAATTTAAGTTAAATAATAATTAATAATAATTTACGAATAAGTAATTAAGTTCAGGTAGACACACAACAAATAACAGTACCTACCTACTTAAGGTAAGTCGGTTGACAAAAACATTTTAATTACAGCCAATTAACTTTTATGTTATGAGACTTAAATTGACGCTGTTATACAAGTGAATTAATGAAGCAGTCAATTCCCCCCCCCCCCCCCCCCCCCATTAAATAAACGCAGAGTAAGCTTAGATTACTTAATCCATATTTTGTCTCTGTTCATTGAATGACAAATGCCATTTGAGTGACATGAACAAAATACGGCGTAACTAGTCTAAGCTTATTCCTTGTATATTAATTACGGTGCGTGAATACCGCCGTGACGTCTTTGTTCTTTGATCTTGTGTTATTTTTGTATTTATAATTTTAAATTGATCTCAAAAATATAAATAAGTACATTATTCGCGCTTGCCCTTTCATTGCACTCGCTTCCATATTACATTGTTTCCTTGTCCTTTTTAATGACCCGGGTAGCTCACCACACATGCCATAAGACAAGTATTTGCTTAACATATGTACTTCTATTTAGTATTTCGTTTTTTACAAGCTGAGCCACGTGATTTTACCGGATTTGATTTGAGGAAAAACCTACCAAAAATATTCTTGCGTAAATCTATGTGCGTAAATACGTATTTACGCAGCGCATTCAAACGGAATCTCTAATAAAATGGCATATCTTATCCCAATTTTATCCCAACTTATTTTTTAGTGGTGTTAAACACCCTTAAATCGTCCTCAATAAACTATCAGATCTCAAATTTTCAACCAGTAGATGATTAGCGAATTCAACCATACAACCAAAGAAACATTTTTGCAGGCCGGCAAGGTGGTGTAGCAGTTTATAACTGCTGTACCAGCTATCTTAGCGTTTGGACTTTATCACCACTTAACGTTAGTTGGGGTAGAGTCATTTGCCTATCTGGCTATAAAAGAAACTTCAAGTTCACAGGATTTTATTAAGCTTTCATTAATGAAATATAAATTATCTTGCGAATATGTCGCCATCAGATATATCTGAGCATACAAGGTGACCAAATACATCTGAACAGTTAAAATGTCATTAAGTTCTATACGCTACAAGTGACCATAAATATCTGAACATTCATTACTTCAATAATATCTGAGCAGATGCCTGTCAATAATATCTGAACATACAACTTTTCAATAATATCTGAACACGTCAATGATTATGTATCTACGCAGATCATGCACTGGGCTTACATATTTTGTTACTACGTGATTGAAAGGATGAACTAAAAACAAAGGCTAAATATAAGGAATAAATACGATGAGAAGGGAATAAAAATCTATCAGAAAATCATTCGTGTAGGTCACCACGAGTAGTAGAAATGGAAGATGCATAATTTTTTCTCTATTTATTTTTTATAATTAACGAGAAGTTATGTTTTTATTTTATTCTATAGATTAAATTCTCAATATCTCCTTAGAAATTTATTTAACCCGGCGTCAGCACAGTCAAAATATGCATCAACGACAGTAGGGTTGGGTCGAGAGGACCCGTATAAGAAAACGCCATAATTACAAAAGTTAAAATAAATTTGGTATGTGGTTGTACTATCTGTATAAAACGATTATCGTTATAGGTTTTGAGTAGAAAAAAACACAACATGATACGAAACTATCTTTTTAATGTCATTATCATAAAAGTGTCACAAAATATTAACAAAATGGACAACCTCTGTCTTAAAGTAATAAAATTTTAACAAAACATTTTTTTTTATATAACATAAACTAATTTGTTACATGTTAATCAAATCTTTAGTAAACTAATAATATTATACTATTTGTATCAGTCTCATACGTCAGTCATAGTATCCTTATCATCTGCGTAATCTCGGCAGTACAACATTGCATGGTCACTGCAGATGTATTTGCATATACAGCTCCGAAAATTATTAGTTTTCTATCTTTTTTGGCAGAACAGTCTTGGCATCTCTTTCTTACATAAAGTATCTTCACAGGTGGCTCCTCATCAGGTACCTACTCCTAAAAACTCTCTTATTCTTTTGCGTATAAGTCTTAGCAACTGAATGACATCTTTACGATTGCGTAAATGCTCACGAACCAGTATAAGGCTTAAGTTTCTTTAGAAATTGGCGTTATGTAATACACACATCAAAAGTGTCTAGGGATCAACATATATTTTTGCAATAACTTTTCTCCTGATTGATATTAATTAAAATTTTCTTTAAGGATTCATCAAATAAAGTGTTTTCGTTTGTCACAGTAACGATAAACCAAGTCACCTTTGCATTAATAAAGAAATTTGCCATTTTCCTAATAAAGGGATTTTTGACATTTGAACCACTAACACAAAAGTTCGAAAAAAAGACTGAAATAACAGTTTTCTCTAAAATTTTATTGGGTAACTTAAACAATTAATAATCCGTATTTCTACCGCGAACACTAACAACACAAGAACATCGGTTTGGCATACTCAAAATGAGTTCATCCAAATCACGCTGTGGAATGGCCGCCCATGTTCGTTGCAACAACAAAAAAAGGTCTTCTTGCGACTGGATACCCTCCATATTCGGCAGAGCTCTTCTCTGTAGCATATCCCATGCATGCTCAATCGGGTTCAAGTCTGGCGACTGAGCAGGCCAGGGCAGGACATTGATGTTAGCTGCGGCGAGAGTCTGTCTTACAACTCTTGCGGTTTGCGGTCGTGCATTATCATGCATTAACTGAAATAAGGGACCGATTTGCACTTGTAGAGGAACGATGACGTCTGATACAATCGTCTCAGCATAAATTTGAGCGTTGAGGTTGCCTCTGATCCAAATTTACTCAGTTCTTCCGCCGATCCAAATACCCGCCCATACCATGATGGTTCCACCACTATAAGGATGGACTTCCTGGCAGGATTTTAATCGCTGTTGGCGTCCAGGGGTTCTCCAGTGTCGTATACGTCTTGTATCCGGTCTCATACCAAAACGAGACTCATCAGAAAAGCACACGAAACGCCATTGTTCTTCTGCCCAATTTCTGTGTTCAAGAGCCCATTGATATCGAATCCTACGATTGTGCATTGCTATAGGTGGTACCCGTAGCGGTCTTCGGGAATGAAGGTTCACTTCATGCAAGCGGTTTCTGACTGTTTGGTCGCTAATTAAGTTCCCTGAAGAGTGATGAAGCCTCACGGCTAACATCATGGTGGTTATTGTTGGAGCTCTTCGAGTTAAGATTTGAATGTCCGATACATTATCGGTCGGTATGGCGGGCTGTAAGTCACACCCGAGAAGTATGGCATTATGCTACCACCTACTTCTTTTTTTCGACTATCTGAAAATATAAGCATTTTTGTGGAACAAATCGTTCGACACTCGTTATTTATCCGACGCGTTCGATTAACGCCCACGCGATTGGGCCGCCGGTGCGAGCGCTATGACCATCATTTTCCTTTTTGCCTTTACGTAATTAGACCCCTGAAGAACCGCCATACTGGTACAAATGACCAAGTATTTTGTGTCATCATCTCCCGGTCTATGTTTGGCCGTGTCTATCACTCGCTGCGGCCGCAACACGACTGATTGGCAAATCCCACGTGGAGGGGGGGACCATTAGCTCCAGCTACTGAGAAGTTTGGCAAAGTCGCACAAACATTTTAAGAAACACGCTCATTTAAAAACTGCTCGGGTCAAATAGACCCAACTGTGCGAACGCCGGGTTAAAAATAAGACAACTGCGTTTTTTAACCGCAATAGAAATAAGTAATAATTTGGAGGAAACATTTGTCCCACTATTTCCATTGCAGTGGAAAATGGAATTCTGTACTTGTCATGCTCAAACTGGGCGCCATCCTTACAAAAATTTTATTTACTGTCTGAGTGGATGTGTTTGTTTGGTTTGGGTATGTATTATTTATAAAAGTGAAAATTAATAAAAAACAAATTTAATTCTTATAAATTTTTATTGAGTTAAATAATCAAAAATGTAAACGAATTAACTTGGTACACTACCTCAGTAGATGCTCAAGCTTAAGTATTTATTATTATAATAAAATTATAATCGAGATCGAAATAAAAAAAAGCAACTTCTGATACAATGAGTTTAAAATTAAATAGTAACAAAATGTTTTATTGTTATAATTATACATGAGATCAAATCAAAAAGTTATCAGGCAATTAGTAAGGTTCTTGAAATTAGCGTATTATTATTAGCTTAATAATTTCCCAATATTATCAATGCCCGTTTAGACGGGAATTTCTAACAGACGTAGACGGCCGTAACGTATATTGTCGAATTTTCAACAAAAACGCAGACCAATTAGTTATTTTGCTCACCATTTTTAGGGTTCCGTAGCCAAATGGCAAAAAAACGATATTCATACAAAAATAGAAAAAAAAACGAATGGACTTAGATTTTTTTTTTATCAAATCTTTACGTGTGGGGTATGGATAGGTCTATAAAATTGATAGGTCTATAAATTAAATATGGGACCCATTTCCACTAAATGTTGTTAGAATTCATAATGCAATAAGGTCGAAACTTTAGTTTGATAGTGTTTTGATGACATAATGTCATAATGAATCGACCCTTGAAATGATAACCTCTTTATAAAATACTATTTCGTGTCAGTGTCATTGAAAAAACAGTTTAATGTGACATTTTTACAAAGTATAATTCGGAAACGGAACATAACATAACATCGGAAATGATCTTTTGCTGTCGCTTCAGATGACGTAATTGCATGGTTGTCCCTAGTAACGTAAAGTTGTCAATGGTAAACATTATGACATTGACGTTGCATTAAAATATTAGCTTTATACAGCTTGCAGCAGATTGCTACACGATATTCAAAGGTGGGGCCCAGATGAAAGCTCGTGTCTGTACATTACCATGCAAACTTCTAGCAAAAGTTGATTTGAACGAGATCAAGCAATTACCGCAATTTACATTTAATTCAATATAAAAATATTTATTTAGATAATGGTACGGAACCCTTCGTGCGCGAGTCCGATTCGCACTTGACTGGTTTTTAAATATGCATACTATTCAAATATACTGCTTATAGACATGTTTTCTCCTGCTAACCAATCTACAGTACAGACACGAATTATGAAATCTTGCAGATCCATGTTATTGTAAGCTGCCTTTTTATGATTTCATTTTTGACCATCATCATTTGCATGCCCTTTTCCCAATTCTATATGTGGTCGACGCAACAGGTCTTCCGCTTCCATTCTCCTCTATCACTCGCAATATCAACACTCACTCCCTTACTGGCCATGTCCTCATTCACACAATCTATCCATCTTTTTTTCTTCGGTTTCCTCTCCCCGGGTAACCCTCCACTCTCATTATACAGGTTGGCTTATTGAAATGGGTCAGGATGGGAAAGTCTGAAACTATAATATATATGAAGATCTGTTCTTGGGAACAAGATTTTAATAAAAATAAAAACTGCATTCATACATTTAAGAAAAACCCTGTGATCAGCACGGGAATCAAATCCGGTCGTTTTGAAAAAAAAAACTTACACTATTTCTATTTAAATATCGATTATGTAGGTCTGAAGCAGTAAATGTTTCTATTAAACGTGATGTCTCAAATGCGTAAAATGCATTTTTGTCACATAATTTAAATTATTTCAGTAGAGGTTCTAAGTGACCACCGTTTTTTTAATACAAAATTTAACACGTATAGGTAACTTATCTTACTAATAAATAGAAATAGGAAATAGTGTTAGGTTTTTTTTCAAAACGACCGGGTTCGATTCCCCAGCTGACCACAGGGTTTTTCTTAAATGTATGAATGCAGTTTTAATTTTTATTAAAATCGATGACATAGTTCCTAAGAACAGATCTTCGTATATATTATAGTTCAAACTTTCCCATACTGACTCATTTAAATGAGCCATCTTGTATACTCTCATATTAAATTTTTGACCATTATATAATTATTTGCCGAACAAGGATTGCTGCCTGATTTTTTAAATTGCTTACAAAATCTTTTTGTGCCGACCAAATTATTTAAAGGCTGACCAATTATATACTTCTCATGAAACATTAGTATTTTGTGTAACCTCCTTCTGCATTTAATACGTCTTGTAAACGTTTCCTCATGGAACCAACTACCTTCTCACAAAAACCTCGACCTCTGAACGATTCCCAAACATCATTTGCATGTCGCCTTAAGGCTTCTGTTGTTCGACATTGATTCCCATCCCACTCTTGCACCATTTTACCCCAAAGGTTTTCGATGGGATTGAGGTCTGGACTTTTTGGTGGTAGTTTGATTAAAGTTAGTTCTCTCTGTTCATTAATCCATGTCTGTACTGTACGAGCATTATGTACTGAGCTGTTGTCTTGAAGGAATGTCATTTGTTGTTCTGGATAAAAAACTTGAGCTGTAGGAAGAAAAGTATCTTCCAGAAGTTCCTTATAATTCATTGCATTCATTCGTCCACTTATTTCCACAAGCTCACCAGGACCATCTTTGCACATCCCTCCCCAAAATCCAATTGAAATACGTCCACTCCGGCGATTAGGCAGCACATTTTGTTCTAAGTAACGTGTGTTTTCGGGTCGCCACAAACTTAATCGTCCATTATCTGATGAGCAGAAATCTTTTCGTCCATGAAAATAACGTTTTGAAAATTAAAATTTAAATAATTAGCTGCAAATTGTAGCCGCTGCATTTTGTGCCTTGGCGTGAGAGTTGGTTTTCTTGCCGGTACTCTATTTTTTAAACCTCCTTCTTTTAATCGTCTTCTAATGGTGCTAGTGGATATTTCGAATGTGCTTGAAAATTGTGTAGTGTTTATAAATCTGTCATTTTTGGCTTTTTCTATGTCTTGGTTATTTGTAGTAATACGCGGGCGACCAAATGAAACATGATTATTTAATGTTTCTCCTTGCTGCCATCTTTCTAGCCATAAATATACAGTATTTCTCTGAAATAAATACAATATTATACTTTGTGAATAAAGTTTCATGTTTTGTGGGCAATTGATTTTTAGCATTTTTCTCCGTGATACTTACGGCTATCCCTAGCTCATCGGCGATATCTTTTACGGATAAACCATCATTTTTTAGTTGTATTATTTTATGTTTCATTTCCGCATCAATACGGTACGAACTCATATTAATTATAGTTAATTTATGGTATGAACTAATACGTAAGCAAGCTGCTTGAATTTATTTGTGCATGACACATGACAGAGGTGATAAGAATAAAAACTGGAAAGTGTTTAACTGCCAGCGTCATCTTATTATAAATAAATAATTAAGAGATCCTATTAAAATTGTTCAGATATTTTTGAAAAGTTGTATGTTCAGATATTATTGACAGGCATCTGCTCAGATATTATTGAAGTAATGAATGATCAGATATTAATGGTCACTTGTAGTGTATAGAACTTATTGACATTTTAACTGTTCAGATGTATTTGGTCATCTTGTATGCTCAGATATATCTGATGGCGACTGTACAATACTAGTGGGTGCACGAGACACCGTCTTCGTGGAAGCATTAGTTTCCCATACAAACTTTAAATACCTTATAATTGTTATTATTTTAAAGCATGTAACTGCTTGATGTTTAAATCTAAAGAAAATATAACTAGAAAAAAAATCCACGCGGTCCAGGCAGCAGACGGGACTCGAACCCGCACCCTTCGCAATCCGGGCGAATGCACTAAAAAAAATAGTCCGCGTGGAATTTTTTTCTAGTTATATTTTCTTTAGATTTAAACATCAAGCAGTTACATGCTTTAAAATAATAAAAATTATAACTATAATTGCTATTGCTTCTTTCAAATGTTTGATACTTGTAAAAGTATTCATTTGATATTGTGGGTTACCTATAATGCGAAGAGATGGCGCTGCCATGCAGCTTAAGAATGGCTAGAAGAATTTCGACGTGGTCCGTGATGGCCGCGGTAGCATAATTGGTTAGTGCATTCGCACGGATTGCGAAGGGTGCGGGTTCGAGTCCCGTCTGCTGCCTGGTCCGCGTGGAATTTTTTCTGGTTATATTTTCTTTAGATTTAAACATCAAGCAGTTACATGCTTTAAAATAATAAAAATTATAACTATAATTGCTATTTCTTCTTTCAAATGTTTAATACTTGTAAAAGTATTCATTTGACATTGTGTGGGTTACCTATAATGCGAAGAGATGGCGCTGCCATGCAGCTTAAGAATGGCTAGAAGAATTTCGACGTGGTCCGTGATGGCCGCGGTAGCATAATTGGTTAGTGCATTCGCCCGGATTGCGAAGGATGCGGGTTCGAGTCCCGTCTGCTGCCTGGTCCGCGTGGAATTTTTTTTTCTACTTATATTTTCTTTAAATACCTTTTTAAGAGACACTCAGAGAGGAATATTAAACTTACCAAACGATGGTGTTACACATATAAGTGGAATTATTAACATATTTTTTCTATTAAACCACTTTTAAACACAAAATTCATATTATTTTGTTAAATTTAATCGTCGGATTTGTTTGACAAAACAATCGACTCGCTAGTACTCAGATCTGCCAATAAAAATCTTAAGTTTCATGTATGTCCGATCCAGCGCTGTCATTTTTTATGTGTGAGTGTCGTAATTACAATTTCGTTTTGGTGAAAATATTTTGGACTGCAATTGTGTGCATATCCCTTCCCTTACAAAAAGCGGCAGAATGGTTTCAGGAGTATTATGTCATTATGACTACTCCCCTCCTAGCCGCATCGGTTGTGTTGCTCTATGGTGACGAAATAGAAAATATTTGTTTTAGTATGAACTACCCTCATACAATTATACATATTAATGTATTGCTAAATGACATGCGTGCGACCTGCGAAAATTCCTCGTCCATGATGAAAACATTTTGTGTACCTAAACCAGACAAATGTAAAACATTATTAAAATATATGTATCTGGCACATCTGGTATGTGCAGCGAGTGATGGTAGCAATTATATATATATAAAGTGTAAACTTAGGTAATTTTTTTCTGTCTATTCTAATTTTCAAAAACACCTAAAATCCCTTACGGCGAAAATTGAGAACGACTATCCAACCATTTTATTGAGGATATTATCCATCTTTTTTTTCTAATACTTAGTGGGAGGTTCTTACGGAAACAAAATTAAGAAAGTAAGAAGAAGTTAATAAAATTGAACAGAAAATTTAAGATAACTCAACTTAATTTACAACTATAGCCGATAGGTGGCCCTGCAGGTTGGTTTTATTGATATTTTTATCGGGTAAGACAGGACAACTTCAGCCGGGTCTGCTACTTGTTTATAAATTGTATTTACTGTCTATGGAAATAAAGCAAAATAACCTTTAAACATTCATTACATTCATATCACTTGCTGCTGCATTACAAGGAGGCTGTGGTTAGTCAGAAAACGGTCAGAAATTTTGATATTGATTGCTTTCAGCACCTTTATTTATTGTATGAAATTTTACTTACTTTATTATTTCTTGTGTTTTGAACGCGAGCTCTATTGCAATGACTTGCTGAGCTAAAACCGCAAAGCATGAATTTCGTCAGTTCAGTATCATTACTTGCTGAAATTACGTTTATCTATAATCAAATAGCAGTAATGACATAAAATTACTCATCTTCAGAATTAAGTGTTGACATGCTGTTTCAAACAAAAAAAAAATATTCTTGCTTTGTAATTGTATGATTTAAACTAAAAAAGCGTAATATCTCGCCTGTGGTAGGTACCATTAAGCTAAATATATAAAAAAAATATGGTGGAAGTAACATTAAAAATAATGTATGGAAATGAAAATGTTATTCGTTAAACTGCAAAATAATTCTATGGTCTCGGAGCAATATTTATATCCGTAGTACCTACGAAATCAAAAAGAATGATTATAACCATATGTACCTATCTGCTTTTTAAAAGCTTTTATTTAATTTGCAATGTATATATGCATTAAAGCCTCAACCGATGGCAAAATGAAATTTTGCATATTACACATTTAGTGAGGATTATTGATCCAAGGTTCGGGTGATAACGTATGGTTTGCTTAGTGACGTCATTGTAAGTCCAATATAACGGTTGTTTTTTTTAAAGAATGTGAATAAACTGCAAAAAATTTGCTACAAAACAGCTGAGGTCGTGATGGAAAAATCTTACACTTTTTGATGTGTAACATCTTTCCTCTCGCTTTCGTGCAATTTGTGGTAGTGGTTACGTGAAGTGGGACGGAAGTGTGTAACAGGAAGTTTGGGAAGCGCGCGCTATTTGATTTGATTTTAGAACATAATGTTCAAATGGCTTATTCATTTTGTAGTAGGTTTTATTTCTTTTTTTACTAATATAAGGTGAGGTTTCAAATGTTACACATCATACGCTACTACTGTAAGGCTCGCTCGTTTTTTTCGCCTAGCCCCCAACCGCCAAGTCCGTACCGTGTGATAAGGAACTTCGTTTCAAAAATATTTCATTCTCCAGTAATCGATTTAAGTCGTGGATAAAGTTGTATGCTTAACGCACGTGTACCTACGTTAACCATAATAAGTAAAATGCCGATGCCAGTGTTGTTAACTGTAGTTGATAACAATAACTAAACAGCAATCTGATGAGTTGTCATTCTGTACTACGACATGAGCACGCAATTATCTGCGGTTAGACGATCGACGTAATGCCACAATTGCTATGTCACTCATTCATCAGAAAACCCATTGAATGTTTATTCTTGATTTACTACCTTTATTTATTTAATCAATACTATTTTAGCTGATAGGTAATTGTAACGATCGAACGACAATTAATTAATAATAGTTATGAAAAATTATAGATTTAGCGTGTTATAATGATTATAAATCAATAAATATTTCTAACACACACCAATTAGCCTAGCCCCTAAGTACTATGGTAAGTAGAGTAAAAGAATATATATACTGATACATATGGGTGGTTCTACTCGTAAGAGAATTTCCCGCGGCTCACCTTATTTTATATAATTTTTGTGGGCAAATTAAATTGATTTACGAAACTGTGAAATAAACTAAATAGTTTCTAACATAACACTAAATATTTGCTCAGTCCTAATCATATATCTTCCAAAAATTGTACTTTAAAGTGCCAAATTCTCAATCTCATATCATGTCTTTCGGATGAAATGAAAGTTTTAAATAAAAAATGTATAATATGAATAGTTTTATGGTGTTTGTCTCATTTTACTTTTAATGGGAACCTTATTCCAAAAAAGTGCTTTGTCTCTCGGTTTTTACCTCAGCCTCCTGCTACATCAAAACACGTTAAAATAAGTTTGAATTTTCGCATCTAGCGCGTTGCAATCAGTTCTGAGTGAAAGATCAAAGTGAAATAAACTTACAAACACTCGCGTCTGTCTCGGCTCACGGTTGACTTTGTCGCTACGGGCGAGTTGTGTGAGGTTCTGCTGCGGCCAGTGAACTTAACAGTATCCTGCTACTTATTTACTAAAAACCATTGTTTTTAAATAATTTCTTGCATTCATGGGTCGTATTATTTTTATATTAGAGTACAGAATTGCATAATTGCAATATTAAATGTTACATTGGCATAGTTATTGGCTAAAACTTAAGATAATCTCAGTATCCTGTCCTCAGTCTCCTGGAAATGTAATAGCCAGAAGTCGATTATATTTTATTTTTTTCATTGGCCTGTTTGATATTAGTATTGGGATCTGACATGGAGGCGTGGCCTATTCAATATGGCGCCGACGGGGGTGCATTTGCCTAGTCAAACCGTGATGAAATACCGTAAAATAGTTAAATATCAATATTAGTGGTAGATAATGATAGTCTTAACAATTAATGATATTTGTGAATGGTCCGGTTCAACGCCCAGTAATCGCAATTTTCGAGAGGGTGAACGACTGGTAGCTGCGAAACATTTATTGAATTGTGGTATACACAAACATTTATTGAATTGTGGTAACTAAACCAAGGAAACTCTTTCATTTTAATGTTGTTGCCGTCCCATTCTTTTCTTAGTGGAATAATAATGAGATCTTGTAAAATGCTACTTCACACATGCTTAACCTCAAAAAACGAATTTGACTCACCTGGTAATATATAGTCGTCTTTCAGAAAATGCAATGAACACACTTTCATGTGAGGATTTATTTTACAGTCAATCTTCAAAGCGTTCTTCCATGCTGTGAATTGGTCCACTTTTTCATTTGACCAAAATAATTTTTGATGTAAACACAACGCGCATTTTTTTTAGGAAACTTATGAAACGTTAATTCACGGTTTTTTTGAAAACTGCTTCCACATCCATACACACAACACTTTATTCTTTTTTTAGAAATCTTGCGAGGGTTAAATATTCCTAATTCTTCCGTCATTTTTTGTTTAATTTCTCAAAAGTACTAATGACACTAATGATAACTTATGTGTTTTGATGAGCGATGCACCCCGGTATTAGTTCCAAAATTGAACACCAGGTGTCTCACGAATTTTGTCAGATCCCAATAAGAATGCCCTAAGGTAGACAGACGTCATGATACTTTTCTGAACTAAGACGTCAAAAAAATTTGTGCCGAAAATCACTTCATTTTCGTCACTCCTGAGTAGAACTACCTACCATCATCATCATCATCAACATCTATGACTTTGATACAAATGCTGGAATTCATAATACTAACATTAAATAAACTACTTGGCCACGGAAGTCGTCATTATTTTCATGTTTTTTTAAATTTGCATTATTCTTTCGAATAACTAGTTACGTGTAGAAAAAACATTGCTCCGGGTCGTTAACATATCAGGTTAGTTCACTAGAAATCATCATCATACAAGATCCATATTTTTACCACTAATTAATAAATTCAATGGCAGAATGTCCGACGGTAAAAAATTTACGTGTTAAGTTTTTATTAAGAGGCTAAAGCAATTTGTAGGTATTGTTTTTATAATTCTTTGTAGCGTTAGGTTGTTTCAAGAAATTAATAAAATTTAATAGATAAATTAAGAATGTATTTTTACTATTTAAATACTCAGTTCAAAAATCATGATATTTCATGTTTATATTGCTAAGTGATAGGTTAATTCATTCTAAGTTAGGTACAATTTTTCGTGGTAGTTTTCACGATCAAAAATTGTATACTTTTAGTAATACATTTTTATATCGGCATAATGGTCAGTACTTTGAAGTATGCCTATTATGTGCAAAAAGTAGCTTCATATTATAATTACCAAAGTATAACAATATCATGACTTTTTGCCACATTGGTTTTTGTTGGTTTTACGCAAAGCGCTGGGTTTTCCAAAATACAAATTTTAATCAAAGCATCTTCCTGATTATTTACTCAGCAAGGTGATTTAATCAACTATATGTAAATTACAATGTACTAAGTACTGTTTGAAGATTTTTGATTATTGACACAAGAGGAAAAAATGTATTTTGTTATTATCCTCTGGTGAGTTGTAAAGACTCCATAAAGGCAATAAAATAGTTATTTATGGTATTAGTGCGGTAAGTTAGTTATTACAAAATATTTCGTAACTTTAAAATGAACGTGTTGGAACTATATATGATATTAAATTAGAAGGAAAATAAAACCACCATAATCTAGATTTGTCACAAGACTGTCCTTTTTTATTATATTTTTAAATAGGAATAAAAACGTCAATTTATAAAGGAGTTTCAATTCGTAACATTCTCCCACGCCTAAAAAACCATTATAATCTTCAACAAAGTGTCATAAGTATTCATTTTATTTTACTTTAAGAAAATAATTCATATGATATGACATTAACGGATATGGGTTGAACATAAGAATATACCCTATTTCAAGAAAAAACTAAAATCTTAATAACCCCAGTACCATAGACTAATAACACTGGAAAACAGCATATCTGTTGCATGAAATTTTTATATGAATCTGAATAGTTTTTCCTCGCTGATTTCAAAAATATATGCCGTTTTTATGTAGCAGCTCTAGTTTTGGAATTACCAAGTGACAGGGTTTTCCATTGAAAATGCACATAGTTAAAGTTTAAAAAACATATTAAATATATTTATTCTCAATAAAATTTCCTTTTTTTTGGATTTTCTAGAGTGAGGTGTATTATGAGTACTATTTTGAATGCTCCAACAATAATCAGCCATCATATGTTCATTCCAGTTCCCTGATACCTCTCCTCCATAGTGCGAATATCCTGGTGAAATCGCTCTCCTTGTTCCTCGCTTAGGTCACCGAGATTTTCAGGAAAATAGTTTAGATGGTTGTGAAGGTAGTGAAGCTTAATACTCATGTTGCATCTAAGACGCTGGAAGTGTATCAGCATCTGTTCAACGTGCTGAATGTAGCCGTCAGATTCCCTATTGCCCAAAAATTTCTCATTACCCAAACAAACACTTCCCATGCACATTTCTCGACAGCTGTTGAGAAATGGTTATGGTTGAATATGGTTGATGAAATTTTTATCATCTATCAAATTCTGCTTTGTGCGCCATCGAAAATACCACCTTTGATTTTCTCACTACTCAATTTTGGAAACACTTTTACAATGTATTTGAAACATTCGCCATCTTTGTTAAGAGTTTTTACGAACTGTTTTATCAACCCCAGTTTTATATGCAAAGGAGGCAATATAATTCGGTCTCTGGATACTAGTGGATCATTAATTACATTTGCTTACCGGGAATCAAAGCCTTCCTGGAAGGCCAGTCTCTTTTTGTCCAGTGCTCAGCTTTAGCTCGGCTGTCCCATAAGCATAGGAAACAGGGATATTTTGTGTAGCCACTTTGTTGACCCAGGAGAAAATTTATCATCTTCAAATCAACACATACAACCCAGTTATGTTTCTTGTACTTGATTTTGTCGAGAACTAAAGATATTGTAGGATATTCTGCTTTAACCTTTGTAGAATTAGCAATAAGTAAGGTACCAAGTTTGTTACCATTATGTAAAAGTACACATTTCTTTTGACGAATCAATAAACAACCGCCACTGATTTGGATTATACTCTTTTAATCCTATTGCAGTCATTAGGCCCGGAATATCAGTACAAAACACAAAATTACAAGTAAAGAAAGGAAGTAAATCCTTTTCCCTGTTACGGTAGTACGATATCTTCGTTTCTCTGATCAACAAATTTCTTTCTTTCAATCGGGAAGCTAATTTTTCTGATGCCGTTTTAAACAGTCCAAGGTCCCTGATCAAGTCATTTAGATCATCTTGATTTAGTGGTTGGGGACTACCGTAGCAGTCAAAATCACTGTCACTACTACTGCCGTCTTTTTCGGTTTGTCCGCTGCACTGGTTTAGATTTTCTTAAGATGTACATGGCTGCTGAGGTGTTGATGTGTCACTAATACTCAAGACTGGTCTTATGGCAGATTTTCAGTTTAGATATATCCACTTAGAGCAATTTTTATGGTTTATTCCTATGATTTTCGTTACACAGAAATAAAAGTCTTCCTGATGGTTGGATGGTTCATGCCAAATCATAGGAGCTTTGTACTTAAATGTGGGTCTTTTTTTGTTTGCCCACAGTCGCAAAGATTCAACACAACTTTTACATACCAAACTTGGTATCCAAGGTTTAGCGTTTGACGGCAACTGAAACCCAAAGTAGTCGAAGTATGCTTTTTTCACAAAGTCCGACACATTTAAACGAAATTTTTTGAACATATATTCTCCACAAATAACACAAAAACAATCAGGATTATTTAAACACGTCCTTTTTGAGAAAGACATAATGAAATTTATAAAGGAACTAGTGAAGTTACACCGCTATTGATAGAAACTATCGACTACTTATGTAAATTCAAGACGGTACCTGTATCTCAATAACAAGAACTGCTATAAAAAATCTGAGGGTAGATTTGAAATCAGCGCACCCAAATTAGTAAACAACAGTAGAAAAACTTCATGCAACAAAAAAAAAGTATGAATTTGTTTTTCTGTGTAATACAATTGAAATTTACTAGGAAACGTAACTTTTCTTCCACTTCTAGTAACATAAGGTATGACATCTGGTACAGAACTTACCTTAGACTCATCTACATCAGCAGTCAGTGGAGACAGAGGAAAAGGGAACTTGTTACCTTGTATCTCCAACTTGTAGAGACGTTGTACTGGTCGTATTTTTAATCCCGTAGAAGTTTTAATTCGCGCAGTTCTCTGCACACCGTCACGACCTGTAAACAGTTATTCAACAATAGCAAGTGGCCATTTCACTCTCTTCTCACTACTTTCGACAAGAACTATATCACCCTTATTGATTGAATCCTTCTTGTCATTCCCCTTTTGTACAAGAAACGCAAGATAATCGGATTTGAAACGTTCCCGAAATTGAGTCCTTAACTTTTGCATAAACCGGTATCTATCATTTAGACTATTCGAGTCAATAGTATCCAGATCCACTACCTCTGAACTTGGGATAGCTTGAATAAAATGTGATGGGGTTAACGGTTCAAGGTACTCTGCCTTATCGTCGTTAATAAAAGTCAAAGGCCTTGCATTCATTGTTGCTTCACAATCACATAATATGGTCTGCAACTCTCCGTAAGTCACAACAGCTTTACCAAGAACACGACGAAGTAGATCTTTCAGTACTCTAATAAGGCGCTCCTAGTATCCGCCCCACCAAGCAGCCGTAGGAGCATTCATCCTCCATGAAATGCGGTTCACCACAGAATACTTTTGAACCTCCACCCAATCCAAGGTGCTAAGTAAATTTTTTGTACCTATGAAGTTCGTGCCATGATCTGAATGCAACATGTCTACTCGTCCGCGTCGAGCAATAAACCTTCTCAACGAAATCGTGAACTCTTCAGTTGACAAGGATCTCATTGTCTCCATATGAACAGCTCGATATACTGCGCAGGTGTATAATACTATCCAGCATTTTAGTCCATCACGCAAAAATAGCGGGTCTGCTAGATCCACCCCTGTTGTTTGAAAAGGTGCAGAGCAAACCATACGCTCAACAGGTAACGGTGCTGCAGGAGCTACAGTAGCCTTTGATCGATATCTTTTACAGGTAACGCAAGATGAAATTACTGACTTTACAGGCCTTCGTACACCGACAATCCAAAATCTTATTCGCAAGTCAGATATCAATTGATTAGCACCAACATGCTGCAACTGTTCATGTCTTTGTCGAACCAACATTTTAACAATTCTGTCTTTAGAGGAAATCAAATAGGGAGACCTCACAGTATCAGGAAAGTCTGATAGTAGAAGTTTCGTCCTTACTCTTATTAATCCCTCATCATCTGAAAACTTCGATAAGCTACTTTCTTCTAATAAATCCTTGTCCTTCATCTGTATTATCTTAATAACTAATTTTTCCGCTTTTTCATATTCCTCATAGCTTAGCTCTTCTTTAGTTTTTATGTCAGGACATAAAACAGTAGAATGACGCTTGGCACATACAAAACATTTCACCGCCGCTCTACAAATTTTTGGGTGATGTCCTACTCTCAGACAAATTGGACAAGCTCTCTTTTCTTTTAGGTATTGTTTCCGCTGTTCAATAGTCATTCTATTTAACTTGTAGCATTCGATACTAGCATGAGAGTCGTTGTCACACCAGATGCATACGCTAGATCTCTGCTTAGTGTTGGTCAGTAAATACTCTGCAGTTGCGGGGTTGCTCTCTACCTCCTCACGTTCACGACTGCTATTTCCGAAGAAAGTCTTCTTTGTGATGGCAATCCATTGCTCTGCCTCCACCTCCTTCCTTATAAAATTAAGTAGGTTGCTGAGTTCAGCTGTACCGTCATTATCCTGAGGTTTGTTTCTCTCCCAGCATCTAAGGATTTCGTTAGGAAGAGCAGACTCTACCAATGGCAGCAAGAAGTCAGCGTACCGATCCTTGGTAAGCTTTAAAGTCTCTAACGCACGCAACTGAGCATTCAGTTTATCATACAATTGCGTGAGCGAACCTTTTTTGCTTGATAGCAAGAGTGCGAGAATTTCTCTAATGTATATTTGCACCAACAAACCGTCTCGGCCATATGTAGACTTGAGCTGACTTATGCAATCGGAATAAGCAGTGACAGGAAAACTTGCGACTACGTCTTTCACTTCCGTGTCATCTTTCATACATTGTAGAAGATACTGATATTTGTCTATACCATCAATATTCGGGTCGTCGTTTATTTTTGAAAATTGACCCCAAAATGAAAGCCGATTGCGTATATCACCATCAAATTTCGGCAATTCCAGTTCAAAGGCAATTTTATATTTTTCGGTGTAATGTTTTCGAAAACGGAAGTCGTTGAAGCAGTCAATTTTTTATATTTTGCCTCTAATCTCAACAACCGAGTCTTATAATCCATGACACCTTCCAATTCCTTTTCTAATATTTCTTCGTCAACTTCAATCAACATTAAATCTAATATTATTTTGTCGAGACGAAGTAAATGTTCATATTTTTCTTTAAATTTTTCGTAAATAATATGAGTCTCTACATCTGTTTCCTGGCGGTCTATCGCGGCTTCTAAATCATTGCTACATTTAGTAAAAATGCGCCTTACCACGCTTCTTTCCTTTTTAGTATTCTCCAAATTCATCATTTTCACAGTCACGGTCGCCACTATTTAAAATGAACGTGTTGAACTATATATGATATTAAATTAGAAGGAAAATAAAACCACCATAATCTAGATTTGTCACAAGACTATCCTTTTTTATTATATTTTTAAATAGGAATAAAAACGTCAATTTATAAATAACGAAATCGCCTCACAAAGAAACACAAGCTTGTCCCGAGGCGAGGCGATTACGTTACGATTCCGATTAGTGTGCGTTGCAGTAAGGAGTTTCATGCCGATCCCTTTCCGAGTTGATATGTCTACTACGACCTTAAGTAGACGAATGTAGTCAGAGTCATGGTCACGAGATCTAGAGTTCAAATCGTCCAAATGCAATGAAGTTTTATCCTGAGCTGTCAAAAATGTGTCAAAACAACAGTTTTCAGTTTCAGAGCCCATTCTGTTTAAATATAAAATGTAATTCTTGTAAAATAATACACGGTTTCATTTTTACAACTTCATAGATGTTTGAATTATAGGTATCCACTAATATCAATAATGAGATTTGAAGGCTTCAACGGCAGACAGAGTAAAAGTGCGTTTTATTTCCTAAACTCAGATTGGTGGTGTTTGTTTACATTTTCCTATTGTAGTAGTTTAATATTAACTTCATGAACTTTCATGAATCAATTTACGCGATAGCACATTGTAAGCTCTAACCACTGTGCCACCGTGCTCCTCATTTTATTATAAAAAAAAAGTACTCATTCTAAGTGGTGGTACTTTCATGAAAAAGAAAATCCTTTGTAATTTTGTGTTTCGTCCTACTAATGTGAATGTTTGCATGTTGTTTGTGTGTTTTTTACTTAATCACCCAAAAACGGCTGCACGGATTTGGAAGAAATTTCACACACAGACAGCTAGTAAAATTTTATCCAAATCCGTGCATTTCACTATCTTCTTCGCATTGTAGGTAATCCGCAATGTCAAATGAATACTGCGAGATGTTTAAATCTAAAGTTTTTTTTTACTAGAAAGAAATCCAAACGATTTTTTTTCTATTGGTATTTCTTATTTCAAATGAAGGGTTTTTTACAAAAACTACTTAACTAACAATTTTAAGGATTTTTTTTAATGATGGCAATATGATCTATGAAAAAAGTGACACCAGAAAGTTTAATTCGATTTTACAAAAACAGTTTAATTAGCACAGAATCGCACAGTAAAAAAACACATATTTTACAAAAACTACACAACTACGTGCAAATTTTACAAAAATTACGTATCTGAACGCAGGTAAGTAGTTTTTGTGAAAAAATAAAACCACCATTTGTCTTGGTTATGTATAACTTTACTGGAGAATGGACAAGAATCCATATACGGACAAAGCGTCCACTGCCTTTGGAACTGAATTTTAGACCATTGTACGAGGCTCAAATTCCATTGAACCCTAATAAAGCTAAGGATATTCAGAGATTGAAACATTTTTTGAGTGAACCATACAAAATGATTATCTATGATAAAATATGTGAATTTGGAGCAGAGGAAGGAGAAGATATGGATATTGATAATGAAGATGTAAGTGAAGGAGAAGAGTAAATAATAAGTTAATTGGACTCTATAATGGCTGTGATTGTTTGTATGTCAATAAAATACTTAATTATGAATAATTAGATGTCTTTTATTCCAAAACTTTTACTATTATTTTTACAAAAATAACATAAATGCATTTTTTTACAAAAAGAACACTAGTACATACTACTTTTTATAATTTTATTCCATAACAGTAGGTATAAATAATAAAAAATGTTACATATTCAATCCAATACATTCACATGAATAACTTTTCAAAAGTTCTAAGTTATTAAATGAAAAATATAGTTTGGAGAATGTTTTTTATATTTCCTGTTAAATTGTTGCTAAATAGTTGTGCTGTTTTTGTAAAAAACCCTTCAAATGTTTGATACTAGTAAAGGTATTCATTTGACATTGTGGGTTTAACTACAAAATTTTTGCTAGAAAAAATTCTACGCAATTTTTTTCCTAGTATTTTTTTTAGGTTTTAAAATCTAGCAGATAAATGCTTAAAATATAACTATGATTTTTTTGTATTTTTCAGACTTGGTTCCTGCACGGTTCAACCTTTGGTTAATGCTGTTCACAAGCTGCTGGATTGTGTACATGCTTCGTGTTAATATGAGTCTTAACCTCATCGCCATGGTGCCACAGACTAAAAGCAACTATTCGTAAGTGTTAAATAAAAACTAAGAAATAAGTACGCTAGTTTTCAAGTTTTTGTGTATAATGATGAGTTCTATAAATCTAAGATTCTATAGGTATACAAAATATTCATCTTCTATTTAAAACCTAATCTAACTTTAATTTTCGAGAGCTATAAAATATCTTTAAACTCGTCTTGTAATTAATTGGTTAAGTGGTTGATGAATTAATTAACCAACTCAATGGACTAACAGTTGTTATTACATTAAAATTTATTTAAATTAATAAGAATCCGAGATAGACAAGATATAATATTGAATAAAATCATATTTCCCTGATATCAAACGTGTAGGGTTTTATTACAAGAAATCAATTATGTAATTTCTGTAATACTTAGCTTTTTTTTTTTTTTTTTATAGTTAGTTCCGACAAATGACTCCACCCCACCTGGTGTTAAGTGAAGGTGTTAAGCTTCCTGTTAAATACGCCTTTGTACCAATATTATGTTATTTTGTATAGTTTCGTACATTTCGAAAATCTAATAAATTTATGACGCTAAGGATTATTACAATGAATACTCTTTCGAATGATGTAAAAGAAATGACGCATGTTAGAAGGTTCAAGGCGTTACATCTGGAATGTCATAACAAAGCATAGTATATAAATATGAGTTGAAAATCGAATTTATATTCATATTCAAGTTAATAATTATGTATTTAAGTCTTTGAATAAAAACTTTGTAAGTATACCATTAACAGAAGGTTTTTTAGAAAGTTTAATGGCCAGGCTATTAGTAACTCCACTGCTAGGACACAGGCCTACAACTTTTTGGATGGAATAAGAAAAATAGGCCATTACCCACCGCGCGGGAATAGTGTCGATCACATAAATAAATTAGTCTTATCGACATTTCGTCTGAGTTGTAAATGCAGCCGTAGCCGCAACGTAGCTTCCGAAAAACGGAGAGCTCTAGATCATAAACTATCGGTCACCCATCCTATGAACGGCCACTGTGACAGTTGCACATCTCCAATAATGTCAGATTGATAGTGAACGATTTGCCCCATCGAGCACATCAAAAAGTTTAAAGACACAATATTTCGAATCTATTGCGCTATCTTCTTTCTAATTTCGTGTTAATTTACGTATTTTGTTAGGTAGGTATTATGTTAGGCCAAATATAATGATTGAATGAAAATAAAGTATCCTGATTTATCTATCATGTTTTGTATTAATAGATCGCGATCACAATGCGAGCCGCCAGATGGCCTGTCGAATGAAACTCTTCATCACGTGGACATCACTGACGTCAGACAAGCACCCAGACAGGTATTTTAAGTTCCTTTTATTTTTTGATTTTATCTTTATTGAAAAATATGGCTAGTGTTTTTTTAATATTAATTTAGAATGAGATCACAGTTCCATAAGCAATAATATACTTATATTATAGTCGTTTGTTATTTACGAGAGACTCGTGTAGGTACAGAGACTCGTGTAACATGTCACTTAGGCAAGCCTTCGGTATTTACAAAAAAATATTTCTCCTTGATAATGATACTCTAAAAAATACTTATTGTTACCATAATACGAGAGATGAAAATAAAAAAAGAAGAAATGAAAATAATAATGATTTAATAACATGAAAAATATTTGTTTCTTAGGTTATCACGCACACCACTCATTAAATAAAACAAGTTTCAACGGTAAAGATGCACTGATTTATTTGTTACTTGACGTTTCGCATCCTTTTCAGGCTGCGTAGTCAGAATTATGATTTTTATTAACCTTCGAAAGTATTTCGATTTAACAAATAAATCAGTGTAATGATACCGTTGAAACTTGTTTTATTTTATATTAAAATTTTGCAAAGCATGCACTTATGGAAGTTGTTGTTGTAGGGTACGCAGGGACAGAATTTACAGCCTTTGAGTCATACAGAATCAAGAACATACGCTCACGCCAAAGCCTTATTCAGGAAAACTAAATAAAATACCAATAGAACTTGTAGGCACCTTTAAAATGATACAATGTAACAAGGTACAAACACCTCTTTACTAGACTTTACCATTACGGTCACTATACTGAGCGGAATAAATATAATTTGAGATTAAGCTATAAAGATACTACTTACTACAGCTATAGAAGACAGTGATAAAATAATATAAGTATCAAAAAGCTTAAGTTAAGGAAAGGTGTCATTTCAATGACAAAATATATTTTGACTTATTATTATTATGATTGCAGGCTAAGTAATGATCTTTTGATTCTGGATTTGTCACTATTTAGCATTGTGCCTTATCTTAGTAACTTTATATTGAAACTTTTTATATTACCAACTCTATTGCTTGCATATCGTAATACACATGGGGTAGTCGTATGTAGGTACTTATTAAGTGCATAACTTTGGAATATTCTTCTTATAGGAAGAAAAATATAAAAAAATAGGTCCCTATCATCGTCATATTGATTTTTCAGACTATGTTTAGTCATTGTCGATCGGGATGATGTAAGAATTCTATCGATACCGCATTCTTCAAAATCGAACTTTTAGGACACAGAGCGTAGAAAAGACACATACGACGTAGATAAATTCGAAAAACATAATCCCTTACTGCAAGTAATTTTTAAGATAACATGTTATTGACAATAAGTCTTTTACTGCAGAACAAAACGAATTACAAACCACACACCAGTAACTTTACACAAAAAGTTGTTTTCCATCTTTTTTGTTTACGCTAAATTTGACGTTTTGTGTTTCCCATTAGCATAGTTTTTATAAGGTATACTCGTACTAGACTACTTTGCATATGCGAACAAGCTTCGATAAAAACTAGCAGTTTTATATTCAATGGTCATATTTAGTTTCTTAAAAGTATAATACACGTTTAACAACAATATTTAAGTTTCCCTAAAATCACTCATTATGGTAATGAGAATAACGGTGAGAGTCAGACTACTAAATGACTGATATATGACCATAATTCGTAAATAATAACTGCCACTTAATTAACCTACCTATTTGACTAAATTAAAAGTATAATAAACTATAACAAATAATAATGCCTCTCAAGTCTCAACCGCCGCTGCCGCGTCGCCGCTTAATCTTAGTGTCCAATATGTTTTATTTCACTATTTATTGCTACCAATTACCAAGGGAATGCTAGCTGTTTAATAGGTTAGAAAATGTTGCTGTTTCTGTATTGCCTCATTAGACTAAAATGAGGCAATACGGAAACTGAAAAAAAATTACTGTAGTAATTTATGAGCTTTGTTGTGTAGAATACTACATACTAACTTTGTAGTGTCTCTTTAGCAAAAACAGTTTTATGGAGAGGGATGTGGCAGACTAGTAGCTGCGTCTACGGGCAGGTCCCTTTGGATCACTGACAGTGCTGCGTACAGACAGTCAGCACTAGTCGGGACCCATTATTGAAAAAAAATATCCATTTTTGAATATCTAATGATCCCGAATGTAACAGTTCCTTTGTTCCTTACTTACCAGAAATTATAGACTACTAGACTTGCTTTTTCTTTTCAGTTTTAATTTGAAGTAATATTTAAACAGTTGGGTTCTTTGATTTGTTAAATTTACCTTTTTTACTGTATAAAAATAGGAATCTACGTTTAAGTTGTTAAACATATATAGGTATATCCTTCATTACTTTAAGAATAAGGGAGTTAAATGTTGGTCAACAAAAATGACTTTGCATCATGCAAATAATTTTTGCCCTGGTTATTTTTGTACAATGATAATTAGGACTAATTCATGCACAGATATGAGCTTGATTAATGGATTTAAAGCTTAACTTAATCCATTAATGAAGCTCATCAATGACAGCGGTGAAAAATTGTTGAAACAGTGATAGGCATAGTTAGTTTTAACATCATTTAATGAGTAAGTATTATCAATACAGCAACAGATAGGGCCCTTTCAGCATCAGTAAATAAAAAATAAATACTTCATGATAATAATTCACTTACGAAAAGTGCAGTGTCGTCAGCGTAAGCATTCAAATGACAATTTGGAATACCAAACGTACAAAGGTAATTCATATTACACCCGAGAGCAATGAATCCGGGTCACATAAAGAATCCTAAACAACTCGCAAACTAAGAATGCTAGCTTAATGAAATAAATGGTGTTTAATAAACAATTAAATACTCCTTAAATGAAAGTAATAAAATTTACGATTCACCACATTTTATTTACAAAAATAAATACATGGAGAAAAAAACTGGCTGATCTCGCCTTAAACCAAAACCAAAAATAGGAAACATGATATTTTTGAACGACATTACGATTTTCTTGAATTTTAATACTTCGTATTGCCTCCTCGTGCTTCCATTATCATCAATAGTCCAATGTAAGTGGTTCTGGGCATATCTTAGTCTCGAAATACGATGCCCATGCTCCAGTTTAGGGCCGTTTGCAGGTCTAAGTGGTTTCAAGCTAGCTTCAGCAAGTCGTCGTCTAACTGTCCATGTGCTTGGGTTATTTCCTCCGAGGCGTCGAAACCGATTTGTAATTTCAGTTCCTGTGAGAAAGCTTGTGCTGTGGTACACCTGGTTGTGTCTGCTCCTGGTCTGCGTCGGTTAGAACCAGTTTTCTTTGTAACGACGGAGAACTCTTTGTACTATTGACAGCGATACACCGACAGCCCTGGTTGTATCGCGCTGACGCCGGCCGGTTTTCAGTATTGTGAGAATTATTCCCTTTGCTGAATCCAGTTTCCATTGTGGTATTGATAGGAAGTAATTTACAGTTATTTCGTCGGTATGAACCTTATTATTCCCTATGCTGAATCCAGTTTCCATCGTGGTATTGATAAGATGTAATTCACAGTTTTTTCGTCGGTATGAACCTTGTATGAACACAAACCAAGAAAAAACAGAGAACAGCCTTTCCCACCTTTCCGTATTTGTTGAGCGGTTACTGTCGTCACGCGCTCCTATTAGTCCGGTGTTTGTAATCACGTGACAATAGGTGATAAATATAGCTTTTAAAATTAATATTGTTTAATTCAATGTGATTTATTTTATTTAAAAAATGTAATTAACGATATTCTATTAATACAAACAATAAAGAAATTAACACGGAACAGGAATTCACGATTTTTGACAACATCCCTTTTGTTTTAGTAGCCTTCCAGGTATAATATGGGTTTTTTCTGCATTGTGTAATGTTAGTTTTTGCTGGTATAGTTTTGAGTATGGTTGTGGAAGTCCAATAATGCCAATTGTTATTGCCTAAGCATGAAAATCTAAGAAAGAAATACGAGACTGAACTTTAGTATGTGGTTGTACCAATTTTAATGCTCTAACAAACCTAAAATGTTACCATAAATACTTTTATTAATCTTTCTATGAATGTATGTATGCATGTACTGAAAAACTAGAGGATAAGTCAACCACAGAAAACAGATTAACATGTTGCGGTGTTTTTTTTTACCCGACTGCGCAATGCCAGAGCGCGGAGCGCGACGCGCATACAGGGTATAGTGTTTAACAGTCTATATATGTATGTTTGTTCCTTCGTGGCACACTAAAGTAGAACTTTTTATTAGCTGCAGTAAAATGATGTTTTGTGGGTTACCGCTTTTTGAAGAAAAATAAATAGGGATGTAGCTAAGTGAGTAAGTGAAGCATTCAATAAATGAATGATCAGTTTGGTTTCGTTTAAGAGATTTAATATTAAGTTGTAATGATTTTTTATTCTATTATTATTACTATAGTAAAGGATTGATCTTTTTCATTAGAAGTATCGGGACGTACATTCAAAATTAAACAAAAAGTCATAACAATATTGTTTATTAATCAAATATTTTCGGAATCACTATCGCTGTCGCTTTCGGTCTCACTAATGACAAATCTGTCTGTCATTTCATCAATAATATAATCGAGGTGGCACATTTTGTCTTCCTCTTTTATAGTGTTAGACACACAGTCACTCCACTTAACCGGTGTCACTTTGTTGATTCCTTCTTGGAATAAAGTTTTCACTTCTTGCATTTTATATGTTTTATTAATGTTTGCGACGTGCCCCTTTACCTGAACCCAAACCAACTCGATGGGGTTCAATTCACAGTGATAAGGGGGCAGTTTTAAAAGTTTACCTTTTTATGCAGTAATCTCGTCCACGGCATATTTCTCATTATGATTTTGTTGTTTCACAATATCTATGAGAGTGGCCTTCACTATATTTGGTTCAAATGTAATATTTTTAGTGGTCAGCCACTCTTGAATCTAATTGGTTAAAATTCCACATGGGGTGGGACAAAACATATTATACCTAACGTATAGTTAAAATATTAGTGATGACAGGTAAACTAATCTTTGCGATGGTGGGTACTTCTTTTCTATGAAAGAACTGATGTACAATTCGTCTAATAGCGGTGAATGTGAAATCATCAAGTTTTTCTTTAAATGTAAGTTTTGGGCCTGGTTTTTCGGGAGGTTTTGGTGATTTACAGTCGTTCTCCTTGTGCTCTTTTAAAACAAAATAAACAGTGCGGACGGATATTCCGAAGACTTCAGCCACCTTGTTGACGCATCCACTTGTTTTCGGAACTTCAATTTTTGATTCTGTAGATTTCACTGCAAACACATATTTGTAAACGGTTCTGATCCAAAGTTTCTCGGTTGCACTAAGAGCTACACGTGGCCTTTTTTTCTTAGGAGATAGAAATGTATCTCCATCTTGTGATATGCTCCACTGAGCATCCATGTCTTCGATGTAACAAACAAAAAAGCTAACACGATTAAGAAAAAGTAGGTAACGAAAAACAAACATAACGTAACAAAAATTTAACAATAATGATAACTAAAACAACTCGCAGTGGGCAAAGCAAAGTTATTCTTGCACTCAAAACAGAAGTTAGAAGCCGAATGAGCGAATGACAAATGAAATAAAATGGCGGACAAGCCTCATCGTAGCACCGTAACTAAAAACCAGTACCAACTTGAGATTTATACAGCCTTTTATTTATATGAATAATAAATAGAACTAAGTATGATAATTATGAGTTAGTTATGGAACGATTAGATTTTCTGTGAACCTAATCACATCCCTATTGAAATTAGGCGGTCAACATTATTTTACGGAATGACATTTTGAAACGTCATTTTACTGCAGCTGCACTCATACATCAATCGATTCGCCTTAATCATGGGAGTGCTACTAAAGATATGATAATAATCAAAAATCAATATGGAGACAACTGGGTGCCAAATTGTGAGAAAGAAAAAAAAATAAGTTGCCGAAATATGTCCAGTGGGGTATCATTGTCTAGATAATCGTAAATCACATTTAGGTTCCTTACCCCATTTTTCATTTTATATAATTGTTTAGGATCTACAACGATTTAAAATCGTATATTAACCACTTGCGCTTTTAATTTCAATCTTACCTTTGTATGGATCCTTGTAACTCTTTCACTCAAAAAATACTGAATGGATTTTTATCAAACTAACCAATAATAAAGCTCATATATTATAATAGCATATAGATTATAATTTATGTTGTTATTTGGTGAATTGGCCAAAATATAACAATAAGTGTCACGTGAGACGGAAAGAATCTCCCATCTGCGAGCCATTTTGGCCTGCACTGCAAAAACAATAAAAGTTACATGAATATAATGTATGGTGGAAATGTTTCTCTTATATAGTTCTACAAAAAAGTCCAGGACAGCATATATCTGTAAAATAGTGAATCAAAATTAAAATATTATTTGAAACTAGCGGCCCGCCCTCGCTTCGCTTCGGTGTAGAGCTGAAGTGTACGCTATAGTTTTTTTTCTCAGGCTTGTATTAAACACAATGACATTCATCTATGATTCTTCTTATACCTGCATGCAAAGTCTCAGCCCGATTGGTTTAAAATTGACAAAGTTTCATACAAATTTTCATTCTCTATTTTATCCCCTTGGGGGTAGAATTGATCAAAATCCTTTTTTAGCGGATGCCTACGTCATACGAGTAACATCTACCTGCATGCCAAATTTCAGCCCGATCCGTTCAGTGGTTTGGGCTGTGCGTTGATAGATCACTATGTCAGTCTGTGCCCTTTGACTTTTATATACATACTAGCTGACCCAGCGAACTTCGTACCGCCCTAAAAAAATAGGGGTTGTCCAGCGGACAAAATTGTGAATCTAAACCATTCTCAGATCCCCTTGAACACACACAAAAAATTTCATCAAAATCGGTCCAGTCGTTTAAGAGAAGTTCAGTGACATACACACTCACAGAAGAATTATATATATATAGATAAAAACGGTCATTTTTATTACCTGTATATATAATCAAACTAAAATTCTCATATTTACGTTATATAATCGGAATGCTCCGAACTGCTAAGCTATCAGGAGTTACACGTGTTATTGTGAGTCAACCATAAAAGATAGACATATGCTGTTGCGGGATATTTTTTAGACAATTTTATGTAGAATATTTCCGTCATACATAATTTCTATGTAACTTTAACCATTAAGGCTGCACACGCGACGGAAGCTGAAAAAATGGAGTAACTTCTCCCGTTTTCCCAACATTTCCCTTCACTACTCTGCTCCTATTGATTGTAGCGTGATGAAAAGTATACTATAACCTGCCCAGGAGTATGAAGAATAATTGTACCAAGTTTCGTTAAAATCCGTTGAGTAGTTTTTGTTTCTATAAGGAACATACACACAGACAGACAGACAGACAAAATTTTTACTGATTGCATTTTTGGCATCAGTATCGATCACTAATCACCCCCTGATAGTTATTTTGAAAATATATTTCATGTACAGAATTGACCTCTCTACAGATTTATTATAAGTATAGATAAATTTCCAAAATGCATATTTTGTATAAACAAATTCTTTTTTTATTAAAACAAATACTTTTATCGCTTTTGATATTTAAAGACGATAAACTTTGCCTTTTACTTTGTGTAATTTCGACAAATGTTTAGAAAGTTACAACGATGTTACCATGACAAAGTGATAGCGCGTTGTGCTACGAAGTCATCATCAGCCTATTAATGTCCCCACTGCTGGGGCACAGGCTTCCCTATGGATGGAATAGGGAGATTGGGCCATGACCCACCACGCGGGCCCAGTGCGGGTTGGTGGGTGCTAACGACTGCAGATGCAGCCGGGACCAACGGCTTAACGTGCCTTCCGAAACACGGAGGAGCTCGAGATAGTAAATTATGGTCACCCATCCAATGACCGACCACTGCGAAAGTTGCTTAAATTCAACGATCGCTGCGGAACGCGCTAACCACTTGCGCCATCGAGCTCCTCACGACGTGCTACGAAGTATATTGCGGGAATCTGCGGGAATGGTGGGAAAAGTGATGAATTTTGGTGTTTATAAACGTAGATAAAACCTAGGAGGAAAAGAAAAAAAATGGGCTACTCACAGTATCTAATCCTATACGAAGTACTTATAATAAAACTGTGATAAAGTTCCTTCTTATTAAATGATGAAAAATAAGTTATCATAATAGGTATTTATATTTTTTTAAATTTAATGAAAAACTGAGAATGAAGCGGTTTTCAAAGTTTATTTTAACGATATTACTTCATATTATTCTGCAGATAATTCTGCAGAATTCGAATCAAATAATATAAAGTTTTATAGGTAAATCACCCTTCCCATCAGCCTAACCCTATAGATATTTCGATAATGTAGCTTAGAACCAAGGCTCCATCTATTTCTCATAATCGATTTAGCTATTAGGGCGCGGAATCGATACAAACAAAATCACTTTCGCAATATTATATTATACTAGTGATCCGCTCCGACATTGCATGGGCGAAATTTATTTTAACGGGATAGAATATAGCCTATGTCACTCGAATATAATGTAGTTATAAAGAAAAAAAAATACTAAAAAAAATCGTCTCAAAAAGTTGTTAGAATTTTTTAAGTATAAGTTTCTTTGGGTTTATAAATCGAGCAGATTAATAAACTTATTAAGATTAATGCTTACACAAAGCTACCTTATGGTGAATGAATTTTCGAAATAGGATCAGGTGATCAGGAGATTATTTGTTACAAGCATACAACTCTTGCCTCTTTATAATACAAGCTATTAGGATAGATAGTTAGGATATTAATATTTAACCTCTGGCACCTACATATTTGGTTCTGTGAATTATGTAAGTAAAACAAATTATGAGACAAGGATATGCACTGTATTTGTGCATATCACAATCTTAGAGTTGCATACAGCCACTGCCAATTTTAGATAGTCGACGAATAAAAGTAAATGATTTTTTTATTTACTACTAAAAAGAACATAAGCAAAAGATGACTTTTTGAATAAATACGGAAAATAAGTACTAGTTAAGTATATAATTTACATTCATTAGATATACTGATAAGGAATTGATTTTACTTTACACATTTTTGCGAAAATTGAGGCCTATAAGGCCTTGACCGTGATGGTAAGGTGTCGTTTAGACCACCGCAAGGTACTTAATAATTTGCTTGATATTAAATCCCTTTTATTGAAGTGACAAGACTGCAGTATATACTGTCTTATAATCCTAACTAAAAAGTGTAAAATAAAAAAGGTAAATTTAAAAAATCAAAAAACCCGACTGCTTAAATATTACTTCAAATAAAAACTGAAAATAAAAAAACAAGTCCAGTAGTCTATAATAGGCTAGTTTACTCATGTCGAATTGTATAAAATAAATGTTTATTTCTTAAAGTATTTAGTCTAAGGAACCTTAATATATCGATTTCACTGCATAAAAGCAGAAGATTGCTGTAGAAATTTAATTTAAAAAAATATTTTTTAATCTATATTTTTTAAACACTAAAACCGCTGTTCGCCACATCCGCCATGATTTTGACGTCTCTTGTGGTAAACAACTAAATGTCAAGCGCGTGTTACTGTAGGTTGATTCTTTCGTCTAAATTTATCTTAAAACACTTTTAACTTTAGGAAAGAAAAAAACAGTAAACTTAGTTTTTTTTGACAAAACTAATTATGGATGCCGGCTTTGTGAAAGCAGAAAGCACAAATCTGCCAAGAATTGACGCATTGATGGTTGATGAATTTGTTGCACTAAACCCCGATTTCTGCTCTGCGGAGCAGAGAAACGACAAGGCATCTATGTAAATATAGTGCATTTAGTATTACAATGGTGTCGATTCTAGCGTCATTCTCTAAACTTAAAACAAAATTTAGCATCAGTCTCTCCTTTTCATTCTGTATAGAGAATGACAAGGAAGCACTGTTGTCAAATTTAAGTTTAGCTTTAGAGAATCATGCCAGAATCGATATCAATGTAGTAATAAACATAAAACTGATACAACATATGAATAAGTGTAATAAAGTTGCGTAGGTTAATTTCTTTCGGCACTTTAATCCACAACTTTCCTGGAGTCTTCAAGGATGTGTTTTTATATTCTCGTACAATACAGTAATGATAATTACGTTATTTTTCGTGGTATTTATTAGAAATCATGTTTTTTTTTTATTATAAACTCAGTTAAAAGTAATTTTCTACGTGTTTACGAGTTTTTGTTTACCACAGTTCACGTCATAGCATAGATAATCTATAGACTAAAATGGCCGACAGCGTTTTTGTATGTCCATGAAAAGTTTATTTTAAAATTAAAGATTTGTAGCTTTCTAGGTTTAAAAAAATCCAATACATTTTTTTTCGGTCTAATAGAACATTTATTAACCATTTAAAACCTTTTCCCAAAAAGGGTCAACTAGCCTATTCTGTTAAGTAAGGAACAAAGCTACTTTAATAGTTGATTTTGATTTTTTAAATTTACCTTTTTTTTAAACGTAATTCCAAAGATCACTTTCCAATTGAAAACTAAAATGTATAATTACGTTGTAGCTCACAACGATAACCATATTGGATAAGCAGCATAGCAAGTTTTTGTCGGAAACTAATAAAATCTTTTGTATGGTGTGAAATTGAAAATATATTTCAGGTTCCCGGTGGTGGTTCGTTTGAATGGTCAGCGGATCAGCAAGCCCTTATCCTCGGGGCTTACTTTTGGTGCTACCCCGTGACGTCATTAGTGGGAGGCATGGCTGCCGAGCGTTGGGGCCCTCGTTATGTGGTACTGGTCAGCTCTGTAGCGAGTGCAATTCTGACGATGCTCTCCCCCGTAGCAGCGCGAATGAGTCACATTGGCCTAGTGATCATCAGATTTTTCCTCGGATTTGCTGGCGTAAGTATAAAGATAACTAATATACATTCAAAGCTTTGCCAATATGCCTTTGATTGACACATAAAAATAGGAATTTATCTAAAGATTTCTGTAAGTATTTTTGTTTTTCTAAAAAATGTCTGATAATTACTTCATTGTGCCCAATGCTAAATGCGAATGGATTACAGATAAGTTAGTCCGGTAGAGACCAAGGAGTAAATCATTATCATTATATATAATTAAAGTAAGTTGATAAAATGTGCGTGCCGATAAAACTTAAAAAGGAGTACCGGCACGATAAAGGGACTTATATAGAGTGATAACCCTTTATCCCCCCTCGAACAAGAATGTTCCTGTTTTAACCTAAAGGGCGTGTTTTTAAAGATATAAGGGCTTGTCCAACCCTTTAACTTGAAAATTAAGTGTAGTGGCGCCATCTGTTGTCGGGTATTTGAACTTCAAGGTCCACTGATCTCTTCTGAATTGCCATTTCAATTTAAAAGATTGCACTTTCCGATTAAATTAGCCTTTAGTTTTACAATTAACAAAGCGCAAGGGCAAAGTTTAAAATATTGTGGCATCAACCTCAAAGAATCCTGCTTCTCTCACAGTCAGCTATAATAAAATGAAAAATGTTGTTTATAAACAAGAAGTGTAAATAATTAGAATATGTTTTAAATTTTTACGTCATATTTTATTTTTTTGTTTCAACTATCACGTAATCTCATATCAACTCCCGAGCGAAGCCGGGTATTATAGCTATGATACCCGGCTTCGCTCGGGAGTTGGTGTGATCATCTCACATGTAGTCTCTATTATTAACCAGCTAGTTAATAATAGAGACTACATGTGAGATGATCACACCAACCACCTTTCTGCATATCTGAATGAAACCTTCGCAACTACTTCATGGCGACCTTCCTGACGGCTTACTCTGTAAAATATTAACAATATAGCGGCCAAGGGCCATACTTCGCATTCGAAGTATAAACCTTAATATACCTACTCAGACACAAGTCAAGGTATAAAACGTGGCACTACTTTTACCAACCTAAATTAATTGAATTCATTCAGTCATATATTTGTTTTTAGGGATTTATATATCCGGCACTACACGTGTTGGTAGCAAGATGGGCTCCACCAGCAGAGAAGGGAAAGTTTGTGAGCGCTATGATGGGTGGAACTTTGGGAACTGTTGTCACCTGGTCTTTGACCGGACCTTTGATGGAAAAGTTCGGGTGGGCTTCAGCGTTCTATGTACCAGCGGTACTCACATTTGTTTGGTGTATTTTATGGTGGTATCTTGTTGCTGACGCGCCTGCAGAACACCCTAGGATTAGTGACGCTGAAAGAAAATATATAATAGAGGCACTCGGTGACAAAGTCAAGAAATCAAAGGTAATATTTGCAAAAGGTTTGTCGCGTAGTACCATAGAAATATGTTATTGTAGTGTGATTTATCGCAAGTTATTACCAAGTTATATTTATTTATTTTATTGCATTATTGTTGTACGTTTTTGTTCTTAGATAAATTCTAGTCACAAACAAGAACCCTATGAAAGGCATCGAAATTATCTTATATACTAATACTGTACTATTATAATTTACTTGCATTTTTTACAAATTTAATTGAAATTACAATAAAACATGAATTAAACACAATCAAAATTATATGATATAGTAAGCATTGTGTATAAAACCAGTCAATTAAAGCGAGGTGCAATGCGTACGTTTTCTGTAATGTTGTATAGCTCATGTAAGATAAACTGTGCAAGCTTAGCTAAGTTACTGAGATTGTGAAAGCTAATCAACTTTCACAATGGTGGTTTATTGAAAGGGCTACCAAAATTTTTATTATCTCGAGCTTCTCCGCACTTTTTTTTATTCGCATCACCCATCAATCGCTGGTCCTGGCCAGTTCCCGGTGATGATATGTGTGGATATCGGATACAGATGCATCATAAAAAATCATAAACCAGCATAGAGATATATTCGAAATTCTTAGTTGATGAAGCAAAATAGTCTCTTTTTTGTAGTAACCGGTGAAAAGAAGCTACGTTGCTTAATTTCCAGTTAACTGTGAAGAAAATACTCAACACAGTATTACCATCATTGAGCATGACACTATACTGCTTCGCATGATTTTTATAAATAAAAAATATTATCATTGTTTTATTTGTTTTAGGGATTGCCGCCATTCAAAAGTATTATAACGTCATTCCCATTTCTTGCAATGGTAGTCCTACACTATGGCAATCTTTGGGGCTTGTATTTCATAATGACAGTTGGACCCAAATTCGTATCAAGCGTGTTGGGTTTTGAATTATCAGCAGCTGGAGTGATATCTGCATTACCTTATTTGGGAAGACTGTTCATGGCCACTATCTTCGGTGCTATTGGAGATTGCATACTAGCTAGACGTTTGATGACTACCACGACGATCAGGAAATTCTTTTGTCTGTTCTCACACATAATTCCTGGGATTTTGTTAGTCTTATTGGTATATGCTGGTTGTTCGACAGCATTGTCCGTAACATTGATTACCTTGTCTATGGGTTTCAATGGCGCTGCGACCCTGACGAACTTGCAAAACCATCAAGATCTTGCCCCGAACTATGCTGGAACTCTGTACGGAGTAGCTAACGCCGTTGGCAGTACAGCTGGATTCTTCACGCCCATGATTACTGCATATTTCACTAGAAGTGGGGTAAGCTCATAATTGATATTAGTATGAATTTCAATTGTAAGAGTTTTGCGTATAAAAATATCTTAGATCAATATTTTCTATTTGGTAAAATTTAATTAATATGTACTCTTCTTATATAACGTACTTATACTTTTCCAAAAGAACTGTTTGTTATAGTCCTAACCTAATCTTTTTGTTCGTTTTATTTAAAATGATTATTTATTTGACAACAGGATACTTTCGAGCAATGGCGCCCCGTCTTTTTCATTGGAGCGTCAGTCTACGTGGTTTCTGCTATATTCTTCGTTTTCTTTGGAACTGGAAACATACAGTCTTGGAATTTTGGAAAGGAAGAAAACGAAGCGAAGGATGATAAAGAAAAAAGTAGTGATCTAAAGGAAATAAACGGATCATCGGAAAGAAAAGGTGATGCAAAAGAAGTAAAAGAAACTTCTTTGAATGTCGCCAGCTAAATTTATTGAAGCTAGATGGTATATAAAATTTGTGATATCGTTAAAGTTAGATCTAAATAAATATGATTATTGTGACATTATTACGTCACCGGGTCTTAGATTGTTAGTTTAAATTATTCAATGTTAAAATATTGAGCTTATGTTTTAAAATGTGTGACTACTTGACTTTTATAAAAACAATATTGTATTTTTTTTGTTCACCATTCTTTTGATGTGATAAGATAGACATGTCAGTGAGATTTTAGGTATTATAATGTACTTAATACTTAGATTATGTACCTACTTTCTTTTTAACTATTTATCCATTAGTAATGTTATTTTATATTTTATTCTCTTTTTATTTTACGACTATTACAGATTTAGCATCGATAATAATTATGACTTATAATAATAATCATTACTGAATAATTTTAATACAACCAAATCATAAAATACAAAGTAGTGTTTGCATTTGCTTTATATTTAAGAAGTATGACATTTCTCGAATATTACTTATATGATATTTTTTACTGAAGTGCAGTCTCTTCCAAACGAATTTAGACCAAAAGTAAGCAAACACATTACCTCCTAATTCCCACTCACTAAATTGAATTCTCAACACATTTAATTTGCATTTCTAGGGGTTTGACTTATTAATTCACTATCTTTTATAGCACTTATTACTTTATAAATGTATGAAAAAAAGAAATTAAACACTTGAGTCGAAAAGTAAGGTTATTTTGAAAGATGGGAATTGTCTGTTGTCTATGGTTGAACAGTATAGCATCGAAAAGTCTATTCAAAATGATTTCAATTGACGTAATAAGTAATCGAATAGTGAATCGATTATTTGTTAGAACTGATAAGTAACATAATAAATAATACAGTTTATGGAATGTAATTTTAGTGTTATTGCAGATATGAGCAATTAATATGGTATTTTGTTTTTATTTTTAGGTTCTATTATTATCTTATATCTTAATTACGGATGGTTTGGTATTTTAATTTTTCTCTTATTGTTTCATCCTGGAAATTAAAACGTAAATATGGTATAGTTTTTATTTACTTACGAACCTAGATATTCATTAGATCACGCAAACCAATCGTTCGAAAGGAGTTATATTATGTAACGAAATATAGTTAACTATATTGCCAAGTACAGTAAACAGCCAGAGTTCTTATTTGAGTAATGACGATAAAAAAATATTAATGCTACAAATTAAGCCATATAGATCTTTAACAGTGTAAGAATATGATCATTGAATTGATCAATTGATTTTGATAAGGCTCTATGAATCCACATCACTAAACTGTCTATGGTCAGACTTACCTACCTCTTTGATTACTTTTGGTCTAAATTCGTTTGTAACAGATTATAAATGATCTAGGTAGGTATTGTACGCACAACGACACTTGGTTATACAAATCTGTAAAAAACCCAATCGACTTTCATACTTTGACGTCCGGTCCAAAGTTCGATAGTTTTTGTGACATGGGGGCTTTGACTATTGCTTTATATTATGATTTTATTATGTTATTTCTGCCCGCCGATAATTCGCTAACACCTCGTTCTCTTTTTGCATTAGTAATAACAATATTAAGGAAAATGAGCGCGAGGTCTTTGAAAACCTTTGGCGGTCAGAAATAACAAAACTGAAATCATAAGCTATAGCAATAGCCCCGATAGGCGGTAGACCCGCTGATAATTTATTGACCGTATTACGATTATATTTTTTGAACTCCTATAATCAGTATTAATTATAAATAGATTTTGGATGTGCCTTAACATTGCTATGTGTGTCATGATATTATACATATTTGTTTGGAATGAGTCGAATTAAACAAAGTACTAAATGATTCATTTAAATTTAATGATTATAAATAATATTTAGTATAAGGTAATAAAGGAACTAAAAGTAACTTATCCTTTATATTAATAATATGTTATAAAATATAAATTACTAGACTGGCGTACCTAAACTATGAAGTCAACTCACGTAGACAAAATTATAGTACCTATCCACGCTGTTTGCTATACAAATATTTAAGTTTCCTTGCATTCTTTATTATTTCAACGTAGGTACTCTTTTTTATAATTTAACTTCTTAACACAACGCCTTTAAATAAAGGTACTATTAATAATGTTATATTTTAACTGTCAGCAAAATAAATATTTACTTATGTCAAAATCAAAGTTCAAGGAACTCGTATCAAATGAATATTTAAGGAAAAATCAAGCTTCCGCACTCGTTCTTATTTTTCACGAGTTTTTGATTATATGAAAAGCGTGAATATTAGATAAATTTATTTAGTCATTATCAACTCTGTGCTCAAAGATTCGGAAATTTAATGAATAGTGTTATTAAATTATAAACATTAAATAAATGGTGGTTTGATTTAACGCGGCCCTATTATACCTATCTTTATTTTAGCTTATGGATTACTAAATTGTACATAAAGATGAAAAATTATATAAGTATAAGGCACCGCGTGCACTTGACAGTCACCACTAAGGTTGCCAACCCTATTATATAATATAGTGGTGTCGATCCTGGCGTGATTTTCTAAACTTAAAACTAAATTTAACATCAGTCTCTCCTTTTCATTCTGTATAGAGAATATAAGGATGCACTGTTGTCAAATTTAAGTTTAGCTTTAGAGAATCATGCCAGCATCGACAGCTATGATGTCGTCGTTCTCTAAAGCTAAACTTAAATTTGACAGCAGTGCATCCCCGTCATTCTCTATACAGAATGAAAAGGAGAGACTGATGTTAAATTTAGAGAATCACGCTAGAATCGACACCAGTCTCCTACTATATTAGGGGATCAAATACTACATTTCTAAAAAAATATATATAGTAGGCGAAACTACTATATTTTGCTTAAAGCAGACTTTTGCCAGTAAAAGCTTTCTTAAAATAAAAACTGAACTATTACGGAGTATTATGGAGCAGCAAAAATATACTCATTTCAAAAATAAAAGTAAATATTTGCACCACATACTATTTTTTATTCCAGTTTTGTCATCTACTATATTTTTAGAGGTAACAGCTTCGAAAATACTATACCCTCGTCACCACCAAGGCCACTGGCCGCAACGATCAGGGGGCCATTCGCCTAACGGAAATGCTTTGGAAAATGCTAACGCTTTCGATTTTATTGTGTTATTTCTGGCTGCCGAAGGTTTTCAAATACCTCACGCTCATTTTTTTAATATTGTTATTACCAATGCAAAAGAAAAAAAAGAGCGCGGGGCATTTGAAAACCTCAGGCGGCTAGATATACCAAATAAAATCGTAAGCGTTAGCGTTTTCCAAAGCATTTCCGTTAGGCGAATGGCCCCCTGATTAACTAAAGAAATCATACGAGCGGCGCGCACTTGGCCGCAGCGGCCAACTTTAGTTAAACTGGTTGTTGCAACCACAGGCCGTGGCCCACTGTGCGAGGTGCATAAGACCCAGTTAAATTGACCACGCCACTATGAATTAATAAATTAGTTTATTAATTAAATTATATTAGCTAATAAATTCATACATAGCAAATAAAATTTCAATAATCTTTCAATGAAGTATCTGAACGTCCAATAAAAGTCTTTCGAAGGTAGCTCGTCAAAAGTAAATAAAGTCATAATTCTGATGGCGCAGGCTAAAAAGTATACAAAACGACAAAAAACATTAGAAAATTACGCATTTTGAACCCGTTTGAGCGGGTTTCATTTAATGAGTGGTGAACCTCATCCTCCTCATCTAACCGGCCAGAACCTAATCTGCGGTAGCCTAGAAACCTTACTCATCAACAGAAAAGACACCACCAAAAATAGTGCTGTACAGTTTTGTGTGTTGGAAGTCTTTAAGGTGGAAAGTTACTACCCCAGACGGGCGCTTTATTACGAGCGGAAAATCTACTGTACCCTACCTCTTCTCATCCGGATACATTAAAAAAATAAATTCTCTCTCTTCTACTTCTTTGCGTGAAACTAAAGGTAGGTACATACAAAATCAAAATGAAATTGCTTTTATTATGGATGGCAAAGAAGCATACAGGCCGCCTTATGATTAGCGGCGGTACTTCCAGGGCCCAAGAGCTGATACTTGAAAGTTTTTTGTAGAAACGGTCTCTTTTAACAGAGTTTTTTTTTCTGGCGCTTCGCCGGCCGCTGCCGCGGCACGCTCGCTTTGCTCGCTCGGCTCGCGCGTTATGGTCACAACACTAACTTAACCTAACCTTGTGTGAAGTATCACCGCTTGGGCCCTGGAAGTACAGTTTAGCCTTAGCGGCCACCATAGCCTATAGACACTTGCAATACCGAAATCCTCTACCACACAGAAATTTATTTCCCTGGCCTACCCCGTGGAGTGTGGATAACGATATAAAAACGGCCAAGTGCGAGACGGACTTGCGCAAGAAGGGTCCGAAGATACTGTACATTAAATAATGTTTATGTATTAGTACAGAAAAGTTTTTAGTACAGTTTTCCAAAGTAAGATCATACTTATACCTGTATTTTATAAATATTTTGTAGGTACTTAAAAACACACGTGATATTTGGGGGTAGTCTTTAACCTCACCATGTGTCCCCTTGAAATTAAAAAAATGCCAAAAAAACATCACGTGATTAATGGACGGCCCTTTACACTTTGGGAACCCTAAAAAACGGTTTACCATCTATTCTCAGTCTCATTAACCCGCAAGCAAAAATATCGCGGTGGCCACGCTTAATTGGCGTTTTTATAAATTTTACTCTATAACTTGTGGCAATGTTCAAAATAAGGGTCAGAATCCTAGTGAGTGTAAAGAAAAAGGACAAACTAAATTTTGTTTTTAACAAATGTAATCATTCTGAATTATTGTATGTTACTTCTGTTGCAGGTGGGCATTGTGATTTTCTTAGGATATTTCTTGACATTCGTGGTCCGTTACAATATTAGCGTGCATATTGTTGAAATGGTCTTTATATCAAAAAAAGACTTACTAATGCAAAACTATACGAATATTAAAAGAAAACAAAGTGTTTCGGTGAGAGCCCAATAATATTACCATTTTTTGTCTCTAAGTATTAATAAAATTGCGTAAATATGCTTTTACCTGGTTATGTTATGTAGTGTAGTGTGTTACTTATCTAAATTTAAGTAATGGGCCCCCATACGAATAAGAAATGATATAGCGATTCGTTCCCTCAATGATAAACTGCTGCGATGATACGAGGGAAAGTTGGCAGCTGGTGCAATCAATGTTTTTCTTACACTCCCGGGATAGAATTGAAAAAACGCAAGACATTAAAGATAGTTATATCAGAACTTAAATCCTGTTTAGACTCTATCAATAACAGACATGATCAACTGGGACGATATGAAAATGGCAAAGTTATTTTCTGCTTATCACATTGGATATTGTATTTGTTTCCCTATATTTCACAATCTTGGAGACAGGTAATGAAAAACTTAAAATTCTTCTATTTTTACCCTAGTACAGTTAACGAGGGGAGTATCCTCTCTAAAATGATATTTTATTTAAAGCTGTCACTGTGGCGCTGACTTCAAAAAAGTTGATGGAGACACAGATCTTCATAACTGAATTAAGATTTAATTTTATTTTAAATCGTCGATGCAAGTGATTCATTTATTTAATTGTTGTAGTAAAAAGTAATTATTGGTAGTTTGCTCTTCAGGTGACAACAGCTGATCCTACTGTTACTCAGTCACGCAAAAACTACTGAAGGGATTTGGATGAAATTAATACGCATACCCCTTTATTAATAAACGAAGATAAAGCTTGGATTAGTTACTCTATGTTTTGTCTCTGTTCATTGAATGCCAAATGGCATTTGAGTGATATGAACAAAACACGGCTTAACTAGTCTAAGCTTATTCCTTGTTTATTAATAAGGGTTATATAGTTTATGTCCTGGATTGTGACATAAGATATTTTCAATCCCGGAAAATGTAAGGTTCCTGTGGGATTCCCAAAGTTAACGCGGAAGAAGTCACGGGCGGCCGCTAGTGGATATATAGAATGTAAAGTGTCTGTACGACAACAATCTGATAAGTATTGTTTAAAGGGAGGATTGTGAGTGCGGATTTTCGAATTTACTCGAGCGCGTCAGAATAGTATAAGGGAGCCAACCTTGCACCTTGTGAAGTACTCCCACCATACCTGAGCTGTTTATATAGGGTCAAACCTCTAGGGCAGCTAAAACAAATCACGTTCGTCCATAACTTTTGCGTTCGCATCCAAATCATCAGTCTTTTGGAAGGTTTGCGTAACATTCCTTCTCCAGGTCTGACAGGCTCGAATTGGACGCGACCAAAAGTCATGGCCTATTGGTAAATTTCTCTCTCTTTTAATCTACTATGGTCGAATTATATTCAATCTTTTTTCTAGATTAGGTCCGACGTGGGTGGTGGGGATTGCTGGAATGACCTCTGGAGTTCTCAACTGTTTAACACCCGCATCGGCTTATTACAATTTCTGGGCGGTGTTCTTTGTGCGCACAATTAAAGGGTTTTGTGCAGTTAGTATTTTGTCATACTTTATAAATATTATGGGTAATTAAGTAATAGCACAGTAAATACATGGATGATAATTTACACGATTGAGTAGTACGAATTTTAGTAGTTCTGCACTATGGATACCATTAAATAACCTAATGAATAATTATCGTATTTGCATTTATGACAAAATAAATGAATGTCTTTATCGGGATTACAGTCATGTTTGGTAGAACACTCATTGGAGGAACTGCTGAAATAAAGGCATTTTTCTATTTTATTTGTGCTAGATAAAATAATATTACCTAATATTTATAATTTTTATTGATATTTTATCCTTGGTATATATTTGTTATACCTCTCGTATTGCCAAAAATATAGCAAATTTTCCCGTTCTCGCTCACGTTGACTACCTATCTAGGATGGATTCCAGTTTTTTTTCTTAACAGGGCGCTATGCAACCTAGCATGGTACAAGTGCTGAGGCATTGGGTGCCTCCCATAGAGAGGAATCACTTCATATGGGCATATTGTGGTAAGCAAATCACCGAAAGAAATTTTTAAATATAAGTATAGGAATTTTTTTTTTAACGTCCTCCTTCGAAAGAGATATATTTTATTTTCAAGGCTGTATCTTGCTATGAGCATGTGGTTGTTTGGTGTATGATGTGCACTTTACACAGCATATAATCTGTCTTAATTTGGCTACGCTGACTTTGAGTATCGCCGGCTTTGCTTTACATCATGTAGACTGGGGAAATTTGGTTGAAAAAATGTACATATTATGGTATTGTTTGGGTTTAGCCATTGCGGTTATTTGTGATACGATAAATATTTTTGCAGCTAGAGCATTCTATATTTTCTTTTACTCTCAGTCCGACGTCAAATATTTAGACATTTTAATTTAGAGTTCATAATTTTACTTTTTGTTGAAATTCTAAGTTTTATAAAAGAGAAGAAATTTCATTAGGTATTACAACGGGAACTTGCTCAACATTCCTGATATGTGCGGCGGTGCACTACTATTCCAAATGGCCTGTAGGCTTTTACATAGTGGGCTGTCTACAGGTGGTCTGGTCAGCATTATGGGTATTCTTCGTCACTGACTATCCTCGCAAGCACCCTTGCATCTCTAAGGAAGAGCTTGACTACCTGATCAATACTGTAGGAACTGTATTTACCATTAAGGTAAATGTTTTTGAGTTTAATCGAGCTTTCAAACGTTACACCTAAAACTTTAATCAACTACTTATTGTAGGGAGTATCCGTTCTTCATTAATAAAAGCTACATTTTTACTGCCAAAGAAAATATTTATCACAAGCGGCCAGCCGCGACCGCTTTCTTGAGAACCCCACTAGAATCTAAAATTTTTCGGGCTAAAAAGTATCCTATGTCTCTAAATCCCAGTCATAAACTGAATGCGTACTAAACTTCACCCAAATCTGTTCAGCACACAAACATTCACATTTATAATATTAATAGGATTTAAAGTTAAAAATCTTTTATGAGGATTAAGCAACAGATATATTGTTAAAATATTAAGTCTCATAAAGTTATATTTGTTTTTTAAGTTTTCACGCACATCACTCATTAAATAAAACTAGATTAAAACCCGTGAAAAACTAATTTTATTCTCATAAAGTTATTTAATACTGATAAAAAAGAATTTTTTAGCTTACGAATTCACAGACTCCGTGGAGGGCAATTCTGAAATCGGTGCCATTCTGGGCACTTTGTATCTTGAACTTTGGATATTCTTGGATGCTAATATCTTTATGTATTCATGGACCTTTCTACTATTCTAAGATTGCTGATTATAGTATATATAGTGTGAGTAATGAAACTATCATGTACCTTCTTTAACGTAAAGTTTCTCAGATAATATAACTCAAAATTCACGGTGTATAGTAATTTATTTTAGCCTGATGCGTTGATGTCTTTCATATTAAGTCAGGTAGGTAATGTTAAAAAAATGTAATTCATGTAATTAGCAACTGTATAATTTAATTATTATTAATGTAAAAAACGTCGTAAAATAATGATTTTTAAATAATAATTAATAATTATTCAGTCTAAATTTTTGCGGTGAGTAGATAATTAAGTCCTAAACATAAGAACTTTGGGTTAGGGTAGCACCCTACTGGTACTTAGGTATTGGTGATTTATTTAGTGGTTTCACGCTATTAATATAAAATATATATCCCGTCTGCTATCTGGTCCGCGTGGAATTTTAATATTTTTTGTAATATTTTCTTTAGATTTAAACATCGAGCAGTTACATGCTTAAAAACCAAAAAAAATAATAACTAAAATAATAATATATTTCGATTTTCTCCCTAAATAGAGATAAGTTAATCAATCAACAGCGTTATAAATATTATGAAATATATTTATCTAAATGCTCTCACGTTACTAAAGTTTTCTACGTAAGTCTTTTAAGTATGTAGGTATTTCTTCCGATGATTGTTGTTCCTTCTAGTTATCTCATACGATTATTATTTTTCTTAAACTATCATATAAATAATTTATATGTTAACCCACAGGCATCTGCATTGACGGCATTACCATTCTTCTTACGTCTCATAATGGGAACTGCAATTATACAAATATACTATTGGTACAAACACAACAAGCAAATGAAGCCTATAAAACACTTCAGGAAATATTTTATTGTCGTTTGTAAGTTTTGCTGTCTAGATTTTTTATACGTGCGAGCATAAATTATTCAAAAAAATATACTACAGCTAGTAATACCATTTTCGTGCAAATAAATAAATATTATTGACTAGCAGAGCTTTTCTGGAAACTGTTGCATGCAGTGGGCTGGCATCCTATCATTTTACTATTTTTTTTTTCAAAGAATATCTTATAGTGTAGCTATAGTAAATAGATGTATAATTTAATTTCCATTTGTAGTTATTCTCTCCCAAAGCCTTTTTGACAACTCACAATATGCTTCATCATATCAGCCAAGAGCAGGAGAGTACGATTTATGCTCCAACATGTTACCTACAATGAAAAATCATGTTATAAAATCTGATAAAACCTCGTATATGTAGTGTAGCGTTCTCGTACCTGGTAAGGAACACCAGAAATTTCGTATTTGTACGAAAAACCTCGTATAATGCGATTCAAATAAGAATAGGAAAGCCAATGACCTCTATCTGTCAAATGTCGCTTGAAAAGTACGGTTTGCAAAAAAAAACCTGGTACCCTTTTTTAGCACTCCTAATAGTTAATTCAAGAATAACAAACATTTGTAAACAAAATTAATTATCAAAAAAAATATTGATAATTAATATCGGTTGATATTTTTTTTCACTTATTGAGATTTGGCCATGAATGGTTGATAACCTAAATCGTGAACCAAATGTCACTTTAAGTTGCGTCCAGAAACTCGATTTTAAACTTTCGTTTACATAAAAGATGCATGTTCGTATGTGATCTAGTAATAGTGCATGATTATTCATAACTACTCCGGCGGTAATGCAGAGATGAGCGGAATAGAAGAGCTAGATTCTGATTGATGTTTTTTTCTCACAGTCTTAATAAATACAGATTATTAAAAATAGGTGGTTTTTTATTTCTGAATCTTAGTAAATAAATGTTATTAAAATAAGTAAATAAGTTTTATTAAATAAAAACTTTTTTTGCTCACTCTGCCCATTTGGTTTGAATTGACAGCTATGACATCACAATATGGCGCCCAGTCGGTCCTATTCTTAGTTGAATCGCATTATACGGTTGGCAACTTTATCCAAGAGACGCACACTGCTAGACATTTACCTCCCTCAAGGAATTCCAAACCAATCGGTCCCGCGCTACCCGCATGCAGAGGCTTCCCGCAACCTTCACCAGCCCCTCTAGCATGAGCACTACGATATGCTCACGGGATATTCTATATAACACGTTTTTTCACGCTTAATTGTCAAATTATTATGAAGTTTGTCAGTTAGGCGCGATAAAAAACGTGGTATCGGTCGGATTGCATTGATATGAGGTGAAATTTCCTGTGTATTTTATAACCTCATTTTGTTCTAGCTCATGTGATTCCTGGTATTATAGTGTCGGTATGCTGGCTATTGCCTGTTATACCAGGTCCCATACTATTGACCACAGCAGTAGCACTCACTGCTTCGGGCATGGATCTCACTCTCGATCTTTGTTATGTAAGTTGTACTTTCTATTTAGATGCTTACTCTTACGAGATTCATGAAAAAAATACGTGTGGTATTCGTGGACTAACTGACGGACGGTAAAGCTATTACATAGCATTTTTTATCAACTTATGTAATTATAAACCCTTTATACACAAATATTACGCGTACAGCTATTCACTGTTGTACACAGATCCTATCATCTGTGTACAACAGTGAATAGCTGTATATAGTAAATCTATATACCTATACACCTATATACTTTCTCACAAACAGCTGCATACGTATTCGTCCGATTTCGGAACAGCTCGTCTGGATCCGTGCGAGCTTCATACAGTCGTACCATGTACATGCACGTTAATGTTCAACTAGTCGCGGGCTCGGACTCACTCGTGGACGCGGCCAAAAAGCACGCTGTCTCACCTAGCATTGTGTCTAAAAGAGATAGAATCAGTTATGAGCAGTTAGCAGCTAGTCTACACTCATACGTTGTAGTGTTTGTTTTTGAACGGGGCGTGACACTGACACTTATATAACTGACACACGTAGGACAGCTGTTTTGTCTATGATAGCGAACCGCTTACGTCGGCGTAGCTGTCAAACTTCATTGATTGGGTTGGTAGCATTGAGGGAATAGTTGCTTTTTATCATTCGACTCAAAAACTCGACTTGAGACTTATATAAAAAAAAAAGGAAAAGAAGGCAGTGAATCTCTGTTGGTGCGTGTGGATGAGTGGATGGAGTTTGACAGTTGTTGAATTGTGAATTATTTTTTCCCATATCGATTTGAGTTCTCCAATCGGGCGTTTTGTTACTCGATTCTGAATTTTATTTGAAATTGAATTTCCTCGCTGATGTAGGTAGGTATTCTCTTTTCCTCCGCTTACGGCGAGCATAGTTATACGGGTTTGAGTTTATTCGTTAACTCGTCTCGAATGCAGCGGCTGTCTGTTTGACTGTGACCTTTGCCTTCGGTTGGAGGGAGAATAACAATCATAGACACATATTTGGGAGTTGGTGGTCTTTTCTCTATGCTGAGTTGTCAAAACAACATTTAAAATTTTCGAAATTTATCGAGGCACATTCAAATTTTGTTTTCTGCCCATAGTATATTATAGGGGGGAACCTGCATTTACGGAGTCGGTGAATTTATATCCTGGAGGATATTGGCGGAAATAGCGCGGAGACGCTAACCGAACTGTAATTCGGGGTGATAAACTCACACAAGGTAGATGGTCCCGGAATCTTGGAAGGCTGGACAGTATCTTGTGATAGGAGGAACAAAGTAACGGATAGTTTTATATCTCGAACGGCTTATAAGTTCTCCTCAAGAAGTACTGGAGGAAGAACAAGCTATTAACAAGGAGATTCTCTCTCTATACACGGACCAGAGGGGTCGCGTGAGATTATTACAATAAAGGTTGCAAGCCCTGCGGACAGATCATACACTGCTTAACCTATCCTAAACAAGGTATTTCTCTAACTAACCCTGGGTGAGCGTGGCACAGGTACCACAAGGCGAGGTTGGACCCCGACCTACCCATTTCTATATATATATATATATATATCTATATAACTGGTTGTCTCACTGAGAACTAGAATTAACTAAGTTTATCGCCAATATCGATGAAACGAGCCGTAGAACCTCTGAAATCCACTAAGTAGCTTATTATCTGGAAAAGTCTAGTTTTTGTGGTCTCTCAATTGACAGTCCATTGCAGAGTAGGTAAAATATATTAGATATAGTTTAAGAACTCATGTAAGTACATGGTAGATTGTTATGAATGTCTGATGTTTATATAATTCTAAGATTCATGCCAACTGGGTGATTTATATAAACTCTTACTTTAAAACTACTGTATTCAGCCTCGTTGTGACATTTAGAGTGAGTAAAATATAATTATAACATTATTTTAATTCCTTGGTTTTCTTTCATTGCTTCCCCTGCGCTCTGAGGTAGATTATAGAGGGCAGTGGAGTATAATGCCTGCTACACATGTAACGATTTATCGTAACGATTAAACTGTGTAAATCGACTTGCGCAGATTTATCGAACGTGTGTATGACAAATCGTTGTCGATTATCGTTCGTCGGTGGCAGTTGCAATTTTTATTAGATAAATCGTTGTCGATTGCGTTTGCACAGTTTAATCGTCGCGTGTGGATGGCGATCGCTCAGTTCGGCTGTAGGCTCGCAAGTGTGCGCACTTGCGGATCGCTCTTATATCGCAACATGTCTGAAGAAGAAAGAGGTGGACACCATGAACTAATGCAAGATTTCATAGAGAGCTATAGAGTGAAGCCAGTCGACACCACACACTCCGCTTTTTTTGTCTTTAAACACATAACTAGGCCTAGTATCGCAAGTGCGTCATAATCTTCCATCGTGGATGACATGTTTCTTGCGTGAGCTTCTGCGGAGAACAGACCGAACAGACAATCGACGCCGATATCGAAGGCGTGTGGAGTCACTAGGAACGTTCGATTTATCTGCACAGTCTGAAATCGCTACGATATATCGTTACGTGTGTACCGAACATAATATAACATCACAACGTCTAGTCGCATGCACACAAACACCGAAGTCTGCCGAACTTAAACGACGTCAGACGATGCACGGCTTTCAACGCCGCACCGCTGCTGTGCCTTTTCTTTTTTTTATAAATGAATACATATGCTCCATGAGCGAATGCCCATGTTTTTATTTGTTTAAGCTTACATGTTTTCTTACTATTCTAATATTTGTGCACTCAGTGCGGCCTTTTTATCCGACTGCGCAATGCAAGCGACAGACAGGGTATAGTGTTTAACAGTCTTTATATGTATGTTCCATTGTGGCACCCTAGAGACCAAACGCGTAGACCAATTTTAATGATTCATACGTCAATCGATTCGTCTCAATCATGGGAGTGCTACTAAAGATTATATAATCAAAATTTAATATGGGGACAATTAGGCGCCATATTGTGACGAAGGAAAAAAAATAAGTTGACGAAATATGTCGAGTGGGATATTATTGTCTAGATAGTAGAAAATCATGTTTATGTTACATACACCATTTTTCATATTACTTATATGACTGTTTAGGATCTACAACGATTTAAAGTTGTATATTAACCACTTGCGCTTTTAAATCTTACGTTTGTATGGATCTTTGTTACTCTTTCACCTAAAAATACCGAATGGATTTTAATTAAACTTTACACTAATATAGCTGATACTTAATAATATCATATGAGTAAAACTGTATGTAGTTGAGTTGTAACTTGAGTGAATTGGTCAAAATATAACAATAAGTGTCACGTAAGACTAAAAAAAATATACGAGCCATTTTGGTCTGCACTCCAAAAACGATAAAAGTTACATGAATATATTGTAGAGTGAAAATATATCTCATAAATAGTTCTTCAGAAAGTCTGCGACACCATATATCGAGTTTTAATGTGTAAGCCATTATCGCTAAAATAGTGAATCAAAAATGAAATATTATTTGATATCTACTTCCAAAATGCCCATTTTGTATTAACAAATTATATTTATCAAAACAAATATTTTTATAGCTTAAACTTTGCCTTTTACACTATGTCATTGTACGAATAAACTTTGCCTTTTACTAATGAAGATCATTAAATAAGATCATTAATATCATCTCTGTTTCGGATCCAAGGCCTCCCTGGTCACAAGACTTAAGGCAGAAATATACTTGTCTGTCGTATTGTGTTGTGATGCGATCGGTTTGATACATTTAGTACGGTTAGAACTATACTTGTGTGTCGCGATGTGTTGACTCACTTTAACCATACTAAATGTATGAACAGACAGCTCGCTGATGCGTCACAACACACTCCACGTTAATAAGATTAATCGTATTGTGATACGACATATAAGTGGAGTTCTGCCATTATTCTTATTAACTACCAATTCAAAAAGCGTTTTATTACGTAAGAAATAAATGGACTAAAGAAATTTATTTCAAGCTCGTAGGAAACTGTTTCTTAGAATTTCCTCTCAGCAACGACCTATTCTTCCGCTATCCCCTTTTATTAAATTATTTCGGAAAGAGATTAGTTATATCACAGTGACACTTCAGTTTCAAACGGGTCGCGAAAAGAGTTAAAGTTAGACAATAAACCCTCCTTTGTCTCATTTCATCATAATTGACGTTAGTCACCCATACTTTATTTAATACTATTAATTTAAACAGTAAAGTGTTTAATTATTTTTCTAGGAATTAACAACGACTTACGTCAATTCTATCAATACTGTGATAAAAATTATTGGAAATACAGCTGGAATAATTTTATGTTTCGGCGTAGGATATGTAACGTATAAGTATAAAGTAAGTTCTAATTTTAATGTGAGCTCGACTAAAAATATTTAAGTACTTATTGCCTAAAATCTGATGGTTTACAGAATTACCCTTTTGTTTGGAAGCATATCTGGTGCTTTCATGCTACAGTATTGTTAATAAGTGGATTTGTATTTCTAATATGGGGAGATACCCACGTCCAGCCATGGAATTCCAGAAGTGCTGTGTAAGTAGCTAACCTTAATAATAGTTTAATACGAAAGTAAGTCTGCTGTATAGGTATCTAACTGTAACGATTTTATGCCTAAACTACTAAAAAAATATGATTGCAAATTCTCAATGAATTCTGGTATATAAATTCTTATGTTCATATCCCAATTAATTCAGCCAGCGTTAAGGGGACCTTTAAGATGGTCTAGGTTACTTTGTGTCATAAAAACAAATTTTAAACGGCGCCGGCGGCGGCACAAGCTAGTTAATACCTTAATACCTTTTTCCATGGTCTTTATACACATGCCTGTTTCATCCAAATCTGAGGAGTTATTCTCTCTTATCCCTCCATCACCTTTTCTTCAGAGGACCACGCGCGCTGCCCTACATTGCCACTAGTACAGTCAATCTGTCGAAAAAAAAAACGTTTCAGTGAAAAAAAACCTAAAGGGTAAGTCTTGTTTTTTCTGTTGCCAAATGACGTTAGTAAGCCACCTTGGCGATGGGCATGTTCAACTCGTAGGCGTTTTTTGAAAAACTCAAAAAAACCTTCAAAAAATTTTTGAAACGCATTTTTCTTGTTTTGTATGCATTTTAGAAACTTTTTTTTCGACCATAATTGTAGAGGGCGTTGAGTAGTACAATTTATGTCATTGTTGCAATCTCGTACAACAAATAATGCGCATCGTAGGTGGCGCTAAAGTCTCAAAAAAAGTGTTTTTACACTTTTTCACCCTGAAAATATCATTTTAATGGAAAACTTTAAATGGAAAAGTTGTTGTACGTAAGAAGTTTGTACCAACAACTTTTGTATAAACAATGTTTTTGTATTACTTACCGTTTTCAAGTTATAAATTGCGCAGGTATGAAAAATCCAATAGAGCGGTTTTGGGCAGTTCAAGTACACAGTTGCAGTGCACATTTCAATGTACGTTTTACTATTTTTTATTGTTTTGCATGATTGAAAAACAAAAAAAAATAGTAAAACATGAAAAAAAATAGTTTTATTTAATTTTTTTTCATGATTGAAAAAAAAAATTGTAAAAACGTACATTGAAATTTGCACTGCAAATGTGTACTTGAACTGCCCAAAACCGCTCTATTGGATTTTTCATACCTGCGCAATTTATAACTTGAAAACGGTAAGTAATACAAAAAAATTGTTTATACAAAAGTTGTTGGTACAAACTTCTTACGTACAACAACTTTTCCATTTAAAGTTTTCCATTAAAATTATATTTTCAGGGTGAAAAAGTGAAAAAACACTTTTTTTGAGACTTTAGCGCCACCTACAATGCGCATTTTTTGTTGTATGAGATTGCAACAATGACATAAATTGTAGTACTCAACGCCCTCTACAATTATGGTCGAAAAAAAAGTTTCTAAAATGCATACAAAACAAGAAAAATGCGTTTCAAAAAATTTTTGACGGTTTCTTTGAGTTTTTCAAAAAACGACTACGAGTAGAACATGCCCATCGCCAAGGTGGCTTACTGACGTCATTTGGCAACAGAAAAAACAAGACATACCCTTTAGGTTTTTTTTTCACCACTCAACCTACAGATTGACTGTACTACACAGACTTACTGTGGCCACTATTTTTCTCCTCTCCAATCTGGGGTCCTCCTTTAAGGGAGGCGTGAAGAAGCATTTTTGCAGGCCGGCCGGGTGAGGATGGTTGGTGTAGCCGTTTATAACCAGCTATCTTAGCGTTTGGACTTTATCACCAGTTAACATCAGGTGGGGGTAGAGTTATTTGCCTGTAAACAAAAATCTTTTGGATTTTTCGTATAGGTGCATTACTTTATCCACACACGCACGGCAATCGATTAATTCCTTTTAATCATTAGCTACTTGAAATTATAAAGTAATACCTACGTTGTGTTGTCATATATATGTCGCAGTTATATGCAAAAGAGCGGCCGCAATTTGAGGAATAGGTGTTGGAAAAACTAATGCGTATCACGCATTGGCAAATACCGTGCGATAGGGACAACAGTAGTTAACGTTGAAAATTGCAAATTAGTTATATTTTTATAAGAAATGTTACCCATAAAATACTTTGTCGTTATACAATGTCTCCATGTTTTCCTTTTTTTTTGTAAATGCTTTTAAATTTCCACACTAGACGCCTTTAGTGGTGATAAAAATTTGTTGATTTTTGGCATTTTTGAGGGCTTCTAGTTTCTTTGAAACTAAGTATCGAAAAAAGACATAGGAGCATGGAGTGAGTAAATTATATTTTTTTATATAAAAAGTAATTCTTATTTGATAAAAATCAAGGAGGAATCAGTCGAAAACGATTGTATGGAACCAAACATTGCCCACCTCCCCTCTTATTGCCGATATGCTTAGTGCCAATGCCTAAGTAATGGCGTTATGGGTATATATTATTAAAAACAACTTGTTTTTTTATACTTAGGCGAAAACATAATGTTAAGCCCAAGCAATCAGTTATGTCTCATATATCGGAAGAAGACGAAGAAGATACTGCGTAAGTCTTTCATTAGATTATCATATTAAATTCAAATTAATCAACAGGAATATACATTCAAAGGTTATCCCTAGCGGGTGTTTAGAAAATATTAGAGGTCTGACACTACTGGGATATTGTGTTTGATTTGGTTGGGCTGGAAGGAGATAATCTGGACACCTGTCTGAAGTCATAGTCTGCGGTTTGGTAAAAAATCACATATGATTGAATGAAATTCAGGTCTTATCAACAAGCATCGGTAGTTCAGTGGTAGAAAGCACAGAAAGCTCGCCTGCTACGCGTGCAGCCTGGGTTCGATTCCCAGAAAAAAATTAAAGCGATGTAAAGCATTTTAAAAGTATCACTTGTATTGTAGTTTCATAAAACTACCCTCTTTTGTGATGTGCCATGTATCCATTTTCTGTGCTGCAGACGAATTGGCTCCTTTTAATGGCTCCCATGACAAGGGAGCAACATTTAGGTACGCCCGCTTACACCGTGTTCCACCCAAGCGAGTCAACTTGCGTCCTACGTATGTTTGATTTACTGCCAGCGAAAATTTTGCTCTTGTGGCTGCATCCTCGACAACCATAGGCAAGCCGGGGGTCTCTTCCTTTCCGTCCCGGCAAGCCGATGCCGATGCAAGATGAGGGTCTTGTTTGGTTATCGGAAGGAAATTTATCTGCTGATACGTTCATCTGTACTATTCATTAATTTCCATGAGATATTAGGCAGTTGCAATGTGTTTGCATTAATTTATTTATTATTTTCAGGAACTCAATCTCAACATACAGAAATAAGAAGAAATCTCACAGTAGTTTTTTTCAAAACATCACAAACAAAAGTTTAAGTTAATTATTTATCGATAACGGTGCGAAGTACAGCCACTTTCATGTAGTAATTGATCAACATTTAACTTTAAAAAAAAACAGCATATAACTTGTTAAATACGATAAGAGTTGTTTGCTGCGATTTTCCTTTAAAAGTATAGAATTTTAATTTCGTACTAATAAAGAACACCTTGTAACTTTATTAATAAATATGTCATATCCTTTAATAAGTTATTAAATCCCTTTATACAAAACAAATTATTGTTTTATCCTTGCCTACAGTAAATTTTGATTTTTTGCCTGTTTAGAATAACATCACCCCTCTCGTCCCATGAGTGTCGTAAAAAGCGACTAAGGAAGCACAGCTAACAGAAGACGGGCAGCAGCATCTTGTTGCAATATCTTGGCTGTACTGCGATCGCCAACCCGATCGCTAACTTGCTATATTACCGGGAGGGCAAACAGCAGTCCCTAGGCGGTGTCGGGTTTATCGTCTACAAGTCCCTTGTTCACAACTTGATCGGAATCGGATCGGATCGGAAGCGTGTCGACCAGGGTAGCATACCTGATACTCAGAATATCAAAACGATATTCTTTGAATGTCATACAGGTACATGCCCCGACTTTGACGCACCCAGATGACGAAGTGGAATAGCTACAAAACACACTACACGGTTGTGATGGGGGAATTTAATTAACCAAGAATGTTACTAATGTATAGGCTGTATGGACTTGTCCAAAGCCGTTAAATTTATTAATAAAAAAAACTAAGTTTTTGGCGGGATTTCATCGAGTGCGGTTGGCGTCTCATTTTAATTATTCTTAAATTCGTTCATAGTGGATATTGTGAAATAAAATTGGTGTGGTTTTATGTAACAACCGTCTGCGTAACTGAAGAATTAGTGGAATCGTTAAAATATACGCTATTCCGGTCAAGTGGACGTGAGAATTTATTTGTAGTGTTGACTACCTCACAGAAGCTTATCGAAAAAGCCTACTCGATACATTTCGTGCAAAACACTCCAAGAAACATTAGAATGAGTCACACCGACATTCTAATGTAAAAACAAAAAGAAGATTAACTTAATTAAAGACTAAGCTGTATGCGCATTGTTCCCTTTGCCTTCCTTAAAACGGGAGCACTTCAACAAAAAATAAAAGAAAAAAAAAACTGTCACTGTCAGTTGCTTGCTCGGGTATTGTGTCAAAGGATATCTGTTGAAGTTCATTGTTTTTGTTTAAAATAAAAATATCTTTAAAATAGTTCTTTACGGAATCAATCAGGTTTCAGTACCTTTGCAAAATGAGCAGCATAGTGGAATATTATTCTGATCATGGGGGTAATAGATGCGGCTATTGCGGTAGTCCCAATACTAATTTTAGCCATGGTGTGTAACTGCTGTGTTATATTATAACAATTGAACAGGTTTAGTTTAAAAGATTATAAATGTTACTAAAATATAATAATGTATTGGCCTAGTAAAGCCTCATGTGCCAAAGAAAGTCAAGAGACTCTAATTTTTATACTTGGTTTGCTATTCTTCAATCTAATAGACTATCAAGGGATAACTACCTATCTTATTTAAAGGATTCCATAAAAGCTTTTTCCTTTATGCAGTTGTGTCGTTGTTGTGTTATTTTATAGTTCCATAGTTAATTTTAATTTAAAATAGGTATCCATTTGTGTATGTTGTTTAGGCATGTGGGCACACACAATGACTGTAAAAGACTATCAGGATTTAATAGATCGTGGCTGGAGGCGCTCAGGCAAATATTGTTACAAGCCTACTATGGATGTTACATGTTGTCCTATGTATACAATTAGGTAAGTGTAAGAGGGGCCATACACATTAAAACAGTCGCACAGAATTCGGTCATATGTGACAACAGACTGATAGACCAAGGTCATGTTGCCGGTCCGCTGAAATATTTATCAAACCGTGTTTCGATTGACAGTCTGTGCGACTGTTTCAACATGAATGACTCCGTTTATAATTATCAAAATAATAATGCAATATTTGATTAACTATGGTAAGGTTTTTTAAGCCTATTCCAATTATAACTCATTTAAATTAATATAAATTATCAAAATTCAAGGTGCAGAATACTTGAATTCAAAGCAACAAAATCACAAAAGAAGACATTGAAACGATTTAACAAATTTATAGCAGGAAATGAAGCTGAAAGTTTAAAGGAAAATTTGGGACGAAAAATGTCCACAGGTAGTGGTAACAGTGATGAGGAACAATTGGTAGAAGGGAGGGAACATTATGTTGAAAGTGCTAGAGAGCACCAGAATATAGATATCTCTAATATTAAGAATACTCCATTACAAGAATGTGATGATGAAATTCAACCATCTTCTAGTATTGGTAATATTTTTGTACTTATATTTATAAGTAACTAGATCTCTACAAGATATTCTTACTTAAAAAATAAGGGACTGAAGAAGAAAAATATTTGTTCCATGTTTCAGACTGGACAGAGTGTTTTTTTTTCTAAAAATTAATTAAAATTAAGTTTCATTGTTAATTTGTTTTCTTATTTTTTTATAAAATTAAACATCTAGTATATAAATGGTTAAAATAATATAATATTTTATTTTAACCATTTATATACTTGACTTCAAAATTAGTAATTGTTTGTTAGTAATTAAAAACAGTATAACCTATTATTTACAAAAGTACATTCTGTTCTGCTTAGAATACATGTGTAATAAATAGAATATTATAAACAAAGTAGTTTTAAGTTTGTTTTTAAATCATAGGGGAGTGTTTTATATTGATGTAGATGATGATGTATAAGAATTTAAACATAAAAATATTAACAAATTTTGAAAACTAGTTTCAGGTGAGCAATATTCAGATAGTACATCAAAATCTAAATGTGGCCCAGCATCTTTAAAATCTCAAAAAGGTAAGATGATAAGCACAATGGCATGTGCATTATTGTTTGTGACATTGCCATTCAGTTAAAACTAGGTATCTCAATTAAATTAAGAATCTTAAGTAGTATCAATAAAGCAAGAATATGTATCTATTGAATACTTTTACAAGAAGACCAAATTTTAAATATTTACTAGAACCCTATTTAATTTACTGTACTCAGATTTTGTATATATATATATTCGTTTCGTATATACACTCAGAGGCACAATTAACCACCCACTTATATTTTTCGGTGTAATTTAAAAAAACATTTTAAAATGACTTTTTTTCTTAACAATCTAATAAATTGGATAATTTAAAATGATATAAGTGAAATAATTCAGTTGCTATTGCCTTAATTTTTTTAATTTTGAAAAAGTTAGAAATTACCGTTTAGCATACAAAATTAAAGGAGACGACAAACAAGATAAAACTTTATGTTTACATTAAAAACCTAACTTTTAATAATGAGTATTGCCTCCTCTGGCTTTTATGACCTCTTCCAGTCGATTTGAAAGACCATCCATAATGTCTTGAATATCTGACTGCGGTATATTCTCCCACTGCTCCAGCAAGACAATCTTCAACTTATTAATGGAGTAGGAGCGGTAACCCGACTTCGTACCTGTCTTTTGAGATTGTCCCAAATGTGTTCGATAGGGTTTAGGTCCGGGCTCCGAGCTGGCCATGGTAGCCGTGGTATACCCATAGCATCAAGGTACTCCGTAACCACTCTAGCTACGTGAGCATGGGCGTTGTCGTGCATTAAAAGAAAATCTCCAATAAATGGGGCAAAAGTGATAACATGAGGTTCTAAGACCTCTTCCACATACCTCTGAGCATTTACGCTGCCTCTTCCAAACAAAACCAACTCTGTACGAGCCTCATAAAAAAATCCACCCCATACCATTACTGAGCCACCTTGGTAGCCCACTGTTTCGACTACAGCACACTGTGCAAACCGCTCATCCGGCCGTCGATACACTCGCTGGCGACCATCAAGACCTCTTAAAGCTACTCTCAACTAATCAGAGAAGAGAACGTTCTTCCATTGCTCCATTGTCCAATCTGGGTATTGTTGAGCAAATCGAAGTCTAGCTCTGTGGTGCTCTGTGGTCAACGCGGGTACTCGAGCCGGCCGGAAACAAGTCAAATTACGCTCTGCAAGCCTTCTTCTTATTATTCAAACGCTAACACCTATATTTCGTACCTCAAATAGGCGATTACGAGCTTCAGGAGCCGTAGTGAAGCGATTTCTTAAAACATTGGATATAGTGAAGCGGTCATCTCTCTCAGAAGTGCACCTTGTTCGACCTTGTCCGGGTCTTCTGGAGTAAGATGTAGTTTCATGGTATCGTCGGATGGCATCTCGTATCGTGGTTCGAGGTAATCCCAGCATACGGCCTATACTACGCTGGCTACACCCAGCATCAGAAAGCGCCACCGCTCTAGCTGAAACAACTGCACCCAATGGCATTTTACTGAGTAAGAAGCAAATAAAAAACTCTGCCACAACTTAAGAACAAAGAAATTTGTTTAAAAACTTCACAAGCAACACTTTATGTACGCGCAAAACAATCAGTTCGAAAATCAATATTCGACTGAACTCAATAAAAGTGACCCACACTTGAGGGTATCTTTTAAAAAAGGGTAATAATTCTCTCATTTTATCATAAACTACCCACTTAACAAATTGTCATTCAACGTTATAAGAGTTTCGTTATTGTAAACGAAAGTTATGCCACTTTTGCCGGATGGGCGGTTAATTATGCCTCCGAGTGTATAATATATATATATCAGGGTTTTATGATTATACATCATGATATGTAGCATGATATTTATCTTTGAATAATTGATAATATAAATTATTCATTTACAATTATTCTTACAAAAACTTGTTTTTGGAATTTACTCCTTAAGAATTGATTTGCATATATAAGGGGCCCGGTATGAGAAAAATGTGAGGAGTGAAATCTATTGATGAATGACCTCGTTACGTTTTTGGTGCGCATCCTGTTCGAGCCAAAATGACTCTTAAATCCGAGAGCTTAGGTGAAAAAGAATTAAATTGAAACTACAGTGTATTTTGTTAGACCATAGATTTCTTTATTAGTTAGGTGACGTTTTGCCTATATGTAGCTCCAAACATATTTACAAGCGTGATGCAACGAACTACAGCGCCATCTATTTTGATACATATGAACTAAAATTTTAAATGTACAAATGGCGTATACATAATCGCCCACCAAGGACAAACTGATTTAATTAATATTTAAAAAAATGAAAATAGTCTGATAATAATAATTACATAATTTATCACCATTCCTAATGATATATATATGCACATCTGAAATTTACTATTGTAAAAAGTTTAATGTAAAATATTTTGTCGATTAGTTATAATAAATGTAGGTATATGAAATGAATAAATATATATTTATATATGTATATTATTTTCATTAATTTGTTAATTTACCCTTTCATACAGTATCAATCTTTTTTAAGTTAAATATACTCTTTTTGTGTCTGGCTAGACTATCGAACTTAAGGAGTAAACTCCAGTCGTGCGTCGGAGCTGACACACACAATTTTTTTAGTCATATATTGATAACTGATGTGCTAGGGAGCAAAATTCAATTTATATAGCAATTATCTTATTTTAAAGCATGCTATGATTGTTTTATAAAAGATTGTGGTCATTGAACTCAAATGCACTTCAAAGTCCTGTAACAGTGAACTTTATCAAAAAATCATCATTATTAAAATGTTACACTTTGTTAAACTATTAGGACATTTATAACTGAATTATTTTACACTTAAATTTTGTTGATGTTGTCTACAACTCACCTATTTATTTTAATCATATTTAAATGAAATAGATGTAGGACAAGATCCTTCTAAGCCACCATGCAAAAAGGCCAAACAATTGAGGCTCGAGAGGAAGTTACAAAAACTGAAGGAAAAAGGTGTTGATGTTACTAATCTGACGAATCAATCTAAAAATAAGGAAAAGCAATTGGAAGAATTTATAAATGACTTGCCAAAGGATGTTAGACATAAGTTAGAGGTTTGTATTTATAGTGTATTATTTGATTCATTTTTCCATTTAAAACAAATTGTAAATCGAGTCCAACTTCTGACTATTATATTATTTGTGTGCGATATTAAATTCTAGTATATCAACTCAGAAAATTAAACCCAAACTATTAGATTTAAGTTTTTGATAGTTGTAAACTATCTAGTTTGCTTTGTAGTTTTTTTTTAATTTGTTGAACTATAACAATTATCTGTGCTTATAAATGTCATGTTTCAGATAAAACTAGTTCGCACGAATCCACCGAGTCCTGAATTCATAGCAACAGCAAAAGAGACGCATAGAGTTTATGTTAAATATCAAACAGTGATACATAATGACAAAATCGAAAAATGTACAGAACCAAAATTCAGAGACTTTCTAGTCCAAAGTCCATTAATTGTGAGTATTAATATTTTCTAATATGTATATATAAAGTATGGTCGCCAAGCAGAGATAATTTCGTACAATGACCCCACACTACCCATCCTTATACAAAACGAAATTATATCTGCCCTGCGACCGTACACTATCTGAACTTTATATTACATATATTGAGTTAGTTATAAGTTTGTAGCAAGTTCTCTCTGAAAATATGAACCAACGTTAAAAAAACACTAGTAATAAGATACATTTTTACTGAGTAAAATAGGTTTGCTATGTTAAAGTAAATATCAAGGTAGAGCCATAAACTAAGTATAACATGGACCAAGTATTAAAACGAAATCTTTTTGTTTTTGAAATTTCTTGCCTGTTTAGATTTAAGCTGTGAGAATCAGAATATAAGGTCCTGGGGCCCAATTCTCGCGGCGTAGATATTATATCGGCTTCGAGATAATATCGAAAGTAGGGATATCTATTGAAAATATCTACTGATGGTAAAAAATGCTATTCTCGTGGATTTTCGATATTCCAATGATATTATATCTATCGTAGATATTCTTTCACTGCCGAATGCGTTCCGTTTTTCTCGATTAAGTTAACATCATAGTCTATATAAAATAATAATAAATTAGAGCAGAATTTTACAAGCAACAAAATGATATTTTATGAATTCCATTCATATTAAATATGTGTATACATTTTTTGAGTATAAGAAATCTCAACTTTACCTAAATTGTATGCGTATATAATTTCAACGTTATGTATAATGAAACGTCAATATTATTTAAAATTCTCCCTTTTCAGGGAAGGCAAAGGGAACAATGCCCATAAAGCCTAGTCTTTAGTTATATTAATCTTCTTTTTATTACATTCGAATGTCGGTGTGACGCATTCTAATCTTTCTTGGAGTGTTTGGCACGAAATTTATGGAGATGGTTTTTCTCTAAGCTTCTGTGAGGTAGTCAACACTACAATAAAGTTCTCGCGACCACTTGACCGGAATAGCGTATATTTTAAAGATTCCACTAATTCTTTAGTTGCGCAGACGGTTGTAACACCAAATCACACCAATTTTATTTCACAATATTCACTATGAACGAATTTTAGAATAATTAAAATAAGATGCCAACCGCACTCGCAGAAATCCCGCCAAAACTCCGTATCGTCAATAAGAAAATGGTGTCGATTCTGGCATGGTTCTCTAAACCTAAACGTAAATTTGACAACAGTGTATCCTTGTCATTCTCCATACAGAATGAAAAGGAGAGACTGATGTTAAATTTAGTTTTAAGTTTAGAGAATCTTGTCAGAATCGATACCAATGTCATTCATAACTTTAAAGATTTCTAACGAAATTTTTGTTTAAACGTATTTTTTTTATGAAGTCCGCGTCCCTCATTTCAAATGGGCCCTCTTGCTCTCACAACGGCGGCGCCTTAGCACAGCAGCAGCAATCACGTCATTTATTAAATCATTGACGAAAACATGAATCAACTCATCCATCGTTAATATAAACTGGTGTCGATTCTGGCACGATTCTCTAAATCTAAACTTAATCTTGACAACAGTGTTTCCTTGTCATTCTCTATACAGAATGAAAAAGAGAGACTGATAATAAATTTAGTTTTAAGTTTAGAGAATCACGCCAGAATCGACACCATTGTTTACCTACTTCTTTATTTACTAATTATTTATGAAGGCAGTTAACAACATCTTGAGGTAATAATAATTGGCAAAGACACACGACAACACAATAAATAATAGGTAAAAAAAGTGGAAATAACAAGATTGACATGCCAAGATCCATAGATATTTATATATCGAAGGCTCTTTACCAGTCGATGTATGTCTACTGATCATCCGTAGATAAATATCTATTGCGACATGGTGAGAATAGGGCAAAAGGGTTTTCCTTCGATAAAAGCCAGATCATTCGATATATATCGAAGGTGATATAATATCTATGCCGCGAGAATTGGGCCCCTGAACCTTATATTCTGATTCCTTAGATCCCAAAGTTAGCAGTCAAAGCACTTATTGTATAAATAAAAACACCAAATCATTGCAATAATATATTTTTTCTACACATTGACTTTCTTCAATACATCGTACATACGTACATTTCGGTGATTCATTTTTATTTACATTATGCCATTTTAAATGAAGATAATGGTCTCATCATCAGGAAGAGTACAGAGACGAAGGACCAACATGCGGATACGGCTCGTTCCACCAGCAGTACTGGTTAGACGGCAACATCATCGCAGTGGGCGTCATCGACATACTGCCCAAGTGTGTTTCTTCAGTCTACTTTTTCTACGACCCTGCTTTTATGAATTTGACACTCGGCACTTATGGTGCTTTGAGGTACGGTTGATTTTTATTATCTTATATTTCTTTCTATTTGTCAATTTAGGAGAAACCGTTCCACCAACGATATAAAATACCCTAGATACAACTTGCACTGGAAATGTGTCCCAATCAAGAAGTGCTTGAACACGACTCAAACACTTCTTGGGTCACAGTCACTCGCGAACCGTTGAAAAGTCAAGTTGCCGCAGAGCTCCGTAAAAAAATGCGAAAAAAATACTTATCGTAGGCATGTAAAGTGTTGTTTTTTCGACAGGTATTTAATCAATGTTTGTTAATTTAACACATCGAAGCAAATTTTGTTCTAATACTTACTATAAACTGATTTAAGAGAAAATACTTGTGATATTCAAATGCATGATCGGTAATATAACCGTCTCTTTTCCTCGCGCTCCGTACCTGCTATATTGCCAACAGCGCATTCAGAATTGCGCCTAGAGTCAAGGTATAAGGTCAATATTCTAAGGTCTATATTCTTCCACATATAGCAATAAGTCGTAAAATTTGCCTTTTAATTAAGACCTTATACAGTACGCATTAAAGGTGACTTTCAATGTTTATCTTACGGAGCGCCGTGGATCGTCCAATGTACCTTTTGGACATGTTTAGGGCACGATTTTGTTCGGTCCACCAGCAATACTGGTTGAACGGCAACATTATCGCGCTGGGCGTTATCGACTTACTGCCCAAGTGTGTTTCTTTAGTCTACTTCTACAATCCGGCTTATACGAATTCTACACTCGGCACTTATATTGACGTAAGGTTGATATTTATTATCAACCATATATCTTTGTAATTGGCTGGACGAAAACATAATCGCGGTGGACGTTATCGACGTACTGCCCAAGTGGGTTTGTCCGCTACTTCTACGATTCTGCCTAAATGAACTTAAAAATGGAGCAAAATTCAAATTCTGCTCAATTTTTAGGGGTTTTCTGCCATTAAAAATTAAAAAAAAAAATAACTTCTATCTGTCATTCTGAACGGTATCGGCGCGTTTTCACTGGATTCAATGTATTATGTGTGTAGTCCTTTAAACATTTCTGTGATTTGTTACAGAGAGATTGAGTTCACGAGGTATTTGAACAAATCTACGCCAGAACTTCAGTATTACTACATGGGGTATTACATACATTCGTGTAAGAAAATGAGGTACAAAGGCAACTTCTTCCCGTCAGACTTACTATGTCCAGAGACCTACAAATGGTTTCTATTATCGGAATGCATACCTAAACTAGAAATTTCTCCTTACTCGAGACTGAATCCCGACGTAGACAGTATTGACGAGAACCTACCCAATGAGACAGATTTGAATTACATGCCCATTTGGCACAAAGAAGCGGTAATGCTATATAAAATCTACAAAAGAAAATATAACAAGAAAAATGAAAATATCGAAGAACTCATGGATTACGCTCGGTTTGTTGGAAAGAAATCGATGAAGAGTATAATTCTATTTAGGTAGTTTAAATAAAAAGCTTTTAACGCTGTTTTACTAAGAAGATATACTAACCCAAAACTGTATTGATTTTATTTTAAACAAAGTATAACAATTGTAACATGAAGTTTGTACTTCTTTTTATTTAGTATAGTTGATTGTAAATATATATTTCACTGATTTTGTCTGATGTTCTCGAGTCAGTATTATTTAATATTTAAACAAAAGGGTTCTTACGTTAAGCTTTTTTTGTAATGGTATTTGTACGATTCTTTATAACTGATCAGTAGTAAAACCTACAGTTTATTTCCGCATTTATGCAGGTGCTTCCACACATACAGCACACATTTGAGAATCACAGTGTCTTCAGCTTAGGCTATCTCGTCTTTATATTTTCTGCATGAGATTATGTGTAAGCGATCTTTTACTTATGTAAACGGACATATTTCATTTCAGTGTCATACCCATCGTCGCTTGGCGTGGACCAACATTATCATTGCCATCCCCTAGTTTGTGTAGCCATCTACTTTGTTTCTCACAGCCGGAAAATCAAAAAGATTTTCCGTCGATTTTCAATTTATTATTCTTAATTTATGTCTTAAATCAATCCTGAATAGTTTCTCTACAAACTTATCTATATATTCGATGTGTAAATTAAAAACCAATACTAGATATGATAAATCGCAAAATAGGATATTTTTTTAACCCCTGGTAGAAATCATCCACTTGCATAGACGAAGGGATAAGTAATGATAATATTGAAGAATATTGAAAGACGTTAACTTTCAATCGTATTTCACGGGCGAAAAGAAATAGTTTCTTTATAAAAGACTGATCGAAAGCCAGTTTGAGATGGTGTAATGAACCAATAAAGGCTGATTAAAACATCTATAATGTTATTACTTATCTGTTTTTGTTGTGATACCACCTTAAGTGTGTAAGTATTTAGACTTACAATATGCTTTTCATAATATGTTTTATAGGTATGTTCATACTAAACCTTAGTGGGAATTTTTCTTTGATAATAATAGTCAATGCTTATTATAAAATATATTGTTTTTTAGGCTGTAACTAGTTCATAACTATTTATAATAACCTGTACCATTAAAAAGTGTGCTGGTTATTTATCAATGTTGTTTAATTTTAAACGTCGAATTGAACTTTTCTAAGTCTTGATCTTGGGTAAGTATAGGTAGCGGCAAACTTCTTAAGCAAAACCACAGACAAACCTGCTCAGTAGATGTTTTTGTATGTAAAATTCCTACTGCGCAAGCCTCCTTATCTATGCTTAATGCTCAAGAAGTTTGCCGGGGTGTCACCGGTAATCTGTATAATTCAGATATTCTATATAATACCTAGGAATTGTAAAGAATGCCCGGGCAACCTGGCAACCTGGAAAACCTCTAGGCAATGTATGAAATAAGTATTATGATTTATATTTTTCCATTTTATGCTTGTGCCAATAGTACATGCATAGGCAAAGCCTAGGTAATGTATAAACGATTCAGAAACCTACGATTGGTCTACGAGTAATCGAGGAACTTCACATACACCAACAAGAGATTTTTAAGGCAAGCGTATAGGGCCAATAAGCATTGAAGTGCTCCAACTTAGACCACACCGTCGGGTAGATAATACAAGGCGCAATCGTGATTAGATTTAGATTAAACGTACTCAAATCACATTGAACGCTGCTATGTTTTTCGAATATAAAGTGTTTATTTTCTACTGTTTCGTATGTAACGGTTTTTTTCTACAATATTATATCTACTTACATAGAAAAAAATCTACACATAAAATATCTAAATATTGTACCCAAAGAGTGGTCGCGCTTTTTTTTATATCATAATCGCAGAATTACTAGCAGAATGTAAAATACGAGAGTAATTTATTATGTGTGTTAACTAAACACTCACAATTTTAATGTGATTTGGTAAGACTGCCTACGTTTGATACATTTACCATCACCAAATCTTTGACTTTAATAGGGTGTACTTCTATCTCAACTTGACTTTACCCATAATACATAGTTGAGGTCAAGTTGGAGGACCTCGGTGGCGTTAGCAGTGCCTGATGTAGAGTTCTAACCGCCCTAGGCTAACTATGAATATGCGCCCCCTTCATGTCCTGTCCTACCTACCCTTTAATTCCCTAACAGGTAAATTACATTACAAGTACAGAAGAGCGCCTAAGTACCCTAACAGCATCGAAAAAATAGTTAACGTTGGTGAATACAGACTGATCGCATAGCGGAGATCAGGATACAACAAGGTTCTTCGATCACCTAAGTGGGGCGGCTTATGAAGTTCAGTTCAAGTATCCGACTGCTCAAATCGTTTTTCAGGGGGATTTTAATTCCCCTACAAGAACAGAGGTTTATTCCCACACCAGAGAACTGACCATGCTGGTAGAGAGGCTTACAAGCTTGCTCTGCCAATGAACCTTTCCCAGCTGGTAGACCAAGCGACTCGTGTACCTGCTGTTGTGCACCACACCGCTAATTATCTGGACTTTCTGCTGACGCCTGAACCAGACCGATACCAAGTGTCAGTTTCAACTCCCCTCGGAAGTTCCAACCATTGTCTGGTTAAGTCCAAATTATTACTGCCCCCGTCTGACTCCAGCCCCAAAGGCACCAGGCGGGAGTGGCGGTACTAATCAGCGGATTGGGATGAGATGCGTTATTTTCTGGCATCTTATTCATGGTTAAAGATAGCTAATGTTCCCTGTATGCCTTACAATTACTGTCAGATACAAATTCTCAGATATGGCAAAAAATAACGTTCGTCGTCGTTACCAGCAGCTGGTAACTTACCTAATCTATTCCAAGAAAATATTTTTTTTACAATCCTCCTTATACTTTTATGGAAGTTTATAATTTTGTCATATTTATATGTCTTTTTAACATGTTAAGGTATTAAACCCTAAAAGACTTTAGGGTTTTTTATCGCAGTTATTAGGTTTTCAAATTCAAACGTTATATTAACAGCATTTTCATAGCTAATGTGCTTCCTTGTTCTGCAGAATAAAAATATTTCAATCGTTAAATAATAAATTCGTTTTGGGTCTTGTCGTGTCTGAGTAACTGCATAATGTTACTTTCTTATCTTTGCAGATTCTTTACGAATCAGTCATTTATTAAATGCACAACGGGATCTTCCAGAACTGGTCTTACAGTACTAAAAGAGTAGGTAGGTACGTACGATGTTCTCGAGATAAAACGAAAAAAAATCTGTGATTCGAGTACTAAGGAGCAATGGCGTATAATGTAGATAAGTAGATACCTGCCTTAATAAATAATAAGAAGGGAACGCATTGAAAAAAGAGGAAAAATAAAGTACTGGTAATTTGAGATCGGGGTGGAAATTGAACTTTTAAGGGGGGAAACGGTTTATCGCGATTTACAGAAAAACTTTATCTGCTAACGAAAAAATCTAAATAACCATCTGGATTTTTATAAAAAAAATACTAAAAAGTGTAAGTAAACACAAAGGTTGCAGCCTAAGAAATATTAGAAGAAATTTGTCACGGCCAATAAGGTCGCGGTAGCATAATTAATTGGTCAGTATATCCACCAGATAGCGGATGGTGTGAGTTTAAGTCCCGTCCGCTTCCTGGAGCGAGTGGATCTTTTTCTAGTATTTTTTTTTAGTTTTAAACATCTAGTAAGTAATTAAATGTTTAAAAAATATAATATACTACAAAGGTTGAAGTGTAGATCTTTTAGTTACTACATAGAATTTTGCCATTATTAAGATTTTTCGATAGGAGTTGTAGTTTTCCCGAAATTTGCGACAAACCGTACCCTTAGCACGAACCATTATCGAATTCGAATAGTATGCGAGTCCGAAATGTCATTGTCAAATGTGTACTGTACCCCTAGCACGAACCATTATCGATTTCGAATAGTTTGTAAACCGAAATGTCAATGTCAAATTTTGTATGGAAACTTGAACAGCAGCGCTACTTTCGACGTAACGGGAACTAAAAATCAGTACACATTTGACAATGACATTTCGGACTCGCAAACGTTATGAATTCGATAATGGTTCGTGCTAGGGGTACCGTTTTCCTCCTTAAAAAAGTTGAGAATCGTGACGCATTTGCGTATGCTGAGAAAGTTTTCCATACAGCTAGGGAGCTGGTAGCAGTAATTTTTATATGATTTTATCGTCTGGCAGAGGTTGATAATATTAAAGCACTAAAGATAATAAATAAACTAGAAAATAATCATTTTAAACTATTTCTTCCATTCATTAATTACTGCAAAATCAAATAGGATCTTGCCAAAAATGCAAATAAAATAAGTGTTATAAAGGATATTATCGCTTCTGTCTATAGTAAATATTAATACATTGCATTCAATATTAAAAAAGAAATGTTAGTGGCAGAAGTTTTTCTTATTGTATTTTTTTCTAATTAATATGTTATATAAAAAGATAACTACTTCATCGGCAGGCAGACTAGAATAATTATTGAAATTAATTATTTATAAGAGACAAAAGAAATACTTTTGCGACTATGATGCATTGTGTTTACATTTATGACGTTGCATTAATAATCTGTTTGTTGTAAAAGATTAAAAAACAAAATAAAAACGAACATGTGTCGGTTCACATGCGATAGAAGTGAAAAAACCTACAAAAATGTGAACACATAAAAATCCTTCATGACTAGGTACTTTAAAATACAGGGCAAAATTAAATATTATATACTTAAATTGTTTCAAAAAATAAAAAAAAGAAAAATAAATAATTAAGAAAATAACCGAGCTCAGGATTGAAGCACCGATCATTTGTTGTCAACCCCAAGACCGGCTATCTGTCTTTATTTAAGAAGAATTACAAAATTACGGATGTGTTGTGACCTTGTGTCAAATACTTTTAAGTTTTCGTTTCATCGAGTTTCAAATCACAATGGGGCTAAAGAAGTTTTCACTTCAATAATTATAACATCGTTTCTGCCTTTAACTATATTTCTATTAGTTATGAGAAGCTTAAAAATGAAAAAGTTAGGAAAAAAAAATACGTGTGGCACTCGGGGACTGCCGCGGTAAAGCTATTGCATAGCATTTTTTATCAACTTAAGCAATTATAATTATTTTATTTATGCAGTTTTTTTATATCAATTCAAGTTTTTCCTTTGATATTAATTCAAGTTACACTTTTTGAGGGTGGTGACCGATAAGCAAACATTTCTTTTCTTTTATTGAATTAATGAGAAGTTAATATTGTTTAAAATGAAAACGAATGCGGGATTTGAACCGATCGACCGCGGTGATGCGTCTAAAGCTATACAATAGTTTAAAAAAACGATACTGTATTCACGAAGGCAGTATTATTTTATTACCTGAGGACAGCTGCAACATGTACAAATAAGCATTCACTAATATTACTTGTGTACATTATATTCGTTCGCATGGAAAAGAAAGCTAGAAAGAATAGGCTTTTTAAAAAGGGAGGAAGGTCCCAGAGAGAAATAAAAAAAAATATAGATATATTTTTAATTTTTTAAGCATTTAACTGCTATATGTTTAAATGTAATTAAAATTTGAATAGACAAATTTCCACGCGGGCCAGGCGGAGAATGGACTCGAACCCGCACACTTCACTATTACACTATATATCATACAAAAGCATTGACCATTATGCAACCTTGGCCCTAAAAAAGAAAAGAAAGTTTTTCTGTGCGAGATAATAAAAAAAAACAAAAGTCGATTGTTTGAATTTTTCGTCTTAGGTTATTTTACGATAAAACTTACCGTTTTGATGAAAATCGCGAAAAACCCATTTTTTGACTTTGATCTCGAGTCAATGAACGATGGGGAATTTAGAAATGTTATTTTTAATTATGTTTTTAACAATTTTACCCAGCCATTTATTTACCTTTTATTGTCTAGATTGACCGGATTAAATACTTTAACTCAGGTTAGTTAGCGCTTTCCTAAAGAACTTATTGACGTGTCTGGGATTTTACCAAAACAATACTAACAATGGTCATCTTGTCTCGAAATAAATTCAAAGTTTTTTTGAGAACTTGCTTGTTCAAAAGTTTTTGTTGTGTTGATGGAAATTCGTAAGCCTTACGTTAAGTTCTAGAACAAAACAGTCTCTTGTTTATTTTGCAGCTAAATTTAGACGGGATGTCAATTGCTTTGATGGATGAACGTGTAAATGTTGGCCGAGGCGAAGCATCAGTGCTTAGTTGTGGCCAAGGCTTGTATAGTAGGTAATTTTCTCAAATAATGCGCGAAAATGAGATGAACTTCTTAGCAATCCATGGATTCATCGTGCAAGGATTTGCGAACCAGGTGTAGGTTTAAAGAGGCCCCCTTTGAATTGCTCATCAACACTCACCTTTACTGCTCGAGTTGCCCGCCCTTCCTAGTCAAATTTGATAGGAGCCTGTTAGTGCAGCCCTAGTTACTCCTTCCAAAATTGAACTTACTAGAGTTCTTGACAGGACTAGGTCTTTTAGAAGGTTATAGAGAGATTTTCCTGGTATACCTCTCGCTCTTGATTTTACCGCATATAAATTAACTAGATAGCCATTTTTAAGTTAGTTCGTTTCTTAGATCGTAATATTTATTCAATTTTATTGTATGGTCTTTTGGAATATTAGTTTCCCTGTGTACAGTAAACTCTATTAGTACTTTAGGTTTGATGTGCCTAGAAAAGAGGATATGTCCAGCCTGGATGACGGAACACCAATATCCTCTGGTTTTTAGTTAATAGTGTTTTTCATACGTAGCCATTAAAATAGTCCAGTCAGGTGCAGTACTTAGGATTGCGAAAGGGTTGCTTTTCGAGTTAACAGTTGAGCCTTCCTGTATAAAGTTAATTTGTTTTTCATTTGTGGTTAATCCTTTTTGGGCTCTAGCGAATGTAATACTTGCTGCTTCACGTATGTACCCCTATCAAGGAGCACCTTGCAAGCTACCAATATGTCCCTAGCAGTACCTTTTTCCTCACCACATATATAACACGATTTTTCAGAGGCTTTCCCTCATCTTAGTAGGTTACTCTGGTCTGGGAGGGTCATTGGCAAGGCATTGAGATATAATTTTAGTAGAGCAGGAGACTAATCGAGTACGCCACTGCAGAGGCAATGTAATGCAGAACTCACCTATGGTTAACCACTCACTTTGCATTTCTAAATCCATTGCGTGCACTTTATAGTTAACATTTTCATCTTGTTGTGGGAAAGATTTTATCATGTCTCGGTCCTCCTTTTTCTTTGCGGAGCCCAGCCCGACTCTATCAACCTGTGCACCTGCCATAAATTCTTTATGGAATTGAAGTCTTTAAACTCAAGCTCTGTAACGCGTTGGTTTTTTGGAAGTGATGAGACCATTTCATCCTGGGTTTGTCCCAAGACATGCATCTTGTTGATTCTGAGGTGTTTATAGAGTTCAGATGGCTTCTTTAACTTTATCCCAAAACTATTCTGATATCTAAGTAGAGTTGAGGGATCAGCTGAATGGGCTAGTCCAAGCCATAACTTCAATGTCTTTATGATATCTGCATCAATGGTGTTACCAATGTCATATACAAGGAAAAGACAAGTCAGACAATTGTCGTATAAGACAGTTTAGTACAGTCAATCTGTAGGTTGAGTGGTGAAAAAAAAACCTAAAGGTAAGTCTTGTTTTTTCTGTTGCCAAATGACGTCAGTAAGCCACCTTGGCGATGGGCATGTTCAACTCGTAGGCGTTTTTTGAAAAACTCAAAAAAACCTTCAAAAAATTTTTGAAACGCATTTTTCTTGTTTTGTATGCATTTTAGAAACTTTTTTTTCGACCATAATTGTAGAGGGCGTTGAGTCCTACAATTTATGTCATTGTTGCAATCTCGTACAACAAAAAATGCGCATTGTAGGTGGCGCTAAAGTCTCAAAAAAAGTGTTTTTTTCACTTTTTCACCCTGAAAATATCATTTTAGTGGAAAACTTTAAATGGAAAAGTTGTTCCGTACATAATTATCAACAACTTTTGTATAAACAATTTTTTTGTATTACTTACCGTTTTCAAGTTATAAATTGCGCAGGTATGAAAAATCCAATAGAGCGGTTTTGGGCAGTTCAAGTACACATTTGCAGTGCACATTTCAATGTACGTTTTACTATTGTCAAGTGGGGCTACTAGGGTGAAAAAGTGAAAAAACACTTTTTTGAGACTTTAGCGTCACCTACAATGCGCATTTTTTGTTGTAAGAGATTCCAACAATGACATAAATTGTAGTACTCAACGCCCTCAAAAAAAAGTTTCTAAAATGCATACAAAACAAGAAAAATGCGTTTCAAAAATTTTTTTAAGGTTTTTTTGAGTTTTTCAAATAACGCCTACGAGTTGAACATGCCCGTCGCCAAGGTGGCTTACTGACGTCATTTGGCAACAGAAAAAACAAGACTTACCTTTAGGTTTTTTTTTCACTGAAACGATATTTTTTTCGACAGATTGACTGTACTAGTTGTCGTATATACATTTTAGTTGCTGAACTAGCTTATTTCAGTTATTAAGAAAATTATTGACAACTGCAGCATAATACTTGGGTTTGTCCGTCCATGCACAGTACTTTTCAAAATAAATGACGACCAAAGAACAACAAGCCCGTTCGACATTCAAAATAAAATCTTTGATATCTTCTTAGTCCAGGCAACGAAAAGGTATAGAGGAAAATGCTTAGAACACAATTTTTGACTTCGTAACTTTGTTAAAAATTGTGTTCCAGGCATTTCCCTCTATACCTGTTTTTGAGCATTCGTTGCCTGGACTATCTTGGTTCTCATGTTTTCGAGTAAAAAATCTTTCCATTTTTAAACAACACACAATATGACTTTATTATGTAATTTATATGGCCGCAAAAAAATTTTATCGACCGCTGCTCCTATGTATGTGCTCGGTACAGCGATTTCAATATATCCTGATTTCTAAGCATTTTTGAGAAATAGTACATTACTGCAACGGTCAGCAAAAGAGGCATTGATGGACGAACGTGTAAATGTGGGTTGAGGCGAAGCCGAGGCACGCATACGTAAGTCTATCAATGCCTAATTGTGGCCAAGGCTTGTATAGTGCTGTTCTCAAATAATGCGCGATGATGAACAACATTAATTTTTCCCTTGTAAAAGTGTTCATTTGTTTTTTTTTTTCATAAACAGCTCTCTTTCTCTATTTCGTAATCTAGTTCGAAATCTGTATAAAATATTTGAACAGTCACCGCCTTGGTTGCCATGTTTCGGTGTAAAAGCTCGTTCCATTTTTAAATTAGACGACAGATATGAGTTTACTATGTAATTTATTTGGTCGCTTCTAGCGCTTTAGCGTGTTTACACGACAGATATGGATTTTCATACAACTTTTGCCGGCCGTTGCTCGCATGTGTGTGGCCAGAAGAGTCATTTCCATTTATCTCGAAGAAGGTTGTCAAAATAATATTCACATTTCCAAGCATCTTTGAGAAAAAGTAAATAATAATTAAGTACTTATTATGTTTTAGTCTTCATAAAATTTAATTCATTTAAAGTAGGTAGGTACTACGATAAGATTTGGGGATTTCTTTCATAGAGCAACATGGGTGTGTTGCTCTATATCACACGACACTAATCCGGTATACTAATCAGGTATAGCTATATATTTAGAAGAAAATATATTCGGAGGGAACTTCGCGAAGTGATTTTAAATAGGTATATAAGTATATATGCTTCAGCTTATTACAATTCAATATGAATCTTGATCGACATGTTGATCTCGATGATGCTGGAGCGATTGAAAATTATCTATTTGTAAAAAAAAACAAAAACAACACCGCGTGTACAAAGGTTTCTTATAGTTATCAGTTGAATTGACAGCTCGAAAAGGACCATTATCAGGTGATATGCGTCAATACACGAGAGAAAGGAGAAGTTCTCTTTATATCTAAGTGTTACCTCGCTAATTCGCGCCGATGTGGATGGTCGAGGCGCGTGAAGCCTCCGGACTGCCGTACAACGCAGTCACAGAAAGACAGCCGCGCGCGCAGCCCGCGGTCACGGCCTATCTAGACCTACGTAACTGTCGTGCGGAAATCGTGTGATTACAGAATAAATACGTGAAAACAAAATGAAACTACACTTTAAAATATTCGGTGAGTATGAATGCTCATGCAACTTATAAAATTAGACGTACTTTAAGTGTGAATATCAGAGTTAGTCGGCTAAGGACGAGGCCGGCGATAACAACAGTACTTAAATTGTTAATGGATTCCTGCAATTACACTTTTTTGCTATAGTCTATCTATAGATTTTTCTAGTCGAAGATGAGTGAAGGACAGCCTGATAGAAAGTTTGTGATTTGCAAATATTTGCAAACAAAGCAGTGACAATCTTTAATTAAACGTTAATATATTACCTACGTAAACTTTTTGTAACTTTGTTAGATTTTTTCTTATTTGCTTAAAGTGTTTGTATTTTTTTGGAAATTCCAAATCACCTATTTTTGACAATTATTTCCCGTAGTTATTTGGAAAACAATAATATACAATAACCTGATAAATAATGACTTTACGTCTGGCATATAATAATGGGCCAAATGTAACTATTTAGGGAATACTATCAATGAAAGCACAGCAAGACCCTTGTTCCTGTATTACAGACAAAACTTAGATAAAATAATGTCGTTAGGTCTAATGCCGGCACTTAACATAGCTGTCCTTATTTGCTATTTATAAACTAGAAAACAGTCTCTCCTTTTCATTTCTTAAAGATTATGATAAGGACAAACTTATTCTTTAATATGAATTTCGTGAAATTTCTAATCACTATTGAATTCCGCGGTGAAATGTGAGTTCGTTCTTACAGAACAACACTGCTGTTGTTAAAATGACAAATAGAAAACACGAATAGCCATGTGAAGTGCCGGCTTAAATAAGAACTTGATTTTTTACTATTCTTTATTTCAACGGTACATTAGCGAATGGTATTTGTCACGGTACTTGGAACTTTAAGGTCGTGGCCGGAATGATTGGTTGATTTATTCAGTTATATGTTTATTTTTATCGAGCGTCAACAAATATACATAAATTTAATAAAAGCTTTTTTGTATGCCTTACACATATATGACAACAATTGACAAAACTATAGATAACAAAAGAAAAAGAAAATATTTTCATATATAAAGAACTACTAGTGATTCGCCCTCGCTTCGCTTCGGTGTAGGCTGTAGTTTGTGTTTTACGTATATTATATATACAGTAGGTAAGTTAATAAACGGTATATTTGCCAAATTTCATCCAAATCCGTTCAGCCGTTTTAGCATGAAATTAAGAAAAAAAAACATCTATACAAACATAATATTTACTAATATACAAAATATTTATACTTTTTTCCCGAAAAAATGAAAAGATCTTGTAAGATTCTCAAAAAACTAAACTATGACGGGGACGAAGTCGCGAGCGGAAGCTAGTTAATACATAGTATTAACTTTCCGTGAAAAATTTGCTAACTAATGGTGTCACTCGAGTATAGCCGAGGATGGCTATAATAGGTACCAAACTATTGTAATTATTTAGCTAAAAATCTGTTGCCAATCAAAATAAAAAAAAGCATTGGAGGAGAGCAACTATTGAATATACAGACTGAATCGGAAAGGTTTTCCTCAACGCGTCGGTGTGAGTTCGTTTCGTTTTAGTTTCTGTACCGAATCTGCATAGATTCTTTACAGAGCGGATACACAGCACAGCTCTGTACCGAGTGCAACTGAACTATTCGACTTGCATGTCCCGTTTCCCGTCACTCCCGGAAACAAAATCGTAGCAAACAGAACGAAACGATACTGCACCAAAATCGAGCCAGCCAAGAAGTGGTTCTCGGTAAAGAATTTGCAGATTGGGTACAGAAACAAAAACGAAACGAGCCCGCACCGGCGCGGTACAATTAAAAGATTAAGTTACACAACTTGATTAAGGATGAGAACAATGCATGTAATTAATTTAGTTTTCTAAGTATTTGATATATAATGTATTTTAATGTTCTAGGAGCTCATTTGCGCGGGAAAGTACTTGATGTTTTCCTTGTTACAATATTAAATTTCGAACTTGTTTCTTATTATTGAAAAACGTGACTACTTTTTTTCCTGATGTAAATTATTATAATGACGTACACTTAATTTATAATAATTAGAAGATGAAGCTGAAATCATGTTTTTTATATATCGTGATAATTATATAGACTTAGCACATTGGATGTGATTTTATAGGAATTATATAAATTGTTTTGACACGTTAGCATAGTAATTTCTATAATCCTTATTATTATAATTGTTTAATCATAATAACGAAAAATATTACAGACTCATTTATATAACATTTTAATTTCATTCGGGGCAATGTAATGATAAATTTGAGCAAATTTTAATAAAATATATATGTTTGTCTTTAGTTACATTATTTTTTACCACTTTTGAGTAATATAACATTTGGTTCTTTGAGTTATTGTTTTTAAACTTTAATAGTATTCATTATTATAATTAGGAAGATGAAGTAACATGTTTCAGTGTTATAAATGAATCGCAGTATGTTCGTTTCATCTCAATTTTTATCTGACATTACGACTGTGTTATTTGTATGTTATTATTATGCTCCTAGTCTTTAATTACTTATGATAACAGCATCTTATAATTACATGGCATAAAAATTATGATGGTTTTTATTAAATAACGAAGGTTAAATAAGTAAGTACTCAAGTATTGTGTTTTGCATTGAGAACCAAGAATGTGACCTTAATTTTGGAATTTAATAAAAATCTTCATTATGAATATAAGATAATATAATTTCCTTGACCGTTTAACGTCTTGTAGGTAATCTTCAAAGTTGTAAATTATTTCTATCTGCATATAAAACTAATAGCCATTTTATATTACTTAGATAAAACTAATATAGTAACAATAGCTTAGTAAGTAAAGGGTCATACCGCCCATATAAAGTTAAATGAAAAAGTCAGTTGCAAGGCAATGCGGATGCATTCACACTCACCATACTAGGCGAGAACACTGAAACCGTGCTATGAGATATTGGATTCTGTAGTTTTATAATATTTTATTATATTTTTGAAGTGAAAACCTCTTAAGCGGCGTTGTACACTTTTTTTGTAATGGGTAAAATATGTTAAACTCGCGTCAGGACACGTGGCCTGATCGCGTCAGGACACGTGACCTTATCGAAAATTCGCAAGACGAAAACAATAAAATTGGAAAAGTTGATAACTTTCAATATATTGGACGAAACATAGTAATATTTTATTTTATCGTATTATAATAATAAATCTCTATCTAGGACGTCCAGATGATCAAAAAACTTATTATTTCAAGTTCCTCCATGCTTTTGAGTCCACGTTAAGCCCTTGGTCTCGGCTGCATCTGCAGCTGTTAGAACCCACCAGTCTGTACTGGGCCCGCTTAGTGGATCATGGCCCAATCTCACTATTTCATCCATCTGGCCTTTCGCCTGTGCCCCACCAATGTGGACATTAATAGGCTGATGGTAATGATAAACAGGGTAGCACATGAACCGGGGGGTGGTACGGTGGGCACTAGGCCGCGTACTCAGCCCCCACGCGCGGGCCTTCCTGCGCACGTCTGCGGGGTCCCGGCAATATCTCGGGAAAACCCTGCCATGGAACCCCGGCGAGGCCGGGAGGCTGCTGGATGCGTAGACGCGGAAGAATCACTAAACGGGGACCCCACGGCTTCACATTAAACAGCGTAGAGGGTATTCGCAGGGTTTTTAGCGGATATTATACCATACAGCGCCCGTAAGAGTTTCGGAGTCCTCAGTGGGCAGCCACTGCGGGGGCTCGTAAAGCTTGCGGGAGCCAGGTGTGAGGTCCGTTCGGCGGTGTATCTCTTAAAGGCATCGTCGTCTGTGAACTGAGGTTTTGCCTGCATTAAAAAAAGGCTAGCACATGAACATTCCTGCTAGCTAGATACACGTGTTGTCTTCATATAGTGTGCTTGATTTAGGTATGTGATTTTAAAAGTAAATGATTGTTCACATGCTCAACAATGTAGGTCTGTAACAAGTATGTGTCTATTGTGTGAACTTCATCCACGCCCAGGCTTGGCTGTCCATTCAACGTTTTGCAATTGTCACGGTGTTCGGTCGGCCTTGACAGATACGGCTAAATGCATAGTTCCGATGTGTTTTGTACGTTCTTTATTCTGCCTACAATAATTTGCGGTTAATAAAAACTCGTGTGGTGGCCAAATCGTGTCTCGACAGGTCAACAATTCGAGATACATGAGAACTTAATTTTAGTTACTTATTATATAGAACTTTTAATAGGCAGATAGACCAGAAAGTTTTCAGTGGAATTAAAAGTACTGTAGTTTTTTTTAAGTCTCACAGAAACCTAAAACTTCTCGGGTATAAAATCTGGGAAAACTATTAGCAGCCATGTCTTAATCCAGGTAATAAACAATCTGTGTGCCAAATTTGATACAAATCCTTTCAGCTTAACATACAAAGATACCGAAAAACATACAAATTTCCCTAATTATAATATTATAGATAGAATAATAAAAGTAACAGCCACGGCTCCTCTCCTCTCCCTCCTCCACGGATTTGAGACCGGGCCAGTTGCTGTAAATACCTAATTTGATATATTTCTGGGGCTAACCTTATAATCATATCTACGGGTGCATACGTAAACAGACAGTACTTTTCGGTACTTAACTGTCTATGAATAAAGGAACACAGGTGTAATGTACCTATAGGTACTGGGATTCCGCTACTACCTACAACCTAGGACCCCATAAACAGAATACAAATATTATAACTTTAGAATTAGGACAATTTATATAGTCTAAGTTCAAAAATAACTAGAAAAGTCTGTTTTACTATAGGCAGAATGATGGAAGAGATTTTTAATATGCAGCGAAAAATTGTTTAGCGATTGGCGATTTTCAGTTCTCGCCCATAGTTTCCGCTGATTATAACCACTCATATAGAAAAAGGCGTAGCTCTATATGGTTCGATGAAAAACATATAAAATGAGAGTGATGACCCGTGATGACCCTCAGTGATGACCTTTGCTACGGTTGTAATTTTATAATTCAATGATTTTTTAAAACTATTATAATCTTACACATTAATCCTGTTAGTGTTTTTTGGACGATGCCTTTGGTTCATCAACAAAAGTAAGCCAAAAGGGCGTTGGTCGTTTTGATGTCTGTTTCATGGGTTAACCTTACATATTTTGCCGATCTCACAAGATATACTTACGTATCGTATGCAGTAATGTTTGTATATGTATGTTTATATGAGCATTGACGTTCCTATCGCATAGGCTGCGCAATAGCAATAAATAGGATAATTATATGATATAATGAAAAATAAGAAAATCTGAATAATAATTTCTAATCTTGTCACTCTTTACTGTTCAAGTGATTCAATGCACGGTATATACTTTAGGTTGGTACTTTTTCTCTCATAATAATCAAGATTTTAAATTGAAAACGCATTTAATTCATTTTTGTATTGATAACCTTAACCGTTTAGTCCCACTTGTTCTTCTACGATCCAATAGCAGAACTAGTAGGACTAATGAGAGTTTTTGTTCTCACAAGTCCTACGTCATATTATTATATTCCATCACACTATAAATTGTTGTCACTACTCTAGTCATACACATCAACGCTCATTGACGTACTTAAGAAAAACGGCCACGCTTTTTTGGGAAATGCGTAGCAAAATCCCTTAGCGTAGCGAAAACCTACGTCCATGATATTAGTAGTGTTTGTTGTGCTGGGCCACACTAACGGGAAATGCGATTCATTATCACGATGATGGACGTTTAACGTACAGTACGCGTGCAATCTGAATGCAGCGGGGTATGAGGTTGGCGGCTTACACTCCGGCACCTCGCACGCCTGCAGTGTATTAACTCGAGTTGTATTTCCAGGCACTAGCGCATTCTTCAGAGTTGCACTCAGATTGCGTGTACTATACCTCAAACGTTCATCATCGTGATAATGGTATTTCCCCTTAGTGTGGCCTTAGGACGTAATGACGTTGCGTGATTAAGCATATACTTGGGCTAAGTAGGCTGCGCCAGAGGTCCTTCAAAATGTCAACAGGTTCTTTTACAAGCCTAATCCATAATACATAGATTTAAATATAGATGACTTTTGCAGTGACGTAGTTTCATGTTGTAGGTAGAGCAATATATAATTTAAATGCTAAGATGTGAAGTCGAAAGGAATACACTTGTTTGACGTCGAATCTTGCGCTATTTCGACCAAAACGTAAGATTTTCCTGTTAGCGTTTAGTATTGAAACAATTTTTGAAGTCACTGCGAATAAATAGAATCTGCTGCAAAGCTTTTGCGCGGTTTTATGATATATTTACAAGGGTAGTATATTTTTTTATGAAAGCTATATTAAACTCTTGCAATACTCCCAGTGGAATTGCAAATAAAAGCTTACAGTACGGTGCTAACAAGTGCAATGAACGTAAAAACCTGGATGGATGGTAATTAACGAGCCTGCGCCGGCGCCGGTCAAGCCGCACCGCGCCGGCGCCGCGTCGGTGGCGACAAACTCTCACTAGTGATGACTCTTTAAATGGAGATTCTGTAAAATAAAATAACACTTACTAAATGCATAGCTTAAATTTCAAAAATTATGTAGTTTAATATGCGTCTTTACACGGCAAAATAGTGTAATATCTGTTGAATGAGCTAGTAATAGAAATATCTATTCTTATGTCAAAATTCCGAATAAATTAAATCCTTAGTGAGATTGCATCTTATAGAATTGACGTGCTGTTCCAAAATGGGAGTACGTGACTTTGCTACGTGACAAATAAAATGAATATTGCATATATTTAGTAATCACCACACATAAAAAAAAAGCTTAATAATATTCACAGAAATTCATAATCAACGATCATTTATATATAAACCTTGTTTATTTTCTTGTGTGAAAAATAATTTTTAATTAAAATAAACAATTGCAAAAGAGATTTATTTAAATAATAAAAGGAAATCTATACTAATAATATAAACCTGAGAAGTTTGTTTGTTTCGTTGAACGCGCTAATCTCAGGAACTATTGATTCGAATTTATTTTTTTGTGATAGATAGCCTATTTATCGAGGTTTATAGGCTATAAAACATCATGATAAGACTAGTAGGAGAGGAGCATCAATGAAAAATGTTGCGAAAACGCAAAAACAATATTCCTTTTCAGAGCTTTCGTTGCGTGCACTGCGTAAACGTTAACCGTTTAAGATTAGATACACAAAAATTAGGTGGGAAGAAATTGTTCTCCTATAAAAGTTCTAAATAAAAGTACAGGACAGCATATGTCTATCTTTTAAGGTTGACGCACTATAACCTTTTTTACTTAAATTAACCACATTCATCCACTGTTGGGCGACACGAAGTTCACCGTATCCCAATATAGTAGTACGCTACTTATAAGTTTGAGGCTTTAATAATATGATATATTAAAAAAAAACCTGTCCTGATTCTTAACATATCACTTTGATGGTTGTTAATATTCTCGCGTACTCATGAGTACGTCAGTTGATAAAGTATGTGTAAATCCCTAGTACATCCCTATGTGAAATCAGCGTTTTTGCTTTCTTCGTCAGACGCGGACGTAGGAAACTTCCAGAGTGCGGGCCCTCGGTGCCGCTCGTCTCGTCACCGTTACGCAAATATCTCATTAGAATGTATTAAGTATAGCTTTAATAGGTACATTTCAACTCACAGCTACAAAGAGTTCGAGAAAAACTGAGTTACATCTTATATGCAGAGGGTAATAGACATTTCATATTGTTTTAATGGTGGCACTTGTGAGTGTTTAATTAAATTTATTTTTCGTTAAAGTAACGTCGAAACTAACCAAGAAAGATCTAAAATAACTTTAATATAACTTATAAAGATAAATTTGACACCAAGACTGATTACGGATAGGAGTCGTCATCTTAGTACAAAAGTATAAGAAAGAATTTTAGGAAACTTCCTTCTTATTAAATATCGCCACTTTTTGGACTCGGAAGTAGAAAAAGTGGCAAATAGGCGTTTAATTCATTTTTTTTACATTTGTGAAATAACGCCCATTAAATTAAATTAAATTTAAGATAATTATAGAAATATTCTCATTTTTTTATTGCAAGAAGGGCTATCTTTTTATTACCTATAAATACAGAAAAAAAACTTTAAGCCTCTGACGGGGGTAGATGGGTAAGTTAAAAAAAAACAAAGCAGCCAAAATAGTTTATCTCACATTAATGCCAATAACTAAATTTTTACATTACCAGTGTTAAGTATAGCTAAGCTTCAAGGCCTCCACTGCTGAAGTACAAACCTTTCCTATGGACGGAATAATGAGAACAACAGGGGCATATTTTAAAATATTGCGCGTTCAACCAAAAAAATGGTGAATTCAATACAACGGCTCCTAAAGTACGCAACAAAATTTTCACTATCAGTTAAATACATTTTCATGAAAGGTTTATAATTACTCGTATATACAGAAATTCACTGTGTAAAAAATCAATACAAGCCTGAGAACCAAAACTGTAGTCTACCTACACTACAGCTCTACACCGAATAAAATGAAAGTACTCGTATATGTCACTGACAAATGTCTTTAAATGCAATGGCTTAAACCGCCCCTAGCAGGCTGCCGCCCAGGGCCATGGCCATACGTGCCTGGAAATCAAACCACGCAAGACCAGTGAAGATAAGTGGGTGCTAACATCTGAAAACGTAGCCGTGTCGAACGGCTAAGTGTGCCTATTGGATCATAAAGGATCTCGAGATATTTTTATTTTTAAGCACACATTATGAAATTATTATTAGTAAGCTTAACTTAAAAGATTGTACAGACCGGACACACTAGCCACTGTGACATCAAACTCCTCGATTAATATAGGTACTTAAGTGAATAAAACAAAACTTGTGTGTTGTCACTAAGCGTAGCTACGAGCACTTCAAGGACGATTCCTCTAAATGGTTCGTTTAGACTATGGAACATCGTATCACTAAATTTAATTATTACTAAGTAATTTTTTTAATTTTGTATTTTGGGCTCAATGTAATGGATATCTTTAGGAATAGATGATTTCTTATATTCATATATTTTAATTATTATCTACGTAATCCACGCGTTGATGTCATTTACATACAGCCGATGCATTCGATCGATATAAGTATGCAAGCTCTCGATAGAGTAAACTTTTGATTCTTATAACATTTTGTAATTTTATTTGCATAAAGTGTTCAGTTTCCTCAATTAAATATGCAAACGTTTAGTAAACATTCACTGCTATGTACGACCTCCAAAAGCCAGTTTAGTGTAGACGATGAAGGTGATTGGAGATCCCTCTGACGTTTCCGAGAAGAAGACCGATTAAACAAAATCATTGCCAAAATACGTAGGTTCTGATAAGTTACTTAAGATTCATGGTTATGATGAAATCATAGTTCTTTTTCAAACTACGCAATACAGTATACAGCCTCATAACGAGCTCATTTTTGAGAGCGTGTTCGAACTTCCAATATCAGGTTTTGTGATTTTAATTTTCATTAACAATATTTAATTTGATTCGTCGGACGTCGCGTAGTTCCCGATGTCAGTTTGATTAATTTCACTTGCATCATGCCACAATTGACTCACTAAACTAGTTTACACTTTTTAAGATGTTTATTTTTACGCTTTCGCTTTGGCCAGGCTCATTTTTGTTTTTTAATATTTTAATACATAGATGCAATTTGTCAATGAGGTGTTCTTGATATTGGCGTTGTATTGGAAAGTTTTCTTCCGCGAACAACTCGTTGCGAGGTCATGCATTCTGTGCGAACAGCTAAGTGTGCCTATAGGCGTGTCACCTAAATAAATACGCGCAAACAGTTCCTTGATTGGTGCTGAGGTTTTTGTCACCTATCTGAGAGTCAATCTTCATTTGTTAGTACTTGCAACAATCAATTTGTTACTGATGACGACCTCCGTGGTCCAGTGGTTTATACACCAGGTTTCGAATTCATGACTTGAGAGGTCCCGGGTTCGAATCCCGGTGGGGGCAGATGTTTGTGTGATGAATACGCATACACATACAGCATTTGTACTCCAGTCATGGATGTTTAATATGCATTTCTTTAACATTAACTTCGCGACTGGAATCCACTTACATTTACCATTAGGTGAACTGGGGTAATATGTTGCCTCATATATCGGACGAAAAGATGGGACTCGGTGAGTGAGCCACATCGTATATTTTTTTTTTGCGTTAGCTTGAAGTTTGATTTTTTTTACAAATTCAAGGGACTGGAGACCTGAGTATATAGTTTAAATTTCAACTTGATACCTCCACGCGTTCCCGAGATAAGGCTCTTGACAGACAAACAGATAAACAGCCGCATTTTTTTTGCGTTATCATAGAAATTTAATTTCTTCACAGCCTCAAGGGCCCGTAGAATTGTGTATATGATTTAATGTCAACTCAATACCTCCTCACGTTCCCGATATATAGGGTCCTGACAGTCAGACGGACCGACGGACAACAAAGTTTGTACGCCGGGTTTCATGATGTCGCCGACTCGAGAGGTCCCGGGTTCAAATCCCGGTGGGGGCAGATGTTTGTGTGATGAATACGAGCATTTGTACTCCAGTCACGGATGTTTAATATGTATTTCTATAAAAATATACTTATATTAGGGTAACGGATAGAATCTATGTATTCTATCCGTTACCCTAGTATCCCATAACACAAGCCTTATTGGTTACTTTGGGGCTAGGCATTTTGGTGTGACTGTTGGAAATATTTATTTTATTTATTTATTCTATAAGAGTTCCGTTTCTACCTTTTGTGGTACGAAATTTTAAAAAACGCAGAAAATATCCCATTCCACCTGATAGTTGAGTGAAACTGAAGTGCAGTCGCGAAGATAGCTGAAGCAACAGAAAAAATGGGCTCCTCCCGAACCCCTAACTCGTGACTCCATAGAAACTTTCCCACAGGAAAACCACATCCCTAATGTTACTTCACAGTGGTTGATTGGAGGGTAACACGTAAAAAGACGTAAATAAATATGCTGGGAACCCACAGTACGGAACCCTCGATGGGCGAGTCCAACTCGCACTAGTCCTTTTTTTATACCTGCGTTTGGGTAATTCTTTAGCCAAAAGTTGGTTTTTGTGATTGATATAATATTTTCGCTTGGGGTGGACCTCCTGGAAGTGTTTTGTTGCGTTTAGTAAAGAGCCCAGAGAGCGGTTCTGAAGGTGATGATGTAAAAGCCTTTTAGATATCCAACTGGCGAACTATATTCACTCACAAGTGTTTTGACTGCTAGGCAGATGTTTATTCTTAATGCTATTCTGTACACATATCGTCGCCTCCCATATGACCCAGAAACTGCCAGAAGTAAGCGTGGTGGTAGAGTTTGCAAAATTAGTAGATGCAGGCTAACATTGTCTCGTCGCCACCTTTCAAACATTGCTCCCATGTTATATAACCGGGCCAGCAAAATCTTTGACATATATCCACTTACTCTTAAAAAGTGTAAGACGGTTGCTAGGCAGTGGTTACATTCCCTTTCATATGATGAAACGGAGAGCTTACTCAAGGCCATCAAATAATACACGGATATACATGTGAAATCACATGCAACTATAATTTTAGTACAGTCGGACACTATCACTCTCATAAACATACACGCCTACACATACAGCCACACCCAAATACAGACTCACACACTCACACTCATATATACACACACACATACTTTTTTTTAAGTAAATGGTAAGATAAGGCCTGTAATTTTTATTATGTATTATGGAACACACGTCCCTGTATCTGGAGGTGGGCGCTAATAGCTGTAACACAGTTCTAGAAACTAAAATAGCTATAAACGAACCTTGTTATACATGTAACTTTAATTAGTTCCAATAAATATATTTTCATTTTCATCTTTTTGCCGTAGATGTGGTGCCGTCCCGGCTAGTGATCGGCATAATGATGTTCTTCGCATGCTTCATCAACTATATGATGAGGGTCAACATGAGCGTCAACATCATCGCGATGGTCAACAACGAATCCAACTCAACATCGTAAGTAATTCACTGTAATATTTTTATTTTTTTTTAGGTTATAAAGTAGATGCGTATTTTTCTTATGTACTAGAGCCCGGATTAATATGTAAATGCATAATTATTATTTACACTATTTTCGGTCTCGTATGTGTTCTCTACCTAGATTATCATATATAGACTGTGAAAAACTAATTTTTATTTTCCATATTTCATGGTTTCGTCCATATTTTACAAAAAAATATCACAATCATCCATATTTTGGAATTTTACTTCATAAAACATGAGTTAGTTCACAAAAAAATATAAAATTTTACGTGTTTCCATTCTCGCTACCAGACGGCCGAGCGTGTTTTATTTCTCTCGCGGACTATTCGTAATTAGATTTTTGATTCTTTAAATTCATTTATCCCACATTGTCTACCCCCGCGCCGCGGTACTAACGACTAGCAAAGCAAGCGCTAGGTTAGAACTAGGCGTCTTTAAATACGCTCTCATTACATCACGTGACGTGGAAAGATCTTTCAGCCAATATAAGGCTATATTTAGACCAAATTGACAAAGTTTTAATTTCGATAATTTAAAAAAGCATGTGATTGTGTAATGCAACCCATTTAATAAGACAGATTTAGAGGAAGATGAATAAATCTTCATTTTTTATTGGAATAAACTGAACATTTCGCAATCTTTTTATTATTTTTTTAATGTAACTGTTACTGCATAATAATTGTTCACAACAAACAATGTTTATTATGAAAGATATTCTTATTTTATGCACCTTATATGACAGTTTTTAGTCCATATTATATGTACATATTTAGATTTTTTTAATACATATTTATCCGTGCCCTAATGATCACTAACGCATTATTTTTACACAGAAGTCTGATTTTGATTATTCCAAACTTAATTTTTAGGGTAGCTCCCCTACATTCTTTTGAATTTATGAGTGATCTCATATTGAAGTCATTTTTCAATTTGACGACTCTGTATATAATTTGTATTTACCCCCCCCCCCCCCCCCACTTTAAAACACAAAAGTATTGGCTTGAAAAATCTGAAAAAAATCTGAATCTGATGATATTAAGTGCTTTTCATGAACTTTCAAAGAAAATTATGACAGTTAAAATACTCGTAGATCTGTTAGTTTAAGAGTAATAGTCGTTTAAGATGATTTCTTACCTAATAAAAAATCTTTAGAAGAACACATTAAAAGTGACTTAGATGAAGTAATGGAGAACACAAAAGAGTAAAAATGTTACACTTAAATATACCTAACATAAAAGTATAGACTACGTAGGTTATACTATTAGTTTTTATATCATGTAAACATGCAGTATTAACGAAGCTATAATTACGAGAAGTTTATAAGCCTTATTTTAAATTTCTGAGGTTTCGCGTTTGTATTGTTACATTGCGTTATCATTATTTTCGAGGATTAGGCGTGAAAGCTTTATATATACAGAAAAAAATACCATTCAAATTGTTATATTACTATTACACACTAATGTTTATATAATATTTAGTCTCTGAAATTATGTAGAGTACTTATCAGTTTGCCAGTTTCATTCTCAGAGTGGTATAACGCATGAAAGGTTGTCACAGCATGTCTTCTTCGATCATCTAATGTCTATGGTAGATCTTCTTTTTTTCGAGTCATGATAAACAACATTTATCATTAAGAGTACCGACACTTTTCGGTATATCGAAACTGTCAATTGCAAATATACAAAATCCCAAAAAAACAACAACTTTATTTACAAAACTTTCAAATTTGACTAAATCCTAAAACTTGACCCTAAAAGAGTTAAAAAGCAAGCCCAAATAAAAATTTTAAACTCCTAAATTATAAATAAGTAGCCCCAAAATAACTTACGAATATATTTTTTTATATAATCACGTGCCACAGTGATTGTTTTCAAACTCTTCCGAAACGACTTCACTGATATTTATAATTTTATGTGTATTTGGTTGGTTTGACAATAGGTCGATGGCTATTATTTATCCTTCACCTATATGATAATGGTGGGTTTCTATAGTTTTATTTTTATTTTTGGTCAAAATTTATTACAACCCTTAATTTTCACTCTTTTATCTCCTATCTTCAGATAGGTGAAGGATGGTGGTAGAGAGTGAAAATTTACCGTTATACATACATTATACATACATTTACCGACCCCTATTTTTATTGTGGTCCGAAGTCGGGTCCGCTAGTTTATCTATACATATAATAAAATGGAAAGATAAACTGTACATTGAATATTTTTTTAAAAGAATACTTGGTGACTTGGTGGGTGTCACCGAAGCCAAAAATATATTTTTTAGAATTTTTGTCTGTTTGTCTGTATGTATGTCCGGGATAAACTCAAAAACTACTGCATGGATTCACTTCAAATTTGGCACGATTATTATTAAAAAGCCGGGTCAACGTATAGGCTACATATTATCACGCTTTCACCTACGGGGAACGAACAGTGAAAAGGGGTCAAAAAGTATGTGCAAATAACTAACTCCACGCGTACGAAGCGGGCGGCCGCTAGTCTATTAATAGAGTCACTGAAACTTCTCATTCATTGGCGACTTTATCAATAAGTTCAGTGACCTAAAATCCAAAGATGATCTCATTGTAATCATTTTGCCGTATGCTTCGCGAAGGTAGATACATCGTTATTTTTTTTAATGTGCGGCAACTCAAGATATTGCATATACTTAGGCGTGCCGCTCGAAAACGGGTTATAATGATGGCGGCACCAATTATTGAAATAAAAAGCACAACAATACTAAAACAAAAAATATGTATCTTGAATGTCTGGTTTGGTGGCGTAACAAAAAAACTTAAATCGTTAGAAAATCCATATGAGCAGTAAACTCATGGTATATATAGTTCGTGTTGCCAGGTATGAGAATTTTAAAAATATTGTGAAGCTGGAATCTAGATCTTCTAGTTTTTATAAGTTTAACTGAGGCTATTAAAATGCTTTATGGTAAAATAGCCGAAGCTACAATAGTGAGTACATCTGCTAGTGTATTCTATACATATAACACGGCGGTAGTGTTCAAGTAGGTACCTACCTATGTTTTGGCAGGAAGTATCTCTGGTACAACCAAGTCGATTTTCTAAGTTCTATCAGCAGTAGAAATTTACAGTATTCCTGAGTAAAAATTTAGTTTCAACCGCTGCAAATCCTGGACGATTCGCTTTCTAAAGTTTAATGAGCATCTTAATGGTTTATGTAATCTATCATAAATCAGCACAACACCATAACAATCGGCATAAAGCTTAAACTTATTTGTAGTTATTCAGTTGATTTATATTAATAGAAAACGGTTTCCCTTATTGTGAGATTCAATATCTTAGTATTCTATACGTAATGTATAATATCTACCTACAAATAAGTCTAATCTTTTTTGAGAGGCTAGTTATAAGTAATTTTCTCGCGTTGGCAAAACTCAACGCTGCCACACCAGTAGGGCTATTCGCTAATTGCATTTGACAGATGGAAGTAAATCACCGAGCAGTTTAGTAATCCACTACTGCTTTATTATAACGCCACTGAGATCCTTGTTTTGTAAAGCATCGATGGATATATTTACAGTGTCTAACTAAAGAGAATATTTCTCTTTAGTTAGACACTGTAAATGTCAAAAAAGTTAGCGAATTCGCCGGCTAGTATGTTCAAAATTAATTTTATACTGCTTAAAACCTCCATCAAGTTGATTCTTTGTTTTGGTAAACATTTTCATAACATTAATAAATCGAGCAGTTAATACTTAAAATATATATCCATATATGATAATTCCATTTTCTTATTTTCAAAGGTTATTTTAATATCATTCTAAAGGCCACAATAAAGAATGTAACGGTTTGATAAAGTTCTTCAACATCAACTTATCAAATATAAAAATTCCGACTCGAAAGAATAAGCATTTTCTTTCGAGAGTCGAGAAATTACTTTTATAAGGATGGCTGGGACTACGGTCCCAGCAATGCGGTTCGGGTGACACGGTGCAGGGATATTGTCTAGGTTTTAGTGGCCCTGTTCAGGGCGTGGGTAGGGCACTGTACTTCAGCTGGCCTCAGGGCTAGCTGAAGTGGACAGGAAGGACTCCCACATACCTTATTCTCGCTCTCCCAGTGGTTGAAGGATGCGTAAGACATTTCTCAGATAAAAAAAACAACATTTAAACCAACACTAACTTTAGTCCGCGTTTTGGAATAGGGCGGTAATAGTTGACTTTCGATGATATCGATATCGACGTTCATCCTACTCCAACTTAATTAGTTTTTAATTGCGTAGAAGTAGGATTCGATCAATAACTTCATATTTTAGAGCTGAATACGATATAACGAATACAGAATCGTTATATCGTATTCAGATCTAAAATATGAAGTTATTGATTAACAAAATCTATCTGTTTGTGAATTTATTAGATGCTACATTACATAAAAACAAAGAAAAATGTTACTATACGAACTGGAACCACTCGAAATCTGTGAAACGAGTTTGAATGTTATATTATTATAGGTGTGGGTTCACTACGGCTACTCGAAAAACGTTTTAGCGAATACCATTTCGATAATTAGGGTTCCGTTCCGTACCTCAAAAGGAAAAACGGAACCCTTATAGGATCACTTTGTTGTCCGTCCGTCCGTCTGTCCGGTTTTCTCAGGAACACGTGGAGGTATCAAACTGAAATTCATATCTAATACTCATGTCTACTGTCCCTTGGAGCTGTGAAAGAATCAAACTTCTAAGCCAAAGCAATCAAAAGATACAGCCGTTCATGCCGCAAATTTCCGCAAATTTTTGGAAACTCGCACGGGATTCAAAACCTACGGAGTACTTCCCGTGAACTAAGAAAATCATGAAATTTGGTACAAAGTAAGTCTTATAGTACAGATAAAGGAAAAATTGCGAGAATCGTAAATTTTTAGTTACATCATATAATAAAAAATACTTTTGTAAATTTTAAAGTTACTACCTCTTTTCTCATGAACGCGTAGAGGTATTAAACTGAGTGTGTACGGAACCCTCGGTGCGCGAGTCCGACTCGCACTTGGCCGGTTTTTTTTATGTATCGACAATCATGCGGAAAACATGTTTTTGATTTTGCAAGTCATACAGCATACAAACAAATACAGTACCTTATCTCTTTCTTTATCGAAGTATTTATATGGTTTTTTTTATATTTCTATGTTACATAAGACTACTGATAAAATATTTAAAGTAGCACTTCAGTCAAAATGAGATGAAATGAATATTTTGAAGGATTAACGATCATGTTATCATCTTATTTATTAAAACTAGTATGAGGGTATCTCAATACTAGTTTTGATAAATAGCAGATAATCATTATAATCTCCTATTAAGGATTATAAGACGGATATTGTTTGGTTATTCTTAGTTTTTTTTTTATATGGCTTTTGACACATTCAGTTTTACACTTTATATATGAATGCAAATAAAGTTATTCACAATCATTTCATTATTAAATTATCAGCAATACGATTAAGATGAGCAGGGGCATTAGGCAGGTAAGTACATTAACAATAGAATTATGAAATAGCACCGCTTTCATAGAAAATCCAAGTAAGGTATCACAAACACTACGACTCGAGGAAATTAAATGATTTTAATTTTTCATAGAAATGACACTCGATCCTTAAAAAAACCAACAAAAATTCGAATCTTATCTAGAATATGAAGGTCTTTGTACAGTGGGGGTCAGAAAATGTTTACCAGTTTTGAAATTAGATTCTATGTCACACTTTTTTCACTAAAGTCTAAAATGCCATATCAAGTAACTTATTACCTTTCAAAAGTTATTATGCAGTATGACGCATCGAGAATAAAAAAAATAATTAATTATATATTACTTTTTGATGTTTAATAATATTTCTCTTCGAAGATGGACAAGTATTAGCGATATATCACGAGAACTCAATATATTGCGATTCACTGTGAGGTTTTGTATCCGGCGTCACGGCGAAGAAGGACACTTAACAGATCACAGAAATAATAGAGAATAGGAATGACTCGTTGCTCATTTGCAAGGATCTGTGGTTTATCAAATATAATGTAATGGTTTGGTCCCCCTAATGCATGTTCACTGCAGACTTATTTTCGCGCCTAAGTCTGCAGTGTGTGAACATGCATTAGGGGGACTTAAAATAATTTTATTTTGGGGATTTTAAATAAAGTACTTTATTAACAAAATAAACTTATAAACTCATACATAGACAATAAAGTTTTAAAAATCTTCCAATGAAATATCCGAACGCTCCATAAAAGTCTTTCGAAGGTAGCTCGACAAAGTAAATAAAAAATCATTATTCTGACGATGCAGATCTGAAAAGGCTGCGAAACGTCAATAAATAAATAAAGTTCGTGCATTAACCCGTTAAAACTTGTTTTATTCAATGAGTAATGTGCGTGAAAACCTAAGAAACAAATATATATACGGTTTATTAGAATATAATTTAAAAACGACGACGAAAATGCTCCTATATTGAGATACATTACTGTTTGTCTGTTTTCCTATAACTAGTTATTTTCTTTCTTATCATCAATATAAAAGGAAAAATTAGAAAAGTTTGAATTCCGTCGTGGTACAAGACAGCGAAGTGAAATCGCTATAAAGTATCATAGTATTATGAACACAAAACATCGTCGGTGGCAGTACACGTGACCAAACATATTCATTCATTTAAATCGCACGTTCCAAAGCGCTTTGGCTCATGTGTGTCCAATGCAGTTCATAGCATTCTGAGATTAACTCCACCCGTGATATTATAACTATAAACGATGCACGTAAAAAAAGAAATCTACTTTCCCCTTTTATATTTGACGTTTCCAAAAGTTTTCATGGTTCCATCCATCCTTGTCCTTAAGAATTTAAGGCATAGAGGAATTTTGACATGCCTTATACATTAAGCAAATTTTTATCTTGCTTCTTTGCTTATATTTTCCAAAGACAAGAAAGCAAATTTTTATTAGAAAAAATCCCCCTCGTTCCAGTTTACAGACAGAATTCGAACCGGCGCCAGCGCGGCGGCTGCGCCTTCCGCTCTTTGGACGGACACCCAAATATGCTAATGAGATCTTGATGACGAATTTCTTCTAGTATTTATTAGGCTGTAACAACATTTTTTTCTATAGATTTATAGCAGTTTTATCATAATGCCATATACTACGACATATTAAAGAAGAATGTTATTGTACAGAATTATTTACTAAATAAATTTACTATGTTAACGCACTTGAAAAAAATCTATGGACCCAATTCTCAGACATTGAGCAACGCGTCAAATCAAATGCAGTATTGTTCTGAATATGCAAGTTCATACGGGACATGATAATGTGTTATGTAAATGTGGGATGTTGATGCAATTAATGTGTGATTGCAGAGTGAAAACTGAGTGTGATGCCATCGCGACGGACGACAGCATTGTCTACAACGCGACTACGTTGCTCGTCGTCAAGAAGCAAACGCGACAGGTATAATATTCAATTTGTTCGCATTAATTATGGTGTGAATGGACTCACAGCAAGATAATATCGCGTAACATATAAAAAATTATAAATATTTCCAACACTCACACCTATTAGCCTAGCCCCAAAGTAAGCATTATAAGGCTTGCATTGTGGGATGCTGGGGTAACGGATAGAATACACTGTACATGTATAAGTCCGCCTTTTGTACCATTCTCTTGTATTTTGGTCAATATAAATAAATAAGTATATTTATATAGAAATACATATTATACATCCGTGACTGGAGTACAAATGCTCGTATTCGTCACACAAACATCTGCCCTCACCGGGATTCGAACCCGGGACCTCTTTAGTCGGCGACACCATGAAACCCGGCGTACAAACCACTGGGTCACGGAGGTCGTCAAAATATGTTTACATAGAGCACGTTCACATCACGCTATACTATATTATATGGGCTTGCTATACACGCTATACTATAAAGCGCAATAGTAAAATGTAGTCTGAGCGAACCTCTATCAATTCGTTAACCCTAACGTTAATGGTTAACGCGTTTAGTATGCAATTGTAAAAGTTAAGCAACTTTCGCAATGTTTGGTCATTGGATGGGTGACTAAAATTGCATGAATGAGCTCCTCCATGCTTCAGTTAGTTTCAAGTAGTACTGATTCCTATTTTTTTCACCGCTTTCGTTGCTCAACACTAGTCTAATAGGTTGAGTAAGTTGTAGCTAATTATTATTAACTAAGTAATAAGGGATATTTACTGCTTGTGACTTTTCTTAGAATGTTGCGAGTTATTTTCCTCAAATATTTATTTACGAAAATCATCACATTTTCTAGAGATATGTAATGACTGGATAATAAAATATATAATTTTAAATACCTATAATTTTTTTTTTTCTATACTTAGAGTACAGTGAGTTATTTATCTAAACTATTAGAAAACATATAATTAAATTAAATATCAGTGTTAATGATAATAACGTCAAAACCATCAAGGCGCTACTGCTTTGAGTTAGATCGCAAGGTTACATCGACGCTTCGTCAAAGTCGACACGTTCACTTCTCACGACACGATATCAAATTATTAAGTAAGTACTTGAATTACAAAAGCAAACTGTCCTAGAAAAAGAAAATTAGATTAGATAGTACAATAAAATAACACAAACCAAGTAGAAATTAGACTGCGAAATAAAAATCGTGTCTACCAGTAACCATTATTGAGCGCGCCACATATATATAGCGAAGTTACTACAATATTTTATCTTAAAATTATCACTCGCCATGCTATCCGATGGACCATCACACACGATAAAGATATAAATTGCATCTTTGTTATTAGGTATATCGAATCTTTATCTCTCTCTCAGAATCTTAAGATACTCAGCGATACAGCACTTCATGTTAAGATAGATGAAGCCCTGGACTAACGAATACCGAGTACCGAGTTTTTATGTTTTTTGGAAGACTAAAAGCACACTGTTGGTCTATAGACGCCTGCAACACGATACCTATTACAAGCGGGTTGCCAACTCAGCAAAACTTTTTTACGCCTCATTTGAAGTAAATGAAATGTAAAACGCGCAGTACGTAACCAACTTGGTACGATAATAAAACCTGGAGGCTGTGGGCATCATATCAAAAAGCTCCTCAGAGCACACTCCATGTGGTACAAGCTGTAATAAGATCATCATAATAATAGACAGATTTAAGGGTACTTAACAAGGTACTCAGTTCAAAGATGAAAAGATACCTACTCCATGTGGGAATTGACTTATGATTAAAGTAAACTTCTTTGTCCCCCCAATTTACCCCAGTAAATACAAACTTTGTCTTTAAAGTAACTACAGCATTGAACATCACTGGAGATAATGGTACCAAAGAATACAAGGCTTTTCGAGATGTTGAGAAACTGGAGATTTTTAGCAAGTAGGTTATTTGCAGTAAACACGCATAGGTACTTGTGTCCTTGCTACTGTCGGACTCTCTCATTCCGAAGATGTGAAGTCGTTTTTATTTTTGTTTTATTCCCTACTAGTGGCCCGCCCTCGCTTCGCTTCGGTGTAGAGCTGTAGTGTAGATTATAGATTTTGTTCTCAGGCGTGTATTGTACACATTGAATTTATTTATTTAATTCTTTTTTTATTGAATAGGTAATAATGTTAACTTTTTTAAATTAGGGATGAGTGAGAGTATTATAAACGTAAGAGTAAACAAATATAATCAGAATGCTCCGAACTACAAAGCTATCAGGAGTTACACGTATTATTGTGAGTAAACCATAAAAGATAGACATATGCTGTTGCAGGATATTTTTTAGACAATTTTATGTAGAATATTTTGTCATACACGCTTTCTATGTAACTTTAACTATTACGGCTGCGCACGCGACGGAAGCTTAAACTATGGAGTAACTTCTCCCGTTTTCCCAATATTTCCCTTCACTACTCTGCTCCTATTGATTGTAGCGTGATGAAAAGTATACTATAACCTGTCCAGGAGTATGAAGAATAATTGTACCAAGTTTCGTTAAAATCCGTTGAGTAGTTTTTGTTTCTATAAGGAACATACACAAAGACAGACAGACAGACAAAAAATTTACTGATTGCATTTTTGGCATCAGTGTCGATCACTAATCACCCCCTGATAGTTATTTTGAAAATATATTTCATGTACAGAATTGACCTCTTTACAGATTTATTATAAGTATAGATAAGGATACAACGTTGTCAAAGTACAATGCCAAGTGTCCATAGTAACTTTGGCTTAATATTAAATGTTCACGGAGCAATGAAAATAGTTATATTGTGTGTTGTTAATAACTAAAACATTTCCAGAACATTAAAAATTCTAAAAAACTTTGCGCAATAAAATACTTTGATAATACAAATATGGAATTTTGTGGTTATTTCAATTTGACTATTACCGTGGCGGAGTGGCTTCCAAACCGATTTTCATGGTGTCGCCATATCTGGATTCTCAGGTTCGCTACTCTGTCTCATTTATCCAGAAAAATAACTGTTTTACATTGTCTGGGGTCTTTGTTTGAGGTATCTTTACTAGTTGGTAGACTAATGCTATTTTATACACGCATTGTGGTAGAGCCAAATTACGGTCGTCTGGCTTGGTAATTACAATTAATAATACATTTCGATGATTATTCGAATCATTTTAATGAATGCAAAAAACTACTGATTCAAATTCACTATTGCTGTATTCTTTTAAGGTATCACATCAGTTATCAATGCCAGTGCGTTTCTCGGTACTCCTTGAATCTTTCTTTTTACCCGACTGCGCAATGCAAGAGCGCAGGCAGGGTATAGTGTTTATTAACAGTCTATATATGTATGTTTGTTCCTTTGTGGCACACTAGAAACCAAACGCGTCGACCGATTTTGATGATTCATACATCAATCGATTCGTCTTAATCATGGGAGTGCTACTAAAGATATGATAATAATTAAAATTCAATATGGGAACAATTAGGCGCCATATTGAGACGAAGTAAAAAAAATAAATTGACGAAATGTGTCGAGTGGGGGGTATCCTTGTCTAGATAATCGTGTTTAGGCTCCCTACACCATTTTTCATTTTATATGACTGTTTAGGATCTACAACGATTTAAAGTTGTATATTAACCACTTGCGCTTTTAATTTCAATCTTTCGTTTGTATGGATTTTTGTTACTGTTTCACCTAAAAATACTGAATGGATTTTAATGAAACTTTACAATAATATAGCTCATACATGATAATAACATATAGATAATAATTTGTTACTTGTGTAGTCATTGATTGAATTGGCCAAAATATAACAATAAGGGTCAAGGAAGACGGAAAAAATCTGCCATCTGCGAGCCATTTCGGCCTGCATTGCAAAAACAATAAAAGTTACATGAATATAATATAGAGTGAATATGTATCTCTTAAAAGTTCTACAAAAAAGTCCGTGACACCATACATGTATTTTTAATGTACAAGCCATTATCGCTAAAATAGTGAATCTAAAATAAAATAGTATTTGATGTCCAAAATGCACATTTGGTATTTACAAATTATTTTTTTACAAAATAAATACTTTAATCGCTTTTGATGTTTAAAGACGATAAAGTTTGCCTTTTACACTATGGCATTTCGACAAATATTTACAACAGTTGCAACGATGAAAAATTGATAGCGCATGTACTATGCAGTAGTAGACTGTGGGCATAGTGGGAGAAGAATTTTGGTGTTTATAAACGTAGATAGAACCTAGGCGAAAAAAAATGGGCTACTCACAGTATCTTATCCTATACGAAGTACTTATAATAAAACTGTGATACAGTTCCTTCTTAATAAATGATGAAAAATAAAATATCATAATAGGTATTTATGATTATTGTAATTTAATGAAAATCAGAATTACACTGTTTTTAAAGTTTATTTTAACTATATTACATCATGTTTCAAAACAGGGTTACTTAACATAATGAGAAATAACCTATTTTTCGCTAGTAGGTACATATTTAATGGCTCCCTGTATTTATTAATTTTTTGTAAGATAATTCTGCAAAATTCTTAGTAAATAATGTTTTTTTTTTTTTTTTTTTTTTATAGATAGGTCCGACAAATGACTCCACCCCACCTGATGTTAAGTGAAGGTGAAGTCCAGACGTGACGATAGCTGATACAGCAGTTTTACCTGCCACACCAGCCATCTTCACCCTGCCGGCCTGCATGTTGCTTCTTCACGCCTCTTTTAAAGGATCCCAGGTTGTAAGAGGGAGGGAACACGTGAGCGGGCAGAGCATTCCATTTACGGATAGTGCGACAAAGAAATGAGTCACCAAATTTCTTTGTACGCGTTGGAATTGTGGCCACAGTTAGACGATGACAACGTAGGCCAGCGCGCGTGGTCCTCTGAAGGAAAGGAGAAGGTGGGATAAGAGAGAATAACTCCTCAGAACACTCGCCGTGGTACAGACGATAGAACGCGCTTAGTGACGCCACGTCACGGCGTAATTGAAGAGGCTCAAGGTGTTTAGTCACCTCCTCATCGCCTATGATGCGGATCGCGCGTCGCTGTAACCTATCCAAAGCATCGAGCAAGTACTTGGCGGAGCCATCCCAGAGGTGCGAGCAATATTCCACGCAGGACCGCACTTGCGTTTTGTACAACAAGCACAGTTGATCGGGCGTGAAAAAACGCCGCACCTTGTTCAGGACTCCGAGTTTGCGTGAAGCTGTTTTGATCACGGTTTCGATGTAGTTCTTTGGATTCAGGTCTGAGCGAACTTCCATACCGAGCATGGAAATGTTGCTCTGCAGCGGTAGTGTTGTGCCCTGAAGAGAAGGAAGAGGAAGGAATGACGATGTTTTTGCCGTGAAAGCGCAAGCCTGAGTTTTTTTGGCATTGAACTCAACCAAGTTCCTGGTACCCCATTCGGAAATGTGGTCCAAAGCCTGATTGAGTTCAATGACAAGATTCTCGCGTTTCTCCTTGGTTACCGCCAGCCCAACCGCTGCTTGTCCGAGATACCCCGCATGCACTGTACTATCGTCTGCATAGCAATGAATATTCCCAAGAGGAATTAAGTCATTGATATGCAGCAGAAAGAGAGTGGGGGATAGGACGGAGCCCTGGGGAACGCCGGCATTCACTGACATGAACCGCGAACTGCTACCATCCGTAAGGACACGAATTCTACGCTCATGCAGGAAGTCAGCTACCCAAGAACAGAACTGGGCTGGCAGACCGTATGCCGGAAGCTTGGAGAGAAGGCTTTTGTGCCAGACCCTGTCAAACGCCTTGGCAATGTCAAGGCTGATAGCCAACGACTCGCCACGCTTGTCAATAGCCTCACCCCAGATATGAGTTAAGTACGCTAGAAGATCACCCGTCGATCGTTTCGGTCTAAAACCATATTGACGATCATTAATCAAGGAGTGATCCTCTAGGTAGCGGGTCAGATGGTTATTAAGGACCTTTTCTAAAACTTTACATAAAACTGAGGTGACTGCTATTGGCCGGTAGTTTGCCGGGTCTGAGCGATCTCCTTTTTTGGGCACCGGTTGCACATTGGCATCTCTCCAAGTCTCCGGCACACGCCCCAAAGAATACGAGCATTGGTACAAGCGCGTGAGCACGGGAGACAACTCCGCTGCACATTTTTTGAGTACTACTGCTGGGATGCCATCAGGTCCACTAGCTTTCCGGACGTCGAGTGATTGCAATTCGGCACGAACCTCGCGCTGCCTGATTTTAATATCAGGCATCGTAGTGCCACAGTGAGGTAATGATGGTGGCAGTGCATTGCAATCATCGATTCGGGAGTTAGCCGCAAAGAGTTTTGCCAGTAAATCTGCTTTCTCCTGCGGCTTATGGGCTAGTGTTCCGTCTGGGCATCTCAGAGGTGGCAGCGAGGGCTCGCAGAAGTTTTTTTGCACGGCCTTGGCCAGACGCCAGTAGCTACGGGAACCCGTAGGATGCGTCATAAGTTCCTGGCCAACACGTGCAACGCGCTGGGCATCCGCTCTAATGTAAGCCTTCTTACAGGCCTTGGAAGCAAAATTGTAGGCTGCTTTGAGTGAATCGACCTCGGGATCCTTGAGAGCGCGACCTCTGATCCAAGCACGATATGCCGCTTGCTTACGCGAAGCAGCTTCAGCACAGTCGTGATTGAACCAGAGGTTACGCGTGCCCTTACTGATGAGATCAGAATGAGGAATATAGTATTCCATACCCATTATAATCTCCTCAGTAATGGCAACGGCACTGGCCGATAGGTCCCTGTCACTGAAGCAGCGCTGCTTCCAAGGGACGGACGCAAAGTAGTCACGCATACCGTCCCAATCTGCCGACCCATAATGCCAGATACGGCGCTTGACCACTGCTGGACGCGGAGGCTTGGCCTGTGGTGCTTTGGCAGATATCAGGCAGTGGTCTGACGAGCCCAGGGGGGCTCTTACCACAACCTGATAGCCCTGTGGATGGGTCGTGAGCAGAAGGTCCAGTAAAGAAGGCGCTTGACTTGGAATATCTGGGATCCTGGTGGGCTGATCAACCAGTTGCTTCAAGTCATGCGTGAGAGCGAATGCGTGAGCAGAGATCCCTGCATGGTCAGTTTTGGAGGAACTTAACCACAAATTGTGGTGAGCATTAAAGTCCCCCAAAAACACCAATTCTGCATTGGGAAATTGTTCCTGCGCGTCATCTGCTGCCCGACTAAGGTGTTCAAAAAGTCGAGTTGTCTCAACATCGCCGGTGTGGGATCTGTAGAGACACACGTAAACTCTGGCCAGGGGGCCAGAGTCGACGTGTACCCCCAGCATGGAGAAGGAGGGATCTTCCAAGCAGCGGAGACGGCGACAACAAACATCCGCCCGAACATACAGGCATACACCGGCTTTCGCTTTGAAGGACTCTTCAAGCACGTAGCCGGGATAATTAAGGTAGCCTGTGTCAGCAGGCGGAAGTATTTGTGTCTCCGTCAGGAACAACAATGCTGGCCGTGCTGTCTCAAGATGGTGGTGGACAGCGTTGAGGTTAGAGTGGAGTCCGCGTATGTTGCAGAACTCGACCTCAAACAGCGTTGAAGGCGTGGGGGTGTGCACCGCTGAACGTCCAAACTTTGTTTTAGGAGCTGCCATTATGGAAGTGAAAAAGAGACGTGAAACGAGTGGACGTTGTCGCGACAAGACCGGGCAAATTAGGGAGGCATGTTTCCCCGAATGATTGCCTGCAGAGGATATACGCCGACCCGCCGGACGGAAGGGCCCCCGCACCCCCCCGGAAGTGGCCGCCGGGACCCCACGCCCCGGTCACCAACCGGCACGACGGTCCACCCCGAGATTATGCGTGACATGATGGGGCAGCCTCCCGAACTGGTTAGGAACGCTCGGGCCCCTGTACTGTGCCACGGGCGGCCAGCGGGACAGCCGTTTCTACGGGTCTCCCTGGCCGGCGGGTCGATGCAGTCCTCCCGGCATCGGTTCCACGGATGCCTAGCCCTGGACCGAATCCGTCGCGACAACCTCCACTCGAGCCCTGGTTGTACGCTGGCTGACCCCGAAACGCGCGAGAAGCACTTCACGGGTTTTTCACCATGCGCACGGTGGTAACAAACCAGGCGGGTGTTAGGCACCCTACCACCAGCAGAGCGGATGGAAGCTCCGATATCCCTTAGTCGCCTCTTACGACACCCACGGGAAGAGAAGGGGCGGTGAGTTGTATTCTTTCTCCGTCACCGCACGGATTTAAAGTTTTAATGCTTAATCACCCATACCATCACCCGATGCCCGTAAGAATTGCGATATTTTAGCTTCGAACCAAGGCCCATCCAATTCTATAGGGAAATTCATCATAATCGATTTAGCTATTAGGGCGCGGAAGAGTAAAAAACAAACTCAGTTTCGCATCTATAATGTTATATTATACTAACTAGTGATCCACCCCGGCATTGCACGGGCGAAATATATTTTAATGGGATAAAATATAGCCTATGCCACCTGGATAAAATGTAGTTATAAAAAAAATACTAGAAAAATATCCTCTCGTAGAAGGTGTCAAAGTGAATTTTTACAACTAAAAATTTTCTTTAGATATATTTATATCGAGCAGATTAATCAACGATATTGAGATTAATGCTTGAAAATATAATAATAAATAATGTTAGCTACCTTATGATGAATAAAGGAGATTGCTCAAATTGGCCTAAATGCACAAAAAATATTGACATATACGGTAATTCTTGGCGTAATTTATACTTTATTTTACAGTCATTAGATTTTAACGGACACCTTTGTATAATATATTTATTTTAAAAAGGACTAAAAGTCCTTTTTAAAAATTTTACCGGTTTGAAAAACATACGAATCATTTTTAATGGCTATGGGTGTGGTAACATTCAGCCAAAGACTGATCGAAGTTTTTATATAAAATAAAATCAAATCTATCGATCGATAAAATGAAAACATTTTTTTTATTACACTGTGGTATTAATATCCACAACTGTATTATCATTTTCACTACATTCAAATGTGCTAAGACAATTAATATAGATGGTAGGCGACATCATAAAGTCTATTGCCATACATTTTTCGCCAAACACCTCCATAAATACATTATAAGGTGTAATACACTAAAAATCTAAAATATGGTTATAATGTAAACATAACAAAAATAATGAAGCTACTGAAGATAGTGCTGTATAACCTAAATCTCTTAGCTTCCTTTGGTTAACGAGAGTTTAAAAATTCTCTCTAATCTGTGGCTCATTCATAATCACACAGTTCTGTCACAGAGTACCTTTCTTATTATAACCGGAAATGCATAGATGATACCTGATTTTAAAAGTTACTCTTGTGCATTAACTTTAAAAACAGGCAACTATTTGTTAATCTAATACATCATTTCGGTACTTGCCTTGATTTCCCTAGTTTAATATAACTTAATATATAACTTATTTGTTTTTTATTTTAATACCTATGTACCTATTTGCAAACATAACCTCAAAATCGTTCAGTGTATATGGTTTATAGAAGTTCTCAGGGGTGTCCGTCAATAATGTTCGTTTCTACAGTAATTTATATATAATTTCGAATCTAGGAAACAATTTTTCATGATTATTGGTCTTTAGGCCAAACATGTATGGAAGCTGAGCAATCTCCTTTTCGAAATCGGTTAGTAGTTTGACAGATTATTTGTTACAAACATACAACTCTTCCATCCTTATAATATTAGTATAGATAGTTAGGATAATAATATGTAATTGATGAGAAAAAACATTTAAAAGACAAAAGATTTAAAAATAAAGTAAGTAGGTAGTAGGTTTATTTGATTGTATTGGTAAAAGTTACTGAGCATTTTTGGTAAACAGTGATTCGTAATTCGGTAATTTATACATACCCTAATCTTATTTTGCTTACCTATAGGTAGAAAAAATATTTGGAAAATATTTTTTATGATTGCACCATTTGTAATACCTACTAGGCTGATAGCAGCCGTGCTGTACCTAACGCTATGAAAAATTTATTTTACACAATCAAATATTATAAACTTTGCTTTCGTGATTGCATAATTATTTAATTTAGCGATCTAAAGCAGTTGCCATCAGTGGCCAACACAACAGATGGGAATTATTCCTTTCGTCAACCTCCGACATTAACGTTATTGATTGGTATTGTATATAGGGTGATTAACAACATTTGAAGTTAACCTCTGGCGTCTACATATTTGGTTTCTGTGAATTATGTAGGTATATCATATTATGAGACTAGGATATGACACTGTATTTTTGTATATCATAATCTTAGAGCCGGACGTTGATATGATAATGCAGCGCAGCCTCTGCCAATTTTTGATAGTCGACGAATAAAAGTAAATGAATTTTGTATTTATTTCTAAACTACTAAAAATAACATAAGCAGATGATCACCTTTTGAATAAATTAAGGAACAAAGCTACTTTAACAGTCGGGAACCACTGTTGAAAAAAAATATCCATTCTTGAATATCTAATGGGTCCCAACTGTTAAAGTAGCTTTGTTCCTTACTTAACAGAATGATAGACTACTGGAATTGTTTTTTTTAATTTTCAGTTTTTATATGAAGTAATATTTTAGCAGACGGGTTTTTTGATTTTTAAATTAATCATTTATATTGCAATAAATCAGAGAGAAACAAAATAGCAACTCAATTTATTTTTGTTAGATTTCCGGTCAGCTATTTGTTTATTAATAAATAAATTCTATTGGAGAAGTTCTCGAAAAAAGATAAATGTAATTTTAAACATTCGTTTTTTTTAGGTGTGAGCGTTCTAAAGACGAACCGCTTTCAAGGACCGTTTTGTGTTCCGCGACGATAGAACCGTTTTACGTTTCGGAACAAAACAGTCTTCGTCGAACATCTAGTCCTCGGATCGTCTGCACGCCAATATGTTCTTTATGATTAAGTAAATACAGTCTATAATAGAATGCAATGATATGTGGCCGTTTCGTTCTACGATAATTAAGCTTTGATTTTACAATAATATAATCTTTATTCTTGAACACTTAAAGTCGATTATCGTATAACACTACATATATTTCGATGTTTCGTCGTCTCGATCGCAGCAACGAAACGAACGTTTAAAAGATTTCATTTAGTTCAGTTTCGTTGCGTTACATTCGTTCGATCGTCGCGTGTCGTTTCGTTGCGTCGCCCAGCCGCAACCAAAACCAGTTGCGAACGAGAACCGTTTCGAGGACTAGTCTTCGTTTTAGAGAAAACGGTTGCGTTTCGTCGTCAGAAAATTTGAGAACGACCCACCGCTAGTTTTTTTATGTTTCTTGTTGTATGTTTAAGACACGTGTCCGTGCCATTTTATAATTAAAAGCAGTGTAAGCCAGAATCTGACATATTTCTTTACTATGCAAAGTGTTCTGTTCTGTTTATTCAACTATTATATATATACGGCTGTGACGCAGATCCATATTTTTATGAATTAAATTGAAAAAAGATGAAAGCAAAAAGTCCTTGAAAGAAGACAAGCATATTATTTATATTATTATAGACAGATTAAATAAGTGATGAAGAGTAGGTAGTCTAGATACCATATTTTTATGGTTTTTACATGCGTAGGTACAGATTACTGAAAAAAGGCAGATGGCAGATGAAACGCACAAATATTAAACAAAAAAAATACTTTTATTTTATTTTATACGTAGACGATGACATCCAGTGCCCAATGTATATGATAACAAAAATTTCTTCGAATATTATGTAGTGACCGTATAACCTACTATTGAAAATACTTAGTACCTATTTGTACAGTAGGTAAATAAATACTTAGTAGGCGCAGCAAATTACTAATTATTCCGAAAGTAGCCCTCATTCACCACCAAAAGACATTCATTTCTCAGCAGTTCGATGTGGGTCAGGTAAGGAAGACGGTTACGGAAGAAAATATTTGTATATTAATCAATTATTTAAGTTTTTTTCCTTACCCGCGCCTTGATTATGATTTCGGGCCAGCAGTGCTCTTCTATAAGAACAAACAGTTTTCACCGCGCAATTCGCTGGTGTGATTTGAAATTTATATGAAATTCGTGTTTTAAATCACATCGCGAATTCCGAGGTAAATGTGAGTTTGTTCTTACAGAATAGTATAGCAGGTAAGTGGAGTTCAGTCCTGAAATTTAGGTATATCTATTAGGAAAGTCAAAACTATGAATTGAATATTTTTTAAAAGAATACTTGAGGTGTGATCTACAATCGATACCGAAGCCAAAAATATAATTTTTAGAATTTTTGTCTGTTTGTCTGTATGTATGTCTGGGATAAACTCAAAAAGTACTGCATGAATTTATTTCAAATTTGGCACGAATATTTTTAAGAAGTCGAGTCAACATATACAATATCACATATTATCACGCTATCACCTACGGGGAACGAGCAGTGAACCTTTATAGTGCTGTCAATGAAGGTTTCCACCTCCGTCTTCGTTGAATCTCCATCGATTTTCATGAAAATTGATGAGTAGGTGGGGAATACCTTAAGAAACAAAAGTGACATAGTGCCAATTTGTGCTTTAGACCTTTCTCGGCGGTGAAATTATTTTAATTAAAGTAACTACAGGAATCGATAGATAAACAAATTCTAAGCAAATTTTGTAAGCCCTTATTTTTTAAAAGATAAAAGGTTAAAGGGTCCCGTTTAAATGGTTCTCGCAGTAAAAGTTAGGCTTTAAATATCTCAATCTCGGGTATTTTTCATTCTTTATAAATAAAATAAAAACCAAATCTTTTTTCTTAAAAAAGAACTCAAATTTCGTTATTTATATTTTTTTACGAATATCCAATTTTTAAACGGTTTTATTTAGCTCACCCCATTTGTTTTATTCTTGGGTCAAATTTAGTAATTCAAATTTCACCCTCTTCCTGTCAACCGATTAATCTGAAATTTTGTATACACTTTGGATTTTGGTGACAATACAATTATGTTTATTCATTATCATTATAAATTCAAGATGGCCGCCGCTACAAAATGGCGGATAATTTATGTTTTATTAATCCCATCAATATGGGTATCAAATGAAAGGGCTCAACAAGCAGAATACAATATACTATAAAAAATTGAAATCCAAGATGGCAGCCGCTACAAAATGGCGGATAACGTAGGTTTTATCAATCCCATCAATATGGGTATCAAATGAAAGGTCTCAACAAGTAGAATACAATTTATTATGCTATATGAATACAATTTATTATGCTATATGAATACAATTTACTATACTATTTATTGAAATCTAAGATGGCCGCCGCTACCAAATGGCTGATAACTATTTTTTATCAATCCCACCAATATGGGTATCAAATAAAAGGGCTTGACAAGAAGAATACAGTGCACTATACGACCTCAATATTTAAGATGGGCGCAGCCACTAAATGGCGTATAATAATAAGATTTAAATTTAGAAACTGAATCTGTAATTTAGGTATCTGATTAATCCAGCCTGAATCCACCAACCAAGTCAAGATTTTGTATCGTGTTGAGGACTGTGTGGCGTTAGGGTGGGTAAAAATGAAACGTCGTTAGCGGTACACCACCCAAGTTAAGGTGAAAGGTTAAAACGCGCCGAGAACTGTATGGCATTAGGGTGGATAAAAATGATATGTCGTTAGAGTTTTCCCCTCAAGACTCAGGCGCATCTTGTTCTACATAGCCTTGCCCCTTTATTGGACCTCTGGGGGGGTCGACCGTTTAAATGTCCATTACTCGTGGGAACAAAATGGTAAAAAATAAAAACTAAAAACTAGAAAATAAAAATAGGTAAAAAAACTTTTTAAGTTAAACGGTTTTATGTTAAACATACATTGCAATGTTTAAGATAAATGTACTAAAAACCAAAAAATAATAAAATATACAGTCGTGGGAATTATAAACATATGCATAGACTAGACTACAATAAAACCGTGGGGCACGTCAATTGTCTACAACCGTTGATTAAAATGTTTGTTTTGTAATGTTACACTATGATTAGGCAGTTGTTCAACCGACAACGATGGACGTGTGATAAGTAGGGCTAGAATGTGGAAACAAGCTAGCAAGCTCGATTATAAGCGAGTTTTAGGGTTTCATAGTGGTGAGCGAGTAGTACTTTTATCATATGTTTTGTCGATTAAAGACAAACTACGAGCAGTGAAACGATTCCTCGCCAGCCAGCAGTGTGAATATCCAACGATAAACTAGTTGAAACATCTCTTTTATTTACATGGAGTGTGTAACTATTGGAATTTCCATGAGCAAGAAAATAGTAATTTCCTCACCGTCTGCGGGCCAACTGCCTAACGAGGAATTAAACTATTCTTCTATCGCACATTAAGTCGATAATTTGTAGACAATTGACGTGCCCCACGGTTTTATTTTAGTCTAGTCTATGCATATGTTTATAATTCCCACGACTGTATCTATTTTATTATTTTTTGGTTTTTAGTACATTTATCTTATACATTGCAATGTATGTTTAACATAAAACCGTTTAACTTAAAAAGTTTTTTTACCTATTTTTTTTAGTTATATTCAAAAGAAGAAAAATGACAGTCCCGCGCGGGTAGCCACAGCGGACGCGCGGGTTACTCTGCTTGTGCTCGGTGTCGTGCCGCGTGCCTATTTTATACGCGTAAAATAAATATTGACGTAATAATATAACGTAATTAGGACAACTCCTGGTAACAGGAGACCCTAAAAAATGTATTCAACCTCAACGTCTCAATCTACCCCACTGTCTCAATCGAATCTAAAATCCCAAATAAAACCGACTGCTTCAAGTTATGCAAATGTAACGTCATCGACTTGTTTTCCCAAGAAAGACCAAGCCATCGTACTGGACTCGATCGACGGAATAACACTCAGGGAGTACCTCATTGCCTTAACATCTGTTTTACCTGCGACGGCGATCCGATTTATATCACGTATTTCGAATGCACGTATTTGTATTTATCTAGACACTAAAAAATCTGCAGATAATTTACTAGAAGTAAATAAGAGAATTAAGATCAAAGAACATACCTTGGAAATAAAACCATTAATAACTAGAAATAAAATAATTGTTTTATCTAATGTTTGCCCAGTTATACCTAATTATATTATTGAACAGAAATTTCAAGAGTTAAATATTCAAATAATGTCCCCTATAACATTCATGAAAATAGGGGTGACTGATCCGGGATTTTCCCACATATTGAGTTTTAGAAGACAATTATATATACGTCCAGAAGATGAAACACGGCTCCCAGAATCATACCAGTTAAATTTTGAAGATACGAACTATTGGATTTATGTTACCACTGACGCTTTGAAATGTTTTACATGCAATAATGTGTGTCATTTATCAAAAAATTGTTCGCAAAATATAAATAATTCTCAACCCTATTCTCAAGAATCTGATAGACAAACGGCCCAAGAAATCAATAACGTCTTTGAAAGAAATGATGATCGCTTACCAGAATCAGTTTTTACTGCACCTTCTGCAGTATCCCAAAAAGAAGATTTTCCTCTACCACGGATAAATACGAAGAGGAAAAAACGGATCCATTCTCCTATGAGCAGTGAAATGTCAAAAGTTGAAATTATAAAACCACAAAAAATAGATGATACAATTAATAATGAAACTGATGAAACCAGCAGTAATATTTCACAAGATGATGAAGAAACCAACACTAAGATAAAGAAAAAAATAAAGAAGACAGACACAAGGACAGAGGAAGAAATTTGGAAAAATATAGAAGAAAGCATGACAGAATTAAGTAATGAGACTACATTTCCTATTAGCTTAGACCAATTTATTAGTTTATTAGATAACACACGGGGAAAACAAAATATAAAAGAAGTAGTATATTCATATACGGACAATGTAAGAGACCTCAATAAAATGTGTAATATATATTACATAGTAAAATGAACAAAAGCTTAAAAAATAGATGTTCACGCTTATCTAGAAAATTACACGAAATGTTAAACCCTGATTCGATCATTTCATCAGATAATGATAAATAGGTGTTCCTTTTTGTTAAAGTTATTATATAAAAAAATCATATTTGTTATTTAATATTATGTGGATATATTGCAATGGAATGTAAATGGTTACTTTAAGAGACTAGAAAATATAAAACTTATAACAAACTCTGCATCTGTTTACAGGAAACTAATTTTGCGTCTAACTATTGTGCTAATATGGTAGGTTATGAACAATTTTATAAAAATAGATTACATAGTAATAGAGCTAGTGGTGGAGTAGCTACATTTATTAAATCACATACAATACCCGCACAAATACAAGTAAATACTAATCTGGAAGCAGTAGTGATTAAAATAAAATATCCCTTAGCCATTACCATTTGCAATATTTACCTTCCTAATAGTAATCCACTCAATAAAAATGAACTAAAAATTTAATCAATCAACTTCCTACACCGTTTATCATTTTAGGTGACTTTAACAGCCACCATTTTTATTGGGGTTCAGAAAAATGTGATACTAGGGGTAATATCATAGCTGAATGGCTCGATGAAAATAATAATATTATGCTATTGAACAATGGCAAACCCACACATTTTGATAGCAATACCGGGCGTACAAGCATTATAGATCTAACTTTGGCTTCACAAAATATAACAGCATATTTTGAATGGAATGTCTTAGATGATTTATATGATAGTGACCATTTCCCCATATCAATAGTATCAAACTTTTCAAATGATTTACCAAAAATATAATATTACCACAAAAATGGAAATTTGATAAAGCTAACTGGTTAATGTTTAAAGAAGAATTCGAACTTTATTTTTCCAACTTAAATTATTTAGAAAACATGCAAGAAATGATCCAAATTCGGTTTACAAAATAGAATATAAGAAAAAGCGAGCATTATTTAGAAGACTTCTTAAGGAAAGTAGAAAACAATATTGGAAAAATTGGGTATCTTGTATTACTAACCAAACTCAAACCGGAGATATGTGGAAAAAGATCCAAAAACTTAATCACCGAACAACGAAATTCAACAATATTGTAGTAGAAAAGTTAGATGGAACATATACGTCAGACGCTACTGAAATCGCCAACCTTCTAGCAGACACATTTGCAAACAATTCTGACACAAAAAATTATGATCAGCAATTCATAGATTATAAAACAAATCAGGAAACAAATTCTAATTTAGATCTTAATGATAATTCATTAGAATTAACAATCAACAAAGAAATTTACATGCATGAATTGCTACTGGTTCTTTCTGGATTAGGCAATTCAAGTCCAGGTCCAGACAATATACCAAATATCATTATTAAACACTTGCCGATTAGCGGACTTGAATATTTACTTCAATTGTTTAATTATATTATATGGAAAAATCAGGTTTTTCCAAATTGTTGGAGAGAAGCTTTAGTGGTCGCAATATTAAAACCAGGAAAAATTTCAAGTCTAAAAACAAGTTATAGGCCCATATCTCCAACATGCAATTTATGCAAAATTTTCGAAAAAATAATTACTAAAAGAATTAGATGGTATTTAGATTCGAATAAGTATCTATCACCGTTTCAATGTGGTTTTCGGCAATTTAGATCAACAACAGACCATTTAATTAATATCGAAAGTGAAATACTTGATGGGTTTGCTAACAATCTGTATACTATAATCGTAGAATTAGATATAGAAAAAGCCTACGAAATGGTTTGGAAACATAGGGTTTTGAATTTACTCCATGACATTAACATTAAAGGAAATTTACTTGCATTTGTCAAACATTTTCTTTCAGATAGATATATTAAAGTAAGAATTAATGATATATTATCTAACCGCACCCCTATAGAAAATGGTCTACCTCAAGACTCCGTACTTAGTGTAATCCTGTTTTTACTAGCTATAAACGATGTTTTATCATATATCCCAAAACCTGTAAAGGGAATTCTTTTCGCTGATGACCTTACAATTATATGTAGCGGTAGAACACTTAAGCCTACATTAAAACTAATACAAAATACACTTAACGATCTAAACAAATGGTCCAATGTATCTGGCTTCAAATTTTCTAAAACTAAAAGTGAATTCATGATATTAACAAAAAAGAAAAAGAAAATAAATAATATCACATTAACTTTAAATGACCATAGAATAAAAGAGGTTAATAAATTAAAAATCTTAGGAGTCATATTTGACAGTAAATTGACTTGGAATGCACACATAAATCAACTCAAATCAGAATGTTACAAAAGATTAAATATAATTAAAGTTTTATCATCAACAACATGGGGATCTGACAGAAAATGTTTGATAAACATTTACTGTCAGATCACACTAATAAGACAAAAACTTGATTATGGTTCAGTTATCTACGATTCAGCAAAAAAGCGCACATTAAATTCCTTGGAAACTATTCAAAACACCGCTCTCAGACTTTGCATTGGTGCCTTCAAAACTAGTCCTATAAAAAGTATTTTAGCTGAAGCTGGAGAGATGCCATTAGACATACGTAGAAAACAACTTTCAATTGTATAAGCCTTAAATACATTATCTTACCCCGAGAAACCAACATATAATTATTACAAAAAAGCTACAGCGGTAGATACAGAATATGAACTTCAACTAAAACTATCGCAACCCTTACGTATCAGAGCTAATAAATATTTAAAAGAAATACGGTTCAATTTCCCACCAATTTTCACAAAGGGAATATCACCTTGGGGTCCGTGGGAAAAGCAGGAATTACCTATTAACTTAGAACTATCAAAAAATCTCAAGTATGATACGCCTGAATATAAATATAAAACATTATTCAATGAGATAAACAGTAGGTATAAGGATTGCAAGATTTTTTACACAGATGGATCAGTTATGAATTGAAAATCTGGGATTTCAATAGTATCTAATGATAGGACCTATCGGTCATGGGATTTTCTCTCTATCTTTAGTTGTGAAGCGACAGCAATACTAAAGTCACTAGAAATTATTCAAAATTTAACAAACTCTAAGGAATACGTCATTTACACAGACTCAAAATCATGTTTAACAGCTTCACAAAATTATAATAACACAAACCCTCTTATTATGAAAATAAGACAAAACATGGCTAACCTTCTGAATAATAAGAATAAAATTAAAATCATATGGATTCCCAGTCATCAAAGTATTGCTGGTAATGACAAAGCAGACGCAGAAGCTAAAAGTGCAACCAATGAGAATAATATTTGTAATACAGTAAAAGTTACACCTGCCGAATTACAAAAACACATAAAATACAAAATAAAATATTTTTGGGATCATTTGTGGAGTACTGAAAATACAACAAAATTATTCAATTTCAGACATTCTATTTTTGAGAAATCACCTAAAATGTTTAATTGTAGAAAAGATGAAGTAGTAGTTACCAGATTACGTATTGGGCACACAAACATAACTCACATCCATTTGATAACTAAAGCTCCCAGTAAACAAATGCAAGTGCGGATTGGATTTAACAGTTAACCATCTTTTGATAGAATGCTCTGCATATGACAATGAAAAACTATTATGTAATGTACCTAATACTTTGGAAAATTGTTTAAACCAAGATGGATACACCCGAACACTGAAATTCCTAAAAATGATAAATATGTATAACTTAGTTTAAGCTTAATTCACATTATTAAAATGTGGTCGCTAATGACCTAGATGTTAAAAAGCGACCTAAAATAAATAAATAAATAAAAAAAAAAGAAATGAAATTTACGAAAATATGTAATATTTCGATTTTATCAAATCATACTTTTTTTGAAAAATAAGCATTCTAAGGCGAGAAAATTTTTTGAGGTCATCACTTATGCTAAAAAAGTCCTTTAGGGATAACCAGAAACTTGAATTTTTGTTAAAATGAAGGTTTTTTATTTTTTCCAAAAAAATTGAAAGTGTCATCATATATTTATCATAACTTGCTCAATTTTGATGCTATTCACTTTTTACAGTGTTACAATTTAAAAAAGTGTTCAGGAAGTACATGTCATAAATTGCATCGGTTTCCCGTTATTTAGGTTTGAATACTTAGTTTTAAGTACTCGATTAAAAAAATATACATACAGTTACATATAGCTAGCTTACTTTTAATTAATATTAGAAGGTTTTTCAAAGTTTAGTGCGATTCAAATAAGAATAGGAAAGCCAATGACCTCCATCTTTCAAATGTCGCTTGAAAAGTACGGTTTGCAAAAAAATCTTGGAGCCCTTTTTTAGCACTCAGCTAATTCTAGAATAAAAAGCAAAGATTTGTAAAAAAAACAATAACAAATATTGATTATTAATATTGTTTGATATTTTTTTTCATTTATTGAGCTTTGGTAATGAATGGTTGATAACCTAAATCATCAACCAAATGTCACTTTAACACCAGAAATTTGTATCAGATGCTGTAGCTTTGAGATGTATCTGATATAGTCTGCACCAACTCATTTTCAACAGAACATGAGTTCATATTAAACTGACTTGCTATTTGAACTGAGTAGCTAATTCCTCAATGTTTTTACATGAAAAAGGATAACTCGTAACTGATGTTGTATTTGCCAATTTACTGCAATCATAAAAACGCATTTCGAATTGTCCCAAAATATTTGATAATTCAGCCTCATACGTATCATAATTCAACTGAGGAATCCATGCTTTCAAAGACGGAAAATGTTTCAGATCCTTTCTTTTCAGTTGATCTATCTTTTATATAAGTTGCAATTTACTTTTGAATGCGGTTATTGCGCTTATCATCTCAATAATAGTTTTTCCTGTACCTTGAAGCTCCAAGTTAATGGTGTTTAAGTGCATTGTGATGTCAGTCAAAAATGCCAAATCAGTCAGCCATTTTTCTTTTTTCAACATCTGAGTGTCATCACCTTTTTCGTCTAGACAAGGTGTTATTTCGGGCAATAATTTTTGAAACCTTTCTAGGAATTTTCCGTGACTCAACCACTTGACGTCCGTGTGAAGAACTAAATCAGTGTGTTCAGCTGACTCCCTATCTTCCAACTGCAACTTAAAGAGCCGCCGTTGCAAGCTACGTGCATGGATGGAATTCACAATTTTTGTTGCAATGCCCATAATTGTCTCCGTGTTTAAAACTTTTGAACACTTTTGAATTGTCTGTCATATCGGTGGATTCGTCGAACTGTAAAGAAAAGTTTGTACATTCCATGATATCATGTTTTAGTTTATCTGCCATGTCCTAACTCATGACTTCAATACGCCTTGTGACAGTCGGACGAGATAACTGAAGTTCTCTAATATCAGACATAATTTCTGTTTTATTTTTAAAATCGCCAAGTAAAGTCTCTCCCGCTTCAATAAACGCTTCCTTCACAACCGATCCATCTTCGAATGGTTTCTTGTGTTTTGTCAATATATGAGATATTTTAAATGACGCGATCGTAGCAGCTTTTGATTGTTTGGCTGGTCTTGTGAACATGGTTTGTTCTTTTTTCAAAAAAGATATCAAATCACGTACTTTTCGTTTCCTTAATTCACTTTGTGGCGGAAAATCCTTTTCATAGTTTTTATGAACCGTTTTATGATGCCACTCTAAGTTACCACGCTTAGGTATTGCAACTGACGCACGACAAATAACACAAATGCACTTATCCTTCACCATACAAAAGACAAATTCTTCCTCCCAATCGTTATTAAAATGCTTAGACGGGACGGGACTTTAAACGTTTTAGATTTCTTCGCTGCACTCATTTTGTACTATTTAATAATAAACTTTGTATCGACGTAGTATTGCCTTCAAGTTACAATTCAGAATGACTCCAAATCCTGTAGGCGCAACATTTATATCGGCGTGAACGAAAGTCTCGACTGTACCCGTTAAACGCGCCGCCCGAAATTTCTAGAAAAGCGGCAAGAATAAAAAACGCGGCTTTTCTTTGACAAGTACCGCGCGTTCCTTTGATAAAGCCACCTTTTGCCGTTAGCAGTGTGTTTGTTATTTTATTACGTAATATTTTTTTGTAGTTTAGTTATTTAAATAAGTAGGTACTTAAAAGTACCTAAGTAATAAGTAGGTACTTAAAAGTACCGAGTAACTGCGGGTTACTTTGACCTTAAATGTGCACTTTTTTTTCAAATAAAATTGTAGCTTCTCTTTGTGATGAATATGTCACGTTTATATCTTGCCATTGTGAACTTTAAAGTATAAGTTACAAAGTTATCATACGAAAATAGGAAAAAATAATATTTAAGGCACGGACCTGAAAAAAAGACGGACGTAACCTCGTCTTATCTCGAGTGAAGCATGCAAATGGCCGCCCGCTTACAGTGTGTGCGTGATTTCAGGGTTGTCGGGTAAATCATCAATTTCCCTACTTTTTAAATCTCCCAAACTAAAACATTGTTAACATTATGTAATCAAATATATATTATAAAAACAGGATATTTACCACGTGTTTTACTCGTTGTGAGCTCCTGATTTTTCAGCAATTTAAACGGTCTATCAAATTATTTTTAGGAACACCGAGATAGAAAAGAAAGCACTTGTTATGTAAAAAGAAACTTTATTGTTTACATATAAATGTTAGTGTCTTAATATTATGTATGAGGTTAATAACATACATTAATATACATAAATCGCGCAGATTAATGCTTAAAATAAAAATATAATAGACTAATATTGCTATTTCTTCTTTCAAATGTAAGTATTTCATTCATAGATTGAGTAGGTATTTAAAGACTGACAGAGTGAGGAAAAGAAATATCATGCCAATCCTATAACGTAGAAAGAGACGCAACATGATGTACCTTTCGTCTAATAATATATTTTTAGCAAGAGCCGCAGCGCCCTGTCAAGTCGTACTGAGATAAAATTTATTATGAAATTCTGTGAAACTAACTCGACACTTTTATAGATATTTTTTTGGAACAGTAGCGATAGGTACTCTGTCTATCTTTACATCCTATATCTATGGTTTACCTACAATGCGAAGAAATGGCACTACCGTGCAGCCTAAGAAATACAAGAAGAAATTCGTCATGATCATTAAGTTCTCGGTAGCATAGCAATTAGTGCATCCACCCAGACAGCAGAAAATGAAGGTTCAAGTCCTGCCTGTAATTCATCACACTAATATTATAAATGCGAAAGTTTGTGAGTATGTGAGTGTGTATGTTTGTTACTTCTTCACGTCTAAACGGCTGGAGCGATTTTAATAAAATTTGGTATGGAGTTAGCTGATACCCTAGATTAACACATAGGCTACTTTTATCCCGAAAAAATGTTAGGTTCCAGAGGGATTTTCAAGAAACTAAGTTAACGCAGACGAAGTCGCGGGCGACCTCTAGTTTTGTAATAATTTTGGTTATCGTAATTTGGTTTCAAAAGTTTATTTGTATAGTAGTTCTGTTAACGGGTTTCAACTGTATCTATATATATAAAACTCAAAGGTGACTGACTGACTGACATAGTGATCTATCAACGCACAGCCCAAACCACTGGACAGATCGGGCTGAAATTTGGCATGCAGGTAGATGTTATGACGTAGGCATCCGCTAAGAAAGGATTTTATCAATTCTACCCCCAAGGGGATAAAATAGGGAATGAAAGTTTGTATGGAACTTTGTCAATTTTAAACCGATCGGGCTGAGACTTTGCATGCAGGTATAAGAAAAATCATAGATGAATGTCATTGTGTATAATACAACAATTCAGCTCTACACCGAAGCGAAGCGAGGGCGGACCGCTAGTTTTTAATATTTCTTCTTTACAGGCTCAGGTTTGAACGAAAACCAAACAACGTGTGCACTGCACACAGTACTGGAAGGTGATGGGTCCCTAATTGTTATCCCCTTTGCAGTATCGAATAATTCAAACCCAGTCATCTCTACGGTTTCTATTTCTAGGAAACCTATTAGAAAGAAGACAAGACTATAATTTATATAAAATATTCTATGAATAATATGGCTTCTTTTCTTTTCCTTTTGGGATACGGAACCCTAAAAATTTACGAAATCTTATCTTGCCTAGTCACAAATGCAAGAAATACAAATTTCCCTACTTTTAGGGAAAATTTCCCGTAAATAAAGTAGCCACACAGTTGTATTTTTGTTTACAATTTTTATCCTTGTAAATAAAATATAATATAAAAAAAATATCAAGAATCGTCAATACTTAAGCATAGTAGGTGATTCCTTGTGACTTTTCAAATTTACTCGTGTAGTTTTTAAAAGATTTCACCACACAAGACGGCATTTTTTTAAAAATATATCGGAGCAATTGAACGTGTGACTGGCGCTGTCACGCGAGTTCAAATGGCAGCGGATTGTCCGACCTGGTGCATTAGTGTGAGTGTAGGTAGTGTACAACACACGATTTTGTCTGACCTACATGTCATTGTCATGCTTCACATGATTTGCCTTTGATATTACGTCCGTCTTTTTTTCAGGTCCGTGTATTTAAGGGTTAGTATATATTTTTTTTAATTTTGGGCCAAAGTTGGCCTTAAAGAGGGTTACTTTAGCTCGTTGAGTTTTCTCTGTGAAAAAAACTCATTTTAAGCCATGTTGGGGTTAAGTAACCTTTATAACAGATCACCATTAGCATACTGAATACACAAATGGATGTTTTTGCCAAAAAAATAAGATAAATAAAAAATATAACTTTAAATGTAAAAAAACCACAGTTTTGAGAAAGTTTGCGCATGAACTTGCGAACTATTTCAGTTCCAAAAAATCTCGCGTTACAATGACAACTTGATACAGGAACGATGTCGGTAAAACAACACCACACTACGCGCCTATATAGCTATCTGTGATTTTCAACTGGATCTATTACGGTCACCCAAGAGATACTGATAGGGCGGCAAGTTAAATGTTTTTTTTTTTCGCGATCGACTGTTTGAGCACCCCTGCTCTAGGATATTCGAGAAAGTTTGAGAATATTTTCTTTCTCCCACTTTCTTGAAGTTCAAATACTCGACAACAGATGGCGCCACTACACTTAATTTCCAAATTCAAATACTCGACAAAAGATGGCGCCACTACACTTAATTTCCAAGTTGAAGGGTTGGAAAAACCCTTATATCTTTAAAAACACGCCCTCTAGGTTAAAACGGGAACTTTCCTGTTCGAGGGGGGATAAAGGGCTATCACATTTTACTAGTCCCTTTATCGTGCCGGGACTTTTTTAAGTTTTTTCGGGACGCACATTTTATCAACTTAATTATATTATATAATAATGATAATGATTTTCACCCCCGAGAAGGGGTGGTATCTACCCCTAGGGCAAAAGCGCAAGTTGGCACTATGTCACTTTTGTTTCTTAAGGTATCCCCCACCTACTCACCGATTTTTGGTTGAACGAACTGCTGATTTTTGCCTTCATTGACTGTACTATTATTTCTAACTAACTCCACGCGGACGAAGTCGCGGGCAGCTGCTAGTTACTAATAAAATGAATCCTTCATAATTTGAATGTACTTACATTTAATTCTGAACATTTTCTTTCCTCAGCCCGATGGTGTGGTAATATTCGATTGGACGGCCCAGCAGCAAGCCTATGTTTTGTCCGGTTACTTCTGGGGCTATGCCATCACCTGCTTGGTGGGTGGCACAGCCGCGGAGATGTGGGGACCGAGACGGGTCATTTTTATAACCACGACCCTCAGCGCGATCCTCACTGTACTGTGCCCGCTCGCCGCAAGATGGCATTATCTGGTCTTGGTGGCATTTCGATTTGTCACAGGCTTATTAGCAGTAAGTTTTTAAGTATTTTGTTAATTTAATGTATCTACTTAAGAGAGTAATTTACAAAATTCTTAAATGATTGAAAATTACGTTTATAATTATAAAATATTTAAACGAACGGTAAATCTCGTGGTTTAATGACTAGGTAGTAAAATATTTCTTTAAACAAACAGTGCCGTAACGTTTATAATATCAAAGCGATAATGACTTTAAACAGTCAGCCAAGGAAAGTGTGGTTTATCTTGATATACCGCAAGCTAAATTATACTAATACCTTTATCTAACGCCTAGGTACTTATTGTGTTCGAGCAGTTTAATTTTAAATGAAGGTACTAACTACGAACATAATTTACATTCGTTGTATCGTTGTTATTATTAAAGAGGTGGCTATTAATTTTATGCTTGTGTATTTATTTTTTATTAATGTGTTAATTTTCAAATTTATATTAACAGAACTATTTACAATATTTCGCTAAGTGTTAACTAATTAACTCCTAACAGGACCAAATCCATTATTTAAGAAGGTGCCGTAGATTGTTTTGTTATATCTTATCGAAATATGCAGTAACAATTAGCTTTTACATTAGACGAGTTCTATGAATAATTTAAATAAATACATATACCTAGGTGTTTCTACTATGATTATCAGCACGTGTAGTAAATATTTTAGTGGACACGTATCCACGATAAAACGTACCTATTTCGCTGTAAACTAGGTGCGCAATATAAGTGACAATATTGTAATATACACACATCAAAAGTGTCTAGGGATCAACATATATTTTTGCAATAACTTTTCTCCTGATTGATATTAATTAAAATTTTCTTTAAGGATTCATCAAATAAAGTGTTTTCGTTTGTCACAGTAACGATAAACCAAGTCACCTTTGCATTAATAAAGAAATTTGCCATTTTCCTAATAAAGGGATTTTTGACATTTGAACCACTAACACAAAAGTTCGAAAAAAAGACTGAAATAACAGTTTTCTCTAAAATTTTATTGGGTAACTTAAACAATTAATAATCCGTATTTCTACCGCGAACACTAACAACACAAGAACATCGGTTTGGCATACTCAAAATGAGTTCATCCAAATCACGCTGTGGAATGGCCGCCCATGTTCGTTGCAACAACAAAAAAAGGTCTTCTTGCGACTGGATACCCTCCATATTCGGCAGAGCTCTTCTCTGTAGCATATCCCATGCATGCTCAATCGGGTTCAAGTCTGGCGACTGAGCAGGCCAGGGCAGGACATTGATGTTAGCTGCGCGCGAGAGTCTGTCTTACAACTCTTGCGGTGTGCGGTCGTGCATTATCATGCATTAACTGAAATAAGGGACCGATTTGCACTTGTAGAGGAACGATGACGTCTGATACAATCGTCTCAGCATAAATTTGAGCGTTGAGGTTGCCTCTGATCCAAATCAACTCAGTTCTTCCGCCGATCCAAATACCCGCCCATACCATGATGGTTCCACCACTATAAGGATGGACTTCCTGGCAGGATTTTAATCGCTGTTGGCGTCCAGGGGTTCTCCAGTGTCGTATACGTCTTGTATCCGGTCTCATACCAAAACGAGACTCATCAGAAAAGCACACGAAACGCCATTGTTCTTCTGCCCAATTTCTGTGTTCAAGAGCCCATTGATATCGAATCCTACGATTGTGAATTGCTATAGGTGGTACCCGTAGCGGTCTTCGGGAATGAAGGTTCACTTCATGCAAGCGGTTTCTGACTGTTTGGTCGCTAATTAAGTTCCCTGAAGAGTGATGAAGCCTCACGGCTAACATCATGGCGGTTATTGTTGGAGCTCTTCGAGTTAAGATTTGAATGTATCGGTCTTGTCTCCGTGTGGTGCAGCGATACCGTCCTCCATGGCGCTCAGCCACGGTACCAGTGCTTCGGTATCGTGTCCAAAGTCGACTGATAACACTCTGACTTGTATTCAGAGCTAAAGCCACAGTACGTTGCCGGGAACCAGCTTCTATCATTCCCACGGCTCTGAGCATTTCTTCCCTGCTTAAATGACGTCGCCGCTCCATAATAACGTTGGTTTTAATCAGTAGTAGGGAAACAGTAGCACTAATAATGTCTTCAATGCGTTGTATGTTTTTATAGGGAAAATATTGACAGCTGATTTTCATCTTTTACTCGAATTTGATTCACAGTTCCTGATTCAAATTATGAAATGCACCAAAAAGGATCCATATAAATTTATAAAATCATAAATTTATTACAAAGCCACATCTCAATCTCAAGAAATCCGCATAAAAATGCTTGATCCCTAGACACTTTTGATGTGTGTATTTTCACAATTGTTATATTTACTAAGTATGTAATTGATAATATAACATGTAAATAAAATAACAATGAGTTTAGGCACTGAATACTTGGAATCTCTAAAGTCGTAGATTTCACTGTTAGTCAGATAGATAAATAGAGACAAGAAGTTGTATTTTCAGTTTCAGTTAAAAAATATTTGTAAGTTATTTTCCCGCAGAAGTAATTCCCGCATGTAAGTTATATTAAACGGTAAGAACAGCAGGGCCGTAGCCAGAGTTGTATTGAAGATAGAGTTGCGATAAATACAGGAAGGGCATAAGCGGGGGCGTATTTTTATTTAAATTAGTAAATCTAATCAAAATATAGGACTGTAATGAATGCCTTTATATAGCTTCTGTCGCCCCTTTCAATTATATTAAGATTATGTCGAAGGTTTTTTAAGGTAGGGATAGGGGTTCTAAGGTAAGCCATTGCCCTCCCCGAGCTCGGCCTTGAAAACAGTCATTCTTGAAAGGTCCTTGACATGTACTACACCAGATACCGCTCATAGCCTAAGTATGGACTTTACCGGATTTGTATCGTCGCCGTTAAATTTTGTATGGAAGGAGCCAGTTTGTTTTTACGTCCAGTAGAGGCACTGTTTAGTTTTCTTAGAAACTTTGACTATAAGCTACGATTATGAAGCTGGCAAAATAAATAATGAATAAATATCTCTAATACCTACTCACACCAATTAGCCTAGCCCCAAAGTAAGCACTATAAGGCTTGTGTTATGGAATACTAGGGTAACAGATAGAATACATATACTGATACATATATAAGTATATAAATATAGAAATACATATTAAACCTCCATGTTTGGAGTACAAATGCTCGTATTCGTCACACAAACATCTGCCCCCACCGGGATTCGAACCCGGGACCTCTCGAGTTGTCGATACCTTGAAACCCGGCGTACATACCACTCGGCTACGGAGGTCGTCAAAATAAATTTGAGCTTAGGCCTCTGATGTCAAGTGTAAATTAATTTTAGCTACAAACCAGCGGACAGGGCCGATAAATGTGCCACCTTGATTGCGTAAACAGAACCCACGAACCCAGATCTTCAAGCTCTGGAAATCCTACGTTCTCACTGACAAAACTACAACACCAATTATATTTTTGCAAATGTAATATATTGAAAATGTTATTAACTCTGTACAGTGGTAGGAACTGCTCTGAAAATGTGACCGGTTGTATATGTTGCTAGAGTTTACTTATCTACAGCTCAAGTAGCTACTGGTTTTAAGCAACTCTATACCCTGAATTAATGTGTAAATATGAACTTGTAATTAGTGTGTGAACATTGGATGACTTCTCTGGTCAGTTCTCTAGATCATGTCGCTCTTATATTTGAGTCGAGTCACCAATGGCGAAGACGTAGGCTGGCACGAGCATGAGTACTTACATCGTCTCCTGTTTTAAATGATAATGAGAATAGAGTAGATAAACTCGATAGCGCAAGTGGTTAACCAAAAATTTATTATCTAGAGCTCCTCTACTTTGCTGCATCTGCAGTCGTTAACACCCAAAATTCTTCTTATTCTTCGTTATGGTATGGCCCAAACTCACTATATTCCATCCATAATAGGGAAGGCCTGTGGCCCTGCGGCCCTGCAGTGGGTACATTAATAGGCTGATGATGGTGATGAACGATAATGGATGATGTATTTTTATCTGCAGGGCTTCCTGTTTCCGGCGCTGCACGCCCTTTTGGCTCACTGGGCGCCTCCCGTAGAGAAGGGCAAGTTCGTGAGCGCCTTACTCGGTGGAGCTATTGGGACTGTTGTCACGTGGTCACTCACGGGACCTCTTATCGAGAACTTAGGATGGGACTACGCGTTTTATGTGCCAGGTAATTTGATATTAAACTTACGTTATCAGTTGATTGTATTTTGTGCTCTTTTAATGACCTGTATTTTGATCCAGTTATCATACTCCACGTAGTCATAATATTATGTTCCTACCACAAAAACGTAAAACAGTTTTATGGCTGAATGCTGTATAGCCCGCCATTCAGCTACACTATAATCTATATATCGTAAACTTCGTTGGGCCCTATTCTTCTTTACAGCTTAAAAACTATATAAGTAAGAGTCACCTTTTGGGACAACAGGTGCTGGGTTGGTCAACAATCGTATGCGATGTAATGTAGAAAATCACTTTTGTTCTAATGCTAAATGTGGTGTCGTTAAGGTGTCTATTTGCGGAATAATAAGAATAATAATTTATTTAAGGGAATAGTTATTTATGTTATACCTTTAATGTTATCTTTACCAATTCCGCAGGGGATACCCAGTTAGGTAATTGACCTATTTTTGATTCGAATTAAAATTCCGTGGCATCTTCTAGTCTCACGGGCGTGAGGTAGTTTCTACATGATAAAGGACAATGGCGAACTCCCATACAATTTTTTGTTGAAATTTTTTTTGCGTCTATAAATGAATTGCATCTTAAATTATACAGTTTAGATTCTCGATTTGATTCGTCTGATTTCTATTATTATAGGAAGTCTGGATTTATAGATATTCTACTTTGAAGTTTTGGAGGTTATGTCATACCAAGTAATACAAAAACGAATTATTAAAGTATTTACAAGAGTATTTTTATATCAAAATAAAAAATACGTGAACGGAACTATAAAAGTATACGGTTCCCGTAGATTAGTGACGAAAAAAAATGTTTTTTATAATGTATGATCAGTGGGCGTAGGTACTTACTGACCAACCGCGTCAAAATACTTAATAATACTAAACAGACCAGGGTTATTTAGTTCGAATACAATGTCTGTGCTGTAAGAAGTACTTAACAATTTGAAAATGACCACAGCAATAATAAAGTATAAAAAAGGATTTCTAATAGTGTACTGATGGGATATTAATTAAATATGAAACACTTTTTTATATATTTTTATTCCATATCTTTGATCACAATATCGTAGATAGTAGATACAATGCCAATGAAATAAAATCCACAGTATGGGACGGAATCGTGTCCAAAATCCACAGCAAGAAGTCGTCCGAAATATCAGATTCGGAAGTCTTAGGCAAGCACTACTCAACAGTCGCAGGGAAGATTTCGAGATAGATTTAGACTAAATGCAGTCCAAGTCACATAAAAACACAAATCACAAAAAAATCACTGCGCCGATTTAAATCGTTGCAATACGCATGCACTTAAGCACAAGCAACGATAATGTTATCAATATCAACAACAATTCGATGACAAGCATGACAGTGACAGTTATAGTTTTTGCGTTAGAATTGTCGCCATACCCTTTTTGTATTGGGGAGATTATTTATTATGGTTTCAGTATAATATTGAAAAATAATGCTCCCCGATATTTTTGATAGATAATTAAATACAGTTTAAGCGTAAAGCGATGCAAAACATACGAACAACATATTTAAAGCTGATTTCATCACTAAAACCACTTAAAATAAATGGCTCAAATAAAAAAATAAATAGTCAATTGTGATTCCCTTTTTTAAGTTTTTAATTCCAGACTTAGACAACCCTCCTGAATTGTTTAATAAAGTTTTGAGCTTATTTTAGTAACATTTCTGATAATGACATATATAGACGCTAAAGATTTACTTCAACAAATATTTCGCCATTGTCCTTTAATAACTGTTTCGATATCTACGCTTCTCTATTACCACCTGGCCTGATTTACAATTATGTCTCTTCAAAACGAAGCACTTGAGACTTGACGAAGAAGAGTGCAAAGTCCGTTGCAAAATCTTTTTAAAACATGCTCATTTAACACTTACGCAACGTTTAAGGACTGTTTTTTTACGCGAAGCTTCCGATATTAAATAACGTTGTAACAGTAAATTTGATGTAATATGATATTTTTATATTCTAGGTATAATAGCCCTAGTTTGGTGTTTCGCTTGGCTGGTGTTGGTGTATGACTCGCCGGTGCAACATCCTCGTATACTGGAGAGTGAGAAGAAATACATTTTAGAAGCAATCGGTGACAAAGTTCAACAGAATCATGAAACAAAGGTAAACTATTATAATCGTAAAAAACAGTTTACACAGTTATTAAGAGTCGAGCCTTGCTTGAATGCGGTGTTCCCTCATATCTTATAACAAGATTTTAATAACATTAACGGCCGTGGGTACTTTAAGAAAGTGTTTAAGTTACTAAAACAAATTTTGCATAACATTTTCTCTTACTCATGTTGAAGCATTTCTGCTGCCTGGTCCACATGGATTTTTTTCTAGTAAATAACTAAATCTTCAGATTTAGTCATCTATATAGCAGTTAAATGCTTAAAAATATATATTAACCTGAGTAACTTTTTTTAATAACATTTATATTTTGTTTCATTTGAATTCGCTTAATTCAATTCAAATAAAATTGACGAAATAGTTCTCACTTGATAGTTCTTTAAAAAGGTCCGGGACAACACATGTCTAACTTTTAAGGTTGGCCCACTATAACCTTTTTCCTCAAATTCATTCTGGTGGAACCACAGGGCACCTTTAATTTTATAATATGTTTTTATTGAGACTGCTACCTACTTTGGAAATTTTGGAATATACACCTTATTAAACTAAACAGAATTTTGATTACCCACAGATTGTTCCCCCGTTCAAGAGAATATTCACATCTCTGCCGTTCTTGGCGATGGTGATACTCCACTACGGCAACAACTGGGGGCTGTACTTTGTGATGACGGCCGCGCCCAAGTTCGTGTCTAGCGCACTCGGCTTCAACCTGACTTCCACTGGAACCTTATCTTCTCTACCTTACTTGGCTAGAATGATATTCTCCGTGATCTTCGGAGCTATTGGCGATAGGTGAGATGATATTTTAAATGCAATAGTCGGTTAAGATCCGGCTTGAAGGAGCATAGGTTGAGTCCTATACTACGGGAATGCTGTTATCCACTACGGCAACAACTAGGGACTGTAATTCATGATGACGGCCGCGCCCAAGTTAAGTGCAACGCACACAGCTTCAACCTCACGTCGACCGGCACTCTGTATTCCCTACCTTACTTAGCCAGAATGATATTCTCCGTGATATTCCGAGCTATTGGTGATAGGTGAGATATTTTTTTTGTCATAATATAGTCGGTTAAAATCCGTCGTGAAGGACCATAGGTTGAGTCCCATACTACGGGAATGCTTATATTCCACTACGTCAACAACTGGGGGCTATATTCGTGATGACGGCCTCGCCCAAGTTAAGTCCAGCGCACTCAGCTTCAACCTCACATCGACCGGCACTCTGTCTCCTCTACCTTACTTAGCCAGAATGATATTCTCCGTGAGATTCGGAGCTATTGGTGGTAGGTGAGGTGTTTTTTTCTGTCAAACATAAGTCGCTAGTTCAAATCCGGCTTGGACAACCATTGGTTGAGTAGTATGGCAATGCTGATACTCCACTACGGCGCGGCGACAACTTAGTGTCCAGCGCACGCGGCTTCAACCTCACATCCACCGGCTCTCTGTATTCCCCACCTTAATTGGCCAGAATGATATTTTCAGTAATATTCAGAGCAATTGGTGAGATATTTTATTTGTCATAGAAGGACTATTGGTTGAGTAGCGTGGGAAAGCTGATACTCCGTCGCACTAGTCTACAATCTCACCTCTACTGGAACCCAATTTTCTCTATCTTAATTGGCCAGAATGGTATTCTTCGTGATATTGGTGATAAGTGAGATGATTTTTTTAAATACAATAGTCGGTTAAGATCCGGCTTGAAAGATCATTGGTGTATTTAGGTTACTACATTTGCCGAAGGAAACCCGCCTTTAGCAAATCTTGAATTTATTAGGGACACTTATTGACTTTCAGTACACATCGATTACGCCACCAGATAGATAGATGAATTGGTGTTGCCAGAGCATCAAATATAACGATATATCTAAATATGTTGCCAAATGCGTACTAAATTACACACTTCACCTGAATTTAAGTCAGTAAGCACCATAAATGATTCATGGTTAGAACTAGATTTATACACTAATCTTTGTATTTCGTTGTTATAAAATAATTGCAAACAGTCTATGTCGGCCCATGGCCCATAGCCTGACTACGTTCTTCCAATCTCACACAGGATAAATAGTGACTATGGTATAGTGATTAAAGTCAGTTTAGTTAATTTGTTTCCTACCATCTAATGATATTATGTGACTACGCATGTATAATATGTTGCCAAATGCGTTGTTTATAATACTCAGTAAAGAAATTATTTTCTTTCCTTACAGAATAATAAAGCAAAATATGGTTTCGACTACGTTCATGAGGAAGTTCTTCTGTTTGTTCTCCCACGTGGTGCCGGGTTTGCTACTGATCGCCCTTGGCTACACTGGCTGTGCTCCTGTACTATCTGTCGCTCTCATCACGTTCTCCATGGGTTTGAATGGAGCAGCAACACTCACCAACCTGGTGAATCATCAGGATCTGGCTCCTAACTTTGCTGGTACCTTGTACGGTATTGCGAATGGTATTGGCAATACTGCTGGATTTGTCACACCGCTAGTGACAGCTTACTTCACGAAAAATGGGGTAAGTGTGTTTTAGTGTGTTTAATCATGTAACTAATGTAAAAACATTTTCGGTATGTTCTATTCACGAAAACGAGCTAGAACAATCTTTCTTGACATAAGCTGGTATAAAGACGCTAGCGCGTGTTGTTGCTCTGGCTAATGATAACCCCCTTTCTCAGATGCAGTTTGTCATCCGTGCCTTTGTATGCGATAATGTGATAAAGAAAGCTCTCCATGAACACGTTTTCGTGAACAGAATACAGCTTAATTGCGGATAATAAGTGATAAAGACAAACTTTTTGTTTTTTTGTAAACCTAATATAAACCTAATACTTAAAATATTATTATGCCAAGAATAAACATAATTTTGATTTACCTAAAAGCAATTCATAATTTAGCATCTGTAAATATAAAATTGAGTGCTGTTACCGTTTTCCTAATCTATCTAAATTTTTGTTTCAGAATGGATTTACGGAGTGGCGTCCTGTCTTCATAACCGGTGCCTCAATATACATCGCATCAGCTATTTACTTCATCTTATTTGGTACAACGGAGACACAAAAGTGGAATTACGTAGAGCCCGTTCAAAACGAAGAAGAAAACAAGAGGCCCAGTGGAAGCTCCACCGATACCACTGTAACGATTCCAGTAAAAACATAGATGTAATTATAGTTAGAATATTGAAATACTTCGTTTGAAAGACATGTTCATTCTACAGAATTTTAAACATGACTTAATGTTGTTTAAGACTTCATATTTAAACAGGGTTTATTTTGCAGCTCAAAACGAGCTTGTACCGACGAAAGCTAAGCTCCCTTTCTCGTGTAATGATTTAGTTTTACATCCTTGTATTTTGTAATTGTGTGATAAAGTAAATCCTCCACTATGGCGGCCACTTGTTTTACCGGGTAACGTGACCGACGCGATATATTTGTCTTTATTTCTATAATACATAAGAGGCACATATATAGTGTAAAATAATCTTGTTTCTGTGAACAGAGAATAATGTACAACACTTATTGGAGTGAAACATGAATTTTGTTGAATGTTATTTCTTTTGTTGGCTTGCCTCTTTCCACTCAAACGGAAAAAAGGGAATCGTTCTTAGTTTGTTTAGACGATTATACAATTTTTACTTGCTTTTAAATTACATGTGTAATTAAAATTACCTCTATCTCATGAAAAGTAAGTTACTATAAGTACAGATAATAGAGTACTATTAATAGTACTGTATATAATAGATATTATTTGAAATATTAAGACAGTATTATTTTCTTACATAGATAGAGAATAGGTAGGTAACAATCCCGTAAATAACTGTAACAGAATAAGAAAGGAGATTGCTCAAATTGGCCCAAATGCACAAAAAATATTGACATATACGGTAATTCTTGGCGCAATTTATAATTTAATTTACAGTCATTAGATTTCAACGGACACCTTTGTATAATATATTTACTTTAAAAAGGACTTTTTTGGTAAACATACGAATCTTTTTTAATGGCTATGGGTGTAGTAACATTCAGCCAAAGACTGATCGAAGTTGTTTATATAATATAAAAACAAATCTATTTTGTAAAGATCGATAAAATAAACAATTTTTTATTACACTGTGGTATTAATATCCACAACTATATTATCATTTTCACTACATGCAAATGTGCTCAGACAATTATTATAGATGGTAGGCAACATCATAAAGTCTATTGCCATACATTTTTCGCCAAATACCTCCATAAACACATTATAATCTGTATATGTGTTAGACTTTAAGGTATCTATCTATGGGCCTACGTTGCCTGACTATAAATTAATAAATAAATAAAATTATAAGGTGTGATAGATACACTATAAATCCAAAATATGGTTATATTTATAACATAACAAAAATAATGAAGCCACTGAATGGCTATATAACCTAAATCTCTTAGCTTTCTTTGGTTAACGAGAGTTTAAAAATTCTCCCTAATCTGTGGCTCATTCACAATCATCACACAGTTTCTGTCACAGAGTACCTTATTATAACCGGAAATGCATAGATGACACCTGATTTCAAAAGTTACTCTTATGCATTAACTTTAAAAACAGACAACTATCTGTTAATCTACATGCTCTATATACCTGAATCTAATCCATAATTTCGGTACTTGGCTTGATTTCCCTAGTTTACTATAAAACTTATTTGTTTTCTATTATGTTCAGTGTATATGGTTTATAGAAGTTCTCAGGGGTGTCCGTCAATAATATTTGTTTCTACAGTAATTTATATGTAATTTCGAATTTAGGAAACAATTTTTCATAATTATTGGTCTTTAGGCCAAACATGTATGGAAGCTGAGCAATCTCCTTTTCATACACTTCGTTTGTGGTTGAAAAAATAGTGTACCTACCCAGCTGTGTCAGTGGGCACAAACTGTATTTATGTGAAATTAAAATTGAATTTATGATTAATATAATAGCCATTTCTTATTCCATCCATTCCATTTGTAGTGTTAATAGTAAAAATGTATCGTAGGTTTGTTTTTAAAAGTGTACCTATAGTGAATTACTTATGAGCAACATGAGAATAATTATGAGAGAAAATAATTCACCTACATCTATACTGTCTTTAAGTACAAAAACTATTTAATTATTTTATTTTTTCAAAAGTCCGATAGGTTTAGTTTAGGAACATTTGCCTTACGTAATTGAAAACTATAAGTACTTAAGTAAATATCATTTGTAAATACATATTTATATAATGACCAATTAGGTTATTTGCTTTAGTGCAAATAGTAATGTGTTACCTAATTGATTTTCACTTAGACGGTCAGTCAAAAATGCTTACGATTTTAATATGAGCGAACATTGAAATGTGATTGGAATGTTTTATCGCGTATATGCCAGCGAATCGGTAAATTGGATCAAGAAGCAATGTGTATGGATCATTCGTCCATCATACTCATTTAATATGTTCAATATAATCACCATCGCACATTCGGTCGCACTCAAAGACCTCATATATTTTTAAATTTCTTTACGACTACAGTCGTTGTCTCTGTACAACGACTTTATTAAATTTAATTGACATTTGGCTATCCTGAAAATTACATTAATATTGAGAACTTGAATATTATTAAATATTCGTACCCTAGCTAGGTACCTATTTAAAGTTGGAAGGCGATAGCTCAAAAACTTATTTATAAACTAGCTGACTCGGCGAACTTCGTACCGCCCAAAAGTAATAATTTGCAATAAATTAAATTTGCGACTATAATTTGAGATTTAAACTATTCTATCTCTCAAGTTGGATCGAACTGCACATGGTGTGCGAATTTCATTATAATCGGTTCAGTGGTTTAGGAGTCCATTGAGGACAAACATTGTGACACGAGATTTATATATATTAAGATATGTACAATAAAAATTATACGGATCAATATAGGTTTTGTATTTTAATTAATTTAATTAGTATATTACCTAAAAGTACTTTATGTATATAAGACTGTGATGATTTTGTGTGCTCAGATCAGGCGTATTAATAAATTGGCTAATATAAGCTATTGTTTGATTTTTGTCATTTTTATTTAACCTGTATGTATACCTTTTCAGTTAACCTTTAAGTATGGACTTCAAATAATTTTAACACTTATGCGGACATGGAGTCTCTCAGGCAGGCTACTATATTCACATGCAACTTTTTTCTAGAATCTTATTTCGAACCGCGTCATACCCGTAGCTATATCTGAATATAGGTCTCTAATAAGAAAAAAAAGTTTTTGGAATCGACTTCCTTCATTATAATTATAGAAAATATGGAAAATTAACAATCAATACACTTTTTTGACTTTTTAGAGTTATATATTTTAAAAGTAACTCAATCCTACACAAGAACAAAAAAAAACTTTTATATCCACTAATTTACTACAAGAACGTAAAAAAACATAAAAGCCCCGTTCTGGATACAAAAATTTAAATATCTGGCTGCAGTCATAATATATGTGATTTACTGGCAAACAGCACATAAAGAAGGAGAATATTGCAGGCAGTGTTGCCAACTCGGATTTTGAAAAATGCGTAGGCCCGATGAGAAAATTACGTAGAATTGGTAAATTTTGCATATGAAAAGTACGTAGATCTACGTACTTTTTTCTGAGTGAAATGAAGAAGTTAGGTGAAACCGAATTAAACGAGTATTTTATTATACAATTTCTTTAAAAACGGGCGATAGAACAAAGAGTTCTTGGAGAAGTCGCTGCATTGGAAGCATAAATGCTTTCAACTATACCATACCACAGCATGGTAAACCATGCTGTGGTAGACATTTACCATCAGACACAGACACTGGTGGATGTCGATTCTCTAAATTTAAAACTAAATTTAACATCAGTCTCTCCTTTTCATTCTTTATAGAGAATGACAAGGATACATTGTTGTTAAATAGGCTAGTTGACACTTTTTGCAATTATGTTTTGAAATGTTAATGATTGTTCTATCAGACCGAAAAAAATGTATTTTTTTTACCTACAAGACATACAAAAACGCTGTATATTCTATAGACTTATCTATGCTATGACGTCAAAACATTTGTAAACGAACACACGCAAGCACGTAGGAAATAAACTTTCTGAGTTAATATTATAAAACCATGATTTCTAATATATCACATGAAAAATTTAGTAGTTATCATGATACACTTGGTAAAAGACTAGAAAAGTTGTGGTTTAAATTGCCAAGAGAAATAAACATACTTCATGAACACATGTTTAAAACTTGCTAAATCCTGTAACTTTATGCACTGAAAGTCATTTTTTTGCAAAGATCAATTCGATGTAAGTACTCATTGAATAATATTACAGTTTAAAAATACAATTTTTAAGGTTATGAATGTACCTACTAAGTTAGAGTTTTGTCGTTTCTGCTTTCACAAATCCTGCGTCCAGCATTAATTTAGTCAACAAAACCAATAACGGGAACCCTTTCTACAAGATACAAGAGTTTTTAGAGACATTTTTATAAGAAATAAACATTTGTATAGTTTTTAAGTAAAGTAACGGAAAATATTCTTCTATATTCTAGTGAATTAAGTTATTTTACAAATTTGAAAAAAAATAAGAAAATACGTAGATTCTGGGATTGAAGTTAGTAGGTTTGCAGAAAAGGCCTAAAATACGTAGATCTACGTAAAAAGACGTAGAGTTGGCAACACTGATTGCAGACACACAGGCCTGCTGCAACCGACAGAAACTGAAGTGGTTATTCTATGGTTTTTCGTGGGACATATTCTATAAGCTCTTTTAGTTCCTTGACCGACTGGTGGAGTCTGGACATCTTCAGTAACCATATCTTTACCCAAAACTCGAGCTCAGGTTGCTCGGAAAATTTGTGCTTTAAAAATTCGCTCGGTATTTCCCTTTTATTCTGAATGTATTGAACAAAAACAACTCGCTTTACTACTTTCCGTTATTTTTCATAACAAAAATCTCAAAGAAACACGAAAACTATCAAATATTTATATGGCAACAGTGGACGTGGCAATGAATATTACTCACGTGCTATGCATCCAGCGACACAACCCCTCATTATCTATTTTGCTGCTAAAAGTGGAGCTACTGAGATGCTCGGTTGCAAGGAGACGGAAGTGTGTGAAACTAAGAACTTGAGAACCGCGCGGAGCCTGTGAGACTCCTCATCCATACTTAAAGGTTGAATGTGTTATGAGAAGTTATAGAAGTATTAACATCTCATACAATTAAATATGTTAGGATTAATAAAATTACTACAACATGTTTTCGTTTAGTTTAGTGTGTCAACTTAGGTTTTGCTAATTTCTAAGTACGTAGATAATGTGCAAATTAATGAGGTACCCCCACCAAAACTCGCCTTTTCCCTTTTTTTGCGGATATCTAGTACTTGTTTATTGCATTTAAAAATAAATTCAATTTATAGGCTTGATGATGATTATTACGATCGAATTGTATTAATATTTATTATTAGCGTTGTACATTAAATAAAAGAAATATTTCATCATTAAAAATTGTTTAATATATTTTAGTACGTTTAGGTACATTATGATACATTATATACAGAGTCATAGTTTTCTTTTAAATCAATATAATATTTTTATCTTATAACAATTAAATGACACATAAAAGTCTGTTTATTTCTGAATACATATAATATCAATTACGTTAATTAATTATTAAAATTTATCGATTGGCGACGTTAACATAATAAAACAAACATCTAGAAATCAAACTCTCATTGGAACATCAATCTAATATTATCAATAAGTTTGAAACTACTCTTACCTCTTTGGAATAACATCACCAAAACAACTCTCGTTATGGTCACACATTTTTAACGTTCCGGCGGGATTCACAAAACAATCTACAACATGAATAAACTTTGACGCACACAAAGCGTTCTAAATTATAATATAGTAATATATTATACGTATGACGAATCGAACCACTACAAGTATACCAAATGAGATTACTACTCAACATGGGAGTGTGATGATTTTCGAAACTTATTTAAACATACGACATAGTTTGTGTAAAATTACACGAAAAATTTCATTCCGTAATATTATTCATATTAATTATGTCTTACTCAGACGTATGATTCCGATTCTGTGTCAGATTCTGAGGCGTCTAAAGCTATACCGTTCTGAGTTTTTTCAGTACCGTTGGTCGGGTAGAGACGCGGCACGGACTTGGAACGTGTGGACTTGTCGTCTTTATTCACATGAACTGGCTGGAACTTTTTTAATACCCGTTGGTAGATCATTTTCCGTGGCGGTACAGGTGGTGGCATGTGTGGTGGCTTCTTGTTATTATTTTGCTCTTCCGGCTTGCGGTACTCCGGTTGCACGGCAGTCGGTGTCGCTTTGTATATATCTGAAGAAAACATATTATATTTGTCTTCGTGAAATATATCCCTTGTGCGGTTGTAGACAGATGTGTATAGAGGCTCGATGTACTGCGTCGTGTAACAGTTCTCGAAGGAGTTCTCGCTTGCAGGAGACTCAGTAGATCTACTGTTGAATGAGTTCTGTGGTTGGTATAGTGTGTCGTTGCTGCTGGAATCAGTATGTATTACTATGTTTGCCAATGATTTGGATTGGTTCAGTTTATTATTATTGTAGTTTCTCAACCTACATTTTTTGTTCTCATCAGAATTGCTACCGATACGATCGTCGACGTAAGAGTAAGAATTTTGAAGCGGATTCAAGGTTTTTTCTTGTTCTCTAGTTTTAATCTGTATTCCTGTGCAACTCTTAGTACACATGTGTGCTGGGTCGAAGCGCCTCTTTCGACAACTATTGACGACGTTCACTTCATAATTTTCGTTCCGAGATCTCTCTGTATTAGTGGGCACTTCGTCATTAACATCTAAGCTCTTTGTCCTCGCTGCTTGACGAGACCAGTCATTTCTTGTGAAAATGGTGGCTGCCGGTGTTGTTCCCTTCCCATCTTGTTTGTTTTGCGAGGACTCTCCATGCTTTTTATTCATCATCTGTCCGTAAACATTTTCAGTTGTGCAACTGCTGTTTTTGTTATTATAATTTGTGCCCTTATTTTCCCACCCGGAGTATACGCGAGAATAATTCATATTAGAATTAGAAGTAATTTCGGCACGAGATTGGTATTGATTCTGCTGCCTCTGAATATTTTCTGTGAACATAGCAAGATCATGTATATTGCTGTACACAATATTTTCCTGACTCGAAACCAAATCGCGTTTGCTTTCTATCGATTCTTGCTTTGATTCTAAGAGGTTGTCAGAACTTTTTGCTCTATTGAAATTTTTGTTGGGTACATTTTTTTCTATTTCTTGCGTTTCCGCAAACATGCTGTAAACTTTTGAAGTTCTTGCAGCTTTTGACATACTTCTTGGGGGTTTCTGGGGTTCTAAACCAGTAATATATTTTGCTGGGCATTGTCCATAAATATCAGATGTGGATCTTTGAAGTGCAGTTTTGGAAACGTAATTTCTTTCGTCAATGCCGTTAGAGATTCCAATGTTTATCGAGTTGTGAACGTAACGTTCTCCAGTATAAGGCGTAGTATATAACTCTTCATTAACAGTACTGTACATTTCTGCTTTATTTGAATAAATATTTTGTCTTTGTGCCACTTGGGGAAGGCCATTCACATTGTGGTTGTCGTTATTATACCGTGAACCTAATTTTGAGTCTTGTAAATTACATGTGGGTGTTGAGAGGCTATGTAAAATATTTCTAGGTGCAGGGCTATTTCCACCGTTACTGTTTGAATCGTCTTCTGACAGAGTTAATCCTGAATCTCTACTTAGAGACAATTTTTCTTTACGTGGGGTAGACAGCTCCATAGAATCTAATGAGATACCGACCGAATGTAGACTGTCACTTTCTTCAGCTCCGGAATCAAGTAAAGCGTTGGAAGATTCAGGACTACCGTTTCCAAGAAGACCGCTTATTTGCGGTCCAAATAAAGCTTCGGCTTTCACTATAAGGAGTTCTACTACCATTGGCACTGCTTTGGGAGCTTTCTCACAGGGCGCACTGGGCCATAATAAACTGGGGCCAACACAGACACCGAGGTTCATCGGACACATGAGGTTGATGTTAGACTTCTTCGCGATGGCTTGTAATAAGCATACGAAGTAAGTCAGCATGGTGTAGTGGGCTTTGGGCAGCTTCAGTAATAGAGAACGAACTGCTGGTACCTTTTCTGCTTGTGACAATGCTGAAAAATAAATTAAAATAGGTAAATACCATTACATATATTTTGTAACATTTAATCTATTCTCTTTAATTCTACATTTATTTCTAAAACAAAACAAGTACAATATGCAAAGGAGAATGCCAGATTTTCAAAGAAAGTTAGGCCATGATTGCGCTTTAATGAAGTTTGTATCAAATAATAGTGAAATATCTATAAATGTGGTAGAAAAAATATCGTCACATTATGCAATAGAAGTTAAGAGAAATCGTATCATAAAGTAGTAAATTGGCGTTAATATTAACCACAATATTTGACAGATGATTGATAGATAATTTGTCATAAAACGGTACATTCCTTCCATACGTGAAGGCAAAGGGAACAAAACGTCCATACAGCCTAACTGTTTAAATGTTGACACCACAGATTACTTTATTCTAGTTAAGTTCAAAGCACCATGGACGAAGCACCGAAATCCTTTAGAGAAAATTTAATTTCTGAATCAACTAAAAATGGGAAAGACGTGGCGAACTGCACTTATCTTTGAGTTTTGTTGTTTATTTTTAACTTGACACCTGTCTATTCATGGTCTATTCTTTTCATTCCATATAAAGTACGATAAAGACAAACCCTTGCCAAATTTACGAATAGCAAATACGAATGGCCAAATGAAGTGCCGGCATTATAAAGGTGAAGCTCACCAAAGTAAAATAACACATGGTCACATTTAAATAATTTCACTAATTATTATTACTCTTGGATTTATACTGCTAAAACATTTACAGAAAATATGTTGTACTAATTATACTATCTAATCTACTGTAGAGAGAATTGTGACGTTCAATAGAACATGTCATAATAAATATTTTTCACTCATAAAGCAAGTCGTTTTAAAAAGAATATGAAGAAGAAAAGCATTTTAAGCAGACAACTACAGGTTTACATATAAAAAATAAAAAAAGAAACACATTGAAACATGAAGTTATTAAGCAGTAAGTCAGTGCAGCATTAATTACGTTACTTTTTAAAGTACATTGTATTTTTACTTAAAAATTAACAATACGAAGCCTTTTTTGAGGCACATCTCATTATTGCGCAATATACGCGAAATTTGTCATTCTCCTTTGCTACTAATATATAGACTAGTGATATTTGGGTTCATTATACAGTAATAAATTACACAAGTCTTAATAACAACTCTTATAATTGTGTATAAATAATTATTAAAGGATACTCACTAAGTACTTGTAGCCAGGATGGATAAAGATCCGCGGAAAGTAGCGGCTGTGGAAGAGCGCGGAAGAACTCTTTCACCAATGCTGCCAATAGCAAAACAGGTGCACGTTCTAGCTCAGCGCACGACTCTGCCCATGGACCTAAGGCATCCATCTGAAATTATAAAAAAAATGTTTCATAAGTTGACCATAACTTTCAAAAAAATACTTCAATATAATCAATCATCGCTCATTTTTTTACTGATATTATAAATGTGAAAGTGTCTGTTAACCTCTTCACCCTAAAAACCGCTTAACTGATTTAAATAAAAATTTGGTAAAGAGATTTTCGGAAAAGAGGAAAAGAGTCCTGTGTAAAGTAAATAAGATAGTTTTTATTCCAGAAATCATCCCTAAAGGTGATGAAGAGGCCCCGTTTTTTCTCGGATCTTTTTATGGGAAACAAATATTTCTATTATAATTAAGTCGCGGGCACCCACTAGTAACCTAATAAGCAAGTCCTTAGCATGTATATGGTTATTTGAGTCTGTGAATTAAAATTGAATACCAAATCGTTGATTTAAGAATATGGCAGACACCTACAACTATGAACTTAAAGTCTAAATTACTTTAAAGTCTACCTTATCTCTCAGCAGCCGCAGTGCTTTAGCGTTGGCGCTTCGACGGAACACGCCGTGCGTAAGAGGAGCAACTACCCTCAATCGGGTGAGAGCTCGGAGAAGCGCGGGCGGTGGCGTGCCATTGCAGAGTCTAGTCAGAGCGATGCCGAACAAGCGCCCGCCTCGACGCAACAGGCGTAGTCCGCGTCCTGGCGTTCCACTTCCACTGCAAAGTAAAATTAAATATAAATTTAGGGAAAATTTTATGATAACTCAATCATACGGTTTAACTTTCAGAAGTATTGACAACCAAACAGCACAATTATGTAGTAGTTTAGTTTTCTTGGGAATGATGTGGTACCATAGGCATGGTGGGGAGTTGGTTGAAGCATCAGCAATAAAAGATTTGTCTACCCTTCATGGTATTCTAGTTTATCTTAGAGCGGTAGGAATTAATACCACAACAACTTACTTTTTTAATCCCTGGTTTTTCTTTCTCAACTCGAAAACAAGCCCGCATGGATTATTCTTTGCGTTGACATGTTCTAAGTCGAAGCCATCTTCATTAGATAACGTTTGCCTTATTCTTGACATCTTGAAAACGAAAAACAGGATAAGTTAAAGAACAAAAGAACTTATATTTACTTGTTAAACTAGATTTTTGGAGTAATTCTTGTAAAATCACCTGTATTGAGTGTGGTCTTTCGATTCCGTGTAGAGGTGTTGGAGGTGAATCTCTTGTGGTTCTCACTAACAAAGTGAACTCATTGGCATTTCCCCAGCGATTCTCTTCATTCTCTCCTTCTCCCTCACCATCGCCATCGTCATTGCCACCATTTTGAAATACGTTCAGTGCTTGGCGTATTACACACCGGGCACTCATTTCAGGGCCAACTGATACTGTTTTGCACTGAAAATAAAAATTATTTTTGAATAATTCGAATTAAATATTGTGCTGCAAAAGATTAGATTTTTTTTTTGGATTTTTATTTATTGTGGTTTAATGCTTGGTCTACTTACGAATTCTATCGAGCTTGTCATGTCTTTGTAGAAGATTTGTATATTTGTTGACTTTGGTTCTGTCGCCAGTTGTGTGTTCAAAGCACTTTGAATTTTTCTGAAACGAAAGTAATAAACGAAAATGTACTATTATTTTAATAAGGCTTATAAAACAGGGAAGAGCTTTCAAAGTTTCGCAGTCTTACCTGTACCAGGTATCTCTAGCAGCTTGTGTTGGGTATGTAGCGAGGTAATTAGCAACCCCTATAGTCGTAGGCCATCCAATAAGGAAGCCTGTGTCATCGTTGTCTGGCAGGGATAGCCAAACTCCAGCCAGTCTAACACTCTCTTTCAGTTTAAAGCAGTTTGTGCCTCGAGACTTCCCGACAAGCAAGAGATCGCTGAATAGGAACAAATGACGGTCTAACGGTGGGGAACTTGTTCCTAAAGGATTCAGCTGTACGGGAGAATCCATTATGAAGGTTCTCGGTGATAAGGAACTGTTGCTGGCGCTGACAGTTCCACCGATATCCAAGCTTGGTCGCTTGCGAAGACTTTTCGATTTCTGAAAATAAATAATAATATTTTAAAGAACCTAAAATGAAACTGAAGATTATTTGTATTTTAATCGTCCATGAAATTAAAACCGTAATCAAGTAAATAATTTAAAAAAAATGTGCTTATAATATTGACTTGACTAATTCCTTCATAACTGTCGAGGGATTGCTAGTAAGCGTTGAGTCAGCGTTACAACAAATTATCATAAAAAGTAAGAGCATCCCGTTGTTCAGTTCGCTCGTGATCCTTATGACAGCGTGACCGATATGCGTGGAATCAAGTAAAATCATACCTGAGCATGGTGCGAGGCAAGTGCGGCGGGCGCGTCGGCGTCGTGCAGCGCGAGGTAGTCATGAGGGAACAGGTCTTGCACCCGCTCCAGGTCGGACAGGCGCGCTGCTCGCCTCCGCCCGCATCCACCTCCGACTAACCGTTCGTATTGCGCCAAACGCTCGATCTAGACAAAATGAAAAAATAAATTGTAACCTTCCTGACACATTAGTTATTGTAGATGTTTTAGACAATAAAATTCTTATACTTTTGTTGATAAAAGACAACATAATACTTGGAAGTAGTAAACTTTTCAAGAACTTCATTTTCCTTGAGGTAATCTAAATTTATTGATTTAAAAATATGACCAACCAGGGCTTCATAGATATTTTATTTATCAATGCATTCCTACAAATTGACAGCGTCGGCATTTGCTTTTATTAGAAATAAGATCTTAGATCCAATTGATGTGCTAACGTCATAGAAATTATCCGGTAACAAAATTTAATTTTCCCCGTTTAAGTACTTCTTTACCTTATATACCTACTTTAGTAACGTGCCTCGTATTGCATACATTATTGAATCTCGTAGCATGAAGACGATGAATAATAAATAAACGTTCAGACGGTCAATACATTTACTTATCAGAAGGTTCAGATCAAAGGCACAGATAGAGGGAAAGGACTATGAATATAATGAGAAAGACCATATCCGCCCACAGAGGCATTATACTTCATTGCAAGAATCTATTGAAACGTAACGATCTTAATCTAAATTCTCTTCGCATCGTGCGTGCTCGCGTCCTCAGTGACTTCCCGGGCGCCTCACGGCTCCTTGAAGCGTGTCCACGAGAGTCAAATCTTATTATTATAGAAGGACAAAGGACCGTGGGACTAAGAAGCCCTTGTATGCGATCCACACTTAAAGTTGTTAACCGCTAATACTAAACATGAGCGAGCAGATATAACTACATTTAAGAATGTTATGGCATACAGGCCTTTATGAATAATGATCCTTAGGAGTCACGTACGCCAGATTGCGAGCGAATATGCAGGACGCATGTGAATGGAATTTATGTTTATCTCAATATACAGAGATGGGAATGACATATTTAAAATACCATATATCTTTAAGTGTTGTTTGGTGTATAACTTTCTGATATAAATTGTATTAAGTAGAATTACTATTATTATTGAAACCGCTACACGTCTATGATTTTTTTCAATAGCAACAGATTAAGACAACCCGTAATTTAATTATGTAATAAGTCATGGAGTGCACTTATAAATGTCAGTGCATAGAATCAAATGCTACAGGAGAAATCAATATGCTTTAAGCTGCATTTTTTAAGTGGCGCTAATTTTGACGACATTCTTATGCCAGAGGAAAATTTTAGCAAGTATACGTGAATCTTTAATATTTAAAATCTACATACTTCATAATATCATTGAAAATTTGCGTGTGTCTCAAAGTATTTAATTTTCAAATGAACGGTGCGGTCGCTTCACAACTACTATTAATAAAGACAACGCTGAATGTGTCAGCGTGTGACTTATTGTAATATGTATGTTTTTTTATTAATGCTGCATCGACAATTTAAGATCGTGACACGAGACTGATTATTCGAAAAGATTGACTGTATTGAATCGCGCAAAAAATATAGGGTAATGTAGCTTTAAGGATATTCTTTGTGAGTCCATGACGCGGAGTTATTGTGCTGTAAATAATTATTAAATATCAAAGCCCGTAACCGCGAACTGACGCATTTAGAGTGATTTTGATTTGAATGGACGGCTTGACACCGGCACCGTTATACGGACAAATTTTGTGCACCGATTACACTAATACACAAGTACAGTGTTTGATAACAGTACATAAATACCATTAATTATAGCCGTTCGATGCGAGCGTTCGCGTTCGTGTGTTTGCAGTCATATTTCAACATACCAAACTGATAGGTGTTAATGGTTGAATACTCAAATAACTGTTGTACTAATCGTTAATAAACACGAATATTTCACAAGTCTGATTTTATGATTGAGTATTTGAACTCCAATCGTATCACTGAGTAGTACGTCACAATAAAATGCAATTAAGGCGGTGTGTGTGGCAAATTACCATTGGAGCAAGTGGTCGTTAACCATAATGTATTTAAATACATTGATAATTACCTAATTACTTTAACTTAGTACAATAGCTTTCACTTTGGGTTAAGTAAATTGTGTATGCATATTTATCTTTTTTTCGTATTTACGAATACTATGTTTTGGTGGATTGTAAAGGTACTGAGTTTGGTATTCAGAAAAAAACTTATCGAAACTGAAAAGTTTTTAAGCCAAACACAACAGAACAAATAAAGCTCGCATTAGTAAGGTATTTCAACAGCATTATCACGAATCGCCGTTAAGTGCTCCAAATCTACTAAAGGGTTTTTGACATAAAAAAACTTGACGACTCCTTTTTTCATTCCGGCTGACTAAAGATAAAAAAAAGAAGACGAATATTGGAAAACTAAGAAGCACATCGACACCTGCGTGGCTCAGTTTAGTGCAAGTACCACGAATTCTGGCAGTACAAATATGAGCACGTAAATGTTATCTTCGAACGTGTTACACGGAACTGCACTTTCTACGTCAAATATTTACGTTGGAGTAAGTTAATAGGACGACGTAAATTTTTAGATAACAACTGAACTGCCCTAAGCGTAGATAAGGCATTGCGCGTGCGTCGCCAGTTCATTGCATGGCCGCGCTTTTTTACGAATTATCTCTAAGTTTATCCGCTTCCTGTAAGCGATCCCACAGTAGAGATTTCAAATCGCTTTCTACAGTGAAATGCTTTATTCTATTAATATAAACATGCGTTTAATATATATCTTTACGTTTTGGATACATTACAGGCTCCGTTTTCATGAGTATAAATCCGTTTCGTCCATTTTAAGCACGAGAAAGATATGGAAAAGCATAAAGTTAACTATTGAATAATCTGCCCATATTCCTTTGAAGTTAAAATCTGGAGAAAATGCGTGATTTATAGAATACGATTCTGCAGACTACTAGCAAGCTGCTATGACCTATTGTAACAACAAAATGAAGGAGGCAATAAATAGATGCATCCATCAACTTGTTAATGGCTTTTTTGGTACCAGCATTATGCAAAGCCGTTACATATATTTTTTAAGATTATGTGACACATGTGAAAATGTTGTATACGAGTATGTATATGAGAGGTGTTAAGATTTAGTTAAGGTACACTATTAGTTTTTGTTGGTCTACTAAGCCGTACACATTATTTTTATAGGTAACAAATAAAAAGGTTTTACCTTTTATTTAATAAGATTCATTCTCATCATACGCAACGAAATTCGAACTTCCGCAATGTAAGCGGAATGCCTGGACCACGTGTTTTTTTTTCTACTAAACACTTTCTTAAGATTCATAACAACTAACTAACATCTTCAAGGCCAGAGTGAATAGGCATCTTCTAGGCAGGCGTGTACCATCCTAGGCCACATCATCGCTTTCCATCAGCCGAGACTGTGGTGTTTGACCACAATGCGTTTGCCATTGCCTATTAAAAAGCAAGCAAGGATTTAACATCCTTAAAATTTAAAATATAATATAGCTTCGGTCGGAAAAAGAGCAAGAGTTTTTTGTTTGATTCCAAAGCCATATAGAAAACTTCATTAGATCATATACCAGATACGCTAACCATATTCGAATTGAATTTATTAAGATTTATTCTGCTTAAAAGAAAGCCGATACTTTAATGATAGTTGTAACCATTGTGCTACATTTATAGCAAAGTTACGCAATCATCTGCTTTGTCATCACTACTAATCAATCAGCCATTGAAAATTTGATTGATGATTTAGTATTTAACTGATGATGTGCGCACGAGTTGTTTGCAAGTTTTATATCCGCTGAACATAGTTATATTCAATTAACCAAATAATATATCGGGTAAAGAATTCAGACAATTATTTGCTTGACTTGCTATACCATTTGGATCATCATATTATATCAGTACTTATATGGTAAGAAATGAAGTAGGTAGTTTCAAATATATATGATGCAACTATCAATGAGGATACTTATATACAAAAAAAGCTTTTACTATTTTTATCGCCGTCTATACAATTAAGGTTTAATTGATTTGCCCCAGGGCAGCTATTTCGCAAATAATGCTTTTAGAGGAACACAAATGGTTCTAAAGTTGGACCGTAATAATGTGTCCGTCACAAAAAATTTAAAGGAAATGGATTTGTGACTGTGACTCTTTCTCAATATTACCTGGAAGGAAAAAACAAGAGAAGGTAATTTATGGAAGAATTAGTACTTAATTCTTACAAAATCAAAAAAAACCGTTCCGTTCAAATCAAGAATCTTATTCAAAGTTTTTGTTTCTACGACTTACCAGACTGATTAAATTATTTTATTCAAGCATCATCTCATTCAGTATAACGATTCCCCAGTAATTTATCGTTATTCCGATGGTGGCTCGGTATACCCACGCAAATGCAAAACAATGAATATTCGCCTCCTGAGCAAGCTGTGTATTCGGGACAGTAAAATTGATTGCATCGACACGTAATGAACATTACCAGCGGAATGGAAGTAATTATCCAATGAGCTCACTTCATTCGGAATAAAAGATTTCGAGGCGCGGTAATTACTTAAAATTAATGTTTGACATTGGTTAAAAGTCAAATATACGCGAGGTTTTATTAACGGTCCGCTATGTTGTATTCTGGTATTCGGTACACTTACAACTTCCCGGAATGCTGTGATAGCATGATTCACTCGATGCTCTCCGAGAATGCTGCGAGATCGGAAAGGAGATACTTTTGTATCGATATTAATAAATCGTGTTCACATCAGCTTTCATTTATACCATTGTAAATTAATTCATACGTTTAAATTAGTCTGCCCCAATCCAAACCTCAAATCTGGGTGTTCATGATATTTCACTTTTTGACACAGCCCTGATTATTTAAAAGATAAAATAAATATACTCATCAAAAGAGACTAAGCAACATTAGCTTTTTTGGACTTTTGACCGATTTTTAATCTTTATATTATTTTGTTTATGATAACCAATCTGATTTTTTCTGACTGAAGCAAAAAAAAAACCTTTGAATAAATTATACATTTTATAACGATGATACAAAATATCAACTGCTATGATTTGCAGTTTGCGTAAATGATGTATTATATAATATTGCTTTGACTTCTTTGATGTCTATATAATTGTGATTCATTTAGGTATTCCCGAAATCCCCACTGATTTGTACTTTAGTCAAATATCAAAACTACTGAAACAAGTTACAAATCAAAAAGAATGTAATAGGTTAGCGGAACTAAATTAGGATGAGGAGTGATATGCAATTCAGCTTTTTATTACGGTGACATCTTGTAAAGGTCAGAACACAGCGGGTTTGTCTCTCATTGTGAACCGATATGGACCAATGAAACTGACGACTCATCCCTGGTGAAAACAAGACGATCAACCATTAGTGATAAGCATTTCTCTTTTGCACTAATAGTGTTCAGTAAAAGTGATTTGTTTACCCTACATGTTTAAAAGGTCAGGGTATGAAGTATTATAAGATTCGAATACATTTAACTATTTATGCGTCAAATTAAAGAATTTATTATTACGTATGGAGTGGTATGGATTTAATACAGCGAAGTTAATGCAAGCTTTTTGAACTCTGTGCTTTGTAAATATATTTTTTACTGTCTTGCATATACAATTATACATTACTCTACCTGTTCAGAAAGGAAATCACACAAAGCATTATGCATTTCCGCTGAAACAGAGCAGTATTGAAAGTAAGTTGCTAACTAAAGTAGCCTCGCCAAATTAACACTTAACTAAGCAACATAGCCATGGTAAAGTTATGGAATACGCTCTAAATTTCAGCAGAGAATTTATCGAAACAAACACGAATGCTGAACAATGCGTGTCGGACTTTACGTCTGTGCGGCGTTGATAAATTCTGAGTGACCGATATACATTAATTGCGCGTTCAAAATTATTTACAAGCATGACACATAAAATTTCTTCCAATTACTGAATTCACTTAACCAATAATAAAGCTGAAGAACATAAAATCTGTTCACTAATTACGAGTCTCGACAAAGTCGTAAATCATAAACGAAGCAGAGCGACGCTGCCTACCGAAGAAGACATCACCCATGGAATTTCCGATTGGGAATGATGTAGGGCTGTGTTGAATAAGAATAAATGAATTCTGGGTCGAATCTCGGCACGCAGCAGATTGCGGTCATCGGCCTTCTTACATACCCCAGGCCAGGTTCACCGAGAGCTCATTTTAAAATAACGACCAGAAAAAACCAAGTGAACCTACACAATATTTCAAATGAGCTGCCATATTGCTGTGCGTATTTTTTTTTCATTTATTGATTTACCAACATTTGTATACACCAAAAATAGTAACGCAAACATTTTGAGTTGTTTAAAGTTCAAGTGTAACAAATACTTATAGGTAAATACATCATGCAATTAAACAACATACAATCTAAGAATCAGCTTAATCTAAAAAATTTAATGGCAAACAATTATTGAAAACATTAAAAGGGATTTCACGCTCATCATCCTTGGCAATATTGTGACCTTCGCTATGTTACAAGTTTAAAGAAGCGCTTTAAATAAAATATTGCTCCATTTTAATGATGAACTAAAAGAAGTCCTTGTTTGGGGCTTGTCAACTGAAGATGAAATTTTCACAAAAAAAATATTGTGTATTATTGTTACTTGATTTGGCTTTGAACTGCTCATAACTTTTACGCAATTTGTGATTGAATTTGATTTAAGTAACCATTAAATTGTGAAAGATTGACAGCCAGAATAATATGTAAGTTAACGCTATCAACGAACCATACAATCCGGCCCGCATCTTTAGTAATCATTAGTACATACATAGGTTAAACGGAAACCTTAACGATTGCCCAACAATTAAATGGCAACTATAAAGAATATGCATCATTACACATTAACAAAACCTAATCTTTTGAAAATATTCTTTTGAGTGACAGCACATCCAATTGGATTACGTAACGCAGAGGTAACAATGGTGTGGCGTCAATCACGCGTTGGAGACGTTTTTAAATAAGTCCATGGGAGAAAGTAGGTATGTAGCCTGAGGCGAGCGCGTAATTCTGGCGTACCAACCTTATGGGTCGTGTAATACCGGCCAGTTCAGGACACCGCCCGGGGTCAGCCTTCGTGACTGATGCCCTGCCTATAGCCTGACGTGTATCATGTCACGACGTGGTACTCGAGTATGCAACAGCTGATTGACTAATAGTAGATGAGGGCTAAAGTTATGGTGGCAAGAGCACAAGGAGCATTGAGATTATCGATTGGTAATGAGAAATTATAATAATACTTCGTTAACCAACAGTGGTGATTGCTGGTAAGTCCACATCAATTTTACGAGAGAAAAGAGAAAAAATATATGCCTTATAGTATTGATCTGACTTAAGAACTAGTGAAGAAAAAAGGACTTCACGCTTAAATTGGATCGCTAGTCTGGAGAAGTAAGGTCCATCTTACAGAAGACCACAGTGAAGGACCTTCTGTGTTGTAAGATTCCATATCACAATGTGGTTAAGTAATAGGCCGGCGAGGAGAGGATAGCTACATATTTTTTTGTGCCGCATATGCTACTTTCACAACTGAACTACACTCTACACAAATGCTTCTCCCACGTCTGCCTGATGAAGCTTGGTACTAAATGCACTAATTTTTAGCGTTTGAAATTTGAATTTAGTTCTATCATAACATGTGCCAGTTTTTAACTTTACAGTATCAGAAAGATCTATCAATAGACTGGGTAGTTTCAGAGTTGCTATAACCTATTTTATGAACAACATCTTAGGCCAATGGAGGTATCGTTGAATCATTAGTAGTAAAATTGACACTATTCTGGTCTAAGGATATTTTTAATTTTAACATTCCTTAACTCTGCTAGTTATATCTGCTAGTTAGATTTATGTGTATTAATAACGTAAAAACATTTTAGTTTTGTTTATATACAGGTAAATATCTGCTAATCAATCCTATAATTATGAAAATTAAAAAATGCTCTCAAAATGCTGTCTCTGAAAATCTTTATATTTTTTATCATAATAAAATGTATTGGGAATCGAATCATATTGAAGCCAGATTCATCAGAAGAAAAATGACACAACTAAATACAAATGGAATTCTTAGCAATAATTTATATTTTCAAAATATAAAAAAACAGTCGTCGTTTTAAATTTTATGTCGCTTTTTTACTTGTACCTAAGCGTCTTATAGCTTTTCGTAGCTATTGCCACCTAATAATCGAATTATGCGGTCCTATAATTTATCTCCCGAAATACGATCCACGAGAAGAATGGAAATCGAATACCGTTAAATATTTGATCGGATTTATGTCAACTTATGATGTATCGGAGTGGATGGGACTTGCCCAGTGCGACGGAGCGCACCGGCTACCTGCCTTCAGTTTTCTGGAGATAAACTGATTATAGTTTTTTTCACGACACGTCGCGTCGTCAATTTACGTAGTTGCGTCATGTTTTCGGAACGTAACTTGGAAACAAAAGTAGTCGGGTGCGGTTGTAAAAAAGCAGTTAACTATCGATAACTCACCGGTTTCCCGCTTTCGCCTTGCGTAATTTACGAACTGTTTGTATTTCTTTTTCATTTACGTCACCGACTGCGAACACATCAACGATGCGATGGACTCGATCGATTCAATTTATCGGATGGCCCAGTTTTCCATAAACGCATAAGATTTTATAATTTCAATAGATAAGACGTTTGTAGTTAGGCAGGTATTGGAATTAAATAAAACACGAGCAAACATTTCGCAATGTCATTCTTGTCAAATAATATAGACTTTTAATAATATAATTTGGTTGCGTTATGGCGTCAAATTATAAAATGTTTGGCACTTTTTTAATGATTTAAACGTTCTTCTTTATCGAAACAAAAGTTCTTTAATGTGTCAAACACAGTGATCAGTATCAGGACAGTATGCTGGTGTGCTAATTACGAAGATTGTATACGGTTCCAACGCTTATGTTCAATTACGATGGTATATAAAGAACACGTCTTCGCCTTGGGCTTTTAATACCTATAATTATGAGAATTACTCCACAGTAGAATCGAGTTTTGAGACAGTGTGAATTGTTGTATCACAATATCGAAAATAAACTCGTGAGCTGTTCAGTACTTCCTAAAAAGTCCATTATGTCGTTTCAAAGTCCCCAAGGGAGCGGTGGAGCGAAGCATAAGCACAAAGCCGTGTTTCCCGGAATATCATTTAAAAACCCTACGTAGACTCGCACCCAGGAACAATTGAACGACATTATCAACCCGACAAATTAACTTACCGTCGAGGTAATTGGACAAATTATTTATATTTATCGTTAGATGTTATTTCAACAGATATGAGGAAAATACATCAAAAACAAAATAATACTTATGATCAGTTACTTCTTAGTATAAAATTATTTGAGATGAGCATTTAGATCGTTATAAGATCACTTAGTAGGCCGTTTGACTGTCAAGACCCTTTATCTCGGGAACGCGTGGAAGTATCGAGTTGAATTTTAAACTATACACTCAGGTTTATGGTCTCCTGAAGCTGTGAAAAAATACAAAATTCTAAGTTAACGTAAAAAAGATACGTCCGCTTATGTTGCGTACCTACAAAGTTGTGCGGAACCCTCGGTGGGCAAGCCCGACTCGCACTTGTCCGTTTTTTTTTCATAATGGAAATGTGATGATTAGACGACATTCCTCAGTTTCAAATAAAATACTTTCGACCACATCGGAGATAAATAGCCCAAATAACGACACAATGTACACCCAGAATATTTTTTGTAGTAGCAAGATGTGTCGTTTTAAATATTTCCAAAAGAATTTGTGTCCTGTTTCATCCAGATAAGGGCTGTATTCAACTGTCAAAAACGTTACGTAATGATGGATGCCTTGCCAACGAGTGATGTGGACGCTTATCAAAATATAAAGGGCGTAATTTTAAAATGCATCAGTATACATTTATGTATTGTTTTACGTTGACGACGAACGCTTTTGTTTTTTAAGATAACTTTATGATTTTAAAAGAACCTCAATTTAAAACGCTATTGTTCCAGCCTAGGAATTTGATAAGGTCCAAACTGATATTGTTTGAATTATCTGATGACATCCGTCACTCTGACGGAAGGGACATGTTTTAAAATAAATGACAAAGTCAAAAGAAATTTTTACTAGAAAAAAATCCACGCGGGACTCGAACCCGCACCCTTTGCTTTCCGGGCTAATGCACTAACCATTATGCTACCGCGGCCCTGATAGCCGTGTCGAATTTTTCTCTAAAATGAAAAATAAAAATGACAAAGGTTTAAGAAGCTTGTGACCTTAGTCATACGTTTACTAATTTCGATATCATTCAAATAAAACCAATTTTAGTAAAAAGTATATCTGAGTTATATTTGCGATTATTAGCATTTTCTACAGATCTAATACCAATTTGAACAAACATTGGTATCTTCTTCAATTGTTATTAACATTATATTTGACTCTTGTGCTTTCCACAGGAACAAAGCATTGTATTATTAGGGGGAAATAGGTTTGTTCACGGTCAGGTAAGTTTGAAGCAGGACACGGGGGGCGAACGTGCCAGCCCAGCATTTCAGTTATAGGCCACCAGTCACATACACTACGTCATGATTCAACAATTGTTGAGAGAGATGACGAAAAACAAATCGATTTTGACATCTGACAAAAGACGATAGAAATTGTCGTATGCATAATAAGGCAATAAATAAGACGCCCATACTTTACTGAGATATTCTATGACTCATCGGCTTTTGTTAATTTAATTTTCTCTTCTATATAGATAATTAGAAAGAAAAAAATAAGTTTAACTGAAACATTAAATGATCTGTGTGTTTATTGACAACTATGCCTTGATATAAGGATTTTTAATGAAACCTGGTTTTTACACCGTTTAGAATATAAAAACAAATTACAAGTTAGTAATACATTTACATTTAATAAAAAAATATAATTATCATATATTTACTCGCCTACGACAAAGCAAAAAGGGGAAATTCCCGAAGCGTGTTTTTGAACTGTTATTGAAAATTTAATTACAAGATCACTTTTTGGAAGCTTACCATGATTATAAACTGTTCTTACCTCTAAGATGTCTGATGAAGGAATGAATTAACATGGGAAATTAATTCTCTTTTGCTTTTATAAACAATTATGAGATATCACTACCGTAAAGGTACACTGGTGAATCGTAGGAGCCTTAACATGTGTAAAAGCGTCCATTGTAATGTTCGGATAAAAGTCTCGTTACAGAACAATCACATCGAATACCAATGGTGCGCAGTAGTAGGTACCGGAATAATGGCAACTCACACCACAGGATGTCACTAATGACAAGTTGACTACGGTGTGGGGTCAGCAAACTGTCCTAACACGTGTTGTGACAATGGAACAACGTTAGACACCGCACAAATTGCACTGAGAAATTCTTTTCAATCACAATAAAAAAATACTCTTCTGTTTTTGCGAACGACTGTTTAGGACGTCCGCAGACGTTGGAGTCACGTAATCAAACATTACGTGACAGTTTCTAACGTCTCGCTTGCGTTATTTGTCAATTTTAAGTTATAGGTCTGTTTCCAGGTTACATTTTATGTGTATTTTATGGGAACCGGCGGAGATGTACAATGACTGACGCGGGCCCTATTAGAGCCATCGATCGGCGCGGGCGCACTAAGAAACGTTGTTCCGCGAACACAGAACAATGGTGGGTAATTTTGTAATGTCTTCTTATTACCATGCATGACGCAAGGCATTTTGTATAGATACATGGTCTCGTGTATTTCTATGATTATTATCATTCATATGTCGTTGCTTATGGGTTTATATTAAATTACATAGCTAAATTTTTGTATAGTGTGCCTATGACGCAGTTAGCTGATAAATCACTACTTTTTTGCTTAGTTTAATGTTTAAGCAGCATCGTTAACGTAGTTGCTCTCTTATTTAGACTTAATAAAAAGTTTTTACATTTTTATTTAGTTCTGTTTTGCATTTGATTGCGTAAGTAAGTAAAATATGTAAGTGTATGAATTTTTCAGTCTGTGGAAACTTAACTGGTTTATGGAAAAGTAATCAGTATTACTTAATTGAATTGTGTAAAACTGTATGTTTCCCGAATGAAAATAAATAAAAAAATAAATAAATTATTCGGCAGTAATTCTGCGTTAATGTGTCTCGTACCATTTCACACATATAAAATTAATACAGTCCATTGCTACACAACAATGGTGGTCTAATTTTCTTAGAAATAGAAATGCCAAACGTTTCACCTCATTAATTATTCTATTAATGGAGTTTGTTGCAATACTAAAATTACTACAAGTTACTTGAACAAACGACTTGGTAACGATATTTCTAGTTGGAAGTACATTAAACAACACATTAGGTTATACATAACTTACAGATTTTGGAATCGTTATTTTACCCTAATGCCTTTGGCATTAAGTTTAAAATCGAATGGAGAAAAGTGGTAAGCTTATGTATGAAGTATTGAGTGGCCTGTCTGCTTTGCTAACCCGTCGCCAGGTGTATGTCCCATTTAGGAGATGCACCGGCCAATTTTAATTAAACATGTGTGCATCCCAGCACGCGCTTACAAAGATTTTTTTGTGCCATTCTTAATACTAGTTCTTTATAAGGCCGAATACATGTTTCCAGCGAGTGCCGTCGTCTCATCACTTTAAAAATGTAATTAACTAAATGACAACCGTTTGCATATGACGTTTTCATTGTCAGTTACGTGTGCCTGCAAGCAATTTTCTTCCTAATGCGCAAAATGTGTCACTATTGTTCTCATAATTTTTAGGTAAGAGTAACAATATTTCGTATTCCAAACAATAATGACCAACATTTTGATCATTAGGTAACTTTATTATATCAATCTATATTATTATATTATAATTTGCATACTAATGAGTCTTAGAAATTTTATTTTAGAAAATAAAAATCAAGATTATTTATCGATCATTAAAAAATAACTACCCTTAATTAACGTAACCTTAATTAAAAAGAAGTTGAGTCTAAAGTTTTTTTATTAATATTAGCTATGTTAGTTTATCATTGTCAACAGAAAATAGTTAAATGAAGGCAATATATTACAATTTACGATGCAGTAGCCATTAAAAATAATTGAAGGACCTTTTTAATGTCTCGGGATCCCTATAATAACCATCTTGTTGAACATCCTCTTCTTGCTAGGCCGCGATTAGATGCGCTTTCGATTTAGAATTAGGAACCAGTATAATAAACGACAATAACAATGAATTATTCATAAAGCTTGTTTACATCTCGCCGGCGTTAAACGTGGCCCTACGAAAGTTCATTCATTCAATAGGTACGCACAACGCTTACCCTTAATGCCTCAATCTCTACGTATTAAGGACAAGATGGTGATACTTGTAGTTTTCATCCAATGGAAAGTATAGACAATTGTCGCAATATGAATAAATCGGAGCATTTACTACGCTCTGATTTCATTAGTGTCGAGCCATGGGTGGGACGAAAGCTCATAAATTGAAAGAGCGAAAAGCTATTTGCAATTTATATCTCTGCGTCAATTGCATTTTTTTTGTTGACACTAAAAACAAATTATACATCCAAACACTAATCAGATTAATCAATGTGGATTGGATAAAAATATAGCTAACTATATAAGATAACTGTTATTTCTTAATAGATTTACATAATAAGTAGTATGCGATGGTTTGCAAAGTCTCATCGGGCGTACGGCGTAAGTAATGGGACGTGACAGTCTAAGCCTGGCTCATTGAAAAAACTCGCTTGGACTTGGCGACCCCTGATTTTTGGGTTACCTATAAATCTAGTTCGAAGCAAATAATTACGGACCGCTTACGAAATATCAATCTATCGTATCTTCAACGCTTCACGTGTTTGAGGCTTTCCAATGTTCTTATATAATAAGCGGTAAAGCTCAAACAGTGGTATAACACGCAACACTCAATTTGGCCCTAAACCAAAGACGGGTCTACACATTAGGTAATTATGTACTATTCGTAGGAGTCAGGTAAAAATACGTTTTTTGTTATTTTTCAATGGTCGTAGTAAAAACAGTCAGAGTATCAATGGCTTTTGTCTTTTTTAAAGCTTCTTTGAAGATTATTTTTTAAGTAAATTGCAGCTAGTTCCCGTTTTGCAAAAGACGTAGGTTCGAAAGCGAAAATATTAAAAAGCTCACAAAAAGTTAAGGCGAAGAGCAATATTGCTATGTTTATTGTTCGTTTAAAACGGTTTCATTACTCCGAGAATCCCGAGGATTATGGTGTGTGTTTCAAGAAAAGGATTTAAGCCGGACATTCTGCAATAAAGGCAGTACAATACAGAAGGGATATCATTACAAGTAAGCATATTACCTTGATATCACAGTGGTGGTTATTAGCACAATGGGTTTTAAAACTATACTCTTGTAACATGACGTACCAAAACGATGCTTTTATGCTGCGCATTGCGCAGTGTGAAACATTATCCAGCTGCAATATCGTCATAACTGATATTACAAATGGTCCGGTGTCTGGTGCTAAAGCACTGTCGATGTTGATAAATACTGCTTGTATATGAGCTTGTAATACGACACTGCTCAGATACCCACTATCTACTAGCACATCAGAACAGCATTTAATACTATCTAGATGACTGCATTTTAACGTATTATTCGATATTAACATTGGAAATAAAAATAAGCTTATAGATATTGTCAAATTTTCAGTATATATTAAAAGTATTTTATTTTTTAGGTAAGTTCACGAAAAAAGTAAATAAATTCGTAAAATCGCTTGGTGCTGTCAATAAGTAATTTTCAAGGACCTCATAAGAAAATTAAGACGAGCGAATGAAGTACACGATCAATTGATGAAATGCTCGAATGCCTATTTATATTTCTTCTAAACAAAAATATCTTTATAATCTGGCTTTAAAGCTCTAACATGCATAATGGGTCGTTGTTAGTATTCCACAATGAGCTTAATTCAAATAACCCAGTACTAGATAAAAAAAAATATACGGCGCTAATTATGAAGGTAGTTGAGATTTCCTGTACTCTTGTCCAAAAAAGTTTACCGATTTTCGCATTAATCCTTTATAGTAAAATCAGGTAGCACTTACATGCATCATTAGTCCTTTGCACGTGTGTTATCTGTAGGTTTCTATTCCACTAGCACGAGAACATCACTACTACAGGTCGGGGGTCGCGTCCCGTTTGTTTACAGTGTGTAAGAGGCCAGAGGACGGCCGTGCGTGCGGGCTCGCGACGCGGCGAGGACTGTGCGGAGTGTGCGGTGCAGCGCCGCGTGCGCAACGCAACCGCGCCTGCCCGAGCCGGCCGGCGCGGGCGCTCCTGCCTGCCATACGCATTAACAGCCTAGGCACTACAGCCTGCATGTGCACAGCGAAATAATATAAAGCTCATTTTTATCACGCTCGATTTGTTAAATTACTATGGAATTTGACAGGGTACGGGGATAAGGTTTCCTAGTCACTGGCGGGTGCGTGGCATTTCCATAAAGAGAATATTGATGGTGGCTTTTAATTTTTTTCTACATTTGGGTAGAATTTGAGGATTGATTAGAATTATCGGAAAGTATTGGGCACGCATTTTTTCATTATTCGCATAGTCAAAACATTACAGAGATATGAATTGATTTGAAATTTTGCACGACGGCACGTCTCACTATAATTTTCACTTAGGAGTGACGAGGAGGACGTCACGAGCCTACACTCTCAATCTTTGACGCTGTTCATTTTGTTATATATTGGTTAATTGACAAAAGAAAAAAATAAGGGTCCATTATTTTTTTGACAAATCTATCTTACGATTTAATTAGGATTTCGTTTAATTTACCCCGTCATCCCCCCTATTGATTGTGCCTTCCCCTGAAGCCTTCGCCATAGATATAGAGGATTCACTGAGCATTCCCTGACAAACTGTAAAACAAAACTTTTGTTATTGTTTAAGAGATTAAGCGATTGGGAGGTCTATAGTACCCTATATACAATGTTAGTCTATGGTCTATAGTTTGAATGAGGGTTGTCCATTATTCATTGACAGGGTCTGTGGTCCGTCTGCAAAAAGCGTAAAAAACACTACCCTACAACCTACTTCATATGTCGATCTTTCTACAGCAACATTGACATAAAGATACAGCCAATTCAATAGAAATATTTTGGATTAGCAAATAACGTTGTCTATTCATAACACACTATAAGAAAGTTTACAAGAAGTTTATCATAAAAATTAAGTTAGTACATTATATTTCAATAAATTTTATTTTAAGCATTTCACTGCTAGACGTTGTAGTCTAAAGAAAATTACACTACAAAAAAAAGTCCACGCGGTCCAGGCAGCAGATGTGACTCGAACCCGTACCCTCCGGTATCCGGGCGGGTGTAAGTTTTTGGTACGTTTGGTGAAAAATACTGTCATGTAGGTAAATTATAAAAGAACTTCTAAAGGTAAAATCCCATGCATTTTAAATTGCCACAATTAACAAAAACAACATATCACTGAAAAGTTATTTTTTCTATATCAACAAAATTTTAAATGAAAACTACATTAAATGCTCGCCCTGGCTATTTCTTCAAGCTTTCAACTAAATAGTTACACATAATAGTATAAATTTTAAATTACTCTTCAAGATCTTACCCGCTCGTAAACTATCTTAGCTATAAATGAGGGTTAAAATTTTGTAGTTGTCACCTTTTTCGTTGAATAGAGAATACAATATGAAACAGATGTTCAAGTTTAAACATTTGGGATGTGGTAAGTCCCAAAGTTTTAAAATAACCTTATTGTTGTTTTGTTTTTCTATTCACATCCTACCTATCCTATTGTATGGATGTTGGTTATTCTTTCACTAAAAACCTATATACTAAACGGATTTGGGTGAAATTCGGTATGCTTATAGTTTATGACCTGGATTAAGACATAGGATACCTTTTATCCCGCAAATGGTAGGTCCCTGTACCAGTCTCAAAAACTGAAGTTAACGGGGCCGAAGTCGCGGGCGGCCTCTTGTACTTTACGTACCCTCTCTCCTTTTACCAACAAATGTAACAATGCGCAACATTTATATGACGTACACACTTTTAAAATTTGATTTTCAAAAGGGAGTTTGATAAAAGAAGACATTGCTTAAGTTTTTATCCATATAATTGCTTATTGATTGAAGTTTTCGTAAGGCATATCAATAAAATAAAAGACAACGTGTGATATGGTCCGTTCTGTAGGTCAAGATCGATAAACTAATGACAAAAACTATATAAATCATCTGTGTAACATATCAATGGAGTAATAAATGTAAGAGCAGTACTATAATAAAAGAGTTTCGTGATCGCAGCAGAGCGAGCAGCACGCGCGCCCGCAACCACCGAGATATGATATGCCCGCGGCTATGGGAAGTGGAGTATGTCACACAACTTATCAATCATAGCTGCACGTACAAATGAACATCACGCTAGCCGTCGATCTAGCCCCAGATTATATGTACAAAAGTTGGCCAACGCCGGCCAAACGGGTTGACTATTACAAGTCTTGTCCAATTCACACGACATAAAATGCATCTGAGACCAGAGACGCATTTATGGAAAGCCAGATTTAATTTACGCGACATGAGTGGTGTTAAAATTTGGCTTCTAATAAAGGTGGTGTCGAAACTTCCAACACCTTGCGACAGACTATTAAAGTGGTATCGGTTACAATTCGGTTGTCAACCCCGTTAGTTGAATAACATATTTTGTTATATAATGGGACTTAATAAAAACGTACAATGTTATTTTGTATCATATGCGATGACAGCTTCGACTCCATGAGAATACGAATTGACATTTGTACAACGAACATTGCAACAGCTACGCTAGTATCGATTTATGTGAAGTTACAGCAAGTACATATTTCTGGTATCATCGACATTCAACCTTAATAAACAATGGCAATAAAGAGTTGTGTTACTTTAACGGAGTAACCTGAATTCGTCGACCCCGACTGTGTCCGATTGAATTAAACCAGTTAAATTATATCATTGGTCGTCTGTCGTCAGTAATTCGATTAAGCGCTCACGCCACGCTTCGGCAGGAATGCCGTGACCATCTTCCTTCAGGGTCCTGTGCCCCATTATCAAATACTTTCGAAATTTTATAGGACATTTTTATGGTCACTACTTTTAGTACACTTTCTTTTTCTTATCAAGAATATAATCCCACTTTTCGGAGTTAATACTTATATCGTATTCCTTTCGTAAAAGCTTTTAAATAAGCATGTCGTCCATTTCAAATAAGTAAAGGGTATAAAATTAGAGATCCTTCTCACTAGTAAATGTCAGTTTCCTGAGCATAAACCTTGATTCAACGATAACTAACCTCACCCTCTATATTATGCTGCGACTGTTTTGCACCAGCCGTAGAAACAAAAACTAAAATATATCCCTGACACATCAAGCAACTCCTAAACCTTAAAACTGCAAAGCAGAGAGTGCAGAAGTTTTTGAAAACGGTGAAATTTTGCCTACTTTTATTACTGACGTGCATAAGTAGTCAAGACACGTTCATAACCATGCACAATAAAGCACTGCTACATGTGTCGTATCCAAATTTGTGAAACAAAATGCTTGTGGACAGAATGACTAGAATGACCAATCATCAATTAATGTAAAATGCTGAATGAACATTTGCTATGTTTCCTTTTATGCTATGTAGTTCGCGAAAATCGCTTACTATGACGGTGTAGGCGATATTTTTAGGTCACGACAGTTTATTACATTCAGCACGTGTAAGTTTAGACGTCAGATGATAGTATACAACGGTACTAACATGGTAGATCCATGTTAGTGCTAACAATATGGATATCTTGCAAAAGTTCTGTTCTATTTTGAGCACTGTTAACAGCTGCCTCTGAGCCAGAAATTACGAGTACTTAATCACTTTGTAAAATTGAAAAAACAAACAAATTATTATCAAACACGATACGATGCTGGTCTGACGGAAATGTCATTATGCAGCTGGCTTGTGTGTGTTTATTAATATTCTTCAGTTTATCTTTAGTTTGAGAGAAAATAGATACCAAATTCAATTCTCCTATCATAAAGTTTAGACTCATAATAATTAGTTACCTACTTACTGTAATTTATTATTCTAAACCAAAGAAATGTCGCAATGCAAGTGAGACCGATGTATTTTAAAACAGCCGTGCGGTGTTGAGTTAATATTGCTTACTTGCGACATTGCTTAGTTACCAACTATAATGGGATAAAACTGTGAAATATCTCGGCTGTCACGATGTTGAGGAAATATTATAAGCTGTAACACAGTGTTTCGCGACTCAAATTTATATCTATTGCGGAAACGGGGAGCAAGAATGTAAGTGATATTATAAAATTTTGGTGTTTCCTTCAACCGTCCTATAAAATATCTAGTCGGTATTGAGAAAATAAGCTGTTCGATTTAATGGCTGATATAGCGTAGTTATTTGTGAAGCATTATCCAATTTTCCATTCTACAACCATTATGTGAATGAGTCCCGGCGCAGTGGAGCGTGCGTGATCCACAGCCCCGACCACTCACGCGATCTCCTATCTAATTCTATTCCAAATATCTATTTCATTTCCGTTGCTCCATCAAAACTAAAGCATCCATAGCACTATAACAGCAACATTTCTGATGAATCACGGACTAATTAGAACACGATTATCATTAATATCTTTCCCGTGCCCAGCGTGCCCCAGTAACCTCGCCAAATATTTAAAGCAACTCTTTATGTATTTTTAAATGAACAATGTCTATTATTTTTTCCAAGTCACTTCGTCTCGCTTGTTAACTGTCATACATATGACGTATAAAATATAAATTTAATAGAATGTATCCGTTCTATACCTAGTATCATTTAGAGAATTGGAGTTTCTTATTGTTTAAACAGAAGTACCGTTTCCTCCTCCCGCAGTCCTTCACAATAGATTTTGCTCTTTGTTTAAAGTGAGTAGGTACTTCAAGTTGATCTTTGGTGCAATATAGAACAATAAAATTGTGCTAACTTTGTGCGTTAGAAATGTAAAATTGTAAAGAATATAAACAATATGGTAATTTTGTATTGTTATTAGCACTTGAGAAAATTTTAGCAAAGGATTATTATTCTGTTTCTGAGGTGTTAATTCTATTCGAACACACAAAAGCATTTCGGTCTTTTAGCAGACCGCCAGGTATTAAAAGCTTTTGGGGTAGCCGCTGGATCGTTATTAATTAACGTAGTCTGAGTATAAAATAGACGTTGAAAAAGTTTACCAAGTTCCCTGTGCAGTAATCGTTCGGTTATTATTATATTAGAATTTTACTAAAGTTCAAATTGATGTATGTTGAAAATATTTCATTAAAATTTCTATTTACCATAGCAACAATAACACCGTGTCGGTATTAATAGAAAGTTGAATACAAATGAGACAGTGAATAAGGTGTATAATAAAATTTGATGGACGAAGCTTATAGATTATAATGTCCACCCTTCATCGTGATTCCGAATGTCTGCGCGCACGCATTACATATGCGCGATGGGTAGTGCTGTGCGTGGCGGCACTATTGATTATTTACAGGCGTACTATGCATATACTCAACGAGTCAAAGTCAAATAATACAGAGATTTATACCCTAATACCTTCGTTTTAAAGCAGTACCGAAACGTTTACAATTGTTTGTCTAAACACAACTCGGTGGCCACACCGGCCGACATCGATATAGCCATTTCAGGAGTTTAGTCACGATTAGAGATACTCCAACACGCCACTTTAGAAGGGATATATCGTCGATGACCGATGTTGATGACGTTAGAATAACTTTGAATACAGTAATTAGCTTATGAATACAAAATACATTTAAATAATAATTTCGATTCTCCAACTGTATGGAATGTGACTTTTTACTATTTATTGTACTTAAATATTGATTAAGTCTTGTATTGTATTCGTAATCAGAACACTAGCGTTTAAGTGGCCATTCCCTGCAGAGTTTTATGATAAATGTTTGTATTAATAAAGTCGTTATCTAATAATGTAAGTGCCGCGATCTAAGATCTAACGTTTTGTTCAAACTAGCAAGCTCGATGATTACAAAAGATAGTAAGCAAGATTCTTTTTTTAAATAATTCTGTTAATAAAATAGAGTTGCGATACTTATCTGCATTTTGTGAAGACGTGAGGTCTTTCTATTGCATACTTTGTTACATAATGTAAACAGTACGTAGGCGAAAGTGCAAAGAACTTTTGGAAATGTTAAGCGTCGTCATAATTGTTTAGTTTATGTTTTGAACGTTCATTATATGGCGTATAAATGATAATTAGAACAATCATAATTTCTTCATAAAACAAATGAGTTGTCATGAGAGCGGTCATTAGCTGACGACTTTCTAGATACGTTCAAGTTATCCTGGCCATCACGACAACGGCTAATTGGCAACTGTTTCGACTAATGTGCTTGCTCTCTCGGACAGTCTGTCTACTGATAGGATGACTTGTGACGAAGAAAGTTACAAGCAGGTTTGTACAATACACGGGGAAGTATAAGATTAAATAACCAGTTTATTGTAACATGACATTTCTTGTTTTTACAACCAGAAGCACAGGTAGTACTAAGACGAAGTAAAGACATCAACGCGTTACATTGTAACGTAAGTTACAAAACAAAAAATGTAAGGTTTTTATACATGGCTACATTTACTGCGACTCATTTTAGCTGTTATTATTGTATATTAATAATAAACACATGATACTCGATTAACGCTAAGGTGGTGCCGTTATTTTGATATACAGTTGTAGTGTATACTATAGTTTTTGATCAAAGACTTGTATTATACACAATGACTTTCTTCAAAATAATTATAAACCTTCCATTTCAAGTAAAAAATGTTGCGTAGTTGTACTGAATGCACCATTGCTCTGCTGTTCCGATTTGAAAAAATATTTTTGTATTGCATAGTACATTTATCGAGGAAGACAACATCAGGCTACGACCAGTAGCAGCGGAGAATCGATGAAAAATGTTGAAAGAACGGGTAAAAATATTCCATTTGTGAGATTTCGTTGCGTGCATTGGGTAAACGCTTAAAGTTACACAAAAATCAGGTATAACGGAATTGTTCCCCTTTAAAAGTTCTGTAAAATAGTCCGCGACGGCATATGCCCATATTTTAAGTTCGTCTCAATATACCCCTTTTCTTCAAATTAACGAGGGTGAAACCGCAGAGCACCTCTAGTTGTGACATAACTGTGATAGTTAGACATATTGTATCGCGGACCTTTTTTGTAGAATTTGATGACTTCTACAAAATTGTAGTACATAACTTTGCTCTATTGTCAATAACTTACGCAGCGTACGCGAGATAAGGTTATTTTTTGGAATTTTTTACACTATCGAAGTTTTCATACGAAACCCTAACTTTTTGAAAATAATCTATTATTATTGTTATTTTTATTGCTTATGTTCATCACGGATAATGAAGGATTCTAAATGTGAAATATAGATAGGCTCCGAAACTACTGTACCTATTCGAAAAAAATCGGTTCAGTAGTTTCGGAGCCTATTCAATACAAACAACAAACAAATAAATCTTTCCTCTTTATAATATTAGTATAGATTGATAAGAGTATTTTGTAATTAATTATGATAAAAAATAATCTTCATAAGCAACTTGAAGGACCGGTTTTTTTCCTAATTATTATTAAATTAAGAAAAATAATCATATAAAACTAAAAATATAACAAATACGAACACGATTGTCTCACATCAAAACACATTAGTGTGCACACAAGCACGCTACGAGCGACGGCACAAAAACGACAATAATTCATCTATAATCAGAGAGATTGTTACGGTCAATGCCGTCATTTATAATCCAAATATTGTAATCCGCTTGCGTCACGGCTCCTCTGGAAGTTAAACACGCCAGTCGTTTGTCTGGAACCATAATACGATGTCCCAACGCTATATGGAATAGATCGGATGACAAATTATAGTCAATATAAACAACATTTATATATTTGCATGTATATATATTTTAAATATGTAACGGCTAGGTGTTTAAATATTTTTTTATTATTTTGGCAGTCAAAAATTAGATTTTATTCGTATTTTTTTAGATTTGGATAAAATTTTAAAATCAAACTTACTTATTTAGTTTACGCCATCGGTTCGTAAATCTACGGCGGGAGACCTTGTACCAAGAAGAACTGGCAAGAAGCTCAGCAAGGGCTGTTTTTTTCTCCCTGTTTTATAAAATAATTATATACACAGTTGAAACACGACTTCAATATGAGATGATTCATAAAGTCACCTTCCATTAGATAATGTGAAATATATACAATAATAATTCACATGCATTTTGATTGTTGTGTAATACAGCAATCGAAATACAGATGTAGATATCTTTTCTTTACTTTCTTTTGAAAAACAAAAATGCGTAATTGATCTTAGTTATGTCAAAATATATTTTGTTCCCAGGCAGCCGCTGGATGCTAGCAGCTCAAGACTGATCAGCTTGGAAATCTTTGGAGAAGGCCTCTTCTTAGCCATAGGCATCGTATGGTCGAATAATGACGTATAATTAAAAAAAACGAGTTAAATATAATAAATGAGATCAATTTGTGTGCACCGCGATACCAATTTACATTTCAAAAGTAATCTTAAATATTTCGTAAGGCTCAACGAGCCCTTGGATAGATTGCAACCGTTTCCCGCGCGAGGCGTTTGACGTCATTCGTTCCAACCTATCTCCCAATATGAATAATCTCGTGTCAGACGGCGGGCATAAATCTTGCCTCCGAGGGGAACACTTTCACTTTGAAATGAGATTGGAATGAAAAAGAATCAAATCAAACAGCTCATTTGAATACATACCTAAGACATGAGCAATGACATTGTACAATGGCCTGTTTATAAAGTATCAGCTAACAACACCCTTAATTTTTCCGTCATAATCATTGTAGTATAAGAATTGAAATAATTTTGTGAATGTTTAAAATAGGAGAAGATATATTCTATTGATATTGTGGAGTTAAGTCCTAAATTAACACGTGTTATTTTAATATTAGTTAATTAGTTGATTTAATTACACTTACTTCTTAAAGGATCAATTATCAGTGCAGTTTATATCCATCTCATTAAAATTAAGACTGCTTTTTTACATTAGTTGGAAATTATGAAATTGGGACATTAACGAAATTTGATTTTATTACGTAATCTGAGAACTTTATTTGGCCCTTTATGTGGAAATTTATTACAGTATTGGGATCTGACAAAATTCGTGAGACACCTGGTGTTCAATTTTGGAACTAATACCGGGGTGCATCGCTCATCAAAACACATAAGTTATCATTAGTGTCATTAGTACTTTTGAGAAATTAAACAAAAAATGACGGAAGAATTAGGAATATTTAACCCTCGCAAGATTTCTAAAAAAAGAATAAAGTGTTGTGTGTATGGATGTGGAAGCAGTTTTCAAAAAAACCGTGAATTAACGTTTCATAAGTTTCCTAAAAAAAATGCGCGTTGTGTTTACATCAAAAATTATTTTGGTCAAATGGAAAAAGTGGACCAATTCACAGCATGGAAGAACGCTTTGAAGATTGACTGTAAAATAAATCCTCACATGAAAGTGTGTTCATTGCATTTTCTGAAAGACGACTATATATTACCAGGTGAGTCAAATTCGTTTTTTGAGGTTAAGCATGTGTGAAGTAGCATTTTACAAGATCTCATTATTATTCCACTAAGAAAAGAATGGGACGGCAACAACATTAAAATGAAAGAGTTTCCTTGGTTTAGTTACCACAATTCAATAAATGTTTGTGTATACCACAATTCAATAAATGTTTCGCAGCTACCAGTCGTTCACCCTCTCGAAAATTGCGATTACTGGGCGTTGAACCGGACCATTCACAAATATCATTAATTGTTAAGACTATCATTATCTACCACTAATATTGATATTTAACTATTTTACGGTATTTCATCACGGTTTGACTAGGCAAATGCACCCCCGTCGGCGCCATATTGAATAGGCCACGCCTCCATGTCAGATCCCAATTGACCTTTCAACGGCGGTTTTTAATCATGTCATACGTTAAAAGCAATTATTATCAACAATATCCAGATACTTTATGTAATCAAATATTTCATTACGAAGAATAATGGCCTCCGCGATAGAATCTACAGAAATTCGTGGAATTAATGAACGAGACATCGGAAACGGCAAAACTCCCAAAATGATTGTGTAACTTAATAATGTAATAAGAATGCTGTTAGCAAGAACGTTTTCTTTGTTAATCTGTTGTATATGATGGCTTATCTTTATTTTAAGTTGAAAATGCTCTACGCCACATACTCTGAATTCCTATTTCTCCATCTACAACTATTGCGATTTTTTTTATTTTTACTACTAAACAAAGGCAAATTCGCCTCAGAATGAAATTATACAAAATATAAGGTCCGGAAATATTACCTCCACATACACTCAAGTGCCTTTTGCAGTGTATTCCTTAAGTGATGGCTGCAGGGCACCATCGCTCTCCACACGACTGTTACATAACCGCCGTAATAGATAATGCATAATACTAATGACAAGTGATATTTAAAATATATTAGGTGCTCTCTATCTCAGCGCACTCTTACGTGCCTCTGTGATTGAGTGGGACAAATTAGATAAGCGCATTATACGTTGTAAGTAGCTTTCACTTTTAGGGCCCAATTATTTGTTACTCCACTCTAACGAGCTAAGGATACTGACAATCTGGACGAGATAAAAGTTACGCGATTTGTTTCCTTGCTCGATGGCGATCTGCGCTTACGTACTAAATTACCCCTAGCTTATCATTATTCTCTATCATAAAGATATTGTAACTAGAACTACCTGCAGGGCAGCTCAGGAATCTAGCCAGTAAGTGCACCAATTACCCAAGCGGATAATTAGTCTAAAATGTGAATAAAAGCGAGCGTAAAGGACTTTAAGTAGTGGGTTATGCAACCTTTTTTACGCATTTCATCACTCGAGAAGTCAGTTGATAATTTCAGTAATTAAACAGTATAATTCTAAAGGCTAACATATCATGGCAACGAGATAAATCTTTCTTCGGAAAAGTAATTTATATATTTTTTCTGAATTTTGTTTCTTATTTTGTATACACAATGCTATAAACGAATTACTATTGATTTATCATGAACAGCATATTTCCATATATATATAATATGAAAAGTACCAGATTTGAAAATCACTGTAAATTTAATGTAAATTTTGCAATTTAAAATGAGGATCATACTAGGTCAGCAAATTAATTCAAAATCAACAGTATAATTATCTAATAAGCTTTTTAATTAATATACGTTTTAAATCATCGAAATTGGTTCAGTGGTTGCGATTTCATAACTAATTTTATGGTAGCCAATATACACCGGCGGCCGAATCATGTGACATCACAGAGCTTGATTTTGGTTCACTCAGGTCGAACTTCAGTACGTAGCGTCTCTACGCACGCTCGCGCCCGAACGCTTGAGCTCTGTGACGTCACAGCCGCAATGCGGTCAGCCGAAAATTCATTTAGTAATTTGGTCATAACTCGAACAGCAAAAATTTAACCACTGTATTTTATGGAATCCCTAGCTCTATAAATCTGCATTCTCAACTAAAACCGTTACGGATCCTCATTGCTTAGCGTGAAGCTATGTGGCTACCTGCGTATGTATTTGCATATATAGATTTACATAATTTACATTATTTTACATCATATATCGCTTACGGGGTGGATGGGTGGGCACTGGGCTAATTGCCACAAGTGCAATACTGTGAATAAATATAAGATTACTTAATACCGCTACATTTTGCATATATGAAATAAGCCTGTCCATCATATTGTCTATCTGAGAATGCGAATTAGTATCTCACGCATTCTATGTTTAAATCATGCATACTCTTAAAGATCATCTCAAAGAAGCTTCTTATATGAAAAGTTTAATTAGAAAAATTAATTATATTTTTACTCTATATCCAACAATCACGATAGAACTAGTGTGCAGGTATTATTACAAAAAATCTTTAAAATAAAGAGAAAAAAACTAAATGCTATATTTAGGCTGCGACCCATGTCATCTGCCGCAGTCAGTGCAGCTGGAAATGTCACCTTAAAGCAGTGCGCCCACTTACGAGTATGTCACGCGCGAAATGTTTGGCACGCATGCGTACTCGCGGCATTGCAAAAATTACGAGTTCGCTTCCAGTCATTTCGTAACCTCGTTTGTAATTACTCCGCATTTAAGACAGGCAAAATGCTGACGGATTTATTCTATTTTCACTTTAAAGAAAACGTTTCGCACACTCCGTCAAAGTTGTTAGTGAATATTTAAACGTTTTATTCTGTTTTTTGTATGTTGCTAGTATGCATAATCATAATGTGTTTGTACCAAAGCAACAAATTCATGCGTACTTTAATGAATTGCTGCATATCCGAATTTGATATTCTATCTAAAGCCACTATACATAACATTACATAATTTAAGTCGAAACATTTTTAAAGAAAGTATCTTAATGTCTGTTTTAATTTTATGAGCATGACAAAAGAGAAGTCTCATTTGGTGTTTCAATATTACCTTCCCATGCTCACTATCAAAGTCAAGGGCAATTTCTCTGATAATGCTTCGAAACTATTAAGCGTACGAGTACCTTCATCGGAGTCGCGCCCGCTTCGATATCGAATAATAACCCGTCTCTATATTAATTGCGTAGGACTTTCTACAGAGATAATAAATAACGTCGTTCGTCGCCGTAATAGGACCGTGATGAGACCGAGATGGGCATTTTCTTAGATGTATGAGTGCAGCCATCGCCATTATGGAACACAAAACAACTGGATGGATGTCCATTTCTAAGTCAGTTACGACACGGTGATAACCCCACGGGGAGTGGGAATAACCTTTTAAATGCACAGAAGAAATGTATAGTTGCATTTGTTACTTCGTCTAAGAGATAGGTAGTATACTTATATAGAAGAGAAACGCTCGCTGTAAAAGATACCAATTCGGATTTAAATGTTTTAATAAGTATGGAAACAAAATGTTCTTACTTCGTACATGGAAGGAACTGAGAATAATTGTTATTTAATAGTTTTATAAAAATGCTGATTCCTTTATATTCATACTATGTGCATTTGTTTACAAAGTGTATATTTAAATAATAAACAGTGTATTAGCCAAAATTATTATAATTTATCTTTAAACAACTTTCCAGTAATTAAATTTAAAATATAGGGTGCTTTAATGAGGTTTGTGTGTTATTAAGGAAAAGAATACTTTTAAATTGAATTATTCTCTGAGATATAAAAAAGCACCTACACTAATTGTAATAAACGTTGTTTAAATTTGAGAAGTAAAAAAATATGGGTATGATTCAACTATTTTAAATGAGAATTAGTCGTCTTCTTCAAACACGTCCATAGTTTCAAATTCTCACTTAATCATTGTGTAGTGTGACGTAACACTATTAAATTACCCAATGCAGTTCGAATGTCGTCGCTCGACTGTATGCTATGCTATTATGTAAACTTGAATGTAATTTATTAGCAAAGAGTTCTATGACCCTAAACACAAAACACACAGCAGTGTTTACCCCTCAATTTATTACTATAATCCGTTAAATGAGTGCTAACCAAATGAGTTGAGCCTTAATCCATTGTGGGCGTAACAAGATGAGAATTATTAAAGTCTGGTCAATTCGAATGAGTTATACTAATCGTAATTTCAAGCTTCAGCATTAGACAAACTCTTATCATTTGTTAGTTAGTTAATATCGTGAATTATTTTTACAGTTTTGAGTAAAATTTTATTAACAATATTAAAATTAACCATTTTCTGGTGCCAGTAGTTCCTTTTTATTAAAATTTAATTATGTGGTCAATGAAATGCACTTAATTATATGAAATCTCATGTGTTAACATAGTCTGGTGTGTGATAATTCCACATCTGGGTGCTAAATTTCATCATTGTCCGTTCAGCTGAGTTACATGATTGAGTAACAAATATCCAAACATACAAGCTTTCACATTTGCATATTAGGTTTATAAAGTAGGATTTAATACAAAATAACTTCCTGTCAGGAACCGACAGTTATAAGTTATTCCGGCAACGAAATCAATTATATTTATTTTATTGCTTTGATGGCGTAAAAATATCATGTGGTTTCAATAATATCGGAAAAGAATAAATTTAGATAAGTATTTCAAATATATTATGAATTGATGACAGACTTCGAATTCTGTGAATTTAAAACTGTCAATTTAGTGAAATCTGATAAGACGTGTATTATGTTTCCAGTGTTAATATGAAGATGGGTTCATTCGAGATAAGATCAAGAAGTTTACTACCTTACCTGTGGTATCCTTATACCCTTTCGTGTTGTAAGATTGGACGATGCTTACCTGTAAAGAAAAAAAAAAATATTATTTAAGCATTTTACTGGTATCGCATTTGGTAATAATAGTACAAAGCGTAAAAATAGGCTTTTAAGCCAATACTGAAAAGTAGAATAAAAAGGAGATTGCTCAGCTTCCATACATGTTTGGCCTAAAGACCAATAATCATGAAAAATTGTTTCCTAGATTCGAAATTATATATAAATTACTGTAGAAACGAATATTAATGACGGACACCCCTGTGAACTTCTATAAACCATATACACTGAACGACTTTGAGGTTATGATTGCAAATAGGTACATAAGTATTAAAATAATAAAAAACAAATAAGTTATTAGTAAACTAGGGAAACCAAGCCAAGTACCGAAATTATGTATTAGATTCAGGTATATAGAGCATGTAGATTAACAGATAGTTGCCTGTTTTTAAAGTTAATGCACTAGAGTAACTTTTAAAATCAGGTATCATCTATGCATTTCCGGTTATAATAAGGTACTCTGTGATAGAAACTGTGTGATGATTGTGAATGAGCCACAGATTAGGGAGAATTTTTAAACTCTCGCTAACCAAAGAAAGAGATTTAGGTTATACAGCCATATCTTCAGTAGTTTCATTATTTTTGTTATGTTTATATTATAACCATTTTTACATTTTTAGTGTATCACACCTTAAAATGTGTTTATGGAGGTGTTTGGCGAAAAATGTATGGCAATAGACTTTATGATGTCGCCTACCATCTATAATAATTGTCTTAGCACATTTGCATGTAGTGAAAATGATAATATAGTTGTAGATATTAATACCACAGTGTAATTAAAAAAAAATGTTTTATTTTATCGATCTTTACAAAATAGATTTGATTTTACGTTATATAAACAGCTTCGATCAGTCTTTGGCTGAATGTTACCATGAAGCTAAAAAAGCATAAATTTTCTGAAAAATAGACAAGATGCGGATTTTTCGTCAAAAAAACGTAAGGCACCGGTATTTCTGGATTCACACTCAGTTATAATCTACCGCTCGGTGATAATAATTTATTGTCAATGATAGATTATTTTGAAGTCGAAAAATGAAAAGGAGTGATGACGGGGTAAATGACACGAAATTATATTAAGTCCGTTTGTTGGAATTCGCCAACTTTTCATTCGAAAAAATGCTACCTATACCTACAGACAATTTATTATTATTGTTTACGGCATGGGTTTATGGTCAACTCAACATGTATAACCCAAAGAAAAGTCTACCAGAAAAAAATCCACGCGGACCAGGCAGCGGACGGGACTCGAACCCGCACCCTTCGCAATCCGGGCGAATGCACTGACCATTATGCTACCACGGCCCTATTCGCCGCGTCGAAATTTTCCTAGCCTTAAGCTGCAAGGCAGCGCCATCTCTTCGCATTGTAGGTAACCCACAATGTCAAATGAATACTTTTTCAAGTATTAAACATTTGAAAGAAGAAATAGCAATTATAGTTATTTTTTATTTATTTTTAAGCATTTAACTGCTAGATGTTTAAATCTAAAGAAAAGTTTACTAGAAAAAAATCCACGCGGACCAGGCAGCGGACGGGACTCGAACCCGCACCCTTCGCAATCCGGGCGAATGCACTGACCTTTATGCTACCACGGCCCTATTCGCCGCGTCGAAATTTTCCTAGCCTTAAGCTGCAAGTAATAATTTCTTTTATGTAAGAAGGTGATAAAGGAGCATTTGCGTGGCCTAAAGCGCATAGACCATAGTTTCCCAAAGGGGGGAGGGGGCGGGAGTTGTATACCGCTAGCGGTGGGCGTTTAAACGAAAAGCGCTTAAATAAGCGCGCTTAAAATATTAAGCTTGTAAGCACGCTTTTAAGTATAAGCGTTATAAGCTTTTCACTTAAAAAGTGTGAGTAAGTTTTTCACTTAAAAAAGTGCAAGTATATTTTTTACTTAAAACGTGCAAATCCCGCCATCTATGTCTTTGCCAGGAAACTACATACTTCGACCCTTCTAGTCTACTACAGTATCGAAAAATGGGTACGCGGAATTCCTTGGAACTAAATATTTCACAATATCACAGACATAGAACGCGCGACTACAGCGCCATCTTTCGTGAGCCGGTTAATACAGCATGCGAATTATTATAATGCGACGTAAAAAAATGCACTTTTTAAAATTTGGTCGGATAACCAACGCTTTTTTCGTTTAAAGCGTTTAATGAAACGAAGTCGAAAAGCAGTACGCTTGTCACTGTGACGGGGTAAGAGCGCGTGGGTGTTGTACGGTGTGTTTGCAAGCTTGCTTGACGTGTTAATGCGTTTCGTGTATTGGTTTAATGTGCATATAAAATAGTTAAAAGTATGTATATAAAATCAATGAACTTTTAAGTACGCCTGGATCACGAGTATATTAACTCCAGACAGTCCTAAGCTTGTAAAGTATGAAGGAAAGTTCATTGACTATTATAAAAATGTTTATTATAAAATCTAAATTCAATTGAAAATCTTTCGTTTTTAATGCCAATCAATTCATTAGGTTCAAAAACTTTTTAATAAAAATTTCATTAATAAGAAGAAAAAACGCAATAAAACACTTAAACACATTAAAAACGACAATAAACTTTTCACGCTTTTTTAAACGATATACCTAAACGAAAACACAACACAACGTCGCGCTTTTTACGCATGCTTTTAAACGTTTAAGCTAATAAGCGTTTAAACGAAAAAGCTTTTTTTCAAGCGCGCTTATTTTAAAAAGTACAACGTTTAAACGCTTTTAAGAAATAAGCCGTTTTTTCCATCTCTATATACCGCACCCTAGTAAGCACCGGAGCTTTTTGTGGGGACGGTAGCGGGTCCAAAGGTAAAAGGAACCATTTACCTTAGGTGACAGATCTACTATTTAAGAACAAATATTATTTTTTAAACCATTGAAAATGCAATTGTTTGGTGATTGATAAAACCTTTGAAAAATATTAATAATTTATAATTATGGAAGGAATCGTATAGATACTCCTTGGAACTGTATATATTTAAAGTTAATATTATGATAATTAAAATATAATAATTTGTTTTATAAGCTGGGTTTAAAAACTTTTTGCTTTGAAAAAAAAAACGATAAATTACAACAGAGAAAAAATCTAAAATCAGGAAGTTAATACAAATTCTATTTATGTAAGGAAGTATTTATTACACGAATACTAAAATAACGTATACTCGTTAACAATTCTCTTGAAATATTGCCATTAGCTTAATATTCAATTTGATCTTATTAAATAACCAGCAAAAAAAAGAGGACCGTATTCCATTACTGATATTATAATGCGTAAAAAATTGTCTGTTTACAAACTACAGTAGATGACGATAAATTACGGAATACGTAATCTATTTGGTAACAAAACACAAGTCTGGTAAATCTGTTCTGTTAAAATTAGAGAAAGCATGTAACATTTTGTGAGGCAATAAAATTTTTGATGTGTTTGAACTACATTTTCTACTGTGTATCTACCTACTGCGCAACAACTGCAGAAAATCGTAGCTACGGCTAATGTATTTATAACTATTAATTATCTAGTTTACTGCGAATTAAATTCGAGGACGTAGCAATACGGTTTGCATCAAAAACGATTTTCGTAACACACTCTAAGCAAGTGAATAAACATAAACTAAACATACAACTCACTGTGCTGAGTCATGTTAAGTTTGTGAGTCAAGTTTTGACAACTGGGTAATTTTGTCGAATTAGAATAAGATTTATGATATTACAGCAGGATCGCAGCAGAGATTAAAATAGAAATACAACAAACAACTCTACAAAGTTACATAATATATTTTACGAAGTAGAAGTTACATAGCCATATCTATCACATGAGTTTACCAAATATAGTAAATAGAAACTCGGAGTGGTCTTATTTAGTAACTGGACTGGTTAATGGAAAAGTGATTTTTACCGGGTATTATTTTAGCGGATACACACGATTTCTTGTAGTAGCTAACTACTACACTCGCTCTCACTAAACGAGCGAAAGTAAACGGACTAGTGCGAACATGTGTTATTTGATGATGGAACTTGAAGTCGTTATGAGTTCAAAGACTGCAATTACTAACACCTACCAACTAGTATTATAATATATTTCAAGATAAGTTAATGCAGGAAGTCTATTATACATTGGCCACCCTTGGTTGCTTAATGTATATCTATCATATCTTCTATCATAATATATAATATATCATATCTTTGAAAATAGTTTAGTAGTTCATAGTTTTCTCCTTTCCTTTAATGTTATGTGTTAATTAACTATCTAATAAATTAACTGTAGTTTTAATGATAAGTAACAAAAATTGCATAGATCTACCCAAAAAACCGCAAATATTTTTCTAAATTATGTAAACCGTAAATTTTTTTTTTAAACAGTTAATTATATTAATAAATAAATAAAAAATATTTCCAACACTCACACCAATTAGCCTAGCCCCAAAGTAAGCACTGTAAGGCTTGTATTATGGGATTCTAGGGTAACAGATAGAATACATATTATTATATTAGACATATATAAGTATATTCATATATAAACACATATTAAACATCCATGACTGGATTACAAATGCTCGTATTCATCACACAAACATATGCCACCACCGGAATTCGAACCCGGGACCTCTCGAGTCGGCGACACCATGAAACCCGGCGTATAAACCACTCGGCCACGGAAGTTGATATTATGTTATAGTACCAACATTTTGTGATGTACAAAGTCTGTAATGTTGAAAAAATCCTTATATTCACTAACATAATTTTGGATTGTGTTCACTGAATTTATAACAATTGGAAATTTATATTGTGTTGCAAGAAAAAAGCTATGTAAAATCTTTTCAAGCTTGCTCTGTTTACAGTAAGAGCCCATTTGTGGTGTTTTGCCGTGGACCATTGCATACATTCGCAACAGAATCGGTAATTGCAAAAACTTAGTCGAAGTGAATTCACGCTACCTTACTGATACGTCCATGGTAATGTTGCGACGCCTTAAATCATTTCTGTTTATTGCGTTTGCACTGAAGATAATCAGGTGTCGAACGGCGAGCTGTGCCCTCGTTCTTCATGTAGGTAATATGTTATTACGGGATTCGCAATGAAACAATTTTAAAATCATAGTGAGGTTTATATTTCTTGAATCAGATGACTGTTGATAATGCGGGTTTCTGTTAACGGTAACACTTAGGTCCACTTGCAGAAAAATTTCTAATTCTCGATTTAACTAAAACTAGATTTAATCTATACAAGAAAACGTTTTGTCATTTTTGTATTGGTTATATATAGTTTTATTTAAACAAAACTTTGCAAGTGGACTATGTGAAAACTAATTCGAATCATTTATAATTTAATAAGAAGTTAAATATATTTCATCATCCTCATCATTATCTCAGCCATACGATGCCCACTGCTGAGCATAGGCCTCCCCAAAGGATCTCCACATCGATCGGTCCTGTGCCACACGCATCCATCGGCTTCCCGCGATCTTCACCAAACCGTCGGTCCACCAGGTGGGGGACCTTCCCACCGAGCATCGTCCGCGCGTGGTCGCCATTCGAGAAACTTTCCCACCCGACGGCCATCAGTTCTCCTCGCTATGTGTCCCGCCCACTGCCACTTTAGCTGAGCAATCCTTTGAGCGATGTCGGTTACTTTAGTTCTCCTGAGGATTTCCTCATTTCTGATTCTATCATGCAGGGAAATACCAAGCATCGCTCTCTCCATTGCCCGCTGTGCGACCTTGAGCCTTCTTATAAGACCCATAGTAAGCGACCACGTTTTACTTCCATAAGTCACCACTGGCAACACACAGAAAAGACTTTTGTCTTAAGACACTGAGGTAATTTGGACGCAAAGATATTATGTAACTTCCCAAACGCTGCCCATCCGAGCTGAATATGACAAGAAACCTCTTTCTCGAAGTTGGACTTACCTAACTGGACTATCTGTCCTAGGTAAACATAATTTTCGACAACTTCGAGTGGAGTATCCCAATTTTAACTGGAGTGGATCAATTTCATCTTATCCATGTTATCCATGTTCATCAAGCATTGTGTTCAGGTCTTCCAAGCTCTCAGCCATAAGTACTACATCATCAAGAAAGCGAAGGTGTGTTAGGTACTCGCCATTAATATTGATGCCACGTCCTTTCCAATCCAGAAGCTTGAAAATATCCTCCAATGCAGCAGAAAACAGTTTCGGTATCTCCGTCTCACGCCTCGTTGCAGTTAGATCTGCTTAGAGCTCTGATTCTGCAATAGGACTGACATAGTGGCGTTTTCGTAAAAGTACCTGAACACGTCGACATTCCTGCAGTCTACTTGGTACCTTTGGAGAATCTGCAGCACCGCCAAGGTCTCAATCAAACAGTGATCGCTTCCCGTTTTCATGGCATTGATCATCGCCATGATAAGGTCAATCTCATTTTTAATTTTACCGTCAGGACTTATCCAGCTCTATTTCCGATTTTGGGGCTTCCTGAAGAAGGAGCACATCATAAAGAGGTTTTCCTTCTCAATGAAGTCGACCAACATCCGACCTCTGGCGTTCTGTTATAACCTGCCTACCTAATGCCTACTACAGAAATGTTGCTGACTTAGGAAAACTATAATGAATAATTATTTCCAATATTAAATTTGTGATCACGCGATTTCAATATTACAGTTAGTCTTGTTCTGATTTGTGGAATTGCTGCCCAACAACGGACCTGGTTTCTGCCTGCCGGTTGGCCTTCAGCAAGGAAACTCTGAGGAACTATTCAACGGGCTAGTAAACTAGCCCGTCGCGAGTCGTTATCCTTAAAACTAAAAGGAAGTAGTAGTGAACAATAAAGTGATAGCAGTGTTATAACAAACATAAATATATAAATAAAGTGATTGTGAGCAAATAAAGTTTTTTTTTTTAAATTAAACTAAGTGCTCCGTCTAACATTTGGTGTCAGAAGTGGGATTTACTCCCTGATGGTCGCCTACTCCTGACGACGACCAGAATCACTGCCGTCGACATAAGCCCATCCCGTGGGTTTGCTTGAGCTGCCAGCCTGCCGCCCGACCGTCTCTCTGACATAGAGGTGTGTCAACCACTCCAGCTACAACCATCGACGATCATCATCACTACTGACTGACTTCGCGTTGATGTGCCGAGGGTTCTTTGCCCAGCGCATCACACAGAAGAAGGCTCCGCACCACTCAGAAGAAGACTCCGCTTCAACCGTGCTAACACATAGCACGACTTCGTTTACGCATCGAGCATTTACTGCATAACTCCGGATAGCCGGCGCTAAGGCGTCTGACCTACTTATCGCCGCACCGTGAAAAACGCTGTATCAACAAATGACCGCGATACTATTTCTGTGAGTGCATAACAATAACGTTATATTTTAATCAACTTATTCTCTCTTAATTGGATTATTTTTTTGTTCTAATCTTAATAAAAAGTGATCATGGCTAACGAAAAAGTAAAATTAGAACTATCTGGGTTGTCTAGCGTAACTGTACCGGGTGAAAAAGAAAACACATCTGTAAGTTTTCTTACAAAATTTATAAAGCCCTTCGATGGGGATAGAAATAAATTATCGTCATTTTTACGTAACTGTGACAATGCATTAAACCTCGCGTCCAGCGCACAATGCGATATTCTCTTTAAATATATTTTATCGCAGTTAGAGGGGAAAGCCGAAACGGCTTGCTCTCTGAAAATTTTTGACAGTTGGGTTGAACTAAAATCATTCCTTAAGACTACATTCGGGGAAACTAAACATAAAGATCACTTATTATTAGATTTACAGAGCTGCAAACAAAAACCTAACGAATCCATATCACAGTATAGCTTACGGTTAGAGACATATTTAACTAGATTACAAACAGATATCACGCATTCTACCGTGGACCAGAGTGAACTGAAAGGGCGAATAGCAAATACTGAAGACCTAGCCTTACATACATTTTTATTAGGAGTACCTAGTCATATCTCCAACATATTAAGATGTAGGAACCCGTCTACCTTGGGTGAGGCAATAAATTTAGCCATTCAAGAAGAAAAACTTTATAACCTTGTCCAATCTACAAAAACCCTTGATATAAGACCTAGGTGTCGAACCTGTGGCCGCATAGGTCACATTGACAGAAACTGTCTGTTAAATAGGCAGCGCCCAATTCACAACGTCTCTTTCGATAGACCTTCCACTTCGCAACCACCACCAACTAATATTTGTCGCTATTGCAAACACCCTGGCCATGATATAAAAGACTGCCGTAAAAGACAATACAACAACTCACGGCAGAATCAGAATAGACAAATACATAATATATCAGGGGAATATATTAACAATACTAATTATAACGACAACTTTTCACAACCTTTTAATAATAATTCTTACTATTCCGAGTCTTTAAACTAAAAAGAGTTCCGCCTGAGCGTCGTCATACGGAACCATTGAACTATAACGACGCCATTTACCATGTCAATGATCAATCTATCATAAGTCCTCCTATATCCAATAACTATAATAAATTTATCAATTTTACTAAGTCCACTGTATCCGCTAACTCCGCTGTATCTACTATTCCCAATGAACCTACTATCTCTATTTTACCTACTATTTCCACTGAATCTACTAATTCCGCTGTATCTTCTAACTCCACTGTATCTACTAAATCCGCTGTATCTACTAACTCCGCTGTACCTACTAAATCCGCTGTATCTACTAACTCCGCTGTATCTACTAACTCCGCTGTATCTGCTAATTCCAGTAAACATATGTACTCCACTGTATCTACCATTTCCGCTGAACCTAGTACCTCCACTGTATCCACTTTCTCCACTGAATCAACCAATCCCGCTGTATCTACTAGCTCCACTGTATCTATCACTCCTAGTGTATCTACCAATTCCACTGTGCATACTACCATTTCTTCCGAACTTATTAAACCCTTTCAACTTAACACTACTGCTAGCAACTTAGATACATTTACTAATTCCAATATTCCTTGTAAATCTACCGAACCCCCTAACTCAACTAAAATCTCTAAACCCACTGCATCTTCTAACTCTGGCCTACCCCGCATTTCTAGTAAACAAACTAATCCTGCTAAATCCCGTAAAAATCCTATACCCCGACATAGAAAATCGAACTCAACTACTGAATCTGTCAAAGCTTCTTGTCCTAAGCCAAAGAAAACCCAGAAACCTAAAAGACACACAGAAACCGAAGAACAATCCAATACTAACTCGCAACCATTATACATACACGAAATAAATTACAATTCCAATACACATTTGCCTCATATATATATAAACTCTCAGTACTCTTCTAAACCCCTAATACTTCTGGTCGATTCTGGTTCCACTGTATCCTTACTTAAGAAATCTTCACTAGAAAAGCAACCTACCTTAGTAAAAGAAATTATCAAATTCAAAGGTATAGATAAAGATGCCGATCATTCTATTAGTTTAGGTCATTTCCAATTAGATATTATTCTGTCAAATTCCGAAACCATACATGGAACTTTCCATCTAATTCCAGACTCCGTTGAGATTAATTTTGATGGTATAGTAGGAAACGATTTCCTTAGATTATATACCTCCAGCATTGATTACAAAAATGATTGCTTATTGATAAATAATAGTAAAGTAAAACTACATTTTACCAAACCTCATTATGTAATACCAGCTCGTTCTGAAATGATAATAGAATGTGAAGCGTCTAATCCCGAAGTTTTATTAGGTTATGTAGATAAAAAGGAAATACAACAAGGTGTATACTTATCTAATTGTCTTGTATCTGTTAAAAGAAATAAACATATTAACGTCTCTATACTCAATACCACAGATGATAATATTACTATACACTCCCTCAATGTAGAATTAAACCCTTGCCATATCTTAAACGAATCATTTCCAAATCCAGTATCAAATTCACAGATTAACACTATTATTCCACCAAATAGGATATACAAAGTAAAAGAGCAAATTAGAACTTCCCATCTTAATGTCGAAGAATCCAAGGTACTCCTGGAACTATGTTCAGAATACTCAGACCTTTTCTATCTAGAAGGAGACCAACTAACATGTACCGATACTTTGACTCATGAGATTAAAACTACTAATTCCCAACCGATTCATGCCAAAACTTACAGGTACCCTGAGTGTCACAAAGAGGAAGTCAATAGACAGATTCAAAAGATGTTAAAAGAAAACATTATCAAACCTTCAAATTCCCCGTGGTCTTCTCCTATCTGGGTTGTCCCTAAAAAACAGGATGCCTCCGGTCAAAAGAAATGGCGTATAGTTGTCGACTACAGAAAATTGAATGATGTTACTATCGGAGACGCGTATCCAATACCTAATATTACAGAAATATTAGACCAATTAGGGCATAGTAAATATTTTAGTACTCTAGATCTTGCCTCTGGTTTCCACCAGATTAAAATGCACGAAGGTGATGCATCTAAAACTGCTTTCTCTGTTCCCAACGGTCACTACGAGTATACTCGAATGCCGTTTGGCTTGAAAAATGCGCCAGCTACATTTCAGAGGTTAATGAATACGGTGCTATCTGGTCTTCAAGGCCTTCACTGCTTTATTTATCTTGATGACGTAATCATCTATTCCCATGATCTAACATCCCATATTCAGAAACTCAAACTCGTCTTTGATGCTCTCAGAAAACATACCCTTAAGTTACAACCGGATAAATGTGAGTTCTTGAGAAATGAAGTTGCTTATCTTGGACATATTATCACTAATAAAGGTGTATCCCCCAATCCTGATAAAGTCAAAGCCGTGTCTTCTTATCCTATGCCTAGAAATCCCAAAGACATTAAATCCTTCCTAGGTTTAATAGGGTACTATAGGAAATTCATTAAAGACTTCTCAAAGATAACTAAACCTTTAACATCCCTGTTACGTAAAGATACTGAATTTATCTGGACCGAAGAACAAAATTTAGCGTTTAACAATTTGAAACATATGCTTACCAATGCCCCAATTCTACAATATCCCGATTTTTTGAAAGAATTTATTCTAACTACAGATGCATCCAATTATGCGCTTGGTGCCTTTTTATCTCAAGGCGAGATAGGTAAGGACCTTCCAATCGCTTACGCCTCCAGAACCTTGAATAAAGCTGAAGGTAACTATAGCACAATCGAAAAGGAATTGTTAGGCATTATTTTCGGTACCAAAACTTTTAGACCTTATCTCTATGGTCGCAAATTCAAAATTGTGACTGACCATCGCCCTTTATGTTGGCTATTCAAATGCACCGATCCAAGTTCCAAACTAGTTCGTTGGCGCCTCAAGTTAGAAGAATTCGACTATGAAATAGTCTACAAATCAGGCAGAATGAACTCTAACGCCGACGCTCTATCCCGTCCCCCAATACACAATATCCATAACATTGACACGACTGATAACCTGACTTATGACTCTTTCCTGAAAACTCGATCTTCACCAACTAACTTTGATACCCAAATAGTAGAACATAACAAAAGCCTTTTAGATAGCCCATGTCAACTCATAATTTGCCCAACGTCTATTGATCTAGATCTTTCAAATCCTTACTGTGATACCATCCTCAACCTCGTAGAAGATAGACAGTTATTCGAATCTACTGAACGAGAACTTTATGAATCAAGTTCAGTTATAAAAAATAATAAAACTTATTTCCTCTTGTTCTTCAAGATTCATCACTATGAATCCGCCTCGTATAAGGATATATTTGAATCAATCAAAAGACTTCGAAATAACCTTGTAATTTTCTTTAATGATAAACAAGAAATTTCTATATCAGATTTTAATAACCCTTATGACAGACTTCAATTTATGCTTATATACGAAATTATTGCTTTCCTTTTTCATAAAACAAAAATCAAGGTTAATATATATCACAATAACATAATTTATCCTACCCCTGTAGATATCCCAACCATCCTGAAGGACAATCATGATTCCCCTATTGGTGGTCATATTGGTGCTACTCGTTTGTACAACAAATTAAAAGAATTGTATTATTGGAAAGGAATGAAATCAGATATCGAAAACTATACTAAAACTTGCCGCCAGTGTCAACATAATAAGGCACTGAGAGCAACAAACAAAGCTCCAATGGAAATTACTTCCACATCTCGTGAACCTTTAGAAAGGATATCCACCGACATAGTTGGTCCACTTCCGAATTCTGGCCCAACAGAATATAGATATATTGTCACCTTCCAGGACGACCTTACAAAATATTCCATGGCATACCCTATTACACAAGCTACTGCCCAAGAAACAGCAGAAGCACTTATAACTTTTATGAGCCATTTTGGCATTCCTAAAATTATTCTTTCAGATCAAGGTGTCCATTTCATAGCCGATGTTTACAAACAAGTAACCTCTCTATTTAAAATAAAACATCTGTTTTCATCTCCTTACCATCCACAAACAAATGGAGCTCTTGAACGTAGCCATGGTACTCTTAAAGAATACTTAAAATCTTACGTTAACGAAAACCAAAACGATTGGCACAAATATCTCCCTACGGCATTAATATCATACAACACTAGCATTCACTCATCTACTAATTTTTCCCCACACGAACTTTTATTCGGCTGTAAGCCACATATACCCAGCTCCATTTACGACATTCACCCTAATGCAACCTATAATGACCTCATCAAAACATTGAAACTTAAACTAAATACTTCACGTAATATAGCACGAGAAAACATTCTTCGTAGTAAAGAAAAGGCTAAACAATATTATGATAAAAGAACCAAAGCCGTAAACTATAACGTTGGAGACATGGTGTATGTAAAATATCACCACAGATTACGTAAAGCACTATCGCCAATCTGGAAAGGTCCCTTTCAGATCACTCAAGTTCATAATAATAATAACGTCACGATTCTTATGAACCGCAAACAAATTAGATATCACTTTGACGAAATAAAATTGGCTCATGATAATTCTCTTCCAGGGCCATCGTGCCAGGACTCATCTCGGCAAACATAACAACGCCAATCGTGAACAGTCCCGGTATCTACTTCGACTCCCTAGGAATATTAAAATTCTATAATGATCATTGGAACATTCTAACCTATTCTGATTTTTCTTATATTAAACCACATATAGATAATGTTAAGCAAGCAATAGATACTTCTAAGGGCATTTGTAACAAATATCCTTCTTTCGAAATGCATAATGATTGTGCTAATGTATTAAGTCCTTTGGAAAGTTTGTATGTCAACGTAAATAACAACTTTATCTCATTATCTCATTTAACTTCCTTGGAGTCCCATCGTAAACAGAAAAGATCAGCATGGTTTGGTGTCGGAGGTCCTATCCTAAAACAGCTCTTTGGTTCCCTAGACGATGATGATGCAAAAACATTCACCGATGCTATAAACGCCGTTCAAGATGACCAAAGGCATTTAGCATCCCTAATGAAAGATAATATTCATATTATTTCTTCTACTATATCTACTTTTAATAATACTATACAAAAACTTAACGCTAACGAAATTACGTTGAATAACAATGTGGAAAAGTTGCATAAAATATTGGATACTGTTTCAAAAAATACTAATAAGATAGAAGTTAATACTCATCTTGCCATGACTTTCAGTGCAATAGAAAGTTCCTTGATGATCCTTAATTTTAGTTTAAAAGACCTGATAGATGCTATTCTTTTTGGGAAACAGAATGTAGTTCATCCTTCTGTTCTAAACCCCATTCTACTATATAAAGAACTAAGTTCAAATAACGATTTAGTAGCTCGTAACTTTCCGCTTCCTATAAGTTTAGATAATGCTCACATTCTCTTAGATTTAGCCGACATTTCTTCATTTCTTAGCGATAACAAGTTAATTTTTAATATAAGAATACCTTTAACTTTATTAACTGACTATAAGCTCTATCACGTTTATGCTCTGCCTACACCCCATGATATACACAACCCTAATTCATTCGCCATGATTAATCCTACAACTAAATATTTAGCCTTAACAGAGGATAAGTTGACATACTCTTTATTAGACAACCTAAGTGAATGCAAAGTGGTAAAAGACAATTACAATCTGTGTAAACTTAATAGTGTCCATTCCTCAGTGTCAAATCCAATCTGTGAAGTGACTATCTTATCGGAATACGTGAACCAAATACCCGCGACATGTGATTATAAGGTGCTTGTAGGTAATATAGATGTTTGGCAAAAACTAACTAGTAATAGGTGGATTTATGTACTAAGTGATATTTCTAAGCTATCGGTTAATTGTAATGATATGATAACAGACTATGATGTAGTTGGAACAGGAATCCTTCAGTTGCAGAAAGGCTGCAAAGCTTATCATAAATTGCTACAGTTTATTGCTGCAAATGAATACCATTCTAGTATACATTTGCCATCTACTCATTTCAATATCATAGAGGATGATTGCTGTTCCAAAAAGACAATAAATAGCAGTATTCCATATCTGACACCTGTAAGGCTATCTCATATAAATCTAGATTCGTTGCAATACGCTTCTCATAAACTTAATCAAGCCACAGAAGAGCTTGACCGAATACAAACTCAGCCATATCATATCAAATATGGAAACTACTTTAGTATAATTACCACAATAACCTCTGTATGTATGTTTAGTTTCATATTTTATAAGTTATATAAATGTATTTGCTGTAGAAATAGATATAGGCGTAATCGTAGTAACTCTACAAGTACTAGTTGTTGTATAGAAATATTTAATTCATGTTATACTAAACCTAATAACAATACTTCAGTAACTCATTCAAGTTCTAATAATATACTTGATAGAACTGTATCCAACTTTGAAATGTCTAGCGTTAATTCTGATTCTAACTCTTCTATTAATTCACCTAAACGTAATTTAGACTTCCAATAAATGTGTAATAATTATATCTTAGATTATAAGTATTGTTTTTTCTCTTAAACTGCATAATTTTTAAATTTTATGTTTCCTTTAATTTTTATGCTACTTCGATTCTAAGAATGTCTTAAGTAATTAAGTAACTGTTTATACGATATTGATGTTCTACTACTTTTTTTCTTTTTTTTCTCTATCTTACTTTTTCTCTACTACTCGCATCCCTCTCTCGGATGCTGCGTTTTAATGGGGGGAGGTGTTATAACCTGCCTACCTAATGCCTACTACAGAAATGTTGCTGACTTAGGAAAACTATAATGAATAATTATTTCCAATATTAAATTTGTGATCACGCGATTTCAATATTACAGTTAGTCTTGTTCTGATTTGTGGAATTGCTGCCCAACAACGGACCTGGTTTCTGCCTGCCGGTTGGCCTTCAGCAAGGAAACTCTGAGGAACTATTCAACGGGCTAGTAAACTAGCCCGTCGCGAGTCGTTATCCTTAAAACTAAAAGGAAGTAGTAGTGAACAATAAAGTGATAGCAGTGTTATAACAAACATAAATATATAAATAAAGTGATTGTGAGCAAATAAAGTTTTTTTTTTAAATTAAACTAAGTGCTCCGTCTAACAGTTCGTTTGCCCAACTCCAAATTGCCCCACTCTCAACTCATCACCGCAACGCTTCCCCAACCGAGTGTTGAAGTCCCCCATCACAACTGTGTACTGGGATTTGTGGCTATGCATGGCTTTAGAAATCTACTCATACATAACTATAAACTTCGTCATCTGGATTTTAATGTTGTTTACGTTTTAATAAAAAAAATTAAGGCGCTTTTATCTACTATGCCTTTATTTTAAATTCATGGCAAAAATCCACCAAAAAATAAAAGTATATTAAAATAGTAGTCTGTAATTCAGAATTATTGAGTTATTTAATCGGCCAATGATATGATAATCAAACAGCCAATGCCAGAAGTATTCCTGCAACGGACATAACCATTATGCCGCTGAATCATTAATTTTAAATCGATCTAATTCAATCTTATGTAGATACCGAGATAGTTCATAAACAGTAAGAGAATAATGTTCCTAAGCTGTGTGTTAATGAGAGTTTTCATCCATTTGTAATCAATAGGAATCACAATTATTGCTATTCTTTAGTGATAATTATTCAGTTTAGGCTATTACAAGCACTTATGAATGTCTAGAAACTACGCCGTTGGTTCATAAATCTGCGGCGGGGACCTTGTACTGAGAAGAATCGACAAGAAACTAAGCAAGGGCTGTGTTTTTTCCTTGTACTATAATATACAGAGCGTCAAGTTCAAAAATGACTTCAATTTCAGCTAATACATGAGTCACCTTCTATTACATGATGTGAAATATACAACATTTGTTCACCTGCATTTTTATTGCTATATTATACACTTTATATACAAAGTGTTGTTTATATTCAGTAAGACTAGATAATACTTAAATAGTAAACTAGTACAGGCCAGTCTCATCTCCGCTGGCAGCACCCATTCACGAGTATGACGCATGAACGCTTCGTCCATATTTTAGGGAACATAACGACCTGCCTCACACGACACCACCGAATAGATTTTTAATAGTGCATGACTGTTTATAACGTATTATCACACATACAGTAGATTTTCTAAATAAAAGTCTTAAACTTAAGCGGTTTGGTTTTTACGTTACTAATACAGCAACATACTCGTATGTAAGGGATAAAAATAACTGACAAATACTTATTCAACACTTTCATTTTGTTACCAGCGGTTTCGTGTGTTTAATATTAATATGTAGTAACCTGAGGACAGAAATGTCTATTAAAAGGAATAAATATAAATTTAATGAATATTATTATGTGTTTTTCTATGCAAATTAACATATAAAAACGCAGCGGCAGTAAAATCGCTTCCGGAATTTATAGAATCACGTATTAAATGCGTATTTTTGATTACAGCATGGGTGTAGTAAGACATGAAGTACGACATATGCACGTAGTGTAATTCAAAATGTAAACGTAATTTAGTTTTAATTTATTAGAGACTCAAGTATATCACGCAATAATTTCTTCTAATAGTTTCTTCTACTTCCGCATACACAGTAAATTAAATATTGTAAAAATTTAAGAAAATTTTACTACAAAAAATTCCACGTGGACCAGTCAGCAGCAGTTCCACTTTGTAAAAGTTTTATTTAAATACATTTTTTTATGCACATGGAATTTCATAGACTTTAAGATCTCAAAATTCCGTAGGTACAATAGAGATTACGATTTTTGTCGTTTTCACTATCACAATTTATTTTTGTATTTTTTTTATAACTAACGTTAACAAAATAATAAAAAAGCTTGAATATTACCGAACAAATATTTAAAGCCTGCATAAAAATTGTGTGGGTGGGAAGCTTTTGACAGAATAAATATACTTGTTACCGCTGGCAACGCGTACGTAAGATTACATTAATAAATTTACACGTGTACAGCGGTCCAGAAGGCTATGATGTGTGTGTGTGTTATTGTATCGCTGTAGATTTATCTGCAGTTTGGTGTATGCAAACCGGATGCTTCTAACGCAGTGCAGTTTCTCCTCAGTCGGTAGCTACTCGGTCACTTACATCGCGGGCTAAAGATAGAGAAATTAGCTTCGCGCGCTCCCGACAGAGTGAATGCACTCTAGGGTGGCCACCTTTCTGTAAACATACCCGTAACTCGCGTAGTCCAAAATACAACTGCGTTTACAATAAATTTCGTGCGAACGGGAAATATTTTCCGTTCCGCTCTCTCTCCATCTAGCGTGAATATTAAAATAAATTTGTTTGATTTCAAAAATGTTTGAAACTATTTTTAAATAGGTGGAAAAACTGCTTGTATGCTACGTGCATTCATTTATTATAAAGTTGCTATGCAGTTACATTAATCCATAACGATATCAAAAATCGGCGAGTAACTATATCAGTCTATCTGTATGGTTTCACACCTAAGCGACTGAAGTGATATTGATGAATTTGACAAAAGTTAGATAGTTTCTAGAAAGATTCATGCAACTTCTTGTCATGAAATATGATTTGTAAAATATAAATAAGAAACTAATTTTGTTAGCAAAACAAATTTTAATTACAATAAAGTCGCGGGCATCTACTTTATTTTTAAAAATTAGCAGGCATTGAATGTAAGTTAGGAAGTTTCACCATTCGATTGAGTAACTTAGCTATCAGAAAATTAACGAAGACAAGGCACAAAATCATTTACAATTAAAAGTTAATTGATTCAATGGTCGTTTCATTGCAAAAGTCGTTAATATATACTTTTCAATGTCAAAATAAGACTTTTATGAAGAACAATAATTGAAATTAATACAAATATATATAACAACCGATTCAATTATAAGTGAGGATTGCTCGAGTTAGGCTACTGCAAAGATTTATCTGCAATGTTCATGGTAAAGCATTATATCCAAAACATTCGAATGATCAAAGACAGTCAATTTGAGAATATATTAATGGTACTTACGTAGGAACTTTCGTACGTAAGCCAGAAATACTCTGGAAATACTAAAGCTCTAAGTTAAATGTTCAAATAAAATTCTCCGAGGAGCATTTGGTTACACTAAGGAACTCGACTGGTGCGACTTGCTGCCCCGCCCTTTCCATATAAGAGCGGGCACAAGCAGCGAGATCGATTACCACTAATTGCCACCCTTTGTACGATGAACCACCTCAAAATTATCGCCGTACGTACGAAGGTGTAGTCCTGATATCTGGTTGAAGGAAGTAAGACCTTTAGTTAACGTCGTTAGATTAAAAAAGGAGTACGTGTATAACATTTTTTTTAAGCACTTCATTTGTTTACAAACAATACTTAGATTAAAAAAAGTGTACGTGTTAACAATTTTTTAAAGCACTTCATTTGTTTCCAAAGTATGCTTTTGTTTTTGGTAGAAAAAAGGAGCAACACAATCATTCGTTCACCGGAGCCGGATTCGTGTTGCACTATGCTTCATTCCTTTCAAGAAGTTTTATTATGTAAATAATAATATCTAATATATAAATACACCAATAAAATTACTCTAAAACTTGCATAGGATATGTTTAGGATATTAGCTGTTTTATTCACGCGTCAACATCGCAGATTTTATAAGATTTTACGTATCAAAATATATCACACAGTTCTCTGGATGCGTTATAAACGTTACAACACTAGTAAAGATCCAGTTAGTGCGATGCACCGGCAATGCATTCGTTCACACAACCTAGTTTATAAACATTGAATGGGCTTCGTATAAACATGTACATCGACTATTATGTGACTTGGTAAATCGAATACAAAGGTTATCGACATCTACTTTCATAATATTATAACTGAGAAACAATCGAGATAAATAAACACAGCTGAATTATTTGATAACTTTCTAGGGATAGTTGCATAGAGCGCAACAGACAGTCCATCCTGTTTGATTTTTATTTTTATTTTCTTTACATATCTTTATTTAATATATAAATGTAGCTGTAGCTTTTAGCCTTAATCATTTTATAAAAAAACAGTTAAGCTTTTTATTCATATATTCGTATTGGGTGTTATTTTGTGGTAAGGCTAATTGAGTAACGAAATTAATCGACAGCGGTCTAATAAGAATATTACATAGTTTGTAAAAGTCCTATTTATATTCAAAAAGAAAATAATTCAGCTTAACCTCCTCTATCTATCGATTCGTGAATCAGTCCTCAGTCGGCAATCGTGAAAGCGGGCTGATCACACGAGCACGCGACACCTCTGCTTATCCTTACGTACGTATTCAATAGCGATTCGATCGCTTTCACGTATTTACTTGACATAATAATGCGTATTCGAAAGTTAGACGCTTCACTGAACAATACAATTTTATTTGTTTCTTTTTTTTGGGAATACGATTCAGTGAGAACCACTACTTACAATATGGCATTAGTGATGAGACAGCAATAAAAATGCGAATCACAACATCGACATAAATTACATTGTTTAGTAGACAAGGAAAGTGAGAATACGGATTTTGTATCATGATTAATTAAAATACACGTATTTTACAATAGATCGAAACTATTCGCATTTTTAGGGGAATAATTTCTTCTTTTTATTTGAACATGCATTCAAGGAAGCTATCAATCAATCAATCATTTATTTAATTTTCTCTCACATTAAAAAAAAGTTCATTGTGGTATACCACTTGTGGTTTATAATATGTTATAGTATTGTGAGAGACTGGTGCCTGAATTAGGTTTCAGTGAAACCTGTGACACAGGTCACCAGGACCCTCCCGCTGACTACATACATCATAAAAACAGGGTATAACGTGACTTGAGGCTTAGGTAATATTAGGTATAATATTAAAAACTTTATGCTAATTTTAGATAACTGTTGCAGAGTACATTTACATATTAAATATTTAATTATTATTAAATATTTATATTACACAATATAAACAATATTAATCAATATTTAGTATGAGTATGTGTATGTTTGTGTGTATGAGCATTATGTGTGAGAATGAGTGAACACTAATGGGGGCCCGCACATCGGGAAGCGGAATTAACTAGTGGGCAACCTGGCGTGAAGTTATTCTTATCCTCACCCTATAGGCCTTGCATGTAGGAGAGAAGAAAGATCTTTCCAATGTCCGATGATGAAATGTTTGACATGTAGTTTGTTCTGAACAATCACGAAGATTGCAATAAGAAACACTGAAAAACATTAATCTCCTTTGGTGATTGAATGTTGTGATTATATAGACGACAATATTTAAGTATTGCAACTCCGATGCTTATCAGCCGGTCGTATAAAATGTGCAGTTGCAACAATAGCGGTGGAATGCTCTAGTTACCGAGCAAATAAACAAGGATCATATTACTAGTAATGTCCAATTTCTTGTTTATAATTTAATTAGTTAGTCTATATTATAAAGGAACTCTGCGGTTTCACCAGCGTTAATTTGAGGAAAATAGTTACATCTATGCTGTATCTGGTTGTAGAGGACTTCAGGACTTTAACCGTTTATGCAGCGAACGCAACGGAAGCTCTCAATTGGAATATTTTCCCGTTCTCCGATTATTCGTAGCGTTATTTGGGATAAACAAATTAAAAAAAAAACAATGCTTATTAGAAACGGTCCAGTCTTTTTTCAGTAGTAAGTGTGTAACTAACACGACTTTATTTTATATCATTACTAGCTGTGCCCACGGTATGATCCCCGGCTTTTTAGGGATATCTTCACGCAGTAAAACGTAGCCTATGTCTTAATCCAGGGTGACAGCGAACTACATACCAAATTTTATTGTAATCGCTCCAACCGTTTAGATTTGAAGAAGTAACAAACATACACACTCACAAACTTTCGCCTTTATAATATTAGTGTGATAGACAGATACCTTTATCTAAATAGAAACTGTCTGAGTGACTGACATATCCACGAACAGTTCAAACCACAGGGTTTAAAGACTCCAAATTTGTCACGTAGGATCTAGGTCTAGGGGTGCACTAAGAAAGGAGTTTTTAAAATTAACCCCTTAATGTGAAAATAGATGAAAGTTTGAATGAAAAATCTTATTACTTAAGTTAATAGATTTGAAAATTAGCACGAATGCTTATTCTATTTTCCCAAACAACCGCCTAAAAGGGGATCGGGAGGGAGTCGAACTTTTTATATAGATGAATTTTAACGCGCACTTCGATTAACTCGAAACTTGGTATTTTTACTAAAGACCAGAAATTAAGAATAACGTGCATCAAGGTTTTCCGAAAATGTACTTCTAAGAGGGTAAAAAAAGGGATAAAAGTTTTTATGAAAAACCTTCTTTGAGTTAATAGACATCTAAATAAATTATAAAATTTAGTATAAATTAAATAATAAAGTAGGGATAGGAGGGTGCTGAAGTTTTAATACACTCGATTTACTCGAAACTCAGTATTTAGACTTGAGATCCTACTAATATTATAAATGTTAAAGTTTGTATGTTTGTCAATCACGCAAAACTTCTAAACACATAGTTTATGATCTGAAATGAGACATAGGATACTTTTTAGCCCGGAAATGTTAGCTTTCTGAAGAATTCTCAAAAACTAAAGTTAACGCGGCCGCTAGTAGACGAAATGAATATGAAAAATAGATACCCCCTTTCAGTAAGTACAAACCAATATAAGTATACTGCATTAATTATAATTTTATCTTTAGCCCTTTAAACGGAAAATGCTTCAGAAAGATTGTGAGTCGTCATTGTATTCCGAGCAGTATAATGAAGTCAAAGGGCGTTATCACAGTACAAGATATTTCTACCGTGGCTTTATCATAGTACAGGACGGCAACTCAGTTCGTTCCCATCCCAATGTTAACTGATTGCTCACACACTGTAGTTAACAATGTGTATCTACTAATGTGGGTGCACTTTATTGTCTCCTATACTCACGTTTGTAACAATTTATTTTTCTTAATAATGGAATAATACTATCATAATGATTATGAAATTACTCTCTAATGTAAGTAAGCCTAATAAACTTTAAAATAACAATGAAAACTTTTTGACAAACGTCAATAAATAAATGAAGTTCGTGCATTAACCCGTTAAACAAAGGTTTTATTTAAAAACATTTTAATTAAGATTTGTGAACTTCAAAAAGCTCTAATTCACCTTAAAAAGTTCAAGATCCTTTTGTATATTTTAAAAAGTTCAAGAACTTTTTTCTGTATTCATTTAATTAATTAGACCATACTAAGATACTTCAATTATATTTGAATCTCCTTATAAAGAAAGTGACTGCATCAACTTGAAGCAAACTTTAAATAATTGACGTCTTCGAGAAGATGCGAAAAAAAAGAAGCAATATAATATTTAAAGCAATATAGTTAAAGCACATAAACATTATAATTTTCTTCTTCACCATTTTGCTACCCTTTTTGTGCCTATTGCAATATAATGTTTATTCAACATTATATTTTATTCGGGGAGTATCATCATTGTGCTGTACTTGATAATAATTGCCCTTATCTCACGAATAGCTTTTCATTCCACATTCACACAATCACAAGATAAAAGATCACAGCACACCGTAAGTGGTGAGAATCAGAAAATGAAAGAGCTTGTAACAGCTTAATGATAAGCTTGCCGCTCTTGCTTTTTGTAATCTTTAAACACGTGATAGGATTGTTCACTTCTACTTACAACTTTTAATACATTTTTATGAAATATCTCACTTACACTTTTAATTTACATTGAAATGAATAAGGCAAAAAAGAGAGAAATAATTGAAAAAGATAAAGAAATCATACACTACCCAATTAGCATATCTCTAACAGTAAAAAAAATATAACATAGGAATATATTATGTACATTTCTGACTTATTTTCTATAGAAAGACATTTATCGATTGACCTCATACTAACTTGCTGGTATAGATAGAAGATAAAAATTATGTTAATTTTAGTGATGAACGATACTGCATCGAGATTGTATAATGCAACTTCATTTGCGTAATCTTTATGGGTATTTATGCATGTCAGTCCACAAACTCATTGGCACCGATCGGCTCCGTTAAAACACTGGGTGTCCAAGCACCGCCGAGCCGTCGATTGATGGAAGGCACGATCACAGTTAGAAAGCTGAAGCATAATGCAGAACCAATAATTTTCTAGATACTTGTCCCGCTATGTTCGCCGCATTTTCCATGACAATATCCTACGTTGCACCTCAGAAACGCCTAGTAATAACAGAATGGCATTAATGAAACAACAGGTATAAGTAATAACAAACTTCCTAGGTAATGAGATACGGTGTGCACGAACTATGCACGCTGTTGTCGGCGCAATGACGGTTCGACTCGGGACCAAACCGCAGTGTTGAGTAAGACGTAATGAGGTGGTAGATTATTTGTTCGGCAAACTAGGACTCAGGAGAGAGGCTTTAAGGTGTCGGGGATAAACACTCGTCTTATCCAACATTCCTTAAGCACTTGATACTTACTTTACTTTTCAGTTTTTGGGAGATTATTTTAGTCGAAAAACAGAGATATAGATGGCAATTGCAAAAAAATATTGCACTATTGACTGTGTGGTCAACGGCGCCGGCGCATTGGGACGTATAAAATTGACAATATATCATGGCTTTCAGAACTGACTGAAAAAATCTCAGGAAAAATAGGATGCGTTGTCTGTCGGTAAGTACCAAAGTTTGACTGACGACCTAACGAAATATGAGTTGTGTCAAAGGACAGAATAGAGACGATCGCAATGGACCTACAAAAAATATTATAATCATAGCTAAAGCGCTATCTTATGTACGCATAAGATTATGGCCACTCTATAAATTGCTGACAAATTAATACATGCTTGAGATATGTTATATATATATATATATTATATAATAATAATTTGTTATTGTTATCTTATCTTATATTCATACTTTTTCATATATATTGTTATAAGTATTGAAAGCAAATAGGAAAAATATAATATATCCAGTCGGTATTTTTTTTATGTGTACGTACGTTATAGACAAATACGATTACAATCCGTAATAGCTGCGAAATAGCGACACTGGGTCGTTGGTAATGAGTGTCATTACATTACTGGTACAAAATTGTGGAACTACTAACGTATTAGCTTCTGATTATGGTACATTGTAAAACAATATTGCATGTCTCAATCATTGCAGTTTCTTAAAAAATAAGTGCTAACTTGTGTAACAGCTAAATATCAAAAAATAAAAATAAACATAGGATAATAATGAAACATCCTTATGTGCGTTATGAAACGATATAAAGTTTAAAAGTAAATTTTATAAAAATGTTTTGAGACTAATTAAAAACTTTGTGCAGGGTTTCGTATAAATTCTCGAAATTACTTTCATTAATCTGTAAGCAAACTGAGATCTCTGTATACGTACAGTACAACTCTACCAAAACTTGTAAATTTGGAGTAACAATTAGTTTGAAATGATAGATTTTCCATTTCACAGTTTGTGTTACAACATTTAAAGCGGACGTTACTAAATCTCGCTTGACCAATGGTAATTGTCGACGTGCACTATTGGCTAACGCTTCCAGCGTGCACCTGCGAGGATGCGCCTTTCACTGCTGCGCCCGCGCATCGAAAGTGCAGCGGTTGGTTGATGTAACTCGACCTGCGACCTCTACAGCGCTGCCTCGGTGCATCTTAGCCGAGCTCGACCCATAATTCCATAGGATTTACGATACTATGTATTAAAATATTGAGCAATTGCTTCTAGTACTGCCTACTGAATAAATAGTTGTTTATTATTTAAAGAAGAGGCAGTTTTCTAATGTTTCCGCGCACACTACTCATGAACTCACCAAAATTTTAGTTTAAACACATCGATGTAAGCATATATTTTATGGCCACAGTGTTAGTATTATTGGAATCAATATTTATTCGATTTGATTAGTAACTTGATAGGTACTAATTTCTTTATTCTGAGTTGCTAATTTCCTTATACATATGTATAGTAAACTTGAAACAACTGCATAATAATAATATGCTACTGCAAAAGCAAAACTTTAACGTTATCCTTTTAATGAAAATAGTTATAAAATGGTAAATTTATCAATTTGACTACTATTTCTTGATTCAAAATACCTATCCTATCTATTATTATCTCTTTTGTATACAATTTAAGAGCTCTCGGCCGGTGTTCGGCTAATGGTGTGCGTTTAAGCATCTGTCAAGTACTCACCATTTTGCGAATAAATCGCAGACCACCCGCCGTGAAGCGCTGTAAACATGTGGATCTATAACTGGAGACAACCATGGTACTCGTAGGTGCGATAAACCGTCGTAACTCACCTCGGCTACGCTCACAATAGCATCGAGTTTTAATCGATGGCTACAGTGACAAATATTGTACTAAATTTCATAGTAACACTCCTTCGCTTCTTCGATCCTTTCCGCGCAAAGGACTTATCAGATAGCCACAATTTTTACTGCCCGGTAACTACGTGGTATCTGTATGATTTTCAAAACAAAAGAACATTTGTATTCAGCTTTCATTAACCACAGCACCAAAACTTTTGAACTTTTCATGAATTTGAAGTTCTAAGAACGCAATGGTTTCAAAATCTTTATAGAATATTCATATCATGGATGTAGATAAAGTCACGTATGCAAATGTTTATAATTAGGTATTAAAACACTAATGTTATACTATTATTAAACAACAGTTGCATAAATAACTATTATATTACACGAATATTTACGTATGTCTGTGGTATAAAATTCACAGTTACCAATTGGGCGAATTAAGTCATATATTTGTCTACGAATAGATAGTAGATGTTACGGATGTTAGAGTAACAGAAATTTAATATATTTATAGTACGTATATACATATGTACCCTGCATTGATGTTAATAAATGCGCACACTTTTTCCTCCGTATTGTATAGACTTACACACACACTCTCTGATAACTTTAACAGAACATTTGAAATCAAGTAGCAGCAGTTATGTATTAACTTTATGGTTGAAATAAACTATTTCCATAATTCCATTAATTCGAATCAATTACGGAATTTACCTTTGAATAATCACAAAAAGAAACATTTTATCCCGCTAAATGATTATATCATAAACAGAACTTATACTTTCGCATTTAAAAATATTTGTAGTAAAACTCCAGAGAAAGTTTTTAGTAAAGAGCTTTTTAGTAGGTTACAGATATTTTGCATTCATACAAATGATTTATGAGATGAAATACCTTAAAACGATATTGTTTGCGTTGCTGTATATTAGATTTAGGAAATATTTAGCTGTGAACTCGCGATCATCCAACGTTATTTAGAAAAGTTGCCTTCATACACTCACAGCATTATAAGTTAGATAGATCTTTATAGAGGATCTAGATACAAAATCAGTTATGGAATGCTGATCCAGTTAGCGCCGCCCACAGGCGATCTTTCCCGTCTGTCCAGGCAATAGCCCCCGGCTATAGCTTGCTGCCTTTTACTAGCTGCATGGTTTCTTCGAAAAACAAATAATTAGTACATCGTCAAAACCACAACCAAAAGTTAGACACGGTTGCAAACCTCCTTTAGGCAAAGTTTGTATGTCTATTTTTCTTAAACTCGTGTACGTTCGTATTTGTATTTTTTTGTGGTATAAAGGGACGGTTTTAATCCTATGTGGGTATAGGTTTTAAATCGTTCTGCTACATACTACTCTGAAACTTGGGACTTTATAGAAAGTTTGAAATTAGATTTATATTTTGTTTGAGGTGCATACCGTCGATGCGCAGAAAACTAACACATTTTTTAAATAGGTAATTATGAAAATATTTTGTACTTTTTGATAAAACATTTTGTTGTTATTTATCCCACAGATAGTGTGGTCAGCTTGCGAAGATAACCGTTGAAAAAAATGTGCTTTTCAGCCATTCTCTGAAACCTAGTCCGTTGAACCCATTACACATACATTGATGGTGCATTAATTCACTGCGATTTCTATAAGGTAGAGGTTATTTTCCTTAGCGGGTGCTTCAATTCAAATGGGAAATCCGATATACCCTACCACTCTCAGAATAGTGTAAAGAATATATTCACCTGCTCTCTGTTGTACGCAATAATCTATAGAACTTATCAAAGCAAGGAACTTAAGGAATTAAACGCTTCCAGTTCAGTGCTCCCATCGACTGTAATCGAACAACAAATTAAACTGGATTGGAGCCATGATGCCGCGGCATGAGCTAAGTAATTTGAATTAACCCCTATAATACGTTAGTAGTATGATGCTGTTAACGGCATGATGCGGGAAAGGGGCCATCGCATTAATGCCAGATAGTAAATTGAATGTGCACCGATGATCGTTGCGATCTCGCAAAATGCCGGGTACAGATTACGGTACCCCAAGGAATTCGTAATAGTATCCAGTTACAAAAAACACTATAGATTTTGGTCAAAGACGTGTTGGTTTATATTGTTTTAAACTTCCATGGTCACTAACACTCTGGTAAATATGTTATTAACGAGATTGGCACTGTTGCGCGTGCCCAAATATCGGGGACTCGTAATAAATTAGGTACATGGTTGCAATCCCGTTAATAACATAAATTACTATCAAGGCGTGCTTTATACCACTCATAAACTTTTTGCTAAAAATATTTACTTACCTGATAGTGAAAACCGCATGAAAATGTTTAGTGGTTTTTGAGATCATCGCAAACATTATATTGTACAGACAGACAGAATGCGCTGCGGGACTTTGTTTTATTAAAACTCACATCTAACTTTAATTTTTTTTGAAAATTTTACACGAACTGATTTTTTTCTGGGATATAAAGTATCTATGTCTCACTTCAGGTCATAATATGTGTACCAAATATCATTCAAATCCGATCAGCCGTTTTTGCGTGATTGAGTAAGGAACAAACTCACTTTGGCATTCATAGTGTTAGTTACGATTACATTTTTACTAGCGGCCGCCCGCGACTTCGTCCGCGTTAACTTTAGTTTTTAAGAATCCCTCGGAAACACTATATATTCTTGGGATAAAAAGTATCCTATGTCTCAATCTAGGTACTAACCTATATGTGTGCCAAATTTTATCTAAATCCGTTGAGTCGTTTTTGCCTGATTGAGTAACAAACAAACTCACTTTCGCACTATAATATGAGCTAGATGTTTAAATCTAAAGGCAATTTTACTAGAAAAAAAACATTGAGTCCAGGTTCCTGTGCCCGTCTCCCATCTCGTCTGAAACCTAGATCGAGTAGATTTTTTTCTAGTAAAATTGTCTTTAGATTATCATATTTGTAGTTTTTGTAATTACATACGAGTATGTTCCCAGACCTGTACTAAAACTAAACTAAAACTGCAAAAATACATTGAATATTTTAAATATATATATATATACTAGCTGACCCAGCGAACTTCGTACCGCCCTAAAAAATAGGGGTAGTCCAGCGGACAAAATTGTGAATCTAAACCATTCTCAGATCCCCTTGAACACACACAAAAAATTTCATCAAAATCGGTCCAGTCGTTTAAGAGAAGTTCAGTGACATACACACTCACAGAAGAATTATATATATAAAGATAAATAAATTGTATCTGGCAGGTAATTTCATTTTGTCTGTTCGTATTCTTTTAAGTTGAACAGTCATTTAAATGATTATTTCTTTTCAACGAAATAGTTATATTGAAATTAAACCGTTTCATAAAATAAAAACATGAACAGTTAATGGACGTCGGGAAGATGCGATGGGAAAGTAGCGTTCACAAAACGTTTGTTTACCTTTTTGTTGACTTTACTCGCCATTGTTTGTGATGAAACAGTGCAGTTAATTGAAGCAACATACACAGCATATAATGAACTATACACGATTAAACGCCAACAACAAAATTAATATGTTTCCATATGAAGTATTTAAAGGTTTCAGAAAAAGCATCAAAAAATAGTTTTCATTGCCGCCTGCTATATATTTATGGTACCTTCTAAGGTTTTATTGGCTCGTCAATTTAAATGTCGATATCCATATGATAGGTTTGGAGTTAGAATGAAATCGAATAATAGTCTAATGCCGCAATTACATTTGCTACGTTAGCCCGTACTCGGGTGCACGAAAGACATTACTCGAATTCGGGCACCCGAAGCAATATTTACACTGGAATACGGGCTGGAAGACAGTGTCGGGTAAACAAATGGTAGTCTAAGCGAATACGGGCGTACTCGACTCCGTTCATTACACTTAGTCGTTTACCCGAATCCCATTATCACTCGTATTCGGGCTAGCAGCCACGTGTAATCGTTCTGTTAAGGCTCCGTGCTGTGGTGATAATCGGCGAAGTTTCAATGTAAAAAAGAATAAATTAATTACTATTATCAAAACAAGTTGTAATTATTTTTAACCGATATTCTGTCCTGTGGCATCTTACAAATTTACGATCAACACCATTTGGTCAAAGATATGAACAGTGTACAGTTATAAATGTAAAGTCGTGTTACGGACGTTTAAATTACCTACTCCGAAACTGCTAGGTGTATGTCTGCCGCCCGTGAGAATCCAATCTCCACAGATCAGGCGCTAAGTTGCAATGCAATCAGCATGCACTGAGCCTCATTGCTCGCTGCAATATCCCGATACAAAACCAAAGCGAAACTACAACTCACCCAGTGGAACTTTATGCGTGAAGATATAAAAGAGAATTTCAATTGGTAAAATCTTCACAACATAGTGTTGCTAGTGCCAGACCAAAAATGTTTCCTTGTTAGTACTATTTTATTTCAATCTTGGAGATCTATGCTCATACAATACCAACGAGTCTTTGTAGGATATAATGGTTTCCTGCTTGTTATGTTATAAAGTAACTGGCGTAAAGATGCCTCGCAGCGATAAAGCCCCCAGAGTTCGTCTTTTATGTCTTCAGCAGTAAAATTTAGCTTTTGATAAAATATCAGTCTTGCTGAAAATTCCTTTTTTTATTCAATTCGTACATACTGCATATCGAAGCAGTCAATGTATTATTTAAAAGCTACATTTTTTATTCCTGCATGTTTTAAAATATAAATTTAAGAAACAGTTGAACTTCAGTCTTTGTAAAAATGGCCATAGTATAAGAAAATGATGATTATTTTCCTGCTACACAAAAAAAGGAAAGGGTGAGCAGTATAGTTGGGCCAAGTATGGAAGATCCCCGTTGTGCTGTACTACATTTATTAAATTTTACTTGAGTTTTTCTAAATTTAATAATATTATAGTTCGGGATCCTAAAAAAGGTCTTCCTTCACCCATCAGCTTGCCAAACGAGAAGTATGTGTTACGATTCCACGTAGAAGGGAATACGCCGAGTTAGCAGTCACCCACAAAACAGTGCACACGGCCCTAAAAGCTGATTCAGCGAAAGATCGCATATCGGTCGCTGCAATTGACGCAACTGGCGTAAACTGCTGACTACGAGCCTCGTGCCTCCACCGCAGCGGGCTACGTGACCGGACGAGGAGCGTCACTTCGATTCTTACATCGATCGAGTCGTGACTTAAAATAATTAGATTATATTTTAATTGTAATAATTTTCCTTGTATCGGAAATTAAAGTTAGTTTTAGTAAAATAAAATTGGTTTTTTTTGAGGCCTCCGGTCGTGGCTAACGTAATTGGCGCAGTCGGTAGGATTCCCGGGTCGTCGCGTAGCCTATTGGGAATCACGGAATCGGGTTCGCGCCGCGCTACGATAGACTTTCAAGTCCTCACCGGGATCCTGCATATCGAACGGGCCTGCGCCGGAGTATCCGAAAATTGATAGCAGCTCAAGAAAGACCGAGATAATATGTTTATGTGAGTACACCTCTGATTTTTCTCTAGTGTTGCTCTCCCTTTAGTCCTTAAATTTCTTATTTCCCGTAGTTATAATAGTTTTTCAAGATTTTTCACCCAAGAAGTAATAGGGCCCCTAAGGCTTTAAGGCATACTAGGGTTACCCGAACCATTATCGATAGAAATAGGAATATCGATAGTGACTTAGAGAGTAGTTTTAGCTATAGTACAATAAGCGAAGTTACAATGGCTGATCCTGATGTTATTATAAAGGCCTTACGCCTGGTGCCAGATTTTGATGGTAACCCAAACGTGCTTACGAGATTTGTGAGGTTATGTGACCAGATTGTAGAAACTTATAGTGACCAGTCAGGCGAAATAGGCAAACTTTTTATTATTAATGGTATCCTTAATAAAATAACGGGACCTGCAGCTAGGACAATAAACTCCAACGGAATTCCTGAGACTTGGGATGGCATTAGAAATGTGCTGGTAAATAATTTCACTGACCAGAGGGATGAGACCACCCTCTACAATGACCTAGCTGTGCAGACCCAGGGGAGCAACACCCCTCAAGAATTTTACGATAAATGCCAAACCCTCTTTTCTACCATCATGACGTACGTCACCTTACACGAAACCATACCTACAACAATTGAAGCAAAACGTGACTTATATAAAAAGCTTACGATGCAAGCTTTTGTACGCGGACTTAAGGAACCTTTAGGTTCTCGTATAAGGTGCATGCGTCCTGATACAATCGAAAAGGCATTGGAATATGTACAAGAAGAGTTAAACACCATGTATTTGCAAAATCGTAATGAAGCCTTACCAAAGACTGTTCAGAACGCGTCTAATTATAGACCTCCCGTACATATGCCAATGCAAAATGCTTATGCCGTTCCGAAACCGTTTTCTTTCCCTGTAAAATTCCCAAGCATGCAAGCTCCACCCCCTCGCTTTAATAACAATTTTCCGCAGAAACCTCACTTCCAACAACCCATGCCACAACCTCCCATGCGTATGCCCACGCGCACTCAACAGATGTTCAGTGCACGTCCTAATAACTATAACCCGCAAAGCAACATGTTTAGAATATCGCCTAGACCTAATTTCAATTTTAATTCTAATATTCCTAAGCCTATGAGCGGAGTAAGCCACTTTACGCCTCGAGTTTTACCCCCAACTGGGCACGATTGGACTAAGCATGGTAATCCACCACCATCAAATTATTTCAAAACTCGAGACGTAAATGTGAACGAGTGTACCCCTTACGATGACTATTCTAATTACTATTACAATGACTACTATGACACTGACCCTTACTATAATATGCCTGAGCCTTACCATGTTTATGAATATAATGATCCAAATCAATGCCAATATCAAGTTGAGGAACTACCACAAACTGATGAGTGGTATAGCCACGTAGAGGAGCAAGACCAGCCCTCTACATCCTCTAAGTCAGAAGACCAGGATTTTCGGAAGGACAGGAAATTAAAAAACTTAAAATAGAACTGAACCTTCAAACACAGAGGCAGCTACCCTATGTTCTTATTGCCAATCCGCCTCTTAAATTATTAATAGATACAGGTGCCAATCAATCTTTTCTGAGCCCTGAAGCCGTAAGCTACTATTATCCTCACATACAACTTGATTATGACCCCTTCGAAGTATCTAATATACATGGAACCAGTAGAAATGATCATTCAATAACTATTCCTCCTTTTCCTGAGTTTAGAGATGAAACAGACATAAAATTTTTCGTATATAAGTTTCATGACTATTTCGACGGACTGATTGGACTAGACCTTTTGACTCAATGGGAAGCGACCATAGACTTAAAAGACCTATTACTGACAACACGAACTACCACGAACCCTATTAGAATGTATAACTCGCGGAACGTAAATCTCTACGAAGATATAATACCGGCAAAATCATCAAAGTTAATACGATTACCTATTAACGCCGCCGACGGACAAGTAATAGTTAACGAACAAGCTATTTGTAACTGCATAATTTCCGAATGCCTCACGTATAATAAGGATAGTCGCGGTATAGTAGAAGTAACGAACCCAACTAACAATGACCTTATATTTTCATTAGATCGCCCAGCAGTAGCAGAGTTATTTAACACCGAAGCTTTTGATGTTAAGTATGCAAACTCTGAAACTACTAACAATTCGCGTGTTAAAGATGTTATCTCTCGCCTAAGAACAGATCACTTAAATCCTGAAGAGGAAACGAATCTTATACAACTTTGCTCTCAATATTCCGATATATTCTATCTCGAAGGTGAACCCTTAACTTTCAGTAATAAGATAAAACACTCAATTAAGACTACCGATGAGATGCCCATCTACACAAAGAGTTACCGCTATCCTTTTGTACATCGTGATGAGGTTCGCGAACAAATTGCAAAAATGCTAGATCAGGGAATAATACGCCCCTCAGAATCTGCATGGAGCTCTCCCATCTGGATTGTTCCTAAGAAAGCTGACGCATCAGGTAGACAAAAGTGGCGTTTAGTTGTCGATTTCAGAAAACTAAACGAAAAGACAATTGACGATAAGTATCCCATCCCCAATATAACAGACATCCTTGATAAACTGGGCAAGTGCCAGTACTTCACGACCTTGGACTTGGCTAGTGGATTTTATCAGGTACAAATGAACCCTGATGATATTCACAAAACCGCATTCAACGTGGAGCACGGACACTTTGAGTTCATGAGGATGCCCATGGGTCTCAAGAATTCTCCATCAACCTTCCAAAGAGTGATGGATAATGTCTTGAGAGGGCTTCAGAACGTCATTTGCCTTGTGTACCTTGATGACGTCATCGTTTTCAGTACCAGCCTCCAAGAGCACATGGTGAATCTTGAGAAAGTGTTCCAAAGACTGAGGGAATCTAACTTCAAGATCCAGATGGATAAGTCTGAGTTCTTGAAGTTAGAGACGGCGTATCTTGGACACATCATAAGTAGGGATGGCATTAAGCCGAACCCAGATAAAATAAAAGCAATTGAGAACTACCCCTTGCCTAAAACCACCAAACAGATCAAACAGTTCTTAGGATTACTAGGGTATTATCGTAAATTCATTCCGGACTTTGCCAAAATTACTAAGCCCCTAACTCAGTGTTTAAAGAAAAACAAGTCAATAAATTTAGATTCGCAATACGTAGCATGTTTCGAAAAATGTAAAAAGTTACTCACTAACGATCCCATATTGCAATACCCAGATTTCACCCGTGAATTTAACTTAACAACTGACGCCTCAAACCTCGCAATCGGTGCCGTTTTATCACAAGGGCCCATAGGCACAGACAAACCAATTGCCTATGCCTCTCGGACCCTTAACGAAAGTGAAATAAACTATAGCACAATTGAAAAAGAATTGTTAGCTATAGTTTGGGCCACTAAATACTTTCGGCCTTACTTGTTTGGGCGAAAGTTTAAAATAATCACCGATCATAAACCCCTACAGTGGCTTATGAATTTGCGAGAGCCAAATTCTAGACTCACGAGATGGCGTTTGAAACTAAGCGAGTATAACTATACCATTCTTTATAAAACCGGAAAAGCAAACACCAATGCCGACGCTCTATCTCGTGTAGAAATCTATAACGAAGAAACTGACTCCATGGCTGTGAATCCCTCTGAAATTCCTCCCTCTATACGTAACAATTCTGAAACTGACACAGTTCATACTGACCAGGAACATCCCATACTCGAGGTACCAATTACCGACGACCCTTTGAATAGATTTCACCGACAACTTTGCTTGACTATTGTAGGGGATATAAAAAAACGAACGACAGTAACCAAACCTTTTGACAGTCACACGCGTATTTCAGCTCAACTGTCTGAATCTAATCTGGAAGAAGACGTGGTAAACGTTATCAAAGAATACGTCAACCCAAAAGTTAAGACTGCCCTTTTCATTACACCCCCATTAGGCATATACAAAATAGTTCCTATCTTACAAGACAAATTTAAGAATTCAGCAATGAACCTGGTTATAGCAAAAGTTGAGCTGGAAAACGTTAAGGAATACTTACGTCAACAGGACATCATACGACACTATCATGAGGGAAAAACTAATCACAGAGGCATCAACGAATGCTATCTATCCCTATCTCGCAAATATTTCTGGCCCAAAATGAAGGAAAATGTTACTAAGTTTATCAACGAGTGCACTATCTGCGGCCAAGCAAAGTACGATAGAAACCCTATTAGGCAACAATTTAATATTGTACCTCCTGCCTGTAAACCCTTTGAAATTGTCCACATGGATCTTTTTACTGTTCAAGGAGACAAATATATCACCATGATTGATGTCTTCTCAAAGTATGGTCAAGCCTACCATCTCAGAGATGGTACTGCGCTAAGTGTAATTCAAGCCTTACTACAATATTCTACCCATCATGGTCTACCCCTCACTATCGTCACTGACCAAGGCACCGAATTCACTAATCAAATGTTTGCAGAATTCACTAGAGTCCATAAAATCAACCACCACAAAACCCTTGCGAATGCCCCCAATGATAATGGAAACATTGAGAGATTCCACTCCACCCTTTTAGAACACCTTAGGCTATTGCGCCTTCAAAATAAGGAAGAAGCAACCGTTAACCTCATGCCCTATGCTATAATAGCATACAACAGTTCAGTCCACAGTTTTACCAAGTGTAGGCCGTATGATCTTATAAATGGACATCTTGACCCGAGAGACCCCACTGACATAGACTTAACAGTACATCTCATGCAACAGTACATTAATGTTCACCGTGACCAAATGAAGACAGTTTACGACTTTATTAACGACTCAAGTTTAGCTAACCGTACTGCCATAATTGAAAGACATAACAAAACACGTGAACCTGAACAAGAGTATCAGCCTCAGCAACAAGTTTTCATCTCGAATCCTTTAGCAAGCCGACAAAAACTAGCCCCACGTTATACTCACGACAAAGTACTAGCCGACTTACCTATACATATTTATACTTCAAAAAAACGCGGTCCCATAGCAAAATCTAGATTAAAACGTGTACCAAATAGCGCTAAATTGTTACAGGATAACGCTGACTCTAACCTTGACCCTGGGACTAGCGGAGGAGATAAGACTTGAAAGTTTGGATGACGGCCCTGGCCTTTTACCGTTTAGACTTGGACCCATGAACTTAATAACACATTCCCATAGCTTCCTGCAATACATAGAATTAACCGATATTCATAATAAAATAAGCATAGTGAGAGGTCAATTAATAGAACTAGAAAATAAGTTACCTAACGACACACACATTTTATTTGAAATTCAAATAGACTATCTAAAAACTAAATTAAATAAGGTATCCTATCAACTAGAGAGTTTAGAACCCCATCGAGCAAAGCGCGGTCTTGTAGATGGAATGGGATCGGTTATAAAATCTCTAACTGGAAATTTAGATTATACTGATGCTATAAAATATAATAATGCTATCAAAAGTCTGAAGGATAACCAGGATAAAATCAGTTCTCAAATCAATAGTCATATCAGTCTTAGCAAAGAATGGATGGCTCACCACACTAACATTATATCTAGTATTGCACAAAATCAAATTAAAATTAATGAGACATTACATTTGCTCTTAGATACAGATGCGTATGTTAAGCACAGTCTAATAAAATATGCAAAGTTAGCACAACTTCTTAGTATCATCACTGACAACATTGATGACTTATCTCTTGAGCTACAGCGAATAGAAAATATCCTTGCTTTTACACGTACAGCAAGTACACATCATTCAATGTTAGGTATCAATACGTTAAAACTAATGTTAAAAGATTTACTCAATTATTATAATAAAGACCAGCTATTAAATTTAGAATTTAGAGAATATTATAATGTTATAGAAACAGGATCCTTTTATTCGGGTAACCAGATAGTTATAGTTTTTAAAGTTCCAATAATATCGCCACTTACTTACCAACTTTACAAGCTCCCTATAGCACCTAATAAGGATAACCGAGCCCTCATCCCTCCTTATCCTTTAGTAGCAACCCATGAGAATCTTTATGTGTACATTGAGGCTGAATGCCCGAAGTACAACACTCGGTATCTCTGCCATGAGAAATTGCACCAACGACTAAGATCGAATCCAGACTGCATCCAGGAACTCCTTTACCACCAACGACTAGATGATACCTGCCAACCAACACCCGTTCGTATCCTGAGGGAAGACATCCAGAGACTAGACGATCGCCACTACGTCGCCATGTTTCCCAGTCCCACGCAAGTTCAACTTATCTGCGAACGTAACGACTATCAAATGCTGAAAGGAAGTTACCTCATCACTATTCCATCTCAATGCTCAATAAGGACGAAGGAATCAACTATCTATAACACCAACGATCGAGTTGAAGGACAACCCATGAAAATTTTGAACATCTCAGACTACGGTGCCCCAAATAGCGCTGCACCGCCTCCTGTGAAGCTGTCATCAATCAACCTTAGAGATCTTCGAACAATTCAAGATAAAATCTCATCTCAAACTGCAGTTCATCTCAATGAGACTTCTACAGACTCACTTTACCACACTACATTGCCATTTTATGTAGTGCTGATGATTGTACTCGTGCTCGCTACTATCATCCTGTACAGAAAGTATGCGACGTACTACAAGAATAAGGATGCAGATCCGAAGACCGAATTAGAGCAGCCCAAACTTGACTCTATGTATGCAACACCAGGACCTGCAAAGCCTGCACGCCAGCATCCAGCAACATTTTTGCGACTTTCCCAAAAATAGTTGCTGCTCTTCGGGAGGGAGATGTTACGATTCCACGTAGAAGGGAATACGCCGAGTTAGCAGTCACCCACAAAACAGTGCACACGGCCCTAAAAGCTGATTCAGCGAAAGATCGCATATCGGTCGCTGCAATTGACGCAACTGGCGTAAACTGCTGACTACGAGCCTCGTGCCTCCACCGCAGCGGGCTACGTGACCGGACGAGGAGCGTCACTTCGATTCTTACATCGATCGAGTCGTGACTTAAAATAATTAGATTATATTTTAATTGTAATAATTTTCCTTGTATCGGAAATTAAAGTTAGTTTTAGTAAAATAAAATTGGTTTTTTTTGAGGCCTCCGGTCGTGGCTAACGTAATTTATGTTTAACATTTTTTTTTATAATAAAAACAAAAAGCAAAGTTTTTACCAAAAAAATTTTTCACGTTTAGTTTTGTTATAATTGATAAAACATACTTTTCGTTTGGTAAGAAGATGGATGAAGGAAAGCCGCTCTTGGGTTCTTAGAAACAGGTGAACTTCATACCTTGCAAAAATGGCCATAGTATAATATAATGAAGATTTTTCCAGCTACACATAAAAGGTAAAGGATGATTAGTATAATTAGGCCAGGTGTGGAAGATCCCCGTTATGCTGTACTACAATTATTTTAGGTCATCCTACCAGACGAAAAGTATGTTATGCGACTTCGCTCACGTTATCTTTAGTTTTTTTGTAAATCTCACAGGACCTGAAATTTTTCTGGGATATAAAGTATCTATTATTCAATCCAGGTCATAATATGTGTACCAAATATCATTCAAATCCGATCCGTATGTTTTATCAAGTATTTTTTTATAATAAAAACAAAAAGCAAAGTCTTTACCTATAACAATTGTTTACATAAAGTTTAGTTATCAAAAAGTTGTTTATAAAAAATCTTGATAAAACATACTTTTCGTCCGGTAAGAAGATGGGTGAAGGAAGGCCGCTCTTGGGTTCCTAGACCATAATATTACCAAATCATATGGGATTTGATGTACCTTGGGCGAGATTACGAAATATAGATAATAAGTTTATAGGTCTTCCCTTAAACGGACGGACGAGCTTAACCCACGCTTAAAATAATGCAAATATTCCTAATAGTGATACAAGTGTGATGTAAGCGGGGTAACTCGTATACTATCAGGAGTGGGTGTTTTTATTTACATGGTCCGCTTTCCATGGTTGTTGTAGCACAAAATGAAAGCTCTTGGCTACATCGCCACGTGTTGTCTTAACGTAGGCGATACGATACCCACCGATCTACAAATAATTATAGTGTCTAAATTTAGGATAAGTAGCACAGGCACAGCGGATTTTTTTCTCAAATTGGAATGCCTTTCTGGGGAAGCAACATTCACCTTAGAAAGGACCACGGTAAAATAACACAACCTATTGTATTGTTGTGTTTCTGTGATTCTGCTACTATATTTTTAAGTAGGTTTCCAGGGCTCCGCAGGGTTGGGTTCTGGCCAGTGGGGTGATAGTGACTACAGATCGACACACTTTCTGCCTCACCATCCATCTTCGCGACTGGACTCCACTTATATTTAACATCAGGTGCTGTGGGGTAATTTGTTGCGCCTCATATAAAAATAAATATAATTATTATAAAAAGAATAAATATTTGTATTGGTTTTTAAACATTTAGTCTAAATAGTTCGCACATTTAATTATCTAAAATAAGCGAACTCGATCATCTCAATTATAAGATGCAAATTTAATTAAATATTGATAATATAGACATAAACGCAGTCTTATGCATTGAGATACAGTTTAGTAAAACGTTTTAGGTTGCAGCCAAATCGCTGAGAAAGCTTCTCCTCTAGCGGCAAACGGACACCCAGCATTGTTGAACTATGTAATAATTTACAGTTACGTTACATCGTGGAAGCAAGTAAAAAAAGGTAACATTATTTACACAGTCAGCTTCCGAGTGGCGCAAGCGTCACGTGTCACGCCCACGCGCACCAGGGCTGCCGACCGAAGCACGTGATCAAAGCTCCACAATGAAAATAGGAGAGTAATGCACAGTTAAGAGCGGACGCGTGACGTGTCCTTGCGCTTAAAGAAAACAAAAGAAAATATTTTTTAAACTAACGAGAACTTATTAAACAAATAACAAAGTCACGGGCAATTGTTTTGTAAACCGATGACTCGATTTAAAAAATATGTAGATTTTGCATATTTGTGATAATTGGCGTAAAATATGTAAAGAGGAAAATAAATGATTATCACAAACACATTAGTGTCTATCAACAAGGCAACCATAATGATGGCACTTATTGATTTGATGAAAACGGAAAGCTAATGTGCGCCTGTCACGTCATGACTGCCAACGATACTTATGCAACTTCATAGTAAAGTGAAAATGGCAGCTTTTCCTCTGCAGTTGCGCAACGGAAAAGTTGAGCAACGACCGGTGGTCAGTAAACATACAACTTTGTCTAAACAGGAAGGTCCAAGTTCTCGGAAAGCCAATTAAACCAAACCAAAGTTGCTTATAAAGTTTATGAGAGTAAAAAAGTATATGGAATGAATCACGTCGACGCGATCATACCATAACAGGACACATTGGAAATACGAATTATGTAAACTACCGATCCATAATACCATGAGATGGTAGGTTAAATTTTTTTATTTGATTGAACATCTTTTAGTCAGTCTGGATCAGTTGTTTCTACTCTTAAAGAGAAAATGAATGTTGTAGATACTATATTCGTATTTTTTATTAGCTTTTATTTTATATATCTCTACGTTCGCAACTTATATTTTAAAGGTAAGTACTTACAGTTTAAAATAAAAGCATGATTGCATTGCAAATGAAAATAAAATGCGACCTCTCTTTTTTATTGTATTGCAAAAGGTTAAAGCTTTGAAAGAGTGTGATTTTTATCACCCAGACACACCTAGGGCAAAATAAGTATGTTGTGTCAAATTGCCCACTGTTCTTTATATTCCTCATATATGGTTTATATATGGTATATGTATGGTTATATTATATTATGAAGCTGTTGTTAAAAACAATACCTATATAAAAGTTTTCGATCTTATAAATTCTTAGGGCAAGTTGGGCATTTTTTGGAAACGGAAAAAAATCACTGAACTCGCATGAAAATCACGCTTAGATACATATTTATGAAACATTATAAAATTGAATCATAATCACGAATTTATCATTATTTTTCATGGCATTTTTCATCAACAATAGAAAATGTTATAACTTTACTTAACTTTATAAAGAAGTTTACCGTTAGACGTGGAATTATGCAATTGACGACCTTTCTAAATAGTTTGGGTAAGGGAATACTTATGGTTCAGTTTCTTTATAAATCGTGGCAACATGTAAGAATGTACTTACTCACTCAACTGTGCGACTGCTGTTAGTATTCGCAGCTTTGCAAATAGTTTGTCACGGTTAACCACCCGCGTTGGGTATCAAATAATAATGTAAGCTCGAATTTCATGTCCGACGCAAAATTGTTTAAAAAAATATATATAACAAATAACATTGAACAAACACAACAGTACCAAAATGCAGATATCATAAGAAGAACAAGTCTTTTTGCAAATGTTACGTTTAATTATGATTTTTTATTTATTTTTTAAGCATTTAACTGCTAGATGTTTAAATCTAAAGAAAAGTTTACTAGAAAAAAAATCCACGCCTGCCAGGCAGCGGACAGGACTCGAACCCACATCCTTCGCTATCCGGGCGAATGCACTGACCATTATGCTACCACGGCCCTATTAGACGCGTTGAAATTTTCCTAGCCTTAAGCTGCAAGGCAGCGCCATCTCTTCGCATTGTAGGTAACCCACAATGTCAAATGATATACGTTTAATATTTTAAAAAGACATAATTTCATACCATCATTTAATTTTCATAGCTGGCTTTACACACATAATTGTATGATATTACATTTTCTTCTTTTTCGTGTTTAGAAGTCTTTAGAACAGCTTGCAGTTAGTCGTTAGGTAAGCGAAAATATGTTCAATTATATTTATTGGCGCCGTACGTTGTAGCGAATCGTGCGACTTATCAAATATATTTTTTTACATACTGTCAAGATTATGTTAAGCCTAAAACTTTCCCTGAAGCTACTCTAACTATAAAATAAAAGAATATCTTCAAATAGTGTACAAATTTAAAACATCGATATCTTACATCGCTACATCTGATCGACAGGCAACGAAACACCAAATATGTGTAAGTGATTCGTCAGTTGATACAATCTATCGATATAATTTTTCATAAGCTCTGTACCTATGTAATGTTAGTATTACCTCTTACATTGTCATGATATAAGTAACTGTTTGTTCGATTGAAATACGGCCAATGAACTCATCAATAGAAATGAGTCTAATAACATTATTAAAAAGTGGTTCAGAACAGTGCTTATATGTAGGTAAGTATATAATTACTAATTTAAGATGGCACGATTGATTGAACGATAAATATCTTTAGAACAATGCTTGATCTGATAGTGTTCAGTGTAAGGAATATAGTGTATAACTGTATTTGTGATTTGCACCGCTGCAAATAAATCGGTAGTGCTATAGGAAAATACTTCCAAGACATATTATGTATTTTTTTAAATATGACAGAACACACTAAGGCCCACTGGCAGCAAATTTGCTAAATCTCGATTCAACAAAAAATGGCATAATATCAAATTGACATCATTATATGGGATGAATCTAGCTTTAGTTAAATTGAGATTTAGAAAAATTCCAGCGAGTGCACCTCAGTTATTAATCATTCTATTCCGTTTATTACCCACTAATGATCTTTAGATTAATATTATAACTGAGATAATGGCCACAACACAATAGACATGTATCAATGGCATTTCAGTTAGGGATGTCGAAAGTTGAAAAAAATATCGATATATCGATACATCGATATTTTAAAAAATATCAATAGCGGCTTGGATATATCGCGAAAAAAACATCGATATATCGATATATCGGATCAATTTTCCCAAAAATATATTTAGGTCAGCCTTGCACAGTAATAATAGTTCAATACAAATTATAATTAAAGAAAGAATTATCAAAGTACCAAATTGCCGCTACACTACATGGCAGTACAGTATCTCACGAAATATGACATGCGGAATAATAATGGAACGAAAATTATCTAAAAATAGACCCTATTTCCGAATGATGAAAATGATTGCAGGGCCTCTCAGCTGCCATCTTTCGTAAACACAAATAATAGTTCAATACAAATTATAATTAAAGAAAGAATTATCAAAGTACCAAATTGCCGCTACATTACATGGCAGTGCAGTATCTCACGAAATATGATACGCGGAATAATAATGGAATGAAAATTATCTAAAAATAGACCCTATTTCCGAATGATGAAAATGATTGCAGGGCCTCTCAGCTGCCATCTTTCGTAAACAAGACTAGACAGTCACACACTTCCACAGAATATAATGGAAATCAGCACAACCAATTCACCAGCGAAACAGATATACAAATAAAAGACAATACTAAATACAACACAGATCATAGATATGTTAAATATCATTAATCTGAGATCCAGTTACGATTTTTCCAGATACAAATTTAGTTAGATCGTGATGTGCCGCTAATAATTAAAAAAATATCGTTTTTGATACGAATTTCGATATTGGTTATTTTGTATCGATATATCGATATATCGAATCAAAATATATCGGCAAAAAATATCGATATATCGAACAAAAAATATCGATATATCGATACATCGATATATTTTCAACAAGCCTAATTTCAGTAGTTTGATTTCTACCTCAGTTAGAGATGTTGTTTCTAAAACACAAATCACAAATATATACGTTTACTCTATAGGTATTGCAATCTATATGCATTTGATATTTTATTTTTAAGTAACAAAAGCAGTGTCGCAAAACTATACTATTAAATCAATATTGAGACACGATTATTACGTTAGCTTAGCAGCTTTTTTCCTAAGAGAATAGTAGTGTCACAATAGCAACATCATAATAAAGTAATAGTTTAATCAATTCACATAATCCCAACTGTAATGACCCACATAGGCCCATGACAGACAAGTGGGTACTAAGAATTGGAACGGACCAAAAGCTTCACACGCTTAAAAATTACTTTGCGTGGCTTTTATTACTAAAAGCATGGTAAAAATTGTGCAACTTATTGCATCGAGCTTAAACTATAGAATTGCGTCACGGCAAAAATCCACGCAATTTGTACTCCACAATTTATTTTCGTCTGTTCCAATCAGAGTTGATTTTGTATTCTGCGTAAAGGAGGACTGTAGTACACCTGTTCTGCGGGCGTGTTCCGGAGCGCAGCAGACAGGCAGACACCAAATCGGACAGTCTTTGTTGCATCACCCATTCACTTAAAAGCTTTATCTCGGCACACCATTACACCAATACCTGTTATTAACTATATATTATTTAATTATACTCTTACTCCATCGGAGAAGATTATTTAACTTATTGTGAATATGCAGGGTGCAACGTGAAAGTAGTAGAACGCATAAGCCATAACTCACGATGTATATCCGTTGCGGATACGTTGTCGTAGCCGTTGATTTTGTGAAAATATCGTTAAAGTTTCTCTTTAACTATGGAAAATATTACAAACGCTCAATATCTGCTATGTATTATAAATCTTCTAACCCAGAAGATATAATATATACATAATGTGCCAAAACTTTGCCACACGGGGGAAAATACCTCAAACACTGTAGATAGAAAGTTTTGCTGAAAGAAGACTTCATTTTTATTTTAAGAACCAAACCAATTGCGTTCATACTATTAAAAAAATCGCCTGCCTTTACAACTAAAAATTACCGGTAATTTTATTGTACCGATCAAAATGTGCAATCATTTACATCTATTTCTTGTTAGTAACATAGCATTTGAAATAAAAAATAGATCATGAAAGACAAAATATAAAAAAAATCTAAGATTAATCGTGCTTATTACAACTGACTTTACGTACCTAAGTACTACTCTAATATAATCTCAAAGTATTATATATACACATAAGGAGATTTTTATTACGAGAGGCCTACCACGTATCTACATTGGCATTAACTTAATAAAAATTATAGCATTTGAGCCCAATTTTATCGATTAAAAGAACCACGTAATCAACTAAAGTTCATTTGATTTGTACATAATATTCATAATATGTTGTCCTTGAGCTAGATAAATGTAGATACAAAAATCAACAAAAAAGGAAAATGTCAAAATTTACAATAAATTGATGTTAATGAAGTTACATGGTACCCCCAATAAGCAAAATATTGTACTCCGTACTAATGTACTCCTTTGTAATACTTTTTATTGATAATAAAGTAGTACAGTAAGTTACCACATTTTTAGAAAAAACTTTGAATTTCATGATCTTTTCATTTCAGAATTTTTAAATGCTATTGTGCTAAGATAAAATGGATGCCCATGATAACGCCATTCGATCGGCACAGTAAAAATACCGGTTATTTATTTTTCACATTTATGGGTTAGACTCCGCTCAGACGGAATTTTTCAAAATCCTGGTTTGATTTTTAATTTCAAAAAAGAAGCATGTCTTCTCTACAGTATTTAAGGTAGTTTCCCTCCATGTAGCAATGTTTTGGGACACCCTGTGTATGTTTATGTGAGAAGTTAATCCGGATCACTTGTAATTGATTGAACAAAACTTAACTATCATTTTGACAAGTTGTAAACAGACTGTAACCGAAAGAATCGAGTGTTACGCATGCGTGGTGTAATATGACAGTAATGGTTTACCTGTTTCCCTCTTTAAATCAGGAGAGGCAAACATAAATAAATTAAACATAACTTATAAAAAAATATATAGTAAATAATAAAAAAAATATATAGTAAATACTACATCAGTCTATTAATGTCCCCACTACAAGGGCACAGGCCTTCTTTAAGGATGGAATAGGGAGATCGCCTACCGCGCGGCCCCAATGCGGATTGGTGGGTGCTAACGACTGCAGATGCAGGCGGGACCAACAGCTCAACGTCCTTTCCAAAGCACGGAGGAGATCGAGATAGTAAATTTAGGCACCCATCCAATGCCACCACTGCGAAGGATGCTTATCTTTAACGATCGCAGCCGAACGCACTAACCACTTTCGCATTCAAGCTGTTCGCAAATTGTTTACAATTCACCTAATCTAGTTATTTAAATCTATAAATGAATCAAAAATGTAATAAAAATAATCTTCCTAGGTACGCGGTATGTTCAGCGAACACGATAACGATTGAAAAAACTGTGGCGGGACCGTCTTACGAGTACTTCGGCTAGATCGTTACTTAGAACATCTCGCTATCAAGCCAACCTGCTATTTCACTCAGTGAAAATTATAAAAAATATTCTTTTGGTTTTGGTATTCGTCTAAACTTGTTTTTACAAAGTTGTTTTAAAAGTTAAATAATCATCTGTCCCCTACTTTGGAGTATAAGGGAACTCCAAGGTAGGGGACAGATGATTATGTTGTTGCTGCTGTTTTCCACCAATTCTGGTGATGGTAAACATCTCTTTTATCTCATCTTCTACTACTGTTTAGACTCTACATCCTTTTCTACGTGGCTACGCTACGCTCTCGGCGAATCAGAATTTCTATGAAAATTAAGAAAAAGCAGAACCAGACGTAAAACAAAGTGGCTCCTTCCATTCAAAATTTGACGATGACGATGCAATTACGGGTCTCTTAAAGTTCGTGCTTAGGCCGCAGGGCATTGGTAATCTCGAGTATTTAGTTACGGATACGTAAAGGAAACTTCGAACGTCATTGTGTTTATTTATTTTTAAGGTAGTCGTCGCATGACCGTCAGATGTATCACATGAAAGTTATTACAGTACCTTTTAACTGTAAAATATAACTTGCCAGAAGGGTAAATGGCTACGTTAACCACTTTTCATAATATATTATCAGGTCATCAAAAATAATGTAATGTTATCTTTTTCGTTGCACAAAATGCTATTCACTAAATATTTATTTAACACTAGTGGCCCGCCCTCGCTTCGCTTCGGTGTAGAGCTGTAGTGTAAACTATATTTTGTTCTCAGGCTTGTGCTATAAACAATGACTTTATTTATATAATTACACGTGTTATTGTGAGTCAACCATAAAAGAGAGACATATGCTGTTGCGGGATATTTTTTAGACAATTTTATGTAGAATATTTCCGTCATACATGATTTCTATGTAACTTTAACCATTAAGGCTGCACACGCGACGAAAGCTTAAAAAATGGAGTAACTTCTCCCGTTTTCCCAACATTTCCCTTCACTACTCTGCTGCTATTGATTGTAGCGTGATGAAAAGTATACTATAACCTGCCCAGGAGTATGAAGAATAATTGTACCAAGTTTCGTTAAAATCCGTCGAGTAGTTTTTGTTTCTATAAGGAACATACACACAGACAGACAGACAGACAGACAAAAATTTTACTGATTGCATTTTTGGCATCAGTATCGATCACTAATCACCCCCTGATAGTTATTTTGAAAATATATTTCATGTACAGAATTGACCTCTCTACAGATTTATTATAAGTATAGATAATGAGCGAAATTAGTAATTTAACACTTTGTTGTGTCTGAAACATAGTTTTTATGTCAACGATAGCAAATAACAAAATGAGTTTAATAAAACACTAATAATGTGGGTGGAAACTGCATTTAAAGGATACAAATAAAAGTAATTTATATTGTTTACGGGATTGTTACCTTGTTTTTAGTGAGTTTCCGATATTTCAGAGATCATGGCACTTGCAAAAGTGCCGAAATATCTGAAACTCGCATAAAACAAGTTCCATGGTAACAATCCCGTAAACATCAAAAATAACTATAATGTTAGTGACCGTGAAAGTTTAAAACAATATACAAATAAATGTAAATAAAAAAATTGAGATGGAGGATTCCTATGAAATACTTTTGCAGTGCTCACCCACGCCTAACGTATATCATACCTAGTTAATTAAAGAAAACGAATTATAAGATATTTTTCTGGATAAGGAACTTCTGTGTATAGCATCTCACCCATTTTTAACTAATATTTGCAAAAAAAATACGTAAAAACTATAAAATGATTGGAAGCGGTTTCAATTCGAAAACCGCAGCAATTCTCGTATTGAACATAACCCATTGTGGTAGATAAGTTTTTAAAGGGAGGTTAAAATTCTTATGGCTTTGGCACGCCTGATGGCAAGCTGTTACCATACCCTATAGTTGCTTTCGATACCATTGCAGAGTACTATTTGCCCGTTACTTATGCACAGGACCTCTAGAACTTTTATCGAAGACATACAAACAATACCATCAAAAAGGTTGTGTTGTTTCACTTTGATCTTTTGATTCTCTCAGAAGTCAATATGCTATCCTTGACATAATATACTGCTTTATCCCATTGTGCATAATCTACTAATATCACAACGATATATTAAACGCGCAGTTTCGCTACTTAAACCCCCAAGATATCATCACGCGGTATGAAAGCATTATGAATTTCTTTTTAAGAAAATTTCTTTTACCGATTACGTAAACAGTAACTAATCTTCGCTACAGATAATATTATTAGGTTATATCAAAATACGACTGTCGTGAAATCATAAACATTCCATGCAAACTAATTTAATTATCTTCATTATGCTTTCTCCTCAATTCAACAGGTCATAACAGAATAAAAAAAAACTGACTGCAGTTAAATTCGGAATCTGTTATCTGAAAGTACTTTGCATGATACAAAGTACAGATTTTTTAAGTGTTCACATCTCAGAAGCAATTATAGATTATAAATGTCCGCAATCAATTACGAAGATACGTGCATGTGAGTTGAGCAGAGCTATGGCTCCGAATTTTATTAAACAACAAACAAATTTATTCTTTCATACATTGTTTTAATAACTATAATGGTGTGACAATGATCGTGTGTTGAGTAAAATAGGCCGGTGCCAAAAATATTAATTTGGTATCAACATACAACGGAGATGTTTTTATTTTGAAACAAAACACGACAACAGCGGCATGTCAGTCTGATGAAAACTGAATGTGGCCTAACAAGTTTTCAATTGGCAGTGATTAAAGAGCAAAAACAATAATAAGGATAATTTCAAGAAACGGTTAAAATGGATGACTCAATAAAAAAATACCTACTGTTAATCGTATTCATTATTTGGCACATCCGGCAGATTTGTTACCTGAGATTATTACCTGGCTACTAAGTCCTTGAAGAGCAGTAAAATAAGTTAGACGTGGAGCATAAGTAATTACTTTAATGGAGTTTTTGTTTGCTAAAACTTAGCTTTAGTAATCTAACCGAAACTAATCAACATTATTGATGCAAATGCTAAAAGTCTATCGAGCGGCATTTCAAATGTTCTTGCATAAAGAAGTGTAGTGAACCGAATAACTCTCTTTCATCGCAGAGCTTCTGCCGTTAAAGCTAATGGTGCGGAAATAAAATGAAACTGAAAAAAGCTATCGCACAGCAGATATAATTCAGTCATCGCCGTTGCTTTAGAGGCAACCCGTCTACGGCTTATGGTAATGGCATGAATCCGTCATCTGGCGATCGCACAGCAGATATAATTCAGTCATCGCCGTTGCTTTAGAGGCAACCCGTCTACGGCTTATGGTAATGGCATGAATCCGTCATCTGGCGATCTGACGACTTAAGTACGTGCTCAACCAATACAATCGTCTAATTGATCTACTCGTGGTGACGAGCGAGCGACCCGTTAGTTTCAACTCCTGGATCAATCAATCGGTCGTCACATCACAGGCATTCCAAAAAAAATATACCGCAACTATACAATTCCTTTCCTCGGTGACATTATGAAAAGATTAAACCGGTGACTAGATTTCTGCTGCATCATTTCTTCTTGTAACAGAACGAGCTTTTGTCCGCGCCTTCGTCCGCGTGGACTTAGTGGACACATTGATTCACTTAGCAAATTTTTACCAAATCTGCTTGTTCATCAATGTGCTTACTATTTAAAAAAATATAAAGTAAGTGGTTATGTATTTGAAACCCTGAATAATGCCATATTATTCGGGGTAATCACCGTTACCCAGTTTTAACAAAAGATCAGAAAATTGGCTAGTGGAAACATCACCTCTAAGGTAGACTCTCATATATTTTGGTAATTTTCAAATTTTAACAATGATGCCGCCGCCGCCGATTTATTTATATATTTGCTAACGAACTTTATTGATGATAACAAAGTGACAGAATTCGTCGTTTATATGTGCGTTAAATGTCTGCAAAAGAATTGGATTGTATGTAACTACCCAGCGCTGCAGCGATTGTCAATCTCTACTCCAATAATGTCAAAAGTAAAACCAAATATGTCTGGAGAACGTCTTCAAGATATTGCGTTAAAATTCATTCATATAAAACTTCGATACCCTTAATCCCCTTTTTAGGGGGTAAAAGGAAACCTTTAACTTTTTAGGGGGTAGTAGGTAGGAAAACTAAAAATGATTAACTTTATAATTTATTTAGATTAGTATTTGTGCCAAGTTTCAAATTCATTAACCCAAGAAATACGATTTTTCATACAAACTTTCATCTACATTTTTACCCCTTAGGGGTGGAATTTCAAAAATCTAGATACAGTTTTGTTGTTGGTTATTGTTATTCTTAATACTGAGTTTCGAGTTAATCGAATACGCGTTGAAATTAATTTATATAAAAATTTCGGCACCCTTTCGGGCTTTTGAGTAATTTACTTAATTTTTACTAAAGGGAGTCTGATCAGTGAGTGCGTTAGTGTAGAAATGTGAAGGTATTGTTTTTTTTTTGCAGTGAAAGTGTGTGTGTGTATCTGTGTCTATGTATAATTATGTGAATGTGTATCGTATGTATAGGAATGTGAGTGTGTATATGTATTAATGATGTCTTTCTTCATTTAAAAACTCCTTGGAGTTGCTTGTTTGTTCATTGTTTGTATATTGTATTTTTATTTTTATGTTTTCATGGCTGTTACTTAATTTATTTGTTGTCATATGAATTAATCATCTTCGATGTACACGTACTATTTTTAAGTTAAGGGAAACCTGTAATTGGCCATACTTACCTGTAAAATACTATCTGGTATCTGTTGATGTATACGCTGTTGGTTTTCTTAATAAAATAAAATAAAAAATAAAAATAAAATTTAGGCAAACCAAAAATGGCAAACTTTATTATTTATTTAGAGAAGTATTCGTACCAAGTTTGAATTATTTTAACTCAAAGATTAGTCTCAAATAAAATTTTAATAAAAAAGCTTTCATTCCCTTTTCTACCCTCTTAGGGGTAGATTTTCGTAAAACCCTGATACACTTTATTCTTTTTTTCTGGTCTTTAGTAAAAATACCAAGTTTCGAGTTAATCAAAAGGCACGTTAAAATTCATCTACATAAAAACTTCGAAACCCTGGGAGGGTTTCGAAGTTCCCCTTGAGTTTAGGAAAATTAAAAATTACAAACTTTATAATTTATTGAGATAAGTATTTGTGCCAAGTTTCAAGTCTGTTAACGCAAGGAATAAGATTTTTTATACAAACTTTCATTCTCCATTTTAACTCCTTCGGGGGTGAATTTTGGTAAATCCTTTCTTAATGCACCACTAGACCTCATGGGGATCCTACGTGACAAATTTGGAGTCTCTAGACTTAGAGGTTTGGGCTGTGCGTTGATATGTCAGTCAGTTTCTTCTTTTATATATTTAGATTACTAATCAGGTATGCTTTTATTATTAAAAAAAAGTATGGCACAGACAGTTAAATTTGCAGTAAAGTATGAAGAAATATACTCGTACTTCATCTGACAAAAGAATACAGCCAAATAATTCGGTGTTATTCTGTACCTGCTGAGGTTTTTTGACCTGATATGCAGTTGAGAGAAGTTGATTTGCAAATAGTCTGAATGCGGTTTTTTCTCCAAATTCTACTCCTGACATCCTTAACTTACCGACCTGAATCCTTTCCCCTTCGCCATGAATTGTTCGAAACATACCGACAGAAACTCAAACTTACCATCGGCAGTGTTATTTTACACAAGTCGTCTATAAGGTGGCGGTGACGGTGCGGTGCTCCAGTTAAGCGGTAAATCCTTTCTTTTCTCAATATTCAATTAACTGATTCATGCGTATTCTTATATCTTCATTATCATTAGCATCACCAGTCTATTAATGTCCCCCTCACTAATGTGCTGGGGCACAGGCCTGCCCTGCCGATGAAATAGGGAGATCGGGCCATGCATGACTCACCACGCAGACCTAGTGCTGATTGATGGATGCTAACGACTGCCTTCCAAAGAACGGAGGAGCTCGATATAATAAGTTTTTGGTCACCCAGGATGACTGACCATTGCAAAAGTTGCTTAAACTCAACGGCTGATTGCGATATCCAACTATGCCATCGAGCTCTTCTTTCTAGGACTATAATTATAGGATATTTTTATAGGACTTCATTTTATAGAACGCATGATTTTCATCCAAACAAAAGCATCTAGCGTGCCATCGGCATGTGTGTGCCGTAGTCGCTCAAGTGCAGGTTACTACGTACTTACACGCACATCTTTATTAACATCTTTTTTAACAGCAACGCAGATGTTCCCATTCGGGAGACAGACAAAAGGCGTTAACGTGATATAGCTGCCCCAACAAAGCGAACAGATGCGCGAGTTGACGTGGCATTTGTCTGTAAATCAAATGGACAAACAGCGCACGCACATCACGATTCCGGTCCTAGTGATGTGCGAGCATAGGTGCGTATGTGTGTGTGTCTACGATCAAGGCTGCGCGGGCGCAAAGTGTACCTGCCACTACCTGCTTATCGCGCATTCTTGCACTATCCATAGACTATCGGAAAGTTTCGCTCAGCGTGTCGTAACGGTGCCTGCATACTTGCACCCACAGTTGAGCTTTGCCGACAAACATGACATCGGCTAATAGAGCTTGCAGAATCAAACGTAGTCAGATTCTTCAATGATTGACATTATAACAGTTCAGTTGACCTGTTAACTGACACTATTTAACTAATGCACTTACACTACGTCAGTAACGGGGAAGCACAAGATAACTTGAACATGTCTGCGGTTGAATGAAACAACAGCGAATTACGGTTTGCAGTCACTATGGGTATTTGTAAACCGCAATTTCATTTCGTAGCAAACATTGCAAGAATGCATCAGACCGACAATCAGATAGTCAAATTTTGATATATCGTCATATTTAAATTCAAACAAATAGCATGTATCGGCCCTTGCCTAATGAATTAAGTAATTTTAGGTATCTAACTAAGTAAATCATTTAGCTTAAGATCTATACAATGGTGGTCACGATGAAAAAGTTGTACCGTTACTAAAAACTTATTACCATTCTAAAAATCTTCGCCATGACCACACCATTATTTAAAATCTTTTATAATTTAACATGAATCTGACGAAGTCTGTCCTCAATATCAAGTTGTGGGTAACAATCTGTCGCATCGGCCTCGAAACCTTTTAAACTCTAAAAGGAAATGCAGATTAGGCGACACCAAAATTAAAATTGCAAATTATATCCGTTTCCACGGAATTAATTTATAACCTTTATATGTGTTAAATAAATATTTATTTGAGTATACTCTCAAAATGATCACCTTCACATGTAGAAGTATAATTTTCTCGGCGTATTTGACTTATTTTATGTTTTAATATACTTGAACTATTAAGTATATGTGTATTTGTCTATTTTAGCTATAGCATTAAACGACTGAAGAGGAAAAGTACCCTATTACTTCGAAAGATTCGAGAGAAAATGTATTAAACGCTATTGTTCATAATGATCCATCTGATTTTTAGTAATAAATTCAAACAACAATCAAGAATATAATAACAATTTAGATGCCTATCAGTTAAGTGGTATAAATCTAAACCGCATATTACACTCAATACTTATGCACCTCAATATTAGTATTGCATTATGATTTACGTCAAAAAAATCGACGAGTCATTTCAAATGTCGAATCCCTTGTATTGTTTGCATTGTCTTATCCAGCGTGTGATGTCATAGTTCAGCGGAATGCCTGTTCAGACATATCTTTTTCTTTCGCAATCCGGAATTTTGACGAAGCATAGTTCAGATTGGCCTGGGTAAACCGTATTCATAGATCGGTCAAGTAAGTCATTACTTGGGCGAGCAGTTAGAATTTTGAGGTGTCGGTTATGCAAGCAAAAGACGCGGCGGGTGTGGCAGGGCGCGCGCGGCGAGCGGGGCGGGGTGGGGTCGCGAGTCGCAACAGGTGCGCGAGGTCGGCCGCGCTCATGGGAGCGACGCGAAGGCCATAGCGCGTGGCGTTCTAATGTCGCAAGTATCGCTCTGTATCCCCCATCAGATCGACAGCTATTTCAAGGTAACATTAATAAAAAAAATAGCAGTAATTAAATCATTCGTTCAAGACTCACTCGTAATTCAGTTAGCGAGAATCAGCTTCTATTAATTAGTAGTATTTGAACAGCGTTAACTTTTGTAACGTATTATCGAAGTGACTGTCTAGGTTGATTATGATCGGAAAATAATGAACAGTTATTATTTATCAAACAATAATATCATAAAAATTGTGGTCCGATTTACGTTCTCTGAAGAATATCTGATTTAGCAATATATGAGTTTAGATTAAAATATGAGTGAGTTAATATGTATAGTCGATCAAAGTCAATGAATGACATTTCTCGAATTCGCTGATTTTGTATGAAAATAAATCTAAGTAAGTAGATGATTCATTACAAACATTGGAAATACGAGCACATATAAATTACTTAGTTTTATGGCACAATGCGAAAATTAATGAATAATATACTAGGTACCTTAATACTAGAAATAAATCAGAAATTGGCATGCTCTCACCTCTTTGAGACCGTCGAGTCTTCCCAATGATTTGGACTGGCGCAGCGGCAAGAATGCTTTCAGAGCGTCCATGCGCGATGAGCGCTCAGGCTCTGCGTTGGTTGCGGCAGTTAGGTCTGCACATGACAGCCGCGCCTTGCGACGTTTATCGAGTAGTTGCTTAGCAGTTCTAGAGCGGCGTTGTACCGGCGCCGCATCTTCTTCAGGTTCACTGCACACCTCGCGGGATGTGTGGACCGTATGTCGCCTCCGGGACACCGGCGGCGACGTCAGCCTCGACACCAGAGACTCGAACATCGTCTCTAACCGCTGCGATACTTTGCCGACCAGTCTCGCGTGGTGTTCAATCTACACACACACGAATCCATTTTTCGCTATCTCTCGATTTATTTCTTGAGCGCCTACAACCAAACATTGCTATTTAACTACTGTTCTTCAATGCAGCGGGCTACTCTTTTGGCCGTTATTTCAACATGCGAACGCAATACGTAATTTGGATCGTTGACCTATCTGCTGGTATTGTCACTTCTGATATCTCTTTATGGCTTTGTTAAAAATGCATTCACACAGTGTGCACACCGTAACGGGCGGAAACAGCGCAAACATTTTCATCGACATCATACGAGTTATGTGGATCTGGTTAAGTAAAATGTTCAGACGTACTAAAAGTAAAATCATTGTCCACATAAAAACAATAGGTGAAGAAAGACCCAGTGTTCTTTTTCACACGTTTTGTGTATATTAACGTGGGTTCATTAACCTACTTACCGAGTTAATATTTTAATTAAGACCGAGGTGCTAATCTCACGGGCGCGGTCAGAGCCGTTGAAAGTGTGCCGTGGCTCGTCAACGAACGAACGCTCAAAACATTGTCGTGGCAGTCTGCCATCAAACGTCGAAATAGAATCGGACAAGGCCAATATCTGTTATCTAAAATAGATACAATCCCCAAGGGAATTCTTAGTAATTGTTCGCCTGTCAGAAAAAAAATGTTTTGACAGTGTTTATTTTTTGCACGTTGTGATCGCTTAAACAAAAATATATCGACTGAAAGAAGGCTAATGTCTTGTTATTGAGATATTGTTTTTAACTGTACCAAATTTTTCCTAATACTAAGTTTTTTTTCGCATTTATATTTGTTTCTTTTTCACACTTTTAATGTAGGGGCACACTAGGCGACACGCGACAGCGACAGCTCGGCGTCTAGACGCGACGACAGGCTGCGGCCGACAATTTCATATAAGTTGTTCAAAGCATCGCACACTTGGTGTCAGAGTCGCTGAGTCGCGACGACAAGCTAGGGGAGTCAAGCGCGCTCGCTACTTGTCGCCGCGTATAGTCGCGCTGTGCACGCGCACACACGACGACAGTCGCGCGTCAGCTCTGCGTCAGTCTCGCTGTGAGCGCTGAGGAAGGTGCATATGTGTATTTTATTGAGAATCTCAATATGGATAAGTTCGATGTCGATGTATTCATTTCGGACGTCGAATTGCGTCCTGCTATTTGGGACTTACGAATTCGTCGTACTCTACGTCTACGCCTTCGCAAGATAAGCTTGCCTTGGTGCAAGTGCAACTAGAGGCTCCATATTCACTCACAAGATTAACAACACTGCCGTCTCTCTCGTCACTAGTAATGATCGCTTTCTGTACGATGTCTGTCGTTATGACTATTCGCCGACACTAGCGACAGCTCCGCGTCTAGTCTCGGCGACAAGACGCCAAATGCAAACGACAACGCCGCGACAAGACGCGACGACAAGACGCCTAATTTGCGATGTCTCTGAACTACATTATTACATCACACTACGCTACCAGCAAAAGGTTGCATACAGCTCAATAGTCATTATAATAAATTAAGTTTTAATTAATAAGTCAACATTATTTGTCTTGAATGGATTATTTTCTTATAAAGTTTTTGTAGTATGAAGTACTACACTGTAATAGAAACCAACTCAAAATACGTTATAAAGTTTTTGTAGTATGAAGTACTATACTGTAATAAAAATCAACTATTCGACGTCACTTTCGTCATCTCTCGTTCTAGAAACTGTACACTGAGCAATCTGGGTTAATGCCATAACCACTAACGACACACATGAGTCTGCTTATACGACAATATTCTCTAAGGGCCCAACATTAAGAAAATGAAAACAAAACTAAAACGGTTTCAACCAAGTAAGTCGTAAACTAAATATGGTTCACATTTTCACTTTTACACCTGTGTCAAGCGTGTATTCTTGTTGGAAAACAATAGTTGCGTTAGTACACCCTTTAATGAAAACCAGACTACATCAATGAGTGCCTATTCAGACATTATCACGAGTAACGTATTTAAATGAGTTTAACATATTTTTTAGCTTAACTTTAAACCAGTCGTAGATATGATGTTTTATGATGTAGAGGTCCCATTGTAATAATAGCAATCGATGCAATTCTAGTTTCACAAGAAAATGTAATCTAGCAATCAGGATCAGAAACAGATAAATGTCCCATAATTGTCTGTAAGTTGTATGTTAAGATGATTGCGGCTCCCTAGACTGGAACGAGGTGTTGTTTGTGGGCGCGGCAGTCGGCGGTGGCTGTACTTTGTGGAACATGGCGTATCTATTAAAGAATTCTACTAAGTCATGTTGTAAATAATCGAACCGATATTCTGTACCATTTTAATGAAGAAGAAATATATAGTTGTCATTTCTATTATGAATCTAATGAATCCGTTTACATAATCTTAGAATGAAATGTTTTTTTTTATTATTGTTCCGAGATATGAATGTTCAGTTAACTTTATTAAATAAAACAACAGTAACATTAGAGTTAACTTACTTATTTGAGTTCTTTTTGTAAAATCAACAACTTGAAATGTTATTTGAGTTGGGACATTTTAATTTACTATTTTCACGAGTTCACCTAGTTTACATCTAAAGAACCCAATAAAAACTTTGACTTTTGTGGATTCAATTTGATACTTTCTTTTTTTTAGAATAGATGGTCTAAAAAACTTCGGTCATCCGCGTTAGGCCTACGCCGTCGACGTCGAAGCAAACCGGTACCCCTCCGACCGGTCCGGCAGCCCCCACTGTCACCGCGCCACAACCCCGTACTCTTCTAAATACACACATCCACGTCCACTTATCAAGACCATTGCGGCTTAGCTCCCTGTCACTCTGCTCTCCTATTTCATACAGTAAAGATAGAATATCGGATTAATCATTGGGAGCAATCTCCGGATAAACTGGCAACATAATCTGGCTAGTGGTCTGGCTAACCGCAGTTTAGAACATACTGTACATAAACATATTTTGTATTTTTATCTAGTAACGAATCGCAGTATAAAGTGAAAGAATTGGTAACTAAGCATGTTTACGGCGTTATTTTAGTTGGCTAAATATAGTAAAGAGAACTAATATAGCGTGAAAACAATTGGCGAAAGTCGAGAACATGAAGTTAACCAATAGCGGCCGCTGTGACAAAGGCATAGATTAGAAAGTGTGTTGTGTATCAGAGAGCCCGTGATACGGAACGCGCACACGCTCTGATTGGCGCCCTATCTACGAATCTGTCGCATGCGCAGGCGCACGGACGATAACGCGTGCGTGTAGGTAATCGTATGTACAATTACGCTACGGCATGACAGATATAAATCAGTAATCAACTCAAATTTAATCTTAGAGGAGATTTCTGTCATTATATTATCTCTAAAAACTTAAATCGTCAAAATAGGCAATTACTTAAATTGTCAAGACAAAAGTACTGCTCTCACTTTGTACTTGTTCCAGAAAAAAAAAAATAACTCCGGTATTTTACTGATATTAGTTTGTTGGGAATTATACGACATCCTTTAGTAAAAGAAAGTAAGTGAAGTGAAGTAGCTTAGGTTCCTCTTCAAAATTATAGTATTAGATAATAAATCCGATAACAATGTTCCATTTCTAGTAGTGGGTTACGGGGTGCTCACGAAGATTAGGAGGTCGAGTTGTGACCTTGTGCAAGTAAGTGGGTCGTTCGTGAGATGACCTATCGGGTGGCAGACGTCACGGTCCGTCTGCAGCCACCACGAGACGGCTCGCTTCCGACTTATCGGGCTCTCATCTAACTTGAATTTAAGATCTTTATGGCCGTACATATGGAATTTTGATGTAGTGTCATCTTCTTCGCTATGGCAACAAAATTAGAAAACACATCATTCTGATAAGCATCAAATATAATCGACTTTCCTGAAAAACCCATAAACGTCATAGCACACATATCAACTCGGAAAGAGGTCCATACGGACTCGCTTTTCGGTTGCCGCAAACAGCCGTCCATCTAACATGACGTAACATAAGCAGATAACCAGCTCCAGTACGTTCTAATCGGCTAAGGCTAGGCAACACCGCGCTTTCGGCTCGCCAACCGCTGGTTGACGACTAAGCGGCACCAGTTCGATCAGTTATAGAGTAGGTACACGGTCTGAATCAGAATCTGAATCCAAAATATATAAGAACCCATAATCTGAATTCAGTTTTGACTAACACCAGTTTTATAAATTCCGTTTGAACTAGGGTTTGGTCAATTGTCTTGCGACCATCTCTAAATAAGTAAATTTATTGTAAAGTGATGTCAATCGCACATTAGAGAGATACCTAACGATGGTAATTCTGGTTTAATTCTATAAACATAAAATTAAATAATTAGACAACAATGGTGTCGATTCCAGCATGCATATGATTCTCTAAACCTAAACTTAAATTTGACAGCAGTATATCCTTGTCATTCTCTATACAGAATGAAAAGGAGAGACTGATGTCAAATTTAGTGTTAAGTTTAGAGAATCACGCCAGAATTGGCACCAATGTATCTTTTTCATTCTCTATACAGAATGAAAAGTAGAGACTGATGTTAAATTTATTTTTAAGTTTAGAAAATCATGTCGGAATTGACACCATTGCTATCCCTATCTGGCACATTCACAATCTCAAATAAGCAATTCCGTGCGCTCTGAATTAATAATGTGATTTAATATTATGAATCCAGATTCTGATTCAGTCTGTGTAAGGTCTGAGTAAAAACCACTTAAAACGGAATGGCTACTTTCTCTATGGAGAGCAAGTTCGGCAACGCAAACTGCAGGAGGGGCATGAATGAAGAGACGTAGGCTAGGATATGGAGAGACGTAAGCTAGGCTACGGAGAGACGTAAGCTAGGCTGCGGAGAGGCGTAAGCTTGGCTACGGAGAGTGGACCACGCACGTTAGGGGGCTTATCCCGAGGCTCGGCGATTACGTTACGATTCCGATAAGTGTGCGTTGAAGTAGGGAGTTTCATACAAAGAATACTGAACGGCCCTAGTTGAAAAGGTGACGATCCCTTTCCGAGTTTACGTCTGCTACGACCATAAAATATACGCCATAAACATAGAGCGCACTAAATAAAAGATTTCCAGAACAATTCATATTTAACCAGTTAAATCAAAATTTTGATAATGATGATTTTCGAAGATTGGTGATCCTTAAAGTCAGGATGGCGAACTCTTATATGACACTCCAACTTTTTTATTTTTCCAATAAATACCCCATTCTTCAGAATCGAATTCTTCTCCCTTTGAAAATTTCAGTTTCATAGAATAAAACTAAGTAGACGTAATGCTGACTAACAAGCATTTCGTTTTCTTTTATGACCTTAGTGGATGCAACATCAAGAATCTAGGAAGAAAAAACAACGAAGCTTCTACCGCATACCTTATGAGCTTGTTAGAAGATACATGCTTAATAACACTGGTCAACAAAATTCAAACTTTTTTTTGTCACACGAAAACTTATACCCAATTTTGAATGTACTATGGCCACCAAACAATAATATATCAACAGAAAAAATTGACACATCAGGTTTCTTTGTGACATCAAGATTTATATTTTTATGAAAATTACAAAAATCAGTAACATATAAAAAATATTTCTTAATGTAAAATAAATATCTATGATTTTAGTGAATGTTTGGCTTCTGGTAGATCCCTTTTAAGTCCCCAGCAGTAATCTGCTAGCATTCCTGGACTCCATTTCCCTTGATAGCGCTTTTCTATGAAGGAAATGTCCTGATGAAACCTCTCGCCTTGTTCGTCGCTCACAGCACCCAAATTTTCGGGAAAAACATCCAGATGAGAGTACAGCATATGTATTTTTAAAGACATATTACATCCCAAAGCTTTGTATGAAATTAAAAGCTCACTGATTAAGTCTTTGTAATTTTCCGCTTTATGACTTTAATCTAGACCCCAAAAGCTCAGCCTGTTTTTTAGACAAGTTCAAATCGCGTACTAAATTGTTTAAATCACTTTGTGTCAATAAATGCGGTTCTTTTGAAGTTGACGGCTCATAACTTGGGTCACTATTTTGAGATATCTTACTTAGTTGACCAAGAACAAATTCCGGACAAGGACCAGAATCCAGACTTTCTGCTTGATTTGGAAGCATTGGCACAGGCAGTTCGGTACTATGTAGGATTGGTCTGTTGGCCGATGACACGATTGGGTACTGGACATTGTGTTTAGACTTAGTTGTTATGCCTTTTGTTTGAATCAAACAAAAATAACAATCACTTACATGATCCTTTGATTTCGTCCAAATCATTGGTATACCAAAAGCCAAATGTCTAGATTTCTAGACCAACCTAATAGGAGTCTAACACACGTTGAACAACATATATGTGGAACCCAGGGTTTATCTTGGTGACGTACTGCAATAAATAGCACTTTTCAACTAACGGCGTAAATTTCCGACGCTGAGGTGTTAAAGTTAATTCTCATAACAAAAACTGTCTGGCTTATTAGAACACTTTCGCGGCATATCTACAATGCAACAAACGTAAGTTTGTTGAATGCAATCGTTATACAGTCGTCTTAATTAACGTTATTCAAATAAAAACACGTAAATGAGGTCAGAAATGAAAATGTAGCTGTCACAAAAAAACTGGATGTGACTGATACCAAATAATGATTATTTTTGAATGAGGGTACATCAACATAAATAAAAATCATCACAAAGTTCGTGTGACAAAAACAGTGTTGACCAGCGTAATTAGAGAACTAACCGTCAGCTGCATTCTCGTCTCTAGAATTCTTTGAATGCTGCTCCGATTTGAAAATATCATAGGCACCTTCCACACCGTTCTTCGTTTCTGTACTGAACCGCACAGATTATTAACCGAGTGCAAATAATTAAATGGGATCTCCTCACTGAGTAGTTCGGGTATAGAATCTTTACAGAGGAGGTACACAGCTCTCTGTACCGAGTGCTCCCGTATGCTACCGAATTTGACTCACCCGTCCCGTCACTGCCGAAATCAAAACCGTAGCATACGAAACGATACCGCACTGAAACAGAGCCGGCCAAGAATGATTCTCGGTAAAGAATTTGTACAGATTCGCTACAGAAACGAATACGAAATGAGCCTGCACCGACGACCCGGTGATTAAGGCGCATTACATGAATACTAACTCGCGGCAATCATACTCTTCATTGAATAAAAATAATACAGGTATACAACGTAAAATAAGTAGTAAGCAATGCTAGTAAAGATAAAAACAATTAAAAATCACGTTGCACTAACGATTACTCAATACGTGTGCTGCAGAAAAAACTTTCGTCTATTGTGTTGAAAAAAAATGTTGGTTCCTTAAAAAAATTGTTGGTTCCTTAAAAAAATTGTGGACTGTGCCTATAATTTTGTGACATTTCAAACTCCAAGAATTCCTTATTTTTAGAATATCTATGTTTCTAGTATTGTAATTACCAATCATTTACATTATTTCATCTAGCCCTGACTCCCCCCCTCCCCCCTCCCCCACTATAGATTTTTGGAGGAAATGCGTTATTAAAAAAAATATTGATTAAATCTGTTAAATGTGAATTTCAAGGGGATAAGTGTAGGGAGGACCCCTCAGAGGGAGGGATAACCCCCTCCAGACCTCGCGGCGACGTTTTTACAGATATGATAATTATAAAAAATGAGAGGGATTTTAATGGTAAAACTGTTCTTCCACGGCCCAAGATTTCGCAGGTCTCTATTGACGATTTTTTCTTTCTGGCGCTTCGCCGGCTGCTGCCGCGGCACGCTCGCGCGTTATGGTCACAACACTAACCTAACCTAGTTTTTTCGTCTACATTTTTTTTTCTCGAGTTCTAACGTTTCCGCCAAGAAAAGATTTCGTGTACGTACGTGTTTCTAATAATTAATACTTTGCGTGACATAAATTTCAGCTTCTACTCAACCACAGCTAATGGAAAGCTGAGCCCATATTTGAAGTCAGGTGGAGCTATAGTCTCAGATCCCGCTGTCTAAATTTTATCTGACTTTAAATAGTCATTTTTCCTTAAATGTATTGTTTGTTGTGCTTTCGACATTCCAACATGCAGTCGAGTTTCGGTCTTACCATTATTTTATGAATAGTTACAAAAAATGTATTTGCCGTTCTAATTGTATCTTCAAGATATTATAACGGACGAAGACTATCTTAATTGTTATTGTACAAATACACACGCGGTGTATGTAAGATGTCTCTAAATGTTATTTTAACTGACTAGAGCGTCAACAGAGTTAGCCTTAGTGAATTCGTGAAACTTGTGGAGCCAGTAAAAGAGATTGAAACGACTTCATGCAAACTTGGGCCCAAAATGCAACAAGATGAAAATTATGTCATTTAAAAGATTATCTTTTGTGAGATCAACATTGCAAAATGTATAGCTTGTATAGATCAATAAAATTTGTAAAAGCAATGCAACCGTCGTCGGATAAATGCTGTTTTGACCCAGAATAACTCCATAAACAGGAGAAAAAATAAAACTTACCCAAACTACTCTTTTATAATTTCATACAGAAAGGCAAAGAATTTCAAGTCCATACAGACTGATTCTAGTGCATAATTTTCTCAATTCGAAACAATATTATTAAATAAGGGAGTTTTGGAATATTTGCGCCACCAGTTGGAGCCACTATCATATGAGGTCTTTTAACTCTCATTCTATTACAACAGAATTTATCAAATATCTTTCATAATTAATGTAGTACCTATCCTATAATTCCTAGCCTAAAAATATTTAAATAAAAGCTGCATAATAATAAAATTGTCTACTGCACAGCTAAACGACTAACTTCAGGTCGGCCAAGATACGTCCATCGTGCTTCATACCGTACAGAAGGTAAGTGAGGCAGCATGTGTAGGTTGAGTCAACATCTAATAATAATGTAGGTTCAAAATTATCTTGTTCGTGTGAATTCCATACAAAGCATATTTCAATGGTACATTTATAGAATAAAGAGTGAGACGTAACCGCTAGAAATGAGGAATACAAATAGTACTCTATCTGGGTAATGAACAATCATGGTGTACCGGCGGTGTTTTTGGATCATAGTGTTAAAATGTCTAAACGCATATATATTCATAATTGTATTAAAATTAGAAATATAATTAGGAAAACCAGTAGATACTCGAAAAATCACGCAATTGTTACAATAAAGCTTAGCAATAAGGTATAAAATTCTTTTACGCGTATCGAGTACAACGTTATTTCCAGCGGCCATTAATAATCTTGTCTTACTTCCCTAAAATAATAAAAGTTTATGTTCGCTTTTGGAAAGCAATAAAAATTTTTTAAGTTTCTTGTTAACTACATTCTAATGCAGCCGACGATGTTGTGTTGTGTTATGTTAATCCGTTTGAAGTCACCAAAACACCATAAACAATACGCTACGATCGGTCTAAAAAGCCCGTAGGTACTTCTTTAAACTGTGTTTAATGTTGCAATTCATATGTCGCACCGTTTTTAGCCAAACTTATGGAGAGGTGGTTATGAAACGTCCTGTGATAAAATTAGGCTAACTATATTTACTTTAAGATAAGTAGTAGAAGACACCTGAAAGGTAACTGCTTACACCAATTATCTTATCTTGCATTGTTTGATACTAGCTGATGCAGAGCGGCTACGAACCGTATTTTTGGAATGGCTGCTTACATTAAACCTATGAACGGAATTGGCGTTACCAATACTAAGTTAGCTAACTAATAAATCTTTAGAAATATTATGGTATGTATAGGAAAAAGTAAGACATTCATGGCTTTTTGCAAAATTCTTTACCTTCTATTAAATATATTGTTCATAAAAAATCCTTTGTACTCGTCTCTGTCTGCATAACTTTAAGAAACTTTGCGGTAACTTAGATAGCTTTCATTCAGTCCAGATATTACATTGATGCTGTAGTGGTCAGCCAACTACTCCGAAATACATTGAGTATTATCTTCATCAATGTGACCAAAGACACAAAGTCTGACACAATTTGACGCATAACAGTTTTACTTTTCAAACTAGCCGTTTAATACCAATTTAAAGGCTCTCAATTAAGTAATATCTCAAATAAGCACTTAGCAACCTGCACATTCCCATTTAACTTTATTTAACGGTTAAATCAAAAATACGGCTTATTCAGAGTATTCAATTCAGGCGATATCGTCAGATGCTATTCAAAGTCGTGAATAATGAATACTTATCAATTATTAATTTCGTTCATTGTAAATATTAATAGAAGATTAATTTGAATAGACATTTAATTACCATAGAGAAGATCTTGTAGGTCAATAGCAAAAGGAAAAAAACTAAAACTTACTGCTGAATCTTACGATCAATGGGGCAAAAACTTCGATGAACTAAATACTCTTAAAAAAAGTAAAAATCGGTATGGTGAGTTTTGACCCATTGTTTTTGCTGAATAGCGAGATTTCAATAAGGTGGGCCGTCCTTCACACAGCGTTAGTTTGGACATGGCCAGTAATTTTGGCGTAACACCTCTTTAATGAACAGAGAAAGTTTCAAGCGCAATAATAAGTAACAAACTCCTACGAGGTAATATTATTAAGATTACCTAAGTAACTTGATTGTGATTTAATGAAAAACTTGCCTTTTTGAAAAATCTTTTCATCATATTTTTTTTAGATTCGTACTTTATTTGCGTTTGCAAACAATATTACGATATGTTGGAAATAAACGGATCAATTCTAGCAACGGTAGATATAGTGGAGTATTCACGGGCGAGTAAGCATGCCTGGACATCAGACTTCAAGGCATCTGCGCCCACACGTGTAATCGTGAAGCCTTATCTGTCTAACCCTATTTGTAAGATCAATAGTACTAAACACGACCTATATTGGTATCCATTCATATTATTTTACGATTTCATTTCTGACTAGTTTTTATTTCAATATTCTTGAAAAAGATTATCGCATCAGTACTGAAGATGATATTAGCTTTAAAAATATGCGAATCTGAAATATTCTTTAAAATATACCACTTTCCAATCAGAAATAACTATCGATAGCTTTGATAGAAACGGAAAGTTCGTGTCGATAATGGGGTTAAAATCAGATCTTCCGGCAGTGTATCCGTCGTTTGCTTGGGAAGTAGAAAGCTAAGCAGTTGCAGGGCCCTGTTTTCGTCACGGATGTTTACGCCAAGGCTAGACGACTGGATTTGAACATGTACCTGAAAATGCTAACGGCTATGGTCTGGTTCTCGTCTTCAGAACAAGTCATCCATACAGGAAGACTTAGGTAATTAAAAACAAGAGAACTCGAAACTACATGCTCAGAAAAACCGATGCATTCTCCATCGACTCCCAACATTTACAGAAGACAGTCGAGCAAATATAACAAATTGACTGTTTGAGGATGTTCGGTTTGGTATTCGCAATCTAACCTTTTGCCTTTATGTTCGTACCGGTTTCAACACAAGCCTGAACTTGGGTGATGGGATCGAATATTTCCGTTGGAGCTTTTTTATTTTAATGCTTGGCAAGCTAAAACCTGTCTGATGTGTCTGAATAAATTATTGCGCTGGTGACGTTATTATTCCCGGAATATGTTTCAACTTGAGTATTTATCTGTGGATATAGATATCTCTTTAGTCGATTGCAACTATTACGTAATTAATTTCAAGACCAGGATAACGCATTTTTCCATTACGCAGAATTTAAGTCATTTCAGCTCTGATGTGGTGATTAAGTTTTAACATCATGACTATCTAATTGGATACTGTTTAGTATGTTTTACTTTGTTTGTTTGAATAGTTTATTATTAATACAGTGACTATGATTATAACAGACCATCAGAGATATTACAACTGTTATTATTAAATGTCTGAATAGCTTATTGATGAATCATTGGCTTCCTTTCCTTTGAATGATACCTTCAGAACATGGGACCAGGCGGGAGCCTTGCTCCACCCTATTGTTCATTCTTTCTTTTGATAATAGAGCAATGTTTGTGGGTACCTTACCTGTGTATTCGTACAATAAAACCAAGCTCCACGGCTAATAAACTAGTATTTTATTATTATCGTACTTTATATATATTTGACATGTTTTCCACTTATAATCATAACTACATACTTTGTATTCTTAGTTGAATATGAGCAATAATGTATGTTTTGTAGAAACCTTAAAAGTAGTGTTTCTTTCACAAACATTTAAAATACTAATATACTGATACCACTATTTATCAAGAATTTGATCGTTTACTTTAAAAATTAAAGGTACTTTCGAATAAAATAAATCCTCTTGTGTGAGTATCGTATAATTAAACATGAAGTATTGTTTATGTATGTGACAATAGGTACCAGTTTCTACATTTTAATGAGCAGGAGAATTTTTTTATCTTTCTTTATTTAACGATTACAAAGTTTTTTTAAACGTAGCTGTGTTCGCATGCTTTAAGATATAATCTGCCGTTTCAAATTCGCAAAAAACATTGAAAATCTAATTGTTGATGAATTAGAAAAAAATATGATAAGTTAACGGAACATGACAGACGCGGGATATTGAGGCCATAGAGTCACCACCCGCTGCTAACCCCGAATTAACACTCTCACAAAGGTTTCTATTTACCGTGAATTGTGCGACATCACCAAAAACAGTGGATCTGATTGATGTACCAGCTTCATCAAGGGCTACTTTCCATGTAGGTAGAGAGCAGTCACTCACACACGTCCGCAGCACCAACCCACCATGAGACTCGCACGCGATACAAAACAAAAAAAATAACACGATTCCTTCACTGAGTCAGTTTCGAACTAATATTTTGTGTTCTCCACAGATATCTCACACTTCACAATAATAAACCAGTCGATATTGGAAAGGATCACTCGAAAGTTGAGCCGAAAGTTATTTTCGAACGCGGAGAAGTTTGTTGACAGATAGCGTGTGCAGTCGAGACGTTCTCGCCGCGCTCGCGCATACACCGGTGTGAAGTCGGCCGCGGGCAGGTCGCCGCTCGGACGGCGTCGGAGGCCCTCGGGCGCCTTCGACTGGAATGCACGGCACGCAACTACAGCAGTGACTGCTTCAGCCGCTTCATCCAGCCTCCGCTTGGATCTAAGTAACGCCAGTTTTGCTACGCGTACACTAAATATAATTAAATTGCAACAGCGGATCGCCATCACAGCGCTATAATGTACACTTGCCTAAGATCAGGTTTTGTCCAAAGTCGGCATTAAGTCAACGGGAAAGTACAGTTAGACTGCAGGCGCGGGAATGCGTGAGCGAGGTCACGAAACTAGTTGTAAATGACAAGCCTTCCAAAGAGGAACCCACCTTTACTTGAATTATGAATTTGTTTATGAGCTCTACTTACCTCTTGGGCAGTAGTGACGTTGGCCGACGATATCATGATCGCAGCAGTACTTACTTCACTACATATTTGATTGATAGATTTCTCATAGATATCACGCCCATATGCTAATATCATCATATCAACAATCGATTGGTAGAATTTTAGAGTTAGGTGTTAACGTATGCTACCGCTGAATGCGGATCCACAAGTTTGCGGGTCATTGACGCATCAAACGCCTACGCTCAAATCGCTGTTCAAAGGCATTCCCAACGTTTTAAATTTGATTTCAGTCTTCTGCATCCTGACTGGATTCTCCTGTTTTAATCAAGAGATGAAGAAAACGCATTACTGACGAACGCTTAAAACTTAAAAATGAGCTTTAGAGCAAACAAAAGCCAAAAAAAATGTTTGCGGACACATATGTTGGCCGTCCTTCGTTTATGTGCACACATTGTTTGGATTACTTTGAACTTGCCCGCTGTTTGCACAGAAGTGTTTATAAAACCTACGTTATTTTAACAAAACAACTCTTTCATTTTGCCGGAACACAATATACATAAACCTTATAACTATTTTTTTCGTAAAAATTCAAAGCCCTAATATAGCAAGAATATCTCTGATCACCATACGTGATTACTTAATTGGATATTTATTTTCACATAATAAGTCCATTATTCTTTTGCATGTAGTACTTTTGAAGCTTTACCAAGCCTGCAAGGTATACAAGACGTGAAACTCTCTGTGTGTGTGTGTGTGTGTGTGTGTGTGTGTGTGTGTGTGTGGGTAATTGTGTCTGCACATCACTTGAATTTTGATAATTTAAGAAAATATATAGGTACTTTGGAAACCTCCTCTTTTTGAAGTTATTTCAAAAATCGAGGTGTTTCTAAAAGACGTGACTACTAACAGTATAAAACTGATGGTTGCAACTGTTGCAATGCAAGTAAGTACCTACATGCGTAGAGTTATTCAACAGATACAATGAACGGAACGGAAGTTGCACAATCTACATCGAACACAATTGAAAATTGGGCACATTTCCGCCACTCTGATGAATAATGTAGGTAATCCTTAATATCTCAAAGAATCACAAAGCATAAAACTACAGAGTAGGAAAGCCTAGGAAGTTTATTCATTTAGTTGTATTATAAAACTGACAATTTGATAGCAAAAACTGCCGTAGTTCGAATCAGGTGCGCTCTTAAAAAATGCTATTGCAGTCCTTGAAATTAAGGACTTATATAAATTATATTATTTTTTAGTTTTTTTGGAACGGCAATAAAAATTAACATTCAATTTCACATTCTGTAAAAAATTTCTACCGACAACCTATTACGGCTTACATGGGAGCAACTGATAGACAGTTAATAATAAATATGGGGTTTCGGTAGTCATTCTTTGTACGCGACCCTAAAATTAAGAAAAACTAAATTATTTTACAAAGAAAATTATCTCTTTATCTTTGCCTCAGTATTTTTACATATTGATCGTGCAAAATCTCAATTTAATAAATAAAGTACCTATCTACCTACATTTCGTATATAACCACGTGACCGATTGGTTTGTACGCTGGGTTTCAAGGTGTCGCCTATTCGCGAGGTCCTTCAAATCCCGGTGGGGGCAGATCTTTATGTGATGAATACGAGCATTTGTACTCCAGTCATGGATGTTAAATATGTACTTCTATATAAATATACTTATATATGTATCAGGATATGTATTCTGTACGTTAGCCTAGTATCGCATAACACAAGCCTACAGTGCTTACTTTGAGGCTAGACTAATCGGTGTGAGTGTTGGAAATATTTATTTATTTTATAAATAGAGTCATGTTTAAAATTCTCTATTTCTCATTAAAACGAACATCGTCCATGCATCTCGATTGCTACGATGTGCCACTCACAACAACGCAATTTGACCACGATTCTCGTGACGTGACTCATTGGCCACAACCTGTTACGAGACCTTCCAGCTAGCTAGGCATTCGCTAGCTATAGGAAAGGTTTTTTCAAATAAATATCAGAACCAGTGAACCGATACCGCGATTTGTACTTGTTTTAAGAGATTTTATAGAACAGTTTGATAGCGAATAATCAAGTCTTATTCTATTTTCTTAAACATAAGAAACGTTCCGTTGGCAAATGATCTGACTCAGTGGCATGAGTCACACGTGAGTCACACCGACAAAGAAAGCTCCAACGTAGAGCCTTCTGATCTTTGATAGTGCTCACTCGCGCCTGTAATATCCGAAGTATCGTATTGTAAACGCCGCAGAATTTATTATCTTATCTATTACCAGCATTCAGACTACTGGTTGTAAGATAAAACTTGTTCGCCGGAGGAATATTTGATAATCCGTACATAATGGCAATGCAAAAAGTCGCAAAGCCGACAAAGTTATCGAAGTTGCGTACTAACTTCCGAGTATTTTTTTGGGCTAATTATTAGTAGTGATTGTGCAAAAAAGATTTCATGATAACGGTCAATAATTCGCATCATCAGAATGGATGCTAAGACACTAAGTATTGGTGAAAAATCGCGTGCATCGATAGAAAAAGCAGCTCAGCTTTGCAGTGAAATCGCGCGTGTAGAAAGCAGAACTGGGAGGGGCGGTGGCCGGTCGTCGCGGCGCACACGCACCGACGCTAACACAGAGCCAACAATTAATTTGTGTTCTGTGCTCAATAACCAGTGTGACTATTCAATTTTGCAATCATATTTCATATGAATGTGAATGATGAATAAACGATGTGGATTCGCGCCGATATGCGTCGGATCCGCGCGTGAAAATTTTACAAAATAGCACTGCTGAACTCTTATATGTGCGTACATGAAGGAAAAGCTTTCGAACCCCTTTTTAAGCATATTTTGCTTATGGATGAGTGGGAGATTTTGCATACTTAATATAAAGAGAAGAAGTAAAAAAAGCTAATCATTTTAAATAATGATGCATTAAAAATACATTCAGTTAATAAAATGCATTCATTTCATACCATAGAACAGATTCTACTTATAATGGTATTACTTTCGAATTAACTATCGAAGTAGCATAATTTGCTTATCGAACGAGATATATATATAAATGTCATTATATTTAAAAGCACTTAACGTAACGTTAAAAAGAGTCTAACCTATGAGACAAAGTTATGCCAGGTGCGGCAGTTACGAAAAGCTTTTGAGTCAAAATGTGTCCACTGATTTCGAAATTGTACGTGTCTCATTGTTCAAGATAAACATAATAATATCTTGCACTAGGCATCTAACATTGCCAATCTATCTGCAAAAGGTTACCTCTCAATATTATACTAAATTAACCTTATGATTCAACAAATAAATATAAACATTTTAGTTCATCTCTCAGAGTCTCATTCAAAAGTGTATCGTTTTTTCCTTTTAAAATAATAAATAACATGGCACACCTCAAGCAGAATAATATTGCCACAACGATTGAATTTCCATCCAAATTGCGATAGACCCACCATCTGCAACGCATCTTTTAATAGTGACACAGCGTGTTTCAAAATGCCAGGAATGTCCGTTCCGGACGCAGTGAGAGCGGTGCCAATCCGAATGTAGTAGAGACACTTTAATTTTCATCGGCCCAAACCAAATTCATGCGATTTATGTAACTTTTATACTGTTTCAAGGTTCGTTAGATTATGCAATCGTAAACGTTCTTATTGCTCACCAAGAAAAACCTACTGAGATGTGATCGTCGTTAAAATTACTTTTTATTTCCTTTCTAAGAACCATTATGGGATTAAACGTATGTATGTAGGTACTCTACGACGACGTTACGACATCTAACCACATCAGTCTTTTTTTAACCGCAAGTTCAGCTTAAATAATTTAAATTGCAGTTACTTAGTTTTTTTTTGCAAGATCTACGAAAAGACTTTACTTATTTCTGTAGCTTGATTATTAATTGTATGAATTACGGAAACCGTCCAATACTTCGAAATTTTGTTTCCTCCAAATTCCAATTTTACTAAGTAAGTAAGTACTCAAGTAAGTTGAGTTTTATTAGAAAGTTTTCTGTTTCTTTTAATATATTTCATTATAACTATTTGAGGACAGAAGACTGATTAGTTTATAGTAAAAAAAAATATTTTTATACATATTACTATGATTTTGATTCTAGTCTTGTCGTCTTTTCTTGATTCCCCTGTCACACAAAATGTAACTTGATTTATCTTCGGAACTACTCGGCCAAAAGTTGAATATGCTCAAAATAAAGTAAAATTTTATGTTTCCTTATTACTTGTAAAAAAATACAAAACTTTTTTGTGCCAAGGGAATCAACTGAATAATCGAATTCCAAATCGGAATCGACACCACTGAGCACCAAATATTTCATCTTAATTTAAGAGTTTATATTGATACGCTTGCAAAATAAAGAATAAACATACACATACAAGCAACAAGTAATGAGGTACTCGGATATTTACAGAAATGACGTCACCGATTGGGTAAAAGATGCTAAGCATGCCGGCGCGGCTATGTTCTTATCCTAATGTCCCCAATAAGACTAGTTGTCGACGGTGATCAACGCGATCTAAAAAGGTGTTTATAGCAGACACGCAGAGTTAAACCTAGTGCACATAGTGGTGAGGCGGCCAATGACCTAGTTTAAAGACAAAATAGTGATCGTGGGATTTCTGAGGTTTTTATTCAATTATGCATTATAGCATAAAATTAAAATAGATGCAATCAAAAGTGATATAGATCATGTGCTACTTACTCAAAGTTAAGACCTATTTTGAAATACAAACAATGCCCTTGATATTAACGTATTCAAACCACTTGTCACTGCGGTGTTATCTAAAAGGGTTAGTACTATTCATCTGACTTATCTACTTGTCAAATGGTACAACTTTAACGATTAGAATAAATCAACGCACACTTATTCATAAGTCGCAATATGGGACTACCTAGTCACTCACAGTTGACTTGAAGTTGCAAAAGGAACCAGTCCCGACCATACTAAATCACAATTAGAAGATAATTTTTGATCGTAGATAAGATTGCGTCATACATTATTGATGTCTATTATAAAAAACGAAGTGATACCTGGATCAGACACGAATATTTTGGAAGTAATTTATTTGTTCATATTAAATAAGGAACAGATCTTCAATATGTCGATGATATTCAGATATTTTTGAAAAACTCTCGGTAGCACCGCGAGTGCCGACAGAAGTGAAAAGTCAAAACTGAAAATTAAAAAGCAAAATGTAAACAAAAACAACAAAAATGATATGCCTGTCTAGTTCGAAGTCAAAACTCTCTCGCACTTGAAGGAGCATTTTTTGCATTAGACCAAGGCACTACTAACGACGTTGAGCAAAATTAAAATACTCATACTTTTAAACGGAAGTGGTGATTATAGTGTCGGTAGTTTAAAGTTTTCTCCCATCTCAAAATATACCCAAGGCTCCTAAAGAAGTTTTCACTTCAAAAACCCAGACGGATATCGAATGCACGCTACAGATTTTGAGTGATGTTGTTGATCAATGACATATTTTCTACTCGAAGGGGTACACACCTGCCCTTTGAAACTTTACAGTTGCAATGAAATTTGTTAACGATTAATATACCTGAAGATCTAAGAAGGACCTATTTTCTGACAAACACTGTCAAACTATAGCGAAGGCCTTGTAAACTACATGTTGTCAAACTCAATATAATGAAATAACTACTATGTCATCAATCCAATATCGCTTGATCTAGATTGGTTTCAAGAGTAACCCCACAGATCATAATTAGAAGTCTGCACCGCGAAACCCAATTGTATTAAGACGACGTTTTAAGGCCACACTGTTCACTTAGTCACTCGCCTTGCCTTCAGTGTGGTGACGATTTCCCGCGAACTAGTAGCTCGCAAGGCCAGCTCGGTCAGTGGCCTGTTGATTTACCAGCATGTAAACTAGGCTTTAAATATACTGCATGAAGAATGTTGGAGTCGGCGGCTCCAGTACTAGTATCTCATACTGCGCTGGACAGATCATTTAGCATTCCGACCACGGAACACCGCGCAATATATTCACACTCCTACCCTGAGATTACTATTCCCTTTGAAATCATTTCCCGCCGTCGATATTACGATATGCTGAGCTAGAACAAAACTTTACGATCTTTATCTTTATGTTTGAATAGTTAAACATAGTAACTTGATGCTTAGCAAAATAATCCCTTGAACTGTTATACTTACATTGAGCTTATTCTTCGTTTTTTGATAAGGGGGAAAGATACTATTTTTCTGAGTTGTAGTTCTTAAATAACCTGAATGCTTAAAGTTGAGTTGAAATAATGTTATGGTCATTTCCAAAAACATCGTTTATGAAAAACTGAAAGCGTCGAGAATCTCGGCCTTCATATTGATACCATGCCAAGTTGGACATCTCAGATTGCTGAAGTCAGCCGAGCCGTCATATTTTCGCTGCGTTTCCATAATCGCTTTAGGAATTTTCTCTCCACAAAAAGTAAAATAATTATCGTTACGTCTCTTATTCTTTTCCCAAAGGTTGACTATGTACCAACGGTAGACAACGCGTTTAAATATTAAGTCCGATTGTTGTACTTTGATTAATAAAGTTAGTTAAGCTACTACAGGCAAGCTATTTTCACATATGGGCTTAACTCATCACAACTCAACAGTCATTCATCAGTGGTCTCATTTGCTCGGACCTTCGCATAGAAAAATACAAGTGAGAATGGAATTTGGTTATAAAAAAGCTTTTTTGTCATTTTAGGGTTTTTTGTCTCTAATCCATTACTTGCTAAAACTTCAAAAAATGTAGGTACACTTTTATTTTAATTTTTATCTCAACACTTATAGACAAACAAATTACTATTACAGATGGGAAATAAAAATTATGTAACTCATGTTGATTATCTTTTGTTAGCACTCTAAGGCTAATCAAATAAAAAGTCGTTGGGTATATGCATTTTAAGAAATAAAAACACATGCTCATCATAATACGGCGAGGTAGGTAGTTCATCCCAATCCAAAGCCCAACAGGAAAGCTGCTGTGGTTATCAACAAAAGTACCTGCTCGTCAACAGAGCGTTTATAATGGAATGTTTCACTCTAGACAGTGTATCTCATGTTAGTTCACTTGACGCGTGTCTTAAAAATTAACCGTTTCGAGTGAAGTTGAATAAATATGTTGTGGGTCAAAGGCGGGTGTCCCAAATTCCATTAAACTTCTTGGAGTGCTTAAAAGCTTAAAATTTTCCATTATTTTACTCCAACAAGTTAATGGATGGTCATGAAACTCTCGTAAAACAAAGTTATTATGGTTCTGTTAAAGATCTTCTGCCTACATTTTAGTATATACTTTCAACAAATTGTTCTCAAAGCTGGGTTTAGATTAGATATTATGTAACACGCTAAAGTCACGTATCAATTCAATTACGAGACTGTTATGACAAAAATATAAGATTTATTTACATAGCTATAAATGTACAAACGTGTGGAACTATGGCAGACTATTTAACGCAGACACTAGTAGTTTTGAAATGGGTACTTATACTTATTATTCTTCCAGACAAGACCATAAATCGTCGTTGCGACTTTAAGACCTCCCATGTGTAAAATTCTTCAATGCGAGATATTCAATAAAAACTGTCTACTGAAAAAAATATAAGGAAACTAAATATAACAAAAAATACAAGTGATAACTAGAGGGTTTTATGATTTTTATTTTGCTCTTGTGATTTTAAATAATAAACGAAATTGTAGTAAAAAAAAAAAAACAATTCAATGTGACACATAAGAGGTTTTGGTTGCGCGTTTTGTATCACATTAGAGAATATAAGTATGTAAAAGGGATTGAGATTCAAAACACATGACTTTCAATTATACAAGTTATTTGTTTTTAACATTTATCATTGCAATGACAATAGTATATAATAGTGGTTTTATGTATTGCTCAATAGTGGAGTGAACACTGTCCACCTCCATCATGGTGTGCCCTTTTTTTATGTTTAATAGGCAAGGCGTTTGACCAAAATCTCGCCTGATGGAAAGCGATGATGAGGCTTAGGATGGTACACGCCTGCCTAGAAGATGCCTGTTCACTCTGGCCTTGAAGATGTCCAGATTATATTGGTCCGGGAAAACAGACCTCGGTAAGGAGTTTCACTCCCTAGCCGTTCGCATAATGAAAGCTGAAGTAAATCGCTTCGTGCGAATGGGAGGAACTTGGACAACATAAGGGTGAAAGCCCTCGCCGCGCCTGGTCGTCCGGTGGTGGAAAGGGGAAGGGAGAATCAAATTGAGTAATACCTCCGCACACTCTCCGAAATGTAACCGATAAAACACCGAGATGCAAGCTACACGTTTTCGGTGGTCAAGGCTCTGGAGATTAGCCTCAACGAGAGCGTCATCGCCTATGAGTCTCTTCACACGGTGTTTCACCGAGTCCAGTGCATCCAGCTGATACCGAACAGATCTATTCCAAAGGTGACAACAGTACTCCAAGCAGGAGCGAACTTGGTCTCGGTAAAGGTTAAGGAGCTGCTCAGATGTAAAATACCGCCTGACCTTAGAAAGTATTCCAAGTTTATTGGCAGCAGTTTTAGCAATGGATTCGATGTAGCGACCGAAATTGAGGCTGAATGAGATGTCGAGAGCTAAGAGCTCGAGATAGTCTGTAACCGGCACGGAGATGTTTCGGAAAGTCGGAGTCAGATGGAATGGACTTCGTTTCGCCGAGAAGAGACAGGCCTGTATTTTAGAGGGATTGAATCCAACCAAGTTGGCTTCACCCCAGAGGGAAACAGCTTCCAGGGTTGCATCACTCCCTCCACCATCGCCTCCCTTAAAGATCGGACGTCTGCATCAGACTTCACATCAGGCAGGTATCTCTCCGAGACTGTGCTGTCGTCTGCATACCCAAAGATACCGGAAGTAAGGAGCAGATCATTGATGCCCTTTCTATAAATAGAGTTGTTCGATATTCAATTGCCTTCGTTGTGCCAAAACACTTAGGGCAGTCGACGAAATTCGGTTTCTGTTCTACAAACATAAAAATAATAATACACTCAATCGTAGTTGGTAAATTTTGACAATGGTCTATTAAGCAAGATGTAAATTCATTAGCAGTTACATTACCGTCTGCTTCGTGCCAGTTTTCAAATTGATACATTTTAAGATAAAACAATGTTTATATTATAAATAATTAAAACAATATTATATAAATTTATAAAACAGGGCACTTGCCAATAGCTTTGGAGTAAGCAATACACTTTGCACATCGACTTTTATAACCACAGAGTGAGAACCCGTCGAAGCTAACGTAATTTTTATATTACTACCCCCATCTAACACCTACACACGCGATCTATGCATCCCTCTCATTCTAGTGCTTCTATTGGTTAGTTATTTTGAAAATTTGACCAATAACAATTTTTACCTATCTAGCGCTTTTACACATAAGATATTTTAAATGCCAACTTTACTTGAGCAAGCACTTAGGATATATTGAATAAAGTAAATAAATAGAAATTGAAAAGACTTATTCACACGAGAGTTTTTGCTTTCGATGTAGCGCCAAAATTTGAAACAAACCCGTATAAAAAAGGTATTTCGATAAAAATGACACATAGGAGGTCTTGAAGTCGCAACGACGAAATGCTGTTACAATAAAAAAACATCTTATCCCTACCCTGCCAACAGATTAGGTTTCTGCCTTATTAAAGTTATACTTCCTTAGGCGCGTTATGAAAAAATGATGAGAGTGAAATTTTTAGATGCGCGCGCATCACTGTAACAAAATTATTCCAAATTCTTTAAACCTATCTCCTAATGAATTCTCAACTTTAAGATTATAAATTGATCGAATAGCTCCTTCTGCAGCACAAAAATAGTTTGAATGTCGGCGGCGTTTCCCCACAATAAAATTCCGTACGACATTACACTATGGAAATAACTAAAATACACTAATCTGGCCGTATCTACATCCGTTAACTGGCGTATCTTCATTACGGCATATGCTGCAGAGCTAAGTCTATTTGACAATTTATCAATATGTGGGCCCCATTGAAGCTTAGAATCTAAAGTTATCCCTAAGAATACTGTGGTGTCTACAAGGCCCACATTCCTATCCTTTACATTAGGTAATACAAATTTCATACATTTCGTTTTTCCTTCATTTAGTAATCCCATCATAATATCATAATCATTCGCGGATGATCCGCGAACAATATTGTCTCATGCTTATCTCTAACATAGTAAGGCAAGTCATTAATATAAATTAAAAATAAGAAAATCCGATCCATCAGGATGACGCAATAAGATCCAGATCAGTATCTCTAAATCCATAGTGTTGGAGTTTCCTGAGTAATGTCTCATGAAAACGCAATCAAAAGCCTTGGACAAGTCGCAAAACACACCTAGAGAGTACTGCGAGTTCTCCAAGGCGTCAAAAATTTGTTGTATAAGTTCAACACCGGCATCGGTTGTTGAACTACCCCTTGTTAAACCAAATTGTTTACAGTGAAGTATATTATGTTTATTAATATGTGATTGCATTTGATCTTACATGATTTTTTCGAAAAATTTCTAAAGGTGTGGTAGCACAGAAATTGGTCTAAAGTTTGTGAGGTCTGATGTACTTCACGTTTTATGCAAAAGAGTTATCTTGCTGTTTTTCATGAGGTGAGGATAAACATCACAGTTAACACAATCATTAAATATGCAAGCTAGAATAGCAGCTATTGTCTCAATTACCGATTTAGAAACACCAACGGAATTGTCCCACAGATCCGCGGTTTTCTTTTTATTTAATTGGTGAAACGTTTTAATTACATCTTTAAAGTCAACATGTTTACAATGAAAATAAGTAGTAGTACAAGGTTTCACGTTTTAATATTAACGCGCTTTTATTAGGTCGACTTGTATGTAACTAACTATGTAATAAAATCTAAGAATCTGAATTACACGCACTTCTTATTCTTGTATCATCATGAAACTTGGCAATTATATGTTGATTATATGATAATACAATATTATGGTACCATCGAGCTGGTCTGATGATGTGACTCGAAGGTGGCTGATGGAACCTTGGACTGCCTACTAGTAAACATTATCGAGTTTGGGCTCATTAGATTCGTATTAACCTATTATTTTTTGCTGATGACCGAAACTAAAAAGAGTAACATAAAATAATAGTTTAAAAAAACTAAAAACAAGCTTTTATTTACTGCACTAACAAGCCAAAAATATGTATGTTAAAATAAACTATAAACATGGCTAACTCTAAGGCCCTAATGAAGTAAACAGGGAGTATATTTTGTTTATTTTTGGCTTTTTAGTGCAGTAAATAAAAGCATTTTTGTAAACTATTCATTTTTTATCCACATGTTACTAGTTTCTATATTCACAGCACGTGTTTTAGTTTCATACAAGTGGGAAGCATATATGTGCTAATAAATTATATTCAGTAGTGATTAAAACTGAATATTTTGATTATTTATTTTATTTTTCAAATTAAAACTGAACTTTATTGACTGTCTTTACTATCTTTTTCTAGATCTTTTATTATTTTATTGTAATTACTTATTTGCATGCAATTAGAAACTGTTTTTTAATGATACCAAAGAAGTATAACTTCTCACGCACGTACATAAGTACACGAACCCTTTTTTTTTCAATCATCATACACCATACACCGCAACAATTTCAAACTTTCGATTAAGTAGCCGAACGTTCGATTTTGGTTTTTCAAAGGAAGCTTATCCGATCCGAAACCTAGAGAAATATACAAAAGTAAAAAGTATAAATATACAATGTTAAAAAATTAAAAAACGCATCTGAACCCTTTTGAAAGTTGAAACAGTGTTTTGTTTTATGAGTGGTATCCGTAAAAAATATCGTAAAAGTAAATATTATTTATGCTGTCCCTTTCTTACAACGAGGGCTACTGTGCAATCGATATCGATGATTCTTCTTAAAATGATATGAGAAGATTAATCGACTCTAGATGCAGCATTAATGACACGTTCTTTAGTTAAAATCTGAGAGAGTACAATCTGTGAAGGAAACTAGTCTTTAGAAATAACGACACCAGTGCATTTGAAAGTGAATATTTAAGCATCTAAACTCATTGTTTTTATCTACTAATTTTAAGAGGGATGATGTCTAAGTTTTTTTTCTTTTAATGTGTTTTCTTTTTTTAACATAATCAAAACATTACAGAGATATATTGGTTTTGTAATGTCGCATTAAGTCACGCCATGGTACAATTTTTACTTGAATGTGACGAGATGACGACAAATTTTGACACGCTTTATCTTTGTCATTTTTTTGTTAATTGACAAAAGAAGAGATAAGTGTACATTAATTTTTGATAATCGAACTGACGGACTTAATAAATATAATTTACGTTTACTTTCCATTCCTTTATCCCCGTCATCATCGATATTATCACATATGATAGCAATTTGTTCGGAAACAACGGACTAAGAAAAAAGTTACAAAACATTGAACTCCCCGTTGGATGTTTGCTACTAGAAGACTTAAACAAAATTTTCTAATCCATAATGTACTATTGTTCATACAAAATGTTAGGACGTCAGAGTTTCACATAGTAAAACAATGATATCGTAGGAAAAAAGGGAATTGGTAATGGTAGCAACGCAGGAGCAGACCTAATGATATTGCAATATCAATCTTTAGAAATTAAAGAAACAGGGAATTAATTAAATTTATAATATTATTTTTTCAAGACATTATAATACTTTGAAAACCTTTTATGAATTGTAAAATTAAGAACTTTGCAGTTTTCTCCTATCCTCATATATAAAATTATATATCCACATGCAGCAGTGAATGATTCCTATTTCACACGCATGTAGTATATCGGAGCATTATTTAAGAACGGATCTACCGATTTTTTGTTGTCCCTAATTTTCAGAACTAGGTTCGTAAAAAAGTAATTTTTTGGGAACTCCACAAGAACCGACCAAAATAATATCCAGATGGGGTTTTTGTACTATTTCAACACTTCTCACTTTTTCCTTTATAAGTTACATGCGTGCGGAGACCATCCCCAGTGAAATATAAAATGGGATGTACCAATATAAAAGCTTACATGTTTTAAAATACTTACGATAGCTGATACGTTCTCTAGACAAATGTCTGGAGAATGAAACAAATTAAACCTTGCTTCTTTGTCTACTTCCTTAAGGCACAATTTCGCTTAAGTTAAGGACTTGCAGAACTATGAGACTTGATCAAATGGACGCACATTGGTAGTGCAAAGCGACAAGCATTAGTGCGCACTCGCACTATCAGATCGTTGGCACGCTGAACAAGACTTGTTGTATTTTAGGGTTGGCTTTTTGAAACAAAAAGGTTTTATAAATAAATCTTATATTATATAAGATAATCAATACTTTTACTTTACTTACTTTTACTTTTAGCTCTGATGTTAAAACTATTCTAATCCTTCATAATTTACATTTATCCATTAAGAAAAGTGCACAAAATTTACGAAAAATGTGCACATAATTTGTGTGTTACAATTAAAGAACTTTAGGTAAATTATACAAGTCACTTTTGTATTTTGTCGAGGTACTTATATCGTTCTTGTGTGCAACAGACAACCCTTTCTGTTAGAGATGTATCATCGGACGTGCGAGTTCTATCGATAGAATCAAAATCACGAATGCATTTCACACATACTCGTTACTACAAAAAGGATTTATATAGCTTATCGCTCAGTAACATTAACTCTATGTAAAGTCGTATTTGTTACATCATGTCGGACATTCCTTTACGTATGTAAAACTACAAACTGTGCCTGTACATTATCTTCATCTGAAGGCGTTTTCTCTATTACTCGAGTAGATAAAGTTTTTTTGTTCTTCATACTATGAATGACGTCCACATATTTTGACATTCTACAAGGCGTGTGTTTGAATATAACGGTTTCAACGTTTTTTTTCTCTCGTTACAATCAAGTTCATACATATTTCAAAAGGAAAACAGTACAAGGGCGTTGAAATCTGAGTCGGGCACGGCAGTGTTCAGGGAGACAATGCCTGTAATCACCGCGAGAGGCTCCACGTGCACTCTTCCGGCCCATTAGCATTGAATGGGCGCGGCGCGTGCGCACGTCGCGGATCATTGTCGCGCGGCCGCGATTTAACTGCCTCCAGACCTATCTAAATCAATCTCGAGAGACACCGTAGCGACATATTATTAAACGAAACGGCCATACGCTCATTACACTCAACAAAGCACATCTATGCACGCTCTTACATAAGGTCAAGAGTAAAGATACACGATTAAGTTCAACAAAGCAACAAGTGTATCATGTTTGTGTCAACGTGAAATTTTATGTCTTTTAAGGAATGCCATTTAGCGGCACTACTTCCACAAATGCTGTTATGATAAAAATAATCCCATACTAATAATTGACATTAGGTATCGTGCTTCTAAGTTACCTATGCTTTTTTTCACACCAACTGCTAGGAAAATAAGAGGACACGAACGCTATATAGGCAATTATAACTAGCAACTTACCGGTAATTCCAGATATTCAGAAATGGTGTACTTGGCAGCCCCTCTACGGATGTCAGCAAGTGCAGTAAAGTGCTCATCTCGACGCGCCTTCCGTCTTAATAAAGCACGTGCAAACGGATACGTAGATAGGAACTCTCCATAAGCATCCATTAATTCTCCCATAAACAGTTGCTTCATTAGAATAGCGCTCTCGCTGGATTCACCCTCCGACGGTGGTGGTGGTAATTCACGACACTTCAGTGACTCCGGGATACTTTTCGTTGCGAAAGTACTGATCCCGCTAGTCGACTCGCACGACGCAAACGCACTCGTCGAATCACTCGAACCACATTTCGAAAATGGAAACGCGGATGAGGCGCCGCTTTTTTCGCTGCTAGCGGAACTCTGACGAGTAGTGCTCGACTTTTCGTAGTAATCAGGATATTGCGGCTCAGATTGGCTTTCAGTTGAAGGTGAAGATTCCTCAACCGCTGCGCTAGCGTACGGCGTATTTTTGATACGATCATACAAGTCTTCGATTGATTCGTAAGGAGTTATGCTACCACTAGACTCTACTTCATCGTCACGCAGTCTTTCATAAATGTCCTCATTTTCATGATTCCTCTGAGCCACGGGTGTTATAGCGGAGTCAGAACGACATCTTTTAACGCTACGAACTTGATCGTAGCCGAAATCGTTTGGATTCAAAAAATCCCATCTCACATTTGCCCAAACGTTTTCTGTTACATCCGCTGATATTCTATGATCTGCGCAACATTGTCCACCACTTCTGATCGTCACAGTTGTCACATTATCATTTGATTCTACTATGGAACTATCTGCTATGGATTCATTACAGTCTATGGGTATGTCAACTACGACCTTTCGTAAACCAGCACTTATTGATGAAATACTGGAACCGTTGTCATCGTCAGATTTACGGTTATCGGACACTTGTTCATTGAAATCTGAGCTAGTTATTTCTGAAACCGCATCAATATCATGTTGCGATATAAGTCCCTCTTGAATTAGTTCGGTCAAAATGCTTTTTGACTCCTCTTCTGGCAACGATTTTTTTGATGAAACAGATACAGTATCGTCTTCTTTTGTTTTATTTTCACTTATTAATAGACCCGAGTCAATGTATTTCCTCATTCGTTCAGTTAGTGATTCACTAGCTTCCGAAACTGATTGTAAGTAATAAAATAATAAATGAAATTCCTCTTTAGTGATGACAGCAGCTCGTAGTAATGGCTTTCCATATAACTCCACTGCCGAAAACAATGTTGTAGCTGAAACAAAGGAGACGGTTTTTCTCATGATTTATTCTTATTTTTTTCTTTTTTGTTACGACCTCATACACCAAAGTGTACCAAAGTCATATATATTCTATCCGATACCCTATTATCCCATTACATTACCCAACTAGCCCCAATGTAAGCCAGGATAATCAGTGTGAGTGTTAGAAATATTTATTTCTGCAACAGTAAATAAAATTTTAGGCAACGGTGCCAAAACTCGGTCTACAATAAGTACATTATAAATAACTTAAAAAACATACACTCTACGACTTTCTATACAATATTGTTATCGTGACCTATGAAAACATACGGTCCCAAAATGTATCACGGTGTGTCCAAACTATTTAACAAAAGTCATGTAATATGTTATATAATGTGGCCGAACCTTTACATTAAAAATAAAGTATTAATATTTTATCTAGAAATTCAGGGTATTTTTCACAACATTGTAACTGAGTAAACGTTAGAAAGGTCAGATCACAAGTCGAATGAATTGTTCACCTTGCATTTTAGTTCATCCGCGAATGACCCAGACCTTTTCGACTCCTTGAACTAATCATTACTGTGATTAGTTAATCAATAAGTCATGAGTGTTTTTCTATTATAAAAAAAGATTTATCGTGTTTATTTTATTGGTATCCGATGAGGCTCCTTTATTATATCATGACAGATTGATATCTGTCTTCATCAATATTGCGATTGTTATTATTATTAACAATCTTATTATTTCTGTAATTGTATTTTTAAATATATGAATGATTTGATTTTGTGAGAGTTGTGTGCGTGTAAAAGTGTGATAGGTTATGATAGCACATTAATCAAATCAATGATTTCTAAACTTTTTGTAGTTATAAGTTCTTTACAACTCTATGATATTATTTAAGCATTACACTGCTCGATTTAGAGCCTGGTCTGATGCTTGGCATTTTTTACTAGTAAATTTTCTTTATTGCTATCATTAGATATCTTCATTTAGAAATAGTTTGAAGAATTTATAGGTCACCTACCCCCACGACCAAGATAAAGACGTTGTTAACAAACCGTCCTTATCGGTTTCGAATGTAAGGATTATATTTTATCAATCTAATATCAGCATGGAAGTCACGACAACTACAAACTTACTGCATACAAGGCACTTCTGCGAAAGATTACCGTACATCGGCTTGCTTCTCATTATTGCCAAACAGCTTTCTACTAACATCGTCTTCTCCGCACACGGAATACCGAATGCCGAACGTCGTCGCAACTCGCAACCAAATGTGTGCTGTATGTACTACGAAATTTTGTTACTACAACTGTTTCAAAACGTTTTGTTTATTTAAAAAAGTCGTATTTCTTTTTACCTGATGTGAAACATCTAGTTCTAATCAAGCAAACGACTCATTGGGAACTGTTGGTTAAGCAATAAACTTTTTAAATATTTTTCAAACCAACAGAAACTGAGCACTATAGTGATTATTACACTTTGATCTTCTGTTAGGTGGAGCTAAGGAAGTATCCTTAGATGCGCACCTCATTTCGAATGGAAAATCCACTTTCCCCTTACTTTCTTAGAATTTGTCAAATACTTATCTTTAAATTCGTGATCCAGAATTTACTTTCGATTTTGTATTTATTTTTTTATTTTTAAGCTGAATTAAGTGAATTCTATTAAAATAGCAAAACTTAACTATGATATCTAAATTAAGAAACAATTGAACATTTCCTTTTCTATAAATTTATGTATTTCTATAAATACAGTTCTACTTTGTACACTCGCGGAAAGACCCGCTCTGTCACCCATAATGCCATAATCGCCTGCGGTAGCGGCGTAGTAAAAATTCATTCATTGACATGTAAATATCGCTGTCTTACTTTTTCGTATAGCGCTGTCGCGATCACGATGCGGATGACAAATTGCAACTAAAACAAATGCAATTCAATTCATTATTCAATCAATGAAATGCTCTCTGTCTTACTTTTGTGCGGCGGCCCGGATTGGCGCGTCCGACGCGAAGGCGGGGCGTAGTAAAAACTACTGTAGAAAACCGTTCAAAGCATTTTGATCGCCAAGTGACAGAGCGCAAAATTGCGCGATAGTACCTTAATTATGAACAGTAAAATGATAATACTAACCATACATTTTCTCCCATGCAATGAACGACTCGAGGTCATTGCCGTCCCATTGCGGAGGTTGATATTCTACCACCAAGACTTCCCCCTCGAGGGATGTGGCTGATGCTCTTGGGTCCACTGGGGCTTTTGAACCGCCTAGGAACAGCAAAGCTGCTGGTGGGGCAGAGGGCGACAACGGCGAGGGAGGAGGCAATGGCCCTGATAAGGGAACCGATTGAGGAGCAGAAAGTGGCCCCGTGGGGAGACCAGATACCACTGCACCAGCTTCTTGGAGAGGCTCACAGACTACCTCGGCCACCGTACTGTGTCCCAAGACCATGACCTGTAAAAGAAAAACAATTTAAATTTTCATTTATTACCCATAAAATTATTTAAGATAACTTTATAGAAATATTTATCCACCAAAAAATATTCACGTAAAGTGTTGCCAAGACGATACTGTATAATTCCCACTGTGAAAAACGTACCTATCAGTACTCTTAGCACGAACTAATAATAAATCCAGTAATGTGTGCTGAGTTTTAGTTCTCTTTACGTCTGTTGTGGCACTGCTGTTCAAGTTTCTATACAAAATTTTACAATGACATTTCGTACTCGCAAACTCATCTACAGCCAAGCTTTTAACTCTACACATCCTAACTATACAAGGCCTAACTCCACAAAGTCTATCACCTCAGTCAAAATATGTGGCTTGGCCATTTCGCTGCATTCACATGAGCGTAAGGTGAAAAATGTATATGTTACCGGTAATCTGTATAATACCTAGGCAATATAAAGAATACCAAAAACGTCAAGACAATGTATGAAATATTATTCATTTTATAATTTAGGCATAGGCATTGTATTTATTCTATACAATGCCGATTGCACAATCGGCAATGTGTGTAAAAGGAGATAGCGTGTAGATTTTTCCTTGTTTGATTCATTTATTATCTACTAGTGGCCCGCCCTTGCTTCGCTTCGGTGTAGAGCTGTAGTGAAAACTATAGTTTTTGTTCTCAGGCTTGTGCTATAAAGAATGACTTTATTTATATAATTACACGTGTTATTGTGAGTCAACCATAAAAGATAGACATATGCTGTTGCGGGATATTTTTTAGACAATTTTATGTAGAATATTTCCGTCATACATGATTTCTATGTAACTTTAACCATTAAGGCTGCACCCGCGACGGAAGCTTAAAAAATGGAGTAACTTCTCCCGTTTTCCCAACATTTTCCTTCACTACTCTGCTGCTATTGATGGTAGCGTGATGAAAAGTATACTATAACCTGCCCAGGAGTATGAATACTAATTGTACCAAGTTTCGTTAAAATCCGTTGAGTAGTTTTTGTTTCTATAAGGAACATACACACAGACAGACAGACAGACAGACAGACAAAATTTTTACTGAGTGCATTTTTGGCATCAGTATCGATCACTAATCACCCCCTGATAGTTATTTTAAAAATATATTTCATGTACAGAATTGACATCTTTACAGATTTATTATAAGTATAGATAACTAGCAAACCAGTGAACCTAGTGTTCACAAAAAAAAAATGTATTTAATTAATTGAGAACTTCGGAGATTTTGTGTGGTTTCGTTTGAAATAGAAATCACGTGATTTCTCGAAAACCGGAAGTGTTACGTTACTCACATCCGGTTTGTAGTCTTATCAGACTATTCTTAACTTATAACTTAAACATTCTCTATATCTCTATCTCTTACGGTTTGGCCGCTGAAACAGCACCACGGACGGACGGACGGACTTGTCTAATAGATAAGAGATTAATTACCGATCAGGTGGCTAGCTCTTCGCCGGTCGCTGCCGCGGCAAGCTCGCTTTGCTCGCTCGGCTCGCGCTAAGTTTAGGTCACAACACTAACTAAACCTAACCCACTCTGAGCAACCCAACTATATTGGTCTGGAATTCATTCGGTGAGAATTATAAAATCGATCTGTCATTTTATATGCAACTGGGTAGGCAGGTTAGGTTTGCTTAGGATAAATACAGGCTAAATCTGTTTATTTTACACATTACCGATGGGTCCACAGGTACTCTTTACAATCTCTAGAAATTGTATAAATTACCTGGGCACAGTTTAAAAAAAACGCATTGCCTAGACGCTCCAGGCATTAAATCCATTGCCTATAGATTTCCGGTGACATATCCACTGTTAATTTATTTCCTGTTAAACAATATCTTGTAGTAATGAAACCGAAAAGCCGCATATTTTAAAAAAGTGTATAGTTTGTGAAGTTAGGTCCTAAGTAAGTAACTTTTACTTAAGAAATAAAATTTCTGTTTCCTTACACATGGTAGTAGCCAAATGCTACTCTACTCTTGAAAAAAGAGAAAGATGCTTTAAATCTAACCAAAGATGGGAAGATGGGAAGGTATATTAAAATCCTTGGTTTAGAATTAAAATTGTCGAATTAAGTAAATAGGCGACTATTAAAATAAATTGATATAGTTCTGTGGGGCGAATAGCGACCACTAGTAAGAACCTAATTAAAAAAATTCTATAAAATGATTTAACTACATACCTAAAATGTGATTATGCGATCCGACGTATTTATTTTGTGTGACGTACCTATTTAGAGATCGAAAAATATCTTTGATAGTATCTCACGTCGTTTAATTTAAAATAAGATAAGCAAATTTAACGGTACATTACTTTTTAATCAAATGGCATTTCTTGCTCTGCCGTATAGACAGACTGTCACTTACGAATTAATCACTTACACAAATTGAAAGGCAGATTTTTATCTAATTTAGGTATACATTATGCTGTACTCATAACTGTAACAACACGATAGAGCAATCACTCGGCGGAGACGACAGTCGTGTTTTCCTTCGAAATTACCGTTAAAAGTCGTTTACATCGCTATTATATCATTTGACGTCTCCCGAAATAGGTTAGTTACTCTAGATGTTGATTAAACGCCGTAATTTTAAGAGCGGTAGGGCATAGCGAATTTGGGGAAGTAATTTCCACCTTACAGAAGACCACAGTAAAATCACATTCACTGTTTTTTATATAGGTAGATCCGACAAATGACTCCACCCCACCTGATGTTAAGTGATGGAAAAGTCCAGACGTGAAAATAGCTGGTACAGCAGTTCTTCCTGCGACACCAGCCATCCTCATCTTGCCGGCCTGCATGTTGCTTGTTCACGCCTCTTTTAAAGGATCCCAGGTTGTAAGAAAGAGGGAACACGTGAGCAGGCAGAGCATTCCATTTACGGATAGTGCGACAAAGAAATGAGTCACCAAATTTCTTTGTACGCGTTGGAATTGTGGCCACAGTTAGACGGTGACACCGAAGGCCAGCGCGCGTGGTTCTCTGAAGGAAAGGGGAAGGTGGAATAAGAGAGAATAACTCTTTAGAACACTCGCCGTGTTGATAGTGTTATGTTTCTGTCGGTGAGTAAGGCTAGAAGGGTTAGGGGATTGGGTCAGGGTAGGCAACTTCGCGAGTGATATTTTTTTGTACCGGAAGCACCTATAGGCTATGGTGGCCGCTTACCATATGGCGGATCATATCCTAGTTCGCCACCTTTTTTTACATAAAATAAACAATTACTTACATTTAAATCTTACTAGAATGTTGTCATCGATTAATTTCTTACAGTCTATAACTTTTTAGCATTCAAATGCTGCTGATAAATAAATCCCATATATATAACATTTATGCCCTTCGAACATATACCTAACAAAGCTGAGCGAAACACATTATTATGTAGATATAATAAGATGTAAATGCAGAATGGTTGAGGACCTTGAGTGCGCGGGTTCACGGTTTTTACCGGGCCCTCGTGACGTCACGACGGAGTTATGCGCACGCGCCCCGCCTCCCCCGCCCCCCGCCCCCCGCGCCCCGCGCCCTGCGCCCGCGCCCCAAACGAAGCCTCCAGGATAATGCCTCTGATACATCTTCAACGAGGAAAAAAAAATTAAACAAGATTCATCGGACGGGCAGTCAATTTTACACGCGGCCAACACGTTTGTGCTTACAGAACCAGAAAGTTGAGATTCGGTTATAATTTTACTCACTATGCACAGCTTAATGTATATTATCATTTTATTTACTTTATTATTTGGAAACTTATAATTTTCATTGCTTCGATATTCATCCATTATGTATTATTACTTTACCCGATAATTCAAGACAAAATGTTTTATCTTTAAGCGAAATGATAGTCACCACTACTTCGTTGGTAACTCCGAAGCTTCGTTGCGCTATTAAGCCAGAAAAAATAGGTAAGTATTGTTATATTGGTGCAGGGTACAGTCATATAAAAGGCACTATAAAAATGTAATCGCATGTTTCCTGTACAGACCAGAGAACAAGCACAGAATAAGTAATGGCATTAACTCTGTCATCACATCAAGTATATTATAATACATTTTACGATCAGTTACCTATAAGTACATATATAGGTACAGAGCTTTACCTATAAAAAATACCTGGAACTTTGTGACAAGTGAGGGCTTATCTTCTCTATAGTAGTCATTAAAAACCATTATTTATAACTTACCAATTTGTAGTAGCGGAAAACTGACTGAAATCGAACCAATGTTCCTTAGCGATTTTATATTCTGTGTTAATTTATTTAAGATATGCACATGACGATATTATCGTTGTATGTACATGAAAAAAAAACGTGTTTTTTCTTAAGTAACTTTTTTTAAGAGTGCAGAATTCAGGATTATTTGGAAGTTTCCGTTAAAGATTAATGCTTATGATTTTATATTAAAACTAGCTGACCCAGGTTATAAGATGTTTGCTATTTATTTTAAACTTACCAAACTTTTTTTATTGAAAATTACCAACCAAGCTTACAACAATTGGCACTTGGCAGCATTCACGTCGTAAGGGAAAATTCTTGAATTCCCCGTTCGGTTTATATTTGTTTGAAGTATGAACGCAGCTAACAAAGAGTAATTGAAGAATACTACTTTTTGAAAGCCTTTTTGAAACTTTTTTATGTTTAAACAAACAGTATTTTGTTCATTTCACTTCATTACCTAGTCGTTCAAAGGAAAACTATTTGTGGTTCAAAATACAAAAAAACGGCATAAACTTAATCATAAATGCTAACAAAATTTTCAGTTTATCTGTAGCTAATGTTGAAACTTATATGTGAAAGAAGCACATAATTTGTGACAACTTTGACAAGTATTTAATATAATTTGCATCTCCGAGTGTGGCCGATAAATCTTAAGAGTCAAACAGAGAATTTAAAGAACGAACGTGCTTTTTACAGAGTTGAGCACTTTTTGTTGAGTAAATTCTATTTCGAAATAAAATTGAAAACCTCAATCGTGACGTGACGGACACATCTTATTGTGATATACACTGGCAGGTTGTAAGCAGATAGCCGGAGAAAAAACGAAATATTTTTGAATAATAAAAAAGGATCTTTGTAGTGATGTCGGCTATCGCTTCTGACATTTGATTGATTAAAATTCTTCATGTTTTAAAACAACTACCAAAAGCTTCATCAGAAAAAAATAGAACAAAATTATCAATACTTAATTAATATTAGCTTATACAGAAATTAGTTAAACAATATGAAGGCAAAAACGAAACGTGAACAGAATTATTAGAAAATGAGAATGGATGCATTTTCCTTTCAAAAAATCCATCTTTTCTCCAAGCCTACTTACTTAACTATATCACTAGGACTGATAAATAACGAATCGATTAAACCCCTTTTATTATTTTTCTGGACTCGCCCACCGGAGGTTCCGTACAAATTTGTAGGTACGCAATATAAACGGAAATATTTATTTAGATTTATAAACATATCCGCGTTCCTGAGACAAACGGTCTTGACAGATAGACAGACGGACAACAAACAGATACGTGTTCCGTTTTTTTACTTTTGATGTGCGGAACCCCAAAAACTATTTTCTTCTAATTTTTATATTAGAAAATATGTATGTGTTTCCAAAGTTTAAATCTTATTAATATTTTTAATTGTTGCTCGATAGTAGAAATAACTAAAGATATTATATTGATACGAATTCAGCGCATACGACTGCATTCGTCGAATTAATCTCGTCTTAAAACAATATAATTCCAAAATACACTCCAATTCACTTTTACATATTAAGAATTTGCTAATAAATGGACTGAATAATGGACAGAATATGGGAATAGGTAAAAAAATCAAGCTCTATACAAAGTAGCGTTAAAAGCTCTACATTTGTTATCAAACAACAAGTCAACAGGATAGGTACTTATTTTAATACGGCTTTTTAATTTTTTTAAGCAATTGCAATAACAGTGAAATACTAACAATCGGATTGATAATTTTCTCAAAGAGGATCAACAAACATTTGTGAGTTTACAACAGAAATTGAAAAAAATCAATGTAGAGCAAAAAACTTCTTCACCAAAGACAAAAATATTACACAGCACATGGCGCTATCTTTATGAAAACAACGGAGTTATCAGTACGTTACAAGTGGCGCCAACTAGTGGCCAACTTTCACACCGTTAGCTCGCAGCATGCTTTACTGCTATACCTGTGGCACGATAAGCCGAGTTGATAATGCGTATAGACGTTAGATGGCGCTTTGAGCAGAATAAATATGGAGTAACCTTATTTACATGATTTAACTGTAAAATATTTCAGTTTTCTTTATTAATAAATAGGTACCTACATAACTATACAAAAAATAATGAACAAAGTTTACGCATGTGTAATAACTGTGTACGCTTTTCTATTAATTTATTATCCAGCGTTTAGCTCGCAAAATCTTTACATTTTCTGTTCCAAATAAAGCAAGTGCTTTTTTGGTACCCCTGTTATTTATTAATATATTGCACAGTAGCAATCTTTTCGTGTTACAATATTTCACACGATTAATCCTTAACACTTTTGCAAGCAGGTAAAGATCAGTTAAGAAATTAATACCTATAGTGTTTTTAACTGTAACATTGCCACACTTATGTAGTTTGCAACAGGTACGTATTCTTTCGAAAGTGGATGACCTCTACATTGATGATCTATAGATTTTAATTTGCATGAGTCTTTTCTTAATGGTATTAGTGATGCTGATAGCCGGTACAACTAGTTAATCATACAAGATTAGGACATTAAAGTAAAGTGCTTATAGTCAGGTCAGTGATTGATTCCAGTTTAGCTCAATGCCTGGTTATTTCCAACATTGAAAATGTCACAAGCAATCATCTGGTAGGTATTATTTTAACCAAATAAAAAAAGGTGGAAGGTCCCAATTCTTTCGTATAGTTTTTACAATTTAACTAGTGGGTGTCTGCGAATTGTTTGCGTGGAACAATTAGTTTTCAATACATACTTCCACCCCGCATTTTGCCCCCCGAAACAATGATTTCGGAGATAAAAACTATCATATAAGTCCTTTCTTGAAACTCAAACTAGGTAGGTACCTACCTCTATACCACAGGCTATTAGATGCTTACGCATGATCTATACAAAAGGAGATTGCTCAGCTTCCATACATGTTTGGCCTAAAAACCAATAACCATGAAAAATTGTTTCCTAGATTCGAAATTATATATAAATTACCGTAGAAACGAATATTATCGACGGCCACTCCTGAGAACTTCTATAAACCATATACACTGAATGATTTTGAGGTTATGTTTGCAAATAGGCACAAGTATTAGAATAATAAAAACCAAATAACTTATATAGGAAAATAGGGCAATCAAGCCAAGTACCGATATTATGTATTAGATTCAGGTATATAGAGCATGTAAAATAACAGATAATTGCCTGTTTTTAAAATTAATGCACAAGAGTAAGTTTTAAAATCATGATTATGCCATTGCGACTTTCAGAAGCAATCTTGTTTCATTTGACAAGTGTCTAACTCTAATTACACTAACAAAATGCATGTCAAGGAACTGGTACCTGCTTACCTATGTTATGAGAAACATGGAACTGTTTTCATAATTTTATAAAAACCAATAGGATATTTTCTTAGTAATAATTAGGTTTATAATGGTAAAAGGTAATTCTAATGTAATAATATATTGCGTAGGTTCATGATAGTTCTGATCAATGTGTGAAATATGTATATTCCTGACATAGCTTAAATATTCTGATAAGGTAAATTAATGAAATAAAACAACTTAAGTACTTTTATGTTGCGTTTAATATTACATATCATCTACATTTTGAATTAAAATATCATCGAAATATTTTATCAATCTTTACAAAATAGATTTGTTTTGATGTTATATAAACAACCTCGATCAGTCTTTGTGAATGTTACTAAACCCATAGCCAATAAAAATGATTCGTATGTTTTCCAAACCGGTAAAAATAGAAGTCCTTTTTTAAAATTAATATATTATTTAAAGGTGGCCGTTAAAATCTAATGACTGTAAAATAAAGTATAAATTACGCCAAGAATTACTGTATATGTCAATATTTTATTTGCATTTAGGCCAATTTGACCAATCTCCTTTTAATCCTATAATGCGATTCAAGAATAGGAAAGCCAATGACCTCTATCTGTCAAATGTCGCTTGAAAAGTACGGATTGCAAAAAGAACTTGGAACCTTTTTTTAGTATTCCGTTAATTCAAGAATAAAAACCAAACATTTGTAAACAAACAATAACAAATATTGATAATTAATATCGGTTGATATTTTTTTTCATTTATTGAGCTTTGGTCATGAATGGTTGATAACCTAAATCGTCAACCAAATGTCACTTTAAGTTGCATTCAGAAACTCGATTTCAAAATTTCATTTACATAAAGGATGCATGTGCGTATGTGACCTAGTAATAGTGCATGATTATTCATAACTACTCCGGCGGTAATGCAGAGATGTGCGGAATAGAAGAGCTAAGTAGATTCTGATTAATGTTTTTCTCACAGTCTTAATAAATAAATATTATTAAAAATCGGTGGTTGCTTGTTCTCACTTAATCTTAGTAAATAAGTTTTATTAAATAAAAACTTTATTTGCTCACTCTACTTATTTGGTTTGAATTGACAGCTATGACATCACAAAATGGCGCCCAGTAGGTCCTATTCTTAGTTGAATCGCATTATAATCGGTTCAACGGTTTAGTGTGAGAAGGCAACAGACAGACAGTAAAGCAAACCGACAGGCAGACACATTTACAATATTAAGTATCATAAATTATGGATAACATTAAGTCACGCATAACCATTTATGGATAGATTTTGTGATTATCTATTTTTGTTAATCAGTTTTGCTTCGGCAAAGAAACTTCCCAACCCAGATTGCAGAACAAAATATACTTACAAAGGCAAATGGAACGCACGGCAATGCAGTGGGCGAGGAAGGAAAGGGGAGAAGTGCGGTCGACAAAGCAAATACATATTCAAGGGCGAATACACGCTCGCGTCAGTACGATACAAAGCGTCGTGTTTTGAATACGTTTCGTATATTCCGTGAAGTTTTAATAACAATGCCATCTTGTTTGTTCAAACATTGTAAAAACAGTTCTCAAACTCAAAAAAAGGAAGATGGAATATCATTTCATAGGTATGTATTAGTATTATTTTAGGTATTGCTATTTCGGAACATAAAACCTAGACAAAGATGGTCTAATCCAAAGTAGAATACATCATAATGTTATTATTATGTTTGTTTGTTTATTTTGGGTCATTTCTATTTGTATTTGAATCATTTTGACTTTTCGTAGATTGCATACTTCAGAATAATCAAAATATAACTTAATCAAGTTAATCTGGTTGATGTTAAAAAAAATGAAAAAAACACTAGGGAACGTGATTTTTTCTAAATTTGGTATTGTATTTCAAGAAAACATTCTTAACAAATAAATGGTTTAATTTAGGTATATGTGTTTGATTTCACACACATTGCTTTCAAAAATGAATATTCTTCAAATGCGCTCAGTTAACTACGTTCATACTTCAAACAAACATAAACGAACGGGGTTTTCCTTTTGAATTCTGTACTGTGAAAAATTACAAGTTCCAGGAAAAAAACACGTTTACCTTCATTCATGATTTTAAGTTCTTTTTATTAAAACAAGTCATTACAACTAAAAAATTGACAAATCAGCATTCAAAATTAAAAAAAAATGCTGCTAAAATCTTTAAATCCATACTTATGTTATAAATGCCGCCGTGTCCGTCCGCCTTGGTCGGTGACAGGTCACCTCATCATGGTAAAACTACTGAATCGATTTAGATTTAATTTGGTGTAAATATAGTTTGAGTGCCAGGAAAGAACAGGATAGATTTTATCCCAGAATTCACCCTTTAAGCTGTTGTCCTTTATAATTATAGATATAGAGGTAACAGACACACTTCTTCTTTGCCTGCTTACTAAAGGAATTCAAAAAATAAAGTTAAGTAGGTACCTATAAATAATTAACTATAAATCTGCTGAACGCACAAACCGTGCATGCCATAAAAAAAGAAAAAGAAGAAGAACTATAAATCTCCATAAAAAAAGAAAAAGAAAGAACTATAATTCTATATTAAAACATTTCTACTCCTGTTTTGTTGCAGGTTTCCGACAGATATCGATTTATATGCTGAATGGCTTTCTATTGTACGTAAAAGCAGGAAAGATAATAGTTGGCGCCCGTCAAAATTTTGTGTTGTCTGCTCATCTCATTTTAGAGACGAAGATGTCTATTTTACAGACAAAGGTCGTAGGTTATTAAAAAGAAAATCAAAACCGACACAGAATTTAGGTGTGCCCCCACAATCATTGGAAATACCAAGTGATGCAAGTGGTAGTTCGAAATGTCCAGTAGAAAATGCAACCGTTGAAGAAGATAATGCTGCATTAAATTCCTCTGGTGTTAATCAAAAACCAGAAACCTGTGATGAGGAGAATCTTGACGACACCGAATTGAATGAATCGGACTTACAATCAATATTTGATGATCCTCAAACAAGTAATTTGAGAAGACAACTGAGAAAACATCAGTATTTAAAGCTTGTTACAAGGCGAAAGGTAAAAGCATTACAAGAAACAGTTCGTCGTCTAAGAAAAAGGAATATTTTTCTGAAGAAAACTTTAAAAGACCTTAAACTAAAAACATGTGCACATTGTGGTAGGTACCCAAATCTTTAGAAGGAAAATATTTTAGTTGCAAATTAAATGTTTTTTTTTGTCACTTTTATCTGCGTAAAAAATAGAAGTCAAAACTTAATTTGAAAGTAGAAAGTTGTTTTTTTTTTCTCATAATTGGTTAACATCTATTTAATATTAAAATATTATTTTAATGCAAGGGGTACAAGCGTAAATGACCAGTGCATCCACCATACTAAAATTGCTTGATCTACAAAATTCTTGATTATTAAAAATATGTAGTATACATATATGTAAGAAAACAGAAAAAAAACAATTTATTACCTATACCAACGCTAAAACTGTTATCATACATTTTACTATTAAAATAACAATATCAAGTTATTTTAATGTTTTTTTATTAAATTCTTTATTTTACTTGTTTGTGAAATTATAGTAATAAAGTTTATTACTACTAAAACCCTTTCCTAAATGAGCCTGAGTAACTTCGAAGTATCGATCGTTCGTTAATATAAACGATGGCTCAACTAGTAAGGAATTTAGAAATGTAAACATTTCCTTTAACGTATAACTTTCCGTTATATCTTTCCTAGGACCATTTCCAGTTATTGTAGCAAAAAACGTAGTTACTTCATCGAGTAATGGCTATACGTGGTAATGTACACTAGGCAAAACCAGTTAGGTACTAGACGAAAAAGCTCATCTTAGTTAATTCTCGTTTCCAGCTAATGAAAATGTTGTCATGTTGAAGCAATCCAAAAGTGCGTTTCATTTCATGTGACGCCTTGATTAACAATTAGGTAGATAGTTGCTCAATAGAGCTATTGAACCCTACTCGAGTTCAGTGTCATAGCCTTCATTTCATACCCTTTAAAAAACTTTTGTATAGGTTAACATAACACCTAGAAAAGTTGAAACCAAGAGAAATATGACTTTCTCCCAGTGAATAAAGTTCCTTCCTAACCTCCGTTGGCGTAGATTGATAAAGCCACAGAACAAGGGTTCAAACCGTAAAGTGAAAATGACTCTGGCGATAGTGATACTCTTTTTATCCCTTGTTTTATTTCTGTGTTTTTACCGCACCAAGTTGGATGCGGTAATTTGCTGCAACTTGTATAAAGTAGACAACAAATTTCGATTTGATGTTATGCATCCAGCATCGTTGCTTATTATTTAATTTAAAATAAGAAATAATTGAATTAATCGTAATAATCAAAAATTTTTAAAAATTGTATCAGTAGATAAATGTTATTTAGATTTAAACATTTGGCAGTTAAATGCTTTTAAATAAAAATATAACTAACTGTAACAACTTTAGAAAAAATCTTATTTTGCCACATCATACAGCCCTTACCTTGTTATCAAAATGTTGAAATAATTACCAGTTTCACCCAATCAAAAACTATATTTAAACTAGCTGACCCAGCGAACTTCGTACCGCCCTAAAAAAATAGGGGTTGTCCAGCGGACAAAATTGTGAATCTAAACCATTCTCAGATCCCCGTGAACACACACAAAAAATTTCATCAAAATCGGTCCAGTCGTTTAAGAGAAGTTCAGTGACATACACACTCACAGAAGAATTATATATATAAAGATGTGTTCTAAAATTTTTTATAACCAGGGACATTGAATAATATACATATATATAAAAGGTACCCAATGAATACCTTATTGCAAGTTATCAAACACAAATCATAAAACTTCCTGTATATTTGAAAAAGTTTTAGATTTTTAAGAAAAAAGCTCATAGGTACATATAAGTAGCTCGTACATATGAGGAGCTATATGGCGCAAAAGGATAGCGCGTTCGGCTGCTATCGTTAAAGTTAAGCAATTTTCGCAGTGGTCGGTCATTGGATGGGTGACCAAAATTTAATATCTCGAGCTCCTCCGTGCTTCGGAAGTCACGTTAAGCCGTTGGTCTCGGCTGCATCTGCAGTCGTTAGCACCCACCAATCCGCACTGATCCCGTGCGGTGGGTCATGGCCCAATCTCCCTATTCCATCCATAGGGAAGGCCTGTGCCCCAACAGTGGGGACAGTAATAGGCTGATGATGAGGTACATATAAGTAGAATGAAAGTGTTAAAAATATCAGTAAATTAAAAAGATCTTTTGTATTTTGACACGATTGCCCAAAAAAGAGTGTAATGTTTTCAGTGTTCATGTATGTATGTTTTAACGACACCGATTCGTACGCTGTCCCGTATCAACTGGATTTACTTACAAATATTATTATTTAGCCATGTTATACATCTGTTACAATATTGTAACACCGAACTCATTTGGCGCTGCCACAACATTAATAACAATTTTCACGGTGCAATTCAAAGCACGGTGATACAGTGACCAATTTTTTTTTCAAATAATCATGTCAGTGCTTTTACTTTTTCTTTCTGTTTCTTCCTGTTGTGTCTTAATTGTAGGGTCTCGTCACGGTAACAGTTTTTCTGTCACGATCCGATACTCTTGACTTAACTCAATACTGTATTTACCGAAGTGTAAATCAGCCTTAAGACTACTAATTCAAAAATTCTCGCTTAAGGATGAGCTGGGAGATAGACAGGTCACCTATCTAGGCGCGTAGCTTGCAGTGCGATTAACTGCAATATAATGAGATTCGTGTGTTCACAATTAAGCGAGAAGTGTTTTTAATGCTTTTTTATTTTTAAAGGCAGAGTATTCACTCCTTCTGGGTGAGCTCGCTATACCGTATATTCCATATCTGCCCTCGGGCCGGCTAAGGGTAAGGCACCTTTACAGACATACTTGTCTAGACAGAATAACAGTTTCTTTTGCGTTTATATCTCCAGATTCTAATATGATTTTGGAGAAAAAACCACAAGAAACAAAAGTAATTGTTTCTTCCAGTTTTTGGAGTAATAACCTTATATAAGGTTAAATACTTAAATTTAATGGTAAATACTAAACAGTTTTTTTTCCTAAAGTTTTTTCTTGATGTTAAAGGTCTATTAAATGTTATAAACATTAGATGTTCATACAACAACATTTTATCTGATTTATAAAATTCTGGTGTCGCGGTGTTTGTGGTTAAACTCCTCCGAAACGGCTTTCCTCATGAAATTTTGTGTGCATATTGGGTAGGTCTGAGAATCGGACAACATCTATTTTTCATCCCCCTAAATGTTAAGGGTAATCCAACCCTAAATTTTTTTTCAATTTTTTTTTTCAATTTTAGATAATATTTTTTTTTTATGATACTGCATACAAAAATACATAGATCCCTAAATTTTCAACTTTCTACCACCAACGCCTATTTTTTATGGCGGTACGAAGTTCGCTGGGTCAGCTAGTATATCAATAAAAAGTTATTTATTGTGAAACATTTTAAAAAACTTTATACTGTTCTCCTGTAAAATTAGCAATTATGCAATTATTATGTTATTGCATCAAGGATATGAAATATGGGACCCCACATGAAAACTAAATTAAATTGATTTTTTTAACTAAATATTTAACTTTGTGCAATCATACAAAAACTAACCAAATTTCAGTTCTGTAACGCATTCAGCTTACGATCTAGAGATACGTGACATATGGACAAACAGATAGAGACGTCAGAGTTACAGCAATAGGGTTCCGTTTTGACCATTTGGGTATGGCACCCTAATAAACGACCGTTTTTTGCTTCAGTGTTCTTAATGAGCAAGAGTTTGTTACCACCGACAATTAATCTTTATTACAAACATGTAAGATGTATTGTTTTAAACTTCCACGTCACTAACATCATAGCTATTAACGGGATTGTTACCATGTACCAATTTGCAAGGACCATGATCACGGAGTTACACCGTGATCATGGCGCTTGCAACAGTGTCGAAATATCGGAGACTCATAAAAAACAAGGTACATGGTAACAATCCCGTTAATAGCTATAACATATAAGATTTTCGTCGAAATTATAAGTTAGTCTCCAAACCACCAACTCCAAACACGTACGTATTGAGAAATTCGCCGAAACCGCAACAACATCGATGCGTGCTCGTTCACGCAACACCACGGAACCAATATGAACACCCAGTTCCTGACAGTTTGGCATACTTTCCTGTTTTTACGTCTAACAAAACCGCGCTATGAGGCAAAAAAACTTTGTAACGATCACATGCCATATTATATTAAGTGTCTATGGCAATTTTAGTGTAAAGACAATTGTTAGGTGCTTACAATTAATTTTCTTTAAAGCTATGTACTTCATTTTATGAAAAATTATTCAGTACTAATGAGAATATTAAAATTAGTATTTTTCTTAATCTGAAAGGTTAACATGAATTAAAGTAGAAATTTAAACCTACACGTAAAGACTATTTCTCAAAACTAATGGCCAAAATGCAAAATTTTTAGTTCTTAAATAGTAAACTACCATAAGCAAAATCTACATGAACTAATCCATTAGTAAATAAAAATGACCTTTTATTTTCTTTTGATTTATTGAATGATATTATTAATATATTATAAGTAATGGAAGAGCTCGAAGGCGCAGGTGGTAAGCGTTCGGCCTGCGGTCGCAGAAGTTAAGAAACTTTCGCAATGGTCGATCATCGGATCGGCGACCAAAATATTATTATATCGAGCTTCTCCGTGCGGAGTTCGGAAGGCACGTTAAGCCCTTGGTTCCGGTTGCATCTGCTGTCATTAGCAGCCATTAACTAAATAGACCCGCGTGTTGGGTCATAACATGGTCCAATCTCCCTATTCCATCCATAGGGAAGGCTCCAGAAGTGAGCATATTAATAACCTGATAATGATGATGATTTAATGGAATTGCTATCCTGTTAAATCACAATTATTTGTAATTTCTCGCCATGATTGCCGTATCGTCATTCACAGTGGAGACGCAAGCGCAACTAAATGAATGTCGCCCGCCGACTGACACACTTGCACGTCCGCGATGTTATAATTATATTTTATCAACACCAGCACACGTGGCCCGTACAAGCATATGACACCAAATATTAGCATTATTTTCACTTCATTTACTTTGACACGAATATCATATTTTTTTATTTACACGTAACTACCGGAATAACTCACGTGAATTAAAACTTTGTGCGGTAATATTATTGCTATATGCTTAAACAGGTATTGCACATAGAAAACTTTGCTATAAATAAACTACTTACTTATTGCTTCAAAGAAATATATTTATAATCAGGGAAATCTTAAGAAAGAAAACTTTGAAAGCAATATTTAACTCCTATGAAAATATTATCTATTTCTACCTATATTTACTTCATAGTCAAGTTATCAGAGCATGCAGGTACGATATAGAAAACGTACAATTCGAAGGTCTTGTGACAAGTATCAAGTTTTATGTAATGTAATACATTGCTCTATATTATTGCAGCGATCTTTAAATATCTGATCTATGAGATTTATACCAAGATTGGGCCTTGTTAATTTAATATTCCGAAAAATATATTATTTCAAAATGTTTATTTATATCGATCCAAAGAACTTTTTACTCGTCTCGTGTACACAGGTATTAAATTGAGTTAGGTACTAGGCTTTGCTATCCGAGCGAATGCACTAGCTAGTCGAGATAGTGATTACGTCAGCATCATGGATTCAGGTGTCATGGACTGAAGACTGTATACATATACCAAAAATTCGAAAGAAGTTGGTTTTGTTCGTAATAGTACCTACCTCAATGTTGAATACTGTGTCATTAAAGTTTGTTTAAATGAATATTATGTGCGTCAAAGTCCTCTATCCTAAGCCTATTTAAGTACTGCTACTCATGAAAGCTCATGAATCAATAAAAAAAACAGAATACATTAAAGGAAAAATACATGTAGGTACCAATGTTTACGTAAGCACGTGAGGGGGGAGTAAGGGCTTTGCTTACTTTTGCTGACAAGGGGGAGGAGGGGGTAAATAATTGTAATAAATCTGCTTACGTAATACCTGAATAAATAATAAATAAATATTTCCAACACTCACACCAAAGTAAGCACTATAAGGCTTGTGTTATGGGATACTAGGGTAACGGATAGAATACACATAGTTTACATACATATATAAGTATATTTATATAGAAATACATATTTAAACATCCATGACTGGAGTACAAATGCTCGTGTTCATCACACAAATATCTGCCCCCACCGGGATTCGAACCCGGGACCTCTCGAGTCGGCGACGCCATGAAACCCGGCGTACAAACCACTCGGCCACGGAGGTCGTCATAGATATAAGAAATTGTTAAATCGTATCAAAAAGCACGAATTGTCGCTCGAAGTGAAATTTTTGTCTTATAATTTTTAATAACTAAAGTGGAATACTTTATAAAGTCCAATGAAATGCAACAAGTAATTAGTTGAGATAATGACATTGTGCGTTTTACTTAAAAATAAATAGCGTTCGCATAATGAAGAAAGTGAATACCTACCTCATTATATAGCTGTTTTATTAGTCGTTAAACTTCTTCGCGCACCATACATGAAGAGAAAACATTAAACGTTGAAATTGTCGCATAGAAAGAGAGGCATTAGCTTCAATAATAACTTATGTACATTTAAATGTGTCCTTCTTTTTGAATGTAATATGATGATACTTCAGATTCAAATACATTAATTTATATACTACTAGTGGCCTGCCCTCGCTTCGCTTCGGTGTAGAGCTGTAGTGTAGACTAAAATGCCTCTTCATATAATTATATAAAAAAAAAAAGGTATATTTGCCTTTTCCAAACTTCTATTGACATTTTGTCACTCAATTGTTGTACCTTCCCGGAACCTCTCCACTAGCATTTGAAATTTATGGTATGGTATTAAAGTTCAAATTGACTTTGAAGTATTATTACGAATCGTTTGTATTCCCATACGTATAGAAAATTGTTTTTGGACTTTTTAGGCATTTTTTTTAAATTTTCTTTCTGCGTAAGAACCATCCTCGTACTTAAAGGAATATTCTCAAGAAAGAATTATCGAAATCGGTGCAGGTGGTCTCGAGATTTGCGCTTAGCAACTCATTCAGCTATTATTTTTTATGTTATAGAAGATATACTCCAGAAATTTAAAAAGAAAGGTACTAATTACAGCTACACATTTTATATAGACCAATACCAAAAGATACTCATAAAATAAAATAACATTTATCGTGAGTTCTAAAATGGTGTTCGTCGTAATAGATGGAAGTCTTTAATATTCGTTCTTTCATTGAGGCTTATTACAGTCATCTTAGTAGTACTTACAGCGGGCTACACTTTCTCGACACCCAGTGTCTATTTTGCGTGGGGATTGGCATCAGTCCTACCATCCCAGCTCCTCCAGAAAGCAACATTTTTACAGTCATGTGCATCCACGGGGTAGGAGGTCAGGGACCTAACAGGTGTCAGTTTGTTATCGCAAACCTACGATGGCCGCTTACCATCAGGCGGCCCATATGCATGTTTGCCACACTTTTAACAATAAAAAAAGGTTATGGAATCATAATTAGAAAACCGGCGATTGCGAATTCGTCTCCATAGCGTCGTCAGGGGTCGTTACACGTGGTTGAAAATCACTTCCGACCTTTGTCGTCAATTCACTTTCTACAGCCCGTAACCCAAATAGCCAAAGTTGCATTACGCTTTCGTGTCCAACTACTTAAGTATGGCTTGACGATCCATAAATAATTCTGTATGGACTACCTACAATTGTCCGCGGGCCTAATGAAAACCATAACAATGCTGTATCAAACGGGAACTTTCGGAGATTTCTTCATACCGCTTTTGTTTTTTTTTTCAGTAATTATTTATTATGAAAATATCGATGAGTTGTTCTAGAATGGTTTATTTTGTACATAGCTTAATATAAACTTCCTGCTTATGGAATCCCCTCTAGTTTTTGTGCTTGGATTTCTGATTTCTCCTTTAAGTACTTTATTAAATGTAGGAAAGATTTCGGCCACGATTTTGTTCTTGATGTACCTATCTATGATTTTCAATAAGCTTGAGTGAGAGCGCAAGCACGATTTTATTTTAACGCGCGTATTTGCCCAAGATTACCAAAAAATATAATGTAAGTCTCGGCTCGTCGCAGCTGAGCGCCGCGCCCGCCACGCCGGCTGCCCCCTTGATCCTTGCGCCATCGGCTCTAGCTTTATTAGCCTGTTGGTAAATCAGGCCCTGGGTTCCGCACTTAACACAGCAGATAGAGGGGTTCGTTGGTGTGCCCCTTAAGGGCGCCAACGTCTGTAAATAGAGGTTTTGTCTGCGTGTTAAAAAAAAGATCATCGGCTGGCGACGAACTTGTCATCATCAAATTAATGTCTCCGCTACACAGGACGGAATAGGGAGAACATGCCGTGACCTGCCACACGACTAGGTACAGCAGATGGATGGTTACCTAACGATTGCAGATGAAGATGCCTTTGACGTGCCTTTGAAATCGGCCATTCCAAAAGTTGCTTAATTTATTTAAGTCGTCAGATCAAACGTAGCCATTGAGTTCGTATTTAACAGTAAATTTATTACCGAGTTTAAAAAAATGGCATATACGAAATTTGCCTAAACAAGGTTTAAAACAGTGTGCAACTTTTTTATAGTAAGACCGTTAGATTTTACTTAAAATCAACATGTTTTATCTACTATTTCAGTAGATTGCTTATTTTATCTATTCTACAAAGATTGTAAAAACTTACAGCCACTCCTCATCAACGCCACATTGTGGTATTAATACCATCCGGACACAAGTGACAGGTTGCCGGCCCCTCATCTACTGACCTTTATATTACCACGGAATAGATAAAATTGTCTTTTTCACGTATACGTCAGTTTCTCTCTGCAATTTTTTAAAAATTATAAGGTCTTCTACTTTTATTCTAACAGAGACAAACATAAAATGCCTTAAAGGTATAGATGACTAACGGTCAATATCATTACATTACTGAGAAAACTCTAGTATTACGAGTTTGAATGGTGAGTCATTCTGAACTAAGCTTGGAGGACGGGTGTTTAGCTTTGTTTTTGCGAATAACTTGTAAGCTATGTGCCTTCTTCAAAGTTACATCTGGACATAATCTTTGTAGAACAGAATTCTTCGACAATCAAATTGCTTAATAGTACAATCAATCTGTCGAAAAAAATATCGTTTCAGTGAAAAAAAATACCTAAAGGATAAGTCTTGTTTTTTCTGTTGCTAAATGACGTCAGTAAGCTACCTTGGCGATGGCATGTTCAACTCGTAGGCATTTTTTGAAAAACTCAAAAAAACCCTCAAAAATTTTTTGAAACACATTTTTCTTAAATGCATACAGCATTTTAGAAACTTTTTTTTCGACCGTAATTGTAGAGGGCGTTGAGTACTACAATTTATATCATTGTTGCAATCTCGTACAACAAAAAATGCGCATTGTAGGTGGCGCTAAAGTCTTAAAAAAAGTGTTTTTTCACGTTTTCAACCTGTAAATATCATTTTAATGTAAAACTTTAAATGGCAAAGTTATTTCGTACATAATTACCAACAACTTTTGTATAAACATTTCTTTGTATTACTTACCGTTTTCAAGTTATAAATTGCGAGCGGTTTTGGGCAGTTCAAGTACATATTTGCAGTGCACATTTCAATGTACGTTTTACTATTTTTTATTTTTTTTCATGGTTGTAATAATGAAAAGAAAAAGTCTCCATAGGACCGAAAAAATTACCGTTAGTAGCACTGTGTTGTATACGTAGCGCTGTATTGCACTGTAACTTGAAAACTGTAAGTAATTTAAAAAAAATGTTTATACAAAAGTTGTTGGTAATTATGTACGGAACAACTTTTCCATTTAAAGTTTTCCATTAAAATGATATTTTCAGGGTGAAAAAGTGAAAAAACACTTTTTTTGAGACTTTAGCGCGACCTACAATGCGCATTTTTTGTTGTATGAAATTGCAATAATGACATAAATTGTAGTACTCAAAAAAATAAGACTTGCCCTTTAGGTTTTTTTTTCACCACTCAACCTACAGATTGACTGTACTATAATTTACTGAAGAAGTAGGAAGATTGTTTTTGTGACCTCTTTGCCTATAATTTTTACTATTAATCGTTGTATATTTTTTTATGCCTAAACAGTAGGACACGACGAGTTTATTTTTATTGTATAGTCATTATTTTTACATCTTTAACATTTGTAATGAAAAGTGACTTCATGATTTATCTCATATTGAAGTCATTTTTCAATTTTACGACTCTGTATATAAAACAGGGAGAAATAAACAGCCCTCGCCGAGTTTCTGGCCGGTTCTTCTCAGTACAAGGTCTCCCGCCGTAGATTGGCGATCCGATGGCGTAGCTCTTCGACATTCACAAGTGCTTGTAACAACAGCCTACACTGATTAAACGATATTATACTTTGAATTTGAATTGTATACAGAAATAGTAATTGCTAAACTTTTTCTATTTGAATTAGTTTGATGGATATCAATTCTCTTTTTTTATACTTACTTACAATATGAATAAACAAAAACTAATATTTCCAAATTTTCCATCGATTTTCCAAAAGTTTTCTTTCAAACAAACCTTGTCCTAGCAAATACGAGCCCAACAAAAATAAAACAAATCTATCTCATCATCAGCCTATTACTATCCCCATTGCTGGGGCACAGGCCTTCCCTATGGATGGAATAGGGAGATTGGGCCATGACCCACCACGCGGGCCTAGTGCGGATTGGCGGGTGCTAACAACTGCAAATGCAGCCGGGACCGACGGCTTAACGTGCCTTCCGAAGCACGGAAAAACTCGAGATAGAAGATTTTTGGTCACCCATCCAATGACCGACCACTGCGAAATTTGCTTAACTTCAATGATCGCCCAAAGCGCTAACCACCTGCACCAGCGAACTCCTAATCCAAATTTATCTAACCATTCTGAAATAATGTTACGACGAACATAGTTTAACACATATGATTTTCACTTCTTATCCGGGAAAAATTAAAGGTGCCAGTTGGATTCTCAAAAACGAACTAGTACTTAAATAAATTAATGAATCTTTTAATAATAATAGTTATCATCTGTCACATAATTTCTTATATGATCCTCCCTTTCATTTATGTTTATTTTTGTTTTTACGGATATGCATATTACAAAGGTCTATTTGTTTGTAAATCGATGCTGTGGGTAAACAACGGAACAAATACAAAGGTAACTTTTCGACTTTCACAATCTGTCGGGTCGTTAACAATCTATTCAATAAAGCATAAAGTTTATTGTTATAATATGAACGGCGTGATATCACTTTAGTACTTGTGTATTTATGATCACTATAAATTGTAAACTATTGATGGATATCTCAATATAGAGAACAAATATAAATTAATACATTTTTTGTTGCGAAGGAAAATTTTATGACTTCCAGAGAACGAACTTATATATAATTCGGATAATAAAATTGCTTACACATTCCTGATTTATTTATCATTCGGCGAAAATAATTTATAGAAAAATACATCGAATCGTCAATCGAGTTTAATTGAGATAATTGATCAGATACGGATGTGTACGATACCGGTTACCATGAAATTCATGAATCGTGACAGGCCCTAGGCGGGCCTGTTACTAAATATGAAAGGTGACCTTCAGTCGAGTCACCTTTATAATAAAATCACTGATTCTACTGTATTGACAGCATATTCCTGTACTCAAACCTCGCTACGATATAAATTTATTAAGTTAACATTATATTCAAATCAAAGGATACGTTGTTAGCTTAGAAATCAATTCAAATATAGTTAATCGCGTACATTGGCGTTCATTATTGAGATACCTAATTACAATGTCATTATATTTCATTTTTAGTTTGAATCACCCAATTTGATTATATTATATAGGATACAAATAAGGGTCATACAAAGAGAATAAATAAATTCATAATAATTAATTATTTCATGGTCGTCATTTAATTTTAAGACCATAAAACCAGTTAAACAATTCATCATAATCTTATTTTTCTTAGAATTGTATTCGATTTAAATATGACGCTTGCTTCTTTAAAATACTTTTTTGAGAGATCTTCTAAGCTTGTGTTGCAGCAAATTACCTTAACTTTTACTGTTCGGTTAAAGTACTGTTAGGTAAAAAAATATTCGACAATAGTCAAAATGAAGTCATAATTTGGCAGTGACAATTAACTGTCCAAGTGAAGCCACTTAAAATTAACATTATCTTTAACTGGCTCTGTGGTCTTGGAATAAAACAAAAAGTCACATTTATCATAAAAAAATTTTTTTTGATCGACGCAATGATAACGTGTAATATATTTTAAAATTTGTTGTATATGATATAAATCAAAATCTCGCTACTGAACAAATTATATTGGTAGCACTGTCCTCATTTTAATGCGGAAATCGGATTAACATACTTAAATATTTTTTTATGGAAGTGGGCGCCTGCCAGATATCGAAACTTTCTTCAAGTAAAACTTATTCTTAAAAGAAAAAATACCAACTGTTAACGTATTTAAAAAAAAAGATGAATTAACTATTACAATCCGTTCACTGAATTCAGTTGCTGTAGTGTCTCCCATTGACCATTAAACCAACGCAGTTCACAAAAATGTGAATCAAATAAAAATTAACACGGTTTTCACGATGTCGCCTACTCTAAGGTCCTGGGTTCGAATCTCGATAAAAGCAAATATTTGAGTTTATTTTTGTAAGTTGATAACATCGTTGGATCTTAAAATATTTTTTTACAGAGTCCACCAGAAACCACTGAGAACTTCCAAATAAAATGGAAACAGGACTTTTGCATGTTTTGGCAAGTTCTCAGTGGTTTCTGGAAATGCATATTCCATAAATTCAACTAAGATTATCGTAAGAATCCATAACCCAATTTACGTATGGGAGAGGTATCAAACATGTATTTTCTAAAGATTTTAATTACCACTGTTTGCGTTACCAAAATGTGTCTATCAAAACTGCAGCTTTCTGGTAATACTACATTAAATAGTCTTCGAACTGAGCTATTTACTCGTATATACAAAAATAAGAAGAATAGAAAAATCTTATCTTTGTATCCTAATATTGTTTGCCCCGACTGTTAAAGATTTTGGTAAATTCCACGGGAGCTAAATAGGGGTGTTGGAAAACTAATCAGGTCTAATATAATTAGTAACTAAGACATCTGTTTTCATTATATGTTTTAAGGCAGAAAAGCATGTTTAAATGACCTATTTCACTCAGAAGAGATTAAAGAAATGCGTTGAAGTTATTACGACACAATTTATATAAACATAATGACGTCATTGCATTCATAACCTGTTATTTCGTTATCCTCAACCTTTCTCGCTCTTAAGGTTTTTGCTACCGTTTCTGAGAAGGCTAAAACTTCAGATAGATACAGTGATACAGGTAAGTAACAAAACGTTCTTCCTAAATTCACTTCTGTAAACGAACTCTTAAGAACGATGATACTATACCAGCAAAAAGTGTATAAGAAAGATGTATTATTTTATGTATTTCTTGGTGCAACTTTTACAACCTATATCGAGGGTGACATTATCTTTAACCCGAGATGTCAGATACAAAGTGGCTTACTTTTATCATAAATATTTTAAGATACAATTTTTGGAAAAACTCTCAGTAAAGTAATATGTAGGGGAGAAGGAGACACCTTAGCACAAGGGCAGATTTGAACGTGTTGATTTCTGAACGTAACTTTATGTTAATTTATGCCGTAACTACATTTTAATATTGGCACCACTGGCTGTGACAAACGTCAAGTAACAAAGAGCGCGCGCGCGGTTCGTTTTCAACCTATCGTCGTATTTGTACCGGTGAAGTAAAAAAATAAAAATAAATGTTGTAAGGGATTTATTACTATCACGTGAGTAAAGGTTTCCAACTAATTCTTTCATAAAATTGACCAGTACTTATTAGTTTTCAATCCACCTTGTAGTTTTTGCTTGCCAGTTATTTCACTTTTTTTTTATAATATTTTATCTTCCAAGTGACCATGGGGCATTATAGATTGGTTAGAACATACAAAAATAAGTGGGAGAGTACAATTAGTAAAGATGATGTCCAAAATGCTGTATTATGCGTCTTTTTCTGGTTTTTAACCCATTGTTCGAAACTGCCCCATGTCGATTCAAATGTGCCCCCATGGGGACGCAGATTAATATATAAAACGGTACATTTCATACGTAAAGGCAAAGGGAACAAAACGTCCACACAGCCTGTTTAAATGTTGTTACCACAGATTACTTTAGTCAAATTGACACCATGGACGAAGCACCGAAATCCTTTACAGATCACGAATATTCAATTAGTGTTTCATTTCTTTGAGTTTTATTGTTTACTTGTATGCCGGCACTTTACTTGGCTATTTGATTTGCTATTCGTAAACTCGTTATAAAGGTGAAGCTCAACAAAGTAAAATCACACAGGTCACATTTAAATAATTTTACTAATATTGTTACTCTTGGATTTATACTGCTAAAACAAATACTTATAGTAAATAGTACTAATTATACTATCTAATCTACTGCCGAGTGAATTATGACGTTCAAAAGAACATGTCAAAAAGATTGTTTTTTACTCATAATACAATTCATTTTAAAAAGAATATGAAGAAGAAAAGCATTTTTAAGCTGACAACTACAGTTTAAGCAGGTACCTACAATTGTAATTGAAACTATTATATTCGTGGCGGTTTAAACATATATTCTTTTCCTTCGTTATATGTAATACTAAAAATATATAAACCTTAAAATATGAAATTATTAAGCAGGAGAGAAAGCGCGGGAAACCTTCAACTTAGGCGGACGTACTTTTTGGCAAGAAATTTTATTAATTTCTATTATTAGTCATTGGGATCAGATAGGTCCTTAGTTTAGTGTATATTTTAATATTTATTAGTAGTCTATAAATATATTCGCTGTATTGGTAAGTTTTTAACATTTATTACGTATGAATGACCCTTTAGACCCTGGGGGGACAGTCCCCCAGGTGTCGCATATTGTTACAATTCCATTTGATTGTAATGAAAAAGAAATGGAAACAGAGGGCTCTTTAATAGACACTGATGCTTCTGTGAAAATTATTACAATAACAGTACTAATGACAATTTTGACAAACTTTCGCAAATTATAAATAAAACTTGTAAACTACTAAAGAAAAAAAAATGGGATGGTTGGAAGGCATTTTGTTCTTCCTTGGCCCCTGATATTTCCCCATCTGCTATTTGGACTAATATCCGAAGATTTAGATCGGCGTTCAGAGAACCAACTCAAAAGTTCATAAATGAGGAAGTGGCTGATAAATTCCTCGATAAATTAGCTCCCCCTTTTGTTTCCCCGGATAATACACCTTTATTTAAATCTATTAACAACACGATTGATAATTTATCTCATGACCACGGCCTCAACTCTCCTTTTAGCCTAACTGAACTAAAATGTGTTTTGTCCTATGTAAAAGATTCTGCCCCTGGGAGTGATGGAATCCCCTATTCATTCATATCCCACTTAAGTGACGACAGTCTTATTTACTTATTACAAGTGATCAACTCTATTATGGTTAATAACGAAATTCCTATATCATGGAAAACTCAGGAATTAATTCCCTTATTGAAACATAATAAACCTCCTGCAGATCCAAATTCTTTCTAAAATAGCAGAACACTTAGTTAAGAACAGATTGGAATAGTTCTTAGAAAGTAAAAGTAAAAAGTTCTTGCTTCCAGCCAGTATGGCTTTCGAAAAGGTAAAAGCACCATGGATAGCATAGGCATTTTCACCACTGATATCAGATTAGCCTTCTCAAATAATCATTCCCTTCTTGCTGCATTTATTGATATATCTGGTGCTTACGACAATGTGGACATTCAAATCTTAAAAAACCAACTTATAACACTAGAAGTTCCTATGTTTTTGATCGATTTCATAATCAAACTTCTTTCGGAAAGATTGATAAAAATAGATATGGGAGATGGCAATTTTAAATCTAGGCTGACATGGAGAGGACTACCTCAAGGTTCGGTTTTGAGCCCTTTACTATACAATGTCTATACGTATGATTTGGAATCTTACATCGCAGGCAGAGCTAACATTTTACAATATGCGGATGACTTAGTTTTTTTTGTATCCGGATCATCTATTATTGAATTAAGTCAATCTTTAAGTAATGTGTTAACACTCTTAGAATCATGGTTAGATAATAACTCACTGAGTTTTTCTGTTTCTAAAAGTTGTGCCGTCTTATTTACAAGAATACGATCACCCCCATCATTTTCTGTACATTATAGTAATGACATAATTCCAGTGTGTAATGAAGCTAAATTTCTAGGAATCATTCTAGATTCCAAATTAACTGGATTATCACATTGCTATTATGTATCAGCTCGATGTGAAAAATTATTAAACGTTTTAAGATGCCTATCTGGTGTTTGGTGGTGAGCTCATCCATCAACACAAAAGTTAATATATAATGCTATTATCAGAAGTATCCTTGATTATGGAACTTGCTTTCTGGAGCCCTGTAGTGCATTAGCACTAAGTAAGTTGGCATCCAGTCTAAAGCTCTTCGCATTGTAACGGGCGCCATGAAGTCAAGCCCTATTAATGCACTCCAGGTTGAATGTGTGGATCCTCCTTTAAAACTAAGGAGACAATTTTTATGTGATAAATTTCTATTTAGAGCTCTTCAACTTACTGACCGGGTGGTCAGAAAGTTGAAGAGCTCTAAATAACTAAACATAATATAAAATTATAAGTAATTTATAAGAAATAATATAATGTATTTTATATACTTAAAAAGACCTATTACTTACGTTGCAAATTAATTTTACGTACTTACCTAATCCTAATACTTCCAAATTCCGTTTCACAACCTTTTTATTTCATTATTTTGGTTTCCTTGCCTTTTACCCTGTCGTGGCCATTGCACAAACCGTGCGAGCCATTATAATAATAAAAAAAAAATTAAGCAGGAAATCAGTGCAGCATTAAGTAATATTATTTTTTAAAATAAATTGTGCTTTTACGTAAAAATTAACAATACGAAGCCTTAATTCAAAAGCCCTTTTTGAGGCACATTTCTTATTGCGCAATAAAGGCGAAATGTGTAATTCTCCTTTAAAACCCAATACCTACTTATCTTTATTTTTTAAAGAGTTCGTTTTGATACCGTACTTTATAATTATGATGTTAATATGATAATAATTAAAACTGAATGCAGCTTATATGTATCGAAAAGATAATCACGGTCGAACATAGGCGTTGTTTACCTTCGAGCCTGAAAAGGTTAATAGATTTGCTAAGGCTGCTATAATCTCTCCATTAATGCGTGTTGGCGTTAATCGCACTCGCGCATACGCAGCATGGATTTATTACCTGTAACAAAAGCAAAAATCAATTACTCGCTACACAAGCAAATTTATAATAAGTTTACTTTTTAAATAGGCAACAATTGTAAACTACTACGGTATCAGAACCATTCCAGCCAGTATGTATTCTACTGTTTATAAAACTTAAAAAAATGTTGCGTGAATCGCCGTTCCGATACTATCAAGTGTAACGGTCAAGTCTTGCAGTAATCTTGGAATCTGCGTGATCGGAATTGACTGAATCATTCATACGTATCAACGGGTGTCGTAAAATATAGTACCACATATTGTGAATATCGATACAGTTTCCGCATTACACAATCACTTTCGGTAAGTTACAATATTAATATGGTGTAGTTATCGAACGTTGTTTTTAGGGTACTTTGAGTAATAATATATATTTTTCAGGTAACTTTTGTAGTAGTAGTGATCTTATTTTAAATGATTAAAATAAATATTTTAGAAATGAGAATTTGAATAGAACTGGGTCATAATTTCTACGACTTTCAGTAGCGGAAAGTTATAAAACTGGTTTTGTGTATCCATTTTATTTTTGTTGATTAACCCAATAAAAAAACATGTAATCCGCACCACCTTCACACGGGTGCAAGATAAATTCTATTTATAAAAAAATACCATCCTTATTTTCAAATCTTGTTCTGAAAATCTATACTTGTTTGGTGGGTTGAACGCGCTAATCCCAGGAACTACTGGTCCGAAATATTCTTTGTATTGGATAGTGCATTTATCGAGGAAGGCTATAGGTTATATAGGTATATAACACCACGCTACAATCAGTAGGAGCGGAGCATCGATGAAAATTGTTGCGAAAACGGGGAAAACTATTCCATTTTTGAGCTTCCGTTGCATATGCTGCGTAAACGGTTAAAGTTACACAAAAAATGACTATGACGGAATTTTCCCCTTTAGGAGTTCTATAAAAAGTCCGCGGCAGCATATGTCCATTTTTTAAGTTCGACTCACTATTCACTTTTTCCTCAAATTAATCACATTCATCGACTGTAAGGCGACGCGTAGTTAGCCGGGTCAGTTGGTTAAAAATATAAACCAACGCCAAATCGGACGTGCTGTATCCGATTTCGAGTAACGATAAAAAGTTTTTATATGTAACAACGTAATTGCCACTTCATTCATATAAAAGACATTAACACAATTAAATATTTTACCTTAAATTGGGGCTTTAGAATTTGGTGAGAAAGGAAAGTAGTTCTTTCCATTTGACATAGTAATTAGGATTATGTATAATATAATTGGATTTTTAGGGTTCCGTACCTCAATCGGCAAAAACGGAACCCTTTTCGGATCACTTGGCTCTTATAATCTACTGGCCGATCAAGCTTTTTTCATGTTAAAAGACAAGCACATGGCCCGTCTATTGGTAAATGGCACCATCCTGTACACACTTGGGATATCAAAATATCATTTGCGCCGTTGGCTACCCTGACCCAATCCCCTACCCAGTGGAACCCTTTTTTTTTTTTATGTTGGGAAAATGCGTTATGCATACCCCGCCGGTATGTGGCGGGGTTATGTGGGACTCCTCCTCCCCCAAATCCCGCCCACCCGCCCAGCCAGGCTGGCTCGGCGGCTGTTCGGGATGAGGGGGGGGGGGGGGGCTACCCACTAAAAACCCAACAGTGCTCCCTCGTCTGCCGGAACGGGTTTTGTGGGATCCGGGTGACGCTCCACGTTACCCGGCAGAGGTTCCTCCTCCTCCTGATGGTCAGGGGGATGCCCTGGAGCACCTAGGCATCCTCCCTCGACGGGTGAGACTGCGCAATGCGAGCGACGGACTACCCTGTCCGCCGCCCGCAGTCCCATTAGGGTGGAAAGAGGCGGTCGTACTGCCGCCGTCTTCCCCCCGGTCGTCGGCGACGGAGAGGACCGGCCCGGGCGTCCCCCTCGCGGGCCCTCTCTGCTGTCTCCTTCTGTAGGATGACTTCCTCACAACCCAGTAGAACCCTGGAACACCGACAGAAATATAACACCACCAAACGGTAGTGTGGAGGTGGAGGTTACTTCCCCAGACAAGCGCTCCAATTCGAGCGGATATTCCGCTATGTTCTACGTCACTCAAGTTGAAATTTGGTACATACAAATAAAATTATACATATATTAGGTAACCGGTGCCATGCCAAGCTAAGCAGTAAATGGCAAGTCAGATCTACCAATATGCATAGCACCGACTCCAATTAATGATAATTTGACTTTAAATGTAGATAAAAGTAAAAATATGCATTATTTTTTAATTTTAAGTGTTCTTGTTCATATGAAGTCGGTTTTTTACGCATTTAACATGTTTAAACATGTAGCAGACATGTTTAAACCTTAAGAAAATTTTACTAGAAAAAAATCTGTCTGAAACCTGGCCCGAGTGGAATTTTATCTTAGTAAGATTTTATTAAGGTTTGTCATTATCAATTTTCTATATAAATAATTAACTATTAAAATGATTGGTGATGTCCGGCGAACTATGACGCATCATTCAAACTTCAGTGGTTTTTCGATGTGTTCTTAATGTAAAAAATATTGATCATATATTTTTAGAAAAGATAAATAAACAAAAATTAAACTTGGGATTTCTTATAAGCCTGGTGACACCACAGCGAAACCAACTGTTCCTAATGGTATTGGTTCAAAGGAATCGTTGTCTAATTCGCACAAAGCAACGGTAACAAACTGTGGATACGTGCGTGGGCAGAAACAACGAGTGCCTGCGCTCGCGCATGATACGCGCGATTGATTTACATTCTGTCCCACATTTGGGGCCAACGATCTTAAACGTTGCAGTTGGTCAACTATCAAGGCCTGATGTTTAATGAATTCTATCTACCTACCCACTATTCAAAATATAGGTATATTTTGGAAAAAATAATTATTGCTGCGTATTCATATAATATCTAGCGATGTACCCCGGATTGCAAATGGCATTCAAGTATTATATAGCTTACCACTGGTTAAATAATAATATTAAAATCGATTTAGCAGTTTTTGATTTTATTCTTTACAAACGGGAAAAAATACAAACCAGATTTACTACTATAGAGATTTATTTTATTTTAAGTAATTTTAGTTTATCTGTAATCAACTAAACATATTGAAACGAAATCGAGTAAAAACATACAAATTAACGTGCGTGCTCAATTACAGTGACATGATTATTTGGTTACGTAAAAAACTTAAGATATTACGTTGCCCTGTTACGGTTAAAAATACACCAGTATTTTAGGTCACCTCGCCATGTGCTTTCTCATACACAGTACAAAAAACTGAGCTTTTTAGGGTTCCGTAACCAAAGGGTAAAAGCGGGACCCTATTACTAAGGCTCGCATTACGGAATGACAGCTAAGTGTTGATCTTTACTTGAGTATAGTTGGAAAGGGATGTCGTTATGTATAGCATACGAGCCTAAGACTCCACTGACCGTCTGTATGTCTGCCACCAGGCTGTATCTCATGAACCGTGATAGCTAGACAGTTGAAATTTTCACAGATGATAAATATTTAAGTGGGGATCCCATACAACAAACGTGATTTTTTGCCTTTTTTTTGCTCGATATTATGATATAGTGTCTAATGTTATATAAATAATGGTACGGCCTTTCCCGACTCGCACTTTATTTAATTAAAAGGGACTGATACAAATAAAAAAGTTATTGTGAACATAAATATAAAAAAAAGAATATTAAAAAACAAAACCTCTGCTAAAAAGAACACCCAAATAAATTATGTTTCCATTTCTAGCAGAAACAACACTCTTCCGAATGAGTTTTTTTAAATTTTGATTACAGTTATATGTCTGGTATCAATCATTTGCTGATGGGTTTTGTATGTTGGCTCTGCCATACGTGTTATGCCACGATTCAAATCTTTGGTTATGCCCATGTTCGTCACATAATTATGATCTTGACCTATTCTGACTATAATATCTTACTCGTAACTGCATTCCATCGAATATGTCTGGTCTTCCAATTATTAATTTAAGTAGGAATACTACTGTTTCATGATTTCTTTACCTAGTATAATCAGAGGTACCTTATGTATGGCCCGATTATAATCCTTTATATACCGTTACTTTAGATTCTCTTTCTCTGCGGTATATTTTAAGAGTATATTAATATATATTATATGTCGTAATGGATATTATGTCGCTGTTATATTTCATTTCATATAAGTAGGGACTGTACAACAAGGGACACAATGTAACATATGGAGGAATATCTGTATTTTATCAGCCATTTGACATCCGATGACAGCTGCTTAAGATGACGGCTTATGAAAGTAATAAAACACGCCAAGAGAGATTATAGACAAATAATAGTAGTGGAGGCCACGATGCTAAATGATTTTACTCGAGCGTCGTGGAGACCTATTGAATTTTGAAGATCAGATGGTAGAAAGAAAAAAGGTTATATGTTGCATACCCTTTTACCGGTGGAACAATCGTCTAAAAGCTCTCAAAAATGTAAAAAAAAATAGTCACATGGAAATACCGGTTAACCTGCCGGTTTGCATGGTGGGACTAGGCGTACGGATGGATTGAAAATGGGGGAAAAAAAATTTCTCGAGCGCGTCAGATATTCAGAGGGGATGTTAAGTGAGCCTAAACGAAGCTCAGATCCAAAAGTCTGATGATTCGGACGCGACGCAAGCTCGTGACGGCTTTTTGAAAATGCAAAATAAAAACGCCATCTGGAAATACTCAAGCGCATCAGATTTTCAGACGCGCTCGAGTATTTCCGTCTATCGTTTTTTTTTACTATTCTAAACAGCTGGGCTACGCCCGCGGCACTACATGGAGAACTCAAATTTGGTAGAGGTACTCAACTAGATGTAAGTTATCTTCCCATATATTAATCTGCCGCGCTCGAGTAAATCCCCAAATCCCCTCTTGGGCTCCCCTATTATAAGTAAAGGACAGTGATATAGATATATAGAGACTTAAGTGGGAGACAGCCCCTACTTGATAATTCTTAAGTTAATGATTCGCCTATTATTGTTAAACTAAAAAACTCTATGTTTGTATATAAAATGAATGTAAGAACACTGCCAGCGATTAATTCATTTGCTGAAATAACCTTGTATGACTACAAAATGATTTACATAAGACCTCATAACATAATTACATGTCCAGTAAGGTACGTAATTCAGTCGCATTCACATAACATACGTAGGTATCTATGTATAAGAATGTACACAACTGCAAAATTATGCATCTTATTTAGATCCTTTTGCACATTATAACAAAACTTAGTATGAATATAGCATACAGGGTTGCCAACCGTACGAGAATTCTCGTACAGATACGAGATTTCTGGTCTTTCGTACGATGTACGAGAACACTGCTCATATGTACGAGATTATCTCAGATTTTACAAGATGATTTTTCATTGAATGCAACATGTTGGAACATAAACCATAAGTATCCAAAGCAGTCTCTGTTTATTAAAATTTTAATTTTAAGCTAAAGCTTTGAATCTAAAGAAATTTTTACTAGAAAATCATTTATTTACACTCTATGGTTAGTTAACCCGTTGGATATTATAAATTTACCAATTCTAGGGGGAGTGGAAATCGTGTATGAGATACGAAAGTCAGATTACGAGATTTTTAGCTGCATATGTACGAGGAAAAAAATCTACGACTGGCAACCCTGACAGCATAATCACCACGCACAGCTGGTCGATAAGTAACCAAGCAAGAATGGCGGTTTAAAACAAGTATGTAATAAATTGAATAATTGGGTCATTTTACGTTCTTGATTGAACCTTATTTGCAAAATGCGACGTTATAAGTTTTTAACGTTGTGTTTTTTTCATACGAAATTTCCATTTAATTATTTATTTGATTTTAACACATAGGCCATGTTGTAAAAAAATATTTCAAGATTTAATTCTCGCAATGCTGCTGCATCCACTCATATTTTTACTACACTAGTTTTATAGCAATGTAAGTAGGTCATTGAAAGATGCTATAATTAATGACCCTAATTAACCGATTGTATTAATTAGTTAGCAAATGTTGCTTTTGATCTAATATCTTATCCTCGATAGTTAAGCAACGAGGTTATTATAAGTTAACTTCGATATGAAAGCAATAATGGAAATGAAATACTTAAATGTTTTCTAGAAGCTTTTTTAAACTTATAGCAATATACATCACGTTGCTAGAATGTCGATATAATATAAATTTTTAAATATATGTTATATTAGAAATGAAAACTAAGTACTTATAGGTACATTTGTTATAACCATCGAAGTTAAGCAACGGTATTCGCGGTCATAATTGTATGGATGGCCAAATCTGTTTCTATATTTTCTTAAAGTTTAATTAAGTAAGTAATTATAATTTGTACGGAACCCTAAGTGGGAGAAATGAGCAAACAATTATGTAAATTTTGAATTCATATCTTTTATAGCTAAATATGTACCAACTGTTATTTAATTGAAGCATGTCATAAACGAATATTATCTGACTGTTGAGTTTTATTCACAGCTTAGTGCATATACCAAAGTTTTAAGGTTCACAGAAACCTATTTCTAATATTATGTATGGATAGACTTGTAATTTTGTACCACTTTCTATACAATCAAAATAGGTAGTCAGAGATATTTGCATTATAAGTGTCCGCTGTTGCAAACAGCCGTGTAGGTGTTCAATATATTTCAATGTATAAAACAATATTGAATACTATTAACTCAAAAATCATTGTGTTACTTCGTTGAACTAACATGTGGGTCGAGTGTTTCTCTCGTGATATTTAGTGCCATAGGAAGGGCTATTTTTAGAAGACAACTTGGTAGTGTTGCAAAATTAAAAACTTCGCTTCAGCTACTTTTTCTTTACTAATATTACAAATTAATAAAGAGAAAATTGACACATTCAGTGTTAGCAAAATTCAAAAATTATCATCTTCAGTCTCTTATAATTCCCATTGCTAGAGCATAGGCCTGGCTTTTATGTGGATGGAAAAGGTAAAAGGGGCCATGCATGACCCACTACGCTAGGGGTCGTCCGCGGACCACTGGTGGTCCCTAGAGGCACTCGAAGTGGTCCGCGAAGCCATTCGAAAAAATATTTCATAAGGAAAAATGCATATTGATTTGAAATTTTTAGGAAAGGGAATGCAAATCGTAAGTGATTGTCCGCGGCAAGACAGAAATTTTAACAAATGGTCTTCACCAATGACGAATAATACATAAAGTCTGTTTTTTTTATCTCGGAGACAAAAATCACACATTCACATGTCAAGATTTTAAATAATGATACCAGCTTTTATTATGTAGTTTTGTACCCGCGATACCGTTTTTTTTAAGTTTTTATTTTTATTTGACGATTATTTTTTTACATTATTGATATTTCCCAAAAATATAAAATAAATATAACACACTTTAACAGTATATCAAGTTTTATGTGTTGTACATTAATATACACCGTTTTTATTGTAAATAAAGTCGATATTACTGAACTTTGACTTGACTATAGTAATAGATGCCGAGTCTGATGGTAAAGTTTCAGAAAATTCATATCTGATTAGTGTAATATGCTTAGTCTTAGTAGTACGGCGGGCTATTTCCGCAACTCGACACCCAGTGCCTATTTTACGTGGGGATTGGCATCAGTCCTGCCATCCCAGCTCCTCCAGAAAGCTCAGCAGTCCCTGGATGTTGCTGCAGGACTCTACTGGTGTCCGCGGGCTTCATATTATAGAAGTCCTTTGTCTTGCAACGCCTCTGCACTCCAGCAGAATATGGGCGCTCGTCTCCTTCTCCTCCAGGCAGGCTCTGCACAAAGGGCTGCCAGAAATACCTATATTACAAAGGTGTTTGTTGAAGTAGCCGTGACCCGTGAGTATACCCACGATTTATTTTAGGGCTTGTCTAAGTAATCTGGTTAACTTACGTGAAAGCTGCAGGCTTACCTTAGGAACGGCTTCCATAGCTTGCCTGCAGTCAGTGAGTTTTGCCCAATATTCGTGGTGTTGTCGTTGACAGTGCTCCCTTATCCAGGTTCTCAGCTATCGATAGGGTATAGGTACAATTGGCTCCGGGCCAATGGCCATCCTGCTGGACCTAAGCAGTCCGCCGCATCGTTACCCCTTGAGCCGCTGTGTCTTTTAATCCATTGTAGGGTCAGTCTATTGCCATTACAAATATTGGATAACTTACAGTGGTATTCATAATATAAGCCTGGTGTCATAAAATTGTTGTCCATTGCCTGTAGGACAGAAGCGCTGTTTATATAATATGTTTATCTTATTCATGATTTACCAATAAAGAAATAGAAAATAATAGAAGACAACAATAGACATTTTATATCTGTACCTTTGTAGGCCTCTCATTACTATCTTCATTAAAAATTTTCTACAAAAAAAAAGCTACTTATTCTTGCGTGCATTTTTTTAACTGACTTTAAAAAGGTGCTCCATTTGGTCGATATATTTTTTTATGTATGTATAACATTGTTAAAGTTTCTCGTCATCGAGGTCCTTTAAATTCTAACCTACAATTTTCTGATAAGGTGAGCATCATACAGGCCGACAAAGCATATAATAATGTAGTGGTTGTACATGATTATACTCTTTATTGCATTATCCAATTTAACATTTTACATCACGTTGGACTCCACGCACACTTAACACCAAGTGGATGGTATCATCTAGTAGACTAGGACTCTTTCTATTTAACTAAAGGCAATGTTTTATAAAAGCTTATCGTTACAATGTGATTACAAAAACGTTATGATTACTTGTTACAAAGTTTATTGAATGTTTGCTTAAACTTATTTCTGCAAGATATTTCTCTTAATCGTTTTTCACTTCGCAGTAAGTGAGAGGCCTCAAACAAGATGTAAATTAGTATAAGTAGGTTTTGATAATGGTTTTAATAGCACGATTCATATTATTGGCGATTATATATTTCCTTTTACCATGTCTGTTTATAAATTACACGAAGTTACATCCTTAATTTATTGTAAACGCCGAGACCAGTATTGACCTCGATTGTGAAATTTAGAGCATGACGAAAATGTAAATACATACTTGCTTACTTTACACTGACTCGAATGAAATCCGTAAGGAAAACATCGTCCAAATCGCTATCACCTATCCTGTTTCCAATATAAGTCAATGTAGCTTCTCAGAACAACTGTCGTAAAGCAGTATTTGGTACCCTATAAGTTTATATGTCTCTGTGTGTGTTATAAAACTACTGAACGAATTTGGATGAAATTCGGTTAGCATATAGTTTATGGAGGAGCTCGATGGCGCGGGTGGTTAGCGCGTTCAGCTGCGATCGTTGAAGTTGAACAACTTTCGCAGTGGTCGGTCATTGGATGGGTGACCAAAAATCTTCTATCTCGAGTTCCTCCGTGCTTCGGAAGGCACGTAAAGCCGTTGGTCCCAGCCGCATCTGCAGTCGTTAGCACCCGCCAATCCGCACTGGGTCCGCGTGGTGAGTCATAGCCCCATCTCCCTGTTCCACCTATAAGGAAGGCCTGTGCCCCAGCAGTTGGGACATTAATAGGCTGATGATGATGATGATGATGATAGTTTATGACTTGGATGGAGACATAGGATACTTTTTATCTACAAAATAAAATATAACAGCATGGAGGAACTCGAGAAAATAAAATTTTAGTGACCCATCCAATGACTGGTTCTGGCGAAAGTTACTTAACTTCCATGACCGAACCGAACAAAACGAACACATCAACCACTGCGCCATCAAACTCCTTGGAAATATACTCATAATAAATAACTCTTACTATATGCAAAATATCACCTTCATTGATCAACATCTAAGGTGGACAATGAGACCACTCTCTGACCCAAACATTTTGAGTGAGGACAAAGTACTGTACATTTTAAAACAATACAGTGTAAAAGAATGGAATTTAGGAAAAATCTCTAGCCACGCTAATGTTGATCATTTTTTTTTGTTAAATGAGACAGATGTGACAAAAGTGAACATTATGGAAACACCAAAATATGTCTTTGGAAGCGTCACGACGCATCTCGTGATAGGAGTACGTGCACCGGCCAAAATAATGTCGATTGTAAATAAGTACCCCGTGAAAAGTTCCAAAATCAACCGGTATGCGTGCATTATGCGAGCTAGGATTTTAATATGTACATCAACTTATATATTATCATACAATAATAGTTGTTAAAAATGAAAGCACAGATAGCATTTTTATTTTATACAGAGAAGGTGAGCAAAATTTTAATCAATCCTATGCATTTTTGGATTAATTCCCATATAAACTTTGACACGAAATTTTGTAATTTATTGAGGGTATGTAGTTGTAAAAGTTTTATGTAACAGGCACAGTGTACATCTATTAAATAATGTTTAAGCAAAATTTGCAGTCAATAGGTCCAAGTAATAAGATTTTAAGAACAAACGTTTTTTGTAAATTTCACGCTTAAGAGGCTAAACTTCAAAAAATCCCATCTTATTACTTGTCTACACAATAATAGGAACCTACTGTCCAAATTTCATTATTCTAGGTCCAGCCGTTTCCGCTGTGAGTCTGTCAGTGTATCCTTTTCTTTCTTTATATTATATAAAGAAAGAATGTATAGATAAATGAAACAGGTTTAAAGAAACCCTTAAACATTATTACTTTCAATTTAATTCATAGGATTTCCATGTTATCGTGTAAACTATTCTTTATTGTTGTTATTTACTAAAGTTCTCGAAAACAGACCTAGACCTTGTTATAAGTAGGTAGATACCAATTCGTACACTGAAATTTGATACGCTCGCTACTTACTTAGTAGCAATATCATTATGCACGTCAAGTACAAATCGTTATGAAATCGAGTTTATTTGACTTTCCAACCAGAAATCACGTACAGTTGCAAAACAATCAAAACCAATCTTGCAAGTAAAGTAGCAAGTGCATTTTACGTTATTTGTTATTTTGGCGGTGAAGTGCAATCAGAACACAACATAATAAAAAAAAATAAACAATATAAAACCGACTTTAAAAATCGAAAATGGAAATAAAAAGTAAAAAATAATATCTGGTTCATGATTTGGAAGTGGGGCGGGTCAAGATTGAAAGACGTATTATTTATTACCGATCAGAAACGAAAATCTATTTAATGTTTCAATCTTGACCCCGCCCGACTTCCAAATCATGAACCAGATATCATTTTTACTTTTTAGTTCCATTTTCGATTTTGAAGTCGGGTTTATTTTTAAAATTTTATTTCATCCATTTTAGTGAAAATTACATCGTCCAAGTAAATAATAACACAATTGAAGGAGCAATCGGTGAACATGCATAAAAAACATCGTGCTTGCATTTGAAATTTGAAGGTTTCCCTCGATTTCCCCGAATTCTACCATCAGATCCTGACTTGGTTCCAATGAGACCACCTCGGAAGTGCACTCTTTTAGTGAATAAAAAAAGAATTTTAGAAATCGGTCCACAATTGACGGGGAAACCAGTGAACATAAATAAAAAAAAACAAATATACAGTCGAACACAGAACCTCCTCCTTTTTTGAAGTCTGTTAAAAATCAGCCATGGGTTTTACTAGTGTTTTTATATTGATACCCAATATATTGATACATACTATAAGCAGTTTGTGTAGGTATATAGGTACGCATTCGTGCAAAAGTAGCAAAACAACAAATTGTAATTTAAATTATGGTGTGGGTACAGTCTTAATTCATTTATTCATCAATATCGAAAAATACCCAACATGACACTAATTAAATAGCATGACACTAATTAAATAGATACACTTACATACGCAGATATGTAGAGCGTGTTTATTGATTCTATATAAACCGCTATAAAAATGATGTAGGTACCTCATTAAATGATTCTACTTTAGGTGCAGTTAATTCTACTTAAATCGATAGACGCAAGTATATAAAAATCTTATATAACGCAAAAAGCCTCCATAGCAATAATCACGATTGATGTCAATGCGACGGCTTTATTTGGACGTCTGCCCTTAATTATTACTGCAACCTAATAAGGGTTTAACCTCATATTTATAATATCGTAAGTACCTACTTTAGTAGCAGTCCTGTTCAATTGCTCGTGCATAACTCTTAATAAAGTACAAAAATAGTGAGTAATGAATAATGAACCGTTCATTTGTTTTCCTAGGTGTTGCGAGTAACTCTAATGGAATCTGCACTTATGTGGTGCAAGTAAGTGGGTCAACGTATGGCGTACTGTCGATTGTAACAAAACATGACCTAAGCTGCTTGTGATGTGATAAAAACGTTCTCGATTGTTTATAACTTATCAACAAAACTTTGTCTCTTTGTTAACGCGTAATAAATATTAATATAAAATTATATTAGAACTATTCTATTTGAAATACTTTCAGTCAAGGTAATTTACACTTGTAAGAATGTTTATTATCACCAGACCTCTCTTTTCCAGTGGGCATATTTGGGCAAGTGCCCAGGGCCCCGCGATCGATAGGGCCCCCCCTCAGATCAAATACAAAGTCCTTAGTTCCTGTTAAATCACCAAAGGGGGTCATAGGGGCCCCATTATCCTAATTTTGTTCTACTAATCAAGATAGTAATAATAGATTTTTCTAAAAAGACATTACAAAAAGGTAATACAATTACTAAAAACTACTCACGGAGATAGTATTAGAATTATTGTAATAAACCATTATTAATAAATCCGAAATTACTGTAAACAAAGCCAGTTGTAAGCCTTTATATCAATTTTTATCACAGAAATCAGTCGCAAACTTTCACATTATTTTTGTAAAGTAAATATTAAGAGCCCTTTTACAAAATTGCGCCGCTGCCGTACTGATCGGCGCATAGGTAGATTTGCACTAGTATATATTGCATTTTACGGGTGATGCTTTGATTCTTATAAAATAATTATTAATGAACTAATTATAAAAATATATACAGATTTCAGTAGTTCAATGATGGTAAATTAGTTTTATGAAAGTTTTTGTTAGTAATTCTATTTATTGCAATATCAAAATATGAGGTAAACCTGCATTATTTTTTGGGACAACTCACGGAGGTTAGATGTTTTTTTTGATAATTAATGATATGGAAAGTCAAAATTCCAATACATTATGTTACGACAAAACATATTTCTGATATCGTATTAATTAATTTGATCTAATTTATTTAACACTATTGAGAGATTGAGACGTTTGAAGTTGTGTATATTATCGTTTATTCCGTAAACTAGCTGCAGTAGAACGCTCAGTACAAAAAAACGAAAACAGTATTTGCAAATATTCTACATTAACTTACAATAGGAAGAATAAATCTACTGTTAACTTCTATTTAAAATAATCAAAACTTTTCTAAGGGGGTAAACGAGGCGCTCAAAAATTACGTTTTTTTGCAAAAAATGTGAAAGGGCTCTTAAGCAAGATAACGCTAAAAGACAGTTTAAAAGTATGCTCGCTTTAGGTAATTCGTCTTGACAGTTTATGCCTCTATAAATAATCTGATATCTAACATCGCAAATGCGTGTAGGTGATGCGATTTACTCTGAATGCGATTGTTAACCATGACCTTGCAAAAGATTACCCGTGTTCGCTTCCAGGCTAATAATAGTAGGTTATTATACCCAATCCACTAGATCTACGAACCGTGATAATATAATTCTGGAAGCTAATAGCTTCTAGAACATATTTATTTACTAAGTACCTATATTAGTTGTTTATTACTGTCAACAATTTTATTTTCTTCATTTCGAGCTACATTATCACTACTGCCCTCTTGCAGCGAAAAAATGAGCTGGGGAGTTTTGTTATTATCTATCGCATTATGCCAAGTTTATTCACCGTGTTCTATAGGGTTTGTGTCTAGGATGCGAGCTGGCTAGTCCTATCAAGTAATAGCGATGTCTTGAATTTATACATTAACCAAATGAGAACTATCTTATCTATATGACCGCGCACTATCGTGCATGTGCTAGAATTTGCGCTCGTAGTAACAAAGGAAGAACTGGCGCATAAAGGGTCATTTAAAATCTTTTCTACGTATCTGAGTGCAGTAAACAAAGATTTTTCTATCATCACTTAGCCCGAAAACTCTGTGAACATATCCCAAACCCAAGCCATGCCATCATCCACCGAATAGCACCGTCTCTCCAATGTACACGAAGACAACTTCACCACGCACTTTTTAGACATTTTATAAACCAAAAAAAAAAAACAAAAAGTTGCTTCGTAAAAACATCTCAATAAGGATTGTAAGAAAAACCCAAATTAATAAAATACCCAAATTAAAATCACCACTTAACTTCACCTAACTATATAAAATAAAAATAAAATACTGCCGTCTTAAAAAGTGACGTGATTAAAAAGGTAATAGCTGATTACAAATGCATACCTAGGTTATAACTTGTGAAAGCTACAATATTCTGCAACCTAGAAAACTTTCTCCTACGCTTTATTTGGGTCTAACCAAAACTGTCGGGTCCTCTTTCATATTATGTGCATTTTGCTTTATAGTTCGTCCTGTCATGAATAATAAATTTACACTTAAGGCTTATACAGCTATATAGCTAAGACATTATGGATATTGCTTAAACATTTTGGATAGAATGAAATATTCTCCAGTGTATTCTTTAGTTTCTATTCTTTAGTCGCTTTCTAAATATTTTTATTTCTGTAAAAATAGCTAGTGGTGCTTTCATCACACTCTCATTTTGTTGTATCTATTTTAATTACGGTTATTCCATTATAACTTCAAAATTAACTGAAACATAACCTGGACATTTTATAACTGATTTTGACCTTATAAATGGTCCTACAATTAACATGATGCTATTTTTATAGACCAAGTTCTACTCATGTCATGCCTATCACAACATATAACAACTAAAAAGATACGATTTGGAGCCCAATATAGAAATATCAAGGTCATTAACACTTAACAAAAACTCACAAACACTAATATTGTACTCGTTAGGGAGAGAGACCTCCCGTGCAGACCCAAATTAAAATATAGATTCAAAAAAATACCGAACCAATTTGTCAATATATAGATTTTTTGTTTGGTCTTGTACTGTTAAGTATTCTGTGGTTTGGTTTATCCTATAAACATATTTCCTGGTTTATTCGAATAATAATTTCATGATAAACTAAGTTCACAATTTGATTATTAGCAATGTACAATTATACTGTAAATAAACAACATTGGATTTGATTTCATAAACTTAAACGTTTAATAGAATATCGAATGATAAGAATCGCAATATTTTATCTAAGCCAAAATCAACAATAACATTTTAAAAATAGAAAGTCTGGCATAAGTCGACAGTAGCATTGTTCACAGCTAGTGAGCATGTAACTTACCATGTCATTGTGGCTGATGGTAATACAGGTAAAAACTAAACAATGCGGCAATTTGCCAATGTTATAAGATGACGTTTACCGGTGGGAACGGCCGCCACAATCGCGGCACGGCTTAGGAAACAAAATACTGTGCGAAATGTTCGCCCGAGCCAATCATTTAGCGTAGTGGATAATTGCACCAGTGCACTGTAAATACTGCAATACTGGTGTTAGAGAAATTCCTATAAAAACTTAGATTTCTAGATATTGGTATCGTACCAATATCTTGAAATGTATTTAATATTAAATTCTTTTTATGCCGATAAAAAGAATGTAATATTCTTTTTATCGGCATAAACCATGTCATGATGGTTGATTAAACAAATATTCCTTTTTTTGATCCAAAAAAGATATCAGGACTTCTGTTCCAATATAAATAAACATCTTGATCCAGCCGTCCAGCATCCCTAATAAATACGGGGATAATAAATCTTATAATCTGATTGTATATATAATCAATTCAAACATTAGATAGCAAATTCGATTACGTACCAAGTTATAAAGTATCTTTTGTCGGTCGATGAAAGTGGAAGTAAACGCATGAGAAAGAACTGTGTGTATACGACGACTCCTGTATAGTGGTTAAGTTAATTGGATTACACCCAGTCAGACAATGTAGTATAATATAACTATTACAGCAGCAATTTTTGCCTGGGAGGTGAGCATATCACAATGTTATCGTGCTACCATGCAGAATGGAGCTCGGCCTTTGTTAACGAAAAATAGCGAAAATAAAACTTCTCTTTATAAACAACTCCAAAGTTACGTGAATGGTAGATGAGTAACAGAAAACCAACATTGAAAATGTAATGGCTCGTTTATAAAAAAAAAACTGTAATTGCTATCACAGAATTTCTAAAAAATAAAGCAATCAACCGTAAATGTCTAGGTGATAGACCGCGAAGGCTACGCAGGTCCGCTGTAACAAGTAATTTAGTACCTGCCAGACGAGCTTATGGGCGTTATTATGCGCATAATAATTAACAAAATCCTGTTTACATTTCCATCCAAGAATCTGAGGAGACATCTATCGCTATGCTAAGATATGATCTACATAGAGACTTGGAATCTTCAAGAAAAATTTCAATTATAAAAATTTAAAGTTTCTACTATAGAGGCTTAATTTATAATTTAACTCTTATACTTAAATATGACTTGAACTTGACAACCGATGAACTTACTTCATTATAATGTCAATTCATCATAGCTATGCTGCAAATATTCAGTAATATAAAAAATGATTTTAATAATACACATTATACGTGTAGATGAGTTGAGTTTTCTCACCGTTTTTTTTTTCCAAACATACATACCTAAATGCGGATGTGAACAATTCATCTAAAGTTTTGTCAGAGTCATTATAATGAACTAATTTGTTTATTTTTTATAGCACCATCGTGGCAAGGCAGGTAGGTATAAAAAATAACAAAAACAAGTTACATTTAATGTCCAAAATTAACACTGCTAGATCTAGTTATTGGCACGCAATTTACTGACATAATCATAACGTTAATGTTGTCCACGAAAGAACACGATAGTAAGACTCACACATGAGTAATAAGAACTATTATTAATATCATAGAGCATTGATAGTACTGGCAAACAAGATTAATGATCGAAGGAGTGATCGGAGATGAGTCACCGGCTACGCAATTAACGAATCACAACAGAGTCTCAGAGGGCCGTCAATTATTGAGAATGCATTACCATTATTGGAAGATAAGATCCATGCCAAAGTGTGACACGACCTCGAGATTGTACAGAGATGAATAAATACTTTGACTATTATTATACAACTATTGTATGCTATAACTGACGTCATATTATGAATATCAAAGAACATTAATATAGGAACAGATGACAAATTTTGAAATATTAACAACACCCTCTTCTCGCCGAATAATTTCTCAATATATCATTGCGTAATACGTCAACTAAGTAGTTAGTTGTATTTGGGTCCTTAAGTAGCATATTGGGCGTTTGCATTACATAAAACTTCGGACACTATTTTCCATTTCAAATTATTAGTTATGCAAACCAGTAGTAACGTTTTCAGTACATGTCACTCTAATTCGCTCTAGTTAACAGCTCTAATTTTTTAACCATAATTATTAATTAATTTAGTCACACAAAATTTGATAACGACAAGTAATGATATAAGTATGGAGTGACACAAATTAAAACGCATTCACTTATATTCTTGATGTACATATTATGAATTATCCTCCAGACATTTTGGGATCGTAAGGAATATATTTATTTAACAGTTCACTTGTTACCAAAACCTAAAGTTATTACGTATCTGATAAAAACCGAAGTGAGGATGGGCACCCAACGGCATAGTTTCGAGCAATTACAGATAAGTAGCGTTTTAATAGAATATTATCATAAAGGCTCGCCCTCTTCCGTTATGGAAGATAACTGGACTATTTGCGACGCATGCGCCTTCTTGCAATATACACTTCTCAGAAAGAAACAAAAGAATAGCCACAATGAACTACGTGAAGAATGTACAACAATTGAAACCCTCTCAACCACAGCCATGATTAATTTAAAATAGTCAAAACAAATAAAAGTTCTGTATTTGACGTAACATTTCCTTTTAATACCTACCAAGACGGTTTAAGGAAATTTTGTTTACCTTCATTACCAACTACGCTACAAAAACGAACGAAACAAGAACTAAATAATTACAAATCAGAAAAATTAAACATTCATTTAAAAGTTAGTACATTGAAAGAAAATGTTAATGAAAAAGATTGGAGTCACTATGTATACAGTAAAAATGGTCAACTTACGTTTTCTCGAAAATAGACTTTTTTTTAGTAAACAGCTAAAATAAATCTGTATCTTAAAATAACTATAATAATTCACAAAAGGACATTTGACATGGGTCAAGCAGGAAACCTACTAAAGGCAGTTTTCGACAGTTGAGTGGACTTTGCTATTTTTGTGGAAGGCAGTTTTACCTGCCATTAACATTATTTTTTTATATTCATGGTAAATACACAGTCAGGTCATAAGTATTGTCACACAATAAAAACTTTTCTTTTAGAATGCTGGCCACAAAAAAGTTTATTGAAATCGAATTTCGAATTGTTCCTGAAAATAAAAATGTATACTTTTTAGAATTTTACTCATTTTTAAATATGGAGTGGACGCTTAAAGAAGTCCGTGTTGCAGTTATTGCGTTGCATCGTTGCGGTTACGCGCCAATTCAAATTTTTGACAGACTGATAAATTTGAATATAACAAAAATATTCGTTTATCGTACCATCAAACAATACAATGAAAACTGTAGTGTAGATGACAGGTCAAGAAGTGGTCGCCCTCGGTCTGTTAGGACTCTAGCAGTGATAAAAGCTGTGAAGGCGAATTCAAAGAAAACCCAAACGTAAGCAGAAACTGTTGGCCCTTCAGATGCGTTAAGCAGAACACGGTGAAAAGGGTGTTAAATGAGGTCTCGTAAAGAATTGAAGGGCTGTATTCAAGTAATACTTAGAAATGAAATATTGTCCAGAAAATTTATTTTTATATTAAATTTATAAATACCAAGGGCTTACTGTGCAACTTTCTTTACTTCCGCTTTCCCACATAACATTATTCGTAGTTGGGAATACGTTTAGATAAGTTACCCCGGGTTAGAAATTAAATGTATGTTCATATACTGATTCAGTACAAATACAGTCAAAGCGTTTACCCGTTGCTCCAGTGTCTTCAAAAATGAGGTGTTATGAACATGACTTAATCACACTGGACTCAATATAGAAATACCGCACAACCTGGATCAGTACGTTATTTTTTTTCAAAAGCTGTTCCCGTATTAGGGGCTTTCTAACTTATTAATTACACTTTTCTACGAACAAAATCATCAAGACACAGTCAATGGAACATTCACGTTCACTAGAACACCCAGTGATGGGAATGATCTCAAGTTTGCTACTGCGCGTTTCACTTTTGTACATGCAATTAAACTCGGCTGCCTGTAATGGTTGTTATCTCTCATTACTTGCCTTATGTAATTGCTAATGATGACTTTTCGTCTCATAATACTTTTAAGGAACTTTATGTATACTAAAAGAAATGTACTAATATAACATTGTATTAAAATAAACTTCCATGGAATTCATAAAGAACCTCGGAATTAGCTACTAGGACTACATTTGTTACAAGTTTGATTTAAATTAAATCAAATTTTATTTGTAATAAATATCTATATATATGCATATATCTTATATAAAAAAATCTCGTGTCACAAATGTTAGTTTACCATACTTGACGACTTGACCGATTTTTATGAAATTTTATATGCATATTCAGTAGGTCTGAGAATCGGCTACTATATTTTTTTCATAGCCTTAAGTGATAAGGGTTGTCCACCCCTAACATTTATTTTTTATTTTTTGGACATATTTTTTAATTTTTATTTTTTTATAATGTGACATTAAATAATACATACAACCCTAAATTTTCACCCTTCAACCACCAGCTCCGATTTTTATGTTTTTTTAATAGTTTATTAACATAAACTTAACAAATAAAATTATAGGTAGGTACCTTATTTTCGAAAATCATACTACCTACTTACCGTATGTATGCACTAAAATGTTCTCGTAAAATCCATTTATGATTTCAAGGTAAGTAGAACCTTGACATTATAATTAAAACTCTCAGTCGAAGTTATAATTATTTCTATATTCGTAATTAAGAGCCAGCTGTTGCCATTTATTTATTTAATGTTATCCAATATTCTACTAACAATATTAGTAGAATATTGGATAACATTAAATAAATAAATTATTATTTCCAACACCCGCACCACTTAGCCCAGGCCCAAAGTAAGCACTGTAAGGCTTGTTGTTATGGGATACTAGGGTAATGGATACAATACATATGTTGTACATTATATCAATATATTTATATAGAAATACATATTGAACATCCACATATAGTACAAACGCTCGTATTCATCACATATACATCTGCCCCCACCGAGATCTCTCGAGTAGACGACACAATGAAACCCGGCGTACAAACCACTCGGCCACGGAGGTCGTCAAACATTCTTCAACATTTGTTATTAACTTCCGTAAAAATGACTAATCGAACCGCACATGCAGAAAGTGAAGAATAGAAACAATAGACCTGTCTCTCTATTTCCCACGGATCCCTGATTGTATCATTTCATTAGGTTAATAAAGAAATACCTTATGACATTTATAAGATGACTGCGTGTGTTTGATAACACTAATATTATTCATAAGTCATTACAAATGCCAATATATACTATTGTAAATGCTACTTTTTGTATGTACATTAAATTTATAATATGTGTAGGTTTTTTTAACGTGTTCTTCTGGAAAACTGGCTAATTTGAGAATGAGTAAAATACAAGGGAGCTAAACAGAAATCAATGTAGATAAAGCACTGTACATAGTTCTCTAAAGAAAGAAAGTGCAAATTTATTCCCCAAACTATGTACTTGATGATTGAAAAAGCTTTAATTAAAGTTATTTTAGCACGATTAAAGAATGTTAGTTGAGGCTGCTTAGAAATGCTAACCAGTAGAATGCGACACTATAATACACACATCAAAAGTGTCTAGGGATCAAGCATTTTTATGCGGATTTCTTGAGATTGAGATGTGGCTTTGTAATAAATTTATGATTTTATAAATTTATATGGATCCTTTTTGGTGCATTTAATAATTTGAATCAGAAACTGTGAATCAAATTTGAGTAAAAGATGAAAATCAGCTGTCAATATTTTCCCTATAAAAACATACAACGCATTGAAGACATTATTAGTGCTACTGTTTCCCTACTACTGATTAAAACCAACGTTATTATGGAGCGGCGACGTCATTTAAGCAGGGAAGAAATGCTCAGAGCCGTGGGAATGATAGAAGCTGGTTCCCGGCAACGTACTGTGGCTTTAGCTCTGAATACAAGTCAGAGTGTTATCAGTCGACTTTGGACACGATACCGAAGCACTGGTACCGTGGCTGAGCGCCATGGAGGACGGTATCGCTGCACCACACGGAGACAAGACCGATACATTCAAATCTTAACTCGAAGAGCTCCAACAATAACCGCCATGATGTTAGCCGTGAGGCTTCATCACTCTTCAGGGAACTTAATTAGCGACCAAACAGTCAGAAACCGCTTGCATGAAGTGAACCTTCATTCCCGAAGACCGCTACGGGTACCACCTATAGCAATGCACAATCGTAGGATTCGATATCAATGGGCTCTTGAACACAGAAATTGGGCAGAAGAACAATGGCGTTTCGTGTGCTTTTCTGATGAGTCTCGTTTTGGTATGAGACCGGATACAAGACGTATACGACACTGGAGAACCCCTAGACGCCAACAGCGATTAAAATCCTGCCAGGAAGTCCATCCTTATAGTGGTGGAACCATCATGGTATGGGCGGGTATTTGGATCGGCGGAAGAACTGAGTTGATTTGGATCAGAGGCAACCTCAACGCTCAAATTTATGCTGAGACGATTGTATCAGACGTCATCGTTCCTCTACAAGTGCAAATCGGTCCCTTATTTCAGTTAATGCATGATAATGCACGACCGCACACCGCAAGAGTTGTAAGACAGACTCTCGCCGCAGCTAACATCAATGTCCTGCCCTGGCCTGCTCAGTCGCCAGACTTGAACCCGATTGAGCATGCATGGGATATGCTACAGAGAAGAGCTCTGCCGAATATGGAGGGTATCCAGTCGCAAGAAGACCTTTTTTTGTTGTTGCAACGAACATGGGCGGCCATTCCACAGCGTGATTTGGATGAACTCATTTTGAGTATGCCAAACCGATGTTCTTGTGTTGTTAGTGTTCGCGGTAGAAATACGGATTATTAATTGTTTAAGTTACCCAATAAAATTTTAGAGAAAACTGTTATTTCAGTCTTTTTTTCGAACTTTTGTGTTAGTGGTTCAAATGTCAAAAATCCCTTTATTAGGAAAATGGCAAATTTCTTTATTAATGCAAAGGTGACTTGGTTTATCGTTACTGTGACAAACGAAAACACTTTATTTGATGAATCCTTAAAGAAAATTTTAATTAATATCAATCAGGAGAAAAGTTATTGCAAAAATATATGTTGATCCCTAGACACTTTTGATGTGTGTATTACACAAAAATTCCATGAATATGTTTAATATAGTTTTAAATGGTCATTGCCACTGATGAAACAAAAATATTATCACAGACATACTGCGTTTATTTATCTATAGTTTCGCACGTGTATCTTTGTTCTAAGTATGCTATTTAAATACCTTCTTACAGTTGATAATAAGTAAGGTATATTTCATAAAATCAGTACGTACTGTGAGATAAATATAAAAATATGCACTTATTATAATAAGGAGGAGCTCGATGGCGCAAGTGGTTAGCACGTTCGGCTGCGATCGTTCAAGTTAAGCAACTTTCGGAGTGGTCGGTCATTAGATGGGTGACCAAAAATTTACTATTCACGCTTTGTGTAAACTATTTTTTATGTTAACACTTTTAGTCTGGCTAGGTGGTAATAGTAGCGTGAAGGATTTTACTCCCCTAACAACCTGAGAGTCAGAATACCGTGTGTGATGTCATTCGATCAACAATACTGTGATGTCCTTAGTTGACAACATCCAATAGTAATATAACCTAGATGTTACTATTGAATTATTTAATGATTTTTAAATACGGCCTTCATTCCTTCCTTACCCCAGGGGCTCCACACTTCTAAATCTGGCCCTCAACGTACAAATGCATCGGCGAACCAAACCCTTGTTTACCAATTTTGTTCAAATAAAAAATAGTAAGGAGCTAATATGCTTTAGAAATGTGATATGAAAGTACCTACGTATTTTTTTTAAGATTTGAAATTAATACCTACCCTTATAATCGAAATGCATGATATAAAACGTAACTGCATCTGACCTATTTATACACGAGCGGCCTTGTTGAAAACCTCTTCATGATATTCGACATTCATGCTAATTCAGCGTAACACAAAAGTAGGCAAGAAGGACACCTCATGTAGCCATTCACTTAACTAATTGCTTAACTGTACCATCCTTAGAACGCCTACATACGCGCAGAAAATGTGTGTAAGTGTAGTTGCGTATATAAGTACTAAATATACTTAGTAAACACTGACAACTAACCGAGTCATATAATAATTCTACCGAAATGTTCCGTTCTACTGAAATAAAGTCGACCACAAATACCGCAATTGTAAATATATACGTTCTTTTGAGTTTCTCATTAACACTGTACCGTAAGATCGAGAATCACGTAAGTGTGAACCAAAAAATGTTACAAGCATTTATTTTATAACTAACCTATCTTTAATAAAAAAACAAATGAATGAGATGCGCGCAACAGTACCTACCCTATGTGAGAAAATGAACTCAAACAAATGATTGTCTGACAGGCAAATTTAAACATTTCAATCTGTCTGATAAACAATACGTGTGCCACACATGCTCCAACTATGTAGGTATTTATCAATCATAGAGCACACAGAAGTTTCCCAGAATGAAAGTATTTAATACTTTTGTATATACGTTGTTAGTTGATGTTGTTGTACCTAAAGACCTAGAACAAATTACAAAATCTATAGAATAGCCAAATGTCACAAGAACACTTGAATCAACCGTGTATTTCCATTTGGCATTCTACCCAGTACAGACCGAGTAGGACTATCACACGAATGGTTCCGTATCATCGTATTTTTTATTAATGTACAGTTTTTTAAAGAGAGTCAGCCTTGTAATTTTTACAATTCATTTTGTTATTATTATTTTTTGTATAGTATTTATAAAGACAAACGAAATAATATCTATTAATTGCTTAAGTACTTGTTACGAATAGAACGAAGAATAGTACTCGCTGACGGACGGGGTTACTTTGTCACTCATATCAGCACGAAACCCTAGTTTACATACCAACGATCATAACTCAAAAATGTTGATCATAATCTAGAACAAAGCACCTGTATTTTATTTTAGCAAACAATATTACTAAGAATTTAAATAAGTATTTAACTTTTACATTCTGATTCTGAGGCGTCTCTCTGAACTGGGTGGCACCTCGACGTTGATTCGTTACGAATTTATGTCAGATCCAGAAAGAAAAAATGATTAGCATTTCAAATACAATACACTACACGTGACGCAGAACACTGTTTGTCAGACTCTAAATAGATTTTAGTGTTTAAAAGAATCGTTTTTAAAAATTCTTTTAACAAACTTTACTACTTATAACGAAATAGAAATTTTATAATATGAAAATCTGAGTATATAAATATTCATTTAATAAATCACACTCCATTTGCAAGTTAAAGCTTAATACTATCAATATCATGTTTATTAAAGCCGCAGATCGCTAATTTATTTGCAGTGAGTGTCATATTTGTTACTGACTCCTGCCGCTCCGTGGATTATTTGTTCCAATACGTAAATTGAAGACACGCTAGACGACGGTTGATGCGTCTGGCATAACTATTACGCGGGTGACCCAAAACTGCCGGAGAGCCCGCATGGCAGGCGGATAACAAAAAACTCTGCTACTTTCACCGGTTCTATTTCAGTGCGACATAATTTTTTAATCATCTCCGTAACGTGCGGTGGACATCTGGAACAACGTGTTAAAGAGATGAATTTTTCGTGAGAATTTCGTGTTTCAGTAAGCGGTTTCGCTCTTCGAACTGAACATCGTTCAATTTGTTATAATGAACAATGCTAGTGAAAGTAAGGTTTAAGTGTTCGTTTGAATAGACATCTCAATGCGACAAATGAATTTTCAATGCATCATTGCTTTTATTTTATCTTTTGCAGAATTTTAGGCTACAAAACTAAAACTGTTTTCTGTGCTGAACATGTTTCATGAGAAAGGCTTCCCTTATTTAGAACATCGTCAAATATTTTAATACGACATATTAAAAAACTGTAAATATCGATTGGTTTCTTCTTCATGCACGTCTGAAAACTGTCATTTACCGTTACGGCAGACAATGACGTCAATCTAAGGAGCGTTAGGTAAAAAATCTCATTAAATATGTTTTGTTACCACAACGAGCCATTCGATTTTTCAAAACAGTATAGGTATAAAATTTAATAACCCATTAAATGGCTGTATTTTATTGAGAACGGATATAGATTAGATAAAAATATTCTGGCACACATTTTCCTGTCAAAAATACAGTAAGCTAGATAGAGCAACACGGCAGACGCGACCAGGAGAGGAATAGGCATACACGGCTTTCCCCTCTGCGGCATTGGGCATACTCACGATATATGTGTGCAGGATTTGGCGATGTATTGTGTCATAGTTGATTGTGTGTGTGTCGTAATTACAGTTTTGTTTTTTATGCGCCAGCGTTAAACTGCATTTGTGTGCAAACCCCCGAAAAAATATGGCAGAATTATTTAAATATAATTATGTCGCTATAGCTACTCCCATCCGTGCCGTGTTACTCTATGGCTAGATTGGGTGATGGCATTGGTTTCAACTGTACACATTTCTCCAACAATTTAAAAGTGCAAACACTTGGTTGGACGCCCAAAAATAAATAAAATTCGCACTAAAGGCCTAATATTTGAATTACGTTTCCTAAAGAAGTTTTGTGGTATTTCATTTATAATTTTTGGATATAATGGATGTACTATTAATGCAGCCCGGGTTATTGATAAATGACTTCATACTTGTAGACAACAAGAAAGTGTACAAAATGAACCGTTTCGACTTAGATATGATGGTTTCTTTTAACAAGTTCCTATCTATTGGGTATGCCGAATATCCCAGTAGTAAGTAAATATGGTTATTATATTATATACCCTTTATTACTTCGGCTTCTACTAGAAGACAAGTTAAAGTGATTTAGCGTGTTATTGTATTAGAGACTATTAAATAGGTTAATCGCTAACAGTGAAGCTACATTAGGACGAGGCACGTGTAAAAATTATGACGCAAAATATAATTTATTTATATATCTTTGGAATAATCGATTAACTAACCACTGGAGAGGAAACTTTAATGTTAAATGATGCGTTAAATCGGTGTAGTCGTTCGATTACTGTTTTCAGGGGCACCGGTGGCTGTTTAATGAGATGTATTTTACCTATTTACGTAATGTATCCATACCAATATTATAAACGCTAAAGTGTGTCAGTCTGTCTGTCACCTCTTCACGCTTACCGATAATGATATTTGGTAGAGTCCCGGGAAAGAACTTAGGATTGAGTGAAAATTGGTAGGGGAGACCAACTTTTCCAAGCAGACGAACTCGCAGGCACCCACTAGTTCATTATAACGTATAGTCTAGTGTATGTCTATGATTTTGTCTAGGCTTAATTTATATCAGAGTCCCTTAAGTAGTATTTGTCAGTTTTTTTTTCTTGTAGTTAAGAAACTCTATCATTGTACAAAGTAAGTAAGTAGTTATGGATACTATAACTTAAATCCGCTTTTATAACAGAGTAATAAAAATCTGTAAACATTGTGAATGTATCTGATTTCGTATCCCTTTATATAGAAATTTATAAAGTTAATACATTATATAAAAAATGATAATAAATATTTAATTATGCTTTTTTGAATAACATCATCGTTTTAACTTGTTAAATGTTAAAACTGTTTAAAAGTGATTTAAGATTTTTGTCATCTTAACTGACAGGATACGAACTAGAGTACGAGTCATAATATACATAACAAAGAAAAGGTACCCGTTGTTTTGATGATAATTAACTTCCAACATAATGGTGCTCATAAAACAAGCGCTCTGTTTGCAAATCCCACGACGTGATCGGAATCAAATATTGAAGATTTCCAAATACGTAGAGATATGGATACCTAACAAACAATAAAAAACCGGCCAAGTGCGAGATGGACTCGCACATAAAGCTTTTCTTACCATCGTACAAGGTTACAATAACATTCGCACTCAAATATTTTATGGCGTGTTTATACAATATAAGGATGGGTGGTATAGAAAAACTGGCTATATTTTTTAACTTTATGAAAGAATAAAATAGAGATTATGTGAAAATCACCTCTTTCTGTCCATTACAGTTCATGAAATAGTAATAGGGATTCGTTGTCATCCTTTGATTACGGAACCCTGAAAAGTCAAAAGTAAAAAAAATACATCTAAAAGGCACGACTCACTCATGCTAATTATACCTAAATCAAAAAGGTTTTTTTTCCTAATTAGTGTTGTTTTCCTAATAAAGAATACCAATACATACCAAAATAAGGTTTTAATTAAACATATATTTATTACCTATATACCTTTACCCCTTACAAGTTTCGAATTCAATACAATTAGATCAGTAAACAAAATATACAATACGTACACCACAAAAACATTACTTCTTGGATTAGAAGCTTCGATCAACAATTCTATAGAGGCTGGAGCGATTTTAATTGGAATATTGGTATGGAGTTAGTTAACACCCTGGAGTAACACATAGACTACGTTTAGTGCGGGAAAATATCCCTAACAAACCGCGGGCAACACCGCGGGGCACAGCTAGTTAATTTATAAAAGGAAGAAGAGTTTGTTTTATAAGATAAAAGGTCGTATGTGCGAAATACTATTATTTTATTTGTTATTCCTATAGTTATTTGTTTGTGAGATAGTTGTAATTAGGTTCAATTTCAACTGTTTTATAACATTTATCTTTGTTCATTGGGAATCGAATGTAGCTGCATAAGTTTAAACATACGAGGGCAGTTTTTAGTTTTGATTTTGTATGCAACCCGTTATCTGTAGAATTGTTGATCGAATAGAAGATTAGAAGAAAGTGGGAGAGTCGACGCGGCGTAAGTTACTTGTGTGATACCACGTATAGGTGATGCCGCGTTTACACTTAGTCGTTAGCCCGAATGAGAGTGCCAATGGAATTCTGGTAAACGACTAAGTGTAAATAAAAGGAGTCGAGTACGCCCATATTCCGGTGCTTTATGTTTTGGTTGCCCGAATTCGAGTAATGTCTTTCGTGCACCCGAATACGGGCGTTAGCCCAAGCCAAATGTAATTGTAATTGACGGTGTACATAATATACAACGAGCAGCTCGATTGCGCAGGTGGTTAGCGCGTTCGGCTGCGAACGTTGCAGTTAAGCAGCTTTCGCAGTGGTCGGTCATTGGATGGGTGACCAAAAATTTACTAACTCGAGCTACTCCGTGCTCCGGAAGGCACGTTAAGCCGTTGGTCCCGGCTGCATCTGCAGTCGTTAGTAGCCACCAATCCGAACTGGGCCCGCGTGGTGGGTCATGGCCCAATCTCCCTATTCCATCCAAGGGGAAGGCCTGTGCCCCAGCAATGGGGACATTAATAGGCTGATGATGATAATGTACACCGTCTTACTGAAACAACCGTTAACAAATTTAAATATTTATTGGTGTGCGATAACTGCTTTATGTAAGATTACTTACTATACATCCGGACATATTAAAATGGGATGCAATATCATGACCACAAATAAGTGGCACTTAATTTAATAACACGTTTATTATTACTTCACTTTGGGCCACTGCCAACTCCATTTTACTACTCACTGTCCGCGTTTACTCTCCAAACCACTAAAGGTATAGATTATTATAGATTCTATATGAGCATTCTTTTATTAGAACAAGTGCATGGCTGTTGCATCTTCCTTCATACAGACTTAGGACATGGTTTATTATTATGAAAGCGTTCGGCGCACGTTGGACGGTTCACAATGACAATGAATGTATACTATCACATAGACAATGCATGAATTCTAAGCACATTGCTTGCATAATCATGTCTAATATTTTTTTAACCGGTAGCTACGGTTTTTAGTACCTACGGCAAAAATATATTCGGTTGTACTTACGATGAAAAAGTAAAATACTTTTACAACATTTTTTAGGCGAATATTGTATGAATTTTTTCTCAAACCAGTGTTGAAGGCATGTCTTACTTTTTTGCGGTAACAAAGATAATCTCCGTTATATGTTGTTCCGTGCTAGGCTGAGGGTGGAAGGAAAACAGATAAAGGCCCGGTTGCTTACTTTCGTCATAGATTGCTATCAATGGATAGGTTATAAGTTTATCACAAGGATAAAGTTGTTTCGGAAATCATTCTAGATAGTGGTGATGTTTCCGAACAAACACTAAGCCTAACTATTTAAATGCGACAGACAGACAGGATAGACGAACAAGGTTGGTTTAGTAATACCGAATATGTTATTTCCTTGGGAACGAAACTTTAAAAAATGTAAAAATATTGGCGTATTATAACCAAATTTGTAAAAAAACTACTATATGTGGTCGCATATAGTAGTATCGTCTGTTACCCAACTGTTTTAATTATTATGAGTTCTGTACCCTTAGCACCAACCAATATCGAATTCGAATAGTTTGCGCATGCGAAATGTCATTGTCAAATATGTACTTATTTTTAGTTTCCGTTACGTCCGTTATGGCGCTGCGGCGCTGCTGTTCAAGTTTCCATACAAAAGGACATTGCTCGTTCCCCATACATTGAATGCCCTAGAACGCACAGCAATGAGAAAATGCTAGTTGTATTCGAAATCATTCATAAACTCTAATTAGGCATTTGTTGAGATACGGACAACTTGAGGAACCATGGCATGGCCATGGTAATTAGGTATGTACCTGGTTATCATTATGATTTTCATAAAAATAAACTAATATTACATGGGATGAGAGTCTGAGAGTATAAACTATCTTTACATAATTTCAGAAATAATCTTATATAAATATAATACTAGTAATAAGCATTATTAACTAAGGTACCTACCTAGTTTTATTTTTATATTGATGAATACCTATGGTCGCCTATTAAGCATGCATTTATTAAGGTAAACAATCTTGGCACAACTTTTTAACAAAATCACCTATTTATATTAACGAAGCCAATAAACTATTAAAATAAATCGTTATTATAGACTGAAACCTATTAAATCCAGTTATCAGTTGATTTTTAATGCTGTATTTTCAATCAAAAGGAGTGCCAAGATTTTTTACCAAATAGGACAAATTGGATGAACAGACTGTAGTATCTAGTATTAGAACTTTTATTTTTTTAAACAGATTGTCCGTTTACTATGATTAATTCTTCTTCTTCCTCGTAACCGCATGACTGAGGGTCGCGACAGCATGAGGGCACCCGGTGTACCAGCTCCCTCCACGTATTGCGGTTTTCGGCCAACCGGATAGATGACTGAATGTCAGTTTGGCAGACTTCTTTGACTGCATCAGTCCATCGGGCGGGTGATCTTCCGCGACTCCTTTTTCCTTCCACATGACCTACGACGATAAGCTTTTCAAGATTGTCTGGTTCTCGTCGGGCCACGTGTCCGAAGTACTGAAGAAGTCGCTGCATACATACAGAAGACAGGCGGGATGTTATGCCCAGTTCGGAGAGAATAGAAATGTTGGTGCGGTGCTCTGTCCAAGAAACCCCTAGCATTTTCCGCCAGCACCACATCTCAAACGCGTCGATCTTGGTTCGAATACGTGCCTTTAGCGTCCAGGTCTCTGAAGCGTACAGAAATATAGAAAAGATAAGGGTCCGCATGAGTTTGACTTTCGTCGTCTTGCTTATTCCTCTGTTCCTCCAAACCTTTTCTAACCGCTTTACAGCCGATTTTGCAATCTGAGCTCGCCTTACAACCTCTTTTTCGCAGTCGCCGTCACTGGTAATCATAGAACCAAGGTAAATAAATTCCTTTACGGTTTCCAGATCCTGCAGCTCCCAGGTTCTCTGTAGTGTGCCCGCTCTATCTACAAACATCAGCTTAGTTTTGGCACGATTTATTTTGAGACCGTAATCAGCACTTATTGTCTCTACTCTTTGCAAAAGCTCAGCAAGTTCACTTTCGTTGGCTCCAATTATGGTAGTGTCATCTGCAAAGCGTAGGTTATTAATAAGGTGTCCGCCAATTTTTATACCAGCATCCCACCCCTCCAGCACTCTTCGCATAATGTGTTCGCCGACGAGATTAAAAAGTTGTGGCGAAAGGATGCAACCTTGTCTTTACTCCGCGGTTAGTCCGGAAACAAGTCGATTCCGAATCCTCTATACGTACTTTGGACCTTCCGTCAAGGTACAGTTTCTGAATTAGATAGGTCAAATGTTCCGGAACACCCATCTCGCTCATTACGCTAAACATTTTGTTCCAGCTGATACAGTCAAAGGCTTTCGCGTAATCAATGAAACACAGAGCCATGGGAACATTGAACTCCCGGCACTTCTCTATCATGAGTCTCATGTTTAAAATTTGCTCCCGTGCTCCCCTGCCTTTAACAAACCCTGCCTGTTCCTTTGAGATTTGTCCGCCAATGTAGTTTTCTAGACGTTTATTGATGATGTGCAGGAGCACCCTGCTTGCATGAGATGTAATCGAGATAGTGCGGTAGTTCTCACATTTGCGCGTCGACCCTTGCTTGTGCAGCGGGACCACCATCGACTCCGTCCAGTCCTCAGGCCACACTCCAGATTTCCAGACTTTTTGGCAGATGGAATGCATGAGCCTAGTTCCCTCTGTGCCCATTGACTTGAGCATCTGCGCGGACAAACCATCGCCACCGCATGCTTTTGGCTTAAGACGCGCGAGTGCAGCTTCTACTTCATGGAGAAGGATGTCAGGTTCTTCCTCGTTGTATTGCACTAGTTGGTCGGCATCGTCATTGCTCTCTTTATACAGCTGTTGACAGTACTGTCGCCATCTCTCAAGCACAAGATTTTTATCAATCAGAGGGAAGCCCTTTTCGTCCTCAATCGTCCAGTTCTTCGGTTTGAAGTCCCTAGCCAGAAGTTTCACCTTTGCAAACAGGTCCTTAGTGTGTGCACGACTCGCAGATTGTTCCATCTCCTGACATACGGCGTCGATTGAGGCGTTTTTATCTCGTCTGCATAGTCTTTGCACTGTGCTATGAAGTTCACGATATCGTGCCCTCGCAGCTTCGGAACTCAAACCGTTTCCTTTCACGCATCTCATTTCTTCTATAGCAGACCATGCTTCAGCGCTCATCCACTCAGCCTTTGGCTTCAAGGAGTTAGGACTTGTTGCGATTACCTCTTTAGCCGTCTCTAAAAGTACTGATTTCAGCTTTATCCATGAAGCGTTTGGTGATTCGGAGGGAAGTGTGTCTAGGTCTTTTAAACGAGATTCAACTCGTTTTCCGTACTCGCCTTGCAGTTCTGCGGAAACGTTCAACGTCTTTTTGGGTACGTTGCGCTTTGGTGTCCTTAGTCGGATTTTTAAGGATGCTGTTAGCAACTGGTGGTCACTGCCACAGTCGGCACCAGGTCTTGTTTTGGTGGCAAGAATAGAGGAATTCCATCTTCTACTTATCATGATGTAATCGATTTGGTTTCTGTGCTTTCCGTCAGGGGATACCCATGTATAAAGTCTACGCGGATGCTGTTTAAACCAAGTATTCATTATGCTTAAATCATTTTCGGCACAGAAGTCCAGAAGCATTTGTCCCCGATCATTGCGCTCCCCAAGCCCATACTTCCCCACAATTCCTTTTAGATGGTCATCTGAAGACGTTTTTCCAACCTTGGCATTTAAGTCCCCCAATACGATAGTAATTTCTTTAGATGGGATTCCATGGTAGACTTCGTTAAGTTGATCGTAAAAATTGGTTATCTCTTCTTCAGACGAGCTCGACGTGGGAGCATAGACCTGAATGAGGTTTATAGGATGTGGCCAAGCCGCTAGTTTCAGTCGCACTATTCTGTCACTTATTGTATCGTATCCTTGGATCGTAGCAGCTAATCGTGCAGACACCAGGAAACCAACTCCACTGAAGCTGTTACTGCATGACCCCGAGTTGATGACGGTGACCCCTGTATTTGAGTAATAGTGACCACTTTCTTTTAGGTGCGTTTCGCTTAGACCTAATACTTCTAGCCCACATCGGACCATCTCCCTCTCCACTGTTTCCATTTTACCAGCCTTGTTTAGGCCCCGCACGTTCCATGTGCCTGTCATGAGAGTTTCATGTCTTTTAATGGTTTGCTCGTTAATTTCCGCAACAGTAGTCCAGTTTCTGCAAGTAGCCTGCTGCTTCAACGTCTTGCAGCCGGTAGCCAATTTCACACCATGGGGCCCGGAACCACCATGGCGCCGGGGGTCAGCCGGGTGGCATGACAAACCATTCCTCTTTAAGTGCCTCATGTTGTTTACAAGGGATATTAGTAACGGTAGTTTCCCATTGCTTTCCGTACCAGAATTTTTTGGGATGATTTAGACCCCAAGGCCGCTGAGACCTCTTCCAGCTAGTTGCCCAGTTGGGTGTGTGGTTATACCGCCATTGCTCGGTCGCCAGAGCCTCGTTCGTTATCTAACTAATTCTAACTAATTTTCTCACTAACTTAAAAAATAGAAAAATAATAGTGAAGGTCATTCTTTTGGGCATGCTAGGGCCGATTTCGTCGATATCCTTTGACAATGACATTTCGCACGCGCAAACTATTCAAATTCGATATTGGTTGGTGCTAAGGGTACAGAACTCATAATAATAAAAACAGTTGGGTAACAGACGATTCATTTAGCCGAATTTCTTTACAATGGAACATAACTTAGACGTATTTACAATCAATTTACACGGTAATTAATGTTAATGACACTTAACCAATATAGCATAGTACTATTAAGTTTACTCAACGTCTGGGTATTATCTCTAATGATGATACAATGGCCAAATGAAATATTTATATACTTAGGCTAAAATAAATGCTTGAGCAAATGTAAACAATAGATAAATTAAAGTACATACAAATATAAGTAAAGAATGATTGTTATGTTAATCTCTCATCGAAGTTATAAAAATAATAAATACATAGGTACATTATTTACGTTTAAAAGAATGTTTAATGTAGATTTTTCAAAGGTTTTCTGCTTAAAACTTTTAACCTAAAGAAATTTTTTACAAGAAATCATGCCACTTTTGTTTAGTTTTTCTAGTTCATAATTTTTTTCTAGTTAATTCAAAGTTTTAGATTTCTATTATGATTTTTTTTCGCATTTAACGGTTCATCAGTTAAATGCGAAAAAAAATCATAATTTAGAAACTTTCCCAAAAGTGGGAGATTTTATCAAAGTTAGTAAGCTAAGTTAAATTTTAACGTGAGTAATGTGAGGAAAAAACAAAAGTAGTTCTCAAAATTACCTTATCTAAAACATAAACATTCGTATAACTTCATTTCTTATGTTTCAAACGGATCATTAGCAATGCAAAGCTTCCATTTTGTTGCTTCGGTGCAACATTTTCTAATAAGGACATAGTTTGTACCCATGTAACTTACATTAACAGTATACGGCCTTATAATCATGTCTACTTTCATATACGCATTTGTGACTTACACTGATAGAAACAAATTGCAAGTAAAACCATCCTTTCACTACATTTACATAACTAAGTGATCTTCTCTCGCGTCTCGCGCCAACCACTTTTTGTCGTCCGTGTCTAGTCTATCGTAAAACGCAAATAGGGTAAGATGAAAAGGATTTTCTAACAACTCGCACTTATAAGTAGGGACTAATATGGTAATACGTTAAATGGAAACAGAAGAAGCACTTAAAATACTTAATTCGAGAAATGTTAGTACCTATCACAGACATAAAATGAAAACTGATAGCATCTGGTTCTTTGCCGAGCAGTTTTTTATTTACTCAATAATGCTGAAAAGACAATCGAAGCTCTTTGCTACAAAATCTTTTAGTATTCTAAGTTTTCTTTTCAATCATACTTAGTATGAAAGATACTCTTATTACGCATCGACTATATTGTATTTATAAAATCAGCAACAATATGTAAGGAATTACATTACACGTTTCGTTTGCCAAATCTGCTTTGAGATTTTAAGGCGTAACCAGCGGGGCTATTTTGTAAAATTTTCACGCGTGGATCCGATGCGGTTCAGCGCGAATCTATATGGCGCGTGAAAATCTTACAGAATAGCCCTGCAGATATAAAATATCTGATACTGAATGTTAGTGCTCTGACAGACTGAAGCAATTTTATCAGTAATTGATAGTTTAGCTCGAGGCACGAGCTCGAGTTAGTAAAACTATTTGTGATCTCAAGTTTTGGAGACGCGTACGTAAGAAATGTAACAAGATGGGTTAAATTAAATTAGAGGGCCCTCATTTTAGGGTTCCCTTATAGAATAATGTTGTCCGTTTGTCTGTCGAGACCCTTTATCTCTTAAGACGTTAAAGTATTTAGGTTGTAATTTAAACCCAAGGTACAGTCGAGTTCAATAATATGTGAACGCTCTTCTACTTTGTAATGTTAAATAAATATAATTTTAATCACTTTTAAAGAAACTTTCATAATGTTTACTGTGACAAAGACCGATAAACTTTACATATTATTGAACTCGATTGTACCTATACTCAAGTCTGCCGTACTTGAAGCTATGAAAAAATACTTCTAAGTTATCGTTAAAAAAAATACGGCCGGTTATCTGTCTGTCAAGATAGTCCAATCCTTTATATCGGTAACTTTTATTGAAATTTAAATTTAAATCATAAACTCAGGTCTACAGTCCCTTGAAGCTGCAATTTTATAAGTCTAAGTTAACGCAAAAAAAATATATACGGCTGTTAATTGTGGCTGTCATACTATGGTTTTTTCATACTGTTCTGCTAAGTAATATAATATCCTAAGCTCCTAAGCCTTAGTAAGACTGTAAGTGTGTAATTAACCCGTAAAAGTAGGTCACGCACTTACTCTTATTTTAACAACTTAAATATATTATGAAGAGTTGAGCATAACGACTAACAAATAAAAATGTAATTCTTTTTACACAACCTCTAAAAAGAATTTAATCTGACCAATCAATGTAAAGATTGCAATGTCTGATGCGTGCACGCACTGCACACGTATCCAGCTCGCATTCTAGGGACCGGTTATGTCCAGGCACAGGTACACTAGCGATAGTCATCTGATGCTATACCTCAACTTCTTTCCTTATTATAATCAGGATTATTGTGTTAACATATTTGTTTCTTAGATTTTCACGCATATCACTCATTAAATAAAACTAGTTTTAATGGGTTAATGCACGAACTTTATTTATTTATTGACGTTTCGCAACCTTTTCAGGTCTGTAAATAAAAAATCATTATTTTGACGATGCAGACCTGACAAGGCTGCGAAACGTCAATAAATAAATAAAGTTTGTGCATTAACCCATTAAAACTAGTTTTATTTACTGTGTTAACAATAAATCAGCAGTAAAACAAACTATTTTCTTTTGTACTTGAAAAAAATAAATATTTATCTTAACTAAATATAAACATAGCAACGGCTCAAATTCTCATGTGAAAGACACTAGGGACTATTCCTAAAACAATCCTATTCGAAATTAATTCTGAAGCTCACTATTATATGTATCGCTGCAGCGGCCTTGGTGTCGTTGTAGCATTGTGCTGAGGCAGGGACCTACTTGACCCTATATCTTTTTATTTATGTTTATTTTGGAATGTTATTGGTCTATAAATTCTTACTTTCTTTATGTAGGTATAAAATAGTGAGTGATATAACATATATACCGTATATAAGTATAAAAAGGTCTTTAAAGTATGCGGTCTTTAAACTGTGTCTATATTTATGTAACAAATCAACCATATCGTGACTCGTGTTATACCAATAAATGCAAAATATCAGAATATATACATCCAAGCAAGACTTCAGGAGCATATTGAGAACTTACAATTTATTGTTATTAGTCCGCTGTCTAGTTGTCTGTCATCACTTGTCATAGTCACATAGAAATAAAAAAATTCAGTATGATATAACACATGGACACAATGTACACAATGACGATGCTGACCTTCGTCAATGGAATAATACTGTTAATACTCGTTTTTCTACAAACTCTTGCAAAGACATTTTGGATTGGACTATTTTGTATTCTATATGTAGCTTATATAAATTTATTGAGAAAAAAATACGGCTACCAACAATAATCCACCAAGTTCTTCACTATGTAAAAACACCTTCCCAATGCTAATTAGTCACCATAACCCAAAGGCTCTTGCATGCCTGGATCACTCGTACGTTGCCTACCCCCTAACCTTAGGGACGGATTTAGAGGTTGATGGAAGCTCTAGGGTTAATAAAGAGTGGAGGCCTCGAAAGGAGACGAATTTGAAAATCTGGCACCCGTGGTCTCTTACGATTTGCACTATGCACCTGGTTGCAGACCCGTCTATTTATTTTCTATCTCTGTTGGGGAGGCTCCTCTCTTGTGGGGCCTGACCCCATAGAGCTAATTAATATGTAGAATAATTTTGAATTATAAAGTCTTATATTACTATGTTCTATTAATAGAACTACTAGGGTTTCGTTGTCCTATCTGTTCGATTGTTAGAGCAGATGGTAAAATGTAAAAACCTAGTCTTATTCACTGGCAGAAATACAAAAAGTAAAGGTTACCTCCACAAACGAACTGTTTCTCTTCTTTCTCTGAATGTCTATTGTGGTCAAAAACGTCTGAAGAAGATTACCATCTCGAGTTCCTCCGTGCTTCGGAAGGCACGTTAAGCCGTTGATCCCTGCTGTATCTGCAGTCGTCAGCACCCGCTAATCCGCACTGGGCTCGCGTGGTGGGTCATGGCCCAATCTCCCTATTCCATCCATAGGGAAGGCTTGTGCCCCAGCAGTGGGGACATTAATAGGATGATGGTGATGGATGATGGAAGATCACCATAATAGCGATTCAGGAAAGTAAGTATTCAACATCCTACCTACCTTTGTAACGCATCAACAGATGGATTGTGGCAAAACTTGAACATCATCGTCGTAAATTTACGCAAACGTGACGATTACAAATTACATAAACGCCTAGATCTGTTTGATGATTCGAAAATTGGTTTCGCCAGGATTAATTAAATAGAAAGCACGCATTAAAATCTCTCGACATTAATCTCAACCGCGACCTCAATTAAATAAAAAATGTTGCCAATATCTTGAATACCAACTTTAATTTAAACAAAAAATAAAATTGCTTTTAATAATCTTTGAACAAATATAAGTCACTGTGTCTATTTTCCGGTAAAATGGATCAGGTTGTTTTTGTACACAAAATATGTGAAGCATGCGCAAGCTTTGTTTCACGTCCGGCTAATTAATCGACTTCTGGCGTTACATAGCCCGCATGTGGCACGCGTTCATACCACTTAACGTGTTCCTAATTCATCGAGTTGCGATATCACTTTCTCCTGCAATTATTAGCATACGTCGACGACGCTACTGTCTTCTGATACCGCCTTGTTCGCTAATTTCACACTCCATTTTACTTCCCGATTTTAGGGTATACATAGCATAACCATTTGCCTTAGAAATGTGCAATAAAAGTTTGAAGTCTTAAGTAAATAAATATTAAGCGGGCTTTTGTTATTAATTGCAAAAGCAAACGTCATCTTTATAGGATGCTTAAATAGATTTCTAGCAAACGGGTGCGAACGACTAACATTCAGGTAGGCGTAATCCAAACTTAAAAAGCATGGCTTACCATATACAGATGAAATGAAACACTATTTAAAGTTAAGTTAAAAAAATACGACTCTAACCAATAAAGTTACCGTATTTGTGTACAGTAAACGTGGGCTGTAATTGAGTTAATAAAAAAATGTCTATAGTTAGTCGTGATCAAACATTAATCGAGAAGAGGTTGTTATATCCTGTCTGAGAGGTGCATTGATCAGTGCAACGTGTGGGCGTTCATCCTCCTTAGAAGTAAACGGTTGTTCGTCAGCCACCGCATCATTATTGTGTTAAAACAATGTGTTTTGTCGCGTACGTACTGCGAATTTTAATATTAGGAACGTTGACTCCTTTGGAGAACATTCTTTATACTAAAAGTCATCGTCGTATAGAGCTCACAAACACCTATTATTTATGTGTAGGTACATCTTCTTCTCTTGAAATATGGTAACGTTAAGACGTCAGTGGTTTAAATTAACTAGTGCACTAGGTAAATGATGACATGCCTTCATTCTCAAAACACGAAATTATGTGGATTCCTAGCTAGTTGTATTTTATATGACTGTCCCCATGTCATGTCATATAAGTCATAGTTATTTTTATAATTGTAAAGGGGATTTTATTTCTGTTATCTTTTGTTTCATCCGCAGGATACAGACACAGATTAAATAATATTATGTCCTACCAAAGTCCCGTTGTTCTCACACACACCAAAGAAGTAATTTTATTTAATTGAAAAAAACAATTGATTGAATATTCTAAATTAAAATATAATTTAATTGAATAAGTTGGCTTTGGGTGGTCCTAAATGCCTACATGGGTACAATGAATGACTCGTTGTAAAGCCACACTCCCTTTACAATTATATTGTCGAATGGGATAGATGTACTACTGCCAAATTATTAGTAGGTAACCAAAACTTCTTACCTGCCATTAAGAAAAGGATTTTTATAGGATATTTCATTTTAGGGAACAAACCTATAGCTGATCACAGAAATACCAAACAACTTTTTTTTTGGGTGAGGATGGCTTGAGCAACACATTTTTCAGATGGGGTGGGATATTTGGCTGTACGCATTCTATACGTTATATTAAATAAAAACAATATTTTAATAATTTTATGGCCTCTACTGTGAGATTTAGCTCCAAAACTTACAATTGAAAGAGCGCTGAATATTATCATATTATCAGTTTAAAATTAAATTAATTCAAAATAATTTAAGAACTGGACTACACTTTGACGCTATCAATTATAGATATAGACATGAGACGATAGACCTACTGTTGCATGTATCGACAATACAACACATGACTTTACTAGACAAAAACAAAATCTACATTCTCTCTTTTACAGCTCAATGGTTTTGCATTGCTGTAATCTCAATTGTTCCAAGATATAATACATACATCAATCGATGACTCTTAACGAAATGGGGCAACTGCACTGTTGTCAAACAAGGTTGACTTGTACCAATTAATGCTAACACAAATAAGAACATTAAATTTGGTGACTGACATAGATTGATTGCGATACATTTCATTGGAACCAAGTAAAGTTCAGCTCAATACTCTGTCTATAATCTGCATGGACTTTAAACTATATTCTGTGAGGGCCAAAAAAACATTTTGTGTTAATCATGAATATAATAATAGGTACTCTACACGAGTTAAAAAAATCCGTTTGCTTTGATGTTACACTGAAACTTAATAATACAAAAATAAATATCCGCGTGTTGGGAATCCGTTAAGTCACTTATCATTATTGTTTATTAAATGCCTATAATTTTACGTACGTTTACATTCGCTAGAACAAAGACACTACAGCATTTGTATATATCTTTTGTTGTCTCTTGTTTGGTACTAAAACAGTTAACAAACCATTCACCGCCTACATTCAGCCAACAGTGCTTAGAATTAAAATGGTTTTGTTCGATTTATCTTCAGCAAGTGGGTGAAGGCTCCCGCAACAACAATAGTAAGTTAAAAAAATTATCTTTAAGACTAAATGAAAAGTTTTAACAAAACATCTACAACAAGAACCAAGTAATGATCACTAATATTCGTGTTGAACAAACGTAACGTCATTGAAAATTAGCTTTTGCGTGAATTTGAGTGAGTAGGTAGGTTCGCGAATTTATGGATCAAGTAAATTAAATGGAAACTGTCCCATATCGAATCCGGTAGTGTTCAATGCTGACAGTAATTAAGTGGATGCAATTTAGTAAAACAATTAGTACCGGAATCGACCTTTCCTTTAGTTTTTTAACGGAAATGCATAAGCAGCAAAAACAACAAGTTAATTGCCAAGTCGTGATGTTTACGGACTTGTTTCGCGACCGCAGGCTTTGCCGCAATAATCTTACTGTATAACATTTAACATTTTTATTCACCATCAGAAAATACAAACAGTTGTTAAACAGTGTTAGAATATTTACATCAAGTTTATATTAAGGTATGCGTAACAACATCAAAGACTGACAGCTACCCTCCGCTTTAGTAACAAAACTGTATTGCGGCAGAGTAGCATCATCGTCGAGTAAACAAAATAAGGTAGATTCATATCATTTTACAACTTACGACAGGTCGTGATAAAACTGCGAAATGCTATAAAGAATATTATAAAGATACTAATACACATCAATACCAAAATTTATAATTTATATAATATTAGGTCATAGAGCTACATGTAAATTATATTATATATAAAGTATTCAATAAATATATATTACATATGCATACTCAAATTTTGCCTTCTAATCCTTCAACAAATCCTCAGTACTACTATAATCAAGTGACGCCAAGTATCCAGTAATTATTTTATTACATTTAAAATATGTGTTATGTATTTCGAAGTGTTGGAAAAATTCGACTTAACTTGTTGTATAACCGAGGACCCAAATAATAAAAGAATGTACGTGCGAACTTAGTTCTACACAACAGCACCTTATAAGGATCTGGAATGCGTCTTACTGTGGAATTAGCTGTTAGAGGAGTAACAAAGCGATGACACTTTAAAATAATTGATTTAATATAAAGCTGTCTGACTGTTAGAACTTCGAATTCAATGTAAAGCGTTCTGGTTGGAAAGCGCGGTTCTCTAAAATTTGCAACTTTTAATATAGTCCTTTGCCCTCGCTCAATTTTTATTAGATGAGATTTATGAGCACCACCCCAAGCAGTTATGCCATAGTATATTATTAATTGACACAATGTATAATACACAGTTTTTATGGTGTTCTTATCTTTTACTTTTCTTATTTTTTTTAATATACATATAAGCTTACGTATTCTACAGCTAAGCCCATCTATTTTTTGTTTCCAATTCAGATTTCTATCTACTAAAATGTCAAGATATTTCATATTTATAGCTTCCGTTAAAGCTGGACAGACACAGTTCAAAGAATCAGAGCAATTATGTGCTTGAACACTAAAATTTTTAGGTTGATCACTATCCTTAATACAGAATTTCATGTATTTAGTCTTATCTAGGTTGAGAATAAATTCCTCTTAAGTCATTTCAAAACAAGTGCAAACCCCTCTTTATCCAACATCCTTACGTCATCCCAGGTCTGCCCATTAAATAAAATAACAGTATCATCAGCAAATGATACTATTTTTGCATTTTGTAATTTCATGATTGTCAGACTGTTAAGATAGACCAAAAAGAGCGTTGGACCGAGGATGGAGCCTTGTGGGACACCATAATTTAATCCTATGCTATCACTTACCACACTATCAATTTTTACTGCTTGTGTTCTTTCTTTTAGATAAGACTGAAAAAGTTTAAGTGTAGTGCCAGCGTTTTCTAATTTAAGTAATAGTATAGGTATAGATACTGTATCAAACGCGCGCGCTAGATCCAGAAAGATCGCAAGACATTTGTTTTTAACGTCTAAATTTTGGGCAATTTGTTGGATAACACCTTCAATTGCATTTGTGGTTGACATGTTTTGTCTAAAACCGTACTGAGTAGGCGAAAAAAAAATATTATTTTCTAGGAAGGTAACAAGTCGGGAATTAATAGATTTTTCCAATATTTTAGATAATGTTGGTAATAGTAAAATCGGCCTATAGTTATCGATTTTAGTTTTATCTCCCGCTTTATGCACTGGAGTATTAAGCGACCTTTTTAACTTGCAGGGAAAGTTCCTGTGGAAAAGCATAAATTACAAATATGCGATATTGGGCGAGCAAGGGACATTGCTCCCATCTTAATGAACACAGACGGGATACCATCCCATCCAGCACAGAAACTATTTTTGAGTGATCCTATCAACTTACATATTTCATACTCGTCCGTTGGTAACAGTACAAAAGAGTTCAGGGGTGATCTTGCACTATTCGGATACATTTCGGGATATGTATTAGGCACAATTTGTACCGCCTGCATTTTAGTTGCTAATTTTTCACCAACATTGCAAATATACTCATTTATGTAGTTTACAGAATCTTCAGGAGTACATTTGAGTGATAATAACATATGTGAGGATTTCGCATGGTTATTAAGGTTGCAGACTCTTCGTATTAACTAAACTTCGTATTAATATAAAAAGTAACCACGATGCATTTCTCGTTTTGGGTCATGTCATAATGAACTGATAAACATCTGATATGCTTAAATACCGAATCGAAATTTTTGTTTTCTCAATATCTATACATATATGATTAAAAGAAAAACAAGAATTCTACCTGACACAATTCAGTGGCTATTTTTTTGGAAATTTTTCTTTAGATTTAAATATCAAGCAATGTAATGCTCGAAATAAAAATATAATTAAAATTTTAGTTTATTTAATAAGAAAAGTTATTCAAAAAAGCTGTAGTTGTATCATCCATCATCATTACGTAGCCCAAGAAGGTTCAATTACGTCGCCAGACCGGTCGCAAACAAATGATCATTTTATAAATAAAAATACGAATAGTTTCTCCTGTAAAAAGCTCAAATTTGGTGAAAGAAAAGTGCCTACAATACCATCGCTAATACAGATCGTCGATTAACTCGAGTGCTGCACTGTACGCAGGTTCCTATCAGCTCAATTGAACGTATTGCTCAACCGAGTTAGAAACGATTCTTTATACATTCGTTAGACATACAAATAGAGTGTCAACTGCGTTCTTTGTGATTGTCTGCTTCCAATCTGAACATTGGTGCAATCATCCGAAACCTGGCCAACTGAACTGAACTAACAGTCCACTTTGAATGGGTTAATCTCATTGTAATGCGATCGTCCTCTGACAAAGAGCACGATTCAGCAGTTCAACGACAAACAAACAATGCCTAAAATATTTGTGACCGCTCTTTGTTCTGATTTAATACACTACTGAAATGAAATAACGGACAATATTGGAGATTCAGAAACTAAAGCACAAAATGGTACCAAAATATATAGACATAAACATAAACTTGTTTTTGCGCATAGTAATCTTAATATTATCTCTAGCCTAGTAATGCATTTATTGACCTTTTAAGATTTGATACATACGGGAACACAGAATTTTGATTATTCATACCTATAGACCGGTTATTAAATTCAGCGTGTGGGTCTATTATAATAATATGTAATTATTATTATGAAAATTTTTAACAAAATAAACGTTATGAATATTTTTCTACCTATAGCTAATAATATAGATATAAAAATAATAATAATAAGAGTAACAGAATGAACGTTAAAGTTAGTAGTTTTCTTTTTTTATTGTTTCACAACGCAAAAGTTCCTTTCTAAAGCTTGGATTTCAATCACGACATGTAAAAATAATACACGCTTAACCAAAGGACAATGGGCAAAACGCACCCAGCTCCGCCAACAATGTAATTAGTATGAATCGATAGATCTATGAAAAACTAGCCTTTTTTATTATGGCACCAAAAAAAAATAACCTGGGGGTCAAAAGATATACACCTGGGTATGTTCTATATTAGGGGTTAAGGTTTCCGCACATAGTCCTTATAGACGACCTTTGTGTGTAAGTCATGGGGACCGGTTACACACGGGCATATTTAAATAGCTCCTTATATAGAAGCTCGATGGCGCAGGTGGTTAGTGGTTCGGTTGCGATCGTTGAAGTTAAGCAACTTCCGCAGTGGTCGGTCATTGGATGGGTGACCAAAAACATCTATCTCGAGTTCCTCCGTGCTTCGGAAGGCACGTTAAGCCGTTGGTCCCGGCTGCATCTGCAGTCGTTAGCACCCGCCAATCCGCACTGGGCCCGCGTGGTGGGTCATGGCCCAATCTCCCTATTTCATCCATAGGGAAGGCCTGTGCCCCAGCAGTGGGGACATTAATAGGCTGATGATGATGATATTTAAATAGCTAAAGAAATTCATTCAATATCAATAGTACTTTCGTTTTATAATATTAGCAATAATAAGTGAGTGAATCATATCTTACTGTACAACCAGATACAAAATACTAAACAACAAAGCCTACCGACTATCCTGCTTGCTTGCTGCTTGCACTTACTGAGACTCCTCAAAACGTCTAACAGGGTATGGGGGTTGAAGGATGTGATATTGCAGTTGCCGTTGCAACTAGTCTACTCGTATGCAGTCCTATGTCTTACATTTTGTGCGCTCCCTGTTATTTCATTGATATTTAACTAACACGCTTTAGAAATAGGAACACGATTATCATCGCGTACGTCATTATAATCGTACGAGCTAATAAAAAATCTATGGATAAATTTAAATGCTCGTACTCAGCACACAAACATCTGCCCCCACCAGGATTCGATCCCGGGACCTCTCGAGCCAGCGACACCATGAAACCCGGTGTACAAACCACTCGACTCGGATATATTAATTGACGACCTCCGTGTTCGTGTCCTTTATTGAAATAGTCTAGGACACTAGGGGATACTTTGACGGAAATTCACTCCATTTAAAAAAATAATTTCATTAAAAAAATGTATAGTAGTGATAACAGATGGCGCTGAAAAACTTCTATATCACAACAGGGTTGAAACTTCTTTAACAAAAACCCCACACTATGTAAACTAGCGTTGCTCAACCATTGGGTTGGTATATATCGAGAGAGCTTTTACGGAGAGCAAAAATAAGTAAATAATTAGAAATATAAGCACAGTAAGTATATATATATAAAAGGTATCCCTTAAAAATCCTTGATAACATAACTAAAAGCAAACGAGTGTTATTAATGCAACAACAAGAAATCATTAAGCTGCAAGTGCATCTAGTAACTGTAGCCATTCTTAGATTAAACCACAAAACAGTAATAAAAGTGATAAGAAAGTGTCTTGCAGTGTTAAGTTTTTTAATACTGGAGGTGGACTACCACTGGTCACATTCTCACTATTCACTCGACTAATACTAATCAACTTCCATATTTTGCAAACAGAATTACACTGAAACCTATGTATGGAAGAGTAAATGCCTAAAATTTGTTATCAGTAAGTACGAACTGGAGGACGTTCAAATATACTTATCCGTTTTAGAGAATGCATTTCGCAACTGTTTTGCCATACAGAACAAAGGCCTAAGCACGAATTTTTGACAGTTCCATAACGTATCGTCAGCGTCAAATTTCTAAAAAAGGATAAACCATTATAAATGGGGTTTAAATCCATTACATATAATCTGCCATATTAGAAAATTGCCAAAATTGGTAACTCATTATAAGAATGTTCAGCAGGCGGTTTTTAATATCATTCAATTGAAAAAGTTAAATTGAGGGGGAATAAAACAATTCGTTGGTTAATTATTTCTTAATAGCGACGCGACAGTGGCGCCCACTCCTCCGATTTCTCCACAGTACGTCATTATTGTATTGCATACATTAAGTTGGTAATAGTACAGTCAATCTGTCGAAAAAAATATCGTTTCAGTGAAAAAAAAACCTAAAGGGTAAGTCTTGTTTTTGCTGTTGCCAAATGACGTCAGTAAGCCACCTTGGCGATGGGCATGTTCAACTCGTAGGCGTTTTTTGAAAAACTCAAAAAAACCGTCAAAAATTTTTTGACACGCATTTTTCTTGTTTTGTATGCATTTTAGAAACATTTTTTTCGACCATAATTGTAGAGGGCGTTGAGTACTACAATTTATGTCATTGTTGCAATCTCGTACAACAAAAAATGCGCATTATAGGTGGCGCTAAAGTCTCAAAAAAGTGTTTTTTCACTTTTTCACCCTGAAAATATCATTTTCAGGGTGAAAAAGTGAAAAAACACTTTTTTGAGACATTCAGACGATTGCACTACTTATCTGTCTCTAAAGCATAATGCGCCTCTGTTTTAGGATTCCGTACTCCGTTTTTTTACTTATAGATAAAGAACTATTAAATAGAACCTTTAAGCGAGTTCAAATCACACAGCTGATTTTTTAGTACTTACTTAGATATAACAGAGCATCAGTGACTCTATCACCACTTAACATCGAGTGTGGAAGAGTCATTTGCCGACATAACCATAAAAAAAATCACCAGAATTTGCTTACTTACATAAAGACAGTGACTTTTTTAAGGAAGTAAAAATCAACTCAATATTTTCAAAAAACTTCCTTAAAGTTTAAAAATAGCATTAGTGAAAGTTGTGAAGGACAATTTTTTCATCGTATTTAAGCTTTTCTACTTCATATAGGTAATAATATAGGTAGTATATATAATAGTAGGTAGGTAGTGATCAAGATAAAAAAAATCACTGCAATCACTCAATAGCAGCAAAACATAGAGCATTCGTCTTGCTCTTGTTGCAAAATCAAAAAAAAATATATAGAGTCGAAAGTAATCTAACTCGACCTAACTTTTTATTATGTACTTACGATACGTATGTTATCTGCAGTCAAATATTTATTTTCTATCTTATCAACAAAAAAAACTAAGTGACTTTCAATTTGAGTAAAAAGCGCGCTCTCGAAATTTTTAAGTTAAATTTTTATCACATTCATTTTATAATTATTTGATCGACGGCACGGTCGTGCTCTATCTACAATGATATTGTTTATTATCAAATTAACTGACTCATGCTGCAATATTTAACAACTAAGTTCTTATAGTAATTCTGCTAACATAATTGTGGCAATATTAAGAAAGAAACCTTTTTCATAATTACTTTATATGAATGAATTACCTGTATATAAAACAACTGAATAAAAATATTTCAACTCAAAACATATCAAATGATTATAAGATTTTTATTATGTGAAATCACAACAATGATTTTCAACAAAATTTAAATGTATTATGGTATGAGGAAGAACAAAAATTGTTTTCACTACGCAAAAATACAATGTAAATAAAATGCGAATGAATCATAATTCGTATGTACATAACAACTTACAACCAATTAATCACATAAATATTATAAGGCAAAAGTTTGTGAGGTATGTTTGTTACTTCTTCACGTCTAAACGGCTGGAGCGATTTTAATAAAATTTGTAATGGAGTTAGCTGACACTCTGAAAACACGTAGTCTATGTTTTATTGCGGGGAAATATCCCTAATAAGCCACGGGTAACACCATGGGGGCACAGTTAGTATAAGTATATCCCTGCCATGGAAAAGACCAGTAGCAATAGGGTTATAGTAATTTATGATGGAATTCCAGGACCATGTTCTAGAATCTAAAGAATCCATACAAATTCTTAATACCTTTTACACAAAATGTTATCTAAGTTTGTAATCCTGTTGATTACATTACAGATTATCTATCTATCGGGTATTATGATTACTATCTAATTACGTTAATTTTGAGGTAGACATATGAATTTCACTTCTATCAAGTTTCTTGAAAAGTGATGTCAAATACAAGGCCACAAAGTCACAACTACTGATTTTGCAAATATATTTGTGTATTGGTATATGCGAAAGTGATTAAATGACGGAAAGATCAAGGTCTGACCGCTTTGTTATACAACAACTGACTGTTACCTGTTTCTGAGTTTTGTCCGGTAATATGATAGACAACTCGAAAGCGCGATTCTTCTTGTCGCGGTTACCGGTGCGCATCAGCTTGGAGGAGGTTCTCGTAATGCTATGAGCCTTTTCCGGCAGCTTCAACGCCACTATTGACATGCTGCGTGACAGCCGCCGGCCCAGCTTGCGCGTCCGCAGCGACATGGACCCGCTGAGGCCACGCTTGCGACCTTCCATCGCTGAACCCTCCGCCTCCGCGCCTCCAACCTCCTCACTAGTACCGGCCATCGCACTATCCAAATAACACCAACTTAAAACTTGACAACATTCACATCTCCAACATAATCGTGTCACAGCACAAACACTTAGAAAGTTCTCTGTCACTGAGTCATTTCACACGGATGTCTACACAAAGACGAGTGCACTTTTTGATAGTTTCAATCGGTAAACATCGTGACTGCTCTCTGTTGTCGGAGATCAGACGGGTACAATGCGGATCATATGGTCGCGGGGCCGGTTCGGATCCTGCGACCGTTTCGGTCGGCAAAAAGCCCAACACGATGATTGCAAAGGTTTATATCGTATATACTTTAAGTGATAGTCGATTATGTAGCTAGAGCGAGTGTCGTGTTCGAATATGGCGCGTTATCGAGCGTGGAATTGCCGGCGATGCGGGCCGCGACGTGCGCGCGTGCGATCGCGGTCGGAGCGACTAGCGCCCGAGAGCCCGAGACAAACGAAGGAGGCAGGCCGGCCGCCAGCCGCCCCCGCCGCACAAGCTCTAATCAAATTACTTATCAAACCGTATTGTAGCTTAAACCCTGAGACTGCAGCGTAACACAATCGTTACAATCAAACGGTGCCTGCAAATGCTCTAAAGTTGATTACATCTAAATCAGAAATTCAAAATACAGTATCACAAGACGCTAAGCATACGACAAACATGAAAAATCTGGAACTGAGACCTTTAGTGGAACTGTGTGTTTATTATGAGGTTTTCCTTTTTAAAACCTTTGTCCTCTCTGAAATTTAATTCCTGCAAAGGCTGATATACGATGTCTAACAACCACGCGTAGGTAGGTAGAGCTGGCTGGTTACAGGTCAATAGATCTCAAGGTGATCGTGTTTCTAAATAAGACAACGTGTACAGGATTATACCTAGGTATTGTTGAACCTTACATAACAGTACGAGTATAAATGGCAAATCCTGAATTAACTTTCAAGGATTTCGTTACTTATCTTGTTTTTTTTCGTCGATTTTAGAGTTACTGAAAGGTCTTTACACAAACAAAGAGCTATTTTCAGGTTAATTTCTTTTAAAGTTAATGTATGTGTAACAACTAACTAAACCACTAAATATGTGTTTCCGTTTATGTAGATTTCGTAACTTCTGAGTTAGTCTGTTTTTACTAATGGTCATCCATCAGCATTTGACTTAATTTATCGCTTAGTGTAACTAATGAAAATCACCGAACCTTCCAAACACCAAATTAATTACTGCTAGGTGAGGGCTTGGCATTCAATTAGGGAGTATTTTACCACACCCTACGATATAAAACTTTGTTATTAGCGTTTCAAATTATTATAGTACTCAATTCAGAGTAAAATTATATTCGCTGCACAAAATCACATGTTTATTAAAAAAATGGATTTCACACTTTTGCACTTATGTTACTTTACTGTGTGCTGGTTTCCTTTGTATTTCCTCATTATGATATTAGTACCTATATTAAATTTACCAACATTGTATGATATATCACTGTTGGTACCATACAATGTTGGTATATTTATTATACATTTTTTTTTACATAACAACAACACCAAAAAAAATATGTAGTGCTGTATCCAGAATATTATTAAAATGAAACATTTGTTTTTGTGTGACCTTGTTACAAATAAATATAATTTGTATATGTACATAAATCATAATGAGGAAATACAAATTTTGAATAATAACACTGCTGACTGCAGTTTCACCAGTCAGGTAGATTGTAAAATCAATTCGGTTTTGTTTAAATATCTCATTTTTCTTCGCAACGTTTTTAAAAAACATCGTAAGAACCTTCTACAAAGCTACAAAGTGTCCATTTTACAAGACATTTAAATATAGGTGTAAAATGTATGATTTTTTTTTAAACTAGAAAAAAAAATATCTTTCGCTTTCAGTTGTTCAGTTACAGAGTTTATAATGACAATCTAGCAAAGTATGTCATATAAAGAAACAATTTCACATTTTCGCTGAGTCAACATTTTGTGGGTTAATAATAAGAAACGGCACCAATATCTCACGATATCACTAAGAGGACAAAACTGGTCTTTCAACTTTTGTTGATTTTGGTTTAAATAAGTAATTTGAAAACGTTAATATCTAATTTCTTCTTCGTCACAAGATGGACAAGGTGGGTTGTTGGGAATATTTTTACTGCAATATTTTTTAACATTAGGATTTTTGCTTTTGGAGCATTAATTTAAAAATAACAAAGTAAAAATCTCACGGATTGCTTTAATGAATCTGAGTTATCAATTTGATTTTTTTTTCATAGCAAACACTCAAACACATAAACAATAAATTAACGGAAATATTTCCAAAGAAGTATTACCCAATCAAAAAGTATTAGTGACGTGCTGGCAAGTTGCATTTGACATTAGATCGCTTTTTGATTCGGTATCGTAAAGTTAACCAAGGCAAGGAAGTTATATACCTAAACAATGAATCTAATTTGTACTTACGCAAGCTATTCATAGCAAGATATACTTAGGTATTGTTATAAATAAAGACAAAGCCTTAAACTAGGCTTCATTCAGCTTTTTTTTTTTTAATAGTTTAACGGCCTTGGATGAAATCCATACAGCCAATTCTTCATTATTAATTCATTCAGCATTAAAGACTGCACTGACATAAAGCTAAAAAGACATCAATGACAGACGTTAACATTACCAAAGAGATTATAATAATACATTAATGTTAAATATCAAAGAGTGACAGAGATTAATACATCATTCACCGCTCCAGATAAAAATATTGATGGCCTAATAAATAACTATGTACTATAATACTATAGCTAAAAAAAAGAATCAACCCGTAAACAAAATTTGACTTTGTTATATTTTTAGTTTAAGCATTTAACTCTAAGGTGTATAGTATTAATCTAAAGATAATTTTAATAGAACAAAGTCCACTGTGTGTGGCTTTTTTTTAAGTACAAATTTCTTGAGATTTTATTTAGACCTTTGGATTTTAACAATGTGAGTATCGATATCGTCTAGATTTTTAAGCTTGCATAAAAATTACGGTTTCACACAAGATACATTTAAAAACAGTTTTAGATACATACTCAGGGCATATGATGAATGATCAAAAAGTTCGCTGAATGACGGGAAAGATTTTTTTATCGGGTGACTATGTTAGCTTACAGTGTATACAATGTAGCCCATGTGAGGTTCAATTGTACTCACTTCCTATATCATTATCAGTAATATAGGTACGCACTTAGGATAGAACCATATGTTTTTCCTGACACACAATGCAAGGGGGGAGGTTGCCAAAAGATAATAAATTAAATTATTTTTCCTTTTCAAAAAAAAAATCTCCCTTTCACCTTATAGATTTTTCAGATTTTTCAAACAACATTTATACTTTCGCAAAAAAAAATGTTATATCAAGCCCCCGAAAACAGATAGAAATTGCATACTTCACTTGTTCGTCACAAGCAATTTTTTATTTAAAGCTCTTTGTTCATTTTTGGAACTACACAACTTTCAAAAAAAATTGTTACGACATCTACATTATAGGTTTTATACTTTTATTTTATTAAAAAAAAGTTATGGTCATCCTTTTAGAAAAGAATTAAAGGTCTCTGTTCCATATCTCTCACTCATCCCATTTCATCGGTAAAACAACTCAGACATAGTTATATATATAGTATGTCTATGGGTACGAGACTCCGAAGCTTCTTTTTGTAAAATTTTCAAAAATCAATTAAATGTTTTGATATTCCCTACAGTTTTTAAGATAATTAAATTTACACATCGATATAAAACCAACTTTTCCCTATCGCTCCGTTGCAATCGGATAATATTTTAAGTACGCCATACTTACTTTTTTGGATCGTAAATTTTTTAACTAGTATGATGAAATAGTTTTTATTTTTTAAGGTGAATAATGAGTTACTTACCTAAGGTAAGTGACTTTGTTGGTTGCTTAAATTTGGCCTTTATTATTTCAGCAAACTTGTATCGCGCAACTCGAATAAGCAATAATTTCAACACGAAACTCGGTTATTGACGTGCGTATCGATAAGCGTTGCATTGAACACTTAGTGACAAGAAACGACTTAGACCCCAACAGTTGGCAGATATTTTTGCAACGCATCTGCGCTGGTACGGTCTATCTAGATAGTAAATAATGTTCAGCTTCAGCATAAAAGACTGCACTGACATAAATCATAAAAGACATGACTAACAGACGTTAACATTACCCAAAGAGATAAATAAATTATGTTAAAACTAAAGAATAATAGAGATTAACACATAAGGTATTTCTCCCCTTTTTGGTTTTAAGTAAAAATAAGATAACTATGTGAGTAAACTTTACTTTATGAGTTTAATTTAATCTCTTTCTTTGATACGAACAATAATGAAAGCTCATTCTTGTTCGGAGCATCAGAGAAAACCATAGAGAAAACACTATGTTTTGATTATTGATCATAGAGAAAATTTGTTTGATTTTGATCTCCTTTTGATCAATCAATCATGGAGTGACAAGAGATTTACTACAACTTCGTAAAATTTTTTATATCAGTATTTTACTTGGTGAAATTCACTAAAAATACCGCCACCTATTGTGCAAAATGGAGTAAGTGGTATTAATAAGTTCCTGTAACAAATTCTAAATTATTCTTAATATAAGTCTAAAACAAAACCTAATTCTGAGTCTAACACATACGCATAGTACAGTACAGGGTTTAGTTATCTCTTAAACTAGTCTAAGCTTATTCTACGTTTTAAGGGGGTAAGTGTGCGAGTCCGACTCACACGTGGCTGTTTATCTAATTCATTGCAGTCGTGTTCGTTATCCAATGATAGGCAAATATATTAATCTTAAGTAATAGTTAGATATTAAAATTAAGTGTTTTTTTTGTCCTAAATTTTATTAAAACAAAAGTTCATTGGCCATTGGTCATTACCGGAGATCTGTATAATCCGGCATTCTACACAATACCTAGGCAATGTATGAAATATTAATCATATTAAACTTTGCCTTGATATTCTATACAATACCGAATGCGCAGTCGGCAATGTGTGTAAAAGAAGAAAGTGAGTCGACTTTTCCGTGTATTATTTATCTATTAACTATAATTATTCATCTACAGTCCATCAAATTTAAGAAGTACCGTTTGACGTTTCATGTTTTTCAAACAGATATAACTTTGTTTAAGCGTAACTTATTCAAATTCGATAACCTTTTTCGTAAAACCATGAATTTATAAAGGTTTTATTATTGGATCTAAAAATGTAAATTCTTAATATCTAAATTTAATTGAAAACTTTCAAACAATGCAAAATAAACAATATTTACACAATAAATAAGTTCTAATAGTTCTATTCTTGACCTCATTGCAAAGTCACATAGTTAGGTCACTGCTCGTAGTGTTGCGACTCTTCGGAATCAATTGTGTACGAAAAAATCGTGTACATTATTCGGAAAATCGAATTTATTACTTTCAAATTATCAATTAACGACTTTGTAAAAATACATGACAGATGACAAAATGATCAAATTTGATGCCTCGGTCCATAATCTACTCAGATTACGATGTTGTAAGCGCTAGAAGCGCTTATGGCCAATGTCAGACCACGGCCAGAAAGCGAATTTTCGACGTAATGTTTAGGGGTAAAGCGCAATTTAATTTTTGTATAATTTCACGTTACTGCTCGATCGCATAATGCATTTAATACATAGGTACCCTAAAATAATTTAATTTAATTATTTTCAAACAAATCTATATAGGCGAAATAGCTCCAGAAAAAATTTTTTTTTTATCAGACAACACTGCCGACCACAATCGCACGCGGTCCCCCTCGCCCGCGTCAGTAGTCTCTCGCCATCTTGGAAGCTGACTGTGCGCGTACCTACTTTCTCGTTTGTGTTTTACAATTTGTGACTTGGCTATTACTTTTCTGGACTCTGAACTAAGCAAGTGTTTATTAATAATGTCGAAAAGAGGACGTACTTTGAACAGCCAGGCTCGTGAATTGGTGGTGAAATTACACGAGTATTTTGAGCGTGAATGTCAAAATGGTGGAGCTCTACTGCCAGTTACACAAGTTCGGGATCGCGTCGGTGAAGCTCTCGGTATTGGTAGCCGCACCGTCGGCAAAATATTAAGCGAAAAATATGGGCCTTCGGGGAGTGACAGTAACGTACTTCACACGCCGAAAAAAAGGAAAAGAACTAAACCTGTGACAGGTATCGATGACTTCGATAGCCATGCTATTAGAAACCATATCTATGGTTATTTTACAAGAGGCGAATTTCCAACATTGGCAAAGTTATGTGCAACTTTAGAAGATGCCGGGCTGTACAAGGGAAGCATAGAGTCGTTGAGAACGATAATAACAGGAATTGGCTTCAGATACAAAAAAGTTGACAAACGAAAAATTGTTATGGAGCGACATGACATAATTATGCAGCGACTAACATTCCTGCGCGAAGTAAAACAAATTATAAACTGGGATAATGTAATATTTTTGGACGAAACATGGCTAAATTCCAACCACTCTGTGCCGAAAACATGGACAGATGATTCTGAAGCTTCGTGCTCGAAAGTGCCGATAGGGAAAGGTGGACGCCTCATTATATGCCATGCTGGATCAGCGTCTGCAGGTTTCGTGGAAAATTCATTATTAGCTTTCCAATCTAAAAGCACAAAAGAGTATCATGAAGAAATGGACGCGGAAAGGTTCCAAGAGTGGTTCTTAAATTTACTAACGAATATCCCTCCTAACAGCACAATTATAATGGATAATGCCCCATACCACTCTGTGCAAATTGATAAAGCACCAACATCAGCCAATAAGAAAGCAGATTTGGTGGCATGGCTGCAAAGAAAAGGAGTGGAAGCCGACATGTCACTATTAAAAGCTGAATTGTTACATTTAGTGAAATTGCATAAACCATCAAGACCGACTTATGCTATTGACCAATTAGCCGAAGAATACGGGCACAAAGTCATACGACTTCCTTCGTACCATTGCCAATATAATGCCATTGAACTGATTTGGGCCCAAGTTAAAGGTATAATATAATAATATTTTTTTGTAGTTGATTATATTATTAACAGAAACTTGTTCTTAATAAGCTGAAATATATTGTGAATTGAGATTTTCCGTTAAGTACAGTAATACTATAAAACATTACCCTTCTTCTTCGCAGTTGTGTAAATTGTACATTACCTAACAAAATATTGCAAGATTAGCTTAACACATTTTGTAGCCACATAACACGAGTGCCTCTAGCTTTTATAATTTAAAAAATAGTCAAAGTCTCCCACCTAATAATTATATAATTGTTTTACAGGTTATGCAGCAAGACACAACACAAAACCACCCTTCAGTGTCAAGAAAATGGAAGGCTTATTAAAGGAAGCATGTGCGCAAGTTACACAAGAAAATTGGTCAAAAGTAGTAGAAAAAACAAAGAAAATAATAATGGACGACTTCGACAGAGACGTAAAATTCGATGATTTCATGGATAATCAACTAGTCATTAATTTAAATGACGATGATGACGAGGACGACAATGATTCCAGTACTTGCGGTGAATAAAAAAATATCCTAAACATTACTTTTATTTAAATGCTTCGATTTCGACCTTTAGAACCTTAAGATTTTTTCGGTATTCTATCCTCAGATTACTAGTAAAACCTAAATTTACCAATAAACAACCTTTTACAATAACTTATTAAGAGTACAGAGAAATATTATCTTAAATTTCGGATCTTATGGTCATTGATCTCTTAAAAATCGGATATTATAGTAATCGATCTCTTAAAAATATAGGAAAAGAGTACAGAGAAATATTATCTTAAATTTCGGATCTTATGGTCATTGATCTCTTAAAAATCGGATATTATAGTAATCGATCTCTTAAAATTCAGATATCATAGTAATCGAATTTTTAAAACCCATCCCTATTATTCAATTTGTCAGAACTGTCAAACGGTACTTCTTAGATTTGATGGACTGTAAGTATTCAACAATTTTCCACTCGCGCCGCCCCTGCCCCGTTACGGCAACGGCCGTGGCATCGGCCGCGGCATCGGCATGGCCCCTAGACCGGTGCTGGCGCCTGCGTTTTGTTTTTCAACTGCGCCGGTGCTGCCGGTGCCGTTTTACCCCCTGCTTACTGGCACAGACTTCTGCTTGACGTCACGGTATAAAATGGTCACGTCAATAAACAATTTACAAGAATAATAAATTTGTAAATCCTTTTTTTACGTAAGACACAAATACCAACGAAGTATCTCACATTTTAGTCTTTTTAATCTAAAGATACTAAAAGTGAAATACTTTAAAATGAAAACTAAAACATAATAACCCTTAAAAAATGTAACTAGGTTTTTTTATTAATTTTAAATCTAGCAGTTAAATACTTAAAATAAAAATGTAATGAAATAATAAACGCTATCTATATGATTTCGTGTTTAAAAGCTATGACACACAGAACTCAAAGCGAGCCAATAAGCAAATTTAAATAGGTACCTACCAGTCTTCGCGTCTTCATACCGGTCCCGCGCACTCACACGCACACAACTACAATTCACATGTAATACACATTACACATGCAGTTTTGCCGGCCAGCAGTGAGTGGGAAGCTTGCTATGCCGGAGCCAGCGACGGCACCGTTGGTAACAAACACGGGTGCCGGCAACGGTTAGTGAAAAAACAAGCCATACATTTTCTAAAATATTTGCTTCCCCGGCATCGACAAAAGCCGGGCCAGTGAGTAGAAAATCCCCTATTATCATCTATCAGGTCTGGTGGCTGGCCCTTCTCCAGCCCCTGCCGAGGCACAATCGCTTTGCTCGCTCGGCTCGCTCGGCTCGCGCTAAGTCATAACACTTGCCTAACCTAACCCACTGCGAGTTGGTCAAACGTTCATTGGCTGACGCAGACCGATGTCACCGCCGCAGTCGCGGACACACCGCCGCCTACACCACCTACGCCCACGCCAGCCGAGACCACACGCCTCCTGCTCCAGCTCTCGGACCTGCTCACGGACTTTGTCAAAAAGTTCGGGCAGGTCGAGAAGAAAATTTTCGCAACTACCCCCGATGAAGACTCCACCCCCGCCCGCTGAAGTCCGTCGCCCGCTCGCTGGTCGCTCACTGGGCCTCCCTCATGGGTCTCACCCGGTGGGCTTGACCGCGCCGAGGGCGACGCGTGAAGAAGCGGAGGCGGGGGTATAGCCCCATTGACCGTCTCGTCCGAGAACGAGACGCGAGCCCGAAACGTCCAAAATGGCTCACGAGACGACGAAAGAGGAAACGTTCATTGGTCTGCAGATCATTCGGAGAGTATTATGGTGAGAGTAACTGAGTAGGCTAGGTTAGATTTGGTTGAGATAAATACAGCCCAAAAACTGTTTATTATCCGATGGACCAGCAGTTACCCTATACAATCACTAGAAATTGTGTACATTATCTAGGCAAAGTATAAAATGTAAATCAATATTTCTAATATTTATTATAGGTAGGTATTGCGAAGAATACCTGAATTATACAGATTGCCGGTAACATATACACAATGTATAATTTTATGATAAAAAAACGTGATATTCTCTTATAACTCCAGAAACTCACAAACAATAGTGTTGTTTACTGCAATATCGTAAAAAAGTGGGCGTAATTTTGCGATTATGTTTCAACATTGTTGTCCAAAAGCAATCATATCATATTTCATTGAAATAGCTACGACTCAAAAATACTTTTGAAATAATCATTTATTTTTAACGTGATAAAAATATTTGAACTTTTTGTGAAAGAAATGTGTTTGTGTAAAAACTGTAGCGTAAAGTTATAAATTCAATACCAGTCCTCACCACACTGCAATGTAACCTTGCTAAATTTTCAAAATTACTAAATGATTTTATGCGACCAATAAGAGCCAAGTAAGATGTAATTTTCGCTTATCCTACCTCCTCCTACCAGGACCGTACTATTATAGTAAGGTAATCTGAACCAATAAAAGGTTTCCTTTGAGTTTTAAAATAACTGTTTAATGGTTATGAACCGTTTATTTTAGGAAGTCAGCAGAGCCCTCCCCTGAACCATCTTGCTGGAAGAAACACAAGGACTGGAAAAACCGTTACGCAAAACTATACGGCAACAAATGTCGTCCAAAGTGAGTTAAGTGATGTGATTGCATTTATAGGAATTTATTGTTATACACATATATTATTAGGATAATCAATTTAAATATATGATGATGTTATGATAAAATTTTCGCATAGATTTATACAGGGTTAATTTTAAAACAGCAACAACCTGTTAGGGGGTGATTCTACCCATCGAGGTTGTTGATGTTTTAAAATTAACCCTGTATTGGTTTACGCCACGCCGTGTTCTGTTACTCCTTTAATATCAATATTATATGACTACATGAGTAGGTAAATTTTTAAATACAATTATGTACTTAATCTATTTAAATCTTCTATATCCACCATGCTAATATTAGAACGTGAAAGTAAGTGTCTGTCTGTCTATTACGCTTTAATTGCTTAAACTGTTTCGAATTTGGTATAGAGAGAAAAACCTTGGAGTAGGCGACCTTTTGTAGAAAAAAACCGGATAAGCACGAGTCGGGCTCGCCCACCGAAGATTCCGTATAAATTTGGTACGCAGCATAAATGGCCGTATCTTTACAACGTTTACTTAGATTTTTTCGCAACTTCTTGGGACCGCAGACTTGAGTATGTAGTTTAAATTTCAACTCTACTTCCATGCGTTCCCTAAATAAAGGGTCTTGACGGACAGACAGAAAAAGGACCGTATCTTTTTTTAATTAATTTAGAAGTTTGATTTTTACACAGCTTCAAGGGAACGCAGACTAGTTTAAATTTTAACCCGATACCTCCACGCGTTCTCGTAATAAAGGGTCTTGAAAGACAGACATACAGACCGACAACAAGGTGATCTTATAAGGGTTTTTGTTTTTTGAGGTACGGACCTTGAAAACATTACGATTGTCCTCAATCGGATCAAACATTCTGCACAGATGTAACGGCAGCACGCATGTTGTTGTTTGGTTATCTTTCTTATTCATATTGCGTAAATAACATACAAAAAATGACCTTTACGTCGTCGCATTCGTAGAGATTCTTGTCGGTGCGAACCTAGAAAAAATATTGAAAATATCACTTTTCGGCACTATAGGTCTTTACTCATTACTCTGATGTATAATTATGTAATATGTAGTAAACGACTTTTTGCTGCCAAAATAATAAGAAAAAAAAGAAATATAGCATAGCCTCTGTTTGGGGAAGTGAACCCCTCCGTAGCTAAATAGTGGACAGATTACAGAAGACTACAATAATAATAATAATAATAATTTATTCTCAGACAATTCAAGTCCATAGAATGTTAGTAACAATGTACCTTAAAAACTATGTAATATATTTCATAAAGTCAATGATACTCAGAGAATAAGAAACCTTAATTTGCCTATACTATCAACTAATATCAGAATTATTACTAAGTATTTTTGTTTGAATACATACATAATAATGCCACCAACATATCGTCACTACCCAAATTCAAATAGAAAATTAGGAGGCTTACTATCTAGGCCAGCCACAAGTTATTAAACAACAGTGCGTATAATAATTGTACTGCTAAGTTTAGAAATTTCAGCAATAATTTTTGGTGTAAGTATTCAGTTTTACTTGTTGATATTATTTTTATGTCGTTTAATAATGTTTTTTTTTTATTTATTTATTTAAACATTATTGCACAAATAAGTGTAAGTAATAGTGACGGAATTAATGCCTTTAGGCATTTTCTATCAGTTATCAAGAGAATTAAAGCAAAGATCCTAAGAAGCTAGAGCAAATAGAATTCATCAAAAAATATTATAATAATGAAAGCATACCCACAGAAAGAAGATAATATATAAACATAATAATAATAATAGAACATACTATATAAATACATTTTTTTGTTTTTGTTATGTTTGTCTTTATTATATTTACATATTAATCTTTAAATAACAAAAGCTGAAAATTAATTAATGTCCAAAAACTTAAAAAGAATAAACTACTTAAATAATAAACAACCTACAAAATAAAATCTACAAATAAATACATTAACTATATAAATAATTATAAATATTTACATATATAGGTATATACATATAAATTAGTAGGATGCATAGGAGGAATCTAATAAATGAACGTCATCATTTAAAAGCTAGTTAGTTCGGATCTTGAATATGAGTAGGCAGTGCGTTCCAGAGTTGTATAGCTGGAAGAGATAATGAGTTAGAACCAAAACCAATATGGTAAGAGGGACTTTGAATATTTAGATAATATTCAAAGCTTTTTCTTACAAAAGACTCCTTAAGAATGTACAGCGGATAAACTTCGGATTTCAACGGAGTAGGGTAACATAAAAGAAGGAAAAAAATATGGAGGGCTCGGACAGTTTATTAATAAATATTATTTTCAGTTATCATTCAAACACCGAATAGTGAACATCGTTAGTACTGTGTAAACAAATGTTTTATTTCATTCACATAGACATACATTTTTATTTATTAACAAAAGAAGCGAACACTTTTTAATTTTTGATTATCGGAGCATTAAGAGTATGTTATTAGTGATACATTTTTCTATTATTAATAATACTGTCACATTCGACACATCATATACTAATAAGAGCAGAATCGGTTAGTTGTAATAATAATAATAATAATTAAACAAAATGGCCGCTTCAGCTAGGGGCAGTAATGGCAGCCGTTTATTAACTTTTCACGATTTATATTTAAACAGGCTTGTATTTAGGGTGGCAAGGGAATAATGTATATCATGGCGTTTGTAACACTTACTTTTAGTGTTTCTGTCGACGAGTACGATTCTCAGAGCTCCACGAGATAGGGTGTTGGTGAGGGTAGGCAACGCACGAGTGAAAGGGTAAAACCCGGAAAATAACCATATAAATACCGTAAAATAAGGTATAATTAATAACCATCGATAGATGATCATTGCAACACTAATTGAGAGGGCGCTCATGTATTAAAAAGAATTCTAACCGTAAAACTAAGCTTTTTATAAAAATAAAACAATTAATAACTCTTCTCCTGTAAAATTTAACGTATGGTAGATAGAACAAACAAGCACTGATAAGTGATTAAATACCTATGTTTTGTTGTTACACTATTCTTATTAAGTAAAGATTTTTACTTAATATGAGGTATAAGCATTTTCAAAGGTAAACAATCTTTTTCACTGTAGGTTTCAGTTATTTTTTACGAATGTTAGAACTTTTTTCCTTGTTAGTCACAATAGTAAATTATTCAGTAGCGTCGGTTGTTCGTGATAGTTGTCAAGGTTTGCGGTCACCTATTACGTTGTTGTTCGTTCCAATGTTGCATTCAGTGATGATTTTTAAATGTATAAATTTTAAAGTAAAATAAACCGTCGTCATAGGATACGTGGGATTACGTGTGACTATAGAACCGTGGTATTGAGAAAAAAAAGTTCAGTATTATCAGTTTCCAAAAACAAAGTTTTCTGAAAATGATCACATCAAACTGTTTTCGTAGGTAAAAAAATGTAGGAAATCGGAAACGAGGACATAATTGAAACTGTTACCGACATCTTAATTTTGTGTGATTTTTCCATTTTAAAACCCTAAACAATCTAAAAGACTGAAATTACCCATTATCCTGTTATCGCCTCCGACATTTATTTTTCTTTGAGATGAGTGACTTTCTTTTCAGAATAATGTCTAAACGTAGCCAAATTGGTAGTTACAAAACAGTAAAATGTGAAAGCAATCAGGAAAAGTTATTTATTATTACTTGAACTTTATTGTAGTTAAATGAAGGTCAAATATTGAAGTGATTGAAATATGCCGTGAAAATTCACAACATTATAAAGGTGAAAATTAACAACATATTTAAAGGTGGAACTCTGAATGTTTTGGGGGGTGCCTTAATTATTAGAAGCAGACTAAATTTTTCCTAATTGAATGTTCAAACGAACTTAAGTGAAGTTATCTGAATTATCCTGTTATCGCCGAATAGATTTCGGATCCCGCCCACCCTAATATTTTTACCCCCTAGTTATATAAAATAACATCTTCAATGTTGTCTCTTATTCTTTAAAATATATGAGCATCGAACCGTCGATCAGCGGCGGCGGGTCGTGCTGAAGAAACGGGTTACCTTCCACTTCTTTTACTATGCTCTAAACTATGTGCAGACTGGCTGGTCGTACTGAGGGTACTACATGCAAAAAATCTCTTCGGCGATAGCAGGATAATTCAGATCGAACTTCACTTAGGTAAGTTCGTTTGATCATTCAACTATTCCTAATGATATCCTGAAATTTTATATTCATAAAATCTCTACTTCTTATATCGTATACAAAAAAAATACAAATAAATTTCACACTCACTAGCGAAATTTTAATCAGAAATAAACATTCACTTAGTAGCGAGACTTATGCTCTTTCCATTAATAAATACAAGCGCAATATGACCAAAGAATCTGAGTCATCATCGTGACTCACAATATAGTAAAAGTCGACGGACACAACGGCCTCTTGTTGCAGCCAAATAGACCTCTACGTATAGGTACATTACAATAACAGCTAAAGTACTTGGAACACACCTATATAATATGATTTAAACCTCAGTTAAATTTTTAATGGCAAAAATTGCTCACCAGTCTAAAGTTTTTAAAGCATTTTTAAGAGACTTGCCACGAAGACACAAAGTGTTTTCTCAACAAATGAATATTTTTTATAAATAACGTAATATGAATCATATAAAACATTTAAAAATAATTTAAAACTAAAAGATATATTTTATTGATTATAATTTGAGAAAGCATAGTGTCTTTTGAATTACAAGCGAAATATTTAAATATATAACGATCGTGATTTTTCGTGCTGAATTGCTGGTAAAATGTTATTTGGCTTAGATGTATGGTCTGCGTGGACGCAGAACTTTTGTCCGCGGAGGACCGATGTCTCTGAATCGTGAAAAAAATATCCACTGAAATGGGGATCATCTGCAAAACTGACAATAATTTTAGCCCAGGAAAGGAAACAAAAAATTTTCGCCAGAAAAGGGATCGACCCAATATTATCTTTTAAAACAACTTACCTATTTTCTTAAACGTCATGATAGTTACAACACACAGAATATTTGCTTCCTTATCGTGCGTTTCTCTAAAAATCAGTAAATATTCGCACACCGTGTGCGTTGAGACCAACAACAACTCTTCGATATTATGATATTATATACCACATTTTTAAACGCAAAATTGTCAAAAAGCTATGTAGTTTGACAGTTAGATGTGATAAAAACGTAATATAATTCCTCATTATTAGCGCTATGCTCTTGCTAAGGGGGAGTGACATACACACGTGTACAAAAAAATATTCAAAATATCCGTTACCATTTCAAGCTCCATAGAAGAGAACGGAGACACTGAGGAGAGCTGGCGTCGCATCTCGTTTATGACCAACGAGAACACGCCGTACACAGCGCTGCTGATGAGAGTGCGTGCCAACCGGCGGGACACTTCCTCCTCCATTTCGCCCAGTCCCAAGTACCTGACCTCCATAATGTCACAACAGAGCGACCTCTACGGCACCTACACGGGCACTGGTAGTATGCTGTAAGTATAATATTATTGACGACCTCCGTGGTTGAGTGGTGTTTATGACCAACGCGAACACGCCGTACACAGCGCTGCTGATGAAAGTGCGTGCCAACCGGCGGGACACCTCCTCCTCCATATCGCCCAGTCCCAAGTACCTGACCTCCATAATGTCACAACAGAGCAACTTCTACGGTACCTACACGGGCACTGATAAAATGCTGTGCGTATAATGTTATTGACGACCTCCGTGGTCGAGTTGTATGTCATAACACTGGCTTTTCAGCTGTCACCTACTTTGAGGTCTTGGGTTCGAATCCCCATAAGGGCAAATGTTAGATTATTCCGAATATGACTCGAAATGCTCTTTTTAGTATGATGCCCCTGATGTCGCCCCTAGGGGGACCATCAGGAGAGACAATAGTCCGACATCAAAATTTTCTTTAGATTTATGAATCAAGCAGTTTAATGCTTAAAATAATATAAAGTTTTAATAAATGAATTTTTGAGAAGTAAATTATCACGCAAGAACTATTACTAACTGAAAATCTTTTCATAAAATTTAGATCCATCTTTAGTTAGTTCGTTTTGTATTTTATTATAATAGTTGTAGACTTTCCGATATACTCTTTTTAGCAACACACCTTTACTTATACATGTACCAATTAGTACTGTATAAAAAAGGTGTTTTTGTGGATATAATTATATGTATGGATCGTTACTAACAAAAACACCTTTATTATGCAGGCACCATACTAAGAGGTAATGAAGTTCACCGTAAAAACTACAGAAATATCCATTATAAGTATCCAGCAAAAACTAAACAGGTAGAGTTGAAAGACATATTTTTATGTTATTTTTTTTCATAATTACATCTTAAAACAATTGTTACCTATTTTTAATTTTCTTAACTAATGTCAACTTCTTTTACTGACGCAATAATAAAGAATACTTTGTTTATTTTTATATTTAGCTATTTGAAAACCTGTGCCCTTTTTGCATTACAGATCGCAAGATGACATACAGAGATTGACTCATGCAAACAGTGGACTAAGTCATACGTACCGAAGCAGTGTCTTTGATGACCTGGGAGGGCACGACACATTGTTACTCGATATGGTGCGCGCACGCAGCCGGGAACTGCAAGAGGAAGCATTGGACCAGCCGCTCGATTTGAGGAACGATGAAGATCTCTCCGAAGAGTTCGTTACAACTTTTTCATTTTCGTTTTAACTGGTAGCCCTTCATTGACTCTTAACTTCGAATATGGACTATTTTTACATAACTCCCGCCCCTCTAGTCAAACTCCATAGTAGTCTGACAGTTAATGCCGATATATCGCTTTATCATATCCCGTTTCGGTGGTCATGCTAGAGGGGCTGGATTCGCATTTGAATCACTTTTGACACTAATACACGAATTCTTAGTATCCTTTATGGAAGACTGCAATAACACCATTTAAAGGTATCGTGTTCCAGTAGTAAGTTTGCTAGAGTTTCCAGGTCGGGAAACAAGATTCAAGCCGGAAAATGACCGGACTATATTCCCAAATATATATGTATCTAATAAATAATAATAATAAATAAATATAATTTCTGCTTAGGATAATTTTGAGATAAAATCACTTGCTATCACTTAAACCAAAACCGAGGTCTCGTCAATAAGTTTATTGAGGTTACTTATAATTTGATTAGATATTACTTCGACAACGGAGTAGAATACGGTCCGATCGCCAAGTTTGCTGTTGCAAAATGTCCCCGTGATATGATCAATACTCGTTAGGACCAAGAAACCAAAGGTAGCAAATAAAATTAAATATGTAATAGCATTATCTCTGATGGATCTTATTAATGATATTATGGTAACATCTAGTCCAGTTAGTTCAGCTTACTCAATCATGTGATAAAGGACAAATTGAAAATCTTATCACAACATTAGGAAAGTACGAGTAAGTTACTTCTTTAATTTTTTTTAGTTCGAATCTGATCTTCGTCATATAATTTGAAGACTTAAATAGTTACGGTTCTATGTAAGTGTAGATAAATATAACCCTAATAATTTTGTACCCCAAATACCATGTACACACTTGTGATATGCAATAAAGTTTAAAATAAATAAATAACAAAACTGTTAAGTCATCATAAAAACGCTACAATAAAGTATATTAACGGGAGGGACAAAGACACATTAGTAAAAACGACAGTTTTCTCACTTGACTTTCCCTCTCGATTGAATTACGCCTATTAAATAGAACTTTCACACAGTTTTCTTGTCTCACCTCAATGTGTATTTAAGAATGTTCTGGTGGTATTACTTACATACCAGTTATTATATCATTACAGCGTATTGTCGATCACATAAAATATCTTATGCAATTGAGAATGTAACTGGCTGTTACACTTACATTTTTATTTCATTTAGCAGATACGTATGCATGAACCAAATCCATTGAAATTAAAAAAAGATATATTTAAAAAATCAAAAGACCCGACTGCTGAAATATTAATTAAAATATAAAACTGAAAAGAAAAAAACAAGTCCAGTAGTCTATCATTCTGATAAGTAAGGAACAACTTCACACATTTTTACGCCAATTGAGACCCATTTGTAGCCTTGACTCTGGTAGTAGGTAATTAGATATTCAAGAATGGATCAATTTTGTTTTCAATAATGGGTCCCGACTGTTAAAATAGCTTTGTTCCTTACTTAACAGAATGATTGTTAAACACTATACCCTGTCTGCGCGTCGCGCTTCGCGTTCTTGCATTGCGCAGTCGGGTAAAAACAAAATCATTTTGCAGCCACAGTTAGCTCTTTCCTCCTTTTCCGAGAAGCTAAGGCGGCAATCCTATCTACTGCAGGAACACAATACTATAGAATACAGTGTTATTCTGGCAGTGGCAGGTAAGTGCTCGTATTGGGAAGTCCCCATATGAGCATATCCACACCAATCTAGTGAAAATAGTTCCCTTCCTCTCTTTCAGATAACCCGAGAATCTTGGGCCTAGACGATCATGCAGCATGACTGTGTGATCACGGCATTCGCATCAATCTTTACACCACAGAAATAATATGTGCTTTATACGATCATGCTGTATAACAAGCGTTTACGTACCAATCGATATAACTAAACCCGTTCTGCATGCATGACAACACACAAAACATGTCATACCACCGGTATCATCTTTGTAATACTTAAATAAACTTTATTTCAAGCAAATAGAGATTTAAGAGAGGTAAGGCATAGCGGACTTACCGCGGAATTGGAGCACACGTCTGGGGAAGTGAGCTCCAACTTACCCCCATAGTAAAATAACACTACCTTGTGGTGGTCTTGTGTTTAATTCGGTGAGTAAGGTTCCAGGGTTCCATTGGTAGGGAAATGGGTCAAGGTAGGCAGCAGCGCGTCTATAGTCTATGATGGCCGCTTCCCAATTAGCACACAAGCTGATTAGACTGGTTTTATACAGCTGAAGCCGTCGCCAGCTTCCTTCCATTAAACGTCTGTTATATTGCTGGTTTATACAGCTAGTATGCTAGTTGGGTTAGGTTAGGTTGGGGCCATACGCTTGTTTGCCACCATTTTGACATAAAAGAAAAAATAGGCATTGTATAATATTTTTATCCGCTTTCCAGTGAGATGAGCGAAGCATGCGTCCACGGGCTGAGCATGCGCATGACAGAGCGCAGCGTGTCCCGCTCGCGCGTGTCCCGCACGTCCACACGGCGGGACATGGACATACCTTCCATATTGGCCTTCACCACCACCACTGCACCTCCGGTGAACATTATCTAGTAAACTTTACTATACTTATCAGTTTTTTCTTTAAAATTAGCATTAGTCGATGAACAATGACTTACCCCGATAATACTACGAAAGTATGAACTTTCTTTTTGATTTTGAACTGTTCCAATATTTCCTGACAATTTTCTTTATGAAACAAAATATTTTTTATTGAATCATTATATTGACAATGTTGACTCCTTCGGTGTACTTGATCTAAGAAGTAAACATTACTAGTTTTAACTGATATTCGATTTTGAGCATTAGTCAATTCTAGTTTTAACAAAGGCATTAAGTTAGAACTAGTTTTAACTGTAACATATATATATGTTTATCAAATATACGTATTCTACCGTTACCCGAGCATCCCTTGACACAAGCCTTACAGTGCTTTGGTACTTTTTGGGGCTAAACTAGAATTTGTGTGTTAGAAATATTTATTTATTTCATCCATAAAACAATTTTCATATTTTATTTACAGTACACAATACAGTACTTAATTTGAAGAAAGTCGTATTTTGTTATTAAATAACTTCAATAAATTTCACCTATTACATTGATGGTACTTAATTTCAATAAAATCGTACTTGAATATTTTAACAACTGAGAAATTACAACTACGTGTTGCATTGATGTATTTCAGACACACCTAGGGATACCGGCTTTTACCAAGGCCGAGGCACCACAGCGTGAAGAAATTCCGCGATGGTCGATCCGGCGTTCTGTCTGTCCTGTGTGCTCGCAGAAGTGGAGGGATAAAAGCTCTATTTCGAACATCAAGTATTCTGGTATGGTTCTTATTTTTTTTTCATCGCACCTAGCAACTTTCGTTAAAATAAGCTAAAACCCATAAATATGCAAATCTTTTAAGTAAATACTTTTTGACATGCACTTTGTTTTAAGTCCAAATAATATTGTTTTTTTTTTTCTTAAACATGTTTAATTGTCCATACTAGTCTAGTCATAAACTATCCAAAAATAAACGAGAACCTGTAATTTCAATATTCTGAGTAGCTATCTCAAAGATTTCTGAAAAATAGGTCAAGTAAATGCCAAAATTCAAAGATACAGTAATTAGGTTTGAATTTGGGCACAAATAATAACGCCGAGCTTGGTCTACTTTTATGCGATAACAGCTTGAGCTTTTAACACAAGGAATCTTTTTTCATAAATTGAACCAAACTCAAGCAAATATCGCCAAAAAGTAGCAGGCCAAAAACTTCTACGATTACCCTACAGGTCTCAAAAGAAACTCTTCTGTTGAGTTGCCATCTGTTACCGCACCAGCTCGTCTGAGAACAGCTATCACTATGGGATAGTAAGTTACTTAATATCTTCAACTTTTACTTTAGACAGCAGTTCACTACCTTCCAAATCTTGATCTTCCAAAACGCCTTACCTGCTCACATTTTAGGAGAAGAAGTAGCCTTAGCCGGCTGCAAGGTTATGTCAGACTTACTGACTAAAAGCTTCATCTGAAGCGATCATCCCCTGAGAAGCAATTATCTTATAACAAGAATTTTCAAGCTCCTTGCACTGCCCACGCAAACTGGAAAATGTTTCATAATAATAAAAACCGTCCATATATTTTCCATTATATATTTATTTTTTCTTTTTATCAAACTAATTAACGAGCGTGTGTACCATGCAGGATATTTACTATCGTCATGAATTACTCGTGACGGTATATACAAATCTATACAATAAAAGTTTGAAGAACTTAACGCCTATTGCTCTTAAAATTAGAAATCTATCTTAACCGTTATAGTTTTTTTAAGCATGTAACTGCTTGATGTTTAAATGTAAAGAAAATATAACTAGCAAAACTATAATTGTTATTTCTTCTTTCCAATGTTTAATACTTGTAAAAGTATTCATTTTACATTGTGGGTTACCTACAATGCGAAAAGATGGCGCTGCCTTGCAGCTTAAGAATGGCTAGAAGAATTTCGACGCGGCCATCAGGGCCGCGGTATCATAATTGGTCAGTGCATTCGCCCGGATAGCGAAGGGTGCGGGTTCGAGTCCCGTCTGCTGCCTGGTCCGCGTTATAGTTTTCCTTAAAAGTTCATGAAAAGCACTATAATTATGATTCTTTCCAGGTTTTGCAAGCCAACAGATCAGCTTTTACTCGATCAAAAATTAGTACCTACTTTAAAGTTCAATATTTCGCAAACGGATTCGTAAATCGAAAAATAGTCTTAGGAACCCCTAAATAATTTCAAAGGATCTATTCAAGGATATGCCTCACGATGGGATAGATGATGAAAAAAAAAATCATCCCCAGACTACATGTAGGGGAGCTTTCAAATTGTATTCTACTATTTTGTTGGCGTGATCGATAAACATATCCTTACAAAGTAACAGCTCTCTAGTGCAAATAGTCTCCAAGCAAAACCGGGAACGGAAAAACGGACATGACGAAACTACGAAACTATAAGGGTTCCTTGTCAGGACTACGGAACACTGAAACGGTTAAAGGAGGACTGCACTAGACAACTAGTTAAGAACAACTGATAAATGAGAGATAACATATTTCATAACATTTTGATCTTCTTTTACTCCAGTGTACCTCGTCCAGCGATGGCAGCTATGGATCGCGAAGCAGGCGTGACAAATGGTGGGCTACGCAACTCCAGCGCCACCTGGCAGCTGACACGAGCTCGCCGTTTCCGCACCCCCAGACCGCAGCTACCCTCGCCCGAAGCCACCGCGCCTCCCACGGCCGCCGCGCCCCTCGCACAGAGAGACCTCGACATACGCGTCAATCGATTCCTCACTGACATGAACGTGAAAGCTTGCTAGAAAAATTAACAATTTTCCAGTCTGGTCACTGCACGATTCGTAACACTGATGGTTAAATTAGCCTCTTGAAACTAGTACCTACTTTACTAAACTGTAGCTACTTTTATATAATATACTTAAATGTCCCTAAAAAGCATTGTTTTATTCCTATTGTTAAAATTTCCTATGATCATCCACTGCGCCTCCCATGGCAACCACGCCCCTCGCGCAGAAACCCCTCGACATATGCATCAGTCGTTTTCTCGCTGACATTCGAACGTGAATGCTTGCTGGATAAATTAGTAATTGCCAATCTGGACACTGCAGGAATCGGGTTAACTAGTAGGTGTACTTATATTGAGCCACACCGTTTATTAAGCCATATAATTGACACTTTGTAGCAAGAGCTGTAATCGATGTGGTGCACGCCTAGTGTCGTGATCGTGATCTTGACCACCAAATGTAATTAATAAGGATAAATTCAGTGAATCAAAGTCATCATAGCAATGCAAGTATTGTTGGTCTTGACGGAAACAAAGTAAACTTTAGGAAACGATGTCGTTATTGGGCCTAATGAATTCTTTGTTTCAATGTCTAACGGAAAAGGGATAAGATAACCATTGTATCCATTTCCTATATTCGCCTTTACCTGCGGCTTCTTCTTCACTACACTTCTGCGGCACTGCCCGCACTTCAGACATTGAACCGAACTAATGCAACTTTTTATAGTTTGGTGATTAGTACCGGCAGTGGCGTAGAAGCGCTATAGATGTTTTACGGGCGTAAGTCGTCTCTTAAATTATGTAGTTTTCTCTCAAAAGGAATCTGCAGCAAAAGCTTGCGAGAAGCCAACTCAAGAGTATTCTCTTCGTCTCGAACTTGCGGCTTTAACTACCTATCTTGTCCAAATCTTTTAAGTCGTTTTTGCTTTGATCTTATTTCTTTATGTTAGCACCCTATAGCTAGAAATCTGAGTGACCGAGACATTGAACAGAAAACGTAAAAGGCGCTACTTGATCCAAGATGCGGTTCCAATCATATGCATGACATTCTACTAGTTACACAATATTGCAAGATCCAAGTTTAAGATATCACATTATTGCATGCTTAAGTCAGTATTTATCATATTCACATGAAATTAATACTTTAATATCATGATATTACCAAGTAAATAATTTTACATTCTCATTAACAACAATTTATTTATGTAAAAAAATATAATTTAGTAGGTATACAAAACATACATAGCACAGATAAATTTAACATCATCAAGGTAAGGTAAAATCAAAAACATAATTAAAGGTGGAAAAGGCTTCACAGTGAACAGTGTTTCGAATCGCATACACAAAATTCTTTAGCTCCAAAGGTTCATACAATGGAGCTATAACTTTACCAATAACCATTAACTGTATTAAATCATTGATCATTATATCTTTTTCTACAGATGTAGCATTTTTATCCCAGTCAGACAAATCAAATCTGCAGAAAGTTGTATCAGACCGTAAAAATTGTTTTGCTAGAGGCAAGTCGAAAGAACAACCATAGTAAACGATTACACCATTGCGATTAAGTAATTTCAGCATTACATCTTCATATTTACCACCCAAGCAGTTTAATGCCAAAACTGGTCTACTCAGTGACGTATCGAAAGTTGTCAGCTCTTCAGCCTCTTCTAGGGTGTACACTGCGGTGGCTCCTAGCGTTAATAAATGCTTTCTGACAGTTGCATAATCACAATGACTGGCTACAATATTTATAGTATTAATACCCCACGCCTTACACAGTTGGATTACTACTTGACCACATGGGCTATTGGCTGCGTTCTGAATTACAGTTTCGCCAGGTTTTACAGTTAGAAAATCTTTTAGCATCCTATAAGCGACGCATGGTGCTATACTAAGCATAGCTGCTTCTGGTAGTGGTAAAATTGGAGATATTACGTGAACATTTCTTTCGTGATACACTCCATAGTAACGCCAAGTGCCTTGTTTTCTAGAAGATAAGATAACTCTTTGTCCTGGCTCGACTGTACACACTCGCTTGCCGATTTCTACAACTTCACCGACCCCTTCGTCGCCTGGAATAGCGGGCAAGCAAGGCCTTAAACCCTTTCCTGCAATAAAATATAAAAAATAAATGTGCGACTCGAATTCCGATGTATACCTAGTAGTAGGTAGGTAGCGTAGTTACACTGAAAATTTTGTGAACATCATTAAGGGAGCGGGAGTCCAGTTTCTAGGATCTTTAGAAGTATGCTTAGGGTGGTTCTTACGGTGAGGATGAAAGGGGTGAAAAATAAAATTCGATAAACTGGCGTGGTTTTTGTCGGTTCACTGTACATACTAAAAGCCTGAAAGGACTTATAAAGAGATTTCGCTCTCTTTTATGTATGCTTGCCTTTAAAAGTTCATATATATGCAAATTATGTGGAAGAAGTCAGGGTTCAGTCTCATGACTAGCGCTCAAACATGTGCCCAGCAAAAATCAACATTCTATAGAATGGTTAAATTCAAAGTTTTGATTTATCTTTAAAAACGTCGCCTAGAGGAAGAGATGAGGCAAAGAAGCAAGTAGTGGCATTGCTTATATTTTTACAACAGTATTATTCTTTTATTTCACAAATTCCATACTGTGAGACAGTTTCACTATCATAATGTTACAAAAGTAAAGCAATAATTACACAATAATATAACAACTTGTACTGACAGCTTTATTTAAATATTTTATTATATTTATTATAGTTTCTACTTATAACAATAACACTAAGGACTAAAGTCTAAAATATATTTACAACCAGTGAATCCCTTTGAACTAAGAGCATTTCTCAAAGCTTCTTCATAATTGTCAAACTTCACCATTTTATGGACAGGACCTTTCAGTTTGTTTTCACACATCATTTTGATAATATCTTCTGACATTTTGTCTTTTTCAGATTGTGATGCCTTTTCATTCCATGCTGTCATCCAAAACCCATGAAATGAAAGATTTTTAAAAATAAATGCGCTTGTTGGAATATTAACTGGGTCTCTTGACATACCCCCATATGTGACCATTTTACCAGAATGCTGCAAATGTCTTAACATTTCCAAAGCATTCTTTCCACCAACACAGTTAAGTGCTAACAAAGGTTTTTCAATTTTCTTTTCCTTAAAAATGGTTGTAGAACGCAACTCTTCTTCTGTTAATACATAAGTTGCACCCAAGTTTTCAAGATACTTTTTCAGTTCATTGATATCAGGTCGGTTTCTTACAATATTTATGTTTTTGATACCCCACACTTTACAAATTTGGATGACATTTTGACCACATGCACCATTGGCACCATTTTGAATAACCACCAAGCCATCGCTCACAGGTACAAAATCTGTAAGCATTCTATATGCTGTACATGGATTTACTGTCAAAGTTGCTGCTTCTACAGTCCCTAAACCATCAGGAACAATTCTTAAACAGTCTTTACTAAAGGCAGCAATGTCTCTCCAAGTGCCTTGTACTGGTTTTGTTAAAATGACTTTATTACCAGGGTGAAATCCCTCCACATTCTTCCCAACCTCCTGAACAACGCCGACACCTTCATTACCAGGAATACACGGCAAATCTACTTTAACAGGATACTTTCCTTAAACAAAATATATGAAAAATTAATTTACATTTTTGATGCTCATGGTAAATCAAAAAGAAAGCAGTTTGAATACCTTCTAAATCTTGTTTAGGTAGGGATGGTAGTTTGACTGTCACTGACAAATTTCTTTATCTATAAAATTTTTGCTTTACTATAATCATTGGTACCTTGTATGGTGTTTATGTCAGCCGGGTTCACCGGTGCAGCCAACATTCGGACTAACACTTCCTGGTTACCTAGCGGCGGTACAGCACATTCTCTAAACTTAACTACTTGCAGAGGATCTCCAAATTCCTTATAAACCAGTTGTTTTGACATCAGATTTCTAATATTAATTTTAACATTCGTTGAGAACAGCTTTGGTGTGACTAATCTAGAGAATGGTAAAAGTGCCATGGTTTGATAACAAATGTTCAATTTTTTTATTTCTTTAATTCTTTAGGAATTTGTACAGTTTCTTTACGGCGAATTTGTTGAAGTATAGTGACATTGATTGACGTTTGTATCGTCTGACGATGATGAAATGCAGTGTGACCATATTAAATTTTACGAAAATACCGAGGCATCTCAAAAAAATACTGAAATATACCGACTTACATAGGACAGATATACCAATAAAAATACTGATTTTCTTAACACATTTTATTTATTCATACTCACAATAAATGTTAGAGTTATATTTTAACATCCTTTTCGAAGGATTAAAATTTACACAACCTCCTTCATTTCTTCACGCTCTATCTAATAGTGCAAACCGCATTAAAATCGGTCCAGCAGTTGTAAAGTTTTAGGCGAACATACATTCTGCAAGTCTGATTAATACTATGTATTGATTGATAATTTTATATGTAGTATTACAATACTACAACGGCCGTCTTTCTTGTCATATCTGTAACTTACTCATAGATAACATGCATAAGTATAGGTAAACTAAATCCGGGGAAGTCCCCCGGGAATTCCGCAAACATTGTCGCAAAGACGATCACTCACTACGGTGGTGCCATAACTTCTACCAAAATATACCCAAAAATACTGACTGCCAGCAATATACCTGAAAATATACTGAATTTCGGAAAAATCGATGAAATATACTGAAAAAGTATTAAAATACTGAATCTGGTCACACTGATGAAATGTCATGGGGCGATAGCATTAACATGATACATGGCATGATCAAAGACGGGCATGATAAACCTGCATGGACGTACTATATAAATAGGAGTAATTACCATAAGACTAAAATATTACCGTATTACGGAAATAACGGGCCCATTGATAGATATAGAACGGAGGATTTTATCCCTAGCATACAAGTTTATTTAAGCCCGTCACAGACGTAGCTATAATATATATTAATATATCGAAATATATATTATATTATAGCAAACTACCACAGACGGGAGCTATACTATAATATATATTTTGCCCTCACTCGGTCTGCGGTCGTTTTTGCAAGCGCACGGTTTTAAAGCTTATTTTCTAGCACAGGGTGTTTTAATTTTGAAATAACGTTATGATCAATCTTACCGAAATTAATTCGACAAGAGCACTACTTTTAGATTTAATTGAAAGTTCCTCAAAGGATGATTCCGATGCTGAATTTGATATGCATGTTGCCTTGTCAGGAACGAAAAATAGAACCATCTGGGTAGCGTCGCATATAAAACAAAAAAAAAATGGTTGCCTGTAAAGTCGGTTTTACGGGCGAAGATTTTACGTGACAACGTCTTTTTCTCGGTAGAATATTTATTGATATGAATATAATTAAATTGCACAATAGGAACAAGGAATTGAATGAAAATAAGAATTGCACAAATTTTAACTATAGAAATATATTTTGTTTACTAAAACATTGTACATGTAAACTTAAACTTAACACGAGAGACTCATCGTAACGTTACCGAGCGTTACACTTTTTCATAAGTGACTCCCAGCCGCAACCTAATTTAAGACGTTGTCACGTCAAAACTTGTGGCGAATTTAATTTGTATCGTGATTTGTCATCCAATAAAGGAGATTGCTCAAATTGGCCCAAATGCACAAAAAATATTAACATGTACGGTAATTCTTGGCGTAATTTATACTTTATTTTACATTTTAACGGACACCTTTGTATAATATATTCATTTGAAAAAGGACTTTTAATTTTACCGGTTTGGAAAACATACGAATATATATTCATTTTTAATGGCTATTCGGGTGTAGTAACATTCAGCCAAAGACTGATCGAAGTTGTTTAAATAACATAAAATCAAATCTATTTTGTAAAGATCGATAAAAAATATCATTTTTTTATTACACTGTGGTATTAATATCCATAACTATAGTATCATTTTCACTACATGCAAATATGCTAAGACAATAGGCTAGTTTACTCATGTCGAATTCTATTAAATAAATGTTTATTTCTTAAAGTATTTAGTCTAAGGAACCGTAATATATCGATTTCACTTCATAAAAGCAGAAGATTGCTGTAGAAATTTAATTTTTAAAAAAATTTTTTAGTCTATATTTTTTAAACACTAAAAACGCTGTTCGCCACATCCGCCATGATTTTGACGTCTCTTCTGGTAAACAACTAAATGTCATTCGCGTGTTACTGTAGGTGGATTCTTTCGTCTGACTAAATTTATCTTAAAACACTTTTAACTTTAGGCAAAAAAAAACAGTTAACTAAGTTTTTTTTGACAAACCTAATTATGGATGCCGGCTTTGTGAAAGCAGAAATCACAAATCTGCCAAGAATTGACGCATTGATGGTTGGTGAATTTGTTCCACTAAACACCGATTTCTGCTCTGCGGAGCAGAGAAACGACAAGGCATCTATGTAAGTACAGTGCATTTAGTATTAGAATGTAGTAATAAACATAAAACTGATACAACATATGAATAAGTGTTATAAAGTTGCGTAGGTCAATTTCTTTCGGCACTTTAATCCACAACTTTCCTGGAGTCTACAAGGATGTGTTTTTATATTCTCGTACAATACAGTAATGATAATTACTTTATTTTTCGAGGTATTTATTAGAAATCATGTTTTTTTTATTATAAACTCAGTTAAAAGTAATTTTCTACGTGTTTACGAGTTTTTGTTTACCAGAGTTCACGTCATAGCATAGATAATCTATAGACTAAAATGGCCGACAGCGTTTTTGTATGTCCATGAAAAGTCTATTTTAAAATTAAAGATTTGTAGCTTTCTAGGTTTAAAAAAAATACAATACATTTTTTTTCGGTCTAATAGAACATTTATTAACCATTTAAAACCTTTTTCCAAAAAGGGTCAACTAGCCTATTATTATAGATGGTAGGCGACATCATAAAATCTATTGCCATACATTTTTCGCCAAACACCTCCATAACCACATTATAAGGTGTGATACACTAAAAATCTAAAATATGGTTATAATATAAACATAACAAAAATAATGAAGCTACTGAAGATATGGCGGTATAACCTAAATCTTTCTTTGGTTAACGAGAGTTTAAAAATTCTCTCTAATCTGTGGCTCATTCACTGTTTCTGTCACAGAGTACCTTCCTTATTATAACCGGAAATGCATAGATGATACCTGACTTTAAAAGTTACTCTTCTGCATTAACTTTTAAACACACAACTATCTGTTAATCTACATGCTCTATATACCTGAATCTAATACATAATTTCGGTACTTGGCTTGATTTCCCTAGTTTACTATATAACTTATTTGTTTTTTTATTAGTTTAATACGTACCTATTTGCAAACATAACCTCAAAATTGTTCAGTGTATAAGGTTTATAGAAATTCTCAGGGGTGTCCGTCAATAATATTCGTTTCTACAGTAATTTATATATAATTTCGAATCTAGGAAACAATTTTTCATGATTATTGGTCTTTAGGCCAAACATGTATGGAAGCTGAGCAATCTCCTTTGCACAGTATTTTAGGAGAGGGAGGGCGAAAGAGAAATGCTCGTGCGCGCTTGAGCCGGAGATCGCGCAGGCGTTCAGAGAAAAGTTGAACATTCTGTATTAAAAATATATACTAATATAACAAAATATATCCCGTCAGAGACGTAGCTATAATGTATATTAATATATCGAGATATTATATTAAACAAACTACCACAGATGGGAGCTGTACTATAATATATATTTTGGCAGGCGTTCGGTGAGAAATGGAACATCCCGTATCATAAAAATATATCAAAATATATATTAACATGGCAAAATATATATTAACATGGCAAAATATATATTAATATGGCAAAATATACACTAATATGCCAAAATATATCTGTCGACATATTTTGGTGATGTCATAGAAATATATATTATAGCTGCGTGTGCGGTCACTCGAAAATTTATATTGAAAATATGTTGTAATATGCCTTGCTATGATTCATATTAATATATATTATAGCTACGTCTGTGACGGGCTTTATTATTTTGGCGAACGCATTAATCCGATTTGGAATTTATTTTAGTGTTGGGTAGGACACTACTTGAAAAAGAGTTTGTAAGAGTAGCCTCTTTTTTGTACTGAGCCAGTACAATGTCCCACTTCAAATGAGGCGAGGCGTACTGAAGCTCGGCAATACATTTGAAGTGACGAGTACAAATATGACATTGAGGCGTACAGAAGCTCGACATTACGTTTGTGTGCACGATTAGCACCTCCTCTACGCACTATCAATCTTGATGGATCCAGCATGCAGGACAGCGCTATACACGTAAAAGAGATAGAGATACAGATGGATAGTGCGTAGAGGACTTAAATAAAATGTTATGTCTCGCTCTCTCTCTCAGACTTACGAAGAGTGAGTGAGTAACGAGACGCGACTATCGCGACATTTAATGTGAAGTAGTACATTTTAAAATTTTGAGCCGCTCTTACATTTTGATGCCATGTCCGGGACAAATGTACCGCCTCTTGTAAGTCCTACTCAACACTAATTTATTTTGGATATGGCAAGAATGATATGTTGTCAGTTTGATAGCATTGATTGGAAAGGGCGGGAAACGTTGAAGTAGGCGGGCGCGTTTTTACCTTTGAAATTAATTTTATTAAAATTTAATTGTTTTTCAACCAGTTGAGTAGTGTAGTTATATTTAATTGTATATTTATATTTGTGTAGTGTATTTTTAGTTACTTCATCGCCTGGTAAGTCAATATAATATATACAATGAAGGAACCCCCTGACCCGGGGGGATCCATTTTTAATACAGAACAATTTGCGGTTCCCTCTGTCGCTTATAATGTGACTGTTATGAGTCAAGGCGAATCAAGTGTAGATACTGACCAAACAGTCAATACTAAAGTAGATTGGACTGCTCCGCCGACTAGGAAAAGGAGTAAATGTATTAAAATATGCAAAACTTGTAATAAGAAAAAGCGGAAAAACAAAATGGCGGGAAAGATAGGATGTCTCTGTGTAGATTCTGAAAGTTCTATCGAGTCTGCTATTACTAATCATAAACAAACGACCCCTCATACTGTACCCCCATTAAAAGGGAATAACATAAGTCAGCCTCAACCTGATGTGAGTAATCCTGTGAATAGTCGTAAATTTTATGACAAAAATGATTTTCCACCTTTCATTGTGAATGTCCAGCGTGAGCAGACAGCTTTTAATGACTCCTCCACCCTACACCCTGTGAATTTTGGTTATTTTCTTAAAAAACATAACTTTCAGGCCATAGTAGATGGCAGTGTTAAAAAAATTGGGAGAAACCGTATTGTCCTTGCCTTTAATAAATTTGAAGCTGCTAATAATTTCTTAAGTGATACGAGATTACAAGACAATAATTATAAAGCTTTTGTGCCTTCTTTCAACATAACCCGAATGGGTCTTGTGCGTGGAGTACCACATGATTGGACGCCTGATGAAATAAAAGAGAAAATCACTCTTCCTGTAGGCTGCGGAGAGATAATTAAAATAAGACGTATTAACCATAAAGTTTTTATTGATAATACTGTGACATGGAAACCTACCCAGTCAGTAGTTATTACCTTTGATGGCCAAGTACTTCCTTCCCGTGTATTTTTATGCTATAATGTATTAGTTGTAGACCGCTATATATATCCAACAGTCCAATGTTTTAAATGCTGTCGTTTTGGGCACACTAAACTGCAGTGCAGGTCTAAACCTCGCTGCTTTAAGTGTGGTCAGGATCATACTGGTGATACATGTTCGGTTGAGGAAGAAGATGCACAATGTTGTAATTGTTCTGGTTCCCACTTTGCTAATAAACGAGTTTGTCCAGAATACGAAAGACAAAGGCGTATAAAAGTGACTATGGCAAATGATAATACTTCTTATTTTGAGGCAGCAAAAGTCCATCCATCTGTTAATAAGTCTTACTCTGAGGTACTAACATCCCAGCCAACTAAGGCATCCTCTAATTTTAAAACTACACCAATTAAAAATGATACTCAACATAATTCTTATAAAAAAACTGTCTTTATGAAACCTAAAGTTCGTTCACCTTCTCTTCATATGGGGTTTAATCAAGCAAAACATATGAATATGATCAAAGATTATGATATGCCCAACAACAGTGGTAATGGTACCGCTATTATACATGAATTTAACAAGAATTCAAATTTGACAATTACAGATGTAATTGTCCCTCTAATAATTTTTTTAACTCAATTTAATAATTATGAACCGTCCTACGTTGCTCCTTTACTAGACCTTCTTAATAAAATTACACATTCAAATCATGGCTCAATTGGCCAAAGTTATTCAATGGAATTGCCGCAGCATCAATAACAAGAAAACTGATCTTATTTACTTAATAAATACATACAATCCATTTATTATTTCACTATCAGAAACCTGGTTAAAATTAGGATTTAATTTCAAAATTCCAGGATATTTTTGTTTAAGACAAGATAGAGCAGATGGCCATGGCGGTGTTGCTCTATTGATCAAGAACTTTTACCAATATAAACATTTTGTATTACCTTTACCTTGTAGCGAATACTCTGCTATTGCTGCAATTGTAAACAATATCTGTTTTGTGTCAATTTATGTACCTCACCCAACTACATCTATTTTGAATGAAATCAATAACCTTCTATCTCTACTTCCAAAACCTTTTATAGTGCTTGGTGATTTCAACAGTCACCACCAGTCTTGAGGCAGTTCAACCACAAATAGCGTAGGAGAGCAACTTATGGACATATTGGATAAAAACAATTTGTGTTTACTTAACACTGGTATTCCTACCCGTGTTACTAGCCCCACAGATTTTATTAGTGCTGTGACCTCTCAATTTGTACACCTAGCCTTGCATCATCATTACTCTGGCATCCTCTCACTTCATCTTTTGGAAGTGATCACTTTCCAATAATATTAACCTTTCCATTTGCAAATAAAAAGTCTGTTAAGAGAAAAACATTTAATAAATATAAACTTAATAATGTAAATTTTTCTGTATACAAAAACAAAGTGGAAGAAAAATTTTCAACACTACCCATCTTGGAAAATGGTAATGAAGATGAATGCTCTGCAGCTTTGGCTAGATGTATGGTTGAAGTTGCTGATAGTATATTTCCTATTAAAAATTCATGTAGTAATTTAATCCCCTCACCACCCTGGTGGGACAAAGATTGTACTTTGGAGATTTCCCGGAGAAAGAAGGCTGAGCGCCAGTATCGCGAAAATATGACCACGGAAAACTTTGCAGTTCTTTTACGGGTTACATCTGAAGTTAAAAAGTCGTTAAAGAGGAAAAAGTCAGAATCCTGGAAAAAATTTTGTGCTTCAGTTAGTCCTCAAACCCATCCGTCTATAGTTTGGCGTAACATACGTAGATTTCGCTCTGCTTTTGTTGAACCATCTATCTGTAGTCTATCTTTACATTTAGCCGAACAATTCATGGATAACTTAGTTCCACCATCAGTAAAAGAGATATTAATACTTTCACCGTATCAAAATAATTTCGGTTTAAATTCTCCATTTTCTATGCAAGAGCTAAAAGGGATCCTTGCTAATCTTAAAGACTCTTGTCCAGGTAAAGACAATATTCCGTATTCCTTTGTAACTAATCTGAGTGATAATACCCAAAATTATTATTTACAAATTATAAACTCTGTGATGCTGACAGGTAATATTCCTCCATCATGGAGGCAACAAACAGTATTGCCATTACTAAAACCGAATAAATCGCCTGCTGATGTATCATCTTATCGACCGATTATTCTTTCTACAGTACTGGTTAAAATAGCTGAACACCTTTTGAAAAATAGATTAGAGTGGTTAGTTGAGAGCAAGAATCTTTTGTCAAATAGCCAATACGGTTTTAGGAGAAACAGAAGCACATCGGACTGTATTGGAATTTTAACATCAGATATCCGGATAGCTTTTTCCGATAATGAATCAGTTGGGGCGGTCTTTCTCGACATAAAGTCAGCATATGATAATGTTAATTTATCGATTTTACGCGATAAATTAGTTGATTTGCAAATTCCAGTAATGCTAACCAATTTTATTATAAATCTGTTTTCTGAAAGATATCTAATACTTCATATAGATGATACAACAATTGAAAGAACAGCGATAAAAGGCTTACCACAAGGGTCAGTCATCAGTCCGTTGCTTTACAATCTATATACCCATGATCTTGAAGATTCCTTAGATAGCTCTTGCTCGGTTATTCAATATGCCGATGATGTAGTTTTATACTGTAATAATAAGTCTGTAAATAACATAAACAATGATATAAATTATTCGTTATCATTATTTAAAAAATGGTTAGATAGAAACGGCCTAGAGTTGTCTGTTTCTAAGACAATTTTAGTACTTTTTTCTAGGATGAGAAACCCGCCTGACCTTAATGTATGCTTTGGTGAAACTTGCCTGCTGCAGAAGCAAGAAGTAATGTATTTAGGTATCATTCTTGATACTAAGCTCACCGGGAAATCTCATTGTGAATATATATCAGCAAAATGCGAACGTAATATTAATATTTTAAGATGTCTTGCTGGCGTTTGGTGGGGCAGCCATCCGACTTCGTTGAGATTGCTTTACATTGCCCTTGTGAGAAGCATATTAGACTATGGTACTTTTGACGTGACAACGTCTTAAATTAGGTTGCGGCTGGGAGTCACTTATGAAAAAGTGTAACGCTCGGTAACGTTACGATGAGTCTCTCGTGTTAAGTTTAAGTTTACATGTACAATGTTTTAGTAAACAAAATATATTTCTATAGTTAAAATTTGTGCAATTCTTATTTTCATTCAATTCCTTGTTCCTATTGTGCAATTTAATTATATTCATATCAATAAATATTCTACCGAGAAAAAGACGTTGTCACGTAAAATCTTCGCCCGTAAAACCGACTTTACAGGCAACCATTTTTTTTTTGTTGGAGCCAGGAAATGCTGGCGCTCTTCGGAAATTGGATAGTATTCAGTCAAAGGCCTTACGAATAATTTCTGGTGCCATGAGGTCTAGCCCTATATGCGCGTTACAGGTAGAATGCAATGATCCTCCATTACACCTTCGTAGACAGTATTTAGCCGATAGATATTTTTATAAGGCCGTTCAATTGACAAACAACCCAGTTATTGAAAAATTAAGAATTTTGTCGGAAAAGGTTATTACGGCTACTTATTGGTCTCGTAAGAGCCTTCCACCACTAGTTAAAACCTTTAATAGATACAAAGCTGAAGACATTCCGGTCCATCACTTCCATATTCCCCCTATTTTTAATACAGACTATGATGCTTTATCTATTAACCCTAATATAAAATATAACCTCCACATCGACGATAAGGCTAATGCAAATGTCTACTTTAATGCTATAGTAAGTGAGACCTGGCACCAATGGCACAAAATATTTACTGATGCGTCTAAAACCGCACAGCAGGACGTTGGAGTTGGAATCTTCCACAGCAACTACAAGATTCAACAAAAAATACGTCTGCCTCCACAGACTTCAGTTTTTACTGCCGAGTGCCTCGGTATCTACAAAGCAGTAGAATATATAAGGCTGGCTAAACTAAAGAACACCATTATTTTTACTGACTCCTTAAGCGCATTATATGCGCTAGCAAAATTCCCATTCAGATCAAAAAATTATCCATTAATCTTAAAGACAAGGGAGTTGCTTTATTTAAGTTTATTAAAGGGATATTCGGTTTCTTTTGCCTGGGTACCTAGCCATTGTGGCATAATTGGTAATGAATATGCCGATTACCTCGCTCGGGACGCAGTAAAATGTGGTGATTTTTATTATTATAAGAACTACTCTCATGATTTAATTAATATGTAACAAACAACATTACAAGATTCATGGTCCAGGTTATGGGTGGAGAGTAATAAATCAAAAGCTAAGTACTATCGCTCATTACAACCAACTTTACTTACTAAACCTTGGTTTTCCAAATTAAGGTTTAGTAAATCAGTTACTACAATTTTAATCCGAATGCGCCTCGGACATGCTTGTACTCCTGATCGTTTGGCAAAATATGGTATAATAGATACGTCCACATGTGAATGTGGCGAGGTTGATGCTGACGTTAACCATATTTTCTTTTCTTGCCCAGATATGACAGAACCGCCTTTTTAGATTCATTGAATACAGCAAATATTCCTTTTCCTACGTCCATTCCTTCCCTTCTTTATAATAATAATCCTGATGTATATATATGTTTATCTAAGTTTATCAGAAAAAATGATATAAAAATTTAGTTTATCTTCATATTTATACATTGGTTCCCTTTATTTACCTATATTTCCCTACCTACTCACCTGTTGTTCCTTGTTGTTATTCATCGCAAATCTCCCTTTTATCTTGTTAATATCGTTTCCTACTTTTTACCATCTGTTATCACCACATTATCAAACCACCAACTATCCATACTCTGCTCCTTTAATCGATAAAGTTTAATCGATTTACTACCCAATCACATCAAATAAAGCTCGCATATGGCAAATGGCAACATTAGCCGTCATGCCATAATAAAAGAAGAAGAAGAAGAAGATAGCATTGATTATTATTTATTTGACAATTTCGTCAATGAAACAAATCAAACAAAAGTTCAAAACCAAGATTTCTGATAACTTGAAGTAATCAGACCTTGAAGGGACCTAATTTTCATCTAATATTATAAATACAAATACCTTCCATTTTAGTTATTGATTGACTAGGCTTAAAGTCGAGGGCTCCGCCAGAATTATACTTCTTCGTTTTTACTACGATACAAACGCAAAAATGCTGCTAGAACTGCAAGTAAATTAAACACAGATAAGAAATAAACTCGCAAGTTACAAAATCTGTCGAAGTATACTTAACCGAACAATGCATATAACTCGTAAGTCGCATAAAATATTGTCATTATTCATGAATATAAATAGTCTTCTTTTTCTTTTAGTGCCTCTCCTTATTTTTATTGTGATGGAATAATTCCGCGGCGCTCGAGATTCCAGTCCTTGCTCGTAGGTTCCTACTTCTTCCTGCAACCTACGCCTCGTTTTCCAGCAACTTTGCCCACCATTATTGTTGTAAGAGGGCGTATCTTTAGTGTCTCATCACATGTCCTAGATACGCAACCTTCCTTACTCTGATGGTATCCCTAAGTTCGCGTTTCTTGCCAACACGTCGCATGATTTCATCATTTGTAACCATTTGAGTTCAACTAACTTTTAACATTCGTCTGTAAGTCCACATTTTGAATATAAATAATATTGTTGATAATAAAACAGTTTGCCAGTTAATGATATTTTCAGTATCATGATTTCTAGGCTATGTTCTATGTTATTATATTCACAATTTCTTTGATCATTAGGACATGAACTGTTGCTTTGATCATATACAAATGATTATTTATAAATAGAAGTTTTTTTATGGCCTTATTAATTCCGTAATCTATAACACAGTGAATTTCTGCTTACATGTAAAGTGAAGTACATTTTCTTTCCAGATTGGTGCAAGAATAAAATTGAAATTCAAGCTAAAGAGTATAACACTTTAAGACAAAATTACATACATTAAGATAAAGATATCTAAACGTTTTGGCATTAAGCCAATGCTTTGTCTTTACAGTAGTATTTATTAATTAACAAAATGGATAAGAACACATATGAAACATATGAATACTTGCCAGCTAATAATGGAGATTCAGACCAGTTCTTTGTAGTTCAAGCTGATGGAACATTTCTTAGTAAGTTAAATTTTGATTTATTGCTAGTTAATATTTTTATAATAATGCTGCAAACACTTCTAGCAAGCACTGTAGATAAAATTATAAAGATGGAGTTTTCAAGATAGTATTTGGGAGTAATTTTCATACCAATGGTAATTTACTTGTCAAATGATACTCTAAAGCAGGGGTGCTTAAGTGATCGACTGCTAATATCTATATATGCTACGGTACACCCTACCTAGGTAGGTGTAGATTTTATAGGTCAGAGGAGCTGAATAAAATACGGAATCACAGTGATGAATGATACTTATATTCTGTGAAATATATTTTTTTACTAGGGAGCTGATACAACCGACTCCTAGCACAGCAGAATACAAAGTGAAGCTAGTTTATAAGTGAACTGAGTGGGGGTTGAATGAATGAATGAAGTTTTTGAGTTAAGACTGGATGAACAAGTATACTTTGGCATTACCTAGTCATGATACTTTGCTTTTAAAGGAATACAAATTATAATATATAGGGTGAAATTGAATGTTTTAATGAAACTTCGTGAGATTGTTGGGTTATGAGTATAGAGTATGCCTGATTTTTTTCGGATTTTTTTGAAGTATTTTTTTTCATGTATTTATTTATAATTTGTGTATTTTTTTGTCCTTTCCTCCTTTTGAGTAGTTATTCATATTAAACAAACATGCTTACATATCCAGTGAAAAACAACTAATAAATAAGCACTTCTAAAAAACGGAAAAACAGTAAAATTCCACCGCAGGTCAACGACCGACCGCGCCCGCCAGCCGTTGAGTGAGTAGGTAGGTACGTAGGTACACAGAGCTCAGCTGACTTCTTTGATTCCACATAATACAATAAAATCGTCTCAGATGCCTTTATTGAAATTGAAATAATAAGCACAAATGTCATCTTCTCTTAAGCAGAGAAAAACTTAAAAAGTTAATAATAATTTTGTCACGATTGGAAATAGGCAAAAGTTAAACAAAAAGAAATACTTATTGCAGTTCAATGGTTGGGTCAGAATGAAATTTATTACCAGGTATTCAAAAGTACTTACGAGACCGATGTACCTATTAATTTTTTTCTCTATAACTTCCCAATAAATCACCAAACCTACTTTCGTAAAGCCTTGTGGCTCTGCTGAGTATTCCGTGACACTCGCAATAACAACACACCATATCCAAATTCTTATATTGAGGGCACAGAACAAGAACTAATCAAGGCATTATTTGCAAATCTTGTCTTGTCACAAATTTAAAAGATACGCACGCGCGCTTGAGACTCCGCTCGCTCACTGCGCTGTGCACCGCGCATACCTAGATAGGTAGGCAGGAAGGTATTCAACGGCGGGAGCGGTGATTGCTCCCGGCCGCCCGTCTCCTGTTTTTACGTCTTTTTTAGTAGTGCTTATTACTTGTTTTTTACTTACTCTGTATGCATGTTTTAAAAGAATAATTATTTAGTACCCAAAAGGAGGAAAGGACTTAAAATATAACAAAAAAAAACAAAATTTTATTTTAAATCATTTTTTAAAAAATCCGAAAAAATTCAGAGATACTCTATATACGTAACCCAACATTCCCACGAAGTTTCATTAAAACATTCAATTTCACCCTGTATATATATATAGATTCAAAATTCAAAAAATTCAAAATTCAATATCATTTATTCAGTCTAGGCTGTTACAAGCACTTGTGAATGTCGAAAAGCTACGCCATCGGTTCGCAAATCTACGGCGGGAGACCTTGTACTGAGAAGAACCGGCAAGAAACTCAGCAAGGGCTGTTTTTTTCTCCCTGTATTATATACAGAGTCGTCAATTTGAAAAATGAGTTCAATATGAGATAACCCATGAAGTCACTTTCCATTACAAATGTAAATGATAAAACAATTATGACTATAAAATAAAAAATATAAAAAACAGATTTAAAAATGAAAAAAAGTTTAGGAATGCCGTGTCCCACTGTTTAGGCATAAAAACAAATGTACCATTAAAGTTAAATACAACGATTAATAGTACCCAATGTAGCAAGAGCAGACTCATCTCCGCTGGCAGCACCCGTTCACGAGCATGACGCATGAACCAGCCATCGCTTCGCTCAACCATTTTTTAGGGAACGTAACGACCCGCCTCACACGACACCGCCGAAGAGATTTTTAAGAGAGTATGACTACCCATAACCACATATGGATACTAGATAGCAAAATAGGGAAAAAAAAAAAATTAAGTACCAGTGTACATTACTATAAAAAACTATAAACACAACTGTAGGACACATGCATGTGGTTACCTAAACACTAGTGTCGACTCTGCCACTACCCTCCAAACCCAAAACCAAACCCAACATCAGTGCCCCCCTTTCACTCTGTATAGAGAATGATAAGGATACACCGCTGCAAAACCAAAGTTCAGGTCTAGAGAACCATGCCAGAATCCACACCACCATTAAATCTTTATCTCAGAAATAATAAATGTTCACCTAAATTTTTTGTTTCTGATTGCCGTGCCACACAGTATAAATACAATTACAAATAAAATTTAACTTAAATAATTAATTATCATTATAATAATAATAAAGTAGTATAGAGCAGACTCATCTCCGCTGGCAGCACCCGTTCACGAGCATGACGCATGAACCAGCCATCGTTTCGCTCAACCATATTGTAGGGAACGCAACGACCCGCCTCACACGACACCGCCGAAGAGATTTTTAAGAGAGCATGACTACCCATAACCACTCAAACCAAGCAAAATAGTTACTTAGAATTCAGGTAATTTATCTGTACGACACTGCAAACAAATACAAAACAAATTTACAGTTACAGCCATGCAGTTTTGTCATTTAAGTATTCTTTAATAGTATAATAGCCTTTCTTAAGTAAACAATTTTTAATGTGACACTTGAACTCATTTATGGGTAACTCAAGAATGGCATCAGGAATTTTATTATAAAAATGTATACCTTGACCCATAAAAGATCGGTAAACCTTCTGTAACCTGTAGGGTGGCAATGCAAGCTTATTTCTATTCCTTGTGTTAAAATTATGCACGTTACTGTTTTTGGTATATAAATTGATATTATTTTTAACGAGGAGTATACAATTGTAAATGAATTGAGAAGCAACAGTCAAAATGCCGATTTCTTTAAATTTTTCTCTAAGAGATGTTCGGCTACTCAATTGATAAATAGATCTCACAGCTCTTTTTTGTAGAATGAATATACTTTCAATATCAGCTGCTGTTCCCCAGAGTATAATGCCGTATGATAAGATACTATGAAAGTAACTAAAATATACAGTCCTGGCAGTTTCTGTATCAGTAAGTTGTCTTATCTTTCTTATGGCATAAGCTGCTGAACTAAGTTTACCAGCCAAAAGCGTAATGTGATGATTCCATTGCAGTTTTGAGTCTATAGTTATACCCAAGAATGTAGTTGAGTCTACTAAATCTAATTTATTATTATTTAATTTAATTTCAATATGTTCGACTTTTACATTAGGTAAAGAAAATTTAATACACTTGGTTTTATTAGCATTTAGCTTTAGATTATTAACATTAAACCATTGCAAAACTTGCGAGAGAGCATTATTAACATCGTCATAGTTGTTCTTGCGCCTGTCAACGTTAAATAATAAAGATGTGTCATCAGCAAATAATACTATCTCACACAAATTTTCTACAAAAAATGGCAAATCATTTATATATACTAGAAACAGAAAGGGACCCAAAATTGAACCCTGGGGAACGCCCATTTCCACATGAGATCCAGATGATCTAACACCATTTACCTCTACAGTTTGAATTCTGGAACTGAGATACGACTGTATTAATTTATATGCAGTACCTTTGACTCCATAATGACTTAATTTCAATAACAGCGTGTGATGATCAACGCAATCAAAAGCTTTGGATAAGTCACAGAACACTCCAAGAACATTCTGCGACCTCTCCCAAGCCTCCAATATACTCCTTACAAGTCAGGCGATTAATTTTTGCCAATTTAAATTCAATGTAAAATTCAACAGTAGGTAGGTGGGGTGTATCGTGTATGTACAACAACCCTGCATCACACATACTTGTAGCCTCTCAGAGTCGATCATAAGTAGAGTAAATTTTGAGGTAGATCGCCAGCTGTTCAAGTTTGAGCACCCCTGCTCTAAAGGTTGACAAGCCATAATAGAAAAATGTATATTTATAATTAAGCCCTGTAATTAAAACTTTTAATAGGGTTCTTTTAACAGTCAACAGACAGGTGCAGTATGTTACACAAATTGAAAATGTTAAAGAAGTACTTGATGGTGTACCGTCATGTACAGTATATGATGTTACACCACAACAGTTACTTGTTGATGTTAATAATTCTGCTGAGCTTATATCTGTTTCTGGTGAGTTGTTTTATTTATTTTTTTACTTTTAACCTACCATTGTATCATTTTGAATTTATTAGCAGCACCTAATTATTTTTACCTGAAATAAAATGCATATTGAAAAACCTCTGCTCTTTCAATTGAGATAACAATTCTGTTTCTCATCAAATTTACATCAGTGTCCGTACTTTTAGGCGCTTAGCAGACGACGGGGCGGGGCGGGCCGGTCAATTTCGCCGCGAATAATAGCACAAAGTGAATCCTATACTTCAAACGCACACAGAGGGCAAAAAGACCGCGCCGCAGGTGCCCGGCGGAAGTATAGGATTCACTTTGTTTTCCTTAGTTTTGAGAGTGCCATTTTTGCTCATTGACTCAATCATTTCACCAGGCAGAATTAAAAGTGAAGCTTTTAGTGAGGTAATTAATTATTTTTATAAGCATTTAATTTCAGGAAAAATGCTGCAATTTAACTACTTGAGTGTCACTGAAAGCTTTATATACTGAGACCTGTTTGTTATCGCAAACATTCGTTTCGCGGTGACATTCACATCCATAGATATGCCAGTATGATGATTTATGTTAAATTTAAATAATAACATTTATCAGATTATATGAAACTGTTTAGAATAAAGAAACGATGAAGCTAATAAAATTGAGCAAATAACATTATTTGTATCTGATATAATTTCTTCAGGCTTACAAAACTGCTTGAACATTTTAGCTGATCACTAATTTCCCTTGTTAAGATTTGGTGAATTGGGTGATTTTTTTCAATGATATTATATACCCTAGATACACCAACACGAACAAAATCGTGCCCGAAACCTGTCCAAAAGGTACATTGAACGATCCACGGAGCTCCGTAATGGTAGCCATACACACTACGAGAAATCGTTACGATTAGACTGTACCGTCCGAACGGTACCGATAAATCGTAGCGTGTATGTTATAAAACTGCACAGTTTCCTACGATTTGAAGACTGTGCAGTCGGAAAAGTCGAACGGAGCAATACGAAAATTTCAATTGATTTATCGGAATCGGATGAACTGAACCGACTAATCGTAACGTGTATGCGCTCGTTCAGTTTTCGTGTTCAATTTTGTCGTCAGTTGCAGTTCGGGTAGACGTATTCAGTAGATGTAAGTATGTATCATGATCCATTCTTAAAAAAATATGCCAGTCTTTTGGAAACATCTTTAATTCCGACAACAAATTGACATGAGAATGAACTCTTCTTTTCAATAGCTATTCTTTGCACCAGATGCTACGATTTTTTTGCTTCACTTTATTTTCCTTCAGGGCGAATATTAATCCAACAACTGCTAAAACGTCGTCCGTCGAAGCCATCGCTGACACGTGTGCGTCGGCGCCGTTTATTGTACCGTCTGATCGTAACGATTTCTTGTAGCGTGTATGGCTACCATAAGATGATCGCGTAGTCAAAATCAATATAAGGCATTATTTAATCATAAGAAACCTTTAATACGCATGCCTCAAAACCTTCCGACAGTTCGAAATGCAAGCTCGTAAAATTTTACGACTTAATGCTATATGCGGAAGAATTTAGACCTTAGTTCTTTGACTCTACGCGCAATTCTGAACGCGCTGTTAGCAATATAGCAGGCACGGACCGCGAGGAAAAGAGACGGCTATATGGCGACGTATAACCGACCATGTATTTGAATATCACAAATATTTTATATGAAATCAGTTTACTAAGTATAAGATCAAAATTTACTTCAAATGCGTTAAATTAACAAACATTGACTAAATACCTTTCGAAAAAACGACACTTTTTGTACTCTTAAGTATTATTTTCGCATTTTCTCGCGGAGCTCTGTGGCATCTTGATTTTGTAACGGTCCGCGCGTGTCTGTGAACCAAGAAGTGCTTGAGTGGAGTTCAAGCACTTCTTAATTGGGACACATTTTGAGCGCTCGTGCGTGGTATTTAATATCGTTGAATTTTTTAGCCAGCTTTTCTAATGACCAGATGTTTCCTTGTGTAGCATTCATTCTCTATCTTTATATATTACACAAAAGCTGTATTAATGTGACAAAAAGATGTAAAGTTGTTAAATTTTATTTCTTACATTTTACAATGTTTAACTTTTTAATTAAGTTTATTTCTAAATCTATTTCTTTAATTATAGACCAATATGTTCTTCCTGATGGAGGAAGTAACTTGTACCCAAATAGTTATCTGGTACAACCTGGATCAAGTGCATCAACTGAGCAGGTAAAAACATCTGCCAGCACAAATAATGATACCACTTTTTTGTTTTAATCTAAGTACTACTTAAGTAACTAAGGAACTTACCATAAATAAATCCCGGAAATACTTTCAGATGGAAGAAAATATTACAGTTGACCAGTTTAAGCAACTAGATCCAATTTTAAATTTGGATGTAACACAAAATGTTAAAGAAACCACTAATTGCACTGAGGTAAATTATTTTTCATTGCAGTGTAGATATCTAAAACATACCTTTAAGTTGTGATTGTAACTTACTTTTTTAAGTATCCCATAATGAGATGAATAGTAAAATTATATTTGCACCATAATAATTTTTCACTATGTAAGGGTTCCTTTCAGTTTTTTGAAACTTTATTATCTAACATGTTTCGAATAAGTACTATTGAGAAGTAGTTTTGACATGAGAAATAAAATTATACTCTTAATTATCCCAGATCACACTCAGTGATGAACAATATCAAATGTTGGAAGAAAGGGGGTGGATATTGCTTGAAACTAATGATAAAATCTATTTACTAGACACATTAGGCCTTCATGACATCACAACTAACGATAGTAAGTATTGTTTGTCGATATAATGCATAAATATTAATTTGTGATTTTTGCCACAGTCACATATTTAATTTGATTACCATACTTTTATATACCCAGAATTGATCCACAAATTGAAAACAGAAATTGAAAGCAACTTTGAAGAAAATGCAGAGGACAGTAGGTAATTATTAATCTTTAATTGATATTTTTATTATTTTATATTTTTGGAGCTATGCAGTCCCAGTGAAGCTGTAGTCACTGCGACCTCCTCCTTGGGCACCCCTATTATAAGGGCCTTTGTAACTCAAATATTATAACCTCGTTAGAGTCAACTTCTCAAACTCAAAAAACTCCTGAACTGGTGATAGAAATTATAGACTATTCCAATAGTTGTTTTAAACCTACTTCCAATAAGAATAAAAACTGTTTTTAATTATTTTATTTTCCTTCCAGATCCATTTTGCTAGAAAAGAATTTACACACTTTAGGTAACAACAGTATACCCAATAAAGAACAAACCAGTTTCAGTATTTCAAGTGATGTATTAGTTGTAAACCCAGGTTCTATAGAAAATGTACCTTTTCTCAGAAACAACAATGGTAAGCTTTTCAACAGAAATTCATTTTAATGACAATCACAGAAACTCCATGTATAAATAATAACAACAAAAATGAGTTTTAGGTGAAATTGTATATAATCAAGAAAACCATGGGATGAACCCTGATGTTGTTCTATCAAAAGATAAAGTAGGAAATGCTGAATTAAAAAAAGAAGAGACACTTGAACAACTTTGTGAGGATACTGCTACACAAGTTCTTATCATTGAAAATGATGGCATTCGTAGGGAAGGCAATAGCTTAAAGATAAAATCTAAATTATCTCTTAAAAGTGAGTATTTACCATATTGACTTAATTTGACAGCAGTTTATTTATAATATATTCAAAGAGAGATTTTTAATATATAATTATGAAAACATTCATAATATAACACAAAACTTGTTAATAGATTTTCCTGAAAAGATAGTTTTGGGCAAAACATTAAATGGAAAGCAGTTGGTTGCGAGAGTTGTAAAACCAAACAATAATGTAAGTCCTATGGAAATAGATAAACATGAACCCGAGCAGCCACATTTGGAAACAACAAATGGTCGAAAATGGGAGATTGAGAAAAACCCACCTGCAATACATTTAAGTAAGATATTTTTCTCAATTCGCAAAACCCTTTTTCGTATGACAATTTTTAGGGTTCCGTACCTCAAAAGGAAAAAAAACGGAACCCTTATTATAGGATCACTGTGTTGTCCGGCCGTCCCGTGCGTCCGGTTGTCAAGACCGTTTTTCTCAGAAACACGTAGATGTATCAAACTGAAATTCATATCTTATACTCAAGTCTACTGCTAGTGCTGTGAAAAAAATCAAACTTCTAAGCCAAAGCAATCAAAATATACAGCCGTTTATGCCGCAAAAGACATCGGTCAACTCCCATACATCGTTTTATTTCAAATTAAATTGTTGCGTCTCTCAACAAATGATATATCATTAGATTCTGCGTAATTTATTGAGCTTATATATGTAAGAATCACGACGAAAAAAAGCCGAGGAAAAAAGATATTTTGCTCTGATCATTTACTGGTTATGTTATTTTGACACTTTTGTAAGGTATCTGTATTACATTTTTTCATTAAAAAAATATTTTTTTTGCACAGAAATCATAACAAGTATACCAATATCACAGATAAATTCAAAATGTAGTAGAAGCGAAGCCATTTGATTTCATCGAGTGCGGTGGGCGTCTTATTTTAATTATTCTTAAATTCGTTCACAGTGGATATTGTGAAATAAAATTGGTGTGATTTTGTGTTACAACCGTCTGCGCAACTGAAAAGTGGAATCTTTCAAATATACGCTATTCCGGTCAAGTGGACGTGAGAATTTTATTATAGTATTGACTACCTCACATAAGCTTACCTGAAAAGCCAACTTGGTACATGTCGTGTGAAACACTCCAAGAAACATTAGAATGAGCCACACCGCGACATTCCAATGTAAAAAACGAATATTAATGAAACTAAAGACTTGGCTTTATGGGCATTGTTCCCATTGCCTTCCCCGAAAAGGGAGAATCTTAAAAATAAAATAATAACAAAGTCAATAATCCATTACAATAAATCGTTATTATAGACTAAAACCTATTGAATCTAGTTATCAGTTGATTTTTAATGCTGTATTTTCAATAAAAAGAAGTGCCAAGATTGTTTACCAAAAAGGACAAGATAAGATGATTGTCAATGCAGTGTTTTTTATATTTTTTTATTTTACTGGACCTTTATTTGTATCAATTACAATTTGTAAAAACTGTTTATATTAAATTTTCGATTTTTTTAAATTTTCGAATATAGCTTACGTCACGTTCTATTGTGTCTTGCGCTTGCTTTTTTTTTTTAATGTTGTATTGGTTCTGAAATGAGAAAGTCTGAAGCCACTTTAAAGGTATGGAGCATTACAATGTCTCCATCCGTATATTGAATATCTATAGAAATATTTTCAATTTTTCAATTTTGATTTTTTTCAATTTTCGAATACTGCTTACGTCACGTTCTATTGTGTCTTGCGCTTGTTCTTTTTTTTTAATATTGTATTGGTTCTGAAATGAGAAAGTCTGAAGCCACTTTATAGGTATGGAGCATTACAATGTCTCCATCCGTATATTGAATATCTATAGAAATACCTACTATATAGCTGTCCCAGCGAACTTCGTACCGCCATAAAAAATAGGGGTTGGTGGTAGAAGGGTGAAAATTTAGGGTTGTATGTATTTTTGTATGATGATGCTCCAAAAAAAATTGTTTAAGGGTATACCCTTAACATTTAGGGGGATGAAAAATATATGTTGTCCGATTCTCAGACCTACTGAATATGCATATAAAATTTCACGAAAATCGGCCGAGCCGTTTCGGCTAATAGTTAAAACTGTCTTTATTAGTTATTAATAAAATCTGAAAAAATAATTATTGCACTGCAAATTAATAATAAATTCACGATGAGAGTAAAATTAACGTAATAGATGCACAGAAAAAATAAAATAATACGTATAAGTCACTGCTACGATCGATACACGAATGAAACAAAAAAAAATGGCCGAAAACTGTACTCGTATATTGAGGAAGACAGGAGACCGGCTTCCTTCTCATCCTTACTCCGTGATTTTTGCTGGATGAGAGGTGACCAAGGTAGACATCTAGCGGGGATAACTGATCGATTGATCGTTGATCGGTTATCGACCGGTGAAGGCGGAAGATCAAATTGAATTGAGAAAAAAAATATTAAAAATAAAAATCACGATGGTAAAATAGGAGTTAATAATATTAGTATTAATATCTATTCCAGACGTTCAACTTTGATCCAAATATGATTTTGCCGATGTCCTTTCCGCAAATTTATGAAACTCACACAGGAATCAAAACCTACAGGGTAAAAGAACACAAATAGTTCAAAATCAAATAAAAAATGCCTCGGCAACACTTCTCATTCGTAAAAATGTAAAATTATGTATTTCCCAAAAATCACGGTTTGTCGTGAATGTTATTTACGTAATCGGCATTTTGTTATCAAGGAAAGGACAACAATACAGCTCAGCCGTTCGCACTCGGAAGCTGATTCGCCATTTCGCTCGCTCTACGTTGAAGCGTACAGTAGCACGAACCAATATCGAATTCGTATCGTTTGCGAGTCCGAAATGTCATTGTCAAATACTATTGTACTGATTTTTAGTTCTCGTTGCGTACTTTGTGCCGCTGTTGTTCAAGTTTCCAAACAAAATTTAACATTGACATTTCGGTTTGTAAACTATTCGAATTCGATAATGGTTCGTGCTAGGGGTTCTGTTCTGTCTCACTCGCTGGATTGAATGTTATTTACAGACGTGTGCGTGTGTGAGAGTTGCTTATGTAGTTGAGTTGGATCTTTATTTGATGCTAGTATGAGCGTACCGTAGTTCCCTTTTTATTTTAATCTAAGCGCACGAATGGAAAAAGGAAAAAAAATCAAAATGACAAGTAAACATAATCAAGGTATGGGAGCCCCCCTTAAATATTTAGTTTATTATTTATTTTAAAGTGAAACAACTAAATATTTTGTGAATATTTCAAGCGTTTACCTGTTGCCGTTAATAATAAAACGCAAAAATAACACGTTTGTTGTATGGAATCCCCCTTAAATATTTATTTTATTCTGTTTTTATAGTGGCAACAGATATAAATCTGTGAAAATTTCAACTGTCTAGCTACCACGGTTTATGAGATACAGCCTGGTGACAGACAGACGCACGGACAGGGGAGTTAGTAATTGGGTCCCGTTTTAACCCTTTGGGTACGGAACCGTAAAAAAATACTTGTCCAATGCTATTTGATGATCTACCTACCTGATAGACGAAGAAATAAAGTTAGCCATCGCCCCTATTATGGTGATGTATTTATTTTTCTTGATTCAGTATGTGCCAAATTAAAGGCTATTAAATTAAATTAGTAATTAGTTCAGTAATTAAATTGAGGTTCTTCTATGCCGAAGCAGTAAATGTCACTTTCTTTCAATTACAGGCAACTTATTGAATGAAACAGAATTCCTTTTGATAATAGAAGATTTGCTACAAAATAATAAAAACAATTGTTGTGTGGATGATTTTGTCTCAGCAGAATCTGTTATTTCCCAACTGCTGCAAATTCCCACATTTAAATCAATTGTTACAGAGAGCTATCTAGTTGTTACAAAGGTATTTTATTTTAATTATCTGTAGTACTATATGGTGTAACTAAAATTACTGCTTGTTACGTTAGGTACGCAACGGTTAGTAGCATAGGAGTTCTCTATACCGGTGTATGCGTACCTACAATGATTTACAAGACTGCAGTGTCGACGTTTTCCACGACACTTAGCGCGTATATAAGAGGTTGTTTGTGGAAAAAATAATTCAGTATAACTGTTTTTCATGATGGTGGATATATTTTTTGTTTGTTTAATCTGTCATTGTAGTTTATTTGTATTTATGTGAATGCTGTATTCACCTATTAAAAAGCATATCTTTAAGTATGGTATTTATATATTTTTTCAAATTGTAATATAAAATTATATGGTGTTGGTGAATCTTTGTCAATAAAATAAAAATAAATAAAATAGGATTAAATCAAACTTACCATCCGGACCTGCCCCCTTAGCACAAGCACCGCGGTATGATTTATAATTCGTTTTTATCACGATCAATTGTCAAATTAGTATAAAGTTTGACAGTTGGACGCGATAAAAAACGTGATACCTATAATGTAAATTGAGGTGCTCATGCTACGGGGACTAGCTGTCAGTGCGGTTTTTAGTGTTTTCAATCTGAAAAATGATAAATATGTAAGCGGCCGCCATAACCTATAGTCCCTCGCTATACCACTTACACGTTGTCTACTCTGATCCTATTTTCTAACCAGTAAAGCACTGAACCCTTACTTGCCGGCCGACAGAAACAAATCGCCACCAAAAGTTTTTTTATTTATGTTAAAAAAACAAGCATATGGCCCACCTGATAGTACGCGGCCACCATAGCCTATAGCCGTTTGCGATACAAAAAATGCCATTCGCGCCGCTGCCTACCCTGCCCCCCTGGCATGAGCACCGCAATATGATACATAGCAGATTTTTATCACGCGCAATTGTCAAATTACTATGGATTTTGACAGTTCGACACGATAAAAACATGTAAAAATGTATAATGTAGTTGCTGATGCTGCAGGGACTGACCCAATCTCCTACCGCTTGGAGCCCTGGAGCCTTATTCACCGGCAGAAACACAACACCATCAACAGATAGTGTAGTGTTATTTTACTGTGTAAGGTGGTGGTTACTTCCCCAGACGGGCGCTCCAATTCAAGCGGGAAATTCGCTATGCCTACCTCTCTTATTGACGCTGTTACAATACAACAAATAATGGAGCATCATAAAACAAGTTACTTTTTTCGAGTTCACTTATTTTTCATTTCATGCTTACACGTGTTGGATTCCAGACTGTACAAAATGAAGACTCTTCTGGAAAAGTTATAAATAAGGGCATAACAGCCGTGATAACTGGGAAAGTTTCGGATAGTAAATTTGGTTTCGTTCATTTGCCATATATGTTACAAAACATGATAAACCTTTGCAGTAAGTACCTTGTAATTAATTAGATGAGGGCATCTCCACATGATTTTAATTAACGTAAATAGGTATATAAGCTATCTATGTCTCGTGAATAAGACGTGCCAAGATCGTTTGTATAATTTGTTATAAACTTTATTGACACGACAATAAAATTAGTGAGCTATCTGCGTCTTTGAAAAAAAAAACTCGCGTGTCAATGCACTCTTTAAGTTAATCTAGTACATAATTAAACACCAAAAATCTAATGATTATGTCTTAAATCAGTTGTTACGGTTTCTTTTTTAGTATTGCCAAAAAGCAAGAATGGACAGGCCTTGGATTCAAGTAAACAGAGTTTAGAAGTGCTGCATGTGCAAATACTAGAATCCAAACAAAGTGGAGTTAAAGTGTCTGTCACTGTTAACAGAAGAAGTAAGTAATACTAACCAGCAGCGGTACTACGGATCCGCAAATGCAGAATATACGAATTATTTCAGTCATCTTTATCCGCATCTGCATCAATTGCTTTTACGGATGCGGATTCACAATTGTCAACTGTGAAATTATGTCGATTTGGTGAAATAGGGCCCTGCTTTTACTACCTACTTCTGATTATTTCACACTTAAACAAAGAAGTTAGCTATATACCTAGTCTGTAACCTTAACTTATAATCGTACGCACCTATCATAACCACAAAATTTCATACTAAAATGAAAAAGCGGCTAGCCGCGTAGTTAGCCGCCTACGGGGCAGTGGCGGCGCTAGGCGTCGGCGACGTCGGCCACCGACGACGGCCTCGCGCCTGAGGGGGTCTCGCAAAAAAATTTTACAAGTTACTTATTTATTTTCGTTTCTCCTGGCCTGGCTTAGGTAGCCGGCCGACCCCGAACAATTCGGGGAGAAAGCTAAGCAGATGATAATGACTTTTATTATTTTCGAACACGTGCGTGATGGAAGCGGTTACTAACCGCTTCCGGTTAGTACTTTACGGGTATTCAGAATCGTCTGTCTGGCAACACTATTTTTGTAATTAAATTTCTATGTTTGTAATTATTTTTTGTCATCATTTGATTATCAACAATAAAACTCGTTTACTCATACGTTATTTTATAATTTGGCTCACTTAATTTAACGGTTTTTTACTGCGAAGTAAAATAGGCCTCGCGAACTTGATGTCGCCGACGTCCACATGTGGTCTAGCGCCGCCACTGCTACGGGGTTTACCGCTTACATTCAGCGAAAACCTCAAGTGAAAGTGTTATAATGTTTATTTAACTGGAGATGAAAGTGCGGTAAGTTGAGAATTACAGCCGAGGCGATATTGTTAGCCCGAGCCATAGGTGAGGGCTATAAGAAGGCAGAGGCTGTAGTTATCAAACTGCACGTATGTCATACGACGTTTTATAACACATTTGCGAGGAAATAATAATACTACATTCTGAAAATGAATTTGCACCGTTGTTTGTTTTCCATAAGATGAAATTTTGATACGCTTGCCATTAGTAGTTGTAGCCATTTTCGACTTCTGGCGGTGTCAAATTAATAAATTCGTTACTACTTGACAATATTTTCAAATACAAAAACCATAAAGAAATACCTTTTTCAGAGATTAGCGATGCGCGCGCATCAACACTTTTTTTAGGCAAAGGAACAAAAAACAGCCAGTGTTACTAATAAAGTAAATTAATATTTTTGTGAATTTGTTACCGATACATGGTTGTAATTTATTGTCAAAATGAATCAAATTAAAGAATTAAATGTTTATATTTTATCTCCCAAAGTTAATTTTATTAAGAAAATTTTGGCTGCCTTTCTGACATAAAAACTCTTTGCTAAGATTTAAAAAAGTATCGTTCGTTTTTAGACGGAACATAATAAGCCGTGCGTTTTACTTTACATTACCGCACGCGTGTGTAATGTGATAGATTATGATATTGAAATTGGTGCAATAATAGACGTTTTACGAGCAAATATGTTATAAACTAATTTTGCGTAACAATAAAACATAGAAGGGGGTGAAATAGGAGATGAAAGAAAAGTTTGTATGGTTAACTACTTCTACGCAGGCGAAGTCTCAGGCATGTTTAATTAATCAATTTAAGTCTGTAGTCTAATTGCCGAAAATGAATTATCAATTCCTCCGCTTTTCAATTTTATAACACTTTAAATGAAATATATCACTACACTTGTCAGGTATCCCAATGGATTGGATTGCTAAAGTTCACAAACAGCTAACTGCTAGAGTGTACGCGTGTAGCGCTTGCGCGGCACTTTTTAAAACGGAGGATCTTTTGAAAGAGCATCAAATGGTAATAAAAAAGTAATTTATTAATAGTTTAAAAAGGTAAAATAATTGTTACAGAAATTAAATTAATTTCATATTTTTTCAGAATAATTGTTCGGAGCCCGATGACATTCTTACCATAGATACGGATGAAATGACACAAACTACATATTGTGTGGTCAATGAAGGCAAGGTGAAATCATATGAATGTATGCAATGCAATGTAAGTACTTATTCGATTAAAAGGCATTTTTTTCTTTATGATTGATATTTCCTCTTTTAGGGCCAGCCCCTCTAGCATGATCACCGAAACGGGATATAATAAAGCGATATATCGACATTAACTGTCAGACTACTGTCAAACTCCATAGTAGTCTGACAGTTAATGCCGATATATCGCTTTATCATATCCCGTTTCGGTGGTCATGCTAGAGGGGCTGGTGTTTAAATATTTGATAGAGTACGGATGTTAACAGTTTCGAAATTGCTGTTATTTTAAAAATCAAATCATGTTTATCATAAATATAGTACCTTTGATGAGAAAATTAACTAAATTTTAACTAATATAGTGAAGAAACACAAAAACTCACAAATGCAAATGTATGTTAGTGGAATTCAAAAGTGTTATTTTGTTTCGCAGACAGTAACTTTCTAAATAATTATAAAGTTCAAATTATATGTGTAGATTATAATGAAGCAGCTGTTAAATCTTTGCTGTTAAATTTTCTTTAAAATAAGGCCTTTCTAAAAAGTTAAATTTTAAGTCATAGTCAACTTTTTGATTAGTTATAATTATTGTGATCCGTATACATTTCATGAAACAAAACTTCAAAAAACAACGTATTTAAATTCGTTAAAGATTATGACAAATTAATAACGCGCTATGAAAAGCTCGTCTTTCACAAAATACTGCCACTACTGACGCTATGAGCTCGAGCGGACCGCTCGTGCACAGTTTGCAGAGTTGTAGAACTGTCATCTATGCGTGAGTAAAGTATCTTTGATGTAAACATATTTTAATAGACTTTTCTGCGCTACAGGCCTTATTTAATTTATCAGTATTTAGTATCGGTTACCTTATTTAACTTAAAATATGTGATTTACAGTATTCTAATAATACAGAGTATAATAAAATAAACACGGAATATGAATTTATGATTAGTGACAACATCCATATTCTATTAAAATTACACCTAATGGCATCCTTTTCTCTATAAAATAATTTTATACTTACAAAGCTTATTTTTAAGGTTACTATAGTTTTGCAAATTATTTTTTTACAAAATGTATTTTTCTCAAAAAGCACATTTCGCATACCATATGAAATGTCTCTTTCACATAATGTACCATTAAACAGCACTTTTTTATACAGATAAGAAGTAATAATCATTCAAAGTAATATTAGTAAAATTGTTTCAGGCAAAATTTAATAAACTCAATAGTTGCAAAAATCATTTAAAGACCCATGTTTCAAAAGCTCACGATAACAATATTAATGAGACAGAAAGCAAACCAAATGAGGTTTATAAATGCAACATGTGTCCATGCACTTACTTCCACCCTTCTACTTTATCAAAACATATACTTTCAAGACATATAAAAATGAAGTCTTAGTAAAACTTATGTTTCATAAAAAAATATTTTTATTATCACCTTACATAGATATACCTTAGTTAGAGCCTCAGACCAAATAAAAAGTTTTTATTTCTTAGAGCTTAAAGGCTCTAAGAGCCATACTCAATGTATCAAAATATATCATCTGAAAAAATATTATCCAATCCATCAAGTAAGCAGTTTTCATCAGGTGAAGGTACTATACTGCTTAAACCTGAAACAGATAATTATTTTAAATATTGTTTCTTTATAAGGTGTTTTCAGAATAAGTTCTTTAAGCTTTATTAAATGAATGCCATACCTGAATGTAATGATGATTCATTGACCTTGATGACAGTAAAATCACCTTCATAAGTTTTTACATACCCATCTGGCAATGCTGTATTAACATCACTGTCTATAACTACAGAACTATAAATAGCAAATATATTACTCAATGTAATATTCAAGTAATATTTCTTGAATGCACTTCCTGTTGTTAATATTGTTGGTTTCCATAAGACTATTGCGCTACATTCAGAGACAATGTAAGGTGCAAATTTTGACCAGGCATCTCTGTGTAATGTACACTTTATACTACCTGCAATAAAAAAGAATTTAATTTATAGTATTGAACAAAACTAAACTAATTTTTTTAATAAACAATGTCCAAATGTTATATTTTTAACATTGAGCAAATATTTTCAAATGTTAAATAAAAACATGGTCAAGTGCAAGTCAAACTGCACATTGAGGGTTCCATACTTTACAATATTTTGTTTGTGAGAGAAATACTGCCTGCTTTTACTGTTCACAAGAAACAGACTCGGCAGTCTCTATCTTGTGAACTATTGCTAAACAAAAGAAAGTTAGTAAGTTCAGTTTAAGCAGTAAAAGTATGAAACTTACTTTGTGTGAGTATGAAACTCTAAAAATATGTACCACAAGATACTCACCCATAGAATCCCTGAGTGTCACCAATGGATCAATGATAGATCTATCAACAGACTCAATGAATGCTGCAACAGTTTGAGCTTTTCTTTTCCGGATGCTACCAGAGATGCAGGTTTGTTTTATTGCTTTTGTTGTATCTATAGAGCCTAAATTCCAGTCTTTGATATCTTCTTGTAACCTCAACCATAAAGGAGAGTCAAATGCATCTTTTTGTAAACAATTCTGTGTAAAATCTACATCCTGAAAAATGTTATATGTATACACATATTGTTGAAATGTTTAGAAGTCACTACCACAAAGGCACTGAGATGAATGATTGAAAATTATTTAAATGTAAATATACAATAAAGATTTTTTATACTGAAAATTTATTAATTTTAAGCTTCTTTGTACAGCAATCTATAGTTTGTCAGTAAATAATAATTAGGATGTTCTTAAAAACTACTGTCTTTTTTGTCTGTGCTACAGCAATCCGACATTACTGTATCTATGATAATTAAAACCATTAATAAAATAGTACCTGTGACAACAGCTCCATTTGGCACACTACTGCATCTGTGTTCTCTTCAAGGACCCCAGTAAGCATCCCAGCAGGGCCTGGAAATTTCCTTTTACTTTTATGGTCAAAATATGAACCAATAATTTTTCTTTTTGTATGTTTAGGAGAAACAGGGTTTGATGGTACAATTATGTCACTAATATTTTCTTTGACATTTGAATTATTTCCGGGCGCCGGAGACATCATTGAATTACTAATATTGTCCTTCACGTTAAGTTTATTAAAGGGTTCTTGAGAATAATCTGACTTTTTTATTTTATCTGGTGGTTCTGTAAACTTTTCCAAATTGTGATGACTCGACGTTTTATTTGCTTCTGGTTCATTATTTGGAGAAGGAGCCACAGGAAATTCAAATTGGGATAAAACCTGAAACAGTACGTGAAATTAAACGAATAATAAATAAAAGAAAACATTTTGTTTGTTGCAGATTCATTTTACCTGATCAAAATCGTCCGACTCAAACATTATTCCTTAAAAATACGTTTATGTTTTAAATTATATATTGTAGATGTAAACCACCAATTCCAATCAATCCAATTCAATTGAATTCGAAATTATTTTTTATATAATTTCAACCAAAACATCGCCACCACAAAGGTCCAAAATCAACATTTTTTTGAGATTTACCCTTTTAAGGAAGGCAAAGGGAACAATGCCCATAAAGCCTAATCGTTACTTTATAAATCTTTTTTTTACATTACAATGTCGGTGTGACGCATTCTAATGGTTACTTTCCAATTACAGAGCATAATGCGACTCAGTGCCGCACAATGCCGAATTATGCTGATGCTTAATTGGAACGTGAATTAGTTTTCAAATGCACCAGCAGAGTGCGCTAAGTTCAGTGTTGAAAAAAAAAGTCAATGTCAGTTGGTACCATTGCACGCATCACACGAAAGCATCACTTTTGAGGTGTCCGTGATGCTAGCGTACCCACGATCAATATACAGTTTTTCGTTATGCCATTAAATACTGCGTAAATAGTGCCAAATTAGTGTAAAAATAAAAAAAATAGTGCCTCTTTAATTTAAGAAATAAAGACCATTTTTACTGTGTACGCTACCATGACGTCAAGCTAGCGTACCCATGGCCGACCCCAAGAACGGCATATATTTAAGCAACGAAATTGACACACAAAAATAGTTCGCAAATAGTGCCCTGGCTTTACAAAATTTCATAATCAATACTCTTAAAGTACCAAAGATATTGAACTAAACATTCTTAGCTGGCGTCAACCTGGCGTACCCATAATAGTTCTCATAGAAAATGAACTTTTATCGTTATCAATTCTATATGTATAAATAGTGTGTCAAATAGTGCCTCTAACAGTAAAAGTATTTTATGTGAATTCACAGTAAAACAATATAAAAAAAGCAATTAAATTATTTTTATATATAAAGTACAGTCATGTACAGAAGTGATAATATTTTCGTAGTATAGTAGGTAAGTAAGGTACTTTGTAGGTAGGTTGAAATTCTTATATGAATTTATGATTGGTGAATTCGAATTGAAATAAAATATCTTTTTATAAAAAGTACCTATTTATTATAGTAAAAATACATTTATAGATAATTTCTTAGTGCATAAATTAATTTTGTGTGCAACTGTACTACAATACATTTATTCCTAGAATTTAAGATTCTTTTTATATATTGTTGTGATGCGGATTCACATAATATTCTTTTACTGTTAGAGGCACTATTTGACACACTATTTATACATATAGAATTGATAACGATAAAAGTTTATTTTCTATGAGAACTATTATGGGTACGCCAGGTTGACGCCAGCTAAGAATGTTTAGTTCAATATCTTTGATACTTTAAGAGTATTGATTATGAAATTTTGTAAAGCCAGGGCACTATTTGCGAACTATTTTTATGTGTCAATTTCGTTGCTTAAATATATGCCGTTCTTGGGGTCGGCCATGGGTACGCTAGCTTGACGTCATGGTAGCGTACACAGTAAAAATGGTCTTTATTTCTTAAATTAAAGAGGCACTATTTTTTTTATTTTTACACTAATTTGGCACTATTTACGCAGTATTTAATGGCATAACGAAAAACTGTATATTGATCGTGGGTACGCTAGCATCACGGACACCTTTTGAGAGTGCTCCACGGCGAAGCGTTGCTTTTCAAAGCAACCAATGGTTGCTTTCCAATTACAGCATTATGCTTAACGTTGAGTGTTCCAACTACAGCAACGCTTCGCACAATTGAGCACTCACAAAAGTGATGCTTTCGTGTGATGCGTGGAATGGTACCAACTTAGAGACAGAAAATTAACAAGTGTTTTTTCTTTAAGTTGGCATTGATCGAAATGTTTTATTTATATGTTATCGTTAGTAATATTATTTATTGTTGAAAAATTATTAAAGCTTTCGTTTCATTCAATAGTTTTTTTTAAATAATCAAAGTTCATTCAAACTGTTAAAAAATAAATATAAGTATGGATGAAGGTACAAACATTGACTTTTTTTTTCAACACTGAACTTAGCGCACTCTGCTGGTGCATTTGAAAACTAATTCACGTTCCAATTAAGCTTCAGCATAATTGGGCATTGTGCGGCACTGAGTCGCATTATGCTCTGTAATTGGAAAGCATACAATGTTACTTGGAGTGTTTGGCACGAAATACATCGAGCTAGCTTTTAAATAGTTCGTTTTTAAAAATAAGACGCTAGTCGCCCTCGATGAAATCCCGCCAAAACTCCCATACAGATCAACAAATTATTCAAAGATTTTTTTTGTGTCTGTGGCTTTCTCCTTTTTACACAGAAATGTCGCAAATGTACCGTAGCGAGAGAGACACGAGAAAGAATGCTCAGCTTTCAATTAGCTGTGGTTGAGTAGCGAAGTGAAATTTTTTTCACGCAAAGTATTAATTATTAGAAACACATACACGAAATCTTTTTTGGCGGAAACGAATAGAACTCGAGAAAAAAGCCTCAATAGGGAGCACCCCTCCCCCCTCCCCCCATACTATCTTGAAATTCAACCACAGCTAATGGAATTAAGTACCGAAAAAGATTATGGTGGTACAAAGTCTATAAATAAATATCCGAATATCCGTTCTTCATTGAGCTGTTTACTTTTCTGAAAGCACAACAAACACGAAAAAAAGCAATCTCTCCGGATAACTGACAAATTTGACATAAGGTGCGTTCAATACCTCTATGTCTATATACTGAGCAAGTAATCTTTTACCGCCTTGAAAGAGAATGCAACTGGTTAAAAAAGTGTCCGTTATGCTAGCGTATACTCGAGGTTGTTACATACATATGCTATTAAATATAAAGCCTAAGAAGCCTAATTAAAGCAAAAATAAAAAATCTTCCTCTTTAGTGTAGGAAATATATGGCAGGAATACACGTGACTATGGCTGACACACTTGCTTTGTAAAACGGAGCAATATCATGCATGCCTGTTAACGAAACAGACATGCATGATACTGCTCCGTTTTACATGTATTTCCGTCTGACTGTTTTCATGATGTACGCTGGCGTGACGACCAAGTTAGCGTACACAAGGCCATACTCGAAAATGGCTTATTGTGAATATGATGCAACCAAGTAAGATAGTGCCTTATAATATGCAAAAATTCATAATGATAGCTCAGGAAGAAGGACTTTTAAATTACCTTTGGAGCTGGCGTTATAGTTTCTCTCTATACAGAATGAAAAGTTGTGACTGATGTTAAGTTTAGAGAATCATGTCAGAATCGACACCCTTGACATCTGTCATTTATAAGCGCGAAATTTTTAAATAATGACATTAGGAAAATATTTTGATGCAAATACCATTCGAAAAGTTGTAGCTATTTATTATTTTACTCAGGGAGACACTTACCAATATTCTATCTGGCTTATTTACTGATAGCTGTTGGAAGCAAGCCTCTCTCCCTGTTTGTTCAAAGGACTAGGTACTCGTCATATTTCAGATATTGCCCTTCCCTTTTTTTGGTTTTCTGCACATAGTACAGCTGAGCTCTTTAATAAAATACTATGTCCTTCCTTAGGCGTAGTGGAGCTAGCTCACCATGCAGAGGCCAGGAATGCTTGGTGCAGGGCATTCCTAGCGGTCTTTCAGGCAGAGTCTGGTTACTGGCTGCAAGGTCTTCCTTCAGCCAATATTGGGACTTTGCTTGATAGGAGCACTCTGTCTCTTGCCATTTTACTTAAAGTAAGACACAAGACTAAGTAAGTTGGGTCACCATGGTCTCTTATGCCAAATGAGCTCTGGTCAAGTCCCCGCCATGCCTGCATCAATGACCTCATCCGCAAAGCCCTTGTTGCAGTCAACGTGCCATCGGTCCTAGAGTCTAGCGGCATCTTCAGAGACCTGACGGAATGACGCTCATTCCTTGGAAGCAGGGTCGTCCTCTTGTATTGAACGCAAAATGCGCGAATACACTTGCCCCATGCCATACAGGTAGTACAGTACCTCCCTTGCTGCGGGCGTGGTGGTGGCCTCTGCTGAGTGCTTTAAGCGGCGCAAATATGCAGCTCTCAATGAGAACTACATATTTATGCCGTTTGGTGTTGAGACTATAGGCCCACGGAGTCCAAGCGCTCCTTCCTTTTTTAAGAAATTGTCTGGTGATCAAAAGGCTGGCAGCGTCCTTGGTCAACGAATTAGCCTTTCTATAATGTGTGGTGGTGTGGAAATGTGGCCAACCTATTGGGCACCATTCCTGGGACGGAGGCGCTGGGGATGATATAATATTTATTTTGTAAATTGTATATTATTAAAGTAGTTAATTCTCATTTTAAGTTTTTAGACATTAAGCAGTTTTTACGCTTTTGTATTTTAAATATTATATTTAATTCAAATAAATAAATACATTATTTATCTTCAATTAAATATTATTTTACTCATATTAATTTGCATAAGTGTTAATAGAAGATGGGTAAGGATGCATTAAGAAAGTTAAAAGTTAGGTTAGGTAATTTCGAGTCACCTCCACGAAGGAGATAACAATAGCAAAAGAGTAACAAATATTTAATCAGTTTATCTTGAAATACCTATGAAGAAAAATAGTATGTCTTGTCAATTTTATTGGAAATAGCGTCTATGCTTTTCGAAAAATCCCGCGCTTAGACACCACATTGACTTAAACGTCTAAAGTCGATCAAAGGTCATAGCGCACCTGAATCACCCGGCACCTGACCAGCACCACCTCGGTGCGCGCGGTTGATATATTCTTTGAATGTGCGCTCACTACAAGAACTCTGTACCGTCACCGCTTCGCCTCGCTCGCAAGCTGTATGCGCGCGGGCGGCGAGTGGACACCGTGGTGATGATAATGAAGACAGAAGATAGGTACCCATGTATTAAGCTACTTTAGTTGACTGTGACGATTGATGATAGCGTACATCAGATCAAACTCGAGATTGTTACTTACATACCGTACATACTATATATATACTACACTACTACTATTTTTATTGAAAAAAAGTGTCTTTACATTTTGTCATTGTCATTTTAAAGTCATCATTTGAAAATCTCCAATTAATATAGAAAGATTTGGTTTCTTGAATTTTGAACAAATTGTATAGTAATTATATGCATAAAATGGCCTTATTTGATGTATTTAACCCACTTCAAAACGTAACACCAAAGTTTACAGAAGAACAGTTGAATGAAATTATTGAGTGGTTTGACGCCAATGCAAAACCATTATTAACAATAAATGACGGCGAGTCCATAAACGTAATTTCCATAGAAAAATTTATAGATTTTTTGAAACTAAAGAAGTAGTGTATCAAAAATAATCGTCTTTTTTTATTTTTACTGACTTCATTACTTTAAAAAAAGCTAATATTCTGTTTCGAGCTTTGTTATTATTACAGATTTCATAGAAGAAGTTTCCATTACCCAACCTACGCGGAGATAATGTCCGAAGCTGAAAAATTAAAAGCAGGTGTGCTTCGAATGTTGACCAAAGAACAAGTAATATATATGTTAAACAGATGGGTTGTGGGCACTACCTTAAAACACGAACTTTTATTAGCTTTTAAAGTAAGTCTAAGAATTATAGACTTAAATTTAATATAATTATATATTATATTAAATTTAAGTCTTTATAATTTAATTAATAGTCATAGTGACGTATTTTTATATTTCGATATAAATAAATATATTAGATATTTTAAGTTGACTACAGATACTATGTATCTCGCAAAGAAATATAGGACCCAGATAGCTAATTTGTTAGCTTTTAATATACAAAATACGGTTATACATGGTATAACTAACTGTATTCGACAAAATAGTGTTAGTATTTCTAGTAAAAGAAATATTAATTCTATTAATAACTTAACCAGCCCAGTTTTAAACTGAGCTTAAAGACAAAAGCCAAACCTAATAAAAGAGTTATTAATATTATTCATCAAAATATACAAGGTTTGGCTGGCAAAGACCTAGAATTAGAATTGTATTCAAAAAGTGAGGACATACACATTATATGTTTAACAGAACACTGGCTCAAGCTTTGTGAAATGTCGTATCACATAAACAACTTTCAATTGTTGAGTGCTTATGTTCGTAGGACAGCCATACATGGCGGCTCATTGATTTTTGTTAACAAAAATATTAAATGTAAGGATAGAAAGGATATAGCTGGCCTTTCAATTGAACGTAGCATTGAGCTGTCTTGTGTGGAATTAAATGAGATGATAATAGTATGCGTATACAGACCCCCTCTAGGTAACTTCAACATTTTTGAATCTGTGATGGAGGATGTACTGAAAAAGTTAAAGTCGAAAAATAAGTTTTTGGTTGTTTGCGGTGACTTTAATATTAATATTCTTGAACAAAATTCAATGTCAGTACGTATAATATCATTATTTAAATGTTTTAATTTGACCCATCAATTTTTTGAGCCTACTAGGGTGACATCACATTCAGCAACTTGTTTGGATAACGTATTTACAGATAGTACTCCTGATAATAAATCCATTTTTAATAGTATTACATCTGACCATTATGGCTTAAAAATACAATATAAAATAGATGTAACAAATGAATCTAAAGTGATTGAATTGAGACCAGTAACAGAAAACCGGTTAGAAATTTTTCAAAAAAACATTGACTATAGTATTTCTCATATCCCATGGACACGTGATGATCCTGATATTCTTTTTGGGGATCTTTTTAATCTAATAAGAAATGAATTTGATAAGGCTTTTCCCTTAAAAACTTGGTGGTGTATTTATTTTCAATTGGAATAAGTTTGCTACAACTCTACTGCAGCCATATTCGTGGTAATATCTTAAAAGTACCTAACTACTTAACGATCCGCTTCGGCCGGCAGGTGAACATTGGACGTTCATGACTTGGACCTTTACCTCATTACAGAATACGGGTAAGCGTCAGAGCCCCTGGACGAAGTGCGATATTTTATGTTTGGAGACTAACAAAATTCAAAAATCAAAATACCCTTTGATACTATTTGATACCTTAAATTATGTAGTACCTCGACGAGAGCTGAAAAATTATGAAAAGAAAGTGGTCAGACATTCTGACGTCAGGTTGTCTGGACCATTTTTTTAAATAGGGACAATATATCTTAATTATTTATTTGTTAATATTCAATACTTTTTTAAAACCTCAACAAATATTTTATTTTCAAACTTTATGGCGTTCCATAAAAAAGTTACGGTTGAATGAAATTCTTTGGGAAGCAAAACTTACAGAAATTATGTATGAGATTGTCGCTAATTTTCAATAATAAATTAAATTATCCCGAAAAACAATTTTGCAGTATCAATTAGTCTAATTCTATTTAAAATAAATAAAGTGCAGCTCTCCAAACAGGTACCATATTCATTACTTTACTTTTGTCGCTCGGATCCTCGGATTATTTTTACGAGTAACTGCTTAAAACCTTCCCAAATTTTCTCTCTGTAACTGACATATCCGGGACCTCTTCGAGCTGGCACTACATAAACAACAACACGCCTACTTCACAGGAAAATCAACAGAATCTGCACTACACAGTTTGATCTCTAAGATAGAATGTGCAGTAGACTATAAATGCTCCTTACTAGCGGTTTTAATTGACATAGAAGGCACTTTTGACAAAACTATCTTCTATAGCATCAACGCAGCCTTCGAGGAACACGCTATGGACTCGACTCTGCGAGGATGGATCAAAAACATGCTCAAACTCAGAGCCGTACAGTAAACGATATCACAAGAGCCATCATTGCGAGGGGATGTCCTCAAGGGCGTCCTCTCGCCACTCCTATGGAACCTTGTGGTTGAAGCCTTATCAGATGTCTTAACGATAATGGTTATTTCACGGTGGGCTACGCTGATGACATAACTATAATACTTAACGGCACAAATGTAACCTTATGCATCAAGCCTTGAAAATAGTGGAGAACTGGTGTAAGGAATACAAACTAGCAGTAAACTCCGCTAAAACGGAGTCCTTTTTACAAAGAATAGGAAGTTGGTGACTTTACAACTACCTCAATTCTTTGGAACCACTCTAAGCATATCTGCTGAGTCCAAATACCTGTGTGTATTGTATATATGGACAAACAGCTGAGCTGGGCAAAACACATTGATAACATCATAACAAAAAGCCAACATAACTTTATGGCAGTGCAAAAGTCTGCTCTGCCGAAATTAAGCCCCAAAACCACCCACTGGCTCTACACCACAGTCATCCGACTAATCATCACATATAGGTTCTTAGTTTGGTGGACTAGGAACAACCTAAGCACAGCCAAGAAGGATCTTGAGAAACTACAAAGATTTGCCTGCGTAGCAATTACTGGCTTCATGAGAACAATACCTACAGCTGCCTTACAGGTGATGCTAAGTTTATCACCAAAGCCTAACCATCTTGTTGTACGCCGGCAAAACCTGTATTTGCAGACTTTGGCGCCCTTAACAGCGTACACTAACGGACGGACCTTACGCCGAGCCTCTCGTAAGTCTCACGGATGCAAAAATGAGAAGCCGTTAAGCAGTCCGCGCGGCTTATAGTCCGCTTAAAACCCTGAGAATACCCTCTACGCTATAAGGTGTGGAACCGTGAGATCCCCGTTTGGGGGATTTCAGCGCGTTTCCGAAATTGATAGCTTCCCTTCTTCTTGATAGCTTCTTGAGATTAGCCTAGCCGGGGCTGCGCGGCAGGGATCACCCGGGGTATCTCACAACAACGGTCTGAATATGGAACCAGGTGGGAGCAGAGTTTGCAACAATAGGCTAGTTGACTCATATCGAATTGTATTAAATAAATGTTTATTTCTTACAGTATTTGGTCTAAGGAACCTAAATATATCGATTTCACTTCATAAAAGCAGAAGATTGCTGTAGAAATTTAATTTTAAAAAATATTTTTTAGTCTATATTTTTTAAACACTAAAAACGCTGTTCGCCACATCCGCCATGATTGTGACGTCTCTTTCAGTAAACAACTAAATGTCATTCGCGTGTTATTGTGGGTGGATTCTTTAGTCTGAATAAATTTAACTTAAAACACTTTTAACTTTAGAAAAGTTTCCGTTTACTTTTTTTTTTGACAAAACTAATTATGGATGCCGGCTTTGTGAAAGCAGAAAGCACAAATCTGCCAAGAATTGACGCATTGATGGTTGGTGAATTTTTTGCACTAAACCCCCATTTTTGCTCTGCGGAGCAGAGAAACGACAAGGCATCTATGTAAGTACAGTGCATTTAGTATTACAATGTAGTAATAAACATAAAACTGATACAACATATGAATAAGTGTAATAAAGTTGCGTAGGTTAATTTCTTTCGGCACTTTAATCCATAACATTCCTGGAGTCTTCAACGATGTGTTTTTATATTCTCGTACAATACAATAATGATAATTACTTTATTTTTCGTGGTATTTATTAGAAATCGTGTTCTTTTTATCATAAACTCAGATAAGTTATTTTCTACGTGCTTACGAGTTTTTGTTTACTATAATTGACATCATAGCATAGACAATCTATAGACTAAAATGGCCGACAGCGTTTTTGTATGTCCATGAAAATTCTATTTTAAAATTATAGATTTGTAGCTTTCTAGGTCTCAAAAAAATACAATACATTTTTTTTCGGTCTATTAGAACATTTATTCACCATTTAAAACCTTTTTCCAAAAAGGGTCAACTAGCCTATTGCCTTTCGATTTAATCTCCTTGATCTAAAAACGTGAAATGAATTAACTAGTTCTTCCATGGACCACTCTACTGGAACATTCCTGATAATACTTATTCGAGAAACATTAAAAGCTGGGATGGATGCTAAGTAATTATTGTTAAGCAAAGCAGGGTGGTCTATAAAAGAATTAGCATCAGATGAAGACTTAAATTGTACAGAGATACGGTTTCTACCAACCTTTTTTACTCCATCTGCAACTACACTAACCTTGTGATGGTTCAGACTCTTTTTAGCTATGTGTACAATAAAGGTCCAATGTTCATTCATTCTTCAACCTTATACTGGATTTTTATTTTCCGCGTACTCAGGCAATATAAATGTTGATTGAACTGACGCGCCGTAGCTTGAGTCGGTATGTGTTAGAAAGGGTTTGTGACCGTTTCCTATTGATTGATGATGAATTTTCATGACTTTGAATAGAAGGAAAGATGTCTTGGGACTGCAAATACAAAAAGTAGCTCAACGCCGAAAGAAAAACTAAATTATATAAATTGAATGCACTTGTATCACGCATTCCGATTTCAATTCAGATCAAATCAAGATATAGGCCAGCAACAAATGTGTTTCTGTGGCTTCTGCCGCCCCTCAACGCTCGTTTTTTATACAATAACATATTTATTGCATTATAATGAAGGTACGATATTGGCGGAAAACGCAACTCAAAATGCAAATTAATTTCAAAATTCTACTTTTAAAGCTTTCCAGCAAAAAAATATACAATACTTAGCAATGTTTTTATTTTTAAGCATTTAACTGCTAGATGTTTAAATCTAAAGAAAAGTTTACAAGAAAAAAATTCACGCGTACCATTATGCTACCGCGGCCCTGACGGCCGTGTCGAAATTTCTCTAGCTTTAGGCCGCAAGGCAGCGCCATCTCTTCGCATTGTATAGTGCGATTCAAATAAGAATAGAAAAGCCAAAGACCTCCATCTGTCAAATGTCGCTTGAAAAGTACCGTTTGCAAAAAAATATTGAAACTTTTTTTTTGCACTCAGCTAATTCTAGAATAAAAGCCAAACATTTGTAAACAAACAATAACAAATACATATTGTTAATATTGGTTGATATTTTTTTTTCATTTATTGAGCTTTGGCTATTAGTGGTTGATAACCTAAATCGTCGACCAAATGACACTTTTAAGTTGCGTTCAGAAACTCGATTTAAATTTTCGTTTACATGAATGACGCATGTTCGTATGTGACCTAGTAATAGTGCATGATTATTCATAACTACTCCGGCGGTAATGCAGATATGAGCGGAATTGAAGAGTTAGAATCTGATTAATGTTTTTTCTCACCCAGTCTTAATAAATATTATTAAAATCCGGTTGCTTTTTTTTCAATCTTAATAATTAAATTTTATTAATATAATCGGATGTTTTTTCTTACTTAATCTTAGTAGATTAGTTTTATTAAATAAAAAACTTTTTTTGCTCACTCTACCTTTTTGGTTTGAATTGACAGCTATGACGGCACAATATGGCGTCCAGTCGGTCCTATTCTTAGTTGAATCGCATTAAAGGTAACCCACAATGTCAAATAATTACTTTTACAAGTATTAAACATTTGAAAGAAGGAATAGCAATTATATACAATACTTTTTTTCGGTCTATTAGAACAATTATTAACCATTTAAAACCTATTTCCAAAAAATTGACAATTGGCCTATTAAATGCACGTCTCCAGTGTGTAACTCTTGGATGGACTCAAGTAAATTATTATCTAATGTTTTATTCCTACCCATAGGTTTTTGATACAGAACAAAGGAATTTTTTGGAAGTTAACGAGATTGAGTCCATTGTTACTCAATTTGGTGATCTATTTGATGGGCAAGAAACACGTGAATTACTCCGTGATGGCAATGTTCGTGGCGATGGCAATGTATATTACGAAAATTTTATAGAAAGCATGTTCAGCTTGGCACCAGAACTTAACGAAATTAAGGTGAATTAACTACTTCTTTGTGGAATCAATTTAAATGCTACAAATTGGCGATTTTACTTTATAATGGTGTCGATTCTGGCGTGAATATATAAACTTAAAACTAAATTAAACATCAGTGGTGCCGATTCTGGCAGGATTTTCTAAACTTAAAACTTAATTTAATATCAGTCTGTCCTTTTCATTCTGCATACAGAATGACAAAGATACACTGTTGTCAAATTTAAGTTTAGCTTTAGAGACAACAGTGCATCCTTGTCCTTCTCTATACAGAATGAAAAGGTGAGACTGACCTTAAATTTAGTTTTAAGTTGAGAGAATCACGCCAGAATTGACACCAATGTCTCCTTTTTATTCTATATAGAAAATGACAAGGATACGCTGTTGCCAAATATAAGTTTAGGTTTAGAGAATCATGCCACTATCGACACCATTATTGCTGGCAGATTCATTAGTAACTTAAACACGTCTAAAATCGCCCGCGTCATGTTTTTTGTAGGTTGGTTATTTATACGAAGATCCCGACGAAGATCCGTCAGTACCTCCTGAACCTGTTGAAGAAGAAGAAGAGCAACCGGCTCCTTTATCACCTAAATCCCCACTTCCTAACTCGCCTAAAAAAGATAAGAAAAAGAAGTAACTAATTATTTTTCTTTTGTGTTTGTGATTTGATGGTAAATACTTTTTCACTGTCGACTCTTTAAGTAATTGATGTGTCTTTTATATGTTTCTACCTTTTTTCTTTCAGTCTATGTAATATTAAGATTTTAAGTAATAAAAATGTGAAAATGTATTAATGTGCGATCACTATTTTATTGGTAAAAAAAACTTTGCTAATTGGCGGTTGTGTATTCCTACAATTTCACCTTTTATGTGAGGTGCAGTGAAGCGGGTCCCACGGCATAAAACAGGCTCCGTGAGTTCTTAGGCCTTCGAATGGCCTTGCCCCGCTCCCTCTCTCCTAGCTATACTCATGAATGAAACACAAAATTAAGATGCATGTTGTGGCTTGAAGGTCAAGAAATACCTATTAAAACAATTTGCGCATTGAATGATTCATAACCGATTCATTATGAGAATAACATGATGAACCAAACCGGTGAGTCCACGGGCCCCTCAACCACTACGGTATACCACTATGTAACCGTTGTCCCAGCGCGTCAGGGCAATTTATATGGTATCGCTAAATGTCTGTATTATGTTATTTTATTTAAATTAGTTAATATGCAATGAAATGATATGGTCATAATATATTTTTTGGTTTATTAAGTAAATAATGGTGTCGATTCTGGCAGGATTCTCTAAACTTAAAACTAAATTTAACATCAGTCTCTCCTTTTCATTCTGTATAGACAATGACAAAGATACACTGGTGTCGATTCTGGCATGATTCTCTACTATACAGAATGAAAAGGACAGACTGATGTTAAATTTAGTTTTAAATTTAGAGAATCCTGCCAGAGTCGACACCACTGTTGTCAAATTTAAGTTTAGATTTAGAGAATCATGCCAGAATCGACACCACTGTCGTCAAATTCAAGTTTAGCTTTAGAGAATCATGCCATTAGTATCAATCCAATGATTTAATTGGAAAAAAAAACAATGTGCTTATGACCACACGACCGAAGTGAAACTTCTTTAGCTCCATCTGTATGTGCATGTATCATACATATATATGTATGTATAATATATACAATGTAAACATGAAATGAAATGAAAAGTCATTTATTCAGTCTAGGCTGTTACAAGCACTTGTGAAAGTCAAGAAACTACGCCATCGGTTCGCAAAATACGGCGGGAGACCTTGTACTGAGAAGAACCGGCAAGAAACTCAGCAAGGGCTGCTTTTTTCTTCCTGTATTGATATATACAGAGTCGTCAAGTTGAAAAATGACTTCAGACATACTTCTGAAGTCACCTTCCATTACATTATTTAGGGTATAGATATATAGTTACAACAAATTTTATATTTAGTATATATAGGAAGCGGCATTAGATAGGTACCATACTACTGTTACAAAACTGACTCATACCCATCAAATAAGAAATTACAAGAAACACTATGTCCATGCATTACGATCATTTAGATAATCATTAACTTTATAATAGCCCTTATTCATAAGAGTATTCTTAATCTGAGATTTAAATTTGGTTAGTGGAAGCTCAATCAGATCTTGGGGAACTTTGTTAAACAATGCAATACTACATCCCAAAAATGAACCTCTTGATTTTTGGAGTCTGAAACATGGAACGGCAAGCTTGTTCTTAAATCTCGTGTTAAAGTTATGGGTTTAACTTTTTTTTGCAAATGCGTTATAGTTTCTTCTTACATATATTATATTTTCATAGATGTATTGCAATGCCAGTGTTAAAATATTAATTTCTTTTAATTTTTCTCTAAGAGATTCTCTTGCCTTTAAATTATATATGGCGCGAACAGCTCTCTTTTGCAGTACGAAAATACTTTCTATATTAGCAGCTGAGCCCCACAACAAAAGGCCATATGACATAACGCTATGAAAGTAACCAAAGTAAACCATTCTTGCCGTTTCCACATCAGTTAGGAGTCTTATTTTTTTAACAGCGAAGGCCGCAGAGCTCAGTCTACTTGATAAGGCATCAATATGAGGATCCCATTGCAGATGCGAGTCTAAAGTAATACCCAGAAACTTTGTAGAATCCACTAACTCTATAGGCTGGTCATTTATTTTTAAACTAGTATTAACCTGCCTCATATTAGGTAAAGTAAACTTAACACATTTTGTTTTGCTAGAGTTTAGTTTTTAATTATTTACCGTAAACCAGTGAAGGACTTCAGAGAGAGCACAATTTACTTCGTCATAACAATCATTTCCTCTCCTAGCTTTAAACACTCAAGAGGTGTCATCAGCAAATAGTACTGTCTCACACAAATCTCTTGTAAAGTGAGGAAGGTCATTAATATAAATGAGGAAAAGCAATGGGCCCAATATTGAACCCTGGGGCACGCCCATAGAAATGGGTGCCCCTGTAGACTCAGCTTCATTTATAACTACTTTCTGAATCCTAGCAGAAAGATAAGACTGTATCAGACTTAGTGAAATATTTGATACACCATAATGCTTCATTTTATTTAACAATGTTTCATGGCTAACGCAGTCAAACGCCTTAGATAAATCGCAAAAATCATCAGAAATGCAAATAAAATAAAGTTAACGGTTCATGTTTATATCTATACAACGTAGTCTCAGAATATTGCTTCCATAGCGTACGCTTTACTAAATTTTAGACCAACAAATGTTCGCACACCGTGTGTGTTGAGTCCGTGGTCCCCGTGGGCCGTTTTTTTATGGACAAAAGTCACTCGTCTACACAAGCCATTGAAGATATTGGTGTCAATTCTGACACGATTCTCTAAACCTTAACTTAAATTTGACAACGGTGTATCCTTGTCATTCTCTTTAAGGATTGAAAAGGAGAGATTGATGTTAAATTTAGTTTTAAGTTAAGAGAATCACGCCAGAATCGACACCATTGTATGCAAGGAAGTTGTGTTAGTTGACTTCCTTGATTGTATGGTCATTCTTTAAGACTTGTCAAACAGCCTCCTAAGTGTGCCTCTCAATTGGCCAGATTTTTCGATTGACAGTGATCAGATCAGATGAGATAAAGCTTTCTGAAAATTTCATCCAATCTTTGTTAAAAACTAGGGCATAGTTTTTAAATCCATTAACAGAATCCAACTATTATTTACTAAATTATTGGCTGTATGGACTTAGTATTTTTAATCATCCTAGCGGGAAAAGTAAAAAAAAAACACATTTTTTTTCTTTCTAGACATGGGCGTTTTTGGTTTTGAACGCAAACGGATATTTATCGGATTTCAGATTTCAAAATCGATTTTAAAATCCGTTTTTAGATATCCGATTTCAGATGTGCCAAACTTAGCCAATTCACTAGTTTGTGTTATGATTTGGTTTTATTAGCTAACGACAATCACAAACAATTAATTGTAGGAAGCAAGAATACTCGTAGATTTTCGCTTAGGACTAGCAGAAAAGTTATGTTTACGGTTAAGAGTAAAACTTTTGCGGCGCATTTAAAAATCGACCTATATACAATGATTTCTTTTTACATATTTTTTTAGTATTTTTTTTTGTTTTTCTGTTTGTTTTTATTATTTTTCAAACCATTTACAAAATCAAACCTAATTACTTCAGGTTAGCGTCCAAAAATGTAAGTTGCTCGACTTTTGATGTTTTTAGACGACATATCTTTTCAGTGATAAATAATCCCGCCTCAGAGAAGAGCAATAGATTTCCGTAAACAGCAAATCGAAATCGGACTTCCGAGCACGAAATCTGACTTCCGAAAACGAAAGCACGAATTTCGAATCCGATTTACATTTGGATACTTGTGGTATTAGATCGTTTTGGTTCGGTGAGATTTCTTAAATCGGATTTTCTTGTTGAGAAATCGTTCGGTATCGATTTGTGTTTGAAATCGGATTTTGGATTCGTTTTGATATATCGGACGCATGCCTATTTCTTTCATTCCATTCATGTTTGATTCCGATTGGTTTGGTTGGTGTTTGTAATAAAAATAATTTTATTTGTCAGACAGCGTCTATCAAGATTATGTATCTCTAATTAGATTCATGTAGGTTCGTAAAAGCTACTTTGTTTTAGCTAGTAATTATTTTAATATTTTTTAAGATACCGTAGTAGGAAAGCAATGGATTTGGAAGACAATGCTTTGGGCTTGACCCAAGAACAAACAGACAAAATTTTACAATTCCAAGATTTAACCGGCATAGAAGACATGTCTATATGTAGAGATGTTTTGCAGAGACACCAATGGGATTTAGAGGTACGTAATAACTAGTGATATAGGTGTTTGCATGGGATGGACATTTCGTCACTGGAAGGATTATTATCAAAAAATATTATTTGTGTGTTTTGTAGGTAGCAATACAGGAACAGTTGAATATAAGGGAAGGACGTCCATCTGTTTTTGCAACAGAAGCTCGTGCACCACCAGTAGTGCATGACCATATAGCACAGCAAGTATTCACAGATGAGTCAGCAGATGGACCATCGGGTGGCATGCGAGGCCTTCTACGATATGTCGTTAACTTAGTGGTATCCATGTGTTACAACACCATATCATCAGTTCTAAATGTTTTGCTGAGCTTCATACGAAATGATGATAGAAGATGTATGTCACATGTTGATTTATTATTCCACTTAAATTTCTTTTATTTATTCAGAATTAAAAATGTTATGGTCTCTCAAAACTGTGCTTAATCTTAAACAGCTTTAGGCTCCATGATGCAAAAATTGTTTAATTTAATCTCATTTGGTAGAAAAACATTTATTAACATATATTGTGATAATATATTTAATTTATATTTATCTTGCAGTGGTGACTGATCCTCTAGGGGATGTGATGGGCTTCATAGTTAACTATCAATCAAGGTTTAATCCTCACCCTGTATTCTACCAGGGTACATATGCACAGGCTCTTAATGATGCCAAGAATGAACTTAGGTTCCTTATTGTATATCTCCATTCGGAATCAGCAACAGAAACACAAAACTTTTGCAGGTTTGTTGTGGTATTTGAATTTCATATTTGGGTACAGTAGTTAAACAGCATCGTAAAAACAATGATTATCAGTCTAATCAGGGGTTTATTTACCCTAGGGTCAAAAGGGGCCATGGTTCAGGGCAGCGGACCAGGACGGAGGGGTGGCTGAAAGGGCTGCCAAAGCCATAATTGGGCATTTGTCACTGAACTACATTTTGATTTGATTTACTAATTCTAGTGGGGTGCAAATCATAAATGGCCAAGGGCAATAGATTTCAAAATATGCCCCTGAGTGAAATAGTTGTCTATCTCTCATTGGAACACATGTTTGATGCTCTGTCAACCTGTCAAGATGTATAAATGTTACTTACTTTTCATATTGTAATGCTGTATTTGTGGTAAACTTACTTAGCAAAACCATTTTGTTGAACATGTCAATAGAAATACAATCATTCAACAAATGGGTCTGCAAAAATTATGGTGATGATTATACAAATATTGGATATACTCTAATGCTGGCACTTCCCATGGCTATTCGTATTTGTCATTTTGGCAGCAGGTTATCCTTATCATCCTCTATAGGGTATGAAGAGGAGAGATTGTTGTCAAGTTTACAAATAGGAAATATGAATAGCTATGAAGGAAGTGCCGGAATTACAAATTTCAATGTGTCCAACAAGTTGGCCCTTGCAGTGTGACTGTATTACTTAAACTTCTGATAATAATACACACTGTTCTTAATACCTTAGAGCTGTTGCTTGTCCAATTTCATGATAAAAAGCATAAGTAGTTTTGCCACAAAAACATATTCAGAACTAGTCCGCTGCATATGCATATGAAAATATGGCCCATATGTAGTTGAAATAGTTCCATATTTGTCTATGTGGCTTATAAGTCAAGTTTTAAGACCTGCAGTTTTCAATTTATGAAATGTTCATGTACATTCATGTACTTTTACATGCTGTTATAAGTATCATCTAATTCAATAGATCTACTCAAATTGTACTACCCTAATCATGATGCAGAGGGATGATATTTCTTCAGATTCTAAATATTTTATTAAGCTTCTGATTGTTTACTTGCAGAACAACACTTGCTGATCCTGAAGTGATCCAATTCATAAACACTCACGCCCTGTTCTGGGGCTGTTCAGTGGACACATCAGAAGGATGGCGCGTAGCTCAGTCTGTGGGTGGACGGCGGTACCCTCTGCTGTGCGTTGTGTGTGTTCGCGAGCACAGAATGACTGTGGTGGCTCGTAGTGAGGGAGCTTGCTCACCGACGCAGCTGTTACAGCGTCTGCGACACGTCGTGGCCGATAACGAGGCTCATCTTGCTGCTGCAAGAGCTGATAGGTCATTAAACTGCTGGAGAATGCTTTTCCCTTTCTAATAAATAAATAATAATAATAATAGATATTTTCAACACTCACTCCAATTAGCTTAGCACCAAAGTTAGCACTGAAAGACTTATGTTACAGGTTACTAGGGTAACGGAAAGAATACATATACTGATACAAGTATAAGTATATTTTTTATATAGTAATACATTTAATAAATATCCAACATAGGTACAATTGCTCGTATTCATCTTACTAACATTTGTTCCACTGGGACTTTCAAACCCGGGACTTCACGAGTAGGCGACACCCTGAAACCCGGCATACATACCTTTCGCCCAAGCAGGTCGTCAAATTCTTTAAGGCCCGTATTAATAGAACATTCTTAACTCTGAGATCGATCTTGATCATAGTCTCAGAGTTGAGAGTGGTCTATTAATAGAGGCCTAGGACAGACCTGGGACAATGGTCACTATCCTCTTCACAGGTGCCTAATGGTAAACAACCGCTGGAGCTTTAAGATTTAGGTTTACACACACTACATCATTCATGAAGATATTCCTCTGTGTGCATTCGCCATTGAATAGATTCACAAATGTTTTGTCACATACAACGCTAGTTTTAAGTAACAACTCTATTATTGAATTTAGTCGAAGGATAAAACATTTTTTTAATAAGAATCATTTGACATGTTATCCATATCTGCCTTTTGTAATATATCTGGCTAATACATATTTCATCAAATAATCAATTGCTTTTTGTTTTGGGGTCTAAAGGTAGTAGCCCGTTTATTAGATTCTGCTCCAACATCACTCCCACCCAAAACCGCCAAGATAACTCGCAGTACTCACGGCGACAGCTAGCAGGCACCAAGCTGTCCCCGCGTTGACCGCTTTCGCTTTTCGCAGTAGACACATTTCGTGATCCGTTTTCATCGACTTCTTCGTAAATTCTTATTTCTTTAATAAGTTATTCTATATTCATAATGGATACCGAACGAAAGAACAACCAATATAATGTAATTTTTGCCTAGCAATAAACTCGGAACTAATAATATTTAGGGTGGAGCGTGAGGTGACGGCTCGCCTGAGAGCTTCACAAGACGAAGCGTATGCAGAATCATTAGCAGCGGACCAAGAGAAGGAAAGGCGCCGAGCGGCAGAACGAGCAGCTATCCAACAACAACATAACGAAGAAGTCCGCAGGAAAGAACTCGAGGAAAAGCATAAAGTAGAGGTAAGCTGTAGTCTAGTTATACAATTTATTCCTATCTAGCTGTGCCCTGCGGTTTAACCAGTTATTTTGATAATGCCCATGTGGTACTTGATTATCATTTGTTTGCATTATCCAATGACATCTCACATCAGGGGTAGACTTAGATTAAAACAAAAAGGGAAGATACGGTACGCTCATACTAGCATCAAATGAAATATGATCCGACTAGTCTATATAAGCAACTCTCGCACACGCACACGTCTGTATATAAACATTCAACCTAACGAGCGAATGAGAACTGTATGCTTCAACGCAGTACGAGCGTAACGGCGAGTCCGCTTCCGAGTCCGTACGGCTGAGCTTCTTTTTGTCCTTTTCTTCATAACAAAATGGCGATTACGTAAATAACATTCACGGCAAACCGTTTTTTTTTCGAGATTTTTTTTTATACCTTTTAGTGCGCGAGCACACGATGCGTTGCGGCGCCGCACACTGGTCCGGATTTTAAAAAAAGTGGACATTGGAAATATACGGATTTCAAAAATACTATAAGATAGTACTAATGAAACAGAACAATAAGTGTTATATGCAACTTTTCATATAAATGCGCTATTCACATATAAAAAAATACTGAAAAAAAAGTATGGGAGATAAACCTTTTTATTTTTCTTCTCGAGACTGTTATGAGCTGTCAAAGTTTAACTAATACAGTGATTTAGAACTACATTTCTTAACACATATCAATTAAAATATTTTTCCGTCACGCGCGGCTTTGCCTTTGAGGGGGTTTCAAATATAAATATTTTGTTAATTTTTTTCCTCGTGTTTTTTTCTTTTTTATCATTACTTTCTATGGATATTTTTATATTTTGACACAAACGTTGAAAAGTAGCATTGTCTATGATAAATTTTAATCTGTAAACTCATTGTTCGAATTTAATATATAGTAGTGTGCTGCTGTCAAAGATTAAAAAAAATGTAATAATATCATCTACTTTATGAATTCCACATTTGATTAACCGAAAACACGAGGAAAAAAAATATTAAAATATTTTAATTTTTAAACCCCCACATTTTAATTTAAAATTTTGAAACATTGGAAATATACGGATTTAAAAAATACTATTAGATAATACTAATGAAACAGAACAATAAATGTTAAATGCAACTTTTTCATTTTTATAATATCAAAAGTTTTATTAATCTGGAACAACGGAACCAAAGCGCGATTCAGGAGACTACAGCGCCATCTCTTGACCATTGGTGTAGTAGAACCAAAAACCACATCTTTATTTTTTGTAATAAAGTAACAGTTATAGGTATTCATATTTATAATATTTATCCACATGTTTCTAGTTTGTATATTCGGAATACGTGTTTAAATTTCATACAAGTGCAAATCACATATGTTCTAATAAATTATATTCAGTAGCGATTTTAATTGAATATTTTGATTATTTATTTATTTTTTCAAATTAAAACTGAACTTTATTGACTGTGTCCTTTTCCAGACTTTTTATTAATTTATTGTAATTAATTATTTGCATGCAATTAAAAACTAATTTTAAACGATGCCAAAGAAGGATAACTTCTCACGCGCCTACATAAGTACACGCACCCATTTTTTTCACGAGACTGTCATGAGCTGTCAAAGTTTAACCAATACAGTGATTTAGAACTAATTTTTTTAACACATATCAATTAAAACATTTTGCGGTCACGCACGGCTTTGCCTTTGAGGGGGTCTCAAAATTAAAATATATTTTTTTTTCTTCGTGTTTTCGGTTGATCAAATGTAGAATTCATAAAGTAGATGATATTAATGCATTTTATATAAATAAAAGTTTTTACGGGTTAATGCACGAAACTTTATTTATTTATTGACGTTTCGTAAACTTTTAGAAAAAGTCTTTCGAAGGTAGCTCGACAAATTAAATAAAAGTTTTATTCTGACGACGAAGCCTGTAAAGGCTACGAAACGTCAATAAATAAATAAAGTTTCGTGCATTAACCCGTAAAAACTAGTTTTATTTAATGAGTGATGTGCGTGAAAACCTAAGAAACAAATATGTTAATGCATTTTTTTTAATCTTTGACAGAAGCACACTTCTTATTAAATTCATACAATGAGTTTACAGATATGAAATTTATCATAGACAATGCTACAATTTCAACGTTTTGCGTCAAAATATTAAAATATCCATAGAAATTAATGATAAAAATGAAAAAAACGAGAAAAAACAAATTGGAATTTTGGATCCCCCTCAAAGGCAAAGCCGCGCGCGACCGCAAAATATTGTAATTGATATGTGTGGAGAAAATGTTTACTTTTTTCAAAATCCGGACCAGTGCGCCGGATTTCGCTGCATCGGTGGGCACACGAGCGGTGCGGCGTGCCGCGACGTTGTTACGTCGTAAACGCGGCGCGGGCAACCCGCCATACATTCGCTGCATACATTCTCTACGACGCATAAACAACTGAGCGGTGCCGCTCCGACGCAGTCACCCCTCCCCGCCTCGTCTCGGTGGTTGCAAGTCCGGTGAGGCGCCGGAGCGCATTGTGTAACATGCCACAGATATTTCTATGTAAGACAACGCAGCGACACCGCTCCGGCACCGCACCACCGCCGCAACGCATCTTGTGCTCCCGCTCTTACGAATGAAAAGTGTTGCCGAGGCATTTGTTATTTGATTTTGAACTATTTCGAAGGCATTGTTTTATCTTTATAACACAGAATATACGCAATATTATAATATATGTTATATTGAGTGCCCATGCAGCGTATTTGGAATTTCCAATTGTGACTAAAGCAAATTGTGGCGATGCACCACAACTTAAGCAGATCACTTTTGAGCCGCTAGTCCCGTATCTTCCCTTTTTGTTTTAATCTAAGGGGGTAGTAGTCCAGGCAACGCAAAGGTATAGAGGGAAATGCTAATAACTCTTCAACAATGCCGGCCGTAAGGTTGTTGGATCCACCAGTGAGCAGCATGCAGATTTCGGACAAGCCCGCCAAAAAAAGGATGGAGCTGACATTGCCAAGCTCACCGATTGGTTTGAGAAATTTACTCCCTTCCCAGAGACATTATCAAGTCACCAGAAATCCAGAAAGCAACAGCGGTCTTTTCACACCCTTTCTCCACCACCGCTTAAGTACAAAAGGCGGGTGAGACCTGCATCTTAAGGTGGTATGGAGCTCCAGCGAAAGAGATTTCCCTCAATGCCTACCGGTACAAGTCATTCTTGAAATCAGTGGCCACCATCAAGCCTGATATCTCTTGTCTTCCTCCCACCGAGTGAGCAGTAAAACCGCATTCCCAGGAAGTGGTGGCAAATTTTTTTTTCCATAATTACAGACTTTCAAGAGCGGATATCTCGAAAACTATACAGGATATCAAAAAACTTGACAGAATAAGACTTGGAATGGATGAATGAATGGATCATTAACGAGTGCAATCATATGGCTTTTGCCGCCCTCTCGGGCCTAGGGTAAATACGCCCCTGGTACGAAACACTAAAACTGAGCTAAGCACAGGTTGTTGTTGACTGGTCACTAAGGCAGACGTATGTTTTGCGGTGGGCAGGTGCAGGAAGCGCGTGCGGCAATGGCGGCGCGACTGCCGGCCGAACCTCACGCGGGCGCCGGCACCGTCGCGCTACTCATACGGCTGCCCGGCGGCGAGCGACTCACGCGCCGGTTCACGCTCACACACACTACGCAGGTATCGTACCGTCACAGGGCGAGCCACACTTCATGGCGGGGTGAATTAACGCGGCACTGTCGCGCTACTCATACGGCAGCCCGGCGGCGAGCGACTCACTCGCCGGTTCACGCTCACACACACTACGCAGTTATCGTACCACCACAGGGCGAGCCACACTTCATGGCGAGGTGAAGTAACGCGGCACTGTCGCGCTACTTATACGGCTGCCCGGCGGCGAGCGACTCACGCGCCGGTTAACGCTCACACACACTACGCAGGTATCGTACCGTCACAGGGTGAGCCACATTTTATGGCGGGGTGAAGTAATAATGCGGCACCGTCGCGCTGCTTCTACGGTTGCCCGGCGGCGAACGAATAAATGTCTAAGAAATCATTTTTATTACAAGTTCGTTCTCCCTGTATTCCCCATTTCCACCTGGTCCTTTCAGTTTCAGCGTTATTGAGTACCAACAATTTCCATCCAAGTTTTTGAAATTGTTAGTTCATGGATCCTCCATCCTATCTTTTTTTATTCATATGTATGTTTGTTTTCTCTACCAGTAGAAATAATTTTAACCTAAGAATTACTTTTTAAATAGAACCACTCGGCACCCGACCAGAACCGCCTCGGCGCGCGCGGTTGATATTATTTGTATGGTTTTTCTATGGGGATGCTCTTATTACACTAACTCCGTACCGTCACCGCCTCGCCTCGCTCGTACGCGAAAAACGTGTTGTACCTACGCGCTCTGTCTCGCTCGCTCCTATGCGGCGGGTGGGGCGGGCCGCGCAGCCTTCGCGGTTTTCGCCCCCCCGACGTAAGCTGATTGACAGCGCGGCATCAACGAGAGGACGGCGCGAGCCGAGGCGGTGCTAGTCGGGTGCAGGGTGGTTTCTATGACCTCAAAGCAATCTTTCATCATCGTCATCATCATCAGCCTATTAATATACCTACTGCTGGGGCACAGACCTTCCCTATGGATGGAACGCAGGCCCAGTGCGGATTGGTGGGTGCTAACGACTGCAGATGTAGCCGGGACCAACGGCTTAACGTGCCTTCCGAAGCACGGAGGAACTCGAGATAAAAGATTTTTGGTCACCCATCCAATGACCGATCACTGAGAAAGTTACTTAACTACAACGATCGCAGCCGAACGCGCTAACCATCCGCGCCATCGAGCTCCTCAAAACAACCTTTAGACACGTGCAACACCTGTGTTTAACTTGTCCTAGCTCCATTGCCCCGCAGATGTCTACCTCGACATTGCCTTCAGTGTCGGAGCAATTTAAATACATGTTAGTATAATTTATGTTATCTCTTCCAGGATTTGTACGATTTCGTGTTCAGTCACCCACAATCTCCCGAGGAGTTCGAGATAACGACCAATTTTCCTAAGCGGGTACTCGCGAGGGGCACGGCGAGTCTTTGCGACGCCGGCCTTAAAGACAGAGATGTGCTGTTTGTGAACGACGTTAACGCTTAGACTCGTGATGTCACAAATGGACCTGCCTGTCAACTGTCAATCAGTCTGACAACTGACAGCTTATCGGTATAATAATGTGGAGTCACCGAAACAACAGTTAAGTGGGCCCCGTATAATTTTATTTAAATCTGTGTATGGGATATGAATGCATAGAAGCTACCGTGTTTTAAAACTGCCAAATGTCGTTATTTTGATATGAAGAGAATTACTCATTGTGTTGTATTAATTGTTGAGAAATGCAGTTTTATGTTATTAAACAATCATGTCTTGTAACATGAACTTTCTAGAATTTAAGCGTACTCTCATTATGCGTAAATCGCTTCAAATACTGTAATATTGCATGGACAACAGCTAAGGAGAGATTTTCTATCCATAATTGGTATCTAACAAGTTCACAATATAGATGAGTTTTCCAACTAAAATTGTAGGTCATTTAAAATAATCCTTCATAGCCTAATAGTGAAATTTGGTTAGCACTAAACTTGGATAATAATCCAGGCACTATGCCTAATCCATTAATGATGTAAACCAAGTAGAATCATAGCAATTCTACATAGGTACCTATATGCTAAGCATCTAACGTCAAGTCCCAGATATACTCAAAATACAGCACCTACATATAAATGTATTTCATTCCGATAATTGTGCATCAATTTGGCTCCTTTTTTCTTATTATTGTAATGATTTCTTTCGTACTGTTAAAATTCTTTTTTATAATATAATTAATGTCATTGATTTAAAATGACTGAAATTTATACAAAAACTATATGAACATAATAATTAGTCATAATTTAGCTTATTTTACATACATTACTTTTATCATGGACAAATAATATTGGCCCATGCTTATATAAAATTTTATCAGATGTTGAAAGTTTCGTTATTTATTTGGAATGTTGGCAAAATTTGTTTGATTTTACTAGTTATACATCAGTCCTGTTCCTGTGCGGGCAAAAGATAAAAAGACAGATATTGTTGGTTTTATTTTTCATTATTTTTTTGTGGGTCCATTCTATACAGTGGAATGAAATGTGTGCTTTGCATATAATTCTGTTCAGACAGCCACGGGTAATGTTATCAAAATGCCAATTTTCTCTTTGCTGTTTGAGCTTTACATTGCTTGATATAAGATTCATAATCGATTGAAAAATTGGCATTTTTTCGTAACCTAATGTGTCGCTGACTGTACATAAATACTAGTTTTATTAGTTTTCCATGTTGTTGTGTAGCTTGGGTCCACTTTATTTAAGTGATTCTACGTAAGTTGATTGATATTTTGTAAGTAAATTTAAAACAAACTGCTTGAAATCGAGGAATTTCCACAATAGTAATTGTGTGTGCTTTTTCGCGTCTGTCGCTGTTTCATAGTGTCTAATGGTTCCTTTCATTATCCTATCCACAGTAAAAAATAGTTTCAGTAGTGCACAATTTTGTTTTTCAGCATTCATTAGGTAATTTACTATAGTCATGGCACGCTATGATGACTGTTTTGTTTGACACATAATAGTGACGTGAAAAATTAATATGAATTTTTATATAATGAAATAATGTTAATTTGTATTTTAACCATTATTAGTAGTAGTTAATTATAATAAAATAATAATACTATCATAAATTTTAACTTACACTCAGCATTCCCATATGCAGCGATCATATTGTTATGCCATGAATAACTTCACTATCATTATAATACTATTTTTATGATATACATTTCACAGTGATAATAATGTTATTACAATTAATTAACTTAAGACATTTGTAAAATCTTAAAATTTCCGACTGGTAAATTGTATGACTAAATGCGTGTCACTAATGGCAATAACAATATATAACATTCTCAAACTAATTTTTAAGAAACTTCGTTAGCGCATAAACTTCAAAACGGCTATCATAGCGTGCTGCTAAGTGATTAAGCTTATATGCTGACCAGAGTTGCTTAGATATATATATTTGTTATTGTTGGTTCTACACAAGCAATAAACAGTGGATAGGTAACTTTGAATTACCGTTGTTTATAATAGTTACAGAATTCAGGAAACTCGATACATATATTTCTTATTTAGCACTATGTGTGCATTGATAAATGCTATTTCGAGATCAAATATGCACCGAGAAACATTGTTTTGATGAATTCTTTTTTTATTATTAGGGTATGGTTGGTTTTTTAAAAAATGGTTGAGAGTTGCCAGTCACAAATTAGGTACTGGTTTTGATTATTGTTTGGTAAAATGACGTGCAATAAGGTGTGAAGTAAAATGTACCTAGTAGACGTGAGTTTCAAACGTGCTTGCGAGGGTGCAGTGATTTGAGTTACGGACTGTACAAGCATTTAAGTATGTGTTACAATGTATTGTTGTATAATAATAACGTTCCTTCCTTATTCATTTGTTTTATTTATATATATTAGAAGGAGTATTTGCAGCGAAGGAAGACTTAAGTTACAAGATGTGGCCATATCTAAATATGCTACGGATGATGGCGGCGAATGAAAAAGACATAGACCGGGAGATGATGACACAAAATACTTGGTCATTTGTACCAGTATGGCGGTTCTTCAGGGGTCTAATTACGTAAAGGCAAAAAGGAAAATGATGGTCATAGCGCTCGCACCGGCGGCCCTATCGCGTGGGCGTTAATCGAACGCGTCGGATAAATAACGAGTGTCGAACGATTTCTTCCACAAAAATGCTTATATTTTCAGATAGTCGAAAAAAAGAAGTAGGCGGTAGCGTAATGCCATACTTCTCGGGTGTGACTTACAGCCCGCCATACCGACGCGAATACATTAATTTAAATAAAACAATTCAACCATTTGTACCAGGCTAATTTTTGCACAGCTAATCATCGTCGAGTAGCCATTCACGAAAATCACCTTGCCATACTTTTCCGACAGTTCCCAATGGCAGCCATACCGCTGCAAAGGAGTAATTTTTTTTTTTTCGCCAAACGATTTGTACCACCCTGAAACTTTTTTTAACAGTTCCCCGTATGATCATAAATAGAAGTCTGATAATGCCATACCTGTGGGAGGTGGCGAATGTGAACAATATTTTTTCAAAGTCCCAAGATTTTATTCGTAATTCGAACGATTTGTACCAGTTCTTGGTCATTTTATATTTAAAATCCGGAAAATAGCTGGCGTCCATTATTTTATAAATAGTGTAAAATTGAATGTAATTCTGGAGATTGTATCGAAGAAGTATTATTATTTTTTATTATTGTACACGTTCACACCAAGGATACCTAACTTGATTTGCTTTATAAAACATCGTACTAAAATTGATATTAAGAGCAACTATTGACTTACTCAGGACTATAACTTTAACAAAGCGATTATACTATATTGCCTGCCCAATCTTCAGTCCTTCCTTACAAAATAAAAATTTAAAATGCCTAACATAAGTAACAGATTTAACAAAAATGGTCCAGATAATTTAAGTGATGAAATAGATAATTTTTCCATATCGGAATCTCATCTGCGCAGTCCTGATCAGGTATTACAATATATTAAGCATCCAATAAATAATATAAAAATTCTATCACAAAATATTAGATCATTAAATAAAAATTTTAATAACTTTCAAACCCTCTTAGCACGAGTCCCATTTGATTGTGATGTTTTAATCTTAACAGAGTGTTGGCTTTCTTGTCTGAGTAATAGTGTCATCCCGATATTAAGAAATTATACATCTTATAAAACCTCAAATCATCAAAACCAAAGTGATGGCGTAGTTGCTTACGTAAAGTCAAACCTTCCCACCAATCTGGAAGAACCAGATTTTCAGTCCACAGCTTCCGGCCTGATAATCACCATAAGTACTGATACTGCTATCCTTTCTGTATATCGGTCACCCTCAAATTTAAATATTGATAATTTTTATCATCCTTAAATAACATTTTATCCAGTTTATCAAAATTCAAGTTAGTGATTATTACAGGAGACATAAACATAGATATTAAGCCAAACTCCTCTGACAAACGACAACATGACTACCTTAACTGCTTAGCCTTTCATGGATATCTACCAGCACACACTTTACCTACGAGGGAAAGAAATTGCCTAGACCACGTATTCATTCGTTCTAATCTCAAAAGCACCACATTAATATTTGAATCCACCATCACTGATCACTACTCCTCCTTAGTGTGCATTAATTCAAAACCAAACAGAAAAAATACTCCAGAATCTCAGACGAGAATAAATTATGCCACTCTAGACCAAACTATCGATAAAACGAATTTTTCATCTATTCTCAAAATCCAAGATCCAAATACTGCAATAAACGTGTTTATCGATATGATCTCTAAATCAATAGCAGCAAATAGTATGTGCCGTAAAATATCTTCAAGAAAAAGAATAATTAAGCCATGGATTACTCCAGGGCTTTTAAAGTGTATACGTAATCGAGACTTACTTCATAAGAAACTTAAGAAATCTCCTGACAATTTAACGCTTAAATTAACCTACACAAGATATCGTAATTATTGTTCTAAAATTCTTAAAAAAGTTAAAAGGCAATTTGACACCCAGGAACTTAATAAAGCCGGCAATAATCCTAAATTACTCTGGGATAATATCAAAAGAATAACTTATACTAGCAATATTGATCATTCCGAAAATTCAAATAAGTTATTGTCTTTAAATGTTTCTCCCTTGCAGTCTTGTAATTTGATCAATAGCTATTTTGTTAATATTGGAGAAGAATTAGCTCATAAAGTTTCTGATTATAACCCACTCCACAAACCGAACACCTTTGACAGTCGTACAATAAAACAACCCTCCTCTTTTGTTCTTACTGAAACTGATGCTGATGAAGTCAGATCCATTATATTGTCACTTAGGTCTAATGCTGCTACAGGTGAAGATGGCATCTCAAGTAACTTACTCAAACGATACTCAAAAATTTTTTCCCCTATACTTTCGTACATCTTTAATCTATGTTTTCTTAAGGGTGTTTTCCCATCGGCTCTAAAAAGTGCCATAGTCCGCCCTATCTACAAAGGCGGAGACGGAAGTTTAGTGACTAACTATCGTCCAATAGCTATTCTTCCGTCGATATCTAAAGTTCTTGAGCGCATTGTTAATAATAAACTTATTGTATATCTTGAACATTATAACATTCTATCGACACAACAATTTGGCTTTAGAAAAAGAAGATCTACATCTGACGCTGTCCATGATCTACTGGACAATATTATTAAGTCTCTTAACTCTCGAAAAAAAGTACTTACCATCTTTATTGACCTCGCTAAGGCTTTCGATACTGTCCCCAAAGAAATTCTTTTAGAAAAGTTAGATAATATCGGTATTAGGGGTTCCCCGCTTGATTTTTTCCGCAGCTATCTTACAGACAGATTTCAAACATTGAAACTAAATAATCATAAAAGTGATAAACTCCCTATTAACTACGGCGTGCCCCAGGGAAGTATTCTCGGTCCTACTCTTTTCTTAATTTTTATTAACGAACTGTGTAATCTCAACATACCCCAAGGTCATATAGTCTCATATGCAGATGACACAGCTATTACATTTGCTGCAGATACATGGTCCAATCTCCAAGTTGTCGCGCAAAATGGACTAAATACTACAACTGCTTGGCTTATTAATCACATGCTTACTTTAAATGCATCAAAGACCCAATTTATCACTTTCTCCATTAGATCAAACACTCAACCTTTAATATCGCTATCTCTTAAAGCTCACACTTGTCTAAATTCATCAGTTTCGGTTTGTCTGTGCCCTTCACTCTCATCAGCAGACACAATTAGATACCTTGGAGTAACCCTCGATAAACACCTTACTTTCAAAAACCATATAAATTTCCTCACCAGCAGAATGCGAAAACTTATATTTGTTTTTAAAACCCTGAGGCATGTCGCAAACCCCACCTTAGTCCAAAACGTGTACTACGCTTTATGTCGTTCTATACTCACCTATTGTATATCCTGTTAGGGAGGGGTTCCTAAAACAACACTAAAACCGCTTGAAGTAGCTCAGCGTGCAGTACTCAAAGTGGCTACCTTCCGCAATATACTTTTTCCGACAAGCGAATTATACACCATTTGCAAAGTCTTGACAGTGCGACAATTATTTATACTTAACGCCATTCTCCGTCAACATCATATAACGCCCTTTGATCAAATTACTAAACGGCGTAAGGACAAGGTGTGTGATGTACCCTTCACAGCCTATACTTTTACAAAAAGGTTCTTTTATTATTTGGGTCCATTTTTGTATAACAGGATAAATGCTGATCTCCCCTTATATAAACTTTCAAATTTCGAATGTAAAGCCAGAGTCCGCTCTTTACTTTTAAATAAAACGTATGTCCAGACAGAGGATTATTTGTACACTCTCACATAAGTTCACAAAATACCCACATTTACTCCAAAATTCTAACTACTACAAACAACATAAGTCGTAGGGTACCACATGATAACATTATTGTATGTTTTCGACACCAAACAGTGACAACACTTTACAACACATTAAACTCTTTTTCTCTTAATTTATACACTCGTCTTAACTGATTTTTGTCATAAACACTATACATAGATAGTAAATAATAATAGATAGTAACTAGATAATTTTGTAAATCATAATAATTGTTCTTATTAACCAAGGTGGTGGGAGCCTGATGACCTGTAAAACAGGTATGTTACCATACCTATCTCAGGCATCAGTCTCACACAAACTTATCATTTGTGCCTTTACGGTTATGATTACATGGAACTTGTGTAAAATTGTTTGTGTTGAGAAAATAAAATTCATTATTATTATTATTATAATTAACCAAATAATTAGAAAAATAAAGCGCGTCAAGTTTTGGGGGTGGGGGCTGGTGACGTCACTTCTTTGTAAAAATTTAACTGGGACGGGACGACATGTGGCATATCAAATCAAAATATCTCTGTAATATTTTGATTGTGTGAATCATGGAGGTTAGAGAGGAGTATGATCGCTGCGTACTAGAGCATTAGCCCGCCTGACCCTGAGTAGAATTTATAGTTAATTTTTCAGCCACCAACCGCGCTGCCGTCGATAAGTAGTATCTGTGAAGTTAGCTGTTTATGAGTACCAGTAGATGAAGTTAGTTGAATATTGTACAAAGGAGATTGCTCAGCTTCCATACATGTTTGGCCTAAATACCAATAATTATGAAAAATTGTTTCCTAGATTCGAAATTATATATAAATTACTGTAGAAGCGAATATTATTGTCGGACACCCCTGAGAACTTCTATAAACCATAAACACTGAACGATTTTGAGGTTATGTTTGCAAATAGGTAAGGTATTAAAATAATAAAAAACAAATAAGTTATATAGTAAACTACGGAAATCAAGCAAAGTACCGAAATTATGTATTAAATTCAGTTATATAGAGCATGTAGATTAACAGATAGTGGCCTGTTTTTAAAGTTAATGCACAAGAGTAACTTAAATTTTAAAATCAGGTATTATCTATGCATTTCCGGTTATAATAAGGAAGGTACTCTGTGACAGAAACTGTGTGATGATTGTGAATGAGCCACAGATTACAGAGATTTTTTAAACTCTCGTTAACCAAAGAAAGCTAAGGTTATACAGCCATATCTTCAGTAGCTTTATTTTTTTTGTTATGTTTTTATTATAACCATATTTTAGATTTTTAGTGTATCACACCTTAAAATGTGTATGGCAATAGACTTTATGATGTCGCCTACCATCTAAAATAATAGTCTTAGCACATTTGCGTGAAGTGAAAATGATTATAGTTGTGGATATTAATACCACAGTGTAATAAAAAAATGATTTATTTTATCGACCTTTACAAAATAGATTTGATTTTATGTTATATAAATAACTTCGATCAGTCTTTGGCTGAATGTTACTACACCCATAGCCATTAAAAATGATTCGTATGTTTTTCTAATCGGTAAAATTAAAAGTACTTTTAAAAATGAATATATTAAACAAAGGTGTCCGTTATAATCTAATGACTGTAAAATAAAGTATAAATAACGCCAAGAATTACCGTATATGTCAATATTTTTTGTGCTTTTGGGCTAATTTGAGCAATCTCCTTTTCTTCGCGGCATTGGTCATTTCAAATTAGGCCGCTTTTATTGAGACAACGTAGCGATCGCAGCGCCTCACTTATTTTGCCCATATTTCTGGGACACTATTTTCTATAGCGATTGTTCTTCTTATCTCTAACCTCCTTGTTGTGAATAAAGAAAAAATACGTGTCCAATACTTTTTGATAAATCTACTCGATAGACTAACATCCGGTTTCTGAAACGCATGTCAAATATTGAATTAGTTGACAGACTGTCATAATTAACTATTTGTTGAGCAACTGTGGGTTTCTGAAAAGATATTTACCGAAAAATTAACGAATCTACTGTTAAGGCAGGATTTATTTATTAGTCTGGCCACCCTAGCTAAAACCAGTCACTTTCATTCGATCATTCATGTTTTGTTTCTGTCTAACGCATAGCTTTGTCTCTATCTTTTGACAACTTTTAAGTGACTTTTATTTAAAAGACTGAAAATTAAAAGCGATTGTGTGTACCGAAAACATTGAAATTTATTTTCATTTGTAAAGTTTTTACATAATATGTCACGAAAAAACTATACGGAGCGAGAAAAGAGGGAGCTTTTAACAATAGTGGATAAGTAAGTACCTAATAGGTACAAATCAGTTGTTCAATTCAAGCTTTCTAATCTATACAAAGAAACCGATCTGCTTTTGGCATTTAAAATTTGTAAATATATTGATAATATATATTTCAATGTAGGTACAAAGCAATAATAGAAAATAAGTCTACCAATGCTGTGACGGTGTAAAAAAATCGTGACTTGGAAAAAAATTGAAGAATTTAGAAATAAAAGTTAAAGAATTGGAATTTACTTCTAAAGCAAATAAAAAGTAAAATAATTATAGTGTAAATCTGATATGAACTGCAATATAAAAATGTTTGTTTGTTTGTTTGAACGCGTTAACATCAGGAACTGCTGAACTGAATTGAAATATTCTTTTTATGTTGGGTTAGCCATAATTCTAGGAAGCCTTTAGTGTACAATAATTGTTCGTTTTAAGTTCCAGGTGTGTCAGTTTTCCCATTAGTTGATGGAAAACAGATTTTGAATAGCGATCCTTAAATTCTTCACCATTGTAATGAATTACAGGATTTATTCGTTTCCGGAACTGGCGAGTTGGTGCCAGATCTTCCTCGTCACTAGATAGGGATATATCGTCAACAGATAAATCTGACAACATTTTTTACTACCACTACAACAATCCTCTGACCAAAATATCAGTAAAATTTCTTTTGACAGTCTGTTAATTGATCAATTTTCACCAATTACTTATTAAAACACAACAAAACGTTAACATGCAGTTAACATACAAAAAAGCTTTCCGGAAACCAAAAACTACCGCAATCGGCCATTAATTCGAGATTTGACATTTGCAACAACAAATCATTGACAAACTGTCCCTTGGCTCATTGAGAAACCCAAAGTGCATTTAAATAGAGATTAACAATTTGTTACGTAATTTTTTCGATGACATGCGTTTCAGAAACCGGGTGTAAGACAAAGAAGATAGTTTGGTACTCTATTGACTATAAATCCTAACAGTACAGGATCCCAAGACTGCCAGACCTTACTTATTTTCTCATGGACACAATATAGATAATCGAGTCATATTAGTATGAACAATGAACGTATACATACTTGCTAACTTGTGCTGTAGGCCAATTATTTGGTATCGGGTGGCACAGGCACGTAAAAATTTCACTCACCATACTTACAATCTGGGGAATGATTCCAATGTATGTTTTGTAGAATATTGTAAACAATTTAAATACATACTGACACACATTCTGTGAGCAGTTTTTTTTGCCAGAAACTTTTAATGTCGAAAGCAAAAAACACAAACTTGCTCAAGTTGCTTGCTCAAAAAGTTATTTAATGATTGTAAAAGGCTTCCTGTACACTATTTATCACATAACTTTAATGAAGCTATATCAAAAAAGACACTTAGGCGCTTTGCAGACGGCGAGGCGGAGCGGGCCGGTCAATTTCGCCGCGAACGATAGCACAAAGTGAATCCTATACTACAAACGCACACAGAGGGCAAAAAGACCGCGCCGCAGGTGCCCGGCGGGCACTGGCGGCGCGGCATGTCCGCGGCTGCCCGCCGTGGATCATACAAACCAGTTTATATGCAGTAACGCAGACGACGGCGCGGGGCGGCTGGCTCAGTCCGCGCCACGCGCTTTTTAGTGATGGACTATTCACTAGAACGAACGTCCTGAACTGACTGCCTCTGCCCGTCGTGTGCTTTGTGTACGCGGCGAGGGCAGCCGCAGACATCGACGGACAGACGCGGTTTTTATTGTTTCGCGGACAAAAAGCCCGCCCCGCCCCGTCGTCTGCAAAGCGCCTTAATTAGCACGAGCGCGCCTATCCTCACAGTGGCAGTTCAAAAAAGCTTAGGGAATTTTTGGGCCCAAAGTTTGGACCGGCAGCTTACAAAATATAATAAAAGCCCCCTAAATATCATACACAAATATCAGGTCTCAGACTGTAAGTAAGTTTTGTGGTTTTTGCTTTCGACATTTAAAGTGTCTGGCAATAAATACTGCGAACAGAATGTGTCAGGCAGTATTAATTTCAAATTGTTTACAATATCCTCTACAACATACGTAATAATCAGTCCCCTGACTGTAAAATGTTTACGAGACCTGATGAGCAGTCACGTAAAATGTTTACGTGACTGCTACGTAAAAATTAGCCCACAGCACAAGTTAGCGAATATGTAGGTATACGTTCATTGTACACAGTAATACTACTCGATAATCCATATTTCGTCCATGAGAAAATAAGTAAGGACTGACAGTCTTGGGATCTTACTCTGTAAATATAATCTCGCACAAATGTGTGCACTTTGTGAATTGAGTATAGGAAATGTCTGCTTGGTGGCATTTTTATTTTGATTAGCCTTGGGAAACAAAACAGTTTTGTATAGTCTGAAGCGTTATTATGTGTACCGTACACATAATATACAGTAATGATAAATATTTTGATAAGGATAAAATAGGGTGACATTCCAAATAAATAACACACTAAAACTTAATCTTTTTAATTAAAAAATAGAACCAATTCCACAACAAAACAATTACAATAGATATAATTTTACCTGGAATGTAGGCACTTTTTAATATACTTACAAATTTTAATAACAATTTCATGGTATCTGAGGGGCCTTTTCCCATAGAGTTTTCATTGCAGGACATGATTTTTTAGTATGTGATTATAAGTAAGTACCTAGGTATATAGCGTAGTACATACGCAGTACCTACATTAAAAAAAAATTTACGTGATGCTAATTGGCCTGATTCTGGAACGATTCTCTAAACTTACAAAATTTTACAACAAGTAGGTATATCCTTCTCGTGCTCTTTATAGAATAAAAAGGAGATATTGGGTCAAATTCAGTTTTGAGTTTAGAGGTCCGTGTTACAATCAGGGACACTGTTCGCATGTGTAGAAGTTTCATCGACCCAAGCTGTTTAGTCCTTGGATTGCAGTCTGATGTGTTTTTTTTAGATTGTTACATATGATGCGGGACGTGGGCCCTTGTTACAATTTGAATGAAATATAAACTTTGTAACAATGTTTTTTAATTCTCTCTATTTTCGATTTCATTTAAGACATAATTATGTAATGCCTACTCTGTCTTTTGCAGCAACTCTCCGTTTATTTAATTAATTATTCGATCACATTCGGTTAAACAATACCTAACCAACCTACTGTTTCAATGATATTAGTCCGTTCACATTGTTTGACCAGAACAATGGCAACCGTTTCCTTAAATTCAATTAATGATCGAATATGGTCAAACGTATCTGTTAGATGATGACTGCAAAGGGACTCTGATTAAATAGGAATTAAAGATAGTACAATGTACATCTCTCTGCGTACGTTTAGGCAGATGTTAGATATTATAATAGGTACTAAAAATGCACCTCTACGTATGGACGGTTCTTAAAAATATGTGCAAATTTGCTGACATGAAACTAGCGCTCGTAAAATACATAGTGAGAATATGATATAGCCATTTGCACTTGACTCGTAAGATGTATCCATAATTAGTTAAGATGGATGGAACCATATTTATCATTTGTTCTGGTAAGTATCAAGTTACCTCCTCACTTTCTTGATATATTAATATACCTGCAGTATACCTACCAATAATTTATCATGAATCGTTTTACAAATGGTGTCTTTATATTAGCTAAAACAAAGCATAATATTCTTACAGTTAAAAATAACTTTCAAAAATAGGTAACTACGTTATTTATGATCACAATTTTTCACAAAAATCTATTTACATTTTTTATAAAATCTATGACACAATTTTTTATTTATTATTAGATGTCTATTAATTTCTTTTGTCTTAAAAGTACCTAACGATACACATATTTGGCCAAATTATCATACCTACCACATTTATCCGTTATTAGATTTCAGAATAAAACTGATATTAATGTAAGCAATTATCTAATGTCTCACTCATAGGATATTAAGAAAAACATTGGGATTATTCTATTAGTCAGCTAATAAAATATTATATTTTTTATGCTTAAAGAAGTTTTAAAACAGTTTTACACCTGTTAGTGTGGGATTAGGTATTATGATAAGGGTGATGCATTTATAATTAGGAAATAAAAGTCTAATCATTTCCTCATTGTAACACCCCGCCGGCTTTCAATTTAGGTTTTAAAGTCGTGTCTTTTGTAATTTATAACTTAAGGCAAACAACAAAAAGGTATTTTTATTTTCTAATATCCACATATACATTATTCAGCCTAACCCATAAAAGCGTGTATACACTCGTCTTTCATTGAACATTTCTTAAGTAATTGTAGGCCGGTTTGTGTGAACTCCATAGGTCCACAGATGCATGCGAAGTGCGTACATTGATCTCCACATTTTAGAGGATCTTTCCCGAGGATTTGGTGAAGGAGGTCGAGGTTTATACGACCTCTGTGGCCAGTCCAACTTGATTTCGCATCTGATAGCACATGTGTGACCACGAATCTGGAAATAAAGAGGTACAATAATGTTTATTTCACTTTATTTTTTCTTAATTTTATCTATTTTATTTTTCATGTCATACATTTATTAATACGTGATAAGAAAAAAGTTTGTACCCCTTTTTTTAAGTGCAATTTTACGCACGTTTGAGGGTGATATTTTTGCATTTAAGTTTATTTGGAGAAAAACACCAAGCTAATATTATTTTATTCATTTACGTAATATTAAATTAATTTAAAATAAATTGAAAAAAACCGGACTAGTGCGAGTCGGTCGCACTCACCCACCGAGGGTTCCGTGAAAAAATCTAGGGACACAACATAAACGGACGTATATCTTTTTGATTTTTGATAGCTTCAAAAGACACTAGACCTGACCTTATATATATTGTGACCTGACTATATGGTTTAAATTTCAACTCGATACCTCCACACGTTACTGAAGATAACAAAGCGACCCTATAAGAGATCCGTTTTTTCCTTTTGAGGTACAAAACCTTAAAAAGAAACAACATTAGATATACTACAGGGTTGGCACTTAGGTAGGTACACATTGATATTTGACAGAAGAATATGAATTTGGGCAAATGGGCGACCAGTATTTACAAGTGTATAAAATATTAAAAAAATCAAAACTGACAAATAATTTCTTAGTCTCTCCAGCTACCTACAGCCATAGAAATGGTAATCCCATAACCACACCTAAGTATCACAACACTCAACACCATATTTACTTAGATCAACTTACCTGTTATCCTCTTTACATATTTCTTCGAAGTTCTCTTTAAAAAGGATGTCATCCACAGTTTTGTTGAAGAAAATTAGATGCGCCCTCTCACTGAAATAGAAGAGAATACTCCAATAAAAATCCTGAAGAGCTCGATGGTATATTACCGCGTTCGGTATGCGATCGAGAAAGTTAAGCCTCGATGACACGGGGCGAGTTTACAAGCTACAAGCTAGCGAGTTTGCTAGCAGCTTTTGTCATCGCCTTTTTTACCATTTGCTACTCGATGATACGGGGTGAGTTTACAAGCTACTAGCGAACTCGCTGGCTTGTAGCTTGTGAATTCGCCCCGTGTTTCAGGCTTTAAGCCGAAAGATGTAAGGCAGGTCATAGAATGGGCGATTAAAAATCTCCAACTCGTGCTTTAAAAACCAGTGCCGACTGCATTAGGGTAAAAACGCCCCTGATCGGCAGTTATTAGCACCCAGCAATCTGCACTGGACCGGTGTGGTACCATGCATGACCTCTTCTTTTCCATTTCCAATAATAAGCTGAGGATCTATACATATAATAAAATGGTAGGAAAGTCAACACTGTACATTGAATATTTTTTAAAAGAATACTTGGGGTGTGATCTACAATCGATACCGAAGCCAAAAATATAGTTTTTAGAATTTTTGTCTGTTAGTCTGTATGTATGTCCGGGAAAAACTCAAAAAGTACAGCATGGATTTACTTCAAATTTGGCACGAATAATATTAAGAATTCCGGTTAACATATAGGCTACATATTATCACGCTATCACCTACGGGGAACGAGCAGTAAACCTTTATTTATAACTAACTCCACGCGTACGAAGTCGCGAGCGACCGCTAGTTCAATAAAACACAAAATTCCCGTGCAGGGTTAACAGAGCCAAATCATCTTTAGACAAATATACTGATTCATTATATAAAAAGTCCTGGTATTTTGTAACAATTTGCACGGAAACATCATGTTCTTTGGTTTTCATATGCTGCCTGTCTACAATAGGTATAACAAATGATTTAAGAGAGTTAGAGCATAGCAGATTTGTCTCTCGAATGCGAGCTGTCCCGTCTGGGGTAGTAAACTCCTTCTTACAGTACCCTTAGTACGAGTTTGAGCTCACGAAAACTATCATAGTTTTCGTAATTGTAATTTATGTTACTATGTCCGTTTTGGTGAAAAATAACCAAATATACTTAAAATTTAAGAAGACGCAAATGATTTAATGATAGAATTTAAACACTGTTTATTTGTACTGAAACGAAAACAATAAAATCAGTACCCTTAGTACGAGTGTGAGCTCACGAAAACTATCATAAAATTTGTAATTGTAAAATTCGTACTAAGGGTAGACGACCACAGTAAAATAACAAAACTTTATGGATCTGTGGTGTTGTTGGTTTATTGAGTAAGGATGTAGAGCTCTACGAGGTAGGGGGATTGGATTCAGATTCCGACAATGTGAGAAAGGCTGGAGTGGATGCCGCTTACACTTAACTTCAGGTGAGGTAATTTTTTGTGCCATGTCTAAATAAATTGGGGTATGAAAATAATTACGTAAAGCATTTGATGAAAAAGGGAGTACTTATGTACGTACAAGTTAAGTAGTGGATATAGATAGTACCTATCATGATATGCATATGGAGAGACTCATACGAACACGTCAACCGGAAAAGGGAAATGAAGGGTCGGACGCCTCTCTGGGTTAAATTTATGCATAGATTTAATTATCAATGGAGATGATTGAATTTAATTCTAGCAACACCCCTACAGCCGTACGAAACCAAAAAAGTCAAAAAGCTTATTTTATTGGTGTAGTTACTAAATTAATATCTATATATAAATTATTATAGGAGGCGCCATAACCTACCAATTGATTTGGAACGAATCAAAATTGATTAATTAATTCATGGTACAATATAAATCTGATCATCTCCCTTAAAATGCCTGCCTAAAATAAAAATTATATGGTTATGTTTCTACATATCGACACCTTAGGGTAGAAAGGTCGTATAAACCATTTTGCCTAAAATGAGTTACGAATGCAGTCTTATTTGGAATTCTTCGCTCTATCGGTTGGTTTATATGACGCTATCAAATTCGCAAAAAAATGGTGTTTACGGTCCACGTGACTTGAACGTCTAAACAGAGATTTTGTTGGGATTTGTGATGTAAGAACCAAAAAAAAAATTTTTGCTATGACCATTTGGAGTAATGCCCTATTTTTTTCTCAGGCTCAAGTTGTAAAAGACAGTAGATTTGAGTCAAGTATGGTGTACTACCAAAGTAAAAAATTACGCTTGGTTGTAAAAACCAAAGTTCAGTACGCTTCCGATTTACAGCCTCTGAACTCCATACGTTTCGTACAATTTAGCAGTATCCCCACACCTCATGGAGATAGCATGCTACTAGGATATTCCAGAAAATATGTAGTATTCAATTTCACTTTGTACGAAAGTGGGACTCAAAATGGATAATGTTATATATGGGGAGAGGGTGATGCAAAACGAGGCAGCCAAGAAATTGCTACTTGTTTATATAAATACTTTGAAGAAGTTGAAGAAGTTGATGAATTCACAAAAGAAACATTAAAAAAAACCAACAAATCAGGATTGCGACATTTAAGAAAAGACATACAAATAAAGTAGAAGTCAAGTACTCAATGTGTGAAGACGCACTCGAGGAAACATTCAATCTTTATGAAGAATCTACAAAAAGGAAAAAGGGAAAGGGGAAAGGTAGAGGAACAGGAAGATTCAAAGGAAAGGGAATAGGAAGAATTCAAGATAACGACGACGATACAAATAGCGAACAAAGTTCCATCCAAGGTGAAGAACTGGTATTGCGTAAGTTGTATGACCGTCGACCGCCGATTTCAACTGCAAAATACAATGATTTGAAACGTTTATGTGAAAAAGGAACCATACCAAATTTATATCAACATGAATATTTGAATTTACCTCATGAATCTTTACAAAACTGCCTATCATAATACAGATGAAGACGATGAGGATGGCCAAGATGAAAATTAAAATAAATATAACATACCGTCAAAGTTTTATATTTTTGTTAGAAATAATAAATTTATTCTGAGCAACTTTATTGATGATTACCGACTTAAAAAATTAGTAGTAAGTAGTAGTAAACTAGGTATTCAATTGCCGCAACAAAACACGAAGCTATTTTAACAGTTATGATTACTGTCACTGTATTTCGCTCAATAACGTTGTGTTTACGTTTTCTTGAATAAAAACAACTTGATTAAACATTTTTTTTCAAGTAAGTACTTTGTTTCTAGTAAATTTGTCATTTTAAAAAAAATACTAAATTTTATTCATTATCTGATTATAATCGGCATTAGTTCACACATAGGTACTAGTAGTACAGTGGGGTATTTGGGTATAATGGTTTTTGTTACCCAAGTTTAAGTACGGTCTGTAATATTACTATAAAGTTATCATAGTTCGCAACATTCGAAAGGTATTGATTTTACGACTTTCTTTATTTTATGTTAGTGGTTTTTAAGCTCAATAACCACGACTTACATCTAGTTACGACTCATTACAATGTAACCAGTCCAAAAATTTTGGGGTGTATAAACCATATTTAAAAAAATAATTGGGTGTAAATCCACGCTATCTTCTAAACTAAAAGACTGACAATTAAATAAGGTTTTCCATCGCAAAGAACATAAAAAATTAACAAATCTGACTTAATAGGGCCAATATACCTATAAGAACAAAAAAGTTATTAGCCAAAATGTTTTTAAAATTTTGTTTTTTGCTCGTCCTGTAAAGTAGGGTTTATGGCTTTTACTACCTTTCTACCCCAAGGTAGCGATATACTAATAAACTAATCCTTAACAACGTACTTACCATCTGAGGTTAGATCTGGAAAGCATAAAGTTCAATAATCCCAACATCGGAGTGATGCCCGTGCCCGCAGCTAAGAAGTAAATTTTCTTTACCGCCTTCAACTGTTAACAAGATAATAAATAAGTTACTAGTACGTAGTGTTTTGTTTCTCTTGGAGAGGAATGTTCCTCCACCAGGGCTGCCAGGCCGGCTTGAATCCAATTTCATGCCCCGTGGAGGGATTCAAGCCGGCAAGACAAGAATAACTGGAACGACCCACTTTTCTGCCAAAAATCTTTGATTAGAATATAATGGCATGGTTCTCTAGACCTGATCTTAGGTTTTGCAGCAGTATATCCTTGTCATTTTCTATACAGAGTGAAAAGGGGGGAATGATTTTGAGTTTGCTTTTGGAGAGCAGTGCCGGAATCGACACCAGTGTATGGGGAATCACATGCGTGTGTCAGTTGTGTTTATAGTTTGTTATAATAATGTACACTGGTACTTATATATTTTGTTTTCTTATTTTGCAACCTTGTATCCATATGTGAGTATGAGTAGTCATGCTCTCTTAACTTATTAATAAAAATAATTGTGCTTGGATTTTGTACTCCATAAATAATCATATTTATTTGCTGAAATTATGTAGGTACACAATAAGAATAGGAAGATTTTTTTTTGTAGGATTGTTATGTTACTGGTGGTTTTAGATTTACCTTATTTAATTGGAAGCTACCGTATGGTCCTGATAGCGTCACCGTTTCTCCCACTTTCAGTGCGGTGAGATGTGGGCTGAGACAGCCGTTGGGGTATTTCTTCACAGCTAGTCTTAAAGCCGAGGCGTCTTCATGCGGAAACCAGCCCTCACCGACTGGTGTGTACGATCTGATGCACTCGGACCCTTGAATCGGAATCAATCAATCAATCATCAGCTATTGATGTCCCCACTGCTGGGGCACAGGCCTTCCCTAGGGATGGAATAGGGAGATTGGACCATGACCCACTACGCGGGCCCAGTGCGGATTGGCGGGTGCTAACGAATGCAGATGCAGCCGGGACCAACGGCTTAACTGAACTCGAGATAGAGGATTTTTGGTCACCCGTCCAATGACCGACCACTGCGAAAGTTACTTAACTTCAACGATCGCAGCCGAACGCGGTAACCACCCGCGCCATCAAGCTTCTCAAAATCTGACATGAATCGAAAAAGACTTGTTAAAGCAACATCTGAAACCATTATAGTTGTTTAAATCAAGTTTTGGATTACCTAGTACCTACTTACAACAACAAAAGTGGGTAGGTAGTGGGGTATAGTTGTAATAAATCAGAATTGATTTATCGTGTAAATAATTCTATTCTATACATAGCTAAGTTCGAATATGTTATTGCAAAAAGCATGAATGAATCATCAGTGTTCGAAGTCGGAATCCGGAATCAATCACTCCCAACATTAGATATATCAAGTGTCTTGTTAATGTGATGGACTAAGAGACTAATAGAAAAAGAAATTTATTTATGCACATAAACACTGTCAATTCCAAGTAGGTAATTCAGGATCCACTTGCACTACCGATACCGTTTTATTGCTGCCATAATGAAGCTGTAAGTGTGTTGTCATCGCTAAGAATGACACTCCACAGATCGATTGAATATAATACGCCTTGCCTCACCTATAGAGTTACCTGCAAGCTTCATATGCACACTTATGTGATAGCTCAGTGGCACGATCACGGGGCCGAAGCAAGGCGACATCGCCAGTATGGCGGTATCGTGTGTGACCACGTCATACGTCACCACGCGACACTCCCATAGTCCGATGGAATATATGGCTTAAGTTTCGAGTTACCTGCAACCTTCATATGCACCCTTATGTGATGGCCTAGTGGCACGACTACGGGGCCGGAGCGAGGCGACACCGTCAGCATGACGGAATCGTGTGTGACGACGTCTGACGTCACCACGCGACACTCCACAGTTCTAGGGGAGGCGACCCTCGTCGCCACACCTAGCGTCACTTCACCACAGCCCTTCCATAGATGCGCATCGGCTTTTTGTGCTATCACCTGGACAAGGAATAGTTTTTTTAAGTTTCGCTAAAAATAAATGTAATAGAATGCACATAGTGAGCAGTATAGTGACTTGGGAATCTGTACCAGTACCCTTGGTAAGAGTTCAAGCTCACGAAAACTATCATAGTTTTCGTAATTGTAAATTAGGTTTCTATGTCCATTTTGGTGAAAAGTAACCAAATATACTTAAAATTTAAGAAGCCGCAAATGATAACTATCATAGTTTTCGTAATTGTAAACTCGTACTAAGGGTACTGAAGCACGAACAACTAACGAGGAAATATTCGTATCGCCTCAAAGTCAAAGTTTCTATGAAAACTAAGCAGCGCCCCTGCCGCGAGTAAGACCGAACTAGCTCCTTCTATAAAAACTTGGACGATAGCGATACGAATATTTTCTCGCGAGTTGTTCGAGCTTGGGGTACTGAAACGGGTCCGATACGAAACGTCAAATATTATGTAAGTACAGATTAAGCCGTATTACCTACCCTATACCCTTATTACCATTAAAGGGTTTTATTTTAATAGACAATAGTTGGAAGGAAAATCAGCATAGGTCTTACGTCAGCTGATAACTTAAGTCTATAAAGTAGGGTAGCAACCTGTAGGTATTATCAACTCATAACATCTTACACCCAACTTGAACTGTTCAGTAGAGCGTGAAGGTAAATGAAAAATTTTCACAAACCACAAGACAGTATCGAACAATGCAGAGTTTAAGATAAAAAAACTTCCATATTTTGGTAGGTTTTGTAACTAAGGTTCTGTAATCGGTAAGTGTAGGTAATACACATAAGCGATGATTTTAACTCAGTAGATCAGGTTTACATTAATCATTTTTTTAACAACTTTTTAACCAAGTAGTTACTTATAAAGATTCTTCAAAATTGCTTAACTGAAAAGACCTTACTCAAAAGAGAACTTACGTCGATTTTTCCACTTTCAGCATATACACGTAATTGTAAGGGTTCTTCTAATTCCGCTTCGGGCAACAACTTCAGTGTTCTGAGCCAGCCGTTTGTCGCCACTTCAATTAGTAGGATGCCTTCTGTGATCCGTGCGCAACCGCCCGGGTTCGCAAGAGCTCCCGTATACACTGATATAGTAAGTTTCGTACTTGTCTGTATCCAATCATAGCGTAGAGGTGGTACATCCACTTTTTCTGCACTTTTTGTTGGACTAGCCGCAGCCCTCCGGCTTATTGATACAGGTAAGTCGCTAGACTGTATCAAACTTTGCATAATTTTACTAGGAGGACTACTTTTAACGTTCTCCTCACTTCTCGATGTAATTTTCTTTCTCACTGGAGTTATACAATTAGCTAAATTTTCCATGGACTTCCTAACGAGCTCTTGCGTTTTCGACGGTTCTCTAAGTCGGTCAGATTTAGGTGACGAGCTGGATGTATCGAAGAGTTCGTCGGAATCGGGTATGTTAAATCTCAGCGGACCGACGACACACTTCGCCAAAAGTGAATCGAAATTGACCCAAGGGTGTACTTTGTCAAATAACTGAGTCGCGTCTATACCAGCGCCTTTCATTAATTCTTCAGGACCTGGACAAAGGACAATCCCATTAAGCTCGACTTTGTTTCGATATAATACCTAGATATTCCAGATACATAGGTACCTAAATAACTACGTATTTGCAAAATATTACCTCCGGGGTGATAAGGCAAATAGTGTGTGATGTTGTACACCCTCCCTCGAATTGCTAACCACGCGTCACCTGAAAGAAAGTAAATTATAGAGGAAAAACAATTTGTAATTATTATTTGAAAAAAAACAGGGATAAAAACACGTCATAAAAATTTGGAGTCCGTCAGAGATACTACTACAAATTTGAACCGTCTCCTTTCCCTTCAATTTAAATTTTATTCTTTCGGATCATGATATATTGAATGTCTTACTCTCCGAATTGTGGGTGGCTAGTTCTTGTGGAGTGACGGGTCGAATGCGACCCCCGACGCCAGTCAAGTCTTTGCCGGAGTTCCCTAATCTGATCCAGTCCATGAGACTGTGACCCGGCTGTAGAGCACATTTGTTGCGAGGGTTGCCTGTAACAAACACATTGATTGATAAAACTTCGAAAATCTTAGTACCTATTTGTTTCTAAGGTTTTCACGCACATCACTCATTAAATAAAACTAGTTTTTACGGGTTAAAGCACGAAACTTTATTTATTTATTGACGTTTCGTAGCCTTTACAGGCTTCGTCGTCAGAATAAAACTTTTAATTAATTTGTCGAGCTACCTTCGAAAGACCTTTATTGAGCGTTTGGTTATTTCATTGTTCGATTGTTAAGTTTTATTGTCTATGTATGAATTTATTATTTAATTTACTTAATAAAGTTTTTTTTTTTTTTGTAATTTTGAGTTAATTTATTTGACCCTAACTACCGTAAACTACCACCGGTTCCAAAATTGGGAGACCTTTCTGAGAAGAACCGGCGAAAGCCTCTCTTGAATTTGTTTCGCCGGACGAAAAAGCCCTTATGCATGATAAATAATAAAATTAGTAAGTAAATTAGTAACTTTATTTGAACGCTAATCAAATTTGGCAGTATTGTTTTTTGTCACCTAAACTTGGTTGACTCCACTAAGAGAAGCTCCAATGAAAGTTTTCCAATATTGTACTCGTTGAAATGTGAAGAATGCGGGCAAGTGGAAAACCTCTCGTATAAATATCGTAAGAATTCTGATATTCAAATGTTGTTGAACGTGTTGAACACGATTCTTACGAAATCGAAGGAGGCATTGTCATCCAAAACGTATTGACTTTAAAAAGGGTTATAATAATAATGGAAAGCTTTTAGAATCGCGTCATAGAAGAATTCTCTTTTGATTAGGTCTCACCTTCCCATAACTACACACATCAAAAGTGTCTAGGGATCAACATATATTTTTGCAATAACTTTTCTCCTGATTGATATTAATTAAAATTTTCTTTAAGGATTCATCAAATAAAGTGTTTTCGTTTGTCACAGTAACGATAAACCAAGTCACCTTTGCATTAATAAAGAAATTTGCCATTTTCCTAATAAAGGGATTTTTGACATTTGAACCACTAACACAAAAGTTCGAAAAAAAGACTGAAATAACAGTTTTCTCTAAAATTTTATTGGGTAACTTAAACAATAAATAATCCGTATTTCTACCGCGAACACTAACAACACAAGAACATCGGTTTGGCATACTCAAAATGAGTTCATTCAAATCACGCTGTGGAATGGCCGCCCATGTTCGTTGCAACAACAAAAAAAGGTCTTCTTGCGACTGGATACCCTCCATATTCGGCAGAGCTCTTCTCTGTAGCATATCCCATGCATGCTCAATCGGGTTCAAGTCTGGCGACTGAGCAGGCCAGGGCAGGACATTGATGTTAGCTGCGGCGAGAGTCTGTCTTACAACTCTTGCGGTGTGCGGTCGTGCATTATCATGCATTAACTGAAATAAGGGACCGATTTGCACTTGTAGAGGAACGATGACGTCTGATACAATCGTCTCAGCATAAATTTGAGCGTTGAGGTTGCCTCTGATCCAAATCAACTCAGTTCTTCCGCCGATCCAAATACCCGCCCATACCATGATGGTTCCACCACTATAAGGATGGACTTCCTGGCAGGATTTTAATCGCTGTTGGCGTCCAGGGGTTCTCCAGTGTCGTATACGTCTTGTATCCGGTCTCATACCAAAACGAGACTCATCAGAAAAGCACACGAAACGCCATTGTTCTTCTGCCCAATTTCTGTGTTCAAGAGCCCATTGATATCGAATCCTACGATTGTGCATTGCTATAGGTGGTACCCGTAGCGGTCTTCGGGAATGAAGGTTCACTTCATGCAAGCGGTTTCTGACTGTTTGGTCGCTAATTAAGTTCCCTGAAGAGTGATGAAGCCTCACGGCTAACATCATGGCGGTTATTGTTGGAGCTCTTCGAGTTAAGATTTGAATGTATCGGTCTTGTCTCCGTGTGGTGCAGCGATACCGTCCTCCATGGCGCTCAGCCACGGTACCAGTGCTTCGGTATCGTGTCCAAAGTCGACTGATAACACTCTGACTTGTATTCAGAGCTAAAGCCACAGTACGTTGCCGGGAACCAGCTTCTATCATTCCCACGGCTCTGAGCATTTCTTCCCTGCTTAAATGACGTCGCCGCTCCATAATAACGTTGGTTTTAATCAGTAGTAGGGAAACAGTAGCACTAATAATGTCTTCAATGCGTTGTATGTTTTTATAGGGAAAATATTGACAGCTGATTTTCATCTTTTACTCGAATTTGATTCACAGTTCCTGATTCAAATTATGAAATGCACCAAAAAGGATCCATATAAATTTATAAAATCATAAATTTATTACAAAGCCACATCTCAATCTCAAGAAATCCGCATATAAATGCTTGATCCCTAGACACTTTTGATGTGTGTATGTGTGTGGCATCGTTACATTGATATTTTTAAGCTGCATAAAAGTTAGGTACTATGGCGCCAAGTTCCAAATCTTAGTTTGTTCTGAGTTATCTATAATTGATATTAATTAAACATGGCAGTTTTAGCAGTTGCCTAGTAATGCTTTTTTACGTTTTCATTGTTTTTCTGTGCTTTATACACGTAGTGTACCTGCTTGACTGCACGATGTACTGTAGGGACCTGAGCGCACATTATATCTATCAATCATTTGGTACCTAGGTTACGTCAGGCATGAGGGATTTGTAGGTCCTGCCTTATTTTAAATGACGTCATTGTAGATGACGATCAATTAAATAAATGGGTGTTTTAAAAATATGTTATCGTTGTTTTATTTGACAACATTAACATTATTGTCAATATTAACATTTATTTTGAATCGTATGTTATTATGTTTAATTAGGAATAACTCAGAACGAACAGTAGGGGATAGGGTAGTACAGATTCTCGCAGTTGGGCTTCACCAACATTTAGCACGAACTGGCTAATTTGGTATAAAACAACGGCCGTTATATAGAACAAAAGAAGAATCATTCAGATTAGACTTATGTGCTTTTTGATTACCTTCTTGTCATAGAATCTACGGATCCTTTGCTTTATCGTTTAATAATAAACGAAGCGTATACACATACTTATTATCGCCGAGAACGTGCTCGGAGCTACATAATCCGTTATCTTGAACAATGTTTATGTCTCGCTTAATGCGATCCTTAATCTATACTAATATTGGAATTGTGCTCTTGAAGGTCTGATACCTGTTTAGAGTGTATCTAAGTTCTAGGTACTGTTTATCTTAGCGACACAGTTAACACACTGCCTATTGTGCTTAATTCTAGAGTAATTCTGAAACCTAATTCGGAAGCAGTTTATTCTTATAATGCTTGGTGAAACTGCTGTCAATCTAACGTTAAGACCTCCCCCCCATTGGCGCGTTATTATCGATATCATCGATAAATCATATTATCGATAAAGGATGCGTTACTGCGATATCAATTTTTAGTACATTATGTATGAGAACGGCTACGTAGTTACACACTGTTGTGATAATAACAACGCAATAGAAATATCAGTAAATATCGCAATAACGCACCTGATATTATCCGATAATAACATACCTATGAGCAGGAGGCTTTAGTTTAGAGAATCATGCCAGAATCAAGTCAATTATGTTATCATGTATATAGCACAGACAGGATATGACAAAATGGTTTGCAAAAATTGTTAAACTTACGATAGACTCTTCCACAGTGCAAAACCAAAGATTTAACCTAAATACTATTCGCACGCTGCATTGGTACGACAGAAACACAGAAGACAGTTGATTTACCTCCTTCCCATTCGGATTATAAAAATCTATAAACGAATAGAGTAGCCTCTGAAAATACCTACTATAAAATATTCAATGCGGCATCCACAGACCTAGAATTTATAGTGGCATCGATGCTTTCAATGTTCGATAGTTGCTTCTTATAGAGCCATCATTTTACAATAGACATCTACGCCTATAGAATAAAATAAAAGCATGTCAAAAAACAGCCTCGCCGAGTTTCCAGAGCATCAAAGATTATTAGGATATTTAATGCAGAGTACCTACATTTACACTTTATTCATAACATTAATGACTTCTGCAACTGAATTGGCAAGTATAAAGTGTTTAAAATGTATTTCACCATATTAAGCAATGGGTCTTGCCAGAGAGCATAGGCATCTGTGCTTTTTCATTTAATTAATATCGTTATATTATCCCGAAACAGATGATCGATATCAATATATCAAGCTGAGCCAACTTTAGACAAGAGACCTTCGAAGTTGCTCGTTCTAACGCCAATCAAATGCGGACTTTAATTAATTTCCCTTTCAATAGATGAAGGAGTTTGGGTTCTTCACGCAAATTTCGGCTTAACACAGGCAGCTTCAAGTGTTTCAGGAAATTACGTCACAAGTTTCTAAAATAAAAGGGAAAATTTCCTATTGTAAATGAAGTTTTAACTTATTTAGAAACGATAGGATCTTAAAAGATTAAAATTTAAACTTTTCTTTAGTTCCCTCCTAACTTATCTATCTTGCAAACTTTGTTTGTTTGTAATAGGCGCGAGGTTTTGATATCTTTTGGATATGCTGGAGAGGTAATTGATCTATGTATTATAGATAATGCATATATTGCTAGACATTATACATAGAGAGAGATATTATATATCTAAATTTACCACTTTAACCGTTACATATACAATACACTGTCCCGTTTATTGATAAACGAAGAATAAGCTTGGATAAGTTACTCCATGTTTTGTGTCTGTTCATGGAATGACATTTTATTTTATTTTTTATTTATTTTTTATTGGGTTATATGAACAAAACACGGCGTAACTAATCTAAGATTATTCCTCGTTTATTAATAAGGGGGTGTGAGTTTAATAAACATTAAAACGGACTGAGTAGGTTCGAGGCGCTGAAAGGAGGCATATTTAAATAATAATTACCTGCAGGAAAATTATTATATGCCTAGCGTCTGCCCAGTTGGCTGGCTTTAGTTGAATCGAAATTTTGCTGCTGCAAGTGGGCCTAAAGATTTAAAACGGCTTAGTAAATTAAAAAAAATATATCATGACTATGAATAAAAAATAAACATTCGGTTAGTGAAATAATTTTAAATAACAAACAGCTGATTGCGAACTATAAGTGGGTATATAACATTTTGCCCGGGGGCGCTCTAGTGAAGTGGCGCACACAGGTGCGCCGATCCTAAAACATGGGCGTAGGAGGGTACCGGTGGGTTTTAGTGGGTAGGACCGGCGTTGTTCCGCGCCGTGGAGTCCCACACACGCCGCGCGCGGTACGGTGCGTAAATGCATTTCCCATCGACAAAAAAAAATCATTTATGAATAGACTTTAACAGAATATTTTTCTTTAATTATGTATTATGACCGTTTAATAACACCGTTTGTTGAACTGATTTTAAATAAAAATCCAAATCGTAACAGAAATGGAAATGCTTTGTAGCAAAACCATTCAAGTTCGAACTCCATCGTAAAAGTGCGTTTTCATTATTAACTCATTCCGAATTCAGGAATCGACAAGGATTCGATGATCGAAGAAAATACAGAATTATTATTCTGTATTCATTATTGTGAAATCCTACTAATATTATGAAAGTAAAAGTGTGTATGTTTTTTACTCAATCACACAAAAGCTACTGGACCGAATTGGATGAAATTTGGTACGCCTGGACCTGGATTGAGACAAGGGGATACTTTTAATCCCGGAAAAATATAGTGTTGTGTGGGATTCTCAAAAAAGTAAAGTTAACGTCGACGAAGTCGCGGGCGGCCGCTAGTTAAAGATAAGACAATCAATACTGTGGTAGATAATTTATTTTTCTTTATTTCACCTCAATAATTTATACTTTCGATGAATGGATAAATTTTAATTAATGCTGCTCGTTGTGATAGCCAATGAGCAGAATAACCTCGAGTCGGGAAAAGAAAAAGCTTAGTCATCACAAGTTTTTCTTTTATCTTTGATACCTGTTGTAGCGTTACCTCTAAAGATAAATGAATAATGTTTAATTAAACGCTCGGCCAGGCTCATTAATATTCCACGGGCGAGTGGCTGCAATTGGGCTTATCGTTTATTCAGACGTTATTAGCAGCTCGATTCAGCCCGAGTCAGCTATTGTTGCTTAGCAATGCTACCGAAAGGTTGACCGCAATAGTACGGAATATCTCAGCTATGTTAATATATTAATGTTAATCCATACAAATATTATAAATGCGAAAGTGCGTCTGTCTATTACTTCTTCACGCTTAAACCTCTATAATCGTATTGCATCGTCAAAGTTTCTTTAAAAACTAACTAACTAAAAAACTAGCTTGTTCTCACAAGCTAGTTTTTTTTCATACAAATTTTGACATTGAAGATGCGATTATGGAGCTGTCAGAATTTGTGCTTGGTCGTCTGATTTAGAGGAAATTGGTTTAGAGTTAATTTGCGTTTCGGGAAAGGGCAAAGGATCGTTTAAATCCGGAAAACCATCCTTTAAGGAGAAGGGGTTGGAGGTTTGTGTTCCCAAACCAATTCTTCCATGCAGACGAGGTCGCGGGCACCAACTAGTTACAGTATAGTACTGTGAATATATGACTTGTGCAACAATTAATGAAAGTTATTGATTTGTAATGTTGAGTGAGTCGAGTTCGTGCGCTGCGTTTTTTTAACAGCGGTTGCGCCTATATGAAAATATTCATACCCAATATGCAAAATATGCAAACCGTTGTTAAGTAAATTCAATAAAACTTACACAAAGCATTCCTACTTGAAGATGCAAAGATATACCTCTTAAGGCCTTGTTTATTAAATTTGATTTGATTAGTGATTAGATATTCTCGAATGGATCAAAATTTCTCAACAAAAAGTACTTAGGTTCCGACTGTCAATAGCTGTTCGTTACTTAACAGAATTTTAGACTGGACTTTTTTTTTTGCAGTTTTTATTTAAACTTAATTAATAAGCAGGTGGGGTTTTTTGCGAGTGGACTGCGAGTAGCCACGTACACCAAAAAGAAAATCGTATTCTAAGAAAAACAGTAGAACAGGAGAAAATTCAGAAAAACAGGAGATCTCCTGTAAAATCGGGAGACCTGGCAACACTGCTGCCACTAAACGTCTGCATTTGCTAATAAAAAAAATATAATAAACGTCTGCACGTCTGGACACGAACTGTGACAGATCCGTAATTGTATCGTCAAATTTTGTATGGATAAGCAAGTTCGTTTTTACGTCAGGTAAGGCGCGCTGCTTAGTATTCATAGAAACTTTGACGATGCAACACGATTACGGAACTAGGAAACTTGCGCCATGAATGGTCATTTATATATCCATTTTCGAACCCAGTCTTTTTTATTTACATTAATAATACATTTTTTTTGGTGGTTTTATGAACACATACTTCTGTATGTGACAAAGTGTTTAGAGACACATGAGGCGTCGGAGATTTAGACCAGCCCTCCGATGTACTGGCTTACTGAGTATAAAATTATCACCCAATGATTTATTTATCTAATAAGCAATAGAGTTTTTGTTATAATAGCTTTTCGACTTAAAACCCTAAAAGGTTTGTCTTGCACAAGCGTCTTCAGACACTATATAGACACTAGACTTATTCAGTTTCAGGCACCACTTGCCACTTGAGGTTCGTCCATACTTGCTGGTGGATGGCTAACCACTAAACACAGCCACTAAACAGAATTGGACACTACTTGCAATACACACCTGAAATAACCATCCGCAATAACTAATCACATGAACTCATACAATCAAAGTCAATACAGGCCTTTAAGCTAAGTTCTAAAATGAATAAAATATAATATTTTTGGCTTTGGGATTCCTTTGGCAACATTTAGTTTAAGTAAGGTGATTCACTTTAAAAAGTTAAGACTAAGTTTAACACCACAATACGCTATCTACTCGCCCTACCTTTTATATATTTATAAAATAGAAGATTTTGATACGCTTAATTCTCACTGAGCTGTTTGAAAATGCTCCAGTTGGTATCAAATTCAAATGATTTCCAGCTCCTTGATTCAGCAACGGAGGATGTTCGCGGGTTAATGACAAGGAAAATCAGGATGCTGCGTAGTTATAAATGGACCTTCAACTCAAAATCCATACTAATATTGTAAATACGAAAACGTGTCTGTCCGTATGTTACTTTTTCACGCTTAAACCGCTGAACCGATTTCCATGAAATTTGGTATAGATATGGATTTACTCCCAGGTAAGAACTTAGGTTAGTTTTTAACCCAGATATCATCCTTAAAAGGAGTGGAAATAGGGGCGGAAGTTTGTATGGAAAATTAATTGGACCACGCAGCCGAAGACGCGGGCACCCACTAGTCTATAATATAAGGCACAACAGTGTCGGTAGTCGATGCAATTTGCAAATAACATCTTACTATGGATCTACATTAAGTACCCCTTAATATATATTCTTTAGTGATGTTTGTAAGTACCTATAACCATAATTTTACGAGAAATGCATTAAAAGTCTGTTAGCGTCAGTATGATAATTATTTTACATTACATAAGAACTGGGGTCACTGGCTACAAATTGCTTTTAGATGTTCCTCACCTGCAGGTCTAGAAAATGGAAACTGGAAATTCAGTAGAACATTAGACCGGTAATGGTAAAATACTATTTGGCGAAAGAGCTTTTAGTGCGGTATGCGTATAATACATATATAGGTACTATGTCAGTGTTTATAGCTCTGCGGGCAAGGGAATTCGCTCAAACTCCCGTCGGGAATCAATATTGGCAAACTTAATTCAACACGGATGTTGGTACTTGTTTGCTCGGGCTAAGCCGCGGGTACCGTAGCATTAAAGTCACACGACATGGTTTGACATAAACAACTGCGGGTGGCTCAGAGACAAAGTTGTTTGCACAATATAATTAATCGTGTTTCTCTCCCTCCCTGAGATAATTAATTGCAACAAGAGACAAAGGAACGTAAAAACGTAATGCGATTTATAAACATTAAAAATTCTAGTCGACTTCGTTTTACCGCTGGTTTACAATAAAAAGGAGTCGTGGATAAACTAATCCTTAAACTAATAAACATTGCTAATAGAGTAATGTTAACTAGAGAAACTAAATTGGTATGGAGCACTTCGAAATTAAGCCGTCAAGGAAGTTCTCGAGTAAATTGTTAGCGGAAAATTTACGTATTTACGGACTGTTGAGAAAGGTGACACATTAAACTGGGTACGCAGGTAAGCTTTAACTGTTATGTGGCCGACCGACCGGAAAATACCTCGATAACATACCGGCTCGTTTAACTACACATGTTGTAAACTACTAGCTTTTACGTTTCGTTAATTATAACCGTAACATATGTAGTAGCTTTTTCGCATTATTAAATATTTACATTCACATTACTTTTGGGATATTTAAAAGTGTATTTTTCTTATTAATCGTTCTATAAAGCAACATAACGAGATAAAAATGAAGTTCCTTTTTTCTCTGCTAATTTTACTCTTACCAAAATATATTTATTCCTTACAAGTAAATTTCATCTTATATGAAGGGGACGCAGATGGAAGTGGCTGTAAAATATTAAAGAAATAAAACGTGACATCGTCATGCATATGTATCACCGCAGGGAGGCAGGAGTATGAGTAAAATATTGTGAATGAGAAATTGCATTAGTCTAAGCCAGGGACACCACATGAATTGACAAAATTATAGTCGAGTTGTACTTAGATGAGAAGATTAATACGACTTGTGTGAGCAGCTTAAAGGTTCCTAGAATATCAGTAAAATATTTATTGGCAATACAAGTTAAAATGATCGTATACTTACTGTTTTGAACGAAGATAGTCACTGCAATTTAAGTATTTACCTACTGAAAGAGCAAATCACTTTGTACGTCCTGGTCGTGAGCAAAAGATAAAAAGCTTTGTACAAAAATAGGTGAGTTGATTACTTAGATAAAAACCTTAAGCTTTAACAGCAATCCCAAATTTAATGTTGGCCGTTAAGTTAATAGTTACTAAAAATCAATATAACTCACCAACAATAAGGAATTATTGTTGACTTCAGAACTCTGCAAAATTATGTTTTAATTTGACGTTAGGAGGAATTTATAAGTAGGTAAAAAGAGGTTTTTTTATCTTGTCACAACAATTTTAGATTAATTTCTGGATTAATAAAAGTTAAAATTTTTTGAGCCGCTTGTATATTTTTAACATCGGTCCTGAGCTCTGTTCCAACAAATTGCTTTGATAGAGAATAATAGGTAGGTATGTAAATTAATTAATTTGTTTTTTTACATATGAAAAGGGTACCAAAGTAGTACAATATGGGTCGATGGTAAATGGTTACCATAATATATAGATTCGCGGTTGGCGTTTCAGGCTCGTCTATACAAAAGTATTATTGAAATACGCAGCTTTATCAAACCTACAATTGAGTGGTGTACCCTTCAACGGCCAAGTCACAGAACATTAACTATAATAATAAAGAAATCGCAGTAAGGAACCTTAGACTTGGCACGACTTTGTCTAGATTTCATTACTTTTTAGAGATAAACAAGCAGCTCCATGGAGACTTGGCTAGTTTTTCAGAATGTTTTTGGTGGGATAAAAATTTACACGGTTGGTCTTGACAACAACTAAACAACAACGCTAACCGCGAATTAGTTGTTGTCAATACCAACCGAGTAAATTTTTATTTAGTTTAATAAGAAAAAGATCACGGGTTAGGTTCCCATACCTACTATTTCAGGCGACTTCCTGAAACAGCTAATATAAATACAAATGTTTCGGAGCCGCTGATATGGGTTGGGTTAAAAGTAATGCAGATTGGCAGCTGGATCCAATTTTTAGATTTCTGACAACGGTGTCAGTTACTTTACATAGCTTATGCGGATGGACTGGTGCGAAAAAAAGTGTACATTACTGGAATGTGAACTAGACTGGTGACTGCATCAATGTAAAACTGCCATTGTTATATGAAAACAATAGATAGAAAATACTAGCCAAGTAATCGCCTACAATAAAAAACAAATCGTTCTGAAGCCTACACAGAATTGAATCTGCTTTTCTTTCGAGTTGTACTTAGATGAGAAGATCAATACGACTTTTATGCCTAAACAGGACACGGCATTCCTAAACTTTTTTTTATTTTTAAATCTGTTTTTTATATTTTTTATTTTATAGTCATAATTGTTTTATCATTTACATTTGTAATGGAAAGTGACTTCATGAGTTATCTCATATTGAAGTCATTTTTCAAATTGACGACTCTGTATATAATACAGGGAGAAAAAAACAGCCCTTGCTGAGTTTCTTGCCGGTTCTTCTCAGTACAAGGTCTCCCGCCGTAGATTTGCGAACCGATGGCGTAGCTTTTTGACATTCACAAGTGCTTGTAACAGCCTAGACTGAATAAACGATATTGAATTTTTCTTTCTGAAATGTTATCAATTTATTGAATTTACATTTTCTATAATTTACAAGTTTAAAATTGCTAGAGTTTTAAATAAAAGAAACTTTAGCTAGAAAAAATATTTAAAAAAATATTTAGAAAGCATATATAGAAGAAAAATTTGCTCAATTCACAAGCAAGTCCTGTACACGTATTCCAATTCTACCTTTAATCAAATATGGAGCAGGAAGATTTAAACTAATACTTAGGTATTACGTCTGTATTACGACCGTACGTACTCTTATAATTAAAATGAAACCGTAAGCAGTTAAGCGCGGTTGTCCGACATGAAAACTAATTTATATGTGGACCACAATTCAGAATCGGACGGAGTAATAGGGAAGGATCATGTGAACCCACGTTTTTAAGTTGTTTTACGAAAAAGTTTTTGGAGTTTACTCCTTAAGAATCGATTTGCTATATGCAAATCGATTCTTAAGGAGCCCGGTATAAGAAAAATGTGAGGAGTAAAATCTATCGATGAATGACCGCGTTACGTTTTTGGTGCGCATCCTATGTCGCGCAACTTTGACAAACAAAGATGACGGATTGCCATTAATAAAATTTTTAAAATCTGAACTGAATTTAGGTATTGTTTCTGATAGAGCAATGGGGACAAAGAGGTATGGTACTACCATTGATACTGTATTTTCAAGATTCGTGAACCACGTATCTACGAACGTCCATGTGTCTTATTTTAGTTACCATAAACCACTTGTCACTGTAATTAATAATGCAGACAATGTTGATTTAATTAATATTTAAAAAAATGATAATAGTCTGATAATAATAATTACATAATTTATCAACATTCCTAATGATATATTTATGCACATCTGAAATTGACTATTGTAAAAAGTTTAATGTAAAATATTTCGTCGATTAGTTATTATAAATGTATATGAAATAAATAAATATATATTTATATATGTATATTATTTTCATTAATTTGTTAATTTACCCTCTCATACAGTATCAATCTTTTTTAAGTTAAATAAACTCTTTTTGCGTCTGGTTAGACTATCGAACTTATGGAGTAAACTCCAGTCGTGCGTCGGAGCTGACACACACATTTTTTTTTATTTGGCTTTATGTTTTTTCTTTCACAACAACTTTAACTTCATCAAGTCTTATTTTTGGTTTTTATAAATCAAAGACCAATTTTAGTTGACTCTCTTATTTACCTCAATCAATTATCACTATATGCAGACTTAATTTATGTACAGTATCAGTTAAGGAGTTCCGTTGTCTATCTTCGCACAGATCTTCACCAAATTAGGAGAACCTCTCGAAAGAAAATCGATTCATCACACAAAAAGAAAAATGTATTAAAATTGTTTTTCAAATGTGGAAGTCATGCACGAATAACCAAATATAAAGAAATTAAGGTACAGTGAATTCAAAAATCGAGTAAAATATGATTATAAAATTTGTTTGACTTTGGAAAAAATATGTATATGTACATTTAACATATTTTTGTACCTTAGTACCTACTTGAAGTGTATTGGTTGGAATGTTGGTTGTCTCATACGCCTGTGTCACATGGTAGTCACGTTCATAGAATACAAGTACTCCCAGCCAGTGTTGCCATGTGCACCGTAAGATAAGATTTACATTAGATGATGCGATTGGACGTGTCGCGGTGCTGGTGAGCCATAAAATACTCCAACAAGCGGGACGATACAGTGGCGACGAGGACAAAAGTGAGAACACAATAATAATAATCATTAAGAGAAAAAGATGGTTAGAGGGGGGAATGAAGTAAACAAGTTGCGTTGTTCGCAAGTTGCCTGCATTATTGTCGACCAGTAGTTTTGAAAGTTAGTTTATGTTATCATGAAAGCAGTTGTATTTGGGCTTGCCTACTATGATTGTAGAATATTTTACCAGCATTTTGCTAGTGTTATAATAATACAATAATAATATTTCTACATCTTGCAAGTATTACAATATTATATGGATGGTGTTCAAGGTAGCAATGAACCTTCATACATTATTTGGAACACATTATGTACCTATATTTAAATTGGATACCTATCTGACTACGCAGATTAATATTAATCTGTTTTATTAAATTGATGCAAGGCTAGAGCCTTAGGCTAGAGCCTAAAAACACTTATATCATTAATTGATAACATAGATATTATCAATTAATGATATAAGTGTTTTTCTACCTCAAGCAGTTACAATGGAACTGATCATTACAGTGAGATTAATTGAATGGAAATAATACTTTATAAGTTTATCAGGTATATACGTATATACACGAAGCAGATTAAAATCTGATCATTAAATTGATATCATGAAACCAGTAATAGTGTTGACAAGCTTTGAGTGAATATAATTTGATATTATGAGTTATACAATATTCATAATATCAAATTATGAAACATTAAAAGTTGATACATTAGTTGATTGGTATAAACTATTGATGGTTACTATTCCAGGTCGCCCCAAAGATGTCACTCCTTTCATTGGAAAAGTTCGACTGTAACGGTGAATCATCCTCGATGGGTGTACGAAGGGAACGATAGAAACGAGCATTGTTTATTTACTTGGAAGAAAGCCATTAATACAGACGTAAAAGCCTCCCTTCTACATATCGATGTTTTAGATTTGCAAGAAGTATTTTATAACATTCCTGGAGCTAATATACAACAGTACAAAAAATCTATATATACACAGTCAGGTCATAAGTATTGTCACACAGTAAAAACTTTTCTTTTAGAATGCTGCCCACAAAAAAGTTTATTGAATTCGAATTTCGAATTGTTCATGAAAATAAAAATGAATACTTTTTGGAATTTTACTCATTTTTAAATATGGGGTGGACGCTTCCGTGTTGCAGTTATTGAGTTGCATCGTTGCGGTTACGCGGCACTTCAAATTTTTGACATACTGAAAATTTTGAATATAACCAAAAGATTCGTTTGTCGTACCATCAAACGATACAATGAAGACTCTAGTGTAGATGAAAGGTCAAGAAGTGGTCGCCCTCGGTCTGTTAGGACTCCAACAGTGATAAAAGCTCTGAAGGTGCGAATTCCAAGAAATTCCAAACGTAAGCAGAAACTGTTGGCCCTTCAGATGGGGTTAAGCAGAACCACGGTGAAAAGGGTGTCAAATGAAAACTTAGGGCTTCGGGTATATCAAAGAAAAACAGTACATCGTTTGAATGCTCGTCTAATGGACTTGAGACTGAAGAGATGCCGCGCTTTGTTGAAGCGGTACGCGGAAAAAAAATATCGGGAAATTCTTTTTTCGGGTGAAAAAATTTTTACCGTAGAAGAGAGCTAAAACAAACAAAATGATAAGGTGTACGCACACAGTAGTGAAGAAGCGAGCAATCGTCATTTTCATTTCATTTCCAACGAGGTCATTTTCCATCCTCGCTCATGGTATGGTTGGGAGTTTCTTATTGGGGCTTAACAGAGGTACATTTTTGTGAGAAAGGTGTAAAAACGAATGCAGTTGTGTATCAAAATACAGTCCTGACGAACCTTGTGGAACCTGTTTCTAATACCGTGTTCAATAACAGGCACTGGGTAGTCCAACAAGATTCGGCGCCAGCTCATAGAGCGAAGAGCACACAAGACTGGCTGGCGGCGTGTGAAATCGACTTCATCCGGCACGAAGACTGGCTCTCCTCCAGTCTAGATTTGAGTCCGTTAGATTACAAGATATGGCAACACTTGGAGGAAAGGGCGTGCTCAAAGCCTCATCCCAATTTTGAGTCACTCAAGACATCCTTGAAGGCCTGTATTCAAAATCACGAAGGTCATTTTGAATAAACTTTATTATCATAAGAATTTATGTTTCGGTAAGTTCATTTTGATATATAAATGGTTACATAATGAATAAACTTTTTTCAATAATTTTATATTAAACATGTGACAGAATTTATGACCTGACTAGGCATATATTAATCTTGCCTAGATGGTGGGAATATTGAACAAAAATCAGGTTGATTTTTATATTTTAATCTTTTAATTAATTCATTGATTTCCCCAGTAAATGTTAACAATTTATTGCATCGCACGAAAAATTAAATAATCATCGCTCTACGATTTCATTGTACGAAAGATTAGGGTCCAAGAATAAAAAAAAAAACAAATGGGCTCTCAAATTTAAATCAATTTCACTTTCTTCTTTTCTTTTAAAGTCACAAGGCAATTTATTCTATTATACAGGATGGTCCAATTAGTGACGTCAACATTTTTTTTTAGATTCCTCACACTTGGGAGTATCCGAAAATATATATATGTAATTTCAAATTAAATTTAAATGAAATTCCTGTAAAATAACTTTAGCATGTGTAATTTTATAATAATATTAGTTTCACCACTAATATTTCAAATGTGAGCAGGAATAAAAATCGGGCAAAATGGCTAGTTGGGAAACGACCTGTTTTTTGATAACAAATAAAAAGCACAAATTACTGTAAAATGTCTATTTATTACAGTAAGCTTTCAAAACTCCTTCCTCCAACCTAAAACACAATTGACAACGTCTTAAAAAGTTATATTTTAAAATCTTGTTTTTAAGCTATTGTATAGCTTTTATCGCGGGCTTTGAGCGCGGCGACTGAAGAAATTCCGTAACGAAAAAACCTTACGAGAGTGCATATACCAATAGAACACTATTTTCGTTATCTCAGTATCGAATTAAACGGCGCAGTGTGTTGAATTTTTGCCACGGAACCAACGTTCGACGCATCACTGCGTCGGTTCAAATCCCGCACTCGTATTTTTATATATATTTTTTAATATTTTTTTCCTTTTTTTATATAATTGTTTTAGACTCCAGCACCTGTCCTTATTTTTATTTGTCTCCCTTTTATTTAGACTTTATAATTATAATTTAATTTTTTGGACTAAAGATGGTAAACTTGTGGAGCTTGTGGAAGATTTTTGGCGCCGGGTAATGCTGCTGTTTGCTGTGCTTGCCCAATAAAATATCATAAGGCCTGCCTCGCCATCTATTAATATCAAAGAAAAAAAATACTGCATAAATAAAATAAATAAATAATTAAAATTGAATAAGTTGATAAAAAATGCTATGCAATAGCTTTACCGCGGCAGTCCCCGAGTGCCACACGTATTTTTTTGCTTTTTATTACAAATTCCTCCTAAAAATTGTTCACGAAGTGCTCTCTAAATGATAGCAATCATAGGCAGGTTTAAATTTTTATACGGATTTGATTCAAAATTTGAAATATGGATTTCGTACTGAATTTGGCAATTATATTATTGAACATTATGGCAACACCGGTGCAAAGATATGGCAGCACTGCGTGGCAGTTGCGTTCCGGCAGTTGAGCGGTCCGTAGTATCTAAGTAGTCTGTGGGGCGGTCGTGTAGGGCGATTGGATGCGTGTCGCGGTGCTGATGAGCTGTAAAATAGTCCAACAAGCGGGACGATCCAGTACTTATACATTTTATAATTTATTTTATACTTAAGGAGGGTATAATATTTTCTTTATTTATTATTCACTACATTTTCGCGCCAACATTAGTAGGCCAACATACCTGTACCTTACCTACTAATATAAGGTAATTACTACCCTAGGTAAGTAGGTGCTTAAGTTGTCGTCCATAAAGTTTTATCCAATTATTTATCATTAATGAAGTGCTAATAAGTCGCAAAGCGGGCGAATCGCTACTGTTCTAAATTAAATCGCGTCAACTTAATCTGATTGAAGGTTTTAAATCGAGGACTCTCGAGCTCGAGCCTGTATTTATTCTGGTAGACGGAATCCTCTTAACCCACGCCCGAACAATACTTCCACGCTTTACTTTTAATAGAAAATGAATCGGAGAGGGTTCCTTTTAAAAACAGACTGTCGGTTGTACATTTTTCGGTCCAGCGGATCGACCCTCTTAAGCTAATTTTACATTTAACAAGAAAGACGTCGAGTGTTTATTTCTTTTATCAAACTCAAGAAAGTTTTAAAGTAGGTAGTACTTTTCTGTTTATAAAAATAATTTGCTGGTTACTCAACTAAGAAAATATTGTTTGTAATTAGGAAAATTTCGGAGTTGTTCTATTGCCTTTCGAAATTTTAAAAATAATAATACAAAGGAGGGTTTCAAGAAAATTGTACCCAAAAAATTCATTACCTTACTATTTTGCTGAATGTTTCTAGTAAAATTTCCTTTTTACTCTATCTAGGCACCAGACAGGATTCGGGGATAAGTGTCAACTTTCATCTAGTATAAGTTTGCAGAAATACCAGCCCTGAAAATAATTGGCAGAATGTTTCTAGTAAAATTTTCTTTAGATTTATAAATCTAGCTATTACATGTTTAAAATAAAAATATTATAACAAAGGTACGTTACTAAGTTAAATACCGTATGTTTTGAAATTAAAGCAGCAGCATATATTCTAACTTAGTCTAGCGATTCTGTGACGTTAAGCTGAAGGCTGAATGATATTATGTTAAAGGCAAACTAATGCGCCCAAAGTTTCTTTTTTATACAAGGCGCAACAAATTAGCCCACCCCACCTGATGGTAAGTATAGGTGGAGTCCAGTCGCGAAGATAGATGATGCGGCAGAAAGTGTACCGCTCCAGCCATCCTCACCTCTCTGGCCTGAACGTGGAGCAGGGTATTGACCCTGCTCCACGGAGTCCTAGAAATCACCAGCAGAAACACAACACCACCAAAAGGTACTGATATTTTTCTGTTTCCACGGACGGGCGCTCCAATTCGAACAGAAAATCCGCTGTGCCTTGCCTCTCTTTTATCATAGTAGAGGGATCGCGCCGCAATATAACAGTAGGTATATTGAGTTCTTCTGTTTAAATTATATTTCATTACTATTAAATGATTTGTTAAAGTAAGATAACAAGAAAGAAAATATTTATTAATCGGGCTTATCGAAGCATATTGTAATCATAAAATTTTGTGCTATCGTCATACATACTTTGATCTTTAACAAAATAAAATGAAAATTACTAATTAAGTGATCTATACGTATAAATATTAAAGTCGGATTTTAAATGCATTAATTAAATAATGTAGAATTGCAGAAAATCTGCAATATTATCATAACAAAAGTAACAACATTTATTAATAACGATGTTTATAATGTTGCTTTTCTTAAGAAATAGCCTCACATAATTTATCCTTATTTATTACATAAGCATTGTTAATTTTCTCGCCGATGACAGGAATTCGTTTTAATTATTCGGTCAGGTAATTTGGATAAAGGCGCATGTTACTCACCGAGATCAAATAGAAAATAATTTTCTCTGCCTAACATCTTCTTACTCACGGATCCAAGACAAAAAGAGGATGGATTTCAAACAAAAAAATAATAATTAGATAATACTGTATCCGTTTATTGCAACAAGAAAATATATTTTTTTTTATACAACAGCAGCATAACAAATGTTTTGCTCAGAAATTTTAATTACACTAATTGGCAATACGTAATTTAATAAAGAAAAACAGAAGCCTGAAAAATGTCCTGTTTTCATTAGTTGCTTGCGCCACAGTCTGAAAAATAACATTTTAAAATAGACTTTTGCTTCTCTGCGAGGGAACGCTTGTGAATTTTGTTTCTATTCTCTAAAGTATGCTCTGCAATAGAGTATGCTTTGGGAGCTCACGCGGAATAAATTATATTTGCCGTTGCCTGGATAAAAGCGAGTATAGCATCGTATAAAGGTACTTAGTGAAGATGAATTTGCTTCGAATTTTAAAGAATTAAGAACCTCTGTGCTGCTGTTAATCCCAAATAAGGGTTATTTTATATGACCAGTGACGTTATAGAAATATTAATATCAATTACAAGCTACAAAGGTAGGTAGAGTTATAGGATTAATATGAAAAAAAATAACAAATAGATACACGAATAATACCTCTTGTCCTTTGAAAGAGGAATTTCAATATGAAAACTAAAAATAGCTCACCAACAAAACAGCAAAAAAGTTTTCAGCCATACTTTTATTGTACACAAGACACTCAAAAACACTTAGCTTACAATAAAAGCGAAAAAGATTGTGAATCTTATGTCAAGCAACATAAAGATCTTTAGTATTACGGCTAGTATCTGATAAAGTTACAGATAGATATCTGAGAACGGAAAAGGAAAGCAATTATATGCTTTACCTATCAGATTTTTCCAGTTAAGACCTGTGCAACAAAAACTCGTGAATGAGATCCTTTACCTGTGACTTTGTAATTAATCTGACATATAAAAGTTTCAAATTAGGTATCAGGTACTTAAATAGGAACAGGTGCATAATTATTTTACAAATTGGAAATTTTTCTCAAATAATAACGCTGCGCTGGTTCAATTAACGTGGTATGATATTTACCTAAAAGGTTAGGGCAATGTAAGACCTTGTCAGTTGGGATGGATATTTTTTTAGGCCGTCTTTAAAAACGAAAGAAAAATTATTACTAGAAAAACATCCACGCGGACCAGGTAGCAGACGGGATTCGAACCTGCAGTTAAATTGATTTTTGAATCAAAGTTTACACAGAGACCGAAGCATGAAACTAGGTTGTACAAGTTGTAGTAACTATACGAACTCATTTGGAAGATCTATTATGAATTTCTATAGCATCGTTAACACAAGTGATTAAAGTCAACAAAGTTTGTAATAACCATTGTTTGACATTATGTACCAATATTGTGGTTTGCTTAGAAGCTCTGAGAGAAGTTTACGCCGCTAATGTTCTTCGGTTTTATTAAAAGAGCTAGAATTTGTTTAACCGTTAAGTACCTACAATATATTTATATCCGCCTCTCCTTTTTGACCTCTTTTGCCTTTCTTTTGTACGAGAAGGGTTTAAAGCGCTACTACCTACACTTTAGTATAATTTGTTCCAATTCTTCGAATTCATTTCCATTGCTTTGAAGTTTCTGTCAAATTAGTATTATTACATTCGTTCTCTTTTGGAATTTGAAATTAATGGAAAATTGAAATGTTGGAAACTGAAACTTTAATATCACTGTCACGATTTAAAGTTTTTCTTTTGGCATTTTCCATCTCGGATCATGTTTGAATGATTGAAGTGACAGAAAGAAAATAGTGGTGTCCCAAGAGTGCTTTCGTAGAAATCAGTTACGTGTCATCCAAATATTTTCTATATGAAAAATTTATCATTGGACCTTAATTGGACGGTAAAATATTGGCATTGTAGGGCCAAATCGTCAACCGTACGGTAATTCCGTACGGTTACTAAATTTACGAGTTGAATTTTGCAAAAATATCGGTCAGGACCTTTGAAACTGGAAAGGCCGTCATTTACTCTTGGTATTTTTTATATCAAGTCTTGTTTTCCCTCAAATGTAATTGTTTAAAAGATTTTATTCTGGGATGCTGTTGTCCAAACAGATGACTCTACAAAGAGACGGCGTGCCTTGCTGACCTACGGTTGTCGTGTCTAGTTCATATGGAACGTTTGTACAGTTAAGGCGATGAATCAAGATGATCTGTACACATTTTTGGCTATAAGATTATGGATTAGAATGAAATAACAGAATTTTTCAACCATTATTGGTCTTTGTTATCCTGCAACATAATAATATTCGATTTCAAATCTGTTGATCGACAGACTCTAGGATAGCATGTTGTTTTTTTGAATACTATGTCCTAAAAAGTTAATTCCTACTTAATAAGAAGACTGTACTTTCTCAACTGTCGGGTCCCTTAATGTGACCGTGAAACTTGAATCATGTTAAAACGAGTCTACGTAGTTTAATCGGTTTATTCATACAAACTTAGGAACATCTCCTATGCACCCGCTTAATTTTTTGCGAATATAATTAGTTTATATTTTTCTGTCTTTTTCCTTTATTTCCGTATTAAAATTCATCACCCAAAATTTGGTTCTGCAGTTTCGGTGTGATAGCGTAACAGATTAACAGCTTGTATGAGATCACACAATTTTCAGCGTATGATATCGAGAGCCACTAAACTGAATTTTGAAATTTTCTTTATTTGTATAATAAAAACAATGTATATACAGTTACATTATAACATGATAGTAATCGCTATCAATAGACTATGCAAGGCGCCTTTTTATATCATTCAAACATCGAGAATATACTGTGAAAATCATATATAAATTTACTAATTTAATAGGGAACATGTATGTTAATTATTATTTCACTTTGCGGCGCGAAATAAATACAATCGAGAGCCACTAAGAGACTGATTAAATAGCGCACTATTCAAAGCACACAATCCCTAATTATACTGAGTCTGATTATTATGTGCATATTAAGTGAAGTCTAACACGGACTTTGTTTTATGCTTCGGCCGCACCTGCAGGTATCGTCTCGAAGTAATGCGTGCCAAAGCTTCCTACATTTTCACACTAAAAAGTTGATGTACGACGAATTTTTTTATTTCGACATGTGTGCTAATGATTGCATAATGCATTTATTAAAATTTAAAAGCTTCATAAAACTGGAGAACTTCCAGTTTACTGCATGCACTATTACATCACATGTGAAGGTTTCTAAGTTTGTTATTCAATCACGCAAAAACGGGATTGGAAGAAATTTGGCATACATAGATTATTACCTGGATTGAAACTAAGGATATTTTTTAACCCAGAATAATGTTAAGTTCCTGAAAGATTCTGTGGGACGAAGTCGCGGGCGGCCGCTAGTGAAGCAATAAATTTGTGTAACGTCTCTGAGTGCGGGCGTCAAAGTATTCTTTATACGAGTGTGGAACAACAATATCCTTTCTGATCAGCGTTCACAGAGTAAAAAAAAGTACAGTGGGTGGGAAAAATGTAACATATTCATACGCGTAGAGACAGACATGTTTTACTCAGAACCACAACTCTTGAGAGAGCAACAAAGCACTCCTCGTCTATAAAGCGAAGCCGCAATCGTGATCAGAGAATATAATCGAATACGAAAACGGAAAATGGGATTCCATTCCCGATTTATATCGTTCGCGAAGAAAAAAAACAATTCAATAAAAAGCCTTTTTGCCCTGAGTGATAGAAAAGTGTTCATAGTAGATTTCGGGTGGAACTGTTTTCTTTTAGTTTGGATGAATCCTTTTACTAAGACTGCTTTAGATTTTTTTAGTTTGGTTATCATAATACTAAATGTCGACGGTCTGAGGTTCAAACAAGGACGTGGTATATGGTGCTTCGAAATATACCTAATATTTAAAATCTTCGAAAGCTAATTAAAGTGGAGTGTAGAAATATGTTCGTAATATTTACATCGGAATACTTGCCAGACTGATTTCCTGTTCCCTCTGGCCGTGCATCAATCCTGGATCTTGTAGGTCGTTGAAAGTGAAAAATTAGGTGCGGTGGTACAAACTTCTATTATTCGCGCTAATATGGCGCGAATGACAGGTCAATCAACGAAGAACTAAGTAATGTGAACATTGTTGGAAATAGAAAATTTCGAATGTTAAAATACCCAAGAATTGTTGACTTAATTTAAAAACAGTAACAATAGTGTGAATGCAAATATTAAGTTGTTCTCGAGCGATGCAATTTATACCTAATTTAATATATATTGATTTTGCTTATTTCTATAATATGGACGGGGCATAAGAAATTGTAAAAAGCTTAAAACATTATTGGTAACTACCAGCGTATTACTTTTAGAAGTTCCAAATTTAGAATATTAAAAATTTTCTATAAAGGTTCCAAATTTAATTTCTTCTAAAGCATGCAACGCAATTATAATTATATTAAGCCATTGGTGTTGCTTCTGACAGGGTTCTCTAAACCTAAACTTAAATTTGACAACAGTGTACCCTTGTTATTCTCTATACAGAATGAAAATGAGAGACTGATATTAAATTCAGTTTTAAGTTTAGAGAATTATGTCAGAATCGACACCAATATCCATGTACGTTTAAGTTTAGAATAACAAACTTTAGCGGGATTCAGTTTGTGACTGGGGGATTTCGTTCTCTGGGTCGATCGACCGTCAATTTCATGCGAACCTCTCCAAACATAAACGTAAAAGTAACTATATTTAGATTAAGCCGGTCAGGAATGTAACAAAGTTACAGTTATACACGTGGACTTTCAGGTTCAATTTTTTTATCAGTATAATTTCAGTAAACGTTTGTTTGAGTTAGGCAGGTTGGTTAGCTTTGTAAAATCGGTTAGAATGAAATATGATTCCAAGTAGTCAAGTTAGTTTAGGTTAGGTCAGGTTATATATTGCTCTGATTCAATGTCAGTTTTTAAGGGATTTATCAATTACCTTAAGTGGATGATAAAATATTACAGTTCTTACTGAGACGTGTCATGCATTGTTTTACGTCATAAAATTTGAAATAAAATACAAAGCACCTAAGCTGGCAATCAACCAAATCGGTCGAGTTCTCAAGTAATGCTTCAATGCCATCACACATCTGGCAGTTGATTTTTAACTAGCTGGCAAATTAAGGGCAGTGCGGGCTTCAAACTGGGGTAAAGTATTTTGCTATGCGTCCTATAAAAAAAACATTACATCCAAACTTATTTAGCGTAGTAAACGTAAGCACCACAGAAGTTAACCCTTAACTTAAAAAAATCTATTATAGGCTTATTTACAACAAGGACGAACAAACTTCGAGCCTACCCGACCCGTCGTTACGGCAGATAAAAGAAAAGGCTTATATCGTAAAAAATATGGCTCACGCAAGAAAGAGAGATGGTGGATTTTTATATAGGGGTTTATTTGATTTTATGATTTTTTATAAAGCTTGTTAAATCCTTTATCAACAGATTAAAATTTTGTTTGTGTTAATGAAAAAAGTCAACTTTTAAACACTGTTTTTATATGAAAATGATCTAATTAAACATTCATCTAAACTGGTATTGGTATGAAGGAGACCTTGGAAAAAGTCAAAAACTAACTTTTTTCGCGAAAAAAACCTTTATAAAACTTTAATAGAGTGAAACGTAGGATAAAAGATTGATTTACGACAAAAAACTACTAATTCGACAAACAAAGTCACAGGTACTTACTAGTTTTAGTTTCACAATAAACCTTTTCAATAATCATGTATTAATAAAAACTACCTCTACCTATAAGAATTTGTTACCGTAATAAAAGAGTTGTAAAATATGTAAAACTGGTGATATAAAATTAAGATAATAAACATATTTATTCAAACTAAGATATAATCAATGAAAACCAGTTTCAAACTTTAATACCCCCTAGTCCAGCTATACTCTAAGTGTGTTCCGCGGAACCCTAGGGTTCCGTGATACCTCTGTCGGGGTTCCGCAAGAATTTAGAAATAAAAAAATCAAAACACCTCTCTCTGGTCGCTCCGCGGCTGTGCGGACTCCGCGGCCGCGCGGAGACAAAACGCTATGAATGTTATTTATTTATTTATTTGTATTTGTATAAGCTTGTGTTACATTAGCTGGTACAATATCTCATAAGTTTGGTCTCAACAATTTTATACTTGTACAACGCGTTCGCTCTAAGTTTGCCGGTCTGTGGAATGCGCGTACCCTCCCCCACGTGACAACAAAACTTATAATGTGTCATAGTTTTACCCAAATATCTAACGTACACAATTTTTATTGTTACAATTAAATAAAAAATTTCGAACGTCATACACTCATACCTATCGCCAGCGGCAAACTTAAAACGAGCGGGTAGGTATACTTGTAAGCGCTCAGTCTCTTTGATAAAAGCCGCCTCTGAATTAGACGCTATAGTTGTCAACTAGCGACTTTCGTCTCTAACTTCAAAGGATAAAGTCGATATTGTTTACAACGCTATTTTTAAATTTCTGTTTTTATTTTTGCTTTTTGTTTATCAAAGGTGCCGACTCGAGTATTTTCGAGAATATTTGAGATCGAGTCTAGGACTAAGTATAAAAGCGGCGATCGCGCGTTGGCGTCGTCAGTTGATGATTAGCGTTCGGAGCGATAAGTTACTACCTACTTACAAGCTCGCTAGCGAGAAACTGGTGTTCATTGTTTTACTGCCTGCTGTATTCTGTTGTCTCAGTTTTATACATTTCTTCCCTGTAGGTTCTAAATTTAGTCTCTTATACGCAGTAACGATTGTGCATTATTTAAACCCCACTATCCTGACTTGTAACATTATAAATAAAGAAGAATGGAACGTTGGCTTAAAGGTGTTAAACGTGTTCCAACAACATCTTCTAATGACGCTGAATGTTCAAAAGCAATGCGCGCGGAGAATTTAGCAATCACCGATCCAGAAGATGATGCCACGAGTGCCACGACGTCAAGCTCGACGGTTTCAAAGACGAAAAAAAGGAAGTATGATGAATCTTATATCAGTTTCGGATTTGTTGATTCCAACGGCTCACCTCTCTGCATGCTCTGTAGTAAACTGCTTCCTAATAGTTCCATGGCACCTGCCAAATTGCGTCGACATTTAGAAACCGTACACCCCGAGACTAAAGACAAGAATAAAGAATTTTTTGTTCGCAAAAAAGACCAGTTATTAGAAAGTCAAAAAAATATGATGCATGTAACACAAACTACCAACGAAAAGGCCACGGAGGCATCATACTTAGTTAGCTATCGCATTGCACAAGCAGGTGAAGCGCACACTATCGCTGAGAAATTAATAAAACCATGTGTATTAGACATAACAAAATGTATGCTTGATGAAAAATCTGCAAAGCATCTTTCTACTGTTCCGCTATCAAACGATACTGTTTCACGACGAATCCATGATCTGGCAAGCTACGTCAAACAAGAACTAGTTACACGTCTACAAAATACACGATTCGCTTTGCAAATGGACGAGTCGACTGATGTCGCTGGTTTGGCTATCCTGCTGGTTATTGTGAGATATCCATATAAAAGTTCTTTTGAAGAAGACATGCTTATGTGTTCATCGCTGCTTACAAACACTACCGGGGAAGAAATTTTTAATAAAATAAATATATTTTTTGAAGAACATAATCTCAGTTGGAACAATTGCATTGACATTTGTACAGATGGGGCCAAGGCGATGACAGGTAAAACAGCAGGAGCAGTGTCACGAATGAAAAATAAAGCGCCTAATTGTAGTTCCAGTCATTGTATTCTGCATAGACAAGCACTTGCGATGAAGCAAATGCCGTCTAATCTAAAATTAGTTATGGATGAAGCGGTAAAAATAATTAATTTTATCAAATCACGACCACTACAATCCCGATTGTTCTCATTATTGTGTGAAGATTATGGCAGCAAACATAAAACACTGCTGCTCCATACAGAAGTGCGATGGCTGTCTCGGGGAAAAACTTTAACAAGGCTATTTGAACTTAGAGCCGAGTTACAAATGTTTCTTTCAGCAGATACTTCTTTTAATTTGAAGGACCGTTTGTATGATAAAACTTGGTTGTTCCGATTGTCTTTTATGGCGGATATCTTTCAAAAACTTAACGAATTAAATTTATCATTGCAAGGTAAACAGACAACAGTGTTTCAGGCCTATAATAAAATAACTACTTTTAAAAGAAAATTAGATTTTTGGATCATTTGCATTGGTAAGAAAGAAATAGAAAGTTTTACGTTACTCACTGAGTTTGTTAGCGAAAACGACTCAGAAATGTTTGAAGATAATGTGTTTGAAGAATTGGTCCAATATCTCAGTTCGATGCGCGCATCTTTTGAAAAGTATTTTCCCGAAGAACACAATACAAAAATTAAAGTGAACTCCTGGATTCATAATCCTTTTTTACCCAACTTGGAAAAGCCTGAAAACATGTCAAATGAGATATATGAATCTCTTTTAGAAATGTCATCAGACACAAGTATGGAGTCATTGTTCAAAACGACGCCTCTTAATGATTTTTGGTGCAGAATCCAAGATGAATATGCAATGCTTGGCCAAATGGCTCTGGATATTCTTCTCCCGTTCCCAACTACATATTTGTGCGAAACAGGATTCTCTACCTACGCAGCCACGAAAACAAAATATCGCAATAGACTGGACGCCGAAGCTGATATGAGACTCCAACTTTCTTCCATCAAACCTGATATCAAGCAATTGATGAAAAATAAAAAACAGTTTCATACCTCCCACTAGTTAGATTTTTTCTTTTTTAATGTTTTCTATTATTGTCCTTACCAAGTGGTGAAGTAAATAATAATTAGTAACGGATACATTGTACTTTTATTATGCTGATTAATATAGAATACACTTATAAAAATAATTGTTTTATTGTAGGGTTCCATCAAGTATTTTGCTTCCCAAAAGGGTTCCGTCATTTAAAAAGTTTGAGAACCACTGCCCTAGTCAATGCTATATCAAACTACATGGTTATAAAATAAAAAAATCGACATACATATTAAGACGGATTCACGATATTTCGTATATGCATAACAACCTATGTACTAAAATCTTGTTTCAATAAACTTATTATTCTAAGGTTTCAATACGTATAGAATTAGTGGCGAAGAAATTAATGGTTGCTTGTTGACTCGAACCCTCAAAAGAAACCTTTAAAAATCTAAAGAAAATATAACTAGAAAAACTCTACTCGAACCCGCATCCTTTGCTAACCGGGCGAATGCACTGACCAATTATGCTACCGCGGTCCTGATGGCCGCGTCGAAATTCCTCTAGCCATTCTTAAGCTGCAAGGCAGCATTGTAGCTCTTCGCATTGTAAGTAACCCACAATGTCAAATAAATTCTTTTACAAGTATTAAACATTTGAATGAAGAAATAGCAATTATAGTTATATTTTTTTAAGCATGTAACTGCTTGATGTTTAAATCTAAAGAAAATATAACTAGAAAAAATATTATTATTGGGGGTTCCCTACAATGCGAAGAAAAGGCGCTGCCTTGCAGCTTAAGAATCGTTAGAGGAATTTCGACGCGGTCATCAGGGCCGCGGTAGCATAAATGGTCAGTGCATTGGCCCGGTTAGCGAAGGGTGCGGGTTCGAGTATATTTTCTTTAGATTTAAACATCAAGCAGTTACATGCTTAAAAAAAATAAAAATTATAACCTTTAAAAAGGTCATTTGGATTTTGGTCGGTATGTTTTCGTAACTATCTGTACGATGGCGCCGCGTCGTTTACTTTGTACATCGCACATGCTATGTTTCAAAGTTAGTGAGCAACGGATTATTATTCTAATTACGATTTCAGAATCAAGTCAGAATCTTTAATCAGTGTATCCTACCGGTGCTAACTCATGGCGCCGAAACCTGGATATTCAATAAAGACATTCTAAGCCAAAAATAGCTCAGAGGGCAATAAAGAGAAAATTGGTACGAGGTGACAATAATGGACCGCAAAACAAATAAATGGCTCCGAGAATAATGAACAAAGCAAAGCCGCAGATGTAACGAAACGAGTAGTGCAGCTCAAATGGAAGTAGGCTGGACATGTAGCCCGAAACAAAAATTCTTGGTGCAATCGTCTACAAGAACGTAAGCCGTGGGGTAAAAAGCGCCCGCAAGTAAGACTACAGATGCGCTAGAAAGATGGCGTGAGAAGGTTGCAGGCTCGAATTGGATACAGAGGGTATAATAATTCGCGGTGAATACGAAAATTGTTGTAGGAGGCCTACGCCAAAAAACAAACAAAAAAATAGCTGCGAGGAAATGTTTAGCCAGATGAACAATAAGACGTATTTGTTTACAAAGGTGTTTTTGCATTTTGTTGTGACGAAACCAGACCAAGCTTGTATTTGTTAAGATGTATTGTACTTGAAACTCCTAAGAATTGTAAGATGAATAAAAAAAAAAGATGAAAGATAAGTAGAAAGTAATCGGACGTTGTTGAAAGAAGTTTTCTGGGATTTTTCTGAATAAGATTGATTAATCCATATCGTAAAGTATAAAACCATGTTTTAAAGTTGTTTACCACTATAAATACTAGGGAAGTCAAAGAACCGGTATTCAATAAAATTAGGCTTGCCAAATGGCCGGGAAATCGGGATTGTCCCGGAATTTTGCGTCTTGTCCCATGTCCAGTAATTAGACCATATTTTCCCGGATTCCAATAATTCTGGAGGGTGATGAGGAGTTTGACTTGATGCTTTATTTTTCAGCCCCCTTCCCTCCCCTGGAGTGGAGTTTAACGACGGAATGATTGTTCTCGCAAAGTATGATTAGAATAAAGGCAATCAATATATATGTACTTAAGCTATGATGACCGTTAACCAGTTGGGCAATGCAAATACTTGTATAATATTGACAATATTACCAAAAAGGAAAAATCCTAACTAAAAATTAAATCATCTCTTTTCATAAAAAATATTATCATTAGCTTCAACCCTAGGACTATTTAAGCGGAAATTTCTCAGTTTTCCAATAAGTGCTTGCAACTTTCTCTCTGTCTTTGTTTCTACGTTTTTGCTCAATTAATCTTTCAGAAGGGCATTATTGTGAGAGCGTTTTTCTGGGATGATGGAAATATTCTCGTTAGGGGCTTGGGCTTGCAATGTGAATGGAACTAATGAGGTGGGAACTTTGTTATTACCTGAGTGTGGGTTATTACATGTTATCTTATGATTCGTTGTTATACATACTCATAAGTAATCAACTAAACTAATGGATATTTTTCGTACAAATATCTAGTAAAATATATTATTAAAATACTATAAAAGGAACTGGATACTAGTGTTTAACACTTTCTTCCTGGACATAGATAACCGAACATAAAAATTGCTGAAACGAAAAAGTAAATTTACGTGACCGAAGAGATGACAAAACCAAACCAGCCATGCTTTATACACCTGAATCTTAGAAAAATCCCTGAGTAATTGTCTTCGTTGAGAATGGGATTCGTTGCCATGCATTTTTATTCTGCAGCACTGTTATGTTAAGTGTCTTTAAAGCTAGGGTAAATTGGCATTTAATAGGTAAGCGCTCTTTATCAAAGCGTAGATAGTCTCTAGCAGACGATTTACATTTTTGTAGAAAATATTTGGTATCACTATTATTTCTTTCATAATCACACACACTTCGTAAGAAGAAAGAGAGGTAATTTACTGCAGATTTTTCCTTGAGCTCCTGGGGATGTTACACTACTCATTAGTGTTGTGATCTTACAATAAGGAAAGTGTCCAGAGCTTCACGGAGTAGAGGAATCCAGTTCAGGCTGGTAAAGTAATCGAAGGGTGAAGGTACCTGAAACGGCTAGTTTATCTGCTGAATGACCTGTCTTTGATACTAAATTCTACACACACTTACGTGGGTTGCAACTATTTGTTTAGCCCTGTGTACAGAATCTTTATTATTCTATGCCACACACTAACTTACCACTTGGTGTATATATATACACCTAGACTTAACTACCTAAAATACCTACTTCGAAATACGTGCTCATAATAATATATACGTGAATATTTTTCAAGGCCAGTACAGTTTGGTCTGCACTTTGCTATGCTACACATTTTTTATAATATCCAGACGGTCTGATTTTTATTCTGAGCGTATTCTCTACAAAGCCTTGACGGTCAATATGAATTATTGAAAACTGACATGAATAATAATGTCCTCACTTTTTAACTTCTGTCATATTAGATAAATGATTTAATATTCTCCAAATATGTACTTATTGAGTTTTTTAACGAAGTATTTAGTTCCTATAGATGAGTATGTAGGATTTGTTTAAAATAAGTATAAATGTTAAGAAGTATAAAGAAACTGTGTACATCCTAGTAGGAAAGAAAAACCGACTTCAATGGTTTAATTAAGACTGATACTTAACGCAAAGCTTCTAGCAATGTTGAACAATATCACCTGATCCCTCTCAAACATAATAAGGCAAACCAAACCAATGAAGATATAACTCGAGGCGCCTCGAAGTATCTTCCTTTAAGAAAACACGGGAATAAAGGTGCGTATACCGTTTCACTGTGTTTAAAGTTTTCCGTACGCTTTTGTTTATTGTGCCTACACGTTAACTTCAAAAGTATACGCGGTTTACCCACTCCTCGGTTGTTCATTGGAGCGTCACAAAATTGTAATTAATAACAACACTCACGGAGACTATAATTAAGGGTGCGTTAATTATGTTACTAAATTCAAATTTTACGCAGAGTATGTTTATTACTATCATTAGCTTATTAATGCTGCTGATGGGTAGAAACGTAGATCTAATAGCCCGTAACCAACAACTGAAGATTAAGAGCTCGGGATGATTTGGGCATCCATTCACTGACAGGCCTTTGATATCGTTAATAAAATTAACACTGACGGAATATTCTGGTTTGACGTTTCTCTAAAAACTAAGTTATATATCCGACCTCATTATATTTGGGGTGTAGTCAATCACTATAAATGTGTTATCTAAAGTAGTTTGCATTATATTCAATACAGATTTAGACATTTTATTATATTTATTTATTTGGGATAACAACAGCCATCAGTCTAGTTTCACATTTTTGGTTTACAGTTACATGTAAGGCCAATAACAGTAACCCACTATTAATTTTATTATACAAAAAGAAACAGTTTAGTACCACACATATCCAAAATATATTTAGATTTTTTTTTTAAATTTCGTTAACATTTTGTAATGCTTAAGGATGTAAATAAAATAAAACTAAAACTAACTGACAGACAATGAAATCGTTTTTAAACTATTGATAAATAAATATTAAATTTTTAGTATAATATTCTTTGTCAATAGTTTATTATTTATTAATTTTGTGTATATATTTTGAAGACGAATTTCGAATTATTAGGAATAAGTATGTATTTACAACAAGAGACCTAACAATATTGATTTGATATTTAGTATACGGTATTGAGTAAACGGTTGCAAATTATTTACTTTGGTAATTGAAACTATTGTTGCCCTTCATAAAATGATACCTTTATCCAAAAACGGAAGGTTAATCTCTTTTGTCATGGTACCCTTGGCATTGAAACATTTTCTATCTTACCCATTAGAAAATTGAAATGGTTAATAAATGATAGGTAAACAGACGTCTTTTGCTGAAACAAATTCGCTGATGTTCGTCGAATCCGGAACCCGACCTAACCCAATACGTAGGTACTCTTTTACCATTCCCGTACCCACCGACCGCGCTACAGTGAATAAAACATGCTCCCTCAAATAAATGCATCGTCTACATCACTCATGCTTTCTTTGAATCATGAGAGTGTGGAAATAAAAATGAAAAATTACTGTCAAGTTTGATACAAACAGTAGGTATCATCGTTATTATCTGCTCAATGGTGTACCCAGTGCCAGAGTAGTCTGGTGTAATACTATTGTTTTTCAGAATCATGTGAAGCTATAAATGAAAAATTGCTGTCATTTTTGATACAAATCATTGTAATTATCTGCCTATTGATATCAAAAAGTATCTTTTTCAGAGTCATGGAAAATTATTTCAAGTTTACATTGTAGTGGATGGAAACGATTTTGAATTTTAGAAAAAAAATAAGTTGTTTTGCTCGATAGGTACTAACTATTGACTTAAGTGATTATTTAAGGTTTTATTATTATTGTGTTTTATTTGATTGTATTGAAATAACATTGAATCGATAAGCTTCAAAATAACCCTCAATTCCGAGTCTGACTTTTTCGTATTTCAGAATTTTTCATCATGTAAAGACTTGACGAACATTTCTGTCAATATATGTATGTTATGTAGATATACATAGTTTATCTAATTTTATGTCTTTTGATCTTTAGTCTTATAGATTCGGGCATCGTTACAACTAGCGGATATCCGCGTCTGTGTCCGTATAAAGTAGAATAATAGTTTTACATACAAACTTGCTTCACACCATAAAAATTGTATATCCCAAACTCGTATTATTAGATCATATTGTGTTTTTCAGAAAATAATATTAATTAGTAAAACATGATTAATGACCTCGACAAAAGGTTACGTGCAGAAACGGCAACATTTCGTGACATCTCAATACGTAGGCTCGATTATTAATTACCAAGTCACATGTTAGTGACAAATATAAAATTAAATGAAAAGTAAAAGAAGCAATACTAACTATATTACCGACTTGGCGATGTTTGGGTCTAACTATTACTAAGTAGTTATAATAAAGTTAAAGGGCCAACACAGTTTATATTTTCACTATTCAGATTATTTCTGGATTTGGAGGTCGAGGTTTTTTTAAAATCTCCATTTTTTTTAAATAGTAGTTTTTGTTACCATTTTGCCATTCCAAATTTAAATGTCACTATTACCTACCCAAGGGGACTTCCACACTTAGCTCCTTTGGCATTAAATAGTTCCTTTAAAATGGAGAAACGTGCTCCAAATGCCGGTGTTTTACAAATAAAGGTTGGTTAAGCTAGAAAATCTGTAAATATACAGCTCTTTACTATAAAAGGCAATTAAAACTTTTTGGGTGAAACGTTAACATGCTCTACTCGGTTAACATTTAATATTTTTTAAAATAATATTATAGTGTTGTAGATATTCATAATTTGATAAAATACTTTAATGTAATTTCAGTTCATAATGCATTAAAATATCAGCTGAATAAGATCGTATTACAATTGTTTCAAAGAAGAAAAGGCTCTAAAATGTTAAGGAAGAAGAATCGGTTGGGAACATCCGCATACATCCGATCAAAACAAACGAAAGTTTGAGGAAAATGCTTTGTATCATTTTAGGATGTTCGCATGAGAGAACGCGTGTTTCATTTTTATGTCTTATATCAAGTGTGGAATAAGCATTTTTCTTGATATTCGCGGTTTGTATTGTGTTTTGCTATTGTGGAGTAGTCTTTTAAACTTATCGATTATTTCCTACGCAGTGTTCGAGCAAGAGATCGGCATATAAAAATCTTACGAGTATTTTTTATCGCACATCTGTACGCGTAGGCCTTTCGTCTTTTGTCGACATAAAGAATATGTATAATAATGTATATTTACTGTATATTCCAGCCAAATAACAATTTTTTTGGTCTGAATCACTGATCGAAGTTGCGGTTCATTGTTAACTAGGGAAACTGACTACCTTAAAAATCAGTACACTCTCATAATTCTCTCCACGAGAAACCAAAGATATATTTTGTATTATATTATTCCACTTCCTTTTTAATGGATATATGATTATTTAAATAGTTAAAGAAGTTTCCACTTCGCATGCTTCTAAACGAACGAAGAAGGCTCTCAGAACTTTTCTACTTTAGTGTGATCACTGAACTGGATATTGACGTAATTGGGATGTTTCTTTTATTGAACGTTTTATGGTGTTTTTTATTTAATCTTTATTCAAAGGCTTTAATCACTGGGAGAAATATTAATTATGCTTTATTATTCCTATTGCTAAAAAAATAATTATTAAATTGTGCAGCTACTTTTGATGTCGGTGTAAACAAAAATAACATTACATAACCCTGCCTCCCTAAGGTTCACTTACAGTTCAAATAATTTGCGTTTGGCATCAATCCGTACACACTCCAACAAAGTGTGATATGTATCCCCTCTAATTAAGACCACACGTAGTACAATTGGGAGGGTCCATCATTTTCATCATATGACCAAACGCATTCGGTGGAATGAGTATGTCTCTCATACTGGTAACTATTAACTGCCTGCTCATTCAAATCCTAGATGGTTCAGCCTGGACTGTTTTGTACCATATCTTGCTCTTCAGATCACCCAATAAAATATTCTTTCACAGTTATTGTGTATTTCTTTTTTAAACTCTTATAAGATACCCATACAGAAAGGCATGTGGTGTGTGTGTTTTAAAACGTTCAATCAGTGTATTCTTTTTACACACAAATTGATCAATAATGGACTTCAGCAGTTGTCCATTAAGCCTTGATTAATTACTTAATTATCTTGATTAAGAACAGTCCTTAAATTAAGCCGACACCTTCAAAAATTGCTGAGTGGATTAAGAAGGCTCTGACTGATCCTGTTAGCCGAAATTTGTTTCAATATTGATTTGAAATTGGATTGTAGGGACAATGATTACTATGGATGGATTGAATATCCATGTTCCAGTTAAAACCAGTTTTTAGATAGAAAGCGTTTTCCCTAGTTAGAACTACTTTTACCTAAATGTCTTTGTTAAAACTAGAATTGACTAATGCTCAAAATGGAATATCAGTTAAAACTAGTTCTTACTAGACAACACGCGTTTTTCCAAAGCGAGTCAGTTAAAACTGTTTTCAATAACCACTCCACCTGAATAACCTATAACAGGTGTTCAAAATATTTACGGATCAGGTTATGGACCTATAACATACATTTAAATAAATAGAAAAAAAAAAACAAAAATTAAGTAAATATGTCATTGTCATTTTTACGATATTTCAGCATAATATGCTTTGACAAAAATTTAACTATTTATTAACTGTTTTTTACCTACTTATAAACTTGTTTATATATAACTTACTACCCTGCCACAAATTAACTAAAACTGAAGAATTTATTATAATTGGACTTTATTACAAGTAAATATGATTAAAAGTCCTTTAAATAACTTTTTAGTAATTTAAGTATTTCGAAAGTAGTGTGCGTTACTTTAATTTTTCTTAGGCTTTTGTCGCTTACCTTAAACTGTTCTTATTGTTTTTTATTATTGATTACATTAAGTAATCACACCTTTTTGAGAAAAAAAATACGTAAGTACCATGCTATTTTCTAAGTTATAATATTTTTGTTGGTTTTTTAAGATATCGTTTATCTAAAAGTTCACATAAATATAAGACTTTTACTATAAACATAACTTAAAAAGGATAAGTACATATAAAGTTATAATATCTTTTCTAATTTTCAAATTACTTTTTTGCCTCCCCTTAAAAATTGGCTTTTGGCGGTTACGGTAATTCCTATTACAAGTGACGATATGACTCTGTGTCCTAGATCTTTATAATAAACATTTTTAAAACTATATCTTGTTTTTTTAAAATCCCAAATTAGTTTCTCTAGTTTTAACTAAAGCTCGGAGGGACAACTAGTTTTATCTGAAAATCAAATATATCAGTGGTAAATTCTAGTTTTGACAAGTTATTTCTAGTTTTAACAAAGGTATTTAGTAAAAACTAATTTGAACTAGGGAAAACGCGTTCTATCTAAAAACGGGGTTTTAACAGTAACATACATAATTTATCGAGAAGTATAAAAACGAATAAGTTCGAGTCGGATTTGTCCGCCAAGGGTTCTGTTCGCAATATAAATGGCCTCATCTTTTATTATGTTAACTTGGAAGTTTGATTTTTACAGCTTTAGACCATAGACTTGAGTATTTGATTTATATTTCAACACCGCCGCGATTCCGCCACGCGTTCCCGAAATAAAGGACAAAGGTCTTGACGGCAGACGGACAACAAAGTGTTTCTATAAAGGTTCCGTATTTTCATTTTGAGGTACGGCACCCTAAAAATAAATAATACCAACAATACTTTAATTTTAATTTATTATTTTATAAAATTGTGCGGCAGTACTCATCAACTAATCGTAAACTAGCAAATTATCTAAATTCATTTTGAATTTTATACCAAGCACAAAGTCAGTTTGATTTTTTTTACAGATTTAGGTAACTTTATATGTTTTGTACCAACATACCTATGTTTTGAAATAAAACATTTCACTTGTATTAACAACATAAAAATAAATAGTGAAAACTCGACTTGTGGAACAATGAGCTAGAAGTCCGACGTTGGGGAACTTCTTAGATAAGCACGTAATGATCCCCCGTCTGCAAACACCAACTTAAGGATGACTCACGCTACACTGTGCCTGGTCCAGGGCGTCGGCCGTCGCACGGTCAACTAATTCAATTCAATTCAATTTATTTGCATTAAATAGGGTACAAATAATGGTGTTACATTTCATCTCAGTTGTCTCTTAACCTATTTAGTCATATAAAGATAACATGCAAATTTTTCTATTAAATTACCTATATTAATTACCTATATAAATGTCAATAATTCTTATTATAATATTTTAATTATTCGATGTCGTCAATTTATCATGTCCATAATTATCTGAATGTCATAATTAGAATGGTCTTGTAAAGAATCAGAATTAAATGTTATATTTAAACCCATTAAGCATGTCTTTAACCCATGCATCAAATCCTACCATAATTCATGAACTCAACCATACTGTAAAACGTGTTTTCATTTAACCACTTACGAAGTTTTGACTTGAACTTATTAAAGGTTTGGCTTTTAATTTCTTCTGGAATTTGATTATAAATTTTAATTGCCATCGCCGGTGCATTTGTTTGGAATCGTTTTGTTTTCGGAACTATGTCCATTTTTATTTTATTAGGATACCTCAGACTTCGATCTGTTACATCTTTTGCGACTGTATACAAATGGTAGTGCTGCTTTACAAAAGTTGCTACTTCGAGAATGTACAAAGAAGTCAAAGTTAAAATATTTAGGTCCTTAAAATATGTTCTACAAGAAACATCCGGGGCTATATTACAAATTGCCCGTATACACCTTTTTTGGCATACAAACACTCTTTTAATGTCCGTGCCATTTCCCCAGACTATAAGACCGTATCTTAATATCGTTTCCACATAAGCATAATAAGCTGTGATAGCTGTGGCTTTATTTGCAACTTTTGATAATTTATGCAGAGCAAAGACAAACGAACTTATTTTTTGCTAATTTTATTTATATGTTCCTTCCAATTTAAACATGGTTCTATTATTAATCCTAGGAAAATCGTATTATTTACATGTCGAATTATTTTATCATTAAATTTAATGTTAACTGTTTTATTTTTATAATTATTAAAATTCATTAAATTAGTTTTGTCCAAGTTGATTTGTAAATTATTTTCTGAAAGCCATTTGACTATAGTTATCAGTGTGTTTATAATTTCAGTTTGATGTTCCTTTAAGGAAGCACTTTTATCCGACGTTACAATAACTGATACGTCATCAGCAAAAAGTATTGTCTTATGCTTTATAATTTTAGGTAAATCATTTATGCATAGCAGAAATAAAGGCGGTCCAAGAACACTTCCCTGAGGGACGCCGGAACATTTTTCCTCTAAATCGGACTTATAAGTGTGTTCTACTTGTTTCCAATTTAGTTGTTTTGTTTCTACAAATTGAGTACGATTTTTTAAATACGTCTCTATCCAACTTAAAGCGGGACCCCTAATCCCAGTGTTCGTCAGCTTTGCCAAAAGTCGGTCATGTGATACACAATCAAAAGCTTTCGACAGATCCAAAAATAGAACAGACGTATAATTACCAGTGTTCACATTCCGTAATATTTCATCAACCATAAAGAACGCTGCATGACTTGTACATTTTTTCTTCTGAAAACCATACTGATCTTCACATATTATTTTAAATGTGTTGAAAAATGACAAAAGACGCTGATGCATGGCCTTTTCAAAGATCTTAGAGAATACTGATACTAGAGTGATAGGTCTATAGTTTGATATGTCAGTTTTATCACCTTTTTTATATAAAGGCATAACTTTTGATACCTTTAGTTTATCTGGAAATGTTCCACACTCAAATGATAAATTTATTAAGTAAGTCAACACTTGTTTTAGTTCGTCAGTACATGATTTCACTACATTAGTACAAATAGAGTCATAACCTTCAGCTGGCGAATTTTTCAGAGTCATTATAATTTTGCTTGTGTCATTTTCACCAACCGGAGTAAGGAATATGGAATTTTTTGATAGTGCCGTAGAAGTTACAGTACTCTTTTTTGCATTCATGCTTGTGCTTGGTATGCAAGTGAAGTGAAGTAATTATTCATGACAGAAGCAATTTTTTGTGGACTAGTGACTTCGATGCCGTTGTATACTATTTTATTGTATTTAGCCTACTTTGTTCAGATTTTATAATACTCCAGGTAGCTCTAGCTTTATTTTTACTATTCATTACAATTTTTGTATTTGTGATTCTTTTTGCATAATTTGTTGCATTGCATTGCATTTGCATAATTTGTTGCATTGCATTTTTTGAATAGCTTGTTGTATTTTAGGTATTTAATTTTGTCTGAATATTTTTTGGTTGTGTAATATTTATATCGTAGTACACGTTTTGTATTACAACTTTTATGTATTCCCTTTGTTATCCAGACTAATTTATTTGAATTTGTAATTTTTATCTTTACTATCGGGAAACAAAGAACGTAAATAAGACAAAAAAGCTCATAAAAACGATCAAAAGCATTATTTAGATATTTATGCTCATACACCTCTGAGAAAGAAAGGCTTCTTAGATGATTTTTAAATTTACTAATATTATCTTCTGAATAACAACGTTTGTAAATAAAAAATAAACTAGGACTTTGCTTTCTGTAGTCTACTTGAAATTTTAATATTTGTGCGGTATTGTGATCAGACAATAACAATGGCAGTATAAAACCCTCTGCGTTACAATGACTAATGTTACATATATTATCTTACTAGCGACCGCCCGTGACTTCATACGCGTGGAGTTAGTTAGAAATAAAGGTTCACTACTCGTTCCCCGTAGGTGATAGCGTGCTAATATGTAGCCTGTATGCTGACCCGACTTCTTAATAATATTCGTGCCAAATTTGAAGTAAATCCATTCAGTACTTTTTGAGTATATCCCGGAGATACATACACACAAACAGACAAAAATTTTAAAAACTATATTTTTGGCTTCGGTATCGATTGTAGATCACACCCCCAAGTATTCTTTATTATATGTATAGATATGGACACACTCACGCTATACCGAGCGGTAAGCGAGTGGTTTGTTTGGTTCACGCTATGTTCGGGTCCAATACGGGCTAGCGTGAGCCATCCTTTATTTCATAATTTTCATTTCGTCTTCAGGCAGTATAATATTCTTGTTTTTTACAGGGAGCAGCAAATTACTTAACACCACCTTCTTAAAACGTAAACTTATAGATGAAATTGTCTATATCATTGATATATATTCTTTAAACTTCGTTGGTCACTCATTTCCATATTTAAGATAATTATGTGTAATTATAACTTAATTGATTAATCAAAACTTAAGTGATCGTTTTAAACATATTATTGTTTAGTATCTCCTTACAGGAGTTATGTTTTTTTTACCTCATTTTTTTTACACTCTCACCAGTTAGCCTAGCCCCAAAGTAAGCACTATAAGGCTTGTGTTATGGGATGCTAGGGTAACGGATAGAATACATATACTGTACATATATAAGTATATTTATATAAATACATATTAAATATCCATGACTGGAGTACAAATGCTCGTATTCATCACACAAACATCTGCCCCCACTGTGATTCGAACCCGAGACCTCTCGAGTCGGCGACAGCCATGAAACCCGGCGTACATTTAATTACCAGTAGGGACAAAGTTTTAGGTTATAGCATGTATCTGAATTCGAAAAACCACTAAGAAAGATTTAATTTAAGATTTGAAGTAATGCAAATTGCTTCGAAAAAATATTAATGTAATATCTAATGGATTTAACACGCGCATAGGTTCAATGAAAAAAATTCATACCTCCTTCGCCGTTCGCAAATAATGGGCGTGAGTTGAATGCGGTAAATATAGATTAAATGCCATAGATTGCATATAAAGCGACGGACACACACAGAATTTTTATAATAACCTACTTTCCTCACATCAAAAAAGCTCTTCTTGTTGATAACGGATCGTAAGGAATAGATATGTACGTATATATTGCTAATGCATGAGATAGACCGACTACGAGGGTTTCACATATTTTCGTAGCATTCCTTGCTTGTAGCAATATTCGTAGTGAAATAGTTAAGTACTGTTGACTTTACATCGCATGCAAAGGTTTTTCACACTTATTTTATAGCTATTAACGGGATTGTTACCATGTACCTTGTTTATGAGTCTCTTAATAGCTATAATGTAAGTGACCATTAAAGTTTAAAACAATATATTTTATGTACAATTTCGCTTGTTTATGACGAGCATACCAAAGTTCTATGAGATTTCGTCGAAACCTCATTTCATTTTCATTAAACATTTAAGGACTGCTCCGGGTAGGTAAAAGTGTTAGAAATGCAGATTTCCTGCGGAAAACTCGTAAAGTTAAAATGAGTTTTTTTGTTATTATCCCTAAACATATAATTGAAATTGCAAAATGATGATTTCATTTTAACAATTCTTTAAAAATACCAATTTAACATCCAGTATACACTCGGGCCACAGCTAAGAATCGGCTTTGCAAGCCGCGCGCAAACAATGTATATGGTGAGCGGACAACTACCCACCTTCTGCCCCGACTTATTAATAAATTGCCGACAGAATTACGAGACAACATCACACATATGAATGTAAATTGTTGAAAGATTACTTTCTGAATTTGCTGTAACTCAATTGTATATCATTATACATAATACTATGTTATATGTAAGGCAATTAAAATGTAAACTCCGATAGCGAAGTATAAACCTTTGTGGTTTTAGATGTTATCGCATGTCATTGTTTAATGCTATTCTGAATATGGTAATAAATAAAACAAAAACTTTATAGTATCAATTGTTTAAAGTATTGATAGTTTAAATTACAGTTTCGTAAAGAAGTTATAGTAATAATATAGGCGGATACGAATACATACATATACATAGGTTTTTATAATGAGTAAATGACTTTCATGTTCTTCTTATTTGCAGTGTATGATACTCGTAAGTACTTTTATAAAAGATAATAATTCCTCATCCCTCTTATCTATGAGCCGAGAATATGTTTATATGTAATTTGAAGAGCCCCATGTGGTAGAACATGCTGCGTAATATAAAATTCCATATTAAGTAGCGCTTACGTAAAGATTTATTATATGAGTAACTAAAAACTCTCTCAGTACTAGAAAAAAAGCTAAACTACGATTCTAAACCCTGCGTGAGAATATCGCGACTTATATAAGATACGATGATAAGCCGTATAAAGAAATGGCGCAAAGTAATGCCTATTTGTAAAACAAAGCGGAGGCAAATTCGATTTGGCCTTGGGCCATGTTAAAAAGAGCTCGCTGGTGTTGAGGGTGAGCCCATAACGGAGTTACTGCTGTTTTATAAGCGTAGCGCGAAAATTGAGCATCATTACATTAATCAGAATGGTGCTAATGTTCGTTACTTTTGAGATGTGGTTTGGCATCGCACGCAACAAAAAGAATTACAATTTGACTTGTGCATTATGTACGATAGATGTAAGATAATTAGTACGGTAAATATACTCGTACAACGTCATGCACTAATCAAGTGAGCATTAAAAGTACATTAGGATGAGATTGACATCTATATTAATTTAACTGAAGTAGGGCATAGTGAATTCTCCGCTCGCATTGGAGCATTTTTTCCGTCATTCCGAGCATGCCGTCTGGGGAAGTAACCTTAAAGAAGACTACAATAAAATAACAGTTCCTTTTGGTGGTGTTGTTTTTCTGTCAGTGTGTCAGGTTCTAGGGCTTCACGGGGTAGGGAATGGGGTCAGAGTAGGCAACGGCGCGAGTGATAATCTTTGTATCGCAAGCGTCTACAGGCAATGGTGGCCACTCACTCCGAGTCTTGCCTGAAACTTTGGCCGAGTTGAATATTGTTTAGTATTTTTTTCTTTGAATTTATAAACCGTGAAGATTAATCCTTAAAATATAAAATATTATATTAATGTCTAGATCTTGTCTCCGTATACTTGATAACAACTTTATCCGAGTACAGAGAAAAAAAATATAAACACAGGTTTTGAAAATGTTTTATACTTTTCTTACAACCGAGAAATGTTAGCGTCTAAATTATTGAAACAATAATCACGCTTACAATAGCTTCTTTGTCTTGGTAGACATTCACTATCTGCAAGGTGAAATAAACAGTCGGTTTTTATTCGTATTTAGCCTATCTAAGACTACTATATTGCGATACCCTGACAGGGTTCATGTTAGGTACTTTATGCATTTTGTGACTATCTATGTGACCACATGAGTGCAATAAATTGAATTGAATTGTATTAATATAAACATGAAACACAAATAACGTAAGTTGTAGCGTAAGCTTTATAGAAAATATTGAAGTTAACCTCAATCTTAAAACCGTAACAAGAAAAACAAGCGATGTTTGTAAATAAATAGATTTTCCAGATCACAAAGTTCCAGGATCGATGTGGACGGGTCATCCCGTGTGCCAACTAGGCCGTGACGCTGTATCGTCCGACCCTAAGGAATTGCCATTCGAAATCCCGATGTGTGTATTGAATTATGTGACATATGACACAAACACAACTGATAGCTTTATTGCCGCGGCGGAGACATTCGCATCTTTTGTACGTGCCGTATCGTAATCTTTTACGGTCACAACGCGATTTGATTTCGTGTATTGTTGAATCGATTAGGGGTTTCGTGGATTTATTCTTATCGTTATTCAACAATTGTACAAGACTTACCTATATTCATTTGGTTGGTTTGTTCCAACAAGGATATAAATGTTTTTTTTATAACGAGGTAGGCAAATGACTTTACCCCACCTGATGTTAAGTGGTGATAAAGTCCAAACGCGAAGATAGCTGGTACAGCAGTTATAAACTGCTACACCAACCATTCTCACGTTGCCGGCCTGCAAAAAGGTTTCTCTACGCCTCTCTTATAGGACGCCTTATCTTAAAGGACCTCAGATTATAGGAAGGAGGGAACACGTGCTCGGGTAAAAAATTGCACTTACGAATAGTACGACAAAGAAATGAGTTGCCAAAGGAGATTGCTCAGCTTCCATACATGTTTGGCCTAAAAACCAATAACCATGAAAAATTGTTTCCTAGATTCGAAATTATATATACATTACCGTAGAAACGAATATTATCGACGGCCACTCCTGAGAACTTCTATAAACCATATACACTGAATGATTTTGAGGTTATGTTTGCAAATAGGCACATAGGTATTAGAATAATAAAAACCAAATAACTTATATAGGAAAATAGGGCAATCAAGCCAAGTACCGATATTATGTATTAGATTCAGGTATATAGAGCATGTAAAATAACAGATAATTGCCTGTTTTTAAAATTAATGCACAAGAGTAAGTTTTAAAATCATGATTATGCCATTGCGACTTTCAGAAGCAATCTTGTTTCATTTGACAAGTGTCTAACACTAATTACACAAACAAAATGCATGTCAAGGAACTGGTACCTGCTTACCTATGTTATGAGAAACACGGAACTGATATCATAATTTTATAAAAACCAATAGGATATTTTCTTAGTAATAATTAGGTTTATAATGGTAAAAGGTAATTCTAATGTAATAATATATTGCGTAGGTTCATGATAGTTCTGATCAATGTGTGAAATATGTATATTCTTGACATAGCTTAAATATTCTGATAAGGTAAATTAATGAAATAAAACAACTTAAGTACTTTTATGTTGCGTTTAATATTACATATCATCTACATTTTGAATTAAAATATCATCGAAATATTTTATCAATCTTTACAAAATAGATTTGTTTTGATGTTATATAAACAACCTCGATCAGTCTTTGTGAATGTTACTACACCTATAGCCAATAAAAATGATTCGTATGTTTTCCAAACCGGTAAAAATAGAAGTCCTTTTTTAAAATTAATATATTATTTAAAGGTGGCCGTTAAAATCAAATGACTGTAAAATAAAGTATAAATTACGCCAAGAATTACTGTATATGTCAATATTTTATTTGCATTTAGGCCAATTTGACCAATCTCCTTTCTTTATTCATGTAGGAATAGTTGCCACAGTAAGTCGGTGGCAACGTAACCAGCGCGCGTGGTCCTCTGAAGAAAAGGTGATGGATGGATAAGAGAGATTAACTCCTAATAATGTTCTTCTAAAGCTGCGTACGGATAGCACGTTTCAGGGCTACGCGGTCCCTGAAACCCCATATAAATACTTGTAGCTACGCTAACCATCCAAGAGTTGCTGTCCGTACGCAGTTTAACGGTACAACTTAAATTCATATTTTTTTTATGAAACGAAATAAATATAATTATAAAAAGGTTAGGAAAGAGATTTACAAAAAAGCTTTACCAAGCTGAGTTAAAGCTAAATATGTATTAAAGAATGTTAAATCAATAAATAAATTAGTTACCGTTAGTAAATAAATAAACAATATTTTAACACACACTGCGTTATATTTAAAATTGACTAATACATGTAAAAATCCATGACTTACGTAAAAATGCCGAAAAAACCGATCGTATTCATCACACAAATATTCCCCACCGTGATTCGAACCCGGGACCTCGAGCCACTCGAGCCCCGGAGGTCGTCAATAAAATCATACCATTGCTTGTTTCAAAAGTAATGGAGAATTAGATAAGAAACAATATGGCAAGAACCTTCTATGTGCTATTTTGTAAGAACAATACTCATTTTTTTTCGGTGTGATTTGAAATTCGTATTCTTATTTCAAATCACAGCGCGGATTCCACGATATGAAGTAAGTTTGTTCATTATAGAACAGGAGCTCTACTCTCTTTCTCCGAAACGAAGTTTCGGCAACGAACGAATTTTAAACGAAATTTCGCCAGTGACTCTATTTCATCTTCGAACCCACACATAAATAAAGTTCAGAATCACAGACAATTATCGTGAACGAATGGAATGAGTTATGATTGTGAGTTCTTTTTGTCTACACTTTTTAGATAACGTTTTTTACTTCAAAACAATATCACTTTATGACAAAAATTTTGAGGGACATTAAAACAACCTCTTTTGACAATGTTAGCCGACTAATTTGTAGAGTTTTCATATTAAAAAATGATCCTCACGCTAAGCATCCTTAATTAAAAATACTGTATTTGTTATATTAGGTTTAATTTAAACAAAAATCGAAAAGGTAACACTTTTCATTTCGTCAATCTGTCAAAGTTTTGTGAATTAGAGTAGGCTTGGAGAATTTAAATGTCAAACTATTTTCGGACGAACGAATTTTCGAAATGAAATAGAAACATAGTAAGGAACATGCGCGAAATTTCGTTTTTCGTTGAAATACAGTAGGTCTCCAGTACCCCTAGCACGAACCATTATCGAATTCGAATAGTTTGCAAACCGAAATGTCAATGTCAAATTTTGTATGGAAACTTGAGCAGCGGCGGCAAATTACGTAACGAAAACTAAAAATCAGTACACATTTGACAATGACATTTCGCACACGCAAACGATACGAATTCGATATTAGTTCGTGCTAGGGGTACTGTACACATTTGACAATGACACTTCGGACTCGCAAACGTTACGATTCGATATTGGTTCGTGCTAAGGGTACAGTACCCCTAGCACGAACCATTATCGAGTGCGAAATGTCAATGTCAAATTTTATATGGAAACTTGAACAGCAGCGCCACAAAGTACGTAACGAGAACTAAAAATCAGTACACATTTGACGATGACATTTTGGATTCGCAAACTATTCGAATTCGATAATGGTTCATGCTAAGGGTACTGCACTGCAAACAAAAAAATCAGTTGAAACTGCTATATTTTGATTAATTCATAATACATTATATGACATAATTTTGTAATTGTAATTTTAACAAATTGTAAATTTCCTTATTTGGTTATATGGAAAACATTAGGAGAAAATTTCGTTAGCACAATCGTACATAGTTTGTTATAAGGAAAGGTTGGCACCTTTCCTCTTTTGTCCTAGAAGTCACGTAGATAATTAAATATCCGCCCACAGGTCGAGCACTCAGGACCTGGGTGATTGACGTGACAAATTGCTTCTATTTTCACTGACGAAAATGGATTGTCCTGAGGGTTTGTCAATATCTAGGGCTATTATATCATTAAATACGTAAAACAGCCTAACTTTAATCATGTTTGTTAAAGAATACTGTCATTTATTTCTCAAATAAGAAATATGTGTTAATTCTTAAGATCATCATAATTATTATTATATTGTATTGATTGAAATGTTTATTACTTTTGCTTAAATAATAATCGAAGTAAATAGACTGATTTTCAGAATCATTTTGTTAATTATATTTGTACTTAATTCACAGTTCTTCTTGAATTTATTCTCAAAATAATTGTAAGATGTATCTAACAATGGACCCAGTACGGATCGGAGGGTGACTTTGGACTCAGTGCGGATTGGTGGGTAATAATGGACCCAGTGCGGATTGGTGGGTTATAACGGACCCAGCGCGGATTTGTGTGTAACAACGGACTCAGTGCGGATTGTTAGGTAATAACAGACCCAGTGCGGTTTGTTGGATTATAACGGACAAAGCGCGGATTGGTGGGTGACAATGGACCCAGTGCGAATTGGTGGGTGATAACGGACCAAGCGCGGATTGGTGGGTGACAATGGACCCAGTGCAGATTGGTGGGTGATAACGGACCCAGCGCGGATTGGTGGGTGACAATGGACCCAGCGCAGATTGGTGGTTTTATTTTCTATCAACAAATCTTCAGGTTAAGTTTATGATTTTCAGATCATTGGAGTTAAAGAAGTTCCACTTCAGTCGCGTGGTCATAAGCACACTCGCTTTTGTTTTACTAATATAATGTGACGTTTCAAATGATACACATCATACGCGACTACTGTAAAGCTCGCTCGTTTTTTATTTCACAATTTCTGTTTTTGAATTATTTATAATATCGATTCATACTGACGATTCATCCTATTGTCTAAGTTATTTTTAACTTTTTTGTACTTAATAATTTCATGCGATTCTCCGTTCATCTCTGGCTATGTAGCAGTAGCAGTCCAGTCTTTTTTCATGTTTTGTACTAAAATTTTAATCTACCTGTTACTCACACTTTGTTACTTTTAGCCGACGCTTTAAAAATATGACAATGCTTTATACGCATATGTTTGTAATCTTGCATTTCACTTGAATATGTCACTGTATGATGGCTCACGAATACGTGTATCTAATTTAATAAGGCAATGAAGTAAGTATACGGATGGAAAATTTTCAATAATCCTATGAAATTGCCGTTCTGCCTATTCCAAGGCCAATTTTTAATTTTTTCGCTAAGAATTTCTAAATTCGAGTTATTTTTATTTTTAAAATATGGAATTTTAAATTAAAAGGCATTATAGGCTTTGAGAGTCAAGCAGCTGTTACTGTATCTTTATTCATCATATTTCAATAAGTGTACGATGGAATGTAGAAGATAATGCAGACAAAAATCCTTGGGGCACGCGAGAAGCCTTTCAAGGTGCGAATTCCGAATGATGGATATATGCTTAGTCCATCCATCATTAGAATTAGAATATGTTATGTCAACAAGATCTAAGCTGTGAGGAAAATATGAAAATAATGCAAATAAAATGATAAAGATGTGAATACAGAGCATATAGGGTTATATTACTTAAACTAAAATTTTAATACTTACACTTAAACAGATTATTATTAAAAGCTTTTATTTTAATATTGTTGATTGAGGTTTCGGACCCTTTTACGGTCACACAAAATTCGTGGTTAATAATACGGCGAAAAACGGTGGTTTACTTAATCGACACAGGGTTAAGTAAACCGTTTAATAGATTAAGGTTCTATGTAAGTATTTACAGAAACATAAAATATATTTATCGTTACCTATTTCAATAAAATTCATCATTAATGAAAAATAATGACTTTGATTGACGCAGGGGACTTTTTTTACTAAGATGGAAACTTGTCATGTATTCCATGTTAGCTTAGGTATAACAGCATCCTTATTTTGCATTTTTAATATTAATACGCTGTGTATGTATGAAATATTATAATACATTAAAATGAGTCATAGATAATCTTGTACATTTTTCTTGTTTCTCTTTTTTCAAATATTTTATTGTGTGTGTACAAAAAAATAAATAAATCACTGAAAAAGCATTTGTTATATAAATCGAATTCATTACATAAGGATGTGTTTTCAAATATAGTTAAAGAGTATTCCAATTATTCTGAGATAATATCAATCAAAAGGATGCACACAGCAGATAGACCTCGTGGTGGGCTATATCACCCTTGTAAATTTGTTAATAGGGAAGGTGTATGTCCCAACATTAGAGACATCAAGATGATGATATCGATCTATTTCATGCTGTCGATTGATTAAGGCTTTAGCTACTCCGTAATTAATGTGGCAGAAACTATGTAGTCAAATTAACTAAGTTTATGGGTAGATACTTAACTTTGTAGCGAAGTTCAACATCGTCAACTTGGTAATGTCCAGCAAAGGTATTCTAGGAAATAGGGACTGTAATAACGGATGTTTCGTAGGATATATTTAACTGAAACTCTGTCTTACAGTGCCGCTACAGGCACTTTAACGCAGTAAATTATCAAATTTAGCAATTTTAACAATGGAAACTGTCTTATCTTCGGACAGTTTCATGAATTTTGATGAAACTTTGATGATAATATTAATAGCGTGTTATTTAAGTCCCGCAGGATTGGCTAGGAAAACTTTCATTGTAAGATTTGATTACAGACAAAGAACAAGCGAAACTAAATAAAATACTAGCAAAGTATTTAATCTGTGCATGAGACGAGATGCCTTGTGAATACATATATGAAAATCGTGTACATGTGTTATTATAATATTACATATAAGTACTTGTTTCTTCATTCATTTATGTATTTGGTTTCTATGTTTTGTTATTTAAGTATATTATCATCTCTGTCTTCAGTTTCCATTACTTTGTTTTGTTTTACTTTATATTATATGTATTGTTTTTATTTTATGTGTATGTGTCAACAATAAGAACTGTTAACAATAAAAACATTTTTCTTTCTTTCTTTCATTATATTCTCTCCGTGCTCTCCGCTGTCTGCAAGAGATCGCTTAAAGGTCGTAGTTGGCATATCAACTTGGAAAGAGATCGTCACCGTATCAACTCGTGCCGTTTAGTATTCTTTTTATGAAGCTTCCCACTGTAGCACCTAAGAATACTGAACGGCTTGAGTTGATACGGTAACGATACCTTTCTGAGTTTATATGGCTGCTGCAGCCATATAGCGATAAAGCTGACTGAAACACTGTTCATTTTATTATTTACCCCTAAATTTGAGTACTGTACCGTGTGTTCCCGATGAAGTATTGTATAATATTAAAATATTATGGGTCAGTATAGCTTAATATCAGTCGTTGCGTAAAACGGTATCAACTTTATGATCTCGCAATTCTTGCCATTTTATTATAGGTAACGTTGCAACCTACTAAAGCTCCTCCTTATGGGTCACTTAATCGTCATAAATATTTATCAATCAGTAAAAAAATATTGTGTTGACCCCATTTTAGTATTAATAATTAAATTCATCATCGTCATCATCAGCCTATTAATGTTTCCACTGCTGGAGCACAGGCCTTCCCTATGGATGAAATAGGGATATTGAGCCATTACCCACCACGCGGGCCCAGTGCGGATTGGTGGGTGCTAACGACTACAGATACAACCAGGACAGACGGCTTAACGTGCCTTCCGACGCACGGAGGAGCTCCAAATAATATTTTTTTTGATCACCCATCCAATGACCGACCACTGCGAAAGTTTCTTAACTTCAACAATCGCAGCCGAACGCGCTAACTTCTTGCGCCATCGAGCTCCTAATAAAATTTATAAGTAATTAATAAATATTTAAGAAACCATTAAACTTTCTAAATTTAATTTTAGCGCATCTGAAAATGAAAGGGTATTTTTAAAAGGCAGTGGTACAAAATGAAATCTACATTTTATCCATCGAATCAAAATTTGAGACCAAAAACATTTGCCACTGCCATTTGTTAACATAATAACAATAGAAAATATAAATAATCCTTGGGTCTGTCACGCGAAGAGGGCAAATACTGTCTTATGGACTAAGTATAAGCGTAGCGAAATTCTATGTTCATGAATCTGCTGCATGAGCTAGAACGTCAGAAACTTTTCCGATTACCTCATCAAATTAAAATTGTGAAGTAAATTTGATTTGATATAATATTTCTTAATCATTTCTCCATGAACCAGTTATTATTTGTTTAAACATGTCTACACAACAATACGAATTGCCTAGTTCAGCTATACTCTAAGTGTGTTCCGCGGAACCCTAGGGTTCCGTGATACCTCTGTCGGGGTTCCGCAAGAATTTAGAAATAAAAAAATCAAAACACCTCTCTCTGGTCGCTCCGCGGCTGTGCGGACTCCGCGGCCGCGCGGAGACAAAACGCTATGAATGTTATTTATTTATTTATTTGTATTTGTATAAGCTTGTGTTACATTAGCTGGTACAATATCTCATAAGTTTGGTCTCAACAATTTTATACTTGTACAACGCGTTCGCTCTAAGTTTGCCGGTCTGTGGAATGCGCGTACCCTCCCCCACGTGACAACAAAACTTATAATGTGTCATAGTTTTACCCAAATATCTAACGTACACAATTTTTATTGTTACAATTAAATAAAAAATTTCGAACGTCATACACTCATACCTATCGCCAGCGGCAAACTTAAAACGAGCGGGTAGTATACTTGTAAGCGCTCAGTCTCTTTGATAAAAGCCGCCTCTGAATTAGACGCTATAGTTGTCAACTAGCGACTTTCGTCTCTAACTTCAAAGGATAAAGTCGATATTGTTTACAACGCTATTTTTAAATTTCTGTTTTTATTTTTGCTTTTTGTTTATCAAAGGTGCCGACTCGAGTATTTTCGAGAATATTTGAGATCGAGTCTAGGACTAAGTATAAAAGCGGCGATCGCGCGTTGGCGTCGTCAGTTGATGATTAGCGTTCGGAGCGATAAGTTACTACCTACTTACAAGCTCGCTAGCGAGAAACTGGTGTTCATTGTTTTACTGCCTGCTGTATTCTGTTGTCTCAGTTTTATACATTTCTTCCCTGTAGGTTCTAAATTTAGTCTCTTATACGCAGTAACGATTGTGCATTATTTAAACCCCACTATCCTGACTTGTAACATTATAAATAAAGAAGAATGGAACGTTGGCTTAAAGGTGTTAAACGTGTTCCAACAACATCTTCTAATGACGCTGAATGTTCAAAAGCAATGCGCGCGGAGAATTTAGCAATCACCGATCCAGAAGATGATGCCACGAGTGCCACGACGTCAAGCTCGACGGTTTCAAAGACGAAAAAAAGGAAGTATGATGAATCTTATATCAGTTTCGGATTTGTTGATTCCAACGGCTCACCTCTCTGCATGCTCTGTAGTAAACTGCTTCCTAATAGTTCCATGGCACCTGCCAAATTGCGTCGACATTTAGAAACCGTACACCCCGAGACTAAAGACAAGAATAAAGAATTTTTTGTTCGCAAAAAAGATCAGTTATTAGAAAGTCAAAAAAATATGATGCATGTAACACAAACTACCAACGAAAAGGCCACGGAGGCATCATACTTAGTTAGCTATCGCATTGCACAAGCAGGTGAAGCGCACACTATCGCTGAGAAATTAATAAAACCATGTGTATTAGACATAACAAAATGTATGCTTGATGAAAAATCTGCAAAGCATCTTTCTACTGTTCCGCTATCAAACGATACTGTTTCACGACGAATCCATGATCTGGCAAGCTACGTCAAACAAGAACTAGTTACACGTCTACAAAATACACGATTCGCTTTGCAAATGGACGAGTCGACTGATGTCGCTGGTTTGGCTATCCTGCTGGTTATTGTGAGATATCCATATAAAAGTTCTTTTGAAGAAGACATGCTTATGTGTTCATCGCTGCTTACAAACACTACCGGGGAAGAAATTTTTAATAAAATAAATATATTTTTTGAAGAACATAATCTCAGTTGGAACAATTGCATTGACATTTGTACAGATGGGGCCAAGGCGATGACAGGTAAAACAGCAGGAGCAGTGTCACGAATGAAAAATAAAGCGCCTAATTGTAGTTCCAGTCATTGTATTCTGCATAGACAAGCACTTGCGATGAAGCAAATGCCGTCTAATCTAAAATTAGTTATGGATGAAGCGGTAAAAATAATTAATTTTATCAAATCACGACCACTACAATCCCGATTGTTCTCATTATTGTGTGAAGATTATGGCAGCAAACATAAAACACTGCTGCTCCATACAGAAGTGCGATGGCTGTCTCGGGGAAAAACTTTAACAAGGCTATTTGAACTTAGAGCCGAGTTACAAATGTTTCTTTCAGCAGATACTTCTTTTAATTTGAAGGACCGTTTGTATGATAAAACTTGGTTGTTCCGATTGTCTTTTATGGCGGATATCTTTCAAAAACTTAACGAATTAAATTTATCATTGCAAGGTAAACAGACAACAGTGTTTCAGGCCTATAATAAAATAACTACTTTTAAAAGAAAATTAGATTTTTGGATCATTTGCATTGGTAAGAAAGAAATAGAAAGTTTTACGTTACTCACTGAGTTTGTTAGCGAAAACGACTCAGAAATGTTTGAAGATAATGTGTTTGAAGAATTGGTCCAATATCTCAGTTCGATGCGCGCATCTTTTGAAAAGTATTTTCCCGAAGAACACAATACAAAAATTAAAGTGAACTCCTGGATTCATAATCCTTTTTTACCCAACTTGGAAAAGCCTGAAAACATGTCAAATGAGATATATGAATCTCTTTTAGAAATGTCATCAGACACAAGTATGGAGTCATTGTTCAAAACGACGCCTCTTAATGATTTTTGGTGCAGAATCCAAGATGAATATGCAATGCTTGGCCAAATGGCTCTGGATATTCTTCTCCCGTTCCCAACTACATATTTGTGCGAAACAGGATTCTCTACCTACGCAGCCACGAAAACAAAATATCGCAATAGACTGGACGCCGAAGCTGATATGAGACTCCAACTTTCTTCCATCAAACCTGATATCAAGCAATTGATGAAAAATAAAAAACAGTTTCATACCTCCCACTAGTTAGATTTTTTCTTTTTTAATGTTTTCTATTATTGTCCTTACCAAGTGGTGAAGTAAATAATAATTAGTAACGGATACATTGTACTTTTATTATGCTGATTAATATAGAATACACTTATAAAAATAATTGTTTTATTGTAGGGTTCCATCAAGTATTTTGCTTCCCAAAAGGGTTCCGTCATTTAAAAAGTTTGAGAACCACTGGCCTAGTTTATAAACTCGGGACAGTTGTCGTGTAAAATGTTGTGTAATAATGTTTAACTTACTTCTGCGATGTTCATAATAACACGATATGCCCAAGGGGCAGAAGTTCCAGTCTCTGCTCTTGTGCCAAATATGTTTGTTATGTTGGATGAAATGAGTTGTCATTTCAATGTTACATTGTTCCAAAGACGTAGGATATCCATATGAAAAAATATTGTATTGGTATTTTATTCCACAGGAATAATTTTATACAAAAAACTTAATTAAAAAGTGTTTTGTATTTGCTGAGAGAGAAACGTACTAAAAATATAGTCACAAAAATTACAGACAGTAAATTAATTTCAATAGAGTGTTACAGGATGAAATCAACGGCCCTTTATTTAGTGAGCTAATTTGCAGAGTTAAATTCATTTAGACAGAACTTGTCTGTACCCTGTAGGAAAGTCAGTTGATTTTTCTTTGTTATAATAGTTTGCTAATTGATATCTGTGAGCTTTGAAACTAAGCATGACGTGTCCACAGGAATGGAGCTTCTATCTAGTTTTTGTATAAATGGAAACTATAAACTACTTTTATGCTACGTTTCCACTTAAACACAGAACAGTTCGGAATGAGCATACATTAAATGGAAACATCAGAGCGTGCAAACGAGATAGAACAACGATGTATGACTGAACTTAGGGAAAGAAATCTCTCTTGCTCAGTCATCAATGGAAACAACGCAATATTGTTTTGAGCATTCCATTAACCGAGCGAACAAATGTTTGCTCGCTCGGAACTGTTCTGAGCACTAGGTGGAAATGCAGCATTAAACAAAACTTATCACTGAGAGAAAAGATTTTATGTTAACTATTCAAGATAGACGAGAAATTCACTTCTTTTATAGTTCTACACGTGCTTTGTTTTTCCTATTAGGTTGCTGAAGCTTTTAAAAGATTGAAAGAGTCTGGGGCGTAACGTTTTCTCCAGGAACCTTGCTCGTTCGTTCAAATCTCTTAAAGCTTGCAAAGCTCCAACTTCCTATATTTTCAGGTTAGCCACCTCGCAAGAAAATTGTAAAAATGTTGGCTCAGAAAATTCTATACCGAGATGCTACCTTAAAACAAAAGATTATGGCAGGGTACGTTACGTCATATTTTCATAGAGGAACTCGTTGTGATAAGGGAAGACAAGCTATCTTCGCGTTTGGATTATAAAGTCCAAACGCGTAATAATATGTAGTATGTATGTATGTTTTAAATCCAATATTCAAGATTCAAGAAGCCGGAACATTCAAGATGGCCGACTAGTTATTTTTACATTATTTACCTACAACATGGGTATCAATTGAAAGGGCTTGCTGATGGTGATAACACCACTTAAAATCAGGTGGGGTAGAGTCATTTGCTTAACTCGCTATAAAAAAAAAAGAAAAAAGGGCGTGATGATAAGATGGGTGACCAAAAATTTACTAACTCGGACTCCTCGACTGTTTCGGAATGCACGATAAGCCACTGGTTCCGATGCCATCTGTAGTCGTTAGCACACTGGACTCGCGTGGTGGGCTAAATTCCTTTCACCCTATCCTATCTTTATGGAAGGCTTGTGTTGTGCTCTAGCAGTAGATAAATTAATAAGGCTGCTAATGGTGATGAAATATTTTTAAACAAGAAAGTACGAATTGGAGCACCCTTTGGCCTCATTTGTGGAAGTCTCTTTTGATAGAATAGTGAGTAGTGAAATCGAAACTTCTCTACTTCCTAATAGTATATTGCTGTCCCGTACGAAGCCGGTCGTATTCTATAATAAACAAAAAAAGGTGGCATTTTTAAATACTTTTATTTAAATAAAAGTAGTTCTTACGGGTTAATGTACTAAATTTATTTATTGACGCCTTTTCAGGTCAGGTTCATCGTCAGAATAAAAAATATTATTCTGACGATGCAGATCTGAAAAGGCTGCGAAACATCAATAAATAAATAAATTTTGTACATTAACCCGTAAAAACTAGTTTTATTTAATTAGTGATGTGCGTGAAAACCTAAGAAACAAATATGCTTTTATTTAACTATCAATGTATGTATGTACGATTGTTCGGGTGGAATCTTGCAACTTAATTTTGAAGCAGATGTATTCATTCGATTGAGCTGAAATTTTTGTACACACGTTTAGTTTGGATAAAAATGCATGGTAAGCTGTGTGACGTCATTTTAAAGCCAATATGCCGGAACATACAAGATGGCCGACTAGTTATTTTTGTTGCACTCCTACAATATGGGTATCAATTTATATAGGTAATATAAAAGCTTGTCGCCAGTTTTAAGTAGGCCCTGGTAGTTACAATACGAAAAAAAAAATTCGATCAAATTTTGTTTATCTACACAGGTAAATCTCGCGACAAGATTACCTATATAAACTAGCGGACCCGACAGACGTTGTCCTGTCTACACGTCTTTGTGAATCTAAACCATTCTCAGATCCCCTTGAACACACACAAAAAATTTCATCAAAATCGGTCCAGTCGTTTAAGAGAAGTTCAGTGACATACACACTCACAGAAGAATTATATATATAAAGATTGTGTAATGAAATTATAAGTTCACACTAAAAGTTTTTAAGGAAATTTATAATTAATCCTTTTTTGCGCATTTAAATAAAAGCTTGTTTTTAAAAAAGTTTTTCTTCCATTTAACTTCGTTCTTTCCTGCCATTGATATACGCCCAATTACCTACTCGAAATTTTAAATTGACATTCGAGTAAACACACTTGGTAACGTGTTAGTATTGTCAAGTGTCATACTAGAAGCTTAGGGTTGGTTGTAAATCATAACGACAGAGACACGACACCAATTCAAATCTAGGCCAATAAATTCTACAGACACACACGATACCCGTGTCCCTTAACAATCAATATACTGTTAGTCATGCGATATTAATACTATCTATACTATATCTACGACGACCTCCGTGGCAGAGTGGTTTGTACGCCGGGTTTCATCGTGTCGCCGACTCGAGAGGTCCCGGGTTCAAATCCCGGTGGGGGCAGATGTTTGTGTGATGAACACGAGCATTTGTACTCCAGACATGGATGTTTAATATGTATTTCTATATAAATATAATTATATATGTACTGTATATGTATTCTATCCGTTACCCTACCATCCCATAACACAAGCCTTACAGTGCTTACTTTGGGGCTAGGCTAATTGGTGTGTTACTATTCGAACGAGCGAAACTATATTGTTCGAAAATGTACTTAGGCCATTACTATCATACCTTGTCTCCTTGTTGCCGTCCGTCCGGGTTCCCCCGGATTTGTCCTAGTTTACAGAGCGTCCGGAAAGCGTCCGGGCGGGGTTACATTTGTAGTCCGGGTTTCAAAATTCTTGTCTTGGGTCGCCAATCAATCCGTCAATTTTAATGTCTTTGAAAATAAATAAATCGATTCTAACACTGTACCCATAAATGCTGGCGTCCAAGGACAAGGATCAGCTCTGTCGCCTACGATGTACGCAATAACAGCATTCGTTGCTATGTGGATGACAGCACTGACACTTTTTACACTGGTCGATCAAACTTCCCTCGTATGGAGATAGAAAGGTGTAAAGACAGACTTGTGTCTGAGATTGAGATGTTACTGGATCAAGTCTTAAATTGGAGTCAACAAGCTTCAATATCGTGAGTTGCTTTACAAAGCACTGCTAGAGTTTTAAAAGTTAGGGGATGTGGTTAGCGAAGCCAAAGGATCTCTAACTTTGTGTAGCCGCATACTATCAATCGAGTAAAATGTATGACTGTTTGTTACCCTTTTATTTTTTTATTTATAACATTAAAAATAAAAACAGGCAAATTATACTTATCTAACATCACATCAAGGACGCTGCATTTGGCATTCTTGTCTAGAAAAACTTGTGACAGGTTGCCGGACACAAAAGCTCACAAGTAAGACTGATCCCATACTGACTATAATATGAAAATCGAAAAAGCCACTTCGGCAATCACTAAGGCATGAGAGAACAAAAAGGGGATTTTTGAAATAAATTACTATACTAGATAAGCTAGTCGATAAATATCTACCTAACCATTTACCTACTACTAGTGCTTTTTCGTTTGGAACATGGACATTGACCTAATATTGCGGAATCTGTTGATTATAATGACATAACATTTACAGAGACGACGGGATGGTGTAAAAATACGAAATAAGGCAAAAATTGTTACAACTCTATTTGTTCAGACAATCATGCTCAAAGCTAAATAAAAAGGCCATAAATCTGAAGATTATGTTATAAATCAAGGCAGACTCGCAGTGTAAGATATTGCTATGTTATATTTTTTTATTTTTGAATGCATTGTTCCCTGAGAGATGGAAAAACACTGTTCTATTAAGCTATAAAAAATATTAGCAATTAGGCCGTGTTTTTTCAAGGCAAGACAAAGAATATAACAGGGCTATAGGGAGAACGGTCGGCAGCGTTATCAGGAAAATGGGTGAGCTCTTAAATGCTCCCTCTTGTTTGATTTGTTGAACCAAAACAAACTTTCTGCCGTAAGAACAACACGATAGGAGATTTGAGTTGTTATTCTTTTGAACTACATTGTATTTTCCATAAGTTATATTATTTATAGCGTTGTTTTTAAAACACATTGTTAGTTTCTGTAGGTGACCGTATTGAATATTTGTAGTCGTTTAGCAAAAATAAAACTAATGTGTAGGAAAAATAGACATTTCTACGTGTATTATTATGCAATACACATATATTGTATAGCGCTATATAAGCATCTATTGACCTAAGTAGTTAAACTCGAATAATAAAGCTTTTTCTATATATTAAAACTAGCGGACCCGACAGACGTTGTCCTGTCTACACGTCTTTGTGAATCTAAACCTTTCTCAGATCCCCTTGAACACACACAAAAAATTTCATCAAAATCGGTCCAGTCGTTTAAGAGAAGTTCAGTGACATACACACTCACAGAAGAATTATATATATAAAGATATATATAATAGCCGCAATATTCTAATTTTAGAATACGGTATTATACTGAATTAGTAGTAGGAAATAAAGAACTATTGTACACAAAAATATACCTACTTATTATAATCTAGTTATCCTCCATGTTTTTGTTCGGGTGAATTCATGTTTACGCCTTAGATTAAAACAAAAAGGGAAGATACGGCATTCGCGGCTCAAAAGTGATCCGCTTAAATTGTGGTCCACGACCATAATTCGCTTTAGTCACAATTTGACATTCAAACACGCTGCATGTACTCTCAATATAACAATATTGCGTATATTCTGTGTTATGAAGTTAAAACAATGCCTTCGATGCTTTTATAAAGAACAAAAATAGTTCAAAATCAAATGCCCCGGCAACGCTTTTCATTCGTAAAACTGTGAAAACATTTTTTTTTCAAAAATCACGGTTTGTCGTGAATATTATTTACGTAAACGCCATTTTGTAAGCAAGAAAAGGACACTGCGTTAAAGCGTATAGTTCCGTCTCGCTTGCTCGATTGAATGGTTATTTACAGACGTGTGTGTGGCGAGAGTTGCTTATGTAGTTGAGTCGGATCATATTTTATTTGATGCTAGTATGAGTGTACCGTATCTACCCTTTTTATTTTAATCTAAGGTTTACGCGGCAAAATTACTATATCTATGTCACTAAGGAATAACGAAGCTTCCCAGTGGTGAAAGAGTTTTGAAAACCAGCTCAGTAGTTCTACAGACTAAAAAAACAAAAGATGAACATAAATAAAAGATTTAAACAAACCCCGGACCTGACGAATACAAATTGATGTAAGAAACAAATCCCCCTCATTTTTTTGGGTCACGTATCTCAAAAGAAAAAAACAGAACCCTTATAGGATCACTTTGTTGTCCGTCTGTCTGTATGTCAAGACCCTCTATGTCGGTAACGGGTAAATACATACAGACGTGTGATTGACTTTTTTTGAGTCGTATAGAACTCAAAAAATACTTACACCAAAATAGGATTAAAAAACTTAAACCTCCCTTACTAAAAGAAGGACAAGAAATGCATATGATGTTGACATCTTCTAGTCAGTTTAAAGAATAAAAGAATATCGGACGGCGCGGCGGCGTCCCAGTGCACGCGAGCATACATATACTCGTAAATTAACATCTCTATCGGTGCGTCGTGTCTTAGTAACAAAAATGTTTTGTATCAAAGTGTATATAACACTGATGCCAGATTGGGGGGATTCCTCCAAAATTTGGGGGATTTTAAAGCGATGGGGAGATAATTGGGGGGAAAATATTTTTTGGAGATTCATGGGGGGAAGAAATTTGGGTTTGGGGGTAACGGGGGGTTTTTTAGGGTTACCTCAAAAAGAAAAACGGAACCCTTAAAGGGTCACTTTGTTGTTCGTCCGTCCGTCAAGACCGTTTTTCTCAGGAACGCGTGGAGGTATCAAACTGAAATTCATATCTAATACTCATGTCTACTGTCCCTTGGAGCTGTGAAAAAAATCAAACTTCTAAGCCAAAGCAATCAAAAGATCAGCCGTTTATGCCGCAAATATTCGCAAATTTGCGAAACTCACACGGGAATCAAACCTACAGGGTACTTCCCGTGAACTTAGAATCTTGAAATTTGGTACGAAGTAACGTCTTATAGTACAGATAAAGGAAAAATTGCGAAAACCTTATATTTTTAGTTACCTACACCATATTATAAAAAATACTTTTGTAAATTTTAAAGTTACTACCTCTTTTCTCATGAACGCGTAGAGTTATTAAATTGAGTTTGTACGGTACCCTCGGTGCGCGAGTCTGACTCGCACTTGGCTGATTTTTTATATAAAAATAAAACCACAGTAAGTAAAAAAGTCGCGATCAACAGTCTCTCTTTCTCATTCTGTTAGAGCATGACAAGGATAGACTTTTGTCAAATTTAATTTTATTAGGCTTCAAGAATCTGGCATCGATTTGGGCAACTGAACTGTGTTGATTCCGTGAGCCCGATTCGGACCCCTAAGTCCAAAGCCCATTTAAAAAAGTATTCTTCGGTTCATTCCGTCTCGCTCTGTCGCTCGGTCAGTCAAGTCTCGTAATATTTTCTTTAGATTTAAACTATCTATTATATAATAGTTTAATTTTCCACAAAGATGATGATTACATAGCTTATTATCAGATATGACACAATTTTAACATAATATTATAGCTGCTGGTACTTAAAAAAGAATACTCTGTGCTATAAGTACCAGCCTCTTTCCAAATTTACATCATTTGATTATTGCATTTTAACTCAAAAACTTTGACAATCATTAATTTAGGCAATATATATACATATATATGTGTGTGTGTTGTGTGTGTGTGTGTGTCTTTTTCTGTTGTCTATGTGAATAGAAGAATTTTAAGAGTCACTTATGCACCGACTGGTTTAAGAAGTGCCTCTGTTTCTTCATAATTTAATTTTAAGAGCCAATCTGTAACCATTTTTTTACACGCATGTTTACTTTTGTGTACAATTTACTATTAATTTTATTATATAAGAAGCATCCTAAAAAGTAATAATATTTACGACTAAAAGAAGTTCTGAATGTTTTAGTAAGTGGAATTTTAACTTTTCGTCTAGATTTGTTGCTTTTAACAAGGCTGTTTAGATTTACATCACAGTGCCGCTTAAGAATGATTTGCAAGATAAACAATTGTCGTACTGTCAGAACTTCACAATACTCATAAAGATCCTTCGTAGGAAAGCGGTAAGGCTTAAAGGTGCACACTTTTAATACGGCTCTTTGTGCCCGTTCAAGTCTTAATAGGTGGGTTTTACATGCACCACCCCAGGACAATATGCGATATCCCAATAAGGACTGGCATAGGGAATAGTATACGGTCTTCAAGATTTTTGGATCAGCAACATGTCTTAAATGCTTAAAGATAAAGATAAGTTTGCGGATTCTTTTAGCCAGTACCTCAATATGTGGAATAAATGATAGTCTTTCATCCAGAATCACGCCTAAATATTTGATTATTGGTGTGCTACCCAGTACTGGGCAATCACACTGGCATTTTGTGTCCCTGTGGTTATGTGCCCGTATATGGAATTGTTCTGGGTCCAGATGGTTAATTCGTTTGATGTTAAACTGTAGATAATTGGTTTTATCAATATTTAATGACAAGGTGTTGTCAGAGAGCCAATTTGTTACAGCATCAAAACCTTTTTGAGCAGCAATATAGGTTTGTTCCCAAGTATCTGAAGAAAATATTAATGCTGTATCGTTCGCGAAAGCAATTACTTTACCATTTGTCAGTTCAAGTTTAAACATGTCATTTAGATATATCAAAAAGAGGGTGGGCCCTAGTATGCTTCCCTGAGGTACACCATATTCCAGCGGAAGCGCATCACTTATATACTCGTCAATCTTTACAGACTGCGTGCGGTCGGTGAGGTAACTCTAGAACAACTTATACTGGTTGCCTCTAATTCCCAGTTTCTCCAATTTATTAAGAAGATTTGGGATGGACACCGTATCGAAGGCCTTAGCCAAATCTAGAAATATCCCTACATACTTTTTGCCTGTGTCCAATGAATTCACAACCAAGTTGGTTAGTTCATGTATTGCTTCGTTGGTGGATTTATTAGTTCCAAAACCAAATTGTCTGTCTGATATCAATTTATTGACCTCAAGATATTTTTTATGACGGTTATTCATCACTCTTTCGAGTACTTTAGATAGAGCCGGCAATACTGATATTGGACGATAATTATTTACGTTGTTTCTGTCTCCAGATTTGTGTATTGGATGTATCAGTCCTTTTTTGAGTAAAGCAGGGAACTCCCCATTCCTGATGCACAAATTGACAATGTAAGTTAAGGGAGGGACGAGAACCGACTTGTATGTCTTAAGAATGCTGGATGAAATTCCATCGATACCAACAGCACCATTAGTCCGCAAAGAATTTATTATACTTTTAATTTCTGTTTCGTCAACTTCAAAAAGTACAAAAGAAGCACAAAGGCCGCTATGTTGTAGTTTAGATGCTTTACTAATCTTAGTGAATTTTGGGACCTTACTTGCGAGATCTTTTCCAATACCAACAAAAAACGTATTAATTTCATTGACAGAATCTTTGGGATTTGTACTTAGTTTCAACAACTCTCTAGGAGAAATGTTACTTTTTGTTGTATGTGTTACCTGTCTAATAAGATTCCAGAGTTTTCTTGGATTAGATTCCGCAGTATACAGACTGTCTTTTTAGTTTTTTAATTATATTACTGCAAAAGTTTCTGTATCTATTATATGTAGTCTTGAGTATTTCATTTGTGGGATGTCGTAACACATTTTTATACATTCTATCCCTATTTCTAATGCATCGAAGAATACCCGGGGTAATCCAAGGTTTAAGGATTTGTAAGCGATGAGGCACCGTTTAAAAGTTGGTACTGTTACGTATACTTTTGGTAAGGGAATTTACAAAGTCATAAAGTGCATCATTGGCATCTTTACAAGTGTAAATATAGGAAAAGTCGATTTCATTAATGCACTTTTCCAATTTTATGTGATCAACTTTACTTCTTTCGTTTATTGCGTAGTTAATTTTAGTTTTTTCTAGAGCAACAATGACAGCATTGTGGTCAGTGACTGTAGAATCCATTACTATAGTTGTAGCCCTAAGCTTACTTTTCAATATTACGTGGTCTAGAGCTGTTTTACCATGAGTTGCCTTTGTGTGAGCCGGTATGACTGGCAATCAAATTCAAGTACTCATCATATCTACTGTCATTACTATTTGATATATCTATATTAATATCTCCTATTAAAACGATGTTCGAAAACTGTAAATGGTCTGATAATACCCGATCTAAGGAAGAAAGAAAGTTTGAGATATCTTTAAAAGATGGAGGTCTATATATTGCCAAAATACATGTATCATGGCCCAATTTTAATACCAGGCAATTTACATCCATAAAAGTTGGTTCAGTAACTACTGTATCTCTTATGGATTTCCTGATAAATACAATTACTCCATCATTCCGATTTATCCTTTTTCGAGTTGAATAATGGTAATAACCCTCCATCATCGGTATGTTAGAGTTACAGGAAAGCCAACATTCTGTAAGAACAATGATGTCCTGGCGCATTTCGATACTACATAGTAAAGATTGAAAGCTACTTATGTTTGCAGAAATGCTACGTATATTTTGGGTGAGGATTCTAATAATATCGAAACTATCAGGAAGAATTTTTTTACAATTACTCGCATCGCACCTATGGGAGCTCGATACTGACAAGTCATCAAGCACATCAGTAATATCACTTAAAGTACCCATTTTTGTTCGAAGGATTTATAATATCTCGTTAATATTGAACTATTTGTAAAAGTAGGTGGCAGTTTGTATAGACAAGAAACAGCATTATGTAATACAAAGGGTGATACATTGTAAGAACTAGACCATCGGTTACGTAAACGAAATATTACTTTCTTTACTTCTGTTAGATACGTGAGAGAAGATATCAGTAAATCAGTTTGAGTATGTGTAAGTAATATGTTGTTAATATGTGTGTGATAGAGTGTGATAAGAGATATGTAAGAACAATAATATTTTTCATAAAACATGCAGTAGTTTGCAAACAATTCTTTTGAAATAATAAAAACTTTAATAAAATTAAGATTTATACGGTAACATAGTCAGATCTGTGATTTAAGCTTCGCGAAGTCCTCCTCTGACTCGATGCGGGATAGAGGCAGTCCATCAGCCTTCCGAAGATACACTTGCCCCTTTGATCTATCACCTTTGCTCTGCTAAGTCGCAATTTGGTTGGTCCTTTTAATGTTTGCACCTTGGTAAAATAATAGCGTTTATGTAGAAGAATAACAAAGGAGTGGGAAAGACGACGCGACACGACGACATATCTATATTATAAAGAGGTCAACTATGTGAACTGTGAGTTTGTGACGTTGTAGGGGGTAATCTCTGGACTTACTGAACCGTTTAAAAAAAGACTTTTATTAATACAAAGCCCTGTTTTGTCTGAGTGACATAAGCTATATGCATGTATGTATATATTAACCCAAAAAATGAAAAGACTTTTTCGTGGTAGTCAGATTTGCAAAGTAAATTGGAGAATAAACGGTCGAACAAATAAATTTATTACGAACGCTCCTTAATTATAACATATACATATTATTGAGTACTAGTGAAAAAATGTAAAGCTTGATAATGCCTACAAGAAAGTCACGGACAGTATATGTCAAACTTTTATATTTTTACAAATATAATCTGGACTCATATTTTACGTCAGCATTACTCCATCGTTCCGTTGCAAATAAAAAGGAGTCTGTAGCACAAATAGAGACATGCACGTGACGTAGATAATTTCTAATAGTGGGAAAGTCGAACACGAAATTTTCTCCCTTATATAAGGCAGACAAAGCGACGCGAGCCATTTCAATGGGGACGTTAAACGTACATATCCATCGGACGTGCTTCGAATGTTTCACATGAATTAGGATATGCTTCCCAGGAGACCGGAATGCCACATTTTTTTACCATTTTCAAAACGATTGCTTAAACATTTCATATTTCACATTCTCATTTTTATATAATATAGCACTGGTATTTTAGTTATTCTTTTCTTCTTCTTCTTCCAGTGCCTCTTCAATCCTGAAGGTTGGCCGTTAGCTTCCTGTATGTAGTTCTGTCAGCAGCCAGCCGGAACAGCTGTTCAACGGAGGCAATACCGGTCCACTCCCGGATATTCCAGAGCCATAACTTTTTCTTTGCCTAGCACGTCTCTTTCCATCCACTTTGCCCATCATTATCAACTGCAGCAGCATGTATCTATTGTTCCTGAGCACGTGGCCAAGATATTCTATCTTGCGCTTTTTGATAGAAGGCAACATTTTCCGGGACATATGAACGCGCTTCACCGTGCTTCAGCACGGTTTCGTTCCTGACCCTCTGCGTCCAACTAATGCGTAACATGCGATTATTCTTTCAGTAACTCACAACATAAATTCATGCTTCCAATATGATAAATTAACAGGCTATCAAAGCATAAGTCATGTTATATAATATAACATAGAAAAAGCTTTATTCTTTAAATATTAATCGTATGATTTATTTGAACCATAATTGTTTTACCTTAACTACAAACGAATTATCGATAGGAAAAATATTTGCTGCCCTACTCGTAGTATGCGTTACGAAACGATGACCTCTTGCTTGAGACATCGAGAGGCGGCTTCTAATCGATACAGTGGATGATTCATCGTGTACGACTCGTTTATAGCATAATAACTTTTAACAGCGGCGATAAAATTCTGCTACTTTTTTTTAGCACATTTTGTTGACGCTATATACGAGTACTTATGCAAGCGCCAAATGTCTCCAAACTTGAAGTCAGATTTTGTGAAGAGTCAATGAATTTATTTCAGACTAGTGGCCCGCCCTCGCTTTGCTTCGGTGTAGAGCTGTAGTGTAGACTACAGTTTTTGTTCAGAGGTTTGTATTAGGTATACAAAATAATTATAAACCTTCCATTCCAAGTAAAAAAATCGTTGCGTAGTTTAGGACACGTTGTACCGAATGCAACATTGCTCTGTTGTTCCGAATTGAAAAATTCTTTTTGTATTGGACAGTGCATTTATCGAGGAAGGCTATAGGCTATATATGACCAGGCTATTGACCAGTAGCAGCGGAGCATCGATGAAAAATGATGTAAAAATATTCCCGTGACATTCCGTTGCGGGCGTTGGGTAAACGGTCAAAGTTACACAAAAATCATGTATGACGGAATTCTTTCCCTTTAAAATTCTGTAAAATAAGCCCACGACAGCCTACGTCTATATTTAAAGTTTGACTCACTATAAACCTTTTTTTTCAACTTAACGCGGGTGAAACCGCAGGGGACCTCTAGTAGTATAACTGTAGTAGTTAGACATATGGTATCATGTACTTTTTGGTAGATATTGGTATCCTCTATAAAACTTTAGTACATCACTTTGCTCTATTGTCAATGACTTCCGCAGCGTACGCGATATAGGGCTTTAATTTTTTGTTATTTTTACACACGTTGGGTTACATTAACGATGTTTTCATTCGGAACCCTAACTTTTTTGAAAATACACTATAGTCTATATAAATCAGTGATAATGTAGCATTCAAATGATAAAAGAACTTTTAAAATCGGTCCAGTATTTTTTGAGTCAATTCGTTACAAACATACTTACATACAAACCTTTCCTCTTTATAATATTAGTATAGATGTAAACGAGACATAAAATTTTTACAACTCTACCTAACGATACTAATTTACAAAACGATCCACTAAATTGTTTTCCAATTTTTTGGGCGATACAACTAATTGAGTGCTTTAGAAAGTCAGGCAAAGTATTTATTTCACCAACCAATAGAATGAGAAACGAAAAGTAAAAAATAAACCTTTTTCTATGAAATATCTTTATTGGGAGCTAATGGAAAACTACAAGAAAACCGAACGCTAAATCGACCAAACAGGAGTAGGCGAAGGTATTGCGTGCTTAATGCCAAGGTTTCTAGGGAACCACTTTATCGAAGCGTAGGTACTCAAGAACACTCTGTCTTTGGAGGACAAGAGAATCGATAATGAAGTATCAATCAGAATCACGTATAGCTGTAGAAGTGATCTATCTATGGGTTTGGGACATGAGAATGTATGTTTTCACCAAATATAGTGAAAAAAAGAAGCTTCTATGTGGAAGATAAAAATCTTAGTTATTTAAAATTTTCGCAGCTATTTTCATGTGATAAAGGTATGAAACAAAATTTACCTACAACTTTGCGACTTACATTTATTTTTTTCGATAGGAGTTGTAGTTTTCCGGATAATTATGATTTGGCGTTTCCCCCCCTTAAAATATCACCTCCACACCCTTCCCGACCTCAAATCGTCCGTAAATTATTTGATCACTTTTTTAATGTGTTCTCTTCCTTTTCGTATGGGTTACATCGTGTTCCGATTACTTTCACTTTTTACGATTTTCAAAGGCTCTGGCCTATGTCTATTCAAGCTACATTTTAGTCTTTCGTAGCACGTCATTATTATAATATGGAGTGGTGTTGACGAGAAAAAAGATCGGTCATAGGAAAGGAAGAAAAGAAAACCTGTAAAGCTTTGACATAATTATTTAATTTTGTCTAGCTTGTTGATTTCGAGAATTATCATTACTTTTGCAAATATTATTTTCATTTCGACTTTACCAAATCTATTTTTGAGTAGGTACTCTGGTAAAGGTTTCCAGTTATTATAACTTTGAAATTTACTCCAGCGAAGGCGGAGTGAGCAAAGCTCGTGAATAAATAAAACAGCTTATAGCATAATGTTTCAGAATTGTGAAAACTTATGTTGGAATTTTGAAACGTAAACAATTGTGAAACGTAAATGCTTAACGCGGAAACTACAATGTTAAACTTTTGCTTACAAAAAACTACCAAATATATATGTTTAAAATATGGAGATGATATAGTTATACATGTTTAAGTTAATCTTTCTTAGATTGTCGCGCATAAGAACCTCGATTCAATAGGTAGGTACTCTACCAGCCCTTCAATAAAATGTAAGTATATAAATGTAGAAATATATTACGGCTGAGATTTATTTTTACTTTAATGTTACTAAAGAATATTTACGTCGCAATGTGGTTAATGTAATGTTAGTTTTTATAGGATATCGACTTTGTCGAAGTAGGTAGAAATACATTACATATATCAATATTCAATACCCGTCTACAATATAGAATATATCGGCTAATTAATGGCTATTAATTTTATTCTTCTTCTTAAGGTCTTTGTGTTCGCTTTAACAATAAAGTCCCAAGCAATATCCAAGAGCTAACCTTAAATAAATTCAAAGATACTACATATTAAGAAAGCACTTATTAAAAGAGTTAATTACAAAGTGTTTTATTATATAACAGACAAAAATGCTTGGGTTTTAACTGTTCCAATCATTCCAACAGGTTTTCTGTATGAAATAAATCATGATTGTACCTATTGACTTTGTAACAACATAATGACTTGTACATGTTGTTTCATTTTTCTTTTTAATATTGTGGAGTTATTTTCGCTTGTTTTTCTCCTCAGCTAAAAAATATGTATAACTAGCAAACCCAGCGAACTCCGTTTCGCCACCAGATAGCTTCGTTTTATGTAACATTTCGTTTTGTGATTAAAAGAAAACGATTTTTTTTCCAACGAATGCAAAACCGTGGAAATCGGTTCGTGCGTTCTGGAGTTATAGCGTCAGGAAGGAAAACCCGACTTATTTTTATATAGTAGATAAGGTAGGGAAAATTTTTTTGGACGATTCAAAAGAGTTGTACTATAATACATCAAATTTTAATAAATATACATTGAATTTTGCTAATAAAATAACACTATTCTGTATGTTACATTTCTACAGTGAGCAAGGTTATACAACATTTACATGGTAGGTGAATATGATGTTAAGGCTGGCAAGGTGAGGGATGATAGATGTGGAGCTCCACCAAAATTTAACCTAAAGAAATTTGCACGGGCTTTCTAAAAAAAGAAATTGCTAAACATTACTAAATCAAAATGAATGAGATAAATTTTCAATCAAAAAGTTTCTTCATGATTATTTAGGGCACCTCACCGGGTTCCGAGAAGCAATATAATTACTTAGAAATTGTTAAAGTTGAGAATGGCTGCGCAAGTACTTTTTTTATTAGGTTATTAAAAGCACGATTATGTCTTATTTTCAGAATATGACTGCTCTTTATGTTTTAATATGGGAAACCTTAAACGTGCTTAGAATAACATAGCTTTTTATTTTATGTGAAATCGATTACGAAATCCAACCAGCTAAGAAGCAATGCCCTCGTCTTTTCCTACCCGCAATGGAAGGATAATTGTCAAAGTGACGACTAGCTTTCATATTGGACGACGGCAAATTGCTTGTCGACAAATTTAAATTTATAGCCTTAGTAACTTCACAGTAGGCACGAGGTAAACTGAACCCTTGCGACCGCCGTGAAATCTTGAAATGATGTATCTTTTTATGTTCTTTCTGTGAATTTGATAAAATTTTTACCTTAAAAGAAATAATAGTCTTTTATCTAACTAACCAAATGTTGTAATTGTAAGTAAATTTATTTGGATCAATAAATGGAAGATTACAAAAAGGAAGACTTTACATTCAAAGCATAAATATAGCTTTAGTTTGTGTTTGGCAGATAATTTTAAAGATTTTGTATCGAATCGAACCCAAATTAACTAAAGCACTCAAGACTCCTAATTGTATACCAAGCCTTTATTGTTTCCAACAATTAAATTATGTCTTAACAAAATGTCTTTCCTTTTATATGTGACAGATACAGAAATACGGAAAGCAACTTTAAGTTATATTACATAATAATGTATAGATGACGTGTAACTACAGCACAGAAAAAAAAGTAACCAACGCATGTCGTGTTAATGTAACTAAAGTATCGTGTTCTTATTTGACGCACCTGACATCCTAACAAATGCATTGAAGCAGCTATTACGTACTAGCTGTGCCCGCGTTTTCGTACACGTGAATGTCGGAAAATAACAATATCATAAAGGCGAAAGTTTGTGAGTGTGTATGTTTGTTACTTCTTCACATTATTTCTTATGTTTTTCACGCACACCACTCATTAAATAAAGACACTGTTACAACGGATTTAAAATGCGTTTTGGGTAGGTTACATGTTTTTTTTGGTTAAGTGAAGAATTGCGTTCACGTATGGTTGAACCCCCTAAAGTTTTATTTTTACGATAAAGAGTTTGTTATCGTCCCTAGGGTACAATCTGTCTTTATACCAAAATTCAGCACAATCACTTCAGTAGTTTAGGCGTGAAAGCGTAACAAACAAACAAACTCACTTTCTCATTTATAATATTAGTTAGGATAGCACATCTACCTTTGGAATTAACAAGTTATAACGATCTCTTGAAGGGTTGCAGCCTATAAACGCGCCGAGATATTGAATATGACGAGACGGTGGAGTCAAGAAAACTGCACGCTCAATGGTTTGCTTTCCTATTGTATGCGCGTTCTCGTTTCATGCCTCGACTACTATTTATCGGCGTAGCAAAAATACCGACGTATCGGTTGTGATATATACTAGTCAAAACACATGAGGGCCACCGTGTTTTTTGTTGTATCCTACTGAATGTTTTGGGTTTGAGCGTCGATAAATAATTAAATTGAATTATTTAGCTAATTTTTATGCAAAAACCGTAAATTTTAATTTATTCATAGATTAACGGACAATCTGTTGACGTTATTTGGAAAAAATGCAATTTTAGCAAAAAAATTCACATATACAAAACAAAGGGTTAATACAAACATGTCGAAAGATTTTTATCTTTTTTGCAGTGTGTTAGTATCGTCTGTGTTCTCCTCTTTTTCGAACACATTCTTGAAGCCTGGATGGCACACTCTCCACTAGATGTGGCTAGCTTGACTTAAGCATTTAATAACCTGTTGTTCATTATATACGGGTCGACTTGTGCCCCGGACACTTACACATGTTTTTTTAACAAATTACACATGTTTTCGATGGGGTAAAGGTCCGGACTATTGGCAGGCCACGGCAAGACACGTATACCAGCTTCATCTAGGGCTTCCCTAGTGGCTCTAGCTGCATGAGTGCGGGCATTGTCGTGTTTTAAGGTGAATGTTGCACCAATTCTTTGTGCGAATGAGACCACAGAAGGTCCTATTATCTCCTCAATGTATTACGCAGCTACTACCGTGCCTTCGCTGAGTATTGCGAGTTCGGTTCGACCTAAGAGATTCCTCCCATACTATGACATTAGGACCCCCAAATCTGTCACTTTCATGGATACAAGCATCCAACAATCGGTCACCTTCTTGTCTCCATACTCTAATGCGACGATCATCCCTAAACTTTTTTCACTTTACAGTCATCACTGAACAATACTTTGCTCCATACACTTATGTCCCAGTTCAGGTGGCACCTTGCGAATGATAATCGGTTTGCACGGTGTTCACTAGTCAATGGAATTCGCACTACGCGTCTCTTAGAAAACTGCTGGTCTTCATGTGACCGATTTCTAATCGTCTGGTAACTCAAGCAGGTACCTGTCACCTGGCGCAAGCGATTTTGTAAGGCGCGGGCGGTGACGACGCGCTCTATTCGCATCAAACGTATGTAGCGGTCTCTTTGTGAGGTGGTTGCTCGATTCCTGCCAGACCCCTCTTCTGGTTTTCCTCCTACTCTTTTGAAATCGATTCCCAGCATTCTGAATTGCTCGCCTTGAAAAGCCATACTGTAAAGCTACTAAACAAAGCGAATGTTCCTTTTGGATCAACGTGATAGCTCTAGTTGCGGTTTGCAGATCCATATGTTTTCGAACCCTCGGCATAAAGCTTTTAAAATGATTATCCACGTTCTAATTTAACAAACGTAAGACTGTTTACAAAGGAATCCACAGTTTAAATGACTTTAAAATTCGTCTTAAAATAGGGTAAATTCAAGTGGTTACAAGAAAAATTACCGAAGTACCCGATTAAAAAAACTATGTAAGTGGTAACCTGACATTATGTTTGATAACACTTCAGAAAATACCACACAAAAGATAAGAACGTTTAAAACGCTTTAAAATAATTAAATCAGTCCAGATGTTAAAATTTACAAGTGGCCCTTACTTGCGATGAGATGCGATGTTTCCCACAAGGGAATTGAACTCTATTATTATATTATTTTATTGGAGAGGGTGGCGAATTAGCATATAGTCCGCCTGATATTATGCCTTAGGCACTTATGATACTAGGCCATTACTCACGCGTTGCTTACTTGAAGAACGTGAAGACCTGAATACCTTATTCTCTAAAGTAAAAAATAAAATCACCACCAGGAAGGGGTGTTATTTCACTGGGGTTTTCTGTTCACCAGACAAGCGTCCCAATTCAAGCGGGAAATCCGCAATGCACTACCTCTCTGGATATTTACATATTTTGGAAATTTATTTATTCAATATATATATATAGTCGAACACAGAACCTCCTCCTTTTTTGAAGTCGATTAATAAGCTAATTGATGTGAAATGAAATTGTAACCACCGATAAGTCCATCTACGTGTTGAAGAAGCAAGTAAAACTTAATTACTAATATCAAGAACATACCTATTAATTAGTTGAAAGAAAACGTATTGTGATGATAAATTAATCAGTTGGTGATAATATCACTAGTTATCGTATTTTTTACATACTACGTAAATCAGTGAAAATGATAGAGTTAAGATTTTTATATATAAGAAGTATTATTTATTCATTATAGCATCTAAGCCAAAGCTTTTCAGTAAAGGCTTTTAGTTTCGCAATAAAAAGGGGAGGTTATAGGAGAAAAAGTAGCAGAGGTCGAGTCGGTCGGCACTCTGTCATCATTCGCTACGACCGCTGAGTCGTCATTCGCTTTGTCTTCTAAAAAGCAAAGTATATTCATATAAAATAACAAAAAAAAATACAAATTGAAGTATGAATTTTGTAATGTGATTTTAAATAGTAAACACGACCAACTGGGATCAATAAATTTTCAAAGACACAAATTGTAAGCTTACGTATTTGTGGAAGTCAATAGTCAATAAAATCTGAGAGGTGATTAATACATTATGATATAAGTGCGGTATGTTGAGAATTACAGCCCAGGCGATATTGTTAGCCCGAGCCGTAGGTGACGGCTATAAGAAGGCAGAGGCTGTAATTACCAAACCGCACGTATGTCATTCGACGTTTTATAACACATTTGCGAGGAAATAATACTACCTACGTACGTACTTTCTGAAAATGAATTTGCACCTTTGTTTGTTTTTCCATAAAATGAAATTTTGATACGCTTGACTGTAAATATCTATCCGTCGATTTTTCGGGAAAGAGGCTGAGCGTAGCCTTTTTTGACTTCTGGCGGTGTCAAATTAATAAATTCGTTACTACCACGGTACTACTTGACAATAATTTCAAATAAAAACAATACAGCGAAAAGAAAAAGAAATGACTTTTTCACAGATTAACGATGCGCACGCATCAACGCTTTTTTTAGGCAAAGGAACAAAAAACAGTCAGTGTTACTAATAAAGTAAATTAATATTTTTGTGAATTTGTTTTCGATACATAGTTGTGATTTGTTGTCAAAATGAATCAAATTAAAGAATTTAATGTTTATATATTATATTTTATCTCCCAAAGTTGATTTTATTAAGAATTTAGCTTTTTAAATAGAAGATTAAAAAAAGTATCGTTCGTTTTTAGACGGAACATAATAAGCCGTGCGTTTTACTTTACATTACCGCACGCGTGTGTAATGTGATAGATTACGATATTGAAATTGGTGCAATAAGAGACTCTTTATGAGCAAATGTGTTGTTATAAATATAATTATACAATGTTCATTAGATGTATGACGAGAACCTTAAATACGATGACATTTAAGCTACACCGCGTTAACCTGTGTGTGACATTATAGTCACAAATACTGAATTACGGTTACCACAATGACGAAAGCCGAATGCCATCATCGTAAATAAATTAGATACGAAATGTTTTACTTACTGACGACGTTGATCTAGTTAAACAGAATTAGCTTAAATAAATAAATGGAAGTCGTAATCTCATCTTGAATGTTAATCTCATTCTGTAAGTAACGGTAAATAACAGATACCTGCGTAATTTAATTACATTTTAATACCTCACATTAATTTTAATAAACGGAATAAAAATTACAACTCCCAAATTTTCTGAGTGAACCTTTGATATATAACTTGGGTCCTTCCATGTTAAGGGATCAAAGTTCAAAAGTAATTTATCTTTAAGCCTTTATGTTTCAAATTTTGTGAATAATTCAGTATGATGAATTAAGTGAAAAAATCAGTACGATATTGTATTTTAAGTTTTTGTTTCATTAAGGACAAAGATTGAGAGATGACAATTTTTTTTGTCATCATCAGTAAGTACCAAAAACTCTCATTTGGCATGGACACACAATACACACATTAAAGGCGCGCCGAAAAAATAAGAAACTTGCACAGCAGTTTCTCCTTTTCTAAAAACAAGATTCGCGCGTCCATCTTGCTCTTGGCCTGTTCTTTTACAGCCTCTTATGGCCAAATTAGACACTTTTTTAAAGTTGTGGTAGACGTCCAGTCTTGAGAAAGGTAGCGCGAAGAAATAAAAAAGCGTTAAAAGAGGACCCTTTGGCATGTTTTTGGCACGCGAAGGACATACACTTGCGGTATCTATTTCGATCTATGTCTGTGGTTCATAGGTATGATAATTGATTGCGGAGTAAAAGTCGCCTTTTTATTGAAAAAGTTGACTTTAACTCCGTGTTATTGTGATAGGAAACTACAGAACCTACATAGCACGTGGTTCAACATGCACTTGGCTAAATATTTTGAGTTCGTTAACAAATAGGTTTATTGTAAAAGTTAAATTACCTATTTGTGTTGTGTTAAAAATATTCAGAAGAATTACAGTCCTACTAAATAGATTGATTACCTACACTTGAAATGACACATAGTATGTTTTTGCATATTTGAGATTTGCGATTTCAATGTGTATTTATGTTTAACCCAATAAGATTAATTACAATATACCGAATATGCATATCACTAGACGTTATGCATGCTGACTTAGCTGCGTAGATAATGTGGTAAATTAATCACTATCTTGACATTATAATTTCATAATAAATTGGAATTGACGGAAATATTAAAGAGTGAGACGTGGACTATATACCGAATAACCGATGGCATTCGGCCGTTCTATTCTATTCCGTATATTTAGTAATTTTATAGGCTATAAAATTACTAAATATACGGAATAGAATAGAACGCTAAGTCCGACTATGGCGGTTACAAAATACAGGATATTCATATCGTACTCACGCCTAGAAAAAAAAATTTTTTTTTTCATTGTTTAACTTTTCAATAATTAATTTCTTGTTTAAAAGGAAAAATATTAATGGAGGGAAATACAATTCAAAAGTACCTACTAGAGTGTATAAAAAAAAAATTTGAATTACATGTATTATATTCCCTATTCAGACAATCACACGGCTACCGTAACACGCCCTTATCCCAAGCAGAGTCATTAGTTGCTGTCGCTACGCTATCATAAAATGACCGTCATTTACCCGGTGGGTTAACTGGATAGGGCAATGTTGAAAATTAATAGTGCCAATTTATTTAATATCGTACCACGACCTTCCGATATACACACATCAAAAGTGTCTAGGGATCAAGCATTTTTATGCGGATTTCTTGAGATTGAGATGTGGCTTTGTAATAAATTTATGATTTTATAAATTTATATGGATCCTTTTTGGTGCATTTCATAATTTGAATCAGGAACTGTGAATCAAATTCGAGTAAAAGATGAAAATCAGCTGTCAATATTTTCCCTATAAAAACATACAACGCATTGAAGACATTATTAGTGCTACTGTTTCCCTACTACTGATTAAAACCAACGTTATTATGGAGCGGCGACGTCATTTAAGCAGGGAAGAAATGCTCAGAGCCGTGGGAATGATAGAAGCTGGTTCCCGGCAACGTCCTGTGGCTTTAGCTCTGAATACAAGTCAGAGTGTTATCAGTCGACTTTGGACACGATACCGAAGCACTGGTACCGTGGCTGAGCGCCATGGAGGACGGTATCGCTGCACCACACGGAGACAAGACCGATACATTCAAATCTTAACTCGAAGAGCTCCAACAATAACCGCCATGATGTTAGCCGTGAGGCTTCATCACTCTTCAGGGAACTTAATTAGCGACCAAACAGTCAGAAACCGCTTGCATGAAGTGAACCTTCATTCCCGAAGACCGCTACGGGTACCACCTATAGCAATGCACAATCGTAGGATTCGATATCAATGGGCTCTTGTACACAGAAATTGGGCAGAAGAACAATGGCGTTTCGTGTGCTTTTCTGATGAGTCTCGTTTTGGTATGAGACCGGATACAAGACGTATACGACACTGGAGAACCCCTGGACGCCAACAGCGATTAAAATCCTGCCAGGAAGTCCATCCTTATAGTGGTGGAACCATCATGGTATGGGCGGGTATTTGGATCGGCGGAAGAACTGAGTTGATTTGGATCAGAGGCAACCTCAACGCTCAAATTTATGCTGAGACGATTGTATCAGACGTCATCGTTCCTCTACAAGTGCAAATCGGTCCCTTATTTCAGTTAATGCATGATAATGCACGACCGCACACCGCAAGAGTTGTAAGACAGACTCTCGCCGCAGCTAACATCAATGTCCTGCCCTGGCCTGCTCAGTCGCCAGACTTGAACCCGATTGAGCATGCATGGGATATGCTACAGAGAAGAGCTCTGCCGAATATGGAGGGTATCCAGTCGCAAGAAGACCTTTTTTTGTTGTTGCAACGAACATGGGCGGCCATTCCACAGCGTGATTTGGATGAACTCATTTTGAGTATGCCAAACCGATGTTCTTGTGTTGTTAGTGTTCGCGGTAGAAATACGGATTATTAATTGTTTAAGTTACCCAATAAAATTTTAGAGAAAACTGTTATTTCAGTCTTTTTTTCGAACTTTTGTGTTAGTGGTTCAAATGTCAAAAATCCCTTTATTAGGAAAATGGCAAATTTCTTTATTAATGCAAAGGTGACTTGGTTTATCGTTACTGTGACAAACGAAAACACTTTATTTGATGAATCCTTAAAGAAAATTTTAATTAATATCAATCAGGAGAAAAGTTATTGCAAAAATATATGTTGATCCCTAGACACTTTTGATGTGTGTATTTGATGACGACCTCCGTAGCGCGAGTGGTGTGTACGCCGGGTTTCAAGGCGTCGCCTACTCCAGAGGACTCGGGTTCGAATCCCGGTGGGGTAAATGTTAGTATGATGAATACGAGCATACTTGTACCTAAGTCATGGATGGATAAATACTTATATTTCTAGATAAAATATACTTATATGTTACAGTTTATGTACTGTGTCCGTTATCCTAATCCCATAACACAAGCCTTTTATTTTAGGGTGGTTTGGGGCTAGGCTAATTGGTGTGAAATACTACAAATATTTATTTATTGATTAAAGTGAAACTTTTATTACATCGCCACAAATATTTTCGTTCATCATTAGCATGTTGCATTATATTTTCAATTATTTTTTTTCAAAATTCAGACATTATTAACAAGCATCGGTGTTTCAGTGGTAGAAAGCTCGCCTGCTTCCGACCCGAGGGAGGACTTTTTTTTATTACGCAACAATAAAATTTTAAGTTTCACCTGTATCGTGGTTTCATAAGTCTCAATAATTATTATTATATTTATATTACATAGGAGCTCAATAGCGCAGGTGGTTAGCGCATTAGGCCTGTGATTGAAAAGTTAAGTAACTTTCACAATGTTCTGTCATTGAATGGGTGACCAAAAATTTATTATCTCGAGTTTCTCGTGTTTTAGAAGGCACGGCTGCAACTGCTTCCGAAATTCGTTAGCACTTGAGGATGTAATTTTACTATCTCTACAAATAGCGAGCGAATACGAAGTAAAACACCGTAGAAGAAATACAATTCGTATACTGATAATAATTATCGAGATACAATGAAATAATTGTTTGGAAAAGACTGTTAGTGATGAGGGCACGATGACGCATAGTGATGTGCCACACACCTTCCAAACCGCGCTGGGTCCACGTGGTTGAACACAGCCCAGTCTTCCTATTCCATCCATAGGGAAGGCCTGTGGCTCTGTAATGGGTACATTAATAGGCTGATGATAATAATGATATTACATAGGCAGGTGCACGGTTTGCATAATTACATTAAAATAATGAAAATATTTAGGTGTAGTTCCGAAAACGCTGTCGAATTCATTATTTTTTTTACTCTGAACAATGCAGGTTAGGTTGGGATTGCTCGTGGCCCGCTCAATTATGGCGAGGTGAAGTTCCCGGGAAGTTTAGTGGAGTATTCCCGGCTATCTCTTTAGCCGGGTGAGTCCCACACACCCCCGCTCACTAGCCCAGTGGGCGGGGACGGTGCTTAAATGCATTCTCCCCGCTAAAATAAAGAAAAAGTTTGGTTAGGATGCTATGTTATGTTTTTCACTTGCAAGCATTTAGTTGAAGCTTTCTTTAAGCTGTAATATTTGTTGTCTCTAAGGTTGCATAATTTAGTAAGCTTAAAGGCAGAACACGACGACATCCGGCTTGTTTGCCGAGTCAAGCTATAGGAAGCCGGTTTCTCCCTTCCCTCACTGAAATTGTTTACTCGAGGATGGCCTTGTTTTTTCACCCTCATATTAATTTCCATTTTCTAGCATCGAAGGGACGCTAAAAATGGAATTGTGTTATCGACTTATCGCGCGTTTAATATTCGTAACTGTAATATTTCATTATGACAAATTTTACATAATCTCATTTTGCCAGCTGGATGAATCAATACTTTGCCATTTTTTACGATTTGCCGATATATGTTTGTTTACATTTGTGCTAAAGAGCAAAGTGTGAACGATACGATTGTTTCCTTTATGACTGTTATGAATAAGTATTTTTGGTTAAGGTGTAAAGAAACAAGTTGCTATTTTTAATGTTATTCTATTAACAGGGTTTCGTTTACTTTTTCTTATGTTTGCTGGCCTATTAGAAACCTATTTCTCATTCACCCTTCTTTATCAAAAGTAGTAGTTGCGCTCGAATTGGAACACACGCCCATGTAATAATCTCTACCTTACAGAAGATGACACACACAGTGAACTAACACTACCTTTTCATGGTGTCGCATTTCTGTCATTGAGTAAGGTTTCCAGGGCCCGAGTGACTAAGGATAGCATAAATGCAGGCGATTGTTTAGAGCTTGACCCTAGGCAATGAATGAGGTTACTTTTGTATCGCAAGTCGCAAGCGTCTATTTACTGGCTTTGGTGGCAGCATAATGTCAGGCAGACCATATGCTTGTTTCTACTTGATTTACATAAAAAATAAATATACCCGAACAATTAACATATTCAAAACATGCGTGTTGCTTGCGTGTACGTTACGTAACGTCGTTACTTAATATGACTACCGACAACGCAGCCTCTCGAAACCACATTATGGAAAAAGGAAAAGGAACCTTTGGCGATTTACTTGAGCGAGCGCTAGATAAAAAAATATAAGAAGGAGAGGCAACAAAAACAACCGCGTAAGCAAAACTGTTGGCGGCTACCCGAATACGCACTAACGAGCAATTTAGGGGGCTAGTTGGCTGCCACTAATCTAAGTAACTGTCAAGTTAATATTCCTGAAACTTCTAAAGCTGTAGTACAGCCTCGATACACAAGTTTCTACGAAAGTTCGACGTATGCTTGGCTACAGAGCCAAACATAACAGTAGTCTATTGATGAGTTGCGGAACTTGACTTTATTGCAATAATTTTGAGGGCGAATCTCAGTATAACTTTATCAGATGTTACCTTTATACTCATTAGTTAGATTTTTTGGCATTCTTTACTATTCGAGCGAATGCACAGATCATTATGTTATTTGTTTGGGATCGTCCATCAATCACTTAGGGGAGGGGGGATAAAATAAGATGCCACGTGTATCTATTTTTTATTGAACGCACGATTTCTAAGCCGGCGCCACATTGTTGCCATTTTATAGTATAAAAAACTTGTTTTAATAACCCATGCCCGATAGGGGTGGGGGGGGGGGGGGGGTATTTTTTATTTTTTTTTCTACCTTCTCTATAAATTCAAACTAATAAATATATGTAATTATTATTTAAAAATTATTAAAAGTATAACAAACAAATGTAAACGACAAAAATAACTTCATAATTTTTGGGCTGTACAAATTATTTGCATAAAGCTTTTGAATGTACTGACGAAAATACACAGGAAGGAAAAAGCGTCGTTGAATTTTTCCGACTTACCGGATTTGAATACAGTAATGAGATTGAACTTTCATTTCAAGGTTTTTCAACATTTTTAATATTATATCAACAATCGCATAAATAAATTGTGAAGGCAGCTGTGCTCTGTGCCACGAAAATGAGAAAAGTTTAATTTCAACAGTTTTTAACTAAGTAGGTAAGCTTTTTTGACGGCAACAATTTGAATTGAGCTTGAATTGTTGCATGTCTGGAGTGAAGAACAAAAGATTGAATGCACGTTTTGATATTTTATGGAATTTTCTAGTTTTTATAGAGTCTACGTCTTACTGTTCCAATGAACCTTAAAATCTCGAGAAATCTAAATACAGTTTTTTTGGGCCAATAAAATAGTCAAACACTACTTAATAAATAAGCCTGTTTTAAGTCACACCAAAGAATACACAAGTGCAACATTTAAAAAAAACACACACACACACCATGTTAATAGGGCTGCAAATTAAACGTTCACAATGATAGTCAAATTGTTCTACATAAAATGTCAATAAATTACAGTACTTCTGTTAAGTGATTACGTGAAAGTGAAAATTTTCCACACTTACTAGCCGATGAGTCCTCACTTAAAGATGAACTTTTTCGGAGAAACGTACAACAAAACATCTTTACTAAACACAAGTGAATTAGAGTTTACTGTTTATGTAACGAATCAAAACACAAACTGTGACCCTCCTGTCTGGCGGTCTTTTGACGATTGTTGAACATATAAGCAATCAAAATGTAATTAGAATGCAAGCCATTGTTCGACAAATATAGTAAGGTGCCGTCTGTATATAAGTGTGTTAGAAAATTATGTCAGATTATTATCAGAACGAAGTGAATTGAGGTATATGCTATTAAGTTTATTGTATATACCCTATAGAGGAAAAAAAATGTGTGGTTTTATGAAAGTTTTAAAGTGTTTTAAATCGTCTTCAATTTTAAGAGATATTATAGAGAATGCAAGGTACCTATGATTAGTAAGCTGATGTTACTCTGGATTATAAAAAGTGCTTTCTCGGCTGCGAGCTTTATACCACTGAACCATCGATGCTTATTGACAAAATCTTTTTTTTTTCAAGAACAATAAAAAATGTAATGCGACGCACTAAAGATGAACGAAAATGTTTTGTGGTGATGTAATAAACGTTACACTTTGGTAACTAAGATACACTTCTGGACACATCTATTGGCCCACCTTGTATTTTCAGTTTCGTTTGGTCCTAGCTAAAATTTTATATTAGGTCGAGCAAAAAGTTTTTATGCAGTTTTGAACCTGGCACATTCACAATTTCATTCAATAGTTTTTTTTTGAATTTCGAACACAGAATTTAAAGAAACAAAAGACAATTTGGAACCTGTTTGTTGATATCAAACAATCGAATACTAAGAAAACTTGGTTTTATTGGTTTACTTGGATTTAATTCTTGAAAAAGTGATTGATATCTTTGGTTTTGCAACAAACATTACTTATTCTTAACATTAAGGTGAGGTTCTATCAATAATCTATGGATACTTCACCTGAAGTCGCCGCCCAAGCTGTGGCACTTATTCAGGCCGGACACAGCCAAAGAAACGTGAGTGCTCAACTTAATTTAAGTCGATCTGCGGTCCGAAATGTTTATCGGAGGTACCTAGAGACTGGCGGTTTTGTTCGTCGCCAAGGAAGGCCACGATCTCGGGTCACAACTGAAAGGCAGGATCGATCTATTGTGACGACCAGCTTGAGAAATCGACACCTCCGTTACCTCCATTGAGATACAAAAACAAATTCGCGACTTCCACGGAGTATCTGTGAGCGCTCGAACTGTTCGGAGAAGGTTAAAAGAACGCGATATGGTACCACACAAGCCAGCTAATGGGCCCAAACTAACGCGAGCCCACCGAACAGCGCGCCTTCATTTCGCACGCAGTCATTTAAATTGTACACAGTAAGATTGGAACCGTGTACTCTTTTCTGATGAGTCTAAAATTGTGTTACATGGCAATGATGGAAGGAAGAAGGTCTACCGACGTAAGGGAGAGCGTTTCGCACAATACTGCTTTGAAGAGAGGGTTGCTTATGGCGGTGGCTCATGGACTGTCTGGGGCGGTATATCCGCGAGCGGCAAAACTCAACTTGAGGTTGTTACAGGACCACGGCTGCCAACATTAAATGCTGAAAGGTACATTCGTGAGTGCTTAGAACCTCACGTGATACCATACGCGGACTATGTGGGCCCAAATTTCCTTTTTATGCATGATAATGCAAGAGCCCATGCGGCCGGCATCGTCAGGGAATATCTTCGGGATGTGAACATCACAGTTATGGACTGGCCAGCCAGAAGCCCAGACATGAACCCCATTGAGCACATATGGGAAGAGCTAAAAAGACGTGTTAGGGCTCGTCAGCCAGTTGCCCAGACGATGCAGGAGTTGAAAACTGCCATAGAAGAGGAATGGGAGATGATCCCTCAAAAGTTCATAGAGCGATTGATAAACTCTATGCCTAATCGTATGAGAGCTGTGGTAGATGCCAGAGTTGGGCGTAATCAACTACTTTTGTAATCAGATTAATAATCTGATTGAAAATAATCATGACTACTTTTAATCAGATTAAAGTAGTCGTAATTACTTTTAATCAATCTTGATTACACTAGTCAGTAATCTAAATTACATGATTATTCATAACTAACTTTATATGAATTATGATTTAGGAATTAATGAATATAACTTATATTCTATTGAGTTGTATTTAATTATCACAATTTGTTTGTAGCTAGAAATTGAATAGTTGGCTTTATTGTATAAAAAATATACCTACGACGATACGTAAGACGCGCGGTAAGGGTGCGGAGGACAGGGTGTCGTATGATCGCCGGCTGGCCAATCGCCGCGTCCGCTTTGTCGGTAGTCGACAGGCGCACACACACCATTTTGTTCAATGCGCATCAGTCAAACGAATCGAACTCAAGGAGACGAACGTAAATTTGTTATCGTACTTAATTGTGTATTTTTTTAAGATTGATGTGAAATGGCGTCTTCTTCTAATTCATATTTAATAGCTCTGAATCGGAAGATGTGCAGATTGAGCGAGGAGCAGAAACATTACCATGCATCCTTGACGGCAAGTTTTTCATATATTCTAAAACAGAGTCCACTAGTACCAAAAAAGTAGCAATTTGTACATCTTGTCAACCGAAAGAAGTTAAAATTTCTGGTTTTAACAATTCAACATCCAATTTTGTTACTCACTTGAGATGTGTAAAAAAAAACAAACCGTCGTCGAGAACTTCTAACCGTTGTCAGTCAGAAGTTATTATTAATAGAAATAAATCTGCTGAACAACCGGTTTCGCAAGAGAAATTTCATGAAAATATTTTAAAGTTTTTCATACATTCCATGATTCCTTTGCATGCAATAGAAGATCCGTTTTTTAACAAAATCTTTGAAAATTTGAATATTACCACAAAAGGACTGAATGTTGTCAGTAGGAGAAGTTTGGGGCGCTTAATCGATGACTATTATACATAAGAAATTACGAACATCAAAAATGAATTGCACTGTGTAAAAGAAGTCTGCACAACTGCTGATATTTGGTCAGGAAAAAGTCGAAGTTTTCTGGACGTCACTGCACACTGGATTGACTCAAACCTAGAAAGGAAATCTAAAACGCTCGCATGCCGAAGATTTTCAGGTACGCACAGCTATGACCGAATAGCTTTTTTACTTGAAGCAGTTCATTCTGAATTTGGTCTCGACTCACGCAAAGTTCTAGCCACGGTCACTGATAGTGGCAGTAATTTCGTCAAAGCATTTAAAGAGTTTGGTGTCGACTTGGATAATTTAGAAAATTTTACTGATGGCAACACAGAATCCGAAGAAGGTCCTATTATAGGAGAGGATTTTAACTCCGAGGGCAGTTCTATGTCACACTTCAACACCCTTAATGATGCTGATCCTTTAGCTTTTGTTGAAAATGTTGTTCCACAAACAATTATATTAGAATTGCCAGTACATTTAAGATGTTCTGCCCACAAGCTCAATCTATGTGCTACTACAGACGCCAATAAAGTCTTAAGAAATAATGAAACAACTATTGCCGATATTCATAACAAAGTAATCAATAAATGCAACAATTTCTGGAACTCGGCCGGCCGCCCTAAATCGGCTGAAATAATACAAGGTATTCTTGGGCATACGCTTTCCAGACCAGGAATCACTAGATGGAATAGCCTTTATGATGGCCTAAAATAAATTGCGGCCATACAAGATAAGAGTGTCCAGTTGTATGTGGCATTGGGAGTAACAAACGTTTTACGTACCAATGATTTTCAATACATAAATGAATACTTGTGTTGTTCAAAACCAATAGCAGAAGCCCTGGATATAATACAAGGCGAGCAAAATATGTATTAGGGCATTTTGCTGCCATGTTTAGTATCCCTGCGAAAAAAATTGCAAAAACTCAACAGCGAACCACTTGTTTTTTGCAAAAAGTTAGCAGAGACGTATTTGAAAAGTGTGGAAACGCGATTTTCTGAGTTTTTTAACGTCTCCTCGAAGGTTGCTCAAAATGCAGCAGTTGCTGCAATGTCTTATCCCAGGTTCAAGGACAAATGGATGGCTTGTATAAATATAGAATATCATTTCAGAATCAAATCTGTTTTTAAGGGAGCTGTTGTCAAGGAAATTAATGAAGCACCTGAAGCTTTTCAAGATACCCCAAATACTAGATATGAAGACAGCTATTTCGAGTTTGACACTGATTCATCAGAGACTGATTCAACAGGAGATATTCACCAACTCCAACGATCTATAGCAGATGTCATTATTTCTCATTATTTGGCGGATCAAGATAAAGATATATCCATGTTGAATAGATATCCTGAAATCAAAAATGTTTTCAAGAAATATAATACGCCTCTACCGTCTTCAGGTCCTGTTGAAAGGCTTTTCTCATATGCAACAATGACCAATTCACCAAAATCACATAGACTTTCAGATGAAATGTTTGAAAAGACGGTGCTATTAAAATCTAATTTAAATCACACATTATAAACAACATACTAAGGGTGTCAATCCAGTAATTTTTTTGCGTAAAATAATTATCCTAAAAGAACAATATATGAGACTGATTAAAAAATAAAAATAATTAATTGCTATGCAATACGTTTTTTATTTTTTAACGTTCCTACTATTGGTTTTAATTAATCATAAAAGTATTCAAAATTGCGATTACAGATTGAAAATCATTAATCATCGATATGATTACATTTTTGATTAATTTCTGTAATCTGTAATTGTGATTGAAGATTACACATTGTAATCGTAATCCTTAATCATTAATCTGATTACTGTTTGCCCAAGTCTGTAGATGCCCTTGGAGGCAACACGTGTTATTAAATTAAACGTTTATTTGATAAAACATGTTTTTATTCAAAAATCAATTGCCTTTAACAAGGCGCATATCCGACTTGTTAGGCGTAGCTCCATGTCGTATGGTATTCTGAATTCAAATTTAAAACAATACGATCGAAAAAGATGGTTAAATGTATCAGGTTTAAAACTGCATCAACAGTTTTTGTTCAATCTAGCAATCATATTTCGGTAGGGGCCATCGAAACCTAAACTCTAAGGTGGGTCAATAGATGTGTCCAGAAGTGTATAAAGATTTGCAAAACGCTTCTTAACATGAACCAAACATATACAAAACGTTTTAGATGTTTTTTTTTTATTTATGAACGAAGTATTTCTTTATTTTAAGAGTAGATATTTTGTTTTATTTAAAATATATTAGCGGGCTTGCAAAGATTGATTACATTTAAAGACAGTGTTGGGGAGATAGCTACAACGAAGAAGACCAATAGAAGCAATCCAGAGCTTTGCTTTTAACTTTTTAATTTGATTGAAATGCTGTCGTAAACTACAGATACGGAGCCTGTATAGTGTCATTTGTTTATTTATAGAGTTCCTATAAAACTGAGACTATTTACTGAGGACTCCATGTGCGCTGCTTCATCAAACATAGAGTTTTATCTCGTTGAGATAAGAAGTTGTGCACATCGTTTTTTAGAGTTCCGTACTAAAAGGGTAACAACATAACAGAACTCAAATACCAAGCCACTGTTGTAGGTTCTTATAGGTAAACAGTTTTATTTTTTGTGGTATATATATTTTTATTGCTGTCATAACAAAACAGTTACTAAAGAGAGTTGAGTAAAAAACGGCGTAAAATAAATAGTCACAGTTATATTAATTTAAAGCATGATATTCATTACCTCAACATATAATATTTTTACTACTTGTTTGTTGGAGTTTTAGTAACATAATTTAAACTAAGACATTTTGATTTAGAAACGTATGTTTTTGCTGATATATAATTAAGTAGGTTAAATATGAGAACTGAAAGTCTGTTCAGTGTAGCCTAACATGGGGATCTTCAAGTTTAGTGAAAAAGGACCAACAAAAATATTTAGTAAATCTGTGCTTATTTACCTAATTTTCGATTCGAGAATTACATACGAGAAAATATTGAACGATTAACGAAATTGATACGTATGCTGATACGGCAGATAAGACTAAGTGAAAGACGTTGGCTTGCAGTGCACTTTAAGTAGGTAATATGCATAACACTCCTCCACCTACAGATTCTAACATTATGATTAAAAAAAAATTAAGCTAAAATAACTGTTTGCAAGATACTCGATGATGTACCTCCCTCTGGAAGAACTTACTGAATTTACTTGGCTTGGCTCAGACGATTCTATAACGATAACACAAAATTAACCATTACTTTTCACAAATAGGTACATTTACGATATGATAAAAACTAAATTTACAAACCAAATAAAGCAAACGTAAAGTATATGTAAGTAGCTACCTAATGGATTTATAGTAATGAAAGGCTGATCGAAACCTCGGTTTGGGTTTCAGGCAGTTTCTGCAAAGGAATCTAGTTTCGACCAAGAAATCAACCTCGATTGGTCGTGTTAGTCGTGCGTGCGTAGTTCGGCGAACTACGCGCGTTCGCCCGCTGCGCCGCTGAATCAGAGGCCCATGCCATGAGTGCCCAGAGTCCATGAGTGGCCCAGGCACGAATTTTGATGGCTCCGTATCGTCATCGTCAAATTTTGTATGGATGAAGCCTGCCTGTTCTTACGCCCGGTACTTAGTTTTTATAGAAACTTTGACGATGCGATACTGCAATGAGAGTTGTCAATATTTCATGCTTGCGCCTTAGGTCGCCGCTGTCCACCGTTAATTGCATGGAGTTGAAATTGTGTCTTGCACATAAATGATTTGATTTTGCTTGTATTTCTGTTATTTATAATAATCAACAATTATTAGGCATTGAACTTCATTTTGTTGAGTTTTAGTATTGTAAAGGGACAAACAAAAGAGGATATATTCGATTCAGATTTACTTGACTCCTGAATTTGCGTGTTTATAGATAAATTATTATAAACATGTAAAACCAAGTAAAGTCTGAATGGATTGTATATCTTTATTTTATTTTACCACCCAAACGATTATGTAGATGCTATGATTTTACGATGTGTGACCACTATTTACTTAATGTTAACTATGAGAAAACTTAGTGGTACATCAATTGCGAATTACCTAGTTAGTCATTCGCCTCGTCTTTGCCCGTTTATCTCGCGTATTCGCGATTTAAGATAGGCGCCAGTTTAGTTAGGAACTCACTTAGTACGAGTATTTTTTTATTCGATATTCAATTCATACTTCATATTTATTGATCCCAAAAATATTATCCTTATTTAGACTGAATGCCGTGTGCACACGCCAGATTTCAGTATAAAGATTACATTTTAAAAATATTTAAGTAAGTTTCAGTTTCGGCCGAAACTGAGAGCAAGGCCGAATGTTCAGTTTCGGTTTCGGTCGGTGGCTAAATAGTTACGGATGAAATACAAATTCATATACGGCCCCGCAAAATATAATTCAGTTCGATACTAACGATGACGTGATTAATTATTGTTTATTTCTACAGACTAATGGCAGCATAAAAAACTCAATTTCAAAAATACCAAATAATTTATTATTTACTGCTAGTAAAGAAATGCTTTTAACTACAATAGTTAGCAAAATAAAAGTATTAAAACAACAGCATATTTACTTAAGAAGTATAAATGAATTCATGCTAAAAGGTATTGGATTGGGTATTGGCTTTTATCTCAAAAGCAAACAATGAATTCAAAATATTTGTTCGAAAATATTTCGCAAAATGAGAGATGTTACTCATGCGGTTTTAAATTCCGATAAACTCTGTTCTGATTTGATTTAATTGTTACACTATTGTAAAATCAATTTGAACTGAAAATGGTACTCCTTCAGAATGATTCATGATAACCGTTTGTGCTAAATTATTTGGTTAAAAAACGTTGTATTAGATAAGGTAATGCTTTTAATCTATTGTAACCCTTTTGTTTTGAATTGCCCCAGCATTTCTAACTAGAAAATTGTCATCAAAAACAAATTATTGATCACAAGTTTAAAAGCAAATATATAAGCTATTGGACACAGAAAAAAATTAAGCAGCAATAGAATAAGAAGAAGTAACCTGAAGTATTTGACTCGGGTGGCCGATGTCTCTGTCTGCCATTCCACCAGCAGCCACAACAAGGCATGTTGATAAAGAGTCTTCACAATAACATAATTACTTAACCAACATTCTAAGACGGATTATTTACAAAATTCAAATTATCTTGTCACTTCTTATCATGCTGAAAAGATGGATGTTAAAATTTTTCATTTCCACCCAAGTTGAATTAAAAAGTTTTGTTGACAAGCCGAAAGAGGTCAAATATTATTTTAGGCCAAAGCAGCGAGGTCGGGTTTCCGCAGGAGATTTAAATTTTGGAACGTGCTTTGAAATTTATACGCCGCCACATCACTTCGCGTTTCATAGGCGAGGCGTTCATCGTTGCTCGCGGCGCCGTGACGGCCACCCCCGAGCGCGTTCGCCGTCCGACTGCAGTATTAAGTAAATGATGCTCACGTGATGAGGGTTCCATCCATTTCAATGCTGTGAGAGAACTGCTGAAATTCTCATGATTTATTTGGGCTCTATATTGCGATATAATATCTATCGATCTCACCCGTATCTTTGCAAGCGAAGGTCACGCCTCACACTATTGTTTTAGGAAAATGCATAATAAAGCTTGATTATTATTTTTTGCTCTGTCTTTACTTGTAAATACGCCGCGGGCTCAACTTAATCACCGTACCTACCTCAAACTCTCCGAGCTTTTTTTTGGGTTAACTGGAAACAGTAACATTAATGGTTACAAAAAATATATCGCGGATCTAATGCAATAGAGGCGTATAAGCAAGAACAGAACTTTTGTTCTAGGTTATGAATTTAAAGTATTTCTATGAATCATACGTTGTTAAGAAAAACATAAAAGAGTGTTAGATTTAGTATTAAAGATTAAATAAACTGTACTTTTGGTACTTACGCCTCTATTGCACGATTAAGGAGATCCACCAAATCCCATACAAAATTGCCCCCATTTTTTTCGTCAGGGAAATGCGTGACGCATACCCCGCCACCTGGGACAGACAACAAGACAAGAGGGGCCAAAGAAATGTAACTCAGATTTTAGTGTAAAAATATTAAAAAAACCTCCTGAAGTTTCGCTATTGCAAATTCGGATGTTAACATAGTTTTTTTGCCTGTAGAAGTTTTATAAGCGCTAAATGTAAAAAAGTCACTTAAAAAAACTGGTCCTTCTATAATTTTATACTATTAACAACAAATGACCAACCACCAACTAACCTGAACTATTAGCTAAAATGATGTGTGTTGAACACATTGCATGTATAGGGTGTTCAAACAGTATTTTGACATGTTAAAATAATTAGGCTCAATGATTTACACAGCTAAACACTTATACTTGTTTCTTTGTAATTAACACTCATTTAGTATACTGTATGTTTTTGTAGAGATAATTCAAACTTTTATGATTACATGATTACCTTTACCTTAATTATTTTACCTTATACCTTTTCAGATTTTAGGACTGAAAAGCGTGTATTATCTTTTATATACTAACCTAGTAATTCTTGTATGTAGTCATCGTCCTCATCATCATCAGCATCATTAACAGCCTGAAAATGTCCACTGTACTTTTGTAGTGACTTTTTTACATCTAGCGCCTATAACACGTCTACGGAAAAAATGCTATTTTTAGCGACGGACTCGTATGAAGCCACAGATAGTTGTGTTATATTTTATTAAAGAATTTTTGGGAACTTTTAGTATAGAAACCGTCATTTTGTTACACAATTGCTATGCGACTGCCTTCGATTATCCGCCAACTAGGTAAGTCCTACCTTAAGTAATTCTCGTGTGATTATTGTTAAACCTAATAAAAGTGTAAAATCTTCCTCTGGTGCATATTATTTAACAAGCGCGTGCTCCCACAGTATACAGCTATGTTAGCATCCGAATTTAGCAAAAGCGAAACTTTAGGCCATTTAAAATATTTTTAGGTATTTTAAAATCTAGCGCTAGAACTGGGGCTATTTTGGCGGAACTCCTTTATTAGAGTTTCTAAGTTTTTTTATATTATTTAAAAAACTATTTTGAAGTTATACTTCTTTAGGCGCGTTATGAAAAAATGATGAGAGTGAAATTTTAAGATGCGCGCGCATCACTGTAACACAAAAAATTAACAGCATGAAGTTGGTCGCTAAAGCGACCAACTTCATGCTGTTACTTTTGTGTTTACCGCACATTAAGAAAATCTACCAACAAAATAGAAATAGAATCCCTATTTAGTGGGTGCTAACGACTGCATTGTGAAGGCCTATCAAAAGTATTTATTAATCTGGAACAACGGAACCACAGCGCGATTCAGGAGACTACAGCGCCATCTCTTGACCATTGGTGTAGTAGAACCAAAAACCACATCTTTATTTTTGTAATAAAGTAACAGTTATAGGTATTCATATTTATAATATTTATCCACATGTTTCTAGTTTGTATATTCGGAATACGTGTTTGAGTTTCATACAAGTGCAAATCACATATGTTCTAATAAATTATATTCAGTAGCGATTTTAATTGAATATTTTGATCATTTATTTATTTTTTCAAATTAAAACTGAACTTTATTGACTGTGTCCTTTTCCAGACTTTTTATTAATTTATTGTAATTAATTATTTGCATGCAATTAAAAACTAATTTTAAACGATGCCAAAGAAGGATAACTTCTCACGCGCCTACATAAGTACACGCACCCATTTTTTTTTATAATAAGACATTTTTCAGTATTTTCAATGGAACAGTAAAATCCAATTAAATTTAATAACTTCTAATTATAGTATACTTATATTTTTATAAAAATATGAGAATTTGTGTGTTTGTGCGTGTGTTGTGAAGACACAAAGACGAACAGAATAGTGAAATTAAAAAAAAACGGGTTGCACTCCGGGAGTGCCGGCAGAAGTGAAAACTTGAATATTAACGTTGTGAATTTTTTATTTTGGAATGGTTAGGGAATAATTTTGCACGAATTGCTTTAATTATCAGTATAAAAGTACTATCATTTATGTGGTACAATACAATATTTATTTATTTTGCTATCGTACACAAACATGTCAATTAATATTACATTAAAAATTTAATCTCTCAGAAAATTCAACTTACATGAATCACATTTAAACGCTAGGTGCGACATCTATTGTAAAATACATGAATCATATTTAAGCGCACCTAGCGACATCTATTGTAAAAAATAATGCATTTTCTTCGCAATAAAGCTGCCACCTGGACGTCCTAGTTAGAGACTTATTATTATAATAAGATAAAATAAAATATTACTATGTTTCGTCCAATATATTTAAAGTCAACAACCTTTCCAATTTTATTGTTTTCGTCTTACGAATTTTCGATCAGGCCACGTGTCCTGACGCGAGTTAACATTTTTTATCCATTACAAAAAAGTGTACAACGCCGCTAAAGAAGTTTTCACTTCAAAAACTTATTTGCGTATACAACCCTATTACACGAGACCCGCGAACGAGAAGGGGGTTTTCTCAAAACCCTTAGGATTTTCGCGAAAATTCGATTTATCAAAACATCCTACGATATATATAAGGATTTAATGATAATTCCTTATGCAGGAAAAAAGAGTGAAAGTACTGTAGCTGCATAGTCTAAAGTATTAAGATGTTTAATGACAGATTGTTTGCAGTTAAAGTTAGAGAGTGATGAAATCTCTATGACATAATTGCTTAAGAAGCAGTAGAAGTTATGAGAGAGAGAAAGAGGTTCTTAATGATAATGAAGTACAGACCGTGCCCTTCCGACGCATATCTAAAATCTTTTTAGGGTTATACGGTATCTAATATTAGCTGTCCTTGAACCTAAAATTATTCTCGTATATAATTAAAATTGTTGTACGCGAGTAATATAAATATTTTGTAAATATGTTTGTTTTATGCTGTTATTTATGTATCCGTACCTTTTACTTTACGATACTTTACAATTCATCGCCACGTCTCACATTTTTGCCAGATTTTCTACACCATTGTAGCAAAAAGCTAAAGATGTCAAATTACATTTGATATTTACAATCGAAAAGTATGTATTTTTCATTTTGTCGAATGTAATGCAATATTGTTGGATGATACGGACTCAGACTATTCAGTATTTTACCTTCATTTCAAACTAAGTAACAATAATTTTGAATTTTACTATTCGATTGAAAATACCTTTAACTTCGATAACTGTGACGAATAAATCCAATCATGAATTTCGATGAAAATCCAATGAGTATGTAAAGCATAGACTATGTGCAACAGAGGGGAGAGAGGTGGGATGGAGGAGTGAATCGAATGTGAATTCATGCATTCTACAATATCGCCATACCCTAGATATAAACCTAGAACAAAATTTCATTATAACGTATGTAGTTCAATTAATTATCATACTTTTTAAATAAGTTACGTTTCAAAGGAAATATTACTACTACATTAAGTAAACTTTAAACTAAGATCGACTTTTGAGAAACATTATATTATCTACGCATAAAACATTTAAATTAAAGAATAAAGTGACTCTACCGCATCTACTATTAAAATTTTCATTATAGCACGTTTTCATTAGAGCCACAACGTGGATGTTTTACTGTGATCACAACGCGTTGTGAGCTATTTTTCCGCTCACTGAGCGTTTTCGATCTTTGAGCGTAACATATGTACAACAAAATATATTCCCTTTACAAACTGTAAGTTATAGTAGTGTCGAAAATTTAAAAGTATACCGCTTAGACATCGGAGTCAATTTTCCTAAATAAAGCTATCAGTTATTGTCAGTAATGTAGTCAGTAAGTAAGTTAATAAGGCAGCTATAGCACCAGTTATTACATGTGAAACGGATTACGTATGAAGGTTTAGAATTAACGGCGAAATGTGAACCGAAACGGTTTGGAGACATTATTAGTTAGGCAACGACACTTTGGGTAATTCGCGTGACTTCGAGTAACGTCCCTGAACACGCGTATTAAGATTATTTCGCATATCCCAGTGAAAACATGCCTTTAATGAGTTTTTCATTCGATTTATTTTTAATTACTACCGAGTTAACTCATATCGCTATTCGGCTAATTAGCTTGTGGTTTGTGTCAAAGCCAATGTGTAATACACTAGGAGAAATTCTAATTATCTACTGATTACGATTCATGATATATGAAATAGTCCGCTGATCGGTAGACGCGCAACTAAGGCTTTGAACGATGTTTGGTTATAAGTAATCCAAAAGTCTAGAAAAGATAAAGAAAAACAAGGAATTGCTTGTTTGTCAAAACTACTGAGAGCGTTTCCGAAGTTAAACTATAAAATTTACTTTGATCTTTACCTAAACATAGTTAATTTCTCTGTTTTGTCTTATTAGAGTGGGTAATTTTTTAACTAATAGGTAACTAATATAAGATATAATCCATCTGTAATCTTCAAAGGCAAAAAAGTTTATGGGAAAATGTTTTTACTATAAACGCAATACTTAGATTTTTCTCCTTCGAAACAGCGAACGAAAAATTCTTTTTCGGAATCAATTCATTCGAATAAGAGAACTTTTTCAGTCTGTGAAAAGAATTATTTAATTGTCCTCCAATTAACATGGACAGTTATTTTATTGTTGATTTGAGGACAATATTCAGAATCCATTAGGCGTTATAAAAAAGACCTTTGGCTTTTTGGTAAAGTCACTCTGCTTGCCCAGTAAAAGCATTTTCCATGTAAGGATTAAAGGCGAGCCGGATTTGGGTATGGAGCCCTTACGTATAATGAAAGAATTCTAAATGAAGACATAGTATACTCAAAGATAAGTACAACAGGATTATGATTTATCTTTATAAAAATATTATCCCAAAAGATGTACTACTTGTGTAAAAATAAATTAGGTAAATTTTGGCCGCGACACAAAAGGTCAAGGACATTACTGTAATTGAAGAATTTGATGCTTATTGTATTATTATCATAACTATCGGATGAGATAGTATTGTTGACTACATATGTGAATGTTTTAAAAAATGGAAGTGCAAAAGTTCACACATCAAAGAAGTCTAAGCAACACGCATCATTTACTGAAACTGTATGATTTATTAATTGATGTTTATTTTTTTAGCAAAGTAGATTGGAATACAATCACTTTTGTTCTCAAAAATATAATGGCTAATTTTAAAAATAGAAACTTTTCGATTATGTTTTTAGTAGTATAATATAACTGTATTAAAACCGTTCAAAACTTCGAAACCGTACAAAATGTTGCTCAGACTTTTTTGATGAGTATATTTCACGTAAATAAATTTGCAAAAAATAACACACTTATTTATTCATTTCGTTGAAATTGATTCTGAACAAAAGAAACAAACACTACTTACATAAATTATGCAAAGAAAAAACATAATCTATACTAATATTATAAAGAGAAAAGATTTGGTTGTTTGTTTATGTTAAATAGGCACCTAAACTACTGGACTAATTTGAGAAATTCGAGCCTAAGAACAAAAACTATTGGCTACACCGAAGTGAAGCGAGGACAGGCCACTAGTGATGAATACAGAAGTGCTTAATGCATAGCCTTTGCCCTAGCATGAAATATATACTATGATAAAAGTATAATGTATTAGCTAAGTAACTTCTATTTACTTAGCGTGAGTTGCACCAACTTACTTTATGCCACAACTGCTTGAAGAGGAGGAGAGGTTTCAAATGTATTTTTGCATGAATAAAGAGGAGTTCTCTTCATCAATCATCATCAAAAGCCTATCTTAGTCCACTGCTGGACATAGGCCTCTCCAAATGCACGCCACTCAGATCGATCTTGGGCTACTCGCATCCAGCTCCTGCCAGCCACCTTGCGCAAATCGTCACTCCATCGTGCCTGAGGACTTCCTACACTACGTTCGCCTAGACGCGGTCTCCAATCCAGAACTCGTCTACCCCAACGGTTATCGGTTCTTCGGCAAATATGGCCAGCCCACTGCCACTTCAACTTGCTAATCCGGTGGGCTATGTCGATAACTCTGGTTCTCTGTCGGATTACCTCATTTCTGATGCGATCCTTCAGAGAAACGCCGAGCATAGCCCTATACATAGCGCGCTGAGCGACTTTGAACCTGTGGTCCAGCAGTACCGTCAGTGTCCACGTCTCGGCTCCGTATGTCATCACAGGTACGATGCACTGATTGAAGACTTTCGTCTTTAGGCACTGTGGGATAGACTATGTCAGGACTTGACGTAGCTTCCCAAACGCTGCCCAACCTAGCTGAACTCTTCTATTCACCTCGTCCTCAAAGTTGTTTCTACCTAACTGCAATGTCTGCCCGAGGTACACATATTTTTGAACAACTTCGAGAACGGCACCGTGTATTGCAATCGGTTCCGGTAGAACATGTTCATTGAACATGATCTTGGTTTTATCCAAGTTCATCCGTAGAGGAGTTCTACTTTTAAACAAAACACATATGTATACAAAAACAGGACAATTTGAAAAAAATAAGCAATACAGTGTAAGTTTCACATGACTGACAAAAAACAAAAAAATTGGATTGGCCGCTGATGCGTGTGAAGGCGGGTGTTGTGTGATGGCGTCAGATAACGTTTTCACACGCTACATCAGATTAATGTATACATACCCATGTAATAGAGTAATGAATAGACTCCAAGAAAAATGATATCACACGTGGGGTAACGTGTTAATGCATCTCTTCAATGAACCAATAATCAAACAAACAAACATACATTTAAGAAAGACACACATGGTTTGAAACCCACAAGACATGTGAACGAACGGCACTTATGTAATTAATAATTATAATAATGATAACCTCAATTTCATAAGTGAGTCAAAAAATATTAAATCTTATCAATTAAAGACCATAATTATTCCAAAATAAAATACATAAATATTTAGGTATAATATATAATGATAGGTATGTGATATCAATTATAATTTAGTAAAACGTATTTCACAGTCGCGTAGAGAATTCCATTTATGTAGTTTAGCCATTTTAACTAAGCAAATTCATTGACGATAGACTCCATTTACGCTATTCTTATTTATAAGGAAAAGCCCACAGTCGCTAGGTAGGTATAATTTATTTGTGTAACAGCTTATAGAGTTTCGCTGTCATTATCTGCCTTTTCTTAATATTCCAGTGTAGGCCATTTAATACGAGCAACAAATAAATATTAGACAGTCACCTCTCTTTGATCGTGATTTGGACATTTCAAATATTTGAAGAACCTTTTACCTTAATGGTATGTTTATGGAGGCGTTTATATAAACGCCTATTTTTAAAATATTCAAACCTGGTCATAAATGGAAAACAGATTTTATCGAAAACAAGGAGGAGGAGGAGTCCGACATAACCCCGCCACATACCCAGGGCGCCGCCACATACCCAGGGCGCCCCCCCCCCCCCCCTACCGCGCGCAAATGTATAGTTTCAGAGATATTCATGGTTGCTGTATAACGTAAAATGATGATAAGTTGTTAAATAAAAGACAAGTCAAAATAATTGTTGTTATTTATTTGACGTTTCCTTTTAAATATTTAGTAGTCGTTGTTAACAATATGAATTAGTTTATTAAAAGCTAACTCATTTTCCTGTTGCTTAGTTATAAAATGAGAAGTTTAGGTACTCAATTGGCCAAATAAAAATTCTGTGGCTGGATTTAGAAAATCCTACTTCCTACCAATAATAATAAATGAGCAACTTTGTACTTTTGTAAGTCAATCATCCAAAAACGGGTGAACGGATTAGTATGAAATTTTAGACACAGACAGCTAGAAAGAGACATAGGATACTTTTTATCCTGGGGAAGAGTTAGGTTCCCTGAGGTAACGCGAAATAAGTCGCGGGCGGCCGCTAGTATATAATAATTACGTGATAAAGCTGAATTGCTATGGTAGACATAATTTTTTTTAAAAGGTCTACAGCGTATATTTCTACTAGCGTTTCCCCTTACGTCTGCACTCAGACATCAATTAATTTTAAGTTTGATAAAATGTGGTACTGCTGCTACTGTCATTATTACGATTACGAAAATTCGTCACTCTGACAAGCAAATCTCTCCAGTGCAGTCGTATGTTAGCAAATTATTTTTAACCGACTTCAAACAAAAAAGAGGAGATTCTATTTTCGACATGTGTTTTTGTATATGTATTCAGTGATATTTTCGTGAATTGGTTTCGATTTTCAAAATTCTTTATTTATATAAAAGGCTATACTCCCGAGTCGGTCCAATATCCACCAAATAAAGTTTTGATGATAGGATCCTGGTGCAACAACGGAAGCATTTGCCACTGCGCCATCAGACTATTCAATGACAATTTTAAAAATAATATTGTATTAAAAGTTATAATACTTAGCATCCAAATAAACAAACATGACCTTGTTTGAGAAAAACAAACATGAATTCATTTTATACATCTAATATATATAAATATTAATAAGATTTCGTTGCCTAGAGTGAAGTTGGCTGCGGTTCATCATCTATTAACTCCACTGCGAATCCATTAGCCTTAATTGAATAACACGCACACCGAAGTATAACGCGCAAACATACTCAGTCGTTGCGAGATTACGATTTTGCAAGTCGATTAGTACTTAAAGGTTCCACAGGTTTTTAGTATTCATGACTGAACCCGCGTGAACCTAACATTTACTGAAATAATATCGATCTGTTAGAAGTCTCGACTCTCGTTTTCGTCTAGAAATTAAATAGAATTTAGGTTAAAGTGCTGTCTGTGTTTTCAGCTATCCATACATGGAATTGAAAGCGTTTCAAAGGATTTTTTTTCATAATTCAAGTTCTACAAACAAGACTTCAAAGTAACTTCTGCACAGAAGTTCGAAATAGGACCATCAAACAAGATCTCATTTTATTATAATAGTCAAGATGACGGGACCCCGCCAGGTTTTTAAAATATATTGTGATTAGGATTTAATGCAGAATTTCTGTGATTTTATACTTTATATTTGATTAACCTGGCAGGGTCCCGTCATCTTAACGTTCATATTTTTTTGTTAATGCTAGGAACTCTTCATAGAATAAACTCTAGCAAAATTTAATACGATGCGAACTACCTATATTAATAGTTACCTGTGAAGGTATCATTTAATTTATCAAATAACAAGACCTCTCAACTTCAGCAGCTTTTCTATAAGAACAAACTCACTTTTCACCGCGGAATCCGCATGTTCAGTCAAACTCGTATTCTAATTTCAAATCACACGCGGATTCTATGGTGAAAAATTAGTTTGTTCCAACAGAATGCACTGCTAGATAGATACCTAAATTATTGTTATTTGTCTGGTGTTTTGATAAAGATAGCTCTATCAAGATTATTTTAGTTACAAGTTTAATCTTTTAAATGCGTTTGCGTCGTTACAATTTTATTACCTAGGCTGTGGCATTGAAGTTGAAATGGTAATAAAGAACAATGGAAAATAAAATGGCGTCGGTTGTAGAAAATAGCTTTACCAGGCAACTATAACTTTGCAAGATTTCCTTTGGCGTGATAACGTCTTATAAATCCGTGAACGTCTTATGAATACCAACTGCGACGTTATGCCACGAGTCACGTTATGTGACCCTCTGCCCCTCGAAGAGAACCTCACCCCCGCGGAGCCTAACTCGGACCCCCATAGAGTTACAGAGGCGTGCTAGGGCTCAAACTTAGATAAAACAGAAAGGGTTTTGTGAAACCTGGGGTCTTGCACCAAAAATCACAAAATGGCTTTACACAACCATAATCAGACCACTCATCACCTACGGTGCAATAGTTTGGTGGCCTAGAACTGAACCAAACACCGCAATTAATAAACTGCAGCGTTTTCAAAGACTAGCATGCTCTGCTATAACAGGCTGCATGAAATCTACACCTACAAATGCCCTAGAAATAGCGCTCGACATCCCGCCACTCGACCTGTTTATACAACAGGAAGCAACTATGGCAGCGCTAAGAATGTATCATCTGGGCTTGTGGACGGTAAACCAGGGACCTCACTCCAGAATTCTGGAAAGGGCTATACAATACCAACCTATGGTAACAGCCCGCTGTGATAAAATCCCGACTACTCATACATTTGATAGAAGATATCAAATAGAACTACTAGAAACCAACAAGGACTGGTCGGGCACAGACGAACTACGCATTTACACTGATGGATCCAAAATACCAGGATTCGGATCAGGCGCAGGAGTCTTCTCACTGGACCTTAACATCCATATATCAACAGCACTGGGTGATTACAGCTCAATATTCCAATGTGAATGTATAGCTATTACTCAGGCCGCCACCGCTGTCATTAATAGGAAAGTCAAAAACTACAAGATACGTATATTATCTGATAGTATGGCTGTCCTAAGAGCCCTAGATAGTAACAGCAAAACTTCTGGGCTAGTATACGAATGTCACCTGGCATTGGAGCACATAGCAACGGATAACAAGGTTATCCTCCAATGGATCAAGGGACATAGCGGTTCTGTGGGTAATGACGCAGCCGACGAACTAGCTAGAAGGGGATCATCACAGAAAGTGGAAGGCCCTGAGCCACTTCTGCCATTAACTTTCAATCAGTTTCGTACATGGATGCGGCAACGAACCACACAGAACCATAACACCCGTTGGGCGAATACCGAGGGCTGCAGGCAATCTAAGGATATTTTTCCCAACCTCAACCCCATACTAACTAGAAAACTATTAAACCTTAACCGAAATGATCTCCGAGTAATGCTAGGCACCATAACAGGGCACTGCCCACTTAACAAGCATTTACTAACCATACGCGTTACAGATAGCTCTCTATGCAGAGGATGTCTGGAAGCAGATGAAACGGCCGCTCATGTGATCCTGGAATGCACGAGCGTTGCAGAACACCGGGCATTAATCCTCAGGAAGCCGAGGACGCTCCTAGAAGCCTGTGAGAGCCCCAGGAGGCTACTGCGCTTCTGGAAGGAGCTGGGCTGGCTGAGCTAGCTAGCCCAACATACCCTGCACGCACAATGGACCAAGTACGGAGTCTACGTGCGGAAACGGGGGCCCACAACAAGTAACAAGTAACAAGTAAGGGTTTTGTTTTAATGTAAAGGCTCAAACGAACCGGAACAAAAAGCTCCACAAAACTGCCCCGAAGAAAACAGCGGACTTTACAAACAAATATTTTATTTAAATTTAATCATAATAATTAAAGAAAGCAATAAGGTGCATTTTTTGCATTCTTTTATTAATGACTATTCGACTACATTTACTTCACACCGAGAAAGAATACGAGTCTTATCACTATTTTTTGTAAGACGAGAATTCCCAGTTAGGTTCCTAAAATTAAATAAAGATTTTTGATTTATTATGCCAGCCAGATATTTCATCCAAGCCTATTCACTCAGGCTATCAAGGAAAAACTCGGTTGTTACCTAAGATCAAATCGAAAATACAACAGACGATACAAACTACAACTGGACAGAGGTACCTAATAATTATGATAATAAATCATTTTTATTTCAGGCACCGGTATGCATTAAAATACATGTCCCATAGATTATTAATTACAATTATATCCACTTACGTTTCGTCAAAAAAATTAATTAAACATTATTAGTAACATACATTATTCTAAGTCATTTATCTGTCAATCATTATTCCATATTGTATTAAACACTAAACGTAAATGAGACAAAATTAGTCCTGACAATGTACAGCGACAAAAATTAAAACCAGCAGCACATATTGGCTTAGCCAACCAATACCAGCTTCTGAGCCTTTTGAAAACCTACCGGATGATGATACTTAAGCCGATATTTCTCCACGTAAAGAAAAAAAGGTTAGTCCTCCTCCCATTTTTGTAAACAATCCTATGGCATGTTACTTGTACCACAGAGGATAGAAACAATAGGCGATCCATGTATACATTGTGTTGTGTTACTGGCGTGCCTGCAGAAGCAAATTAATTTGACGTTCATCGTTGGTGACCCCCCCCCCCCCCCCCCCCCCCCGGTCTCACGCATCAGGGTTTTTAACAACGAGTATTTCCATAATTTATAGATTTATAATATGAAATAAAAATTAAATACTCTGACAGCAGGCATAATATATGTAATTTACTGGCAATCAGCACATAAAGGACGAGAACATTGCAGGCACACAGGTTTGCTGCAATCCAAAAAACAGAAGTGGTTATTCTAGGTGCTTTTTCTTGCGACATATTCTAAAAGCTCTTCTAGTTCCTTGACTAACTGGTGGTGTCCGGAAATCTTCAGTAACCACATCTTTGCGCAAAATTCAAGCTACATTTGACTTCTGGAACTCGCTCGGAAATTTTATGTTTATTACACTTTTGGTATTTTGCTTATGGTTTAAATTGACTCGGTATCTCTATTTCATTCTAGCTGTTTTGAACTAGAACAACTCGCTTTACTACTTTCTACCATTTTTCATAACAAAAATCTCAAAAAAACACGAAAACTTTCAAAATATTTTGTATGGCAACAGTGGACGTAGAGCCTGTCAGGCTCCAGCCAATATTTCAATGAATATTACTCACGTGCTATGTATTCAGCGACGCAACCTCCTCCCTTATTGTTTATGTTGCTGCTAAAATTTAAGCTATTGAGATGTTCCGGTCCAAGGAGCGTAAGGAAGTGTGTGAAACTAAGAACTTGAGAACCACGAGGAGCCTGTGAGACTTCATTTCCATACTTAAAGGTTAATAAAACATTTTATGCAACATTAATATAGAGAAAAAAAACTGGAAAAAAAAACAAAATATACAAAAAAGAAGTTCATAAAAAAACGTTGTTTTTGTTCTAAGATTTTTTTCAAAATGATGAAAATAAGTAGTTTTTTTTAGTTTACATCGGTACTCTGTCCGGCATCGGGTTTTCTCTGAAACGTACGCGGGCACACGTTTGCTGATGTGGAGTAAGCTAGTGGTAGGGGTCGTCGAATAAAGGAGCTAGTCAAAATCGCAATGTGATACGATGAACGTTAAAAAAAATGATTTTCTGAACCACCCGGCCTTACATACATATGCGACACCAATGGAAGGATAACAAACGTTTCAAAAACCCATCTGATGATTGTGCTTAAAGAACTTAGCTGCTTATACTATCATGTTTAGGGACTTACAAATAAACATATTTGTTTCTTAGGTTTTCACGCACATCACTCATTAAATAAAACTAGTTTTTACGGGTTAATTATTCTGACGATGCAGACTTGAAAAAGCTGCGAAACGTCAATAAATAAATAAAGTTTTCGTGCATTAACCCGTAAAAACTAGTTTTATTTACTTACCAATAAATTCAGGAAATAAAAAAAAAAATCTTAAGATATCGCACCGATTCCATTTCCTTACCTAAAGAGATTACAAAACTTTTCGCTAAATTTAGTAGTTGCGAATTCTACACGCAATGAAATACGAGAATAGAATAACAAATTTACACTTTGTAGATACCGAAAATTTTCTGTAGACGGTGTAATCGTTCCGTTGGAGTAAATATTTTTTTTTAAAATAAATAATCTTTTTAATTAAAAGATAAAATATATGATCGTTCCTAAAATGTAGATCTTCCTTTATTAACAAAACCCCGTAACTGATGATGTTTGCAAACATCATTGTTTAACCACAAGCAATTTAAATGTAGGACATACATTACTAACATATCTTACAGGTAATTATGAAAAAACAATAATACAATGTGTTACTTAATCATCCAACTTCTATTTTACGAATACATTTTTTAATATTTAAAAACCAATTAAAATTCTTACCTGTCGCAGATCCAGTGTTGATGAGTTTAGCATTTTGCTGATTGCTAGTGGGTAATTGTGGACTCTCTGAACTTCTTCTGGCTTCTGTTTGCGGGGAAGACTTCATAAAAGGTGATGGAGAAGTAGGAAGTGATAAAGGTGACGACAATCTTAGTGGCGAAGTGGGAGTACCCAGGTTTGATGGCAATGACAATTTAGACTCTGACGATAAGAATGAATTTGTTTTCAAGAGTACGCCATCGTCATCAGGCGGTTCAGGAGTGCAGAGGACGGTGGGTAAGGTAATGGAAAACTGGCTTGTTCTTGTCGAATTCACCTGATCATCTTCTGAATCTGCCATGGCTTTCTGAAAAAGAAGTAACGTCCTTATAAATCTTCGTGATTTTATCCACACATATTATAGCGTAAAAATGAAACACTAAAACGTACTGCTTTTACATTATTTCGGATAGGTACCAATGAGGGCTACCGTTTTCTGCCTCACCAGATGGCGCCACTGTTGAGTGAGGTCCTAAATTGTAACTTTTAAAGTTTATTAATACGCACATGAAATCAAAGGTTACATTTAGATCGTATTTTAACACAAAAGAACCATATCCTAAACATAATAGGCCATGCCACAGTGACGCGCAGTTCCGTTTTATTCGGAAAAAATGGGAACATAATCATTTTTCTAAGCTCAAATTTTTAATAACTGACATTCATTGCCACATAACTCATATTTGCCATAATTAAGCCGAATTGTTACCAATTATTCACAACATTATTTTAATAAGAAATAAACCCGCGTAGTCAACCAACAAGCAATAACATTTGACATTTCAGAGACCTCACGCTACACTAGCGCCTCTAGCGGCGGATTCATACGCGATAGCCCTCATTGGGAGCGAATAACCAAGTATGAATTTCATTATATACCTATAAAGATCTACATATAGACAGTCGATTTAATACATAATAAATCATATGTATAACAATTAAACTGAGAAAAGCTCAATAATCCTGAACAATATGTAAGTAAACCAAACACAGGTCAAAACACGGAATTATTAAAGATGTATTGTAAAAACAAAACTGTAAATGACAAATAACTTGCCAAGTATATGATACCCTTTCACAAATCCTACAGAATTTTCAGTTTGCATCCTCGCTTTTAGTTATTGTTCTGGGGTAAAATAATTATGTGGTACTACGATAAAAATATCACTGCTCGTTATCAGTATCTATGAAAAAATAAGAGCTTATTACGTATCATCATCATCAGCCTATTAATATCACCACTGCTGAGTCACAGCAGTGGCGTAGCGATTGGGGGGCGGAGGTGCGGACCGCCCCGGGCGGCATTACAAAGAGGGCGGGATTTTTTTTATTTAATCATTAGATATTTTTTAAATATTATTTTAGTATTCTGTATATTATTATGTAGGGCGATCCAACCATTGCACAATGTTAATTTTGAGTCAAACCTTAATGTCAAGTTTTTACCCGCTTTGCTTCAGACTTTGACAAATTAACCCATAGTAATACACACAATTGAACGTCGCGCTAAGATTGTTGATGCCTTTATGAAAAGTGTTCCAATCAAAACGCACTTCGTGATTTTATTGATCAGCATAATCAACCAAATCTGTCCACAATCAGGAGAATTGTGCGCACATTTCAGCAAATTGAACCTGTTGATGTGAAAACATCTGTTTAATGTCATCTGTTTATGCTCGCCCTATTCGTTTTTTTTAATGCCATCAAAGGCAGACATGCGACCAGGACGCCTGAAGTTAAGAGGTCACGGACATCAGCAATACCAGTGACACAGCTATGCCGCTGCCTTTCGTGGGACACTCTATTTAAGCCTCTCTTGAAGCGGGCCATGTTATCGTTCTGGCTGGGGGAACACTGTGGAGGTGAGCTAATTCCATAATTTTATTGACCGTGAAATAAAAGATCTCTGGAAACGAACTTCAGTGTTTCCAAATAATATGGGTGAACTCTATTCCGGTGCCGGGTGGTGCCATGGTAAAATGGGGCTGTGAGTATTAACTGGAACAATTCCTCAGAGCACTCACCATGGAAGAACCTGTAGAATATGCATAAGCAAATAAAATCCCTGAGTAGTTTCAAAGGCTCCAGATTTTCCTCTAGCTTAGGATCATCGACAATCCGCATCGCGCATCTTTGTATAGCATCGAGGGGATCAAATTAATATTTGGGAGCTCCAACCCAGAGATGTAAGCAGTACTCCATGCCTAAATGCCTAATATACGCTATGTAAAGCAGAAGCCTTTGCTTAGACGTGAAGTATTGCTTGGACCAATTAAGAACTTAAAGCTTTTTAGAGGTCAGTTTGGATTCTAAATGGTTTCTATACTGGACATCACATTTATTTCACGCCGTGGCGATGTAAATTAGCCGCCACGATCATGTGACTTGAAAACGTCTCAGTTGGCCCGGTAGTCTGTTCTCACCACCAGCATCATACTGACATTAAAAATAATTTAAGAAATTACAATAATAACTTGTGGCAAGCTATAGTGAGTGGCGACACCACGAGTAATCAGAGTTCTCCCGAGAACCGGACCAGACCCTCATCTCCGGTTTACCCATATATTTATGAGCTTACCGGAGTGAAAACCCGAGAGGGTCTGCAGGATCTCACCCCTAACTTGCCTTCATGGTTGCTCAATGATCAGGCGTAAGAGCTATATTATGATCGTATGCTGGAAGTGAAATATGCTTGAGACGCGAGTTCGACAGTGGGTAGAATTTAGTTAATATGTATAAGATAAGGTACTTTCTATTATGGTATGTTTATATTAGTTAAATACTTCTTTACTAAAGCCGCATTCGAGCCTTTCTGTACTCCTAAAGGTTGACTGGCAGAGAATGCTTTTAGCGTTAAGTCCTCCTTTTGTCCATTTTGTAATTGTGGCAATAAAGTTTAAATAAATAATAATAAATAGAAAGCGGTGTACTCCTCTCCACACCATTTAGTCAAAGACATTGCGGTCTTTATAAGGAGAGTTCATTAGTCTTCGTTTAGTCACCAGCCATCCACTATCTGTCTGTTGAATAAAATAAATAAATATATGTAGGCAGTCTCTTTCTATAGTCCGAATTTCAGCCCATACAGTTCCAACACAATAACCCACTAATGTAATACCTGTAGATCCCATAGTATCCTGGGCAGGCTGGGGATATTCTCTGAGTTTATCAGTAAGTATGATGTAGTCAACTAATCAGATATTTCATTCAGCGTATCCACAAATTTCACATCACATATAATGTCATTTAAAATGTACTCTACGTATTGGATTTAAATCCCCACGCAACCCCTTATGTGCTTACCGGGTTACATCTGACCCGAGAACCAAAAGCGTACAAAAATAATCTCTTATCTATTAGACAAGTCCGTCCGTCTGTCTGTCTGTGGTGCTGTTTCAGCGGCCAAACCGTAAGAGATAGATAAAGAGAATATTTAAGTTATAAGTTAAGAATAGTCTGATAAGACTACAAACCGGATTTGAGTAACGTAGCACTTCCGGTTTTCGAGAAATCACGAATTTCAAAAGAAACCACACAAAATCTCCGAAGTTCTCAATTAATTAAATACATTTTTTTTTAAATCAGGTTTTGGTGAACGTTTGGTTCACTGGTTTGCTAGTAATATTATAATGTCGTTACAAGGGCGGCAATTTATGGTTCCGCCCCGGGTGTCTACAGCCCACGCTACGCCGCTGGACCACAGGCCTTCCTTATGGATGGAATCGGGAGATTGGGCCGTGACCCAATACGGATTGTTGGGTGCTAACGACTGCAGATGCAGCCTGGAAAACGGCTTAACGTGCCTTCCACAGCACGGAGGAGCTCAAAATAAAGTTTTTGGCCACCCAACCACTGACCGACCATTGACCAAAACATAGAGATGTCAAATGTGTCAGGAAAAAAAATATTAAAATTAATCCTAAAAATAAATAAAAACTGAGTAAAACAAGGAAAAGGAAATTTGCGATGGTAATATAAAAAAATATAAGAATATAGAGAAATGCCGCTAAGTGTCCAGCACTCTGGAATAGGGATTTTAGTAGTTGGGATTCTGATACGTATTTACAAAATTGTAATTACTGTGTGATTTCGTTTAAATTATGCGTTTCCAGGAATGAATAACAAAATATATATATGGATAAATAACGGTAGCATGCTGAAATTGATGACTATATGGATGACACGAGCTGTGTAATGGAAACTATAATTGCCAAAAGAAAGGATGTCCCCGAGGTACGTTGCAAAGGATGTGAAATTATAACGCAAAGTGTGCTTATACGCCAATATCTTGCCGAATGGTTGTGTATCTTTGCTGCCGTCCAAAGTCAAGTTCGTTGCTATCCTTCAGCTATAAAGCAAATCGGTCAGCCGGCCGCCAGTATACCGGAACCAAAGCCATTGCAACTTGACGACCAGTCAACAGTCGTCGGAGCGAGATGCATGATAACATTACGCACCCCACCAACTCGATGGGTTGGATGGAGCCGCCAATCCGCCATTCATGCAGTCTACGACCATCTAACATGAGAGCAGTAGGTATAAGCGTCGGCTGAGAGTGATATTTATTTATTTTCACATATAGTATTGTTTAAATATCGATCGTACAGTGATTCTGTGCTCGGTGTGTCTAAACATATACTTGTGTCAGTTTTGTAAACATGAAGCTAAAGCTGCGAGTGTTACATGTGAATAGGCTTGTTATATCGACTTTAGCTAGAGTTTTCTTCAGGCTGTGTTACGGCAAAGAAGGAGTTAAAATTCTAGATATAACAGATGATATACTAAAGCAGTCAGCTGTGGAAGTTGCGCGAAGAATAAGGAATAAAGAGGTACATACCTATAACTAACTCCACATTTTATGTGTTATTTTACCACTACATACGCAACTAAGCGTTGCACAGTGTTTTATGGAACCAAAAAAATTTACACCTTAAAATTTTTGCATAAATCAATTATTTATACCCTAATAAAGGCAAGAGTTCAATTCTCAGATCACTATTTCCAGTAAAAAAAAAGATATGAAGTAGCAAAGTTTTTGAAATTTGAGCATGAAAAAATTAACAATTTAATTTCCTCAAAAGACGGTTCCATATCTGTACATGAGATATTTGCCACTTGATAAGGAATTATTGAAGGCATAATTTTGCAATTTTATTTTATTTATAAGTGTCCTAGTTTCCAAGAAATATTTTTTTTTAAATTTCGATTTTTAATTTTTTTCTCCAAATATCGGCAAAAGTGGAACCTAGATTTAGTATAGAAAGGTTCTATAAGCCAAGTTCTATCACCCATAAAAAAATCAGGTTTCACTTTTGCGGTTTTAAGAAGTTATGACAGAATTTAGATAAAGGTCAACTTTCATGATCTAGGATTGTCACAAAGGTCAACTATGAGTAAAATGAAAATGTTAAATTTTTTGTTTGTTAATTAATACCGTCAATCAATTGAATAAATAAACAACACATGTGGACGAATATAATATACTTACATATACTAGGTACCTACCTAATGTAGATGTGATAATGTAGGAATACTTTATGTTTGTTCGACCACATTTTAACTTTGTACCTTACACGCTAAACGGTAACGAAAAAATGAACTATGTTGCTTGAAAAAAATTTCAAAATTCATTCAGAATCATTCAGGCATTCGATCAGAAAATAAAAACAAATCTTGGGCATAAATCAGTTAGTAGGTGTAACTATTATTGTTACAAAAAAAAAACGTAGAGGTAAGCAGGCATGAACTTGTGTCTAATTGGGTCTCCAAAACACACACAAAACAAACAATTAATAGTTAATACTCAGACCCGAAAACGAAAATCGATATTCATTATAATGACTTCCGCCTTGACTGGGAATCACCATAAGCGTTCCTTTTTTGCAAATAGAGCTTGGAGCCCATAAAAATATGTTAAAGGTACTGTAGTAAGTTCCTAAAATCTACATTATTGTAAACTCGTTCAAAACTAATACACAAATTTATATTTTAAAAATTTTCGTTCGAGGTCAGGTTCGGTGTAAACCCTAGCATAAAAATTTAAAAATCAATATCTTCTAATCGCCGCAAAAGTGACACGTGGCTTATTTATGTATGAAAGACCACATCCATAGGTTTATTCCTATCGAAGTTCTAGGTTCCACTTTTTCGTTTTTAGGGAGAAAAAACAATAAATACGAAATACAAAAAAAAAATTGCTGCTCCCAAACCAATGCATTTTTTTAAGCTAAAGAAACGCGTTTATACGCCTCTGATTATGCCCGATTGACACATATTTATTAAAAAAATATATTGTTAATATTCACTTTATAAAAAAATATTCTAGATTTCATAGGTCAAAGGTCACGATAAGTTCATGATTTTTTTTCTCAAAAAGTATTTGAGTTAGACTTCTGGGAATTGAACTCATGCCTTTTTTAGGGTATAAATAATCTATTTATGTAAAAACCTGAACATGTAAATTTTTTTGGTTCCATAAAACACTGTGCGTTGTAGTTATATATTATACTACTTACTGGTAGGTACTGACCTACACCAGCAGGTACCTTTACCTACAACTGGTATCAGGCAGGTACAAAATAAATTAATTTTGATATTTCTATAACATAGGTGTACTTGTGCGATGTAACAACTATTATGTCTATATTTTGTGTCCTATTACCATAAAAAGTAGGACATCTATATAAACGGAAAAATATCATTTTAAAGATTAAAGGTTTAAAATTTCCATTAACATTGATAATTATAAGTTTATACATACACTAATGGAACAAGTATGTAAGTTACTTCCAACGACATTGTAACAATTTAATCTAAATTACTAACTTGAAAAATAAATTACTTATAACTACAAATAAAGAAATCACAACTTAATTAAGTTTATTTTCAACATGTAACACATCTTGATTTTAGTTTGCGCCAGGTTTAGCATAATAATTTGAAATAGCAATATTAGAGAGTAAAACAATTTCAACAAGTAGTGTGTGTGGCTAGGCAATAAGCTATTTTATAAGTTTTACTAAGAATCACTTTGGCCCAAGTTACTTGTCTACACTTTATTATGTCATTCTTCATTTGAAATTTCAGCATGTGCATGATATTGTAGAAATTAAATACAATTATTGAAGAAATGTAGAGCTAATTTCGCAAACAAAAACCTCAGCACTACAGAAGAAATAGAACTATTTATTCAGGTTTTGAGTACGAACATCAACAAAATACAAAAAGAAGAAAACTTAGATATATTCTCTACATACTAAAATCTAAAAAGGAATAATCGTTGGCTTAGATTCTATTAAAGTTAAAACATTATCTCATCATAACACCATTCAAAAGTATATTAAAAATGTAATTATATGAAGAAATGAATTAAGGAAGGATAAAACTCTTACGAAAGATGAAAAGAAAGAACGTAGTTATCTTTATAAGAACACTATATTATTATTTGACGACCTCCGTGGCCGAGTGGTTTGTACGCTGGGTTTCGTGGTGTCGCCGACTCGAGAGGTCCCGGTTTCGAATCCCGGTGGGGGCAGATGTTTGTGTGGTGCAATACGAGCATTTGTACTCCAGTCATGGATGTTTCATATGTATTTATATATAAATATACTTATATATGTATTCTATCCGTTACCCTAGTATCCCATAACACAAGCCTAACAGTGCTTACTTTGGGGCTAGGCTAATTGGTGTGTGTTGGAAATATTTTTTTATTTACTAGCTGTGCCCCACGGTGTTACCTGCGGTTTATTAGGGATATTTCCCGCAATAAAACGTAGCCTATGTGTTAATCCAGGGTGTCAGCTAACTCCATACAAGATTTTATGAAAATCGCTCCAGCCGTTTAGAACTGAAGAAGTAATAGACATACACACACACACTCACAAACTTTCGCCCTTTTAATATTAGCGTGATTTATAAACCAATTATGAAGGAACGGCAAAAAAACCGGATAAAACCGTCTCAAAACATCGAGTAGCTCCAAGAAAGCTCTACTGACACTCGACAAAAATAAATAATGGATTCCTTGTTTAAAATAGTTTTCAAATAACAACAAAATAACCTTTAGATCGAATATTATTAGATATAGCAAAACATTCTTTAAGTTACATTCATCAAAAGAATCAGACAAAATTAACCTACCAATCAATCAAGTCACTACCACCACTTTAGAAAGAATATCTATCTACCAACGAGATTATGAAGAAAATAAAACACCTAAAATCAAATAAAAACAGTGGCCCAGGTGATATCAAAAAAGCAGCAATAAAATTGGGTAAATTTTTATAGTCAGCAGATTTAACTAATTTATTCAACAAGATTTTAGAAGCCAAGCAAATACCTATAGAATGGGCAAAATCTGACATTGTGTTGTTCTATAAGAAAGGAGGCTCTGCCGGTATAGGTAATTACGGTCCGATCAGCCTACACCCAAATCTGTACAAACTGTTTGCTTCGTATCTGGAAGAAGGATTAGCTACATATGCAGACAAATTCTGACCCCCAGACAAAGCGGGATTTAGAAAAAGTTTTTCACATACATACCTACCTTAAACCTGATCATAGAGCAATATACAGAACAGAAACACTCGCTCTACCTGATTTTTATCGACTATGCAAAGGCTTTCGACTCTACATCCCATACAAACAAATAATAACATGTGGAAAGCTCTAAATGATTGCCATGTACCTTCATATTAGATTGATCTTTCAAAATATACATACAGTAAAAGCGTAAGTTGTGTGAAAATGGAAAAAAAGAGTCCAGAAATAAACATTCAGGGAGGTGTACGACAAGGTGACCCTCTCTCACCAAGAATCTTTGTAACTGTACTGCAAATCATAATGAATAAATTGGATTGGAAAAGAACAGGTATCATCATAAACGGGGGCTATTTAAGCAACATTAGATTCGCAGATGACATCATGCTATTCTCAGAAACGCTAATTCAACTGGAATAAAATATTTATGAACTGGATAAACTTAGTAGAGAAAACGGACTAAAATTAAAGACGAAAGTCATGACTAACTACTATACAAGAGCAATTGATGTCAATAATATTTTATTAGAATATGTTCCAGAGTATGTATGTATGTATATCTGAGCAAGCAAATATCATTCTCAACGACCAGACATCAAGATGAAATGAATAGACGGATAAACATCACATAGAATAAGTTCTGGAGTAACAAAGAAATTCTGAAGTCAAACTTTCCTGTAAAACTCAAGAAAACAGTGGTGGATTCATGTTTATTGCCATGTCTGACCTTTGGATGTCAAACTTGGATATATTATAAATACATCTAAAACTGACTTCTCTCTTTTATTTTAGAAAATAAATAAAGATATTAGTAAAACAACAAATGTTATTGATGCTTTGGACCGCTGTAAAAAAACGTAAATGGAGATGGGCTGAACACATTGTACGTATGAATAATAATAAAAGGAATTGGAAAGGACTTCGACATAAAAGTAATAGAGGTAGACCAAAACAAAGATGGACAGATGAAATTAACGACGTAGCTGGTAGACTGGATCCACTGACTAAAGGTCAAAGCTAGAAAAACTTGGAGTAGAATGAAAGAGGCCTTTACTCGCTGCGGGGTCATTAAAAAAAAAGAAAAAATGTATTGACTTAAATCGTGGTTGAGATGTTTGTAATCAAATGAATTAATTGACTTGAACTGTCTACTGTAAAATATTATGTACTAAATCAAATGTTTATCAAACTAATAATAAATATATTATTGTAGCCATTATAGCATCTAATTTGAAAACCAAAAGATGAAAATAATTGGACAGTCCTACCAAGAAATTAACTAAAAAAACCGTCCAAGTGCATGTAGTGCCACGCGCAGTGTAGGGTTCCGTAGTAACTAACCACAATATATTTAAGCAGGAGTCTTTATTCTCTAAATCGGAAATTAGAATAACCAATTAATATCAATCTACATATCTCAACTAAAATACCTAAATCAAAGTCAAACTGCGTCTCAAAATCCATTCGATATATTTTTTTTTAATACCGGAATAATTGAATGATAACCAGCATTTTTTTTGTTTCCTCCTAAGCGGGGGAGCGGGTGTGAAATCCTCATGGATACTCTACAGCCGGCTGCAAGGTTATGTCAGGCTCTTACTGACTAAAACTTCATGTGACGCGATCATCTCCTGAGACTGAGAAGGAGATGATGCGGTATAACCGCCGATCTTTTCATGTGCTTATATACTTTTAATAAAAACGTAACGTTAGCGCGACTCAGATGCCGTTGCCGTTGGTACTCGCGGTAGCGTTGTGGAAGTTAGATTTTGTTGCAATGTAAAGTTTTACGCTACAATAACTTCATCCATGAAGTCGGTCATCAATCTATTTCACTATTAATGTTTTCTTCTAGGAAATTTTCGATAGGTATGAAATTATATTTAACTAAAATTAAACGACTATTACACTTAAACTAGCAAATGTATCTTAACCGTTATAGCTCTCCTTAAAAGTTCATAATAAGCACTATTATTATGATTTTTTCCAGGTTTTTCAAGCCTATAGTTTAGCTTTTAGAGGGGACGATGACGACGATGCTCTACTCAAACAAAAATTAGCACTTTAAAGTTCAATATTTCGCAAACGGATCCCTAAATCGAAAAATAGTCGTAGGAACCCCTAATAACACGAAGGGGTAGATGATGAAAAATAACATTCCCAGGTTACATGTAGGGGAGCTACACTAAAAAATATTTTTCAAAAATTGATTATACCATTTTGTCGGCGTGACCGATATACATATCTCCACAAAATCAAAGCTCTCTAGTGCTAATAGTCTCCAAGCAAAACCGGGGACGGACAGACGGACATGACGAAACTATAAGGGTTCCTTGTCAGGACTACGGAACCCAACGATATTAAATACCTACCCTAGATACAACATCACGAACAAAATCGTGGCCGAAACCTGTCCAAAAGGTACGTCTGACGATCAATGGAGCTCCGTAAGATGATAGCGTAGTCAAAAACAATATAAGGCATTATTTCAACATTGGAAGTCGCCTTTAATGCATACAGTAGTGTACGTAGTCTTACTTAAAACTCATGCTTCAAAGAGTTATGACAGTTCGAAATGCAAGGTCGTAAAATTTTTCGATTTATTGCTATTTGTGGAAGAATATAGACAGGTTTCGATTTTGTTCGTGATGCTGTATCTAGTGTAAGTATTAAATTCGTTGACGGAACCCTGCAAAGGAACCAATAGTTCAAAAAGTCATTGCAATTGGATTATCATTTGACAGAACCTTCGCATTACAATCTAAAAGAAGTCCCCCAATGGACCAGCCAGGGCCGATAATATTTGAGGGCGAAAACAGCTTGAGGCCCATATTAAAACGAGGAAAACACATAAAAAAACGGTTACTACCTACTACTTTTGTATTTAAACTTTTTAGTAACTTAAAACAACAAAAAGTTGGTTAATTTAGAGTTTTCGCAGATTTTTTTGGGACTAACAACTATAATGATGATGAACTTCACATTACAGGAAAGTTCATTTAAATATAAATTAAAGTGTAAGAAATTAAATAAGTAATACTGCATTTTAATCGGTAGCAATAGGGTACCAACTACCATGACCACCAACAAAATATTATTAGCAAACAAATTATTTAAGAAAATTTTAGTTAATAAATAGATAGACAACATAGTCAATAATACTAATAAATCATTTGGCAATACACTAAATATGGAAGAAACTCAATGATCGTGAGCAATATTTAAGAAAACCAAACTAAACACAGGTGAAAACACGGAATAATTAAAGATATACATATCAAAACAGTCTAAGCAAAATTCATAATTTATGCAAACTGCAAGTTTTATCAGTTGAAATTTTTATGTTATCGTTATGAAATGTATTATTTATTTAAATGATTTCTTGCTTTAGTCACTAATAAACTAATCAAATTAACAAAATAATATAAGTATTAAAATATTAGGTCAAAAGTTCAAAATAGTTCAAGTTGCTTAGACTTTTTTGATGAGCACCTATAAAAAGTTGATTGGGTCTAGTACCCATTGGACCCTCAAGATTCGACCCAAAAGCAAAAAGTGCCCATTGGACCTCTTTTTTGGTGTCCATTGGACCTTCTTAAAACATTTTATATTCAATGTGCCCATTGGACCTCTTTTTTGGTGCCCATTGGATCTCCTTAAAAATTTTATATTCAATGTGCCCATTGAACATCTTTTTAAGTGCCCATTGGACCTTCAAGATTATACTCTACTGCCAGTTGGACCTTATTAACAGTTTTGTTAAGCAAAAATAAAATTATTAATTTTATTTTTGCTAGTTTGTAGGTATTATAAAGCCACTAACTAAATACTGTATAAGTACTGACTCCAACCAGTAAGTAGTTCTAAACAAATTATAAAGAAATCAGGTTGCCTTTTTTCTTCGAATTAACGATATTTCGCCGTCCCCGGAGAATAAAAAGATAACTCCAAAAATGTAAGTTTTCAGGAAAAATAAAAAAAAACTGTTTTCCGTCTATTGCTCTATAAATACTGGACGCAGACAGATGACAGTAACCTTTAAGAAAAGCTAATTTTTAAAACATTTGGATTTTTTAGTAAGGTACTCGTACAATAAGATATAAGGGAGATATTTATAACCTTTAAGAAAAGCTAATTTTTAAAACATTTGGATTTTTTAGTAAGGTACTCGTACAATAAGATATAAGGGAGATATTTAGAAAATAAAAAGTGAATCAAAAGTAATCAAAATTTAATTTGTATAATGTTTATTTTTATTTTATTCGTATTGACAAGGAGCCAAAACCAAATATTGCACTACTGACATGTATTTTTATTCTATGGGTTATTTATGTATTTTTATTATAAGGGTGCAAGTGACAATGATAATACTTCAATATCTTTTTATTTTCGTAAATATTGTAAAACCTTTTTTTCTTTAAAGATCATTTTATATGTTTGTGCTTTAGGTTTAAAGGAATGATCATTAATTACATTAATTTTAAATTTAATTACATTAATGATTATTAATGTAAAAAGTTTTCACTCAATAGGGCGATCGTACACTGACAAAATAAATACCCTTACAGCGCAACACCAAATCCACAAGACCTATCAAATCGAACAAAGTTCGATTGATTCCAAATTCCTTAAAACAGCTTGGATCTAGACAATCTAAGCAACATGACGGTGGACATCATCTTTTGATCTAAGACTGAAATTCTGAGGGAGATTGAGTGTTTTCATCGGCAGTTATACTCCTCTTAAGCACCTGGTGAAAGGAAGGTTATAGATTCCAAGCCCAAGCAATCTCTGCGCTTAAACAAAAGGATGGCGCCGATCTCATATGTGGGAGAGAGAGAGAAATATTGCTGTCTCGTTCCGATTTATGAACTATGTTGCAGCTAGAAAATAATCTTACAACCGTAGGCCATTACTTAGAAAAATTACTCACATACGTGTCTTAAAAATATTTAATTTGGTAATTTATAATGTTTTACAAAAGAAGAGTGTTAAATTTTTTATGGAAGTTGGTACTGGGTCTTTCGGCAGACTCCAAGTTTTTATGAGATGCAGCGCACTTAATTGTGAATCGTTTGACAAAAACCTATAATTTTATTTTATCCCGGTTTTTTTATATTAAAATAACATAAATCTATCTAATAATTGATTTGCAAATGGCAAGTTTATTTATCTATTTTTTGTTGCCAAGCATCAAATATATTATGTTCAATGTGTAACAAAAGCAGTGATAATAATTCTGATAATAATCCATGACTGGACTGATTAACATTTGCCATAGTGATTGAGTTGACGTTTTAAGTCACCACGCACTAAAAATATGACGTTACTAAGATCGACGATCTTGCCAGCATACTTACAAAGTTGTTTAATCATTAAACACGATTTTAAAATAATCGGTAATGAATAAAAAAATCAAAGAATAGATATTCATGTTACACAAACTTTCAAATTATATATATTTCGTCCCTGCCGGAAACCGACTACCGCTTTTGAACCATATCCTTTAGTTAAAGTATGTTTTTATAATAAGCAATTTCTCGTTAATTGTAAAAATATGATTAGAAAACATTTTTTATAAAAGGTTATATGAAAATATTACATTGGAATTTTATTTTATGAATATTTAGAATACATAATAATTGTGCTTAAATAGTTAATCTGACTGAGAGTAAAAAAAAATCTTTTTAAAAGTAAAATAACAAAATCTGTGATTTGATTATTATATTATATGGTTTGTTGCTGATGATTGATGTTTCGAATTTTATAAATATGTTGATTTTACTTACTTACATTTATAACCTTTGTGCTTTTACTTATTTTATCAATATTTAGAATATATAATAATTGTGCTTAATCTGTGTGATATAACAAACCATATTTATAATTTGGTTAAGCTATTTGATAAAAAATAATTTCTATTGGCTTTAAAAGTAAAGTAAAAAATCTGTGATTTCATTATTATATTTTATGTAAATATTTATATTGGTTTATTACTGATGATGAGTATTTTGAATTTTATAAACATGTTGTTTAAATACTTAGATATATAACCTTTTAGACCAGGGTCGATAATTTTAAAAATGGTGAAAAGTGAAAAAAAAAATATAGTAGGATGAAACCCATTAGAAAAGGTAGAGAATATAACAAAAATGAAAGGAAAAATAAATTACGGTCGATCTGAGGTCGGAAAGGGGGAGGGGGTGAGTTTTTAAGGGTAAAAAATGGTTAATCTCGATTTCCGGTAAAACTGCAAGTCCTATGAAAAAAAGTTAAATGGCAAAGTTGTAGGTAATAAAAAGATCTACAACTTTTGTATCGACACTTTTTTCACATAACCTCAAAATTTATGTGAAAAATGCGAATAACCGAGTTTTTGGTTTTTGATTTTTATTGTTTGCAAAAAAAAATATTTTTTCACGAAATTTGGTGAAAACTTACCTTTGTATGTCCCAAACATACAGTATATTTTTTGATTTAAAATATGCATTTTTTCACCTTATTTTGACTTAATATCCAAAAAGCACCCTAATTTTCAATCGAAAATTCTCACGTCAAAATATCTGCTTTTTTAAAAAAGTTGGGGTGTTTTTTGAAATCTCTACTTTCTGATGGTATAAAAAAAATATACACTACTATGATAAATGTTCTCAGAAAATGCAAATTAATAATGAAAAAACTCGAATCCGATAATCCTATTTTTAATACCTACTTACAACAACTATTTTTGCATGTTTTATGGATTTGTAATTTTTCTGTTTATCAATATAACATGAAATCTTAGGTTTTTGAGTAATTAAAGTGTAAATTTTAATAAATAGTTCAAAATTATACATAATGATTCAAAACAATTTTTCGGATTGGAGTTTTTTTCATTATTAATTTGCAGTTTCTGAATTTTCGATTGAAAATAAGGGTGCTTTTTCGATATTAAGTCAAAATAAGGTGGAAAAATGAATATTTTAAATCAAAAAAAATATTGTATGTTTGGGACATACAAAGGTAAGTTTTCACCAAATTTCGTGAAAAAATATTTTTTTTGCAAACAATAAAAATCAAAAACCAAAAACTCGGTTATTCGCATTTATCACATAAATTTTGAGGTTATATGAAAAAAGTATCGATACAAAAGTTGTGGATCTTTTTATTACCTACAACTTTGCCATTTGACTTTTTTTCATAGGACTTGCAGTTTTACCGGAAATCGAGATTAACCATTTTTTACCCTTAAAAACTCACCCCCTCCCCCTTCCCGACCTCAGATCGCCCGTAATTTATCTTTCCTTTCATTTTTATTATATTCTCTACCTTTTCTAATGGGTTTCATCCTACTATAATTTTTTTTGGTCTCAAAAATTATCGACCCTGGTCTATTTGTGTTTTTATGTCTTTTACAATGTTACTTTACTACACTACTGTACTTTATCGTTCCAAAAGAATTAGCCAAATAATTAAGAGCTCCAATAGCTCTCATTGTGTCGTTAAGTACGTCTTTGAGGGTCCAATGGGCACCATGTTCTTGATAGGAGGTCGAACGGGCACTTTTTTGTAGGTAAGGTCCAATGGGTACTAGACCGTTGATTGTAAAAACAAAACATGTTAATGACAATTGACTTGCCAAATTAGAAGAAGCCCTTGCACAAATCACACAGTATTATTTCAGTTCCATCCTCAGATCATGCCTTTAGTTATTCAGTTATAGTTCCGAGGTTACATCATTATGTGGCACTACGGTAAAAATATCACTGTTCGTTATCAGTATCTACCTATATAAATACGAGAGTATAAGTGTATAAGGATATGAAATCATAACGCACCGTGTGCTTATACGCCAATATCTGGCCAAATGGTTGTTTATCTTTGCTGCCGTCCAAAGTCAAGTTGGTTGCTATCCTTCAGCTATAAAGTAAACCGGCTAGCCGGCCGCCAGTCTGCCGGCACCACAGCCCCCGCACCTCGACGACCAGCCAACACAATCGTCAGAGCGAGACGCATGATAACATTACGTATCCCACCAACTCGATGGGTGATTATTCGAGCCGCCAATCCGCCATTCATGCAGTCTACGATCGTCTAATATCAGAGCAGTACAGGCGTCGCCCGCGAGTAATATTTATGTTCAGTTATAGTGTTGTTGATTCTTGAATATCGATCGTCTTGTGCTTGGTGTGTCTAAACAAATAGTTGTCAGTTTTGTTAACATGAGTACGACAGAGGCAAAGCAATCGCCGATGAAACTAAAGTTACGAGTGCTACATGTGATTAGGCTAGTTATATCGACTGTAGCTAGATTCTTCTTCAGTCTATATTACGGCACAGAAGGAGTTAAAATTTCAGAGATAACAGATGATATCCTAAAGCAGCCGGCTGTGGAAGTGGCGCGAAGAATAAGGAATAAGGAGGTACCTATGTAACTCCTCCTTTTAAGTGTTACTAGTTACCTATATTATACTACCTACTGGTAGGTACTGACCTACACTAGTAAGTAGATACTTACCCCTTTTTACAACTGCTATCAGTTAAGTAGTACCACATAAAATATAGTTTAAGTACTTCTGTAACATAGTTGTACATGTGCGATGTTACAACTATTATGTCTACAGGTTGAGTCTTATTACCATACAAATTAGGTCATATTTTCCTGTAATTAAACGGTAAAATGTCATTTTTTAAATATCAAGGTTTTTAATTAAATTCACATTGAAATCGTTATCAAGATCATAAGTTTATTCCTACAGTAATTGCGCAAATAGGTACGTTACTTCTTACGATATTATAATATTTTTATCGTTTATATCTAAATTACCTACTTGAAACAAAAAAAACTTAATACCTACATAGAGAAATCACAGATTCATTAGGTATCTATTTAATTAAAACAAATTTATTTTTAAATATTCACTCATACTGAAAATGAACACACCTTCGTTTTTTTGCGCCAGGTTTAGCATCACGATTTGGGATCGCCATAATAGTACGGTAAACAAATCTTAACGAGTGGTGTGTGTCATTAGGCAATAAGATATTATTAAAAGTTTTACTGAGAATCTGTTTATATTTTATCGCAAGTTACTCATTTACATTTTATTATGTCAATTTTTATATAATATTTCAGTTCAGCATGTACCTACCTAACATTGGAGAATTCGTTGCTACCAAATACAATTATAGGAAAATAATAGGTACTTTAAAACATTATGATGATGACTACATTTTTATAATGGAGTTAAGTACTTATTGATTTGATATAACTTAAGCACTCATGTAGCGAGTACATATAATTGAATTCAATCCTATTGGGAGTTCCATATCAGAAAAGTAGACCAGAATATATTGTACTCAAGTCGATGCTAATAAATAAACGATTTTAATACCTCATATTTTTGGGGTTCCTTGCCCAAATGGATGGATGGATACCCTTAGTTCAAATGCCGTTGCTACGAATTTGAACCATATATTTTAAGCAACTGTATCTCATAAACCGTAAATATGTGTATATTTATATGCTAAAATACTGTAAAAGTATTATGTACAAAATTTGATTTTTCATCAAATATACTATAGTCAGCAAAGAAAACTTGCTAATCTCATCTCACTCTGATTTCATTTTCTCAAAAAGTATAAAACTATATATTCTATATCATACCTATAGAAAGTGCTTTTCGTAGTATTTAAAATGAACAGGAACTTATTAAGAATGATATTTTTTTTAAGTTTCAATTACGACGAGTTTATTTCAAAGAATCGTTTTCCAGTTGTACATGTAATCGGTAGTAAAAATGTAGTAAGAAAACACGTCTGAGAAATCTACGGACAAAAACTAAAGAAATGATAGATGCATCAGACTACATATTTTCATATTATAAAAAAAACGTTAATTGCAAGTTTATTCAAAAGTTAGCAAATCATTAACATTGTGTTTTTTGCTTGATATTGATAACACAGTAAGTTGATGAAACACACTTTCTGTGGATATAACTTCGATAGTTGTGAGTTATTAATAAATATATTATTATTGCCGTTGTAGCATCTAATCTAAAGACAATTTTTTTTTAATAATAATTCGACAACGTTGGTTTGAAGATATGAATTAAAAAAGAAAACAACAGTTCAAAACATTAATTGCAGTGGGATCACCGTTTCGCAGAACACTTGAATTGCTTCAATCTTCCCCCTTCAATAGGCCAGGCTCGATAATTTTTGAGAGCAAATATATTCGGACAATACTTATAAACAGAGGAAAACTAAATTACGGGCGATCTGGAGGGGTGACCTTTTAAGATAAGAGTTAATCGCGATTCTTAAGAAAACTACAACTCCTATCGCAACAAAATCAAATTGACTCATTAAAAGATCTTTTGAATCATTCAATATTTTTTTCCTAACACCCCACCCATTCAGGACATCTTTTAGCTAATAAGAAGAATGGGCGCAAGAAACTTATCCACATTTAACAAAAGCAGCAACAGTTAAAAAAAATCGCTACGAATACAATTAATTAGACCATAGATTTTTTAGACGCATTTGTGTTCGCATTGTAGAAATTTTATGTATCTATTAAATTTAACACGATGATTAATTAAGGTTAAAAATCAAATGAGCAAATTGAAAACTTCTTATAACAAATAAGGCGTTGTTTTTATGATTCTCCGTGAGACTGACCGTGCTCAAGGCCGCTTATGCTAAATTTAGTTTGCTTTTATATAAATTTCCGTAATGATCCTCCGGATTGTAAACATTTAACCGCAATATTTTACATTTGTAGAACCCAGTTGAATTTGTTTGTTGAATCACGATATGAATAGGCAGCCTTGGATTTTGACCGGAAACCTTGGTGACAGATATCCAGTTCAGCATTCACAGCAGTTTTCCGCCTGTCCACTGTGGGCTTTTCCTATCTCTCGAGAGTTGGTTAGCAGTTGGCATGATGTTTCTGCCGGTGAGAAAGGTTTCAGGGCTCCACGGGGTAGAGAATTGAGTCTGCCAAGCTAGGCTTGGCAGACTCAATTCTCTACCCCGTGTTAGAAATTTTATGTATCTATTAAATTTAACACGATGATTAATTAAGGTTAAAAATCAAATGAGCAAATTGAAAACTTCTTATAACAAATAAGGCGTTGTTTTTATGATTCTCCGTGAGACTGAACGTGCTCAAGGCCGCTTATGATAAATTTAGTTTGCTTTTATATAAATTTCCGTAATGATCCTCCGGATGGTAAACATTAAACCGCAATATTTTACATTTGTAGAACCCAGTTGAATTTGTTTGTTGAATCACGATATGAATAGGCAGCCTTGGATTTTGACCGGAAACCTTGGTGACAGATGGATATCTGTCACCAAGGTTGTTGGTTGTTGGTTGGTTGTGGATATCTGTCACCAACTGCTTTGAATGCTGAACTGGATAGTTCAGCATTCAAAGCAGTTTTCCGCCTGTCCACTGTGGGCTTTTCCTATCTCTCGAGAGTTGGTTAGCAGTTGGCATGATGTTTCTGCCGGTGAGGATGGTTTCAGGGCTCCACGGGGTAGAGAATTGAGTCTGCCAAGCTAGGCAACGGTGCGAGCGATATTTGCGGTATCTCAAGCGTCTATAGTCTATGGGGACCATAAGCTCGTTTATGAGTTTGCCGTACGCATTAGGAAATAATATCTCGACATCTCGATAAACAAGCTTCTATTTAAGGCTTATTTTTAAAACACCATATTTTATCTTATACCCAATAGAAAAAATCTTGAGGTTTAATCCCTAATCAACCGTTGCTTTCAAATGGATACTTCAAAAATCTAGATTAAACTCTTGTGAGCTTACAAAATATTGGGAATGCCTAAAACGGACACATGAAGACTGTGTGTTTTTCCGCATTCATTGTGATGTTTGATGTTCTATCATGTATTGTGTATGTGTTCATTGTTATGTTTTTTTAGACGTGATACTCAATTATCACTTGCGCCGTTCTTTTCAGTAGTGTTACATTTCTATTATAACTGAGTACACATTTCTTCTTTTTTCAGATAACAAGCGTGGAAGTGCTCGAGACGTGCATAAGGCGCATAAAAGATGTGAACTCTGCCCTCAATTGTTTCGTCGAGGATCGCTTTGAATTGGCACTGAAAGAAGCGCGTGAGGCAGACGAGCTCGTTCGAAACGGCACTATGACGCCGGAGCAACTAGAAAAGGAGAAACCTTTCCTAGGTGTTCCATTCACTACTAAAGATTGCATGTCTGTGAAAGGTAAAGACGAACATGTTTTTACATCAACGTCCTAAACTTTTAAATTTCGATGCATGGGAAATTTAACCATCTACATACTTAACTACACATTTCTAATAGAAATAAGATTGTTTAAATAAGTTTATTTTTATAACAAACTCTATTACTTTATGTTGTCGTACATCAATATTTGTTAATAAAATATATTTTCGAGCAAGATATTAATGATATAAAAGAAATTCAAATACCTATAATGCGAAGAGATGGCGCTGCCTTGCAGCTTAAGAATAGCTAGAAAGAATTTCGACGCGGTCCGTGAGGGCCGCGGTAGCATAATTGGTCAGTGCATTCGCCCGGATTGCGAAGGGTGCGGGTTCGAGTCCCGTCTGCTGCCTGGTCCGCGTGGAATTTTTTCTAGTTATATTTTCTTTAGATTTAAACATCAAGCAGTTACATGCTTTAAAAATAATAAAAATTATAACTATAATTGCTATTTCTTCTTTCAAATGTTTAATACTTGTAAAAGTATTCATTTGACATTGTGGGTTTACCTATAATGCGAAGAGATGGCGCTGCCTTGCAGCTTAAGAATAGCTAGAAAGAATTTCGACGCGGTCCGTGAGGGCCGCGGTAGCATAATTGGTCAGTGCATTCGCCCGGATTGCGAAGGGTGCGGGTTCGAGTCCCGTCTGCTGCCTGGTCCGCGTGGAATTTTTTCTAGTTATATTTTCTTTAGATTTAAACATCAAGCAGTTACATGCTTTAAAAATAATAAAAATTATAACTATAATTGCTATTTCTTCTTTCAAATGTTTAATACTTGTAAAAGTATTCATTTGACATTGTGGGTTTACCTATAATGCGAAGAGATGGCGCTGCCTTGCAGCTTAAGAATAGCTAGAAAGAATTTCGACGCGGTCCGTGAGGGCCGCGGTAGCATAATTGGTCAGTGCATTCGCCCGGATTGCGAAGGGTGCGGGTTCGAGTCCCGTCTGCTGCCTGGTCCGCGTGGAATTTTTTCTAGTTATATTTTCTTTAAATTCAAATATTTTGAAATGCGACAATGACGAGCGATTATGATGTAAAAATATAACAAACGCGAGATTATAGTGCGAGTGCGTTGATGTCAAAGCCGCGTTCCACCCAGACATCGAATGCAACTTTTCACTATGACATTTTAATTGTTACCAAAAATGTATGAAACATAATGACTATTTGATTGACGTAGGTTTCGACCTCCATCCACAGTGGAAGTATGGAACGCACAAAGTTAGTATATTTTAAGGTCATTGATCTTGTTTGGTAGGTTATGTACCGTGACGTCACATCTAAGTGTTCGAAAATAGTGCGCGTTTATACTCCCCCTGCTATATTTTACACTAGTTTTTTGACGTAGATTTTTTTATACTGTTTAAAAGAGATGTAAACTACTAATTAAAAAAAATATAAAAAAATCACTAAACATTTTTAAGTATTGTGACTAAGGCTTGTGACTCATGATGACGTCCAAGTTTTTAATGTGATTGTGCCTGTTATCTATAGATAGATTTGCGATAAAGTAACGAAATTAAATTCGATACCCGCATTAAAAAATGAAACGATATTACATAATATTAAAGCTTATTATTATACGCTTTGTAGTGGCTTTACATGGGTGTATAAAATGCTATGGAAACATAATGAATACCTAATCAAATTAATGTATTAAAATTAAACACCTACTTATCTAGAATACTAAGAAAAACAATCGACAAATAAACGAAGCGAATCAAAGAAAAAACTATACCAAAATCTAAAATAATGAAAAAACTTACTAAAAACTAAGAAGCTGATAATTTCAACAACAAAAACAATTTCATAAAAACTATAAAACAATTATGCTACCGCGGCCCTGATGGACGTCGAATTCTTTCTAGCCTTTCTTTAGCTGCAAGGTAGCGCCATTTCTTCGCATTGTAGGTAACCCACAATGTCAAATGAACACCTTTACAAGCATTCAACATTTGAAAGGTGAAATAGCAATTACAGTTATAATTTTAATTTTTTAAGCATGTAACTGCTCGTTTTTAAAATTAAAGAAAATAATACTAGTAAAATTCCACGCGGACCAGGCAGCAGACGGGACACCTGACACATAGCCCGGATAGCGAAGGGTGCGGGTTCGAGTCCCGTACATCTATCAAATAATGTTTATGCAAAATTTGCAGTCAATAGGTTCAAGGGATAAGATTTTACGAACAAACGTTTTTTGCAAATTTCACGCTTACGAGGCTGAATTAAAAAGAATCCCATCTTCTTGTCTTGTTCAATAATAGAAACCTACTGTCCAACGGATAAATCGGTGAACATGCTTAAAAAACATCGTGCGTGCCTTTGAAATTTGAAGGATTTGAAGGAATTTTGGAAATCGGTCCACAATTGACGGAGAAATCGGTGAACATACATAAAAAAATATATACAGTCGAACACAGAACCTCCTCCTCTTTTCAAGCCGGTAAAAAAATAAAAGGCCTCTCTAATTCATTGATTTGATATGAATTTCATAAGACGCTTAGTTTGTTACATTTTCGTTATTTTTGGGTTTCGTATCCATAGGGTAAAAACCTAAATAGGGTGTGTTTTAGTTAGTAAGTCTGACATAACCTTGCAGCCGGCAGTAGGGTAATATTCTGGGAGGAAACATAAAAATAATAATTACGATTTCATTTTAAGATTGAGTCGCAGTTTAACTTTGATTTAGGTATTTTAGCTGAGACAGATAGGTTGATATTAATTGGGTTTTCTAATTTCCGATATACAAAATATAGACTCCTGCTCAAATATATTGTGGACTACAGGCATCTACGGAACCCTACACTGAGTGCGGCAGACACGCACTATTTTTTTAATTTTACGAAATAAAATTATTTGTGTATTTTGCATTTCCAGGTCTACATCACACATCAGGAGTGGTGTTAAGGAAAGATGTGATTGCGGACCGTGACGCCGACGTCATTAGACTGCTGAAAGAAAAAGGCGCTATTTTGATCGGACTCACCAACGTCCCTGAACTTTGCATGTGGTCAGAACTTTAAGAATTACATTAACATTGTTGACGCTATAAAGCGAATTATTAATTCACTAAAATCGCCAAAAGTATGTACTATTATGACGTTTGAGACACGCACGTACATACGACGCTTGAGATTTATCGAGACATTCTATTGTTACAATGTTGAGTAAAGTTACTATGATAATAATGTTTTAAGCTATGTTATTTTTTCTTGTTAATATGAGTATTTTCGTAAGAGAAGATTAACACTTGTTAAATTGAGAATGGTTTTGGGCTGCTTTATAATGATTGCTCAAACTTTTTGTAGGTATCTCAGATAAAATTTATTATTCAATGTAATAAAAATAACAGACTTATTAATTAAGTATTAATAAGTCTATGATTTTATTTATTTTTAAGCATTTAACTGCTAGATGTTTAAATCTAAAGAAAAGTTTACTAGAAAAAAATCCACGCGGACCAGGCAGCGGACGGGACTCGAACCCGCATCCTTCGCAATCCGGGCGAATGCACTGACCATTATGCTACCACGGCCCTCTTAGCCGCGTCGAAATTTTCCTAGCCTTAGGCTGCAAGGCAGCGCCATCTCTTCGCATTGTAGGCAACCCACAATGTCAAATGAATACTTTTTCAAGTATTAAACATTTGAAAGAAGATATAGCAATTATAGTTATGATTTTATTTATTTTTAAGCATTTAACTGCTAGATGTTTAAATCTAAAGAAAAGTTTACTAGAAAAAAATCCACGCGGACCAGGCAGCGGACGGGACTCGAACCCGCATTAATAACACTGTTAATAAGTCTGTTATTAAGTTAAAGTGATTTTCGGTGTCCCTCTTTTTAGTATACTCGTACTATCGTTTTGTCTTAAGTTTGAAAATGTTGCCCTTAGGTAGGTACCTATATATTTATTTTGCAAATAAGACTGAGAATCAGTCTAGCTACATGAAAATATATAATTTTATTACAATCAGTAAACACGTACGTGATAATATTTCAGGTGGGAATCTCATAATCACATCTACGGTAGAACTAAAAATCCGTACAATACTACAAGAATCGTCGGGGGCTCGTCGGGAGGAGAAGGTGCTATTCAAGCAGCGGCTGGAAGTATCTTTGGAGTTGGTGAGTCATCACCTTCATCAGCCTATTGATGTCTCCTCTGCTAGGGCACAAGCTTTCCTAGGGCAGTATTTTCTAGCGCCCCGAGCCACCTGAGATTTGCACCTCACCCCCAGAATTAGAAATTTATTAAAGAAAGGTCAGTAACGAATGTCTTTATACGGCTTCGACCCTCGCCGCAGCCTGCAGCCCCGGGGCCATGGCTCTTTTAGCCCTAGGGTAAACAAACCCCTGGGCCTCACTATAGTTGGAATAGGGAGATTGTGATTGTGCTCACGACTGCAGATACAGTCGGGGCCAACGGCTTGCAGTGCCTTCTGGAGCATGGAGGAGCTAGAGATAATATATAGTATATAGTTTTTGGTCACTCATGCAATGACCGACCACTGCGAAAGTTGGTTAACTTCCACGATCGCAGGCCGAAGGCGCTTATTAATGGCACTAACCGCCTGCGCCATTAAGCTCGTAATTAAAATAGAGCAATACCTACCTATATTTTTGTTACAATTGTATAATGTTATTTTCATCCCACCACCTCGGAAAGTGTAATTTTGCGCTTCGAAATCTGGCTGGAAAATTCTATTTTATTCGCTTGAGCGGCAAAGTAGATTTGAATTTAGAACATCACATATAATGAGTACTCAATATAATTGTAAATTCAAAACGTCATTAAACCTATTTAATGTAACCTCTATGGTGCCAAATTTATGATTAGAACTTTTTAAATTGTGAAAAAATTTAAATTTGGAACCTTCTTGGTTTCTTTGTTTTATTTGCGTGCTTCGCGCCATTCTAGTTTTTCACGTTTTATTGCTTAATATAATTAACATAACCTAAAAACTGTACAAAAAAATCAACTAAAATGAGTGACATTAGCGACGATGAAGTTTATCTAACGCCAACTGAGTTAACTGAAACAGTTAATAATGCGCAAATGAGCCTTCTCCCTCAGCAATCACGAGAGAAGTATTTGAAACAGTACGATATATTTAACATGTGGCGACTAGCTAAAGGAGCAAAAACTTTCTCCGAAAACGTTTTGCTGGCATATTTTATAGAATTATCTGAGACCAAGAAAGCAAGCACGCTATGGAGTACGTATTCAATGCTAAAATTAACAATTAAGATGAAGAAAGACGTTCATATCGACACCTATCATAAATTAGTGGCATTTTTAAAAAGAGCCTCATCTGGTTATAAACCAAAAAAATCGAAGGTTTTCACAGCATCTGAAATTGCAAAGTTTATTAATGAAGCACCTGATTCCGTATATTTAGCGGCAAAAGTAAGTCAATACGTGTAATTTTTTGTTGTTGATAAAATTGTACATAGTACTTACAATATTTTTAATTTGATTAATTTATTTACGATTATAAATACTTCTTTTGTTACAGGTTGTTCTTATTATTGGTATAACCGGAGCATGTCGAACAAATGAACTTACACTACTTAATGTCAATAACGTATCAAAATATTCTCATAATTCTGATGAATTGCTATTAATTAATGTACTAAATACCAAGACAAAAAAAGACCGCAACTTCGTTATTCGCAAGGAATATGTAAACATTGTTCAGAAATATCAAGCTTTACGTCCTTCTAACACCCCAATTGAACGATTTTTTCTACAATATCGCAACGGAAAGTGTATCCGACAACCTATGGGTCAGAATAAAATTGGCAGTATTCCACGAGAAATAGCAACTTTTCTCGGACTTTTAGAACCCCCGTTATACACCGGTCACTGTTTTAGAAGAACCTCAGCCACACTTTTGGCCGAATCAGGGGCTGATCTTCTATCGCTTAAGCGCCATGGAGGCTGGAAGTCTAATTCGGTTGTAGAGGGATACATAGAGGATTCAATCCAAAGTAAATCAAAAATTTGTAATAGTATCGTGGAGGCCATAACGCTGAAAGAACCTCTGTCAGATTCTTGGTCTCGCCCTTCTACATCTAAAATGAGCCCCCATAAGATTGGAAACAATAGCCCTCTCTCGCCAACATTTACGCCAATAGAATCCAATGAATCGGCACAACTATTTAAAATTACTGATACGAGTAGTTTACCACAAAACAGCGCACAATTCACAAACACCAACATAACATTACCTAACAAAAATATTAAACTTAACATAAGTAACTGTAGCAACGTTACATTTAATATTTCTTAATTATTTTCTACTTCTTATTATTTTCTTCAATTTATAGATTATCTTAATGTGTTTTAATTGAAATAAAAATATTTTGTCATTATAAATTGTTTTCTTTTTCATTTTGTCATTTCCTCGCTGAGGTGGGATGAAAAGTTACGTATTGCACTCGAGTGGAAAGATTTTTCACCTTGTGCTCGTTTGTTTCCCTCGCTGACGCTCAGGATTCTAATTTAGAATCACTCGCTGCGCTCGTGATTCAACTTTAGAATCCTTCGCTTGCTCGGTCATCCAAATCGAGCACGCGGTTAAAAAGGAACTTTCCACTCTTGTATAATAAATAACTATTGTACCGTGCTTTAGTATTTTATTTAGAACAAAAAATTTGGATATGTTGCTTTTTTGTTTGAAATTTCATGATTGATTTATATGATGGTGTGTTGATTCCTAACTATTTATAATTTTAACTCATAATTTTTTTTTTTTTTATGTCTACCAGTATTTTGTCTTCATTGTAACATTTTGAGTATTAATGCCGGATGTGATCATTTACAGGTTCCGATATAGGTGGTTCCATCCGCATGCCAGCTTTCTTCAATGGAATTTTTGGACATAAGCCGTCGAAATTTATCGTCTCGAACGATGGGCAATATCCACCCCCAGTAACAGATCTTCGGAATTCGTTTCTAGGTAGGTACCTACATTACCAATTGTTATTACATGTAATGGAATCTTAAATAATCATAAACCTTTTTTCGAGATCAGATAAGTCTTACGAATAAATTTGTGCTTTACAGGTACCGGACCCATGACAAGACATGCAGTTGATTTGAAACCCCTATTGGGAATTATGGCTGGAGAAAACAGCACAAAATTGAAGTTAGATCAACCTGTTGATATAACCAAACTCAAGGTTTACTACCAGGTTAGCAATAACGCACCTTTGACAGATCCCGTAGACCCTGACATTGTAACGGCAATGAAGCAAGTGGCGACATTCTTAGAACGGCAACATAATATAAAGATTGAAGAAAAGAATATTAAGTTATTGAAAAAATCTATGCCGATTTGGATGACAACAATGAAAGAAGAAACAACATTTGAAAAATACATTATGACGAAAGCAGGAGTTGGAAATATTATAAAGGAGATTTTTAAAAATATAATCGGATGTTCTGGCAATACTTTAATTGGTCTTCTGACGGCACTCTCGGATAGGTCTGGAGCTCAGTATGGGACCGAGGAATATAATTATTATTTAAAGTTACGAGATCAGTTGGAAAAGGAATTCACAGATATGCTAGGAGACGATGGAGTTTTCTTATTTCCAACGCATCCAACACCAGCGCCTTACCACAACGAACCTCTAGTGAGGGCGTTTAATTTTTCTTATACTGCTATTATAAATTGTCTTGGGATGCCAGCTACTACAGTGCCCTTGGGATTAGGACGTGAAGGTTTACCAATTGGGATTCAAATAGTATCTAACCATAACAATGATAGACTGTGTCTCACTGTGGCTGAAGAATTGGACAGAGCATTTGGAGGCTGGGTAGAACCGCAAAAATCATAATTTATAAACAAAATTTGAATTTATTTACAATCAATATTTCTACAATTCATATAGCTACATATTTTTATAACTTTATTGATTGTTAAAAACAAAGTGAGCCCTTTTAATGAAAAATAAACTAAAACTAGTAAAGAAATAAAATCAATTATTGGTCATCTATTACACAAATTTGGTAATAATTTTTTTCATTTAAATTATTTTATAAGTATTACTTACAAATAGAACAACATTGAAATGTCATAGTATTAACTTTAATTCCAAAATGTCACAAAAGTATTTTTTTAATGATACTTTGCACTAAGAAACAATTTATTTAAAATTTCGTATTAGTAATCAAATAAAGATTATATGGATATTATTTAATTTTAAATGTGTCTTAATTAATTATGAAGTCTGCACAAATTTTAGAAACATCACTGCATGGAATTATATTTAATGTACATAATATAAATGTTATTAAAAATCATGGTGAATTAGATAAGTTGTGTATAATATTCATTAATTCTTTTCTCTTCACACTTGGATTGATTTTAACTAGCATATCACACATCTCTATTTGTCCATGTTTGTGTGCCCAGTCTGCTAATCTTTCTGTGTTACAAATCACATGAATGCCACAATCATATCCGTTACTCTGTTGGAGACATTCTTTATCCACAAAATTAACAGAACCTGTAAATATTAAAAGGCATAAATATTTTTGTTAGTTGGTTTGTTATAATTCCAGGGTGTCAAGCGCCTAATGAGATTACTATGGCTAATTCTGACTGGCGAAGGTTTGCCGTGTGCTCTTTTTTTTCTTTTGCATTGGCAAAAAACAATATTAAAGAAAATGTTTGTGAGGTATTTGAAAACATTCAGCTTCAGAAGGTCAGAAATAAAAAAATGAAATCTTAAGTGATAGCGACAGTGATAGCAATTCCGTGAGGTGATTGGCCCACAAGGCCAGATTTAAAGGTGTGGAGGCCCCTAATAATTTTTAAATATGGCACCCAGGGCCATTTTTATCTTTGCTGGGTAACCATGGGGCCAGGTTACAGTATTCAATACTTGAATATAGTAATAAACGTTTATCTTACCTCCTTTCGAGAAATATGAAATTAAATGACTGGCAAATTCCCAAGCTACATTATGGTTACTTCCTGATGATGAGTCCAAGTGATAGAAACAACCTTCCGGCTTTGAATATACGAGGAGACTCCAATGGGAGCCACCAGCAGTATCGGGAGAATCATTATCATTCAAAGCAAAGAACACAAATTTCTTTCTGTTAATATCAAGGGGTTCCAAAAAGGTTTTTATTTCTTCAGTTTCCACCATTTTTATGCATTGTGTTACTTCAGGAGAAATAAATAATAGTTCATTTGCATTACTAAACATGACTCTTTCAAGATATTCAAAATAAAATGATATAATTGTGTCATTCAGCCAATATGGCCCATCCAAAAGTTCTAAGTCTGACTGGTGTAATAAAATCTCATGGAAGCTCAACACAACAGATGCTTTGGCCATTATTTCAACATATAACAAGTGTCAATACTCCTTTATTTAAATTATTTATGATTACTTGGTCCTCTTATTATCTGACAAGTAAGAAAAATAACAGAACAATAAAATATAAGGCAAGTACAAGAATTGAAAATAATAAATAGTAAAAAATAAGAGGCCTTTGTAATAAAAAAATATTAGCATTATTGAAAGGCTTTCATATATTTTGCTATATAGTCACCAAGGAATATCAAATGAGCTGGAGCCCTAGTTACAGTAGTTTAGTTAATAGATAGTTTATGTAAATAGTGAAACTGTAGTAGCTCAACTGATACTTTTATGATACTTTTTTTTAGTTGGTTCAAAGCAGACAATCTGAACTCATTAGCTGCATATAAATAAATAGAAAAGAAGTTATCATACTTATGATTTACAATATTTTGACCGACAATTTCCATGGCCCAGTGGTATGTGCACCGGGTTACAAGGTGTCGCCTACTCGAGAGGTCCCGAGTTCGAATCCCGGTGGTGACATGTTTGTGTGATGAATACAAGCATTTGTTCTCCAGTCATGGATGTTAATTACCTACGTATTTCTATATAAATATACTTATTTATGTATCAGCATATGTATTCTATCCGTTACCCATAACCCATACCACAAGCTTACAGTCCTTACATTAGGGTTAGGCTAATTGGTGTGTGTTGGAAATATTTATTTATCGTTATATCATTTAATGAACTACTGTTGCTGTTCCAAGGCTATGCTCTTCGTTATTGCATCGTATTATTATTTATAATGTTACAAACATACGAATTTTACCCTAAGCAGTAAAAATGTAAAATTCTACTCACCAAAATAAACCAACTGGTTGATTTTTAATGCGCCCTGTTCACAAAAATTATAATAGCGTGATAATACAACTTTTCATTTCACAACATGTGGCACAACAAAGTCACCCAGAACTTTACAATATCTTCGTTATATTATTGGACATTTTATTTCAAATACAACGCAGATAAAACAAGAATCCCTTGCATTGCAGGGCTGGCCGCTGGCTGGCCGAGGTACAACCAGGTTAAAATGTCATATTTCTTTTTTTTTTTTTGGTAAGTTCTCCTCAGTGTTGCCAACTCGGATTTTGAAAAAGGCGTAGGCCCGATGAGAAAATTACGTAGAATTGGTAAATTTTGCATATGAAAAGTAAGGAGATCTACGTACTTTTTTCTGAGTGAAATGAAGAAGTTATTTGAAACCGAATAAAACGAGTATTTTGTTATACAATTTGTTTAAGAACGGGAGATAGAACGAAGAGTTCTTGGAGAAGTCGCTGCATTGGAAGCATTTACCATGCTGTGGTAAACATTTACCATCAGATACAGACACTGGTGGGTGCCGATTCTGGATGGTTCTCTAAATTTAAAACTTAATTTAACATCAGTCTCTCCTTTTCATTCTGTATAGAGAATGACAAGGATAAACTGTTGTTAAATGGGCTAGTTGACACTTTTTGGAATTATGTTTTAAATTGTTAATAATTATTCTATCAGAACGAAAAAAAAATTTTTTTTTACCTAGAAGACATACCTAAACGCTCTTTAGTCTATAGACTTATCTATGCTATGGCGCCAAAACATTTGTAAACAAACACTCGCAAGCACGTAGGAAATATACTTTCTAAGTTAATATTATGAAACCATGATTTCTAATAGATCACATGAAAAATATAGTAGTTATCATGATACACTTGGTAAAAGACTCTAGAAAAGTTATGGTTTAAATTGCCAAGAGAAAAAACATACTTACACATGAACATATGCTTAAAACTTGCTAAATCCTGTAACTTTATCGACTGAAAGTCTTTTCTTTTTGCAAAGATCAATTCGATGTGAGTAGGTACTCATTGATAATAGTAAAAGTTTAAAAATACAATTTTTAAGGTTATGAATGTACCTAATAAGTCAAAGAGTTTTGTCGTTTCTGCTTTCACAAATCCTGCGTCCAGCATTAATTTAGTCAACAAAACCAATAACGGGAACCTTTTCTACAAGATGCAAGAGTGTTTAGATACATCTTCTTAAATATTCAATATAAAATATTCTTCTTTATTCTAGTGAATTAAGTTATTTTACAAATTTGAAAAAAAATAAGAAAATACGTAGATTCTGGGACTTAAGTTAGTAGGTTTCCAGAAAAGGCCTAAAATACGTAGATCTACGTAAAAAGACGTAGAGTTGGCAACACTGGTTCTCCTTTTTCATAGAAGGCAAGGGGAACAATGCCCATACAGCCTAGTCTTAAGTTAAATTATTCTGTTTTTCTTTTTACATTAGAATGTCGGTGTGACGCATTCTAATGTTTCTTGAAGTGTTTGGCACGAAATATATCGAGCTGGCTTTCTCGATAAGCTTCTGTGAGGTAGTCAATACTACAATAAAATTCTCACGTCCACTTGACCGGAATAGCGTATATTTTAAAGATTCCACTAATTCTTCAGTTGCGCAGATGGTTGTAACACAAAATCACACCAATTTTATTTCACAATATCCACTATGGACGAATATTAGAATAATTAAAATAAGACGCCAACCGCACTCGATGAAATCCCGCCAAAAACTCCATGTCATATTTCATATTTGGCATGGTGACATTGACATGGGCATTTTTATTGTATTCGACCTAACTAGGAAGGCAAACGATAGAATGCCCATATAGCCTGTAGTATTTATATATATCTTTTTTTTTAACATATAGGTAACAATGTGGTGTGAATGACCATTTGGTGTGACTCATGCTAACATACCTTGGAGTGTTCGGCACGAAATATAACAGGACTGTTTTTCCTAAAGCTTCCATGAGGTATAGACTAAGAACTCATGGAGCAGTTTTTACTCGCATCCACCACGAAGAGCTGTTTTATTTCAAAACTCTTTTACATTATTTTATTATACAAACAACAGAGCCTTTGGCGGGCGTTAATTGCAACATGAAATTCGAAAAATATTGCCACGTTAGCTCACTAATTTTGCAATTATGAAACCTTGCCAATTTTCATTGTCATAAATTGATTCAAACAAATCTTCTTTTAGAATCTATATACTTTAATTGACTAGTAATTACATAATAGGTGTTTTATCGGTGGAACATTATAAACAATGAAACTGGAAAATCTAAATCTCGAAATACCAGCTTTAATTTAAACATTGAAAATAGAAATGTTACATCAGATACTGAAGTTGCTACAGCATTTGAGAATTTTTTTACTGATATTCCAGTTTCAACTACAAAATCCTTGGACTCCTCCCCCATTGCTGCTGAATCAATATTAAAAGAAAACATAACACAAGGTACTAGTCAATTTAAATTTAAATATGTTAACTCTAAAGACATAATCAAATATTTTAACCAATTGAATAAAAAGAAAACCGCGGATCTGTGGGGTAACTCCGTGGATGTTTCTAGATCAGTAATTGAGACAATAGCTCCTATTCTGGCTAGCATTTTTAATCAATGTGTTGACTGTGGTGTTTTTCCTGATCTAATGAAACATAGTAAAATAACTCCATTGCATAAATCGGGTAGCACATCTGACCCCACAAATTTTAGACCCATATCCGTGCTACCCACCTTTAGTAAGATTTTTGAAAAGATTATGCTAGATCAAATGCAATCATATTTTTATAGTAATAACTTTCTGCATAGTAAACAATTTGGTTTCACAAGGGGTCGCTCAACAACCGATGCCGGTGTTGAGCTTGTACAGCAAATTTTTGATGCCTGGGAGAACTCGCATGATGCACTTGGTGTGTTTTGCGACTTATCAAAGGCATTCGATTGCGTTTTTCATGAAACATTGATCAGGAAACTACAGCACTATGGATTTAGAGACACCACTCTGGATCTTATTGTATCATATTTGAGTGATAGGGTTCAGAGGGTTGACATCAATGGAGAAAAATCTCCTGGTTCGTCGGTTAAGATGGGAGTTCCGCAGGGCTCAATCCTTGGTCCTTTCTTATTTTTAATTTATATCAATGATTTGCCTTATTTTGTAAAGGATAACCATGAAATAGTATTGTTTGCGGATGACACTTCACTTTTGTTTAAAATTAAACGTAGGCAGTCGCAAATTGACGACGTGAACAAGTCTATTTCTAAGGTAGTCCACTGGTTTAACGTTAATAATTTACTGCTAAATGAAGGGAAAACTAAGTGTTTGAAATTTGTTTTACCTAATGTTAAACAGGTAAAAACGAATGTAAATATAAAGGATCGAAATGTGAGCCTTGTAGATACCACAGTGTTCTTAGGAATCACACTAGATTCAAAGTTGCAATGGGGCCCACATATTGATAAATTGTCGAAGAGACTTAGCTCTGCAGCATATGCTGTAATGAAAATACGTCAGTTAACGGATATAGAAACTGCCAGATTAGTCTATTTTAGTTATTTTCATAGTGTAATGTCTTACGGTATTTTACTGTGGGGAAATGCCGCCGATATTCAAACAATATTTGTGTTGCAGAAGCGGGCTATTCGATCAATTTATAATCTTAAAGTTAAGGACTCTTTAAGAAATAAGTTTAAAGAAATAGGCATAATGACGGTTGCATCACAATACATATATGAAAACTTAGTATATGTCAAAAAAAATATTAGTTTATTTACTAAAAATAGTGAAATACATACACTTAATACTAGAAGTAAAAATAAGTTAACTTTACCTGCTACTAGGCTCCACAAAATTAATAACTCGTTTAGAGGCCTCTGTGTTCGCTTTTACAATAAAGTCCCAAGCAATATTCAAGAGTTGAGCCTGACTAAATTTAAATCGACTATAAAAAAAACTCTTATTAAGAATGCTTATTATAAAGTGTCTGATTATATTACAGACAAAAATGCTTGGGTTTGAACTGTTCCAACCATTCCAACGGGTATTTCTATATGATATATATTATGGATCATGTGTTGATGATACTTTTATTGAAAAGCTGTATTTAAAGCTGATTACGTAAGGAAGAATATCAGACTATTTAAGAAGATTTGAATGACAAAACGGCGTGGTCATGATTTCTCCATTGTTTTTGCTTTGTAATTGTTTGCAGTGTCCTACAGATAAATGACTTTAAGTTTAAGTAAATATGTTGTGGTTGATATAGGTGGTTATGGGTAGTCATGCTCTCTTAAAAGTCTCTTCGGTGGTGTCGTGTGAGGCGGGTCGTTACGTTCCCTAAAATATGGTTGAGCGAAGCGATGGCTGGTTCATGCGTCATGCTCGTGAACGGGTGCTGCCAGCGGAGATGAGTCTGCCCTAACTACTTTGATATTTAAGATATAAATGTTTAATTACACCTATTATAAATAACTCTGTTTGTATTTATACTGTGTGACACAGCAATCAAAATGCAGGTGTACAATTAATGTATAATTTCACATTATGTAATGAAGGGTGACTTCATGAATCATCTCTGAAGTCATTTTTCAACTTGACGACTCTGTAAATGATAAAACAGGGAGAAAAAAACAGCCCTTGCTGAGTTTCTTGCCGGTTCTTCTCAGTACAAGGTCTCCCGCCGTAGATTTACGAACCGATGGCGTAGCTTCTCGACATTCATATGTGCTTGTAACAGCCTAAACTGAATAAATGATTTTGATTGATTGATTGATTGATTGATCTACAAACTTACGTCGTTTTCTGAAACTTTGTTAACGATATCAATCATTAAATTTGTATGGGGGTGCGTACGTTTACTGTATATAACTGTTCGCATTATTTTTATTTAATCGACTCGTAAGTTTATCAGGTAACTCAAAATTCACCTCCCCCTTTTTAAAAGTTGGTTATATTGTTTGATTAATCTGTTAATTTAAAGTATCAAGGCTATCTATTTGTCCATTTAAATGTAAGTACTATTATTCCGCGCATCGCGATCGATCGCGACCGCGAGCGGCTTACGACTGTCGTCGGTCGCTCGCGACAATAGCCAGACTAAGAAAATGTATGGCACCGCTTTCCGAGGCCCGCGGCCGTGTCTTATAGTTAATCGGTGGGTGTTGTTCATCAGATCCCTCTAGACGTGTGTCTACCGAAGTCAAAATCATGGTCGAAGTGCTACAGAAATTTTAAATTTACCGCTCTTTTGGAGGGCCACGATCATAGAAAGAGGTATTTTTAAGTCTATGTGGTCACGATTCATTACAGACCATAGATCACTATTTAAGTCGCAAGCTATTACGACAGACAGTAGTAGACAGACTACTACCCTTTGGTAGCTTTCTAATTACAGCATTATAGCGCATTATTATAATGCTTAACGTTGAGTGTTTCAACTACAGCAACTCTTCGCACAATCGAGCACTCTCAAAAGTAATGCTTTCGTGTGATGCGTGCAATCGTACCAACTCGGAGACAGAAAATTAACAAGTGTTTTTTTTTAAGTTGGCATTGATCGAAATGTTTTATTTATATGTTATCGTTAGTAATATTATTTATTGTTGAAAAATTATTAAAACCTTCATTTTATTATAGTTGTTTTTTAAATAATCAAAGTTAATTCAAACTGTTTAAATCTAAAGAAAAGTTTACTAGAAAAAAAAAATCCGCCCACCGCCGCGTGGATTTTTTTTCTAGTAAACTTTTCCTTAGATTTAAACATCTAGCAGTTAAATGCTTAAAAAATAAATAAAATCGTAATTCAAACTGTGTTCAAAAATTTAATATAAATATGGATGAAGGTACAAACATTGACTTTTTTTTCAACACTGAACTTAGCGCACTCTGCTGGTGCATTTGAAAACTAATTCAGTAATTCCAATTAAGAATCAGCATAATTTGGCATTGTGCACCACTGAGTCATAGCGGTGACACTCTCTGTATGTGAGAGTTCCAGCGTCAGTGACCTTGAGCAGGAGCGTGTATGCGCTAGGGTTGAACTTGGAATGTAGACTTGTGCCAATGAATATTTATGCATAGTAAGTTATTAAATGTAAACTGATTCAAGGATACTGGGGTAAATAATGAAGGATAGGTTTGATTTTGTAATCAATTTTCAATCTTTTAATGTAGGTACTATAACAAATTGATAACTTTTGTATATTTTCCTTTTTCGATTCTTTTTATAATTCTTATTATTATCTAAATAATAATAAGATTGCGTAGCGTAGTCAGTCTGTGCGTGCAATGCAGTGCAACGCTATTATTTTACTATTTCGCTACTGCGATGCCTTAGGGATGCAAAGTCTTTTGAAATATCGATATTTATATCGAAGTCAGGAAAATATCGATATCCGATATATCGACCATTTTAACTTGATATTATCGATATCTCGATATTTTTTCCTTTTAATTGAAGTTATACTTCTTTAGGCGCGTTATGAAAAAATGATGAGAGTGAAATTTTAAGATGCGCGCGCATCACTTTAACACAAAATTTTAACATAATGAAGTTGGTCGCTTTAGCGATCTATCATCTAAACTTAAAACTAAATTTAACATCAGTCTCTCCTTTTCATTCTGTATAGATAATGACAAGGCTACACTGTAGTCAAATTTAATTTTATGTTTAGAATATCATGCCAGACTCCACACCAGTTTAGTATATTTCTTGGGGTTCAAGATTTTTTTAATACATCTATGAGCTCTTGCGATTTCAAAGTAATAGTTATTTCGATATTATTCAATTTAGATAGTCATAGCAGGTAAATTAATTGATATTATTGTGTTCAAATTTAGTCTACGAAATATCGAAATTTTGGAATTTCCGATATCGATATCAGTGAATTTTAAATATCGATATTTTGGTCTCGATATTCCGATATATCGTTGCAACCCTACTATGCTTTCGGTCGAGGCAGTCGGCGACTGCCCTTTCCACGTCCCGCGCGACGCGCAACGCCCCCGCGTACCTCCAGACACCCACACATAGCCGAGGGCGATTTTACGAGCACACATGCTTAAGTTTCGATTCTTTTCGCGTAGTGTATATATTCGTACAGTAATTGGAAAACCACCATTGTCTGCTGAGAAATGCTATTCATTGTATTGAACAATTTAGAACTTTAATGTGATCATGATCTTCCATTAAATATGAAGTATTATTAAGAGGAAATAAATTTGGCATTGATGTCGATTCTGGCATGATTCTCTAAAGCTAAACTTAAATTTGACAACAGTGCATCCTTGTCCTTCTCTTTACAGAATGAAAAGGTGAGACTGACCTTAAATTTAGTTTTAAGTTTAGAGAATCACACCAGAATTGACACCATTGTGTCTTGATGGGGCACAGGCCTTCCCCAGGGCTGCTGGATGGAATAGGGAGATTAGGCCGTGACGTGACGTGCCTCACCACGGAAGCCCAGTGGGATAAATGGGTGCCAACGACTGCAGATGCAGCCGGGACCAACGTGCTTAACACTATTTTTGAAGCACGCAGGAGTTCGAGATAATATGTTTTTGGTCACCCATCCATAGTAAAGCAAGGTCTCTCGCGCCAATTTTCTAACAAAACAAGTTTTATCCAATTGTCGTTAGGTAAATTGTTAGGCCACGGCCCTAATCGATTAGCAAACTGTGTAACACGAAAATACGGCGCAGGATACTCGGGTTAATAGTAATGGGTAATTTTTAAGATAACGAAAATTTGTACTGTCTAATGGAAGATACACGACGACACTGACACTCGACACAAATGTCGACGCTAGTGTTCATTGCGTTCACACCAAGAAGCTTATACTCAAAAGTATTTATTTTGAGTATAGGCTTCTTGGTTCACACGGTAAACAATTTTTTGTGTCGATATTAGTTTAAACATCTAGTGTCCTCGTCCCCTTAGATTTTTAAGAGTGGCCCGGTTCAAATGTATTTGCGGCATGTCTGTCGTACGTCTTGTTTCCGCGGCTGCAACACGGACAGGACACTTGAACATAAGCTACATCGCCACTACAATGAGGGCTATCGCGTCTGAAACCGCCGCTAGAGGCGCTTGTGTTGCGTCAGGTCTCTGAAATGTCAAATGTTGTAGCTTGCGGGTTGACTACGCGGTTTTTTTCTAATTAAAATAATAGTTGTGAATATTTGGTAATAAATCAGACTTATTATGGCAAATATGAGTTACGTGTCAATGATTGTCAGTTATTTAAAAGCGGAGCTAAGAAAAAATATTGTCCTTCTTTTTTCCGAACAAAACGGGACTGCGCAACACTGTGGTATGGGCGATTATGTTTCAGATACGATTCTTTTGTATTAAAATGTAAACTTTGATATCACGAGCGTGTTTACTAACTTTAAAAGTTACACTTCAGGACCTCACTCAACAGTGGCGCCATCTGGTGAGACAAAAAACGATAGCCCTCATTGCAAAAAGTCTCGCGGCAGTGGATAGACAGAGACAGTCGATGTATACACTGAGTGTCTAAACTAGATTCTGGTGTCGTCGTCTAACTGATCCATTAGAAACAAATCAATAAAGATTATTATTATTAACCAATGACCGACCATTATTTAGTTAGAGCATCTATGGACCATAAAGAAAGTTGTTGTACTTCCACGATAGCAGGCCTCCCGCTAATTAACCACCTGCGCCATCGATAAAGATTAGGTCTATGATTGAGTTTTTCGATAGATAAAGTATAATAGTAGATTTTTTTTTACATTTAGCGACTTCAATTCCCGGTTCAGACATGAAATTATTGAGAAGTACATCAATCCAGCTCGTATTATTTTTAAAATTAAAATGAAGCCTTCATTCAGTAAAATCTTAAAAAATCTATTTAGTCTTTTCCTACATGTGGCCAAAGTTTTGGGACATCCTGTTTAGCACAGCTAGCAACGATATTTAATATCGTTGACAGCTAGTGATATGTAACCCAATCAAGAAACTTATATAAGTACTAACTGGAATGCTTACGAGACCCTCAAAATCGTTCCAAGAGCATAGCTGCATTGGTGGAATCTGTCTCGTTCTAGTAGTGTGCTCAAACAGTTGCAAGAGAGAGACAGATTCCACGTTCGTCGTGTCGCGCTAGGAGTATTTTCTCCCCTTAGGGTGTTTTTAATATCGTGCGGATTTCATCACGCACGCGGGATAGCCCTGCATACGGAAAATTTCACGCACGCAGCGTGAGACATGCAAACCTACAATCTAGTTTTCTGCGGGCTGCTATGCGTTGTGGTTGTGTACAATGGACGACAAAAGTACACACCTGCATTTTTCTTTTCCTCCTCACTTAAACTTTCGAAATTTGGCGGTAGTTCCTTTAATATTTCTTTCCAGACTGCGTCTCTGTTATTATATAACTCATGGATTTTATCCCGTAAGCAAGGCCTCGTTATAACCTCAATTATAACACGTTCCGTGTCAATTTTCATTCTCGATTTGCCTGTACAACACGCGCGTGCACTCCGCATGTCAGTAAAATGCACACTGGATTTCATAAAATGTGCACACGCATGCAGGGTACCCGCGCGGTGCATCCCGCGTCCGTAGTCTACGCATTACAATAAATACTTATATAGAAAAGACCCTTCCGGGTGTCACGCATACGGGGCAATCCCGCGTGCGTGATGAAATCCGCATGATATTAAAAACAACTATAAGAAGGTAGAAACTAAAATGAACTTTATGTATAACTAGTTACAGTACATTTTTTGAATTCCCATATTGTTTCGTAAGCATTCCAGTTAGTTTAAAAGTTCCTTGAACCCACTACTACAATAAACTAGTGACAACAAAGACTTATGCAACCATGGATAGCTCCATAGATGTAATAATGAAACAAGATTTTAAACTAAGGCTCGTATTACAGAATGACAACTATGTCCTGATCCTCACTTGAGCACAGTTAGATAAGGGAAGCCACTATGTGCTATACAGAGCGATATCCCTTTGTAACTATACTCAAGTAAAGATCAACACTTAGTTGTCATTCTGTAATTCGTTCCTAAGTCTAGAGATAAATTAGGTACCTTACCATGTAAAGGGATGTTATAATTTATAAAAACAATTTAAATAGGTACATTTAATATAATGTTATAACTACTTAAATGTTAACACCTTTAGAACATTGTAGTATTAAATGTGGAAACAACATTACAAATAAAAAGCTGATGTTGTAAACTATCAATAATTTAATTTAACATTAATTTCACTGTCAGTAAAGCTAGACAAAAATAACATCCATCACGCACAATAATTGTACTCAAAGTACAACTTTAACAGTTATGACATGGTTTTGAATAATTTACTAGGCATGTTGTAGACTTGCAACCAATCGTAATAGCAACATGCCGAAGATACTGATTGAACTAAAAATAGAAAGTAAATTCCAGAAATATTATGAAAGATACTTCCTACTTTATATAAATATTATCTAAATTGCTGTTTACTTAGTAGCTTCCTTTAAGTAAGCAATGAGATCTGCACGCTCATTAGCTTTTTTCAAGCCAGCGAACACCATTTTGGTTCCAGGGATGTACTTCTTGGGGTTCTCCAGGTACACAAACAGAGTATCCTCATTCCATGAAATACCTGAAAATTCACAGAAGTTTTTATCATCAATATTACCAGATTAGACTCCCATAAAGATCAAAATAGAAAAAAAAACTTTTTTATATTGGCTTTAATCTGGCTCAATTAGAACAATCACAAGTACCTATAAAATTGGGGCTTTATGATCAAAAGTCAAGGATGTTTAGTGTTCAAGTTTCAGAAGATCTTCATATCAAAACTTTAAATGTAGATATATGTTCTTTTAACAAATTTCAGTTTTTGATATTTCCACTGGAATCTTTTTCCAAGAGATAAACTACCTGTGTACCAAATTCCATCTAAGTTCAATCCACACATTCAAATTTATATTATTAATAGGATTTAATCTGTCTAATATTAAAAATAATATTCCTGTGAACCTAAATTAAATAGGTTTTTTTATACTTAAAAATATAAAAAAGTTATTGTTGATCTGAATTCTATAAAAATAAATATGAAATAGTATATTTTTAAATAATTTAGAGTAATGATTGTGTGAAGTAGAATCATTAATTAAAATAATCTTATCTAGTATAAAATGTCATTATTATATTACATAATAATTACTATTCATTGCTAACTAATGATAGTCATACATTGACCATTGCATTATTCACAATGATGAAATCATTATGTAACATGAAATACATATAATTTAATATGCTGATGCCATAAACACAGTTAGGTTGAAATATTTGAAACTTTATTTCTTTTCATAAGATCAAGTGATCAATACTACTTGTTGAATTATTTGTCTGTGATAATTACTATTTCACTGAAGAATAAGGTAAGTATGTGAAAGTAGCTCAAGATTTCATTAACTACATTATAATTAATTACCTTTTGATTTGTTAGCATCAGAGTAGTTAAATCCTGCTGCTTGGCCAGTCTTACGACCCCAGAAACCGTGAAGGTTAGGGCCTACTTTGTGTTTGCCACCAGATTCCACCTGTAGCAAAAAAAATAAAGAATCTATTGAGGCACATAGTTTTCATACCAAAGTTATCAATGAAAAAGTACATAATTAATAAATGAATACCACTTTATTACCAACACTGCATCGGCATATAAGTCAAAAGATAGTTTAATTATAACATTCAAGAAATAAATAAGGATTTTTTATTGAATAAACTTACAGTGTGACATTGGGCACATCTCTGCACGAATATTTTCTTTCCATTTTCAGCATTACCAGCAGGGACACCCATTGTGTGCCTGTAAATTGAGTAATAAAATTATTTTAAAACTCAGAAAACTTAGTGCAGTCTTAATAAGAGTAATAGACAAAGTTCGAATATAGTTATGTGTAAGTCATTCTAGCAACTACGGATCTAAGTTAGCTAGCTACAAAAAAATAGATGAAGTCACATGTAGGCCTATAGGGCGAATCATCCTCCACTTTTAACTATGTTATATTATTATATCTTAGTGCAAACGCAGCAAACAGCTACTCAAACATATTCAACGGCACAGTAAATTTAGATAAGAAATTGGGTCAGGATCAATGTCAACTGGGAATTTCAATGTGCAGTGTCGTAATGACAGCGTTACGTAAGCGCAAAATCGAGTAGCAATTTTGCAAGTGCATTAAAGAAATGCACACAATGTTTATTGTAGCCAAGTAAGTGGGAAAAAATGTGAAAAAAATAGTTATCGAAAGATTACCGCGAATAATTTTAAAGGTTATTTATATGAACACCATCGAGAGGCGTGTACCACAAGGTTATCTAAGATGATCTAGTATTCTTACTTATTATTAGAAAAAACATTACTAATTTTATATAATCAAAGTTTCAAGTAAAGTACTCACTTTTATGGTGTGTGTAAAATTTATACCAAGAATTTGAGCGAAGGGCAAGCCAATGCGCGAATATTTCGATTTTCCTTTTCCGACTGACAAAGTGACAACTCGTGAATGACTGACTGACTGAGAGAGTGACGTAACGTAACCGGTGGTGACGAACGAGACACTACGAGACATGGTTGCCAACCGTATAATGCGATTCAAATAAGGATAGGAAAGCCAATAATCTCCATCTGTCAAATGTCGCTTGAAAAGTACGGTTTGCAAAAAAATCTCGAAACACTTTTTAGCACTCAGCTGATTCTAGAATAAAAAAATGGTTGCCTGTAAAGTCGGTTTTACGGGCGAAGATTTTACGTGACAACGTCTTTTTCTCGGTAGAATATTTATTGATATGAATATAATTAAATTGCACAATAGGAACAAGGAATTGAATGAAAATAAGAATTGCACAAATTTTAACTATAGAAATATATTTTGTTTACTAAAACATTGTACATGTAAACTTAAACTTAACACGAGAGACTCATCGTAACGTTACCGAGCGTTACACTTTTTCATAAGTGACTCCCAGCCGCAACCTAATTTAAGACGTTGTCACGTCAAAACACAACATTTTTAAACAAACAATAACAAATGTTGATAATTAATATTATTTCTTTTATTTCCACTTATTGAGTATTGGTTATATATAGTTGATAACCTAAATCGTCAACCAAATGTCACTTTATGTTGCGTTTATGGATGCATGTTCGTATGTGACCTACATGATTATTCATAACTTCTCCGGCGGTAATGCAAAGATGAGCGAAATTGAAGAGCTAGATTCTGATTAATGTTTTATTTCACACAGTCTTAATAAAGAAATACTATTAAAAATCGGTTGTGTTCTTTCTCAACCTTAGTAAATTAATTTTATTAAAAATCTGATGTTTTGTCTCACTTAATCTTAGTAAATAAGTTTTTTTTAATAGAAAATTTTTTTTGCTCACTCTACCTATTCGGTTTGAATTGACAGCTATGACGTCAAAATATGGCGCCCAGTCGGTCCTATTGTTAGTTGAATCGCATTATTGATTCTTTTTCCTCGTACTTATTTAGGTAGAAATCTCGTAAACTGGCTTTAGAACGTCGTACACCCCCCCACCCCCTGGAATCAGTAAATTAAATTATAGGTCAACGAGTCTACGAACCATAGACTGTAAATAAAATGTTTCTTTAGATTCAAACGCCTAGCAGTTAAATGCTTAAAATGTAAAATAATTGTAATAAACATAGTCTGGTTCGGATACTTACGATTTATGCTCCAGCATGTTGCCTACAATGTAAAATCGTATTATAAATTTATCGGACAAAATCCTGTACATAATTGTACGAGGTTTGTGTAGTGTCCTCGTACCTCGTACGAAAGACCAGAAATCTCGTATTTGTACGAGAATTATCGTACGGTTGGCAACCCTGCTACGAGACGAGCACAGATTACAGAGACTGAACGGCTGTCCGTTATGCTGGGGCTACACTGGCCGAGACATTCATTCTTTGCCGGATGTTTATCACAAGAAAAAAGATAATTCCGTTGCTGTCAGTAAATTGGTATTTTAACGTGAATATTATGTGCGGATGGCTCTAGGATGAAGGATCCTCGGCCGATGAAGATCTCGTTACGCTTAGTGTACGGAGCAAGGTACAAAACAAGCGTGGTAATTTAAAAAAAAAATACCACGCTTGTTGTGTAGCTTGCTCCATACACTAAGTAAAGTCTTTGAGGAAATTGTCTATGCAGCCATTTATCCTTGTATGAAACCAGGGGCCGCCCGCGTTAATTTTAGTTTTTAGATAATCCTTTAGGAACCTATCATTTTTCTGGAATAAAAAGTATCCTTTGACTAAAGTATTTTTGACAACAGTGCATCCTTGTTCATTCTCTATAAAGAATGAAAAGGAGAGACTGCTGTTAAATTTAGTTTTAACCAATGCCTCATTCTAGGTCATAATGAATTGAATCCCTACTTTAATGTATGCGGTGTTTACCTTAATAGATTGTTACACTAGAGTGCATAGTTAATTTTGTAAATAGTTTTAAGTAAACTGTAAACAAATACTGGTAAACCATATAATGGTGTCGATTCTGGCATGGTTCTCTAAACCTAAACTTAAATTTAGACTTGCAACGAATAGTATATTCGGCAGTATACCGAATATTCGGCGAGGCCCCTGACCGAATAGCCGAATATTAGGCAAAAGTATTCGGCTGGAATTTAGCCAGTGTTGCCACCTTGGATTTTTTTATGGCGCTAAGTCAAAGGTAAAATATCGCCAGATTTCAAAAATTAGGATTTAATAAAATACACCAAAATCCGCTAAATTACAATTACATCTCAGACAGCAAAAAACCCTAATTTAAATAAAAAACCAGTGAATATATATGAGATGCTACAGAAATAACTGTATTCCGCAGTCGTTCTAAATTAGTAAAATTTAGTTATTTAAAAAAATGGCAATAATGTAACTTATAACTTTTCCGAGCGTTACCTTAGTAGTACTAGAGAATGTAATAAAACCGGGTAAATATGTATTTACATTCATTATTTATAATCAAGAAATAAATCTTATACAAAATGTGAAATTTAAAATTCAATATTGTTAAATGTTACATTTTCTATAACTTCATCGTCGTTCACAGACGTCGACGCTTCTGTCGATGAAGCCGATGTCGAAGCTGAAGATGTTTGGTTGTAGTTGCAGTGGATTTTTGAAAGAGTATTTTGTGTTTTTTAAATGATATCGTTTGGTTGCCGGATAGAATTTGCATTTTTTGTTTGTACTTTTTTGTTTCAGCATGTCTTCTCAAATTTACTACTTTTGCTAATAATTCTGCTTTACAAAATGAACAAAACGCCTTCGCATCAACACCTGCTAAAGGTTTAAGCTAGGTTTGGAATTCCTCGAGTGATTCCCATTCTTTTCTATACTTTTGTAAGTAATTCTTTGTCTTGAATAGAATTCCCATAATAACATATAATTGAATACTCTAAACATACAGCTTCAGGAGTTCATACACTGTTACAAACGTTTCTATCAAATCAAACTTTTACACTTTTTAACAACACAATGAACGCGAACCTAATTCCTGAAACAGAATGAACGATTAAAGGAATCTCTTAACAGACAAACGCTTGTAGGAATTCCCCTGTCACAGAGAAAGCATAGAACATTATGCAATTCCGGAAAGTTAGGGGATTTCCCCCCTTTAAAAATATGTTGCTAGATTTTATGTTAAAAAACCACTAAAAAAAATATACCCGCTAGACAATGAAAATATACCACTAGAAGCTGTGAAAAAGCACCAGTTCTGGTGGAAAAACCACCAAGGTGGCAACACTGAATTTAGAGCCAAATACTTGTACAGACGTGATTGTTTCGCGCTCCTTTGTTTTGTTCTAATCTGCCGTCCTCAAGCTAAAATGCGGCTAAATGACAAAACCAACTTTTGAGATATGGCCAAAAACGGCGCGTAAACTTTAAATTATTGCTATTATGTAACCATTTATCACATGACTGAATGAATTAAAAACTGTTAACTTGTTTAATACAGAAAATGATTAAATTATGTACCTGTTTTATGTACCAATGACAACTTAATATATGATTATAAAATAAATGATAACCTTACCCTTCTAAATTTTGATTACCACAATAATTCAAATACATAGAATCCTCCATTTTTCCAATTCAGAAGATGATTATGTACCTGTTTTATGTACCAATGACTACTGTGTCATGATTATATAACAGAAATGAAAATATAAATATATACGTAATCAATCGATTTTAATTTTTCATTTTACCAATTATTTCTCTATGACAAAATATATTATTTAAGTATTCGGTATTCGGCCGAATACTATGTAGATATTTGGTATTCGGCCGAATATAATAAAAGCAGCCGAATAGGCCGAATACCGAATAGTAACCGAATATTCGTTGCAAGTCTACTTAAATTTGACAACAGTGTATCCTTGTCATTCTCTTCATAGAATGAAAGGGAGAGACTGATGTTAAATTTAGTCTTAAGTTTAGAGATGCCAGAATTGACACCAATAAATAAATAAATAAACTATACCGACCAACCAAACCATGTGTGTGCACCAAATTTCATCCAAATCCGCTTCGCTTTTTGCGTGATTGAAAAATGAAAATGAAAAAAAATACACAAACATACAAACTTTCACATTAATAATATTAAAAGAAAAGCAGGACTAGTACTGTAGGATTATCAAATCGTTAGCATGGTTTCCTTAGTCGTCGCTCCACTAACTTAAATGAATTTGTTTTGTTGAAAAGTTTGTAAATGATACTTTGACGAATATGGACAGTGTTAGACAAGTAGACGTGATCCACACGGATTTTGAAAAGGGTTTAGATCGCGTAGATCCCCGTCAGCCTGTTTCACAAGCTTAATATACTTATAGTCTGGGGGTTTACGGATATTCTTACGTTGGATAGTCATACTTAAAAAATCGCTCTCATGCAGTTGTTTTGGGTGGATATAGATCAAACTGCATTGATTTGCCAACAGGCGTGCCTAAGGGTTTGTATCTAAGGCCTTTATTTTATGGCGCTTACTTGTATGACTTTGGGGTTCACTTAAAATATGGCGAACAATTGTCGTAAACAGACGTTAAAAAAAACTTTACATCAAAAATGTACGCAATTTTGAATCTCTACAATCCGACCTAGACAATTTAGCAAGTATTACTTGGAAAACAAAAGTACTATCAATATAGGCAAGTGTCACTAGTGTCAGTTCATCTTAAACACACGAAAAAGCAAGCCTATTAAATATAAATATACACTCAATAATAACCCAATTGAAAAGTGACAGAGATTCGAGATTTGAGTTATTTTTCATAGTAGAATGACTAGAGGCGACTTTACCTATGGAGCAGGGTGTGCGTTGCACACCAGAATTAAGAGCAAACTGACTCCTTCCACAGCACGGTCCTAGGGGGCGCTTAGAGTCGGCGCCGCTCGCTACGGAGCCCCATGCCGGCCGCGGCACCTTCTATTACCAACGTAATAGAGCTCCGCTTTATTTACATTTTGTATAGCATCTGGAGATCTTATATTTTTTCGAATTACAGCAAAGCAAGATACTCCACGAGAGGCTTTTACAATTAAACTTTTATGGAATAAAATATTAAAAAACTTTGATTGAAATCATCAGTAAGCATTGAACATGGTATTAAAATTGAAGTAGGTGACATACATAACTAGGGATTTTGTTAATGCTAAAGCACGAAAAGTTACTTTTTGTAATTAAATTATTATTGTTGATTACCTACGTCCTGTAATAACAAGTTTTTTTTAAACTACAAACTTGTGTTTTGTTATTCTTGTCACTCCTTCCTTCCTAAAAATACTTTTTACTCATGTACAGTGGGCCTCGCTCGCTGTGAGCTTCAGTGAGTGAAATGTTCCCAATTCATATTGAACTTTGTGTGTGTAATAAGAGGTCATAATTATAATTAAGAATTTTCAAAAATATGAGCAGCTCGATGGCGAAGGTAGTAAGCACATTCGGCCTGCGATCGTGAAAGTTAAGCAACTTCCGCAACGGTCGGTCATTGAATGTCCCGGCTGCATCTGCAGTCGTTAGCACCAACCGATCTGCATTGGGTAGGCATGGTGGATCACGGCCCAGTCTCCCTATTCCATCCATAGGGCCTTTTCTTCTGCAGTGGGGGCATTAATATGCTGATGGTAATGGTGGTGTGATCATCTAGTCTTATGAAAAAAAAACGGGCACTAGATTTTTTTCTGATGAATATTACAAAAAAGAGGTTTTATTGATTTGGCCATGTTTTGGCATGTTTTTTTAAGCATCCTGGCATGATTCTTTACGTAAGCAAAATAAGGATTACAGTGGATTATTGTGAAATTGCTATACTAATGGCGTGAATTACTGAAAAGATTTTTACTGATTACTTTAAATCTTTTTGGATATTGTCTGCAATAAAAAAATAATAATCTTTCTTTTACCATTAAATACCACTTTTTGATATGAATGATAAATCGACAAAGGCCGATAAAATAATAGCCCTACTTGAAGAAAGTTGTTCGCAAACTTACGTGTTACAGCGGCTAAACGGTACCAAGAGACCGGTTCGGTCAAAGGAAGACCCGGTCAGGGAAGAAGACGATGCACAGAACCAAGAGATGACCGTTTTTTGGTGAGTCATGCTTTGCGGAATCTTATGGCATCAAGTGTGGACCTAAGGAAGAGCCTTGAAGAAGTAAAAGAAGTAGAGGTTAGTTTGTGGACGGTCAGGAGGGGGCTTTTCACTATCAATATCAGGTGTGTGTATATATCCGCCCGGCTCGGGGCCCTAAATTACTCCGTGAGCACCGTGTTGCTCGACTTTAGTTTGCTCGAAACTATGGTTCATGGACTCTGGAGGACCAGAATAAAGTATTGTTTTCTGATAAAGCTAGAATCTCTTTATGTGGAGAGGACCGACACCGGCGAATGCTGCGAGGACCACGGGAACACTATGCGGAGTTTGTTTCGAAGAAATTACTCCTTACGGTGGAGGCTTCGTTATGTTTTGGGCAGAATTAATTCGACGGGGCGTACGTAGTATTCATAGAAAATGGAACATTACATGCACACCAGTACATAATGGAAGTCCTAATTCCGCATTGACTGCATTAGAGGAAGATTCCAGTTTTATGGACGACAATGTTCGCCCGCATCGTTCTGGCGACGTGGATGCCTACATGCAAGAAGTTGGGATCCGTCGTTCAGATTGGCCAACTTGAAGTCCTGACCTCAATCCAATTGATCATGTCTGGGATGTTCTAAAGAGACGGGTAAGATCAGTGCAACCTGCTCCATAAAACATCAGGGAGCTAAAAAGAGTCATTGCAGAAGAGTGGGCAAGTATTTCTTAAAACGTTATTAAAAACATCGTCGAAAGCCCAGCAGGATTAAAGCTGCGATTTTTGCAAGAAGAGGTCACACTCGTTATTAGGTTTTTACATTTGTTCCTTTATTTAATTAAAAACAGTAAAAAATCTTCTTGTCTTTATTACCGACCACTTCTTATTGTATAATCATGTACATCGGTTTTAAAAAAAACACTTCAAGCGTTTTAATTTACTCGATTATAAGTATACAGACTACGACAAACAATTAAAACTAAACTAAACTAAAAAGTAAACTTTTCTTTAGATTTAAACATCTAGCAGTTAAATGCTTAAAAAATAAATAAAATCATAACTATAATTGCTATTTCTTCTTTCAAATGTTTAATACTTGAAAAAGTATTCATTTGACATTGTGGGTTACCTACAATGCGAAGAGATGGCGCTGCCTTGCAGCTTAAGGCTAGGAAACTTTCGACGCGGTTAATAGGGCCGTGGTAGCATAATGGTCAGTGCATTCGCCCGGATAGCGAAGGATGCGGGTTCGAGTCCCGTCCGCTGCCTGGTCCGCGTGGATATTTTCTAGTAAACTTTTCTTTAGATTTAAACATCTAGCAGTTAAATGCTTAAAAAATAAATAAAATCATAATTATATTTCATTTAATTAACTACGATCGATCTTAGAACATACATTTCTGTTTGTGTATAGACATATTTACACCCTGTATGATTCTAAATACAGTCAACAGCACATCATGGTATTCAAAACCAACCGATTTTATTCTTCAAATTTAATTTCGAAGCAATAGAATTTATTATTTATTCGGATATTTGACAGTATGCTGTAATTTGATGTGCTGTTACTTGTACTTTGTATCCATTCCATTTAGACCACACGTTTACTAGGGAGCGCTAGGGTAATGTTTGCACACAGGCGTTACATGGGCTAGAGACGCCTCTGAGAATGACTTTAACAACTCATATAGACCACGTGGTCAAAAAGGCCTACAAGAGTTTGGGCTTCCTTCTGCGTTCATGCAAACCCTTTATACATAGATATAGCCGCCATTAAAACAATTTACTGCGCATATGTTCGCAGTACCTTAGAATACTCTAGTCCTATATGGTCACCTCAATATAGTATACACAAAGATCATCTCGAGCTAATCCAAAATATTAAACTAATGATTTAGACGCGACCAAAAGTCATGGCCGTTTGTTTACAAAGTAGATAGTACAGAAGGCAATCTACATACACAACGCACATATAAAGACGCATACATAACTGTCATATTTGTCATTTAATGATAAGTGATTTTGAAAGTATTCATGGCAACATTAACCTAAAGAAATTTATAGATACTGGGGAATGGATTACATATCTCAAGACCAAAACAAAAGAATTGCAAATACGAGTAGTGCATTTAAATATTAGATCGTTGCGGAAAAACTTTCGCGAATTATTAGTTTTATTGCAACATACTAACTATAGTCTAGATTTGATTTTAATAAATGAAAGAAAATGAATTGTCCTTATATCATCTTAAGGGCGGGCTATAGTTTGTAGGGACACACGCGAAAAAATCAAAGAGGAGGCGGCTTACTGATATATTCCAAAGATAATTTATATGTAGAAACCTCCTCTGTTGCAGGTTGCAGTTGAGAATTTCTCATTCCATATTTTCGATTTTGAAATAGGTTTTATTTTTTGTTTAAATTTTTTTATTGTTAAAATATTAACTTTTCCATTGTTGAATAAGTCAAAGAGTATTTATTATCTATTAGTAAAAACTGTGTAGAACAAAAGTTTCTTAACATTAGTAAATCGATCCATTCCAAAGAGTAACACGGCCGACGTGGCTGCGTCGGTAATGATACTCTATGTTCCATTTCCATACGTCTAATTTTTAAAATATTTTTTGAAGTTATACTTCTTTAGGCGCGTTATGAAAAAATGATGAGAGTGAAATTTTAAGATGCGCAAGCATCACTGTAACACAAAATTTTAACAGCATGAAGTTGGTCGCTTTAGCGACCAACTTCATGCTGTTACTTTTGTGTTTACCGCACATTAATAAAATCTACCAACAAAATAGAAATAGAATCTCTATTTAGTGGGTGCTAACGATTGCATTGTGAAGGCCTATCAAAAGTATTTATTAATCTGGAACAACGGAACCAAAGCGCGATTCAGGAGACTACAGCGCCATCTCTTGACCATTGGTGTAGTAGAACCAAAAACCACATCTTTATTTTTTGTAATAAAGTAACAGTTATAGGTATTCATATTTATAATATTTATCCACATGTTTCTAGTTTGTATATTCGGATTACGTGTTTGAGTTTCATACAAGTGCAAATCACATATGTTCTAATAAATTATATTCAGTAGCGATTTTAATTGAATATTTTGATTATTTATTTATTTTTCAAATTAAAACTGAACTTTATTGACTGTGTCCTTTTCCAGACTCTTTATTAATTTATTGTAATTAGTTATTTGCATGCAATTAAAAACTAATTTTAAACGATGCCAAAGAAGGATAACTTCTCACGCGCCTACATAAGTACACGCACCCATTTTTTTATCATTGATAAGCGGTGGCGTCCACCCCCAGGGTAACAGCCACCCTCGGCACATTGCCGACTTTGAAGGAGAGGGTAGGTAAAACCTAAATCCAATTTTTTTTGCTAAACGGTGTTACTGACTGGACTATATTACTCTTCCCGTATTCCGTTACATCGTTACCTACTTATAATAATAGCAAACGGTACTTTCATTTTTTCTTGTTAGTTTAGTCTGTATAGCAAACTGCTTCGCAAAGTTGTAATGGAAAAACTTTAATAGCATCCCAAGATATGTCCATTTATTTATAAGGCGCTTATTTTTCGAAGTACTTACCTACATACATAAACTACTAGGTATTTTAAATTGCACTGGTGCTACACTTGAACATGAGTTGACTATTTTATTGGTAGTATTATTATATTTGTTATTTAAAATGACCTCTTGTGAAGATTTTTTGTATTTTAATGTTGCTTGGACTGGCAAGACTTGAGAAGTGTCGTAGACTCGTAAAGCTCGTAGCCAGCACTCGTAGCATAGCAGGTTTTATATTTTAACAGTTTCCCTAGATGGCGCTACGTGTTCGCCAATTCACCATTGATGCAAAAGTGAGCTCACTACAAAACAATATTACATTAAAGGTATAAGGTACATAATTACATTACTTCTTTTGTAAAAAGTATAGTCGTCAACTACATTATACCGTAAGCTTCTTTAAATGGTACATCATAAATTTTAAGTAGGTACTATATTTTGCAAATCTTGAAAACACTGAAATACATATAAGAACTAAAATTGATTATATTGGTACAATTAAACTAAAAAGTAAAAACCTTATTTCGTACTTAGCAATATCAATAATAAACAAACAATAAATGGGCGTTTATTAAGATACAATATGGTCGAGATAACACCAGTATAATGTACGAAACTTTATTTATTTATTGACGTTTCGCAGCCTTTTCAGGTCTGCATCGTCAGAATAATGATTTTTTATTTAAAATTGTCGAGCTACCTTCGAAAGACTTATATTGAGCGTTCGGTTATTTCATTGGAAGATTTTTAAAATTTTATTGTCTATGTATGAATTTATTAAATAATTTGCTTAATAAAGTATTTTATTTAAAATTCTTGTTTGTAATTTTGAGTTTATTTATTTATTTGACCCTAACTACCGTAAACTACCACCGGTTCCAAAATTGGGAGACCTTCCTGAGAAGAACCGGCGAAACAAACTCAAGAGAGGCTTTCTATCTCCTTCTTATGTTAAATTATGCAAACAAAAAGAACTAATAGTATCTGATGGTCTTGCAGTGTGTGCTCGGGGTTGGGATTTTATCTCCTGTATAATAGGTTCCCAAGCTGGTGGTATATACCAACCATCTTCCCTATTGAAATTTGGATATTTTTTAATCTTAATAGCCTCGCGCATCATTCGAGGAACGAACCGCCGCTCAGCTGCAAGGATCTGTGGTCTATCAAATCTAATGTAGTGGTTTGGTCCCCCTAATGCATGTTCACATCCTATTATACAGGAGATAAAATCCCAACCCCGAGCACACACTGCAAGACCATCAGATACTATTAGTTCTTTTTGTTTGCATAATTTAACATAAGAAGGAGATAGAAAGCCTCTCTTGAGTTTGTTTCGCCGGTTCCTCTCAGGAAGGTCTCCCAATTTTGGAACCGGTGGTAGTTTACGGTAGTTAGGGTCAAATAAATAAATAAACTCAAAATTACAAACAAGAATTTGAAATAAAATACTTTATTAAGCAAATTATTTAATAAATTCATACATAGACAATAAAATTTTAAAAATCTTCCAATGAAATAACCGAACGCTCAATATAAGTCTTTCGAAGGTAGCTCGACAATTTTAAATAAAAAATCATTATTCTGACGATGCAGACCTGAAAAGGCTGCGAAACGTCAATAAATAAATAAAGTTTCGTGCATTAACCCGTAAAAACTAGTTTTATTTAATGAGTGATGTGCGTGAAAACTAGTTTTATTTAATGAGTGAAGTATAATGTTTTTCATATTTTGATACATGGGTCCGAATAATGACTCCAAATAGTATAAAGAGAAACTGAGAAAACAACGAATCTGAAAATGATTTCGTTAAATGCTTACAGGTATGATATTGTTATTAAATATCTGAACACTAGTTAGAAATTAAATAATTATTTTTTAAACCACCACGATCTCGCACACGGAAACGTAAGACGCCATTAATAGTATCCCGATGTTATCTTTGTAGGGCGGCAGATTGCTGCTTGATGAGGGTCCCGAGAAATTGATTCGGGACAGACCTTCGAGAGGACCAATCTGCCTCAAGGCATAAAGTAGGTACGAGTAACTTTGGAAATCTTGCGTCCCTCTCCATACTCGAATCCCTTGACCCTTTATTATTCTAAGATTGGTTCTCTGTTTTGTCATCGAAGTGTCAAAACTGAGGTTATTAATGAAGTAACACGTTTTGCGAGTTTAAAATGTAGGTAGGTACGAGTAAATAGGTTACGTACTGATTTGATTCATATTTTCTAACATATATATTGTTTACCATTATTATACATCGTTATTTTGTGTAAAAATCGAGCTCGAGATATTAAGTTTTTGCGCCCCCAACCAATGATCGACCATTGCGAAAGTTGCTTAACTTCCACGATCGCAGACCGAAAGAACTAATCACCTTCACCATAGAGCTCCTCAGAAGCATTTGCTGGAAAAATGAGAAGCGAAGACGATATCGTATCTACTGATTTGTTAATCGACGAAATAGAAAAAAAATATACCATTTAAAATAGTACAAAAAGTCAAAAAGTTGTCATGTTAAAGTGACAAAGGGGCTTGAAAAAAAGTCTTTCACAAAAAATAGGATGCACCCAGTATCGTCTTTGTCTTCATCTGCGACGTCTCAATCTTCGGTAGTAAATCCATAAGCAAATTGCCTCCTCTACGTCCATTCCCAAGCATGTTGCCACCAGATTGAAGCACGTGCATAAGCCATCATGTGAATTCTCCGACCGCGCGGTTTACCCTAATAGTCACATTTAACTATTTATCAAACACACCATTGTTTGATAAATATTTAAATGTAACTTTTTTATTACTTATTCAAATATTAAATATACTGGACTTCTCTGCGCGTGGTCAATAATGATCTTTAATCATAATTTAATCATCCAATCAATCACTATGTTATTTCCCCAAAACGGTACCTCGTTTATTAATGAAAATACTTTTTGAACAGGTTTTAAGCGCGATTATTTTTATTGGAATCCATTACGCTTTATCAGCCGCTAGTTATAAGATAACTTAATACAAAGGATACTTCCAGGACTTTTCATTTAAGTATAATTGAAAAAGAAAGGTCGGACCCTTAGCCGCCTTGATTTCCCCACGGAAGCCTTTTGCTTATTTTTATTGAAAAGTTGTTTTTTTCTAAACACGAGTAATGTCCTCAGAAAGGTCTAGTTGAGTAAGTTCTCATTTTCATGCAACATATTCTTCAACTATTTATATATTCCGTGAAGTAAATAATTAGGGGGCCGCATTTGCAGCAACATTTTAGGCTGTATTGTACACGGACATAGGAGCCCTAACGGATCAAATTTTTTAAATGCATTAGACATAATAAACCGTTTTGTTATTTTATAATTTTCATTGGGATGTATTTTACCGGAAATGTCAGTAAATCGTCAGACGGATTCCACCCCAGTCCGAGCTTGCTCGACGACTCACTTAACGTCAAATTTTCTTGCGTATTTATTTCCGAGTTTTCAAATAAAGTAGGCATATTACTTTTGTATTTACGCAAATTAAAACAACGCGACTTTAATTCTTTAGCAACTGTTTTTAGTATGTAACGCAGCTCGTTTTCACTCGGTTTGTAAAAATCCCTTTTAATTATATTATTTATGAGCTCGTCCTTCTGCTCGTCCGCGATCTGGCTCAGGCAACGTGTGCTCAGGTAACTAGCGCTGGCTGTACCGTAGGTCAGGGTGTTTAAGGTATATGATTTTATAGGCCTCGACTCATCCTCTCGCCAGAGTGTCAACTGTAAGTCTCTGTCGTCTTCGTTAACCAGTACCTGGCGGTACATTTTCTCTATATCTCCGGCAAGTAGGTATTTATATTGCCGGGCCCTGTTAAAATCGAGAAGATTGAGTCTTGGACATTTGGACCCACCATGAGAATATCGTTTCACGAGAGACCGGAGGAGAAGGGCGCCGAGTCGTCGAACACGACTCGAAGCGACGAGGACTCACTGTTTTCTTTAATCACAGTATGATGACACAGGAAATAGCCGGGACATGGTTTGCTGTTTACAGCTTCAGACATATGGCCTAACCGAATATATTCATTCATGAATTTTACGTATTCAGTTTTAAGATCCGGATTACGTTTAAATGTTTTCTCCATACTTAGCAACCGTTTTTTGGCTGCGTATTAAGAATCTCCGAGTTTGTCCGGAGTGTCATTTAGCGGTAGCTTAACACAATACCTATCCGTTTCGAGTTGAATAGTGTTAGCTAAAAAATGATTCTCACAAGCCTTTTCCTTTTGACTCATGACATTTGTTTTATCAGGAATGTCCTCTAGGTCCCAGAACTTAGGCAACAATTTGTGCACTTCATTTTCTTGCGAATTCATGATTTGTGTGTGATTGCACTTAATTGATTTATTTTGAGTATCATCTGATACCAACCAACCAAGCACCGAATTACGCAATCTTGGACTGATAGGGCCAAGGGACTGTTGTTCACTTCCGATGATGTCCCAAAACAGGTCTGCTCCGATCAACATATCGATAAGAGCCGATTGGTTGAAATTTGGATCGGCGAGTTTAATGTTTATAAGGCAATTTCAAGCCATCGATGTTTATTGTCGTTTTAGGTATGTCGCTTGTTAGCTCATCTAACATCTAACAATAAGCATGACAAAATAACTTTGAATTTACTGTTCAAAGAATTTATTTGGACATTACAGCGTTCCGCAACGTTTTTTGCACGACTGTTTCCAATGATAGGCAATGGACCTTTAAGAAATCAATAGGTTGCACTTTAAGATACAATTTTTGTTGCAATGCCTTCGTAATGAAAGTAGTTCACTCCCGTTGTCCAGTAATGATCTAACCGTGTGAGCTTCTTTACTCACAGGGTTAGACACTTTTATGAGCGCGGCGGACAGAAGTACTGAGCTGTTTGAATGACTGAAGTTAACCACGGCTGATTGGCTTAGCACTGCCGCGTTGTTTACATCGCATGGCGCAGGCACATGGAGCAGGCTATTGTGCCTTTTATAACACTCGCGACAAGGACCACCACGACAATCGTCCGCGCGGTGGCCTTGTTTTATACATTTTCCACATAACTTGTACATAGCCACTTCGGCTAGTCTTTCCTGAATCGATTTTGCAATGAATTTTGGACATTCAAGAACCTTATGATTTTTGTTGCAAATTATGCAGACGGTTGATGAGTCGTGCTGATAACGCGAAGGTTGCGGGTTCTTTCCCCTCATGGGCCACCAATTTCTGTATTAGCTTACATGACGTGGCTTTAATAATTGAATTAAACCTGACATTTTTAAACTATCAATTTACTATACATCAAGACGTACATGACAACAAGAAGCAGATGACATATTCAGATGGCAGCTTAAAAGAATGAATTAAGAAACTATATATAGCATAGTAGTAATAAGGTCTGATAATAATTAAAGGGCCGCAACACCTTGAAACCCGGCTTACATACCACTCTCGCACCACGGACGTCGTCATTATTTTGTTTGAAAGCGTAGGATACCATAGAGCAGCACAGCCTACGCGGCTAGGAGGGGAGTAGTCATAATGACATAATACTACGTAAACTATTCTGTCACTTTTTGCGGGGGGAGGAATATGCACACAAAATTAATGCAGTCCAACATACTTTCGCAAAAACGAAATTACGACACACGCACATAAAAAATGACAGCGCTAAATCGGGCATAGATGAAACTTAAGATTTTTTATTGACAGATCTGAAATTAGTACTGGTGAGTCGATTGCTTTGTCAAACAAGTCCGATGATGGAATTTTAACAAAATAATATGAATTTTGTGTTTAAAAGTGGTTAAATAGAAATAATATATTAATAATTCCACTTATATGTGAAATTTAACACCATCCTTTTGTAAGTTTAATATTCCAGATGTCTTACAGCAAATTACATAAAATTTTGGCAATTTTGATCTCTAATATTCACTCGCGCGACTTGAATCAGTCTAGTGAAATGTCCGAGCGCAACTTAGTTTTGTTTTTGAGCTGGCCCAACAGCGGGTGAAAATCGACATAGGGGAACGCTGTGAATGCCGACTCCCCCCTCCTAGTCGCGTCGGCCGCGTTGTTCTATATAAGATACCTAACTAGATAGTTTTGAGAGCAATTAATCATTTTCATTCATTTAATGTAGCTACGAAACTTGCGAAAGAGCACCAATTACCCGGCTCCAAATTGGTTCATGACATAGACTTTTATTTACAGCGTGTAAAAATCACTTTTCATTATTGCCGTCCATTTCTCTATTAATAATAATTCAATACCCAGAACGGTGATCAAAAGGCTGGCAGTCAACTACCTACCTACCTGGCTACCTTGGTCAACGGATTAGTCTTGCTATCCAACGAGAAAATGCTGCCAGCCTATCGGCCACCATTTTTGAATGCGGCGCTGGGGGTAAGTTTTAAGATAATTCTGATTTAGAAATACCCAGATTAACTTTATAAATATCTTACGCGCTTTCTTTTGAAATAATTTTAATATTATCTTTATTTATTTAAGGGATTTACTACTATATATTCCAGTTATTATTAAATCAATTCTAATGTTATTAACCAGCTAAGCTCGTATCTTTCTTTGTATATTATAATTTTGCGTTATAAGTGAGATAGGGTGAGACATATCAGATTTTGCGTTTAAATAGCCATATAATACGTCAACAAAATTTACTTTAAATTAGACCGCAGTAAATTAACATTTATCTTCGGTGATGTTGAATATCAGCCGTTGAGTAAGGTTCCAAGGCTACACTGGTCTAGAGGGTTGTGTTCAGAGAGTTATACTTTTTTTTTATACGAGGCGCAATAAATTACTCCTACCTCCCTTGTGTTAAGTGTAAGTGGAGTGCAGTTGCGAAGACAGATGATGTGGCAGAAGAGGTGCCACCCAATCCATCCTCACCTTGCCCTAATACCCTAGCCCGCGGAGCCCTGGAACCCTACTTAACTGCAGAAACACAACACCACCCGGTCTTCTGTAAGATGAAGGTTACGTCCCCAGACGGGCGGTCAATCCGATATGCCCTACCTCTCTTTATTGCTCGACCTAGCTTGAGAGTGGAGATATATATTTTTCTGCTGCATTAGCTATCTTTGCTACGAGATTTGCTGCGGCATCGTTTATATTTTTGCGCGAGTTCGCTTTACATATTTTTGTTGTAGGACTTTTGTATGCTGGTTTTAAAGAACCTGTGGAATTTTAGATGCGAAGCGAATGATAAAACATGTCTGCAGTCTGTCCCACTATTATTATTACATTAACAAAGGCATCCTTGTGTAAAAAGGAAAAAAGTATATGATAAAAAAAATCCGTATCCTGTGTTCGCGCGCTTGTACCAACGCTCGTATTCTTTGGGGCGTGTACGGGAGACTTCAAGCCATGCCAACGTGCAACCGGTATTCAAAAAAGGGGATCGCTCGGACCCGGCCAGCTACCGGCCAATAGCAGTCACCTCAGTATTATTTAAAGTCCTAGAAAAGGTCCTAACCATCTGACCTACTACCTAGAGCATCACTCCTAGATTAATGATCGTCAATATGGTTTTAGACTGAAACGTCGACGGGTAATCTTCTGGCTTACTTGACTCATATCTGGAGTGAGGCTATCGACAAACGGGGCGAGTCTATCGACAAGCGGGCGCAGTTCTCTTCCTGGGTGTACGGATGGTAGTAGTTCGCGGTTCATACCAGTGAATGCTGGCGTTCCTTAGGGCTCTGTCAAAAGACTTGATTCCTATTGGGAATATTCATTGCTATGCAGATGATGGTATAGTGCACGCGGATTATCTCGGACAAGCAGTAGCTGGACAGGCGGTAACCAAGGAGAAACGGGAGAATCTTGTCATTGAACTCAATCATTGGCTTTAGATCACATTTCCTAATGGGTTACTATTACGGAGCCATTCTTGGTTCATTAAAATACGTAATTTTACTTTTTATTTGCTCCAAATGCTTTTTCTTGTTCAAGATAGGCAAGTATCGGTTTGTTTATAGGTTGTTATCAATTTTCATGAACATTTTCCTGTTAAATCTAATTTTTCTTGATTTTCGGTACCATCCCAACCATTAAATGAATTATATATTACCAAGGGTGGATTAACAAATATTTATAGGAGCTACCCTACATTAACTCCAATAATACTAATGGACCATAAACTCATCTAGTTAAAGTAGGCACCGTTAAAAAGTTATTCTGACTTAATGTGCACACGTATATTATACGAATGGAACTTTAAATTAACTTAGTTATTTTTATCACTTTCCTTAGATCATATTCAAACCAGTTAAAAGGTTTGTACCTAAAATGGTTGACAAGAGTATACAAAAGTTGGTGCTATCAGTGCAATACTTCGAAAGTTCTGCCTTGTACCCCGAAAGTTCTGGTTTCGAATCCTGGCAGGAACATTATTATTTTGTAAAGACATTATTATTTAAGTAGAAGACAATGTATTTTTAAAAAGGTTTACTCATTAACGATTGCAGCTATAGTACACGCTAGCTTCCAGAATAACCCAAAACGCTGGCAACTCGTAGACGTATATATTTTGTATACACAGATGGATACACTCTCGGTTCTTTATTCCATTGCGCTTATTAGGATTGTTGGAATCTGTACCGATCCAGAAAAATCGCCGGAAACATTGTAAAGCAAAGAACATCATAGGTAGGTAAGTTGAAACCTAAAAAGAACAAAAAATATTGCAAAAAAATCAAATTAACAATCAAAATTAAGTCTTAATTCAAAAAAAATATGGACAATAAAGCTTGGTAGGTTCTTATTATTCAATTTAAAATAAGAAAAAAGTTACGATGCCTCCATCAGTAGTTTAGATGCCCATTCAATATCGTAAATTTATTTTGAACTCGATAAAAATGTTACGGTTCATAACAGCTGATGGTAAAAAATTTACTGCACAATGTTATGGCTGCAGCAGAGCAGTTTTTGTGATTATTTTTAATAACACGGAGAGTGTCAGTAACGTCAATCTTACTAATATGATAAACGCGAAAATTTGTATGTATGTTATTCAATCACTTAAAAACGGCTGAATGGATTTAGGTTAAATTTGGTACACACATCTAGTTTATGACCCGGAATGAGACATAAGATACTTTTTAACCCGGAAAAATGGTAGATTCCTGAAGGATTCTCAAAAAACTTAACGTGTTATATATTTTTTTAACTAGGCGATGTAAATACATACCTAGTCATGATAATAACACATTTTAGCAATTAATATAGCATTTAACTATTAACGGGATTGTTATCATGTACCTTGTTTTTTATGAGTTTCCGATATTTCGGCACCAGGATCACGGAGTAACTCCGTATCATAAAAAACAAGTTATAATGTTAGTGACCATGAAAGTTTAAAACAATATAATATAGCATTAGATCTTCTTCTTCTTAGTCGCTATCTTCATTGTTGAAGGTCACGTGTCTAACTTGAAATGTTGACCACCCGATGACTCACTATGCTTTTCCACATATTCCTGTCCCCGCAGTCTTTATAGGCTAGTGAGCGACTTTACTAGATATGACCAGCGGGTAGGTGACCGACAGCGTCATCTTCTCCCGTCACCTGGGCAACCACCATCAGCTTCTCTGGGCTGTCAGGGTTTCTGCGAGCGATGTGTCCGAAATATTTGAGTATGCGCTGACAACAGATAGTGAGACCTTGTGGTGATGGCGAGTTCCTCAAGTTATGGACACGTTGGTCCGGCGTGCAGTCCATGGAATTCTTAACATCCGCCTCCAACACCACATCTTAAAAGCGTCGATCCTTGCCCTTCCGCTCTGTAGTAGTAGTAGTAGTACGTAGTTACTAGTGGACCTAACAAACTTCTTCCCGTTTGCACCGTCACTGTTTCAGGGTCCAACTGGAATCCATGCATAACTTTTTATTGAAATCTGTATAAATTTCATTTATGCATATTTTTTTATTGAAATCTGTATAAATTTCAAGAGGAGTTCAAAAAAATACCTTAAAATCAAATACGGCGCCCCCTAACTGATCCAGTCGTTGACGTAGATCGTTGAGGGACCTATTTGAATACAAAACATTTCATCGACATCAAGCGAGTCATTTAGGAGAAGTTCGATTACATAATTATACACAGACAGAAAAGTACTTATATGAAGAGAAGGAGAACATAATGACTTAGGGTCGATTGTTTCATATATAGTAAAATGTAACTTGAGTTGTAATACGTTAGAAAAGTAACCAATTGTCAAAATTCACAACACTACTACTGCTAGTTACATTTAACTAAAATCCTTTTAGGGATCCATCTTGAAGAAGACTGGTGTAAGTTTTCCCGATTCACATGATGTAGTAAAATGGGATTCAATCCCGAAATGATAAATTTGCTTGTTGTGTGTAGCTTATCAATTATCATCTTCCCAATTGGGTTGCACTTACGTTGGGGGGACTATTAGCTTTATAACAAAGTTTGATAGATTATTTGGATGATAATTAGTTTAAATTCTTTAAAATAAAGTTATCATCATCATCAAAAACCCATTTTCTGTAATTTATAGTAACATACCTGATCAAATGAAGGTATAGATGCGGTTTATTGATTTATAGTAACTTAAGCTTGTATAGGATTGGATAGACACCTCAATATTTGCCTTCTTTTAGATCTGGCACTTTGCGTGGATTAAGACAAGTTTGTCATCATAATATTGGCCACGATACCAGCGCACTGTTTACGCGCAGCTATCAAAGTTTGCACAGCAGATAGAAAATTTAATTAAGTACAAAGTTTATTAGCAAACACTTTTCTTCGCAAATACTTTATTAAGATCCAAGAATTTGAAGGAATTGTTTCTGGCGAAGCCATTAAGAGGTTTTAACTTGGGTTTTACGATCTGTATCCTTTCGTGATGGCCAGCCGTAACTCTCTTTCGCTATCCGTTTAATCTAAGGCGTTCGTTTATTCCATTAATTGTTTTTGAGTAACAGAACAACACCGTGTTAAAGATTCCAAAGTAAGCTTACAAGTTAACTACAGCATAATTTATTTTATTCTAAACAATAAAGTTTTAGTTAGGTGCAGATCTTTTTAGAATGGTAGTATTTGTTTTACAGTTAGTTGCAGTGTTAAAAAAATTTGTTCAAGGAAGGCGTTCAGAAATTACAGCATAGTATAGCTATATCTTTTTTAAATCTTTTTACGTGCGCACAGAAAGTCAGTATACAATTAAATATTTAACGTTTTCAGTGCACCGGAAAGAATGAATCTTTATGGGATTCTTTAAGGGACTCATTTGGTATTCTGTTTGTAGGTTTCGTGAAGACCACGACATTTGTATTATAAATATCGCTCATTTACCTATCGTTTTAAATGTTATATTATACTAGCGGCCGCCCGTGACATCGTCCGCTTTAACTTTAGTTTTTTGTGAATCCTACAAGAACCTAACAATTTTGCTAGGATAAAAAGTATCCTAAGTTTCTTTCCAGATTTTAAGCTGTCAGTGTATAAAAAATCAACCAAACCGGTTCAACCGTTTTTGTGTGATTGAGTAACAAACATACAAACATTCACATTTATAATAATAAATTAGGATAGATAAAAACTATTATTTTTCATACAACATTTTTTGTATTACATTTAGTTACTGTTTTGTGTCGTAACAACTACGTATTCAAGTTTAGTTTAAGCACAGAAAATATAATAGTACTTCACTCAACAAAGATTGAAACCAAACACAGAACACAGAAAGTGGTTTCTGTGTTCTGTGGTTAAAACCGCTGATGCCCTATTAAAGGTCACTAACTAAAAATCATAGCAGTGATTGAGAATCCATAAAAAGTCCATGAATATTTACTATAAATCAGTGAAATAAACAAAAAGGTTTTGTTTAAATGACCTAATAAATTTTCTTCTTCACATATGTTCTAAACCGCTAAGTGAGTTCCAACATAAAAAGGCTTAATTAAGATCTATAAAGGCTCTAGAGACACGCTCCTCGATGAAAGACCGATTGGAGTGCTCGGCAATGTTTTCCATGCTCATGAATAAACAATAACCAGCCGTGAATAGGGCTGCTAAGTACAGATTTAAGTTGCTTTAGCCGACCGACCTTTTAGGGCTTAGTAGAGTTTTTGTTCCCGAAAATGTGAGATCGGTTTCAAAAAGATATTTAAATCGTAAATAGTGAGACTTTAGCGGCGACAACATTGGATTTGTTATTTATAAAATGCCATACTTTTTAAAATTTGGTTGCACATAGCTTAGCAAATCAGGCTATTTATTCTATGAAGTGCATGTCATAATAATCTGCTTTGCCACTGCTGCGTTTCAAAGATTATTTTAGATTGCTTATCAACCCTTCTTGAATGCTCATTTCTCGATATATTGTTCCCTTCAAACGTTATCAGCAAACAAATTCATCATTTGGGCTCATAATTTTACATTTTGATCATTAATTTTTTCTCACCACCTGATAACTTTTTTTTAACTAACGTGGTTTATGTGGCGGAAAATGGGATACCTACGCAGGTCGAAGAAAATAGAGTTATAATAATAATTACGACTGAACATGCGTTCTCCCGCGTCTACCTCCGTCTCAACTTTAGTTTTTTGAGAATCTCACAGGCACCTAATAATTTACAAGAATCCACATCAATGACCATATAATAAAACTATATATAATGTACATTACAGTATTGCACTGTTAAAGCCTGCGCTGCCTTGGGCGGGGCGTCGGGCGCGAGTCCAGTCGCTGTGCAGTTTTTTTTTTGTGTCATTGCTTGGAGACCCATCTCACGTGGCGCTGCTCTATGAAATGGCATGAAGCAAGCGCGCCGAGCGGGTGCCCGCTCTGTGTCCCGCTTAACGCAGCGCACGCTCTTAAAGTGAGAATCTGTGAATGTAATAATTACATTGTATTATACAATACAAGTACAATACAAGAAAAAATAATAGTTTAAAAGTGTATTTAATAATTACCTTAGGACTCATTTGAGTATGATTGTGTGTGTGTGTGTATCTGTGTGTGTGTGCATGAGTTTGCATGAATGTGCTGAGTGAACCCTGCATTCTATTAATAACGCATACTTTAAATAACCAAAGCACTACGCGTTCGCTTCGAATTGGCTGCGTCCACCCTCCCAGCTTCAGAACACCGCGCTTTAGACAGTCCCTATTAGTCGACTTTATTGGACGATGGTACCAGTTGATGTGCCTGTGATTGGCTATCGACGGCCAACTCGAAGCAAACTCGTAGTATTTAACGGGACAAATGTGAATCAACTTTTCTTTACTTTGAAAAAAAACACCACCCTATTTTCTTGTATACCTACTTTTATCTTTACTATCCTTCTATGCTTTCTCTTTCAGACTTCTGCCCGCGCCCCCTGGCTGAATCAAATAGCAGCCTCGAGCACGGACAGTATATTATTAAACACGTTGAAATTTGAATAAGAATAACCTAGTTAAAGAAACATATTGTAAATGATTGAATAAAAATATCATGAAAAAAAAACTATATGTAATTATACTAAATTACAACACAATCCATTCAGCCGTTGACTCACTCAATTGTAATTGAGTTACAAAAATCCAAACATTCAAACTTCCACATTTATAATTAGTAGGATAATTTGTCACCACAGAATACCGAATGAGAGGTGTAGGTATATGTGTGTGGGAATATATGAAAAATTTTCTTAATACTAACTAATATTATAAATGCGAAAGTGAGTTTGTTTGTTTGTTACGCTTTCACGCAAAAACTACTGAACGGATTTGGATGGATATGCATATAGTTGATGACCTGGATTGAGACATAAATACATTTTATCCTGGACAAATAGTAGGTTCTTGTGGGATTCTCAAAAGACTAAAGTTTACGCGGACGATGTCGCGGGCGGCTGTTACTTTCTATATAATTTAATTTCGGCGATAAAGCATTCTTATATTTTTTGCCAAAAAAGGTTAATCTGCCATGATGAATAGCTTTTCATATATAGATGAATAGCCTCCCCTTGTCTTAGCCAGCAGAACTGCACAATGCGTGATTAATAATGAGGAGATACGATTGTCGTGCACATAAAGACGATATTCAATGGACATAATGGTTCGGTATTTAGAACTACTTAAGTCCAAGTTATAGGATTAATAACTATCATTTAAGGCATCGAAAGCGATTAAGACACATTTACATATTAGGTTAGAGAGAGAGAGAGAGATGGTCGTAGGGATAAAGGAGACCGATATAGAAATGATTTGTGTAGAGTGCGCTTAGTGGAGGCCATTCCAGCTTGCTGATTCGGCGTGCAGATCCAAAATGTTGGAGCGAGTTAGGCTTTGGGTATTTATGCGAATTCTCCGAACCTGTTATGATCTCAGCTGGAAGTTGTAACTGCGGGGGACTAACGTCAAGTCGTTTTTTTATATATCTATTTAAAGGCTTTCGCTGGGCGACTGTGTCAGCTTATAGTGTTAACAATAAACTATAAATTAACTATCCTTATACTAAACAATGTTATTATTAAGAGCCCTTTCACATTTTTTGCAAAAAATTGTAATTTTTAAGCGCCTCGCCTTAGAAAAGTTTTTACTATTTCCAATAGAAGTAAACAGTAGATTTATTTTTCCTATTGTAAGTTAATGTAGAATATTTGCAAATTGTAGTTTCTTTTTTTTGTACTGATCGTTCTACCGCAGCTAGTTTACGGGGAAAAACGATAATATGCACAACTTCAAACGCCTGAATCTCTAAATAATGTTTAATAAATTAGATCAAATTAATTACTGCGACCTCAGAAATATGTTTTTGTTGTAACATATCAAAAAAACACCTAACCTCCGTGAGTCTTCCCAAAAAATAATGCAGGTTTACCTCGTATTTTAATATTGAATGAAATAGAATTACTATCAAAAACTTTCATAAAACCAATCTACCATCATTGTACTACTGAAATATGTATATATTTTTAAAATTAGTTCTTTGATAATTATTTGACAAGACGGGTGGTGTACCCGCAAAATGCAATATATACACGTGCAAATCTACCGACGCGCCGATCAGTACGGCAGCGGCGTAAATTTGTAAAAGGGCTCTTAACTTGTACAGCTTAATGACTACTTTTAAAGCCAGTCCAGACAAATTAATATTACATAATCCCTCATCTCTAAGGTTCGCTTTGACTTCCAGTTCAAATGATGTACGTTCTTGCAAGCGATTTCCTTAATGCAAACTACTAAAAATTAATAGATCTAAGATATAGCAGATTACACGCTCGAAGTAGACAGTGCGTCTTGTTGTAGTAACCTCCTCCTTACAAAAGACCACTGTAGAATAACTATGTTTAGGTAGTGATGTGTTTTTGTTGGCAGGATAGGTTTCAAGACTATATAGGATTGGGTTGAGACCGGCAACAAAACAAAACAAAATATTTGTGACTTTAACTAGCAATAGCCAACTAGTTCAATAAAATAATAGGGCAGTCTTCAATCCAACTGCGACGTATAGATCATAACATTATTTTCGACACAAAAGCTTCCTTTTAGTAAATAAGAGGGATGTTAGTGACAGAAAAAATCTTTCCGCGGTATCGCTTTTTATCGATAATACGAAAGGAATTGAACTACAAAGTGAAGAAGTGACTTCGTTTCCGTGACGAATCTATTGTGCTTGCGAAATAGGAAAATTATGAATGAAGCTGTATCTCCCTTGTCGTTTGCACTGAGAGAGATCGTTTCAATAAAATCACACATATAAGTTTCATTTTTTATAGATAAGGATATCTATGTAAATAAACATTTCAGTAGGTTTTAAAACTACATGGCGTATTTCCCAACGAGTAAAATAATCATGCTGATTGCAATTTTGTTAGCATTTATAGGTGGCGATCCGTTTGGAGCATCGTTGCACATGTCGGTATGGCAAACCGAACATGATTTGTATTTTGTCCCCAGTATGTCGGTATCTTCACAGGATTTGCCACAATCTCGCGTGAGAACCCATTCACCTGTAAATAAGTAAATACATAAATAACGCAAAGCGTACTTATATGAAAGATTTTTTTAAGTATTAGTTATAATATAATATAAAGTAAAACAAGTAAATAAATGTAAATAATGCGAATTTTGATAAAATTAATATCTATGTATTATTATTATTACTATAAAAAAACTATCTATTTTTTTGGGGTAAATAAATGTCAAAGGGTTTATTACACGTAGACACGGTCACGGTCATCTAGCTAGCAATCTAACTGAGACGGATAAGGACTGTATTGTTAATTATATATGACAAAAGAAAATGGTGGTGGCAGTGCCAAGGTATAACAATATTTTAATGTCAAAGAAAAATAGACAAAATATCATAAATAAAAGGTGTGCTATCCGGCACTCTAAAAATATTATAAAATTGAAAGTTTGTGTTAGTTACTCAATAACGTAAAAACGGCTGAATGGTTTTGGATGAAGGTTTAGGATTTATAAATCGCAAGATTGTTTTTACTAGAAAAAAATCCACTCGATCAAAGTGGTCAGGTAGGGTTCTGTAGGATCAAAAAGGATACAGTGGTAAACATTTTCATTAGAGGCACACCTATAGCATTAGCTAAATTAAGATATAGTTCAGGCTTTTTATTCCGGAATAATGTAAGGTTCCTCAGATATTCTCCGGAAAATTAAGTTAACGCTCAGAAGTCGCAATCATCATCTATCTAGGATTTTTTTGTTGTTATAACTGATGTTGTGTACTTACTATTTGTTTGAAATGTTTTTGTCACACAAGCTTCATGCCCCTGCTGGCAATATTTAACAGTTGTCCTTCTATCAGGCTGCCAACAAGTAGGGTTTGACATGGTACTACATGCATAGCAAACTCGAGTGTGCGTCAGAAGATTCACTGGTGAAGATGACATATCAGTTATACCGGCGCCTTTTGCAGGGTCGAGTAATGCAACATCAATGCTTTGGAATGCCCTCCGATTAACCTCTTCAGGTTCTTCTTCATCTTCATCAGATTCAGGAATTCTAGATCTAGGTATATCATTCTTTAAACTGCTTGAGTCGGAAAAAAAGCGTCTGGTGTCGAGTGCATCTCTAACATAGTCAGTATTTTGATTCTTATTAATACATTCTTCACTCTCTTTGTCACTTGAAACTTGCAAAGAACTGATAGGTTTTGTCTCGTCTTGTACTGACTTTTTTGGGTCAATAACAATTTTTTCTGATTGTTTAGGGTGAAGTACATCATTAAGTAACTTTTCAAAATAAATTTTAACTTTGTTTGTAGTTGTTGATTCTGGCGTAACATTTAAAGCATCGTCACCATTTTCATCATTATTTAGTTTTTTATTACTAACCAAAGTATTTCCATTAAATATACCAGGATTTTCATCATCCTTTTTATTCATATTTGCAGGAGGTAATATGAAATGTTGCTCAAACAAATCGTCGTGCCGATGTTCAGGATATTTTTCTCCAGGTTCGCTGATTATTTTCTCATTATTGTAATTTTTTAGTGATGCTGACTTAAAAATTTCCTTTGGTGCGTCCGTATTACTACTTTGAATTAAAATCGGATTAGGTAATGAAGGTACAGCGGGTGCTACAAGATTATCCCTATTTCTGTCACAAGGCTTATATTGCAGTCTGTCCCTGACTTTTGTGATCTCAGGAGCATACCCCTGATTTTCTGCTGCAAAAGAAAACATATAGCACAATCACAAATAATGAAAGAGAAGAGAGAGAGAGAGAAGTTGGTATAATATATATTAATACATACCCGAAATTTCACTCAAAAGAACCAATAATAGACTTATTCTGAACATAATTAGAAATCGTGTATGGCAATTTAAAAAAAATACTTGCGTAAGTGCAGCTTGTTAAGAACAAATGAAGTGAGATTGAGATTAATTTAACTAAAATACGGTGGAATGGAATGCCAGCATATTATCAGAAAATTTGAAAACAATGTGCCCATTGTGTTAGGATCACTTGATATTTCGTGAAAACAATAAGTGTTCTGCAAGAGTGGCAATCGTAGTTTTATAACGGTGAGATTTTAATGTCTTATTAATGTGTTTGGTCAAGTATGCATTTTTTGATTCAGTATATGGTTTTTATTTATTGTCTTTTACAGTTTTAAATAAATACATTAGGGTGCATAGAGAAAATGAACGGTTACATAGATTCATTTAATTGCCTTTTTATTTTAGTTATTATTTGCAAACATACTCTCAAAATGACATTGTAATGGCACCACAAACAATATTTAATTGAAATATGTATTACAAACATCACAATCCAAATAAGTATACAACTAAAATAATTCACATGTTAATTAGACATGAAAATTATTTATTTATACAAATCAGCTTATAAAAAGCGTTTTTACACGTCCCAGTATTATTTTATCTTTAACTTCAACGATATAAATGTACTGTTAGGGGTTAAATAATCATAACACTACAAATACGGTAAAGGTGCGTCCAGATTATATAACATGTTACATGAATTTTGTTATATAATATGGCCACATGATCCAACGTTGTTCGTGCACACTTGTATAACATGTTATCTATAACATTTTTGTTATATGAAGGATGGTCGCATTCTTACAAGTTGCCAAGCATAAATAAATAAATTAAAAGTGCAACAGTTAAGGATAACAGAAAAAATAAGTAATCTTAAATTTATAACAATAAAAAAATATAAATAACAACTTTTCATTATTCCACCGACCTTGAAAAAGTAGTGTATTTTGCACCATTTTTGATTTCGTAATAAATATAGTTTGGTTTTAAGTTTTCAGAGCGTGATTATGGAGGAAAGCAATGTATTTTTTTGACAGAAATGGCAATTACAACTATTTTAATATGAAAAAATAAGTGTTTGTTTTCTTGTTTCGAATTGAAAAATATTATTGTGTTAGTATACTTAGTCCCTTATCACACTCCATCACGCTACGACCAAAAAGAGCGGAGAATCAATAAAAATATTGTAAAAAATATTTCTTTTTGGAGCTTACGTTGCGTGCGCTGCAGTTAGTTATGATAAATATCATGTATGTCGGAATTGTTCCTATTTTAAACTTGAAAAAATTGTTGTTATTATATTTCTATATATTGTAATTCTGTAAATAAACCTTAATATAACATGAAAAAAAAAACTCAAATTAGAAGAGGTGGAATCGCAGAATTCGCAGAGCACAGCTAAAAAAACACAAAATATTAGGGGTGGGCGTTTTTGGAATAACGATGCGCGATAACGATGCCGGGTTTGGATGCGCGCATCCGATGCGACTGGATGCCTAGTTTTCGTCAACGTTACTATAGCAACGGTGCCACAAACTTATGTGTGCCGGTGAAGATATCGCTAGCGGTGAACAAATATGTCATAGAAATGTCACAATGCTATGGATAAATTGTAGTTCACATTTTTGCCACCGGTACTTGTTTGTGATATTTCGATACTGACGGATCCGATGCGATTTGGCTGATACCGATGCGCATCGATTTCACAAATATCTGAAAACGCCGATCTACAAATATGCGTTATGCATAAAGTACATTTGAATGTATTCCCTGACATCAGTCTTATTGACGTATATAATAATTTTATTTTATTATAGGTATTATTTATAGGTATTTATTATTAACTCATTTCGTATTCGATAGTTTTGATTTATGATTTTAATTCATTTGACTTGATGATGCGTTGTGACTAGTTCTGTAAGGCAGCATGTTTCTGAAATAAATATATAAATTAACCAATCCTATCTCTAGGAAGTTTGAAAGTGGCACCAGTGACAGGAAGATTGAAATAAAACTGACTACGTAATGAAAGGATCTAAGAAGTATGTGACAGAAAGGATGATGAACATCGAAGATGTAGATGGTAGAGTCTACATGTAGAGGACGTCTCATCGTAAAGAATGAAAGACAAAAATGTTACACCGACAAAAAATTAATGACGGACGGAATGGAACAGGGGCATAAACATTATCACAAAAAATATGTGTGCTAAGTTTAACTATAAACCCTGGTCTTTATTTGATGCAAATTTATTAAACTAATTTAGATTTTAAATTAACACAGTAATTCGTGGAAATTCAAATTTAGTAGGTAATGTTAAGCACAGATTAAATTTCGGCATCCTACATTTATCTCTCGCCCCTATAGCTTAATCGATACTAAGGGTGAGACAAATTAACGTTATTTGTCTTTTGCATTTATTTTCGAGATTTCATTACTTTAAGGTGGCATTTCGTATTTTTCTTTTGAAGAAACGCGGAATAGCTTTTCCGAATGAACAAAAATGTGACTCGATCCCGATAAATGGTGGTATCAGAGTTCATTTTAGTAAAGAGAATTGATTTAAAGGACTGACTAGTACTTCCTTTCACTGCGTTAAAATAAAATTATAGAGTGTCATTTTTAGGGTTCCGTAGTCCTGACAAGGAACCCTTATAGTTTTGTCATGTCCTTCTGTCTGTCCGTCCCCGGTTTTGCTTGGACAGTGTTAGTACTAGAGAGCTGTAATTTTGTGGAGATATGTATATCAATCACGCCGACAAAATGGTAAAATAAAATTTGTTTTTGAAGTTATACTTCTTTAGGCGCGTTATGAAAAAATTATGAGAGTGAAATTTTAAGATGCGCGCGCATCACTGTAACACAAAATTTTAACAGCATGAAGTTGGTCGCTTTAGCGACCAACTTCATGCGTTACTTTTGTGTTTACCGCACATTAAGAAAATCTACCAACAAAATAGAAATAGAATCTCTATTTAGTGGGTGCTAACGACTGCATTGTGAAGGCCTATCAAAAGTATTTATTAATCTGGAACAACGGAACCAAAGCGCGATTCAGGAGACTACAGCGCCATCTCTTGACCATTGGTGTAGTAGAACCAAAAACCACATCTTTATTTTTTGTAATAAAGTAACAGTTATAGGTATTCATATTTATAATATCAAAAGTATTTATTAATCTGGAACAACGGAACCAAAGCGCGATTCAGGAGACTACAGCGCCATCTCTTGACCATTGGTGTAGTAGAACCAAAAACCACATCTTTATTTTTTGTAATAAAGTAACAGTTATAGGTACTCATACTTATAATATTTATCCACATGTTTCTAGTTTGTATATTCGGAATACGTGTTTGAGTTTCATACAAGTGCAAATCACATAATGTGTTCTAATAAATTATATTCAGTAGCGATTTTAATTGAATATTTTGATTATTTATTTATTTTTTTAAAATTAAAACTGAACTTTATTGACTGTGTCCTTTTCCAGACTTTTTATTAATTTATTGTAATTAATTATTTGCATGCAATTAAAAACTAATTTTAAACGATGCCAAAGAAGGATAACTTCTCACGCGCCTACATAAGTACACGCACCCATTTTTTTTTATGGTAGCTGCCCCTACATGTATTTTTTTTTTCATCATCTGCTCTATCGTGTGGGGTATCGTTGAATTGGACCTTTAAAATTACTTACTGGTTTCTAAGACTATTTTTCGATTTAGGTATCTTTTGCGAAATATTGAACTTAAAGTTCAACATTTAATAGTGTTAATTTTTCTCGAGAAGGGCGTTTCCCCCCTCTTAAAGCTAAATTATTGGCTTAAAAACCTGGAAAAAATTATGATAATAGTGCTTTTCATAAAATATTAATGAACATTATAATGGGTAACATAGATTCATTAGTGTACGACAATTACAGTCGTTCAACTTTAGTTAAAGAAAAAGTTTCTTATTGATTAAAACTTAACTAGAAGAAAATTTGAATAGTGACATAGATAGCGCAAAACCTTGCTTAGAAAAACAAAATCTAAAATAAACTATTTAAAAACTGATATTAATTGATTTTCTTTAATTTCCGATACAGAAAATAAAGACTCCTGCTCAAATATATTGTGGTAACGACAGGCAACTATACAGTAGGTTTACACTGCGCGTGGCACGACACACACTTGGCCGTTTTTTTACTTCTTCTTAATGATATTTGGAAATCTTTGAAAAAATATGCTTGAATAAAATAAACTTTGGCTCATGTTCTATTTGGATTCACCCGGTACAAAGCTGATTTTTCCAAGATTACAGTTCCATTGCATTTTGTTCTGACCATGCTGGTTTTTAAAATACATGCCAAAGAGCCGCAATAGCGAAATCCTTCCGCTTAAGGGTACTTTAAATTTAAATATTAAAAGTAGCAATGGAAAGATCGCCTATGTCCCGTTAAAACTTTCCAAAGGCATACTTGCTAGTATCGTTTATTAAATTTCGAAATTGGTTACACAATGTAAAAATTAAATCTTACAGTAATAAGTTGCTGTATCTGCTAACAAATAATAGAAAAAAATGAATTGGATATTGGCGTATATGTAAGTACGTTTCGTGCACTATTTTAATGTCCAGTTGGAGCAATTTCAAGCACGACATTTAAGACTGGTTGGGTCTAAAGTACTGTTTGTAATCAAATGGAATAGGTAGCCAATAATGTAATTCCAAATTGTAGTGTCCATACATACACTTTTAAGAATTGCAATGGAACGTTAATACCTTGCAAATTTTATATCTGGGAGGTGGTGGTGGTTATTTAGGTATTTGTAACTACCTCTGAATATTCAAAAAGTGTTAAAAAAACTCACATCAACAGTTTGATACGTGCAATAGTACTAGACATAAAATGACGGTTCAAAGAAACTGCGTTTGCCCCGCGTAATGAATGAATAAGTGACGGAAATATGGAGTGACTTTTCTCTGCGCTCGGCTTAATGAGACGTAAACACCTTTTCGATAATGTCAAGTGAATTAAATACAAGAGGAGTGAAAAATTACTTTATAATTAAACACATTTTTTTCAACCCATGGACAGTAATCTTTATAACGTAAAAAGCATTAAATAGCATAATGCAGCTATACTCTAAGTGTGTTCCGCGGAACCCTAGGGTTCCGTGATACCTCTGTCGGGGTTCCGCAAGAATTTAGAAATAAAAAAATCAAAACACCTCTCTCTGGTCGCTCCGCGGCTGTGCGGACTCCGCGGCCGCGCGGAGACAAAACGCTATGAATGTTATTTATTTATTTATTTGTATTTGTATAAGCTTGTGTTACATTAGCTGGTACAATATCTCATAAGTTTGGTCTCAACAATTTTATACTTGTACAACGCGTTCGCTCTAAGTTTGCCGGTCTGTGGAATGCGCGTACCCTCCCCCACGTGACAACAAAACTTATAATGTGTCATAGTTTTACCCAAATATCTAACGTACACAATTTTTATTGTTACAATTAAATAAAAAATTTCGAACGTCATACACTCATACCTATCGCCAGCGGCAAACTTAAAACGAGCGGGTAGTATACTTGTAAGCGCTCAGTCTCTTTGATAAAAGCCGCCTCTGAATTAGACGCTATAGTTGTCAACTAGCGACTTTCGTCTCTAACTTCAAAGGATAAAGTCGATATTGTTTACAACGCTATTTTTAAATTTCTGTTTTTATTTTTGCTTTTTGTTTATCAAAGGTGCCGACTCGAGTATTTTCGAGAATATTTGAGATCGAGTCTAGGACTAAGTATAAAAGCGGCGATCGCGCGTTGGCGTCGTCAGTTGATGATTAGCGTTCGGAGCGATAAGTTACTACCTACTTACAAGCTCGCTAGCGAGAAACTGGTGTTCATTGTTTTACTGCCTGCTGTATTCTGTTGTCTCAGTTTTATACATTTCTTCCCTGTAGGTTCTAAATTTAGTCTCTTATACGCAGTAACGATTGTGCATTATTTAAACCCCACTATCCTGACTTGTAACATTATAAATAAAGAAGAATGGAACGTTGGCTTAAAGGTGTTAAACGTGTTCCAACAACATCTTCTAATGACGCTGAATGTTCAAAAGCAATGCGCGCGGAGAATTTAGCAATCACCGATCCAGAAGATGATGCCACGAGTGCCACGACGTCAAGCTCGACGGTTTCAAAGACGAAAAAAAGGAAGTATGATGAATCTTATATCAGTTTCGGATTTGTTGATTCCAACGGCTCACCTCTCTGCATGCTCTGTAGTAAACTGCTTCCTAATAGTTCCATGGCACCTGCCAAATTGCGTCGACATTTAGAAACCGTACACCCCGAGACTAAAGACAAGAATAAAGAATTTTTTGTTCGCAAAAAAGATCAGTTATTAGAAAGTCAAAAAAATATGATGCATGTAACACAAACTACCAACGAAAAGGCCACGGAGGCATCATACTTAGTTAGCTATCGCATTGCACAAGCAGGTGAAGCGCACACTATCGCTGAGAAATTAATAAAACCATGTGTATTAGACATAACAAAATGTATGCTTGATGAAAAATCTGCAAAGCATCTTTCTACTGTTCCGCTATCAAACGATACTGTTTCACGACGAATCCATGATCTGGCAAGCTACGTCAAACAAGAACTAGTTACACGTCTACAAAATACACGATTCGCTTTGCAAATGGACGAGTCGACTGATGTCGCTGGTTTGGCTATCCTGCTGGTTATTGTGAGATATCCATATAAAAGTTCTTTTGAAGAAGACATGCTTATGTGTTCATCGCTGCTTACAAACACTACCGGGGAAGAAATTTTTAATAAAATAAATATATTTTTTGAAGAACATAATCTCAGTTGGAACAATTGCATTGACATTTGTACAGATGGGGCCAAGGCGATGACAGGTAAAACAGCAGGAGCAGTGTCACGAATGAAAAATAAAGCGCCTAATTGTAGTTCCAGTCATTGTATTCTGCATAGACAAGCACTTGCGATGAAGCAAATGCCGTCTAATCTAAAATTAGTTATGGATGAAGCGGTAAAAATAATTAATTTTATCAAATCACGACCACTACAATCCCGATTGTTCTCATTATTGTGTGAAGATTATGGCAGCAAACATAAAACACTGCTGCTCCATACAGAAGTGCGATGGCTGTCTCGGGGAAAAACTTTAACAAGGCTATTTGAACTTAGAGCCGAGTTACAAATGTTTCTTTCAGCAGATACTTCTTTTAATTTGAAGGACCGTTTGTATGATAAAACTTGGTTGTTCCGATTGTCTTTTATGGCGGATATCTTTCAAAAACTTAACGAATTAAATTTATCATTGCAAGGTAAACAGACAACAGTGTTTCAGGCCTATAATAAAATAACTACTTTTAAAAGAAAATTAGATTTTTGGATCATTTGCATTGGTAAGAAAGAAATAGAAAGTTTTACGTTACTCACTGAGTTTGTTAGCGAAAACGACTCAGAAATGTTTGAAGATAATGTGTTTGAAGAATTGGTCCAATATCTCAGTTCGATGCGCGCATCTTTTGAAAAGTATTTTCCCGAAGAACACAATACAAAAATTAAAGTGAACTCCTGGATTCATAATCCTTTTTTACCCAACTTGGAAAAGCCTGAAAACATGTCAAATGAGATATATGAATCTCTTTTAGAAATGTCATCAGACACAAGTATGGAGTCATTGTTCAAAACGACGCCTCTTAATGATTTTTGGTGCAGAATCCAAGATGAATATGCAATGCTTGGCCAAATGGCTCTGGATATTCTTCTCCCGTTCCCAACTACATATTTGTGCGAAACAGGATTCTCTACCTACGCAGCCACGAAAACAAAATATCGCAATAGACTGGACGCCGAAGCTGATATGAGACTCCAACTTTCTTCCATCAAACCTGATATCAAGCAATTGATGAAAAATAAAAAACAGTTTCATACCTCCCACTAGTTAGATTTTTTCTTTTTTAATGTTTTCTATTATTGTCCTTACCAAGTGGTGAAGTAAATAATAATTAGTAACGGATACATTGTACTTTTATTATGCTGATTAATATAGAATACACTTATAAAAATAATTGTTTTATTGTAGGGTTCCATCAAGTATTTTGCTTCCCAAAAGGGTTCCGTCATTTAAAAAGTTTGAGAACCACTGGCATAATGAATCACCTGTATGTTTATGTGTAAACGTTAGCGGTGTGCGTGTATGTGTATGTATGCCCGTGCAAATGGCTTACTATTTACACGATAAAATTAGCAGATGTGTGGTAGAGTCAAATGGCCTAGTGACTGTACGGTGGAGCAGAGACTCCCTACGTCGAAGTACCGCGGTATGTGGATCTAAAAAAGATGTGCACTGTCTGCAATATTACCGTGCAAATAGTAAAGACTCACATGCTCAGTCATTTGCACACGCACTCATGCACACACACGCGCACCGACATACACTTACACATAATAGTTATTTATGCAACTGTTGTATATATGAGAGGTATCAAAACGCGTAAATGGGTTATAGTCTCACGTGAGTTAGTGATGTTCATGTTAAAAAAATATCGATATTATTTTCGATATAATATATCGTAATGTTCTATCGATACTTTGCGATATATCGAACATATATATCGATATTTTTAAAATATCGTAAGTAATTTCCTACTTACTCGTATTAAACTAGTTTCTAATATTAAATAGGGAAGGTTGATATTATTAATATGAGTCACAACATCTAGAACAAATCAACTTTATTTATATATCATGCAAATGAAATCTTATGAAGTTCAGTACAACATTACAACACCCGTTTGGGTGTTTGTTTTTTTTTATTATGACTGTTGTGTTTAATTAAAACTTATGTTTTAATGTTGGCATCTTATTGCCAACTGTTAACTTAACTGTTTCAGAATCTTTAATAGAGGTTTTAAAGCATGAGTGTAGATAAACATACATAAAGCACAAAGGCAATTCATTAGGATTTTAAAGGAGCCACGCCTGCGTGAGTGGAGAGTGTGTATAATATATATATATATAATACTGCATTTGCCACCGCTACACTACCGGTCTCAACTCTGTCACGATACAGTCTTTCCTGTTGATACCGGAATCTCACCAAGTGCATGAAAAAAGGCATATTCTACTAAAGAATAATTATTGTTCAACTAATAGCCCTCGGGATCAGTGGTAGTAATGTAACTGACGAAAAGGCAAGCAAATATTTTCTCTCTTTCTTTAACAGAATAATTGATGTTCCGAAAAAGTCACTAAAAATATTTATCCTGTTATTCAGTGTGCAATACAAAGTCTAATTCACTATTTTTACTACTTCTTTCCTAAATTTATTAAAAAAAGACATTTAATTCTCTAGTTCGCCTACAGAATGGACATTCCTGCATTTCTGTGCAATATTGAATAAAAAGTGATCGTCCACATTTTATTCTATCTCTTGATAGTTTCCCAAACTTCAAAGGACTTGAATGTAGTTTCAAGCTCTAACTGTTATCGAGCACTTTATTCTTGTTGAGAAACATCGAAGTTTGTCGAGTTAGCGTCAATCAAACTGCTGCGGCGCAGTTTTGTTATGAAAATACATTTATTATTTATTGTCGATAAGAATATTGCATTGGATCCTTAGATATGACTACGAGTGTTTTACGGAGTTCAAAGAAGAGGAGATCTTAATTCGACTGTGTGTTTTGGTATGTTGACTTTCAGATTATACACTATGATTCTTTTTTGTTTGAATGAGTTTTATTTCAAGATGGTACCATATATATTGGTGAAGGTGAAGATTTAGTGAGCACTTTCGGAGATAATAAATCTGCTGAATGACGACGGCGGTGCTGTGCTTGTAAAATAAATCTGAGTTGCCGTTTAACTATTTTGGTTGGCACCAACTTCCATTGTTGTTATTTTTATTTTAAATATTAACATGGAATAAATTTATTTCTTCATTTTTGGTATTTTTTTTTTATAAATTTGATAAAGATGTTTTTCAGTTTTAAAATTGTATGAAAAATGCTGTTATCTCTTTGGCATTAATAAATGATCAAAGGTGCATTTTAAGTTAATAAAGGAGACCCGGCACTTTTCATAGAAAAAATGCTAAACTTGTATACAGTTGAATTTGGTCTCAAAATAAAGCCAATTATTTGCTACATTAAACTACTTTTGCCTTATTTTTAGTGAATCGTGTAAAGAAGTTATTTTATATATATATATTGTTAGAAACCCTTTTGATGACAAACCTACGTATTTGACATTGACAGCTAGCTGCTGATGACAAATATTGCCAGACTACGTTACCCAATTATGAAACACAGATAAAAAAATTAAAAAAGTATACAACTTTGGCACAAAATGCCGGGTGTCCTTTGAATATATATAGGTATAACGCTTTAAATATATAGACTAGATACCGCAGGCGTAATTGTCAAATGCGGCAACAAATACTACACCAAAGTCGGCGTCATAGAGGAATAAAAATAGAGTAGGGCAGGTATAGACTCTACTACTAGTGGAAGTGCCCCTCTAATAGAAAGAGAAAGAAGATGGGAGACTGCTAGCTTTCTCTCTCTAATCGCGCATGCGCATTGGCAACCGTATGCATCATACTGTTTCGATGTGATGTAGACATGGGCGTTTTTGGTTTTGAACGCAAACGGATATTTATCGGATTTCAGATTTCAAAATCGATTTTAAAATCCGTTTTTTAGATATCCGATTTCAGGTGTGCTGAACTTAGCCAATTCACTAGTTTGTGTTATGATTTGGTTTTATTAGCTTACGACAATCACAAACAATTAATTGTAGGAAGCAAGGATACTCGTAGATTTTCGCGATTTTCCTTCATGCTTTAAATCTAGGCTTAGGACTAGCAGAAAAGTTATGTTTACGGTTAAGAGTAAAACTTTTGCGGCGCATTTAAAAATCGGCTTTTATACAATGATTTCTTTTTACATATTTTGTAGTATTTTTTTTTGTTATTCTGTTTGTTTTTATTATTTTTCAAACCATTTACAAAATCAAACCTAATTACTTCAGGTTAGCGTCCAAAAATGTAAGTTGCTCGACTTTTGATGTTTTTAGACGACATATCTTTTCAGTGATAAATAATCCCGCCTCAGAGAACAGCAATAGATTTCCGTAAACAGCAAATCGAAATCGGACTTCCGAGCACGAAATCTGACTTCCGAAAACGAAATCACGAATTTCGAATCCGATTTACATTTGGATACTTGTGGTATTTGGTTTTGGTTCGGTTAGATTTCTGAAATCGGATTTTCTTGTTGAGAAATCGTTCGATATCGATTTGTATTTGAAATCGGATTTTGGATTCGTTTTGATATATCGGACGCATGCCTAATGTGATGCCATTGAATGCCACAAAAGAAAGAGAGAGAGATAGATAGCTGGTAAAAACATAAAAGTAATTCAAGTGTTGCCTCGTGTACAAGAATTAAGTCCCCTGTAGTTTTATTTTATAATGTGAATTTATTGTTTGTGTATTTTAGTATTTAACCTATTTCATTGATTATATCTTACTGTTAAACTTATTATTCAATGTTTATTTTTGTAATGTACCTTATATACCCAGATTATTTTAATACTTGTTTTGTAAATATTCTATGTGTAAAAAAAAATTAAAAACCGGCCAAGTTTGAGTCGGACTCGCGCACCGAGGGTTCCGTACAAACTCAATTTAATACCTCTACGCGTTCATGAGAAAAGAGGTAGTAACATTAAAATTTTCAAAAATATTTTTTATTATATGGTGTAACTAAAAATTTACGGGTTTCGCATTTTTTCCTTTATCTGTACTATAAGACGTTACTTCATACCAAATTTCAAGATTCTAAGTTCACGGGAAGTACCCTATAGGTATTGACTCTCGTGCGAGTTTCAAAAATTTTCAGCATAAACGGCTGTATCTTTTGATTGCTTTAGCTTAGAAGTTTGATTTTTTCACAGCTTCAAGGGACCTTAGACATGAATATTAGATATGAATGTCAGTTCGATACCTCCACGCGTTCTTGAGAAAAATGATCTTGACAGACGGACGGACGAACGGACGGACAACAAAATGATCCTTTAAGGGTTCCGTTTTTTCCTTTTGAGGTACGGAATCCTAAAAATGAGGCCTAATATAGACACTTAATTTTTGGGGTTCCATGCCTCAAAAGGAAAAACGGAACCCTTAAAGGATCACTTTGTTGTTCGTCCGTTCGTCCGTCCGTCTGTCAAGACCATTTTTCTCAAGAACGCGTGGAGGTATCAAACTGAAATTCATATCTAATATTCATGTCTAAGGTCCCTTGAAGCTGTGAAAAAATCAAACTTCTAAGCCAAAGCAATCAAAAGATACAGCCGTTTATGCTGAAAATTTTTATCCCGGTCCCTTATAGGACACTTTGTTGTCCGTCTGTCCGTCGGTTCGTCTGTCCATCTGTCTGTCAAGACCCTTTATCTCGAGAACGCGTTAAGGTATCAAATTGAAATTAAAACCATATACTTTCTTGAAGCAGTGTAAAAAAACTAAACTTCTAAGATAAATAAGATACGACCCTCTGCCTAGACACTTTATATTAAGTGTCTAGGCAGACAGATATGTTATTATTTGGTCTAAGGTCCCTTAAAGCTATAACAACATCAAATTTCAAAGTTAATGTAAATAAAGATACGGCCGTTTATGTTGAGTACCTACAAATTTGTACGAAACCCGTTGCATATATATGCATAGGTTCTTCTTCAGAAAACCGGACAAGTGGTTACCTTATCGTATAAGTACACAAAAATAAAGATACATTAATTTTTAAGTGTTCTTCAATTTTCCAAGTTGGATTTATAACCTGTAACATATTCACTATAACCTATCTACCTACATTTAAAAGCAGTAGACCTTAGCATAAAATATTTTTAAAATGTTACTTACACACTACAATAATGAGTTGCCGCAATTACGGAACTGTTGTTTTTATACAGCACGGTATCTAGTCGAGCAAAGCGAGATCATTCCTTTATCTATGCGCTATAAATAATCAGTACATACGACGTGATTAGTACAGAGCCAGCGTTTAAAATTTTACATGCACGATAAGGCGGTTCGCAAGTTGTTCAAAGTTAACTTTCTGGCTCGCACGTATTAATGAACAGACGCGAACAAAGTAAACACCGACTAGAATCGAGTTACTACATTTTACGACGCGATTCGTTAAGTGTGTCGTTTGTTTTCCCGGCAGTTTGCAAGTTAGATTTGTCATTTCAAGTCAACCAGTAAAGACAGACGGTTTACGCAAATTAAGCCCTTCAAGAGTTTGTTTTAAGGGCGAAGATGATTCTATTAACAGCAGGTGGCGGATTGTTTTCACACTTTTTTGAGTATCGGAGATGCCGGTGAAGCTTATGAGGAAGTGTAATTAAGATTTCTTATTGTTTGCAGAGTTTCCGTTTCAGTGATAAAGTTATGTTCAGAGCTTCCAGTTGACATATTGGTCTACCTAACTAAAGATATATTATCTTACGTGTAATTTGTTACTGTACTTCATAAATTATTATTTTGTATAGAACAGCTTTTATTATTGTGGCATCAAGTCGCACGTTTTATGTAGTAGGTATTCGATGAACTTTACCTCGACAGTAAAATTGTCAGATAAACGCAACACATAGATTTATCACATTAGTAGTATGTACTTATATATGTATCTATGTTAATTCGTATATTTTTTAATATTATTTATTATATCAATATTTATGTGTATGTTTAGCTTTATATCGCGGTACGCGTTTTTCTTTTTTCCCAAAGGTTGACTAGGAAAGAATGGTATAGACATTAATCCGCCTTTTGTACCATTCTCTTGTATTTTGGTCAATAAAGTTTAAAATAAATAAATACAAAGAACAACATATAATGAGGTACACGTCCAGTGCGGGTTATTGGATGCCTTTATGATTATTAAATAAGAATAACTCAAAATATTATTATTTTCGTGAGTTTAGAAATGCCCTTGCTAAAATCTCTGATCCGAGACAGAAAATGTTAACCATCTTTTGCGTACAGAATATAACTACAATATTTTGTTATTATGAGCAAGATTATTGTACTTATAAGTAAGCATTGTGTAATGTTTTACGAAAATATTTCTTCTATTCTTGTTTGTAATGTTTAAAAGCTGTTATTTTTTGTTTCCTGTCTAACAGGGTGAAAATTAAATTTGTAAAAACACAATGGTTAATAAACCTCATCCATGATTGTTTGAGTAATACAGAATACTGTATGAAATAACTTTTTCGTACCTTTAAGTAAGATAAAATAGGAATATGAAAAAAATCTGGTAGACAAATAAAAAGATTGAAGGACGAACAAAATGGAAACATAACGTAGAATATTAAAGGAAAAAGTATCTGTTCCTATTCAGATTGGTTGACAACATGTTTCCAGACAAAAATTATAGCAATATAAACTCTATATTTATTTGTCTCACGCTGTCTCGTATTTGATGAACAGCTGTTGCCTCACATGGGATGGATAAATGTTCTGTGAAATTAAGCAATTAATTAAATATTGCAGAACTTTCCTAAAATGCCGTGGTTACCATTTCTTCATTATTTTACGAAAATCAGGGTAATTATGAAAAGGATTCTCATACAAATCAAGCATGGTTAAATAATTTTGTTAAACAAGTAGGTTTTTTTAAAACAATTTAGGAACACGTAAAAAGATCAAATCACTGATGGACTGGTCGGTGCCTACACGAAGTCAAACGTGAATCAAATATAAAAAGTTTAAATTGTGAATTACACATAAAAAGGTGCGGGTCGTATATTGGGGTCCAAACTCAATATCGAAACTTTGTCCCAAATTTAAATTTGCAAACCAATTAGTGGTGGCTAGTTAGCTGTGAGTGAATTACAAAAGTTGTATTAAACGCGGTATATTTACTGCGGTATTGAGTTTGCGAAGTAGGTATTATGAAAAGCACTCAAAACGAAACTTGAGGAAAATCTTGCTTGATTTTATCGGAATGAAATATGATACTCAAGGAGTTTGGATAGCTGTTCTGTCCGGCCCGTAGCTTAGTTCACGCGATTTTCCTCAGTTCATAGTAAATTGGGGGCCGTAAGAAATAGTTACTTGTTTATGTTGTGCTACAATTTGTTTTCTGATATTCTTTTATGTAACAGGAAACAGTTTATCATATATTGGCCGTACACTTAATGGAAGTTAGAAAGATTTTCTTTCCTTGTTAATTTATCGAATTGTAATTTTTGATAAGTTGCCTTGTGGTCTGTTGTAAAATTTGTTGGAATTTTGGAAGTATTATTTTCATCGATTAAGTATCTAAAAATATTGGAAAGTAGAGTTCTAACAATACACAAAAGTATATTTAATTACAGAATAAGCAGCTGAACACTAGGGCGGCTCATTAACAAACATAATTATGTTATTTGAAAATAACTCCGACTTGAGATAAAAACCTTTTCTACAAGCTTATGGCATACAGTTTTATTGCTCAGTTCTGTACCTTGGGTGGCTGACTTCCTGCTGGAACGTAGAAATCATGTCCATTCAGACGAAAGTAGTTCGCGGTTAATATCAGTGAATGCCGGTGTGCTTCAGAGTTCCTTTTTATCCCCTATTCTTTTTCTTGAATATAAAATAATATCAATGATCTCTTGGGAATATTCATTGCTATGCAGACGATAGGAAAATGCATTCGGGGCGTTATTTTTTTTCAACACTAACTAATTAGCCTAACACCAAAGTAAGCACTGTAGGCTTGTGTTATTGGATACTAGGGTGTCGGATAGACTACATATACTGATACATATACATATACATATACTATGTATGAGTATATTTATATATGTAGAAATACATATGAAACTTCCACGACTGGAGTACCAATGCTCGTATTTATCACACAAACATCTGTCCCCACCGGGACTCCAACCCGGAACCTCTCGAGTAGGTGACACCTTAAAACACGGCGTACATACCACGCGGCCACGGAGGTCATCAAAATATTGCTGGCAGGCAACGGTTGGATGAAATAGATACCAAGGAGAACAGAGACGTAGGGCATAGCGGATTTTCTGGGGATGTAAACTCCTGAGGAGCTCGATGGCGCAAGTGCTTAGCTCGTTCGGCTGCGATCGTTGAAGTTAAGCAACTTTCGCAGTGTTCGGTCATTGGATGGGTGACCGTAAATCTTCTATCTCGAGTTCCTCCGTGCTTCGGAAGGCACGTTAAGCCGTTGGTCCCGGCTGCATCTGCAATCGTTAGCACCCGCCAATCCGCACTGGGCCCGCGTGGTGGGTCATGGCCCAATCTCCCTATTCCATCCATAGCGAAGGCCTGTGCTTCAGCAGTGACATTAAAGGCTGATGATGATGATGTAAACTCCACCTTACAGAAGACACAGTAAAATAACGCTACCTTTCGCTGGTGCTTGTTTCTGCCGGTGAGTAAGGTTCCAGGGCGCCACGGGGTGATGCATTAGGTCAGGGCAGGCAATGGTGCTAATGATATTTTAAGTATCGCAAGCGTCTATTAGGTTATGGTGGCTGCTTACCACCAGTCGGGCCATACGGCAATATATTTAACATAAAAAAAGGCGTGGCGTCATTTGCTCGGATCTATTTATATACAAAAATATTTTAAGTATTAGCTAGATTAAAACCGCATTTTTATTTTTGGAATAAACGATCGTTAAGCTGCCTGTAAGTAGTGAGTCGTGTAAGCCTCGGAAGGGCATTCTTTCTGTTCTGTATTATATATATGGATATTTAAATCTTATAATATCATATTTGCATATACTAATAGAGCTTACTGTACCGTGGAAAACTAACATTCCAAAAGACCACACAGTAAAATTGAATAAATATTACGATCTAACCAACGACCTGACTAAAAATGGCTATCTAGTTAATTTATATGCGGCAGAAGTAGGAGCGAGAGGTATACCAGCAAAATCTCTCTATAACCTTTTATAATACCTCGGCCTGTCGAGAACTGCAGTAAGTTCAATTTTGGAACGAGTAACTAAGGCTGCATTAACAGGCTCCTATTAAATTTGGCTAGGAAGGGCGGGCAACTCGAGCAGTGAAGGTGAGCGTTGATGCGCAAATCAAAGGGGGCCTGCTTCTGCTTCCAGGGATCTGCTCAGAGTTTCTCTCTCTCCCACACGAGTGGAACGGTGACTCCATGGATTGCTAAGAAATTCGTGTCCCACCCCCACTATAGTTCACAAATAAAGGATTAACGGAGCTTAGATCTGTTTACGAGTCGTTAACTCTAATACGATTTAATGTGGAGTACGCTATTACGTGTAATCTTGAAGTTATATACATGGTGTCAGCTGCAAGGAGCTTAACTTTAACAAACTTGTTCAAGTACTATGGACGTTATTCTCCTGTGGCAGAAAGTTACTCAAGGCTGGTTGAGGTTAAAAGCTCAAGGACAGGACTATGAAACAAATAGCTTCGCTTATTGTTGAGCTTAGAAACAAGTGTGGCCAACTGCGATAGTATACAATACATACATACTGTGAACTTTCCAGCAGGATTCTGCACCTGGTCACAAGGCACGAACTACCCAAGCCTGGTTTGAAACCAACGTTCCGGACTTTATAAGAGCTGAAGACTGGCCCTCATTTAGCCCAGACCTCAACCCTTCTTTTTTCGAATTATGGTCAGTTTTAGAGGACATGGCCTGCTCTAAACAACACGGCGAGATTGAGTCCCTTAAAAACTTTGGAGCAAGCAGTGGCGACCCTTGGAAATAGTGCGTAAAACCATAGATTCGTGGCCAAACAGACTAAAGGCCTGTATAAAAGCCAAAGGTGGCCATTTCGAATATAATATTTTTTAATTTTGCTTGGACTTTAATAAATATGTAGGTATACATTTTAATAATATTACATTACTTAATTAAAAAAAGATACATTTTCATTTGTAACAGAACTTATGGCTGGACTAGGTTATATACTTATAGGTATAACTTGATAAACGGAGAAGTTAAGTAAATATTTCAGTCCTGCATCCACATATTGGTAAATACGTAAATACTAAAAAGCTTGTAAGTGATAAGGCTCAACCACAATTTGTTTGGAAATAATATCTACAGTACTCGAATTTAATATAACTTACACATAAATTCAGAGTTATGCACGTTCAAGGAAAAGTTTTTCAATATTTCTGCGTAATATGTTAGGGTTTAGTTTGAATACGAATTGTTACTATTTACCGTCATAGCATACAAATTTATGCTTTAGATTTTTATCCCTACAAACACGGTTCAAGGAAAGGATATTACTGATCTGCTGCGTGGCTGATCTATACTAATATTATAAAGAGGAAATATTTGATTGTTTGTTTGTATTGATTAGTCTCTGAAACTACTGGACCGATATGAAAAAATTCTTTAACATTAAGAATCCTACATTATCCCTGATGAAAATAGGCTATAGAATATTTTCAAAAAAGTTAGGGTTCCGTATGAAAACTTCGATAATGTAACACAATGTGTGAAAAAAATACCAAAATATAACCTTATATAGCTTAAACTGCAGAAGTAATAGACAATAGAGCAAAGTAATGTACTAAAGTTTTATAGAGGACAATAATACCGCGTTAATTTGAGGAAAAAAGTTATAGCGAGTCAAACTTAAAAAAATTACATGTGCTGTCGCGGACATTTTTATAGAACTTTTAAAGGGGAACAATTCCGTTTTACATGATTTTTGTGTAACTTGAACCGTTTACCCAACGCACGCAACGAAAGCTCACAAATGGAATATTTTACCCGTTTTTGCAACATCCGCACTCCGCACTTTCTGGTCCTAGCGTAATGTCATATAGCCTATAGCCTTCCTTTATAAGTGCATTATGCAACACAAAAATATTTTTTCGAATCGGACTAGTATTTTCTGAGATTTAACAATATGGCCGTATCAGACTTATGAAACGCGACGCCACACGACGCTACGCCACGCATGTCGAGTCAAATCAAAATGTACTATTTTCTATGATCAGAATTAAAGTAGAAACATCCGACGCGACAATTAGTGCAATAATTATGGGTGATAAAAGTGATGGGTGTGTACAAACAAAGGTGTATGTAAGAAGGACAGACTTTTTTTAACAGCAGAGCAATGGTGCAATCTATGCAACGGGTAGGACCCGTTGCTATGCAACAAAATTTTCATTATCAGTTAAATAAATTTTCTCGCAAGGTTTATATGTATATGAAGAAAGTCATTGTGTATAACAAGCCTGAGAACAATAACTATAGTCTACACTACAGATCTACACCGAAGCGAAGCGATGGCTGGCCACTAGTTCATAATAAAAAGGAATGAATGAGTATTGGCTATATGCAGTTAAAAAAAAATGGGTGCGTGTACTTATGTAGGCGCGTGAGAAGTTATCCTTCTTTGGCATCGTTTAAAATTAGTTTTTAATTGCATGCAAATAATTAATTACAATAAATTAATAAAAAGTCTGGAAAAGGACACAGTCAATAAAGTTCAGTTTTAATTTGAAAAAATAAATAAATAATCAAAATATTCAATTAAAATCGCTACTGAATATAATTTATTAGAACATATGTGATTTGCACTTGTATGAAACTCAAACACGTATTCCGAATATACAAACTAGAAACATGTGGATAAATATTATAAATATGAATACCTATAACTGTTACTTTATTACAAAAAATAAAGATGTGGTTTTTGGTTCTACTGCACCAATGGTCAAGAGATGGCGCTGTAGTCTCCTGAATCGCGCTTTGGTTCCGTTGTTCCAGATTAATAATTACTTTTGATAGACCTTCACAATGCAGTCGTTAGCACCCACTAAATAGAGATTCTATTTCTATTTTGTTGGTAGATTTTCTTAATGTGCGGTAAACACAAAAGTAACGCATGAAGTTGGTCGCTAAATGCTGTTAAAATTTTGTGTTACAGTGATGCGCGCGCATCTTAAAATTTCACTCTCATAATTTTTTCATAACGCGCCTAAAGAAGTATAACTTCAAAAATCAACTATCAAAATAAAACTGCCAATATGTTTATAATAATTATATTAATAGGAAAACCTACAAAACTCTTTTTAGCTTTATTTTACAGAAATTAAAGAAACGGATTTTTTTGCGCTCCATCTGGTTCTGACATACATTTAGTATTGAATATAAAGGAAGAATACGTCGAGAATTTACAAATGAGTTTATACAAAAATTCTAAGCTTCTCAAGGTGTAAAAACTACTCAAATTTTCAGTGAACACTATATAGAGTTACACTGTTGCTATAAAAATGTAAAATGTTTACGCTCCCAGGCCCCATAAAGGAAGGGTTCTTTCATAAATATGTAACTTTAGGATATTGCTTCAGTTATATATGCTTTATGTCGGATAGACTCTGATCCTGAACCAATATAAAATAGAATATAGTGAGAGTTGATAACTTTTCGACTCTAAAATTATTTTTGTTGCACTCATCCGTTTAATGTAATGTTGTAAAATATTTCTTACAGCTACACCAATGTCAAATTTTTTATCGGATTAGAGTTTTTAAAAGACAAATTGTAACTGAAAATCAGACCGCCATTAACATTATTGTTTTGACAAAAGATGAAGTAAAAACTTAAAAAAACAAGTTCATAAAGGTTCCATTCATAAAAGTTCATCCATTCGGTCCAGGTTTCAGACGGGATGGCGGAAGATGCGCAGAGCAGCCGTAGTTCTAGCTGATATAGACAGCTTTATATAAAAAAGCGAGTGTGCTTATGACCACACGGCTGAAGTGAAACTTCTTTAGCTCCAATGATCTGAAAATCATAAACTTAACCTGAAGATTTGTTGATAGAACCAACCTACCAATCCCCGCTGGGCCCGCTATCATACACCAATCCGCAATGGGTCTGTTATCACCCACCAATCCGCACTGCGTCTATTGTCACCCACCAATCCGCACTGGGTCCGTTGTCACCCACCAATCCGCGCTGGGTCCCTTATTACCCACCAAGCACTAGAGTTAAGTATTTTGTGACGGGTATTGTTCATTGTTTACCTATGAGTTACCGATGACACAATCGTAACGCGAAATCGTAACACATTCGCCAGTTTACCCCCCAAGTCAGGCGTGCCTAAAGAAGTTTCACTTCAATTATAATTATTGACAGCATAATATTTACTTGGAAGTACGCATTTCTATTATACATCACGATTGAAGCATTTTGCAAATTTTCAAGCGGATTAGTCCCGTATGTAAGTAAAAATAAACACTTTTTCTAAGTAATAATATTCTTTGCAAAAAAAAAACTGTATAAAGGCTAGCGCGTTGCTTCTCCTAAATTATTTAAGGAATACTTCACGTATATTTTTGTATTCAAAGGGCACTTGTTGATCAATGCATCATACGGAAGCAGTAGCGTGTGTTGTTTTCTTTAACTTTTCTCACGTTATCATGTATATAACGCTGAGCTACTGCTGAACACAGTTTCCTAATATTTCGTTCAAGTAGGAAAGTATTATTTTACTTAGAATAAGTTAATATTGGTTCTGTTATAACCCGACTTAGTAACCATAGAATGCTAATTCAACAAAACGTGTATAACTGTAATTTTCCATAGAATTAAACTGCAGAGTTGCATTAACGCAGCCCTCACATTATTCCATCAATTCCCACAGTGCAGTTAGACTTTGGCAACGGGAAAGAACGGTCCATCCGGGTAGCTCAGGACTTGGTATTCGAGTTCGCGTGTGTAATTGTGTATATCAAAAATCATTAAATTCATATCCGGGAATTTTGGGTTTTTTTTTAAAAAGACGATCAGCGCCGGCCGCCTAACAAATTGGTGTCAGAAGTGGGATTCCGTAAGTGGCTTCCGTTGAAGTCCTGGAATCCAAACCCTAGGCTACTATCGCGTCATCGTCACAGTGGACTGATCGACAGTAAGCCTCAGCGCGTTTCTGAACCTGCATCAGCCACTAACAGCAGAACACAAGGTCGACGGTCAGCCTCCGCTCTGTAGCGTGAGCCCGCACCACCACACCAACTCCGAGTACCTCTCCAGCAAGGTCGACGATCAGTCTCCGCTCTGCAGCGTGAGCCCGCACCTGCCCAGCCGGTCTAACTCACCACACCATCCACATCCATCATCACTCCGTAACTCCAACAACGTGGTTACCAACCACGTGTCGCCACGTGATCGCCACCGCGCCGCGCCGTTGTCCACCGCGCCAGCTCCCGCGCTAAGTAGCGCGACCTTCCCTAGTCTCCAGCCACGTGTTTTGTGAAAAATGCAAGTGAGCGTAGTGTTTCTGTGAGTGTCTAAAGTTTTATTTACTATTTTTGTGCTATTTCTATTTCCTATACAATATTTTACACATAAACTTATATTAGATTCATATCGTAACTTAATTCTATAACATTTATAATATCTAATTTTAATGGAGGCAGATTTAAAATCAGAACTTGCTAAGATGACTAAGAGCTCTGAATCTGGGTCGACCGAGAAGGCAGAAAAAATCACCCTCTCAGTCCTTACTAAATTTATAAAACCTTATAATGGTGATAGGGAATCACTTCCCGCTTTCCTTACAAACTGCGATAATGCTATGTCTTTAGCTACCCCAGAACAGCAAAATGTTCTTTGTAAATTCATAATTTCGCAACTAGAAGGCAAAGCCCAAGTTGCGTGTAGCCTTAAAACTTTTGTTACGTGGAACGAAATTAAATTATTTCTAAGGAGTACATTTGGCGAGAAAAAGCACTCTACACATTTACTTGTCGATCTGCAAAATTGTAAGCAATTACATAATGAAGATGTTACTAAATATTCATTAAGGATAGAAACTATTTTAACTAGAATTTTATCTGATATACATTATAGTTGCAAGGATCGGAATGAGCTTCCTGGCAGGATTGCCGCCATGGAGGACCTTGCTCTTAATACTTTCATGTTAGGGTTATGTAGTTCAATATCGAAAATAGTCAGATGTAGAAATCCCTCAACGTTAAATGAGGCGGTACAACATGCTATTGAGGAGGAGAAATTATTTAATTTATCGAAATCTAGTTTCACCAAATCTTATAAACAGTGCTCCATATGCAATAAAACAGGGCACAGTTCATCTGAATGTTATCATAAGCATAAAAAGTCTCCCAAAAATACATCTCAGTTCCACAGATCTTATCATGTTCCTTATAATTCTAATAATGTAAAATATAATTATTGTAAGAATATAGGTCACACGCTAGAACAATGCCGTAAGCGGCAGTATAACATGCAGCGTCGCGAAAACGCTAACCCAGCGCAACGTGACTATCATTCGCCGCGTGCAACTACCAGTAGTGACGCGAGGTTGCATATTACGCAAGAGTCCGGGTTCGATTCCCGCGACAATAATTTAAACTAAATAAGATTTCGGTGCCGTGTCTGCCGAAATCAAAATTTCTATTGAATGACACGAAAAATAATTCTATATCTTCTAAATCTACTAAATCTTGTAATTCTAAATCTTATACATCTCTGCAGGGACAGCCTCAGAGTCTATCTACATCCCGAGACATGAGCTCGAGTGATGTCACATCTCAGCCTCAATCTCCTAAATCTTTTACTAATTCTAACAAGCTGAGTCCTACTATATCTTATAACCGTAATAAGTTAACCAATAACGTAAATAACACTGATTCTTGTGATGATAATAACTCATTATCTATTTATGAAACTACTATAAATATTAAGAAAATATCGTTGCCTCATATAATGTGAAATTCGAGTTACTCTACGGAACCCTTATCTTTTCTCGTAGATACAGGCGCAAGCATAAGTTTAATAAAGCAATCGAGTATAAATAAGACGCCTGATTTATCTCATAAAATAATCAAAATAAAAGGGATTAATAACACAGAATCTTGTTCTGTAACTCTAGGCACATTTGAAATGGATTTTATATTATCTGACAATATCTTGTCTTATCAATTACATCTCGTCAACGATGACGTCAACTTAGATTATGACGGCATCATAGGCAGTGATTTTCTAAGCTATCATAACGTTGTTATTAATTATAATTCTAAAATATTATATTTAGGCGGAGATATTCTAAGTTTAAACTTTGTTCAGCCTACATACATTATTCCCGCGCGCTCCGAAGCCGTAATCGAATGCGCGATATCTAATTACGAGCCCGAGTGTTATCAGAACAATGAAGCACTCGTATTAGATCAAACCTTAAGTGAAGGTGTGTATGTCGCGAATTGCATAGTCTCTATCAAGCCAAATAAAAGAATAAATATTACTATTTTAAATACGACTGATTCGGACTTAGAAGTCAAAGATTATTTCGTAGAAGCGACACCTCTTGAACCTGTCGACTTGAATTCTAACTTATACGAAAATGTTAATTCTATTTCTTATTATAAATCAGATAGAGTACAAAAAGTTTTAGATCTTATTCGCTGCTCTCATCTCAACAATGAGGAGAAAAAATCTCCTTTGGAATGTTGCTCTCAATATACAGATATCTTTCATATGGAAGGCGAGCCTTTATCTCATACAAATGCAATTCGACATTCAAATAATACAGGAGATGCGCCTCCTATTCATGTAAAATCATATCGCTTCCCTGAATGCCACAAAGATGAGGTCGACTCTCAAATTCGTAAGATGCTAAGTCAAAACATAATTCGACCCTCTATTTCATCTTGGAGTGCCCCTGTTTGGGTAGTCCCAAAAAAGATGGACGCATCTGGGAAGAAAAAATGGCGAATCGTCATAGACTATCGTCGCTTAAATGATGTCACTGTTTCGGAGAGCTATCCGCTCCCTCTTATCACTGATATTCTGGACCAATTAGGTCATTCTAAGTATTTTACTACCCTAGACTTATCTAGCGGGTTTCACCAGATTGTAATGAGCCCTGAAGATGCGCCAAAAACTGGATTCACTGTAAACACAAATTCTAGCACTTCTGGTCACTACGAATTCACCAGAATGCCTTTTGGGTTAAAAAATGCCCCAACGACTTTTCAGAGACTCATGAATACGGCTCTTTCTGGTCTTCAAGGCCTTCACGCCTATGTGTATCTCGATGACTGTATTGTCTACTCCGAAAATTTGATGACTCATATCTCGAAGCTAAAACTTGTATTTGACAGACTTCGTAAATTCAACTTAAAACTACAACCAGACAAATGCGAATTTCTACGTCGAGAAGTCGCATATTTAGGACATATTATAACCGATAAAGGTGTCTCACCGAATCCTGAAAAGGTCAAGGCTGTTGCCGAATTTCCAAGTCCCAAAAATCAAAAACAAATAAAATCTTTCCTGGGTCTTGTCGGGTACTACCGACGCTTCATAGAAAACTTTTCCAAGGTTACTAAGCCTCTCACTTCCTTATTAAAAAAGGATACTCCTTTTAATTGGACCTCTGAACAAGAAACTGCTTTCAACATCCTTAAGGATAAACTCACTACTGCTCCTTTACTTCAATATCCTGATTTTTCCGCTCCGTTCATATTTACGACGGATGCCTCTAATTATGCCGTAGGTGCAGTTATTTCTCAAGGCGATATAGGTAAAGATAAACCTATAGCTTATGCGTCGAGAACGCTCAACAAAGCAGAAGGAAACTACTCCACCACGGAGAAAGAACTTCTCGCTATTATTTTCGCCGTCAAAACATTTCGTCCTTATATCTATGGACGTAAGTTCAAGATCGTAACTGACCACAAACCCTTAGTATGGTTATTTAGTATTTCAGATCCTGGTAGTAGACTTATCAGGTGGCGCCTCAAGTTGGAGGAATATGATTATGAAATCGTTTATAAACAAGGACGTTTAAATTCAAATGCGGACGCGTTATCACGCTATCCCGTCAATGCCATTGATATAAAAAGTTTAAATAATGCATCGTATGAGAAATATTTCAAAGATCAATTCATAAATAAATCTATTACATCTAATACTATAATCGAAGAATGCAGTCAAGCATTGCATTTCTCTAAGTCGAATTCAATCGCATGTCCAGTCTCTTTAGACTTTGATTACTCTATGCCCCATTGCGAGGAAATATTATCGCGGCTCGAGAATTCCGCTGACTTGTTAAACTCCGAGCGCGAGCCGTTTACTATACGATCTGTAGTGGATAAAAATAGAACATATTATTTCTTATTTACAAAAGTACATCATTACGAAGAAACAAAATATAAAGATATTTACAATTTACTAATTAAACTTAGAGATAAAATCTTAGCCGAAAATTCTAATTGCAATGAGATTGCATTATCGGATTTTTCTGATCCTTTCTCAAAGATAATATATACTAAAATATATAATATGACATCCTACATTTTTCATAATACTAATTTAAAAATTTATATTTATAAAAATCAATTGATATACCCGACTCCCGCTGAAGTCCCAAAAATATTAAAAGAAAATCATGATTCAACAATCGCGGGTCATCCAGGGTCAAAGCGCATGTATAATCGAATTAAGGCTGCTTACTATTGGAAAGGAATGCGCGCTGACATTGAACGTTTCGTAAAAAGTTGTAAGTTGTGTCAGATAAATAAACCTTTAAGAAAATCAAATAGAGCTCCTATGGAGATTACATCCACTTCTACCAAGCCCTTTGAGAGATTAGCTCTAGATATCGTTGGTCCATTGCCGGAAGCTGGATTTCAAAAGTTCAAATACATACTGACTCTTCAGGACGATCTAACTAAGTTCTCAAGTGCTTATCCTATGGTGTCCGCCACCAGTGAAGAGATAGCACGAAATCTTGTTCATTTTATGTCTCTTTTCGGCTTCCCTAAGACTATTTTAACAGATTTAGGTACGTGTTTCACATCCGAATTATTTAAACAATTAACAGAAATTCTTAAGATCAAATATCTTTTTACTACTCCTTATCACCCCCAAACAAATGGTGCCCCGAGAGGTCACATGCCACTATGAAAGAATATTTAAAATCATTCGTAAACGATAATCAGAACGATTGGCATTGTTATTTATTTACTGCAATTTTAGCCTATAATACTACTCCGCATTGTACTACTAATTTTATTCCTTATGAGTTATTATATGGTTATAAACCTTCTATTCCTAGTTCCTTATACGAGACGAATAACAATACATATAATGAATATATTCGCGCCTTGCAATATAGGATGCGATTTAGCCGAGAGAAAGCTATACAGAATATTGTAAACAGTAAAATAAAATCTAAGCAATATTATGATTCGAACTCGCGTGACGTCACTTATAAGACAGGTGACATGGTTTATTTAAAATGTCACCATCGGCTAAAGAAAGCCTTATCGCCCATTTGGAAAGGGCCTTATAAAATCGTTAAAACAAATGGTAAACATAACGTCACCTTATCTATAAATAGAAAACATGTAAAGTATCATACAAACGAGATAAAACCAGCTCAATTATAATTACGTACTTATTATATTTTTATTCTATTTCTTTTCAGAACGTTATGGCACCTGAGCTATGCCACATCCTTCATCACGCCCATAGCTCATAGTCTAGGGATTTATTATGATCCCATAACAAACGTATATTTTTATAATGACTATTGGAAAATTGTTTCTTTTATCGATGTATGTATGATGTAGTATCTGTAGAGCCTCATCTCGACAATATTGAAAATTCTCTAAGAAAAATTCTAGATATCTGCATCCAGTCGAGATTGACAGAATATATACAATGTAAAGATGTTATCAGCCCAATCGAAGTATTGTTACAATCTAACTATTTAAAATTAAATTCCTTATCTCATATTATTGGTACAGACTCACCCAACCGCTCTAAGAGGTCTCTAGAGTTCGGTGGAGAAATTTTAAAATTCTTTTTCGGTACATTAGATGCCGATGATGCCCGAAAATATGATGCTGCTATTAAAGCATCTCAAAACAGTGAAACAGAGTTATTTCACCTTATAAAAGAAAATATTCACGTTGTAAAATCTACTATAAATGCATTCAATTCGACAGTATCTAGATTAAATAAAAATGAGTTTCGTTTAAATTCACAAATTAATAACCTTAACGAGATTTTATCTCAAGCTACCAAGAATAATAATCAACTTGTGTATATATCTAAAGTTAATAATTTAGTTAATATCTTAGAAAGTTCATCATTGACTATCTCTAATTTCTTATATTCTATTTTAAATGCTATTTTGTTTGCCAAGACAAATATTCTTCACCCTGTGGTGATAACGCCTACTAATTTGCTAAAAGAACTCATAAAAAACAGTAACGTAATGAGTAAAAGATTAGGTTTTCCTGTTCCTCTAAATATTGAAACTATACATACTATTATAGACGTTTCTAAATTAACGTCATATTATTATAATAAGAAAATTGTATTTGTATTACAAATTCCTCTAACCTCTCCCGTTAAATATTCTATTTATAAATTAATTCCTTTGCCTACACCCTCAGATAACGACAACTTAAACGTTTTTGCTCTTATTCATCTTAGTAAGCCTTATCTTGCTATTTCCGACGATAGGCAAAGTTATGCACTTTTAGATGATATCAGGGATTGTTATAAAATAAATAACGATTACAGTATTTGTCAATCGCAATCAATAACACTTTTATCATCGAATACGAATCCTTCTTGTGAATCTAAACTATTAACAGATGTTGTTTTATCTTTACCAAAAGAATGTACTTCCAAATTATTATATGGTCAAATAAATATTTGGCAAAAACTCCATGATGACAGATGGATATTTGTGTAGTCGCAATTAAATAAATTGACAGTAAAATGTAACGAGGATATCAAAGACTATCCCATTCAAGGTACCGGGATATTAGAATTGCATCCTGATTGTGTCGGTTATTCAAAAACTTTACAGTTCTTCCCATCTACCACTATGTCGTTCAATTATAATAATCAACTCTTCATAGACTTTGATATCACTCAAGACGACTGTTGTAAAAAGGACATAATTAATAAAACGATTCCTTTACTTTCTCCGTTATCTCTTAACAATATCGATTTAGATACATTGGCCCATGCTTCTCGACATTTAGATGATCTTGAAAATAATATAAACCAATTTCAACAGGAATCGCATTTTATTAAGTATGGAACATACTATTCCGCTTTTACTTATTTTCTAATTGTAGTTATAATTTTATTTTTAATTTATAAGGCATACAGATGTTTTTCTCGGAAAGGAATTCATTCATCTTGTTGCATACAGATATTTAATCAGTGTAACAATAATAAAAATGTAAAGCGTCAAACAAAATTTGCTAACTCCATAGAATTAACAGATGTCTCTAACTCTGATGAAGATAAGCAGACAGTTAAATCCTTACCTGCTTGTCGAACCGATTGTAAACCTTATAGTAGTAGACATAAAGATAAGTTTATTAGTTCTAGTTCCAGAAATTTGAATTTTTAATATTTTTACATTTTTATAATTATCTTACTAAATCTTGTTCATCTTACGAGATGAGATCTTAGTCCTAATCTTGATTATTATGACTTTGTTACTTAGAGTAATATTATTGGGAATCATTTTATTGTATTTTTATATGTTTTATAATGTACAACTGTTTACCAAATCCTGAAGCTATCTCTTATGATTGATTATTTTTATAACTCCGCTTCATCCTAATTTTCGATAAAGCTTCGTTAAAAGGGGGGAGTTGTTATAACCCGACTTAGTAACCATAGAATGCTAATTCAACAAAACGTGTATAACTGTAATTTTCCATAGAATTAAACTGCAGAGTTGCATTAACGCAGCCCTCACATTATTCCATCAATTCCCACAGTGCAGTTAGACTTTGGCAACGGGAAAGAACGGTCCATCCGGGTAGCTCAGGACTTGGTACTCGAGTTCGCGTGTGTAATTGTGTATATCAAAAATCATTAAATTCATATCCGGGAATTTTGGGTTTTTTTTAAAAAGACGATCAGCGCCGGCCGCCTAACAGTTCGTCTATGGTATTATTTGCCTTACGAGTCAATGAAAAAATACCGGAGATGCTCTTCCCATTTAAAAAGAATTGTTTCTCTGGAGAATATTGATAGTGTCACGTAATATTCTTAAAGAATGTAAAAATAAAATAAACAGGAGTGTCCACGTTTCATATCTAAATTAAAATTTCTCGTGGCCAACTCGTTATGCACAACACTTCACTAGCTACACAAAAACTAAAATATACTTAACGTACTACTTAACTTATCATTAAGATAAAAGTTGTGCAATAAGAATAAACTTCCTCATTCGTGCACCGGAGATGCTTGCAGAATGATATTCAACTTGCAAAATAGTGTGCTAACGAGCCAAGCAGCCAGCACATTCTTAAACAGTATATATTATCCTACTTCCTACTCATATTATTAACGTGAAAGTTTGTATGTTTGTGTGTTTATTATTCAATCACTCAAAAATGGCTGAACGGATTGGGATGAAATTTGGCACACATTTTTTATTGTATAGGTTTATTACCTGGACTTAGACTTTTTGTCCCGAAAAACAAGTTAATTTCCTGTGGGATTCTCAAAAAACTAAAGTTAAAGCGGACAAAGTCGCGGGCGGCAGCTAGTCCTACTAATATTATAAATGTGAAAGTTTCTATGTTTGTTACTCAATCACGCAAAAACTACTGAACGGATTTGGAGGAAATTTCGTACGCATATAGTGTATGACCTGGATTGAGGCATAGGATACTTTTTAACCATGAAAAATGTCAGGTTCCTGTGAGATTCCCAAAAAACTAAAGTTATAGCGGACGAAGTCGCGGGCGGCCGCTAGTGATGTATATATAGCGAAACATAGTCGTTTTCCCCTTTATTTTTTTCGATGAGACTAGAAACAAAATATTCTCTTTTATATGCAATTCAATTTATCACAAAAGCTTCGTTCAGAGACAGTTTTAGCGGGAATTGGTTTTAAAATAACGCCTAAACGGCCAAATTTACGATTCACAATGATAAAATATATTTATTTTGTATATGCTCGAATAAACTGGACTATATATGGAATATGTTTTTAACAGTTCCGCACAAAAATGAGTTTTCAAGCAACGACAATAGTTGATCTTATATTTTAGAGGTTTGCAACGTTTTGTGGTTAGTTTTATTTAAAACCTGTTTATTTTTCAGCCATATTTGATTCAAAGTTAAGCAGAGAAACCCGATTATGATGAATTTGCAATTCTGCAACACTCACGGTGGAATGAACTACAAACCAACAAACCGTAAACAACGCACGAAACGAAAGTTCAAACAGAACCGACAAAAATGTTCTCTTGCAAAAAGGCCTTTCATTATAACTCATTTTGGTCGCATCTAAAAGTGAGAGCGGGACGTGATACCTAAGGCCTTGTTCAGACTTTCAATACAATACAATACAATACACAATACTTTATTGAAAACACCACAACACAGAACAGAAATGAGGGAAATTACAATTGTAAAAAAAAGAGTGCTTCAATGGGCGGTCTTATCGCTAAAAGCGATTTCTTCCAGACAACCTTTGGATGGAGAGGATTGAAAGAAAGCTAGAGTCGGGAGTGTCAGTAAAAGAAACAAGGTATATAAATGAATTTATGAATTAAATATACATATTATATATACATACATATATACATATTATACAATACATAGACTACACATATATAAGTTTAGTCCAGTCAGCAGAGATAAAAATGCAGCTACATCGACAAAAAGTCATTTACAACTAGATTTTTAAAGACATTAATAGATTGCGTTTGTCTTATGGATACAGGAAGAGAATTCCATAGACGTACAGCTTGGACGTTAAAAGAACGACCATAGAAGGTCGTGTCATGAATAGGAATTTTTATGGTTAAATTTTCTGATGACCTTAGAGAAAACGCATTGCAATTATGAAGGTAATTAAAGCATTCCTTGAGATAGCGCGGGGACAAAGGATTGAACAATATATTGTAAAGAAGTGTGAGGATGTGAGTATTCCGGCGAAGGCGAATAGATAGCCACTTGAGCTGTGATCGAAATTGAGATACATGGTCATATTTGCGTAATCAGAATATAAACCGAATCCAGAAATTTTGAAGTCGCTCAAGCTTGTTTAGCTGGTCCTCTGTGAGATCAGGATAGCAGGTGTCAGCGTAATCAAGAATAGGAAGTAGCAGAGACTGTTCTAGGGCAATTTTGGTGGCAATTGGAAGGAAATTACGGAGTCTCGTCAGCGAAGCTGCTGAAGCAAACAATTTTCGGCTAACAGCTTGTAACTGTGGATCCCAACTGAAACGGTTATCGACATTTATTCCTAAATTTTTAACAGATACACTAAATGGAATACTGGTGCCAGCAAGAGTTATGTTAGGAAGTAATTGCAAATTCACTTTGGCAATCAACCTTGAGCTACCTATAATGATGCATTGTGTTTTGGAGGGATTTATCTCTAGTCCAAAGGATTTGCTCCACTCTACAATATGTCGCAAATCATTATTGGTGGCCAGAATTGCTTCAGATAATTGATCAAGAGGGGCTTGTCTATAAATTTGAAGATCATCTGCATGCAGGTGGTAGGAAGAAGAAATATTTTTGGAAATAGAATTAATAAATATAGCGAAAAGAAGAGGAGATAGAACGCCGCCTTGGGGAACACCAGCGGAAGTGTCGCACCATGAGGAAAAAATCTCATCGAGGCGAACCCTCTGCCTGCGCTTCTGCAAATAACTGCGAAAACACTCAATCACCGATGGAGATACGTTAAGCGAGCGCAGCAACGCCAGAAGAATGTCAAAATTAACAGTGTTGAAGGCATTGCTGAAGTCCAATAATGTCAGTACCGTTAGGTGACCTTGATCCATCCAAAGGCGAATGTCATCTGTGATTTTCAAGAGGGTAGTCGTGATTCTGTGCCCAGGACGGAAACCACATTGGAGAGGGTTTAAAAGGTCATGACGAGACAGGAATGTATTTAATTGGTTATGAACCAGACGTTCGAGGAATTTAGATAAGAAGGGAAGGATAGAAATAAGCCTAAAATCGGCAAAAGATTGAGGATTGGATTTTTTGGGCAAAGGGATGATTTGGGCTTCTTTCCAAGCCGATGGAACAACAGCGTTTGCTAAAGAGCTATTAAAAAGAAAGGTAAGTAAAGGAAGGAATATATCTAGGATAGATATCAGCATATTACGACTTATGCTATCATTACCTACCGCATTGGAAGATATGGATAGCATGCCCTTCCTAACGTCACATTCGGTGAATTGAGTAAAGACAAAAGGTGAGTAGTCAAGAACTGGTAAAGATGAAAAAGTATTAGTGTTGTGTGAATCACTAAGACTAGACGATGAAGAGAAGTGAGTATTAAGTGAATTTATATCGACGTTACAAGGAATAGACTTTTGACGAGCTTTACCAATTCCAAGTGACCTAAGAAAGTTCCACACTTTAGAAGGATCATTATTACTAACAGAAGCCTGAATATGGCGACGTTAAGCATCCCTACACACCATGTTGCAGTGATTACGAGCCTTGACATAATTAGTTTTATTGGAGTCTGTCGGACGAATTTTATATTTACTCTTAGCTACGTTCTTCTTGAGCATCAATGCTTTTATATCTGGTGTTAGCCAAGGTGCTGGATGGTGCTTAAGTTTAATGGGACGAAACGGTGCATGTTTATCGTAAAGTGTGGTTATTATATTATTAAAAGCAGATACTTGTTCGGCCACAGTCACGGCATCAGTCCCGATCCATACCACCAAAATTCCGCTGAAGAATGACTTTGGGCTTGGACTTAGGAGGACGGATCTTGTATGATAAGAAAACCAAGTCATGATATGAAAATGCATCCGCCGAACATTGACCATGTTTCATAACACGTTGAGGAGAAGACACTATTAATAAGTCTAGAAGTGAAGGAGTAGTATTTGGGAAATGATGAGTAGCGCTAAGTGGAAGGATGTGTAAATTACATGAACTGACAACGGATTGGAGGGAGGTGGCACGAAAATCACCTTTCAAAAGACAAGTGTTGAAGTCACCCATGATCAGGGAATGGTCGTAAGAAGGGACGCAATCTTCTAAAAGCTGTTTAAAAGAACTGAAAAAGTTTACATTTAAGGAAGGGCTGTAAAAGACTCCGAGGAGGACTTTGGTGTGTGAGAGAAGTATCTCAACGAACAAATGCTCGGCAGCATTAGTTGGAGGAGGCTGTGTGGAGAAGCTAATGACAGTATAGGGAATTTCAGTACGCAGATAAATAGCAACTCCACCACCTCGAGAACCAACACGGTCGTTGCGTATTAACTGGAAACCAGATAAAGAATATGAAGTAGAAGGTAGTGAAGGTTTAAGCCAGGACTCGGAGACTAAAACGGCATGAAGATTTTTATTGTCAAGAGACGCCAACATATCAGTGTAATGAGCCGGAATAATTTGCGCGTTGATATGAACCACGTTAAAATTTCTAGGTATATCAGAAAACTGGTTATCAAGGTATTCAGAGAGAGAGGGTATACTAACAAAACTACTGCTAGAGCTGGTGATACAGATTGGAAAAAGTCATCATCACTATCTATTTCCAAACTGGACATACAATTTAAGCTTATATACTTAAAAAATAAATAAATAATTTAAAATACAAATAAAAATAACAAATATATAACTATTACACAAAACTAACCGTCTATTGGCTCCACCTGCCGGTTGAGTGGAATAAAAAAAAAACAAAAATAACATGATCATTTAAAATAAGACAAGAACAGAATGCATAATCAAAACAAAACGCAATTAGATTACACATATAAACTTATAAATTAATGTCGGAATATTTACAGCACTATCTGCGGATCCAAACCAAAGTTACGTCAGTTTAATCGAAATAAAATTTCTAAAACTTACAAGGCTGTACAGAACTAAGATCTTATGCTATAGGTTAAGGAAAAAAAGTAAAATGGAAATGTCATTGTCATAGTCGGTCCGTCTCTAATAAAATGTTTGAGGTTAGCACAAGAAAAATAAGCTAAGCGTTTTATAAAAATTACACCCTCATTTTATAATAATTGGCTTAATACCGACACAACAGGGTGCTATGATAGCAGACAAGCAACTAATTTTGAAACATGCAAATTATGAGAAACTTGAAAACAAACACTGAACAAGAAGATAATAGTTATCAAAACAAACTTATTTCTTGCTTGCCGCACGTCTGGTCTTGGTAATGTTGGAAGATACTGAAACTGCAGGCTTTGGAGACTCGACTCTGGCCACTACTGGTGCTGGGTTCTTATTCAGCTCGGGCGACTCGGATTTCGTCACTACTGGTGCCGGGAGCTTGTTCGGCTTAGGCGACTCAGCTCTCACCTCTTTTGGGGCTGGGATATTTTTCAGCTCGGCCAGATTGCTGATTCTGTGTCGCTTACCGTCACCTCCAATGATAAACACATAGCCCATCCGCGTGAAACATTTATTTATACCGAACAGCTCTCGTGCAGCTATGAAAGCATCATGCCTATTTTTTGTGAGAAACTCCGTTAGTGTCAGTCCTGTGCCCTTCAGAGAGGTTTTGCTGAACCACATTTTGTTTCTAACGGCCAATTCTCTTAGCTTTACCACTATTGGCCGTGGACGATGACCTGTAGAAGAGCGACCCATCCGATGACAGCGACTAATATCTTTAGAAGAGAAGGTCGACAGCCCCAGCTGACTGGTGACAGCCCCCACAACAGCAGCTGTAACATTCTCCTCAGATGACTCCGGCAGCCATGGAGTAGGAGTATCTTCCTGCGGCTATGCATCTCCAGGCTGTCAACCTGATGAGCCAGCAGGTTCATCTGATCTTGAAGACTTTGAATGGAGGATATGATGAAACTTCAAAATGTTGTGAAGTCTGCGGCCAGGCTGGAAACAGTAGCTGATGGAGTAGCAGCCTGTAGCTCACTCTGGTAGGCATCCATCCGTTTCGTGAACATATTTTGCAGTTGAGAAAGTGTTTCCTGTATGCTGTCCATTATGTTGATGGAGATAATCAGTGTTGCTGATAATAAATAATGAGGATAACACTCGCCGGCAGGTACAGTGCACTATATATTAATCTGGCATAAGAATCACAACCGTTGATTTATTATTTGTATTTAAATAAATAATTTTAATTAAGAGAGACTTTAATACACCTTCTTTTCCAACTACCCATCGGGGGGAAAAAAAAGTGTTCAGACTTTCAATCTTATGAAACTTCAATAAAGCTCTAAAACCATTTATCAATATCCTACCGTGCACGCCTCGCATAGGCCACGCATACGTATTACATCCACGCGATAAATCGAATTTGAGATTTGTCGATGTGTCTAGATTAAATTTTATGCAACCAATGCATATTTATCCTTGCGGTGACGGAGAAAGAATACCCCCCACAGCCCCATTCACTTCCCGCGGGTGTTGTAAGAAGCGACTGAGGTATATCAGAGCTTGCATCTGTTCTTCTGGTAGTAGGGTGCCTAACACCCGCCTAGTTTGTTACCACCGTACGCATGGTGAAAAGCCGGAAGTGCTTCACGCGCGTTTCAGGATCAGCCATCGTAAACAAGAGCTCGAGTGGAGATTGCCGCGATGCATTCGGTCCAGTGGAGGCATCCGTCGAACCGATGCCGGGAGGACTGCATCGACCCACCGGCCAGGGAGATACGTAGAAACGGCTGTCCCGCTGGCCGCCCGTGGCACAGTAAAGGGGCCCGAACGTCCTTAACCAGTTCGCGAGGCTGCCCCATCATGTCACGCATAATCTCGGGGTGGACCATCGTGCCGGTCGCTGACAGGGATGTGGGGTCCCGGCGGCCACTACCGGGGGGTGCAGAGCCCTTCCGTCTGGTGGGTTGGCGTATCTCTTTCTTAGGCAGTTACTCGAGAAAATGTGTCTTCACATATTTGCCTGACTTTGTCGCGACTAATTCCACTCGATTCACGGCTCTCAATTTTTTCTCATGATTTTGCCGCCGTTTGATCTGCCTGGAAAACCCCTCCTTCTCCATGTTGGCGGTACATGTAGACTCTGATTCTACAGATCCCACACCGGCGACGCTGAGACAACTCGACTGTTTGACCATCTTAGTAGGGCAGCAGATGATGCCCAGGCGCAAGTTCCCAACGCAGAACTAATATTTTTGGGGAACTTTAACGCCCACTACTGTTTGTGGTTGGGCTCCTCCAAAAGTGATGATGCAGGGATCTCTGCCAATACATTCGCTCTCCCGCATGACTTGACACAACTGGTCGATCAACCCACCAGGATCCTAGATATAGCAAGTTAAGTGCCTTCTTTACTAGATCTTCTGCTTACGACTCATCCGCAGGAGTATCAGGTTGTGGTTCGAGCAACACTGGGTTCATCAGATCATTGCCTGATATCTGCCATGGTGCCACAAGCCAAAACCTCTCGACTATTGGTGGTCAAACGCAGGGTCTGGCACTATGCGTCGGTAGATTGAGATGGTATGTGCGACAACTTTGCGTCCGTCCCTTGGAAGCAGTGCTGCTTCAGTCAACTGCGCAACGGCGCGTTGCTATGACAGAGGAGATCGTAATGGAAATGGAGTATTACATTCCACATTCTGATCTCATCAGTAAGAGCACACGTAACCGCTGGTTCAATCGCGACTGTGCTGATCCCGAGGTTGACTTACTGAAAGCTGCCTATAATAGTGCTTCCAAGTCTTGTAAGAAGGCTTACATCAGAGCGGATGCCCAACGTGTAGTACGTACTGGCCACGACTTGTTAACGCACCCTAATGGCTTCCGTGCGGCACAACTTCTGTCCTCCTTCGCTGCCACGTCTGCGATATCCAGGTGGATTTCTAGCTCATAAGCCGCAACAGAAGTCCGATTTGTTGGCAAAGCTCTTTGCGGCTAACTTCCGAATCAGTTATTGCGATGCACTGCCACCTATACCTACACTACCTCATTGTGGCACTACGACGCCTGACATTAAAATCAGGCAGTTCAAAATGTTCGTGCGGAGTTGCAATCACTCGACGTCTGGAAAGCTAGTGGACCCGATGGCATCCCAGCAGTTGTACTAAAACATTATACAGCGGAGTTATCTCCCGTGCTTACGCGCTTGTAACACCTCTCTTACTCTTTGGGGCATGTGTCAGAGACTTGGTGAGATGCCAATGTGCAACCGGTGCCCAAAAAAGGGGACCGTACAAACCCGGTCAGCTATCGGCCAATAGCTGTCACCTCAGTGTTGTGTAAAGTCTTAGAAAAGGTCCTTGACAACCACCTGACCCGCGACCTAGAAAATTGCTCTCTGATTCACGATCGTCAATACGGATTCAGGCCGACTCGATAGTCGGGTGACCTTGTAGCGTACGTGACACACATCTGGGGTAAAGCTATAGACAAGCGGGGAGAGTCTCTGGCTATTAGCCTTGACATCGCCAAGGCTTTTGACAGTCTGGCACAAAAGCCTTCTCTCCAAGCTTCTTGCATACGGTCTGCCTGCTCAGCTCTGCGCCTGGGTAACTGACTTCCTGCATGAGCGTAGAATTCCCGTCATTACGGACGGATGTAGTTCGGGCTACGTTCTATCCCCCGCACTCTTTCTGCTGCATATCAATGTTTTGATTCCACTTGAGAATATTCATTGCAACGACTGGACAGGTCATCTTGTCGTTGAACTCAATCAGGCTTTAGACCACATTTCCAAATGGGGTAGCAGGAACTTGGTTGAGTTCAATGCCAAGAAAACTCTGGTTTGCGCTTTCACGGCAAAAACATCATCATTCTTCACCCTCTCTTCAGGACTCAACACTGGCGCTACAGAGCAACATAGCCATGCTCGGTATGGGAGTTCGCTCAGAACTGAATTCAAAGGGTCCTGAACAAGGTGCGGCGTTTTTTCACGCCCGATCAACTGTGCTTGTCGTACAAAACACAAGTGCGGTCCTGCGTAGAATATTGCTCGCACCTCTGGGATGGCTCCGCTCAGTACTTACTCGATGCCTTGGATAGGTTGCAGCGGCGCGCTGCCCGCATCATTAGCGATGGAGATGTAACTAACAAACTCGAGTCTCTACAATTACGCTGCGATGTCGCATCATTAAGCGCATTCTACCGACTATACCACGGCGACTGTTCTGAGGTTCTCCCTTATCCCTCCATCACCTTTTCTTTAGAGGACCACGCGCGCTGGCCTACGTTGCCACCGACTAACTGTGGCCACTATTCCTACACGAATAAAGAAAGGTGACTCGTTTCTTTGTCGTACTATTCGTAAATGGAATTCTTTGCGCGCGCACGTGTTCCCTCATTCCTACAATATGGGATCCTATAAGAGGGGCGTGAAGAAGCGTTTTTGCAGACCGGCAAGGTGAGGATGGTTGGTGTAGCAGTTTATAACTGCTGTACTAGCTATCTTCGCGTTTAGACTTTATCACCACTTAACATCAGGTCGAGTAGAGTCATTTGCCTACCTCGCTATTAAAAATATTTAATTGCCTTGCAACCACGCTGCAGCGCTACTGTGAGGGGTACGCTTAGAAGAAAAGAAAAAAAACCAGACGTGTACGTGATCGGCGCCGGTCATCTGAACACGCCCTAACTGTGGGGAAGCGAGATTTTTTTCAAGGTGGCATTATCTCAAATTGTTATCACGGAAGGACGCGTTGGAGTGTTTGAGCCTATTTTTATTTAGTTTGTATATGTCAAATTTGCATTATTATACCCTCGCCCTCGTCCTCATCATTCTATTTTCATCTTCTAGTTTCATTGCCTCTGCTTGTACATATTTCCACATACAGAACAAATCCAAAAACATAGGCAAACTATAAAGTGAAATATAGTATACAAACGAGTCCTTAATAATTATATAAATTAATAGACTAGAATGAACCAGATCATAAAAGAAAAACCAAACTTTCCTGCCACGTGCCTATTGACACTTAGATTCCAGACAATATAGCAAAATACATATTACATTATTTGTTTGTTTTTGTTTAACATCACCTCAAATTTTAGTTGTTATTATTCTGGCTTATAACAATTGGAAAATAGAAAAATTTCTGCCCCGATTGGGAATCGAACCCGGGCTCGCGTGGCAGTCTAATATTCTTTAATAGTTTAATTTTACTTTATGATTATTAAACAGACACTGATCAGTTAACTAATCACTTGTCATCAACAACAAAAAATCTATTTCCTGATAAACTTTTACTAATTAACTTTTATGTTTTACTTTCAATCCAGCTTAGAATTGAATTATTTTACCATATTATTATTTTATTTTTCTATTATACTTATGTTTGGTGTACTGTTAACGTTATTTATCAAGCACCGCTTAGTTTGAGACAAATCGTTGTTGTGTATTGGCCAGAATTAAGTATATTTTTTATTGCTCATGTTGAATTACATAGTATTAGAAATAAATGGTGCAGTAGTTGGTCTGTTACTTTCATGTACCACATGAAACTACTGAATAATGCCTTTTTGATTCCGCCCCACTTAAATCACAGCTCACGTAGTTAAGCTTTTGAAGTGAGAACGCTCACCTCGGTCCCTGGGGCGTTGGGCTCCCTTCTGCCACAAAATAAATAGGTACACAGAAGCCCAGCTCCATAGAAGCGCGCGAAACGGGCGCACGCACACAGAGGTAAAAGTACGCGAATCTCGATCCCGACCTTGAAATCAACGTCGACTGCCGCGACATCCTCCCGACTGGCATATTACGTAACTTGCATCAATTGCGCGACCGGTTGCATCAGAATTGCATTCTGAAAAAAAAATAACACTAAAATACCATTAAAATTCTATGAAAAGTAAACAAAATCATACACACCTTCGTTTATGTACGGAACAAAGATCGTACAAAAGTCAAATCAGGAGCTGTCACACGTTTGCTTCGAGTTGGCCGCTCCCACCCTCCCCTCCTCACCGCACTGCGCTTCTAGACAGACTATTAATCGACCCTATTGGTCGAAGGTACCAGTTGATGTGCCTGTGATTGGCCTGTGGCATCATTCTGTAACGGCCATCGAAGGCCAACTCCAAGCAAACGGGTTGAATGTATTGTAGTCTTCGACGTGTCGTTTCTGATACTCGTTGTCGTTATCAAAAAGTTAAGTTAGGCAAAATGGAAGACGAGGGCGACCTGTACATGACACGACGAAGTTGACGATACGAATGTCGATTTTAAGAGTAAAGTTTCAGTCGCAGAAACGTAGTCGCGTTGCGGTCGCAAGTTGATAGATAATATTGCTTACGTAATAGGCCTGCGGGTATGCCCAAAATCTGTGAAAGTGTGTGTGCATGCGGCTGTTTCGTTCGTTGCTGCGGCCCCGCTACTCTGTATCTATTTACTTTGTGCTTCTGCTCACGGTCCCTTGGCTTTATTTCACGCATTACGTACGGCACGGACCTTTGTCAGTGGAAGCAACAATGAAGCCTTGCCTGGTGATTTATTATGACCCACTCTGGGGAGATAGACGTAAACAATTACGTTGGATTAACATAAAGGATTTGCTGCGATATCACGTCGAGTCTGCTGTCGCGTAATTGTGGCGCATTGTTTTGTGCCGACGTTTTGCTTATTTCCTGTCTAATTAGGGTGTGACATACAGTTGCTGGACTTGGGGAATCTATTTGTCTATTGTTTAGAAAATCATTTATTTGAGTCAAAATTAGAGTGTTAAATATAACATCTTCCGCCCTATTTGAACCATAGTAAAATATGAACCAGCTATTTTCGCGTCTGGACTCCACTGTCAGATCTATATAAATAAATATTAATACTTTTAGCAATCAGAAGTACGGTTTCTAAAATTCCGCATCTTTAACGAAATTTTGAGACATTTTACCGTATTCTGGAAATTTTGTATGCAAATATTTTTTTTAACAGTGTATAAGGATTTTTAAAATAACTTATGTATATTAACACACTGTCGCATTGGACTGGGAGATAACAAAGCACATTAAATTCTGTTATTTACACGCAGATATAAGAGTTGCTTAGAGTTATATCAACAGACGCGTCTCTTACATTGAAGTGATTCCCGTAATTCGCAAGTTAAGAAAAATGGGTAAAGGGATGCTAGCATTTTGCTATATATTTACAAGTTTTTAACCAGCTTTTCAAATTGTAACTTTATTAATAACTTTTGAAGTTATACTTCTTTAGCCGCGTTATGAAAAAATTATGAGTGAAATTTTAAGATGCGCGCGCATCACTGTAACACAAAAGTAACATAATGAAGTTAGCCGCGGGCGCGTTATGAAAAAATCATGTGAGTGAAATTTCGAGATGCGCGCGCATCACTGTAACACATGAATGCGTTATGAATGTTAGTGTCTAATAATTTATATTAGACATCTGTTCGAAAGGTACTTTGAACGATCCACGGAGCTCCATAAGATGATCGCGTTGTCAAAAACAATGTTGGCACGCTCGTCGCCTCTGATCACTGTTTTCATATTTATAATATTTATCCACATGTTTCTAGTTTCTATATAGACACAACGTGTTTTAGTTACTTACAAGTGCTAATTACATATGGACTAATAACTTAAATTCAGTAGTGATTTAAATTGAATATTTTGATTATTTATTAAATTTTTCAAATTAAAACTGAACTTTATCGACTGCGTTGACTATCTTTTTCCAATCCTTTTATTATCTTATTGTAATTAATTATCTGCATGCAATTAAAAACTATTTTTTAATAATTCCAAAAAGAAGTATAACTTCTCACGCGCGTACTTAAGTACACGCACCCATCTCTTATCTATTAGAGAAGTCCGTCCGTCCGTCCGTCCGTGGTGCTGTTTCAGCGGCCAAACCGTAAGAGATAGATAAAGAGAATGTTTAAGTTATAAGTTGAGAATAGTCTGATAAGACTACAAACCGGATGTGAGTAACGTAGCACTTCCGGTTTTCGAGAAATCACGTGATTTCTATTTCAAACGAAACCACACAAAATCTCCGAAGTTCTCAATTAATTAAATACTTTTTTTTTTGGTGAACATTTGGTTCACTGGTTTGCTAGTCTCTTATCTAATAGACAAGTCCGTCCGTCCATCCGTGGTGCTGTTTCAGCGGCCAAACCGTAAGAGATAGTTAAAGAGAATTTTTAAGTTATAAGTTAAGAATAGTCTGATAAGACTACAAACCGGATTTGAGTAACGTAGCACTTCCGGTTTTCGAGAAATCATGTGATTTCTATTTCAAACGAAACCACACAAAATCTCCGAAGTTCTCAATTAATTAAATACTTTTTTTTTTGGTGAACATTTGGTTCACTGGTTTGCTAGTATAGATATAATTGGTTAAATAATATAAAAAAATATATACAGGGTGGCCGGGGAGTTGACGTTCAAAAGTAAAATTTAGATACTTTATGATGAGGAGTATGAGGAGAAACGAAACCACACAAAATCTCCGAAGTTCTCAATTAATTAAATACTTTGGTTCACTGGTTTGCTAGTATTTTTTTATTATCTTTGCATTTTTGAATGTAGGTACGATTTTGTATTTTATGATCTATAACTGCTGCGCACTGAAACTGTTTGTTGACCACATCAAGGGTCACGCAGGTCATTATCATAACTGGATGACCAAATCCGAAAACTGAACTCTGTAGAAGAAAAAAGGACAGTACAAGGTGAGGTATATGTTCGAAAATAATAACTTTTAAGTTTGATTAATATTGATGCTTTTTTTAAATGCAGATGTTGTAGAACCAAAAATTTGTGTGGTATCAGAAACCACGATGCAGTGCAACTGAAACTTTTAAATTAATTAACTTTTATATACATCGTTTAAATTTTTTTTGGTTCGTAGGCACTTAGCTGAAAATTTTATTTTTTATTTTTTTGACAATTAATCAAAAAAATACAATGATAAAGCGCTTAATAGATTGTCAGTGGGGGCTCGTGACGTCACTTCTAAGAAGATATTAGTATTTTTTATTTAGAAACTAAACCAAAGGTATTATACCAAGATGTGACGTCATGCGACATTTCAAATCGAAAAATATATTGGTTTGAAGGTCTCTACCGACTACACCGTTTCATACCATGAACGTGCTAGGACCGTATCAAACACGGAAACTGACACGAAACGGCTTGCTATGCCCAGTGAAACGGATCGACGGCGTATAATGTCCGTATGTTGCCGGTGTGCACCCCGTATGATGCCCGTATGCAACCCGTATGTTGCCTTTGCGTAATTTGTATGACGTCTTCACCAAAATCGATAAGAAGCCGTTTCATTCTTACATGTGTATCGGTAATGAATGGACGTCTGCGGAGTGCTATCAAGTTTTAAATACAATAGGTATGGCTATTAAAACATTAACTGTTAGACAACTGGCAATGATTGCCATAATATTGGATGAGGAAGAAGAACAGAATCAAAAAAACCACTCGACGCTACTGGATTCACGATTCTTTAAAAGAACGAAAAACTGAAGGAGAATTTTGGACGTTGTATAAGCACTAAGTTGAAGATGTAGAAAAGTTCTTTCAGTACTTCCGGTGTTTAAGACGCCTATATAGCGGTCATCATACGCGGTTCTAACCCGTATAGTCACCGTTTTGTTATAATTTTTATGCTAGTATAATGTATGATCTCACTGAGGTAAGATAATTATTGTATCTTATTTAGGTAAAAAAAGTACTTAATCTTAAAGGACTAATATTTGACCCCTGGCGCGTCCGCTTGACATTTTGTGGACAAACTACCAGGAAAACATCAACTTATAATATGATAAACATAATGAAAAAAATACAAAGGTAAACATTTGATACCCCTGGTTTTGTTACACTAGATTGTTGATTACCCTGAACCATTCGGCCAAAAATGATGTTTATTCGATAAATATGCTAATAATAAAAAAAGAAAAAGATTCTTATTACTTGTAAAAAAGTATAAAAATAAATTTCACCAAGGAAATCAACTGTATAATCCGAATCTCAAGATTTGCCCCTATTATAATACGACTGGCAAAAAGTGAAATGTTTTTAATTAATTAATCATTGTTAATGCACGTAAGAAATAATCACCGCAGACATTTGATCAAACTTGGTCGGGGCGCAGATGTTTCCAAGCTTTCCGAATTACGTGGAAGCGAAACGAAAATAAAAGTAATATTAACCGACATAAAAGTGAAGGTACAATAATGTTGGGGATAACTGGATACGTCATTACAAATGACGATAATGTATTGTTTTTATTGCATGAAATCGCTGCACCTACAATGAATACCCTTACGGTAAGTAAGAGAAATTCTTATTTGAAAGCAGTTCGCAACATACATTTGCACCGAAATAAAATTTTATGTGTTTAATATTTTTATTGAATTTTAAGTGGTTTTGGTAATTTTATGTATTTTGGTTATATCAAGTCTTCGATGTTTCGGTTGTACCGATATGTTTATAAAGAGAAAACATCTTCGTGTGTCATTAATGAATCTTGATTTTATTACCCGGCTGCGCAATGCAAGAGCGCGAAGCGCTACGCGCAGAGACCCTAGAGACCAAACACCTGGACCGATTTTGATGATTCATACATCAATCGATTCGTTTCAATCATGGGAGTGCTACTAAAGATATGATAGTAATCAAAATTTAATATGGGCAAAATTAGGTGCCATATTGTGACGAAGTAAAAAAAATAAGTTGACAAAATATGTCGAGTGGGGTATCACTGTCTAGATAATCAAAAATCATATTTAGGTTCCTAACACCATTTTTCATTTTATATGATTGTTTAGGATCTACAACGCTTTAAAGTTGTATATTAACCACTTACGCTTTTAATTTCAATCTTACTTTGTATAGATCTTTGTTACTCTTTCACCTAAAAAATACTGAATGGATTTTAATGAAACTTAATAGTAATATAGCTCATATACGATAATTACATATATATAATAATTTATGTAGTTATTGAGTGAATTGGCCAATATTTAACAATAAGTGTCACATAAGACGGGAAAAAATCTCCCATCTGCGAGCCATTTTGGCCTGCACTGCAAAAACAATAAAAGTTACATGAATGTAATGTAGAGTGAATATGTATCTCTTAAATAGTTCTAAAAAAAAGTCCGTGACACCATATATTTATTTTTAATTTGTAAGCCATTACCGCTAAAATAGTGAATCTAAATTAAAATATTATTTGATATCTGTTTCCAAAATGCACATTTTGTATTAACAAATCATTTTTTACCAAAACAAATACTTTTATCGCTTTTGATATTTAAAGACGATAAACTTTGCTTTTTACACAATGTCATTTCGACAAATATTTAAAAAGTTACAACGATGACAAAGTGATAGCGCGGTGTACTATGTAAAAGAAAAAAAATAGGGGTATTCGCAGTATCTGATCCTATACGAAGTACTAACAATAAAACTGTGATACAGTTCCTTCTTATTAAATGATGAAAAATATATTATCTTAATAGGTATTTATGATTATTGAATTTTAATAAAAAACTCAGAATTTTCCTGTTTTTTATTTTTTCTAACGATATTACTTAATGTTACAAAAAAAATTTACTTAATATAATGACAAATAACCCATTTTTCGCTAGTATGTACATACTTATTGGAATCCGTGTATTTATTAATGAGCTCGCGATAATATTGGTTTTGTAATAATTCTGCAAAATTCAAAGTAAATAATGTAGATTTTTATAGGTAAATCACCCCTTTCACCACCCTACGCCTATAAGTATTGCGATGTTGTAGCTAAGAACCAAGTTCCCATCTACTTCTATATGGGAATTCATTATATTCGATTTAGCTATTAGGGCTCGGAAGCCCAACAAACAAACTCACTTTCGCATCTATAATATTATATTATACTTACTAGTGATCCACCCGGGCATTGTACGGGCGAAATTTATTTATCGGGATAAAATATAGCCTATGTCACTCCGACAAAATGTATTTAAATAAAGAAAAATGTTATAATAAATAACGTAGCTACCTTATGATGAATTAATATTTGAAACCGGTTCAGTAGTTTGACAGATTATTTGTTACAAACATTTATATCTTGCCTCTTTATAATATTAGTATAGATAGTTAGGATAAGATAAGTATTTAATTGATGAAAAAGATTTAAAAATAAAATAAGTAATAGGTTTATTTCATTATATTTGTAAAAGTTACTTAGCATTTCTGCTTAACAGTGATACGTTATTCGGTATTTTTTTAAACAAAAAAAAATTGGAAAATAATTGCCATGATTGCACTACTGGGAATACTCTTCATTCGAGCTTTACACTACCAATGAAAAAGGGTCGAACACAAAGTCTTTGACCTGTTAAATGTGAACGCTTTAAAAGAAAACTACAAAGAGAACTATAAATTGATAATAAATGAGATTGCTATGGTGCTCGTAATAATACCTAACGTTATGAAAATTTTATTATGCGCCTTTAGTTTAATCAAATATTATAAAATTTGCTTTGGTCATTGCATAATTATTTAATTTTCATCCCACCACCTCGGAAAGTGTAATTTTGCGCTTCGAAATCTGGCTGGAAAATTCTATTTTATTCGCTTGAGCGGCAAAGTAGATTTGAATTTAGAACATCACATATAATGAGTACTCAATATAATTGTAAATTCAAAACGTCATTAAACCTATTTAATGTAACCTCTATGGTGCCAAATTTATGATTAGAACTTTTTAAATTGTGAAAATATTTAAATTTGGAACCTTCTTGGTTTCTTTGTTTTATTTGCGTGCTTCGCGCCATTCTAGTTTTTCACGTTTTATTGCTTAATATAATTAACATAACCTAAAAACTGTACAAAAAATCAACTAAAATGAGTGACATTAGCGACGATGAAGTTTATCTAACGCCAACTGAGTTAACTGAAACAGTTAATAATGCGCAAATGAGCCTTCTCCCTCAGCAATCACGAGAGAAGTATTTGAAACAGTACGATATATTTAACATGTGGCGACTAGCTAAAGGAGCAAAAACTTTCTCCGAAAACGTTTTGCTGGCATATTTTATAGAATTATCTGAGACCAAGAAAGCAAGCACGCTATGGAGTACGTATTCAATGCTAAAATTAACAATTAAGATGAAGAAAGACGTTCATATCGACACCTATCATAAATTAGTGGCATTTTTAAAAAGAGCCTCATCTGGTTATAAACCAAAAAAATCGAAGGTTTTCACAGCATCTGAAATTGCAAAGTTTATTAATGAAGCACCTGATTCCGTATATTTAGCGGCAAAAGTAAGTCAATACGTGTAATTTTTTGTTGTTGATAAAATTGTACATAGTACTTACAATATTTTTAATTTGATTAATTTATTTACGATTATAAATACTTCTTTTGTTACAGGTTGTTCTTATTATTGGTATAACCGGAGCATGTCGAACAAATGAACTTACACTACTTAATGTCAATAACGTATCAAAATATTCTCATAATTCTGATGAATTGCTATTAATTAATGTACTAAATACCAAGACAAAAAAAGACCGCAACTTCGTTATTCGCAAGGAATATGTAAACATTGTTCAGAAATATCAAGCTTTACGTCCTTCTAACACCCCAATTGAACGATTTTTTCTACAATATCGCAACGGAAAGTGTATCCGACAACCTATGGGTCAGAATAAAATTGGCAGTATTCCACGAGAAATAGCAACTTTTCTCGGACTTTTAGAACCCCCGTTATACACCGGTCACTGTTTTAGAAGAACCTCAGCCACACTTTTGGCCGAATCAGGGGCTGATCTTCTATCGCTTAAGCGCCATGGAGGCTGGAAGTCTAATTCGGTTGTAGAGGGATACATAGAGGATTCAATCCAAAGTAAATCAAAAATTTGTAATAGTATCGTGGAGGCCATAACGCTGAAAGAACCTCTGTCAGATTCTTGGTCTCGCCCTTCTACATCTAAAATGAGCCCCCATAAGATTGGAAACAATAGCCCTCTCTCGCCAACATTTACGCCAATAGAATCCAATGAATCGGCACAACTATTTAAAATTACTGATACGAGTAGTTTACCACAAAACAGCGCACAATTCACAAACACCAACATAACATTACCTAACAAAAATATTAAACTTAACATAAGTAACTGTAGCAACGTTACATTTAATATTTCTTAATTATTTTCTACTTCTTATTATTTTCTTCAATTTATAGATTATCTTAATGTGTTTTAATTGAAATAAAAATATTTTGTCATTATAAATTGTTTTCTTTTTCATTTTGTCATTTCCTCGCTGAGGTGGGATGAAAAGTTACGTATTGCACTCGAGTGGAAAGATTTTTCACCTTGTGCTCGTTTGTTTCCCTCGCTGACGCTCAGGATTCTAATTTAGAATCACTCGCTGCGCTCGTGATTCAACTTTAGAATCCTTCGCTTGCTCGGTCATCCAAATCGAGCACGCGGTTAAAAAGGAACTTTCCACTCTTGTATAATAAATAACTATTAGTGGTCTAAGGCAGTTGCCACCATTGTCCAAAACAACAGACTGGAATTACTTCTTTCTTCAACCTGCGACATAAACGTCATTGATTGGTATTGTATATAGGCTGATTAAAAACATTTGAAGTTAACTTCTGGCATCTACATATTGGGTTTCTGTGAATTATGTAGGTATATCAAATTATGAGACTAGGGACTGACGCTGAATTTGTGTATACCACAATCTTAGACGTCCGGCATTGACATGACAATGCAACCACTGCCAATTTTAAATAGTCGACGAATAAAAGTAAATGAATTTTATATTTACTGCTAAACTATTAAAAAAAGCATAAACAAAAGATGACTTTTTGAGTAAGTGTTAGTTTACTATAAAATTTACATACATTAGAGATATTTATGTAACGACTTGATTTAACTTAACACATTTTTGCGAAAATTGAGGCCCATCTGTAGCCTTGACCCCGCTGGTAAAGTCTTTATATGTCTTAATAAATCAATCTTTCAGACCGACGCAAGGTACTTAATAATTACCGCGATATTAATTCCCTTACTGAAGTAACAAGACTACGGACTATATACCGTCTTAAAATACTAACTAACTAAAAAGTGTGAAATAAAAAAGGTAAATTTAAAACTCGACTGCTTAATTATACTTCAAATAAAAACTGAAAAGAAAAAAACAAGTCCAGTAATCTATAATTCTGTTAATAAGGAACAAAGCTACTTTAACAGTCGGGACCCACTGTTGAAAAATATTATGTATTTTTGAATATCTAATGGGTCCCGACTGTTAAAGTAGCTTTGTTCCTTATTAACAGAATTATAAACTATTAGACTTGTTTTTTTCTTTTCAGTTTTTATTTGAAGTATAATTAAGCAGTTGGGTTTTTTGATTTTTTAAATTTACCTTTTTTTCAGCATTCGTTTAGACTATATCGTTGTCTAAAAATAAATGGTTGCCAGACTTATCCATCAGTTTCAGGCTGGCATTACACAGTCTGAATCAGAATCTGGATTGGAAATTTTTGGATAATATGAATTCGTATTATTATCTCAGTGCGCAAGAAATTTAGAAATAAAAAATTAGCTACCTATCAATCCCGGTAATATACTTTTCTGATATATTTAAGACAAGGTAAATATCCTACGTATTCTGTATTACGTAACATTTTCAATCCATGTCTAGAATGTGAGATCATAAAAATGAGATAAACTCACATTACCTACCTTTGCCATAGGATAACCTTAAGATTCTATTTCCGTAATTTTATTTCGTAATGAAATCTGCACCTTAAGTGTTTCTTATTTACGACTGAGGCACTCGTTATGTTAAACCTTAGGTCGACTCTGCCAATTAGCACTACAACCAAACTTATTATGCGGGCGCGGTGATAACTGTGCGCTTAAAACTTTGTTACACCTTTGATGCTTAAACCTTTAAAATTATATCCATTAATTATATAAGTTTTTTTATGTCACTTGTTTGTAATGTGTTTCTATGAAAATGATGGAGGAAATAGTTTTTTCTACTTATATTTGAATCATATAGATTGTGTAAAAAACTTTTGAAGTTTGATAATATTTATACTTTTTTGTAACATAAAAAGATCGAATTATTAACAAAATAATAAAACTAAAAAAATACTAGAAAAAAGCAAAAAGCGCTGCTTCGAATCCACTTTTAGCCGACTGAATATTTTATTTTAAATATTGCTCATAATATAAAAAGAAATATAAAAGTTTTCTAAAATCATCGGTGCAGAAATCAAACTTTAAATCTTAATGAAGCCACTCGGCTATAAAATACGGTTCTGGACACATCTATTGGCTAACTTAGTGTTATTTAATATATTTTTAAAAACACACGAAAAAGATCAATCATTCAATCAATTAGCTTCAAAACTGTGTAAAAACTTTCTGCTTATTGTAACATTTGGCCAGGGACCGTCAAAACTTAAAATGCTGAGTAGACCGATATATGTGTCCGGAAGTATATTTAGAGGCGAATGCAAAATAAACAAGATGAATGCCTATTACATGTTAGTAACGTCAATATTTTCCTTATTTTTATAACAATGGCTCAATAGAACTTCATCGCAAATAAATTTGATTCATTGGCTCCAAAGAATCTTCCTCTGCCAAGTTTTTTCATCTTTCATGAATGACGATCTTTCATTAGAGGAATAGTCGGAAACAGGCGAGGAGGCCATTATAAACGGAAGGGGAAGAATGACTCCATTAATTTTCGCATTGAAGTAGTAATCACTTCAGTTGTACTGCAGTAATCACTTCAGTTTTATTACTAGCGGTCGGGACATTGCAATTTCTCTGTGGATATTAATAAAACAGTTTCTGTTTTGAATTTAGTGCGTGACACACTATATTTTAAGGACCACCTACCATAATGAGTCGCTGGCAGTTTTGATCGTATCGCATTGAGGCTAAAATATTGCTTACAATATTTAATATGTTATTAATCTTATTATGTGTTAATATTTTTCTTCATTGTCGTAGACAGTTTACCAAATAAATAGCATCAACTGAAACGAGATAAGTATGGCTGCATATAAACGAGCGGCTGGCAGCCGAGACGGCAGCGCAACTGTAGACGGCAGAGGTCGACAGCTGCCGCCGAAAGGTACGAGTAACGACGGCTGCAGTTGCACTGCCGTCGGCTGCTAACCGCTCCTGTATTCATATACCCCAAACATACAAATGATAACGAACCATAGCAAACTTTGCTACATTAGCTCAGATCACTGCCGGATTTAGGGGAGGGCAACCGGGGCGAAAGCCCCGGGGCCTCCACAAACGGGGGGCCCCACAATAGAGACTTCGGAAAAAAAATCTTTCAAATTCCAACTAGTAAACATCTTTTCGGTTCTGTTCGTTAACTCTAAGATTTAATTTCAGATAATTCTTGTTTCCGTTTATATTTATATTTGTTTGTTCAATACTAAGGGAATCTACTTGGTTCACAATAAATTATTTATTGAAAAACTCGACTGAAAAAAAAATGTATACTTTATTTGGAAAATAATTTGGGGTGAGGGGGCCTCCGCTCCTCTGTTGCCCCGAGGCCTCTGGACCTCTAAATCCGGCCCTGGCTCAGATTAATATCAAACTATATTATCACAACACACAGGATTCATTAGTGAAAATTAATTTATCCTCGGTCACTGCAAAACTTGGCAACGTTGGTAGCTATTCAATCTTTGTTCGCAGTTTTGTTCCACATTTCCAAGTGGCACTAATTTAATAAACAAACACAAGTGAACAATTACGAATATAAATATAAAATCTCTCAGGAAGTCGGTTGTTTTTTATATTTAAAAGCAGACAAACTAAAGGTTTTTATTGTTCCGTACCCAAAAAGGTAAAAACGGAACCCTAATGCTGTTACTCTGTCTGCCTGTCTTACGTATTTCACGGGTCTCTAGATCGGAATAAGTCACAGATCTGAAATTTTGGGATTTTATGCAGAATAAAATGTGCAGCTAAATTGAGTTATTTTTTGTTTTCATAAATTATTTCCCATACATTCCTTTCGCGGTTTGTTGCGATGTCTAGCTCGAAAAAGAACTATTCCATAAGTCAGTGATATGAGGTAGCTTCAATAACAGGAGACGAATAAATAAAAGTTGTGTATACAGCTAAAAAATAAATAATTCAATTAAATTAAAATAAATATTCTATTTAATTAATAAAACAGATGTGATTTTTTGCCGTTTTTGCTCGATATTATAATATATTATTGTCTTATGTTGTGGTACGGAACCCTTCGTGCACGAGTACGACTCGCATTTAGCCGGTTTTTTTATTTATGCTCCGTCGCTAGCGTTGCCTTTAGTGCTTGGTGGTAATACTATTTGACACTTAAAGGTAAAAGTAATTGCACTCATTCTATTTAGGCTCCCAGACGCAAGGGTCGCTGTAAAATCTATATAAGAACCTTTTATAGAACACCGTATTTATCTGAACCACTACCACTCACGAGATGCGAGTTTTTCTTTGGGTGTCTCACTCTGTGTGTGTGTGAGTGTATATTACACACGACATACAACCTCTTGTCTACAAAACATAACTTCTGCTCTTCATGAACACATAAATTATGTAACTATAATCTTGTAACAAGCACATCAAATCGCAGATGTGACTTGTTTCGTTTAATATCTATGTGTATCTATCTATAAATAAACAATTGAAACGAGCTCATCAATCATTTATTGTCTTTATAGCACACGTATATCCTGCAAATACTCGTAAATAATAATGCCAATGAACACATACAGTATGCTAATGTAAACAATAGTATGTCATAACTACACAAATCAAACAGAGGGAGATGGATCCGTTTCAGTCAAACTGTAGCCGACGAATGTTTCGTTTCATTAGTACAATCTCTACGAATGTATTTACATAACGCTCCTTTGTAAGTCCATAAAGCGACTGTGGATTTGAATTTTGGTTTCAGATTGAGATCGGTTGTGATGATATGTACTCGTAGGTATGTTAGAAAAAATAATTTTCTACATATGTGAAATTTTATATTATATTTACAATATGAAATTAAATTTACTCTACACTCTCGGCTCTACATCGTAGTCCAAATATGTGACTTGGCCATTTGCTACATTCACATAGTAGATGTTCAATAATTTTCTGTGATACAATATTTGTAGTAACTAAACGGCCAAGCCACATATTTTGGCTAATGTGCAAAGTTAGTGAAGTTAGGCCTTGTAGAGTTAGGGCGTGTAGTCAGAAGCTTGGCTCTTAGTGCGAATCATATATTTCGTCTTGGCAATCTTCGGCGTCTTTTTGGTGGGATTAGTATTTTCGGGAAAGTATTCTCTACTATATTGAAGCTACAGCAACGTTAATTAATCGTAAACATTATTGAGATGTACCTATGGCAAACTTCTTGTGCAAATCCACAGACAAATAAATTTCTGCAGTAGACAATTTCGCATTTAAAATTGCTACTGCACAGGCTTCCTTGTTGCGAAGATGATGAAATCTATGCTGCTTTAAACAATTGTATACAGTAACCATAGAGGGATGTAGTCACCAATCATAGTTTCAATTAAGTGCGTAGTTCAGTTAAGAGCAATATAAACCGATGTCCATTTGCCAGGAGGTTGTCAAAGCAAACAAAGATGGCCGTCTGATTGTTCAGTTAGCTGACTGCTCTGCATAAATAATATTATAGAGGCTGTTTGTCCGCTGCTAATAAGATTTTTATAGCATAAATAAAAAATATAACAGGTATTTCAAACGTGTATAGGCAACATGCAGGAACATGCAGGTGGCAGCACTAAATCAACAAAAGAGGCACTATGCAGACAGTAAAGGAAACATATCAGACCTGTCATCGTGCTTTTAATTATGCAAACAAAATTATCTCTGCAATTATTATTTTTGAATATGATAGAAGTTATCTATTAGGGGTTCCGGTCTATCAATAATGATCATCAGCGTGGCCAAAATATGTTAAAAAGACATAAGCTCTTCTTGGCTTTTTTAGATTTTCAGAGTAATGTTTTACGCGTTATAAACAAGCAATTACGCTATCTGTCACTTGTAATCTTTTCTTCTAAGCAATTTTTATTAGGCAAGTAATTTTATAGGTAATCTATAAGTTGAATGACTATTATTCATATACTAACAGCAGTTAAGCTTTTAGAGATGAGCGGGGAAGGGGGGGGGGGACGTTTTTAAACAAAAATGAACTCAATCGGAATCGGGTTTATTTACCTTTGACCTCAAGTATTTTTTCCAAGTAGTGGAACGATGAGAAATTTAGATATGTCATTTTTAATTATGTTTTGAACAATTATACTCACTTTCAGCTTGATGGGAATTTTATATATGTCTAAATTGACCGGACTACCATAAAAAGTGGATATTTATAATTCTGTTGCGTAGGTACTTATATCAATAAAAACATATATATTTATATATATATATATATATTAATTAAAATATATAGCAAATATGGCTCCTTACAGGTCGGTGGCGTCACATATCTCTCAAACAGTACAAAGTAATGACACTTCGATTCGACAGCATGTTTACAAGCATATGACATCATTTTCGGCCCCGCCAATTCCAGGCTCATTGAGGCTTCATGATTTTTAGGAATATTATCAACTACTTTTTTGGCAGAATAATGAAATCGCTCCCAATATTCATGTTAAATACACATGCCAATTATAAATGGTACTTTTCTTTCATACTGTCAAATACCTTATTGTGATTATTTATCCAAGAGAAGATCCTTATTCTAATTTGTATGGATTTGAATAACGTAGAGTACAGTAGAATCGATACATTGATTTTAAGAAGACAGCCCCAACCATAGAAGTTTTTAGTGCCTTCGGTGTATAAATAAGCAAATGTTGCTAAGGCTAAACACTGCATGTGTGGCCCAATTTCCTGACACGACTTGTTCCTATTTTACAGAATAGTGTGAAATTGTATCTGTTGTTAACACCTACTTATTTTGGGTAACGAGTCTATTTCCGTAAGTAATTCTTGCCCTAAGGTCATCCAACTAAAGTTATATATATTATGATAAAGATAAGGAAAACACTTTAATTATATTTAAATATGAGATAAGGATAATTTAACGATGAACATAATTCAGGATGTAAGCACCGAGATTCAAGTAACTTGCATACACATGAGTTTTACACTACATTAACCTAATAATTTTTGTCGCCTCGGCTCCATCCTTGTGAATGCATCTAATTATGGGTAGCCCAGAAGTATTCAGTGAATTTCGCAGAATTAGATTTCAAACGTATTACTTAATGAAAATCCTTAAATCTAGTGAACGCGGGAAAACAGAAGAAAGGCATAACGCATAACATCTGATTGTGTAATGCGTAAAAATATCTATTGACATTATATTACCATACCATATTTATACAACGGACACACTACTACTTTTTATAAACAGACACTTTGATTAAAGATATTTTTTATGTTAAAAGGGTGGCAAACAAGCGTATGGCCCGTCTGATGGTAAGCGGCCACCATATATATAGCATAGCGGCCAATAGACGCTTGCGACTTCAAAGCTATCACCCGCGACGTTGCCATATCCATTGAGCCATACGAAAGGGAGTATAAACATAGCGACATAATACTATTGAAATCATTCTGCCACTTTTTGCGGGGGGAGGAATATGCACACAAATGCAGTCTAATATGGATTCGCAAAAAAAATTAACTGTAATTGCGACACTCACACATAAAAAATTACACAACACACCGCCAAATCATGCACACATATTTATATTTTTGTGTACAAATAAATCACGCCATATTTTATTTATTTGTATATACACAAAAAGTAATACAGGAGCAACTTAAATAAAGATAACATGTACAAGGGCACAACTGATTTTAATCTGAAATTTCTTCCAGTAGGCTCGTAGTAGAAAAGAATATAGGTAAAAGTAGTCAGCTGGTACACCTGAATAAATACATGTATATGTAGTTCCCATATTTATTGGTATTAACCAATAAATATAGGAACTACATATATAGCTTTATATATACAAGTACATATATAATAAATAAATACATACATACATATAATATGGACGACGAGAAGTGAAACAACGAGAAGAACAAGGGCAAAATTAAGGGCAAGAAGATAAATAGTGTTCCTTCAGATGTTTTTTGAACACTGAGACAGAACTAGAGTCTCTAATTTCTGCTGGCAGCGAATTCCACAGACGAACGGCATGTACTGAGAAGGAATAGGATGCGAAGCCAGTGCTATGGGTGGGACATTTTAGAAGGGATTTGAGGTGGGATCTGCAAGGATCTGTTGAAGAGTGAATGAAGGAAAACCGTTCACATAGGTAAGGTGGATACTGTGGATTATAGAGGATATTGAAAAGGAGACAAAGGATTCTAACATTCCTGCGCAGACGAATGGGAAGCCACTTGAGTTCCTTACGATATCTAGAGACATGGTCATACTTGCGTAGACCAAAGATGAAGCGGCTAGCGAGGTTCTGCAGGTGCTCAAGTTTGTTCAGTAAGATCTCTGTGGCATCTAAGAAGCAAGCATCGGCATAATCGAGAAGCGGTAAAATGAGTAACTGAGCGAATGAAATTTTGGAATAGAATGGCGTATTAAATTTTCTGGCTCATGTTAGCGACATGGGCCGTCCAAGACAGGTTGGAGTCCATCGTGACACCAAGATTTTTAATATTGTCACTGTATAGAATGTCGATTCCATCAAGTGACAATGACGGCAAGTGAGGAATATTTGCAGCGATACACATGTATCTACTCCCTATGATTATGGTCTGCGATTTACTGGGGTTCATATATTTTCATTGATACTTATTCAGAGATTTTGATACGTTCTTTACTTCAAAAGAGCTTGCTCCTTATTTATCGACCTCTATGAATTTGGAATAAGTCAGTACCACAATAATTTAATAATATCAGTAAAAATAACAGGAATTGAAACATTCGTATTAAAATCGACAACATCCAATAACAATATCGTAAGTAAAAAAAAAACTTTAATACTCGAGACTACTGTTCTGTAATGAGAAGGACCAGCAATTGAGCTCGTAAAATTATATTTTGTAAAACTACTATGGAGTCTTAAGTGCTTCTTGATATGAAATAATAGCTTTTCAATATTGACGCCCAGTTTTATTTTATCTGAATGTTGACCATAGTTATTGTTAATTTTTTGGCTCCTTCTGTATATATAAAAGACAACCGTTCCTGACTGATCTATCAATCTATCAAAAAATCTGAATCTATTTATAACTACGAAATAATTATAATAATATATATAAAGATAAGTATAATCTGTATTCTATCAGTTACCCTAGAATTCCATAACAAAATTCTTACAGTGCTTAATTTAGGGCTAGGCTAATTGGTGTTTGTTTTTTTACCTAAATTCTTCGGACAAATTGCGTATTTAATGTCAACAAAAAATACAATAATTAATACAAATTAAATATTTTATTGAATTCGCCTGTGTGGGGCACGGTCCCCAGAAGACTAGCAGCGTTACCTCGCTGTATCGTCAAACTAATCCATTAAGAGGTTCCATTGGGGAACCACCATTTATTGTTAATTCTATTTTTGTGTGAAAATCTGAATGCGGTTCACAGAATATATCTATTTACCAAGTTTCAACAGTATAGTTCTTATAGTTTCGGCAAAAAGTGGCTGTGACATACGGACGGACAGACAGACATGAGGAATCTATAAGGTTCCGATTTTGCCATTTGGCTACGGAACCCTAAAAAAGCTACCAGATCATGGGTAGCTCGTAACCTCGCACAAGCGGGCAGTAAATAATTAACAAATAATTTTGCAGCAAGGCCCCAAGGATCCATTGTCTCTACAGCAAAAGGCAGGAAAAAACATGTCTCAACCACATCCCGGTACTTGCGCCTTCTATTACACTCAGCTGCTACAGCAGCTGCACAGTGTTCAACTGAGTGTGAGTGAACCAAGGTGATATGGAGCCAAAGTATCAACGCATATTGCATCCCAAATCAGACACCTTCCCATACTCCAAGGCATAAGTGACATAACATCTGGTCGTCTGCCATCCGAACGCAATACCCCAGATGGCTCCAAAACTGCAGGTATACCAACAGTAGCTACAGTAGCTAGAGTCCTTAAACTACCGCGTATTTATGTTTTTAATAACTACAGCGTATTTATGTTTGTTAATTGCTTGATGTGTTTTATTATTGTATCCTCAACATACTACAAGGGATTTGGCGGGTTCGTCACGGTTTAGTTTAGGACTAAACAAATAAAGATACGGGCCGTTTATGTTGCGTACTTACAAATTCATACGGTACCGTCAGTGGAAAGTTCGACTCGCATTTGTCCGGTTTTTTATCATTATTTTAATTTAACATATTTATTGTAATAACAGCAGTAGTAGTACACATTATGTGAATAGTTTAGATGACTAAATGCCTCGACTTTTAAGTAAAATCAATTGCTATTTTCTGTTTGCACTATCACAGTGTCGAAGAATACAACTCCTAACAAATTAACCATTTCTTTTGCTCTTATAAAAGCTAAGAATTTTCTACAAACTGAATAGCACAATCAAGTTATTATATACAGTTATGGATAATTAATAACCCTTTGCTAATTGCAGCTCACGTGCGTGCATTAATCTATCGTTATCTAGAGGCGAGCATAGCTTGAATTATTGTATGAGGCGATAATCCGCATTGATCTCACAATTGCGATTACAGTCATAGGTGTTTACTATTATAACTCACTTACAGTAAAAATGTTCATCATTATAGACAATTACGATATAGGTAATAACCCAAATTTAGATAAATGGTAAACGCATGAAGAATTCACCCGGAAAATGTTTCTTCTTTAAAGAAAGGGTGATTATATATCTCATTTTATTTCACTAAGGTACGATCTTCCAATACTTATACTTGTATTTTAGATGTGAGAGAAACAATGGATGTGATGAAACAGCGTTACTGGCAAATACGCCTTGAGGAGAATACAAGCACTCCGCTTACGAATATATTAAGAATACTGAAAAGAGAACCTCTGAAAATTTAATATTATGCTAATGAAGGCTAAAATAAACCGACTTTACAAGAATTATCGTGGGCTGGATAAGGAAGTCAAAAATAATGAATCTCTTTTTTTATATATTTGCTTTGAGCTTGCATGAAAGAATTGTAAATATGCTAGTCTAGTAAGAACTAACATATGAGTCATATGTGGCGAAAACAACTTCTACACCTAAAGGCCCTTATTAATAAACGAGGGATAAGCTTAGACTAGTTACGCCGTGTTTTGTTCATGTCACTCAAATGCCATTTGTCATTGAATAGACAGAGACAAAACATGGAGTAACTAATCAAAGCTTTATCTTCATTTATTAATAAGGGGGAAACAGTTTTATAATATGTTCCATTTTCTTTAAAACTAAGCTTTTGTCAGTCCTTCGTCACCGTTTACTTTGGAATTAGTAAAGTTTAACTCATCAAAATCGTTTTCATGTAACATATTGGCAAGACAATTTCATATAACTCGCACTGTCAAAACGATATTAGATCTCATGTAGATCTTTCGCTGTTGCTCACTATCAAAGAGATATCAGATCTCATGTAGAGTTTTGAGAGTTTACACCTTGGTCAAATTATGTAGCTACGTAGTAAAAATTAAAGGGATTTAGATATTAAAATATATACGGATCAGCTTTAATGAAGTTTTATTTTATAGCTGCATCCGCAAAAGGAGTAAAGTCTTGGCAAACGAACCACAATAAATAGAACTTGTATCCAAGAGGATATTTGAGGGAAAGTTATTTTCAGATGAGCACGATTCGTGTTAATTCATGGGGCGTAGTTTCGGACACGTTCGCTAATGATTTTACGAGCTGAGAAGAGTTTGATTGGTAGGTATGGAATTGGTATTTAAGGTGAGGGTAGCATCTCATTCGGGTGATTATCTTTAGATACTACACAGTGCCATTTGATTGATCAAGGTTACTAATAATGATTAAAAAATGTTCACATTTAACTCAAAAGCAAATCTGACCAAGGTTTAAAATTTGAAATACAGCAAGCAGAACACGTAACTATTATTATATCACAAAGCTATCCAATCAATACTGCTTGTAGATATACCATAATATCATTATTAATACACTATTTCGATTAAGTAGTTGTTGTAATTTGCAGAAATTACGAAGGTTTAGGTAATATAATATACATACATCCATATATTTCCAACACACACCAATTAGCCTAGCTCCAAAGTAAGCACTGTAAGGGTTGTGTTATGGGATACTAGGTTAACGGATAGAACACATATACTGTACATATGTAAGTATATTTATATAGAAATACATATGAAACATCCATGACTTGAGTACAAATTCTCGTATTCATCACACAAACATCTGCCCCCACCAGGATTCGAACCCGGGGGACCTCTCGTGTAGGCACCATGAAACCCGGCGTATAAAAAACTCGGCCACGGAGGTCGTCTAAAATGTCTAAAATAATGAAGAACAACTTGTTGTTGTAAAGATTGTTTATATTGAAGTGACACATAGGAAACGTAAGTCAAAAGACATCGGAATTTCGAATTAAGAAAATACGTATAAAAAATCTGTATTACAACACCACCCCTTAATTAAAGGTTTCGTTAGCACATCGGCAGGCATTTCATATAACTTGCTATATTTTACATTCACAATACCTTCACTTTACTTTTCTCGTATAAAGTGATACCTGGTATCTATATGTTTAGTCCTGTGGTGGTGAACAGTGTTTAAAGCTAAGTTCTGTTCACTCTGACTATCTGAAAGAAAACATTAATAGTGACATAGATTTTATTGTAGCGTAAAACCTTGCATTGCAACAAAATCTAAAAAATAAACTTTTTAAAAACTATATTAAAATATGCCACAACGCTTCCGCGAATACCAATGGCAACAGCTTTTGAGTCGCGCTAACGTTACGTTTTTATATAGAAGCACTTGAAAAGATCGGTGAATGAAGCTTTTAGTCAGTAAGAGTCTGACAAAACCTTGTAGACGGTTGTAGGATATCCATGAGGATTTCACACGCGCTCCCCAGCCTGGGAGGAGATCAAACGAAATCGGCGGTTAGCATTCGTATTTAAAAAATAATAATATCGAATTGATTTTGAGTTTGCAACGCAGTTTGACTTTGATTCAGGTATTTTAATTGAGATACATAGATTGATATTAATTCATTATCATCATCAGCCTATTAATGTCCCCACTGCTAGGGCACAGGCCTTCCCTATGGATGGAATAGGGAGATTGGGCCATGACCCACCACGCGAGCCCAGTGCGGATTGGCGGGTGCTAAAGACTGCAGATGCAACCGGGACCAACGGCTTAACGTGCTTTCCGAAGCACGGAGGAGCTCGAGATAGTAAAGTTTTGGTCACCCATCCAATGACCGACCACTGCGAAAGTTGCTTAACTTCAACGATCGCAGCCGAAACGCGCTAACCACTTGCGCCATCGAGCTCCTCCTCTCGAGCTCATATTAATTGTTTTTTCTAATTTCCGATATAAAAAATAAAGACTCCTGCTTAAATATATTGTGGTAACGACAGGCAACTATGGAACCCTACACTGCGCGTGGCACGACACGCACTTGACCGGTTTTTTAACTTAATCTCAACTCGCGAACGAAAGCATTTGGTACATTCTACGTATAACAAAAAAAAATAGAACAAATATTTATATTTAAACCGTGTTTTACCTCAGATAAATCTGTAAATCAATTCCAAAAAATAAACGAAGCATTACCAAGTGATTACAGCTCACAATAAGTACAACAAAGAGATAAATCAAAATTAGTAGAAGCAGCAAAATGGAATCCGAAAATTTTCGAAACTTCAGAACATAAATTAACATGCGGCCCATTGGAGGTTTTAATATTAAAATGGTGGGATTTAGGATGAGGCTGTATTCATTATATCGTACAGACAAACCGTTTATTATATGGGATTAATATTATACTACTGAGCTAAATGCTTTATTGATATATTTTACTTTTGAACTTAAGTAGTGTTTAAAGCTAGGAGAGGAAATGATTGTTATGACGAAGTAAATTGTGCTCTCTCTGAAGTCCTTCACTGGTTTACGGTAAATAATTTAAAACTAAACTCTAGCAAAACAAAATGTGTTAAGTTTACTTTACCTAATGTGAGGCAGGTTAATACTAGTTTAAAAATAAATGACCAGCCTGTAGAGTTAGTGGATTCTACAAAGTTTCTGGGTATTACTTTAGACTCGCATCTGCAATGGGATCCTCATATTGATGCCTTATCATGTAGACTGAGCTCTGCAGCCTTCGCTGTTAAAAAAATAAGACTCCTAACTGATGTGGAAACGGCAAGAATGGTTTACTTTGGTTACTTTCATAGCGTTATGTCATATGGCCTTTTGTTGTGGGGCTCAGCTGCTACTATAGAAAGTATTTTCGTACTGCAAAAGAGAGCTGTTCGCGCCATATATAATTTAAAGGCAAGAGAATCTCTTAGAGAAAAATTTAAAGAAATTAATATTTTAACACTGGCATCGCAATACATCTATGAAAATATAATATATGTAAGAAGAAACTATGACGCATTTGCAAAAAAAAGTCAAACCCATAACTTAAACACAAGATTTAAGAACAAGCTTGCCGTTCCATGTTTCAGACTCCAAAAATCAAGAGGTTCATTTCTGGGATGTAGTATTGCATTGTTTAACAAAGTTCCCCAAGATCTGATTGCGCTTCCACTAACCAAATTTAAATCTCAGATTAAGAATACTCTTATGAATAAGGGCTATTATAAAGTTAATGATTATCTAAATGATCGTAATGCATGGACATAGGGTTTCTTGTAATTTCTTATTTGATGGGTATGAGTCAGTTTTGTAACAGTAGTATGGTACCTATCTAATGCCGCTTCCTATATATACTAAATATAAAATTTGTTGTAACTATATATCTATACCCTAAATAATGTAATGGAAGGTGACTTCAGAAGTATGTGTGAAGTCATTTTTCAACTTGACGACTCTGTATATATCAATACAGGGAGAAAAAAGCAGCCCTTGCTGAGTTTCTTGCCGGTTCTTCTCGGTACAAGGTCTCCCGCCGTAGTTTTGCGAACCGATGGCGTAGCTTCTTGACTTTCACAAGTGCTTGTAACAGCCTAGACTGAATAAATGACTTTTCATTTCATTTCAGTACTAAAATATTCGATAACGCAGAGTCGTGCTCTGTAACAGTAAAAAAATATACTTTACCAGATGGCAGTTTCTGAATGTAAATGAACTAGTTACTATAAAAGATATGTAAATAAAATGTAGATGTGCCTATAACTTTTGAAGATTTCCTTCGATTTCTTGAGGATCCAATCATCAGATCCTGACCTGATGGATCGATCCAGCCGTCTTTAAATGATAGACAAACATACATACAAAATATTTCAATTAATTAAGAACCTCCTCCATTTTTGAAACTCCCAAAAAATTAGGAGAACTACTTATTTGCGGCTCAATAATGCCCTAGGGGCTTGAACAACGATTATATTATAAACCTTCAAAGGTAACGGTTCTAATTGAAACATCAGCACTTAACTCAGAACCTCGCCTATAGTGGATGTGCTCGGTAATCAAGATTTTGACGCCACTCCAAAAGTATTTATTAACTTTTCTTTGAACTCAATATTAGTTCAAAAACGCGAAGTTATGAATCTACTTAAATATTTTTCAATATAATTTGTACCCTGTTAATGAACCCACTGATAAGCCTTTAACGAGCCGGCTCTGAACTGGTGGGTTGTATTTTGTAAAGTAAAAAAAAGACATTTTTTTTCAAACCAAATAGTCTACTTCCTAATCAAATACTTAAGTTATATTTGATAGGTATTCTGTACCAGGTCATTGTTAAGAAAATCGAAATTGTCGTCAGGTTAATTGCACGAGACATCTAAAGTATAGGTACTTACTTTATCTTAGCTTGCACGAAACATTGGCTAGACAACAAAGCGAAAGTTAAAAAAATAAATCAAAGTGTTCCTGCTGACTGTCACGAGATAAACTTGTATCCCCGGAGATTTGATCTCTTACGACAGTACACATTTAGCTATTACTTACAGGGGCAGCAAATTGGGAAGGGGTTTTTGTTAGGTAAAGTCGAGATCCTGGTACACTTTCTGTGGGATTATATGTAGTTTGTATCACTATTCACAAGAAAATCATAGTTTTTATTTCAAATTCACAGGATTCGACATTAGAATCCTTAGTATAAGAACGCAAGTTTCTATTAAAACAACACGTTTCAGGTGCAAATCAACAGAGTGCCAAAAGAGATGTCTCATTTTGGGCCAGGTCTATGTACATGAGGTTATGTGAGTTAAGGTACTTAAACTATGTTCCATAACCAAGACTGTTCCTTTCAGCAAGACTCATCACCGAGTCATAAAGCTCGATCTACCCAAGCGTGGTTTGAAACAAACGTTTCTGTCTTTATCAGAGCTAAAGATTTTCCATCATCTAGTCCTGATCTTTAGCCGCTGGATTAAAATATATAGTCAGGTTTTGAGAATGACATGTTCTAAACGCCCTATGATAATTTGGAGTCCCTAAAACAACCATAAGATTGGCAGGGACTTATTTTCCCATGAGGAGAGTTTGCGAGTTTCTATTGATAACTGGCCTCAACGTTTAAAGGACTTTATTAACTATGATTATACCTCATTGATGGAGAACATTTTGTATGAGCTCCATATATTGTTAATGTTATTACATAATGTTTAAACTTTTTTAATGTATTAACTAACACCCATTAAAATAATAAATGACTTATGCTTAAGAAAAAAAATCTTTGTAACAATATTAATAGCAAGACTAGCTATATATCATCTGGGAGAAATATCAGACTAGGTTTAGTGTAATCTGCAAAAAAATAAATCAAAGTGTTCCTGCTGACTGCCACGAGATAAACACTTAGACTCAACATAATCAAATTTGTTATTTTAATATTTTGGATATATAATTTCGGTATCGTTTTGGTAGGTATAATAGACAACAACACCAACTATTTCCTTTTCATCAAACAGGTCAACAAATTAGTTGTTTATTATTATTAATTACAGTAAAGAAAGAAACGGTTCGAGTTTCTAGTAAAGTCATTAGAACCACAAGTTTCGGAGTCATACTTCCATATTAACGTATTACTACATGTATAAACTTACTTTCATTACCATATCTTTCAGTATCCAATGCACTTTCAGGTTTATAGTTACTATGTGATATTGATATTGCCTTTATTCAAAAACAACAAGAGCAATTACATAACACAAGTGAATCAACGAAACTGGGTTTACAAGATCACATTAAGTTCAATATGTCCTCATAAAAAGTGTAGGTTGACTTACCTCATATTTTACTATATATTTTTGGTATCAATCAATAAATTGATTTTCATCTTTATTAGCTTCATCAAACTCAAATTTATATGTTATCTGAGTGGGTAATGAACTCAAATAGCTCAACGCTGACTTTGCATATCCTTAAGCTCCACCCAATATGATTAAACCTCGAACGGAATCGAATTTCCTTCATACGAACCTAAACGAAAATCGTTAAAGTCAATTTATGTCGAAAGCAAACACGCCTTTTTATCAATGTAAAATTAAATAATGAAAGGTAACACACAGACTTTATTATCAGGAGATTAAAAGCAGATGCATATGTTTTTAGGTTCGATCAACAATTCTAAAGATAACGGGTTGCATACAAAATCAAAGCTAAAAACTGTCCGCGTATGTTTAAACGTGGTTTAAACTTATGCAGCTACATTCGATTCCTAATTAACAAAGATAATTGTTTTAAAACAGTTTAAGTTGAACCTAATTACAACTAATTAATACAGGTACAAATAAAAAAATGTTATTTCACACATACGACCTTTTATCTTATAAAACGAACTCTTGTTCCTTTTATAAATTATATCTGATACTTGGAAAAAACGTAACCTTACTAAAAGTCTTTCGAAGGTAGCTCGTCAAAATTAAATAAAAAATTGATTCCGACGACGCAGTCTGTAAAGGCTGCGAAACGTCAATAAATAAATAAAGTTTCGTGCATTAACCCATGAAAAACTAGTTTTATTTAATGAGTGATGTGCGTGAAAACCTAACAAACAAATAATCACGCCTCTCTCAAGATCTCACGCCTCAAGTGAGGCTATATTTACTGAAACGAATTTTACGCGCTGAACCGTTATCTATAGAATTGTTGATAGAAGATTTTTAGTCAAATAAAAAAGGTTTCTGTTTTTTATTTGCATCATTTTTATATGACTAACGTAAAACTTTTTTAAGAATAGACAAAAGTACGAGGACTTAGCTGAATAATTTATTGACTATAGCCATAGTTGGAGTTTAGTTGTGAATGTAATTTATTCGTCTGTCTGAACAGGAGGTAGTCTAGCTATACGCACTTTCTTTAGTGATAAGTGCGACGTTTTTAGTATCAACTTGTATTTGTTACTGTCCATTTTTGAGTTTAGTAGCTCTGTTTGGTAAAGTTCCCGATCTGACTATCAGCTAGGATAACGTTGCGATTGCGGAGTGAGGAAATGGTTCACTCCCAAAAATTGGTAACGGTCTTCTGAGCTCTGATAACTTAGCAATAAACATCAAATAGGTACTTGAAAAAATACTAAACACACGCACTAATTTATTGACTGTCCAATTGGAAATCTACTAATCACATATGGAAGACTTGCACTTCAGTCACTAATCATTAATCAAAGTGCGAATATGGTAAAACAGGTGTCGAACATGAACTATGCCTTAGAACAATCATTACAATTATTATTCAACCCTGAATAACTCCCACAAATTTTGGTCAATAACCATGTTATCGCACATGGTTATTATGTCCAGAATTTCTGGAAGTATTGTGGAATATACCTATGCATCTATCTACTGATATTTCTCGCCCAGAGCGTTTGATTTGGCTTCTGCATGCGAAATGCGTTTACTCGGCAGAATGGTTATAGGTGGCAACCTACTCACTAGCTGGAGAAATTGCTCTGCAATCTGACCAGGTTATCATATGCAGTAATTCTACGGGCTTCGTTCTTGGAATCGTTACCAAAGCAATTAACTTTTGAACATAAACCGAATTCACGGTTTAATTGTATTTCATTTTATAAGTGAAATATAAATGCACGCGTTTTTTGGGGTTTTTGGTGTGTATTATTATTCCCCTTTATAAACAACATGAATTTGTCCGTATTTTGGTCTTTTGGAATAAAAAAATGTTCGACCTATAGTGTAGTTTATATTTGCGTTATCATATCATATTCGACAGATTGAAACATACATTAGTGTAAATATTAACCCTCACTCAACTTTTTGTTGAAGCAGCAGAGTTTTAGGTATTTTACAAAAGTTTTAAGTTGTATAACTACTTTCATCATCAGTACAAAATAGTTAGTAACATTTTTTATTAATTGTTTTTTTTCTTACTGTATAGCATTTGATGTTTCAATGACAACTGCTCTTTACATTCACAATAATATAACAATGTTGATACAGAAATCACTAGGATTATTTACATTTTATATGAGTTACATTAAATAAACACAATCCTAAACATGGTCGCATTAATTAGGCAAATTAACTCATTTATCAGGCATGTTCACTGTAACCCACACCTGCATGCATTAATTCAATTATCGGACAAGTTCCGAACGAGGGTGTTTGAAAGCTCCTCATCGGAAGTTAGTCACAGAAAGGGATACCATCAGTCCGGATTTGTCCGGACTTTTTGCGTTTTGTCCGGTCTTCTCCCGGCTTTTTAATTTGTCCGGATTTTTTGTTAGATGGAATATGAGTAAAACTACTTATTAAGTTATATCAAATAAGTCAAATAATATTATTACGTTCTCATTAATTTAAAACAAAATATAAATCATCTTTAAAAATCAACAACGAGACTCCCCTCGAAGCGAGCGTCTGCTACGACACGTATAATATCACTGTAACTAAGTGGGTGATGTTTGCATTTTGTGACTAAAATGTCCGGACTTTTCAAAATTTTAAATACTAACCCTACCTAGTCACATATGAGCAACCGCATGTTATGTGTGAAGAATAGTTATTTATTATACAAGAGTGGAAAGTTCCTTTTTAACCGCGTGCTCGATTTGGATGACCGAGCAAGCGAAGGATTCTAAAGTTGAATCACGAGCGCAGCGAGTGATTCTAAATTAGAATCCTGAGCGTCAGCGAGGGAAACAAACGAGGACAAGGTGAAAAATCTTTCCACTCGAGTGCAATACGTAACTTTTCATCCCACCTCAGCGAGGAAATGACAAAATGAAAAAGAAAACAATTTATAATGACAAAATATTTAAGCAATAAAACGTGAAAAACTAGAATGGCGCGAAGCACGCAAATAAAACAAAGAAACCAAGAAGGTTCCAAATTTAAATTTTTTCACAATTTAAAAAGTTCTAATCATAAATTTGGCACCATAGAGGTTACATTAAATAGGTTTAATGACGTTTTGAATTTACAATTATATTGAGTACTCATTATATGTGATGTTCTAAATTCAAATCTACTTTGCCGCTCAAGCGAATAAAATAGAATTTTCCAGCCAGATTTCGAAGCGCAAAATTACACTTTCCGAGGTGGTGGGATGAAAAAATATTTATTTCCTTTTTACTTTTCTTTGCGATCTTTAATAAAATCTTAGCAAGTTTTTTGAAGAAAACAGAGATATATTTTACAAAGAAAAGAAAATGTATGACATCATGGGGTCTAAAATAGCCATCATATGTTTTAGAAAAATCTACTTTAACTTTGGTTTCCTTAAAGTTGCAAGAGTAATTTTTGTCGATCAATAAATGAGTCAATCTGTGATCGTGTGGAATGATTATTGGATGTTTAGAGTCAAATGATAAAACTGTATTGCTTAATCTTCCGCCAACCCGTAAGTTGCCGTCTTGATCAATAAATGGTTGTAAATTTAATAATTTGCTCTGCTGATTATTTTCTGTAAATAATCTATGAAAAATTCATTACATTAGTACATTACAATACATAAAGTACGATTCGCATGTCGCAATCTTGATTTCTCGTAACGTGATTTAAGTCTGTCTTTGCAATTGGCACGGTGTTAAAGCCCTTAGTATCCATACAAGAATTAAATTTATTTTAGTAAATGAGTTATGAGCGTATAACCATCGAGGCGCACCATGAACCACCAATTTTCACCCTGGCATATAACACTGCTGCGTAAGCTCTTATAGATGCATCGCAGTATCCATGAAGTTTTAATAAGAGAGTTCCTTATTATAACCGGAAATGGAGGTGTATCTCAAGCATCAAAAAGGGAAACAGCGCAGTGTTGCCGCCTGTGTATCTGATTAGGAGTTACAAGTATACATATCTATAGCCTGCCCTACAGCGGCACCCTACAGCATGTTAATTTAAAGACCATTTTTTTTTTAGATTTCTATATAAATAAAACAGCAAAAATATTTCTCTATTTATTTATTATACCAGAACAGAATTCCTAAAACTGTACATAGATTTATAAATGTAACACTCATAGAAAACAACAATATTTGCATGAATTAACTTAACTAAAATGAAAATTGACAAATATTTTAGTTCAGCATTTTTTATCGATTAACAAGGATGGATCAAACAAAACAGAATTTAATATAATACATGAGAGTCTATGTATAACTTTGTGACACTTTAAGTTTACACATCAATCCATATATCCATACCTAGTTATTGATACTGGTATAGAAAAATGGGGTTTTAATTATTCTACATAATTGATATTACTTTCACAATTCAATACTGGTATATACAACTTGAATAGAAGATAAATGGAATAGGCCATCAACAGTTTCTAGGGATCAATTATACATTTCATATTTACAAATAATATTATTCAAGATTGGATTAAAGTGATATCTACATTCTGTAAAAATAAAGAAAATTTAAGTACCTATTTCTAAACTTTGGGAATGGCTTAAATTACCTACGAGCATTGCATACTTACTGGATCTGTAAAAATCCGTATACAAGTGAAATATCACAAAACAAGTTTAAAGAGGGAGAACCAAGGTTGTCATATTGTTTCATCGTTTCTCATTGTCATTTGTTCTATGAAAATTACATTAAAAGAGCGCGCATTCAGCAAACATCTTGGCTCTACTTGCACCAAAGTTCTTTGAACAACATAATATTAACATAATACATTAAGGATTGAACTTTTCTCAACAAAGACACAGAGGCATAGACACAGAGTAATTTTTCTGTACAACCTGTAAGATTTCAAGTTTGTTTAGATAAAAGTTTCAAAATGAAGAGATTAAAAATTTAAGTAACTTAATCAAAGTTAGTTACCCTTTGAGGCAGATGTCACATTTTCTGGTAAATTCTGTTTTTGTCTTAGTGGTGGTCCAACCAAGGAATACTTAGGATTTGACAAGAGACCTATAAAATAATAAGCAGTTCACAATCATTAATTAGAAGATAAAATTTCAGTTTTCTTTATTGTCAATAGTAAGATGCAGTTAAAAGATACATTATAAAATGACTAGCTGATCCAGAGAACTTTTAACCACCTTGCAATAGGGGTTGATGATAGAGGGGTACAAATTTAGGGCTGTGTATTTTTGATACTGAATCATTAAAAAAAAAATGGGTGCGTGTACTTATGTAGGCGCGTGAAAAGTTATCCTTCTTTGGCATCGTTTAAAATTAGTTTTTAATTGCATGCAACTAATTAATTACAATAAATTAATAAAAAGTCTGGAAAAGGACATAGTCAATAAAGTTCAGTTTTAATTTGAAAAAATAAATAAATAATCAAAATATTCAATTAAAGTCGCTACTGAATATAATTTATTAGAACATATGTGATTTGCACTTGTATGAAACTCAAACACGTATTCCGAATATACATCCTAGAAACATGTGGATAAATATTATAAATATGAATACCTATAACTGTTACTTTATTACAAAAAATAAAGATGTGGTTTTTGGTTCTACTACACCAATGGTCAAGAGATGGCGCTGTAGTCTCCTGAATCGCGCTTTGGTTCCATTGTTCCAGATTTATAAATACTTTTGATAGGCCTTCACAATGCACGACATTCTCGCTCCGACCGCGGACCGTGCGCCCCGTCGCACCGCCGCCTCCTTGCTCCGTGCGCCCCGCCGCACAGCTGCCTGCTCCGAGTCGACTCGACGCGCCTGCGCTCATACGTGAGATCCAAGATTGGACCAGTGGATACCTAGCGGTGTTAACGAAACTGGTCGGCGTAGCCCCGGTACGTCTCGAGCTCTCCTGAGCTCGGAAACCGGAAGACCCGATCCCATTTGCACTTGGGCCTTCCCAAGGGTGACGGTTGTTCCCATATTCACTAGGAATATCGGAACACATCTCTTTCAGCCTCAACCGACCCCCTGCCGCGGGCAGGGGAGTCCACCGCTGTCGTATAGGGTGTTAGGACCTGCGGCTTCACGCCACAGTCAGGGCACTCACATACACACATACTCACATACACACCAACTCGACACACTTTACACTAAACTAACATGGACATCACACAACAGGTACTGTCCCTCTTCTCCGCCCTCGGCCTCACCCTGGATGAGGCCGCCATCAGGGAGCTCGTCGCGAGAGCGCGCCCCATGCGCGACTCTCCCGCCAGTCTTTCTGCGCGATAAGGCGCAATGGGCAAAGGTCGCGGACCTTTGCAAAGCTCAGAACATACATTACACACAGGCGTCGAACACTGGTCACGCCATTAAAATCACCACACCCACAATCGACACATTTAGGAGCCTCACAAGGCTACTAACCACACACACAATCCCTTACCACACATACGCCCTCCCCGAGGAGCGCAAAGTCCACGCGGTACTCAGAGGAGTCCCCTTCGAGCTCTCCAACGAGCTCATTCTGAACGACCTAACCGATCAAGGCTTCCCAGCCGAGGCAGTGCACAAATTGCACAGCCGGACTGGGAAACAATACCCGTTGGCCCTTGTCATTTTGACCTCGGTCCCGGCAGCTAGGGATATATTCAAAGGTCCCATATCAGTCTGTGGCCTCGACAATATCAAAGTCGAGGCCCCACACCGGCGAGGCACCCCTGGGCAATGCCACAGGTGCCAATTATATGGCCACGCAGCAGCCAACTGCTCCGCGGCCCCGAGGTGCGTTAAGTGCCTCGTACCCCACCTCACCAAGGAGTGCTCCCGCACTCGCGACACACCCGGGGCACCCGCATGCGTGCTCTGTGGCCAAGAAGGCCACCCGGCCAATTACAGGGGCTGCCCGAGGGCCCCACGCCCCAGGCCCAACACTCACACTCACACACACACTAAGCCAATCACGGCGACAAAAACACACCCACCACCATCGAACAACACCACCACAAACTTCCCGGGGCTACCCAAGGCGGCCGCCCCTCGCAGCCCGGCGCCCCCGACAGCCTGGGGACCAGCCAGGGCCCGCCCAAGACCACACCCACCACAACACACCACACCAACAACACAAGCTAAGCCAGCCCAAGACGTCTCTCTGGCCGAGGACATGGCGCTTATTCGCTCCTCGCTCAAGAGGGTGAATATCGCCGAGATCCACACTCTCGCCGCGAAGCTTCGGCTAGCAAAGACACCCCTTGAAAAGGCTATAGCTATAGCCGAACACCCCGAACTCGTTGCCGCGTTCGATTAATTTTTTAATCATTATAACACTGGAAAATAACCAGACTCCGAACACAAACAAAAACACTATACACAAAACACGCGGTGATAACTCAAACAAACACCACTGTTGTTTAAATTATGACCGCGCAAAACACTAACATAACAATCACTCAACTAAACCCCGGGCGTACCAAGCCGAAAGGCGCTTCGCTTGTGTCATTTAATACGCGCAGCTTAAAATCCAACCTTAACGAAATTAAATTATTTTTGCAAGATAGGGATCCCGACTTTCTGCTCCTTCAGGAGACTTGGCTCAAACCAACTCAAATGAAGGGGCTGTCGATCCCTAAGTATAAATTAATCCGGAACGACGGTGCCAACGCGCGCGGCGGCACCGCAATTTACTATAGACGCAACTTACACTGCACACCTATACCCACTCCCGCGCTCACAAACATGGAAGCCACCATCTGTAGGCTGGCGATGACAGGACACCAGTCCTTAATCATCGCCTCAGTCTACATTAGATCAGGTACACACCCTCATCGCGCAGACTTCGAAACACTCACTGCACTAGGTACATCAGTCATAATGTTCGGTGACTTTAACTCCAAACACACCGACTGGACATGCGAAACCACCACCACCTCTGGCCGCAGATTACTACACATCACCGAGGAGCTTGGCTATGATGTCATATGTCCCTACGCGCCCACCCACTACCCAGACAATGTACAAAACCGACCCGACGTCCTGGACTTCGCGATCCTTAAAAACGTGTCGCTTCGCCTCAGCTCGATCGAAACGCTCGACGACCTGGGGTCAGATCACAGACCGGTGTCTCTAGTTCTAGGTCCCCAAGACCTACTAGACGCCCCCGCGCCCCCTAAGAGGCTATTCACCAACTGGGACGGATACCGCTCCGCTCTCGAGACCGCTTTAGACTCCCCCGAGTCCCCGTTCCCTAACTCACCGGACAGTCTCGACAGCACCGACAAGATCGACGAAACAATAGACTCTTTAACTTCACTGGTGACCGAGAAGGCGAAGGAAAACTCGCGGGAGGTTGAGCTGCCAAAGCCCAAGCTCCCGCTGGCCATCCGGAACCTTATCCAAGCCAAAAACGCCGCTCTCCGGAGAGCCAAATTATACCCCACCCCCGAGTATAGGGCTACAGCTAATCGCCTTCAGCGACAAGTTAGGTCCCAGTTAGCCGCTCTGAGACACTCCCGTTGGGAGGAACTCATGGCGGACATTACCCCATCCCATCTTGCGTACTATAGAATCGCGAAAGCGCTCCGTAGCGACGTTACCACCCACACCCCCCCGCTCACTCGCCCCGACGGCACCGTCGCCTTCGAAGACGACGAAAAATCTGAGTGTTTTGCAGACAGCATAGCGGCGCAATGCACGCCTAGTACGCAGGAAACTAACCCGCAACATATTCGCGGAGTGGAGGAGGAGGTCCGCCGGCGGGCCGCCCTTCCACTCATTGACAACCCCCTAGACCCCGTCACGACAGACGAACTCAGACAGACCATTAGAAACTTTAAGCAACGCAAGGCCCCGGGCGCCGACGGCATCTCTAACAAGGCGCTCAAGCACTTTCCCATCCAAATGCTAACCTTGCTTGCAATTCTCTTTAACGCATGTTTTGATCTGTGCTACTTCCCAGCCGCCTGGAAAGAAGCAATAGTGATAGGCATCCCCAAACCCGGAAAACCCGCGCACCTCCCCAGTAGCCATCGCCCTATTAGCCTCCTCAAGGCAATGGCGAAACTTTTCGAAAAAACCATACTGACCAGACTAAGAGAGCACCTCCTATCACCATCCGATCCAATTATCATTGACCACCAATTCGGCTTCAGAGCCAAACACTCCTGCCCCCAACAGATCCATCGCATAGTGGAGCACGCCCTAAGCGGCTTCCAACTTAACAAATATAAAACTATTGCAGTCTTCTTCGACGTCGCCAAAGCCTTCGACAAGGTTTGGCACGACGGATTAATCTTTAAATTATATCAATTAAAATTACCTGACCGCCTAGTTAGGTTAGTAGCCTCTTTCCTATCAAACCGCACCTTCCGCTACAGATACGAAGGTTCACTATCTACGCCCCGCCCACTACGAGCCGGTGTACCGCAGGGGTCCGCTCTCTCCCCCCTGCTATACACAGCGTACACCAATGACATCCCTCAGACCAAGGGTGTCGAGCTCGCTCTCTTCGCGGACGACACGGCCCTCTACTCTAGGGGAGCCAGTACAAATCAAATCATAGCCAAGCTCCAACCGGCAATCACAACACTTGGGAATTGGTTCCGCGATTGGAGAATCGACGTAAATCCGGACAAAAGTTCGGCCATTTGCTTCGATCCCAAGCGCCGCACCAAAACCATACAACACGGTGCGCGGTCTCTGCGAATGCAAGGCATAGCAATACCGTGGCACCGCACAGTCAAATACCTAGGGATCACACTAGACAAAAAACTCACCTTCCGTGCACACATCACACGCGTAGTCGCGAACGCGCGCTTTTATATGAGCCGCCTCCACCCGATGCTCGGTAAATACAGCAAAATGTCACTTCGTAACAAGCGAACGCTTTACAAAGTTTGCATACGCCCGGTCCTCACTTACGCGTCACCAGTGTTCGCACACGCGGACGAAGCGATTTTGAACAAACTTCAAGTGCTTCAAAATCGCTTCTGCCGCATAGCCACAGGGGCCCCGTGGTACGTCCGCAACGCGGACCTCCACAGGGACCTACAACTCGACACAATTCAAACACACCTCACAGAGTGCTCGGAACGGTTCTTCAAAGCTGCAGAAGAGCACTCTAACACACTCATTAGATCGGCGTCGGGATACGCTCCACACACTCCATCTCGATTCAGGCCCCGCAGGCCCAAACACGCACTCACAGCCACACACAATAAACTCACGCGCGATCTCGCGGCCCTCTTGGCCGCTGAGGATCCAACACCCGCGATGAGTCCCCCCTGCCCCCCCGACACAGAGAGGTTCGATTCCTCTCAGTCCCCTCCCGTTTAAAGTGCACATCTGAGTGCACTTGTCCTCTAAGCGCATTTTGCGTTATTTTAAACTATGCACTAGTTTAAACTAACGCAGCGCCGCATCATCCCCCTCTCGGGGGGTGATCGCTTCAGATGAAGCTTGTAAGGCCCTTCTGGCCATAAGCATGAATAAAGGGTGTTTTTTAGTCAGTAGGAGTCTGACATAACCTTACAGCCGGCTGTAGGGTATCCATGAGGATTTCTCACCCTCTCCCCCGCCTGGGAGGAAACATAAAAAAAAAAAAAAAAAAAACTTCACAATGCAGTCGTTAGCACCCACTAAATAGAGATGCTATTTCTATTTTGTTGGTATATATATACTAAATAAGAACACACAAAAAGCGGTCAAGCCGTTTCAGAGGAGTTTTGTTCCAAACACTTCGACACAAGAATCTTATATATTGGAGTATACCATGATCATTACAATGAATATGATTAAGTCTAGTAGTACTACAATTTATAAATCACATTAAACATAAAAAAACACTTGGTAGATTTAGTGATGGTACTGCTGTATTACTTAATCTATTCGAATGACAATGGTACTTGTCCTCAAAATCTGCATGGCAAACACGTCTATATTTATAGATGAAATCATTCTATAGATTAACAATATCACCACCAATTGATAATATCCATGTATTGATGCGATCCCAATCCTTTACAGGATTTGGGAATACATGAAGATGTGTACCTAAAAAAGTTAGGTTAGGTTAATGCAAGTAGGCACAAAATAATTAAATTAAGACGAAGTAAATGGATAGGCAGATTTTTAGAGATTGCAATAAACTTTGGAATCATTAATTTGTGAAAGATGGCAAAATTTCCTAAAATGATTGCAAGATTAGCTTTATCGGTAAAACTGAATTTTATTAAAGTATTTTAGTAATGTTATTAATGTAGCAAAATCGATATTCAAATAGCGTTTACATCAATGTTTAATCAATCAAGTGGCGCAATGTTTATCAACAATCAAATTTTATCGTTATTTTGGTACGTGTTTTATAAGTTAGTCTTTAATTGAAGAATTTACTGGTACCTATTAATCTATTTGGCAGTATTTGAGTAGTATTTTTTTCAGTGATGGACACACAATTTATCAAATCAACCAGTGTAACGCTGCACAAATGACATTTACTGCTAGTTTCTTTTAAATATTATTATTAGTCTTATAAATATTATTTGGTTCTTATGAACCATACTTAGAGCTCAGATTAAACATATTTTATTATAGCTGTGAGTTTTTTACCTTCTTCAGTCTGACATCCAGGAACACAGCACTTCTTGCTAGAGGACATTGTCACAAATTAAAGAGTCCTGTCTCACAATAATAATACTATACAGCAAAGAGTCGCTATTTTAATATATCACCAGACCTAGGGAGGCTCCGAATTGACACAAAGCCGGAGGAGCAGGAGCTCAAACTCAATGAACTTGTAGAAAACTGCATAAAAAGATAGAAAATATCTCTGAATAACTGAACAGAAAAGCGATCGGCATAAATTCGTACAAACATCTGTAACGGACTTGCCAGTACAAAAATAAATATAAAAACCCCAAAAAAATTACACATAAATTAAAAAAATTGAGTATTTTTTGCATATTTTATTCAAATAATATACAGTATATTTTAAGAAATGTAAATAGGTAAAAACAGTTTCAAATAACATCAAAAAATGTTTTTTTTCTTTTTTATTAAATAAATCACGGTCAACTTATTATTTTGTATTTACTACTAATTTAGCAGAAATGCCGAAGAACTTTAAAGTATTTCCAAAAAACTAATCTGCTAAATTAAAAAGTTATACCACTGCTGCATCATTGTTTAGATTATTGCGTTTTTAATTTATTGGCATTTTACGCATCAATAGCAACAACCAGCGATTAGGTTAGTAATTATATTATTAAAATGAAGAAAAATTAAAATGTCTCCTAGGTGTACTGGCTCTATTAACTTTTTCGACCATTTTAATAGAGTCGCTTTACTTTGACTGAATTGACACCTAATTTAATCGATCAACTAAGATTATACCCTGGTTCTAAAGAAGCTCCTTCCAAAGTACCAATCCAGCGTGGTATTGATTTTTCGACGTGATTTATGTTTTGAATGTTTTCCTTTAACTTTAACCATTTTGATTGCAGTTTTGGTAACAATTCAATTATCCCATTTCAAATTTGAAACAATAACTTTAGTTCGGTAACCACTGGTGCTATCCACCCAAAAGGGTCAAATTCGGCTAATAAAGTTCTTTTGCTAATCTTTGCAGTGGACTGAAATTTGATATTTTATCAAATATAAATGTATCTTTACTTAAATTCCATTAGAGACCTAAAGTTTTTGATGTGCTTTCTGATTTAAAATTGAACAAATGAGAATCTAAGATGATTTCTAACTTTAAATTATATTTGTTTTTTTATTTTTTAAGCATTTAAGTGCTAGATGTTTAAATCTAAAGAAAAGTATACTAGAAAACATTCCACGCGAACCAGGCAGCAGACTGGACTCGAACCCGAAAAATTGAAACATCTAGCAGTTAAATGTAACACATAACTATAACTGCTGTTTTTTCTTCCAAATGTTTAATACTTGTAAAGGTATTCATTTGACATTGTGGGTTACCTACAATGCGAAGAGATAGCGCTGCCTTGCAGCTTAAGGCTAGAGAAAAATCGACACGGCCGTCAAGGTCGCGGTAGTATAATGGTCAGTGCATTCGCCCGGATAGCGAAGGGTGCGGGTTCGAGTCCCGTCTGCTGCCTAGTCCGCGTGGAATTTGTTCCAGTATACTTTTCTTTAGATTTAAATTATATGTTAGAAAAAATGTAGATAGATTAATTGTCTAAAGATTTTCGCCGAACAGTGATAAGTCATTCCAAGATCGACTACTGCCAACTAAATAAGGGCTTGCCTTTATGAATCATTTTTTAGCGCCTTGTAATTAATTTTCAGGCGGCAGTAAATATGACAGTTACATTGCTCAACGATCAATCTACAGAAGATTCATCCAAACCAATGCTAACTATGGTAAAAACACGTTTTCCTGTCGAACGGATAGTATTTTCGTTCAAATTATTGTAAGCTGTACAAAATTCGCCGGGTCAGCTAGTTTATAAAAATTTTAGGCAAGTACTTACATAAACATCCCTCGTGGTACTTATATTTAGACACGCACTACCAGTCCATTCCACAAACAAACCACAACAACCGCGTATAATCGAAGAGATGATTATATGCATTAAATGTTTTATCAATCAGTGCCGGTCATCATGATTAATGGACGGAATTATTTTATTTCTACTATCTAAGCGTCTTAAAAATACCTAGTATATTTTAGTAGGATATTTATTAAACAAAAATTACACATTTAGTTCACGTAGAAAGCAGACAAAAACATTATTCTATATTGATGTAATGGGTTAGGGCTCAAATTTCACTTATAAACATTATAAAACACAATAAGTAATAATATGGTAATAATAGGGTTATGAAACTGAACTTTTGGAAGGGCTCGGAAAAAACTGCAAGATTCGGTTACTGAACTACTTTTTAATACGTAACTAATTAAGGTATGAACTGTTAGAACTACAATTTCACAAAAATAAAATAATTTAAACTGCTGACCGCTGCTTAGCTGACCCGGCGAACTTTTTACAGCATTTATAACAGTCAGCAGCATCTTTAAAATTTTAGCTTAATAATTTAAGGATTTTACAAACAAAATGAAGCAAATACAAAAAACAGTTAAAAAGTTTATTAGGATATAATTAGATATAGAGAAAATGAAAATTCAATAACGTGTACTTCAACGCAAACCTGGTTATCGGCAAAATTCAAAACGGCCTTAATTGGTTGCCAGTTATTTGCCCAATATGCCCCAAAAACAGCCATCCCTTAATCTTTTAGTACGTTAAGATTTCTTGAGAACTCTCGGAAGGCGAGTCTGACTCGCAATTTTCCGGTTTTTTACCGTGGGAGAAATGCATGACGCATACTTTAATAGTTTATTAATGACGAAATTAACGTTCAAAATGTACGCAACAGAGATATGTAAATTTATACGATAATGTTAACTGAATGTAAGTCATTAAAATTCAAAATGCCTACTATCGAACTGAATGGACGAGCGGCTTTATAAATTCGACATTCACTTTTTGTTGAAAATGCAAAACCTGAAGAAAGTAACTTGCTGAGCGTCCAGTGGAAACAAATGATGCAGTAGGTTGTTGGAGTGAAACTGTGACTTGGGGGGTAAACTGGTGAATGTGTTACTGTGTGGATTTCGCGTTACGATTAGTGTCATCGGTGACTAATCGGTAAACAATGACCAATACGCTTACATGATGCTGACTCCCGCACACAGGACTGCTGCTTATCGTGGCTCATTAAAGTACTCAGCTTCTAAGTGTTGGAATAACTGGGTTGGGTGATAACGGACTCAGCGCGGATTGGTGGGTGATAACGGACCCAGCGCGGATTGGTGGGTGATAACGGACCCAGTGCAGATTGGTGGATGATATCGGGCCCAGTGCGGATTGGTGAGTGATAATGGACCCAGCGCGGATTGGTGGGTCATAACGGACCCAACGCGGACTGGTGGGTGAGAATGAACCCAGTGCGGATTGGTGGGTGATAACGGACCCAGCGTGGTTTGGTAGGTGATAAAGGACCCAGCGCGGATTGGTGGGTGATAACGGACCCAGCGCGGATTGGTGGGTGATAAAGGACCCATTGCAGATTGGTGGATGATAACGGGCCAAGTGCGGATTGGTGAGTGATAATGGACTCAGCGCGGATTGGTGGGTGATAATGGACCCAGCGCGGATTGGTGAATAATAATGGACCCAGTGCGGATTGGTGGGTGATAACAGACCCAGCGCGGATTGGTAGCTAAAGAAGTTTCACTTCAGTCGTGTGGTCATAACCACACTCGTTTTTTTTTAAATTTTAGAATTCATCAAAGAATTATGTACATTGTATAAAATATGAATTACATGGGTTTTTCGACTTTTTTGCTTGAAATTTTACGATGGACTTGTACATGGCCGAATTTACATATACACACATCAAAAGTGTCTAGGGATCAACATATATTTTTGCAATAACTTTTCTCCTGATTGATATTAATTAAAATTTTCTTTAAGGATTCATCAAATAAAGTGTTTTCGTTTGTCACAGTAACGATAAACCAAGTTACCTTTGCATTAATAAAGAAATTTGCCATTTTCCTAATAAAGGGATTTTTGACATTTGAACCACTAACACAAAAGTTCGAAAAAAAGACTGAAATAACAGTTTTCTCTAAAATTTTATTGGGTAACTTAAACAATTAATAATCCGTATTTCTACCGCGAACACTAACAACACAAGAACATCGGTTTGGCATACTCAAAATGAGTTCATCCAAATCACGCTGTGGAATGGCCGCCCATGTTCGTTGCAACAACAAAAAAAGGTCTTCTTGCGACTGGATACCCTCCATATTCGGCAGAGCTCTTCTCTGTAGCATATCCCATGCATGCTCAATCGGGGTCAAGTCTGGCGACTGAGCAGGCCAGGGCAGGACATTGATGTTAGCTGCGGCGAGAGTCTGTCTTACAACTCTTGCGGTGTGCGGTCGTGCATTATCATGCATTAACTGAAATAAGGGACCGATTTGCACTTGTAGAGGAACGATGACGTCTGATACAATCGTCTCAGCATAAATTTGAGCGTTGAGGTTGCCTCTGATCCAAATCAACTCAGTTCTTCCGCCGATCCAAATACCCGCCCATACCATGATGGTTCCACCACTATAAGGATGGACTTCCTGGCAGGATTTTAATCGCTGTTGGCGTCCAGGGGTTCTCCAGTGTCGTATACGTCTTGTATCCGGTCTCATACCAAAACGAGACTCATCAGAAAAGCACACGAAACGCCATTGTTCTTCTGCCCAATTTCTGTGTTCAAGAGCCCATTGATATCGAATCCTACGATTGTGCATTGCTATAGGTGATACCCGTAGCGGTCTTCGGGAATGAAGGTTCACTTCATGCAAGCGGTTTCTGACTGTTTGGTCGCTAATTAAGTTCCCTGAAGAGTGATGAAGCCTCACGGCTAACATCATGGCGGTTATTGTTGGAGCTCTTCGAGTTAAGATTTGAATGTATCGGTCTTGTCTCCGTGTGGTGCAGCGATACCGTCCTCCATGGCGCTCAGCCACGGTACCAGTGCTTCGGTATCGTGTCCAAAGTCGACTGATAACACTCTGACTTGTATTCAGAGCTAAAGCCACAGTACGTTGCCGGGAACCAGCTTCTATCATTCCCACGGCTCTGAGCATTTCTTCCCTGCTTAAATGACGTCGCCGCTCCATAATAACGTTGGTTTTAATCAGTAGTAGGGAAACAGTAGCACTAATAATGTCTTCAATGCGTTGTATGTTTTTATAGGGAAAATATTGACAGCTGATTTTCATCTTTTACTCGAATTTGATTCACAGTTCCTGATTCAAATTATGAAATGCACCAAAAAGGATCCATATAAATTTATAAAATCATAAATTTATTACAAAGCCACATCTCAATCTCAAGAAATCCGCATAAAAATGCTTGATCCCTAGACACTTTTGATGTGTGTATATATACTAGCAAAAATAAAAATTATCTTTTGTTTAACATGCTAATATACCTACTCGTAGCTGTACATGTAATGTCAAAAAAACACATTTATTTTTGAGTAATGCTTTAATGAAAACCATAGTGTTGACTCTTTTAAGATGGGTGCATCAAGCTGCCGCACATAGTCAAATTTTCACATTCAATAATGCTCAAAATCATTGGAAATAAATACAATTTTAACTGGCCCTGTGGCTGACTGTACATTAACTGTAGGTACTCTAGAATATTACTGTTCCCAAGAATGGCTATTGTGTCAAAATCCGTAGTTGTACTGAAGGAAAAGAGAAAAATCCAATTGCCGCCGGACGTGATCGGCTACTGACATTAGGATTAATGGATCGTTGAGATAAAGCGTGCTTCGATTGGCCCATTTCTGTAATGGGCAAAGAGTGTAGATATCATCACTACAAAGGAATTATTTAGTTCCAGTTGGGAAGAATAAATCATCGACATCAGCCTATTAATGCCCGCACTGTTGGAGCCTGAGCCCTATTCATAAGAAAGACCTGTGTCTTTCCTATGAATGGAAGAGGGATATTGGACCATGACCTGCTACGCGGTCTAAGTGCAGATTGATGGGGGCTAATCACTGCAGACGCATCCGAAAACAACAGCTAAACGTGCCTTCAGAAGCACGGAGGAGCTTGTGATAATATTTTTTTGGTTGATTCGAAATACTAAATTCGCAGTTAAGATCACTATCAAGAGCCCGAACATGCCGTTTTCAATTTAATTCTAATGTAGCGATTATAGATATTGGTATCTATGGTATCAAAAATCATCGTCAAACTGTTAATGAAGCAATTTGTTGTATAGGCATTAAAAAGTTGTAATTGATCTTTATCACAGGTTTAACAAGTGAATATGAATTCACATCATTTTATGACAATCATAATGCATCGAACAATATTAATAACGCTATATTTTGTATGAATAGCACGTCGTTGGTTTAGAGGCCTTGTCATAATCTAGATCAAAATAATAATCCACGAGGGTCACATCATGGCCTATAAATATGGAAATTGAATTGGTGGGCTAATTGTAGGTTGAATCTACTTAAACTTTAACGGCAGTGCAGATGCATTGTAAGTTACATATTGTAAGTAAGTAATGGTATAGGAACCAGTTACTGTTCGCGCATAGTTTAAGTTACAAAATATTAATCCATTGCTGTAAATGTGACGCTATGGAAGTATTCGTTGTTTGTTTCTTATTTTGTTATACGCTTACCTATATTATACCATAATCATTTAATAATTTGTTTTGAAGGTCAGTTTTTGCTTCTCTGTGCTTCGAAAGCCGATTGGTTCGGCATGACCCTATTCCATCCACAAGGCAGGTGTTGTGCTTCAATACTCTGCATAGGACGTAATTAACGCCGTCCTCACAAATTAAAAACAAAATCAAAAAAGAACCATACATTTAGTCGTAAATAACACAAAATGTCTGTCCATTATGTTATAACTCCAGTCTTCAATTATGTTAATTGACAATTGCAATATGGTTAATATACAAGAACACAATTTCAAATAATGCGAAAGTTCCCAGCGGAAAGTAAGTATAATTACGAATAATTTAATAAAGGACATCCTGGCAAAGTGGAAAGCTTTCGAATGGAAACGCTTCTCTGCGCTTTGCTTACATTATTGATTACAGCGAGGTGACTTTCAAGAGTTGGCGAGTTATTATCTCTTGATGAGTGATGAGATCCGACGTCAATATAATAAAGTGGTTCTGTCTTCGAGACGGAGTATTCGATTCGACTCACAATACTGACGGGCCGTATTAAGATAAAGATACAGAAGCTTATTAATAGGAAACTAGTCAAAGTGAACTACCTATCATGGGGGAAATCACAAATTCAAACCCTTTTTTACAAGCTTTAATTTTTAGTTTCACCTGGCGGTTGTGTGTAATGGAATCTTGCAAGTTAAATTTGATATACTTCCCGGTTTCCGATTCGGCTGACATTTTGCAGACAGACGTATATCGCGTGATAAAGCAATATTATAATGACATGAAGCTGATCTTAAGGTGGAGTTGGAAGGTGGTGGGACTCATTAGTGTTCGATTCGTCTTGATGAGTACTTTGCCTTGCTTTACCTTCCAGATACATGAGTAAACCCCGTATATGGTATCAAGGGTTTACTAGGTGGCCATAGGAAGTTTGAAGTAAAACGACACAATCCCATCTAGTTTGGGATAATTTGATTCGTCTTAATTAGTAGTTTATAGTGTGATGATGAGCACTTGCCAAGGCTTAAATGGTATGAATATAATATACTAGAAAGTTATTTTTTTTTAAACATGTTCTTATTACTTGATTATTAAAAGAACTAAAAAGTTACAAATAATTTCAATCTGATAATTGATAAAGCATTGTATAGGTAGATTATATTCCATTTTATTTTTAAAAATAAAAGCGTGTTACATTTAGCCAGTAAAATAAATAAAAAAGTGTAACGAAAACTTCGATAAAATGGGTTATAATTTAGGTTATGTAATGGTTTTATTTTTTGTTATCAGATCGTAGTTATTTATAACTTTATAGTTCTTTTAATTATCAAGTAATAAAAGCTTGTGCAAAACATATCTACAGATATTTTTCTTTATTTTTTATTCAAGAATTACTCCATAAATATTAAATTTTATGTTTTTTCAATTTGTGCTTATATTAAGCATAAAAAAAATTTAAACAATACGAATAAAAGGAATTAAGTTTGTTTTTATTAATATGTTCCATTTCATTTTTATTTAAAAAAATATATTCTATACGATATTTGATAAATTACACTTCTAATTAAAAATATTGAATGTAAGTCATTAAAATCCAACTACAACTCAGTTTATCGTCCCAAAGGTCTTGGAAGCTTATAACTAACATTTAAACATTAACTAAGGTGCATAAGAGTTATTCACGTAAAAATGCTAAAGATAATACTATTGAATATTCTTTAATACGTATTCGGCTAACTGTCCGTCTACTAGAACGTCTATTTACTTCAAAAATTGAGTTAGCGAGTTGTAATGGATTCAACGCAGTTTTGTAACAGGTACACCTACCTAACTCGAGTTCGGCACAAAGTACCAAGGTACCAAGCATTCGTTTTCAAGTATGTCAGTTAATGAAACTTGGAAGCAACTTTCCCATCTGTTGAAAGTTTTAACATTCGCTCCCGTCATTGTTAGTTGTATTCTCATTTTAAAATAGATACATTGTACAGAATGTAATGAACAGACTGAACATAGTAGTGGTACGAAGAAACAAAATTATTATTGCAAAATAAAAAATAAATAATATTATGCATATCAAGATCAAGTATTATTGATTATCAAAATTTTAGCTATCTACGATTTCTGAGATACACTTACAACCACTTGACAGACTAATAGAAGGCAATGTAAACTTGATAAATACTCTTTTGTTCCTCAGGTGTCACCCCTGCAATATCATTTCAGTTATTCATTTATAGACCGGCTACTCACATTCCTGCAACAGGGCAATCTAGCACAAAATAGATACAGCAGAAGGTAATCTAACGTATATACTTCAGTTTTCATACCTACGTTGGGCAGTCGCGCTAGAATTGTCACAAAAAAATGTGGTTTTTGGCACTCGTATGTATCTAGTTGTTTGATTTATTATTGAGAATGAAACAGGAAGAATGGAAACATAAACCAATAATAACTAAAGTCTTTTAATTTTCGTGCCATTGGTATATTAGGTACCAATTAAAATAAACGACAAAATGTAAAAAAAAATCATTTTCACAGACGCGTGTGCAAGTGGATGGAACTCGCGCTCACATTGGTCCCAAATGGTACGAGATATCGTATATCTGTAAGCGGTGTGTATGTGTGCGTTGTTCGAGCGCACTTTGTACGTAGGTTACCTTCTGACCTATCTTTATAGCGAATCTGGGGTGTAGGATTTAATTGCCTCCTTAATTGTGATGTGTCTAGGTAATTAAGTGTCATCCCACTCTTAAACCCAAGATTGCCCCTGTGGCAGGAATGTGAGTAGCCGGTTTAAGTTCGACTGATATTATGTATTCACCGCACTTTCTGTTGTATCATGGACAGCGTTCGATAACTCCCAGTGATAAAACTCCAAAAGGTTGTTGTGGTGATGGGGTGTGGGTGATTCACGGGAGAAATAACGACCAGCGTTCAGTGTGGAATCAACACTCTACGTTCACTACGTGCTTAGGGTTAAGATACCTAATCGTATCGGGGAAGTGTATCAACACATAGAAGACGTGATTTACACTTCACCACATGTACAGCCTAATCTCTAGCCCCCTTATTAATAAACAAGGAATAAGCTTAGACTACTTTCTCCGTGTTTTGTTCATATCACTCAAGTGCCATTTGCCATTCAATGAACAGAGACAAGAGTAGCTAATCCAAGCTTTATCTTTGTTTATTAATAAGGGGGTAGACGTTTCTAATTCAAGATAGAGTGGTCTTTCTGCTTTATATTTTAGGCGAGTTTCATTACCACGTACTTGTTTACTGATACTATTAACATCAAGTTTATGAAGGCGAAGTTGAATTTTCCTCTTCGATTCAATATGTTTGGATACTAAGTTATCCGGCGTATCCATATGAAATTCAAATATTCCGCTACGCCATTATTCAAACTGGGCCAGTAGTCATATGGAAATCGAAAGCGAGACCAAAAATATAACTAGTCTGTGAAGGAAAACAAATCAATCACACTGGAATAAAATAAATCAGCATAACGAAGAGTTACTTGCGCATGTATATTGGTAGCATTTTTTCTTATAAAATATTCAGTATCTTTTATTAATGTGCTGTATTTTTATCCAAATAAATCTTGGATAAAATACCAGATGAAACTTACTTACTGTGTGTATTTTAAAGAATTAGAATATATATTTTACAATACAATGCACCGATTTCAGGTGATAAAGTTAATATTTTACTAAGCCCCATCGTGAAGCTCTACAAACCTAACTTGATACAAGAACAGCTACACAATAAAAAAAATGTAGAATTTATATGATTTGGTTTGCGAAGCTAAGCAACTTTCGCAATGGCCAGTCCTAGGATGGGTTGCCAAAATTTATTTACTCGAGCTCCGCTTTGCTTTGAAAGGCAACAAAAGCGCTGTTCCCAACTGTACCTGCAGTCATTAGAAGCCACCAATCCGAGGCCCGAGTTGTGGGTCTGACCCGACCTGAGACAATATGGAGATATTCAGTCTACTCTCTATGGTGGAGTTTGTTTCCCCAGAGAGTGCTCTTATTCAAGCTTAAATACGCTGTGATCTAGGGACATCTCTTAAATGTTTTTTTTTTCACCATCAAAGTAATTTATGTTAAGTACCAATTACTTTAAATCTACGGGATCAACGATATAGAATACCTATCTCAATAATTATTGTACTTAGATGAAGATATTTTGTATTCTACCGTGTTATTCTTCAAATTTAACGGCATACACCTAGTTTAATACAACTTTTAAACATACATAGCAATGAATCAGGACGCGACAAGCACATGCAGAGATGCATCACATTCTATTTATTTTACTAATGCTCAGGTATATCGAAATTTCGACCTTACGTTGTCGAGATACTGTACGAAAATCCACGTGGAGAAATTTCCTTCCTTCCAGCCGAGAGGAATGTGTTCGAATAAAATGTTTCGGATTGTGTCTTTGGTAAGTGCGCCTTTACGAAGTGCTGAGAGTTGTGTTGAGGTCATAGCTCACAATACATTTCTTGGTCTACAAAAAAGGAAAAAACATTTACTGAAACGTGGGGCATAGAATAGTGGTTTCAAAATTTATTTTCTACGGAAATAATAGAATTGCCATGTTAGACGAATTGCCATGTATGTTGGACGACCTCCGTGGCCGGGTGGTTTGTACGACGGGTTTCATGGTGTCGCCGACTCTAGAGGTCACGGGTTCGAATCCCGGTGGAGGCAGAAGTTTGTGTGATGAATACGAGCAATTTGTACTTTTTTTTTTTTTTTTGTTTCCTCCCAGGCGGGGGAGAGGGTGAGAAATCCTCATGGATACCCTACAGCCGGCTGTAAGGTTATGTCAGACTCTTACTGACTAAAAAACACCCTTTATTCATGCTTATGGCCAGAAGGGCCTTACAAGCTTCATCTGAAAATTCCAGTCGTGGATGTTTAATATGTTTTTTCTATATAAATATACTTATATATGTACAGTATATGTATTCTATCCGTTACCCTAGCATCCCATAACACAAGCCTTACAGTGCTTACTTTGGGGCTAGGTTAATTGGTGTGAGTGTTGGAAATATTTATTAACTTTATTTATATTTAAGACTGGAAGCGAAATAAAATCATAGAATGTGGCAGATGTTAATTTTTTCATGTGATTGTTGCAGGTGCTGAAATAGTGGGGTGGAATTTACAGGTCAGATTTAAACGCTCATTTATGCGCAATTAAATAATGTTTTATGTAGCCACCAATAGTGTTTTTTCGGCATTAAGTTATCAGCACTGTTTAGTCAGGGAAAACTATAACATGTATAATTATCATAATTTTATTCAGCGGAAGTATATTGATTATAATAATAATTATTTTATGCCTATATAACCATAAGTTCACCTATAAACCCTTTTATTGTAAGGGTAACAAAAGGTTTGCTATAATGATCAATGCCGGTAATTTGGTGGGATCCTCTTGAGACGTCCTAAAACCATTACGTTATCAGAGTGTCATACTCAGAATTTGTATACACGAGGCAGGCGTATACTTTTGGGAACTGAAATTACTTGATTGTTCTGGCGAAATGATATTGAATTCAATTGATTTTAATACCCCGTGCCCCACTTAACGATGCGCATGCCCTTAATACCTATCACAATATTACAAAAAATAACTAATTTTTCAGAATGTATAAAACTAGAACCATTTCACAATCCAGTATTACAAAGTGAAACATTTCTTTGCAATTTCTTTGCATTCAGCAAAGAAAAAAATAATAAATGTTCAATTGAAATTCAGCACAACGCTGGAAAATGAAAAAAGGTTAAGCTAGATGAGGTCTCTCAGTAAGTGTAATGAAAAAGGTAACCCGCAGTCTATAGAAATGCCGCTTCATTTCCTTTAAGCTTTTAGACTACACAAAAAAGGCCAAACCGAAATTCGGCTGCAAATAGCCTCAAGACCAATTGACGCGTCATCTATAGAGTAATTTATAGTGGAACAGGGTAAATTATTAGCCTTAATTTAAAAAGGTACAACGTTTAAGTATACATCTAGATTACGTAACAAACAGTTTAAAATATTGAGGACAACAGTTTATAATAACTGGCGAGGGCAAGTGTGATAATAGTTAACATGAGTGTTTTAATACCAAGCTTTTTGTTGTTGCGTACCTATCTATACCCATAATATGAATCCTCTACAAAAAGTTCTGAAACCATGGGGCGTTTTAAGAACTTATAAAGAAAAAGTTTTGGCGCTGTAAAAAAAACGTAATCACTGCAACATTGTGATAACATTATATTATTATGTAATCGTTTTCTGTGTTAGGATGCTATCCCGATCTCGGCTGCAGGCTACAAATGTAGGCTGCACTTGCAGCTGCTGCAAGTAACCTGGCAGCGGACTGGTTTATATGCATTTGCATCACATACATTCCAGTAGCAGCTGCAGGCTGCAAATACAGGCAGCACGTGCAGCTACAACCAGAGTTCGGAATGATATCTCTGTGTTAAGATCACTATGGGACGAAATAAATACCAGCAACAATCAATTCAATAGGTATTAGATCAAATATACTACAGTCAATACAATAAAAATTATTAAACAAGTACCTGATTAGAAAATCTTAACAAAGAGCGAATCATTAATTTTCTTCATATTTTGGTTTCGTAGGTTTACTTCGTAGTAGGTACATAATAAACTGAGGATAGTAATGACAGCTTATATAGATAATCCACTTCTAAATTGCCTTGATAGGCGTTCTATGCAATCGTTAGGTCATCTATCCTGTTACATTGGTATTAAAATTTGGTATTAAAATACTCTGTTGAAGGTCCCGAAGATGATAACCTGACAATTCGACTTGTCAAGTCTTACGTTATTGATGGTTTCATTTGATGAGCGACTTGACGCCCATTAATGGTCCCATCAAGTGCGCACGCTACAGTCGCCTACCGACCGCGGCCGTGACATAAATGAAAATCCTCGCTAAAAACAATCAAGTGCGAGTCAGATTCACGCACGAAGGGTTCTGTATTATATATACAAAATTACGCACTATATGTGTATAATAATATCGAGCAAAAAATCTCATCTGTTGTATGGGAGCTCCACTCAAATGTCAATCTTTACTTAATTTTAAAATTTAAAGTGAACAACTCAATATGTTGTGAGTAGGTATTTCAAGCGTTTACCTGTTACCGTTATTATTAATATAGAGCAAAAAACGGCAAAAAATCAAGTTTTTTGTATGGGAGCTCCCCTTAAATATTTTTTCAGTTCATGGTAGTGTCAGAGAGACACATGGACAGTGGAATCCTATCATTTTTACGCTTTGGATACGGAACCCTAAAATGATTTCCAACACCGATAATGCCTGATCTGCCATATCCATAGCGGTATCTATGATTGTTTAAACAAACGCCCTTTTCGCCATTCTTGTCTTTAAACTATTTATAGTACAGGAGTTCCTATATTATAATAGAACAAAACATATTATTGTCAATACCCATCAAGCCCGTAGTACACTTGACGGTAGCGTCAAGTCAACACGGTAAACGATCAATATTCGCTTCAATCACGTAGACTTGACAACTCGACTTGATCGTTTCCGGGACGTATTAGAATGCTGCAGGGCGTCAATTACGCAATTATAGTTCTTTTGTACGAAAATTAAATCCTATGAACATAAAAAGCATTAGTAACCTTATATTACTTTTTAATTTCTATTTAGAAGATAAAGAAACTCTGACGTAACAAAGATGAATACAATAGTAAAAAACACAATAAACATGAACTGCGATTTAAAAAAAAAACAACGGCTCAGACTGCAGTGATATCCGAACTTTTAAGGGTCTAAACTTTTTTAATTATTGCGAACTTGACCCGATATAAATTTTCTTTAGTCTGATTTCAACTTGTGAAAATTATATCATTTCCCTGCGAAATTCCTTAGTTGTATCTGATGCTGGGACTTTTGAAGGATTTCCGGCTTCACTGTCTAATCCATGGGGTCGTCCATAAAACACGTAATATTGTACAATGCTGAGAAAATATTGAAAGTAAAATTTAAATCTTACAAGTCTTTTCAAAAATTAATTATTTCGACAAGAGCCAAGCTTAGCATTATGGGATTACTTTTAATTAAAAGTAGGTAAGTATTATTACTTGAGGGAATCTAATCTACATAGGTTCCAAATTTATACTCTCGGGTCCTCACTAACTTTATTTGAAAATAAAAATAGATGCTTCTAATGTCATAAATTTTTGGTAATTTGCAGATAAATAACTACTAAATTGTATTGAATATAATCACATTTTTGAATATTTGCCAAATACACATATACGCGGAATAGAACTATGGGACTTAGACAATAATTTGGTTGTTGGTCATGCTATAAATTTACAACGGTTATATTCGTAAGTTTTATATATAGATTAAAGATAGAGGTGCGAAGAACATGAGTTTGAACGAAATGAACTAATAGATATGTTGTTAGTTTTTCATTTTTTTAAGCATTAAACTGTAGATGTTCAAATCTAAGAAAATTTTACTAGAAAAAATTCACACGGACAAGGCAGCAGACGGGACTCGAACCTGCACCCTCCGCTATCCGGGCGGATGCACTGACTATTATGCTACAGCGGCCCTATTGGCCGCGTCAAATTCTTTCTAGTGCATATTTTAGGCTGCAAGGCAGCTAATAGAAATTAGTCGTACTATAAGGATACGCAAATCCACTGCACTTGTTGGACCACCAAATGAATAGACCTTCATTCATATCGCTTTCTTGATTGACACAAATATTTTAGGCAAGCTGTGCAGTGTTTATGGTATACTGATTTTATCATTACAATTTTGTTCATACGATTTTAAAGCTACTTCATTCATGTCGCCTTTTGTTGGCAGATTTCGTTATTCCCAGAGTAGAAGATAAAATATTGTAATAAGCGCTTAAGGTAAGGCTCCTTGTTTTGGTAGATATCTATTTTAAGTAAGGGATATAGTGCATAGCGGATTCCTGCTAGAATTAGAGGAATCTTTTAGAGAAAATCGACGTTTGGTGGAGTTGTGTTTTTGTTGCTGAGCTGAAAAAGGTCCTAGGGTTCCACAGGGTAGGAAAATTGCGTTCAAGTCGGCAAAGTTGAGGGCTAAAGCTACTAATATTTCTACCGCATAGATTAATTTACGACAACGTAATATTATATTATGTAGTCACGAGTTAATAATAAACATTAACTTGTGGCTTTAACAGTTCACTGTTTGCATATTATGTAGGAATCTTGTTATTTTAAATAAATCACAATAAAAAAATGTCTAGTACCCTATCATACCAATAATAATACCTACGTACTTACGTACCTAATATATCTGGCGGATGTAGGAAAGTCATAAAATTCCATTAAAAATATTTTGAGTGGGGGTTTCATTTTACGACATTTTTACGTTTCCTCTGGATATTTATCATGAAATACCACCTATCAAAATGATTTCTCTCTGCGTAAAACGGGGAAGATATTTCCTTGAGTATAATATCTGGTAATTTTCAAGTGCAGTTTAACCAAGACCACAGTCGTTCATAATAAAAAAAAGATATTATATACTGACCATAAGGCGCATTTTCTTTTATTTAACATGATACCTATTTGGGATGGTCGTAGAGACAAAGATATCGCATTTGGTCTAAATAATAGAAAATCTTAGGTACAATTAGAGTTTGATGGCGCAGAAGGAGGCAGCGGAGAGGGAGCGGGAGGAGGACGCTCTAGCCCCCCCTCTCCGGCGTAGACGGGTGGGCCGAAGGAGGCAGGCAGCGGTGACTGCCTAGTACCCTAGCGCAGTCCCCCTGAGGCGCGTCGCCCGGTCCGCTCGTTGGGCCGGGCCTGCCCGGGGACGTTCCAGTGAAGTGGCGCACGCTAAGGTGCGTCGATCCTGAGACGCCCCCATATGGGCGTAGGAGGGTACCGGGGGGTTTTAGTGGATTAGGATCAGTGTGGCTTTCCGCACTGTTCCTGCTTGAGTAGGGTCGGCACTGTTTCCCGTGCCGGCGAGTCCCACACACGCCGTGCGCCTAGTCAGCGTCACGGTATGGTGCGTAACTGCATTTTCCCTCGTCACAAAAAAAAAAAAAGTTTATCTAACAAATTTTAGTAAGCAGTTCAAAATTTAACATATTGAAACTCTCGGCATTCGGCTTGACTGATTTGATATTTTGTATGTTTATTCAGTAGGTCTAAAAATAAAAACGACGGAAACTATTTTTCATATCTCTAAGTGGTAAGGGTGGTAAGGTCCATCCTCATTATTTTATATTTTTTTTTATGATTCGGTATTAAAAAAGCAATCCTAAATTTGAATCCTTCTCACCAGCAACCCCTTTTTAATGACGGTACGAAGTTAGCTGAATGAGTTAGTTATAATATAGATTCCCAAGGCCAACATTCTTCTTTATATTTTATAACAAAAAAAGGAGTTCCATTGGTGTCTATCTTCCAATAATTACCAGACCATGTGAGACCATCACGAAAGAAAAGTGGCGTTAAAAATATATAACAAATGTTGGAGATATGCGTAAAAATCTATAGGTACATTGGTTTGGTTTGTTACAAATCCTAACTATCCTAAGACACAAGACACCATCACCTATCATACTGGACCGGGAGTGCTTAAATATAGAGTACTTTTAAGGAATATCACTGGTTCTATCTTTATTGTGTATGAACAACATAAGTAATTCAAATTCAAGAATTGCTAAATAAGCTAAGTTTTGTTGACCTATCAAATGTTAAGAAAAGCTTTTTGTTTATATGATTTTTTTCGTTTTATTTTATTTGTTTTGAATTGACTTGGCATGCATATTCATCTCATCTATTTGTCATCGTCTCTTCTCATCATCATCGCATCTATTCCTTTTTAATCTGAAAAAAAATCAATCACTACATTTAAGATAAGAAAACAACGAAAATCATAATATCTATATTTTTTAATTGACGATTAAAACAAAAGCTGATTCAATTTACAAGTAAGAAAAGGTTGAAAGAACTGGAATTTGACATCAGAGGTTTGAAACGACCTTCATTTTCAAACCACGAAGAATAAACGCAAACTTCATTTGAATACCTAGTTGATTATCATTCTGAGAACTGCAAGCCGGAGATCACGACCTTACTTCACCCCGCAGTTTGGAAGTAAAATGGGAAACTGATCAATGTCACTTAACAGCTTTATTAGTATAGCTGAGTCTGAACGCACCTTGGAAAAGGAGTAAAATAAGGGTACCTACATAATACTCTATACTATTACTCTATATCTATATAAAATAGTATAAATAAATACTCTATATCTATATAAAATAGTATAGTTTCGTGCATTAACCCGTAAAAACTAGTTTTATTTAATGAGTGATGTGCGTGAAAACCTAAGAAACAAATAAATAAATATTTCCAACACTTACACCAATTAGCCTAGCCCCAAAGTAAGCACTATAAGGCTTCTGTTATGGGATGCTAGGGTAACGGATAGAATACATATACAGTACATATATAAGTATGTTTATATAGAAATACATATGAAACATCCATGACTGGAGTACAAATGCTCGTATTCATCACACAAACATCGGCCTCCTCCGGGACTCGAACCCGGGACCTCTCGAGTCGGCGACACCATGAAACCCGACATACAAACCACTCGACCACGGAGGTCGTTTAAATAGCGTATATAGCAAGCCATAATAGAAAAAGAGTGAAAATTTGTCGGTGACGTTTCGACTGAGCTTGGAATATACCTACAATTAGCATAATATAAACGAACCTTTATTGGAAAGGAGTGAAAATGAAGGTGCGTTTAGACTACGCTATACTAATTGCGCTATATAATAGTAAAGTACATTTATCAAGCTATGATGGAAAATGAAACAAAATAAATCGGTGGCGTTTCGTATTAGTTAGGTATATTAGGTATATTTCGTATTAGCTACCTTCTTTCATACTATAGCGTAATCTAAACGCACCTTAATGGAAAAGGAGTGAAAATTATCCGGTGGCGTTTCATTCGTCCAGGTCCAATCTAGCTGGCCGCGCATCCCCGCCCGGGCAGGGCACAGGGCACACGGCACAGTCGCGCCACAGCCGCCGCGCCGCGTGCCGCCTTCGCACCGCCCCGCGCCACGCCACTACGCGAACAACTTTTCCGAATTCGCGCCAATTTGTGAACGCCAAAGCGATTTCGTGTTTGGAACGCTGTGACGTGCATTGTGTGTAACGGTGTTTCGGAGTTAGACAGAAGAGTGATTTGAGTGTGAGTATTAATTTCTTATTAAAAAGCTTTTTAGAATTGTTGCGGTTATTGTTGAGCGTTCGATCAGTGTGATGAATCTTCAAATTAATAATGTGCATTGAACATAATTAAAAATATTTTTTTTTCTAGCACAAAACTTTTAAATGTATTAATAAATAAAGTATACAGATCAGAATGAAGATGCATTTATGGATCAGACAATTAACAAAACATACCAAAGAACCTAGAGTGCAATATGCGGTCTTCAGCAAAAATAGATACGGATTTTTATATCAATCTGCTTCACATATTGATGTTTTTACAGTAAAAGTATATAACGATGGTAAAATGCTGCGAAATAAACCAGCAAAATTGAATTGTTCGCGTACTTACCATATAACAATCTCATCTTAATCTTAAGACACTGTCATACTCAATAAAAATAACAGAGCACGTAAACCCTTTACGTTAAAATAACCTAAAAGATAATGAACCACTCTGTCAACACTCGGCGAGAGCGACTCCGTCGAGTTTTATACCTAGTTGCTGAATAAAATTGAAAATACTGAGTTACCACTACTATTTTCCCGATTCTAGCAAGATTGCTGACAAAGAATACATGTTTTACCATGAGATCTTTCACTTTTGCGACAAAGTTTCGAGTTTCGGACCAGTGGTAAGACTTGCATACGTAGGCGCGAAGGTCGCATCCCGTAAACGGCAATATTCCGCCCTCACTGTGGAAATTTCGGCGTGTTTTCACATAAATTCTTATCGCGAGACTCGGCTTATATTAGCGGGAGCGTGAACAATTAGACTTATGTATCTCCTCTCCGTTGAATAGGTACTATCTGGGATCGCCCGTGAAGATATGCGCCGCGTCACCGTGTCGCATTTTATGAAAGCTTTTGTTTCATGTTAAATTTTCACATTCAATATGGGTGCCAGTCTTTGTACTGGGAGCTATAAATAACATAGAACTTCATTTTTTATGTGGTTACTACTACATAAAAGTAGGAGTCAGTGTAATTTTGTAAACGATTTGTAACTATTATTCTCATAACCAATGCATTCATCATCATCGTCATCAGCCTATTAATGTCTCCACTGCTGGGGCACAGGCCTTCCCTATGGATGGAATAGGGAGATTGGGCCATGACCCACCACGCGGGCCCAGTGCGGATTGGTAACGACTGCAGATGCAGCCGGGACCAACGGCTTAACGTGCCTTCCGAAGCACGGAGGAGCTCGAGATAGTAATTTTTGGTCACCCATCCAATGACCGACCACTGCGAAAGTTTCTTAAATTCAACGATCGCAGCCGAACGCGCTAACCACTTGCGCCATCGAGCTCCTCATTATAAATCGTAAATTATGATGTTTCTTAAAGGTGACAAATGTTTTGATGCTCTGCTAAGTTTGTAAAGCATCGACATATAAATATGACAGACAATAACTGGTTAACAATCCCTAGGCATTAAAACTTGTACTTTTATTAAAAAATAATGACATGTTTATTCAAAAAATGTGTCCAATAATATTTAATAATTTCGTTCATTCAAGTATTATACTGAAGTAAATAGATCCCATTTAGATTTAAATGGAGTTGAGTTCTCAGAATTACTAAATGTTTCAGGCTGCTTCATATTATCCCTAAGTACTTTAAATACGTAAAGGCACCGTCTTAATTAAAGTAGAAAGTCATTGTCCGGGCCGAACAGAGGTGATTCTACCTTTAGCAGAAGTTACTACGCAATTCAAATAACTTGCTTTAAGGGTAACCTGCTATGTCAGTCTTAAAAGTAACCTCACTAATACTTTTGGGAATAACACTTTGACCTATATCACTACTTAAAAAAAGCTGTACGCTAACGAGAGTTGTAGCGCAACCTTTTCAACACTATACCGTCAAATATTTTAGCATTTTTATGTAAGTATAGCAGAAAAATGGTTTAAAAAACTAAAAACATGCTTTATTTACTGCACTAAAAAGCCAAAAAGAAATAAAATATATTCTCTGTTTACTTCATTAGGATCTTAGAGTAAGCCATGCATATATTTTATTTTAACACATATATAGATATAATTGAAAAAGCGTTGGGCCTATTCATTGCAATATTTATCAAATCAATTAATAAATTACATAATGCGTAATGCTTAACAATTCACTTAAAATTTAATAATGAAGCGGCCCACTCTTTTTCAATTTTATATATATATATATATATATATATATTAAAATAAACTATGAACATGGCTTACTCTAAGACCCTTATGAAGTAAACAGAGAGTATATTTTGTTTATTTTTGGCTTTTAAGTACAATAAACAAAGCGTGTTTTTAGTTTTCTAAACTATTAATTTATTTTACTCTTTTTAGTTTCAGTCATGAATCTAATGAGCACAAACTCGATATGTTTACTAGTAGGCAGTCCAAGGTTCCATCAGCCACCTTCCAATCCATCGTCAAGTCCTCGTCAACAGGCGAAATGAATAGAATATGTTAAGGCGAATCTAATGAGCGCAAACTCGATATGTTTACTAGTAGACAGTCCAAGGTTCCTTTTCTGTGCTGGCCATAAGAGTAAAAGCCTTTCGAAGACGTCTTCTTTTATAATTTGCCAGAAAACAATATTGTATTGGTAATAGAGAACTCTCGCGGAAGTTGTATTGTTAAAAATACAAAGAGTCTTTATTGCGGGGTTCATCATCAATCATCAAATCAACAGCCCATTTTAGTCCACTGCTGGACATAGGCCCCTCCAAATGCACGCCACTCGGATCGATCTTGCGGGGTTCATTTAACAGGTATTTACTTTTAATGGGCCTGGTATTGCTGTAACACGGAATTTTAGCTAGTAATACTGGTATAGAAAAAAAAGTATTAAATACTGTTAATATTTGAAAAATTACAAATGTAAAATATTGATAGGAATATATTTTAATTTTTTAATTACATATAAAAACAAAAAAAAACTCTTTTATCATTTGGGCTATTCACTGACTCGACACAAAAGACTGGACACATGTGTGTCCAGATGGTGCAACTCAAAATTAGTATCACTTATTATTACGTCATGTGGAAACGCCAAGATTTTTTTTATGTGTGTCAACATAGTGAAACTTAAATCACTTTATGTTTTCGCCAACTGAATACATTCAGTTATTTTTATTACAAAAAGGGTATAGTCAGGTTAATGAAATTATTCAGCGAGGTGATTTCCTGAAAGATCTGCCTCAACTTTCTGCATCAAAAACCCTATTAGCTTCTAATTGAGTCGATCTAATACATGATAAGAGGTTCTGGGTTCATAGAAGAACTGAAAAGGCTGAAATGCAATCCATGTATTTGTTTCTATATCACCAGGAAGATTGCAGCCAGATAAATAGTATAATTAACATTATAAATAATTAAGAAAGGACGTGTTTCCTACAAATATAATTGACCCCTGTACGAGCCACCAATATACCCCAATGTGAAGATGGCTGATGTGACAGGTAAAACTGCTGCACCAGCTTTCTTCGTGTCTGGACTCGTCGGACTTCGTGACGTGTCCACCACCATTTAGCAGTAGAGCATTATCTGACTTTATAATAAATAGCTGTCACAGCGAATTTCGTACCGCCATAAAAATAGGGGTTGGTGGTAGAAGGGTGAAAATTTAGGGTTGTATGTATTTTTGTATGAACAAAAAATTATGTCCAAAATAAATTAAGGGTAGACTTAAGACTATTTAAGACCACTCTTAAAATTTAGGATGATGAAAAATAGATGTTGTCCCTGACATCTGATGATTCTCAGACCTACTGAATATGCATATAAAATTTCACGAAAATCGTTCGAGGCGTTTCGGAGTAGTTCAATTGCGCACACCGTGATACGAGAATTTTTATATATTAGATAACAAAAGAGGTAGGTAGCTTCACAATTTCTATCATAAGGGGACCTAACTTCTTGAGCGCTTGTTTATTCTACTTCCAACTAATATTATAAATGTGAAAGTTTGTATGTTTTTTACTCAATGACGCAAAAATTATGAACAGATTTAGATGTACTTTAGTACGTATATAGTTTAGGACCTGTAGGATGATTCTGTAAAATAAAATTTCACTTCACTTATCACTTCCGATTTCGGTAGCTGCTATTTTAAACATTAGTATGATATGCATTACGCCATTACACGGCAAAATGACGCTGTCTGTAGAATCATCTAGTATCAGATATTTGATATTTGTCAGAAATCGTAATAGAGATTGCATCTTACATAATACCAATTCTGGATTGAGACATAGGATACCCTTTATACCTGAAAAACGTTACGTTACTGTGGGTTTTAAAAAAAGCCAAAGTAAAAGCGGATGAAGTCGCGGGCGGCCACTAGCCATTAGTATTTCATAAAATAAAATAGCCGAGTGAGGCAAATTAAAGAGATATGATATAAGAGACAAACTACATAACTCTACTGGAACTCCCTAACCAACACGTTGGACAATGGAGGCTTTTAACTAAGTAATTAGTATTCCTCACTCAGAGAGTGCAAAGCAAATGTGGCTTTATCGGAGCACCCACAGAACGTGCCCGTCGAGTAAATTTTTAAATTGAAACTAGCAAAGTAGATTACGATTCTTCGGGGAAATCTCAATACTCTAGTATCTGGATTTTTTTATTCTTTGCTGATTTTATAGAATTGGATTACGCAGGAGATTTTTTGGTAAGAAATTATCGAAGAAACTTTATGCAAATAGTTGAAGTTAATGAGGATTAATACGCATTCAATTCTTTTTCATTAGTCATTTAAAATAATTATATACTGTATGTTCAGATTCATGCTATAGAAAGTAATGAGTTCTGTGATTAAACTAATTGTAAAAAAAATGTAATCTAAAACTCTTATTGGAAGAATACTTGATCTGGAGTCTATTGAGAAACTTTGACTTATTTTAAACTCAAAGCTTACATATCTTATTCAAATCGATCATTGTTTTTTTTTTGTAACATACCTATAATTTATTCATTTTTCTTTATAAGTTTTAATAGAGTTAGGAAAAGTATCATGTCTTATGTAAGTCGTCCACTAAACAAAAAATTATAAAGGGAATATTTAGTTTTCTGAGCAACCATGAATCTAAAGCCACATTTTACTTGTGTAGTTTAGTGAAATACTGTCAGTAAATAACACAAGAACTAAATATAATCTTTCTAAGTGTTAGTAAAGTACGTGTTAGTTAGTTTCGATGGAGTTGCCATGTCATCGGATAAAAGCTCCTAAACAAAAAAGATAATAAAAAAGAGAATTATTTATAAATTAAATTTTATTATTGTACAAATACTAAATTGTAGAAACCGTTTGGTATTGGTAAAACAGTCCTTCGGCAGTGAAACAAAAGTCATAAGTAAACGCTTATATAAAACCACCCCGGAAAACGGGCTTTAGCAACCAAGGGGAGATAATGGAAAAATCGAAGACGGTTCTGATAGCCATACCGTAAACCGAGTACTTTAGGAATATTTTAAGGATTGTTTCAAGCACTGGCTTAAGTGCATCGAAGACAATGACGAATATTTTAAACGAGACGATATAGATTTGCTGAATGAACTCTTATTTTTATTATATATTCTTTAAATTTTTGGATCACATTATGAGTAATATTATATGCTAGTGCCATACCTATTAAAACCTTTTTGAAAGTCGTTCTGCAGTCGTAGATCTAACATAATATCTATCATATTTATATTACTGCGACCGCAGTATTTCATTGCTACATTTGCTTTAAGCTAACGATGAGATGTAGGGCACAGCGAATTTCCCCTCGAAGTGGAGCACCCGTCTGGGTAGGCAACCTCCACCTTACTGTGAGTATTAGGGGTTTGGGTTAAGGCCGACAAGGTGAGGATGGCTGGAGCGGCACACCTCCTGCCGAATCATCTATCTTCGCGACTGGACACCACTTACACTTAACATCTGGTAGGCTGGGGTAATTTGTTGCGCCTCATATAAAAAAAGGCTACAAGTCGTGAATTTTTTATCGTAGTTTTATGTGATCCGTGACAATTAAACCGTGATTAAAAACACGTACATTTTGCTTTATACCGGTTTTAGGCATAGGTATATTGATTTTCAAAAGTCACATCGTATACGCAAAATTTTCTTCGATATATTGAATCGCTGAGTATAATGCTGAGCTCTTAAGTCTTCGCGTCATGCATGACAAAGTGAATTGCTGTTTGTGAAACATTGAATTGCCAAATATCAAAGCTGCGCCAAAAATTTCGTGTTACATAAAGATTTAGCCAAAAATATTGCATCCGAATTCCTTGCTTGAATAACACTGAATGTATTTCGAATTTCCTGAATCACATTCAAAAGGCAGAACTAAGCCGCAAAGGAGATCGTTTATATTGGATGAGTATGAGTAAGGTATAGCTTCAGTACTAGGTATAGTTCCCTAGTTATGTTTATTTAAATCGTTATCAAGACGCGAAAATAATTACAAATTTATAAATATTTATTCTTATATTGTTAATTTATATTAAACTTTTGCATTAATAAAGGAATTCCCTAATGAAAGAAAAGCCAAAGTTTTAGAAAACAATGTGGGTTTCTCTATTGTTATTTTTAACTATAGGTAGGTATATGTCTGATATTTATTTCGACAGAATTCTGACAACTGTAATTTTTTGACACTCCAGATATCATTAACCCTTTCCGTTTCTTCTTTTTTATTACATTATCATATTCATCAGGACAACTCCTGATGAATAAATCATTAACGTTCTATTTTACTCAACGCAAACTGGTTATCATCATCGTGATTTCAGATCTACTTGACATTGGGGGAATTCTTTGTTGACATTAGGGAATTCGTTGTGTTTATTCATAATAGCAAAGGCTATCTTTCTACCACCAACACCTATTTTTACAGCGAGACAAAGTTCGCTGGGCCAGGTAATTTATCAATATACTTTGCAAATTATATTGACTGACTTCACTCTGTTGATGAATTACGTGATTTCACAATAACAAACTTAAACGTCTACGTACCTCTAAGCACCTGGAAAAAGCTTAAGTATTTTACGAAATATTCTTCAGTTTTATGATATCGCAATCTCGTTGGGCGCGCTCCAAAATTATTTATTAACCTAACTTGGATCGCAAAGAGTAAAATATGCGAGGGCGGGTAACTAATTAATCTTAAACCTAGGGAATAAAAAAACATAGGCATGTGGGCCTATCCATAACGGCGGGCGTTATTGCGGCATCTGTTCACATCGGAATCTGAGTAAGGGCAGTTTTCCTCAATATTTCCCCAGCAATTTGGTAAAAAATCAAAGGGATTCTTTTATATGGCCACCTATTTAGTTGATTACACACATTGAGACCGGTACTACATAAGGTTTTTATATTAACTTTAAGTTTAATCTAAGTTGATTGTAACTAAGCAACGGTATAAATCCTACTAAAATTATAAATGTGAAAGATTGTAAGTGTGTATGATTGTTACTCAATCACACAAAAACTAAACTGAACGAATTTGGATTAAATTTGGTACGTAAATATTGACTAGGAGTGTTAGAAAAATACTTTGTTGTAGCTGTGAATTGAAGTCCACATAATAGTAACTATTTAAATAAAGTATGAACATGGATGATTCCACACCCGAATCGGATTCTCCGTTCAGGGAATTACCCAATTCTTTACAAAAACACAAAAAAACAAACAAAGTGAAACAACACTACTTTTTGGCGGTATTTTTTTTGTCACCCAGTAGGGGCACCCACTGTGTGGGATATGGTGGTCCCTTTTTTTTTGTGTTTGGAAAATGCGTGACTAATACCCGCCCCTGGGTGAGAGACGGGGTTATGTGGGACTCATCCTCCCCCACATCCCGCCCACCCGCTCAGCCAAACTGGCTCAGTGGCTGCTCGGGATGAGGGGGCGGCCCTACCCACTAAAAACCCAACAGTGCTCCCTCGCCTGCCGGAACGGGTTTCGTGGGATCCAGGTGACTCTCCACGTTACCCCCGGCAGGGGTTCCTCCTCCTCCTGGCGGTCGGGGGGATGCCCGGGAGAACCAAGGCATCCCCCCTCGACGGGTGAGACTGCAATGTGGGTGACGGACCACCCTGTCCGCCGTCCGCTAGCCTCACTAGGGTGGAAAGAGGCGGTTGTACCGCCGCCGCCTTCCACTCCGCCGTCGGCGAAGTAGAGGGCAGGCCCGGGCGTCTTCCTCGCGGGCCCTCTCCGCTGTCTCCTTCTGGAGGATGACTTCCTCGCAGAAGGAGACTACCGCAGTCCAGGATCTGTCGCTGTCCAGCATCGCTTTAACGACGCTGGGCAGCGAGAGATCCCGTCCTATTGCCATGACCATATTATGGCGCTGCCGAGACCACGACGAGCACTCCTCGAGGGTGTGCTGCGCCGTGTCCTCGACAGCGCCACAATGATGGCACGACGGGGTCGCTTCCCTCCGTATGCGATGCAGGTATCTGCCAAAGCATCCGTGCCCTGACAGCACCTGCACCAGACGGAAAGTCAGTGACCCATGCCTCCTCTCCCTCCATTGGTTGAGCACTGGTCGCAGCGCCTCCAGGGTCCTGGTCCCAAACTGTTGTGACCCTAGCTCCTCGGTCCACTCTTCCAGGACGAGCTCCTCCAGCCTCGGCCTGTGGGCGCCAGTCGCTCCCCTCGCTGCCGGGCCTCCGCCCTTTCCCAGTATAGGCGGGACAGCGCCTTCGCCTCCAGCGCCCACGGGGGAGAACCTGTTATTGCGCAGGAGGCCGCAAACGATGTGGTGCAGTAGGCTCGCGCAGCCCTTTGCGCCACTACTCTCTGCGGCCTCCGCAGCAAGGCTTCGCGCCTATACAGTCTGCCCAAATGGGTGCCCCATAGAGAGCCATGCTCTTGATGACCCCAGCGTACAGTTTCCGACAACTGGCGCTGGGGCCACCAACATTCGGCATTAGCCTGCCGAGTGCCGCCGCTGCACTGATCAGCCTTGGGACCAACTGCTTAAAGTGGGTGTCAAAGCGCCACTTCGAGTCTAGCACCAATCCCAGGTATTTCAAGGTGGACTCTATTGGCACTCTGGCTTCGTCCACCTTGACATAGGCTTCGGCCGGTGGCTTGCCCCTAGAGCTATAAAACATTATGGCCCTTGTTTTTCCCGTAGCCACCTTAATCCCCAACATTTCTATCCTCCTCACGATCAATGAGGCACTTGCGGACCCCAACCGCCGAATGTCCTCGTAAGTCTTGCCCCTAACAGCGATCAACGTGTCATCCGCATAGCAGATGATCGTCGTTCGGGGCAAGAGCGTCCCCCGGAGGACCCAGTCATAGGTGAGGTTCCAGAGCAGCGGGGGATATGGTGGTCCCTACCATCAGATGGGTTATTTGCCGTAATGGTAGCTTTGGTTACTATGATGATATTTATGGACAACATTCCCAGCAAACTTCTTAAAGTTATCTGCTAATATTAACTATAGTATCATCAATGTATCCTAAAGTAAGGATATTTATGTACTTTATACATGCTTTTCATCTTCGTCTTTGCTTCATTATCCTGAAAGGAATATTCTGAATGCCTGCACGTAAAGAATGCGAGTATCTAGCCAATGTTATCAAAGACTGTGTAATAATTCATTATAATAACAAAAACGAAGAACAATGAACGAGTTTGCGTAAGCTGAACGGGAGGTAAAGTCGGAATCCTTGGATTTATGCGTGTCGTAATATTTTACACAAATTCACAATTATAACCATTTGTCATGGCACAAAAACTGTCAGACAGTCGCCGGCTGGTAGTGCAAGGTATAATTACTAGGCCTATCATGAGAGCTATGATACATATGTATACTTATGGCTGTCTTCAATTTTGTATTGCTAATGAAAGTAAAGGGAAAATTGACTGACAAAGATTGGTAAATATTAATATTGAGCACACGTATTATATTCTTGTTGGTTTTCGTTTTTGTGGTTGTTAAAGACATATTTCTTTATTATATCCGTTAATTGGTGGCCAGAGTATAAAATCTACCTGAATTGTTTCAAACTTTCTTCGCCAATAACATTGTTAGAGTTATTAGCGTTGTTGCGTTCATATAACTTGTTTTTTGCGAGTTGTAAATATTTTCGCATTGTTGCAAGTACCTTGATTACGGAGTAACTAAAGTAATTGCGAATAACATGTTTTAGCAGATATATCAGTCTACCCTTTAGAGTCTGTGCGGAAAGAAAATGGGCGTGGCGAAAAACGGAACTCACATAAAGATTATTATTTGGCAATCAAACCCAGTAATCTGTAAAACGTCAAAGTTTTGTATTGATACGCATTTGTTTGTTGTTGTGATTTCTTGCGGTTTTTTGTATTTAATCATGTCTAAAAGGGATAAAACCTTACAGATACGTTAGAAAAGCACTACAGTGCCCTCCAATCTAAATCCTATTTCCTTTCCGTACATGCTCTTGCGTTGTTTTTTATTGCGCATTTTATTTTTATTTTTCTAATGTTTGCATATACAATACACTAGATTCCAGACACTAGACAATTTAAATCAACCCTCGCGATTGAAATTCTTGTTGTTTTTGAGTTATTTTAATCGGTCTCAACAATCAAGGTTCATGGTAGCAATCCCGTTAATAACTTTAAGAATTTCTTAGCTTGAAAACAAATAAATTTATTTGTCGTCAATTTATTAAAGACATTACCAAAATAATAATAACCTTAATGTAACATTATTATGATCATTAAGATCAATATCAAAATTTAAATTGGCTCTCCTCGATAATGACTTTGACCCCATCTCACAATTTCCATTTGGAAGAAATTGGCGAATCCCTCCGTTCGAAATTCATATACGCTTCTAACCCCTTGGGAAATATGTAAACATGCAAAAAGGCTCACTCTCAAATGACCCCACTTACTGGTACTTTAACCTAAATTTCAGTTCAGGAGCGCTCCTAAACGATGCGCATAATTTTTAACTCAAAGTAAATGAAAGGTCCAAAAGCATAATATCTATATTTACGTGGCTTTTAACGCATGCCTTGTTGAGGTAACGACAACCTTGAGTGTCTATAAAAATGCTAATAGTTTTTATGTGATGCCTTTCGGAAGTATAAAATAGAAGAGGTTAAATCTTTCTAATCTAAGAAGACTTGCATTGCCATTGTTTTTAATTTGCAATATATGTGAAGCAAATGCAGAAATTTAGGCTGAGAAAAATTAAGACGGCATTTTGATTAATAGCAACTGAATACCAACATATTGGTTTTATATATTTTGTATCAGCTATCTTCGCATCTGGACTTCACCCTCACTTAACATCAGGTGGGGTGGAGTCATTTGTCGGACCTATCTATATAAAAAAAAAACAGTTTGAAAGTAGTTACGCAAAAAAGCTACCCTTTCTTGAGGGATTGAAAATATTTTTTTACAATTTTCTTTAGTCACTTCATTATGAATCGTTTTGTATTTATTCAGTGACCCTAAATGAGAAACTTTTTTGTTCAGATTTTTCGAATAAAGTAAACCAAGTAAGGCATTTAACAAATTCATTCAGTGGGGGAATTCGATTTAGGTAACCGACTGGAAAAACGAGATAAGCAGAGCGAGCCCATACGTATTTCAAAGAGCTAATAAGGCATTTTATTCAATCACATATTGAATTTATATTCCGTCGAATAATTGATTCGTAGAGTGTAATGTAGTGCTTTTCTATAATCATCGTTGGAAATTCAAAAACTTCGAATTTGAATCCAAAGTGTATATTTTGATTGACATTCACCGAACTCGATTGATGATTCAAGATTATGGCTGGCCTTACACAATCTGAATTATAATTTGGATTCATAATAATAATTCAAAGCGCACAGAATTGCGTATAATTTCACTACAATCCACACACACTCGCATTTTGATTATTTCAGATTATGAATGTTTTAGATTGATCTTACAGAATGAAAAATTCATCATATGAAAATTAAGTTTATGAATTAAAAAAACAAACAGAACCAGACTATGAATTTGTCAGTTAATATAATCTCTTCCATATTTAATTGACACTTTACAGTATAGTTACCTATATTAAAGACGTTCACGATACAACTGATGAAACCATAAAACAACATCAAATTGAATTTATAAGACTTGTGTTAGTCAAAACACCGAAATTCAGATTACCTATGAATTCAAATTACGGATTCTGATTCTGATTCGTGTAAGGCCAGCCTAACGGTACCATTGCGTATGTTTGCGGATTGAATACGAAATTAGGGTAACTGTGAAGTGAAATGAGAGTTGGTATGTTAATTTGAAAGAATTTTCAAAATAGTTAAGTAGTCATAATTACGTTATGTACAGAGCGTATCGAAACAGAAGTCTAAATAATTATTTTTCACGAGTAAGGACATATTTATGTCCTTACTCGTGCAAAATTTAATAATACTTAATAATTATTATTTAATAATACTTCTAATCAATGACAGAAATATGTACTTGATTATTAAACTTGATCAATCTCTTTAACATAATAATGCATCATAAGTATGCAAAATAACTGTGGTTGAATTATTAACAGAGTAATAATTATATTGCGTAAAATACATTTATAAAAAATAGTAAACTCCAAGTGGTTTAAAAATTAGTTAGGTATAACTAATTGCGTAAAAGATTTTAAGAGAATTTATTAATTTATTACTTCCAAAGGGATCAGTATAATTTCAATTTTGATTAAAAACGAAATACTTTGTGAACATCTGCGGGATAAAGTTCGGCGAAGACGGTGAAGTTCTATATTGACTTTAATAAAAATGTGTCTCGGAAAATTACGAGCCGCCGTTCCCGCTGCTGTTATAATTTTGACAATAAGCAACGTACACACGTTGTTGCTTAACTTCATTCTCTCTTAATCATAGGCGGCTTTCCCTGTAGATAATGAAACTCATGTTTAACTCTATCTATTTATATCCTACTAATATTATTTATGTGAAAGTTTGTATGTTTGTTACTCAATCATGCAAAAACGAACAACAGATTAGGATAAAATTTCGTACACATATACATAGTTTATGACCTGGATTTAGGCAGGATACTTTTTAGGGTTCCGTAGTCCTGACAAGTAATACTTATAGTTTCGTCATGTTTGTCTGTGCTCCCCGGTTTTGTTTGGAGACTATTAACACTAGAGAGCTGTAATATTGTGAAGTTATGTTTATAGATCACGCCAACAAAATGGTAGATTTTTTGTTTTTTTTTTTTGTTATTTTCCCTATATGTAACCAGGGGATGATTTTTTCATCATCAAACCCATCGTGTGAGATATCGTTGAATAAGTCTTTAAAAATTACTTCAGGGTTTCTCAGACCATTTTTCGATTTAGGGATTAGTTTGCGAAATATTGTGCTTTTAAAGTGTTACAACTTTAAAGTGCTAATTTTTGTTTGAGCAGGGTGTCATCCCCCGCCCCTGTAAAGCTTAACTATTGGCTCGAAAAACCTAGAAAAAATCTTGATGATAGTACTTTTCATGAACTTTTAAGGAAAAGTATAACGGTTAAGCAAGATTTCTTACTTTAAGAGTAATAGTCGTTCAACTTTGGTTAAATAAAATTTCTTACTGTTTAAAAACATTGCAACAAAATCAAAAAAAAAACATTTACAAACCGCAATAAAATATCATTAAAAACGCTACCGCGAATACCAACGACTTCTGAGTCGAGCTAACGGTACGTTTTTATAAAAAATATAAGCACTTGAAAGTTAATTGTTTTTTCTAATTTCCGATATAGAAAATAAAGACAACATAAAGAAAACATTAAGAATAATATTTTTTTTGTACAGATAGAACTTTAACTGAATTACATTCACTTACAGGTTATCGTTAGTATCGTTACATATCACAGAAAACAGGAATAATTTGTACGATTCTTACCCCAAACGGGCTGATTATCTTTTAAAAAACCTTTAGTCTTGCAGAAAACCCCCAAAAGTGATAATAGCCACGATCGCACGTATCTACTTAAATCGTAAATAGGTGCTCGGTCATAAACACAAATCTGCAGTAAGTCTTAGATACACGTCCCTCTTTTATTATCCACCATTCTATTTCACTAGGGCACCTCAGCCTTGACGAGCGGAATGAGACAGAAGGATGTAAACTGCGGAGACCTAATAAATAATCCTCGAGTTATCTTGTGTTTAGCATGGCCAAACCTCTGACGTTTGCAAGGTTCAGTATCTACGAAAAATAAGTATCTTATATCTACTTAAGCCTTCTTTCCACCACTCGCCTAAGAGGATTGAACTAGAGATGTCTAGCGGAGCGGACCGGAGTCATTAATGGACTCGCTCTGCTCGCGGTGGAAAACCCCCAGTTGGCAACTACGAGTAAGTGCAGCTACAAGCTACAAATCTTCTTTAAAATTTCCTTTATTTTTATTACATATTATTATAAATAAATAAATATTTCTAGCACTCAGATCAATTAGCCTAGCTCGAGAATAAGTACTCTAAGGCTTGTGTTAACTATTATGGGATATTAGAATAACGAAAAGAATACATAATATATTAAACTGATAGAAAAATAGACAGACAGAACTTTCAGAAGTTTGTTAATTGTATAATTTTAGGCCTAATTCAGATAAGCGCTAGTTTATTAGGGATTTTATATTCTCCTAGTGTCCTAGCAAATGTAATCAACGGCAAAGTTTAGTAATAAATTGGGATATAATAAAGTAATCACCACGAATAGTTCAACTGCAGATTTACCATCATTGAAATTAATACAGCTACGTGCTTACAGTTTGTGAATTACGATTCGGGAGCGATTATAAGTTTCTCCATTAATTTTATGTTCAATTCCAATTCAATGCACTGGAAATGCAGTTTAGGGAATACTTGAATGGACATTTATTTCACAGAGATTTAAGACCATTAAGTTTATTTAATTTATATTTAGTTTTAGTGGTATAATTTTATTTCTTGACTGATAGCGAATGATTAAGTTAATATTCAGTACATTAGCTGCAAGCTTTTTCGCGCTACTGTGACTAGAGATTAATATTTATTATATTTTCTTAATAGTAGAGGATTTGATAGCATGAAAAGGAAAAGGAACACTTTTCTGTAAAAGTAGATATGGATATAATATTATCATAATTAGTTTTAGATCTCAAAGGATTCACTTATTTGGATAATAAAAGTATCAAGCATATAGATTATCATATATTATTTACGCGAAGTATTATTAGCAAAAGCAAATGCACAGCTATGCGAACCTATAAAAAATCCTAGTAAATCAGTTTCAACCTACGTGTGATAATGTTTCTTCCTCATTAATATACTGACAAATAATTCATAATTATAACTTCAACAAATAAAATTCAACATTACCTTGAACGCCACATTAAGTAGAAAAAGCGCCTGCGTTGTGGTAATCAAAAAAATTTAGCACTTCAAATGAAATGTTTTTCTACTGCTGACGGTGAGCGACATAATATTAACGAGAGCTCGAAAGAAACTCTACACGAGGAGCATATTCTATGTACCTACTTTATTTTATACAAAGCCGTCAACGAAACAAAATATTTTATTATTTACATTTCAGAGCACCGAAGATATTTCGCGGCTGCGATGAAAGATATGAGGTGCATACGAATGCACTCGCCCGCCAGACAATGTAGCGATGACAGTATTTCCGAATGTTAACTAGCACACAATCAGATATACGCACAAGTATTTGGAACGAGTACAAAAGTTTTGATGTGTCCTTAATGTTTAGATTGCATGAGATAATTCATTATGTTGAACTGTCGTTATAATAAGATAAACTGTATTCCTGGTAGCGCAATATTATATAGACCACGCACGGTGGATTGTCTGTTCATCGAGATTTAACATTTACGTTAATAGTATTTTTTTATTTGTATGTAATTTTTTTGTACCTTCACGTGTACACGCATGGTAGTTAGAGGAGCTGGCGAACAGAACGGTATAATTACATGAATTTCAATTTTACAGGAGCTGTATAAACTGAATGACATATATAACAGTGAACTTTTGGCATGGTTTTTAATTTATAAATTTAGTAATTTTAAAGCTGTTTTAGGCGGCTTTCATTGAAAATTATTTAGGGTTTCAATCTCAACGGGTCCGAAACCTCCGCACTTTAAAAAAATGTAGTTTAACCAGATGCGTAATTATACCGTTTTGTTCGCCAGCTCCTCAGTTGTGACTTTCAGATAATATAAATAGAGTCGTTCAACTAGCTCAATGCATTTGAGTGAGATTACAATGAAAATAGGCTTATTCTGGTTTATGATTTAGAACTATTAGAAATCCATGCCAGAATTGGGAACTGTTTGAATTATTTTAAGTATAATTTTTGTGTAAAAATTATAAGTATAATTAAATAGCATATTTTCACTACATTTAAAGTGTAACGGGGTTAATTTCAATGTCTAGCGCGCGCGGAAATTATATATACGGTAACATAGTTCACTGCGGGAAAGGGAAAGGATGAACACATTGATTTATCATTAGATATCGCATCCGTTGGACAGGGTCAGAGAGATCATTTCCTGGCCAAACACAGATCCTTTATCCTCTTTGTGTTGCACATCTTCTGAGGAAATGACTACATATATAAAACCATGAATTAGCGACTGTCTTGCGAATCCGTGGCGTTTGGTAATTTATGATATCTTAACATGTAAGAAAAGAAAATTATAAAAAAATAGTTTCTTTTCGATTTTTAGGTGACTCTGATCCTCTCCTCACTACCCCTGGACCTCTACAATTTCAACATTTGGATTTGATATCAAATTCGAGTCCAGCAAAAACTCCGAAAATAATTTTTTCCACTGTTTAAGATGACCTTGACTCTCCCACTGGACTGTCCCACAACAATTTCAAAAATTGAATCTGAAATTAAATTTAGATTCAAGAAAAAAAGAAAGCCGGGAAGTTTAAAATTTTTCCTCTACAACAATGAATATTACAGTAAAGAGGTTTTATTAATTTGACGATGTATTGACACGTTAATTGAAGCATCCTGGCATGACTATACGTTCCAAATTTAAATATTAGGGACAACTCAACGAAATACAAACGTACAAGACCCACGTTATAGATTCAAAAAGCGTATGATAGAAAACTATTAAACACAATAATAAAGTAAGTGACCTTCGTCACTTTGTTCTAAATGATTCGGCCACATACATCTGTTACATCATATGTACTACCTTAAGGGAATACATAAAATATTACTGTGTTAGTTTGTTGATAAATAAAGAAAATATTACTAGGAAAAATTCCACTCCAGCTTTCAGACGGGATTCGAATAATCTTGAACTAGTTATATATATATATATATATATTTAAGCATTTAACTGCTACATGTATAAATCTTGAACTTGTAATAACACCGTGTTTTGTACAAATTACTCAAATGACATTGTAATTATTGTAATACAACTAAAACTATTTGTAGTGTGGCCTAAGCTTAAGATAATAGTTTTTTGTAGTTTGAATGGTATAGAATGGTAGTTTGGATGTTGTAAAGGACATCGACGAAATTGGCCCCAGCATGCCCAAAAGAATATCCTTCACTATTATTTTTTTAACTTATTAGCAATTAATCATAGTAAACGGACAATCTGTTTTAAAAAAAGTTCTGTTACTAGACACTACAGTCTGTTCATCCTAACTTGTCCTATTTGGTAAACAATCTTGGCACTAATTTTTATTGAAAATACAAAATTAAAAATCAACTGTTAACTGGATTCAATAGGTTTCGGTCTATAATAACGATTTATTTTAATAGTTTATTGGCTTCGTTATTATTTTATTTTTAATGGGTGATTTTGTTAAAAATCCTTAGCTGTTAGTAATTCTTATCACTAGCATTTATATTATGTATTTTATAAAAAAATATTTCTGAAATTATTTAAACATAGTTTATACTCCCATCCCATATAATATCTGTTCATTTTTATGAAAATCATAAAATTACCGATAGTAAAATATAGAAACAGGTAAATGGAAAGATTTTGAACATTTCATTTGAAAAGAAATCTCTTATTACAACAGGTAGGTATAGGTATCATAGGTGCCAACTGCCACCACTCATAAATCAATATGAATATAAGCATTTATTATTTTGATTACCTATTAATTGCATTTTATGTTCATTTAATGCATAGTATTTAAGTGCTTACATAGAGGTAAACGCTAAATATATTCAGAATATATAAAGTGTACATCTTTTACAATTAAGTATAATAATTATAACCTTAAAATCTAATAAATTATGTAGTAGGCCACGGTTCCTCAAGTTGTCCGTATCTCAACAAATGCCTAATTAGAGTTTACAAATGATTCCGAGCACAACTAGCATTTTCTCATTGCTGTGCGTTCTAGGGAATTCAATGTATGGGGAACGAGCAATGTCCCTTATTACGAAATCAGAATCACCAACAACCTAAAAGAATAAGAAAGGATTTGGAATACCAAGTGATTTCATTATTACTCACCTCACGTAACCTCAGATTGGACAACAGGTAGCCAAAATTTTTCAATCTATTTTGAATTCTGTGCTGGGCACATAAAGCATAGAAGTTATGATATAGAGACTTTAAAGAACTTGAAGTACCGTGATTGTTTAGTATTTTATAATGCATTTTAAATTTTAGAACCTATAAAATAATATTTTTTGGTATATAAGACCTTAAATCAGTCTTCGGTAATATCGTCCAACTCGAAACAAAGAATCAGAGTTACCCATTTAAAATATATGTTTTGACGCGGAAAAATATAGCATTTCACCAAAAATTATGCCTTACAATTTTTGATTCGTCTTCGCCCTCACCCCAAATGGCGTTCACCAACAGGGATTCTGTTTTAAGCTCGCGACCAAGTTTGCGGGCGAGTAGGTACAGCACAATTTCCTCTTGCTACTGCTTACACAGTTTAGGAACAAAGATGGAAAGGAAACGAAATTCCGCGCAAACACAATAAAGACCTCTCGCGAACTTTCACTTGTAACTTAAGGGAACTTCATATTACTTTCTTATCTGTATGCGCGAAAGTGTGTTCAATACGGACTAAACCCATTTTTATTGCTAAGAAAGACAGTAGTTATTTATAATAATAATAATAATAATAATAATTTCTTTATTTCAGGCAAAAGACCCATATGACAAAATTGATAATAAAAATTAAAAATAAAACTGTGTATATTATAAAATTACTTAAAAAACAACATAGGATTTGCTGAATGTTTATTTCAGACTGTCATTTCCAAAACGATGTAATTTATTCCAATGTTTAAAGAAGACATTGTCCACGTCATCGTGGATGTTGCGGAGAATGGAGTTCCCACTTTCACGGAGCCTCTCCCAGAACGAAGCGGACCGCGATCTGAGGATACAGAAAAAATCGGGAACATTTGCTTCAGCAAACATTTCCTTGGCACTGCAATATCGCGGTTTTTTGAGCAGGATGCGAAAGGCGTCATTATATTGGACTCGCAGCACATTAAACAAACGTTTTGTATATCTCAGCCAAAGTTGACATGTATAAAACGTTTGGCAGTACGCCTTAAACAACATTATCTTGACGTCTCTCGAACATCCGCCGAACCGCCTTGCGAGCATATTGCACCTCACCGCAAGAGCCCTTCTCTCCCTCTCCATGTCGTCCTCATCGTTGAGCTGTCCATTCAATATATGACCCAGATATCTGAACCTCGTTACAACCCGAATTGGCGAACCATACAGCCACACCGGTGGAACGTTTACCGGACCTTTTCCGTTCCGAAAAATAACGACTTCTGTTTTAGCCACATTATATTTCAATCCATGTTCCCCAGCATAGGACTCACATATTGAAAGAAGCTTTCGAAGTCCATTAATCGAGGGACTCAGAAGAACCATATCGTCGGCGTAGCTCAGGTTGTTAACACATACGTTACCAACATGGCAGCCAACCCTGGCTCCTCTGAGTCTCTCGATCAATCCATTGACATACAGGTTAAAAAGGTCCGGTGACGTCAGTCCTCCTTGACGAACACCGCAGTCTAATCTAAACTTATTAGATGTCGCGTCGCCCCATCTTACAATGTTAGTTTGGTTTTCGTACCAGTGTCTCAACAGGTTCACAACCGTGGGTGACACCGTGGTCTCTGTCAGTTTATGCCAGAGTAATTTATAATTAACAAGATCGAAAGCGCGGCTGAGATCTAGAAAACACGCATAGACTGTGGTTTCTCTCTTGTTATAATAACTGACAGTGTGCTTGAGCGCTAATATGGCAGAATCAGTTGAGACACCCCTACGAAAACCAAACTGTGCGTCATTTAGTTTAATATTGTTCACCAATTCGGGTTGCAAGATCCTCTCAAATATCTTGCCAACTATTGTACATAACGATATCGGACGGTAATTATTAGGACTGGACAAATCGCCTGTTCTGTTCTTGGGGACAGGGACCACCACAGTTTTCATTAGATCAGCTGGAAGGTACGTATGTTTAATACACATATTAAACAAATCGGCTATCACCCTGAAAACTTCCGTGCTGGCATTAAGGATATGTTCTATGCTCAGACGATCGTGTCCCGGTGATTTTCCGTGTTTCATGCTACGAACTATACGGAAAACCTCATCAGGAGTAACTATGACTGGTCGACCCTGGGTAGGAATATATCTCGTATATGGTGGTACCCCATTCTCCCCAACATCCAAAGGCTCGACCCTAAAGTGTTTTGCAAACAAGTTTGCAATGTCCGTCTTGTCATTGGTATTATTTATACTGGCTGGTAAAACATTTTTGCCTTTTGCCGCTTTCACCCCATTCCAAAACTTAACAAAGTTGTTTGAGGCTTTACTATTTGCCAATATATTCATTTTTATTATATTTTCATTATTCTGTGCCCATTTTAATTTGTTTTTAAATAATTTTCTACTTTGCATCATATTATTGTAGTCAATGCCATTACTCGGTTTTCCTAGTTCAATCCATTGTTTAAAATATTGCCTAGCTATTTTATGACTTTCACTAACGTGAAAGTTCCATCCCAAAACTTTACGACACTTTTTTCTGGAATCGTTTTGAAAATGACAGCTTGAAATTGCAGCTTTTTGTAAAATTGATATGATGATATTTGGTGAAGTAGTCACGAGCTTGTAATAATGTTTGCTATTCTGTAAATCTGTTCCCATTGGTAGACGGTTATTTTCTTTCAGCGTTTATCGAGTAGCCTGAATTGCACCAGAGGTTTTTTCTTTCCTTTCTTTACATATGAATAGAGACGAAATAGTACTTCACGTTTTCTCTTGTAACTTCAAGTAAATAGGTAGTCTGGTGAATGTTAATTCTAGCCAACACTCGTCAAATAAATAACTATAAGCGCCTTCAGCTAGTTGGTCTTCATTAATCGAAGTCTTAACGTCTTAAGGCAGCTTTTCCGGTATATCAACAGCGCGTTGTTTTGCCTTCATGGAGCTCAGAATGTTCCATTCAGTTTCGAGCAATCTACAAGTCTGTCGTTTGTGAAATAGCTTGTTACATTATGTTCTATTCACGGCGACGTATAGAAGCCATTTTGAGTACAGTGTTCTCAGTGGATGCGGAAATCCACTCACGATATGAAGGCGGACCAGGCATGCGGCGGCGAAACGAAATGTATTGTGCGCTGCGGACTGCGGCGCAATAGGTCTGAGTGATGCATCCACAACTTGGTATTCACATGATGCTAAAAAATTACTGTGTTGAGTCAACTCATAACACTGTGAACTTCTACAATACTCTTTCGCGATTGGATTACAGAGCGGACGCGTATTTTTTATCAAACTTGCACTGTGTTATCCATTGACAGTAAAAATAGGTAATCAAAAAAGCTTTTATCGAAATATATAAAGAAGTATTAGTGGGTGTCCGCGACTTCGTCTGCGTGGAAAACTTTAGTTTCCCATGCATACTTTCACCCCTCTTTTCACCCATCCAAAGGATAATTTTCGGGATAAAAACCATCCTTTGTCCTTTCTCAGGACTAAACCTATCTCTATACATGAGCTATATCGGATTAGCTATTAGGCATGAAGAGGTAAAAGACAGACTGACACACTTTCACACATATATTAATATGGGTGTAACTCAATCACAAAAAATGACTGAATGAATTTAGATAATTATGGCATACACTGGAACTTAGGTCCGTGTTGGAATAACTGCAAGATTTACCTATTGCTTTGCAGGTAGATTTTCTGGAATTCCCGTTTTGGATTCCCCTGTGGGGATTTTTAGAATTCTAAAGTCCACACAGGCAAAGTCTAGTTAATTTAGGTATCTAGTATATTTACAAGTGTGCTTAAACAGTAATGTGATTTCATTAAACTTACATGGTAATATTATACTGGCTACCCGGGCGCTGGGTTGGTTGGTAAGGGTATATTTTATAAATAGATGTAAAGAAAAATAGAGATACCAAAAAAGGCATTTTTTTTAATAGGGCAAGGGTATAAGTCGGATGTAAATTGATCGTAATTAGTATTTGATTATTTGTTTTAAAAAATATATTCTAGGTACATATACAAAAACGTTACACAACTGGCTAAGATGAAGTAAGCACAAGGTACTTAAAAAAAACGACGGGTTGCACTCCGGGAGTGCCGGCAGAAGTGAAAACTTGAATATTAACGTTGTGCATTTTTTAATATTTTTGGAATGGTTAGGGAATAATTTTGCAGGAATTGCTTTAAGTATCAGTACAAAAGTACTATCATGTATGTGGTAGAACACAATATTTATTTATTGCGCTATCGTACACGAACATGATAATTTATATTACATTAAAAAAGTTTATCTCTCAGAAAAATTAACTTACATGAATCACATTTAAGCGCACCTAACGACATCTATTGTAAAAAAAATGCATTTTCTTCGCAACAAAGCTGCCAGGTGGACGTCCTAGATAGAAACTTATTATTATAATACGGTAAAATAAAATATTACTATGTTTCGTCCAATATATTGAAAGTCAACAACCTTTACAATTTTATTGTGTGTCATGATGCGATCAGCCCACGTGTTTAACCTGACGCGAGTTTAACATTTTTTACTCATACAAAAAAAGTGTACAACGCCGCTTAAGAAGTTTTCACTTCAAAATCTTAACAAAATTGCTAAGCAAGTTACTCTAAAAATAATTCCGTTAAACCTGTGTCATATTCTTAATTTTAATAAGCAAAAAAGTCACACCTAGAAATACCTTTTATTTTAGAAAAATAGTTCTATAAAATGCGCTTGTTACTATGAAAATTGTGCAAATGCACATGTGGTAATAAATATTGCGTCGGTACAAATGCCGGTATCACGCGACTTCACGCCGGCTTAGATTATGGCCGTGCGGTTACCGGAACAACCGCCATAACATTTGTCGGGGCAAAATAAAACCATTCGTTTTAATACTGTGGGGAGGAATTTGCATTTCATCGCCATATGGAGTAAGAGTAGGTATTTCAAGTGGGTGATCGTCAGTTATTTTCACATTGCCGTGACAAATGAACTAAAGTGGTTTTCCCGAGAAGGAAGTCTTTTATGGGTCAAGCTATTGTAATTTTTTTGAATCATTTATCAAGCAGCAATTTTAACAACTATAGGCATAAAACATTTTTTTCTGGTAAACTTTTCTTTAGATTTAAACATCTAGCAGTTAAATGCTTAAAAAATAAATAAAATCATAACTATAGACATTTTAGTATAATTCCCCATAATAAAAGAGAACTTGTAATTAGTATGGTTATAAAATGACATATATAATAACGACGAGACGATAAGACAACTCCAACATGGCTGATCTGGTAAATTAATGCATTTATTTCCACTTAATTGCTTTTGTGAAAATGACGATATAATTCATTTTAATGTCACCCCACTGCACTAGTAAGAAGGTTTTAATTTTTAAAAACAAATGGTATCAGAGACTTTTCCATCAACATTCTTGAAGCAAGGTCGAGTATAATCAAAATAAAAGTAAAATATTACTGTATAGAGACTGAATGAAGTTTTAACGTATATAACAACGATAGTGTAAGTCACGTTTAAAATAGTTTTTGATTTGTATTCCAAATTTTTTAAGAATGTTTGCTAACTAAGGTCATAACTGCATAAGTAAATAATGATAATCTTACTAGCTAAGAGGCTAGTTTGCTAGGCTGGGCTTTTTCATTTGAGAGCTCTCCGGTAAAAAAATATTAAAAATTATAAAAATCTTCTTGGGCCTTGGTTTTGTTAGCGGTCCTAATTTCCCAAGAAAAACGAAGTGTTTTTGTTTCTCGCTTTGTTAATTGAAATAATTTATGTGTGATTTTTTAATACACCTTGTATATAATAATTAAAATACTTCAAAACTTACTTTATGATATTACCTTACGTAAACATTATCTTAATATTAACAGCAATGTCAAAATTTGTTCTGATCATCTGCTGACTAGCTAATAAACTTATGATGAATTCTCAGTAACGATAAGTTACTTAAGCGCAAAATTTGACGTTTCCTCACAATAATTAGGTATTTATTTAGTAAACTTCTTCCCGGGACGGAATACTCAAAATCCGGGCGATCTTAGTTAATAAAGAGCGTTTTATCTGTAATAATATATGTATATAAACAGGAACCGTTACTGACTGAGTGACATATCAACACACAGTTCTAACCAATGTATGACTTGAGCTGAAATTAACACGAATATTTATTAGACGTAGATATCTGTAAAATCCAAACCTATTAAACATTAAATTAAACATTAAACGAGAGTTTAAATTTTATATGAAAAACAACATAGGATCTAATTGATTGAAATTATGTGAATAGTTGCCCACTAGTCTACGCAGTGTTGTGTAAATTCGACAGAAAAGCCGTGTCATCTATGAGAAAAATCTGAGGTCGGCCGTGTCAAAAATAAAAATACAATCTTTATTACTGGATATTTTATCATTAAATCAAAATTCTAGAATAAATTTAGATACACGCACGATAACATGATTGCCATAATTACTCGTGTGGGTTCGAATCCCGGTGGAGGAAAATGTTAGTATGATGAATACGAGCATTTGTAACTTAGTTATTTGATTTTTATTTAAATATCTATACAATTATACTTATATGATTATGCATCAAATATATGTATTCTATCCGTTACCATAACACAAGCCTTTACAGTGCTTAAATTGGGTCTAAGCTAATTTGAGTAAATGTAAAAAAATTTAGAAAATTAAATCAAAAATTTCAAAGCCCTGATACACGTTAATTGCCGTACCATTGCCCACGCCTCACTGTAAGCGTACCGTTGCTTATGCATACGTAGCAGGATTCATCACGCGTTTTCCCATCCCAACTTCTGTTAGATATTTGCTTCGAGTTGACGGCTAGTAGACGGCAAAGTATAGCAATACATTTGAATTTGATCAATATATAACCGTTACACTAAAGTATATTAATCTGGCTCTTTATGCATCCATATATCGTTGATGCTCTGCCAGCAGTTTTAATGATGTAAGTGCTTTCATATAAAAGAAAATAAATGAACGTACTTCAGTAGAAAACAATATCGTAAAACATTCTTATCTACCGCGTAAGGAAAAGGGGAAGTGGTATTTGCTATAAATGTATTGATAAAATATTATAATGACGGATATTATCACCAGTGAAGAGGTGCTTCTTTCTCATCCCATTGAGAGTGCTTGTAAGTACTCAGATCTTTTGTGACCGGCCTCCTCGCTCTGATGGGCCGAGGCCAATCGAGGGCCTCTCTGCCTCAGCAATCAGGCTTATGTCGCCTATAGACAGACCCACGGAGCTCTTGGGAAATCATGAAACTCAAAAACAAACTTGGCAATGTCAAGTTCGGCAAATGTATTCAATGAGAAACGCACCTGTCACTCCTTAATATTCTTGTATTCATTCACGGAAAAGTGTAGGTATATTTTATTTTTCTTCGCTTTTATCATGGCAGACAACAGTTTAGTGTCTGCCATGATAAAAGCGAAGAAAAATAAAATAAAAACTTTTCGGTCTGAGTAACACTAAACCTTATAATAAACAAAGATAATAATACTTTAAGAATGACGACCTCCGTGGCCGAATGGTTTGTACGCCGGGTTTCATGGTGCCGCCGACTCGAGAGGGCCCGGGTTCAAATCCCGGTGGGGGCTGATGTTAGTGTGATGAATGCGAGTATTTGTACTCCATTCATGGATGTTTAATATGTATTTCTATAAAAATATATTTATATATGTACAGTATATGTATTCTATCCGTTACCCTAGTATCCCATAACACAAGCCTTATAGTGCTTACTTTGATGGCTAGACTAATTGGTGTGAGTGTTGGAAATATTTATTTTTATTATTTATTTAAGTATAAAAATTAGTATTTACCACATTTGATTAAACCATTTTACCTGTTTCCTACAGGTAAAATGGTTTAATCGATGGATAAAGAAAGTATGATGTATAAATAATAACTTTTTCTTGTATAATGTGAATAAGTAAATATACATGAAATGGTCGATATAGAAGCTTTAGTTATACCTAATAAAAACAAAAAAAAAATTGTAAATGTAGATGAAATGTATGACTTAAAAGAGTTTAGTCATATATTTTTAGATAAATAAAGGGTAAACAAACATTATGGGCCTAGATGAGGGCCGCATCAGGACTCGATCACAACACGTGACAACAAGAAAACTAAATTTAGTCAATAGAAGAATCAACCCAATTGTTTAAAACTATAAATCAAACATTCTGCCATATATAAATGATCGGTCTCGTTTCGAGTGTAGCGAGACCAATCATTTATCTATGCATTCTGCATCGATCGTGAAAAAATAATTTCCTAAATAGCTGCAAATTATTTGAATTTATTTACGCATTGTAAGATAGTACTTACCTATATCTTTTTGCATTTCCTATATTGATTGACCGTCGAAAATTATTAAAATTTGAAAGAAAAATTTACGACTTACTTATTTTGATAACGAAGAATAGAAAGTAACCTTTAACGTTTCATTTTATTCCACGAAATTACCAGATTATATAATTACCATATTATTTTCTTCTTACTTTAATTACAGACGTAGTTTGGACAACAAATCGCTGGAAGTCAATTTATACACCAGCCTCGGGCTGAAAACAGCGACGTAAGTAACGTAATGTTATTCTAGTAAATGTTGATTCAGACTTTCTTATTACCTACTACTACTTAATTTGTTGGTGCCTGGAATTGTGTGATTTTTGTAAGTCAGTACGTTAAACATGGGACAATCTATGCCTTATTGAAGATACTAAAGGGTTGTCATCCTATAATTTACTGAAAATTTTGTGTTCTCTTATATTGAAAAACCCAATACAAAAGTAAACATACGCACATAATGATAGTATTTATTTTTTCATTATCACTTGTGAAAAAAATATATAACTTTTCTTTGGAGTTCGAACTGACTTAACGTCGGGAATGATGTTACATTTATTTATTATACTAACTTTATGATAGTTTGCCAATAGCTAACTTTCAACCACAGTCATTACTCTGTCATCGAACTCAATGGAAAAAAATACTTTAAACCCCGAAACGAACACGCTTGCAATGTTAAACGTTTATAAGACTAAGAGACTTTTAATGTTTCACGAAGTAGTTATTCATGTCCACAATAATTAATCTAATACATGAAGTAAGGACCGGATGAAATCTTGCCCATAGTAAGATGGAAAAAAATATTACTTTAGAATTCACTCCGATAATACTTACACTTTATCGCCACATTCGCCCGGTTGCACTTAGGAGTCTCTTTGAAAATAAATTATGTAGGCCAGGCCTTTCAGAGCCGATTTTAGCATGGCTCTCGAGATTTTAAGCATTATAACAGATACCTGACGTATATTTTTCTTTAATTCCCAGTCCATTTTTATTGCTATAACATGGCACAATAACCTCTCGATGCGAACGCCTTTTATTTGTACTGAATATTCTGAACTAAGTAACAAGGTCTTTAGTATTATAATAGAGGTGCCCTGCGGTTTCACCCGCATTCATTTAAAGAAAAAGGTTAAAGTGGTTCACCCTTGAAAGATAGACGTATGCTGACGCGGACTTTTTTATTGATTTTTTAAAGGGGAACAATTCCATCATACATGATTTTAGCGTAACTTTTACTAATTTATATTTCTTTTTCACTTTTACATGATCACTAAAGCTGTTAAATTCTTTAGCTTTCTCAGACCTTGAAACAAGTATAATAATATTTGGCAGCAATAAGCAGCGCGTGCTATTACTAATATCACGTATCTTTGATTTTCAGATTGTGAAAATAAAATAAAGAAAATATCCATTTGTTTTTCTGTAAGCTTCGTGAAAATGACCGTCATTTGGATTTCCAATATAGAGGAGTGAAAGATCGCAATTACCCGCAGCTCGTAATAAACATTTCGTCCGGTTCATTTGAAGTTTATTTAGTGGAAATTGAGTTCGTTGGTGCGTTCGTGCCGGCATGGCGTGGCGTCGGACTAGAATATCTGGCGATGTATATTTCTCTACCTTTTATGATATCCTGGTCGTTTCCTTCTTTTTACGTTATTTAAAATAAAAGATATGGTATTGCAATTTCCCTGTTTTATGACCTCGTAAATGTTTTTTTTTATAATTCTAGATTATTTAGCAAATTCCTCCATACATCACTTTGGAAACCGAACAAAATGCCTAATGGTTCTTTCATGTGACAAAAAGTTCGTGAAATGAAAAGCGGTATTTGTTTTATTTAATTTAACTGTTGGGGCGTTACATTAAATACAGTGAACATTGCGGGCCGTAGCATAAACTTTGACGAGCACGAAACGACATTCTCACTTATATTTAAAGAAGTCCTACAGCCGTAGCCAGATATGGACGCAGACAACGATATTAAAAACCCCGATATCATACTTCATACCATTACAAGTCTTTATATCTACTAAGACAAGTTAATTTTTAATTTGCCACAAATATAAAACGTATCTTTATTTAAAAAATACTAACACCTACTGTGCAGAAGTAAAGGCGTTTTGACGCAAATGAAATATAGGTAACGAACTATTTTTCTAAGACTGCAAATGTTGGTACCGCATTTTGTTCCATCCTACTGTGAAAGAGAACAAGGTATTGTTTTTGTGTCCATACTTTTGTTTTCACAGATGGATGGACAGATTCTAGGATACCAACGGAAAGCTTCGAGCTCATTCCTAAGACGTCATCGGCGTTCGGATATTGTAATAATGCCATAATATTTCGTGATGTTATTTGGTGGGGTATATAATTCGGTTGTCGACCACAAATCTTTTCTTCCGCTGAAAATGGGATTACCGGCCCAGATTCATGGCGGGGGCGGGCGACGACAAAATGAGATGTATTGCGACGAAAATAAATAAGATACGTACTCAAAGGTGGCCTAGACCAACGATATTGTCGTTGTGCGAATGCCCGACAAAGGCGACCTTATTTATAAGGGAGTAGAATTTGTTAGTAGCCTTCTTTATTCAGCAAACATAAGTAGTCATTTGAAGTAGATTTTTAGATTTAAATATGTATGTCTTGAAGTCTTCGTGGATTTGAAGATGTAAAGTCTTGTTTGCCACTTTTAGGCCTCGTAATCACTGGATACTGAGATATATAAAAAAAAACAGCCAAATAATGATAATGATAAATATAACCAAGCGTTGTTATTAAAGTGGCAGCTCACCAATTTTCTCAACTTTGAAATTCATTGGTGATTTTTAATTCATACATTTTATTAAAAATAACTAAAATTTAAATACATTATTATTTAATTTCAGTATTTTTTTTATTGATGTTTGCGCTCTAGATGCTTGTACCGATTTTGATGTTTCTGTTTCAGTTTCAGTTCATCAGTTTTTGGCGATATGGTGGAGATCTTATGAGTACTTTCTGAGAAAACAATGGAACTCTTAACTCCTCAATCAGAAACAGTACTCAATTCGTGTTTGGTTATTCTAAGAGATACGAAAGAGTTAGGACTAGGTACCAAGTACTTAGTTGATGAAGGGGGAAATAAAAACTATTTTAACAAAAATAAAAAGAACCGCCTTCATAAAAACAAAACCAGAAAAGAAATAATACATTTTCTTCACTTATATCTAAAGTACATTTAAGGTCGAATTAACATTTGTTAAGGCCATGTATTTCGATAGATGTGACTTGCCATTTATTGTTTGAGTTGGCATGGCACCGTTATTAAGAAGTAAAACTGTTATCAGTATTTTCAATAAATCAAGTAGGATATACAAGAAAATTGCAGATCCAATATGGTGATAGAATAAGAATGTAAAAGCGTATCATGTGTGGCGTGTGTATCCTTTAAATTATTGTCCATTAAAAAGATGCATTTTCCGTGTTTCCTTAAGCCATGGCCTTTGTAGGGACTTGTATGAATGTTGGAAGCGTGCCCGACAAAACAAAATGTAAGGGTGGTGTAGCGGCCTCCTATCCAAGCTGGGATTGTTAACTATGTCACAACACAAATTCAATTACGAAGTTCAAAGATGTACCTACTCTGACAAAACGCGGAGGCAGTACACATATATGTAATCAGGAAAATAATTATCCAAGTACAGTCAAGACAAACTCGAGGGTTACCCGTGCACTGGTAACATGGCTCTTATCTATACTTATATTTTAAAGCTGAAGAGTTATTTGTTTGGTTGAACGCGCTAATCTCAAAAAGTACTGGTCTAATTTGATATAAGCCATATAACATAACACTGCGACTAATAAAGTGGAGCACCAGTGAAGAATGTCTCAAAAATTGGGAAAATATATTTTATTTGCGAGCTTTCGTTGTGTGCAGTTCGTATAAACGGTGAAAGTAACACAAAAAATATATTTGACGGAATTGTTCCCCTTTAAAAAAGTCTGCGGCAGCATTATGTCTATCTGTTTAGGGTCAGCCACTATAATTATTCCCCAAATTAATGCGGCTGAAACCGCAGGGCAACTCTACTCTACTCTAGTAGTATTATTATAACAAAGCAGACTCTAATGTATTGTGCTGTCGAGAAGTTCACAAATGTTTCATCTGGTTAGCTTCATGGTTACAAAATTGAATAAATACTGAACCAGTTTACTATATTCGTGGAATTCCAGACAAGGCAGATACTTATTACTAATTGATACTATATATAGTGGAAATAAGCACTTTGATACTTGCTTATACATCAGTAAATATAGCTACAATTACTGTTATATAATAAGTATTTTTGTCTTTTATGTGTATGTTATGTGCTGTCAAAAATAAAAACATTTTTCTTTCTTTTAATTATTATACAATGGGTAGGAGCTCAGGCTCCTTATACTAATATCTCGGGATTTCCAGGCGGGAAGGCAAGATTGCAACAACCGACCGTTGGCAAATAAATACGAGTGGGACATGACATGATAAAAGTTACCGATACATCAAATAGGATGCCATTTGTATAAAGACAGGCAGTGAAGGTTTTCAGAACATGAGCTATATTCTAGTGTCACATGCATCAATTCATATTAGCCATAGTGCCCAGTGCGAGTCGGACTCGCGCACGAAGGGTTCCTTACCATTATCTATACAACATAGACACTATATTGTTATATCGAGCAAAAAACGGCCATAAAAGTCACGTCTGTTGTATGGGAGGGTTAAATGATTTTTTTTGTTAAATTTAATTATTTATTTTTAAAGTGAATATAAAATTACATAAACCGGTTGCTGTTATAAATATCGAGCAAAAAATAGCAAATAAATTGCGATCGTTGTATGGGGCCTCCCTTATTATTTATTTTATTATATTTTTTTGTATTTATTATTACAGCGGCAACACAAATACATCATCTGTGCAAATTTTAACTGTCTAGCTATCACGGTTCATGAGATACAACCTGGTGACAGTCATTTTTTTTTTATACATAGATAGGTCCGACATATGACTTCACCCTACCTGATGTTAAGGGATGGTGAAGTCCAGACGCGAAGGTAGCTGATACAGCAGTTCTACCTGCCACACCAACCATGCTCACCCTGCGGGTCTGCATGTTGCTTCTTCACATACGGATGGACAGTGGAGTCTTAATAATGGGGTCCCGTTTTTACCCTTCGGGTTCCGTACTCCAAAAACAGTGCAAAATTATAATTCTTTCGCTGTCGCAAATAGATACACCCCTACCAAAAAAGTTCATAAGAAACTGCTACAATTGATTTTAACCTTATTGTGTTAGACGTAAATAAAATATGGATTCATGTTGACATTCTTGTGATCCGATGTGCTCTTGGCTATAAGTACCATTAAATAGGAGATGGTGTGACTTAATACCATTAATATTACCATTAATATCCTTCTCCCTGTCAATACGTCGTTAGATGAAAGTGACATTTGCATCATTACTTATTTTATTAGCTATTAATCGCTGTCATGTTATTTATGGAGCTCTTTGCTTCTATATCGCACTACCGATTGGCTAACATTTTAATATAATAAGCACTCGTTCTAATATTAATTAAATAATTCTTTTCTTATTTTATTTTAGTAATAACATTCATAACAGTTGTAATAGAACACATATCATATTAATGTTATACCTAGAGCAATATCTGTAAATAATAAGTTACTTATATTTTTATTTCTTAAGCATTTAACTGCTAGATGTTCAAATGTAAAGAAAATTTTACTAGAATAAATTCCATGCTGACCAGGCAGCAGACGGGACTCGAACCCGCACCCTCCGCTATATATAACCATTATGCTACCGCGGCCCTAATTGTCCATGTCGAATTTTCTCAAGTACTTTAGAAAATAAGTTACTTAATAATAAGATAATACTGTTATCCGTCTAAAGATTACCGCTAGGGAAGAAAGAAAAAAACCGGCCAAGTGCGAGTCGGACTCGCGCACGAAGGGTTCAGCACAACAAACCGCGAAAGGAAAAAACATTTGTTTGTTTTCGTCCAACTTACAAAGTAAATTATGAATCGGTATTTTTAATATTTGTTGTTTAAATGCAGCATTTGGGACATCAAATATTCCAAAATTTCACATTCCTAATTAGTTTCTATTTTAGAATAGGCCCCGTAACAAAAAAAACAAAAGAAAATATACATATATTTTATATCCTACTCAACGAGCTCTGGACAACGATGTGTGACATGCTAGAGCGAAAAAGAAAAAAATCGCCACTATATATTCGGCTTTGGGCAAGCATTTTACACAAAATACCAAAATTTCAGTTCTATTCATTCCGTTTACGATCTAGAAACCCGTGAAATACGGACAGACAGACGGCAAAGTGACAGCAATATGGTTGAATTTTGACCCTTTGGGCATGGAACTCTACAAACATTGACTACTCATTACTTAGGAACATAAGAATTATCATCACTTATACAGGATGACAGGAAAACTCGACCTTATTCCTTGACAAGTGTTATACAAGATGTCATTAGCAACAAATTAAGTCCAGTGAACTAGGGGTCAAAACTGTATGTGTTGTGACGGTTCTTTGATTTTTTACAAATTTTCAGACTTGTTGCCAAAACCGATTAATTGTGAAAATACTAACCATTGAACCATTGAACCACTCTAAACATTGAAGCAATACTTTTCTGAAAGCTGAAAAATTACTAAAGCGACTAAGTTTTGACTTACACAATCTCAGAAATAAAAGGACGTTAGTAACAATAATTTTTATTTTTGTATTTTCCCCGAACTTCGCTATAAAGTATTGGAAAATAACTGTATGGAATTTCGCGTGCACATTAGTAAAATGACAAACTAGTTTCATAAGCTTTCCAACAAGGTACAAAAGTTATTTACTTTATTAGTTGTTTTTATTAAAATCAGCAAAAGGGCGCTGTAGGGCTAAATTTTTATTTTGGTTTGTAAATTGAATTCAGATCGAAAAGTCAATAGTGTGTCTTTACACTGTGAATAAAATTCCATGTTTATTAATAGTTTAATGCGGTTTAAAAAAACTGTACCTTAAAAAAATACAAATCCTGTTCAAACTGCTTACCATTATTTCATCTGCAAGCATCAGAAAGTGAGGTTATTATTTATTCGGCAGCTGCCAATATCCCCTCCCTCAACTCTTCAATGGATGTCACTAGTGTATCATACACCAAGTCCTTTATGTGACCCCAAAGATAAAAGTCGCGTGACGTCAAATCCGAACTATGGCGTCGGGCCACCTCGATTGATCCATCTCAGTGAATAATTGTCATCCAGCCACAACTCGGTAATAGTGGGCTGGGCACCCATTGTGCTGGTACACTATATCTGTTCTTGTAGCCAGCGGCTCATTTATCAAAAGCCAGTTTACTTCGTCTCTAAAGAAGTTCTCGTAGGTAAATAAAAAAAAACACAAATAAATCGTAAATGCAACACGAAAGTTTAAAATTTCAAATTGACTTGGAACTGAGTGTTTTTAATAAGTAGTGACACAGTCAATACAGCGTATAAGAGACATACACAATTATGTAATAAGGTCAAAAAAAAAATCAACATTTCACTTACAAGCCAAAAAAGAAACTATCGATACTATTAAATATTGAAATAGTATGGTGTACCTATTTAAAATATAATGCGAGATTTAAAGTCCAGTTATGTTTTTGAGACTGTCTCTTTCATTACTCAAATATCTGAAATAAACATTACTTACATATTTTAGTAATTGATATCCATTACATTCACAGACAATAAAACACAGTCTACCGAATTGATATTGAATTCCGAGCGTAACGTAATCAAATTTAATGTGGCATTTGCATATAATATTATGTGTAAGTAAGAATGTTTATAGAATAACAATAAAACTGACGTGATCGACACCAGTCACACGTATATGAGATACTAGCGGCCCGCCCTCGCTTCGCTTTGGTGTAGAGCTGAAGTGTAGACTACAGTTTTTGTTCTAAGGCTTGGATTATACACAATGACATTCATCTATGATTCTTCTTATACCTGCATACAAAGTCTCAGCCCGATCGGTTTAAAATTGACAAAGTTTCATACAAACTTTCATTCCCTATTTTATCGCCTTGGGGGTTGAATTGATCAAAATCCTTTCTTAGCGGATGCCTACGTCATAACATCTACCTGCATGCCGAATTTCAGCCCTATCCGTCCAGTGATTTGGACTGTGCGTTGATAGATCACTATGTCAGTCAGTCACCTTTGAGTTTTATATATATATATAGATTTTGAGATACACTCTTGATGTGATCGCCATTTGTTGCGCCAATATTTTTACAGGAAACTGACACTTTACGACAGTTCAGATATCGATATAGTATGTATTCGGATAGGTACACATGATAAACTCGCAAAGAAAATATCGCCGTATATAGTGTAAGGGGTGGGTAGTAAATATTAATATTATCAATTGAGTAGACTGACAATTCAAAGGCGAGCCTTATAAGTAAAATGTATGTTACAAAGAATAACACATTGATAGGCAGAGCAAAATATTATTGGCAAACGAAATAGACGACACAAAAGAATGTACAAATGTCTCAAACTATGTCACGCATTCACTTAAGTGTAAACCTTAACTGTCTAATTAATAAACGAAGACAACGTATGGATTAGTTACTCCATGTTTTGTCTCTGTCTATTGAATGACAAATGGCATTTGATTGACATGAACGTAACACAGCGTAACTAGTCTAAGCTTATTCCTTGTTTATTAACGGGGTAACGGTTTACCAGTCGCCGCCGACAATTGACATTGCTTGAACATTAAAGTGAAATTTTACTAGTGACATAGTTCGAGACATTGTGTGTAACATATCTTTTGCGAGTTCACAAAATCCGATTTGAAGCAATGTCAGAAGCTTAGGATCAATATAATCTGCCGTCAGAGCTCAAGAACAAGTAGACACTATTAATATTAGCGATATGAATAGTAGGGTTATATCCTTAGAATCGAGCCTAACTCCGTATTAATCATCTCTGTCTATCCATACCCAAACAGATTGGTTGTACATGGTAAATCTTTGAGACGAAAGTGCAATGTCCGTGACACCATACAGCCCACTATCATTTGATAAGGCCGCCACATCCGACCCTCGGTAAATAGATGATTAAGTCTAAATATATAATTCATCCCATTCACATACTATGATGGAGGGATATGCCGGATATTATATCTTATCAATTCATTGGAGCAAAATTGACTTATCTATTTCAATTATATTATTCATATGAGGTACCGATTTAAATTACAGCAGATATTATTAGGTCCACTGTAAAATCAAACCTAACATTGTAAAAAAAACAAAGATGATTATTTATATTACATTCACCATAGTATAGGGTGTAAAAAAACCTATGACAAAAACTTAAACTATGCATTCTGTGCACCCAAACAAGTCATATTACAAAATATTATACGTACGCAATGTATAGCGCGGCGCGCTACTGTGGCGCTACGCAAAGAATGTACCTGCGTGTATGTGTGTGCATGTGTCTAAGTGCGTCGATAAAAAAGTTTCTAAATAACGTTTTGAAAATATTAATGTATAAATCTTAAAAAAAATATTTGGCTTTGACCTTCAATACCATAACCATAAATTTCCCAGGTATGGTCCAGAAGAAAAAAATGATCGTCATGATGTGGAAAATACGTGGCCTTCGACTTCGTCATCGGTTTTTTTTACACCCTGTATTTGTGGAAGTGTTAAAGGAATGCTTGATTTAATGACTTAATTTCCCGTCAACATTACATTTCACTTACGAATAACAACTTTTTCATATACACAACGAAAGTTTTGTACATTAAGAGAGGCCGTTAGGCGTAGATCAATTTATGAAATATAGTTTAACGATCAGAGTAATTGTTCTAAACGAAAGTCTTATATTTTATTAATATAACGTAAATATTAACGGAACTTCATATCCTTTAAACTAAGGATCAGCTTTGAATGATAATAAGCCCCGAACTCGAAATATAAGATGTACTTACTATTTTGTCCAAATCTCAATTTTAACGGATTTGCTTAATATGGCATGGATACGACTTTGTGTTGTGTAACGTTCACTCTACGGTAAGTATACTTATCCCATGTTACCATTATAAAAAGGAATTACAATATTTTTTATGTATTCTTTTCATGTCTCTTAACCCATATCCAAAAGTCAATGACTAGCCCTAATCGTACCGTTCCCAGCACAACCTTTTCTTTAATAATGGTTTATCCCTTTTTTATGTTAATGCATCCTTTTTCATTACTATGTACATTGTTGCTTGTGTCACTCTTCGTTTTTTTTTCTTTATGTGTAATGATCTATTTTCACGATGTAAAATCTTTTGCTGTGTTTTGTAACGAATCTGTATTATTTTTGGTTACACTTTTTTATCAAATGTAACTAAATGTATTTTGCATGAAGCCACTCCTGATTTTAAATCGCAGCTCAGGCATTCATTTAGTAGTAATAAAGCTGATTTGAATGAATACAGTTCATGAACTGTCAAAATAATGTCTGCTATATATCTAATATTTAGCAGACATTATTTTGATTCTGTTGTGCTTTAACAGTTATGTATACGACTGTTTCTAACAGTCGATTTATCTATATGCGCTTCATCAGGATTGCGGGGCCAAATAAAATGCGTATATTTGCAAAAAAAATCTGTATCTTCCTATTTAATTAAATTATTATAAAATCGAATACATCTGCTGTAATCTACGTCGAAAATTATGAATTGATCATTTATATTCATGGAGATTCACGCGCTTATGTATGAATGGATTGAAGAACCACGCTAAAAACATTATTTGTCTAAAATTTCAAAAATAAAAACTAGTCAATTGTGCATAAATTTCAAAAGTATTTGTTACATGTAGCTCCTCAATTTAGATAATATTTGATTTGAGGTGGCACCTTTGAATTGAAATAACTTTTGATGTATTTTAACTACAAAATCCAGAATTTGTTGTTGAATAAGTAATGTGAAAATCAAAATTAAATTGATACTGTATGGCTGAAGCGAGACTAATAATGTATCTATGGTTTTCATTTTCATTTATCTATAATTAAGGTGTGTGCTGCGTTTTAAAATCTGGAGCACGGTAATATTATCTTATTACCGTGTCTGGAGTGACTCTCACTCCATTCATACCGACATTATTCTGCTTCCTCATTTTGCAGAGCGTGAAGAGGTGTATAGTAAACAAAAACAGCATTTTGTTCTGAAATAGGATGGATCAATAAAAATATTTAAGTACGTTTCGGTAAAGAGGCTTTAGCATAATATGCTTTGACCCGGTGTGAAAATGTAATATGTTCTGTTCGACGAGGTGCCTTTTCACTTAAGTATTATATTCGGACCATTAATCCCACGGGAGTAGATGAACGGCCAAACGTGCCTGCGACTAATACATGGGGCCTTTGCCAATAACGCCCCGCTCCCCTGCTTGCCACAGAAATCCCAGAATATCCTTATAAGTTGATGGTGAAAAAATACCACCTAGAGGTACCTTAGTCTTGGTCGTTGGTATCTAATAATATTTTTTGTAAGTATGTATGTTACTGGAAATCTGTATAATCTGGCATTCAATACCTAGGCAATGTATAAAATGAGTAAAATAAAACGCCAAGGCAATTTATGAAATGTTACAATGCCGAATACGCAGTCAGCAATGTGTGTAAAAGAAGTAACGAGTAGAATATTTTTGTTTTATTTATCTATTATCAAAAAAATATATTAATCTATTAGTTATCAGGTGGCTGGCGCTTCGCCGGCCGCTGCCGAGGCATCCTCGCTTTGCTCGCTTGGATCGCGCTAAGTTTAGGTCACAACACTAAGTTAACCTTATCCTCTGTAAGTTGGTCAAACGTTCATTGGTTGTAGTTCATTCGGTAGCCTAGGTTGCATGGTTAGCATAAATATAGGCCAAATCTGTTTATTTTACACATTGCCGGTGGGCCAGCAGCATACTATCCCTAGGAAATTTATACATTACCTAGGCAAAATATAATTTTATCGAGTATGGTTGGTATCTTTTTGTATTCACAAATACTATACATATTTATTTGATTATATTACAATACATATAGCTTAATCTACTTACCTACATAAATAAATAATTTACAAAATAAAAAATATATCACCCCCCGCGCCGCCATCAGGTATGGTGCCCAATAGGCTGGCAGCATTGCCACGTTGGATGGCAAGGCTGATCCGTTGACCAAGATAGCTGCCAGCCTTTTGATCACCAGTCACTTCGGTGAGCCTCTTTGACAATTTCTTAAAAAGGGAACGAGCGCTTGGTCCCCATGGGCCCATAGTCTCAACCAGAATAAGAAAAGTTTGCCCTACAGCGCCCTTTTGCTGATTTTAATAAAAACAGCTAAGAAATTTAATAACTTTTGTGACTTTTCAGAAAACTTATTGAAACTGATTAGTCATTTTACTAATTTGTACGCAAAATTCCAAACATTTATTTTTCAATAATTTACAGCGAAGTTCGGAAAAATGCATAAAATAAAAACTATTTAATTCTGAGATTGTGTAAGTTTTGGGCATGTGTGTTTTTGAAATGATCACAAATATTTCAGCTTTCAGAAAAGTAACAATTAAATGTTTAAATTTACACGTCATCTAAAGATTATATTCAAAATTCCAAAAAATGGCATTTGCAGGCCACTTAATAAATTTCATTTACTTCTACTTTTTGTTAGGCGACAGAGTACAAATATTACTTTTCTACTTAAAATAATTATTAGAGGCTTGGTGGACTGTCCTGATCTGTTAGCGAAATTTGCTTTTAAAATACCCTCAAAAGCACCTTGCAATAATACTGATAAACCATTTAGTATTCCTTCTGTTCGCACGAACTATAGACAAAACAGTTTTTTTATTAGAGCATGTTCGGCCTTCAATAAAGCTGACACCACTATAGATATATTTTTTAATATCACCCAACTATGAATAAGAGTTTGTTCCAGCTGATTAATTAGTTATTATATAACGTACTTATTGTAATAGTTAATATATTCTCTCACTACTAACATTTCAAGTAAAACTGTTATTACTATACGGTTGACGCTTCTGTGTTTTTGTTTAGTATTTTAATCAATACAGATTTCTATATGTGGAAGCTTGTCAATAACTTCAAGTAATGTTTTTGCTGTTATTTTAATTTTCATAAGCTGTTAGCTGCCCTAAGATAATAAATAAATAAATACAATTTCAATAAGATAAATTAATAAAAATTTGCTTCTGCTTAAGTTTAGTTTCGTCGATCGAGAAAAGAAAAAATATGGTACTTTTTTTTTACATAATTTATTCATGACCATGGATACAAGTCCTTCAGTCGTATACATAAATACAAATCTTAATCTTCTTTTTTTACATTAGAATGACGGTGTGACGCAATCTCTTGTTTCTCGGAGTGTTTAGCACAAAATGTATCGACTTGGTTTTTTCGAGAAGCTTCTGTGAGGTAGTCAACACTACAATAAAGTTCTCACGTCCACTTGACTGGAATAGAGTATAATTTAAAGATTCCACTAATTCTTCAGTTGCGCAGATGGTTGTAATACAAAATCACACCAATTTTATTTCACAATACCCACTATGAACGAATTTAAGAATAATTAAAATAAGACGCCAACCACACTCGATAAAATCTCGCCAAAAACTCCCGAACGCCGGTACTTCCGTTCAGTGTTGCCAGCTGCCTCCTCAGATATTATGGCTTTGGCTTCAACAAGCTGAGGTGCCAATTATTCTCTTTGAGTTGTCCTCTCTTATCCAAAGTTTAATTTTATTAATAAAATTTCTATATAGTTTTTTTTCATTATTTTGTCTTCTTCTACTTCTTTCACATTTATGAAATTAAACAACCACCTTTCTAAGTTTGTATTCTACGTGTTAAAAGTATGAAATGCATTTGAAACTTAGAAAAAACTTGTATAAGAGCATTCACTAATGTGGTCAAATATTTATTTCATCATCATCAGCCTTTTAATGTCCCCACTGTTGGGGCACAGGCCTTCCCTATAGATGAAATAGGGAGATTGGGCCATGACCCACCACGTGAGCCCACAGCGGATTGGCGGGTGCTAACGACTGCAGTTGCAGCCGAGACCAACGGCTTCACGTGCCTTCCGAAGCACCGGAGGAACTCGAGAAAGTAGATTTTTGGTCACCCATCCAATGATCACAACCGAACGCGCTAAACATCTGCGCCATCGAGCTCCTCATATTTTATTGAAATAAACTATGAACAATTATTGCACAGTAGCATGGGCTTGAAACACAAAATTTATAGAAGTATACTACTTTTTAGAGAAAAAAATAACTGGACGAGTGCGTGTCGTGCACGCGCAGTGTAGCGTTCCGCAGATATTATAAATTGTTTCTTTTTGATAGATTTTTTAGATTTTGTACTTCAATGCAAGATTTTACGCGTTATAAGCAAGCAATAACTTCATCTAAATTATTTTTAATGTTCTTCTATGGAATTTTTAATAGGTTAGAAATTTTCTAATGCGTAAATTAAACGACTATTACTCTTAATCTAATGGAACTATCTTAACCGTTACACTTTTCCTTAAAAGTTCATAAAAAGAAATCATCAAATTTTTTTCAGATTTTACAAGCTAATAATTTAGCTTTTAGAGAGCGGGGGGGGGGGGGGGGCTATTCGAACACAAAAATTAGCACTTTAAGGTTTAATAATTCTTTAAATCGATAAATAGTCTTACCAACCCCTAAGTAATTTTAAATGACCTACTCAACGATATCCCACACGATGAGGAAGACGATGAGAAAATATCATCCTTCCATGTACCTTCCCCCACTTTGTCGGCGTAATTGATATACATACATTTTACAAAATTACAGCTCTCTAGTGCGAACAGTTTCCAAGCAAAACCCCGGATGGACAGACAGACAGATGGACATGACGAAACTATAAGGATTCCTTGTCAGGACTACGGAACCCTAACAAAAAAGGTCTATTTTGGTCTTTAAGCAACCACTTGTTTTTAAAAAAACGACGGGTTGCACTCCGGGAGTGCCGGCAGAAGTGAAAGCTTGAATATTAATGTTGTGCATTTTTGGTATTTTGGAATGGTTGGGGAATAATTTTGCACGAATTGCATTAATTATCAGTATAAAAGTGCTATGTATGTGGTAGAATACCATATTTATTAATTGCGCTATCGTGTATTTTTTTTTATGTTATAGGGGGCATACGAGCAGACGGCTCACCTGATGGTAAGTGATCACCGTCGCCCATGGACACTTGCAACACCAGGAGTATCACAAATGCGATGCCGGCCTTTAAGGAAGGAGTACGCTCTTTTTTTGAAGGTTCTTGGGTCGTATTGGTCCGGAAACACTGTTGGCGACAACATATTCCACAGTTTTGTCGTACGTGGTAAAAAATTTCGACAAAAACGCACGGTTGTGGATAGCCACGCATCAAGATGATGGGAATGAAATTTTTGTCGCGATGTACGATGGCGAAATGCAGCAGCTGGAATTAATCCGAACAATTCCAACATGACAATTTATATTACATTAAAAAGTTTATCTCTCAGAAAAATCAACTTACATGAATTACGTTTGAGCGCACTTAGCGACTAATCTATTGTAAAAAAAATGCATTTTCTTCGCAATAAAGCTGCCACGTGGACGTCCTAGATAGAGCCTTGTTTCATCCAATATATTGAAAGTCAACAACCTTTCCAATTTTATTGTTGGTCATGATGCGCTGAGGCCACGTGTTTAACCTGACGCTAGTTTAAAATTTTTTACCCATACAAAAAAGTGTACAACGCCGCTAAAGTAGTTTTCACTCCAAAAAGAAGAGAAACAACAACATTAACTGAAAAAAACACGAAAGTACTTATGTGGAAAATACGCTTCTAACACTCTAAAGATGGGCTACACTTAAGAAAAAAATACTTTGGATGCGTGAACATGTTTATACGTACCTAAACCTCGGTCGTTGGGGCTCCGGCTCCTATTCATCTATCACACCGGAACCATATATCTCACAGGGAAAAGTGGATGAATAGACAAACTTACCCGTCTCTGACAACACTAAAGCTGCAGCAAAACGCGGGGTATTCGTAAAAAGCCAGGCAAAATGCTTTGAAGTTAATAGCTACAGTTAATAGCACCTACAGAATAGTCTCTAGGATTTATTTCATTTTTTTCTGCAACATCTTATACCTGCTACTTACCTATTTCATATCCATACTACCTCAATATCATCAGTGTGGAAGTAGCTCTGCTTGTTTCGACTTTCGACCATAACAACTACCAATTTGAAAGAAAGATAAAGTCTTGCCGCAAATTTGCTGGAGAAAGATCGTGAAATTAAAAGTTGAAAGTTATGAAATTTAGAAATCCAATTAATCCATGTAGATAAGCTCGCCGACACCCGCATTAATAGAAATATCTTTAAGTATATTTAATTAAGCGCATCACTTTTCTCTTGAGAACACTATTTTTAGAAATATGCCAGATTTTTATAAAAATAGCGAAATTTCCGCCTGGGTCTTCTGACCGCCATTACATCATTTAATTTTATAAAAAATGGGAGTTTTAGACTCGTATTACAGAATAACAACTAAGTGTTGATCTTTACTTGAGTACAGTTAGAAAGGGATGTCGCTAAGTGCTTTATATAGCAGTATCCCTTGCTGACTAAACTCAAGACTACATTAATTACTGAGAATCTTTCTATAATACGGGCCTAGGAGTCCGGGTTATTTGGTTTTATTATTTTACTTAACCCTATGGGGAAAATCAGGAGACATAGTTGAAGTAGGTATTATAATCCCAATTAACTATGTGGGTTTTATAGATGAGTCACTTACGTAATGTGATCAATTACTACCCGAGTGGTTAACTAGACAGAAAAATGGCAGTAGCAGTATAACAAACTATAATCTATAAAAAAATGACGGGTTGCACTCCGGGAGTGCCGGCAGAAGTGAAAACTTGAATATTAACGTTGTGCATTTTTGATATTTTGGAATGGTTAGGGAATAATTTTGCACGAATTGCTTTAATTATCAGTATAAAAGTACTATCATGTATGTGGTAGAATACAATATTTATTTATTGCGCTATCGCACACAAACATGACAATTTATATTACATTAAAAAAGTTTATCTCTCAAAAAAATCAACTGACATGAATCGAACAATATTTAAGCGCACCTAGCGACATCTATTGTAAAAAAAATGCATTTTCTTCGCAATAAAGCTGCCACGTGGACGTAGATAGAGACTTATTATTACAATACGATAAAATAAAATATTACTATGTTTCGTCCAATATATTGAAAGTCAACAACCTTTCCAATTTTATTGTGTGTCATGATGCGATCAGCCCACGTGTTTAACCTGACGCGAGTTTATCATTTTTTACCCATACAAAAAAGTATACAACGCCGCTAAAGAAGTTTTCACTTCAAAAAATATTCATGGTGATGTTTTCTAAATTCATTTGTTACATTTTTGCGATATTTTTTAGTTTTCATAAACGTCCATACATCTAAAAATGTGGCCATTTCAATAAAATTTATTGCCCTGTTTTGAGTTCAGCCAAACATGAACCAAACCATTTCGAACAAGTCTGCTGGGGAAAACGAATCCGTATCGGACACATATTTCATAGAAATAGAAAGCCGATGTTACAGTTTGAACACACACTCACTTGTTTAGATAGGAGTCATCGTTTATCAATCTACTAGAACCGTGGACAGTGACCTGTGTGTCCGTGTCCCACGAGTCGGGCGGGACAGTGATTGTGTCATGTCGAAGACATACGCTCTTCGGTCTTCCTCGTTTTTCGACTGAAACTTTTGAATGATAGTTGAAACGGAGAGTTAGTGGAATGTAATATGAAGGCTAGGATTTAGGACGCAATGGGTTTATTAACACAATTTTATAGTAAAACACAAAATAAAATTATATCTGATGACACACAATAACAATTTTGAGAGCAAAAATGTCAATACTTTAAAAACACTTCAAAAACCATAAAAACTTAATCTATAAAAGAGGTCGGCAACAATAGTGTTACTATGATTTTAAAAAAAAACTTAGGTGATCTATTCCTTTGAAATATATTTGCAATTCCATTTTGTACATCATCCTACTAATATTAGAATTGTGAAAGTTTATATGTTTGTGGGTTTGTATGTTTGTTGCTCAATCCCGCAAAAATACTGAACTGATTTGGATGAAATTTGGTACGCATACAGTTTATGATATGGATTGAGACAGGATACTTTGTATCCTGGAAAAAAAAAATCCCGGAAATAATTATGGTTCCTGCGGGATTCTCAAAAAACTAAAGTTAACGCGGAAGAAGTTGCGGGCGGCCGCTGGTTAACTATAAAAAAACAGCATGAGCAGAAAAATCAAGATAAAATTATTTATTTTTGTAATAATACAATACAATACAAAACAATTTATTGAACACCACAGAAAACATTACAATAAATGCAGAGCCATTTCAATCAAGTGTAACAATAGGCGGCCTTATCACTAAAAGCGATCTCTTTCAGACAACCTTTGGATGGAGAGGATTAGGTAATGTCTTTTTTATAAGAAAATGCGCTGATGCGGTAGCAAATAGGTACAATTCTGAGCTCAGGCATATTATACTTTTATATTTCGATATTTTAGCTAGAAATTAGATATTTAATCAATCCTGCATAATCCATTATTTGCATTTATGTTCCATTATTTTAGAATACATAAATAGTACCGCGTTGATTGATTGCAAAAGATCCTCGTGAGTCATATCATATATCACACATTACACACATTATTATATATCACACAAAGTGTCGAATTTAGGTCACGTACCTACGTAGTGATGTATCTTCACTTCGCCTGTGACTTGTCTCACGGTTCGTTAGTTCCTGACAATAAGTGAAGGGTTTGTTTTATTGAAACACCTGTTGCCCTATAACAGCATTATTAAACGTTCGAGAAACGGACTGTAAATCGTCCGAATTAATTTAATTTGTCTCATGGCCACATTGATGTGTGAACAGAGCTGAACTTTGAAACAAACAAAGTTATGGAAGGGTACTGACTTCCTCTCGAGTTACCCTGATGGATAATGTTCAACTTCATTTAATATACTCAAGGGGTTAATGCGTAACAATCAATAATAAGTATAAAAGGCAAAAGTGTTACATACAAAATTATAATTAAGATAACAATGGAAGATTTAATTAACATGAAACACGGTATTAGGGTTCTTTTCCTAATTAATATAGCTATCAATTTACAGTGGACAATAAATTTAGTGTTAAATTTTCAATTTAACCTTAAAGTATGTAAAACATATCAGGCAAGTAGGATTTTCTTACCTGTCAATTTTTGGTTTTACAAGTTGATTTTTAGAAGAAAATGAAATGAAAGTTTACTAGAAAAAAATCCACGCGGACCAGGCAGCGGACGGGCAGCCTACGCATTGTAGGTAACCCACAATGTCAAATGAATACTTTACATTGTGGGTTACCTATAATGCGAAGAGATGGCGCTGCCTTGCAGCTTAAGGCTAGGAAAATTTCGACTCGGCTAATAGGGCCGTGGTAGCATAATGGTCAGTGCATTTGCCCGGATAGCGAAGGATGCGGGTTCGAGTCCCGTCCGCTGCCTGGTCCGCGTGGATTTTTTTCTAGTAAACTTTTCTTTAGATTTAAACATCTAGCAGTTAAATGCTTAAAAAAATAAATAAAATCATAAATGAAATGAAGTTTTGAACTTTATTCAAATTGCGTTGTTGAAGGATTTTTTAATTTGTTTACAAAAGGGAAAGGTGTTTATTTCATCACACAGAACAGAAACCTGGTGATACATTAAATAACATAATTAACTATCCATATAGATAGAATCCGTCAGTCTCATCAGATGTATACATAAGTGCCGCTGTTGTAAGCAACATAGTTTATCTTACTTGTGGAATGGTGCGATCCCTCATTGTGTCACTAGCTTTTCCTTGGACCCTATTCGTTAACTGTGTACTCTGCTAAAATAAAATAAAAACATGTTGCTATTCGACTTCCGTGTTGGAAGGAGAGTAAAAGAAAAACATAAACAATATAAACAGCACAGGAAGTAAACTATCACAACATAAAAAACACTTTCGGAAACTATTACAGGCGTTGAGCAGGAAATATGCAACTTTTGTTGTCCTACTAGCAACAGCTTAGACTAAACAAAATACCAAGTGTGATAGCAAAATTTACATGTAATTAATTTAAATATGTCTCTTTATGCACTTTCTGAATCTATAATACAGCACATCATATCTCTAATACCGAAGTTACTTACATTAGGAATTAATAGTTAAGCGGTCTACACACCAAAGCTGCTGACCCGGCGGCACAGCCCGGCGGCTTAGTGCCGGCGGGTTAACCCGGCGGCTTCAGAATGTCCAAGCAGAACGACTTTGCCGGCGGCAATGCCGGCGGCATGACAGCCTCGGCATGTGGTGTTCTAGTAATTGCCAAATAGTCGTAGAGATTGGACGTGTGTGTTATAACTGTTGCATCCTCCCACTCCATATTGGTTAGTTGATACAAAATAAAAGTGCCGACACTTCACAACAACAGAGAATAAATAAGTGATACGTCACTACTCTATGAAAGCCAGCGGGCAACTGACTGAGTGAGTGGAGAGGGATGCCGTCGGCATCGGCATGCTGCCCCGCCGGCTTGCCCGCGCGGGCGCAAGCCGGCGGCATGATTGTACAAAATAAGGCCGGCGGGTTGGGCCGGCGATCCGTGCCGCCGGGTCAGCGGCTTTGGTGTGTAGACCGCTTTATAAAACAGATATAATATACTGTGTGGGCCCAGAGCCATGCTCCCAATAAACATTAAGGCTGAAAAAATATCTTTTGTGCAGTATATTAACAGCTAGAAGCTTTATAAAGATGTATAAAGGCTTAAATATATATTTAAGATTGTGCTAGAGAGTAATTATTACATTTGACTATTCAATAGCACTGAAAAATACTAAATTACAGTGTGTAGTGTGAAAAATCGCTACAAGCAAGTTAAAAAGACTAAAGCAGTATATAGATTGAACACTGCTCTTGGATTCTACAGTTAATAGGGATTATTGTACGGGAAAAAATATTCAATTACAGATTTCATTACGTGCGCTGTGTAAACGGTAAAAGTTACACAAAAATCATGTATGCATTGTTCTCCTTTAAAAGTTCTATAAAAAAGTCTACGACGGCATATATCTATCTTATGGGAACCACTATCACCTAATTCCTTAAATCAATCGGTAAAACTGCAGGGCACTCGTGGTATTTATATAACCTAAACCCCATATATTTGAAGTATGTCACCATAGTTAGAAATTATCTATCCTACTAGATGCTTCCAATGAGACTTTTTCAAATCTGTTGGGGGGTGGGGTCGTTTCTTCCCATTATAGGTTCGCCAGGCCATGGGTGGTTGGTGGGATTTGTCCTTACCACGAAACACACATATGTACTTTCACTAAAAGTCGTTGCATATCTACCTACTCTTTTCTACATCAAAGCGAAACGTCAAAAAGGGTAAATCAATTTGTGATTGGATCCTTCCCTTCAACATTAACATAAAATTGGAATAGACTCGATATTTTTGCAACTCATCAAAAGTATGTATGTCAAATAATAGGTCTTTGCCAATAAAATTGCCGTTCTGCCGTACTGGCTATTAGACACTTTGCAGTACATTTACAAGGTTGAATAACTGACTGATAAAAAGGCTAATTCATTTTATGGGGCCGTTAGTTAACGTTTAGATTTTCATAACCAAATAAACTAAAATCAATGGGTTGTAATTGTGTTTAATATTTTTTTTTCCAAAAAAAAGTTTATACTGTGACCCTTAATAAATGCAAATGTAAAGCTTCTGATGCGCATATCACTTTCATCAAATTAAAACCGAAACCTCGGTTTTGAGAAATCAGTTTTTGTCTGCGTTCATAACTTTTATTTTTTAAATAAATATGTGCTAACTATATCTAACTGTTTCAATTATTATTCTGTAGGTCAAGGTTTCCCAAGACATAAGAGCTGTTTGCACAAAATCTTAAGATGCAGCTTTCAAACATTTCATTTTACTGCTAAATCTGCTAGTAGTATCGCAGCCACTTACAGCATTTAATGCTAACAAAATATCGCATATGCTTTCAGCTAGGGATTCAACAGCTAAATGGCATCCTAGAAAATATCTCTTTTTATGCGAACCGACGAACCATAACCCTAGACACCCAATATTTGCTAAGTATTTCGGGAAATAAATTGCCAAGACGAACACATCTGTATCAGGGATGATTATAATAATATGAGCAGATTGAATCCTTACTACGTGGAATATGTGGCAAAACATTCTTGTATCAGCTTCAAGTACCTCACAAAATAAAGACCCTTACAACTTGAAACATTTAGTTGGATCGTCGAATCCTCCACAAATATACATCTCGCAGTCATCTTTTACTAGTGCATATTATGGAGCTTTTTTTTAATTAATAAATATGATTTTCTTACTATTATTTTCGTTTTCTTTTTCATTCAAGAATCCATGCTAACTTTTACCATTATAAAAAAACCATAAATTATAACTGAAATAATCATTAAAATTATTTAATATCATGTAGGTACTCAATACATTCCCTTTACAAATAAGAGAAGAGTTAATCTTTGACCTTTTTTTAACTCGGATTTGAGTTAAAAAAAAGTGAATTGGTGGAATTCGGTCCTCAAATTTTGCATACTCAACTGCCTCTAGCGCCTGCACTATATTTCAAGTCCATTTTTAGAAATTCGCTTAGAATAAGTTCAAATTATTTTTATTTTAAAATACTAAATTCTTTTTTAAAAATAAGTCATTGGTTTAACGATTAGCGTTCTGTTTTCAGTGCATTTGTACGATTTTATTCATCATGGATACGTTAAAAATTCCAGTGATAATGGAGTATGAGTACAGTCGTGACAGCAAAGCGGTAGAAGCTGTACGCAACATCAGCGACGTATATGGAGCGAACACTACTAACGATCGCACCACCCATTATTGGTTTGCCCGCTTTCGTTTTGGAAATTTCGACCTAAGAAATGACCCTATGGTCGACGGAAAAGTTTAGTCGACAATGACAAATTAAAGGCGATTGTGGAAGCTGATGATTCTCAATCTACACCTGAATTAGCAGCAGCTTTCGATGTTAGTAAAAAAACAATATTGGTCCATTTGCGTCTCATTGGCAAAGTGAAAAAACTTGACAAATGACCCCACGACTCGAATGATCGCTAGCGCGAAGTACGCGTCGAGTCGAGCCTTGCACTGCTCAGGCACACAAGCGAAGGCATACGTAATCATTGTTACTTGCGAGGAAAAATGGATTCTGTTAGATAATTGCAAGCGCTCAGCAATTTGGTTAGATCCTGGTAAAGCACCTAAACAATGCCCCAAACGAAAAACATAGAAAAAATTGCGTTAACTTATTTCATTAAAAACGGCAATTTCATAGGTAAAGAACTAATATAACATTGTTGCAGGAAATCAGGAACGTTGCATTTAACTCTTCAACTTCGTTCTCACTAATTGGAATGTTTCACAGTTTGACAAATTTTGCGTTGTTATCAAAGCTAATTGATTTCCTGCCTTGATAGGAACTCAAATAGGTTCCTATCAAGGAATTTTTTTCTAGAGTTCATAGAAAATCAAATATGAATACAAGGATCTGAAGTATTTTTTTTTAATAAAAACTGCAGAGAATTAATGTTTCTTGTTCAGCCAGATCACACGTTCATATCAAAAATATGTGTGTGAAATTCACAAACCCAAAACTAAAGAGATAAAATACCAAAACTAAGAATATATGAAACTTTTTGATTTAAAATCAACATCGTTTAAGAAATTCAAAATTTTCAACTTGGTTCGCTTTGTTGTCCGGTACAGTTTACATCTTGTATCAGCTTGAACTGATGCTGGTTTTCACTCAAAATGGACTGCGACATAATATCATAGGGATAAATGGAGAGACACAACACATGTCATCTTTATGTCATTCGTTCCATATATATTCGTTGGCGAGGCACAACGGATTCATTGTATGAAATGTTCAATTATTCACGAGCTTTTCCGGTTTTCGTTCGAGACGCCTCGACTCGAATTTGATGCAAATTACTTTTTCCGGCCTCTGGGACAGTGACATAAAGTACCTCATCTGGCACATGCCACTTTTTGACATTCAAGGACACGCCCGCATTGTTTGTCAAAGGCTATCCATACATCCCTACATCGTAAACGGAAAATCTACATGTGTTTCGCGACGTTTTGGATTTCAGCATATACTCAAAGAGTTTTTGCTAACATTAAAGGTTACGACTCACTGCTAAAATATCATAATCTTTCTTATTTGGTTAAGGTATTTTATCACTTAAAATAATGTTTGTTATTTCCAAAACTCTATTTATCTTAATACGTATTAAGTAAAAAAGACTGATCGACCAACGCACAGCCAATACCACTGTCTATAAACGTATGAAAGATGATGTACACGAAGGTTCCTCTAATTACATATGGAAGTACTGAGAGGGGATGTTTGGAAATTCATCCCCAGAGATGATGGAAAGTTGTAATACACGCGGACGAAACTACATACCAACTGAGTAACTGATCGATCAACGCATATCCAAAATCTCTGGGTTTAGAAAAGTATGTTATTTTTGACAAAGGTTTTTTTAATGTGTGTGAGTAAGCACTTATAATGAATTTTATAAATTCCATAAGGTGTTGAGGTGGGGAGTGGAAGATTGTGCGAAATTTTGTCAATTCTGGGTTGAATTAAGAAAATTTGTATAAAGTAGAATAAACATTTTTTTAACATTTAACTAAACTACTTTATTTAACAGCAGTTAAAATATAATAACATAAATAAACAAAAGGTACAGGTTTTATAAAAATATGAGAACGGGTAAATGCAGCTAAAATCGTTTAGTCCATACGGGTGAAGCCGAGGGCGAGAAGTAAGTTTAAAATATATCGCTTCACTTCGTATACGGAAATCACAAGTAACTTTTTAGATGTTGATATATATTCCCCTTTGGAAAACGTTTCATCTGACTCATATAAGATATTTACCACGTAATGAAGCTCCAAGATAAATAATATTTTAGTACATAACCGAGTATTCAAATTAATAGTCGGCAATTCATATCGTGTCGTAACTGCTATTTCAAACATGTTCATCAAAGCAATTAGTTATAAAGCCGTTTTCTGTAACTTTGATCTAGTTAAACATCTGTTTTCCGATGATGAGTAGGTATTTCACACTTGGCACTGGTATTTAGTATATTGATAAATATTGACAGATAAACGACTTGTAACTTTGGAGTTATTCGTGGCAAGTGATTTTTTCGTAATCATAATATATTATAATCTGCTAATTAATGTATTAAAGCATTATAATATTATAATGTTGAGTTATCTTTCCTTCTTAACTCGCGTAAGTTAGTTACAATTTCACCATTCCCTATTTTGCGCCTTATCTTCTAGTCAATAATACGGTCAAGCTTGTTTATTATATTTAGTTATCACTTAACGGAAAAGAAGTCGGAAACGCAATTAATTTTCATCAGCTTGTATTAACGGCACGGGAATATATAAGTTTCCCATACTGAACTTTAGTTTACTAAGCTGAACTTTGGGAGAAGGAGCAATTTATATTGTGGTAACTTTTCTGCGAAGACGGTAAAAGTTGGACATGCTTAAAAAAACAACACTGTCGTAGATGATAGATCAGAAAAATATGTTTCGATCAAAGTAATTTAATTCCTGGCTAAAACTTAAGCCTCTGATGTAGGAACGTCTCATCATAAGATCATTTAATAACGCTCCAACCACTTGTGCCTCATCCTTGGGTACCTCCTATGGGTATATTATATAAATCCTTCTAGTATGAAAAATGTGAAAGATTGTTATACAATTACGCAAAAACGATTAACAGAGTTGGAGTGATTGATTTCATTCATTACATTTTTATTACCGTAACGTTTTTGGAGTTTATTGGAGTTTACTCCTTAAGAATGGATTTGCATATATAAGGGGCCCGGTATGAGAAAAATGTGAGGAGTAAAATCTATCGATGAATGACATTAATGACCTCGCCTCGTTACGTTTTTGTGCGCACCTTTTACTTTTAGCCATGGCAACGGATAAAAAATATTAAGTTGTCACAAACGTCAATAAAATAAATAAACTAAAAATGGATAAAATCGGACCAAAATGAATGAAAACAAATAAATAACAGAATATAGAGAAATGCCGGTAAGTGTCTAGCACTCTGGAATAGTGATTTTCAGTACAGATGGAATTATAATACATACTTACAAAATGATGACAAGTGTGTTATATTTTTGAAATTGTGTGTTTCCAGAAATACATAATAAAATATATGATGAATATCGCTGATGTTAGATGATAAAATGTGTGACATGGAACCTATGATAGTCGAAACCATGGGACGATTCCTGAGGTATCTCTACTTGTAACCGACTTCTTCGGACTTGATTTTGTTTTGTGTCTGTTCAAAGACAATCGTTTTTGAGTGTAAACTCCGGTCGTGCGTCGGAGCTGACACACACATTTTTTTTATTTTCCCGTTCTTACAAATTATACGCCACTTTGATATAGTTTGCCCCACACAGAATAAAGTCATACATGAATGAAGTCTGATTCTGCGCTTCATATTCCAAAAAAGCTCATTAAGCATAATACATGCAAGGACCTGCACTCTGCAGTGCTGCAGTAGTGCCTGCACTACTGGCTGTGGGAATTCGGTACACATAAGAAATCAATAATAATTATCGCCAATTTCCAATATCTAGCAAAATAAAACTAAATCATCCATTTGGCAGTCATATTATTTATTTTTACACAATAAGTAGGTAGATGTAAAATTGCACCATAAAATTAAGCTTTCGAGACTTTACCGGGCATATCTGCTGCAAATGCTAGCTGCAGAGGGATACAATAAACAAGATAGGAAGACATTATGTTAGAACCTCACATTTTCCAGGATAAAAAGTATCCTATGTCTCAATTCAGGTCATAAACTATATGTTATTTTAACAATGATATCTCTTAAGATATCTATTGAAATCGACTGAAGTCAAAAACAATTTTGATCAAAATTAAATTCTTGTGATGAATAATGTGTTGATTTTTATAAGGAAGATAATGCATTATTTTACAACAAATTTGATTACCAAAAACGGGTTATAGTGAGTCAAATATAAAAGACACACATATGCTTTCGCGGATTATTTTTTAGAACTTTAGAAGGAGTACAATTTCTTGTACTCCTTTATGTTTGTAAAAACATATTTTTTGTTTAACTTTAACCGTTTACGCAGCGCACGCAACGAAAGCTCTGAAAAGGAATATTTTTTCCCGTTTCGCAACATTTTTCATTACGTTATACAGCCTTTAATCTTCCTTGATAAATGGGCTATCTATCACAAAAATAATTTCTCAATTTGAATTAGTACTGCGTTCCGAGATTAGTGCGTTCACAGAACACAGAAAGAGGTTAGAACTTAGAAGTGCTTTGTGGACGGGGCAGGCGCGCCACAGTTGTGTGAGCAAATGCTCATAGCTTCACCAAAACTTGGTTCTGATTGCGTCGTTGCTCTCGGGAGTGAACGCTGATTGGTCCAATTGTTTGATATCACATCGTTTGATTGGCTATTATCTATTAGGTGGAAGTGTAGTGGGGGCGAGCCAGCGACATCGGTTCCCGTACATGCGATTTATGATCAACCTTCTAACTTATTTCTGTGTTCTGTGAGTGCGTTTAACCAAACAATCAAACTCTTCAACTTTTTAATATTGGTATAGATATCTATCTACGCCATTCAACGATATCGTGACTTCATAACATGCCTAAGCCTTTCTAATATATAAACATAATCACATTGGGAGAACTCACTTCGTGGAGTTTAACGCCTGTAGACGTAGCAGGAAAAATTAGAGGCATTTTTTGCTATCCCACGTTATATTGAGACTAAGTTACAATGGCAGAAAAAGGAGCATGTGTCATGATTTCGGTACGCCAAAACCATGGAATTCGTTAATATACGCAAGTCCTAAGTTTAAAATTCTCATTTTTTGAAACTGATATTATTGGAACTCTGTGCCAGAGAAAATATGCTCCATATTTGGAAATTCAGAAGACATCGAATCTTTCACAGAGCATAATATGAACTTCGTTAGAGCAACCGCATTAGTGCGATAGAAAACCACTACTTACCCATCTCACTCTAAGTATCCACAAACGTGAATGTTTTCTCGTAGCAAAACCAAATCCCTTTGCACAAACGATTTTATAAGTAAAAACTATAGGATGGCATAAGCTCTTTGAAAACGGGTCGTGTGGGTACTTTTCGCGGTGTGAAAGTCACGCGAGAAAATGACCAACCCACACAACAGGGTTTAACCCATTTGTAAGGAAAAAATAATACAAAAGCGATCACAGCTTGAATAAGGCATCACTATTGAAATTTACTTATTTCCAGAATAATTAATTAAAGGTGCTTATTTTGACATTACGATCCCTTCCGATCATTATCATGAAATGAAATTCTATTAGTAATTGAGGATGGAATAACAGATGTGATTCGTACTTCTAAATAATTTAAAAAATATATGCAACTGCAAAAAGTAGATGCAATATTATTAACGATTCCTTCAAATCTTTACGATTTAACTAAAAAACTATTATTTTCTCTTCTCAGACCAAGCTTAATCGTATGGGTAAGTGTGTGATAAAATCCCGATACGTATCGGGTGAGACTAAATTGCCAGGAAAGCCTGAGTAATCTCCGGCCGATTATCTGGAACCTCGCCGTTTTGGCAGTCGTAACGCAAACACTGAAACACCGCACTAATAAAGGGGATAAATGATGACGAATGTAATGTCTAATGCGAGTTAAATAAAGTACATAATACCTCGAGCCGCAATAAGTAAAGGATTTGGCGACGTTCACTTATATCCGAGATAATGTCTACTCACTCAATGCTGCAATCGTACAGGAAATTTGGTTTGAAATCTGTGGAAATGCTTAATAAAGTTGTTAATGATAAATATCAAATGTTATATTAGATTTAATTTAAAATTAAGAGTGCATTAAGTCACCAACAAACTGTACTGCAGTGTGGTGACATTGCTTCTGTAAAACACAATTGTATTTCTTATTAATAAATAAATTTAAAAAAATATGGGTACCTACTCATATACATTGTTTACTATTATCATTTTAAATTATATTTTTGTTTTCATATGGATGACGTCAATAAGTGCCAGGTAAGGCTTATGTTGAATAAATAATTTCTGATTATGAATAATTTAGTAAATAATAATAATATTCTTTATTGCACACAACAAAGGACACAAGACATAAACATATAAAAAATGAAGAAGAGTATACAATATGCGGCCTTATTGCTAAACAGCACTCTCTTCCAGGAAACCTATGGTGGAAAAAGAATAATAATAGAGAAATATAGAAGGATGCAAAAGTAGATACAGGAGATATACTTACATAAATTTAAGAGAAGCAAAGAAATAGGATGCAAAATGATTTTAAGATAAAGAAAGGAAATAGCTTTTAACTTGATCGCTAATAGAATTAAGTTAACGAGCCTTTCTGATACCTTCAGGGAGTGAATTCCACAGTCGAGCAGCGTGCACAGAAAATAAGTCAGAGATCAGAAAATCTAAAGATTGTTTGTCCTAGTAAAATTTTAAAAAGAGGATATATGTAGCAAATAAATTCTCAAAAATATAATAAACTAAATCAGAAAACTCCTAACAAAAATAACGATACTTTCCATATTTTATTATTTCTCTCACAAACTGTACCGACCGGCGCGGCGGACGTGTTTATGCGATTATTCACCTTAAATTCTGATCCCATTTGTTATTACATGTTTATCTTTGTTACATCAGTAAAATTTAAATTTATCGTTCCCATAATTGAAGCAAGACTTAACAAGAATGTTCTGTTAAATAATAAAGAAAATGAAGAATGTTGGTTTTTGTTCTTCGAATTACATCTTTCCATTCTGTTATTCAATTAATGCAAATCTTGATTTTAAGCATTTAGTATTTCAATCTCTCTCTTACCATTTAACACAGTATTACAATAGGTACATATTCAATTAATCATAATCGTTGAATTAGTATATTGATTGTGTACTTGCAATACTGAGCACACAACCGAATCAACTGATATACCTTATTATCGGTTCATTAACGAAGGTTAGAACTGTGTCTAAGACGGATAAACTATCAATTTTGTTTAGAAATTTGTTAAAAGATTCATCAAGTACTATTTGCTACACAGATTTAATATCATATTATTATCTTTATTTGTACCTTTATTATCATAAATACATGTATCTTGTGTCCGTATGCATAAAATTGATCACCTCCTAAAGGACTGGTGTAATTTTTATGAAATGTTATGTGTGTATTTGAATGAGTTCCTGAGGAACTCTTTCAAATACATTCATAACATTTCATGACTGCAAAGAAATACTTCAGCGGTTAGCTGATGTATTTCTACGTACAGTAAATAAGATACATTACATAATATAGGTACAATTCTTGATATAGTAAATGAGAGCGCGTGCTACAATATATAAAAACTAAATATTGCGCATCAGTTTTTGTTTTGTGAGATGAGATTATGATGGCATCTCATAATTCAGATGTTTCTTCTATTTCAGTCACGCGAAATAACGATAGTAAGAATATAACTGTCGCTTTGTTTCCATTAGGAGGAACCTACCGTATTGCCTCGTATTTATGTTATTATATGAAGCATAATCCAATATGGAATATTTAGAGAGTCGAGCCGCAGCTGATTTTCCGCTCGAATGGGGACACTCGTATACAGCTAAATAACACCTACCAATCCTATCATCAGGCCGTTTGTTTGTAAGCCCCCATAATATAAAAACGTTAGAGTCGTGGAACACTCGCTTGGAACGAAGTAATTTTTCACTTTGTTGTGGTTTTATGAAATGAAAAAATAAAATGAAAATACGATGTAAGTGAAACTTTTAAATTGTTTTACATTGCTCAAATTTTTTTCGGCATTTTACTAACATTTATCTCAATTTTTTCTGGAAATTATTCTAAGTTGACGTTATAAAACGAACGGAAAATAAAAAAGCCGTTCCTCTTCTGGGAATCTATCCCAGACCGCCAGCGTGACAAGTGAGCTTTCTACCACTGAACCACCGATTCTAGTTGATTAAGTTTGAATTTGTAAATAAAAATTAAAAATGTAACGCGACATGCATGAAAGATGAACGAAAATATTTATGGTGGTGTAATATAAATTTCACTTTAATTAGATCGCAACTACACACAATATGCTACGAAATAGCTGAAGGTCGTGACGGAAATCGAGACGAAAAGATCTTAATTTTTTTTCGCGTAATCAATTCGCCATACGATAAGGAACATTGTTCAAAACAAAATTTGTACGTTTTTTCACTGGATAAGGCTTCTGAATCTACGAAGTATTATGTATGTGTATATATATATATATATATATATATATACTTGTGGCCCGCACTTGCTTCGCTTCGGTGTAGAGATGTAGTGAATTATAAACCGTCCGTGCAAATAAGGTATTGAATAACGCGCTAATCTCAGAAAATACTGGCCCGATTTGTTTTTTTTTATATTGGATAGTGCATTTATCGAGGAAGGCTATATAACATAAAGCTAATACCAGTAGGATCGGAGCTTCGATGAAAAATGTTGCAAAGACGGGTAAAAATAGTCCATTTGTGAGCTTCCGTAAAGTGCGCTGGGTAAACGGTTAAAGTAACACAGAAATCATTTATAAAGGAATCATTTCCCTTTAAAAGTTCCAAAAAAAAATGTCCGCGACATCATATGTCCAACTATTAAGTTTGCCCTTTTCCACAAATTATTACGAAGCTGCAGGCGAACTCTAGTTGTGACCTAACTGTAATAGTTAGACATACGCCGCCGACATTCAAACTATTTTTGTGCTGCAGAAGAGAGCTATTCGATCCATGTATAATCTTAAAGTTAAGGATTCCTTAAGAGATAGGTTTAAAGAATTTGGTATAATGACGGTCGCATCACAATACATTTACGAAAATTTATTATTTGTAAGAAAAAATATTAATTTGTTTCTTAAAAACAGTGATGTTCACACACTTAATACAAAATCAATAATTCATTTAAAGGTCTTTGTGTTCGCTTATACAATAAAGTCCCAAGCAATATCCAAGAGTTAACCATAAATAAATTTCAAAGATAGTATAAAAAAGCACTTATTAAAAAAACTTATTACAAAGTATCTGATTATATTACAGACAAAAATGCTTGGGTTTGAACTGTTCCAATCATTCCAACAGGTTTTCTATATTAAATAAATCATGATTGTATTGACATTGTAACAACATAATGATTTGTAAATGTTGTTACATTATGCTTTTAATGTTGTGGAGTTTTTTTCGCTCGTTTTTCTCCGCAGCTAAAAAATATGTCCAATAACGAGTGGTAGGGAAAAAAAATGTTTGGACCATTCAAAAGTGTTGTACTATACATCCAATTTGAATAAAGATATATTGATTTCTGATTTCTGATATGGTATTGTGGATTTTTTATAGATATTGATGTCCTCTATAAAACTTTAGTACATCCCATTATATTATACTGCATCCTAGTTCGCATACTTAAAAAATCGTAATGAATTCCATAAATACCAACTCTACAAAAGGACAGTCTTGATTTACAAGGTGCTCATACTTCATGTGAACCGCAATTCCTTAGATGTAACCTGACACTAAATCATGACGAAACGACGTTATATTATCTTATATTTATCGAGAAGTAGAGGGCCTACTCTGAATGTAATGAAACATTTGATATTTTTACATAAATATTTTTAACTGAACAAATTCAAAAAGGACCAGGTTCTCATTTCGACTGTATGTTTTTTTTTGTATAATTTAAGTATCAGTTATTTGACTTCAGAATAAAAACTACTTTTTGATAAAAAATATAATTACATATTTTAAAGTTATTTAGAAGTTACTAACAAAAACCATCAAAATTATCCGGTGTTTATTGACGGTACTCGAAACCGTTAATAGCTTAACCTTGGATCCTATCACAAGGTGGCTCTGTTAAAAATAACTAGATAATACTTACTTCATTTGCTATTATTTCTAGACTAAATCCCTCTTCTAATTAAGAGAGTTAGAGGAGCGAAAGTCAGTTTAGCTGCATTAAAGTATTAGTGGCTAATGTTGTACAACTATCTCTGTGGATTTTCTAAGGATTAAAGCCATTCTTACTCGGGAACAGTCCCGACTTTGAAAGAGTTTGCACTTACCCAGCTGCATCTTTCCAAATGACGTACGTACATAAGTTACAAATGTTGTATGCAAACAGACTTTTAGTTAGCTAACTTGTATTAGCAAAGTTTGCCATTGTTGTTACAGTTGCGTATGAAACACCGCTTTGTTTTCGAGATGATCACTTTGCATGGCAGTACTTACATAAACACTTACATGTTTACCAAGTAAGACAATGTAAACATATATGCTTCTTTATTTTCAAAATTTAGAAAATTCGTGGAAAAAAAATACTTGTCGAGCCAGCGAAGATTCCACTTCTTCAAAGGCCTATTTCGTAGGTAGATACTTCAACGCACCTGATGTTGACTGTGAATGAAGTTCAGTCACGAATATATTTGTAATGACATGACAGCAGCTCTCTTTTATTCAAAAAATATATATTTACATAGTTTGAATGGAGACGTAAATTGTAGGTATTGTATTGTATTGTTAATAGGGAGACGGCGTGAAAGAGTATTAAATTTTAATTGTACTTAGATATGATAATGTTCAAACAAGCTTATGGCCCGCCTTATATTAAGCGACCACCGTAGTTTATAAAAGCTTGCGATACAAAAAATAAAAATTGCCTATCCTGACACCATCCCCTATCCTTTGGAAGTTTACTCACTTATAAAAACACAACACCACCAAAACTTAGTGTTATTTTACTGTGGTCCAATAGGTGGGACTTATTTCTGCAAACGGTCGCTTCAATTAGAGCGGAAAATCCGCTATGCCCTGTCGCTTCTCTGTTCTTTTTCTCTTGAATTAATCAAAGCAAAACTTATATAAGTTTCAATTAATATTTATGTAGTTACTTTTATTGGTGTATGTTTATATTACATCCCTTTTTTATTATATTAAATTATATTATATTATAGCCGCATTCGTGGATTTCTTTTTGCCTAAAGGTTGACTGGTAGAGAATGCTTTTAGCGTTAAGTCCGCCTTTTGTCCATTTTTATAATTGTGGCAATAAAGTTTAAATAATAATTATTAAATTAATTAATACTCTCAGCGTCGTGAAGGCTGTCGTAAAGCAATTTCCATTGAATACCAAAGCCTTGAGAAGAATGGAGTTAATGAACTTTTCAGTGCATTAACGGCTGAGTTTAATAACGTTTTGAAGTTTAAACCGCCCACGGATAATTGAATTTTCACAACTTCGCATTATTGATTCATACCTCAAACAGAATCCGTTGACCCGCTATGATTAATAACTGATTCGTGCCTATTTACTAGTTGCTTATTATATATAAATCGCATTATTTTTTTGCAAAATCTGTAAATAATTAGGTACCTGTTTTAGGGAAACCAATGGTGTCGATTCTGGCATGGTTCTCTTTTTATTCTGTATAGAAAATGACAAGGATACACTTTAAATTATTAAATAAAATTTTAGGCTCAGAAAATTATGCCAGAACCGACACCAAAATATGATTCTATTAACAATAATTCAGGTAACTCAATTTTACACCAATGTTGTTTGAATATTAACGAAATTAACTGATACCCAGAACACCGAACTAACGAAATGATATTTGGTGTGTTGGATGTCGCTATCGCTACAGACTAGCCGCAAGCAATATTATAAACTATGAGTTATAGAAGCCAAATCATTGCTTGCTGGTCTTCAATTAAAAAATAAAATAAATTTAAACATGCTGTATTTACATAAGCCATCTTTTCTTACTTATACTATACTAGCTGTGCCCCGCGGTGATACCCGCGGTTTAATAGGGATATTTTTCCGCAGTAAAACCTAGCCCATGTGTTAATCCAGGATGTCAGCTAACTCCATCCCAAATTTTATAAAAAACGCTTCAGCCGTTTAGAGGTGAAGAAGTAACAAACACACACTCACATACTCCCACACTCACAAACTTTCGCCTTTATAATATTATTATTGTGATTTTATAAATGACTACTATCGGTTTAGTGGTTTAAACACACTGTAGGGGTGACCCCCTACATAATGTTAGGATGAAGGAAGAAAGACAACTGATCTTGTTGAATGCAAGACGAGCATTGATTTATTATGTAAAATATGTGTTTTTTTATATACCTAATACAATGATGTATTATGGTGCATTTCTTAGTTACAGCTACGTGATTAAACTAGGTAATGCTTGCTCTGCAGATATACGATTACTGTACGTGACTCGTACATATATTGCCAATTAAAAAAAGAAATTAAAAACAAACAACAATACAATGATAGATATCTTAAACTTGTTAAAGTGCATGATTAGAAAATGTTAAAATATCTTCTGATTCTACTATTTAAATTGGTTTGCATTTGATAACTTGATATGATATATTCTCCGTAACGACACTGTGAAGACGTTACGATTATAAATTGTTTGATATATTAGTTATACCTGTATATCCTAAGTAGGCTCCTATTTATTTTCTTAATTGTTTTCACAAAATATGTTTGTTATCGTAAATTTTGATATTGAATCTTTAACAGTGATGTATATAATACACAGAGCTTTGTGATGCTTCGAATTTGATGAAACTTTGTTTAATACGTTAATTAACTCTTAAAATTTCAACTAATATATCCTTTCACATTTCAAGAGTACATAAGTTTACAATTTTGATACAGTATGATCTTACAAATAATGTTTACAACTATATTAAAACTAAGAAAGTACCTTTTCCATATACTTTCGAAAAATTTATAAAGACTTATTACTGATCAAAACATTCGTTAGTAGAGCTAGAAATGTTTAGATTTCATTACATAATTACTACATTCAGTTGTACACTAGGTTGCTGATCTATCAGTTTACCCGTACTAACGTGACACACATTATTTTTACGTGTTATGCTAAATTGTCATAATGTTAATCTCGGTAAATGATTGATATTATCATAAATTATTTATATGCCTGTATACTTTGATGATATATGATAGCAATGTACTTATCCTAAAAAGTTAGTTTGACCAGATTTTCTGGACCTTGCTTGTTGCAAAATGATCTAGTCTAGATAAGATTAGACTTAATGATTGATAAAAATGATATCAGTGGACGTGTCCACAATGTGATAATTGATAAAAATGCTTCTAATTTAATGGTAACTTATGTAGGGTGCTCCCACAACAAAAAATGCGAAATTAATTGATATTCAAAATGATATTCAGTGGATGTTTCCACAGTTTGAATTGATAAAAAATGCTCAATTAACTGATATGATATTTGTGTAACACATAACATTCTCTTTCTAAAATGATACTTAAAATTAGAAATGATAGTTGACTCGTATGATAGAGCCAACAAAAATGATATCAGTTGATATCTCCGCAATGTTTTAATTGATACTTAATAAAACTAAATTAATTGATTTGATACTATATATGCTTGTCAATATGAACATATGCTCGTCCTCCCTTAAGTGTCGCCGCACACGGGCCACCGACCACAACCACAAAACGCCGCCACGATCATATTTCTTGTAGTTTTCATACATTTTATATGGACTCGCCACACACGGTACGCCGCCGCGCCGGTGGCCGCCACACGCTACAAATCGTCGTTCCTCGCTTCCTGTTGCCCCGCACCAGCCACTTAATGCGCCGTTACAAAACGCCGCCACACGTCACTCGCGCGATTCCCCACCCCTCTCTCCCTTACCTTAGGTGGCGGCGTTTGTGGCTGTGGCGTGTGGCCCGTGTGCGGCGACACTAAGACGACAAGTTCAAATAATGACAGTTTGCTTTATATTCATTATAAGATTCTGCTTCTAAGACAAAACTTAAAAGAATAAATGATAATTGACTCGTATGATAAAGGAACCTCAAGCCTTCTAAATGTTCCGCGTTGTAAATTCTTGTATAAGTTTAAGAAGTTGATACGGTTTGATTTTACCAGCGATGTAGCTGGTGTTGATACGGATGCTACTTCTTAAATTACCCGAACGCACTGAATGATGATAATGTTGTTCCTGCTGTCTAACTGCACCTTCTGTAATGTATTGCGATGACTTGCCCTCCATGTCGTGTCGCAGAGTAATCGAGTGCCCTTCCTTCCTGATATTTCTCGATGTTCGAGTAATCATGTTTGTATGTGATAAGGATGCTAAGCTGCTATAAAGCAGCTTTCATTTATGTATTTGCATCACAGTGTATGCCCCTTCTCACTTCAGCCGGTGAGACCCGCTTGTGGGTTGCTGGGTAAATCGATTCGCCACTGTCAAAAATATTGCTTGATAAAAAAGAATTATGATAGGTGGTATCTTAGTGTTGTCGATATCCATGGCCAGGTTACACAGGAACAATCACTGTCGCGAATTGATCCCGATTTTACAAGCTCGGAGGACCGTATATGTGGAGAGGTTTAAATTTTGATAACTCGAAGGACCAAACTGTAGGGGTTACCCCCTACATAATGATATTAGGATGAAGGAAGAAGAACATCTGATCTTGTTGAATGCATGACGAGCATTGATTTATTACGTAAAATATGTATTTTTATATACCTAATGCAAAGATGTATTACACACCTTTATTATAAATAAATAGCTTCCTCCCGCGATATTGTTCCCGTTAACTAAGTTTCGAGCAACTTTTATTTATTTATTTATTTTATTCGTATAACATTCTACAAATTATTAGAAAAGTTTAAAAAAAGATAAATTAGAAAAGTTTTAAGAAAAGACGATATCGGCAAAGTCTTTCCCAAATTACTTCGTGACCAATGGATTTGTATTTTATTTGAAATTGTAAAATTAACAAGTCTGACTGCATTAAGTATTTCAATAGAAGAGTCGTTTATTTCGACAGTACACCAATGCAACTGATTTTTAAAACATCAGGCATGAATGTTAGGGAGAATGTGGATTGGCCAGATGCGTGGGAGTTGATCTTAGAACAACATTGTTCTGTCTATCTGTGGGCGTGGCTGGTACCGCCCCCCATTCAAACAGCGTGCATGTCATAACTTTATTGGAGCAATCTTACTTTTACTGTGGTGCCCACACGACTTATTTTTTAACTAGTTCTAACCTCCTTTATTTATATGCATCTATAAGGTGTATAGAGGAAGTTAGCAGCGCCACAAAGTACGTAACGAGAACTAAAAATCAAGACACATTTGACAATGACATTTCAGACTCGCAAACGTTACGAATTCGATATTGGTTCGTGCTAAGGGCACTGGTCCTAAACTAATAAAATATTCACTATCAGTAAATAATTTTTCATGTAAGGTTTATAATTATATAAAGGAATTCATTGTGTAAAATACAAGCCTGAGAACAAAAACTACAGCTGCACACCGAAGCGAAGCGAGGGCGGGCCATTAGTCTTAGGTAAAGTATTCACTAGGTAGCATTTTAGTGCATTTCAATTTTATAAAATCATACAAGTATATGATTCACCTGATCTTCAGAGAATATGCATAATTTTTATTCAAACTTTTAATTTAACGTCATATTTCAGTTGAATAAAAAGATCGCCAGTTAAAGACAGACAGATTAGAAGAATAGAGGAGTTACTCTATTTGAGTTCCATTCTAAAATTGCTAGTAAAAACGTCTAAATTGATTAGAAAATATTTGTTTCTGCTATCTTGATATGCCATGGTGATTGTATAAGTCTTGAGGTAACTGCAGAAAAATATATATTCTCTTAATAATATTCCTCCCTTCCGTATGATATGAAAAATGAGTGTTTTATCATAGTAATGCGGGTCAATTTGATTGTTAAAGGAAACCTCGGAAGCCTCATTCAATACGGTCTATTGTTGCGCAGCAAAAAATAAGCATCGATGGCGTATATATTAATGTGTTTGATAGATGGAATGATAAACTGCTTTATCGACATTTAATAATATGATAGTGTTCAGGATACGTTCTGAATACACAGACTGCCGCTTTTAATAATCATAAATTTGGGTCGTTACCCGCCATATTAGACCTTTGAGTGTTACCATAAGCTCATTACCCGGGAAGATCGTGATAATGTTACTACCCACTTTATTTACGTTCAGAGATTCGTTTAATGTGCGCTTTGGCCAATATGCCCCGGAAAACCAAACGGACATATTTTCTTTTAAATTTCTAGCGAGATTTAAACTACTCATTGAACTTTTTCCCTTTATTAATAAACAAAGAATAAGCTTGGATGTGTTACTACATGTTTTGTCTCTGTTCATTGAATTACAAATAGCATTCGAGTGATATTAACAAAACACGGCGTTACTCTTATTCCTCGTTTATTATAAGGAGGTTTAAGTGTTAAGTGTGTCTTAGGTATCACTGTCCAATGTCAAAGCACTAAATTGAACATTTATCAACTTTTGATGTTAAATTAGATCATATGCATTAATTTTCTCATAAAACTTCACCTGTCTACTTATTTCGATTTATGATATAAAAGCCTCTGGTAGACAAATACTCAGACAGACAGCGGCGGCCCAATAATAGGGATTTCACCCTCTGAGTTTACCTTTTGGCTTTACTTTAGTACCCTAAAATCCGTCACGGTCTGATTTAAAAAGATCACGAGGTTATAGCATTATTGTACATTATTTTAATATAAACAGCAGCAAACTTTTAATACAAAACCCAGATAACATTTCTGGCAAAATCACGTACATATTAAATTCTCTTATCTGTGACATTTTATGTTTATCGATCTTTTATTAGCCTGTATGTATTTTAACCGCTATTTTCCGATTGAATTGAGTTTAAAATAATTTTTCTTAAATAGCTTCGCGTCATTATAACTTTTGTAACATTAACAGAGCATTCTAGAGTATGAAACATAAAAAAGTAATCTTAACTGCTAACGGAATTATTTTTTTTCGTCTCCAGACTTTAAATTATTCTTTTGAAGCCGATTCGATTGTAGGAATTCAATGAACACAAAAATAATGAGATCAAATGTCAATTAAAAGCAGGGTCTGTTAACGAAATCAAATTCAAGTTGTATTGTATAACACAATTAACCCAAGAAAAACAAATATTCTCTCTTTGTAAACTAGAAATAAACTCCCAAACAGGTCCGCTCTATGGGAGTAGGACGAATTCTGTAATTTATTAAATTGTTGTTTTAGCATTACATTTTAATTTGATGAAATTAATATGCGTGGGGTAAATATAAGAAGAGATATTTATAGAAGTGTACATGAGGGTATGTTTTAGTCAGTGTATTATAATAATGGCACACCCAGGATACGCGAACACACCTCAACCCAAAGTAATTCTATCAAAAACTTCAACCATTTTCGGAGTTTTTACGGAAGTGAAGTTTCAGTGATGGGTCTCGGCTTGGGAGATATTAAAAACAAAAGTGGTTGAACGCGAAAAGAAAGAGTGTACCATAATGATTAGACACAACAAAAATTAAAGTAGCGATGAACACATTTCTTGTTTGTATTTTCTTTATTAAAAATGATATTTCAGTAACGGATGGCGAAAAAATTTTTGTACGATTAATGATGTAAAACTTCTATTGCGGCAGGTGTGAAAGCGGCTATTGTGAGGTGAAGCTGAATGGCAAATATCTACAAGCTTGAGCTTGTAGTGTGCACCGTAATTTGGTCTAAAAATATAACAGTATATTTATAAAATTTCCTAATATTTTATTAAGTATAAAAAGCATAAAATAGAAGCCATCGATTTAAATTATTACTGTACTGAAAATAACCTCAAATAATGATCGTATGAAAAATAATGAGATACATAAAATTTCAACTTTCTTGAAAACCAGGGATTCCATTGGAAAAATGGTTTTTCCATTTGTTATTTCTAGTCTGCTTTACAATTCAAAGCAACAGGAACTTTAACAAATAAAAGAAAAATAATACTGATTGCTGGAGAAATAGAATGTCATTGTGGAGAACAGAAATCTTGCCAATGGATGTAGACGTTAAAATTTATTCAAATTATTCCCGGCAGACAATTTTATATTCTGACAAATGGACGTCTAGTTTATAATAAGATCTAATTTTTTCCAACGATTCAATTTTTTGTTAAGAAGATTCAATATTTTGCTGTGACAAAAATGCTTATTCTTAAAACTCTGGGAAATGATATTTCATTAGTGATTTTGTTGATATTTTTTCTTATTGCCGCTGAGTGAAATGTTTTCTCTATTTCTTGGAAGGAATATAAATAGTTATTATAAATGTGAAATAATGATTGGTTGCTTAATGTTATTTTTTAAATTTTACTGAAACAGTTGACCCCGTCTTGGACTAATACTAACTTTACCGCGGTGACCATCAGTAAACAGTATGTGTTTATCAAATCTACACGTGTAAATTAAGAGTTACAAGTGTTATCAACATCATTTACGAGTATATCCAATGTATATTTTTTACGCTTTTTTGTGATTTTGTACATGAAAATATTCTTCGTAAGCTAAAATTTGTAAAATATTATGACAACTTAAACTGTTATGCTTCACGATGTCAAAGTGCAATTATTATTTTCACTAACACTTTTCTTTCTGCCTGAACTGTCTGACAGGGATTTTTTTTATTATTTCCCTTTATTTGTCAGTTGCAACAAACAGCAATTTAAGACTATATAATATGTTCTGTTGATACTGGATACAGTAAATTTATGAGAGAAGACCTAGACAGTGCGAGCATTATAATTTGGAAAAAGTATCACAAAAATCCGTACTGCCTCCATCTGTACTGGTGTAGTGGGATACATACAACCATTTCTTCCTTAGTGACACGCCAGTGCCTGAGCAGTAACAATAATTTATGCTTATCGGTAGACAGGCATAACGGCTTTCTCGCTCGAATTGGAGCGCCCGTCTAGAAAATTAAAAAAAGGTGGACTTTACAGAAGATCGCAGCAAAATAACACTAAATTTTGGAGGTATTTCGTTTCTGTCAATGAGTAAGGTTTCTGGGCTCCACGGGGTAGGGGATGGTGTCAGGGTAGGCAATGGTACCGCAAGTTTTTATAGGCTATGGCGGTCGCTTACCATCAGCTTATTTGCCACCTTTTTAACATAAAACAAAATTTAAGCCCTCACCTAATGACCCGACCTATTCAAAATCTATCAACTCTTCAACGAATACAAGCTATGTCTTTATATAAGTGTGTTATCGTGGATGCAATTTGTTCTTAGCTACGTAGTATATTTTATCTACACCCATGCTTTCAAAACTCAAATAAAAATTGTGAAACAGTTACCTTATTGGCTACATTTAAACATCCTACCTTAGGACTAAGTTAGGACTCCAATGTCACAATTTAAAACACAAACATTTCGGTTGTTATAATGTTCTTTTTTTAATTATGACAATGAATATTTTTATGTTGGCAACAAGCTGTTTCAGAATCTGTAATAGAGGTTTTAAAGCATGGGTGTAGATAAATAACTATTATAAGTACACACGTGTGTTTTGCGTAACAGCATGCATAAATTGCCCATTCCATATCGCAATAAAGGCAACGAGAGGATTTACAAACTGTTGAGCGATGCTATTAGCTTCTACGATTGTTCTCTGAAATTACGGTGTATCCGGGTGGGAATGGTGAAAAGTTTTCTCTTACCTGCGAAATGGGCGAACACATAGCATGAGATGGCGATGGAATTAGACACTACTGACTCTGGCTAGTAGGCGATTTCATTGCTCCTATATACAGTGGTGATAACATAATTAAAGACACCTTCTAATTAACCACAAAAAACTTACTTATGGTACTAACATTAGCTAAAATTGGCATTTAATCCAGTTTAATTGGCATTAAACCATAATTGTGTTCCTTAGTAGTTTAGACACTGCTCACTATGGGAACGTAACACAAACATTTTTAACGTATTTATAGCTGGCCAGCTAATTAAAGACACTCGATTTGCTTAGAAGAAATAGAAAAAAAAATTATTGAAATTATCTTTATTACACAATATTCCTAACTCATTTATAAAACTTTACGGTACGTATCAATATTTGGTCGCATGTCCTTTGGCAGAAATGACAGCACGACATCTCTTGGGCATGTAAGCGATAAATTTTTTACAAGCTTCCACCGGAATTTGCTTCCAAGCTTCCCTAAAAGCTGTGTAAAGTTGATCGATGTTTGATGTCCATTTTGTCGCGACTGTCTTCTTCACCTGGTACCACAAATTTTCTATTGGCTTTAAATCAGGACTGTACGGGGACAAGCCAAATCTGTCACAGACTGGTTCCTTAAAAAGTCTTTTATTACTTTTGCAGTGTGTTTCGGATCATTATCCTGTTGGAAATTCCAAATGACCAGTAAATTTGCTCGGCATAGGGCAGCATGACTTGTTCTAAAATATTCTTGTACTGAAATTTATCCATGTTGCCTTCTATTTTCCTAACAGGTCCAACACCAAGTCCTGAGAAACAGTCCCAAATTTTGATATTTCCGCCCCCTTGTTTAACTACTTTCTTGGTATACTTTGGATCCATTTCTTTGTTTGGGGGGCGTCTAACATATTGTTTTCCGTCAGAATTAATCATAATATTTTTTGTTTCATCAGAGAAAAGCACATGTTTCCATTCTCGTTCAGACCAGTGTACATGTTTTTTAGCACATGCTAATCTTGCCTTAACATTTTGCTTTTTCAAAAGTGGTACCTTCCGAGACACTCTTTCATACAAGTTTGCCTCACATAGTCTCCGTTTAATTGTTCTTGCAGACACACCCTTCGACCCTCCTGCACCAAACAACTCCAACATCAGTTCTGATTCCTTGAACGGATTTTTTTTTGCCAACAACACCATCTTAGAGTCTTCCTGCAGAGTAGTTTTTCTTGGTTTCGGTTTTGTTGATACGTTTTCGGTCATGTTGAACTTCTTGAAATGTTTTATAGCATTCATAACCATGTCCTTAGAACAGTTCAAGTGGTTTGCTATTTTTCTGTATGACCAATCTTTATTATGAAAGTTGAAAATAATCTTCCTAGTGGACGAATCGCAACTCCTGTTTTTCCCCATATTGCTGGGTTTAAAACGTATTAGTTTTAATTAAAAAATTAGGTTTTATATGTAATATCGACGCTTTATGAAAATACGCAGCAAAACAAAGAATAACAGAATGCAGTTTTTTCTTTATTTTTTTTAATTCAGAACACAGCTTTTACTGTCTTTAATTAGCTGGCCACCTACAAGTACGTTAAAAAGTTTGTGTTATGTTCCCATGGTGAGCAGTGTCTAAACTACTAACAAACACAACTATTTTTGTCCCACATTGTAAGAATACAACATCGCGTTTAGTTAAGTAACAATTACACTAGATTAAAATATCAATTTTAGCTAATTTTAGTATCATAAGTAAGTTTTTTGTAGTCAATTAGGGAGTGTCTTTAATTATGTGATTACCACTGTACGTAGTTATGTAATTTAGGATTTTTTTTGTATTATTATTGTCTATAGCCATATTATATGTAAGTTCTGCCAAATTTATAGAATAAAAAACACATAGAGTATTTTTTTTCATAACCAATTGTAATTAACTAGTGGTTAACTACTAGCAGATAGCAGCACCGTGAGCAGGTTAGATTCAATAAAGAGTTATAAAAATTGTTAAATAATTAAATGAAAAATATGTAAAAATAAGTTACTGTTTGTAACTTGTCTTTGATTCCCCAAGAATTTCACTAGTCGAATTTGGTATCAATAGCAAACTACACCGAAAACCATTTCAAAATATACAAAAGAATTAAAGTAAGGTCGTCACACCTACCGACGTGTGGCGACCTTAATTATCTTTAATATAATATATCTTTTTTATTCCGGGCTCGAGGGATACATTTTTCGAAAACTTTCAGTATCGTATTAAAAAATATAGCAAACGTTTTAGCGCCCAACGACCGGTAAAACAATCTTGTTATTTGAGCTGTGAAACTCCAATATAATAAGTTCTATTTGTCTGAACGCTATTAAGCGTAAAAAAATATTATTGACCTTCGATACAGGGAAATGCAAATTAGTATGAGATTCCGAGAGAGGAAACAATAATTCTATTTGGTTTATTTATTAAAATCCCATCAATGCGTAGACGGATCGCTATCATATTTTGTAGACACACACTGAAACGAATTATAGGTCAACGAAATTGCGTTCATAAATCATTCGACCATTAATGTTAACGAGAATAGGTTTCGAATGAATCGCGGTAATCATTTTAGTCAAAACATCAGAAAAACGCGGGCGCATTGGCACGTGTGACGTCACGATCTGGCGCCCCGCTCGTTGAATAATAGTCTCAATAAATTAACCAATATCCAGATGTCTTAGCCCGAGACCTGAAGGCGCTCTAGGCAAATTAATTGTCCCCATTGGGTACAATCTTGATATAACAATCGATTCGGAACTTTATTGCCAACGCCATAAAACGCCCCAGCAATAAAGCACCGATTTGCTTGTCGAATTATTTCCTTGCAGCAGGCAACGTTTGGACGTGTCAACATCACTTTTATTTGCTTACGTATAATTTATACCGAACACTTGTCTAACCGATTTATGTCTCTATTTATTAGCTTAGTGTATAAATGTAATCATATGATTCTGTTATTTTTATAATGAATCGTCTCTACACTCTATGAAAAAAACGATGTTTTATTTCAGTAATAATTTAAACAGTCATAATTTCATTTCGTTCTTAAAAATAATGATCCCAGTAGTGTTAACATAACATGATAATTTATCAGTGATATTGTCGCCAAAGGAGACATTTTTAACGATCTACACTCTTTTTCCCGTTGATATTGTACGGTACTTACTAGTGATCGAAAAGACAAGCTAAAGGGTATTTCATGCATATTATATTATACTGGAGCTTTAAATATCCGAAAATATAATAAAATATAACAGAAAATCTAAATTATTCGTTGCAATTCTTAAACAACCAAATCTTAAAAAGTGCGGTATTAATCATAGTAATGTACATTTTAATAAATATAACGATGATATAGCTAAGTGTTTAAGGGAAAACGCTCTCAGTAAGGCGAGGCTATTAAACGCTACTTTGCATAAAGAATAAGAAGCACCGAGCGGTTGGAGTGTTAAATTACTTTTACATTAGTGGCCCACAGTCTGATCGCCGCCTATCTTCACCGAGGAATATATTATGGGGATATATTACTTACGCGGATCTCCAAAGTACCTATAACGTAAGGAAGGGATAATAATGAATTTTAGCAAGCAAAGACCATCACTCATTACACTAGCCTAAATTTAGCTTTAAATACATACTTATCTCATCTTTACTAATAAAGATGAATCGCGTTAACGTATTTATGTATGCTGATAACTTCCGAAAACTGTACTATGATAATGTTTTTTGTTTGTTGTATTAATCATTTTAGAAGACCATTTAAAGATTTTTTAAAAGAATTTACTAGGCCATAACAAATGGAAAACCAAGGTGGTGTATTTCTCCTGAAATCTCAACACTTACTTTCTCATTTGTGTACTGGCTAGTGGCGACAACACGACATGTAATGGGTGAAATTTTTGGATACTTTCTGGTTGTTTTTCCAATGATTTTCTTTTACCTATACCTTGCGTAATTAAAATTATATACTTAGGAAAACAATCAGTTAAATCAGTTGAGCTTTTCTCGAGTGACGGTATATCATAAAGCGGCATAACATGAAAATTGATCTGCATACTAAACACTTAAAATATCCTACTTCTTAAAAGATAAAAGCATGCCGTTTAATTTACTTAGATCTTTAAGAAGGACCGCTAACATCATGATGTTAGCGGTCCTTCTTACTTCATACTCTGACATAGATTTATTAAAATGTAGCCAACAGCTCTCCCGCATACATTTTAATATCGCGCGAGTCCACTTTGTACGTAATGACAACGTCGTCTTGCGTCACAAACAAGTGTCTCGTGACAAACAACGCTCTATATTATTTCTCTCTCAACAGGCTCATACGTTTACTTTTCTTTGGCAAATAGGTCGATCTTTCTTTCAACTAAAGGCTTTTAAAATAAAACACGGTATTCTCATTGACGAGTGGCACGGAATGAATTTTATTTTTTTAAAACCACAGAATATAAAACATATCTACCGACAATGCACAATAGATGGCAGCACTATTAACATATTGTGTAGATATTAGACCTTTAACACCCCCACTATATCTAACAATGTGGATATACATAAATATTACAATCTTTGAATACCTAATATATCCAAAAACTTATAATGTTTCAAAATACATAAAGCCTTCGTGAATACAGCAGCTGGCATCTCAGCTGTGGGCAAATGCTTCACATTTACAATTTTATTTACTACACATTCTCTACAAAAGTGAAACTGAATGTCTATGTGTTTTGTACGCTTGTGAAAAATTGGATTCATTGTTAGCTTTTGTGCACTCTGATTATCGTTGAACAAATCAATGGTATACAAATTTTGTGTAATTTCATATAGTAAGTTTCTCAAATAAACAGTTTCTTTACATGCTTCTGTAATAGCCATGTATTCGGCCACACTGCTAGACAAGGCTACAGTAGTTTGCTTTTTAGTTTCCCAAGAAATTACACAACCAGATAAAGTGAAACAATATCTTGTATATGACTTCCTATCTATAACATTTGCACCCCAATCTGCATCTACATATCCTTCTAATATTGAAATTCCATCAGCAGTGTACTTCAGACCATAATCCTAAGTAAATTTTAAATATCTCAATAGACGCTTTACATATGCACAATGTTCTCTAGAATAGCAATTGTTAAATTGACTCAAAAATCCAACTGTATAAGTAATATCAGGTCTGGTTAGAACTGCTAAGTACATTAGACAACCAATAATTTGCTGATATGGAAATTTTCCAACATAGTTTTCCCCCTTAGATACATGCAACTTAGTTTCCATAGGAGTCTGACTGGGTTTGCATTGACTCATGTTAAATTTTTGTAATACCTGATCAATATAATCAGACTGGTTCAATGTGATATTTTTCTCAGATTTATTAATACTTACATTGACACCAAGACACTTTCTGATTCACCTAAATCTTTAAGTTTGAAATGGCCAGCTAATACATTTTTCAAATATTCTGTTTCCTTACAATTCTTTGAGAAAATAAAAAAATCAATCACGAGAAGTGTAACAATAGTCCTTAAATTATTTCTAATTTTTGTGTACATACATGATTCTTTCTTAGATCTCCTGTAACCAATATGCAACAAACATTCATCCACTTTCCTGTACCATGCTCTCGAAGATTGTGTAAGCCCGTAGATTGAGTTTTTTTATTTAAGTACTTGACCATCATGGGTCTGCTCGGAAAAACCTTCAGGCAACTTCATAAAAATAGTTTCATCAAGAGCACCATTCAGGAAAGCTGTAGTTTCATCAAAATGAATAGTGTCAAATCCTAACTGAACTGACAATGCAAATAGTAACCTCAATGTAGTATGCCTTACAACAGGAGAAAATGTTTCTGTATTGTCTATACCTTCAATTTGTGAAAAACCTTTAGCAACTAAACGTGCACGGAACCGAACTTTGTTATCACTATCATATTTTTTACGAAGCACCCACTTACACTGTACAACCCTACCATCTTGTGGACTATCACATAGTTCCCACGCATCATTTTCTTTGAAACACTGTAGTTCTTCTTGCATGGCCAACATCCACTGTTTCTTTTCTGGTCCTTTTAAAGCATCATGCAGTGTCAAACCTGCCCCATCATCATAGGTTTCAGCGCTTGTACAAAGATTCGACATACCATATCTCTCTGGTGATTTCCGTGTTCGTCTGGGTCTGTCCATGAAATCTTCATTTTCACACTGAAGTGTACTCTCCGAGTCTTCATAATCACTTGGAACATATGTTTTATCATTGTCATCATCATAGGAATAATCATTTTCACTTTTGGAGTTATCTTCAAGACTAGATGTTGATTCAAAACTTGATACCTTTTGATTTTGAAATATAAAACATTTTAAATAATTTGCAAGAGGGCAAAGCTTATTTTCCATTCGAGTGAGGGCGCTTGCTATAGAATCGTAATCATCAATAGCCTATTAATATTCTTACAGATGGGGCACAGGCCTCCCATGTAGATATTATAATAAAGATATTGGGCCATGATCCACCACGTAGCCCAGTGCGACTTGATGGTACCGACTGCAGATGTAGCCTAAACCACGGACTTAACGTGTAATTTGAGGCATGGAGAGCTCAAGTTAATAAATTTGAAGAAATTTTTGTAGTTAGTGCGTCCATCTGATAGCGGGTTCGAATCCAGTCTGAAACCTGAAGGTCTACTCTCTTTCTCCGAAACAAACTGTCGATAACGAAGTTCAAACGAAATTAAATTTCGTCAATTTAAGGTTATACTTAATTTGAACGATAAACTATCAAATCGAAGCCTTCTTTGAGTAGGCTTAGAAAATCTAAACCTCAATCTATATTCCCACGACGAATATTATTATAATTAAAAACGAACCAGAAACATAGTAAGAAAAGTGCGAAGTTTCGATCGAAATTTCGTTTTTCGTTGAATTAAAGTAGGTCTCCTGGAACGACTAGATATTTTTCTAGTAAAATTGATTGTATACTGAAACTTCTAGAAAGCTGCACTGATTTTAACCCAAAGTGAGAGTCCATAACGAGTAACATGATACAATCACTATCACATCTCCATAGACGATCATTGACACTCTATCTTAGTCAGACCTAAAAGTCCACTCTATTTTCCTGAGTTGTACTAAAAACACAAATTTTAAGCTATGGCAATGAAAGCAAATCATAACTGTCCCACCTTACAAACACGAGCCACTCTATTGTATCCGAACCTTAATCACTGGGTTCGTAAATGAGTTGAAATAAACATTATTTTGTGTCTTTTCTAGAAGCGCCATTGTCTCCTATTCTTTAGGCGCTAGAGTACAAACGATTTCAAAGCTGCGCAAAAAGGGCTTAAATTATATATGTCCTATAATACCTGCTCTCATACATAGCATCGTATTGTATTCGTGACGGATTAGAATTATTGAGCGCAATATCAAAGATAGAGAGTAACAAACGGTTAAATTACAAAAATAGATTTGTAAATATTAAAAAAACATTATAAAACATTATTGACTAATTTTGAACATTGTTGAATACGAAGAGTTATTCTAAAACAATAATGATAGATACTAAATTAAGAGAGCCCAAGCGGGGATTTTGGGATTTACTCAAGCGTGGCAGAATAACATAAGGGTTTAGAGTTAAAAATAACAAAAGGGATATTTGCATTCGTAATTGATTGTTTTTTCAATGTAGTAATAATATTTAAGATTGTGAGTTAGTTATTCAATCTTCGTACATCGAATTACCTGTAAAATGTCATACATAACCTTGCACCTTGTGAAGTATGCCCTTCTCCTGAATGACTCAGGTAATAACGTAATATTTGCTCCTATTTAAAAGACTGTATTGTTATTTTCTTTTTATTATCCTAAACGTTTGACCCTATAATATAAAGGGCTCAATTATGGTGGGATTACTTCAAAATGTCTGACGATTTGCCTGCGTATCGAGCCTGCCGCGATGGTACAGTGTACGGTATCTCAAGCGTCTATTATATGCTATTGCGGCGGTGGCGGCCGCTTGCAGTCAGGTGGGCCATAAAAGCTTGTCATATTTTAAACTCCGCATCCAATGTGCTACGCCGGCAACGTCACAAAATCGGATTCGTGACGGAGAGGGTTTTAAAGAGGAAGCCCACTCGCCGCAATCTGTGTGGTGCCGCCCCGACCGGACCGAACCATCTGCTGCGTCCTGCAATGCCGATGACGCCGCTGTACGTGTCCCGACTGGATTACTCTACGAAGGAAGAGAAGATCGTAGATTAACTGCGTATTAAGACCTAATTCTCCCTGAGAGTCACACGATTGGAGTCCCGTCACAAACTCAATTTTAATTCCTCTGTGGTGCAGGTGCCGACCGAACACCTGGCGACTTTCATGAAGGAAGATCTTTGGCCGAAAGATGTTGCGGCGGTTCCAAGGCCGGTTACCGGATACCACTCCATGTCACACGTCGCCGTCTAAGATAATTAAGTTTCTATTAACATAGTTATTGATTTTATTTACTAACATTAAATTTACCTTAGCTCTATATGTTAGCCTATAAGATATTTATCTATGGGCCTACGTTGCCTGACAAATAAATAAAATAAAAAAATATTATTCACACAATCAAATCTTTGACTATTGACGTTGTGATTTGTCTTTGTTCATTATATTACAAATTAATATCTTTTGAATATATGAACAAAAGTCGTTATAACTTATTCATTGATAATTACGTACAATCCAAAGACCAAAGCGTCTTTGGTTTGTTATTTACTTCCCAGTTAAGAATGGACGTTATCTCTTAAATTACTTGATATTAAATATACAATTGTCATTTTATTTGTAATATTAACGTGCCATTTAAACCCATTCCTATATCAGAAAGAAATCCTAAGGCTCTTTCTGATAAAACCTTTTATTCCGCACGAGAAATTTTTCATCAAACAACACATTTAGTCCTAAGCTTTGCTTAAGCTGTTTATCGAACATTAGAAGGAAACCCCTTCTCTACGAAACAGAATACGTAAGCACGCGAGTTTGTTTTCGGAACAAGTAGAGATGTCAACTTCTGCGTTAGTTCCGTAATTTTGCTCAAAGCTTTAAGTAGTCTTACTCCGAAAGTTACATTAGTTTTTACTCACTACTTTAGGGTAGCCTTGGCTGTGTAGATTCATAATGGTTCCGTGCAATCGACCTTCTTATATTGAAGGTTTTGAACGGCTTAAAAATAGTTATACAGATTGCATTGGCAAAATAAAAAAAGAAGCACGTATTAATGAAAACTCTTGTAGCCACTACAACTTACTAAGTAGTTCGTAGTTTACCCTCCAACTGACAGCAAAGGCAGTGAACCAAATTTTAATTTTATTATACTAGCCCCGCCAGACTCTCATACAACTTAGCTACTTTGAAGCTGGAATATTTATTAATACCTTTTTACAGCTTACAGCTGCAAGCTACAACAAGCTTTTACAATATTTCTTGTTCGAGGTACTTGTACAAGGCTTTCTTTTCTATGTAGGTACTGTGTTATTCTTTTGAAGTGTTGAACTTCCTCTCATCAGACAAAACTTATTAGAAATTTCATTATTAATTTAGTGAAAGAGCAATCAATAACATTGAAATATTTTGTTGTTTATGATTATCACAAAAATGAAATCTGTCTCTGTTTTATTATAATTCCTCTTGAGAAAACTTCTTCATGCATTAGGTATTCTTTTTGTGCTGTTTACTGAAAAATAAGGGATATTAACAAGATGGAGATGGATAAGAAATTAATGATCTTGTTCTAAGTACCAGACTGGGTTCGTCGAACCAGCAACTTCGCTATTCAAAAACTAATTTTCTATGTTCCACTGCACATAGCTTAGAACAACAAAAAAAAATAAGTATAATTTTTGATAGATAATAAATCTACACTTGTATATGCCGGAATAAAATACAATCAATCTGAGACACAGTATTTTGTAATATATAATTTTAATGTAAATCGAGACATCGATCGCAAAGATCTAACGACAAACCGCATGCTTTAGAAACAAAAAAGGTAAACTTTAAATTGAAACTCGATCGAACGGAATCTAATTGGAAGATACTTAAATTAATTGACTTTGAAGCAGTTTCTCTTTTTGTTGGCTTGTGGTCTCACAATCTTTACTTCAGATTAAGCAGAACTGAATATAAAGGTTACGGGGTCATTTAAAAAGTTTCATTCACAAAAATTGAGAATATAAAAACTGAACATTATTAAGTATATTAAAATACTCAGAATAATAATACAAATTAATACCTGTAATAAAAGTCTAATTTACTTTTGACAATATTGAAAATGCAGACATTTGGCTCGTTTCTATCTTGTTGTAATAGCCATAGTCAATATTCCATTTAACAGATGTTTGAATACTATTGTTTTTTTTCAGGTGTACAATGACAACGGCGCTTCAAAGAAACATTTAGTAAAACCTACACAAAAAGTGATAGTAAACGTATTCCGGATTGTGAGTAAACTATGTGGTAGTCAAGTTCAGTGATATGCGTCAAAAAGCAAAACGCACGAAAGCTTCAGTGGGAACTTAAACTGTTGATGCGAAGGCGGGACGCGAACGCGCACTGTGTAGATGTTAAACAATGGGAATCGTTTAGTGGTATAAATGTGAAATGGACACGTGATGTAAAGCTGAGTGTACACGAATAGTGACAGTGGCATGAGGACGCTGGAGGCGTGACAGCCTCGGGTAAGAGAGGCGGATGCGACGAGGCAGCGTGTACAGCGTGAGCGAGGGCGTGGAGAGGTGCGCCTGTGCAAGGTAACATCATCATCACAGTCGTCAGAGTCTATATTTTGTTATGTTTTTATAGACTCTTGATATAAACTCCGTGTACACGAATAGTGACAGTAGCATGAGGACATTGGATGCGTGACAGCCTCGAGTAAGGGAGCCGGATGCGATGAGGCAGCGTGTACAGCGTGCGCGAGGGCATGGAGAGGTGCGCCTGTGCAAGGTAACATCATCATAACAGCATTTTGTTATCGCTAAATTGACTCGTGATGTAAGCTCAGTCTACACGAATAAAAAACTGAAGACATAATAGTTGACATACCTAATGAGGTACAAATAAGTAATGCGTTTATATTTTAGTTTATCTCTTCTTGTAAAGAAATAATAAATTTCCTATAGGCTTTTATTTCGGTCCGATTCACACATCCTATAATCCATGAGGTGTGTTAAGAGACGGAGTTAATTATAACGGATAAAAGATGCGGCTCACACAAAGCTTTACGGGCCTCCCTATAAACAACAGTTTTCCTGGAGATTTAATATATACTTTTTGTTTGTTTACTTTTGCATCAGAGGTCTCAGATAAGTAATAATTCATCAAAAACAACATTATCATTTTCCTGCTCAAGATTTTCCGAGTATACTTCTGTTTGGTCAGATTTATGCTTCCACTCGGAAGTATGCGGAAGTATCCGGCAACGAATATCTCTTAACAAGTAATAATGGAATGAACCCTCTTTATCTTTTTAATTTATTAACACTTCCTGCTAGGCCGTTCAGTACAATCCGCCAAGTGATTCTTGGAAAGCTCTAATTATCCGGTTCCTAATGTGTCGTATAATTACCATTTGGCTCCACTCAGCTTGTCCCTGCATAGCGATTAGGAATTCATTAAAGCAAGGGAGGTTTTTCAACGAGCGTCGCAGAACCCTCATACGAGTCAGCGCCAACAAATTGCATCGCTGGGAATATCGAGACGTTGCGATGAAAGGAACCCTCTATTTATAAAAGAAAATGACGTGGAAAAGCGTGGACTTAAGAAAAATATTTATATACCTATATTTAAAGTTAAATATATAATTACGTGTGTATGTGCGGAGTGGTGTCAGATAACCGGCCCCGGAACCACTGGAACACGAAATCTTTCGGCCAAAGCTCTTCCTCAGTGTTGCCAGGTCTGATTTAAAAAAATCGGGAGGAGTTATAAAAAAAAATGTAGATGTAGGAACCGAGCTACAAGAAAAAACAATAGGTGCAGAGGCTTACTTTTTCCGATTTGAAACCCCACCCTCCCCCACCTAGAATTGGTAAATCAAATCAAAAACGAATGTGTTTCTGTGACTTCTGCTGCATCTCAAAGCGCGTCTTTTTTAGACAATAACTTATTGAAATCTAAAGAAAATATAACTAGAAAAAATTCAGGCAGCAGACGGGACTCGAACCCTTCGCTCTCCGAGCAAATGCACTGACCAATTATATACATCAAGTATAGATATAAAAATCAAGCAGTTACATGCTTAAAAAAATATATACAATAATTTATTTATTTTATTATAATTAAGGTAACCTACATTCTTAATGGCGGAAAACACAACTCAACATGCAATTTAAAAAAGAAAGTCGTATTCTAAGAAAAACAGTAGATTCATGTAGAAAAACAGAAGAACAGGAGAAATTTCAGAAAAACAGGAGATCTCCTGTAAAGTCGGGAGACCCGGCAACAGTGTTTTCCTTCACAAAAGTCGCCAGTATGTATTAAACGATTCTGTTAATAATATCCATATGAGTAGAGAGGTAATGGACCTACCACGAACCGAAGATTATTAATAACTTACTAATGCAGGAGACACAAAAGTATGGAACATTTACTTTTATTGTAAACACATAAAATATAGAGAATTTCCAAAGAATTATCCTTGATCCTGAATTCGCCATCTACAGAAACATATTTTTCAATTGAGTTCGAAATAATTACTGCAATAATAATTTATTTTAAAAATTGTTAATAAATTAAAGGTAACATAAATTATATGTAATCATCGACTAGTGGGTACCTTCTGACATTATAAAAGTTTATAAACATATAATATCAATTTGGAAATGACATTCATTGCCACATAACTCATATTTGCCATAATTAAGCCGAATAAATTTAAGAATAATTAAAACAAAAAATATACTATAACAATGAACCTAAAACTAAAAACCTTAAAAAATAAAATATAATAACTAAAATACATTATTAAAAGGAGTCCCTTTAGGCAAGGTTCCGAAGATACTGGCAGCGTTCCCCCTTTGGATAGCTAGACTTATTCTTTGTCCGAGGTAGCTGCCAGCTCTTCGGTCTCCTGTGATGTCGACTAATCTTTTCGCCATTTCTTTAAAAAGCCTTATAGCACTAGGACCCCACGGACCAAGGGTCTCGACACCGAATGGGACAAAATCATATTCGGAGCCTAGACCCCTGTATTTGCCTGCCTTAACTTTTTCAGCCGCTTCACAAGCCGCACCAGCTCTGTTGTTGGTTCCATGTAGATGGAAAGGTGCCAGCGTGTCTGAACAGGTTGCATCCCATACTAGCACCCGACCCATCTTCCATGGAATCAAACTCATACCGTCCGGTCTCTTGCCATCGTCTCTTGCAATACCAGTTGGCTCAAGTAGACTTGGCACGTTGACGGTGGCAAGGGACCGGCGTATGATATCGTTAAAAAACTAAATAAATTAAAATTACTGCATATATTGGTTGTTTGTTGATTTGTTGCTATGAACTTCTGTCGCCGCTCCGTCACGTCCACCGCTCTGAAGCGATTCAAATACACACATCAAAAGTGTCTAGGGATCAAGCATTTTTATGCGGATTTCTTGAGATTGAGATGTGGCTTTGTAATAAATTTATGATTTTATAAATTTATATGGATCCTTTTTGGTGCATTTCATAATTTGAATCAGGAACTGTGAATCAAATTCGAGTAAAAGATGAAAATCAGCTGTCAATATTTTCCCTATAAAAACATACAACGCATTGAAGACATTATTAGTGCTACTGTTTCCCTACTACTGATTAAAACCAACGTTATTATGGAGCGGCGACGTCATTTAAGCAGGGAAGAAATGCTCAGAGCCGTGGGAATGATAGAAGCTGGTTCCCGGCAACGTACTGTGGCTTTAGCTCTGAATACAAGTCAGAGTGTTATCAGTCGACTTTGGACACGATACCGAAGCACTGGTACCGTGGCTGAGCGCCATGGAGGACGGTATCGCTGCACCACACGGAGACAAGACCGATACATTCAAATCTTAACTCGAAGAGCTCCAACAATAACCGCCATGATGTTAGCCGTGAGGCTTCATCACTCTTCAGGGAACTTAATTAGCGACCAAACAGTCAGAAACCGCTTGCATGAAGTGAACCTTCATTCCCGAAGACCGCTACGGGTACCACCTATAGCAATGCACAATCGTAGGATTCGATATCAATGGGCTCTTGAACACAGAAATTGGGCAGAAGAACAATGGCGTTTCGTGTGCTTTTCTGATGAGTCTCGTTTTGGTATGAGACCGGATACAAGACGTATACGACACTGGAGAACCCCTGGACGCCAACAGCGATTAAAATCCTGCCAGGAAGTCCATCCTTATAGTGGTGGAACCATCATGGTATGGGCGGGTATTTGGATCGGCGGAAGAAATGAGTTGATTTGGATCAGAGGCAACCTCAACGCTCAAATTTATGCTGAGACGATTGTATCAGACGTCATCGTTCCTCTACAAGTGCAAATCGGTCCCTTATTTCAGTTAATGCATGATAATGCACGACCGCACACCGCAAGAGTTGTAAGACAGACTCTCGCCGCAGCTAACATCAATGTCCTGCCCTGGCCTGCTCAGTCGCCAGACTTGAACCCGATTGAGCATGCATGGGATATGCTACAGAGAAGAGCTCTGCCGAATATGGAGGGTATCCAGTCGCAAGAAGACCTTTTTTTGTTGTTGCAACGAACATGGGCGGCCATTCCACAGCGTGATTTGGATGAACTCATTTTGAGTATGCCAAACCGATGTTCTTGTGTTGTTAGTGTTCGCGGTAGAAATACGGATTATTAATTGTTTAAGTTACCCAATAAAATTTTAGAGAAAACTGTTATTTCAGTCTTTTTTTCGAACTTTTGTGTTAGTGGTTCAAATGTCAAAAATCCCTTTATTAGGAAAATGGCAAATTTCTTTATTAATGCAAAGGTGACTTGGTTTATCGTTACTGTGACAAACGAAAACACTTTATTTGATGAATCCTTAAAGAAAATTTTAATTAATATCAATCAGGAGAAAAGTTATTGCAAAAATATATGTTGATCCCTAGACACTTTTGATGTGTGTATTTAAATTTTCCACAGGTTTTCTGCACTGTTTGCTCAAAAATGAATTTCATTAAAAAATATTTCATGTAGACCATTCAAAAGTAATAGAGTTAGTATAAAAAGATACCTTTATTTGAATTACGTATGCATTCGCTGTTATTATTTTAATAAATTCTACCGTAACACCGTAAATATAAGCTGAGTTTAGTAGAAAAGCACCGTAATTTTGATGGTTGGTACAACCACAAAGCCCGAATACACAAGGAAATTGAGAACGTTTGTTGATTGAAGGGATTATGGAAATGGATGATACCCTATTCACAATGTCGTCGTACCAATGTCAATATTCTCCTTTACGTCTGATTTGAAAGCCCGAGTCATGGTTTTATTGTGTTTTATTTTAGACGCATAGCAATGAAATATATGCTATCGTCAGCCTATATATGACCCACTTTAACAGTTCAAAAGTATAAGTTTACAAATTCCAGTGTTATTTCGATGGGAATATGCATGTTTTTTTTTTATATTTTATTATTTAATTTAGTAGTTAACATGCTCTTAATAAAGGTAAATAGTATCAAGAATTAGAAAAAATGATTCCGTTAGTGTCTAGAACAAATTGTAAAAATAGCCACCTTGCACGAGCATTTTAAACGCTCGCTATTTTGAAACGCCTGGTTTAACGTCATAGTTTATATCAACAAAATTATATTTCCCATAAGTGTCAGTGCCGTTCTGATGTAGCAGCACCATAATAAGGTAGTAATATTTCACTGTGATATTCTATGTGGTGAAGGTTCTTTCCCCAGGTGGTGGGCCATTCTACTTTTTAATGCCTAAAAGTTTGTCTCCTTTTAACTACACTCTCTCCTAAACACAAATCTTCAAAGAAAGATATAACCTGTGATAAAAATACTACTATGTTACCAATTGTACAACTGCGTTATTTTGTCCCCTTGACCAGGTTAACATATTGTATAATAGCTGAGCTATTTTTACATAAACAATTTTATACTCGATAGATTTTTTTTTTAAATAACAGAAATTACGCATTTCTATAAATACCTTTTATAACTGTATTTGGCTATTCTATTTAAATATTATTTTTCTTAGGTTTACTTTCGGTAACGCAGGGACTGCTGTTATTAAAAAAAAGTACAATTATTTAATTATTTTTATTATTAGAATTAAGAAGGTAATAGTTTACATTATACCAGAGAATAATTACAAGAGTTGATCTAATTGTTATTTTTATTTAAATAAAATAAATATGTTTAAATTCAGTAACGCAGTGGTTATAATTCCTAATTTTTACATCAAAACTTAAATTAACAAAAATTAACAGTAAAACTTCGCTGCTACCATTAGCACACTAATGTGTTATTATAGGTATTCCTTACGTCCAAATTTCTCACATCATTATTTTATATTTTTCAATCAAAATTTATTCCATATAGGCATCGAAATGTAGAATGGCCCGGACACTTATAGAGTAATTTCAGAGCTACTTTTAGTGTAATTTCAGGGCGACAAACCACACGCTACTAAAGTCGATTTATTTTGAGCGAACAAGTCAACTTCGCGCTTATGGACCGCACTTTCTGTCATTGTAAGAGACGGTTATTTACAGCTTATTTGATTGTTTATAGTTAGTGCAAGGGCTTTGTACTGGTCTATTAAGTGCTTTTGGGTCTGCAATACCTCAGAATCTTTCGTTTTCACAATCATATCTTGGAAAAAGCGATAAATTGTTATTATAGATTTAAAGAGTTGTTAATTTAATTAATCGATTTAAAGTTAATTTTTTTTTTCGGTGTTGACTTGCTCTGTGGAAAATAATACTAACAAAACTTAATAATATAATAGGCGAATGCATGTTTGATTAAACTAAAAAAAACATGTGCTCGCTATTGTTTTTCCATTCCACTTAGGGTACATATAACCTTTTTCTTAATAAAATTAATCTCATTAATATGCGACAGAATAAATATACGCTCTTAATATCAGTAAAGGAAAAAAAGGAACTCAAAGGCAACTATGAAAAACTATTTAAAATTTGTAAAATACTACCAATAGAGGCAAAAGTAAAGGTCGCAATTTTAACTGAACAATATCATAAATATGAGTTTAAAAAAGAAAGAGAATATACATACGCTACCCGTCAATCTAAGAAGCCGCTACTTGTTGTTCCGAGATATAAAAACTATTATGGTAAGCGAGTGAGGAGCTGGTCCACGCCTACTTTGCTCAATGAACTGCCATATGATCTTCTTAAAAATATATTATCCAAAAATCACTTAAAGAGTACACTGCGCAAGCATTACCTATCGTTGTGTCCATAAAGAGAGGGAAAACCTTAAGTGGTAGGTTAGTTAAAGCTGGGTTGTTTATCAAACGAGTATTTATAATGTTAAATTACAAAAATCAAAAACGGTATACATAACTAGATATTTGTGTGTTAATAGATTACTGATAAAATCTGCAAGTTTTGGTGTAAGTCATCATTCATATCATAGTATGCCTGTACTAGTTATGTACCTAACTTATGTATAATTATGTGTGCGCGTGGGTTTTTAAATGTTTTTAAGAGGTAAACTATTTAAAAAAGTTTAAAAGAATATTTTGGATTGTTATTGTTTTAAAAAAAAGGGAAAGTATCTTACTGTGTGTGCGCGCGTGTGTATGTAAGTTATGTGTGCCTGTGTGTATATGCATGTGTTTTTGTTTTTTATTTCTTTGTTGAACTAGATAGGTTTTTATACATATATTATAACGAGAGCTGCTGCCGACAAACTGTTACACAGTTTGGCAGATGTATACATAGTGTTTACATGTGTAATAATGAGGAAAATAAATTAAAAAAAAAATGAGATTACTTTTACTAAGTCAAGGCGATCACTTCATCAGGTTTGTCTTATATTGAATCACAAATCATATTTGTATGATGTTTTTTCCAAGCATATTAAAACTGAAAACTCCGTATCCACACAAGTTGCGTTCCATACAAGAACGCGACCCTGCTTCCAAGTAATGAGCGTCATCCCGTCAGGCTTCTTGCCATCGTCACGAAATATACCGCTAGGCTCAAGGACCGTTGGCACGTTCACTGCGACAAGACCACTGCGGGTGACGTCGTTGATGCAGGCGTTGCGGGAGACACGGTCAGCGCTCATTTGGCATGAGAAACCATGGTGATGGGTCGATGAGTTGGGACTCACAGACTCAGTACGGCTCGGTTGCGGTACTCGCTGCAACGACAATGATGGCGATGATTCGTCTTGACACCAAGTCGAAGCAATATTGCCGCAGACAGAGTGCTCTTTTCAAGCAAAGTCCCGATATTGGCTGAAGGTAAAGCTTGCAGCCAGTAACCTGACTCTACCTGAAAAACCGCTAGAGGGCGAGCACGCTCAGTGGCGTTTTCAGAATAAGCTAAAATCACACTGAAAACACAAACAGCGCGGCTCGTACCACTGTCTCTGAGAAGATAGAGAGGTTGGTGGATCTACTATTCGGCATGCCCTAGACCAAGCGCTTCTGGCCTCTGCAAGGTGAGCCAACTCCACAATGCCCATACTGTACCGTATGCAGAAGATAGCAAAGCGGACCTCCGAAACGAACAGGGAGACCTGCTTCCAAGCGTTATCGGAAAATGAACAATTTAATTTTTTGGAGAATGTATCTCTGAGTAAATTGTCAATAATTGACAGTTGCATTAGTCTAGTTAAATAAGTTCCGTTGAAATTAAAATAAATATATTTTTTCGTGAAAGCTCTCGGAAAGAGCTTAACTCGTGCAAGTTTACTTCGCGTTTGTCCCAAGCAGTGCACACATTTACTTCAAGTATGAGAATAAATATTTTCATCAAGTTTTATCTAGTGTTTTGTTTTAATTCGATATCAAGAAATAGCAATTCAATGTACTGAGTTGACAAGAGCTCGCACAGTACTGAATAAATATTTTTTCTTTTTTACAGTGCAATTTATGCAACTTTCGCGATGGCCAGTCATTAAATAGGAAACCATTTTATAACTTAAGTTATATGTTCTGTACGTGTGCTTATTAATTAAATGGCGTTTAATAAGTGTTGGAAGACTGTCTGACACTCTCTGGCCCCCTTGCATTAAAATTCCTAAATGAAATTATAAACAAATTATATTTCAGCATCAATTTCCTCTATTTTGAATTCAAATTTAATACTAATGAACTCATTCGCTTTATTAAAAATTTTGGCTTAAGTGACGCCTAAAGTTGTTTTACGAGAGTACAGTACAAATATAAGGGCGTTTGAGTCATGTAAATTCATTTTGATGAAGACAAGCTACGTGTTTCTAATTAATACGCACACAGTACCACAATTCTCCAAGGAGCTTCGCAGTGCAACGTGGACAGAGTTTACACGTTTTTAAATCTCTTTTAGGATAATTATTACCTAATCAAAAAGAATAGCTGTCATCCGGGTACAAAAACTAAAATGAATGACAAAACTCTTTCAATGTGTCGTGTCGATATAATACGATCAATACAACACGTAAATCAATTCCGCGTACGCCATGGTCTGTAGCTGAAAGGAACAGCACCCACCAATCTACATTGTACCTTTGTGCTAGTTTGCGGCCCGTGCTCCATATTATTTTATTCATTGGATATTTATAGGCTGAAAATGTAGGTAAGTTGATAAAATACTCATTCCCAAGCATAAATAGGCTGGTGGTGTAAAATATGATAAAATACTCCGGTTAAAAGTTAAAAGCACTTTAGCGGCGTGGCGACCTGGGACTTTATCTGTATAAATAAGAATATAAGAGTTGTACTATGTACTATTTCGTCCGCTATTTCACAGCCCCTTTCAGTTGCATTTTTGCAACGAAATACCAAAAAATACATTTAAACACATCGCTTACACATGAAAGCGTTTAAGACGGACAGACAGGCAGACTTTTTATGTTTAAAGGGTGGCAAACAAGCGTATGGTCCACCTGATGGTAAGCGGCCACCATAGCTTGTAGACGCTTGCGATACCAATAATATCACTGAAGCCCAGAAACCTTACTCATCGACTGAACCACAACTCCACCAATAAGTAGTGTTAATTTACTGCAATCTTATGTAAGGTGGAGGTTACTTCCCCAGACATGCTCTCCATTTTGAGCGAAGGAGGAGGCAAATAATTATCACATTATAAAACAGTTTGAACAATAATGATGGCGACAGTTTGTACATTAGCATGAATATTGTTGGCAGGTAGCGCGGGCGCGGGTGCGGGGGGTGCGGGTGGCATGGCCGGCTGATGGAGCCGGGCTGGTGGTCGCCCTCGCCGTCGGCGTCGCCGCCGCCGCCGCCCCGCGCCCCGCCGCCGCGCTGCCGCTGCCGGCCCCTGTTCTCCACCAGCTACAACTGCCTGCCGCACTATGGTGAGATCACCGTCTTCTTTTGTTTATGGCGGTCAGTGGTCGCCCTCGACGTTTGCGTCGTCGCCGCCGCCGCTCGCGCCCTACCGCCACGTTGCCGTTGCCGGCACCTGTTCTCCACCACCAGCTACAACTGCCTGCTGCACTATAGTGAGATTACCTTCTTGTTATAAACCAGGCGCTAAAGGTAGTTGAGCATGATTATCCTTCCTACATTATGTCTAAAAAAGGCATTAGACCTTTGCTAATCTCGAAAAAAGCTTGAGGCTTGAGACCCGACAAGTAATACAAAGTAGCGTAACGTGGACATGTGTGACACCTCACGGTCTCTTTTCAAGTCCAGCTCTGTGACTCGGCAAAGTGAACAGGTTTCTACCCACTAAAAACCAAACAATACTCCTACATCTGTGAGATGGCTTCAGTCTTACCATGCCAGCTTCTCGAAGAAGCTCAGTGGACTACTGAGATGTCTATAGAGATCTCCAGTAGCATCTACGGGCTACCCAGGTGTGTCAACCGTTGTCTGGCCACACCTCTGCATTGTAGCTGGACGTGAGTACTCGTCCCGCCTCCTCCATGCAAGATCTGCACAGAGGATTGTCCGAGGCACCTATGTAAGAAAGATATTTATTAAAGTGTGTACCATGTCCTGTAAGGGGATACTCACGATTTGTTTCAAGGTATGTCTCGATAACTTACTTGCTAGCCGTGGGTCTACCGTAGGTATGGCTTCCATGGCATGTGTGCAGTCTGCAAGTCCAGCCCAATATTCGTTATGTTGGCGTAGGCATCGTTCCCTTATCCAACCTCGCAGATGTCGGTATGATTGTTTCCTGGTCATTGGCCAAATGCCACAGTGTTCGATCCTTTCCTAGTCAAGTAATCTGCCGCATCATCGATCATTTCACGCGAAACACCTTCTGAAGACTTAGGTCACGGGCACGTGTGGATCATTTTATTATAGTAACAATACACCACGGCCTACGTGAATATTATGCCAGTTTCACACAGGGTTCGTTCATCATCTTCAATCCTATTAATGTCCCCTGCTGGGGCACAGATCTTCCCCATAGTTGGAATATGGAGATTGGACCGTGACCCACCAAACAGGCCCAGGGCAAATCGGTGGGTGCTAACGAATGCAGATGCAACCGGGATCAACGGCTTAACGTGTCTTCTGAAGCACGGAGGAGCTCGAGATAATAAGTTTTTAGCTACCCATTCGTGAACCGACCATTGCGATAGTTGCTTACATCTTACGATCGCAGGCTGAACGCGCAAACCGTCTGTGCCATCGAGCTCCTTAGGTTACTGACTCCAATTAGTTAGTACTGGAGTCTGCGTCGAATTGACTCAAACTGTTTGTTTACATGGATTTATTATTAGTGACGTCGCTGTACTGTCTCCAAGTTGATTTACACTGTGCTGCTAGGTCATCACAGACTGGGCATTCAAAACTAGCGATTCGCCCTAATTTTCGCACTAAAGTACATCCTAGGTATTAATAAGATTGTAAAGTAGTATCCAGTTAATAGTAAAGATTTTATAGTTATGTTAACGTATCAGTATTAAAATAATTGAAAAACACAAAATACATTTATAATTTTCAATGTTTTGATTTAATCTAAACGTTGTACACAGATTTTTTCTAGGCAATGCCGATGCCGTTGCTGAAAAAAAACATCTTGTACGTACCATGGATCCTAATGATTCATGATACAAAATAAATAGATTCTGCTATTAGCATTAAAACTAACAATAATATGATTTTTTTTATAAAAAAGCAGTTACTCATATCCGACAGTCTTATAATATACAGCTAAATTTTATAACACCAAACAACTATTGAGTTTAGATTAAAGATTTTCAAAAGTGAAACTATTGTCGATTCTCGCATACCTTAAAATTCATATTCAAAAGTGTTACCAATAAACCAATACTTTATTTACTGCCTCAATAAATTGCTTGCTTCACTAGGTTTTTCAGTCAATCAGTCTGCCAGTCAGTCAATTTTCCATAAAGATGAAAATAAACCGATCCAGCCAAAAATAAACTTTGCTGTGACGGCGAACAAGCTTCGTCCGTAATTTATGCTTATTCGTACTAGCTCCCGACCTAATTTTTGGCAAACTAAGTTCCTACACAGTGTCGTTGCTAAATATGAAAATTCAACATTAATTACGCTAAAAGTGACGCAATAATAATATTCGCACGTTTATAGATCAGTTACTAAAGAACCACAGGAAAATAAACAACAACATTAGTTTTGTAGGCCATGTTAGTAAATAATGAAACTTAACTGAACCTTCTGTTAATACCAATATTTTTAAACATTAGCATTAATGTACATTACAGGAAAATGACATAATATTATGACAAAATATTAGGATTTGCTAATTTGTCTATTTTCTCGTGAATTCCAAATAATGAGGATGCTAATATAATGGAAAATTATAAGCTCGGTGAATATAATATTTTTTTCGTCTGGTAGAAGTAAGTACCAGTTAACTTAATAAAAATGGAATAATATAGGGATGAAATAATATAAGGAAAATTTTGTTCAAAACCAATACACAACAGAATTACAGCTTTTGAACCCCTCATAAAATTAAAAGCATTTTCAAAAGCGAAATGAAAATTGTATGATAAAAACACTGGATGTCTGTTCAGTTATTAGCTGACATAATATTTTCATTCAGTTATTATTATTATATTAAATGCAAAAAATTGCGGTAGGCGATTTAGTGCCAATCTGCAAACTGTTATTTACATTTGTTGCTCTTTCTATTATTCAGCATTCATTTATATTATCTACTAAAATATAAAATATCTTTTGATCCTTATATGTATTATATAATTTTTAATATGGTAAATATATAACTAAATTAGTATCTTTAGTGAACTATCGGACTTCGTCCGCGTTAACTTTAGAATTTTGAGAATCACCAAAGGAACCTAATGGTAAACATTAGGTTCCTCCTCCAAATAAAAAAGTATCCTATGGATACTTTATTAGAAAAACATCCATGCGGTCCAAGCAGCAGACGGGACTCAAACCCACATCTTCGCTAACCGGGTGAATGAACTGACCAATATGCTACCGCGGACCTGATAGCCGTGTCGAATTTCTTCTAGCCTTTCCTAAGCTGCAAGGCGGTGGCATCTCCTCGCATTGTAGGTAACCCTCAATGTCAAATACCTTTACAACTATTAAATGTTTGAAAGACGAAATAAAAATTATTGTTATTTCTTTTATTTTATTTAGCGGTAGCAGAATGGTCAATAGCGAAGGGGTTCGAGTCCCGTCTGCTGCCTGGTCAGCATGGACTTTTTTCTATTAGAGTTTTCTATAGATTTAAACATCTAGCAGTTATCTGCTTAAAAAAAATAAAAAGTATAAGTATACTATGTCTTAATCCAGGTAATAATCAATGTGCGTGCCTAATTTCATCCAAATCCCTTCAGCTGTTTTTGCGTGATTGAGTAACAAACATACAAACTTTCACATTTATAATATGAAGTTGTATTTTTTCAAGCAAAACTATTTCCAGTGCTGTCTTGATTTTTTTTTTGCAACTAACCTAGTAAATAAATGCTCCCTAACAAGAAAGTGAGCGATGGGCACTCACAAGGCAAGCAGTAACGCAACCCTTACATTAAAATCCTTGTTTATTTTCCCCGACTGGATTTATGCTGCAGCTAATGTTGAGTAGTCACGAATTAAGACTATGTTGGTAGTAGGTATGTGTACTTGTGTAAGGAGGAAGATTATCTTTCCGGTTCCATTAGCATAAAAATTGCGTACAATTCTCATGAATAACCCAGGATCGTTTTGTTTGCTCGCTCGAACGCTTCGTGATTTGCAAGGCGAGGAAAATATTTATAATATATATTTATACTTTGCCCTCGATTTTGTCCCCTTGAGACCATTTCGACTTAAACGACATAAACTGTCCGTCAAATTCATTCCAAACCATTCCCTAATTTTGTGCGTTACACCAACGAACTTTCAAACTAATTTTATTTAAATTAGGATATAGAGTTCTTTAGTAAAAATATATGGATTTACCTAGTTTCTGACTTCCCAAAGGTTTTTACAATTTCAAATCGATTTAAAATTAATATTATGGATATTAGGTTAAAAATATACAATAGATGAGCAAGAAACTTATCGAATCAGTATTTGGAAATACCGCTGCGTTTATTGAAGTTATACTTGCACATCACTGTAACACATTATTATTACAAAGAAATAAAATGTTGTGAATTTCACATGTGTCATTCTTATCAGCTAAAAGATTTCGTTAATGTGTAGGAAACAATATATTAATCGATTTGCAGAGCTTTTGGTAAATAATTTAGAGCTTATTAATATTAAATAATTAAGCTTAGGTTTGATACAACCTCGCCTTAATCTAATATCATCTATCGTCTCTCTGGTCAGGATGGAATGAAAAATAGTGCTCAAAGCAAGGGAAATAAAATTGTAATAAATATGAAACTAGATATGCACGATCACAGCAGCGAAAGAAGACAAAGAATTAGAAAAGACAGGAGACAAGAGCAAAAGGTTGACAGATAGTAAAAAACTCAGTATAAGGATGCCTTCAGATATTTTGAGATATTCTTCTGAGAAAGGAGTTCTCAAATATGTTTCTACATTTTACAATAAGCCGGGTAATGTACAGGAAAGAGAAAATAGGGCACTTTGTAATCGTAGTTCGGAGCAAGATGGTAAAGTTCACTTATTTTTAAAAATGGTTTCCTCATGGTTTTCTTTACAATCTTTACTTATTTGCTTCAGTCATTATTTTGAGTAACATATTAACTGAAAATAATTAAACAAATTTAAAAAAACTATAAGAGGACCAGATACTATCAACACGAGAAAGTTCGTGGTTGACAAGATCTAGATTTGACTTTCACATCGATTTCTGTATGAAAAAATTCACAAACTACGTTCTTTATTTAGGTGCTTAACATAAGAGAAAATGTTTGTAGAAAATCAACAATTCAGGTTAACGTGTGCCGGTAACATCCCGAATAATGGCTAATGCAACACTTGATACCCGGGTAGGTCCCGCCACGCAGCGGGATGGTATCCTATTGTTTTGCCCGCGATAAATTAGGAGAGTTTCATCCTGGGCACCTACCGCACTTAATTATTAACACCTGGTTAGCTCCTTTGTCTTGTTCACGCATTCCACATCAGCTGGAAGAAAAGATTTGACAGCTAAGTAACTAAGATGAAAATATCTCGTTATTGTCATAAGTCTAATTATATCCCTATTGATAAGACAGTGGTATGCCTTATAATGATAATCATAATTATAGGCAAGTACATTTACCATACTGATTAATCTGAAAAAAGCAATGGTGACATTCTAAGGAGAATGAGTTGATGCTGTCACTTTTTACTTTAACAATAGAATAAGGCCACAAGTAATTTAATGAATAATTAATTAACTTGCTATAACCAAGGACGGCTGCAAGGGCTTTAAATTAATTACAGATTCATAACCAGTTCAAATTAGTTTTGTGCGAATAATCAATAGATTGATATTATTTTTTTATATTTAATTCTATATTTATGGTTATTAATCACTCGTACAGTTGTCGGTGAATGCCTCTTGGAGGTTACCCGTAAAGCCGAGGTATTTCGGCCTTGATACTCTGTTGCATTCCAGTAGAACGTGAGAAGCTGTTTCTTGAGCTGTTGAACGTGAGACAGAGCCTTCATGCATGCATCGTGTGCATTGGGGGCTAACCGTGACACAAACTTGAATGTCTGTTAAAATTGCCGACGCCCAAGCACGAGTTTTTGACAGTTCCGTAACATATAACAAAATCAAAGTCTCTATAAATACTTAGGAGATAATATCGAACGTAAGAACAAACTAGGTTTTTTTAACAAAATTTGACGATAACGATACTTTACGGAGCTGTCAAAAACTCTTGCTTTTGGCCTCAGGTTGGCTATGTTTACAAGACTAAGGTTTACTTGGTGTAAAGAGTGCTTGGCCGGCCTGATAACTCCTGCGCTACAATATTTTGCTCTGTTTGCAGATGGCTGGCCCGACGGGGAAGAAGAGTCATCGGGCGGGGCTCTGCGAGAGCGCGAGCTACGCTCCCTGCATCGCACAGTTCCCGCGTTGCGGCGCAGGGAACTTGACACACGCGCAATCAAACATCACTTCTATCCGGAAGGAGGATGGGGGTAAGATGACACATTTATCAGCCACATGACTATTGACTGTCCGACAATTATTACACCAGGCCAAATATCGTCAATTTTATCATTTAGTTTAGTATGATTTATGTCTCTGAACATTAACTAATATGTAAAGTTAGTAAACGCACATGTAACTTTACATATATATTAGTACGACACCGCACGCATCTCTTATCTATTAGACAAGTCCGTCCGTCCGTCTGTCTGTCTGTGGTGCTGTTTCAGCGGCCAAACCGTAAGAGATAGATAAAGAGAATGTTTAGTTATAAGTTAAGAATAGTCTGATAAGACTACAAACCGGATTTGAGTAACGTAGCACTTCCGGTTTTCGAGAAATCACGAATTTCAAACGAAACCACACAAAATCTCCGAAGTTCTCAATTAATTATTATTTTTTTTTTTAAATCAGGTTTTGGTGAACATTTGGTTCACTGGTTTGCTAGTGTTTTCTTAATATGCTTCATTTTGAACAGGAAAATTTCGAATATCTAGCAATTCTATGGGCCCATGGGGTCCAAGCACTCGTTCCCTTTTTAAGGAAATGGCAGAGGCTTACCGAAGTGATTAGGCTGGCAGCCATCTTGGTCAACGGATCAGCCATCCAACGCGGTAATGCTACCAGCCTATTGGGTACCATTCCTGATGGCGGTGCTAGGGGTGACATATTTTTGTAAATAATTTATTTAAGTAGGTAATGTTAAGCTATTATAGATTTAAAGTTTGTGTTATTTAATTGTTTCAAAATTATTATACCTTATAAAATAGTCTAGTAGTTGTGCCGCTGTAATACTATATCCATACCATATTTTAATCATATCTCAGAGTTTTTTCAAGATCTTCTCAAAATATATTTACTTTGCAACCGCCGTCCTGCATAAATCGATTCAGCAACCTGTTTTCCCTTGCATTTTGCATATATTCAGTAGCAAATGGGTAAATCTCCAGAGGCGCTTGCACTTTAAGTTCACTCTCACGTCTCCGTAAAAGCCAACGGGTAACTACGAAAACTGAGTATGTTAGTTTATTCTACGCTAATGTATATAAATTACAAACTCAAGCACTTCACAGTTCAAATTAAGCACAATCTTTTGACAGTTATATTAAAATTCATTTTAAAGTGAAACTTTTATTACATTGCCACAAAGTTTTTCGCATCTTTAAATGTCGCATTACATTTTTAATTGTTATTTAAAATATCAAACCTTACTAACAAGCAAGCATCGGTGGTTCAGTGGTAAACTCGCCTGCCGCACGGAATCAATCCCCAGCTGCGTAAAGGCTTTTTTATTTTCAGCTTTTTATATGTCAACGTATCCTTTAATAAGTATAGGTACTTAAACACTTTAAAAGTTTCACTTGCATCATAGTTTTTTTTCTTCTATGAAATTACCAAAATGGCCGTATTAATTGTTTGTTACTATTCTCTATTATGAGAATACCAACATACAGTGAATTAATTTATATAATTCAAATAACAGACTTTATAGCTTCCAAAAATCTGCCCCGCCCGCAAGTTGTCATCTACCTTGTAGAAGACAGAATCCGAATAACAAAATGTTGTATGTCTCTCTTGCAGTAAGTAATAAAGTAAGCAGTACCTTTAGCACGAACCAATATCGAATTCTTATCGTTTGCGAGTCCGAAATGTCATTGTCAAATATGTACCTACTGATTTTTAGTTCTCGTTACGTACTTTGTGCCGCTGCTGTTCAAGTTGCCATACAAAATTTGACATTGACATTTCGGTTTGCAAACTATTTGAATTCGATAATGATTCGTGGTAGGGGTACAGAACTTAAACAGGTAGAATACCCCTGGCTGTTTAAAGCGTCTCTAGATAAGTATATATAAGTAATAGAGACAAAACATATTTTATTTATTTTTATTTTATTAAATATATAGCCATCAAAGAGGTCGACATTGTAACGATTCACATAGAAAAGCACTGTCTTTCAACATTGATAAAAGAAGTTCGCTTCGGATAAAGAAATAACTACGTGCTTTCAACACAAATATACGAGACTTCTGTAATTTTGTATTCTCAAACACATTTATCTCACTTAAAATACAAAAGCACAAACTTTTCACTTAATCGCTATCAAGATCTAAAAGGCTAGGTATTTAGTATTTCTCACGAAACTCTTTGGTCATTAAATGTACAAAGGAGTTTATGATAACGAAAAAATATTTCCACTACATTTCGTGACTATACCAAAGAAAGATATGATGTAGTAGTCTGTATTGAAGAGACACGTAAACTAACATCGTTGCGTCTACATTAACGTATGTATGAGGCAGCCTATTTTGGCAATATTAATAACACCGCACGCTTTCAGGTAATCTATTTAACACGAACATTGAATAACAAGTATCACATTATTAGAGAAAGCTTGCTTACTCACGTAGTACAGCGGGGCTGTGATACTTACACTACACTTCGAATATCGACCTTGTTTCTTGGAATCGGAAGCGCGGCCAATTTATTTCTAATCTTATCTCTCAACCAGTAACATGGATAGAAAATTTTTAGTTTACTTATATAAAAATATATTGCAATACTAAATCTCTGTAATAGAAGGTTATTCGCATAAACGGACTGCTGAGTTAAAAGAACTTAGCAGACCGAACTCGACTGGACTCTGCAAACTTAACAAACACTAATTTTATATGAAATGCCACTATGTTTGCAGATACTGCAACCAGGAGCGTGAAACACCAAAACAACGTCTATGTGAATGTGGGCCACCTGTCTACAAACATAGTATTCATCTGGGACAATATAATATAACGTCCAGAGGAAATCAAATCTCTAAAAGCTTCGTTACGTTCTGAGCTTCTTGGAAGCTTAAAGAGATACTTTGACTTGGTGGCAAGTCCCAATGAATCTTTTAGGTCGCAGTAACTACAGTTTCATTAGAACTGCATAGTCCCAAAACACTGGAATAATAATATTATTGCAAAATAAACAATTACCACAGCTCCATTGAAAGAAGTGGTTCTAAATGGGAAAGCGTAATAAAGTTGTTAAATTAATGCGAGCATTACTGAAACGCCAGAAGCTTATCTATGTTCTAATCTACAATAGCTGATAATTTATATGTTCCGACAAGTAGTGTGTGACGTGTGAACACGGATTTCGAATTTCCCATGCGGTCGGTTAGTGAACATTTGTCACACTGCAAACATCAAATATAGATTCAGTGAGATCCAAGGAATTTATATACCTAACAGCAACAGGTATATAAATTTCTTGTTGAAGTCACCTTTAAATATGTAACGACATTATGAGTCGTTTAAACGTAATAAGCAGATCTGATTCTCGGAATAGTCGAATAGTCTTATCAACGCAGGACCTAAGTTTCAATAATATGTATTAAATAGGATTAGGGCAAATTCAAAACCCACGTCAAGACTTTGTAACTTAATAAATATATATTCGTGGGGTTCCATGTCGCAAGTGGTTAGCGCGTTCGGCCTGCGATTGTGAAAGTTAAGCTACTTTCGCAATGGTCGGTAATTGGATGGGTGACCAAAATCTTATTATCTCGAGCTCCTCTCCTCATGCTTCATTAGCACCCACCAATCCGCACTGGGCCAGCGTGGTGGGTCACGGTATGTCTCCCTATTCCATCCACAGAGAAGGTCTGTACCCCTGCAGTGGGGACATTAATAGGCTGATTATGATACACATATTTGTATAAACATGATTACAAATAAACTGCAAACAGTATCAGTTTATACATAATGAAAGTTAGTACTGACGAAAAATTAAAATTTCACATTTTAATAAAACATTCACTACGTACACCCCATACACAACTGTCAGGTTGACTGGCTCGGTGTAAGCTCGGGTATGCCGATTTCGGCATAGTATTTGTTGCCGCATTGGACAAGTACGCCGGCGATATCTAGTCGAGTGAAGCGAGACCAATCATTCATCTATGATGTTACATTATTTTTTTTGCTCAGTTTGCATTGGGCAGACAGTGAATGTAAGATTAGGTAAATGTATTATCTAGAATTGATTGACTGAAAACTGTTAGTTTCAATAAATAAATAAAATAAAATAAAAAATAAATGTTTGTCAGAATTAATTCAACGTGGTCTAAGCATCAGAGTATCATTTTCTTTAGATTTATAAATATCGTATAATTAATTGTTTTAACAGTTGGATCGTATGTGGCGCGGCGTTCCTTGCACATCTTCTGTCTACTGGGCTGCAGCTAGCCTACGGCGCTCTACACGTCTACGCGCTACGACACCTCGGACCAACTGCTGACCACGCCGGTGAGAAACATACAAAACAATATTGTTAACAATTGGATCGTAGGTTTGTAGCTACGGCTACGAAGCTCTACGCTTTACGCCACCTCGGACCAACTGCTAACAACGTCAGTAAGGAAAATACAAATCAGTATTGTTAACAGTTACATATGTGACGCTGCATTCCTGGCACTCCTTATGACTACGACTGTACACATCTACGCGCTGCGACACCTTGGACCAACTTTTGACTACGCTGGTAAGGAAAAGACAAAACAATATTGTTAGGCATGTGATATGACGCTGTGATCCTGCCTATGGCGCGCTCCACGTCAACGCGCTGCGACACCTCGGATCAACTGCTACACACATCGCGCCGGTAAAGAACATACAAAACAAAATTGTTAATAGTTGGATTGTTGGTATGTGTCGCAGCGTTCCTGGCACACTTTCTGTGTATTGGGATGTAGCTGGCCTACGGCACGCTACGCCCCTACGCACTACGAACCCGCGGATCACTGATGACTGCACTGATGCGGGACATACAAACCATTGTTGGCAGTTGGATCTAATGTAACACGCTGTTCTTATCACGCCTGCTTTATACTGGACCAAAAACAGCCTACGGCGCACCACTATTACGCACATGCATTCTTGTGAGAACTGTGCCGACCCTAACATATACAACAAAACACAAAATGAGTTGAAAAAATGGATGGCAAAAAAATAAACATTTGTGTTTATTTTTTTGTCATCAGATACCGGTCAGACACCTTTCGCGTTGTTGTCATTAAAGTTAGATCACTGCATGAGAGAAAGTTATGGAAGATGTGGACTACCCGTCGAAGTTCCGCTAAGTTGTTGTACATATTCAAGTGGACGACCGAACCTACTACTAAGAATTCGCTTATATCTTAATGGTAAGCATTAAAACATTAACACAGAAATTGTAATATTCTCATCATCATCATAAGCCTTTTTATGATTCCATTGCTGTGGCAGAAAAAGGAATGAAGGAGCGAGACTGTAAGCAAGCAGTTTTTTTTTACTGTAAAAATAGTTCCAAAATCTATGTTTTCGAAATACTGCTTGTAAGTCAACTTTTTCAAACACTGTCATTAAGTTAAAAGCCCCTTAAGCAAAAGGTTATCCGATATTTTCAGTTTTAGTTTAGAGAATCAAGTCCATTTACAACGCCTATATTACATAGTAATAAAAGTAGCAGAGAAGATTCGTAGTGCAAGGGTATTAAATTTAAATGACAACTACAAGAGAATTGCGGATATAAGGGAATAGGGGGGAAATATAACAGTTCATATGTACCGAGTGGAAACGGGATATGCGATTGGGGAAAGAACAATCCGGAGTCGTAAACTAGGGCCGGCGAGACTCTGAACGCGACTCCGAAAGCAATCTATCAACGGCAGCCCTCCGGAAACACTTAAATAAACAAACGAAAAAAAGAAAACTTTTTACAACGCCGAATGAAAGCTTTAATGGTTTTATTTTAAAACGATTTCGTTGGGTTCCTTTCTAACGCGAAAGCAATTCTGTCAGATACCCGCTGTCCAATTTGACTGGCTTCTTTCCTGTAATCCGTGTAAAACCATAATTTAATTTAACAAATTAATTTCTATTACCAAACCACGTTCGTACAAGCAAAGTATAAGATTTAATATTAAACAAATGTACTTTCCCAGTCACCGGTATTTGCGGACTAGCCTGATTTATTGAATTAATTTTCCAAGATTCACGACCAGGGTTGAATATTAAGAGGCAGAAGTAATTTCGGTTATGAGCGCGGTCTTTGTTGTCAGTGGCGAAGGCGGAACGGGGGGTATAACTCTGTCAGGTTCGCGTTAGCTCAGAAATTGGAAATTTAGCTGGAACGTTAACGAGTAAAGTTACGTTCTGTGATCGGGCTTCGCGCCAGAGCGACTCGCGAAACGTCATGACCGCAGTCGTGACCAGAATAAAGGCAGTAGACAGCGTCACCTGCTAATTTCTCTTTGTCTTTTGTTTAACTAAACTAGATTGTGTGATAAATATCAACATAGGCGAAGCTACAATAAACGAACCCTAACAATGGCAATGAGCGCTATTGGCTAACCAACATCACGGCACAAGCATCCTGGTTAATTGCTTTAAGTGAAACCTTCCAACGCGCAGCTCTATTGCCAAAATTTCCTTTATCTCACATTCAGCTTAATGAGTTTTGTGAAATATCTTGCTTTCAGTACTCGCTGCCAATTATCATCATTTCTACAATGTCAAAGAACACGCGGATAGTGATATTTTACGTATCATTTTGGGTAGCACAAGATGTTTATGTTATTGTGTATGGAAATCGTAATGATAAGGTGAGGAAAGATCGCTAACGTATTGTCACTAATTTCTTGTGCTTTTGTGATTAGCTTGTGCAACATATAACAACTACGTTTAAATACAAGAATGATATATGTATAGATATGTATTAAACATACATATCTTAATTCTGGCAGTCGCCATGTCCCGAGTAGGGCAGGCAACAGGGTAGAAAAGCACTACAAGGCAAAGTCCATAGTAGTTAAAATAATATACACTTTCATATACGTTTCCTACTACATACCTACTTTGATATCTTTTCTTGATTTTGAACAAAAATGACAGTTATAATTTTTATTTTTTAAGCATGTAACTGCTGGATGTTTAGATCTAAAGAAAATATAACTAGAAAAAAATCCACGCGGACTAGGCAGCAGACGGGACTTGAACCCGCACCCTTCGTTATCCGGGCGAATGCACTGACCAATTATGCTACCGCGGCCCTGATGGCCGCGTCGCAATTCTAGCCGTGCTTAAGCTGCAAGGCAGCGCCATCTCTTCGCATTGTAGGTAACATATTAGGTTAATATAAAAATATCAGGTTGGAGGAAAAGTTTCTACGCATTTTATATGAAAATACAAAACATTTTTTAATAAATTTATTTACATTTAACTAAAGTACCTATGGTATATGTATATGGTAGGTCCCATTTTGTTCGATAACTTTTTGCCATCTTTTAGGTAGGGACGTAATCCCATTGTTATAGAAATTTTTGGGGCTTCTGATCAAAAAATCGCGATCAGTGGTTTTTCAGTCCTCTCGTGATGATAACCTGACACTGCCTAATGATTTCTGAAGAGACTGAAACAGGTGGAAATCGGAAGGTGCAAGGTCAGGACTATACGGCGGTTGCATTAACACCTCCCAGTCAAATTCTCTTAATTTTTGATGAGTGGGTAAAGATGTGTGAGGTTCCAATTCGAGCGGGAAATCCGCTATGCCCTTATTGATTATTACTATACCTTAGCTTTTTTGCTGTCTAGTTTGGGCTGGAGCAATTTGCGTGGGCGTGTCCCGTGCTGCTGGTGCTCTAGTGGCAGGTCGCAAGAAGTCCCCAAGACTGATAGCACTGCTGGGAGGGCTGCTCCTGCCACTTGCTTGCCTCTTTACCTCCTTTGCAACGCAGCTGCACCAAATATTGCTGAGTTACGGTGAGTAACCATAAACATCTATATATATATATATATGTTTATGATATATATATATATATATATATATATATATATATATATATATATATATATATATATATATATATATATATATAAAGGTATAGAAAAATATAAATAAAATATATATTTCCAACACACACCAATTAGCTTAGCCCCAAAGTAAACACTATAAGGCTTGTGTTATGGGATACTAGGGTAACGGATAGAACACATATATTGTACATATATAAGTATATTTTTATAGAAATACATATTAAACATCCAGGCCTGGAGTACAAATGCTCGTATTCATCACACAAACATCTGCCCCCACCGGGATTTGAACCCGGGTCCTCTCGAGTCGGCGATACCATGAAACCAGGCGTACAAACCACTCGGCCACGGAGGTCGTCTAGATGTTTATATTATAATTATATATAAAACATAACAGTAGCAGCTGTATCTGTTGCCTGCATACATTGCCTGCAGCCGCTACCAAAATGTATTTCATACATCCGCAACCAGGCTACCTTTAACCGCTGCACGGTTCGGAATAACACCTTAAGTGCCAATAGAAATCATAGTTTTTTATTCATAATAAAAAACTATGATTATTATTATTATTTTATTTTTTTTTATATTATTATTCTCCGTTTGTTTTCAAGTTTCCAAAAATATAGAACTATTCATAATTTCCCAAAAAGTTTTTAGGTACACTCACGGAAAGACCCGCTCTGTCACCTATAATGCCATAATCGCTTGCGGTAGCGGCGTAGTAAAAATTCATTCTAGACATGTAATCATGTCTTACTTTTTCGTATAGCGCTGTCGCGATCACGATGCGGATGACAAATTGCAATTAAAAAAATGCAATTCAATTCATTAATCAATCAATGAAATGCTCTCTGTCTTACTTTTGTGCGGCGGCCCGGATTGGCGCGTCCGACGCGAAGGCGGGGCGTAGTAAAAACTACTGTAGAAAAGCATTTTGTTCGCCAAGTGACAAAGCGCAAAATTCCGCGATAGTACCTATTGATATTAAGAGATTAAAGGCTGGCTGAATATTGACCAAAGACCAAGCAATCAATGTTTAGCCAATTGAAGTACGATTTCTTGAATTTTGTTTATATGTATGATTGTTATAAACTAAGCTATTTTTATTTGTTTTATTACCGTTTTTCTTGTTTCTTTTTGTTTTTTTTTTTTTGTTTTTTCGTTATTCTTTAAACTAAAAGTGGTACAAAATTTACCGGGTCAGCTAGTAATAATAACAAAATTAGTGAAAGCAAGTTTTTAGTCTACTTAAGCCCTTAACATCTATGTTGGGACAGACCAGAGATGTTAATAATTGATATTCCATTACCGTCCCATTTCATGTGAAATGAAGCAGCAACGTGCCAGATAAGGACAGTCAAACTGCCTATCCTATATATCTATAAAGACGGTAATATTTCTCAATGCTGATTTTTCAATCCTCGGTTAAGTAATCTGAAATATTATTTAAAGAAAACACTTCTCAATTATTTCAAATTTTTTATTATTCAAAAAGTTGTTGATGTCTTTAAAAAGGGTTGCTCACAAGTTTTATTAAAAAATCAAAACAATATTTGAAATTGATTACGAAACTTCTTCGTACCACCGGTACTGCTCCTTTTTAACAATATCATATTTTATATAAAAAGGTCGGACAAATGACTTTCCCCCACCTGAAGTTAAGTAAGTGGAGTCCAGATGCGTAGATAGCTGGTGCTGCAGTTTTACCTGCCACACCAGCTATCCTCACCTTGACAGCCAGCAAGGTTCTTCTTCAGGCCTCTTTTAAAGGATCCTGGTTTGTAGAAGGGCGGAAACACGCGGACGGGAAAGCATGACCCACCCGCGTGTTCAGGCTTGTAAGGTAACGACATTCATCGTCTCTTTTAAAGGATCCCAGGTTGCAGAATAGCGGAAACTAGCGGGCGGGAAAGCATATCTATAAATACCAGCTTCTTGCAGGTGTGGTGTTGGGTATTGGATGCGGTCTAGTACGCGAGGCTGCTGGTTTGGTGCTGGGGGCGTACTTTCGACGAAGAAGGCAATTCGTGGAGCTGGTAGCACACGCTGGCGGAGGCGTCGGCATTGCACTGTTTAGCGTTGCCTATAAGGAGGCTGTGGGGTGAGTATGAACTTCTTGGCCATTCTCAAGAAATGTCTTTCTTTTACCAATGTCACTCAGTAAAAAATATATTTGGGAAAGAACTTTCTAAAACTGTACCGATATAATCAATCAATCAATCGTTTATTTATTTTTCTCTCACATAGAAGTAGATGTACCATTTGTGGTTAACAAAAAAAATTAGTACATCATGTAACCTATTGTGAGAGACCAGTGCCATGTATTCTGTGAGGCTGTGCGGAGAATTCAAATGTTAATTGTTAGATTAACATTCTAATGGCAAAAATATGATGTTGTCACGAAAGTGTCAGAGATATTGATTGAGTTGCTGATTTTAAATATTTTTTCAAGTTTTGCCCTTTGTTTATTTACTCTCTTGATAGAGCGTCACCAAGTGAACACTGCGATAATAAAAACAGACGGTCTTATGTACTTGTTTGCGTGACACGCAAAACAAAACACGCGAATCCTGCATCTGACACTCGGGAATGTCATTATTTTTGTCTCGGTGCGCATGCATAAGAAACCAGGTTAGGCCACATTCCCCAGAAACATGAAACATCATTGTTCACACAATTAAAAATCTTATACTTAGATATTTGAAAAATAAACTGTTACTAATATTTATTAAGTATAACTTAAATAATAGTCCTAATAATATAAAAACAAACAAGGTGGACCTTTTTTCATATTATGATGATTAAGGCTTTGAATTTCGTAGTTTAATATTATTTAACTTTAAAATTTGACATATTATACATATCTCTGTGACGCATAACTTGTTTTACAATTATTTTAATTAATTATTTTATTGAAATGATCTGAGCATATAACCGTAGTTTTTACTGGTTGACAGAAATCTTCTCTATGACTTCTTATGACGTCCACCCACCGACTTTAGGTAGGTAGTCTGGAAATAGTGGACTTAATCAAAACAAATACTAGTTACCTCCAACGGTTTAAACCACCCTTTGTCATACCTCGGCAGTTAGATAATATATTAAATTCATTTGTATTTTGTAATTATGTAGCAGTGGAAAACTGCTACAAAATCTGTTATTATATCCAATTTCTGGAGTAAAGACGCGATTTTTACTATTGCGGTTAACTATGGTACGAAATGGTCGTGGAATATTAAAAATTACAGTACCTAGTGAAAATTTACCTTGTCCTTAATAATCGTTTTAATATTTGGTGTGGATTATGAACCACTATGAATTGTCCTCTAAAATAATGAAATGAAATGATAGATATATGAAAAAAATAAATCATTTGTCATGCATGAGGTATAAGAATAGAGTAGGGGAGATATGTACTCTACTACTAGTGGAAGTGTCCGTCTAGTAGAAAGAGAAAGAAGATAAGAGACGGCTAGCTATCTCTCTCTCTTGTGACGCTGCGCAATCGTGTGATTGGTCGGTATTGCTGCGCAGTCGTGTGATTGGTCGGTATTCATCCGTAGGTTTTTCATCCAATGCTCATTCGCGATTAGAGAGAGAAAGGCTAGCCAGCTCTCATCTTCTTTCTCTTTCTACTAGACGCACACTTTTAGAGCCGCCTTGCCCACTCTATTCTTATACCTCTATGATCGTTCAGCGTTACATTGAACACTAAGTGACGGAAAACGACTTAGAGTCAAGCAGTAGGCCTATATTTTTTTTAACTTCATCTGCGCTGCCATGCTCTATCTAGCAGTAAATAATCAAAGGTATTGCCATATGTGACCAGTCGGTAAACAACTTTGGAAAGTTTTTTCGACGAAACATTTAATCAACTTTTATAAATGTTCCATAAAAATGTAGACTGTAAAAGTTGAGCGTTTATTTATAAATACCAAATATATGAATAATTTAAAATACCGTAGCCTCACTTTACCCAGCCATGAGAAATTAATGAAAATGAATGTTATGCTTAAAACTGCATATCTGTATATCTCTCTCGATACACCCCATAACTCTCATATCTTGATGGAATTGAAATAAATTACACTGATTAAAATGGAAATGGGAAACGGAAGTACCAAAATGTAAATGATATCTATGGAATGTCAAAATTCACAAATAAAAAAAAATCTAGCTAATTTAAAAAGAAAAGTTTTAGGATTAATAAAATCATAGTAGTATGAAAAAATAAATCGATCAATAACTTATTCCTCATCATATTTTTTTAGTATTATGATTTAATGCAATACATACTACACTTTCGCATTTTATGAAATAATAAGCGATAAATTAAACATCTCATTATATTGCCTATACGATACTTTTCCAGTAACATAGTGTATTAAAAACATCACGTTACCGCGAAATATTTGACAAAAACGATGATTATCATAAATCTCATCATGCAACTGCAATTTTCATTCTGTTGTCAAATTTCAAATTTATTTATAGTCTAATATGTCTGTTCGCTGGCAATATATGTTAATTTTTTCCTCTGTTTTAGAAAATTAGGTTGGCGTTTGGGACTGCAAGCAGTAACAGGCGTGCTAGTGTTAGCGTTTTTCCTAAGCACTGTTTATAGAAGCGCTTCCCTCTATCACCCTCAGAGAAGAGCGATTCTACACCTCAAAAACCAGCGTCGAAAGGTCAGGTTTAATGAGAATATTAATGTCGTTTTTGCTTAATTATTCGCTTTAAATTAAAATCAAAGAATAATTAGGGAAGAGAGGACTCAAGTTTAATTTAATTGGTGGATTCTCTTTTCACTTATAAATATCCGTGATTTAAGAATTCCTACGAAAGCGGAACCCTATTAGCGCAGTATTACGACCACGCTTGTTCCGAACTGACAAAATTGCTGCCCTGAATTCTGAATACGGAGTACTTATCGAAATTGACGTTTACAATTCCTCAGATGGGGCTTTTTCATGTAGATTCAGCTTTTTTTTCTCTGTCTCTCTCGTGAATATTTTTCGTCGCCCGCGCTCATTAGTTCTTTGGAACTGTAAACGGAATTTCATTTGTCCATCTCATTTGTTTACGTATAATTAATTTGCGTCCCTCAAAAGGATTTTCTATTACATTTTATTTCGTGTAATTGCAAACCTTGACACGGTCGTGCGTAAAATCAAATTGAATTTTCGCAATAATCCCAGTAAAATAATCGTACACAAAATTACGTACTCTGCCCTTTTCAGTTCCACTTGTTTCATGTCCATTTAAACGCCTACCAGTAAGCCTGCATCATCTTTATAATTTATGTAGACAAATGACAAGCGAGCCCTTACTCAAAATATTTTCCCCGCAGTGTGTCTAATTAATGCCTGGGATTTCTTTCCCTGATGTTCTGTATTGTCCGACTTGACAGGTGAAAGAGAAAAAAGGTCTGAAGCGCGCCCCCCTAATCGATCTAAGCCCCCTACACTCAAGGCCGGCTAGAGTGTTGTTGTGTTCTGCTGGATTAGCCGCATTTGGGCTGTACACTCCGGTATTTTTTCTAGTAAGTTTTTATTTATTGAACTTCTTTTCCACTGAACATTACAATGTGATTTGATGTTAAAAGTTTTAACATACTTTAAATATGTGTAGAATATATACCTAAAATTACAAAAAGATATATATTTATCGATTTTGGATTTTACTGAGAATATTTTCAGATAAACTCAGAATAAGTAACAATATCTTTTGCTGCTGATGATATTCATGATACATTTATTTAAATTGAAAAATAAAATGCATAAATAAATTATACCTAGAATTATATGGTATATCGATATTATTATAAGATTGTAATTTTTATACCGAAGAATCTCTAAAACTTTTGATAGACCGGAATTTGTTCTTGACCAAAGTGCTATAAAATATATTGCTATAATTGGGTTACAACGCAACATTCATTATTCATACATACTCACAACAATTTGCATATTAATACGTAATATTGACACATAAATGTTGCTTGATCCGAGACCCTGAGAGCATGTAATATCGTTCAAAGAATCCTCATTTATGTGAACATTCATATTATCCTACATACTAAATGATATGTGAAAATAGTACGATTTTAATTGAGTTGTAAAGAATGATTTTAACTCATTGAATATTCCTGGTTAAAATCAGTATCGAAAGACAAATTCGTTTTCAATTTAAATTGATTGCGTAAAAGATTTGTTCAATGAACAAGAATGACTTTTGGTTATTCTTTCCTTACCTTCTTATATAAAAGGCTATCTCGTGATTTATTTGATCAGAATTAAGACTAATATTATGATCAAGATTCTTAGCAACATATAAACATTTTTAAGTGTGATTTTTATTTGTGTCTCAGAATATTAAGTCACGAGTTTGATTTCCGTAGGCAAGGAAACCTGCGCAGTTTTACATACAAAATCATCTACTGCGCAAGTTTATTGGTCTGTGGTTTTGCTCATTAAGTTTTCCACCAAATTTTGAAATAAGTAAAAGTAAAAATAACTAACTATATGAAAATAATGAAATAAGAACTATAATCTGGGGATCTGGGGGCTACAATATCGAAGTGTATTTGTACGAACCATGTAATATAAATATTCTTTAATTTAGTGGTATATTTTACTTATTCCATACAGAACTGACCAATTGGTAGATGATTCGAGAATTTCACATTTGTTTATTTTTGTTTAATAGTGGTGAACGTGACTGACTTTTTTTAGTTAGGTAAGGTTAGGTCCGGCGTGCTTGATTCCCAACAAGGAACCCCATGCCGTCATAAACCACCAGGGAGGGCACATCCCACATCTAGGTGGGTTAGTGGGAGGTGGGTCCCACATAACCCTCGCCGCTAGGTAAGACGACGGGTCTTAGCCAGCGGCGAGGTATGCGTCAAGCATTTCATCGGGTCATAAAAAAAAGGTTAGGTTAGGTAAGGCGATCATTAACTTTTTCTTGAAATAGGCTCTGCAAGGGTTCCAAGAGGGCTTGGAGGAGAGCGCTCTGGTGCTCCTGCAGACGTTCCTTGGTTTCGCGGCGGTACTCGGCTGCGCTGGCTTCGGGCTCGTGCTGGTGCGGCCGTCTGCACAGTGCCTAGTCTCCAAGCAGTACCTCTGCCAAACCGCCATGTTAGGAATTGGTAAGAGACATCAACATCAGCCTATTAGTGTCCCCACGGCTGGGGCCCAGGCCTTCCCTATGGATGAAATAGGGAGATCGGGCCATGACCCACCACCCAGGGCCAGTGCGGATTGGTGTGTGCTAACGACTGCAGATGCAACGTGCCTTTCGAAGCACAGAGGTGCTCTAGATAGTAAGTTCTTGGTCACACATCCAATGACTTAATATATTATAATATTACTGGCTTTGAGATCATGCTGGTGCGACCGTCCGCACAGTGCCTCGTCTCTAAGCAATACATCTGCCAATCCATAGCGGTTGGGAATTGGTAAGAAAAAATACATGACGTTTTAATTAAAAGCAATACCTCTACCAAACCGCCATGTTAGGGATTGGTAAGAAATATACATGACGTTTTACTTAAATATTAGGTCGGGGAAAAGGTTTCTTCGCATTTTATATAGAGACCCAAATATCATAGCATGATCCCATTGCTATAGAAATTTTGTGGCTTCTGATCAAAAAACCGCGGTATGTGTTTGTGGCAGTCCTCTCTTGATGTTAACCTAACACTGCCTAAACTGCCAGTCAAACTCTCTTGATTTTTGCTGAATGTCTAAAGATGTGTGAGATCTAGCGTTTATCATGATGAAAAACCACACCCCTTATGTTAATTAATTCCGGCCGCTTTCTGTCAACTTCTTGCTTTAATCTCATCAGTTGTTCGTAGTCGAGTTCAGAATCTATAGTGCTGCCTAGCGGTAACAGCTCACAATGAATAATGCCCTTCCAATCCCTCCATATACACAATATCTATTCGAAAGTCTGTGAAGCCTGACTGGCCTTTGACCACTACCTTTTTCGCACGTTCTTGTCGTACGTGATCTACTTTTTATCACTAGTTATCAGCTTCTTCAAATATAGTTCGGTTTCATTACGGCGTCATAAAGAATCACAAAGGAGTACACTGTTCATTAGGTTTTTTTCAGTGAGCTCGTGAGAGGCCCAAATACCCCCAAAGTACCCATTGGACCCTCCTAATTGGACCTTACCTACAAAAAAGTGCCCGTTCGACCTCCTATCAAGAACATGGTGCCCATTGGACCCTCAAAGACGTACTTAACGACACAATGGGAGCTATTGGAGCTCTTAACTATTTGGCTAATTCTTTTGGAACGGTAAAGTACAGTCGTGTAGTAAAGTAACATTGTATAAGACATAAAAACACAAAGGTTATAAATCTAAGTATTTAATCAACATATTTATAAAATTCAAAATACTAATCATCAGTAAAAAACCAATATAAATATTTATATAAAATATAATAATCAAATCACAGATTTTTTACTTTACTTTTAAAGCCAATAGAAATTATTTTTTATCAAATAGCTTAACTAAATTATAAATATGGTTTGTTATATCACACAGATTAAGCACAATTATTATATATTCTAAATATTGATAAAATAAATAAAAGCACAAAGATTATAAATGTAAGTATTTAAAATCAACATATTTATAAAATTCGAAACATCAATCATCAGCAACAAACCATATAATATAATAATCAAATCACAGATTTTGTTATTTTACTTTTAGATAGAAATGTTTTTTTATCAGATGTCTTAACTAAATTATACATACATTTTTTATATCACTCAGATTAACTATTGAAGCATAATTATTATGTATTCTAAATATTCATAAAATAAAATACCAATGTAATATTTTCATATTCCATTTTATAAAAAAATGTTTTCTAATCATATTTTTACAATTAACGAGAAATTGCTTATTATAAAAACATACTTTAACTAAGGGATATGGTTCAAAAGCGGTAGTCGGTTTCCGGCAGGGACGAAATATATATAATTTGAGAGTTTGTATAATATATAGATACTTTGATTTTTTATTCATTACCGATTAATTTAAAATCGTGTTTAATAATTAAACAATTTTGTAAGTATGCTGGCCACCCTATCTTAGTAACGTCATATTTTTAGTGCGTGGTAGCTTATAACGTCAACTCAATCACTTTTTATCAGAATTATTATCACTGCTTTTGTAACACATTGAACATAATAAATTTGATGCTTGGCAAAAAAAATAGATAAATAAACTTGCCATTTGCAAATCAATTATTTATTATAGATGTATGTTATTTTAATATAAAAAACCGGAATAAAATAAAATTCTAGTTTTTTAAAGCCGAAAGACCCACTACCAACCTCCATAAAAAATTTTAGTCTTCTTTTGTAAAACATTATAAATTACCAAATTAAATATTTAAGACACATATGTGAGTAATTTTTCTAAGCAATGGCCTACGGTTGTAAGATATTTTCTAGCTGCAACATAGGTCATAAATCTGAACGAGACAGCAATATTTCTCTCTCTCCCACATATGAGATCGGCGCCATCCTTTTGTTTAAGCGCAGAGATTGCTTGGGCTTGGAATCTATGTATAACCTTCCTTTCATCAGGTGCTTAAGAGGAGTATAACTGCCGATAAAAACACTCAATCTCCCTCAGAATTTTCCCTCAGAAATTTGTCTTAGATCAAAAGATGATGTCATGTTGCTTAGATTGTCTAGATCTAAGCTGTTTTAAGGAACTTTGAATCAATCGAACTTTGTTCGATTTGAAAGGTCTTGTGGATTTGGTGTTGCGCTGTAAGGGTATTCATTGGTCAGTGTACGATCGCCCTATTGAGTGAAACCTTTTTACATTAATGATCATTAATGTAATTAAATTTAAAATTAATGTTATTAATGATCATTCCTTTAAACCTAAGGCACAAACATATATAATGTCAAATGTAAAATAAAAAGATATTGAAGTATTATCATTGTCACTGGCACCATTTTAACCCATAGAATAAAAATAAATGTCAGTAGTGCAATATTTGGTTTTGGCTCCTTGTCAATACGAATAAAATAAAAATAAACATTATACAAATTCAATTTTGATTTGATTCACTTTTTATTTTCTAAATATCTCCCTTATATCTTATTGTACGAATATCTTACTAAAAAATCCAAATGTGTTAAAAATTAGCTTTTCTTAAAGGTTACTATCATCTGTCTGCGTCCAGTATATATAGAGCAATAAACAAAAAACATTTTTTTTTATTTTTCCTGAAAATTTACATTTTTGTAGTTATCTTTTTATTCTCCGGGGACGGCGAAATATTGTTAATTCGAAGAAAAAAGGTAACCTGATTTCTTTATAATTTGTTTAGGAGTACTTACTGTTTGGAGTAAGTACATATACAGTATTTAGTTAGTGGCTTTATAATACCTACTATTAATTTTATTTTTGTCTGCAATTTTCTACATGACTGTACTGTGCTTAACAAAACTGTCAATAAGGTCCAACTGCCAGTAGGGTATAATCTTGAAGGTCCAATGGGCACTTAAAAAGAGGTCCAATGGGCACATTGAATATAATTTTTTTAAGGAGGTCCAATGGGCACCAAAAAAGAGGTCCAATGGGCACATTGAATATAAAATGTTTTAAGAAGGTCCAATGGACACCAAAAAAGAGGTCCAATGGGCACTTTTTGCTTTTGGGTCGAATCTTGAGGGTCCAATGGGTACTAGACCGCCCAAATATCTATATTTTGATATCGAGCTATTTGTGTACCCAGCTTTTTTCAAATGCACCAAAACTGTTCTGAGGTCAATTCCCAGTTCTTCGGCTACGTCGTAACTACAGACATGCCGATCTTGCTCCACTTTTTCAAAAATGGCATCCATTTTATCCGTAACAAGGCGACCACAGCGACATGCTTCTTTGACATCAAAATTTCCGGATTTAAAACGCTTAATCTCTCTCACACACACTAAACTAGATTCATAAACATTACAATTTTTTTTCGTGGCTTTCGTTGCATTTTTACCTTTTTTGTAAAAATGTATCGAATTTCTTCATTAAATTTACTCATCTTGACAGTCTGTATTTCTTATACACATGAAAATCACACATTTTCTAATTTGAATTTGGAATTATCTTCTTTAAAATTTAAACTTTTTAATGATACCAAAACCAGCCACATGCAAATGATACAGCCAAAGAGATATTATTACAGGTTCATACATACTAAAATGCGAAAAGACTTCCCGAACCTATTAATATTGCACAATGATTTTACGGCCTAGAGAGCTCTTGCAATCGGTGACAGTTATTCTAAGATCGACTACTGCCAATGAAAAAAAGGTTTGCCTCAAATAATTGAAATTGTAGCGCTTTGTCTATGAAATGAATTTTCAGCTGGGCAGCAAATATGAGAGTTACATTGCTGAACTATCAATCTACAGATGTCGCAGCTCAGTTAGTCAGGAATAAATGAAGACAACCAAAAGATTCATCAATAACTTGGCCGCTGCTGTACCCCGCAGCATTTCATAAATAAATAGATTCAAGTATAAATATTTGATGTTAAATAAAGGATTTTGTTCAGTCTTCGACATCAAACAGACAAAATTCTTTTCATAGCAATAAAAGCGTTCGCAAACTTGAAATAAGTCATGAATCTTTATATATATACTTCTTCTGTGAGTGTGTATGTCACTGAACTTCTCTTAAACGACTGGACCGATTTTGATGAAATTTTTTGTGTGTGTTCAAGGGGATCTGAGAATGGTTTAGATTCACAATTTTGTCCGCTGGACAACCCCTATTTTTTAGGGCGGTACGAAGTTCGCTGGGTCAGCTAGTATATTTATATAGCTTCCTAAAATTTTCCAACTAAGTACTTAAAAGTTAATTTCACTAATTTTATGGGTAAAATTAACAGTGGAAATAACTTGTAATAAGCCAAGTTATATTTTAAATTGAAATGCAATCAAATCATTATATCGTGAATTGGTGAAGCTGATAAAATAATTCATCATTTTGTTGATTTTGACCGATAAAGTTCCTTGTTGACTGCAGCGCACCTAAAGAAGTCTCTTTAGGTGCGCTATAAGTTTCTCTTTATGATGAAGATCCTTAAAAGAACTTAAAAGATAATTAATTGACTAATTAATTACTTTTAAGTTTGCCTACAGATAATGCCGTCTTTTTTTGGGATTACAAATGGGGCAACATATGACTTAATGAAACATTTGTTAATTTATCGTTTTTGAATTCGGCTGTTATTTTGAATACATAATAAACGATGCTAATTATTCCAGGTATTTCGATGTTGGCTTTAAGCAGCGTAGAGGGTTACCACGGCTACGTCCTGTTCGCGTGGATGTACGGCCTTTGTTTGGGAGGCTTCCTGTATTCCATAAAAATGCTGACAATGGAGCGCGTCCGTGGGCGACATTTCACAAAGGTTTGGGGTGCGTATGATATTTGTTCAATCCGTCAAAAAATCTTTTCGAATCCCTCGGGTGAGCTCTCACCATATCAACCGTTTTAGGTTCAACAGTGAGTTTTGATATGTAGAATTTTCGTTGAGATATAACAAAAGTGCGTATCTGTAGAGTTGACTAAAGCCGAAGTGATTGGTTCCGAACCTCGCTAATAGAACACAGCTTAAAGTTACTGATTAGTAATGACAGAATTTCATAATGTGTTCATACACTGTAATTATCCAAGTCCCAAGCCCACAAGGCCTTAATTATTTGCTGACTTTCGAGGTCCAGTTTTTTGTGGTTTTATTAGTGTCTGACAATAAATACTGTTGACCCAATGTTCTCTACAACATACATTAGCATCAGTCCTCAGACTGTAAGTAAAGTGAGTAAAAATTTTACGTACCTGTGCCACCTGATATCTGTCAATTGGCCCACAGCAAAAGTTAGCGAGATACGATCATTTTACACTCTAATACTACTTGATAATCCATATGTTGTCCATCAGAATATAAGTAAGGTCTAGCAGCCTGGATCTTACTCTTTTAGTTATCATACTTAATAGAAAGGTATTACTCTAAAAGATAAACATCAATCTGATAATCCCTCAGGGTTCGTACAAGGAGCTGAAGCGATACCAGTAATAGTAGGTGTACCGGTGACTGGGTACATCAATCAACAAGCACCTAGAGCAGGCTTCTACTTCTCGACGGCAACCACTCTCGCGGGGGCTTTACTGCTATTCTTCGTGGGGTTCTCGAAGAGGGACCCTGAACCACCGCCGGCGCCAGCGCCCACTATAGCGGAGGTGTGTCTAGTGATGTTAAATGAAAAAAAAACAACTTTGTTTTTATCTAAAGAAAATTTTACTAGAAAATGTCCGCGCAGACCAGGCAGCAGACGGGACGTCCCGTGGAGTTTTCTCTAGTAAAATTTTCTTTAGATATAAACATCTAGCAGTTAAATGCTAAAAAATAAATATATAAATTTGTTTTTTTCACCATATATAAAAAAATGTAGGACCGTTATGTTTTACCTAAATTTGTGATTGTTTTTCAAGAAAAATCTAAAAATTAATGTTTCATTGATAAGTAATGTTATGCCTCTGCTATTGTGTCAAAATACTGCGCTCTGTTAACCGAATTTATACTTCAAGCAAACTTCCTCAATAATTTTTAATTAATTATTTACTCGCAAAATAAAAACACGTATTTTAATGAATTTTTTCAACCTTTTTTTCTCATTACACTAACGGCCGGTTTCAATCGAATTCCAGTAAGGGTGAACCCTACTGGAGCTCTGTTGCTAAGATATTTTTATTATTAAGGCTATTATAAAAATAGTTTCTAAAAAACACAACCATGTTATTCTTACCTTTTACGGGAGGTCGATTATTGAAGCTGGTTGTTAGAAAAAAATACGAGTGTGCTTATAACCACACGACTGAAGTGAAACTTCTTTAGCTCCATCTGTATATATGTGTGTGTGTGTACAATAAATAATTATATATACATATACATATTCCATTAACTAGGTATAAGAGAACGAGAGAGAGAAAATGTGCGCTTGCTTATATCCCCCACTCAACTCCCGTTCGCCTCGCCCGAACACACTTTTCGTAACGCGTAACGCATTCACCAGCTTACCCCCAAAGGCAAGCGTGCGTAAAGAAGTTTTTCAAAAACTGTTATTTTGCTACTCTAGGTGTGTCCGTGCGTGACGCCGCCCCGTTGCGAGCCAGCGTGGTGCGCTTGCAGCGCTGGAGGGGCTACGGCCTACTGCGCGTGGCCCAGTTCTTCTTGTGGCACGAGATTGCCCAAGTCCCTCTCGTATGCAGCGCCGCTAGACAGGGTGTGCTGCTCAGCAGCGCACTGCCCTGACTGTTGGCGGCAAACTATGCCTTTACGGCCTTCTAGAAGCGTCCCAGAAGGACTGGCTAGACGAGCCAGCACTTGGAATCGCGGCGGCTCCTGCCGACCAAACTGCCGTCGAAGAGAACATCACCTCATAGAACAGATAACCACATCTGTATGATATAACATGTGTTCATACAAAAACGCAGTGACATTCGTGTAAATATTTTATCTCGAGTAGTTTATAGGTACTAACAATTTCGAAGTGATAGATTTTGAAGCAATAATTGGATTGATCATTATGAGTGGTGTAACGGAAAACGTGCAAAGAGAGTTTGGTCGATTTGTGATATTATGTTACATTACGTACTTCAGGTGATTAAGGGAAACTTGTTAACTCAACATTATAATAAACTTGTGCCAAACAACAATCTAATGAATTTCAAGGTCTACTTATCACTTTTACTATTGATGGTAGAGAGTTGTAAATTATTATTAAAATTAGCCAATTTTCCAAAATTCTTCAAGTACTTGTGGGACCTTTACCATTGTAGTTATTTACAAACATCTTATCATAACTTCATTTTTTATGTCCTAATTATTATAACCAAAAAATATTGTACAGACTGTAATTACGTAATCAATGTGAACTCATTTTTTCCCCTTTTTTATTTTTATCAACCTGAATCATATTAGATGAAACTTCTATAAATAAGAATATATCAATAGTCTGCGTTGCGAAGAGTTAATAACAAAGTCAATTTTAGAAGATTATTTTTTAATTGTAGTTACACCGTAACGACCTCATTCAGAGATGTAAATTAAATTTTATGCTACATTAAGTCACGTGTTGACTTATCGCAAAGAAATTGACAGCATCAACTTTAATCCCATTTAAAAGTTAATTGCTCTCTCTGAGTGCAGCCGTTATATAATCATGTTTAAGATTTTTTCTTTTGTTAATGTTGACAGAAGTATTTTATTATTTGTTAGTTGTGATCATATTGTAATGTTACACAATTTGTTGTTTTTGTACCAAAGTGTGAGTATACAATTTTGGTGATGAATAAAAGATATTATGTTAACTTAGAAAACAGAGTTGCTTTTATTCTATGAAAAACCCCATTTTTTTTTATAAAAACCACTAGATAGGTTAATCACACTAATATTATAAAGGCAAAAGTTAATGAGTGTGTGAACGTGTATGTTTGTTACTTCTTCAAGTCTAAACGGCGATTTTAATAAAATTTGATATGGAGTTAGCTGACACCATGGATTAACACATAGGCTACGTTTTACTGCGGGAAAATATCCCTCATAAACCGCAGGGTAACACCACGGGGCACAGATAGTTTTAAAATAAAATTACAAAGGAGTAAATAAGGAATATTTTTGTTAGGTTTTAAAGTCAAACTTTTATTACATCGCCACGATATTTTTCGTTCATCTTTAGCATGTTGCATTACATTTATATAAAAATACTAGTTGACCCGGCGAATGTCGTATCGCAATATTATACAATAACTATCTGTCCCAGCGAACTTCGTACCACCATAAAAAATAGGGGTTGATTGTAAAGGGTTGAAAATTCAGGGTTATATGTATTTACTAATGCTGTATCATAAAAAAAATAAGAAATAAAATTTATCTAAAATTGAAAAAAAAATATTTAGGGGTGGATTGCCCTTAAAATTTAGGGGGATGAAAAATAGATGTTGTCCGATTCTCAGATCTACCCAATATGCACACATTTTTTTTTTAATTTTTTTATGATACATCATACAAAAATACATACATCCCTAAATTTTCAACTTTCTACCACCAACCCCTATTTTTTTATGGCGGTACGAAGTTCGCTGGGTCAGCTAGTATTAGATATATATCTATAAATATATATATACCTTATCAACCAAGTATCGGTGGTTCAGTAGTAGAAAGCTCGCCTGTCACGCCGGCGGCTCGAGTTAGGTTCTTTTTTATTTTCCACTTCTTATGATGCAATCACAACACCTTCGATTTTTTCCGAAGCATGAACAACTAGTATCTTACAAGTATAAATCATTTATTCAGTTCACATATTTTGTTTATCCAACAAGTTTGTTCCAAGTATTGTATACTACATGTTGTATAACATGTATTTAAGTTTGAACAAAAAATTAGGACATTATGTAAAATTTGTTATATATACATGTATTATACCTTGGTGTAAACGAGGGGTTAATAATAGGAAAAGGAATAGCTTCACGAAAGTAGATACTAATAAACAATACCTATTACATGAAAGCCGCAATAATAGTAAGTTAGTACTTTATTAAGCAAAGTCCTCTGCCTCGTATATCTGTAGGTAAGTTTATATCTACCTGTACTGAACGTATTTTTATGCGGTTTCACTATATCAAACAGCTTACTAATTTAACAAGGTCTTTATTAAATATAGGTATACACCTCGGCAAACTTCTTGAACAACGACCATAAACAAGGAAGCCTGCGCAGTGGCAATTTTACATGCAAAAACGCCTAATCGCCTAACACAGGCACAGACCTCATTCCATCCATAGGGTGAATAGGAAGATTGGGCTATGACCCACCACGCGGGCCCAGTGCGGATTGGCGGGTGCTAACGACTGCAGATGCCGCCGGGACCAACGGCTTAACGTGCCTTCCGAAGCACGGACGAACTCGAGATAGAAGATTTCTGGTCACCCATCCAATGACCGACCACTGCGAAAGTTGCTTAACTTTAAAGATCGCAGCTGAACGCGCTAACCACCTGCGCCATCGATGTTCTGTATACAGTAGAACCCGTTTAATACGATCACGCTTAATACGCCATTTTGCGTCGGTTTTCATACATTTCTTAACGCGATTCGACATCCCGTTTAATACGCCTAAATCGACAAAACACGTACCACACATATTACCTCTCGCGGCAGCGGCCAGCGATTGACGTGACGACTGTCGAGCGATGCACGCTAAGCGACCCCCAGAGTTTTCCTGGATATTCTTCCATTGATGACAATGTGGCACCGTACAAAATTTAATCAATTCAAGATTTTATCGAGAATGTGAATAACACACAAGGCCCGTAAGTGATAATGATCAAGAAGAAGATGAATCAACTCCGATTTTGTCACATGCCCAGGCATTATCAGTAGTTAATAATTTAAGACGCTATGTATATTCTTTGAATCAAAGCGAAGAAGCAAAGCAAAAGTTAATTTATGTGAAAATTTTGTAATTGCTAATGCCCCAAAATCTTTTTGTCAAACTAAAATAGATGATTAATTTTTAATTAATTTAATACAAACGTAATAATAATACACTATTTTTTGTAACGTATATAAATCTTAAATATTGTACCTATATTTAATATCTCAATACCGACATTCAAAATTTCCCTATACCGCAATCCCGCTTAATACACTTTCCCGCATAAAACGCGGTTTTGGTTGAGTCCTTGTAAAATCGTCTTAAACGGGTTTTACTGTATATATATAGGCAACCGTTAATGACTGACTGATTTATCAACGCACAGAACAAACCACTGAACAGATTACGCTGAAAATTGGATCACACATAGCTATATACAGGTTCGAATCCCGGTGGGGGCAGATGTTTGTGTGATGAATACGAGCATTTGTACTTCAGTCATGGATGTTTAATATCTATTTCTATATAAATATACTTATATATGTACAGTATATGTATTCTATCCGTTACCCTAGCATCCCATAACACAAGCCTTATAGTGCTTACTTTGGGGCTAGGCTAATTGGTGTGAGTGTTGGAAATATTTATTTATTTATTTATTATGATGACGACCTCCGTGACCGTGGTTTGAACGCCAGGTTTCAAAGTGTCGCCACTCGAGTGGTCCCGGGTTCGAATCCCGGTGGGGGCAGATGTTTGTGTGATAAATACGAGCATTTGTACTCCAGTCATGGATGTTTAATATTTATTTCTATAAAAATATACTTAAATATGTATTAGTATATGTTTTCTATTCGTTACCCTAGTATCCCATAACACAGCCTTGCTTTGGGGCTAGGCTAATTGGTGTGAGTGGTGGGAACATTTTTTATTTATTTACGATACAAGCGTGTGCTAATAAAGGATTTTTCAAAAGTCATCCCTAACAAGGATCAAAGTTTGTATGGGAAACCAATAGTTTCCACGCAGACGATGTCACGGGCACCCACTAGTTAATATTATAAAATTTTAGCGTTTCTTACACATACGGATAAACCCGGATTTCATATTTACCTTCTTACGAAGGTACAAAGGCCGAGCTTTACAATTTAATTAAATAGCAAATCTCTAGTTTGTACGTAATTAACGTGGCGAGCGAATTGCGGTTAATTTACTATTTCAAAGCAAATTAAATGTCGTTTATAATATTAGGCGATGCGTGTATGTGGGGCTAATCAAAGCACATTTCCAGTTAAGGTCCCATTTATGAGACTAATTTATACAAACAATCTTTATCATACCTTTGCCAACTAATGAAATTATCAGACCAATAACTGACTTTACTTAAATCAGCTATTTACTCGTACATTAGAGCAAAATTCCTTGAAATACTTACTGTTATCCTAAAGTATTCTTATGTTAGGTATTCTTACTTGTCGAGCGCTTTTCGAAATAAACGCTATGCACTTTCTCTCTTAGGACTTGAGAAATATAGTTTTAACTTTAGTTTTTTTAAATAAAATATTTTTAACAAAACCTAATTCCTAACCGACGACGTCCAACATTTATTAAAAGAATGTTTAAGGAATCCGGACCTAAGAGACAAATTAGACTTCATTGATTTTCAAATTCGCAGCAAAAAGTTTAATAACAAAAACTATGTGATTAACAATATCTTACAGTCACAATGGCATTGTCATGTATAAATGTAATACAAAAGTCCTGTAAAATAAAGAAAAAAATGTACCATCAGCGAGTTTGTTCAAGAAGATGTTGATCACCTCACCCCACCATTATCACCTAGGGGTATAAAAGAAGCCTAAGACCTATTCTCTGACCTCCCAAATATACACAAGAAAATTCGATATATCGTGGAATTCCATAAAAAAACACTGTTACACGAGATTTTTATATCGTAGATTGAAGAGAGTGTAATTAACTATGTAGTAGCTAATTGCAATTACTGTTAGTACGTACCTTCCAACAAGTAAATATTTATTATTTTCTTTAATTAACTGGATCAAGATTAAGTCAGCTTTGAGACTTTTAACTGATGAAATGTAAGTAAGTAGGTAGGTAGTTAGTTCAGTGGGAAAGTTCCAACCGGTTGGATTTATTAAATTGAAAAGAAAACTCCACCCTGAAAAGAAATAAGGGGAAGAATTTAACGAAGTTTTAGTCGTTTCGCTTTAACAAGCATCTTTCAATAATAATAAAAAAGTAATTGAGTTACGGTCAGAGTAGGTAACTACCTTAAAACTTTGACTAGCTTTGATTAAGCAATCACTTTAACTTTGGTAATTAACGAATGCCAATATTTCGTCGTTTATATGCTATAGCTATGTGATTGAAAGTTAAATTAATGTTTATTACCTAGAAAAAGTAATCTACATAATTACTTATATACTAATGAACAAGATTACATTTAATAACGTATCAAAGTCAGTGACTTTTTAAAGTTAATTTTTGGCTAAAAGTGGCACAAAGATTTGCTTTTATATCAATAAGAACTATAGTCCAAGTATCCAATACAATAAGAATGACCGTCAGAAAGCAATAAGTTCTCAACAAGATTAATTTTATCGCAAACCGGAAGGTATTAAACGTAAATAACATTGCTGGTACGGGTTGTACTGTAACACGGTATCCACATACGCGTCTTCGCTCGCTTGCCCCTAACCATGTAAAGGTTGTTAATACCGTCACTAACTTCGACAGGGATGGAATATAGTTTTACTAAAAAAATATTTTTTAATATGGTGCAGACTCCATTCCTTAGGTATCCTATCCGCTTATTGTCAAATTGTTGCTTCTTATTATTAGTACTTTCAATAAAAATACTGATAAGTTTTAAGTTTTGTAATGTTACACTTCACACGGTCATCTGACCGAAAACAAGTTATAATAGTTATGTAGGGCTTTATTAAACAAAAAAAAAATATTGTATAAATTCCGTAATTCAAATATTAAAAGACGTGTCCTTTTTAAATATCGTTGATTTCCATATATATGAGAAGATTGATAAGATACATCTTTTATGAACGTCTAGACAAACTAGCTAAGTAGTGTTTTTAATAAAAACTGATCTTATAAAGTTAGTAGCTTTTTCTTATCATACTTTTTCTAACTCTCGTGAAATAATGAAAGAGAACATGTTGTCATAGTTTTTCTTCGTAAATTGCATTTAAATCGCAAATCGCATTTATCGTGGGAGAGCCACGTAGTAGCTTAGGCTACTGCATGAATGGGCAGGCTCGACCGTAGGAATACCACGACCTCACAGAATACCGGCGTGAAGCAGTACTTTGTGCTGTGTTTCGCCGAGTGAGTGAGGCTACCGGAGGCCCAACCGCCCCCCCCCCCTTCCTCATGATGGCGCAGTTAAATAGGACAATACCCCAGGGGGGTACCAGCTGTTTTCACGCTGGAGAATCCCCCTCTGGACGTCCATGCCCAGAACTGTCTACTTCTGGACGTGGACGTCGAGGCTGCCCTTCGTATTCTGGGGAGGGCGAAACCGCGCTCATTACTCAAACTGCTCGAGGCCACAGCAAGCGTCATACGACACCCCCTGCCATGTTTAACGTGGATTTCTGCAACATCAGGGGCTTACACTCCAACCTTAATGCTGTTCACTACCACCTTCAGACAGTGCAGCCGGCCTTGCTTTTTTTGTCTGAGACCCAGATATCCTCTCCAGCCGACACCTCCTACCTCCAGTACCCTGGGTATACTTTGGAACATTCCTTTGTACCACGGGCTGGGGTATGTGTGTACGTTAAAGAGGGTATCAGTTTCCGTCGCCTCAGCAACTTTGAAGGTAGGGACCTCTCCATCTTATGGTTGCGTGTAGACGTCGATGACCATCCCCGCGTCTACGCCTGCCTCTACAGGTCCCATAGCGGAAATGCCGAAATTGACCGACTCTATGATCACGTCCAGGTGGCTATAGACTCCGTGCTTCAGCAGATCCCATCATCTGAAATTGTGATCCTTGGTGATTTCAATGCCCACCACTCCGAATGGCTTGGATCGCCCACTACCGATCATGCAGGCAGATCTGCTCACGACTTCGCCTTGGCCTATGGTCTGACACAACTGGTCACCTCGCCTACGCGAATCCCAGATATCGAAGACCATACACCTTCACTGTTGGACCTTCTGCTGACTTCACATCTGGATAATAACAAAGTGTCCATAGATGACCCTCTTGGCTCCTCGGACCATTGTCTAATCCGGAGTATGGTGCCACTCACTTACTCACCGCGGCCGCAATTTGCTGGTTGTCGTCGTGTGTGGCACTATATGTCAGCAGACTGGGATGGGATGCGCACTTTCTTTTCATCCTACCCTTGGGGCCAGGTTTGCTTCTCGCAGAATGGTCCCAACGTCGCTGCCGATTCTGTCGCCGATGTTGTCCTTCAGGGTATGGAACTTTTTGTTCCTTCGTCTGTGGTTCCCATTGGTGGCAAATCCCAGCCTTGGTTTGGTCACTACTGTAAACTGGCATCTCGCCAAAAACAGATGTGTTATCAGGCCTGGGCAAACGCAGCGGCAGTCAGGGATAACAACAATAGCGATCTCAAAAAGAAGTATAACTTGGCCTCCAGGTCCTGCAAAAGAGTAATTGCCAGAGCGAAGTCGGAGCACATTAGCAGCATTGGCGAGAGATTAATAAAACTTCCCTCTGGAACCCGCGCGTTTTGGTCTCTTGCTAAGGCTGTTGAAGGAAATTTTTGTAAGCCATCCCTTCCACCCCTGCACTGTTTGGATCACTAGCTTCCTTGCGGACAGGAGCATCAAGGTCGCAGTCGACGGTGCATGCTCGGACTCCAAATCCGTAAACGCTGGTGTTCCGCAAGGTTGTGGGTTATCGCCTACGCTGTTTCTTCTTCATATCAATGATATGCTTCAAATTGATGGCATTCATTGTTATGCAGACGACAGCACGGGTGATGCCCTATATACCGGCCGCGCCAACATTTCACGAGAAAACGTCATCGAGAGCCGGAACAAACTTGTGTCTGAAGTCGAAACTTTGTTAAACCAAGTAACGAATTGGGGCCGACTTAATCTAGTCCAATAACCCTACGAAGACCTTGTGTCTTCGTAGGGTTAAATTGCGCGTTCACCGCAAAAAAATACCATTTGTCGTATCTCCTCTCTTTGAGAACACTCCTCTAACTGCTTCAGCTAGTATTGGAATTCTTGGCGTTGACATATCGAGCGACGTGCAGTTTCGGGATCATTTAGAGGGTAAGGCCAAATTGGCCTCTAAGAAGCTTGGTGTGCTCAATAGATCGAGAATGTACTTCACACCGGCCCACCGACTGCAACTTTATAAGGCACAGGTTCGGCCTCACATGGAGTACTGCTCTCATCTTTGGGCGGGGGCACCCCAGTACCAGCTTCTCCCTTTAGATAGCATCCAGCGCCGAGCGGCTCGAATCGTCGACGACCAGGACCTTTCCGATCAGCTTGATCCTTTGGCTTTGCGTAGGGATGTAGCATCGCTCTGCATCTTCTATCGCATTTATCACGGAGAGTGTTCTGAGGAATTGTTCGGATTAATTCCAGCTGCTGCATTTCGCCATCGTACATCGCAACAAAAATTTCATCCCCATCATCTTGATGCGTGGCTATCCACAACCGTGCGTTTTTGTCGAAATTTTTTACCACGTACGACAAAACTGTGGAATATATTGTCGCCAGCAGTATTTCCGGACCAATACGACCCAAAAACCTTCAAAAAAAGAGCGTACTCCTTCCTTAAAGGCCGGCATCGCATTTGTAATACTCCTGGTGTTGCAAGTGTCCATGGGCGACGGTGATCACTTACCATCAGGTGAGCCGTCTGATCGTATGCCACCTATAACATAAAAAAAAAATACCATTACGACATAGAGCAAAAGTCGGAAAGAGAACTTTTTTATTGTTTACTCTCATGCTACACCTTTTCTCCCTTATTAATAACGAAGAATAAGTGTTTTTTCTCTGTCCATTGATTGACAAATAGCATTTAAGTGATATGAACAAAACACGGCGTAACTAGTATTAGCTTATTCCTCGTTTGTTAATACGCGGGTTGAAGTTCCACCAATCCCGCCAGAGATAAATGCGGCGTAAATGTATGAATGTATATTTGTGCATATGCTACCACGAATAATATGATTTAGATAATTGGTACGGCAGATTACGGACCTGTAACTTGAAAGCTTCGAACAGCCCTAGGCCAGTATCGGTTTTCTGGCCATCCTGTACTATCGACTAGCTAGACAATACCATCAGGGAGATCTAATTTGGCCCCGATTCTATCTTTATTCCGAATATAGATGGAACCCGAAAATAAGCTCAAGGCTTTATTGAGCTCCTATCCCATAAAGGCATTGATGGGTTTCGTTCATTGTCGGCTTAGCGATAGCAGTTACTCGCTCTTGTTTCATAGCTGTAGTGCAATTCTGTAAAACCCATAATCTCATCTCACTGTGTGTGTCGGATCCGTTTTGCTTTCGTTCTCTAGGTTTCGCTTCACGGAATTTTCGCATTCTGTAACCAATTGTACAAGCAAGTGAAGCGAGATGTCATTTATATACTAAGTGATTTGTAGTGTTACCATTTTAAAAGTTTTTGGTAAATCGAGATATATCGACTTAGTTATTATGCGTGAAAAAAAGCACGTAAATTTATTCTTTAGATATATTTGTAGATATGAGGCTCAAGTTTAAAGTTTTAATGAATGTAAACTTAAAATAGTCTTATTTTTAAAGTTTGGTGACATGGACGAATCAGGGCTTACTCTATGCGCATCTCTGTAATCGAGTGGAAATCGACACTAGCGCTACTAAGTGAGAGTGGCGGTTTAGTAAACTATCACAGGTGAGACCGTAACATACCTAAATGTCTTTGACGTTTCAATGGCATTCTGTAACGAATTTCAGCGCTTGTTTACACCTCACATTAAAAACCGCACTCGAAAGTAACTGTCAAAATAAAAGTTACTCATTAGCTGCGGTAATAGAAGTGATTGTACGAAGTGAGTATTTTTGACGTGACAACGTCTTAAATTAGGTTGCGGCTGGGAGTCACTTATGAAAAAGTGTAACGCTCGGTAACGTTACGATGAGTCTCTCGTGTTAAGTTTAAGTTTACATGTACAAATGTTTTAGTAAACAAAATATATTTCTATAGTTAAAATTTGTGCAATTCTTATTTTCATTCAATTCCTTGTTCCTATTGTGCAATTTAATTATATTCATATCAATAAATATTCTACCGAGAAAAAGACGTTGTCACGTAAAATCTTCGCCCGTAAAACCGACTTTACAGGCAACCATTTTTTATAGACTATTATCATCATAAAGCAAGAGTAATTATTAAATTATTTATAATTACGTTGCTTTTGTTTATTTAAGTAATAATTCTTTAAAATTATGTCTATCTAGTATTTCAGATGACTCACTCTATTACTTGCTTTTTACTATAGAAAGCCCATGTATGATGTAGATTTGGCCAGAAGCAGCTTACAAGCCCAATTTCTGTGTAACCTTGAGTAATTTCATGTGAAGATGAATATGTGACTAAATAAAGATTTTTTTCAACAATTGGAAAATGATTTAAAGTATTCATTTAGAAGAAACCAAGTGTAATGGAAAAGGATTATCCAATAGAATGAAGGTAAAGTACCTAATTGCATAACAAAAATAAAACCCAACCAAGAAACTTTTTATAACAATTATATAAAAATAAAAAGTTTTTTTTTGTTTCAGATACTGTGTACACTTTCATTTGTGCAAATGGGAGTTACTAAGGATAATAGGGCAAAAAATTACACACATTTATCCCAACCATCAATATCAAGACTTGTAAATGAAATTGCCACCTTTTTAAGATTTTATGTCATTCAGACATAGCAAAATGCATCACAATGCCAAGTGATAAAGAATTGGTAAGTAAACTTTGATTCACTACAATTAAACAAATACTTGGGCAAATAGGTGTACAAAAGATATAATAAAGTAGACCCCCGGTATAAATATTACATATAATTCAAGTAGAACAGTGTTTCTTAGTTTTTGCAATCCTTTACTTTAATTATTTTAGAATATTTTATGTGGGTAATAAAATTTCTATTTGTAGTTTATTTAAATTATCTAATACTTAAGTAGTAAATGCTAACAGAGCTATTCAGGACCACTTTTTATTTAATTAATTTTTAATGCCTTTACATTACATATGGCGGTCTTAATGCCAGCATAGCATTCTCTACCAGTCAACCGGAAGGAACGAGAGTCAATAAACGATATTTAACTTTAGTTTAGACCAATTTACCTTTAAAAAAACTACTAGGTATATTTTTTTGGAGTTATTTTAATAAACTTTACTTTTGTTACAGTTTTTTGGAGAAATTTAAAATGCCTGCAGCTATTGGTAGCATAGACTGTACCTTTATCACCATAATAAGACCAAAAGAACCTTTAGTAAAAAGCATAAGGCAACGGTGTTGTGTAAACATTAAATGTAGTTAATGTTAATTGAATAAATATATTTTGATTTAAAAAATAGTCACTCATATCCCTTCACCACAGTAAACTACAAAAGTAATGATTTTATTGAACTATTTCATCATCAGCCTATTCCTGCCCCCACTGTTGAGGCAGATGGAATAGGGAGACTGGCCGTGACCCACCTAGTAGTAGGACCTAGTGCGGACTGATCAGTGCTAAGGACTGCAGATGCAGCTGGGACCAATAGATTGACGTGTCATCTGAAACACGGAGAAGATCGAGATAAGATTTTGGTCACTCATACAATTACCAAAAGTTGCCTAACTTTCATGATTGCAGGACGAATACTCTAATCACCTGCGTCTCCGGGCTCCTCTTTATTTAGATTGAACGTTTTAAATGTTCTACATAAAAACTAACTATTTAAGAATTAGTTTCAGTGTAGTTCCTATATTTAATATACATACCTACTTAATTCTGAATGATATATAATATAGACCGGCGAGTTGCGTAAACCCCCATTGCAATAAAAATGAAGATAAATTAATAAAAGGGTGATTATTTATAGTAAAACTCATTAAAATAAATATGTAACATTTTTATTCATAAATTATGACAGATGCCTTTGAAACTGTACATTACATTGTTACATTTTTGTCAGAGATGCTCGTCAGCCTATTTGCCAATTTTTATGTTTTCTTTTGTATATAAATAAAGAGAAAATTGAATATTAATCGATGCTTTTCTGAACAAGTATCTGAGTGGTGTTATATAAAGCAGTAGTAGTGGATCACTAAATAGCTCAGTGATTATTACTTCCATCTGTCAAAAGCAGTTGGCGAATAGGCCTACTGTGGTCTGTCTGGTGTGGTCTGCAGGTTGTAGATGTAGCTGGCGCAGTGACCACTTCTCATGAATATAATGTAAGCAGTCTAGCACCGCAACAATAGGCCGTGTGTCATTAGACAAATTTTAACAGAGATCTTTGTTGAGATGGAGGCGAAGCCTGCAAAGAACTTGTTGTGCGTGTTGCTGAAATAAAAAAAAATATATAAGTTGTTGAATAACAACAATAAATGTCACAATTATGATTGGGCCTGGGTCAGAATAAACTTATTAATGATACCTACTCTTTTTTTCTTTTAACACAAACTTTATGATTTTTATAAAAGTAAAGTATTGAGATAAGAAAATAATCAATATTATTACATTCTATTAATACGTACTTGGAGCACTATATTCGGAAATATTCACAACTACAAAATAACAATATGTACGAATCAAATTTTCTCTTATTCTCTTTTTACAATGACACTTATAAATAAATCCGAAAATATATAAAAAGAACATAAATAAAAAAAGAATTAAAAGAACTTATTTTCTAATGTGCCAGTGCCTGCGAGCGAAATATCCATAGACACTGGCTGTATTGCGACATGGACCAACGTTTGTGCGGTGGAAATAAAATAATAAAATTTTATGCCAGTCAATTTAATGGTGGCTTTTCAAACAAGTGGTTAACATAGTCTTACAAAATTAAAAACTACTGTAATTTACGTATACTTACAACATTTCGAAGAAATTAGTGCCCTTTTCCTTCTTGTAAGATTAATGGGCGGGCTTGAGATCTATAATGTTTTCTACTCTACATGGTAAAATTATTTTAAAAAAGTATTTTAGATAATACACGAACAATTTTTAACCTAGAATAAAGCCCGTCACAGACGTAGCTATCATATATATTAATATGAATCATAGCAAGACATATTACAACATATTTTCAATATAAATTTTCGAGTGACCGCACATATATATATATATATATATATATATTTCTATGACGTCACCAAAATATTTCGACAGATATATTTCGGTATATTACAGTACAGTACGACCGCAGACCGATTGAGGGCAAATATATATATTATAGTATAGCTCCCGTCTGTGGTAGTTTGCTATAATATAATATATATTTCGATATATTAATATATATTATAGCTACGTCTGTGACGGGCTTAAACCAAGAATAAAAACACAGACCACAGATTACAAGATTTTATACAGTAGAGATTATCACATAACGCAAAGGCAATGCGCCGTTCGGCCAAGTTATCAAACTTTAAAAATAAGACAATTTTAAGTTTAAATTCAGTAAAACTTTAGACAATCTCGTCGTATCTACAAATTTATCTAGAGAATCAATTTAAGTGCATAGAGCAACACGGCCGAAGCGGCCAGGAGGGAAGTAGGCATTCACAGCTTTCCCTCTGCCGATTTTCCCCCGCAACAGGCCCAGCTCACGAACAAAACTAGTTGTGCTCGGATATTTCTCTAAACTGAATCAAGTCACGTGAGTGTATGTTAGAAGATCGAAAATGCCAAAATGTTCTGTATTTTTTTTTTAAACATGTATGGAACATAAAACTAATAATAGGATGGTGTTATATTTCACATATATAAGTAGAATTATTAACATAGTGGTGTCGATTCTGGCATGATTCTCAAAACCTAAATTTCAATTTGACAACATTATATCCTTGTCATTCTCTATACAGAATGAAGAGGAGAGACTGATGTAAAAAAAAGTTTTAAGTTGAGAATCATGCCAGAATCGACACTATTATTTCTATTTTACCACTTTTAAAAACACAATGGTGTCGATTCTGTCGTGATTATCTAAACTTAAAACTAAATTTAACATCAATTTCTCCTTTTCATTCTGTATAAAAAATTACAAGGATACACTGTTGTCAAATTTAGTTTAGGTTTAGAGAATCATGCCAGAATCGACACCAATATAAATATTATTTTGTTAAAATTCAATCGTCGGACTTGTTTCACAGAACAAAAACCCTGTCAGTACATGTTTTGCATCCGTTATTCATGCCAGACTCGATTTCATTGATTAGATACCTGTCGAAAAAACGACATTAAGTACTATAAGTAGTTTTCGGAACTCTTTAACGGTCCGCCAGTGACTGTCATCCAAGAAATGAATATATGGCGTGATTTATTCGTACACAAAAATATAAATATGTGTGCAGGATTTGGCGGTGTATTGTTTATTTTTTTATGCGTGTGTCATAAGTACAGTTTATTTTTTTTTCCAATGTATATTGGACTGCCTTTGTGTGCATACTCCTCCCCCGCAAAAAGTAGCAGAATGATTTTAATAGTATTATGGATTATATCCCTACTTCTTTCCGTGTTGCTCTATGAACTATGTCGATGTATCACGACCATAGACACATGCTATACCTATGATCTCGACTTACCGAAATTTCTTAAAATGGTAACACTACAACTCACTTGCGATAAGAATGACATCTCGCTTCACATGGTGGTAATATTTTTTACAGAATGCGAAATTTCCGTAAAGCGATCCGTTGTGCGATGTGAATGCATATCCGCCGCATTCAGTGAGAGCCATAGATACAAAACTATGTCATAGATGAATGATCGGTCTCACTTCAAGCGATATCTATGATTATAACTATGTCTATGATTGCAGCAATTGCTGATTCTGTTTTTCATAAAATGGATTAATTTAATTATTCATTGGTGTCGATTCTGGCATGATTCTCTAAACTTAAACTAAATTTCATCAGAGTATCCTTTTCATTTTGTATAGATAATGACAAGGATACACTATTGTCAAATTAAGGTTTAGGTTTAAAGAATCATCCAAGAATCGATTCTAGTATCTATCTATTAAACTTTTAACAGAATGGTACTCCGCGCACTTGGGCATCGTTCGAAACCTACGACTATGAGTGGAACTTTTTACCAACGTTTAATGTTGACATAAAATCAACGATATTAAATACCCTAGATACAACATCACGAACAAAATCGTGGCTGAAACCTGTCCAAAAGGTAAATTGGACGATACGCGGAGCTCCGTAAGATGATCGCGTAGTCAAAAACAATGTAAGGCATTATTTAAACATTCAAAGTTACATTTAATGCAAAGGTCTTTATTAAAACGCATGCGTCAATGAGTTATGATAGTTCAAAATGCAAGCTCGTAAAATTTTACCACTTATTGCTATACGCGTAAGAATAAAGACCTTATTTCTTTGACTCTACGCACTGAAGATGCGCTATTAGCAACATAGCAGGTACGGACCGCGAGGAAAAGAGACAACTATATTACCGATCATGTATTTGAATATCACGTTTTTGAAGTTATACTTCTTTAGGCGCGTTATGAAAAAATGATGAGAGTGAAATTTTAAGATGCGCGCGCATCACTGTAACACAAAATTTTAACAGCATGAAGTTGGTCGCTTGAGCGACCAACTTCATGCGTTACTTTTGTGTTTACCGCATATTAAGAAAATCTACCATCAAAATAGAAATAGAATCTCTATTTAGTGGGTGCTAACGACTGCATTGTGAAGGCCTATCAAAAGTATTTATTAATCTGGAACAACGGAACCAAAGCGCGATTCAGGAGACTACAGCGCCATCTCTTGACCATTGGTGTAGTAGAACCAAAAACCACATCTTTATTTTTTGTAATAAAGTAACAGTTATAGGTATTCATATTTATAATATTTATCCACATGTTTCTAGTTTGTATATTCGGAATACGTGCTTGAGTTTCATACAAGTGCAAATCACATATGTTCTAATAAATTATATTCAGTAGCGATTTTAATTGAATATTTTGATTATTTATTTATTTTTTCAAATTAAAACTGAACTTTATTGACTGTGTCCTTTTCCAGACTTTTTATTAATTTATTGTAATTAATTATTTGCATGCAATTAAAAACTAATTTTAAACGATGCCAAAGAAGGATAACTTCTCACGCGCCTACATAAGTACACACACCCATTTTTTTCTATTAAATCAATTTATAGTAAGTATTAGAACATAATTATTTGCTTCAAATGCGTTAAATTTACAAACATTTATTAGATACCTATAAAAAAAGGACACTTTACGTACTATAAGTATTTATTATGCATTTTTTCACGGAGCTTTGCGGCATCTTGATTTTCAACGGTCCGCGCGTAACTATGAGTCAAGTAGTGCTAGAGTCGTGTTCAAGCACTTCTTGATTGGGACACATTTTGAGCGCACGTGTTGCATCTAGGGTATTTAATATCGTTGCATAAAAAAGTATGAAACTGATGTCAATTTTGACATTTGTTTCACCTAGAGCGTAGTTTGTAACGCACCCTGGTAAACGAATGCAAATACCCACTAAGGTTATTGCGCGATTTTATCAAAAGTGGTATTTTTCCATATAGAAATCTCATCTAATATTCCCAAAAGTTCAATGTGGAAATTATATTTGTTAAGAAAATCCACTTCCAAACGTATTGCGGTCATTGTTTAGTTTGTTTTTGGCTCATTTGAAAAACTGTAGAAGAGAGGCGAGATGAAGTAAGTTAAATAAAATGTGGTTTTGATTACTGAAGTTTTAATTTATATTAAAATCATTTCTGTTTTTTGCAGTGGTGTCACAATCGTCGCATCCCTCTGTAGAGCAGCTTAATGTGTTGATCGAGTTCCTAGCAGCTAATAGAGATTTAGCTAAAGATTTCTCTAAGAACCTCAGTGCCAAATAAACCTATCATTGCTAGCTCCAACAAATGAGGCATCGACATGCAAAACATTGAGATCGGCATCAACAATCTGTAACAAAATATTTACAAAATTTAATTCCAGTCTTTTAATTTATCTTTACATAATCTTATTTATTTATATGTTCATGAATCATGACAAGTTTTAAGAAAGTAACAAATAGATGAAAATCAGTTAAAGGTGTAGGTACTTACTACTTGAACATTTCTTGCATGCTTACCTTTACGACAATAATACCGTTCTTCATTTTCTTTGGGTCGTATCATGGTGACAAAGATACCATCTATGCAACCAACAACTCCACGTATTTGAAATTTCTCAAAAAAACTGTAACAAAGGTAAAGAATAGCTCATTTAATATTTACTTTACTAAAGTAACTGCCAATAAAAGTATTTTTTTATGATTTCATTACCTAAAATACTTTGAGACACGGGCCCATAGATTTTTTAGAATTCTGATACTGTTACAGGATTGTAAAAGTTATAAGAAACACTGGTCTACTTGATTTATAATATAATATTTAACTTATTGGTTATTCTAGTTAATCAGAGTTTACTTACTGTTCCTTCAACACTTGGTGTTGAGATGCATTTCGCGGAAATGTTATATATTTTTACGATGTCTGGATGACTTAAAATTGAGGCAATTTCATTTATACTTCTTGACATTAATATTAAGCACAAGGCAATAAAGTGAGATCTGAAAAAAATAGGTGGACATGAGTTTTTGAATTATTAAATAAACAATGAGACCTACATGAATAATACTTACTTTAAAAGATCTTCTCTAAACAAAAATCGTAATTTATTAGCAGTTTGTTTGATTGATTGCCATAGCTACACACTAAGTCACTTTGACATAACAATTCGAGTGCGGATCCGAAAGTGAGTGTAAAATTCGTTACAGAATGCCATTAAACTTCAAATCCTTGGGCATATTGTCAAGCTATATCCTGCGTTAGTTCATTTCACCGCCACTCTCGCCTAGTAGCGCTAGTGTTGATTCTCACTTGACTACAGAATGCCAATCATAAAATCCGAAACGGAACCGCGTTCGAAAGTGAAATGTGTGTTTACAGAATGCCACTCCTGTTTTATGACAATGACGACGACCGATTTTATATACTTTTACGCCGCGATATGTATTCTTTAACAATAGTATAATTCTCGTCATCGTTATTGTCTTTATCATCAGCTTTTTAATGTCCTCACTGTTGGGCTATTCTTATGGTAAGCCACAGATCAAAAAGTGCAAACGGGCCATTCATAACCATAGATATAGTATTAATTACCATTAAAACAAGTTACATCGCCTTTTAATCTTCGATTATTTTTTATTTTTCAATAAATAGATTTTTATATTTTACAAACAAAGACCACTTGGCCACATTGCAATTTCTTTCCTTCCTTATCCTCCGTATTTTGTGTTCTTTACCCTCTTGTAGTAAATAAAGAAAACACAACAAAGAAGTTAACTCTGCGGCCCGTAATAAAATTGTTAACCACGAGGTCATGTCGTTCCATTAGCAATTAAAACGTTTTCATAATAACAGCCGGTACAGTAAAAGCCACCATCGGGCTTCACTTGGAGAGTACCTCTCATTCGCTAAGCCAATTTAAAAAAGCCCATTTGTGTAGCAACGCGAGCGAGCTTAAAAGAGATTCATTTTTTCAATTGTTTTTAATCTATTCCATTACGGGTAAAATTATTCAATTAGGGTAATCCTGAAGTTTATTAGTATTGAGTTACCACCATGAGCAATTGATATATATACAATATTTGTTAAAGGGGTGCCAACATACCCCTTGGAGCTCTGGAACCTTACTCACCGAGAGATCCTACATATAGAGAAATACTACATATTTCGTACCCTTAATAAATCTTTGTCCACCATATTTTAAATGTGGGCAATATGATGCAACTATTAATTTAGCCTTACCCTTTTCAGCATTATAATTTAATTTTATATTATTAAACTGTGTTGGAAAATACGTAGTTTTTCCTGTAACTACTATGAAATTTGGTGGTGGTGTCATGGTGTGTGTTTTATGGGTTATCGGGGCAGCGATTGGTTATCTGATCTTTTTCGTCCGATGTAAGCAACCGTGCCGAAGTGGTCGTTCCGAAGCCGTAGAGCGCCCCCGATGCCGATGACCGTTACATCCGGGAAAAACCCAGTATATCCCTTGTTAGGGGCTGGTTCGCTGATTGGCCGGCGCGCAGGCACGCCGCTTTGTCTTACGCACCAATGATGCGCGCCACAGTCAAGGCGCGCAAATTCATACCGGGAAGCGTCATGATGTGCGTGTACAAAGAGCAAAAAACATTAGGTTAAATTTGTAATCTGAATTTTTGAAAAGTTACGTCAAAGCAGAACTAATTTCTAAAAAACATCAGTAAAGTAGTTACAAACTTCGAAAATTTTCGCTAGAATATAATTTTATCAACCGAATGGTTTTATTATTCTGATCACGTTAATCCAAAACTTTTCAACTATTGGGTGATTCAAACTTTGCCAATTTATTGTAATAATATCTTACAATAGTTTTCTCTAATCTCCGTTTTGGAGAAAGTATTTTGCTATCTTCACAAATACCGGAATGAAGTCGGGTTTCTATCTCACCCTATATTTTACATGCATCTCAATCACTATAATTTTATAGAGCTAGGACATAGCGGAGTTTCCGCTACAAAAGTAGGCTTAAGAAATCCTTCAAACACAACTCGCGCAATAAAAAAGGGCTCTCTTTTTGTGTTTATTTTTATTGTAATGACGCAAATTGAGAACTCCCGTTAAAAATTGTTAAAAAATCTTGACGTTCCTTTAATACATGATGTAACTCCGACTCCCACCCGTACATACTCGTACAGGTATTACAAGATTATTGCTTTTATTTCATTCCCTTATATTCCCATAAATGAAGTTTGAATATATTTTTCTAAATATGATTTTATACTTACTTTTTCTTATCTTATCTTGAGATCCATATTCGAAGCTCACTTTGTATTTTATTGCAGAATATAGTTACATTAATAAAAACACTTCTTTTAATGCTAGCTGTGCTACTTATCTTATTTGGCTGTTCGTGAGGCCTTTAGTGCGTCACTAGGCTTGAGATGGCGAAGTACTTGAAGGGACTTCAGGCTGATAAACGCGAAATACTCTACGGCTACGGTTTTCCTTGTTAAGAATGTCTACACATACGTCTATCACAAAAAGGGGCACTCATCTTTAACGTAAATCTTGTACTGTGGTGCTAAAACCTGAGGGACATCGGACTATCTTAAAGACTCAGAAACATTGGCAAGAATACCCTTTCATACCACTCACATAATAAACATGCTTCTATTGGTCATAAAATTGATTATAAAAGGAAAACATAGATCAATAACATTTAGAAATAATTAACATATTCTTGGGTGGATAGCAGAAGACGTGTGTTCCAATCCTGTCTAAAAACTGGACCTAGTTTTTTTTTAATAATATTTTCTATAGATTCTTATATTCGATATTTTTTGCAGATATATTTTACTATATTTTACTAAAAAGCACGTGTATGCAAACGAAAGGAAACTCATATAATCCAAGCAGCAACTGCAATATATAAAACGTTTCTGAGGGTGAGTGGGAAGCGTTCTTGCTATTTTTAATAAAAATGTGCTCATATTAAAATCAATATACTCATGCAACTCTTTGAAGTAAAAAAAAACTTTAATAACTTCGTAGTGCTAGGTAATGACAAACGATCATGCCTTTAAGACTTCGCAATTTCCATTTTTACCATACGTTGCCTAAAGCATATTTGCAAGGCTGCCCCTTGCATGCTATGTATATATATTCTTGTTCCATAGTTTAAATTCTGTCTGAGAAATATTATTGTTTTTAAGACCTCATCTTGTCAAATAAAAACTTAATCCTAAACCCATGGTGATATACTTTCAATAGAGTGAACCCTCTATTGAGCTCTAGGTATTCACATTTGAATATTTTTAATTTTAATTACTGTAATCAAGACGTGCCTTCGCAAGGCGCATTAAATATTCTTATAACATAGCGTATAGTTACCCTACTATGTTTTAACCAAAATTAACTTCTTCATATTACGTATTGTTATTATTGCATTTATGGACCTTGGTTTTACTTTATTACGCTCTTCAATAGCATAACTATAAGCCTAATTTACTTTTCAAACAACATTGATATTCATTGAATTATATTATTGCATATACAGGAAAATTGGTCAATTATTCAACTAAGAGACAATCTGTTTACTGGCGAACAACTGGCAGAGATGTTAGATTTAAGTTCCTCAGACGCATCACCATGAAAAGTGTTGAGCCGCATCATAATCGCAAATGTTGAGGCGAGTCACGAGTCAATGTAGAACCATCAATATCATCGCTGGCGATTTAAAAGACAGATTAGGATCACTATTGAGACAATCACGGTCATGCTAGAACAAATCACAGAACTCGATCTCGTTCAACCGAGCTATTTCTTACGAAACGAGATATAGGTAGATAAATATATTGCCAGGAGGATATATCTAGCGCATAGCTTTGAAGTGTACCTTCGTTCTAATATGAACCCCTACACCACACATACACAATATATATTGTAGTTTTAAGGAAGCCAATTTTTCTTTTTAGAGATTTAAGAATTTCGGCAGATGTCACAAGCCTTAAAACGGTTTATTGTTCACTTGCACAATCGATCTTGAATTATTGTATGGCAGCATGGGGAGGCGCAAGTAAGACGATGTTTGTTCGCATAGAAAGAGCAGTACCCCTAGCACGAACCGTTATCGAATTCGAATAGTTTGCGAGTCCTAAATGTCATTGTCAAATTTGTATGGAAACTTGAACAGCAGCGCCACAAGCCACAAAGGACGTAACGGGAACTAAAAATCAGTACATATTTGACAGTGACATTTCGGACTCGCAAACTATTCGAAGACGATACTGGGTCGTGCTTGTACAGTTTTAAAAGTAATGGCGTTTAAATCTTTATTTTCTATGTTGACCTGACTGTTAGACAAATGTTTTAATTGTATGTAGTAGTAATGTAGATTAAAACAAAACAGGTTCTTTGTTTTTTCCCTTTTTGTTTTAATCTAAGTTCTACTTCCTTTGATGCAAATATTTTGAGTTTACTTAGATGTAACAGAGTTTGCAATACGGTACCCTGTAAGCTTTGATTGTTGTAGGATTGCACTGGCAAGACGTCAATATTATTTCATAAGTCCTACTGTGCATAATATTGTGAATAAGCAACTTAATGCTCCTCTGACCATAAGATAATGCAAAATTAAATTAAGTAAATGATCTCAGAATTTGATATACAATGATACTAAGAACCTAATCTAGAACTGAAGCACTGAATCATGGACATAATCTTTCTATTTGTAAACTTAAGTTTTGGAAAATCAAAGGAAATTTATTAATTATAATTTTTATTATTTTTAAAGCATGTAACTGCTTGATGTTTAAATCTAAAGAAAATATAACTAGAAAAAATTCCACGCGGACCAGGCAGCAGACGGGACTCGAACCCGCACCCTTCGCAATCCGGGCGAATGCACTGACCAATTATGCTACCGCGGCCCTCACGGACCGCGTCGAAATTCCTTCTAGCTATTCTTAAGCTGCAAGGCAGCGCCATCTCTTCGCATTATAAGTAAACCCACAATGTCAAATGAATACTTTTACAAGTATTAAACATTTGAAAGAAGAAATAGCAATTATAGTTATAATTTTTATTATTTTTAAAGCATGTAACTGCTTGATGTTTAAATCTAAAGAAAATATAACTAGAAAAAATTCCACGCGGACCAGGCAGCAGACGGGACTCGAACCCGCACCCTTCGCAATCCGGGCGAATGCACTGACCAATTATGCTACCGCGGCCCTCACGGACCGCGTCGAAATTCCTTCTAGCTATTCTTAAGCTGCAAGGCAGCGCCATCTCTTCGCATTATAGGTAAACCCACAATGTCAAATGAATACTTTTACAAGTATTAAACATTTGAAAGAAGAAATAGCAATTATAGTTATAATTTTTATTATTTTTAAAGCATGTAACTGCTTGATGTTTAAATCTAAAGAAAATATAACTAGAAAAAATTCCACGCGGACCAGGCAGCAGACGGGACTCGAACCCGCACCCTTCGCAATCCGGGCGAATGCACTGACCAATTATGCTACCGCGGCCCTCACGGACCGCGTCGAAATTCCTTCTAGCTATTCTTAAGCTGCAAGGCAGCGCCATCTCTTCGCATTATAGGTAAACCCACAATGTCAAATGAATACTTTTACAAGTATTAAACATTTGAAAGAAGAAATAGCAATTATAGTTATAATTTTTATTATTTTTAAAGCATGTAACTGCTTGATGTTTAAATCTAAAGAAAATATAACTAGAAAAAATTCCACGCGGACCAGGCAGCAGACGGGACTCGAACCCGCACCCTTCGCAATCCGGGCGAATGCACTGACCAATTATGCTACCGCGGCCCTCACGGACCGCGTCGAAATTCCTTCTAGCTATTCTTAAGCTGCAAGGCAGCGCCATCTCTTCGCATTATAGGTAAACCCACAATGTCAAATGAATACTTTTACAAGTATTAAACATTTGAAAGAAGAAATAGCAATTATAGTTATAATTTTTATTATTTTTAAAGCATGTAACTGCTTGATGTTTAAATCTAAAGAAAATATAACTAGAAAAAATTCCACGCGGACCAGGCAGCAGACGGGACTCGAACCCGCACCCTTCGCAATCCGGGCGAATGCACTGACCAATTATGCTACCGCGGCCCTCACGGACCGCGTCGAAATTCCAATGTTTAATACTTGTAAAAGTATTCATTTGACATTGTGGGTTTACCTATAATGCGAAGAGATGGCGCTGCCTTGCAGCTTAAGAATAGCTAGAAGGAATTTCGACGCGGTCCGTGAGGGCCGCGGTAGCATAATTGGTCAGTGCATTCGCCCGGATTGCGAAGGGTGCGGGTTCGAGTCCCGTCTGCTGCCTGGTCCGCGTGGAATTTTTTCTAGTTATATTTTCTTTAGATTTAAATTTATTAATGTTTAGTTGCACATAATTATACCTATTTAAATTTATTTTCATTTTTTTCGTATCAACCAATTCTTTACTCCATATTTTTTCTCTGGAAATGGGCGTTAACAGCTGCTGCAACACAGTATTATACTTCAGCAAGTTCTACCGTACACATGCTTTTATGAATTGAACTTTTTTCGTAAATAAAGATTAATATAATAAAATAATTTTATAAAAACGCAACGGCAGCTTTTCATATAAAAAGAATTTGCTAAAATTTTGAGGTCTTTGTTTACTGGCATTAATTAATTGTCGATTTGGTAACTCGATAAAAACAATTTGAATTAGTGCTATATGACTTAACAGAATTATGCATATCATACAAATTATTTGATACATATAGTTACATATTATTAAAAATAATAAAAAAACTAAAAAAAAATAAACACATACTAAAAACTCTATTAAACAAAATAATAATAAAGGCATCAGCTGCGTTATCGTCCACATCAACATGTCACGTTATCTCGAATCGAGCCTTTGTGGTACTGTCACTGCCTCCGATTTCAAAATAAGATATGTTAGAATTATCGCTGAAACAGCGCAGTGCATTTCCATGTTTCCCCGATTCTCGTATTACGCCGTACGCATCCAAAAATTAATTCGTAAAAAGTTTGCCTTTTTTATTTAATAAAAGACTCTTTAATATTCAACGCTGTGAGTATATGCGCTGTTCGGTTTTTTCTCGTGAATTTAAGATAAACATCATGGATTGTACTTTTATATAAAGTCGTATGCCAAGTAAATGGATTGCACCTGTAATGAAATATCCAACGCCGAAGTAGTAGAATATCCTATGTATAAGACAAATTAAGTAGATTATTATATTTTTATTTTAAGCATTTAACTGTTCACATTCACTAAAGAAAATTTTACAAAAAAAACCACTCGGTTCAGTAAATTAAGTATGTAGTTTTGGAAATTACACTAAATGAGGCATGATGCAATTGGACGTCAGCATAGACCTAATCAATATTAAATGGCTTCGCTCAGGTGTGGTTAGGCAAGTTACATTCAATAACGTGTCTGTCATACTCACATTTTACATTTAAAAAACCACGCAATATAGAATATAATAATGACTAAGAATTACCGATATACAATAATCTTCATAAAGAGGGCTCACTACTAGTTCGAGCATTTTTAAGTAATTAGACGCCTAGATGTCCATGCACATTACATGACTTAGGTACCCACAAGTTCGGTCATGAGTTCACTACCATAGAGCCGAGCCACGCCAATTTGATCCATAAATAATAAAAATATCATTTGACAATTCACGTTTTTCACATATCTGTGTTATAATTATATTATAGGCCTGTGGCCTGTCCGATGTTCAGTATTGATCGTAACCGCACTTGTGGTGAAACTAGCTAAACTAGTAGCTATTGTTTGCTTATTTATATACATATATACGATGTGCAGCGAATTACTCTATTTCACCTGATGTTCAGTGTAAGTGGAGTCCAATCGCTTGGTGAATGATCCAGTTGTGCTATTTTCTAATAACAAACTGACTTTTCGTCGCGGAAATAAGCGGTGTAATTTGAAGTTTATTTGAAATTCGTGTTCTAATTTTTAAGCACACCGCGAATTCCGAGGTGAGAAGTTAGTTCTAATAGAATAGCACTGCATATGACTTACTTTTCTAGCCTGAACCTAATCCCTTATCTTGTGGCCCTGTGGACCCGTCTTCTAACACAGTACCTACCAACGATTTAAATCGTTAGATATGCCCTGACACCGAAAAACTGGTTATATTTTGCAATGACGTTATGTTGATGGCCGTATTGACACATTGCCACAGTGAAGTGAAAGTCATTTTTTTATCGAAAAAAAAGTAATGCTTTTATGTGCGAGTCTCATCTAGATATTTTTTTTGTTTGGTATTTTAACCAATATTACAAACAGTAACTTATCAAAAGGATAGAATCCAATGAAAAATATAAATGTCTACATAAGCTAACCGATCCTTTTGATTTATTTCTTTTACATTTCGAATTTAGAAAACTACAAATGCTTAGTTATGTGGTGAATAAGTACATTGCAATTATATTTTAACTAGCTGACCCGGCGAACTGCGTACCGCCTTTATAACAGTCGATAAATGTGGCTATCTTTAATATCTAGCTTTATTAAATTTAGAACTTTACAAGCGAAATAAAACAAACACAAAAAAGTTATAATTTTTATTATTTTTAAAGCATGTAACTGCTTGATGTTTAAATCTAAAGAAAATATAACTAGAAAAAATTCCACGCGGACCAGGCAGCAGACGGGACTCGAACCCGCACCCTTCGCAATCCGGGCGAATGCACTGACCAATTATGCTACCGCGGCCCTCACGGACCGCGTCGAAATTCTTTCTAGCTATTCTTAAGCTGCAAGGCAGCGCCATCTCTTCGCATTATAGGTAAACCCACAATGTCAAATGAATACTTTTACAAGTATTAAACATTTGAAAGAAGAAATAGCATTTCTAGTTATATTTTCTTTAGATTTAAACATCAAGCAGTTACATGCTTTAAAAATAATAAAAATTATAACTATAATTGCTATTTCTTCTTTCAAATGTTTAATACTTGTAAAAGTATTCATTTGACATTGTGGGTTTACCTATAATGCGAAGAGATGGCGCTGCCTTGCAGCTTAAGAATAGCTAGAAAGAATTTCGACGCGGTCCGTGAGGGCCGCGGTAGCATAATTGGTCAGTGCATTCGCCCGGATTGCGAAGGGTGCGGGTTCGAGTCCCGTCTGCTGCCTGGTCCGCGTGGAATTTTTTCTAGTTCTATTTTCTTTAGATTTAAACAAAAAAGTTAGTTTACCCGAATAATCTACATATAAAACAATCGTGTTAGTTAGAACACTTATAACTCAAGAATGGATGGACCGATCGTTATGAGAAATATGATTTTTTGGAATCTTCTCCGCCTCGAATATCAGAATAACTATTTAAATATAGGAAAAATCACGGAAAAAAGTAATGCAGAAAATCAATTGTCATTATATAAATTAGGTTTGGTATTACGCTTTCTTCCATAACTGACAGCTCACGTCACAAAAACACAAAGCTTATTTGTTTGTACCTACTGCAAATCTGTTACTACAATATTGATAGAAGATGGTCAGTTTAGAGAGTGATATTGTAATTTAAAGAAATAATGTAATCATAAGACAAGTTGCAATACTAGCCGATATTTTGATAAGGAGACGATGGATATAACTTCAACACTATACTGAAGTATCAATATCGCAGTTTTCATTATAATATATAGGTATATTATCCTTTTAAACTATTTAACTTGTTTGTATTTGTTTTATTTCGGCTGCCAAATCATTAATTTAATAAATATAAATTAACATAACCACATTAATCGACTTTTGGGCGGAACAAAATTTGCCGGGTCAGCTAGTTAGATATAAAAAAAAGATAGAGAGAGATATTATCATTATGAATAATATATTATATTAACTAAATATAATAATAATAATAAATAATACATACATATTTGTAAAATTTAAATACTATGCCCTAAGATTACCGATTCGATAAATTTTAGGACTAAGTGCTCGTCACTAAAATGAGAATGAAGAACATTCATTAGTTCTTTCGAATTTAGATTTTTTTTATGAAACTTCATGGGCGGACAAACGTCAAAACGCACAGCGCGGTACCGAGAGAATAGCATTGTCTCTTTTTGTCTAGCAATATTTTCCAACACTACTTTCTCTGTCATGCGCTGTCCGATCAGATTTCAATATTTATGACAACGAAAGAAAATAATTTAAATAATGAAATCTAAAAACTTACTAGTGAAATGTTACACCATTAGCTTTTTTGTATTTCTTGAATTGTTAGTGCCCTTTTAGAAGGTACACGACGGTGTTATAATACACTTTTCTAGCAAAAAATGCCTGCGGTATTTTCATCACCAACGTCAAATTGTCACTATATTCAGATGAACACGGATTAGACAAGACCTGATGATATAGAAGTTTGCTCATTCGAGTATTGATAGATTTCGGTGGGGTCAAACTATGGTAAACTATGGGCATATCTAACAATTCAAATCTTTGGTACTGTGACGTCCGACACGTTACAGCCTCCTTGTTTAAGTAAACTCTTTGCTTTTGCAATGCCTACGGTTGGCAGTTATATTAAAAAGTTAATGTTATGATTTTAATTTGAAATAAGGAATCGTCTGTCTTTTGATAGAAGGTTCCATTCTAGATTAGATCTTCAGGCACCAAGAACTTCCTCTCGTATTTAGATAAAAATTCTTTATAATCGCCTGAATGATAAAATAAAATAAATAATTTATCTCTATCAGTATTTTTCAATTAACGTCTACGCTCCCAGGTCCTATCCCTTCTGGGTAGAACTCTATATGGTGGACGCGCCGCGTAGGCTTCAAGTACCGCGAGTGAAAAATAATTTTAAATCAAGAAAGAAGTAGTTTTATGAAGATGGAGACCAGGACCACATTCGACGGAAAAGGTGATGTAACCGATTTCTTTCGTCAATTTAATATCATCGCCGCCATCAATAATTTCAACGAGGATACAAAAAGAGTTGTGTTGTCGGCATATTTAAGTGGACCTGCATTGTTGTTCTATAAAAAAATTAACGAGTCTTGTGAGAATTTTCAGATTTTAGAAAAGAAAATTTGTGAGGAATTTCCATCATCGATGAATGCGTTGGAAAAATTTTTCTCACGAAGACAAGGCTTGTCAGAAGAGCCATTGACCTTTTTTTATGTATTGGATGAGCTGGCCACAAAAGCGGGACAAATGCTTCATTAGACAGTTCTTGAAAAATGCGAATTTAAATACGAAAAATCTTTTCGCATTTCAGTTATATAGTGATAAAACACATTTAAAAAATATTTTACGTCAAGCACAGGACATTTTTGGGGATGAAAATGATGAAATTTGTTGGAATCTGCCGATCCAACCATCGTTTGTTACACCAATGACAAACTTCGAAGCGGCGAAAATTTCGCCTATAATAAGGCATGAAGAAGAACAAGAGAAGGAAATCAACTTCGTTTCCTCCCAAAGTGTCCCTTCTCATCCCATTGTCCCTCCCGAACATATGATTCCCCGCACTTTTTGTTCCAGTAACAAGAACAAAAAGAAGCTTAAATCAAAGAAGAAGCAAATGAAGAAAATTTTTTATGAAGAAAATGTTATGACGATGGCTGATGGACAAGATTTTCATTCCCAACCGTCAGAAAACAACAATCAATATACAAGTGAGTCCAAACCATTAATTAATATAACGTGTCGTGATAAGAAGTTTGTAGGGCTCATTGATAGTGGTGCTGCAGTGTCTGTGGTGTCGAAGGACACAGTTAATAGAATTCATCAACGAATTGATGAAAGCGATATGAAGTTGAAAGCTGTCGATGGTAAAGAATTGTCTGTTATAGGGAAAGTTAACCTTAAATTATTGATAGACAATGTGTTATTCATTCACGATTTTCTTGTGGTAGAAAATATTAGGCATAACCTCATCTTAGGACAGGATTTCTTTCTTCGAAATAATGCGATAATAGATTTTTGTAACGAACAATTAATAATCAAACATATTAAGTGCAAGTTTAAAAGACAATGTATACAAATGAATAACGAAAGTGATAGTGATAATTCGATATATGATGAAAATTTATATTATGCCGAATAGGTTGATAGTACAATAATAATAATGTGTTACTAATGAGATTTTATTTCAGTTTATTGTTTATATGAATGTTTTAAAGCAATAGTGGTATGTAAATAAGGTTCAATACAATAGTCATTTTAGAATTTTATTTCAAAAGCATATTAAATATAACTTTGTCATTTTATTAGATTTTTTTTTTCAATAAACATATTATAAGGAACTTTTACACATTTTGTTTATGACAGATTAATAGTTAGTTTCATTAAGGTATTTTCATTTCTTTTAATTGTTAGCTTGAGTGTAATTTGTTGAGTAGGTGGATTATTGATATCGTAATAACCATAAGAATGATAGGTAACAGGTTCGATTCTCTGTTCAACTTGGAATTATTCAATTGACTTTGAATATGATCATTGATAGGATTAATTCAGCATTAGGATAGAATATATATAGTTAATAATGTATAATAGGATAATATAGGTTCATAAAGAAAATTCCCTTATTATAAAAAAGGAAACGGGTTCGATTCCCTGTAAGGTTAAAAAAATAAATAAATGAATAATAATGTTATACTTTGAAAGTTTACCCAACTATGGAAAAGATGGTATAAAGACTTATCATAAACTTAATGTTTTCATGAATATTAACTTACCCGACTGAAGAAAAATGGTGTAAAGAATTTCACTAATATTTTCTTGATTGTTTTATGTACTACCACATGATGCGGACTTCCCGAGAGAGAGCAGGCTGGCGCTCATGCAGACGTCAGCGATACTGACGATGATCCACCCTGAAGATGATGGAGACACCCTCTACGAATTCGCGTCGTTTTCGTTTCAATTTGGTCGCGTCGCGTTCGTCAAAATCGTCACTTGTAGTAGTTTGACTTGGGGGTAGGGAACCCTTAGTATTCCATGGGAATTGGGTTTAATCTTGTTTGATGCTAGATGTCCTTACCAAAAATTTCTATTACGTTTGCGCATCATGGGTGTCTAATAAAGTACAAGACAATAAAGTGGTGGACCACGTCTGTATCTTTATTAAAGATGTACGAAAGTAAACATTAATTATAAATTCTTTAGGTTTTGCTCAAATCCAGTTCAATGTTTACGAATCTTAGGAAATAGTTTGAATTTCGTTTCGTACATCTACTTAGTATGGGAAGTAATGAAGTTTCAAAATATAAATTTTCTTGATATTTAATGGTTTAATAAATGGGATAGGGTAAAGTTTTGCTGATAGATGGGATAAAAAAAATTGCTTGGGTAATTTAAGTTATAGCTAGGGTTAGCTTTGTTTTTTTGTTTTTGCCGACTGATGTCGATGTAAAGTAAAGTAAAGTTAAGGTTAGGAGGGAGATGTGCGAGGGATTTTGTTAAGGTTTTGCTCCCGTAAAGTCTTTGCAATAAAACTTTGCAAACAGTTAGGGTTCTTTTCCCGTAAAGTTTTTTTTTTGCAAGTTTTGCAAACTTATTGTGAGGGCTAGTCTGTAGTAAAGGCCACCTCCCAGTTGTATTTATGTCCTTAAGCAGGTAGGGATTTTAGATAGGACCGTCGAACCCTCTCGATGTAGTAGGTAGGAAAAAAAATTTTGTTCGGTCATCTGGTATGACAAAACAATTTTTTTTTTTAGAGGTGCCGGAGGGATGTGACGTCCGACACGTTACAGCCTCCTTGTTTAAGTAAACTCTTTGCTTTTGCAATGCCTACGGTTGGCAGTTATATTAAAAAGTTAATGTTATGATTTTAATTTGAAATAAGGAATCGTCTGTCTTTTGATAGAAGGTTCCATTCTAGATTAGATCTTCAGGCACCAAGAACTTCCTCTCGTATTTAGATAAAAATTCTTTATAATCGCCTGAATGATAAAATAAAATAAATAATTTATCTCTATCAGTATTTTTCAATAAACGTCTACGCTCCCAGGTCCTATCCCTTCTGGGTAGAACTCTATAGTACCTACACAATATATTTGGTAAAAAGTGAAAACAACAGTTATTTTTAATTTTTATTTCATAATATTTAAAAGCTCTTTTAATTGTACAAGACGACTGTCACGTCACCGTTTGAAATAACGTGGGAATGTTTATTTACTGCTGAGCTTGGCCCGGTTCTATTAACGTATTACTCATGTATCTAAAATTTCAGTGAATGAATGTAGGAATGTCATTTAAATCTATTGCGTACCTTAAAATAACTCAGAGCAATAAAACAGATATAAATAGCGAACCTGATCATGCCTTCTATTAATATCCTATTGGTCACCTCGCGCACCATACGGGTACGACCACGACCAGTGGTCGCAACGATCAGCTTAACTACAGTCGGCCGCTACGGCCAAGTATGCGACGTTCGTATGGTTTCTTTAGTTAATCTGGTCGTTGTCAGCGGCAACTAACCGTTGTCGTCTAGTGCGCAAGACGATATAACACCACAATGAAGGAGCTTGATGGCGCAGGTGGTTAGCACATTCGACCTGAGATCATGAAAGTGAAGCAACTTTCGCAGTGGTCGATCATTGGATGGGTGACCAAAAGCTTATTATCTCGAGCTTCTCCGTGCTTCGGATGGCACGTTAAGCCGTTGGTTCCGGCTGCATCTGCAGTCGTTAGCACCACCAATCCGTACTGGGCTCGCGTGGTGGGTCATGGCCTGTGCCCCTGCAGCTTTTAGCCTGTGCTACTTTTAGCGATAAAATTAAAATTTATTTAAAAATATATTGTATAATTATAAATCTCTTTATTTAAATTATAAGAACACTTCTATAACAATCTATCTACAAAATATATTATTAGGTATAGATGCTTTAGATATCAAATAATTTATATATTCTTATCTTGATTTCACGATAGATAAAAGTTTTATTATGGAAATCTGAATCGGATTTTCTAATTTGCTTTTTATAATTTTAAGTGAATAAAAAATATAAGAGGGCTTAAAATACTCAATGGTAGCAATGACGTCAATGGAAATGAATGACTGCAAACTATCCATAAATTTAGCTGATCTGGACATCAATGGCGTATAATTACAATAAACTAAAATACGATTTAACATTTGAATGGTATCCAAAGAACTAAGCCCTGACGTATTCTTTATCAGCAAGGTAGTTAATACTCTATTTTTAACAAGCTTTTATTTACTTCCACCTGACGGTTGTGTGTCTGTAATGAAGTTTTTGCAAGTTAATTAACAAACATCCCGGCTTCCGAGTGTGTTGAAATTTTGCACGCATAATTTTATCGCGAAAATGTATGCTAGCACTTGTTGTTAATATTTATTAATAAAATAACACGTCCTTTTGCAAAACGTTACATTTAATTGACGTGAAACTTCTTATTTTCTTTCTTCGAATGACGTCAAATTTCGAGGTAATGTCTAAAGATAAATGCTCTTAATGGAATGTCATGCCACGATATTAAATGTGGATGACATGAGATGGTGAGACGCAATCCTTTAAAGATACTAGAGCCTACTCGTAGACACATTAAAATTCATATTTTATATGTGTACACACCTCAGTGTCGTCTTAATGGTTTTCTTCTATATTATGCAAATAAAGAAATATTAAATTTTATTAGGAAAACAAAAGACGTGAATAGAACTTAGCCCTGTGATAAAATATTTTAGCTTTCTGCTTCTTTTAAACTGAACTAAAATATTTGTGTGATATCGTACCAGATAAAAACTTTGTTTTAATGAAACTTTATACAAATCAATTTTAAAAGGTATCTTTGTTGCTGTTTGAGATATTTACATAGTCATGAATATATCAAGGGATTAAAGCTGAACTGAGCTTTGTTGTTGAAATCAAATCTTTATTCAGTTAGGTATACCTACGAATTATTGTTGATTATTTAAGTATTCATTCTTTTTTATACAATCGAGTACCTATATTTACCAATGTCATGTTTTCAAAAGTGATTTGGTAAGTGTTGTGAATGATGTCATTTTGTTACAAAAATTAATTGTATTCTGTGAAACTATGTTCTCATGAAAGTGATAAATTTGTTTTTTTTTTTATTTGAGAATAAAAGAAGAGAATAGTTTCCTTTAAACCTTGAATCTAATTCAACAAGTTCTAAAGTATTAATTGGATTGAGATCCATTTTTCATTCAAAAATAACAACTTTGTTCAGCATACAAGTTGAAAAAACTGCTAAGGAAAACCACTAAGGTTTTAAAAACTATAACGAGAACGGCTAGCACTTAATACTAAATGTCAGGAATAGCCATGAGAGTAAAATTAAGTTGGATATGTATGATCTATATTAATAGCATCATTGTGCTACGCATGAATAAAAAATATGTAAAATACCTATTACAAAAACTGGCCAATAATAAATAATATTAACGGACCGGTATCCGCTTTGAAAGGTTAATGAAAGAACAGGATTTACAATCTGAAACGTTTAGAACCTCAGATCAACGCAAATGAGATAAAAACTCCGAGTATTCGCACCCCACTAGCATGCTTATTCGGTTGATTGGAACCCATCTATCTGGTTCATAAAACTTCCAACGAATTGATTCCTGTCAGCAACGTGGAATAGGTTTTCACAAAACTGGGACCGTAGTCCATTAAAATTGCATTCTACAAATAGAATTAGTATGTTCAAGATAGCTTTGTTGTCTTGCAAAGTCGTTACAAGTCATGTCTTACTTTTTATGGGTCTAAAATATTGAGAATCCACATAATGATTATATTTCCAATAACAATTCAATACAAATTCATTAAATTTCGTGTCTTACCTAAATTAACTATTTTAAGTTTATAGATGACAAGTTCCTAATCAGCCGTTAAAAGACCAAGGTTCCTTAAGAAATTGCTTCGTTTCTTTGAAATATTGTGACACTATCAGTGAACATGATACACTAGTGCTATAGCTCTAACTTAAATTCATTTACATATGGAATATTCATCAAAGAACCTAATACACTACCTTGTGGTACATCCAAGCTTAATAGTACACTAAGCATTCATCCTTTCATTATACATATCACATGTATCATGTCCATGTCGCTAGTGTTGCCAGTTTATTGGATGATAACAATGAGGGGCAATACCATAATGAGTAGGGCAAGTCCTTGCCCATCCAACATTATCTAAATGATTTCTAGAGGCTTTTACGTCGTGAAATGTTTTTGAGGTATCTGAGAACAGAGTAAAGCACGACTATTTCTTATCTCTCAAAAAAGGCTAAATCCAATAAAATTTTAGAAAATTTATTATCGCAAATTTATATATGCTTTAGAAAGCCTAGCATTTTTCGACATCACCATAAAAGCTATGGTAACTATTTTAATATATAATAACTTATAATGTGTGTAATTTTCATGGGCAATGGTCAACACTCACTCCTCATTCATTTAGTCATGGAAAAGTCAAAAAATAGATTAATTTATTCAAATATTTAGACTATCTTCAGAGCATATGTTATTTTGATTGAAGTGCTAAATTTAATTGCTTTGTGGGTTAGTACTAACGTAGATTTGTAATTTGCTACACTGCGTATAACGGATACATTTCCATTTCCGATGCCATTAATAATCCATGCGTTTCAAGAGTATGTACACTGGTTTGGTTGGTTACGGAATGTGCAGTCAATAGGACAAGATCGTAAATATTCATCTGCCGTGTGGATTACGACTCAAATACTTCCAATTCCGCTAGGGGTAGTATTTCTCTGGAGAACGGAGCATTTTTTTTTTATTATGTATAAGGTATACATAATAAAAAAAAATGCTATGCCCCAGTTACGGATTTACTCAACATGTTTTAAACGGAGATTTTCATTGAGAAATAAAATCCCAGGTTATTAAGCCCAGATATACATTTTGTTGTAACAAAAAATCACTGGTAAATTGCTTGAAATATTGTAACTATAGCCTTATTAACTTTACGCGTTGTTAAACAAACTAATGCTATAAGCTTTAGGGTTCAGCTCTCAAAAGCTCGCTGTATGAGTTCTCGCAGTTCAGAGCTCCCGTCGTCCATTTATCCCTGATTAACTTACTCCGAGCACATGAACAAAGTGCTACTTTAAAAAGTATGATGAGTACACAATTATTAGTACCTACATGGTATTTACAATTATACAATAAGATAAAGGTCTTCTACTATGATAAGACATAATAGTTCGAGCCCTATGTCGAAAGTATAGTTATAAACAATGAAACTGGAAAATCCAAAACTCGCAATAATAATTACAACCTAAATATCGATAATAAAAAGAACTACATCAGATATTGAAGTTGCTAAAGCATTTAAAAATTCTTTACTGATATTCCAGTTTCAACTACGAAATCTTTGAACTCTCTCCCTATCGCTGCCGAATCAAGTTTAAGAGAAAACGTGAAACCTTGTACTAGTCATTTTCATTCTAAATATATAACTTTAAAGATGTAATAAAAACGTTTCACCAATTTAATAAGTAAACTGCGGATCTGTGGGGCACTTCCGTTAATGTTTCTAAATCGGTAATTGAGACAATAGCTCCTATTCTAGCTTGCATATTTAATGATTGTGTTGACTGTGATGTTTTTCCTGACCTCATGAAATACAGTAATTTACTCCTTTGCATAAAACGGGAAGTACATCAGACACCACAAACTTTAGACCAATTTCTGTACTACCCACCTTTAGTAAGATTTTCGAAAAAATCATGTTAGATCAAATGCAATCACATTTTAATAAACATAATATACTTCACTGTAAACAATTTAGTTTTACACGGGGTCGGTATAGAAGAACTCGCAAGACGCTCTAGGTTTTGCGACTTGTCCAAGGCTTTTGATTGCGTTTTTCATGAAACATTACTCAGGAAACTTTACCACTATGGATTTAGAGATACTGATCTGGATCTAATTGCATCACACCTGAGGGATAGGATTCAGAGGGTTGACATTAATGGTAATAAGTCTCCGGGTTCGCCGGTTAAGATGGGTGTTCCGCAGGGCTCAATCCTAGGTCCTTTCTTATTTTTAATTTATATTAATGACTTACCTCATTATGTTAGAGATAACCATGAGATAGTATTGTTCGCGGATGATACATCACTTTTATTTAAACTCAAACGCAAGGAAAAATTTATTGACGACGTGAACAATAGTATCTCTAAGGTAGTCCACTGGTTCAATGTTAACAATTTATCACTTAATGAAGGAAAAACAAAATATATGAAATTTGTATCAAAAGGTTTCACGTTTTCTCTTAAGATTTATTCGGCAGCAATGGGGGAAGAGTTTAGGCTTGTTGAAAATATATCGATACACGATATTTTTTGTACGATATATCGATATTTTTAACCGATATATTTTGATTCGATACATCGACACAAAATAACCAATATCGAAATTCGTATCAAAACGATATTTTTTTAATTATTAGCAGCATATCACGATCTAACTAAATTCGTATCTGGAAAAATCGTAACTGGATCTCAGATTAATGATATTCAACATATCTATGATCTGTGCTGCATTTAGTATTGTCTATGATTTGTAAATCTGTTTCGCTGGTGAATTGGTTGTGCTGAATTCCATTATATTCTGTGGAAGTTGTGCAGAATTCCATTATATTCTGTGGAATGGCACCTGAGAGGCCCTGATTTTCACCATTCGAAAATAGGGTCTATTTTTAGGGAGATAAGTTTCGTTCTATTATTATTCCGCGTGTCATCTTTCGTGAGATACTGAACTGTCATATAGTGTAGCGGCAATTTGGTACTTTGATAATTCTTTCTTTAATTATAATTTATATTGTTATTATTACTGTGCTAGGCTGACCTAAATATATTTTTGGGAAAATTGGTCCGATATATCGATGTTTTTTTCGCGATATATCGAAGCCGATATTGGTATTTTTTAAAATATCGATGTATCAATATATCGATATTTTTTCAACTTTCGACATCCCTAGAAGAGTTCAAAGATTTCGTAGTTGAAACTGGAATATCAGTAAAGAAATTTTCAAATGCTTTAGCAACTTCAATATCAGATGTAACCTTTTTATTATAGATATTTAGGTTATAATTATTATTGCGAGTTTTAGATTTTCCAGTCTCATTGTTTATAACTATACTTTCGACATAGGGATCGAAATATTATGTCTTATCATAGTAGAAGACCTGTACCTTATTGTATAATTGTAAATACGATGTAGGTACTAATAATTGTGTACTGATCATACTTTTTGGAGTAGCACTTTGTTCATGTGCTCGGAGTAAGTTAATCAGGGATAAATGGACGACGGGAGCTCTGAACTGCGCGAACTCATACAGCGAGCTTTTGAGAGCTGAACCCTAAAGCTAATAGCAACAGTTTGTTTAACAACGCGTTAAGTTAATGAGGCTATAGTAACAATATTTCAAGCAATTTATACTGTAAAACAGGTTATACAGGTTTATAATGTAAAACAGGTAAAAACCAGTGTGAATGTAAAGGATAGGAATGTGGGCCTTGTAGACACCACAGTATTCTTAGGGATAACTTTAGATTCTAAGCTTCAATTGATAAATTGCCAAATAGAATCTGCAGCATATGCTGTAATGAAGATACGCCAGTTAACGGATGTAGATACGGCCAGATTAGTGTACTTTAGTTATTTCCATAGTGTAATGTCGTACGGAATTTTATTGTGGGAAAATGCCGCCGACATTCAAACATACAATATTTTTGTGCTGTAGAAGAGAGCTATTCGATCAATTTATAATCTTAAAGTTAAAGAATCGTTAAGAGATAAGTTTAAAGAATTGGGAATAATGACAGTCGTTTCAGAATACATATAAGAAAATTTATTACTTGTAAGAAAAAATATTAATTTGTTTCTTAAAAACAGTGATGTTCACACACTTAATACAAGAAACAAAAATAAACTAACTTTACCTGCTACTAGGCTTCACAAAATTAATAATTCATTTATAGGTCTTTGTGTTCACTTATACAATAAATATCCCAAGCTTAAGCTTAAAAAATTTAAAGATAGTATAAAAAACGCTAATTTTTTGATCAATGATTCAAAAGAGTTGCTCTATACATCTAATTTGAATAAAGATATATTGATTTCTGATTTTCGATATATAAGCTGTTCACACCTTATTATGCATTCTATGTAGGCCTATAGGTTGTTTTTACAAACTCAATCCTAAATCAGTTTACTAAACTAACTTATCCTAATGGATAAGTTAGTATTACCTTGTATGTAATACCGTCTACGAGTAATCATCTACAAGTCTCTAAAATTAAGGATGTTAATATACTTCTACCTACGATTATATGATGGACGTATGATGGTATTATGATGCGAATTTAATAGCTTCGTGTCACATATTTAATTCGAAATTAATTTTGTGGATAAGTTGTGAGTTGTAAAGGTTCAGAATTAAATTCACCGTTACTGATATCATTTATTTAGTAAGAGAATAATTTATCAGTACAAACTGAAATATGAAAAGAGTTTAGTTTAATGAAGTTTGTTACTGGGATAAAGGATAACATGTATTTGTGATAAACCGCAATTGTAAAATTTATCACATTATACATGGTCCAAATGAATCGGAAATTTTCTATAATCATCACAATTTTCAATAGCAATTACATTATAAAACATTTTGAACTAACAGATAGACAGTAAATTTGGATTGTTATTTTCTATGCTGCAATCTGTGTAGTATACCAATCACTAAGCCATTTAAAAGCGCGTACCGAACCTTATTCAAGAACAGTGTCCGGTTTCCAGATTTCCTTTGAAAGCAACTTCCTTCAGACGCAGAGCATCCCCAACGTAAATAAAAAATCTGTTTCAGTTAGTATATAAAACTAAGATCACGGTAGAAGAAATTGAAAAAAAATCATCGCCAGTCTTGAATTTCTGATAGGTATCATTACTGAAACGAATATTGGTGAATAGGTATTCGATTGAGCTCCATCAAATTTAATACGATCTTTCTGTGCTGACTGGGGCTCGTAAAATTTTTACAGCACCAAATTATGTCGTATTCCTTTGCAGAATATAACCAAAATGTACATATTCCACAGACTGCATAAAAACATTATATTGCAAAAAAACATTGTCATTTCTAAATTCTAAATCTACTTTAGGGAAATATTTATCTAATACTAGCTGACGCGGCGAATTTCGTACCGCTTACGATTTGGAAGAAATTAAAGCTATCGAACACACCTTTTACCTTAATTAGCAATTGATTGGAGGAATATTCAGTAAATTGATCATTCAGCAATATAATTCTCATATTTACTGCCAGCTGAAAATTCATTACATGGCGCTACATATTGATTAATAGGGGCGTGCCCTTATTTCATTAGCAGTTGATCTTGGATTAATTGTCATTGATGGCGGAAATCTTTAAACAGTAAAATCATTCCGCCACCGAAACAACTTTATCTATCAGATTTTTTCCTAAAAATATGGCCATTATATCGGAAGAAGCAAATGCTAACCGAATGTCAGATTCTCATGATCAATGACCAAATTCAATGGTATTAAAAATGTCTTCAGAGTTCAACATAATCCATTTTAGAATAATAAGCCGCGAAGAAATTAATAGATCTGGCCCACCCATCGTATCGGCGAACATTTATGTCATTGCATCTTACTCATATTCCAAATGACGCAGACTACCACTGTGCGTGCGTCGGTACGAGATTGATCAATCGACCAGCATAAGTAATATTATACTCTTCGAACACAGTTTGGCTTGGTTCAACCGAAAAAAAGTTAGGTGTTCCGTTTTGATTTTGACGCAAACGACGAAACGAAATCAAATAGCTGTAGCTAATGGCGTTTTGACTTTGATTTATAAAACAATAATTAAGCGTGATAATTTATGTGGAGCAGACCTTCTTTCTCACCTAAAATAAAGGCAGTAAAAAATTGTATGTTGGAAGGAAAATTCACGTCCGTATTCCCCGAGGGAGGGGACGGATGCGTGTGTTCACGAAATCGACTAAGGTTGCTTTAGCATATTTAAAAGAGGTTAAGATTGGTTTCCAGGTCTTTGCCCAATATTCTACAAACAAAGTCACAATCCCTTAGTAGACCCTTACGACTTACTGGAAAATTAAGAGAAGTTTTATTTATGAGAAACCAAAACTAAATGCAGTTATTAAGATTTTTCTCACGTTGAAATAAAAACTATTTATGTTGATTCTTATCATATTCTTTCGGTCTCCTTGCCAAAACATAATCATAATTTCTATATGATTCTTTAGATTTGTGTGTGATATTTTCCTGCAATTTTTGTTACATTTCTTTATAAATCTTATAAGTGTCACTGATTTAGAGTGATGCCAAACAAATTAAACTCATGCATGTTGTGACGTGAATTGTCGATTGAGGAAGATAGCGGAATAACACACTTTATTTTAAAAGTATTTCTTGCGTCAATTTTTTCCGTGTCTTTATAAAAATTTTCTTTTATACAAACCTTGTCCTGACAATAACAAAAACAATAATAATAAAATAATTATCCAATTTGGTTCAGTCGTTCGGAAATTATGAGCATACATACTTTTTGACGATTCATTTTTATTTAGATAGATAAATACTATATAACTATCCATTATCCAATAACCAGATGGGACGGTCGCAATTCGAGCACTTTCAGTGGAGCTATTGAATTTTTGACTGCTATATTATATTATTATATCTATATAATATTAAGCTATCTGAATATTACAAAATATATCAAAATTTGCCATCAAAGTCAATTGATACACATATATGAATGCTGATAGACTGATAGCGATACGACTTGAGTGAGTCTATATCACGAATTTACGATAGAATCTCCAAAAGGCATTGTGATTTATCCAAACAATAGGAGTCGCGTCAAAAAATCTTCTCCTTTACAAAAGTCTAAATACAAGAAAGAAGACAATTGAAAACATGATAACGCTTATCCTACAAAGAAATACCTGAATTCCTTTGAAGTTTCGGGATTGCGCCAATACAACCTAAACGATTCCGGATATCAAAGAGTGAGTGTTGGAGGGAAAATAAAAAATGGACGAGTTCAATAAACGAGGTAAATCGCTAGGCGGGTCCCACTAGCGCGTGTGCGGCTTATTCCATTCCATCTGGCGTAAGGTTTGATCAATGCTCCTACAGGCACGCACAATGTCCCTAGAAATGCAAGTGAATATGTGTTGACAAATTCATTTAGTGAATCATTGCGTGGGAATTAAGAAGTGAACCTTTTGTTTACTTTTACTCTAAATTCGTTTGGAATATCTACAAATTCGAAGGTTTGGAAAATACTTTTATTTCAATGTTATTATTGACAATGAAACGAAATCATACATATATATCAGAGATATTAAAGGAAGAATAAAATTATATGGTATTGTTAATCAAAGAAATCAGCGTACATAACAAACGAATCAGATAGCCACAAATTAACAGTTACGGAAATAGACTGCCTACCCTTCAGGAGTTCAGAAACAATTTGTAAATGCCTAGAGGTAACCACACGTGGGATTAAAATGATCCGGACAGCATTAGTTCTCGACCAATGCTATACATCTAAAGGTGCCTTTCAGTAGTATATTTTGTCTCATAACAGTTACCGACGTGAATTAAGATCCTGCTAAATAATTTTTACTCAATTATATACAAATCTAATGAGCACATTTTTTGCAGTAGATTCGCTAACATACGAATAGGTACCTATGTTTTATATATTACATTGTTATAATTTCGATCCTTATCCTACTAACAATATAAAGTTTCAGTATGTAGGGGTTTTTAGAGGTACGGAACAGGCCTAAGCACGGACTTTGATAGCTCCGTAATCGTATCGTCATCGTCAAATTTTGTATGGAAGGAGCCACTTTATTTTTACGTCCGGTAGAGGCGCTGCTTAGTTTACATAGAAACTTTAACGATGCGATACGATTAATAAGCTGTCAAAGTCCTGCTAGGGCCTCTATACCTTAAAGATAAAAACGGAGCCTTTATACCCTCACTTTCTTGGTCGTCTTTCTGTTTATCCATCTATCAAGATTTTTAAGAACACGGTTAGATATATGCTATAGAGATCAAATTAATAGCAAACATTCTGGTCGGCATTCCCTGGGAACAGTGAAAAAGAGTAACTTCAAAAGTCAGCGCAATCAAAAGATACGTCCGTTAATGCTCATTTTTTATGCCGTGCCCTGTTGACCTAGAATCATAAATATTGGCAAGAAGCAACGCCATGGAGCACAAGTAAAGAAAAAAATCCGATAACCATACATTTGTAATTGTATGACATAATATTTATTGCTATAATAAACGTATATTATGCAGTCAACTGAGATACAGCAGCAAACTTACCTCTAGAAGTTCAGCATGCATGAACTAATAGGGTATTTGACAAGTTTTAAAAAACGATCTCACGTTATTTACTCTTTTTTATGGAGTCCATAAAAATAAAAATGGATATTCATAGTTGTAGTTGTGTATTTAATTAAGAAACTAAATCATAAATTCCATTTAAAGTTGCCGCGAAAACGTCTTTGGACATAATGGCGCCTGTTACTGGTATGTGACGTCACACGATTGTCATCAAAATGTCATACAATACAATGTATTTACTTTTTTGGCCGCAAGTTTACTAGCCTGTGACGTCATTTTAGTCTTCGCCAATTCCAGGCATTTTCACTGACGTGACCGAAAAAATCTCTTTAATGTTTTTTTAGAAAAGTTATTAATTATTTGTTTTCACAGAATAGTAAAATCGCTGCTAATATTCATATTAAATACCAATAGCAAAAATTGGTACTTTATAGCTCATACTGTCAATTAGCCTGTGCCTATTACCTACATGTTTACAAGCTTATACAAACCAACAGCTTTTTTATCACGCTGCGACGGCATGACTGATTATAGTGAATTATTAATTCACGTGATTTGTACCCTGGATTTATATTATGTACATAGAACTCTGTTATCCCAATGAAAAGTTCCAAGGCATAACATTTTGAAGTCCGTGGAGACAAAGTTGTGGGTATAAGTTATTATCTTGATTACTTTGAACTACTTCGCTGATCTGTCACTCTGTCACTCATCCCACCCTATCGATTTTGTTATAATGATACTCCCTTATCTTTACTGTACGTACTTGACGTACAAAATAGCTTTATCACGAGTTCCGCTAACTCATTAATGCAGTTTTGTATGTTCAGTAATTTTATATTATTAAATAGGTATAATATATAACAACGTTAAATCGTTACGTTAATTCATAGGTATATAAGTATAAAATTAATATAGGTTAATTTATCTATATTATCTATTTTAAATTCCCAAAAGTTTACAGATTTAAAAAATACAAAAATTACAGCGAAACTAAATTATTTTAACGTCCATTGTGGAACGAAATATCACTCAACCCTCTGGGGATTTCAAACGCATTTAAGTCCCACCGCAGTTTGTTCTGATTCTGCGAGAAAAGGCAATCCTGGGATCACAAACTGTATTCGACGTCCGATTCGTATACAGCTTGGGATTGAATGCGATCGTCCAAATGTCATGAAGGAGAATATCCCAATAGTTTCATAGTAGTTTCTTATTTTATAGTACCTAAACTGAAATCAATGCTAATCCAAACACAAATTATACTTTATATTACTCACGGACAATAAATAAAATTATAGGATGAGCTCCCCTCCACGGTGTTCCCTCAGTACTATAACATGGGCCTCTTCAAGAGGGGCTTAAAAATAGCGTTTCACTAAAGACAGCAACATAGCTGTCTTCTTTATTTTACTTTGGGCAAAAAAAAAATAATACGATTTTATTCAAGAAGTACCTACCTATATTGACAAACGAACTTAATATTGTAGTCAATATCGCCAATCGTGGACCAACAGGCTAGGACCTATGATTTCACTTTCGAACTAAAAAAATACGAATCATTTGACCGTTCGAATCGGTTGACCGTAAAGGTTCACAATTCTGATTCTGTTAATTTACTAATGTGTCTTTTGTTAGAAGAGGAAGGTGATGACGACTTGTTGTAACTATATTATGTCAAAAAAAAGAAAAGCATCTGATCTTTTATTTAAAAGTCGAACCGAAGAAGGAACTTATTCTAATCTGATTGAAAAATATATAATTGGAGCAGAGAAAAAGTTTCGGAAGTATTGTCGTTTAAATAAAAATCAATGTTACATCATTAGCTTCATTTTTATTTCTCGAATTGTTAGAGCACTTTCGGAAGGCGGTATTATAATACACTGTCTTGTCTCGACACAATGGAGCCAAATAAAACTATTCTTTAGATGAATAATAACTTTTGTAATGCTATACAAAAGTTATTATTCATCTAAAGAATAGTTTTATTTGGCTCCATTGTGTCGAGACAAGACATAAATTGGTGGCCCATGAGGGTAACTTAAAAAAGGAAATAAAATTATCAAAGAAAATTACGAGTCAAACTTGTGAAAATTTTGAAGATTTCGAGGACTGCGGGCAGTAAGGCAGCGAAAGCTTACACCACCGTCGTCGTCATCGGGTTGAGATAAGTGCCCCAATTTCCACTGAATTCCCATTTCCAAGTCACAACTTTTTCCGTTTTTTCCGAATGTTGTAGTGTAGTTTTCATTTGTCGCAAACAAAGTTAAAAAATAACATCTATTAAAGCTAAAAGTAGTTATCTAATTAAAAAATTAGAAGCTCAATTAATGGTGGCCCATAATACCTAGGTATCAATAATAAGTTGAAAATAAATTCGTCGGCGGCGCCGGTTTCCCGGGTCAGCGTGTGAACACCGTGGATGAGCGTGAGCCAAATTAAGTTTATTCCTTCTTAATACTACTCATTTCTTCGCTGATTTATATTCGATTCTAGTTTTTGTTTGTTTGTATATGATGGATCCAGAAAACGCTAATAAATCTACTTTTGATAAGAGTGAAGAGAAAAGGATGAAAGAATTAACCGCAAAACGAAGTTCGATAAAAGGGCAGATCACTAAATTTAAAAAATATTTGTCTACTATAAATCAGCGAGGAGAAATAGTTAGTCTCGAATTAACCGAGTTGACTTTGAAGCTTGGTAGATTCGAGGCATTGTTTGCAAAATTCGATGACTTGCAAGGTGAGATCGAGGTTTTGAATTCGGGGAATTTAGAATGGGAATTAGACGAAAGAGAAGATATTGAACATGATTTTATAGCCAACATAGCTTTGGCCAAAAATATTATCGAAAGTCAAAATAAGTTTCAAAAACGCGAATGCTTTATGGACGCAGAATGTCAATTATCGGCTGAAAATAGTAGCAACTATAACAATAGTATGGGTTTTAAGCTGCCGCAAATTCAGATTTCCAAATTCGACGGAACGTACTTCAGGTGGCTTGAATTTCATGATACGTTTGAAAGTCTAGTACACAATAATAGCCACATATCTCCTGTCCACAAGTTTCATTATCTTGTCTCTTACCTGGAAGGAGAAGCTGCTAGGATAATATCGAATTTAGAAATATCGGCTGCGAACTACATCGAGGCTTGGCAGTTATTGTGTAATAGATACAATAATAAAAGACTATTAACTAATCATCATCTAAATTCCTTATTTAATATTCAGCCTCAGACGCGTGAGTCTGAAAAGTCACTTCGGTTCTTGGTTGATCACGTGACAAAAAACCTGCGTGCATTGTCCAGCTTAGGCCAGCCCACAGACAAGTGGGATATGCTTTTAATATTTATGTTATCATCTAAATTGGATAGCCATACGCTTGCTAAATGGGAGGAATACCGCAATGTTTTAGACGATTTCCCTATGCTAAACCAATTTAATAAGTTTTTAACTGACCGCGCAGACGTGCTCGAGTCTATACATAGAAGTAGATATGACAGTCACTCAAATAAGGGATCATTGGTAGGATCGACCGGTGCATCCGCGCGTTACATTGCTACGCCGCCAGTGCGTTACAGTGCTACGCCGAGCAACAATGCTAATAATAAGCAAAACAATAATTTTTGTAACGGGTATTATAAATCTCTTACTGCAATAAATTCTAAACCGTTTCGTATTTGTGTGTGTCATCTGCGGTGACAATCATAAGATTTACGATTGTGCTGTTTTTAAATCAAAGGATGTACAAGAACGATTAAATTTTGTTAAAAAATATAAACTTTGTGTCAATTGCTTACGTCAGGGTCACCCCGTAAGCGAGTGTCGGGTGGGTCCCTGTCGCGATTGTAAAGAACGTCATAACAGTTTATTGCATAGGTCCACAAGTACGTCGGCGCATAGTACGCCAGTAGATGAAGTTTTTGATGAAACAATTGTTAATTTTTCAAATTTCAGACAAGGTCAAGTGCTCTTGTCAACAGCTATGATAAAAATTTCTAATCCAAATACAGGCGAATCAGCTAAAGTTCGTGCATTATTGGATTGCGGAAGCCAGTCTTCATTTATTACTAAATCGCTAAAAGAAAAGTTAGGTTTATCTTCAACTCGAATAAATAATATGACCGTTATTGGCATAGGAAATAATAACGCCAGTAAGGTTGTGGAGACATGCGTCGCGCGCGCAACTTCATTAATCAACAATCCATTTAGTAAAAATATTCATTTTCTTGTGTTAAAAGAATTAACTAGTGAGATACCTACGGTTCCAATAGATATTAATACGTTAAATATTCCTAAAAATTTGGCCTTAGCAGATCCCATATTTAACCAACCGTCCAAAATTGATATTTTAATCGGGGCTGACATATTCTGGGACGTGATAGGAGAAGAACAACTGTCATTAGGTTCCAGTTGTCCTAAATTGCATAATTCAAATTTTGGATGGTTGGTGTCAGGTCCATTGAGTCCAATGAGTCTTGAAAATTCAACACGAAGTAATCTAGCCCTTACAGAACAAAACAATTCAAATAGCGAAATTGAAAAAATGCTTTCCATTTTTTGGAATTTAGAGGAAGTCCCGTACAAGCAAAATATAACCGAAAGTGATGATTATTGTGAAAATCATTTCATACAAAATACTATTAGGTTAGATAGTGGTAGGTTTCGTGTGAAGTTGCCTTTACAGGAATCGCCCGACCGTTTGGGTGATACGTATGGTCTAGCAAAACGTAGATTTTTTAATTTAGAAAAACGATTTAGGCGAGATCCAAATATGAAATTGCGTTATTCCAAATTTATAGAAGAATATGCAGAGTTAGGCCATTTGTCTGAATGCCATTCAAAACCCGACATTACTTATTTTTTATACCATCATCCCGTGTTAAGGGAGGATAGAGAATCAACTAAGTTACGTGTCGTTTTTGATGGTTCCGCAGCATCCTCCTCGGGTTATTCTTTAAATGACATTTTGATGGTAGGACCTACTGTGCAAGACTCCCTGTTCTCTATATTAATTAGAGCTCGGCAACATAGGTACATCTTGACCGGAGACATCGAGAAGATGTACCGGCAGGTAGAGGTCGATGAAGAAGATCGATGCCTTCAGCTTATGTTGTGGAGAGAGCAGGAACATCTACCCTTAAAAATATTAAAATTAAATACACTCACCTACGGTACCGCCAGTGCGAGTTATCTAAGTACAAGGTGAATTAAAGAATTAGGTAATGAGTGTGATGATGAACTAATACGGGACATCATCCAGCATAATTTCTATGTTGATGATCTGATCTGTGGCGCTGACAGTGAGGATCAGCTGTGTTATATTTTGGACTCGGTATCCAAAGTACTTAGTTCCGGATGTTTCAATTTAAGGAAATTAAAAAGTAATTTACAAAATGTCTTTAAAAATTATGATATAAATTCCAACAATAACTTAATGTTCAGTGAGTCTACTAGCACTTTAAGGATGGGGTGGAAACCATCCACTGACAACTTTTTCTTTCCCATTAAACCTATTTCTCAAAACAATAATGTTACCAAGAGGTCAATTATGTCTCAGGCTTTCAAAATATTCGACCCACTCGGTTTGTTATCCCCATTTATCGTAATACCAAAAATATTAATACAAAAATTATGGCTACAAAAATTGGACTGGGATGAGCCCGTTCCTTTAAATATTGCAAATGAGTGGGGTTTGTTTACTAAACACGTACCTGAATTACAAAAATTGGAGATACCACGATTTGTATTAAGTGCTAATCATGTGTATTTTGAACTGCATAGTTTCAGTGACGCTTCACAGCATGCATACGGAGCTTGCATTTACTTAAAGTCAGTAAACGCTCAAAATGAAGTCACTGTTAAGTTGTTATGCAGTAAATCTAAGGTCGCACCGCTAAAGGCAACCACTATGCCACGATTAGAGTTGTGTGCTGCGCTCCTTGCGGCTAGATTATGCAAGGCAGTGTGCGTATCTCTCCGAGCTCAACCGGTGCGCCTGGTTCATTGGTGCGATTCAACAATAGTATTGGCCTGGATTCGTAACGATCCAAGCAAACTAAAGGCCTTTGCTGCCAATAGAGTTCTTGAAATCATTGAAACTACTGAAGTAGCGGCATGGCGTTACGTTCCCACCGCACTCAACCCGGCAGATTTGATTTCCCGGGGGGTAGACGCAACCAAGTTGATAAACATGGATCTATGGTGGTTAGGACCTGACTTCATTTCAAAAGATGAAGCAGAGTGGCCTACACTATGTCTAGGCAAAAACTTAGAAATAGAATTACCGGAAGTGAAATGTCATACAGTAACCGTAGCCGAGTCATTCATTAAATATGAAAATTTTTCTACTTTTACGAAGTTACAGCGTACTTTTGCATATGTTAAAAGATTTGTTCACAATTTAAGATATCCTAATAATAAATTATTTGGTCATATTTCAATTGAAGAACTAAATAAATCCTTTTACTTTTTATGTGCGGCTGCTCAACGTCAATCTTTTGCTATAGAATATGAAGTTCTCAATAAAAAATAAATACTAAATCAAAAATACTTCCATTGTCTCCGTTTTTTGATAAAAATAATTTAATTAGAGTAGGTGGTAGAATTAGCGCCTCATGTTATGCTTACGAAAAGAAACATCCTATACTATTGCACGCTTCGCATCGTCTTACAAGATTGTTCTTTGAAAGGGAACATGTTAAGCTCTTACACGCTGGACCGCAGTTGCTACTTGCTGCGGTGAGAGAAGTTATTTGGCCGGTAAATGGAAGGCATCTAGCGAGGAGTGTAGTGTTTAACTGTGTGCGATGTAAGCGTTTAAATGCCAAAACATTGTGCCCAAAAATGGGTAATCTCCCCACGGAGAGAATAACGCCTAGCTACCCCTTTCTGTCTGTAGGGCTGGACTTTGCAGGACCATTCATGATATTAAATAAAAAAGGTAGGAGCAGTCGTTTAATAAAATGTTATATGTGCCTTTTCGTTTGTCTGCGGTATAAATGTCTTCACTTAGAGGTTGTCACTGATCTTACTAAGGATGCATTCGTAATGACGATTCGCAGATTTATAGCCCGCAGAGGAAAGCCATCTGAAGTCTATTGTGACAATGGAAGGAATTTTGTTGCCGCAGCTAAAGAAATTGGTAGGTTTTTGTCGAATTCTGCAAAGGATTTATCTAACTTTGCAGTTCAAGAAGGAATAAATTTTATTTTCACTCCTACTTATGCTCCACATTTTGGAGGAATTTGGGAAGCTGGCGTCAAGTCGGCAAAGTACCATATCAAAAGAGTGATGGGCAATAGTCATTTAACACTAGAAGAATTAGTCACTTTGTTTGCACAAGTGGAGGCTATACTCAATAGTCGTCCCTTATGCCCTCTCTCTTCCTCTCCCAATGACCTCCTTTTCTTGTCCCCGGGGCACTTTCTCATTGGAAGACCCTTGACAGCGCTGCCTTCGCCAAACCTGAAGGAAGTCAAGGAAAGTAGTCTTCGACGCTATGCTAGGCTGGAAAAACTTCATCAGCACTTCTGGAACCGATGGCAAAAGGAGTACATCAGCGAACTCCAACATCGAACAAAATGGAGAACTAACAAGGGCAGTCTAACGATTGGTGATATGGTGCTCCTGCAAGAGGATAACGTGCCGCCTTTATTCTGGCGTCTTGGACGGGTTACCAGACTATTCCCTGGATACGACGGAATCGCGCGAGTAGCTGAGCTCAACACGATAAGGGGCTCCGTGCGGCGACCCTTGGTTCGGCTGTGCCCGCTACTGACTGAAGAGCAAGTTAATTGTTGAAAGAATACTTTCAACGCGGCGGGACGATGTTACGGCTCGTCGCCTTCATGGATGAAGATTATTATTATGTACAAAGGAGGTCCAATGACCTACGTGTGGCGCCCCCGGGTGGGCCACCAATTTATGTCTTGTCTCGACACAATGGAGCCAAATAAAACTATTCTTTAGATGAATAATAACTTTTGTAATGCTATTTTGTAAGTAAGAAAATTATATATAAATTAAAGCAGCCTTGACAACGGCTAACAGAAAAGAAAAAAAGACATTGACAAATTAAAAAAGAATAAAACATGCGTAGGTCATTGGACCTCCTTTGTACATAATAATAATCTTCATCCATGAAGGCGACGAGCCGTAACATACACTTTTCTTGCAAAAATGGGAATTGGATGAAAATTGGATAAATATGGGAGTTAGCTCATTCGAGTATTGACAAGTAAGGGAATCTATTCAAATCTTTGGTATGACCTCTCTCCGGTTGACGACACCACTGGAACTGCAATCTGATGTCGCTGTACGCCGCAGCTGCACGCTGCGCGCCGCGGCTGCAGGCCGCAATATCGCTGCGCTCGGAATCAATTTCAGTGTCGCCTGCAGTCTGCAGCTGCGGCCTGCGGTCTGCGGTTAAATTTGGACTTGTACCTTATTGATTGTTGTAGATCTTTGATCGATTAGTAAAGGCGTTAAGAAATTCAATTGTTTCTTTAGGGCTACAGGGTAATTGTCCCTAAATTAAAGTAAATGTGTTTGCTTCGCTCCTTGCGGAAGTATGTTAATCTTATAATTAACAACTACTTTGTTTTATCACTTCTTCGATGAATAAGTCGATTCGATTCCGAATACCGATAACCGATGTTGCGTATTATTTCTGGGTAAACCCAGAAGCCTCAACAGGAGAAGGATGTCGTGAAATTTTCTTAAGGAAATATAAAGAATTCCATTATTTGCTCCGGCAGAACATTATAATGCCAAAGTATCCAGAAAACGGGCCTAACAACGAACTCATGATGGCCACACGGTGAGTTTAAATCTATATCGGAGGAATCTCATGTTCGATTATAGTAATTTTGGTGTGTCTGACAAAGTTCTCTTTGTTTCAGGGTTCAAAGTAACTTCATATTTAACTTCAGATGTCAGTTCTGATTTTATTTCCAACTTTTGCTTTCCCATGTACACCCATTAATTGAGATTCTATAAGATTTTGTCAAACCCGACAACCTGATGTCGCTTCAATCCACGTGGATCTAGACACATAAAGTCGAGCAGTGGATCTTGCTCCTTCATACATCGGAGAGGATGAAATGCTGCCCATTTACTAACACCACCATCATTCAGGGGATGTGAATGTCCAAACAGATTGTCACCGAAGCGCCCGTTGATGAGGAGTAGCATGAGGACAGTACTCATACCTAAACCGGGTAATATTCATATTTTATATAGACTTATGTATGTAGTTAGAAATTTAACATGTGAAATTGTAGTTATCAATATAATTAAAGTAAATCTTTTTAATTCGTTTGTACAGCAATAACTGGATGTGAACAATTAATGTTTTGACAGTTTTATTTCGATCTAAAATTGTTTGCTGCTGTGTGCACAAAGCCTTTTGTATAAGTTTTTTAGACAGTACTCCAGGCACGGTCTACCAACACCCGCTCCCTGATTCATGTGCCATGTTCCAACGCCTAGTTGGTCCTCAACACCCAACTGTTGCTAAATTAGCCATAGCCCAGAAATAGCTATTACAGTGATCATCATAGTTCTAGTAAATACGTATAGTTAATTAAAAAGTGATTTATTAACTAACTGACTGACCGCACACCACTAAGGAAACATAAAAATAATAAAGGTACTTATTACTTACAAACAATGGAGGCACTCTCGGATAACAATGGTAGAACACAAGCAAGAAGCAAATAAGAGATAAGATTACTAAAGCGGAGTTGCTTAAACATTTTGTGGATTTCGTTAGCTATTATAGTAAATGAGCGTGTAATCTGACACTATCTTCTTAGATACAACTCATCCAACTAAATACCAGTGCCAAATGTTTCGGAATGGCTTAGTAAGTTTTAACCTTCAAAGAATTTATAATTGGCTTTTGTTTATGATTCTCTGCCAGTACTTTCGTTACTCATCAACGCAACAAAGAATTTACACGTAAGTTTATTTTATTCTATTTGATAAAACAACTTTGTGAATCAAATAAAAAACCTAATATTCAAACGTAAATGACCAGCCTGTTCATAAATTATCACGATAGCGTACTATACCGTTGCAAAAGAATTCGCCAAATAGACCAATGAGATAAGAGCTCCAATAAGTCCTATTGTGTAGGTAAGTACTTCTTTGAAGGTCCATATTCTTGATAGGAGGTCGAATAGGCCCTGTTATGTTGGTAAAGATCTTATTATGAAGGTCCAGTGGGCACCATGTTTTTGAGAGGAGGTCGAATAGGTCCTATTTTGTGGGTAAGGTCCAATTATGAAAGTCCAGTGGGTGCTAGAACATAACATTATAGACGCTGGGTCTGGATTTATGTAACCGGAAATTAATCGCTAGTTCGCTGAAGTTACTCAAACTATATATTGTAATAATAACAATTCAACAAACTTCATATTACGAAGGCTCAATTTATTCAATTATATTCCTAAGCACCATCGTACCGAACTCTATCAACCGTACAACTCTGTTGAAATCACATACAATTAGCCCAATAATGAATGTTTACAATTCAACTCCCAATACACGGTTTGGTTGTCAATGTCGGCACTAAATTATTCAATCGATATCTCTTATATGTATTTAATTAACAAACCTGATTCAGTTACCATACAAACATATATCTTTAGACTATATCATATCCTTGTGAGTTGGCACAGTTTATTTTTACTATTTTTCTGATGACCAATTTTACCTACACTTGTTCTTTAAACAAAATTTTAATTAACAGATATTATTTATGTATTTTTTATTACATGACCGATTAAGATTATTCAGTCATTTCAAAGTTTTAAATGAGCTCATATAATTTTGCAAAGCAAGTGATGACTGAAATATAAAGGTTAGTTCAAAATGACCGTTTTATACAAAATGTATAACAACACCTATAAGAAAAGTTTGGTAGGGCTTCGTGAACAAATCACAGCGATATAAAACCTATAAAAGCAGTTTTTTACATTTTTAAATTTCAGTATGACTAGGCGCAAAAGTAGGAGTAATCCCCGACACTGGTCTTTCTATTTAAAAAAAAAACTTTTTATCTATTCACTCTGATCGTGACCGTCAAGATGGCGGTTCACTAATTTTACTTAGCATTGAAATCACTTGAAATCGTGGCCAAGAATTGTTTCCTATTTGCTTCCTATCATGAGATCCATGATTAATGCATTTGCTTTCTCAATATTTAAATAATAGTCCAAACATTTAAGATTCTGACTGATTTATCTATTTATTCTCGAAACTAATCATGACAACAGCTATCATGTATGGGGGAAAAGAAAAAAAGAATTTTATTAACCTTAAACAACAACACTACATAATAGTGAAACAAAAGTAATAACAAAAAAATGCCAACGACTTCCCTGTCTCAGCTTAGCGCATAGTGCCAGAGCTGCAGCGCTGATATTCTGAGAAAATTTGTGCAACAACATCTTTCTAAATGAGGAAAGACACAGTGGATTTTCCGTTCGAAATAAAGCGCTTGTCTGGAGAGGTGACCCCTACCTAAAGAAGACTAAAGCCAAATAACAAAGTGCTGTAATGTAACAAACTTGCAGTTCAGTTGTCAGAGTGAATAGGGTAGGGAATTATTGAGTTAAGGCTGGTAAAGAGAGGGGTGACTGGAGCAAGAGTGTACTTAAATTTTTCTGTCATTTGGACTCCATTTACGATTAAAGCCAGATAAGGTCCAGTGGTGCCTATCCTCTTATAAAAAATATTACTCCTGTAGAAAATAACCGTATGGGTCGCCTGATAGTAGGCGGCCACCATATTACTATATATAGTAGATATATTCGAAATGGATATTGTAAAACAACAATGTAGTTAGGGTTTTATTTATATATTGTTTTGGGTTGCAGTTTACGATTCACCTAACGACGAAAAGACGACTGATCCTAAACCTAAAGCTCCAGTCTCGGTGATTCGCACATTTTACGAGCTCAACGAGGTAATACCGCTTTCAAGCTTCATTGCCTTCTATTAGCTGTGTGAGGTTGTGAACAGACAGTAAGACTCGGAACATGCTATGAACCTAAACACGTGCGTAAAGAAGCAATTTCTATGTATCATACTTATTTCATAATGCATAGCCATGGTTATATTATGGTGTATAACATTGTTAATATGTGAGCATAACCTCAGAACTTTGTTTTGAGCAATCTTAAATTTAGATCCCGATTCATAATCAATACTTTGTGAACGAAATCTTATTCTTTTTATTCGGAAAAATGTAACGTTACTAAGTGATTCTCAAAAACATAATTTCGACTCGGAAGAAGTCGCAGGCGCAAGCTAGTTCATTAATAAAAATGTACAAAATGATCAATTTATCTAAACAAAGAAAATATTGGTACAATTAAGATTACGACTAAAATACTAATGTAGGGTATTCTATCATAAGAAATATATTGAAACTTATCGATATTACTATACCTATGAAACCATATAACAAAGCTATTTATTAGGTAGGTAATAAAGAAGAATGTACTTTCCAGACCACTAGCATCAAATTATAGAGTTTTTATTATGGATAAAGAAAACCAATATAAAACGTAAAATGCACTTCTGTCATCATTAGTCGAAAATAAAAGTGTGTGAAATGAATAATATGGTGATGAAATAGATAATTATATAGTTCATAAAACACTAAATTTACTTTTTTCAATAATTTTGATATTCCAGAATCTTTATAGGATAATTTTAAACAAGGCGTCCCACGGGGTTGTCACACGGAGGGAAAGTATATTAAAATATTGATATACTTTCCCTCCGTGTGTAAGATAGGATATTTTAGTGAAAGAAGGCATCATTTTATTTTTAATAATAAGTAGAACTGCATTCACAGTTTTAAAAAAATCGCCTGCCAAAACCGGAAATCAACTCGTGAAATGTGAAACAAAAACTCATGTATTTTATGATAGCCGTCGAAAGGGCTTTAATCATGAGGATTGTTTATTCCTAAATAACATTGTATTTTAAATGAAAGATAAATCACGTATTATTAAGTGAGCAGGTACTTGTCAGTAAATACTTTGAAATGATAACATTAGCTGTTGGAAGCATGGAAAAATAAGAGGAAATTCTCCTGAACACAATTTTAGTTTCATCATTTCATGATCTTACTTTCATTTAAAATGCTATATTATTTAGAAAAAAAATATACTTATAATTAATCCTTTCGATTGTTATTATAAAATATAGTTATTATATAATTATTTTCACGAGTTTGATTCCCAATTGTAGTAGTGGATTTAAAAATCTGTACAGTTCTAGTTATTATTAAAAAAAATGAATGTCATCTTTCAGTAAAAATATCCTATCTTCAATATTTAATTAACGGAGGGAAAGTATAAATATACTTTCCCTCCGTTAATGTGTGAAAAACCCGTGGGACGCCCTGTAGAAATTCAGTCTTGCTACCACGGAGCCTTCAAAGAATCCAGACAGTACCTATTCGATGAATTTATCCAAATAATCACATTTTAAACTAGCCAACTGTCTTGTAAGTATTTTGCTTATAAGCAGCTGCTATTATCATAATAATATTATGTTGCTAACTTTCCGATAGTTTACGAAGCTCTTATAACATCATTGATATTGTATGTATAGCAAATGTTATATAGGTAGCTACCGTAAAACAAAACTACTTCCACCCGCACAATATTGTTTTAGGATATAATCATCGCAGTTAGTTCGGTTAACGTCTCCATCAATGCCAATAACAGTATTTAACGAGCGTTACATTCAATGTTTGTCCGAGCCAAATTGTCAATTTGGTTAATAGCACGATAGGCACTTGGGACCTTTCCCTGAATAGACAGTAACACCTCAACCTTAATACAGAATGATTAGATAGACAGGAAAGATACCTAATCAATACCAGTTACCGCTCTCGTGTTCCCTCCCTCTTACAATCTGGGATCCTTTAAAAGTGGCGTGAAGAAGCAACATGCAGGCTGGCAGGGTGAGGATGGCTGGTGTGGTAGGTAGAACTGCTGTATCAGCTATCTTCGCGTCTGCTTTTCACCTTCACTTAACATCAGGTGGGGTGGAGTCATTTGTTGGACCTATCTATAAAAAAAAATACAGTCGAGTCGAATTTTATACGATCTACGATTGACAATCCCTCTCCTATGTAGCAAGATGGTCACAGTCTTCTCTACAGATAAAATTTTTATAGTGAAACTTTTATTACTTCGCCACAATTTTTTTCGTCTGTCATTAGCATGCCGTATTATATTTATAATTGTTATTAAATAAATTCAGACCTTATTAACACACATCGGTGGTTCAGTGGCAGAGAGCTCGCCTGCTACGCGGGCTGTCCGAAGCCGGTTCCCAACCGAAGAAGGATTTTTTTTATTAAATATTTTCGAAAGTGTTACTTTCATCGTGGTTTCTTAAAACCAAAGGTCAATTCGTTTCTTTTATTTTTCTGAAAACACAAATACTAGGTACACATTAAAACACTTTGAGATTACAGTTCATAAATCAATCATAAAATCCTCAAATTAGTTGCCGGGATCAAAGCGACCCAAATGCGTGCGCCACTCTAAGAGCCCTTTGAACAAAAGTTTGACTGGATCAACCACGGTATCCGGACCACTCCATTATCCTATACAAGCCAGTATTTATAAGGGTTACTAACAAAAACGTGCTGCTTTTAATGAATAGGCACATATGACCGGTAGATGACATAAATGAATGTGTCGACAATCAAACAGATAAAACTAAATACTGCATATTGCAATGGACTCGGTACTATACTTCCGGACACATTTATCGGCCCACTTAGTGTAGTAAGTTTCAATGGTCTGTAGCAAAAAAATATGTTAAGGTTAAGCAATAATTTTAAAACACACTCGAGAAATAGTTAATAAATCAGCTTCAAAACTTTGTAGTGATAACTTTTTGCTCAATATAACATCTTTTTTGCTAGGGACCGTCAAAACTAAATAAGGCCATTCTCATGGCCATAGTGGCCTAACTCATTTTTTACAATATTGAGTTAATGATTTTTTCCAGTTCCAATTGATCATTTTCATAGAACCAGAGTGGTCTAAAGGTGATACAACGAATATTCACTAGATGGCAGCATAATCACTGTTACGGTTTTTATTCTGTGATCTAAATTTGAGGTGCCATACTGGCCTAAATAAGATAGGCCACTATGATTAAAAAATGAGTTAAGCGACTATGGTTCTCATGGCCTTAAATATGCTAGATGGGCCGATTGATGTGTCTGGAAGTGTATATTCTTATCCAGTTTCAATTTTTTACTTATGCCTTGCTTATCAATATATTTTGATAGTTACATTCTCACCTTGCCGACCTGAACCCAATCTCTTACCCCACGGAGCCCTGGAGTCCAAAACTGACTAGTAGAAACACAGCACTACCAAGGTAGTGTTATTTTACTTTGTTCTTCTGTAAGGTGAAGGTTGCTTTCCCAGACGGATAAAATATTAATGCATGTATCTCCAATTTGAGCCAAAAATTCGGTGTGCCCTACCCCACTTAAAATACAACGTTAACATAAATATGTGATTAGTGGCCGAATAGTTTATACTATGTTGTACTAGCTGTGCCCCGAGGTGTTACCCACGGTTTATTAGGGATATTTTCCCGCAATAAAACGTAGCCTATGTGTGAATCGAGGGTGCCAGCTAACTCCATGCCAAATTTTATCAAAATCGCTCCAGCCGTTTAGATGTGAAGAAGTAACAAACACACACACACACTCAGAAACTTTCTCCATAGAGAAATACAATTAAATGGACTGGCAAGCGACAGAATGCTCCTAATTATATCATGATCCATTACAACCTGGGGTGGCCGCTTATTTTATCAGTTTAATTTTATTTGTTCTAAATTATGTTCCTATTAACATTAATAAAATTCTTACTCATTTCATTTGGATAAGAAATACAATTCTCACTTTAATATTTTCAACTACACTAAAAAATATGTATGACATCCAATTTATGTACTGTATTATAAAACAAAACTTTCATTTCATTTCAAAAGTTAAATGCCTGCATCGTTTTAATTTAACTATTAAGTACTAGAAAATAAATCGACGCTAAACCAACAGAGCTGAAGCTCTATAAATGGTAGGAATAAAGCTAAGGAGAATAGTCATATGTTATACGAGACAAGCCTAAAGCCAAGCAAGTAGCTGCACCATCTCATTAAAAAGAAGAATATAAAGATTTTATAAACATGACAAATATATATTGATATGTCACAAAACCTCCGGCTTAGTGGTTTTTCTAGACTTCGGAATCTGCCAGAAACAAAGTTGATAGTTACATTACATAACTGTATAGCAATTGTTATATGAAATTAATTTATCATAATCACTGTGATAGGTTAGTAGGTATATTGCACTGGAAATACACTGATATTCTTTGGGCAAAATAGTAAGTTATGACAAGAATCGTAATATCCTGTTACTTTTACACCGAATCGGCATGCTATTAAGTAGGCTATCCACAGCTGTCACAAAAATACGGTACGATATTATCGTCAGGTATCACAATATTGGAATACGTGAATAGAATATTTGTATTTCTTACGATCATTTGAGATGTTTCATTCGTAGCAGCTTGAGTTTGGTTTTTAACTGAACTAAACTCAATCTTATCATGAAAAAGAATAATTAATTCAATCTCTCTTTTGAACAAAAATAAGGTATCACGAATTCGAGATCAATTATAATACGTTGTTTTAGCAACTAGCATAAATATCGAGTGGACGGACTCCTTTGCTATCAAAACAATATTGGCCATATTTAAATTGCAGAAATGCAATGAATCAAAAATTATTCGAAGTAACAGGTATCACAAAAAATCCTAGTAGTCCAGTCAATGAAGGGAAAAATCAGCTACAACCTCCGATTTCGTTTAACCTCCATCGATTTTCATGAAAATTGGTGAGTAGGTGGGGGATACCTTAAGAAACAAAAGTGACATAGTGCCAACTTGCGCTTTTGCCCTGTGGGTAGATGCAGCCTCTTTCCGGGGGGTGAAAATTATTTTAATAAAATAACTCGAGAAATCGATAGAAAAATATTTTCTAAGCAAAATTTGTTTTATAAAGATTTTGGATAAAACAATACTTTCTGAGTTATTAAAGACCAAAGATTGTGATTTTTCGTGAAAAAAATAAATAAATAAATAATAAATAAATAAATATTTCCGACACTCACACCAATTAGCCTAGCCCCAAAGTAAGCACTGTAAGGCTTGTGTTATGAGATACTAGGGTAACGGATAGAATACATATACTGTACATATATAAGTATATTTATATAGAAATACATATTAAACATCCATGACTGGAGTACAAATGCTCGTATTCATCACACAAACATCTGCCCCCACCGGGATTCGAACCCGGGACCTCTCGAGTCGGCGACACCATGAAACCCGGCGTACAAACCACTCGACCACGGAGGTCGTCAAACACACATACTAATACATGTTTTAAAGCGGTTTTTATAAATAACTCAAAAACTATGTATGAGTTTTTATAAAAAAAGTATTATTACCAAAATTAAAGCTAATAAAAAACAAACAAACCCCTACTTTGAAAACCCTTCTAATATTAATTCAAAGTCAGCTATAGGAAATTGTTGGTATATTTTTTTCGGCGAGTACTTACATCTAAGTATTCAAACCATAATAACTTGAAACCGATGCATTTTATGACAAATACTTCCTGAACACTTTTTAAAGTCCTTGGAAATAAAAAGTTAAAAGTATCAAAATTGAGCAAGTTATGATAAAAATAAGATGACACTTTGTTTTTGTTTTTTTTTTTGGAAAAAACGAAAAATAAAACCTTGACCATTTCCACAAAAATTCAAATTAATGGTTATCCCTAAAGTACTTACTTATTTTTAGCATAAATGACGACCTCAAAAATTTTACCCGGTTTAAAATGCTTATTTTTCAAAAACAAGTATCATTTAATAAAATCGTTTTTTTTTATATTTTCGTAAATTTCATTTTGTTTTGAAAATACCTTCAAAAATATTGGATATTAGTAAAAATGGTAAGTGACGAAATTTCGGTTCTCTTTTTAACAAAGATTCTGGTTTTTATTTTATTTTTATAAAATGTATAATAACCGAGATATAGACGTTTAAAGCCTAACTTTTACTTCGAGAACCATGTAACCGGGACCCTTAACGCATTATCTTTTAAAAAATAAGGGCTTTAAATCGGGTAAAATTTTTGAGGTCATCACTTATGCTAGAATAAAAAAATCCTTTTAGGGAAAACCGTAAATTAGTTTTTTTTTTGGAAATGGTGAAGGTTTTATTTATCGTTTTTTCCAAAACAAAATTGAAAGTGTGATCTTATTTTTATCATAACTTGCTCAATTTTGATGCTATTAACTATTTACAGTGCTCATTAGAAAGGTAATTCCGAGGACCTTAAAAAATGTTCAGGAAGTATGTCATAAAATGCATCGGTTTCCCGTTATTTAGGTTTGAATACTTAGATTTAAGTACTCGCCGAAAAAAATGTACTACAATAACCTATAGCTCACTTTGAATTAATTTTAGAAGGTTTTTCAAAGTAGGGGTTTGTTTGATTTTTTATTAGCTTCAATTTTGGTAGTAATATATTTTTTGTAAAAACTCATAGTTTGAGTTATTTATGAAAAACCGCCTTAAAACATGTATTTTTATCACGAAAATTACCAACCTTTGATCTTTAATAACGCAGAAAGTATTGATTTTTTCTAAAAACTTTATATTACAAATTTGGCTAAGAATCTGTCTCACTATCGATTCCTGGAGTTGTGTTTATTGAAATAATTTTCACCCCCGAGAAGGGGTGGCATCTACCCTCAAAGCAAAAGCGCAAGTTGGCAATATGTCACTTTTGTTTCTTAAGGTATCCCCCACCTACTCACCAATTTTCATGAAAATCGATCGAGATTCAACGAAATCGGAGGTGAAAACCTTCATTGACTGAACTATAGCTACAATAAAATCATGCCGCAGGCTAATAAGTCTTCTCACTCTGAAAAATGACCCCTAATCCACATTTTTCGCCCAGCGTGGATTGGTAGGTCCAATAATGACAGCAAATACATCCAACGGCTTTACTGAAATAGCGAAGACCTTTAGTTAATGAAGTTGTATACCATACCCATATACCTAGTCAGGTCATAAATTCTGTTACATGATTAATATAAAATAATTGAAACAAGTTTATTCATTATGTAACCATTTATATACCAAAATGAACTTAACAAAACATAGATTCTTATGGCAATAAAGTTTATTCAAAATGACCTCCGCGATTTTGAATACAGGCCTTCAATCTGCGCGGCCAGTCGTCTATCGCAGCACGAACGAGGTTCATGTCAATATCGGCGGCTGCCTTAATCAAGGATGTCTTGAGTGACTCCAAATTGGGATGAGGCTTTGAGCACGCCTTTTCCTCCAAGTGTTGCCATATTTTGTAATCTAACGGACTCAAATCTGGACTGGAGGAGGGCCAGTCTTCGTGCCGGATGAAGTCGATTTCACGCGCCGCCAACCAGTCTTGTGCTCTTCGCTCTATGAGCTGGCGCCGAATCTTGTTGGAATACCCAGTGCCTGTTATTGAACATGGTATGAGAAACAGGTTCCATAAGGTTCGTCAGGACTGTATTTTGATACACAACTGCATTCGTTTTTACACCTTTCTCACAAAAATGTACCTCAGTTAAGCCCCAATAAGACACTCCCAACCATACCATGAGCGAGGATGGAAAATGACCTCGTTGGACACGCGGAATACGATTGCTCGCTTCTTCATTACTGTGTCATTTTGTTTGTTGTAGGTATCACACCTTATCATTTTGTTTGTTGTAGGTCTCTTCTACGGTAAAATTTTTTTCATCCGGAAAAAGAATTTCCCGAATTTTTTTCCCGCGTATCGCTTCAACAAAGCGCGGCATCTCTTCAGTCTCAGGTCCAGGTAGACGAGCATTAAAACGATGTCCTGTTTTTCTTCGATATGCCCGAAGCCCTAAGTCTTCATTTAACACCCTTTTCACCGTGGTTCTGCTTAAGCCCATCTGAAGGGCCAACAGTTTCTGCTTATGTTTGGGATTTCTTTGAATTCGAGCCTTCACAGCTTTTATCACTGCTGGAGTCCTAACAGACCGAGGGCGACCACTTCTAGACCTGTCATCTACACTAGAGCTTCATTGTATCGTTTAATGGCCCGATAAACCAATCTATTGGTTTATCGTGCCATCCAGCGTGGCAATGCTGCAAGCATAATGGGCACCTTTGCGCCAGAAACGATACGGGGTGATATTTGAATATTATTAGTATTTGTATATTATTCTTGTACATAATGTTAATTTTAGTTATTATATTATATTTTTAAGGTTTTTAGTTTTAGGTTCATTGTTACAAGTTTAAGAATTAAATAAGGCTTAACAATATTAAAAAAAAAAAAAAAAATCTATTGGTTATATTCAAAATATTCAGTATGTCAAAAATTTGAATTGGCGCGTAACCGCAACGATGCAACGCAATAACTGCAACACGGTCTTCTTTAAGCGTCCACTCCATATTTAAAAATGAGTAAAATTCCAAAAAGTATACATTTTTATTTTCATGAACAATTCGAAATTCGAATTCAATAAACTTTTTTGTGGCCAGCATTCTAAAAGAAAAGTTTTTACTGACTGTGATATAATATGATATGATGATATATAGTTATAGCGGCGCTGTTTAACATATTTTTATCTGACTGCAAAAATCAGTAGGTTATTTATTCGGCTGGTATGTTTTTTGGATGTACACCGATTACGCAGAGATTTCTGATCCGATTTACGTGATTCTTTTTTGTCCGATGGTGATGATGATGATGCCATTTGGTGCCATAAAATGTATTTTTTTCGCTAATTAGTTTTTATTTTATTATTATAATAACATTTGCCCCCACTGGGATTCGAACCCGGGACCTCTGAGTAGGCGACGCCATGAAGCCCGGCTTATATACCACTCAGCCACAGAAGTCGTATTTTGTTAAGTTATACGTTACTTTTATGAGCATTTTGTTAACTTGGACGATGTAAGTTCCACGATACATTGTTTACATGTACGCCGATTGCTTTAAAGATTTCTGATCCGATTTGAATAATCCTTATATTATTTTATGGCAGATACTTGTCGTATGGTCCCATTAAAAAAATATTTAGTTTGGACCCAGTAGTTTTAATTTTATGTGCATTTTTGTTTACAATGATGTAATTTTAACGTATTCGTGTACTGCTGGTTTCAGGCCTTTGTAAGTGTAGCGGTTTACACTTAAATGGATGAAATAAAAATTCACCAACAACCTTCAAAACGAAAATGGAACTAAAAAGTAAAAAATGTATTTAAATTCAGTTCACGTGAAATCGGGCGGGTTCTAGTTTAATTTGGAAGTCGGCCGAGGTCAAGATTAAAACACTCTATAATATATCGATTAGAAAACATACCGATTAAAAAATGAAAATCTATTCCATGTTTCGACATTGGCCCCGCCCGACTTCCAATTTATACTAGCACCTGCCCGATTTCGGGGGAACCCAATATTATTTTTTACTTTCAACGTCTATTTTCGTTTTGAATTCGATTTTTTATTTTTTGCAATTTTTTTGTGTAAATAATAACATGAATTGTGAGTAAAAACTGAATCAAAAAAAAATCAGTCGTACACAGAATCTCCTACTTTTTTGAAGTCGGTTTAAAATGAGTAAGCAGTGTTGTACGTTTATAAAGTTGTTTAATTACTTCGAAAGGATCGGTAAGTACCTTGTTTTGTGTGTTTAGTGTTTGATTTTAACCGGGGAAAATGCGATTTCACCTGAATATAGATAATATATAATGAACACACTTTCAAAAAGATTAGTCCGGAGAGAAGCATTGACAAGCACGCATACAGCGACTCTTGAATGTTCAACATACAAAAGACGACTAATAGTGTAATTGAATTAATAACAATCATGCTTATTAACAGTCGCGACTGCCACAAATAACACTTAGGGATAATACTACAAATACAGTGTTTTGACCTATTTTCTATTTACTCTGTGCTTTGCTCGTACAATAAAATGTTTTCAATTCTGTTCTCATTATGAAAGTCAAATATTTAAATGCATAAGACGAATTATTACATCAATTCGCTATCGCCCGTGCAAAATTTTAATTATATTATGCATCAGTCTCGTTTCTAATAAACTGCTTTGAAAGCGCCGAAGATACCTTGTCAGTGTCAGCTGCGAATTTAATTAACACCGTCTTAAATATTTGTATCGAGGCAGAAAGAGAGGAACAAAGGTGGGCTCTCTTTATCAGCTACCGGATTTTGTTCATTAACGTCACATTCCCTGTCCGATTCCTGGTTTGCGATCCTAGCGATCGTATCCCACCAAATTACTTCACGCTTTGATGTTTTTCGGTCTAATCGAAATACGAATCGGCAAGATCGGGATTATAAATATACCTATTCCTCCTTTGAATTTATATAATTATACAAAACTCAAAGATGTTCTGTATTTTTTCTTTAACATTTTTTTTATATGAGTATCTTCTAGCGGCTGCCTGCGTGCTTTCGTCCGCGTTAACTTTAGTTTGTTGAAATTCCTTTGAGAATCTAAAACTTTTCCGGGATACAAATTACTCTATGTCTCTTTTCAGGTTATAAGCTAAGTCTGTATGTGAATTTTCATCCAAATCCGTTCAACCGTTTTTGCGTGGTTGATTAACAAACAAACAAATAAAACTCACTTTCGCATTTATGAGTTAGGAAGATAGTGTTCAATTAAGTCTATTAACTCAAAAAAATATTGTTTTATATACAAACTTTCATCCCCCTTTTTAACCTTTTTATTTTATTGATTAGTTTCTTTATTTCTAATCTTTATTAAAAAGACCAAGTTTTGAGTTAATCGAAATGCGTGTTAATCCTCTCATTCTCCTTTTGGGATTTTGCTAGTTTATGAAAACTTAAAATGACAAACTTTATAATTTAATTAGATAAGTATTCGTGCAAAGTTTCAAAACTATTAACTCAGGGAATAAGATTTTTCATACAAACTTTCATCCCCTATTTTAATAAATATTTAGAGGGTGAATTAAAAAATCCTCGATGAATTTTAAAATAGCTTGAGGTCAAAGAGTGCACTAAAAAGTGCAAGTACATGCCAAATTTGGAGTCTCTAAACCCAGCGGTTCGGGCTGTGCGTTGATATGTCAACCAGTTTCTTCTTTTATAATTATAATAATAACCTTTGTTCTTTCGTAATATACATGCACAACTAGTAAATCTACAATACAGTATTATAATAAAAAAGAAAAATACCTTACTTAGTATTATGTTTTAAAACAAAACAATTAAGGATATCAATAGTACTTCAACAAAATAAAACCAACTTGAAGCAACTTATTATGCTATTAACTTTAAAATAACCTACGCGGTACAAAGTATGAAGTTTTGAAAGTACTTACGAATTTGGGTTTCTGGTTATAATTAACACTTCACTCACTGTGTATCATCATCACCATCATCGACCTATGCTCGTCCACTGCTGGACATAGGTCTCCCCTAATGCACGCCACTGCTTCCGATTTTCTGCCACTCTCATCCAGCTCACGCCAGCCAGCCTACGAATGTCATCATCCCATCTTGTCTCAGGGCGTCCCACACTACGTTTACCGAGTCGCGGTCTCCACTCAAGAACTTTACGGCTCCATCGGCCGTCAGTTCTGCGGCTAATGTGACGAGCCCACTGCCACTTCAGTTTGCTAATTCGGTGGGCTATGTCGGTGACTCTGGTTCTCTGTCGGATTACATCATTTCTGATGCGGTCCTTCAGGGATATTCAATTCAATTCATTTATTGCAGACCATAATGGAGATACAAAGGTGGTAACATATAGACAAAAGTGCATTATGGACCCTGTAGTGTAGGGTATCGCAATTGCAAGAGGAGAGGACGTCTTATTCATAATTCCTTATTGTGATATAATTTGTTATATCCAATGAATTAAAACCCATAAAAATTATTTATTCATACTACTCCAATAAGATATTGTATAATTAGATTTATGATTTATGTACAATTATTAATTATGTAAGTATTGTATTATATCTTTTTATAATAAAAATAATATTGTATTTGTTATATTTATTCCATAGTAGTTTTATCATTTAGGTATTCCTGGAGGCTATAATAGCATAATATTCAATAACATTAACTTAATGTTTTTAATAAAAACATTGTAATTTTCTTAATTTTTGAAATTTTCAGGTAATTTATTATAGATTGTTATAGACATATTATAAGTGCTCGATGAGCATAATTTAAGGCGAGTAGTTGGAACCATTAGGTTTTTCTTGTGTCTCGATGTATATTTTGAAGGAATGTTTTCTCTTCTAGTAAAAAAAATTGAGTATTTTTTTACAAATTTACAAATCTCAAATATATAAATGCTTGGTAAAGAGAGAATTTCATGTTTTTGGAAGTAAGGTTTACAACTTTCAGTTTGGTTAATATTAACAATAATACGAATAAGTTTCTTTTGTAGTGTAAATAAAGAGGATACGTCCGTACTGTTCCCCCACAAGATGATTCCATAGGTAAACCAGGCATTGGCATAAGCATAATATGTGATAAGAGCAGTCTTTAGATCTGTTGTTTTTTTGACCTCTCGAAGTGCATATGTAAAACTAGATAATTTATTTTTTAACATCTGGATGTGAGATTTCCAATTTAAGTTAGTGTCTATAGTTATACCCAGTAATGAAAAATCATTCACACATTCGATATTTTTGTTTTGAAAACTATAACAGAATTTTAGCGGTAATGTTTGACACAGTGGGAAAGGTTATTAATTTAGTTTTATCAAAGTTTATTCTAAGGTTATGTTTGTTTAAACAGTTAAAAGTCTGGGTCATTATTAAATTTAATTTGGTTTGTAAGTTATTGTTGTTTTTACAAGATGTGAGAAGAGAAATATCGTCCGCAAAGAGGACACACGGTTCCTCTATTGTTTTAGGGAGGTCATTGATATAAATTAGAAAAAGGAGACATCCGATGACGCTCCCCTGAGGAATGGAAGCGTTTATAGTTTTACTTTCAGAGAGAACCTTTATTATTTCTTTGTGTATATGATCAAAATATTCTATTTCAACAAATTAGTGACGGTTTTGCAAATAACTTTTAAACCAATTGTGCGCTGTTCCGCGAATGCCTATTCCGTATAATTTATTAAGTAGTATTTTATGATTAACACTATCATATGCTTTCGACATATCCAATAGAATTCCAATAGCATATTTTTTATCTTCTATTACTTTAATTATTTGCTGAACATATTTATAAACAGCCAAAACTGTAGACCGTTTCTTCCTAAAGCCATTCTGGCTTTCATCGAAGATTTCAAACTTTTCGCAGAACTTAATAACACGATCATTCATTGCTTTTTCAAATATCTTTGACGAAGTAGACAGCAAGGCGATGGGACGGTAATTGTTAGGATTTGATTTGTCATTTTTCTTATGGATAGGCTTGATAATTGTTGTTTTAGTAATGTAGGGAAAACACCTTCTTTGAAGGACTGATTAATCAACATTGTAAATGGCAAAGTTAACTGATCGGCACATTCCTTGATTAAGCGGGGCGGAAATTCATCAAATCCATAGCTATTTTTATTTTTTAAATTCCTAATGATTTTCCTTACCTCGTAAGGTTCCACTGGGCTTAGAAACATGGTGTTAAGCGTAGGGTTGAGCACGTGAGTACCACAGCCGCTATCAGTCGACAAAGTTGATTCACCAACGGAAGAAAAGAAGTTATTAAAAATATTTGCAATGGATTTAGGTTTGGAATACATTATATTGTTATAATTTAGTTTTATATTACATTTACCTTTAACATTTTTCTTGTTTGTCGTTTCATTCACTATACTCCACATAGTTTTAACTTTATTATTAGATTCTTTCATTCTGTTTATAAAGTGTAACTTTTTTGCACATATTATAGATTTTTTAAGTATTTTTATATATTTTTTATAATGTGTTCTTAATATAGGATTATTAGATTTAGTGTTAAATATTTTAAGTAGCCTTTTATGTTGACATGATTTTTTTATTCCTATTGTTAACCAGACTTTTTTATTTTTTATGACTTTAAATTTTCTTTTAGGGATATATTGATTTAGTATTTCTGATTATGTATTGTTAAATACAGCATAATTTTCATTTATATTTTTATTTTTAATAATTATTTTATTCCAATCTTTTTTATTATATATTCGCTTTTCTACATACCAAGTGCTGTCCTTTACTTGTTTAGGTATCTTGAGTTCTACGTATATACCTGAGTGATATGAAAAACCCAAAGCCTCCACCGAGGTTTTTATGTGCTTACTATCAAAATTGGTAAAGATGTGATCTATACATGTTGAAGATGTTGGTGTAAAATGTGTCGGTTCCTTAATATGTTGAGTAAATTTAAATTCTAACATAAAGTTTAAGAATTCTAATGCCTTTTTGTTACGATCTAATAAGTTAATGTTAAAATCCCCACCTATTATTACTTTGTATTTTGTATATTTGCTATTTACATAATTCAGAATTTTATTTAATCGGCTGTAAAATAAGACCTCCTCCCGTCTGTTCCAGTACATTACAATTAAAAGAATATTTTCTTTAACTAGCTCGATTGCACAGACCTCCAGCATATACTCAATTGACATTTTCTTTATATCATTATTCTCAATAGACTCAATATGCTCTTGCAGTAGGACGCAAACACCTCCTCCTATTCTATGTTTTCTGGAAAATGAGGCAGCTATTTTATATCCATCAATTTGAACCATCTGAAGTTTTTCCTGTGAAAGCCATGTTTCAGAAATACATAATGCGTGACGGATTTTGCTCTAGGAATGATTCCAAAATATTTCGTTTATTATATAAACTTTGCATGTTTTGATAAAGAATTTTAAATGGTGGTTCTGTAGTTTCGAAAGTTGTGATTTTTTCCATCCGTTTTCTCGCCTACTTGATTACTACTTGATAAGTTCACAAAGTCTTTATTTTGTGTGTTATCTGTACTATTTAATGTTTTATTTTTCATGTTAATTTTTTCTCCTTCTATGTATAATTTATTGTTACGAATAACTGCATAAAAACCATTTTTTCGAGCTAGCAACATTTCCTCTCGCATATTTTTCCTTTGCAAGCGAGTGTTTTTGTCCATAAATTCAGAAATTGACAATCCTGTCCTATTGAAGCAACTGTTATTTTCTAATAAATATTTTACCAGTCTTTTACTAATTAGTTCAATCACTAAGGGGGCCAATTTCCTTGCCCTTTGTATTTTCCAATTCTGTAGGTTTGTTCAATATAGCCTGATAAATCAACTTGTAAAAATTCTTGAAATAATCCATTTAATCGATTGTATAATTCTTATTCTGTTTCGTGATAATATTCGGGGAATCCGAAAAGAACAATTTTTTTGAGATTTAACTCAGGGTTGAAATTTTTCTCGGCTGATAAAATCCTTGATTCCATTTCTTTTATCTCCTTTCTGATAATATAATTTTCCTGTTGTAATTTTTCTATTTCTTGTTTTATATTCTCCATGTCTATTTTTCTAGTTTCATTTTGTTCCTTTAAGTATTTTGTTTCATTTTTCAATTCGTCACGTATATCCTTAATTGCCAGGCCTATTTCTGTCTGTATAATAGTTTGTAGCTGTAATAATATGTTTGTATTATTTTCTTCCAATTTGTGTTTTATAATATCACCTAAATTTCGCAATATTGAAGAGGTTTCGTTAGTTATAATGGTATTCGTATTTTCATTATCAATTGTTTCGCCAAGAATGCTCAAGTCTTCAGAACTAAGTGTTTCATTTCTCCCAGTTGTAGTTTTCCTCACAGTGATATAATCTAATTCATTCGCTGTATACTGTGTTTTTTCCGACTCATTTTGACGTACCGGTGTATGAATGTTCCCTGTTTTAGGTATTTTGCAATGGCAAGCAGGCCATTTCCACATTTTTTTGTGATCAGCAGTCATCGTGTTGTTAAATCGCTGTACAGATACATTTGCACAATCTAAATCGTATGTGCTATTACAAAGAACACAACGAAGATACTCCCTTTTAGGTAATTTTTCTTGACAACCCTCGCATACAGTAGACATTGTTTACAAAATAAATATAAACAAGACAAATATCAACAACAAAAGTGCGACCTCTGTAGATTTTTACTCCTTCTGCTTTCTATTTTTAGATCCAAACAAGAACCTTTACTTAATTTCTTGTCTTCGCTAGCTAGTAGCAATAAATGACCATAGATGGCGTTAAATATCTCAGTAGGTGCGCGATTTATATTTTTATAGCAGATTTCCTATTTTATATTTATTAACCTTAATGCACTTTTAATACTTTATTTTAACTTCAGTCAATATTAAGGTGAATCGACTTATTGTAATATAGTAACTTTTTAATCACTGTGTTAGGCATCAATTGAAGGTATTCCGATTAAAGACTATTCACAATCCATCGATCACTGTTTTCCTATTAATACTTTTTAACTGCTGTTTTAATCACTTTGCAAACACTTTTACAAACAATTTAACTAATTTACTGCACTAGAAGTATTTTTACCATAAAATAAGCACTTTTATAATATTAAAATAAATTATCTGCACTGAGCTAATGTTTACGCTGTCTGTCGTGGTTTTCCTCCGAGCTTTCCATAGCTCTCTGAGCGACTTTAAACTGGTGGACCAGTCCAGCCGTGAGTGTCCACGTCTCGGCGCCGTATGTCATAACTGGGAGGACGCACTGATCGAAGACTTTCGACTTGAGACATTGAGGGATGGGTGACGAGAAGACTTGACGAAGGCTACGAAATGCTGCCCAGCCCAACCGAATTCTTCTATTGGCTTCTCTCTCAAAGTTGTCAAACAACTTCGAGAGGTACTCCATTAACAGCAACCAGTCCCGGATCAACGAGCTCGTTGAACATGACCTTGGTTTTATCCAAGTTCATCCGGAGACCGATGCGTTTGGAAGATTCAGCTAGGCTACTCACCATCTCCTGTAGGTCTTGCAGGGTTACAGCCAGGATGACGATATCGTCCGCGAATCGAGGGTGTGAGATGTATTCGCCATTAATATTTATTCCGCGTCTTTTCCAGTTGAGCGTTCCGAACACGTCCTGCAGCGCAGCGGAGAAGAGTTTCGGGGATATTACATCTCCTTGTCTCACACCACGGCGCAGCAGGGCAGGCTCGGTCTGGCCATTCTGGAGCACGACGGACATATTAGCGGCGTTATATAGACATCTCAGCACCTCGATATATCGCCAATCCACTTGGCACCTCTGCAACGCTTCAAGAACAGACCAGGTCTCGACGGAGTCAAAAGCTTTCTCATAGTCCACATAGTAAGGTTTTGTCGCGTACGAAGACTTTGGACCCCCGGTTCTGCTCAATTGTTCTCTGTATTAAGAGTGAATTGGAGCGTCGGAGGTCACGTCTTATCAGCTTGGAGATGGACTTATTCAGAGCCCGTTGTTCTGACGAAGTGACTAGTGGATCGTTTCGCCGCTTGTCCATTAGATCCAGAGTCTCCTTCGAAAGCTTAGACCGTTTGCCCTTACGTCGCAGCTCACAGAATTTCGCACCCTCGTCCCGAAGGATTTCTACCACTTGGTCGAGTTCCTCGTCGATGTCAACGTCAATTGTGGTTTCCAAGGCAGAGAATCGATTTTCCAGTTTCATTTGGAATGTGTCAGAACCAACGGCCGATTGGAGCAGCTTTGGCCGGAGCGTTGACTTCATCAATCGAGAGCGTTCGAGCTTAAAATCGATAATCAGAGTGCCTCTTAGAAGTTGGTGATCACTTCCGGTTTTAAACCTATTGATCACTGAGACATCTCTGAATATGCGCTTCTTGTCCGATATGATGAAGTCAATCTCATTCTTGGTCATAGCATCGGGGCTTCGCCACGTCCACTTCCTCTGGGGCTGTTTCTTAAAGAATGAATTCATTAAGAAAAGCCCCTCGCGGTCCAAGAAATTGACGAGCATTTGCCCCCTATGATTCCTACTCCCATAGCCGTATGATCCTAGCATCGATTCGCTGCAAGTCTGTATTCCCACTTTAGCGTTGAAGTCCCCCATGACAACGTTAAAGTGAGCCTTGATGGTGGTGTGTAAGGCTCGAGAGATGTCCTCGTACATCTCTTCCACGACATCATCCGAGTATGTCGACGTTGGAGCGTACACTTGTATAACCTTTAGGCTATACCTTTTGGTTAGTTTTATAATGAGGTACGCAACCCTCGTCGACACACTGGAGACTTCAATCACGTTGTCAGTGAGGACTTTGTTGACCAGGAACCCGACGCCGCCCTGTGACGGATTATCTCCCTCTCTGAAGTACATTAGATGGCCAGACTCTAAGTTCAGCGTGTCCTCGCCCTCTCTGCGGACTTCACTCAGCCCGAGCACGTGCCATCTAATGTGATTCAGCTCCTCCTCCAGTTGAGCTAGATGTGAGTCGAGCCGTAACGTGCGACCGTTATATGTCGCCAAGTTAAGTGTTTTTTGGCGGCCTACCGTAACCCGGAGATTCTTAGCACCCCCTGCTCTGCCGTAACCGAGACCGCCGCCTTGGCCTGGAATAGCAGGGCTACCGGGAACTGGGGGCCGGGACAATGTTGCGTTTATCATTTCATTTAGGAGGGTTTGGACCATAACCCACCACGCTGGTCCAGTGCGGGTTGGTGGGTGGTTTCGCCGGGGCCTCGTCTGTTATACAGCAGGACGCACCGCTTGCAGGGGAGGTTGACTTGGGACCCAAAGATGTTGTGTAGGCCCCCTTGCGTCCCACTGTGTATGGCACTAGGTATTTACCAAACATAGAGTTTGTATAGGAAAATTATTGTCACAAACGCTCTCGAAACGGAACCGCGAATGTGCTAGAGATCGAATTTGCCAGAGCACCGCGGGTCGCGATAGAGGTCGAGTAATGCGGCTCATTCTGAAATGAGCCTTATGCAGTGAGACGTAAGGAAGAAAGTGCAACGACATCTGCACTTGTTTACAAGTTATGCGTGTTACCTGCGTAGGTATAAGTAGGTATTTCGTACTCGCGGGTGCTAGGTAATTCTCAATTTAACAGGTACTTTCTAGAATGCGTCGATCGGCGTATATAAGCGCGATTGGCGCCGCGCAGAGACAGTTGAGTTTCAACAGCGATTTCGGAGCGAATCCAAAGGCGATCCAAGTGCAACAAAAGTGTTCAAGTGAGATTGTTTAGTGACTTGTATAGTGAAATACAGTGTTTAGTGAGTGTTCTGTGATTAACATTGTGTATTAATTGTGTGGTGAATAAAGTACTGTCAAGCGTGAACTGGCATATAAATTCGAACCCCATCCCGACACGTAACAATATTATGAAGTAGCATTGATATAAGATACCTAAAATATGATCTTTACTGTTATGCAATTTTAAGAACTTACCTCCCGTGCTAGTTATAGCCTATGTTACGGAGAAGTAATTATTCTCAATTCGAACAAAACGTATTAAATACAATGTTTGACATAATTTGAGCACTTACATTTTGTGTTTATGTACACTAAAGTTCTTACTTTTTTTGTTACAGGTAGATAGTTACCTACTGCTTTGATACAAAAAAATGGGTGTCATTCAAACGGCACATACTTTTTTACTTCGTAATAGTGGCAAATTAAAAAAGGCTAGATACTATTATTAATCCTGAATATCCATGCCTATATATATAAAAAGTGTTTATGTTGTCTGTATATTTTATTTTTTGATAAATATATAAATTACATATTGATAGTAGTTTCAACATCAATAATAATAAAATATCACACTAATATTATAAACGCGAATCTTTGTGTGTGAGTGTGTATGTTTGTTACCTCTTCATGTCTAAACGGCTAGAGCGATTTTAATAAAATTTGGTATGTAGTTAGCTGACACCCTAGATTAACACATAGGCTACATTTACTGCGGGAAAATATCCCTAATAAACCGCGGGGCACAGCTAGTAATTTAATAAAGATACCACATATTTTTTTTTTATAAATGAATAGTTACATTTGCATAAATATGTATTTGCATAATTTCTCTCTTTCTATGAATATAATATATAGGTCTCAGTTTCTTTTATAGATTTATGCTCGCTCGAATAATAACGTTATCTATTCCATTCCAATACCTAAATGGATACATTCAGTTAATAATTCCAATACATCCTCACAAATACCAATTTAAACACTTTTTAACCATTTAACAATACCTGTGAGTGCTTCAGTTGTAATATAATCTAGTTTTAGAAGGAATTCTGTTAGCTTTTTCCCGCAATTATATCTAGTAAGGTCAAACAATTTAACTTCTTTTTATATAATTTAGATAAACTCACTACGGCATTGAACTTCCTATTATTATAAATAAAAAAAAAACACTTAATGCCAACCACAATAACTATTTTCGGGGTCGCGAATTCGATTCCTAGTCTGTTTAATATAGTAGTCTTCTTTCCATCTGCGTAATAGTAGCATCATTTAGGTAAGAACTTATTATTTTAATTGTTCTTTGTTGCCGATCAGATAAAAGTGCACAAAGATTTAAACTCGGCTTTATCAGTTGATAAAAAGAAGAAGAAGCTTTTATTGTCAACTAATACATCAGAGTTATGGTTTATAAACCAATGAAGATTTAATATTTGCTGCTGGCGTAATTTCTCTATGAACAATCGTGCAATATACGTAAGTATATAATTAGTAAAAGGTAATAATCCCATAAAGCTAGACACCATGCTATACGTAATCAATTATATGGGAAAAGCTGTCCGCTGCGGGTAGGTATGATTAATGAACTTTTTATGAGTGGGATCTGGCCACAAGCCAAATATGAAATGACGTTAACGATTTCGAGAGGCTCAATATTGTGAGTTAATGTCCTCACGCTCCATATAATGAAATTTCAAATAAAAAAACTAAATATGATTAGATCATCAATAGCATATATTAATGGCCCTACTGATGGAGCACCTTTAATTGATAAGTAGCTTTTCATTCGTTCATTCATCAGTTCATTCGTAGTCATGCGATGCCTGGACAGCAAAGAGACTTGTCAGATTGAAAAAAATTAAATGTAATAATTAATTAAAGTTCAAATTCCGGGTGGGTACAGTAAAATTAAAAGTTATTGAAGCTTCATCATCACTAATGCTGGGGCACAGGCCTTCCCCGTGGATGGAATAACGAATTGGACCCACCTATCTAACGACTGCGGATGCAGGCAAGACCAACGGCGTAACGTGTTTTGTGAAGCACATAGGAGCTCGAGATTATAAATTTGAGGAAGGACACTATATTATATTAGGTCTTTACCAATGAAATTACCGTTTTTCATGAAATGAGTTAACGCCCTATATTTTTTATTTTTAATAATCAAAATAATTTAATTACCCATACAAACAAACCATTTCTGCCAACGTAGTGGTAGCTTATAGATGCCCTCTTTGAAAAAGTCTGCTGGACTTTCAAAGGCATTTTGAACTGCCTCTCGGTTATTGAATTTTTTCCCCGCCAAGAAGTTATCCAAATACTGAAAAAAGTAGAAGTCTGTAGGGGCAAGGTATGGTGAGTACGGTGGATGACGGAGAACTTTCAACCCCAGCTCTTGTAACCATCTGCAATGCAGTATGAGGTCGCGCGTTGTCGTGCAGGAGCAGCGGATCCGAACGATTGGCCAAAGCTGGTAGGAGATGTACGAGCTTCTCCATCATTGTATTTAGTCTTCACAGTACACATCTACAGTAATGCATATCCCGTTTGGTAAGAAGCTGTGATGAATGATACCGCTAGACCATCAAACGGTAACCATCACTTTTATAGGGGTCAGTTTTTGTTTAGGGCATTGTTTAGGTGCTCAACCAGGATATAACCAACTTGCTGAGCGCTTGCGATTGTCGAACAGAATCAATTTTTCGTCGCAAGTAACAATGCGATTCAATATGCCTTTGTTTGTGTGCCTGTTGAGCAGTGCAAGGTGCTCAACTCGACTCTTACTTAGCGCTGACGATCATTATATTTGTAGGGCACCCATTTGTCGAGCTTTTTTACTTTGCCAATTCGACGCAAACGGACCAATATTGTTTTGATGCTATCATCGAAAGCTGCTGCTAATTCAGCTGTAGATTGAGAATCATCAGCTTCCACAATCGCCTAAAGTTTTGGGTTGACCACAGGGTTCATATCTTAGGTCGAAATTTGCAGAACGGAAGTGGGCAAAACAATATGGTGGTGCGATTGTTAGTAGAGTTCGCTCCTTATACGTCGTTGATGTTGCGTGACGGTTCTGCCACTTTGCTGCCACAACGGTACTCATACTCCATAATCACTCGAATTTTTATATTTAACACCATAAACCACCCATAAACATAAAAATACTACTGGAACTTGCATTCGATTGCAGTAATAGAATTTCCAATATTATACATTTTGGGTAAACGAAACACAATTTCTCCAATATAATATAAATATTTGAAAAAGTAGTGATGTAAGCAAGCCTAAATAATTACTTATTAATGTAAATCTTTATTATTCGCTCTTAACTTTATTGAAAACGAAATCCGTACGGAAGCAAAAATTCTATTTGGCCAGATTGCGAGAGTTTTAATTAGCAATGAAAATCTTTGGTGTAATACCTAAGCGCCGCGAGCGCTGGCGACTTTTATTTTTTCACCGAGGCCCCGACCGGGATTATACAAATTAGTATTCCGGGGTGGTTCCGCAGAGTAATGGGAATAATCCGTACATACCATTGCTTGACTTTCACATCCGAGACCACAGTAGCTGATGTTAAATTCGTCCCTTCGGTATTCCTCTGTGATAAAACGACACTTTTATGCGTACGTGGCATTTTTTCAATAAGATTCAATATATTAATTATTTATATCTACTAAGCTACTTATGTAATAAAACGTTCTTATAGGCCTTGGGTATTATTGTCTTTTATGGCCGCTATATAATTTAATAAATATTTCCAACACTCACACCAGCTACCCCCAAAATAAGCACTGTAGGCTTGTGTTAATGGGATACAGGAGTAACGGATAGAATACATATATAAGCATATTTACATAGAAATACATATCGTTTATTGTTAAGGCAAAGTTATTTCTATATTTATTTGGTTACTTACATAGAAATATTTACAAAATGAAAAATATATCACACCCATTGCCGCCGTCAGGAATGGTGCCCAATAGGCTGCGTTTATGCAACTTATGTTTTCAGTTTTTGATGTCATCTTTCAATTGACTACACTGTATGAAACAAAACAGGGGAAAAAAATAGCCCTTGCTGAGTTTCTTGCCGGTTCTTCTCAGTACAAGATTTCCCGCCGTAGATTTACGCATCGATGACGTAGCGTTTGACTTTCACAAGGGTTTGTAGCAGCCTAGACTGAATATACGAGTTTGAGTTTATATATAAATATTTATCGTTTATTGCGTCCCTATGTTTGAATGACTGATTTGTTTAGTTCCTGTTAAAGACTCGGACTCTGCAGTGGAATGCTGCAGTCTTTAACAGGTTTGTGTGTTTAAATAACAAGAAAAACATGCAATTCGTACAAAAACCAATACCAACGTTACGCTGCACTTATAAAAAAGCTTAGATATAAATAAAATATTGCAAAACTATGTACAGAAAAGGTAGGTATAATATTTCCACAGTATGAAACTGGGCATGCAGAAAACGGTAAAATGTTACTCTCACATTGCAAGTTTTATAGTCTGTCAATCAATATTTGACGACCGAACATTTTGCTAACGCTTGCCTACATAGTATTTTTCATCTATGGAGAATTTCGGTACAAAATTGTATTGTAAATAATGTATATAGCACTCACTACAATAACCAAATTTTAATTCTATTTTTCAGTGGACTCCTTCAAAATTCATGTGTGTCCTTATATATTTCGGCTATTTATTTTTATATGTATAAGATTTTATTATATCAACAATTTTCTTTGGCTGCGGAGCTCTGATAAAATTACTGACTCACCTGAGAAACACAATCACTACAGTTAATTATTGAGTTTACGTTTTTCATAAGCAATTGATCCATCGCCGTATCATTTAACAATCTTACATATAAAGCTAAAAAACTTATAAAAATAACTGGACAAGGGCGAGTCGGGTTCCGTACAAATTTGCAAGAACGCAACATGAGCGGCTGTATCTTATTTTTACGTTAACTAAGAATATTGTTTTGACAGCTTCGAGGGACCTTCACTCGTTCTCGAGATAAATGTGCTTGACAGACAGACGGACAACAAAGTGATCTTAAAAGGGTTCTGTTTTTTTCTATTAAGGTACGGAACCCTAAGAAAACAGCCGAGACTAAAAGAAATATTGTCCATTATAGCATATTTAAGGTCAACTATTTTAGTTGATGAGAAGAGTAGGCCGGTTCAAGCACAAGCACGGCCCTAGATCAATGCTGACGCGGCGCCGGGCGGCGCTCGACTGAAACTTGAAAGCGATCTGATGGCACTCGAGAGCACTCAACAGCACGCCGTTAACCTTCTCAAAGTTAGCGTTTATACAAAGTTATGTAAGAATAAAACGATTCTAATCAACGGCCGTCCAAATCAATGAGAATAAAAAAATATTAATAAAACAACGAAGTATTTACTAAAAACGCCAATCGAATTTTTTAAGCGTTTAAAGTTTCAGAAAGCGTTAAAATATACACATCAAAAGGTCTAAACAACAGGCTGAATATTAAATTTATGTTTTTTTCTTGGCAAAGTAAATTTAGATACAACCTTCTGTGTTCTCGAAAATATAATTATCTGATTTTAAAAATATAAAATGATTATGATTTAAAAAGTATAGGTACTGTTACTCTCACATTGCTTGAAGTCAATAACCCTTTATACCTAATACATTGAGAACTTTTGATTCAGTATTTATAAAGAACGAAAGAAGAGAAAAAGTTCATACTCCTATTATATAATTTCCCATTTTCGTTTCTATCAAACAGAAAATGACTATATTCATAAACTTTAAAGTGCTGTTAAAGTTTATGAATATAGTCTTCTTTTAAACTTTTCAAAAAAGTAAATACCGTAAATAATCAGGTATAATTTATAAAAAAACATAAAAAAATGTTTTTGTTCTTTTCTTAAAATATAGACACTGAAAACAGACAACAATAATAGTCAAACTCTCGTCGATTATTACGACTCATTAAAAAAGTATTCGCCTTTGTGTTTTATAGCGTTTCGACCTTCTTCTTTTGATCAACACTGTACCGTATAATGGGAGAAAGATAACAGAAAGCCGACAAGCATCTAAATTTTCAACATTTCGAACCACTTCAGCAAAACTAAAACAGAATGTATTGACTTAAGTTAAGCAATCATAATAGGGATTTAGACGGGGTAAACTAAACGAATTTCTGTTTAGTCCATCAGTTTTAAGTTTCCGAGCGGGGGCTCGTGACGTCACTTCAAAGTTAAAAAATAACCTAGACATGACGTCATGCGATATTTCAAATCAATATATGTCTTTTATATTTTTTGGTATGAGAAAAAAGAAAAAATACTTGGTTAATACTTTTTGATAATCTACCTGATAGACGAAATTTGAAAAAAAAAACAATAAACTGGGAGCGAAAGGAAAACTTTTCCGTGACGTTAGCAAGATTAATATCAATATCGACGAACATGGTAATTTTGGGATCTTTTGTTTACAGACAGCAAACTTAGCCTCAACTCTGGAGCTTTTATCGGAGTACTACCGCCAAGATTGGTTTGAGGAATAAAGGTTATGATACAATTTTCCTATGTATACTATAGACTTAATGGAGTTAATTTAAGAGGACAGTAAAAGATCGCAACGTGTGTGTGATATCCTGGTGTTGCAAGCATCCAAAAGGCTACGATAATCACAAACCAGGCATCAGGAATTTGTATAAAAAACACCATTATGCGTGTTGTTTGCCTGCACTGTTTAAAATGTTGCCAGAGCTCCCATGCTAAGGACAATCGGTTCAAACTGGCAAAATGATTCAGAATTAGTCCAAATTGCATTTAACTCACATATGGGGTAAAATGCGAGGCACTCTTAAAGGAATCAACCACTTTGTATGGGGGGGTTGGTACAGATATCAAGTTCTTTGTACAGGAGTAAAATATATACCTATATACCTGAGGAGCTCGATGGCACAGGTGGTTAGCGCGTTCGGATGCGGTCGTTGAAGTTGAATAACTTTCGCAGTGGTCGGTCATTGGATGGGTGACCAAAAATTTACTATCTCGAGCTTCGGAAGGCTGCATCTGCAGTCGTTAGCACCCGCCAATCCGCACTGGGCCCGCGTGGTGGGTCATGGCCCAATCTAATCTAAACCTGTGCCCCAGCAGTGCGGACATCAATAGGCTGATGATTATGATGAAAATATATACCATTGTAATGATTATTCTTAAAGTTTACTGTCCGTTTTTAAATTGATTCGATAGCTAGTTGGGTTAATGAGATATTTTGATTTGAATTTAATTAAAAATAAATAATATTGTAGGTATAAAAAGAGTTTTGATTGTGAAATCTACATAATAAACAGCATTTTTTTTTACTAATTTAGAACAACTAAATGTCAACAAACACATGGCAGTCAAAAATATCCAATAAAAGGAAGCACGCTACTATGTTGACACATATACATTTAACATAAGGATGATTGACCAGATGGAGTGTGAAGCTGTTTATATTTTTAATAATTCATCAGAAATTATAAAAAAAATATGCTGAGGACCAATAACAGAAACATAATTACTTTAATCATGTTGTTCCTTAATTTCTTAATTTTTTATGTTTTCTCTCACAAGTATATCGCTTAAAAACCGGACAAGTGCGTGTTGGGCCACGCGCAGTGTGGGGTTCCGTAATTGCCTGTATTTACCACAATATATTCGAGCAGGAGTCTTCATTTTCTATATCGGAAATAATAAAAACCAATTGATATCAATCTATGTATCTCAACTAAAATACCTAAATCAAAGTCAAACTGCGTCTCAAACTCAAAATCAATTAAATATCATATTTTTTCTTTAATACAAACGATAACCGTCGATTTTTTTTTTATTTCCTCCGAGGCGAGGGAGTGGTTGTGAAATCCTCGTGGATACCCAACAGCCGGGTGAAAGTTTACGTCAGACTCTTACCGACTATCTCGAAGACGCCATGGAACGTATAAATGCCGCCTCCACCAACACGGGAATTTCGGCGGAGGCCGAGAGAAAACTGCAACCGATGGTTATTCTAAAAGGAATCTCAAAGGATATTAGCAAAGATGATTTAGTGGAGACCATAGTGGAGCAGAACGAGGAACTGACGGAGTTCTGCAAGGCTAACATCAACCTCCGATTCATCCGAGGTAACAGAAACCCGAACCTGTATAATGCAGTTTTCACGACTTCGCCGTCAATTTGGAAGGAGATTGTCAACATTGGTAGACTGAGAGTGGACTATCAAAGAGTTCACGTCGAGAACTTTTCACCATTTATGCAGTGTTGAAAATGCCACCAGTTTGGGCACACACAGGCCCGCTGTTCATCTGTTAAGCTCTGCTCTCATTGTGGACAGAGCAACCACGATCAGGACTCCTGTCCCACTTCTACTGCGTCACCTACTGAACTGGAAACTGCGTGGCCCACAACTCAAAATTCAAGATTAACGGGGATACCAAACACTCAGCTCTTAGCCATGACTGCCCTAGGTATCGTACCATGTATTATAGAATTTTAGATAAGGTCGACTATGGCTCGCTCGGCCTCGAATTTAGTTTTCTGCAATGTAACATGGATAGATCCCTAGCTTGTTTCCAAGAGTTTTGTGCTACTTTCTCTAGCCCTAGGTTCGAGATTGCCATCATTTCCGAGCCCTATGTGGGTAAGACTACTGTGGCCAAGGGCGATTTATATTTTTTTTTATAATTTCTATTGTTTATTTTATCATTAAGCTTAAAGTGCCTCACAGACAGACGCGGCCTGCGGCTGCGGCCTCTCCTATGTGTATTAGCGAGACACTTAATATTGAATATATTTCGTCAATGGCTGTATATCATGCAAGATTGTTATACCTATTCCCTTACACTCTTACTCCCATCCTTTAAACCTTTTATTTATTTTCTGTTTCGTTTCCTTTCCTCTCCTCTTCGCCTCTCACTATTATTAAACCGTCCACTCCTCTCCCTGTCTTTCCCACCCATTCGACCTCCCTGGCTGCATCTCGACGCGGCCTCGGATTTTGATGGGGCTACTCTACCAAATATCGAATCCTCTACACCACAATTATGTTATATTCATCACCTTAAAATGTAATAAATAAATGAGTGTTTAAAAAAAATCACACACGTAGTTCATGCTTGTGGCCAAAAGGGCCTACAGTTTCATCTGAAGCGATTATCCCCAGAGAAGGTACAACCGCCGATCTTTTCAAGTGCTTATATACTTTTTATAAAAACGTAACGTTAGGCGCAACTCAGAAACCGTTACCGTTGGTACTCGCGGTAGCGTTGAGAAACTAATGATATTTTATTGTGGTTTTTACTTTTTTTTACATTTTGTTGCAATACAAGGTTTAACGCTACAATAACTTCTATTCTATCTATGTCACTATTAATGTTTTCTTCTAAGGAATTTTCTAAAACCAATGTTGAACGACTATATTATTATTATTATTACTATTTGTTACTCTTAAACTAACAAATCTATCTTCACCGTTATAGTTTTCCTTAAAAGTTCATGGAAAGCACTATTATCATGATTTTTCTAGAGTTTTCAAGCCAATAGTTTAACTTTTAGAGAGGGGAGGACGTCCTACTCGAACAAAAATTAGCACTTTAAAATTAAATATTTCGCAAACGGATCCCTAAATCAAAAATAGTCTTAGGAACCCTATTATTTTAAGGACCTATTCAACAATTTCCCACACGATGGGGAAGATGATAAAAAAAAGTGATCCCCAGACTACATGTTGAAACTGGTCAAGGACAGCAAGCTCAAGGTGGGCCGGAGTGCAGCAACGGTCCGGCTACTGGAGCCACGCCCTATCTAGGCCGCAGCAACTTTGCTATCGTTGCGGCAAAGAGGGGCACAAAGCGAAGGGCTGCGAGGCTTCACGGCACTGTGCAGTATGTGCCGACAGGGGTTTGCCAGCCGGGCACCGAATGGCGGGGGCTAGACAAGCCCCCACCTGTCAAGGGCCGCCTTCCCAACCGGGAGCGGTTCCCCATCCCGCTTCAGAGGCGGCCATCCGCGCCACGCCAGAGGCGGCCCCAGCAGTAACTCCAATGTCCGTCAATAATGCCGAGTAGGACATTGGGGAAAGTACTTCAGGCGAACCATAAGCACTCCGTTGGGGCACAGGATCTCCTGTGCCAGATAACAGCGGAGTAGGGGGTCGACCTTGCGGTGGTCTCGGAGCCGTACCGCATCCCACCGTCAGATAAATGGATGGGGGCCTTAATGGGAACAGGTGCCGGCCCCTGGATCTTTTGAAAGAGGGGAGGGATATGTGGCAGCCCAATGGGGAGAGGTGGTGGTGGTGTCCACCTACTTCTCCCCCAACCGCAGCAAGGCTGATTTCGAAAGGTTCCTTGCTGTGGTTGAAGGGGTCGTGCACCGCGCGGCACCCCGTCAGGTGCTGGTGGCAGAAGACTTCAACGCCAAATCTACGGCTTGGGGGTCCCCCCGCACCGACGTTCGGGGTGGTATTCTGGAGTCCTGGGCCTTTTCTCTGGGGTTCCAGATCCTCAACCGAGGAACCAACCCGACCTGCATCCGCTAGCAGGGCACATCTTTCATAGACGTGTCCTTCGCCACCCCACCGCTTTCGGCCCGTATCGGGGACTGGCGGGTGGTGGTGGGCATGGAGAACCTAAGTGTCCTTAGACATCGCGAACGCGTTCAACACCATCCCCCACGAGTACATAGAGGCGGCGCTCGAATTCCACAGTGTGGCCCTCTACCTCCACGCCTTCGTCCAGGACTACTTGCGAGACAGGACCGTCCTGTACGAGAATGCGAAGGGCCGCGTGCCCAGTCGTGGCCAGTGGCGGCAGGTACCCCAGGGTTCCGTACTAGACCCTCTACTATGGAACCTGGGGTACAACTGGGTCCTGCGTGGTGATTTCTTGCCGCGGATGGATCTCGTATGCTTTGCGGACGACACCCTTGTCGCGGCGAGAGCGAAGGACTGGGAGGGGGCGGTCCACCTTGCGTCGATCGGCACCTCCATGGTCGTACGACGCATCCGCCTCCTGGGGCTTGAAGTGACCTTCGAGTGGTGTTCCATGGCCCCAGACGCAGGCCCCCACCGGGGCTCCGTGCTCGTCTCCGTGTCCGGGTATATTTTGTCTAAGATTTGGAGTTCAAAAACTCCAATTTATGCGTGATTTTTTTCTTACAGTTTCTTTATGTTAAAAACATTAATTATATGATCAATTTAAAAAGTACTTTTATAAAACATTCAACTCATGATAACTTGAATCGATTATTTCGAATAATAACAAACTACCATCCTTTTTTTGCGCTTAACATTTATATGTTAAAGGTTTTATAATACTATTTTTTAAGTTTCACCACTAGCTAAAAGAATACTTTTTATCTCATATAACTTACTTTTTTATGCTTAACATAATATTAAAAAATTCTGTGTGTACAAGTTCAGTACCAAAATGGTTGTTCTCCTTTGGTTGTAAAAAAAACGGGCCTAATGCCAGGATCTAGACTATATTTTAAGCCTTAATGATAAAAATGGTAGAAAAATAAAAACGTAAGCCATGTAGGTAACATAAAATCTTAAGAATGTTACTCGCTAAACAAGCATATTAGGATATTTTCAAATTCTACATTTTGCCAAATTGAATATTAGCTATTGTCATCACGTATTGTCTTCAATATCTTCCACTGGTTTGTCCTTTCTTCGTTATTCTGTTCTTGGCATTCGCCTCACGTGCTTGAACTTCGATACCAAAAAACAATACTTTGGTTTGTTTACGCGCTTATTTTTTCTTGCATTGGTAAATTAACTTCAGACAATATAGGGCTAAAATATGTTTACTGAACCCGTAATGTGTTTACCAAACCCTCAGCTAGTCTTACGGTTGGGCTAGTTACGGTTTGCAATTTAAGGAAATGTCAGCCATAGTTTAGAACGTTAGAAGTAAGTACTTATTTTATTTATAGTAGCACTATTTCAGTATCAAGCTAAAAACAAAAGACTAACTGGTCTGGGTAACTTTTTCCAATAATAATAAATAACAAGGATACTGGAATCACGTATCACCAATAAGTATCATATGGTTTCGAAATTTCAACATAAAATAACATAAACTATAAAAGTCATTCATGAGTTGCCGCGTGTACACTTGGAAATGAATCAAGTCCCTATGTTTTTGATATTTTCATGTGAATTTATTATTTGTGTGTTTTATTATTTAACCCCCACCCCCCTCTAAAAGTTAAACTATTGGATTGAAAAACCTGGAAAAATTCATGTTCACTATCATGAACGATTTTCTTCTTTAAAATTCATGATAAAAAAAGGAAGCGATTGAAATAACAAAACATAAAAATTTCAATCGTGAGGACGGGTTTAAATTGTCGAGTGTCTGGAATCCTGTGGTTCGTATGTGTAAAACCGGAAATAATCAAAAAAGTGTCGTGTCGTGATCCGATACTGTAAGTGTTGTGTGTCGAAAACAGTTTCGAGTGAATAGTGAGAATGTGAACAGTGGTACGGGTATCGAACGCAATGAAAGACTTCGTCGGAAGGTAGACCGATATGTCTGTCAATAACAGCCTACCCGCAATTACTTCAGTTACTCCGTGATCATGGCGCTTGCAACAGTGCCGAAATATCGGAAACTCGCTAAAAACAAGGACATGGTAACAATCCCGTAAATAATTTATATTACTATGTATGAATAGAAAGAATGCTACTGGTCAGAAAATCATATATACTTACTCTAAACAAGTATAAATAGGATAAAATGAAAATGGAAACAATAATAAAAATAAAAAGATACATACGGCCAACTAAATCACTGATAGATAAATAACTTGCCCGAAACCAAGTAGAATGAAAGAGAGAAAAAAACGAAAAATAACTCTAGAGAAAAATTTTACCTAACCTCATTTTACGCCAAATCGAAATACCCTCATTCTGCCAAGTCATGGTTTCCATTACACGCATTACTGACAACAAATTGAACGCTGAATTTGAAACGATAAGTCACAATTTTGAGTTTACAGCACACAAAATGTTAATGAGTTTCACTTATCGCATTGTCCATAAAAAGAGGGTGCATCTTCATCATAAAAAGTTGTTGTCATCTGTAGCCGAGTAGTAGCTCCTTAGTTTGCCTAAGAAATATAATGTAAGTTAAGCATCTTTCGCAATGGCCCAAGTTAAACAGCTAAAAGTGAAATAGATATTGACTTTTAACACTATTTAATACATAACCATTCTACTGATAAATTTATTCATGTGAATAATATTTATTGTCCGTGTCAAGCAATTAAAAAATTGAGTTCTACTAGTCTAGACTGTCGCAAGGCTAAAGAAATTTGTTTGAAACAAATGGATAGACTTCGAGCTTGCCTGTGTACTATGATAGTTTTAGAATAATTTTAAATTGTCTCCAAATCTCGTCTTGGAGCAAAAGTGAAACATAGAATGCGAAGTATATCAATAGGCCGACCAACTTCTGAAGCCGTTGTAGACGATGGATTGTCACTTTATTTCCGATCTGATAGGCCCAATCAATGTCAAATGCGGCGTAGTTTATAGGTGGATGTGGGGGTGGATTTTTAAATGAACAATGTAAGTAGTTATATATATCTCATGCTATCGTACTCAAATGTATGTTCTTATTAATGTAGCTACTTGCTATACAATTAAAAAGAACATCTCCCCAAAATAAAATTACGTTTCAGTAAGTAGCAACTTAAAGGATGAAAAATGAACTACATAATTAAACACAAAATTTTAGTTTTGAAATATGACTATAATAATTTCGGCAAATAGACAAAACTAGTATACTAAAATCACAAGCAAACTTCGTATAAATGTTAGAGAATTTACACTGCAAATAATAAACAAATGCACAGAGAAACAATAAGTATGCATACGCTGCGCTGGTTAGCCGGTCGGGCGACCAGTTGCTCAATATTCATCCTAGCTAGCTCACGTTCACCACAGATATTGCTGTTTCGTCAATCTGAAGGATTATGTTCACTGCAGCTGCGCTATTTACTAGGTACGGGGTTTTCGTTTTGCGGAACCGCTTCCAAATCCCGCTTTACATATTGTCGAATTGAAGTCGGCGCGCCAGCGACATACATACGTACAGGTAAATTAGCAGAAAATTTGTGCTACTTTTAAACTTTAAAACGAATACAATTTAAGTTGATTGCTAGTAACAGGCTTAAATTTTATTGCTATTTGTTATTAGGGGTGTCTTTAAAAGTCGAGATGATTTCCTAATGGTTTTTGGACAAGGAGCTCTAGAAATAGTGGGTTTATTTGAACTGGAAAAAATATGTAACATAGTGATCTAGTAATAAGAGTTAAGGTGTCAGCCTACTAATACGACACTGCTCCAACACCTCCCTAAACTAAGGCGACTGCATGAGTCCACGCAGCAACAGCTAGCAGGCACCCACCTATTTCACTTTTAGACACAGTTCGTGGTCTCTTTTTTTATAAAATTTTCCTACTTCTTCAATAAGTCTTCCTTTATTCATAATGAATACATACCGTCAATACGTGCGACAACGCTACTCAAGAAATCGAACGTGCGAATTGATTGGTAGATGTGCTGCTCTTTAGATGTACTTTACATTGGCAACATAAGTAAGCGGACAGCTCTCGTTGAAAGTAAGCGGTCTACGCGGTGTCCGCGCGCTGACTATTAGTACTGCTGCAGCTGGGTGCCTGATAGCTGTCACCGAGTGGACTGCGAGCAGTCACTTTAGTTTAGGGTCGTGATGGAGCAGAGTCGTGTTAGTGTGTTAGACCTTCAGTCGAAAATAATTATTTCATTAGTGCAGTTTGAATCCAGTTGCATGGGAATTACCATGTTACAACATTTTTTTCTGCAGTTTTTCATAACGGTCTTAGAATATTTCATGTAAAGCTACATATGCCACCTTATTGAACTAAAGTTAGTAAGCATACATACAAATAACAAAACGTGAAATAGCCATGAAGATGTGTCAATTTAGTAGGGGCTCCAGCAATTGGTTTATCCCTGTCATATCCGATCTCAGCCCAACTTTATACGAACTCAACAAAAACGTGACAGGACTGCGTACTTTCACTGCAGAACCGTTTCTACGCATACCAGCATATGACACTTTTTTGCGAGCCGCAATTTGCGTTCTTTCTTAAAATATTATACAAACGTAAAACCTTTTCGCCTTAAAACTTTTTGCTCTTTCCTTATCCTAGAATTTACTATTCTGTGATCGTAACAAGCACATCGCAGCGAATGGTCGATTTAAAAAGGCCGCGTCATTAACTTGGTTTCCCTTATGGTTATTAAAAAGCTACGTACTATCATCGTGATGTCTGAGCACAAAGAATGAAAACGGCCGTTATGTGAAAAAATAAAATAAAATATTTTTTTTAAACCAGGTTTTATTTAAATGCGCTAAAAATAATATAAGAAAATTTTCTAGTAATACTTTTACTATAAACTTATTAATTCACAATTAATATAATATAAAAGCTTTACTTGAGATTTACTTGTGTAGACAAACAAAACTTAAATCTGGTCTGTAAAAACTTAGTCTGCCATGTTTTTAAGTCCGCCATGTCTGATTTAAGTTCACGTCACTTTATTTGTCGAGTTTTCGGCGAGTCGTAAATGTCATTGTAAAATTTTGTGTGAAACCTTGAACAGTAGCGCCATAACGGACGTAACGAGAACTAAAAATCAGTATACATTTGACAATGACATTTCGCACTCGCAAACTATTCGAATTCGGTGCTTAGAGTACTGCTAGCTACAGCTAGCTTAAAAAGTTACTTTACGATACATCGTAAAGTAATTTTTTAATCATTATAGTACACTTTTATTTTTTAATTTATTAAATTAGGCTGAATGTGAAAAAAGAGGCGCAAGTATTCGAAGTATGGACATAATTTCCCATACAATTTTCTGCCAATCGTGTTTTGTTTTCGGAATTTCAGAATAGTTTTGAAAAATACTTATTTGTTACCTAGCTAATTTGGTTTAATTTCAATATTTATTAAGAGTGAAGATAAAATAGTGGATACAACTGCATATAATTTAGGTATTAAAACACTCGAGTCAAACTATTATCGCTACTATCGATAAACAGACTCCCTTCTTTTAATACCTCTTCTTATATGGGTCATTATACGAAGTACAAAAAAACTGTTCTTTGGTGATGTTTAACTATTATTCATTGTTTTTTTTTTTCAAAATTATCTGAATTTAATTATATTTGTACAGAAATAAATAATATTTAAATACAAATTTTCTAAGCCTACTTATAAATAAGATCCTATTTACAAAATAAAAAATAAGTCACCCCCATCGCCGCCGTCAGAGATGGTGCCCAATAGGCTGGCAGCATTGCCACGTTGGATGGCAAGGCTGATCCGTTGACCAAGATAGCTGCCAGCCTTTTGATCACCAGTAACTTCGGTGAGTCTCTTTGATCTTCTTCTTCTTGTAGTGCCCTGTCCTCATCGGACGTCGGCGACCATTCCTCTGAACTTGTTCCTATCCTGAGCCATCCTGCTCAGGCTGGCAGCGTCCTCAATATTTATCCAGTTCTTTATATTGTCCAACCAGGTTAACTTTCTCCGTTCTCTACTTCTTTGTCCCTCTATCTTCCCCTCTAGTATTCTTCGCAAAAATTGATATTTATTATTTCGATAAATGTGTCCAAAATATGAGATCTTTCTTTTCTTAACTGTTTCCAAAAGTTCCAATTTTTTCTTCATTCTATGCAAAACTTCTATATTAGTTACACGGTCTCTCCACGATATTTTGAGCATTCTTCTGTAGAGCCACATCTCAAAAGCGTTTATTTTTGCCTCTATGGTTTTGTTCATGGTCCAGCTTTCGACGCCGTACATGAATACAGACAACACATAGCATTTTACCATTCTCCATCTGAGTTTCAGGTTGATGTCCTTGTTGGTAAATAACTTGTTCATTTTCATGAATGTACTTTTTGCTATCTCTATTCGCGCACGAATCTCCCTCTGGGAATCCCATTTTTTATTAAGAGTGCTTCCTAGGTATTTGTAATGTTTGACCCTATCAATTTGGTTTCCGTTAAGAGACAAACTTAGTCGAATCCACTGAATTCTTACTCATTATCATGTACTTGGTCTTGGATATGTTCATTTTTAGACCATACTTTTCCACTACAGTATTTAAGCGGTTCATGAGTTGTTGGAGATCTTTTAAAGAATGAGCTAAGATAACAGTATCATCGGCATATCGGTATTATTTATTACTGTACCGTTGACCCTGATGCCAATTTCACATTCGTCGAAAGCTTCTTGAAATAAAGTTTCAGAGTAAATATTGAACAGCAATGGTGACAAGATACATCCTTGTCTCACTCCTTTACGAATCCTTATCTCATCTGTACTTGATGTTCCTACTTTGATGTGTGCCGACTGGTTCCAGTATAGGTTTCTAATTATTCTTTGATCTTTGCTATCGACTTCAGTATTGATTTGAATATTTCCATTAATTTGTCATGCTTGACGTTACCAAATGCTTTTTCAAAATCAATGAAGCATGCATATACGTCATTGTTGAATTCTAAACTGTTCTGTACTAGAGTTTGCAATGCAACTAGTGCTTCACGTGTTCCTAATCCATTTCTGAACCCAAATTGATTTTCTGTAATGATTTTATCAATTTTGTTATAAATTCTCATATGTATAACTTTAAGAAATACTTTTAGGGCGTGACTCATCAGGCTTATCAGTCTGTGGTCTCCGCATGTCTTAGCGTTTGCTTTCTTAGGGAGCGGAAGGAAAGTGGATCTGAGCCAGTCTTCTGGTAGTGTACCCACATCGTAAATACTATTGTACGTTACAACAAGTAATTTTAAGTTGTCATTATCTAAAAGTTTTAGCATTTCTACATATATCCCATCAGGGCCAACAGCTTTCCCCTCTTTCATAGATCTTATTGCTTTTTCGATTTCTGTTTGGAGTATAGGTGGTCCCTCCATTTTGCTTCCCGTTGTTAATAAGTTTGTATCCAAATTTGCTCTCTCATCTTCAAACAGTTCCTCTATGTACAGCTCCCAAGTTTTACATTGTTGTTCACTATCAATTACAAGTTTGTTATGTAAAGTTGTTAACATGCCAGTTATCTGTTTCCTATGTGTCTTTGTAAAATCTTTAATTTTCTTGTGTAAATTGAAGCTGTCTCTTTTCTCCTGAAGTTTTTCAATTTCTTCACAGTCTTCATTTAGGCATTTATCTCTAGTTATTCTTATTTTATTCCGAATCACATTGTCTATTTCTTTGTATCTACTTCTTTGAACTGCCTTCTCTGTTCCATAGGGTCCAGAATTTCATCTGTAAACCATTCTAACTTTTTGTCTTTCTTCTTCAAACCTAAATACTTTTCTGTTGTAGTTAAAATAGCTTCTTTAATTGTATTCCAATTACTTTCAATGTTATCTACAGGCTTTTCACTTGGGATGTTACGAATTTCATTGTTTAAAGCTTTTGTGGTTTCAATTTTTACATCTACATTTTTAAGTTTTTCAATATCAATTTTCTTGTAAGTGTTTGGTTCCTTCAGAATTTTTAGTTTTAAATTTAATTTTGCAACTACGGGGTTATGGTCTGAACCAATATCCGCACCAGGATACATTTTAACATTTACTATTGCGTTTCTAAAACGTGAATTTATCATTACATAGTCAATTTGATTTCTCACAATATGGTCCGCTGTGTGTTGTGGGGATGTCCACGTGTAGAGACGTCTTGGTGGGTGTTGATACCAGGTATTAGTTAGTATCAGATCTTTTTCTACGCAGAATTGTAGCATTCTGTCACCCCGTTCGTTTCTATCGCCCAAACCATAGCTTCCCACTATCTTAGCAACTGCTCCTTTTCCGATTTTAGCATTCATATCTCCCATTATAATAACCATGTCTTGAGAATTGATGCTTTCTATTAAATCTTCTAGTTCTTTGTAAAAAGACTCTAATTCCTCATCTGTACTTTGCGCTGTAGGCGCATAGACCTGTATAATACTTAAGTTGAAGGGTTTAGCATTAAACTGCAACAACATACATCTGTCTGAGTATGGAACAAAACTGGTTACAAACTTGGCAAACTCCTTCTTTATCATAATACCAACCATGTAATGGTGGTTTTTCTCAGCTGTTGGCTTGCCAGAATAGTATAAAGTAACGTCTTCCTTATCTACTCTACCATTGTCAGACCATTTGATCTCACTCAGTCCTAGAATACTAACTTTCAGCCGCTTCATTTCTTGAACGGTGTTTTCCAGTTTTCCTGCCTTAATTAGGCTTCTTACATTCCAAGTGGCAATCAATAGTTGTTCATTTTTCTTTCTTCTTGACAATGGCATGGTTTCAGTTATCGCATGTTCTTCTCCGGTTACACATTCAACATCGGGAGACCCGGTACTCTCCCGACGCCGGGCGCTAGCCGGATTACTGGGCAAAATATTTTCGTTGGTTGTGCTATTCATGTTGTTTGAGGATAAGTTCGAGGTGGTGTTCTTAGGGCATCTATATGTGCAGTAGCACCCCATGTCTTTCTGCACTGCTATTTTTTGAGGGCATTTAGTCCTCAAGGCTTGCTAAGCCTCCTCTGACCGGTTGCCCGGCCAGGGTAGTGGTTATACCGCCACTGACTCGGTCGCTAGAGCCCCGTCTGTTATCCAGCAGGGAGCACCACGGCAGCCTTTTGGTTGCCGCCGCCATACGGCACGTGCAGGAGGGGTTGACATTTGGGTCGGATGAACTGTTATTTCCGTTCTCCCCATACTCCCCTAAAGTCTCTTTGATATTTCCCTAAAAAAGGAACGAGCGCTTGGACCCCATGGGCCCATGGTCTCAACACCAAACGGCACAAATATTATAGTTCTCATTGAGAGCTGAATATTTGCGCCGTTTAGAGCATTCAGCAGAGTCCGCCGCCGCACCCGCAGCAAGGGAGGTGCTCTCTGTGTGGCACGGAGCAAGCGTATCCGCGCAAGTTGCGTCCCACACAAGAGGGCGACCCTGCTTCCACGGAATGAGCGTCATTCCGTCAGGTCTCTTGCCATCGTCACGAAAGATGCCGCTAGGCTCAAGGACCGCTGGCACGTTGACTGCGACAAGAGCTCTGCGGATGACGTCATTGATGCAGGCGTGGCGGGAGACTCGGCCAGCGCTCATTTGGCATGAAAGACCATGGTGACCCAACTCACCGACGCGAGCACCGCAACGACAACGGTGGGGATGATTCGTCTTGACACCAAGTCGAAGCGATATTGCCAGAGACAGAGTGCTCTTGTCAAGCAAAGTCCCGATACTGGCTGAAGGTAAAGCTTGCAGCCAGTAGCCAGACTCTGCCTGAAAGACCGCTAGTAGTCGAGCACGCTCAGTGGCGTTTTCAGAAGAAGCTAAAAGATCACTCTGAAAACGCAAACAGAGCGGCTCGTCCCACTGTCTCTGAGAAGATAGAGAGGTTGGTGGATCCATTCCCGGGCATGCCCTAGACCAAGCGTTTCTAGCCTCTGCAAGGTGAGCCAACTCCACTACACCCAAAGACGGGCATAGTATTTTACTAAAGAGCTCGGCTGTACCATATGCAGAAGATAGAAAAGCGGGAAGGGCAATATGGGAAATATGATGAGTACCTAGACCTCCGAAACGAACAGTTTAAAATTTTGGAGAGTGTCTCTCTGAGCGAATTGTCAATAATTGCCAGCTGTCCTGGAAAAAGCCAAAAATGAGTGCTTCGTAAAAAATATATAAATTTTGGGGCGAACGCACAAAAACGAAGTAAATATAAAGCCATGTGCGGGTTAATTTTCAACATTTTTTCGGAGGAATGCTGGAATTTAGAAATTTGTTCATTAATAAAAATAGGAATAGCATCATCAAAAATCGGGGAACCTAAGAGACGGAGTGATTTATTATCAAGAATTTTGATATTAGGAGCTAAAGCCGAAAATTTTGTGACAATATGTTTTAACTGTTCAGGTGAAAATTTTGATTCTGGAATAAATAGCTCACATTTTGGAAAATTTAAATCAAGGCCAATACTTTTGAATTTATCGATAATGACGTGAAAATCTGAGAGAACCGTTGAAATATCGCCAGCGATAGTTCCGTCGTCAAGGTACCATACATTAAATTTAGAATTTAGCGAATCAATAATGGGTTGTATAGCCAAACTAAAAATAGCGGGACCAAGAGGATCGCCTTGCTGGCAGCCAACTGATGAATACAAAAGGCTGTTTTTGAAAATTAATTTAGTAGGTTTGCTGTAACATTGCCAAAGATAGTTATAAATAGAAGGATTTTTTTGTTGAATTACTGATAGCAAGGCACCTCTATCTACGGAGCTGAAGGTGTTCTTGACATCCACCTTCAGCACCACCTCCGCTGCGTCGAGCGACAGGAAGGTGCAAAGAGCGTGCACAGCTGCTTCACAACCTCCCTTGACACCAAAACCAAGCTGAACCGGTTGGAATTCAGCTGAAACTGTCGGTAAAATGTGTTGACAACAAATTTTGGATGCTAAACGGCGAAAGGTGGAGCCAACAGCTACAGGGCGAATACCACCATCTTTTTTCTTTAAGGCAATTAAGTTGGCCCCGTAAAAGATATCAGTAATATCTTCAGGAACTTCACCGGATAGCATCAAATTAACCAGAAGAGTGATATTATGTAATACGACTCTGCCAGCGTCACCGACAGAGACGCAAAGAAGGTCTTTTAAATGTTGTGGAGAAAGCCCATCTAGACCACTGGCAGAGCCACTTTTAAAAGAGAATATCGCATCTAAAATTTGCTTATCTTTAGGTATGAAATGAGCATGTGTTGGATCAAGTGGCGTAGGTAGAAGCAGATTTGGTGCTGGAGGTGGGTGCTTGTCTTCAAGAGCACTAAGTGTCTCCTGGCAGTTGATGGCGACAACATCATTACTGAACAGGAGGTTGGCAGCTCCTCGGAGATCACCATCGCTAATTTTGGATTCTATTAGTTTTACGGATTTATTAGAATTTAGAGGCCGAGAGGGAGGAATAACAAGAGAATAAACCGACGGATTTAAGCGGCAATTCTCCTTTACTTTTTGCGTCAATGAAGTACAAATACTGTTTTGGTTAACATGTAAAATTCTATAGCTGAACGTTAGGAGTTCTGCCCAGCTCTCAGACGTGTTTACTCTTACCACATGCTCAATGCATTGTGATAAAGAAATAGCGACTGAAAGCCGTGCAGAACGTGGAATTCTTTTTAAAACAGGAAGTGAACTTTTTAGATTTCCAAGAATTTGCCAAAGAGGTTGGTTTCCCGAATTCAAAGATACTGCTGGCACAGAGGCAGGGGATTTATATACCCTACCAATGTGTATATTTAAGCCTCGGTTTCCTTTAAAAAACCGAGGTTGGGAGCACTTAGTACACTGAACTAGTTGCACGTCGTCACTGCCAGGGATTGAATTTGCAGACATGTGAAAGATATAGCGTCAAGACGAATAATAACACTAACCAAACAAAAAGGCATACGAAATAAACATAAAAAACATAACACTTAAAAAGTAATCACAACACATTATAACAAACTATTTCATAATGTCATTTTGATATTGATTCGGCACGTCACCAGTCACCACACGTTCGTTGATAGGCTGCCGGAACAACTTCGAGCCTCCTATTGGCTAAGTAATGATGGGCGCCTAGCAACAGAAGAGGCTCTATGAGGCGTCCTTGGAAACAGCCAACATCAACAATTTCAGAAAATTTTCAGTTTTATTTTATGTTTATAAAATCCAAACATATAACATTATATATCTTGCCCACATGCATGGACACACAGAAAAGTCTTGTCTACAGATATACGGGGTACTTTTTTCCGATTACTGTTGTAAATAATTTTAAATTTTTAATTATGATGAGACGAGACGTATGTGATGGGATGTGTCTATGTCTTTTTAACTTAACTTTCTCTTTAACTATTTATAAGTTATTTCCAAAGCTGCAGAAATCTACTTAGTACATTATTGTGTCTATTTACCAAAAACATAAAAAATTCAACCATACCTTATCTGCCAATTTGTAAAAAAAATCAAAACAGAAGCGTGGTCATACTCCGTGAACTGTTCTAAACACATTTTTCGCCAGAAAAGCTGGGAAAAAAGTTATATTACACACTTGAATTAAAACAAACTCACAGTATCTGTTTTCACACATCCCAATAAACATCATAAGATAGTAGTTTATTTTTTCTTATTAATATATTAAAATTTATAGCCGTTATACAGGTGTTATAAAAAATTAAATCAATACCGTGAACTACTATTTTCACCCAACAAAAAAATTTTAAGTACTGAATTACTGCTCTTATTACCTACTTACACTGCTTTCTGCTGTCAGTTCAGTTGTGTGTGCTAACCAACAAGGAGGTTATATACTGTGAAGTTTTATTCAAAAAATATATGTAATATACGTTTCTGATAAAGTTGGGCCCGTCAATTCGGTTAGGGATTTTTTTGGTATGTAGTAACGTATATACTTTACCACCATAGTTCATAATTAATACCATGGGGACTTATTTTGGTTGTAGTTATAAATTAATATGTAACTTTTAAAACCACGACGACGTAGCATGATTTTATAAATGATTAGTCAATTCCGTGATCGTCATTACTGTGAACTTGTTGTTCACAGAAATTTTTGGAGTTTACTCCTTAAGAATCGATTTGCATATATAAGGGGCCTGGTATGAGAAAAATGTGAGGAGTAAAATCTATCGATGAATGACCTCGTTACGTTTTTGGTGCGCATCCTATGTCGCGCAACTTTGACAAACAAAGATGACGGATTGACATTAATAAAATTTTTAAAATCTGAACTGAATTTAGATATTGGTTCTGATTGAGCAACAATGGGGACAACGAGGTATGGTAAAACCATTGATGCGGTATTTTCAAGATTCGTGAACCACGTATCTACGAACGTCCATGTGTCTTATTTTAGTTACCATAAACCACTTGTCACTGTAATTAATAATGCAGACAATGTTGATTTAATTAATATTTAAAAAAATGATAATAGTCTGATAATAATAATTACATAATTTATCAACATTCCTAATGATATATTTAAGCACATCTGAAATTGACTATTGTAAAAAGTTTAATGTAAAATATTTCGTCGATTAGTTATAATAAATGTATATGAAATGAATAAATATATATTTATAAATATATATTATTTTCATTAATTTGTTAATTTACCCTTTCATACAGTATCAATCTTTTTTAAGTTAAATAAACTCTTTTTGAGTCTGGTTAGACTTAAGGAGTAAACTCCAGTCGTGCGTCGGAGCCGACACACACAATTTTTTTTCGGTATTTAATACAAACACTTTTGTATGGCATTATTCAGAGTCTGGTCATGGAAAAGAACTCCATACGGTGTAGGTAGCTACTTAAAAAGACATAACGATCGTAAAAAGACATAAAATTTTGATTTTTGTCACATTTTGCAAAAAATGTCCTCTTGGTTAGGTTAATGCCAATAAATGATATATGTATTAATGATGATGATATATATATATGATTAGGTCAATGGAGAACATCCACCTTTTCAGAATAGCTTTACAAAACCTATCAAGGCACGATGAAAGTTCATCAAATTGTTTAGGCAATAGAAAACCCAGATTATCTTCAAGCCAGGGGATCGAGTTGTTTGGAATGTCATTTAGACATCACTTCTCGTCATTTCAGGCTGAAAAAATGCAATCACCAATACAATTATTACAAGCAACACAGAAAATGAGCCTCCTATACCATCACGCTCTAAATTAAGTGTTGATGAAAATTATTCTGATAGGTAAAACAAAATTAGGCCTCTGCGACAAAACAGGGTAAATTTTTTGGCTGTTGAATATACCCAGAACATTTTAATAAGAGAGTTCGCACATTTTTATCATATGATGACTTCAGTGATTCTTATAATTTAGTATCACAGAAATGACGTTCCTACTAAATATCATTTCCGTGAACAAGAACGTTTGATTTTTTTTATTGTCTTTTGAAATTTTTGATCAAAATAATGTTTCATAATTTATGTTATCTTGGTATAATTCTTTTCGGTAGAACATTTATTATTATCATAACTGGATTATACTTCAATCATTTCAGTGAAAACGTGCGTCAATTCTGTGAGACTTAAAAATGATTTTTCATGTTTTTACGTATTAAACGTAATGAAAATTCTGTTTTCTGTTGTGATAATGGTATTTGATTATATTTTGCAGAAAATAAATGTTTGAAACCCAAAAAAATCCTCACTTTAATTTTTGTGATTTAAAAAAAGGCCTTTTCGCCATTTAAAAAAACCCATATGATAGTCTCATAAACTACTATTAAAAATACTCATACCGTATTTCAAACATTCACAAACAAAAATTTTACAAAGAAAAATGCTAAAAAAACCAATCCTAATTTATAATTTTGTGAACATACGAGCAGAGTAAAAAACCAAGCCCAAACAACAATCAAAATCTATCTCTGATTTGTTGTAATAATGTGTGCTACAATATTGTAATAAATATTGAAGTAATAATACTTTTTATTGACATACACATCACAGGACATAATAAGACACAAAACATGACCGTGAAAATCTACACAATAGGCAGCATTATTGCTTAAGAGCAATCTCTTCCAGGCAACCCATGACAGCGAAATAAATAAGAGGAACAATAACGGAAATGGATTCATACCTAGTTAAATTTGACTTAAGTTAAAATTAAAAAATAACTATTTGTCAAAATTTTACAAAAATTTGATGTATTTGAAGTTTAACTATGGATTAAACAACGCGGTTCTGTGTTAAATTGTTATTTTTTAATTTGCAGTTTTTTTTTAATTATTGAAAAAGAACCTTGTGTTGAACATGAATTTCACTCATTTAGCTATCGATTTCGATGATGCCTCCTTTATTGTTTCACTTAATAATACTTAAAATTGAAACATATTACGATTCAGACGGACTTGGTTTTTTTTCATACAAAATTAGCAATCTCCTTTGCAACGAGACTATCAAGCTTTTCGTTAATAAATTCACCTCAATTCCTGCAAATAAATTCATAAAATATAAACTTCGCTCCATCAAAGAGTTTCTATCCTAATAAAGTCATAATCGAGTGAAGGCCGCTTTGAATATCTCACAACCTACCTAGTAAATACCGCAAAAAATCATGAAGGAAAGCTAATTTAGTTTGAGCCGGGTTGAAGCAAATGTAATTTTTTCGGCACCTGAACATCGGTCATGGTGGCGATGCGATTCGTCTTCGTTAACGACAAGCCTAACGTATTCTCGCCGCGAGCAGCACTCGTCAAGAGAGAAAAAATGTTTGTGTACGACAGGGCTGCCGAACGATAAAATAATGTAATTAGTAAAGTACCTAATGATAAAGTGATTGTTGTGCCTAGTACAAAGAACACTTTGATGACCGATCAATGCACATCATTTCATTTATTTATTAGTATTATATCTACGATATACTTGTAGTATACATAGTATCCAAGAACTCTGCTTACTTAAGGATTTTGTTTCGTGTTTTTTTTTTATTTTCACTTATAACCTCACTGAACTTGCGGTACTTATAATAATAATAATATAGCTTTTATTTTTCGCTTACACATTTTGACATTTAAACTATTTATAGATTTATATTATTTATTGGTGTAAGGGGTCACGAAAAATACCTCACGGGATCCAAGCCAACCTCACCTGCCTGGGGACCAAGAAGCAGCTACTGGAATTGGAGGAAGAATTGAGAAGATGCGTTGGAGTGTAGTAGGATTATCCGAAGTGCAACGAGAGGGTGAGGACACGATTATCCTTAAGTCCGACAACCTGCTCTGTTCCGAGAGGGCGAAGATAAGTGCCGAGGAGGCGTCGCGCTTATTGTCCACAAGTCTCTCGTGAACAGCATTATACAGATCGGAAGTGTGTCGAATAGAGTGGCCTAATACTCATAATCACCAAGCTGTATTTGCTGAAGTTCCTACAGGTTTACGCACCGACCTCGACATATCCCGACGAGGAAGTAGAAGCAATGTACGAGGATATATCTCGGGCAATGCATGCTTCTAGGACTCACGACACAGTTGCCATGGGAGACTTCAACTCAAGGCTAGGTAAACATGGCGATGGTGAGTTGAAAGTGCAGCAATTTGCAGCAATTTGGAGAATCCGGAACTACCGTGGTCAAATGGTAGCCAATTATATGGAGAGAGTCTACATGATGAAATCTTTTTTCAAGAAGCTCCTGCATCAAAAATGGACTTAGGAAAGTTCAGATGGCGAGACAAAAAATGTGGTTGACTTCATCATGTCAACATCATTTATTTACACGGCTATTCAATAATGTCTCAGTGATGAACTCGTTTACCACGGAGAGCGATCACCGAATTGTACGAGGTATATTGAATCTAAATGTAAAATCCGAAATGTATCACTGATGATGTCTACGCCCCGCCCTGAAGCCATTCAGATCCATCTCCGAACGCTTTCAACTCGAACTGCAAAATCGCTTGATTGCCTGGAGGACTGCTTGGATGTGGACGCATACAACGACAGGTTCGTGAAAGTGCGTGCTCCTTTATGAGATTAGTGTCGCTCTCAAACAGCTAAAAAACAACAAGGCACCAGACGAAGACGAAGTTACAGAGGCTATTCATCTCCGTCATAATCGATGACACATCGCCAAAGGCATGGCAAGACGGCATGGCGATACTCTTCTTCAAAAAGGGTGACAGAACCAAAGTGAAGAATTATATACCCACCACGCTCCTGAGCAATCATATTTTTATAGTAATAACATTCTTCATAGTAAACAATTTGGTTTCACAAGGGGTCGCTCAACAACCGATGCCGGTGTTGAGCTTGTACAGCAAATTTTTAATGCCTGGGAGAACTCGCAAGATGCATTAAGTGTATTTTGCGACTTATGATTTTTTTTTCAAAAGGCTTTTGATTCCGTTTTTCATGAAACATTGATCAGGAAACTTCACCACTATGGATTTAGAGATACCACTCTGGATCTTAATAATAATAATATAGCCTCTTTATTTCCATAATGTACAAGTAATAAATATCATAGAATTATTCGTAAGTACATGCATGAAATAATAAAATATTACAACGATTAATACTATAAATTAGATTACAATTAGCATTTTAAAATTTTCATTTCATACAATTGTCAAGTAATAATAATAATAATAAAATTCAAATTCGAAATGATAATTGAATTTCGAAGTAATTAATAATTGTATGTCATTATGGACCCCACAATGAGTAAAAGCCTCCTCCATTTCGCTCCACGTCTGTCTGTCCTTTGCTTTTGTAGTCCAATTTTCACCAGCCTTTCTTATTACTTCATTAACCCACTTTTCTCTCGGTCTACCTCTTTGCCTTTTATTTGTAGGTCCCCGCCAAGTAGTCACTCTGTGTGTCCATTTTTCCCTATCCATTCGTGCAATGTCACCCGTCCATTTCCATTTTAGTTTTAGAGAATGTTCCAAAGCATCTATTATTTTTGTAGTTTTTCTTATTTCTGTGTTTCTTTTTCTATGTTTTCGCTGTATGTTCAGTTACTCTGGATCTTATTGTATCTTATTTGAGTGATAGGAATAGGTCGGTTAAGATGGGAGTTCCGCAGGGCTTGATCCTTGGTCCTTTCTTATTTTTAATTTATATCAATGACTTGCCCTATTTTGTAAAGGATAACCACGAAATAGTATTGTTTGCGGATGACACTTCACTTTTGTTTAAAAATAAACAAAGGTGGTGGAAGTAGCCCACAAAATCAATAATTCGTTTAGAGGTCTTAGTGTTCGCTTTTACAATAAAGTTCCAAGCAATATTCAAGAGTTAAAACAAACAAGACTAAATTTAAATCGACCATTAAAAAATCACTTGTTAAGAAAGCATATTATAAAGTGTCTGATTATATTACAGACAAAAATGCTTGGGTATGAACTGTTCCAACCATTCCAACGGGTATTTCTATATGATTTCAATTATGTGTTGACAATACTATAATTAAATTTGAAAGCTGTTTATAATGTTGATAACTTAAGGAAGATTATCAGACTGTTTAAGAATATTTGATAGACAAAACGGCGTGGTCGTGATTTCTCCATTGCTTTGTTTTTGTAATTGTTTGTGTTTGGTTTGGTGTCCTACAGGTAAATGACCTTAATTTAAGTAAATATGTTGTAGTTAGTATGGGTAGTTATGGGTAGTCATGCTCTCTTAATAGTCTCTTCGGCGGTGTCGTGTAAGGCGGGTCGTTACGTTCCCTAAAATATGGTTGAGCGAAGCGATGGCTGTTTCAAGCGTCATGCTCGTGAACGGGTGCTGCCAGCGAAGATGAGTCTGTCCTAACTTCCTTAATATTGAAGTTAATGTTTAGTCACACTTAATATAAATAATACTATTTGTATTGATACTGTATGACACAGCAATCAAAATGCAGGTAAAAAATTAATGTATATTTAATAATTATGTAATGAAAGGTGACTTCATGAATTATCTCCGAAGTCATTTTTCAATTTGACGACTCTGTAAATAATAAAACAGGGAGAAAAAGACAGCCCTTGCTGAGTTTCTTGCCGGTTCTTCTCAGTACAAGGTCTCCCGCCGTAGATTTACGAACCGATAGCGTAGCTTCTAGACATTCATGAGTGCTTGTAACAGCCTAAACTGAATAAATTATTTTGATTATGATTAGTCATGTCTACAATTTGTTTACGAGAGTTATAACGAACGGTCTCGCTCACAGGTTTGACGACTTCCAGCCTCCCGAACAAGCCGGATTCCGAACAGGCTACAGTACCATCTATGGATTTGGTCTACCAAATCGAAGACCGAAGAGTATAACCTGCCACTTTACTTAGCGTTTATGAATTATGAAAAAGCCTTCGATTCCGTCGAGATCTGGGGGCCATTTGTCTAAAGGGATTGCTATGGCTATCGCTATCGCTTACGATTTTATTTTGTTATTTCTGACAGCCGAAGTTTTCAAATTACCTCATTCTTTTATTTTCTTTTGTATTGGTAACACTTATATTAAACAAAATGAGCGCAAGGTATTTAAAAACCTTCGAGGGTCGAAAACAACAAAAAGAAATCGTAAGCGATAGCGATAGCCATTACGTTAGGCGATTGACCCCCTGGGCTGTGCTTCAGTCTTTCTCTTGGTGCCGAATCACTCATGTTGTAATCATTGTACAAAAATGTCCACCTTCCGAACCAAAACTCAAAACCGATACAACTTCAGCACGGTGTGAGACAGGGAGACGTTAAATCGCCGAAACTATTCCAAGCTACGCTGGAGGGTGTGATTAGACTTTTGGACTGGAGTGGACTTGGCATCAACATAAGCGGCGAGTATATGACGCACCTTCGTTTTGCTGATGATATCGTGGCCATGGCTGAGATCCTGGAAAACCTGGGTATAATGTCCGATGATCTCTGTAGAGTTTCCCAATAAGTGGATATTAAAATGAACATGGACAAGACCAAAATGATGTGTAATTCCCATGTTGTACCCACTCCGGTAAAGGCTGCAAGCTCTACATCGCGTATGTTTCCCTGTAGTTGTACTAAAACTAGGTAAGCCCAACTTACAGAAAGAGGTCAACCGAAGAATCCAACTTGGCTGGGGAGCGTTCGGGAAGCTATGCAGCATATTCTCGGCCCATTTACCGCAGTGTCGGTTTTTAATAAGTGTGTTATGTCAGTAATGACTTACGGAACCGAGACCTGGCCGCAAACAATAGGCCTCATAAGAAGGTTCAAAGTCCCTGAGGGGCAATGGAGAGGTGCCCAGCACATTTCCATTTTGATAGCAGTACCTACGTATATCTCTGGCTTTCGTTTTTTACTTTTAATTCGGTCTTTTAACTTTAAATTCATATAACTTCTTCCTATGCTTCTCTGGCAGGTTCTTATTTTGTTCAAATCGGATTTTAGAAAATCCCATGTCTCATGCCAGGATTGTACTTAGACAATATAAAATGATAGTACAACCCTGCGACTGTCACGTGGATAAAAGCCATGAATAATAATAAAATCGGCTCGAGGGACATTGTAAGTATGGAAGATATTTCTACTGAAATATTGCTGCATTTGACAACAGGTTAAGTAGCAGCATTACTGGAAAGCTGATGTATAAATCTGCGCTGACAGAATATGACAGTGACAGATGGTCAATTACAATGCTGTCTTAGCATCATGACTTTAATAATCTTTCTAAAGTTTTTCTGAGAGATTCAATTACTATCACTTAACGAACGAAATATGCCTAGCTTCTCGCACACCTGCGCAACGGAGCTTGGTACTAAATTAATTTAATTCTATCGTAATGAATTATCGGGCTACGTATCTATATAGACTCGACTATAGACGCTAAACAATAGCTTGACTGGCTATTTTTACACGTCTAAATGATTATAGAGGTTGTGGGAGACGATAAATTTGTATGTGCAGCTGATGGAACTAATTCACGAACGCTTATTTTAGCGCATTTTAGTACCAAAGCTTCGTCGCGCAGGTGTGGGAGAAGCATGGAATATTTCGTTAAGTGACAGTGTTGTTGATGGTGCTGTTGGGAGAAGCATCACTATTATCTAAACTGTTTTGTATGTATTAAAGTACTTACCAAATCAAAATAATGTATTTTAATTGTAATGTTACCAGTTTTGTCATATCTGCAATAAAATTCTACTGAGCCTTTAACTATAGTATACTTTGTTTATGCTTTAACTGCCTCTACACCAAATTATCGGCCAATGATATTTATTTACTAAAATATTGACACTCTGTTTTTGTCAAATTAGAAATTGTACACTTTTTATATAATTTATAATATCTTTACATTGCCAAATAGAAAATCGTGTCCGACACCGGCGAGAGAATGAATATGCTAATTACCTAATTGCTAATTACAAACTCGCAAGCAATTAAATAATAGTAACTTACTTTCGTTAAACCTCAGTCAGTTATGATGTTATTATGAAAATTGGCTGTCGCTAATTGCTCCGCTCCCATCGAGTTGCAATTAACACGGTGTGTAGGCAGAATAAGGAAGCTCTAACCAATTTCACTTGTGGCAAAACATCTTATCAAATTCATAAGCAACTTTGGGGATTGTTATAAAAGTTACTCTTGCTTAACTCCGTATTTTTATTGCAAGTCGCTTAAATTCAATAATTCTTAAGATGATATTAGGGAAAATGTAAATTTAAGATACATTAAATTAAAGGTAAAGTTTGAGCAAAGTCGTTGATAGCTATCGTACTAATATTATAAATGTAAAAGTTTGTCTGTTTGTCACTCAATCACGTAGAAACTACTGAACGGATTTGGACGTAATTTGTTACGCACATAGTTTATTTACTGGATTGAGACCTAGAATACTTTTTATCTCGGGAAAATGTTAAGTTCCCATGGGATTCTCAAAAAATAAATTTTCAAGTCGCGGGCGGCCGCTAGTAGATGCTTGAAAGTATCTGGGGTCTAATTGAAAACCAACGTCAGCACTCAGAGCTCTAGACTTCAGTCTTCGACGGCATAATGCTAACCTTAGATTCCAGGCAGACACTTTCAAATTAAGTTTTTCCCATTTCTTTATATCCACTTTTTCCCCCTTTCTTATTTGTTTGTAAATTTTAAAAATATTCTTATGATATTCCTACTTTGGCTAAAACTGAGTGTAGATGTGTGGTACCTTTTAAGTAAATTATTGCTACGAAAAAGTATGTATTTAATCATTAATAAACAAATCTAATCTCCCAGATTAGCTTTTTAATTTATTTCCTAAAAGCTTCCTTCGGCGACTTCGTCCACGTTGACTTGATTTTTTTTAATATAAGCGTTGCGTACTTGACCCCTAAACACTACACTTGATTTGATTAAAATGTCCTTTATAATCAAGTATCACATAATTAAAGTGTTAGCAGTGAGTTAACTGCACAACGAACACATATCGAGTTATTCATCCATAGCTACATTGTTCTACGCAAACTCCGTACAAATTATGGCAAACTATGATAACTTTCTTGAGTGGGAACAAATTTGTAGTAGGTACCTATCAAGAAGAAACTTCTTCGATACTTTGGAGAACAAAACTTTTAATGTTTTCTATTGTTGTTTATTTGTCACTACTATTACTATTGTGGTGAAGAACTATATGTTTTTCTGTTACGACAACAATCAGTTCTTTATAGAGTTCATGTAAGTGGCAAAGTTTTTTTTATCTTTTTACCATATTCAATAATAAATCACTTACAAGCTGTTTCTAAAGCTACCTTCCCCATCAATAATGTCTACTAGCAGCGAGGAAAAATCATATTTCTTTATTTTTATTATTTGTTATAGAAATACATTTTCTGTGAAAATTTTAACTCTACATTTAGATTCCTCGGATAGAACCCGGTGTCTGACAGACGGATGGTAGGCAGAGGGATAACAGTGGATTAGTAATAGGGTTTGTATATCACACAGATCGCAAAACAATGTGAAAAACACTTTAAAGCAGAAAGATATCCTTAGTTGCAAAAAATATGTTTCTGTATAACACTATTTAGCTACTTCGTAAAAAAGTTATTTTTTCAGTATATTTTATACACTGAAATCATTTAACAGAAGGTACGTAAACATGTACTTCATAATATTGAAATATAAAAAAAACAAATCTGAGCAATTTAGCTAACAAAATTTGGAGGACGCTCTTCAACGCTAATTCGCGCCACGGATTGTGAAATCTCCGAGGTTATAATTGGGTTAGCAGCTGACAGGACCCTCCGGTGGGATATGAGATAAGAAAGAGGTCAAACAAACCTTTCTCTAACAAACATCATAATAATTCTCAAAACATAACCGTTCTTTTTCCCTCACTATTACTTAGTTGATGTTTTTGTTTTTGAGAATAGCTGAAGAATGGAAGGTCAAAATTTTCTAAAATGTAAGGTTCCTTGAGTTCATTGAACAAAATGATAAGAAAATTATAGTTGAGCAGCAGCAGATATGAAAACCATAAAACAGAAAGATTATAAGCGCATGTTATTTTTTATAGAACCTCCTTTAACATAGCACTCAATAAACGAAACCGTATAGTATATTTCATTAAGTAATAATACTTATGCACGTGTGAATGCGAAACATACAATTAGACAAGTTTTAGTAGTCATATAGGTCAAAAAGACGAAGGTATTAGACTCCATCCCTCTGGAATTAATAAATCGATTAAGCTGGAATGAAGTTAAATGCACCTGTTACTTATCTAGAGATAGCATCTTACACAAAATAAATCAGCAATAAAATTTTAAATATTTACACAAAAGAACTTCATTACCAAAACAAGTACAAATGAAAAGCGTCTTCTTTCGTATTATATTCTGTAAATCAGACCTTGTCCTAAAGGAAAAATATATGGTTTGATATACACGTTGGTTTTTGGTGCGCTGTTGTATAATTGCCCTGTCAGAATGCTCAGCTACATTTGCATTCCATTTGCAAATCTTCCATTTAACGTAGCGAGGTCGAGAGTCGACCGTGGGAGCTTTTTAATTTCATATTTTTACATATAGAATGTCCTAATAACAAACGAATTTCCAGATATCTGTCAAACAAAACTTGTCGTCATTGCGAATTCTCTTGAGAACTAGAGCTTTTTCTAATAGGAGTGGGGGATCCTAATCAGGGATACTCTACGCTTAACTGGACAAAACGAGCAAGGTTCCTAAGAGTTGTTACCTCAGACTTACCGTAACATTCATTATTATAGGATAGTAAATTTTCTCCTCGAATTGGAGTACCCGCCTAGGGACTTAGCCTTATGCCTAATTTTACTGTGAAATGCACATCACCAAATAACATATAACACAACATTACTTACCCAATAGATATTGAATAGAATATTATATCAAATGCACTAAGAATACCTATAAATTATCGATAAATTGGAGATTTTAAATGATAAAACTGATGTTTTGTTGATTGTACTTCAAAAGTCCTGGTTCGATTAATCGGGGGACATCGATCATTCATCGAGAAGTGCGTAGGTATCGGCGGAGATCCCCAATATACATAGGACTGTCCCGGGTGATTTATCGCCAATGTAACGAGATGTGTGCCCAGAGACAGATAGACTGCGAATGCTGGCGCGCATACGACGAGGATACTTATGGGTGATCCCAATTTTTACTCGAATCATCATCGGGTTTCGAAGTGAGTTTTCAATTTTACTAAGCATAAAACGGATACTATACGGACGGATGTCTTGACAACTTTTATATACAAGACTCGTTACATTACTCCATCGCATCCGATTCTGAACACATCACGCTAACTTGTTGGCCTTAACACATTCCCCTACCCCGTGAAGCTCTGAAAAGATTGTTGCAGGGAGATGATTTCAAAAATTTTACTCCCGACGGCATTCCTATTCCACACTTGTTATGTTCTTTATCTACGAACAAGGACATGAGAGTACTCGACCTTTGAACCTATAGTAGAGATAAGTATCTCTAAAAGTTATTTATTTGCAGTCTCCTGTAACGTGCTTACTTTCCCGAATAAGCATTCCAGTTATAGCGGTATATTTCCTGTGAACCAGGTACTGTTAAATATAATAATATTTCTTGCTTTACAGACACAATATTATCCCATTTTTTTGATCTGATGGTTACTCATGCGTTTTCGGCTCTGAAGGAAAACGTTTAGCCACCTTTAGAAGATTACCATATCATAGCTTAAAGGAAAAACCGCTGAAGGAAGTTCGTTCCAGATCTGGCTGGAATGCAACAAAAAGAAACGCGCGTAACGCATGATGATAGAACTCCAAGCGTCCAGATGATGGGGTTGAAACTTTTCTCTGCGACGTGTGGTGTGGTACGTACTAAATAATATTCATTAATCAAGAAATGCGAATGGAGCTCTGCCTGTGTGTTGTATTTTCACGCCAAAACTGACTGACAGTCTAACTTTTGAGATATTATCAATAACTAATATCCTAAATGCTGTACTTTTTATTTTTCGGAAACACCACCCAAAGCTCTAGTGTTCATTCACATATACGACACATTATAAACTCGAGCATTAAAACTGTTAAACCATAAAATTAAAAAGAAAAGCGGAAGCAGAGAGATTATGTACCCCCCCATCCCACAATGGATTGTATGTATCCTATGTGTATGTACGTAGGTACCCAAGAGCAATAAAGAGAAAAAGCGTTTTACTGAAAATTTCAATATACCTAAGTGAATACGAACACATCTCAGACTAAATCTGATTTCAGACGCGTTTTGATATCGTATGCATGCCTCGAATGGAAGGTAGGAACTCCGGATATAATGCGCTCTCCCCGGCGAGTTGGTGCCTTTAAAGTGTCCCCGAACCGTGCCCGAGTGTTGTAAACTTTAGAAATAGTTTACTTTGACAACTACCCATGTTAGTAATCGTAACAATTTAGAATTACTATAGCCGCCATTGTGTCGGTTGAACTCCTAACGAGACGGAACTAATTTGTGTAGTTTCGGGTCGTTATAATAATTACTAACGAAAGTTACTTAGACAATGGAACAGAGGCACGATGATAACACGATTAAAACGCGATAACCCTTAACATGTTAATAAAAATAGATTTCAAGTTTACCTACTTTATGTTCTAGGTATGCGTTATGAATATGAATATTCATGTCCGTATTTTAATATTTATGGTATATTTGAATTTGATATGTTATTTCGTTGCCATAATAATCATCTGTTTAGTGTGAGACTGCATTATTATCGTATGTTGTCTACAATTTTTGGCCTTTTTAATACACGTTACTTCCTTGACATTAAAATATATCAAGAAAATTAATGGCTTGGGTCTAGGTTGTAACAACAAATCAACATTTGCTATACTCGTGAAATTATAGAGTCTTCCTGATTTACTTTGTTTTTATAACGAAACTAACATATACGAGCATTTATCAAACAACTACTTATTATTTTTACTTCATTAATCACATTAAATATTATAAAGGAGATAGAGTCAAATAGAATGACTTAACTTGAATTACACTTGTACATTACTCAATTACTTTTCAAGTAATAGAAAACCATTTCCTTTTTATTCTTGCCTTGATATAGCCAAGTCATACTACAGATTATATTGTACCTACATGATAAATGAAACGCTGTACGGTTGTCTGAACATCTGTATTTTGAATATCGTGGCATTTATATAGTGAAAATCAGTGACTTGCAATAATACAAAATAAACATTTTATTACAGGTGGTAGTACAGAGTGGTTATTTTTCTCATTTTGAAAAACATTTGAGCGACAAATATATTAAGGTTTCCCAGCAAAGGCAAAATTCTAACTTTATCTTTCCATAATCAATAACCATAACTTTCTAAGTCTTATCAAACAAGTGCACGTTAGAAATGTAAAACTATTTTTAAAATGCTATTCACAGTAGGCAGTCGTAAATAACAATTTACGATTGGCTACTGTGAATAACTTTATCGAATTGCAGCAGAATAATAAGATAAGTGACTAGTAACCCAATAAACTTGAAAGGCAAAGAGATGTCGATCTGAAGCATCCGCAATAGGGAGAAAGATAGGTCTCGGGCTTCGGTCAAAGCAAGAAGCGCCCGTGCTGCGCTCCGTCCGAGCTTGTCTGGAAATTAAAACACACTTCTCATACGTCAGGAATATAACTATGCAAAGCGTTATAATAATAATTATAACATAATTTATTTGACAAAATACAGTTCATAAGTTGATACATTTTTTAGAAGTAAGTACATATATTCTATCTGCAGGCATGTGTGCAAATATTGAAGTTAGCTATTTTGTCATCTGTCATATTTTCCTTATTACAGAAAATATTATGTTATAGACATTTTTTTTGTAACCATTTTGTCAACTAACTTTTAAACATTGTTCCAGTTTCTAATTTTATACTGTCGGGTAATTTATTATATATACATATTAACATGTTGTATACCTATTTTGCATGACATAAGCTTCACTAAACAAAATCAAAAATATGTTTTCATATCGTGTCCGTGTACGAAAGGGAAATAATTCCGTTTATGTTCGTAGAGCTTTGTTAGGCGTACCTACTCAGCATAGTAACGCCTAGATTTGTGTCATTCTCTCTCAACTCTTTTCGGGTTGGCACCGACATGAGAATTTAAATACATATAGTCTGATTGTGGTGAGTACAGAAGTCTATTTATTTATGAAAAAAATGTTTTACTCCATATTTTAAGCTATTTGGTTTGTGGCTTTGGAGTGTCATCTTTGTGTGTGGACTTGTCTATTAATAAGTCAATTACTTGATTTTCTACTGAGTCTGTATATTAATTTAGCAAAAAGGACTCACAATTATATAGACGTTTTATTATAGGCTACATTATTATGCCTATACCTACCTACCTATGCATCATTGACAATTTGATATTGGATGGGTCTAAAATATTGAAAAAAAATACAACAGTGTTAGATTTCCAAACCTAATTTGTTTTGGTTTTGTACGAAGTAAATGTAAATACGTACTTACCTAGATACATTTTGATGTCTTAAATTTTTCTTACATTATCTGCGCTGTGGCTTACAAACATCTATTGTACAGCTAACAAAGGCCGTTTTCAAGACAATAATTCAGTCTACCATAGCTTTGCCACTATAGTATTGAGATGCGAAGACAATTGTCTGCCATCCGCGAAATAATCATAAATTTACATTGCGCGGTGCTCGGGACTTTTTCAAGAGGGGAGTAACTTGTCCCATTTCCAACGGTAACGCTATTTCGTCGAGTTTATGTCGCCCTTGAGGAAGCGTTTTTATATTACCTACTCTTATTTTCTTCGATCATTCTCGAAAATCTATTAAAATAGACATGCTTAAATTGACTATCCAGTCACAAAATATATTTCTAAATACGTAATCTATGTTGTCCAAAAGAGAATTTTAAAGTTTGGGTGTCTGTGCTAACGATTGCAGTTAAACTAGGTAACTAACTTACATGGTCAACTATTACATTACTTACTTACTTCACAAGCACGAGTCAGGTTTTTTTGACTGTCATAATATTGAAAGGAGCCTTGATGACCTCTTTAGTAGAGAAGACTGAAAATCATTTTTATATTGAAGACTGTATATGTATATACTTATCTCCTCTTCTTTTCGCTGTATTAATTAACTCCGTTTCAAACAATATTTCTTCTTCCTACCACCTATATGCAGATGACTTACAAATCTATCGCCAAGCTCCTCTTGGTCAACTTGGTGATGCAGTGCAGGCTACAAACAGTGATCTACTTGTGATTTCTGAGTGGAGCAAATCTTTTGGGTTGGAAATAAATCCCTCCAAAACAACTAGCATAGTAATTGGATTAGCTCTAGAATGTTAGATAGAGTGGACTGGCAGTCACTACCCAACATCGAAATTGCTGGAAATCTTATCCCTTTTAGCACATCGGTAAAAAACCTAGGATTAACGTTTGATAACTGTATGAGTTGGGGTCCGCAGATGCAAGTGGTCAGTCGCAAATTGTATGCTTCAGCAGCATCACTTAGGAGACTCCGTAATTTTCTGCCCATCACCACCAAAATTGCCTTAGCACAGTCTTTATTCCTTCCTATACTTGATTATGCCGACGTCTGCTATCTAAATCTCACGGAGGACCAGCTTAACAAACTTGAGCGACTTCAAATTTTTTGTATCCGTTTCATATTTGGCTTGCGCAAATATGATCATGTTTCTCAATTTCGTTCACAGCTCAAGTGGCTACCTATTCGCCTTCGCCGGAATACTCATATCCTTTCTCTTCTTTACAACATATTGTTCAATCCCAAGTCCCCGCGCTATCTCAAGGAAAGTTTTAATTTCTTGCATAATTGTAACACGTTATCTTTAAGATCATCAGAAAATCTTGCTCTTATGACTCCCGTGCACGGCACAATCTTATATATGTATGGTGTATGTATGTATATACTAATATATTATATAGTTTACCAGCGATTTACACCGCCGTCTCTCCCACTTCCTTCTAATCCTCTCCATCCAAAGGTTGCCTGGAAGAGATCGCTTTAAGCGATAAGGCCGCCCATTGCATCACGTGTACTAGATGGTTGTGTACTTAATGTTCAATGTTTTTTTTGTGGTGTACAATAAAGAGTTTTTGTATTGTATTGTATTGTATTGTATTGTATTGTATTGTATTGTATTGTATATGTACCTTATTCTTATTTGTTTCCAGCCGTTCACTTTTGGGGTCACAAAGCAATGTGGCAAACATACATAAATTAATCGTCGTGGTATGCACCTAGTGGAGTAAACACAGGGAACTAAACTAAACTAAATTGGTACGCGAACATATTTTGCTAGCCATTCATTATTAAGAAACATTGTTCAAATAAATAAACGAATAAAAATAATGAATAAATATTTCAATCAGTCACAGCAATCAACCTAGCCCCGAACAAAGTAAGCACGAGGCTTATGTTATGGAATACTAGAGTAACTAATAATGATACATTAAAATTATACATATAAATGTATATATTTCTACGTAAATGTATAAACGCCATGGCTCGTTCATGATATAACCGGCCGGCCGGTTCACTTGCCCCACCGGTATCGAACGCAGGACCTCTGAGAAGGCGACTCCTTGAAAACCGGGGTGATTTCACGCACACCACGGAGGAATACTATTTTATTCATATGTTTTCTTACCCAATTTGTTCTCGTAGAGTCTGGAGGCGATTAGTTCCCTCAACCGGCGCACCTCATTGTGGACGCGGTCGCCGAAGAGACACGGCGAAAACAGCGGTATCATCTCCACCGCTATTATCCCCATGTCACTCATTATGTCCATAAATGGATTCTGTAATTTATAACACACAACGCACTTATGTGCAAATGGGTAGATCAATCGACTGACAGCTCCGTTTAATCAGCAGCCGTGCTATTCTGTAAGGACAAGCTCGCTTTTCACCGCGGAATTCGCCTGTGTGTATTGAAATTTATTTGAAATTTGTGTTCTTATTTTAAATCACACCGCTGATTACGAGGTGAAAAGTGAGTTCGTTCCTAAATAAAACCGTGGGGCACGTCAATTGTCTACAAATTATCGACTTAATGTGCGATAGAAGAATAGTTTAATTCGTCGTTAGGCAGTTGGCCCGCAGACGGTGAGGAAATTACTATTTTCTTGCTCATGGAAATTCCAATAGTTATACACTCCATGTAAATAAAAGAGATGTTTCAACTAGTTTATCGTTGGATATTCACACTGCTGGCTGGCGAGGAATCGTTTCACTGCTCGTAGTTTGTCTTTAATCGACAAAACATATGATAAAAGTACTACTCGCTCACCACTATGAAACCCTAAAACTCGCTTATAATCGAGCTTGCTAGCTTGTTTCCACATTCTAGCCCTACTTATCAGACGTCCATCGTTGTCGGTTGAACAACTGCCTAATTATAGTGTAACATTACAAAACAAACATTTTAATCAACGATTGTAGACAATTGACGTGCCCCACGGTTTTATTTTAGTCTAGTCTATGCATATGTTTATAATTCCCACGACTGTATCTATTTTATTATTTTTTGGTTTTTAGTGCATTTATCTTAAACATTGCAATGTATGTTTAACATAAAACCGTTTAACTTAAAAAGTTTTTTTACCTATTTTTATTTTCTAGTTTTTAGTTTTTATTTCGCATTTTGTTCCCACGAGTAATGGACATTTAAACGGTCGACCCCCCAGAGGTCCAATAAAGGGGCAAGGCTATGTACAACAAGATGCGCCTGAGTCTTGAGGGGAAAACGCTAACGACATATCATTTTTATCCACCCTAATGCCATACAGTTCTCGGCGCGTTTTAACCTTTCACCTTAACTTGGGTGGTGTACCGCTAACGACGTATCATTTTTAGCCACCCTAACGCCACACAGTCCTCAACACGATACAAAATCTTGACTTGGGTGGTGGATTCAGGCTGGATTAATCAGATACCTAAATTACAGATTCAATTTCTAAATTTAAATCTTATTATTATACGCCATTTAGTGGCTGCGCCCATCTTAAATATTGAGCCCTTTTATTTGATACCCATATTGGTGGGATTGATAAAAAATTGTTATCGCCATTTGGTAGCGGCGGCCATCTTGGATTTCAATTTTTTATAGTATATTGTATTCTGCTTATTGAGCCCTTTCATTTGATACCCATATTGATGGGATTGATAAAACCTACGTTATCCGCCATTTTGTAGCGGCCGCCATCTTGGATTTCAATTTTTTAAAGTATATTGTATTCTGCTTGTTGAGCCCTTTCATTTGATACCATATTGATGGGATTAATAAAACATAAATTATCCGCCATTTTGTAGCGGCGGCCATCTTGAATTTATAATGATAATGAATAAACATAATTGTATTGTCACCAAAATCCAAAGTGTATACAAAATTTCAGATTAATCGGTTGACAGGAAGAGGGTGAAATTTGAATTACTAAATTTGACCCAAGAATAAAACAAACGGGGTGAGCTAAATAAAACCGTTTAAAAAATTAGCACTGCAGATAGGTATCGACACCTGTCGCACATTGCCCTGTAAACTATCTATCAGCGAACCTTAGTGGGTTAACACAACCATAATAAAACAATCATAAATAGGCACCCGAAAAAATTTTGGACGTCATTGAATTGGCCACTCTGTATATTGAACCTGTATCGCTAGTAAAAAATTAAATATCGTTTGCAGATCGAAATGAGTATTATTCTGAAGACTCACAATTTACAACCACAAACCGCCTCTAAAGGAACAGTTTTTGGTATATTCTGGACATGTCCGGGATGTAAAGGAATTAAGAACAAAAATGACAGATTTCAATAGTTCAACCTCATCATGAATAAACAGTATTTACGGATGCATATTTTTTTTTAATATTAGGGACAGTAAATATACCAGTTCACAGCAGATAAATATACAATGTCATCGATGCATTGGAAAATTTTCTAAAGTCTTAACCTTTGCATTATTCTTTCGACGTGAAAACGGAATATGCATGATTTTTTAAAATTTTTATTTAGTAGTTTACATCCCCCTTATACAGTATAAAAAAAATCAACGTCGAAAACAGCATAAAGTGTCTAATTTTAAAAATAGCCACTTTGCACGGGCAGTTTAAGCGCGCGCTGTTTGGAACGCTTGAATGTAACGTCACGATTCATTAAACCTACAAACAAGATTAATGACCTTACAAGATACTGCCATTTTGCGTTCCATATCTTCACTGTGGATGAGAATCCGAACCTACGTCAATGAAATAGACATTATGTTTCATACATTCTTGGTAAAAAATTAAATGTCATAGTCAAAAGTTGCATTCGGTGTCTAAGTGGAACGCGGCTTTAAAATCTACTCTCTTGCACTATAATCTCGTTGACATTGGCACAGCCTATGAACATCACAATTGTTTGTTATAAAATATATTTTAACGTCACAACCGCTCTCGTCGCGTTTCAATTAATTTGAATTTCTCACAAGTTTTTCACACGTTTATATTATTAATTTCTTGCTCGAAAAGAAATAATAGTAACAAATATTAATTGAAAGACAGTTTATAAATAATAGAGTTTATATAAAAATAAAATGAGGCTGAAAAAAAAATAAAAAAAATAACACCTGGCATGACATGTTTCTCGAGTCTCTTCTTTTAAAAACTATCTTTTATTTTTGGGGCTTAACAATCTTCACCTCTTTTCCACTATAACCTTTCTTATTTCTAGAAAACAGAGCCTACATTGGTTCTATTTTTTTCCACTGTCAATATGAGCACTGTGATAGAATATACTACCCCCACTTAGTACTTTGCACCCAGCGGAAGAACAATCTGGCTCTTATTACAAATCATCAAAGTTAACCTTGAAAAATTCAATAATAACGGATTTGATATTAAAAATGTAGTACATTATAAATTAAGAAGTTTTAAAGGTCTAGAAAACGTATGAAATTTACGAACTTGTCATGCTATACAAAGTGAAGGTGGTTGTGTAAGTGTGACAATCTGGGTTATGTAATCAATGTTATGTGTGAAATGGCAGTCGCGAATCTAGGCATCAACAAAATACAACACCAATAGCATTTTGACGATGCCTCGAATGCTGAAAACCAGCAATTTGATGAACGTATTGAAAATATACGGCAGTTGGCTAAAACGAAAAAACATTTATCATCACACTTACCTCATTCCGAATGATGCTCAAAGAAACATGGTAGCAAAAATTCAGAGTGACGCCAAATGTTGTTATAAGGATCACAACCAACTGCAACAATAAATTGCCTACTTATAATGTCAAATTAAACATGTACGGTAAAAAAAGGTACTAGTAATAGATATTAAAAACCGGCCAAGTGAGAGTCGGACTCGCGTACGAAGGGTACCGTCCAACAAACCACGAACGCATTCTAGATAAAATATCAAAATTTCAATTCTTTACTTCATTCCGTTTACGATCTAGAGATCCGTGACATACAGACAGACAGACAGACGCATAGCACATTTTTACCCCTAAGGTACGGAACCCAAAAAAGTATGTTTTTAAATCTCTGTAAATATCGACGTCTTTCAATTTCAAGAAAATTTGTGTTCGGTAGCCATGGTAATTGCTGTTTTTAGGATTGAGATTTATTTTTTTGGAAAATATCTACCTGTCAACATTCCATATCCCGTGAACCCAATAAAGTTGTATACCTAGTTACCGAGGTTCCTTGCATGAACCATACTAAGTAGACAGTTACAATTTCCATGCCAGAATGAGTTTTCCCACCATGTGAAATATGATAATTTTTTTTCATAGATACTTACCACCTCGATACAAGAAACGAGACGATTTTTAGCTCAAATCCCCTAAGAGGGACCATTTCATTCATTCAATTTAGATAGCTCGAATGAAGGTGAAGGGGTTCGGAACAAATTACGAAATATCACAAAGGTCCCCCTTTAAGAGCTGTGGTGAGATGTCTTGTGTAGTTTTCATTGGACTTATGTTTTCATTGGACGCGCAATTTCTAAACCGAAATGCGGTGCACGCCTTTGACCATTGATTTATTCTGAATATATATATGTATAGAATAAGATCCCTACTCTGTATCAAAAAATACACATGATTTTCGGTGAAGGGAGCAGGTTCAAAATAAAACCTTAACACGTGGGAGAGTAAAAAAGGTGTTTTTAAAAACATTACGTGATTACCTAATAGATGGCCGCTAGGACGATACCATTCATGCGCAATTCCTACTCCCGTTTGGGTATCTTCATTTTACTATCTGTTTAAGAAAACTTTTGTTTTTAAATTAACGAAATTAAAATTTAATTTAAAAGCATAAATATTTCATTTAAATAAATAAATATTTAGCTACATGAAGCCTAGGAACTAGGAATAATTTAGAATTTAAATAATAAGAAAAGATTATAATTACCTGCCATTTTATAGCGTCAATCAAGAAGTCATAAGCTTTTATGGCAATATAGTACATATCCATCAACTTACTCATTTCTCTGTTCTTGCAGTGTTTCTCTTTGAATAACCCAAACTCGTCAAGCTTCGGCCTGGCTACACTCTCACCGCTGGACAAGGCGGACTCGACGTAGTAATTAATCAAACCCAGCCTTGGTATGAGCAAGCTCAGTAACTGACCATAATAAAACAATTCCAAGCAATGAATAAGGCTCATAGGCATGACCATAATATTCATATCTATAGACAATTCAAACTGATCGGTCAAAAAGTAGAATACGCCAACGGAAATCGAGAAGACCAGCATGCAGCAAAGATTCCTCATGGAGGCTGCTACCAAATGAGGTCGACATCCGATTTCATTATCGAACATGTTCAACCCAGAATAATATCTCTCCATTCTCTTCCACGTTATCAAACTGAATAAACAACAAAAGCCGTACTCGATAAAACATAAAAATTGAGGTACGAACAATTCCTTCTTCCTGTATGTTCCGTAGACAAGAGCAGCTTTGAATAGAAAGCAGTAGCCAAAACTAATCGCCACAACTAGATTTCTCTTTTTGCTGAACAACAGAGGCGTTCTGTTCAAACCCAGAATACTTTCCACTATTATGAAGAATTTTGACTGGGCATCGATGAACGGCGTTTTTTTCTTTTCTTTAAAGAACGTATTCACTTTTATATTTGGAGACGTCATTTCTACGTCGTGCTCCCAACCACAATACCTGCCCTGTGTGTGTCGTATTTTCGAACTAACACTACAATAATGTTTGCACTTATTAAAACGTAGCATTAAATTAATTAATATTATCGAATGCTACTCACTTCACGTCACTTTACATTATTACAAATTTTAATCAATGAAATTGTATTGCGTAACACCAAAAAATACAATAATACTCTTTTATCTTCTGAGAACTTTATTCAATTAGTTAAATGGAGCACAATGGTTATTCCATGCATAATATTAAACAGTAATCGTAGTAACCATGTTATAAATTCAAAAAAACTCTTCCCGTACAACACATGGGGCAATTCCACGCCCCGAACGATGCTATTATTCTTTCCTCTTTCCTTTGCAGATGTACATAATCTCAAAATATCTTCGCTTATTTCAGACGCTCTGACCTTCGAACGTATCTGTTACTTAAGTATATATAGAACATTAAGAGAAATATTTTTACTTACATGCAGTTAACTATTTTTGCAGAAGAAATAAGATCAAATTATAATGATAATACAATCTCAATTTTACAATCGCAATCATTTTATGGTAAATGTGAAAGTTATAATTGAGAACCTCGATAGCGCAGGAGACGAGGATTGCGCGTTGGGCCTGCGAATTTGGAAGTTAAGGAACTTTCGCAATGGTCTGTACTGGTACCTGTTCTGTATGTTCTGTACTAAACCAACGTTAAAAACAAACGTCATTGGATGACCTTACTTATTATTTCTAGCTCCCCCTTGCTTCGGAAGGCACGTTAAGCCGTTGGTCTCGACTGCATCTGCAGACGTAAGCATTCACCAATCCGCACTAGGCCCGACAAATTGGGAAGGCATATGCCCCAGCATTGGGTCATTACTAAAGCTAGTAGTGAAATGTGAAGGTTCCACATCAACCCAGATATAATTCGGTACAAGTTCATTTCCTACATTGATTCGAACTGGGAAGTGAATCCTACGAGATAAATATTCGTATATTTTTGGTATATAGATATCGCCATCATCGTCCATCTTACTATAATTAGCTAGGTTATGGGTGCAGTAGAATAAAACATCGCTTGACGAGGTTCATAATACATTGATTTATTATGAATTTATCGATTTTATAACTTCAATCCTTAACTTACTCCCAAGAGTTAACGTTACAGTACGCTCCCAGCCCTAAACGATATACCAACATATAAATTACTGGTCTATATTATTCATATATTTTTGTTCGGTACAAGACTACTATTACTTAGATACCCTACACTTCACATTCAAGTAATCAAATAGACCTTTCCAAATATTCCAACGTAGTATTTATTCTGGTCACTTACGTGAACACACATATATAGGGGTTGACTGAGGAGAAAATTTATATTTCTGGACGTCAACAATGCCTAAACGAATAACATTTTTCAACGTCAGAAAGTCATGCTATCGGCGAAAATTCCATGATTGAATGCGACGAAATAAATCACCTTTCGCTTAATAATCCTAATATTAAATTCTGCTAGCACTTGCCGGTTTGTCTTTTTTAAATTTTGATCGTGAGAAATATTTTTGGCCTAATCAAATATAATGTTAAATATTTCATATCATTACATTAACATTGACCAATTGATTCATATTTATTTATTACAAGTGGCCCGCCCTCGCTTCGCTTCGGTGTAGAGCTGTAGTGCAGAATTCGAAATTTTCTCACCTTTTAAACCTTCCCTAGACCTCCACGAATATTTTAAGACCAAGATAAGATAAATCCGTTCAGCCGTTCTCGAGTTTTAGCGAGACTAACGAACAGCAATTGATTTATATATATATATATATATATACTAGCTGACCCAGCGAACTTCGTACCGCCCTAAAAAAATAGGGGTTGTCCAGCGGACAAAATTGTGAATCTAAACCATTCTCAGATCCCCTTGAACACACACAAAAAATTTCATCAAAATCGGTCCAGTCGTTTAAGAGAAGTTCAGTGACATACACACTCACAGAAGAATTATATATATAAAGATAGATTGTTAAACACACGCTTACAGTTAATCCAAAACGTCAGCAAGCTAACATAAAAATAAAAATTTATAGACAAGGAACAGCATGTCATAATCAAATATGATAGTCAATGTTGGGATGATACATTATTGTGATATGATAACCGAAATTAGAAAGCTTTATAATACATAGCAATTGTAAAAAATATATAAACAGCATGTCAAAACCAATTACATTAAATAGGGATAGAATGAAATACGTTTATTGAAATAAGTCAAAACAAGAAAACAATAAAAAATACAATTTGTCCAAAATAATGTCAAACATATTTAGGTACACAGGCTGACAGGAAAACTCGACCTATTCCTTGACTTGGGTTATACTAAATGTCATTAGCAACAAATTAAGTCCAGTGAACTGGGGGGTCAAAACTGGTTACCGAGTTGAAACGGCTCTTCGATGTTTTAGAATTTTTCGGACTTTTTGCATTAACCCTTTAATTGTGAATAAACTACTTCACTCTAAACATTGTATTGATACATCTCTGAAAGCTGAAAATTTTGTGATCATTTAAAAAAATGCTTGCCCAAAACTCATACAATCACAGAAATAAAAGGAATTTAAAAAGACAATGTAAATAAATCGTAAATGCAACGCCAAAGCTTAAAATTTCAAATTGTAGTAGCTGAGTGTCTTTATTAAGTAGTGACACAGTCAATATGACAGTATTTCAATTTACAATTCAAAATTAAAAGATTGCCCTTTCGCTGATCTTAATCAAAACAGCTATTAAAGTTAATAAATTTTGTACCTTGTTGGAAAGTTTATGAATGGCTAGTTTGTCATTTTACTAATTTGAATTTTGCATTAATAACTGAATACAAAATTCCAATAATTTACGGCGAAGTTCCGGAAAAATAGAAAAAGTAATATTGTTTATTGTTCCTCAAGTCCTTTTTTGTCTGAGATTGTGTAGGTTTTGGGTATGCGTTTCTTTTTTAAATGATCACAAATTTTTTCAACTTTCAGAAGAGTATCAATTCAATATTTCAATAAAACAGGGCCTTTCTAAATAACTGCCCAAAGTCGTCATCAAATACGTTAATGTTAAAGTCATGTGCAAGCATATCTCCAATGAGGCGTAAAGCACGAGTAGTTGGTGCTTGCGCGGCGTACCCGGTGCACGTCAGAGACTACCGGGAAATTCGCGGCACCACATCCCAAGCCAGTCGCTTGGGAGCCAATAACCCTACCTGACTGAGAATAATAAGCTTTCTGGCTGGCTGTCTCTGATAATGTTTTACCGACTGCACAACCCTTCTAAGTTTAAGTGTATCTTGCCCCACTATTTTAGATACAAATAAAGACGGAAACAGATATGGGCTGCGCTGCACTCTCTCTATTCAAAATATTTATTTCTTCTCATAAGGGCCTTAGGCGATGGCACCGTATTCTAATAAACTTCGAACATACGCATTTTAAAAGAACCAATATACATCAAACTGAGCTGAAGTGCTTATGACGTAGCAAAGTAATTTCTTAGAAATTTATAGAAATTAATATGTAAAAATAAAATATTTTACTTTCAAAATGTAATTTTTGGTAGACAAATTATTGATAAACTTCGTCACGAGGTTAGAAAAACATATTAATCATTCAGCCATAATATAATTAAGTAGGTATGTTCTTACATACCTACTTAATTATATTATGGCTGAATGGTCCATAAAAAATATTCAGCACGAACGAATTAACTTAACTGTAATTATTCCAACATAGAAATTTAATTATTTCCTACAAAATCTTCTCAAAATGGAATAAAAAAAGACAATATTCTGCACAGAAATCATTTAATATTTTTTGGGATTAGGGTCCAAAAGGCGAAGACAGTTGCTGGTGATATGATGCGATAGATACATTCTGCACCAGCAACCATCACCATGTCATCCAAACTCCCATTCCTTTAATATAAAACTTCTTGTCGATAGCATGTAAATAAGTAATTTTATATTGTCATGTGATAACATGAGAATATAAAATAACTCCATTTAATAAAATGCATAAATTATGTGTTGTCATTGAGAAACAATTGCTTTTTACTAAACTATTATTTTTGTCGATTCTTAATTTTTTTATGTTTTGTATACCTAATCAGTAGTGCAAGCAAAGTTAATTCAGGAACAAGTGGCTTAAGGGATATCTGTGACAGAAAAGCCACAGGGAACAGCTGTATAACAAATTGCTGTTCGGAACTTTTCTTGATGTTTACCATTATGAGCTGACAGCTGAGTTACACAATAGGCTTGTTGGTGTTGAAAGAACAATACAAACTTAATTAACTCAATTATAGCTAAACAAGCAAAACAAAATAATAAATCTACAATCACTTGAAAAGTATAGCTTTGAAAGTTTACCCGTTATTAAGTGCGTTGGTATCACGTATAAACTATTCTGTTCTTGTTTTACAATGCCTAAAGATTAAAATCTCATCATCTATGATGAGTTTGAAATTACAGAACACGATAACCTACCTTGCGGCCAGACAGTGGCATTATTATTTACTAGATAAGAAATTTACAACAATTTTCAAGAAAGTTAAATATATTATTTAATTTAAAAAATCATAAATGAAAATTCATTGTATTTAAAAAACTGTTTATTTTATTTAGCACGGCTCGATAGTGGCATAGTTTAAAATGTTATACTATGTGTCGCTGCACACGGGCCACCGACCACAACTACAAAACGCCGCCACCGGCATATTTCTTATAGTTTTCATACATTTTATATGGACTCGCCACTCACGGTACGCGGGTGGCAGCCACACGCTACAAATCGTCGTTGTTCGTTTCTTGTGGCCCGCACCGGCCACTTAATGCGCCGATACAAAACGCGTCACTCGCGCGATTCCTCACCCCTCTCTCCCTTACCTTAGTCGGCCGCTGTCCCGCGCTTCAGCGACTTTAGTAGTCGCTTCTGGCTTCTTGTGGCGCCGTTTGTGGCTATGGCGTGTGGCCCGTGTGCGGCGACACTTACAAGGCAGACTTAGCATCTTCTTTAAACGATTATTTTTAAAGCACTTTTGTAATTATAATTATTGTTTAGCCGAATGTTTATATGTCTGAATTCACACTGGCATACCGTTAAGACGACAGAATTTTAATAGACATAATTAATTACCTTTGGCAAAATTGTACACTGCATAATTTAATTTTAAGAATAATCGGTGTTGATGGTTAGTGGCTAAGGTTAGATGAGTGCGGTGACCTTATATAAAAAAAAACTATGCACAATTTCTGCAATATGATATGGTTCTGCTTTTTTAAGTATTGTGTATGATATTAAATTTATGCCTAATAATTATTCTGACTTACAAGATTATGCGTTTGAATGAGTGAATGCTAAATGACTTTCTGCGAAATGTGATTTATGCCATCCGCTGATATCTAATATCTATCATATAATATAATCTAAATAGTACCTACTAACGTGCAACAGCAAACCCACTAGAAATAATAGCCTTATTTCCAAACAGAAAACAAAAAGGTGCTATTCTTTTTAGTTCTTTATAAATTAAAAGCTCGTATTGAAATAATTCCGTATTTTTTTACCGTTGTAAATTGTTTTTGTCACGTCTCCTTTGTTTAAATAGATAAAATAGAACTACTGACTCTATCTATATTATTTTCAATGTTCGCTTTTTCAGAGCAATTTGTAATTCCAAATTCTTATCTTAGACTAATTGACATAAAGTCGGCTCTCCATTTCATTCCTCCAGTTCATAGTAATCATTAGTATACATTTGCCTGTATATATAACTGTTAATAATAAATGTTAGACAAAATGTCAACCAGATTTTTACTTCTCTTCAACGGATAGTAGATACTACATGATCTATTTACTATTGATAAGTAAGCGAGGAGCTTAATGGGGCGTTTGGTTTCGTTTGGCGCTGCGATCGTTGTATTGTAGAAGGTCTGTGCCCCAGCAGTGGGGCATTAATAGGCTGATGATGATGATAATGATGAAGATGACGAGAGTGAGGTCATTGCGGATGTAAAGAAAAGCATAAAAAAGCACTTATTAAAAAAGCTTATTACAAAGTGTCTGATTACAGACAAAAATGCTTGGGCTCTAACTGTTCCAATAATTTAAACAGGTTTTCTATATTAAATAAATCATAATTGTATTGACGTTGTAACAACATAATGATTTGTAAATGTTGTAACATTAGACTTTTAATGTTGTGGAGTTTTTTTCGCTCGTTTTTCTCCGCACCTAAAAATATGTCCATAACGAGTGGTAGGGAAAAAAAATTTGGACGATTCAAAAGAGTTGTACTATACATCCAATTTGAATAAAGAGGTCAGAGTAGGCATCGGCGAGGGTGTTTTTTTTTACGCATCTATGGGCTATGGCGGCCGCTTTACCACCAGGCATTCGCCAAATTCTTTTCTGCCACTCTTTTAACATAAAAAAAACAATTAATAAAATCTACCATACCACTTTTAACGAGCATTTTGCCCATGGAGTAGTGTAAGATTTTAAATAATGTAGAGGTATTCTCAGGAGATCGTTATAAAGGTACATTATAATTACTTACCTATTTGTCGTTCTTCTAATTTGATGTATGGATTATTCAATTTCTAAATCATTAACGACAGCTAACTTAAATTAAATGTAAAAGGTTAACGGTGGATAAAGTTGTTTCCGAATTAGTCACAGGAGATGTGCTGTCATTTGAAGGCTTCAATACTCGTAAGTTTATCGTTCATAGGCAACAATCCAGGTTTTACCAATCCTTCCTACTAAATGTAGCGTCAGTTTAAACTTGACAATCATACGTAAGTGAGGACTGTTGTGCTCTTGGTGTAGTAGAATGTGTGTTTTAGTTGCAATTAGGAAAACCACGCTTAGATACAATATTTCATTTTATTTTCACACAGCACATTTGTAACCATACACGAGTAAATATCAAAAGGGAACCGGAAATGAAATTTACTTTTTTTATTTGTAAAATATTTAGGATGCCAGCAACAAGGACTAATGTACACACCATATCCCCAATTCGGAGAGTGGTATAGCATCAACTTGAGAATAAAAAATAGCATTAACATCAATCCCATAGCCCCAACTCAACGACACCACATTTAGTTGGGACAAAGATGTAGTGCGGAAACCATAGTGACAGATTGCCAAACCGAACCCTGAAACAGTTTCCAAATATGCCTTGCCTATGTCCTTTGACAGATGCGCTGTTACTTTAAATAATAAAAAGTTAGCATTCTATGTTTTTCTTTCTTCCCATTCCGACATGTGAAGGTTAATGTACTGCCAACACTAAAGGGCTTGTAGTATGACGTATATTATGTAATCGATTATTATTCTTCGTAGATGACTGGGGCATGTACCAAAAACCTCCGGCAACGCTCCCAATTCGGCGAACTAATTTCACACTTATTTCACTGAGACCGTTGTCAGGTCAACTGAGTTCAGCTGACAACGGACGAGTCTCTTGTCACAATAATAAAACAGTCCATAAAACTAATGGTGAACTCATAAAATTATCTCTTTCTACCTAATTTCGTTCGTATCTCTTAATCCCTGCGACTTTTCGGCGAAATCCATTAGCCAGGGAAAATTTGGGTTAAGCCGCTACTTTACGTTTATTATATGCTGATATCACGGATTTAATCGGTACCCAACGGTTCAAACAACAAATTCCAATCTAAATTATTTGGTAGGTACCAAATGTTTTGAGTGGATGAATAAAACGAAGCGTCAAAGTAGTGAGAGCGAAGTATATTTTACATGGCGAGAAAATAGTTCCGTGTACGTCGCAATTTGATATTCCGCCAGTGTTAGGAGTGCGCCATTGGAGGCCCTCAAAACAAATATTTCTCCTAAACAAGACACACGACACCGTGAGGCTTTCAATATACAACTACTTTACTTATGTTCACTTTCTTCGCATAAGTGGGAGAATGAAATATATATTCCAACAGAACTGGTTCTCTGCATCGTATAGGTATCTTGATACAGAATTGGCATAATATGACAATAAAATTTCGTGAACATACTAACGGTAAGTTAAGTTAACCAACATCGGAGACTTCGAGGAGGGCAACTTTCATACTGTTGTAAAACTGTAAATTCCTTTTGTCTTGAATGCGGAAGTTATTCGATTTGGATTTGGATTTTTAATGAATGCATTTGAATTTTCAACTATAAAAATCATACTAAAACAAACGGTTGCGTGAATTTGGCATTCATAAAGAGCATAATATATTGGATTCCTGACACGCAGGATATCCATTTCCTGGTGAAAGATTGCTCAGGGGCAAAGTCTTTATGTCCTCACAGACGATGCAAGTAAATTCTACATAAACTAAATTACAATGAACTTTCAAGTACCAACACTGTATCAAATATCTACCAAGGTGAGAGTTACACAACTTGTTTCTAACGTTCCAGAATAGCAATTCAAATACAACCAATGGCAAACGTGTGAAATAAATCAGTATTTTCTACTTATTTTTACATGTTTCTTAGTTATGTTTACTTAAAGCATTATAACGAAGTCATCCATCTTATCAATATACGAGATTCGTTTTGAGGAAGTTGCATATTTATTAAAGTTTTCAATAAATATGTACAAATAACAGATGTTTTTGATGTCTATCCCATCAGTAAATTCTTTTAAATGTTTTCTCGTTTAATTGAACATTTCTTTTTATTTCTATCAATAGCTACCAATCAGTCAATACTATATTAACGACTACCTTCCTAAATCTACTAAAAAGAAAGAACGTAAATTTATCCTTTTTATAGTGAAACTTTTATTCTATCCCTACCTGTACTAAAAGCTTACATACACCACCTGCGAGGGATAGAACAGTGGTGCCTCTAAGTTAAACACAAGACTTACAAAAACCTTAAATAAAAAAATACGCGGCAAGTCGTAGAAACTTTTGTATCAGATTTAAAAGGCGCAAAGAGCGACGCACCAAAAGAATATCCTGCAATATCTCACTGTAAAAAGAACGAGGCGGGATTGACAAAGTTGCTTTCTAAGATGATTAATCACCACACCTTTGTACACGCTCACAGTGGGTAAATAATAACGTTGCGCCCCTAAAACGTTCGGACAATACCAGGTGTCCCCTTAAAATTTGATTAATGAACACTCAATAATGACCAACTGTTATCTTTCACAGAGAAAACAGTCACGGCGAAAAACTTCTCTCGATCTCAAATTATTTTTTTTTTCTATAACACGGAAAATTGTGCGTTAAATCGCTTCCCGGTTGACAAGTTAACAATGGCCAGCGTTATTTCTTTATTTACGGGTCGTTGGACATAGGCATGGGCAAGTAATAATATGATTGATTTAGGACGAATACTAGTAATTGAACATTCCCTACGAATGAAGATTAACAACACGAAAGGCAAGACCAAATTGATGTGAACAATGTTTATTATCTGCTTCGGAAATACAAAACGCGTTATAAAGATTAAACCAATAGACCGACCAAGAGCGAGTCGGACTCGGAAACGAAGAAACCCGTACCATAAATACAATATTCGGGAAAAGCCAGTAAAACAAATCCAATAAATCATTTATTAGGAGCCCTCTTTTGTTTTTTTATCATTCGTTGTGTTGACTTTATCGTCGATTCAGCTACGTTCGTGATTAATTTACCGTGACTTATGTAAAATAATCAATGTCATGTAAGTACTTCATGTTTTCGGTAAATTTTCGGCTTACAATAACACTTTCATAGATTTAAACCAAAAAGTAAAAATGTATATGGTCGCATGACATTTAATACTCCAGCTCATGATAGCGACAAATATTTGATACTCTGCCATAATCGCAAGAATAATAGCGTGGAACTGAGTATTACCTGTGTAATATAATAACTAATTCGAACAGCTTCGCAGACTTACAATGTAAGTGATATCAGCACCTACGACCAAGCGATAAAATACAAGCCACAGCAGTCGAGCTACTAGCGATAAATTTTAAGATTGTCGTAATAAACTCGCGCTATAAAAATAATGAGATCATAAAAATGTCCCGCACCGGCCAGCAAATCAACGTGCAAGTGCTATATAAGTTGCCGAATTGCAGATTTATGACGCACAGGTGTAAGATTAGTGGCAGGCACTTTCTAAATGATACATCGACGTTGGGCGTCGGGGAGACTGCGAAAAATGAAGAATAACTTTTTCAATTTATGACGGAACGTCAAATAACAACAAAGTGTCGTAACTCATGGTTATCTGTTGGCGATAGGGAAAATGGGCGGCTGTGGAACATGTCGTGTACCTCTTTTGCTGCCCGTCGCTGCACAAGTATGACTTCATATAAGTTAAACTTTTAAAATACATACATTGTTTAACTAAAAGTTCACATAATATTAAGTTTGAAATTGGAACCGGTCTTATAATTAATCTGTATTTTATCAATAAATAACTAACACACATTACAATAATAAATGACAACAAAAAAACGAATTATAACAACACGAATCGTAATACTATTTATTTGCTTTGCTAAACTTTTCCTTTAAAAAGGTCACGTTATAAACACAAATAAATATAATTTGTTAAAATAAGGTTTTATTTTGTAGGCGATGGGTTTCGTGATATTGTATTTCTTAAATCTAAATAGAATGGGTGTGCATTCGTTTGAACCATTAAATATCAAAACACACGAAGCAAACGAGCGTGCGCAGTAGCCAGCACCTGGCGAATAACCACTTTCGTTTGAAATAATATAATAAGACACATTCCACAATGAATATCATATATCGAACAATAATTCGCAGAACCGAACACTAGACCCCCTGTCTAGTAGAGATGAACGATTTTAAATTAAAAGGGCCCTGGCTGGAACCAACTTTTGTATTTGTATTTTTATGTTCTGCGGACGTGATAGTTAAACAACTTTCGTAATAGCCGGTAATAGGATGGGTGACCAAAAATTTGCATTCTGAAACTCCTCCGTTCTTCAAAAAACACGTTAAGCCGTCGGCCTTAGCATGGCAGTTGCCAACCCACATAGGGCCTGCGTGGTGGGTCATGGCCCAATCACCCTATTCCATTCTTAAGGATGGACTGTGCCCCAACTCAGCAACGGGGACATTAATAGGCTGGTGACAGTGATGATGATGAAGTTACGTTTATTTATTTCAAATAGTTATTGTTATGTAAATACTCGTATATTTGACAGAAATGTAAAGCAAAATACCTACTTACCTACCTATACCAATATCGTAAAAATAGTGATTGAATGATTATTATGAATCATTAAAACGTACGCTTGCGTTAAAAATAGATACACTGATTATTGATTGAAACATTTAACCTATTATTAAATGTTTCAATCAATAATCAGTGTTCGCAGAAATATCAGAGACAAGTATATCCTTTACATTATGAAATTAATCTTTATTCAACCTGTACCCTTAGCACGAATCAATATCGAATTCGAATAGTTTGCGATTGTCATTGTCGATTGAAATGTCATTGTCAAATTTTATATGGAACCTTGAACAGCAGCACCATAACGGATGTAACGCGAACTAAAAACCAGTACACATTTGACAATGACAGTTCGTACTCGCAAACGTTGCGAGTTCGATATTGGTTCGTGCTAAGGGTACTGATAGCAATCCAGATGGAGAAAGTTAATATACCTTAAGAGTTATATAGTTTATAATTCGTTTATTTTATTCAGTAACTTTCGTTTGAAATTAACGTTTCGGTACTCTGTTATGAACTTCTCTCGCTCAAAGGGCCGATTAATTAATCCAAGCTGAAGTTCAATCTTAGGCCACGTTAAGGTAACCATTCAAAGTTACGTCTTACCCATAAAATCTATACATATAATAAAATGGTAGGAAAGTCAAAACTGAACATTGAATATTTTTTTAAAGAATACTTGGGTGTGATCTTCAATCGATACCGAAGCCAATAATATAGTTTTTAGAGTTTTTGTCTGTATGTCTGTATGTATGTCCGGGATAAACGCAAAAAGTACTGCATGGATTTACTTCAAATTTGGCACGAATATTATTAAGAAGTCGGGTCAACATATAGGCTACATATTATCACGCTATCACCTACGGGGAACGAGCAGTGAACCTTTATTTCTAACTAACTCCACGAGTACGAAGTCGCGGGCGGCCGCTAGTAATAATATTAGTAATTTCGTTCTTAACTGTCTTTCAGAAATTCCATTAAAATATAAGTAAAAATGGAACATTTTATCCACCAGCGCCTGGGTCCTCGTTTTTTTCTTATTTTTATTTTTGATTCTAACATTTACAATGTAATTTTAGATTTTAACATTGACTTTGATTTGTTATATGTCAATACACACAATAATTACTTACCTACCAAAGCCGTGACACTACAAAAGTCGTATATTTCGCATAATGATCGAGAACGCAATTGAGAAGGTCGGATTCGTGTAAGTACCTTCTCGTTTCTCGGAACTTCGCCGTCGTCAAGAAGTCGTCATGCTGTCTTGAACATACATCCCAGATAATTATACATTAATAGACAATCTGGAACATTTGCAAACGCTGGATTCAATATGCAGATGACCTCCGTGGCCGAGTGGTTTATACGCCGGGTTTCACGGTGTCGCCAACTCGAGAGGTCCCAGGTTCGAATCCCGGTGGGGGCAGATGTTTGTATGATGAATATGAGCATTTGTACTCCAGTCATGGATGTTTAATATGTACTTATATATGTATTCTAACTGTTACCCTAGTATCCCATAACACAAGCCTTACAGTGCTTACGTTGGGGCTAAGCTAATTGATGTGTATTTAAAAAAAATACTTTACTATAGGCACACAAAGACTAATTTATAAATTAGATTATGTCGTCACTATATTTGCCATAGCAAAGACAACATATCACTTTGCCGACAGGTACATTTAATTAATGACTCAGTACGCCCAATATGATAAAAAATACCTTACTACTACTTATCATATCACAGTATTACTTTTTATAAATCTTCTTGAGACCGTTTTTAGATACAGCTCTATGATATAGGGAGACATATGAAGGATGTCGTACTTTAAAGGGTTACATATTCCTTGAATAAGAGAACCGCACGCGACCCTCCGTGACCCACATAAATGTCGCAATTATTTGTGATAAACACAAATATTTCTGGAACAAAAATATAATATAGCTGCCTTTCAGTTGCTCTCGAGCAGCTGTAGATTGGTAAACGATTAGAAGGGTGATTTCACTTACGTTCGATCTGTCAAAAGCTCCACACCACTCGCTATTCAGATGATACCTAAAGCATTCTCAGGACTCCAAGAAGAGCATAATATATATAAGGAAAACTACGAACAGATGCACGGTCGATGTTTTTTCAATAAGTAGGTACATATGTAAATATAGGTACAAAACCATCAAGGTACTACAAGATTTAATTTTGTATTACTTTAATATGTTTGTTCAAAGACCTCAGTTCATTTAACTTTATACGTAATATTTAACAAGCTTATATGTTTTAAATACTGTAGGGTACCACTCTTTATAAAAATTTACTAACTTAATGCTAATGCCAATCCCTACGAATTTATTTACTCTTGCACTATACCCACATCGTGATAGTTACTTATATGTAATAATGTCTTTTAAGCTTTTATCCGTATAAATGTTAATGATTAAGACCCATTCTTATCCCCCTTTATTACAACTATTACAACAGTTTCTAGTCGACATGGTTACAATAGCCCAAACTGGTATACATAATTTTGACATTTAGCAATTATTCAATTGCGTTAACAGTAAATGTAACTTTGGGGAATTATCCTATTACTAAGCATAATGAACTGAGATGTCAACACATTTTGATTATATTACCAATTTAAACACCTTATATACAGGGTGTAAAAAAACCTACGACAAAGACTGAAACTACGCATTATGTACACCCAAACAAGTAATATTACAAAATATTATACGTGGGAATCCTTTCTATTTTTAAGTATTTTTTTTTTCCAGTACTTAAAGTATAGCGCGGCGCGCTACTGTGGCGCTACGCAAAGAATGTGCCTGTGTCCATGTGTGTGTAAGTGCGTCGATAAAAAAGTTTCTAAATAACGTTTTGAAAATATTAATGTAATAATCTTGAAATAAAAATTGTGACTTTGACCTTCAATATCTCCATTACCATAAATTTCCCAGATATGGTCCAAAAGAAAATAATATATAAAATAAATTTAAAAATTTCCAACGCTTACACCAATTAACTTCGCCCCAAAGTAAGCACTGTAAGGCTTGTGTAATGGGTTGCTAGGGTAACGGATAGAATACATATTCATCATCAACCCATGTTCGTCCACTGCTGGACATAGGTCTCCCCTAATGCACGCCACTGCTCCCGATTTTGTGCTACTCTCATCCAGCCCACTCTAGCCAGCCTACGAATATCATCATCCCATCTTGTCTCAGGGCGTCCTACACTACGTTTACCGAGTCGTGGTCTCCACTCAAGAACTTTCCGGCTCCAACGTCCATCAGTTCTGCGGCTAATGTGACCAGCCCACTGCCACTTCAGTTTGCTAATTCGATGAGTTATGTCGGTGACTTTGGTTCTCTGTCGGATTACATCATTTCTGATGCGGTCCTTCAGAGATACTCCGAGCATAGCCCTTTCCATAGCTCTCTGAGCGACTTGAAACTGGTGGACTCGTCCAGCCGTGAGTGTCCACGTCTCGGCGCCGTATGTCATAACTGGGAGGACGCACTGGTCGAAGACTTTCGACTTGAGACATTGAGGGATGGGTGACGAGAAGACTTGACGAAGCTTACGAAATGCTGCCCTGCCTAACTGAATTCTTCTATTGGCTTCTCTCTCGAAGTTGTTTCTGCCTAATCGGAGCGTTTGTCCTAGATAGACATATTCCTGAACAACCTCGAGAGGTACTCCATTAACAGCAACCAGTCCCGGATCAACGAGCTCGTTGAACATGACCTTGGTTTTATCCAAGTTCATCCGGAGACCGATGCGTTTGGAAGAATTAGCCAAGCTGCTCACCATCTCCTGTAGCTCTTGCAGGGTTTCAGCCAGGATGACGATGTCGTCCGCGAATCGGAGGTGTGAGATGTATTCGCCATTAATATTTATTCCACGTCTTTTCCAGTTGAGCGTTCCGAACATGTCCTGCAGCGCAGCGGAGAAGAGTTTCGGGAATATTACATCCCCTTGTCTCACCCCACAGCGCAGCAGGACAGGCTCGGTCTGATCATTCTGGAGTACGACGGACATATTAGCGGCGTCATACAGACATCTCAGTACCTCGATATATCGCCAATCAACTTGGCACCTCTGCAAGGCCTCAAGAACAGATATTACAGATTCGAATACATATACAGTACATATATTATAAGTATATTTATATAGAAATACATACACAATACACAAAATGATCGTCATGATGTGAAAAATACGTGGCCTTCAACTTCGTTAAAGGATTTTTTACAGCCTGTATATTAAACAAAAGTCTTAACGGGCTTAGCTCAAATTTTGAACACAGATAATTATTCAATTTATTCGCCTTTTTATCACATTATTAACGTGATAATTTTTTATTGGTGCTAGTGTCCATGGGCGGCAGTGACCACTTAAATGTCGCAATTATTTGTGATAAACACAAATATTTCTGGAACAAAAATATAATATAGCTGCCTTTCAGTTGCTCTCGAGCAGCTGTAGATTGGTAAACGATTAGAAGGGTGATTTCACTTACGTTCGATCTGTCAAAAGCTCCACACCACTCGCTATTCAGATGATACCTAAAGCATTCTCAGGACTCCAAGAAGAGCATAATATATATAAGGAAAACTACGAACAGATGCACGGTCGATGTTTTTTCAATAAGTAGGTACATATGTAAATATAGGTACAAAACCATCAAGGTACTACAAGATTTAATTTTGTATTACTTTAATATGTTTGTTCAAAGACCTCAGTTCATTTAACTTTATACGTAATATTTAACAAGCTTATATGTTTTAAATACTGTAGGGTACCACTCTTTATAAAAATTTACTAACTTAATGCTAATGCCAATCCCTACGAATTTATTTACTCTTGCACTATACCCACATCGTGATAGTTACTTATATGTAATGTCTTTTAAGCTTTTATCCGTATAAATGTTAATGATTAAGACCCATTCTTATCCCCCTTTATTACAACTATTACAACAGTTTCTAGTCGACATGGTTACAATAGCCCAAACTGGTATACATAATTTTGACATTTAGCAATTATTCAATTGCGTTAACAGTAAATGTAACTTTGGGGAATTATCCTATTACTAAGCATAATGAACTGAGATGTCAACACATTTTGATTATATTACCAATTTAAACACCTTATATACAGGGTGTAAAAAAACCTACGACAAAGACTGAAACTACGCATTATGTACACCCAAACAAGTAATATTACAAAATATTATACGTGGGAATCCTTTCTATTTTTAAGTATTTTTTTTTTCCAGTACTTAAGGTATAGCGCGGCGCGCTACTGTGGCGCTACGCAAAGAATGTGCCTGTGTCCATGTGTGTGTAAGTGCGTCGATAAAAAAGTTTCTAAATAACGTTTTGAAAATATTAATGTAATAATCTTGAAATAAAAATTGTGACTTTGACCTTCAATATCTCCATTACCATAAATTTCCCAGATATGGTCCAAAAGAAAATAATATATAAAATAAATTTAAAAATTTCCAACGCTTACACCAATTAACTTCGCCCCAAAGTAAGCACTGTAAGGCTTGTGTAATGGGTTGCTAGGGTAACGGATAGAATACATATTCATCATCAACCCATGTTCGTCCACTGCTGGACATAGGTCTCCCCTAATGCACGCCACTGCTCCCGATTTTGTGCTACTCTCATCCAGCCCACTCTAGCCAGCCTACGAATATCATCATCCCATCTTGTCTCAGGGCGTCCTACACTACGTTTACCGAGTCGTGGTCTCCACTCAAGAACTTTCCGGCTCCAACGTCCATCAGTTCTGCGGCTAATGTGACCAGCCCACTGCCACTTCAGTTTGCTAATTCGATGAGTTATGTCGGTGACTTTGGTTCTCTGTCGGATTACATCATTTCTGATGCGGTCCTTCAGAGATACTCCGAGCATAGCCCTTTCCATAGCTCTCTGAGCGACTTGAAACTGGTGGACTCGTCCAGCCGTGAGTGTCCACGTCTCGGCGCCGTATGTCATAACTGGGAGGACGCACTGGTCGAAGACTTTCGACTTGAGACATTGAGGGATGGGTGACGAGAAGACTTGACGAAGCTTACGAAATGCTGCCCTGCCTAACTGAATTCTTCTATTGGCTTCTCTCTCGAAGTTGTTTCTGCCTAATCGGAGCGTTTGTCCTAGATAGACATATTCCTGAACAACCTCGAGAGGTACTCCATTAACAGCAACCAGTCCCGGATCAACGAGCTCGTTGAACATGACCTTGGTTTTATCCAAGTTCATCCGGAGACCGATGCGTTTGGAAGAATTAGCCAAGCTGCTCACCATCTCCTGTAGCTCTTGCAGGGTTTCAGCCAGGATGACGATGTCGTCCGCGAATCGGAGGTGTGAGATGTATTCGCCATTAATATTTATTCCACGTCTTTTCCAGTTGAGCGTTCCGAACATGTCCTGCAGCGCAGCGGAGAAGAGTTTCGGGGATATTACATCCCCTTGTCTCACCCCACAGCGCAGCAGGACAGGCTCGGTCTGATCATTCTGGAGTACGACGGACATATTAGCGGCGTCATACAGACATCTCAGTACCTCGATATATCGCCAATCAACTTGGCACCTCTGCAAGGCCTCAAGAACAGATATTACAGATTCGAATACATATACAGTACATATATTATAAGTATATTTATATAGAAATACATACACAATACACAAAATGATCGTCATGATGTGAAAAATACGTGGCCTTCAACTTCGTTAAAGGATTTTTTACAGCCTGTATATTAAACAAAAGTCTTAACGGGCTTAGCTCAAATTTTGAACACAGATAATTATTCAATTTATTCGCCTTTTTATCACATTATTAACGTGATAATTTTTTATTGGTGCTAGTGTCCATGGGCGGCAGTGACCACTTACCATCAGGTTGACCAGCTCGTTTGTCTGCATTAACATTAAAATAAATTAATTTCTGCTAATCCTTCGCTTCGGAATGAGGAAAAACGTTTGAAGTAATGTAATCAATTTGCTTTAACTTGTGCCAGTAGATCCACGTTCCTAGAATTCAAATAAGCAAAATATGGACTCGGTCCTATTCATAATGATTTTGACAGAGAAAACGACTACTCAGCCGGCACGAATCATGCGATTTCAATCTTTTATTATTATTTTCAAGAACTTTGAGATTTTCGGCAGATTTTACATTTTTGTTAGATAAAATGTAATGTCGCTTGATTGCGAAATTCGCAAAACTTCTTTCTGTCTATAGCATTGTACATTTTGTCGAAAAGAATAGAGGAGGATGATTTTAGTAATACTAATACAGAGGTTATATAAAAAGTTAATTCCTACAAAAAAATGTACGATTCATACTATACGTAGAAGTAAAATAGTACAATGAACCTAGGAAAAACAGATTGCTAATCCTAATGTACTAGTACTTCATCTCTTATTTTATCTATTGACACCACAGTCAAAAAACACAAACCTGCAAAATATGTATTTAAAAAAAATGCTGGTACGTTAAAATAATACGCTGGGTTTCTTTACAATTTCAAGTACTTACATGCGGTGTCTGCTTCAATCTAGGTTTGTGATAGTTACATTAATAAATAAAGTACCTACCTACCTACCTAAAATTTAATTGCGATAACAAAAGCCACATAATTAGTAAAGCCAACAGTCACCGCTTTATGAAGGTTCACGTATGACAATACCGGAGTGTACCAAACTACATAGAAACTTGTGCTACGTGCTACAGTGGTGCTACATACGAGCTTGAGTAGGTAGCGTGCAACCGCAGGCCGCTACGACGACGCTACAAGCTGTCGTAGCACTGCTTCTACAATTAAATGCATTGTTTGTAAACCACGAAGCTTAGTTATATGAAGTTTGCCGTAGTTGTTTTAATTAATACACAATTCCTCTCGCTACTCATACAATGCTTGTCGCATCGCATATAGTATGTTAATATAGTCATAAAACCGCATTTTTTTTACCAGAAACTTACCCTGACTTTAAAAACTATTATTATCCTTCTAATATTATAAATGTGCAAGTTTGTATGTTTGTTTCACAATCACTGAACGGATTTCTGAACGGATATGGACGAAAATTGGTATAGTTTATAACCTAGATTGAGAAAAAGGATACTTTTTATCCCGGGAAATGAAAGGTTCTTGTCAAAAAAAACTAAAGTTAACACGGACGAAGACGGCCGCTATTACATAATATTTGAGTATGGAAAGAACGGCTGGCACTCAGAACACATTTAAAATTCAAATAGGAAACACATAGTAAAAAAGACTTTTAACAAAAGTCAAACCACAAAGTACGGACTGTACGTTTCTTTACTCATGTGTACAAAGTCTGTACACTTGAATTCTTGTTAAAACAAAATTAGGTCACAAATGCGTCATTAAAAGTGAAGTGACTTATTGCAGCGAGAACGCTCTTAAAAGTTTTAAGTACTAAAGCGTTTATCACTGTATAGAAATACTAAAGACGCGATTGCTCCCGCACAGTGCGGTTTCGAGAACAGCAAAATGCTTTTTTGCTTGGCGACGTCAAAGAGATTGTAAAACAAAGGCCAGTAGTTCGTTAAAGTACTGAAAGACGCTATAGTCCATGTTTGCCGCATTGTCGAGTTTAATATTTAAGTATAAGTACGAGTAAGTATATTACTTGCACAGACAGAAAATAAATCAGCTAACAATTTTCACTTTATGAAGATGTTTTCACTCTTTTACGACGCCGTAATCAGAATGAATAATCAGCTTATTTATTAAAAAGGAGTTATTAAAGTATTCATTATAAGCCATTTAGTACAATCTACTAAAATTAATTGATGAGCTCCTTGATCCGCTTTTTTGAAACGTAGTAAGCACTTAATCATTGTAACTAGCATAAAACAAAATTTAACAGCTACATCAACCTAAAACTTCCTCTTGTTTTCTCTTCCTAAAAAAATATTTGTATTTACCATTTCTTAAAGAAAAATAAATGAGGCTGTCTGTTCTAAATAATGAATAGCATCGGACCCTTAAATAAACACTTGAGATAGAACAAAGCTCTCAAGGAGCCATAGCGGCTGCACTATTCATAAATTCCTGCCGTTGCCATCTCAAACGGTGTAAGCATTCTACGCTCGTATTTACAACAATAAGCAGTAAGTTAATGGGATTCGGTGTTTTTTTTATTATTATAAAAACTGTTTGTGCCAAAATAAAAAAAAAAACAGAAAGACGACAAGTTAATCTACTGTAACTATCGCGAACGTCATTAAATTAAACGCTCAACTCGTGTTTCGTACTCATTTAATTTGTGATGATCTCCGTGGCCGAGTGGTATGTATGTACGGCCAGGTTTTAAGGAAAATTATAGTTTGATAGTTTATCGGTCAAATTAAGTTTCAGAGAAAGTGAGTAGACCCCCAGGACCATATTGTTAAAAATATTTTCACAAAGGCTTTCGAAACAAAACCGCGAAAATACTGGAGACGGTTTTTACCAGAACACCGCGAGTCGCAACGGAATGTTCGCAATAAAGGTCGAGTGATGCGACTCATTATAATATGAGCCTTATGGAGTGCGGCGTAAGGGAGAAAGTGCAACGACACATGCACTTGTTTACAACTTACGCGCATTACCTACGTAGGTATAAGTAGGTACTACACACTCGCGGGTGCTAGTTAACTCTCAATTTAACGGGACTTTTCTAGAATGCGTCGATTGGCGTATACGAATATAAACGCGATCGGCACCGCGCAGAGACAGTTGAGTTTCAACAACGATTTCGCAACGAATACAAAATCGATCAAAGTGCAAGTAAAGTGTTTAAGTGCGATTGTTTAAATACTTGTATAGTGACGTTCAGTGTTTAGTGCGTGTATTGTGATTAACAGTGTATGTTAACTGTGTGGTGAAATAAGTACTGTCAAGCGTGAACTGGCATATAATTTCGTACTCCATCCCGACACGTAAAAATATGTTCCAGCCGAATCCCACGCAGAAGAACTTGCGGGCGACATAATAATTTATATAATAAATTGTGTATACTCATGATTGATTACCACATACCTATAAACATACATACAAAAGCAGCCAATTAAATAAAAAACACAACAACCAGTCTCATCAAAATAACTTCGGAGGTATGTTGAGTAGCCGGCAATTATCCCTTTTTTGGAGATAATCAAATTCCACCCCCATTAGACGGCAACACTAATTAATTACTTTAATAAGCTTCTTTACTCGAGATAATCGATTTATTGAGGATGAGCAATCAAAAATGGTAAGAAAAAAAGAGATGAAAACAGTTAGTATTTATCTTTTGACGTGATAACGTCTTATAAATCGATGAACACCGGCTGCATGCACGAAAAAGTGTGACGTCATGTCACGTTATGTGACGTCGTTTTACGAGTTAGTTCGAGGTTCCGCGGTGCGGGTGAGGTGTGTAGATTTTATAGGTCAGAGGAGCTGAATAAAATACGGAATCACAGTGACGAATGATACTTATATTCTGTGAAATATATTTTTACTAGGAAGCTGATACGACTGACTCCTAGCACAGCAGAATACAAAGTGAAGCAAGTTTATAAGTGAACTGAATGCGTGAATGATCGAATGAGTGGGGGTTGAACGAACGAATGAAGTATTTGAGTTAAGACTGAATGATCAAGTATACTTTGGCATTACCTAGTCATGTTACTTTATTTTTATTACAACAGGAATACAAATTATAATATATACAGATTAATTTTTGCCAATTTAAATTCAATATAAATTCAACACGCCCCCTCAAAAATTAATCACTATATAAACCAAAATAATATTCTAAACAATACATACAACTTCCTAGTATTTCTGGGAGATACAAATAATACGGCCCAACATTTGTTGCATGGGTAAGGGAAACCCAGTAAAACCTTACCAGACCAAGATCATTCTTAAACTAATATTGTACAATCAATAAATGGCAACATTTTATAAAAAAATGTTTTATTCTAATCCCATTTCACGTCTTATTGTATGAAATGTAACTGCTGGTAACGGCTTTGTGAGTATAACAGCCAATTGTGCACCTGTGGGAATAAAAATTAATTTTATTACATTTTTCGCAACTTGCTCCTGTGTAAAAATGATACTTAATGTCAATATGTTTTGACCTTTGCGGTTAGTTGGATTGTTTGCGATATTAATGTACCCATTATTGTCTTCGTAAGCGATTATAGGATTTTCAATATTTAAGCCGATTGTAATTGCTAACGATTTGAGCCACAGAGCCTCCCTAACAGCCTTGTACAATGTCATGTACTCTGCTTCAGTAGAAGAAGCTGCTACAGACAGCTGCTTTTTCGTGTTCCATGTGAACATGATTCGAATAACTTGAATAAATATCCTATGGTACTTTTCTAACATTAGTGTTACCGCCCCAGTCAGAATCGGCATAACCACACAATATAAGATTATAATCACATTTTGTATACACTTATTTAAGATCAATAGTACCTTTTAAATATTTGAGTACACTTTTAAGACATTACCATAAGTCTTTGTTATTCTTGTTAGTATATATACTCAAGATGTTGACACTAGTACTTAAGTCGGGATGAGTGCATATTATTATGTACATTAAACAACCAATAACGCTTCGACAAGGTGCATTATAAATATCGTCAGCTTTAATGCTTCATAATTTAACTTGCTCTCTAATGGAGTACTGATTGGATTGCAATCACTCGTATTAAATTTATTTAAAACAGTTTTTATATATGCACTTTAATCAAACGTTATTCTATTGTTGTATTGAGTTACTTTTATACCAAGAAAAAAAAATTTAAAGACTTTTAAATCTGTCACTTTAAATGTATTCATTAAATAAATCTTAAAGCTATCTAAGATTTCTTTATCATCACAGGCAATTACTAAATCCTCAACATAAAGTACCGAGCATAAATTTTTCTGAACATTGCCTTTATTTAGCATGTATATACATATACCAACAGATGAATTCTGAAAACCCTTTTCTAATAAACATTGTTCAAATAGTTCGAACCAACACTTAGCTGCTTGTTTAAGTCCATAAAGAGCTTTGTTTAATTTACAAACATGATTATGAGGACTGATTAAACCTTCAGGAGCCCTCATGTAAATTTCTTCTTTTAATATCCCATTCAAAAACGCAGTTTTGACATCCATATGATGAATTAAAAGATTAAATTGGTTTGCAAAGCTATTAATAAATCTAAATCTTACTATTCTGGCGACAGGTGCAAATGTATCCTGGTAATCAACTAAATATTCTTGACTGAAACCACGCGCTACAAGGCGAGTTTTGGTTCTTTGTGGTTTTCCGAATTCATCATGTTTTATATTAAAGATCCATTTACAATCAACAATATTTGTATCACTAGGTGTGGGAACTAAAGACCGGGAACTATCGTTTGCTAGTAAGGAATTTAATTCTTCCTTTATAGCATCTTCCCTCATATCCTTATCATGAAGTGTATTAATTTCATCATAAAAACTTGGCACTTTACAAAAAAACAGATTGAGCACTTAACAAATAGTCAAAATTGACATCCGTCTCTTTATACGTTACAAAGGAACGGTTTTAAGTATATCACTCCTTCTTAGGTTAATAGTTTTATCAGCACTATATCTATTTTAATTAGAAAAAGAATTAATGGCATTATTATCAATTTTGCGAATTTTATTTGGACGCTCAAGGTCATCAGATTTATTTATATCTGATTTATTACTGTCAGAATTTTGAGACTTTATGGACACAGATTTAGACTCACGATCATTGTTATCTGTTTTGTCCTGAGTATATTTATTGCTATACTCTTCTGCCATATAGCCAGGATTGAAAAAAAAATAGTCTCAACAACAACGTCCCTGACAGTAACGAATCTTTCGGAATCTGTATTCCAAACTTTCTATCCGTTTGGTTCGTACACCTTTCCATGATTTTTCATCAAACTGTGTCTGTTTTTTATGTACCTACATACACAGTCTACCCAAATACCTTTAAATATTTTATTTCAGGTTTTTTTTTATGCCACATCTCAAATGGTGTTTTAGATTGTTTCAAAGCCCTTGTAGAAGTAATATTAATTAGATTTGCTGCAGTTAAAACTGCTTCTCCCCAGAAAACTTTATTTACTACTAAGCTATTTATCTAATTTTGTACAATGAATCATTGACTGAGCCTTTTCAGTTACAATCCTAACCATTCTCTGTGAAACACCATTCTGTTGCGGTGTTCGTAGTGTAGATAAGTGGTAAGTAATTCCCTTTTCAGAACAATAGTTTTTCATTTCGGTAAATAAATACTCTCCACCGTTATCACAGTACAAATTAACCAAATTAAATTTAACTTAACTTTTCGCCACATAATCTTTAATAACATTTAATACATCCGATTTATGTGTTATGAGGAGTAATGCGTGAATTGATCCACAAAAATTATATAGTAATTTTTATTATATACTGTAGGGGTAGCGATAGGGCCACAAACGCCCGAGTGAACCAGATACAGTGGCCGATTAATATAAGTTTTATCTTTACTTTGATTAAAAGACAATCGAGTTTGTTTCTCATTTATACAAGGTTCACACAAATTATCATTTGGGATTACAGATTCAATAAGGTTTATGTCATTTACCATTTTATTCCTTTGCAGATCAATAAATTTACTTTTACTACTTACTAAACGTTGGTGCCATATATATTACATATTTTTATTAACACTGTACACTTGGCAAACAGAGCAAGTAATATAGTTAGACACTACAAGTCTATAGCAATTAGTTTAAAGACCTACCTTGAATTATGGTTTTACCATTACTGCAAATTTCTGCGACCTCTTGACTGTCAATTCAGCTTGTTGCATCCTTGAGACAGACAGAATATTATATGGGACCTCTGGACAGTACAGGACACCGTCCAGAAATCCTGCGATGCCTGTGTTGCTGATAACATTCAGGGTGCCTTTCCTATGTGCTGAAACAAAGTGGTCATTTTTAGCAATTGAAATTTAAAATTATGTAATTAGTAAACAATTCTTCCCTTTCTATGATGTGGTAAGAAGCACCGGAGTCGAAAATAAAAGTTATTTTATTTTTATCCATGCACTGATCTTGATGGTCGGTAGTTATAAATGCAAACTCTGAAAAATCTTTTGATGTTGAAGGTTCATGTAATTCTACTGCTAGTGCTGTTCTTGTTCTTTTGGAGCTGTAATATTTCTTATTTAATCGCTTGAAGTAATAACAGTCATTTTTCGTGCCGCAATGATAACATTTCACAAAATACTTCTTCTTTGATTTATTATTCGTTTGATTTTAATTATTGCTGTAATTATTCTTCTGATTGTAATTATATCCTTGTCTTGAACTATTAAATCTCTTTTTATGAATCGTTTCTCTTTTATTTTCAACATACAAAACCTTAAAACTTGTGTCACAGCTCTCTTTTCCGACATCTAACTCACATAGCAATGCACGCACTCGGAACTTCCAAATACTATATTTTCCTCCATCAAATGGCTTGATATTGCGCTTGCTTTTTAAATTTTCCACCTGGAAAAAATATAGAACGAACGAGGGTAGGCGACGAATTAAATGAAAAAACTTATACACTTTCACACGCGAGCACTGTGCCCATAACCTGTAGATTTTATAGGTCAGAGGAGCTGAATAAAATACGGAATCACAGTGACGAATGATACTTATATTCTGTGAAATATATTTTTACTAGGAAGCTGATACGACTGACTCCTAGCACAGCAGAATACAAAGTGAAGCAAGTTTATAAGTGAACTGAATGCGTGAATGATCGAATGAGTGGGGGTTGAACGAACGAATGAAGTATTTGAGTTAAGACTGAATGATCAAGTATACTTTGGCATTACCTAGTCATGTTACTTTATTTTTATTACAACAGGAATACAAATTATAATATATACAGATTAATTTTTGCCAATTTAAATTCAATATAAATTCAACAAGGTGTAGTCGAAGGGTTCCTTCGACACGCTCCCCTCGCCCCTCCCCCTCTCCCTCTAAACCCCTGACCAACTCTGACAACGGGAATACAGACACCCAGACGTATTCAAACAGGTTCGCAATCTACGTGTATAGAAAATATGTAGTTTCCTTTCCAAGTATGTACATTTCTAAGATTTTCTGTAGTTAACGCTTTATCGTCGCTATAATAAAACACTGAAAATAAGATACCTTTTCTTTTGTACAATCAACGAATTTATGTGGAATTTGTAATTTAGATAATGCTCAAAGAGAACGTACAATGGTACTGTGGTCAGATATACTCTCTTCGATATTTTTCAGACCTCCGGACTTATACTCTCTGTGCGGGTGTAGATGTCAAAGGAAATTTCACCAAATCTCTGAATGACCAAATCTTTGGCGCTGATCAAAGGCTGAGCACGTCTGTGGTAAAGTATTTTTTTTAGATTTCTTATAACTTCTGTACATTTTCTCTTGGGTAAAAGTTATTTGAATCTGGATACAATATAAACTAATCGGCTATTTCTCTTGAATAAAACTTGTTTTTTTTTCATTTAGGTTCAGCTAAGTACCTAAATCGAAAATGTCTGTTGACAATAAAAGCACGATGACAACGGGAACATCGATGGTGCCAGAGAAAACTAAAACTACAGATGATAGTGAGGAAATCCTCGATGTGGCATTGCGGGTGTCAGCAAATGGGATGAGACTAGGCAGCCTCCTCCGCACTTGGACTGAAGTTTCCAGAATAAATTACATGTCCTCGCAGCCCTTGGACGTTATTACTTCTGCCATACATGTCGAAGGTTAGATAGAAAAGATTTTATTATTAATTCAAAGACATGCAACACATAGTTCTTGAGATTGTATTTTAACGCCATTTGTGTTTCACACAGAACTGATTGCGACCAGGTAAATAGGAAACCTATGCTTATAGGCTTTTGTATTCTTTCATTTCCCTACCTTTTCAATTCGACTGATTCTTTCGTTGCGATTTGTTTAACTCTTACTTAATAAAAAAATATTATAATATCTGTTTAGCTTTTAAATATCATTTTCTCTTTTTGATATAAATGGCAAAGCTTTGGTAAAAGAACAGTTACTAAAAAGCGTATAATAAAGTGCTTTACAAACCAAAGTCATGATTTATAATATACTAGTGGCCCGCCCGCGCTTCGCTTCGGTGTAGAGCTGTAGTGTAGACTATAGTGACAATGACATTCTTCTAATACCTAATTACAATAGGCACGCGCCACCAGGTGCCCCGCCCGGTAGCGTCGGAACCGCTATGTCCCTGCATTTTAAATCTGTAATATCTTCGAAAATATTCATTTAAATTACATGCGTTAAATAGCCAAATTGGTCTATATTAAATGCACAATGTATTTAAGGTACTGAATTGGATAAGGAAGAATGTTATATTGCTGAAAATCGCTTCGTAAATAATCTATTATTTCTCGTAAAAAGTATAGGATATAAAATGGTTATTGTGGGTTATCCCTAAGAGATAGACAGATACCATGGCGGACTTTTTTGTAGACATTTTTAAGGTATACAATACTGTAGTACAATATTTTGATCGATCTCGTAGGGTTCAGCCAGCGTTTGCAATGTAAGAGGAAAAACTGTGTTTATTTACGACCTTACATTAAAAACCTCTAAAATTATCAGTGTTTCCAACCGTTACACAAAAATAATCCTTATAGCATGATTCAGTATTCACGTGCGACGGCGCGATGGCTTATTTCATGTATAAGTTTGGTGTTTATATACCGATTTATATGATTCTTTTTTTATTGAATAGGTAACAATGTTAACTTTTTTAAATTAGGGATGAGTGATGGTATTATAAACGTAAGAGTAAACAAATATAATCAGAATGCTCCGAACTGCTAAGCTATCAGGAGTTACACGTGTTATTGTGAGTCAACCATAAAAGATAGACATATGCTGTTGCGGGGATATTTTTTAGACAATTTTATGTTAAATGTTTCCGTCATACATGATTTCTATGTAACTTTAACCATTAAGGCTGCACACGCGACGGAAGCTTAAAAAAAGGAGTAACTTCTCCCGTTTTCCCAGCATTTCCCTTCACTACTCTGCTCCTATTGATTGTAGCGTGATGAAAAGTATACTATAACCTGCCCAGGAGTACGAAGAATAATTGTACCAAGTTTCGTTAAAATCCGTCGAGTAGTTTTTGTTTCTATAAGGAACATACACACAGACAGACAGACAGACAGACAGACAGACAAAAATTTTACTGATTGCATTTTTGGCATCAGTATCGATCACTAATCACCCCCTGATAGTTATTTTGAAAATATATTTCATGTACAGAATTGACCTCTCTACAGATTTATTATAAGTATAGATTAAGAAAAAAAATACTGTCTTCCAGTTCTGTTTTTATCTACATCATTAAAATTTTATAAATATCACTGCGTGAGTCTATTTTATTTATTTAAGGAGACAACATAAGACGTCGCACAATTGGTATACCGATGAATGTGTATTCGATACAATCGTTCGTCCCCACGGAACTTCGAAACAAAAGTGAAGAAGAGCTGTTCGCCGAGCAAGTAAGTAAATACTTTGAATTTATTCACAGTAACAACATACAAGAGGACGCTCCTGTATACGAAATAAGGGCACTTTTACGCATCTTTTTACGTGAGCACGGCTTTGCACTGACGGTTCTTAGCTACAGTGATGAATAGAATCTGTTAGACATGACAGACGAAATATTCATTTTCATTTCGCATTACGAGAGGTAGTCAAGACTCAATGTGGATCAGCCTTTGTCTTGCAGATGATTACAGTTGAAAGACACTATTCTGTATTAGTGATGTAACGGATATTCGCATTCGCATTCGCGAATATCCGCATATTTTTCAATATTCGCATTCGCTAAAATTATGCTAATATATAGCGAATGTTTTTAATAATCAAAAAGGAAATTATTATATGCATTGCATGCATATAAAATAATAATACAATAGATAACACTTAGATATTTTTATTAAATCATACTTCTACATTCTAAATTAAAGTCTCATTTATGAAAAAAGAACTTCAGAGATCTGATCAAATTTAACATTAATCAGCCTTGTTACAATGTAAAGTTTGCATTTATTTAGTAGTATATTATTACTTTACTACCATTTTTAAATAAAGTTTACAGTTTCTATTTACTATAAAACTAAACAATTACTTGAAACAAAATTATTAAACTTTAAATATCTAATGTATTAAATATTTATAACCTTTGGGTTTAAATGTATAAATATCAGTTAAATTTGATAAATAACATAAAACTAACCTCAAAACATAACAAAACCTTTAGAATGAACTTTCTTTCTGTGACCTAATTCATTCAATTAACCAATATCGCCTCGGCTATGTTCAATTTAAACATGGCCGACACGAAACGTCAAACCTGTCAAACATTTTACGCGCGCTTTTTTTGAAATTTTAAAATATTCTCATTCGCATTCGCATATGTTGAAGATAAATATTCGCTATCGCATTCGCATTCGCGAATGTGAAAAATCCAACATTCGTTACATCACTATTCTGTATGTAATGCTGTGTTCGTGAATAACGCTGTGAGTTTTGAAAAGTGGCAAAAGTTGAACCTTTATAAAAGTTTGTTCGATAACTGTCAAAAGTGTGATTATAGGTAACAATGAAATTTCATGTGAGCTTTATGTACCAAACGTTAATTAACAGAAAATAAACTTCCGTCATATAGTTTTGAAATTTATTGCTTATTTTTAGACTTTTAATAAGTGTCACGAATAGCATTCGCTCGAATAGCAAAATGGTCACTTGCCTACAGCGCCAGAACTCCGCGGGATACAGATATAGAGATATATTCGGTCTTAGGATACTTATTAAATGTGTTAAATAATTAAATCGATATGGCAAAAGAGATCCTCAAAAAGGTACGAGGGGAAATAATTACGAACGATGGCAAATGTGAAAGTGGAAACCAAGAGAATAGATGATTTCATTAATTCGGCGTTAAACAAATTATATAAAATTAAATATAAATAAAAACATATATATGTATAAATTATTATATAGATTAAATATACATGCCGTGAATATTTGATATCTAAAAACTTACGTGATACCAATAACTTATATAAGTTACGGTATGACTAATGTTAGGATCGCGAAAAGTCTTGTTCAAGTATTTTGTAATACCTTTTTAATGAAGACATCAATTAATAATTTCCGGCGCCACAACTCCATACTCATATTTCTTAGGAAAGTTTTTGATTCTGAGCTTTGTTTGCTGTAAATACTTAGAACTGGAAGACAGAATTATTTATTAGCATATTAACCCAAATTATATCATTATTAATTACTTACTTGGTAATCTCGGCAGTGTGCACATTGAAATAACTTGTATAATATTCTTTTACCACATTCTGAAAGTCAAACGAAAACTTCCTCTGAAACTTCGCACTGAATGAAATATTCATGAATATGGAACTTTATTATGAAATATTTTCGTCAACATTCCTTCCAAAGCGTGCATATTTAAGCGCAAAGGTAGGTGACACTTAACATCCGAAATTAGGGGGAAATATTGACGCAAACTTCTGCTGAATGTATTAAAACTCGTTTATCGGTCATTTACATGACAAGGTGTTCTTCGTGTAATCCGTCACGATGTTTAATTTTCATTAAATTCCTTGCATCGAGACTAAAACTTGAAAAACACCTTAAACTATATAGATTTGTGCATAAGCACTTTACTTATAGGTTTTGAATTAATGAAGTGATATACTTTTGGGCGTGACGAAAATGTCAATAAATTATGAGTTTCTGTTTTAATAAGACATACATGCAAATTATCAACATACAAAATCATTGTTCAGATGTAAATGGACAATAGATAAACTAACCAGTTGTATGAAATAACAAAAAACGGGCTATTTTTTCCCAAATTAAATGTATATAATTATATTTCTTATTAAATAATTGCTAGAACTAATCCCAAAAAAATAATTAACCCCAAAAAATTACAGACTTAGTGGAAATTTCTATGGACACTCAAAAATCTGCTGAGAGTGACCGTTATCTAGCTCAAAATGGAAGTTCTGTTGAATATTAAATGAAATTTAAATCGCTATAAGGTGTGGGAGAGCATCTAGTTGGGATATGCATAAGCTATAAACTTCATATGAATATTGTATATAATTACTCCGAAACCGAGTTAAGTAAACCATTCTCGTAATTAAATTTGTAAAAGGATTTATTAAGGGGTTCGATATTCCGCTGCAGTTGAAAGGCCATTCTTAGAATTCTTAGTATTATTTTTCACTTCTTATTCTTCACTAAATAAGAGCATCGTTACCAATACACTAAGTGTCACAAGCATGTTATATTATATTTGTCACCATTGTTTTATAATAAAGAGGGATAAACAAACTCATGGCTTGATAAGCCACAGAGTCATCTACTTATCACTCGAGCCTTGCCTCCCCTAAATCCCATACCCCGTGGAGCTCTAAAACCACACTCACCAATAGAAATAGTATAGAGTTAGTGTTATTTCATTGCGATACCTTTTACATCTCGTATAGTCTTTGTTTGCTGATATAATTGTACTCAGTTACTCACATAAACCAAGGTCTTACTTATAAAACAATTCTGCACCAAGCAAACTTGCTTTCTTTCTTTGACTCTTATACACACTCCACGTCATGTCATGAAAAAAGTCTTTAATGTACTTCTTTGTGAAACTAACCTTAGCTTGAGCTTAGCTCTTCAATCTTTATATATATAATTCTTCTGTGAGTGTGAATGTCACTGAACTTCTCTTAAACGACTGGACCGATTTTGATGAAATTTTTTGTATGTGTTCAAGGGGATCTGAGAATGGTTTAGATTCACAATTTTGTCCGCTGGACAATGTTTTTTTAATTAAATTTTTTTATGGCGGTACGAAGTTCGCTGGGTCAGCTAGTAATAATATAAGTTTATTTCAGTTTCCCGTGAACGTAACTCCTTTGATGAACGAGGATCAACTATGGGGTTGCTTCTACATAGTCCCGGAGATCTACGCAGATATATACTCACCTACAGTAAGAATTCGAAAAATAGAAGATGTCCCGGATTTAGTTGGAGGGGTCCTGACCAGGGACATGGTGACCGCTTGCCTGTCCTATTTGAAACGCACACCTATACTGGGTGACTTTGTTTATATCAAACTTAACCTCGCTGCGAAGGTAAGTCTTTTTTAGAACCTTAACAATACTTTTATGTTTAACCCTCTTTCGACATACTTCTTCTTACCAATATCTCTGTCGCCTTGCAGAAGTGCACTATAAAGCACGCGTACATTATAGCAAGTCGCAAAACATCGCATAAGGCTAAGAACTCACGGTGCGTATTTCTCCCGCGCCCGCCGCGGCTTTGTGACCGTAACTAACAGAGAATGTGAAATTGTAGGTAAAATGCAAAGACTAATTTCGACGATCTCGCAGCAGCGGCAGCTGCGGAATCACAGTAACCAGTGGTCTCGTGAGTTTTTAAAAACAACAGTTCTGCGGCCGTAGGGGTTGCGGAAAAAACTACTCCGTGAGGTCTTAGTGTCGCCGCACACGGGCCACACGCCACAGCCACAAACGCCGCCACGAGAAGCTAGAAGCTGATACTAAAGCGGCTGAAGCGCGCGACAGCGGCCGACTGAGGTAAGGGAGAGAGGGATGGGGAATCGAGTGACGTGTGGCGGCGTTTTGTATCGGCGCATTAAGTAGCCGGTGCGAGCCACAAGAAGCGAGCAACGACGATTTGTAGCGTGTGGCGGCCACCGGCGTACCGTGTATGGCGAGTCCATATAAAATGTATGAAAACTACAAGAAATATGCCGGTGGCGGCGTTTTGTGGTTGTGGACTGTGGCCCGTGTGCGGCGACATTTAGCCTCAATGGGACTCCACAAACATTTTCTTCTTTTTATTATTGCTTCTTATTTATATATTATATGGGGCATAAGAGCAGACGGCTCACCTGATGGTAAGTGATTACCGTCCTCCATAGATACATACATCTGCAACACCAGGAGTATCATACATGCGATGCCGACCTTAACTGCGCCCTTAGGACTACATGATTGTTTACAGCTACAATTAGTACTATATTTTTTATTTCAGCACCTCATTAACATAGATGTTCTACAACACTACAAATATATAGTTTACCTGGACATCTCGTCTAACTTGCTGACAGAACTTACCGTTCTTTCACACCTACTTTATCTCCAGTTTCTCTCAGTTGCCTTCAATAGGCTCAGCAACGTCTTGGAATACGATACACGTTAAGTATAATTCATATATATTTGTTTATAACATTAATGCAGATCCTCCTTATCTGATAGTATCTAAGGCATGGTTCACCATGGTTTTTGTTGCAACACTAAGGGAATTCACATATACGCATTGGTGACGCTGTAGGTAGAAACTTTATCATGGCTGTTTTAAAGAAAGTCATTTTTTAGAATAATAAGATACACGTGTTAAATTGAGGAGCTAGATGGCGCAAATGGTTAGCACTCGGTTGCGATCGTTGAAGTTAAGCAACTTTCGTTCCTCCTTGCTTCAGCAGGCACGTTAAGCCATTTACGTTGGTCCCGGTTGCGTCTAAAGTCGTTAGTACCCACCAATCCGTACTGGGCCCACATGGTCAGTCACGGCCCAATCTCTCTATTCCATCTATATGTACCTCAGCATGGGGACTTTAATAGGCTGATGAAGAAATAATAACTTAAATAAACGTTATTACAAAGGTTAACAAAGTAAATGTTGGCCTTTCTGTTAGATAAGTATCGTTTCTAGTGTTGCCCAAATGCAAGAACAAGACGACACTTAGCCAGTCTTGGTCTTGGTCTTGCGCCAATACACCTGGTCTTGGTCTTGCGCTCCCAGTCTTGGTCTTGGTCTTGGTCTTGCAGCAAGAGTCTTGCAAGTCTTGCAATTACCAATTAGACTATTGCTATTTGTTAAAGTTTACTTTAGATCTTAGAAAAAGGTATTAGAATTGGAACATTGCCATAGTAAAGACCAATCAGATTAATAAATGTCTGAAGATTTGATAAGAACTTCGAAAAATCAACTGCCACATGGTTTTCCATAAGTAGGTAGGCACGCTTTTTATATTATTTTATTAGTTTTGTAGTTTTTTTTTACACGTTTCAAGTATATTTAAAAGTGGCTACAATATTAATCAAACGGGGGGGGGGGATATTTGACCATTTTTTTGCTATTTTTTCTTGTAAAAACTTAAGAAATTTAAGAAATATTTTGACTAAATGTAGAATAACAGTACCTAAGTAATTAGCTTAAACACATATAATCAATATTATAATATATACTTACTAGAATAAATTATTATGACATCTACTACCTATCCTTACCATTATCTAATCATAATACTACTTGCGTGATCAGTATAATCGCGTTTGTGCCAAACATACAATGATAAGTTTTCAAAAATCGATCTTTTTGCTTACTCCAAAATTTCATTTAAATCCACAATTATTGATAACATTCTCGGCGACACTGTGTAGCATTGGTACATGGTTGTTTATGCATAAAATATCTGACTTATTATTTTATATTTGTTCTTGAGTGATTATCATTATGTAATTTTTATTTTTTACTTATCAGCACGATTTAATTTTAAATATTGAAAACACTTTAGGTGGTTGCGTGCAGTTATGCAGGGTGGGATATAATATAGTAAAATGGTTAGCATTTCGTGGTCAATTAACTGTAAACATTTGTTTTCATAGATACCCATATCGTTTGGAAGGCATTTTGTTGAGTTATAGAAGCTGAAATAGAATTGCTTTCAGTATTGTTTCCATCAGTATGGATTTCACCTAGCTTAAGGCAGTTCAATGTTTCTGACCGTAAACACAATATACTGTAAATTAATTTATGGAAAATCTGTAATAAGCCTTACTGTTGGTTTACACTATACTTAAATACTTTTGTAAACGCCGCGCCGTTGATTTTCAAATAAATAAATAAAAAAAAAATGTATTCGTTTCCATTCTAAGCACTCTGAAACTTATTTATTCTTTGGAACACATGTACTCTAAAAATCGATAATCGAAGTTCGTGTCATACCGTCTCGCTCGCTCTTATATTAATTAGTATTAGCGTGAGTGGGACGGCACGACACGAAATTAGAATTTTGCATGAGTCGGCAATCAGGCAGGCCCTGTGGCGGCAATCAAATAGTGTCAAATGTTGTGATTTCGGCGCGGCGGCAACGATTGTTGTATGTGATTTCAATAGAATCCGCCGGCGCGTGTATCATCACCATGTACTTCCGAAAAGCGGCAAATTTCTATGAGAAGTCACTACAAAACCTTTGATTCCGCATTATCAAAGTGCCGATGGTTAAAACAAAACTATGCATGCACTCTGTTTGATTTTAATGGATATTTTTTTATTCACTATGTATGTTTATGGTATTGGTCGTAATGCGCATAGGTCCAGTTCTTCATATTCTTTGATACAGTTTTTTGCGTCTCATGGAATTCCTAAGCGTACCTATATACCGAACTGTATGCCTAACTACTCCGTGAAATAGCGCTCGTCCTATTGTCGTCGTGAAATAGTCCTAGCTGCAAGACGCAAGAGTCCTGTCGGATAAGTCTTGTTCTTGCTCAAGTCTTACATGGTCAGTCTTGGTCTTGGTCTTGCTAAAAATACGCGGTCTTGTTCTTGGTCTTGGTCTTGCAAAAATGCAAGAACAACACCAAGACTGAATTTGGGCAACACTAATCGTTTCCACGGATAGATAAATGCAATATTTATTTTCATTCTTGGTGTTGCATAAGACTATGTATTTTATATTAAAAAATATTTTGAGCATTAAACTGCTATATTTTGACAAGAATGTGCCCGCCGCCCGCACCTCTCACGACCCCCGTTCTCGACCTACCCCACGCTCTTTACCCCGCAGACGAGGACTCAGTTAAGTAGTCGACCCTCTTCCACTCGGTTTCAGACAGTATTCGAACACGCGTCTTACTTCCGCTACCTGGGCGACGAACACTATGTATTATTATAAATACCATAACAAATCAAAAATCCTAATTAATTACTACATAAAACCTATCCTAATAAGTTCACTTTTCTTGCAGCCCAATGGTTTTTAACAGAAGTACACTACAAATTTAATTCAGTAAAAAAAATAAGAGATCTCAGTATGTTCTGGTCAATAACGATTTTAGATTTGTCCCACAATAATATCAAAAATATTAGTGGTCTAGAAAACTTGAGGTATTTAAGAAACAACAATTTATTATATTTGTTCATACATAAAGTACCAGTTTAATAAAATACCTGTTTCGCCGAAGAGTATGATAGAGTTGATATATTTAATTCATCTTAACAAAGCAAAAAGTTGCCATTGGGTAGTCAGGTTTGCCTGGTCTAGTTTTCAAAGCATCACTTAACTTAGTTGTAATCTCTTTCGCATTTTAAGATTCCATACAAATTTTATATTTTTTGTATTACTTTACCAAGTTAATTTCATTATAGTTTCAACCACTTAAAAGCCAGTATGAAACATAAAAGAGTAAGATCATAAGACGACCACACCTTACTTATTTTCTCATGGACAAATACATGTGCAAATAACGTGTACATACTCGCGTATACGTATATGTGTATAATTTGCTTTCGACATTGTCTGACAGTGAAAACTGCTGACAGAATGTGTCATACATACAACATACGTAGGAATCAGTCCTCAGACTATAACTAGAATGAGTAAAATGTTTACGTGCCTGTACCTCCCCTGATACCTTGAAATTTACCTACAGCACAAGTTAGAAAGTATGTATACATTAATTGTACACACCAATACTACTCAATATCCATATCTTGCCCATGAGAAAAAAACTAAGGTTTGGCAGTCTTTGGATCTTATACTTTATCATTCGGGCTGTATGTAACAAAATCATTTTATTAATCCGTTTTTTAATTTAGGTACTTACGCCGTCTGGACTTATCATTCAACCATATCCAGCGTCTGGAAAATTTGAACAACTTACATTTACTCTGGCTCGACGTATCCTACAATAACATCTCAAGCTTCGAAATCAGTGCCACCACCGGCCTGTGGACACTTCTATATCTTGAATATTTGAATCTCAACGAAAACAATCTAACATCTATGAAAATATTTTCTGGTTGTACTAGGTAATTCATTGGTCTTGTATTTTATTCAACGACTTTTAATTTAAACTACTTACACAATAACTTTAGAAAGAGACTCGGCGTTTAAATGTGGTAGAAATTCATCTTCTATTCTTCAACTCAATATTTCATAACATATCCACATCTACATGCACACATCAAAAAAGTTTGAGATCACTTGCAAAAGCTGATATATTATCAAAATTTAACTTAACCAAGAAAATTTTTTACGTTATATCTTAGTTTATTTAAAAATACACTTCTTGAAAATAAAACTACACATAATTTTATTTTTTAGTATGTATTTATTAGTTAGTATAAACAATGTAATAATTCAATCCTAAGGTGATTGTAATAGAACTTTGATAGAAATAAAAAGATAGTTTAACCAAACTTAAAAACCTTTTATGAATAGATTGTTGTTTATCTAATACAAAATATCTCCTCCTCTGGCTCGAACACATGCTGAGATCCTCCTGGGCATGCTGAGAATCAAGTTATCCAGCATTTCTTGTGGTAATCTGTCTCATTCTTGAACAGCAGCAGCATGTCTTTTTAAGGAAAGACAATTGAATTATTTTATTGTTTTACGTTCTAATTCTAAGTTTAAAATTTAGAATCATAACTTTTTTTGATGTGTGTCTGCTTAAGTACGTAATTTTTTAAACGTAACACGACCAGGCTTTGTCAAAGAATACCTCACGCATATTAAAATAACGACGCCTTAAATTACCTCTACGTGCTTACAAGTATTACGAAGGCTTAAAAGACCGGATAAATCTGACCTGGGAATCTTTTGAGATTACCTACGTTGTAATTTATCGTGTAGTAAAATCACAAAATGTTTTTACTCATATTACCCACCCATCTTTTCTACCTAAGGTAGGTACTTGCACCCAAGATGGCCCGGTTTCAAGGATAGCCCACTTTAAACCTTTCATATTTTTATTGGTTCGAATAAGTTTAAATTTTGCCCTAAGTTTTTGACATGAACTGCAAGTTCATATCAAAGGTTAAATGTTTATCTTCTGCTATCTACTTTCAAAGTGATCCAGCCTAATCACAGTCATATTAGCTGTTTTTTGAAAAAATTGTTACTTACTACTTTAGTAAATACATTGGATATTCACTTTTTTTTCTGCCGTGGGGAAAATTTGTGACCCATTACCTCGCCGCCTGACATTCGGCCAGAATAAGCGGACCTTTCCTTCATAGACCCATTTCATTTCATTCGTTTTCATTTTCATTTAGAGGTCTACCCACAAATACTCAACCGCGCGCAGTAGGGAGTCGTACCCAAAAGATACCATATTTTTCTCAACTTAAACTTTATTAACTCACCAATATATTTGTATAGACAATTTATGAAATAATATATTTCTAAAGACTCCGCGAATTGCATGCGCGTAACAACCGCCTGTGTATGCTCCTCGAACTGGCGGTCTACATGCGCCAGATGCGCAGACTGATCGTGATGGACCTACGAGCCAACCCGGTATGCTCAACGCCGGGGTACAATGAGGTCGTCATTAACACCTTCCCCCTGCTACTCAGCTTAGACGCTCAAGAATTGGACCCTGTCATACAGGTATTTAGGCGCTGATAACAATTAACTATGATATTAGAATTTAAAGATCTGTATACTAGAATTTTACCGCCTTATTACAAAACGAAAACTAAACTTTAACCTGGAATAAAACTTGCGTTATCACTTTTGTTTGCTAAAAAGAAGACAGAGACAACATATGGTTTAAACCAAGTCTAACTTTAGTCCGCGTTTTGGAATAAGGCGGTAAGAGATCTGTAAATCTTTAGACACGCTGACGAATCCGCTGTGTAATTGGAAAAACATAAATCCTGAAAATATTACATTTCTCATAGTCGCTGCCATTTGCTTACTGAATTCCTGAGCCCGAAGAAGATTACAAATATAAGTACCTAATTATCTATTTAGATAAGTTCGATGACAGATTGGGAGAAAAGTGCTATCCAATCATCCCGATTATCTAGTTAAACATGAACGCCTGTTTAAACCGCCGTAAAAAAATCTAATCAACGTGGCGACAGTCGACAGAGAGTGATCTTGCGTAAAGGAGATTGTTCTTTACGCATTAACTTTAAAAACAGGCAACTATCTGTTAATCTACACGCTCTGTATATCTGAATCTAATCCATAATTTCGGTAATTGGCTTGATTTCACTAGTTTACTATATAACTTATTTGTTTTTTATTATTTTAATATGTTCAGTGTATATGGTTTATAAAAGTTCTCAGGGGTGTCCGTCAATAATATTCGTTTCTACAGTAATTTATATATAATTTCGAATCTAGGAAACAATTTTTCATGATTATTGGTCTTTAGGCCAAACATGTATGGAAGCTGAGCAATCTCCTTTATCTTAATAGTAGATAATAATAATATATAATAGTTATTATTTAGATAGGCCTTCTTTGCACAAAATCGACCTTTTTCAAAGGAGTTGCAAAATGGAGAAGACTATTGAGAAAAGGGCTTGTAAGCACGTTTGCCACACGTCGTCTGTTGAAGCTTCTGTACATTAAGCAGATCTTGAGGGGTCGCGTATCCATTATCATAACACTCGCGGACACTACCGACATTGGTCTGGTTGCACGACGTCCAGCCAAACAAACTTTTCAGCTTTTTAATATTAGTCTGAATAACTGATTATCAAATAAGATAGATTGGAAGCAAAGAGATTATTCATATTAAAATATAAACGGGCGTCCATCACTAAACCGCTGTAAGAATACTTTCTAATCTGCGTCTCGATAGTCAGTTATTCCGCGTTAAACCTTCTTATAAGCAGATAGGTGATTATTAATACTACTCAAATATTAACCATTTTCAGAGAAGTTACAAAATGGAGAAGACGCCCGACATTCACACATTTGCCACACGTCGCCTGTTGCGTCTTTTATACATTGAGCAGCTGTCACGAGCTCGGGTATCCTCCAATGTACCACCTGCTGACACTACCGACATTGGTCTGGTCGTACTAGTTGGTTACGAATGTGTAGGTAAAGGTAAGTATTACACACTTTCTTTTCGTTCCAGTCTTTACATGAAACATATAGTTTCGTGTAAAGACTGGCCGCCGTATTTATAGACAAGCAAAAGTAATTACTAATCACCTCAACCGCTACAAGGATGTTTCACGCATCAAGTTCGATGACATGCTGCTTGCCGGAAACTTGATAAACAACATATTATGACTCTGCAACAAAATGGTCATTTGTATTTGTTTCGAACCTTGGCACACATTCAAACCCTGTACCTACCTTTGGGGCAGAAAGTAGGAGCTCTACTGTTGCCACTACCCTGACACCTATATTGACTTTTTTATATATTTCTTAAGGAGCAGGGACTTACGAGCGATAAAGTTGCTCCCAAAAACATTTTCCCTCAGGCACATTAGCGAGGCGACTCGCTCAGTGTTGTCCGTCAAACGTGGAGCTCGGTTGCCTACACACCACAGCGACCTATCATGCCCTTAACCGCTACAAGGAGGTTTCACGCATCAAGTTCGATGACATGCTGCTTGCCGGTGAATTTCTCTCTTATAGTGAAATGGACGGAGAATCATATGGGCTGAGTAAGTTCAAAATTGTTTGACGACCTCCGCGGCCGAGTGGTTTGTACTCCGGGTTTCATGGTATCGCCGACTCGAGAGGTCCTGGGTTTGAATCCCGGCGGGGACAGATGTTTGTGTGATGAATAGGAGCATTTGTACTCCAGTCATGGATGTTTAATATATATTTCTATACATGTACTTTATATGTATTCTATCCGTTATCCTAGTATCCCATAACACAAGCCTTACTGTGTTGACTAGGGTAATAAAGTTTAAAAAATAAGTTGTACGAGTATATACCAGTACTTGATTTTGGCCAAGTTTTGTTTGCATCTATTTTACGTATGTAGCTATTACTTTAGAAACAAAACACTTACTATCTCTTTATATCATTAGCTTGCTATCACTTTATACAAAATGTATGATCAATTTCTTCACTGCTTGAAAGAAGAACCAACAAATCTGCATTCTCATTTAAAACATCAATTAATATTGACGATTAGTGCGCTCCGCGAAAAGCTCATTAAATTTTTGGGCACCTATATTAAGTATATTAACAACATACCTACATTTTTAAGTTTCGTATCAGAGTTAAGGAATACTTAATTAGTGTACTAATTAACTAACCAAACTGATATGAAGGTTTATACATATTATCTTTACGCCCTTGAAAGGAGAGCCTCTAATGTGCGACGCCATGAGTCAATTAATTCGTCTTCTCCAGAAATAATAATTACGAACTAATTCAGCGGTTGGATTGACGTTAATAACCTATTTCAAACAAGAGTTTACGAAACGACTTTGTCAGTTGATTTGGTATCGTGTCTGGATTTGTTATTTTATTAACACACTCGCTTTGACGATGATACTATAATTATCCATCTCATCAACCGCCAAAGCTCTCAATTAATTATATTATAAATTCAGGAGCTTTAGTTTTACTCTCTTTCTCCGAAACGCAAATTCAGAAACGAACTAATTTTAAACGAAATTTAGCCACGTGTTTGTGAGTTCTTTTTATATCCACTTTTTAGATTACGTTTTTTACTTGGAAACGATATTACTTTACGCCAAATTTTTGATGACATAAAAAGAACCTTTTATACCTACAAAATTCGTCTTTTTTTCGTTATAATTTAATTTCGTCAATTTGAGATTAGAATTTCGAAAAATTAACTGTCAAACTCAAGTTTTCGTTTCAAATTGTTGTGAATTAGAGTAAGTAGGTTTGGAGAATTTAATTGTCAAACTATTTACGGACCAACAAATTTTCGAAATGAAAAAGAAACAGAGTAAGGAACGTGCGAAATTTCAATCGAAATTTCCTTTTTCGTTGAAATGGAGTAGCCCTTTTGAAGTATATTTGTTAGTAACTCCTTTTTTCACTTAGCAAGCAATAAATAGAAAACAGGAAAGAGGAGATAATTTATGAACCGGACATTAAACAGGCTCTGTTTTGTTTCTTAAATAAATATCAATGAGATTTTTTTACAGGCGAACGAAGTCGTGAATAGACAGACTACTAGATGTTATCACAATACTTAAGAATAAATGACAGCATTTTATAATATTCTTTAACTGTTTTAGGCCGTGAAGAAGCATTCGTAAATGAGGGTAAAGTTAAGATTGTTTGTATGGACCTAATAGGGGCATTGATGCTTGCGTTGCGCGGACTAAGACCTTACTTAATTCTTGTCACCAAATTAGACAAAGTATCACTAGAATTGAAACAAAAGAAACGTAGAAGGTAAAAAAGTTAAAATATATTTTAAATATAAAGACGAGCAGAACTTATTTATTTTGTCCTTGTATTTTTCTTCAGCGAGCGTAATTTAGCAAACCAGCAAAGAATGTCGTTGGAAACACCGTTGGAAAGATCAACTTTACAAGTGTTGTTGTCGGGCCGAATCATAATTACAGGCATACTTAACGAAATCCTTTATGTTAGTATCCACATTCTTAGGTATCTTATAGAAATTAGGCAATTAAATAACAACAATCAGGAGCTTTACTCTCTTTCTCCGTAAATAAATTTCGGTAGCGAACGAACGAAACCAAAAAAAGACAGAACGACTAGACTATTATCTTTTAGTAATCATATTCTCCTTCAACGAGAGAGGAGTTCCAAAAAATATCAGAGGCCGTAGGCTAGCTGTTATGATTGTTTTCTTTTTGTAGCGTAAATAAAGTTTGGTGGGGTGAAATAAGGTATGATAATTTATATGGAAAACTAACTAAAAGTATATGGATGTAACACCATATTTTTATTAAATAATATAATAAAAGGTGTAAATTTTGAAATTTTAGATGCGGGATGTATCTAGTCATTGGCTGTGTGACCAAAAACTTATTATCTCGAGATCCTTCCTACCGCGGAAGACACTTTAAGCACACGGTTAGCAGCCATCAATCTGCACTGTCGGGTCACGGTGGAATAGGAAGACTTCCCTATTTCATCCAAAGGGAAGGTCTGTGCCTCATCAGTGGGAACTTTGATAGACTGAGGATGGTGATAAAAGAGTAAATCTCAGTGCGAAACTATAATTAATCTGTCTTTAAAAGTACCAATATTTAGAATAGGAATTTACAGTGAAAAAATTATAAATAACTAGCAAACCAGTGAACCAAATGTTCACCAAATTGAGAACTTCGGAGATTTTGTGTGGTTTCGTTTGAAATTCGTGATTTCTCGGAAACCGGAAGTGCTACGTTACTCAAATCCGGTTTGTAGTTTTATCAGACTATTCTTAACTTATAACTTAAATTCTCTTTATCTATCTCTTACGGTTTGGCCGCTGAAACAGCACCACAGACAGACGGACGGACTTGTCTAATAGGTAAGAGATACAAATAATCTAGTAAAGATGAACAAGTTACTATTCCATTCGAAGTACTACTTCTGCACACAAATAATCGAGGCTACCAACTTAGTAGTGTTAAAGAGCTAAACGTAATGCTTTTTATTTTATTTATATTTATCACAATATTTGTCTACATATTGAAATGCTTAAAAGATATAATTTTCAGTTTCTGCCCGAGGAAAAAGAAAAAAGTGAATTCGTTATGGAGTCGGAATGTTCCCTCATGATGGACAGCGAAGCACGCAAGGCCACGAACAATTACAACAGGGGATACAATCTACTCACATTATTAGCACCGGTAGATATAAACTTTGTATTTTTAGTATATATTAGGTTGGGGAAAAAGTTTCTTCGCATTTTATGTTAAAATTCAAAACGTTTTTTAATAAAGTTTATTTACATTTAACTTAAGTATGTAGTAGGTGCCATTTTTTCGATTACTTTTTGCCATCTTGTAGGTAGGGTACATGATCTCATTGCTATAGAAATTTTGGGGCTTCCGATCAAAAAACCGCGACGAGGGGTTTTGGCAGTCCTCTCGTGATGTTAACCTGACACTGTCAGCAGTAAAGAATTCTGAAGGGACCGAAGCGGGTGGAAATCTGAAAAGGCAAGGTGCAATAATCACGTTGGTTGTATGGGAGCTCCCAGCCCGCCCTACTTAAATATTTATTTTATTCTGTTTTTCTTTTTGTTGTTATCTGTGAAAATGTCAACTAACTAGCTATCACGGTTAATGAAATACAGCCTGATGACAGACACGACAGCGGAGTCTTAGTAGTGGAGTTCCGTTTTCACCCTTTGTGTACGGACGGATCCCTGAAAAATGTATATAAAAGGGAAGATTACTAAAATTTTAACATCTTAATTTTATAAAAGCCTACTTAACTATTTTTCACATAGAGCACTACTTCGATAGAAGAATCGGCACACCGTCCTCAAGAACAAAGTCAAGTAGAATCCAGTTTGTATTCCTTATACAAGGAGTCGCAGGGAACGGACGCGGAGTACAATAGCTATGGACAAAGCTCCTACCAAGAGAGCAGGAATCAAACTAACGCTAAGTACCTACATATTAGTGCTTGATAAATCAAAATCGGCCCTACACTTTACCCAGACCAATAGATTTAAATTTTTGGTTTGCCTATTCTATTGTTGAGTCTTACTTTATCCTTAGACTCAAATGCTCAAAGGCTTTAACGGTCACTTCTCCGCTATTGTTTGTTAATTTTGACTGTGTGGGTACTTCACTATTTCTGCTAATAAGGTCACTTCAAAAAAGCTTTACACTAGTAAAGCCTTTAAAAAGCAGCAGCGCACATGGGAGAGGCGGGGCGAAGATACTGAGAAGTTAACAATTTAAGTTAAACCCTATGTCTTATATCAAAATAAGTTTAAAAACCTCTTATCTATTAAACAAGTCCGTCCGTCCGTCTGTGGTGCTGTTTCAGCGGCCAAACCGTAAGAGATAGATAAAGAGAATATTTAAGTTATAAGTTAAGAATAGTATGATAAGACTACAAACCGGATTTGAGTAACGTAGCACTTCCGGTTTTCGAGAAATCACGAATTTCAAACGAAACCACACAAAATCTCCGAAGTTCTCAATTAATTAATTTTTATTTTATTTTTTTACATCAGGTTTTGGTGAACATTTGGTTCACTGGTTTGCTAGTTTCATATAAACATGGAACAAAACACAAGCGGCGCACAGCACTGCGAAGCGGCCATGAGAGTCGCGTCGCGCCGCGCGCCGCTCCGTAGCACTTGACTGCGCTCGGAGTCGCGTAGTATTCTCTCCTGATCGTCGATGCTGTCATTTTCTTTTCGAAAGCAGTGTAACAAGACAAGTCGTCACATTGAACAGCATTTACTTTGACAGATGAACCCTGAGTGACAGGGAGAATAAGCTTGAATTGAACTTGAACTAGTACACATAATTCTCTTTTGTACTAGTACTTAGGTAGTTACACACTTTGTTTTCTTAAGCCTCACGCACAAAATGGCGGGCCGCACCGCAACTCATCGCGTACCAAAAAACTTCTTACATCACTTTCGTACATTTTATATGAACCGTCGTACCTGCAGTACAGGCAGGCGGCCCGCTTGCCTGGCCCGCGATACGAATACAGTACCCCAAGCCCCCAAGTTTCTATGGAAAAGGCTAGTTTTTTCTTACTTCTTAGGGGCTGTCTATTAATATTATTTAATTTCCTTGGAAATTTTGACGTTGGCGATACGAATAATCTGTCAAAATTCGTGCTTGGGGTACCTACCTTAGCGGACGTAGGAACAAATAAACAAACAACAGAAAAAACTGGCTCCTTCCGTACAAAATTTGAAAATGACAATAAGATTACAAATCTGACAAGTTCGTAATTGGGCCTCAGATTGCTTAAATATAATTCTTCGTCGGAACTCCATCTTTTTGGACTGCCTACAGCTGACTGATGCAATTATTGCGTTGCGGCTTGCCGGTTTTGCCAAAATTTCGCAATGCAATGCTTTGCGCCCCCCCCCCAAACCAGTCCTCAGACCTTCAGTCATGGATGTTTAATATGTATTTCTATATAAAACATATACTTATATATGTAAAGTATATGTATTCTATCCGTTACCCTAGTATCTCATAACACAAGCCTTATAGTGCTTACTTTGGGGCTAGGCTAATTGGTGTGAGTGTTGGAAATATTTATTTATTCATTTATTAGCTTATTTTTTAATTTTTTTATTTATTCATAATGGGGTGGTAGTTTATAAGTCCTATCCAATAATCTTAAGATAAGAAAGAAAGAAAATACATTTATTTTGACACAAACAACGAGACAGTAGATACAAGATCTTGAGGAACAAAAAAAAAATACAAGAAAAAAAAAACATCGTAAACAATAGGATAACAACACAGCAAAAAAGTAACACTCAATTTTTCATACCGTTCGTTACCATTACGGTGATTTAATCTGTTGCTATCTCGCGGCTCCGCCAAAACAGGTTGTCAATTCAGCATGTTGTCACATTTGTGGAACCTGACTCTGGTTTTCAATTGACACTTGGTTCTTTTGACAACTGACTATCGCAAAAAAGAAATATAAGACTAAAAAAAACAGAAATACATAGTCGTAAAATTATTTAGTAATATAAATAATTAAACTCACAGGAAGAATTTATGTATATATATACATACACACATATATATATATATATATATACATACATACATACATATACACACAAACACACATAAATAAATGAGGAATCACCGCGATCTGCCCATTTCCCGCTGCGCATCAAGAAGATATTGCTTTATTCGATGTTTAAAGGTGTAATTCAAATTGATCCGCCTCAGTGGTGGTGGGATATTGTTCCATATTTTGGAGGCTGCACAACGGAAAGCACCCCAAAAGATGCAGATCTATGCGCAATCGTAGGCATTTGCTGTGAGCATACTCGCCTTTCACGATCTCTCTGAGCTCCAAGCCAGCCAAGCTTCTCGTACAGGCACAGGTTCCTGTGACTTAATCACTCCAAAAAGCAGGCAAGCAAGGTGTAGTTTTGACTTCATCTGCAAGATGATGGTTATTAAGGAATGGAGTGATGTGTCCTCTAGTCGGTACAGAGAAGCAAAACCGACCACATGCATTCTGAACTCGCTAAATGAGCCCGCTCAGTTCTACTCAGCAATCGTGGACCATACACAGCATCAGCGTAATTGAGTTTTGATAGAACCAGCGCCTCGGTCAGCTGCACGCGTACGCGCACTGCATAGAAAAGGTCTTATTTTGTAAAAAACCTTAAGGCAACAAAAGTTACTTACTTTTAGATTTTTACTGATACCGCTTTATGATCCTCAAACCTTAAGCTTTCGTCGAAACTCAGCCCCAGATTACGTGCTACCCTTACTTGCTCAATTTTATTCCTCTTCAAGAAAACGCTCAAATCCTCTAGCAGTTTGCTGAGCTGCTTTTATGTGCCAAATAGTATGTACTAAGTTTTTAAAGGAAGGCAGAAAACAATTTTTTTTAGACTAGTTAACAATTCAGTGAAGATCGTCATTAAGATCTTCAAGAGCATTCATGTAATCACTTGGTCTGAATGATATTTATATTTGTAGGTTGTCAGCATAAATGTGGTATTTTTGTATACACTTAACAATATCCGCGCAAAAAAAATAAGTAGGATTTGACCCAGAATGGTGCCCTGGGGAACACCCCGGTCATGTGGAATAGACGTAGAAACACATTGGGATCCAGCCACTAAACATATCTGTACTGATTGGCTCCGATTGCTTAAGTAGCTATGAAAGCATAATAGTGTGATTCGATCGAAACCTTAGGCGGACATTTTGTATAAGAGTAAATATTATAATTTTGAGATAAAATTATTATAATTTTGTATTGGTTTTAGGCACAATGATAGACGACAATCTAAGGGTGGACCGAAAAGTGTTGATTTTAGTAGATACACCTCTTCAACATGGAAAGGTAATGGCTAAATGTTTTTATTGGGCCAATTTTGATTCTTAACTTAAAAAGGTTAATACTAAAGAAAATATAACTAAAAAACATGCTTTAAAAATAATAAAATTATAAGGTTAATACTATTCTAAGAACAGTACATTTCCTTTCCTATCCAACATTTTAATTACCTATCGAGAAAAGGGGATACATAGCGATTTTTTTTGTTCGTTGAAGCGCCCTCTGAATACTACAGCTGAATAAACAGTACAACTGTACTTTTTGATCCCCGAGTTTACAATATTTTGTTAACAAGGTCTCTCCTCTATTAATGTAACTCTTTTCTGGTTTTTTTTACAAAGGATATTCTGTGTTGCCGGATGGCTCGAAATCTTCCAAATCGGTAACGTTCACATCTCAGGACAATGTTGGTCACGTGGACACGACAGGCAAAGCAGCTGAACCAAAACAGCCAGCTGAGAAAGGCAGTGGTAAAATCGATGGTTAGTCTTCCTCCTCCCTGTTCTCGTAAGTAACCTATCTAGATAGAGATACCTACTTAAGATTCTAAAATAGAAATAGGTATTGATACTGCGTTACAGTTAATTTCAAACTACATTATTGAACGTCAGTAGGTGGTACCATAAATATAGGTGCACTAGTTTTCACGTGGTAAGTAAGGGAATGCTAAACGAAATTGTAGGCGGCTAAATTTTGCGGTTGGGTACATAATGCATGTGAACAGTATGGCTAATATGGTAAAAAAGTGTAATATGTATACGACACATGCCTTATGTATTCCGGCAAGGATCTTTCGGACATGGAACATTCGATTGAAGTAGCACATTTCAGATATGGTGCTTAATGTATCAAAAATCAAATGTATGATAATAAAACCCCCATATATGAAAGAACCTAAAAAGCTGAATATAATTGGTCACACTTATGATTGCTTACATAACAATAAAATTAATTGTAATGTTGGCTTATTATAAACAGTACCTAATTTTAATAGGAAATCGCATGTTATATTGTGTGTAGTATATTAAGATCTGTGTTATATAAATTTAATAACATAAAATGTATAGTAAGCAGAGGAACTTTATTTATATTGTATCATGCTTTGGCTGATTCAATTCTTAGATATAGCGCGTATTCCATCTGACTAAATTCAGACGTTCTAAATCATTCAGTAACTAATTCAGTCAAGTGAAATAGCATTTAGGAAGTTAGGATCCTTATTAGCATTCTAAATCGGAAGAAGTGTGGCTTCTGACTGACTTAGGCCCGTATTATAGAAAGATTCTCAGTAATAATTCTAGTCTTGAGCATAGATAGAACGGGATGTCGCGCGATGTCGGCGGCAAAAGATAAAGAAGTTATGTGTAACATAATCAAATTTTATAAAGATATGCCATATCTTTGGAATAAAAACGATAAAAATAATATTAATATTTTTTCATCCACGTTTTTAGTTTTTTACCTTTTTTTTTGTTACGCAGGCAAAAATACTGTTTACAGACAACGGCGCCTTTAAGAGGCACCCCGCCGAACGGACCTCACACCTGGCTAAAAACCCTGCGAATACCTTCTACACTGCTTAATGCGAAGCTGCAGGGTCCCCATTTAGGGATTCATCCACGACTCCGCACCCAGCAGCTTCCCGGCCTAGCCGGGGCTCCACGGCAGGGGTCTCCCGAGGTATTGCGGGGACCCCGCAGATGTGCGCAGGATGACCCGCGCGTGGGGGCTGAGTACGCTAGTGCCCACCGCATCGCCCCCCGTCCACTGCGGAGGGCTACTTGGGCATACCCTTGTAGCTCCCTCAGCCGCCCCCCACCCCCCTTTGCAGGAGAGAACTGCAGGTGGGGGGGCCGCTATTCCCAGGGGATCGGGAGGGGGAGCGTAGTTCTCCCCGTCCCTCTCCCCTCGCCGTCGATGCAGGGGCAGGCACCCCCTCTCGCGGTCGCCCACGTCTCCTCGCCCCTTCTCCTAGGAGAAGAGGGGGGAAACGCGGGCGACAGAAGTCAGTGGTGAGTCCGAGCTACTCGGACAACCCCTCCCTTTTTTTTATATATAGAGGTAGGCAAATGACTCTACCCCACCTGATGTTAAGTGGTAATAAAGTCCAAAGGCGAAGATAGCTGCTTCTTCACGCCTCTCTTAAAGGACCCCAAATTATAGGAAGGAGGGAACACTTGCGAGAAATGAGTCACCAAATTTCTTTGTTCGTGTAGGAATAGTGGCCACAGTAAGTCGGTGGCAACGTAGGCCAGCGCGCGTGGTCCTCTGAAGAAAAGGTGATGGAGGGATAAGGGAGAATAACTTCTCAGAACACTCGCCGTGGTATAGTCGGTAGAATGCGCTTAATGATGCCACATCGCGGCGTAATTGTCGAGACTCGAGTTTCTTGGTTACCTCTTCATCGCCAATGATGCGGACAGCGCGCCGCTGCAACCTATCCAAGGCCTCGAGTAAGTACTTAGCGGAGCCATCCCAGAGGTGCGAGCAATATTCGACGCAGGACCGCACTTGCGTTTTGTACAACAAGCACAGTTGATAGGGCGTGAAAAAACGCCGCACCTTGTTCAGGACTCCGAGTTTGCGTGAAGCTATTTTGATCACGGTTTCGATGTAGTCCTTTGGATTCAGGTCTGAGCGAATTTCCATACCGAGCATGGTAATGTTGTTCTGTAGCGCCAGTGTTGTGCCCTGAAGAGAGGGAAGGGGAAGGAATGGCGATGTTTTTGCCGTGAAAGCGCAGGCCTGAGTTTTCTTGGCATTGACCTGGTACCCCATTCGGAAATGTGGTCCAAAGCCTCATTGACAAGTTCAGTGACAAGATTCTCCCGTTTCTCCCTGGTTTCTACCTGCCCAGCCGCTGCATGTCCAAAGTATCTCGCATGCACTGTACTATCGTCTGCATAGCAATGAATATTGGCAAGTGGAATCAAATCACTGATATGCAGCAAAAAGAGTGTAGGGGATAGAACGAAGCCCTGAGGAACACCGGCATTCACTGACGTGAACTGCGAACTACATCCGTCTGTAAGGACGCGAATTCTACGTTCACGCAGGAAGTCAGCTACCCAGGCGCAGAGCTGAGCAGACAGACCGTATGCAGGAAGCTTGGAGAGAATGCTTTTGTGCCAGACCCTGTCAAAAGCCTTGGCGATGTCAAGGCTAATAGCCAGAGACTCTCCCCGCTTGCCTATAGCTTCACCCCAGATGTGTGTCACGTACGCTAGAAGGGCACCCGTCGATCGATTCGGCCTAAATCCGTATTGATGATCGTGAATCAGAGAGTAATCTTCTAGGTAGCGAGTCAGGTTTGCTCTGGTGTAGTGGCGCACGTAGGCAGTGGCGGTATTAAAAAATTTGCCGCTAATAGGCTATTCAATTTTTGCCGCCCCTACCACGGTAATATTATCTATACAGTATTGTGACTCCGCCCTGTTCTTGAAAATAAATGCCTACGGCCGAGCGCTGCGTTAGCACGCGGTAGGGCCGCCTGCCTACAGTATTTTATGTAGTTTTGTTTTTAACGCGAGTGTAGGTAGATTGCTCGTTTGTCTATTTTTTCTTCCTAACCACTTATTTATATATTATTCCAGATATTTTGACCGATGGAAAAATAACCTAAATACTAGAAACAAATTACGTACTAGTAGATAGGTATATAAAAAATATTCTATAAAGGTAAGACACCTTTCCAATATTTTAGGTAATTTAAAAAATGATATCTCTGGCTGTGTTATTGAAGAGTTCAAGCAACCAAAAACAGCAATTGTGCTGTTGTACGATATTGATCGTCGTCTGTTCTTTTCCACACTAAATAATGTAGATATCTACTTAATTAAATCAAATATTTACAATACAAAACGCACGTTTAAGCACGGCTAACTGCATAAAAAACAATTCAGACCGTTCGGTCGTCGTTGCGGCGCGGCGGCGCATTCGCGACTGGGTGCCCGCCGAGAGCCCATCGAACTCGAGTGGCGTAGGTATGACTCGCTTTCCGACCGTTTGTATGAAGATAGAATACTGTATGATATTATTAACGTGCCCCTACTGACCTTTGAAATTCAATACGCTAGTTCACAATTATATTTATTCTGAAATTGCAACTTTATGACTTGTGTTCTATCGTCCACATTACGTACGGGCTTTTCCCCGTTAGTTAAAAAATTACTAAATTTAAATTGTAATTAATATTGAAACGGTATTGGAATATTTTAAAAATTCATGATCGCATAAGTACCTATATTTTATAGTGTGTTTAGTAATCTTTTATACAGGGTGTTACAAAAATACAAATAAAGCTTGAAGGGCGTTGAAGTTAATCATATATGGAGTCTTTTCTATTTTTTTAAAAATATTTGCATGAATTTTTAACTTTATATAAAAACAGTTATTTTTAATGATCCTCGAACTAGTGACGTGTCTTAAAATTATCGATATTTTAATTAATCATTAAAAATAACTGTTTTTATAAAAAAGTTGAAACTTCATGCAAATATTTTAAGAAAATTAGAGAAGACTCCGTATATGATGTACTTCAACGCCCATCAAGCTTTATTTGTATTTTTGTAACACCCTGTATACGGATTACTAAAATATTATAATGTTTGTCACTCGTTTTTCTGGTATATTTTGGGCCAAATTTGCCACCCCCCAAAGTCTGCCGCCCTAGGCTCCAGCCTACTGAGCCTACTGGTAAATCCGCCACTGCACGTAGGTGTGCCGATCCCAGAGCGCCCTCATAAGGGCCGAGGAGGGTACCGGTGGTTTTTAGTGGGTAGGACCAGCGTTGTTCCGCGCCGGGGAGTCCCACACACGTCGCACGCCTGGCAAGCGCGCGGTATGGTGCGTAAATGGCACGTGTGTGGGTATTGTTGACGGTGGAAAAAAAAAAAAAAAAGGTAGCGAGTTAGATGGTTGTTTAGGACCCTTTCTAAGACTTTACACAACACTGAAGTGACAGATATCGGCCGATAGTTAGCCGGGTCTGAGCGGTCCCCTTTTTTGGGCACCGGTTGCACATTGGCATCTCTCCATGTCTCCGGCACACGCCCCAAAGAGTAAGAGAGTTGGTACATGCGCGTAAGCATGGGAGACAACTCCGCTGCTTTAGCACAAATGCTGGGATGCTATCGGGTCCACTAGCTTTCCGGACGTCGAGTGATTGCAACGCCGCACGAACATCACGCTGCCTGATTTTAATGATAGGCATCGTAGTGCCACAATGAGGAGGTGTAGGTGGCAGTTCATTGCAATCACTGATTCGGGAGTTAGCCGCAAAGAGCTTTGCCAACAAATCGGCTTTCTCTTGCGGCTCATGAGCTAGTGACCCATCTGGACATCGCAGAGGTGGCAGCGAGGGCTGGCAGAAGTTGTGCTGCACGGCCTTAGCCAAAGCCAAAAACTACGGGAGCCCGTAGGGTGCGTTAACAATTCGTGTAGCACGTACTGGCCACCCCACCCCTTGCCCGTCCGGGCAACGACGACTCAGCGACCACTTTGTCTGGGGCTTTGGCCCCAGTAACCGGAGCGTCGCACCTCCTGCTCCCCGTTACGTAGTCAGCGGGCCGACCACTGTCCGCGCATACCAACGGCCAGGCCTACGAAAAGACCGATTTTTTTATTGCTTTGACAGGACTGGAGCCATTACGAAAAAGTCATACTGAATCAGTAACTAAATTAGTCAAGTGTGATCAGAAGCTTCTAATTAGTTTTCTTTTTAGGATTCTAACTAGGACGTCTGAATTTAGTCAGGTGGAATACGCGCTTATGGTTTAGCTGCCTATGGAAGAACTATTCGATCGTATTTAGATAAAATATGCAGAATACAAATATGTACGATTTAAGTAAAGTATCATGTTAACAGTCAAAGATATTGTCACAAACGCTCTCGAAACGTAACCGCGAAAGTGCCAGAGATCGAATTTACCAGATCACCGCGGGTCGCGATAGAGGTCGAGTATTGCGGCTCATTCTAAAATGAGCCTTATGCAGTGCGGCTTAAGGGTGAAAGTGCAACGACATCTGCACTTGTTTACAAGTTATGCGTGTTACCTGCGAAGGTATAGGTAGGTATTTCGTACTCGCGGGTGCTAGGTAATTCTCAATTTAACAGGTACTTTCTAGAATGCGTCGATCGGCGTATATAAGCGCGATTGGCGCCGCGCAGAGACAGTTGAGTTTCAACAGCGATTTCGGAGCGAATCCAAAGGCGATCAAAGTGAAACAAAAGTATTCCAGTGCGATAGTTTAGTGACTTGTATAGTGAAATACAGTGTTTAGTCAGTGTTTTGTAATTAACATTGTGTGTTAATTGTGTGAACGAGTGGTGAATAAAGAACTGTCAAGCGTGAACTGGCATATAATTTCGAACCCCATCCCGACACGTAACAATATTATTACCGTGGTTAAAGCAAATTAGGCTGTAAAAATATAATTATAACTTATTGTTTAACGAATGCAATATTTTACCAATACATGAAAAAGTTAAATATTTATTAGCAGTAGAACAGTTTAATTGTACTCAATATAAAACAGATAATGTAATAAAAGGTAACTTGAGTGTAGATTTAAGAAAAAGGTTTATGGAACAAAGGGTATGTAACTGTTACGGGAAACGAACAAGGAAGTATTTAGTACCAAAAATATTTATTGAAATATTTAGAGCAGAAGATTGCTGTAGTAAAAACGTTTTTTTTTTAAAGTTGAAAATGTATTTATGAGATACTTTCATGGACTAAAAATGATTGCTTAGATCTTATACACGAAACGAAGAATTATATAAAGGAATATGTTTATAAGTATATTTAAGCAGGTAAAGATCAGATGTAATAATAAACATCAAATATTATATTAGATTTCATTTAAAATTAAAAGCGCATTAAGTCGCCAACAGACTGTACTGCAGTTTGGCGACATTGTTTCTTTCAAACACATTTGTATTTCCTTTTAGTATATAGTCTCCTGCACAAGTTAATTTTCTGTGGTAACTCAAGAGCTCAAGTTTGCCGATACCTATACTTAATACAAGCCCAATGATCTTCTATGGAATAGAAGGTTATTGTATATCTGCCTTACAGATCCTCGAGCACCAAATAAGATGAAGACAGGCCGCTCAATCAGTACAAAAGTTACAGGACTGAAGGACGGCGGACGGTTCGCTACCACTGGCAACTCCAGCGATGACCTGGACTTGTGGCTCGCGTTTTTAATGGAAACCGGCTTACTCAGAGCCAGTAGCTTCCGTCAAATATGTAAGGGATCCACTTCACATCTTTTTAGGATTCCTTAACTAAAAGAAAAAATGGAACTCTTATAAAATCACTTTGTTCGACGTCTGTCCGTCAGTCTGTCAATCAAGACCCTTTATCTCGGAAACGCGTGAAGGGATCGAGTTGAAACTTAAACCAAATCTACTGTCCCTCGAAGCTGTGGAAAAATCACACTTCTAAGTTCACGTAAAAAACAAGATGCTGCCGTTTATGATGCGTACGTACTAGTTTGTACGGAACCCTCGGTGGGCGAGTCCTACTCGCACTTGTTCGTTTTTTTTATGTATAAAAACGAAAGTGCCAATTATATATTGTACAGCAACGTATCTCGAAATATCAATCATATCACCGAAAATCGAAAAAACATACATATTTATTTAACCTATGTGAATTTCACGCAGATTTACCTAGAAGTAAGTTACGAGTGAAGTGAGACGATTGAGAACTACTTCCGAGATAATATTTTTTTTGTGACCCAAACTAAGTAAGATGACTAACCATTGTGATAGTTGCTTAGTTTTTTATACTGTAAGTTTCAGTGGAGTCCAATCGTGGGATTCTTATTAGTATCCAATCATATATTTCAAGGAAATGGACCCAAAGTGGAATAACCACATCATAGCACCTTGACTGTAGGTACCATAGTTGTGTCTATCTATAGAGTATACCCAATACATGTAAAAACTTTTTAATTTTACAGCTGATGTCGCAGTACGCAAAGATACCCGCGTGGACGATCCTGATGCAATCATAAGACAATTGGCCGATTATCAAATGGTAAGTAAAAAATATTTTTTGAAAATAAACATACGTAGTCATAATGACTACATTTCCCAATATTTCCCCTGTACCCAATAACAAAGGTACATAGTATTATCGTAATATAATTACGTAGATTTGATTTCTTATAGATATACATATAAAAAAATGTTTTTCAGGAACCTGGTGAAACTAGTACTACCAATGTCAGAGATGATTATGAAGATATCCATCGCAAGTATCCTGGAATATTTTGGGACACTGTAAGTATTTTGGGCATACAAAATTATATTATATTAAAATAATCATTTCTTTCTGGTTCAAACTGAATCCTATTCATGTAAATTATGATCTTATCATGACCATGTCTGTAATGTTGATTCTTCCTTGTTGACAATATTCATAATCAATTTTATTACCAATTCAGGTAGCTACAGACAATGCTGATGAAGCTTACACCAAATTGAAGCACATCATTCAAAATATTATTAATTTCCAACCTCGTCTGAAACCAATGTTTGATATAGATTTTGTAAACCTACCATGCTATTCTACTGTGGAAAGCAGGCTTGACAACATTTCTAAACAAATAGCACCTCAGAGACTATTCAATTAAAGTTATTAATAAAAAATCAGAATGTTTTATTATGTAATAGTTGTATTACAATTAAGTAAATTAGTATAATACAGCTTTGGAATGAAAAGATTATCTAGATTATTTAGAGACTTAATATTTACCAATAAACTTTGCAATGAGCAAAAACAACTATTGTTAGCATTTACCATTTTCACTATAGGTATAGATATGAGTGGATATAAAATTGTGTTTAGAGAATTGGCATTCTTTATTTATCACAAAAACTATATTCAATTAAAAATGATGCCCATTTAGCTAATGAGATCATCAAAAGGTATCATGGACTTTTTAGGAATTCTACCAAATACTATTTAACCAAATACATTTTTACTAAGCCAAATCAAATGAAATGGTATAAAATCTTTTCATTCCTTCACTAAATTCATTTATACATCCAGTGAACGAAACTTAAAATGGATTTCTTAATTGTTGTTTGTCTTAACACATTAAAATATAAAAAACACTTCATCTAAAGATCATTTAAATACCATTGTGTCGAGCATTGCTCCAAGACATTGCACAATGTTATTGGACATTAGTACATCTACTTTCTCTTCTAAATGCCTCTTGGGATCTTGTTTGCCTACATTCTTAATTGCCAACTGTTCGGGTGTCATTTTCTCTTCATCTTCAAGTGCTTTGTTGTAATTTTTAGCTAGGTCCAGCATATCTGTCACTGTTGTTTCATTGATTGAACAGTGTTCCTTATAATCTGACAATGTGAGACCATCCATCCAGGACTTTTTATGAAGGTTCAACAGCATCTTTTGCTCTAGCTCATTTTTCCTATAGTTTATACTGATAGAGTAATAGTGGCGGTTGAGACCGTGAATGAGAGCCTGCACTGAGGGTTTCTGTAAATGACCCAAGTTGGATGTTGTCTGCCTTGGTTCCTGCCCAAGCACCATCATGTTAGGATTGATTAGTCTAAACGCATCAATCACAACTTTGCCTTTTACTGACTGAATCGGATCAACCACTACAGCTACAGCACGTTCAGACAAAGCTTCGAAAGACTGCTGAGTATTAATGTCGACTCCAGATAACCAACATCCAAAGCCAGGATGCGAGTGGTACCTGTAATTTCAGAAAAAAGGATAAATATTTTTTTAATTAATGCTGCTTCTACATAGGTATGACCATGGACTTATAAAAAAAGGCGGACAGAGTCCCGGTAAACAATAAACTGTGTCGCTCAGAGTCGGCCAGGTCGCTGTATGTACAAGCCGGCACGCACACATTCACACAATAGTCAGCCACTACGCGTGCAAACGTCAAAGCAGGTATGGAATACTATATTCCTCATTCTGATCTCATCAGTAAAGGCACACTTCGCGTAAGCAAGCGGCATATCGTGATTGGATCAGAGGCCGCGCTCTCAAGGATCCCGGGGTCGATTCACTCAAAGCAGCCTACATTTCTGCTTCCAAGGCCTGTAAGAAGGCTTACATCAGAGCGGATGCCCAGCGTGTTTCACGTGTTGGCCAGGAACTTATAACTCATCCTGCGGGCTCCCGTAGCTACTGGCGTTTGGCCAAGGCCGTGCAAAAAAACTTCTGCCAGCCCTCGCTGCCACCTCTGAGATGCCCAGACGGAACACTAGCTCATAAGCCGCAGGAGAAAGCTGATTTACTGCCAAAACTCTTTGCGGCTAACTCCCGAATCGATGATTGCAATGCACTGCCACCATCATTACCTCACTGTGGCACAACGATGCCTGTTATTAAAATTAGGCAGCGTGAGGTTCGTGCCGAATTGCAATCACTCGACGTCCGGAAAGCTAGTGGACCTGATGGCATCCCAGCAGTAGTACTTAAAAAATGTGCAGCGGAGTTGTCTCCCGTGCTCACGCGCTTGTACCAATGCTCGTATTCTTTGGGGCGTGTGCCGGAGACTTGGAGAGATGCTAACGTGCAACCGGTGCCCAAAAAAGGGGATCGCTCAGACCCGGCAAACTACCGGCCAATAGCAGTCACCTCAGTTTTATGTAAAGTTCTAGAAAAGGTCCTTAATAACCATCTGACCCCCTACCTAGAGGATCACTCCCTGATTAATGATCGTCAATATGGATTTAGACCGAAACGATCGACGGGTGATCTTCTGGCGTACTTAACTCATTTTCAATTTGGTGACTCATTTCTTTGTCGCACTATCCGTAAATGGAATGCTCTGCCCGTTCACGTGTTCCCTCCCTCTTACAACTTGGGATCCTTTAAAAGAGGCGTGAAGAAGCAACATGCAGGCCGGCAGGGTGAGGATGGCTGGTGTGGCAGGTAGAACTGCTGTATCAGCTATCTTCGCGTCTGGACTTCACCTTCACTTAACATCAGGTGGGGTGAAGTCATTTGTCGGACCTATCTATATAAAAAAAAAAAAAAGTGACCGAAAGAAAAAAAATCCAGGAATCACGTTTCATAGGTAAATGAATAATTGAATGACTTTTTTCTAGTTTTTAGAAATCGAAATCAATTTTAAATGTTAAGGACAAAATGATTAGTCTAAAGCCCAGTGTTGCCAATGTTCATGTAACCATATTACCTAAAATTTGGGAAATTGGGTTGACATTAGCTTCAATCTATTATTTATTATTCTTTTTTAGCAGATTTCTTAAAGAAAATGTAGTATGGAGAAATTACTGGAAAATGAATGATTTCCAAACAAATATGTAGTAGTGTCATTTTTAGTCTTCATTTTGAAGCTCAAGACTTATATACAACTAAAGGAGGACTCTGGCGTGTTATTACGTGAAAAGGTTGATTAAAATTTTTAACCGACTTCGCAAAGAAAGAGGTTCGCAATGCGTCATATTTGTTTTTTTTATTGTTGTTCGCGCAGAATCTCGGATTCGTGGACCGTTTATGATGATTTTTTTTTTGTTTTAATCAATTTACTAGCGAGATGGCTGCATATTAGTTTACTGGAGATCTGATGAGTACTTTCGGAGGAAAACAATGGAACTCCTCAATTACAAACAGTACTCAATGGGTGTTAGTTTATTTTAAGAAATATGAAAGAGAATGCAGGCCAGGCAATGTATATTTAGTTGATTTACCTAATATTGAGAAAATTCGATACATTCTAGAATTTCTAATGAGTCCCCACTGTTAAAGTAACTTTGTTCCTTATTAAACAGAATTCTAGACTACTGGACTTGTTTTTTTCTTTCTAGTACATTTTTTTTTGATTTTGACATTTTAATTTCATTATTTTTTAATTACACGAGTTGTATATTTTCTAAATATTCTTTTAAAACCCTTCACTTTGATACCTCGCTTGACGAGTCATAAAAATACTTATACTTTTTTTTCAAAATGTTTCATTTTGGCGCATAAAATCTGTTATTTTGATTTTTTGAAATTTTAATATACCGAGTGCCACTCACACAACCACGACAAATCAAATGACACCTCGCATGTCAAAATCCGTCAAGACGTTCAGGCTGTAGGGCGTGCCAAATTATTGGACATACATGCATACATACGCTCGAAAAACATTATCCTCCGCAGTCGGGCAAAAAGTAAAATTTTGAACAATCAAAATATTTTCATGTTTTTACTGTTTTATTGGTAAAATATTGGCTAACCTAGCAACCCTACAATTCACTCACTCATCAATAGCTGCCGCCATTACGGTGCCTCAGTATTGTCTTAGCCGAAACTCTGTCCACCTTTTTTTATACGTCCATGGGTATGACTTAAATATAATAAAATTATTGTTTATAGTATAAAATATGAAGTTCTTAACTTAATGTTTGAAAAGAAAATGAAATACACTAATTTCTAATATAAATTTTTTTTCATATTGAGAATATAATAAAGTGACTGAGAGGTTGTCGACAGAGAACTTAATCAAGTTTATATGCTTTTATTGAATTAAATAAAATAGTGATAATTAGACTTAAATAAATGTAAAATTACCATCCCACTACCATCTCAGGTCGTCCAGTTTGCTTCAACATATCCAACATCTTTGCTTGGAAGACAGGATCTACAGCTTCAACCGACACTCCTGTGCCAGTTTGAGGCATGGCAAATACGTCTATGACACGCACCGTGTAATCATCAACAAATTCACCTGGAATGCAGGCCATTAGGGATTGGTGAAAAAATGCTATGTCATCATCAACTGCCATCGATAATAATGTATTTATTTTACATGCAGTTTAGTTTAATCATACACTTACCTAACATAAGTCCCATAACTTCCATTGGAACACCGGCGCGCCCGTGTTTTAACATCTTCAACAGGGCCAAAGACGAGATGTATACCTGTTCGGCAGTGTCTACAACAGGTGCATCAGTAGGAGGAGGCGCTTGAGATAAACCTGGCACTCCGCCGCCAAGACGTAGCAGACGATCCATGTTTACTAATTTGTTTTTTATCCCTAAAAACTATCAATTTATATACGACAGGCCACACGTCAAAAATAACACAATCACACTTAACGTATTTTGAACAGAAAGGTATTTTGGTGAAGGTAAAACCAAACTTACAATCAATATAAACTAATGCTTTGTTTAAAAGTGTCACGATTTCTAAAATCTCGATAGTTTTAAGACGATTTTATGAAATTGAGAATTTCCAGCCAGCCAGCGACAGTGACTGACAGTTTACGTCGAAAATGCAAGCTCATATCACCACAGAGTAGCCTATCACAGACAACCAGTGTTGCCACCTTGGATTTTTTTAAGGCGCCAAGTCAAAGATAAATAATCGCCAGATTTCAAAAATTTGGATTTAATAAAATACACCAAAATCCGCTGAATTACAATTACATCTCTGATAACAAAAAACCCTAATTTAAATAAAAAACCAGTGAATATGTATGAGATGTTACAGAAATAACTGTGAGTAACCACATAGAACATTATGAAATTTCGGAAAGTTAGGGCATTTCCCCCTTAAAAATATGTTGCTAGATTTCATGTTAAAAAAGCACCAGTTCTGGTGGAAAAACCACCAAGGTGGCAACACTGCAGACAACCTTCAAAATTCTTGCATGTTGCTTCCAATTACAGAGCATAATGCGACTCAGAGCCGCACAATGCCGAATAGGGAAGATGCATATATAATACTAGCTGACCCAGCGAACTTCGTACCGCCCTAAAAAAATAGGGGTTGTCCAGCGGACAAAATTGTGAATCTAAACCATTCTCAGATCCCCTTGAACACACACAAAAAATTTCATCAAAATCGGTCCAGTCGTTTAAGAGAAGTTCAGTGACATACACACTCACAGTAGAATTATATATATAAAGATTTATGAAAATTTTATGATTAAAATGTTAAAAAAATATAAAAGAAATGCCACTGCAACGTTTTTATTTTACATAATGTTGTTTTTTAACAATTATTACGAATTAAAAATACTTGAAATGGAACGTATTTTAAAACACCAATCAGCGTTTAGTGACGTCACTCCTGTTATGACAACTTCTTTGAGGTTATGGTTGTTAAAGTAAATAATTTTATGGGAATATTTATTGCGTTTTTTTACATTTAATAAAAATGGAACTTGCGTTTATCAAAGCAGACTCCAGGAATTTACCAAGAGTTAGCGTTGACATGGTTATAACTTTTTTTGTCCAAAGTGCAGAGTTTTTAAGTGTAGAAATGAAAGGGACTAAATTATTACGGTATGTAAAAATCGTAAATGTTAAACTTCGTATTTTATTCAGCGGCTTCTACAAAATTTACGGCGATAATGCAATCGGCTATGTCCAAATTAAAAGAGATGGAAAATTATGTACAGTAAAAGGTCGAGTTCTCCGGAGTATAAAACTAAATTTATTTATATTTATTTATTATTATAAAGTACGTAAAGAAGGTTATCGTGTTACAGTTATTTTAAATGAACCGCAAAGCTTGATTCAGTCCTGCCAATGTGACGATTGTGCCACACATTTTAAACTTTATCTAATTTTCAACGTCATTCTCCAACTGTAAAATTAAAAATATGTTATAGACAGGTTTTGTAAGTATTAGGTAGGTTACGTACAAGCAGATTAATTAAGCATATAACAAGTATATTCGCCGACTTACGTCAAAGTGATCTTCTCAGCATCGAATAATGGTCTTTGGAGAATAATTGTCATTTCTCTTCGCAGCTTGAAACCACTTTTTTTTCAGTTTTGGGTCAGAAGTTCCAGTCAAAAACAATTTATTTGGGAACTTTGTTGAAGTAGATTGGCACAAAACATGAGTCAACACGGCTTTTTTTCGGAATATTAGTGGTATTGTTATGATCACATGATGTTGATGGATAGTCCATTTTAAATTTTTCAAAAAAATATTTCGAAAGTCGAAAAAATATGCAAAAGTATGAAAATTTAAAGCCAGCAACGAACAATTACGACCAGTGACAGACAGGAGTGACGTCATCGCAACCATAGGTTCGTTTCCGCGCGAAAATTTAAATTGTCAATTTAAAACCGCATTTTTTCCGATAAATCACAATGTTTTCATTTTTTAATATATCTGTGGTTTATTCTACATGGAATTCTTTAAAATGAAAACAAAAATAAAAATATTGCATCTTCCCTATTATGCTGATGCTTAATTGGAACGTGAATTAGTTTTCAAATGCACCAGCAGAGTGCGCTAAGTTCAGTGTTGAAAAAAAAAAGTCAATGTTTGTACCTTCATCCATACTTATATTTATTTTTTAACAGTTTGAATTAACTTTGATTGTTTAAAAAAAACTATTTAATGAAACGAAAGCTTTAATACTTTCTGAACAACAAATAATATTACTTACGTTACGATAACATATAAATAAAACATTTCGATCAATGCCAACTTAAAGAAAAAACACTTGTTAATTTTCTGTCACTGGGTTGGTACGATAGCACACATCACACGTAAGCATTACTTTTGAGAGTGCTCAATTGTGCGAAGCGTTGCTGTAGTTGGAACACTCAACGTTAAGCATTATGCCGCATAATGCGCTATAATGCTGTAATTGGAAAGCTACCGTAATTTATTAAAATGAAATGCGCATGCCATAAAATCACAAGTTTAAAAAGGAAGCTTTTTATCCCGGAATAATTTAAGATTTCTGTTTATTTTTATTTTTTTCCCGATATAGCGTTAAACAATGGCATACAATAACATTAAGGTTTATGTACCCACTACACAGTATTATACCATGACCGTGGTGTCGATTCCAGCGTGATTCTCTAAACTTAAAACTAAATTTAACATCAGTCTGTCCTTTTCATTCTGTATAGAGAATGACAAGGATACACTGTTGTCAAATTTAAGTTTAGATTTAGAGAATCGTGCCAGAATCGACACCCGTGTTATGAACGTGTCAGGCAAAAAAATATTCTTTGTATTAAAAAGTATGAGACAATGCCCACTAGCCCGTTCCATCACCGACCAGTACCGTCGCGTGCCATGCACGGAGCGGCTACTAATATATATTAATTTTGCCGGTGCCGATACGCTCCGCGCATGGCACGCGACGTTGCAAAACCGATGCGCGCAGGCAACAAAACGGTGACTATACGGGTTAGGAATCGCGTATGATGACCGTTAAATAGGCGTCTTAAACGCCGGAAGTACTGAAAGAACTTTTCTACATCTTCAACTAAGTGCTTATACAACGTCCAAAATTCTCCTTCAGTTTTTCGTTCTTTTATAGAATCGTGAATCCAGTAGCGTCAACTGGTTTTTTTGATTCTGTTCTTCTTCCTCATCCAATATTATGGCAATCATTTCCAGTTGTCTAACAGTTAGTGTTTTAATAGCCATACCTATCGTATTTAAAACTTGATAGCACTCCGCAGACGTCGTTTCAGTGGGCATAGCAAGCCGTTTCGTGTCAGTTTCCGTGTTTGATACGGTCCTAGCACGTTCATGGTATGAAACGGTGTAGTCGGTAGAGGCTCTTAAACAACCAATCACAGCAAACTAAAAAGTAATTAATTATTATAAGTTACTACAAGTTCGCCTGCGTACAATAGATAAATATATTATTATTATACATATCTCTGGTCGCATTCGTAAGAACGAGAAAAAGACAGATACAGGGCCTCTTATCTGACTATCTCACTATGCCCGGGTGGTCCCTCTTTGCATCTAATCTGACAACGTAAAATGAACTTAAGAACGACCAAAGTAATTTTTTCGAAAATGTTACTTTTATTCTAGCGGCACACTGCTATTGATTCTGGCAGGGTTCTCTAAACCTACACTTAAATTTGACAACAGTGTATCCTTGTCAATCTCTATACAGAATGTAAAGGAGAGACTGATGTTAAATTTAGTTTTAAGTTTACAGAATCGTGCCAGAATTGATCCCACTATCATGACCGTTTTGATGTTTATGCGCCCATGAGTTACCTTATTCGAAATTTAAAATGATTTCTAAACTTGAAACAAATAACTATAGTTCTTCATTGTCATTAGAGACTTGCAGTTTGTCATAAAATTTATCGAATCAGTAATTCGGGGCGTAGAATTAAAACTTTACATTATGGTCTTAGGGTACGGTCACAGTGCACACCCATATCTCCAGCGAAGTTTTGCCAGCACCCATCAACGACATTCCTATTTTAATAGTTCTTGCCTCTTTTAACCCATACAGCAGGGTTAAAAAAAGTTTCGCGAAAGGGCTTCTATATTCATTATGTTAATTCCAATATATAAATTAAGAAACAAGAGTAGATCGCAAACAAGAAGCAAGGCACTAAATGTTTGTTTATAACACAACCAAGAAAAAGGTCACTTAAATAACTATATCCTGCAGTTAGGGTTACCAACTTCAGCAATTTAGGTTAGCAATTTTCGAAGCGTTTATTTCTCGCGCTTGTTTTCTGAGTCTGAATCTGATTCTGCGTGCACTGTGGCCGTACCCTTACTCACAGACTAACAATATTAAGTCTGTGGTCTTACTATAGAATATTAATATGGTTCCGGAAACTTGTTTTATCACGTTTAAAACAATTATTTGCAAATATGTAATTTTTATCATACAAACCCAATAGTGACGATAATGGCACGATTCTCTAAATCTAAACTTAAATTTGACAACAGTGTATCCTTGTCATTCTCTATACAGAATGAAAAGGAGAGACTGATGTTAAATTTAAAGAATGACACCAGAATTGACACCGCTTCCTTGTCGTTCTCTATACAAAACGAAAAGAAGTCTGATGTTAAGTTTTAAGTTCAGAGAATCATGCCGGAATCGACACCATTGTGATTTGGTGTTAAATATAACCACTTACACGATATAATATATTGATCAAGTGCTCGCAATAACCGTCTTGTAGTACTACTTCACAGAAGTTTATTGAAAAAGCTTATAGACATAGTATCCTTTGCTTTTACTCAAAAAGAGGATCTTACAAAATAAAGTTGTCAAAATGAAATTGATAGATTCCGGAGTACGATTATAATTTTTTACCCCAAAAACTTTAAAAATTAAATTATAATGACGGACAAATCTGTATTGCCTCCGAAATTTTCTGGTGGACCCCTAGGCTTAGGTAGGCTTAGTTTAATACTTAAATTGAAACGACAGAATCTACTAACCACAAAAAAAACAGTTAAGGCTAATAATAATCTCATTTTCAATAGGTGATCCTGAAGATAAAACACTACGAAAAGTGGAGACTGAAGTTATGGTTCCTAAATTAATGAGAGAAAAGGCAAGAACAGAAAAGTGTATTCCGGAAGTTGCAGAGTTTGAGAAATGTTGCAAAGAATCTTCATTATTAATGGTAGTTAAGTGTAGGAAAGAAAATTCAGCATTAAAAACATGTCTTGGCTCTTGGTACAATAATGAAGAATTTAGACAATATTGTACAGAAGAATATTTGAAAGAGAGGAGTGAATACAGAAAAACCGGTATTAAAAAAACTATGAAGAGAGTTTAATGATAAAAATAAGGATGAAGTTGTTGAATTATATAAATACAAACAAGTATATTTTAATCATCATCATTTATTGAAAAAGGATTTTTTCTAGATAAAATTATTTCCCGCACTTTATAGGCACTAACATTTTCAGCCGTGTCTAATAAATTATGATCAGTCTTTGAAACTTCCACAACCAAAACTTCCTGAAAAAAAATGTTGATTTTGACGTTTTATAAAAATGTTTTAATGATTCATACTAATATATGTAGAAGTTTGCCTACTGAAAGAAGTAGGTACCTTTACAGTAGTTGTTGCCATCCGAACATGACCTAGCGTTGAGATCCAGTCAAATTTCTGTAGTTCATCTTTTATCACAATTATGTAGTCAGCATGTGCAATTGATGGAACTTCTTTGTATATTACTGAAACAATAAAAAATAAATTACAAGTTATATATTACCATAACAGATATATCCGAATAAGTTGATTGGTTGATTAGGAAACATTGTTTTAACATGATACTTTTCTATTCTCTATTGTCTCGGATTGTATTTAATATAGTTGAATAAAGATCTAGATCTATTAGAGTAGTTGTGGAAATGGACTTGTATTCTAGCCTTCTTGCAAGAGAATATATTGTATACAAGACATTATGCATATTTCTGTAAATAAAGCATTCATTTATTATTATTTATATGCATTACTACTAACTATCAATTTGTCCTTGCTGAGTAACTTTATTTTAATGCATTTATATTATAATACCAATATAGCTTTCATTTGATGAAATTTTCATAATCTGTTCCATTGTTTTAGAAAACACTACAAATACTAAATATATTAATACATTTGAGGAGCATGCAATAATTAAAATTAAGAAAAATCACAAAAAGTGATTAATTTGTCCAATTCTTTTATTTGGCTTTATGAATATATAAATCATTGTGAATTGGTATAAAATAACCACAACAATTTCTTAGTTCATATATAAAGACACTTACAGTAATCTCCACCAAATTTTATTCCAGATTTCACTATATATCCCTTAGATCGATAATAATGATATACAACATATCTATGAACAAATCTCTTATCCATATTTTTGAAAAGATCCCACAGCTGATCTGTATTAATTACCTTTTCTTCATTGTTTAATACTTGTAAACAGCCAAGACCATATGATAAAAAGAAGGCTTCTTCAAGAGTTAACATGAGCTTTTCTTGTATTTTAACTCTATTTACACAACATTCTGGTTTGAGTTTTTCGAAGTAATTTTCTTCTTCCGAGTCACTATTTGGTACTATTACAACTAGGTCTTGTTTATCACAGGCATCTAATAAAACTGGATGATCAAAGTTGTCTATGCCTTCAGAATGATCACTTTCTTCATCTTCACTGGACACTAAATCAATAACATCTCTTTTTCTGATATTTTCACCCCCCTTTATAATACTTGCTGCTAATTCATCAATGTCTTTGAAAAATGTGTCCGATTCAGGGTTATCCAATCTTTGGTTAAACTTTCTATGCCAATCACTCCTTTTCAAAAATTGCCTCTTTCGCATAATACATGGACCATTATCATTATGTGTCATCTTAGGCTTAGAACGAGACATAGAACCTTTACCAAAACAACCCATATGATGTAGCATAGCCATTTCCTCTGGGGACCTTACTTCAACACTAAAGCCATTGTAATATCCTGTAAATATAATACGCATAGTACTATCCAAAGGAAACCTTAATGACTCAATTGCCATCGGAAATAAGTTATTTGGGTCATTAGTTTGACAATCTTCTGAATGCATAGTAGTCATCGTTTGTCGTATGTGACAAAAGAACTGGCCAGTTTCCAAAATTATTTACAGCCAAATGTGTCACGTCATGCTTTTGAGAGAAGCACAAAATTATAATGCTGCAAAAAACAATAAAAAGATTATGAATCTATAAAATAACAATTTATCACAAGACATAACCTAACGAAAGTGGAAAATGGATAGAGCAACACAAGCATTATTTGTTGAAGACAAATATGATCGTAAGTACACAAACCAACTTTTATGACTTTCTATGCAAAACAATAAGTTTAAGTTATAAATTGGATCTTGGTGGGTACGTATACTTAAAATATGGGTACAATAATACGATTTCTCAAAATATTTTACAAATCTGTTTCCTTTAAAATAATACTTTTGTCAATTGTCATCACATTAAAGTTACACCACAGATGTTTATTATTATTTCCGAATGGCAATACTTCCTTTCGTTCAGAATTAAGACGCAAATATACTAGCCTATCGTGTTGTATCGAGACACGTCAGAAATGTATTGGTTTCATACATTTAGTATAAGTCGCGGCACGTAACTTTAGCGCTGAATAAAACGCGGAGGAGTGCGGCTGGAGAGCCAATCGGCGCAACGCACGCCCACCCGTGCACCTCGTTTCTCCACAAGACATCTTAATTTTTATATTGTTTTAAACTTTCATGGTAACTAACATTAACGGGATCGTTACCATGTACCTTGTTTTTTATGAGTCTCCGATATTTCGGCACTGTTGCAAGCGCCTTGATCACGGAGTAACTGAAGTAATAGTGGGTCGATGTTATTCGCAGACATATGAGCGTCTTTTTTTTCTCGCGTCTCGCAGGCGTTTGGCGTAAGGGGGGAGCACCGTCTGTGGGGTAGTTTCGAACACGGCTATCGGTGTTTTTCCATAAAATCCTTCACCTGCTCGGCAAGATTAAGCGGCTGTCGGATTGCGTCGATTGAGACCGGTGATGGGGTGTGTTCCTTTTGATTGGCTGCGACGCGTGGTGGTGCGGCGGGTGTCGTTGTATTGTCGATGCGGTTTTTTTTTTTGCGGCGACGCTTGGTTTTGGGCTTCGCCTGCGTGGGAGCGGCATTCGCGCCGGCCACCCGGCGCATGCTCACTCACCTCGTTCCTTTGTTGGGGTGGTACGGCGGGCGTGTGGCCTGTTCGGGCCACTGTAGACGCTTTCCTGTTTCGCGCCTCGCGGTGAATCACGGACAGACCCGTCTTTCCCAGTGGGCACTTTGGGCAAGTGCTCAGGGCCCCGTGATCGATAGGTGGGCACCTCAGATCACAAATACAAAGTCCCTAGTTCTTGTTAGATCACCAAACGGGGGTCATAGAGGGCCCCATTATCCTAATTTGCCCAGGGCCTCCAATAGGCCAAAGACGGCACTAGTCACGGGGCACGAGCTGTGCTGTGATTAGCAGGATGCGGGCCCTTGCAGTAAGCACAAGTTGTGGGCTGTACTAGTGGGCGGGGGTAGGCGGCGGCGGCGTGCGGGTCTCCGCAGCGCACGCTGGCAAGCGTGCGATGGCATCCCTTACTGGAGTGTAGGAAGCCCTGGCAGCGATGGCACTGCGCAGGGCCCTCCTTGCCTCTCCATGCTTCCATGGTGATTCCGGCTATACTCAGGAGCTCACTCACCGAGTAAATGGCCGGGATGACGCCTGTTCTCTTCACGGCTGCGTAGAAGATACATCCGGTGCGGCCTGTTTGCCCCAGGCTTCTGCTTCACGTGCTCGACTTCGTAGCCCTTGTGTGTTAAAGGGCAGCCCTTGAATGGCTACCAAGGCCAAGGGCGTCGCTCAGGAGTCTCATGTGGGTGGGCCAGTCCGGTAGGTGCTCAACCACTAGCACCCGCCGCTAGTGGTTGAGCTTAGAACTTATGTGCCCGTTGGGCCGTGGGAGCTGTGCCGGGGGCTGGTTGCATGCTGGGTGCGATGCGACGGTGGGTGAAAATTGGCGGCTTTGAGGGTAGGTGCGAAATTTTTCGCGTCTTGCACATAGCTCTCCGGTGGTGGTGTCGGTAAAGCAGTGGCTGCGATTACTCTCCGTGGTGCACAGTCGCGCTGCGCTGCTGGAGTTGGCTGCTGCGATGGTGATGGTGGCGTCGGCTCTGGGTGGTCGCCGATGCTGAGTGACCGGCGTAGGCGCGGGTCGCGCGGGTGTCCTGTTCGAGGACGCTTGTCCTCGGCTTTTGGCGAGGAGGTGGCTAGTCTAGCTTGCGATGAAGCGGCGAACCGCTTTGTGCCTGCAACGCCTCCAGGGCCATCTCATCGGCGGGCCATAGGACAGGTGTTTCGCCCGCCTCGAACTTCAGCAAGCGAACGTAGGAGCTCAGCCAGCGATTCAGCCGGTCCGATAGCATGCTGGACTCGACGAGCAGAGCTACCATCGTGGCGTAAAATGCATATTTGACGCCGGGCGATGCTATCTCGATCGACCAGGCTAAAACGCTGGCGAGCTCCTCGTCCAAAATCGGAGTGAGGCCTAGCGAGGTTGACGGCGTCGGGGTCGGCTGGTCAGCCATGCTGCGTACGAGATGGTGCCAGGCAGTTTCTCGAGGCAGAAAAACTTAGCAGATTTTTGGCGGAAATCTTGGAGGTAGTTGCGGATTCGTGCGCAGTGGCGTAGTACGGTCCTTGGCAGACATATCGGTCTACCCTCTGACTTCGTCTTTTACTGCGCTCGATACCCCTACCACTAGTCACATTCTCACTATTCACTCGTACCTGTTCTCGACACACAATACTCACAGTATCAGATCGCGGAACGACGCAATTTTTGTGCAAAAAACAAAAAACAGGAATTTTTCTTTTAATTAGGTATAGGACTGTGCGAGCTTGCACATGAACAGTTATTGATGTCGGATTAGAAAGTGTTCACTTATTGGTTAATGATGGATTACCGTCGCCAATCGACCAGTAACTTGTAAGTGGTATCGATTCTTGTATGATTCTCTAAACCTAATTTTAGTTTCAAGTTTAGAGAATCATCGTAAAGAAAACATTGTTGTTACTTATTAATATTTTAGATTAAAAAAAATTTTTATTTAATTGCAAAACTTTGAACACCCTCAATAAAATCAATGTTACCCAGACATGCTATTATGCATGGCAACATGTAGCTGGTGAAATCATGAAAATTGTCTTTTTAAAAATACACATTTTCAATTTAAAAGATATCATAGATATAAGAAAATAGTAGGCAAATGTGGAACTGTTTATAGCTCATGGAACTAAGACTACTTACGATCATGATCGCGGATCATTGTTGTTTCATAAACATGAATAACAGGGCGCTAATATAATGACGGAAATACGTTCCAGGTGACCATAAATTTATAAAAGCAGGTTTTTTACCAATCCGATGTTAAACTTAATGAACGTATCTTTATTTCCTGTATAGCTACAAAATAAAGGCTTATAGGGTTTTAAGGAAGCAAATGGGAAGTAATTATTAGCGTATGAAAATTCCTAGAATTAAGAGTACATTTTGGTAAGTATTCTACGGGTGGGTGACCAGCCATCCTGACGTCAGAACCGCAGGTCACTTTAAATGTTTTAATTATTCTTTAAATATTGAGGAAGTAAATAGAAAGCAATTCTTGGCCACCATTTCAAGTGATTTCAACACTAAATAAAATTACTGACCTGCCATCCTGGCGGTCACGTAAGCTAAATTGTTTGGATCATTCAGCCGATGTGTACGCAGCTTTACAAATGATTTCAAAAAGAGAACTTGATATTCTTAATAGAACTTGATAAGATAACTTGATTTCTGAACGATAGGAATTAAATGTCATTTAGATGGTAAGGTTGGCACTATTTTAGGAAGTGACAACTGCTTTATAATATTCTGTGTCTCTGTCTTTTCTAGCACGTCGTGTATTCATTAGAGAAGGTAAGCGAATATTATCATCTTCAGAGTAGCTAACTTCAGAGTAAGTGTAGTCACAAGATCTCTCAGCTGAGGCTGTCTGTCTGTCACTGTTTTTCGATTTAGGGAGTCTTTTAATTTGATTCCAAATTGAAATTTCGTAAAATTTAGCCAAAATGGCTAATCTCAACAATGAAAATGTCAGCAAACTAATCCCTACGCTGGGTGACGATAAAATCGGTAAGTGTTAAACTTTAATACGCCTTTGTTTATTTCTAGTTTTCATTGGTACGCTAATGGATTAATATATTTCAGATATGATTGCTGCCACCAGCGTATTGCAAATACGAGCTAGTGAAATTCGCCAGTCCCAAATTAACTGGCAATCATACTTGCAGTAAGTATTGATCTTTCATGACGTCACAATATTTTTAATTCGTCTGGTCTGGTGTCGTTCCTCAACGTAAAACTTTTTCTGTTGTTAGGTCACAAATGATCACTCAGCGTGATCATGACTTCATTGTGAACTTGGATCAACGTGGCCAGAAGGATCTCCCTGGCAAGAACCCAGAAGTTTGTGCTGAAGTCTTCCTCAATCTGCTTACCCATATCAGCAAGGACCACACCATCCAATATGTGCTTGTGTTGATTGACGACATTCTTTCTGTTAGTATCATCAGTATCCTTATCCCTTATTTGACAAAAAATCTATATTGTGAGCATATGCTACTCTTTTATAACATATAGATGAAAAGGGAGTAACTTGTTTTGTAGAATTATTAGTTTTATAAATATTTTCCTTTGCTTAACAAGAGTAAATAGTAAACAAAAATTATTTTAAATTTGGGTTACTCAATGCCACTTATTACAATTTTAGTTTTGTCCAATAAGCCTGCTCACAATTTTAGATTTGGACATTGGAAAAACTAAAATTGTACCTATTGCAATTTTTATTTAGTCCAATGTGGAAACAAATAGTTACTGACTTGGTGATCAATTAATAATTTTGAGACCATATTTTCATTAAAAAAATGAGTTTTGTTGCTTTCTCTTTTACTCTTTTATAATTACTATCAAAATTTTTCAGGAAGATAAATCTAGAGTGAAGATATTCCGGGAGAACAGATTCTCCATGGGGAATGTTTGGCAGCCATTCCTTAATTTGCTAAACCGACAGGATGAGTTTGTGCAACATATGACTGCACGTATCATCGCTAAACTCGCTTGCTGGCACCCTCAGTTGATGGACAAGAGCGACCTGCACTTTTACCTTTCATGGTTGAAGGACCAGCTCAAGTCCAATGTAAGAATTTCATTTGCATTCTGGATAAGATGTGTAAAGTTTTGCCAGATAAAAGTAGTTCCCATATTAAATTTCGAGTGCATATAGTTGCATGGTATATATATTTGAGTTTGCAGTTTTCTTAGCATGAATTTTTTTTATTCGCATGAGTTTACAATGTGAAACATTAATTAATTTTGTGATGTCATGCTGGGGTCATTACAATCATGCCACCATTAATGCCTTACTATTTGATGCTAACTTAGTAACTTATATTATCACCACACCATCATCATAACTGTTTCTTTGTCTCAAATTCACAGTTTTAGTAAAAAGATTGTTCCAATCATTGTAGAGATCATTTTCAGTCTAAGCACTATTATATATATTTAAAGGTGAAGGGTATATTCTGAGAAGTCAATTCTACAAAGTTCTCTCAAGAAAAGATGGTTTACTGTAATTAAACGAATTACAGTAAGCATTTCTTTAAATTAAGTTGAAGTTATAAAGTGATAACTTCTTTAATAATATATAGGGATTATTTGCTGGATATCATGACTAAAATTAAATAAATTTATCAAAAATTATTGTAATAATATTTATTTATTGCTTATTTTAAAATTTTTTGTAACTTTATCAAAAATAGACTTCACAGACATTTGCTACATAATACATAACACAAATGCTGCGATAAAATATTAGCTCTAGAGCTGTTAGTGTAGTAATAAAAAATAATAATTAAGTAAAAACTACATTTACTCTGTACACCACAGTTCAAAACATATTTTAAATTGTTACAAATCATAATATTCCATCTCGTTTAATGTGTTAATTCTAATATTTTATGGTTATTTAAAACCATTTTATAAGGAGGAGGAGAGAGTTATTTCTTTCTAGGACAATATTTAAAATGAGCAAATTTATCATCCTTTGCATTGTTTAACAAACAAACCTTTATATTGTGATCAGTATCATCTATAAAATTTACACTTATACTTATCATATAAATCTTCAACTACAATTTGAATTGGAAATAGTCTTAATGAAATAGTAGAGTAGTATATAAATAAAATATGCTTGGGATCTAAACTGCGACGACCATCACGCGCAAGCATCACGCATCGTGGGGAATTTGATGACATTATTGTCAATTGAAAGGTTTGTTTTCTGGAAAGGCGGAGAAAATGACTGCCGAGTTAGAACAGGCAGAGCAGGTTATGTGGGAGCATGAGAAACAAAATTTCGCCGATAAACCCGTCAAACACCAACAGCTTCACAAGAATAAAAACGCTGACGATGCTCAGGAGAAGTACTCGAGCCTGTACAGTTCATTTGATGAATTGAAACCCAATGAGGAATTGCCACCAGGCCTCTATAAGGTACACTTGCGTACAATATACAGAACACTGTGTTATAAACAAATTATATGTTGTAGATTAGGATGGATGTCATGACTAACACATTATAAATGTGAAAATTATAAAAATGTGAAATACATTGTAGGTATCTAAATACTCTTGAGTTTCTTACACCACCATTAACCGAGCACGCTTGCCAGCTGACCTGAATTTACTATTAAATAACTACTCTATTCATTTGTAACTTTTTTGGTTGAGGGATGTCTTCCAGTGTGTGACCTCACTTTTGCTTTCAAGGGTTTCAATGTGGCTTTTGATGTTTTTTTAGGTTTTAATTTCGATAAATAGTTCTTTAATATAATTAATTGATTCAAACTGATTAAATGTCTAAAGAATAAAAAATAAAAATACTTGTCTCAAATTAATATTAATAATAAGTGTTTGAACACCACTTAAGCACTTCTTGGTTCACAGTCACGCGCGGACCGTTGAAAAGGCAAAAGATGCCGCAGAGCTCCGTGAAAAATTCAAAAATAATACTTATAGTACGTAAACTGTCGTTTTTTCGACAGGTATCTAATCAATGTTTGTTTATTTAACGCATTTGAAGCAAATATTGTTGTAAGACTTACTATAAACTGATTTTATAGATTTTTTTTATGATATTCAAATGCATGGTGAGTAATATAGCCGTCTCTGTACCTCGCGGTCCGTACCTGTTATATTGCTAACAGCGCATTCAGAATTCCGCATAAAGTCAAAGAAATAAGGTCTATACTCTTCCGCATATAATTAGTCGTAAAATTTTACGAGCTTGCATTTCGAATTGTCATAACTCTTTCATGCTTGCGTTAATTAAGACCTTATACAGTATGCATAAAAGACGACTGTTTAAATAAGCTCTAATTTTGTTTTTGACTACGCAATCATCTTACGGAGCTCCGTGGATCGTCCAATGTACCTTTTGGGCAGGTTTCGGACACGATTTTGTTCGTGTTGTTGTATCTAGGGTATTTAATATCGTTGAGTAGTGTATTTTTTATAAATGTTTGGAGACCAGTATTCATATTGTTGGCATAATTATTTTCTTCCCTCTTACTTCAACAGTTCTTCGAGGAAACGGTATTCATACGATTCACCTTTCTTTGCCTCTTTTCTCAAAAGAATTATTTAAAGCAGTATTTCAATCTCATTAAGGTTTCGATGCTGCTTCTTGATCTTTCCAGAAAACTTTCATTACAGCAAATGCCTATTATCATATTGCATTGTTACGCCTTGTACGTATGTAAAGCACTGTGCAGGCCAGCTAAGTGAATGTGATTATTTTAGCAACAACCCTGAATCTCAGACCAAATAAAAAGTAAAGACGGAGTCTGCCGAACAAAAAAGTTAAGCCGGTTGTAGTGCATTAGCCCGTGTTACAATAGTCATTTATAATACCCCAATATTAGAAAAATGTAATAACGTTATAAAATATTAGAAAACAATATCGTACCTAGGCTTATTCTCTAAACTAGTCCAGATTAGTTTTACACTAGCGCTAGATGCAACCTCTCGTGAGCGTATGGTCCTGCGCTTGGAGATCCGGGGTTCCTGTGATTTATAAGTTTAATAACTGTTACACTAATAAAAGTTTAGTTAAAAAATATATAATAAAAACAAATTTCATGGAGTGCGGTTAGCGTCATATTTTAATTATTCTTTTATTTGTTCATAGTGAATATTGTGAAATAAAATTGATGTAATTTTGTGTTTCAACCGTCTGCACGACTGAAGAATTATTGGAATCTTTAAAATATAAATTAACCTAAGTAACCATATTAAGTTAAGTAAAAAAATACCTTTGGATATGCATTTTGTTTTACACGACGTAACCTTTTTGTTGTGTAGTACAAATCGTCGCTCTGAAAATGAGTCGAACAAACCACGCTGCGGGAAGCTGGTTGCCGCAATGGTTCATTTCTACTCTTACGAATGACTGCAATCCACTTCTCTTTTAGATTTTGATCTCGATTAGGAAATTGTAAAAAAACGTATAATATATAATGTGTATTACATCCCAAAAAAAATATACGAATACATAAAGAATAAAGATAATAAAGATGTTTCGTGTAATTGTTTATCCATGCATTACAATATTCGTGTAATATAAAAGTATGCTTACACAATGTATTTAATAAAATAACGTTACGTTATATTTCACGCTACCCAACAAAAGGGTAAAACTGTAACGTATAATCATGGCAGCATTTCGTTCAGGTTTTGTTTACAAAGCGACAACCTCAAATTTGATTTTGATTAATTGAAAATATTAGTTTATAACTTTACTTACGTATGAAATGTGATTCCATCTTGTTTTTTATTCTTGGAAGATTCGTTTCTACACGTTTTCACTACACAATTCGGCATTTTCTCTAATAAATATTGTTATTTATTATTACGTCACGCGCGGGATAGCTCGACTGGGAAGCCAAGGCGTTGTTTCGTTGCATGTGTGTGCGTGTAACTGTGTATGTACACGGCGAGGCGTAGTTTTATCGGCTTCACTTTTTTGTTCGGCAGACTCCGTCTTTACTTTTTATTTGGTCTGAGCCCTGAATCCGCCAGAACCATCTATAGTTGAATCATTACATACTCCTCAAATTAGAAAGGTAGAATCGTTCTCTCTTTATATTTATATTTGTGGACCCATTAGCTAGCTTTATTGTTTACATAAAATAGGTATAGCTAGATTGCTTAACTGAGTCCCGAGTAAATGGTGTGGGGGAGATTATTGTCAAACATTTACAACAAACAACACATTCTTGTCAAAATTACAAGTGCCCGCCGCCTGCACCTCTCACACCCCCTTCCACTTCCTCCCCCACACCCTATACCCCGCAGGCGAGGAATCAGTTAAGCTTTATTTTTTTACAATTTACTACTTCAACACAATATCCTTACAAATAGTGAAAAATATATTAATGTTCGAGTTGTTTGATGTAAATATTTTTACTATTTCGATGGTTTGTGTGGACAGAACAATGACTACATCCAGTCGGTGGCGCGTTGCCTGCAAATGATGCTACGAGTCGACGAGTACCGCTTCGCTTTCTTATCCGTCGATGGCATCTCTACGCTATTGTCCATCCTCGCTTCAAGGGTCAACTTCCAGGTAATGAACATAGTAAGGTTTTCGATTTTGCATTTAATTTTATGCTCATCAAAATGATTATTATCAGACAGAAAAATTTAAATCATTCATTGATAAAACAGCAATTTAATATTCAACTGGCACAAAGGGGATTACGTCATCTCTGTTGTAGATTTTTATAACATATAATTATAGAGGGCATACAAACTGACGGCTCATCTGATGGTAAGTGATCACTGTCACCAATGGTAAAACCCAGGAGTATCACAAATGCGATGCCGGCGGCCTTTAAGGGCTAGCGCATATATACAACTTATGCATCGAATAAACTGTTTTGTCGCGTTTTGTAGTTCTCGTGATTTCTACACAACTAAACCGTTTAGTTGATGGAAGTACGCATACAATAGATGCAGTGGATCGTCGATTCTTTTTATCTCCTCAATTCGACCAGTCTTTATTTAGCTACGCTCGAATCAAGATGTTACAAATAATGTCAATTAACAAATTTTTGCTTTGCTTTATAGAAATTTTAAATATTGATATTGTATAAAATCTTTGTTTAAAAAATAAAATCATACATTTTTTTTAATTAATTTATTTATTAAAATGCTTGTGGCCGCCCGCGACTTCGTCCGCGTTTAATTTGGTTTTTTTGGTTATTCCTCTCGAACCTGACATTTCACTTTTCACTTTCACTTTCTCACATAGCTTTTTCTTTAGATTTATGTCTGAATACTCTTTCAGACCCTTTAATTGAAGTGCAGGCCTTTTTGCTACACTAATAATGATCTCCTCTGTATCCTCCTCCCTCCGTAATAGTTCTCGCAAAGCCCGCCATGGTGACAAGAGACGTGAAGCCGCTCCAAATGCTTATGCTAGACTGACAGTCGCGGATCGACTGTTTAGTCGATAGTATGTGCACATCGATACGATGCAATACAAATTGAGCATTTGATCGATAGTTGTCCAACTTTTTAATCAAAAGCAGATCGATACAGCTTTTTGATTTTTTTGTTGTACAACTATCGAGTTGACAGTATGTGCGCTTCAATATATTGCTATAAACATACGATACACAACAAAATTGTTGTTCAACTCAAAGTTGTATGTATGCGCTAGCCCTAAGGAAGGAGTACGCTCTTTTTTTGACTTTGCTGCTTTTTTGAGGTTTGCCATCCCTCTTCCGATATTTCACGTTGTTCCCTCTCACCAGTTATAGAAACTTGTTACAATTTGTTTATTATTTCCAATCGAAGCTTTTGAAATAATATCCTGTGTATAAACATTTCCTAGGTCCAATACCAGCTAGTGTTTTGCCTGTGGGTGCTCACCTTCAATCCGCTTTTGGCCGAGAAGATGAATAAGTTCAACGCCATCCCCATCCTCGCCGACATCTTGAGCGACTCCGTCAAGGAGAAGGTCACCCGCATAGTGCTGGCAGTGTTCCGTAACCTGATCGAGAAACCGGAAGACTCGCAGGTGACTATGACTGGCCTTTTTTTATATGTCCTGTAAATGCCTTACGCATCCTCCAACCACCGGGAGAGCGAGAAGAAGGTATTTAGGACTCCTCCCTGCTCATTTAAGTACGCTTTGGGGCTCGATGAAATAACAGTAAAAACCAGACTCCTGCACAGGTCACACGATACGTTCTGTGGGCCCAATGCCTGGAGTCCGGGTGTGGTAGTGGTACCCAGGGCCGTTTTTAACCTATTGGGGGCCCTGGGCATATTAGAATAATAATAAATTAATGTACCATCATGAATGTAATATGACATGCAATAAAAAAAATGAAAATGGGGCCCCTAGGACTTTTACGTGAATTATGACTTGAAATGGAGCGAATCATACTGATGAGTGTACTACTGATGATTTTTCTTTAAAATGTGTATGTGCTTAGTATACCATTATATGTATATTTAGATTTATCTAAGCTTTTTTCGAACTTCATGCTAACTTCAGCATGAAGTTCGAAAGCCTAATTTTTGGGCGAGAGTAGAATAGCTTCGCTTATGTAAAGCTAGTAAGTTGGTATTGTAGTCAGTAATTTAGGTCCAAATAATTATATAAGTTTTTTGGTAATAAATATTGGTTATCGTTTGGTGATCTGACCGGAACTAGGGACTTTGTATTTGATCTGAGGGAGGCCCCTAATTATTGCGGGGCCCTGTGCACTTGCCCAAAGTGCCCACTGGGAAAGAGGGGTCTGGTGGTACCCGATTTCCAACTGATGAAGATGCTCCGGAGCTTTAAGGGCATCTACATTCAGCGTTTGCAATGCGTTCCCCATTTTCATTATTAGATAAACACTTTTACCTGTGAAGAAAAACACACACAAACATAAAACAAATAAAGCTGGGGAGCTATGTTATAATATTAGATTTTTATTGGAAATAAATTTGAACAAAAGCTTGAGGGTTAAATAATCACATTAATATAGTAGTACTTTCAGGTTTATAGAACGAGGAATAGTGGGAGGTTAATATATATATATTTTTAAATATAGCGGTTGTTAACATGTAGATTTTGCAATTTCGTCTCACTTGATGTTAAGTGTAAATGAAGCACAGTTATCCCTCTACTCTCCTATACCTCGGGCTCATTTCCTTTAATATTGTTATTACCACTGCAAAAAAAGCGCGAGGCATTTGGAAACTCTGCGGTCTGCGGAAATAACAAAATGAAAGCATAAGCTATAGCAATAGCCAAAGCAATCCCGATAGGCAGTAGGGCCTCTTTTTTGCGAGTGCAATATTTCGGCAATGTAACAAGTGCCCATGGCCCATGATCACAGAGTAGTGTGCTTTTTAAACTTTATGATAGTTGTGAAGTTAGACGAGAGAGCTACTTTGCACAGATTTTAGTTCAGGGATATTTCTCACGCGCCTACAATACAATATTTCGTTTTCTTTCGAATGGTGCTAACTTCACAGCGGCCATTAAATTTGTGTCGCACTCATACTGACTCTGTGATCAGTCGCAAAATCGAAGGTAATAAATACATCCCGGCAAAAAATTTTATCCATCGACCATAGACGTGGTAGCAATTTTAGATACAAAAACGACTAGTGCGCAAGTTTATTTGTCTGTGGTTTCGCTCAAGAACTACTAATCTCGCTATATATTAAAACTATAGTACATAATACCTGGGAATATAACAGGAAGTAAATAGAACAAATCAGTACAATTAGCGAGAGCACTGCATTTACTAGCTGATAATCTCAGTAATGACTTATCTTCAACCGTTCATATTAAACAAGAATATGAGGTAAGTACCCCCAATCACATCGCGATGATTTGTTTAAACTACCCTCACAATATCAAATTTGAATATTATCCACCTAATATCTCATTATTGATCACTGTGCGCCTGTTTTACAGGATCCCAGTTTGTAAGAGCGAGGGAACACGTGAGCGGGCATAGCATTCCATTTACGGATAGTGCGACAAAGAAATGAGTCAACTAATTTCTTTGTACGCGTTGAAACTGTTGCCACAGTTAAACGGTGACAATGCAAGCCAGCGCCCGTGATTCTCTGAAGGAAAGGGGAAGGTGGAATAAGAGAGAATAACTCCTCAGAACACTCGCCGTGGTACAGACGATAGAACGCGTTTAGTGACGCCACGTCACGGCGTAATTGAAGAGGCTCGAGGTCACGTCCTTATCGCCTATGATGCGGATCGCGCGCTGCTGGAACCTATCTATGATGACTTAATACCTTGTTTGTCTATCTCTATTTTCCATTGTCTCAGGTAGCTAAAGAGCATTGCATCGCCATGGTGCAATGCAAGGTACTGAAGCAGCTTTCCATATTGGAGCAGAAGCGGTCCGACGACGAAGACATCATGAACGACGTGGAGTTCCTCAACGAGCGCTTGCAGGCTTCAGTGCAGGACCTCAGCTCGTTCGACCAGTACGCCACTGAGGTGAAGAGCGGGCGGTGAGTTTTACACTAACTTTTAGAAACTTTATAGGGTTCCGTATCTCAAAAGAAAAAACACATTTTATCAATATAAATTTTGAAGACCTATCCATAGATACCACACGTATGGGTTTGATGAAAAAAAAATCGAGTTTCAGTTATTTAAGTTAGTTAAGTATGGGGATACCCTATTTTTTTTTTCTATTTTTGTATGGAAATATTAATGCGGTTCACACAATACATCTACTTACCAAGTACCAATAGTGTTCGTATAGTTTCGGAAAAAAGTGGCTTTGTCATACGGACGGACAGACAGGCATGACGAATCCATAAGGGTTCCGTTTATTTGCCAATTGTCTGTCAAGGCCCTTTTTCCAGAGAACGCATGAAGGAATCGAACAGAAATTTAAACCATATACTCAGTTCTACAATAGGGTATTACACGATTTTTTTGAAGTGTCTCAATTAAATATGCTAAAAAAACATAACATTTTTATTCAATCGTTAATTAAGTGCATTAAAAATTCATTTAAACATAACATTGTCAAATTTCGCGCGTAGTTAAACTTAGGCTCTGCGGTCTTGACGTTGCAACCGGTATAGCCTGATATTATCCTTATATTGCCCAAATACAATTCTGTGGCCGTCGCGTCTCAGCAGAGGGGGAAATAAAGGGGGGGTCACTGGCCTGAGAGCATTGGTCTTCAGATAAGTCGAAGGTCCAGCTCCTTCGAAAGTTTAAGCGGCAGCAAGGGGCGTTGGTAGGTTCCGCCGAAGAATGCCGTTACGTGTTCAAATGGTGCAGTTCTTTTCTCGCTTCAGACCAAATAAAAAGTAAAGGCGGAGTCTGCCGGACCAAAAAGTGAAGCCGGTTTTTTATGTATGTAGTGCATTAGCCAGTGTTACCATAGTCATATAAAACACCCCAATATTAGAAAAATGTAATAACGTTATTTCATAACGTTATTAATAATAACGTTATAAAATATTAGAAAAAAATATCGTAAGCTTATTCTCTAAACCTCTCGTGAGCCAAAGGTCATGCGCCGTTCTCACCTACAAATGCCGGACTTCTTTATGGACCGCCCGCCCGCTGGGTGGGAACGATTCATTGTTCTGCCGATTTCTCTGTTATTTTGTAAAAATACCCTTCACAAACGTATATTTGGATTCTCCATAAAATTTTCAATAAAACAGTGTGTACACAATGCGTCATGTCTATAATTTATTTTAATTACATTATGGTAAACTCAGGAAAGATAAAAAAAGTCGTTTAAATAGGTAAAATGAGGTATATTTTCAAAATTTGTAAATTATAAATCCAGGTTTTTGTACATATAGAATGTACTATATATGAATGAATGTATATAATAACTTACCAAATACAATTATAAAATATAACACGCAACAGAAAAAAAATGGTCGTGTTTCAAGTGTTGGTTAAATCAAATGCGAGATCCAAGTGCCTTGATTTATGTGTTGACGTTTAATTATGTTGGATTGTTTATTTTACTTTAGTTACAAGTCTCGGGTGGAATAGGTTTGTTCATTTTATAGTATCAAGCACTCGCAACAAGGCACTTGAAATCGCTTACAAATCAGTCATCTCAACTTTATATCGATAAAACGAAAAGCATATACAAATGTTGATAAACAGTTTCTTTTATTAAAATGTACATGAAATTTTCTATAGAATACACAAAATATAATCACTAGTTCCTATACAAGAACATAATAAAATAAATCCACAAACATCGCGAATTTTGGGTCAAAAAGGCCATTAAAAAGTACAATACAAATAAAATTACAAATATATTATTATTTTACAAATCGTCGCTCTGAAAATGAGTCGAACAAACTACGCTGCGGGAAGCTGGTTGCCACAATGGTTCATTTCTACTCTTACGAATGACTGCAATCCACTTCTCTTTTAAATCTTGATCTCGATTAGGAAATCTTAAAAAAAACGTATATTAAATAATGTGTATTACATCCCAAAAAATTTATACGAATACATAAAGAAAAAAGATGTTTCGTGTAATTGTTTATCCATGCATTACAATATTCGAATAATATAAAAGTATGCCACACAATATATTTAATAAAATAACGTTACGTTATATTTCACGCTACCCAACAAAAGGGTAAAACTGTAACGTATAATCATGGCAGCATTTCGTTCAGGTTTTGTTTACAAAGCGACAACCTCAAATTTGATTTTGATTAATTGAAAATATTAGTTTATAACTTTACTTACGTATGAAATGTGATTCCATCTTGTTTTTTATTCTTGGAAGATTCGTTTCTACACGTTTTCACTACACAATTCGGCATTTTCTCTAATAAATATTGTTATTTATTATTACGTCACGCGCGGGATAGCTCGACTGGGAAGCCAAGGCGTTGTTTCGTTGCATGTGTGTGCGTGTAACTGTGTATGTACACGGCGAGGCGTAGTTTTATCGGCTTCACTTTTTGGTTCGGCAGACTCCGTCTATACTTTTTATTTGGTCTGACTTTCTCGCCTGAAATATTCCGGCAGCCTTTGGGAACAGGAGTTGGTCTTCGCTTGCGATACGGTAGGCTTAGTACCTAGAACCCAAAGGGCAGCACCTTAATAACCTGCTCCTGGACTGTCAAAACGTTCCCAACGACCAACTGTTCAAAATTTTAAATAAGAGTAGGACAGACAGGCGTTACAAATGTTTACGTTAAACTTTTTTAGAGAAGTGTACATCTTAATATTGTTTTTAATCCTAGAAAGTATTTAAACTCACCCCAGCGGGACTTAATGTAGAATTATTACCATACGCAACGCAACGTGTTGTAGTAAGTAAATACGGACACGGCTGTCCTCAAAGATTGCTTGACTGTGACTAACTAAAAGCAGTAAAAGCTTATGACGCGAACCGGCTGTTAAACGGTATTTTTTATAAGCTAAACCCGCCTCCTATTACGTAATCAACGCGCTTTCGCGTTTCGTTTCGCGCGCGGTTGCGAATCTGGGATGTATGTGAATTCCTCACTATTTTTTTTATCATCTTTGAATAAGTCATTGTTTTATGATTTCGCCTTTGACGTAGGTTACGGTAAAAGTTGAAGAATATTATTTTTTATAACTTATTGATATTAAGGCCTACATTTACGTACAAGTCTTAAATACTGAGTTGATAGATGACACAATGGCATATACTAGATACGGTGTGACATAACAATGTGGCGGGGCTACTAAATCATCGTGTTTTAAAATAGATTAAAAAAACTTTAACTAATTGTATTTTAAAAATGCATTTTGTTATTTTATGAACTGTAACTAACATTTTCCGGCTCCTTTTTGCTTAAACTACCGCAATAATACATTGTGCGGAACCCTCGGTGGGCGAATCCAACTCGTACTTGTCACGTTTTTTATTATTAGTTTTATTTTAAAAGTATATGCAAAATTGTAAAGACACAAAATCAATCATAAATTTTGATTAGCCATAAAAATAATATAACATTATTTCGATATTAAAAAGAGGACCAGATTCTAGAATGATTCTCTAAACTTAAAACGAAATTTTACTCTTTTCATTCTTTGTAGAGCATGGCAAGGATATAACTCGTGTAATTAAGGAAAGAAATCGCAAATAATAATAATAATAATCATTTATTCATAACCCTCAACATTTTACATTTAAAGTATTAAGCTAATAAAGTCTACGGGTATTTATATAAATGACGTAAGACGTTCTGTCCCTCTCACACATGCTATTCAAATTAATATGCAAGAGAGACAGAATGTCTTGCGTCGTCATTTTCGATTCCTTTAATGACACGAGTTAATTAGCTGTTCTGCCGTCAAATCTAATTTTAGGTTTAGAACATCATGCTAGAGCCAGAAATGTAGAGGTATATGGAACAAGTATGTATTTTTTTTTAAGCATTTAACTTCTAGATGTTTCAATCTAAAGAAAAGTATACTATAATTAACTATGATTGCTATTTCTTCTTTCAAATCTATATATATAAAAATCAATTGCTTCTCCTTAGTCTCGCTAAAACTCGAGAACGGCTGAACGGATTTATCTTATCTTGGTCTTGAAATGTTCGTGTGTTCGTGGAGATCTAGGGAAGGTTTAAAAGGTGAGGAAAAATCGAATTCTACGCTACAGCTCTACACCGAAGCGAAGCGTGGGCGGGCCACTAGTGTTTAATACTTGTAAAGGTATTCATTTGACATTGTGGGTTACCTACAATACGAAGAGATGGCGCTGCCTTGCAGCCTAAGGCTAGAGAAAATTCGACGCGGCCGTTAGGGCCGTGGTTACATAATGGTCAGTGCATTCGCCCGGATAGCGAAGGGTGCGGGTTTGAGTGGTCTCTGGTCAGCGTGTTTTTTTTTCTAGTATACTTTTCTTTAGATATTGAAGAGTGTCAATTTTTCAGTCTCGAATGGTCGCCCGTGCACAAATCGGCCAAGTTCTGGCGCGAGAACGCAGCTCGGTTGAACGAGCGCGGGCAAGAGCTGTTGCGCACCCTTGTACACTTGCTGGAGAAGAGCCAAGACCCCGTAGTGCTGGCGGTGGCGTGCTACGATGTCGGTGAATACGTGCGTCACTACCCGCGCGGGAAGCAGTAAGTCGCATTATCTGCTTTTAATAATAATAATCTTTTATTTCGGATAACAATGATTCCATAGTGGGTAAGTAACAAAAAGATTATACTTAAAAACTAATGTTAGTCGATAAACACATATGGCTTGAATAAATAAATAAATATTTGACAAACCGATGTCACCCCACGATGCTCCTGCCTATATGAGTGCATGCAGTCGTATCCAGCGAGCTAGCATCGGAGAATCGGACCGTTCTGCCAGCACCCTCAGGATGGTGGCTTTTGATGTGGAACTTATTTAAAGACGGGGGGTGTTAGGATGTTGCTGTCACGAAAAAGCATTACGGCGGCGCGGAGGGGGTTGACGATATATCGCGCGGCGTGAGGCGGCAGCGATGGAGAAAGAGAAAGGCTCGCGGCGGCGGAGAGTTTCATTATTTTAGGACGTTTTTTGAAGCACTTTTTAGGGTACCTCAAAAGAAAAAAACGGACCCTTAAAAGATCACTTTGTTGTCCGTCTGTCTGTCAAGACCCTGTATCTCGGGAACGCGTAAAGGTATCGAGTTAAAATTTAAACCATATACCACTCTCGCACACTTGCTGAAGCAGGGCCCTGTAATGCTGGCGGTCGCTGAAGTGCTACAACGTCGGTGAATACGTGCGTCGTGGAAGCAGTGAGACGTATTATTTGTGTTTTCAGCATCTTTTTTGTTGCACTTTTGTTGAGTGATTTTATTGAAAGGCGATTTGTTTATTGTTCATCAATATGCGCGGAACAATACTCCTACCTAGACCTACTCCTACTACTACTATCTCGGTACGTGTCAAATGTCAAGAAGTTTTGAATGGAAATTGCACACCGCCACAACGGACGAAACGAGAATTAAAAATCTTCCATACAAAACTTCTTAATATTTGACGCGTATCGAGATCGATTTCAACTATTCGAATTCGAAATTAGTCCGTGCTAAAGGTACTATAGCGTACTATGACGTTGGCGAATATTTTCGTCACTACCCGCGCGGCAAGCAGTAAGCACTTTTATATCGCTCTCATGTTGTAGTTTCAACTTTATCTGGAATGCATCTGTTCTAAGTGCCAGTCTCTTCTTAACCTTATTAACTTATTCTACACTGACTTTATAATATAGAATCATTTTTTTTATATTAACAACAAGCTCTTTTTCAAACAGCATTATCGAACAGTTGGGTGGCAAACAGCGCGTTATGTACCTCCTCAGCCACGATGACCCCAACGTAAGATACGAAGCCCTACTCGCTGTACAGAAGCTAATGGTCCATAACTGGTAAGTTATTCTGATTATTATCTAATGTTTTAAATTCTCGTGTCGCTGTGTGCGTAATTGAACTACTCCAGAGTTCTCCTCTCCTCTAGTACAAATAATAATTAATACTTATATTTGCACAAAATTTCGTAAAATGAACCATAAACACCCCGATGCCAGGGCCGGATTTAAGGCAGGGCAGCTGGGGCTGTGGCCCAGGGCCCCACAGAAGAGGAGGCCCTTCAACTAGGGTGACTTTTTAAAAAAAATACCGGACTTTTTAGTCACAGCATGGTACCATTACTCACTTAGTTACTATGGTCTAGTATTTAAATCAATTTGTACATGTATTATTCATATTCAATGTAATTTAAAAAATCCGGGCAAAGTCCGGACTGTGGTATAAAAGTTCGGACATGTCCGGACTTATCCGGGCGGATGGTAACCCTACCCTACCTACAACAGAGAAAAAAAAACTAAATTTCGACTAGTCACTAGGGTCCCCTCTAAATCCGTACCCCAAGCACGAACAACCAGCGACAAAGTAAAATTTTCGATGGAAAAAGCTAGTTTGTTCTTACGTCGGGTGCCTCTGCTTAGTTTCCATAGATACTTAGACGTTGACGATACGAAGATGAGATAAGCTAAACATTTATTGTCCAGAACTTTGTACAAATGGTTCTTAAAATTAGGTAGTGCCAACAACTTGCCCATTTCGGGCGTACAATATAACATTAAACTAATATTCAAATGTCAGCAACATAAAATTATAATAATTTACTCTGTAAGACTATATTTATACAAAAACGCATCTGTCAAAGTTCGTGCTTAGCGTACTAGTCTTAAAAACTACTCTGTGTACTTTGTTTGGTAAAGATAAGACAATGACAGAATTAAGGTTCAATTAAGTCAAAATTAAAACCATTTATTTAAAGCAATAGATTCGTATGGACATGAACTTTAATAAAAGATATAGACATTATGTAGACATCGAGGTTGCTATATGCCAGACTTCAGAATAAAATCAATGAAAATTTTATTTCTTCAAAACTGATATTATGACTAGTTTTGTCATGTTTATTTTTCAGGGAATACCTCGGCAAGCAATTGGAGAAAGAACAAATCGATAAACAAGCTGGCACTGTAGTCGGAGCTAAAGCCTAAATTCGTTAAAGTCTATTGAGGATTTAAATAAATAACATTTATTTTGTTGTTGTTATAGATATCTAAGATATTATTATTGCAATTTTTAAGCGGAAATTTTGACCTGCCATAACGATATTACTGTTAATATAACAACTAGTAATTGCAATGAAATATAAGCCACAAATTACCTTACCCCAAAATGTTTTTGTTTACAATATCTAATGTACACCTACCATAAAGTTTTATTTGTTTGCGTGATAATGACGATGTATATAAATATTGTAAAGTATGCCTATATTTATCCTAAATTATATCTTATTGTTATTATAATCTTGGAATAAAAACGATTGTTAAATTCAATGGAAATCTTGTAAACAGGTGTTAATGTTGCTCAGCACATTCCTGCAAGTATTAATGTTATATTCATGAATATTGAAAATGTATTGTGAATACAGTAGCCGCAATACCTGCTAGGACTACGTAGAATAGTAGCAAAATGGGTTAAAATTACATGCTACGTCAGTATTGTGAATAAAAAAAATACTTAATATGATTGTGTGGTTTGATTTTATAGAATACTGGAAGCCTATCTATTTTCATCCAAGAAAATAACTGTATTGATAAGTGAACTATTAGGCCTAAAACGGTATCAATGATCCATGCTGTCATTGCAGTTTGATTAAAGAATTTATTACAACCGCATTACACTACGTAGTTTGACAATGGAAACAAACGTTTCTTTTCCGGTTCTCAGCTGCTTGATGATAGGTACTACTCATAGAGAAAGCAACCACTTAAGTACCTACTACTATTGATACATTTATTAACAACTAGCGGACGCTCGCGACTTCGTACGTGTGGAGTTAGTTATTTGTACATACTTTTTTACCCCAAAAGCGTTTATTTCTAATGATACATTATTATTACACCTCTAAACCATCTATAGAGCATACATGTTAAAGGACATTGCTCGTTCCCCATACATTGAATGACCTAGAACGCACAGCAATGAGAAAATGCTAGTTGTGTTCGGAATCATTCATAAACTCTTGTTGAGATACGGACAACTTGAGGAACCGTGATCTACTACAGAATATATTAGATTTGGAGGTTATAATTATTATACTTAATCGTAAAAGATGTACACTTTATATATTCTGAATAGATTTAGTGTTTACCTCTATGTAAGCACTTAAATAATATGCATTAAATGAACATAAAATGCAATTAATAATAAAAATATTAAATGCTTATATTCATATTGATTTATGAGTGTTGGCAGTTGGCACCTATGATACGTATACCTACCTGTTGTAATAATAGATTTCTTTTCAAATGAAATGTTCAAAGTCTTTCCATTTACCTGTTTTTATATTTTACAATCGGTAATAAGGTATGTACCTGGTTATCATTATGATTTTCATAAAAATAAACAGATATTATATGAGATGGGGGTATAAACTACCTTTAAATAATTTCAGAAATAATCGTTTTATAAATAAAATATAAATACTAGTGACAAGTATTATTAACTAAGGTACCTAGTTCTTCACAGGTTGATAAATACTTATGGTCGCCTATATGCAAAGGTAAACAATCTTGGCACAACTTTTTAACAAAATCACCCATTTAAAAATAAAATAATAACGAAGCCAATAAACTATTAAAATAAATCGTTATTATAGACTGAAACCTATTGAATCCAGTTATCAGTTGATTTTTAATGCTGTATTTTCAATAAAAAGGAGTGCCGAGATTGTTGACCAATGACAAGTTAGGATGAAAAGACTAGTATCTAGTAACTGAACTTTTATTTTTTTAAACAGATTGTCCGTTTACTATGATTAATTGCTAATAAATCAAAAAAATATAGAAAAATTACAGTGAAGGACATTCTTTTGGGCATGCTAGGGCCAATTTCGTCGATGTCCTTGAGAGACTTGATCTCTTACTTCAAAAACATAGGACTTTCATACAAACTTCCAACCCCCGTATTACCGCCTTAGGAGTCGAGTTTCGTGAATTCGTACTTAGCGGTTATCTACACCCTATAGGGAACCTACCTGCCAAATTTTAAGTTTGTAGATGGTGTCTTGCACGTGTGGCAAGTGTGGCAAGCAGAATGCGTTGAAGAAATAAAGGTTCACTGTTCGTTCCCCGTAGGTGATAGCGTGATATATGTAGCCTATATGTTGACCCGACTTCTTGAGTTTATCCCGGACATACATACAGAAAAACAGACAAAAATTCTAAAAACTATATTTTTGGCTTCGGTATACATTGTAGATCACACCCCAAGCATTCTTTAAAAAAATATTCAATGTACATTTTTGACTTTCCTACCATTTTATTATATTACCAATATTGTTACGGGATGACATCACTATTCAGGCAACTTCCAATCTTACTTTTAGTAAGATGAACAGGATATAAAACATTACTAGAGTTAATGAACTTGTCTTCACTTTTTTGTTCTAAATGCTCCCTCCACATAGATATATACCTAACTTCATAGTTAACACGCACTATTGATTAGAATTCTACAAACACTCACTGAACACTATTCAAGTCCTAAGAACCAACCATTCAATCTGCCCGTGTATGGCACACGGGCAGCTTTAAGCAGTAACTTAACAAAGGCTCGTAAGAATTCGATAAGGCCGTCAGGGCTGCGGTAGCATAACTGATCAGTGCATTCGCCCGGATAGCGAAGGGTGCGGGTTCGAGTCCCGTCTGCTGCCAGGTCCGCGTGTTTTTTTTTCTAATCATAAACATTATTTATTTACAATACATTTCTTTCTGTTGCCAATTCTTCACCCAGTATTTCCTTTTTTACGGTAACATATTTTTTGATAACACTGGGACCATCATCAACGCGCGTGTTTAGCTCAACATAGAGACAAGCCGATATTGGGCCGATCGCCGTGCACCCTAGATTGTCCCTGTGGCAGGTATGTCAGTAGGCGCTTTAACAACCATGAGTTTTAAACAATTTGGCAGCTGTCATTGCACTTTCACTCTTAAGCCCCTCTTCTAAGGCTCATATTTGAGTGGACCGTTACACTCGGATTTCGTTTTAAGGTACTTTGGTTCGCGAGTACATGGAATAACGGCCGTGACGTTGTTTATCTTTTCTGGATAGATTTGTTTCCAGTGTTCCTGGTGTGACAATACATAAAAAGACACAAAAAAGCTGTACAAAAGTAATATCTATTTTATTTATTCTTTTATAAAGGAAAAAACAAGTATGTACTTAGAATCCTTTGCCCACTTTTAATCCAGTACTGTTCATCATAAAGAGACCATTCAACTTATGATCGATGGAGGACTAAAAAAGAGTAGGTAATAAGTTTATTTTATTTTTAAGCATTTAGCTGCTAGATGTCTGAAGAATAAAATATAAAAAAAGTATCAACACAAAACCAGAGATTTTTGATTATATCAAAAACGGAGTGAGAAATATTTGATAAATCAGGAACTCACAAAAAATATCATAATGATAAGTGAAATCACCGTATATTTGGTTTTGGACATGGCAACACTGACAGATTTTTTTTGACGTACTAAGCTGCGGTACAAACCTGGGTAACAACAAATGTAAGATTGACTTAAGTTTCATACATTGATGTCGATTATGCCTCCCTAGCATGAGTACCGCGATATGATACTTAACGCGTTTTTATCATGCTCAATTGTCAAATTATTATGGAGTTTGATAGTAAGACCCGATAAAAAATGTGTTATAACGTAAATTGAGGTGCTCATGCTACAGGGACTGGCATGATTCTCTAAAGCTAAACTTAAATTTGACAACAGTGCATCCTTGTCATTCTCTATACATAATGAAAAGAAGAGACTGATGTTTAACACGCTAGAATCGACACCATTATATCCCTTAATAATAAACAAGGAATAAGCTTAGACTAGCTACCCTGTGTTTTGTTTGTCATTCAATATACAGAGACAAAACATGGAGTAACTAATCCTAGCGTAGTCCTTGTTTATTAATCTCCCTATTAAATGTAAACCAAGATGTAAACATTGAAACGTCAGGGTAAAAAGATGCGGTTTGAGCGTAGGTTTGGAACGGCAGCCCAGTCAAACAAAAATGGCGCCTTGCCCATTCGCCGGATGCCTAGGGACACGATATCGAATAGAAAGTATCGATACTGTACTCATGAGTAGTATCGGTAAAAAAGTATCGTACTCGTAAAAGTATCGAAACAAAAGTATCGATACTTCAAAGTATGGAGTACATTTCATAGGGCCTTATCGGAGCCTCTGTGGCCTGATGAGCAACCCCCCCCCCCCCCCCCCCCGGTGTGAAAAACAATCGAATTTTATTATAGTACGTATAATCAAAAACAAAAATATGGACATGTAAATTCACAAATTGCTATATTATATAATGAAAAGAAAATAGCTGTGATTTCTGACACTAAAAAGTGTTCATTAATATTCTTTTTTCAGGTGGTTTCAAATAAGTATACACAGCACAGACAGAATAATAGTGTTACACTTGAATAAATCAAATACAGTCAAGCGAAAAGCACAATAAACGGCGAATCAATCACAGTTCCTAACAATATGGTCGCTAAATAAATAACTATGAAACAAAACAAACCGCAAAATAAACACAGTCACAGATTGCAAAGAATTTGAATATGTCAGTTGCTGACTTTATAACAACGCAATAGGTCATTTGACAGTATTAAAAATAAAGTGCCAAAATAACGAAAAAGATATTAGTTTTCTTATCTATTGTCACGTGATCCAAAACGCTTCGGATTGGCGGAGCCTAAAATGACGTCACACGCAAGTAAACTTCCGGTCAAAGTGACATTACATTGTATCGTTTGACGTTTTAATAACAGTCGTGTGACGTCACACACTAGTAAGACGCCATATTATCCAGAGAAACGTTTTCGCGGCAACTTGAAAATGGAGTTTTTGATTTGGTTATTTTTACTGAAATACACGACAGAATGATGAATATCCACTTTTTACGGACTCCATAAACATTAGTCAATAACGTGAGATCGTTGCCTAAAACTTGTCAAATACCCTATGGAACGTTTTAGAAGGTTTGCTATGATTTAACAAGATGGCGTTGCCATCAATATGAGGCGCTTATCCAAATTTTTAAAGGTATCGATACTTGCCAAAAAGTACTCATTTAGTAAAAGTATCGAATACAAAGTATCGAGTACAAAAGTATCGGTATCGAAAGGAAAAGTACTCGATACCACAAAGTATCGATACTTTTTTCATGTCCCTACGGATGCCGGGTTTATTTTGATTACAATTTAGTTAGGTTAATGTGTAAATTTATGGAATTACACATTCTTTATAAAAAGACGGGACTTTCATTCACAAAAATCGTTAAATATATATATTGTACAACAAGGTTTCATAAATATCCTCGATTGTTATCTTTATATATATAATTCTTCTGTGAGTGTGTATGTCACTGAACTTCTCTTAAACGACTGGACCGATTTTGATGAAATTTTTTGTGTGTGTTCAAGGGGATCTGAGAATGGTTTAGATTCACAATTTAGTCCGCTGGACAAACCCTATTTTTTTAGGGCGGTACGAAGTTCGCTGGGTCAGCTAGTTATTATATATATTGTTGTTTACCATGGAGAGTGTTTTGGTATTAAAAGATTACAAAACGGTTCCTGATATTGTTCACGAATACGAGCCTTCTTTAAAGTTTGGCCATATTCCCTTAGTGATAGACAACGGTAAGTCCCTACAGTTTAAATTTAATTTGAATATTTGTGCCATATTCTGTTAATATTATATTTATTACAGGTTCTTACCAGTGTAGGGTTGGTTGGTCTATATATGATGAACCACAACTTATATTTAAAAATCTGATAGCGAGACCAAGAAAAGACAGAAGTAAGAAAGATGCAGAACCTCCGGTAACCCCTCCCATTCAAATAGGCAATGATATTGTAAACATTGAAGCTGTAAGGTACTTCTTTTTAAACTATTTAATAATTATGACAAAGAACACTCATCACTGTAATTAAAGAAGAAACAAATACAACTTGATAAAGACTTGTGTGGCATTTGTACAAATTATTATTGTTTTGTTTATGTTTATGGGTATACTTTATTTAACAACATCAATGTTTTAGGTTTCAACTGAAGACTCAATTTGATAAAAATGTAGTGACTCACTTTGAAGCACAGGAGCAAGTATGTGACTACATCTTCTCTCATCTTGCTATTGACAGTGAGAGCTGTGTCCCCCATCCCATTGTCATGACAGAAGCATTTGTCAATCCTAACTACTGCAGGCAATGTATGAATTTTATAAATTTATTTATATACACTTGGTTAGGTGTTGATTAATAGCAGGTTCCTTGATAAATTATATACTACAAATCTTCATTATTGTCTTTAAAAGATTTCAAATCTTTTCTTTCAAGAGCTTCCTATTATATTTTGTCTATTTATGAAGTAGCCCTTATAAAGTTTAAACATAAAATTTTCATACACATTAATTAATTGTTTCAGTGATGTCTGAACTATTGTTTGAAGCTTATGCAGTTCCAGCAGTGAGTTACGGAGTGGACTCTTTGTTTAGCATGTATAAAAATGAAATTGGTGATACAGCTCTCATTGTTAACTGTGGATATCATACCATACATATAATACCAGTCATTAAGGGTCAAGTTGTTGAAGAACATGCAAGAAGAATTAATTTGGGTAATTTAAATTGGTTTCCATACCACAGGTTGCACATTTCAAGTAAAATTAAAACTTACATTTTTCAACAAAATACTTAAAATATATTTAATAAGTATATTTTCAAACAATAGATTTTTTTACAAACTTCAGGAGGTAGTGAAATGATATGCTACTTGCACAAGCTACTACAACTGAAATATCCAGTCCATGTGAATGCCATCACTATGTCAAGAGCAGAGGAAATACTACACGAACATTGCTCTTTAGCCCTTGACTATCAGGAAGAAATCAGAAAATGGGCTAGTCCTGAATATTACGAAGCCAATGTTAAAAGAATTCAACTACCTTTTGTCCAAACAACCAGTTCATCTACATTAACTGGTGAGGATTTTTTTTATTATTTTTTAACATTCATACTAATTAGCCTAGGTCAAGCACTGTAAGGGGGATACTAGGGTAACTGATAGAATAGAAATACACATATTTTTGTGGAAATGTATATAAGCAGCCAAGATTTGGGTACAAATGATTGTACCTACTCATCAAACAAACATTTGCCTCACTGAGATTTGAACCCAGGTCCTCTGTGTAGGTGACACCTTTAAACTGGTGTGCATAGCATTCCACCATGGAGGTTATCAATGTTTCTTATGTCTGATAAATATATTCCAGAATTTAGTTCTTCTAAAATAAGATTAATAGGGCAATCTTATTTTATTGTCTAAACATATCTAGGGAGTTATTAATTGATTACAGCTGAACAACAAAAAGAACGCAAAAAGGAAATGGCGCGCAGATTATTGGAAATAAATGCAAGAAAGAGAGAGGAAAGACTGGCTGAGGATGAAGAACAACTAAACCAGTTACTAGCCATTCAGGTTTAAGTTTATTTTATTTTATTTTTTTAACACACCATTAGCCCTGCCCCAAAGTGAGCACTGTAGGCTTGTGTTGTATATTTATATATATATTTTTTTTCAATCTTAATTGCCATCAGTCCTCAAGGACTTTTATCAATTTTGTTGCATGCGGAATGACTTTAAGAGAGCAGAGGCCAGTGCCTCAGCTTCCCAGCTAAACAACATTACGTCTTCTGAGTCTGTTAGTTATATTTGACGTATCTAGCAACTCGTTGGCCAGTGGGTTTGGGTGCATGGTTAGTCGTTGGAAGTATCTTTCCTTGCAGCCTTGTATTTCTTCTATTATAGTGGGAACATTTAGGTACTCATGGATTTCGCTGTTTCGTGAGAACCATGGTGCGTTTGCTATGTTTCGAAGAATTCCGTTTTGAGTTCTTTGAAGGCACATTATGTTGCTGTTACTGGCCACTCCCCATAATTGAATACCGTAAGTCCATACAGGTTTTAATATAGAATTGTAAAGAAGCCGTTTGTTGTCCACTGTGAGAACTGAATTCTGTCCCATCAGCCAATAAAGGTTTTTAAACTTTATGTTTATCTGGTCACGCTTCTGTTTGATGTGTGTTTTCCAAGTTAACCTCTTGTCCAGATGGAAAGCCAGATACTTGACACAGTCGGTCTCAGGTATATCATTGTTGCCTAGTTTTACTCCAGGGCAATTTCCTCTCCTTAAAGTTGATATGATGCGATTTGTGTGTATTTATATAGAAATACATATTAAACATCCATGACTGGAGTACAAATACTTGTGTTCATCACACAAACATCTGCCCCCACTGGGATTCGAACCCGGGACCTCTCTAGAAGGCGACACCATGAAATCCGGCGTATAAATCACTCGGCTATGGAGGTCGTCATTATTATATACTTTTCTATAATATTTGTGCGTAACAGAAATAAATCTTTTTTTAAGGAACTGATAGAAGATGGTGACACAGATGAATTCAATGAAGCAATAAAGGGTTTTGATATAAAAAGTTACGAAGATTTGCAGGTAAATTTGTTTTATTTCTGTCTAATACTAAACTATTTTCTATCTAACACAAAATTAATAACTTTATAGAAACACATTTATAACTATCTCTTTATTGAATTGTAAATGTAAAATCCTAAGTTATTTATTAAATATGTGAAAGTAAGTTTGTTCACACGTCAACTCCTAAATCAATTATGATGAATTTTGCTATAGAGATAATTAAATTATGCCGAGAGACAGTAACATACTACTTTTTATCGTCAACAACATGAAATTATATTTTGTAAAGTGAAGAATGAAATTTTGGCTGCATCTGCAGTCGTTAGCACCCACCAATTCGCAATGGGCCTGCTCAGTGGGTCATGGCCCAGTCTCCCTATTTCATCCATAGGAAAGGCTTGTGCCCCTGCGGTGGGGCTATTAATAGGCTGAAGATGATGACAACTTACGTTATATACAAGGTTAATTTTAAAACACAATCTCTTAGGGGGATCACCCCCTTTCCTATGGATGAAATAGGGAGACTAGAAATAGAATCATCTACCCATCATCAGGAACAACTTTTATTATGGGACCAAAGCTGAAATCGCGAAAAAAATCATCGTCGTTTCAATCGTCTGTTTCATACAAAAGTGTATCAGCTAATTGACCGAAATGTATGAAACAGCTGATTTTTTTTTCGCAATTTCAGAGTTGGTCCCATAATACAAGTTGTTCCTGTTGATGGGTAGAATCACACCCTAAGAAGTTGTTGATGTTTTAAAATTAACCCTGTATATCTATAATTATTGGAATATTATAGCGTCAGATAGCAAACGTGAACATGCGCATAGAGAAGAACAAACAGCGCATAGCGAGTGCGGCGACGGCTGAAGACATGCCTGAGCCGAGACCCACGGGCCGCATCCAGCCCCCTACCGACCCTGAGGCCTTGGAGACCTGGCTCACTGAAACTAGGGCTAAGGTACAATCAACATATTCTCTAACCCATCGTTTCTAAATCATTTTTAGTGTTCCTCACCTCGAAAGGGAAAAACGGAACCCTTATAGGATCACTTTGTTGTCCGTCCGTCCGTCTGTCAAGACCCTTTTCCTCAGGAACGCGTGGAGGTATGAAGCTGAAATTTATATCAAATACTCAGGTCTACTGGCCCTTGAAACTGTGTAAAAATCAAACTTCTAAGTTAGCAATCAAAAGATACAACCGTTAATGCCGCAAATCTCGGCAAATTTTCGAAACTCGCAAGGGAATCAAAACTTACAGGGTACTTCCCGTGAACTCAGAATCTTGAAATTTGGTACGAAGCAGCGTCTTGTAGCACAGATAAAGGAAAAATTGCGAAAACCGTAAATTTTTAGTTCCATCACATATTTTAAAGAACCCTTGGTGCGCGAGTCCGACTCGCACTTGGCCGGTTTTTTTATTTCGCGATCCACGAAAAAGCCAAAAAGTTAAGAAAAATATCTCATTCAGCTATCGTCTGATAAAACTTTACAACTAAATGTTTTATTTCAAGATTTAGATAAATTTTGGCTTGCACGACGACGTGAGTACGGACGCCTAGAGACGGAAGCTTTGAAAACATGGATAGCCTTTGCTATTTCTTACTTATGCGCAAAAGGTTTCTGGCCTATGGTGGCTTTGAAATCTAAGTACAGAAATCGTCTCTTATCACTCGAAAATAATTTTACTCACGAGTGTTTGAAAAAATGATCCACACAGAGAGATACTTTTAAGGGAGAAACAATGCCAAAATCGCATTAATTAATTAATGTATTTTATTGAAATTAAGTAAGGCTATAGGTTTTTTTTCATGTTATATATTACATTTAATATATAGTTTTATAACACTACACTAAAATTCACTCCTTTAATAGAATCTATTGTACCAATATGTAGTTTGTATTTATTTATTTATTTTTCAACAGACCGCAACCCCCTTCAAAAACAAACTCGACCCCGACAATGAACTAATTATAAGTTAAATTTGAATCTCAATAAATAGTAAACTGGTGTCGATTCTAGCATGATTCTCTAAACCTAAACTTAAATTTGACAGCAGTATATCCTTGTCATTCTCTATACAGAACGAAAAGGAGAAACTGATATTAAATTTAGTTTTAAGTTTAGAGAATCACGCCAGAATCGGGACCACTGTATACCTAATTTGTAAATATAAGTACATTACATTTCCCATCGGCTTATCCTACTGGGGGGACCACGGTATAGTTACCCTTTATTCCCAGCTTTTTTTTTAGTGTGTATGCTGTTAGTCGCAGATGACCTTTACAGCGTCACCGGGTTTGGGACGGCGAGGCCTAAGGGGACCTCAAGCCGAGAATTGGCGAGTGCCTCTAGAGATATTCCAGGCGGATGGCATCTCCCAACGGGGAGGGGATCTCCTCTCCGTCTGGAGGACCATTCGAACCTGGGGGTCTATTCTCTTTTTCCTGGGGGTCTACTCTCTTTTTAATTTCGTCAATTTAAGGTTATACTTAATTTGAACGATAAACTATAAAATTGAAGCGTTCTTTGAGAAGGCTTAGAAAATATAAACCTCAATCTATTTTCCGACAACGAATAGGTATTATTATAATTACAAACGAACCTGAAACAGTATGAAAAGTGCGAAGTTTCGATCGAAATTTCGTTATTCGTTGAATTAGAGTAGGCCTCCTGAGCGGGTAGGCTCAACTAGAGGGCGCCCCTGAGACTTGGACCTCGGCTCTAGTCATCCGTTGTCTTGGAGGACGGGGAAAACGCCCAGATACCTATCTGTACCTACCTGGTACAGCGTGCCGTGTTTAGACCGGGTCTTCGCACTCTTATCCTACGGGTGCGGTGTCTGCCTAATGCTAAGCTAGTGTGCAAGTTTGCTAGCTGTGATGTGTTGGTGTTTGTGGCCTGTGTGGGAGGAGTCAGAGAGTTGGCGCGGTGATTTCGTCGTCGGGGTATTCTAAGACGTGCTTAGGGGGCCGGAATCAGAGGGCTGTACCAGCTATCTTCGCGTTTGGACTTTATCACCACTTAACATCAGGTGAGGTAGAGTCATTTGCCTACCTAGTAATATAAAAAAAAAAAAAATTTGTTCGCGCTTAATATATTATTACTAGCTGACCCAGCGAACTTCGTACCGCCATAAAAAATAGGGGTTGGTGGTAGAAGGGTGAAAATGAAGGTATGTACCTATGTATTTTTGCATGATGGATCTTAAAAAAAAACGAGAATCTAATATATAAAATTCTCGTGTCACGGTGTGCGTAATTGAACTAAACTACGTCTAAACCGATTTTCGTGAAATTTTTAGTAGCTCTGAGTAACATATATTTTTCATTCCCCTAAATGTTAAGGGTTAAATTCCATCCTTAAAAAAAACTTTTTTGGACTAAATTTTTTGTTTTTTTTTATGATTATACATCATACAAAAATACATACAACCCTAAATTTTCACCCTTCTACCACCAACCCCTATTATTTATGGCGGTACGCAGTTCGCTGGAACAGCTAGTTTAATTAGAAGATTGTTGTGTAGTACTGCGAGTTGCTGTCGCGGCGCGAGGCTCGTCGCGCGCGCCGTGCGGCGATGGTGCGGCGCCGCACGGCGGCCGCGGCGGAGCGCATGCGGGTCATATCGCGTCTCGCCGCCGCCGGAGACGAATTCGGCAACCAAGACTCCGACTGGGATGCTTACAAGAGGTCAGCTTCCATGTTTTTTTTTATTAAAAAAAAAAACTATTAAATAGGAGACGGCCTCCCCTCGGCTGTGCAGCCATCTACATTGTTTTTCACGGCCGGAAAATGAAAAAGTTTTCTGGCTGATTTTTCTCATATTATTCGAGTTGTACTGTACACCCAGGGGGTTCATTTGTGTCTAAAATCAATCCTGAATAGTTTCTCTACAAACTTATCTACATATTAGATGTGTAAATTAAAAACTGTTACTAAATATGATAAAATGAAAATAATTTTCTCAACACACGAAGGGTTAAAGGACATCGACGAAATCGGCCCTAGCATGCCCAAAAGAATGTTCTTCACTATTATTTTTCTATTGATTTTTTTAATTTATTAGCAATTAACCATAGTAAACGGACAATCTGTTTAAAAAAATAAAGGTTCTGTTACTGTAGTATCTAGTACAGTCCGTTCATCCTAACTTGTCCTATTTGGTAAACAATCTTGGCACTCCTTTTATTGAAAATACAGCATCAAAAATCAACTGATAACTGGATTCAATAGGTTTCAGTCTATAATAACGATTTAATTTAATAGTTTATTGGGTGATTTTGTTAAAAAGTTGTGCCAAGATTGTTTACCTTAATAAATATAATATAGGCGACCATAAGAATTTATCAACTTATGAATAGAAGCACCTTAGTTAATCGTCAGTTAATAATACTTGACACTGGTATTGATATTATATTTATTAAAAGATTATTTCTGAAATTATGTAAAGATAGTTTATACTCCCATCCCATATAATATCTGTTTATTTTTATGAATATCATAATGATAACCAGGTATATACCTTATTACCGATAGTAAAATAATTATAACCTCAAAATCTAATACATTCTGTAGTAGGCCACGGTTCCTAAAGTTGTCCGTATCTCAACAAATGCCTCATTAGAGTTTACGAATGATTCCGAACACAACTAGCATTTTCTCATTGCTGTGCGTTCCAGGGCATTTAATGTATGGGGACCGAGCAATGTCCTTTGTATTCGGGATGGAGGTACCACCCTGTAGTGAGTCTTCGGCAGACTCCAAACATTTATGTAAATAAATTACAATCGTAATTATTGATTGGCAAATGGCAAGTCACTATCCACTGTTTGTTGTCAATGGATCAAATATATTCTATTCCATAGTTAACTTAAGGAGTGATTGTTAATTATTCTGTTCATTTCTTATTCTATTATTAGGTATTTTCATTTCAAGAAGTAGAATCATAAATTGGAATAATAATTTCACCACGATTTCACGAATATCAAGCATTACTAGACCGCATTTTAAGCTGACACTAACTAACAATATGAATTGCCTTATGACTGGGTGGCCAGAATCCCTATGAAATTATTAAATTCTCAAACAATAATTAAAATAAATCAGTGATTAATAAAAAAAAATATATTATCTGTTCATGTTATTTCAAGTCTTCAAATGATATACATAATACACTCCCGGACACCTAAATCGAGCCACCTTGATTTTTTTGGTTTGGAGTACTGTAACTTATAAAAGATGTATGTAGAAGGAAAATGTTTTGATGCAGTTTTGGAGCTGGTATACTCATCATTCATTTAGAGTGCCACTGTTCTAAATTTGAACTACAGTTTATTAAAAAAGTGGAGTTACGTTGAAACAAGTCCATATTATCTTTTTTCAAGGAAAAAAATCTAATCGATTTTTAAATAAAGACATGTTTTACATGAAAAGAAATGTTTATTTAGTAACTTGTATTGCCTCCCAGTGCATTTATGATAGCTTTCATACGGTTTGGCATAGAATTAATCAATGTCGTTATGACATGTTGAGGAATGTCCTCCCATTCTTCCAAAATTACATTTTTGAGCTCCTGCATGGTTTGCGGGGCAGGATGATGAGCTCGAACACGCCTCTTCAGCTCATCCCATAGATGCTCTATAGGATTCATATCAGGACTTCGCACTGGCCATCTCATAACAGTGATACCAATGTCATATAAGTACTCCCTGACGATTCCCGCAGTATGGGCCCTTGCATTAAAACGAAATCTTGGCCAATAAATCCAGCATATGGCATCACGTGGTTCTCTAAACATTGGCGAATGTATCTATTGCCATCTAGGGGCGGCAGTAGTGGTCCCGTCACTACCTCTAGCTCAGTTTTGCCTTCCATAGAGATTCCTCCCCAGACTGTCCATGATCCTCCACCATAACTCACTTTCTCGTCAATACAGCATTGCGCGAAACGCTCGTTCTGTCTTTGGTACACCTTACTCCTTCCGTCATTACCGTAAAGCATTATCTTGGACTCATCTGTGAAGAGAACCTGGCTCCATTGATGTCGAGTCCAATTTAGATGTTCGCGCGCAAACTCTAGACGGGCTATTCGGTGTGCTCATGTCAATTTGGGTCCATTGGCTGGCTTATGGGGCTTTAAACCACGTTCATTGAGTCGCCTTCTAACGGTCCGAGCACTTACAGCCACTTCGTGAAAGTCCCTGATCTGTTCTTGTATCGGAACAGAGTTAAGGCGTCGATTTCGTAAGCTAGTAGTGACAATGTATTGATCTTGTCTCGCCGTTGTCACTCGGTAACGAGGTCCTCCTGTTCGCCGAACGAAGCCGCCAGGCTCCAGGTATCGGTGGTACAATCTTTGAACAGCGGAACGACTTATGTGAAGTTGTGAACTCACATCTCGCTGACTTAGCCCAGATTGAAGAAGTGCTACAGCTTGCGTGGCTACTTCAGGTGAAGTATCCATAATTTTATAGCCAAAAACGGTTCAAATTATAGAAAAATAACTAAACTAAACTTTGGTTTACAACAATTGCGAAAATTCAAACCAAATCGACATTAAATTGCTTCAAGAGCAACTTTCAACAGTCATTATTTTTTTCAAATCAGTGACCAAGCTCGGCTTTTGTTCTTTATTTTAAATTCTAAAATTCAAATTTGGAATAATACATACGGGAAAGACGATGAAATATGCCAGCATTAAAAATACATAAAAACTTTTTTGTTATCTTCTAATATATAAAATTCTCGTGTCGCGGTGTTTGTGGTTAAACTCCTCCGAAACGGCTTTCCCGATTCTCATGAAATTTTGTGTGCATATTGGGTAGGTCTGAGAATCGGACAACATCTATTTTTCATCCCCCTAAATGTTAAGGGTAATCCACCCCTAAATTGTTTATTTTTCAAGTTTTTTTTTTATTTTTTTTATGATTAGCATTAGTAAATACGTTTAACCCTGAATTTTCAACCCTTTACAATCAACCCCTATTTTTTATGGCGGTACGAAGTTCGCTGGGACAGCTAGTATTGTACATTTTTTGTGTATTGGGCTTTTAGGCCCGGGAATGTAAGGTGGCTCGATTCAAGAGTCCGGGAGTGTATATATTATATTTCATCGCTGCCGGAACCCGAATATTACTTATGAACAGTCTCCTTGTATATCTTAACATTCTTTTCTTTTTGACGACCGCCGTGGCCAAGTGGTTTGTACGCCTAATTTCATGGTGTCGCCGACCGAGAGGCCCCGGGTTCGAATCCCGTTGGGGGCAGATGTTTGAGTGATGAATATGAGCATTTGTACTCCAGTCATGGATGCTTCATATGTATTTCTATATAAATATACTTATATATGTACAGTATATGTGTTCTATCCGTTACCCTGGTAGCCCATAACACAAGTCCTTACAGTGCTTACTTTGGGGCTAGGCTAATTGGTGTGAGTATTGGAAGTATTTATTATTATTATTTATTCTTTTTTGTGACGTGATCTCCATTCATAATCATCTGATTTTAGTATAAGCCGCGACGCGGATTCAGATTCGGAAGCGGACGGTGAACGCCTCATGGAACTAGAAGAGGCACTGCGCGAACACGAACCGCAGACTTCGTCCAATCAGCACCACCAGTTACATCTCGCCATTGAACCTATTAGGTAAGTACAGTAGAACGCCGATTATCCGAACGCTGTTTAACCGAATTGCCAATTATCCGAATCGGTCCTAAGCGTATAATAAAAAACGAGCGAGCCTTACGGTAGTCGCGTATGATGTGTAACATTTGAAACCTCACCTTATATTGGTAAAAAAAAGAAATAAAACCTACTACAAAAGGAATAAGCCATTTGACATTATGTTCTAAAATCAAATCAATTAGTGCGCGCTTTCGCGACTTCTCACACTTCCGTCCCATTTTACGAAATCACTCCCACAAATTGCAGGAAAGCGAGAGGAAAGATGTTACACATCAAAAAATTAAAATCAAATTATTTTTGTTTTGTCTTGTTGTAACAAGTTGGAACTCGCTGGAGTCCAGATATATTTCAACTGTTATGGTTGAAAGCTAGAGGCAAGACACCACATGTTTTTTCTTTGGTATTGTAGAAGTGTGTTTATTAAACGTAATAAGGTTTATTCTGTGTGACAATTTCTTTATTACGAGTCTATGTCCGATTACACAAGTCTGCAAAAAAATAATAATTGAAAGCTGTTTTGGTTTTTTTGCGTAATTCTTATGTTTCTGGGTGTGCTGAATCCGAAAATGACTTCATTTTGTCGTAGAACGTCACGTTTTCTGACAATATATGATCTACTTTAAACAAGTTATCATCTTTAAATAAAATTGAAAAGACTATATATTTTTTTATTTTAATTACCTACGTAACTAAACTTTTTTTTTCTAAACTACATTCATTAGTAAGCACTACACACATTTCTTTTTCCCAGTGAGACTATTTTTGGTACATTTTTGCTTGTAGGAAGCATCTGGAAGGTCTCTCTGAAGCGTTTAACAGCAATCTGCTATCATTGAGACGCTCCATCATCCATGGTATCCATTTATCTCCTAAACATCTCGGTGAAAAGGTTCACCTTGTCCTTCAATTACATTTCCTACATTTTCTGGAAACTAGTCGAGGTGGGAATGAAAAGAAAATATTCTTTAAAACTTATTATGCAGCATAAAGCTTAAAATGCTTTTAATATTTTTTGGACGATTACTTGTATTAGTTGGGGTCTTTTTTACTGCCGAATAATTTCTCTATGGTCTCTTTAAAGCCAATCCATCCTTCTCTTTGGAATCCGTCATGGTTTTGATGATTTGTGGATCAGCCATAAGCCATCTAATATCTTAACAATCAACCCCGTAACTTTCTATAGTATTGGAGCGCGCACTTTCAGGTTACAATATAAAATATATGAGTTATGTTAGTTTAACTCACACAGAGCGTTCTTTATTTAGAAATTAGTGTTAGTTATGGCCAGTGTACATTAAAAAATCAGTCATAATAACTTTTTAGCTCCACGTTTTAATCCTTTTAGTTCAGCCCAAAATGCTATTTTTATAGTATTTTTTGCGTTTTGCAAAATAACCTGACGTTCTGGTTTTTTTTAGTATTCAGATCACCTAAATACATATTAATCAGTTGAAAACATCCAGACAGCATTTTTGTTGTAGACCTGTGTTATACGAATCGACTCCGGTCCCTATTAATTCGGATATTCGGCGTTCTACTGTAGTTAAATTGCAACTGCCATTGACTGTATGTGTTTTGCTCAAAATGTAAAAAAAAAAAAAACAAAATTCAATATAGTTTATTCAGTCTAGGCTGTTACAAGCACTTGTGAATGTTGAAAAGCTACGCCATCGGTTCGCAAATCTACGGCGGGAGACCTTATACTGAGAAGAACCGGCAAGACACTCAGCAAGGGCTGTTTTTTTCTCCCTGTATTGTATACAGTCGTCAAATTGAAAAATGACTTCGACATGAAATAAAACATGAAGCCACTTTCCATTACAAATGTAAATGATATAAAATTATGACTATAACATAACACTGATAATTGTTGATTGTGTATTACGAGAATGACCACCTTATTCCATAACGTTGACCAAAGTCAGTCTTGGTTTACACCTAATGTTGTCTCTCTTCTTTTGACGTGATAATGTCTCAGAAATTGATGAACACCGGTTGCATGCACGAATAAGTGTGACGTTATGTCACGAGTTACATCGAGGGGTTCTTCGACCCCCCCCCCCCCCCCCCCGACAATTCCCTCACTCCCCCATAGAGCTACAAAGGCGTGCTTGGGCTCAGACGAACCTGAACAAAAAGCCGCACAAAACTGCCCCGTGGAATACAGCGATCCAGGATTTACTTTGGAGAGAGAATCCTAATATTCGGTTATAGGGTCGAGAAGCGGATCAACGTTTTGCAAAGACAATAGGCTAGTTGCCTATATTTTAAAAAGTGGTTAATAATATACCTTGATGTTTATTTAACCCCAAAAAAATATTATTTTAAATAAAAAAGTACATTAGCAATATGTATTTTGTATTTTAAAAAACTTATTCAAATTTCCCTCGAAAACGCTCTAGACTGTCATGGCGTCTAGAATGACGTCACGCCGTGCAAAGCAAACAATACGCTGTACGCCGACTATTAAAATTATTTAGTTAAAAATGAATCCATCGTATTACAAGTACTGTATAGTGTCCTAGTATAAAAGGAGAAGCATAAAACGCCAGACAAATTATTTATATGCCACAAATGCGGAAAAAATGGTTAGAACTTGCAAGGAGGGATGGTACCTATTCATTGTTTATCAACAAATACAAGAATAATTTTGTGATGAACATTTTGATGTAAGTATTTTGCATAACATAATCAATGAAATCAAAATGTTATACAAGCCGGATAAATTATATTGCTCTTTTTTTGTTGGTCTGAGTGCATTATATTGATAAAACAATGACAATAGGTTGAGGTTAAGTAAGCTGATTTAATTTTATGGTATGATTTAGAGTCTATTTGAGAGTTCAGTATATTTATTCATAATAAACACTTCTTATTCTTGTTCTAGTTGCCAAATGATATGCTTAATTATGTCGAGTAGTTATGTGATTAATTTTTTATTTTGGTTAAAATATTATTATTTGCTTCGGTAAATCCCAATTCCATGGATTTATTAGGCTTCCTTTCAATACTTATCTGAAAACAAACTGATAATTGTATCAAAGTAACAATAACATGAATGAGATATCAATGAAATGTATGGAAACGGCAACCACAAGTAATGTTTTGCACGTGGTGACGTCAGTCTTTCTGATTGGTGTTTGCCGTCACGTGATCTAATGCCTATTTTATTCGAATTTATTTTCTAAAAATAATAATAATCTTTATTATTATGATATATAGCTTTATTTTTTGTTATCTGTATATCATAATTCATATTTAGAAACTGTAACCCATTCGATTTATTGTTAGTTGACACAAGCCTATTAAGCGTACAGAGCACCCTCTGTGATTACACACGAATGTCAAAGTGCTTTTCAATTCGAATATGCTCTGTTTTCGGCATTAACGCTTCTGTAACTCCATGACTTTTCGTATTTGTAATTCTTCCCAGTCGCCCCCCGCGGGGATTGCCACCGGAGGCAAATGGGAATAAAAAATCCTAGTTGCCGCCGGTGGCAACTGAAGTCATTGCCCCTTCTTCAGTTTCGCTGTACATTGGAAGATGTTTTATCTATTGACGCTCCATTTTGGAAAGTTAAGTCATTACTTATGTATATATAATATGATTATAATTATTATAATTTTAATGGGCGTAAATATACTCCCGAGAATTTACAAGTGTTTTAAGAGACCCTTCTTCATGCTAGCGTCTTTCGAGCGTCATCGTCGTACCAACGCTGACCAGGACCGCCGGGATTACGCATTTATTAAAATGAATGTCTTGGATATTTTATATTAAGTTAAATGAATTGTAAAAGTTCGTCAAATGTTCCTTTTGGCATCCGTAAATAATCATTAAAGTGTTTGTTATCACATATGTTTACAATAAAATACGAAATTATCGCTTTCCGAACTTGGGAAAGTCCGCAGAGGAACATCAAAATATTGATGATGTTTCCTTTTTTTGTTCACGTAATTTTCGGTTTATCAGTAATGTCAACAGCAGTGTCAGATGGATTATAACGAAGAACGTCGTAATCCATTTTCACACTAATTGTATGCGACAAGCACCGCCTCGCCCCGAGGCGTCGACTTCTCGTCATCGTTGCACAGACGCTGGCACGACAACAACGGTCGAGCCACGGTAATATTATCTATACATTATTGTGACTCCGCCCTGTCCTTGAAATAAATGCCTACGGCCGAGCGCTGCGTTAGCACGCGGTAGGGCCGCCCGCCTACAGTATTTTAATTTCATCTACATAATTGAGTTTCTTTCTAGTTTTGTTATATAGACTCTACCACAAGTGGAAGTGTCCTTCTAATAGAAAAAGAAAGAAGATGAGAGACCGCTAGTTTTGCTCTCTCTTATCGCGCATGCGCATTGTCAACCGTAAGCATCTTACTATTTCGATGTGATGCTTGGACCAACTATTGGACAGACGACTGCGCATGCGTCACAAGAGAGAGAGATAGCTAGCGGTCTCTCATCTTCATTCTCTTTCTACTAGACGGACACTTTTAGAGCCGCCTTCCCCACTCTATTCTTATACCTCTATGTGTACGTCCCGGCAAACTTCTTGAATAACGACCATAGACAAGGAAGCCTGCGCAGTGGCGATTTTATATACAAAAAACGTGCACTGGGCATATTTATTTGTTTGTGGTTTTGCTCAAGAAATTTACCGCAACCTATACCTACTAAAATAACGCTTTATAATCGCCAAAAATACATGTATAACAAAGTGCTCTCGCATCATGAGTTATTTTAATTCTAATTTTGCCAAAGGAGATTGCTCAGCTTCCATACATGTTTGGCCTAAAGACCAATAATCATGAAAAATTGTTTCCTAGATTCGAAATTATATATAAATTACTGTAGAAACGAATATTATTGACGGACACCCCTGAGAACTTCTATAAACCATATACACTGAACATATTAAAATAATAAAAAAACAAATAAGTTATATAGTAAAATAGGGAAATCAAGCCAAGTACCGAAATTATGGATTAGATTCAGGTATATAGAGCATGTAGATCAACAGATAGTTGCCTGTTTTTAAAGTTAATGCATAAGAGTAACTTTTAAAATCGGGTATCATTTCCGGTTATAATTAGGTACTCTGTGACAGAAACTGTGTGATGATTGTGAATGAGCCACAGATTAGAGAGAATTTTTAAATTCTCGTTAACCAAATTAAGCTAAGAGATTTAGGTTCTATAGCCATATATTCAGTAGCTTCATTATTTTTGTTATGTTTTTAAGATAACCATATTTTAGATTTTTAGTGTATCACATCTTATAATTTTATTTATTTATTAATTTATAGTCAGGGAACGTAGGCCCATAGATAGATACCTTAAAGTCTAACATTTAAACATATTATAATGTGTTTAGGGAGGTGTTTGGCGAAAAATGTATGGCAATAGACTTTATGATGTCGCCTACCATCTATAATAATTGTCTGAGCACATTTGCATCTAGTGAAAATAATAATATAGTTGTGGATATTAATACCACAGTGTAATAAAAAAATAATTTATTTTATCCATCTCTACAAAATAGATTTGTTTGTATGTTATATAAACAACTTCGATAAGTCTTTGGCTGAATGTTACTACACCCATAGCCATTAAAAATGATTCGTATGGTTTCTAAACCGGTAAAATTAAAAGTCCTTTTTAAAGTAAATATATTATACAAAGGTGTCCGTTGAAATCTAATGACTGTAAATTAAATTATAAATTACTCCAAGAATTACCGTGTATGTCAATATTTTTTGTGCATTTAGGCCAATTTGAGCAATCTCCTTTATTGTAATATTTACTTTGAAGGCAACTACTTTTACTATTTTAAGGCCCTTTGCAAAAGTCTATTACATGATTTTACCATTTTGTTTTCAGAGCACCAGAATTAATGTTTCAGCCGTCAATGATGGGCAATCTAGAAGCTGGTCTGGCAGAGACGATGGAGTATGTGTTCAAACATTTTAACCCAGAAGAACAACTACTGCTTGCTAATAATGTATTTGTGACGGGTGGTTGTTCACAGTTTCCAGGTAAACAATGTTTGCTTATATAAACTATTTGTTATCTTAATAAATCAATCTGACATGATTCTCTTAAACTTTAACCTAATTTTGACAACAGTCTCTCCTTTTCATTTCGTACAGAGCATGACAAGGATACACTGTTATCAAATTTAATTTCAGTTTTAGATTTCATCGACATATTTTATAGTTTTATTGTAAGTATTGTAATTGAAATGTACCTTATTCATATTAAATTAATGATATTGAATTTTAGATTTAATTACATTGACATTTTTTTACATATTTATTGATTTTTATAGTTTTTAATAATTCAAAATTTTTTATAAGAATTTTTTATTAATGGAATCAACTTTTTTTTATAGGATGACTATAGTATCGAATGAGGTATAACATGTTATAATAGTGTAATATGTTCAAATAGTATTTTTTTTAGTTTAGAGGATCATGCCAGAATTGACACCCTCATCTAACCGAAGTGCACAATTCAGTCTTATTAGGTAATTTACATAAATATATTTTTTAATTAAAGGTTTGAAGGAGAGACTAGAAAGAGAACTACTCGAAATGCGTCCGTTTCAAACTACCCACAGGGTGGTAATGGCGAAGAACGCCAGCCTCGATGCTTGGTACGGGGCACGCGACTTCGCCGGCAGCAACGAATTCGAAAACTGGTGCATAACTAAAGAGGAATATTATGAAATGGGCGGAGAATACTTAAAGGAACATCACGCGAGTAATAGGTATTATAAGAGCCCAGCACCTATTACGGATAACACCTTAGCCCCGGCAGGTGACGCGAACGTTGTTAAAGAAGAAATAGTCATTGATTGTTAATAAGAATAAAACGAAGGAATACTAAGAAATGGACGGAAAATACTTGAAAGAACATCACGCGAGAAATAGATATTACATGAGCCCAGTACCTATTACGGATAACACCCTCGCCCCAGTCGGTGACGCGGACGTTGTCAAAGAAGAAATAGTCGTCGATTGCTAATGAGAACAACACTAACGAATACTAAGAAATGAGCGGAGAATACTTGAAGTAACATCACGCGAGTAATAGGTATTACAAAAGCCCAGATAACACCATAGCCACGGCAGGTGATAGGTACAAACGTTGTCAAAGAAATAGTCGTAGATTGCATTGCATTAGAATAATAAAATTGTGTATATTTTAATTTTATTTCTGTTGTTTAATTTAATAATAATACTTACTCGGTTTACGGGAACAAGTAGTCAAAACGCGGTCTTTTTCACCATAAGGCTCAATTTAAGCCGCCGCATGGAAGCGAATTTTTGCAACATGGCATTATGAACTTTATGTAAATAGTTTAACATACAAGAATGCGCGACCATTTTTTGTCTTGTATTTAGTTTGTATGTTAAGCTTTTGAAAGAGAGGAAATTGATTTATTCTGCATTTATAAACGAAAAAGAAGTAGCCGAACTTCTCCCGACCCAATTATCTTCGCTAGAATAAAAAATGTTGCTAGTTGCATTTTTTCCTTTGTTGTCAAACGATCCGTACATTAAGACTTTGTACGGCTTTTGGCGTTGGTATAATAAAATTCACATACTAATTCAATTCTGACTTAACTTCACATCTTGGTCTTGATGACCATGAACATCCCGATAAAATTATACAAGAACTTACCTATCCATCAGCGGTTTTGTAAAAAATCTCACGTTTCCACAAACGCCCATTGATACTTTCAATAGGGAATATGCATATAATTCAAATAGGCGGCATTTTATTTTTATTTAAACGATGACTTTTAAGTTTTCCCTCCTTGATGGAGGTACAACTGCACAACTATTTGTTAGTAAAACTTCTTTTCGAGCTAATGATATAAAAGTGCGAAAAATTTGTGGGAACATCAAATATTTAAAACGCGAGGAGAGCGGCTGGGACGTAGAAATATACACCTAACAACAAACAAACGTGATATCATAGACAATACTATGTCTATGAGTGATATTCACAGGATATCAACGAGATTAAAGTGCGTTCGTAGATGTCAAAGCCGAGTTTCACCTAGACACGGAGTGCAACTTTTCAGATATTAAATTTTTTACCAAAAATGTATGAAACAATGTCTATTTGATTATTGACGTAGGTTCCAACTTACATCCGTAGTGAAGGTATGGAACGCACAATGTCAGTATCTTGTAAGGTCATTGATCTTTTTTGTAGGTTTAATGTACCGTGACGTCACATCCCAGCGTTCCAAAATAGCGCGTGTTTAAACTGTTCGTACAAAGTGGCTATTTTTAACAATTTTTTAAACTACTATTTTTCCGACGTTGATTTTTGTATACGACAGTTACTATAGAGGACATAAACTACAAATTAAAAATATAAGAAAATACATGCACATTCCCTATTCAATTTGTTTTATTTCTGTTGGTGTTCACACACATAAAATAAGTCTAAGCAACACGGATCATTTACAGAAACTGTATGATAGGTATTCACAATTTTTTTTTTCGAAAATATAATTGACCGATTTAAAAAAAACACTTTCCGATTGTGTTATGGATCATTCAAATGTTCAAAATCGTACATGTTACTTGGACTTTTTGACGAATACTATTTCAAATTAAGGGGAGTAGTAGTAAAATAAACAAATGAGTAGCCACAAATATCATGGCACGTTTATTTTTCTCCACTACATGGCGACTTCTAAAAGAATCGTGACTTGTTAATTTGCATTCGTATAGTTCTTTTTTGATAGAGCTCTGCAAATGAGCACTAAAGAATAATTTTACAATGTATATTTTTTCCATAAAATTAAATAAACTCTGTATTTATTTTTCTCAATCTCAATATAAATCACTATGAACTGAATAAAAAATTAAAACGATTTGTTAGTTCGCTAATAATATTGATTGATGAGACTATATAATAAAGAGTACATTTAAAAAATCACATTAAAGCATATACATAATGCTGACTACATTATGCTCTTACAGCCCTGCCTAAACGTTGCATCCCCTTGCATTTTCTGTAGTGCACTTAACCAAAAATAACAACAAACAATAAGATTTTATTATTAGAGAAACAAACCAATATAGTTCTAATATTTTTATCACAATCCAGTCATTACATAACATAATAATGTTAAGGCTGTAAGAGCTATATTCACGTGCAATGTAATACACCACAATTAACAAATCTAACTTATTTAAAATATTATAAACTAGCCTAAAAATTTTAACAATTAAAGGAAAACAGTTTAGTTAAAATATTGGTCATTAAAAACTCTGATGAGCTATAACTAAATGACCGTATCAATAATCATCATGCCATGATGTTTGCTTATTGATTTTAATAAAAAATTAGCAATTAATGGGATGTAAATAACTCCAAAAATTTTTGGTTAATCATAGGGCTTACAGCCGTTTAATATAATTTGGTTAGAATATACAAATCGTACAAAATCAGTGACTTAGAAATAGCTCTCAGTATATAAAAAAAAAAGTTAAAATCCTTAGGCTGTACTCTCGTATGATTATAATGTAAGCAACGCAATATGTTGGCAAAGCGGAAGTTCGCGTAAATCTAACGATACAATATAACTAAATATGTATGTACCTTAGAGATAATGATTACACAAGGCTCACTGTATTTGCTCATAACACTACCACAATCAAGTGTAACTGGTCAGCGGCGCTCGGTCGCCTCGACTAGCACATTTCGACAAGGGAAGTAGTATACATTTTTTCACGGGTAAGGATATGTACGATTTCTCTTCAACAAAATTTCGAGACCTACAAAGAAACTGGTTGGTCCTACACCACAACCCCTTCGATATATAAACAACGAAATCAACAAACGAACCTAACATTGCCAATAGTTCCGGTGAGTATTCTTAATTTAACGTGAATTCTTTTAAAGTAATTCAGTCTTTTCTACGGTTGAAAATTAAGTAGAACAAGAGAGAATACCAAAACATACCACACAGCGATTACGTAAATTGAAATGGCTCAATATTACATTCTAAATATAGTAACTAACATCGGTATGTAAAATAGCTGGGACATTGAGGACACGCGATGTGTACACGCCCGATACTTGGTATTAGTTCACGAATGGACAGTAATACATCTGTGCCCTTTCAATGCATCATTGTGGAGCCTCACTATTTACGAAATATGTGTTCTGACAACCCTACGTGTACATTTTAATACATTATTTGTAATATATGATTGACGGGTAACACATGAACAATCTCGTAAACAATAAGGATCTACAGTCTACTTCTCCATAAGCTCGACGTAGCTGAAACAACGATAGGTCAATCATAATAATCAAGGATAAACAATTATAATTGTAATAAACAAATATAATAACGAAAATATATTACTAATTCTACAATTTATAAAGAAACAAATCATCTCCGCCGAGCTATCGAGAAATAGAGGCAATATAATATGTATCTAGTATACTATGTTGGTGTTCCTATTTCCATTTATAAATCTATGGATAAAATTAGCGGCAGCAACATTCAATATCACCAGCAATATTTATACTGGTTCATGTCGCACACACTGCTGATAAACTATGTTTCAAAATTTTCTGTCGACGTTTAATAAAATGGTATCTGAGGATTTATACTACTCTTTAAACCCAAGTCCTAGTTTGTCTAAATAATACTGTTATCAATGGCTTGGTAAGAAACTTACTAACACATTAATTTGAAAAAAATAAAATAAAAAGAGAAGATGTAATCCCTAACGTTTCTGGGCACCTAAATGCATCAATTACTTTATCTTAAAATATTGTGTACATAGATTTAATCATTACTTTAAAATGATAAATGAGACGTTGGCCTATTTTTCTTGAGTTTCTTTCAAATACAGAACTATCAAAATATAAAAAAATATTGAGGACTATCAAACAACATTAATATGTATATATTATTATGTATACTTATGTACACCTACAAGGAAAATTTTGATTTTATAGTACATAGTACCCAAAGTATAGTTCTGTGCTAAATATTCTAACATTAATTCCAATTTATTATTCTTCTCAGTTCGATATTTTATTTCTATGATTGTAGAGCGTAATTTTTATAATCTACTAATCATACATTCACTTTTTAAATTCTGAATTGTTTTTACTTTTCGATATACTTGAATAAATAAATCCTATCAATATTTACAATTTTTGACCCAGCACATGGACACACACAATATGGAAATAAAATAATGTATTCGTATTAAAAATAACAGTAAATATAGAAATATGTATAATAATAATACAAAAAAAAAAGAAATAAAATGTTTCAAATTGTTCAATGTAAATAAAGTATAAATCGAGGATAAGTTCTCTTACAATATTTTATTTCCAGTACTACCCTGACCGGCAGACTTAACTAAACTTACTCTACCACATCATTTACATAGAAATGGCACCAATCTATCTTTGATATCAATAATGGCAAACCATAAGGAACCCCCGCAGCGGACGCATCAGCTGCACTCTACAGTGCACAACTCTGTCTCAAGGTATTGGAAGACTACTGCTCTATATACTATTCATAATTACTATTATTCGAAACAGTAATGGAAACAAACAGTTCGCACTTTACCTCATACACGGTAACATGAAAACTGCATTATACTAACGGTAATCAAAATATGCTGTATATGATGCTTTATATGTATGAGAATACTTAATTATGAACATCCATTATGGAAATTAGAAAAAATAACGTTTTTTTTTAATTCATCATGGTGTTATGATCGATATTGCCTAATGTCGCTATCCGCTAGAAGGCACACAAAGTTTAGTAAGAAGCTTCACAAATCATTATACGCTCTGGCTACACGGGCGCCGGGCGCGATCACAATGAACGGCGTGACCGCAGCGCCTAAGGGTCTGTACATATCTGACCGAAAATATGTCGAATTTTATCAGTCGCGTAACGCCAGAATAGGCAAACATACAATAAAACATTCAACCTTTCACACCCAACCGATGCGTTAGTGCGTCGATCATACCACGATGATACGCTCGACGCATTTTCCGTTAGATATGTACTGACCCTAACACTCGAAGAGACTCGGCCGATGACTCACACACTGAACGTAACCTCACATGAACGTAATACGATTAAAAAATATTGCCAATTTTATGTTGCAACAGGCACTTCTCTGGATTTCTCCAATAAACATCATATAAGACATCAATTTTTGTGAAGCTTTCAATATTGCCTCTGAGGACTCTGAAAGTATATGGTTTATTTACTTTGTACTTATGTATTATTATTACTTCGTATGAACTTGAGACTTTATTAAAGCATTCTTATGGATTAATTACACGGAGTATCATGTAGAGTCCTTTTAAGTTTCTCAGCGATCATAATTTACCTCTCATTGGTAACAATTCTATAAAATTATTGAACTCCTCTTTATACATTGACAATCTAAGTTAAAGCATCGCAATAAGATATTGTTACATTTCACTACAACTAATGAGAGTGGGTATGATGATAAGCTAACGACGAACATTAAATTTAGAATTTCAAAGTTGGAGATTTACCATTTACGATTCCAAAATTTTATCACACTAAGCAAATTAGAATATGAGATCAAATTTTTAGGCCTACATCTAAAATGATGAGAGTTTTTTTTAAGTATTGATTTATGAACGCCACCACTAGAACGAATAGATTAATGTGATGGTATAGATAAATCACAGTTTTGTGGTTATAAATCACAATGCATATCATATCATAGGCGGTACCGCTACGTGACTACTCACTACGTCTTCATCTCTGTGATGTCCACTTGGTGTTATCGAGGGATTCCACAAGCTAACGTAATTCCATCTTCTGCCACTCTCGCCCTCGGAGCGGGACGCGACTTCCCGCGCCGCGTCGCTTCCGAACTACTACACTGGATAAACGCAATAACATAAACAAACATGTTGCATGAGTCCATGCTGAAACCTAATTAATCGGGAGAACCTGTCTCCTCGTTCCTTTTGTGATCATAGCTGCTCCAGTTAATGGCTGCCACTCTCCAAATATTGCACTCTGGTCCTTTGTCAACCGAGAGCTGGAATGGAATAATCCTAATGAGATTTGTAAAACACAGAGGCCATATACAGAAAGAAAGCTGGTAGCCTACAAGCGCTTATAGGAACCGGTTCGCGCAGATAACCGGCACAGACATTTCTATGGACCAGCGCCGATAAGCGCCGAACGTCGCCGACAATCTTCGACACGCGCTAGTCAGCGCTGGCATCGTCCTTTGAAATTAATGAACAACTACGCTTCAATCTGCTTCCTTTATGTAACTGTTACCAGTAAGGACCAGCAACGACAAGCGCTGGTCGGCTTCCAGCTTTCTTTCTGTATACGGCCAAATACATTAATTAGCACTGAGGCTCTAGTTTTTTTAACCCACTTCAAAAGTCAGTTTTTTTATTGTAATATGATTTTTTTTTATAATGGAATAGATAGATATGTAAATAAAAAAAACTATGTAAGTACTTGTAAATATTTCATTCTATACTATATTTTGTCGACAATTGACAGTTTTTGTACAAGTTCCACTGAATGAAATATTTACAAGTACTTATTTAGATTTTTTTATCACGAATCTAAAGACTACATAATAGGCAATTTAACAGAACAAAAAATAATGTACCAATTGTTGGCATCTGTATTTAATATGGATATTAAAAGCAATTTTACTATTCCGTAAGAAAAACAAATTAATAACTTTTAAAATCATTAAATAGAACAGATTTTTTGCTCCATGGTCACGTGAACGAAAAAGCGCCTGGGATTGGCCAAGGCTAAAGTGACGTCACACGCTAGTATACTTCCAGCCAAAGTGACATTACATTGGTGTCGATTCTGACAGGATTCTCTAAAGGTAAACTTAAATTTGACAACAGTGTATCCTTGTCATTCTCTATACAGAATGAAAAGGAGAGGCTGATGTTAACTTCAGTTTTAAGTTTAGAGAATCATGCCAAAATCGACACCATTGTATCGTTTGACGTTTTAATGACAGTCGTGTGACGTCACACACTAGCGAGACGCTATACCTTCCAAAGAAACGTTTTCGCGGGAACTTGAAAATTGAATTTTTATTTTCGTTTTTTACTGAATTACACAACAGAATTAAAAACATGCACTTTTTATGGACTCCATAAACATACTAATGTTAAACAATTAATAACTTGAGATCATTTTCTAAAACTTGTCAAACACCCTATTATAGATTATTTTGCTAGCTACATACCTTTCTTGGCGATCAGTCTCCTAGATGCATTTGACCAGACATGGGCTGCGGGGTAGGCGTGTGCGGGGGAGGAGGTGAAGCTGTTAACAAAACATTTAACTTTCAATCTACGCTTATTATCAAGCCCGGATTGCAGAAGGTGCAGGTTCGAGTCCTGTCTGAAAACTGGACCGTATGGATATTTTTTTGTTTTCTGGTAAAATTAATCCTTGTGTATTATTTATATAAAAAAAAAGGTAAGGCTCCTAGTGTCACTGACGCATACTGGCGCTACGGAAGATCAGTGCTGTGACCTTATGTTGCAGCGTTTACTAAGTAGCGACCGTTTTTTTGGTTATAATAATTTTGTATGTCTAAACGGGTTAAGTCTTAGATTAAAACAAAAAGGGAAGATACGGTACGCTCATACTATCAAACAAAATATGATCCGACTCAACTACATAAGCAACTCTCACACGCACACGTCTGTATATAAACATTCAATCGAGAGAGCGAGACAGAACTGTATGCTTCAACGCAGCGTGAGCTAAACGGCAAATCCGCTTCAGAGTTCGTACGGTTGAGCTGTATTGTTTTCCTTTTCTTGATAACAAAATGGCGATTACGTAAATAACATACACGACAAAGCGTGTTTTTACAGTTTTACGAATGAAAAGTGTTGCCGAGGCATTTATTATTTGATTTTGAACTATTTGTGTTCTTCATAAAAGCATCGAAGGCATTGTTTTATCCTTATAACAGAGAACATACGCAATGTTATATTGAGTGCACATGCAGCCACAATTGAATGTCCAATTGTGACTAAAGGGAATTAGTGTCATGCACCACAATTTAAGCAGATCACTTTTGAGCCGCGAGTGCCGTATCTTCCCTTTTTGTTTTAATTTATAGGTTAAGTACGATAATAATTTATTACTTTTTTTGACGTTGCGCATCCTTTTCAAGCTGCGTCGTTTCGACACAATTCTGACGACGCAGCCTGAAAAGGATGCGTTTTTAAGTCTACTAGTGTCACTGACGCATACTGGCGCTACGGAAGATCAGGGCTGTGACCTAATGTTGCAGCGTTTACTGAGTAGCGACTACTTTGGTTATATAAAAATTGTATGTCTATGTATTCACTGCATGTTATAACCAATAAACTTATTTGATTTGATTATAAAGCTGAAGAGTTCGACTGATCGTTTGGTTGACGTTAATCGCTAATACAAGTTTGATTTGAAAAATTCTGTGCTGGATTGTCCATTTATTGAGAAAGGCTATATAAAATTACGCTTCGACCAATAGAAACAAAAACGGGAAAATTAAGAGCTTTGGTTGCGTGCGCTGCGTAAACGGTTAGTTACATAAAAATCATGCATGAAGGAATTGTTGCATATTTTAAAGTTGACTCACTATACATTATTTTCTCAAATACTTACAGCTAGTTGTTATTAAGATAAATTTAACGAATAAAACATTTGTTATACACTTACATATTGACGCTATAGATTGCGGCGACAGGGCTGACATTTTGCTCTGTGTATCTTGCATTGAAACTTGCGTACCCTGTGACGTCATGTAGCGATTCACCATTGGGACAAAGCTGCAAATTCAATTAAAGTTTTATGTTTCACAAAATCATAACAACAAAAGTTACAGCTAAAACTTAACTCTAAGTGTACTTTATTAATAATAATTTATTTCAGACCATGTCCATATTTTGCTAGTAGCAATGAATTTAATTATTTATTGCTGCATATTTCAGAACAAGTACTTAGTTAAGGAGGAACTTGATGGCACAAGTGGTTTGCGCGTTCTGCTGCGATTGTTGAAGTTAAGCAACTTTCGCAGCGGTCGGTCATTGGATTGGTGACCAAAAATTTACTATCACGAGCTCACTTAGTTAAGAGTCGTGAGACAGGTTAGTTTTACCCAACTGATGGCTCGTTGCGATAGTAATATTGCTCAGTATGAGAGGAACCGATATTTGAGACATTTAGTTCATGCACTTGGCCGAGTGGCCGGTGGTGTGAAGCTAACATCCGCGGGATTATATCTGAACTAAAGCCTAAGCCAGCCTGTGACCTAGCCCATACCATCGTCGGCCATATGGCCGAAATTAAGTTCAAGTGTTTTTTGCAATCATCAATCAAATCAATCTTTATAACTCCATAAAGATATGTACAAAATAAATCGGCGCCTAAGCAAATGCACCTTGCTTAAGTATCGTAAACAAAAATAATCCCATAACGCTTCCTAGAAATATCATTTTATTTTTACATAAATTACGTAATGCATGTCCATTATTATACACAAACAATGATATAGAAAAAATATCCAATATTCAAGAAAAAATATTTCAATTTAAGCTAAAAAAAGAGAGAAGTCGTACGAAGTACGACGGTTCAAACTTAATGGTGGCCACTCACAATCATGCCGCTTGATCAAGCCAAACTTACCGTGTGTGGAGAGACATATTGGAATGACATGCCACTTGACTGAAAGATTTTGGTTTGATCAAGCGGCAGTAGTGAGTAACAACCATATTTGTCACTCTAAAGTTAGCGTAACTCACATAGGAAATGTATGTTAAAGTAAGTCCTCGCGTGCTTTAACTGAACTGAAACCTGCGCATAGTTGCGCTCGCTGCCAACTTCTCAACCGCCAAAAAGAAGTCGCACTATAGTTGGCGTTTAAATTAATTTGACAGCAGGCCATAAGAATTGCTCAGTCCATTCTGTCTATTCTATGCGGCACAAACCTAAATTCGCAGACGCCGGACGAGTCGTAGTTGCCGTTGTTGGAGATGGGTTGCCAACGGTTTTGTTGTTGTTGTTGTTGGGTCGTTGGTGGATATAAACCTTAAGTCGCAGAAGCCGGGCGTACATACACTTTTTGATAAGCACAGCCGGATCATAATATAGGTCAGATTATATTATGAAAACTGATGCACACAGTTTCGGTTTACTTTGTTATGATATCTAGCTGTAAATTTCTTAAAGGGCACTATGGTCTGTGCCGATGCTGTTCGCAGACACGTTGCTATGATTCCCACGGTGCACGCGATTGCGGTGCCTATGACAACGGTTAAAAGGTCGTTAATGGACACAAACCTCAAGTCGCAAACGCCGGGCAAATCGTAGTTGCCATTGTTGGAGTTGTTGGCGTTGGTGGCGACGCTGTTGATGGTGCCGATGCTGTTCGCAGACGATTTGTTATGATTCTAACGATGCACGCGGTTGCGGTGCCTATGTCAATGGTTATAAGGTCGTTAATGGACACAAACCTCAAGTCGCAAACGCCGGGAGAGTCGTAGTTGCCATTGTTGGAGTTGTTGGCGTTGGTGGCGACGCTGTTAATGGTGCCGATGCTGTTCGCTGACACGTTGCTGTGGTTTTCGCGGTGCACGCGGTTGTGATGCCTGTGATAATTTTTTTATATGTCGTTAATCAAGTGGCAACAAAGAAGAAATTTGGCATGAACATAGAATATGTACAATATTAGCTTAAATCTACTATATTATTAATATATAAATAAATGAGAAAGTAACTGTGCCCCTGTCTGGGAATTATGTCTGCAATTGTTGAAGTTAAGAAACTTTCACAATGACTAATCATAGGATATGTGAACAACTTTACGGCGGATTCTTCGAAAAGCTAGCCATGCATTTCTTCGTCCTCAACTTCGTAAAGACTTATTGAAGTTGGCAACTAATAATGAACACATTCTTTTTCAAACTTAACACATTCAAAAGTCTAAGCAACATGCATTATTTACGCAAAAAATGGGTGCGTGTACTTATGTAGGCGCGTGAGAAGTTATCCTTCTTTGGCATCGTTTAAAATTAGTTTTTAATTGCATGCAAATAATTAATTACAATAAATTAATAAAAAGTCTGGAAAAGGACACAGTCAATAAAGTTCAGTTTTAATTTGAAAAAATAAATAAATAATCAAAATATTCAATTAAAATCGCTACTGAATAAAATTTATTAGAACATATGTGATTTGCACTTGTATGAAACTCAAACACGTATTCCGAATATACAAACTAGAAACATGTGGATAAATATTATAAATATGAATACCTATAACTGTTACTTTATTACAAAAAATAAAGATGTGGTTTTTGGTTCTACTACACCAATGGTCAAGAGATGGCGCTGTAGTCTCCTGAATCGCGCTTTGGTTCCGTTGTTCCAGATTAATAAATACTTTTGATAGGCCTTCACAATGCAGTCGTTAGCACCCACTAAATAGAGATTCTATTTCTATTTTGTTGGTAGATTTTCTTAATGTGCGGTAAACACAAAAGTTAATTTTTGTGTTACACTGATGCGCGCGCATCTTAAAATTTCACTGTCATAATTTTTTCATAACGCGTCTAAAGAAGTATAACTTCAAAAACTGCAAGTTTTATCAATAGATATTTTTATACTATCGTGAAATGTATAATTTGTTAGAAGGTTTTCTTTTGCTTTAGTCACTAACAAATAAAATTATTATTAAAAAAAGAATATAAGTACATAATGAAAATATTTAAAATCGGTCAAAAGTTTATGTTGCTTAGACTTTTTTAACGAGTAGGTATATACTGGTAAGATTCTCTCAACCTAAAATAAAATTTGGCAAAAGTTTATTCTTGTCATTCGCTACATGAGAGGGATAGAGTATCTATAGAGACTGAGGTTAAATTTAGTTTTATGTTTAGAGAATCATGCCAGAATCGACACCAATGCCAACTTTAGTGGCTCGCACTCTATCGCTAAAACATTCGTCTCATACACCCATACTGGTTGACTGGTAGAGAATGCATATGGCATTAAGTCCGCCATTTACTCTATTTTGATAATAAAGAATAAATAAATAAATGCCATATAAGCTACAATACCTTATTAGATAGCTATCTCTGACGAAGGTGCGTCCGCACACGCTGCACTCGTAGCACGGGCCCGCCGAGTGCGTGCGGATGTGGAGCGCGAACTGGGACTTTGATGTGAACGTCATCGAGCAACGGTCGCAGTTTAAAGGCTTATCGGCCACGTGAGACCATCTACGGAGATAAATAATAGTAAGTTCCCTATTTATCCTTTACCGTAAAGGTTGTCTGGAAGAAATCGCTTAAAGCGATAAGGCCGCCTTTGCCCACATTATGTTATTGTTTACTTCTTTGTATTCTTTTCTCGGTTATGTATGAATGACAAGAATGTTTTCTTCTTTTCTATGATTGGCATACAATCTAGAACTTGTTGTCTTGTAAGTCCTTCTGATAAAAAATATTGGTCATTTTAATAAAAAAATAACACAAGAATTTAATTCCGGACCTTTTGAATCGTTTAAGGCAAAACCCTTCAACGTGCCTTATTAATTAATGGTAAAAATTAAATGTGAATTATATGTGAATATAATGAAAGTTTTGTTTTACCTGTGCGCCGTAACGTAGCTCTTTACAGCAAACCTCTTTTGACAAATATCACAAGCATAAGGTCGTTCACCTAAAAAGGAACGTTATTATTGAAATAACAAAATTTCATTAGAATTTTATGAGTGCAGTAATAAAATCATAGCTATGATGAATCAAGCAAGAGTGAAAGAAAAAATAGACGTAAGAAAGACGGCAAAATGCAACATAGTAATGAAAAAAAACTTATGATGACCATTTGAATGGGATCCCTTGCAATAATTTCACAATAAAATAAATGATGATTGAATTTGAAACAAAGGAATGCATACAGATAAAAGATAATTTAAAAATAAAATGAGTAATGATGATGCAGCTGATGATAAAGGCATGTTATGATGCTGTTGTCGGTGCCACATCATTGCTTTGCAAATATAGTTGAATTTCAACAGTTTTGTTTCAATACCTTAACGCATTTGCCGTCTTCTTTATTCTGAAATCTTCTATTTATTATGAATACTTCATACAGTTTCCAATGTCCACTAGTGCGAATAAGACAATTAGCATAAATGAATACACTTAATTAATATAAATTTCATTGAATGAGTTAAAGTTAAATTGAAATATAAAAGTCACAAAGTATAAAAAACAAACACTCGATAAAAAGCTTACATCGACATAGGACAAAACATATTCTCAGGACTTTTACAAATAATAAACTATATGTGCGACCCCATCTAATTGTGTCATGACCTTTATTGCTAAGTGATAAGATTTGATAATAAAAAGAACAAACTATACTCTTTTACTTATTCATTTAATATCTTATAAATGAGATAACAGTTCATAATTTTTTATTTTAATAAAAAAATATTGATGTTTCCAAATGTTGTCGTTAGTGGTTAAAAAGTTCATGACGAATATGACTCAGACAGGATCGCACAGAAAGCCCATCAAATATTTTCTGGTCATTTAATTTATTATTATCTAATCAGTAAAGAATGCTATTTGTCTTTTTCAGATTCAATCGTGTGTAGAGCCTACAATGTAAAACAGACAGCATGCGTTCTGAGTTCTGACGCGTTCGCATACCAGTGTGGATTCGCTTGTGAATGTTGAGCGTCGATTTCTGCGTGAAGCGCTTGTAACAGACATCGCACTCGAAGGGCCGCTCGCCCGTGTGCGTGCGCATGTGAATCTCCAGGTACGGCTTACAAGTGAACGCCGCTGGGCACTCCATGCACTGATACGGCCGCCCTTGCACTAACCATTCCAACCGTTAATTCAATACCAATAACACGACATAGTATACATAAGCACTCACGTTTTGCATACTGATAATGTGGCACCGACAACACGAAAACAATTTTTTATTTTTAGTTCATTTATTCAACATAAAATATAGATATTTTTATGATCTATTGAATAATCAAAAGAACACACACATATTGGTTAACAAGCTTTATTATGAAGAATAATGAAAAAAGCAAAAATAAAGGAACGAAAGTAACTGACCTGTGTGCGTTCGTTTGTGTATGTTGAGTGTTGATTTTTGAGCGAATCTCTTGAGGCAGACGTCACATTGGTATGGTCGCTCGCCGGTGTGCGTGCGGTTGTGGATCTCGAGGTACTGCTTGCAGGTGAAGGCGGCGGGGCACTGCAGACACTGGAAGGGCCGGCCCTGCACTGTGGACGAAACCGACGGTCAGCGCGCTATCCTCGGGGCCGCGCCCACGCGCCCTCTCCCTCGCACGCGCTCTCTCTCACTCGTTCATACGTCCCTAACGGGCGGCGGCCGCGCGCCGGCACATACCTGAGTGCGTCCGCTTGTGAATGTTGAGACTGGATTTCTGTGTGAAGCGCTTCAGGCAGATGTCGCACTGATACGGACGCTCGCCGGTGTGCGTGCGCGTGTGTATCTCCAGGTATTGCTTGCAGGTGAAGGCGGCGGGGCACGACAGGCACTGGAACGGCCTCCCCTGGACTGGTGCCCAACATATATATTATAGCAGCGGCCAGCCGGCAAGGACGCTAGACGCCCTCGCTCTACGGAGATCGCGGCGCGGACTGGTCGCCGCTCGCCGCTAACTCCGCTCCAAATCTTTACATATCTCTACGACCGTCGGATGCCGGTCGCGATCGATCACGCTATCGTCGATTACGAGTGTAACGTAGCGAATAACGGATAACACACGAACACGATATAAACAAAGAATAATAGATTTGGAGGAGAGGCAGAGTATGAGTGGAGAGAGGCTGGGGGCGGGCGGAGGGCCAGTCCGGCTCGCGACTGTCACCCACCTGTGTGCGTCCGCTTATGTATATTGAGGCTGGACTTCTGCGTGAAGCGCTTCAGACACGCGTCGCACTGATAGGGCCGCTCGCCTGTATGCGTGCGCATGTGAATGTCCAGGTAGGGGCGGCGGGCGAACGCCGCCGGGCATTGCCCGCACGTGAAAGGACGCCCTTGCACTACGCCCAGTGCACACACAAAAGCGAGTAACGCACGTCGCCGACGCATGCCAATCGCCGCGCTCGCGATCATGCGGCCTTGGTCGCCCGCCCGCTGCCAATCTCAAACCACAAATGGCCGCACGCGGCGACAATACCCCAATTTTGAACACCCAATTTTGACATCGACCCGAGGCCGATGGAGGCACCGATTATGCGTCACTGCAGCGATTGCATTACCGCTTTTGTGAAAGAATTATTATTCATGAAAGTAATGATGAAATACAAAATAAAATGATACACTAAAATCATCGCTATGTACGCAAATGAGGGGGAGTGAATGACTTGCTGATTATAATAATGATAATGCGAGTATCTTCGAATGCAGAAGCACGTGGAAGCGCGCATATACAAGAGATAGAGAAGAGATGTTAGTCGAAAGCAACGAGATGGAAGCTACTGAAATGTGGGAGTGTAAAACAACGGGTTAGGCGGGCAACGGAAAAATAGGAACGAAGCATGACGCTAAATGAAATGTGAGTGCGTGATCACTCGTTATTTATTTATAGAGTCGTTTTGTAAGGAATGCTGCTGAATAAAATATATGTGGGCTACTAACCCGTATGTATTTTTTCGTGCAAATTGAGCGCGCACTTCTGCGTGAAGGACTTGAGGCAGACGGTGCACTGGAACGGCCGCTCCCCTGCGCCGCCAACACACGGACACGGGGGGACAGAGAAACAAAACAAAACCACGATGGACAAATAATTACAATAGCGACGCATCGACGCATACCAATTCCATATTAAACTCTCACTACCATTAAGGAATTTTAACCGTGTTATTTGTCCATCAAACATTCTCTCTCCTACTTGAACTGAACGAAAATCCTCACAACGTACACATGCTTACTTAAATTGTTTGTGAATAGTTTTTGAGTGTGTGTATATATCCTAAATAAATTTATTCTGCGTTCGACTTATAAAAATAAAACTTTGTAACGAAACAAATTTACAAACACTTCCGAATCGCTAACCATACTTCTAGTTTATTTAAAAAGAGGCATTCGATATTTGGGAACCCTTAAAAACTATTCACAAAACATAGGTGTCAAAGCCACAACAAAAAATAAATAAAATGAAGGTAGATATTTTTTACAGAAATGAACAAGGATTGTGGCTTAGAAACCGAATGGAAATAAAAATGTCAAGGGACCCACCAGTGTGTATACGTTTATGAGTGCCAAGGCTGGACTTCTGAGTGAACCGCTTGTCACAGATGTCGCATTGATAGGGGCGCACTTTGTTGATCAGCGATTGGATGTGCTCCTCTAGAAATACCAACAAAATTCAGCTACAACAACGATTCTGCACCATGCACTGCCTGATGATAGTGCCTAATAATGTGAGCTCTATAATTAAAAATTGATTGTCTACATAAGGATTTTAGGGGAAAATGCCTACCAGTGTGTATTTTCCCATGTCGGCCCAGGCTGGACTTCTGAGTGAAGCGCATAAAACAGATGTGGCACTGGTACGGCCGCACTTTCTCTAACAGGGCTCGTCTGTGCTCCTCTATAAGTTATACGAGTTTCGATATAGCAACTCAACACCCTCTCAAACAACATTTACGATTAATGCCTAGCGTGTTAAACATCTACACTCATCCACACACACTCAGGGGGAGGTAGGCTATTATCTAATGTTTCGTTAGTACCGTTCTGCCTCAAGGATTATAAAGTCACGCATGTCATCTGGACTTGGTTGGTAGGGAATTTTCTGTGCAGACACAAACTAGATTTTATGAGTTTAGTGAGAGATGGAGAAAACAGACGCTGTATTGGTAAAGAAGTGCTTTAGGCGCGTCTGTATTCGTCTGACGGAATAGAACAATTAAGGCTCACTATTCATTACAAATGATTTTCAGTGGCTTGAGGAGCCATTAAGGGGACGGACAAAACGGATAACTGATGATGATGATGACATACAGTTTCGACCGGGATGTCGCGAGAGTATACCCGAAAAGAACCCACCCGTGTGTATTTTCTTGTGTCGGTTGAGGCTGGAGCTCTGCGTGAACCGCATCAGACAGAGGTCACACTTGTAGGGCCGCTCCTTCACCATCAAGGCGCGCATGTGCTCATCTAGAACCCAGGCCACATTCCTACAATACCCGCTCGGAACACTCAACTAGCTAGAGGCCGAGCCGCACATTCCACATACAAGGGATTCACCGAGTTCATCAATAACGTCCGGCGTAATCCATTGTACGTTCATACCTCCCCCTGTTTACCTCGCACGAGTAATGCCTTCCTCACGCCCTGATTTAGTACAACGATACGATTTAACGACACAACTCAAAAACTATTCACATTTTCATGTTAAGCATATGTATTGTCGGTTATTTCAGCGATCTGTGTGTCGCACCAGTGTCTTATGTGAGTAATCAATAATTTAGAATTAATTATATAGTTTATAGGAGACGAAAATAGTGTCTAAAGTTATAGTAGGTATATAAAACGTTTCATAAAGCTCCGTCCAGAGGCCGTGTACTATATAGTTACATAGGAAGTCTTATATAGGAATTCAACATAAAGACAGGAAAATAAATCCATAATAAAAGACTTGTTATACAAACTTGAATATTGGTAAAGATTTTTTTCTGTCAATGATATTATATTTGCACATCACAACATAAAAAATAGCTATATAAATACATAATATAACATGCTTCTAAAGTATCTTTAGGAACATTATCTATATTTTTATAACGAGCAGCATTCAAGCTCATTGCAAACATAAACACAAACATTAATGGTGTAAATATATTTATAGACAATACATAATAAATATTATAAAATATTCATATCAGGGCGTCAAAATAGGATATAAGCAAAATATGTAAGTAAGTAATTCGACTTTCAATATTATAGAGTAAAATAATTTAAAAACAAAATAAAACTTTACATATTTTGGTATTCGGAAAACAGGAGGAGGTTATCGTTATTGATATTTTCAATGTCAGAATTTCTATAATCCCCTCATGGTCATACAGTAACAGAATACTTTAAATTATGTATTTCTAAGATAACATGTTAATTTTGAGTGTAATGTATTTGTATATATATATATATATATACCTAAAATAGGTACATTTACATTTAAGTACCTAAAACCTCCCTCCTAAAAATCTATTATGGCTAAAATAACTAAATATAACTGCTTTGCATTATTATAGCCTATCATATTACCTAACCGACAATAATTAAATTCTAGAATTATCAACAAAATAACCATCATTCTGCTTGTAACAAAAACAGGTACCGATGGATAGTATATCGATAACCAAAAATATATAAACTCTGAAGTCTGAATGAGTGATGTGAAGTCTCAACACTCCTGCTATTGTCTTTTTTGAATCTTATCGTACCAGAGTTTGTGCATCATTATATATATTTTTTATTCATGTATATTTATTTGTATATGTAAAACATTATACAGTTAAAATATTCTTTGTTTTTGTTACAAGTAAATACATTTATAAATATCAAATACAAACACAATAATACATTTTTATGGTATAGTTTTGTTAAACCATAATTAATACTTTAAAATGTTATGTTCGAATTACAATAATAAATAGCTATTGACTATAAAATGTATTATTGAAATTCTTTCATATTTAATCTAAGTAAATGAAAACAAAAACTTATAAAAATGGACAGGCAACAATTAAGAAGGGAAAAAGGCACAAAAAAAAGATTGTTTTTGTTTTCTTTCACTTAAAATAATTTATTAGTCTACTTTCTAGTGAAGAGATCAAGTGAACGGACATAAATAATTGTATTAAGAGATACAAAGAATATGTTTCAACGAAACCATAATGCGATCAAATCTAGTGTATGGGTAAAGGCCTGGCCGGTAATGCTGAAGGGTGACATCAAAATCTTTTAAAGGAAAAGTAAGATCAGATACTCTGGGAGGTTCAATTTAGAAATAGGAACTAGTGTCAGAGCCAAATTTAATTGGAAAAAACATAAGTTAGCTACAACACATGACGAGAATGGACATGGATTGAGCTACCAAAATAATGTGCGTAAGGTCACGCCTGTGAGACTAGACGTACGACGCGTCGTATAGAGGGTGCCCAGAGGTCCAAGCACGAATTTTTGACAGTCCCGTAACGTATCGCATCGTAAAAGTTTCTATAAAAAATAAGCATTATCCAATTCGAATAAGTAGTTGCATTCGATCTTGATACGCCTGAAATGTCAATAAATTACGTCAGTTGTGGCGCTGTTCAAGTTTCCATACAAATTTTCTCGATGATGATTCGCACTCGAAAATGTGACGAATTCGATTTCGGTTCGTGCTGACAAGGGCATTGTTGATAAACTTGCCAACCTTCTGTTGCTTATTAGTTTTGTTACCTCACAGACGAGAAACACAGTTTGAGCTATCCATTATGCTCTTGTCACTCATGTCTTTTTTGACGAAATATATGAATTTAGAAAAAAACTTTACTAAAAAAAAATCCACGCAGTCCAGATAGCATATGGGACTCGAACCCGCACACTCCGCTATCCGGACGGATGCACTGATTCCCGTCTGCTGCCTGGACCGCGTAGATCTTTTTCTAGTTAATTTTTCTTTAAATTTAAATATTTCTTAAAAGTTAAATGTCAAAATAATTTAATAAACTATTATATACGCAAGGACGTATAAAAAAAGGCGGACAGAATTTCGGCTAAGACAAAAGTGAGGCACCGTAATGGCGGCGGTTATCTATGAGTGAGTGAATGCAGGGTTGCTAGGTTAGCCAATATTTTACCAATAAAACACAGTAAAAAGATCAAAATATTTTAATTGTTCAAAATTTTACCCGACTGCGGTGGATAATGTTTTTCGAGCGTGTATGCATGTATGTATGCCCAATAATAAGGCGCCAAAATGAAACCTTTAGAAAAAAAATGCTTATAACCCGTCAAGCGAGGTATCAAAGTAAAGGGTCTTAAAAGAATGCAGTGGATCCCCGGTAGTCCGACAAACATTTTGCAGGGCAGTGTCGAACTATCGAATTTGTCGGATTATAGAGTACTGCCTAAGACCCCCTATAGTCCGAATTTTTTTACGAAAGAGTACCTTGTAATCCGACAAATTACAGATCCAATGATAAGATTACAAAACTTACTTTGTTATGTATGTCAAATTGAGTAAATTAAACAACACAATAGAAAGATTATGTTTTATTATAAAAGTAACGTCAAATGCTATAGAATTTACAAAAAAATATAAAAAACAATACCCTACGCGTCGAGCACAATTGTGATGGTGCGTACAAGTTGTAACTTGTTCAATCGTGAATTAGCGAATACTTGTATGTAATAGACGATGTCGGATTATAGGGGGTGCCGCATTAGCCAGGGGCCGGATAACCGGGGCTCCACTGTATTTAGAAAATAGGTATGCAAATCGTGTACTTAAAAAAAAATCGTGTTGCACTCGGGGACTGCCGCGGTAAAGCTATTGCATAGCATTATTTGTCAACTTATGCAATAATACTATTTATTTATGCAGTATTTTTTTTCTTTGATATTAATTCAAGTTTTTTCTCTGATATTAATAGATGGCGAGGCAGGCCTTATGATATTTTATTGGGCAAGCACAGCAAACAACAGCATTGCCCGGCGCCAAAAAACTTCCACATGCTCCACAGTTTACCACCTTTAGTCCAAAAATTATAATTATAAAGTCTAAATAAAAGGGAGACAAATAAAAATAAGAACAGGTGCTGGGGTCTAAAACAAATATATAAAAAATGGAAAAAAAATATAATAAAAAATAAAACACGAGTGCGGGATTTGAACCGACGACCGCGGTGATGCATCGAACGTTGGTCCCGTGGCAAAAATTTAACACACTGCACCGTTTCGATCGATACTGGAAAGGCGAAAATTGTGTTCATACGCACTGTTTTTAAGTTGGCATTGATCGAAATGTTTTGTTTAAATATTATCGTTAGTAATATTATTTATCGTTGAAAATATTTTAAAACTTTTGTTTCATTGTAGGTTTTTTTAAATAATCAAAGTTAATTCAAACTATTATATATAACAAATATTGACTTTTTTTATATTCCACTTTTTTTTCAACACTGAACTTAGCGCACTTTGCTGGTGCATTTGAAAACTAATTCACGTTCCAATTAATCATCAGCATAATTCGGCATTGGTAGCCACTGAGTCGCATTATGCTCTGTAATTGGAAAACTAACATGAAGTCTGTTTTTATTTTTGTATGAAAAAGTTTATATTTTCCACTTTTCATAAGCCAGAGTAAATCACCTAAATATGCCTGGCCAGGCCTGCATTCTTTTTTATATTTCTTAAATTAACAAAACATGCATTGAGTACTGTTTGTAATTGAGGAGTTCCATTGTTTCCCTCCGAAAATATTCATCAGCTCTGCACTTAATTAATACAGCCATCTCGCTAATAAACTGATTCAAACAAAAAAATAATCATCAAAATCGGTCCACGAATCTCGGAGATATGCACGAACAACAATTGAAAAAAAAAATGACAAATATGACGTATAGAACCTCTTTCTTTTTGAAGTCGGTTAAAATTTTTAATTTACCTTTTGAGGTACTGCATGCGTAACAACACGCCGGAGTCCTCTTTTAGTAGTATATAAGTCTCCAGCTTCAAAATGGATACTGCAAATGACACTATATTTATTTGGAATACATTCATCATCTCCGTTACAATTCCTAATAACTTGGATCCAGTCATTTCTCCATTCTACATTTTCTTTAGGGAATCTGATAAAAAAGAATAACAAATAATAGATTGAAGCTAATGTCACCCCAATTTCCCATATTTTAGGTAATATGGTTACGTGAACATTGACAACACTGGACTTTAGATTAATTATTTTGTGCTTAGAATGAAAATTGATTTCGATTTCTAAAAACTAGAAAAAAGTGATTATATTGTTCATTTACCTATGAAACGTGATTCCTGGATTTTTTTTCTTTCGGTCACTACGGTTTTTACACCATTTTACCACGCAAGACATCTTGTTTTAACTTATTTTTATCTCCACTTAACGTATCGGCTGCTTTGACGTTTGCACGCGTAATGGCTGACTATGGTGTGAATGTGTGTGTGCCGGCTTGTACATATAGCGACCTGGCCGACTCTGAGCGACACAGTTTGTTGTTTACCGGGACTCTGTCCGCCTTTTTTTATACGTCCATGTATATACGTATTATACTCGCTCATAGAAATTAAACGTTATTCAGGGAGTTATATGGATGATTTTATGGATCGCAAAAAGAATCACTATTCACTGTATCATATCTATAACAGATTCGTTCTCTTGATCTTTATTCCAGGAAAGACACACAGAGGGCATAGAATTAAGTGTTCCAATAAACTCACCGGTGTGGACACGTTTGTGCGTGTTGAGACTGGATTTCTGCGTGAATCGTTTGAGGCAGAGGTCGCATTGAAAGGGCCGCTCGCCCGTGTGCGTGCGCATGTGCACCTCCAGGTATGGCTTACGGCAAAAGGCCGCGTCGCAAACCTTCGCATGTGCACAGAGACCACACTATACTTAGCAACTTTAGACTTAAAGAAAGGAGTAATTGACAGTCAATGATAATATTGGGACCCCTCATGATAGGGTAATGCAAAGATTGAAATCTTTGGGGTAATGTATTAATTAGAATGTATGTAATGTATGTGATAGTCATTAATTAGAATTGTATACCGTTATATGTATAATTGTGTTCTTTGTTGTTATTGTCTCGCTTTATTCCGGCATTCGCAGATCACCTTTGTCAAAAGGCACTGGCTGAAAATCAGCGCTGCTGTGGTAGGGAACGTAGGTATCACGAAAGCGTTTACCACAGAGCACAGCTGAGGCAGCGCCCTATTGGCCTTACACGGCAGGATGTTTTTTTTTATTCTTATGTCTATGTTTTACTATTATATAACCATTTTGTTCTTCTAAATTAATGCTGTGAAGGCTAATAAAATGCTTTTCTTTCTTTCAATGAAAAAGAACTGTCTTAATAAAATAGAAATAAAGGAGATTGCTCAAATTGGCCTAAATGCACAAAAAATATTGACATACACGGTAATTCTTGGCGTAATTTATAATTTAATTTACAGTCATTAGATTTCAACGGACACCTTTGTATAATATACTTACTTTAAAAAGGACTTTTAATTTTACCGGTTTGGAAAACATACGAATCATTTTTAATGGCTATGGGTGTAGTAACATTCAGCCAAAGAGTGATCGAAGTTGTTTATATAACATAAAAACAAATCTATTTTGTAAAGATCCATAAAATAAAACATTTTTTTTATTACACTGTGGTATTAATATCCACAACTATTTATCATTTTCACTAGATGCAAATGTGCTCAGACAATTATTATAGATGGTAGGCGACATCATTAAGTATATTGCCATACATTTTTCGCCAAACACCTCCATAAACACATTATAATCTGTATATATGTTAGACTTTTATCTATGGGCCTACGTTCCCTGACTATAAATAAATAAATAAATAAAATTATAAGGTGTGATCTTAAAAACATAACAAAAATAATGCAGCTACTGAATATATGGCTACAGAACCTAAATCTCTTAGCTTTCTTTGGTTAACGAGAGTTTAAAAATTTTCTTTAATCTGTGGCTCATTCACAATCATCACACAGTTTCTGTCACAGAGTACCTTATTATGGAAAACTTAACGGAAATGACACCTGATTTTAAAAGTTACTCTTATTCATTAACTTTAAAAACAGGCAACTATCTGTTAATCTACATGCTCTATATACCTGAAGTTAATCCATAATTTCGGTACTTGGCTTGATTTCCCTAGTTTAGTATATAACTTATTTGTTTTTTATTATTTTAATATGTTCAGTGTATATGGTTTATAGAAGTTCTCAGGGGTGTCCGTCAATAATATTCGTTTCTACAGTAATTTATATATAATTCCGAATCTAGGAAATAATTTTTCATGATTATTGGTCTTTAGGCCAAACATGTATGGAAGCTGAGCAATCTCCTTTGGTCATCGACCAAACACGGTGACTCAAATCCAACGTTTGTAAAAGAAGGACAGTGGTACACTACTTTAACACGAGCGCCATGGTCCGATGATGCCCGCCCGAATCCATGTATTAATTTATTCTTTATTATCAAAAAAATAGTAAACGGCGGACTTACTGCCATAGACATTATCTACCAGTCAACCGATTCATACAAGATTATGATTACCATCCGTCCGGATTAGTGCGGATCTTTTAATTGTCCGGATTTTTTAAATTACATTGAATATGAAAAATAAAAGTACATGTTGATTTAAATAACATATCATTGTAACTATGTGAGTAATGGTACCATTTTGTGACTAAAACGCCTGGAGTTTTTTCGAAATGTCAGGATTTTGGTCAGGACTTTTGAAATTCCTAAATGGTAAATGGTAATTCAATTGGCCGATGACGCCCGAGCATACTAGTTCGGCCGATAAGTGTAGTAGTGTACCCGGGGCGTTAGCTCAAACTTGATCATGATAGTCGTGTATTTGTTTGTGAAATAAAAGTAATGTGACGCTGTTTTTAGTTCAAAGCTTTCGTAGTGTTTTATACCAAAAAATTCAAGAGAAATGAGGGTCTTACTGTTATAGGCTTAGTCAAACAACCTTTATAAAATAGTAAGTACTGGTACTTACAGTACACTGAAAGGGCTTATTTCCAGAGTGCAGCTTCATGTGGACATAGTATGACGATGCAGACGACAACACTTTACCGCATACCTAAAACAATTTAACATAATGTAAGTAAAATAAAGGGAAACAAGAAAAAAGTAGATACGTGTAGTTATTTACCTTGCAAGCTTGTGGTTTCGATCTAGGGGTTGAGTGGCCTCCATTTGTTACTTCCATTTTAGTTTGAACTGATCCCATATCAACTCCCATACCCTGTAAAAGAAACTTTTTAATACTTTATTAAACAACTACATTTCCGATGGCACAAACAAAGATATAACAATTATATCAAGTCTTATTTTAAAATCATATTAATCTTCTCACCTGAGAACATTGTCGGCTGTCCATTTCCATTTCAACACCTTCATCATCCATTCCTTTGAAACTTAACTGCAAAATCAAAACAAAGTTGTGATATCGCACTCTTAACTTTATTTAAGGATAAGTAAAGCCTTTTTTTTATTTTCTTTGTAGTTATTCATATTTATTTACCTCGTCATCTTGCTGTTGTAATTCTTGTTGTTGGTGCTGTTCCATTAATTCTTGCTGGTGTTGTACTTGCTGTTGTATGATCAAGCTGTCTTTAGAGTCCTCCTGGTGTGATTGGTGATGCTGGTTCATGTTGATTATTGGATGACTATCAGATCGGACTATTGTAGGGGGACCGGAGTGTACATGAGGATGAGATGTGTAGAAGCTGTAATGATAAAAAAAATATAGAGTTTTTTTTATTTCTCAAAGGACTTTTAACTAATGTCAGTTAGGAGCATACAGTTTTAACTAAGTAAGCCTTATCCAAGAGGTATTATATATTAAAATTTTGAAATTAGAGATTTTATGCTAATCAAAGGCGTATTATCATAAAGATAACTCTTTCACTTGAATTACTACATAAACAGAGGAATGTTTAATCTGTTCTACCACTGTGTCAAATGTACAGCCAGTATAGATCCCGTCAGGTCAAAAATTAAAGAATCAAACCGCTAAACAACAGTGGAGAGTTTGTAGTTGTGTTTGCAGACTCTAATACTTTCAGCCGCGACTGTAACCATGCAGTCGCGGCTGAAGTATTAGAGTCTGTTTTTTAGTATAAGTGTCAGGTAGACCTATTATAGAGTAACAACAGGGTAACAGGTCAAAATATCCAAAATTGTTTAATTTTCCAACTGACTTTTAATTTCATAAAGATTCACTTTCGACGGAGAATACATTATGATAATCTGCCGTATTCCTAACTGCTTTACACAATAAATAAATTTTACAATGAATGCTCAACTTTTAGGTGAACAACTAAAGTTAAAAGTTCATTAGTGAATTTTGACCGTTTTGTATGCCTATTAAGACCTTAATACGGGTTCTGATACGTACCTCATAGGTTCAGCCTTGATCTGCTGCTCGAACATGGATATAGTGGCGAGTAGGTCGCCGGGGGGCGGCACGGGGACCCCCACGCCCCGTGCCACGCCCCCGACGCCCACGCCCCAGTGTGCTGGGAAACTAATGGCGAACTCCTATGTGCTCCACCATTTTCAGCTTCTGCCACCTATAAAAAAATTAAATTATATATTTTTTATACATTGAAGCGAACCTCAGAAAAAGTAAGTTTACTCTGCGTAGTAAGTAAGTAAGGCTTGCTTCAGTCGAGGAACTTGGCGCTTTTTCTATCACTTTACAGGCGAAACCACTTAATTCTCGATCGATTTTAGTAATGTAAGAATTTTATAAAATAAAGAAATTCAGTTACTTAGTATTCGTCAGTGTAAAAATCTGTATGTAAACATTTAACATGAATTGAAGCCCCTTGATAGCCACATATTTATAATAAAAATGGGTGCGTGTACTTATGTAGGCGCGTGAGAAGTTATCCTTCTTTGGCATCGTTTAAAATTAGTTTTTAATTGCATGCAAATAATTAATTACAATAAATTAATAAAAAGTCTGGAAAAGGACACAGTCAATAAAGTTCAGTTTTAATTTGAAAACATAAATAAATAATCAAAATATTCAATTAAAATCGCTACTGAATATAATTTATTAGAACAAATGTGATTTGCACTTGTATGAAACTCAAACACGTATTCCGAATATACAAACAAGAAACATGTGGATAAATATTATAAATATGAATACATATAACTGTTACTTTATTACAAAAAATAAACATGTGGTTTTTGGTTCTACTACACCAATGGTCAAGAGATGGCGCTGTAGTCTCCTGAATCGCGCTTTGGTTCCATTGTTCCAGATTAATAAATACTTTTTGTTACTTTATTACAAAAAATAAAGATGTGGTTTTTGGTTCTACTACACCAATGGTCAAGAGATGGCGCTGTAGTCTCCTGAATCGCGCTTTGGTTCCGTTGTTCCAGATTAATAAATACTTTTGATAGGCCTTCACAATGCAGTCGTTAGCACCCACTAAATAGAGATTTTATTTCTATTTTATTGGTAGATTTTCTTAGTGTGCGGTAAACACAAAAGTAACGCATGAAGTCCAAGACCAACTTCATTATGTTAAAATTTTGTGTTACAGTGATGCGCGCGCATCTTAAAATTTCACTCTCATCATTTTTTCATAACGCGCCTAAAGAAGTATAACTTCAAAAAAAACCCTTTGGAAGACGATCTATGTTAAGCTGGCGTCGTGGGACTCCAACTTGAAGACGGGAAGGCTTCGCTCGAGTCTAGTTTCGCTTTTCATGTAACATCAACTGCAAAACGGAGGCGACAAAGTTGGCCTCCCCCCGCTTTGTCGCCTTACATTATTGCATGATAAACTTAATTGTGGGTATCTTGTTTGGTATCATGATACTTTAGTATCCTGTCATTGCTAATGATACAGTTGCTAACCAGAAAGTAATGATTTTTAAGAAAGTAAAGAATTTAGCAACAAATACCAAAACATATATATTTTTATCTGAAACATTTAAAAAGAAATATCTTATTAGATTTTATTGCAAAACAGTTTTAGGAAACGAAACATTGATTTGTTTAAAACCTTACATATAAGAAAAGGGGATAATGATTGCTCTGGAGAAGAATTTAATAGGTATTTTATTAAAGAATACAACAAATTAATATGTAAACGTGCGTGTATGTAACAATAAATTTATATTTAAGCATTTAAAGTGCCTATCTTAGAGGTGGTTGATATGCATATAAAATTGTTTACACAACTACAACCTTATTAGACTGAATTAGCTATTTTTAAAGTATCTTTATATTTTACTAACTAGGTACTTGATTTTTTGGTACCCTGAATAAGAAAAAAAAAAGAAGCCAAGAGGGCCATGGCCTTGGGCGACAGCAAAAACTGCAGAGGCAGAAGCCGTTTAAAAGCATTTATCCATATTTATTCAAAAGGGCGGGGGAGGGCGATAGTTAACGTGAACCCTCCTGTAGCTTTTATTGAAAAGCCTGACGGTTCGGTGACATGCATGTCTGACAGATCAGAGTTCCCATTTACTTCTTGCGGGTTGACCTGGAACTGACATCATCTCGAAATATTCATTTGTCTAAAGATAAAAAAAGGTTTATAATTATTTACTTTGCGGCGGAATATTTTCCCGCAGTAAAACGTAGCCTATGTGTTAATCCAGGGTCTCAGCTAACTCCATACCAAATTTTATTAAAATCGCTCCCGCCGTAAGGACGTGAAGAAGTAACAAACATACACAGTCACAAACTTTCGCATTTATAATATTAGTGTGATACAACTCGGCATCAAAATCTGTAAGTGAATATTCACCCCTATTTTCTCATCCTTAAGGATTTTTGTTTCTAAATTCATATGAGACCAACTTCGGGTATACCCTTTCCAATAGAATAAGAATTATCAGAATCAGACTACTCTGTAAAATGTTGTGTGGTCATACATAAAAAAACGTCGGTTTGCACTACGGGAGTGCCAGCAGAAGTGAAAACTTGAATATTAACATTGTGCATTTTTGATATTTTGGAATGGTTAGGGAATAATTATGCACGAATTGCTTTAATTATCAGTATAAAAGTAGGTACAATCATTTATGTGGTAGAAAACAATATTTATTTATTGCGCTATCGTACACAAACATGACAATTTATATCACAATAAAAAAGTTTATTCTCAGAAAAATCAACTTACACGAATCACATTTAAGCGTACCTAGCGACATCTATTGTAAAAAAATGCACTTTCTTCGCAATAAAGCTGCCACCTGGACGTCCTAATTAGAGACTTATTATTATTAGAGACTTATAAATGTTTATATACGAAAAAATAAAATATTACTATGTTTTGTCCAATATATTGAAAGTCAACAACCTTTCCAATTTTATTGTTTTCGTCTTACGAATTTTCGATTAGGTCACGTGTCCTGACGCGAGTTTAATAGTTTTTACTAATTACAAAAAAAAAAGGTGTACAACGCCGCTAAAGAAGTTTTCACTTCAAAAAAATATTGTATATATGTGTATACATATCGAATTGAGAACCTCCGTTTTTTCCTCGGTTAAGAAGAAAACGAATCCATGCAACTAAAATGCGCCTCGTGTCCTTGTGCGCTCACAGTGAAAACGTTATATGGTCGGTATACCAAATAACGCCGGGCCAATTTACGCCAAGGTATAGTTCTAGCTGAATTAGAGGCTAAGCCTCTAATTCGCGTTGAATGTATAAATTATTACCGATGAGCACATAACTTCAAGAGGATACGTAGATGAAGTTAAAATTTAATGCGATGTGGATGCATGGAGAGAGCCAACGAATGTATCGTAACTTCAAAGACTAACGAACATAGGCACCCAAGGCCGGATTTCTTTGGCGCTTGTTTAACAGTATCACACTGGAATCAATTTGCATTTTTATAATTTTATATACAGTAAAGTAGACGATACAGATAAATGATTGGTCTAAATTCGGCCGCAGGGAGACCAACACATCTAAGATCCCCACATATCGGAGAGTGATCGTAGGTTAAACAGTCGGTAACAAAATAAGGGTTTAATATTTTTTTATTTGAAGACCTTCGTGTCCCGAGTGGAATATACGCCGGCTTTCATGGTGTCGTTTACTCTTGAGGTGATCCGGGTTCAAATCACATTGGGTAAATGTTAGTTTGATGAATGATGACGCATTTGTACTTAAGTCATGAATTTTTAAATGTATTTCTAAATAAAATATACCTATATATGTACGATCAGCCAATTTGATTCCTGACCCACCATAAGTTTATTTTGTTACAACCATTTAAAAACAATAAGGTAGACTATTGCTTTAATTTGCGTATGCGTCCTATCCCTGGAAAAAACTTGTTTATTTTCTGAACAATCATAATTGACGTAACAGATTTTGCCGCCTTCCTGTGATATAATTTTGACATTAAATTATTTAGTTTTGCCCATGGACTAAGGGTATCCCTATTATTTTTCCAACGTTTTTATAATGTCAATAAATAGAAAAAAAAAAATTTTCATCATGATCTATTGCAATGAAAAAAAGGTCATAATACAAATATCTTTGATACATATTTTAACACTTTCCTTGTTATTAGAAGGTCCTAAGTGCAATTGCGCATTCCCTATAGGTGTGAGTGTTCAAAATATTTTATGTATTTATTTTTAACACTATTATTTATAAAATGTGTACTTTCGAAAACAGTTCAATAATGGGAGCCCAAGCATAGATTTATGGATTTACCAAAAAATCAAGTACCTACCTAGTTAACCTTACAATAATATAGATACTTTAAAAATAGCTAATTCAGTCTAATAAGATTGTAGTTGTGTCACAATTTAATATGCATATCAACCACCTATAAGAAAGGCACTTTAAATGCATATATAATGTTATTATTTATTTTTAATTATTAATATATAAAAATTAATTGACATGTAAGGTTTTAAACAAAACAATGTTTTGTTTCCCATAACTGTTTTATCATAAAATCTAATAAGATATTTCTTGTTTAAATGTTACAAGACAAAAATATGTGTGTTTTGGTATTTGTTGCTAAATTCTTATAAGAATATTAAATGATTATTTTTTTATTATTACTTTCTATTTAGCTTCTGTATCATTTGCAATGACAGGACACAAAGTATCATGATACCAAGAATTAAGTTCATCATGTAATAATGTACAGTCAACAGTACTTCAGGTTATACAAAACGGTCCAATTGCATTTCCACCTCGAATTGTTTAACCTTAAGTTATGTTTGAACATTAAGTTGTTTAACTTCGAACTTTAAATTCTTAATTTACTCTATTATAAACAAAAAGGTTATTCAAATAAATTATACATTAGCATATAATCTGTGTTAATAAGCAAAGGATAAATAAGACAAATAAGAAAAAAAAACAGTTTAGAGAAATCATAATGTGTATTTATTTTTATTAATGTGCACATAAATAAACAATCAATGCGGAAACAATGAAATGAAAACAATAACAAGCTGCTTTACATTATTGTATGTTAAAATAAGTACAAAGGGTACAAAAGCATTATGCCAGTAGCATTATAGCACAGGTACATAACAAGTTTTATTTTCCATAACTTATGCCAATGACTGAGCTAAAATACTTTAGACAAGTTTATAGTTCTAGCTTTATCATTGCAGATAAATGCTAATATAGGTAGTATCATATGATAGGATCACTAAGTATTGTCTCTATATTTAGCTAGTTCATTTTACTTCACATTAACTACATCAGATGTTAACAAAATATTTGACAGAGAAGCAAACTTGTGTAAAAAATTGACATTAAATGTTTATATATGAAGTGATTCTATATGGTTTACAAAGTAAACAATTGCTGGTTTAATAATAAGTGTAAACAAAAACAATTGAAAGTACAAAAATATTGGACAAAATGTTAAATGGCGGAAGCTCACCGACTGTCTCCACCCAGCCTCCCCCCGGCCATCAATAAAATGACCAATTCGTTATTGAATTTTGTCCTCAACTTTCAGGACGAGGCTGCGCGACGCCGGTTTAGATGCGACAAGCATTTAGTGACCACTACTTACTACACTAATGTAAACAACGCAACTTATGGCCGATTTTTGATAGTCATTTTAGTGAAAGTTATGTCATATCAGCCCCAAATAACAAAATGCACTTTGCAATAATGACATTATTGTCGATAAACAATAGCATCCGCTAAAAAAAGTCTATTCTTGTTCTTTGAGAATACAGCGGCCTTTCTTAATATATGGATGGAATGAGGTATAAATTTATTATTATATCTTTTCTATGCAAAATCTTGTTTCATTGAGCTTATGTTATTCTACAAGTATATATGTATAACAAAACTTAGTTTCTACTCACATTCGTAACGGAACACCTATTTATAGTTGCGTGTACAGAAACTCATAAATTATAACACTAATTACACAATTTTGTTAAGATTGGCCATTCGAATTATGTTTTTCTAAGACACCGACATAAAATGGCTGCTACCTCATTGTTCTGCGCGGTCGTTCGTGCGCATAGAAGCCGTGAACGCTTGGGAACGACCTCTCCGCCAATTAAAATTATGGCGCGAAATTTAAGGTGCCGTAAAATTGATTAAAAGCTGTTTTAATAATATAACTATCAGTTACAAAACTTTATAATTACGTACCAAAATAAGTAAGTTGTTATAACAACTATGATAAAAGCTGGAACATAAACCGCATAATCAAACTCATACGGTTCATAGTGATTAACTGGTTTTTTAGGTGCTTGACCTTTTAACACCTTTTGCTTGTGACGGATACCTTCAATATGCTGATTTAATTGGTTATTGGAATTAGTATAAACTGCACAAATAGAACAATAAAATCGTATGTTCTTTTTTGCATATATGCTTTTACTTATTTGCACTTTTAACATTTTAATGCTTATTAGCTATAATATTTTATCCTTTTATGTGTTTTAATCTGAGGTAAATAACTTATTTCGTATAATGTATTTTGTAAAATACCTACAGAAATAAATGTGTGAGTACACCTCTTTCCAACAAACATTATATTATATTCTATGATTTTATTTTATTTTACGTCATTGATTTTATTGAAGTGAAACTTCTTTACGCACGCTTGACTTGGGGGGTAAGCTGGCGAATGCGTTACGCGTTACGAAAAGTGTGTTCTGGTGAGGTGAACGGGAATTGAGTGGGGGATATAAGCAAGAGTAAGCAGTGCGCGCGCACATTTTCTTTCTCTCTTTCTCTTATAGCTAGTAAATGATAATATAAATATCAATATACGTACATAAAGATGGAGCTAAAGAAGTTTCACATTAGTCGTGTGGTCAAAAGCACACTCGTTTTTATTTATTTAAGCAAGTATTTTTTTTTTTATATAAGTTTTACGGCCTTGGAGATTTATGCAAGTACTGACTTACCAGCGACAATGGAAAGGCAAAATCGCTTATACGCCACTTTGGTAGAAAATGAGCTATAAGTATATAATATTATCTTGATCAGATTTTTTTTCTGCGTCGATCAGTTTATGTTTCGTGAAGATTTGAGTACTTACTTATTTGGCGCGTAAACAACGCAATTTCTTTAAGGTTAAAAATCTTGTTCACCACCCTGAAGCGACATAAATTTTGGTGTTTTTTTTACTAAAGGCGCTTACACTATTTGGCCTATGATTCGATGTTTGCTTGACAAAAAATGTATGGAGGGCCGTGTGATAATTCGTAAAGGCACTATGTAACTTTTTAATAGGAAGATATTTATATAATTTTATTTTTTGAATATTTTTTACTACTTCACGCTACTTCTCATTTCCAATGAGTCATGATTTTTTTCAGAAAAAAATAACTGATCCTCATTTCTGTAAAGTTACTAACGTGGCGTTTAAGTGATTTTGCTTTTCCACTGTCGATATTTTTTGTGTCAACATTTATAATATAAAAACAACTTCGATTATTTGAGAGATGATAATGCAAGTTTAATAATATGTATATTAAAAATGGTACCATTGTTCACCGAAGAGAGAAATACCGATACCAGAGAGGACTAAAGTGTCTCACAGACAGATGCGACCAGTGGCCGCGACCAGCAGGCCAATATGCTTAGGGACACGATATCGAATAGAAAGTATCGATACTGTACTCATGAGTAGTATATGTAAAAAAGTATCGTACTCGTAAAAGTATCGAAACGAAAGTATCGATACTTCAAAGTATCGAGTACATTTCATAGGGCCTTATCGGATCCTCTGTGGCCTGACAAGAAACCCCCCCCCCCTCCCCCGGGTTTAAAATTGAAAGAAAAACAATCGAATTTTATTATAGTTCGTATAATCAAAAACAGAAAAAGGACATGTAAATTCACAAATTGCTATATTATATAATGAAAAGAAAATAGCTATGATTTCTGACACTTAAGAAGTGTTCATTAATATTACATTAATAATTAAAATATTAACTTGAATCTGACACGCAGTTAACGGCGGCCATTGGCATGCTTCACTCAATATTATAATTATAGAAGAGGTTACGTCCGTCTTTTTTTCAGGTCCGTGGTTTCAAATAGGTATACACAGCACAGACAGAATAATAGTGTTACACTTGAATACATCAAATACAATCAAGCGAAAAGCACAATAAACGGCGAATCAATCACAATTCCTAACAATATGGTCGCTAAATAACTATGGTAACTATGAAACAAAACAAAGCGCAAAATAAACACAGTCACAGACTGGAAAGAATTTGAATATGTCAGTTACTGACTTTAACAACGCAATGGAACGTTTTAGAAGGTTTGCTATGATTTAACAAGATGGCGTTGCCATCAATATGAGGCGCTTATCCAAATTTTAAAGGTATCGATACTTGCCAAAAAGGACTCAATAAGTAAAAGTATCGAATACAAAGTATCGAGTACAAAAGTATCGGTATCGAAAGGAAAAGTACTCGATACCACAAAGTATCGATACTTTTTTCGTGTCCCTAAATATGCTCGCTAATTGTGATAATGGTGTCAATTCTGACACGATTCTCTAAACCTTGTCATTCACTATAAGGAATGAAAAGGAGAGATTGATGTTAAATTTAGTTTTAAGTTTAGAGAATCACGCCAGAATTGGCACCATTGTTTTGATGTCAATTTGACATTACGTATTATGCTTTCCGAAAAATGCGATATTAAAATGACATCAACAAGACGTCAAGTTAAGAGTATTATGATCAACTCTTTAAAATGATATATGCGTGTTACGTTCAACTTTTTGACTTAACAGTATCGCATAAACGTCAAAAAAGTGATACAGGTGATGATATTGATATGATCTTGATGTGACATAGGAATATTTCATAATACCATTTAAAAACAATGTCAACTTGGCATCAACATCATATTGACATCACATTAGGATTATAACACTAAATGACTAAAGCATGACTAAAGCTTTTTAATTGACCCGCAGGGTGAGAGCAAGTCACAGATTACTTAGATTATAGCGGGCTACTGACATCCCTGCCGCAGGGCCAACCTATAGCGCACAGCAGGGGTCGGGGCAATATTGACTTGTCTCTACACACATGCCTGATTTCCTGCTATTCAGTGTTCGGGTATAAGTTGAGCTAAACGTTTGCGTTGATAATGGCCCCAGTATTATCAAAAATCAAATGGTCGGTAGGTAGGGCCTTGACTTTTTCTATGGTATAAGGGCAAAAAAGAAAATATTGGGTGATGAATTGGCAACAGAAACAACGATATTAAATAACCTAGGTACACCAAGAGCGCCCAAATTGTGTCCCAACTAGTCCCAATAAATAAGTGCTTGAACTCTACTCAAACACTTCTTGGTTCACAGTCACGCGCGGACCATTGAAAAGTCAAGATGCCGCAGAGCTCCGTGTAAAAATGCGAAAAAAATACTTATAGTGCGTGAAGTGTCGTTTTTCCGACAGGTATCTAATCAATGGTGTCGATTCCGGCAAGATTCTCTAAACCTAAACTTAAATTTGACAACAGTGTATCCTTGTCATTCTCTATACAGAATGAAAAGGAGAGACTGATGTTAAATTTAGCTTTAAGTTTAGAGAATCATGCCAGAGTCGATACCAATGTTTATTAATTTAACGCATTATCGTCAACCAGTACAAATTGGTGCCCATGGTTTACTCGGAAAGGTGAAATGGTTTGACGATTCCATCAATAGCGACTGTTTTGTATCTGTCTGCCGTCATGAAGCCTTGATAAGGGATTAAAGGCTTTCTAGCCCCAATCATAATACCACCCCAAAAGGATACTGATTTCCCGCCTTGCTGAACCGTTCCAGTGGCCGTTCTTTGCCTTCTACAGACACGGATATTTCGGTTATCTGGAATGAGTACTGATTCGCGATTCGTCAACGAAGAGGCAGTTTTGCCAAATGTTTTCCTCTTCGTCTTCTTCGTTTTGCCGAAGCCTAGCCCACTGTAATCTCCATCCGCTGACCAGTGCCGTCTTTGACCTATGGAGGTCCTGGGCATATTAGGATAATGGGGCCTCTATGACCCCCGTTTGGTGATCTAACAGGAACTAAGGACTTTGTATTTGATCTGAAGTGGGGCCCTATCGATCGCGGGGCCCTGGGCACTTGCCCAAAGTGCCCACAGGGAAAGACGGGTCTGTCGCTGACGTTCCCGTGAATTCAAAGGTGCTCGCCAAGACCTCCGTCCTCGTAATTCAGCCTTGTGTAAGCAATTCCGAATGGTCTGAGTGCTAACTTCAAGTTCGGAGGCGGCCCATTTAACTGCTTTTAATTTAGTGGCGTTTATTGTTGGGCCGCGGGCTACCAGCAACCTGATGTAGCGCTTCTGAGCAGCTGTCAAAACAGTTCGGCGACCGGTGCGGGATCGGACAGCTAAATTACCCATGCCGTGGTACCTCTGCAACGTGGTTGCTACACAGGATTGGGATATGGCAACTCTGCGTGCTATTTCTCTCGTAGAATAGCCTTATTCCCTCAAAGTTACAATTCTGGCTCGTAAAACATCTGATAATCCTCGTGGCATTTTGTAAAACACAACTTTCCGTGAAAAAATATTGATATTGACTAAGTCAGATTTCTGAATGAGTGTCAGCTTGGATTGCATGTCTTTTTATATGGAAAAACAATTAATAAATAATAAATATTTCCAACACTCACACCAATTAGCTTAGCCCCAAAGTAAGCACTATATGGCTTGTGTTATGGGATACTAGGGTAATGGATAATAGAATACATATACTGTACATATGTGTATATAAGTATATTTATATAGTTATACATAGTAAACATCTATGACTGGAGTACAAATGCTCATGTTCATCAGATAAACATCTGCCCCCACCGGGATTCGAACCCGGGACCTCTCGAGTCGGCGACGCCATGAAACCCGGCGTACAAACCACTCGGCCACGGAGGTCGTCAAACTGAATTATTTTATTGTTTTACGTTCTAATTCTAATTTTAAAAGGACAATGGGCAAAACACACCTAGCTCCGCCAACAATGTAATTAGTATGAATCGATAGGTCTATGAAAAACTAGCCTTTTTATTATGACACCGTAAGAACATATCCTGGTAGTCCAAAAATATGACACCGTAAAAATATCCTGGTAGTCAAAAGATATAACACATGGGCATATTTAAGAAGGTAGCTAAATAAATTTATTTTAGAGTACCTCAATTTTATATTATTAATAACCATAATAATGTGCCATATCGTACTTTATAACCAGATATACCACAAAACCTGCTAACCATCCTACCCTTGCATTAACTGAGACACCTCAAAACGGTTTACGGTGGTTAAAGGACTTGCAGTTGCAAATAGTCGACTCGTCTTACTTCGTTGGGATTGTGCACCCCCTGTCACGTGATTGATTTTTATCTTTGACACCCTTGCACCGTCTGAAGTACTTCCATAATACCTAAGCCCCATATGTAGGATCGAACTAACTGACTAAATTAATTCCCTTTGTTTCATTAATGTTCGTTCGTTATAGTACTTGTACCTATTTAACTTAAAATAGCTAAAGACCCCCCGGATTGAATTTGATGCGCTTTGGCACAGATGATCACGACTATAATAACTTTGAAACAAATGTAATTTAAGCTGTTGCGGATGTGGGTGCAGAGTCCATACATTTTTTACTAATATAATTGAATAAAAATCCTTGTCCAACTTCCTTAATTAATGAGAGATACCTAAATGTATTTTTGGGTTTGAGTAATCCCATTAATTTAATTTTAATTTAAGTCACAATATTTAATTTTAATTGAATCAGATTTCAGATTCAGGTTCAGTCTCGATTCTCCCGATAACAAGTCCTTTAAATAAACTGTTAATAGTTATGTATAGATATGTGTATTTTTAACAAGAAAAATACAAAAAATCCTACACTTTTTAGTAAATCATTAATTATTTTGTACAGGATGGCAAAAGGTGACGTCCGATTGCTTGATCTGCACGTTCACTAGGTCTAAACAATCCATCGACTCTTCTCTGGGGATATTAAAAGGAATGGTTTACGTTCGCAAAACAAACACGGAAGCAGAGCTGCGTGAAAAATTAAGGCAGGCCGAAACTAAAACTACACAAAATACTAGTAGTTTTAGAAGGCCAAAGCAGATTTTTAAGACGTTGTAGATTGTCGCAAGGAAGCACTTTGGAAATTTCTTGTGAATAAAAATCACTTTTAACTGTTTTAATTGTTTTATTTAGTATGAATGGTAACTTGTCATAGGGACCGATTCTGGCATGATTCTCTAAACCTAAACTTAAATTTGACAGCAGTATATCCTTGTCATTCTCTATACAGAATGAAAAGGAGAGACTGATGTTAAATTTAGTTTTAAGTTTAGAGAATCATGCCAGAATTGGTACCATAGTGAATCTAATATGACCATAGGCATTATTCATTAATTTATGGAACTGATCCTATCATTGGGTGATAGATCTATTATTTTTTTATATAAATGACGTGACACGTGACTTACCTTACAAGGAACTTACCTTAAATTCACGCTGCAGCAAAAACTGAACAATCTTTAATTTAAGATATACTATGGTGCCAATTCTGGCGTGATTCTCTAAACTTAAAACTAAATTTAACATCAGTCTCTCCTTTTCATTCTGTATAGAGAATGACAAGGATATACTGCTGTCAAATTTAAGTTTAGGTTTAGAGAATCATGCTAGAATCGACACCACTATTATTTATTTATTGCATAAAAGATAGTGATAAATCCAAACGAAGGTGACAGAAAATATTGTTGCCTTTTTTTCTATGTTGAAATTTGTTTAAATATAATAATAAAAAAATAAATATAGCTTTTTTATTGAAGTATATATAGCACATATAAGCACTTTTTCTGTAAAACGTGATAAATACTTAAAAATTACTTGGATTACTTCATGTACATAAAAAAATTTTAGGACACTTATGTACCTTTAAAAACAATAAAAATAACGACTGCCGTTTAAAAAAATGGTGAAAAAGAGTAAAAAATAAGTACCTACTATTTTTCAAATAGGAGTATATTTTTTAATGCCGTCGGGGCAATATTTTGTAATGATGATGTCCTCAAAAGTACTCCAATTGCATTTAAAAATATATCAACATTCCGGCCTTTTTGAAAAATAGTACTTATTTTTTACTTTTTAGTTTTTGATTATTGGCAGTCGTTATTTTTTTTACTGGATTTATTTATAACTAGCTGCTGCTGCCCACGATTTCACCTGCGTGTAATTTAAATATAGGAGGACTTTATTTATAGGTATTCACGTGGCGTGGTAAATAAAATAGGCACCTATTTATTCAAATCCTTCCAGCCGTTTAGCAGGATAGGTAATAAACACACACGAACTTTTTCATTTACAACATGATATGTATTGTGTGACATCCCACCAATACTAGAAAAATCTCAATGTCAAAAATCACGTATAAAAATATCGCAATATCGTCTAATAAAGATATCGATATATAGGATAGGCAGCCTTGGGGCAGCACTATATAAAGGCGTCATTTTCGTTTCCTGGTGACTTTAGAACGTTTTTATCGTATGCCATCTCCATGCTCTAGCACAGTGTGACCAGATTCAGTGTTTTAATACTTTTACTTTATACCTTATCGACTTTTCGGAGCGTCGGTATTTTTGTAATTATATTTGCGGAGGCGGGTATTTTGGATAAAAAAAGTTATGGCAACACCTTAGCGGTCGTCCTGCGAACCTAATGTTCTGTTTATTTCCCGGATTATGTCTTTAATTTATTTAGGAACAGTGGTCAACAATCAGTAAGTCACAGATAGGACATGACATGCAAATCACCTAAGAGCTAAGATGATTTAAGTAAAATGTTTTTTCTCTCTTCTACAGTTCTGTTGGCTTGACTTTTTAATTTCACAATAATTTAGCGTGATAAAAACGAGCTACAATATATCATGTCGTGGTGCTCATGCTATGCGTTACGTGTTGATTTTGGTAGGTATTCTGGGCAGTTAGAGATGTGAAATCTTAAAATTCCAACAAAGCGGTTGTTTTGTGGATTGATTGCGTACTGTCAATGGAAACGACACTATCACTAGCCAACGTGTCGAATTTCTTCAAGTATTTCTTAGGCTGCAAATGATTAATTCGATGAAAAATACTCCATAAAGAAATTAGAAATTATTGAGCTTATAGAGAATCCCTGGTGGTTTTCCAATCACAGAGCATAATGCGACTCAGTGGCGCACAATGCCGAATTATGCTGATGCTTAATTGGAACGTGAATTACTTTTCAAATTCAGTGTTGAAAAAAAAAATGTCAAATTTGTACCTTCATCCATATTTATATTTAATTTTTTAAACAGTTTGAATTAACTTTGATTATTTAAAAAAAGAACTATAATGAAACGAAAGTTTTAATATTTTTTTAACAATAAATAATATTACTAACGATAACTTAAAAATAAAACGTTTCGATCAATGCCAACCATTCTAACCAATTAAGATATAGTCTTAGGGGTAGCTTTCCAATTACAGCATTATAGCACATTATGCGTCATAATGCTTAACGTTGAGTGTTTCAACTACAGCAACTCTTCGCACAATCGAGCACTCTCAAAAGTAATGCTTTCGTGTGATGCGTGCAATCGTACCAACTCAGAGACAGAAAATTAACAAGTGTTTTTCTTTTAGTTGGCATTGATCGAAATGTTTTATTTATATGTTATCGTTAGTAATATTATTTATTGTTAAAATATTAAAACTTTCGTTTCATTATAGTTCTTTTTTTAAATAATCAAAGTTAATTCAAACTGTTTAAAAAATTAAATATAAATATGGATGAAGATACAAACATAGACTTTTTTTTTCAACACTGAACTTAGCGCACTCTGCTGGTGTATTTGAAAACTAATTCACGTTCCACTTAAGCATCAGCATAATTCGGCATTGTGCGGCACTGAGTCGCATTATGCTCTGTAATTGGAAAGCAGTCAATGGTAGCTTTCCAATTACAGCATTATAGCACATTATGCGGCATAATGCTTAACGTTGAGTGTTTCAACTACAGCAACGCTTCGCACAATCGAGCACTCTCAAAAGTAATGCTTTCATGTGATGCGTGCAATATTACCAACTCAGAGACAGAAAATTAACAAGTGTTTTTTCTTTAAGTTGGCATTGGTGCCAATTCTGGCGTGATTCTCTAAACTTAAAACTAAATTTAACATCAGTCTCTCCTTTTCATTCTGAATAGTGAATGACAAGGATATACTGCTGTCAAATTTAAATTTAGGTTTAGATATTCATGCTAGAATCGACACCACTGATCGAAATATTTTATTTATATGTTATCGTTAGTAATATTATTTATTGTTGAAAAATTATTAAAACTTTTGTTTCATTATAGTTTTTTTTTAAGTAATCAAAGTTAATTCAAACTGTGTTAAAAAATTAAATATCAATATGGATGAAGGTACAAACATTGACTTTTTTTTTCAACACTGAACTTAGCGCACTCTGCTGGTGCATTTGAAAAGTAATTCACGTTCCAATTAAGCATCAGCATAATTCGGCATTGTGCGCCACTGAGTCGCATTATGTTCTGTAATTGGAAAACCACCATAGACGCCGTTGTTAAAAAGTAGAGACGGGAACATAGTCATGATGTGAAAGACATTGTCTGTACGTAAATGTATCCTTTGCCTAATAATAGGACTTAAAAAATCCCATGTCGAAAACGTCAAACGTTGACGTTTTCTTTTACAGTAAAGTTTGTGATCATGGCGGTGGGTGTTCATGTTTATTTAAAATTATATCCATAGGAATCGGTTGAAATTGTGATAATTTATAAATTATCTCATCGCACTGTGATACATTTGTTTATTTCAATTAATAATTTAGCCCTATTTCCCCAAAATATTTTGTCTGTATCAAGCAATATAACCTTGTTTGATTGTGTTATTAAACTTTTTATTGTATTCCACATACATTAAGTAAAACTATGACTATTTATAATGTGTTTCAGCGAGTACCACCGCCTGCGAAAAAAGAGAAAAAGGAGAAGAAGCCTCCTAAAGATAATTCCAAAAATGTTATGAGGAACCTACACATTAGAAAACTATGCTTGAACATTTGTGTCGGAGAATCTGGTGATAGGCTGACCCGTGCTGCAAAAGTATGTACATTGCGTATTTCGCTCAAATGAATTTGTTGTTGTAATTCAATGATTTGTAGGTTATGCATGACTTGTTCAAGATTCACTCTCTATAGTGATTCTTTGTAAATTCATGCAAGAACACAATTTCTCATTTGCAACTTCTGGACACTATTTTTTTACTGTTCAGAATACTCGCAGAAATAACAAAGTTAAACTATCAAAACTATCAATGTAAAATAATTCAACATTACTTGTACCTATATCTGTTAATTCAGCTTTTATTTCATAGGTGCTGGAACAACTGACTGGCCAGCAACCAGTTTTCTCTAAAGCTCGATATACTGTGCGTTCCTTTGGAATCCGACGTAATGAAAAGATTGCTGTCCACTGCACTGTCCGTGGAGCCAAAGCTGAGGAGATTCTCGAAAGGGGTCTTAAAGTAAGTTTTGTTTATTTTAAAGTGTAAAGAATGGCAGACTGTTTGGTTGGTTTACTTACCATGAGCTTAATTATAAAATTAAAACTAGCTCAGTGTGGTGTGGTTCATTTAGACAAGGGTAACTTGTCAAATGGTTTATTTGCAACCTTTGTTTTTTTCAGGTAAGAGAGTATGAGTTGAGGCGAGATAATTTCTCAGCCACTGGAAACTTCGGGTTTGGTATCCAGGAACACATTGACTTGGGTATCAAATATGATCCATCCATTGGTATCTATGGTCTAGACTTCTATGTTGTACTTGGCAGGCCAGGTTAGTATTGAAATTCAGCATCCTGTAGTTTGTTTGATTAAGGTTAACAAAAATTATAGACTGATTTGTAATTAATGTATTGCAGTAACTAACCACAACAAAGAACCAAATAAGTACTAAAAAACTCATTGAGTGCTTTGATTATATAGAAATATCTCTTTAAAATGTTCTTCAAGGCAAAGAATTTTTGGCAAACATTGCATTTCATTGTGTTATATTTAATAATTTTTAGCAATTATCCTTATGAATAGTTAAACCATATGTTTATGGAGGAGCTCGATGGCGCAAGTGGTTAGCGCGTTCGGCTGCGATCGTTGAACTTAAGCAACTTTCGCAGTGGTCGGTCATTGGATGGGTGACCATAAATTACTATCTCGAGCTCCTCCGTGCTTCGGAAGGCACGTTAAGCCGTTGGTCCCGGCTGCATCTGCAGTCGTTAGCACCCACCAATCCGCACTGGGCCCGCGTGGTGGGTCATGGCCCAATCTCCCTATTCCATCCATAGGGAAGGCCTGTGCCCCAACAGTGGGGACATTAATAGGCTGATGATGATGATGATATGTTTATGTGGAAATGAAGTATGATTATGGCTCACCTTTCCATTATATGTAATTGAGTTGCAAGCTGAAATTTTTGTCACGCAAAGTATTAACTATTAAAAACACGTACACGAAATCTTTTTTGGCGGAAACGAATAGAACTCGAGAAAAAAATTTTGAAAATTAATATTTTTGTAGGTTATGAGTCAATTTTGACAAATTTTTTTTTTTTCGCAATTTTCATGATCAGTGCTGCCATTTTTTTTATGCAAAAATAACATGTTTCTCGTTGTCTATGGTAAATATAAGTTTATTATGTTGGTACTATTGTCAAAATGTGACAATTTACCGCCATTAATGAGATCTGTCAGTCAGTGTTTGTGTTTAAACTTGTTTTATTTAAACGGCTAAACTGTATATCTAAGGCCCAAGTGGTGATACTTCACACTAGGTTAGGTTAGGTTAGTGTTGTGACCTTAACGCGCGAGCCGAGCGAGCGAAGCGAGCGTGCCGCGGTAGCGGCCGGCGAAGCGCCAGAAAGAAAAATTTGTTAATAGACTTTTTCTACAGAAAAATCAAATATCACCTCTAGGCGCTGGAAGTACAGATTTACCTTTAAAACTCCTCTAATTTTTTATAATTATCATTTCTGTAAAAAATCGCCGGGAGGGGGGGGGGGGGGGTTACCCTTCCCTCTGAGGGGTCTTCCCTAATACCTATCCCCCTGAAATTCCACTACATATAACAGATTTTATGAATTTTTAGGTTAGGTAAAAAAAAAAACTGCATTTCCGCCAAAAATCATTTATGGCGGGGGGATCGGGGGGAGCCCCCCCTCCCCCTCCCCTACAAATTACCCCGAAATTCAATTACATATAAAGGAATTAAGTACCATGATGATTGATGTACATTTAATTATGAAATAACTACAAAAAATTTAAAATTTGGTTATGTGATATCTTATATCTTGAGGAGCTTGATGGTGTAGTAGTTAAGTATTCTGTCTGCAAATGTCAAAGTAAAGCAAGTTTTGATCTGTTTAACATCATGGGCAACCAAAAATTGGCTTTGGCTGCACCTGCAATCATTAGAAACCACTGTATGCTTTCCAATTACAGAGCATAATGCGACTCAGTGCCGCACAATGCCCAATTATGCTGATGCTTAATTGGACCGTGAATTAGTTTTCAAATGCACCAGCAGAGTGCGCTAAGTTCAGTGTTGAAAAAAAAAGTCAATGTTTGTACCTTCATCCATACTTATATTTATTTTTTAACAGTTTGAATGAACTTTGATTATTTAAAAAAAAACTATTTAGTGAAACGAAAGCTTTAATAATTTTTCAACAATAAATAATATTACTAACGAACATATAAATACGATCAATGCCAACTTAAAGAAAAAACACTTGTTAATTTTCTGTCTCTAAGTTGGTACGATTGCATGCATCACACGAAAGCATCACTTTTGAGAGTGCTCAATTGTGCGAAGCGTTGCTGTTGTTGGAACACTCAACGTTAAGCATTATGCCGCATAATGCGCTATAATGCTGTTATTGGAAAGCAACCACTCTCTGCACTGTGCCTGTCGTGGGTCATGGACCTATTGCACCTACAGGGAAAGTATGTGCTCCAGCATTGAGAGCATTGATAGGCTGGTAATTATAATGCACATGTGTTCAGGAGTGTTGTGTATGTATAAGTGCTTTCACTCTGTAAAGGATGTGCAATAGAAAATTACTTTACTCTATTGATTAACTTCATTAATACAGTTACTCAAATTAGAATGTAAAGTAACAATATTATTTTAATAAGTACGAAAGCTTGGAACACGAAATGTTTTGCATTCATAAATATTTTTTAATCTTCAGGTTTTAATGTAGCACATAGAAGACGTAAGACTGGCAAGGTCGGATTCCCTCACCGTTTGACAAAGGAAGATGCTATGAAGTGGTTCCAACAGAAATACGATGGTATCATCCTTAACAGCAAAAAGTAATTCTAAGTAAAGAAAATTTACAAAAGAACACTAGTTTTTTTCCCTTTTGTCCTATTTGTAAAATCATAGCTGATTTAAGTTCTGTACCCTAAGTACGAACCAATATCGAATTCGAATAGTTCCGAATATCGAATTCGAAGTTTGCGAGTGTGAAACGTCAATGACAAATGTGGACCAATTTTTAGTTCTCCTTGCGTACTTTGTGGCGCTACTGTTCAAGTTTCCATACAAAAGTTGACATTGTCCTTTACCACAAACAACAATACCCTAAATACACCAACACGAACAAAATAATTCCCGAAACCTGACTGAAAGGTACATTGGACGATCCACGAAGCTCCGTAAGATGATCGTGTAGTCTAAACAATATATGGCGTTATTTAAAAATTGAAAATAATCATTAAAGCACAGTATATGGTCATATTTAAAATGCATGCGTCAAAGAATTATGACAGTGAGATGTAAGCTCGTAAAATTTTAGTTTTTTTTAGCGGAACAATATAGATGGACCTTATTTCCTCCCTGCAATATTAGCTTGTTATGTAACATATACCGTTAGCAATATAGCAGGTACGGACCTCGAGGGCAAAAGACTGCTATATTACCGATCATGGATTTGAATATAAATAAATATTTCCAACACACTAATTACAGCTAGCTCCATGGTAAGCACTGTAAGGTTCGAGTTATGGAATACTAGGGTAACGGATAGAATACATATACTGTACATACCTATATAAGTATATTTATATAGAAATACATATTAAACATCCGTGACTAGAGTGCAAATGCTCGTATTTATCACACTAACATCTGCCCCCACCGGGTTTCGAACCCGGGACCTCTCGAGTCAGCGACACCATGAAACCCGGCGTACAAACCACTCGGCTACGAAGGTCGTCAAGTATCACATCATCAATTAATATCACGAATATTTTCTATTAAATCACTTTATAGTAAGTATTAAAGCATAATTTGCTTCAAATGCGTTAAATTAACAAACATTGATTTGATACCTGTCGAAAAACGACATTTTACATACTATAAGTTTATTTTGCATTTTTTCACGGAGCTCTGCGGCATGTTGACTTGAATGGTCCCCGCGCGTTTATGAACCAACAAGTGCTTGAGCCGTGTTCAAGCTCTTCTTCATTGTTACACATTTTGAGCACACGAACATCTAGGGTACATAATTAATATCGTTGCTCTCAAAGTATTCGAATTCGAAACGTTTGCGAGTCCGAAATGTGTTAGGTACTGATATTTAGTTCTCGTAACCTTAGATTAAAACAAAAAGGGTAGATACGGTACGCTCATACTTGCATCAAACAAAAACTGATCCCACGGCAGTGCGAACGGGACGGCGAGATCCGCGTTACTGCATTACCGACCGACCCGAACGAAACAGCACGTTAAGTTTCAACGGCAGCGCGAACGAGACGGCGAGATCCGCGTCACTGCACTACCGACCAATCACGCGACCAGTACTCGACGTCACTACCGAATAAGATTCAAAACAAACAGCAATTTTTAAGAAAAAATATATTTTATAGTACTTACGAATGAAAAGTGATGCCGTGGATTTTATTTTTAGTTCTTGAGCAATTTGAGCACTTTTTAAAAACACACTTAGACATTGTTTTATCATATAAACACAAAATATTAGCAATATTTCTTTTTGGCGTTCACATGTACGTCGTTTGCATGTCAAGTTGTGACTAAAGCGATTAGTGTCGTGGACGAGTCGTGGACCACAATTGGTGCGGATCACTTTTGTGAGGCTAGTGCCGTATCTACCCTTTTTGTTTTAATCTAAGCTCGTAACGTACTTTGGGGCGCTGATGTTCAAGTTTTTATACAAAACTTGCTGCGGTCATTTGCGGAGGGGCATCGCTGTATGGGGTGTCCAATTCCCACACAGCGGAACTTCGGCACACCTAGCAATTCGGCCTTCAAGGTTTTGACAGTCCCTAAAAACAAATGTAACGATGAGCAAAAAATTATGAAGCTGACGTATTAACCATCTTTATCTTGCGTTTTTAAAAATATATTATTATTGCTCAACCTGACTTTAACGGGCTTTACACTAGGTACCCAATTTTTAAGCTAAGGTTAGCTTAGCTAGTTCAGTAGTTTTTCCGTGACTGAGTAACAAGCATACAAACTTTCACATTTATAATATTAGTAAGAAGTAAGATACTAGTTGTAGCTAGGGTAGCAATCATTACACCGCCCTATCAATCGGACCCTAACTCAGTGCGTAAACGTTGCGATTGAACGTCGTCGTCCTGGCACCCGCACTTATGAAGCACGAACAAATTGCTTTAGCAATGACTGCAATCGCTGTGTCATCTTCAGTAAAATATGATATTTAATAAAAAAGTAAATATAATATGATATTAATATGAATAATTTAAAAAAAACTCTATGAATCATAGGGACCACTTTAACAGACGAAATAACAGCACGAACAACTAGCGAAAAAGTATTCGTATCGCCGATTCACCATGCCATGAGGCCATGACAAATAATGAAAATTAAGCAGCGCCCCTACCGATCGTAAGAACAAACTAGCTCTTTCCATAGAAACTACACGATAGCGATACGAATACATTCCCGCTAGGTAGTTGTTCGTGATATCTATAATTTAGACTGTTTTATCTTAGTGTCATTGAAAATACAAAAGATGAAATGAATTTCTTTGAAATTGGTTGCTTATTTACTGTAATTTTCATTAATATATAATTCATAATTATACTTTATTCAAATTGACTGCTTGAAAGCCATTTTACGCTTAATCATACAAAGTAAAATTTGAAAATTCATTACGTATTATGTTCATTTGATGTTTCATGAAGATCTTGTCTTTTATAATGAAAAACAAAAATATGAACAATATGTGAAACCTACAATCTATTTAAGACCTCAGATTACTGTTCGTGGGGTGGGGGACGGTGGGATGTATAGTTTCAGTTTCCACTGTAAACATTAAATTAAAGTTAGTCCTACCTAGGTAAGAAAATTAAAATTGATGCGTAGCGTATACTTATTCAATAAAAACATTTTAAGCTAATACATATAGGTAGTTAAAAATAATCTACATTATTGAAATGTATGAGGGTCCTTCTCTCAGCTGTCGATTGTTTATTGGTTACCAAGACAACGCAATATTGCGTATTTATCTAAAATACCTACTTTGGGAAAACGTTTTTTGTGTAATGTACTTTTCGAGTGTTTCATAATGGCTGGTAAATTTGGAGGATATGACGATGAAGAAGAGGATATCTTGGCACCGAAGGAACCGCAAGTTACATCACAAGACCCTAGTGAAAGAAAAGCTGCTAGAGCTTTACGCATTAAGCGCAGGCAAGAAGCACTAAGAAGGTAGGTAACTAATTATTGTGTTGATCAATTCCAGATTGTGATATGTGAATTTGTAGTATTTTTATTAATTCAGTCAGTGCTTTCGTATGATTGAGAAAATAAATATTAATTTGAAAATGTACGGTAGAGCTGAACAACCTACAGAAGAAGCGGCTATAGATGAAGAGCCAGGCCCCATAGAACAGGCAACAGCAGCTGCAGCTGAAGAGCTCCAAAGATTAACTCTTGATGGCGCTGCTAAGGTCACCAATGTCAAGGTCACCACAGATGAACGCGAGGTCATAAGACGTGCACATTTTGCCGATAAAATGAGAGGTATTTTTCAAAATGAGACAGAGACTTAATCGGAATACGAAGTTTTTTTTTATAGATAGGTCCGAAAAATTATGCTGTCCCACCTGATGTTAAGTGACGGTGAAGACCAGACATGAAGATAGCTGGTACAATAGTTCTACCTGCCACACCAGCCATCCTTATTTTAGCCATAATACGATAATATAAATAATGTAATACTATAATATAACTTCTGTTTCTGGTGGTGAGTAGGGTTCTGCGGGGCAGGGGGTTCTGGTCGGTAAGGTTAAGATGCCTGGAGCGGCACACATTCTGCTGCATCATCTATCTATGCGACTGGACTCCACTTCTACTTAACATCAGATGGGGTGCGGTAATTTGTTGCGCCTCGTATGAAAAAAAGTAGTTACCGATTTTACAATCAAATCTACTTTTGCTCTTCATGTTTAATGAGACGCGAAAGAAATACATAGAACGCATCAAATGTAAGATTCTCCATATCATAATGCATGGTCAAGTAGGTACCTAAGCATGGTCTGCTGCAGCACCTGCATCTAGTCAAGGTGTGCGAGTGTGACTTATTATTATGGGACATTGATTTTTGTAACCTACAAAAATTAATAAAATTGCACTTATTTTTTATCTATATGTATATAAAACTCAAAGGTGACTGACTGACATAGTGATCTATCAACACACAGCCCAAACCACTGGACGGATCGGGCTGAAATTTGGCATGCAGGTAGATGTTATGACGTAGGCATCCGCTAAGAAAGGATTTTGATCAATTCTACCCCCAAGGGTATAAAATAGGGAATGAAAGTTTGTATGAAACTTTGTCAATTTTAAACCCATCGTGCTGAGACTCTGCATGCAGGTACAAGAAGAATCATAGGTGAATGTCATTGTGTATAATACAAGCCTGAGAACAAAAACTGTAGTCTACACTTCAGCTCTACACCGAAGCGAAGCGAGGGCGGGCCGCTAGTCCTATATATGATTGTAATATACGAACACAATTTTAGATTCTAATCAGAAAATCGAAGAAGAAGCAACGCAGGCTCAAACGCAGTATGAAGCAACATCGAATCGCTGGGGGCCCATGTTAGAAATAAAAGATCCGCTAGACATAGATGCTGCAATGAAAGAGCAGAAAAAGAAATGTGATGATTTACTTAATCAGAAAAATACACTCATTAGTGAACTAAAAGATGACTTGACCCGAATGGACCAAGCGTATTACGACGACTTAGATAAACAGGTATCCTAGATAAAAAGAAAACTTTTGAATCATCAGAAGCTTCTTACTTTCTCAAACTTATAATTATGTTTGACTAATTTTAGGATAAAGACATTAAAGAACTATCTGACAGAATCGAAAAGCAAGTGACAATAATGCAGCGGGCATATGAGAAACAACTATCTCTTATTGAACAAGCTATTAATATAGAACGAGAGATTATGGTGGACCACAATAATAAGAGATGGGAAGCTTTGTATAAACAGCGTGACAGGGAAGAAGTTGCGCATATGGAGTATAAATTTGAGCAGGTAGGTAATTAAAGTAAATTTCCACCTTGGTATGAACTGAGACTGACAAAAAGATTATCTCCGTTGGTATACATATTTACTTATTACCAGGTATACTTATAACCAACCTCCTGCCTAGGTATAAGTACAAATCAACAGTAATTGTCATCAAAACATATTAGGTACTAAATGGTCATATTTTGTTATTATTTCAGCTAGAAGAGCATAAGCAAGAAATAGAAGCTATAATGTGGGATCACCATCAAAAATATCGCGATGCTAAGATTGAATTGGAATCCCTAATTCAAGAACTACAAAAAGAATTGGAAAAATTAAAAGCAACTTGTATTATCAATACGGAAAAAATTGGGTACAATTATCAGGCATGAACTTATTTCCTATATTCATGATGCTTTTAGCTTTGTTCTTAATATGTATTTATTTGAATTAATTTTTCGCTTTTCATATTCACTTAGGTATTAAAAAAACGTGAAGAGGAAAATGTGTTTGTTAGATCCCAACAAAAGAGGAAATTAAATAAAATGTCCGACATCGCAAACTCTTTACGGGCAAAGATACGTAAAGCTGCCGAAGATGGCGCGATCGAGGAAATGAAAGCGGATCAAGAGATAGTAAAATTAATGCAGGCAATGGACGATTTGGAGAAGAAGTCATATCATTTTTCGAAAGCAAACCGTTTCAAGTTTAGTCAGGTACCTTCCTATTAGAAGCCTTTTGCCTATCATAACAAATAGAACCTCAATTTTATACCTTGAAAACATACGTAACAATACATTTTGATCTCTTTTTCTTTCCGCTTTTTATCTTTAAGCAATGTATGTAGTCAGATTTTGACTTCGAACACGATTTTCTGTACTCTGCAACTGCTATTCAACCTTTTTGTGTTCGAAAGAAACTCATATTGAATTTACATCGCTTCTTCATATCCCCCATCACTCGAGAGGTCCCGGGTTCGTGGGGTGAGGGCAGATGTTTGTGTGATGCAGTGGCGGACTAAACCCGTCAGAGGCCCGGGGCGGCAAAGCAGAAAGGCCCCCTTTTACAAAAATTAGTTTCTTATGTTTATTTCTTTAAATCTGGCAAGTGAAATTTAATTTAGAATTAAATTATTTCGGCTAAATAAACATACATACCTACAATATGGAATGGATATGGGTGAGAAAATCAAATACGAATCGATCGACAAAAAAATACTAATATAAATCAAAGATAGTTTTTTTATTTTTGGTTGCGTTTTATATGTGTTTTCGCGCCTTCAATTTACTGAACTCCTCATTAACTTCTGTGATATCGATTTCTTTGGATTTTTTTCTATTGAAAGCACGGCTAGATTAATACCAGTCGCTCATGATCCAATGTAGATCGAAGATAATTTTTAATTAGTTTAAGTTTCGAAAAACTTCTCTAGAATGGTGCAACCAAGATGCAAATAGTCAAGAAATATTGAAGTATAACCAATTTAAAGAGTAACTATTCACTGAAGCCCCATTTTATTATTAATTGAATGATTTCCTGGGCTCTCCAATGGGCAGCAACGTCCATACTCGTATAAGTGGCTTTTACATGCCTGCGGTACTTTTTTATTTTTTGGGAAACTTGCTCCTTGTCAGATTCATCATTACTTTGTATCAGATTGTCAACTGCTACAGCCAGAGCATCATCTGAAGCTTCTAGCATAAGCTTTATTTCAATAATTTGGAAAATATTATTGATTTGTTTCATGGCCTCGTATTGTGTCGACATCTTCTATAAATCGATCTATGCATTCATACATTGACCGACGTATTTCTTCTGGAATTGATAATCCAGCATAATGAGCTCGAAACTCGGCATCGTTCTTTTTACCTTCCTTCTTCCTCGTTTCTCGATGTTGATGTCCATGTCATTGCATTTTTTATGACAAAAGTTACAACATTGTCTGCAATGGTGGTTCGTTCGGTCACTAAATACTCATACAAGGCGTTTAATTTGGTGATTCCTATATCAAGAGTCATTTTTGGAGACTGCAAATATTGTTGAACTTAAGTTTCTTCTTCCAGTACAGAAAGCCAGAATTGTATAATAGGTTAGAAAAGTAAAATCACAAACACAACTATACTACACAATACAAGATCAGGAGCAGGCTTGCTCCTGATCTTGTATCTAGATTTGCTTTTGTTGTATCTTGAAAATGTTCCAAACTACTTACAATTGTCTCTATGTTTTCTTTTACAACTTTTACTGAATCGTAATGAGAGCTCCAAGGAGTATCCGATAAACGTTTTAAATTTTTTCCAGTATTCACTTTCAGCAATTGCCATCGCTGCCATACGCTAGAGGAATTCCCGTCTTTGTAGCGGGTACTTACTTAGGAATCCCTGAATGAATGAAGTGCAAATAATTCACTCTTTTACGCCTACATAAAAGAGGCTGCTGGTGGGTCAAAGAGAGTACCATCTTATTTGCCAAAAGGAATACCAAATGAATTTATTCAATCTAAAGAAAATATAACTAGAAAAAATTCCACGCGGACCAGGCAGCAGACGGGACTCGAACCCGCACCCTTCGCAATCCGGGCGAATGCACTGACCAATTATGCTACCGCGGCCCTCACGGACCGCGTCGAAATTCTTTCTAGCTATTCTTCAGCTGCAAGGCAGCGCCATCTCTTCGCATTATAGGTAAACCCACAATGTCAAATGAATACTTTTACAAGTATTAAACATTTGAAAGAAGAAATAGCAATTATAGTTATATTTTTTATTATTTTTAAAGCATGTAACTGCTTGATGTTTAAATCTAAAGAAAATATAACTAGAAAAAAATTCCACGCGGACCAGGCAGCAGACGGGACTCGAACCCGCACCCTTCGCAATCCGGGCGATTTCGCATTTTTAAATACACATTTTCTAACAAAACCAAATCATCGTCCGATGACTCCGACATTTTGCTTGATCTGCTTTAATCGGCTTCCTTTATGTGGTAAGGATCGGCGTCGATAAGCGCCGATCGGCTTTCGGCTTTCTTTCTGTATACGGCCATACGGGCTAGGCTAATTGGTGTGTGTGGAAATATTTATTATTCGTTATCTCACTGGGCCAGCGGTGGCCCATCGTGTAGAGGAGGCATCAGTACCCTTAGTACGAGTTTGAGCTCACGAAAACTATCATAGTTTTCGTAATTGTAAATTATGTTTCTTTGTCCATTTTGGCGAAAAGTAACCAAATGTAATTAATTATACTTAAAATTTAAGAATACGCAAATGATAAATGATAGAATCTAAAGACTGTTATTTGTAGTGAAACGAAAACAATAAAATCAACGAGTACGAGCTCACGAAAACTATCATAGCTTTCGTAATTTTAAAACACGTACTAAGGGTACTGATAGTGCCTTAGAAGTCTTACATATTATATTGATTCCTGTTTGTCTACCTAAAAATTGGTTCCCCTTTGACCATGTAACATATATCCAGGTGTGGAGTATGTCGACAGCGCGGTGCAGCCAGTTGTCTCGCGAGCTCCGCCAGGCGGAGGTGGCCCTGCACGCCCACATACTGTCTGAGCCGCCGCCGCCTCCTCCTCCGCCTCCACCAAAAAGCCCCTTGCTTAAGCTTGGTAACTTTTGTACGAAACTACAGTAGTTATGTGAACGTAAAATAATTATGCATTCTTCTATTAAATATATAGTGGTGACGATTCTGGTGTGATTATCTAAACTTTAACCTAAAAACACCAGCCTTTTCATTCTGTATAAAGAATGACAAGGATACACTGTTGTCAGTTTAGGTTTAGAGAATCGTGCTAGAATCTACACCATTGTATGTTATTGTAGTGTATTATTTTAAAGACAACATTGCCCGCTAAGCTACACCATCTAAAACATTTCGATAATAATAAATTAGCTTAAGTTAGGTACAAAATACAACCTTAGGTTGGACAAAATTTAACAGCATCAGTATAAGGTTCATTTGTTTACAGAAAACGAGGGCGAAATAACAAAATCTATGTCCTCGCTTACATATCAAGAAGCCGAAGACCCAGAAAATATGTTGGCAGTGGAAGCTAAGGAAAGATTGGTAGGGACTTATTTTGTAAACTATAAGCGCCTACTGACATGCCTGCCGCAGGGACAATCTAGGGTGCACGGCGCATTCGGGGCAATATCGGCTTGTCTCTACACACATGCCTGCTATTCAGTGTTTGGGCGTATGTTGAGCTAAACACACGCGTTGATGATGGTCCCAGTATTATCAAAAAAAATGTTACCGAAAAAAAAGGAAATACTGTGTGAAGAATTGGCAACAGAAAGAAATGTATTGTAAATAAGTAATGTTTATGTAATTAGAAAAAAATACACGCGGATCTGGCAGCAAACGGGACTCAAACCCGCACCCTTCGCTATCCGGGTACTGATCAATTATGGTACAGCGGCCCTGACGGCCGTATCGAATCAAATCAAATCAAATGAATACCTTTACAAGTATTAAACATTTAAAAGAAGAAATAGCAATTAAAGTCATAATTTTATTTTTTTAAGCATGTAACTGCTCAGTGTTTGAATCTAAGGAAAATATTACAAGAAAAAATAAAAAAAGTATTTCTATTTTTCTAGTTATATTTTCTTTAGATTTAAACATCGAGCAGTCACTTACTTTAAAAAATGAAAATTAATTAAAAAAATATATAATAATGTTTGTTTTTTTATCCCACATGATGGGGCCGGTCTTTATATACTTCGATCACTCGTGTCCAAACTTCATGCTCATTATGATCTGCCGCCATCTTGATCAAAATACGTGCGCTGCGTGTGTGAGCTACTAACCGAATGATTGAGAAATTGCCCCAATCGCGCTACACACGCGGCAACGTGCAGAGCGGTTGCACGGTAATATTATATACAGTATTCTATCTTCATACAAACGATCGGAAAGCGAATCATACCTACGCCACTCGAGTTCGCGGGACTCTCGGGGGACACCCAGTCGCGAATGCGCCGCAGCGACGACCGAACGGTGTGAATTGTATTTTATGCAGTTAGCCGTGCTTAAACGTGCGATTTCTATTGTAAATATTTGATTAAATTAAGTAGATACCTAAATAATTTAATATGGCAAAGAACAAACGACGATATTGTGCTGTTTTTGGTTGTTTGAACTCTTCAATAACGCACCCAGAGATATCATTTTTTTGAATTACCTGAAATATTGGAAAGGTAAGACTATAGAATATTTTTTTATATACTTGTCTACTAGTACGTAATTTGGTTTTTAATATTTAGGTATTTCGATTTTTCCATCGGGCAAAATATCTGGAATAATATATAAATAAGTGGATAGGGTGAAAAAAGAGACAAACGAGTAATCTACCTACGCTCGCGTTAAAAACAAAACTACATAATAGGTAGGTAGTGGTAGTCCTAGACTAGGCTATCTACTTACTTAACTACCTACATACATTATTGAATTAAATGAAATATCATTATGAAATAATTTCCGAGAGTAATAAATGGTAGGTATTGTAGTGATCGGATATTTTTGGTGTATACTGGCAGGTTATTAGGTAATTTGGAAAAGAGACGGATTGTTGACAGGAATTGATAGCTGGAAAACAATAAAATAGGGAGATTTGTGCGGAGCTGTGTGACAGTATTTTGTTTATTGATAATAATAATGTAATTCTTGAAAATAAAAGTGTTTCAATAATTAGTTTCCATGACAGTACCTAATTAGTAAGATTTACCTACATTGTAGGTAATTTCCTTTTTACCTGACTGCGCCATGACTTACAAATAAATATAACTTGTATGTTTAAAATAATATTCTTTTATTGAATTATGTAAGAATAAAAATCAGCAGTCGGGATTTTTACAAGCTTTTAATTAACTTGCAATATAGGTAGGTATGTAACTATGTTTGTTCGGGTGGAATCATCAATTTTGAAGCAGATATCTACAACCGGTTGAGCTGAAATTTTGTATATACACGCTTTGATTAAAAAGCACGGTTAGCTGTGTGACGTCATTCTAAATCCAACATGGCGGAATAGTTTATTTTAATGCATTCCTACGACATATCGTAGGAATATATACCCATAGGTATATGGGCTTGCGGAGAATTTTTACATATAAAATAAAATATTTACAATCACAAAACTAGAAAGAAACTCAATTATGTAGATGAAATTAAAATACTGTAGGCGGGTAGCCCTACCGCGTGTTAACGCACCGCTCGGCCGTAGGCACTTATTTCAAGGACAGGGCCGAGTCACAATACTGTATACATAATATTACCGTGGCGGTTGGGACAATCTAGGGAGCAAGGGTGGTCGCGCGCTCCTGCCGCCCTGCGGCAGGCCCGATTTAGAAAATTGCTCCGTCTTGCCTACACACATCACAATTCAGGAGGCAATTAAGGGTCATCCCCACTCTTACACCCTAGATCAGTGGTTCTCAAACTTTTTAAATGACGGAACCCTTTTGGGAAGCAAAATACTTGATGGAACCCTACAATAAAACAATTATTTTTATAAGTGTATTCTATATTAATCAGCATAATAAAAGTACAATGTATCCGTTACTAATTATTATTTACTTCACCACTTGGTAAGGACAATAATAGAAAACATTAAAAAAGAAAAAATCTAACTAGTGGGAGGTATGAAACTGTTTTTTATTTTTCATCAATTGCTTGATATCAGGTTTGATGGAAGAAAGTTGGAGTCTCATATCAGCTTCGGCGTCCAGTCTATTGCGATATTTTGTTTTCGTGGCTGCGTAGGTAGAGAATCCTGTTTCGCACAAATATGTAGTTGGGAACGGGAGAAGAATATCCAGAGCCATTTGGCCAAGCATTGCATATTCATCTTGGATTCTGCACCAAAAATCATTAAGAGGCGTCGTTTTGAACAATGACTCCATACTTGTGTCTGATGACATTTCTAAAAGAGATTCATATATCTCATTTGACATGTTTTCAGGCTTTTCCAAGTTGGGTAAAAAAGGATTATGAATCCAGGAGTTCACTTTAATTTTTGTATTGTGTTCTTCGGGAAAATACTTTTCAAAAGATGCGCGCATCGAACTGAGATATTGGACCAATTCTTCAAACACATTATCTTCAAACATTTCTGAGTCGTTTTCGCTAACAAACTCAGTGAGTAACGTAAAACTTTCTATTTCTTTCTTACCAATGCAAATGATCCAAAAATCTAATTTTCTTTTAAAAGTAGTTATTTTATTATAGGCCTGAAACACTGTTGTCTGTTTACCTTGCAATGATAAATTTAATTCGTTAAGTTTTTGAAAGATATCCGCCATAAAAGACAATCGGAACAACCAAGTTTTATCATACAAACGGTCCTTCAAATTAAAAGAAGTATCTGCTGAAAGAAACATTTGTAACTCGGCTCTAAGTTCAAATAGCCTTGTTAAAGTTTTTCCCCGAGACAGCCATCGCACTTCTGTATGGAGCAGCAGTGTTTTATGTTTGCTGCCATAATCTTCACACAATAATGAGAACAATCGGGATTGTAGTGGTCGTGATTTGATAAAATTAATTATTTTTACCGCTTCATCCATAACTAATTTTAGATTAGACGGCATTTGCTTCATCGCAAGTGCTTGTCTATGCAGAATACAATGACTGGAACTACAATTAGGCGCTTTATTTTTCATTCGTGACACTGCTCCTGCTGTTTTACCTGTCATCGCCTTGGCCCCATCTGTACAAATGTCAATGCAATTGTTCCAACTGAGATTATGTTCTTCAAAAAATATATTTATTTTATTAAAAATTTCTTCCCCGGTAGTGTTTGTAAGCAGCGATGAACACATAAGCATGTCTTCTTCAAAAGAACTTTTATATGGATATCTCACAATAACCAGCAGGATAGCCAAACCAGCGACATCAGTCGACTCGTCCATTTGCAAAGCGAATCGTGTATTTTGTAGACGTGTAACTAGTTCTTGTTTGACGTAGCTTGCCAGATCATGGATTCGTCGTGAAACAGTATCGTTTGATAGCGGAACAGTAGAAAGATGCTTTGCAGATTTTTCATCAAGCATACATTTTGTTATGTCTAATACACATGGTTTTATTAATTTCTCAGCGATAGTGTGCGCTTCACCTGCTTGTGCAATGCGATAGCTAACTAAGTATGATGCCTCCGTGGCCTTTTCGTTGGTAGTTTGTGTTACATGCATCATATTTTTTTGACTTTCTAATAACTGATCTTTTTTGCGAACAAAAAATTCTTTATTCTTGTCTTTAGTCTCGGGGTGTACGGTTTCTAAATGTCGACGCAATTTGGCAGGTGCCATGGAACTATTAGGAAGCAGTTTACTACAGAGCATGCAGAGAGGTGAGCCGTTGGAATCAACAAATCCGAAACTGATATAAGATTCATCATACTTCCTTTTTTTCGTCTTTGAAACCGTCGAGCTTGACGTCGTGGCACTCGTGGCATCATCTTCTGGATCGGTGATTGCTAAATTCTCCGCGCGCATTGCTTTTGAACATTCAGCGTCATTAGAAGATGTTGTTGGAACACGTTTAACACCTTTAAGCCAACGTTCCATTCTTCTTTATTTATAATGTTACAAGTCAGGATAGTGGGGTTTAAATAATGCACAATCGTTACTGCGTATAAGAGACTAAATTTAGAACCTACAGGGAAGAAATGTATAAAACTGAGACAACAGAATACAGCAGGCAGTAAAACAATGAACACCAGTTTCTCGCTAGCGAGCTTGTAAGTAGGTAGTAACTTATCGCTCCGAACGCTAATCATCAACTGACGACGCCAACGCGCGATCGCCGCTTTTATACTTAGTCCTAGACTCGATCTCAAATATTCTCGAAAATACTCGAGTCGGCACCTTTGATAAACAAAAAGCAAAAATAAAAACAGAAATTTAAAAATAGCGTTGTAAACAATATCGACTTTATCCTTTGAAGTTAGAGACGAAAGTCGCTAGTTGACAACTATAGCGTCTAATTCAGAGGCGGCTTTTATCAAAGAGACTGAGCGCTTACAAGTATACTACCCGCTCGTTTTAAGTTTGCCGCTGGCGATAGGTATGAGTCTATGACGTTCGAAATTTTTTATTTAATTGTAACAATAAAAATTGTGTACGTTAGATATTTGGGTAAAACTATGACACATTATAAGTTTTGTTGTCACGTGGGGGAGGGTACGCGCATTCCACAGACCGGCAAACTTAGAGCGAACGCGTTGTACAAGTATAAAATTGTTGAGACCAAACTTATGAGATATTGTACCAGCTAATGTAACACAAGCTTATACAAATACAAATAAATAAATAAATAACATTCATAGCGTTTTGTCTCCGCGCGGCCGCGGAGTCCGCACAGCCGCGGAGCGACCAGAGAGAGGTGTTTTGATTTTTTTATTTCTAAATTCTTGCGGAACCCCGACAGAGGTATCACGGAACCCTAGGGTTCCGCGGAACACACTTAGAGTATAGCTGCCCTAGATTGTCCCTGCGGCAGGCATATCAGTAGGCGCTTTAAGTATTAAAATTCTTATAAATGTTAATTTCAGTATCAATTTCGGTATTAACATACTCAATTTTCAGGTTCGACATATTCTACAATTAGTGGCGGATAACACAGGATTCTTAGTGGAAGATCGATTATTTAAACTCATTGAGAAGTATCAACTATCTGCAAGAAACCTTTGCACTTTGGACGCTATATTTATGGTTAGTTACAGTCTATTTAATGTATATGTTGCAGGCAATTTGTATGATTCCGCGTTTTACAAACTAAACGGCGTCGTCCGTTAAAAAAGCTCGCTGTTTTAAAATATGCCAAAGTCAAAATGTGCCTTGTCACTTTATAATATGCTACAAAATTTGATAGACAATTCACCCGTCACGCCGTTTACAAAATGCCGCGGCAAATCGAAGTATTTATAGGTTAACCGCTTAATTGAGACGATTTCTTACTACGTGGCGCCGCTAATGAAAACAAAACTAGAAAAATGGCGCCGGGTAGTGGTTTTATGACACAGAAAAATATTGAAAACAGTGCAAATTTTATGTGTTCAAAGAACTTTTCACAAAAAAGGATTGTTTAAAGCCATTTTATGATAGTACCTAAATTAAGAAAATTTTACGATTCACAAATATGACGTACGCACGGTTACATTGACGCGTATACAGATTGGTCACTCAAACAACCAAGGGCGCCGCACGCTCGCAGATTGAAAGATCTTATGGTAGCCATACACTACGAGAAATCGTTACGATCAGACTGTACAGTTCGAACGGAACAGTTTATCGTACGTGGCGTATGGTAGCCATACACACTACGAGAAAATCGTACGTGGCGTACGTATAGGAAACTGTGCAGTTTTATAACATACACGCTACGATTTATCGGTACCGTTCGGACGGTACAGTCTAATCGTAACGATTTCTCGTAGTGTGTATGGCTACCATTAAACGCGCATGAATTTGTAAACAAGTGCAGATGTCATTGCAATTTTACATTTACTCCGCACTGCAAAATAGGGGTGTCCACTCTTAAAAAACATCGATGTATTTTTAGAATTTGATACATCGCAAGTATACATCGATGTCATTCGACGTATCGGATGAAAACATCGATGTATTTTAAACATCGAGTACTTTTTCTGAAATTTTATTACAAAACTCAACTTATGTCCAAAGTGACCCATCTCAAAAGAGGCCATCTTTGCATAGAAAAAAAAGAACTATTGAAGTTTATGAAAAGACCTTAATCCATAATTTTATTATAGTTTATATTATCATAGATATTAATAATGAGTAGGTAAAAGTAAATACAAGTAAAAGTCATGTGTCAGAAAAATCTGTATTATATTTTTACAAAAGATCAAATTAAAAAACACTAAATAACCCGAAAAATGTTTGCTAAGTCTGTCAAAAGAATATTAGAAACATATTTCAATATTAGTTTCTTTCACAAAACTAAAGATTATTAAATATTTTTAAACATAGAAACTCGTAGTTATTTTTTATTGTCACTGCAGTGACTCTTACGCAGTGCTGCCAACATTTTTTATTATAGTAATAAGTAAAATTTTAGTGGTCAAACTTAAGTTTTTTTTTACTGAGGTCAAACCAAAGAGGATATTATCACTACGTGGTCAAACTCTATTACCAATTCGATGTTTCTTTAACATCGATGCATCGAGTATATTGAAAGCTTTTCAAAACATCGGATCGATTCGATGTTTTTCATTGCAAACATCGATGTTTTCGATGCATTGATGTATAATGAATATCCCTACTGCAAAAGGCATTATATTAAAATGAACCGCACCACTCAACATCAAACCGCGGCGCTCTGGTTGAATATTCGCGGTTTTGGTTCGATAGCGTTTGTGACAATATCTTCTAATCACACAAAATTAGTCCTTTTCAACATTTATATAAATACCCACTTAAAGTTATGGTTGTACACTTTAAGGTAGCTAATACCGTTCCATTCGCTCAAATGGTTATATCCTTTCTCTAGGCTCTAGAAATACAAGCTGAAGAGGACATGGAACTCCTATGCAAAACTTTCTTGAATTACGCTTTTTGCCCGATATGTGTTGGTATGGAAATGGCGTCGGATCAGCTGGAAATGTCCTCCCAAGAGGATTGTCAAACCATTATGTCGCAACAAGCGCGAGGTAAGATATAACAGTATCTTTGCGATAAGATAGGCTATTATTTTCTTTTAACAAGATATCATTGGGATTTTTTTAATACCTACCTCGCGCTCATTGGCTATAATATTGATAATATTACCAATGCAAAAAGAGAACTAGGTATTTGAAAACCTTCGGCGGTCAGAAGTAACAATTGAAATCATAAGCTATAGCAATTAATTGAAAATGAAGTCATAAGCTATGTGATTTCATTTGCATTTGCGCAGAGGCTAAATCTGCAGCCCACCGGAGTGATACAATGACCTCACAGAATATCGGCGTGAAGCAGTTCTATGTGCCATTTCGTAGATTGAGTGAGGGTGTATACCGTAATATATACAGTATACTAGCCAGTGCTAATGACGTCATGAATCGACGCTATACTGGTGAATTGTTCCGAAATATACTGGCCAGTGCACTGACGTCATAAATCGTCGAAATATTAAAAATAGTGTGAATAAAGATTTTTTATTCACCTCATCAATTAAAAGGAATTCCTTTTGTTCGGATTCCTTTATTGTTCTTTAAATAAAAAAGAAATAAAATTTTAATGCTTTTTTTTTCTCACGCACGCTCGGTCATACGTCGTATTCGTTTTCCCGGTAAAAAAATATGGTAGCATACCAGTACAATATGGCGTCGAATTCGTGACGACATGCGCCATTACATCAGTATACTGATGTATATTTCGGAATACACCCTGAGACTGCCGGACCCCTCTCCCCCTCCATTTTTCTTTATAATGGCTAAACAGAATAATACCCCAGTATGGTAGCAGCTGCTTTCGTACCGGAGAATGCCCCTCTCGGCGTCTAGTAAGAATTTCTCGTCTGCTGCCTGATCCACGTGGATTTTTTTCTAGTAAATATTTTCCGTCTGCTGCCTTGTCGCCGTGAAATTTTTTCTAGTAAAAAAATCTTTAAAAACTACCTGATTGATATTTTTTTTTTTCATGTTTGTCGACGGTATAATTTCACGCTAACTTTTCATTGTACAGGCGAAAGAATGTCTATGAGGGGACGTGCAAGCATTGCAAGAAGTATTTCAGCGAGTACGTCGAGATCTATCCACATCGGCTTTAGGTAATTTTTACTATTACGTTAATTACCTCGAAAACATATTTCTTAATTTTTATTAATGGTGAGCTTATTGACAATTGCAGAGGAAACGAATTATCTCCTGCCGACCAGCAACTAATGGCGGAAGCAGATGAAATCATACAGAAATGTGGAGAGGGCCCAGGTAGGTAAATGACTTTGATTTCTGCAAAAAGTTGGTATCTTAATTAACTTTAAAAAACGTATACCATCTCGTGATTAGTTTCTTTGACAAAATTAATGTGGTTGATTTCATTAGGTACGACATCGGTGTAGCTCTCTTATGCCCTGACAGGGCATGGGAGACGGTCGCCTCCTTCTGCGAGAACGTTATCTAGCACGCCAGAGTAGCCCTCCGCAGCGGACGAGGGGCGGTACGGTGGGCACTAGGCCGCGTACTCAGCCCCCACGCGCGGGCCTACCTGCGCATGTCTGCGGGGTCCCCGTGATATCTGGAGAGACCCTTGCCGTGGAGCCCCGGCTAGGCCGGGAGGCTGCTAGGTGCGGAGACGCGGAAGAATCCCTAAACGGGGATCCCGCGGCTGCGCGCTAAGCAGCTTAGGCCGTATAGAAAGCCGAAAGCCGATCGGCGCTTATCGGCGCCGATCCTTCCTACATAAAGGAAGCAGATCAAGCAAAATGTCGGACTCAACGGACGATGATCTGGTTTTGTTAGTAGATGTGTATTTAAAAATGCGAAAAAAGCTATACATCTATAAATAGAGAAAGGAAACGTTTCGGAGAATACCATCATTTATTTGTAAAAAAATTGAAATTTGATGAACAAAGATTTTATACATATACAAGAATGATTCAAGAAACATTTTATTACATTTTGGATTTAGTGAAAAACCGTTTGATGAAAAATTGGTGCAATTGGCATAAACAACCAATCCTTCCAGAAGAAAGACTTGTTGTCACCATTCGGTTAGTACGAAACAAATAATTTTAGCGCTTAGTTAATAAAAGATAAAGTTATTAGATTTATAAAAAGATTATAACTTAGATTGATTTAATGTAAGGATAATAATTCAAATACAAATTATTTATTATTCGGACCAGCGCGTGTCCGCGCTTATCGGTGCCGATCGGCGCCGGTCCATAGAAAAAGGATCAGCGCCAATAGGCGCCGATAAGCGCCGATCGGCGCTGATCGGCGCCGATCGGCTTTCGGCTTTCTTTCTGTATACGGCCTTAGAGCAGTGGTTCTCAAACTTTTTAAATGACGGAACCCTTTTGGGAAGCAAAATACTTGATGGAACCCTACAATAAAACAATTATTTTTATAAGTGTATTCTATATTAATCAGCATAATAAAAGTACAATGTATCCGTTACTAATTATTATTTACTTCACCACTTGGTAAGGACAATAATAGAAAACATTAAAAAAGAAAAAATCTAACTAGTGGGAGGTATGAAACTGTTTTTTATTTTTCATCAATTGCTTGATATCAGGTTTGATGGAAGAAAGTTGGAGTCTCATATCAGCTTCGGCGTCCAGTCTATTGCGATATTTTGTTTTCGTGGCTGCGTAGGTAGAGAATCCTGTTTCGCACAAATATGTAGTTGGGAACGGGAGAAGAATATCCAGAGCCATTTGGCCAAGCATTGCATATTCATCTTGGATTCTGCACCAAAAATCATTAAGAGGCGTCGTTTTGAACAATGACTCCATACTTGTGTCTGATGACATTTCTAAAAGAGATTCATATATCTCATTTGACATGTTTTCAGGCTTTTCCAAGTTGGGTAAAAAAGGATTATGAATCCAGGAGTTCACTTTAATTTTTGTATTGTGTTCTTCGGGAAAATACTTTTCAAAAGATGCGCGCATCGAACTGAGATATTGGACCAATTCTTCAAACACATTATCTTCAAACATTTCTGAGTCGTTTTCGCTAACAAACTCAGTGAGTAACGTAAAACTTTCTATTTCTTTCTTACCAATGCAAATGATCCAAAAATCTAATTTTCTTTTAAAAGTAGTTATTTTATTATAGGCCTGAAACACTGTTGTCTGTTTACCTTGCAATGATAAATTTAATTCGTTAAGTTTTTGAAAGATATCCGCCATAAAAGACAATCGGAACAACCAAGTTTTATCATACAAACGGTCCTTCAAATTAAAAGAAGTATCTGCTGAAAGAAACATTTGTAACTCGGCTCTAAGTTCAAATAGCCTTGTTAAAGTTTTTCCCCGAGACAGCCATCGCACTTCTGTATGGAGCAGCAGTGTTTTATGTTTGCTGCCATAATCTTCACACAATAATGAGAACAATCGGGATTGTAGTGGTCGTGATTTGATAAAATTAATTATTTTTACCGCTTCATCCATAACTAATTTTAGATTAGACGGCATTTGCTTCATCGCAAGTGCTTGTCTATGCAGAATACAATGACTGGAACTACAATTAGGCGCTTTATTTTTCATTCGTGACACTGCTCCTGCTGTTTTACCTGTCATCGCCTTGGCCCCATCTGTACAAATGTCAATGCAATTGTTCCAACTGAGATTATGTTCTTCAAAAAATATATTTATTTTATTAAAAATTTCTTCCCCGGTAGTGTTTGTAAGCAGCGATGAACACATAAGCATGTCTTCTTCAAAAGAACTTTTATATGGATATCTCACAATAACCAGCAGGATAGCCAAACCAGCGACATCAGTCGACTCGTCCATTTGCAAAGCGAATCGTGTATTTTGTAGACGTGTAACTAGTTCTTGTTTGACGTAGCTTGCCAGATCATGGATTCGTCGTGAAACAGTATCGTTTGATAGCGGAACAGTAGAAAGATGCTTTGCAGATTTTTCATCAAGCATACATTTTGTTATGTCTAATACACATGGTTTTATTAATTTCTCAGCGATAGTGTGCGCTTCACCTGCTTGTGCAATGCGATAGCTAACTAAGTATGATGCCTCCGTGGCCTTTTCGTTGGTAGTTTGTGTTACATGCATCATATTTTTTTGACTTTCTAATAACTGATCTTTTTTGCGAACAAAAAATTCTTTATTCTTGTCTTTAGTCTCGGGGTGTACGGTTTCTAAATGTCGACGCAATTTGGCAGGTGCCATGGAACTATTAGGAAGCAGTTTACTACAGAGCATGCAGAGAGGTGAGCCGTTGGAATCAACAAATCCGAAACTGATATAAGATTCATCATACTTCCTTTTTTTCGTCTTTGAAACCGTCGAGCTTGACGTCGTGGCACTCGTGGCATCATCTTCTGGATCGGTGATTGCTAAATTCTCCGCGCGCATTGCTTTTGAACATTCAGCGTCATTAGAAGATGTTGTTGGAACACGTTTAACACCTTTAAGCCAACGTTCCATTCTTCTTTATTTATAATGTTACAAGTCAGGATAGTGGGGTTTAAATAATGCACAATCGTTACTGCGTATAAGAGACTAAATTTAGAACCTACAGGGAAGAAATGTATAAAACTGAGACAACAGAATACAGCAGGCAGTAAAACAATGAACACCAGTTTCTCGCTAGCGAGCTTGTAAGTAGGTAGTAACTTATCGCTCCGAACTAGGCATGCGTCCGATATATCAAAACGAATCCAAAATCCGATTTCAAACACAAATCGATACCGAACGATTTCTCAACAAGAAAATCCGATTTCAGAAATCTAACCGAACCAAAACGCTAGCGATCTAATACCACCACAAGTATCCAAATGTAAATCGGATTCGAAATTCGTGCTTTCGTTTTCGGAAGTCCGATTTCGTGCTCGGAAGTCCGATTTCGGTTTGCTGTTTACGTAAATCTATTGTTCTTCTCTAAGGCGGGATTATTTATTACTGAAAAAGATGTCGTCTAAAAACATCAAAAGTCGAGCAACTGACATTTTTTGAACGCCTGAAGTAATTAGGTTGGATTTTGTAAATGGTTTGAAAAATAATAAAAACAAACAGAAAAACAAAAAAAAATACTAAAAAAATATGTAAAGAAATCATTGTATATAAGCCGATTTTTAAATGCGCCGCAAAAGTTTTACTTTTAACCGTAAAGATAACTTTTCTGTTAGTCCTAAGCCACAGAATATATACTCTTGCCTAAGCCTAGATTTAAAGCATAAAGGAAAATCGTGCAAATCTACGAGTATCCTTGCTTCGTACAATTAATTGTTTGTGATTGTCGTTAGCTAATAAAACCAAATCATAACACAAACTAGTGAATTGGCTAAGTTCGGCACATCTGAAATCGGATATCTAAAAACGGATTTTAAAATCGATTTTGAAATCTGAAATCCGATAAATATCCGTTTGCGTTCAAAACCAAAAACGCCCATGTCTACTCCGAACGCTAATCATCAACTGACGACGCCAACGCGCGATCGCCGCTTTTATACTTAGTCCTAGACTCGATCTCAAATATTCTCGAAAATACTCGAGTCGGCACCTTTGATAAACAAAAAGCAAAAATAAAAACAGAAATTTAAAAATAGCGTTGTAAACAATATCGACTTTATCCTTTGAAGTTAGAGACGAAAGTCGCTAGTTGACAACTATAGCGTCTAATTCAGAGGCGGCTTTTATCAAAGAGACTGAGCGCTTACAAGTATACTACCCGCTCGTTTTAAGTTTGCCGCTGGCGATAGGTATGAGTGTATGACGTTCGAAATTTTTTATTTAATTGTAACAATAAAAATTGTGTACGTTAGATATTTGGGTAAAACTATGACACATTATAAGTTTTGTTGTCACGTGGGGGAGGGTACGCGCATTCCACAGACCGGCAAACTTAGAGCGAACGCGTTGTACAAGTATAAAATTGTTGAGACCAAACTTATGAGATATTGTACCAGCTAATGTAACACAAGCTTATACAAATACAAATAAATAAATAAATAACATTCATAGCGTTTTGTCTCCGCGCGGCCGCGGAGTCCGCACAGCCGCGGAGCGACCAGAGAGAGGTGTTTTGATTTTTTTATTTCTAAATTCTTGCGGAACCCCGACAGAGGTATCACGGAACCCTAGGGTTCCGCGGAACACACTTAGAGTATAGCTGCCTTAGAGGGTATTCGCAGGACTTTTTTAGCGGATATTATACCGTAAAGCGCCCGTAAGAGTTGCGGGGTCCTCGGTGGGCAGCCACGGGGGGGGGTTCGTAAGACTTGCGGGAGCCAGGTGTGAGGTCCGTTCGGCGGTGTGCCTCTTAAAGGCGCCGTCGTCTGAAAAAAGATTTTTTACCTGCGTAAAGGTACGACATCGGTGTAGTCTATATTTTTTTTAAGACAAGCAAAAAAATAGCTAGAATTGGTAATTCTATGGCCAGAACTCCACGCACGAATGTTTCACAGCTCCCTAGCGCGGATGCGAGCTGAGAGACATTTAAGAAATAGGTATTTGGAAATACTATTGTTGTCACGCATTGGCAAATACCGTGTGATAAAAGAAGTAATTAAAAATAAATGGTGTACTACAATAAAGTGTATTAAAATAATACACTTTATTGAAGTACACCGCACAGGATACAAAAAAAAACATGACAATCAGAATGTACGCAATATAGGCAGCCTTATTGCTAGGAAGGTATTATCTCTTCCAAGCAATCCATACTAGAGAAGTAAATTAATAGGAAGGACATAGAGGAGGGGTGTGACAGTTACAGTAAATAATAATAAGGAAAAAAGATATTTTAGGTTTGAAACGTAAGAGAGAAAGGAAAAGTTACACTTCAAGGTTGGGACAAGAAATAACTTCGAGCAGATTGCGAGCCTTTCGAATGTTTTCCGGTAACGAAATCCATAGACGTACCTAATGCAGAGAGAAAGAATAGGTAAGGAAATCGATTGTTTGATGTGGAATTACTTGATTATGTTTCAGTGGCCTCGTTATCAGCCGGCGTCGTTGTGCCGGATATGACAGGACCTCGTTCCTTACGCGCAGGCACGCGTGGTGTCACCGTCTCCTCGCGACCAGAGCTGTCCTCTCGCAAGGAAAACCCCTTCCTTTGCCCTGGTTAGTAGAGTCGTATATTCGAAAGATGCCAGAGTACAATCATGCCAGAATGGGGCTCTTCTGGCATGATTCTATAAGCCTAAATTTAAATTTGACTAGAATGTATCCTTGTTTATACTCTTTACAGAATGAAAAGGAGAATCTGTTGTGAAAGGAGATTGCTCAGCTTCCATACATGTTTGGCCTAAAGACCAATAATCATGAAAAATTGTTTCCTAGATTCGAAATTATATATCATTTACTGTAGAAACGAATATTATTGACGGACACCCCTGAGCACTTCTATAAACCATATACACTGAACATATTAAAATAATAAAAAACAAATAAGTTATATAGTAAACTAGAGAAATCAAGCCAAGTACCGAAATTATGGATTAGATTCAGGTATATAGAGCATGTAGATTAACAGATAGTTGCCTGTTTTTAAAGTAAGAGTAACTTTTAAAATCAGGTGTCATCTATGCATTTCCGGTTATAATAAGGTACTCTGTGACAGAAACTGTGTGATGATCTTAGACGAAGGTGATGATTGTGAATGAGCCACAGATTAGAGAGAATTTTTAAACTCTCGTTAACCAAAGAAAGCTAAGAGATTTAGGTTATATAGCCATATATTCAGTAGCTTCATTATTTTTGTTATGTTTTTAATATAACCGTATTTTAGATTTTTAGTGTATCACACCTTATAATTTTATTTATTTATTAATTTATAGTCAGGCAATGTAGGCCCATAGATAGATACCTTAAAGTCTAACATATATACAGATTAAAATGTGTTTATGGAGGAGTTTGGCGAAAAATGTATGGCAATAGACTTTATGATAGCGCCTACCATCTATAATAATTGTCTGAGCACATTTGCATCTAGTGAAAATGATAAAAATGATTTATTTTATCGATCTTTACAAAATAGATTTGTTTTTATGTTATATATACAACTTCGATCAGTCTTTGGCTGAATGTTACTACACCCATAGCCATTAAAAATTATTCGTATGTTTTCCAAACCGGTAAAATTAAAAGTCCTTTTTAATGTAAATACACTTCTGGACACATCTATTGGCCCACCTTAGAGTTTAGGTTTCGATGGCCCCTACCGAAATATGATTGCTAGATTGAACAAAAACTGTTGATGCAGTTTTAAACCTGATACATTTTACCATCTTTTTCGACCGTATTGTTTTAAATTTGAATTCAGAATACCATACGACATGGAGCTACGCCTAACAAGTCGGATATGCGCCTTGTAATAGGCAATTGATTTTTAAATAAAAAACATGTTTTATCAAATAAAGGTTTAATTCTACCACAGCTCTCATACGATTAGGCATAGAGTTTATCAACCGCTCTATGAAATTTTGAGGGATCATCTCCAATTCCTCTTCTATGGCAGTTTTCAACTCCTGCATCGTCTGGGCAACTGGCTGACGAGCCCTAACACGTCTTTTTAGCTCGTCCCACATGTGCTCAATGGGGTTCATGTCTGGGCTTCTGGCTGGCCAGTCCATAACTGTGATATTCACATCCCGAAGATATTCCCTGACGATGCCGGCCGCATGGGCTCTTGCATTATCATGCATAAAAAGGAAATTTGGGCCCACATAGTCCGCGTATGGTATCACGTGAGGTTCTAAGCACTCACGAATGTACATTTCAGCATTTAATGTTGGCAGCCGTGGTCCTGTAACAACCTCAAGTTGAGTTTTGCCGCTCGCGGATATACCGCCCCAGACAGTCCATGAACCACCGCCATAAGCAACCCTCTCTTCAAAGCAGCATTGTGCGAAACGCTCTCCCTTACGTCGGTAGACCTTCTTCCTTCCATCATTGCCATGTAACACAATTTTAGACTCATCAGAAAAGAGTACACGGCTCCAATCTTGCTGTGTCCAATTTAAATGACTGCGTGCGAAATGAAGGCGCGCTGTTCGGTGGGCTCGTGTTAGTTTGGGCCCATTAGCTGGCTTGTGTGGTACCATATCGCGTTCTTTTAACCTTCTCCGAACAGTTCGAGCGCTCACAGATACTCCGTGGAAGTCGCGAATTTGTTTTTGTATCTCAATGGAGGTAAGGTGACGATTTCTCAAGCTGGTCGTCACGATGAATCGATTCTGCCTTTCAGTTGTGACCCGAGATCGTGGCCTTCCTTGGCGACGAACAAAGCCGCCAGTCTCTAGGTACCTCCGATAAACATTTCGGACCGCAGATCGACTTAAATTAAGTTGAGCACTCACGTTTCTTTGGCTGTGTCCGGCCTGAATAAGTGTCACAGCTTGGGCGGCGACTTCAGGTGAAGTATCCATAGATTATTGATAGAATCTCACCTTAATGTTAAGAATAAGTAATGTTTGTTGCAAAACCAAAGGTATCAATCACTTTTTCAAGAATTAAATCCAAGTAAACCAATAAAACCAAGTTTTCTTAGTATTCGATTGTTTGATATCAACAAACAGGCTCCAAATTGTCTTTTGTTTCTTTAAATTCTGTGTTCGAAATTCAAAAAAGGACTATTGAATGAAATTGTGAATGTGCCAGATTCAAAACTGCATAAAAACTTTTTGCTCGACCTAATATAAAATTTTAGCTAGGACCAAACGAAACTGAAAATACAAGGTGGGCCAATAGATGTGTCCAGAAGTGTATATTATACAAAGGTGTCCGTTGAAATCTAATGACTGTAAATTAAATTATAAATTACGCCAAGAATTACCGTGTATATCAATATTTTTTGTGCGTTTGGGCCAATTTGAGCAATCTCCTAAGTTTAGAGGATCACGCCAGAATTCCATTTAAATGTAAGTATTTTTTTTATATATAGCCAGGTAGGCAATGACTCTACCCCACCTGATGTTCAGTAGTGATAAAGTCCAAACGCGAAGATAGCTGGTACAGCAGGTAATAACTGCCACACCCACCATCCTCATCTTGTGAGCATGCAAAGATGCTTCTTTACGCCGCTCTTAAAGGACCTCAGATTGTAGGAAGGAGGGAACACCTGCGCGGGATAAGAATTCCACTTACGAATAGTACGACAAAGAAACGAGTTACCAAATTTCTTTGTTCGTGTAGGAATATTTCGGTGGCAACGTAGGTCAGCGAGCGTGGTCCTCTGAAGAAAAGGTGATGGAGGTATAAGGGAGAATAACTTCTCAGAACACTCGCCGTGATATAGTCGGTAGAATGCGCTTAATGATGCATGGCATATGCCATGCGTTTTGCGGAAAATTGATCGAAAACAATTCATCGAATTACAATTCTTCGAACACAATTCATCGAAAAAACAATTCGTCGAAAAACAATTCTTCGAACGGTAATTCCAAAAAAAAAATGAAAATTTAGCAGGAGGGAGGCTAAAACGAGGTGGGGAAAGGGGAAAAAGTATGAAAAAAAAAACGTTGCACGTACAAAAGTGTCGTTTCTGGCGCTTCGCCGGCCGCTGCCGCGGCACGCTCGCTCCGCTCGCTCGGCTCGCGCGTTTTTGGTCATCATACTAACCTAACCTAACCTAATGAACTCTTTAGACTTTATTCATTGGAGATTGGAGCCCCCCTTGCGGGGGCTGCGCCCCCGCCCCACTTCGGTTCTGTCACTAATAATATGAAATATAAAAAGCATGAAATTCTACACATTAATTTATTTTGTATACATGTTTTATGGCATTCATTGTTTCTAAAAACGCGTCTTTTTTATATTTAATTATGTTTCTGCGCCACAAATATTCTACAATCGAATCTGCAAAATCGTGCGGATGGTTATAATTATCTTTTCTGAAATATCTTTTGACAGTCCTCCACTGGGACTCGATCCTCTGCGTGTGAGTACCGTCTGGGGCAATAAATGGGTTGTCTGGATCAGAATGGTTTACTTTTTTGTTTTTCGGGGAATTACCGTTCGAAGAATTGTTGTTCGACGAATTATTTTTTCGATGAATTGTGTTCGAAGAATTGTAATTCGATGAATTGTTTTCGATGATTTTTCCGGTGAGGATGCCATGCATCATTAAGCGCATTCTACCGCGATATGGATCGCGGCGTCATTGTAGAGACTCGAGTTTGTTAGTTACTTCTTCATCGCCAATGATTCGGACAGCACGCCGCTTTAACCTATCCAAGGCATCGAGTAAGTACTTAGCGGAGCCACCATCCCAGAAGTGCGAGCATATTCCACGCAGGACCGCACTTGCGTTTTGTACAACAAGCACATTTGATCAAGCTTGAAAAAACGCCGAACCTTGTTCAGGACTCCGATTTTGCGTAACGCTGATTGATCACGGTTTCGATGTAGTCCTTTGGATTCAGGTCTGAGCGAACTTCCATACCGAGCATTATTTAAGTGATAAATATAGGGTTGTTTTGTATTATTTTGTCAAAAATGCTTAAATCGATGTCGTATTTTTTTATTACCTACACTACAATTTATAAGAATATATAATGCGATTCAAATAAGAATAGGAAAGCCAATGACCTCCATCAGTGAAATGTCGCTTTGAAAGTACGGTTTGCAAAAAAATCTCGGAACACTTTTTTAGCACTCAGCTGATTCTAGTATAAAAACCAAAATTTTTTAAACAAATAATAACAAATGTTGATAATTAATATTAGTTGTTTTTGTTTCATTTATTGAGCCATGGTTATGAATGGTTGATAACCTAAATAGTCAACCAAATGTCAGTTTAAGTTGCGTTCAAAAACTCGATTTAAAACTTTCGTTTACATATAGGCTGCATGTTCGCATGTGACCTGCATAACTACATAACTTCTCCGGCGATAATGTAGAGATGAGCGAAATTATTTATAAGCTAGATTCTGATTAATGTTTTTTTAACACAGTCCTAATAAAGAAATACTATTAAAAATCGGTTGTGTTCTTTCTCAACCTTAGTAAATTAATTTTATTCAAAAATCTGATGTTTTGTCTCACTTAATCTTAGTAAATAAGTTTAATAAAACTATTATATATACTATTGAATAAAATAGCAAAATTGTTTTGCTCACTCTACCTATTTGGTTTGAATTGACAGCTATGACGTCAAAATATGGCGCCCAGTCGGTCCTATTCTTACTTGAATCGCATTATACCATATATTATTGTTTCAGTGGGCCACTGCTTAGAAATTGAGCCAATGCAAGTTTTAACAGCTCTAGGAGAATTTATATCGGTTTTTGTACCACCTGAAAAGAAGAAATTGTATGATTTGTTGTAAGTATTTCATTAATATTGTAAGTTGTGTAAATAACTTTGTTTGTTTCTATGTTTTTCTCTCACGTCTATTCGCTATTCACAGGGATAGCGTTAAACCACCAGACTTCGGTACCCCCTCACGTAAACTTAAATCAGAAGAAATAGTGCAGTATTGGTCCCAGTGGACGAATATATTCCCACCAGAAAAAGACCGCTTTTGGGACGGCCTTTTGACTGGATTAAATAATTACTTACCAACATTACAAGGTAATTTAACAAAAATGTTACCTCTACTAATCTACTATAGACCAATTTTGATTTGGGAACTAACTAGGCACATAAGTTTATTATAAAACTAGTGGGCAATGAGCAAAATATTACATGATATCTTTCAAGGGAGAAATTGGCAGCAGAATATTTTAGTAAATAGAGCGCCTGCTTAGTGTTAGCATTCCCCGGACCTAAAAATATTATCCGAATCACAGTACCTACCTATCTTGTTTTTTTTTTCCTTCAATGAAGTTAGAACTTCCAATGGGTAGGAGAATGGCTTCGGGGGACTAGACATGATTGAATGACGCCGACAACATGATAGTGGGCCTGATTCAGACACGAATCTCTTAACTTCAAAGTTAATTGTATGTACAAGAATGTATCCTTTTCATACTTGAATGGAATGAAATGGAGAGACTTACTGTCAAAAGTTGAAATTTTAGAGAATCATGCCAAAATCAGGCTCAGTTTATGGTTAAGTTGTGGAATAACATGATTTTACTGAATAAAATCTAAACTATATTTAGAACGGGAACGTCTTCACGACGAGGTTGTGGTGCTGCGGCGCCGCAACGCTGCTCTTCGTCGTTTGGTGCGCGGCGCTCTCCCGGAGCTGCCACGGCCGCAGCCGAAGTACTTGCGTCCCTATCCACGCGCTTTCACCGCGCCATTCCCTGACGAAGCGCCAGAACCATATGCCAGACTACCACCAATATAACACGAAAGTCTATACTATCAATGTTGTTTTATTTATTCTTAGATTTCTAAAGATTAATTCGCGTCTAGACTCTCCCTACTGCCATTTCACCGCCTACTGATGATCTCCGTGGCCGTGTAGTATGTACGCTGGGTTTCATGTCGCTTAATCGTGTGATCTCGGGTTCGAATCCCGGTGGGGCAAATGTTAGTATGATGAAAATGAGCAATTGTACCAAGTCATGGATGTTTATATAGTCGTGGATAGTGCAAATCCACGTAACTTGCATTGGATAATTCCGCGTATGATAATATAAATGTATGAATGTATGATAAAAGTAGCCAAATCAAGATTTCGCAAGCATTGTACCCAAGATCCTGATTGGCAGCGACCTTTTTGATAAGTGTTCCATAAAGCAGCGCGCGCGCACATTTTCTTTCTCTTATAAATAGTAAATGTTAAATGTATGTGTATATACATGTATACAGGTTGGTCAAAAAGTCGTGGATCAAACGAAACAGGGGGATAAAGAAGGTTATTTCCAACAAAAAATCTTTCTACAGCATGACCATATAACTTCATTGCACGAAAAATTATGAATATTTTTGTTTTTTTCAATGAATCTACTGAGTTTTTTTACAATTTAATCAATAAAAAAAGAAATTGATTAAACACAATAAAACAAAAGGTGTTTTATTATGACCGGATTATGTATCAATACTACAAAAATTGTATTGGAGCTCTCGGTACCAAATTTAACGAGCAATAAAGGACATTGCTCGTTCCCCATACATTGAATGCCCTAGAACGCCCAGCAATGAGAAAATGCTAGTTGTGTTCGGAATCATTCATAAACTCTAAATAAGCATTTGTTGAGATACGGACAACTTGAGGAACCGTGGCCTACTACAGAATGTATTAGATTTTGAGGTTATAATTATTATACTTAATCATAAAAGATGTACACTTTATATATTCTGAATAGATTTAGTGTTTAACTCTATGTAAGCACTTAAATAATATGCATTAAATGAACATAAAATGCAATTAATAATAAAAATAATAAATGCTTATATTCATATTGATTTATGAGTGTTTTCAGTTGGCACCTATGATACCTATACCTACCTGTAGTAAGTAATGATAGATTTCTTATCAAATGAAATGTTCAGTCTTTCCATTTACCTGTTCCTATAGTTTACTATCGGTAATTAGGTATGTATCTGGTTATCATTATGATTTTCATAAAAATAAACAGATATTACATGGGATGGGAGTATAAACTATCTTTAGATAATTTCAGAAATAATCTTTTCATAAATATAATATAAATACTAGTAATAAGTATTATTAACTAAGGTACCTTGTTCTATTTTTATGTTGATAAATACCTATGGTCGCCTATATTGCATTACTAAGGTAAACAATCTTGGCACAACTTTTTAACAGAATCACCCATTTAATAATAAAATATTAACGAAGCCAATAAACTATTGAAATAAATCGTTATTATAGACTGAAACCTATTGAATCCAGTTATCAGTTGATTTTTATTGCTGTATTTTCAATAAAAAGGAGTGTCAAGTTGGATGAACAGACTGTAGTATCTAGTAACAGAACTTTTATTTTTTAAACAGATTGTCCGTTTACTATGATTAATTGCTAATAAGTTAAAAAAATAATAGAAAAATAATAGTGAAGGACATTCTTTTGGGCATGCTAGGGCCGATTTCGTCGATGTCCTTTTTTTTCGTAAATTTTGAAGCGTTACAAAGAATTACTTCTCACTTTAGGAGCACCATGTGAAAAAAATGTATTACAGAAAAGTGACTCTGTATTAAAAAAACTTGCTGATTTAATGCTGATTCAAATGAGGTACAACACTTTACTGTGTGACCTTTAGTTTTGGTTTTATGGTTCGTTTTTTCATATCAAGGTGCAAATTTCATTAAATTAACCTTATTCAAATAATTTACTAGTTGATCATAAACAGCTAGTTTTTTATACGTTGGAACGCTAGAAATGTTCTGTTCTTGTCACACTTAGGATTTACTAACCATTTAATCCTTTGTCAAAAATTGAGAACAGGGAGACCAGTGGTACGATTTGACAATGAAGAGCAAATACTGAGACAGTTAAGAATGAACCCTGGTATTAGCCAACGCCAACGAAATCTCGGGATCCCACGATCGACGGTGCAGCTTATTATTAAAAGAAAAAAATACCACGGTTACCACGTGCAAAGGGTATAAGCTTTACAGCCCTCTGATTATGGACCTAGAATGGTATTTTGCAGAGAGATGCTTAGACGACACAGAGAGGATCCGCAGTTCTAGAACAAAATTTTATGGACTGATGAGTCAAATTTTAGAAGAATAGGAATTTTTAATATCCGCAATTTACACTTTCACTCAAGAGTGACCCACATATCATCAGAAATGATCGATTCAAGCATTTGTTTGGTATAAACATGTGGGCTGGAATAATTGACCAGAAGCCTGTGCTACATGAAGTGCCACCAAGGCTGAATGGTGCTCTGTATTTGAATTTTTTACAGAATAATTGAACCAAATACTCAACGAAGCTGAGATTCCTGAAGATAGAGTGGCAGAAATGTGGCTGCAACAAGATGGCGCCCTGCCTCATTATGCTCGAGCAGTTCGAGGACATTTGAACGAGCGCTTCCCTAACCGGTGGATTGGTCGAGGCGGACCTATTGCATGACCACCCTGGTCGCCCGACCTTACCTCAATAGACTTTTTTTTTGGGGCTATTTCAAAGAAATAGTGTATCAAGGAGAGAATAACACCGAACAAGAACTACGACAAAAGCTCGAGTTCGCTAGGTTACAAATTGTTATAACAGAGATGCATTCCGCCGATTACGTGCGAATTTTATTAGGCGGTGCTTAATGTGCATTATGGTCAGAGGTAGGAACTTTGAACATTTAATGTAAACATTTTAATTGTAATAAAATTACTAAGTCATAATTGTTCTTTTTATTTCATGATGGCTTCTGAAATTACTACATAGTATGTATGAGCAAGAATCTAAATTTTCCTTTCAATTTATCATTTTATAAATTTGCACCTTGACATGAAAAAACGACCATAAAACCAAAACTAAAGGTCACGCAGTAAAGTGTTGTACCTCATTTGAATCAGCATTAAATCAGCAAGTTTTTTTAATACAGGGTCACTTTTCTGTAATACATTTTTTTTTCACATGGTGCTCCTAAAGTGAGAAGTAATTCTTTGTAACGCGTCAAAATTTACGAAAAAAAATTCATTGCTCGTTAAATTTGGTACCGAGAGCTCCAATACAATTTTTGTAGTATTGATACATAATCCGGTCATAATACAACACCTTTTGTTTTATTGTGTTTAATCAATTTATTTTTTTATTGATTAAATTGTAAAAAAGCTCGGTAGATTCATTGAAAAAAACAAAAATATTTATAACTTTTCGTGCAATGAAGTTATTAGTACAGTCAATCTGTAGGTTGAGTGGTGAAAAAAAAACCTAAAGGGTAAGTCTTGTTTTTTCTGTTGCCAAATGACGTCAGTAAGCCACCTTGGCGATGGGCATGTTCAACTCGTAGGCGTTTTTTGAAAAACTCAAAAAAACCGTCAAAAATTTTTTGAAACGCATTTTTCTTGTTTTGTATGCATTTTAGAAACTTTTTTTTTGACCATAATTGTAGAGGGCGTTGAGTACTACAATTTATGTCATTGTTGCAATCTCGTACAACAAAAAATGCGCATTGTAGGTGGCGCTAAAGTCTCAAACAAAGGGTTTTTTCACTTTTTCTCCCTGAAAATATCATTTTAATGGAAAACTTTAAATGGCAAAGTTGTTTCGTACATAATTACCAACAACTTTTGTATAAACAATTTTTTTGTATTACTTACCGTTTTCAAGTCATAAATTGCGCAGGTATGAAAAATCCAATAGAGCGGTTTTGGGCAGTTCCCGTACACATTTGCAGTGCACATTTCAATGTACGTTTTACTATTTTTTAATTTTTTTCATGATTGAAAAACAAAAACAAATGAAAAAAAAAATAGTTTTATTTTTATTTTTTTTCATGATTGAAAAAAAAACTAGCAAAAACGTACATTGAAATGTGCACTGCAAATGTGTACGTGAACTGCCTAAAACCGCTCTATTGGATTTTTCATACCTGCGCAATTTATAACTTGAAAACGGTAAATAATACAAAAAAATTGTTTATACAAAAGTTGTTGGTAATTATGTACGAAACAACTTTGCCATTTAAAGTTTTCCATTAAAATGATATTTTCAGGGTGAAAAAGTGAAAAAACACTTTTTTGAGACTTTAGCGCCACCTACAATGCGCATTTTTTGTTGTACGAGATTGCAACAATGACATAAATTGTAGCACTCAATGCCCTCTACAATTATGGTCGAAAAAAAAGTTTCTAAAATGCATACAAAACAAGAAAAATGCGTTTCAAAAAAATGTTGATGGTTTTTTTGAGTTTTTCAAAAAACGCCTACGAGTTGAACATGCCCATCGCCAAGGTGGCTTACTGACGTCATTTGGCAACAGAAAAAACAAGGCTTACCCTTTAGGTTTTTTTTTCACTCAAACGATATTTTTTTCGACAGATTGACTGTACTATATGGCCATGCTGTAGAAAGATTTTTTGTTGGAAATAACCTTTTTTATCTCCCTGTTTCGTTTGATCCACGACTTTTTGACCACCCTGTATATTGTACACATATATAAAGGCTGTTTCTTTCAGGGCGTCAAGCCAGTGCGAGTTGATAGCAGAGAACCTATCAATTTAACCCCCATGTACGTTCTACGATTTTTCAACTTGGAAGATGTATAATAACTTTTTTTGGGTCGACTTTTTTTCTATATTTTTTTAACAGTATGCCCATTGTTTGTAGTTTTATATGTAAAATAATCTCTTTCCTTATTTTAACCTAAGATATACCCTCATCAGCCTATTAATGTCCCCACTGCTGGGGCACAGGCCTTCCCTATGGATGGAATAGGGAGATTGGGCCGTGACCCACCACGCGGGCCCAGTGCGGATTGGTGGGTGCTAACGACTGCAGATGCAGCCGGGACCAACGGCTTAACGTGCCTTCCGAAGCATGGAAGAGCTCGAGATAGTAAATTTATGGTCTCCCATCCAATGACCGACCACTGCGAAAGTTGCTTAACTTCAACGATCGCAGCTGAACGCGCTAACCAGTTGCGCCCTCGAGCTCCTTGTCTTGTACGTTGTTTTAATAAAAAAATAACTCAGCTTCCTGAAATTACTTAAAGTTGCTCAAAAAAGGCTTGAAAGTTGGAACTTTAGTTTTTAGTAGGATTTACTCAAACTTCAATTTAAAAATACAAAAAGGAGTTTCCATAGCTTCTGGTCAAAATTAAAAACTCTGCATGCTTCTAAACTACCAAAAATCATAAAAAACAGCCTATTTTTGTTGTAATTGGCCTTCGAAGGCGGATAGGCTAAAAATCATTGAAACATGATTAAAACATTAAAAATATTTTATCTACTCTTTATCATTCTTGTGGTAAATTAAACTTAAAAATGTAATATCAAATTAAATTTAATTGAAATTCCTGTAAAATAGCTTTAGCATGTGTAATTTTACAATAATTTTGGTTTCACCACTAAGGCAGTATACAGAAAGAAAGGCGAAAGGCGCTTATCGGCGCCTATTGGCGCTGATCCTTTTCCTATGGACCGGCGCCGATCGGCGCTGATCGGCGCCGATATGCGCCGACACGCGCTGGTTCGAATAATAAATAATTTGTATTTGAATTATTATCCTTAGATTAAATCAATCTAAGTTATAATCTTTTTATAAATCTTAATAACTTTATCTTTTATTAACTAAGCGCTAAAATTTTTTATTTCGTACTTACCGAATGGTGACAACAAGTCTTTCTTCTGGAAGGATTGGTTGTTTATGCCAATTGCACCAATTTTTCATCAAACGGTTTTTCACTAAATCCAAAATGTAATAAAATGTTTCTTGAATCATTCTTGTATATGTATAAAATCTTTGTTCATCGTATTTCCTTTTTTTTTACAAATAAATGATGGTATTCTCCGAAACGTTTCCGTTCTCTATTTATAGGATGTATAGCTTTTTTTCGCATTTTTAAATACACAGTGGTATCGATTCTGGCGTGATTCTCTAAACTTAAAACTAAATTTAACATCAGTCTCTCCTTGTCAATCTGCATAGAAAATGACAAGGATGCACTGTTGTCAAATTTAAGTTTAGCTTTAGAGAATCATGCCAGAATCGACATCATTTTCTAACAAAACAAGATCATCGTCCGATGAGTCCGACATTTTGCTTGATCTGCTTTAATCGGCTTCCTTTATGTAGGAAGGATCGGCGCTGATAAGCGCCGATCGGCTTTCGGCTTTCTTTCTGTATACGGCCTAAGAATTAAAATGCGGGCATTCCACAGGGGCCTTCGTGCGTGTTCATATGTCAAGACAGGGTTGCTATCTCAATTTTAAAGGCTTTGAATAGGGTAGAAGTATTTATTTTATTTATTTTCAGATAAAATTTTCCAAATAAGTTCTGTTTGGATAGTACGACATGTCCAAAACTGACGGTCAGAGTAAAAAGTTACAACCGGAGTGTAAGTACAGAACGTAACCTTTCAAAAGTCACTGTGATCTTTGTAAAAAAAGGGGTTTTTGGCGGGATTTCATCGAGTGCGGTTGGCGTCTTATTTTAATTATTCTTAAATTCGTTCATAGTGGATATTGTGAAATAAAATTGGTGTGGTTTTGTGTAACAACTGTCTGCGTAACTGAAGAATTAGTGGAATCGTTAAAATATATGCTGTTCCGGTCAAGAGGACGTGAGAATTTTATTGTAGTATTGACTACCTCACAGAAGCTTATCGAAAAAGCCAACTCGATACATTTCGTGCCAAACACTCCAAGAAACATTAGAATGCGTCACACCGACATTCTAATGTAAAAATAAAAAGAAGATAAATTTAATTAAAGACCAGGCTGTATGGGCATTGTTCCCTTTGCCTTCCCTAGAACGGGAGAACTTCAACAAAACAAAAAAAATCTTTGTAAAAAAACTGTGGGCTTTTTTGGCGGGATTTCATCGAGTGCGGTTGGCGTCTTATTTTAATTATTCTTAAATTCGTTCATAGTGGATATTGTGAAATAAAATTGGTGTGGTTTTGTGTAACAACTGTCTGCGTAACTGAAGAATTAGCGGAATCATTAAAATATACGCTATTCCGGTCAAATGGACGTGAGAATTTTATTGTAGTGTTGACTACCTCACAGAAGCTTATCGAAAAAGCCAACTCGATACATTTCGTGCCAAACACTCCAAGAAACATTAGAATGCGTCACACCGACATTCTAATGTAAAAATAAAAAGAAGATAAATTTAATTAAAGACCAGGCTGTATGGGCATTGTTCCCTTTGCCTTCCCTAAAACGGGAGAACTTCAACAAAAAAAAAAGAAATAAAAAAACTGTGGTCAATAGCAAGTCAAAAGTGGTCGTAAATTGAGCGGATGGAAGTGATTTTTTGATATAAAGCACCTGTTTCTATGCGTATTTCTATTACCTTATGTATTGTTTGAAATGTACTGTTTTAAAGGTTAGGTTTATGATTTGCACTGATTCAGGAAGACAAGGTTTATAAAATCAATAACAATACCGCAAAGTTGCTTCAGCTACTATTAGGTAATTTAGACAAAGTACGTATTTCTCATAAGTATACACGTCAAAACAATTTCCTTTAAAGATTATAGTGTTTTTTTTACTTTCAGATAACACAGTTCTTAACCTAAAATGTTTCGGATATTATTCCATCTTATTGGGGCACTACACTTTTGCTATGGATGTTATTATGATTTCACTTATGTTAGAATACCAAGTACATCAACAACAGTAACACCATTTGGTGGTAAACTAAAATATTTAACATTCATTAATGCAGTAAGTATTGTTATAATTTGTAAACAAGGTATTGAAGATGCTTGTAATAAGAACTAAAATGTTTGTTTATTTACAGATGTTGCAAACAGTGTACTTCTCAATAGCACTGTGCAATGACTTATTTGGAAATAATGAACCAACACCTTCAGACAAACCACTAATTAGACGGCTGAAGGATACTATTTTTAGTTCTCTTGCATTTCCTCTAGCAATGTTTGTAGGTATTACATTCTGGTGCATATATGCCATTGACCGTGAATTAATTCTACCAAGAAGTTTAGATCCTTATTTTCCACTTTGGCTAAATCATGTGATGCATTCTAACATAATGGTTTTTGTTTCAATTGAATTGTTCACAACATTTAGAATGTATCCACAAAAGAGAAGAGGCTTGTCAATACTTTGCATATTTATGTTGTGTTATGTAGTTTGGATTCATTTTATTTACTTTAAAACTGGGAGCTGGGTATATCCTATATTAGCAGTACTTAACTGGCCAGTAAGGATTTTGTTTTACCTTATTAGTCTTGGATTCACATGTAGTCTTTATACAGTAGGTGAAAACTTAAACAGATCCATGTGGTCTAAAGAAGTTGAAGAAACTGTCCGTTCTGGTAAGAAAAAGGCCAAATAAATTCTATTTTAATTTGAGTTAGGTACCTACAGTTGAATTAAGATTTGCCAGTATTTTAGCTCCTTTACCCATTATTGTAGAAAACATTTTTAAAAAATACTCAATCTATTTTTATTGTCAAAAATTTGCCAAAAGCATGTGTATATGTGTGGTAATGCATTTATTTTAATAACACAAGTTCAATGAAGCTTTAAAATGAAAGGCCTATAAACATTAATTATAAAGGGTTTTTGATTGTAAAATTTGAAGTTGGGGGTGGTGTTTGCTAAAATATAATTAATAATTCTGTGAATGTGACATTATTATACCTACTTTCAAGAGTTATAATTATAATAGTTGGATAATGTTTAAATGCTAAAATCATAAAAAATCAACAGTAATCAAAGAAACTACATACTTGAAGGTGAGAAATACATAGCTAACGTAATAGTAAATTACCATAAATTTTGAGAAATGGTTGTGATGCAAATTCATAGCAATAACATAGTGTAACTTCAGTATTAACAATCAAGGAGTTTTATTTAGCCAACATTATTTTAATTTATTAGCTAATATAGTTTTTTCTAGAGTCTAATAAATTAGTGCTTATTGTTATCTAATGTCAATCATTCCAGTGTTCATCTATTTGAAGTAATTTTTAATGCTTTATTCTATTTACTTATTTTATTTATATTGAGTTTCATTAGGAAATTATGCCAGAAATAATTTGTAATGTATTCTTAGATGACAAACTCAGTAAGTGGCCAGGAGTTTCCTATTTAATTTTCCCAATGTGCAGTGGTTACATTAGGTTTATTAATTTATTTATTAGCTTGAAATAGATACACTGTATATGAAATATTCGTGTTCATTGTGAAATTTGTTCTAGCTTTAGTATTTTGTAAGGTTGTTTGTTACAAAATACATAGTTATTTTACAATAAAACAAACAAGAATAATTTTAAGCATTTTTATTTGTTATATTTTTTCACTATAATCCACTTTAAGAGTGATAAAGCGAGACCATAAAAATTTAATAAGAATATTTACACAATGAGCATACATAAAACCAGTTTATAAAATATTTTATTCAAGGCTTCAAACAAGGATATCAAATAATGTATAACACTACTTAAACTCAATAACAAAACTTCACTCAGAAGCAATAAATTTATTGAAAGCCTCATTCAGGCTGTGAAGTTGTTAAAATTTTATTAAATCATGATTTCGTTTCACATTGCAGTCACACCCATAAAACATAAATAAATGTATAATTTATTCACTACTGACTCGCAATAAGATTTTATACGTTTTCGCAGATAAATATTTTTGTAGTCATATGAAATTAAAACAAATCTTCAAAGCTTACTTATTTAAGATGTTCACAAAATAACATATTACATTGAAAGCTTTTTTTTTCGAATCTATAAAGCCGGGTTCTCATTAGCAAGCTGTAACCGTAACATGCGTAAACGTCGGCTCGCTGCAAACCGCACACGTACCGCTCGCAGCAGTTTAGCGAAACACGTACACACTTTGCTTTTTGGTTACAGTGCATGTAAAGGTTACGGTTACAGCTCGTTAATGAGTACCGGCTTTAGAATATATTACAAAACATATATTAAGTACCTGCTTAAAGGTTTTTTTATATAGTAGTACAAAAATTTTATCTTCATATTTATGTACGAACGAACATATAAAACAGAAAGTTTCAGAAGAAAATTTCTTGCAATAAATCTCGAGGTAAACTTTACTGACTGAATTTAGGCTAAGTTCAGATGGTGGCGCGTCAAAGATTTATGACCAGTTTCAATAATCATAACAACAGTAAAAGGTAGGCCTACTCGAGCTTTGCTGCTAAGATATTTTCATTATTAAAACTATAATAACATCCGTTGCTAAGAATCAGAACCAGAGGTTATCGTCACCTTTTACTGGAGGTTGATTATTGAAACTGGCAGTTAGAAAGTCTAGACGCGCGATAGAATGTACGCGCGAGCATCTGAGCTATGGCGGTATATTAACTAGATTTTAAAAACATATGTTTATAAAAATAGCCTTAATTCAATAGGTAATAAGTTACTTATTACAATGGAGTAGTAACAGAATAAGAATCCCTGCTTCAGTATAGAATATATTTGATGTTTTGGCAACAAAAACTCTCCATACAACTTTGAACTATCTCCTTTGCGCCGTTTTGGGATATTTTATAAACGCTATAAATCAATATTTTTGTGTGGTGGTTTAGTACGTTTGCTGTTTATAAGTATTTGCACTGTCTATTTACTCGATTTATAAGTTTCACGTGTAACTCAAAATTCACGGTGCATACCATGCATCTTTAACAATAAAATACAATAAAAACTCTTCTTTCTATTTACGCCTTGATCTTTCACTATAATAATCTTGTAAAATTGATTAAAATAAAAAATAAGTAAGTACCTACGTTCTCTACCTACAATATACATTTTTGTTGATTATAAAATTATCACACATAATAATATTATAATATAAAAAAACAATATATTAATATTAAATAGGTACATGAATATTTTTATTATTTATGAACTATGTATACATTATTAATCGTAATATTATGTATTACCTACCAAAACATTGGATTACTATTAATCTTATTAATCTTACCCATCAATTAAAAACTTTACCTATATACATATTATGCTCCAGTTATTAATAACAATTACAATTGTCTGTGTTTGTCCTAACACAGCCATATTTTAAATTTTATTCTTCATTATGTTATATTAAGTTTTTATTATTATAACAGTTTAATCTTGGCATAAATTCTTGTTATTAACAAGAACACAACGAATGAAAATAAAATGATATGTCGTTTATATAACAATGACCGTTTCTATTGAGTTTGTATTCAGTATGTGGTATTCATACTAAAAATCGGAATCTTCGCATTTTATGGAAGTGCGCACACTGTGTACGAGGTGTGAATTAGTTGTACATAATACTTTCGTGTGGGTTCCTTTATTACTGTTCGGTTAGACGTTTGGAGTCCACATCTTGATACGACATTTCTGATTTGACCACTTCTACTTAAGAATATCTAATATGACTGTTATTGGATTCGATAATTTGGTTTGTGGTCTACTTAAAGTACAGTGTGCAAAAGGGGGAAAAATATATGTTCCAAACAAATATTTTTTTTAACAACTGTGGGTGTGTCGTTGATGTTGATGTTGATGTCGTGATAATTTTTGATATTACGAGTATGAGAACTGTTGTTTTGGTTTTGTACAAGACAGCCAGCCGACCCAATAGTTTTAGTAGTATTGATAGAAGCGACATGTAAATATTACTAAAAATTTGTAAATAAACAAGATGCGCATCATTCAATCACCATAGGTACACATACACACACAGTACTGTGCGAGACAGCATGATTGCCTCTCACTCATACAGTGCTCCTTGATAGACACACTATCGCGCTAACCTAGCGCTAAGTGCGAGCAAGCACAGCTTACGAATGTCGGGCCTACCATAGCTCGCTCTCTTTTCACAGACGCATTGTGCACAGACCGGCCCCAACCTCGCAGCTATCTACTCTATACGCCTTAGGCGTAGACATACACACAGAGAGTACGGAACTACGGATCTATGCAGCCTACAGATCTCCAACAGGTGTGTTTGTCGTGAAAGAGCTCCGCGAGCTTCTCCGCCCTTTACCCACTATCTTAGCCGGAGACTTGAACGCGAAGCACACCGCCTGGAACTCCAACACCATTAACCCAGCTGGCCGCAAACTTCACCAAGATGCAATAACGAATGACTACCTAGTGATGGGCCCAGACTAACCCACTCGTTACGACGCTAACGGAAATGGCGACATATTAGACGTCGTAATAGCGAGAGGCATTACAGATGGCATTTCGCAGGAAGTCAAGGCAGATCTACCCTCTGACCATCGACCAGTGTTGGTAACAATAGATAGACTGCCCACAAACACCAACATTACCACCCCGATCCGACGCATTGACTGGGAAAGTTTCCGCACAACAGCGGCCAAACTTACACACTCGCGCCCCATTACCACGGCATTTGAAGTCGACGAAGCAGCCAAAGAGATAACCGCAGCCCTCCAGACCGCATTACATACAGCTTCCCACACCCGCTCCAAAGGTAAGAGTACCCAAACTTTACCTAACCGAGTGCTGGCCCTAATTGAGGAGAAACGCGGCCTGCGGAGACTGTGGCAGAACTCTAGATGCCCCACTACAATAACCCTCCTCAACGACGTCACAAAGCGCATCAAACGCGCACTAGAGGAGTACGCTGCGACATCATGGGAAAATCACCTGCTTGCAGTAGGCGATGAAATGCCCTCCGTCCACCGCCTCTGCAAGCAGTTAAGTAGTACCAAACCAGCCACTAGACCACTCATAGACGCAAACGGTGAGCCACACTACACACCCGCGGATAGAGCAGAAATTTTTGCCGACCACTTACAACATCAGTTTACGCCGAATCCCACGCTGGACGTCGAGCACGCTCTGACTGTAAAGTCGGACGTGATTAGACGTTTAGCGGAACAACACGCTGCAACCGACCACCCGATTATACTAACGCCCACGCAGGTCCGGAGAGAGCTCAACAGGTGCAAACCAAAGAAAGCCCCGGGCCTAGATAAAATCTCAAACGCCGCACTAAGACACTTACCTTTCAAAACAGTAGCCGCCATAGCCCGGCTCTACAATGGCATACTTCGCGCCGGCCATTTTCCGACACAATGGAAAATTGGCAGTTATAATGCTGCACAAGCCGGGCAAGAGCCCATACAAACCCGAGAGCTACCGCCCCATCAGTTTGCTGCCTACATTGTCCAAAGTATTCGAAAAATTACTGTTACCTCATTTATTACCCCACATCGAACCGCGCCCCGAGCAATTTGGTTTCCGCCAAGGGCATTCAACTACACTACAACTTGCCCGGGTACTACATTTACTAGCTTCTAATATTAATAAAAAAGAATATTCCGCAGTGATCATGTTAGACATGGAAAAGGCGTTCGACAGGCTGTGGCACGAGGGCCTGCTGCACAAACTGTCGTCGTCTAACACACCGCTCCGCCTACTTAATTGCCACTTTCTTGAAAGACAGAAGTTTCACCGTCGCAGTGGAGGGACGCCTGTCATCCCCCCGCCCAATCCTCGCCGGAGTGCCCCAAGGGAGCTGCCTGTCTCCAGCCCTCTACGCAGCCTTTACAAATGACATCCCAGCAGAAAGCGGCGTCAAACTCGCACTTTACGCAGATGACACCGCCTACATAGCATCCTCCATTCGGCCAAATCACGCGGTAACTAAATTACAGCCCACCCTAGATTCCTTAACAAAGTGGCTTGACAAATGGCGCATGTCAAAAAACTTAGGGAAGACTCAGGCCATGATGGTAGGTCTGCAAAAAGACACACCACCACCCCTCAAGATCCGCGACGAAATCATCCCCTGGTGCTCCACAGCCAAATACCTAGGTGTGACCATTGACCAGCGGCTGAAAATGACACAACAGGTGACAGAGGTCGTGACAAAAACCAAAGCCGCAAGAGCCCGCCTGCAGCCCGTACTGAACAGCAGCCTTCCCATCAAAACCAGAATAGGTATCTACAAAACGTACATACGCCCTATAATCACTTACGCAGCCCCCGCTTGGTTCGCCCTAGTACCTGAGTCGCAGAAAAAGCGGCTACGAATACAACAAAACCAAATTTTCCGCAAAATAGTGAAAGCTCCACGCTACGTCAGAAATGCCACGATCTATAGAGACCTAAAGATAGAAACCATTGACGCTGTAATAGAAGACCTAACACGCAACACGTTCACGCGCGCCGATTATTATTATTATTATAGAGCTCTGCCTAGAGAAGCTATGAAGCCACCTGACTAAAAACGGCCCCGCCCCAAAAGGGCGGGCCTCACCTACTAGACTTTCAAGACACACCCCCAACGGACATGACACCGACCAAAGCCACGCCCACTGATTTCCATCTACCCTCCACAAACACGATGACCACATGCTACCCACAACGGACAACGCTACTCTCCTCGCCTACAGTAAGTCCGCCGCCTGCTCGCAGGTCGTTCACCGGGCCTCCCCCAAGGGTCTCACCCGGTGGGCTGGACCGCGCTGAGGGCGGTGTGTGAAGCTGTATGGCGGGAGAGTTTGACCCCAACGACCGTCTTATTAGGAAAATAAGATGCGACCCCGCTACCATGGAAATAGCGCGCCTTTGACGCGCGAGAAGACGACAAGCAGTCGCTCTCTTTTCTTTACAGACTACATCAAGCGCACTGAAAAAGTAAAGGGATATTTGTTTCTTAGGTTTTCACGCACATCACTCATTAAATAATAGTTTTAACGGGTTAATGCACGAATTTTATTTATTTATTGACGTTTCGCAGCCTTTTCAGGTCTGCATCGTCAGAATAATGTTTTTTATTTACTTTGTCGAGCTACCTTCGAAAGACTTATATTGAGCGTTCTGATATTTCATTGGAAAATTTTTAAAACAAACTCAAAGGAGATAGAAAGCCTCTCTGAGATTGTTTCGCCGGTTCTTCTCAGAATGGTCTCCCAATTTTGGAACCGGTGGTAGTTTACGGTAGTTAGGGTCAAATAAATAAACTCAAAATTACAAAAAAGAATTTTAAATAAAGTATTTTATTAACTAAATTAACTAATAAATTCATACATAGACAATAAAGTTTTAGAAATCTTCCGAAATATCCGAACGCTCAATAATAATCTTCCGAAGGTAGCTCGACAAAGTAAATAAAAAATCATTATTCTGACGATGCAGACCTGAAAAGGCTGCGTAAAGTCAAAAAATAAATAAAGTTCGTGCATTAACCCGTTAAATTAGTTTTATTTAAGGTAAAGGGATCTTTATTCAGAAAGCTACCAGCCCCATAGTCACCGAGCAATTACTCGGCGGTTTATAGAAGAGCGCCACAGGGTTTTTGGGTTGTTGAATTTCATGGCTGGTTTTTGTTGAGTTACGCTATGGTTACATGGAGACATCAAAAACGCTGCATATTTTTGCACACGGTAATAAAGGTGGTCAAAAGCAGAAATGCTCGATACAAGAACTAGGCCTTACAAGAAGTAGTCGAATCCAGAAGAGGTCATAACTAGAAAAAGAACAATGAAGAACTAGTCTTTATAAAACAAATCGCTCCAGTTAACAAACAAAAAATAATGTCAGCTGTCTATGCAGTGACGGATGGTTTATTATAAGTATTTACATACATACATACCCTCTGAATGGCATAGTATCAAGGGCGCTTTAGCATTTTATAACATGATCACCTAAAGATGAGATTATACATCAGTGTAAATATAAAATGTCACATCTAGCATTGGTCGGTTCAAGTTGCTATTTATAAAGTGACATCATCACGCCTTGAACGTTAGTATTTAAACGAGATTACGAACTCGTACGTTAATAAAACGAGCCCGGTGATAGGTGTTGGCAGTATCCCTGTTTTCCTTTCCCTTCAGAGAATTCATTTTAAGTTTGACCCAAGTTGACCTTAGATTAAATCAAAAATGGTAGATACAGTACGCTCTTACAATGGAGCAAATACAAAGATGTATGCAATATCGCAGAGCTTTGACCAATGTTGCCTGACAATAGTTCTAGCCACTCAGCGCAAGAGACGCTGATATCATTTCGACTCCATTTTTAATAGCGTAAACAAGTTTTAAAAAAGAAATGATAAAAAAAAATGCAGCATAAAAATTAATTGCATAATCTAATATATAAAATTCTCGTGTCACGGTGTGCGTAATTGAATTTTATATGCATATTCAGTAGGTCTGAGAATCGGAAAACATCTATTTTTCATCCCCCTAAATGTTAAGTGTGGTCCACCCTTAAATATTGTTTTTTGGCATTTTTTTTATTTCATTATAAATATAAATAAATAAATATTTCCAACACTCACACCAATTAGCCTAGCCCCAAAGTAAGCACTGTAAAGGCTTGTGTTATGGGATACTAGGGTAACGGATAGAATACATATATTGTACATATATAAGTATCTTTATATATATAATTCTTCTGTGAGTGTGTATGTCACTGAACTTCTCTTAAACGACTGGACCGATTTTGATGAAATTTTTTGTGTGTGTTCAAGGGGATCTGAGAATGGTTTAGATTCACAATTTTGTCCGCTGGACAACCCCTATTTTTTTAGGGCGGTACAAAGTTCGCTGGGTCAGCTAGTATTTATATGAAATACATATTAAACATCCATGACTGGAGTACAAATGCTCGTATTCATCACACAAACATCTGCCCCCACTGGGATTCGAACCCGGGACCTCTCGAGTCGGCGACGCCATGAAACCCGGCGTATAAACCACTCGGCCACGGAGGTCGTCAATTATGATACATCATACAAAAATACATACAACACTAAATATTTACCCTTCTACCACCAACCCCTATTTTTTTTACGGTGGTACGTAGTTCGCTGGGACAGCTAGTCTAATATATAAAATTTTCGTGACACGGTGTGTGGAATTGAACTACTCCGAAACGACTCGACCGATTTTCGTGAAATTTTATATGCATATTCAGTAGGTCTGAGAATCGGGCAACGTCTTTTTTTCATCCTCCTAAATGTTAAGGGTGGTCTACCCTTATTTTATTTGACATTTTCTTTTGTTTTTATTTTTTTATGATACATACAAAAATACATACAACACTAAATTTTCACCCATCTACCACCAACCCCTATTTTTTATGGCGGTACGAAGTTCGCTGAGACAGCTAGTGAGAATAGTACAGTCAATCTGTCGAAAAAAATATCGTTTCAGTGAAAAAAAAAACCTAAAGGGTAAGTCTTGTTTTTTCTGTTGCCAAATGACGTCAGTAAGCCACCTTGGCGATGGGCATGTTCAACTCGTAGGCGTTTTTTTAAAAACTCAAAAAAACTGTCAAAAATTTTTTGAAACGCATTTTTCTTGTTTTTATAACTTGAAAACGGTAAGTAATACAAAAAAATTGTTTATACAAAAGTTGTTGGTAATTATGTACGATACAACTTTGCCATTTAAAGTTTTCCATTAAAATGATATTTTCAGGGTGAAAAAGTGAAAAAACACTTTTTTGAGACTTTAGCGCCACCTACAATGCGCATTTTTTGTTGTACGAGATTGCAACAATGACATAAATTGTAGCACTCAACGCCCTCTACAATTATGGTCGAAAAAAAAGTTTCTAAAATGCATACAAAACAAGAATAATGCGTTTCAAAAAAATTTTGACGGTTTTTTTGAGTTTTTCAAAAAACGCCTACGAGTTGAACATGCCCATCGCCAAGGTGGCTTACTGACGTCATTTGGCAACAGAAAAAACATAACTTACCCTTTAGGTTTTTTTTTCACCACTCAACCTACAGATTGACTGTACTAGAAGATATAATTCTTTTTCATGTATAAGTTTAATCTACTGTCTCACTTAAACGTGTTTGACTGCGCTTTGGTTAGATGTGTTAGAACAGTACCGATATAGCCAAAGAGTTTCTATTTTAGCATTCCTATGTAAATTATTATTCTATGGTTTCAATTCAACTCAGCGCGAGAGAGTCTGCGAGTCTGCATCGCTTGGTAACCGACTGCGTTTTCTTTTCTCTCTCTAAAAACCGTTGATTTGTATCGTCGTCCTTTTCTTGATAACAAATGGCAAATATATGGAAATTGCATTCATGACATACCTAGATTTTTGAGAAAAAATGTTTTTATAGTTTTACGAATAAAACGTGTTGCCGTGGAATAGCTTACTTGTTCTTGAAGTATTTGTGCAGTTTTTAATAAACATTGAAGGCATTTTTATATATTTTTTATACATAACATCCGCAATATTGTTTTATTGAGTGCTAAATTAAGCGCCGCACTTTTGAGGCTCGTGTGCCTTTCTGATTTAATCTAAGGCCATAACAATAGAATGTGACAACATGTGACTTAATTAAGCATTAACTTAATTTGACTTTTCTGAGTACGGCTGTTAGAGCCTACGTTAAACGGGAACACGGAGCGCAGTTTTTATGTGATTTCATAGATACGATATAATATGAAACAAACACGCCGAGCGGTCGACCGCACCGTGCTCTTGCCTAAAACAGCGCCGGCTCTTAAAAACTCCCACTGACAAGCTTCCTTTGGCTCGTTTTTCCGCTATGTCTATCATTTCTAATCTACATCCGAATTTATGCTAGGGCAAGCTAGCATACATTAAATATATCTAAGGTCAATATGGCAACAATATTAGTAGCTAACTTACTACAATCGACCAATATGGTAATTAGGATAATGTCTAATAATGACTAGCTAGCGAGTTCCACATACTTTAATAGTTTCCCAAATAAAACAACTAGCTGTACCACCTAACTGTAAGCACATTCACATGCACTAGCTATAACTTAACTATTAAAAAAATAATACTTGTGCGTTGAAAATTTTTAAAATAATAATGTTCGCAAACAAATGTTGTCATGTCGATACCCATATGAATACATACAATCAGTGGTAAGGTAAGCGCATTTTATTAGCAGGCACATGTGATTTAATAATACATAATCAGATCGTTGATACTTTTTCTGTTCACATTCAATCACATTTTCCTTTGATCAATACTAAAATAAACAAATTTTATTATTAAAAAAAATACAATTAGGTAAAAATAAATCAGTAAATATTTTTCATTTGGTAAATCTTGATACCTATAGGTAATTTAAAATTAAAAACATAAAATAAGATATCTTAAGAAACAATATTGTTTTTTTTTATTAGCCTTATCATTTTATATTATGCACATTATATTCCTCAAAGATTTTATATACAAACAATCGAAACAGTATTTCTCGTCTTTTCGAAACACACTAAAGTGAATTGCTTTTGTGCATGCATATTTATAACGTATAAGTACGTATCGTTGTAAAAATCGATTTGTTAGAAAACATTGAATTGAGAGTAGTATCATATCAATCAACTACCCTTAGTAGCACATTGCGATGATGAGCAATACTTACATAATGATTTGCGTCTGAAGTTTGCCACGAACATGTTGAGCTACGTTTTGATCTTGCGACTGCCTTTGTAGTGGCCGTTTCTCTTCCAGCCATTGTTGGCTTGTGACGCCTCCCCGTTCATGCCGCGCGTAAGGAACGACGTCGTTTGCCCTTTGGACTCGAACAGTATGTCCGACTCCGTTTCAGATTCTGATACGTCCTTATTTGCAACTGAAAGAGAAATAGGTGTAATAACGATTGACGTTGGTTCGATTTCAGCAAGTCTGATTATTGTACCTAGATGAATTTGTTCTACTAATTATTTAAAATAAATTATCAATCTAATATGAATCTTTGTGTCCTATCTTTTGATATCACTTCGTGGCGAGAGTATTATTCCATTAGGCAAAAGCCGTGCAAGTTCCACGCATGGACCACAAGTGCTCCGCTTATTCCGAGATGTTGAAAAACCAATCGATATAGACCAAAAGGTACATTGGACGATCCACGGAGCTCTGTAAGATGATCGTGTAGTCAAAAACATTATAAGGCATTATTTAAACATTGAAAGTCACTTTTAATCCCTACTGTAGGTATAAGGGTTTAATTAAAACGCATGCGTCAGAGTTACGACAGTTCTAAATGCAAGCTCGTAAAATTTTACGATTTATTGCTATATGCCAAAGAATATATACAAAAACGTTGTCGGCCATTTTAGTCTATAGATTATCTATGCTATGACTTCAACCGGTAGTAAACAAAAACTCGTAAGCGCGTAGAAAATAACCTGAGTTTATAATAATAAAAAAACATGATTTCTAATAAATACCACGAAATATAGTAATTATCATTATTGTATTGTACGAGAATGTAAAAACACGTCCTTGAAGACTCCAGGAAAGTTGTGGATTAAAGTGCCGAAAGAAATTAACGTAATACCTCGTTAGAACTTGATAAAAAGGATCCTGCAACTTTATTGACTCATAGAAAAATATTTTTGCGAAGATCACTTTGATGTAAGTACTCATTGAATAATATTTTAAATATCTACATTTATTATCAGTTTTAATAATATAACTTGGAAGGTTATATATGAATGACATATAGTGGTTTACTACCAAAAACGTCACAATCATGGCGGATGTGGTGAACAGCGTTTTTAATGTTTAAAAATTATAGACGAAAACTTATTTTTTCAAATTAAATTTCTACAGCAATCTTTTGATTTTATGAAGTAAAATCGATATATTTAGGTTCCTTAGACCAAATACTTTAAGAAATAAACATTTATTTAATACAATTCAACATGAGTCAACTAGTCTCTTCTGTGTGCAAAAATGCGCTCTTAGCCATATAGCAGGTACGGACCGCGAGGAAAAGAAACGGCTATATCACCGGTACCAATACCATGCATTGGAATATCACAAATATTTTCTATTAAATCAGTTTATAGTAAGTACTTATTAAGGCTCGTTCCTACTTGTCGGGTGTCGGATCCGTATATTTATCGGAGGTTCCAGTGGCAGAGCATTATATATAAAGCTATTCACACTTATCGGAAACCGATTTTGTGTCGGCTCCGACAAGAAGTGTCAGGTGTTTTGCCAGCCCTTTACGCCCGGAAAAAAATCGTGTCGGATCTTGCTCGCCTATGATTAAGAATAGAAACAGAGGAGCTGTTCATATTTGTCGGGTGTCGGGGCCGACTATCCTCCCCCCGCTACCCCTTGTTCCGTCCGCGCAACTCTTTTTCAGTACAAATGCAGTCTTTAAGTCCTGTATTTTGGTAGATTATGTTCACTAATATTTGAGTCAGTAGATCGTTGAATGTTGATATTGACATCCTAAAATAATTGAAACACTTAATTTCGTCACTTCCCAATTCTGTTATTAAGTTCTAAAATTTACCCAAAATCGAATCTTTCCCTCAGGAATATGTGCACCCAATATTTAATTTCCATGGCGCTCTTTCTTTGTTTTCTTAAATAATAATAGGAACATCACAACAAGAACTTCGTCAAGTCCATCGTGAACAGTCGCCTCGCGTAGAGTGCCTAAAATTGGTTAAAGCTTCAACTGTGACCGATAACCGATTATTAAACGTGTGTGTGAACAAAGGCACCGACAACATCCGATTAATATACGGATCCGACACCCGACAAGTGGGAACCAGCTCTTAGACCAAAAATTGCTTCGATTGGGTTAAATTAACCAACATCGATTAGATACCTGTCCAAAAAACGACACTTTACGCATTATAGGTAAGTATTTTTTTCGCATATTTTCACAGAGCTCTGCGGCATCTGGAGGTTTCCACGGTCAGTAAGTGACTGTGAACCAAGAAGTGCTTGAGTGGTGTTCAAGCATTTCTTGATTGGGAAACATTTTGAGCGCACGTGGTGTATCTAAGGGTATTTAATATCGTTGACAAAACATAGAAATACGTTAAGAGGGCCTTGTGAGAGTGGGGCAGGCGCGCTACAGTTATGTTCAACAAATGCTCATAACTTAACCAAAACTTGGTTCGATTGTTTCATATAGCCTCGTTTGATTAGCTATTATTTATTTAATCTTTATTGCCTTATATGCAAATGGCGGACTTAATGCCAATATGGCATTCTCTACCAGTCAACCGGAAAGAACGTGCAGAGCGAATATAACGGCAAAGAATAAAAAAAATTGAGAGTTAACATCAAACAATGCTAAAAACAAAATTAAACATAAACATAGTTATATATACACATAAAAAATACATATCCTATATTTTTTACCCGATTATAGTAATCTGATTGAGCTTAAGCGCTTTCCAATAGATTAAAGTAATGTTTCCGCGCCAAAGTCTTAAACGCAGTCTTGTTTGGAGCGTTTCACACGTGTAGAGGAAGTGCATTACAGAGCCGAATGGCAGTAAGAGTAAATGAACTGGAGACAACACTGGTATGGTGAATAGGTACACTAAGAATCACATTACTATTAGAACGAAGATTTAATTGATGAGAAGACCCGAGGAACTGAAAACGAGATTTTAGATATCCAGGAGTGCGTGGATCATAAAGTATGTTGTAAAGAGTGCAAACTATCCTTAAGCTCCCGAATAGGCATCCACTTAAGTTTGCTGCGGAATTCAGAAATGTGGTCGTATTTTCGCAAACCGAACACGAAGCGAATAGTGTTGTTGAGGAGTCGATCCAATTTAGTTATAAATATTTGATTTATGTTAGTAAAACAAACATCGGCATAATCAAGTAGGGGATGAACAAGGGATTGAACGAGTGAGATCTTAGTACACGGTGGGAGAAAATTCTTCAAGCGGTAAAGTGAACCGAGTGTACCATTCACCTTGCGGCTTATATTTACAATTTGGCCATCCCAGCTAAGAGTGTTGTCAAGTACAAGCCCAAGATATATATTATCTATTAGGTAGAAATGTAGTGGGAACGAGCCGGCGACATCGTTCCCGTACATACGGTCTATAATTACCCTTCTAACCTTTTCTGTGTTTTGTGGGCAGGACATAGAGATATAGACAAGACCAATCGATGTTATAAGTCAAAAAAAATTGTCTTCACTGCACCTTGTCTCTTGACTTGACTCGCCCTAATTCTTGACCGATTCGTTTAAACGTGCCGTTACATGTGAACTTTGCAAAAGTTATCATGCCATGTCTTACTGTCCTCGTGTTTAGAGAGAGAGAGCGGCAATAGGATAAACGGTACTTGGGCCTGGCGCGCAGTTTCCTGGGCGTGCACAGTCTGCGAGTGACCTGTACAACTGGCAGTACTCACAGGGCGTGTCCTCATGGTTAGCGAGCGGTAGGAGCCGGTACTTGGGCCTGGCGCGCAGTTTCCTGGGCGCGCACAGTCTGCGAGTGACTTGTACACCTGGCAGTACTCACAGGGCGTGTTGTCCTCATGGTTGGCGAGCGGCAAGAGCCGGTACTTGGGCCTGGCGCGCAATTTCCTGGGCACGCACAGTCTGCGAGTGACCTGTACACCTAACGGTACTCACAGGGCGTGTCTTCGTGGTTGGCGAGCGGCAGGAGCCGGTACTTGGGCCTGACGCGCAGTTTCTTGGGCGCGCACAGTCTGCGAGTGACCTGTACACCTGGCAGTACTCACAGGGCGTGTTGTCCTCATGGTTGGCGAGCGGCAAGAGCCGGTACTTGGACCTGGCGTGCAATTTCCTGGGCGCGCACAGTCTGCGAGTGACCTGTACCCCTAGCAGTACTCACTGGGCGTGTCCTCGTGATTGTCGAGCGGCAGGAGCCGGTACTTGGGCCTAGCGCGCAATTTCCTGGGCGCGCACAGTCTGCAAGTGACCTGTACACCTGGCAGTACTCACAGGGCGTGTCCTCATGGTTGGCAAGCGGCAAGAGCCGGTACTTGGGCCTGGCGCGCAATTTCCTGGGCGCGCACAGTCTGCGAGTGACCTGTACACCTAGCAGTACTCACAGGGCGTGTCCTCGTGATTGGCGAGCGGCAGGAGCCGGTACTTGGGCCTGGCGCGCAATTTCCTGGGCGCGCACAGTCTGCGAGTGATTCGTGTGAAGCCATAGCAGATGCCGCCCACAGCGCACAACAACGCCACGCCGCCAAGACTCGCGTACACCACCGACCAGTCTGGACAATATTAAATGATCATACAGCCGCCGCGACTTTGAAATAGTTTTACACTATATTTTATATAAGAGAAAAAACTAGTTTGAAGATAGCACTTTTCTTTAATGAATGTAAACACACTGACAAGATAAATAGGAATGACATCCAAAAACAATAGACATGGATAACGGTATAATAAATTCAAAACGTGATCAGCCAGGATTACGCTTTACAACACTATACTCCTGGAAAAGCTATAATTTACCGTATGGTATTTAAAAACATTAACTTTAAAACAATAACATCTGCCAAACTGCCATAGATGAATATTTTTTTTCGGTCATGTTAATTCACGAATCACTGGTAAATTTCATGTAATTTTAATTAATATTAATACAAAATTTAAGGCGGACGAAATCTTAATAAAATGTCACACTTCTGATTTTGACATTTCAGCTCCACAGTCTGGCATTTAAGATCGCACAAATTCGATCTTAAATGGATGCCAGACTCGCTCGATCATAAGCTACAGTACTCACTTAGAGACGCTAATGCTATATATATATTTAATGCTATGAAGGTACCATAATCGGACATTCCGTCAGAATCGAACTGCGTGAACAAGTTCTGCATCCAGAATGCGTCGCCCCGGCGGCTTTTGATGGCTCGATCAAACTAGACTGGTCGCTACGACACAATAATGCTATAATATATTGCATGTAATATTAAACGTACCACAATCGGGCATTCCATCAGGATCGAACTGCGTGAACAAGCTCTGCATCCAGAATGCATCGCACCGACAGCTTCTAGTGGCTCGATCACAAACTCCACGCCCCGAACATTCGCTGAGACACGCCAACGACCTAACTCTTGCACTTTCCTCTACTGTCGCCGCGGTACGAGCCAATGGCAGCGCTCGAGTGCCCTCTAGAGGTTTACCCTAGGAAAATCATTACAACAGTAAATAAATAATTATTACCCACACCTTTGTTTAAATAAGGGGTTGAAAATCTACAAAATATCGATACTTACATTGCTAAAATCAAAAGGTCTAAATTAAATTCAAGAAATTCGTACTAGAGAAAACATTGACACAGTGTGGATTTTTTCCTATTATAATTTTCTTTAGATTTATACATCCAATAGTTAGATGCTTAAAATAAAAATATAACAAGGTCAAAATTAGTTTATTTCTATTTTTCTTTTAACTATAGTAAATAGTAATTTACTAGATCTTCAATGTTTAAAAAAAGTATAAATATTTTTTTTACCAAATGACTTGCTTTTATTTCATAGTTCGAAGTAGAAGAAAATGTTCGAAGAATTACACCATTAAAATAACATTATAAAATCATAAAGTTTACAAGATTGTAAAACGTTTTGCGTCACAGAGGTATGAATAATATGTACTATTTTGAAGGAAAATTATATTAAACTACTAAATTCAGGGCATTATAATCATAATTTAAAAAAATATATAATTTTTCTGTTTCTTTCTATATTATCATGACTGTTATTTCCGTAGTGAACTGGTCAAAGTAAATAAAATTTTGTAAAAAAAACATGAATAAATTATACGTTTACAGATGTTTCTACGTCTATGATTTTTAATTGTGTGATCAATATACTAATATCGATTTGTTTAAGTTTACCAATTTTTTTCGGAATGTGGCCTAACTTGCTTACAGACAATCATCGAGCGCATGCGCACCGAGACAAAGAATGACATAAGTGGTCGCCCTCGGTCTGTTAGGACTCACGCAGTGATAAAAGCTGTGAAGGCGCGAATTCAAAGAAATCCCAAATGTAAGCAGAAACTGTTGGCCCTTTAGATGAGGTTAAGCAGAACCACGGTGAAAAGGGTTTTAAATGAAGACTTAGGGCTTCGAGCATATCGAAGAAAAACAGGACATCGTTTGAATGCTCGCCCAATGGACCTGAGACTGAAGAGATGCCGCGCTTTGTTAAAGCGGTACGCGGGAAAAAAACTATCGGGAAATTCTTTTTTTGGGATGAAATATTTTTTACCGTAGAAGAGAGCTACAACAAGCAAAATGATAAGGTGTACGCACACAGTAGTAAAGAAGCGAGCAACCGTATTCCGCGTGTCCAACGAGGTCATTTTCCATCCTCGCTCACGGTATGGTTCGGAGTTTCTTATTGGGGCTTAACAGAGGTACATTTTTGTGAGAAAGGTGTAAAAACGAATGCAGTTGTCTACTCATACCATGTTCAATAACAGGCACTGGGTATTCCAACAACATTCGGCGCCAGCTCATAGAGCGAAGAGCACACAATACTGAAATCGGCGCGTGAAATCGTCTTCATCCGGCACGAAGACTGGCCCTCCTACAGTCCAGATTTGAGTCCGTTAGATTACAAGATATGGCAACACTTGGAGGAAAAGGCGTGCTCAAAGCCTCATCCCAATTTTGAGTCACTCAAGACATCCTTGATTAAGGCAGCTGCCGATATTGACACGGACCTCGTTCGTTCTGCGATGGACGACTGGCCGCGCAGATTGAAGGCCTGCATTCAAAATCACGGAGGTCATTTTGAATAAACTTTATTGTCATAAAAATCTATGTTTTGTTAAGTTAATTTTGGTATATAAATGGTTACATAATGAATAAACTTGTTTCAATTATATTATATTAAACATGAGACAGAATTTATGACCTGACTACGTAAAACCTGAGCTGTTTTTATCGCAGTATTTACAAGGGGACGCTCTATCTAGAGAATAAATAATCAAAGGTTGACATCACTCATTAATGTTATTTACAATTCCATCAACTAGTCCAAACTATTCTCTGTTTATTAATAAGTGGTTACAGATTGCATTAAAAGCCTAACAGACATGTTTTTCAGATCTTTGAGGGGTTGGCAGTGATAGATCTAGACCAGCTAGGTACTGTCTGAAAACATTAAATCGCTGCATTTAAACACTTCTAATAAATATACTCTATTATATCCCCGTGCTTCGGAAGGCACGTCAATAAGCCGTTGGTCCTGGCTGCATCTGCAGTCGTTAACACCCACCAATCCGCACAGGGCCACGTGGTGGGTCATGGCTCAATCCCTATTCCATCCATAGAGCAGGTCTGTGCCCCAGCAGTGGGGTCCATGACGTCAGTCTCATTAATAGGCTATTGAAGAATAAATTTACTCACCTCTTTGGACAGAAAGAAAATCAGTTGAGTATTGCCAGTATCGACTTGTCCCCTTACACCAGTGACGTTGACTCGAATATCATCTTTCAATAGTAACGTCATCTTCTGCACAAGCGAGTCTAACTGACCCTGAGTGAAAGTCGACACCGGTATATTGAGGGTCATTTCTAAGAGGTTGGTCTCCTGTTGATCCGGTTTCACTTGTACACTGACTGTGTCCCGACCGGATTCCCCTTGGTCGTCCATTACTGTTAATTCGAATACGTACCTACCCGGTTCTATGTTAGTGAGCTGGAAATATATATATTTAACATCACATAACTGAACACAAGAATAACTAGAAGAATTTCGACGTGGCCATCAGGGCTGCGGTAGCATAATTGGTCTGTGTATTCGCCCGGATAGCAAAGGGTGCGGGTTCGAGTCCCGTCTGCTGCCTGGTCCGCGTGGAATTTTTTCTAGTTATATTTTCTTTTAATTTAAACATCAAGCAGTTACATGCTAAAAAATAAAAATTATAATTACATAACTAGCTAAACGCTTGTGTTATTAATTGAATATTAAAAAATGACCACTAAAACCGAATCTGATATGATGACTTTATTTCATTATATACTGAGGCTCAAGCACGAACTTTCGACAGCTCCGTAATCGTATCGTCATCGTCTAATTTTGTATGGAAAAAACTAGTTTGTTCTTACGTCCGATAATTTTCATGCTTAGTTTTGATTGAGACTTTGACGTTGCAATAAGATTACTGTGCTATCAAAGTTTGTGTTTGGGCCTCTGGGATATTTTTCAAAATATGGTGGCAGGTATTTGTCTACCATCTAGAATGTGAAATGTGTCATTGCATAATTACCAATAACACAGGCCGTGTGTCCGAATTCAGTATGACCGTACCAGCGGCCAAACCCGACCCTGAGCGCGTCCATTTCCACGACACTATCCTGAAGTCGTCAGAGGATTTGGATCCATTCAGTATGAGGACTGGCTGCGGCAGATATAGCACTTGGTCGCCTCCAGCATCCGCTTTCGGTGGACTGTTCTTATCTAATAAGCAAGACAATCAAATTAAAAATTGTAAGGAAAGCATATGCCACTACATTTATTATTTACCAAAAAAAAACAATTGCTGGTTTTATAAAGAATCATTCCTTAATAAATGCACCCATGCAAATTAGAATAAAATTACAAACTTCGATAATAGGACCCTCTCAAGCTGATATTTGTTGCCGTGCTGATAATATATCACATAGCAGAATCATTTAATTTTAACTTGTCAAATTGGTGTATTGACCTATTCCATCATTTTGGCAAAGAAAGTAATAATGTATCGACATTAATCAATCTTAAAAAAAATATTAATGTCTCTGCGTGCGGTCTCGTAGTTCATTTATGAAAGCTGTCTAAATAATAAAGCTAATTTTTGTTTGAGAAAAATCCGACTTAAATTAAATAGTATATTAATGTTTCATTTAAAGTGATTACTTTAATAATACCTTTAAACATAACGCACATTTTCTTTTTTTTCTTTTATTAAGCTATTATTCATTTTTCGAAACAATTTAAGTATAAAATATTTAATTCTGACCTAGAGAGTTGAATTTTAACACAGGTGTTGTATTTAAGACGAACCTAGTCATGACAGACTTTAACGTGTTCACATTTTTGTAGGTTTCACTTCTATCGCATGTGAAGAGCACATGTCCGTTTATTTTTTAATCTTGTGTAATGTTATTAACAAACAATGATTTTTCAAGCATTTCATGCAAAAGTTAGTTTTATTCCTTAAAGTTATGATAGAAGTAGGTAGCTACAACAATTTTGCTCTTCAAGCATTTACAGGGCAGCAGTTGTAAAAATTTTGGACTTGGGAAATGTGGCTCTGATATTTGCTAAGCTGACTGTACATGGTTTTATTACCATTTAAATCTATTATTTTATTCCTTTAAGCATGCCATTACGACGTAAGTAGTAGCAGGAAATGCTGACCGATTAAACATTTGGGAAATATGAGTATTAAAATATTTATTCATCCATAGTTTGTAAGGATTGAATATCAAAGAAGAATTAATTATATACTCAGTTACACCTCTACTACTTAACATTTGGCATTGATCAGGCCAAAGTTCTAATCCCGCAATACTATAGGTATTTATCAGACTGCCACCACCTAAAATAACTACTAGAAAGTATTCCCTGCCCATTCACGTCTAGTTTTATATTTATTAATACTTAGTTCTGCCCACTTAACTTAGCATATTCTAAATGCTCTAACTCAAGCATGGTAGATTAATTTTAATTCCAACCACCATACCTAATTAAAGCCCGACCAGAGAAATAAAAAACAAATACATACATATTTCAACACGTTGAAAATCTTTAAAAAAAATTGTCCAATTTCTGTGACTTCTTTAATAGGTAGTCTAAAATTCACAACTAACCACTTTGAAATCAAATAAACGGGATGAGATTTATACTATTGCTAAACACTAAAGTCTGCAACATGGCGAGACTTTTTATTTTTCTGGTCAGAACTAATTCATGGGCGTAGGTAGGTAGAGGGGGGGGGGGGGGGGGGCGGACCACAAAATAGACAGTGCAGAAGGCAATCTGTATATAAGTACTTCACTTCTTATACCTACGTTTGGCGGTCGTCGCTAGGATTGTCATCTTTGACTTATGCACAAAAAACTATAGTGTTATAATGGCACTTGTAACTAGTTGTTTGATTTATTGTTGAGAAGAGAATGAAACAGGATGATTGGAAATATAAACCAACAACAAACAAAAAAAATCAATAAAAACCGGAAAATTGCGAGTCGGTCTCTCCCACCAAGGGTTTCGTACAAATTTGGAGGTACGCAACATAAACGGCTGTTTTTTTCATGTTAACTGCGAAGTTTGATTTTACCACAGCGTCAAGTAACTGTAGATCTGAGTTTTGTGATTTAAATTTCAACTTGATATTTCTACGCGTTCCCGAGATAAAGGGTCTTGACAAACAGACAGATAGATAGACAGACGGACAACAAAGTGATCTTAAAATGGTTCCGTTTTTTCCTTTTGAGGTACGAAACCCTAAAAAACGACAATCACCATAATGTTGAATTTAAACAACCGTCCACTAAACAGCTTCAATAAAAAAATGTTGATCTATTTTTCCATAAAAGAATTCACAGACGCGTGTCTTAAGAGAATAGATCTCGCGCCTGTAGTGATTGCAACCCAACGGGTCTAAGATATCATCTTAATGAGCGGTGTCTATGTGTATGTTGGTTAAGCGCATAATATGTAGATTACCTTCTGTACTGTGTTATATTTTGTGGTAGAAACATGTCTGCTAATCGTAAAATAACTTTACAGTTTATAAAATACATAAATTTCAGAAACATTGAAAAAATGCCTAGCCACGCCCATCGTTTTAGTTTATAACTTACTTTGCGTGACCGTAACAGTGACATTGTCCGTGGCAGAGTTGCCGTTGTCGTCTAGCACGGTCAGCAAGAACACGTACTGGCCTTTAGTGAGCCCAGTGGCGTTGGCGACGGACTCGTTAAAGCCGACAATGTTAGAATTAGTGGGGCCGGAAAGGCATCGCCATGTGTACGCCACGATGCGGTGGTCGTCGTGGGACGCGGAGCCGTTTAACGTGATCCACGTTTGGGGGAGCGATATGAACTGAAATTGCAACTCGCCGATACAAACGAGGCTACACATTTTTCTTTAAAAATAGACAGAATTTCTTCAACCTTAATATTACAATATTTATTTGATACTTAAGGTAATGACTGATTTGATACTTAAGGAATTGGGATGATGACGAACTGTTTCGTCTATCAGATTATGAAAAAGTATTAAGCACACATTTTTTTCTTTTTTCACACAATCAAAACAATACAGAGATATTAAATTGAAATGTCGCGTGACGTCACGTCTTGGTACAATTTACATTATTTTTTTCCTATTTTTACCTATTTTCACTTAGAAGTGACGTCACGAGCCCTCACTCCCAAAATTTGATTGCGCTTTATCTTTGTAATGTTTTGGTTGACTGACTAAAGAAAAGAAAATTGACCATTATTTTTTGATAATCTAATTTCGGTAACTTTACCCCCTCATCATCCATATTGTATCGATTGTCGTGGCCTCGATTATACTTTGGTTGTGCACCGGTTTTAATTGTTTAACTACATGCAAATTAGTAGTACATAGATAGCACCCACAGCATTCTTTTTTATTGTTATTGACCAGCCATTCAGACATACACAGTATTAATCATGTTGAGTAGTTATTTACTTGATTATTACACGCACATAGACATGCTTGATCAACCATTTTGTTGTGGCATAGCTTAGGGTTTAAAGTAGCCCGGGGCGGGAGGAAATTTTGCGGCCCACTTACCACTACCCTCTCCTCTTGCTTTTTTTCAGTCAGAGGGGAACTACAACCTTTAGCACGAACCATTATCGAGTTTGCGAGTGCGAAATGTCATTGTCAAAAGTGTACTGAATTTTAATTTTCGTTACGTCCGTTATTGCGCTGTTGTTCAAGTTTCCATACAAAATTTGAAAATGACATTTCGCACTCGCAACCTATTTGAATTTGATAATGGGTCGTGCTAAGGGTACAGATATTTTTTAAAAATTGTAAAATTTACCGCAGTGGTCGGTCATTGGATGGGTGACCAAAAATGTACTGTCTCGAGATCCTCCGTGCTTCGGAAGGCATCTTAAGCCGTTAGTCCCGGCTGCATCTGCAGTCGTTAGCACCCACCAATCCGCACTGGGCCCGCGTGGTGGGTCATGGCCTGATCTCCCTATTCCATCCATTAGGAAGGCCTGTGCCCCAGCAGTGGGGACATGAATAGGCTGATGATGATGATTATTACAGTACTTACCACATCGGCGCCGGCGTTAGCCACTGGCGGGGTGTTAGTGGGCGGTTTCACGAACACGTGCACTTCAGCGGTAGACGACTGGCCCGACGAGTCTGTCACTTTCAATACGAAAGTATATACTCCTTCTGATAAGTTTGACAACTGTCAACCAATACAGTGATTATTATCTTACCACAAAAAATAATAATCAAGCTTTGTACACGAGGTAAATAAGAAAATGGGTGCAATAGTGGCAGTAGTCGCTTAGATTAAAACTAGATTGACAGCTGTCTATCATATGGATACTGCTGTCAAATTTAGTTTAAGATTTAAAAGACTTATGCTGCTGTTAAACTGCTATCAAATTTAGTTTTAGATTTAAGAGAGTTATACCTGAGTCAGGCTCTACCATAATTACGGCTAAAGTACGGCCTACACGAAGCGATACAAAAGTTCATTCACCTTATACGAGACTATGGGACTGACAGTCTAATAACTATCTCCTTCATATAATATAAATGACATTAGGTCTCGTTCGTTCGACATGTCATGTTATCGGCGAGGAGCCGCGTACGCCAACATTCTGGCGCCCATTTTACATTAAACAATAATATCATTTTTTCATTTGGTTCTGTGTTTTTCTGACTATTTGAGGTAATAACTTTTTGTCTTTTTAACTGTAATGATCTTCTGTTTTTAAAAATCTAAATGATTGTTTTGTACATGATATTTAAATATATGCCTATTAAACTGATATAAGTCCGATATTAAATATCATAAATAAAATGTTATTTTCAAAAATTGTGCCAACTCCTGCATTGGTCATTGACCTTCCATCGACTTTGTTTACTTTTTGTATCGCTTCTCTTGTATCGTATTGGAAGTCTAAAGTGACATGCCTGTGAAACATGTGACGTCGGTTTAGAAACTCAATTTTAATTTTTGATTTTTTTATTGAAATAATTATTACTTGATATTTATTAAAAGAAATATCTCCATGTATAATAAAGACCGTGAAAAACTTTTAACACTTCAGATTTTCATTCTGTATAGCACATGATAAGGACAACCTGCTGTCAATAGCAAATACGAATAGCCATTACCCAGGTGTTAAAATCGTCGCATGTTTTTTGTTTATGCCGAGAGAGGAAGAAGAGAGATTTTTTTTCTTTTTTAACACAACAATATTATTCATTGATGGATCCATGTGTTTGTGTATGGACACCCCAAGCGACCTTGGATTTTATTTGAACCCCCCTTGCGATTAACAGGTCCATGCCCTTCCGGCGAAGCAATAGAAGTAGGTCTGACGCCCGAGTATTTTTTTGGTCTATCCATATTTGAGAGATACACATCAGTTTTCCTCACCGCACCGTACCAACCTGCATCTAATACCCTCAACTTTATAAAGCTTTGGCCACCTATTTCACTGCAGAAAAGTATGTAAATCTACAGTTTTTTTGTAGCTTTCTTCTCGTAAGTGAGCGAGATAGAGAGAGAGAGCTAGTTTTGTTATTTTTATTACCTGTAAATAAGGAGAATGTGTATTTTGCATATCCACAGCCTTGTTTTCATCCTCAGCAGACTTCGTCCACTCCCAAGACGTAATTTCATGATCATCAGTAGAAAGGCTTCCATTCAATGTGAGATTATTATTTGGTAAATATAAGATAACATCTTGACCTAAAAAGTCAATCATACATTATTGAGTATTATTTAACTTTTTCATAGTAGACACCAGTTTTACATCACTTATTTGAGGTCTCATGAAATATTGAGTTTTACCAGCATTGGCTTCTGGTGGATAGTCCGTGTGATTCAACACAGTTATATTGGCAGTTGTAGAATTTTTTACATGATCCGAGTCTTCGACGGTGAGTCTAAATGTGTAGTTGCCGGGTTGTTTCAAATCTTTTAGCACGAGGGTGGGTCCATCTTGCAATGGGGGTTGATAACCAATGGGCCCTGATGTTAAATCCCAGTGCCAGGATATAATGGCGTCGTCGTCCTGGTAAATATGACTCAAATTATATGTCAGGCAAAAAAGTGTTTGTAAGGAACACATTCCTAGATTTGTTTGCTTACAGCAACGATATTAAATACACCAACACGAACAAAATCGTGTCTGAAACCTTTCCATAAGGTAAGTATTTTTACATACTAATTTCGCATTCGCATTTTTTTACGGAGCTCTTGTAATGGTCCGCGCGTGACTGCTTGAGTGGAGTTCAAGCACTTCTTGATTGGGACACATTTTAAGCGCACGTGGTGTATCTAGGGTATTTAATATCGTTGCCGTACAGGTAAAATTTATTAGTAGATAAGTTGTTTTTCAAGAGATTCTTTTAGTTGTAAGCTGTAAGTATAATATTATTTAAAATGAAAGTTGTGCTGTATTAAGTCAGCGTTAAATTGAATTTGATAAAGCTGATTATAGACACACAGCTGTCAAAATCCATTGTACTTTGACAGTCAAAGTTGAAAAAATGGCTTTATAAAATTAAAATTAGCATTCATCATGCACTTCCATCGATTACAGCGCCAGATTTAGGCAGTTTATTCTTTGCAGCAGTTACAGTGGCAAGACCTTATCTGTACAAATTATATATTATAATACACACCTTGCTAGAGCTTCCATCGAGTACAGCCCCAGAATTTGGCAGCTTCACGGTCTGCGTTTGTGGAGTGATGACCACCACAGGTGCTGTGTTTATTCTCTTTAGCGGCAGCACAGTTACAGTGGCGAAACCTTCTCCATATGAACTGGTGCCATTCACAGTGACTTTGAACCGATACTGACCCTCTGTGAGATCTGTCAACTTTACCGTTGCTCCATCTTGGTTCATGTTACCTATAAAATTTATATTTATGTACTCTTCATTTAATGAGGTAGGGCATAGCGGATTTCCCGCTTAGTTGAAGCACCCATCTATGGAAGTAACCTCCATCTTTCAGAAGACCACGGACCCACATTATAATAACCAGAAGAGTCATTTTACTGTGGGTGGTGTTTTGGTGCTGTTGTGTTTCTGTCCGTGAGTAAGGATCTAGGCAGTGTTGTCACCTCGGTGGTTTTCCCACCAGAACTGGTGCTTTTTCAAGGCTTCTAGTGGTATTTTTTTATTATTATAGTCTATTTATTTTTGTGGTTTTTCAATATGGAATCTGGCAACATATTTTTGAGAGGGAAATCCCCTACGTGCTTGCTCTATGACGAGCATAGTCGTTACTTAGTGTTTTCTTTTTATCTGTCATTCTATGTCTAGACCACAATTTGGTAAAAATTAAAAAGTAAACGTTAAATTTAGAATTACTACATTTCTTTTCTATCAGTTTCATAAAAATTAGTTCTATGTTCAATAGAACTAATTTTTATGAAACTGATAGATAGAACTGATAGAATGACTACTTTTCATACATTCAAAAACCTGAAACTTCGGTTCCTTCTATGATGATGAATATTGACTGAACAAAGCAACAACAGAGGTAACCAATTATTCCAATTCCTTCTGACTACTAACCTAGAGATAATCAACACAGGCAATGAACCAACCTTCGTAGGCAGACGGTGCAAGACCATCATAGACCTGACCCTCGCGACACCAAAAGCGGCAACAGCTATAACTGGCTGGCATGTCTCCGATGAGGCATCATGCTCAGATCACCGCTGGATCCGCTTCACACTACAGGTAGGAACTATCTCCTACACCCCAAAGGTATCCCCGGAAAACCGATAAACACCGCTACGCACAACTACTGGCGGACCTTCTGAGAAACAACTCCGGTAAGGGCAGAATTGAAACCACGGAGCAGCTAGGAGAACAGGTAAAACACTTGACAAACAGCATAAGACGTTGCTACGAAGAGGCCTGCCCCCTTAGACTCCCGAACTCGAGGGTATCTGGAAAACACCACTGGTGGGGGGCCGGAGCTCGAGAGATTGAGAGGAAAGGTGAGGAAGTGCCTTAACAGAGCAATAAATACATGCACACAGATTGGGACAACTACACAGCTATTAAAGCTAAGTACAAGAAACGTATCATATACTGAAGAACAGCCTCCTGGAGGAACTTCACCGAGGAGATAAGCTCCACCAACCAGGCAAACCGGGTAAGGAAATTGCTGTCCAAGAAGGCCCTGGCGTGCTGGGTAGCCTGCGTCGACCTGACGGCACATTGCCCCATAATCGGGCTGACTGCGACACTATTGTCCTAGAAACCCACTTTCCGGACTGCCAGCTTAAAGAGCAGGTGACTTGGCAAGATGCACCTCCAAGTACAACAGAAGGATGCTGGAGACTAGCAGAGACGGTAATTACGCCTGAGGGAGTAAAGTGGGCTATTAACTGCTTTGCCCCTTTTAAGTCTGCTGGCATCTTTCCAGCACTACTACAATGGGGCGGACAGGACGTGGACGCGGCTACTCGTATATTAAGATCATGTTTGACGACCTCCGTGGCCGAGTGGTTTGTACGCCGGGTTTCATGGTATCGCCGACTCGAGAGGTCCCGGGTTCGAATCCATAAAAAACACACACGCACATACTGCTATACTATATAATTATATTGAAAATTAGCTACTGATGTAAAGAAATTAAGTCCTTTAAATAGTTTATGGTTTAATACTTTAAATAGTTAATGTATGATGCCTTCCCCCCTAGCATGAGGACCGCGATATAATGATATAATATAATGTGACGCGTGTTTTGTCGCGCTCAGGTGTCAAATTCTTTGGAGTTTGACAGCTGGACGCGATATGACACGTGATACAATGTGAATTGTGGTGCTCATGCTACGGGGGCGGGATAAATTAAAACTTGTCTATTTTTCTTTCGAAAGTAATTTTAATGTCAAAAATTGTTATAGTAAAGTTCAATGTAAAAATTGACGAAAGAGCGAGTATCCCCTAATACAAGTACAATACTTAAAAGGGAATACTCAACAACATGTTTATATGGAACCTCAGACCAAATAAAAAGTATGGAACTTGTAAGCATTAAAGATTTTTTTCATTTCATTTTTCGTTTTCATTTCATCTTACTAAGAAGGACTTGGAACTTGGCTTGCATTATCCCTTTCATAGCTCCTAAATTAACCAAACAAGAATTGAGAACTGATTGTAATGGAGGAATTACATTGTTTTCTCTGAAAAAAAGTCAATAAATTTTCAGTTTGTTACCATATTTTTCAAGAAAATGAATTTTTGAATGAAAATGAACACATTTTTGCTGAAGTTTTTTAAAATTGTAATATAACCTATGATTTTCTTACTACAACAAAAGTTTGAGTACGAATGAACAAATCAATATACATCCTGTGTCTGTTGTAGGGTAGGGACCGGTTCCATGTAAAATCACCCATGGTCCTTTGTTCAGTACTTTTTGCATGATTTTGTAGCAAACATACGAACTTTCACATTTATAATGTTAGTAGGATTTATTTATTTGATTAAAATTTTAACTTGTTATGCACAAAAACTCAACATTACCTGTAAATCCTCCTTTTGATTGATCTACCAAAGTCCACACATAGTTATAATGACTCTTAGTAGCCTTTTCATCAGGAATTGTGTAAGCAGCTAGGGTCACTTCATTGTCAGGTAACTGGACCTTAAAATAAATAAATTAATATATAATTTCCTTTGGAATACCAATATAAACAACACTGTTAATAGATACGTCTTGTTCTATAATATATTAATTGACAAATTCAAATAATATAATAGACATGAATTAATTATTTGCTTTATTGTGATGTAGTAAACTTTTTAATAAGTAATAGATAATAGTAGGTACATAAAAGCAATTTCTAACTAGAATTTCAATTTATTTCTATTTTATTTGAAATACTTTTAAGGGCATATTTTGTATTTGCAAAATGTAAATACTTTTTAACCAACTTCAAAAAGGAGGAAATTCTCAATTCGGTTGGTTTTTTTTTTGTGAATGTACACCGATCACTCTGCGTTTTTTGATCTGATTTACCTGTCTTTTTTGTCTGATGCACAATAGTTGCCATTTAGTCCTATAAACATTTAATTCAGTTTGGCGCACAGTAGTTTATATTTAATGGGCGGTTTTATTTTATGAGCACTTTTGTTTACTTAGACAATGTAATTTTCAGGACACTTTGTGTAGGGGCTCTTTTTCTTTGAGATTGAAACGAAAATTATTATTAAACAAAAAATAAAACCCAACTTCAGAAATCGAAAATGAAACTATAAAGTACAAAACTCACACAAAATCAAGTGGATCCTAGTATGATTAGGAAGTCTGGCTGGACCCAGATTGAAACATGGAATAGATTTTCATTTCTAAATGATGATTTGTTTTGTTTTCTAGCCACTAAGACTTTAAAAAAACACCAACAAAATAATCACAATTTATAACTAAAAGTATTTCATTCCATTAAAGTTTTTGCGAAATACATATTTCGTATTTTAAATATAAAATGATTACTATTTTTTATTTGAAATTAAAAATTTCAAAGTATTTATACTTTGTAGTTAAATAATTTCTATAATGTATTTTGCACTGCGTCATCTCAATCCCAGACATGAAAATTTATGGCAGACAGAGCATCACCTCTCAGTCGACACAGAACTAACACAGCGTACTGACAATGGTTCTTGTAGCAACATTGATAAATTACCTGCTTATCTGACACAGACACTGTCAAATTTTGTATAGTTTTGGGAGTAGACATTTCAGTTTTGGTTTCATCCATTTTAGTACCAGAAACGTCATCAGGCTTTTTTATCGAATCAATTGGTATTGTGGGGCCTTTAGCATATGGTCTTATTATTTGTATACAAGCACCCTGTGCATTCTCTTCTGTCCCAGGTATACATTTGCAGATACCATTATTTGGTTTAATACCCAAAGGAATACATTCAGAATTAAAAGGGCAGTCATTGGCTCCAACATCACATGACACTTTGTCTAGATAGTTATTAGCATCCATGATCATGTCACTATCATTGTTATCTCTATATTTATCAAATGTTCTTGCTTCATCTTCTTCTATGTTTGGCAAATTATTTATAAAATGGGATAGGAAACTGGTGTCATCATCCTCATTTATGATATCATTTCTATGGCTTGTGTAAGGGGAATATAAAGTTTCTTCCTCTGGAGAATAACCATTGCTCACTTCTGAGTAGCTAGATTGATCTAATATGTCTGACCAGTTTTCTGCAAACACATAATAAAGTTTGTGAAATAATACACAAACAAAAACTTAACAGTAAAGATTTGATTAACCTAACCTGTTATTTAGATCTGTAATTATTGTACATATTGCCACCCAGAAGTTCACAATCATAGTGCCTGAGATAATTTGAGTAATTAGGATAAAAACATAGGCATCTCAAGCAAAGGCACCACAACCAACCCAACAAGTAAATTTAAGTTTTTTAACTAAAGGGAATCAAATTTAGAACCTTTAAAAATTTGTCAATGTTCCAAATTTGATAGTTGTCATAATCAGGTGTGCTAGCCTGTCCTCAATAGGATATTGCAGATCCATGTGACTAACACTCCTGTGTAAGTTAGAAAAGTACAATAAATAAATTACAAACCATTGGGAAGAACTGGTTTCACAAATATCATGGACACATGGGCCTGCCATTTTCTTGTGCCAACTCTTGGAATTGGCAAGCACATCTCATCACTGACACACTCCACATGAAAGCATCTAGCTTCAACAATAAACACAATATTGCAGGTGTCACTCAGACAGCAAGCCATTACACACTGCCGCAATCCCTTGAGACCAGTTTTTTCAGAGTAATTGCCTGCAGTAATATTGCCTGTAAAATTAACAAGAGGCTTTTAAATACAGATTGATTCAACAGGAAATTGTATGACAAAGAAAATGGCTATTGATACAGTACAAACAAAAGCTAAAATTAAATTTCAAGATAATTACCAGCTGGAGCATAGTTTACAAAATTTTTTGGGTACAATTTGGGGCATTTGTTACTTTCATATTTATCATTCCAAGGTTTGCTAAACTGCGTGACAGATGTTTTAATATTTACGGCTAAGAGCAATACCATAAAAATAATAGAAGAGGGACATGAGCTACCCATTATTCAAAAACACCAAAATTATTTGTAAACTGAGTAAAAATAATTATAAATACTTTTGTTAATGAAGGAGAATACGCGTGGGTGTCGTGATATCAATGCACCAAGTTAATCAAAAGTTCAAAACTGATCTAATATTACTCATTTTTAATAAAAAAATTATCAGCACGTTGTACAACAGTCACAACAATAATAACTATAGAAAAGATATTAAATAGAGCTGTAGCAAACCGTATGTATTCGGTACTGAGTAACGGGTACGCCATCTAGTACCGAGTAACGAAACGTTACACACAAATAAATTTCGTTACTCGCATCTTTCAGATTTGTTTCAAATTAAACTTACTTCGGCTGCCATTGGCATGCTTCACTCAAAATTATAATTATAGAAGAGGTTACGTCCGTCTTTTTTTCAGGTGGTTTCAAATAGGTATACACAGCACAGACAGAATAATTGTATTACACTTGAATAAATCAAATACAGTCAAGCGAAAAGCACAATAAACGGTGAATCAATGACAGTTCTTAACAATATGGTCGCTAAATAAATAACTATGAAACAAAACAAAGCGTAAAATAAGCACAGTCACAGATTGGAAAGAATTTGAATATGTCAGTTGCTGACTTTATAAAAACGCAATAGGGCATTTGACAGTATTAAAAATAACGAAAAACATATTAGTTTTCTTACTATTGTCACGTAACCCAAAACGCTTGGGATTGGCGGAGCCTAATATGACGTCACACGCAAGTAAACTTCCGGTCAAAGTGACATTACATTGTATCGTTTGACGTTTTAATAACAGTCGTGTGACGTCACTCACTAGTAAGACGCCATATTGTCCAGAGAAACGTTTTCGCGGCAACTTGAAAATGGAGTTTTTGATTTGGTTATTTTTACTGAAATACACGACAGAATGATGAATATCCACTTTTTACGGACTCCATAAACATTAGTCAATAACGTGAGATCGTTGCCTAAAACTTGTCAAATACCCTATGGAACGTTTTAGAAGGTTTGCTATGATTTAACAAGATGGCGTTGCCATCAATATGAGGCGCTTTTCCAAATTTTTAAAGGTATCGATCTTTATCGATACTTGCCAAAAAGTACTCATTTAGTAAAAGTATCGAGTACAAAAGTATCGGTATCGAAAGGAAAAGTACTCGATACCACAAAGTATCGATACTTTTTTCGTGTCCCTACCGACTGTATTGCTACATGCATACTAGTGGCGCCATCATTTAATGTCACGACTTTATAGACAAACTGTAACTGAGGAATTAGTGAAATTATTAAAATATACGCTATTCCGGTCAAATGGACGTGAGAACTTTATTGTCGAGTTGACTACCTCACAGAAGCTTAACGAAAAAGCAAACTTGATAGATTTCGTTTAAAATATTTAATTTTTTTTATAATTTTATTTTGAGAACAAAAGATTTTTGTAGTAGTTCTTTCTTTCGTTATGTTTAATTTCATTCCAAGCAGAACTATTTTTATGTTGATTTATCGTTAGAATGCTATTTAAGTATTATTATCAATACAATAATATTCGAGACCTATTTGCTTTATCATTATAATTGATGAATAATGGATTGCGATGTTATTGTGATATAACATAAGCTCACGGTTGATAATTTCAAAATAGTAAAACCGATTTTTTTATGAGAAGTAACGAGTAACGTAACGATACTATAGTAATTGTTAAAGTAACGAATACATACGGGTACGCTTTTTTTCGTTACTTTTACACCTCTAATATTAAAGATAAAGATAGTGTTGCCTTGTGTGTGTATTAGTTCGCTAACGAACTAGAACGCTGAACTAGTTCTCTTCAAACCCTACTTCATTAAATAAACACGATACGTTATTAAAAATAACATGACGAATATTTTTTCCATTAAAGTATAATTTTACTCGATTTAATCGAATCGAAATAGTGTGTCAATGGTGTCGATTCTAGCATTATTCTCTAAACCTAAACTTAAATTTGACAGCAGTATATCCTTGTCATTCTCTATACAGAATGAAAAGGGGAGACTGATGTTAAATTTAGTTTTAAGTTTAGAGAATCACTTCAGAATTGGCACCACTACCGGTATTTTTTTTCATGCGAAAATCTGTTAGTTAAATCTACGATGATGTTGTTTTAATAACAGTTTTCGAACATTAATTTCTACTTGAACAACTGCTTCGGAAGAACAAGAGGCTGTTCACAAGAGTGCATTATATATTTGGTGTCATTATTAGTAAACCATAGTAACATAGATGCTGGGACACTATGAAAAATGTCACTATGTGACTTTGTCTTGTGTGTTGTTCACTTGTTTGTTTCATGGCATATGGGATAGTTATGTTTACTTTAGAGAATTTATTTTATTATTTACTATATTACTAAGGTGTTTTCACTGTTCCTACATTAAGATGATGAATACAAATTAATACAACATGTTTTTGAATTGAAATACCTACAATATAATATATGAAAAATGAAATGTGATGAAACTGTTAAAACCTTATTTTAAAGAATGTTGTTTTTAGTTTTATTATGAATAATAATAAGTGATAAGTTGAGGAACTGTGTGAACGAATTATGAAACTAAAATCAACAAACAAGTTCACCGAATTGAGAACTAAATCACTCCCGAGGACGAACTTCTGCGCAGTAGGGATGGGCGTTTTTAGAATAACGATGCGCGATAACGATGCCAGGTTCGGATGCGCGCATCCGATGCGACTGGATGCCGTTATTGGATGCCGATGCCGATGATGTCATAAAAATGTCAAAATGCTGTGACTAAATTGTAGTTCAAATTTTTGCCACCGGTACAGAAAAGTTTGTGACACTGTTGCTATAGTAACGATGACAAAAACTAGATGGCATCGGCATCCATTAAGCTAACAATTTTTATGTAACTATGCAATTGTTCAAGCGTACAACAACACAAAGTTAGGGATGCGACATTAAAGAATGAACGATATTCGAATGAACAGTTCTTGATGAATGAACATAATGTTTTTTTAAATGAAAATAAATGTTTCATTTATAGATATCTATCTAAAAGCTTATTTATAGTTTTAGTACTTATGATTTTTATGCACAAAATTTTAAATTTTTTTTTGCAAGTTATATTGCTGTGCAAAAATCTTTCCAACTGATTTTGCTGCCTTTTGTCGGATACCCTGCCTATATTTAATTGCTTTTACACCCTTAATACAAACTACAAACAATGATGCAATACAAAAAATGCAAACGCAGCATATTGTCACAAAACACTGCGTAACTGACCCAATGTTTAATATAATGGGGATAGCGAGTTAATATACTTCAGTGACTTAAAGTTATTTGTTTTACTGATAATGTTTTCCTCAGTGGTTCAAGAAGTCAATAATTTTATTATGTTTCATTAATTAGAAAAAACCTCAATGATTCAAGCTTTCGGCAAAGATTAATCCCATGCTTTCAACGAGTGTTCGAACGCTTAATCCAAAATGATAAAAAAATACAAACCTATATATTTCAGGAATCATGGGCACGGCAGTGCCCCCGCCAAGTAAAGCAAAAACAGACGCACGGCCGTACCATCCTTTTCTCGAAACAGTTCAGCCCATTTTCAACCCCCTTGTAATTTCGTTGGCGATAAAACTAGAAGTCTGTGTTTTCAGTAACCAAGTAGTCATTGTATAAAGTCGGTATACATATTTCGAACTTAATTGAATTTGAGCCAGTAGTTTAAGAATCATAACTAGTCAAAGTTTCTTAATTTTGTCACTCACTGACTAATCGATCATCAAAACTCTAAGGCACTTCTAGCAGACACAAAAGCTTCAAATTTAGAATACAGTTAGTGATTAATGTATAAATTAAGGAAAAACTAATATATTTTGCAAATCGGCCCATTTTCTAGATATACTAACTGTACAAATAACTGTGTAATAACTGAATCAGTGTATGTCTTATATAAATATTGTACTATATAATAATAGACAGGCGTAGATAAGTATCTAGATATAACAATATAAAATTGGAATCCCATATTTAATTTACATTTAAGAATAGAACGCGAATCGAATGCTTTTAGAGTTCAAATCAATTTGAATATGTTTGATTTAGTTTTACTTTTTACCGTAAGAGGGAGCTGTATGTAGTTGCTTTTCGAGCATTTATAGAGAGGTTAAACGTTGATGGGATAGTACTAAGGTATTACATTGTAATCGTACCAAAAGTCAGGGTCTCAGTCTAAATAATGCGTTGATGGATATCGGTTCTGCAGTATTCATATCACGTCAAGCTTACGTGGCAGTTTCGAGAGTTACAAATCTGGGCGGCTTACATTCAATTATTCTCGACCTCAATTTGTGAATATAAATAGACTTAAAAGCAATTATCGTCCAGACTTGACAAAAATTGTAACATCCATTGTAGAGCCTCCAAGAAAAAACCCATTAAGACAGGGAGTGGACTTCGAGAAAATCTGTAGCTGAAGCTCAGGAAGTGGTACCGGAAAAGAAAAAGAGGAAGATTACCTACAAAAATAAAAAAAAGGTCAGAAGACAGCTCATCATAAGACTTGTTGGTATTCAAGAAGTAAAAGGTACCTGAAAGAAAAAAGAAGGGCTATCTACAAAAAGAAATGAGGTGCCATCAAAAAAATAACTTGTAAAAAAACGAAATCCCGGAACTCAGTTCTACTTCTTCTACCGTCAAAACTTGTGAGATCCATGTTATATCAAGTCGGTTAATTTATTCAGTCCCTACTTAAGGAACCTTTTGTCTTGAGATATTACGAAATTAGCTCTTCTAACAACATCTTATACTGACCATATCAATATTGAAAATCGTGTATGTTTTAAATAAATAAATTCACTTGGCAATCGCACTCAACAATCTAATTTAATATAATATGTGTGATACATTGTGTTTTCATGCGATTGACTTCTTTTTTAAGTTATGTTTTTGATAACATACATATTGAATACGTTCTTATGGAGCTCGATAGCCCAGGTGGTTAGCACGTTCGGCTTGCGATCGTTGAGGTTAAGCAACTTTGGCAATGGTCGGTAATTTGATAGGTGACAAAAAACTTATTATCTCGAGCTCCTGTCGAAGCCTATGCTGTGCCCCTTCAGTGGGGATATTAATAGGCTAATGCTGATAATGTGTTGAGCATATTATTCGGAAAAAAAAATCAAGATGATCTCCTCTGTTCCACAATATAAGTCTAGTATTTCAGACCATTTGAAGATATTTAACGCGATCTGTTTGTTCCAAAGCTTGTATGTATCTCCATTTCTTTGGTACGCCCTACAGCCAGAATGACTTGACTTGTGAGGTATCATTTGATTTGTCGTGATTGTATAAGTAAAACTGGGTATATTCAAATTAAGAAAATTGGTCTTTTAAAACCCTTCACTTCGATAGGCCATTTATTTAAAAACTTGTTTCATGCGTCAAATATTGCTGTTTAGTACGAAAATACACCACCACCACCAAAACACCTTGAAAAAAAAATGTAGTCTTAATTTTATTATGTTCAAAATGGACAAAAATAAAAGTTGTGACAGGTCAACTAGGCAAATAATTGTTAACTTATGTACAGTGTATCGTAACTGGGCGTACAGAAGAATAGCTGAGCATTTAAATTGTTCTGTTAAGAATGTTTTTAATGCAATTGATCATTATAAAACACATGGAACTGTTGAAAATGTTCTTAGAAAGGCTCGGCCAAGAAAACCCTCTCCCAGAGAAGATACGCTAATCGTTCGTTTAACTAAAAAAGAACCAAGCAAAGGCTCCAACCAGATTAAAAATGAAGTTTTTCACCTGATGACCCGAGAAACATCTCGTCAAGTCTGATAGAAGAGTGTAAGCTAAATTGTTTGGAAGAATTTCTTGAAAGGTACCGCTTCTTACCAAGCAACACTGAGAGAAGCGATTATTATTCGCTAAAAAATATGTTAATTGGACGGTAAGAGAACGGAAAAAGGTTTATTTTCAGATGAAACAAAAATAAATATGATAAATTTCTATGGAAAGCGATATGTTAGACGTCCTGTAAACAATGTTTTTAATTATGAATAAACAAGGAGTATAGGCAAGCACGGTGATGTTAACAGTGCGGCGTGCGCTTGGAAACGGACGTGCGCAACTGTGCTGTGAGAATTTATTATTCGCGTCTCACACGGCAACAGCCGTCGTGCGTTTCGGTAGCAATGAGTTCCCAACAACTCCTAGCTAAACGAGTTGTTGGCGTTCATTCAAAACGCCATAGATACAATGGACGAGATAAGCATCCTGCAGATCTGCAAATCGAATTTCAAAGAAGAGGAGGTTTGCAGTGGCAAGGCGTTACTCTTCCGGTCCTTCGGCAAGGCCGATCAGATGCCATCTCGCCGGAGGGATGAAACGGAGAAGAGTCTGCAGGACATCGTCACCCTGCTAAAAGAATTGGATCCAGATGATGTGCCTCCCGTCACGTTCAACCACGTCGACGTCACCAGGTTGCTCAAGGACATCAACTTCCTAAAAGCAAATCTGGCCGATGTAGTGAACAAGTTGGAGGAATCAAACAACACCATCGGTGAGTTGCGAGCCCAACTAGAGTCATTAAGTAGCGCCGCTTGGACAAGTAGGTCACCCGAGGCCTCCAACGTGAACACACGTCGCGGGGCGCATAATACATCCGTCGGCAGTTTAGAGTCGGCGCATACGAGTGCGTTACCGGCCACCGTCATCGCGCGCGAAGCCCCGCGCCGCGCCCCCGTCGCCCGCCCTTCCGCCACACCGGAGACGTCACGCGACTGCGCGTTAACACCAAAACGCGCTTACGCAAGGTGGCCGCCAGTCGGACCGTTGCTGTCACGCAACCTGAGCGGAAATCCATTCATCCAAAGAAGAAGGGTAGCCAAGACATCCCTTGTGCAACTCCGACGGAAACACGTAACCGTAATTGTGACGAAGAGGGTTTCATTACGGTGGAGAGGAAGAAGAGGAAGCCTACTCGTCGCAATCTGTGCGGTGTCGCCCCGATTGGACCGAATAACCTGCTGCGTCCAGCGATACCTGTGACGCTCCTGTATGTGTCCCGCTTACATTACACCACAAAGGCGGAGGGGATCGCAGAATATTTGCGTACGAAGACCAATTTCTCCCTGAGGAGAAAACACCCTTTCGCGTGACGTTTGGAGTCTCGCCACGACGTGAATTTTAATTCATTTGTGGTGAGAGTGCCGACTGAACATCTGGCGACCTTTTTGAAACAGGAGCTTTGGCCGAAAGGTGTGGTGTTCCGGCGTTTCAAAGGCAGGCTACCTGACACCACTCCGCGCCACACGTCGCCGACTATACGTGTTATTTAGAATTTGTAATTATTTTATATTTCATATCTATGTTAGACTATAAGGTATACATTTCTATATATATATAAATTAAAGTTTGGGGGTGTTTTTCCGTGTGGAGTTACATCCGTTCGGAAGATTGAAGGTACAATGTATCAATGGCAATACAAAAATATCTTAGAGCACACAATGATTCCCTACTCGGACGATCATTTGCCTGTAACCTGGATCTTTCAGCATGACAATGACCCTAAAGACACGGCCAATAGTGTCAAATGTTTCCTTAGCGAACAGCGTATATCCGTTTTAGACTGGCCAGCAAATACTCCGTATTTAAACCCGATAGAAAATCTCTGGTATATTGTTAAAAAGAAAGTCTCAAACAAAAGTAACACCAGTCAAAACGAACTAAATGAAGCATTTGTTGAAGCATGGAAACCAATCCTCATAGAAAAATGTATCAAATTGATTGCATCAATGCCACGTCGTTGCAGTGCTGTTATTGGAAATAAGAGATACGCCACTAAATATTATTATAACTATTGCTAGGCTGTGGATAGTAGCTATTTGGTAAATAACCATACTTATTACTAATACTTAAAAAATATATATATACTTTTTTATTGTTGTTTTTAATTAGTTAACAATTATTGTTCATACCTTAAAACTGATTTAAATGTTTGTCCGTAATGTAATATTGAAACTGCACTTGTGTAATGGGATTTATATTTTTTACTAATAAATGATAAATCGTTAAACATGTTGTTGTCTTATTTACTGTTTACTTTTAAATTAAAATCGATTGCGGTAAAGTATCTTACGTAATGTCAAGGACCGTTGGTAGGGTTTCTAATTATACGACCACCACTGTGTATGTATATATTTATAAACATTTTGAGCTAAAATGTCAAAACTAAAATATTAAATTTTAATAAGTCAGGAAGTTAATCTGCTCAAGATATAATTTTGAATAATAACTAAACTAAACAAAATCAAATTTAGTAGTTTAGAATTCTGTTTAGTAAAGAACAAGGCTATTATTTCAACAGTAAAGCTAAATTAGATATTCTAGAAAAAATCAAACGTTCCCAATAGTTGGTCCCGATTCTCAAAGTGCCCTTTTCCTTATTTATATTTATATAAACTTTTTGATCAGACGGAGTTTTTTTCAAATAAGTTTAATATGAGTATTTATCGAATTTATAGTTTTAAATTACGAAAACAACATTTGCTCGAGATCCAAGAATATTATTAATGTTTCAGATTTTGGGACTATGCAGTCCTAAAGGCACTGTAGTCACGTCAACTTAAAAGATCGATTTTGTGACTTGCTGACATCTTGAAGTACTTATCTGTTTTAGCCAGACAGCTTTCATGGAGCTCCAAGTTTCTGGAAATTGAATGTCCTCAAGTTGTATTATATGTCGGCCCAGATGAATAGTAATTAGGTGCCACATTTGTGGATTACAATAAAATACGCTACTACATATAGAAGAAACTGTGTTTTAAAAACTCTAGAAAGTCAAAATAAAATAAGTTATGGCGAAAAAAATTATTTGATTTGTCTAAAAAACCTATAATTCCCTTTAATACAGAACCTTAATAATATAAGTTTTTATCTCCTAGACTATATAGAGATATACGAATTGCAACACCCATGAACGAACGTTCGTGAGTATATCGTAAAGGTAATTTTTTTTTCGACACGATAATAATCACGGTGCAACTAAATAATGAGGAGCTCGATGGCGCAAGTGGTTAGCGCGTTCGGCTGCGATCGTTGAACTTAAGCAACTTTCGCAGTGGTCGGTCATTGGATGGGTGACCAAAAATTACTAACTCGAGCTCCTCCCCCGGGGTTCCGGCTGCGTCTGCAGTCGTTAGCACTCACCAATCCGCACTGGGCCCGCGTGGTGGGTCATGGCCCAATCTCCCTATTCCATCCATAGGAAGGCCTGTCCCCAGCAGTGGGGACATTAATAGGCTGATGATGTATGATGATGATGATGATGATGATGATGATGATGATGATGATGATGATGATGATGATGATGATGATGAACTAAATAATCGGGCCTCGTTTGTTGGCATTTTCCTCTTAATTTGACATTTGAAAGCTATTAAAAAAGTTTGTTAATTATAAGGTAATAAAAGTCGCTCGATGTGAGCAGCTGACCTGATAACTAACTACTTAATTTGATTTACTTTCTATAAGCTGTTTACATCAATGTATTGCCAATAAAGAAACAAACAAAATAAAAAATAGTAAGTTAATTATGGTGTCGATTCCGGCATAATAGGCTAGTTGCCTATATTTTAAAAAGTGGTTAATAATATACCTTGATGTTTATTTAACCCCAAAAAAATATTATTTTATATAAAAAAGTACAATAGCAATATGTATTTTGTATTTTAAAAAAATTATTCAAATTTCCCTCGAAAACGCTCTAGACTGTCATGGCGTCTAGAATGACGTCACGCCGTGCAAAGCAAACAATACGCTGTACGCCGACTATTAAAATTATTTAGTTAAAAATGAATCCATCGTATTACAAGTACTGTATAGTGTCCTAGTATAAAAGGAGAAGCATAAAACGCCAGACAAATTATTTATATGCCACAAATGCGGAAAAAATGGTTAAAACTTGCAAGAAGGGATGGTACCTATTCATTGTTTATCAACAAATACAAGAATAATTTTGTGATGAACATTTTGATGTAAGTATTTTGCATAACATAATCAATGAAATCAAAATGTTATACAAGCCGGATAAATTATATTGCATTATATTGATAAAACAATGACAATAGGTTGAGGTTAGGTAAGTTGATTTAATTTTATGGTATGATTTAGAGTCTATTTGAGAGTTCAGTATATTTATTCATAATAATAAACACATCTTATTCTTGTTCTAGTTGCCAAATGATATGCTTATTTATGTCGAGTAGTTATGCGATTAATTTTTTATTTTGGTTAAAATATTATTATTTGCTTCGGTAAATCCCAATTCCATGGATTTATTAGGCTTCCTTTCAATACTTATCTGAAAACAAACTGATAAATTGTATCAAAGTAACAATAACATGAATGAGATATCAATGAAATGTATGGAAACGGCAACCACAAGTAATGTTTTGCACGTGGTGACGTCAGTCTTTCTGATTGGTGTTTGCCGTCACGTGATCTAATGCCTATTTTATTCGAATTTATTTTCTAAAAATAATAATAATCTTTAATTATTATGATAAATAGCTTTATTTTTTGTTATCTGTATATCATAATTCATATTTAGAAACTGTAACCCATTCGATTTATTGTTAGTTGACACAAGCCTATTCTCTAAAGCTTAAATTTTTGACAACAATGTATACTTGTCTTTCTCTATACAGAATGAAAAGGAGTAACTGATGTTAAATTTAGTTAAGAGAATTATGCATGCCAGAATCGACACTTAAGTATTGTTTATAATTTTTATATGATTATTATATGCATCGATATAATACTTTTTATACATATTATCGTATTTCAACGTCGAAAGAAAGATTTCGGTGTCTAATATAGTAGCGTTCTCTAAACTTAAATTTGACAAGTGTATCCTTGTCATCATCTATACAGAATGAAAAGGAGATACTTTTAATAAATTTAGTTTTAAGCTTAGAGAATCATGCAAGATTCGACACCTTTGTTTGCTTAAGTTATAGATCGTGAATGATTGAATATTTGTTTTTTTTTTATTGTTCTGTCGATGTATATTTACTTTATCATCATTCTATTTGTATCGGCAGATACACTTAGTTAAATCTGGTTGAATGTTCTCCAGTAAAAAAAATACCCTTCATTCATTTCATTGAATTTTTGTCACAGCACTATGAATTTCTACCTATTATATTTGTCATTCATTCGTGATTTGGCGCCTTTTCTTTTATTTGGATTTTATACCAGAATACTGACTTTTTAGAACTTTACTTTACTTGTATATGATAGGAAACACCATGTTCCAGCAAGACTGAAGTGGCAGAGCGGTTTTTGCGTGGGAAAGCAACATAATTTTCCATTTTTGTTTGAGCTCCGACTAACGCTATGGAACGATCCAAAATGGTAGCCACAAACTATATAGTGATGCTAATAACGCATATGGTAGCGGTCGTGCGTGAACTTGTTTTAAATAACGTTCACGGCCGATGGCCATGTAACTTTGGCGGAGGGGATTTCATTTGTACTGGAGTGACGGTTTGGAACTGGTTTGGAACGTAGCCCGGTTAACGAACTCCATGCCTACGACCATAGATATAGGATGTAAATACTATGTCTACGGTTTGGACTTAATGTATTTCTTCTACTCACCGCCAGACAGGCAATACTGAAATGCAGTGCTTCTTTTCACGGATAGATGGCGTTGAAGAATTTTAAACAAGTGTCAATGGTAATTAAAATGTACCTATAATAGTTATAGTGCTTATACCTACTAATAGCTAACTATACTTTTTTTCTAAAAATATAATCGAAATCGCTATAAAGTTATATATTTTAGATATAACCAACTTCGGCGAGGAATGGTGAAGTGGTTAAGTAGGTAACTTGCAATCATAGCAATACTTATCCTATCCTCTGCTTAAAAAGTCTGTGGTATGTTGGGTGATGGCGGCAGGTTATAATAAATACAAAGACGTAGATAGGTTGGTGTCCATTTATTGAAGAAGGCTTAATGGTACAAAACATACTTATTTATAATATTAGTGCACTACGTAGTTACACACACACACACTTATAAAATATAACACACAATATTATTACAAAACATCAGCATTTCACGTGGCCTACTTTCGTGTCATTCAATGTTGCGTTGTATTATTAATACATATTTATTAAATTATTTTCATACTATCACACGCCCCCCAAAAATCTCCATTACACCCCTCTCCTCAAAAAAATAAAAAAAAAGTGTTACATTTTTTTTTTCAACCACATACATTCGCTAAATATTATCATTATAAAGTTTCGTATTATTCTTATGTACTACGTACTCTCTATTATTTTTTAATATCTTTACATTAGGTGACAATTCCTCTATTACTTCATAAGGGCCGTTATACACTCTATCTAACTTATCTCTTATTTGATTTTTTACCAAAATTAAATCTCCTTTTTTATATGATATCGGGTAGCTATTTTTATCAAATGTATTTTTTCTACATAATTTATTAGTTAATAAATTTTTTTCGCGCATCACACAGTGCTCTTTGTAGTCTATGTCGAAGTTCCTTAGGATAGTCATCATAGTTATATAAGGGAGTTACAGAGTCACTTAAGTTACTAGGTAAAATACAATTTTTTCCAAACACTAGCTCGTAGGGAGTATATTTTGTTTGCGTGTGTACCGAGGTGTTGAATGAGAAACACCAGTACGGAACCCAACTACTCCAATTGCTTTTGTGACTCTCACATTGTATTCTTAGAAAAGTGCCGAGATGTTTGTGAGTATTTTCTAACGATCCCATAGTTTCATGGTGATATGCGGTGGACTGTAATTTTTTAATACCTAATAAGCTACATATTTCGGTCATAATTTCGTTAAGAAATTCTGTTCCCTGGTCTGTAATTATTTCTTTTGGGATTCCATATCTAAGGATAAAATTATTTACAAAAGCTCTCGCTACCGATTCGGCGTCTTTGCGCTGCAAGGGATAGGCTTCAACGAACTTTGTTAGGTCGCACTGTAGAGTTAGTATGTACCTATGATTGTAATCGTCAACTTGTAAAGGTCCCATTATATCTAAACTAATTCTTTCGAAAGACGAATTAGGGGTAGTCGTTAATGACATAGGTTCCTTAATGTATCTATTGGTGTATTTATTTATTTGACAAAGCTTACATTTATTGACATAATTAACGACATCCTTTGTAATGCCTGGCCAAAAATAGTATTTTTTAATATTGTTTAGCATTCTATTTATCCCAGCATGCCTACTGGTGGGCAACAAGTGGAAGTCATTTAATATAACTATCTTTTCGTCCTCATTTCTGATACGCTTAACATCTTTAGTTATCAATAATCGCGGCCGACTCAACTTTAGTTTTTTAATTGTACTTGCAAGTAACTTAATATGTCCTTCATATATTTTATTTTTGATAATAAGCAATTCTAAGATATTTAACTTACTACAAAAACTCTCTAAATCTCTCGCTAACGCTTCTACAGCTGATAGCGATCGAGCATTTAGATAAATTATTGACCGCTTTGGTACATATACACAATATCCACTTGAGGACGTAAAAACTTCGTCGTTTCCGTCATATTTGACCGAGTGACTAAAACATAATTCGATAATATCTGGTGGTGGCTTGAGAATTTCCACGGCCAAGGGGTGATCAGTCCCATGACTATGCAAATTTTCAGGCTTACTATAATTCTCTAAATCACAGTTTTCATTACGACTATTTTTTTTTGTTTGTGCTCTAGTAAGTACTGATACTAAGTGTTCACGTATATTTTTTAAATCATCCGATGTCACCGGGATGCGACTCAATGCGTCTGCAGCCGCGTTGTGTCGTCCTGGGACATAGCCTATCTCAAAATCATATTCCTCTAAATATAAACGAAATTTAGTTTGCCTACTGGAAGGATCTGTCATAGAAAATAAATAAATAAGAGGCTTGTGATCGGTTAGAATTTGGAATTTCCTACCATATAAATAAGGTCGAAAATGCCTCACTGCCCAAACTATGGCTAATAGCTCCAAGTCTATAATCGGATATCGCGTCTCAGCGGGCTTTAAACTTCTACTTGCGTATGCAATAACTCTATCATTCCCATTGGATAATATTGCACCTAAACCTGTTCTTGAGGCATCAGTCTGCAATTTAAAAATATTATTTTCAGAAAAATCGGGATAATCCAAAACTGGGGGTTTTATTAAAGCAGATTTTAATTTTTTGAATGCTTCGTCACAATCAGCTGTCCAATTAAATGCAACATTCTTTTTACAAAGTTTATTTAGTGGATGTGCAATTTCAGCGAAATGTAAAATAAATCGTCTATAATAGTTAGCGAAGGCCACGAATCTTCGGACCTCGTCAAGGTTAGTCGGTGTCGGATAACTTTGCAAGGTTGTTATTTTGCTTGGATCAGGAAATATGCCTTTACTTGTTATTTTATGTCCTAAGTATACTATCTCTGTTCGTAAAAATTCACATTTTAAAGGGTTTAGTTTTAAATTAACTTTTCTTAAGCGTTCTAACACAGAAATTAGGTTTTTATTATGATTTTCTATACAATTTCCTATAACGATACAATCGTCTAAATAAATAAAACATTGATTATAATTCAATCCAGACATAGCTATAGTCATCAATCGAGAAAATACGCTAGGACTAGTTTTGAGTCCCATTGGACAACGCTTCATTTGGTATATTTTATCAGCTGTGAAAGCGGTGCACTTACGTGAATCGGGATGAAGGGATAATTGGTACATTCTATCTAAATGGAAAGCAGTGTATTTTCTTGAATTTTCATTTAAATTTAATTGATAATAACTTTGGGACAAATCTAATTTTGAAAAATACATAGAATTTGATAAGGAATCTAAAATATCTGTAATATTGGGAAGTGGAAATTTATCATCTTGAATTCTATTATTTAATTGCCTATAGTCAACGACAAACCTATACTTCTTTTCATTATTTTTGTCGGTCTTTTTCGGAACAAGCAAGACGGGACTAGACCACTCCGAGGTGGATTCCTCAATAATATCGTTGTCTAACATATCCTGTATTTGTTTACGTAACTCTGGTTTTAAAGAGTGTGGTATTCTGTAGGGTTTTATATAAACAGGAGTCGCATTATCCTTTAAAGTAATTTTATGCTCCATTAAATTAGTGACTGACAGTTTATCACCTGGGAGATGAAACACGTCCGCGTACTTAGCGCAAATAGACTCAATGCTAAGTCGTTCATCTTTGTTTAAATAACCTAGGTTAAGAAGCTCAAATAATGTTTTTACACGATTTACGGAAATTTCCCTTTCCGAAAAATTACAAACATCGAAATGATGCAAACTATATACTTCTAAATGAGAAAAATCATAAATTAGGTCATTTTCCGTCGTATTTAATATTCTAATCGGGATAAGCCCGTTTCTAGGCCTCGACAAAACACCTGCAATAAATACTCCCTCTCTTATTTCATTCGCAAGGACGACACAATCGTCGGTTATATTCGTAGGTATGAACTTAATAGTTTCACACCTCGCAGGTATGTTGTGTTTATACCTGTTATTTATACACATACTTATCGATTTAGACGACTGAGTTAGGCTTAAAATGCCTTTACCATAATCAATTAACGCTAAATATTGTTTTAAAAAGTTATCACCTATTATTCCATCTGCAGAGCATGACAGGTTCTTAAATACGTAAAATTTATGTCTAAAAGTCATACTGTTACTACTTAATTCTAAATAAATGTAACCTTCTGATATTAACCTACCGCTAACACCTCTAATAGTTAATCTTTCGGGAACAATTTTATTTTTCAAATCACTAAATACCTTAGCTAAATATTCATACTTAATTACACATAAACTGGCACCAGTGTCTATTAATAAATGTATTACCTTATCTCCTAAACTAAAAGCTACCGTACTCGAAGTATTATAATTGAGAACTACATGCTCGGTTTTCGTTTGAGGAACGAAAAAACTGACTCTGAGGCTGCCTTACCTCAGTGTCGCAGTACGTATGGTGGACACGGGAATAGCCTCGTGTACGGGGCTGATACTGCGCGCCTGGCGCTGACCAGCGCGCGGCTGGGGAGGGTGCACCTCGACCTCGAGCGGAACCACGTTGCGGCGCAAACGTGCGCGGCGCGCTCACATTATGCGACTGGATCGGGTTACCGTATTGAGCACGCGAGTTACTATAATAATTATTGCCAATATTTCTACCGCGGAACCCTTTATTAATAAAATGAAATGTTTTCGTGGACTTAGGGTGGTGACGAAAATTCATAACTTGTTCCCCACTGGTAGAAAGCGTCTGCTCGTCTATAGCACTACGGATTGCCTCAGGAAGAGAAAGAAATTCCTTTGATGCAATAATAATACTCAATCTAGAGTTTGCCAAACCATCGGCAAAGCGTTTTATAGCGATCTTTTCATTAATTGGTCGCAATACGTCATATTTTGAACTATCGCCATCGGCCTGTGCTAATGTCAAATTAGAGAAGATATCTTCTAGTTCATTACCGAATGCTTCTATTGACCTATTTCCCTGTTTTACATTTTGTAACCGAGACTGAAGAGCGACTGCCGATTTTTTTTGTACTAAATACTTTTTCATGTCACTGAGCAATGAACCAACTGTTGTATAGCTACCGCGTAAGCGAAGTTTCGCGCTAGGAGATAATCTTGTTTTTAATACAAAATCTATAAGTGAATTTTTCGATGTCTCATCAAGTTTAGAACTATACATTTCTATACCGTCGATTAATTGTTTGGTGACATGTTCCTGACCAGTCATTATGGGAAGTAAACTAATAGCCGTTTTAAAGTCAAAGGCCATTGTATCTGCCATTTTTGTAGTTTTAGAACTATCGGGATTTCTAGTTGAAAAAGTAACTAATTTATTTATTTCACTATAAATTAAATGAATATTATTTACTATAGAATTAACTTTAATAAGATCTTCGGCACTTATCTCAGAATTATTAATATTAGCTTTAATTTCACACAAAATATACTCTAGTTGCAAATAAATGACATTGGCTTCTTTTAATTTAGTTTGACCGATTTCTTTCTTTCTACGTTCAGGGCCTATTTTACTTAAATATACTTTTATTTCCTGTAACTTACTATATAATTCAACTAATTTATGAGACATAACTATCTATTACTTCTAATTTAATAAAATAACTCATAATTGAATTCTAGAAATAGCAGCTAAATTGTACCTACATATATTTTCTTCCAATTCACTTGCTGACGTCACGAGCTGCGGCGGGCGGCGTTCTTGTGGCGGTCACGTTCTGCTGACATCAAACAACGTGGCCCGTGCTGCTATTCCTGTTGACGGCCGGGACGGGGACTTCCTAATTTGATGGTCTTGCTTGCATTTCCAAGGTGCTGTGGTTGAGCTCCCTTCTCAACGAAAGAATAGCATTTCTTCGGCACTTCTTGTACAATAGGTATGCGGCAGCGACGAACAGAATGACGAATAGCGTGATGAGCAGGATCTCGGTAAGGTTCAACTTGGTCTCCGTTACTTGAGCGCTTCCACCGGCGTTTTGAGCGATGATAATTTCTTCTTTGGACTGTGAGCTACGGCACATTGTTATTGGTAATTGGCGCGACTGCCCCAAAAATAAGATTCTTCATAATAATTTTCAATCTTCAAACTTCTTCTTACTTGACGTTCAGTTCAGTTTCAATATCTTCTTTCTTCAATTTATTTCTATAATTTTTCTTCCAAATTTCGCAGGGTCGCCATGTGGTATGTTGGGTGATGGCGGCAGGTTATAATAAATACAAAGACGTAGATAGGTTGGTGTCCATTTATTGAAGAAGGCTTAATGGTACAAAACATACTTATTTATAATATTAGTGCACTACGTAGTTACACACACACACACTTATAAAATATAACACACAATATTATTACAAAACATCAGCATTTCACGTGGCCTACTTTCGTGTCATTCAATGTTGCGTTGTATTATTAATACATATTTATTAAATTATTTTCATACTATCACAAGTCCGTCGGTTCGAATCCTAGTATTTAATCTCGAACACACTCATTTATTCCTAAGTCGTGCTAACATAATATCTTAAATTGTCCCTAGTCCCTCCCTGTGCACGTCTAGGACAACTAGAATCTCTATCCTCATCATAGTCATAGACATCCTATATCTTTGAGTCTACTCCGCTCTTACCATTTTATCAATGATAACCATTTCTATACTTACTAGGTCTGAAGAAATTTAATGTTCTATAAAATTTAATTTCACGCCATGATTTGCTCTATTTCAACAACATAATTAATTTAACTTCACACATGCATCGACTTTTTAGTTCAATGTGTAGTATGAAATGTAAATCTTAATTTCCAGTAACTATAGTTATGGGAGCAGGTCAAATAGGAGGAATAGCAACACTACGTAAAAACTTTGTTATAATGATACATATATAATCAAAGTTTGAGTATTAGTTGATATGTGAAGCAATGTATTCTATTTATTACTAAAATTTATAATATATAAAAATCTCTTTCTTTCAGTTGATATCGACTTTAAAAATGCAGCTGGATTTCACGGTGTTCAAGCTGATCAGTCTGAGGGGCAATTTATTGTGAGTATTTATTACAAGATTGTGTTAGATTAGATTAGATCGTTAGATTAGACTAGATCCACATTTTGGAAATCTATTATAAACAAGGCTGATCTTGCTTAATAAACTAGTTATTATTATGTTAATTTGAAATCAAATTCATAATCCCTGAAATGGAATTCTTTTTTGCGCAAGAAATACACATATTGGTGTCAATTCTGGCGTGCATCTCTAAACTTAAAACTAAATTAAAGGTCAGTCTCACCTTTTCATTCTGTATAGACAAGGACAAGGATGCACTATTGTCAAATTTAAGTTTAGGTTTAGAGAATCATGCCAGAATCGACATCATTATGGTGTTTATTTATCTAGAGCACGTCGATTATCGTATAAGGGCAGTAACAATTAAGTTTCAAAGCGATATAGTAACAACAAAAGCGATAATGGTATGTTCAAGTAAAGTGTTCGTGTATACGGACCTGTAGGTATGTATAGTGTACAGTGAGTGTAGTGTAGTTAATATGGCGTGGTTACTATAATAGAACTGTGTGAACTGTGTGCTGAATGAAGAATTGTCAGGCGTGAAATGGAATTATAATTTCGAATCCCATCTCGACACCATATTATATATTGATCGCCAGCTGCAGAGTCAAATGGTGTCCATCCACTAACTAAATAATTTCGTTCTATGTATGTGTTTTTAATATTTGCAGGTTTATTACTTATCTCACGCTCTACTGTTCTGCTTAGGAGCATTGATCGAACCTCATGTAGTATTAACACCAGCAATATGTGTTTTTGGAGAGAAATTTAAATTTGAAGTATATGCTGGCACGCACAAATTTTTAATAAATACGGGAGTAAGCAGAAAAGCACGTCACGTAGCTATTCACAAAGGTAAAAATGAATTTGTTTAAGTAAGTAAGTCTGTTTGCGACCTATTTAACTGAGTATTGATTTAGAGAAATATTATGATAATGATATTTTCGTATTTAATCTATTTCAGGATACAATAATACCCAGAAGTTTAAAGAGTGTTCATCTCTAAATCTAGCATTATTAGTGTTGAACAAACCCTTCTCGTTTCACGAGTATGAACCTGGAGCTGATTTTATCATAAATAGATTACGTTACGGTTCAAGCTCAAAACTTACTCCACGTGCATTAGAAAATCAGAAATGCCATTATTATGGATTTGGTAGCAGGAGAAATGTAAGTTTTTATGATAAAATAAGCCTTTAACCCCATAGGAGCGTTTTTATTAATCGATAATATTGGATGCGTTATGCATATTAGCGATAATGCGCCCCACTTTTATTGCGTCTTTATTATCGCAGCAGAGTAAAGCTACTTCCGTAGCCGTTATAATACATAATGTAGATACTAAAAACAGATAGGGGGGGTAAGGTATCCGATATTATACACTAAAGAAACCCTTAAATAGTTTACTAAAGTTTTTTAAAGTGAAACTTTAATTGAATCGCAATAAATTTTTTCGTCCATCTTAAGAATCTCGCATTACATTCTTATTTGTTATTAAAAAATTCAGACCTTATTTAATAATAAGCATCGGTGGTTCAGTGGTAGAAAGCTAGCCTGCTACGCGGGCAGCCCGGTCTGCGATTCTCAGCCGAGAAAGACTATTTTTTATTACTGATTTCAAGTTTCACTTGCATCGAGGTTTCATAAACCCACACCATTTTTTCTTAATGTCAAGAAAAAGAGTTTCTGCTATAATTACTATTTTAATATATTTTTACTATTTTATTATTGAAGTTAAAACTTCTTTAGCACTATTGTGATTTGAGATTCGATGAAACGGAAGTAGAGTATTTGATACAAGATATGTATCTGTAATTTTGTCACTTATCTCAAGAGACGGATACCCAAACGGTAACGGTCTTGGGGTCGACATCAACTGTCGGTGGTGCGATCCTGAGCTCAGTAACTTTTCTTAATTGTTTTTTTTTTCTTTTATTAAACTATTATTTAGTTTTTAAAATAATTCAATTATAGAATATTTAAATTTGCCCAGGATTTTACAATACCTGAAACGCACGCTCACCCGCGTACCTTGTTTCCACCCAAGACATCTTAATTTTTACTTCTACGCAGTAACGGTCAGCGCTTGAGTTTCATGCCGCGACTTATATTTGTTATCGTTTTGAAATAATAAATTGTGTTTTAAAAAATAAGATAAATATGATTTGTGTAAATGGAGATAATACAACGAATAAGAACATATTAAGAAAATTTTACTATAAATAATTCAATAAACTTTTTAGTGGCCAGCATTCTAAAATAAAAGTTTTTACTGTGTGACAATACTTATGACCTGACTGTGTTTAATATGCGTCTGCAAGTCGGTAATCAAATCCTACAAGTTAAAGACTTACTTTTCGGCTTCCGATTGACCTTATTAGATCAGATAAGATTGTAATATTTTTTATAACATCGAGCTGATCTAATGATGTAGTCTGGAGGTGTCTATGGTAGCTATTTAATAAAACAACGTAACAACCATATCTTGTTAAGGCTCGTTTTATTTGGCTTGACAAAAATTTCACGATTAATTTGATTTGGAAACAAACACTGTCAATATTGATTTACTAAAATGCTTACATGACTGTATACTTTAAATTTCAAAAAAGTTAGCCAGGGTACGCGTAGCCGTCTACGAGTTGCTATGAGTATGAAATACATTACTTGCTCAGTGCGTATGGAGAGCACTGTCCTTACGGAACTTTTTAACTCAACCAGTTGACAGTTCTATCCACCTTCATTATTGTAGGGGGTGGCCCTACCTAGGTTTTATTGTTCAAAGCATTACTATACACATTTTATTTATTTACAGGGGTATCTTCTACCGCTTCTTATAAATATGCGGAAAGTGGAAGTTGTTATTTTACCACAGGAACGTTGCCTGCCGATGTGGAACAATGAAAATCAATTACTCTGCATTCAACAAATCCCGTGCAAGGTATAATTTATTTTAAAATTAGGACCTATATATGAAATATAAATTACAAATTGGTATGATCAAAGCATTTACGAAACCTATCAGACATTAAAAACTTAATTCAAAATAATAATCATATAGAGCGATATTTTTAGTAGTGCAACTACTCTACGCTAGATGGCGTACTATAAGTAAATGACGCTTACTAATGATTAATGAATGATATCTTATTAATACTCATTTATTAAATATAATAACTTTATATCGTCTGATAAGTGCATTGAAATGAACTGAGTTTGTAGCTCAAATAGTTCCTTCTTATACATAGCTGTTGTTTAACTATACTATATATGTAAAATTATTATTATTATTCATGCACTCTACGTCACTGTTTGCATCGAATTATTTAATATTATTTTTTCCAGTCGGAAAAATTTGGAGCTTTATGTCCTGTAAGTAAACAACAAATAATAATATAACCGTAAACGTAGTAAAACGTAATATTAACGTAGCATGGGTGATCGAAAAATATTGCTAAACTAAAATATTGTGCTTACCATTGCAGGATGATGTCGGTTCGATAATAGAGTGTTCTGGATTCGCAGTGGGCATGATGGTATCTCGTTTGATAGATCGACCGTGTGGAGTAGGATTCCTTGATTTGCAGAAAAACAACAAGTTTATAACTTGCGGCGTAGACGACTCAAGAGATGTCATCACCCATGACGATGACATGGTGTTCGACTTTGGTACACGAGTTCAGATGATTTCGTCTCTTGCAACCGTGCCTACATCGGCAGAAACAGAGGAAACTTTTGAAAATGAAGATACTCCCACCACAACAGCAAAAACCGACACAACAACAGCTCAATCTAATCGCCGGTCACACACTTAGTATCAATCTATAAAACTACTTTAAATTATTAAACCTAATAATAAAATTATTATACTTATTGAATTAGAAGATTTTATAATTGTAATCCTCCATTCCCAAATAAGGAGCCCTATGTCGAAAGTAAGGGTACTGCTGCAATGGCCCATCATGGAATGGGTGACCAAAATTTCTACACTTTCTCGAGCTCTTCCATATTAGGAAATCACGTTACCGTTGATCCCGGCTGTATTGGGCGTACTATACCCCTAGCATGAACCATTATCGAATTCGAATAGTTTATTATCTGTCCTTAAGATTTTTATCTTCTTACTAACTTGTGTTCCTACTAGTTCTTTAAACAAAACATTCATATTTTTTCTAGAGAAAATAAATGAACGTTTTTGGTCGGGTTTATATAAATGAGGTTTGAATTACAGTTTGTCTTTAGAGTCGTGACATGAATGTTTGAGGAACTAACATTATTCCTGTGTCTGGCTGGCAACACCAAACTTATGTACATTAGCTGTCATCGAGTTTCAGTTGTGGAACAGTTTTCTTTTTGTATTTTTTATTGTTTGGATTAAACTGTAATAAATAAAGACGAAACTACGCAGAAAGGCATAGATGAATGATTGGTCTCGCTTCACTAGGGACACGAAAAAAGTATCGATACTTTGTGGTATCGAGTACTTTTCCTTTCGATACCGATACTTTTGTACTCGATACTTTGTATTCGATACTTTTACTTAATGAGTACGTTTTGGCAAGTATCGATACCTTTAAAAAATTGTGTGTGTCAGCTCCGACGCACGACCGGAGCTTACACTCTAAAACGATTGTCTTTGAACAGACACAAAACAAAATCAAGTCCGAAGAAGTCGGTTACAAGTAGAGATACCTCAGGAATCGTCCCATGGTTTCGACTATCATAGGTTCCATGTCACACATTTTATCATCTAACATCAGCGATATTCATCATATATTTTATTATGTATTTCTGGAAACACACAATTTCAAAAATATCATACACTAGTCATCATTTTGTAAATATGTATTATAATTCCTTCTGTACTGAAAATCACTATTCCAGAGTGCTGGACACTAACCGGCATTTCTCTATATTCTGTTAATTATTTGTTTTCATTAATTTTACTCCGATTTTATCTATTTTTAGTTTATTTATTTTATTGACATTTGTGACAACTTAATGTTTTTTATCCGTTGCCATGGCTAAAAGTGAAAGGTGCGCAGATGAGGTTGCGCATAAAAACGTAACGAGGTCATTAATGTCATTCATCGATAGATTTTACTCCTCACATTTTCTCATACCGGGCCCCTTATACAGGTTGTTACAGAATTCCGAAATAAAATTTGTAGGTATGTATTCCGAATGAAAAATTTGTAGGTATCTGAGCGGGGCGCAGGGGCGCCTGGGAGAGAGGGGGGGGTCTGTTTAGGTAGTAGTAATCGTACGCATTTATAGGGTTGTCATAGGCAGGTGTAAAACGATATTTTTATTAATTTAATTAGAAAATAAAATTGGTCTGGAAGGCGTCAAACTTTCGTAGGTAATTCTATACAAGGAACACAACCAAACCCTAAAATTATTCTGACTTTTGTCACACCCTGTATATGCAAATCGATTCTTAAGGAGTAAACTCCAAAAATTTGGATAAGCGCCTCATATAGATGGCCACGCCATCTTGTTAAATCATAGCAAACCTTCTAAAACGTTCCATGGGGTATTTGACAAGTTTTAGGCAACGATCTCCAATTATTGACTAATGTTTATGGAGTCCGTAAAAAGTGAATATTCATCATTTTGTCGTGTGTTTCAGTAAAAATAACCAAATCATAAACTCCATTTTCAAGTTGCCGCGAAAACGTTTCTCTGGACAATATGGCGTCTTACTAGTGTGTGACGTCACACGACTGTTATTAAAACGTCAAACGATACAATGTAATGTCACTTTGACCGGAAGTTTACTTGCGTGTGACGTCATTTTAGGCTCCGCCAATCCCAAGCGTTTTGGGTTACGTGACAATAGATAAGAAAACTAATATCTTTTTCGTTATTTTGCCACTTTATTTTTAATACTGTCAAATGCCCTATTGCGTTGTTATAAAGTCAGTAACTGACATATTCAAATTCTTTCCAATCTGTGACTGTGTTTATTTTGAGCTTTGTTTTGTTTCAAAGTTATTTATTTAGCGACCATATTGTTAGGAACTGTGATTAATTCGCCGTTTATTGTGCTTTTCGCTTGACTGTATTTGATCTATTCAAGTGTAACACTATTATTCTGTCTGTGCACCTATTTGAAACCACCTGAAAAAAAGACGGACGTAACCTCTTCTATAATTATAATCTTGAATGAAGCATGCCAATTTCACCGTTAACTACGTGTCAGATTCAAGTTAACATAAGTGGGTATAATGTTTTTTAATGATTAAAATTCAAGAAAAGTAATTTTAATTTGAAACAAATCTGAAAAGTTTCATACTTTTAAATTGTTTAAGATTTCGATCTTTTTAATTAACATTTTAATTATGAATGTAATATTAATGAACACTTTTTTAGTGTCAGAAATCACAGCTATTTTCTTTTCATTATATAATACAGCAATTTGTTTTTTTTTTTTTTTTTTATTTGTGAATTTACATGTCCTTTTTTTAACCGACTTCAAAAAAGGAGGAGGTTCTCAATTCGTCTGTATGTATAATATTTTTGTTTTGGTTATACGTCCTATAAAAAATTCGATTGTTTTCCTTTAAATTTTAACACCGGGGAGGGGGTTGCTCATCAGGCCACAGAGGCTCCGATAAGGCCTTATGAAATGTACTCGATACTTTGAAGTATCGATACTTTTGTTTCGATACTTTTACGAGTACGATACTTTTTTACCGATACTACTCATGAGTACAGTATCGATACTTTCTATTCGATATCGTGTCCCTACGCTTCACTCGACTAGATACCGCCGGCGTACTTGTCTAATGCGGCAACAAATACTATGCCGAAATCGGCATACCCGATTTACTTTCACCGAGCTAGTCAACCTGACAGTTGTGTAAGGGGTGTACGTAGTGAATGTTTTATTAAAATTTGGTGTTAATCGAAAGTAAAATACCAGTTTATATAGTGAAATAATACAGCAATAAATAACAAGGACGCTGGGATCACATAACATCAGTAAGTATAGTAAAATTTCGATATTTCAACATAAAATAACATGGACCCTAAACGTCATTCAGGTGTTGCCGCGTATGCAAGAATCAAGTCCCTCCCTATGGTTGAGATTTTTATTTATAATGTGAATTTATTGTTAGTGTATTTTATTATTGAACCTATGTTATTTAAACTTACTATTAAACTTGCAAATAAACTTAACCTTGTTTTATATTATTCAACCTTTATTTTTTGTAATCTACCTTTAATGCCTATGATATTCTGTTATTATTTTTATTAACATTTTTTGCAACACATTTGCTTGTAAACTGACTTTTATTATTCACACAGTTTTTAGTTTCACAATTCAGCATTTTAACTACCATACTTGTTTACCCGTACGGATCTACGCTTGTACAATTTCCAACTAGTAGCGTATTCTGTGTAACACTAAAAATGGAAAATGAAATAATTTTTATTAAAAATAAAACCGACTTAAAAAAAAAGATTTATCGCCTCATATACTTGAAGTCGATACCAAGGTATGTGTTTAGCAGGGAGATCATGACAATAATAACGATCGACTTCACCGTAAATCTTATTTTACATTTTCAGTATTTTTGAAATAGGTTCTATTTTTATTAAAAATTATTCCTGTGCCGTTATTGAACCTGTAAGCGCATTTTTTATAATATTTGCCCAATTTTAATTCAACCCCGCCGGAAATACTTATCGTGGCACGAAACGCGAGTGATAGGCTGTTGCTGCCGATTGATTTATGAATATATAGTAACTTGACGACATTTCTAAAGCGACCTTTTGATGGATATATTGGCCGAAAGTCAAAAGTATTGTCACCAACCGATTTTGAAAACTTTTTGAAGGTAGCTCCGTAATGTCAAAATACTTGGCAACAAAGGAAGGTCAGTTGAACTTTATAACAGTTACTAACTACAAGTTTGTTTTTTCGTCGGAATTGTGTTGAAAAACATCGTATGCAGCTCTTGTGCATTGATCATTACACACTCGGCTTCCTTACCGAGTTACAATAATGTCTCGTTTATAGTGACCAACTTATCACACTTGAATTACTGTTATAATGTACAAGTAAATAAAATAAGTTGAGGCCTAAGCATTTTTTGAAGAAGAAACCTACGCCTTGTCGTATCAGTACACTAAAATATTGATATATTCGCATTTAATTAAGTGCATCTTCTTCAAGTATTTTATGAGCTGTATTTATAACCTGGTACATATTAATTATAACCTACAATATTTTCCCTACTACTTGGGTAGCAGTTGAACAGCTGGCTACACGATTTATGACATTTGATAGCATCATTGCAAATTGACATACACACACTACAATAATGAGTTGCCGCATTTTCGGAGCTGTTGTTTTTTGCTAGCGCGGTATCTAGTTGAGTGAAGCGAGACCAATCATTTATCTATGGCAGAAAGGTATAAAAATGAGTAAAGTAAATCGGAGTGGCACGCGGGAAGTGATTTTTAAAGTTTTCCAGCGATGTTTCGAAGACTACCAAGCTGGACGAATTTTGTGGGATTTGGATGATGTTTATGGGCGAACAGCAACTATGACGGGTATGTAATCGTGTAACTATTTGTTTGTAATCTGCCTGAAGTTATAAATTTACTCAATTTACGATTTTAGGTTAGATTGACATTGTAAAAAGGTAATATTGTAGTACGACCATTTCTTTTGATACGTTATTATGGTTCAACTCGGTCAGGTTTTCTACCAATTTTGAATTAATTGCTTCATGTCAATAAGTTATTGTTTCTATTCCGTTACATAATTTTTACTTTTTTTCAGTAAAATCAGAGAGTCGGATAGTCAACGAAGGTTTTAAGAATGATGGAAAGTTTGAATCTCCTGCGGAAACAGCCAAGGCCGACCAAAGAAAGAAATAGTCACATAAAGAACCATGGCCAGATGCTTTTAGTGAAGATACCTATCACTAATTTTACTAATTGCACATTTACAAATTGTTTCTCTAAATAAACTTTTTATATACTATAAAATGATTTTTAGTATTATTTTCTTAACAAGTGTGTTAAAAAACGTCGTATGATGATACTTGTGTGTATTGATGATTACCTAACGGCTCTGATCTCAATGGCACCTCAGTTGTAATCACCAACATTACACACTTTTACAGTATAAAGTACTATTTTATCTATAATAATTTTATTCTGATTCAATTAAATATGCTTGGCTAAACTTTTTATAAGCATAGGTACCTACTATATATAAAACAGAAACAAAATACGACTGTATAGTGTGTCCTTAGAGCATTTATAAAAGCATTTATAAATGCTCTAAGAGTGTGTCTTATTAATAGGCTAGTTGTCTCATGTCGGATTGTATTAAATAAATGTTTATTTCTTACAGTATTTGGTCTAAGGAACCTAAATATATTAATTTCATTTCATAAAAGCAGAAGATTGCTGTGGAAATTTAATTTTAAAACACTAAAAACGCTGTTCGCCACATCCGCCATGATTGTGACGTCTCTCTCAGTAAACAACTAAATGTCATTCGCGTGTTATTGTGGGTGGATTCTTTAGTCTGAATAAATTTATCTTAAAACACTTTTAACTTTAGATAAGTTTCCGTTTACTGTTTTTTTTGACAAAACTTATTATGGATGCCGGCTTTGTGAAAGCAGAAAGCACAAATCTGCCAAGAATTGACGCATTGATGGTTGGTGAATTTTTTGCACTAAAACCCCGATTTCTGCTCTGCGGAGCAGAGTAACGACAAGGCATCTATGTAAGTAAGTACAGTGCATTTAGTATTACAATGTAGTAATAAACATAAAACTGATACAACATATGAATAAGTGTAATAAAGTTGCGTAGGTTAATTTCTTTCGGCACTTACAATACAATAATGATAAATTACTTTATTTTTCGTGGTATTTATGAGAAATCTATTAAGATAAAAGAAATCTACATTATAATAAAACTAATGTTCAATTATCAGTCATCTAGTCTTTTTATTTATTCTATATGTCAAGCTTCTTCCTTTTTCATATATGACACAAAACCATGGATACACCAACCGCAACATCCTCCCTTTTTGCTAAGTCTATGAAAAAGGATAAACTATAAACAACTCAAACCAATTCGGTCCAATATCGATATAATGGACGGTCTGCTGAGGGGCTTTGTCAGTATGTCTGCACTTTGAAGGTTTGCCCCTACGTGCCTGACCTGTATTGTTCCTTCTGCAACTAGTTCTCATACATAAAAGCGTCTCACAGCAATGTGTTTCGTCCTCCGGTGCAGTTCCGGATTTTAAGCCAATTTTACAGCAGCGTCATTATCAATTTTTAGAGTTGTTGTCTCCTTTAGGTCGGTGATCTCATTAAACAGCCTTTGTAGCCATACTATCTCGCGTGCTGCTTCGCTTGCTGCGACAATTTCGGCTTCAGTCGTAGAGATTGCCACTGACGACTGTTTTCTACTAGCCCAGGAGATTGCTCCTCCAGCATATAAACAGAGGATGCCATTGGTTGACCGACCATCTTTGACATCGCCTGCATAATCAGAGTCACTGTATGCATCCAGAATTCCTCTTTGGTAGTTCTTCTTGAATGTTATTCCGTAGCCTAGAGTTCCTTGAAGGTAGCGCATTATACGCTTCACCTTAAGAATATCCTCTTGAGATGGGTTTTCTAGTGTTCTAGAAACAACACCAACGGCATACGCAATATCTGGACGCGTTCCAACCATTAGGTATGCAAGAGCCTCAACGGCTTGCCTATACGGAAATGATTTCTTGTCTGTAACTTCTCTGTTCATTTGCCCTTGCTCAGAATCTTTGATTATTAGCGTAGTTACCGTTTTACAGCTGCTCGTACCAAAACGCTCTAAAACCTTTTCTATGTAGTGTTTCTGATTTATGCGAATTGAGCCATCTTCATTTTGGTGCAGTTGTAAACCCAGATAATATTCTGCAGGCTTTGAGGTTATCTTAAACCTTCTTTTGAGATCAGCTATGAATATATCCGCATCCTTTTGGTGCGTGGTGGCTACCAATCCGTCATCAACATAAAGCGCTAGTATTATTTTGGACTGTGCACGTTTCTTTATGAACAGACATGGATCTGTTTGACTTTGTTGAAAGCCTATGCTCTTCAAGTAGTCTACAATGCACTTGTTCCAGCATCTTGGTGCTTGCTTGAGTCCATACAGGCTTCGCTTTAATTTACAGACTCGTTTAGTCCCGTCACTCTTGCCTTCGGGCTGCTTCATATATACACACATCAAAAGTGTCTAGGGATCAAGCATTTTTATGCGGATTTCTTGAGATTGAGATGTGGCTTTGTAATAAATTTATGATTTTATAAATTTATATGGATCCTTTTTGGTGCATTTCATAATTTGAATCAGGAACTGTGAATCAAATTCGAGTAAAAGATGAAAATCAGCTGTCAATATTTTCCCTATAAAAACATACAACGCATTGAAGACATTATTAGTGCTACTGTTTCCCTACTACTGATTAAAACCAACGTTATTATGGAGCGGCGACGTCATTTAAGCAGGGAAGAAATGCTCAGAGCCGTGGGAATGATAGAAGCTGGTTCCCGGCAACGTACTGTGGCTTTAGCTCTGAATACAAGTCAGAGTGTTATCAGTCGACTTTGGACACGATACCGAAGCACTGGTACCGTGGCTGAGCGCCATGGAGGACGGTATCGCTGCACCACACGGAGACAAGACCGATACATTCAAATCTTAACTCGAAGAGCTCCAACAATAACCGCCATGATGTTAGCCGTGAGGCTTCATCACTCTTCAGGGAACTTAATTAGCGACCAAACAGTCAGAAACCGCTTGCATGAAGTGAACCTTCATTCCCGAAGACCGCTACGGGTACCACCTATAGCAATGCACAATCGTAGGATTCGATATCAATGGGCTCTTGAACACAGAAATTGGGCAGAAGAACAATGGCGTTTCGTGTGCTTTTCTGATGAGTCTCGTTTTGGTATGAGACCGGATACAAGACGTATACGACACTGGAGAACCCCTGGACGCCAACAGCGATTAAAATCCTGCCAGGAAGTCCATCCTTATAGTGGTGGAACCATCATGGTATGGGCGGGTATTTGGATCGGCGGAAGAACTGAGTTGATTTGTATCAGATGCAACCTCAACGCTCAAATTTATGCTGAGACGATTGTATCAGACGTCATCGTTCCTCTACAAGTGCAAATCGGTCCCTTATTTCAGTTAATGCATGATAATGCACGACCGCACACCGCAAGAGTTGTAAGACAGACTCTCGCCGCAGCTAACATCAATGTCCTGCCCTGGCCTGCTCAGTCGCCAGACTTGAACCCGATTGAGCATGCATGGGATATGCTACAGAGAAGAGCTCTGCCGAATATGGAGGGTATCCAGTCGCAAGAAGACCTTTTTTTGTTGTTGCAACGAACATGGGCGGCCATTCCACAGCGTGATTTGGATGAACTCATTTTGAGTATGCCAAACCGATGTTCTTGTGTTGTTAGTGTTCGCGGTAGAAATACGGATTATTAATTGTTTAAGTTACCCAATAAAATTTTAGAGAAAACTGTTATTTCAGTCTTTTTTTCGAACTTTTGTGTTAGTGGTTCAAATGTCAAAAATCCCTTTATTAGGAAAATGGCAAATTTCTTTATTAATGCAAAGGTGACTTGGTTTATCGTTACTGTGACAAACGAAAACACTTTATTTGATGAATCCTTAAAGAAAATTTTAATTAATATCAATCAGGAGAAAAGTTATTGCAAAAATATATGTTGATCCCTAGACACTTTTGATGTGTGTATTTCTTCTTTAAGAGAGCCATTGAGAAAGGCAGTAGAAACATCGAATTGCGTGAGCGTTAGTCCTTCGTTTGCCGCAACACAGATCTGATGGTTGTCATTTTTGCCACTGGGCTAAAAGTTTCGTCATGGTCGACCCCTGGTGTTTGCGAAAAACCTCGGGCTACAAGCCTCGCTTTATATTTATCGATCGTACCATCAGCATTGGTTTTTAATTTAAAGATCCATTTGCATGAAATAGGCTTATGACCCTTGGGTAGATCGACGAGAGTCCAGGTTTTATTCTCTTCTAAAGATTTAATCTCACTTTTCATTACTTTTATCCATTTTCTTTATCTAGACTATAGGCAGTTGGTTCAAGAAAGTCAGACATATCACCCACTGAAGTCATGACGTAGTCTCCTAGTTTAGCAGGTGGTCGCAGTGAGGATCTATCTCTAAGAGTCATTCTTCCTTGATCTTCGATTTCACTATCTTGCAAATTCTCATCTTCATCATTTTCTTCCAAACGTTCAGGTAATGTCTGATCACTTACGTCATCTTCATCATTTTGAATATGCGAAGGTGATGGAACTTTTATACTGTCCTCTATCTCAGGCGCATCATCAGACGATTCAGGGGGTAAACGATCTTGAAACGTACCAGTACTTTCGTATTCTTCCTCCTTTACATCATGAATCGGCTGAGTTACTTCCTTCCTTGCAACAAGATTTGGTATTCTACGTAAGTTTATTTCTACTTCAGTTCCAGGCTTTTCTCCAAAAGTATCATTGTTGGTAATAGCTGATGACTCCTGAAATATGACATCTCATCTAGTATTAGCCTATGTTTGTTGTTGCCGTTGCTTAGAAGACGGTACCCATCATCACCATCATACCCGATTAATAAACATTTCTCCGATTTCTTGTCCATTTTGTTTCGCTTTTGTTTGGGTACATGAGCGTAACAAGTGCTTCCAATTATACGCAAATGTTTAATCTGTGGCTTTTTGTTGAACCATAGTTCATATGGTGATTTTCCATCTGCTGGAGTACGTCCGGTCCTGTTAAGCACATATGTGGCAGTATTTATTAGCTCTGCCCAGCATGCAACTGGCAACTCACTATGTGCATACATCATTGCTCGTGCGGCTTCAACAAGTGTCCGATTCTCCCTCACGCTGCACCCATTTTGCTGTGGTGTATATGGCATGATCAATCTTTGCTTGATGCCATATTTCTGCAGTATTGATTGGGTTTTTGCATTATCGTACTCTCCACCATTGTCGCTTAAGAGTTCTTTTATTATATGACCAGCTACCTTACTTTCGTTTAAGATTAATTGAAGCTTTGAGTGGACTTCAGATTTGTGTTTCATGAAGTAAACATATCGGTATTTGCTGAAATCATCTTTGAAAAGAACAAAATAACGATAGCCTTTGTATGAGTATGGAAAGGGTCCAAACACGTCCGAGTTCATAATTTCACCTGGCAACTTTGCTCTATCACGAGTTCCGAAAGTTTGCCTGGTCATTTTCCCGAAACTGCAACCTTCACAAAATTAAGACGAGCTGTTAAGAACCTTTATACCAAGTTCTCTTTCTACAACCTTTTTAACATGAGACTTGCTTTGATGTGCTAGCCTTTCATGAAATATCTGCAATGAATCATGCCTTGTCAAAGTATTAACTTCAAATGGTAAAGGTGGCATTACATTCTTCACATTAAGTTTGAACAGACCTCCTCTTTTCTTCCGTGCACCTGTGACTTTGATTACGCCTTTTGTTTTCAATTTACAGGATTCAGGTTCAGATTCAAATAAGCTTTGTGGTAATCTGTCTTGCGCTGCTAATAACGAGAACAGATTTTTCTGTAGTGACGGCACACACCATACATCCCATAGGGTTATCATACCTTTATTACTACCAACTGTGGCTTCCAGCCGTATGTCACCTTTACCAGTGGCATTAACCTTTTCACCACTCGCCGTTGTTACAGTATGCTGCGATCTAAAGCTTTCTAATGTATGGAACAAATCCCTTCTGAATGTGACATGACTTGTTGCTCCACTGTCCAGATACCAGCTGTCTTTGTCATTGTATAAGCACTCGCCGTTTGCAGCCATCATTTGATCTGTAACATTCACATTCTTTGCGTTTTGTTGCTTTGGTGGTCTTCCATCACTCATTCACTTAGCGCATTTTCTTACTTTGTGACCTCGTTGCCCACAGTATTTGCACTTTATATGCTTATTCCTTCCTTTCTCAAAAGGAGCATTCACTGCTAGAGCTTGGTTACTCTCGTTTGACGACGACGTTGCGGGTTGTGACAGAATATTTCGTTCAAATGCACAGAGTTGTGACGTTAGTCTTTCTATAGTCCTTTCCTTTTTATTAGCCATGAGAAGCCAACTGGATTTAAAATTCATATATACATCAGGCAAAGTGTCTAGGATCTTGCAAATAAGTACTATTTCTGGCAATTCCTGGTTCCTTTCTTGCTTTATAATTTCTTTGTTCAGATTGAACCAAATATGTTTTACCTTCGATAAATGAATGCTCATATTGTCTTCAGGTTCTTTCTTATACTCAAAGAATTTCAGACAACTTTCATAGACCAGATCTTCTCCATCTCCATCAAATAGTCTTTTAAGTTCATCCCACACTTCTTTCGATGTTTCAAATCTCATAATTCTTTGGACTATTTGGTCTTCCATATTGCTCGTAAGGATTACAAGTAGCATGCTATCCAGTTCTAAGAATTTTTCCTTAGCTTGAACAGAGTCAGTGTTTGACGCATCATTCTCTAGAACCGGCATCGTGTATGTTCCTTCAAGTTAGTCTAATGCTTTTGGAATACCTTTCATTAACATACTTATCTTGTACTTCGACCAGACCAGACCGACCAGTTGGTACCATCCAAGTATCCTATGTGGAATTTTGTAATTTCTGGTTTGGTTGCCATGATTACTTTTCTTCACAATTCTCAGAATACTTTTCCGTATCACGAACCTATACTATGCGAAGGCATTCTTTCCTTGCGGGGAGAGTGCCTTCGGTGTTGTGAGAAAGATTGAAATGGATAGAATAGCTGCACAGATCTTCATCGGGCATGGAGGTTTCTCCACCTACCTCCATAGGTTTAAAAAGAAGGTCACCCCGAGATGCGTATGTGACCCAGACACCGAAGAGGACATTTTTCATGTCCTCTTAGAATACCCCCTTTACAACAGAGAAAGACACGACGTACAAACAGCATTACACACAAAACTTAGAAAGGAAAACCTAAGGGAAATTATGGTAGAAAATAAAGATAGGGAAACATTTATTAAATTTAGCAAGAGTATAGTAAGAAGGGTCATAGAAAGAAATAAAGATGATTAACATAGGTAAATTACCTATAACTATATACACTGTAAATACGTACGTGAAAGCCAAATGGGATATAGAAACAATAAGAAACCCGAAAAGGGAACAATGTAAAACAGAAGATGGAATATATAAAATATGTATAAGGCAAACTATAAAAGATAAGAAAATACTGTAATAGATAATAAAGATAGAAATAGTAAATCAGTGTGTGTAAATAAGTTAAATATATGAAAATGTAATTACAAAACAAGAGAATAAACATATATTAGTAAGTAAGAATATTGTAAAGAATAAAAAAGAAAGAAATGTGCAAAAGAAACGCACAAACATGCAAAAGAGCAAGCATGACATAAAAACTCTAAAAATAGTAACAGACAAAACAAAAAAGAAAAACAAAGACCTGATACAAATCGGGGATACCGCTTAAAAAATAACCTATACTATGCTACCATATTAAGCTAAAAGAAATCTACATTATAATAAAACTAATATTCAATTATCAGTCATCTAGTCTTTTTATTTATTCTATATGTCAAGCTTCTTCCTTTTTCATATATGACACAAAACCATGGATACACCAACCGCAACAAAATCATGTCCTTTTTATTATAAACTCAGATAAGTTATTTTCTACGTGCTTACGAGGTTTTGTTTACTACCGTTGACATCATAGCATAGACAATCTATAGACTAAAATGGCCGACAGCGTTTTTGTATGTCCTTGAAAATTCTATTTTAAAATTAAAGATTTGTAGCTTTCTAGGTGTCAAAAAAATACAATACATTTTTTTTCGGTCTAATAGAACTTTTATTAACCATTTAAAACCTTTTTCTAAATAGGGTCAACTAGCCTATTACCTATTTTACTTGAATGAACTGCTAGTATCAAAATCATTTTGGTCAGACTGTATAGGGTTGCTACATGCATACTAGTGGCGCCATCATTTAATGTCACCACTTTATAGACAAACTGTACGATACTTTTAAAGGGTCGTTATACCATTAAAAAAACCTGCTTATTATAATTCCCAAAAAGTCATAGTCATCCTATTAGAAAGGAATAAATCCTTCTTGTTTTATCTCTCATCAGGAAAAATACGCGGTCCTGTTTGTATACTACGTCCATAGTACAAATATAGTACAGCATGGTGTGAATTCACCTTAATTTCCTAGAAATGACAATGGAACATTGGAAATGCATAGGTGACATGTCAATGTGTGTGAAGATGAAGACCGTGTGCTGTGCACTGCGCATTAGAGATGGGCGTTTTTAGATATGTTTGATATCGATGCGCATCGATATCAGATAAATCGCATCGGATGCCCGCATCGATGCCGGCATCGCATCGATGTCAACTGAATGTCGATATCTTGTATCACAGGATACGATGCATGAATTTCTACAGATGCGTGTTTTGTGTGGGTGTGTCTCTTCGATTCCTTGAATCAGGACTTGAAAATGTATTCGAAAACCATTTATTTACTTTTCGGTATGTTATCTGAAAATATTGAATGCTGGCAAAATTATTACATAAAAAATTTCACTCAGAGCGTAGGTTTTGAACGCAGGCAGGATGCCAGGTTTGGATGCGACTGGATGCCGTTAAGTGTCCCATCCCCAACTTTCGTGTTTGTGTACAATTGCATAAAAATTGTTAAGGCGCCCCCCCACCGGGAGCATTCGCGTGTAATGTAACAGAGTCAAGCATTATATCAGTGAGTGAGGAGAACTGAGCATTACAGTGCATAAACTGTAATGATACAAAATGAGTTTACATCAGTGAAGGACGAGAACCGAGCATTACAATGCGCACCCTGTAATGACACAATATGTAATATTTTGATACAAGATGTAACATCAATGCGTTTTTTTGTTGTGTCTGGCCGGCCGCCGCAGAATCATTACAAATGTTACATTAAACACGAATGCTCGTCAGTCAGGGAGGTAGTATTGTAATGTAATGCTCAAAGTTGAATCTATAATGTTACATTACACGCGAACGCTCGTCGGTCAGGGAAGTAGTATTGTAAGGGTGCGGCCAGAGTGCACTCAGATTCAGATTCAGATTCCGAAAACAAGCGCGAGAAATAAACAGTGTAGTCGAAGGGTACGGCCAGAGTGCACTCCTGATTCAGATTCAGATTCAGACTCAGAAAACAAAGCGCGAGAAAAAGCAGGCAACCTGCTTAGACTACACTGTTTATTTCTCGCGCTTGTTTTCAGAATCTGAATCTGAATCTGAGTGCACTCTGGCCGCACCCTAATGTAATGCTCAAAGTCGAATCTATATGTTACATTGCACGCGAATGCTCAAAGTGAGGGAGCGCCTTTAGAGTGTGAGCGTTTTTTTAATAGTGTGACGTGATTTTTGAAGTGTGCGTTTATAGCAACAACACGCTCGTGTTTGTGGGAGTATTGCATATTTTAGTAAGTCTGTTACACGTGTGTACCTCGTCCCCTTCTAAAAATGGCGAAAAATATTCAGCGAGTGAATGATATGGCTTCTCCATAGGAATAAATATGCTCTAAGCTTGCAGTGCAACTCAGGGTTGCCAACCATACCAACGGTGCCAACGAGGTACGAGAATACTACACATATTTACGAGATTTTTTCAGATAAATTTATAACATGATTTTTCATTGTAGGCAACATGTTGGAGCACAAACCTTAATGTAATGGGGGTGCAAATCATGTACGAGGTTAGAAAGCAAGATTACGAGATTTTTAGCTGCAGAAGTACGAGGAAAAAAGTTCTATGGTTGGCAATCTTGGTGCACTTTTCCTTCACTCACTCTGACGTTTGCACTTGGAGTGTAGGTTTGGAACGTAGCTATGCACCCCTGTCGACAACATGGCTGGTTGTGGTTGCGTATCTTTCAAAATCCGTTCATTTGTATAGGTTAGCGTTTAAGTTAGTATTTGTATGTATTTTGAATAAGAATTTGTGGTTTAGTAATGTTTGTTTGTGTAAAGTGGCGACAATTTGGATAATGTTATAGCGAATCTATTGTCTTCGAAAAGGTAAGACTAAATTTCACTCTGCTAACTAACTTTTAATACATTATTTCATTATTGTAATCGTAGTATTTCTTCAATTAGGTATACAACTCGTTAATGATGGATTTCGGGCACCCTCCTCCGAATATGGGCATGCCCCCGCCCGGTATGGGTGGTCCCATGGGTCCACCCATTCGTAACAACATGCGCCATAATTTTAGGCCTTTCAGCTACCAGATGCGATTCCCACCTCAAGGTCCGCTGAATATGACTCAGGATGATTTTGATGGTAAACGCTTGCGTAAATCAGTTATGCGTAAAACTGTCGACTATAATGCCGCGATTATCAAAGCTTTAGAATGTCGTGTTTGGCAGCGCGATTGGCGGGATAGGCATGCACTTCAGCCGGACGCTATGTACACTCCAGATCTGTTACCGCCACCTTCTTACCCTGATAATCCTATCAATGCTGTAACCACGCGTTTTGTTAAAACTGCCACAAACAAAATGAGATGTCCTATATTTGCTGTGGCTTGGACACCAGAAGGTCGCAGGTTAATTACTGGTGCATCTTCAGGAGAATTCACATTATGGAATGGCTTAACTTTTAATTTTGAGACTATTCTTCAAGCACATGATTCACCCGTGAGGTCAATGGTTTGGTCTCATGGTGAAGGTTGGATGGTCACTGGAGACCATTCAGGTTTTATTAAGTATTGGCAGAGCAACATGAATAATGTTAAAATGTACCAAGCTCACAAGGAAGCTGTGAGAGGTATTAGCTTCAGTCCCAGTGATTCAAAGATTGTTACATGTTCTGATGATGGTACATTACGCATATTTGATTTTTATCGATGCCAAGAAGAAAGGATATTAAGAGGTCATGGTGCAGATGTCAAATGTGTACAATGGCATCCAACCAAGGCTCTTATAGTTTCTGGCAGCAAGGATAACCAACAACCTATTAAACTTTGGGATCCTAAATCTGGCACAGCATTATCAACATTACATGCTCATAAGTCTACTGTTATGGACTTGAAATGGAATGAAAATGGAAACTGGTTGATTACTGCATCTCGAGATCATTTGCTGAAACTATTTGATATTCGTAAGCTTGGTACAGAACTACAAATATTCAGAGGGCATAAAAAAGAGGCATCAAGTGTGGTTTGGCATCCCACCCATGAAGGACTGTTTTGCTCTGGAGGTTCCGATGGTGCAATTTTGTTTTGGAATGTTGGCACTGACAAAGAAGTTGGATGTATTGAAGGAGCACATGAATCAATTGTATGGACAATGGCATGGCATCCCCTTGGGCATATATTATGCTCAGGCTCAAATGACCACACATCAAAATTCTGGACACGCAATCGGCCTGGTGATCTTATGAGAGACAAATATAATCTCAATACTTTGCCACCTGGTGTCCAAGATGATCATGATTTGGATGAACCTGCTATTATACCAGGAATGGGCCCTGAAGATAAAGTAGAAATATTCTCTTTTGATACTGATAAAGTTATACCTGGTCTTGATTTGGACACAGCATTTATTCCTATGGACTTTGAAAAGAAAGTTAAAAAAGTACCATATAGCAAACCTATTCCAAGAAACTTTCAAGCCCAATGGAATCATGGTCCTACAGCTGATGAAGCTACAACAGAAGCTCTGACTCAGGCATTAGTAGAGTCTGTTCCTGGGGCTGTACCTCTCAATATGATTTCACCAACTGCTATATTCATCTATGGTAGGTTGATATTAGTTGAACCAGGATCAAAACTAGAAAAAGCTATAACTGATGGTCCTACTGCACTGAAAAAATATATTGCTACTGGTGAAATACAACAATTGCATGATATAATGCCTCATCTGGAAGAAGATGCAGATGATGAGAATTTCACACCATTTGAGTATCCTGAGCCAGAAATTGATCCTGATGATAATTCTGAAAGGGATAATAATGATGAAGATAGAAATTATGATCAAGAGAATGATTATTATAACAATGATATGGATCAAAATGACCAAGATGATACAAATTATAATAATGATCCTGATGTGAATAATATGGGACCAATGAATAATATGCCTCCAATGAACAATATGGTAAGACCTCTCATGGGGATGGGTAACCTGGGTCCAATAGGTCCACCAATGCGGCCTATGGGTCCAATGCACCTAGGTAACATGCCTCCAATGGGCAACATGCCCCCTATGGGTAATATGCCACCAATGGGTCCCAATATGAATAATATGCCACTTTTGGGTAATATGCCACCACGCCCACCTTTCTCTGACAATGGATATAATAAAGGTCACTTTGACTCTGGCTATGATAATCAACAATATCAACAAGGTAATGATGAGTTTAATGATGATGAGTCGTTCAACCAGAGTTATGAGGAGGATAATTATAATGATGAAGGCAATGGAGATGAAGGATACTCCCGAAACCAGAGATGGGATGGTGGTTACAGAGGTCGAGGAAGGGGTCGTGGGCGCGGTATGAACGGACATGGTGGGCGTGGCAATTGGAGGGGTAATAATGGGCCCCGAGGATCTCCATGGAGGGGTAGAGGCGGCGGAGCGAACAGAAGTTTTAGAAGAGGTGGTAAACAAACATCAAATTAGCTCAAGTATGTCTCCATCTGTTTTGCATGCACATACTATAAAGCATTTTATTTTAAAAAAGACATTGAGTGTTATGTTGTGGTTAAGTGTAAAGACAATAACTATGTTGGAGTTACAAAAGGTGTACATATTTTCTTTTACAGCTTGTACCTCTATGATTTCATAAGCTGAACACAATAAATTTGTATTACATCTCAGGAATGTTATTAAAAATTTTCTACAGGTACTATCTATTCCTTATTTTTTTAAAGGAGTAACTTGGTAAGTTGATTTCTATTGAATCTTTTATTTAATTGTTAAGGCTTTTAGTAATTGGAACATGTTATAACACCAGGTAATCTCACAAAGAAAACCAGTCAGGAGGTGCTTTGTACGAATGCACCGAGGGGAGTCATTTCGCTTCAGCTTCGTCTGTCGACAGCATTAACAGAAAAAAACTCGTCAAGTTATCCAGTCAACATCTTCAACGACGTTATAGTAAGAAACCGGTATTTATTGAATTTGTTTTGTCAATAATAAAGAAATAAACATAATTTGTGCCAATAAAATTTACCTATTCTAATATTAAATGTAAGATTTTAAATAAAGTACCAACAATGTCTAAGGCGTATCCTCTCCTTTAATTTGATAATAACCAGAGCATACATACAATATAATTATAACAGTTCCACTTTTTGCATATATTTATTTGAAAATTTAAATCTCATATCTATATAATATGTTACAGCTTAGTATTTGAATTCATTTGTAAGAAATACGACATTACTCTCAGTAAATTCGATTTTATATATGATTGAATAAATGTCAGCTTTAGGGGCTCACAATCACATATTTTTGAAAATTAGCCAGACAAATGATAATTAAGAATAATAAGTATGCAATGAAAAATGAAAATCACTTCAGTACTTTAACAATGGCTGTGATTTATTCTAAGGTCATAAAAGCCCACTAATTGATGTATGTTTGTACATGTATTAGTCAAGCAACTACAAAAGGGTGAGCAGTTTTTCTATTTTTGTTTAATTATAGACCTAAGGGCCTAACGGAATTGCTTTGGTGAACGCTATCGCTTACGATTTCATTTTGTTATTTCTGACCACCGATGGTTTTCAAATACCTCACGCTCATTTTCTTTAATATTGTTTTTAACAATGCAAAAGACAAAAAAAAGAGCGCGAGGCTTTTGGAAACCTCAGGTGGCTAGAAATAACAAAATGAAATCGTAAGCGATAGCGTTTTCCAAAGCAATCTGGTTAGGCGATTGGCCCCCAGGGCGTATGCCTTTGAAGATGATAAAAAGTGTAAAAAATAAACAATGGGATGAAAAAAATTTCAAAAGGAAGAAAATACATTTAAAAAAGAGGATATATAATTTACGAGTTATTTTAGTTTCATTCACGTTATTTTTTGTTTTTGGGAATCCCTCAGGAACCCAAAATTTTTTTGGGATAAAAAGTCAAGATAGCCTAGTCTAAAGATAGAAATCCTAAGTTTTTGCGTGATTGAGTCACAAACAAACTAAATCACATAACGCATTTATCATATTAATTAGGATTCAGATAGGTATTCGTACCAAGTTTTAAGTCTTTTAGTCTCAAAGAATAAGATTTCCTAAATTATCGCATTTTTTCTCTTTTAGGGGTGAATTTAGATAAACCCTGATCCATTTTATTCTTTTTTTCTGGTCTTTAGTATATTTATAATGTTTCGATCAAGTCGAAATGTGCGTTAAAATTCATCTATAAAAAACCTTGGACACCCTCCTAATCCACATTTAAGGGGGTTTTTCGGAAAATTAAAAATGACAAACTTTGTAATCTATTTAGATAAGTATTCGTGCCAAATTTTAGAACTCAGGGAATAAAAAAAAACATATAAACTTTCATCCTCTATTATAAACTCTTGGGGGTTGAATTTTGGAAAATCCTTTTTAGTGCACCCCTAGACGTCATAAGAAACTTCCGTTTTTGTAATTTGTGTCAAAACGGGCATTATACTGTCCCGCGACTATAGGTATTCATTCAGTAGTTTTCAAGATATAAGATATTAATGATTTTACAGTGCAATTTCTTTATAATTGGCTTAAAAATAAACACAAAAAATTTATGAAAAAAAAATATAGAAATTGCATGAAAAATGTTTACTCCAAGGAAAGAAATAATATTTTATTTCATGTTTTCACACCCACCAATCTTAAAAAAAAACACTTTTTGAATGTGTTGAAGAGCAGCAGTTTTTAATTATTTTTACATCATTCTTTTTTTACCTTTACAGGTACCGTGTTCACAAGATAATTTTTAAATAATTAAACCAAATTGTTTGTCAGATTGTCTAATGATCTTTTTAATAAAAATATAAATTAATTTATACTTGAGGAATAATTTACTGTATGTAATTTTTGTGTTTAATTTATTTAACTCAAAGGGACCAAAACATCAAGTGTAACATATTAAAGAAGAAACTGCTTTTTCATATGTTCAAAAATTTATTTAATTAATGAAAAAAATAATGTTTATGAGATCAGTGCCTGCACAATCACGTGGAAAATATTTAAAAATCATTTTGTGGAAGTAGGCTCAAAAATATAGTTTCTTTCTTGTCGTTGAGTCGGTTTATATTTCAGTCAGTGGATTTTTTAAATATTTTACTTTTTCATCATGCAAAGATAAGATTCAGTATGCCGGTTGTTACCTTAACCTTTGATACATCCTCACGCCTTGGACAATGTAACGATATCATCGGCATGGATTCATGGTCACATAATTTACAACAGAAATATAATAAATGCTGATGAATGGAAGTGAAAACATAAAACCACTATGTAGACCAAATAAATTTATGAAATTTTAAAGGGTTTCATTTGATATTGCCTTTTACCTATTCAATAAAGAATAATTTGAAAATCAAATGTAGTTTTCATTTTTTTATTTTTGTTTTTTACCCTTTTTGGCCATAATGATCCATTAGTAACCGCCATTCTCTTTTGTTACAGATGAACCATTTCCAATGCTTGCTTTGGGTAATAACAATACTGGCATGTCAAGCGACCCAACTTAACACGGGTGGAGAAAAAAATTCAATCGTCATCGAAAATGTAACCGAGAGTCTTGAAGCCATTAATGGGACTCCCAACTACAGATTGATAAAACCTAATAGAGCGACACCATGGTATCCAGAACGGGAAATAAAACTGGACAGTTGTGTGAGGAAAGCCCGTTGCGAACCTCTGGAGAAAACCACTTGTTTGGGCGCCAAGCTTTCTTATGATAGTACTAGTGTCTTGCTCACTTTTTATGAAACACAGAATCAGATTCAAACTCAATTAGAATTATACAAAGAATTGATTAATGTGCCAAAATGTTGGGCGGTCATACAACCACTACTTTGCGCGACATTCATGCCCAAATGCGAGAAAATACTCGGGCGAGACATGGTCTACTTACCCTCTTATGAAATGTGCAAAATAACAATGGAACCCTGCTCTATACTGTACAACACTTCGTACTTTCCGTCCTTTTTAAAATGCAACTCAACTTTATTCCCACCGAGATGTGACAATGCTGGAAGGGAGATGAAATTCAATACTACTGGAAAATGTTTGCCGCCTCTCATACACACAAATAAGCCGCTGCACTTTTACGAAGGTAACCATAATCAGGGGCTTATTTTGAAATCAGGCGCCTTTGCCACTTGAGAGTCGCACTTCCCCTCCTAGAATTAGTAAAATCAAAATATAGCCCAGCGGCTATTGCTTTTATATGGGTCTTGGCCCATGGTAACAGTGCGGATTGGTGAGTGCTGAGACTGCTGTTGTAGCCGGGACTAACGGCTTAACGTACCTTCCGAAGCACGGAGCAGCTCAAGAAAGTTAATGCTTGGCCAGCTATCCAATAACCGGACATTGGGATAGTTACTCATCTTTCATGATCAAAAACCGAACGCGTTAGTTACTAATGCCAATAAGCTCCTCAAGTGCGTATTTACAAATCTGGTGCATCGCCTGGGAATTTACGATATTCAACCCCTAAAATTATTGAATCAAGTCAAAATATCGTAGTACAGTCGCTCCCGCGGGGTTTGCCACTGGAGGCAATTGGGATTAAAAAACAGAATGTTTATTCTCAGTCGCCCCCGCGAGAATTACCACCCGAGGCAAATGTGAATAAAAAATACAGGTGGGGGCAACGACTTCATTCCCATTTGCCTCTGGTGGCGATCGCTTGGGGGTGACTGGGAATAAATGGGAACTATGTCAGTAACGAATGCCTTTATAAAGCTTCTCTCGTCAGTTGCCTGCCAGCCTAGTCCCCGTAGCATGAGCATCATAATTTACATTATCATATCGCGGTGCTCATGCTAGGGGGGCAGGTCATGGCACATTTGGCCGTAGGGTCAATACGCCTCTGGCTGGAGGTCCTCATTTGTTTTGTTTTGCAGGTATATCAGGCTGCGGTCTGCCTTGCCGCGACCCCCTGTACACTGAGGATGAACACCAGCAGATCCACCGACTGGTAGGGTGGGGCGCTGGCGTCTGCCTTGCCCTCAATCTGCTTACTGTAGCCACATTCCTCATAGACTGGCGTAGTGCAAATAAATACCCAGCCCTAGTTATATTTTACATCAACGTTTGCTTCGCGGTTGCGTCCATGGGGTGAGTTGATCGACGCTTTCACTTCAACATTTGAATGTATAATTTAAATTTGACTACCTCCGTGGCCAAGTGGTATGTACGACGGGTTTCAAGGTGTCGCCTACTCAGAGGTCTCGGGTTTGAATCCTGGTGGGGGCAGATGTTGTATGACGAGTACGAGCATCTCTAAATCATGGATGTTTTTTATGTATTTCTATATAAATCTACATATTTAAACGGCGTCCCACGGCTACCTCACACGGAGGGAAAGTATATTAAATATTGAAAATAGGATATTTTACTGAAATTAGACATCATTTTATTTTAAGTAATAACTAGAACTGCATGAACAGATTTTTTTTAAATCGCCTACTACAACTGGGAATCAAACTCGTGAAATTTCGAAAAAAAACAACATATTTTATGATAAAGAAAGGGTTAATCATAAGAATATTTTTTTGCTAAATAACATAGCATTTTAAATGAAAGAAAAGTAATTAAATTTAACATTTTATTCAAAATTATTTAACACGAACTAATATAAAATCGGATACGCCTCAAAGTAAGTTAAAATGTTGAGTTCATCATCGTTGACGTTTATTATCCGCTGCTGTGGTTTCTGTAAGCGCATATCAAAACGTCCTAAATATCTTAAACTATCCACTAACCTTTTAAATAAATATTGAGAAGGTCGTCTCTATCAGGATATCTTTCGCGGCACCACCGCAAAGCTAATATGTCTTTATGGTTCATAAAGTAAGCTTCCATTAAATCCATTTAATTTTGATAAATTAACAAATAAATTGCAAATAAACGAAAATGAAACACAAAAAATAAAAGAACAGAAAAGGACATTGTTCAGCGTCTATACATAGTTAGCCTAAGAACCAACAATCATGAAATATTATTTTCTAGGTTCAAAATCGTAAGTAAATGACTGTAAAAACAAAGATTATTGACGGACACTTCTGAGAACTTAAATTATTAGGAAAACTAAAATTTTTTTGAGGTTATGTTTAATATTCAATGAAACATAGGTCAACTTATGAATTTAGTATGAACTCAGTATGAAGTGAATTGATATTACAACTAATTCATTTTATTCGGTGCGATTTTAAAAAATATCTTTTAGGAAAAACTTGAAACTTTATAGAATCATGAATAAAATAAAAACTGTACTGCCCGCCGGGCACCTGCGGCACGCCTAAGGCGCTTTGCATACGGCGGGGCAGAGCGGGCCGGTCAATTTCGCCGCGAACGATAGCACAAAGTGAATCCTATACTACAAACGCACACAGAGGGCAAAAAGACCGCCGCAGCTGCCCGGCGGGCAGTGGCGGCGCGGCATGTCCGCGGCTGCCCGCCGTTGATCATACAAACCAGTTTATATGCAGTAACGCAGACGGCGGCGCGGGGCGGCTAGCTCAGTCCGCGCCACGCGCTTTTTAGTGATGGACTATACACCAGAACGAACGTCCTGAACTGACTGCCTCTGCCCGTCGTGTGCTTTGTGTACGCGGCGAGGGCAGCCGCAGACATCGACGGGCAGACGCGGTTTTTATTGCTTCGCGGACAAAAAGCCCGCCCCGCCCCGTCGTCTGCAAAGCGCCTAACACAAGACTACAGTGCTTACTGGGTCTAGACTAATTGGTGTAAGTGTTAGAAATATGCATTTATATACAGGCTCGATCTTGACCATTTTTTTTCCTGGAACAAATATTAATGTTTAGGTTTGAAGTTTTAGTTTACTAGATTCTTTGGTGAAAAACCACCATTACGACATAATGTAAACGATCCATATAGCTTACAAAGCCCTATTATGTCTATTAAATGGTATATAAATAACTACATTATTATAAAACAATGTTATAATGTTATATAATGTTTTATGGAATAATAGCCGAGATCATTTTTATTTCATTGTTTCATGATCAAACAACAATTGAATTACTATGTAGTATTATTTGTTACATATTTTTTTTAATCTGTTTGACATTGAGCAATGAGGCCGTTTTAAAAATCAGCCTAGTTTGGTCTTTCTTTGTGATTCTAAATCACATTATCAGACCGGCAATGTCGAAAATGTCTTGTAATTACAAAATCCTTTATTTTTTTTGGGAAAATATTAATTTGTTTTTGTTTCAGATGGCTTGTTCAGTTCGGTGTAGGATCTAGGGATGACATAGTTTGTTCGAAAGATGGGACCAGACGCCAAGGCGAACCTTCGGCCGAGGAGAACTTGTCGTGTGTCGTCGTTTTCGTATTAGTGAGTATTTTTTAAAATCTCACTGAGGACGAACTATGTTTTTGGTAGACACAAGTCGTCGACAGATGTTAGTAAATAATTCGGAATACTCACAAAATGAGGAGAGATGTTAGAGGGTGGCAAGCGGAGCTCTTGTTAAGTGTGTGTATGATAGGGTTATTATTATCATAAATATATCCATTTGTTGATTGGGTGACTAAAAATTTATCATGTTATTCTATAATGTTCAGTTTACAATTTTAGGCACACTTTTAGGATTTTATTTTATTTTAACATTTAATGTCGTTTTCGTTGCAGGTTTACTACTTTATGATGGCAGCTTGTGTCTGGTTCGTCATATTCACGTATGCGTGGCATATGAGTTTTCGAGCATTAGGTAAATTCATTTGCTAATTATAATCCTTCATGCAATTAAAAAAAATATTATCATTTAATGTTAACCAACAAGTCCATATTAAAATCGACGGGTGAGCATCTAGCTAACGTAATTCATATCTGGAGTGAGGCCATAGCCTGGTTAAAACTAATTCGCTCCGTTTGTCTATGAACAAACAGAGCCTTGACTTTTAACAGGGTTTATACAAAAGGCGTCTTTTCAAGCTTACTGTCTTTGTTAGTTCTGGGGGTCTAAGGCCCGTATTAATAGATCGTTTTCAACTCTGAGAGCAATCTTGATTACGATCTTAAGACCCTGCATTGTATGAAAACAGTATTTTAAAATTGAAGTCTCAGGCTCGTATTACAGAATGACAGCCAAGTTCTGATCCCCACTTGAGCACAGTTAGAAAGGGATGTCAATATTTGCTATACAGAGCGACATCCCTTTCTAACTGTAATCAAATAAAGATCAACACTTAGTTGTTATTCTGTAATACGGGCCTTAGGGTGCGGCCAGAGTGCACTCAGATTCAGACTCAGATTCAGATTTCGAAAACAAGCGCGAGAAATAAACAGTGTAGTCTAAGCAGGTTGCTTGCTTTTTCTCGCGCTTTGTTTTCTGAGTCTGAATCTGAATCTGAATCAGGAGTGCAATCTGGCCGTACCCTTCGACTACACTGTTTATTTCTCGCGCTTGTTTTCAGAATCTGAATCTGACTCTGAATCTGAGTGCACTCTGGCCGCACCCTTAGAGTCGAAAGCGATCTATTAATACGGGCATTAACTAATTTTTCAATTTGACAATGATGTTTCATCTAAGTGGCCATTTTCAAGCATTCTCATACAAAACTGTTATATTAGATGATATTATTCATTTCTAAAAGAATTATTTATAAACAAATATCACATAAATTATGTTCATCTGATGATTCATGATGAAATATCTTGTCACTGTGAAATTTACAAATAAAATATTATCATGAAAAATAAATATTGCAATCATGTTATTTTAGTTCCCCAGATTTTTTTGACACCTACATCGTTATTGCAGGCAAAATCCAAGACCGCATCGACAAGAAAGCCGCGTACTTCCACCTAGTTGCGTGGTCGTTGCCTTTGATTCTGACCATAGCCACGATGGCTTTCGGCGAAGTAGATGGCAGCAGTGTTACTGGAGTTTGTTTCGTGGGCTACGTGAACCATCCGATGAGGGCAGCTCTATTGCTCGCTCCCTTGTCTGTGGTGTTGATATTAGGCGGCTACTTTTTGCTTAGAGGTATTTTATTTGAGTTTTCTTACTTTTTAGGGTTCTGTACGTCAAAAGAAAAACCGGAACCCTTACAGGATCACTTTCAAGTTAAGACACTTAATCTCGGGAATGTATTGAGTTGAAATTTGAACTATATACTCAGATCGGCGATCCCTTGAAGCTGTAAAAGTCCTACTTCTTAGTTTATCATTACCAATATTTTTGTCCAACATGTCGTTTATACATTTCAGACGTTCTACTTGTATGACCATTTAAAATTTCAGACGTTTTACTAGTACGTCGTTTAATTTTTTAAGTCCAATATCACACAAAGTAATTTCACTAAATTGACCTTCTGATACGGAGGGGACTATGTAGATTTTTTTTTATATTTATATGTATTTTTTGTAGGTGTGTTCTCATTGATCGCCGTCCGCGTGTCGAGTAAAGACGTGATATCGCCGCGCGCCTCCAACAAGATCCGGCAGACGATAACGCGCTGCTCTTTAACAGCCGCCCTTGTGGCCATCTTCATATGTGTCACTTTCACCTGCCACATCTACGAGTTTAGGAACGCGGAGCTTTGGAAGGAGTCCTTCAAGAAAAATATTATGTAAGTTCTTTATACCTTTTATTTTGTCATAGCAGGAAGAGACAGCGGATGCTTAACGCTGCTAACTTATACAAATACAACACTATGTTAAAGATTTCCACCACCAAAAAGTAAAAGTATTGTATCTTAGACCCAACCAATGCCAAATATACTATCGTTGAGGTGTGGTTATGAGAGAGATGTTATGTACTTTTTTACTCTCATGCTGCACCTTATATTCTGTGCCAACCTCGCAAACTATATTGCATAAAGAAAAGGTATCTTTGTTAAAAGATATTATCTAGATATGGTAACAGTGAATAAATTAGAATAATCCTGACTTTTTTCATAATGCAATCCAGAATACTGAAAACTGAAATAAGCAGCTAAATGGTTGTGTTGTGGATACTGAGTGGTAGATAGATATTCTTCTCAGATACTTTATTTGTAAATACTATGTTACATAAAGGAGAATGGTCATTTTACTTTGGGAGTTGGGCTAAGTTTTTTTCATTGCGTCTTATTGGAATAAGTGTACAACAATAGGGAATCAGGTGTATATTGCGTAGGAAAAATATCATTAGAAACTTAAGTAGTGGTTTAAAGAAAATATTAAATTACGTAAGCATTTTAAGGTTATGTCATATCTAGATTCGATTAAATTCGATATTTATACCATACTTAATTATTACTAGGTATACTACTTTAAACTGTATTTAATTAGGTTGTGACCTTTTGTCTTCTATTTTGGACTGGGAGTGAAACAAAAATTGAATGCACTTCGTAAAATCTTATCAACGGGCAGCGTATATTTGTAAACTGTTGCGTTGGTGAGTTGCTATCTATCTGTATTTATTCCAAACATCTCAGATTCAATAAATGTGGCGTTGTTGAGGTGCGGTTATATTAGTGCTATTTATACTTATTCTCTTTACGCTCAAGCTGCACCTTTGATACTCTGTTAACCCAACAATGGATATAATATTATTTAAGGTTTAGGAATCAAAAATAAATAAGACAAAATATAATGATAATCATTTATTGATAACACATTTATCCAAATCGACATTATTAATGTGATATTGTACGTAATATCTTTTGTAACTCGCCACCATGTCCTGTTGAGTTTGAAATATCCAGTTAAAGCTCTGCTAAGTTCAATTAACACAGCAGTTTATACATTAAGCGTGCTCTAATCCTGGTTTATATATTGCCTTTTTTTAAAAAAAGAATTGACTTATATACCTTCTTCCAATACCTCATCTAAAAATGTAGCTGGAGCATGTGTATCGTTAAATCGCCCCCAGCTAAGGTACCAAACTACCGTCATTACGTGTGCGCAACATCCTACTGTCCTTTTGCCTACAATACAACTGCAGCAATAGCCAACTAAACAACTTAGTGAGCTGGCTATATTGGTGTCACGGCTGACTAAAATGTAAACAAAATAGGTGCGTCCACCAACGTGTCTAGACTTAATACGTCCTCTAAGCAGATAATTGTTTAAACCTAATACAAGGGGAACATCTTCATCTATTTCTGTATTTATTTCTATGGAATATATCCCAGACGATCGAATATGTTCCCCATAATATGATCGCGCCTGCTTTAACTGATAAGTGCCTAATGCAAAGCGTTTTAAATCAGTGATGCTTAAACTGGGAAAGGTTTCCAAATGAGGATGATTGCCATCAATTGCAGAAAACATTGCACGTCTTCTGTTAAGATTTTGAGTTTCTACAAACTCGGCCAAATGATTGGACTCATTAAGCCGATTTTGAGCAATAGCTACATACTCGCTTGCTTCTGGAGGATCCTGTATTAAGGGATGAAACTTATTTAACAGAGCACATGCAATTCTTAAATCATCTTTTAAATGAGTTGCAGCTCTGTTATTAAATACATGCCTGAACAATCTAAATCTCGTTTTATACGTCCATTAACTATTTCAACCACCCAGCGACACATTGTTACAAATCTAGATTTGTTAGCCTGAAGGGTAGTGAGTTGATGTTCACCATCTAATAATGATTCAGGCATGTAAGCTTTAAAACCAAGATCCTCCATAAATTCAATTACGTCCCGAAACCCCCTATCCAGAATAAAAACATCATCCTGCCGGAAAAATGAACGCAGTTTTCCTTCTTCATTATTTAAATCATGCCTTGTTATTGAAGCATCATTAGTGGTTGCTTTATAGGGACCCATACAATCTATAATATATCCATCACAACACACAACCATAAAAGGTTTAACTAAATTATCAGATTTTTGTAAACTATATGATTCTTTTTGAAAACGATAATTGCTGCTGCTCTGCTGCTCTGGACAAATATATAAGTTGCGTCACACATAACAATAGCGGGTTTAAAATCATTTGGTAAGATTGGATTACCAAACAATCCCTCCGGGATTATTTTATTTCTGCTGGCCACTTGCTCCACATTTACATGACCAAAGCCCAAATGTCTTGACACAAAATCTTCAACTAAACAACTTCTAGCTATATTCATTTTTCTCTCCAAGGTCCTACGAGACACTTGAAAGAGGGAACTTAATCGTTCATTGCTGTCCCCAGTTCTTAACTTGACTATGTAAATACAGAGTGCTAAACGGGGATTTTTGACACTCTGTAATAAGCTTGGTACACATGCCAAGAGTTCATCAAACTGTTCAGCATTCATTCCCAGCCAATAATGGCATAAGAAAGGAGCCATTGCAGAAATATTTTCAAAGTCGAAACAATGGGAAACTGCTCTCTGCATTATATTCAAAATGGCATCAAACTGTACACCAGTAAAATCTTGCAGATTTGATGTTAAATCACTCCAACGCCCATTATTCAAGTGATGTTGACATATTCTACAACATGTGGGAACATAGAATTTATTATGTATTAATAACATTTCTCTTATTACTCTGGGTACTAATAAACATTGTTGTTCCCGGCATCCTGAAAACAGACAACTCGATGAAGTGGCTACAGCACGCTTATATACTGATGACTGTATCTTAGGTATAACAGGTCTTGAAGGCTGAACAGGTAATAGACCAGCGGGAAATGGTGGAGGTACTGGGATCACTGGTACAGACTCTGTTGGTTCTACATCAATTTGTTCAATTGATGACCGATTCGCATCATGTAACTGTTGCCTTTGCACTTCCCTATTAGCTGCTCGCCAACAGGCAGCACAAACTCTTGAAATTCTTGACACCTATAAAAAAAAGATGTGAACTTGAATTTAACGAAAAACCATCTACAACTATTTTATGCAATAGAAATATATTTCTTATAATAATAATAATAAATCATTTATCTGACAAGATATGGTAAATTATACAGATCTCAAAAATATAACCAACATGACCTGTCGCTTTTATCGACATGCAAATATTTATAGGTAGTTGCAGTATTATCCAGAACTCAATCTTCAAAAACTATATATATTATTTATATACCATAGTCATGATTGAGTTAGTTATTATATAATCAATTTCATTAATATACTACATGACAATTGTGCAATGTAAAAAAAAAATGTCAAAGTCATGTTTCAGTTAGTATTGAAATCAATTTAAATAAATTATTATTAATATAACATTTCAATCATGCAATGCAAAAATAATAATAATGTCACAGTCATGTTTTAATTAGCATTGAAATCAATTTTAATAATTTATTATTGATAATAATATCTTATACCATACCTGATGTGCTGGAGTCCATCTAAGAATGTAGTGAAGAACAGTGTTGTGAAACCCTGTACGATCGACTTCTTAATATGGATTTTCCACAACCAAAACAGACTTGTTGATGGCCATATTGTGGTGCAGGTACTTCTTCGGTGGTGTCACTAGCTTGTAGTAGCATAAAGCATTCGTTGCACACTATGCCCCCATTCAATATCTATAAGAAGTCAAAAATATTTATATTTATTTGAACATGTGAATGAAATTAAAACATTATCTCACGGATGCGATTGTATAACGATATATTTTTAGTAATATAAGTAAATAATTACTTACAGAATCAGGTGCGATCCATGAGCATTGAATTGAATTAAGCATTGAATTGGATAGCATGTCCAAAGAATGTACTGGCTGTCGTCGTGGCACTGATATACAACAGTTAATACAACGTCGTTGCATACTGCCTGCGTTTTCTTGTGTAACACCAGATGCCATTGTAAACAAAAATAATTGCAATAAACTAAGAGTCCAAATATCTCTGTCAGAATCACTAAAGGTAACTTAACACTAAATCAACGAGTCCAATGCTCTCTTTCCCAAAAAAACAGTTATTAACGTTAGGATTACTCAACTCAAGATTAAAACTATTCTGCCACAATAGACCACTGAAAACACAAATTCAATTCAAAATTGAAAACTGTACACTGTAGTTAGTCACACGGAACAAACAACAAACACGTTGACAACAAGTTGACAGCTACCTACTTCACTTGCCTATGGTATATATTTCGATTTGATTCTATAGGAATCGATTCCTACACAATCGATTAATAAATGTTTTATTTTTCAATGCAAATGCTTAAAATGTTCAAACCATGAGTTAATTTATATATGATTAAGTAATTATATATAACATAACTGATAATTTAAACAAAAATATATTCCCTTTTTTAATCTAAGATGTGAATTATAATAAACGTTTTATTTTTTCTTTTTGAAGTGAAACTTCTTTACGCACTCTTGACTTGGGGAGTAAGCTAGCGAACGTAAGCATTAAGAAAAGTGTGATCGGGCGAGGCGAACGGGAGTTGAGTGGGGGATGTAAGCATGAGAAAGCAATGCGCGTGCACATTTTCTTTCTCTCTTCCTCTCATAGCCAAATACGTTCCGTATATCTAAGCACAGTGCAAGCCTATTGTCTGTATCACAGTGTAGGAGCAAGAGCGCGCGCACGCATTTTCTTTCTCTTTTTCTCTTACAGCTAGTAAATGAAAGAAGTTTCACTTCAGTTGTGTAGTCATAAGCACACTCGTTTTTTTATGTTAAGAATATTTAAATAAAGAAATATAATCGATTTTTTTTCCTACGATAGTATCGACCAGGTGATACAACTTTTATCTATGGTTATTGGTTATTTACTCAGTTTAATAGCCATTTATTTATTACTTTAAATATCCGCATAATATTTACATAATAAACACACATATGAAATGATAATTCAGAAGATTTTTGATACATAAATGCGTCAAGCGCAATCTAGGCGGATTTGCCCATTCTCCTTTACATACAACTGAATCCACCGGAACTGGCAATATGGGATTGTCGAATCAATTGAAAATTTTCAAATAGGAAGCGTAACACAGGTCTTGATTTGTATTTTTTTTTCTACAGTTCTTTCAGGACTTTTTTTTTCATAGACAGAAATAGAAAGAGGGAAAGCAATGATATGTACCCGTGCGATCTCTTCGTCTCTTATACTTATCTGACCAGTTTAACCTTACAGTTGGACAAGGGAAGCTCAGTCTCTTTGGCGGCTTCCTCACCGAGTTGGTGTGGGCTCGTTTTGTTTTCGTGTCTGTGTCGAATCTGAGAACATCTTTTCGACCGGCTTGGTTTCGCTGCAGTAGGGTTTCGTTTTGCGCTAGTGAGTCGAATGGTTCAGTAGCACTGGTTAGCATTCGCCAGCTCGCAGCTGTGAATCCGCTCGGTAAAGAATTTGTACAGATTCGGTACAAACGAAAACGAAACGAACCCGCTGGGTCGGTACCCAGTAAAGAATGAGCCTTTGTTTATTTTTTTAAAAATTAGTTAATAGTACGAACTTGATTCGTTATTCACGCGAAGTCCAAGGCCGCCATTAAGTTTGCCGGCTAATTTCAATAATCAAACGCCAGTAAGACGTAGTCGTACTCGAGCTTTGTTGCTATGATATTTGTATTATTAAGACTAGTAACAACCGTTGCTAAGAAACGGAACCAGATTATCCTTACTTTTTACTGGAGGTTGATTATTGAAACTGGCCGTTAATGATGGCTGTGATGTTAGCGCCGCAAGTTTAGGCACATTAAACGAATGTAGGGTGATGTAGGGTGGTGCGCGCCGGGGGCTATGTCACTCAACAGAAACCTGCGCATAGTTATGCTCGTTGCTAATTTCACAACCGCCATAGAGTTTGAATAACGGAGACGTCAAATAAATTTGAAATCATGTGGTGTATTACTCTATTGTTAATTCAAAAAAGTGACACGCACGTAAAGTTTAATCAAACATAAAAGTTAATTGACACCTGAGTATGCCTGCAAGTCCATTTTCTCTAGTCTATGGACCCAAGTGACGTATGTGCCATTTTCAAGACATCGTTTGGAAGCGTTGCGGGAGAGTGAAAAGTAATTTTATGTTTCTCTGACTACGTGTGTTAGAGCTATATCTCTTTTTGGCATCCGAGTAACGTTTGTGTCTTTGTATCACATGTCGTTTGCAAGCGTTGCGGGGAAGCGAGAAGGATGCACGAGCGGTGTTCGGAACTCAGTATCGGTGCTGCAGCTGCGGTTGCTTTGTTAATTCCAAAGTTGATTGATGTCTCTCTGACTATGTACAGTTATAACCCAACTTAGTAACCATAAAAAGCTAATTTGACATATTGACTATCCACTGTAATTTTCCATAGAATTATAAAGTGCAGAGTTGCATTTACGGAGCCACTTAGCAGCTACATTATTTAATTATTTTGCACTAGTTAGATTTCGGCAATCAGAAAGAGCAGTTCTCCTGATTAGTTACGAGACTTGGTACTTGAGTTCGCGTGTCATTAATTTCCATTTAACAAGTATTTTGGGGGTTTTTGGTTTTTCTTAAAGACAGATAGCGCTGGCCTTCTAACATTACGTAAGTAATGGGATCCTAGCAATGATATAGATAAGAACGACATATGACTCCACCCCTGATGTTAAGTGAAGGTGAAGTCCTCACCTTGCCGGCCTGTATGTTGCTTCTTCACGCCTCGTTTAAAAAATCCCAGGTTGTAAGAAGGAGGGAACACGTGAGCAGGCAGAGCATTCTATTTACGGATAGTGCGACAAAGATGAGTCACCAAATTTCTTTGTACGCGCTGGAATTGTGGCCACGGTTAGTTAGACGGTGACAACGAAGGCCAGCGCGCGTGGTCCTCTGAAGGAAATGGGAAGGTGGAATAAGAGAGAATAATAACTGTTTGTGTCTTTGTGTCAGATGTCGTTTGGAAGCGTTGCGGGAGAGCGAGAAGGAGTGCTCGAGTGGCGTTCGGCCGTCAGTATCGGTGCTGCAGCTGAGGCTGCTGTGTTGCTTCGCTGGCGGCGCGCTCATGGCCTCCTGGACCTGGACCCCCGCCGCCGCCGCCGCGTGGAGGCGGTACCTGGCCAGGTGTGATGCGGGGATGTAGGGAGGGAGGGGGGCAGTATCGGTGCTGCAGCTGCGGTTCGCGAGACCAAAATTTTGAGTATCCCACAGGAATCTAAATTTTTTCCGGGATAAAAAGTATTCTAGGTCACAATCCAGGTCATAAGTTTATTTGATTTGGATGATATTTAGTATGCATGTAGTTACATGCATACTAAATTTCATCCAAATCGGTCCAGTAGTTTTTGTGTGATTGAGTAACAAACATACAAACTTTCACATTAATAATATTAGAAGGATAACATAATTAAACCCTTTTATTATTGACGATCTCCGTGGCCGAGTGGTTAGTACGACGGGTTTTATGCTGTCGCTGACTTCAGAGGTCCCGGGTTCGAATCCCGGTGGGGGCAGATGTTTGTGTAATGAATACGAGCATTTGTACTCCAGTCATGGATGTTTCATATGTATTTCTATAAAAATATACTTGGATGTATATGTATTCTATCCGTTACCCTAGTATCCCATAACACAAGCCTACAGTGCTTACTTTGGGGCTAGGCTAATTGGTGTGAGTGTTGGCAACGTTTATTTAATTATATTTATTTATTTATTATGTCGGAAAAATACTTTTCACACTGTAATTGCGTAGGAAGTGTGGATGTTCGGTGGAAGCGGAGGTGACGCGACGCGCGACTAAAGACGAGCTCATACGACGCGCGTACCGACGTCGCGGGGAGTTTGCTGCGCGCGGGAGACTATCAATCTCTCTGGGGGCTTCGAGACAAGATCCGGTGGGCCTTTATATAGACCACGCGTCCCCGATGGATTATCCGGACGACGTTAAACATGAGAGGTAAGAATCTTGTGACCCTTGAAAATTTTTATTCTTAACTTATATTAAAATAAGAAGCGCGACTAAAGACGAGCTGATACGACGCGCGTACTACGTCACGGGGAGTATGCTGCACGCGGAAGACTATCAATCTCTTTGGGGGCTTCGAGACAAGATCCCGTGGGTCTTTATATAGACCACGCGTCCCCGATGGATTATCCGGATGACGTCAAACATGAGAGGTAAGAATGTTGTAACACTTGAAAATTTGCAATCTAAACTTATACTAAAAAAAGAAGTACGACTAAAGACGAGATCATACGACGCGCGTACCGACGTCGCGGGGAGTTTGCTGCGCGCGGAAGACTTATCAATCTTTCTGGGGGCTTCGAGACAAGATCTGGTGGGCCTTTATATAGACCACGCGTCCCCGATGGATTATCCCGATGACGCCAAACATGAGAGGTAAGAATGTTGTGACACTTGAAAATCTGCAATCTAAACTTATACTAAAAAAGAAGAACGACTAAAGACGAGCTCATACGACGCGCGTACCTCCTAATATCGATAAATTTTTTATGTAAATAATGTAAAAATTTTGGTGCAGATGGGCGTAAATATTTATCACTAAATATCGATAAAAATTTTATGTAAATAATTTTTTATTTGCACCAAATTTTTTAATTCAAATTAAAGCTTAATTCTGTTTTATACATCATATTACCATCTTTGTCAATTGTTTAAAGTCAAAAAGAGATAGAATAAGGCTTAAACATGACTAACTTAGGATGTCGTCCGACGAGGTAGTGTTGCTCTGTGCTGTTTCCGTAGTAATATGAGAGTACGAGAACGTAACTGAAAAATCTCTGAGTCATAAGACCACACTACTTCCATGTTTAAATAAACTTTAAAGATGGAATGGATGCGCATCATTTAGATTTAATCATCAAGCAGTTACATGCTTAAGAAATAAAAATTATAACTATAATTGCTGTTTCTTCGTTCAAATGTTTAATACTTGTAAAAGGATTTCATTTGTTATTGTGGTTTACCTACAATGCGAAGAGATGGCGCTGCCTTGCAGCTTAAGAATGGCTAGTGGAATTTCGACGCGGCTATCAGGGCCGCGGTAGTGGTAATATAATTGGTCAGTGCATTCGCCCGGATAGAGAAGGGTGCGGGTTCGAGTCCCGTCTGCTGCCTGGTCCGCGTGGAATTTTTTCTAGTTATATTTTCTTTAGATTTAAACATCAAGCAGTTACATGCTTAAAAAATTAAAATTATAACTTTAAAGATCCCGCAACACACTTCCACACACACCTGTCAACTTTTGTTTGTAAACTAAATGTTTCGTTCGTCTTGCTCTCCATTCAGAGTGGAGAACACGCTAACATTTATCTCAAACAATGTGGCATCACCTTTGTTTATAAACTGTTTCTAAACTCTACACAGAGGTGATGCAACATTGTAAAACACTGTTTACAAACAGTGTTTGTAAACAAATGTTGCCTAATGAATACGCAGCTTTAGTCTGTTATTAATAACCAACCTAACATTTTCTCATGTATCCAGTTTATTAGGTTATTTATAGTTTCTTGTTGCACAGTTGCGAGCTATCATCTTCGTGGGCGGCGAACTTGCCGCGTTTCGTTCGTCGCCGCGACGCATTAGTTTTGCCCGCGCACACCCATCATTCTCTAAGCTCCACCCCAGACCGCCGCAACTCGCAAGACTCTCAAATCAGCATCAGTCTACGCCACGTCTCGGTAGAATCGCGCCGCAACTCGCTCGACAGTCAACTATCCGTGAAAATTGCCGAGATGAAAACCAAAGTTGGTCGCCGTAGAACGAAGCACACCAAAGCTAAAAGAAAGGCGCGCGCTGCGAGCGCTCGCAAGGAAAGCACGCCGTCTATCGAAAGTCAGATCAGCCGGTATTGGCTTCAGGCCGTCGCAGCGAACAATGATCCGTCCCGCGAAGAAGTCAAGTTTAGTTTTGATTGACAATAGTAGGCGAATTCGCGTCCACATATTTTAGGTACGTACAGCCACCATGGAGGTATAAGAATAGAGTGGGGAAGGCGGTTCTAAAAGTGTCCGTCTAGTAGAAAGAGAAAGAAGATGAGAGAACGCTAGCTATCTCTCTCTTGTGACGCATGGCATTCAATGGTATCACATCGAAATAGTAACATGCTTACGGTTGCCAATGCGAATGCGCGATTGGAGAGAGAAAGCTAGCAGTCTCTCATCTTTTTTCTCTTCCTATTAGAGGGACACTTCCACTTGTAGTACAGTCTATATTTCCCCTACTCTATTCTTATACCTCTATGACAGCCACAGGTCCAGTTACCCAAAACTGTCAAACTTTGAGTGACAGTTGATATAAAATTAACGATATAATGAGTTTTTTTTTACAGTTTGGGGTAACTTGATGTATGGCTGTCTGTACATGGAACCAATATTTTTTTAAGTGCATTTTATTAACAGTGTTCAAAGTCAAAAAGAAAATGCATATCAATACTGAGAGAAATTGAGTTGCATTACTTAGAAAGGTGCCCTTATGGTTGCTATTTATTTTAATAATAAGAATAAAGTTCAAATTAGTAAGTCCAAAGGTATAATATCGCCCTAAGCAATAATTTAATGTTAGATCTCGTAAGTAGAAATACCAGTGTAATTGTGTGAAGTGCTTAAAATATGTACGAAAATATGTATATATGCTTCTGTGCGGTAATCGTAAACTTATTTTTTACTGCGCGCAAGATGTTCTATTATTAAAGTCCAATAACGCGTATTATTATTTTTATAATACTTTAAAAAATTAAAGATATAAAAGACTGATAAGAATCTTTTGGTAACCATTGTCTCCAATTCTATATTAAATTATCCATGACAAATGACAATCTCATAACAATATGTGATAATATTTGTAACCTCGAACATAATTTAGTTTGTGCCATAAATAGCGTTGTAATTGTTCAAAGCAGTAAATCCAAGTCGACTGATATTTTAGTGTGTAAGTTTTAGCGGCAACATTAGTATTATTGATCTATGTAATTATTTACAACAATTAAATTTGCGGACTGTTATAATGTTAAACCTTAATTAAGCAAGCTGTTGTTATTTCAGAAATACTGGTAGGTATTTTTAAATCGATTTTTTTTATTCAAAATGTCGTTTTTGATATTTGATAATATTGATATAATTGAATCAGTGTACAAGCCACGGTTGTGATGCGATAAATTCTTGTTGTTACATGTTGTGAGGCTATAATTATGATGGAATAAGTATTTTTTACAACAGCAACTAGTTTTGCGATGTAGGTATATTGTTGCATAGATAATACGGACTGTGAAGTAAATATTACCTTACATTGCTTAATATAATCAATGCAGATATGTATATACATTTCGTTAGTTTTGCTAGCTTTAATTTAGCAAGTTTTGAGGTTTATTACTCTTTGAATAGTATTTTATACATAATAAATTCATAATTGATTGATTAATTGTTTTCTTTAAATTCCCGATTTAATAAGCACAGAAACTATCGTTTTTATTGGAACATCTAATCATCTTATGTGAGATGTTTTCATCTTTTATTTACTACAGATTTACTTTATTTTTAAAGCAAAATATTTGGGACGACATGTTAACAACACTTAGGCTCAATTAATATCGCCGCAGAATTTAATGGAAGCGAATTTTACATCAAAATCGTGCATGGCATAATGAACTTTATTTATTTATATGTTCATTATATCAATTTAGGTTTAACAAACAAACTAAATACGAGGGAATTCTCGAGGATGCGCGACGATTCTCCGAAAGACGCGCGTTTTTTTTACCTCTTATTCAGTTTGTATGTTATACAATAAATTGTCAACATAACGAGCCGTTACCGCCAAATTATCGTAAGCGACACTCGCCAAATTATCGTAAGCGACACTTTTGTCGAAATGCGTTTTTTGTGGAAACTAATATTTTAAACCGTAACGGACCCATCTCTGTTGATATTTCCCTCTATTATATTATAACACCGTTATAATATCAACAGAGATGGGTCCGTTACGGTTTAAAATATTAGTTTCCACAAAAAACGCATTTCGACAAAAGTGTCGCTTACGATAATTTGGCGGTAACGGCTCGATAAGGTTCATTATGCTATGCTTAGGTAATTTGCAAAAAATCGCTTCCATTCCATTCGGTGGCGATATAAATTGAGCCTTAATGGCGGAATTACATTTGGTTGTCAGTTTGAATACGATAGTTTATGGAATTCGGACAAACGACCAAGTGTAAATGAACGGAGTCGAGTACGCCCGTATTCGGGCAGTTTTCCTTTTGGTTACCTGACGCCTTCTTCCAGCCCGATTTACAATAAATACGGTCTAACGACAAAGTGTTATTTCGCGTATCGAGTCCAAATCGCCAGTCTTTTGTATAGGAGCTACTGGTGGGCTCACATTAGCACGGTAATATTATCTATACAGTATTGTGACTCGGCCCTGTCCTTGAAATAAATGCCTACGGCCGAGCGCTGCGTTACACGCGGTAGGGCCCACCTACAGTATTTTAATTTCATCTACATAATTGAGTTTCTTTCTAGTTTTGTGATTGTAAATATTTTATTTTATATGTAAAGATTCTCCGCAAGCCCATATACCCATATCGTAGGAATGCATTAAAAATAACTATTCCGCCATGTTGGATTTAGAATGACGTCACACAGCTAACCATGTATATACAAAATTTCAGCTCAACCGGTTGAAGATATCTGCTTCAGAATTGAGTTGCAAGATTCCATCCGAACAAACATAGTTACATACCTACCTATATTGCAAGTCAATTAAAAGCTTGTAAAAAACCCGACTGCTGATTTTTATTCTTACATAATTCAATAAATAGTTATTTATTATACAAGAGTGGAAAGTTCCTTTTTAACCGCGTGCTCGATTTGGATGACCGAGCAAGCGAAGGATTCTAAAGTTGAATCACGAGCGCAGCGAGTGATTCTAAATTAGAATCCTGAGCGTCAGCGAGGGAAACAAACGAGCACAAGGTGAAAAATCTTTCCACTCGAGTGCAATACGTAACTTTTCATCCCACCTCAGCGAGGAAATGACAAAATGAAAAAGAAAACAATTTATAATGACAAAATATTTTTATTTCAATTAAAACACATTAAGATAATCTATAAATTGAAGAAAATAATAAGAAGTAGAAAATAATTAAGAAATATTAAATGTAACGTTGCTACAGTTACTTATGTTAAGTTTAATATTTTTGTTAGGTAATGTTATGTTGGTGTTTGTGAATTGTGCGCTGTTTTGTGGTAAACTACTCGTATCAGTAATTTTAAATAGTTGTGCCGATTCATTGGATTCTATTGGCGTAAATGTTGGCGAGAGAGGGCTATTGTTTCCAATCTTATAGGGGCTCATTTTAGATGTAGAAGGGCGAGACCAAGAATCTGACAGAGGTTCTTTCAGCGTTATGGCCTCCACGATACTATTACAAATTTTTGATTTACTTTGGATTGAATCCTCTATGTATCCCTCTACAACCGAATTAGACTTCCAGCCTCCATGGCGCTTAAGCGATAGAAGATCAGCCCCTGATTCGGCCAAAAGTGTGGCTGAGGTTCTTCTAAAACAGTGACCGGTGTATAACGGGGGTTCTAAAAGTCCGAGAAAAGTTGCTATTTCTCGTGGAATACTGCCAATTTTATTCTGACCCATAGGTTGTCGGATACACTTTCCGTTGCGATATTGTAGAAAAAATCGTTCAATTGGGGTGTTAGAAGGACGTAAAGCTTGATATTTCTGAACAATGTTTACATATTCCTTGCGAATAACGAAGTTGCGGTCTTTTTTTGTCTTGGTATTTAGTACATTAATTAATAGCAATTCATCAGAATTATGAGAATATTTTGATACGTTATTGACATTAAGTAGTGTAAGTTCATTTGTTCGACATGCTCCGGTTATACCAATAATAAGAACAACCTGTAACAAAAGAAGTATTTATAATCGTAAATAAATTAATCAAATTAAAAATATTGTAAGTACTATGTACAATTTTATCAACAACAAAAAATTACACGTATTGACTTACTTTTGCCGCTAAATATACGGAATCAGGTGCTTCATTAATAAACTTTGCAATTTCAGATGCTGTGAAAACCTTCGATTTTTTTGGTTTATAACCAGATGAGGCTCTTTTTAAAAATGCCACTAATTTATGATAGGTGTCGATATGAACGTCTTTCTTCATCTTAATTGTTAATTTTAGCATTGAATACGTACTCCATAGCGTGCTTGCTTTCTTGGTCTCAGATAATTCTATAAAATATGCCAGCAAAACGTTTTCGGAGAAAGTTTTTGCTCCTTTAGCTAGTCGCCACATGTTAAATATATCGTACTGTTTCAAATACTTCTCTCGTGATTGCTGAGGGAGAAGGCTCATTTGCGCATTATTAACTGTTTCAGTTAACTCAGTTGGCGTTAGATAAACTTCATCGTCGCTAATGTCACTCATTTTAGTTGATTTTTTTGTACAGTTTTTAGGTTATGTTAATTATATTAAGCAATAAAACGTGAAAAACTAGAATGGCGCGAAGCACGCAAATAAAACAAAGAAACCAAGAAGGTTCCAAATTTAAATTTTTTCACAATTTAAAAAGTTCTAATCATAAATTTGGCACCATAGAGGTTACATTAAATAGGTTTAATGACGTTTTGAATTTACAATTATATTGAGTACTCATTATATGTGATGTTCTAAATTCAAATCTACTTTGCCGCTCAAGCGAATAAAATAGAATTTTCCAGCCAGATTTCGAAGCGCAAAATTACACTTTCCGAGGTGGTGGGATGAAAAGAATATTATTTTAAACATACAAGTTATATTCATTTGTAAGTCATGGCGCAGTCGGGTTAAAAGGAAATTACCTACATTTTAGGTAGGTACTGTAAGGATCGTTTCATGCAAACTAATTATTGTCATTTAAACACTTATTTTCAAGAAATTACATTATTATTAGCAATAAACAAAATACTGTTTTTTAAACTCAGCACAAATCTCCCTATTTTATTATTTTACAGCTATCAATTCCTGTCAACAATCCGTCTCTTTTCCAAATTACCTAATAAGTTGCCAGTATACACCAAAAATATCCGATCACTACAATACCTACCATTTATTACTCTCGTAAATTATTTCATAATGATATTTCATTTAATTCAATAATGTATGTAGTTAAGTTATTCAATAATGTATGTATCTAAGTAAGTAGATAGCCTAGTCTAGGAAACTACCTACCTATTATGTAGTTTTGTTTTTAACGTGAGTGTAGGTAGATTACTCGTTTGTCTCTTTTTTCACCTTATCCACCTATTTATATATTATTCCAGATATTTTGCCCGATGGCAAATTCGAAATACCTAAATATTAAAAACAAATTACGTACTAGTAGATAGGTATATAAAAAAATATCCTATAGTCTTACCTTTCCAATATTTCAGGTAATTTAAAAAATGATATCTCTGGGTGCGTTATTAAAGAGTTCAAGCAACCAAAAACAGCACAATATCGTCGTTTGTTCTTTGCCATATTAAATTATGTAGGTATCTACTTAATTCAATCAAATATTTACAACACAAAACGCACGTTTAAGCACGGCTAACTGCTTAAAAAACAATTCACACCGTTCGGTCGTCGCTGCTGCGCATTCGCGACTGGGTGTCCCCCGAGATTCCGCCGAACTCGAGTGGCGTAGGTATGATTCGCTTTCCGACTGTTTGTATGAAGATAGAATACTTTATATATTATTACCGTGACATTAGTGCCCTTATTCACATGATCTCCGTTTTATCGGATACGTTTTTAACACGCTTTTTATTAAGTCGACTTGTATGTAACTATGTAATGAAATCTAAGAATCTGAATTACATGCACTTCTAATTCGTGTATCATCATGAAACTTGGCAATTATATGTAGATTAGATGATACCATCGAGCTGGTCTGATGATGGGACTGGAATGTGGCTGATGGAACCTTGGACTACCTACAAGTAAACATATCGAGTTTTGGCTCATTAGATTCGTCCTAACATGTACTGTTCATTTTTTCTGATGACTAAAACGAGTAAAATAAAGTAATAGTTTAAAATACTAAAAACACGCTTTATTTACTGAACTAAAAAGCCTAAAATAAACAAAATATACTCTCTGTTTAGTTCATTAGGGCGTTAGAGTAAGCCATGTTTATAGTTTATTTTATCATATATATATATATATATTTACATATATTTAAAATGGAAAGAGCGTGGCGCGCTTCATTATTAAATTTTAACTGAATTGTTAAGCATTATGATTATGAATCACGTAATATATTAATTGATTTGATAAATATGGCAATGAATAGCGCCCCGCGCTTTTTCAGTTAAATAAATATGTTAAAATAAACCATGGCTTACTCTAAGGCCCTCATGTAGTAAACAGAGAGTATATTTTGTTTATTTTTGGCTTTTTAGTAAAGTAAATAAAGCGTGTTTTTAGCATTTTAAACTATTATTTTTTTCCATCCATGTCGTATGTATATTGTACAACTACATACGCCAATAATGTATACCTACGTTTAAACAGACAACACAGTGAATTCGCACTAACGTTTCTGATGACGGAAAAATATTAATCTGCCGGTTTGGATGGTGTGGGAGGCAATACGAAGGGGTAGAAAATAGCAAAAAATCCGTGCGCATCAGACATTGAGAAGGGAAGTTACGAGACTACCTTAAGTAGCTCCTATTCCAAAGGCTAATGGTTTGGACGCGACCAAATGTCATGGTCGATTGTTGGATTGTTTTTGCTACCGTAGAGGTTCGACCCTATATAAAGGGCTCAGGTATGTATGGTAGGGGTTCTTCACAAGGTGCAAGGCGGCATAATAACATAAGCGGCACTTTATGTTATTCTGCCGCGTTCGAGTAAATTCCAAAATCCCCGCTTGGGCTTCCCTACTATTGGGAAATAATCTCATTCTCACTCCATGAGAAATTGACTTTTTATAATAATTTGCGATAGCTTCTCATCATCAGTATACTTATTTATGTACCCGCTGCAGGGGCACAAGCCGTCCCTATGGATGGAATAGGGAGATTGGAACATGCATGGCCGAATCTCCCTATCATTATCCAACACGGGCTGAGTGCTGATTGGTGGTTACTAATTTACCGAATGTAGATGCAGCCGGGACCAAAAAGCTTCACGAACCTTTGAAGCAATGATGAGCTTGTGTTAGTAAATGTAATTTGGTCTCCTCTCCGATAATCGGCCATTGCGTAAGTTGCATAACTACTGTGTTTGAAGACTTAATGCGTTTACCATTACCGATATCAAGCTTGTCAATATTAGTTAAAATAGCTATGGCTCAATTTATACTGCCGCGGAATCAAGGGCGTAGCCAGCATTTAGTTTGGGGCAGGCAAGTGAAAGTAATATGTTCACTACATTTGCATAGTTGCCCGGCAATGTGTGGCTACGACAGATGGCCCGGCAAAATTATATTTTTAAGAATACCTTAATGCTTGTTAGTTGTACACACACTAACAATATACAGACTACAGACTTTAAAAAAATCCTTATATCCATCATTTTACGTCCAAGAAATGCTTAACGTACGTACGAAATCACTTCACTGTTTACGAGTAGTCCTATCGAAATTAGAGCTTTAGTAATGAGACTAATGACAGTGATGTGCGATTCTATAATTTTTTGAAATTTTATATTTAGTTCTTGGATTATTTATTATTTAATTTTTGGTTCTGAAGCTCCTCGATCTGGGGGGGAGGGGGGCAGCTGCCCCCCCTGCCCATACCTGGCTACGCCCATGCGCGGAATGGAAGCGACTTTAAGCAACAAAATTGTGCATAGCATAATAAACTTTATGTCAATGGTTTAGTATGAGGGAATTCTCGAGAATGCCCCGATTTTGGCCCGTATTCAGTGTATTTATATAATTGATGTAAGGTTAATTAAGCCATGTTAGTCTAAGCGTCAATTTCGCCTCGTAGCGCGAGAATGCTCGAGAATACCGCCATGAGGTACTAATCTGTGCTTGAGGGACGTTCAGCTGTTATATTCTAAATTTTGTTCCGTACAGGCAAGACACCGAACTACCGACCTACTAGTAGACACCCCACTTCCCGCAGACTGCACCGACAGTTGCAAGAATTCTGTTGACATATAGTTCATTATGCTATGTACGATTTCGTTGAAAAATATCCCTTTCATTCCATTCTTTTTGAGTTATATAGACAAAATCGAGCCTATCTATCTATCATACAGCCGTACTGGCTGCTACGGTCAATTTACGAAAAACTTACTTTCTTTTTCATTAGACTGTGAATTTTATATTAGGCAGTATAAAGCTCGAAAACGGATTAAAAAAAATTACAGTTATGAGTAACTTGATTGGGTATGGCTGTTGTATGCATCTGAAATCTTTAAAATAAAATACATCGTAAAATTTCTGTAATTTAATGGGAACAAAAGCAAGCAAATTATGTCACAGAAAAATTACTCTTATTACAGTGAATGTCAAATACATTACCAGTGTAACGTAATAAGGTTTACATAACTACATATTCTATGTAAAGTTGGAAGCTTAACTTTTAGGTACAATTTTGTCTAAAACTATTGGATGTTACCTTTGAGTTTAATCAACCTGTCTGAATATTAAATTCCCAGCCCCATTCAACAAAGTAAGTTAAAAAAACAATTTCATACTAGCGAGCGATTTAAACTCTTAAACAGAAATTTCATAACAATTTGATGCTAGTTAAATTGGAGATCAAGTAACATGTTGAAGGTCATTGTACAGTCAAGGACTCGTCGATGGTTAGAATAATGCATGCATGCACTTGATAGCAAGTTTATTTTGCGGCAATAAGAGCGATAATCGTATAGCTAATGTATAACTTGTGTCATTAAAGAAAGGAATCGAAAATGCCCACGCAAGATATTCTGTCTCTCTCGCACGTTACATCGTACGTTACACGTCGATAGTACATGTGAGAGGGACAGAATGTCTTAAGTTTGCGTCCTCATTTGCGATTCCTTTTTTTGATGACACGAGTTATAACTACTGTCGTAACCTTGACTGTATTTCAACACTTAAAATATTCGAGTGTAAAAAATACTAGATATAATTCTAGTATAGAAAACGCAGATTTAACTGTAATCAAATTGTGACGAAACCGCTAACCAATTATTACATCTATATTTAATACGCTGTCGTAAATAATTTTATTCGTAACATAATTTATAAATTTAAAATAAGTACACTATTCATAAATCACAGATGTAACTTTTCAGCGGCAAGATAATGGTGTTGAGGAACTTGTTTAGCTAATAAATTTATTACGATGATAAATTTGATTTAAAAGATTGAATAAATAGGTATAACTTGTTGAAAAGAGGAACAATCATTTTAAAACAAATTTATCCACGAAATATTTTAAATGAGTTGTGTTCCATGATAATTATTAAGCACTGACCATGCGATTTGCAATTTAAAAAATGCCATGACCAGCATGCAGAGCAACAAAATCACAACAAACAATTAGAAAAAATAACTAGAAAACATAACACTTAAACCTAATGTCTATTCAACAAGGAATGATGATTTGGTTCAATGTACTTTTATCTTAGAAACTAAAAAATAAAATTGCACGCATTTTATAGGAAACTGGTATCTTTGGCCCTAATCTATGAAAAAGTTATACAAAACCCAAGCATATTTTTCAATAAAATTATTAAAAGACAAAAAGAAAGTAGAAAATAATTATTATGTGTAAATTATGCTAAAAATAGACCGCTTATATCATAGTGTGCACACAACTATTCTATTTTAATATATTCGCTATATCGTCACTGACGACATGCAACAATTAACGTCTATCTAAATAGCAACAAAATTAATCTATATAAGGACATTATCACACGTTCACAGCAGTCTTTAGTTTATGTAGCTCTTGCCTTGCGTATATTTTTCTTTTCTGCTTCAGTGAATCCTAGAATGTTTTCGATAGCGTTCAGATGTCCCTGGTGGTTTTCAGGGTCAGTGAGGAAGTAGTAGATAGCTGATTTGAGGAACTGTAGTGTAACTTCGGGGTCTACAGACGTCTTGTTGCCCTTCTGCGATTCTACAATGCGACGGTACATGGCCTGAAACGAGATTACATGGGTGTTAACAATAATTTTTATTAAAAGAAATCTAAATACTAAAATTATCTACTAACCAAAAAAATAAAAGTACAACATGCTAGACTAAAACTTATAAAACATATTCTTATAATGTGTACACTAGGTATATACTAAGACTATTAAATAAAATATATAAAATAATATCTAAGTTGATATAGTAGCATCTAATTTGTTAAAAAACGGAATCAGGAACTAAATATATTAATCAAACCACCAAGATCCCAACCCGAAACCAAAAGAGGCTGTTTCCAAATTATAACATCTCATGCAAAGCATTAGATCTAAGAAAACTAGATTAGTCTACATGCGTTAGAACAGCAGCTTGTTTATAAAGTACTTTTAAAATAAATCGTTTGCATGCACATCATATTTGTTATAAATGTCTAGGAGAAGGAAGGTCATGTCATGCCAACAACTGGTAATAAAAGTTATTAAATAAATATGTTGTACTTGCTACACTGAACATGGTTATGTTAAAATAGATGATGGTACAAAATTCAACTTTATTCCATGGCAATAGGATAGTGAATACAATGAATTGCAAGATAGCTGTCTGTGCCCTGTTTGTTAACGGGAAATATGGTTAATAAAACAATACAACGTTATTGGCAGTAAAATAAACACATTTTTGGTTTTCTTTTTATTATACTGAGTTTATTTACCAACACATAAGAAATATATATTTTTTGTGATAATATTGAATTGATATTGCATGTTAAATTCATTGCCCTATACATGTTTAATTGCTATGTGTGTTTAATTGATTTAAATAATTACAAGCAAAATTTTTGCTTATTTAAACTGATATTGCAAATCTTCTTGTTTTATTCGACATTTATCTTTCCCAAGAACAATCTATAAATAGATTTTAAAATATATATTACAATTTAAAATCTCAACAAGGTCTGTCTTGAGCTGTTTTTAACATTAAAAATGTTTTTGTGTTCGCTCCAGTAGGCCCCCATTTTCGCTGAAAGTGCGACTCGCCCGTGATGCCCTGAGGTTTAGGGCCACGTGGACGTAGGAGGGCTCAAAAGACGCGGAATTCGAAGGGTTTTAAGATGATGAAAAATATTTTGGAAAACATGGTTTTGAAAAATCACTTTTTTTTGGATTTGAAAAAAGAAAATGTTTTTTTTAATAATCTATAATAGGTATATTCATATTCAATGCCCTTTCAAGTCGTGTAGAGCACGAGATCTGTGTTTCTTTTTCGGTTAGTGTTATATTTATGGTAAAATTATCTAAATTAAAAGAAACTCAACTCTCAGTATTACCAGTTGTCACTGCTAATATAAAATTTCCAGATCCTCAATTCCATGTACCACAATGATTTGATAAAGCTTCTTTGCCCTTATACAAAGATAATCTACATTTTGTTACAGTACTACCAAAGGAATAAGTAACCTTATGGTGCGATTACACTTGGTGGTTAGCCCGATAGTCGAGTACGCCCGTATTCGGATAGTTTTCGTTTTGGTTAGGTACCCGACACCGTCTTCCAGTCCGTATTCCAATGTAAATATTGCTTCTGGTGCCCGAATTCGAGTAATGTCTTTCGTGCACCTGAATACGGGCTAACGACCAAATGTAATTGAGCAATTATTAATCATTTTCGATAGCACAAACATGGAAGACATTAGTGCAGAACCAATCTCAGAAATCCAGTCACAACTCTTTGCTAACTTTATTCAACTTCCAGCAATTAGACAGAATGCTCTCAAAACACAAAAAATTGAACTACTGTAACACCAAATACTACATATTTATAGGTTTATTTCCTTGAAACCTGTGCTAAGCAAAATGAAAGAAAATAAAAATATGTGTAAAAAATTGAAATGCAGTCTTCCTCAAAAATCCAACCTTTCGAGCTCCTAGGACCCATAAAGAAACAGCCTCCTTTGCACTTAGAAGTACTTGCGACTTTGCTGTTCGGTCCGTTGTGAATGCCGTGTCCTGTAATGCACTATTTGTTAAAGCAGATGCCTGTTAATCGCCACTACATGCACACTCTACTCCACACTAGGTGTACAATGTGGTGGGTTAATTTCAACTCATATTACGGTTAATAGTTTTCAATTTTCAAATAACTTTCAGCATAAATAAGAAGTCTGAAATGTTAGAAATATTAATACAGCAAGAAGGAACTAAAATGAATGAACTGTTAAGAATCACATTGAACAAGATCCTTGGATAAATGTTAATTAAGTAAATAATTGAATGCTTGTAAGTAACAATACAAGTGTTTCAAAGGTCACAAAACAGTCTCTGAAGTCAAGGATTGTCTTTCAATGTGATTGCTATTGTTGTTTTAAATGCATGAACATGAGATAACAACACAAACTTAAGAAAATGCTTACTCGGACATTTTCAAGCTCAGTCTGAGTGATCTGCAATTGCTCTAGAAGCTCCTCCACTGACACTCTGCTCACTGGGCCTTGGGACGGACCTGCCTCATCCTGCAAAGAATCACATTTGAAAAAAAAATGTAGGTATATAATGTTAAGCTCAAGTTTGTTGCTACACCCCAATGGCGTCATGTACCACTCACTATTACTATACATGTAATACTGTACATGTGCAATGTGAAATAAATGTTACATCAAATACTTTTTTAACCAACTTCAAGTAAAAAAAAGGTCCTTGTTATTCTATACCAGCTTCAAATATGCAAACCAAATTTCATAAGTGTGTGTATGTTAACGTCTGTAGGTATGTTTGTTCCAACAAAATTAATAAATAAAATGTGTCATGTCTGTACGATTCTGTTTACTGTATCATTAACCTTTATGTTTCACTACAGTACTGGATATCAATAAAATCAATAATTGTTGCAACATTACTGGAATTAATATTCTATTTCCAAAATAAGCCTTACAGAAAGAATATGTATCCTTACCTTTTCTATCTCAAATTTAGCAGCTTGCACACCTTTGTTGTACATTTGCAGGTACATGGAGCGGTGACGGGCGTCTTCATCCTGTAATTGCTTACTAGCCTCTTCCAGCTGCTTCTCCAAACTGTGGATTCTTTCCTTAGCTTGCTCATAATTAGGCAACAACTCACAGTATCTAGTGTTCATGTCTGCCAGTTTTTGCAGCAGTGCTTCTACTTTGTCATTGTGGGTCTGCTTTAGTTCTTGGGTCTCTCCAACATGTGCACGCATCACATCTTCTATTTTTTTATCATAAAATTCAATTAAACTACGCCGTTCCTCCTCACCTTCACAAACATCCGTCATACAAGATATGTCATGGGTTAACATGTGGACAGATTCCTTAGAATGCAAAGATGAATTAGTAAGATCGTCAAAATGCCCTGAATCAGTAAATGAACCTTGCATTTCATTTCTACATCTGGTTGGTGTCTCATCTTTGAATAGAGGGCTATCTGTGATATCGTAATCTCTGCAAGATTTATTATGTTTTGGACTTTCTTGTTCAATAGAAGCATCATCAGCATTTTCTCTTATTGTCACTATTTCACTGGAGTTTGATTTTTCGTCAGGGGAACATATTGATGCTTTGTAAAGACGTAGTTCAACTACTTCTTTGGTGAGGTGAAATATTTCACTGTCTTTTTTCTCTAAATCTTTTTTTGCTTGGCAAAGTAGACTCTTGAGACGGCGTATTTGTTTCTGAGCTCTTTGGGTAGGGGTGAGATAATCTTCTCCAGCGAGTCCAGCATGTGATGAGCAATGCAAGACATATCGCATCGACCTTCCACTAAAAGTGGTGCCATTGAAAGGTGCATAACCAGCATCGATTGATGCAGCTGTAGCAGCACTTCCATAGCTGTGTAGTGACTCATCATCTGGCAGGTCTTCAGGAGATCCAGGTGGAGTATGTGCAGAGTCTGTCATGTTCAACTTGCCATCCAGATCATTCTCCTGCTTCAGGCAACTTTTTCTGGGTTTTTGTTGAGAATTGGAATTGAATGACTGAAAAAAGTATAGTACTTATACAGTAAAAAATTTTACCTTAGTAGGTATACTTTAGTAAGTTTTTAAATAACAGAATACTGCATTTTACTTTCACATGATTTCATATGAATAAACATATTTATAATTTGAAGGTTTGTAGATATGTATACTAATATTATAAAGAGGAAAGATTTGGCATGTTTGTAACGAATAAACTTAAATATTATTAGACAGCTTTGAAAAATTCTTTCACTATTAGAATGCTATATTATCCCTGAGTAACATGGCTATATTTTATCATGTTAAAATAATCATTCACCTATGCAAAGCTGGGGACGAATCACTATTCAGTTCAGGGTCTTGTGTTCTTTTCTATAAAATGACGACATAGCTAATAATGCCGTATAGCATTGCCAGAACAGCAGCACATTAAATATTTAGCGGCCTGTAATACAGCCTTTAAAAAGTGAGCTAACGTCAATGGGGCTGGCTTGGTTTTAGTAGTCATGGTGATACTTCACTTTATATTAATGTCACAGGTTATTAAACTCACGTGACTCCGCTGGCGATGGCCAGGCTCCACGAGGCGAGCCCCATCGCTTCGGTGTTTCTGGTGAGAATTTTCCGTGATTACAGGAATTAATTTTCTCGTTGCAAGAGGCGAACGCTGCACCATTTTTTCACCGCGCAGGCGCAGTGAAGAGGTTCGTCGAAAGTTGCCGACAGCGTTTCCCGCGCAGCAGTGTTCATCGTGAAACTCTGCAGCTCTTCTAGCACCGTAGTTTCTGTTCATTTTCTTCAGAACTTCACATTAACGTAGTGTACTGCAAAAACATAACAGCTGTTTGAAATTCAGCAAAACAAAGCCAACGTGTTCAATGACGTTTGCTATTTTAAAATAAGCCGGTTAAGCCGGCAAAGGATTTTTAATTGTTATGCCAAACTTATTTTTGTACTTAAGTTTATCTTATATAATAGAGTATTTACCATTACTATAGTAGCGGCGTTTCATGAAGTTTCTTATTCTAAATTCGAAATTCGTTCTACATTTAAAAGAAATAATTATTTTCTTCATTATCATTAGAGACGCGCATTTAGTCATATTTATAGAATCGGTAATTTTAGGGTGCAATATTTAAATTTTACAAAACTATATAAAATCATCGTAGACTTTTAATAAGGTTACGAAAATCTTTTCAAAATTAAAAACAATTAAATGTAATTTCACTTTTAATTCAAAAACACCGGCCCTTTGACAGGATGTTATTAGGTACATGAAATTAATAAGATCGCTGAGCGTGAGTAAAAATGTATGTTTTTGTTTTAATCAGAAACTTTTCGCGTCACTATTGCAATGTCTCAAAACGGCCATCATATCGTGCCGCGATTATAGTAATTTATGTATTAATTTAAATTTGATGCCAACACTTAATTATTATAATAGTGATGCTATTTAAAATTATTAGTTATTACATAATTAAAATACAAATACATTTAAAGTAATTATAGTTTGTACGTAGATACTTGATTAAACATCAGTTTAGCAAAAAGAAGAAAGAATTTGAACTTTGGACGATTTTAAAAGTTTACTACAGTAGTTGTTTATACATATATTATTTCAGTTCTGGGTAAATATGCTGGACTCTGAATGAAATAAAATCAGATTTTTTTGTAGTTGGACTTCCAGGACGCCATCAGGTGGGATCCCTAGCTGGCCGGTACGGCGCATTGTGCCGTGCCGGCCACCGAGGGATCCCGTGATGGCAGCCCCCATCTTGTAGTTCTGTCCTGCAAAGAGGGGGGCGGCGGAGGGAGCTACACGGGCACGCCCAAGTAGTCCTCCGCAGCGGACGGGGGGCGGTACGGTGGGCACTAGGCCGCGTATTCTGTCCCCACGCGCGGGCCATCCTGCGCACGTCTGCGGGGTCCCCGCAATACCTCGGGAGACCCCTGCCGTGGAGCCCCGGCAAGGCCGGGAGGCTGCTGGGTGCGGAGACGCGGCAGAATCCTTAAACGGGGATCCCGCGGTTTCGTACTAAGCAGCTTAGAGGGTATTCGCAGGGTTTTTTAGCGGATATTATGCCGTAAAGCGCCCGTAAGAGTTACGAGGTCCTCAGTGGGCAGCCACTGTGGGGGCTCGTAAGGTTTGCGGGAGCCAGGTGTGAGGTCCGTTCCGCGGTGTGCCTTTTTTAAAGACGCCGTCGTCTGTAAACAGAGGTATTGCCTGCGCCACAAAAAAAAAACGACGCCATCAGGTACGCCGGAAACTTAAGTAAATAATAATAAATCTATGGTATGGATGTACGAGTCTCTTGCTGGTTTACCCTTCGGTTATTACATTAGCGAGTTAACTTAAGGTCTTTGTGAGTTAAATTTTTATCATTTTATCAATGACTATGACAGTCATAGTTTGGACAGGGATTTGCCAGTTTAGTGCATCCGATTTCTAAACTCGCCTCTGTACCTACTTACTTACCATTACCAAAGTGTAATACAGACTACTAAAACAAGTTCTATTCATAGTTATATAATATATGGAAGATGCTGTCGAAGTGACATAGCAGGGAGGGCAGGCGGGGCTGTGGCAGAGCGAAGCTTCATCTCCACGCAAAGCCAAAGGGTTAAACTTATCGGAAAGATTCTGGTCGTCGACAATTAAGCCGCTCGACGCTGGATGCGATCCATAGGGAGAAGCTGGTACTGGGGTGCCCCCGTTCAAAGATGAGAATCCATGTGAGGCCGAACCTGCACTTTATTAAGTGGCAGTTACAGTTAGTGGGCCGGTGTGAAGTACCTCCTCGATCTATTGAGCACAATAAGCTTTTTCAAGGCTAATTTGGCCTTGCCATCCAGATGAACTTGAAACTGGATGTCGCTTGATATGTCAACGCCAAGAATACCGATACTAGCTGGTGCAGTAAGGGGAGTGTTCTCAAAAAGGGGGGAGACAAACTATCCTACCTAACTAAACTACCTTTTGGTAATCTTAATTGAGTTTCTATCGGTGAGTAAGTTTCCAGGGTTTAACAGATAGGGGATTGGGTCAAGGTAGGCAATGGCGCGAGTGACATTTTTGGTATCGCAAGCGTTTATACTATAGGCTGATGGTGGTGGTGGTCGCAACTCTTTTAGCATAAAAAACCTACCTACGCAGGTATTGCTACTTACCTACCTAAATAAGTAGTATTTAACAATGACTGTTGTTAGCAAGTGAAATATGTCACATTGTTATAGCGTGGAAAACAATTGGTCCAAATAACAGTTATTCGTTTAAGATTGCTCAAGGAACTCGGTAAAAAATACATTTTCGCAAACGGCGCGGCGTACCTACATAGGTTCCTGAGTGTACCTCTAGGTACTAAATTATAGAACTTACGTAAGAAATGCCTCAGAAAAAATAGTTTAACTGATTCAGGTACATAATTTGAAATTAACTGCGCTTAATACATTCCCAAGCAGCATCACAAGCTGTATAACAGCTCTATTAAAGTTCGTTTATACTCTTAATGCTGTATCTCTTGGCCGCATAAAGGCTGTATAAGCGCTTATACAACCCTTATACCCCTGAAATTGGCACAAATTATACAGCGTTTTGCGTTATATTAGCTGTACAGTAGCTGTATAAGCATAAAATAGGCTGCATAATAGCTGTTTTGCGGCTGTACTATGGTGTTCGAGGAAACCCAATACACTCCAATTACTACATTGTAACTCACTTGTTAAGCTTTACGTTGTAAAAAGTCTGTTGAACAGAGTTACAAAAGAATTAAAACGAAATAGAAGATATATTTAAATGGTGGCGTTTATCATTTTGATTTGATCAAAGTGACATTTATTATAAACGCTTTGTGTTTAAAGATTTGGAGATTCGATAGGCGCAGGGTACAGTGCATTATCGTGCAAAAATAAATTTATTGTGGACATATATATGTTTTGTGATAAAAAATAAACGCGCCAGCAAAATAACCAAGGAAGAGATATTAAATAAGGTAATTAAATATTATTTTTTAGAAATTTCAAAGCAATTATTGTAGATTTGCGTCCTAGAATTTGTAAAGAAATAAATAAAGTGATTCTCATAGTTCATTACTTAAGTGAAAGAAAAGTAGTAGCATTACTTAAGTGAATTGCAATATTTTTATATTTATGCATAATGATTTACTTATATTCTACTGTTTCAATTCTATTACCTTTATTGTAAGCTCTCGCAGGAGAATCGCATATAAAACATCTTATTCCTATAGATACTTTACTCTTGATTTGTTCAACGTACGTTCCATTTTTAATTAGGTTGTCAATTTCGTTTACAAAATCATTTAAATATTCGTCAATTTGCTTTGGTTTTCCAACACCAAAATAAATACCAATCACCAACGCACAGTGTTTTATGGAACCAAAAAAATTTACATGTTCAGGTTCTTACATAAATAGATTATTTATACCCTAAAAAGGCATGAGTTCAATTTACAGAAGTCTAACTCAAATACTTTTTGAGAAAAAAAATCATGAACTTATCGTGACCTTTGACCTATGAAATCTAGAATATTTTTTTATAAAGTAAATATTAATTTTTTTAATAAATATGTGTCAATCGGGCATAATCAGAGGCGTATAAACGCGTTTCTTTAGCTTAAAAAAATGCATTGGTTTGGGAGCAGCATTTTTTTTTTGTATTTCGTATTTATTGTTTTTTCTCCCTAAAAACGAAAAAGTGGAACCTAGAACTTAGATAGAAATAAACCTACGGATGTGGTCTATCATACATAAATAAGCCACGTGTCACTTTTGCGGCGTTTAGAAGATATTAATTTTTAAATTTTTATGCTAGGGTTGACACCGAGTGTTTTATAGAACCAAAAATATTTACACCTTAAGGTTTTTGCATAAATCAATTATTTAAACCCTAATAAAGGCAAGAGTTCAATTCCCAGATCACTATTTTAAGTAAAAAAAAAAGATATGAAGTAGTAAAGTTTTTGAAATTTGCGCATGAAAAAATTAACAATTTAATTTCCTCAAAAGACGGTTCCATATCTGTCCATGAGATATTTGCCACTTGCTAAGGAATTATTGATGGCATAATTTTGTAATTTTATTTTATTTATAAGTGTCCTAGTTTCCAAGAAATATAGTTTTTTTACATTTCGATTTTTAATTTTTTTCTCCAATAATCGGCAAAAGTGGAACCTGGATTTAGTACAGAAAGGTTCTATAAGCCAAGTTCTATCACCCATAACAAAATCAAGTTTCACTTTTGCGGTTTTAAGAAGTTATGACAGTAACAGTTCATAAAATCCTCATGCACGGTGAAGAAATTATTGCGTCCAGTGCACTGCCCATCGGTATGCTATCTGAACAAGCAGCTGAGTCCCGAAATAAATTCTGGCGTTCAGACAGAGAGCATCATTGCCGAAAAATGAACAGGAGAACCACAATGACGGACCTCTTTCACCGTGCCCTAGAATCATCAGACCCGTTTATTTCTATGGCAAATATCAGCCAACGTCGAAAATATTCTAAGCGATTTCCCTTGCCTTCAGCTGTTTGCGAGCTCTTACAACCAATTGATGCAGATCGATTGCCGTTATTCGAAGCAGAGGAAGATGCTGAAGATGAAGATTTTTCGAACGTCGCAAATGAAAGCAACCTAGAATTATTAAACGACGATGATTTATTTGTATAAAAGTTAAAGTAGAGGTGTTGCATAAAGAAGGTGCCGGCAGGTGATGACACTATCCTAGATTGATTTTAAATGTGAATGAATTTCTAAATCCAAAATTTCATCACAATCGTTAGATCCGTTTCCGAGAAACCAATTACATACCAATATATTTATATAGGTACATACAATAATTGCTCGTTTATAGTATAGGATGTGTGTTAAATTTTTTCAAACAACATAGTTTATTTTATCGTTGCCATTTAGCGTGTAAGGCAAAATTAAAATGTGGTCGTCAAAATTAAAACATAAAGTATTCCTACATTATCACATCTACATTAGGTAGGTAGTATATGTAAGTATATTGTATTCGTCTATAAGTACAACACTTATTCAATTATAATATAATATAATTTATTCAACTGATTGACGGTATTAATAACAAAAAAATTTAACATTTTCATTTAACTCATAGTTGACCTTTGTGACAACCCTAGATCATGAAAGTTGACCTTTATCTAAATTCTGCCATAACTTCTTAAAACCGCAAAAGTGAAACTTGATTTTTTTATGGGTGATAGAACTTGGCTTATAGAACCTTTCTGTACTAAATCCAGGTTCCACTTTTGCCGATTTTTGGAGAAAAAAATTAAAAATCGAAATTTAAAAAAACTATATTTCTTGGAAACTAGGACACTTATAAATAAAATAAAATTACAAAATTATGCCATCAATAATTCCTTAGCAAGTGGCAAATATCTCATGGACAGATATGGAACCGTCTTTTGAGGAAATTAAATTGTTAATTTTTTCATGCGCAAATTTCAAAAACTTTACTACTTCATATCTTTTTTTTTTACTTAAAATAGTGATCTGGGAATTGAACTCTTGCCTTTATTAGGGTTTAAATAATTGATTTATGCAAAAACCTTAAGGTGTAAATATTTTTGGTTCTATAAAACACTGTGCAACGGTTCTACATCAGGTCTTTCAAATATAGTACATAAAATCGGCCAAAACTCTTTATTAGAACTATTAAATATTGGAAGACCGTCAAAATTGAAATTCAATCAAATTTTACTCGGAACGTCAACCCATTTTTCTAATATATTTTTTAAAGATTTAGTTAGGCCGCGCCGTTATGCCAATATTCACCTCCTTGAATCGGTTTGATTTGTATTTGCTTTGCAGTACCTAAAATTGTTCTGGCATCGCATGGTAAAATTCCTGGAAATCTTAAGTTTATGATAGTAGCTAAATCATTCAATGCTACTTGAGGTATGTTTCTTTCTCTGGCCCAATTCTGTATTTATTGGCGAAATAATATTTTTTTTTCATATTCACTTTCGCCGTCATTTGAACTGCTGCATGATAAAATGTCATCAGTTGCAGAAGGTAAAGCTAATCTACACCTGATATAACTATGATCATTCACAATATTTTCTACGGAACCCCTTTCATTAGATGTCGACAGTATTGACGCTTGACTGTAGGTGATCTGATCTGTTGCAAAATCTCCATGTTCCTCGGCAGTAATTTCATTTTGTTGATAATTTGTAATTTTTAAATATTCCTGTTCAATCTTTCTTCTAATAGCACCAAATCTTTTTCGCTTTTTCCACATATTTATAAAACAATCACAAAAAACAGCATACAATGCACAATGACTCTGTCACTTATACAAATTAAGGCTGTACTATAGGCGTCATTTATTTTTATTGCTATTTATTACTCTCAAAGACAGAAATAAGACAGCTATCATCTGTAAAAGGGTGTACAATTACACCAAAAAAAGAAGCTGTAGAAGAGAGTTTGCCTACTTCATAATACAGAAATAAGATTTGAGGACCACCATAATTCAGCTCTAAGCTGTATTAAGTAAGTGACGGTATGCAAAATGCAGCTATTGTACAGCTTTAATACTAAAATGAGATTAAAGCGTTACAGGAAACTTAAAGCTTACATGACAGTTAGCATACACTGATTTAGAACTTTAAGCGTACTTTGACTCCTTAATACAGACTTAATACAGTTAGAGCTGAATAATTACTCCTTAACCGACATTATAACATTATAATGTCTTTTCAACGTTCTTATACAGCCGTAAAACAGCGTTAAGTGCTATATTGGCTGCTTTTTAGGTGTTCATTACGCTTGGTTGCTGCTTGGGTTGTGTAATTATAATGTTGAAAAAAGTTAATGCAGACCTATTGTGGTAGTCGTAGAAGAGAAAAAAAAACTTATTCGATGCATTATGGAAACGGAATTCTATTAAAATGCTGCCACTATCTGCCAAAGGGCATCTATCTGTCTTCTAAACGGAAATAGAGAAAATCCTGGAAATATTCACAGAATGTGAAAAATTCACACACAAATAATGATAAAATGAAGTCAATCGAATCATAGTTGAAATGTGATTTTCTCAACTTGTTTTGCTTGCACTTGGTTAGTTTTTAATTAAATTTAAGATATTAGTTAATATAAAACTTAATACCGGACTAAAAGAACAAATAATATATCTATCGTGCCTAGGTCCACTTAAAAAAATACTTAGTAGGATAAGTAATGTCCTTCCATACTTATATTTCTACGAATATAATAAGTCATTTAATTTTGTTACATGAGTATATTTATTTTCACCATGAACCTAAGAAATGTGTGACGCGTCAAAAAATTGTTTTATTAGCACCTAAGTACCTTTGTCATAATGTGTTTATACACAGTCAGGTCATAAGTATTGTCACACAGTAAAAACTTTTTTTTTAGAATGCTGGCTACAAAAAAGTTTATTGAATTCGAATTTCAAATTGTTCATGAAAATAAAAATGTATACTTTTTAGAATTTTACTTATTTTTAAATATGGAGTGGACGCATATAGAAGACCGTGTTGCAGTTATTGCGTTGCATCGTTACGATTACGCGCCAATTCAAATTTTTGCCATACTGAAAAATTTAAATTGTATTATAAAATATTCGTTTATCGTACCATCAAACAATACAATGAAGACTCTAGTGTAGATGTAGACAGGTCAAGAAGTGGTGGCCCTCGGTCTGTTAGGACTCCAGCAGTGATAAAAGCTGTCAAGGCGCGAATTCAAAGAAATCCCAAACTTAAGCAGAAACTGTTGGCCTTTCAGATGGGGTTGAGCAGAACCACGGTGAAAAGGGTGTTAAATGAAGACTTAGGGCTTCGGGCATATCGAAGAAAAACAGGATATCGTTCGAATGCTCGTCTAATGGACCTGAGACTAACGGGAAATTCTTTTTTCGGATGAAATATTTTTTACCGTAGAAGAGAGCTACATCAAACAAAATGATAAGGTGTACGCACACAGTAGTGAAGAAGCGAGGACACGATTCCGCGCGTCCAACGAGGTCATTTTCCATCCTCGCTCACCACGGTATGGTTGGGAGTTTCTCATTGGGGCTTAACAGATATACATTTTTGTGAGAAAGGTGTAAAAACGAGTGCAGTTGTGTATCAAAATACAGTCCTGACGAACAACCTCGTGGAACCTGTTTCTCATACCATATTCAATAACGGGCACTGGGTATTCCAACAAGATTCGGTGCCAGCTCATAGAGCGAAGAGCACACAAGACACTGGCGGCGCGTGAAATCGACTTCATCCGGCACGAAGACTGGCCCTCCTCCAGTGCAGATTTGAGTCCGTTAGATTACAAGATATGGCAACACTTGGAGGAAAAGGCGTACTCAAAGCCTCATCCCAATTTGGAGTCACTCAAGACATCCTTGATTAAGGCAGCCGCCGATATTGACATGGACCTCGTTCGTGCTGCGACAGACGACTGGCCGCGCAGATTGAAGGCCTGTATTCAAAATCACGGAGGTCATTTTGAATAAACTTTATTGTCATAAGAATCTATGTTTTTTAAAGTTCATTTTGGTATATAAATGGTTACATAATGAATAAAATTGTTTCAATTATTTTATATTAAACATGTGACAGAATTTATGACTTGACTAGGTATTTAGTTATTTTTAGTTAATAAACGTGCCTTTTCGTCTGTTTTTAAACTACTTACACGTTAGTCAATGGAAAATAGACATCAAACTTAAATGCATTTTATAGGTGCTCAAACCTGGTCATTTTAGGACGTCTGAACATGAGAATGTCCTAAATTTAATTCATTTATCTACAGAAAAAAATTAACAATATTGGTGGACTTACGGTAAAATTGCGATACCGTTTAATAAATAACATACATTTTCGCATTTAAAAATTACGCGCTCAGCAAATTGTTGTGTACGAACAGTTTCTGAAGGAATTTTGTCTCGACTTGAGCGATAATAAGTACTTAGACGATTTATTACAACATTACGGTTGTGCAATATAGCAAGAAACTCTTGGTTGTTGGTTTCAGATTATTGCGCGAACGCACAATCCGTAGAGAAGGAAGTATTGCTCTTGCTCCACTTAAAATTATGGTGCGTTGCGTCGTATTTTTCCCCGACTGCGCGCATTCTTTTTACCCGACTGCGCGCATTCAAGCAGCGCGAAGCGCGAAGCGCACGTGCAAACAAGGTATTGTGTTCAACAGTCTATATATGTATGTATGTTCCTGGCACCGATTTGATGATTCTGATGACCTGGCTGTTTATGATAATTACACTATTTTTGTGACATTATAGTAAAAATTTGATCCATTCTAGAATATCTAATGGGTCCCGACTGCTAAAGTAGCTTTGTTCCTTACTTAACAGAATTAAAGACTACTGGACTTGTTTTTTTCTTTTCAGTTTCAATTTAAAGTAATGTTTAAGCAGTCAGGTATTTGTTTTCTTTTAAATACATAAAAAAGTAAAGATTATTTGAACCTGTAAAGTGAAAATATTAGAACGCCTTCAATCGACATATAAGAATTAAGACTGCGCTGCAGCGTGTGCGATTTAGTTATAGTTCAGTAGAGTTTAATTAATACCGCCATATACTTACGTATATGGGTGAATCTTGAGAGGCTCAATTTTCGCTGCCCGGAGGAAAAAAGTACCAAGGATCTCAAAATATTTGTTTTATACTACTATAATGTATGATCTAACTACGATGCACGATGATTATTGTGCCTTATTAAGGTAGGAATAGTAAAAAGATGTCCTAAACGACAAATACGACATCCCCTCGCATGTCCGCTTCACATTTTTTGAACAAACTTCCAGCAAAACATCAACAGCACAGTTTTATTAACGGATATTAAATATATGATGACGTTTAAGCTATCGCAAAGTAGTTGTTGATTTATGAAAAAAAAATATGTAGCACAATCGATAAAATAGTCTACTTTTTTGATTCCATTGGTATTGATCCCCTAGGTATTTCACCAAGGTAATCAACGTTTTCCTTATTTGTTTTGTGTTATCTCGTATTATTTCTAAAAAAATATACTTAATAACTCGTTTTTATAGCAGATCCGAAAAGCATAAAATAAAGTATTGTACAAAAAGCAATGGGTGCTCGAAAGCAACTTATATGATTTATGGATAATAGTGCCATGTTACGAAAAAACCAGGCCAAGTGCGAGTCGGACTCGCGCACCGAGGGAGGGTTCCGTACAACTCAATTTAATACCTCTACGCGTTCATGGGAAAAGAGGTAGTAACTTTAAAAAAAATTAAAATATTTTTTATTGTATGATGTAACTAAAAATTTAAGGTTTTCGCAATTTTTCCTTTATCTGTACTATGAGACGTTACTTACCCTGTAGGTTTTGATTCCCGTGCAAGTTTCGAAACTTTGCGGAAATTTGCGGCATAAACGGCTGTATCTTTTGATTGCTTTGGCTTAGAAGTTTGATTTATTTAACAGCTCCAAGGGACAGTAGACATGAGTATTAGATATGAATTTCAGTTTGATACCTCCACACGTTCTTGAGAAAAACGGTCTTGACAGACGGACGGACGGACGGACAACAAAGTGATCCTATAAGGGTTCCCATTTTTACTTTTGAGGTACGGAACCCTAAAAAACAGGCTGATTAGTTTCGTGAGCAGTAGCTCACGGGCACATGAAATAGTTACACCTACCTACCTACCTACTAAGTTCATCATATTTTTAGTCTTTACCTGCGCTCTATCCGAATTTTAACTCCAGAAGTTTGTATGATGAAAGCTGATTCATTTGAGAAATGTGTTAAAATACGACATACATTTTGTCATTGAGCTGAATCACAATTTATTCTAACACGATTAGGTAGGTATATGCGAGTAACCTTATGGATATATTCTTCTGTAAGATGGAAGCTACTTTCACATTGAATATCTACTCTTTCAAACAAGATATATTAATATGTGTAAATAGATCTACCTACTTATCTAGATTGAAATAAATTACAGTCTTGTAAAAGTAAGTAGGTACCTACCTATGCATTGATTTTAAAACTAATGCCTAATTATTTAATGCCATAAGAAAATATTCGTGCTACCATGCCTGCAAGCGTACCATTGTGGACTTTTTATATAAGAGTAGAAGATAAGAATATTCTAATCCATTAAACGTATCAGACTGTTTTATCTTTACACACCCTTATTGGGAGTTGGGTAGGTATTGCCCCATGTTTTGTCGCATTGTTAAGTAGGTGGTAAACTTATTTGGCGAATTAGATTAATGATACTCGATAATATTGCTGACTGAAGCCAATACGAAATTTTAATGGTCATGCTCATGAAAGTTAATGAGTTTTCAATACTGGCTAAAACTTATTCTGTATCTTTTTTATTTACGAAAGCAATGGTATAAGACAGCACAGATAAATATAATGGGTCATTTATCATTTGTTTAATAAAATCTAGCATTTTATTTTCTTGCTAGCGGCCCGCCCCCTTGCTTCGCTTCGGTGTAGAGCTGAAGTGTAGACCACAGTTTTTGTTCTCAGGCTTCTATTATACACAATGACATTCATCTATGATTCTTTTTATACCTGCATGCAAAGTCTCAGCCCGATCGGTTTAAAATTGACAAAGTTTGATACAAACTTTCATTCCCTATTTTATCCCCTTGGGGGTAGAATTGATTAAAATCCTTTTTTAGCGGATGCCTACGTCATAACCTACCTGCATGTTCAGCCTGATCCGTCCAGTGGTTTGGGCTGTGCGTTGATAATCACTATGTCAGTCAGTCACCTTTGAGTTATATATATAGCTTTATACGGACACGAAACCTTTGACTTGGATATTAAATGAGCACCTCTTTGGGGAAACCTTATAGAAGACCACAGTAAAATAACACTATCTTTGTTAGTGATTTAGGTTAGTTTAGGTTTTAGGGCTCTATGGGGTAGGGGCACGGGGTATTGGATTCAGGACGGCGAGAAGAAAGTGAGTGGCTCGGCGCACTTTATTTGCATTAGCAAGCTAAGCAACTGGAGTCTATTTATTTCTAACACATCACATTACAATAAATTCATAAGGAACTTTACTTTATCTGTGTAATCTCTGAATCAATGTTTATACTTGACTTTAGTTGAAACATTGTTTCTGTTGTTTATGATGTTTAAATCTCTATAATATTAATAATCAGTGTTGTAATATATTCTCAACAGTTAAAGCTAGCTAAATTTACAAACACATGAAACTTTTAAACTCTGCATAATATAGGTATAGGACCACAATCTATTTATTCTATATGCTTTTTGTGAAACCTATCATTATAAGGGTAGTAAGTAGTAAGATATTAACTACAGGGTGGCTGTATGGCATTTCATTAAAGTGAGCTTTGTTTTTTTCGATCATCCTCCAGCAACCAATCTTGACTTATATCTGCCTTCCGACTCCTTTTACATTTAGACTAGTAAAATAATTTTCTTCCCATTTCTCAGTTTTATTAACTACAAGTGGGTGCCCGCGTCTTCGCCTGTGTGGAAAAATTAGGTTTCGCATACATACTTCCACCCCTTTCTTTTTCTAAATTTTGGAGTCTATTTTAGGTCCAATCCTATTCTTAATATTTCTAAATGATATTAAAAAAGAACCACACACTCATGTATCCTGCTATGCGGATTAAACAGCTAGTTTTACCACTTTGGACGACGATGATATTATAATTACGCGTCTCCAATGACAATGATATTATAATTACGTGTTTCCATTTAAATTTTCATTTAAATGGAAACTTAAAGTCAATTCTCTCAAAACCGAAGCTATAATGTTTACAAGGAAACCTTCACTTCCCAGCAAAAGTCTTAAGATTGATGGCCATATTAGTCCCTAGAGCAAGCCTGTACGTTACCTTGGTGCTATGCTTGGTTATAATCTGGACAAAAAACATATCTCAGCTTCATATTAAAGGTATAAGAGCATTGAACGATCTAAGTCCTATCTTAAAGAGAAAATCAAATCTAAGCCTCGATTAAGAATTGCAATCTCGCAAAACGGGGTCACACATTCACGATCCCGCATCTTCAAACCGCGGATCCCGCAAATTAAAACTTTGGCGCTAAACTCTCGCGTAAATCGCGAGTAGCTTGAGCGCTACGTTGCTGTTCAGAGGAGAGTACCTGACGCTCGCCTATTAATATAAATATTGATGGTTCATCCTCCTAGTGTAGAAGCCTAGATAGCGTTTTCAGCATCGGGATATATTAGCAGTTCACTCAGAAGCAGGCTCGGATATGATAAAATAAATGCCATTTGCTTCTTAAGTGCGTAATTTCAAAAGTTATCACCATAGATTGATATCATAGTAATAGAATATATGAGAAAGTTGTGATTTGATTATTAGTCATTACATGAATAATACTGAATTAAAAATATAAAACTTTTGTTAAGTAAGGGTAAAATTAATAAAACTATTAAACTATGCCAAACATTTTAGGATGAATCTAAGAAAACAGATTACTATTAACTTATATTTAATTAATAGAAAATTAATAATGTAAGAAATGTTTGATAAAAGTTGATTTTTACACTAAAATCTATAGTTTCAATTTGATTTTACAACATAATTTCAAAGATGCGGGATGACCTGTGATAGAGTAATCCCCCATTTCAATCACGCAGAATTGCAATCCCTAGTCCCGATACTAAACTAATATAGTATAAACTAGTCCGACCCTGTATCACTTACGCTGCCCCTTATCTGATCAAGTATATAAAGGCTAACTATTCGAAGCTCCAATTTATTCAAAACAAAGCAATCAAACTTGCTTTTAATACCAGTTTTCGTACAAACTTAGACAAACTTCACGAAAACATTGGTTTCCCTCAAATTAAAAGTTATATTCTACAAGTATAAAAAAAGATTTATATTGAAATAACCCAAATCATTAAAGTTGTTTTAAAATATTAATAAATCGCGACTGTGCAACTTGCGTTATGCTAAATTTATTCTCGATATCGTTTGCCTCATCACTATTTCCTCAACTACTTCGAGTAACGTAATTACGCTACCGCAATAACTATTCACCGATAGCTTAGACCGATAGCATCAATCGTATATTGGGTATATTGAGTTTGTTCCGTTTACATACACAGCTGCAGGGATGGCTCGTCAGCAGTGTTGCACCAACAATGTTATCTATACTTATAAAAAATGGGTGCGTGTACTTATGTAGGTGCGTTAGAAGTTATCCTTCTTTGGCATCGTTTAAAATTAGTTTTTAATTGCATGCAAATAATTAATTACAATAAATCAATAAAAAGTCTGGAAAAGGACACAGTCAATAAAGTTCAGTTTTAATTTGAAAAAATAAATAAATAATCAAAATATTCAATTAAAATCGCTACTGAATATAATTTATTAGAACATATGTGATTTGCACTTGTATGAAACTCAAACACGTATTCCGAATATACAAACTAGAAACATGTGGATAAATATTATAAATATGAATACCTATAACTGTTACTTTATTACAAAAAATAAAGATGTGGTTTTTGGTTCTACTACACCAATGGTCAAGAGATGGCGCTGTAGTCTCCTGAATCGCGCTTTGGTTCCGTTGTTCCAGATTAATAAATACTTTTGATAGGCCTTCACAATGCAGTCGTTAGCACCCACTAAATAGAGATTCTATTTATATTTTGTTGGTAGTTTTTCTTAATGTGCGGTAAACACAAAAGTAAAAGCGACCAACGCTAAAGCGACCAACTTCATGCTGTTAAAATGTTGTGTTACACTGATGCGCGCGCATCTTAAAATTTCACTCTCATCATTTTTTCATAACGCGCCTAAAGAAGTATAACTTCAATAAATCTGTAGAGAGGTCAATTCTGTACATGAAATATATTTTCAAAATAACTATCAGGGGGTGATAAGTGATCGATACTGATGCCAAAAATGCAATCAGTAAAATTTTTGTCTGTCTGTCTGTCTGTCTGTGTGTATGTTCCTTATAGAAACAAAAACTACTCGACGGATTTTAACGAAACTTGGTACAATTATTCTTCATACTCCTGGGCAGGTTATAGTATACTTTTCATCACGCTACAATCAATAGGAGCAGAGTAGTGAAGGGAAATGTTGGGAAAACGGGAGAAGTTACTCCATTTTTTAAGCTTCCGTCGCGTGTGGAGCCTTAATGGTTAAAGTTACATAGAAATCATGTATGACGGAAATATTCTACATAAAATTGTCTAAAAAATATCCCGCAACAGCATATGTCTATCTTTTATGGTTGACTCACAATAACACGTGTAACTCCTGATAGCTTAGCAGTTCGGAGCATTCTGATTATATTTGTTTACTCTTACGTTTATAATACTCTCACTCATCCCTTACACCAAACTTATACATGAAATAAGCCATCGCGCCGTCGCACGTGAATACTGCATCATGCTTTAAGGATTATTTTTGTGTAACGGCTGCCGCGCTCGACACGGGTCGTGGCGGCGCGGTAGGGTATAAAAAGGCGGGAGGCCCGAAAGCGAGCTTCCCCGCCGCCACGACCCGTGTCGAGCGCGGCAGCCGTTACACAAAAATAATCCTTAAAGCATGATGCAGTATTCACGTGCGACGGCGCGATGGCTTATTTCATGTATAAGTTTGGTGTTTCTATACCGATTTCTATGATTCTTTTTTTATTGAATAGGTAATAATGTTAACTTTTTTAAATTAGGGATGAGTGAGAGTATTATAAACGTAAGAGTAAACAAATATAATCAGAATGCTCCGAACTGCTAAGCTATCAGGAGTTACACGTGTTATTGTGAGTCAACCATAAAAGATAGACATATGCTGTTGCGGGATATTTTTTAGACAATTTTATGTAGAATATTTCCGTCATACATGATTTCTATGTAACTTTAACCATTAAGGCTCCACACGCGACGGAAGCTTAAAAAATGGAGTAACTTCTCCCGTTTTCCCAACATTTCCCTTCACTACTCTGCTCCTATTGATTGTAGCGTGATGAAAAGTATACTATAACCTGCCCAGGAGTATGAAGAATAATTGTACCAAGTTTCGTTAAAATCCGTCGAGTAGTTTTTGTTTCTATAAGGAACATACACACAGACAGACAGACAGACAGACAAAAATTTTACTGATTGCATTTTTGGCATCAGTATCGATCACTTATCACCCCCTGATAGTTATTTTGAAAATATATTTCATGTACAGAATTGACCTCTCTACAGATTTATTGAAGTTATACTTCTTTAGGCGCGTTATGAAAAAATGATGAGAGTGAAATTTTAAGATGCGCGCGCATCAGTGTAACACAACATTTTAACAGCATGAAGTTGGTCGCTTTAGCGTTGGTCGCTTTTACTTTTGTGTTTACCGCACATTAAGAAAAACTACCAACAAAATATAAATAGAATCTCTATTTAGTGGGTGCTAACGACTGCATTGTGAAGGCCTATCAAAAGTATTTATTAATCTGGAACAACGGAACCAAAGCGCGATTCAGGAGACTACAGCGCCATCTCTTGACCATTGGTGTAGTAGAACCAAAAACCACATCTTTATTTTTTGTAATAAAGTAACAGTTATAGGTATTCATATTTATAATATTTATCCACATGTTTCTAGTTTGTATATTCGGAATACGTGTTTGAGTTTCATACAAGTGCAAATCACATATGTTCTAATAAATTATATTCAGTAGCGATTTTAATTGAATATTTTGATTATTTATTTATTTTTTCAAATTAAAACTGAACTTTATTGACTGTGTCCTTTTCCAGACTTTTTATTGATTTATTGTAATTAATTATTTGCATGCAATTAAAAACTAATTTTAAACGATGCCAAAGAAGGATAACTTCTAACGCACCTACATAAGTACACGCACCCATTTTTTATAAGTATAGATAACATTGTTGGTGCAACACTGCTGACGAGCCATCCCTGCAGCTGTGTATGTAAACGGAACAAACTCAATATACCCAATATACGATTGATGCTATCGGTCTAAGCTATCGGTGAATAGTTATTGCGGTAGCGTAATTACGTTACTCGAAGTAGTTGAGGAAATAGTGATGAGGCAAACGATATCGAGAATAAATTTAGCATAACGCAAGTTGCACAGTCGCGATTTATTAATATTTTAAAACAACTTTAATGATTTGGGTTATTTCAATATAAATCTTTTTTTATACTTGTAGAATATAACTTTTAATTTGAGGGAAACCAATGTTTTCGTGAAGTTTGTCTAAGTTTGTACGAAAACTGGTATTAAAAGCAAGTTTGATTGCTTTGTTTTGAATAAATTGGAGCTTCGAATAGTTAGCCTTTATATACTTGATCAGATAAGGGGCAGCGTAAGTGATACAGGGTCGGACTAGTTTATACTATATTAGTTTAGTATCGGGACTAGGGATTGCAATTCTGCGTGATTGAAATGGGGGATTACTCTATCACAGGTCATCCCGCATCTTTGAAATTATGTTGTAAAATCAAATTGAAACTATAGATTTTAGTGTAAAAATCAACTTTTATCAAACATTTCTTACATTATTAATTTTCTATTAATTAAATATAAGTTAATAGTAATCTGTTTTCTTAGATTCATCCTAAAATGTTTGGCATAGTTTAATAGTTTTATTAATTTTACCCTTACTTAACAAAAGTTTTATATTTTTAATTCAGTATTATTCATGTAATGACTAATAATCAAATCACAACTTTCTCATATATTCTATTACTATGATATCAATCTATGGTGATAACTTTTGAAATTACGCACTTAAGAAGCAAATGGCATTTATTTTATCATATCCGAGCCTGCTTCTGAGTGAACTGCTAATATATCCCGATGCTGAAAACGCTATCTAGGCTTCTACACTAGGAGGATGAACCATCAATATTTATATTAATAGGCGAGCGTCAGGTACTCTCCTCTGAACAGCAACGTAGCGCTCAAGCTACTCGCGATTTACGCGAGAGTTTAGCGCCAAAGTTTTAATTTGCGGGATCCGCGGTTTGAAGATGCGGGATCGTGAATGTGTGACCCCGTTTTGCGAGATTGCAATTCTTAATCGAGGCTTAGATTTGATTTTCTCTTTAAGATAGGACTTAGATCGTTCAATGCTCTTATACCTTTAATATGAAGCTGAGATATGTTTTTTGTCCAGATTATAACCAAGCATAGCACCAAGGTAACGTACAGGCTTGCTCTAGGGACTAATATGGCCATCAATCTTAAGACTTTTGCTGGGAAGTGAAGGTTTCCTTGTAAACATTATAGCTTCGGTTTTGAGAGAATTGACTTTAAGTTTCCATTTAAATGAAAATTTAAATGGAAACACGTAATTATAATATCATTGTCATTGGAGACGCGTAATTATAATATCATCGTCGTCCAAAGTGGTAAAACTAGCTGTTTAATCCGCATAGCAGGATACATGAGTGTGTGGTTCTTTTTTAATATCATTTAGAAATATTAAGAATAGGATTGGACCTAAAATAGACTCCAAAATTTAGAAAAAGAAAGGGGTGGAAGTATGTATGCGAAACCTAATTTTTCCACACAGGCGAAGACGCGGGCACCCACTTGTAGTTAATAAAACTGAGAAATGGGAAGAAAATTATTTTACTAGTCTAAATGTAAAAGGAGTCGGAAGGCAGATATAAGTCAAGATTGGTTATTTTGTTGGTAGTTTTTCTTAATGTGCGGTAAACACAAAAGTAAAAGCGACCAACGCTAAAGCGACCAACTTCATGCTGTTAAAATGTTGTGTTACACTGATGCGCGCGCATCTTAAAATTTCACTCTCATCATTTTTTCATAACGCGCCTAAAGAAGTATAACTTCAATAAATCTGTAGAGAGGTCAATTCTGTACATGAAATATATTTTCAAAATAACTATCAGGGGGTGATAAGTGATCGATACTGATGCCAAAAATGCAATCAGTAAAATTTTTGTCTGTCTGTCTGTCTGTCTGTGTGTATGTTCCTTATAGAAACAAAAACTACTCGACGGATTTTAACGAAACTTGGTACAATTATTCTTCATACTCCTGGGCAGGTTATAGTATACTTTTCATCACGCTACAATCAATAGGAGCAGAGTAGTGAAGGGAAATGTTGGGAAAACGGGAGAAGTTACTCCATTTTTTAAGCTTCCGTCGCGTGTGGAGCCTTAATGGTTAAAGTTACATAGAAATCATGTATGACGGAAATATTCTACATAAAATTGTCTAAAAAATATCCCGCAACAGCATATGTCTATCTTTTATGGTTGACTCACAATAACACGTGTAACTCCTGATAGCTTAGCAGTTCGGAGCATTCTGATTATATTTGTTTACTCTTACGTTTATAATACTCTCACTCATCCCTAATTTAAAAAAGTTAACATTATTACCTATTCAATAAAAAAAGAATCATAGAAATCGGTATAGAAACACCAAACTTATACATGAAATAAGCCATCGCGCCGTCGCACGTGAATACTGCATCATGCTTTAAGGATTATTTTTGTGTAACGGCTGCCGCGCTCGACACGGGTCGTGGCGGCGCGGTAGGGTATAAAAAGGCGGGAGGCCCGAAAGCGAGCTTCCCCGCCCCCCCGATCCTGAGAGACCTTCAGTCGCTCAGTCCCAAACCGATACGGATGCACATCAGGGTGCATCCGTCCTCTAAGCGCACTATGCAGTAGTATTTACTAAGGCAGCGCTGCATCATCCCCTTCTCAGGGGTTGATCGCATCAGATGAAGCCTGTAAGGCCCGTAAGGCCATAGGCACCCCCCACGGGTGTGTTTTAGACAGTAAGAGTCTGACATAACTCTACAGCCGGCTGTAGGGTATCCATGAGGATTTCACACCCGCACCCCGCCTGGGAGGAAACAAAAAAAAAAGAAAGCGAGCTTCATTCAATATTTGGCTGTTGATGCGTTCAGAGCGTTCGACCTTATTGACAGACGATAATTGATATTGAGAAACCGTGCTTATCTTAGAATAAAAACCAAACATTTGTAAACAAAATTTATTATCTATCTTTATATATATAATTCTTCTGTGAGTGTGTATGTCACTGAACTTCTCTTAAACGACTGGACTGATTTTGATGAAATTTTTTGTGTGTTCAAGGGGATCTGAGAATGGTTTACATTCACAATTTTGTCCGCTGGACAACACCTATTTTTTTAGGGCGGTACGAAGTTCGCTGGGTCAGCTAGTTAGATAATAATAGGTTAAGTTAAAGAGAATAAACATATTTTATTTTATTTATTTTATATGTATATCAGATTTAGGTAACAGAGACACAGACACGCTTTGGGATTAATAATGTTAAAGAATAAAGTATGGACATTATTTTGGAAGTATGGATCTACCAAGTCTCGTTCTTTGCTAGTACCTTCAGATAAACGCTTGGGTAACCAGTAAACTGCTATGAAATACAGACAGTACTGCAATAGATACAGTGTCTCCAGTTTGTCTTCGTAGTTATTTAGTTTTATTATCTTCTTCTCAAGTAAGTACCTATAGCTAGCTCTTCTTATCAATTTTTCGTATAAAAACTTCATGATTATTCATTTTGTCACCGTCAAAAAGCTTCCTGGGATCCTTACTGTTTAACTTTACTTATTTTTATATTCTTGGAACAATGAAACTCTGCCATTATCAGTAAGTAGTTATATTTAATCTTATTTATCGTACGAAATTATGAGTTAAACTATAACAATGTTATTACAAGCGCTTGGTGCTTGGTAACTATTCCATAATATTTTCTAATTTGTAGTTGTTGATTGTATATATAAAAGGCAACCGTTACTGACTAATCAAGCAACGAGCAACTCAAACCAATGAACGGATTCTGCTGAAATTTGGCATACATTTATCTGTTATGATGTAGGTGTAAAGGGGTAAAACCGGGTTCAAAGCTTGTATGAGAAACGAATAATTAATATATAATATAAGAATTAGAATATGCCTCTCAAATATATCTATATGGAATCCATACTATCAAAAATACAGTGATCAACTTGAAACTGTTCAAAAAAAAATACAAACGTACTGTTAATTACAGATTTTTCCTTGCTAGGTTTTCGTATGGTGAACTGCTGAGTAAGTTCTCCTTACCTTGCTTAAGTTTAAGGCGTCCTCTACTTGGTTGTCTTTTTCTATTCAAAATCTCTCGTAATAATTTTGACTGCAATGACCTCATAAAACAGATTTATATTCGAATTCCCAGTAGTTCAAATCGTATAAGAGGTACCTATGCTCATAAACTATTTTTCCCCAAACAGTGCAGAACGAATGCGGGTGAACGCGCACCCCTACATCGAATAATGAACTTTTTTAATGACAACCTGTCTGATTTTGATTTGGAATTGTTTATAATGTATTTTTTTCAATAAAAAAACGCCATTACGGATTGTTTACCAAACATTTAAAAATTGTGTTTTGTAACTTTTTAATTAAACCATCGATTTGCATGTGGAATAGATATTACAAACTTATCATGTTTTATAATATTAAAATCTCTGTGTTGTGATATAATTTTAGTGGATAACGGTGTTGATTGTGTAATGACATCAATATATTTAATAGTGTTACTGCATTACATACAATATTGCACAATTGTTTGTTATCCTAAATAAATAAAAATAAAAAAAATATTTCCACGCAGACGTAGTCCGGGCACGGTATTAGGAAAATATAAATGCGATTTGTTTTTTTCTTTATATGTTTTGTTTTAAGAAAGTTTCAGCAAAACTATCGATTTGAATGTACCTCAGCAGTGGGGACATTAATAGGCTGATGATGATGATCGTTTTGAATTGGCCTGGAAGCGAAAGAAAAACGCAAACTACTGCTAGCTACGATTTGCGTGATTCTGTGCGGATGCTTTGTTCGATGCGGAATAGTTGCTATTTGGTCCCATATTTTTTTATCTATTTTGGCTCGGTAGTTTTTATAAGCATTTTTGTCCAAGTAGGACGATGTAATTTTCATTATACTTTGTTTTTATATACGCCGATTTCTGGTTTGATTTGAATGTCTTTTGTTCAATGGAAGACACTTGCTGTTTGGTTCCATAAAAAAATATTTAACTAGTAGTTTTTATTTTATGAGCATTTTTGTTTATTGTATACTTGGATTATGTATGTAATTTTCACTAAAAGAGATGAAATATATTATTTATACAAAAAATAAATGCATCTTCAAAATCCAAAATGGAATTAAAAAATAATACCTGGAAGTCGGTCGGGGCCGAGATTGAAACATGAAATAGATTTTCATTTCAGTAATAATAAGTTCAGTTTTGACTCCGCGCGACTTCCAAATCATGAACCAGATATTCTTTTTCGATTTTGAAGTCGGTTTTATTTTTTATATAAAAAAAAACCATTTAGGTATTACTCACAAGCAAAATATTTTTAGGTCTGTTAACATCAAAGGTCTGAAATGAAAATTAAACTGAAAAATGCCTGTTGTCATTAAGAAGTTGACAAATATAGAGTGAAGATTTTTAAACTGGTTTTCCACTTCAATTTTATTTAAGAACATTTTGTGTTAATGGGCCTTAGTGTGGTTGGTTAAAAATATTGGTAAAAATTAAAATGCAATTGCAGATCAAAAATCTAATCGTGTTTTGATTCAGTGGTTATTGTTTTGATGTTTTATCTTTGTAGGTACCGACTTCTTATACGGATTGGAAAGAAAATAATGTCTCATCTGGTTTACCTTTTGGAAGTTTGTTAAACAATTGAAACTTCAATAAGTACATAGAGTAACACTGCTTGAATATAAGGTTTTGGTAGGCTATTTTACAGTTAAAAAATAAAGTACCAATTTTGGCATGTGTATTTAACATGAATATTGGAATTGATTTCACTATTCAGACAAAAAAGTACCTAGTTTAAAAATTAAAAATTACAAGAAATCATGAAATAGAAAAGTATTTTTTGATTTATTACGTGACCGGAAACGCCTAGGATTCGCGAAGCCTAAAATGACGTCACCTGCTTGTAAACATGCTGTCGAAGTGACGTTACTTTGTACTGTTTGATCCTCGTGGCTCCCATACAATACAACATACATGATTTTATTGCCGTTTTTTGCTTGATATTATACTTAATATAGAGTCTAATGTGTTTTTTTTACTGAACCCTTTGTGCGAGAGTCCGATTTGCACTTGGTCAGTTTTTTACTCTCGTAAGATAGGCTTTTCATTTATCCAATCGTACTTTGTAGGACTTTCGTTATACCCGCCATACACACTACGATAAATCGTTACGATTAGACTGTACAGTCCGAACGGTACCGATAAATCGTAGCGTGTATGTTATAAAACTGCACAGTTTCCTATACTAAACGAAATCGTATAAACTGTACCGTTCGAACTGTACAGTCTGATCGTAACGATTTCTCGTAGTGTGTATGGCGGGTATTACGGACTCATCGTTTGACTTAAAGGTAAGTAGATAATTGTTGATGTAGCAGATAAGATTCCTCACTGTTACCATAGTTTTAAATGATCTGTGCTGTTCCGAAAGTTTTGATATATTTTTAGCTGCGGAGAAACACTTGCGACTAGAAACTCTACAACATTAAACAAAATTATGACCTACCTTATTACATAGTTATAATAATTAACTACATTTTAACTCACTTACAATTACACTTAAAAGTGTTCATAAAATATTTAAATTTTTCTTACACGCTTTATGACTTTGTTCGAGTTGGTTTAGTCCGGCGCAGCGTACCAACTTTACTTACCTATGTAACACTCGTTGTTGCTCAACATAATAATAAATGTTTACGCTTCAAATTTGTTGGTACAAAAAATATCCAATTAGTTACACTGAAGTCCAACGGTTACATTGTACGGCAGCTACGGCTAGTCAAAATTCGACTCAAGGCCATAACTCGGTAACTTAAATCCGTGCGTTGACGTCAACGCGTCTAGTAAAGTTATTAAGTTTTTTTAATATTAGTTACCCGTAATATGATTTTAAAAGGTGAATATTTTTGAAATTACTGTTCTAATATATGATAACTATATATAATTTGAAACGTACGGTCTATGTCACATCACAACGGTTATTACGTTTAGTATGTGGTTGTATCGTGTAGTTAACAATGGTTTAACTAGATCGTGTGTCATTAAACAGTATTCCCTCAATTTTACAATAAATGCTTACTAGAGCTCTTTGTTTCACAAGTAGGTATCATAAATATATTCTATAATAAAAAAATTACATTTGAACAAGTATTTTAGTACCTTTCCAGTACCTACAATACTTTTCAAACTGAAAGTTCTCTACAAACTTATAAAACCGCAAGATAAATTATACTTACTTAATGTTTTGTAGTAACCTAGGTACTTGGTGATGCAATAGATCAATATTTGATACTCAATTGAATAAAAAAGTTGTAATGTTCATTAAAAAATGCGAGTTTTACGACCCAAGCCACCTATTTTCTTATCGCAAAATAACGTCGATTTTTGCGTCTCGGTGGATAATCGAACAAGTTCCAGAAAAGTGTTATTAATATTTAATCGCTAAATATAAGTAGACTGTTTTCATTAAAACAAAAATAATTCTATTTTAAAGCGGTTTGTTTTCTACGATATTAGATAACCCAATAAATGGATTGAATGAAATGACTTAGATGAAAGTAAAATTAAAAACAATTCATACTCACTAATATTATCCAGCACGAATCTTATATCCATAATTTTTCGTTGAAGCATCGTTGCCGAACCATCAGCAAAGCACATCGGATTTAACACTGTCGCATTTCGATACAAACGAGTCGTTCGCACAATGTTCTTCGAAGGGAAAACTTAGTAATATCAACTCAAACATCGCAAATTACATAGAGTAAACCATCCACGATAACTTTTACGCTAAGAATGTTGCGGCAAGTTGTCGGAGCGCAGTGCGTGGCTGCGTGCTTGGTCAATGTTTGTTCACGCTGTGGTGGTGCGCCGAGACGCCGCCAGCGCCGCCCTCGCGGCTCCAGCGGCGCAACATCAAATTAACTTTTCGCCAATGTCCACGGTTGTTAAAGTTCACTCTGTTGCGAAACAACCCATTGTATAAAACCTTGCTTATAAAACAAGAATCAAAATCGATGATGTCCCTCTGCTCCGCGTAGTTTTGGTGCATTGTAGAAACGAGCAATGTGTGCATGTGCGCCATCTGGGGCAGTTAAGTTGTACCACGTTTTAACTATTTGTAGAAATGAAATATGAAATGTTTGCAGTTACTGCATTGAATTGAGTGCATATTTAAATAATTGCAATATGCCTATTTGCGTCTGATGTCTCTAGGTCGAGACAAATGGTTGCAAATGGTAAATAGTTTCTGCTTCGATGAGCTCTCATTAGAGCGTTGCTTATTTACCTATTTACTAACTCACCGATTACTTTCACTATAATTATGTATGAATTTTTAATTACCTGAAACGGTATTGCCTTAAAAAGGTCGAATTTAAGGGCAATAGGGTACAAGTAGGTAAGTACTATGATATTCTTAACAGGTCAAAGAAAATTGTTTTAAAGATATTTAGTTCTCATAACTGGCGACTTTGCACTTAATAAGGAAAGCTAGAAAACGTTAAAAGAAGCAGAATGAATGATAGAGTATCTATAAAAAGTGAATCGTTTCCTTCAGAATCTTGTCGGCTCAATCAAATCAATTTAGCGGAAAAATATAAGCAGCGCCAATGTGGATGTAAAAGTTAAGATGGCGCTCTGCGTGTAGGGGTAAGAGGCGAATTTCTTAAAAAATTTTAGAGTTCCTATTATGTTACTTATTTCTTTAGGTTTACTGACTGTCAAGACCATTTGCCTTAGAAACGCGTTGAGTTATGGAGCTTGGAGAGGAAAAAGGTACTCAGGCATACAAACTCATGGAGCAGTGAAAAATGAAACATAAAAAAAGGTAAATTTAAAAAATCAAAAAACCCGACTGCTTAAATATTACTTCAAATAAAAACTGAAAAGAAAAAACCAAGTCCAGTAGTCTATAATTCGTTTAAGTAAGGAACAAAGCTACTTTAACAGTCGGGACCCATTAGATATTCAAGGATGGATCAATTTTTTTCAATAATGGGTCCCGACTGTTAAAGTAGCTTTGTTCCTTACTTAACAGAATTATAGACTACTGGACTTGTTTTTATCTTTTCAGTTTTTATTTGAAGTAATATTTAAGCAGTCGGGTTTTTTGATTTTTGATTTTACACTTTTTAGTTAGGATTATAAGACGGTATATACTGCAGTCTTGTCACTTCAATAAGGGAGTTAATATCAAGCGGATTATTAAGTACCTTGCTATGGTCTAAACGACACCTTACCATCAGGGTCAAGCCCTTGCCTGCAAGGGCCTCAATATTCGCAAATATGTGTAAAGTTAAATCAATTCCTTATCCGTATATGTAATGAATGTAAATTATATACTTAACTAGTACTTATTTTCCGTATTTATTCAAAAAGTCATCTTCTGCTTATGTTCGTTTTAATAGTAAATAAAAAATTCATTTACTTTTATTCGTCGACTATCTAAAATTGGCAGTAGCTGTATGCAACTCTAAGGTTGTGATATACACAAATGCAGTGCATATCCTTGTCTCATAATTTGTTTTACTTACATAATTCACAGAACCAAATATGTAGGTGCCAGAGGTAAATATTATTATCCTAACTATCTATACTAATAGGTAGGTATTATAAAGAGGCAAGAGTTGTATGTGTGTAACAAATAATCTCTCAAACCTGATCCGATTTCGAAAATTCAGTCACCATAAGGTAGCCTAATAAAAGGCAAAGTTTATCGTCTTTAAATATCAAAAGCGATATTTGTTTTGATAAAAAATAATTTGTTTTTACAAAATATGCATTTTGAAAATTTATTACAAATAATATTTTATTTTTGATTCACTATTTTAGCTATAATGGCTTACACATTAAAAATAGATATATTCTGGACTTTTTTGTAGAACTATATAAGAGATACAATTCCATCATACATTATATTCATGTAACTTTTATTGTTTTTGCAGTGCAGACCAAAATAGCTCGCAGACGGGAGATTTTTTACGTCTCACGTGATACTTATTGTTATATTTTGGCCAATTCACCAACATTAATTATAATCTATATGCTATTATTATGTATGAGCTTTATTATTGGTTAGTTTCATTAAAATCCATTTAGTATTTTTTGAGTGAAAGAGTTACAAAGATCCATACAAACGTAAGATTGAAATTAAAAGCGCAAGTGGTTAATATACAACTTTAAATCGTTGTAGATCCTAAACAATCATATAAAATGAAAAATGGTGTAAGGAACCTAAACATGATTTTCGATTATCTAGACAATGATACCCCACTCGACATATATCGGCAACTTATTTCTTTTCTTTCTCACAATATGGCGCTCAGTTGTCTCCATATTGATTTTTGATTATTTTCATATCTTTAGTAGCACTCCCATGATTAAGACGAATCGATTGATGTATAAATCATCAAAATCGGTTCACGCGTTTGGTCTCTTGTGTGCCACAAAGGAACAAACATACATATATAGACTGTTAAACACTATACCCTGTCTGCGCGTAGCGCTTCGCGCTCTTGCATTGCGCAGTCGGGTAAAAAGTTACAGCTGCTTTGCTGTTAATGTCGCTTATTTTGACTCTCGCAAGGAATTACCTATAAGGTACTTCCCGTTGATTTAGGATCATGCAATTTTGCAAGAAGCAAAGCTGTATAATATAGTAAAAGGAATAATTTAAAAATAAATAAAAAGGAATAGTCTTTGAATAAAAAAAACAGGAGAGAAATATTAGAGATAACATTCTCGTGATAAGCTAAAGTTAGGATCCCGCTGTTTATGTTAATACGCAATATTTATTAGGAAGTAAAAAAATATTTTTATTAAACATTTCCCTTTTTTATTAATTTTAACTTGTATGGTCATAAGATTACTGTAAGTAGTAATTAGCGGGATTTTTAATTACTATATACATTGTTTTTTGCAATTTTGATTGTTGAAATTGTGACAATTTCCTTAAACTTTGAGATAGTATTCATGGAAACTGTTTGCTGAAACTAGGGCTACATTCGGCTTGCAGGTAATGGCTATGGTAGCCAATTACAGTCATGTGGGCCATTTTGCTGGTTTGTCATCCATATAAATTAATTAAGTAAAATGTCTAATCCTGACGACAATATAGATAATGGGTCTAATTCTGACCTGATTCTCTAAATATAGGCTAAACATTACGCTAAACATTCGTGCATTAACCCGTAAAAACTAGTTTTATTTAATGAGTGATGTGCGTGAAAACCTAAGAAACAAATAGGCTAAACAGGTAAAGTGCCAGATTGTGTGGGTTGCTAAAGAGATATGTTTTTAGTGTTACAAGACCATGTTTTTGTTTGTTTTTTACTAACTTATTTTTCAAAATCACTTTGTAATTATGACAGTTTTTTTTTCGTTTCTTTATTGGTTGTTCAGCCAGAGCAACTCTAGTAAATTAAATACAAATTGTATTTTAAGCTGCCAATAAAAAAAAAATGCGATTTGAACAACAGAAATGAACCTTTCTGAATGTGACTCTAGGTTTTTTGTTCGGCCGGCTGTAATAATGACGACATAGTCTGTTAACTATCAAGACACGTTAGCTCGGAATTCATTGCGCCGTAATACTAGGTCTTGAGCTCGTCTCTCAGTCGGTATATTGATGACAATGACATAATTGTATTAAGCAACTTAGTACGCGAAAGAGCGTACTAGATAATGTCAGTAGCAGAATGTCAATGAAAGAAAGCGATATCAATTATAATTTGTTGATGATTTAAAAAATCAAACGTCAAGTGGACATGACTTGGAGTATATTGCTATAACACAAAGTTATTCACCTTTGTAGTCACTAAGACAATATTTCAAGCCATAATTACTTCCACTTTGATAATTATATGTATAGTACCATTATGATGCAACACACACAATTATATAAAAAGTGGGTTTATATGGTGAAGCCGATTTATTTACATAAATAATATGTTTTACAAGGCCAGTTATTTTTATTATTATATATTAGTCACTCTAGAACAGAAAATACTGACACTTATACTCTTGATACCGACAGGAAATGGAATAATAAAAAGAACGACGGGTTGCACTCCGGGAGTGCCGGCAGAAGTTAAAACTTGAATATTAACGTTGTGCATTTTGGATATTTTGGAATGGTTAGGGAATAATCTTGGACGTCCTAGATAGAGACTTATTATTATAATACGATAAAATAAAATGTAACTATGTTTCGTCCAATATATTGAAAGTCAACAACCTTTCCAATTTTATTGTTTTTGTCTTCCGCCACGTGTCCTGACGCGAGACTAACATTTTTTACCCATACAAAAAAATTGTACAACGCCGCTAAACCAGTTTTTACTTCAAAAAATTTCGTCTGATGTTCTCCTGAACATTTTAAACATTGGTCAATTTCTAAAAGTATGATTCCATGCCCAAAGGGGAACAACGAAAACAGAGGTAGAGCATATTGCGTTTTCCGCTCGAAATGAACTGCCTTTGTCTGAGGCAAAAACCTTCATCTTAGTGCGGATCATAGTGAAATAACACTGCCGGTTTTGTATTTCTTTCGGTAAATAAGGTTATAGAGCTCCACGTGGTAGGGCACAGTTTTAGGATAGGTAACGTGTTAGTGATACCATACAATATCACAAGTGTCACAATGATTTAGTAACAACGTTTATTTGCAATCCTTTTTACATAAACTCATCTGTCTCTGCGATCTTTCATCCATATCTCCGATCAATGTTAGCAAAATTTTCATACTTTTTACATAATGGCTTGATTCATAATGGGTTAAGACTATTGACAAGCGGGGTGAGTCTATGTCTATCTTCAAGGCTTTCGAGAGGGTCTGGCACAAATCTCTTCAAGCATTTTCCTGTCATTCATTCACATCTTTTAGATGATGAGAAGAACGGACGCAAGTACGGAGTAATTCATTTGTACGAATTAAAATAGTATGTTTATAAGGAACCGTGCGTGTATTAGTGCGACTGTAACCCGTTTTTTTTAACAAATACATGTTAATGTTTGAACTTTTTTAGTTTCAATAAGATAAGAAAACGAATTGCTGCGAGAACGCTGTTACAAGCTAATGTCTGCTACAGTGGCTATGTGAAAGAGCTAGAATCAAATATATACAAAAACCCTAGGAATTTCTGGAGATTTATTAATGGTAGGTGAGGTAGCGGATCTGACATGCCAGTGCAAATGTCATTAAATGGTGTAAAGGCATGCTCAGGCGATGATACTGCAAACCTCTTTTGTCATTTTGAGTCGTCATATTCGGGTAACGATTCTTCTGTTACCAATTTGATTGATTCCGACAGCCGCTATCTCACGAGAGTACCTTTCCTGAAGGTGAAGTTCTTAAAAAACTAAAAAATGTCAACACAAATAAAGGTCCCGGGTCTGATAATCTACCACCTCTTTTAGTTAAGAGATTTACCACAGCAATAACTCTGTCCTTGACCATAATTTTTAATCACTCGCTCGCTGATACTCGTCATTTTCCAGACAAATGGAAGATAGCACGAATTATTCCTGTCCACAAGAAGGGCATATCCATGTTCTCACTTACTTGCTTTTTGGGGTATTTGAATCCCTTGTTTATACCTTCCTGTATTCTCATCTGGATGACATTATTTCGGACTTTCAGCATGGCTTCAGGGATGGTCATTCAGTGGTGACCAACCTGGTGTCTTTTGTAGAGATCGATAAGGGGCTGCAAGTGGATGCACTGTACACGAATTTCAGCAGCGTCTTTGATAAGGTAAACTATTGAATATTAAGTATCGAAACTCAGGCTAAGCCGATTGGGTGCGCCTCTTTTGGATTGGTTACTTATTTGCATAATAAACCACAAGTTGTGGCTTGCAAGGGCTATGTATTGAGGGTCTTTTATGCCAAATCGGGCGTACATCAGGGATCACATCTTGGGACAATATTATTTTTATTATAAATTCAGAGCTTCTTCAACGTGACCTCTTAAGTATTGGGTCATGGTGTGAACAAAATGATATGATGCATAATGCAGGCAAGTGCGTTCATATTACATTCACTAAAAAACGAAATCCATGCACTAGGAAATACTACCTAAATGATTCTCCTTTGACCAGTGTTGATGATATACGAGACCTGGGCGTGATACTTGACAATAAGCTTAAATTGACTGCTCATATTGACGCCATTACAAAGAAAGCAGCCCAGCTTCTCGGCTTCCTCATGCGTAACTCTGGTGGTTTCAAAAAACCTGCAACTAGAGTAATACTTTGTAATTCCTTGGTTTGCAGTAAACTGGAATACGCTAGCATTGTTTGGAATCCTATGTATAGTGTGCAGTCGCAACTTAGGTCTTCATCAGCCAGTTCGAGATTGTGTTCGGGATATAATAAGATAAAAAAAATAATAATTCGAAACTGACCTTTTTAGTGACAGCTATGAAGCATCAAAGAATAAAATTCTGAAACACATTGGATGTTAGGGTAAATTCGTAAATTAATTGACATGTTATCAACATATTAATTATTTTTTATTGTTTAATTTAAAATTGTATAATTTAATTTAATATTGTTTGATTTGATATTGTATTTATTGATAAATAATTGTATTTATCTTAATCACTCTTACGTTTTTAATGTTATACAACAATTGTTAATTTGTTTCCTCCCAGGCGGGGGAGAGGGTGAGAAATCCTCATGGATACCCTACAGCCGGCTGTAAGGTTATGTCAGACTCCTACTGACTAAAAAACACCCTTTATTCATGCTTATGGCCAGAAGGGCCTTACAAGCTTCATCTGAAGCGATCACCCCCCGAGAGGGGGATGATGCGGCGCTGCGTTAGTTTAAACTAGTGCATAGTTTAAAATAACGCAAAATGCGCTTAGAGGACAAGTGCACTCAGATGTGCACTTGAAACGGGAGGGGACTGAGAGGAATCGAACCTCTCTGTGTCGGGGGGGCGGGGGGGACTCACCGCGGGTGTTGGATCCTCAGCGGCCAAGAGGGCCGCGAGATCGCACGTGAGTTTATTGTGTGTGGCTGTGAGTGCGTGTTTGGGCCTGCGGGGCCTGAATCGAGATGGAGTGTGTGGAGCGTATCCCGACGCCGATCTAATGAGTGTGTTAGAGTTCTCTTCTGCAGCTTTGAAGAACCGTTCCGAGCACTCTGTGAGGTGTGTTTGAATTGTGTCGAGTTGTAGGTCCCTGTGGAGGTCCGCGTTGCGGACGTACCACGGGGCCCCTGTGGCTATGCGGCAGAAGCGATTTTGAAGCACTTGAAGTTTGTTCAAAATCGCTTCGTCCGCGTGTGCGAACTCTGGTGACGCGTAAGTGAGGACCGGGCGTATGCAAACTTTGTAAAGCGTTCGCTTGTTACGAAGTGACATTTTGCTGTATTTACCGAGCATCGGGTGGAGGCGGCTCATATAAAAGCGCGCGTTCGCGACTACGCGTGTGATGTGTGCACGGAAGGTGAGTTTTTTGTCTAGTGTGATCCCTAGGTATTTGACTGTGCGGTGCCACGGTATTGCTATGCCTTGCATTCGCAGAGACCGCGCACCGTGTTGTATGGTTTTGGTGCGGCGCTTGGGATCGAAGCAAATGGCCGAACTTTTGTCCGGATTTACGTCGATTCTCAAATCGCGGAACCAATTCCCAAGTGTTGTGATTGCCGGTTGGAGCTTGGCTATGATTTGATTGGTACTGGCTCCCCTAGAGTAGAGGGCCGTGTCGGCCGCGAAGAGAGCGAGCTCGACACCCTTGGTCTGAGGGATGTCATTGGTGTACGCTGTGTATAGCAGGGGGGAGAGAGCGGACCCCTGCGGTACACCGGCTCGTAGTGGGCGGGGCGTTGATAGTGAACCTTCGTATCTATAGCGGAAGGTGCGGTTTGATAGAAAAGAGGCTACTAACCTAACTAGGCGGTCAGGTAATTTTAATTGATATAATTTAAAGATTAATCCGTCGTGCCAAACCTTGTCGAAGGCTTTGGCGACGTCGAAGAAGACTGCAATAGTTTTATATTTATTAAGTTGAAAGCCGCTTAGGGCGTGCTCCACTATGCGATGGATCTGTTGGGGGCAGGAGTGTTTGGCTCTGAAGCCGAATTGGTGGTCAATGATAATTGGATCGGATGGTGATAGGAGGTGCTCTCTTAGTCTGGTCAGTATGGTTTTTTCGAAAAGTTTCGCCATTGCCTTGAGGAGGCTAATAGGGCGATGGCTACTGGGGAGGTGCGCGGGTTTTCCGGGTTTGGGGATGCCTATCACTATTGCTTCTTTCCAGGCGGCTGGGAAGTAGCACAGATCAAAACATGCGTTAAAGAGAATTGCAAGCAAGGTTAGCATTTGGATGGGAAAGTGCTTGAGCGCCTTGTTAGAGATGCCGTCGGCGCCCGGGGCCTTGCGTTGCTTAAAGTTTCTAATGGTCTGTCTGAGTTCGTCTGTCGTGACGGGGTCTAGGGGGTTGTCAGTGAGTGGAAGGGCGGCCCGCCGGCGGACCTCCTCCTCCACTCCGCGAATATGTTGCGGGTTAGTTTCCTGCGTACTAGGCGTGCATTGCGCCGCTATGCTGTCTGCAAAACACTCAGATTTTTCGTCGTCTTCAAAGGCGACGGTGCCGTCGGGGCGAGTGAGCGGGGGGGTGTGGGTGGTAACGTCGCTACGGAGCGCTTTCGCGATTCTATAGTACGCAAGATGGGATGGGGTAATGTCCGCCATGAGTTCCTCCCAACGGGAGTGTCTCAGAGCGGCTAACTGGGACCTAACTTGTCGCTGAAGGCGATTAGCTGTAGCCCTATACTCGGGGGTGGGGTATAATTTGGCTCTCCGGAGAGCGGCGTTTTTGGCTTGGATAAGGTTCCGGATGGCCAGCGGGAGCTTGGGCTTTGGCAGCTCAACCTCCCGCGAGTTTTCCTTCGCCTTCTTGGTCACCAGAGAAGTTAGAGAGTCTATTGTTTCGTCGATCTTGTCGGTGCTGTCGAGACTGTCCGGTGAGTTAGGGAACGGGGACTCGGGGGAGTCTAAAGCGGTCTCGAGAGCGGAGCGGTATCCGTCCCAGTTGGTGAATAGCCTCTTAGGGGGCGCGGGGGCGTCTAGTGGGTCTTGGGGACCTAGAACTAGGGACACCGGTCTGTGATCTGACCCCAGGTCGTCGAGCGTTTCGATCGAGCTGAGGCGAAGCGACACGTTTTTAAGGATTGCGAAGTCCAGGACGTCGGGTCGGTTTTGTACATTGTCTGGGTAGTGGGTGGGCGCGTAGGGACAGATGACATCATAGCCAAGCTCCTCGGTGATGTGTAGTAATCTGCGGCCAGAGGTGGTGGTGGTCTCGCATGTCCAGTCGGTGTGTTTGGAGTTAAAGTCACCGAACATTATGACTGATGTACCTAGTGAAGTGAGTGTTTCGAAGTCTGCGCGGTGAGGGTGTGTACCTGATCTAATGTAGACTGAGGCGATGATTAAGGACTGGTGTCCTGTCATCGCCAGCCTACAGATGGTGGCTTCCATGTTTGTGAGCGCGGGAGTGGGTATAGGTGTGCAGTGTAGGTTGCGTCTATAGTAAATTGCGGTGCCGCCGCGCGCGTTGGCACCGTCGTTCCGGATTAATTTATACTTAGGGATCGACAGCCCCTTCATTTGAGTTGGTTTGAGCCAAGTCTCCTGAAGGAGCAGAAAGTCGGGTTCCCTATCTTGCAAAAATAATTTAATTTCGTTAAGGTTGGATTTTAAGCTGCGCGTATTAAATGACACAAGCGAAGCGCCTTTCGGCTTGGTACGCCCGGGGTTTAGTTGAGTGATTGTTATGTTAGTGTTTTGCGCGGTCATAATTTAAACAACAGTGGTGTTTTTTTGAGTTATCACCGCGTGTTTTGTGTATAGTGTTTTTGTTTGTGTTCGGAGTCTGGTTATTTTCCAGTGTTATAATGAAAAAATTAATCGAACGCGGCAACGAGTTCGGGGTGTTCGGCTATAGCTATAGCCTTTTCAAGGGGTGTTTTAGCTAGCCGGAACTTCGCGGCGAGAGTGTGGATCTCGGCGATATTCACCCTCTTGAGCGAGGAGCGAATAAGCGCCATGTCCTCGGCCAGAGAAACGTCTTGGGCTGGCTTAGCTTGTGTTGTTGGTGTGGTGTGTTGTGGTGGGTGTGGTTTTGGGCGGGCCCTGGCTGGTCCCCAGGCTGTCGGGGGCGCCGGGCTGCGAGGGGCGGCCGCCTTGGGTAGCCCCGGGAAGTTTGTGGTGGTGTTGTTCGGTGGTGGTGGGTGTGTTTTTGTCGCCGTGGTTGGCTTTGTGTGTGTGTGAGTGTGAGTGTTGGGCCTGGGGCGTGGGGCCCGCGGGCAACCCCTGTAATTGGCCGGGTGGCCTTCTTGGCCACAGAGCACGCATGCGGGTGCCCCGGGTGCGTCACGAGTGCGGGAGCACTCCTTGGTGAAGTGGGGTACGAGGCACTTGACGCACCTCGGGGCCGCCGAGCAGTTGGCTGCTGCGTGGCCATATAATTGGCACCTGTGGCATTGCCCAGGGGTGCCTCGCCGGTGTGGGGCCTCGACTTTGATATTGTCGAGGCTACAAACGGTTATGGGACCTTTGAAAATATCCCTAGCTGCCGGGACCGAGGTCAAAATGACAAGGGCCAACGGGTATTGTTTCCCAGTCCGGCTGTGCATTTTGTGCACTGCCTCGGCTGGGAAGCCTTGAGCGATTAGGTCGCTCAGAATGAGCTCGTTGGAGAGCTCGAAGGGGACTCCTCTGAGTACCGCGCGGACTTTGCGCTCCTCGGGGAGGGCGTATGTGTGGTAAGGGATTGTGTGTGTGGTTAGAAGCCTTGTGAGGCTCCTAAATGTGTCGATTGTGGGTGTGGTGATTTTAATGGCGTGACCAGTGTTCGACGCCTGTGTGTAATGTATGTTCTGAGCTTTGCAAAGGTCCGCGACCTTTGCCCATTGCGCCTTTTCGCGCAGAAAGACGGGCGGCGGCGGCTTTGCCTTGATAGGTGCGGCGGTGCACCTAGTGTGTGGTTTTGTGGTGTGTGTAGTGAGGGGTTGTGTGGTCGGTTGGGCGACCGTGAGAGGGGTGAGAGGGCTGAGAGGGACAGAGAGAGAAGGCGCCGTTGGAGACGCGGTGTCTGCGCGGCGCTTGGAGCGCCGCTTCTTCTTGCTCACCACAGTGGTGAACACAGACTCGTCGGACGCCGACACAATGGTCGAGTCGGAGTCACACGTCGAGACCGGGCTCGAGGCGGGGCGCTTGCCCGCGCTCGAGGGCCCGGGGAGGCAGGGGGTGTCGGGGCGGGGGGGTTCGGGGGAGGGGCTGGCGGGAGAGTCGCGCATGGGGCGCGCTCTCGCGACGAGCTCCCTGATGGCGGCCTCATCCAGGGTGAGGCCGAGGGCGGAGAAGAGGGACAGTACCTGTTGTGTGATGTCCATGTTAAGTTTAGTGTAGTGTGTCGAGTTGGTGTGTATGTGATGTGTGTATGTGAGTGCCCTGACTGTGGCGTGAAGCCGCAGGTCCTAACACCCTATACGACAGCGGTGGACTCCCCTGCCCGCGGCAGGGGGTCGGTTGAGGCTGAAAGAGATGTGTTCCTATATTCCTAGTGAATATGGGAACAACCGTCACCCTTGGGAAGGCCCAAGTGCAAATGGGATCGGGTCTTCCGGTTTCCGAGCTCAGGAGAGCTCGAGACGTACCGGGGCTACGCCGACCAGTTTCGTTCATACCGCTAGGTATCCACTGGTCCAATCTTGTGTCTCACGAATGAGCGCAGGCGCGTCGAGTCGACTCGAAGCAGGCAGCTGTGCGGCGGGGCGCACGGAGCAAGGAGGCGGCGGTGCGACGGGGCGTACCGCCGCCTGAGAATGCCTCTGACAATTGTTAATAATTACTTGGATTTTTAATGTTTAATTTTGTGTACTCGTATACAGTTTGTCTATAAAGTCGTGACATTAAATGATGGCGCCACTAGTATGCATGTACTAGATACTAGCAATTCATTCAAGTAAAATAGGTAATTAATAAGACACACTATCAGTAGTATTTTGTTTCTGTTTTATATATAGTAGGTACCTATGCTTATAAAAAGTTTAACCAAGCATATTTAATTGAATCAAAAAAAAAATATATTATAGATAAAATAGTGCTTTATAGTGTAAAAGTGTGTAATGTTGGTGATTACCGCTGAGGTGCCATTGAGACCAGAGCCGTTAGGTAATCATCAATACTAGATTCATCATACGACGTTTTTTAATACACTTGTTAAGAAAATAATACTAAAAATCATTTTATAGTATATAAAAAGTTTATTTAGAGAAACAATTTGTGAATGTGCAGTTAGTAAAATTCGTGATAGGTATCTTCACTAAAAGCATCTGGTCGGCCTTGTCAGTCTTCCCAGGAGTTTCAAACTTTCCATCATTCTTAAAACCTTCGTTGACTATCCGACTCTCTGATTTTCCTAAAAAAAAAGTAAAAAAATATGTAATGGAATAGAAACAATAACTTATTGACATGAAGCAATTAATTCAAAATTGGTAGAAAACCTGACCGAGTTGAACCATAATAACGTATCAAAAGAAATAGTCGTACTACAATATTACCTATTTACAATGTCAATCTAACCTAAAAATGTGCAATGCAAACAATGCCTTTTTTGGTCTCAAAATCGTAAATTGAGTAAATTTGTAACTTCAGGCAGATTACAAACAAATAGTTACACGATTACATACCCGGCAAAGATGCTGTTCGCCGATAAACATCATCCAAATCCCACAAAATTCGTCCAGCTTGGTTGTCTTCGAAACATCGCTGGAAAACTTTAAAAATCACTTCCCGCGTGCCACTCCGATTTACTTTACTCATTTTTATACCTTTCTGCGTAGTTTCGTCTTAATTTATTATAGTTTAATCCAAACAATAAAAAATACAAAAGGATAACTGTTCCACAACTGAAACTCGATGACAGCTGATGTACATAAGTTTGGTGTTGCCAGACACATGAATAATGTTAGTTCCTCAAACATTTATGTTACGACTTTACATACTCACTTCAAAAACACACAGGCAATGTATTAGTCAAAACAATTCACCTTTAGACATCCAGCCCATTATTCCGAGTGCACCTACTTATGATGCCAACGATCCAACTCCTTTCCACACATATCTAAGCCATTTGAAAAATAGTATACCAATAGTTAAAAGAATCCCGCGAGGAGCTCGAATAACCGTTGCTACACATTTGTCACAATTAATCCAGAAATGTTATATGAGCTATTTTACTCAAGACTGGCAGAACCTATTTTTATTTTCATACAGCACACTTCATATCTTAAAAACTGATGAACCGAATTTATCCTTGACACAAAAGATTAAGAATAACTGTGCTGTAAGCTCCTTGCCTTCTCCCGCACCTCTAATCAAACATGATGCGCCTCATCGCAAAAAATTCGTTGAAAACAAAATCTGTGACGGAGATCTCAAAGGTGCCGCTCGCCTTTTGTTCTCCAACGAAGTGCTATCACCAGATACCCCTGACACCCTTCAGGACTTACGGACAAAACATCCCCCAGCTCCAGCAAACCCATATTTTCTCGACCTACCAACAGCAGGGGAAGCATGCCTTCAAATTCAATATAAAGATGTTATGGATGCCATTTTATCTTTTAAACCAGGTTCGGCTGCAGGTTTGGATGGAATCTCATCCCAACATTTGAAAGATTTAACAGCACATTCTGTGGGTAATGCAGGCGAGCAACTTGTAAATTCGATCACTAAATTAATCAACTTTATGTATTCCGGTAGTGTCAATCCAGAAATTGTTCCTATTCTTTTCGGCGCGAACCTCATTGCCCTCACCAAAAAGGACGGAGGGGTGAGACCAATTGCTGTTGGATCAACACTACGACGTCTGGCCTCCAAAATTTCTGTTCGACATATTTTACCAAAATTAAATTCGGAATTTGAACCCGAACAGTTAGGCTTCGGTGTAAAAGGAGGGTGTGAGGCAGCCGTCCATACCCTACGCTTTTTCCTAACTTACGGGCAGCCTGACGTGTTGCTCAAAATTGATGTCAAAAATGCATTCAATTCGGTAAATAGGGATACCCTGCTGACAGAAATAAAACAACATATACCGGAAATATACAATTATCTTCTTCTCAGTTACGCCGACCCAACAAAATTGTTATATCGTTCTAATGAACTGTCCTCGGAAGTAGGTTGTCAACAGGGTGATCCCCTTGGGCCTGCAATTTTTAGTTTGACTATAAAGCCGATAATCAAAAATTTAAATTCTAAGTTCAATGTTTGGTATTTGGACGACGGAACCCTAGAAGGTGATGTGGATACTGTGTTTTCGGACCTTTTTTTTAATCAAAAATAAATTTGAACCCATCGGTTTGGAGCTTAATTTTAGCAAATGCGAACTTTTTATAAATAACGACTTAAATTTAAATGACGTTAAACAAAAATTTAATATTTTAGCTCCAAATATTAAAATAGTTCACAGTAATTTCCTTTACCTCTTAGGTTCTCCAATTTTTGATGAATCTATTTCTGAATATATTAATAATTCAATTAATAAATTTCAAAATTCTGCCGACCTTCTCTTTGAAATTAGTGCACATTATGCACTTTGCATCTTAAGATTCTGTCTTATTGTCCCAAAATTTACGTATGTGCTCCGTTGCTGCTCCTTTTGGAATCACTTAGATCTTTTGTCACAATTAGACGACTTAATCAAAATTAACTTAGAATCGATTCTTAATATGCAGCTGAACGAGCAATCTTGGACTCAAGCATCCCTACCCATACGTTACGGTGGTTTAGGGATTCGCAAAATTTCCAGTGTCGCTTTACCAGCCTTCCTATCTTCTGTCCATAGTTCAGCAAATCTCATAAGTAAAATTTAAGGGCATTCCCTTCAAACTTTGAGATTGCTGGCTTCGAAGAAGCTCGAAACGCTTTCTTAATTGCATGTCCAGGTCAACATTTTCCAGTTTCTCCAAATTCACAGAGGAGCTGAGACGACATAAATTGTAAATTAACTTATAATAACCTTTTGAGCTGTAGTACAGGTTCGGCGCGTGCTAGGCTTTTGGCCGTGGGTGCGCATGAGGCCGGCTACTGGCTTCACGCGTACCCTTCGACAATTACAGGAACATTTCTTGAGCCTGACACACTCCGAATGGCAACCTGTCTACGGCTTGGGGTCCCGGTCTGCGCTCCTCTTAAATGACCCTGTGGCAGTGATGTCGACAAGCTAGGACATCATGGACTGTCTTGCCAAAAAAGTGCAAGCCGGTTCTCGAGACACGCCGCACTTAACGATATCATACGCCGGTCCCTTGCCACTGTCAACGTGCCTAGTCTACTTAAACCAACTGGTATTGCAAGAGACGATGGCAAGAGACCGGACGGTATGAGTTTGATTCCATGGAAGATGGGTCGGGTGCTAGGGATGCAACCTGTTCAGACATGCTGGCCCATTCCCATCTACATGGAACCAACAACAGAGCTGGTGCGGCTTGTGAAGCGGCTGAAAAAGCTAAGGCATGCAAATACAGGGGTCTAGGCTCCCAATATGATTTTGTCCCATTCGGTGTCGAGACCCTTGGTCCATGGGGTCCTAGCGCTACAAGGCTTTTTAAAGAAATAGCAAAAAGATTAGTCGACATCACAGGAGAGCGAAGAGCTGGCAGCTACCTCGGACAAAGCATTAGTCTAGCTATCCAAAGGGCGAACGCTGCCAGTATCTTCGGAACCTTGCCTAAAGGGACTCCTTTTAATAATGTATTTTAGTTATTATATTTTATTTTTTAAGGTTTTTTAGTTTTAGGTTCATTGTTATAGTATATTTTTTGTTTTAAGCTAGTATTAGATAATAGTATATTTAATAAATAATGATTTACGGAATAGATAAACAAAATAAGGATATTTGAGAGACCTGAAGACATTATGTAAAAAAGCCTAAAAGGCAATTTTCTACATGAAGGTATTTAATTTATAACGCAAAGCCTTTCATAAGATCATAATTTTGGATGCGATAGACTTATCTATGCTTATAGATGCAAAACAACTGTTTTATTTTCTAACGTGAAAAGAAACGTTGAAAAAAACATGAAAAACATTTTTTTAATGCATACCAAAATTTTAGGGTTCATACCTTAATCGGCAAAAAGGAAGCCTTTTAGGATCACTAGGTTATTTGTCTGTCTGATACAGTCGATTTGCTCGGAATCTACGGCACCGATCAAGTTGAAATTTTGTACAAACACGATGTCTGTAACCCAGACAGGGACAAATAAACTAAGTAGATAAATTCAGAATATGGGGATTTCTATTGGCGAGTGAATTAGAAAAAATAAAAATATAGCTAACTGCACCGTGTTATATATCAATTTTTTTTATATAATAATAATTTTCAAACTATTCATATAACATGAATAGTTTGAAAATTATTAAAGAAAATAGATGAAAACTGACCCTTAACTCCGAAACAACTGCGTCTAAAAAAATTTTAATATAGCTCTTTGCTTGTAGATAACAGGAACAGCTATAGGAAGTAATTAAAATAAAATTTATATTCAGGAAATTTATATTTATATTTTTTTAGTCCTATATGACGGCGGTTTTTTGCTCGATATTATAATATAGTGTTTTGTGTCTAATATTGTAAAGATAATGTCGCAGAACTCTTCATGCGCGAGACTGACTCGCACTTGGCCAGTTTTTTTGAATGAAAATTACCAACCAAGTTGCAACAATAGGCAACATTTGAAAATCGTCGAATTCCTCGTTCGGTTTATGTATGTTTAAGGTTTGAGAATGTTAGTTTCTTTCGTTTAAAGCAATAGGTATGTTTGAAATCAGATATAATATAACTTTCTTCGAAAAAGAGTTTTGTTTTCTTGAAAAATAAAGAAACAAAAAGAAATCACAACGGTCCTAAGCTTCCTTGGGTTTTTTTTCAACATGGTGAAAACAACAAAGTCGTTTTTTATTACATCACGATGCATGCTACCATTTCATAACCTTTTGAAGACTTGGCTGGCAGTGGTCGGTTAACCCGCATTGAGTCAGCATTTTGGGTTATTGACCCAAGCCCCTCTGGACGGGGAAGGCTGCCAACTGTAATAAAAGCTGTTTATAGCTTCTTTGAGAGCTTACATTATCTTACTTAGGTAACGTTAAGTGCAAAAACGAGAGTTAGGTATTTTACAATTAACTACTGCCCACAGAGTTGTATTCTGTTTCCTTTTTGAAGTAGGTTAGTTGAGAAAAATATATATGTTTATGTACTTATGTATGCATAAATATATATAGGTTCTGTATTCGTCGTGTGTTTTTTTTCTTATTCGCCAAGATATTACCCTGAATTGTGAACCGATTGCCGAATTTTTAAAAAGGTTATGCTCTCGAAATGTTTCCAAATTCACCAAACTAGGATGTCCAGATTATGGAGAAATCGAGGAAACTACATAAATTATGATTGACTGATTAAATGCAATGCAATTCGTACATTCATCCTCAGAAAGCACTGCATAAAAATTAATAATGAAAACAGAGTTACGATTACTTTAATGTGGTTGTTAATGTTTGTCACTACACAACGCACATAGTGAGGTGGAGCAATATTAAATTAAACGTCCCTGAATTGGGCAAAGCCATATTTTGTGAAAGACGATTAGCAGTTTATATTAAGCTATTGTAACTTAGATAAAATTGACCTACTAAAAAGCAATCAATATTTATCCTCGATAGCAAAGGATGCGAGGAGCTCAATAGCTCAGTGATAAATACGTTTATTTATCGTACGTTTATTTCGCGGTACCTATTGGAATACAAGCAACTTTAGACAGTCACTAAGGTAACTCAGTATACCTTTACTTTTGCATTTTGCATTTTCACCAGGGTTACGAAAAATGTTGGCATACTATCGTATTTTTTAAAAGTACAGAGACGTAGGTACCTATTTTTACTGCCCCATAATGTAGTTGAATCTATGATATAGTTACTTGTACGAAAAAAAATCATTGAGAATGTAGCTATATATAGGCGGAATACAAAATATAATTTATCTTGAAAATTTTAAAAGAAGGCTGAAACCAGATACATTCTCTAAATCATACCAAACCAAGTAATCTACCGATATTATTTATATTTGGCCTTATTTACTCACTTGTACTTACATATTTACCTTGAGCCGCCGCTCTCTGTATCTTTAGTGCAATCGTTGTTACGTATTTCTATTCAATTAACACACTTCCGCTGTCAATTATATATTGTTTATGATGCCAGAAAAAGTTTCAGTATGAAATTAGATAATTTTAAAGTATTTAAAAGTATTTACATAATTTTCCATAAATTCACGTAGGTACCGTGTTGCCAATGTTAGCTTCCTAGCTAACATTGGCAACACGGTACCTGTTAACCGGATCTTGTTAACCGTATATCGGTTATCAAATGGGAACTATTTGACAATTTATTTTATTGCAAAATTTCATTCTTAGCTGCGATAACAGTTTAAATAATATTTAACGGAATGCATATTATGGCCTACTTCCAATTTTAAATTAATGTAAATTTACAATCAAGAGTTAACCCTAAATAAATTTCTGTCTACAACCAATGTACTATTAAAATCATAAAATGTTAAGGTCTAAACGGTTTAATATTATGTCAAAATTGTGAGTTTATACGCCCGCTTTTCTACACAGCCGATAAAAAAACTTTGGGAAACTCAAAAAGAAGTAGTAGGAATTATTCATCATATTATTTACCTGATTTTATTTTATTTAAAGATCGTAGTGGATATACCTACAATGTAATGAACATGAATCGAAAAGGTTTGAAAGAATTGGAACAGCATTTTGTTATTAGCTAACAAACAACACAAAGTCCTGAGTCATACTCAATACTCTTTATGATTACTTCAAGGTTTCTTTAAGTTTGCACGATTGATGCAAATATTCATTAATGCAATTTTGTAAAAAGGAAATATTAATAATATATAAGGTAGATTAATAGACAATATTTGTACTTTTTTCGAAATGAAAAGATATTAAATGAGATCTCAAAAACCATCACCTGGCAGCTTGGTGTCTTGGTGGTCTTAGTGCAACTAGTGCAACATAGAATTACTGTACCATTTACTAGCAGTAGTAATAGCATAAAAGGCATATAGGTTGCTAAATCTACTAGTAGAGTCAGTCATAAGATTGTTTCCATAATTCCATCTGTGTATTTTGAACAGGTATTAAAACACGAACAAAGGTACATATTTTACTATAATTTTGCAGCAATTTTCTGAATCACTGTTTCGTTAGGTATAGACGTTTTGAAAGTAAGCATTTACGGGCATTTATCGAGACCTCCCGAGAACCGGCTTAACAGCCTTGCAGGCTGTGAGGCCGCTTTTTGTGCACCGATTGAAATGGTCCTTATTTCGATTATAAAGGTATTGATACTTGTTATAAAATGCTTCGGCTTTGATACGAATTGAGCTTTCAAAGTTATATTCTAAGCACAAAGTATATTTTTAGTTGTACTTGTGTTTAAGTGGATATGAGTTGTTGTTCTTTTTGTTTGTCATGTTTAATCTTAATGTGCAAAAAGAAAAAAAAACACTTATATCGTTATGCCCTAGTTATATTTTTACCGATATTTGATGAACAAACTTACTTATAAGTACAATCACAAATTATATAAGGTATTAGTCTAAAGATTATAGTATTACTTACACGTAATGTATTCAAAGACAAATTAAAACAAACTACGTAAAACAGCCTTTTGGTCTAAAATCGTCCTCAACTCAACAAAATTTTGCTGAAAGATTTCAACTCACTTAAATATGACCTGTGGTTTTAAGGCTTAATAGACTGTGTTGAAATAGAATGTCCGTATACTAAATTCGAACTTCGTACAAATTGAAAAAATAAACGTTTGAAATATTTTAATTCCATAAGGAAAAAAAATATATTAAATATTTTATCTATTTCTCCTAGTAACCATCGAACGTGCCAACCACTACGAGGGACACAAAAGCTAGTTCAATGTCTATCAACTTTTTGTGTGCTCCTTTATCACGATGACTGTAACTGTAACAAAAAACTTACTTTAAAGTATAAAGGGACTTTGATCGATCGAAGTGATTGGTATTTCTTTCTTGATGCAGAGACCATGGATTAAATGCTGCGGAAACAAAGTTACTTAGTTTTCTTTTAATTTCAAGAGTCCAATCTTTATAGAACTGGAGAGTGTATATTATAATGATACTTTATCCTTAATAGTACTAGTAAAGTTGGTGATTGCGACATTGTTTGTGTAGAATAATCGTTTTCCCAACTCAACTCCCATCCCCTCTTTACAATTTTGTTTACGTGACAAAATATTAGGTTAATGCTTCTACATTGTCATAACATAAAAAAAAAATCTTGTGACCCAAAAATGCTGGAAGTTTCTGTAATATATAAAAAAATCATAGAATTTAAACTAGAACAACCAGAGTTCGCGTAGTGTATATATTCTGTGACCAGAGTAGTTAAAAAACACCAAGTATTTTTTTGTTTGAAAAAAAGAAGTATGCTTATTTTGAAAAATGTAGACTGAAATATTAGTTAAACGAAACCTTTCGACCTATTTCTCATTAAAAACGGTATCTTATCAAGTACTGTCACCTTTTTTCAATTAATTTGAACGAGACAAATTATAAATACTAACCGACGAGGATGGGATTCGAACCCACGCGTGCAGAGCACATTGAATTAGCAGTCCAACGCCTTAACCACTCGGCCACTTCGTCACGGTCCTATTTCTAGTTAATTGTTATATTTTTTTCCTTCATAATTATCTCTTTCTTTCGAGCCGACAGAACAATAACAAATTAATTTTTTTATTTATTTATTATACAAAACAGAGCTACAGCAAGCAAAATGGTAAAAGACACTAAGAAAAACAGTTGATAAAGAAATACTGAACTCCACTAGCATTTGCAAACAGCATACTTATACAAGTATACTACACAGTAACACAGTAACAGTACAAACAAAAATCAAAATTTTAATAATTACATTAACATAAAATTTATTAATACTAATTTAAATGAGATTAAGACATACACAATTTATTTATCAACTTAGAAATAGAAAATTAAATGAATTATAAATAAAATATTTAAAAATTCAATTAAATAAAATAAAAATTGTTTCAATACAAACTGTTAGGTACCACAAATAACTTTATTTTTTACTAGCTGACCCAGCGAACTTCGTACCACCTAGGAAATAAAAACAGACACAGATAACATTAGTTAATCAGAAGAGAATCTCACGTCCGTATTTCATGAGATGAGAAGTCAGCATTGTTTGAATATTAAAAGAGGGTCGCTTTTAGCATACACAATATTTAAAAGCCCTTTTACAAAATTGCGCTGCCATACTGATCGGCGCGTAGGTAGATTTGCACTAGTATAAATTGCATTTCACGGGTGATGTTCCGAGTCTTATAAAATAATTATTAATGAGTTAATTATAACAATATATACATACTTAAATAGTTCAATGATGGTACATTAGTTTTATGAAAGTTTTGATAGTAATTCTATTTAATTCAATATCAAAATACGAGGTAAACCTGCTTTATTTTATGGGAAAACTCACGAAGGTTAGATGTTTTTTTTTGATAATTAATAAGATAGAAAATCAAAATTCTAATACATTATGTTACAACAAAAACATATTTCTGATGTCGTAGTAATTAATTTAATCTAATTTATTGAACATTATTGAGAGATTGAGGCGTTTGAAGTTGTGCATATTATCGTTTTTTTCGTAAACTAGCTGCAGTGGAACGATCAGTACAAAAAAAGGAAAATAGTATTTGCAAATATTCTACATTAACTTACAATAGGAAGAACATGTCTACTGTTTACTTCTATTGGGAATAGTCAAAATCTTTGTAAAGGAGGTAAACAAGGCGCTCAAAAATTACAATTTTTTGCAAAAAATGTGAAAGGGCTCTTAAGAATTAGAAATTAGGAATGCTTCTATTTCTTTAAACAAAAACCAAACGGACTAAAATTTGTATCATGTTGAAACGAATGCTATTAATTGAAACAATATTGAAGAGATAATTATCCTATCGCTCCTTGCCAAAATATCAGCATTGCAACGTGTCTTATGATTTAGTATTTTCTTTTGCACATTTGAGTATAGAAATAAAAACAAAAATTGGAAAAATCCAAATTTTTTCGGATTTCTGTAAATATTTATATATTTACTGATTTGACAGTACAAATAAGCTTTACACATACATGACGTGCTGTGATCGTGTGACGACCATATGTGAAAGATGGCGAATTACCAAACTTAATTTATTTGAAAATTGTTTTTCTGCATATTTATTTTCTGTAATTTTTTCGGATATTTTAATAGTTATTCTACTATTCGAGGCGGAGAGGAATCCAAAAAATCAGACCTAGGCAAAATCGGTTCAGCCGTTTAAGTTATAAGTGGTGTTACTAACACGACTTTGTTTTCTTATAGCAAAGATTTAACCAAAGATGTGTTCACGCACTAAAAAATTTGATAAAACGTGACATCAATTCGTGTGGCATCGCAACCACAGAGGATGTAAGGTACCCGAAACGTCAGGACTGATGAAACAGTTAAAAAGTTCAGAAAATGTTTTATTAACTTTTTTATTGATTGCACTTGGGCGATCTTATATTTCTGAGACTCACTTCATAAAATCCATATAGACGTGTATCCATTTTCATCGACGGTGGATGCCGGGTACATCAAATTAACCACATTTCTCGGTCCAATGAACCAGCGCTCTCTAACGATTTCACGGGAGGTATGGATGCATTTGCATGCAAAACCGCACATGGCATAGATTATATCAATCTGATAACGCATGGAATCTCACCGTAAAAAGGTAAGGACTTTAAATAATATGACACTTCTGGATTAATTGACCATTATTGACACTCACAGACCTCACAGTGCACTACACAACATCGAATCTATCATCACTACGTATTTGAAAGATCAACTAGAGCGGTTTACATTAAGGAAAGTAGTTAGACTTTTAATTTATTTTTATTATACTAATTAATATCGACCCAAATAATCTAGATTATTGAATATGTAAAACGTCAATAAAATTACTGTGAACGCATTATAACTTCCTTTTGCATAGTAATAAACTGGCAAAGTTTTTTTTTATTTCAATATCTCTTAGTACGAGGCAAGAAAGGATAAATAAAACTATTGTTCGGGTTGTACCTTAGATTAAAACAAAAAGGGAAGATACGGCATTCGCGGCTCAAAAGTGATCCGCTTAAATTGTGGTCCACGACCATAATTCGCTTTAGTCACAATTTGACATTCAAACACGCTGCTATGTACACTCAATATAACAATATTGCGTATATTCTGTGTTATGAAGATATAACAACGCCTTCGATGCGTTGTTGATTATAAAGAACACAAATAGTTCAAAATCAAATGCCCCGGCAACACTTTTTATTGGTAAAACTGTGAAAACATTTTTTTCTCAAAAATCACGGTTTGTCGTGAATATTATTTACGTGATCGCCATTTTGTAAGCAAGAAAAGGACAACAATACTCTGCGTTGAAGCGTATAGTTCTGTCTCGCTCGATTGATGTTTATATACAGACGTGTTCGTGGACTTCTGTGTCTTCCACAGGTTCGGGTGCGAATCTTCATTCTTTCCCCGGGCTGCTTCTCGCGGGGGTGAGCCCCCGCGGGGTTGGGTGCCGCTGGGTAGCGGCCGTCTCGGCGACGAGCCCTCTTCTATTTGCTCCTCCTCCTCTTCTTGCCTGCTCTCGCCAGGGAGCTTACTGCGCGGCCCTCAGCGCGGTCTGCCATGCCGGGTGAGACCCCCTGGGGGGAGGCCCAGCTAGCGCCAGCGAGCAGGCCGCGACTTAGGCAAGTTGGGGGTGGGGAGCAATTTAGGTTGTTTGTTGGGTTGGGGAGGATAAGGGATTTGTAGGAAGGTTGGAATTGGGCGGCGGCGAGAACAGGCTGCGTGGTGTTGGGCGTGGTGCCCTTCGATGTCGGCCGGAACCTGTGGAGGAAGCATAGTTAGTTGGGGAAGGAATTGGGGCTATCCCCTGGAGGTGGGGGTGCGGGCCCTGGTCGGCCCGGGAAAACATGGCGCGCGCTAGGCGACTGACAAAGTCCTCTACGGCCTCTATTTTCAAATCGCGGGCGATGACATCATTGCGGACGTATCGCCCCGCCCCGGTGAGAATTCTCAGCGCCGCATTTTGCTGTTTTTGGATCCGCTTTTTCTGGACCTGTGAACAAAGGGAGTACCATGCCGGCGCGGCGTAGGTGAGGACCGGCCGGATGTAGGTCTTGTATATGCTCACCTTTGTTCTCAGGGGCAGGTTGGAAGTAAGGATGGGGCGGAGCGCTGCTCTGGCTTTGCGACTCTTTGTAATTGCTTCTTCCGCATGGGCGACCATTCTTATGTTTTTGTCGATAGTGACCCCTAAATATTTGGAGGAGCTGGCCCACTCTATCTGGTGTCCGTCCAATGTGAGCTTGGGTGGAGGGCGTTTGAAGGTCCAACAGATGGCGGCTGTCTTGCTCACATTGACAGACACTCTCCATTGTTTCAGCCATTGAGGGAGCTTGGCGAGCTGTTTTTGCATGCGCATGTCTGCTGCCTTCGGCCATGCAGCTGATGAAAAGAATGCGCAGTCGTCGGCGAAGAGGGCGAGGTTCACTCTGCTCTCCCACTGCTGCAGGTCCTCGTTTATCGACGGCAGGTCATCAGTATAGATGGTGTAGAGGGCGGGGGAGAGCACACTGCCCTGAGGGACCCCTGCCTCAACTGGGTGGATGGGCGACTCCACTCCCTCTACCGTGACTCGGAAGGAGCGGCTCTCAAGGTAGGATGCGATCAGCATGGTGAGACCTGGATGCACGGCGGATTTGGAGAGCTTATGGATCAGACCGGGGTGCCACACCCGGTCAAACGCCTTCTCAACATCTAGGAACACTGCCACTGTGCAGTGTCCCTTGTTTTGAGCTTCTGCCATGTGGTGGAGGAGTCGGGAGAGCTGGAGAACGGTTGAATGGCCGCTGCGGAATCCATATTGCTCCTCGCGCGGCTTGTAGTGGGGCTGCAGTCTTCGCAGTATCAGCCTCTCAAACAACTTGCCTACGTGGTCCAGCAGGGTGATGGGGCGATAGTTGCCAGGGCGTCTGCGGTCTTTCCCGGGTTTGGGAATCATTATGACTCTGCCCGTTTTCCAGGCGCCCGGAAAGTACTTGGCTCTTAGTGCCGCGTTAAATATTTGGGTCCAGGCCGCTACAGCTCTCCGTGGCAGTGCGGCCAGGGCGGTCGATGGTAGACTGTCGGGGCCCGGTGCCTTCTTAGGGTTTAGCCTGATTGCTATTTTCTTCACTTCCGTTGGGGATATGAAGACATCGCCCGGAAGCTGGGGGTGGGCCGCACTGAGGAAGACCCTTGCTTCATCCTCGATATTCTGGTGAAAGTCGGCAGCCTCTTGTGCAGCTGGGTGGGGTGTAAATTGTGCCTGGAGGTGATTGGCAAAGATGGTGGCGCGGTCCAGGGCTGCGTATCGGCTTCTGTCGCATTCGTCCAGCAATGGGCAGACTGGCTGGGCCTGCTTGGTAAGGCCCCTCAGCAGCTTGTACAGCCCAGGTTTGGATTCTGTGGCTCTGTCTATGGTGGCGCTCCAGGAGTCTCCCCTCCATTGTTTGACTCCTGTCGCCACTTCGGCTGTTATCTGGTTTAGTCTAGTTTTTGTGCGGGGGCATCGGGTGGTGGCCCAGAGCTTCTTTATCCTCCTCTTCTCCGCCATTTTTTGTTTGAGCGCTAGAGGCAGGGGGTCCCTTCGCTGGGTGGAGGTCCGACTCGTGTGCCTTTCTTTGGCGTCTTTCATTGCCTGCACAAGGTGGTTGATGTTGGCATCAATCTCTTGTTGTGTAGTGAGTGGGTAAGGCAACTTGTATTCTTCCAAGTCCCTGGTGTAGGCCTCCCAGTCGGTCTTGAACCTGGGAGGTGACGGCGGCACTACATTGGGATCCAGGTTCAGGCAGATGAGTATTGGGAGGTGCTGTGTGCCCGTGCTGTACAGCACCTCGACGCTGATTGGAGAGGAGATGTTTTTATGCAGGACGATATCTATGGTGTCCGGGCTCCTGAGGGGGTCGGACGGAATGTGGGTTGCGTCTGGCGGACCCACCGCCTCGAAGTTGCGACTCTCCGACAAGCTGAGTAGCTTACGACCCTCGTGGTTTGTTTTCAGAGATCCCCAGGCACTGTGTTTACAGTTGAGATCGCCCGCCAGGATTGTGGGGACGTCGTCGCAGAAAATAGCGTCCATATCAGTCTCCTGGACTTGGGTCTGAGGGGGCTTGTAGGCGGCATAGACTTTCAAGTCTTTATCTCCTGCCTTTGTGCGGATACCTATCGTTCTCGTGGACTTGAAGGGGAGCCAGGGAAGTTCCTCGTGCACCAAATCCCTTCTGACCAGGGCCGCTGTGCCTCTAAAGGGCGTCCCGTCAGGGGTTGCTTCGTCCCGTCTGTATGTTGTAAAGTTGGGAATTTTTAACTTGTGCTTGTCGGAGAGGAGGGTCTCTCCCAGGAGTATAATATGAGCATCCTGTTCGGTTGATAGGAGGCGGAGCTCATCTATGTGTCTGCGGATTCCTCCTGGGTTCCAGTAGAGAATCCTTAGGGCCTTGTGTTGATAGCCCCCTGGAGCAGCCAGGTCAGGGCTCCCATTATCGCTTGTGTGGGATCTATTCCCCTGGCGATGTCCTCCATGAGGCGATTCAGTATGGAGACCACGGTCAACATGGGCAGGTGTGGCAGTGTTGATTGGGGGGGAGGCTGTTGTTGTCCTCGCTGGTGTTGGACGTAGGTAGCCTCTGGCTGGGTCCTTCGCTGGGTTGGTGGTGGAGGGGGGGGTCGGAACGCCGGTCTGGGGGTCGGCCTGGTTAATTGGACCACTTGGGGTCGAATAGGGGTTGGAGGTGGGTGTGGGCCTGTGGGCCTCGGAGGCGGGTGTTGAGTATCCATTGTTGGATGAAGGGGGGGAGGGGGAGGTCCCGACCGCTGGGGTGCGGCCCTCAAGGGGCGGAATGTGGCTGAGGTAGCTGGGGTGGACTGGGGGCCTCCCCCTTGGTGAAAACCCGACTGGGTAGGGGGGGCAGAGGGGTAGGGTGTGGAAGGGATGGCTGTCGCTTCCGGCTGTGCGGCCGCTTGTGGCCTCCTTCTTCCTCTTCTCCTTCTCCTTCTCAATGAGACGGGTGCATTCCTTGCTGTCGGAGGGTTTGCTGGTGGGGCCAGTGTTGGTCCTGGTTGGGTCTCTTGTAGGTCCACGCTCAGGGGGAGAGTTGGTTGGGTAGGTCTCGTTGACTGCGGCTGGCTGCTTCCTCCAGGGATGGGAGGTTGAACTCTCTGGTTCATCCTTCGTGCCAACTGGAGGAACACCTTACACCTCCTGTCATTGGCGGCGTGGTTTTTCCGCAGTTGGCGCAGGTCGTGGCTTGTGTAGGGGTGCGTGGACAGTCGGCAGCTGCGTGGTCTCCGGCGCAGCGCAGGCACTTCTTAGGCCTATGGCAGTTCGCTGAATTGTGCCCGAATGCCTGACAACGGTGGCATTGGGCTGGGCCGGCCCTTGGTCTCCAGGCCTCAATGATGACGCCCGGCATGCCCAGGAGCTCATCTGTGGCGTAGAGTCTTGCCAGTTCCTCTCTTGGCATGTGATCAAGCTGGGCGTGGAAGATGCATCCTGGGCGTCCTCTCTTACCCCTGATGCTTCTTACGAATGTGACTGGGAAGCCTCTTTCTTCCAGAGTTTCGGTAATTTGTTGAGGATTTGTGTCCGCCGGAATTCCTCTAATGGCGACTTTGATTGGTTTGTCCTCTTGGGGAGCGTAGCAGAACCAGGTTATCTCGCTGTTTTGCTCGGAAGCTGCTACCAAGTATCGTTGGATGGAGCGGAATTCTTTGTCGCTCTTGGGTGAGAAGCGGACTCCTGCCTTGAAGGGGCGTGCGTTGGGGGTGTGCCCCAGGAGTCTTTTTATCTCAGCGAAGTGTGTAGGCCAGTTGGGCAGCTTCTCAACGACGATTGGCGGGTACCCTCTGTCGGATTGTTTGTTCACTGGCGGAGTGTGCGGTGAGCGGGGGGGCGAGGGCTGCGATGCGGCCTGTGCATAAGATTGCATCTGTGACCCTTGGCTCTCGTCTGGTTGATTTATGTTGAAATAGGCTGTGCTGGCGGTGTAGTCGGCATCGGTGTGGGGAGGGAGAGGGCCGTATAGCCCTTCAATCCCTCCTTCGTAGGAAATTTCCGAAGAGGACGATTCGTCGTCTGACTCTTCGGAGGCGGAAGGGGAGGCAGATTGCCTCCTTTGGGGGGATACAGACGTGTGCGTGGCGAGAGTTGCTTATGTAGTTGAGTCGGATCATATTTTTATTTGATGCTAGCATGAGCGTACCGTATCTACCCTTTTTGTTTTAATCTAAGGGTTGTACAAATTTTCTGAAAACTTACTACTTATGCTTCATTTTTTTATATCTGCCTCTTAATACATATATATATATATATAGTAAGTAAGTGGAAGGTACTTATAGTATGTATTATATAATCAAACCGTTAAGTAAATTTTATTTGAAAAAACTGTTTTGCGCAGAAAAAAGATATACAATCTAAAGATTTTTTACTACAAAAAAAAGACCACTAGGTCTGGGTTTCAGAGACAGAACAATAACAGAATCCTCTCTAATAACTGGACCAGGGGGATTTTTTTCTAGTTTTTTTTCCTTAGGGTTATAAATCTAGCAGTAACCTCTATACTTAAAAATATAATAAGTGCCTGGCTTGTGTATGATAGATTCTCCCACTGCGAGTTTGTAGACATTCTTCGTTTCTAAGATAAAGGGGTCTATTGAGGTTCTGAACCCTAACCCTATTCGTTGAAACGCCGCCCGAGGCGCCTTTAGCTTCGCTGTACTAAAGTAAACAGAGAAACCAGACTCAACATTAGACATTATAGGTACCTACTGTTTTGCATATGCGCTCACCGAATGCGCATGAGTCACATTTATCTGACACTGACCTTTCTTTGTGTTTGTTTTTATGTTGAGTTGTTTTGCGTCCCCTCTTCCTTTTTGTTATTTGTTCATTGGTGCGTAACAATGCGTCATTTAAACGACACCGCGGTTTCTTACCGATAAGAGTTTATTTGTGGTGTTATTTTTTCAGTCGATACTTTCTTTCAAAACTTCTGCGATGGTTTTCCTTGGTGAATATCTAATATATAAAATTCTCGTGTCACGGTGTGCGTAATTAAACTACTCCGAAACGGCTCGCACGATTTTCGTGAAATTTTATATGCATATTCAGTAGGTCTGAGAATCGGAAAATATCTATTTTTCAGCCCTCTAAATGTGAAGGGTAATTATTTTTTTTGTTTTTATTTTTATATGATACATCATACAAAAATACATACAACCCTAAATTTTCACCCTTCTACCACCAATCCCTATTATTAATGGCGGTACAAAGTTCGCTGGGACACCTAGTTGTATTATAATATTGACAGTGGAAAAGCAAAATCGCTTATAAGTCGCTTTGATGCTGCTTAAAAATTATTTTAATTTTAGTTTTTAGTCAATGTTAATTTATCAGAAGCATCAAAGTGACGTATAAGCGAATTTGCATTTGCACTGTCGATATAATAAGCCTAAAAACCTTTTGTTTTATGACAAAAAGAGAAAGGAAGGCAAAGTTGTTTAATTGCAAGACATATCTTAGAGCAGTATTGATTTTATTAAAATTTCTATCAATCTTTGACCATTTTTGTTTAACTTAAAACTGTCGTTAAATAGACATAAACAAACATAGAGCATAATCTGGTCTCATGATAGCAATCAATCAAAAGGAGTAAGATAACGTCTGATAAGTAAAAGCGATAGCTATTATCAAAAAAAGATCGATTGTTTATCGGCTTACTTAGCTCTATATTTAAAAATGTTATGGTATATATTCGACTTCGATTCGACTTGCTTGAAAAGGTATTATTCAGTTTGAGAGCACAAGGAAATCCTGCTCAAGGGTCATATAATATAATAGCAGACTTTTCTTCACAAGACTATATACACACATCAAAAGTGTCTAGGGATCAAGCATTTTTATGCGGATTTCTTGAGATTGAGATGTGGCTTTGTAATAAATTTATGATTTTATAAATTTATATGGATCCTTTTTGGTGCATTTCATAATTTGAATCAGGAACTGTGAATCAAATTCGAGTAAAAGATGAAAATCAGCTGTCAATATTTTCCCTATAAAAACATACAACGCATTGAAGACATTATTAGTGCTACTGTTTCCCTACTACTGATTAAAACCAACGTTATTATGGAGCGGCGACGTCATTTAAGCAGGGAAGAAATGCTCAGAGCCGTGGGAATGATAGAAGCTGGTTCCCGGCAACGTACTGTGGCTTTAGCTCTGAATGCAAGTCAGAGTGTTATCAGTCGACTTTGGACACGATACCGAAGCACTGGTACCGTGGCTGAGCGCCATGGAGGACGGTATCGCTGCACCACACGGAGACAAGACCGATACATTCAAATCTTAACTCGAAGAGCTCCAACAATAACCGCCATGATGTTAGCCGTGAGGCTTCATCACTCTTCAGGGAACTTAATTAGCGACCAAACAGTCAGAAACCGCTTGCATGAAGTGAACCTTCATTCCCGAAGACCGCTACGGGTACCACCTATAGCAATGCACAATCGTAGGATTCGATATCAATGGGCTCTTGAACACAGAAATTGGGCAGAAGAACAATGGCGTTTCGTGTGCTTTTCTGATGAGTCTCGTTTTGGTATGAGACCGGATACAAGACGTATACGACACTGGAGAACCCCTGGACGCCAACAGCGATTAAAATCCTGCCAGGAAGTCCATCCTTATAGTGGTGGAACCATCATGGTATGGGCGGGTATTTGGATCGGCGGAGGATCTGAGTTGATTTGGATCAGAGGCAACCTCAACGCTCAAATTTATGCTGAGACGATTGTATCAGACGTCATCGTTCCTCTACAAGTGCAAATCGGTCCCTTATTTCAGTTAATGCATGATAATGCACGACCGCACACCGCAAGAGTTGTAAGACAGACTCTCGCCGCAGCTAACATCAATGTCCTGCCCTGGCCTGCTCAGTCGCCAGACTTGAACCCGATTGAGCATGCATGGGATATGCTACAGAGAAGAGCTCTGCCGAATATGGAGGGTATCCAGTCGCAAGAAGACCTTTTTTTGTTGTTGCAACGAACATGGGCGGCCATTCCACAGCGTGATTTGGATGAACTCATTTTGAGTATGCCAAACCGATGTTCTTGTGTTGTTAGTGTTCGCGGTAGAAATACGGATTATTAATTGTTTAAGTTACCCAATAAAATTTTAGAGAAAACTGTTATTTCAGTCTTTTTTTCGAACTTTTGTGTTAGTGGTTCAAATGTCAAAAATCCCTTTATTAGGAAAATGGCAAATTTCTTTATTAATGCAAAGGTGACTTGGTTTATCGTTACTGTGACAAACGAAAACACTTTATTTGATGAATCCTTAAAGAAAATTTTAATTAATATCAATCAGGAGAAAAGTTATTGCAAAAATATATGTTGATCCCTAGACACTTTTGATGTGTGTATTATTCTAAAAGAAAGTAAACGCTCTTGAATAGTAAATTAATATTTATTGTGTATCATATTACTTTTACCATTAATTTTATTAAGACAATATTTATTATGATTTATATGAAATAAACCATAGATAAATTGCTGAAGTTACATGCACAATGCACTTTTTTTTAAGATGTGCACCAAATAAACCCACTTCACCTGATGTTAAGTATAAGTGGAGTCCAGTCGCGAAGTGGAAAATGCGGCAGAAAGTGTGCCACTCCAGCCATCCTTACCGCACATGTGTGTTGTCTGAGTACTTTCCTAGAATTATGCGCGTATACCAAGATGTGATATTGTGAAAGTTTTGTATTTTCACCGATTATGATTTATTATGTTAGGCTGGATGATGTGCCTAACAAATGTACATATTTTATCTAATATATATATATACATATTTATGATGACGTGTGAAAATGAAATTTAAAATACTTGAACGTAAAGATGACTCTGAAAGAAATGTTACAAATAGGAAAGTATTATTCCCCTTCCCTTCGTAGAGTACAACCCCTAACAGTGAACGACATGTTATCACGTAAAGTTATCATCCGTAAAACGACTTTACAGACAATAATTTTTTAACAGCTTTAAGTGGTTTGTACAGCTAACACATCTTCTAGGCCATAACTAGCCATCTATCTATCTTTCTCAAAAGGATGAGTTAGTAAAAAGAACTTTTATTATCTGGAATTTGAGTTGTTGCAATTTATTCGTATTTATGACTTTTAAAATACAGGTACATGTGTTACTGAAGTTGATTAATATTTCAATATAATGAATTTACAATAAAGATTATTTAATATTTTGCTTTTCCTCAATTTAAAAGAATACATTTTGCATTTGTTATTTTATTATGAGAGTTCTTCTGTAAGTAGGTAGGTACGTACGTACACTTGCTGTTTCATAAAAAAATATTCATCATTATTCATTGCGATATGTATGTATACACCTATAAATGTAGAGTTTATTACTTATGTTTATACGAATTATAATTTTTTCTTAAAAAAATAGATTTGTAAATATTTGTAAACATCAGACTTTCTGTGAACAGTAAGAGGTTTGTTTTCTGTAAGTAACATATTAAGTGACACATTACACTATTCGTGAGCACAAAACTAGCTTAATTACCAGTTAGTTGGAATTATGTATTCAGGACACAGGAGTCGGTCTATCTCCTCATCTCTGGAGACGGACGGGTCTATTTTTATCGCTTAATGCTAGTCAGTGCAACGAGTCAACGACCACTGTGCTGTGCAACGCCTCGGATGTTCTTCTGAAGTCAACGACCTTGATAATTGAACTGGCATCAATTATCAACAAACGTTCTAAGAAAATCAAACAAAAAATAGTAACAAGTGTTTGATTGCTGCGTCGAAATTCCTAAAGACCGTTAGTCAACGAAACGATTGTTTTTTTCGTGCTGGTATGGTACGTGGCCATTGTGATGTTTTTTGATTGTGTAATATAATATTTCAGTTTTTAATTTTATACAAGGTCATTTATATGTTACTGGTGAGTTAAAAAAAGAAGTTATTTTTCTGCCAAATATTTTCACGTCAAAAAGTTTATATATAATTTCTGTCTTTTGACGAAAACAAAGTAATTTTACAGATAATACCTGCTGATATTTGGTAGAGACAATGAATACAATATAACTTCAATATCAATAAAAATTATATCCGTATTTAATAGCAGATCTATAATATAGTATGGATAATATTGAGCAAAGATCGGGCAATCAATGAACTCCGTTTTGACTTTCCCTGATGTGCCATCGAAGTACACTTTATTTTAATTCTCTTTTATCCTTTTAATCTTTGAACTTTTTTTGTATTATTTTTATTTCGGTTGTCAAATCGTTTATATTCATCAACTATTAGGCGGTACGAAGTTCGCCGAGTCAGCTAGTTTTGGTATAATAAATTCGGACTCTGCCCGTTTCTCTGATAATGGGTTTTTGCGATATATATTCCACTATTAAGTAGAACTAACTTCACTGAGCTCGTAATGGGAATTATTATAGAAATGAATAATTTTAGAGTGAAAGCAACATTTTTGTCTTGTCATCGTCTAAGTATGCGTCATTCAAGAGAATTCAATTAAACTCATATTAGTGAATCGTTTTGCACCTATAACTGTACGAGTAATAAGAAATATATTATAGAATTGTAGTTTTTGTTATTTTTGTCACTAATTAAATAATTAAGAAAATAGAAGAGATTTTAATTAAGTTATATTAACTACTAATTATTATAAAAAATTCTATTTGTTATTTTTCGATTGAAAAAGACATTATCTAATTTTCGGTTAGATAATGTCTTTGTCTGCGAACATGCATTAATTTTGGACAGTTTGTGATCGAATTACTAAATTGCGCTAAAACATGATCATAATCTATTCAGTAAACTTAAGGTATGACTTATTTGTTTATTATTACAGCCTTTTCATCATTTAAACAAAGTTCTATTTATATAAATATAAAAAGATGAAATCAATTTTCTTGCACCGAAATGACGTTGATGTCTTTAGTTTAAATAGTAAAAATGAAATAGGGGCAGCCGCAAACTGAAGTGATGAATATTTTATACACACAAATAGCACGCATCATTGTTGTGCGATTTTATTTCCGTTTCATAAGTGGCTTTTGGTATCGAGAACTATCGATAAAAAAAACAGATAAACTAATAATTATATTAGATTTTCAATTATGATGCAATACCAGTACAGCGCTACCAATTATAGTTACGAGTAGTACAATAAAGAGAACAAAGCACGGACGTTATACGATTTTTGGGCATTCGTTTATACGTTACGAACCTATAAGGCTTCGTAAAGATGTATGTTACAAAGTTCATGTTTTCTCCTTGTCTGACACATTATTGCGTCCTGCTCGCACGCGGAGGCTACGTCATCGCAGAAACTAGCCAGCCAATTGACCGGTATACCGCCAACCTTCAGTTTTTCTTTTATTTATAACTCGCTGTGGCTGGATAAGTTATGATGCGTTTACACGAACGAGTTCACTTGCTTGTTCAAATTATGTTGTCTTTTCGCAAATTCATTGAATATTATATCCAGGAGTTACCGCAGTCGTGAAGGAGCTACTGAGAAACTTACTTTCCCAAAGACCGGTTATTAAAAGGGAAGAATAAGGTATTAGGTTTTATGATGTATTGTGCTATACTTAAGAAGGTATGCCAAGCTCCCAAGCTGTTGGTCCTTCTTGCTCTTCACTCTTACGGGAACGCATCCCTCATTTCCCAACAGGGTCAACATGAAGTATTTAAATATATGTATGTTGTTCACATATATCTTCTATCTATTTAGTTTTGTTAAAATAAAGTTTTTGGCGGCCCCATTTTAATTTGGTAAAGATCTAATGAGTACCTTCGGAGACGAACAACAGAGCTCCTCAATTCGAGTGGAAACAATTATTCATTCCGAGTTTGTAATTTTAAGAAATATGATTGAGATAATGCAGCCAGGTACTTCATAAAAATAAAACCAGTAAAAAATAAGATTTAATAATAATACCTTCTTTTCAGATAAATACAATGTTTAATATCAAGCAGTTACAAACTTAAAAAAAACAATGTTTCTTAAAGATTTTGTAATTAAATTGATGCCACGACAACTTCATCTGTATCTCTCAAGTTGAAAAAGGCCTCCACCAATTCTTTCCACTTTTTTTTTGGATTTTGTCACTGCCCACTTACGTTAGTACAGGTAGTATCCAGGTATCAAAGAGTTTTCTCTTGATGAATATACAACATTCTTTATTTTTCTGAATCTCCTTCTATCTCCGATATTGTTTCCAAGCATTACCAAAGTGACTGTCGATTTCTTTTGAAGTTTTTGATGTTGAGACTATACAAATGGATGTCTTCATCGACGTTTTCAATTGAGTCATTGCTGATCCAAATAGGCTCCTGCCTCCGGTTTGCCTTGGTTTTTTTGTGAGTTCATGACTAAACCTACTTAGCGGCATTCTTTATCTAGGTCACTAAACATTCTCTCCAGACCTTCTTACGTCGGGGAAATGATTATTAAGTCATCTGCAAATCTTAAATGTGATAGGTTCTTACCATGAATGGACAAACCACATTTCTCCCATCTAATTTATGAAATATCATTTCCAGAACACCTGTGAAGAACATTAAAGTGAAATTAACATTCGTAGTCGGTTTATGCACATATACATGTTGATAGATATGAGTGAATATCCTGGTTCGGTTGGACAGGTACTGATAAATTTTGAGAGAATAAAGAACCTTGCACTCCTTTTTGATCAGGCGTGTTAAATTAATGCTAATAATGATAGCGATAAGACCCAAATATACAGACAACAAGCATATAAGATAGCACATCGCCAATCAATACTTTATATTTACTGACGATAACATTTTCAGATAAGATATCTTTTGTATGAAAACAACTTCGTTGAAGTTGTATAAATTGGAGTTATCATATTTTATTAAAACAGCAATTTTTTCTTCAAATTGTTTCGAGGGCAATGAATTTCTTCACCAAGCATACTGAAGAGATAATTCTATTATACACGCTTTATATGTTTGCGGACGCAAGCACTGACGACTTTTATGCTATTATGCGTAAAAAAGTCGCGTCACTGGTGCATCGGCTGCGGGGAGGTTGTAACAGAGTCCTGAGTATGTTAGCAAATAGAATGGACTCCTCTCTGCTCGGTCAGTTCATCAAACTACATGTTTGGTGACCAGTGGGCCAATCGCCTAACGGAAATGCTTTGGAAAACGCTAACGCTTACGATTTTATTTTGTTATTTCTAGCCGCCTGAGGTATTCCAATGCCTCGCGCTCTTTCTTTTTCTTTTGCATTGGTAATAACAATATTAAAAAAAATGAGCGTGAGGTATTCGAAAACCTCAGGCGGCTAGAAATAACAATATAAAATCGTAAGCGTTAGCGTTTCCCAAAGCATTTCCGTTAGGCAATTGGCCCCCAGGCCGAGGGGAGGGTGCAGTTAAATTAATAAATTTTAATTATTTTAATTTTGAAATTATTTATTTTAATTATTTTTATACAGAATGATGACTGAAATTGAAATTGTAATGAAATACTAACATAGGTTAAGAAAAATTTTTACTAACATATATGAGACCATGTCCTAAAATAAAAGCATTTTATTTTATTATTTATTTTATAAATCGTTGCAAAGAGTTATTTTATCATGATCATTTTGACTTAATGTTCATTTAAATTTATGGCTTAAAGATACCAGATGATAGAATGTAGAAAATATTTGACATTATGCTGATATTTTTTTGACTTTAAAGTTCACATTCTCAGTGTTATCATTTGTGGTTTTAGTTATTATGACTGCGATTATGACGTCACTCGTTCCACTACTCGCGCCAGCCGATTGGTAATGTGAACGCAGCATTATACGGTTTAATGAACGACCGACTATGGCGGCGGCGTGCGGCGCGAACACAGTGCGCAGTCGGCCCCGAGCAACAGGCGGCGCGCGCGCAACTTGCGTTCATGAAGTGAAAGTCTGCGTGACTCACCAGCTGCAGCCATGAACGAGTATGCCGAATACGGTTGGAAACTGCATCAAATGCAGAATGAGCGACTTTGTGGACCTACCAGAAAACGATTGACAGATGGAGATAGGCAACGTGCTCTCGTTGGCTTGAAGGAGGCCGTCGATTCAAGTCTCAACCTCGCCTTACGCGACAAAAGCCGATGCCAAGACGACAACTTCCTGCGGAGGTTCCTTTATGCGTGTAAACACGATGTGCAACAGAGTTTCGAATTATTGGTGCGCTACCACCAATTCAGACGGGATCACCCTGAACTGTGGGCGACACCCGATGGAGGTGTACTCCGTGCCTTAGCTGATGGACTTCCTGGAGTGCTCACCGAGCGAGATCGTCGAGGTCGTTGTGTACTATTGATGTTTGCTTCGAATTGGACACCTCACGCCTGTTCTCTTCTCTCTGTGCATAGATCTTTGCTGCTCACATTAGAACGCACACTCGACGATGTACAAAATCAAGCAAATGGATACGTGATAATCGTGGATTGGACTGAGTTCACTTTCAGACAATCGTGTAGTTTACAAGCGAAAGTGTTGAAGTTAATGATTGACTGTATACAGGACTGTATGCCAGTTCGCTTTAAAAGCATACATTTTATAGGTCAACCGTGGTATGTGGAAACAGCGTTGGCCGTAATAAAACCTTACCTCAAAGCGAAAACGCGGGAACGTATCGTGCTCCATGGGAACAATTTGTCGACTCTTCATGATTCTCTACCATTAGACATTCTTCCAGCTGAATTAGGAGGTGAGGGTCCATCTTACAATTCGGAGAGGTGGATTCAAGAATTTTGCCGCGGTGAAAATATTTGCCCCGCACCTGTGGCGCCAGTGTCAACGGTTGCTCCACAGGAAAACGAACCACCCACTGCAAAATTAGACAAAGCTTACATACAAAAGGACAGTGCAAATTTCTCGTTTCACGGCAGCGAAAAAAGTGCAAAATCAGAGTTACTACGTGATAAAGATTGATTCTGAAGTTCTGATCGATCGCAACGGTGAAATGGACGGCTCCCTGTCTGGTCACGCTTGTGGCGACGTATGTACCAATGTGTATACGTGCTCCGGACAGATTATGTGATATCGTGTGTATTCTTAATGCTAATTTATTGTCCAGAGACTGTAGAGGGTAAACGCCTCATTAGAAAGCGTTTCGTATATGGCCAGGTGCATTTATATGGTCTCGGACTTAATGGCTCCACTCGGTCGGTGGATATTCGTTTCGGTTGGTGGTCATATATTTAATGAGTCAGCGCAGTTTTGTCTGGCGGGCGGGTGGTGCGGCGAGGTCGACGCATCCCCGCGCTGCATCGCCGGCGCTCGCCGCCGTGCTCGCGCGCCATGCGCCTCTCTCGCTAACACATGTAACGGTGCCGAGCTCTCATTTTGCCGCATCCGCTCGACTCAAGAGCACCGCATTCGACTTGTCGTTGCATCAAACTGCTCTCAGCTACTTTCTTACTTTACTCTATTATAATTATTATTTATTATCACCTAACCAGTACTTGTAGTAAAAAATATCTCATTTATTATAGCAAATACAAGATTTAATTATAGCTTTGCTCACGAGGCTTGTTGCGCATTTATTATGATTATAATGTTAGGTCCATGTTTAGAAAATAATACAGCGATGATGTGAAATATTTTAATAATAAGTATCTATTGTATTCGATTGTTGTTCGTCAGTCATCCTGTGTGGTGTGTTAAGTCTATGTTTTGTCATAAATTATTTTGTGTGTGCTATTGTATGTACTTACTAACTGGATAGGCCTCGCTCGATGTAAGAAAATGTTGATGCTCTCTTCCATTATAATGATTAATTTATATTACGATCATTATTAGCTGTATAGACAGACGACTGCTGTGACACTAGCTTATACAGTAATCTAGAATAGTAAGTAATATTTAAGAAACCCACTAAAATGTTGATTGGAGACCATGGCAATATGAAAAATTCCAATTAAATCAGATATAGATACCTATTGAAAACTGATATTCAATAAATGTATCAAACACAAAATTTTTCTTTGTTGTTATTTGATGAAGAAATCTTTAGTCACATCAATATTCAAGTTTAATACGTCAAATATTAAACTTATTCTAGAATTTGCTCTACGAAAACAGTGGAAAAATAATTGAACTTGAAAAATCGATTTACTCAAAGAAGTAACCTACTCATCCATAACATTATTGTAAACAAACCACGCGCCGCGGCGGCGCGACTGACAATACAAGTAGGTTCTTTATTCATGCTAGATGGACGAATGCAGATTGTTTAACACGATCCATCGATCAATGAGATCAGTGTTATCTTTCTTAGGCGATAATGTTATGAATTTATCAAGCTACCAATGATACTTATGAGTACGTTCGTTGTCCACAATAGAAACTTATTGAAGCGAATACTCCTCAGAGAATTCAACAATAGAATATAAGAATTAACGAGGTCCTATAAACAAAGATCTCTAAAATTTAGAGAGCTTTGTTTATAATATTTATAAAGTATTATTATTCGAATTTGAAATGAGGTCAGTATACCGAAAAGAGAGACGCCTAATGTAGGTAGGCGATTCAGTGCTAACGTCTGATTAGCATTCGCTTTAGAATGGTCGAATTAATTTGCATTATGAGTCAGTTAATACCTTAGTGGTTAAGTATGTAGATCATAAATAATTCAGATGATCCGTTTCATTTATAAATAACATTTATGCAACAAGAAAACTTTTGTGAATGAAGTCATCTCCGCCCGATTATTGAAAAAAACATTTTGTTCAAAATGAAAAAGGAGTTCTTCCCAATTAACAGTTATCGGATAGGTGACGAAAAATATATAATTTATGTAGTATGTAGAAGATTTTCTATCTGCCTTTTTCTTTAGAATTTACGTCAAGCTATTAGCCCTGGCAGCCAGTGCCGTCTTTGGCCTATTGGAGGCCCTGGGCATATTAGGATAATGGGGCCCCTATGAACTAGGGACTTTGTATTTGATCTGATGGGGGCCCCTATTGATCGCGGGACCCTGGGCACTTGCCGAAAGTGCCCACTGGGAAAGACGGGTCTGCTGGCAGCATCTACAGAAGTTAGAACTAACCAAACCGCACTTGACCCACCAGTGGCCTGAACTCTATCAAAAGGTACCCTAAAATACTGATGTAATGTTATAGAAGTGAAGGTGTGTAAAATATCACAATCGATTTGGATTTAAAAAAAGGTAAGCCATTCATAAAAACAATAATAATAGATATGAATACCATAGTGCACACACGTATAAGTACGCAACCGTTTACTTATGTGTACGTTATAAATTTCTCTTGTCAAAACTAGACAGAGTAATTGCTTAGATTGGTTTAGATATAATTAATTCAATTATCATGTTATGTAACCGAAACGCCATTTATGTCGAGGTCGACAACGAGTGAGGTCAGCTCAACAAACGGATTATCACCATATTTCCACGAGATTATAGAACCAGTAAAATATTAAATAGAACGTATTCATTCTATTGGAAATTTATGGTTTTTATATGTATAGGTAGGTAGGTATTTTATTTTTTCATTCTTATCTTTTCAACATCATACCATAACAGAACGATGTTCATCATCATCAGCCTATTAATGTCCCCACTTCCTAATGATAATTTTCTTACTATACACTGTTTGAAGTGACTTTCTAGGTACAACGATTGTTCATGTAATAGAAAACTGCTTACCGTATGAATAATTATAGAATTTAATATTTTAGAATGCATTAATAATATAATTGTAATAGTGAATTGATCACTTCCGATGTAATTATCTTACTTTTGAGCATTGTTACCTACATAAGTAATTAGGAATACTGTTAACAAAAGTCTCATAGTAATTACCTCAATGATTGCTCAACGTGTTGACTTTTTTTTAGTTTTTGATTGTCCGTAACGAAATAATAACATTAAGAGTAAATTTTATGGAACACGATTGATTAATTATTATTAATTTTGATTTGCTAGGCATTTTACATAAATGCCCGCTATGGTGGTAATCGAGATACATTACATCTCATGAGCAAGGTCATAGTTAAGTAAAGTAATTAAAATAGTGCTGATTTAAATAAAATCCTCTTTTAACTCATCTGAAAAAATATATAAATGACAATACGCATTTGATGACAACTTAAAGTGAAAGAAATGAATGGAATAATGTCTTAATAACAAAAACGAAAGATTTATTATTTCATCCATAGGCTATTCGCCTGTAGCTGTACGTTTAAGCAGACCTTCTTCAAAAGCAACCATACTTTAATTGTTTATGTAACTGACAAAATAATATTTTTGGGTAGCTTTCCTTTTATAAGAATGGTTTGTAGAATAGCAAGTATCAATCACGATTTTTTTTGCAAGTTAAGCTTTTAATAAGTATTTAATAGTAATTTACTAAACGCATTTCTTGTTTAATATTTCCATTCCTTATTGAAGTCACAAAGTTTATGTTTTTGTATTATATAGTAATCATCATCATCAGCTTATTAATGTCCCCACTACTTGGGCACAGACCTTATCTATGGATGGAACTGACTTGCCATGCGGGCCAAGTGCGGGTTGGTAGGTGCTAACGACTGCAGATGCATCAGGGATCAACGACTGAACGTGTCTTCGGATGCACGGATGACTAACCATTGCAAAAGTTGCTTAACTTCAACGATCGCAGCCGAACGCGCTAACCACATGCACCAAAGAGCTCCTGTAAGTTAATATACTCATATAATGACAATGGTACATTTGAACTTCACAGGAAAAACGACAGTGATTGCACTACAATTATAGTTTCCAGGATAAAGCAGCCAATTAAAATAGGAACTTGGATCTTGAAAATACTAAACAGTAAGTCGGTTGCTTAGTTAAGAGAATTTTATATCTACACAATTTTATTAAACAGCTACCAAGGAAAAAATCTTAGTGGGCATGAGAGGTATTTATTTAAAGAAATAAAATGATCGTATTTTGTTTCAGACAACAACAAAAGATTACTCAAGGAAAACTGTTTAATAATTCAAAATAATAATATTTGTTATATTTGCTGGAATATGGAATATAGGCAGTAGATAGCGTACTTGATATCGATTACTATTATGAATTAATTCCATAGTAAAAATATAATATTTTTAAAAGGGAAATATTTAAATGATCCTCAAAAAAATATTAAATGATCACCTAAAATACATTTGGTAATCTTAAGGTTAGGTTGATTTTATTTTGTTGAGGATCAATTACTATTTTTGATAATCATTCAATCTAGAGATGAAGTCTGATTGATGTGGTGCTTCGGTTTGATCAAAAACTGGATAAAGCTTGTATTCCATAAAAATGTTGGTGTAAGTTGACCTGTATGTAATTTAGTGACAGGCAAACACAATTTATTAAATTTTGACATTTGACAAGCAAGAGGCGATATAAGTACTTCTTGGTACTGAACTGAAGGTTGTTATGTTAATTAGGATTGTAGTTCTACATAGTTCTATAAGGGCGATTTCAAATAAAACAGTAGAGATACGGCCATACTCACATATGTCCATTAATTTTGAGTTAGATACTGTCAAATTTCGATACCAATACAGAATAGAATTCCTATTTGCCGCTTAGTAAGACTCCTTGAAATAGAATTTTATTTTGAGTAGTATCGTTTAAACTTAAAACACTGAACGCTGATAAAGATTCGATGTATTTTGTAAAAAAATACAGCGAAAGGATGTGAATTTAAAATAAATTTTATAAATCAATATAATAGTATAAGTAAGTATAAATTTTATAATATGAGCGTTTGCCCATTAAACTTTAGCAAAAAATACTTTATTTTTGATAGGGACATAAGAATACAACGCTTGAATTTGAAATCTGTAGTACTTAAGGCAGGAGATAGGCTAGAGTAAGCAAAAATAGAGAAAGGATTCTTCCAGTGTCGCGCGCGTAAATATTAATTATTTAGGTTTAGTGATAAAAAATTTTCATTAGAACAAAAGAAATGCGCTCATTAGTTTGTCAGGAATGCGAGCGTTTGTGACTCTATCTCAAATACAAATTGGACACAACACAGTTGCAGAGATAAAGTCGATGACAAGTCGTGGCTTAAAATTTACTTAACATGAAGTCATCTTTCATTCCAAATAATTTTTAGGGTTCCACTTTGAGGTTCCACTCTGTATTTCCAACAACAGAACTCTTATAATATTACTTTGTTGTTCGTCTGTCTGTTGTCTGTTGGTCCGTCTATCCATCTGTCTGTTCGTCAGGAACCTATATAACGGAGCCGTGTGGAGATTTTGAGTTAAAATTTAAATCATATACTCAGGTCTGTGGTCCCTTGAAGCTGTGAAAAAATCAAACTTCTAAGATAACGCAATAAAGGATATTGGGCAAAAATGTATGGACGCTGCACCCACGTCCGCCACGGCTTAAACTACATATGTTTGAAAGGTATTATAGTCATGATCAGCCCGGTGGTCTTTAGTTATTTTTAGTTAAATAGGTACCAGTACTATAACGAACGAGCATTAGTGAAACAAGGGAATTAATTTAGTTAGTTTGACCCAACATAGAGGGCTCAGGTATTATGGGAGTATAGTGCGATTCAAATAAGAATAGGAAAGCCAAAGATCTCCATCTGTCAAATGTCACTTGAAAAGTACGGTTTGCAAAGTACGTTTGTTTTTTTTTCATTTATTGAGCTTTGGCTGTGGCTAGTTGATAACTTAAATCGTCAACCAAATGTCACTTTAAGTTGCATTCCAAATAATTAAATATGCCCATGTGTCATATATTTTGACTACCAGGATATTTTTTACGGTGTCATAATAAAAAAGGCTAGTTTTTCATAGATCTCTCGGTTCATACTAATTGCATTGTTGGCGGAGCTGGGTGTGTTTTGCCCATTGTCCTTTATGGATATGGTCGTTTATGTTGCGTACTTACAAAATTATATGGTTGAATGTGTTGGATAGAAAAATTACAGATCTTCAGTGCTTAAACTAAAGATTTCGGGTCAGGTCTGTTACTTGAAACCTGCTTGAAGCAAGTTGAATATTTACCGAAAATTTATTCAGGTGCGATTTAAATATTTATTTGACTACGTATTTATACTAGGTACTAAATACTGGTTAGGACTGTGTGATTTTCTTAGATGCAAACATTTTTTACTTGTAATGGCGATTGCATTTCTATCATCACCCTACTATAAATGTGAAAGTTTCTATGTTTGCATATTTAGATGTTTGTTACTCAAAAACAAAAAGAAAGGCACACATAGTTAATTACATGCATTGACACAAAGAAATGTTAGGTTCCTATGGGATTTTCAAAACCTTAAAGTTTACATAGACGAAGTCGTAGGCTTGAATTACAGTAAGATTTTATTTTGCACCGATGAATGACGGGTACGCATGAACATATTCGTCTAATTTGAAGGCGCCCTAATAGCTACTGTTGTGCCCATAGTTTATGGTGTCCTTGTGTGTGTGTGTGAACAATGGGTCGAGTCAGGCGTCGGGCGTCGACGTCGAGTCGCGTGCGCATGTATGTGAGTCACGTGGCCGCTTCCGCCGCACTCGCAGGAAGGAAGGCGCCTTTGTCAGACATTTTTTAATCCAGGTGTAGTACCAACGGTAATACGACAAAATATAGGGGTATCAAAAGAGGCCATTGTTTTGGATCGCAGTTAGCGTACGGTTAAATTGGGTGTGCCATTTTTACGATGTCACTCGAAAGTATAGATTGGAGCTAATAAGTATTTAATTAAATATTGTTTGTAGGATCTATCCGCTTTGTAGAGTGTAGGAAGGCACATAAACAGAAAGAGAAAAATTAAATGAGGTTGGAATATTGTTAAGTTTCAGATAAAATATCTACGTTCGAAATTGATGCGAACTTATTGATTAAGGATGAACTCTATTGCCTTTGCACTCTACCACACTTTTTTGGCTTACAAACTTTTTAGCAAAAAAATTTTTTTGGCTTTAATTTTTGTAATAGACAACTCGTCATCAAAATCCGTGAGTAAACGAACCACCTTTAGGGTAGGATTTTTGTTTAAGACTAGGACCTAGGATCTAGGACCAAATTTGAGGTATACCCAAAGGGTATATACATATATATATATATATATATATATATATATATATATACCATATCCAATTAAACTGGCCAAGTGCGTGTCGTGCCACGCGTAGTGTAAGGTACCGTAGATATTTTATTGTGTTTTTTATTTAAATTTGTTTTTCTTTTCAAGGTTTAACGTGACGTAAGCAAGCAATTACTTCATCTGAGTCACTTTTAAAGTGTTCTTCTAAGGAATGTTTATTAGGTAAGAAATTTTCTAATACTTAAGTTGAACGACTATTACTCTTAAACTAATTGATCTACCTTAACCGTCATAGTTTTTTTTAAAGTTCATGAACAGCAGTAATATTACGATTTTTTCAGATTTTTCAAGCCAATATCTAAGGTTTTAGAGGGGGGGGGGGGGGGGGCTACATGAACAAAAATTTGCGAATCAGATCTCTAAATTGGAAATAGTCTTAAAAAGTCGTTTTAAAGGACTTTTCAACGATAATCCACACGATGGGGTTGATGATGAAAAAAAAAAATCACCCCCACTTTACATGTAGGGGAACTAACCTAATAAAAGGACTTTTTTCCAATTTATATGGGGCCAAGTTCGAAGTAAAGGCTATAACTTGAAGTTACTACTCTGTAAAAAAGAATGCGTGATCGTACATAAAAAAAATATACGAGTCGACTTGATAACCTCCTCTCTTTAATTTCGTCGGTTGAAAACTACTGCCGAATCTGTAACGGAATAAAATTATACCTAACGGAACTTATGTTAACATAACGTCAACATAGATTTACAGGTTTAATTTAGTTCTTGCCTAGTAAAACAATATTTTGACTCTTTCCGTTCGCGACTTCGTCACAGTAACTTAAGTGTCGCGCAAATTTCTTCATTTTTTAAAGGGTAATAAGTAAAAGGATTAGTTTTTATGTAGATATATTAAAAATGTAGCAGTGAAATACTAAAATAAAGTATATAGTCTAGTGTTAGTAAAATTAACTTCAAATATGAACATAAACACAAACAGTTACAAAAAGCTTTATTGAAACTGATTGAAACTCTTTTGATACGTATCTTAAATGTTATCTTTTTAAGCATTTAACTGCTAGTTGTTAAATCTAAAGTAAATTTTACTAGAAAAAAATCCACGAGGACCAGGCAGCAGACGAGACTCGAACCCGCACCCTCCGCTATCCGTCCGGATGCACTGACCATTATGCTACCGCGGCTCTAATTTTCGCTATTATATGTTATATATATTATGTTATTTCCTACAATAGTTTTGTTTTATTTATTTTTTATTATTATCTGTAACTGTAGAAATATTTTCAAAAAATTACTTTATTTTTGTAACAGCTTACAATATCTACAATAAAATTTATTTTTTAGATTCCCGTGTTTGGTAATATTGAGCTGAGTAATTAGAAGTAATGAGCAGGAGGACAATTATAAAAAAAAAACCTCAGAAACTGAACTGCCTTAAAAATAACGAAAACATCAGCTTCGCGCTATTTGCTTTTCGATTCGACCACGGAGGACTCCTATATAAAAGTTAAAAGGTCACTTTTATTTTATTGAATCTCACTGTACATTTTTATGCCCGCAGCAAAGTGAAACGACTTTGCGGAGATATAACATACTACACTACGTTTTTGAGCATTGTCATACAATAATGGTTTTAGAATTAGCTCATTTCCTCGAGTGGACACTTGTAGTTAGTGGTTACATAACATACACACATTACAATATACAGTTACAAGACTGGATGGTAATCGGAGCTGATCTACAATGCTATCGGGTTAGGTACAGTGTTAACTAAATGAACCGTATCACTTTTAGCTTTACGACGACCTTAAATACTTGAAACAAACGTAAGCGCAGTTTGATTATGCTATCATTTACTTGTGGTTACTGAATGCACCATCAGTGCCAACAGTGCGATGTGGTCGATTTGTGGTCGATTGGTAACGTAAAGCTTCGGCCAGGAATAGAAACAAGTAGAATGAACATGAATAAACCGCAGACCACCCGTTCGTCTGTTCTAATACTAGCCAATCTTTTATATTTCCTGCTTGACATATTTGATGCAAATATATTAAAAGCTAAATACTTATAGGCTTATTAGAAGCAAAAGCAAGAAGCATTTAGGGATATGTTTTGTAAAATATCCTCCTCTCTAGTATTTGCGTTTCATTGTACCTATTGGTGAAGAACATCCACATTTAGCCTGTGTCAAATCACTATAAACTATGAATTCGCATTGGACTGTTAAAATTATGCCTGCCACAATAGTGAGGACGGTCAAGGGCCTGTAGTCCTACCGGTTTGTCCTACTGGTGGGATCACTTTAAAGTACTATTGGTCCTACTAGACTAGGGCGGTTAATATGGTATTGATAAATAATAAAAATATGCACTCGCGTACCTACTCCCGAGAAAATCCCAAGAAAAAACATAATCTATAAATTGACTTCGGAGATGTGGAATAGAACTTTTCGAAGTATCATCGAATAGAATTCCTTACCACTCATTATTTTCGTCATATTTAACGCTTTAAAAGAGAACGACAAAGACGTAAATTTATACATTGGGTGATAATTTAATAATATGAATGCTATGGTGCTGTATCTTTTTTTTTCTTTTTTTTTAACGATGAAAAATTCCTTGACCCTTGAGGCCCTCCCTTGAGGACACGGTGTGTGTGGGACTCACCCGGCGCGGGATACAGCGCCGCGCGCCGGTCCTACCCACTAAAACTCACCGGTATAATGCGATTCAACTAAGAATAGGACGACTGGGCGCCATATTTTGACGTCATAGCTGTCAATTCAAACCAAATAGGTAGAGTGAGCAAAAAAAATTATATTTAATAAAACCTATTTACGTAAATTAAGTGAGAAAAAGCATCAAATTTTTAAATAAAATTAATTTACTAAGATTGAGAGAAAAAACAACCGATTTTTAATAATATTTCTTTATTAAGACTGTGTGAGAAAAAACTTTAATCAGAATCTAGCTCTTCAATTCCGCTCATCTCTGCATTACCGCCGGAGTAGTTATGAATAATCATGCAGGTCACATACGAACATGCATCCTATATTGACCGATTGATTTATTAAGACATAGAGACCTTACCAGCAGGGTCAAGGCTACAGATGGGTCTCAATTTTAGCAAATATGTGTGAAGTTAAATCAAGTCGTTACCTATATAGGTATCTAATGCATGTAAATTTTATAGTTAAGTATTACTTATTCAAAAAGTCATTTTTTGCTTACATTCTTTTTAATAGTTTAGAATTAAATATAAAATTCGTCGACTATCTAAACTTGGCAGTGGCTGCATTGTCATGTCAACGTCCGGCTCTAAGATTTTAATAAACACAAATACAGTGTCATATTCTAGTCGCATAATTTGATATACCTACATAATTCTCAGAAACCAAAAATATAGTCTCCAGAGTTTAACTTCAAATGTTGTTAATCATCCTATATACAATACCAATCAATGACGTTAATGTCGCAGATCAAGGAAAGCAATAATTCCCGTATGTTGTTTTGGACACTGATGGCAACTGCTTTAGATCGCTTAATAAAATAATTATGCAATCACCAAAGCAAAGTTTATAATGTTTAAATTAAACTAAAGGCGCAGAATAAAATTTGCATGGCGTTAGATACAGCACCATCCCGGGGGCGTCCCGGTGAAATGGCGCACACAGAGGTGCGCCGATCCCGAGACGCTCCCACATGGGCGTAGGAGGGTATAATGCGATTCAAATAAGAATAGGAAAGCCAATGACCTCCATCTGTCAAACGTCGCTTTTAAAGTACAGTTCGCAAAAAAATCTCGGAACACTTTATTAGCACTCAGCCAATTCTAGAATAAAAATCAAACATTTTTAAAGAAACATTAACAAATATTGATAATTAATGTTGGTTGATATTTTTTTTCATTTATTGAGCTTTGGCTATGAATGGATGATAACCTAAATCGTCAACCGAATGTCACTTTATGATGCGTTCAGAAACTCGATTTAAAACTTTCGTTTAAGTTCTTACGTTCTTTAAGTCTTACGTTCGTCAAGGAACTTACGTTCGTCAAGGTACTTAATAATTCCCGCGATATTCATTCCCTTACTGAAGTGACAAGACTGCGGTATATGCCGTCTTATAATCCTAACTAAAAAGTGTGAAATAAAAACGATATATTTAAAAAATCAAAAAAACCCGACTGCTAAAATATTACTTCAAATAAAAACTGAAAATAAAAAAAACAAGTCCAGTAATCTATAATTCTGTTAAGTAAGGAACAAAGCAGTCGGGTTTTTTGATTTATTAAATTTATCGTTTTTTTATAGTATCTTTTAATTTATTTATGGTTAAATCATGCCTATTGCTTGCGACTATATTGTATAAGTAAACACAAAGACCTTTAATTAAAATATTGATTTTGTGTCATGTAAGTGAACTTTGTATTCTGTTTTGAGGAATAAATGTCTTTAACCATTTTATGAGTCCGATATGTTCTTTACTCAGTATAATTGTCACATTCTTTACATTGCAACAAATTACTGTTTAGTTTGTTTTAATACAAAAACATGAGATAAATAAATGTCAAATATTTACTTTTATCACTGGAGAAACAAAAAAAGAATTCAGTTTACCGAGTCTTTCCATTCTACACATTGACTTGTTGTGTATACTTACTTACATTTACATTTCGTAAATTGTATCAACATGACGATAGTCGTTTTTATCTTTTTGAATACACAATACAATGTATGCAGATGTGTTCGTTATGATCTGGAGACATAGAGACGTGTTCCTTGCAAGGGATTAATTTATTTACTAAAGCAAACACAATAAGATTTGTAAGGGTATACAATACAGATATCATTCCAGAGGTAGGGAAAACTTCTTGCTGCGATTAGATGTCTGCTATTTCGCTGGGGACGCTTGTCTTGCGATGTACAATGTCATACAATCATAAATCAAACTAACAAGTAAGTATAATACTGATTTTTAACACAAGTAACCGTAACCGTAAAATACGAACGGCAGTTATCGATTCAAATTATAATTATTAAGTATTTTAAAACTAAACTAAACCTCCTGTAAGGTGAAGGTTACCTCCTCAGACGGGCACTCCAATTCGGAAAACGTCGCTGGTGGAGTGGTCTAGAGGCTCCAAACGGAGAGGATACTCCCCCCGTAGGGAGAAGATGCCATCCGCCTGGAATACCTCTAGAGGCACTCGGGTTCTCGCCGTCCCAAAACCCGGTAACGTTGTAAAGGTCAACTGCGACCAACAGCATACACACAAAAAAAATCTCTTGTAAATCTCTATTGTGATATGGAATTAATTTTTTTTTTCTACTCTACGGCGAGTAGTGTTCAGGCTCACAAGCTAAAGAATGTATGATTATGTTATGTATGACTGTTAGCATGCCTTAATTAATTATATGTGACTCGAGTTGATCATTTTTCAGAGGTATCAGCGTTTTTTTCAAATGGAACCACTGACTTACCCAGACCCAGAGGTAAAAGTATCAAAAACATATACAACGCCTTATTTTGCTGGACACTTTTGAGATTGAGAGGCAGTAGATAAATCCAGGTAATATGCAGTGCATAGCTTTACACTGTCAGTACTTACTCGTCGGTACCTACATAAGCCGTGTAGTTATCTTCCTGTTCCCAACTTTATGAACCGTGAAGTAAAATAAACTATTGTCTGTGAGTAGCTTATCATACGGATCGCTGTAATAATGTCCTCAACCATCGTACACATCTATAACCGACGAAGGTTACCTTCCACTGCATCTTTTTCTTTGTCTTTACCTTATCAACTGAAAGACTATCAAAGGACATTGTTCAGCGTCCATACATAGTTAGCCTAAGAACCAACAGTCATGAAGTATTATTTTCTAGGTTCAAAATCGTAAGTAAATGACTGTAAAAACAAAGATTATTGACGGACACTTCTGAGAACTTAAATTATTAGGAAAACTGATTTTTTTTGAGGTTATGTTTAATGTTCAATGAAACATAGGTCAACCTATGAATTTAGTATAAACTCAGTATGAAGTGAATTAATATTACAACTAACTCATTTTATTCGGTGCGATTTCAAAGAATAACTATTAGGAAAAACTTGGTTAGGTAGGAATCATGAATAAAATAAAAACTGTAGTTTTGCTTCTTATTTATTGACTATTTTTCACATAATTGTATCATATTGTTTATTGTATTTATTTATATATCACATGTGGGTATATTGTGTAAATATGCAGCGTGAATGTGTATCAGGTGTTCTTGAATAATCTGGCAGTATGATCCTCTCAGGATGTTGTGGCACAGGTTCACTAGCACTTGGTAATAAGGGCTCTGCTCTTTTGTAACATCGATGGCATATTAGATAGCCGAAATAGTTAAATTAAAGGAAAAACAATCGCAAATAAACACACACAACAGGTAATCTGAAACGAGAATGCACTTTCCGGTATATTATACTACTCTTTGGAATGCACGAATGCCTCAGATTACTACGAATGCAAACTGCATGCACCACAACCACAGAGTAACGAGTTTTATGCCGGCCCTTCACTCGACAAAGTTTGTCCTTGTCATGCTTAATAAGGAATAAAAAGGACAGACTGATGTCAGGTTTCTAAATAGCAAATACGAATAGCCAAGTAAAGTGCCGGCATTAGGAAGAAAGAGTGTTTTGTTTGCAGCGCTGCCATAGATTATACACATAAAATGGTATTTATTGTCTCAGTTTATTTTTTAACTTTTTAATATAGCTTACTTAACTGGAAGTGTCCGTCACAATCTAAATACTGATAATTATCGCAAAAAATATACTAAGAATTGTCATAAATGCCAAATTGGTGTTGGTTCTTAGGCCAATTTTAACATTGTCCTTTAAATATATTCTTTTGTAGTGTAAAGTGCAACAAAATAGCCCATCGCACCAGAAAATGGTGAAGTTCTGTTGAGAAGGTGATTGAAGCTCGGCGACCTGAGCTTATTCCCCTACCACGTGGAAGCCTATAATCCTTACCCACTGAAAAATACTAACACCCCAAAAAGGAATAGTGTATAATATAGGAATATTTTGCTAAACTCTACACATACAGTACAGGTACAGTGGAGTTTATTTCCTGAGACGAGCGCTCCAATTCGAGAAGCTATGTACTACCACTTTTAAGAATGTGTAAATAGAATAGAAACCAGTGGGGTATTGTTTTAAGTTAAAGTTATTCGATGAGGTTGCTAATATTCTTGATCAGTGTGATTTTTTTTTAATAATTAACTACTATTTTTTTTTCGTTATTGCAATCTTTTTTCTAGATAATGTTGTGTAAATTGGATGATGATGGATTTTCAAAACAAGCTTATTATCTATAGTAATAGTAACACTAATGATAGCTTTAACATAAAAAAGCTATTATGTTTTTTGAGAGAATATTACAAACGGCTTACTCACAATGGAAAGTGAATTGGAGTCTATAGCATTGTCTTAATACTAACAATGAATGAAACTTAGTTTCAAACTCTTACTTTAATGATAGGAATGTTTATTTGTTTTTCAACCGACGAAAAAACGGAGGTTCTCAAGACGACGCGTATATTTTTTATGTATATTTATTGTTTACATTTGTTATTTTATGCATAACTTTTAACAGAGTATTTTGATAATTCTTTTGTTATTGAAAAGGGTATACTCGAAGTTGGTCCCATATAAATTTAAAAAAAATTCAACCCTAAGGGCGGGGAAACAAGGGATTTATTATCCACTCACTGATTGTAATGTATGATCTCGCATAACTTTTTACAGAATAGTTGGATTTTAAAGATTTTTTTTTATCGAATTGGGTATGCTTAGAAATTTATCCTTCATTTGGAATCAAAAATCCTACATTAGATTATATGTTAGGTTGGTTTTAGGTTCACTCATAGACCCTAGATGATTGTTCACTCACAGATTTTGATGCTGAGTTGTATATATCATTATAAATATAGCCACAAAAATATAAAATAAAAACTTTTTAACATAAAAATTTAACCGCCGGAAAAACTGAAAAGCAAAAATAATAAACCTTTTTAATAATCTTTTTTTATCTTTAGCCAAATAAATGTTTGAAGTCGGTGCCATGCCAACCCAAGTAGTAAATGGGGACTCAGATCTATCAGACATTCATGGCACTGACTCCAGACCTCTCATGATGGTCCTGTGAGAACTACACTACTCCAAATATTAATTTAGCTCAAGATAAAAAAAGATTATTATTTTTTGCTTTTCAGTTTTTTCGGCGCGGTTTAGTGTTTATGTTATAAAGGTTTTATACGGCTAATTTATCTTACTTGGACTTGTTCCGAGTTTAAGTTGGTTTTTGAAGAGCTTAATCAAGTTATCTTCCACTGCATTATAGTTAATGTTGTGTGACTTGGCCGTTGAAGGGTACACAAGGGTACAAAACCAGGTGCTACATGACACCATTGCACCAATCTGTCGCCAGAACCGCTACCCATTGACGATGGAAAATTGCCACTTGGAAAACGTTGAATAAACAGTCAATTGTAGGCTTCATAAAGTTGCGTTTACACGTAATGTTGCATGTTTGAATGCATCGGTGTAATGGTGTCATGTAGCACTTGGTTTTGTACCCTTGTGTACCCTTCAACGGCCAAGTCACAGAACATTAACTATAATAATAAAGAAATCGCAGTAAGGAACCTTAGACTTGGCACGACTTTGTCTAGATTTCATTACTTTTTAGAGATAAGCAGCTCCATCAAGACTTAGCTAGTTTTTTATAAAATGTTTTTGTGGGATTTCACTTCTTTTTGGAGAAACGAGGGCATATTGATTTATTTTATTAGATTTTCTTATTTGACATATTTTTTTTCTATTTAGGAGTAGTCTTTTTATTATTACAAATCTCTCTTTTCTTTTTTTCCTGTTCTGATTCTTGAACAGTAGTTCCAGTTTTTCGTATTGCCCATTCGCGTTCTTTATTTATTCTTTTAGACGGTTCAATTTCTGAAAGATTGGCGCCGTATTTACGCCTAAGCCGGTTGTGTTCGGAGATCGCTGAAGCTTGAGCTTTTATAGTCTTGAAGGCAACATTTATGAGGTGCACCCCATGAAGATTGGTTATTCGTGAAAGCGCCACGTAGGCTTGGCCACAAGAGAATATGGAGGTGCCAATGTCCATGAGGGCATTTTTTAGACTTAGACCTTGGTATCACCGCCACTCTTAGTCCAATGCATTATATTTTGACCAAATTTTGAGCGAAATTAATATTTTAGTGTAATTTGGGTATTTAATTTGTGTAATGTTCGAGTAAAATAAAGTTAATTGTTCGACTATTTTTTCTTGTAAACTCGTAAGTATAAGTACAATAGCCAGTCTAGTGTTATCCAGAGTTTTCCTTTCATTTAATTTATATGCGCATTAAAAGCAGAAGGGGAGGCATTCGTCCAGCAGTGGGACGCTATAGGCTAGATTAAATTAAAAGATGTGTACCACTACGCTAGATTTTTGCAATGACAGTCAATTTTTTTGTGTACCAATAGTAGAAAGGAATTACCATATCTCTAATACAGCTGAGAGCAGCTGAAGGTTCTTCATCAGATACTTCAGACCTATGATTTTTGACATCAAATGAAGCAGCCCACCAAGTTGAATATTTTTTGTAAAGGCGGTATGTCGATCTCTTCAAATAGTTTGGTTGGGCTCTTGTGTTTTCTAATCAGGGTCATCAGGTACTCCAGATCTTCGATTATCCTAGTTTTTATAGTTTTTCTTCTATGTGGCCATTAAACCCTAACTCTGTACCAAATTTCAGCTCTCTGAGTTTATGGGAAGTACTAGTTCTATTCTGATGATCATGAGTGACTGAGTGTCGTAAATGCGAAACGCTATTTTATTATGATTTCGCTTTACTTCGGAACTAAATGACATACAGACTTGAAATTTTGGATTTTAAGTATGTTATTATAGCTTACTGGATGACGAAAATTTCAGCGTTCTAGTCTTATCCAGAGGTTTTCAAATAGGGACCTGAAAATGCGACGAAATGGTTCCAGTAAAGGATGGTACTGCAGTGTTTGCTTCGCGCTCGACTTGGTGGGGGCACTGCCGTGCCCCCAGATTGTGGTCGAATACTAGGGTAACGGATAGAGTACATATATTGTATATATATAAGTATCTTTATATATATAATTCTTCTGTGAGTGTGTATGTCACTGAACTTCTCTTAAACGACTGGACCGATTTTGATGAAATTTTTTGTGTGTGTTCAAGGGGATCTGAGAATGGTTTAGATTCACAATTTTGTCCGCCGGACAACCCCTATTTTTTTAGGGCGGTACGAAGTTCGCTGGGTCAGCTAGTCTTTATATATATAATTCTTCTGTGAGTGTGTATGTCACTGAACTTCTCTTAAACGACTGGACCGATTTTAATGAAATTTTTTGTGTGTGTTCAAGGGGATCTGAGAATGGTTTAGATTCACAATTTTGTCCGCTGGACAACCCCTATTTTTTTAGGGCGGTACGAAGTTCGCTGGATCAGCTAGTTATATATAAAATTCTCGTGTCACAATGTTAGTAACCATACTCCTCCGAAACGGCCTGACCGATTTTTATGAAATTTTATATGCATATTCCGTGGGTCTGAGAATCGGCTACTATCTATTTTTCATATCCTTATGTGATAAATGTTGTGCACCTGTAACGTGGTGTTCTGAAACCTACAATGCGCCTTCGCGCCAAAATACAAACTATTGGGTATTGTAACGTAGTGTTCTCATATGGGTTAGGAGGAATGTTATCCCAGGAAATTGATAGAACACTACATTACACACCCCTAAATTTTTTTTTGGACAATATTTATTATTTTATGATGAGTAGTAGTAGTAGTATTAAAAAACACATACAACCCTAAATTTTCTCTTCTACCGCCTGCCTCAATTTTTATGGCGGTACGAAGTCCGCTGGGTCAGCTAGTATTTATATAGAAATACATATTGAACATCCATGAATTGAGTATAAATGCTCGTATTCATCACACAAACATCTGCCCCCACCGGTATTCGAACCCGGGACCTCTCGAGTCGGCGTCACCATGGAACCCGGCGTATAAACCACTCGGCCAAGGCGGTCTTCGATAATAATTATAAGCTCAGCATTCGACGGTTTGTTGCAAACTAACGAGCGAATTAATGTAAAGTTTCATTAGGCATTGAAGCGAGATGAGGAAGTCAACGCGAAATATAAAGAAATGTAACAACTAAAGGTTTGATCGTCGCAGCCATTACGTCGAACTCAGCATTGAGCATTTACAGAAAGGTTACGTTAAGTAACATTACTTACATGGGAATGCATTAATCTGTTCAGACTTTCTATAGTAACATGCGTGAGAACATAAAATTGCATGTATAGGTTTGATGATGTTCAAGTTAGATTAGATGCTCTAATTTATATCTACATACATTCACTGCCTACCACGTGCACTTAGGGCCGTAGCACATTACACAGATCAATATGACAAACTCATCTAAACATACATTATGTTTAATGAGACACGAAAGAGTCAGTTCCCGTAGCATAACCACTGCAAGACGATAATATGATACAGGAATTTATCAACATTTAATTTAGTCAAATTTAATGTTGATAAATTCCTGCGTTTTAACTGCTAATTTTAAAATATTTTTTTAAATTATTATATCGGTAATAATAATAAGGATTTACCGGTTTAGGCTAACAAACAGATAGAGAATTTTTGCATTTATATCATTATTTTTGATTTTACACAGGAACCCGTTAAAAATATGATTAAATAAACAGTGAGTAGTATTCGAAGTAGAGTTTGAGTTGCTGTTGAGTTGCTATAATGTGTTGTGTGCCTTTACAGTGCCACAATTCACGTCGCAGGTGTCGGTAGGCGTCGAATTTCAAAACAACTGACTATTAAGTGCATGTGCAATGCGGAAGCGGTCCTTGCTAGCAGTGTTGCCGACTCTACGTCTTTTTACGTAGATCTACGTATTTTAGGCCTTTTCCGGAAACCTACTAACTTCAGTCCCAGAATCTACGTATTTTCTTAATTTTTTTCAAATTTGTAAAATAACTTAATTCACTAGAATAAAGAAGAATATTTTCCGTTACTTTACTTAAAAACTATACAAATGTTTATTTCTTATAAAGATGTATCTTACACTCTCGTATCTTGTAGAAAAGGTTCCCGTTATTGGTTTTGTTGACTAAATTAATGCTGGACGCAGGATTTGTGAAAGCAGAAACGACAAAACTCTTTGACTTAGTAAGTACATTCGTAACATTAAAAATTGTATTTTTAAACTTTTAATATTATCAATGAGTACCTACTCACATCGAATTGATCTTTGCAAAAAGAAATGACTTTCAGTCGATAAAGTTACAGGATTTAGCAAGTTTTAAACATACGTTCATGTGTAAGTATGTTTATTTCTCTTGGCAATTTAAACCACAACTTTTCTAGTCTTTTACCAAGTGTATCATGATAACTACTATATTTTTCATGTGATCTATTAGAAATCATGGTTTTATAATATTAACTTAGAAAATTTATTTCCTACGTGCTTGCGAGTGTTTGTTTTCAAATGTTTTGATGTCATAGCATAGATAAGTCTATAGACTAAATAGCGTTTTTGTATAATACATTTATTTTTCCATCTGATAGAACGATTATTAACAATTTAAAACATAATTCCAAAAAGTGTCAACTAGCCCATTTAACAACAATTTATCCTTGTTATTCTCTATACAAAATTTAGAGCACTTAATTTAAATTAAGAGCACCATCCAGAATCGACACCCACCAGTGTCTGTGTCTGATGGTAAATGTCTACCACAGCATGGTAAATGCTTCCAATGCAGCGACTTCTCCAAGAACTCTTTGTTCTATCTCCCGTTCTTAAACAAATTGTATAACAAAATACTCATTTTATTCGGTTTCACCTAACTTCTTCATTTCACTCAGAAAAAAGTACGTAGATCTACGTACTTTTCATATCCAAAATTTACTAATTCTACGTAATTTTCTCATCGGGCCTACGCCTTTTTCAAAATCCGAGTTGGCAACACTGCTTGCTAGGCTGACATTTTGCTTGAATTCCTTGTACCTGTAACAGTCGTATGCGAGTACTTTATAATGTACGTGTAAGGTGGCACCATGATTTTAAAATAAAAGTTTTCTGTTATATTACACACTGTAAGTTTTTACAGCTGTAATTACCTTTTTTTAATCAGTATGAAATATAAATAACATAGTATAATCATCAGCCAAATTATGTCTCCGTATGATGAGTTAATTCCACAAGTCTTCAGCAGGACAGGTCGGATTCCACATAGGGAATACCTGAACCCCAAAAGTTGGGATATTAATAAACTGATGATTGATACTTGAGAATTTTGCCATATGATGACTTTGCGATGATTTTACGTGACCCCTTACTGAGTACACAATGTTTGTTTCACTTCGTTGACCTCCTGCTTCTCCTTAACGTGTCATGATAGGTACTTAGGGAATGCTCTCATACCGAAATATCTTTGAGTTGTGATTTAAATAAAACGTAGTTTCTAGTATAATTACCACAAACACCCTTTCTATGATGCTACAAACCCCGGTAACAAAGGATAAAAACAATAATATAAAAGTATAAGACCATTGACTTTATTAGTTGTGATGTTATGAGAGGGTAATCAGAAATGTAAAAGGAACCGAATTTTCACTTAGCAAAAAAAACCAGGTCATACTGAAATATAAAACTACCAATTTTACTTTAGATTTAAACATCTAGCAGTTGAAAGTCTCGGGCTTACCATAGTCACGAGTTTGTAATACCATCCGCTCGAAAGTCATACAACGTTTTTCAACACATTTGTGATAGGTACTGTTTACCTATCTATTTCTATTATCACCTAACAATCCCCCACTATGAAAAGTTATTTATTTGTTTGACATTGAGGGTTAGTTACAATGCGAAGAGATGGCGCTGCCTTGCAGCTTACGAAATACTAGAGGAAATTTGACACGGCCATTAGGGCCGCGGTACATAATAGTCAGTGCATCCACCCGGATAGTGGAGGGTGAGGGTTCGAGTCCCGTCTGTTGTATGGTCCACGTGGAATGTTTTATAGTAAAATCTTTACATTTTTAACATTTAGCATATAAATGCTTAAAAAAATAGCAATAAACTCAATATGAAAAACAACCTTGCCAAAATTGACTAATTATTGTGTACAATTATCGACCCTAATATGTCTCCAGTCTCCAGGTACTTTTACATAATTATATATTGGTGGTCATATTGGTTGATAAATTAAAATGACAATAATTACCATGCCAGCAGTCATGAATCAATCAAATCAAATCAAAAATATATTTATTTTCCATCACAACAGAGATTCATGAATAATGGGTTGTTTCGAAAATGTATGCCATTTTTCTTCAATTTCATATTCATATTTAAATAAATTAATGCAAAATTCACCCGAGTAGTGTTGCATACTCTAGCAATTACTTAACGGTGAATACTAGATTGTACCGTTCGCTACAACTCAAATGTTCACGAGTTGCTTTAAATTAAAACAGCCTGACTATTACCCAAGAAGAAAAGACTTGCGCAGTCAGTCCTCATCCTAATTAAAGTACCTATCTTATAACTAGCACTAGCCATCCTCACGGATGTAAATTATTAATATGAGCTAATGAGACGGAGAGATAAATCGACTGCCTATCGGATAAGTAAATTTAATTTCAATAACGTCGATTCGGAAAAAGAACCCGCACCCTTCGCTATCCGGGCGGACACACTAACCAAGTAAGCTACCGTGACCTTAATGGCCGTGTCGAATTACATCTAGTATATCTTAGGATGCAAGGCAGCGCCATCTCTTCGCATTGTAGGTGACCCACAATGTCTAGTTCCCGTAGCATAAGCACCACAATTTATAGTTTTTTTATCGCGTTTAACTTTACAGTAATTTGACAATTTAGCGTGATAAAAACGCGTTAAATATCATATCGCGGTGCTCATGCCAGGGGGGCATGGGTATTTCAAAAGAGTCTTGAGCTGGCCTTCTAGATCAGAGTGGATAGTTATCACACATCATCGGAAACAGCTGCGGTTTTTATCTAGTGCTCGTCCCCTCTGCATGGAAGCGCTCTGTGCCAGTACGTTGTATTTTGTATAGCATCGTGCGGTTTTTGTCTACAAATCAAGTTAAGCTGCATTGAATGTTAAAACCATAGCAAAAAAGTACAAAATAAAAGCTATTATTATGTTATTTGCTTGGTTAATAATATGCAATCGCACTCGAACTTTTCGGTAGATTTCTTTTCTGTATTTCAATGAATATTACAAGGTAATACACTTGATTTATTAATTTAACGATGTATTGGCATGTTATTTGAAGCATCGTGCCATGATTGTATACGTTCCCAATTTAAATTTTAAACTGCATAAAGCGAAAAGTAATTTAATTGTTCATTAGGTAGCGTTATTGTTTTTTAGTCTGATTATTATTGTTCAAATAAATAGAAATAATGCAAAGAATTTGACTAAGGCTATTGTAGTGTTTTCTGTTTCGTTTTCCTAAACTGCATAAGTTTGGCGTAGCTTCGTAGGCATCAACCATGACTATCTCGATACTGTTTACACGGACTGGCGGTCCGGTACTTTTTGCTGTTAACTCTGTGGTGAAGAAGTGGAACTTTTAATAAGATTCTTAAGATTAGGATTCATGCTCCAGTTCGACATTTAAATATCTTTCTGTGCTTTGGCTGACGGAAAAAATTCAACGATTGAAGACAGCAACGATCACAGCAAATGCCAAGTAAAAATTTTATATTTTTAATTGTACATATATAAATAGGGATGAAGGGATGACTTATAAGCTAAACTGGAAGCAGAATAAAAACATAGAATACGCTAACTTTCGAGTGTGGCTGGCAATATGTTATCAAGGGACAGACTTTATTTGGTATACTGCAGGCTATAGGCTGATTATTTATGTACTTATCAAGTTATCACTATTGTTTTCAAACAACATCTTAGGCCCAACCTATAGCAAAGGGGTGACTGACGTTGAGGTGTGGATTTGGAAGTGATGATTAATAATAAGTGGAACTTATTATTACATCGCCACCATTTTTTTCGTTAATCTTTAGCATGTCGCATTACATTTTTAATAATAAAAAATCAGAGGTTAGAAATAAGTATCGATGGTTAATGGTAGTTCCTTGCTGTATTGGGTCGGTTTCGTTTTCGAGAATATTTTATATTTTTTTTTGTTTGGAACGCCTCAGAGCGAGGTAACGCCGCATGAGTCATGTTTTTTCGTGCGTGCAGCTGGCTCCATCGAATTATTGACGTTGTCACGTCAAAAGCCTTTTTTTGATAAATGACAAGGACAAGGACGTATAAAAAAGCCTTTTTTTATTCGTCCATGTGTCCAGCTGTAACTTTAATGCTCTGTTAAGCGAAGGGATATTTTTTTTATACTGCTATAGCTGATAGGACTGCACATGATGGGATCAATTCTATGGGCGTGAGTTCCTTATTATCTGTACCTTTTACTGATTATTATACTGAAATACGGAAGGATATTTATCAATTGTGGAATAAATTGTGGAAACAAGATCAACAAAATAAAGGCAAATGGTATGGAAGCATACAAGAGAAGATACCTTCTAAGCCATGGTATGCAACGCTGAAAATAGCCAGCCGTGACTTTATCACCACAAAACACCAGCTCATTTGGAAAAACTGAAGATAATATCTGATAGTATGTGCCAGTATTGTAATACTGCTACCGGTGACATATATCATTTGATATTTCAATGCTGTCAATTTAGTATTCAACGGCTTTAATTAGCAAGCGAACTCTGTGAAATAAGTGAAAATGTAAATAATGTCTCCCGCCGCCTAGAAGACTACTTGAAAAATCCCAAGAATTTTCCTATACTATTCAAATATGTGAAAGCCACTATAATAAACATTTAGGTAAAGAATCGGGAATAGACGAAGACGTGGCTTAAAGGAACAGCATCCAAGCCATAAAATTATTAAAAAAAAAAAATACACATTGCACGTTGTGACAACGTAGAAAAAAAAACAAAAGAACGTAAGTAATTTTTAGTTGTTGCAAACGAAATCGTCATTTTTTTAGGTGTTACATTTTTTCTTTGCGTAAATGAACTTATTGGATATTATTTAGAAACGAATTTACTTTTTGTGCTTTCTGTTGTATCACTCTTTAAAGATCCTAAATTGTTGAATATGCAGAACATACGTGAAGCTTGAAAGTAATGCAATAAATAAATAAATACGCCCAAGAAAATATGTAAAAAATACGACTGATGAAAATGCAATTTTTTCGCCGAAATAAACTAATATTATTGTATGTTGTATAACTGTGTTCTAGTTATTGGAAAAAATATCATCATCATCAGCCTGTTTATGTCCCCGCTGGGGCAGAGGCCTTCCCTATAGATGTAATGATAATAATGAATAAGATTGGGCCATGACCCACCACGCGGGCCCAGTGCGGTTTGGTGGGTGCTAACGACTACAGATGCAGCCGGGACCAACGGCTTAACGTGCATTCCGAAGCATGAAGGAGCTCGAGATAGTAAATTTTTGGTCACCCATCCAAAGGCCGACCACTGCGAAAATTGCTTAACTTCAGCGATTTCAGCCGAACGCGCTAACCACTTGCGCCATCGATATATCAACGTATTTATAAGGTAAGAATCACTAAAATATAATACAATCCAACGTGGAAAATCATCTAGCTAAAATCTTTGTTATCCAACTTTTTCTGGTTCCTTGTTGCATATCCCTTATAAAATTATGCGCCTTCTACTGTGCGTTCCTTCTATAAAGTTTTCATATGACTCATACGAGTATACACGAACAATCCAACAAAAAATAACATTGCAGTTCTTATGTTTTCTACTTTTCGAGAAACTTATGGTGAGAAGTCGTTTGGAAAGAAAATGTGCCCTGAAGTAGGTATCTAGTTCATATTTTTTTTTGTGTTATTTCGATAAACGATGAACTGATTTCGCTGAATTTTTGACTGAAATTAAGTTGCTGAGATGCTTAATCTAACAAATTAATGATATTCGATATATTATTTTAACCTTTTGCAACTTTGCTTTTGTATTTAGGCGCCCACACAATAAACAGCTGACAATGATACGTTGCATCTTGCATTGCGTTGATAACCACATTTAAACTATGGATAACCACATTTAAAATGAAAAAATTAACCCCAAAACTACTGTTCCTGTCTTATGAGATGATCATTTTCATTATCATTTTAAAAAAAAATTGGTTGTTCGCTAGCTTAAAGAATGTGTTTCTATATTTCATAGTTTTTTTTGTTAACGAATGACGAGACTAAAGGAAACACTTTAACAAAGAGAACACTGTCGGTTTATGGTATTCAGTGCAGCCAGCATGGCTTGCGATCTTATCACTAGTGGTGATAAACATTACTGCTCTTGTGCTAATGCTAATAAGGGCTAAAATCCATGTCAACATTTACGGCGATATGTACCTGTACTATAATAACAACTTCGTCCTTTCGCACGTAACGTATCGCTTCATGGATTCTGCTTTTGCGTCAAATGTACGTCTATGACTGACACACGGATTTTTAAAGTAACCTTGTTCAAAAATGGCAACAACAGATTTCTGTTCTGACCACGAAAGCATATTACTGAGCCTTCACCGTCCTTCTGTCCGTCCGCGTTTCAATTGCTGCTATAACAACAAAGATTAATAAGAATACCACCTACCTAGAACCTGTTTAAGAATTCTAAGAAAATCAAACAAGAAACTAGATTATAGCGTATTTGTTTTACTATAACAATCACAGTATTTAAAATATTAAATCTTGTAGGTACATAGTACGACGAACTCCGTAGCCGAGTAGTTTGTACGCCGGGTTTCAAGGTGTCGCCTACTCAGGAAGTACCGGGTTCGAATCCCGGTGAGGGCAGATGTTTGTGTGATGTATACGAGCATTTGTACTCCAGTTATTGATGTTTAGTATGTATTTCTATATAAATATACTTATATATGTACAGTATATTTATTTTATCCGTTGTCCTAGTATCCCATAACACAAGCCCATCAGTGCTTTCTTTGGGGATAGGCTAATTGGTGTGTGTTAGAAATATTTATTTATACTAATTGTACGTAACTCTTCCTGTCCCCTTATTAATAATAAACAGGCCAAGTGCGAGTCGGACTCCCACACTGAGGTTTCTGTATAAACCTGTAGGTATATTTACGGTTTTTGCATTTGTATCTTTGTTTGTGCTTTAGGACGTGGTTTCGTACCAAATTTCAAGATTCTGAGTTCACGGCGAGTCCCTTGCGAGTTTCGAAAATTTGCGGCATAAACGGCTGTATCTTTTGACTGAGTTGACATAGAAGTTTGATTTTTCATAACTAGTCTTAGCTTATTCCTCGTTTATAAATAAGGGGGCTAGAGTTTTTTGTTTTACTCTCGCTGGCTTTTTATGCATATGCTATACCAAAGTTAAACTATTTGTCATGTTTGATGTGAGAGATATAAACTCTATAAAAATAACTGAGGTGTAAGACGGAAAAAGCGTTGTAAGAAATTATTAAAAATGATTTTTTCTATTCGGGGGAGAGAAGAAAATAGCACCAACATAAATCTACACTGTGTAGTAATGCAAATTGCGTCGCAAAATACAGAAATTCATATAATATTCGCTTATAAATACTTACGCATTTTCTTAGGTTTACAGTTCGTAACCAGGTAAATGCAGGACTAGGTCACATTACAAATAGTCTGAGTACCTACTAATAACGCTTAATAAAACTAAGCATCACTTAGCATTATTGCATATTTTGTTATCGTTACCGAACATTCAATAAGAAAATTAATTACTTGCAGTTATTTGTATTTCTTCTCATTACGATAACAGCAGTGATATTCTGTAAAAAAATAACGCGCGGATTTATATCGGAACCGCGCGGATTTATATCGGCACCGAGCTAATCCACATTGGATCCGCGCGTGAAAATTTTACAGAATAGCACTGTAGATGATTATTCTTGTTGGTGTGGTCGATAAGGATATCAAAAAAAGTTTTATCTTATTGTAATATCTTTAGTTATTTTATCTTGAGTACACAATGAGATCAAGGTTTGTAGCCGTCTTTAGTCCGCTTAAAGAGCTGGAGTATAATAAGATTTTAGATTACTAATCTCCATTATGCTTACCTTCGCATAAAGTAAATTTATTATGTCTTGTTCTTGTAATATTTGATAACTCATAGGTAATCTACGTATATAAAGTAGTTGTGGTCAAGAGAATAAAGTCCTAATAAAGAATAAAGTCTAAATAAACCTTAATAAGTTTAAACCTATAGAAAAACTTATAAAAACAACGCTTTGCGTTGCGTTAGTTACATAAATTTTAATGTTGCTCGATCTCAGTTTTTTTTATATACTTAGTATTATTTTTTAACACACACCAGTAGGGATGATGACTAATTTTTATCAGGTAGATTATCAAAAAGTATTGGACACGTATTTTTTCTTTTTTTTTCATAATATAAACATTGCAGAGATATATTGATTTGAAAAGTCGCATGACGTTACGTTTTGGTACAATTTCCACTTAAAAGTGACATCACGAACCCCTACTCCCAAACTTTGACGCGCTATAACTTTGTAATTTTTTGGTTGATTGCCCAAAGAAAAAATACGTGTCCATTATTTTTGGATCATGTAACTGACGGACTAAATAGAATTTCGTTTACTGTACCCCGTCATCACCCCTATTATTTGTTTCTTAGGCTGAGCGCAGATTAGAGTCACGACAGTTGTTAGACAATGTTGTCTTACATAGACGAGACAGCTTTACAATTAAAAAGAAACAGTTGTGTCTACCACAAGGCGCACACCAAGACGAAACTGTTTTGTCTTCGATGCGAAACACACCATTTTCATCAGTATCAGATTAGATTTCACCGATTATTTATTATATAGAAATTAAGGCACCAGTCCACAAAGTTTTACCACTAATTTCGAATGAATGTATCAATCTATCTTTGATAATCTGTCAAAATTTATGGCCCCACATATTACTTATTTTATCGTATGTATTATACTTTCTTTCAGTATCGATTATCATCCCTAATCGCTAGACAATTTTGTCGTTGGTGTGCGCCCTCGCATACATTACAAAGGGAAGCGGACAGTCGTTAGTCAGACTTGTCGCTTTGCAGTTCTTGTGTACAAAAGACTTTTTTGTCTATGAGACGTCTCGTTTCGAAAGTGCGCATCTTCATAATTTTTGTTAAGCATTAGTCTGTCTTGAGACTGTCGTGACTCTAATCTGCGCTCAGCCTTAAGGTTTTAACGCACATCACTCATTAAATAAAACAATTTTCGCGGGTTAGATGCACTGAATTGATTTATCTGACGTTTCGCAGCCTTTAATAATGTTTTTTTATTTACTTTGTCGAGCTACCTTCGATGCTAGTAAAGTTACCCAAAGTAAGCACTGTAAGGCTCAACTCACACTGGCGCAGTACATCTTCTTTATTATTCTACTATACCAGTAATATTTATTTGCTGGCAACAGTACGACAGAGACTGCCGCCCAAAAACTTAGTCCCTTTCGAAAACGTTTTTCCTTTCTTTTAAATCTAACAGAGAGTGGTCCTTAAGTACTTTAGTGAAGGTTTACATTACTTCTTTATAAAAGATCGAATTTGCATTCCTGTTACCGTTAGGTGTATATTTCCCTTGGTCCCTCAGAATACAGAACAAACTGTTTGTCAGATAAACGGTTGTTTTAATTTTAGTTTCCCAGATGACGAAGTAAGAAAGTTTCTGTGGATAAATATAATAAGAAAAGCCAGACTAGGTGAGTTTTGGAAACCTACGGAGCGAAGCCAAAATTGTTCCAGTCACTTCGAGGAGCCATATTTTTATTCCACAAAAAGTGGTTTGAAAAGATTAAAGACAGATGCTTTTCCAAATTATATTAGTTTAGCTTGTATTATTTTACTTATTAAATTATGTAGTGCAAACAACAAAATGTATTATTTCATTGTACCCCACCGTATTATCCATGGTAAAGCCATATATATTTGTTTATAATCAGGCATCATACCGTTGCCTGATTATAAACAAATAAATAAAAAAAAAATTAGTTGAGTCCAAGATAAGTTTCATTAACAACTTGTGTAAAGGACTCTAGATAAACATACTTATATATATATATATATATTGTAAATACATACATAATAGTCCAAGACCGAATGAGGAGTACCTAAAAGACCAGACCATGCAGATAAATAAAATGTTTTGCAAAAAAACGGGCACTTTAATTTTTTTTTCTACTTCAATGAATATAACAAGAAAGAGGTTTTATAAAAGTTATCTTTAATTTCAGTTATGATATTCACATCCAGTTGTCAAATTTTGTTCCTATCAAATTAAATCAAAAGGATAGGTAAGTAAGGTAAATAAATATATTTCACCTTTTGAATGTTTAAAAGTTTGACATTACTGTTATATATACATAAAATTTTAATATTACCTCAAAAGCGGTAATATTATGTTGCGCTGGTAATACTACGCGGGTGGGTGCGGCGTGGGCGAGAAGTTGTTTTGGACACGATGCGCTCTGTACAAATAAGACTAAATGCATCTTCTGGTCTGGTTTGTTCTGTATTCTGAGCTTGGTCCCAAAGTCCCAATTACTAAGCGCGCAAGGCCAAACAAAAAGTTTGGCCTTGCGCGCTTACCCTCGTTGTGATCGCAGAATGCCAGCGTCACAGCAGATTGTTGCGGCATTATGCTGAGCGAAAGCAATTTTGTTATAGTAGGATAGTGTTTGATCCGACTAGCGGCCCTACTAGGGCTGTTCGCCGCTTGCCAAATGCACCACGTAATTATCTACGTCGCGAGGGTTTGTTAACAGCACACCAACGTGGCGTTGGTCACTGTCGTGGGGATTTATACAACATGTATTTGGGATATTGTAGGTATGTACTTGATAGAGATAACGGATAACTCTTAATGATAACGAATGCTCATTGATGATTTTAAAAGTAAGCACTTACACTGTTCATACTTACCTATTGGAATAAAATAAGATGTTATGTAAACAATCTCCTGAGTATCAATTATTCAAGTCTTGGTGTAACAGATTTTCTTCCTGTATTCAGTATCTATAACATTGCAAAATTATATTTTCTTTCCCTACGTTGTAGCAACTTGTATAATTTTTAATTATTTTCATAGATATATTGACATAAATTTTGTTTTCCTACTTATATAAAATGAGGAGCTGGCGAACAAACCGTATAATTACATAAAATCAAATTTTACAGGAGCTGCATAAAACTGAATGACATAGCTCCAGTGTGCTTTTGGCATGGTTTTTAATCTATTAACACTGTTTTAGGTGGTTTTGATTAAAAAATATTTTAGATTCAAATTCCCTCCGGACTGTAAAAAATGTAGTTTGACCAGCCCCTCTAGCATTACCACCAAAACGGGATATGATAAAGCGATATATCGGCATTAACTGTCAGACTACAGTGGAGTTTGACAGTAATTAAACATGTTTGTGTAATTATATCGTTTTGTACGCCAGCTCCTCAAATATGTTGATATTGATAGCCGAAACAATAATAAAAATAACATAGGTGCATCAGAATTCAAATTTAAACTTGTAAATGTTTGTGAATAGTTATTGTTACAGTCGTTAGTAGTAACCTCACAAACTTCAAAGGTAAATAGGTTCGACTGATATCTTATCAAAGATAATGTTGATTAGCACTTTAGCTGTGATTGGGAATGCGGACGTTGAAAGTTATCTCGGATAACAAGAGTTACAATTCACTGCAAAAAATCCTAATGAAATTGTAGTTGTAAGTGCATTTAATTTTTATGTTGTCTTGTGTTTTATTCACGTCGATAAAATCAAAGCCCAATAGTAAAAAAATAAGATTGCGAGAGTTATGCAGTATTTAAGACAATTTTGACAGTAGATTTAAATAAATAAATAATTCTAACACTCACACCAATTAGCCTAGCCTCAAAGTAAGCACTGTAAGGCTTGTGTTATGGGATACTAGGGTAAAGGATAGCATACGTCATATACAGTACATATATAGTATATTTATACATAAATATATTTTTAACATCCATGACTGGAGTACAAATGCTCGTATTCATCACAAAACATCTGCCCCCACCGGGATTCGAACCCGTCTCTCGAGTCGGCGACACCATGAAAACCACTCGGCCACGGAGGTAGTCAAAAATTAGATTTGAGGATTTAAATATGTTTTATTTAATATTTGTTTTAGTACCCTATTTCCAAGCTCAGCTTTCTCAAATTTATATTTATTAACAAAAAATAATTGCAGTATTTTGTCTCTGTTTATCAATTCACCATTTGAATTTTGCAATGTGGGCCATAGAATTTGTATAGGAGAGCCTATTGGCCTAGATTTGATCAAAGCGTATACTTTTCTGTGAGGTTCTTCTGTAATGATTTATTCATTTAACACTTGTTGAACAGGTATAAAGCGCGATTTATATACATTTTCCTTTTTAAGGACTCCGTGGTCCCAAGTCTGAACTACCTAATAAAGTTTTGGCTTCCTTCTTAAGCAACCTTCTGGAAATATTTTAATTATTTAGGGGAACCAATCGCTTGCCTGAGGTTGAATGGCCACCTATACAAGCAGAAAATCCTTTGTTACACACAGCAAAAATGTTGTTACAAGATTTTTTTTCCATTGAGGTCTTCTGGAGATTTCTTCACAAGACGGGCGCCTATATAGCGCCCGGGCGCGCCAATTCGAGATCAGTTGTGTCCTACTTTTCTTCTGTATCAAGATTTTTTAAATTTAATTTTCTTCTTTTATATTAATGAGAATTGCATATTAATGTGCCTACTTATATTGGCACCAAGAAAGTTATACACCTAACGGTAACAGGAATGCTTATTCGATTATTTATAAAGTAGTAATGTAAACCTTAACAAAAGGACCTAAAGTCTACTCTCTGTTAGATTTAAAAGAAAGGATAAACGGTTTCGAAAGGGACCAAGTTTTTGGACGGCAGTCTCTGTCGCACAGTTTGCCAGTACATAACTATTACTGATATAGTAGACTATTAAAGTAGATGTACTCTGACCGTCATTAATAAATTATATTGTAAAAATAATAATTGTAAAGTGGTTACTTACTTAAGTTTACTTTTTAATTCTTGTTACTTTTACTCATTCTTAACTAAGTTATGAATTACTTTCGGCCAATTTCAATAGTCAAAAAGTAAAAAAGTTAAGGTTTATATAATGCTAGTTACAATTTTATGGACAAAGATTTTATTCCACTTAATGTCAAGATTTTACGTTAATCATGATGGATCTTTTGTGAATGTGGATCGCCTCTAAATTTCACTTTGTTTTCTTGGTTTTATCGATTTATTTTTATAGCTAATGTGGATCGCCTCTAAATTTCACTTTGTTTTCTTGGTTCTATCGTTTTATTTTTATTTTTATAGGTAGGCAAATGACTCTACCCCACCTGTACCCTTAGTACGACTTTGAGCTCACGAAAACTATCGTAGTTTTCGTAATTGTAAATTATGTTTCTATGTCCATTTTGGTGAAAAGTGACCAAATGTACTTAAAATTTAAGAAGGCGCAAATGATTTAATGATAGAATTTAAACACTGTTTATTTGTATTGAAATGGAAACAATAAAATCAGTACCCTTAGTACGAGTGCGAGCTCACGAAAACTATCATAGTTTTCGTAATGGTAAAACTCGTAGTAAGGGTACTGATTGGTGATAGAGTCCGGACGCGAAGATAGCTGGTACAGCAGTTATAAACTGCCACACCAACCATCCTCATCTTGCCTTTAAGGGAGCATAGCTCCTCAGAACACTCGCCGTGGTATAGCCGGTAGAATGTGCTTAATGATGCCACATCGCGGCGTAATGGCGCCATCTCTTCGCATTGTAGGTAACCCACATTATAACTATAATTGCTATTTCTTCTTTCAATTGTTTAATACTTGTAAAAGTATTCATTTGGCATTGTGGGATGGCGCTGCTTTGCAGCTTAAGAATGGCTAGAGGAATTTCGACGCGGCCATCAGGGCCGCGCACTATGGGAACCCGCCTAAGAAAGCCATCTCATAAATGCTTTTTTCGTAACTGTGATTCGAGGCATGTATTATACATCAAATTATAGCTAAAGAGTAACTTTATTGTAATCAATATAATTTAACTCTCTGACTCTTCGTATTTTATAAAGAAGAACATCTAAAGTCAGGGAATGAAAAAAATACAAAAATAATAATTAGATTTCAGTTAGTTTGGTATAATTTTATAGGATCATAACAAAAGAAGTCATGTAAGTGTGCTACCATTTTAGAAAGCTTAGAATTTCTTCTTTTCTATAAAATGTAAATATATGCAGTTTTTTTAATATTATTCATTTAAAAAAAATCTATATCATAATGTGGACTATTTTCGTTTCTTAAACTTTCAGTTGGAGTTTTGATTTTTGCCGAAGTTCTGTTTTTTGTGTTATTTCTTAGATAATATAATATTATTTGACGGCAATATTTTTTTTTCTGCTGTATCAGTGCATAACATTGTCAAATGTCTTAGAATATCAGCGTGTGAAAACATATATTTTTAGGTACGTTTAATAAGACTTTCCTGATTTGAAATGAAATGAAAAACATTTATTCGGAACAGACGTGGATACATACAAAAGGTTAAATTTATACACACACACACACACACACATACATATATGTACATATATATATACACATACATATATATATATATATATATATATATATATATATATATATATATATATATATATATATATATATATATACACTAAATGACGGACATTAAAAAACATACATTACATATATCCACAGCTGGACCGAAGAGGATCCAGTTCAGCATGAGTCAGTTTGCACTGACGCTGGTTTTCAACTGGTTCCCTTCCTGATTTGTGGATGCCAGACACTATGATACAAGATTAATGGATTTTATATTAAATAAAAATGAAATATTACAAATTGTACCAGTGAACAAAAGAAAAAGTAAAGTGAGTAATATATTCAATAAACTCATCTAAACAGTGAATAACACAATAACATATTTTCAAGGTAAACAAACCATGAAACACTGACATAAATTTTTTTTTTTAATTAATTTGCAGACGACCCAGTTAAAAACTCATCACATCCACAAAACGCCACATTTGGGAACAACGTCAAATAGCACTTACATATTCTTTTTAAATTGCTTACAACTGTGTTGTGTATAAGAGAGAGCGCGGGAACTCCAAACTGGAAGGGCGGTATTTTTTTCATTATTTTAATTTTTTGCTATTTCTCATAATTTTTTAGCCTCTGAAGGCATTTTCTGCACATTTGTATATAGTTTCATTGTTTTAATAATTAGTTTTTAGGATATTCTTGTCTAATCTACTTTTTCTTACTTTTATTGTTGTATTACCGGCAAAATGTCCAAAAGGAAAAAAAAGGACAGGGAAAAGCCTCCTGATGACGAGATTAGGTCGCTGTTTTCATCTAGCGATGATGATTCTGACTTAAAAGAGTCAGATCTAAATAAATATAAACCCTACATAGTGTCTGATTACAACCGCAGATACCCAGAAGATAGTGTCGCAGGGCACGAATATATTGTTTTTGTTAGCTGCAACGACGAAAAGAAACCAATTGGTACCCGCGATATGCTGAGTCTCAGTGGTTGCTTTCAGAGATTTGTTAAGGGTATAAAATATTTAAAAAAAGTAAACAAGTTTAAAGTAGGCGTAGTATTTGACAAACCTAATTTAGCAAATGCCTTTTTAGATAATGCGTCATTCTTAAAGGACCAGGATATTACTGCGACAATACCGGCATCATCTACTGAGCTGACGGGGGTCATTACCTCAGTTCCAGTAGATATGTCAAACAAAAACATTTTTAAGGCATTGTCATTAAACACTAGGAAAATTATAAGTGTACGACGTATAATGAAACGCATTAAAGATAATGATATTGTTTCTTTGCAGCCAACTCAGACTGTTGCTATAACCTTTGCCAGCTCAACATCTCTTCCTGATTATGTTTTTCTGAAGATGTGGAGGTTGCCGGTATTGCCGTACGTACCTCCTGTTAAGCAATGTTTCCGCTGTTTAAGGTACGGCCATTTGGCAAAATTTTGTAAAAACTCTGAAAGATGCTCAATTTGTGGTGAAGGTCACTCCTTCAAGACGTGCACTGTCAGTGTAGACAAGGCTTTATGCATTCACTGCAAAGGGAATCACATCGCTATTTCTGGTAAATGTCCAACAAAACAGAAAAAAATTATAGAAAACAAAAATAAAGTTATTCAAAGACCATATAATTCATTATTTAATGAGAATAATTTTCCTTCTTTGACACAATCACCCCAAGACATGACCAAAATAATCACAGATAAAAAATTTTTAGGCTTATTAACAGAATCTTTACTGAAAATTATATCTTTAAACAAAACAGAGAATATGGCTATAAATTCTCAAAATATTATTGATATTCTACAAACTACATTACAAAACAGTAAAACATGATACTTACATATTTATTTTAAATAACTAAGAAATTACATACAAGCTTCAATTTTTTTTATTTTATAATTCAATTTTAATAGCATAAATATAATGCAATGGAATTCTCAAAGTATTACACATAACAAAAATGTTTTAAAACAATTTCTTAGTGATCATCAAATACATATTGCATTAATTTCTGAAACTTGGTTAAAACCCAATATAAAGTTCGATATTAGAGGTTACACTGTAGTTAGAAATGATTCTGGTAACAATCACAATGGAGTGGCTATTATAATACACAACAGCATTTACTTTCAAAACATTACAACTTTTTCTGATTCATCAATACAAAACATAGGCATTAAAATTCAAATACATAATAAGTCTCTTTATATAGTCAGTTTTTATTGTCCACCTCGCTCTAACCCTTCGTTCAGTAAGCTAAAACTGGTGAACTTGATAAAATCTATTTCTAAACCTATGATATTAGCCGGCGATTTTAATGCACATCATACAGTATGGGGCTGCGCTAGTATAGACTCCCGGGGCAGAGATTTAATAGATATCATAGAAGAGAATGATTTGGTTCTTTTAAATAATGGAAGTCCCACTACAATTGGCACAAACAGTTGGCGTCCAAGTGGTCTTGATTTGACAATGGTTTCTTCAAACTTAGCCTTGTCCTGTGAATGGCAGGTCTGTGATACTCCTCTAGGCGGCTATCATCTTCCCACTGTAACACAGTATACATTTTCACATGTTAATTATATCCCTAAAACTTTTTCTCATACTTTCAAACAGCTTAATCCTAAACAAGTAAACTGGTCAGAATATGAACAAAATGTTAATAGTTTACTTAAGCATTTTGTGGTAAATAATTCCGATGCTATAGAATCTTATTCTAGGTTATGTACTTTATTATTTTCTGTAGCTGAAGATACAATAAGAAGCTCTAGATCAGATCGTAGTGTTAGAACACAAAATGTCAATAGAAATTTGCAGAGTAGGGAAAAGAAAATATTCATACCTCTACCCTGGTGGAACGATAAATGTACTAAAGCAGTAGAGGCTTGCAAACAGGCATACATTTTATTTAAATCAAATCATTCTTTGCAAAATTACATAGCATTTAAAAGAGCTCAGGCAGCCAAGAAGCTTATTATTAGAAATGAAAGCCGTTTTGCTTGGGAACAATTTTGTTCTTCTATATCACGCTTAGTTCCTATGAGTGTCATTTGGCAGAAAATGAGAAAATTCAATAAAACATATACACCCCCAAAAAGTTTTCTAAAAGGAGAGTGGATAAATGATTTTTTATGCAAATACACACCTGATACTGTAGAAAGACCTTCCAATTTTTGTACTAATACCAGTAATTCAAACTTGCCCCCCTCCAATTCCTACATAGTCGATCCTTTCACACTAGTTGAGCTCCAGGCTGCACTGAAATCAAGAAAAGACACTGCCTGTGGACTTGATGGTTTGTCTTATAAAATGTTTAAACTTCTAAATTCATCTAGTCTGGAAAAGTTCTTAGAAATAATAAATTTACTATGGCAATCTTCTATCATCCCCAATGAATGGAAATTAGACTGTATTATCCCAATTCTCAAACCTGACAAAGATCCAAATAGTGCAGATTCTTATCGTCCAATTACTTTTAGTTCTTGTGTAGGGAAAATATTTGAACAATTACTAAAACAAAGACTAGAATTCTATATTGAACATAATCATATTTTACCCAGTAATCAGTTTGGATTCCGACGGGGCCGTTCTGCTCGGGAGAGTCTTAGTCATTTATATTTGGATATTGATAATGCTGTGCATAGTAATAAAGTACTTATTGCTGTTTTTCTTGATGTAGTTAGCGCCTTCAATAACGTAAATTTAGATAAACTGACTTCTATCCTAGCTTCTTTTCAACTTCCCTTAAAAATAATTAACTGGATTAAACTTTTTCTTCATGGTAGACAAATTTATGTTAAATATAATAGTCAATTATTTGGGCCTAGATTTTCTTTTAAAGGCGTAAGTCAAGGCGGTATACTAAGTCCCCTGTTTTATATTTTATATACCCACAGAATCAACATTGAACTTGGTAACGAAGTTTGCAACCTTCAATTTGCTGATGACTTAGTGGTTTACTCTTCTGGTGACAATATACAAGATAATAATTATACAATAAATGGTGCATTAAAAAAACTGAATACATATTTGGATAATCTAAATTTGGATATTAGTATTAATAAAAGTAAGGTAATAGGTTTCAACACCTTCTCCACCAGAATGATCAAAATTTATTACAATGGTAATTTACTTCCAACGGAATCATCAACAAAATTTTTAGGAGTTACTTTTCAAAGCAATTTTAAATGGGACAAATATATCGAAACTTTGACAAATAGAAGTATAAAAGCTTGTAACATAATAAAATCATTAGCAGGCACATATTGGGGATCTGATCCCAAAGTACTACTAATTTTATATAAAAGCTTAGTTAGGAGTCATTTTGAATACGGTTTTTTCTGTTTTGCACATAAGCCTCAACTAGTTGAAAGACTAAATAAGATTCAAAACAGATGTCTGCGCATTATTATGGGAGCTATGATGTCAACTCCTATTATTTCAATGCAAGTTGAAGCAAACATCCTGCCCTTAAATTTACGGTTTAAATATCTACACTATAAATTTCTATTAAAACTTTCATCATTCATCAGGCATCCTCTACTTTTAAAATTAATGCAAGCTGCTAATAGAAACAGTTCTACATTTTTAACTCATGGCTTAAATGAAATCAAAGTTTTGGCATCCAATAACAACATCTATCAGAGCTTGAGCCTACCTTGCTACAGTGATTCATATCTAAGTAAATTTTCATCAATAAATGTAGTCATAGACCACAAATTAAAATATAAAGAAGATGTTTACACAAGTTTGCAGAGTTTCATAGGGTACAGCCAAATCTACACTGATGGTGCAAAGAGCAATGAAAGAGTTTCTTTGGCCTTCTATGATTTAGGAGCAGAGAGAGGTTTAGGTTACATGTTATCAGATAAAGCCAGTATTTATACAGCAGAGTCTTCAGCCATTTTGGAGGCTCTTCATTACATTGAACATCAAAATCATCCTAAATGGATAATAATCACTGACAGTATGAGTGTTTTAAAAGCTTTAGACAGTCCCAAATTCAATGCTAAAACTAATTATTTAATTTACCAAATCAGGGAAAAACATTATCAATTAACACACTCAAATATTGTAAGGGATATTGTCTTTTTCTGGACCCCCTCCCATATTGGTGTTGTTGGAAACGAAAAAGCAGATTTTATAGCCACTTCTATTACAAACGATATCCATAGTAATATTATCAGCTCTGTATTTAAGGCCATTCTAATACCTGAAACGGATCTTTTACACTACATAAAGAATAATATAATAGATACCTTCAAAAGACTTTGGTCCAGAATTACTGAGACGAAAGGCAAATGGTATGTTGAAATCAACAATGAAATCAGTATTCCATGGTTCTGCAAAGGAAAGGATTATAATGGTCGAAAGTTTTTTACAACCATCTGTCGCTTGCGTTTAGGACACTGTCGTTTTAATGCTCATCTACACAGGTTGAACTTAATCTCGTCTTCTGATTGTAATTATTGTCGTCTACCAATTAGCCAAACTCTTCATCATCTGTTTTTTGATTGTAGTGCCTTTTCGTTACAAAGAATGATTTTTATAGATCAACTCTTAGATATTTATAAAATATCTGCAAATATCCCGCGCTCTCTACCTCAGCTCTTATCAAACAAGAGTTGTTTTAAACCTATTTATCAATATATCAATACGACCGTTATTGATATTTAAATTTTGATTGTTTCATATTACAATCACATCTTCATACCTCTAACTGGACTAAAGACCTTGCTTTACGAACTCACAATTATGACTTGAAAATAACCCACGAATTGGACATTTTTTAAAAGACTCTGAACTTGATATGACTTGAAAATATTTCAAAATATTCTTGACATTTCTACCAATGACAATGACTTATCTTGACATATACACAAACGACTTGGCTTCGGCCTTACTGAAAAAACACAAAAGAAGACAATATTATAAAAAGAAAAACGCTAAGAAAGAAGTAGAAGTACTTTGAAGACAAGATACCTAAAATAAGACTTCGCTCTGGCTACAAAAAAGAAGAAATACAACTTATTACTGCTTAAATATTATATACAGCATATATTATTCTGAAATATTAAACTTAAGAATTGGCTGTATGGGCACAGTACCCTTTGCCTTCCCAGAATGGGAAAAGGAAAAAAAAAAAAAATGTGTTGTGTATAAGAAGTAGGATGAGTGTCATGTACAAAATTGTTTATGCTCTTCAAGCCATCAACCAAGTTTTAATGGAGAAATGACTACTGACCTGCCACAATCACCGTCAAACCAACAACGCCAATCCAATTAATATGGTCTGGTGCACTGTGTGCCTTTTTGTTTGATTTTTTTAATTTATTTTCAATATTAAAATTAGTTTTTGTTTATTTGTTGTTTTATATGCTTGGTTCTAATTTAGTATTTAAGTAAGTTTATTTAGTTATATGTAAGATATGTCTATATTTATACTGCCTAATTGTTGTTGTGCATTTTTAAGATATTGACGAAGATGTTTTCTGAACACATAAATGGAGTTACTTACTCTTATAGGGGGTGGGAATGTTATTCCAAATCATTGCTGCTGCATAGCGAAAACTGCCCCTGAAAGATGCTGGCCCATGAGACTGAGTAGCAAGCTGCTGGGAGCACTGCCTTCTGCAGCTTAGCCAGACAAGCCGATTGTAAAGATATGCAGGTTGCCTTTCGGGTTTCTCAGCACGGACATTTAAATAAAGGCTCTTGGCCCTTTTGTTATATTTTTTTTATCTTATGCTATATTAATATCGTGTATTTATCATAATATTTAGATCCCATTCCCATAAGAATCATAGAAAATCGGAGTACCGCAAAATTGTAAAATAGTTTATATCTACTAATTTTGCACACGTCTTTCATAATTTTTCGGTATAAAATAGTGCATTTGAGTATGAAATATTACAATTCGTCATTAGTTTTTGTCGTAAATATTCGTTTTTTAAATATCTTGCCACAATGAGTCAGTTCTCGTGTACCAGACGCAACGTACGTCTCTTATTGTTTGAAAGTGATTCAAATGATGGTGTTACCATCTCTAACTATATACGAATTAATTTCACCGAATTTTTAGATGCAGATATTGCTAAAATTATCGCAAGTATTCAGGAGTCTTTCATAACTCAGTTTCGTCAACGCTGTATTAAAGCAGGTCGATAGAAAGAACAGTTCTTAAGCCAAAACAGAAATTGGAGATGGGATTTGATTGAGCACAACTGATGTTAATAAATATAAATTGTACTATGTGCCATCTTCCGTGCACAAGGTTTTGATTCATGGTGAACGTGTCATACGTCATTTTTCGGTATTGCCTCTTGGGCAACTTTTAGAAGATGCTCAAGAGTCACGGAACAAAAACTACAAACAGTTCAGGCTTCATAATGCAAAAAATTATTCGAGAACAGCCACCAACGAAGATGTTCTACACACTATTGTATACCTCTGATCCGTAAATTACAAGTTTGAGAAAACCTTATACTAAAAAATATTGAGAACTGTTTGATGAAGAAAAGAAGCTATTAAGTGACATTTGAGCTACTATGATGTTTGTTTTTAATTTTAAGCAGTTACATTTACTAGTTACCTTTATAAACTTATTAAAACATAGATGTAAGTCTAAAAAATCGTATATTTTTTGTTTTCCTATTTTTGTAAGTATTATAAATAAACATTTATTTTGTTATTATTAACAGAGGAGTTATAGATTTTTGAGATGAAAATGAGTCAAAGTTCCCATAGTGCCGCGGTAGCATAATTGGTCAGTGCATTCGCTCGGATAGCGAAGGGTACGGGTTCGAGTCCCGTCTGCTGCCTGGTCCGTGTGAATTTTTTTCTAGTTATATTTTCTTTAGATTTAAATATCAAGCAGTTACATGCTTAAAAAATAAAAATTATAACTAAAATGATGTTGTGAATATTTGGTAATAACTCAAATTAATTATGGCAAATACAAGTTACGTGCCAATGAATGCCAGTTATTTAAAAGCGGAGCTAAGAAAAATTATTGTCCTCCTTTTTTTCCGAACAAATCGGAATTGAGTAACACTGTGGTATGGCCGATTATGTTTACGATACGTTTTTTTTGTATTAAAATATGATTTAAATGTAAACTTGGATTTCACGCGCGTATTAACAAATTTTAAAAAATACTCTTCAGGCCCCTACTCAACAGTGGCGCCACCTGGTGAGACAAAAAACGGTAGCCCTCATTAAGATATGATATAAAAAAAAGGTAAATTTAAAAAATCAAAAAACCCGACTGCTTAATTATTCTTCAAATAAAAACTGAAAAGAAAAAAACAAGTCCAGTAGTCTTTAATTCTGTTAATAAGGAACAAAGCTACTTTAACAGTCGGGACCCATTAGATATTCAATAATACATAATATTTTTCAACAGTGGGACTACTGGACTTGTTTTTTTCTTTTCAGTTTTTATTTGAAGAATAATTAAGCAGTCGGGTTTCTTGATTTTTTAAATTTACCTTTTTTTATTTCACACTTTTTAGTTAGTATTTTAAGACGGTATATACCGTAGTCTTGTTACTTCAGTAAGGGAATTAATATCGCGGGAATTATTATGTACCTTGCGTCGGTCTAAAAGATTGATTTATTAAGACATATAAAGACTTTACCAGCGGGGTCAAGGCTACAGATGGGCCTCAATTTTCGCAAAAATGTGTGAAGTTAAATCAAGTCGTTACATAAATATCTCTAATGTAAGTATGTAAATTTTATAGTAAACTAGCACTTACTCAAAAAGTCATCTTTTGTTTATGTTTTTTTATTCGTCGACTATTTAAAATTGGCAGTGGCTGCATTGTCATGTCAATGCCGGACACCTACATAATTCACAGAAACCCAATATGTAGATGCCAGAAGTTAACTTCAAATGTTTTTAATCACCCTATATACAATACCAATCAATGACGTTTATGTCGCAGGTTGAAGAAAGAAGTAATTCCCGTCTGTTGTTTTGGACAATGGTGGCAACTGCCTTAGATCACTAAATTAAATAATTATGCAATCACCAAAGCAAAGTTTATAATATTTGATTAAACTAAAGGCGCATAATAAAATTTTCATAACGTTAGGTAGAGCACCATAGCAATCTCATTTATTATCAATTTATAGTTTTCTTTGTAGTTTTCTTTTAAAGCCTTCACATTTAACAGGTCAAAGACTTTGTGTTCGACCCTTTTTTATTGGTAGTGTAAAGCTCGAATGAAGAGTACTCCCAGTAGTGCAATCATGGCAATTATTTTCCAAAATTTTTTTTTGTTATAAAAATACCGAATAACGTATCACTGTTAAGCACAAATGCTAAGTTACTTTTACAAATATAATCAAATAAACCTATTACTTACTTTATTTTTAAATCTTTTTCATCAATGAAATACTTATCTTATCCTAACTATCTATACTAATATTATAAAGAGGCAAGATTTGTATGTTTGTAACAAATAATCTGTCATACTACTGAACCGGTTTCAAATATTAATTCATCATAAGGTAGCTACATTATTTATTATAACATTTTTCTTTATTTAAATACATTTTGTCCCAGTGACATAGGCTATATTTTATCCCGATAAATAAATTTCGCCCGGACAATGCCCGGGTGGATCACTAGTAAGTATAATATAATATTATAGATGCGAAAGTGAGTTTGTTTGTTGCGCTTCCGTGCCCTAATAGCTAAATCGAATATACTGAATTCCCATATAGAAGTAGATGGGAACTTGGTTCTTAGCTACAACATCGCAATACTTATAGGCGTAGGGTGATGAAAGGGGTGATTTACCTATAAAAATCTACATTATTTACTTTGAATTTTGCAGAATTATTACAAAACCAATATTATCGCGAGCTGATTAATAAATACAGGGATTCCAATAAGTTTGTACTTACTAGCGAAAAATGGGTTATTTGTCATTATATTAAGTAAACCTTTTTTGTAACCTTAAGTAATATCGTTAAATAAAATGAAAAACAGTAAAATTCTGAGTTTTTCATTAAAATTTAATGATCATAAATACCTATTATGATAATATATTTTTCATCATTTAATAAGAAGGAACTGTAGCACAGTTTTAATGTTAGTACTTCGTATAGGATCAGATACTGCGAATACCCCATTTTTTTTTCTTTTACATAGTACACCGCGCTATCACTTTGTCATCGTTGTAACTTTTTAAATATTTGTCGAAATGACATAGTGTAAAAAGCAAAGTTTATGGTCTTTAAATATCAAAAGCGATTAAATTATTTGTTTTGATAAAAAATGATTTATGATTTTATTTATTTTTTAAGCTACTACTGCTAGATGTTTAAATCTAAAGAAAAGTTTACTAGAAAAAAATGATTTGTTAATATAAAATGTGCATTTTGGAAATAGATATCAAATAATATTTTAGTTTTGATTCACTATTTTAGCGGTAATGACTTACACATTAAAAATAGATATATGGTGTCACGGACTTTTTTTTAGAACTATTTAAGAGATACATTTTCACTCTACATTGCATTCATGTAACTTTTATTGTGTTTGCAGTGCAGGCCAAAATGGCTCGCAGATGGGAGATTTTTTTCCCTCTTATGTGACACTTATTGTTATATTTTGGCCAATTCACTCAATAACTACATAAATTATTATTTATATGTTATTATCATATATGAGCTATATTACTGTTAAGTTTCATGAAAATCCATTCAGTATTTTTTAGATGAAAGAGTAACAAAGATCCATACAAACGTAAGATTGAAATTAAAAGCGCAAGTGGTTAATATACAACTTTAAAGCGTTGTAATTCCTAAACAATCATATAAAATGAAAAATGGTGTTAGGAACCTAAATATGATTTTTGATTATCTAGACAGTGATACCCCACTCGACATATTTTGTCAACTTTTTTTTTTACTTCGTCACAATATGGCGCCTAATTTTGCCCATATTGAATTTTGATTACTATCATATACTATCTTTAGTAGCACTCCCATGATTGAGACGAATCGATTGATGTATGAATCATCAAAATCGGTCCAGGCGTTTGGTCTCTAGTGTGCCAAAAAGGAACAAACATACATATATAGACTGTTAAACACATAACCCTGTTTGCGCGTCGCGCTTCGCGCTCTTGCATTGCGCAGCCGGGTAAAAAGAGGCAATTACTGGGGATATTTTGATTATATTGGTATCTTATCTGATGATTTCGAAACCTAAGTTAAGGTAGTATTCATATTTCAAATAGTATCCTAAAATACAAAATTTTAATGCCCCATTGCATATTATCAAATCCCTATTTATCAAATTAATCATGTACTATATTTAAACCCAGTTAGTACTAACAGCCGTCGAAACTAAACTAATATTAAAAATTATTACATTTACATCTATAACTTGCGATGGTACTGTTATGATTAAAAAAACTATTAGGATGTAATTTATTTCACATCACCAGACATAAAAACTCCTGTAAAATTTCGCTCTCTCCGCAAATATTCAAGTCAAAATAGGTACTTTCGACGATGTTCAGGAGACTGCATGTTAATATTCCTTATCATCCTGTTTCTGTACCCTTTTCTTATTCTGTGAAACCCATAGCGATAGCAAAGTATCCAGAGAAATCTACGTTGGGCTCATTCACATGAACCTTGCAAAAAGGTGTCCAAATGACAGTATTAAATTGGAGATAACTTCTTACAAGAGTTTTAACTCTTAAGCCAAGTACAAAGCAAAATAAAATCGAATGATCAGAATTTTATTTGTTAAACGTAGGTTTGTGCTATTTTTACTTTGCTATTTTTACATATCTTTATATATGTACATATATAAAACTCAAAGGTGACTGACTGACATAGTGATCTATCAACACACAGCCCAAACCACTGGACGGATCGGGCTGAAATTTGGCATGCAGATAGATATGATTTTTTTTTTCTAGTAAACTTTTCTTTAGATTTAAACATCTAGCAGTTAAATGCTTAAAAAAATAAATAAAATCATAACTATAATTGCTATTTCTTCTTTCAAATATTTAATACTTGAAAAAGTATTCATTTGACATTGTGGGTTGCCTACAATGCGAAGAGATGGCGCTGCCTTGCAGCTTAAGGCTAGGAAAATTTCGACGCGGCTAATAGGGCTGTGGTAGCATAATGGTCAGTGCATTCGCCCGGATAGCGAAGGATGCGGGTTCGAGTCCCGTCCGCTGCCTGGTCCGCGTGGATTTTTTTCTAGTAAACTTTTCTTTAGATTTAAACATCTAGCAGTTAAATGCTTAAAAAAATAAATAAAATCATAACTATAATTGCTATTTCTTCTTTCAAATATTTAATACTTGAAAAAGTATTCATTTGACATTGTGGGTTGCCTACAATGCGAAGAGATGGCGCTGCCTTGCAGCTTAAGGCTAGGAAGATTTCGACGCGGCTAATAGGGCTGTGGTAGCATAATGGTCAGTGCATTCGCCCGGATAGCGAAGGATGCATGCAGATAGATGTTATGACGTGGATGCCTACGTAGATGCTAAGAAAGGATTTTGATCAATTTTACCCCCAAGGAGATAAAATAGGGAATGAAAGTTTGTATGAAACTTTGTCAATTTTAAACCGATCGGGCTGAAACTTTGCATGCAGGTATATAAAGAATAATAGATGAATGTCATTGTGTATAATACAAGCCTGAGAACAAAAACTGTAGTCTACACTTCAGCTCTACACCGAAGCGAAGCGAGGGCGGGCCACTAGTTTCTTTTATAATTGCTATTTCTTCTTTTAAATGTTTAATACTTGTAAAGGTATTCGTTTGACATTGTAGGTTACCCATAATGCGAAGAGATGGCGCTGCTTTGCAGCCTAAGGAATACTAAAAAGTATTCGACACGGCCTTTAGAGAGCGGTAGCATAATAACCAGTGCATCCGCCTGGCTAGCGAAGGGTACGGGTTCGAGTGCCGTCTGCTGCCTGGTCCTGTTGGATTCTTTTCAATTAAAATTTTCTTTACACGCAAGCACCTGTCAAATGCTTAAAAAATTAAAATTACCTCCCACTTGCATGAATAAGGTCAGCGACAGATACTGTTTTTTTGCCTTTCGACTCATCCGTAGAACAGAGTCCGATATGCAGAATTGATAGTTTTCAGTAGAGGAGTTAGAAGTTCTTGACTTGTGTAACTCTTAAACGGCAAGAATTGACATTTCGATTTTTTGGCATGTTGTTATTATATCACAGCGTAGGTAAATGCTCTATATTGTATATTTCTAAATAATTTACTTTACGATATAGTGAGTTCCATAATATCAACATAGGACGTTTTATAGCGTAAGAGCGGAGGTCCGTAGAAAACATTGAACGTTGTTTTACGGAAGAAGTGACGTGCTACATTAACATGAGTCGTTTTTTGTTGGAATTACCTATATTCAAAGGGTCTTATGTGTATGAGAAACTTAAGCATGTAAGCATAATATTAGTTTTACCTATCTCCCCATATTGCAAAATGAAAAAGTGAATTGTTATCTCAAATCGTTTATTAAAAATAAAAATCTCAATAGAACATTGGATGGAGTCATCTATAATAATAGCAACCATAAATCACAGCATTAATTAGCGTAGTCTGACCATCTATGTACCTATTAGAACAATGCACCAATGCACGAAGGTGCATATAGAATTATAATATATGCACTAATTACAAAATCAAAAATAACATTTTTCTTCTTAATAATTTTACTAATCAAATGAACGTTGAGGTTGTACATACTTAACAAAAATTAAATTGTACTTATACCTAGAACAAAACTAATAAGTAATTAAATGGCAAATCGTATCACAGTAGGTATGATCTTAAACTTATAGATGTGTTTTAATACTTATTGCAATAGTGGAAAAGTTTTGTATGAGTACATTTGGACATAACACTAGGTACTTATTTCAAAATATACGATAAAACATACAGTCTTCATAATATGATCAATCAGTCTTACATCGCGGTTTAGCAGTGTGTGCACATAGGTAATAATTAAATCAATTAGGGGAACTTATAATTATTATGTGTTTTTCTAAATCAGCGGGCATTCAAGAAGCAATAAGCATTCAAGTCTAAAAAGAATAAACAAAAAGTAAAGAGCATAAGCAAGATGAGAATATCTTATTCTGACCGGTCATCATCTGATTCCTCAGAAACATCAACAGTGATATGATGTGGCAAAGAGTTAAAGTATTGATGATATTCTAATGGAATAACTCCTGAACTGCACATATCCATTAGATCCTTATATTTAGCAGCGGGAATCTTTATTGGTTCAGAATAGGCAGGTTTTAGTTCGGTTTGTGCCTCTAAAATATGATAATCAGGTTGAATCAGGTCGTATTTAAAAAACGATTTGTTGGCATCAATCCCATCTGCGTGAACTTCTCTTATGCTACTCCAGTAACGGCAAGAGTGTTGAGGAACATTATTTGGCATATTTCAATTTTCTCGCAGTGAGATTCGCTGGTGCCTGTAATGAGAGGGAGATGGGAGATAGTACTTAAAAGTAAACTTTCTATTATTAGGAATATCTTGATTGAGGCTTCTTTTCTTCTTCATTTTATCGGAATATTTTATTATGAAATTCCATTGCTAGCTCGATCTCCCAGTTGCAAAAATTTTGTGAAGCAGTCCAATCTCTGTTGGTGAGATACTTTACCAGAACATTTGTAGCGGCACTTGCATGGCGGCCCCGTAGTTTTTTCATCCACGGCTTTTCCCTTCTTCCTTACATATTTTTTACATAAGTTTTAAGGCATTTTCATTTAACATCTATTCATTCTTTTGGACGCCGCTGTCTTTTTCTGGTCACTTTAGGAGTCACTGTGTGGTTATTAAAGCATGAAGTAGCCGGCGAATTTGTAAGTGATGATGAAATAACAGAGGAGTCTACATGATTAGGGCAGAATACGCTATCGCAAGTTGAATGAAGGTTAGTAGGAGACGGCATAGGAGTTGGTACTGACAGTTCCAAATTAACCGGGGTAGATCTGTGGTGAGAAACCTCTAACTCTTCAAGCTGTATTAATGGTGAATTTTCGAAACTAGACGGCACTTCCAAAGAAAATGTACTAGGTTGATTGCTGTAAATATCGTTAACAGACTGAACAGACATGACATTCCGTATTGAGCTGTCGCAGATGATTTTCTTGCTCCCACCATCTTCCTGCAAAACTTCCTCCCATATATCAGCTAATTCTTGACTAATTTCTTCTGCACCAGGGGGTAAAGATGACAACATGCCGTTTTCTACAAAATTCACAACTGAAATAAAAAATAACTGTATTAGATATTAAATGTAATACTTTTTAAATGTATATTGCAATAATATGTACCTAGTAAGTAATTAAGCTAATTAAAAACAATATATCTTTATATTTAACGAAATTTTCAAATGAACAACGTCCTAACTAATCTCATTATCCCATTTACAACGTCCTATCTTAACATCAAACCATCAAATTGTATAGAAAAACGTCCTATAGTAACATAAGACGCTTAGAAGTTCAATAATGTTCGTGTGAAATCGTCTTAACTTTTCATAAGACGTCTATTTTGCGTCTACTATTTAATGCATACTATAACAGAAAAAATGATTATCCTGTGCATACTCATTACGCAAATCGTATTTTTGCGTGCCTAAAATGGGTTCTACAAATCGTCGTCAAAAAATGTCCTATATAAATATAAATCGTCCACAACTGTTAACTAAGATAAAAAGCAATTATAGACAAAATGTAGGTTTATTTAGAAATTAAATAGTGTTAATCACGAAGTAATATCACTATAAATCGTATACTTACCAGTATCTACATTTTTATTTAAATATTCGGCCATGGACTTATAAAAAAAGGCGGACAGAGTCCCGGTAAAAAATAAACTGTGTCGCTCAGAGTCGGCCAGGTCGCTGTACGTACAAGCCGGCACGCACACATTCACACAATAGTCAGCCACTACGCGTGCAAACGTCAAAGCAGCTGACACGTTACGTGGAGATAAAAAATAAGCTAAACAAGATATCTTGCTTGTAAAAAGGTGTAAAAACCGTAGTGACCGAAAGAAAAAAAATCCAGGAATCACGTTTCATAGGTAAATGAATAATTGAATCACTTTTTTCTAATTTTTAGAAATCGAAATCAATTTTAATTCTAAGGACAAAATGATTAGTCTAAAGCCCAGTGTTGCCAATGTTCATGTAACCATATTACCTAAAATATGGGAAATTCGATTGACATTAACTTCAATCTATTATTTATTGTCAGATTTCCTAAAGAAAATTTAGTATGGAGAAATTACTGGAAAATGAATGATTTCCAAACAAATATGTAGTAGTGTCATTTTTAGTCTTCATTTTGAAGCTCAAGACTTACATACAACTAAAGGAGGACTCCGGCGTGTTATTACGTATGCATTACCTCAAAAGGTTGATTAAAATTTTTAACCGACTTCGAAAAGGAAGAGCTTCGCAATGCGTCATATTTGTTTTTTTTTTATTGTTGTTCGCGCAGATCTCCGAGATTCGTGGACCGTTTATGATGATTCTTTTTTTGTTTTAATCAGTTTACTAGCGAGATGGCTGCATATTAATTTACTGGAGATCTGATGAGTACTTTCGGAGGAAAACAATGGAACTCCTCAATTACAAACAGTACTCAATGGGTGTTAGTTTATTTTAAGAAATATGAAAGAGAATGCAGGCCAGGCCATCTATATTTAGTTGATTTACCCAATATTGAGAAAATTGGATACATTCTAGAATTTCTAATGAGTCCCGACTGTTAAAGTAACTTTGTTCCTTATTAAACAGAATTCTAGACTACTGGACTTGTTTTTTTTCTTTTTAGTACATTTTTTTTATTTTCTACATTTTAATTTCATTATTTTTTAATTACACGAGTTGTATATTTTCTAAATATTCTTTAAAAACCCTTCACTTTGATACCTCGCTTGACGGGTTATAAAAATACTTATACTTTTATTTCAAAATGGTTCATTTTGGCGCATAAAATCTGTTATTTTGATTTTTTGAAATTTTAATATACCGAGTGCCACTCACACAATCACGACAAATCGAATGACACCTCGCATGTCAAAATCCGTCAAGACGTTCAGGCTGTAGGGCGTGCCAAATTATTGGACATACATACATGCATACATACGCTCGAAAAACATTATCCTCCGCAGTCGGGCAAAAAGTAAAATTTTGAACAATCAAAATATTTTCATGTTTTTACTGTGTTTTATTGGTAAAAAATTGGCTAACCTAGCAACCCTACAATTCACTCACTCATCAATAGCCGCCGCCATTACGGTGCCTCAGTCTTGTCTTAGGCGAAACTCTGTCCGCCTTTTTTTATACGTCCATGTATTCGGCATGAACATTTGAAAATGAATAACTAAGTTCGGGCTCTTCTGCACCTTCATTAAGCATTCTCAATATTTTCAGTGATCGCGACATCTCTAAAATTATGCTTTTTTTATTTTATTTTGCTTTCACATACAAAACACTTAATAAATTGATTTAATATTAAAAATCAAAAGAAGCTTAGCACGTGTCACAAAAACGCCCACTCTCCATTAAATAGTGGTCGAACTGACTTACGGACCGGACACTCGCGATGCCCCCGCGCCGCGCGCACAGTTGCATGTACACTCCGTGCGTTGTAACGCGGACGAAATATCATATGGAACGTTATTCGATTCTATATTTCGAAAAGTTAATAAGATAAGAAAATTCTAAAAACATACGTCGATAGATATTGTATTTCTAATCTCATTTAGCTATTAAAACAGGAGTTGCTCTATAATCACATCGGACTCTGTTCTACGCATGAGTCGCTTTAGTTTGAGCATCATCCACGGCCAAATATTATCTCAATTTGATCAGTATCATGTACGGTGAGAGTCAATCCAACCCTTGATGGGTTGACTCTCACCGTACGTATATTCGTTTCGCTTTCGAAGACGTACAAAATCGACTTTGCTATTTAGGATATTATTATCCTCATACTGAATCCAGAAATCATTTTTTGATTTTATGGATGATAGTGTCGGTACTAGTTAGGCCAAATGATTTGGATTTTGTGTTCATGAAAAAAAGAACTCTTGACTCTGATGTTGACGTAATAGTTATTATATCGACGTAATTGGGACTGTGTTTAATACATACTATCGATTCTCCGTATTCAATGAATGAAGCCTGTTAATATACCGACGGCCATAGTAAATCGCTGACCTTTTGCCATTGCTCTACTGGTAGGCATCTTAATCTATAATGGACATTGCTCGTTCCCCATACATTGAATGCCCTAGAACGCCCAGCAATGAGAAAATGCTAGTTGTGTTCGGAATCATTCATAAACTCTAAATAAGCATTTGTTGAGATACGGACAACTTGAGGAACCGTGGCCTACTACAGAATGTATTAGATTTTGAGGTTATAATTATTATACTTAATCATAAAAGATGTACACTTTATATATTCTGAATAGATTTAGTGTTTAACTCTATGTAAGCACTTAAATAATATGCATTAAATGAACATAAAATGCAATTAATAATAAAAATAATAAATGCTTATATTCATATTGATTTATGAGTGTTTTCAGTTGGCACCTATGATACCTATACCTACCTGTAGTAAGTAATGATAGATTTCTTATCAAATGAAATGTTCAGTCTTTCCATTTACCTGTTCCTATAGTTTACTATCGGTAATTAGGTATGTATCTGGTTATCATTATGATTTTCATAAAAATAAACAGATATTACATGGGATGGGAGTATAAACTATCTTTAGATAATTTCAGAAATAATCTTTTCATAAATATAATATAAATACTAGTAATAAGTATTATTAACTAAGGTACCTTGTTCTATTTTTATGTTGATAAATACCTATGGTCGCCTATATTGCATTACTAAGGTAAACAATCTTGGCACAACTTTTTAACAGAATCACCCATTTAATAATAAAATATTAACGAAGCCAATAAACTATTGAAATAAATCGTTATTATAGACTGAAACCTATTGAATCCAGTTATCAGTTGATTTTTATTGCTGTATTTTCAATAAAAAGGAGTGTCAAGTTGGATGAACAGACTGTAGTATCTAGTAACAGAACTTTTATTTTTTAAACAGATTGTCCGTTTACTATGATTAATTGCTAATAAGTTAAAAAAATAATAGAAAAATAATAGTGAAGGACATTCTTTTGGGCATGCTAGGGCCGATTTCGTCGATGTCCTTTGTATACTAGTTGTTTAACTTTTGATATCTGGAAAACTGGAGGGATCTGATAGATATTTCGTTTGCTTTATGAAATTTCACAATAATTCTATACTTTCGTTTAGGGTTCTCTACCAAAATGGTGAGAACGGTAAGATAAGCAAAATGGTAAGAACCGCAGAACACAGAAAGAACGGTAACTAAGTAAAGTAAGCCTCTGTCCGATGGTCTGCAATCACAAAATTAATTAGGTATATTTGGCATCGACCAAAAAGGAGATTGCTCAGCTTCCATACATGTTTGGCCTAAAGACCAATAATCATGAAAAATTGTTTCCTACATTCGAAATTATATATAAATAACTGTAGAAACGAATATTATTGACGGACACCCCTGAGAACTTCTATAAATCATATACACTGAACATATTAAAATAATAAAAAACAAATAAGTTATATAGCAAACTAGGGAAATCAAGCCAAGTACCGAAATTATGAATTAGATTCAGGTATATAGAGCATGTAGATTAACAGATAGTTGCCTGTTTTTAAAGTTAATGCATAAGAGTAACTTTTAAAATCAGGTGTCATTCCGGTTATAATATGATACTCTGTGACAGAAACTGTGTGATGATTGTGAATGAGCCACAGATTAGAGAGAATTTTTAAACTCTAGTTAACCAAAGAAAGCTAAGATATTTAGGTTCTATAGCCGTATATTCAGTAGCTTCATTATTTTTGTTATGTTTTTAAGATAACCATATTTTAGATTTTTAGTGTATCACACCTTACAATTTTATTTATTTATTAATTTATAGTCAGGCAACGTAGGCCCATAGGTAGATAGATACCTTAAAGTCTAACATTTAAACGGATTATAATGTGTTTATGGAGGAGTTTGGCGAAAAATGTATGGCAATAGAGTTTATGATGTCGCCTACCATCTATAATAATTGTCTGAGCACATTTGCATCTAGTGAAACTGATAATATAGTGGTGGATATTAATACCACAGTGTAATAAAAAAAATGATTTATTTTATCGATCTTTACAAAATAGATTTGTTTTTATGTTATATAAACAACTTCTATCAGTCTTTGGCTGAATGTTACTATACCCATAGCCATTAAAAATGATTAGTATGTTTTCAAAACCGGTAATATTAAAAGTCCTTTTTAAAGTAAATATATTATTAAAGGTGTCCGTTGAAATCTAATGACTGTAAATTAAATTATAAATTACGCCAAGAGTTACCGTGTAAGTATGTCAATATTTTTTGTGCATTTAGGCCAATTTGAGCAATCTCCTTTGATAACATTTTCTTATATGACCTCTAGAATCACTACAAGGGAAGAAATAAACCTAGCTTCTGAAATAGATTTAGCAGCAGTTTTATTTCATAACTGAAAGTGAATAATCATAATCATAATCAAAATCATTTATTCAGTTTAGGCAACAGCCTAGAGCCATGAGTGCTTGTAACAACAAGCACTCATGAATGTCTAGAAGCTACGCCATCGGTTCGTAAATCTACGGCGGGAGACCTTGTACTGAGAAGAACCCTCAGCAAGGGCTGTTTTTTTCTCCCTGTTTTATTATTTACAGAGTCGTCAAATTGAAAAATGACTTCAGAGATGATTCATGAAGTCACTTTTCATTACATAATTATTAAATATACATTAATTGTTTACCTGCATTTTGATTGCTGTGTCATACAGTATAAATACAAAGTGTTATTTATATTAAGTGTGACTAAACATTAACTTCAATATTAAGGAAGTTAGGGCAGACTCATCTCCGCTGTGTAGGCGACACGAGAGGTCTCCATTTGTACTCCAGTCATGGATGTTTAATATGTATTTCTACATAAATATACTTATATATGTATCAGTATATGTATTCTATCCGTTACCCTAATATCCTATAACACAAGATTTACAGTGCTTACTTTAGGCCAAAAAAGACCATTTGTATGAAGGTTGTTGTGTAGCGGGTAACTAAGTTAAATGGGAATAATGAAGGAAATCAACACGCAGCCGTAAATAAAATATAAGTAATCCTTGTTCACAATAGTTCGTAAGCAGTAGTAGACAAGACAACAAACGATCTATCAAGAATAATAATGGTGTCAAAGAGTGACATAGAAAAGTAAAGCAAGTACAATATATATTATAAAAGGAGGTTTGTAGCCGCAGCCAGTCGCCAACAAACAACATATTATACTAACAAATACTTAAACATTTTTTTTAGTACTTCTTAAGAAAAATAACTTAAAAGTTAATAATAATTAAAGTCTGAAGAGAAATATACCATTTTATAGGTACAGTAAAACCCACTTTTTAAATAAAAGCGCGTTACACCCTTTTTATTTCTCATGTCGACACTTACTTATCACGCTTTTATTAAAAAACATGGGATATAATGTACCTACAAAAAATATACTATAACAATGAACCTAAAACTAAAAACCTTAAAAAATAAAATATAATAACTAAAATACATTATTAAAAGGAGTCCCTTTAGGCAATGTTCCGAAGATACTGGCAGCGTTCCCCCTTTGGATAGCTAGACTAATTCTTTGTCCGAGGTAGCTGCCAGCTCTTCGGTCTCCTGTGATGTCGACTAATCTTTTTGCAATTTCTTTAAAAAGGCTTATAGCGCTAGGAGCCCACGGACCAAGGGTCTCGACACCGAATGGGACAAAATCATATTCGGAGCCTAGACCCCTGTATTTGCCTGCCTTAGCTTTTTCAGCCGCTTCACAAGCCGCACCAGCTCTGTTGTTGGTTCCATGTAGATGGGAAGGGGCCAGCGTGTCTGAACAGGTTGCATCCCATACTAGCACCCGACCCATCTTCCATGGAATCAAACTCATACCGTCCGGTCTCTTGCCATCGTCTCTTGCAATACCAGTTGGCTCAAGTAGACTTGGCACGTTGACGGAGGCAAGGGACCGGCGTATGATATCGTTAAGTGCGGCGTGTCTCGAGAAGCGGCTTGCACTTTTTTGGCAAGACAGTCCATGATGTCCTAGCTTGTCGACATCACTGCCACAGGGACATTTATGAGGAGCGCAGACCGGGACCCCAAGCCGTAGACAGGTTGCCATTCGGAGTGTGTCAGGCTCAAGAAATGTGCCTGTATTTGTCGAAGGGTACGCTCGAAGCCAGTAGCCGGCCTCATGAGTACCCACGGCCAAAAGCCTAGCACGCGCCGAACCTGTACTGCAGCTCAAAAGGTTATTATAAGTTAATTTACAAATTATGTCGTCCCATCTGTGAATTTGGAGAAACTGGAAAATTTTGACCTGGGCATGCAATTAAGAAAGCGTTTCTAGCTTCTTCCAAGCCAGCAATCTCAAAGTTTGAAGGGGATGCCCTTAAAATTTTACTTATGAGATTTGCTGAACTATGGACAGAAGATAGGAAGGCTGGTAAAGCGACACTGGAAATTTTGCGAATCCCTAAACCACCATAACGGATGGGTAGGGATGCTTGGGTCCAAGATTGCTCGTTTAGCTGCATATTAAGAATCGATTCTAAGTTAATTTTGATTAAGTCGTCTAATTGTGACAAAAGATCTAAGTGATTCCAAAAGGAGCAGCAACGGAGCACATACGTAAATTTTGGGACAAAAAGACAGAATTTTAAGATGCAAAGTGCATAATGTGGACTAATTTCAAGGAGACGGTCGGCAGAATTTTGAAATTTATTAATTGAATTATTAATATATTCAGAAATAGATTCATCAAAAATTGGAGAACCTAAAAGGTAAAGGGAATTTCTGTTAACTATTTTAATATTTGGAGCTAAAATATTAAATTTTTGTTTAACGTCATTTAAATTTAAGTCGTTGTTATTTATAAAAAGTTCGCATTTGCTAAAATTAAGCTCCAAACCGATGGCTTCAAATTTATTTTTGATTGAAAAAAGGTCCGAAAAAACAGTATCCACATCACCTCCTAGGGTTCCGTCGTCCAAATACCAAACATTGAATTTAGAATTTAAATTTTTGATTATCGGATTTATAGCCAAACTAAAAATTGCAGGCCCAAGGGGATCACCCTGTTGACAACCTACTTCCGAGGACAGTTCATTAGAACGATATAACAATTTTTTTGTTGGGTCGGCGTAACTGAGAAGAAGATAATTGTATATTTCCGGTATATGTTGTTTTATTTCTGTCAGCAGGGTATCCCTATTTACCGAATTGAATGCATTTTTGACATCAATTTTGAGCAACACGTCAGGCTGCCCGTAAGTTAGGAAGGAGCGTAGGGCATGGACGGCTGCCTCACACCCTCCTTTGACACCAAAGCCTAACTGTACGGGATCAAATTCCGAATTTAGTTTTGGTAAAATATGTCGAACAGCAATTTTGGAGGCCAGACGTCGTAGTGTTGATCCAACAGCAATTGGTCTCACCCCTCCGTCCTTTTTGGTCAGGGCAATGAGGTTCGCGCCGAAAAGAATAGGAACAATTTCTGGATTGACACTACCGGAATACATAAAGTTGATTAATTTAGTGATCGAATTTACAAGTTGCTCGCCTGCATTACCCACAGAATGCGATGTTAAATCTTTCAAATGTTGGGGTGAGATTCCATCCAAACCTGCAGCCGAACCTGGTTTAAAAGATAAAATGGCATCCATAACATCTTTGTTTTGAATTTGAAGGCATGCTTGCCCTGCTGTTGGTGGGTCGAGAAAATATGAGTTTGCTGGAGCTGGGGGATGTTTTGTCCGTAAGGCCTGAAGGGTGTCAGGGGTATCTGGTGATAGCACGTCATTGGAGAACAAAAGGCGAACGGCACCTTTGAGATCTCCATCACAGATTTTGTTTTTTTGTTTTTTTATGTACCTACATATATAATTAATATATAAAATTTTATATTTTATATCAGACTTTAATTATTTTTAAGTTTTTAGTTAATTTAGTTAAGAAGTATTAAAAAAAAATGTTTACCAATTACTTAGGTACCAAATAATAAAAGCTTGTTTAAAAAAAACTAATATTTTTTTATTTTTCTGTAGTATTTATGATTCGGAACCTTAGTTCTCGTTAAGACTAATCAAGCGAGCCCAAACTTGATGCGGTTACGTCGTTTTACATAGTTCGAAAACTTCTAGCTCCATCATCAGACCCTGGATACGACCTAGAGACAAAGTGCTTGTCAAGACGAATCAAACGAGCCCAAACTTGATGGGGTTGCGTCGTTTCATTACAGAGTTCCTATGGTCACCTTTCAGCTCTAATCAGATAGCTGATCTGTGTGTGGTGACAATGCAATAATTCATTTTGCATTGTCACCAGACTTATTTATTTAGTTTTTTAGACACACACACACACACACACACACACACACACACACACACACACAATAAAACGATAAGAAGAACGGGAACTAGAAATTTGTACTAGGGCACTGCTCATTTCATGTTGAAATTTCTTCCAGCAGGCCCGCGAAAGGAAGGAGCATAAATAAGGCAGTCAGCGTGTGCCTCCTGAATATAAATAACAAAATACAATACCTATAATATAATAACTTATACAAAACCTACATATATATGTTCATACATGTACAAATAAACATATATACTTAAATAAAATATATGTGTTATAAAGGAAAAGCAATATAGTTCAGAAACAGTGATTCAAGAGGATAGATGGTGTTCCTTCAACTGTTCGTTTTTTAAATGTTGCAACAGTTGGGCTGTCTCTGATTCCTGCTGGCTTACTTACTATATAAGTACTATACAAGTATGCCGAATTTCAGCTAAATCAGATAACAAGAAGTGGTGGAATAATGGTTTACAAATTGTGAAGCTTTGAAGAATCACGAACAGTGTAAGTTAAATAAAAGCTTGTAAAATAAAACATCAAAGTAGGTTTTCACAGTCAATTTATTTTAATAAATAACTTAAAATTAATATAATAATATCCAATATTATGTGGACCGCCCGCCTATTGAAATCTATATGTATTAATCTATATGTATGTTTAAAATTAAACAATTTTGAGCTTAGATCCTCATACTATCATAAACCATATTATCACTAGTAACAAACTTTATAAAGCGCTTTTCAGGAAAGAAGCTCCTTAGGGTAGGCGGTATTGGAAAGATCAAAAATTTTAAAAAATAATTTCCCCGGGCAGCTCTTTTAATAACTTTAGGCACTATATATAATAATTTAATTACATAAAACCAGTAAAAAACCAGTAAAGTATCAAAAAGAATTATAGTTTTACTTACGGCCTTCACTTTTAATACGTAAAGTACCTATTTGGAATAACACGAACGGCAAAAACCGTTAAATAAAATAGTTTTACTTACAGTTTTATCACTTAATAATAATAAAACCTTTAAAATCTTACAACGATCGCTCAGATTGAGCACGTGTTGCTTCGACGGGAGTCAGAACGCCATTAGGTCAGTGTCGTGACTTAAGCTTGCCACCTGATAAAAAATTATAGATAAATAAAAAAAGGAACGGTAAATATTTTGTATGCCAAAATGACGATTCTGACTGTAAACTTTCTGCAATATGTTGGTTCTGCTTTTTAATTACTGTCAATATTATATTTATGCCTAAAAATGATTCTGGTTTTCAAAATTATGAGTTTTCAATGTCTAGTAAATGAGTGAATGCCATTTGACGTTCTGTGAATTGAGGATGAGCATATGCATAATAATAATATTATGACATAAAAAGTTCAGCGATAAAAGGTAGACCCCTGCCTGAGATTCGTGATTCGTGTTTTAAAGGAAGCTTATTTGGAAATGAAATCCATTAGAAACTACAACCAACGACCGTTGACTAAAACCTTATAAATATATTATATATGTATAATACCTTGCTAAATAAATAAGTGTTTCAATCATTTATTTCGTTTTTCTATGGAAACCATATGGCCAGGTACGGGAAATAATAAGATTTCGATTTTCAGACGGTTTATCGCCTTTGATCTTATTTTATAAGCTCGAAGAATCGTGGCGAGAACACTTTTCATCACCATCATCCCAAAATGGCGACCTAAAAGTAAACAAAAAAGGTAAAATGATTTCAGGAATTTCCACTTTCCGATATTTATTACTATTGCGCCATCGAGCGCTATAAAACAATATTTTGCCAATCTGTTGAAAATAAGAAAAGCGATTATGATATCACACCTTATACCTACTTATTAACTTCATTGTACAAGTTCCCAAGCTGGCAGACCTTACTTATTTTCTAATAAATAATGGATAATCGAGTAGTATTAGCGTGTAGAATGCACGTATACATACTCGCTAACTTGTGCTGTAGGCCAATTCTCTGGTATCAGATGGCACAGGTACGCAAAAAATACTCACTTTTCTAACAGTCTGAGACTTGATTTTTATCTATGATATTTAGGAAGCTATTTTAATGTACATATTTTGAAAGCTGCCAGACTAATACTAGGGGTCCGAAATCAGCAAAGCCTATTTAAAGTTCCACCGCGTGTAGAGTGCTCTCCTGGGAATCGACCGCCTTTTTATAAAGGTTCATTACAAATATCGTGTAAATAGTCTAATGGGAGCCTTAAATAAATAAATAATAAAATATAAATCACACGCCCAGATTAACATTGAACTAAGCCAAAATAGCTCACTTTTCAAAATCGACGAAAAAACGTTATGTCACTTTTTGTCAAAGTTATTGCGAATATCTCGATCATTTCACGTACTGAATCGAATGCGAAATAGTGTTATAAAGTTTAGTCGATTAAAAACTCGTTAATAAAGCAAAATAATGCACCACTTTTTAACTTATTGCACTATTGTGGAATGACTAGGCGAAATAAAAAATAATTAATTCTAAATATGTGCGTGTTACTAATTGATTCTGGAAATAATGAACTATTTTTCTTATACTGTTTAATTGCAATTACTATACCTGCCACGTGAAGTTTATCTTGCCTTACTTGACTTTGATACCTGCCACGTGGAGTCTTTCTTGTCTTACTTGATTACTCGATTATCAATAATTTGTCCATCAGAAAATAAATAAGGTCTGGCGGGCTTGGGATCTTACTCTATCAGTTTTGCAGCCACATAGGCAATACAATTATTGATTCAAATTAAACGAAATGGTAAGCTGTCAATGGTCATGTTTGTTCTCATCAGGGTGTCGATTCTGCTAAGTTAAAGTAAATGGAGTTTCAGTAACTAGTATGAATTTTTGAAATTGTACTTGTGACTAAAGCACAATATAATAAATATTGTTATCCAAATGCAGTAATTATTTTCAGATTTTTTGGTAACAAGAACCATTCCAAAAGCGATACCAATGAATCAATTCAACGAGACACGATTATTACGGTAGCTTAACACATTCGACATCTACGATAAATGTGATTGATATGAAAAAAAATCAAATACTTATGTAATACGTGGTGCAAGGTACTACTGGTGGTGCAAGGGGAAAAATGAGGACAAAAGATCTCGCGGGCGCTTTCCGACTCGATGAACAGACCTTATTAAATTGGCGACGCACTGCAGGGGTCCAAGCACGAGTTTTGATAGCTCCGTAAAGTAACATATTCGCCAAAATTTCTATGGAAACCAATCTGCACTGTAAGAACAAACTAGCTTTTCCATACAAAATTTGACGATTACGTTACTTTACGGATCTACAAAACATAGAGCTGCATGGCAACGCATCGCGATTGCATCAGTGGCAGAGGAATCGATCGAGACATGACCACGACCACTCTGTCAAGAGTGCACAACTGGGAAGAAGATGTAATACGTACCAATGCAGTTTCTGGAACCGAAGCTGAAGGGTATGAATGCGCACGGGTGCCTGTCCACGCTGTTCTCGGGCAGGAACCGGTCTGGGTCGAAGCAGTTGGCAGTGGGGCCCCACAGCCTCTTAGAGCGATGCATCACGAATGGAGCCACGGCGCATCCCACGCCCGCCGGTAACGTGAAGTTTGCTGAACAAAATAATTGACGCATGTTAACTTTTTATTTTAACAGAATTTTTAGAGATTGTCTTTTCGATAATTAGAAAAGTTAAACCACTTTCAGCATTGAATAAGCCTGCTTTGACGTAAGTCACATCAACAATATACTTCTCCTATAGCTAACATGTCATGTTTATCACCACGTGGATTTGAAGCACCTTTTGATGTACCTAAGTGGTTTACAAGCAATTTATGTGATGGCTGTTAAACATAATACAATACAAGTCCTAGGTACTAAAATTGCACACGGTTTAACTTTGAAGGCCGATATTTTCAAAGAATGATCTCAAGTGTATGTAAATAAAGTTGAGAGATTTATTTAGTACGTAAGAACATGGTAACGATGTAAGCAAATACTAAACATTACTACTGAGCCGATGGCTGTTCCAATATTTGTTTACGACTCTTCATAAGTCGCTAAAAATCTTCGTTGTCGTCAGTTCCGAGTAGCTGACAGTTCCTATTTGCTAAAACAATATGCGTTCATCCATTATCAGAATCTACATTCGATTTCTGAGTACGTTGTGTCAATCATGTCATATAACTACATTGTAAATCGCTAACAAACTATCATATCTACTATCTTACTTAGTTTAATGTCCTTCTGCGTTCTTCTACCAATTATAGGAACAACTGTGTACAGGCGCATTGTTTCTTTGATCACTCGTTCCAAATAGTGCATTTTATTTATGTCTTCTTTCGTAGGTGCTCTATCAGACTCCCCGAATATAGAATTCAATCTGAAATAGGATTTTTAGACATTAGCGATGCCTATTGATAACTTGCAATACACAATCAAAAACTCATAAAAATAGTGTCCACTACAAAAATCGGAGATATATACCATCCGTTATTTTTTAAAGAACTTTTCCTGTTTAGTTTATCACATATATATTATTGAATAAAAGGTTTGGTAAAAAAATACAATATCATGTTTTTCCGCGTTTGTCCTTAATATGTTCTCAGATAAAAGTATCTATCATCTAAAATATTCATAGTACCTACTCTGTTCATAACCTTTATAAAAGTACTAAATTCGATTCGATATATACGTGGAAGAAAAAGGAATAGGTAATTATTATTCATATCAATTCATGTAAAACATGGTAGCCAAACGGTAGCAAGCACACAATCCTTTTTATGGCAAAAAAACTTTTATCATTTTATTATTTTAATCAATCAACTGTAAGATTTATAAAAAAAAATACAAAATTTTTATTTTTAACTTTTAATTTGTCCGTAACTTTTAATTTAATTGGTATTATTCTTCGTTTCCTTACTCAAAGAACAACAAACAAAGGACTATTCTGAAAACAGGATAAAAGCTTATGTGTTCAACTTTTTTTCAAGGCTTCTATGCTACTATCTATATCTATATATATACTCTGCAATCACTCCACCACACCTGAGTTCAGTTTGAAAGATAAGTTAAATAAATATTTCTAACACTCACACCAATTACCCTAGCCCCAATGTAAGCACTGATGCTCGCGTTATGATATATTTAAAAAAAAAGTTCAGAATATTGAAATGCATGTCGATTTTGGATTAATTTTCATTTTGGATATACATATATCAAAATATATCGACATGAATATTACTTTTGAATTGACATGAGGAATCGTAATTAATATTGACATTGAATTGAATAATACTCTAAAATTATCATAATAAAATAATTTAAACAGTGAATTGGCAAAAAATATTTTATTTTGAACTGACATTTGGAATTGTAATTAACATTGAAATAAATTGCAAATTATAATGATAAAAGTCAAAGTCAAACATTTATTGGATATCATAATTGTACAAAAGATTGGAAATAATTGTTATTAAATGAATGATAGGTAAAATGAGAATACTGTTATATGAATGTTGTTTTAAAATGTTATTTTTTTGCATTCTATTAATATGGCTTAATAGGTTTAAGTTTCTTAGCTTTATATACAAACCTTTTGTCAACCCTATTAAATGCAAATAAAAAGTCTTCTATTTTATGGGATTCTAGGGTAACGGATAGAATACATATCGTGGTACTTAAATAGGTAAATATATTTATTGTAATACATATAGAGATGTGAGTGAGGAACTCGATGGCGCAAGTGGTTAGCGCTTTCGGCTGCAATCGTTGAAGTTAAGCAACTTTCTCAGTGGTCGGTCATTGGATGGGTTACTAAATATTAACTATCTCGAGCTCCTCTCTGCTTCGCAAGGCACGTTAAGTCGTTGGTCCCGGCTGCATCTGCAGTTGTTAGCACCTACCAATCCGCACTGGACCTGCATGGTGGGTCATAGCCCAATCTCCCTATTCCATCCATAAGGAAAGCCTGTGCCCCAGCAGTGGTGATGTGATGTGACATTTAGACATCTAAGTCTTGGGTACAAAGGCTCGTATCCATACAAACATTTGCCCCAACGGGATTCGAGTCCGAGACGGAGAACGTCCTCAAACCTTAAAAACTTACTCGTCAACAACTATGTCTTGAGCTTCCTCGTGGCTGCCCAGCAGCAGAAGTGCGTAGGCGATCACCAATGCCGTAGTGTCGTTGCCTGCTATCGTTATAGAGTCTATGTGCTCACGGAGCTGCTCATTTGTGAACTTTATTTCCCTATGCAACAACAACTCTAGTAGGTCCTTCTTTCCTGGAACAGGTACATAGATTGGTTCAGCGTGTAAATTACGGAAAAAATGAAGCTTTTAACATTTGAGGCATTACAAAAATTTAATGCTTACCTTCTTTTTGTTGGTCCTGTGAACCGCATTGCTCTTTCTTTTTCATGACTACCTGAAATATTTAGTTTTTTATTAGTTTTATAAATCAAACATAGCATAGATATTTTTATGTTTATGCAGGTAACCGAGCTGACAGTCCACCTGATGGAAAGTGGTCACTGCCGCCCATGGACACTTGCAGCACCAAGGGTACCACTCATGAGTTGCCAGCTCTGAAAGAAAAGATTTACCCGCATTTTGAAGTCCACCATGAATAGCTGAAGAAAAAATCGATTAGAGAAGTTCGTACCAGATTTTGCTCGAAAGCAAGAAAAAAAAACGCGATTATCGCATGGTGCTAGCTAGAAAGCCAGGCGTCCAAAGAAATTTAAATACTGCTTAAACTAAATTTTGGTTGATGTTATTATTATTAAATAGGGACCATTTTAAAAAAATATGCCCATCGTAGGTAGTATTAACTGAAATTTTAATGTTTTACCTCATCAGTAAATTTGTGAGTGTAGTCGATATTTTCCTGTTGAATTTTTGCATAGGGCGTAAGCTTAAAGAGTGCGTCCGGTTGCAGCCAGGCTTTGAACAGTCGCATATTGATGATGGACATGACACAACTGCGCGCGCGCAGGTACGGCGTATCTGGGTTATGTTGGACATCCATTTTCTCACCCATGGCGGTTTCTGTAATTAATTACACTTGAAGTGACACTCAAAAAGAGTTACAGAAAGCGTTGCCAGCTGAAACTGGGATGCCAGTCTAGTGAAAGGGCGTTATACTAAAATGTTTTTCGTAAGTCCTAGAAATTTTGTCGCAGTTAGTTTCATTTCCCAAATTAATTTTAGGCAAATTTACATTTAGCATTTTATTTACTTGGTAAAAATATCCTTATGCACCATTTAACTTTGTCATGTTTTATTAAGTCAAATGTTTATTGAGCAATCGTTATTTTGGTAAATATAAGTATATTAAGAAAATGTTTGTTCAAATTATCACTTCATACTCAACTTATAACGTATGTTTGGCAAATTAATTATAATTGTTTTTACTGATTCATGAGTGTACAGGTACAAGTGTAAAACGGTTGCACTACGAGATTAATTAAATTTTCTTAATATAAGTAAACATAACTAATATATTAAACGAATTACAATCTATTAAACTGAAAGAATTTTGGTAACCGAAAAATTGCGATAACCTTTATAAATATTTTTTATGAATTAAATTAAAAGGCTTTCTTTGAAATATTGAGTGTTTTAATATGTTTTGATTAGATACTAAATTCACATGTTATCAAAAATAAGAAGTTGTAAATGTTTGTACGAATTTTAGCATATTATAAAAACCAAGTGATTTAAATAATATATATGGCAATTTGAACCCGTTTAAGCGTGTTTTATTTAATCAGTGATTTAAGTTTGTATCGAGATTATCCTTTGATATAATAACAAGGAAATGAGAGATTTAATAGGTGGTTAATGGGTATTAAATATTTAGTTTTAGTGAACTTCCACTCCGATTTGCAGGTTCGAATTTTGGCGTCAAAATGGAGGGACCACCATCAACTTTATATATCTTCTAAACGATAGAGATACCAAATATTTAAATAAAGGTATCAAATAGTACTAAATCGGCACTAAATCCGATGATATGAAATATTTAAATTAATAGAGTGGTCCCACGTTTTTACGCTAATTGTTTGTTCCTTATGCTTAAGGGATTTTTCTTACAGAATTTTCTCATGACATATATGTAAATCTAGAATTCAAAAGAACTAATAATAAAATATCTTAGCAGTAGAGTCAGCTTACCGAAAACAATGTCTAGCATGCAAGACGTGATGTATTTGAAGATGTCGAAGTCGGGCTTGCCAACTTGCTCCTCCAGTCGCTTCACAAGTATGGAGGCTTGTTGACCAAACACCGGCACGAAGTCTTCTAATATTTTGTTATGAAATATTGGTAGAAGCACTCTTCGATGAACTTTCCATAAGTCCACTGAAAGAATATTTAAATTCTTCATTGATAAAATTATCGAGACGGAAAGCAAATATATTTTTTTACCCTAAAACTGATGAGGCGTTTAATAATAGTTATTTATGCAACTGTTGTATAATGAGGTGTAATTAATGGCGAGATGGTCCCATATTAATTTGGTGAAGTTCTGATGGACTTTCGGAGGCAAAAATTGAACTCCTTAATTATACTTACAAACAGCACTCAATTCGTGTTTGGTTATTTTAATAAATATGATTGAGATAATGTAGGCCTGGTATCTACTAGTAGTCTAGCTTATGAGTTCATGTTAATGTGTAGTTCTTTAGTTTTGCTTGGAGAAGATTTTTTCCTAGTTTTTAGGGCTTCTGTATTTAGGAAGTCGGTTTTTATAGCTTCTAATGACGGCATTTACAACATTCAGGTATGTATTTTGTATTCTAGCTGACACTGATACGTTGGTTACTTGTACTTTACTATGATTTACTTTTGCGCATAGATGTGCTAATTCTTACTCACGTCGTTGGGTCAATATCGTGTGTACCTCAGATGTATATACAATAACACGAGCGTTGGTAGAAATAATAAAAAAATAGTAGGTATCTGCGGAAAACCAGCGTCGAAGCATCGTGAGGTGCTCCGAAATTATGCTGTGTAGATACCTTTTCAGTACCATGTGTATACTTATGTAATTACATTATGTATGTTGTCAAAATAGTCATGAGTACCATGACTATAATAAATAGTTTTTCTTTTTTCTTTCTAAATATAATGTTATTTCATATTTAGCTGGAATTATTGTTTAAGCTGAGATTTAACTTTATTCTTCGTAAATATAAATGCTTTATTTATTTAGATGAAATAGGTAAGAGAGAAGAAAAGAACTCGCTTTAGCTCAGTAAGTCGTAAGTCTTTTGAATAGGAGCTAAATACTGCTTAAGTTACATTATTAACATTATAATGGAAATAGTTATTTGCTCAAAAAATGCATTTACATTTACATTGTTAGAAAATTCATAATTAAGGATCATAAGGCGGAGCGTGCGGTAAAATTCAATACGCACGCTCCCATACATGGCACCGTGCGTATTCTTATGAGCCCTTTTTTTGCAAAAAAATGTAAGTAATATTTGAGCGCCTCGTTTACCCCCTTAGAATAGATTTTAACTATTTCCAATATAAGTAAACAGTAGATTTATTCTTCTTATTGTAAGTTAATGTAGAATATTTGCAAATACTATTTTCCTTTGTTTGTACTGATCGTTGTACTGCAGCTAGTTTACGGAAAAAAACGATATTATGCACAACTTGAAACGCCTCAATCTCTCAATAATGTTCAATAAATTAGATCAATTTAATTACTACGACATTAGAAAGATGTTTTTGTTGAAACATATTGTATTAGAATTTTGAATTTCCATCTCATTAATTATCAAAAAAAAACATCTAACCTCCGTGAGTTTTCCTGAAAAATAATGCAAGTTTACTTCATATTTTGATATTGAATTAAATATAATTACTTAATCACTTCATTAAAAATTATTTTATAAGACTCGAAACATCACCCGTAAAATGCAATATATACTAGTGCAAATCTACCTACGCGCCGATCACTACGGCAGCGGCGCAATTTTGTAAAAGGGCTCTTAACGGTTTTATTTAAATTTCGATCGAACCTCCTCGGAAGCGCTTTTAGTCTATACCTTTGCCCTAGAAAAAGAGACGAAAGATGTAGTATTAATTTTCACCAAATGCACGAGTTTCGCATTTACTTTTTAGAAAAAAAATGTTTCATTACTTTAATTATGTAATAATGTTTTCTTGCAAATGTGTTCAAAAACGTTGTAAGACATTCGTGCGGATTGGTATAACAAGCACGTGACTATGGTAAGCCCTAGATTTACTCGTTTGTAATAACCAACTTACTGCACTAATATCATAAATAACTATTATGATATAAGTGCGGCAAGTTGGTTTTAACATACATTCTTTGGCTGACATTCGTCTACTCGTTTGTAATAACTAACTAACCGCACTATATCATAAATAATTACACTTAAACAAATCTTGATGAATGGGCTTTCAAATGACACCAATATTTGGTTGGGGTGAATGCGTGTGTTAAGGGTTATAATAATGCTTGAAAGTTATTTTCGCGGGGGTGCAATTTTTTTGACTCCGAGTATGTTATGATATTAGTGCGGTAAGTTGGTTATTACAAATGAATAGACGAGTCGAGGGCTTACCATAGACACGTGTTTGTACAAGTCATACAAGTTTTTCAACACATTTGCTAGAAAACAATATTTAGCAACATTCGTTCGATATTCTGTTCTTGAGAATTTGTTCGTGACTTGCAAAAACGTGTTGTCAAAATCAAAAGCCATATGTTTACATAATTATTTCCGAGGATGACGGTAGCCACCCGCCTGGCTATTTTTTTGTGTTTCATGTTTGGATATAAGTATAATTAGGATTAGAATATTTGTATTTTTAAGTGAAACGTATTGTACCATAAAAAACATTACCTACTACTTATTTGTATAAATTAGTATTCAGATAAATCACAAACCTGGAGCAACAAATAAACCATCTCCTAACCACTGTTGCAGAAATTTGTAAGAACCATCTTTCTCCAAACAGTTTTCTAATATCTTCTGAACGTCGTCAGGATTTAAAGTTACTGAAACAAATATTTATCTGCACTATAATAATCTTACACGTAATATGCACGCATCTAATACAGTTAGAGATCAATGACCTTTTTCGTGCCGACAAACTTTATACTTTATATATGCATTTAATTCTTCTTTAATAGAATAGCTTGATATAAAAGATTAAAAAATATTAGTGTCTTAAGTTTTTTGACGGATTAATTTGGAATTTGGCACACATTAAGTTTATTATCTAATTCCAAATCCAAAATATTATATTGAAAAACAAAATAATTCCTAAACTTTAAAGGTTCGCGCGGAATCTACTTTGGTCATATAGGTAATCATACAGTTGGTACTAATACTGCTGTTATATATATATATTTATTTTAAAAAATTATATGTGTTCATGTCGCAACGCGAATAAAGACATGTCTGTATATGTCGTAGGGTAATTAATGTCATTAATCGAATTTTCGTTAAAATCCTAGGGATAACCACGCGACTCGCGTTTTTACAAAATCCCCATTCTTTTTTCAGTAAGATTGAGAAATTTCACCGCGATTGTCTAATTAGCGCTAGGATTTTCGCGATAATTCTATTTAGCAAATCATCCTACGACACATATTATGTAATAGTCACACTACAATGAGCCTAATTGGGTACTAAGAGCTGAGTTCGTCACTTAGTGACCAATCCTAGTGAACACACAGTAAATCTATTGCTACCATAGTATCAGAAATAGTGTATGATAATACACTAAATAGTGTATGATAATACACTATTTTCTATAGAATTAATTATTTTAGCAATAGATAACTTCGACCAATGGCGTTAAATATTCATATATTCTTTTAAATATCATTTCATTATCATAATATTATTGGTATAAAAATATGTAGATCTGCGTTCATTCCGAATATGGTCAAACAGTTTAATACATTTTAATAACCTTTTAACAAAAAACTCTTATATTTTAAAAGCTTCTTATTGTTTTTGTAATGATATCATAAAATACGTTAAAAGATTTGCAGTTTCAGAACTTAGGTTTTTAGGACTTACCAAAATACAATGAAGGACCAATCCATACTTTACTAGTACCACCGGATGAATCAACAAGCTCTGCCAACTCTTGTATATTTTTTAACAGTTCTGAAAATTTCATGTTTACAAAAATGAAATAGAATTCCATTATAGAACTATACTCAATTGTATAAAATTAAACTAACAACATTTCTCACTTTCAGGACCACCAATAAACCAATGCGTGTGACCTATCAACGGAAGCTCTCCGACACCTGGTAAGATTTCCGAAATTTGATACAAATGTTTTCGCATATGTCTGAAACGTATGTAGTATACAACGACACATACGAATATAAGGGCTAACACCAACATTGTGAATTCGCCTTTAAAGGACCACGTATCTTGGCAAAATTCACACGGTTACTGTCATGTGTTGTGATAGCAGCCAGTTATTAACTGTTAAACATGCCGCCCAAGAAACAAGTGACGTAATGTAGGGGAGAGCGGGGCTACAGGTTCTCTTGTAAGTTGTTCTTATTGTAATACCTATAAGGAAAAAAAGATAAATATAATTAGCATCACATCATAAAATTAAATCGCATCATAATAACCAAACCAAATTTAAGCACTCCAGCCGCAATTATTTCATTCTCAATACCGATACACGCGTATCACGTATCAGATGTAAGAAATTATCTTAAATTTTTAGTATCTTCTTTAAAATTTCTAATTCTTATAATAAAAATATATTATTTTGTTGGTGTTTTTTTTAAAAGAAATATATCGTGTATCCAGGTATAGGCCCTACGCTAATATCCTGTAGCTTGACATTTTCAAGAACAAGATTTTCCGAGGTTATCTTCAACTATCAACAACGCTTTGAAAATATTTTTTTCTTTGCAGCATTATTAAAATATAATATAAGTTAGATAGAAAAACCTAAGTATAGATCATCTCGACGTTTTGTGTAATAAGCTTTTGAATTAAAAAATATTGAAAAAAGGCGAGAAAATCTTAGAGTGCACTGCGGGACTATTCTGGAAAAATTCTCACGCGCGCTACATAGGATACATTTTTCCCGAAAAAAAAAAAGGTTCATGTGGGATTACTAAACAGATATGGTTATGGATGGGATGGTATATCGATGATAATGTTCTGAATCTGATAAGGTTCTGAGTAATCATATGTATGTTTGATGATTTAATAAATATTAGAGATGGGTGGCCTATAGCTTTGGCCGACTAGTGGACCTTGCTGTCTGCCGATTACTTTGTTGTTAGCACTTGTTTCTGTTTACATAAACATTGTAGGGGAAAATCGGGAGACCAGATAAGAGAATATAAATATATATATAATGACATTAAAAGGGAAAATAAACAGCTCAGTAGTTAAAGTAAATAATATATTTCAAAGAAAAACATTAAAATTCTACAAACTTTTATAAACAACATACTTATACAACTTTGTTAGTAAAAATTGCCAAAATATAAGGTTATGAATTATTTAAAAATTTACTTAAAGCATTATCAACACAATAATAAATTCCAAATTCAATAATAATGTTCGAAGAAATTCGATTAGTAGCAGTTAGTAGTTACTTATGTAACGAGGCCTGCAGCAGCTTTTCTTCTGTAGTCTGCGGGGCTATTCTGTAAAATTGTCTCGCGTGTATCCGATGTGGATCCGCGCGTTTCCCTTATAGATTCGCACGGATCCGCATCGGATCCACGTGTGAAAATTTTACAGAATAGGCCTTGTGAGCCTAATAAGTTCTATAATTGTACTTTGTGATGAGCAACTACGGAACTCTACATCTATATAAGTGAGAGAGTTTCATTAAAATATGTGAATAGTGGATTTCCATGCCAATTCGATTAAGTATGTTATACCTACCGTTAACTGTAGAGACGCATATATCTGCTTCATCACCTATCATCACCAACTGAACTCTATTAACACTAAGCAGCAGTTAAAGTGGAGTAACTGCTTCATCTTTTAGCAGTGGCGTAGCGTGTCTTGGCGGGGCCCCGTATAAAAATTTGTTTGGGGGCCCTTAGGAAGGGTAAAGATTTCACACAAAAGAAAAAAAATGTTTGCATAAAATTAAAAGAAATATTTATTCATCATAATTATGTATATGTTCTTTTTCAAAATATTTTACAAACAATTCAAATCTTTAATTTTTCTAAAGTTTCTGGCTCTATAGACAATAGTGATTAATCTGACGAGCGTTCATGTCCCATCGAAGTTCTTAGGTAATTTTTTATCAGTTTTAATTTTGAGAAACTTCGTTCAGCAGATGTAACTAGAAATAAAAAGCATGCTGTTATTACCTCCGGGAAACTGGATGCAAGACTATTGAATTTTATCAGAAATAATTCAATGAGTTCCTTAATGTGACGAATTTTTAGAATTTCAGATATTAAGCATGTTTTTAGAACCTTTAATTGGTCATAAGGATTAACTGAGATGTCTTTACTGTGATTTAACCGACAGTTTTCCGGAAGCGTTTAATATCCCTTCGCTTGAAGAAGGCAGAAGTTTCTCTGTTTGTAATATTTCGAACATAATACTTGTAGTGTTTGTTTTTAAACAGAGCGTGACACTGACACACGTAGGACAGCTGTTTTGTCTATGATAGCGAACCGCTTACGTCAGCGTAGCTGTCAAACTTCATTGATTGGGTTGGTAGCCTTGAGGGAAGAGTCGATTTTTCTATTCGACTAAAATATTCGCCTTGAGACTTATATATAAAAAAAAAAAAAAGTAATCAGGCAGTGAATCTCTGTGGGGGCGCGTGGATGAATGGATGGAGTTTGACAGTTGTTGAAGTTTTTGAATAGTTTTTCCCAGATCGATTTGAGTCCTCCTTATCGGGTGCTTTTTTTAATCGATTTTGAATTTTACTCGAAATTGAATTTCCTCGCTGATTTGGGTAGGTATTCCCTTTTCCTCAGCTTACGGCGAGCGTAGGTATATAGTTTTGAGTTTATTCTTCGGTTCGTCTCGAATGCGGCGGCTGTCTGTTTGACTGTGGCCTTTGCCTTCAGTTGGAGTGGGAAACAAATCATAGACACATGTTTGGGAGTGGACGACCCGTCTATCATCTATGAGAAATTGTCAAAACAACATTTAAAATTTCACAATCTGTTTGTGGTACAGTTAACTTTTCATCTTTTCTTCTGCCCAAAGTATATTGTAAGGCATATTATAGTCGTCGGAGTCGTGAAATAGATCCGAAAAGTTTATATCCTGAAGGATATTGGCGGAAATAGCGCGAAGTCGCTTATAATAAAAATATATTATTTTGTTGGTGTTTTTTTTAAAAGAAATATATCGTGTATCCAGGTATAGGCCCTACGCTAATATCCTGTAGCTTGACATTTTCAAGAACAAGATTTTCCGAGGTTATCTTCAACTATCAACAACGCTTTGAAAATATTTTTTTCTTTGCAGCATTATTAAAATATAATATAAGTTAGATAGAAAAACCTAAGTATAGATCATCTCGATTCTTGTCAAGTTAGTGAACATGAAATTGATTTCCTTCAACCCGGTGGGATGGGCCCCAGTCATGTAGTGATTCAAATTTTAAAGTGTAAACATTGACCGTGAATATCCCTCACTCCCTCACCCACTACAGATGTGGTAATCTATGTATTTTCCCCATATCTGATCATTTTTTTTCATTGTGAACTTCAGGCTTGTACGTTCCCCTCAAGAAATACTGGAGGACTAACAAGGAGACTCTTTTTCTGTACACGGACCAGAAGGGACGCGGGAGTTTATTTGCCAGCCGCTCTCCGGTTTTATGTAACCCGGCCGTAACAGCAGACAGATTATACACAGCTAAACCTATCATAATCAAGGTATTTCACTACTAACCCCGGGTGAGCGTGGAGAAGAACCACAAGGCGAGGTTGGACCCCGACCTACCCATTTCCATATATATACATATATCTATATAACTGGTTATCTCACTGAGAACTAGAATTAACTAAGTTTGTCACCAATATCGATCAAACGAGCCGTAGAACCTCTGAAATCCACTAAATAGCTTATTCAGTCTAGTCTATGTGGTATTTGTGGATAAAATATATTAGATATAGTTGAGAATTCATGTAAGTACATGGTAAAGTGTTATGAATGTCTGATATTCATATAATTATAACCTTTCATGACAACTTGTTGGTTTATATACACATTAACTTTGAACTACTGTATTCAGCTTAGATATTTATAATTAGTGAAACATAGTTATTATATAAATAATAAACATAGTTAGGCTTGTTGATTTATATAAGCAATAACTTAAAACTACTGAATTCCTGTGCTTTGGTATCTAAAGTGGATAAAATATACTTATAACATTATCTTAATTTTTTTGGTTTTCTTTCATTGTTCCCCCGGTGCTCTGAGTGAGCTTAGAAGAGGGCCGTGGAGGAGAATTTAACATCACATACTCAGGTCGCAAAGGCTCTCAAATATTTGTTTTGTTTTACAAATTAATATATGTAAACAGCAATAATCTATATAGACTTTGAAATAGGATTATAGGTCTGAAATTCTCTCATCTTGTGATAACTCATTTTGAAGTTTGGGAAGTTTAAAAAAGAAATGGAAAGTTTTTAATTAATTTTTGCTTACGTACATTGGGGGCCCCCGTGGCCCGGGCGCCCCATATCATTGATATGGTAGATACGGCGGTAGATACGCCCCTGCCTTTTAGTTATAAAAATATAATTAGAAAATATTAAGGAAATTTTGATTTAAATTTTTTAGACATTAAGTAGTTTTAAGCTGTTTTAGTATTAGCAGCAAATCTACAACAATAGTATAATTAACATTATTAAAGCTTGCAATCCAAACTTCGGAAGTTCGATGTAATATTAAAATGTATCCAAAATTTTGGGTGGACTTCTGAAAACTGACTAATTGTTTAGATTAGCTTGATTATGCTATTATAAAGTAATGATATGGTTTATTAATACCTAGTTGTGTCGTATATACCTACGCGTAAAAGTAGTCGTTTCATTATTTCAAAGAATGAGTAAAACTGCCTTGCCAAAACACCAACTGAAAACCAAAACTTTTTGCACTAAATTCAAGAGAAAATTAAATAAAAAGGCCATTAATTTTTTCGCCATCTTGATTTCTTAAAAGAAAACTCACAGTGCACTTAGGATGATGTAAAAATTTTGTGTATACCTCATACCATACAATTCAAATTCGGTCAAGTAATTTAGGCTAATGTGTGCGGCTGTGCGCCAAACACGTATGTATATACTATGCACAAAAACATAAACGTTGTAATGGTGCAGGTGGGCAAAAAGCCCAAAAATATTTATTGTGCAATTTGAATGGTTAACAATGCGTTAAAATTTTCGTGATTGGAGCCCAACTAAATGTTCCACATTTAAAATTTAATAAATGCTACATTAAACGTTCACTGTTTGAGTTATCTTGGTAAAATCTTCACGTTAACTATACAGATTCGAGTTAGAATATGTAATGTGATAATAAATATTTGTACACCTTTGTACTATTAAGCAAACATAACACAACTCTAAGTTTGAAATCAGACATTGTTCACTTAAACGAGTTAAACGATCGCACCTGTTTGAGTAAGTGCGTACGCGCCATTTGAATTATTACGGAGTATTAATACAAAAACTAAATAAATAGGTATTATATAAAAATATCGTGAATTTGCTGTGACTGTTGAGTGAACAGTGAGTAAAATTGTCTACAATAGTTTGATAAAGAACTCTTTTTCAGTTTTGCGTGAATTTTGTTTATTCGCTCCCTTGTACAAAGTTTTTCCTGAGATGATTGAATTTGGTACCTTTTCCCTCAGAGTAGATTGGCCCTCATGAAAGTGGGTACTTCAAATAAGTAATAAATTTATTTAAATAGATATTTATATTTTATAAGAGATTCTCAGACGTATCGGAAGCCTTACCAGACAAAGGTATTGAGTCTAAAGTATTATTATGCAGCTTGGCCATCGAAACGGCCAAGCCACATATTTTGACAAAGGTCAAGAGTTTGTGAAGTTCGGCTTTGTAGAGTTAGGGCGTATAGAGTTAGAAGCTTGACTAAAGTTGTAAGGTCGGTTTAAAAATTTGGTTTAAAACGGAGTTTTAGTGTTTTAATGGTGAGAAACAGTGTTTTTTTTATTTGAACTCAGAATGCATTACATTATCGAATTCGCCATGCAACGGAGTGCCAAACTATGTATTTTCATATTTGTTAGATTTTTGACTTATAATTATTATAAGTGAAAAGTAATGGAAATAATGCCGACTCCAGGAGAGACTCGAACATTGCTTTGCTTTAGAATTAGCGCTCAAAACGCAAAAAGTTAAAAAATAATTATTATTATTACATCATCATCATCTAGCCTATTAATGTCCCCACTGCTGGGGCACAGGCCTTCCCTATGGATGGAAGAGGGAGATTGGGCCGTGACCCACCACGCGGGCCCAGTGCCGATTGGTAGGTGCTAACGACTGCAGATGCAGCCGGGACTAATGGCTGAACGTGCCTTTCGAAGCACGGAGGAGCTCGAGATAACAAGTTTTTGGTCACCCATCCAAAATACTGTAGTAATAAAATAACTTTATTAAACACAATTCACCTACAATAAAGTACCAGTAGTTGTAAATTACTATAGGGAAAACCACTCTTTTATGAAATAGGCCCCAGTTGTCAATTTTAGGTGTTTAATAATTGATTGGTCTGGGTCATATTGGTGGGTAATATGCCGCTTAAATACGTTTTTTTTGACATCGAAAATTGTTAGCATAATTTTCAGCTAAAATAATAAAGCCTTAGCATAATTTTGGCAAAATTTTAACAGCCTTTTACCAAATTTCATTTTTTTATTTGAATGGTGAAACTTACACTTATTCATACAAATTCAAAATATTTTTTCGTATGAGGTGCGAAAAAAACAATTATTTTAAGTACCCAATAATATAACAAGTAGTAATAATCTTTTTACTTGTAAATATTTTATTTCAACAATTATTTGTTTATTTCAACAATAATTTGTACCATTCAAGTAATTAGCTTGTAAAATACTGCACGTTGCTTTATGCCTTTACAATTCTAAATACATATCTCTTTTGTCCCAGAGTCGGGTATAACACCGTTTAAAACGGTGGCTTTGAACTGGTGAACTATGAGCTTGGCTCTACATGATATCTGAAAACTTTTTAACACTGCGAGTCGTATGGTCTCGTCTTGGAAACATTTTATATGAAAACTAGCTACCCCAGCGAACTTCGTACTGTCATAAAAAAATAGGGGTTGGTGGTAGAAGGGTGAAAATTTTGGGTTGTGATGAAAAAAAATACCAAAAAAATTTAAGGGTGGACCGGACCACCCTTATGATTTGGGGGGATAAAAAATAGATGTTTTTAAATAATTTAAATTGCATCAATAAAATAAGTTTTCATACTACGATTCTTACTCGCACTGCCGCAGCATCTTTCCCCTCGCCTGGCAAGGACTTATGCTAGCCAGTACCGCCTGGCATTCTACCTACTTACTTTAAATCGCTTAAACCAACACATATATAATTTTCAACTTTACAGAATAAAGATTATTTTAATGTATATATTACACACCTTTCGGTTCACCTGGCGGGTACATTCTGCTCATCGAAAACGTCTGTATTTTTTTTTAAACTTATAACTGAATAAACTTAATTGTATAAAAATTTCAAGCTTACAGCAACCTTTTTTTTATATTTTACCGACAGTTTCAAAAATATAGGGCTTGATGACGTGCAGAGCTGAGGGGTGCCAGGCGATGCTTACCGTACTAAGCATGCTATGACTCATCACCATAACAATTTATAGCCTTACAGACATACCGTTACTCGGAGGGTTCAGTAGCTCTTGGTCTGTTAGCATATTTGGTAAACAGTGATTCGGCATTTAGTAATTTATACATACTAATTCTTATTTTGTTTATAGGTAGAAAAAATATTTGGAAAATAATTGTGGTAGTTTTGATTGATATCTCTTTATTCGAGGTTTACACTATCAATAAAAAGGGTAGATCAGAAAATCTGCGACCTGTAACTGGTGAAAGCTTTTAAAGAGAACGACAAAGATGTAAATCTTGATAAATAGATATTTTTTTTTATTTGGCTCACAAAACTGGTTACAAAAAATATCCATGTAAATATATGCATAATACCACGGAAACTTCAACTATCTGACTCATTTATTATATATCTCATTTAATATGTACATAATAATTAAATGAGATTGTTATGTTGCAGTACCTTACGCTATCGAAATTTTATTCTGCGCCCTTAGTGTAATCTAATATTATAAAGTATGCTTTGGTGATTACATAATTATTTAATTTAGCAGTCGTAGGCAGTTGCCACCAGAATGTCCAAAACAATAGACGGGTATTATTGCTTTCGTCAACCTTCGACAATTACATCATTTATTGGTGTTGTATATAGAGTAATTAAAACATTTGAAGTTAACCTCTGGCATTTGGTTTCTGTGAATTATGTAGGTAAAACAAATTATGAGACTAGGATATGACACTGCATTTGTGTAGATCACAATCTTAAAGCCGGACGTTGACATGACAATGCAGCCACTGTCAATTTACGATTGTCGTCAAATAAAAGAAAATGAATTTTGTGTTTACTCCTAAACTACTAAAAAGAACATAAGCAAAACATGACTTTTTGAATAAACACTAGTTAACTTTAAAATTTACATGCATTAGATATATACAGGTAATACTATGAAACTTCTTTTTGACTCGCTGGTTAGAAGCAAACTTAAATATTGTTCTATGATCTGGAGCTCAAATTATCAAATTCATAAAGATCGTATAGAGGCAATCCAAAGAAGATTTACGCGTCTAATTCTGCATTGTAGATATAGATCTGCTCCGTACAAGGATCGCCTATATACTTTCAATATGCTGGCTGATCGTCGTTAGAAACATGATGTAACTTTCTTGTATAAGATTTTGAATGCTATATTTTGATGATCCTATGCCCCTGAGTAAGTTTCGCTTTAGGATACCATCGCGGTTGCCACGTTATCCGGCATCACTACTGATACACAAAACGTACCGTAGCAATTTGGATCACCACTCAGTCATCCCTAGGTTAAGTAGATTAATTTGTGAGCTTGTGAAGAAGGATGAAACTATTGATCATTTGATATTGGTATAATATTATTGTTAATAAAATTGGTTTGTCAATAATGGGTCTTTCAAATAAATTTTATTCTACCATTTTGTCGGCGTGATCGATTTACATATCTCCAAAATATTACAGCTCTCTAGTGCTAATAGTCTCCAAGCAAAACCGGGGACGGACAGATGGACATGACGAAACTATAAGGGTTCCTTGTCAGGACTACGGAATCCTAAAAAAGAAAGAGTGTTGTTGTTCAGACGGCTTTCTCTTTCTTTTTCACTAACCTGTAAATAATTTGTCAAGCAAGATCTCATATCTAAAGAAAATATAAATAGAAAAAAACCCACGTGGACCAGGCAGCAGACAGGACTCGAACCCGCACCGTTCACTATCCGGGTGGATTCACTAACCAATTATGCTACCGCTGCCCTGATGGCCGCGTCGAAATTCCTCTAGCCATTCTTAAGCTGCAAGGCAGCGCCTTCTCTTCGATTCGTAGGGAACCCACAAAGTCAAATGAATACTTTTACAAGTATTAAACATTTGAAAAAAGAAATAACAATTATAGTTATAATTTTTATTGACCAATTACGCTACCGCGGCCCTGATGGCCGCGTTGAAATTCCTCCAGCCATTCTTAAGCTGCAGGTCAGCGCCATCTCTTCGCATTGTAGGTAACCCACAATGTCAAATGAATACTTTTACAAGTATTAAACAATTGAAAGAAGAAATAGCAATTATAGTTATAATTTTTATTTTGGTCAGTGCATTCGCCCGGATAGCGAAGGGTGCAGGTTCGAGTCCCGTCTGCTGCCTGGTCCGCGTGGAATTTTTTCTAGTTATATTTTCTTTACATTTAAACATCAAGCAGTTGCATGCTTAAAAAATAAAAATTATAAGATCTCAAATCGATTTATTCTAATATCCAGGGAGGATGATAATACTGGTGTTGCTGCTATGCCTGGCAGGTGCCTGTTGGCTGTACTGGGCGAAGCAAGCGCGGCGTATGGACGAAATGACGGCGTCATTGCCCTCACCTCCAGGACTGCCGATCATTGGCAATGCAACGATGTTCATAGGAGACGCTGAAAGTATGTAAGCTTTTCGTAAGCTTTTCATCATCAAACTATAAATGTGCGGAGAAAATGATAATTCTGAATTTGCTGCTATGCCTGGCGCCTGCCTGTTGGCTGTACTGGGCGAAACAAACGTGGCGTAGGATGAAATTACGGCGTCATTGCCCGCACCACCAGGAGCTCTATTTTTGATTCGCTCGCCTGACATAGTATCGTCGAATAGTATCGATTCAATTGATTTTTCTACGGTTAAGAACCGCCTGTTAATTCAAATTAATTAAAGAGAAAATCTACGTATTAGTTAATTAAAAGCAATAATTTCAGAGATGCTCAAGAACCTTGAAAAACTTGCTGATTTGGCATATCAACACAAAGGCTGTATCAAATTGTGGCTTGGTCCAAAGTTATATGTTGGTGAGTAAATAGGTATCCATAATAATACTATCTCAATCATTAAATTTTTACTCCATGATTTTACTAGATTAAGTTTGCACGACTATATTAATTTTTTATGATCAATAATTTAACAATCATCTGCAGTTAAACACAAGTACATATTTCTTATTAAAAGTTACATTCAAAATATTTTACCAGCCATCGGAACTCCAGAGGATGCACAAGTGGTCCTCGAAAATTGCCTTGATAAAGATGTAGTGTACCGATTTCTACGGCCGTGGTTGGGTCATGGCTTATTTATAGCACCAGGTTTGTATACTTTGTTATCTTAACAAACATAGAATAATGAAAATATTTTCATTTAAAAGCATTTAACATTATACCACTATAATTGGCTTTACATTATTTGATGGCTGATTTAGCGTTTTGTTTTGCAGTTGGACTTTGGAAAGCCCACAGAAAAGTCCTTTTACCGGTGTTCTACAATAAAGTCGTAGAGGAATACTTAGGGGTCATTGGGGTGCAGGCAAATGTACTGATTGAAAGACTCTCGGAGCAGACGGATCAAAAGGAATTTGATGTACTCAAGTACATAACCGCGTGTACTTTGGACATAGTGTTTGGTGAGTCCACTGTTATCTTTCATATACTTGAGTAATTTAGAAGTTGATTGAGACGAAAATTTTTACACAAGAAGTGCTTGTAAAACAAATTCTCTGTGTGTAAATACAAAAACATTAAATTATGTCAGTGATGGCATTGAAAATTATTCATATAAAGAAAAGATAATACTTTTCCAGATGGATTAGCATTATCCGTAAACCGCGCGATTGCAATGACTCTTTGTAACCTGGAGTGTGTAGGAAGCTAGCGCTGGTTTGATTTCAGCAAGATAACTGGACCCAATTGAATTTTTTCTTGTTTTTTTTTTCTTTAGATATAAAAAGGCACTTTAATGGTCAAATAAAAATATGTTCAATAAAGAGTATTGCATATCATGAGCTCCTTTGTGCTAAGGTAAGTCGGTGTCAGCACTCGCGCAATAGGCGTAGTGGGTTGGAACTCGTTTTTGCTATTACGTCTAAAGAGAAGGTGTGCTGCAGCATTGGGGACATAAACAAGCTGGTGATGATTTATATTTTTTTATGGTTTGGGTCAGAAACGGCAATGGGTGAGCGTATGGACGTCCAGCACTCTCCGGAAACGCCATACTTGCGAGCACGTCACACCGTCATGACCATCTTGAACATGCGCTTGTTCAAAGTGTGGCTGCAACCAGACTGTCTGTTTAATCTCACTCCGTACGCCAAGGAGCAGAAAGATAACATAGATTTGACTCACAGGTTCACCGATGAGGTAAGCAATTATGCAGACCACTTTCATACTTAAAGATATTATGAGAACTTTAAACTGGAGTACCTATTTGAAGAAGTAACCTCCACCTTACAGAAGACCACAGTAAAATGACATGACCATTACCTTTTAGGGGTGTTGTGTTTCTGCTGATGAGAAGAGTTCCAGGACTCTTCGGAGTAGGGGATTGGGTTCAAATCGGCAAGGTGAGGATGGCTGGAGCAGTACACTTTCTTCTGCATTATCTGTCTTCGTTGGACTCCACTTACACTTAACATCAGGTTGTTTCGCCGTTCAACAATACCTTTTGGTTGTGTTGGGTTTCTGTCGGCGAGTAAAGTTCCAGGGCTCTACGGGAGAGAGAGTGGGTCAGGGTAGGCAACGGCCCAAGTGATCTAGTATCGTAAGCGTCTATAGGCTTTGGCGGCTGCTTACCATGAGACGGGCTTGCTTACCAGCCTTTCTACATTAAAAATATGGTTTCACTTGTTGACATGGAATGATAAATTAAACGAAGAAACCTATGTTACCGATATAGCTATTCGTATTAGTAAGCGCCTATTTAGTCCCCGACCAGGCGGAAAATTTGGCGTTCTTTGGAAATAACGGCGATAGGTTTCCGACGCATTGGTCGCTTTATTTGAAAATAAATATTTCGAGATATTCATACAAATGATGATTTTGGAGAAGGGCATTCCACTTTACCGTGACGTAAAATGAAAAAGTGAAAGTTGCAAGGTATGAATTATGAATGATTGATTTATTTTATTTATTTATTTATTTACTCTTTATTGTTATTTACAACAAATGGCGGACTTAATGCCACATGGCATTCTCTACCAGTCAACCATCGGGCTAAGCAGAGACAATTATGCGGTAAAGTAAATAAAAGCAAAAGGTGAAAGGAAAAAAAAAAATGATAAAACTACATGATACTTAATATAAAATTATAATACATGACATCTATAAATATACTTACATAACTACATATATATACATACATATTTATATATACGATAAATACCTAAATATATACAATAATAAATACCTCTATACTTACTTAAGAATACTATAATAAAACAAAATAGAAATAATAATAAAATATAATAAAAATAATATTAATATTAGGCAGATTGACCAGAGTTTGATCATAATATAGAAATTGAAATTGTTATGACTTCTTAGCGAAATGCTGTCGTACGAGGACCTTGAAAGCAGGTTTACTGGGTGCTTTTCTCACACTCTTCGGAAGATCGTTCCAGAGACGAATAGCTTGGAGACAAAATGAGTTTGATACGAAGCTGAAGCAGTGGGAGGGGATGGACAAAAGAAGATTTTCAGATGAACGAAGAGGACGAGACCTCTTTCTGTGTTCTGTGGACGAGAGTGTGTGGAACTTAAAAACCGAAATTTGGACTTCAGGTAAGACGGAGCATTAGGGTCAAAAAGAATTGAGAACAGAGATGTGAGAATTCTTAAATCTCGACGGTCTGAAAGAGGCGGCCAATTGAGTTCACGGCGAAATGAAGTAATATGATCATATTTCCGTAGACTGAATATGAATCGAATACAGCTGTTAAGAGACCGCTCCAATTTACCAAGAAGATCTTTATTTAGGTCAGGATAACACACATCAGCATAATCTATGGATGGTAGGACAAGAGCCTGAATTAAAGTGATTTTTGTGTGAACAGGGAGAAAATTTTTATATCTATATAGGGCACGGAGCATATTTGTGACCCGTCGACATGTCTCGTTAATGTGAATGGACCAGCCAAAGGTACTGTCAATGTACAAACCAACTTAACACTTGGAGGAAAAAGGAATTTGCATGCCATTATAGACAATTTTACTTACAGTGCCAATATCAACCTTACATATTTGGTGAGATCCACCAATAATAATAGCCTGGCACTTAATCGGGTTGACGACAACACCAAAACGCTCAGACCACTTGCAGATCATATCAAGATCCTCATTAAGGAGAGATATAGTAGAGTCAATCTCATCAGAACTGCAACGGCGGTATAACTGCAAGTCGTCAGCGTACAAATGAAACGAACAGCGAAGAAAGGTGGATAGGAAATTGATAAAAACGGAAAAAAGAATTGGCGATAGGATACCGCCCTGAGGAACGCCAGCCGCTAAGCTGCAACAATCGGATTGCGATTTATCAACACGAACCGCTTGATGGCGGTCGTGCAGGTATGAGGAAAACCATTTTAAGGTGGATGGAGATACACTAAGGTGTGCCAGAAAGGCAGGGAGAAAGAATATCATGGTCGACAGTGTTAAAAGCATTGGTAAAATCAATCAGCACGAGCACTGTCAACTTGCCAAGCTCCATACCATCTCTGACATCCTCAGTGACTTTAAGAAGAGCAGTAAACGTACTGTGTCCTAGGCGAAAACCAGATTGGTATTGAGAGAGTAATGAGTTGTCTAGAATAAATTTAGAAAGCTGTTTTTGTGCCACTGCTTCCAGGACTTTAGAGAGGAACGGCAAAATAGAAATGGGTCTAAAGTGGCTCAATACCTTAGGGTTATTAGTTTTTGGTAGAGGAATTATAAAGGCTTTTCTCCACAAGGAAGGGAACGAACCATTCTCGAAGGAAAAATTTATGATATATGTGTTAAAATTGGGATTATGCAATCCTGAATATTTAGAAGCATAGTGCGACTCATGCCGTCGCAGCCGACAGCGTTAGAACTTAGGGAACGAAAAATTTCTTTAACATGGTCAGTTGACACTAAGGAGAAGGAAAAGGGCTCGAGATCACGAGACGGAATAGATTTTAATTCAGAAATCGTGTTGGATTTGGTGATACAGTCTAGAGGTGAAATTGAAGAGAAACGAGAGTTAAGTTCGTTAAGTGAAAAAGAGCAAGAAGAAAAACCAGCAGAGGCCTGGGACTTTCCGAGACCAACACTTTTTAATAATTTTCAGGCCCTGGCTGATGTGGAGTTAGCCAGGCTGTCGAAAAAGTAGCGACGACGCTTTGCAGATCTCACCATCCGGTTGCACTTTCTGGCAGATTTAAACCGATTCCAGTTATCTTCCGATCTTTCCTTTTTAAACTTGCGGAAGACCCGATCACGCCTAGTCATGGCCATACGAACTCCCTTGGATATCCAAGGAGCAGGGGGACGTTTCAGCTTTACACGACGCAAGGGGGCATGGATATTATAGAGCTCAAGAATCTTGTAACATTTTTTGTTATCACCGGCTATTTCAGGGCTTACATGAGACTCGAAAATTATTTAATTTATAATCAGGGCGCCGTAATACTGTGATTTGAGGGAGATAAATGAAAATGTCTAAAACCGCAGTGAACAAGATATTATATTGTCAAAAAAAAGAGATTCAGATCTTATTTCATCATGGTTAAAACTTAATACTAGTCACATTCAAGTTAATAAATACATAGCTATATTTCCTCAAAGATTTTTCTTTTGATTTAAAGATATTCATACATTCAAGATCATGTGCTAATACAGTAATACTCAATTTAAGTTTCTTATATAAACAAATTATTAAACAAGTTATAAAATATTAAGTTTTGAAAATTTACAATAAAAATTTGTTATGTTCTTATAATGGCTTTACAGTTTACCAATTCAAATCCTTTATCACGTTAAACAGAAATTGTTCTCCGGAGTATGCACTGGTTAAATATCAAGAAGTTATAAGTTTTACTTAGCTTGGCAAGATCATGGGAGCATCAGGATGACTCAAATGTCCTCAGGGATGAAGCAGGACTTGCTGTCATCACGTGAACCCGTCACTTTTTGCTCAAGAAAGCTTCACAGGCTCATATATATATATATTTCCAAGGAGATTCCAATCAGGATCAAGTAATTGTGATTATTACTGTTATTAATTAGCCAAATTAATGGACCTAGAACCAATTACACATATTTCTATAATTCAATAAAAAAAACTAACTGGACCTACAGCCTAACGAATCAAATGTATTGAACTTACCCGTTAATCCGGGGAGAAATATCAAGTATATAATGCACTGACTACCACTGCTAGTCTTAATGCTATTTTCTAAGTATGGTCTTCAAGGTTCTATCAGCCAAAAGAGACCGAATTTGGTTGTGCACTGCTATTTATAAGCTACTACAACACGTGACAGCGTCATTGCAAATTTCTCTCATATCACCATATTTGGTGTGAGGAATCAAACGGACCGGTTTTGCTGACTCCGCCTCTCAATGTTTCCAGAACATTAATGTGACGTCACATCCAATTTTGCATCTCATTAAAAAATTTTACACACTAGCTCCCTCTAACTTACATTCCAAATGCAACTACTAGGTTCACACATATATTGTACTTGTCCGTTGCTTTTCAAAGTGGACTTCGATATTGAATAATTTATATGCATGATGATAGATGGCGCTGAATAAATAATAATATTTCTACGACTTAATATTTAAGAATTATGTTGCTATGTTTTAACGTTATTAAATTTAATTGCTACACAACATCCCCCTTATCTCAAAAAATTTTTCCCAAAAAAATTTTTTTTTTTAATTAATTAACCTGCAACTGACTTACAGACAAATCAACAATACTAAGTATTAGCCAAGATAAAAAAATTTAAACTTATATACGTGAGTATCCATTTATTTACTCCACGTAATGTTCTAAACTCTAAGTCAATAGCAACAATTAAATATTTGCTGTTTAATGATTTTTCTTTTAGTTTCATGTAAATACCTTTCTTGGATCTAATATCCAGTGGTATAACATGACTTTTCTGTTCATCTTATGAACTTAAGGTAGTTAAGAAAACAACTCAAGATTAAAGAAGTTTGTATGTTTTCAAACTCAAAAGATTAAGATTATTTTCCAACAATCTTCCTATCTTTAATTATCAAGTCTAAAGTATATGTCCACTTCCTTATGCTTATGCCTTTCTTACATCAAGACCTATTTTTCTATTAAGTATTAAAATAAATTGCACGTGCTTATTTTGGAAAAAAAAAACTTTTCATACATCACGCATTTCATACTACTCTCATACTCATATGCATATCAGTAAACACAACTTGACGAAAATAATTTTATCAAAAAAATTTTTTTTTTTTGTGTTAAAATATTAAAATTCCTCGAAATTTCATTTAAGCATTTTTTTTTTTAAAAGTGACCATATAGGTTAAAAAAGGTTGTAAATAAATATTTATTTAGTTAAAAGAGAAAAACAATTTAATTTTCAGGCAGGTTTCGAACCGTAGCCCACAGATTTCCATATGCACTCTTCCTATACCATAACTCTTCTTAACCAACCGTTTAATACTGAAAGTGACTAAAATAAGCATCCTATGTGGAATTCAAAGATTTGTTAGTTCTGTTGTTCAGAATATTTTAGTATATCTTTAATATGATAATTACCTAAACATTTACCATTTAAATCGGTTAAAGTATAAACTAAAGGTGATAATTTAGCCGTCACTACACATTTAATAAATTTTGGTGCTAATTTGGAAGAAAAATTCTTTGCCTTATTGGATAAATAATGAGTACGTTTATACACTATCTGGCCAACTCTTAATTCAATGTGTCTTTTTCTGAGGTTATATTGTTTTTCGTTCCGTTGGTGGGCAACAATCAAATATTTCCTCACCTTTTGGAAGATTTTATTAAGTTCAAGCAACTTTTTCCCATACTCCAATGTACTGTCTGAGGTAATTTGATCTAACGGACATGGAGGGAAGGAATTTAAATATAAATTACCATCTATTATATACTCTCTACCATGGACTAGGAAATAGGGTGAAAATTTAGTTGCTTCATTCACAGCCGTGTTTAAAGCACATTGCAATTCTATTAAGTGTTCATCCCACCTTCTATGCTCGGATTTTACATAACAGGCTATCGCATGAACTATGTTTCTATTTGCCCGCTCAGCTTGGTTCGTTTGGGGATGATACTTAGGATTGTAATATATGTTTGGTACATTATATTTAGTTAACAGCTGTCTAAAATGGGAGCTAACATATTGTGGACCGTTATCTATAAAGATGGTCTTACAAACGCCATGGACTAAAAATACATATTTTTCTATAAAGTTTGCTACAGCCATGCCTGTTGCTGACCGTATAGGGTGCAACATGACATATTTACTAAAGTAATCTGAAACAACTATTAAATAAGTATTTCTATTCCTTGAATTTGGAAAGGGTCCCAATAGATCACAACTAATGGCTTCGAATGGCTTGGTCACTTTCTTAGGACTTCCCATGAGACCGGGACGTGCCGTGTTCACAGGTTTGTATTGCTTACACGTCTCACATTCACTCACATACTTTTTCACACATTCGTATAGGTGGGGCCAGTAATAATGTAAGGCGATCCTCCTATGTGTCTTCATGACACCTAAATGTGCACTAGTAGGGTCATCGTGATATTTCCTAAGAATTGCCGATCTATTTTCTTCAGGAACTACCAGTTTCCAATCAAATTCGCTAGTAAGATCATATTTATTTTTCGAATATCTATATAAGTTTCCATCTTTTTCCATGAAATTAGGAAATTTACGTGGGTTATTCTTTACTGCGTTTAACATATAAGAGTACCAACTATCTTTTGATAAATCTATTTCTATTGAATCTAATTTAATACGTGACAAAGTATCCGGGAGGATATGATCCCGACCCTTCCGGTGTTCTATTTTAAAGTTAAATTGACTAAGACGCATGCTCCATCGTGCTAAACGACCTGTGGGGTTTTTTAATTTATAAAACCACAACAGTGAAGCATGGTCTGTGACTATGGTACATTCCTGACCTTCAACATATTGTCTAAATTGTTCTAATGCATAAATAACAGCTAATAATTCTCTCTCTGTTGTACTATAATTAACTTCATTTTTATTAAGTGAGCGGCTACAGTAGGCAATAGGGTGTTCCACTCCGTCATAAGACTGGGTGAGAACGGCCGCCGCTGAGTATGCAGATGCGTCAGTCAAAATACGGAAAGGGCGCGAATAATCTGGCATTTTTAAAATAGGGGCAGAAACAAGGGCAGTTTTAAGCAAATTAAAGGATTTCTGTGCCTCAGAGTTCCATTCAAAATCCACATTCTTACGGGTGAGTTTACATAACGGTTTGCTGATTTCAGAGAAATTATTCACAAATCTTCTGTACCAACCTGCCATTCCAAGGAATCTTTTTACCTCCTTGGGGTTCGAGGGTGTAGGATAGTTAAGGATTATATCTACTTTACCAGGGTCCGTTCTTAAACCATGTTTATCAATGTAATACCCTAAATATTTGAGCTCTTTGCGACAAAACTGTGATTTTTTTTTATTTATTGTCAGGCCTGCTTCTTTCAGGCGCTGATATATTTTCTCTAGGAGCTCAATATGTTCTGAGAAAGTGTTACTAATGCAAATTATATCATCTTGAAAAGCAAATACCTTATTATCGAATTCTGGGCCAAATAATTTATCCATTAAGCGTTGCATGGTTGCTGACGCCCCTACTAACCCAAAACACATCACATTAAATTGAAATAAGCCTCTACGAGGAACTGTGAAAGCTGTCTTTTCAGCAGATGCTGCAGAGTCATAAGGAATCTGCCAATATGCGGCACTAAGGTCAATTGAGGTTAAATATTTAGCGTTGTTAAGATGATCTAATATTTGGTTAATATAAGGCAAGGGATAAGCGTCTGGTTTTGTGACGTAATTAAGTTTTCGAGAGTCTAGGCATAATCTGGTTTCACCATTGGGTTTTTCTACCATTACTACTGGAGAATTCCAAGCCGATTGGGAAGGAGAAACTACCCCCAGGGTTAACATTTTATCTAATTCCTTCTCGAGTGCTAGTTGCTTGATAGGTGATAAGGGATAATAACGCTGTTTAATCGGACTATGGTTACCAGTATCTATTTTATGGTGTTCCAATGAAGTTCTACCAAGACCAACCTTTTCTGTGTTAATTAAGTCAAATTTATCAATTATTTTATTAATTATTCGCTTTTGCGCCGCCGTTAAGTTATTGTAATCTTCTAACCCGTTTTTTAATGATATTGAGTTAATAGGATTTTCTGAGTTTAAAGTGATATTACTAAAGTTGGATGACATCAAGTTTTTTGTCAAACCAAAATGGTGCCAAAAATCAATACCTAATATGATTGGTGTAGTAATTTCCGGAACAACATAAAATGTAATTACCTTAAGTATTGAGTTATATTCAATAGGCAGAGACATGTACCCTACGCAATGCAATTCAGTGCTATTAGCGGTTTTTACAATACGCTCTTTATCTAAAGTGTTAAGTTTAAAGCCTAAATTCAGAAAGATGAGGTGCGAGTTTTTGCCGAGTATCGAGCATGACGCACCAGAGTCAGCAAGTCCTAACGCATCTACATTTAATATTTTAAATTGCAAATAAGGTCTATTGTCAAACTTTTTCTTATGGAAGAGAACTTCACGGTTATTTAAGTTAATGTGTGACCTTTTTTTACCGTAATTATATGTGAAGTTCCCACTTTTTAGTTTTTTGAATTATTACTTGGATTACATTGTGGGCACTCAGGTCGTCTTACGCCCTTTTTACCACACTTAAAACAAAGAATTTCTCTCGAATTTACACACTCTCTAGTGAAATGCTCTCGACTCTGACATCTCATACACCTCCTATCATTTGTGACATTTTGAGGTAAAGTTACGGTTGAGATCTGACGGGTTGGTTTGAAATTATTTTTTATTCTTCGTGACTGAAGGTCATTTGAAATAAATAATTTATTCAAATTGGGTTCCGTAAATTTCTCTGCACGGACTTGAGCCAATTCCAAGCGCTTTCCTAATTGTTTTAACGTGAGAATAGAATCAACGTTATGAAGAGCCAACTCTTTCATATATTCCGGACGAATATTATGCATTAAAATTTCTAGCTGTTCTTCTAATGACATGGGAATAGACAATCTCGCAAACATTCCTTGCATCGTGGAGATATAGCTCACAATTGACTCTTGTCTAGCTTGTGTGCGTTGTCTAATTTCGTTTTTAAGTCGATAATCTAAATCCGGAATATCAAAATCCTCTCTTAAGTGTAACAATAGATCAGAATATGAGTTAAAGTTTGCTTTGTTACTTCTAAACCACGCCAATGCAGAATCTTCTAAGAGATCGGAAAATGCTGTCAGCATACGAGATTGCGGAATCTCGCGGGCCTGTCTAAGTTCCTCTAACCTCTCAATAAAACTTCTAACGCAACCTGAACCATTATATTTTAAATTAAGTGAATTTAAGTTAATTGGTTTTTCTTTAATGACGATTAATTCCTCACTTCCATTCTTTTCATTCATCCTAGTTTTCGAGATAGGCAACACATATTCATCCGTCTCTTGTTCCCTCACATCCTTCATGCCGGTTTTACTACACTTGGGAGTACCTTCCTTATCACTTAATTCGTCTGAACTACTTTCATCTTCCTGTTCTACTTGAGCTAAGATACGTATGAGCCTGTGGCGCAAATCCACAAGAGAAGCATTGTCAACCTCCAATCGAGCAAGTCTATCGATTAGATAATTAGCCCTAACTGACACACGTAAGTGAAGATTACTGTCCTTTCCGAGGTCACCTGATGACAGCAGATCCTCGAGCTCAGCAATTTTCGGCGTACAGGCCTTGAGCTCGCTTGCCGGGAGTGGTGTGATCACTGGAGCACACTTGATGCTGCCACGTCTCTTCAGCTTAAAAATTTGGCGAAGCTGCTTTCTCAGTGCATCCACCGATGTGTCAGGAGCTGTGGAAATGCCAAGAATATCCAATTCATATATGATTTCATCCTTTCTTAAGTAGTTTACATATTTTTGTAAAGAGAGCATTTTCTCAGATTTTTTCAAGTTAAAGTCAGTTATTTCTGTTACTAAGTTAATTATTAAGTTAATTATTAAATTACGTTTAATCAAGTTTTTAAATCAAGCTACTTATTCAAGTTATTTAATCTAAGAAAGTTAAATACAAAGGAATTTATAAATTTTTTTTTTTTTGAAGGAGGGTACTTTTATTATTACAAGTTTCAATTCTTAAAGACTATCTTGTTCACTGTTCAAGGTCAATTTTTTACGCATCCAATCAATACGAAAGTGTTATTGTAGTATAAGTTGATTAATTCTAATGTGCTAAGTTAATTAATGCTAGTGTGTTTTTCAGACTGGTTGGGGATTTAAGCATCTATGTTTCCACCAACCTTTTTATCATCATTTAGACACACTAGTATTCCAAAAGTATTGTTTATTAAAGTTTTCTAAGTTATTAAGTAATTTACTTCTAATGTGCTATTCAGACTGATTGGGGATTTTAAGCATTAAATTTTTCCACCAATCTTTTTATCATCATATTAACACATTAGTACAAATTCTGAATATTAAAGATTTTTAAGTTAATTTTTTTTTTTTTTTTTTTGATTAGATGTTAAATTCTAGTGTGCCGTTCAGATTGATTGGGGATTTAAGCATTTATTTTTCCGCCAACCTTTTTATCATCATATCAGCACACCAGTATTTCCCTCAAATACAGTATTTTATTGCTCGGCCCCACGTTGGGCGCCATTTTGTAACATTTTTTGTTATCACCGGCTATTTCAGGGCTTACATGAGACTCGAAAATTATTTAATTTATAATCAGGGCGCCGTAATACTGTGATTTGAGGGAGATAAATGAAAATGTCTAAAACCGCAGTGAACAAGATATTATATTGTCAAAAAAAAGAGATTCAGATCTTATTTCATCATGGTTAAAACTTAATACTAGTCACATTCAAGTTAATAAATACATAGCTATATTTCCTCAAAGATTTTTCTTTTGATTTAAAGATATTCATACATTCAAGATCATGTGCTAATACAGTAATACTCAATTTAAGTTTCTTATATAAACAAATTATTAAACAAGTTATAAAATATTAAGTTTTGAAAATTTACAATAAAAATTTGTTATGTTCTTATAATGGCTTTACAGTTTACCAATTCAAATCCTTTATCACGTTAAACAGAAATTGTTCTCCGGAGTATGCACTGGTTAAATATCAAGAAGTTATAAGTTTTACTTAGCTTGGCAAGATCATGGGAGCATCAGGATGACTCAAATGTCCTCAGGGATGAAGCAGGACTTGCTGTCATCACGTGAACCCGTCACTTTTTGCTCAAGAAAGCTTCACAGGCTCATATATATATATATTTCCAAGGAGATTCCAATCAGGATCAAGTAATTGTGATTATTACTGTTATTAATTAGCCAAATTAATGGACCTAGAACCAATTACACATATTTCTATAATTCAATAAAAAAAACTAACTGGACCTACAGCCTAACGAATCAAATGTATTGAACTTACCCGTTAATCCGGGGAGAAATATCAAGTATATAATGCACTGACTACCACTGCTAGTCTTAATGCTATTTTCTAAGTATGGTCTTCAAGGTTCTATCAGCCAAAAGAGACCGAATTTGGTTGTGCACTGCTATTTATAAGCTACTACAACACGTGACAGCGTCATTGCAAATTTCTCTCATATCACCATATTTGGTGTGAGGAATCAAACGGACCGGTTTTGCTGACTCCGCCTCTCAATGTTTCCAGAACATTAATGTGACGTCACATCCAATTTTGCATCTCATTAAAAAATTTTACACACTAGCTCCCTCTAACTTACATTCCAAATGCAACTACTAGGTTCACACATATATTGTACTTGTCCGTTGCTTTTCAAAGTGGACTTCGATATTGAATAATTTATATGCATGATGATAGATGGCGCTGAATAAATAATAATATTTCTACGACTTAATATTTAAGAATTATGTTGCTATGTTTTAACGTTATTAAATTTAATTGCTACAATCTGAGAATTAAATGAGTAAACTTTAACATCAATAGAATTGGAATTCAAAACCGGTGACCAATCTATGTCAGCAGCATCAGATCTTAGAGCATCAGTGTTGAGTTTGGCAAAATTGCGCATGAGCAGTACTTTTGGCTTCGGTTTGGTCATATTCAGTTTATATGAAGCAAATATGAGATCACGGTGAGAGAAACCAGGAGCAGAGAAGTGACCAAACTTTGTGAAGTTATTCGCAGAGGAAGTAACAATAAGGTCAAGCCATGTGTCTGAAGATTGAGCATTATGATGAGTGGGATTAAGAGGGAGCACAGAAAAGCTGAGAGATTTGAAAAGATTTTAGAGTTTAACAGCGGAGACGGAATTTTTAACGAGGTCGGTGTTAAAATCACCCATGATGATGTGATGGGAGTAATCAGTGCTAAGTGGTGTCAGAGCAGCTTCCAAAGAATCATGGCAGTCCAAAGACGGTGAATAGACCACGCCTAAAAGAACCTTTTCTCGACTGACAGTGATTTCAAGAAAAATATATTCCGAAGTACCAGAAAAAAGAGAGGGTGAAACATTGACAATCTTGTGAGAGATATTTGCTCGAAGGTAGATAGCAACACCACCTCCACCTTTGCCAATTCTATCGTTCCTAATAAGCGTAAACCCAGGAATATCATATGAAGTTGAGTTCAGGCAGGGCTTCAACCAGCTCTCAGAAACAAGAACCGCATGAATATAATTAGGGGAAAATATTGTCTCAAGCAATTCGTGGTGATGACACGGGATGCTTTGGGCGTTAATATGACAAATATTAAAAAAGTCCTTCAAAGCTGTTAATTCAGAATTGAGCGAGTCACCACGAGTCATAACGTCATGAAAGGAATCATTTGAAGAAGAAGAAATGTCTGATCCGCAAGCAGAATAAAAAGAATTATCCATTAATAAATAAAATATATATAGCTATTTAAATATACTAAAATAAATATAGGTAAATTAATTTTTATATATTACTACTTGAACACGCAACTAATGCCGGTAATCGCTCACCTGCACCTGTATTTGTTTGTATAATATAGACTAAGTGGCATGACTTTACAGTGATAGTCTACGGTCATGTAATAACGACGAACCATTAGCGGAATAATCATCACTAAGTTAGGACGAATGAGAAATATTTGCTTTAAATAATACGTAATCAAATTAACGCAGTCCACCTGCGTTAGCATGTTTAACAAGTAGTTTACAGTATTTACGTCACGTTACTTTTTAGAAACAAAAAAGCTACTGTCTGGTTTTATGATTAGTCTATAGTTTTTTGTTTTTTAGGCCAAGCCGGAAGCCTTTGATAAAGGTAAAAAGGGGAAACAGAACAGGATGATATTATCATAAAAAAAATTGATAAGAGTTGTAGTTGTTCCCAGAATCGCACTAAACCATTTTACCCCTTAAAAGTTTTCCCTCCACGCTTCCCCCTTAGCTTCGACCCCAATTTTTTTTTAATGTATTCTCTTCCTATTGAAATAGGTATAGCGTTTTCGTTTTGAATTAGTTGAATAGATTAAAGCACGACCCCCCCCCCCCCCTGTTGTTAAGTGTACCTAAGTGGAATTGAGTCGTTAATATATCTGATTTGGTTGAAAAGTGTGCTGCCGCTCCAGCTATCCTCATCTTGCTTGTTGAATTGCTAAAATTTAACTTAATAAAAGAAAAACATTTTTTTTACGTAAATAGTCTGACAAATGACTGCATCATACCTGGTGTTACTCGTAAGTAACGGTGGAGTCCAGACGCAAAGATAGCTGGTACAGCAGTGTTACCTGTTATAGCAAAAATAAATAAAACATTTTTTTTTATGTATTCTGTGCATAACTCGGGTTAACTTATGTGCATGAAAGTTGGCACCACGATGTCGCGTAAAAGATCTCCACCTTTACAATGCTAATAAAGTTTCATTATAAAATTTAATAATTCTTAACGAAAATTTACATTGTTATCTATGTTTATGATTTCTTGTCTTTTTAAGTCAGAAGTTAACGCTGCATTGGCATGTTTATAAAAGAGAATATTGAAGAAACGTACATTTGAATAAATGTAAATTTAACATAGTAAGAGGTACTGTATTTCACCATAACTTAATGTTTTTCTTTACTGCACGCGAACTAAAGAATACAATGGAGCATCAACAGTAAGAACTCTAATAAAAAGGTTGATTCACAAAGTAACTGCGACAAAATAATCATGAGCTAAGCCAAGGTTAGCTGTGTTGACTGTGCCAGTACTAATGTTTGATATCATGTTTACTGTTTGCTTAGTTCAGGGCATTCCTTTTGTTTACAGTACACGAATTGAGTTTGTAATTTTAATGTAGTTAGGTACTGCATATGCTTGTCGTAGATGTTGGGAGATGTTTTTGACATAGTGTGTACGTTGTGCCTAATTAAATATTTGTTTGTGTTACAGCTTTAAAACAGAAAAATGATCAAAATTCTGTTTATATCTACTTATACTGAGTAATGTTAGGTATGAGACTATATACTTATAATGAATTAATGACCATATAGGTGTGCCACCTACACTATATCTACTTATAATATTTCGTTTAGGTTGGATTCATTAACTTGATATTCACTTAGCTCGCGTTTTCCTTAAAATATAAAGGCCAAATGCGCATGAAGGGGTTCCGTATCATTATCTATACAACATTAGATACTGTATTATAATATCGGCATAAAACGGATAAAGCTCACGTCTGTTATATGGGAGCCCCCTTAAATATTTATTTTGTTTAAATTACTATAAACTTCTTATAGGTTTTCCTACAATGCAACCTACAAGCAAAGAGCTACATTCCATATTTATTTTTAATTATTTATTTAGCCACTGCAGTTACATACATAACAAAGTTCAGTAAGCAAAATTTTATTTTTAATTTTTTTTATTCACTTCCCTAAAGTAACCCCCATGTTCTGAATTTATTTATTTATTTTATTCGTCTGTGTTTGGGTCACAGGCATAAATGTATGTACCAAATGTCAACTTGATCGGTCCAGTAGATTCTGAGAAACTCGCCTGTGCGAGACAGACAGACAACCAACCGTGTGATGTAATAAGGGTTCCGTTTTTTCCGATTGAGATACGGTATCCTAAAAGCTGGCTGAGGTGGGTTGCCAATTTTGAATTACCGTCACAGTGTTGTCAGAATGTTTTTTATGATTATAGCAATGACGTATTAAAAACACATAAGTTTACATTAACTATTATTGTCGACATCAAAGTTTACTCTTTGCTCACGGTTGTTGAGAGGTAGACAGAGCAAAGCGGATTTTTCGCTTAAATTAAAATTAACACTTGCTTTTGGTGGTGTTGTTTCTGTTGGTGGTTTTCCAGAGGTCCATGGCAGGCAGATCATTTGTGTATTATCTCTGATGTTGCAATCACCTAAGTAACGGTAGTTCCTTTTCATCAAGAGACCGAAAGTTTATGGAGGCAAATAAACTTTCGTTATAAAAATGGAATATACAATAATTACAATTACCACGGTAATGGTATCAACTGCCAGCCAACTGTCTTGAGTATTTATTTTTCGTACACATATGTTTACTGTTTCATAACACAAACAAACTTATAATTCGTTCGCAGTTTTTTAATTTTATTGCAAAGAATGTGAAGTATTGACGCGACGCGACAAGGGTTTGTATGTTTTTGTTTTTTTGCGAGGGCAGTTGAAATAATTTTCTTTCTTCTTGGTCTTTACAACTAAACTTCACACTCACACTTTGGTCATCAGGTGCAGTGGTGTATTTTAAAATCTGGCGCTCCGGGTCACTTACGATTTGATCTTCCCTCCTTCAATTAGTAAATCAAAATATAGGTCAGTAACGAACACTTTTAGGTACCTGTTTGGTTTCTGCCGCATATCTTAGCCTGCCACCCTAGAACATGGACTTTTTGGCCCTAGAGCATACAGGCCCCTGACCAGGCGGCTGTGGTAATTTGACTAAAACCTGTATACACTTAAATAAAAGAATAATGATTGTTTATACATAAATACAAGCAAGATTTTTTTTATGATTCACAGGTGGTCAAAAAGAAACGCATAGAATACGAAAGAAAGAAAAATGAAGTTAACTTTGACGAATCAACCGGTAAGCTAATAATTTCCTACTAAATTACAACATATTGTTTAGAATTTTAATTATACCAAGTTACTCTAAGATTTACGCAATTCCGCTAGTTGAAGAAGCGATATAATCATTGTTAAAAAATAATGTGTTTTGTTGTTGTGATTTTATGTATGTAATTAACTAGATCTCAGCAGCATAATTCCCTAAGGTCAAGGCTGTACTACAAAGCAGGGCTTGAAACCGGTTTCGAAAATACCGGTTTCGTACGGAGCGCGTCCGAAATGAAAGCGGTACCTAAAACCTTAATAAACCGGTTTAATCCAGAGCGACACGTGCACGCGTCGGCATCGCTTGAAGTTTGTTTTGTTTGAACTAATCAAGTCACAACTTGTTAATGCTCAGAGATTGATGCATTTATTGACACGTTTGCTAGCATCTAGTGAGTCAAGTTATTCATTTATTATTATCGATGCCGTCAGTAAGAGCGAAATTAAACCCTTTAAAAACCGCTAAATTGATTCAAAACCTATTAGATTTTGGTCTTGAGGAAAACCGTTTTTTTTCAAAGTTAAGGTAGAGCGAAACCTAAATAAAACGTTCCTAATGTACTTGACACTGATTTAGGTTTGAAAATTAACCGGTAAACAAGCCCTGCTACAAAGAGCCACGATTAGTGATAAAAGCAAAGCTTGGCGCCTGGTGACTAATCCTAGTCAACGGACTTATTCGTCCGACATAGCGACACTGAACTATGACCACTCTACAAGAAACTACTGCAAGTTAGGCGGCTAACAGCTCTCTAAGGCCCGTATTACAGAATGACAACTAAGTGTTCATCTTTACTTGAGTACAGTTAGAAAGGGATATCGCTATGTGCTATTTTAAAGCGACATCTCTTTCTAACTATGCTCAAGACTAGATCAATCACTGATAATCTTTCTATAATACGGGCCTTAGTCTCTCTCTAAATCTTAGACAATATAATATGGTACTACCTACTCCCTTCGAGAGAAGATACACTTGTAATGTATCCGAGATATTCATGTCTAAAATTTTGAGGTTAGGACTGTATAGTACTTTCATATAGATGAAAGGGGAGGAATCGCCCCCAACCACTCTTCCCCAGTCCCTACCACAGCAACCACATATTTTTAAAGATAAATAACCCTCACTCACTAATTACAGAAGAAACAATTGCAATTCCAACGCACAAACGACAAACAAATAGGTCAGTAACTCATCATTAACTGAATCGAATGGCGCTCTCTAATTAGTGCATAAGGGCGGTAGCTGTCATCTTGCGCACACGCCCAGTGGCTATTTTCATGATATAAGAATATGATTTATTAATGATGCTAAGATGATGTTGTCTTTTAAAGTTTAAATGATATATTTTTGAGGAACTTGTGTTGAATCTGTAAAACGTATTAATGATGATAAGTTGTAAAACCCGTGGCTGCGTGCGTTAGTAAATTACGTGGCAATGTTGAAATCAGAAGGACAAGTAAAAGTAATTGTTGATCTTTACTTGAGGCTTTTTTTTATAATATTTAGCTGGCGTTGTAAATAAGATTAATTAGTTTATTAGAAGCTAACTCATTTTCCCGTTAATATTTATAAAAAGAGAAGTTTAATCAAGTGACCAAATAAAAATTCTATGGCTGGACTTGTAATTTCTCAATATAATATTTTAAATGGTAATTGGAATAAATAAATACACGTATAATACGGAGCTTGATAGCGCAGTTGGTAAGCGCGTTCGGTCTGCAATCGTGGAAGTTAAGCAACTTTCGCAAGGGCCGATCATTGGATGGGTGATAAAAAAAATATTATCTCGAACTCCTACGTGCTTCGGAAGGCATCTGCAGCCGTTGGCACTTTTTCAGCATAATATTACTTTCATTTATTATGTTTTTGGCATATTTTACAAGATGTAAAAAAACCTTTAACGAAATCCAAGGCCACGTATTTTCCTCATCATGACGATATTTTTTTTCTGCTGGAAATACCTGGGAAATGGAGATATTGAAGGTCAAAGCCACAATTTAGTTTTCAAGATTTATACATTAATATTTTCGTTATAAACGTTATTTAGAAACTTTGTATCGACGCACTTACATACACGCACACACAGGCACATTCTTTGCGTAGCGCCACAGTTGCGCACCGCGCTATATATTGCGTACAGGAAAAAAAAAAATTTAACTTAAAAATATAAATGATTCCCACGTATAATATTTTGGGTGTACAGAATGTGTAGTTTTAGTCTTTGTCATAGGTTTTTTACACCCTGTGTATAAGGTGGGTTAAGTTATGCATATTTTATAGCAATCTAAACAAACAGAAACAAAAACAAAAATACATGTTCAAAATATGTAAAAAATAGGATACCGCGCCATAATAACATACCAGCTAGTCAAATTCAGCACATAAATGTTAAAAATAAAACATTGCACAAACAGAGAAGAAGTTTATTAGACAAAACTAATAAATCAAAATGATAAAAACTCTAACAATAAGAAAACATGTGATACATGACGATATTAAAAAAAACTTATCCAAGATCATTTTTTTTCATATGTCCGTCATTTCGAAGAAGCCTCTATTAGCCTATAGACATAGCTATTGACCGAGCATGATAATAATTGTTGAGTATGTCGTACTTCAAATATCGACGTAATAAATTTACATGGTTAGCTATCAATATAATTTATCTCGGTGACATCAGTAATAGATTCCCAACAGTTCAATAACATATCCTCATAGAAGCTTATGTCATAACAACAGTTTTTATATACAAGGCCTAGCCAATTCTATATTATTTAAAATGACACCGATGTAAAGTCGTGAATATTATCATCAATATTAACGGTCTTATTGCTGGGGCTTAGGCCTTCCCTACGGACAGAATAGAGAGATCGGACCATACTGGGGACATGAGATTGCTCTGGCTATCGCTTTCGATTTTATTTTTTATTTTTGACCGCTGAAGGTTTCGAATGCCTCCCGCTCGTTTTTTTCTTTTGAATTAGTAAAAGCAATATTAAAGAAATTGAGCGTAAGGTATTTGAAAACCTTCGGGGGTCAGAAATAACAAAATGAAATAGTAAGCGATAGCGATAGCCTTAGCAATCCCGGTAGGTAATTCACCTCCTAGAATAAGATTGCGAGCTAGAATTAAAATTAAATTAAATTAATAGGTACCTTTGTCGTAGGATAATTTGATAAATATAATTTTCGCAAGGATTTTGCAAAAATAGGGAAATTAGACAAGGGTGTCGATTCTGGCATGATTTTCTAAACCTAAACTTAAAGACAAAAGTGTATCCTTGACATTCTCTATGCGGAGTAAAAAGGAGAGACTGATAATAAATTTAATTTAAAAAACGATTGAAGGAACACTATCTTTCTACTTGAATATCTAAAACTTTATTGCTTCTCCTAGTTTGTTTCTATTTATTTTATATTAATATATATTAATTTATTAGTTAATATTGTATATATATGTATTGTATATTATTGTATGTATTGCATATGTATTATGTTATATTTATTCAGGAGCACACACTGACTGCCTTTTTCTATGTTCTTTCCTTTCGCGGGCCTGCTGGAAGAAATTTCATTATGAAATAAGCAGTGTCCTTGTACATGTCTCTTGTTTCTCTTTTATGTAATATTTTATTGAGTGTGTACAAAATAAATAAATAATTTTAAGTTTAGAGAATCGTATCGGAATCGACACCAATGGCGATAACATTGCTCAGTGATACTGTCAACGATTTTTTTTGCTTCCGCTTCGCTGGCCGCTGCCTTGGCTTGCTCATAGAGGTATAAGAATAGAGTAGGGGAGATATAGACTCTACCACAAGTGGAAGTGTCCCTCTGATAGAAAGAGAAAGAAGATTAGAGACCGCTAGCTTTCTCTCTCTAATCGCGCATGCGCATTGGCAACCGAAAGCATCTTACTATTTCGATGTCATACCATTGGATGCCATGCGTCACAAGAGAGAGCGATAGCTAGCGGTCTCTCATCTTCTCTCTCGTTCTACTACACAGACACTTTTAGAGCTGCCTTCCCCACTCTATTCTTATAATACCCATATGGGCTCGCTCGCTCGCTAGGTTAGGTTAGGTTAGTCACAACACTAACCTAACCTAACCTAGTGTGAACCCAAGAAGCCAAAAACCCAAAAAATATTTATAATAAGCCAACAATTTTTTTCGCAATCTTACTGAGGCGACTGGTGTATTCACATGAATCCTATCTTTTTTCTGTCAGATTTTCGCGAAAATTCAATTTATCAAATCATCCTACAACATCTATATATAAGCTAGTCAGTATCAACAATTATTATAGGTCGGTATTATTTACTCTATGTTTCCTTCGCCCCAAAATTGGCATTTGATGAAGTCATCGGAAGGACAATGTTAAGTAATAATCCAATATTTGACGTTAAATTCCAGTTATACTCATGTAAAAGCAAACATTGCGATTGAGTCCCTGCAAATAGCCACGTTATTTAAAAATTCAGAGGCCTATTTTTGGCAGCTATTGTAGTCCATAACTTTAAGGACGACATATATTTTTTAATATGCACTCCCAGATCAAATTCGATCTAAGTATTATTGTGCTACCTAATTATCTATCAAAACGTTTACCTTTATATAAAGATTACTTCCACCACAATATAATCCATACTAATCTATACTAATATGGACTCTTTTTCTCTCAATGATATCAACCGACATTCCTTTTCTAAGTAATCAACCTAGAAATAGTTTCCAATTTTCTCAAGTGACGGATTCCGAGGTTCGCAAAACTTTAATGTCCCTCAAATCTAAGGCAGTTGGGTACGACGGTATAAGTACGCACATGGTCCTTTGTATTCTCCCAATCATCACACACATAATTAATAATTCGATTTCCTCAGGAGAATTTCCAGACTCCTGGCGCAAGGCTCATATTTTGCCACTTCCCAAAATACATAATCCAACAACCCCCAGTCATTGAAGACCAATTTCTATTTTGCCATTTTTGTCGAAAGTCTTGGAGGCTACTGTCCATAGTCAACTATATGCTTTCATAGCTAAAATCACGTGTCACCAATACCAGTCTGGTTTTCGACCGGGTCATGGCACCATAACTACCTTACTAAAAGTCACTAAGGACGTTCGTGATGGCATGGAGATGTCACGGTTAACGGTTCTGGTTCTCATTGACATTTCTAATGCATTCAATGCCGTTGATCATAACATTCTCTTTGCTATACTATATCACTTGCGAATCTCGTCTCCCGAACTGGACTGGTTTTCATCTTATCTTCTCGGACGTCAGCAAGCAGTTCGAGCTGGTGGTGCTTTATCGGATTGGTGCGATTTATCGGCTGGCATCCCACAAGGCGGTATTCTCTCTCCTCTGCTCTTTTCAGTCTTCATCAACCTCATTACCTCCATTCTTCGCAACTCTTACCATCTCTATGCGGACGACTTACAAGTTTAAGCACAAATTGGGGTGAATGACCTGGATGTGGCCGTTAGGTCTTTAAATGATGATCTTCAGCGAATTTTGGACTGGTCTTGCAATTATGGTATTCAAGTCAATCCCAATAAATGCCAGGCCATTATTGTGGGCAGCTCTCGTCTTCTGGCGAAGGTGGGTATGAGCTCTGTTGCGTCTTTCTATTTTGAAAGAACCCCAATAAAGTTTTCTCCTTAAGTTGTAGACCTGGGCATACAGATTAACCATTCTCTCAATTGGAGAGCACAAGTAGACGCTATAAGCTGTAAAGTGATCGGTATACTTCGGTCATTCTATCAATTCAAAAAATTTCTCCCAATATCTTCTAAAATTATCTTGTTCAATCAATAATTTTGCCCATTATAGATTATGCTGATGTGTGTTACGCTGACATAATTATCTCAAGAACTTCTTAACAAATTGTATCGATTGCTCAACAATTGCATTCGTTTTATTTTTTGTCTCCGTAAATACGATCACGTTTCGCCCTTTCGGAAGAAGTTAAATTGGTTAACATTCGCCAACGTCGAAATTTTAGAATACTTTCTACAATTCAATCATTAATGATCCATGTGCTCCTGGATATTTGAAATGCAAATTTCGATATCTTGGTAGTATCCATAATCTCAATCTTCGGTCTAGCAGCAAACATACTCTAGCTATTCCCTCTCACCATAGTGGTTTCGTTTCCAACTCATTTTCTCTTCAAGCTATACGACTCTGGAACGCACTGCCTCCTCATATTCAAGATTCTCCGAACAAACTAGCTAGCTTTTAAACGCACGGAGCGTTTAACGTCATCATTTATTAGATTCCTCCTCTGCATCCTCCTGATATGATATAGATTTGTATGTATATACATATACTAGCAGACGTTGTCCTGTCTATACGTCTTTGTGAATCTAAACCATTCTCAGATCCCCTTGAACACACACAAAAAATTTCATCAAAATCGGTCCAGTCGTTTAAGAGAAGTTCAGTGACATACACACTCACAGAAGAATTATATATATAAAGATATGTAAATATTTATTATCATTTATATAAATATGTTTTTACATAGTATATATAGATATATTATATTGTTTCAATGATATACTTTAATTAAAATAAATATTTAGATGAATTATTTTTGCACTACCTTTTTAAGATCTTTGCTATAATTCTCCGGTTGACTGGTAGAGAATGCCTAATGGCATTAAATCCGCCACTTGTACACTCATTTGTGAAATAAATTATAAATAAATAAAAAAATGGGTGCGTGTACTTATGTAGGCGCGTGAGAAGTTATCCTTCTTTGGTATCGTTTAAAATTAGTTTTTAATTGCATGCAAATAATTAATTACAATAAATTGATAAAAAGTCTGGAAAAGGATACAGTCAATAAAGTTCAGTTTTAATTTGAAAATATAAATAAATAATCAAAATATTCAATTAAAATCGCTACTGAATATAATTTATTAGAACATATATGTGATTTGCACTTGTATGAACCTCAAACACGTATTCCGAATATACAAACTAGAAACATGTGGATAAATATTATAAATATGAATACCTATAACTGTTACTTTATTACAAAAAATAAAGATGTGGTTTTTGGTTCTACTACACCAATGGTCAAGAGATGGCGCTGTAGTCTTCTGAATCGCGCTTTGGTTCCGTTGTTCCAGATTAATAAATACTTTTGATAGGCCTTCACAATGCAGTCGTTAGCACCCACTAAATAGAGATTCTATTTCTATTTTGTTGGTAGATTTTCTTAGTGTGCAGTAAACACAAAAGTAACAGCATGAAGTTGGTCGCTAAAGCGAGTGTTACAGTGATGCGCGCGCATCTTAAAATTTCACTCTCATCCTTTTTTCATAACGCGCCTAAAGAAGTATAACTTCAATAAATATTATAAAGAGGAAAGATTTGATTGTTTGTTTATATTGAATGGGCTCCGAAACTACTGGACCGATTCGAAAAATTCTTTCACATTTAGAATCCTTCATTATCCGTGAAGAACATAGGCTATAGTGTTTTTTCAAAAAGTTAGGGTTCCGTATGAAAACTTCGATAATGTAACCCAGAGTGTGAAAAAAATACCAAAAAATAACCTTATATCGCGTACGCTGCGGAAGTCATTGACAATAGAGCAAAGTGACATACTAAAGTTTTATAGAGGACATCAATATCTTCAAAAAAGTCCGCGATACCCTATGTTTAACTATCACAGTTATGTCAATGTAATTTGAGGAAAAGGTTATAGTGAGCCAAACTTAAAAGATGGGCATATGCTGTCGCAGTTTTTTTAATAGAAATTTTAAAGGGCAACAATTTCACTATACGTGATTTTTGTGTAACTTTAATCATTTACGCAGCGCACGCAACGGAAGCTCACAAATGGAATATTTTTACCCGTTTTTGCAAAATTTTACATCGATGATCCGCTCCTACTGGTCGCAGCGTGATGTCATATATCCTTAAGTGTTACTCAATAAATGCACTATCTAACGTGAAACGTTTTTTTTTCGGACCATTACTTCCTGAGATTTGCGCGTTCAACCAAAAATGGTGTATCGTTGCAACAGGTCTAAAGTACGCAACAAAATATTCACTATCACTTAAGTAAATTTTCATAGAAGGTTTATAATTTTATAAAGATATTCATTGTGTATAATAAAAGCCTGAGAACAAAAACTATCATAAACCTACATTACAGCTCTACACCGAAGCGAAGGGAAGGCGGGCCACTAGTTAATTAAATAAAAGATTTAATTAACTAGTAACTTTCTCTCAGAAGATGAATTAGTTCCTGCTCAATTTTAATTGTATTGCTACTTTTTAATCAGGGTTAATATAGGTGCGATTAAATGACATGCGTACCTACTTAGTTCTTGAAATCGACTTGTGATAAACTGCGAGTTGGAGAGTTAGATGTATTGTAGACTTACTGCTAATACCTGTACTTACATAAAAGTTTTTACGAGTTTGTCTGCTAGCGTGTGGGTTTGATTGCGTTTGGAAATACTTTTCAGTATGGCTGTATGTACCACTTCAAATCAACTTAACAGATTATTCAACATCAAATTAGTAAGTGGATTTAATAATATTTATAAAAAACAAGTGCTTCGTATGATTTTTTACGTATTAGAATTACATACAGCAAGTACACTATTTATCCTATGCGGAGATGGCAGAGCCTGTGAGGTGCGATTATTTGAAGTTGAGGATGAGGATATTATGGCTAAATAAAAAGTAACTATAGAACTTTTCATATTGAGCAATACTTTTTTAAGCCTGCCGCAACGACAATGGCGTCGTATACATATATTTATTGTTTAGATTAATTACTCAATATAGCTTTTGTTAATTGTGTAACAAGTTACCTACTTTAATAAAGTGTTTTATTAGTTTATACATCTCATTGTGAATTTAGTACTTACACCTACGGTGCGCACGTCATTGAAGCAACAATGGATTGATTACTATGTTCAGTGGTTGAAGCTTGGGGCTACAGTATGGCTATTTGAGTATAAAGATATCTCACCAAATTCATACTAGACCTGGGGGCCCAACACCTAACGCGATTGCTATGGCTATCGCTATTGCTTTCGATTTCATTTCGTTTATTCTGAACGCCGAAAGTTTTCAAATGCCTTGCGCTCTTTTTATTTCTTTAGCATTGGTAATAACAATATAGACCTCAAACCCCCTGAGATATTCAACCCGAGTATGTACATACTCGGTTTGACTGTATTTCGAAAATATAATTTCAAAAATTTCAAGTTATAATAAAACACTTATTATGTTTTTTTAAAGGTAAGCTTCGCGCAGTTCTCGATTTATTGTTCGGTCGCGAGATTGAATTCACCGACGAACAACTTCGGGAGCATATCGACTCCATCACTATAGCTGGTAACGACACCACGGCGCTGGTCATCGCTTATACGTTGGTACTTCTGGGAGTGCATCAGGACGTTCAGGAGAAAGTCTACCTAGAGTAAGCAGTATTAAGAAATATTTTACAATACTATATCAGCCTATTGTTTGTTGTGCAAATGTTTTGAGTAAGTTTTTGCTTCTCGATGGACATAGAAGCACATAGCGAGAGCGGGCCACATCCCACCCCATGTGCCCAGTGCAGTTTAGTGGGTATTAATGACTGCAGATGCAAACAAACTACCAACGTTCCTTCTTGGTTTTTGGTCTACAATCGGATGGATTACCCGCCTTTTCGAAAGATTTATTGATATATCGAACCTCTGGCATCAGCCAAAAACCTACAGTAGAAATTTTTAAAAAAACAGGAAAAAAGTATATACTTATGTACCGACAAATTATAAGCAGAATCTTCCTTACCTGTTCATGATTTTTAATCATAAATTTCCTTTTTTTACTTTGCAAACGTGAAATTCAAAGAATTTGTAAATCATAAATGCATTTTAGAATTCTTTGCAAATCATTAATGCATTTTAGACTGCGAAATATTATATTACTGACGTAGCCACTTACCTGATAATCATAAGCTAAAAAATTCCATGGTATAATTGTTAAAACATTTTTATTTACTATAATAATGTCGCTTTTTGATTACGAGTAGCTATAGGTTCGATTTTAATTTGATGGCAGCTGTGAAGTTAGTGCAAGTGGCGAACTGACGACGCAGTAAACGAAATCCAGATGGCTCCGCGGTTTTACTGCCTGCAACTTAAAATTAGACTGAAAACTGAAAATAATTACGCCACAATGCCATAAAGTTTCATTCGCACTATACATCTTACCTACCAAGGCCTACCAATCCATCCTATCTTATGTTAATCGTATTATTTGGTATCGAATTGCGGACGCTAGCATACTAAACCTGTCTCCTTGGCAGTTTGGCACTTAAACGACCCCATTCCACTACTTTGTAGAGCTGTGGCTCTGGCTTAAGTCCTCTACGCACTATCCATCCTGCTGGGTCCAGCGTGCGAGACAGCGCTATACACGTAAAAGACATTCCGTATCTCCATCTCTTTTACTGTATAACGCTGTCTCGCACGCTGGATCCAGCAGGATGGATAATGCGTAAAGGACTTAAGGATGCACTGCTGGTTTTCAATATTACGGAACAGTTTTAAGGCAGAACTATACATATCTGTTGTGTTGTGACGGGCTCTGATGTGATGCATAGCGTTCACATCTATCTAATGCTTTCTGAAGTACGAACTATTATCGAAATATTTGGCTTTTTGTCAGGAAATTGCAAATTCCTAAATGTCAACCCTAGATGTGTCGGCAGACGGCCGCTGCCCCGCCCCTCTAACCCCCTTCTCTTTGACGCGATCGGAGTCTCTTCTGATGCGACACATCAGAAACCATCACAACACATCGCAACACACAAATGTAGTTCTTACCATACTAAATGTATGAAACCGATACCTCTCTGATGCCTCACAATACAACAGATAAGTGTAGTCCTGCCATTATTTGCTGCAGTATTCTGTAAGGTAGAGAGTACTTTCTTGGTACAGCGCATCAATTTGAAAAGAACATCGGCTATCCTTTAAATTTCTCATAATCATAATTTTTTTCAGACAGGAAGCCGTTTTTGGGGATTCAAAACGTGGTGCTACCAAAACAGATTTGCAGAAGATGAACTACTTGGAGAGGGTTATCAAAGAGAGTATGCGACTATACACTGTGGTGCCAATCATCGCACGTAATATCGACAAAGATACTTATTTACGTAAGTATCTCAAAATAGGGCTCAGAGACATGAATTTAATTTAAAGAGTGACAAAGTGACGTGTTATTCTGTTTTGAAAATTTTATTTTTCTTCCTATTTTACGCATCAACTTTAATGAAACTTAAACACAGACATTTCCGACCGACCGAGGCCCGGCATTTTTTAATTAAATGAAGTTACCAATGTAAGAACTATAACGAGAATGACCTCCTCTTGCCGTATCAGAAAGCAATACTTTATTCCAGTCCTCCAGAGTCCATATAGCACGGTTTCGAGCAACAAGGTGCTCACGGAGTAATTTAGGGCCCCAGGCTGGGTGTTAGCTCGTGCTTCTTCTGACCGTCAACAAGCTAGCTTCTATTCCTCTTACTTCTTCAAGGCACTTGTTCAGGTTCACACTTGACGCCTTAAAATTCCGCAACGCCTGACCCACCAAAAAGCGGCCATCTCTTGGTTCTGTGCATCGTTTTCTTCCTGATCCTCGTTTTCTTTTGACCGAAGCGGTCTATTGATACCATCAATTTGCCAAGTCGTCTAGGCAGTACAACTCACATTAAGCCGCTGGGACACGTAAGTTTGCGAACAACCTTCTTCAAGTAGGGCCATTATTTTACCGGCTTTTATCGCTTTATCACTCATCAGAAAGTCGTATTTAATGTAAAAAAGAAAGATTCAATTGTTTAATTTGCAGAAATATCCAAAAAGTCATTGGTATAAGTGGCGCAAACTTCATGAGCAAAACCACAGATTAATCATTATTATTCTTTTGTTCATTTCTTTGAATCTGGAACGTAAAGAATCATGCCAGAGTGCTTCAAACAAATAACATGCCAATCGTCGGCCGTGTTGCTATGATGCCAATACATCGTCAAATTAATAAAACCTCTTATTTTGTTATATTCATTGAAGTAGAACAAGATTCTAAAGGGCCCTTTTTTGTAAAAAATGTTTAGATAGACATATTTTCGTGGAGCTAGCGGATAAATTACATTTTGTTGAGTTACCTGATAAATAGACGTGGAACGTGGCTTTATTTTATTTTATGTATGGTCTGTACGTACATTTTTTATAGAAATACGAGAACAGATTTGTTAGTTACGCGGAATGATATCAGAAGCAGAATGATCACACAATATCGACATTGCCTTAACAATTTGCTGTTGACTGGCTGTTTCACATATACGGCACGCGCGAGTGATAGCTTTGGTATCGCAAGCATCTATAAGCTATGGTGTCGCTTGCCCTCATACAGGACATAAATAATATGTTTGTTTGCTACCCTTTTAACATTGTAGTGGATGCCAATACACAATTCACATACACTTCCACCCCGCTGGTCGAAATCTTTTGGTTTTTGGGATAAAACTACCTAATGAGATACGCCTACGTTTATGTCCTTTCCCGGGACTTATGTATCTTTATACTTACTAAATTTCATATCAATGGGTTCAGAGGTTTTGGAGTCAAGAGTGTGTATCCACAGTAAAAACCACGTAGAAAGTTGGTTTAGCTTCAGATTATTTATAATGTGTCCTCTTATTTTGTACTAATCACTTCGCTTTTTTCGTATAGCTGGATGCGGGGTAACCATACCAGCGGGCGCAGGCGCAGTAGTCGGTGCTTTTGCCATACATCGATCGAAAATGGTGTGGGGACCCAACGCGAAAGACTTCGACCCTGATAGATTCCTCCCTGAGCGTTCTGACAAACGGCACCCGGCTGCTTTTATACCCTTTAGCTACGGCTCCAGAAACTGTATTGGTATGTTTTGCGTACTCAATAATTCCTTATTTAGGGTTTCGTAGTCCTGAAAAGGAACCCTTATAGTTTCGTCATATCCATCCGTCTGTCCGTTTCCGGTTTTGCTTGGAGACTATTAGCACTAGAGAGCTGTACTTATATGGAGATATGTATATCGATCATGCCGATAAAATGGTATTTTAAAATTTGTATTTTTTTTTAGGTAACTCTCCTATATGTAACCTTCGGTTGATTTTTTTTCATTATCGATCCCATCGTGTGGGATATTGTGGAATAGGTCCTATAAAATTACTTAGGGATTCGAAAGAATATTTTTCAATTTAGGTATCTGTTTGCAAAATATTGAACTTTAAAGCGCTAATGTTTTTTTCGACTACGGCGTCGTCCCCCTTGTAATATCTAAAACTATTGGCTTGAAAATCCCCGCAAAATTCAAGATAATAGTGCTTTTCATGAAGTTTTAAGGAAAAACTATAACGGTTAAGATAGATTTGTTAGCTTAAGAGTAATAGTCGTTCAACTTTGGTGAAAGAAAATTTCTTACCTATTGAAAATTACTTGGAAGAAAACATTATTAGTGACATAGGTGAAGTAATTGTATCGTAACCTTAAAAACCACACTAAATTTTCATTAGTGTCACAACGCTACCGCGAATACCAACAGCAACGGCCTCCGAGTTCCGCTAACGTTATGTTTTTATAAAAAGTATATAAGCACTTGAAAAGATCGGCGGTTATACCGCATCATCCCCTTTTCAGGGGATGATCGCTTCAGATGAAGCTTTTAGTCAGTAAGAGTCTGACATAACCTTGCAGCCGGCTGTAGGGTATCCATGAGGATTTCAAATCCACTCCCCCCGCCTGAGAGGAAACAAAAAAACCGGCGGTTATCATTCGTATTAAAAAATAATATCGATTTGATTTTAAGTTTTAGACGCAGTTTGAGTTTGATTTAGGTTTTTTAGTTGAGAATCATACTTAGATTGATATTAATTGGTTTTTCTAATTTCCGATACAGAAATTAATGACTCATGCTCAAATTATATTGAGGTAGGTAACTACGGAACCCTATACTGCGCGTGGCACAACACGCACTTGGCCGGTTTTTACATAATTACGATGGCAGCTTAAGAACGAAAACAGAATCACGCTTGGTGAATTGATACATAATTAGGGTATTTTTTTAATTAATTTAGGGACTTTGACAGGGTACGTCAGTCCCATTGGTTGCCATTCTTTGTGACTATCCGAGTCAGCTTTATATAGAATATTTACCATTTTTCGGTCGTAAACATTTTCTAAAATCAATACGGGACTTGCCCGTTAAAGATATCAGCAACATCATCTTTAATTTCTGCTTCGCCTTACAGTCCAATAAAAAGATTGCTGAGCCTACTGAATACCAGAAAGTCACGACAAATAAATATTTGAAAAAACCAAATTAAATTAATAAATTAATAAAAATGTAAATTAATAAAAGAATTGATTTACTTTAACAGGTCGTAACTTCGGAATGCTGATAATGAAGAGTATCGTCTCGTCGGTAATAAGAAGTTACAAGATATATGCACACGACATAGGCGGACTCAAAATAGAAATGCTGTTATTCCCAATAAATGGGCATTTGATAAAGATTCACAAAAGATGATTTTATGAATATTAGAACATTAAAGAATAGCATAAGGAATAATTAACATTTTTACAAGAAATAAATCGGGAAGAGGTTTGTTTATAGGTCATAAAAATTTAAACAGCTGAGAAAATTAAGATTTTTAGCAAAACAAAATGAAAAACGCTCTTTCATTTAAATATCCTGCCTTTATTATTACTACTTTGTTGAATACAGTTTATTTTATATCGCAAAAAAATAATTAATTATATATTATTTGCAGAGCCTTCTTATTGATTTAACAGATATGTGTGATAGTTTTAGAATACTCCTATATCTATCATATTATTCAAAACAGAAACTTCTTACAGTTAACAAATGTAAACCTTTTCATGGCATAGTTTACTAGCTCACGAAGTTTAAAAAAAAGCTCTTGAAGTTTGTAGTCCCACATTCATCCAATTCGGAATCGATCGAATTATAAGCACGTTTATATTAGCAATTATTATATTTTATAGCAACTCGTATACTCGCTTTGGGAAAGCACGATTTAGAGAAATGGTACTGTGAGCAAAGATCACAGTTGGCCACCGGAACAACTCAATAATAAGAACATTTAATAACAGCATTTTACCTGAAATAAAAAGCATATTGAAATACTTACCCCACTGGAAGTTTTATATTGAGATACCACTTCCGTTTCCCGCCGAATTGCCATCAGTTTCCGTAGTTTTATTCACCTTGTACCCTGTCCAGTAGCGACACCTGGCAGAAGCGCGGGCATTTCTGTTTTCTTAAGTTTTGACAGCGCCATTATAGCTCATTGGCTCAATTAATTAACCAGGCAGAATTAAAAGTGGAAGCTTTCAATGAGGATAGGGGTACTGTACCCCTAGCACGAACCATTATCGAATTCGAATAGTTTACGAGAGCGAAATATCAATTTCAAATTTTGTATGGAAACTTGAACAGCAGCGCCACAACGGACGTAACGAGAACTGAAAACCGATATACATTTGATATTCGATTTGTGAGCCACCAGCCGCGTAATATCGCACCTCGCGCCGCGTAAAACTCGCTGTTAAGGGCACCTCTGCAGCCTCAACCGTCACCAATACCGAGGTGCTTTGTTTTTTCATATTTTAAAATTTGGCCCCATTTAGCGAAAATCATTGAAAATGTTTTTTCGTTCACTCCAGTAAGCCATGAGACGTATGAGAGCTCAAAAGACGCGGAATTTGAAGAACTTTAAGAAGATGTAAAAAATATTTTGGAAAAGTATAAAACTTTTTTGGAAATAAAGAAAAATTTCGATGATATCTCGAGAACGGGGGCGAATTTCAATACTAAGAAAAAAGAGCACAAGGTATTGAACCAAGGAATACTTTAGGTCATTTCAGTTTTTTCGATATTGGTGACAGTTGAGGCTGAAGAGGTGCCATTAGCTGCGAGTTTTGCGCGGCGCGAGGTGCTATATCTCGCAGCTGCCGGTTCACTTGCAACCACGAGGGCGTATGAGAGCTCAAAAGACGCGGAATTCAAAAGACTTTAAAATGATGATTTTTTCATTTATTTGGAAAAGTTGGTTTTTATTTTTTATATTTTTAAATAATCTTTAAAAGGTAGATTCATTTTCAATGCCCTTTCAAGTCGTGTAGAGTACGAGATCTGTAAGTTTCTTGAAGTGAAACTTCTTTACGCACGCTTGACTCGGGGAGAAAGCTGGCGAACTCGGAAGAACTCGAAGCTACAAAAAGTATGATCGGGCGAGGCGAACGGGAGTTGAGTGGGGGATATAAGCAAGAGAGAGCAGCGCGCGCACATTTTCTTTTTCTCTTTCTCTTATAGCTAGTAAATGAAATATGTATATATTGTGCACGCATTTAAATATATATATACAGATGGAGCTAAAGAAGTTTTACTTCAGTCGTGTGGTCATATGCACACTCGTTTTTTATCTGAATGTGGTTTCTGAATAAATTATATAATTGTTAATGCATTTTTATTTTTATTCAAATTTATCATATTTATATCACGAACAAATACAAAGTGTAAGAGGGGGTGGACCTGCGGTCTTAGGCTGAACGCAAAAGCATGCCCTTGATCTTCCATAAAATGCACACTTTGTAGGGCTTTCTAATAGTTTATAGCTGAAAATGTCGTAGTCCATTCATCAAGTAGAAAAAACGTGAAAAATAGAGATAAAACTCCTAAAAATATAAGCAATAACTCTTTGGATTCGGAATGACCTCTAGAAAAAGGAGTTTTGAGGATTTTACTGCACGTAATAAATTGCAATTGTTATTAACAAAATAAGATAAAAAAGAGGTATTTAGTTTTTTGTTAATAACTCATAAACTATTAATATTTACGATATTTGGAAAAAAGGTCCATAAAGAGGAGGAAATTTCCGAAAAAAAAGTTCCAGCTCCCGGAACTCTACCTCTATTATTAATCATTTTAATTTAACGCTGAAAATAGGGCTCCGCGCAGCCATTGCGGCATGTGTGCACTGCCGCTAAAGACAGCGTACCACATAAAATTATTTTTTTTATAGTAACAAATATTAATTTAAAAATTTGAATAAATTATGGTACCAGCTAGATAGGTACTTGAAAGAATAAATGAACGTTTAAAAAAAAATTCAAAAAGTTATGCAATTGTTAATTAGCTAATTTTTTTCCAATCTCCGTTTTCGTAAATGACGACACAAAAGTTTAAATAAAATTTTATAGGTTTAATAAATTTTTGGCTCTGTGGAGCTCTTCTTATATACTGGGTGGAAATTTTGAATGCCACCCCCAGGGGAACTACTCTAAATACTGGAGATAGATACTCAAAGGAAACATTCCTTTATTTTTAAAAAGAAACACTACTGCATTCACAGTTTTTCGAAAATTTGTTTGCCACACCCGGGAATCGAACTAGAGAAAATCATTTAAATGAGGTATGCAAAGAGGTATGTTACATATTTTTGAAAATGGAATAGCTAATTAGAACGCGTTGTCTTAAGTCTTGTTTGCTGCATCAAAATTTACCATAATAAATAATGGCTTCTCAAGAACAATTTGATTTAATTGAAGCATATTTTTTAAATCACATAGATGTGAATTTAGCTCTGCGGTGGCATGGAGAGACATATCCGGATCAACAAGTACCAACTCGTCTCGTTTTAAAGAGAATGGTAGATAATTTAAAAAATAATGGAAGTTAGAAAACGCGACATCAACAGCAACGGTTTTGATTTAGGTGTTTTAACATACTTCGAAGCATATCCAAAGGCTTCAAGCAGAGAAGCTGCCGAAAAAATTGGAACCAACCACACTCGCGCAAAAAGTATAAGTAAAAATGTTTTCGTGATGGTCGGTTGGTTCAAAAATTGCATCCTGGGGATCGTGAAAGGCGACTACTATTTTGTCAAAACATGCTGGCAGAAGTTGCTCGTAACCCGGATTTTTTGAGTAATATTGTATGGTCTGACGAAACCCACTTCAGTAATAACGGCATGTACAACCGCCGCAATAACCACTATTGGTCTCGAGTGAATCCTTTTCGTGTTCATGAAACTAACAGTCAAGTAAGATTCTCTTTCAACGTTTGGTGCGGAATTATGAGAAACATGGTTGTGTTAGTCCACGTGTACGATGGTCATTTAAACACTGTCAAGTATCTTGAAATACTGGAACTCTTAAGAAATGTTTTAAATAATTTACCTGAGGAACAGAGACATCGTATAATTCTACAACAAGATGGTTCTCCGGCCCATAACAGCAGAATCACCGCTGCCTATGTTAATAATCATCATTTCAATACCTGGATTGGTACAAACGGCACAATTAGATGGCCTGCGAGATCACCAGATCTCACGCTTTTTGATTTTTTTATGGGGATAAATAAAAAATAAAAAAAAAATACCTAAATCCTATGCAACTGTAAACGAGTTAAGAGCTGAGATTCACAATATGATTTTTAATATTCATCACAACACGCTATTAAAAGTTACTAGAAATGAATTCCTTAAAAGAATAAATTTGTGTATCCAACAAAATGGAGATCATTACGAGCAACTAATTAGTTAGAATGATATTTTTTGTTCAAATAAAATAAGTTAAGATTTCATGCTTTTTCTTTAATTAAATGTACTAAGTTTTTTAGTAAGATATGATCTCTATGATTGACCCTATCGATCGATGCCATAAAAATACAGGTGTCATTTTTTCGATTTTTTGCCAGTTCGATTCCCGGGTGTGGCAAGCAAATTTTCGAAAAACTGTGAATGCAGTTGTGTTTCTTTTTAAAAATACAGGAATGTTTCCTTTGAGTAAAATTATCTATCTCCAGTATTTAGAGTACTTCCCCTGGGGGTGGCATTCAAAATTTCCACTCTGTATACTTAACAAGATCACGCGATAAAAGTTTATTAAAGTTAATTATTTTTGAAGTTATACTTTAGGCGCCTTATGAAAAAATGATGAGAGTGAAATTTTAAGATGCGCGCGCATCACTGTTGTAACACAAAAAATTACTTTTGTGTTTACCGCACATTAAGAAAATCTACCAACAAAATAGAAATAGAATCTCTATTTAGTGGGTGCTAACGACTGCATTGTGAAGGCCTATCAAAAGTATTTATTAATCTGGAACAACGGAACCAAAGCGCGATTCAGGAGACTACAGCGCCATCTCTTGACCATTGGTGTAGTAGAACCAAAAACCACATCTTTATTTTTTGTAATAAAGTAACAGTTATAGGTATTCATATTTATAATATTTATCCACATGTTTCTAGTTTGTATATTCGGAATACGCGTTTGAGTTTCATACAAGTGCAAATCACATATGTTGTAATAAATTATATTCAGTAGCGATTTTAATTGAATATTTTGATTATTTATTTATTTTTTCAAATTAAAACTGAACTTTATTGACTGTGTCCTTTTCCAGACTTTTTATTAATTTACTGTAATTAATTATTTGCATGCAATTAAAAACTAATTTTAAACGATGCCAAAGAAGGATAACTTCTCACGCGCCTACATAAGTACACGTACCCATATTTTTTTTATAATATTTTTTTAAAGTTTACAAAGAATAAAGTCTAAGAAATGTTACGAAAAAATTTTTTTTAACAAATGTTATATTGCAGTTTTCGTATCCAACAATGGCATTAAGTAAAATTGAAAAAAAAATTACATCATTCGTAAAAAAATTGAATAAAAATTTTTTTTTTTTAGTATTTTGATATATTTTGCTGTTTTTGTTATTTTTTAGCTCTAGAAAAAAAATATAACGGTAATTAGAATTTGTTTATAGTAAAATTGTTAAGTTGAAAACAAACAATGAAATTATTGATAAATTTTTTTTAAATTTACCTATGGAGAAATGCCAATTATGATTTCTAAAGAAAAAATAATTCCTTAAATAATTATTTAAATAATTGAAATATAAAAAAACGATTATAAGGGTCGATCAACTTTTTCTTGTATCAAACGTCCAAAAAGTCAAAATAATATAATTTCAATATTATTTAGTTTTTTTAACGAAAAATAAATAAAAATGTATTAAATATTTCAATGACAATATGTCGCGTGAAGTAAACCTTTAATTTATACCCTTTTCACATTAAAATCAAAGATGAACCTCGAATTATGTCCATTGGCTAACCAGTTTGAAAGCTACAATTTTCTATTGTATTAATAGTCTTTTGCAATAACATTTCGCAGTTACAGTATTAATAAGACTCTAAAACTACTAATGCAGAAAAAAATATGTTAAAAAGCTATTACATTTTTTAGAAACTATTAATTTACTGTCTCTTGGGTAACCAATGATAAAAACAAATTACTTTTTATTAAATTACCTGCGATTCTGCTGTTAAACTCAAATAGTTTTATTTAGATTTTAAATGTCTCAAGTATAAATAACTACTGCTTACAAAAAATATTAGTTACCTATCTTTTTTTAACAAAAAAATAAAGACATCTTTTCTGAAAATAAGGGACACTTAGTGACCCAAGAGACAAATTGAGTGACTCAAGAGACAGTATATTACGGCAACAACTAACGATAGCTCTAGACGTTGTATAGTAGGTAGTAGGTAATATGCACTAAGAAGTAGCAGACGGTCAAATTAAACAATTCTTAGAAATATTTGCTTTATTTAATTAAAATGTCGTACAGTCTTGGAACTTGGTCTTCCGTTATTTCTCCGAAACTGTTCACTGCTGCGATGGAGGATATTTTTAAGCTTCTGGACTGGAAAGGATTCGGCATTAACATCAACGGCGAGTACCTGACACATGATTTGCCGATGACGTAGTCCTAATGGCGAAGACCTTGGAAGACCTGAACACCATGCTCGAGCATCTCAGTGACGCATCCCAGCGAGTGGGTCTTAAGATAAACATGGACAAGACGAAAATCATGTCCAACGCCCATGTTGCACCCGCTCCAGTTAATGTTGGGAACGTTACACTTGAAGTTGTTGACCACTACGTTTACCTAGGACACACAATCCAGTTAGGTAAGTCCAACTTCGAGAAAGAGATCTCTCGTCGAATCCAACTCGGATGGGCAGCGTTCGGGAAGCTGCGGAACATCTTCGCGTCCAAAATACCACAGTGCCTTAAGACGAAAGTTTAACCAGTGTGTGTTGCCAGTGATGACCTATGGCAGTGAGGCGTGGTCGTTTACTATGGGTCTCATAAGAGGGCTCAAGGTCGCCCAGCGGGCAATGGAGAAAGCTATGCTTGGTGTTTCCCTACGTGATCGAGTCAGAAATGACGAGATCCGTAGGAGAACTAAAGTCACCGACATAGCTCGAAGAATAGCCCAGCTGAAGTGGCAGTGGGCGGGACACATAGCGAGGAGAACCGATGGCCGTTGGGGCGGGAAGGTTCTCGAATAGCGACCGCGTGCCGGACGACGCTCAGTGGGAAGACCCGCTACAAGGTGGACCGACGATCTGGTGAAGGTCGCGGGAAAACGCTGGATGCGGGCAGCGCAGGACCGATCGTTGTGGAGATCCTTGGGGGAGGCCTATGTCCAGCAGTGGGCGTCGTACGGCTGATATGATGATGATGACAGTCTTGGAAATCAGTCTTAATGTCTACTAAATAATGAATACTAACTGTAGTGAGGAAATTATAACCTACATGAATTTACTCTAACTAACATCACAAAATGTTAGCTCAAGAAATAAACATAAATACAAAATCTAGATAAAACCAACCTCTTAGTAATTGAGATCACATCCTTACATTATCACAAATTATTAGCACAATAATCAACAAACTATATATAAGTTTTATTGAAATCTGTAAGAATTGTCTTACATGTCAATTTTCGAAAACGTCAAGGACCTCTTTGAATTTATAATAAACTTCACCATATTTGGTCTCAGTCTCTGGTTTATGGTGTATAACAGTAATTATATCGGTGTGATCGATATATGCTACGTCGCTTGTGTCCAAACGAAACACAATGCCTTTTTTAACACACCGCAGGAATGTAACCTTTATCTCACCATCGTCATCTAAATCATCAATAACGCATGCGTATGTGTAGTTTTTACCTTTGGAATTGCGTACATTCACTAGTAAAAAATCTCCTATGTGGAAAGCTGTTTTATATCCTGATGACTCAGGATGTTCTTCATCATCAGAATTTTTCGGCGAGTATATTATATTGTATACCGATTTGCCACGAAACTTACACAAATTCGTCAGAACAGTGCTTAGAGGAATGTCGTCCTCAGAATCAGAGTCTTTTTTTTTCTTGTCTATTATCAGTTGTCTTCTTACTTTTCTTATCCGTCTTCTTGCTATTCTTATCTATCTTATTGCTTCTATTATCGTCAGAAACAATGATAGGTCTATATTTTTTTGGCTGGAAACAGTTGCAAAAACCTCTGTTGCAGAAACATCCTAAATCTCTGTACATCAACTCTTCACGGACATCTGTAAAGATCTGATGCACATGCAAGGTCCCCACGAGTGGTTTGATATTTTTCGGCAATTGTTCAGCTACAGCATCTATGCTTTCTTGAGAAATCATATAAAGCCTAATTTTGCTTTGGCCACGAAGCATTTCAAAAAACTGTTCAGCGTTATGAATATCTTTACCGGTAGCTACTATATTATCCGCTGTCCTTTTAAGGAAACCTCCGACTCCATCTGCGGGGCCCTTTCCGTGGCCTGCATCGAAAAAAGACCAGGTCACAGATGAAAATCCTTTATCAAAAGTCTTGGTTGAGCATAGATAAAAATTTTGCTTTTGACGATACTGGCTAAAGGGGTCATCACTGAAGAAATGGATAGTTTTTAAATTGAGGATATTTGTTTCGAATTTCAGTCAATATTGGTTCTAAGTGGGCCCAGATAGCCGCCGAAGAAGAGTTTGAACATGTTTTATTTGTAATAAATTATTAGGTATCCGTGCATTTGTCTGTTAACACAATAAACAAAAATAATCAAGTCTCTTGGGTAACCAAAAAGTCTCTTGGGTAACCGCTATAGTGACCCAAGGGACGGGTTACCCAGGAGATATTTGGCGATAAACTAACCAGAAAAGGAAGAAATTGAGGAAATTTGTAAAAAAATACATCTTCATTATATTTTTAGAACAATTACCTTGCATTAAGGTACAAATTACTATTTTTAGGTAAAATACTTACGTGTTTTTGGTTGGTCTCCCAGCGGACACCCAATTAATACACGTTGACTCTAACGCAGTGGCGGACGATATGGCCGAGCGAAATCAAGAGATCAGCAACCTTGGCCGTGATTGTATGATACCTAGTCTCTTTCCTGATTGGTCGAGCCTACTAACATCGCTATCGCGTTTGCACTTGTGCATATTAGTTAGTTTCCCAGGGGACCCCAAATAATTGAAACCACTGAGGACACAGTTAGACGTAAAGATATTTTGGAATTTCAATAATTCTGAATACAAGTAAAAATCTAATAACGATGTAGTAGATAGTTAGTAATATTGTTATTCTTTATGTAATATTAATTAAAAGATTTTCATTGACTATTTTTAAAGCACAGTGCGTAAAAATTTTAGCTTTGTGAAAGGGACATTTCTGATTTGTATGGGAAGCACAGTTTCATCCCCTGGGTAACCATTATTTTTCAAGAAAAATATATTTATATTAGATTTATTGACACGTAAATGAAATGCCAGTTTATCTTATTAGTAGTTTAAGGAGTTAAACCGTAAATATTAGTATTTCTTCTTGAGTCCACACTCGTATACTCTTGAGGACAACCACGGAAGAAGAAAAAGTTGATCGACCCATAAACAATACAAAAAAATATTTAAGAAATTTTTTTTTTTCGAAAAATCATTATTTTTCCAAGACAACATAATGGTAAAAAAATGTTTAAATATTAACTTGTCTATTTATTTATAAACAATTTCTTAACAAATGATGTAAAAAATTTTTTTTCAATGTTACTTAATGCCATAATATATTATAATAACAAAGGTTCAAAAATAATTTTTTAGTTACATTTCTTAGACTAAATTTTTTGTTTACTTTAAAAAAATATTAAAACAAAATAAATAACTTTAAGAAACTTTTATCGCGTGATCTTGTTAAGTATTTACCTAGTCATGTCATAAATTCTGTCACATATTTAATAGAAAATAATTGAAACAAGTTTATTCATTATCTAACCATTTATATACCAAAATGAACTTAACAAAACATAGATTCTTATGATAATAAAGTTTATTCAAAATGACCTCTATGATTTAGAATACAGACCTTCAATCTGCGCGGCCAGTCGTCTATCGCAGCACGAACGAGGTCCATGTTGCTGCCTTAATCAAGGATGTCTTATGTGACTCCAAGTTGGATGGGGCTTTGAGCACGCCTTTTCCTCCAAGTGTTGCCATATCTTGTAATCTAACGGACTCAAATCTGGACTGGAGGAGGGCCAGTCTTCGTGCCGAAAGAAGTCGATTTCACGTGCCGCGCCGCCAGCCAGTCTTGTGTGCTCTTCGCTCTATGAGCTGGCGCCGAATCTTGTTGGAATACCCAGTGCCTGTTACTGAACATGGTATGAGAAACAGGTTCCACAAGGTTCATCAGGACTGTATTTTGAAACACAATTGCATTCGTTTTTACACCTTTCTCACAAAAATGTACCTCTGTTAAGCCCCAATAAGAAATTCCCAACCACACCATGAGCGAGGATGGAACATGACCTCGTTGGACACGCGGAATACGATTGCTCGCTTCTTCACTACTGTGTGCGTACACCTTATCATTTTGTTTGTTGTAGCTCTCTTCTACGGTAAAATTTTTTCATCCGATAAAAGAATATCCGGATATTTTTTCCCCGCGTACCGCTTCAACAAAGCGCGGCATCTCTTCAGTCTCAGGTCCATTAGACGAGCATTCAAACGACGTCCTGTTTTTCTTCGATATGCCCGAAGCCCTAAGTCTTCATTTAACACCCTTTTCACCGTGGTTCTGTTTAACCCCATCTGCAGGGCCAACAGTTTCTGCTTACGTTTGGGTTTTCTTTGAATTCGCGCCTTCACAGCTTTTATCACTGCTGGAGTCCTAACAGACCGAGGGCGACCACTTCTTGACCTGTCATCTACACTAGAGTCTTCATTGAATCGTTTGATGGTACGATAAACGAATATTTTGGTTATATTCAAATTTTTCAGTATGTCAAAAATTTTAATTGGTGCGAAACTGCAACGATGCAACGCAATAACTGCAACACGGTCTTCTTTAAGCGTCCACTCCATATTTAAAAATGAGTAAAATTCTATAAAGTATACATTTTTATTTTCATGAACAATTCAAAATTCAAATTCAATAAACTTTTTTGTGGCCAGCATTCTAAAAGAAAAGTTTTTACTGTGTGACAATACTCATGACCTGACTGTGTATATAAGAAGAGCTCCACAGAGCCAAAAATTTATTCATGGGTGGACCTGCGGTCTTAGGCTAAACGCAAAAGCATGCCCTTGATCTTCCATAAAATGCATACTTTGTAGAGCTTCCCAATAGTTTATAGCTGAAAATGTCGTAGTCCATTCAACAAGTAGAAAAACGTGAAAAATAGAGATCCTAAAAAATAAGCAATAACTCTTTGGATTCGGAATGACCTCTAGAAAAAGGAGTTTTGAGGAATTTACTGCACGTAATTGCAATTGTTATTAACAAAATAAGATAAAAAAGAGGTATTTAGTTTTTTGAAAAAAGGTCCTTAAAGAGGAGGAAATTTTCGAACAAAAAAGTCCAGCTCCCGGAACTCTAGCTCTATTATTAATCATTTTAATTTAACGCTGAAAATAGGGCTCCGCGCAGCCATTACGGCATGGAAGCACTGCCGCTAAAGACAGCGTACCACATAAAATTATTTTTTTATAGTAACAAACATTAATTTAAAAATTTGAATTAATTATGGTACCAGCTAGATAGGTACTTGAAAGAATAAATGAACGTTGAAAAAAAAAATTTTCAAAAAGTTATGCAATTGTTAATTAGCTAATTTTTTTCCAATCTCCGTTTTCATAAACGACGACATAAAGTTTAAATAATAAACTTATAAATTTTTGGCTCTGTGGAGCTCTTCTTATATACACAGTCAGGTCATGAGTATTGTCACACAGTAAAAACTTTTCTTTTGAATGCTGAAGAATGCTGGCCACAAAAAAGTTTATTGAATTTGAATTTTGAATTGTTCATGAAAATAAAAATGTATACTTTATAGAATTTTACTCATTTTTAAATATGGAGTGGACGCTTAAAGAAGACCGTGTTGCAGTTATTGCGTTGCATCGTTGCAGTTTCGCACCAATTAAAATTTTTGACATACTGAAAAATTTGAATATAACCAAAAGATTCGTTTATCGTACCATCAAACGATACAATGAAGACTCTAGTGTAGATGACAGGTCAAGAAGTCGTCGCCCTCGGTCTGTTAGGACTCCAGCAGTGATAAAAGCTGTGAAGGCGCGAATTCAAAGAAAACCCAAACGTAAGCAGAAACTGTTGGCCCTGCAGATGGGGTTAAACAGAACCACGGTGAAAAGGGTGTTAAATGAAGACTTAGGGCTTCGGGCATATCGAAGAAATACAGGACGTCGTTTGAATGCTCGTCTAATGGACCTGAGACTGAAGAGATGCCGCGCTTTGTTGAAGCGGTACGCGGGGAAAAAATATCCGGATATTCTTTTATCGGATGAAAAAATTTTACCGTAGAAGAGAGCTACAACAAACAAAATGATAAGGTGTACGCACACAGTAGTGAAGAAGCGAGCAATCGTATTCCGCGTGTCCAACGAGGTCATGTTCCATCCTCGCTCATGGTATGGTTGGGAATTTCTTATTGGGGCTTAACAGAGGTACATTTTTGTGAGAAAGGTGTAAAAACGAATGCAATTGTGTTTCAAAATACAGTCCTGATGAACCTTGTGGAACCTGTTTCTCATACCATGTTCAGTAACAGGCACTGGGTATTCCAACAAGATTCGGCGCCAGCTCATAGAGCGAAGAGCACACAAGACTGGCTGGCGGCGCGGCACGTGAAATCGACTTCTTTCGGCACGAAGACTGGCCCTCCTCCAGTCCAGATTTGAGTCCGTTAGATTACAAGATATGGCAACACTTGGAGGAAAAGGCGTGCTCAAAGCCCCATCCAATTTGGAGTCACACAAGACATCCTTGATTAAGGCAGCAACATGGACCTCGTTCGTGCTGCGATAGACGACTGGCCGCGCAGATTGAAGGTCTGTATTCTAAATCATGGAGGTCATTTTGAATAAACTTTATTATCATAAGAATCTATGTTTTGTTAAGTTCATTTTGGTATATAAATGGTTAGATAATGAATAAACTTGTTTCAATTATTTTCTATTAAATATGTGACAGAATTTATGACATGACTAGGTAAATACTTAACAAGATCACGCGATAAAAGTTTCTTAAAGTTATTTATTTTGTAAATATGATACACTAAAAGGTGAGCTCATAAAAAGGTTATCACTCTCCGAAGAGCAAAAGGTTCGCCAACTTCTAAGCGATGAAGAAATCGGGGATAGGAAACCATCCCAATTTCTTCATCATTTAAAGTCTCTTGCAGGGGCATCCTTGACAGACCTAAACATTTTGAAACAGTTGTGGCTGAGACGTTTGCCTCAAAATGTACAGGTAATTTTGGCTTCACAGCCCGAATTAACTGTTGAGCTGTTGGCAAGCTTGGCGGATAAAATTACCGAGCTCACCGGATTACCCAACGCTGTATGCTCCACAGCAGCTTCGTATTCGTATGACAGCGTGCCTACGACTGGTACCCCTGCACCAGACATGCTCGCAAATTTGAATAATAAAGTTGAGGAGTTAACAAAAATGGTAAATGCTCTATCTGCGCGCGACCTAAATTATCCACGCGGTCGCAGCCGCTCTAGACCTAGGAACTCCCGCGCCATTTCGCCAGCCGGAATCAAGTTATGTTGGTACCACAGCCGGTTTGGGCACAAGTGCATTTGGAGGAAATGCGTTACTGGCTGTACCTGGACATCATCTCCGGAAAACCGGAAAAGCAGTCAGTAGTGGCGGCAGCTGATTGCTGATCTCAGCCGCCGTCTCTTTGTTACTGACCAAGTTACCAAACACAAGTTTCTAATAGATACCGGATCCGATTTGTGCTGTTTTCCTCATAGTTGGCTTCCACGTCAGCGCAAAATTTCGGATTACTAACTCAGTGCTGCAAATGGCAGTACGATTAGAACTTATGGCACCATCAATCTATGTCTTAACTTGGGGTTGCGTAGAGATTTTTTGTGGTTGTTCGTAGTTGCCGACGTTCAACGGGCTATGATTGGAGCCGATTTTTTGGCACATTATCACCTGTTGCCAGACTGTCACAACAAAAAGTTAATAGACAGTACCACTGGATTATTTTGTCCAGTTTCACGTCTTGCAGTAGAGCAGCCGAGCGTCAAGGCAGTTGTTATAGGAAGTTCAAATTATGCATCATTACTTTCTGAATTCCCGGACATTGTTCGACCTCCTGGATTACCGAGACTGATCAAACACAATACTGTGCATCACATACAGACAACCGATGGCCCTCCTGCGTCGTGTCGTTCTCGTCGCTTAGCACCTCACAAGCTAATTTCAGCTAAAAAAGAATTTGAAGAAATGATACGAAGTGGAACTGCAAGGCCGTCTAAAAGTGCTTGGTCATCTCCACTGCACCTGACCCTCAAAAAGGACAATTCCTGGCGTCCCTGTGGCGATTACCGCGCCCTTAACGCGAGGACCATCCCAGACAAGTACCCCGTTCGGCACATTAACGATTTTGCGCATAATCTCTCTGGTGCCAAGGTGTTCAGCACACTTGATCTGGTGAAAGCATATCACCAGATTCCCGTTTCTGAAAAAGATATTTCCAAGACTGCCATCGTTACTCCGTTTGGCCTCTTCGAATTTTGCTTCATGACGTTTGGTTTACGAAACGCGGGACAAACGTTCCAGCGTTTTATCGATGAGGTCACACGGGGTCTCGATTTCTGTTTTCCATATATAGACGACATTTTGGTTTTTTCACCAGATGCGGCCACTCACATGGTGCACCTTCGCACCCTCTTCAAGCGCCTCCAGGATTATGGAGTTGTCATTAATCCATCAAAATGCGCCCTTGGTGCAAGTGAGGTCATGTTTCTCGGATATCACATCAGTTCAGACGGTACACGACCTCCTCAGGATCGTATCCAAGCCATTCTCAATTTTAAACCCCCTGAAAATGTAAGGCATGCGGAGATTCCTTGGGATGTTAAATTACTATCGGCGTTTCATCCCCTATGCTGCGAAATTTCAGGCCCCACTAATAAATGCTTTGGTAGCAACAAAAAGCAAGGGTAAAAAACCATATCCATGGACACCCGAGCTCCTTGAGAATTTTGAAGCGTGCAAGAATAGCTTATCCTACGCAACTTTGCTTCACCATCCTGTCGCGAATGCAGCCCTCGGGTTGTTTACTGACGCATCTAATGTACATATCGGTTCCTGTTTGCAACAGTTTGTTGATGGCCATTGGTTCCCTCTTGCATTTTTCAGTAAAAAATTGACCCCTCAACAGTGTCAGTGGCCAGCTTACTATCGCGAGCTATTAGCTGTGTACGAAAGTATACAGCATTTTCGGCACATCGTCGAGGCCCAACATGTGACCATTTTTACAAACCATAAGCCGTTGCTGTATGCTTTCGTCCAACGCCACGAGAAGCTTCCTCCACCGCAGCTCAACCAACTGTCCTTTATTAGTCAGTTTACAACAGATATAAAATATATTAGAGGGGAGGATAACGTTGTTGCGGATGCCATGTCCCGAATCGACGCAATCTCACTCGAGCAAGAATATGAGGGTCTCGCCAAGCTTCAAGAAACAGACACGGAATTGCCTCAACTATTGGAAAATTCCAGCCTCCGTCTTAAAAAAATAAGCGTACCTGGCACAGGTTTCTCCTTATTCTGTGAGCTCTCTACTGGAAAACCTCGTCCTTTTGTCCCAAAAGATTGGCGTCGTAGTATCTTTGACAAGCTTCACGGTTTGAGCCATCCTAGTATTCGTGCGACGGCTCGTCTCGTAGCTGATCGCTATGTCTGGCCGGCGCTCAACAAGGATTGCAGAGAGTGGGCTCGCACATGTGTCGCATGTCAACGCAGCAAAGTCTCTAAACACAATTCTTCCCCACTTAATAATTTCGACACACCCAGTGGTCGCTTTATGCATATGCACATCGACATTATCGGGCCCCTACCGCCTTGCAGAGGGTTTCGATACTGCTTAACCGCTATAGATCGGGTTTCAAAGTGGCCTGAAGCCTGGCCGATGCAAAGCATCACGGCTGAAGAAGTTGCAGAGACTTTGGTTCGCGAATGGATTTCTCGCTTTGGCGTGCCAGCTGTCATCACGACCGATCAAGGAACGCAATTCGAATCAGATTTGTTCCGCAGACTGATGCAGAGTTTTGCTACCAAGCGCATTAGAACTACCGCATATCACCCGCCAGCGAACGGCATGATAGAGCGTTTTCATCGCCAATTAAAAGCTTCGATTATGTGCCACGGTGGCGATTGGATTAGTGTTTTACCTCTTGTACTTGTAGAAAAGGTCTCTTTTAATAGAGTTTTTTTTCTGGCGCTTCGCCGGCCGCTGCCACGGCACGCTTGGGTCGCGCGTCATGGTCACAACACTAACCTAACCTAACCTAGTGTGAAGTATTACCGTTTGGGCCCTGGAAGAACAGTTTAGTCTACTATTGTAATATGTACCAAAGTACCTTATTATTTCAAAATATTTGATAGTTTTCTAAATATAAATGTGTAAGTTCTTGACATGTTTGATGTTCAATTTAGGAAAAAAAATCTTTAATTTGTTTATTTTGTTACAAAAATGTGATTAAATTTGTTTGTGTCATTCGGACTTAAATAACAATAAAGAAGTTCTTACATATTCTGGATTTTTAATAAATATTTTGTGGACACCCTAATTATACGATCCGGCCAAATGTGGATGACCAAATCGTTAAATGTTGACGATTTAATGATCTGGTCAAAATAAGGTGGCCACATCATGAAATGTGACCATTTCATGAAATTCTCGAGCATTTCATGAAGTGATCAAATCTACGATATGGCCACGACATATATGCGTGCACAATATATACATATTTCATTTACTAGCTATAAGAGAAAGAGCTCATATTTTTAGGAGCTTTATCTCTATTTTTCACATTTTTCAACTTGTTGACTGGTCTATCGATGAAATCTGGGTGTATAATCTATAGTATCGATATCCAAACTATGGGTACGGCCACAGTGCACTCAGATTCAGAATCAGATTCAGACTCAGAAAACAAGCGCGAGAAATAAACAGTGTAGTTCAAGCAGGTTGCCTGCTGCCACTATGGCCACCCTGCTTTACTACACTGTTTATTTCTCCCGCTTGTTTTCTGAGTCTGAATCTGAATCTGCGGGCACTGTGGCCGTACCCTAAGGTCGATGGACAGGGCAGAACATGCTAGTGCTAGTAGAGCATATACCAATGGAGATGGCATAGGCGGGCGAACCCCTCTGGCAAAGTACGTGGCCACTTGGACCATGTGCGTTATATAAAACTAGCTCACGCACGACCGCTACCTACCATTTTGGATCGTTCTGTATCGCGAATCGGAGCTCCCACAAAAATAGAAAATTATGTTGTTTATGAAAATAATTAAATGATTATGAATTTTATGTTTTAGAGACAAATCAAATCGTTTTCGCCATAACTTTTTATTTTTACTTCTTAGAGCCTTTAAAACACATTTCCTTTTAAATGTACTAGCGTATTTTATTGTAATCCACAAAATTACTACCTAATTACCTTTTCATCTGGGACGACATAAGATACGACTAGAGGAAATTGAATTTCCAGGAACTTGGAGCTCCTTGTAAGCAGTCTGGCTAAAACAGTTAAGTACTTAAATTAAAAGTAAAGGTTTTGATTTTTTATTGGTGTAATTTGCTCCCGATTTTTTTAAAATATAACTGTAAGTATTCCATTTTGACCTCACTCCTATTAGGGGGCACCAGGGTACTGGTGGCACACTGGCGCCACAAGGGCTAGAGCTGCTTTACTCAAGCTGACATCTCACGAGCCTGTTTTCTGAGTCTGGTGGCAGGGTGGCCATAGTGGCAGCAGGCAACCTGCTTTAACTACACTGTTTTTTTCTCGCGCTTGTTTTCTGAGTCTGAATCTGAATCTGAGTGCTCTCTGGCCGTACCCGTACCCTCAGGCTCGCTCGTTTTTTTTTAAGTTTTACGGCCGTGAATTTCTCCGTTTCGGCCAGTGATCCGTCAGTGTCAAGTAGGGATGCAGCTGAATAGAAAATATCGGTATTTGTTAATGTTAGGAATCGATTAAATAATCATGTTGATATACCAATCTAGAAACGTCGATTTTTCATCTTTTCTTTTTTATGAGAAATTTAATGAATGCGAAGGAAAAAAAAAAATTTCAGGTACTCAAATTTTGTGGTGTAATGAACTTTTGATTATTGGAGAGGCAATAAATAAAATTATAAAAATGCGCATAATAATATTCTAAAATATCAAGTTTTATTTTTTTATCAAGCAACTTCAAAGGGTGTATTACACTCGACAGGCCCGAAACTGGTTGCTGGTGTCTACAAACTTAAATGCGACTGTGGTAACTTTGGCGCCAAACCAGTGGCGTAGCATGCCTTGGCGGGGCCCCGTATAAAAATTTGTTTGGGGGCTCTTAGGAAGGGTAAAGATTTCCCATAGAAGAAAAAAAATTGTAAAAAAAATATTCATCATAATAGGCTAGTTGACCCTTTTTGGAAAAAGGTTTTAAATGGTTAATAAATGTTCTACCAGACCGAAAAAAAATGTATTGTTTTTTTTTGAGACCTTTTCTAGGTTATATATAGGAGCTATAAATCTTTAATTTTAAAATAAACTTTTCATGGACATACAAAAACGCTGTCGGCCATTTTACTCTATAGATTATCTATGCTATGACGTCGACGGTAGTAAACAAAAACTCGTAAGCACGTAGAAAATAACCTATCTGAGTTTATAATAAAAAAAAACATGATTTCTAATAGATACCACGAAAAATATAGTAATTATCATTATTGTATTGTACGAGAATGTAAAAACACATCCTTGAAGACTCCAGGAAAGTTGTGGATTAAAGTGCCGAAAGAATTTAACCTACGCAATACCTGGTTGGAACTTGCTAAAAGTGAGTGATTTTACTTGAGTAAAACTTATTTTTGCGAAGATCGCTTTGATGTAAGTACTCATTGAATAATATTATAAGTCTCTTCATTTATTATCAGTTTTAATAATACAAGTTTTAAAGTTATGTATGAATGACATTTAGTTGTTTACTAAAAGAGACATCACAATCATGGCGGATGTGGCGAACAGCGTTTTTAGTGTTTACAAAGTATAGACTAAAAATATTTTTTTTTAATTAAATTTCTACAGCAATCTTCTGCTTTAATGAAGTGAAATCGATATATTTAGGTTACTTAGAACAAATACTTTAAGAAATAAACATTTATTTAATACAATTCGACATGAGTCAACTAGCCTATTATCTAACTGTCACTTTTTTTACATACAATTCAAATTAAATACAAATTTTCTTTACCTTTTGCGGAAAACTGATTTATTTAATCATTCGAAGCTGATAATGACTTTATTTTTTCTAAAGTTTCTGCCTCACACAATAGTGATTATTCTGACGGACGTTCATGTACCATCGAAGTTCTTAGGTAATTTTTTATCAGTTTTAATTTTGAAAAACTTCTTTCAGCAGTTGCTGTTGTAACTAGAAATAAAAAGCATGCTGTTATCACCTCCGGAAAACTGGATGCAACACTATTTTATCAGCAATAATTCAATGAGTTCTTTAATGGAACGAATTTTTTGATTTTCAAATTTTAAGCATGGTTTTAGAGTCTTTAATTGGTCATTAGGATTAACTAAAATGTCTTTACTGTATTTAACCGACCGTTTTACGGAAGCATTTAATATCTCTTCGCTTGAAGAAAGCAGGAGGTTCTCTGGTTGTAATATTTCGAACATACTACTCAGGTCGCAAAAGCTCTGAACTCTTTCTTTAGTTTTACAAATTAATATACGTATACAGCAATAATATATATTGACTTTGAAATACGATTCTAGGTCTGAAATTCTCTCATCTTGTGATAACTCATTTTAAAGTTTAGGAAGTTTAAAAAAAAATGTAAAGTTTTTATTAATACTTGCTTACACACGTTGGGGACCCCCGTCCAACCCCACCAAACGGCCCGCATGCGTCGGATAGGAACAGATTTTACAATCTTTATAATTTATAAAACAAGTCACGCACGACTAGGGTTACCAGATGAAAAAATCAAAAGTCCGGAGAAGAGGCTAGACTTCCATTGAAAAATCCTGAGATTTTTTACAGTTTCAGAATTTTCTTTCAAACGTACTGAACAATTTAAAATAGTCGTAATATTACAGTTTAAAACACTGCGGACGTCGCTCACGCGTTGCTAATCGCACTCGAAGCGCGGGGGTAGACGGGATTGCAGCGGTATTGATTTTAAGATATACATATATATAAGATTTTAATTGTACAAATATTATTAAAGGAAGATTATTTTTAGTTTGTTTAACTTTTTATTAAAGAGATCTTCAAAACGTAAGCTGTATCAATCTAATATCTGTTCAATAAGCTGTATTTTATTGAAAATTCAAAAAATCCTGAGATTTCATGATATTTGCAAAATCCAGCCGCAATCCTGAGAAGAGTCCAAAAATCCTGAAATCTCAGGACAAATCCTGAGATATGGTAACCCTGCGCACGACAGCATGAGTGCGACGTACGATCGGCTCCATCCACGTATCGCCGGATTCGCTAGGATAATGTCGCGTGGGGTCGAAGTCATCAGCACTCAAGGCTTAAAAGTATTGGCATGAATTAAATAGGCGCAGTAAAAGATACATTCGCAGGCGAGGTGAGTAACCGTGAAGAGCCGATCGCAGGTATGCGTCGACTTGCTGCTGGACGCGATCGGATGTGACCGCGTCCGTTCTTAAGTGATGCGATGCGGGCCATTTGGTGGTTAGACCTTAAATCAAAGTAACGATTAATCTGTCACTTTAAGTTGGTTTGATTCGGTTTTTCTAGCGAAATTCTGTTGGTCTCAATTGGACTGTGAAAAAAAATGTGTTGAAGACCCGAAAAGGACGCCAAAGGATTATAGTTTGACTTTGTATCTAGTAAGTAAGTGACAAGTAAATTAGACTAAAAACATGTTTATCAAATAATCCTATGTCATTTAAACTAATAATAAAGCTACAATATTTTATCATAATTGTGTATTTAAACTATGTAAATATAACCTATAATTTTTTTAATGCTATGGACAGATGTCAATTGTGTTTAAATTTATGTTGAATTCTTGTGGAGCATAAATCTGATGACATTAAAATTGATTTACTACCATTGGAAAGCTATCGTGGCCAAAATCGTTTCATCAACAATAGCATCATACTGAAAATTGTAATTTGGAAACCCATGCCCCTTTTTATTATAACTTTTACAATCATTTATCCTTACGAAAGAAGTTATTACCATTGTTATTACAACAAATTACTATGCATGCAGCATTCTTAGGCATCTCAATAACATTTTCTATTTATTTTGACAGATATCATGAATTGTTTTGGGTCCTCAGATATCAGTGCCTCAAAGATTAGTCAGTTTTTTCCTCATCGATGACGAAAAAGCATTGACGGAAATTCGATACCAATCATAAACCGATACTGAGAGAGTTAACGATTTTTATCGGTTTAATACTCACTCGATATGTCGGCCAACCCTTCATACTAGGGTCAAGTTTGATTTGAAGTTAGTAATAAATAATTTGATGACGATACTCTAGAATTTGTTATTTATGGGTTCGGGTGGCAGCAAAATTATTAGTACAGCGAAAATGGGGAATCCAGAGGTCCAACAATTCATCAAAGCTGCAATAACCCAAGACAAAGTAGTAATTTTCTCAAAGTCGTATTGCCCTTACTGCAAATTGGCTAAAGATGTAAGTTTTTGTGTCCTTTTCTAACCACATTTCTGCTTTTATTTTTTAACGTTTGCTGTTAGACCAAAATTATGATTCATGTTTTCCAAGCTTACACTAAAGTGCATGTTCAAAAGTTCATTTGCAAAGTGTGTTATTAAGATGTAATTAACTGATTAGCTTCTTTTAATTGTTTAAGGTATTCAACAAGGTTAAACAGCCTTTCAAAGTGTTTGAATTGGATCAGCAGGATGACGGTGATACTATCCAAGACAACTTGGCACAAATAACAGGATTTAGAACAGTGAGTAATACAATTTTTTCATGAATCACTCCATATTAGTCATGTTCGTCTATTATCAGAAGTGTCTGAACCAGCCACTAATAGAATTTTGTCATATCTATGTAATCTAGTCCTAATGCAAATTATGGCCTCAATTTTGATAAGATTATACTTACAGGATGGCAGAGCTTCTATAGCGCGACTACATAAAATAGATAATTCTAAATAGGTATAATACCTGCTACAGCCCGAACTGTATGACATTGTATTTGATTTATTAATTTTAATAAATCTGTGCTAGAATAAATAAATAATTTTTCCATAACTTAAGTAGGTATATAAAAGTATTAGGAAGCACTAAAGAGGACAATGAGTATTTGAGTCTATTGCCTATTTCACATACTTTTGTAAATTACTAACTAATTGTTATTTATCAGGTATCAATGTAGTTTCCTCCCTATTATTTACAATTTTTATTCTTGCACCTGTAAATAATGCTTTGTTTTGATTGCATTACTTTTTAATGAAAATATGCACTCATTTTTATTTTGATACTGTATACATAAGTGAATACATTTTTTTGTAATACACGTAATATCTTAATTATTGTTTTTATAGTTTCTTAATATTTCACCTATTCTCTTGATAGCTCATATACACCAACATTAAATCAGAATTATAATATTCTAATTCTATTCTGTGATTGTGTTTACAGGTTCCACAAGTGTTCATTAACGGAAACTGCGTTGGCGGTGGTTCAGATGTGAAAGCATTGTATGATGCTGGAAAACTGGAATCGATGTTGATTGGATAAGATATTATTACTATGATATATTATCAATACATGCAAATGAAATGTTATATATGCTATTGCTTCACAAATTATTGTAAATGTGTATGTATTTTATCAATTAAGTAAACAGCGCTACTTGTGATTGTAAATTATAGTACTTAACCTATGAAATTAAAAAAAAAGTAAAATTGAAGTGTAATCATTCAATCTGTAAGACATCTTTCTTTATAAAACTTTTTAGTATATTTAGAAAGTAAAGTAAACATTGTATATTTTTTTGTATTGTGGGCTACCTACAATGTGGAGAGATGGTGCTGCCTTGCAGCCTACGAAATACTAGAATGAATTCGACACGGCCGTGAGGGCGGCGGTAGCATAATGGTCAGAGCATCCGCCCGGATAGCGGAGGTTGCGGCTTCGAGTCCTGTCTGCTGCCTGGTCAGCATTGAATTTTTTTTAGTAGAATTTTCTTTAGATTTAAACATCTAGCTGTTAAATGCTAAATAAACATAAATAACTACAATTTCTTCTTTCATATGTTTAATACTTGTAAAGGTATTAATTTGACATTTTGGGTCACCTACCTACAATGTGAAGAGATGGCGCTGCCTTGCAACCTAAGAAAAACTAGACAGGATTCGGCACGGCCGTTAGGGCCGCGGTAGCATAAGTCAGTGCATCCGCCCGGATAGCGAGGGGTGCAGGTCCGAGTCACATCAATAAAATGAATACGATGAACACAAACAAAACAATGCATAAATAGTCTAGCTTGATTTTTTGTTTACTAATAGATTATATTTATCTATTTTTGTTTAGTGTCAAGTACCTAATTATCACTTGTGAAACTGATAGTTAAGAGAATTTTAAGTAAAACATTTATGTATGGGCAGCCTGCTGTAATCATTGGTTATGGGTTAAGTTGGTGAAGCAGGCGTGACTGAATATAGAAGAAAGAAGAAAAATGTTTTTATTGCTGACATAAAGCCAATATAAAGTGTCAAAGCATCAGGGTGTCGATTCTGCTAAGTTAAAGGACAATAATTGTGTATCAGTGGTGTTTCATAGCTAAAATCTTGCATTAAAATGAAAATAGATTTTTAATTTATTATTGATGAATAATCCATTACAATTGTTATTCTTGACAACTTGTTTCTGGTTTGCTATTCAAATGTCATTTCTTTATTTAGTCCTTATTAAAAAATGTTTTAAATAGGTGTATGTATGTGTGAGGTATCCTGAATCTTTTCAATATTTAATGTTTTTTTTTGTTAAACCACTTTTCTTGTTAGGAACTCTGTATTCAATTTTGCTATAGATTCTTAAAGTACAAAATGTCTGTTGTGTGATCAATGATAAAAAATGTCACAATTTTTTTAAATTATATGAGTTTATTTTTAATAAATTACTTATTTGAAATTTGTTTGCTGTTTTTTTTTTGGTATTACTTTCGTAAAATCAATAAGTCAGTATTCATTAATAATTATTGTTTTTTTTAATGGGCTTGTCGAACATCGAATGATTTTTTTGTAAAATCAACATTTTTGTCTCATATTATAGAACAAAAGGTTTTTGTTCTGTTTTGATCTGCTAAGATCTTTGCTATCAACGTAGAACTATTCCGTAGCGTTAAAGAAGGAACAAAATTTTTTTTTTTTTTGCATTTTTTTGTTATCGATGAGTAGGCAGTTTGTTTGTGCGGACATTAAATGCGTAATTTAGTGACCACGCAAACCACAAACTTTATCGACCGATAATTAAGTTGGGCTCGTTATGCTACCATTGTTATGTATGTCGATTAGCATCGATTTTTTTTGTAGCTGAAGTTTAAAATCTTTGTCACCGGCAATTTGTATAATGCAGGTATTCTATACAATACCTAGGCAAGGCGATGATTAAAATGCATGGGGCGTCTAGTCATTGTATGGAATAATAATTTCCATTTTATACTTTGCCTAGGTAATGTGTACAAATCCTAGGGATTGTATAGAGCTCTTGCTGGCCCATTGGCAATATGTAAAATAAACAGATTTAGCCTGTATTAATCCTATCCAAACCTAACCTAGCCTACCTAGTTGCACTAAAACTGACGGACGGATTTTATAATTCTCACCGAAGGAATTACAGACCAAAGAACGTTTGACCAACTGACAGTGAGTTAGGTTAAGTTAGTGTTGTGACCTAAACTTAGCTCAAGCCGAGCCAGCTAAGCGAGCGTGTCTCAGCAGCGGCCGGCGAAGCGCCAGCCACCTGGCAAAAATATTAGAAACGTCTAATCTCGCTTTGTTAGTTAAACTGGGCGAATGTGTTACGATTTCACGTTACGGATACTGTCATCGGTGACTCATCGGTAAACAATGAACAATACCCGTCACAAAATTGTACCCGTGCAGATTGGTGGGTGATAAAGGACTCAGTGCGGATTGGTGGGTGATAATGGACCCAGTGCGGATTAGAGGGTGATAACGGACCCAGCGCGGATTGGTGGGTGATAATAGACCCAGCGTAGATTGGTGGTTTTTTTTCTATCAACAAATCTTCAGGTTAAGTTTATGGTTTTCAGATCATTGGAGCTAAAGAAGTTTCACTTCAGTCGTGTGGTCATAAGCACACTCGCTTTTTTTATTAAAGGAACTACCACAAATGCTAGTGGTTAGTGCATCCACCCGGATATCGGAACTCGCAGATTTGAGTCCTGCCAGAAATCTTCAGATTTTTAGTCGCGCAGATTGCGTACGGAACCAAACAACGTAGACCCTTAGCTGTAGTTATAAAATCTACATGATCAAAATGTGCACTGCACACAGTACTGGCAGATGATGGGTTCCAATTGTTTTCTCCTCTGCAGTTTCGAATAACTAAATCACACTAATCATAAAAAGGAAGCAAGAGTAATTTTATATGAATAATATGGATTCTGTTCTTTTCCGTTTGGAATACGGAACCCTAAAAAGTTACGACATCTCACCGAGTCACAAATGCATGAAATACAAATTTCCCGACTTTTAGGAAAAAAAATCCCATAAAAAAGTAGCCACACACATTTAGGTCCGTGGCCACACAGTTGCATTTTTTGTTTTAAATTTTTATCTCACTAAATTATATATAATTTAGTAAAAATATCACGATTCGTCATTACTTACGCATTATTATTACTCGTAGGTGATTCCTTGTGGCTTTTTAAGTTTACTCGTGTGGTTTTTACAAGATTTCATCACACAAGATTTTAAAAATTTCGTCGGAGCAATTGAACGTGTGACTGACGCTGTCACGCGGTGTCAAATGGCAGCGGGTTGTCTGACCTGGTGCATTTGTGTGAGTATAAGTACAAACGAAACTGTAGGACCTTGCATGCTTCACATCATTTTAGTTTGATGTTACGTCCTTCTTTTTTTTTCAGGTCCGTGGGTAAGAAAGGTTCTATGGCTCCACTATGTAGGAGTTTGGGTTAGTGTAGGTGTAGGAAATCTGTTGCCTTCGATAATGTTTAAAGGAAACTATTAAAAATAGACTAATAATTTATTTGCTTTTGTTCTACACGAACATTTTCCACATATTGTTATTATCTAATCGCTATAGCAACGACCGACAAAAAACATAAATAACGAAAAGATATTCTCTACACGTGGGAGCGTAGTGGATATCTCTAACACACTCCCGACCCGAAACGAAAACGAATAACACAAAAAAAACTATAATTCGCATAGCCAGGTAACAATTAATGCTACTGAGCCCTACGATAAATGGGCTGAGAGTATTCATGAGCAAGTGTGAGTCTTATGCGGTGGCTCACGGACTTAGATATAATACCACCAAAAATGAGATCATGGTTTTTAAAACGCAAGGAAAAGACCTTAGTGTATACCATCTGTACATCTCAATGGCAAATTATGAAATAGGGTATTCCATTTTAAGTATCTGGGTCACTGGCTCACTGAGGACTTATGTGATAACATAGACGTAGAGGGAAAGGAGGTGACTGGCAATCCGATGTAACATGTTGGCTTAGAGCTTTGCGCAAAGTACTTAAGAAGTCAAATTGACTTTATTTTAATCATACTGCCAATCATTTTACTCGTGTCGGTATTTACTACACGCAGAGGGCTTACAACGCTCTCCGTGTGCAGTACAACAACGCGTTCCGGGTGCTGATGGGGCTGCCGCGTCGCAGTAGTCCTTCTGGCATGTTCGCTGAGGCAAGGATCGATAGAAGACCCGACCGACCTGAAATAAAGATTTGTTATTATGCAACTGAGTACTTAACCGACAAGTCGAATTTCTTCTAGTAGATATTATCTTAAGCTACAAGGTTTGCACCACTTCTCAACATTGCATGCAGGCATCTACAATAACATAGATAAATACTTTTACAAATATCCGACATACGAAAGAAGGAATGGCAAATAAATCGGTATCGAACTCGATACTGATGCCTTTGCCTCTCAATTGCATTGTTTTAGATATTATAGCAATTTTATGGTAATTACAATGACGATCACCATTAAAAATTGGAACAGCCTATGGATCGTGATATCTGACCTTCGATCACTAATACCAATAACCGTGGAGTTGTGATGGTGGACCAAACTCTTTCAAAACCGTTTAAATTTGGTAAAGAAGTGAGACAGGGATGTATCGTATCTCCCATCCTCAACGCTTATGAAGAATATATCATGCGACGTACCCTCGAAGACTGGGAAGGCGGAGTTTCCATCGGTGGAGTTAACATTACCAACTTTCGCTACGCTGTTGATACCACACTCGTTGCAACTGATGAAGCTGAGATGGAAAAACTGCTGGTACGACTGGAACGAGCGAGCGGAGAACTTGGCCTGTCGATGAACAAATCGAAAACCAAAGTCATTGTCATAGATCGAACAAAACAACTGGAGCTTAGTGGGGTACTCGATCTCCAATATGTGGACAGTTTTGTGTACCTTGGCTCTACCATATGTAGCAATGGCTCATGCAAACCGGACGTTCGAATAAAAGCGCGATGATTCGACCAGGCAGGATCTGGACAGGTAGATCGATCTCACTAAAAACCAAGATTGGCCTGGTGAGAACTCTGGCGTTCTCTATATTACCTACGGTGTGGAAACATGGATAGATGGATGTGTTGGAGAAGAATGTTACGAGTTCCGTGGACAGCCCACCGCTCAAATGCGTCAATTCTTAAAGAAGTGGGAGTCACCGTTAGGTTATCTACGGTCTGTTTGCGTAGGATCCTCGAATTCTTCGGTCACATAGCCAGGAAGAAAAACGATACCCTGGAAGTGCTCCTGGTGACAGGAAAAGTACAGGGAAGGCGACCAAGAGGAAGAAGCACCATGCGCTGGAAAGACCAGATCCGCGACAACACCAAAATTGGAGTCCACGATGCACTCCACACTGCCGAAGACCGCAACAAGTGGAAAGCGATTGTCCACAAAATAATTCGTGGAGGTCACGACCCTTAACAATGACGAGCACGACACAAGGAAGCGGAGCATAATGACGATCACCAGCTTATTAAGGTCCCCACTGCTGGGACACAGGCCTTCCCTCTCCTTTCCGCTTCCTTATTAATAGAATAGTGAACAATCTATGATCTACCATTAATGCGGATAGAGTGGATGCTAAAGACTGTAGATGCAGCCGGGACCAACGACTTGCCGAAGACGGCCTTTTAAAGAACAGAGCGAGGAGCTCAAGCAAAGAGTAAAAATAAGCTCACGGTAATAAATTTCAGGTCGTCCGTACATTCGTAAGACCGGCCATTGCTTTACCTCTATGATCGCAGACCAAAGGTGCACAGCACACTTTGAGCATCCGAGAAATATAGTTTTTTTTAATATTTAAAGGGTCAGTGTGGCAAACAAGCATGTGACCCGCCTAATGGTAAGCGTCCACCATAGCCTCTATTAGAATATCACTTGCACCGTTGTCTATCCTGTCCCAATTCCCTTCCCCGTGCAGCCCTGGAACCTTCACTCTCACTCACCGACAGAAATACAACACCACCAAAAGTTGGTGTTATTTTACTGTGCTCTTCTGTTAGGAGTAGGTTACTTCCCCAGACGGGTGCTCAAATTCGTGCGGGATATCCATTATGCTATGCTATGCTCTTAGTAATAGTCAGGCTCTCTATTCGACATTATTGTATTGCGATGGGGCTCCGAAATTATGTGAAAAAGAGTGGCAGCATACCTTTAAGCGGCACTGTACTCTTAGTAAACCGGGTATATAAGTAATACTGCTGAATTTACTATCTGCCTGCAACATATTTATAGAAGCCAGAATAATATAATAGCCTAGGTTTGAAACTTTTTTTTCTTAATATTTCTCGGTGACAATTTCTCTACTGTCTACTTAAAAGTAGGCAGGTATGTGAAACTGTATAGGTGTTTCAATAATGGGAATATGTATGTATGTTAATTTTAATTTTAGTATAATGAGAATGCTCCTTAAACCTGGTTGTTTACAAACTGATCGAAACTTTTGTGAGGTATCCACGCTTTCACATCACAATAGACAATACAAACAACCGCGTGCCCTTATCTAGTTGAACCAATTACCGAAATGTTTTATTAGAATTATGCAAATTATGCTAAGGCCTGTTTTCGTCACCCCTTGAAAAGCGTGAGTGCCACAATCGGTCCGAATTAATTCTAGAGATTCTTCCATAAATCCTTCAGCTAAAGTCACTTGTCCCCACCCTAAACGCTTTATTACGCGCGCGGGATGAAAACATCAGGGCTCACTCAAGGCCACTACGGTCTGCTTCCGTGGGGTCCCTACTTCGCACGTACGTAGAGATATTATGTTTCCTATGTCATTGATAAAAGCGCCGTTTTTGCGTAACGCGATAGAGAATTGCGACAATTAAACAACGATATGTGGGAAAGAGACGGCTGTAGGGGACACCCTTCTGTGCGTGGTCCCTGCCGCCCTAGCGACTGCTTCCCGCGCCCACCGCTAGTCGGCGCTACGAGCCCGCCCTAACACAACATGATGTTATTACAACTTACTAGACGAGAATTAATGTAAACAAACTGTATTTGTGAATTAAATAAGACTCGAAGGTGGTATTAAAATAGTGTTCAGTGCTTGTATTCATTGTATACGTTGTATTTTGGGCCTTATTTTTAAAGCATCATGTGAAGTAGAGAAAGTGAGGGGGCTTAAGGTGAGTTACGTTCACGCTTTCCTCGTAGATACAAGAGTAGCTATACATTATAAACGGGATGATCCACGCCGATGTCACTGGCTTTAGTGAAATCCTCATGTTTTCATTACAATAAGGAATTATTCTAATGTACATATTTGATTAAAACAGATGTGTTTCTGTAAGTGCAATGTTTTTTATTATTATATATATTATATTATTGTTATTAACATACGGGTGGTAAAGCAGTCAATAAAAATTGAGAATACTCCAAACTCTTCAAAATAACATACTTACCCAGCAAGTAATATTCTATTTATATGTACCTATTTACTTTTATAAGTTTATAAAATAAAGTTCTTTCAATAATAAATAATCCATATTAAAATTGAGTAAGGGTTACTAACATTGAGCAAATTCAACAAAAAAACCCTGTTTCTTTTATAATAATTGTATTAGGTAAAACTTTTTACTTGTTGATAGAGTAGCAATAGATTGACACATTGTATGAAAATTTGAAATATATTACTAGTACTGTTCATAAGATTCCTCAGAATCAAGATATCTGCTGACAGATGCCGGAAGTATCGCTCTTAATGTGCGGAGACAAAAAACCATTCAATGATAATGCTACCTATATTGTTATACCTTTACAGAAGTAAAACATAATATTTGGAAAATCCAAAAGTGCACGCCTCACATCAACGAAACAGCAACCTAGTAAATAAATTCCATTGAATTTCATTAATATCTTTAAAACGGTTATCAGTTCAATCATGATAAGAAATAGGGTTCATCCTCAGTATAAGTGGAAATTAATTCAAAAGGATTTATTACAATTAATTGCGTATATTTTTAAAAACGTGCAGACAAACAAGTGCACAGACCGGACAGCAGTACTAATAATTTTTTTAACTACATTTTTTTGTTATATATACTAAAAATAGTTTTCAAAACATTCATTGATTTTATTGATTTAGTGTCTAACTTGGGATTTATGAGTGATTTTATATTGTAAAATCATCACATAGCGGCCTATCGAGAGTACAGCACTCCCACACGCTTACACGTTGTGAGGCGTGCAATATAACATTACAGAAGTACCTACCTTTGTATAATATAAGAATAAGTAAATATAAGTGTTTAAGAACTCTACTGATAGATTTACCTACCGCATCGTCAGAGTTTACCACAGTATTTTTGTCTTTGAAAGGACTTCAACATTTATACTCGCTAATTGGTCGTTATCAGACGTTTTACTGTTACTGTAGTGTACCGATACTTTTACAAAAGGCCATTTAATTCTCGCTTCTATCTCATCGGAACGTTTTCCTTGGGCCTAACGGAAAAATATATTGTAAGTTTTCGATTCTTAATTTTGCCAAAATCAAACGAAATTCAACAGTTTGGCCGGTTCCCAAAGTACTTTTCTATTCATCTGTTAATGAATCACAGTAATTAATAATACTAGTACTGACAAATCTTCTAAAGCTATCGTTATCGTTAAGAAATGTTTTACCGGCTTTGTACTTCCACCCTAGACAGTCATTTTAGTTTTTTCATAATACTTTTGTAAGTTACTCTGTTCTACTCTGTAACCGATCTGAGCCAAGTCAGGATTTATGTATATTTTTACAAAATAATTTTTACATTGTATTTAGCAGGGCATATTCCGCTTTTTAATTTAAATTTACCCCGATTAACTAATTTTATTTTTATATTTTGTAAATAGTAAGCTGATTGATGAAAAAGCTGCTTTGGTAAAAATTTGCTACCAGAATCATTAAGTCTACGCGGACGAAGTCGCAGGCAAACGCTCGTTTTCTATATATTGTAATACTGTAAAATTAATAATTAATCAAAGTAACCCTAAAAACAAGAACGCTATAGAATTTAATGACGGTTAACAGAGAATTTTCCGAAAGTTTGTTCTTATAAATACAAACATAACAAAATACAAGATTAGACTATAGTAAAGAAAACATTCCTTTGATATTAATAATTCTAATAATCATCACGTTTGACGTTAATAGTTTATCTTAACTGTCTGCGAATAAGAATTTTTCTTCACTTTTCTTAACCGGTTATTATTATTTTTTTCCCATTTTCCTAACTAGCTTTCTTAACCAATTGTGAAAACGGATAAAATATTCTGATATCATAAACAGTTAAGAAATGTTGAATAAAAATTATTCTTAGATGGTTAAGAAAATGGAACCAAAGGAAATTTTCAACCATTAATACATTACGGTTCATCAGATTAGCACGTTGAAATAAGGCCGGACAACGTTTTCAATCTTTGGCTAAGGAACTCTAAAAGCAGTCGAGAGTCTGCCAGTATTAAATTATTTCACTGGAGCAACTGTTTTCTATCCGACTAAGAACATGAGATGTGACTCGACAAACATTTTCCTGTTACTTTCTTTTGTCTTATTTTCTGCCTTCTCGAGTGTAAGTTAACGCCCGTAAAGAAATAAAATATGTAAGTAAGTACTTATTAGTTTATCTATAATATACGAATTCTTATTCATCATTCAAAATGTATCATAAAAGAATCTACCTTAATGGAGATATTGGTATTTTCCTTAGAGGTGACGACAACTCGATAATGTAAGGCTATATTTGCTTTTATGAAAAATACCTGAATTCCATTTTATATTGTCGTGAGGTGATTTCTTTCTCAATGGACAGCAGACAAAAGATAATATGAGTTGACATTCTAGTTAAAATCAGAAACTATTTCTTATTAGCTGCAAACCTTAAGCTCAGGAACTCAAGAATGAAAGAAATGCAGTCGGAGTTTTATATTACCTAACTACGATATTCGCTTGAAGTGAAATAAAATACCCAAAATTAAAGAAAGACAATGGTTCGGTCCCTAAACAGCATCCTTAAAGAATTCATAGTATTCGTTGTATTATTTGCTAATTATGCTAATGATGCTTGCTCACTGTGAAAATTGAATTCGATGTATTGTTACAACTTATAAGTTTAACAAAATACTCATTTTTTCATACACTGTATTTTTCATTATTAATAAATACGTGAACAAAAAACTTTGCTGCCTCTTTTTCATCACTTTCCTCATAGGGGACTAGAGGAGTGTAATAACCAACACGTATACATTATAAAATTAAAAAATATACATACCAGACTAGACTACAACGATTATGCGAAGATAAAGCTCAAGTAATTGTACTCTTTGAGAGAAGAACTAAAAAAGTCGAATTTCGGCCACCACTAACGAGAATGAAGAACTGAAAATAATACTACAAAAAAAATCTTCTTATAAAAAACGGTTGATTTGCAGTTTTCTATGTTAAATGCATAGTAATGCAAAAGTTTTAAGGGACGAATCCTGATGTAGCGAGCGATATCCTTATGTGCACCTATCTATCGCTAATACTGATTTAGGAACGTCCTTTATTTATTCCACGTTCAACACTTTCGCCTTCCATCTAGCGTTTTGCTGACAAATGTGTTGTTTATACGATGCCTGGGGGGTGGTCCACCAGGAAGGGTGTCGAGAGTGGGGGCTGGTGGTTTACATAAAAGGCACTCGCTCCTTGATAGCCAGTCAGAGCTCCCGCGACTTTGCTCGGGGAGTGACGCTCCCATTCTGAGTTTCCATTTCCGCGTAGTTTTCACGAAACTTTTCACAAACTTAATTCGTCAGGTGAAACTGATGCTGATGGATTGAAAATGTTCTTTGTGATTCTTGTTCATTAGGTAAGACATGTAGAGATGACTAAATTTATGATTTATATTTTTTCTATTTTTATTTTAATGCATACTAAGTAGCGATTATGTTTGCATGGAAGTATCGTATAAATAATGTTGTTAAGATAAAAAAATTATAAAAAGTGGCTTGCAACTAAACATAACATAAATATTTTAGTTGTTAATAAAGAGAAAACGGCAACAGGTAGAAGCTCGAAGGAAAGTTAATAATAAAAAACCATAAATATTATTTTTTATTGTAATTTATTACAGTCTTTCAATATAATTTTTATATGAATAATGATCTTTGTGTATTTTTACAAGACAGCTAGAACCATTATAATATCAAATCATCTAACAAATAGGTATTCCTAAAGAAACATTGAAAATAAAAACAATTACTAACTTTTACATTTGTATTTAGCGTATTCGGTAGGAAAGTTGCTTATGCAAAAGACTTGGTAATGAGCTTTTAAAATACAATTCCTTTGTAAACTTCTTAGACGCTAATTACTTATTGAAAGCCATTAAGCGTGAATTCTTGTAAAATTTAATGACTGCCCCTGTAGCCAAGAGGCAAGAACGTCGCATTTCACACTGTTATGTAAATGGTTACGGGTTCGATAGCCGATCGAATCAATATTTTCTATGTTTTATTATATTAATAGAGTAGTTTTAGTGCCACTCTAATTTTCACTATTCGTAATGATAGTGCTATGACAACTACTATTGATCTTTACAAAATCTGTATTGTCTACATTATTCTTCATTAATGTTGTACCTATATTCATATACAAATAACAATAAAAAAATAGATTTGATGTAAGTAAATAGTTTTCGGCTAGTTTTTGTTGATACGATTTCTGTTTCACTGACAGTGTAAGAAAAACAAATGAATACGTATGCCAGCTGCTAACATTCGTGCAGACAGGAAAACAACTATCACCGGACATGTTTTTAGAAACTACTGTAGGTTGTCAACCTAATGACTACAGTATTCTTTGTCATTAGCAGGACTGCTACCATGTACCTTGTTTTTTTCGATATACCAATAAAAAAAGACATCACATGGTACATGTTAGCAACAACTTAGTGACCATGAAAGTTTAAAACAGTTTAATATAAAACTATTATTTTTGGACAACATATTAGACCCAAACAATGCCAAATATGTCGTCGTTGAGGTGTATGCTATGGGATAAGTGTTTTATATTTTTTTGCATAAACGCATGTGTATTTATGTATTATTAAGATTTTCACACTTCGATTTTTACTGACCCTGTTTTATTTTTATACAGATTCGTTCATAGTATGTACATTAAAAAATGTATCCTTGAAAGAAAATTTACTCTAGTGAAAAATTCAACTGTTGGATCCAGCTTTGCTATCTGACATAGTTGAAATATTTGAAACGAGTTCAAATAACTGAAACTTCAAATAGATTATCGTTAGAACTAAAATCCAGTGTAGATGACACATAACTTTTACATCATTGGACATAAAGAAAATAAAATATCTATATAATTTTAACAAAAACATATATAATAAGATATATATTGTCCTGACTAATATAAAAATAACGCTTATTTTTAAATAAGTATATTTAGTTAATCATTTAACTGCTAGATAATTCTATCTACAACAAAAGGTTAACTGTCACTAAAAATGTAGCCTAATTATAACCTTTGGCCCTTTTGCGAAACCATTTATCAAAACGTCATTATTTTGTAATGAATTATACAAGGATTTCTTTATTACAATCATATCGAAAATCTTCGGTGAAAAGTTTCCAAGAGATTATACATTCTGAATTCCACCCAGGTGAAATAATAAGCTTTAGGCCAATATTAGATACTTTAAAGAAGAAAAAGTTAGGTTAACGGTAAAGATTAGTTTACCGGAGCAGACACAAACCTCAAGTAAGTCTTTATTAATTTTATTCGTTAAAGCTTAAATTGTATACGTTATTTCCATGACTTCTTAACAAAGTAGAAACTCTTTGTAGAATCACTTCTACGCAAATGTTTGGAAAAGTAATCCATCTCGCTGATAATAATTATTTTAAGGGCAGGTCAACAGACCCAGGGGTGTCATCCTCCGGCTCTTTTACACAAATCTATTATTACAAGAAAGTAGATTCCCAGAAGCAAGTATTTTTACAACTGAACGTTTTTATTCAGTCGATAACAGACGTACCTATCACTTATCTACTTATACATCGAAAATTCTCCAGAAAATTAATCAGTCGCCACGCAAATTTCTAAAGTTTTGATGGAAAAATGTGTTAATTAAACGAAGCGGATGCGTCGAGGGAGGCTCATCAAAAATGTATAGAATTCGTATGATTTGCATAAAAGTCATTTTATTGCCTCGAAAGACAAACAGAATGGGATATTAGCTATTGGAATGAATCCAGAACTGCGACGCGAACTATACCTACCTATATAGGTAATTTACGTTCGGTTGGAATGCGGCGAGACATCAAAGTGAAATTAAATATATTTGAGCCATTCCAAATTTCATTGGAACTCTCAATTCCAGATTCACTAATAAAATTTTAACGTGACTTTCTGATGGAAGAATGTTCTTTTATGATTTAAATGTTATATTTTTACTCAATCTTGATGCTAGCGTCGCTCTTCCTCGCTGTAAATAATATGTTTTATAGATCGTATTCACAACTTTTATTTCTTTCAAATTTGAGTCGTGAATAAACCATCTGTGTTTCTCAAAAATATATTTCATCTCTTCTTGCCCTCACCACGTACGTACGTCAAAGGGTTTTTATATAACTATGTTTAAAAAAAAACTGACGCTTAAATTGTCAACGCTACTAGAAAGCTATCATATGAATACTACAATTTTATCGATTTCCATTTTAGTATGGATCTTGCTATATTGAAGTAACGTAAAAATTTCATTTCACGAGCGCACCAACGAAGTTACGGTTTGGCTACGAACTGCTACGACCGTCTACGTTCTACGAGTGAAACAACACCATACTCGTATTTTAAATTTTGTACATGTGGTACCTACACGGGAATGTTTGCTGTTTCTTGACCCGCATTTTTTTATCATGGTATCACGTAGAACTATTTTAAGCATTGTAAATACTTTTTACCAACCATTACTTTCAGTGATATATTTAAACGATGGACATGGTCTAATGCGCTTTTGATACTTTGCTTATCCTATAACAAAGTAAACTAGAAGCTATAAACGTATGTCGATACTATGCGTTTATAAATTGTATATAATTTTATTTGTAATCAAATACGCAGGGAAGATTGACGAATTTATGATCATCTATAAAAAGGTATACTTTGTTTAGACACGTGAAATTTTGTGTTCGGCGAAAAATATTGTTACAGAGTAGAACTTAGTTGCATAACTTTATACAACTTGACTTATTAAGAATAACAGAAACAAGCTAACAGTTGTAAATTTACTATTTTGCAATTTAGCTAAAACATGAATTAAAGAATCACTCGAATCCAATAAAACAAATTTAAATAAATCATAGTGCCGAAATATATAATTTATTCTGGGCATGGTGGGTTATTATAAGTAATGGTAGCCATACACACTACGAGAAATCGTTACGATTAGACTGTACCGTCGACCGACGGTACGGTACCGACAAATCGTAGCGTGTATGTTATAAAACTGCACAGTTTTCTATACGTATGCCACGTCCGATAAACTGATCCGTTCGAACTGTACAGTCTGATCGTAACGATTTCTCGTAGTGTGTATGGCTAGCATAAGAGGCAAGAAGAGAGCTCGCTCTCACTATTTGCTTGCTTAATGTTTTGAAAGGTAGATTTTCGAATCCAGACCTTGTTAAAAGAGCTGAAACTACATGTGGCTAATAAATGTATAGTGCGGCGCAAAAAGCCTATTTTTGTACTCCCGTCTGCAAGATCAAATTAACTGTCGAGAGCACCTATCACACGAGCTCTTATTACTCTTAATGGGATTTCCATTGATTTTGATATTTTAACTTGTCCATCATGTGCGCTTTATATACGATATTATTAAGGTGTTATTAAAAAAGTAGAGTTTTTAAGAAATTTTATAACATACAAATACATATGTGATTGAAATTATTAATTTGATGATTTGAACAGTTTATTTATTTTATTATTTGAAATTTTAGTAGTTTATTTAGATTTTTTTGTTTTGAATAGTTTCATTGTTGTATTGGTTTTTACCTATAATGACATTGAAATATAATGAATAAAAAATAATAATAAAAAAGGTTGTATACAAGACAAGCTACAATGTGAAAGTTTGGTGTCACGAACAAAGTGTTTTGTACTTAGTTAGTTGGATATACAGCACTGTAATTCGTTAGCCAAAGGCCTAATAGCTAAGTTATCCCCGGAATGAGCTGCGAGTGACAACAAAAGCCCATTTACTCGTCACGGTCTAATCAAATAGGATGAGGTATAAACAAGGTTGAAATAATTACGCCAATTCCCTCTAACCAAAATGCGTCCTAAGAATTTTAACAAGTGGTGCGAGACTCAGTGAAGAATTCAATGAGCTCGGTATAATTATGTCGAACAACTTGGTGCATTCATTAGTCGTGTTTCACTTAATATTCATCAGGGTAGCCGCAAGTAACATTTTTACTTTCCAACCCAGAAACAGGGAAGACGCAAATTATATGGTAATACACCAAAAAGTTTAGCTTTTCGGCCGGCAAAATAGAATACCACACAATGTTACTATGGAGAGTATTTTAAAGTATTTTTCCACTGAAAAAGGGGTTGTGAAAGAAATCAGAATTTACTCTGTTAATTTTGGCTTCTTATAAAGTTGCCTTTTTGTAGTTTTGTTTGTTTATTTGAGTTAAGAACTTTAGGAATTACGAGAGTAAAAATTACTATGAAAACTTTTTCTTTGTTTCAGATGCTAAATCGGACGTTCCTCGTGTTAGCATTAGCAATTACTTAGCAGCTCCTTTCATTTATTTCTCAAATAAATAGTACAAAGTCATCGAACTTACTTCCCTAGGCGGAATTTAGGAGTCACGCCAAACTAAGTTAGGACCTTCGAAGGCTTGCCGAATTGCTATTCCGTTCGATATATTAGGGAAGAGATAGTTTTATCGGGGATAGTTTATAGGCGAAAACAATGCAAGAGGTTCCCGTAAAGCATCGGTATCTTGGTGGTTGTGATTTCTGGAGGGTAGAGTAAAGGGGCGGGCCCCTAATAATGTGCGAAGATAAGGAGGAGGAGGTCCGTAGCGAGGCGGTGGAGAGTCCTCGGAGGCTGTGCTGGTCGCGGCGTGCCCCCGCGCCCGCGCCCGACACCAGGGGGCTCTGCTGCGCCAAACTACTAAGGAAGAACGGAAAACCAAAGAAGGTAAGACATGCTATAAATTATTTATGAAGTAGCAACAATCATTTTCGTGTTACTTACGATTCTCAATCTTCATTAAGTACGTACATATTATAAGAAAAGTTACGCGTTGCGTGCGATACTACGCAATCTACATTATGAACATATTAAAAGAAATGGAACGCAGCCGTGAGGAAAAGGTATGTAGGTATCTACAGTAACGAGGATCATTTGACGCTCTGTAAGAGAATGACTTCGTAATAATTTATAATGAGCAAACTTTCTGTCTTTGAAATTTACTTTTGTAATACAATTTTCTTTCACGCTTCGTTATCAACAAAACTGGCAAGAGTATTTCTATTTCCAAAACAAAACCTTCGTGAAAATATTAAATCTTAATAGGAGACCGGGCAAATTTGTATGGGAGTTCATCCAAGAATCAATAGCTACACCGTTGTATGTAGGTGTACATTTAAATGTAAAAGGGCATCAAAATCTGACTCGACAGTTTCAAGAATAATAACATTTTGTAATAATAATATTCTTTATTATAAAAAAAAACGTAAATAAAAACATTTTTTTTCTTAAATTGTACTGTATTTGACTTCAGTAGCTAGTGCATATGTATCAAGGAAATTTTAGAATGTTTAAAATTATAATATAATATTTTTCTTATTAGTATGCGTTTTGGAGGAATGATGTGACTATATCTAGCAGAAAATTATACCAGGGAAATTAAATACGGCCAGAAATGGCCTAATTAAACTAAACATTTAGTAAAATTAATGTATTGTAAAGTATAAATCTTCCAAATCTGCCAAGTCATATTTTGATTCGCCTTTGTATTTGAGTGTAGTTAAGGTAACCCCTACATAAATACTACAACGGTATCGGTATTTATTCTTAGACCTCTTTCGCCCAGTCTCCTTTCGATAAAAATAATTAAAATTAACCACATTACTAATTAATAATATTGCATGTAAACATATTTTTGTTGTTGAAAGCAATTTCTATTATATTATACCTACCAAGAAACATATCTCAGGAATGTTCAATTTTGACTTCAAAGGGATACCTTGCTCATCAGAAAGGTACCTTTATTCCCCATATTTCGGGAGAGTGATTTTGTGTGCTTAAATGGAAGTTGAAGGTAAGTTTCTGATACGGTGGTTAAATTAAACCGTACTTATGGTGAATGCTTAAATTACCTTATAAATATACTTGGAACTTGCATAAACGCACACACACACACAAATTATACCAAATTTATTACACAAATGAGATTAGTTGTATGAAGTTCGTGATTTAAATTTATTTAATAAAAGGTATTATTTAAGTAAATCCTTTAATCGAAAACAGTGTTCTTTATTCAAAGTTGAAAGCTTATACATAAATAGTTATATTAGTTTGTAAATGAGCGAGTTTTTGCTTCATCCCCCATCAAGTTCATTAAAGTTTGCACATTTTATACATTTGCATAGTACGACGCGGCTGACGCGGTTTGAGAGCGAAAGCTCATTCCGTTTTCACACCAGAAACACCCGCTAAACTTATATTCCGAGACACATCCAGTGTTATTATCGAAGTTTGACTCGGCGGCTGGATATTATGTACATTGTATTAAGGATGATAACTAGTGAGGCAAATAGCCTGGCCGCGAACCGACAACTTTAGATCAAATTAGTTTGCGCTGACGACGCGGTTCGCTCCGTTTTGATTAGCCTCCCCCGGGAAACAAATGAACGCGCAGTTATTTTAGCCGAGGAAATTTGGAATAATGTGCTCTCCTAAAGAGGAATCATTGTAACCTAACCATGAAGGGTGGGTGCATGTTGTTCTCAATAAGGGTGGAACTTATGGCTCGTTATAATAAACTTCTTTGCGGTTATGCCAGACAATAAAAGTGTGATACCACCAGACAGTTAAAATATACATAAGTATAAAATGAGAACTGTTTATATACTGGCGATATAAGTAAAGTTGATTTGTCATTGGATGATTATGCTTCTTAAATAACAGTACAACGTGCGAGGGTAACGCTATTGGGACAAAATGGAACTAGTAAATTTACGAGTATATGGGAAAATAGATGCATTTTTAGACGTGAGGCTAAAAAATTTCTTTATTTTCACTTCAACGATAAACATCGAATAAAGTTGATAGTCAAATTACTGCGAAATTTTATGTAAGGTAAGTGGTACAAATAAGGCCTACCTAATTTCAGACACTCATATCATGATAAATTGTTCGAAGAAGGTAATAAATAAAAGCAAGGCATTATTCTTTGGTTCATAAATTTTAAGTAAATAAGAAAAATTATTACAATCCTTTATTAGAAATCACTTTAAAAGGCCTAATTCTGGAACCTTGGCCTTAGGCCTTTTAAAAACATAGTGACTAAACAAAGGCTATGTACTTAAATTATAGGAATATTGTAATTAGAGTATAAATTATATGAAAATATGTATAGTTTAGCCTTTAATCAAGTGTTCCATGGTATCCTTGAACAAAGATCTAATTTACTTTTCTAATTCTAAAGAAAATATAACTAGAAAAAATTCCACGCGGACCAGGCAGCAGACGGGACTCGAACCCGCACCCTTCGCAATCCGGGCGAATGCACTGACCAATTATGCTACCGCGGCCCTCACGGACCGCGTCGAAATTCTTTCTAGCTATTCTTAAGCTGCAAGACTTATTTCGACGCGGTCCGTGAGGGCCGCGGTAGCATAATTGGTCAGTGCATTCGCCCGGATTGCGAAGGGTGCGGGTTCGAGTCCCGTCTGCTGCCTGGTCCGCGTGGAATTTTTTCTAGTTATATTTTCTTTAGATTTAAACATCAAGCAGTTACATGCTTTAAAAATAATAAAAATTATAACTATAATTGCTATTTCTTCTTTGAAATGTTTAATACTTGTAAAAGTATTCATTTGACATTGTGGGTTTACCTATAATGCGAAGAGATGGCGCTGCCTTGCAGCTTAAGAATAGCTAGAAAGAATTTCGACGCGGTCCGTGAGGGCCGCGGTAGCATAATTGGTCAGTGCATTCGCCCGGATTGCGAAGGGTGCGGGTTCGAGTCCCGTCTGCTGCCTGGTCCGCGTGGAATTTTTTCTAGTTATATTTTCTTTAGATTTAAACATCAAGCAGTTACATGCTTTAAAAATAATAAAAATTATAACTATAATTGCTATTTCTTCTTTGAAATGTTTAATACTTGTAAAAGTATTCATTTGACATTGTGGGTTTACCTATAATGCGAAGAGATGGCGCTGCCTTGCAGCTTAAGAATAGCTAGAAAGAATTTCGACGCGGTCCGTGAGGGCCGCGGTAGCATAATTGGTCAGTGCATTCGCCCGGATTGCGAAGGGTGCGGGTTCGAGTCCCGTCTGCTGCCTGGTCCGCGTGGAATTTTTTCTAGTTATATTTTCTTTAGATTTAAAGATCAAGCAGTTACATGCTTTAAAAATAATAGAAATTATTACTTTTCTAAATTAAAAAATAGCTTATATTGCTATTCAAGATTTGAAGTCTTAATCTAAGATTTGAAGTCGCATATTAATAAGAGATAAAGAATTATATAAAAAAAACATATCCATACAAAGCAGAATTAGAAAATTAACATATCTTCTCGTAAATTTTATTAAATATTGGAAAATGAATATATTTTGATAGATATATTTGATAAAAATAAGGCCTTTTATAAAAGTATGATTTATTTAGTACATTATACTTCATAATAATTTAATAATAATAATTCGCTTATTATAAAAAGTTAAATTTGAAGTCATAGTCAACTTTTTGATTAGTTATATTGTGATCCGTATACATTACATGAAACAAAACTTCAAAGAATAAGCTATTAAAATTCGTTAAAGATTACATGACAAATTAATAACGCGCTATGAAAAGCTCGCTCCTCGAGCTCGAGCGGACCGCTCGTGCAATGTTTGCCGAGTTGTAGAACTGTCAGCTATGCGTGTGTAAATTATTTTTGATGTAAACATATTTTAATAAACTTTTCTGCACTACAGGCCTTATTTGTATCTGGTACCTTATGTTTCTATATTTCTCAAAGTTGAAGCAGACGCGCTACTGAATCTCAACAAAACATTTTAAAGATATTTATGAAAAAGACAAATAACCAAAAAGTTAACGTTTTTAGTTGTTTCTCTTGCGTATATAAACCAAAAGGTTTCAAAACTCAGACTCAGGTCTCAATCCGAATTCAATTTACGACAAATAAAGACTTGTTTTCTTTTGAACCAAACGGCATCCGGGAGTAGATGCAGCCACTATTTTGCAATTCTAACTTGGCAAAGAGGTTTCAATCTTACTAATGTGCCTACCTATACGTATGTGTAGAGTGCTTTGTATATACTAGGCACGAGTGCAGTTCGCTTGTCTCCATCGCATCGATACAAAATACATGAGATTCTAAGTAGCCTCCTTTGTTTATGAAATAAGTGAACCATAAATGAATATAGAACAATATTTCTTTGTTACAAAATTTGTGCAATGGAAAAACAAACTTTTTAAATATTACACTTAAATTAAGTGATATTGAACCTTAATTTTGCATAAAATTGTTTTTTCCACGAAAGCCTACAGAAAATTAGGTTTAGCATAATTAATTACTTAAAAGTGATTTACATCCGAAAATGCTGAGCCTACCAATTTGAAATTAAAAGTGTTTGAAACCCTTTGTTGGAACAAAATGCTGACGGAATGGAGAAAAAAAAGTGTCGACTGAATACTACCATAATTTAATTCAGAATCGTGAAGATTTTTTTTATATTAAAAGCGTTTCGGACCAAAATTTTGTTATTACCGTACATTTTTATTTGAGAGGTCTAATTGAAAATTTGCACAACAACTTTCTTTTTTCCCAAATGAGTAAAGTAATTTCTGGCTATAACTAAATAAAACAGCATTGAAATTGTGATTACAAATCCAAATTCTTATGTAGGTACTTATAGAAAATCTCAATGTTAAGAATTGTATTAACACTGTCATCCGATTAGATCTTGAAATTAACATACTTTTGCACAAGTCCAACAAAAGTCCCTTATAAGTAACAATACTTATAAGGGACTTTTGAAACTGTGTACAAACAACACTTAAGTACGACTCTGTTTAGCCCGACTTGATATAAATGGAAATCCTTAACAGGTAGAATCTATTACATCCTTTATTTTTTCTATGTTATTCTTTTTCACGCATTCGGCCAACTTTTCCACAATTGTTCCTACTCCATGTAATGTGCCCTGCGAACCAGAGGCCAGTTGCCTCCTAATCCTTAAATCAATGTCTTCATGTCTAACATATTGAAATTTTGATGAAATAGAAAAACATTTTTCAACTTAATATGATCGAGATTCTCATGAGTTTAATACACTATAGTAGGTACCCACTAAATACGTAATATAAAAAGCTGAAGAATATGTTTGTTTGTTTGATTGAATGCTCCAATCTCAGGAAATAGTAGTTAGAATTAAAAATGTATTTTTATGTTGGCTATATTAAATAAAGCTACGACCTACCGCGAAGCGTAGGATTGTAGAAAATTCTAGTGAGTTACTTTTGCAACGGTCGGTCACTTAGTAGGCACTTTTATAGCGCGATTACACTTGGCCGTTCGCCTGAATACGAGCTAAGTGCAAATGAACGTAGTCGAGTACGCGTTTTCGGGTAGTTTTCGTTTTGGCACCGTCTTCAAGCCCGTATTCATGGGTAAATTTGGTATAATATTTTTAAAGCAAAATAGTAAGACGGAATTATTGCGAATGCAAATTTAAACGCCAAGACCAAATGAACTTTTTGTCTCGTTAATTAATCCTTATTCATGTTGAAGGTATCGTTGCTTTATTACACACATCAAAAGTGTCTAGGGATCAAGCATTTTTATGCGGATTTCTTGAGATTGAGATGTGGCTTTGTAATAAATTTATGATTTTATAAATTTATATGGATCCTTTTTGGTGCATTTCATAATTTGAATCAGGAACTGTGAATCAAATTCGAGTAAAAGATGAAAATCAGCTGTCAATATTTTCCCTATAAAAACATACAACGCATTGAAGACATTATTAGTGCTACTGTTTCCCTACTACTGATTAAAACCAACGTTATTATGGAGCGGCGACGTCATTTAAGCAGGGAAGAAATGCTCAGAGCCGTGGGAATGATAGAAGCTGGTTCCCGGCAACGTACTGTGGCTTTAGCTCTGAATACAAGTCAGAGTGTTATCAGTCGACTTTGGACACGATACCGAAGCACTGGTACCGTGGCTGAGCGCCATGGAGGACGGTATCGCTGCACCACACGGAGACAAGACCGATACATTCAAATCTTAACTCGAAGAGCTCCAACAATAACCGCCATGATGTTAGCCGTGAGGCTTCATCACTCTTCAGGGAACTTAATTAGCGACCAAACAGTCAGAAACCGCTTGCATGAAGTGAACCTTCATTCCCGAAGACCGCTACGGGTACCACCTATAGCAATGCACAATCGTAGGATTCGATATCAATGGGCTCTTGAACACAGAAATTGGGCAGAAGAACAATGGCGTTTCGTGTGCTTTTCTGATGAGTCGCGTTTTGGTATGAGACCGGATACAAGACGTATACGACACTGGAGAACCCCTGGACGCCAACAGCGATTAAAATCCTGCCAGGAAGTCCATCCTTATAGTGGTGGAACCATCATGGTATGGGCGGGTATTTGGATCGGCGGAAGAACTGAGTTGATTTGGATCAGAGGCAACCTCAACGCTCAAAGGACATTGCTCGTTCCCCATACATTGAATGCCCTAGAACGCCCAGCAATGAGAAAATGCTAGTTGTGTTCGGAATCATTCATAAACTCTAAATAAGCATTTGTTGAGATACGGACAACTTGAGGAACCGTGGCCTACTACAGAATGTATTAGATTTTGAGGTTATAATTATTATACTTAATCATAAAAGATGTACACTTTATATATTCTGAATAGATTTAGTGTTTACCTCTATGTAAGCACTTAAATAATATGCATTAAATGAACATAAAATGCAATTTATAATAAAAATAATAAATGCTTATATTCTTATTGATTTTACCTGTAGTAAGTAATGATAGATTTCTTTTCAAAAGAAATGTTCAGTCTTTCCATTTACCTGTTTCTATATTTTACTAACGGTAATTAGGTATGTACCTGGTTACCATTACGATTTTCATAAAAATAAACAGATATTACATGGGATGGGAGTATAAACTATCTTTAGATAATTTCAGAAATAATCTTTTTATAAATATAATATAAATACTAGTAATAAGTATTATTAACTAAGGTACCTAGTTCTATTTTTATGTTGATAAATACCTATGGTCGCCTATATTGCATAACTAAGGTAAACAATCTTGGCACAACTTTTTAACAGAATCACCCATTTAATAATAAAATATTGACGAAGAAAATAAACTATTAAAATAAATCGTTATTATAGACTGAAACCTATTGAATCCAGTTATCAGTTGATTTTTAATGCTGTATTTTCAATAAAAAGGAGTGCCAAGTTGGATGAACAGACTGTAGTATCTAGTAAGAGAACTTTTATTTTTTAAACAGATTGTCCGTTTACTATGATTAATTGCTAATAAGTTAAAAAAATAATAGAAAAATAATAGTGAAGGACATTCTTTTGGGCATGCTAGGGCCGAATTCGTCGATGTCCTTTATGCTGAGACGATTGTATCAGACGTCATCGTTCCTCTACAAGTGCAAATCGGTCCCTTATTTCAGTTAATGCATGATAATGCACGACCGCACACCGCAAGAGTTGTAAGACAGACTCTCGCCGCAGCTAACATCAATGTCCTGCCCTGGCCTGCTCAGTCGCCAGACTTGAACCCGATTGAGCATGCATGGGATATGCTACAGAGAAGAGCTCTGCCGAATATGGAGGGTATCCAGTCGCAAGAAGACCTTTTTTTGTTGTTGCAACGAACATGGGCGGCCATTCCACAGCGTGATTTGGATGAACTCATTTTGAGTATGCCAAACCGATGTTCTTGTGTTGTTAGTGTTCGCGGTAGAAATACGGATTATTAATTGTTTAAGTTACCCAATAAAATTTTAGAGAAAACTGTTATTTCAGTCTTTTTTTCGAACTTTTGTGTTAGTGGTTCAAATGTCAAAAATCCCTTTATTAGGAAAATGGCAAATTTCTTTATTAATGCAAAGGTGACTTGGTTTATCGTTACTGTGACAAACGAAAACACTTTATTTGATGAATCCTTAAAGAAAATTTTAATTAATATCAATCAGGAGAAAAGTTATTGCAAAAATATATGTTGATCCCTAGACACTTTTGATGTGTGTATTTCACTTAATAAAACTAAATAAACAAAGTCTCGTAGGTGTACAGTGTGTATACACTTAGCCCTGAATGAATTTTCTTCGCGTTGGCATAGAAGCGTAGTTTACCATCATTACACAAAACATTAACGTGTGAATAATGAAACCACCGTTTACTCACGAACATTAGGACATATTATTCCTTGCTGTCTTACCTTTAAGAAGGAGCAAGAAAAACCATTATACCATATCTTGGTGTGGACACCCTTTTAAAAATAACAACGTCTACACCATTTTTTCATACTTGTTTGATTTCGCATCGGCAAAATTATAAGAAATGTCATCCTTGAAAAAATGTATAACCGAAACATTGAAAGCCTAACTCTCTGTATTATTTAAAAGAGTTCAAAATGGATTTTCCGCTCGAGTCAAATGAAGTAATATCCACCTTACAGACGACCACATTACAATATCCTTATGGTGGTGTTGGGTTCTATCAATGAATAATGTTGCTAATAACCTCTAATTACACTTCATTACAAAGTACATAAATTTTTGGCTGCTTTTCCTTTGGTTTGCCCTTAATAGGGCAGCAGTAGTAGATTAACTTTATGGATTTGCCTTTGCCATTGCCAATTACCAATTTTTAAAAAATAATATTACCTGAGTAATCCTACTAGTCAGAGGGTTGATCCATAGTTTATAGTACAATAATTTATGTTTAATATAGTAATGGGACATTTATAGGCTGTTCATAGGACACACATTTGTTACTCCGATTAAGACCTAGAACGCTAGACGTGTGCTCGGGGTGAGTAATAAATTGCTTCGGAACACGTGCACTGAGAGTAATAATTTACGTTTCACGGTTCTGTTTAAGCGATCTGTTACCAGTTTATCCATCTGAACGGTGTTAATTCTCGCAGACGCTAAACTCACCAAAGTTGTGGAAAAGGTATTACACTCCCGTATTTTAAAGCAAGATAAATTTTCGCAAATTCGACTGAATTTCAGCTAAAGAGCTGCAATGAGCGTTAGATTAATGGACTCCAGTAATTTATTTATAATATTTTGGTGTCTACGGAAACTGCAGGTGATCAATTGTGTTAAAACAAGAAAGATACAACTTTGCATCACGAAACATGCTCCGCTGAGTTTTCATTGCAAATGAAAATTACAAAATCTCAAGGGGTTGATTAGTTTGAGTCTTTGGCCATTTACAAAGTTTTCTTTAATGCAATGCTTTACTTTTAGTTTGTAATACTTTGTTACTAGTGGAAGTTATATCATTGACATAGTTTACTTACAATCAATAATTAAATGATGTTCAATCGATAACCGCAAATTGTCCTGAGGGTACAATAACTCTAATAAAGCTCCATTATTATTGAATATTTTGTCAAAGCGTAAAGTGAAATTGTTACATGTTGCAATCCATACGTATGGTCGTAAAGACAGAGGTCTCCAAAATACGTACTGATTGTGTCAGGGTCGTTTAATCGTGTTAATACTGGCAACGCACTCACCGGTGAAGTATAGCTAAAAGTTAATTTGGCTAAAATATTAACCGACTTAAAGTAGTACAGCGTATAACATGTATAACATGTCTTATTTCAAATAAAAAAATTGTAATGCATCCTCTGTCGGGCGACCAGGCGTCGTCGCTCCAACTCTGCGTTAACTACTTTCCACTTCACCGACACGTTGCGGCCAGCTGCTCCGCGTTACTTTCCACATTCAATAAACCGATTTAAAACTTTATAAAATAAGAAGACACGGAGCTCGTGTAACTACTGGCTTTTGATTTTTATTTTTAAATCGGTATTTTTTTATGTTAAAAGGGTGGCAAATAAGCTAATAGCCCGCTTGATGGTAAGCGGCCACCATAGCCTATAGATAGACGCTTGCGATACAAAAAATATCACTCGCACCGTTGTCTACCCTGACACCATCCCCTACCCCGTGGAGCCCTTTTTTTGTCCGGGAAATGCTTTACGCATCCTTCAACCACCGGGGGAGCGAGAGGAAGATACTCCTCCCTACTCATTTCAGCCAGCCCTTAGGCCGGGTGAAATGAGCATGGCCCTACCTAACGCCCTGAACAGGGCCACTAAACCAGACAATACTCCTGCACCGGTCACCCGGCGTACATTCTGAGAACCGCAGTTCTCCCAATGCACGCCGGGAGTGCGGGTGTGGTCGCGGCAACCGTTGCCGACTGTCCGCGCACCCGCAAGGTGATTATCCGCGAACGGACCCACCCCTATGAAGGTGCCCGGAGTATCAGGGCCATCAGCATCAAGAGAGCTTGTGCAATGCGGGCCGTTCCCCCCCCCCCTCCCCCCAGGGCAGACCCGCGGCTCTCACAGGAGTGGGAGGGAGAGCGTAGTTCTCTCCGTCCCGCTCCCGTGGGGCCCCTTGGCCACTTGGAGTTATTTTACTGTGGTCTTCTGTAAGGTGGAGGTTACTTCCCCAGACGAGCGCTCCAATTCGAGCGTAAAATCCGCTCCGCCACTCTTAAATTATTTCAGGTTCTGATGAAATTGTTACGCAAGGTTAACGCAGGACTGACAAGTACATACATTGTGGGTGTAGAACGACATTGTTATTTGGATGTATTCGTTTTCTGTTCTGTTCACACTTAGAGATAATCTTATGTCATGTGTAATGTGCAATAAAGAATATATAATAATATTATTTTATTACTGACAATATATTTCTATACTAGTTTAGTATGAACATGTACATAATAAGCTCTTACTATCCGCATGTAAGGGGAAGGCAGATATATACTTTCATGAAAGAAAATTAAGTTAGGCTGGCAGGCAGCAGGCGGGGTTGTGACCGCTACAACATAGAAAAAAAAAATCTTCACCAACCAGGGGGGCGATGGATTCGTAAGTAGCCTGGGGTGCCAGATTTTTAAATACTTTCGCTACCGCTCTTTCGTCTTTCTCTTTCCTCAGGGCCTCCAAAACACTAAATCCGACCCTGCTCTTCAAACTAAGGAAGGAAAAGGATAAATACTGCATGGCATGAATATAGGATTGGTACTATACGAATAATTTGTCGACCTCCGTTTCCGAGTGGTTTCATGGTGTCGCTGACTCGAGAGGTCCCGGGTTCCAATTCCGGTGGGGGCAGATGTTTGTGTGATGAATACGAGCATTTGTACTCCAGTCATATGGATGTTTAATATGTATTTCTATATAAATATACTTATATATGTACTATATATGTATTCTATCCGTTACTCTAGTTTCCCATAACACAAGCCTTAGAGTGCTTACTTTGGGGCTAGGCTAATTGGTGTGTCAAAAAAAAATGACAAACACTACACGTCATCTTTGAACTATCTTGTTTTGATAACCTCATCAATATTTTAGAAAAATCACGCTCTGTTTTAGTGATTTGGCAATCCTGTTTAAAATAAAGATTGCATGCGTAAAAATGCAGATATTATTGACCTTTATTGACTAAAAACACTATTAGAGAAAGAAGAAAGTTAAAAAGTAGAATAGGTATTCTACTTTTTAACCTTCTCTTAATGCAGTTTGATGTATAAATTTAGTACATAATTAAGAAATTTTTAGAATTAAATTAGTAATATGCAGCGATGAGGCATTTCAAAAATACCAATATTTGAAATGAAAAATACAAAATACCTATTTCTATTTTGTATTTAAATATGTACTTGTTTTAAGAAAAGCATTTTCTATTTTATTTAAAATACTTTAAACATACTATATACTTATGACATATTTAGTATTTACAAAATGCTAAATACTTTTTAACTAACTTCAAAATGGAAGAGGTTCTAAAATTCTTAATTCGGTTGATATTTTTTTTATGAATATAAATCGATTACGCCGACATTTCTGATCCAATTTACGGAATTCTTTTTTTGTCATTGCAGAAAAGTAATCTAGTGCCATAAAAATTTAATTCAGTTTGACGCCGTAGTTTTATTTGATGAGCGTTTTTGTTAACTTGGACGGTGAAATTTTTCCGATACTTTATTTAGATGTAGATACACCGATTACGTAAAGATTTCTAATCTGATTTGAATGATTCTATTTTGTTCGATAGAAGATACTTTAGTCTCATAAAAAAAAATTAGTTCCACCCATTAGCTTTCATTTTATGAGCAGTATTGTTAACTTTGACTACACTTTATTTTTGTACACTTTGTATACTTTGACTACGTAATTTACTACACTTTGTGTACGGCTCTTTTCACAACTCACAAATTACATTATAAATCAACGTTTTCAGTATTTTTTGTTTAAATACCATATATATATATATATATATATATATATATATATATATATATGCATATAGGATATCATCATATCTCTATCTCTCTATCTCTTATGTACAAAAAAGTAAATTTTATTGTTTCTATTTGTCTTAATAATTTTATTGAGTGTGTACAAAATAAATAAATAAAATATTTAGAAAATCTACAAAAAGATTTCATCACCCATACAATTATGACCGCGCATACCGTTGCTTATCTTCGATGATTGAAGCAAATTTATAGATTTTACCCTATACTTGTAGTTTATGACGATATTATTAGCAAAATTTCATAGTTCTAGCTCAATTGGCAAATACACTATACTGCGGTATAAATACTAAATAACCTTTTTTCTGCAATATTCAGAAGCTTGACTTTTTAAATAGCTTTAAGGGACCGTAGACTTGAGTTCAATTTCAATCCTCGATACCTCTTCGGGTTTCCAAGATAAAAAGGGTTTTGACAGACGGACAAAAAAGTGATCCTATAAGGGTCCCGTTTTTTCTTTTGCGATACTAAACGCAAAGTCTTCAGAAAGGAAGCATACAGTGGATTTCTGGAAGTAACTTCCACCTTACAGTAAGATAACACTTACGGTGGTTTTGTAATTTATACCCGCAAAGAATAAATGGCGAGAATGGCTAGAGCCGCTTCTTTTTTCTGTTGCATATTTTGCAACCGCACTCCACTTATACCTTAGTGACTGAGAATATAATTCAGATCGCTATAGAGCGATTTAAGTAGATTGACTATAGAGTCTACTTAAACTATATCTCAAATCAAACACACTAAAGCATTGAATTCATATAGATAAAATTCACAGTTCTGTATAACCTGACGTGATGTTGACTGTACATCGTTATAAAGACAAATTAATTGTCCTCTTTCTAGGTCAATGCTCAAGCAACAAACATTTGAATTGTACGCTCTATAAACCCTGGAAAGGACCAAATTAATTAAAGCTCTCGCAATGCTCGGAGGAGTTAATTTAATTGAGAATATTGACTCACAAAAATACTTAATTTAAAGATATTATTCCATACTTTAGTTTGAGAAAAGTTTATCAAAGATTATAGAAAAGGTATTTCTTTTCGATGAAGGAAATAAATAGTTGATTATGTCCACTTGCATCCCTTTCCTAGTATATCTGCAGCATAATTGAGGAGCTGACAAACAAAACGGTATAATTACATAAAATTAAATTTTACAGGAGCTGTATAAAACTAAATGACAAACACACAGAGAGCTTTTGGCATGGTTTTTAATTTAGAAATTTAGTAATTTTAACATAGTTTTAGGCGGTTTTGATTGAAAATTATTTAAGAGTCAAATTCAACAGGCCCGTAACCTCCGGACTGTAAAAAAAAGTAGTTTGACCACCTGGTCAAACTACTTTTATTACATAAAATCATTACGCATCTGCGTAATTATACCGTTTTGTTCGCTAGCTCCTAAATTATTTTCTAACCTCGGGAATCTCTGACACCTTTCTCACATGCGGGAACAGCCTAGCAATGAAAATGTGATTATCTATTGGCCCCTTTTTTTATTACTAAAACACTCAACTAACTCACATAAGTATTACTCACATTACAAGTAAAAACAAATTGTGATTGGTATTTTGGAGTACATAATAACTACATAATATTGATCTAATATTCCAATTGGACATAATACTTATGTGCGTCATCTTCAAGAACAAAATAGTATTTTTGTGACAGCCTTTTCAGGTCTGCATAGTCAGAATAATGATTTTTTTATTTACTTTGTCGAAAAAAAAACATTATTCTGACAATGCAGACCTGAAAAGGCTGCGAAACGTCAATATATAAATAAATTTCGTGCATTAACCCGTTAAAACTAGTTTTATTTAATGAGTGATGTGCGTGAAAACCTAAGAAACAAATATATTGCGCATTATTTATTAAGCAAATCTAGATAAGAAAACGTTACTAAACTATGATATTTCACTGGTAATTTCGTAAACATACTGAAGGCTCTTTCTAGTCTAGGTGCGAAACTACAGAAAACTAACGTACGTTCGCAATGAAAATAAATGAAATTCTTTATTTGTGTTCTAAAACCAATAGGTGCCTTTAAAACCATTGAAGTCACGGGTTGGGGGTGTAGGTAATATCGCGTATCTTCAACCCGAGAGCAGACGCGGAGCTTAATATAACCCTGTTGCATTCCTTCTACACTACACACAATAGCATTGAATTGCTTTTTATAATCGTATATATTATACCTAGGATCCTAGGTATATTGTCTTTAAGTTTATCTTGGCGTTACATGTTTTTGGATTGAACCCTATGCATTTAAATTATAATCTGAAATAACTGAATATTAGAGGTCTAGAGAAAGCATTTAACAGAGTTGTGGGAAAGACGCTCTGGTTTATATTAACGAGATATGATTTGAGATTGACGGTATTTCTACTAAATGCTGTGTAGGATGGCAACTTGTTTTTTGGTTAGGCGTCAATTGGTATCAAGCAACTTTCTACCTGCCCCGCCTGGGAAATGATGAATATGTTTGTGTGTTTATTCTAACGATCTTTTTATTCAAAAATTTAGCGCTGAAAAACATAATGAAAACAAACAACTTATGGGAAGATTTTTTTTATCAGTCAAATAAGAGAACTAATTTTGTTTACATTATTATTAATATTAGTTGTAAGTAGTACAGTCAGCTTCATGAAAATACTGCTTATTTTTGTATACAAGTATGACATAACATAGGTATACAAGTTGCTAGCGTTGCATATATCCTTTCGAGAGTGTGTGTGTGTGAATAGTAATTGCATGCAGCTTTTACTTTGCATACAAGTGGAGATGTTCCCAATTTAGTAGGTTAACGTTTGAACCTGCAACTAATTAGAGTGAAACGTGCAAATAAAGTTTGAGCTTTGAATTTGCGCATCAGTTGAATAAAAATGTACAACTTACATGCAACTTGTACCGTATATCTTGGTTTGTTCAAATTTAATGTAGTTTGCACCTTGCATACATAATTAAAACAAACGTTATTAAATTATAGTTGCCTAATGGAAGCGCACCTTTAGGCCCAAACAAAAGACAATTCAATCACGTCAGATTAGCGTTTACTTTTCTTTACTACCAAGATATTTTTAATAACTTTGCATTAAATTGAACAGTTATTTGTGAATATATTCGCTAATTTAATATCTTAACACATAACATAATTATAAATTATGTTGTTTCGATAATATTAACCACTCTGGCCGGTTGCAAGAATAAGATTATCTAACAGTGCATATAAAATTGAATTTATGTATCTTCGATAATTTTGATCAGTCTTCACACTTCGATATTTTTATGGAGCTGACTGTACTTTAAAATTATATTTTTTTCAAACAAATAGCATTTTATATCACTTTACTCCATTTAAATCTTCACAACTCTATATGCACATTTTCGTTTTGCAATACTAGGTTCTGAAAATAATACATAAGTCAAAAGTTCCTTCCAAGTCACGTACCATCAGAGTGTTACTCCAGAGAATATAATCCAGCTAAACAACTTACAGAATTGAAATTATTTTATGCCCTACGTGAGTTCAAACAGTTCAACATTCAGCGTTTAAATAAATCTCAAAATAATATTTACCTTGGAGACTACGATTGGCTGGTTCGTCTTACAGATAGCTTCTCTTTGAGGTGAAAATTGGTATTTATTCCCGTGTGTTGTGTGTATTGTTCGGGATATCGAAAACTCGTTTCTGTATTGATTTCGTGGGTAAAGTATTGCCACCGATTTTTCCGTTCTGAACGTGCTCCTGTTGCCATAGCGTAGATTAGTATATGTCAAAAGCAAAGTCCCGCCTTTGTGTGTAGTAAATTCAATGGAATATGTTTGTTGTATTTAAATTATGTTACGATATTGTAGGTACGAAATTGTGTTTCTACCATATATATTGGTAATATAATAACTTATTTTTCTGGTTTCGTTCTCTAGGAAGACATTTAAGTAAACGATATTTTAAGCGCTAACATTTTAAGGAAAATCTTGAGTAAAATAATCCCACTTTGTCTTAACAAATCGTTTAAGAGCCTGGCATTGTTTCAAAGCTTCTGGAATTTCAACAAAAATGTATTTTAATGAAATTTGTTAAATTTTAGTCTAAAGTAATTGATAATGGACTTTTTCCTATATTTATTTTTTACTTATTATATAAATAAACGGGAAAATCTATCAAGCATTCATAAAAGTTATATTTATTGATATTATATTTTATAAACTTGACAGATCTCGTGGGTCTTAACAATCCCTTTCAGTATTATTTTCTTACAAAGAATAACAACATAAAATTAGTATTCTTGAATACATTACAGTAAAAAAAGGAAAGTTTAATCTGCTCTTACAAGATAGTAGTAGCGGCTGACATCCACTGATCCCCTTTCGGTGTCATACCTAATCCGAGAATCTTGTCGCTTACTCCACAAAAGCTGAAGAATGTTTAAAACCTAATATGTCATATTTATTAAAAAAAAGTACTTACATTCTCATCTCTTCTTGAACTCAAATCCATCTAATACTGAATGTGGGCAGCCTGCAGCACATGAAATTGGGCACGTATGTATTACTTGTAGATTATTCACAAGAAATCCTTTTAAACCTCAAAAAAAACTTTTGGTCGTGCAAAAATTTAAAGTAGGTACGTACTCGTTTGTCAGTACAATACAACGCTTATCAAATTGTCATTATTTTATACTAATTGTAGAAATCATTCTAATAGAAATGCAATCTGATGCTAATAGAGAAATATTAAATTTGGAAATAACTAATACAACATAGTTATAAGTCACCTTAATACTCAAGTCCTTAGTTGACAGAACATTTATAAAAAAACTTTGAAGGTTCAATAACATTGATTCGTCAAAGAAACGAAAGCGATAAATATCTTCATTCGAATGGGAAATAAGCCTAGGGCTTAAATTGCTACTGTGGAATAAGCGACGTTAAGATCCTTACCTAATATTAATAAAATGGTGAGTGGATTTCATTAAGCTGAACGTCAAGGTCTGCGGGGCTCGTAGTCAAGAGTTCAGACATCGATGGCGCGCGCAAACCTCCCCCGCTGCCCTGACGCTTCTACCACTGACGTATACTTGCCAGGAGGTACCCATTACGTACGTAAATTTTAGTCGTCTTTATAGGTATAGAAAGGATCGCAACCAAGCATTCACCTGCAGGCTTACTGCTATAGGCTTACTGCATGTACACCTGCCAACTATGGGTGGCTACATGATGATGTCCTTTGTCACTATAAGAGTTCAGTATAATAATGTATACAGGGCTCTTATGCGTTATCCCAACAGTGCTTCTATGATGTTCTCAGATGCTGGTATTCCGAATTTTTGCAGTATTAAGATCGCGTGTACCTTTTGCGAGCATATAAAGGGTTCAGATAATGTTATCGTCAAGTCCTTTGCTGACAATCTACATAGCCCGATGTTTAAGCACTGGATATCGATCCACATGGAGAGGAATGTTATGAAGTCTAGGGACAGTAGGTAGGAAGTACCTATATAACTTTATTGATGTGATTTATTTACTTTTTATGTTATACACTTTTTGTCCTATGTGCATATTATTATTATTGTAATTGATATTTTTTTGAGTACCACTTTGTACTATGGGTCATCTGTATCTGCATTTTTTTTTAATATTATTAAAACAGGAAGAAACAAATATTAGTTTTAGATAGTTATAGCTACAAAACTTTGTAGTCTTAAAAATTAAACGAAGTTTTTTAAAGAAAGTGTCAAAAAAATCAAAATAAACATTACAGTCTATTGCCATTACACTTAATGGTGAACGGAAAAGCCCTGTCGAGACGAAGGGCTCTTATCTCGTGCCTTTCAAATGAGCAGCGATTTCATTTGAGCTTCACCTGTTACTGTCGCTCAAACTTTTGAACTATTCGGGCGAAACAATGCGAGCTGAATGCGTTATGTTTCATCTGTCAGCGGCGTATGTTAAACAACATCGTTTAATGTCTTTGGTTATAAGCTATAACTTTATACGATAACAAACCTTATTTGAGAACGATGATGCGGCCGTAGAGTAGGTTATAAGTTCAGCTTTTTAAGAATTAGTAACAAACATACAGATTACGATACATGGAAATGATTTTTTTTTCATTGAATTAGCTCATTATTTACACAAAATTAGGAATTCAAGAGAAAAACCACTTACATATCCTCGCATCTGCCCTCCAGCCGTATTTCACTAAGCGCAAATATAAATGCAATTATTAAAAGACTAAATAAAAATATTAGCCTTTAAAGTATAATAAACTCTTGTCTCGATATCCCATCATGATGGATCGTCCTTATTGAAATAAGCTTATCAAAGAAAGTGTACCATCGAACTCCCCAATTTGTAAATGATTAATTATAAACTGGTGGTTTCGCTGTTTCTATGGAGTCCGTTTAGAGGAGTCACGTTTTTGTGAAGATTCATTGGTTTCTACCCAGCTCGGATCTTCGGGGAAACAATTAATTCTGAGTGGATCCGTGGATCAATCGGAATAATTGCAGACGAGGTAGGTACTCGGTTAGATGGCTGCCATTGCTCTCTCCGTAATCTGTCGCGGCGCTATTAATTAAATATTGTCTCGATGACATAACCCTAATATCCAATCCAATATAATGGTCTGTTATTAACTGAACTATGAATAACCTAATTAATCCTTATAGATATGTTTTTATATTTTTACTAGCTGATGCAGCGAATTTCGTACCGCCTTAAAAATAAGAGTTGGTGGTAAAGGGTGAACATTTAGATTTGTATGTATTTTTAATGCTAAATCATAAAAACAAATGACAAAAGTGAAAGAAAATTATCATCATTATCAGCCTATTATCCGCACTGTTGGTGCACAGGCCTTTTCTATGGGCGAAATACGCGGACCTAATTGCTAACAACTGCACATGAACCTAGGACTGACGGCTTTTTTATTTACCTACGAAGTACACAGAGCAGCTCGAGGTAATATTTTTTTCTTAAACACGCTTAGAAATGTGAGCATTATTTTGACAACCTTCTTTGCCTCTGGCCAAATACATGCGAAAGGCAGCCGGCGTATGAAAATCCATATCTGTCATATTTAGCGGCCAACAGTTACATAGTAAACTCGGTCGCGTAATTTATAAATGAAACATCTATAAATTACGCGACAGAGTTTACTATCTTTTACTCCGACACATGGCAACCAAGGAGATAGTCCAGGCAACGAATGCTCAAAAACAGGTATAGAGGGAATTGCTTAGAACACAATTTTTAACTTCGTGACTTTGTTAGGACTAGTTAGGAGGTAAACATATCAAAAGTCCCCGCCCGTAGCCCTTAAGCCGGGGGGAGGGGGGGGGGGGGGGCTTGAAGGTCCCATTTTTAGGTTTTTCGCATATATCTCGAAAACTATGCATTCTAGCGACATGAGACTTACAAAAGTGAAAGCTGATTAAATTTGCTACAAGTCTTATTCAGTCAAATTTTTTGATATCTTGTATAGTTTTCGAGATATCCGCTCTTGAAAGTCTGTAATTATGGAAAAAAAATTTGTTCCCATTTTTGCTCTATTTGACCGGATAACTCTTCAACAATGCACCCAAAAATAAATGCCGGCCGTAGGGTTGTAGAGCATTAAATTATCTTCAATAATAGAAACAATTGCCTTTTTTTTTATTTAAGGACAAAATTGTTAGTGTAGTAGACGTATGGGGGCGGTACGGTGGGCACTAGGCCGCGTACTCAGCCCCCACGCGCGGGCCGTCCTACGCACGTCTGTGGGGTCCTCGCGATACCCCGGGAGACCCCTGCCGCGGAACCTCGGCAAGGCCGGGAGGCTGCTAGGTGCGGAGACGCGGAAGAATCCCTAAACGGGGATTCCGCGGCTTCGCACTAAGCAGCTTAGAGGGTGTTCGCAGGGTTTTTTAGCGGATATTATGCCGTATAGCGCCCGTAAGGGTTACGGGGTCCTCAGTGGGCAGCCACTGCTGGGGCTCGTAAGGCTTGCGGGAGCCAGGTGTGAGGTCCATAAGTAAAAAAGAAAGTAAATTAGTGTCATTGAGAAACTGTAATTATCTAATAATAATATCTGTAATAATGATATCCGCTCTTGAAAATCTGTAATTATAGAAAAAAAAATGCTTTACATTTATGCTCTATTTGACCGGATAACTCTCGGATAACTCTTTAACGATGCACCGATGTCTAAATAGCACACATGCTCATTTTAGAATATGTACTTGTTGGCCCACTGACCAGGTTCTTCACACAATCCAGAAAATAAGTTTAAAAAAACTGCAAGAGTTAACTACTTTATGCAAAAAAAGGTTATTATAAATTAGATGATTATTTAAATGATAAGATTGTCTGGTGTTGTATTGGTCCAGCTCAACACAAAAAGTAGTATTAAGAATGATTAAAATTATAAAACTGGAGTTTAAAAAAAATTGAGACGGTAGGGCCCTGTGCCTCTGGTTTTTTTCCGGTTCTCATTGGCTATACAGGTACGAATACGGCAGCAGTTTTCGATACAATTCACTATGACGTGCAAAAAGAGATTTGTAAAAAAATCCAATATAGTTAATTTCTTGCTCTTTTGGGGTGGGAAGGACCTTGATCCTCGTCTTCGTTTACATTTTCTTTGTCTGTGTCATTTTCTCCATCGGAACCCTGTAGGGAAACGGTCAGAGGATCCTCCTGTTCTTCTTCACCTTCGGAGTCAACTTGAGGGACCCCATTCAAGCAGTTCCCCTGGCAATTTTGGCACGCTGGGGAACAGGAACGCAGGACACCCCCTTTAGTCAATACGTCTACTACCCTTTTTTTTATACGCAGGCAAAAAATACTATTTACAGACGACGGCGCCTTTAAGAGGCACACCGCCGAACGGACCTCACACCTGGCTCCCGCAAGCCTTACGAGCCCCAGCAGTGGCTGCCCACTGAGGACCCCGTAACCCTTACGGGCGCTATACGGCATAATATCCGCTAAAAAACCCTGCGAACACCCTCTAAGCTGCTTAGTGCGAAGCCGCGGAATCCCCGTTTAGGGATTCTTCCGCGTCTCCGCACCTAGCAGCCTCCCGGCTTTGCCGAGGTTCCGCGGCAGGGGTCTCCCGGGGTATCGCGAGGACCCCACAGACGTGCGCAGGACGGCCCGCGCGTGGGGGCTGAGTACGCGGCCTAGTGCCCACCGTACCGCCCCCATACGTCTACTACACTAACAATTTTGTCCTTAAATAAAAAAAAAAAGGCAATTGTTTCTATTATTGAAGATAATTTAATGCTCTACAACCCTACGGCCGGCATTTATTTTTTGGGTGCATTGTTGAAGAGTTATCCGGTCAAATAGAGCAAAAATGGGAACAAATTTTTTTTCCATAATTACAGACTTTCAAGAGCGGATATCTCGAAAACTATACAAGATATCAAAAAATTTGACTGAATAAGACTTGTAGCAAATTTAATCAGCTTTCACTTTTGTGAAAATCTCATGTCGCTAGGATGCATAGTTTTCGAGATATATGCGAAAAACCTAAAAATGGGACCTTCAAGCCCCCCCCCCCCCCCTCCCCCCGGCTTAAGGGCTACGGGCGGGGACTTTTGATATGTTTACCTCCTAACTAGTCCTAACAAAGTCACGAAGTCAAAAATTGTGTTCTAAGCAATTCCCTCTATACCTTTTCGTTGCCTGGACTAAGATAACTTATCAAAATTTGTTTTTTCCTTATTTTGAATTGGATTTCAAAATAAAAAACTGTCTATGAAAAAAAACAAATGAACACTATAACACGTGAAAAATTATTGTTGTTCGTCATTGATTTTCCAGAATGTTGAAAGTTCTGCCTAGGTTACTACTTATGCGTAATTTCCGCGCATTGTTTGAGTAAATTACTATACTAGCCTTGGCCACAACCACGCATTGATGTGACCACGTTCGTCCATCAATGCCTCTTTTATTTTTATTTCTATTATTGATGCACAGCATAGCACCGAACACGAGTATTCAATTTTGCCAAAGTTGTACTCCATTTCATCACCTTCACATGTTCGAGATATATTTATTATCCTTTCTTGTTACAACCCGCTTTTGTGGCGGTGTACAAAGAGGCTACCAACTTTCTTTATTTAATAACAAGTTGGCCGTCGATAAAATGTAAGTAGGACTATATAGTACGTAGGTAATAAAGTTTGCGCGTGTGTGTGTGTGACGAGACTGTTTACCCTACATATTTTGCATGCACGCTGGGTTGGAAGAGTGTTTTTCACTGTCCTACAGCTATCGCACCACTACCCCCCGTGTCTTCAGTGGTAGCCCTTTTTGCAGTCCTTATTCAACCGCAAAACATGCATTCAACTTTATGAGACATAGGGCATTCTTTTTGTTAAGTGAACTATAATAAAAGCAACTCAAACTACTATAGGTGACGGTAGCTCGGTAAAATTTAAGCGTCGCACGTTTTTATTTTGTCTAGAAAATAGACAAGACAATTTTAATTCAATCTGCTAAATTGTCATGTAAATTTTTTGTTAACACTTTTTAGAGATTTTAATTCGCTTTACGTAGTGCCCCGTTTCAGGTCGTTCGGTAAGATTTTGTTAAACTTAAATATCTTATTAAGAAACTAAATAAATAGTACGTATAATATAGTAAAGTTTTATTTAATTTGCATAAGTTAGTTAATGCATAAGGAATAATAAAGTATTTTTGATTCGGTGGCCATCCAATGTCCACTTACCTAACATTTGAAAATATTATTGACTGAAATTCAACATAATGAGGCTAGTGTATTTATTATTTATACTGATTTCTTTATAAGTAGGAACTTTATTAAACGGAAACTTCTAAAACGATCGTTCAAATGTAGTCTTTCTGTATTAGTATTCTGTAGGTATAAAGATCGGGTTCAAAATCGGCGGTTTTGTGTTGTTAGCAGTAAAAATCGTCTTCAAAAATGTTGACCGAAACGTTTTTACAATTCAAACCACGTGGACACCACTAATGAAAGACTAACTTAAGAACGGCAGAAGAGAATTAACAAGTTCCCAATACAATGCGACCCCTTAAATGAACTCCATTTCGACGCCGGTAAAGTGGAAAAGTTTTCATCTTTTTTTTACGCCCAAAACGTTGAGTTCCACGTCCGTAAATGCTGCGCAGCATTTAAAAGCTCGAGCGGAGTAGGTATTTAAGATTTTTATAAAGATACTTTATGATCTAACTTGTTATCATTATTGTGGTACCTTATGGGTACCAGTCATTAAGGGTCTATTCTGTTATATGCAACGATTTATTGTGCTTTTATCATTTAATTTTGTTAAAATTTTTACGTTAATGTTAACATTTTACAACAATAATAATAATAATAGATCATTTTTATTTCAGGCACTGGTATGCATTCAATAGATTATTAATTACAATTATATCCACTTACGTTTCGTCAAAAATTGAAATTTACAATACTCAAGTTAATAAGGAAAGTTAAATTAAGTCCCTCCGTTCGGGATTTGGCAACTCTCACAATCATTCAGGAAGTCATTGTTGTCATTCATTTTGGTAAATAATTAGAAAAAATGTTGTGTAATCAAATGCAGCTGTAATTAGTTATTGTATATAACCAACGTGCGCACACCTAAATTGGCCCCAGTAATGTAAATGTAATGTAAGTATGTACAAAGAACGAACCCTGTTGCCTGTAATACAGGTTATCCTACCACGGGCAAAAGTAGTCAGCCTTTTACAATATTTTAGCTTCTAATTGCTATTTATATGATCACTAATTTTGTTACATCTGTTTAAAAATATAATATATTTTATCTTGCTTGAATTCAATAAACGTTATTATATTATTGTCACACTTTTTGAAACTCACACAAAAGTTAACAGTTTATCATTTATGATGTTCCTTAGTGCAGTTACAATTTAAAATTGTAACCAAACTTTGATTTGATAACAAGAAATTTAAGATTGCAATTTAGAAATATATTTGGTCTCTTTGTCCTTACTGGGATGGCTAAGAGATTTTTGAAATTGTAATTTCCCCGTTCTATCAAATCACAGTTCTGAAGATATCTGATGCAGCAAAAAAATTGCCGCAAACGTTTCTTTGCTCTGAACCTAATTCTGCTACCCAGAAGAGGCAGGCAGGCCTCAGGCAACCTTCCTATTGAAAAAGTCGACAAAACATTAAAGATATTTTTGCTACAAGTATTCTTCTGTAAGGTCGAGGTTACTTTCACAGACGGCGAGTCCAACTCAAGCGACATATTCTCTTGCCATATTTTTACAGAACTTAATTTACTTCATTCGTGAAATAAATAATAGTAATTTGTGCAAGGGCTGGCGCGGCTTATCTGCAGGGCAATTAAGAAAAAGCTCGCAAGCCTCTTTTTACGGAGGCCTTGTCGCCGGCTGATTGCTAATTCCGCGACAAAGAACACCATTAGCCGCCCACGGTCATATTGTAACAGATGAAAATATCACGTTTTGCATTCTACTTACTTAGTCCATGTTGACCTAGTACTTTCAGATTTTTCGCTTTGACGCACTTTTTTCATTTAATGGGAATAGTTAACTACTACACATTTACAATAATATATAGTATTACTGTTAATTTTAATAAAAAACATGCAGGGAAATACACTATCCACAGCTTACACAATAAGTCTTTGTAATTTATACTGAGATGCTAAGCAACAACAAACTAAGTACGTTAGCCAATATAAAATATTTATACTGAAAAAATAACATTGTTTTCGAGATTTCATGTATATGTTTATTTTGGAAATAAGAAATATAGCATAATACGAATTAGACTCGCACACGAAGAGAGTCGTCAATTGCCAGGTTAAACCGGATAATTTATTAGTAATAATAGAGTGTAATATTTGAAATGCACCGATTGTTTAGGTCAAACAAAAGCTCTAAAATATCACGTCTCCAAATATTAACAAATCCAACAGCTCAGTGTTTCCTCTTCATTCTACATAGAGATTACTTAATTACTTTCAAAAATTGTACTATGCACCCAAGAAGCACACGAACTTTAACAGTTTCCTGTCCTTTTTTTTATTAAAAACTGTTTTCTTTTTTTAGACGAAGCAAGATGATGAATATAATAGAATTTATCGGCAGCACCAGAACAAGAATAACAATCACGTCAATTTATATTCGCTCGAATTTTCCGTACCTACACAAATATCCAGTAAACATGTTTGTACGAGAAAGCAGATCGGAATATAAATTAGATGCACTGTATTTGTGTCAACTCTGCTGTACTAGGATTACTGAAGTAAGATTAAATCTTTTACGGTATGTGAAAGTAAACAGTGCCGCGTTCGAGTTCGTTTGAGAGGAAATACAATAATCATACACAGAAAAGCAATGAAAACGGTTCGATGTACAAAATTTATGTAATTTTTATATCCTATGATGTGAAATTAATTTTTTATATTTCGAATATTTTAGTAAAGTAATAAAAAATAAAAAAATGCGTAAGTGTCTTTGAACACCCGCATGGATCGCAATTAAAAATATTTATGCAATATTACACCCGACCACCGACCAATCCGCACTGGGCCCACGTGGCGAGACATGGCCCAATCTCATCTATTAAAATAGACTGAAATTCTAAAATAAATTTCAGTTTATATCAATGTATTGTCACTAATAAGGATACGAATCTATGTAACCACACACACAAGTTTGAGCCACATCATTAATGCAGGTATGCAATTAGTTAATTTCCATTAAAGTGAACAGCCATTAGTGCTGTAAACCAAATCAGAGCGCGCAGCTAAGACGTGTGTTTCGGATTCGCAGGGCCCACCTCATTACGTACAGATTACACAGTAAGGCAATCACGGATCGGGTCTAATTAGTCCGTCCGTATCCGATATCCATTTGCATCGGTCACATTAAGTTATCCGGGGCTTAGGACGGGACCTTCTCTCAGCAAAGGTACCTATGCTTAATGTCCGCCTGTCAAAATTGGATATGGATTCCGGAAAATGGTTAAGTAGGTATTACAAACATTTATAATTATAAATTAATACTTATAGTAAATAATTATTTTTCTAATTAGAACATTATTATTATTATTCTGGTTTGTAATTAAAGTTTTGTCTGTCAGACAGACAAGTTCTTATTTTAGGTTTGCCTGTAAATACGTAAGTACGTTTGCTGGTAAGTAAGTCCACGCATTCTAATGTTCTTTTAAACATGAAACGTCTACTAAATATTACTTATGTCAAATCTGCTAAACGGTGCAAATAATTTGAAACATAAAAAAGAAGATGTAACGTTGTCATTTGTATGCAATTTTAATCATAATTACGTATCACAAAACCCAGAAACAAAACCATTAGAGATAGGACTTTATTACGGTACATTTGCTATTTGCTTTTAACTTTGAAAAAAAAATATTAAAAGAACAGCTGGTTACCAAAACGTACTTAGCTGTACAATATCCAGTTTTATTAAAAACTCTAGCAAGATAATAACGGAAATAGGAACCGCTCCAGTAAACTGGAAGAAGGGTCAATCATTATTTATTTTTCCTCCAAACAGACCGTTACTTTCATATTACCGAAACCCAATAACGGAACTTTATTTTATATTCAACGATCGCAATTCGCCCATCGGACAGTTCCCATTTTCACTACATTTTAAAAATGTTAGGGAAATTTAGTGGACCAAGAATCTACCCTCAATTTACATTCGGGAAGGACTTGAGCACGAAGGGACTAAATCGAATTCCTGTCGTTTCTTTTGTCCGGAAGTCGGGTCAGAAGTCTACATTACACGCTATTTTCGCACGAAAATTCCACGAAGTCGAAACGTTGCCGATCGGAAATTGTTTCTCGACCGGCGATGTTTACTATAAACATATTAGTAGTTTTATCATTACGATTGGACGTCAAGACGTCATTTAATTTCTATATTGATTAATTACGATGCTTTCACTTTTTCAATAGCAACAGAAGAGACACTAATAACCGAACTTAGAACCGAATTTAGTTAATTAACTGCTGTCACTTTTTTTTGGTATAGCAATAAGGGTATCACAACACTTAACTTTAAATGACATTGAACGTTCCTGAGTAGCGACCGTTGAATTGATTATTATACTAAGTGTACTTAAAGTTTTCCTTTGTAAAAAAATCTTACATATATTATTATGTAATATTTATCAATGATCAAAAACAGTGTTGGGTTCCTGCAGTAAGTAAGGATGGGGCCAGTCTGGTATAGCAACCATTCGTTAAAAATTTTAACAGAATAAAATTTCTCATTCTTTTCTTTATTTTCATATTTATAGTTTTTTTTTATAAATTAGGAATAGGTACAAGTATTCCATTCATCTCTAGCATTTGCCAACTTTAGTCAATATGCTAAAGTGGTATTCTATTTCCTTAAGCAAACATTCATTTTCTTCGGGTAGATCTGGGGTAGATATTCCAATACAAACGCAGTAATTTTATTTATATTGAAGATTCTTTCTCATAATTTGAGGCAATTGAGTATTCATAAAGTCCATCAATACGGCAGATGAGTTATTAGGATACGGCCTTCCGATGGAGATGGAATGACTTCTGTTCCTTTTATTCCTTTTATTTTTTTCCCTGGCCATCTGCGTTTCGTTCGTACAATTTTCTTCCCATTTTGTTTACTTACAAATTTTCCCGTCGAGACTGTTTTCTTTTCGAGAATGGAATACTTTATTTAGTTACCGAAACGACGCGTGGCAACGTTTAACTCGATTTGAGATTATTGAACGTCTGACGAACCGTGGTCCTTCTGAGAATCCTCTAAGAAAAGATTAACTTAGTTTGAAATATAATTATTTCCATCTGAAGGGTCGTTTATAAATAGAACGATACAAACTATTACAAGAATAACTTTTGAGGCTGATCATTTATTAATAAATTCCGTTTATTATTTTATATTCTTTTTCATTTATGTGAATAAAAATCATGGTGTTTATATTCTACTAGTGGCCCGCCCTCGCTTTGCTTCGGTGTAGAGCTGTAGTGTAGACTATAGTTTTTGTTCAAAGGCTTGTATTATATACACAATGACTTCCTTCATAATAAACCTTCCATTCCAAGTAAAAAAATGTAGTGTAATTTAGGACCCGTTGCACCGAATGCACCATCAACATTACTTTGCTGTTCCGATCTGAAAAAATCTTTTTGTATTGGATAGTGCATTTATTGAGGAAGGCTTTAGGCTATACAACATCAAGCTAGGATCAGCGGAGCATCGATGAAAAGTGTTGCAAAAACGGGTAAAAATATTCCATTTATGAGCTTTCGTTGCGTGCGCTGGGTAAACGGTTAATGTTACATAAAAATCATGTATTACGGAATGGTTCCCCTTTAAAAGGTCTATAAAAAATTCTGCGACAGCATATGTCCATCTTTTTAGTTTGATTGACTATAATCTTTTTCCTCAAATTAAAGCGAGTGTAACCGCAGGGGCCCTCTAGTTGTGACATAACTGTGGTAGTGAGACATATGGTATCGCGGACTTTTTTGTAGATATTGTCCTCTATAAAACTTTAGTACATTACTGTGCTCTACTGTCTATGACTTCCGCAGCGTAGGCGATATAAGGTTTTTTTTTGGTATTTCTTACATATGTTGGGTTACATTATCGAAGTTTTCATACGGAACCCTAACTGTTTTGAAAATACTCTATAGCCTATAGTTCATCACGTCATAATGAAAAATTCTAAACGTGAAAGAGTTTTAGAATCGCTCTGTAGTTTCGGAGCCTATTCAATACAAACAAACAAACAATAAAATCCTTGCTCTTTATAATATTAGCATAGAAGATTATCTTGCTTGGTTCCAAGACAACTTTTTACAAAGAAATCCTGGATTGAAATATAAAAGTTACCATTTGTTACATCCGCTACATAAGTCCTAAGGTAAATGCTGGTTATTCTTTGCTTTTAAATTTTAATTTTAGCGTTATCAAGGTTAGTATTATTATCAACTATCTTTTTTATGACTTCGCTTGCATTATATTTGATTTTGAGTGACTGAATGAATATCAAACTCAGTATATAAACTTCTTATTTGGTTGATTTTTAAAAAACCCTGAAACAGGTCTTTGTTTATTTAGTAAGCGGATTAACCTCACGATTTTGGTGCACCATATAAACTTTGAACCCCCGTTTTACCCATTTAAGGGGTGAATTTTGGAAATCATTTCTATGCGCACACCTACATCGTAATAGCTATAATCCGTTCAGTGGGTTCAGCTGTGCATTGAAAGATCAGTCAGTCAGTAACGGTTGCTTTCTGCCTGAGTCCATATTTACACACAATATTATAATGTTTAATTAGCATCGTGGATGCGTATACTTAATATGACTAATTTAAAACCAACATTGTAAGTTCAAAAATCTAATTTTACATAAATATATGATGAATATACGTATAAGCAACTGATTGAGAGAGATATTTTTCTATAAAATGAATTAAAAAGGTGACGACTTATAAAGTTATACATAAGCAACTTTATGGCTCAATTACACTTAGTCGTTGGACCGTTTTCGGGTGCACGAAAGTCATTACTCGAATTCGGGCACCCGAAAAAATATTTACACTGGAATACGGGCTGTTAGACGGTGTCGGGTAACTTAGTTTACACATACAATTTACACTTAGTCGTTTGTCTGAATTTCATTGGCACTCGTATTCGGGCTAACAATCAAGTGTTATCGCGCCATTAGGTCCAGTACAACGAGGATTCGCATAGTATATATACTTGCTATAGGAATATCCCCTCTACTGCTACATATTAAAGATTTTTTCCTCACTGACGCCAACGTGACCCGTGACCCTGTAAAACTTAAGGAAAATGCAACCGAAAACGTAAACCCGAAAAGTTTGAAAGTCATTCCTTAAGAACGGGGTGGTATAAAGAAGCAACTAGTCGACGCGGGGTCCACCTAACGATTTATTACAACAAAGAATCACATGAATTTTCCATACTTGGTCGTTGTAATTTATCCGAAGGGAATGTTCTGTGCGGAGTCACAAAGGGTTGGACAAATCACATTACGGCAAGCGTGAATTGTAAATTGGACATTACTCGTTACCCGAGCCTGGGGTTACACCTAACAACGGCGAGTGCTTTGATGGATGGCCGGAAACTTTACAGAGATAGATACCTACCACAGCTAAATCCTTTTTTTTTGCCACATTTTTCATGTGATTTCGGTTGATGGGTTAAATATTTACAGTCCATACATTAAAATACACAAAAAGATCGGAATATTTTTAACCTACCTATTTCAACCCGTTGAAGAAGGTTCATGTGACGGTACGCACTTCTCACATAGAATGAACGAAACAATTTATGGAGGTTGTTAGGAACAAATTCTAGAGGTTTCCTTCGTGGTTTCCTTTTGTTATATATTTTTTTTTCTTGAAGAAAACTTTTACTTTTCTCTGTAGTTATTGTCTATGATTATTAACGTTGCATTTAATCTCTGAATAAAACTTGTTACTCTCTTACTTGTCCGTTATCTTATTATACGGACAAAACAAAGAGTTGTGTTTATTTGTCATAAATTTTTGATGTTGCGGTTTAATATTTTGTTTATTTGATAGCAATCTATTCGGCAGGGCAGATGTTGTCAAAAATACACTACGAATATAACTACTGTCAGATAATTGTATCTAACAATCATGTCGTTATCCATAGAATCTACTGAAATTGCTTGCGAGCGAATGCATGAAACCGGCACATTCCAAAAAACGACATCAGGATTTCCTACTATTTCTGTTTTCCCATTCCCTCCTGTCACACGGTCAGGCAGGGGTTGTTATGATACTCTCTTTACTGGATCCCGTTTCATCGTCCGTTTATTTTCCGCCCAATCAGACCAATACCGGGTAATTGGCACCCAACGGGGCTCTAACGAGAGCGATTGTTCGCTGGCACCGCGAATCAACTATAGGTTCTATGTTCGTGTTTGTACATTAATATGTTTCAAGCCAATAATAGGCGGAATGACGTGTTGATTTGCTAGTGTTGGTGGAATTAACTTGTTAAATAGTAGAGGTCGCTTCATCGCGTCTGTTGCGGTTGGTAATTACTCGAATTAGCTCAGTTTATTGACAAAATATTTATAGTTGTACATTTAACAAGTTAGTGGGCACATATCTGCTATCTGTTTCGAAAACCAGCAAATGCTTTAATACATTTCTTTCGATATTCAAGAGAGACATATTTTTAATGTCACAATATAATTTATTTTTCTCTTACGCTCTTACTGGTCGACTGGTAGAGAATGCCTTATGGCATTACGTCCGCCATTTGCTGTATTAAAGTATAAATAAATAAATATACTCATCAAAACGCCTTAGTAACGTATTGTACAGTTTGAACTTTTAAAGAGTTTTTACTATTGTATTTTATTTATACTTTACTATTATAAACACGATCGAAAAGATTATATTTTTAAAATCAACCAACTATATTTTCGAGTGCAGATAAAATTATATAGCTATTTATTTTCTGAGTTTTTTTTTAATATCAATTTATAAAACATACAGTTTCTGCGTCTTACATAGTTTTTTTTTGTGTGTATTTCATAAAGGGCAGGGTTTAATCGATTACGCACTCCCAGTACAGTTTTGAAGAATTTATATGACATGTTGTACTGAAACAAACATAATCATGTTCTTGTTTTTCTTTTTTCTGTTCGAATTTTACCAGTTTTTTTTTAAACGAACCAGTCACAATTCTAATACTAAATCAAAAAGTACGGTTGCTTCTTAAATTTGAAATAAATTTATTAATCAGCCAACATATTTTCTGAATTGCAAAAACAATTGGTCGTTGAAAAAACGTAGTTTCTTTGTTATTATTATGTATCACGAGCATCCAGAAAACAGTTACTGCGGTTTCATTTCCGTATAATATATGTGGAGGTGTATTTTTGTCGTTTCGCGAACATTATTGGTAATATTCTGAAATGAGTGTTATTTGTTCCATGGCTGCACGCGGGGTGGAACCAATATTTGATATCGGCCCCGCATGGCGTTCATTCATTCCCAATTTTGTTTTGATGACTAACGTAATGATATTGTGTCTACGTGCCCCGACGACCAACGAGATTTGTTAGGATGGCTCGATAGTATTTACTACTCGAGGTTTTTATGTAGAAACACTACCTATAAGAAGAATGTATACTGAAGAGTTAGATCTGTCCAAGGAAGTTATATACCTAACGGTTAGACAGACAGAGACATAGATTGGTTATGTCTTCGGCTCTACACAACGACACTGTGTTATGAATAGACAATATACTAAAAAAGTTTCTATTATTTACCGGAAGTGGAAAAGCATTTTTTCCCTACGGTTTGATAAGCGTGACAGGTTAAACTTCTACCCCCTTATTAATAAAAAAGGAATAAGCTTAGACTAGTTACGCCGTGTTTTATTCATGCATGCAAGGAACAGAGACAAAAATGGAGTAACTAATCCAAGCTTATACTTTAATGTAACGTTTATTAAAAAGAGGGCTAAAGAATGATATTATTAATACTAAAATATAATACACCCGGATATAAAATAAATGACAGTATGTGCATAACTTCCCGCAGTGTATTTTATGGGCAACCTCCGTAACTTAAGTACGGTCATAGCATCGTCATCATCGTTGTAATCGGGCTACAATTTCCGATCGAGAAAATCTGGAAATTTTCAAATATTCTTTTACTTAAAATTGCGTGTTTTCAATAGCAAAACACACCAAAGCTATATTTTTAAATAGAATACTACACATCTTACTTCTAAATAAAAATAACTTTTATATTTTAACCAAAACTGAACTCACCGAACTTATATAATAACAACAAAATAAAAACAAAAAACAGGAACGCAAACACAAAAGGCGGCCTTATTGCTAATGTTCCAATCTCAACCAGGCAACATTTAGCTAAATGAAACCATACCATAAGATTATAAAAATAAATAAATAAACTTTTGAATATAAGAATATAAAATGTAGTAAGTATATAAAAAAGCTATAATATAAAATACGATACAAAGTAATGAACAGACAAAAAGACCAGGCAGAATCCAGCTTGCGGAAATATTCCTTAAGTTTAATAGCAAAGGAGTCCCTCGTCTGTGCACATTTAATATCCAAAGGTAAAGAGTTACACAATTTTACAGCTCTTACATACAATGACTTGGCTACAAAATCAGTGAAGTGGGGTGGGATATCTAAGGATAGGTTATGAGAAGACCAAAGATCACGGACAGGATTAAAAGACTGAAAAGTGAAACGCTCCACAAATTAGAGAGGCTTGTGTGGATGAAAGAGAATAGAATAAAGGAGTGATTGGATGTGACAGTCTCTTCTACTAGAAATGGGTAGCCATTGAAGTTGGGATACTACCTGGTTGGGAACTATAATGAGAGATATGGTCGTACTTACGCAGACCGATAATTAATTGAATACATAAGTTCTGCAGACGCTCGAGTTTATTAAGGAGAACAACACTGAGGTTAGATTAAAACGCATCGGCATAGTCAAGCAACGGGAGAAGAAGTGCAAGAGAAATTGTAGTCTTGGTCGGCAACAGGTTTTTCAACAAGCCATACGCTCCAAATTCACCAACATGGTGGCCCCAAGACAAGTTATTATCAAACAACACAACAAAAAAATTTACAGTCTCCTGAAATGGTATGTGGACGCCGTTTAACAACATCGGTGGCAGAGCGCTTTTGTTAATTCTAGCATTATACCAATGGCTTTCCATAATTACAGCCTGAGTTTTGCACGGGTTAACCAACAAATCGTGGCGCCGACTTCAATCAGATATGTGTTTCAGATCATTGTTGGTAACTGCGATGGCTGTAGGTAGTTTATCTATAGAAGTTTGAGTATATATTTGGATATCACCTGCATACATATGATAGGAAGAAGGGAGAGGAAGAATTATTGAATTTATGAAAATAGAGAAGAGGAGACAGAACGCCGCTCAATGGTTTTCCCGAATATTTTAACTTGACCGGGGAGCACCAGATACCGCACTCTAGCTTTACTGGGACTCGAAGCGTAAAAATCGGAAAACCGTGCTCAATTATTTATAAAAGAATCACACGCATGTGTGGTTCAGTTAACGTTACAGACAAAATAAAAGTAACAAGCTTCGTTCCAAATGAATGGTTTTGTTGACAAATATAAAAAAAAACGTTTGACATATTCAAGATGTTCACTAAATGTATTGAACACCGTCGACTAAGCTACAAGGTGTTCTATAGTGTATTTAGTGGTTTTAAGTCATGGAAGTTATGCAAATTTCATAATGGCCGGTCAAAGGATGGGTGACCAAAACTGTACTACATAAGTACCGTAAGTGAGGGTTACTTTAGCTCGGGCGGGTAACTTTGTCCCAAATCAGAAAAAATATTAAACTTGCCGCCCCATCAGTATCTCTTGGGTGACCGTAATAGTTCCAGTTGAAAATCATAGCCATATAGGCGCGTAGTGTGGTGTTGTTTTACCGACATCGTTCCTGTATCAAGTTGTCATTGTAACGCGGGATTTTTTGTAACTGAAATAGTTCGCAAGTTCATGCGCAAACTTTCTCAAAACTGTGGTTTTTCGGTAAGTTTACTATTTTTTCTAAATTAAAAGTTATATTTTTTATTTAACTTAATTATTTTTGGGCAAAAACATCCATTTGTGTATTCAGTATGATAATGGTGATCTGTTATAAGGGTTACTTAACCCGACATGTTCTTCTTTCATTCTGTTCTTAAAATGAGTTTTTTTCATAGAGAAAACTCAACGAGCTAAAGTAACCCTCTTTAAGGCCAACTTTGGCCCAAAATTAAAAAAATATATATTAACCCTTAAATATTATTTTTTCCTATTTTCGTATGATAACTTTGTAACTTATACTTTAAAGTAAACAATGGAAAGATATAAACGTGACATATTCATTACAATGAGAAGCTACAATTTTATTTGAAAAAAAAGTGCACATTTTAGGTCAAAGTAACCCGCAGTTACTCGGTACTTCTTTTTGTTGCACTATTGTGTCCTATTTTTCATCAAATTTTGAACTACTTTAGATCTTGTTTGGCCCCTCGGCATCTTGTTTGGATCTTGTGACCTAGCACGAACCAATATCGAATTCGAATAGTTGATTTCGATCTTGATACGTAAAATGTTTGACGACCTCCGTGGCCGAGTGGTTTATACGCTGGGTTTCATGGTGACGCCGACTCGAGAGGTCCCGGGTTCGAATCCCGGTGGGGGCAAATGTTTGTGTGATGAATACGAGCATTTTTACTCCAGTCATGGATATTGAATATGTATTTCTGTATAAATATTATATATGTATTCTATCCGTTACCTTAGTATCCCATAACACAAGCCTTACAGTGCTTACTTTGGGGCTAGGCTAATTGGCGAGTGTAAAAAAAAACAAAAAAAGTCAAGTAGTTTTGTATGGATTTTTTTAATTCTCGTTACTTACATTTTAGCGCTCTTCAAATTTCTATTCCATTATTGAGCGTTCGGTTATTTCATTGTTAAATTTTTAAAATTTAAAAATTCTATTCCATTATTTAATAGTAGCTTAAAAGTTATTGACGCTATATTAGATATATTATGCGTGTTCACATAAAAATACTTTCAAAAGGAACAGTACTGCAATTTCAGTGGTCGGTTAGGTGGAACAATGAAATTTAGCTCGGCTATTAAATTCAGACGCGCATCGGTTTTTACACTGCATGATCTCGATTCTGGTAATAAAAAATTGAAGCATTTTATATTTTAGCTAAAGGCACTATTAACATTTTATCAAGTTACAAGGGAGGGAGGAGGGAGAGTTAGGTGGAAATTAAGGCATCTTGCTCTCCAAGTGAGTTCATTGATTCTTAAGATTTTTTAAAGCACAACATTATATTGTTAAAATTGCATCAATTTAATGGTCAAACTTTATAACTAGCATAATGTATGATTTAATATACATTAATTATATATTATGCAAGTTATAAAGCTTAGTTTTTTTAAATGTACATATTACAGTTTTCCATTTACCTAAAACTCATCAATGTATTCAATCCTAAATAAATATGTGCTCGTGGAAATGGTCATGCAGAATGTACCTGTATACATGAAGTACGTACAAAACAATATGTTTTATATGTAAATGTTCATTGAAATACACATTTCATTTGATTGGTGTAAACAAAACACAGTAGTAAAAATTCCACGCGTTCCAAGCATCAGACGGGACTTGAACCCGTGCTGGGCTATCAGAGCGGCAGGTGCGGATTTGAATCCCGTCTGCTGACTGGACCGAGTGGCATTTTTTCTAGTAAAATTTTCTTTAGGTTTATAAATTTAGCAGTCAAATGTTAAAAATTAATATAATAAATAATACAATAGTGCCTATGATAACTAGCCCAATCTCTCCGTTTCTTTGTGCTATCAATCTGCATTCAAAAGTATTGACTGACTTTGCTCAATCATTAAAATAATAAAGTATTTTTAAAAGAAAACCACTTTTATGATTCAGTAGCATTTAGAGCAACAAATAAAACTGTATTTGAGCCCACTTGGGTACGGCGCAAAAGCGCTCAGTTTTACACGCCTCGGCTGAAGGAATTGAATTATTCCAGACTATTAAAGCAAGGCAAGCTTTGGCTGAGTACCATTATTAAAATCCTAAGTGTTGGATGCCGTACTAAAGAATTTCATAACTACCTAGAACTTTAGGCTAACTAATGAATGTACTTTTGAAAGGCAGGATTGATCTACATTACAGATCGTGTTTCTTTTCTGTACAAAAAAAACTTATTTTTAAGTTAATAGCTGACATTTTCTGTTTTAAAATTTACTCGACAGATTGTGATGAAAAGAAAACTACTTAGAGTTTCGATTTTTAATACATGTCTCAAATATAGAATCAAGAACCTATACTTATTAATTTTACAAAGAACAACTTATTTTTTAAAACTTCAAAGTTTTTTGTTTGACTAGCGAGTCATTTGCACTTATATTTCAGGAACAAGACATATATTTATAAAAATTGTTTTGGTATTATATTCACGACAATATGGGTACATATCAACAATTTAAGCATCATTTATATGTGAAGCCGGGCGCAGTTTGCCGTGCAAAGAGGCGTAGTTTCACAAGCCGCCTAACCGGAACAATTGAATTAAGCACAGTTAGTACATTCGTCCGAATGACTGTTTTAATGTCTACAGATAAATATATGACTGGAAACCTTAACGTATAAACGTACAAGTTAAACATTAAAAGAATGATATTATATTGTGATGTAACGGTAAAAACAAAAGTGTGCTTAACCATGCTTAATTGATACATAAAATATACAATCATACTTTGTTTTATTTCTTTATTTTCAGCAATAATTGAAATATCAGTTAAGGTACTTGCTCCCAAGGTTCCTAGGAAAGCCCACTTTCAAAATTTCATTCTTTTTCGCGCTAATGTTCGGAAAGTTTCATTGACAAAACTGCAGGTTCATATCAAAGGAAGAAAGTTGCCGTTATTGCAGTGGTTTTCTTTACAGTTTATCAGTGACGTTGCAAGTGGCTTACGATTTGTATCCTCAAGTTTGCAGTTTATTAGTCATTCTTCAGCAAAACAATTTGTTTTTGTTTCTTATTACAAATTTACCTGCATTTGTGGGCTCTCCTGAGTATTTCTTGTTAATTTATATAAATTAAAAGGCCCACTGGCCTTTATAAGGATTTTTTCCCAAGACAGAATATCAGTTTCATTAGTTCTAGTAGACACTAGAACTTATTTTTAGATAGATACATCTCTACTTTCTTCTAATTAAGAACTTTATGTTAAAAATAAATGTTCTCACGCCTTCAGTATATTCAATCGAATTAGTAAATATACCTATTAAGGAAAAATATGTTGCAGTATGTGAATTTTTCGATTGTTGTTACCAAAGATTGTTAGATAATCATTAGAAAAATGCTCTTATTTGATCCTAAGATGGCACATCGTACAATTATTACCAAAAACATTATAACAGGCAGATTGCCTAAGGATATCTTATGTTAAGTGAAATTTACATACATATATACATATTTTATTACTTTGATAAAAGCTATAGATTACGTTTCTTATGACGGGCCATGATAAGTACCCGTGTTCCTAAAAAGGCCCACTGTAGAGGTATGTATTTGAAAATCCATTTGTTTTTGTACAATACTATTTTAGTGACTTCTCAGAACAAAATAAAAAAACCTTTCATGTAAACACTGAGGTAAGCTAGGTACTGAAATTTCTGTGTTAACTTTTCAAATTCTCTTTGTGATATCGATGAACCGCACTGTTCTTAACACCCTTTGTGCATTAAGCATCGGGTAGGGATGTACCCTTGCTGCCATGAGCCCGGCGAGAGCGTCTCTACCGCTTCCAGCGCTCCAAATGACGATATCAAATCCAACACTGTTTCAATGGACTGTACCGATTTTGTATTTTTCAACCGACTTTTGTTATGATTTGATCAAGAACTTCGGAGATGTGGAACGGCACTCTTCGTAGGGTCATAGCCGAACAGTTTAGGGGTCAAAGGTGATCGTTGTGTCTCTTTAGGAAATTTAAATTAATTGACTTTTAAATCTATGTTTTCTAATTAAATTCAATCCAAAATTTCTTTATTCAAATTGGAAGCATAATATAACTATTTTGAATCGTACATATTTTATATTGATCAAACATATAAATACAAATAAGTACCTACCCATTACAGATCTTGTTGATACCATCAACCGGCTATTATAGCATCAAAGTACCTTCACGCAACAGTATGTATATTAAGAAGAAGTTATGATAAGTTTCCCCGTTTGATATTCTCAATTCACCCTAATAGATGAATCGTGAAGTTTGCATGCGTGATGGGTTGGTATTGAACGCTTGTTCATAATAGTTCGTATAGCCTCGTATAGCTTTGTACTGTCATTATAATATCTCTGATATGCTGATGCGCTCGCACAACTTAGATGGCGTACGTATCTCACTGTAGTAATATGCAAATAACCCAATCCCGAATACGAAACATTGGGGTGTAATTGCTGAAATCGAAACTATATGCAAAGACTGTCGTCGGTGATATTCATGTTGAGTATATTTTAGCTATATTCTGAAGGCGCAATATAAGATATCTGTATTACTGTACAATAAGACTTCTCTCTACATGCTAAAGGGCATGAGCAAAAAGAATTAAACCTTCTTGGTTGCTCCCAGTACCTACTCTTATGCTTAATTTAGATAGCAATATTTGATAAATGAGTTAATGAAATCAAATATTTTTGATAACTTTTTTTATACTAGCGACCCGCCCCGGCTTCGCACGGGTGCAATGCGAAGCGTCTTCGACGCGCTTTTTATTGGCACGTGCCGGTCCCCAGGCCGCAATCGTTATGTCCCTGCATTTTAAATCTGTAATATCTTCGAAAATATTTATTTAAATTACATGCTGTTAAGGGCACAATATATTTGAGGTACTTATTAAGATAATGATTAATGCTGTATTGCTTAAAATCGCTTCGTAAATAAGCCATTATTTATCGTAAACAGTAAAGGATAAAAAATGGTTATTGTGGGTTATCTCTAAGATATAGACATACCATCGCGGACTTTTTTGTAGAACTTTTTAAGGTGCACAATACTATAGTACAGTTTTTTGATCTATCTCGTAGTGTTCAGCCAGCATTTGCAATGTAAGCGCAAAAAATGTGTCAATTTATCTCAATTTAAAAATCTCTAAAATAATCAGTGTTTTTCTACTATATTATTTATTTATTTATTTTTAACTTTATTGGCCAAAATACAAAATAATGGTACATGAGGCGGACTTCACACTAGTAGCATTCTGTCCCAGGCAACATTAAAAGAAAAACGCGAAGGGTGGTAATATGCATGTATTGTACAATTATAACACTTCCACTTTAATCACTCTATTTAAAAACCGCATTAAAATCCGTTGCGTAGTTTTAAAGATCTACGCATACATATTACCAGACAGACAGCAGGAAGCGACTTTGTTTTATTCTATGTAGTCATTTTGATATTATTATATAACATCGACATTCTGATCAAACGAAATTACCCAAGTAAAGTTCGATTTGAATTATCATGTTATCGCCGAAAAGATTTATTTTTCTTTACTTTGTAGTACCCTCTATATTTTATCCTTCTTGGATCTTATTTTCGGATTTGTAATATTACCAAACAACATAACCATAATATTGCCAATATATTAGTGAGATTGTCATGTTATTTGGTGCATTTAATACCTTGGTCCTTCGAGCGAAAAGTGATACATATCAATATCACAAACATATTTACGATAAATCAGGCACTTATTCGGACTTTACTCTGGCGAAGTTATCTTGCCACAACTTAATGGACACAATATGAATTATTTAACAATAAAATAGGATATGTGTCAGAGCGAGTTTGTAATAAAAGCATAGGGAGCAGAAAACTGTAACAAGCAGAGACTAGACATGAAAATTTTATTGCCCTCCTTTACTGCTGCGTCGCTATTCCACGATGAAGAATAAATAAAAAATAATAATATTCTTGGTAATCTCAGCAAATATAGTTGAAAAACACGACTTTGCTTTTGGCACTTGATTGAGGATACAATCATTTATTTAAGTAGTTGAGAAATATACTCTTCCAGAAAAAAACACTTATAATAAAGTATTTGTTTTGAAATTCAGAAAGTTATGAAGTTTGTTTTTGTTTTCGTTAAAGTCATTGTAAACAATTTTAATAATAATACATAGTAATTTAATGTTATGCATAATGACTAAGCTGTGTAGATGAATTTGGCAAATTAATACATAACTTAAGCTAACAATTCATAAAATATTATCTGTAAGAAAGAATGGAGACAGGAGCACATACTAATCAGAATTCCTTCCTTATATTATCACATAGATAAATTCTGTTTTTTTTATTATGTCTAAGTTAGGTAGATATCTTTTATTCTTAATGCCTAGGTTTCAAAATAATATCAAAATTATTCACTAACTCTAACAAATAATTATGTAAACTGAGAAACAAGTGGGATCGTGTGTTATGTTTAAGTAACTCAATATTGTGTAAAATAATGGCGTATGTCTTGTCATGTCAGTTGTTATAATTATAACCTCCATTAAAACTTCAGCATTTGTTACAGTACATACCTACAGATCTAACTTTTTTAATAACTTTCCCAAAGTTATTATTACTTAGAGTAAACTATTCGACTCTGATTAATTATACCAGCGCAGTACTATTTAGCATATTTATTGGATGGTAAATTTGTAATCAAAATGATAATTATGCAGTTATTTTACACAGTTTATTTCATCAGTTTCGTTTCTATAGCCTGCACATTGTGTCGTATTGTATGGTAATGACCTAGTAAACCATTTTGTCTTTGTATTTACCACCAATCTCGTGGTGTCACGAATCAGGTTTTTTTTGTACATTTCAATTGCTGAGGTTTTTTCGTTTTTGTAACAATGGCTCTACCGAAAAGTAACACGATTAATTTTATATTTGCACATTTTGGTCTTGGGTTACTTAATTACTCTATACAGACTCTGCTGAAAATAGACAATCGCAAGTTATTCAAAATTGACAAATATAATAGTTCCAACAAATTTTTACATCCTATATACGATTCTAAATATTGCGCTGACTAAATAAATTGGAAATAGGGCAGAGGAATAGTAACTTGATGTAACTACTCACTACAAAGCTTTGGTAAATACTTCTATAGTTTTAGTATTGCGTTTCATTAAAATTCATAGAAAGAAGCAGGAAAAAACACGATCACTTTTCTTTACAGTTGATTGATCACCAAAATTGACTTGGCATTTGAATATTTTTAGGTTAGCACCCTCTGTATCTTAGTATGCAAGTCACAGTTCCGTCGAAGGCAAACTTGGCACGATTGAAACGGGACGCTGCGCTGCGCTGATTAAATGCAGTCTTTTATCTGATAAGCAGCACAGCCGTACGGACGCGTTACAATTATATTTCCCCACAATATAAAGAATTTTGCCCAAATCAGCTTGCCCAGGCAACAGAATTATCGTAATGTAGGTAGTTTACGGAAAAATAAGTAAAAAATTATTGAACTGTCCAGTCGTGTATTTTTTTTACTTTTTACTATAGCATTCTCAAAAATAATTCATACTTAAATGATACCTGAAAACAATAAACTTCATTTTTGGGAAATCATATAAAACAAGGTAAGTACTTTTTTTCAATCTTTAAGCTTCTTTTAGTAAACAAAATTTCTTCACTTTCGGCTTAACGGGATGACAGGTTTTGTTATTATAGCTGAGTTCAAATAATATTAATTAATTGAAAATAAATGCAACTTTTCTATTGAATCAAAGAGTTTTATTTATGACAAGCTTCCGCCCGCGGCTTCGTCCGTTTCATAGTTAGTGTTTTGCGAATTCCACGGGAACAATATTTTTCCGTAATAGGAGGTATCCTTTGTTGTGATTTTACTTCCTACTTATATTATAAATGGCGACTAGGATTGAGACTTTTTATCCCAAAAAAAATATAGTTTCTGTGTGATTGTTAAAAAAATTAAGTTAAGGCGGGCAAAGTCGCGGGCGGCTGCTAGAAGCCATATATATACCTAGTCCAGCCATTTAAGTTCTGTTACTAATGTAAATGCATTTTTAATGAAGTAATGAAATTATTAAAATTTGTTACCTACATATTTATTAAAGTCTCAGCAAAAAATAAAAAAAATATCCTATTCGAAATGGCCAAAAAAGCCTTTAATCTGTTTGACCACGAATCTATGGATTTAAGCACTGTTTCCAAGGGAAATTCCGCAACTGATTGCTGCAAAGATTTTTTAAGAGACTCAATGTCGCCGTGTCGTTTAGAGCAGGCCATGTCCTCTAAAACTGACCATAATTTGAAGTCTAAAGGGTTGAAGTCTGGGCTAGGTGAGGGCCAGTCTTCAGCGCTTATAAAGTCCAGAACGTTGGTTTCAAGCCAGGCATGGGTAGTTCGTGCCTTGTGACCAGGTGCAAAATCCTGCTGGAAAGTCCACGGTATATTTTTTTTAAAGTGCATTGCTGAGATATTTCACAACATGATCCAAGATTGTATCTTGATACACTTTGGCTGAAGTTTTCACTCCTTTTTCACAATAATGTAGTTTTGTGACTCCTTGATAAACCACACCCCACCAAATCATCACTGACGCAGGATGATGAGCACGTTGTACCTTTCTGACCCCATGAGCATCTTCTTTAGAACTGTGAGTGTACATTTTATCATTTTACTTACTGTGGTGATTTTCAATCGTGAAATTTTTTTCATCGCTAACGAGGATATTTCTGTGCTTTTCACCTGCGTATCGCGACAGAAGGCGTTCTCTTTAATTGTAAAGATTGATTTAGGGCATGTCTTGTATATCGATGATAAGCACCGAGCTTCAGTCCTAGCGGGAATCTTCATTACTCGCGATAAGATTTTTTGCTTCCTAATGGGGTTTCGAAGAAATCTGGCTTAAAAAGCATTAACAGCCTTCTTAGTTCTAACAGCACGCAGCCGCTCCGATCTTTTCTGGTCTTCGATAGACGAAGTCTTGTTGTATCTATTGACAGTACGATATACGAACATACGGCTGACACCAAGCTTTTGAAGTGTCTGAAATATGACCGACGGCTCCATACCCACTTTGTGCAAGGCAATCACTATAATCCTATTTTCTTTAACACCCCATTCCATATTGTAATCACTTTAATTTCAAAAAGGCGAATGTTTGTGAGTGTGTAAGTGTGTATGTTCGTTACTTCTACACATCTAAACGAATTGAGCGATTTTAATAAAATTTGGTATGGAGTTAGCTGACACTCTGGATTAACACATAGGCTACTTTTTACTGTGGGAAAATATCTCTAATAAACCGCGGGTATCACCGCGGGGCACAGCTAGTTTGATATACGTGTTCCAAATTCAAAATAATTAAAAGTCGATATATATATACATATATATAGCAAAAGTTATTAAAGTACACGTAAGAAATTTAAAAAATTAACCTTGTACTGAGATAAAAAAATTAGTTATTAATTTTGTGCCATCATTTTCTTTTTAGAAAACATCGTACCGCTCAATTTGTGTCATGCCATCTCCAGTAACGAAATTATCTGGACGTCCATTGATTTCCTAAAGCTTTACAGTAAAACAACGTAGCATGTTGACCGGATAGGAAATTAGTTTTATTTTCTCATTTTGCTTCGGAAGTTTGATGATAATAATATAAGATTTTTAATTTCTAGAATTTTATATTTAGAATGTAGTAGCAGACAAAACAATAATAAAACGATGTATGTGTACTTTTTACTCACTGATAAAAAAATCCAAGAATTAATGACATTAATAAGGACCTCTGTCAAACCCAGGACTATAGGGGAATGTATTTTAAAAATAAAACACACATAAGCTTGAACTATGGAAACTAAAGAACATACTTTGTTTTTTTAAAAGATTTGAGTGCGTTTGACCTCAATCGAAGCTGATGTTAAGCAACGATGTGGTCTAAGCTGGAGCACGCAAACTCAAATAATGCCAGTCTTGCCTTGAAATATAAAAAGTTTTGGGGAATGCAGACGCAGGAAGGGAGTTCATACCTATCCTATATCAGTATGTACAGTACCCTTAGCACGAACCATTATCTGACTGCGATCAAAGTATCCTACTTTTGGATAACCGACCTCCTTGTATATTATAAATACGAATTAGTTTTTGATAGTTTTTACTTTTGGTTTCTGACTTGTGAGTGACTTTGCCTTGTAAATACGTTCATATAGGTACATTGTTTACCTCAAATGTGAATTTTATTTATTTTTCGTCAATCCCTAATCACATATAAATCTTTCGTACGGCTGAGATGATGATGATGATGATGATGATGATGAATCCCTGATCTCCCTCACGTCCGCAATACTACTAATATGATAAATTTGAAAGTTTATATATTTATTACTCAATCATGACTACGAAAATCTATTGAACTGATTTGAATGAAATATGGTACGCATATAGTTTATACCGCGGATTGACGAAACCTGGATTGAGATAAAGGATACTTTTTATCCTGGAAAAATGAAAGGTTCCTGTGGTATTCTATGAAAAACTAATTTAAAGCGGACGAAGTCGCTAAGGGAGCCCCTAGTAAAGTATATTTATTTAATGGTAAGCGCCGATATATATATAGGGGAAACATGCAAGTGTATACTTGACTCACACTACAAACAAAACCAACATGACAATATTTTTGGTATTTAAACTGTTTTTTTATCTAGTGTATTGAAAAATTGTATCTATATCTTTATTTTTTCCGATGTCCATTTCTCAATTGTTAAAGCTACTTGCTCAAATTTAACTAGTATATTTTTTAAGTAAATAATTTCTTACTTACCTGGAACAACACAACAACATATTTTAACCGCATAATTTACTCAGAACAAAGTATGGTAAACCTAACCACCGATCCATTCTTTGCGGCTGAATTGCAGCACCAAATCGAGTAGGCCAACGTCGGCAGGTCAGACGCAGCCTTTGTCGTGTCATCAGCGTTCAAATTGGCAGTTTAGTTTACCGGCTAGCTGTGGCTGCGGGCGACAAAACTGGGCGCGGTTGGCGGAGCTCGTTAGAACCCTCGTACAGGCGCCGTAACGAAGGAATAAAAAAATGACCTTTGCTGTAGGTATCTTAGTAAAAATAATGACTGGTAGCAAACGCAAACAACTTTTCATTTTTGTAGTTAAAGTAGCCAATAAATTATGGAAGTATTATTATGTCCTCGAGGTTATAATATGAAGCTAACATCTCAAAATCTCCGTTGATGCTTAAACACTGAGTCAGTTGAACAAAACTGTGACTTGCCTGCCAAAACAGTTTTGAATAAAATGATGTTCAATACTTGTAAAGGTATTTGACATTGTGGGTTACCTGCAATATGAAGAAATGGCGCTGCCTTGCAGCTTAAGAAAGGCTAGAAAGAATACGACACGGCCATCAGGGCCGCGGTAGCATAATGGTCAGTGCATTCGCCCGGATAGCGAAGGGTGCGGGTTCGAGTCCAGTCTGCTGCCTGGTCGGAGTACAAGTTTTTCTAGTAATATTTTCTTTCGATTTAAACATCGTGCAGTTACATGATTAAAAAATTATAAAATGATGTTCACTCTTAGTGTTATCATAAAAAGCACACATGAAAATTTTAAACAAGCCGAAGTTTTGCCAGCAAAAAGAGGTTTTACGCAACCGCTACGCTAGTGCTAGTTTTTTTAAACACAGTAATTTTTTTCAAACCGTTTTTGAAATCCATATTTAATTTTAGCGTACGTTTCATGCATAACAAACGCGGCTAAACCAGCTCCTATTTTCCAACGTACAAGTTAATACACATTGACACTATCGCCCGTTATTCTGACACGTAATCCGTTTACGCCCTGTTAATTGAATTGTAGCAGTGAACCGTACATTCGAATAGTGAACTGGATACTCTAAAATGTTTGTGACATTGCGTAATGTGTGTTAACTATGTTTGGGAGGAATTCAAATTGAATTAAAAGGGGCCATAGACGGACTACTCGAGCTATAAGCCAGTGATCAAAATACACGGACTACTCGAGCAGTCAGTGTCAACAGCTTGAAGCTGCCATTTCACGGAGCTGTCAATCTCCTGAGAAGTTGTCGCAACTGCTCGAGCGGTCCGTGTATGTGTGTACATAGAAGACTGTAATTCACTATGCAGTTGTAGCTTTTTTTTTTTTTTTTTTTTGGTTTGCAAAACCGAAATGTGAAAATGACAAAATAATTACATACAGTGTATCATAACAGTATCACAAATCTTATAAATGCAAACACAGCATGCACTTTATAATTAATGTTAGAATTCTTTATAATATTTTATGTACACAATACTGCCCTTACATCTACATTTGCAACAATTTTCTTAGCTTTTTTTTCATTACCGCAATAGAGTCGCCAAAAATGTCAACACTATGTCTAACTGCATTACAAGCAGACAACATCCGATAGATTGGCGAATGCTGACCAAGATTTGTCCGGCATGAAGGAAGTTGGAAAGTTTTTCTATTTTGCAAGCGGCTGTATATAATATATAATATTACACGTAGGACAGGTGGCCAGTCCACACTTGTCTGTGCCACCCGCTCGCGCTTTCTCAATAAATTGCACGCACGATGGAGTTATTCCCGAAAAGCGGGATTGAGCCTGTCCCGCGCGGGACATTTAATTTTGATTTAAAAATCGGGACGTCCCGCCAAAATCGGGACGTCTGGCAACGCTGTCGCGGACCCAGTACGGATAGGTGGGTGCTTAAGCTTATGATTTCACTATCGACCGCCCACGACTTCGTTCGCGTTAACTTTAGTTTTTTGAGAAAGCCATAGCAATATAGAAGTTTATCGGGACAAAAGGTATCCTATGTCTCAATCCAGGTCATATACTATATGGGTACCAAATTTCATCCAAATCCATTTAGTAGTTTTTGCGTGATTGTGTAAAAAAACACAAACAACTTACAGACTTACACATTTATGACATTAGTAGTATACGCAGTCAAATCAAATTAGTATGTTTTTCAAAAGCGGCTATGGCGATTTTGCTCAATTCACAAAATAGCGGCCGAATGCGCTAATCACTGCTATCGAGTTCTTCTTAGCAATGCTATGGAAAAACATATTTTATTTAATGGTGTCATCAGCCTTGTCTGAAGTTCATTCGATTTCATAACTTAGATGGAAAAATGTAAGAAAAGTTTAATTTTTTCATTATAGAAGGTCGTCCCACTGTTCCCTATGGTTGCACCCTCTGTTTCTTTCGTAACGAGATGTAATGTTTACAGAGATGATTTATTTAATATACTCGTATTTCATTATTTTATGTTTTCTGCTGAAATATATAGCTTAATGCCATGACTTAAAGTTTATATTAAAACTTTAGATATTCGGGAGGACACATAGAGTATAAGAACACATGTGAAAATAGGATCATCCGAACATAATTATTTAGAAAAAGCACGTTATTATTTTTGTTTTTTAATTTTTTCATAACCTTAACTAACTTATTTCTTATTGGATTGACTATGAAGACCTAATAATATTAATGTTTATAGTATGGTTTCCATATACTTAAGCAGAATATTATATAGACAAATGGTCGGCGAGCTTCGTGAGAATACTTACCGATACAAACAAAACATCACCGAAACAAATACATATCAAGATTATACAAAGTTTCACGGAGTTGGATTTTGGCTAGATTTCGATAGTCTATTCACTGTCAAGACAGGTCAAGCGATTATCGCGTAATAATAGTCAACACAGGCATTTCTTTTTTCGACTGTGACCATAGAGCAACATGGCGAACGCGATGACTGTGACACATAATTTGAACCAAATGATATTACATTGTTATACTTATTTAATGCTTAAGTCTTTGGACTTATTTATCTCTCTTAGAGCCCAGTATTTTTTCCAAACAGTTGCGATCATAAGATTAATTACTTTCGTCAAAAAAAAACACAATTTAAACATGTCTAGAAAAAGGAAAACATTCAACAGTTGCATATTACCTTGTCTAATCTATGGTTCCGAAACCTGGACCCTCACAAAAGCACAGAGAGAAAAACTTGTTGTAACAGGAGGTACACGCAAAAAGAAAAAGAGCAACGGAGAGGAGTATGACTGGTTATTAGCCTTAAAGAAAATAGGCACAATGATTTAAGATACACCTAAACTCACTGACATATCAGCAAAAATGGAGGAGGTCAGGGCATACTTTACGTGACAAGGTAGGAAAGTGTAGCTGGGAAGCTATAGAATAACTCTTGGGAAGCTACCCAAAAGACGGTAAACGAAATCAAGGAAGACATCACACAAGGTGAGACGACGCTTTAGTAATGACAGCTGGGTTATTAACAGCAAGATTGTTAAAAACAAAAATATTATTTAAATCTAAAGAAGAGTTTACTAGATAAAAATCAACGCGGACCAAGCAGCAGACGGGACTCGAACCCGCACCCTTCGCTATCCGGGCTGACCATTATGCTACCCTGACGGCCGCGTCGAAATGCGCGCAAGGCAGCGCCATCTCTTCGCATCGTAGGTAATCTACAATGTCAAATGAATACCTTTACAGGTATTTATTATTACATTTGAAAGAAGAGATAGCAATTATAGTTATGTTTTTTTTTAAAGCCAGATGTTTAAATCTAGCAGTTAAATGCTTTTGAATGCAGGTGCGAGTCCCGTCTGCTGCCTGGTTCGCGTGGAGTTTTTTCTTGAAAACTTTTCTTTAGATTTGAACATCTATCAGTTAAATACTTAAAAAAAACTTAATAATATTATTGTCAGGATTCAAGAACAAAGTGCCGTGTCATGTTCTTCTTGCAACGTAATTCAGAAGCAAATACTAAAGTTATAATAAGTTATATAATAATAGGCCACTCCAAACATCGCGCCAAGAAGGTACATAAAACATTAGCTATGGGACCAAGCTTAGCGAAATCCTATGTTCTTTGTTAGCATTTGCGTTTAGATACCGAAAAAATAAAAATGTAAAAAATGCAACGCGAAAGGTTAAAGCTATAAAAAGAGGAGCTCGATGGCGCAGGTGGTCAGCGCGTTCGGCTGCGATCGTTGAACCTAAGCAACTTTGGCATTGGTTTGTCATTGGATGGGTGACCAAAAATCTTCTATCTCGAGTTCCTCCGTGCTTCGGAAGGTACGTTAAGCCGTTGGTCCTGGATACATCTGCAGTAGTAAGCACCCGCCAATCCGCACTGGGTCCGCGTGGTGGGTCATAGCCCAATCTCTCTATTCTATCCATAGGGAAGGCCTGAGCCCCAGCAGTGGGCATGTTAATAGGCATAAGCCTATTACCTATCATTTTAAACTTTAAACTTTTCATCATCATCCTCATCAGAAGATGATGATGAAAAGTTTAAAGTGTATAAAGAGAAAATTCTAAAGTAAGTTGTACGCTTAAACTTATCACTAATGTTACAGCACAATATTTTTTATGTTCTATACCTACCACTGATAAATAATGATTTACATACTTCGGCTATAAGTAATTTTCCAGGAGGGTTGTACATTTTACGTTTACATAAAACAATTGGGGAAGGAATTAGAGAGCCTACTTAAATGACCATTATTTTGTTTTTTACTAATTGACGTGAAATATTGCGTCTTTGTATATGAGTGGTATTTTTTTTAATATATTATATTTCACGCCAAACCTTCAAATGCTTGAAATAAAACTGACAACACATAACATTCCTTGTGTTTCTAAATCAACCGACACTTCCATTACTAGTGTTCAGAGTAGGCCCTTAATCTTCAATAAGTAAATAAGGGTGGGGGGAAGTCGCGATCCGTCCGCGTCCGTCCGTCCACTTTAATCTTCGTCGCCGAAATTCACTCGGACGTTATCATTCTTTTTATACGGCGGATGTGTTTACCGTATGAACGAGGCTCGTTTGTTCAGGGTCGGCTCGCGTAAAATTGATTTATGTCATCTACTTGCATAACGTCCGACCTATCGAAGACTAACAGCTGATAACGCGAATATGGATGGAGAGTTTTCTACACCGGCCTTTTTGAACAAGCTCGTCATCAAACAATATATTATTCACATCAACTAATTATGATATCCGTGAAAAAACGATATTTTGAATCTCATGCCCATTAGTGACTTTCAGAAGTCTTTTGTGCGATAATGTAGTTAAGTTAATGTTTTAGGACACTAAAGCCCGTATTACAGAATGACAACTAAGTGTTACTTGAGTAGAGTTAGAAAGGGATGGCACTATGTGCTATATAGCGACATCCCTTTTCTAACTATGCTCAAGACTATATCAATCACTGAGAATCTTTCTATAATACGGGTCTAAGATCACCATTTGCTGTTGGAGAAATAGTAAATGAATTCAGCGAAATAAAAGGATCAGGATACGAAATATTAAAGAAACTGGAGGCGGAATACTCTACCGGCGAAACCAGCACGACAAACAATACTGGATCACATTTATATGAATAAAAATTACATTTCACATTTTCACACATTCGGTTTTAAAACTATAGAATCATCCATGTCTGATCATAAACAGTTATTAATGAAAATTGGGCAGCTGCCGCCACAATATAATGAATAAATATATTATAAAGCAATAGATTACGATAAGTTACTTAGCAGCAGCGCGAAAGCAGACAAAAACAGTACAAATGACTATTCTTATCTAGAGAACTTCATTACAAAACAAGTATATAATAATCAAAAGACAAGTTTAAATACCTCAACCCTCAAAAAATGGATCACATAATAAAAACATTATCAATGCAATTAACATACGGAACAACATTTTTCCACAGACTAAAATCAAGCCGAAAGACGAATATCTACAGAAAAAAATTAGGAGACAACACGACCACGTACTAACACTCTGATCAAGAAACATGAAGAAAAAGAAAACTAATATGTCGCCTTATTTAATAGTAGTAGGATATATCACTCAAAGAATATGGCAGACAGTATATAATGTAGCTTTTAATAAAATTAAGACCAGTGGTACTCCATCAAAGCTCATATCGAAGTCTTGGGGAACTGTAACAGGAGGTAAGGATATTTGTAATTTGTTCAATGACTTTATTTCAATTATTGACTAGCCAAAATCATTCCAAGCCGTCACCATTCGAAGACCGCGAATACTCTTATGTACGACACTAATTACACAAATACTATTATGTTAAACGAGTTTCAGCCGTGTACCGCAACCGAAATATCAAATATAATTGACAATATAGATAGCAATACGATCACTGGGCTGGATAGTATCAGTACGAAAGCAATTAAACGTCTGAAAAATGTAATCGCTGATAGATTAGTAAGCTGCATTAATGTGTGTAGCATGCGCTGCGTTTCCCGATTTACTAAACATCGCAAGGGTCAGCCCTTTTTACAAATCTGGCAGTAAATCTGACCCAACGGCCAGGCCAGTATCAGAACTTCACGTAATTTCATATTTTTTTGAGAGAGTTTTATAAGATCACTTGAATACATACATTACCGAGAAAAAGATACTAATAGATCAACAATACGGTTTCCGCCCTAAGTCTGAACTCTTAATGCTGTTCTTAACTTGATTACAATAGTTACAATTATTATCAATGTTAGTCTGTATAATGTATATTAAAGAAAATGTTTTGACACTGTAAGTCACAAAAAGTAACTCAAAAAATTTAATAATATAGGTATTACGGCTCATCATATGTTCTTGTCATATCTAGAAAATAGATTTCAAATAGTAAAATAGGTAATGGTAATAGTTACCTGTCTCACGTGGCCTATGGAATGCCGCAGGGCTCCGTAAGCGATCCATTGATGTTTTTAATTTATACAATTAATATTACCATATTGAACTTAACGGAAATATCACCTTATATGCGGACGATACAAGTCTTCTTTATTTCGGAAAATTTATACATAAAATAATAAATATTGCCCAAAAAGACATCGCTATATTTGAAGAATGGTTTAAATATGATTTATTAACAGAAAGATAAAAAAAGTGCCTGACTTTACTCCCCTTACCATAAACAACGAACAAATTCAACTCTCAAGTCGCGCAAAAGTACGTACCTTGGATTAAGGATAAACGATCAATTGACATGGAAATGGCACATACATAATATTAAAACAAAACTAAAGTCTTTACTCGAAATATTAAGCAAAACATAAATTGTTTTCCAAATAAAGTGCGTACAATCATTTAATTATAACTCCTTGGTAAAATCACATTTGGAATATTTAATTATCATATGGGGATCAGTCGCAGTTACCCATTTAAGTCCGCTGCAAAGACTACAGAATAAAATTATTAAAGTTTTATTTCGCTATCACTACTTATCCCCAACTAAATTAAATTACGCAAAAAAACTAAACTATTTAAACCAAAAAATTATACCTATTGTCACAAACGCTCTCGAAAAAAAAAACCACGAAAATACTAAAGGCAGACATCCCGACACGTAACAATATAAAAATATTAAGGAAACACAATGAATCAGCATCCGAAAAAAGAACATAAATTAATATCTAAAGATTTTGAAAGTAGCCGGACTGAGTTTCTTATGTAATTCTTTTCCATGGAAGAATGCCTTTTGGAAGCCTCGTAGTCATACCATCACATACAGACAGACTTTTTGACTATTAGACAGATCACAACTGACTGTTGAAGTTTGGAATCGGTCAAGTGGTTGAAATATAGAATTTTACCCCTGGAAATCACGTGTCCATGGAATTAACAGAACAAAAGTTTTATTTATTCTTCTAGAATTTCAAAACTTAAAGTTTTTGTTTTGAACGTCACACTAGTATATCTATATAGGAAGATACTTAAGAGGCGCCATACACGGACAGCTTATAGCAGTCGGGATGGATTGCAAACATAGGGGAGAAAATTTGCTAAATATCATGACTCAAATAGCAACGACAATTTCTTACAACCTTATGGACTCTGAAATCTTAAATTTTCATAGAGTAGCTAAACTAAACTCAGATTCGAAACGGGCACGTAATATTGTTGTGAGGATGGCAAGCCCGCGGTCCCGAGATCAATTCTTAGCGGCTGTTAAAAAGTATAACAAGAATCATTCAGATGAACGACTAAACTCCAGTCATCTTGGAATAGCGGGTGAGAAGCAACCAGTTTACATTATTGAGCACCTATCTCCTGATAACAAGAATTTACATGCCGCTGCTTGTCTAGCTGCTAAAGAAAAAAACTACAAATTTGTTTGGGTACGGAGCGGCAGAGTGTTTATGAGGAAGGACAGTGAATCGCCTCCAAAGTTAATCTCAAATATGGACTCGTTAAGTAAACTTTAATTTTCAGTACTTAGTAACGTTAATTTAGTTGTTTGTAAAAATGCTTAAACTTCCAAAGAGCTTGAATTAGTATTGTGTTATCAAAATGTTCGGGGTCTCCGAACTAAACTTGTAGAATTTTATAGAAATGTATTAAATCATAATTACGACGCTATAATTTTAACAGAAACATGGCTTAACGAAACGGTTTTTGATCATGAAATAATAGATCAGCGTTATAACATATTTAGACGTGATAGGTCTTCAACATCCTCTGCTGCAAAAAAGAGAGATGGCGGTGGAGTGGCGATCGCTGTACTGAAAAAACATCAGGTGATTCGGATGCACGGCTGCGAGTCGAGGTGTGAGGATTTGTGGCTATTTCTAAAAGTTAATAATAATTTTAATTTATGTCTCGGTGCTGTATATATCCCATCTCCTGTTACCGTTGAGTATCTTAAGGTTTTTTTGGATGGTGTCAGTAACACTTTGCAGAATAAACTAGTCGGCAAGAAATCCCGGACTTTACTGTTCGGAGATTTTAATTTGCCGAATATGTACTGGCCTCAAATTCAGGATTTGTCTAACTCTTGCAACAAAACATAATACAGTGTCGTAGAAAACATATTACAAGATACTGTGTTGTATAATAATTTGTATCAGTGTAATTCTGTCAACAATGTTTATGGTAAGATATTGGATCTGGTTTTCAGTAGCGATCCTGCATATATTAACGTCTTTCAGTCGGACTCTGCTCTGGTGCCGCTTGACCAACACCATCCCTGTCTTCAAATAGAACTGGTAGGACCGGCCACAAAGACTGTCAAACCTAGTATGGTTAAAACACTTAATTTTAATAAAAGTAATTTTACAGAAATTAACAGTCATTTAAATCAAATAAACTGGACTTTTGTCTGGAGCTCGGTTGCCGATGTCGATGAAATGGTAGATAAATTTTATCGCAAAATAATGCCAATCATTGAGGAATTTACACCTAAATCAAAACGTAAAAATGACAAGTATCCATCATGGTTTAATGTCCCATTGGTCAGAGCCCTTAAGGAGAAAAACTGTTGTGATCTGTCTAATAGTCAAAAAGTCTGTCTGTATGTGATGGTATGACTACGAGGCTTCCAAAAGGCATTCTTCCATGGAAAAGAATTACATAAGAAACTCAGTCCGGCTACTTTCAAAATCTTTAGATATTAATTTATGTTCTTTTTTCGGATGCTGATTCATTGTGTTTCCTTAATATTTTTATATTGTTACGTGTCGGGATGTCTGCCTTTAGTATTTTCGTGGTTTTTTTTTTCGAGAGCGTTTGTGACAATAGGTATAATTTTTTGGTTTAAATAGTTTAGTTTTTTTGCGTAATTTAATTTAGTTGGGGATAAGTAGTGATAGCGAAATAAAACTTTAATAATTTTATTCTGTAGTCTTTGCAGCGGACTTAAATGGGTAACTGCGACTGATCCCCATATGATAATTAAATATTCCAAATGTGATTTTACCAAGGAGTTATAATTAAATGATTGTACGCACTTTATTTGGAAAACAATTTATGTTTTGCTTAATATTTCGAGTAAAGACTTTAGTTTTGTTTTAATATTATGTATGTGCCATTTCCATGTCAATTGATCGTTTATCCTTAATCCAAGGTACGTACTTTTGCGCGACTTGAGAGTTGAATTTGTTCGTTGTTTATGGTAAGGGGAGTAAAGTCAGGCACTTTTTTTATCTTTCTGTTAATAAATCATATTTAAACCATTCTTCAAATATAGCGATGTCTTTTTGGGCAATATTTATTATTTTATGTATAAATTTTCCGAAATAAAGAAGACTTGTATCGTCCGCATATAAGGTGATATTTCCGTTAAGTTCAATATGGTAATATTAATTGTATAAATTAAAAACATCAATGGATCGCTTACGGAGCCCTGCGGCATTCCATAGGCCACGTGAGACAGGTAACTATTACCATTACCTATTTTACTATTTGAAATCTATTTTCTAGATATGACAAGAACATATGATGAGCCGTAATACCTATATTATTAAATTTTTTGAGTTACTTTTTGTGACTTACAGTGTCAAAACATTTTCTTTAATATACATTATACAGACTAACATTGATAATAATTGTAACTATTGTAATCAAGTTAAGAACAGCATTAAGAGTTCAGACTTAGGGCGGAAACCGTATTGTTGATCTATTAGTATCTTTTTCTCGGTAATGTATGTATTCAAGTGATCTTATAAAACTCTCTCAAAAAAATATGAAATTACGTGAAGTTCTGATACTGGCCTGGCCGTTGGGTCAGATTTACTGCCAGATTTGTAAAAAGGGCTGACCCTTGCGATGTTTAGTAAATCGGGAAACGCAGCGCATGCTACACACATTAATGCAGCTTACTAATCTATCAGCGATTACATTTTTCAGACGTTTAATTGCTTTCGTACTGATACTATCCAGCCCAGTGATCGTATTGCTATCTATATTGTCAATTATATTTGATATTTCGGTTGCGGTACACGGCTGAAACTCGTTTAACATAATAGTATTTGTGTAATTAGTGTCGTACATAAGAGTATTCGCGGTCTTCGAATGGTGACGGCTTGGAATGATTTTGGCTAGTCAATAATTGAAATAAAGTCATTGAACAAATTACAAATATCCTTACCTCCTGTTACAGTTCCCCAAGACTTCGATATGAGCTTTGATGGAGTACCACTGGTCTTAATTTTATTAAAAGCTACATTATATACTGTCTGCCATATTCTTTGAGTGATATATCCTACTACTATTAAATAAGGCGACATATTAGTTTTCTTTTTCTTCATGTTTCTTGATCAGAGTGTTAGTACGTGGTCGTGTTGTCTCCTAATTTTTTTCTGTAGATATTCGTCTTTCGGCTTGATTTTAGTCTGTGGAAAAATGTTGTTCCGTATGTTAATTGCATTGATAATGTTTTTATTATGTGATCCATTTTTTGAGGGTTGAGGTATTTAAACTTGTCTTTTGATTATTATATACTTGTTTTGTAATGAAGTTCTCTAGATAAGAATAGTCATTTGTACTGTTTTTGTCTGCTTTCGCGCTGCTGCTAAGTAACTTATCGTAATCTATTGCTTTATAATATATTTATTCATTATATTGTGGCGGCAGCTGCCCAATTTTCATTAATAACTGTTTATGATCAGACATGGATGATTCTATAGTTTTAAAACCGAATGTGTGAAAATGTGAAATGTAATTTTTATTCATATAAATGTGATCCAGTATTGTTTGTCGTGCTGGTTTCGCCGGTAGAGTATTCCGCCTCCAGTTTCTTTAATATTTCGTATCCTGATCCTTTTATTTCGCTGAATTCATTTACTATTTCTCCAACAGCAAATGGTGATCTTAGACCCGTATTATAGAAAGATTCTCAGTGATTGATATAGTCTTGAGCATAGTTAGAAAAGGGATGTCGCTATATAGCACATAGTGCCATCCCTTTCTAACTCTACTCAAGTAACACTTAGTTGTCATTCTGTAATACGGGCTTTAGTGTCCTAAAACATTAACTTAACTACATTATCGCACAAAAGACTTCTGAAAGTCACTAATGGGCATGAGATTCAAAATATCGTTTTTTCACGGATATCATAATTAGTTGATGTGAATAATATATTGTTTGATGACGAGCTTGTTCAAAAAGGCCGGTGTAGAAAACTCTCCATCCATATTCGCGTTATCAGCTGTTAGTCTTCGATAGGTCGGACGTTATGCAAGTAGATGACATAAATCAATTTTACGCGAGCCGACCCTGAACAAACGAGCCTCGTTCATACGGTAAACACATCCGCCGTATAAAAAGAATGATAACGTCCGAGTGAATTTCGGCGACGAAGATTAAAGTGGACGGACGGACGCGGACGGATCGCGACTTCCCCCCACCCTTATTTACTTATTGAAGATTAAGGGCCTACTCTGAACACTAGTAATGGAAGTGTCGGTTGATTTAGAAACACAAGGAATGTTATGTGTTGTCAGTTTTATTTCAAGCATTTGAAGGTTTGGCGTGAAATATAATATATTAAAAAAAATACCACTCATATACAAAGACGCAATATTTCACGTCAATTAGTAAAAAACAAAATAATGGTCATTTAAGTAGGCTCTCTAATTCCTTCCCCAATTGTTTTATGTAAACGTAAAATGTACAACCCTCCTGGAAAATTACTTATAGCCGAAGTATGTAAATCATTATTTATCAGTGGTAGGTATAGAACATAAAAAATATTGTGCTGTAACATTAGTGATAAGTTTAAGCGTACAACTTACTTTAGAATTTTCTCTTTATACACTTTAAACTTTTCATCATCATCTTCTGATGAGGATGATGATGAAAAGTTTAAAGTTTAAAATGATAGGTAATAGGCTTATGCCTATTAACATGCCCACTGCTGGGGCTCAGGCCTTCCCTATGGATAGAATAGAGAGATTGGGCTATGACCCACCACGCGGACCCAGTGCGGATTGGCGGGTGCTTACTACTGCAGATGTATCCAGGACCAACGGCTTAACGTACCTTCCGAAGCACGGAGGAACTCGAGATAGAAGATTTTTGGTCACCCATCCAATGACAAACCAATGCCAAAGTTGCTTAGGTTCAACGATCGCAGCCGAACGCGCTGACCACCTGCGCCATCGAGCTCCTCTTTTTATAGCTTTAACCTTTCGCGTTGCATTTTTTACATTTTTATTTTTTCGGTATCTAAACGCAAATGCTAACAAAGAACATAGGATTTCGCTAAGCTTGGTCCCATAGCTAATGTTTTATGTACCTTCTTGGCGCGATGTTTGGAGTGGCCTATTATTATATAACTTATTATAACTTTAGTATTTGCTTCTGAATTACGTTGCAAGAAGAACATGACACGGCACTTTGTTCTTGAATCCTGACAATAATATTATTAAGTTTTTTTTAAGTATTTAACTGATAGATGTTCAAATCTAAAGAAAAGTTTTCAAGAAAAAACTCCACGCGAACCAGGCAGCAGACGGGACTCGCACCTGCATTCAAAAGCATTTAACTGCTAGATTTAAACATCTGGCTTTAAAAAAAAACATAACTATAATTGCTATCTCTTCTTTCAAATGTAATAATAAATACCTGTAAAGGTATTCATTTGACATTGTAGATTACCTACGATGCGAAGAGATGGCGCTGCCTTGCGCGCATTTCGACGCGGCCGTCAGGGTAGCATAATGGTCAGCCCGGATAGCGAAGGTTGCGGGTTCGAGTCCCGTCTGCTGCTTGGTCCGCGTTGATTTTTATCTAGTAAACTCTTCTTTAGATTTAAATAATATTTTTGTTTTTAACAATCTTGCTGTTAATAACCCAGCTGTCATTACTAAAGCGTCGTCTCACCTTGTGTGATGTCTTCCTTGATTTCGTTTACCGTCGTTTGGGTAGCTTCCCAAGAGTTATTCTATAGCTTCCCAGCTACACTTTCCTACCTTGTCACGTAAAGTATGCCCTGACCTCCTCCATTTTTGCTGATATGTCAGTGAGTTTAGGTGTATCTTAAATCATTGTGCCTATTTTCTTTAAGGCTAATAACCAGTCATACTCCTCTCCGTTGCTCTTTTTCTTTTTGCGTGTACCTCCTGTTACAACAAGTTTTTCTCTCTGTGCTTTTGTGAGGGTCCAGGTTTCGGAACCATAGATTAGACAAGGTAATATGCAACTGTTGAATGTTTTCCTTTTTCTAGACATGTTTAAATTGTGTTTTTTTTTTGACGAAAGTAATTAATCTTATGATCGCAACTGTTTGGAAAAAATACTGGGCTCTAAGAGAGATAAATAAGTCCAAAGACTTAAGCATTAAATAAGTATAACAATGTAATATCATTTGGTTCAAATTATGTGTCACAGTCATCGCGTTCGCCATGTTGCTCTATGGTCACAGTCGAAAAAAGAAATGCCTGTGTTGACTATTATTACGCGATAATCGCTTGACCTGTCTTGACAGTGAATAGACTATCGAAATCTAGCCAAAATCCAACTCCGTGAAACTTTGTATAATCTTGATATGTATTTGTTTCGGTGATGTTTTGTTTGTATCGGTAAGTATTCTCACGAAGCTCGCCGACCATTTGTCTATATAATATTCTGCTTAAGTATATGGAAACCATACTATAAACATTAATATTATTAGGTCTTCATAGTCAATCCAATAAGAAATAAGTTAGTTAAGGTTATGAAAAAATTAAAAAACAAAAATAATAACGTGCTTTTTCTAAATAATTATGTTCGGATGATCCTATTTTCACATGTGTTCTTATACTCTATGTGTCCTCCCGAATATCTAAAGTTTTAATATAAACTTTAAGTCATGGCATTAAGCTATATATTTCAGCAGAAAACATAAAATAATGAAATACGAGTATATTAAATAAATCATCTCTGTAAACATTACATCTCGTTACGAAAGAAACAGAGGGTGCAACCATAGGGAACAGTGGGACGACCTTCTATAATGAAAAAATTAAACTTTTCTTACATTTTTCCATCTAAGTTATGAAATCGAATGAACTTCAGACAAGGCTGATGACACCATTAAATAAAATATGTTTTTCCATAGCATTGCTAAGAAGAACTCGATAGCAGTGATTAGCGCATTCGGCCGCTATTTTGTGAATTGAGCAAAATCGCCATAGCCGCTTTTGAAAAACATACTAATTTGATTTGACTGCGTATACTACTAATGTCATAAATGTGTAAGTCTGTAAGTTTGTATGTTTGTTACACAATCACGCAAAAACTACTAAATGGATTTGGATGAAATTTGGTACCCATATAGTATATGACCTGGATTGAGACATAGGATACCTTTTGTCCCGATAAACTTCTATATTGCTATGGCTTTCTCAAAAAACTAAAGTTAACGCGAACGAAGTCGTGGGCGGTCGATAGTGAAATCATAAGCTTAAGCACCCACCTATCCGTACTGGGTCCGCGTCAGCGTTGCCAGACGTCCCGATTTTGGCGGGACGTCCCGATTTTTAAATCAAAATTAAATGTCCCGCTCGGGACAGGCTCAATCCCGCTTTTCGGGAATAACTCCATCGTGCGTGCAATTTATTGAGAAAGCGCGAGCGGGTGGCACAGACAAGTGTGGACTGGCCACCTGTCCTACGTGTAATGAAGAACTCTTAACAAAGACTCAACTATTTAACGATAGGGTAAATCAGATATAGAATACCTTTTTTTTATTAAAATAAATTTTCTATGGATATTTTTACTAGGTGCCTATCTATTGTTACATAAATGTTATTTGAACTCAAATAAAAAAATAAATATTTAAAATCTTTTGATTATATACATTTTTTTATTATGTCCCGCTTTCGACGAAAGAATTCCGCTTTTTTCACTCAACAAGTTCCTAAGTCCCGACTTGGAAAAACAAAATCTGCCAACGCTGGTCCGCGTGTTAGCTTATGGGCTTTTCTCCAAATTTAATGTAATTTTGTCCATGAAGAAGATCACCTATCTGTTGAGTGACATTAACGTCGCTGTCAAAACGCCAGAAAAGCTAGAAAATAATTATTATAATTAAAAAGCAAGATCATACGAAACAAGATATATGGCGTAGATGCAATACGATAACACTTACAAATAAATACCAACAAAACTGCAGGAAATCATAATTCGGGAGCCAAATACTCAAAATGGAGATGGATTTTTCGTTTGTCGGTACGATTTGGGTTGTAGATTACTGGCGCCTAGTCGATAGTCACGTCCCGGCCCTCGACGCCTCTCGACTGTTCGCTCGTTGCCACTGCATTTAGTCGAGCCTTTCGTCTGCATCGTGTTACTGGAAATGACAAAATTACAGAATTATAGTCGGTGTTATAAGTATACGGTCGATTTCGATTATTTAAAAAGTATATTAATGAAAAATTTTGAGTTGATTTGCTGACCTAGTTTTGATCCTCATTGAGTTAGTGCAAGAGAAAACGAAAATTCAAATTATTAAGAACCAGCGGCCGCCCGCGACTTATCTTTAGTTTTTTAACAATCCCGCAGGGACTTAATAAATTTTAACGGGGAAAAAGTATCTTGTATCAGTCCAAGTCATAAACTAAATGCGTACGAAATTTCATGCAAATCCGTTCGGTAATTTATGCGTAATAGAAGAAGAAACATACAAACTTCCACATTTACAATATTGGTAGGAAGTTGGATATCAGAAAACATGCCTTTACCATGAACAAGAAAAACATAATTTTCTTTATTACATTTCACCTAATAAAACTCATAAATATACAAACATAATTTTAATGTTGATTGCTTTTATCAACGGTCCAATATAATGTATCGTAGATAGGTCAAAATAATGTGAAAATCTGAAAAAAAGAGTATTTTAAAATAATACTACTGCGCTGTTCAAAAAGTTGTATTGTACTTTCACTTTGAATGAAGTTTTTTTATTTTCCCCTTTATAATTTGCCTTGCATTGACTAATTCTGAACAGCGACTTGTGCAATATCTTAATAAAGATTGGTCTAAAATATCACATCTTGCAGTCGTCTTTATATCCATGATTTGTACAGCAGCACCTCCGAGGTCTCCAAGAGCCGTAATTGGATTTAGTCTGGACTATGAATATGACGTGAGGATTATTGCTTTAAGGGATTTAACTAATTTCATCTTTGTAACGATAAAGGTTGAAGAGTAATTGCAAAGGTGTTCAGATTTATTAAGTGTTAATGTTGCTATCACATGTCATAGGAGTTTATAAATAATAATAAAAAAAATTAGAAATCACATCATATTCATATTTCATGCTGAAATCATTTTTTATTGTTAAGACTCTCTTTGGTCTATTTATATTTACATATATGCATGTACCTCAATATTATGTAAATGACTGTTTGTTGCCTAAATAAATGAAAAAAAAAATAGGGGAGCTAACGATAAATTAGTTTAAAATATTACCTCAAGCCGGATATTTCTTAATTTTTATTGTTAGTAGATTTCACAAACTGTAATAGTGTCTCGTACTTTTGATTAAATGTTAATAAAGAGAAAATACTTCTATGGGCACATGTTATTTTTTTAACTTCTTTTTTTATGTTTTCACACGATTCAATGAATAAAATACAATAACTTCATTGCAAAAGACTGCAGTCACATAGGAGTTTCTTGTTTTTTTTTTATTCCTGCTATAACTAGGATTCTCTGGTACTTTTCACAAACGTTTATGACGTAAGTAATTATCTATGGTCCGCTAAGCATTAGGCGGGCTGTCATGAATAATCTTTATCTTGCGTTGCTCCATCTTTATTTACATTGGGATTCGGACACAATGTCGAAAAATACAATTGTAAAACATTACTTACTAAATGAATAAAAAACCAGTTCCACGTGATTTTCTTCTCTACAGAGTACAAACGACAAACTGTTTCTATAAAGGGTCGCTACTACAGATACGGTTATTGCACTCGTGTCCGAACTATAACCAACGGAGCGGTGAAGTGCAGTTTACGGAGTAATTAACAGAGCGTAAGTGTGCGGACACACTGCTGCGTAATTGGATGGCACTCGTACAGATCGGTGTCAGTAAAAAAGTTGCTGAGAGGCCGCACGCGCCATCCGCTGAATATTGATGGGCTACAGTTTTGTCTGGAGCCCGCTCAGTCGTGATTTCACGTCTTTTCACGACTCCGTGGGTATTCAGTTTATTTTTTATACACTAGCCGAGTGACTCGTCGAGCAGTTTTGTTTTTTATCTATCAGTCTTTTGTTGAAAGCGACCTTTTTCATTGGTTTATGGCCATGCCATTTTGTGGCATTGTACTTCCATTTTATATTTATCATTTCGAAATGGATGATTATGCAATGAAAAGTTGGCGCAGTTATATCGCCAGCTTTTGGTCACAAATTCTAACTTTAAGCTGTCTAATTTTGACAATTAATAAATATATAATGTGTATTTAAACAAGGAATGTAAGTCTTAAGAAATTATTTTAACCATGGTAGTCACTACGTCACTAGTTATCATTTGGTATCATCATCATCAAAGTACTATTAATGTTAATTTACTAATGAGGCATATACCTTCACTATGTCCGGAATTAGGTACCTCGCGCATTAGACGGTCACGACCAAGGCCAGTCGCGACCACGGCCGCAACGTTGGCAGCAGAAGATACAGTTGGGCTGCGTCCAAGTTTGCGGCCAACCACGACTGTCCGTAAAACGACCACAACGCCGATCTTTTCTTTATTCCATTAATAAATAGCTCTGTATCCAAACTCGGAGAAAAGGAAAGGAACTGTAGAAAAAAATTAACGGCTGGTCGCGGCCTTACCACATACACATTTATTTGCAGATTAGTGCGCGAGCACTCATAGTAAAGAATACGTATATTGGCCGCAACGACCATTCGAGCCAGCCCGGTGTGTGGTCTGTTGCCACTAAGTGCGAGACGTTCATATGGTTTCTTTAGTTAATCTGGTCATTGCGGCCATTGGTCGTGGTCATGGCAGTCTAGTGCCCGAGGTGCCTACAGCCATAACCCGTGATGCGGGACAAGTGTGGATTGGTAAGCGCTTACGACTGCATATACAGTGATACAGCCGAGATGAGCGGCATAATCTGCATTCTGAAGCACGGAGAAGCTCGAGCTTCGATGTTAACGATTCGATGGCTCCACGGGGTAGGGGATAGGGTCAGGGTAGGTAACGTCGCGAGTGATAGTTTGGTATCACAAGCGTCTATAAGCTATGGTGGCCGCATATCATTAGCGAGCTATATGCTTGTTTTAACCCTTCTAACAAGAGAAACCTATTTTGAATTTTAGTTAACAAAAATTTTACAATATAATACATCTAAAGAAAAGTTTACTAGAAAAAATCCACGGGGACCAGGTCCCGTCTGCTGCCTGGAATTGGAATTTATTCTAGTAAACTTTTCTTTACATTTAAACATCTAGCAGTTACATGCTTAAAAATATATACAGGCTGTTTCTTTTAGGGTGTCAAGCCAGTGCGAGCTGATAGCACAGTACCATACCTATCAATTTCACCCCCATGTATGTTCTACTAATTTTCGTAGCTTGCGAGTTAGAATTATTTATTCAACGATGAGACTTGGAAAAGGTATAACTTTTTTTTTGGCGCGCGCGTACCCGTAGAAATAATGCATTTTCGCATAATCTTGCGATGAAAATTCGTAATCTCGAGGCATCATATCACATACAAACAACCTTAATATGAAGCTCAATCGAGAGTCCTCGAAATACGAGTAGACACTTCCTTATTTAAGGAAGTTTTTTTTTAATTTTCCTTCCTTACTGAGGAGGAGGATAACAGGAGTTTCGAGGGATAAGTTGTCATAAAATAATTATTTTTATTTTCTAATGAGCTCTACTTAAACTGAAAAGAATAATAAAACTTAAGATTGGCAAAATATGCAAAGATACTACGAAATTATAAAATAATAAAGTACACGATTTCCGATACAACACCTTCAAAGACAGATTTCAGCAAATAATGCCCAATTTAGTTATCTTTTTTATATTTTTATGAAAGCTTATGTAGTCGGGCAGTTTTTAAAATTAGTCAGATGTTATAGAATATCGATTTTCATTTTTTTTATTTCAATTGAAAATCCTTTCTGTTTTACTTAATTCATTTTTATTTAGTATCGATCAAATTTTTATATCTTAGGTTAAAGTTAGGTAGGAAATTATTTTTTGAAGGAAATTTTTATAAAACTATAAGGAATAGGCATTCTGTTAAAAAAAACGATGTAAAATCGATCCAAAAAGAAGTTATACTTTATTAAAGCTGTCGAATCGTTGAATTTAAAAAATAACGAAAAAATATCTAACTCGAAAACTTCGAAAAATCGTAGATTACAGGGGGGTTAAATTGATAGGTATGGTACTCGGCTATCAGCTCGCACTGGCTTGACACCCTAAAAGAAACACACTGTATATATACATATAAAGATGTAATATATTATCAGCCAACCATACCATGATCGACCAAAGCGAAAAATATGATTGCAGATCGGACGCGTTAATCATTATGCCATCGAGCTACTCTAACCACAACCATACGGAAATGGTATATGAGGTCTGGGAGAAACATCTATAAGTACCCACCAGACAGCGGTTTCCCTCCATTAGTGTCCCCTTTTCCAGAATACACGAACACGAATAACCACTGATATTCGTAGATTCTGCAATATTGCAGTAAAATCTCAAAGATAAATAGAAGTAGAAATCTTAGTCTTAATATCTGACTCTTAAAAACCAAGGTAATTGCTAACAATTTATTCATTAAGAATATTTTCCAATGGAAGATTAAAAAATAAGGGAAAAGAAAAATCTTAAAAGTAAGATTAAATTTTTGTTTAATAATGAACTAAACTATAAAAACAGAAGCTCAGCCAATTGATTTTTTAAATTTTTTTGTTTTATTTGTATGTTCATATTTTTTCCGCGTAGAAAGTGGAAATCTGCCAGCGAATCTGGCAGTTTTGTATTGATTCCGAAAAATAAATTTCCGGGTTGCACCTAACTATAATTCTATGCTATACAGATTTGCCGAAGAAATTTTTGCCTACCATTTAAGCACACAATAGACCCGTCATCCTGCCACACTACGAACACGAGCATGTATGTTATGAAAATAAGTTTCTTTGTAAACTTTTGTGTACGACGTCAATCATTTTGATTCTAAAGTCAAGTGTTTTAACAGCCTATGCTGAGACAGCCACCTACATTGGCCTATTATTTTTTAGTATTTTTTATAAGTTCTCATTATCTTTATTTATACAGTGATTATTCTGTAAATGTTTTCTGTGTTAGTGTGTAGGCAAAAAAACGTTTTTCTTTCATTCTAAACAAATCTATGCGAAGTTGAGATGTATTAATAAATAAGTTAAATATTTGAATCATGTATCTATAGGGTTGTTGAACCCTCTATAATTCATAAAAAAGTAGAACAAAAGACAAATTGTTTCAGAATCTCAGTAGGCCATTGATCAGTTGTAATAGGGAAGGAAATACAATGGTTACAATATCGTGTTCCGCATTGGCTGCAGCGTTTGAATATCGATGAGGGGCATGCACAGGCGGCATACACCGCTCAATCATTCAAGGCTTTTAATTTTGCATGAAGTCCACCTGTCCGTCTCACCCAGTATTGATGGCAGAAACTGAGAGCAGTTACAAATTTCATTTTGTTACCGGACAGCTTAGATTGTTTGTAAACAACTTTTTTTACTGTGTGTGTTGTCTATAAATTAATAGTAAAAGCTTTCTCTATACAGACTAACGATTATTTTCTCAATCTTACTGAGGTGACTCGTGATTTCGCAAAAATCACATCTTTTTTCAGTAAGTTTGAGAAATGTCATCGCCATTGTCTAATTATTATCCGCGTTACAGCAAATTCTCTAGAATATTCGCGAAATTTCGATTTATTAAATCATTACACACATATAACGATTAATATTGAGTATACGAAACAGGTATGCCAAGATAATAGCAAGTAAGGATTAATTGTATCTCTGGTAAACGGGTAGTATAGACACTTTAATATATTATTACCGTGGTATAGATCTATCTGAAATATTGAAACTAGCGTTTCAGAATCAACGTTGTGTATAAAGATAACTGTTCAAAAATCAACCAGTTAAATATATTAAACAAATACGATAAAAACTAGAACTGTTATTTATTTTCTAGTATTTTTCTAGTTTATCTAGTATATAAATTTAATAAATTAGGTAGTAACATGAAACAAATCTGATGCAATCGAAATCTCCCGATAATCCAACTTGTATTACTTATAGAAAACACTAATAAAGAAATAATATTCGTCTGTTGATCATTATATATTTAATACATATATGACATATACCAGCATTCAGAGTGAATATCTTTAGAAATTTTAAATAAGTAAAATACGTTTTATTCCAAACTAGTGGCCCGCCCTGGCTTCGCTTCGGTGTAGAGCAGTAGTTTAGATTATATTTATGTTCTCAGGTTTCTATTAAACACAATGACTTTCTTTAAATACCTAATTACTAAAGACAAGCGCCGCCCCGCCGGCCCCCCGGCCAGTACTGCCCGAACCGGTATGTTCCTGCATTTTAAATCTGTAATATCTTCTAAGATATTCATTTAAATTGCATGCTGTGAGGGTTATATTGATCTATATTACACGCACAATGTATTTAATGTACTTAATTGGATAAGGATTAATGCTGTATTGCTTAAAATCGCTTGTTCGTAAATAAGCCATTATTTTCTCGTAATAAGTAATTAAAAAATGGTTATTGTGGGTTATACCAAAGAGATAGGCATATACCATCGTGGAATTTTAGTAGACCTTTTTAAGGTGTACAATACTGTAGTACATTATTTTGATCTATCTCGTTGGGTTCAGCCAGCGTTTGCAATGTAAGCGCAAAAAAATGTGTTCATTTACGGCCTTATATTAAAAACCTCTAAAATTATCAGTGTTTCTCTACTATATTATGCATGTATTATACATATAAACCTTCCTCTTGAATCACTCTATCTATTAAAGTAGTAGTAGCGTAGTTTCAAAGATTTAAGCATACAAAGGGACATAGGGACAGAGAAAGCGACTTTGTTTTATACTATGTAGTGATTCATTATAATAATGTACATACAAGGCAACACATACTTAAAAAAGCTAATGTTCAAAAATCAGGAACACAATACACCAAATATATATTAGCATACCTACTAAAAAAAAATCTTTTTAAAGTCTAAGAACTATTGTTTAAAAGGAACTAAGTATATCTTAATATATATAAATCTCGTGTCACAATGTTTGTCCTCAATGGACTCCTAAACCACTGAACCGATTATAATAAAATTCGCACACCATGTGCAGTTCGATCCAACTTGAGAGATAGGATAGTTTAAATCTCAAATTATAGTCGCAATTTTAATTTATTGCAAATTATTACTTTTGGGCGGTACGAAGTTCGCCGAGTCAGTTAGTACACATATAATTATTATTTATTGTAGATTTACTGCAATGAAGAATGTGATAAAGAAATAGCCAGGCAATGTAATTTTCACATGTCTGATGTTCAAATTACCCAAGGAAATTCAGACCAACATCCCGACGTTCAAGCTACGATGTGTAGGAGATTTCACTAGATTAGTGGTACTCATATATATTAACGCGCCGGAAATAGTTTCTTGACATTTAGACATTCGGCGAATGAGTTCCGCTTAAAACTTTTACTCGACACGTGTGAGTTAAAATATGGAGTTGCGCACCAACTTGAAATTAACAGAGTAACTGTTAAAACCAAATTTACCAATAACAAGTTCATTGTGACGCATGTAGACATAGTAATTCAAGTTTTTCTAATTTTGTTTTGTGTGTACCTAGTACATGTAAGTACCTAGTAGAATAAAGCGGTAAATATTCACCGCCTTATTGTACTAGGTACTAACATCTTATTTATGATTAACTACAAATGACGTTACAATAACTGATTTCTGCTTGCATACCTGATTTTGGCTATCAATTCTATTCACATTTAACTGTAGTTCAGCAATGGAACGACTTTTAGTAGTAAATTACCCCACCACGTAATTACGTGATTTATATACGCTTTACAAATTGTAAGGCGTATATAAATCTATTCAAAAAAGAAAACTTAATGAAATTAGAGTGCCGTTAATCTCTGTTATAGATTTGCTCTCATTATAAGTGATAATGAGTCCCTCTTCTCATTGAATTGAACTCTTGCCTGACTAAACGACAAAGTTTGTCGCCGGGACATAGAAAGCACAACCTTTATGAGTAGAGAATAGTAAAATAATCTTCACGCTTGTTCGATTGTAAATATTAACGAGGCCGATAGAACTCCGCAGCCTGTATGGCATACCATATAGTGCATGTATTATAACAGTAGATTTTGGAAGTTAGGTATTGCTGCGCTAAATTACCCGGTCACAACTCAAAGGAGTAAGTTCACAGTCCTCCTACGTAAAGGAAAGACGTGACTCTGAATATTTAAAATAAAGTGCTTTACAAGAACAGCCAATATTAACCGATGAATATATTAAGATTAAATTCAGTTAATAATTTTATTCTCATTCAAGACCATGATTGTCACTGAATTACATGAGAACACCTATTATTAAAAAAACACAGATCTCGTGCTCTACACGACTTGAAAAATGAATCTAACTATTATCATGAGGCGGGCGGCTCGCGTGCGGTCACGAGGACATATGGGAGCTCAAAAGACGCAGAATACGAAGGGCTTTAAGATGACGTAAAATATTTTGGAAAAGTTGTTTTTTTAATAATCTATAATAGGTAGATTCATTTTCAATGCCTTTTCAAGTCGTGTAGAGCACGAGATCTGTGAATTTTGTTTTTACGTCTGCAATATTGAAGGACACTGTTCATCCACTTTTGAAATGGTACAGTGAAACGCTTTTAAATCTATTAAACAGTAGTTAGACTCGTCAAGGGGTGAGTTGGAGGGCGGAGTCGAGCTGTCCCGGCGCCACGGAACTCGATCATTAGTCTGCTCACTCAATCCGAAAGCGATTCCATCCTGCAAGATTCCGCCTCTTTGAAACTGGCGCAATATTGTCGAAAGCAGGAAAACTCTTTACGTGGGGAAAAAAAATATTACCCGAGTCGCAGTCGGCGAAATGAGAACGAAACGCCAGGAGCCAATCATGCGAGCGAGTCTCCGCGGCAATATACTCCCGGGTTTGCGTTATCGAGGACGTAGCCCCTGAACACACTAAGGTTGTGAACGCAAACGAAAGAACGCGGCTTGGCGCGCCGATCGCCCGCGGACGTTAAGTAAACTCCACCGCCCGAAACAACTTCGTTACAACTCCTCTGTTTTGTTTCTGCGCCGCAATATTAGTTTTAGTCAAAAAGCAATTTTTCAACCCCCCCGTCGAAAGGCTTGTAAAGTTTTCTAATTTAGTTAATTCGCACTCTACGTTTTGTGAAAAGCCCGTTACGCTTCAGGATCGGAGATGGCTCTTGAAATATTACTTCGCGAGTTTCTCTAGGATTGTTAAGATAATATTGATGTAGCATCGAGCGGCTCGCTGACCCTTTCGAGTGGGTCTATGGCGAATGTTTGAGTTGATAATGTGATTTGTGAAACGTTCTCTTTGCTGCTTATAATTTGATGTACAAAGCGTTTGATTTGTCTCTAAGAAATTTCATTCATTTAAATCATTTCATGGATTCCTTCACTGCATCACACTGCATCAATGATATGATTATGATTTGTATGAATTATATGTAATATATCTCTTATCTTTTATCTATAGCTATACGTTGATTATAATAAGAATAATTTGATGATTTCTTTTTTTTCACCACCTTCTTAAGATCTTTGCTTCAATTATCCGATTAACTGGTACAGATTGCCTAATTAATGGCTTAATGGATTGAATCTGCCATTTTTAACGCTAATTTTTGCAATTAAGTTCAAATAAATAAATAGGAGCGCGATGGCGCAAGTTGTTAGCGCGTTCAGCTTTGATCGTTCAAGATAAGCAATTTTCGCAGTGGTCGGTCATTGGATGGGTGACCAAAAATTAACTATCTCGAGCTCCTCCGTGCTTCGGAAGGCACGTTGAGTTGTTGGGGACATGGCCCAATCTCCTTATTCCATCCATAGGGAAGGCTTGGTCCCATGCAGTAGGGACATTAAAAGGCTGACAATAAAGAAATAAATAAATGATTGATTTTGTCTGCAGGTCCTGATGTTCCCGGAGGAGGGCTGGGCTCGCAGCGCCTCCTCATCGTACTGGACGCTGCAACCGTGTTGGTGGCGACGGACACGGTGCAAGGTCGTCGAAGTGGCTGGCACTAGGAGGTAGTTCAAACAATAAGAATAATAATTTAAAAAATTGCAAACACTATTTTATTATTAATTTAAAAGGATGGCTAACGAGCATATGGCCCGCCTGATGGTAAGCTACCACCAGAGCCTATGGACGCTTGCGATATCAAAACTTCACTCGCGCCATTGCCTACCCTGACCCAATTTCCTACCCCGTGGAGCCGTGGAACCTTACTCACAGACAAAAACACAACACTATCAAAAGTTAATGTTATTTTACTGTGATCTTTTGTAAGGTGTACTTCCCCAATCGGGCGCTGAAATTCGTGCGGGAATTCCATTATGCTATACCTCTCTTAGTTATAGTCAGGCTCTCTATTTGAAATATTGTATTGCGCTGGGGGGTAGTGTAGTGTAAACGGTAGTCATTCATCAGCCTATTAATGTCCCCACTGATGGGGCACAGACCTTCCCTATGGATGGAATAGGGATGGATTGGATTAATCCATGACCCACCAAGCGGGCCCAGTGCGGATTGGCGGGTGCTAACGACTGCAGATGCAGCCGGGACCAACGGCTTAACGTGCCTTCCGTGCTCGGAGGAACTCGAGATAGAAAACTTTTTGGTCACCCATCCAATGACCGACCATTGCGAAAGTTGCTTAACTTCAACGATCGCAGTTGAACGCGATAACCACCTGCGCCATCGAGCTCCTCAACGTTAACGTAAACGGTAGTGTTAATATTATAATGTGGTCTTCTGTATTCCGGAGGTGACTTCCCCAGACGGGCGCGGCGCTTCAATTCGAGCGAGACATCCTCTGTGCCCTACCTCTCATGTGAAATATGATTTTATACGCTGCTAAATCAAAATATCTTTACAAATTGGTTGCATAGTAGGTACAACTCTTTTGAATATTATTTTTTTTCGCCCTACCACTTTTTATTGGTCATTGTTTTAGCTGGGGAGAAAAACGGTGGAAGAAAACTGCACAACTAAAAAATTAATATAACAATACTTATTTACAAATCAGTATCTTGTTACAACTTTAATACAATCATGTTTTTTTCATATTAAAGAAAAGCTGTTATAATGATAGGAACAGCTGACTAAGGATCTTCAATCAACTAAGTTAAAATAGAATAAGGCAACTCCAAGATTCCAATGAGTGTGGAAATTTTATAGCATTTATAAAAAAAGCAAATGATTTTTTTTAAATAAGAAATAAAAAGAAATCTTCCTCGGCTGGGATTCAAACCCGGGCTGCCCGCGTAGTAGGCGAGCTTTCTACCACCGATATTTGTTGATAAGGTCTTAATTTTTAATAACAATTAAAAATGTAATGCGACATGCTAAAGATGAACGAAGAAATTTGTGGCGGCGTAATAAAAGTTTCACTTTAAAAAACACCTGATAAAAATATTAATTAAAACGAAATTTCACAAAACACTTAAGCACGTCTGAAGGGAAACAGTTTATCATGTTTGTTGCACATTAACGTACTTTTCGCAATTAACTGCCTCGGCTCAGGTGAGTGCGCTAAACCTTGTTTGACAAACGGCGGGAAGTGGCCGGGGGCGCCACTATCGCATCGTGGCTAACGTCAGGTCGCTGAGAAGTGGCGGGAACGTGCCGTAAATAAATGCACCCGACGGGCTTACGCGGCCAAGCAGCTATTTATTAAGGCCCGCTGACTTATACAAATTTTCATTCATTGGACTTACATTTGCCATCAATTTACGTGAGAAAAGCGTTAAATAATAACGCCGTTCAATAAGAATGTACACTAAAAGCTTGTCTCGGTCGACCAAACTGAAACATCCCAGAAACTCGGTCATCTAGGTCAGACAATTAACTTTTATAAGCCCGTTATGAATGGTGCACTAAGTCCCTACACCTACCATCAATTCCCGAGACTAAAAATGCTAAAGAGATTCTCCGCCCGCGGGTAGATGGGACGACACGGGGCTAAGCGGGAACCGTTAGCGTTAACGGTTATTGCTGCTCGCCTTACTATTTTTCCCTAACGACTCTTATTTCATGATAACACTACCCCACTAGATCTGTTACCGCTATTATCTGCGTAGGTATAGTCCCTTGCTTAGTTTAAGCTTTAAAACTATTCCTGGCTGTAAAGTGGGCATCGATAAAACGCGTTTTAATTTGTCTGGTAGAAAATTCGTGAAATTCTGAAAGTGGGCGATAACGCGGAAGAAAGTAGTGCGAAAGTGCGCATAAAGGTTTTTAATTTGTTCGTGCGAAGTTCCCCGGGGATGTTTGGGGATATAACAGGGCGGGCTGCCATTACATCGACCGTTAGGGCCGCGATGTACGTGTTGGATCCACGCCCTACTAACTGGGATACGTGCCCGGCATCCAGAATGGACGAGCTCCGAGGATGCACTGGCCGTGTCACGTGACCACTAAAGCAGCTTTTTTTTGCTGACGGTTCGACACTTTGACGCCGGAGATTGTGAACTGATAGAGAAAATGAAGAGGGTACATGATCGTGATAAAACGTCGAAGACCTTTTTTGATACAAGATTCCGGAAAAATTTTGTTTGCATTACACAATGCTGATGCTGCTAAAATCATTCAGCGTGATGCCGATAGTTCAACGCAGTGCATTTTCATTTTATTTAAACGGAATAAATAGCAATACAATTAGCAAAACAATTTAAGCGATCGGAAATTAATGAACGAACCGCAATTATAACAGAGAGATCTTTCTAAAATAGTGTATTTTTACATAGCTGTCGTTTAATTCACTTAGTGTTGATAGCCAATTCATTAACATTCATGCTCCTTATAAAAATAAAACACTTCTAATTATGATTTTATTCCTAAATTGAAGCATGCACTTGCTAGATTTTCAAACTAAGGTATAGTTTAATAAAAAAATATTACCTGGCCCAGGTGTCCGAATCCAGCCTGGATTCGAAACAGCACCTTTTGCTTTCGTGTTGATAGCAAAACCAGTACCGATTCGACAATTCTAGTAAAATTTTCCTAACTCTTCAGTTCATTTATATTATCATTTATATCTTATTACCTATATTATTATTATATCATTAACTGCTAAATTTATAAATCTTAAGAAACTTTTACCAGAAAATCTCCACACAGTTGAGGCATCAGACAGAATTGGAACCGGCACCCTGCGCTATCCGCGTGACAGATATTTAGATCGTCTATATTATTTTGTTTTCATACAATATATTTTTTCTATTTACTGTTGAATTATTCAACGTAAGATATAGAAACTTACATTTGAACATATAAATACATTTATATATGAAAACACCAGGGGAGTAGTTTTGTACTAATTCTCCTGCTTGAATTTACCGTCTCCTAGTCTGATAGCAAATGTCTCTCGCTAGCTTCCTACGCAAGCTGCCCAACGATATTTTAAGCTAGCATGCTGTGTTATTTTTTCATTCTGTTAAATTGAGAGAATATCTGGGATAATAATATTTTTTTAGAAATCGTGATCAAAGTCAACACGTTTCATTCTAGAAGGACTCCGATTGCATTGACTTTTTAGACTTTTTAGCAATTTAAAAAGTTTTAAAGAGAAATGTTTTATATTTTTAATAGACAATATTATTTTTTAGGAATCGTGTAAAAACTCAACACTTTTCATTATAGGAGGATCTGATTCCAATGCTTTTTTAGACTTTTTAGCAACATTTATGGATATTTGTTGGCCTGTTCATCTGCAAAGCATAGGGCTTGAAGGTGTAAATGTTGTAAGATATGAGTATAACTTTATACATTTAACAACACTCGAGATAGATAAAAACGCGTCCATTTAATGTCCTTGTATTTTTTATATTTTGTGATTTCAGATCACCTTTGGGAAGATCTAATGCTACTTTGTGGCGGAAATGAAGAATAAAATTTGGGAATTTGGTAAACCAATTTTCATAAAATATTTGCAGCCGACTAAGTGAATCCGCGGGGCATCCCTTAGTTAAACGTAAAAGACGTAATAAAACACACACAACGTGTTATAATTCTAATAGACAAATAAAACAAAAGACTGAGAGATACGGGAAAAAATATTCAGTTTCACGGTTATATTCACCCGTAGCAAGAACCGTGATAAATGAAATAACAAAAGTGCAATATACAAAGGCATGTAACTGAGCCTCGTGTGATATTATTATGTTCGTTCAGGTGTGTAACTAACTGGCATGACTGCAATCGTTTATATTCTCAGTGATGATACACTTTTAAGATCAGGGCAAGTGGAATTCTGATAATAAAAACAGCTTCAATGTCACCCTTTGGAAATAGAATATTCATAATTAAATACAATTAAGAAGTACTTTGCATTGAAATATCTGACTTTACCACATTTAACTTTAATTACTACAGTAATCAGCATAATAGAAGAAATGTTTGTTTATTTCCACAATTTCTTGCTCATAATCGAGTAAAATATTTAGTTCGGAACACGTGTGTGAGTCCGTCTCGCACTTGGCTGGGTTTTATTTCAAACCTCTTTCAGAAACAACTTTTTTCATATATTTCTTTATATTTCAAAAATTATAAAACAATATTTTCGTTGTTTAAGGCACAGTACACAAGCGAGAATGGTTGTGAGCGGCGGGAATGCAGTATACATCGTAGGCACGTTTAAACATCTAGGGACTGATGCTGATTTTAAGGTAAGAAAGAAAGAAAATTAAGAGCAACTTAACAACCAAATCATCATAATCATCATCACCGGACATTTAATGTCCCCGTTGCTGGAGAACATGCCTTGTCTAAGATAAAATATGAAGAATGAACCACTCCGGCAAGTGGCTGCATGGTAGGTGCTAACGACTGCAGATGCAGTGACCAAAGGCTGCACGTGTCTTCCGAAGCACGGAGGAGCTCCAGGTAACATGTTTTTGATCACTCATCCAATAACCGGCCATTGCAAAGTTACTCAACGTCCACGATCACAGACTGAACGCGCTAACCACCTGCGCCATCGAGCTCATCGAACAACCAAATTTAGTAGATAAAAAGAACAAAGTGCCGGAAAAAGATGGAATACCTGTTTACCTACCTGCTGAGATGCAGTCATTAAAAATAGATTATCTCGGAAGACCAATGATTGATGTCTTTCGCATAATTCATATAAGACCGCTGAAAATTGGCGGAGACTTTTTCTCCAAAATTTCTGGTTCTACAACTAGTGTAGTTAAATCACAAAAAAATAAGTTTACGTTGGTATCCTAAAAATCTGAAATACCTGTAGCAATAATAAATTGAAAAAAAGTAGTGTATACTACACATAAATCAGTGATTTTTAGTGTAGCAAAACGGAAAACTCAAAGAAGTCAAACATTAACTAAACAAAAATGTAACTTATATTTTTAAGAATTTAACTGCTGTTGTAAGTAAAGATGTTTAAATCCAAAGAAATTTTATAAGAAAAGAAATCCACGCAGACCAGGCAGCAGACGGGACTCAAACCCGCACCCTCCGCTATCCGGGCGGATGCACTGACCATTATGCTACTGCGGCCCTTATTGTCCTTGTCGAATTTTCTCTAGTATTTCTGAAGCTGTAAGAAAGCGCCATCTCTTCGCATTCTAGGTAACCCATAATGTCAAATGAATAATTCCTTTATAAGTATTAACATTTGAAAGAAGAAATAGCAATTATACTTATATTTTGATTTTTTAAGTATTTAACTGCTATATGTTTAAAACTAAACAAAATTTTACTAGAAAAAAAAACAATGTATCTTAACTCTTATTGGGCAACTTGCAAATTACCTGTAATGTTAAAACAAATTGAAAATTTATTGAAACTACGAGAGTACTTAAAGCTCGTATCGTTTCAATAAATAAAAAAAATACGTCTTACTTAACACGGATTAGCTTTCAAGAACGGCTTGGCAGCCTCATTCAATTATACTTTGTAGATATTTTATACCGGTCCTAACGCCTTACTATATTATTTTACGGATATATCTATGTATAGGCTAGTATATAAAAGGAAATACATAACATTCCTATGCCAATATTATAAATGCGTAAAATTGTTTTTGCGCAACATTTATTTACTGCACCTTTCATTTCATCATTTCACAGTTTTACAGCAAATACATATTATGAATGTTTTCACAAGAATTTATAATTTGATAGGTATATTTAAAATTACAATAACAAATTAAGAAAAAATTTTTTAGAAAAAATCTACTTGGTCCAGGAGTTGTATCATCAGAAAAGAAGAATTTTACTTAAGGTTCATTTTATGTTACAAAAAATGACAAGGTTAAAGTTTCGTTGCCGTTCGTTGTTTATCAAGTAATATAAATGTGTAAACAAATGCGTTTAACGACTGTCAACCAATTAAAAGGGATATTGAAACTGAGAACCTACGAGTATAACTCGAAAAACAGAACACAAAAAGATTTTTGTGTTCCTATGCTCCACTTTTTTCGTTTCAGTTAGCAAATCTTACGGCAGGTGGATTGGAGTAAATCTTTGAATTTACTATTTAAAATAAATACATATATTCTGTATGACACAGCAATCAAAATACAGATGAACAATTAATGTCATTATCTAATGAAAGATAATTTCATGAATCTTCTCTGAAGTCATTTTTCAACTTGACGACTCTTTTAATAATAAATAATATAGGGAGAAAAAAACAGCATTTACTGAGTTTCTTGCCGATTTTCTTTTCACTACAAGGACTCCCGTCCTAGATTGACGAACCGATGGAGTAGCTTCTAGGCATGTATGAGTGCTTGTAACAGCCTAGACTGAATAATTTTTTTTGAGTGTGAGTTTGATACTTTATATACAAAAAAACATTCCAAATATGACACAATTATCGCAATTTAAATGACCGGGTTTCGATGTAAATCATTAAGTTGATAGCAAATATTGACAGGAAAGCTGGTAATGTAGCAACCACAGGCGTGCATTTTGCATGCGGTTTGCGCTTCCATTTACCTAGCGGTAGTACGGAATTAGGTCACTCATTACGTAAATATTATTGAATGGTTTCAGATATTTCGCTAAAATCTTTCCATAAATTTGACCAGAAAATTTAGAGGTATACCTACTATTATTAATCGATTGACGTAAATCTACCTATTGTTTTATGGTACGCACTTCGAATAACCTTTGCATTATTTATCCTTGTTATTAAATAACAACATAACTTCTCCAATATTTTGAACAATAGTTAGTTTTAAATTCACGAACAATTTAAGAATATAATAGGGGTGATGACGGGGTACAGTAAACGAAATTCTATTTAGTCCGTCAGTTAAATGATCAAAAAATAATGGACACATATTTTTTCTTTGGGCAATCAACCAAAAAATGACAATGTTATAGCGCGTCAAAGTTTGGGAGTAGGAGCTCGTGACGTCACTTTTTAGTGATTTTTCACTTAAAAGTGTACTAAAACGTGACGTCATGCGACTTTTCAAATCAATATATCTCTGCAATGTTTATATTATGTGAAAAAAGAAAAAATACGTGTCCAATACTTTTTGATAATCTACCTGATAAACGAAGAAAAAAAATAGTCATCATTAAATAAAACTAGTTTTTACGGGTTAATGCACGAAACTTTATTTATTTATTGACGTTTCGCAGCCTTTTCAGGTCTGCATCGTCAGAAACTAGTCAGTCGTAAAAACTAGTTTTATTTAATGAGTGATGTGCGTGAAAACCTAAGAAACAAATAGTCATCATCCCTATTGATTAACTAGACTTTTCCGAGAAGACTTTCTGATAGCAGAGAACTACATTGAAAATCCAAGCCCCGCCAAGAGCGTGTCGTGCCACGCGCAGTGTAGGGTTCCGTAGTTGCTTGTGTTTATATACTTTTATAACGTAACGATAGCGCGACTCAGAAGCCGTTGCCGTTGGTAGGTAGCTTTGTGGAACTAATGATATTTTATTTTGGTTTTCAAATCATGTTATTTTTAATGTTTTCTTCTAAAGAACTTTCGATAGTTAAGATATTTACTTTAACCAAAGTTGAACGACTATTACTCTTAAACTAACAAATCTATCTTAAGCGTTATCATTTTCCTTAAAAGTTCATGAAAAGCACTATTATCATGATTTTTTCCAGGCTGTTCAAGCCAATAGTTTAGACGGGGAGGGACGCTCTACTCGGACAAAAATTTGCACTTTGAAGTTCAATATTTTGGAAGCAGAACCCTTAACAGAAACAAAAATGTCTAAGGAACTCCTAAGTTATCTTAAAGGACCTATTCAACGATATCCCACACGATGGGGAAGATGATGAAAAAAAAATATCGCTAGGTTACTTGTATGGGAGGTACCCTAATAAAAAAAAAAAACAAAATGTTATTCTACCATTTTGTATACGTGATTGATATACATATCTCCACAAAATTACAGCTCCTTAGTGCTAATATTCTCCAAGCAAAACCGGGGACGGACATGATGAAACTATAAGGGTTCCTTGTCAGGACTTCAAAACCCCAAAAAACGTTTAAATAAACTCTTTTTAATTTATAAAGTAAACAATTTTCAAATAAAAGCACAGGCCTTTTTACTTATTGATATATGTTTGTCCAATACTCCGAAGTTCCGAACACACAGTAAAAGCTCAGCTTAGCTTCAAATTGAATAATGGAAATGTAGCGTTTTTACACCTGTTTGGACTTTTGCAATACCGTTTCAACAAATAAAAACAGTTGATTTTGTTAAGGATTACAGAGATCATTAGATTTTTATTACATACGTACGTACTATGTACGCATTCCTTATATCAGCCTGATGAAACTAAGATGATCGAAAATTTGCTAATACGCCCTCGACATTTCTTTTCAAAGGTGTCGCAGCTAATTTGTTATTCACATAGTCGTTTTAACAACAACTTAGTAAAAAGTATCATTCATGCTTGACTTTTACAATCGCTGTGCATTTCTTTATTTGTAAAATTTTACACGGTGATACGAATCAGTCTTAGGTGAGACCAACTCACTATTTTTCATTTGGAACTGAATCTTTACACCACTGTTTCTCACTGTCCACAGTTGTACCTCACCACCAACGTGACTCAGGCTGACTTCAACATGGGCTACACAATGACCGGTACCTTAGAGAGGGGCTCCCGCTCCACCAACAACTTCCAGATGACTCATTTTGCGGTGCTTCGGCGGTGCGACCACGAGGCACACCACCTAAAATCTTCTTAAAACAGAAACAAGATAGAGTATTTTTTCTTTCTTTGTTCTAACTGCAACGTTCGGCAAATCAAAACTTTACCATACGAATAATAACTGTTTTGTAATAGAAACATTAGTTATTCAAACAAAAAACATTTTTTGAATTAGTAAACAGTATAAAGCTAAAATCTAAGTACCTAACTATAAACATTTTCAAAGTTAGTATTTCTTTCATTATTCATTGTTAAGTTAACCTGATTAACAAGAGACACTGCCACATTCTAAATAGTAGCATTTATTTTATTTGTTTTGACGTTTACTTTTTATGTTTTGATTTGCCGAACATATTCAGGGTCTTATAAATAAAATTATTCAATGAAAAAAACTTAGGTACGCGCACGAACCTGGGTGCATGTTTGCTTTTTAAGTAAACATTTAAAACGAGCTATCGTTGTGATGGAACTTATTTGCTTCAAACGAAAACAATGATCTCTTATTAGAAATTGCTAGTCTTTAATTAAGGTTAGTTAACGTATAAGATTATATTGCCAAGCGATATTGTGATCACATAATTCGGAGATTGTCGGAAATTTGTCATTTGTTTCTAGTCGTCTGCTTAGAATGTAAGTAGGTGTGTTTAACGTATTAATGTAAATATTCATCGGTGTACATCAATAGAATTGTAGGTTGTAGAAACATTCATTTATTTTTGTAAGATAGTATTAAGTTGTAGTCGATATGTGTAGTTATGTAGCTTATAAAGTTAATCGGGCCTCTTTCAACACCAAATTAAATGACCCAGATTCAATTTAAAGACTTTAATCTCACTGCCTGTTAATTAATGTTGCTCGCAGCTTTTATGTCAAGTCACATGTTGTCTTCTACTATTATTATGGCAAGGAAAATTATAGTATTAAATTTATTCAAAGTTTTAACTTTTGCTTTTAAGCAATTCTGGAGTAACAAAATGAAGTCGTTAGTCTTTAAAAAAATAGAATAATAGAATTGAGATTTATTTAATGGCTTAATGGTGATGAAACAGGCCCCAGTGAATCAACCTTGTTCGCTAACTATGCTTAAGTCAGGAGTCAAACGTACCTGCATTTACTTAGTAGCGCATAAAATACTGATGTAGAAGCGGTTCTGTAACCGGTAGATATAATAAAGGATTTTCCTGCTCATCGAAAATTTATAAATGAATTGATGTTCGTTTTAAAATGGCTGTGAGCGAAAATATTTTGGCGGGGCTACTTCACGGTTGAGCGGATGAAATAATAATAAATTGGACCGCGTGTGTAGGTATCGATCGCGTATGGACTTACTGCCCTTATGTTGTGACACACCACATTGTGTATTGTGGTAGTGGTAACACTTTAATACCACAATGGAATAAAATATATATTCATAGGACTCAAGCCACACTCAAGCTATTGTTAAGATAGTCATAGATACTGCTATATATTTGAATGTAAAACAAATAATTTTCTTTGAAAAAAGATAGCATTCTATTCGAATTGATAGTTGCTAAATGGGCAGAAAGCACTTATTACAATGACTCTTTTAGGTAAAACTTTCAAATCAACTAGAGGACCTGCAAAAACTACTTACAAAGGAATATCGACCGAAACTCATCGCATAAATGATTTTGAAGCCTTGTTTCTGAGCGCATCTAATATTTTAACATTCTAACAAACTTCGGCCGATTTTTGTATTTTTTTTAGTGAGCTGCCATGTTTCGCGCGTTATCGATTTTATAAATTTTTCTGGTAATTAGAATGAATGATGGATAATGCACTTATCGTGCTTTATCCACAACAAACGACAAATGTGTTGTCGAATTATAAAAAATGTAAATTCCAATGCTTTGCTAACTCAAACCTTTAATGAAATAAAAAGTATACTGACCATATTCAGATGAAGAAGGGTTATTTTAATCTACGCATTTTCATCAAAAGTTGTTGCATTGTGCATTGTTTAACATTATTGTTTTTAGTACTTTATTGAAAAAAGTCGTGATTTTTAGAGCGGTTCTATTGATACATCGGAAGGTATTTTCAAAAAACGGGAGACATGACTATGGTGCTCAACGCGCTCTGGGTATGGAGTATGTTTTTAAAGCAAAGCAATAAGTTTTGCAGTGCTATTCTGTAAGTAAAACCTCACTTTTCACCGCGGAATGCGCCGTGAATAGTGATTTGAAATTTACATATATGAGATTCGTGTTTTAATTTTAAAGAATGCCGCAAATTCTGAGGCGTAAAGTGAGTTTGTTCCTACAGAATGGCACTACTGGTTAGTGGTGTAAAGGGAATCTCATATTATTAATTGCGGTGAGATAGCATTTCAATAAGAACACTCAATTTAGACGATCTTGTATGAGCGCGTGTACGTTGATACAATTTATTGGTTCTTCTTCTGATACGAAAAGAAGAATTTATTGCTGAATTGAAAATAAAAAAAACGCTATAATTATAAAGTAATAAGGTATTTCCATAGCGTTTGAGAATAGAAATAGCCCGGCAATATAGATTTATCTTAGAACTAAAGATGTTCGGTATTAAGTAGGACGTAAAAATAAGGTTATGTAAAAGGGTGAATTAAACTCAAACGTCCAGTATCGCACTCCCTCCAGTGTTTACACACGTCGTTTTGTACAAAATTACATTGTATATTTTACTGTCTCATATTCGGCTAAGTACGGTATGTACCTACATTAAGGAGAACAATTTTTATAAAATAATTTTAACACTTGAAGCGATAAACTATACCAAACTACTTATTGTTCAACTATCAAAAATAACTAAGTTGGAATTTAAACACATTCTCAATTTCATCTTAAAAATAATGGTTGAGTAAATATTGCTTATCAAAAAAAAACTGTTTGAGTAAAATATATATATTATCAATTTATCAGCCATATAAGTTTTATGTTTAATACTTTTAATTACTAAAAAGTTATTTACAACCAACCTGCTCAATTTTTTTTTGATTTGCTGAAAAAAAGGAATATAAAAAAAAATAATGACAGCTTAGATAATCGTATCTTATATCCTCCAACTTGATTGACCTGTTCATTATTGACTTTTTATCACTTTTTATGTTCCAATTTCCATCTCGTGGCGTTGTGTTGGATTTTAATTGTATATCCTTCATTGTAGATTTCAATATAAAACTATTCTGTTAAAGTTTAATTTCCATTTAATGTGTGTAGTCAATGAAAGATTGTCTTTCCCTCTTCCTCATACTATATAAAATACGTAGGTAACAATGTGATTTTCAAACCAACTTGAGTATTTTGGATAATGTTTCCTAAAAATTCAAAGATGCGAATCACCTCTAAACTTTTTTAGTACTTATATAAGTACGCATTTGGCGTCACTTTGGAATATCTTTACCTATTGTATGTGAAACAAAGTATATGCATATATATGCACAAGAATAGTGCATATACTTTAGATATATGCACTATCCTTGTGCATATGCACAAGGATAATACTTCTCAATTTCAATTGTTATAAAGATCAGTTTTCTTCTTTTGTAAAACTTTTAGGCCCGTATAAACTAAGTGTTGATCTTTACTTGAGTACAGTTAGATAAGGATGTCGCTATGTGCTATATAAAGCGACATCCCTTTAACTAAGCTCAAGACTGGATCAAACACTGAGAATCTTTCTATAATACGGGCCTTAGTGTTAAGATATGGCACCACAAGATGACAACTTTACTTAATTGTTATGGGCCCACTTGCAGGAATTTCGCTAAACCTCAATTTAACTTTGAATAGAATCACCGATGCAATAATGTCAAGTTGACATTGACATTTTGTCAATTTCTTTAGATTACGTCTAGTTTTAATTGAATCGAGATTCAGCAAATTTACTGAGAGTGGGCTTTAATAACATACGTTTTCTGCTAAATGAATTATTCAGAACTTTATTAATTGCGACCTTGTAATTGAGCTTACAACCGTTTTAAATAAAGGATATACAATATATTGGTATTCCGGATATTATGAAATTGAAAAAAATATTTAATAATATTGTGTCTATAGATATGGAAATAATAGAAACGGCCACTAGTCACTAATTTAGCATACACTTTTTAAGCATACACTTTTTAAATATTAACTAATGTTAACATTTAAGCTAAGGTGGCTTTTTAATAGATGTATGAATGAAACGATCTTATGTATTTCGATAAAACAAGTATTTATTTTAATGCAAGTGCCAAAGACAATTAGGGAGCTTCTAAAGTAAATTTAAGTGTAAATAGAAATCGCTTCAAACAATATGGATGTTGTCTTTCGTATATCGGAATGACTCAAATAAATTGTATCAAAATTGTTTGCTCTTTTATTGTCTCCTAACCACAACATGGAAAAAAAATCATTTCCTCACTATATAATTGACTGCAAGAATAAAAAAACTATGCAACAAATAGTTGAACAAAAATTAAAAAAAAATATTAAAAAACGAATATTAACATAAAAATTAAATATTAATACATGTGTTATTTATAAATACTTTTACATATTTTCAATCAATTATTTTACGCAGATGTAAAGCCTAACATAGGTATATAGATATGTTACAGTTAATGCCAGTTTGTAGATAAAACGCGTTTTCCCGAGTTAGAACTAGTTTTTACTAAATGCCTTTGTTAAAACTAGAATTGACTAACACTCAAAATGGATTATCAGTTATAACTAGTTCTTACTAGACAACACGCGATTTTCCGAAGCGAGTCAGTTAAAACTGTTCTCAATAACCACACCACCTGAATAACCTACAGCAGGTGTTCAAAATATTTACAGTTCAGATTATGAACCCTGTCGAGCACAGCAAATAAGTTTTATTATAAGAATGCCAATTTCTAACATAATTAATATGAAAAAAAGAAACAGTTTGGGATCAGGCTTTATGATTTTATAAAATTAGTTTATTTGAGAAAAAAAATACGTAAGCATCATACTATTTTCTAAATTATAATAGCTGGCTTTTTAAGATCTCGTTTATCTAAAAGATCACATAAATATATCACAATTGCTATAAACATAATTTCAAAAGAATAAGTATGTACATATAAAGTTATAATATTTTTTCTAATTTTCAAATTACTTTTTTGCCTTTCCTGAAAAATTGGCTTCTGGCGGTTAAGGTTATTCATATTACAAGTGACGTAGAGTCTGTGTCCTAGATCTTTCTAATAAATATTTTTGATACTGTATCCTGTTTTAAATCCCAGATTAGTTTTTCTAGTGCTAGTTTTAATTAAAGCTCGGATTGTCAACTAGTTTTATCTGATAATTACATATATCAATGGTAAATTCTAGTTTTGACTAGTTATTTCTAGTTTTAACAAAGACATTTAGTAAAAACTATTTTTAACTATTTTTAACTGTAACATCTATACCATTAACACTTCAAAACACTTTTTAAGTATTATGTGATGGTAAAGAAATTGATATCATTCCTCAATATAGTACAACAACTAGCTTACCACCATAATAAGGAAATACTGAAGAATATCTGCTTTTTTAAAAAAGGCTCAGCAAATTTCCCACTCCACCTGCTGTTAAACTTACCATCTTATGCAAATGGATTCCAGCTGCGAAGACAGCTGATGCAGCAGAAATTATACATATATACTTCTCCTTAGGGCGCTTGTTAACGAAACGATTTCAACCCGGATCAAGGCACGGTTTTAAACCGTGTCTACGTCCGGTCATCAGTTAAGTATGGGGAACTTATGTTTTGTTAACGACACCGGCGCTATCGCCGGTTAGGGCATAGTGGTACAAACGCTCAAACCTTGTTCGTGATCAAGAAAGGGGGAGAAACCGTGCCTATACGACGGAAAGCGGTTGGTTAACAAACGCTTTAAGCCATCTTCACATTACCAACCCGAACTCAGGTCGGTGATGTGGGGTAAGGATCCCACAGAGCCCAAAGCCTATACCCACCGCAAAAAACAACACCACTAAAAGGAACTAGTGCTATTTCACTATGATCTTATGTAGGGTGCAGATTACTTCATTCCAATTCGAGCGGAAACTCCCCTATTAAAGAATTTACATTAACCATTTCAATTGTATCATATTATAAATTCATGCTACAAACATTGTAGTCGGCATAGGCACAAGCAATTACAATCATTTAACGATTGATTATCTACTTACGTCAATTGAAACAATTGCAAGTCTAGAAGTAGATAGATACAATTAAGTTTACCTATAATTGGTTCCGTATAAAACTAAATATTATATGAATATTTCAATATTCTACTAATCAATGTTATAATTTGGGAAAAAATATTTTTCGCAAACCAACTATATCATAAAAATCTATACACTTTAACAACTTTAACATTATCATATACAGATACTTATAGTTCATAATAGATACTATAGTATAGTAAAAAGAAACACGTAAAAGCGTTTTTTTAAACCGGGTACAGATCGGATGCTGTAGATTAACGTAAAGACCTGGGAATGGGTGCCAGACAAGTATATCTATATATATAAAACTCAAGGGTGACTGACTGACTGACATAGTGATCTATCAACGCACAGCCCAAACCACTGGACGGATCGGGCTGAAATTTGGCATGCAGGTAGGTGTTATGACGTAGGCATCCGCTAAGAAAGGATTTTGATCAATTCTACCCCCAAGGGGATAAAATACCGAAGCGAAGCGAGGGCGGGCCACTAGTAGAAGTATATAAGACTTATTGTAAGCACTAAGCACTTGCGATACCAGGGAGTAATAACAATTGCGTTACCTTCCCTCACCCCAATTTCTACCCTGTAAATCCCTGGAACATACCGAAAAATATGAACAGAAAATGTGAATTGGACGAAAAACTGGACTACAACTTTCTCTAAAGAGGATGATATGCAGAGAATTGGGACGATACTTCACCGAGCGAACTTTCAATTTCAAGGTAGTAATCCGCTGTTTTATGAAACAACACAGTCTATAAACCGGTTCCAACGGAAGACCAGCGCTGATGGCGACATCAGCACCATGCTGAGTTGGGACCGATTTGAGACAAAAATTTACTTCTTTCTATCTTTCTTTCTATAGACGATTGCGATATCGTGCAGTATCACTGCATTGCCTACTCTTACCCCATCCCCGACATCGTAATTCCCTGAAACCTTACTCACCGACAGATACACAAGACCATCCAAAGCTGGTCTTATGTCACTGCGCTCTTCTGTCAGGTGGAGGTTACTTCCCCAGCCGGGTGCTCTAATTTAAGTAGGAAATCCGCTATGCCTTACCTCTTTTGTCTCTGTTCTGTACCCTTAATCTAGTAAATGTTATCACCATTACGGATCCCTAATAATATTATTGCCTTATACTTATACGGCAGTTCAACTCGATCTATAAATAGATGTCCTAGACTGCGGAGGTTTTGTTGCGTTAACTTCAACTCATATTACAGTCCAGTTTTGCGTACCAATTAGTACCGCAAACGTGATATACTTTCACAAGTGATTCTTCAGTCTTCACTCGACTTTTGAGCCAGATGGAGTTCGAAGACAAAGTTGTGGTTATAACGGGCGCTAGTTCAGGCATTGGGGCAGCGTGTGCAGTTGAATTTGCCAAACTATCAGCAAAACTTTCTTTGATTGGTAGGAATAAGGAGAACCTAGCCAAAGTGTCCGACCAGTGTCAAAAAATAAATGGCTTGACAGCATTAATTGTAACGGCTGATATTAGTGTGAAAGATGATGTAGATAGAATAGTGCAAGAAACCATAAATTACTTTGGGAAAATCGATATTTTAGTCAACAACGCAGGCATGTGTGTCATGGCAAAAACGCAAAATGGAATTGAAGCCTTCGACCGTGTCATGGGAATAAATGTTCGAGGCACCTTTCTTCTTACGGATAAAATTATTCCATATTTAATTCAATCCAAGGGTAATATTGTAAACATTTCCAGCATACTGTCAACGAAACCTATATCGTCTATGACAGCATATTGCATGTCGAAAGCTGCAATCGACATGTTTACAAAGTGCGCTGCTTTAGAATTAGGATCCAAAGGAGTAAGAGTCAACTCCGTTAATCCTGGTGCAACAAGGACGAATATATTCTTGTCAGCTGGTCTGAGCAAAGAAGAAAATGAGGAAATATTTCAATTATATGGAACAGCAGCTCCGCTTAAGAAAGTTACCCAAGCTGAGGATGTAGCCAACATCGTAGTGTTCTTAGCAAGTAATAAAGCTAAATGTGTGACAGGAAGCAGATATATTGTGGATTGTGGAGCACTTATTTCCGAGGATATGACAAATTAATTTTAATATGTAACAAACCATTTTATTTTAATAACAAAGTCATTAAATTTTCGATGGACAGTAAATTATATTATTCATGTAAAACAAACAGCTCACGTCAGTAATAATTATATAACTTATCCTTCTAACTGGCTTGTTTGATTAACTTCGTCCAACAACAAACAAACTCGTCCAATTGCCAATTACGCACAGACATTATATTCATAACGTTGTAGATATCTTTGTTTGAAGAAGCTAATTATATTTGTGACAAGCGGATGAACAAAGCCAACACGATATTTTAACATATAACAATTTCCTTTAAGACGAACCGGGACTTATAACAAAGAACTGAGATTTGCAGTCACAGCATCGTCTTGGATCGTTAGATATCAGTGCTCCACTGGAGATATCATACTGTCTAAATTCCTGTTCTTTCGTGGCCTTTATTGTGGTAATATATTCGTTTATCTGGCCCCCTAATCCCTTCCCAGGTGCGTCGCTAATTCCCTGTTATCTTGCGTTAATTTCCTCGAGCAATCTTTTAAATTGATAGCACTCATCTAAAGCACAGCAAATAAGATTATAAAAGAGATTCTGCACCTTCCTTTATTGTTTTTTTTTTTGGTGAATCTCAATAATTGTTCCCACGAAGAGCATTGAAGAATAAAAGTTTATCTTCAAATACTACCTTTCCTTCTGTTATTCTTGTTCCTCGATGTTCTTTCAAAATTTATAGTATCGTCTAAGTTATATTTGTAGTGTTATTAAGCTCGAAATTAATTCCCTGATTTCTAGCTAATCCGCGTATAAAGTAACGCGCGGTACAGCGCCCGTTCCCTGAGGAACCTCGTTAGGTGTCGGAGCGTTATCCGCGATTAATATAATTCCCTAATTTATACGCAACGGTGTTTCAGGCGGTCCTTTTGTTATGCTACATCGCGGGTTGTGGGCCGCCGCTACACTTCGCAGCCGCCGCCGCAATTTCAAATTACAAATACAATACAAATAAATTGATAAATTTCGAAAAGAACCAGTGTCCAGTGGCCAGTGTGTGCGAGACGTGTCATCGTATAAAATTCAACAATTGATATCATTCTTACATAATGTTCTGGATTATATATTTAATGTAATTTATACAGAAGCTATACACGTTCTGTGGAAAACTCAATTTCACAAATTAACTAAGCAATCAATAAGTTTCTTATACTTAAAGCATACGCACTCAGCTAATTTCTCGGTCGGATTGCACAATCTCTGTTCTAGGTGGTTGTTATTGAGATGTACCATAGTAATGGTACAGCCACATCTCTTTATCCAAAATTTACAAATATATCCAACTTACTTTGAGTTTTACATTGCTTGCCATAATATATTGAGATTATTTTTTACAGTTTGTGGTAACTTGTTGTGCAATTGCTGTACTACGAGTGTTATTGTTTCTGATTTTCATAACACGAATGCCTTACCTACCTACTTACCTCGCGATCTGCAGTGCGTTTCTGTAAAATGAAGATTTCAGACTTCTGAATTCGATTGCTACAATTTAAGACATTACTTTGATATGATTTTCACGGCAAAATGTCGTAATGACTGTTTGAAGCAGCCAGTAAAAGATATTTAGCAATTGACAAAAATCCGAACAAATGAGATCGTAAATGAGATTGTCTTTTACAGAATCGACAAGCTGTGATATGTGTATAATATCTTTATATATATAATTCTTCTGTGAGTGTGTATGTCACTGAACTTCTCTTAAACGACTAGACCGATTTTGATGAAATTTTTTGTGTATATTCAAGGGGATCTGAGAATGGTTTAAATTCAAAATTTGGTCCGCTGGACAACCCCTATTTTTTTAGGGCGGTACGAAGTTCGCTGGGTCAGCTAGTATCAATATAATATTTGATATTGGATTATGTTTACCTACCTTTTTCGTGAATGTATATTAATTGGTCAATTCTTTACCACCCCAACATTCATTTCTCAACTATTCGAAAAAATGTTTCTTCATAAGTGGAATAGAGAACATTGGTATTTTCAAGTTTTATTATCGATTCAATAGATTTTCCAAGAATGATTAGTTCATTTAATATAATGGTAGGTGTAACATTAAAATAATTAATTTTGATTTGATAACTCAATCATGTCTTAACGGTTAAATGTAAGAGAGGAAAAAAGACTTAAACATTCAAATAAATGACGTCGCAAGACGTAGACAAACTTTGTAATTACGAAAACGTTAAACAGGTTACCAATTCGTTGATAATTAAAGCAAGAATGTTCATTACAGATACTTAACCTTTAACTTTTCGTTAAGGGAAACGATCGTGGCGAGAAAGGAAATTACTTACGTGGCAGTTAAATAAACTCTCACGTTCTTGGTAATGATCGTGGTTAACTAGCAATTATTACAACACATCCCGACAAAGAGGAGTCCAATAAACGCGAACACTCAGTACCAAATATATACAACTATATTTCCTGATGGGAAATTAGTAGTATTAGTATGAAAAAACCGGACATGTGCAAGTTGGATTCGCCCACCGAGGGTCCGTACAAATCTGTAAGTTCGCAACATAAATGGCCGTAACCATTTTTTACGTTCACTTAGTTAGGTTTAGTTTGATTTTTTCACAGCTTCAAGGGACCGTAGACCTGATTATTGGTTTAAACTTCAACTCGATACCTTCACGCATTCCCGTGATAAAAGGTCTTGACAGACAGACAGACTGACGGGCAGTCGGACAACAAAGTGATTCTATAAGGGTTCTGTATTTTTCTTTTGTACCGAACTCTAAAAACTAAACGATACATGACTGAATAAACTCTGGTCAAAACATTCATAAAAAACATAGTAAACATAGGTCAAAACTTTCATAGGTCATACTGTTATTTTTAGCATTAAACTACTATATTAATAAATCCACTATCAATATCAACTTCAGTGCGTCTGTACAAATAGCGGAAAGCGCATGTTTTGGACCGAGTGAAATTGTCTCGTGTAAAAATTTTCTTGAGATAAATAATAAACAATATTTTTTATACACATCTGATCTGAATTTGGATTTTACATATGCATACAAATAATCTGTTTCCTTAAAGCATATGCAACTTTACTATCACAGACACCACACACACAAAGTTAACTATCAAATGATGATACATTCTGGACAAAAAATAAGAACGGACAATGAGTTTCTGAGTTTTGTATTCCTTTGTAACTTTTAAAAAATATTTAGACTTCTTCTTAAAAGTTATAATCGTAACTTCGGACAGTCGGCAACGGTTGCCGCGACCACAGCAGCACTCCCGGCGTGCATTGGGGGGACTGCGGTCCTCAGAATGTAAGTTATTGTCACGATGAATGATATTTTTCTTTTGATAAGGTGTTTTTAAATTACTGATTCAAATTCATAATGTATAAATATATATTATGTATTTTAACGCATTTTTAGGAAATCAATTTTTGGACACTGTTATGTACCTAAATAAAACACTAAACATGGTGAGAATTAATTTCCCACGTGCGGAAATATTAAAGTTTCATTTTGCAGAGATATATCGAATTTATTTCAAATATCGTCATTAACTAATCTCAAATTGAGTATCTGTTTTACAAATAAAATTCAAATGAAATTTAAGAAATTCAAATTTATCAAATTTAATATTAACACAATAATCTGGTGCTATAGCTATTATTGCAAGTAATAATACTTGCGTTCGGCTATTTATTTATCTAGTTAGCGTCCTAGTCGTTGTCTAATCTGAATGGTCTAAGTTAGGGCTGTATCTTCTGAATGCAGTTTCACGTACTAATCCCGTATAGTATTTCTCAGTTCTTGTTTGTTGGTTCATTTATATTTATGACGTAATTAAACCGCAGAACTCTCTTGCTCTGGTCGTTTCCGTTAGCATTTTGCCAAAGTTTATATTAGCATATCAAGATTTGCTTGCAACTAAATATATAATCAATTTCTGAGTACAATGATTCTATTTAGGTATGAAATTGCACAAAAGTACCTATCTTTCAGTTTAGGCTAACTTCACCTTATCACAGTTTTTGCTGCCTTGTCAAAATATCATATTGATGGTGAAATTGTACAGAATAGGTGAGTACTTAATAAAATCAAAAATAGGATAGGAAGTACAAAATCTAATCGTAGAAATAATTTAAAAGAGTCATAATTGTCTTTTGTGAGTAATTTTAATTATTCCTATCATAATTTCCTTCACTATTTTTGATGCTTCTTTGAGTGAGAAAGAAGCCCTAAAACTCAGAATTGAAACAGATTGCGTAAAAAAAATCTCTACAACATATAACGAATCATTTTGTTACTTCAAAAAGGAGGAACTTCTCAGTTAGTAATTTTTTCATCATTGTTCGCGCATATATCCGATGTTTGTTGACCGATTTTCCGAATTCCGTTTTTGTTTGGAAGAGTTGGTCAGCGAGAAGGTTCCCTAATAATTTGGTTAAGATCTGAAAAATATTTTCAGAGTTAAACAGCGGAACTGCTCAAATACGAACACATTATAGTGTTTGGTTATTTTAAGAAATATAAGAGAGATTGCAGGTCAGACATGTCAAATTCAATTCTATGGCCTAAAGTTCAATCGTTCCGATTTTAATGCTTTTAACACCATGTTCAGCATTTTACTGAATTTCGGGGTATACCGCTACCAACTAATAACAAAGTAGTGGTCTATATTTTTATTATTTAAGCATTTAACTGCTAGATGTTTAACTGTAACTGACCTTCTTCTTCTAGTGACTCTCCGAACAGCGAAGGTTGGCAGTCAGCTTAGCATACGTCTCCTTATCCTTAGCGAGATGGAATAATTCAGCGGCCCTCATGATTCCAGTCCACTGCACAACAAATAAATAATTTCAAAATTAGAACTTTTCAGTTTCTTGTGATTAAATGTTACGAGATCTTTGCATGAATAGCATCTATTAGATACCTGTACTTTTATCAGATAATGTTACTGTATAGGTATCGTTTGCGACGTGAATCCAATATATCGAACGTCTTAGACCCAAGAGGCCAAATAGTCTGTGGATCTTGATCATTTCTAATATTAGAAAGATATTGCTTACAAAAAAAATCCTTCACAGCAAACAAATAAAGCTTATATTTGTGCATACTTATACCAGCATTTATTTTGGTAGGAAAGGGCTAGGGACAATCCAAAAGCGGCTATTTAGGAGCCGTAAGATCGCTTTATTTGTAATTTGTGTCGTCCGCGGTCAGAATATTTATTTGTTTGTACAACCCTTCCTGTATCCTGAAATATTATATTAAATGGCACTATGCTTCCGACTTTCGGAAGGTACCTTTGAAATATTATTTAACTATTTTCCCGATTTAATGTTGAAGGCATAAATTTATTTTATTTAATTGATATGAACAATGCTATAGCACAGTTCTATCCAACCCCAATATCACCTTACGAGCCCAATGCGGATTAGAGGTTCAAACGACTTTACAGAATGTAGCCATAAACCTGCGCCACGCTACTGGGCATAAGTTTTTGGATATCGCATTTGAGTTTCTTCCTATCATTATCAGCTTTTGAATGTCACCTCACCACTGTTCGAAATCACATGTAGAAGTGGATCTTAATTGACGGGTTTAGTTCAAATTGGTGGATGCTATACGGACTGCAACTGTAGTTGAGATGACGTGCCTTTCTAAGCACAGAGAAGATAGATATAAATTTTCGGTGGCCCATCTTATGACCAGCTATTTTGCAAGTTGCTTTAATAATAATAATAATAATCTTTATTGTATAACACCACAATGGACATAACAGTAAGATTAAACTGACAGAGAGACATTACACAATGGGCGGCCTTATTGCTTAATAGCAATCTCTTCAAGGCAACCCATGACGGAATATTTATTTGTTCGTACAACCCTTCCTGTATCCTGAAATATTATATTAAATGGCACTATGCTTCCGACTTTCGGAAGGTACCTTTGAAATATTATTTAACTATTTTCCCGATTTAATGTTGAAGGCATAAATTTATTTTATTTAATTGATATGAACAATGCTATAGCACAGTTCTATCCAACCCCAATATCACCTTACGAGCCCAATGCGGATTAGAGGTTCAAACGACTTTACAGAATGTAGCCATAAACCTGCGCCACGCTACTGGGCATAAGTTTTTGGATATCGCATTTGAGTTTCTTCCTATCATTATCAGCTTTTGAATGTCACCTCACCACTGTTCGAAATCACATGTAGAAGTGGATCTTAATTGACGGGTTTAGTTCAAATTGGTGGATGCTATACGGACTGCAACTGTAGTTGAGATGACGTGCCTTTCTAAGCACAGAGAAGATAGATATAAATTTTCGGTGGCCCATCTTATGACCAGCTATTTTGCAAGTTGCTTTAATAATAATAATAATAATCTTTATTGTATAACACCACAATGGACATAACAGTAAGATTATACTGACAGAGAGACATTACACAATGGGCGGCCTTATTGCTTAATAGCAATCTCTTCAAGGCAACCCATGACGGAAAATTAAATAAGTATAAAGAACAAAAAAAAGGGGGAAGGGTGTAAGAGCAATATTATAAAATAAAATAAAAACGGTATTAATAATATAGATGCATATTTATATGAAAAAAATAAACAAATAAATAAAGGAAAGAGGTATTTTCAAAGTAAAGATAGGAAATGACGCTTAACTTGCTCACGGAAAGAGTCCAGAGTGCGAGCCCTTCGTATGGATTCCGGTAACGAATTCCACAAGCGAACAGAATGCACAGAGTAGGAGTAAGAAAGGAAATCAGTCAAATGGCAAGGTATTTCTAGAGTGAGATTAGAAGAGGAGCGTAGAATGCATTGTGAAGAGGATGATCGAAAAGAGAAGCATTGTTTTAGATAAGGTGGAGAAGTAGGTAGAAAAAGTACAGAATAAAGAAGCGTAAGAGTATGTAAGTCCCTGCGCCGGCGAATAGGGAGCCAGTTGAGTTTCGAGCGGAAGTGTGATACATGGTCAAATTTACGGAGATTATATATAAATCTGATAGCTATATTCTGCAAACGTTCCAACTTGCTTAGCAGTTCCTCAGAAAGATCAGTGTAACATACATCAGCATAGTCCAGAATGGAGAGTAAAAGAGTATGCGCCAGAGTGATTTTAGTACTGGTCGGCAAAAAGTTACGTAGGCGATTAAGTGAGTTGTATGCGGCAAATATTCTTTTTCTTATAGATTCGAGCTGAGGTTTCCAAGAGAAACAGTGATCAAATATCACACCAAGGTTTTTGACAGTTGTGGAAAAGGGGTTCAGTTCTTTATTTGCACAACTCCATTAGGACAGGTAGGGTAAGCGGATTTTCCGCTCGAATTAGGAGCGCTCGTCTGTGCAAGAGACCTCCACTTTACATAATATCTCAGTGAACTAACACTACCTTTTGGTGGTGTTGATTTTCTGTTAGTGAGTGAGATTTCAGGGCTCCACGGGGTAGGAGATTGGATCAGGGTAGGCGGGGTAGGCATCCATTTGGGTTATAGTTGCCGATTACCCAGGTGGGTTGCCCTAACCATATTCGCGTTTGTTTACCGCCCTTTGAATATAAAAAAAAAACTTTCACATTAGGTGTGGAGTAGGTTTTTTTTTGTTTGGGTACATTTTTTGTACTTTTTTTTGTATTCGGATAATTTTTTTAAGATAAAACAAATTACTAGGACAAATTTTTATCACTTCACTTATAAACTTGCGCTTCTTTAAAAAAAAAGTCAAGTGCAAAGTCAAAATTTCTTCATTCAAATTGGAAGTATAATACAACTCTTTTGAATCGTCCAACTTTTTTCCCCTACCACCAGTTTAAGACATTTTTAGCCGTGGAGAAAAACAGTGTTCCGTGTTTATTCTTAATTTATTGATATTTTAATGAAAGGTTAGATAATTCAAATATGAAGGTATTACTGTAAAACTATAAATAAAATCGTATTTATTTGTACCAGTTAAGTGAAACTATTCTCAATTTAACAGCAAAACGAGCCACGAGTTATATCTACCCCGTTGGATAAACATGTGCAAAAGTCAAAGAACTTATCTAAAATCTTTGGCGCGAAATCTACGGACACTACCTTCTCGTCCGAACACTGCCGGTCAACAAGCGATCTTTTGGACCAATTGCAAGACGATTACCGCGTATTCCACTAAATAAATTGTCATAGTTTCGCCGAATTTGAACGAATAAAGGTATACTAGACCAATCATTCATCTATGTACTAGACTTTGATTATTTTAGAACAGTTTATTCATGATCTAATAGAATAACTCTTTATGTATTTAAAAAAGTATATATTCATGTATAACCTTGAGCGTAAAAAAACATATTCACTATAACATAGCAAGAGTCGCGCGTGTGACACGTAAAAATGTAGTGAAATTACCGCGTTTTTCAGTTTGAAATGGATATTTAACCAATTTCTTTAATTAAATATTATTTTTTATCAATGGGTGTCAACTCTACAATAGTTAAGTAAAGTTTGGAATGGTATTTTATTCAAGTTGGTCTATTACTCCAGTTAATATTTCAATGTGACCCTTAAAATCATGGGTCCCAGGAATCACCCAAATATAGGTTTATGTATTTGTATTGATTACCTTTTGTACTGTTACTCCTTTTGTGAGGAGAAAATAAATGGTATATTATTATAGTGTTCATCGAAACACCCATTTTGGTCTACCCTTTGTAGTAAGCCACAAGTTCTATTTTGAATTTTAATATAAAATTCGGTGCGGATGCTACTATGCTATGCTATAGGCCGAGAGGATTTATTCCTGGTAAACTTTTCTGTAGATTAATAAAACAAGCAGTATAATTCTTAAAATAGAAACATAATAAAATCACTTGACATTTCTCGTGAGCCATATTATGTTTGACATAGGTATTATTGAGACTAACCTGTTTCCTTGACGTCGCATTGCAAAAAGGTTTTTCCGAAACTCCACTTCGTTGGCGAACTACATCCCGTAGGTCGGCGTGTAACAAAAACACTTGACGCACACAACAAGCAAATTGGATACTTCGATAGTAACAGTTTGTTTCTCTTTCCCAAATCCAGACGATGCCGGCTGGAGGGTTGCGCCTTGTAATAAAAAAAGATCGTACGCAATCATATTTTATCGGGAAAGCCATTTTTCGCAGGCGGATCCGGTGCCGTTTATGTGAAATGCCTCAATTTCCCTGCAGCAACATAAAATTGCTTGTTAACGGCAACGCCACTATATCATAACGCAACTGAAAGTCAAGTGGGCACAAGGTGAGGTTTAAAATCTTAGTTAGAAACCATACCGTGTCGTATATCAGAGCCGAGAGTTTTGGTAGTAGTTTCGTAAAATTTTCTTAACGAACATAGAAATTATTTGAATATTTACATAATTTACACATATCTTTATACGTAGTACAAAATAACTGTGAAATAAAGTGAACTATAATGAAGAAATGGGATAAGTAGGTTTTGTATTTATCTGTCGAGAGCGGAGTGTATCTATATTGTTATGTTACATGTATAATTAGCAAAAACAAGTACCTACGTATAATAAAGTAGTAAATAGTTTCACTTAAAGCAAAAATTAAATCCCAGACAGTAAAGTGTAATTATCAGAACGAAATCAAACCAGCTGCCGTTCAAGCATCACTTCGACATCAGTAGACTCTTTCAACATAATAATAATATTTCCAACATTCACACCAATTAGCCTAGCCCCAAAGTAAGCACTGTAAGGCTTGTGTTATGGGATACTCTAATAATATTTCCAACGCTCACACCAATTAGCCTAGCCCCAAAGTAAGCATTGTAAGGCTTGTGTTATGGGATACTAGGGTAACGGATAGAATACATATACTGTACATATTTAAGTATATTTATATAGAAATACATAGTATTTATCACACAAACATCTGCCCCCATCGGGATTCGAACCCGGGCCTTCTCGAGTCGGCGACACAATGAAACCACTCGGCCACGGAGGTCGTCGAAAAGAAAGATAAGAATATACTTACATGTCAACCAACATAAACTAAACTTTGAACCTCTACTTTGTAAATTACATTTTAACTGATTCTCCTCTACTTTGTTAAAATAAATGATTCTTAAAACCATTTTTCTTTGTGTTTTGCCGTATTCTCAAACACAGTGAGTGAGTGAGGTAAAATTCTGAGTAAACAGAATACAACTACTACATGACAAGCCCCGTGATCGAAAGCCTCCCTGAAGGGTGGATGTTTATTACACAACACTCGGCACATCCAACTGTAATTTTCGTGTAGTTCATCGTAATTAACAACATCCAAGGGGGAAAGAAAATATAATTATTAACCTTACATAATAAAATAACCTGTCTCAGCACTTATGTACGTATGTTTTGCGATGATCTCAAATTTTTTTTTGTACGCAAAGGTTTTTATCCGGTTTTCACCTTTAGTTAGATAATTTTGCAGTAAAGGTTTATATGTCTGATACTATAGTCTAAATTGGAGCGATGCGAAAGCTGGTTAATATATCATCATCATCAACCTATTAATGTCCCCACTGCCGAAGAATGGATGGAATAGAGAGATCGAGCCATGACCCACCACGCGGGCCCAGTGCGGCTGGCGGGTGCTAACAACTGCAGATGCAGCCGGGACCAACGGCTTAACGTGGCTTCCGAAGCACTGGTCACTATATAGTGTGTTCTAATTTTGCAATATAATCAGATTATAGTTATTTATGCAACTATTGTACATATCATAAGGGGTATTAAAACACGAATGTGGTTTTTAATAGTTTGTTTGATGGGTGATAATACACACATCAAAAGTGTCTAGGGATCAACATATATTTTTGCAATAACTTTTCTCCTGATTGATATTAATTAAAATTTTCTTTAAGGATTCATCAAATAAAGTGTTATCGTTTGTCACAGTAACGATAAACCAAGTCACCTTTGCATTAATAAAGAAATTTGCCATTTTCCTAATAAAGGGATTTTTGACATTTGAACCACTAACACAAAAGTTCGAAAAAAAGACTGAAATAACAGTTTTCTCTAAAATTTTATTGGGTAACTTAAACAATTAATAATCCGTATTTCTACCGCGAACACTAACAACACAAGAACATCGGTTTGGCATACTCAAAATGAGTTCATCCAAATCACGCTGTGGAATGGCCGCCCATGTTCGTTGCAACAACAAAAAAAGGTCTTCTTGCGACTGGATACCCTCCATATTCGGCAGAGCTCTTCTCTGTAGCATATCCCATGCATGCTCAATCGGGTTCAAGTCTGGCGACTGAGCAGGCCAGGGCAGGACATTGATGTTAGCTGCGGCGAGAGTCCGTCTTACAACTCTTGCGGTGTGCGGTCGTGCATTATCATGCATTAACTGAAATAAGGGACCGATTTGCACTTGTAGAGGAACGATGACGTCTGATACAATCGTCTCAGCATAAATTTGAGCGTTGAGGTTGCCTCTGATCCAAATCAGCTCAGTTCTTCCGCCGATCCAAATACCCGCCCATACCATGATGGTTCCACCACTATAAGGATGGACTTCCTGGCAGGATTTTAATCGCTGTTGGCGTCCAGGGGTTCTCCAGTGTCGTATACGTCTTGTATCCGGTCTCATACCAAAACGAGACTCATCAGAAAAGCACACGAAACGCCATTGTTCTTCTGCCCAATTTCTGTGTTCAAGAGCCCATTGATATCGAATCCTACGATTGTGCATTGCTATAGGTGGTACCCGTAGCGGTCTTCGGGAATGAAGGTTCACTTCATGCAAGCGGTTTCTGACTGTTTGGTCGCTAATTAAGTTCCCTGAAGAGTGATGAAGCCTCACGGCTAACATCATGGCGGTTATTGTTGGAGCTCTTCGAGTTAAGATTTGAATGTATCGGTCTTGTCTCCGTGTGGTGCAGCGATACCGTCCTCCATGGCGCTCAGCCACGGTACCAGTGCTTCGGTATCGTGTCCAAAGTCGACTGATAACACTCTGACTTGTATTCAGAGCTAAAGCCACAGTACGTTGCCGGGAACCAGCTTCTATCATTCCCACGGCTCTGAGCATTTCTTCCCTGCTTAAATGACGTCGCCGCTCCATAATAACGTTGGTTTTAATCAGTAGTAGGGAAACAGTAGCACTAATAATGTCTTCAATGCGTTGTATGTTTTTATAGGGAAAATATTGACAGCTGATTTTCATCTTTTACTCGAATTTGATTCACAGTTCCTGATTCAAATTATGAAATGCACCAAAAAGGATCCATATAAATTTATAAAATCATAAATTTATTACAAAGCCACATCTCAATCTCAAGAAATCCGCATAAAAATGCTTGATCCCTAGACACTTTTGATGTGTGTAGTATCACATGGGTATTATATAATTATAAACAGTTGCATATAATACTTTATCTACACCCATGATATAAATCCTGTCAAAAAATCACAAATCTCGTGCTCTACACGACTTGATAGGGTATTAAAAATTATTCTACCTATTTAAGATTATTCAAAAAGCAAAAATCATAATTTAATTTTTTTTCAAAACAAAAAAATATTTTAGTAGGGCAACTTTAGTACAGCCTTTCCTAGATAAAATAATTTGTCATTCCATGAAATCTAAATTGTGTTCTTTTACTAAATTTTTAAGAATAAAAAATACCAACATCGAGAAATTCAGTAAATGTAAAATAATCTTACCCACGCCTAATCAAAGTTAATTTTTCCGATCTTTCGAACTCAACAATCACTTTACAGTAAGTATCAGTAATTAATATTGTTGGGTTTTGAATATCGAACATTGTTAATGGTATAAATTATACGTTTAATTAAACTACACGACAATTATAAATTACAGCATAGATCCCCACTGTCGCGTACCTGAACAAAATTATCACAGAGGGATTTGTCTACGAAAATGTATCATAATATCCACAATATCATGGAACGTGACCTAAAAGCCTCATACGAAATTACAGCGAGCAATAATTCAATCAAACGCGGCTTAGCGGCCTCTCGGCGTCTTTACTAAACAGAGCACCTTTATCACGTACAATTGACGACCTTATCCTAACGGCATATTAATCATAATGTACTGAACTTCTACAAATCGAAAAATCAACTTTGTACGCACCAAAACAAAGCACATAATCGAAAGTTTTTCATTCAGTCGTCGAAACGCGATTAGGCGAGTTGGAAGTGTAACCATGAAAGTATCTACAATATGCGTTTACGTTCTGAACTGTTGCTTGTTATTTGTATTGTGCAGAGACGAAGAGAAAATAATGAAGTGTAAGTGGAGGAACTAATGTTTTTAAAGCGTGTTAACGTGAATTCTCCCGAGACGATTCTATCTCTTGCGGGCTTAAGGTATAACTTTCCTGGAAGTAGTGTAAGTCTGGCTAGCGCTCCTCTGGGAGCTATATAACGGACCTGTGGAAATTTCAAGAAAAGAATTGGGAAACTATGCTGTCCGCAACTAGATTTAGAACCCGTCGCTACTTAGCGTCCACATTCAACATAATCGATAGCCTGTTCGAAGCTTTTTGCTATAATAAATGGGTGGAGAAAAAGTTAGTTTTAGCGATTTTTGATGCCCACGCTTAATATTTGCCAGTTCGACTTGGGTCGGGAGCGACAGGAAACATGAAACAAGCTAGTTGCAAACTTTTCCACGCAGAGAGTAAAAACTCTTATCTAAACTCTATTGCTTCTTTTAATAACATAGTATTACTTTCTTTTCCTCTTTTAAAAGTTTTAAATTTCATTTGAATGTCACTTAGTCCAATCTTTACCTTTTATAATTATGTATTTTTATGTCAACTCCAGCGTGCTACTGGCCGAATGAGGTGTTCGAGCCATGTTTCGGCGGTTGCGCAGAGGTTTCGTGTGACAACCCGCGCAACCACCTGCGGCCCTGCTACCCCTACTGCGAGGCGGGCTGCGTCTGCGAGGAGCCGTACGTGCGCGACGACAGGACTCACCAGTGCGTGTTGCCGCAAGATTGCTCACCGTTAGTACATACACCCTCACATCATTTTTTTGTGCCAACACCAGCGTGCTACTAGCCGTACGAGGAATTTGGACTGAGGTATCGTGTATCGTGTGACAACCCGTGCAACCATCTGCGGCCCTACCACCCCTATTGCGAGGCGAGCTGCGTCTGCGAGGAGCCATACGTGCGCGACGACAGGACCCACCAGTGGGTCCCACCGCAGGATTACCCACCGTAAATACATTTTTTTTGTATATGGGCGCAACAAATTATTCCATCCTATCTAATGTTATGTGTAAGTGGAGTTCAATCGCGAAGATAGAAGAAGCGGCAGAGATGCGCCGCTACAGCCTTCCTCACCTTGCCGGCCTGAACTCAATCCCCTTCCCCGCGGAGCCCCAGAACCCTACTCACCTAGCAGAAATACAACACCACCAAAAATTAGTGTTATTTTACTGTGGTTTTCTGTAAGGTGGAAGTTGCTTCCCCAGACAGACGCTGACATCTCAAAAAAAACATAAGTAATCATTTCGATCACTCACACCATACACTTGTGTTATTGGATACTAGAGAAATAGATAAAGCCTTTTTTGTTTGTAAAATAAATGCCCATATTCATATTAATGCTAATTTATTATATAATATTTATCTCTTATCATTTTATAAGGGGGTTTATGTTCATGTTAATGTCTATTTCAGAACACAAATGGGTATACCGGTTCCTAATAAAAAGCCCGAAAAGCCTATGCCGCTAAAATATGCCGGCAGGTCGGCCCGAGCGCACAACAAGCGAGAAGATCCGGAAATAGAATACATGGAGAATGAACCACCTATTAACCGAGTGGAGGACTTCAAGAGACCCTCCGAAATATCCAGGATGGGCAATTACTTCAACATAGTGATCGCACCGCCGCCCATCAAAGCCTTACAACCCAGGAAATTGTTAGCCAATGAAATAGGCTCATACAGATCTGCTTCCAAAAGAATGTGAAACGTTTGTTTTTTAGGTAGAAGTATTTTTTTATATCTGAATAAAATTGTACTAAGAACTAGGCGAACTATAAATAACTTCTTTAGTTAAAAAAATATCAGCATAAAAACTTAATACAAAAATAAATTATTTTGTTACTAGATTCATATTGTTTCTTTATAATAGTTCCAAAGTTTCTATAATACTTTTTTGGAAATGTCATAGTTATAATTTAGACTAAAATATCTGTAAATGTTTTAATAATAAAATCCATTTTTTATATGTGTATTATCAATAGTAGCTATCCTCAATCATTAAATTTTTCCTTAAACCTGTTTAATATATTATAGCAAAAGACACACTTGTTGAAAAGTTTGCCAATTAAAGTTCTATAATTGGAAGAGAAACATTAAATAACTTATACAATGGCCTGACATAGAAAGAGTGACCGAAAATTCATTATCTTGAACACCTTCTTGAAGATATATATTCTGCAGACGTTAACACCCACCAATCCGTACTGTCGTGCTAGAATGTAAGAACAAACTCACTTTTCGCCGTGGAATCCTCGATGGGATTTAAAAATTTTATTCAAAATTGTATTCTAATTGCATGCACTGGCTGGGCCTCATGATAGGTCAGGGCCTATTCTGCTAATTACAATCATAGGGAAACCCCACTTTCTATGGGAAAGACTATACCCTAGCTGTGTGGTGACAAAAAAATTAAGCGCTAGGAAATTATAACCTGTGTATAGTCTTACAACACCCTCTAAATGTTATTTACGATTGGTCTATTATAAAATGCATAAATATTCATTATAGTTTCTTCTTAATAATATTTTTTGCTCTCTAAGGTTAAGTGCGAATACCGATAGTTTGAATTGAGCAAAGTCGAAACAACAATACAATTTTTTATAATAATCATAGTCAAAATCATTTATTCAGTTTAGGCTGCTACAAGTACTCATGAATGTCTAGATATTTGTTGTCGCCGTTTGAGCTGCCTGGAAGACCCCTCCTTCTCCATGTTGGCGGTACACGTAGACTTTGACCAAAGAACCAGAAAGTGTGCCTCTACAAATTCCACACCGGCGACGCTGAGACAACTCGACTGTTTGACCATCTTAGTAGGGCAGCAGATGATGCCCAGGCGCAATTTCTCAACGCAGAACTGGTGTTTTTGGGGGACTTTAACTCCCACTGGTTTGAGGTTGGGCTCCGCCAAAACTGACCATGCAGGGATCTCAGCTCTCGTTGTTTTTGGCGTTTGGCTAAGGCCGGGCAGCACAACTTCTGCCAGCTCTCGCTGCCACCTCTGCGATATCCAGATGGGGTCACTAGCTCATAAGCCGCAAGAGAAAGCTGATTTATTTTTTTGCAGGCCGGCAAGGTGGGGAAGTTTTGTGGTACAGCAGTTTATAACTGCTGTACCACCTATCTTTGGACTTTCTCACAACTTAACATCAGGTGGGGTAGAGTCATTTGCCTACCAGACTATAAAAAAAAGCGACGGTATCGGTTCATAAATCTACGACGGGAAACCTTGTACAGAGAAGAACCGGCAAGAAACTGAAGCAGATGCTGTTTCTTTCGATGTTTCTCCCTGTTTTATTATTTATAGAGTTGCAAGTTGAAAAATACCTTCAGAGATGATTCATGAAGTCACCTTTCATTACATAATTCAATATATCATTAATTGTTTACCTGCATTTTGATTGCTGTGTCATACAGTATAAATACAAATAGTGTTATTTATATTAAGTGTAACTAAACATTAACATCTTCAATATCAACGAAGTTAGGGCAAACTGATCTCCGCTGGCAGCACCCGCTCACGAGCATGACGCATGAACCAGCCATCACTTCACTCAACCATATTTTAGGGAATGTAACGACCCGCCTCTCACGACACCACCCAAGAGACTTTTAAGAGAGCATTATTTTTATTTATTATTATTACATTTACTTAAAATTAAGGTATCTGTAGGAAACAATTACAAATCACGACCACGCCGTTTTGTCATTCAAATATTCTTAAACAGTCGGATATTCTTAAGTCGAAAGTTTGTGGGGTCAGATGTGCTACCCAATTTATGTAATGGAGTTATTTCACTGTATTTCATTAGATCAGGAAAAACACCACACTCAACACATTGATTAAAAATGCTAGCCAGAATAGGAGCTATTGTCTCAATTACTGATCCAGAAACATATACGGAGTTATCCCACAGATCCGCGGATTTGTTTTTATTTAATTGGTTGAAAGATTTTATTACATCTTTACAATTAACATATTTAAATTTAAGTTGAATAGTACATTGTTTTATGTTTTCTTTTAATATTGATTCAGCAGCAATGGGGGAGGAGTTCAAAGATTTTGTAGTTGAAACAAATTTAAAAAATAAAAGTTATAAATTGTTGTAATAACGATAACAAATAAGAGATACATATTCTGTGAAAATATCAATTATGTCTAATCTCCCTATTACATTTCATAAACCCGCTAACATAAGAACGGGCGGTCTGGCCGTTTCTTTGTCACCCTTAGGGTAGGGAACCCTAAAAACTATCAATTGAAGCTGTAAGTACTGTGTTATTTAAAAAGTAAAAAAATCCGCTTCAAATAAACTTTCAATCTACAAACATCCTTAACTCATTCGGTGTTAAGAAATAAAACGTACAGTCTTTTAAAAACAACGCCACCACATACAACTGATAATGATCATAAAGTGAAATAGAATGGTAAGTGCGGTCATTTCAAAACGGAACTGTAATAATATGCGTAAATATTTATTACTTGCCCTACTACTTTGTAAGTGTCTTGGTATGTATATAAACATTAGAGGTGTTTTTAATCAAACTATGGATCACAACGGACGAATTGATATTGCAGATAACATCGTTGCATTGGCAACGAGTTCGAACAATTATGAATACGACGATATGGATGGAAACAAAAGACATTCACTTATCGACGACAGGAGAAACTGGAGGAAAAAGGCGTTATTAGGCCCTAGTGAACAAGATCATAAGGAATATGACACCAGAAAGAGAAACGACTATGATTCTACGAGATATTATGACGAGCCGGAGTCTAATGCATTCGGTGGTATCGAAAGACATCGAGAAGCAGACACTGCAAATTACAGAAAACGCTACGACGATCTTGAAAAACTGCCAGGGATAAAGAGTGCAGAATCGGGATCACATACTTCATCTTATCTGTAAATATATTCGCCTCTTTTATTTCAGACGTAGAAATATGAATTTTTGATTTTGCTTAAATGTATTTATTTTCTTTCAGCGATGATAAAAAATCTGCTGTTACATTGAATTGCGACCGGCCGCATGAAAGGTGAATACAGAATTACCTATTTATTTTGGATTGAACCAAGAATGACCAGAAGTTACAAAAGTTTGTTTGTACAAACTTTTGTAATTTTTGTAAATTCGAGAAGAAATTAGTATTTTTTAACCAATTGACCTGGAGAATTGACTTCACATTTCCTGATGTTGTGTGACAATGCAGTAGAAATGCAAAGATTAGCGATCAGTGTAGTGTAGCCTTATTCCTCTATAGATACGAGTCGTGTTTCTCCGGCTGTGCGTCTGTCACATGCGACAACCCCCGCGAGCGGCTGCGCCCCTGTTACCCATTCTGCGAGCCGGGTTGCATCTGTGTCACGCCCTATGTTCGTGACGACCGAACGCACAAGTGCGTTATGCCCGACGAGTGTACTAAGTACGTCACTTTGTAAAACTTTTGATTTGGATGTATATATATTACTTAATCATAAAAGAACGGCTGCCAATTCGTTCTGCGAACCGGGCCACATCTACGCCACGCCCTATGTCCGCGACGAACGGACGCAAAAGGGCTCAGGTACACTGAATCCGTAATCAGCCGAACTAAGCTCGGTCGACATTGAACGATTAGATCAAACGTCAACATGTATGAATTTAGGTGGGCGGGCGTCATCGGACGATGGCGGTGCTAGAAGTGTACGCACTCTCTTTACGTTTGATTTGGTCGGCCGTGTTTGACCTGTGATGCCAAAACGGCCGATATCGGATTAAGCGTATTCGAGCACTAAGTGTATCATGCCCAACGAGTGTACTAAGTACGTCACTCTGAGGACTAGAAGCAACAATCAACGATATTAAATACCCTAGATACAACATCACGAACAAAATCGTGGCAGAAACCTGTCCAAAAGGTACATTGGACGATCCACGGAGCTCCGTTAGATGACCGCGAAAACAATATAAGGCATTATTTAAACTCTGAAAGTCACCTTAAATGCATACCGTATAAGGTTTTAATTAAATCGCATGTGTCGAAGAGTTATGACAGTTCGAAATGCAAGCTCTTAAAATTTTACGACTTATAGCTATATGCGGATGAATATAGACCTTATTGCTTTGACTCTACACGCAATTCCGAATGCGCTGTTAGCAATATAGCAGGTACGGGCCGCGAGGATAACTATTATAAGTATTTAGTTTGCATTTTTTCACGCAGCTCTGCGGCATCTTGGCTTTTCAACGGTCCTCGCGTGACTGTTTACCAGGAAGTGCTTGAGTAATGTTCAAGCACTTCTTGATCGGGACACATTTTGAACGCACGTGGTGTATCTAGGGTATTTAATATCGTTGGCACCAATGTAAACTTTCCAATCCTAATATAATTTAAAATTTGTATGTTTGCTCAATTACACCAAAACTGCTTCACTGATTTGGATGAAATTTGACACACTTATAGTTTATTACCTGGTTTGAGAATATGATACTTTTTATCATGGATGTTTGTTACGTTCCTATGGAAGGGTTCTCAAAAAACTAACTATAAGTATGACGCAGTCGCGGGCGGAAGCTGAAATTGATACACCATCTGATCTAAAGAAAATTTTACTAGAAAAAAATCCACGTGGACTAGGCAGCCGACGGGACTCGATCCCTTACCTTCCGCTGTCCGAGCGTTTCTTATGCTGCAAGACAGTGAGACCATCTCTTCGCATTGTAGGTAACCCACAAAATCAAAAAAATACCTTTACAAGTTTTATTTTTATTTTAAGCATTTAACTGCTGAGAAAGTTTCGACACCGACATTAGGGCCCCGGTCCCGGCCCATAATGGTCAAGACATCGGCCCGGATAACGAAGGGTGCTGGTTCGAGTCCCGTCTGCTGCCTGGTCCGCGTGGAATATTTTGTAGTAAAATTTTCTTCAGATTTAAACGATTAGCAGTTAAACCCTTTAAAAAAAATATATAACAGCATCTGATATTAAATGTGTGTGGAACTACAACTTCAGATTTCAATACAAAAACATAATTCCGATTTCCGTCTGTGTCTAGTGCATTTCCAAAAAAAACTTTCATAAAGACGTTATCTTTAAAATAATGAACACAAGAAAAAAAATTGCCTAATTTACCTATAGTGAGTGTCTCTTGCAGAAATTTATCGAATAGTTAGTCGTATATTTTCGGAAATTTATCACAAATGAGGTAATTAAATATATTTTTAATTATTTTCAGAGGCCTCAAAGGAATTCCTGATTTGGGTGAAGAAATATGAACATCGATGTAAAAAGATTCTTAAAAAAATAAATGTGTAAATAGATAAAACAATATTGTATTTATTGTGATTAATTAAAAAAACTTATTAAATCAGTCTGCCTTAACACTACAATCTCATTCCTGTTCAACCATCCATACAAAAAAACCAACAACACGGATTTGTTTGAAATATAGTGAAATGAAAAATATTTCACACACATGTAAAATAGTAAATAAAAGCAGCAATATATTTATAACTCTGCAACATTACCCTGCATAGACATGACAAAATAGCTGATAGCAATATTTACACACCTGCTTGCAGGTAGAATACATGTATTTCTATAAAATGTATCAACTTGTGAACTGTATTTTGGCAAATAAATTAAATTATGATTACAATATTTATAAAGCATTTTTGTTAAAAAATGTTGGCATTAATGTTGAAATGGCTTTTAGCCATTAATAAAATTACCATCATTAGGTATGTTATAAAATAGTTTTTCCTGATAGCAAAGTAGTAGGTACTGAAGAAGCATACCTACCATTAGAGTAGATACTCTAAGACTTGGACTTAATACGATACAATACCAGAATTATTTCCTAACCCATTCTAATAGTAATACAATTAAAAAAAACCATTTCAACGACCAGGAAATAAAATGGCACATTCTATTTAAAATGTTTCAGTAAAGCTCGTGCTGCGGAAGTAAACCTAAATTATGTAAACCACAATTAAATAACAGAAACCGATAAGAAATCCATAATAATAATACTGTATAACAAATTGAACACACAATGAATATAAAAAAAATGTTAGAAGTTGTCACTGTAATAATCAAGGTAATGACATCTAATAAGGGGTAGAAGAGGGGAAGAAATTACGATGACCTCAAATAAATTCGGGGACAGGGCAGGCTAATGAATAATAAATTGCTACTAACTTTATTAAAATTGACAATAATTCAATCCCAATATGAATAATGTTCCTATTGTGGAAACAAAATATTTAAAAATACGAAATGAATTTATAAATAGGATTAAGTATTTATATGAGATTCAGTTATAAATAAATAATAATATTTAGGACAAAGGGGACAGAAACTCGTCCCAAACTTAACATTGCAAAAACAAATCAATGCTTTTTTGAACCGGCTTGGAACAAAAAATTGAGAGTATTTATATTTAAATCTAAAGAAAAGTTTACTAGAAAAAAATTCCACGCGGACCACGTGACGGGACTTGGTCCGCGTGAATTTTTTTTCTAGTAAACTTTTCTTTAGATTTAAACATCTAGCAGTTAAATGCTTAAAAATAAATAAAATCATAACAATATTTATATTTTTTGTGTTTGTTCAGGGATATTCTCGTAAACTGTGGATCGATTTGATTGTTTTTTTATTTTTATCACGCTTGTAGATTTTTTCATACCTAATAGAAGATTTTTTATTTCATTTTGATCTTATTTAAATACTAAAATTAAAACTTGCAGGAAAGTATTTAGGCATTTCTAATATTCAGGGGAAATAATCAACCAAAATTAGAAACCAAAACATTTATAGGCCATTAACGATTTTTAATGTAGTTGCTGTTTTATTACAGGTTGATGCCTGTTATAAGACAGTACAGAGACAGTAAAATAATTTGTTTTCAGTTATTTGAGGAAAGCTTGGTACCTCATTTGCCTCTATTCTCACAAAATCAACCCTTCGACTATTCAACTGTTTCCTCTCTAAATAATTGTGTAATAAGTTGGAGGTATCTCCTTTTTAACTAGTATCGGGCACTATCAGCGAACGAATGGGAGATGCAGCGGCAGTGGCGCAGCGGTATATTTTTCTTTTGAGTGTGTATGCTGTTGGTCGCAGATGACCTTTACAGCGTCACCGGGTTTGGGGACGGCGCGATCCTAAGGGGACCTCAAGCCAAGAATTGGCGTGGCCTCTAGTGGTATTCAAGGCGGATGGCATCTCCCCACGGGGGGAGTCTCCTCTCCGTCTGGCGCCTCTAGAACCTGAGGGGGTCGGCTCAACTAGAGGGCGTCTCTGAGACTCGAACCTCGGCTCTAGTTAGCCGTTGTCATGGGGGGCGGGGGAAAACGCATAGGTACGTACCTGTACCTGGTATAGCGTGTCGGGTGTAGACCGGGTCTTTGCACTCTTATCCTACGGGTGCGGTGTCAGCCTAATGCTTAGCTAGTGTGCAAGTATGCTAGCTGTGTAGTGTTGGTGTTTGTGACCTGCGTGGGAGGAATCGGAGGCGCGTTGGCGCGGGTGATTTCGTCGTCTGGGTACTCTAAAACGTGCCTAGGCCGACGGAATCGGAGGTACCTACGGTTGGAGGACAGAACAGGAGGGCGGCCGTATGATAGCTTGAGGCTTTGACTACTAGGGGGTTCGGATGATGCGCGGCTTTATCTAATTTGAGATCGCGATGCAAATCGATGTTGCGCACCCACCACGGGCAACCCGTGGCATCACGCAACACACGATTTTGCAGCGTTTGTAGTGGTTTAAGACGCGATGGAGGTACGTGGGCGTAGCAAACACTTGCGTAGGTCATGATAAGGCGGATGCACGTTTTGTAAATTATCGACTTCTGCCTAAGTGACATCTTACTACGCTTCCCTATGAGGTGGAATAGCCTGCCGAGAATGAATGCTGCGCGATTACGAACTATCTTGAGATGAAGTGCAAACGTCAATCGGTTATCTAACGTGACTCCCAAGTACTTGACCCGGTTCTCCCAGGGGATGACCCGGTCAAATAGTTGGATGCTCGGCAGAGACCGCGTGGGAGATGGTGTCGTGCTAAAGAGGATCGCGACGCTTTTTTCCGGATTAACCTCGATACGCCAACTACGGAACCAATCGCCAAGGGTGGTAGCGCATGAATGAAGTCTATCACAGACTGTTCCTTCCTAGACGTCTATCGGAGGTATAGAGGCCGGTGTCCTCGGCAAAAAGCGCAAGATCGACTTTAAGAGTTTTGGGCAGGTCGTTCGTAAAGACCGAGTAGAGATGGGCGAGAGTGGCGAGCCCTGAGGGACGCCGGTGCGTCTATGGCGAGGCGAAGCTCCCCTCGCAGCGACCGCTTGCTTTATGTACACCGTGTGGTGATTGTTTCCTTAGCAATTCAAATGGCCTGAAGAAACAATACAAATATCATTTTATTTTTATACAAAGTCCGTCATATTCATGGTAAGATAACTCCGAATTGACTAAGAATTGGTAAAAGTTGTCATAGTCAGTATTGTTCCCATTGAAAAGGCCTTTTCCATGTCATTACATATATTGCTGTTGGAGGGGGATACCAAATTGCCCATCATCCTTTGGTTGAATACATAAAACGTTAACATAAAATATATTGGAGTCGGTGCTAAATCTAGTGAAAAATACCGACTCAAAATTCTTTAGATTTGATTAAAGGAAAGTACTATATATTTTTAAATGATTACATTTCTAATAAATTGTATTTATTGAAGTAAGTAAGTTTTAAGATAATTCTGATTTTATAAGTTACTTTACATTTAGCAATTTAAATATTTTTATGTAAATTAAAATTACAATCTTAAGAAATTAATGTACACACATCAAAAGTGTCTAGGGATCAAGCATTTTTATGCGGATTTCTTGAGATTGAGATGTGGCTTTGTAATAAATTTATGATTTTATAAATTTATATGGATCCTTTTTGGTGCATTTCATAATTTGAATCAGGAACTGTGAATCAAATTCGAGTAAAAGATGAAAATCAGCTGTCAATATTTTCCCTATAAAAACATACAACGCATTGAAGACATTATTAGTGCTACTGTTTCCCTACTACTGATTAAAACCAACGTTATTATGGAGCGGCGACGTCATTTAAGCAGGGAAGAAATGCTCAGAGCCGTGGGAATGATAGAAGCTGGTTCCCGGCAACGTACTGTGGCTTTAGCTCTGAATACAAGTCAGAGTGTTATCAGTCGACTTTGGACACGATACCGATGCACTGGTACCGTGGCTGAGCGCCATGGAGGACGGTATCGCTGCACCACACGGAGACAAGACCGATACATTCAAATCTTAACTCGAAGAGCTCCAACAATAACCGCCATGATGTTAGCCGTGAGGCTTCATCACTCTTCAGGGAACTTAATTAGCGACCAAACAGTCAGAAACCGCTTGCATGAAGTGAACCTTCATTCCCGAAGACCGCTACGGGTACCACCTATAGCAATGCACAATCGTAGGATTCGATATCAATGGGCTCTTGAACACAGAAATTGGGCAGAAGAACAATGGCGTTTCGTGTGCTTTTCTGATGAGTCTCGTTTTGGTATGAGACAGGATACAAGACGTATACGACACTGGAGAACCCCTGGACGCCAACAGCGATTAAAATCCTGCCAGGAAGTCCATCCTTATAGTGGTGGAACCATCATGGTATGGGCGGGTATTTGGATCGGCGGAAGAACTGAGTTGATTTGGATCAGAGGCAACCTCAACGCTCAAATTTATGCTGAGACGATTGTATCAGACGTCATCGTTCCTCTACAAGTGCAAATCGGTCCCTTATTTCAGTTAATGCATGATAATGCACGACCGCACACCGCAAGAGTTGTAAGACAGACTCTCGCCGCAGCTAACATCAATGTCCTGCCCTGGCCTGCTCAGTCGCCAGACTTGAACCCGATTGAGCATGCATGGGATATGCTACAGAGAAGAGCTCTGCCGAATATGGAGGGTATCCAGTCGCAAGAAGACCTTTTTTTGTTGTTGCAACGAACATGGGCGGCCATTCCACAGCGTGATTTGGATGAACTCATTTTGAGTATGCCAAACCGATGTTCTTGTGTTGTTAGTGTTCGCGGTAGAAATACGGATTATTAATTGTTTAAGTTACCCAATAAAATTTTAGAGAAAACTGTTATTTCAGTCTTTTTTTCGAACTTTTGTGTTAGTGGTTCAAATGTCAAAAATCCCTTTATTAGGAAAATGGCAAATTTCTTTATTAATGCAAAGGTGACTTGGTTTATCGTTACTGTGACAAACGAAAACACTTTATTTGATGAATCCTTAAAGAAAATTTTAATTAATATCAATCAGGAGAAAAGTTATTGCAAAAATATATGTTGATCCCTAGACACTTTTGATGTGTGTATATTTTGTTTCGTTTGTTAAAAATAATTCCAATCAAAAAATATACTAATACACCGACATTAAACAATTTGACATCTCAAGTACATTAGAATCTGTATAGTTTGCGCGAATAAGATGATAAACAGTATATTTACTCTTATATAAAGAAAGCTTATGATACTAAAATATTGATCCGATATCAGAACATGTGGCAAGCGTCGCATACGCATAATAAATAGTAGCCAGCCGCCAATATTTTCAATGCGTCCATTGTGTAATTGTTCGACAAAACCAATAAATCGACAAGTGCAACTATTGTTCACTGGGTTTGTTGGTAATTTGAACTATGAACGAATTTTAAGCACACAGTGATATCAACCGGCTGCAAATACAGATTTGACTCTTTTGTTGTAATTTGGGTTGTAGTATTTGTCGTATTTTTCTCTTCTCTTACTTGAATTTAATGCTTTACGTTACTTATAACTTAACACATATATTCATAGCAGCCTTGTGATGATTGGGTTTACGTATTTCTACCGATTTTTTCGTAGCAATGTATTCGTGGAGTATTGCAGTGGTTTTTTTATTTCAAAGAATCTCCGCGTCCAGTGAAAGCCAGTATGGTGAGTTGTTCAATCCACTTTATGATTGAAATTATTTACTTTAGATATATGGCACAAGTGGTTAGCGCGTTCGGTGGCGATCGTTGAAATTAAGCAACTTTCGCAGTTGTCGGTCATTGGATTGGTGACCAAAAATTTACTATCTCGAGCTTCTTCGTGCTTCGGAAGGCACGTTAAGCCGTTGGTCCCGCCTGCATCTGCAGTCGTTAGCACCCACCAATCCGCACTGGGCCCGCGTGGTGGGTCATGGTCCAATCTCCCTATTCCATCCATAGAGAAGGCCTGTGCCCCAGCAGTGGGGATATTAATAGGCTGATGATGATGATGATATAAATTTAAGGGTAAAATTTTTAATAATATGTAAATGTTCTTCTTTGTTTTTTTCAATTCGTTCATAGTTCAAAAAAAATATCTAGTTTGGCCTGGTAGTTTTTATTTTATAAGCATTTATGTTACTTCGACGATGTAAATTTCACGATACTTTGTTTATGTGTACACCGATTACTTCCATGTTTCAATCTTGGCCCCGCCCGACTTCCAAATCATGAACAGATATTATTGTTACTTTTTGGTTAACAAAAATATTTCATCCATTTTAGTTAAAATTACATCGCCCAAGTAAATAATAAATAAAAATGCTCATAAAATAAAAACTACTGTCAACTAAATCGTTTTCTCTAAATTAAGTAACCGGTGTAGATATAAACAAAGTATCGTGAAAATTATATCGGCCAAGTAACAAAAATGCTTATGAAATATAAACTACCAGGCCAAACTATATAAAAAAATTATATGACCATATGGCAACTATTCCGCATCGCAGAAAAAAAGAATCACGCATATTGGAATAGAAAATTCGGAGTAATCGGTATACATAAAAAAATACCGACCGAATTGAGAATCTCCTCCTTTTCGAATTCGGTTAAAAATGAGTGAATTTTCTTATGTACTGCTTTGCAGAATGTGGGGCACATGGGAAATTTGAATACTGCCTCAGTAGGCAACCAGGCTGCGTCGTTGGGTGCCACTGTCACCCTGGATATTATTTCGATACTGACACAAAAATCTGCGAACCTAAGTATGTAACAAAGATCAGAATAGAAGCATTAAATTTAAATTAAATAAAGCATATCGATAACATAATAATAATATTCATTTTTCAGTTTAAAGTTAACTCAATTCAGACGAAATTTTAATTTAGAACCAACACGTATCCCTGTTATAAACTATGAATCTATGACAGTCACTACGTTAAATCCTGTCGATGAGAAAGTTGAGGCAATAGCCAAAGATACAGATGACCTCGGTGACTGGCTTTACAATCAATTCTTTAAAACTATTGAAAATCAAGTCATTAATAAAACAGACAGTGAGAAACTGAATACACGTAGAAGTGGAAATAGCCCGCCAGTCAAGCCTAAAAAGAGATCTCGCAAAAAGAGTAAAAAACCAAAAAAGAAAAAGCACACCATTAAAAAAGGCTTGAGAAGTAAATTGCTGAGGATCACAGAAGATGACAGTCTATTTGATTCCAGTTCAACAGAGAGCGACAGCAGTTCAAGTGGGAGCAGTAGTGATTCTTCTGATGATCACGACCATAGGAAAATAGTAATGATCAACAAAAAGCCCACACCACCGTTGCCGTCGTTCATTTTCCTACCGAATGTCGACACTCCTTTCTACCCTCCCATAGGTTTGCCAGTACCACCAATTCCTCCCCCTATGTACCCAATGGTACCAGTTCCTCCAGTAGGTATGGTATGTAAGTAACAGATTTTTTATTTATTTCACACAGTAAACTTATAAGAACATACAGCTATATATGTAGTTCGTGATCCTCCCGCATGACTTGTATTTTATTTTGTTGCTGATTCCAAAGATCAACATAAATAATTTGCATATTTAGTTAGAAATTAAGTTCTTAAATAAAAAAATATCGTAAGGTAAACGATCAACCCACGAGTTTGTGTTGAGAGAAATTGATTAGATTCACACTTTTCTTTCATACACAATGTGACGACCTCCGTGGCCGAGTGGTTTGTACGCCGGGTTTCATGGTGTCGCCAACTCAAGTGGTCCCGGGTTCGAATCCCGGTGGGGGCAGATATTTGTGTGATGAATACGAGCATTTGTACTGCAATCATGGATGTTTAATATGTATTTCTATATAAATATACTTATATAAGTATTCTATCCGATACTCTGGTATCCCATAACACAAGCCTTACAGTGCTTACTTTGGGGCCTGGGTAATTGGTGTGAGTGTTCTATTCATAAATATTAAATACGTAAACATTATTCCTATAGCCGTACTTTAACGACATTTGCCATTGGTTGAGTCAATAATGATAGTCACGTCAACAGTGACCGCATGTGCCAGGTCTATTTACCTATGTTTTTGCAATAAATTATTTATATTTCGAATATAATATAAAATTGTAAGAGGAAAATTTCACAGTTTCATGGACAACCACAACAACAATGGCAGCAACAAAATCAGAAACTTCATCAACAACCATTCCTTCAACATCGGTGTCTTCAACAACTGTGTCAACGACGACACAGGTAACATCGCCGAGTATAAGTGATAAACCTCCGAATACCCCAGAAAGTTCAAACCCTGGTTTACGCAATATGGGTCGACCAGGAAGGCATAAAGAACAACAATACTCTCCGTAAGTATTTTTTCATAAGTTAGCTTAGCAAAATACTGTTTTGGGTAACATTGTACAGAACAGAGAACTTAAATTTTATCAACGTCCTTAATTTTTTGTAATCCCTTGTTCTTGTCCTTGTATAGTTCATTAAATTTATTTTAGTTACAAAAATATTCTGGAAATACATAAAATATTTCGTGACCTATTAAATATCATTTCTGCTCTTAACTGATATAGTGTTTCCATCAATAAATAATTTTTAATCTTGTCAAGGTAAAAAATAATCAATTATAATTAAAAAACAAATAGTTTTAATGAATGATTCCTTCATATGCGGACCGAATCGCATCTGGTCTTTGTTGGTTTATAAATTTATTTCAAAAACAGAAAATGTAACGTACCTCAGGAATCGTCCCATGGTTTTGACTATCATAGGTTCCATTTCACACCTTTTATCATCTAAAATCATCGATATTCATTAGGCATAAACATATATTTTATTATATATTTCTGGAAACACACAATTTCAAAAATATCACACACTTTTCATCATTTTGTAAATACGTATTATAATTCCATCTGTACTGAAAATCACAATTCCAGAGTGCTGGACACTTACCGGCATTTCTCTATATTCTGTTATTTAGGGTTTTGGCTTTCTTGTATTTCTCCGATTTTATATATTTTTAGGCATAAATTATTTTCTTTATTTTCGTGACATTTGTGACACTTTAATATTTTTTATCCGTTGCCATGGCTACTCATGACACGGATGCTCTCTGCAACTACGTCTATGCCTATTCAACCTCCACAGACCACCTACTTTGATTCTTTTCAGTTCGCTTCGAACCGTGTCTATATTTAAATGGTTCCGGACCTATAAAAAACCGAGCCTCCCTGATCTTTCATTCATTTCTACGGCAAAAGTTGCCAACTCAACTATTGATAGCTCGCTACCGAGCTCTAAATTAATAAAAGGCCTTGTCCTGAGGCCGGCTGCCCACCCTTTGGCTTTCTAAAGTACTCTCTACTCGACTATACTACACTAAACGGTCATCTTCTTCAACGGACCCCTACTGCCGTCTGGACTCCAGCAGCGTCATCCAGGATTCAGCTGTTTCGGCCCGCATACCACCGGGGCCTGCCGTTCTACCAGTAGTGCTGGTCATCTCAAGACTTTGCCGGCCAACCTACCAGCAGCGCCCGCCAGCGAACCTAGGAAACAATATTTTCAAAAAATCTTTATTTCACTTTTCTATAATAAAACTAATTATAAAATATTTACTTTCAGAAACAATAATATGGGACTTAATAATAAAATGGTAAGAACAAATCTTTATTTAATCATAATTACTGAACATTTTTTTTTACTTTTTTTGTGGTAATAAGGTCTATATTTAAGTTAGGCGAGTATCCCATATATTCGTAGCAGCAGTGCCATTCTAAACAAACTCACTTTAAACCGGGGAATCTGAGGTGTAATTTATAATTAGAATACGAATTTCAAATAAATTTTAAACCACATCGCGGATGCGCGGTGAAAAGTGAGTTTGTTCTTACAGAATAGCAGTGCTGCCCCTCTAGCATGAGCACCGAAACGGGATATGATAACGCGACATATCGGCATTAACTGTCAGACTACTGTCAAACTCCACTGTAGTCTGACAGTTAAAACCGATATATCGCTTTATCATATCCCGTTTCGGTAGTCATGCTAAAGGGGCTGGTCATCTTATATCAACTATCATAATACTTCATAATAAAATTTGTTACAGTTACAGAAAATCCAAGCCAAAATGAAGAAGAGGAATAAAAAAGCACATGCTAGAAACGAGTTAGAAGATATAGATATTTTAGGGCCACCTTTCACTGACATGCCCGTTGACAAATCTGCTGAGTATCACCCACAAAGTATAGGTGATACTCCTAAACAAGAAGACGTCGATTTTAAATATCTTTCACAGCTAATCCATAAAGTAGACCTCAATAAAACTGTACCTAGTTTTATGGCCAACGAAGTACCGAATTACGGTGACGCTATTTCTGCTATAACAAGGAAAAGTTATCAAAGCAGTGCACCAATTTATCCATATAATTTTCCTAATAATGAAAAAAACATACCTAAAACAGTATTACATACATATCATAAACAAAGACCTGTGTCTAAAGCTGATGATGTGAATGATTCATACTTTACGAATCTAGGAAAACAAATTGCTTCCCTAATTAGAAAAATTAATTCGGACGGCATGGAACAACAAATAGATATAGAGTTACAGCGTCAAAATACACCTGATATTATACAAGCTACGAATATGTTAAGCGAACACCGATTTTTACAGGGTCGTTCATATTGGGAAAGATTTGTTAGGTCTCCGTTAAATTCCTTCTTATCATTTTTCAAGAAAAATGACGCTGACATGCATAGTAATGAACATCTTATCAGTATTGAAAATCAAGTTAATGTTGCTACGGCTATTGCAAGACCGTTTAGCTTAGATGAATTAGAGAATATGGCAAACATAATGGAACAAGCAAATTTAAAGCAGAAACACGTTCAATATCATCCCACTAAAAGAACCACCACCTTGAACGATCAGTATAAATTTAATTTGTTGCCACAATTGAATAGACAAATAAATGTTAAAGTCACTCTGACTGGAGCAAGCGGTGAAGTCTATAGACCAAAGAAAGAACAGGTTGTTACAATGCCTTATCAACCTTATACGAACGCAATCATGCATCCACCCCCGAAAGTGCACCCTCAGTCCCAAAAGCAAGATTTGAATTTAACGAAAATCAATCGAACGAGGTCTGCCTTCGATATGAGTAAACTGAACGCATTGAAAAAGTTTTTACAACTACAACCTCTTATAACCCCACTGCATCAACAAGTGTCAAGAATTGTACAAAGAAACGTCACAAACGCAAAACCTCCTACTGCTAATCATTTGATAAAATACAATTTAAACCCTTTCGTCTTGAATTACAAGAGCGTCAATTATGTCAATAATAATCATAACATCAACAAATACCACATGCAACGTTCATTCCTACCTTATCATTTGCCTATTTACAAACCAAAACCAACTAAGTCTTCATATTTTCACCACGAATCACATCACTTTGATTATTTCGATAAATAGTTTTTAAGCATATTTCAGTTGTGTAAATAAAAAATAAATACCACGTCAAACCTTATCGTACTCAAGTTAAAAACCCACATTCCCAAAATGCATATTCCCTTCGTAATCCGACGGATACGGACACAAGCTGCCGTAGGAGAGACGAGCTCTGCAGTGTACTGAATACGGGGATTATGAGCTGCCAGTTACTTGATACTATTACGATAACTTACTAAGGATCACATACATAGACGTGTAAGCTTCCAGGGAGAAGCGACAAATGCATTGTCATGAAGCAATGTACACAGTTACTTTAAATAGACTCGAATAAGTTATGGAAGGGAATAAACGGTAATCCTGTTGTATTCTTCACAGACAATTTAATTCCCATTTCATAACGTGGGACTCGTCCCAAAATTGGAGCGACTGAATAAAGGGGGGAAGCGCAGTGCAGACTGCAGCGGCGCGGGCTTGTTTGTGTACCATCAGAGGGTGAAGCCAAGCGTTAGGGACGCTATCGCAGCGCTCGCTATACTTACTAACAAAATTTCTATTATGACCCCAATCCCGCAAAGTGCTATACTGCGCCTCCGTAGTCAGCGAAATTGTTAATAGTTCCAAGTTTACCTTCCGTAAGTACCTGTTAACAGAATCATAAATTAGGAATATCCGGGTGTGTTCGGCCAATAAGCTGAATATACTGCTGCAATAACCGTTATGGAGGTTGAGAGAGAGGTCATAATATATTAACTTGAATCACAAATGAACCCTAATCGCCTTTTATAAATATCTTAACCGAAAAAAATATATAAGATGCAAAAATCTATTAAAAAAATTGTAGAAAAAGGTTCTCCATAAGCAATTGTTTTGTTTAACACAATCCGACTACTTGTCTCAGTCAATATAGAATTGTAGTTCTGAATATATAGGTAAGTAACATATTGGTTGAACATAAAATCTGAAAGTGTTAGATCACGTAAACCATTGGCACGTTTGGATTTGATTTGATTTGATTTGATTTGGCCAAGTGAGTGAAAGAATGTTTTGTATTCGTTATTCTGGAGGTGAGCTGTCTGACAATTTATGTCTGGTTTATTAGATTCTTCCTTTTTTTAACAGTGGACGAGTGTGTTGGTGAGAGAGTTAGACAATGCCTTTTAGATTTTCCGATTCGATTCGAGTTTTACATCCAGAGTACTCTAGTTACACAAATAAAAAAGAAAGAAAATGAACAGCCTAAAAAAATATCAGGCTATACTAAAATTATAAATCGGAAGTTTGTCTGTTTTTTGTGATATTTATATTCGTAAGTTGTTTATATTTTTTACTGACTCTAAAAATAAAGAGTAAAGTTAAATCAGTAAAAATGCTCAGATTTATTTCACAAGCACGGCAGCGACTCCAAATATTGTTAATATTAGTTTAAATGTTCTTAAGATTTTTAAAGCAAAATAAATGAATTGTTTCATAATATTAAATAGTTACGGTTTAAATTTCCATGCGTTCTGTTTATTATTTTTATTAAAAAATAATAAACAGAACGCATGGAACGCATCTGTTTTCAAACTGCATAAGCCATAAAAAACATGTAAATTATTGTAGTGAAATGAAGTAGCATCGTGTAAATCGAAAGCTTCAACAGTGCCGCAGTCCCGTCAAACCAATTTCCATTCAAGCCATTCACTTTGATTCTTGTCCTCTCGCCAATTCGCGAAGAGTCGAATACACAAGATAGAATTTGGTTTTATAAGAATACTTACAACAATAAATATAACAAATGCCATTAAAAAAAGATTCAACTCGTATGGAAAAGATTCAACGGTACTTATCTGATATCAGACAAGCAGTATATGTAATTTAGAAATCTTTTAATATCTTCAGGGTCTTGAAAAGGGAAAGGAGGTTAATAAAGATTAAATAACACAAGGGGGGCAGGTTGAAGTTGTGTAACAACACGTTTATTAGCGGCACAATATATTTTTTCGTGATAATATTTAGAAAATTGTTATGATACCTACTTTATACCAAAAAAATACATTCTTATTGTGATTATAATCTTATACCTCACATTTCTATCACAGGAGATGGGGGAGCAAGTAAAATTGTGTTTTAGCTACTTTTGATTGCCTCGAAGTCCACATCTTGTAAAGAAATCTAACAATTAAACACAATAATAATATACGATATACGTGAATAGCTGTTTGCAAATCATGGATTAGGATAAACCTTTAGTATGTTTATTAGTATATTAGTATGTTTTATTATGTATTAATGTTGTAATGAGAGATGGGCGTTTTAAAATATTAGTGAAATCGATGCGCACCGATATCAGATAAATCGATTCTGATGCGCGTATCAATACCAAGTGAATGTTAGGTTAGTTAGCTAGTATCTTAGTATCACAGGTTACGATGCGACGCGAATTACGACAGATGCGTGTTTTGTTTGGGTCTGTCTCTTCGATTCATGAATCATGACTTTAAAATGTTATCGAAACCATTTATTTACTTTTCAGCATAGTAACTGCAAATTTAGAATTTTAGCAAAATTATTACCTGAAAAGTTGCACTCAGAGTGTAGGTTTTGAATGCAGACCAGTGCCACAAACTTTGCTGTGCCGCTGGCAAATATAGAACTAATATAAAAACTTAATATTATTTATCCATAGCAAATTGAATTTTTTTTTGACATAATATTTGTTCACTGCTGGCGACATCTCCACCGGCACAGATAAGTTTGTGGCTTTGTCGCTATATTAACGTTGACAAAAACAAGATGGCATCGGCATCCAATAACGGCACCCAGTCGCATCAGATGCGCGCATCCAAATATGGCATCTTAATCGCGCATTCTTATTATAAAAACACCTAACCCTAATTAATGTGTATAAGGCACACCAAACATGCAATTGTATTACGATAATTGTGGCGCCTCAATTGTAACGCGACACATTGAACACCCTCATATATCTGTGTGTAAGCACGCACACCAATATTTTTGTAGCGAGACGAAACCAAAGTTGTAGCTTGCATATTGTGGCAAGGTAAATGTTGCGTGCATGTACCCTGTGACTCACGTGTGCGGCCTCACTTAGTAAGTACGTTATTATCATTACGCAGTAGAAATTATTCTGCTGAGTTTTGCGACTCAATATATTAATTAAATTGTTCTGAGTTATCCAACATTTATTGTGAATAGGGGTGAAATGCAACGATATTTAAGATTTTTAATATTGTTGTTGAAATGATGTCGAATCATTATGTATACATACCAACATACCAACATGTAGGTATGTAATAAAAATGTGCTGATCACTCCAGCTATCAATATCCCTATTAACCCTTCTTTTAAGCCAAATGCTTATGTTACACGTGGGCCTAAGTCCATATTTCTAACTCGATCTTCGATGAATTCGCAGCTAAATTGGTTATTTAGTGGCTTAAGTGGCATCTCGCCGTGGAAAAATTCTCGCCCAGTGGCGAGTTTACATCTTAACAGATTTTAAGTAGGTATCAGTTTTGGATTTCAATTATCAAATACGGTTACTTACCAATTTCTAAGAGCATTTGTACACCCCGCGATCGTCGGGATGTCAACGAGAACGAGATGACGGGGTATTTAATATCGTTGGACGGCGCGCCGAGATAGCGACACATACATTTACTTAGCCGCATGTCAACCGCAAGCCCGTCATGTCATCTTGATCTCGTACATAAATAATCTCGTTCTCGGTGACAACCCAGTGAAGGGGGCAGTGGACAAACGGCTTTAGTAATTAAAAATAAGTTAAGACAGAGGTCTATTGAGATTGTTGCATTGAGTTGTTCATATATAACTAGATAAACATCATAATCTGATTATCTATTAACATTATTTTATCTGTATTACGAATTTTATTTCTAAAAACGTCATTTTCTACCAAATAATATAGCCAACAATCGCCAGTTATTCGTCAGTAAAAGTAATTCATGAACAAAAAATTAATAGGAAATAGGTGTTTCAAACATTATTCTAAAAAAACAAGTGTGAATTCAACGAAAAATATTTTAGGTGAGTCCAGGCATGTTCCTAGTCCCTGATTTCAAAGGAGAAGAGTGAAACTCCATTGGAATACTAAGCAAACCCGTAGTCGTTTGTCGCCTGTATTCTGTCTTTCTTGTGTCTATTCCGCAAGCATTTTACATAAATAAAGAAAATAACTGACAATCTAACATGACGAAAATGTTAATCTCACATTTGTCCTCGAACAAATAATTGCTCTGGAATACAATTAATTGAATTTGTGCTGAAAGGGTTAAGAGCGCGTTAGGCTCGAATGGAACACGAACCCGAAACCCTCTTGACCCGACCCACCGACTACAAACAGTCTTCCAAAACATTACGAGGGACGACTCTCACTTCAATAATTATTATGTATATTTATTTGTTTTTGAGTGCCACGTTCAAATTGAAAGGACAATGGGCAAAACGCACCCAGCTCCGCCAACAATGTAATTAGGATGAATCGATAGATCTATGAAAAACTAGCCTTTTTTATTATGGCCCAAAAAAAAATAACCTGGGGGTCAAAAGATAAACACCTGGGTATGTTCTATATTAGGGGTTAAGGTTTCCGCACATAGTCCTTATAGACGACCTTTGTGTGTAAGTCATGGGGACCGGTTACACACGGGCATATTTAAATAGCTCCTTATAGAGAAGCTCGATGGCGCAGGTGGTAAGCGCGTTCGGTTGCGATCGTTGAAGTTAAGCAACTTCCGCAGTGGTCGGTCATTGGATGGGTGACCAAAAACATCTATCTCGAGTTCCTCCGTGCTTCGGAAGGCACGTTAAGCCGTTGGTCCCGGCTGCATCTGCAGTCGTTAGCACCCGCCAATCCGCACTGGGCCCGCGTGGTGGGTCATGGCCCAATCTCCCTATTTCATCCATAGGGAAGGCCTGTGCCCCAGCAGTGGGGACATTAATAGGCTGATGATGATGATATTTAAATAGCTAAAGAAATTCATTCAATATCAATAGTACTTTCGTTTTATAATATTAGCAATAATAAGTGAGTGAATCATATCTTACTGTACAACCAGATACAATACTAAACAACAAAGCCTACCGACTATCCTGCTTGCTTGCTGCTTGCACTTACTGAGACTCCTCAAAACGTCTAACAGGGTATGGGGGTTGAAGGATGTGATATTGCAGTTGCCGTTGCAACTAGTCTACTCGTATGCAGTCCTATGTCTTACATTTTGTGCGCTCCCTGTTATTTCATTGATATTTAACTAACACGCTTTAGAAATAGGAACACGATTATCATCGCGTACGTCATTATAATCGTACGAGCTAATAAAAAATGTATGGATAAATTTAAATGCTCGTACTCAGCACACAAACATCTGCCCCCACCAGGATTCGAACCCGGGACCTCTCGAGCCAGCGACACCATGAAACCCGGCGTACAAACCACTCGACTCGGATATATTAATTGACGACCTCCGTGGTCGTCAATTAATATATCCGTTCTATATACTCGTCCTTGTATCTTTAAATATTATGTTCGTTATAGTTACTTTTACCTATGGAATTGTACCTATTTAACTTAAAATAACTAAAGACTCCCGGGATGGAATTTGATGCGCTTTGGCACAAATGATCATGACTATGATACCTTTCAAACAAATGTAGTTTAAGCCGTGGCGGACGTGGGTGCAGTGTCCATGCAATTTTGCCCATTGTCCTTTATTAACTCTTTTCTCAGGCAGGTAAGTAAGAAAGAAAAGTTTTTTGGTTTTCAAACAAAAATTGGAGCAATTGGAAAATTGAGCATTATTTTGACAACCTTCTTTGAGAAAAATCTAAATTGCTATACTGGCCAAATACATGCGAGCAAGGGCCGGCAAAATATGTACGAAAATTCATATCTGTCATGATTTGCGGCCAAAGAAATTAATAAGTAAACGCATATCTGTCATGTTATTCAAAATAGGAACGATCATTTACTCCAAAACATGGCACCAAGGTGGTGATTTATCAAGGGTTTTATTTAAATTTTGAACGGCCTGCAAATATAAAGCAGTTTATTTTGAAAAAAAAAATGAAAACTTAACAAGGGAAATTCTATTGTTGTTCGTCCTTTAAAATATTGAAAAGCAATTATTTAGTTTATAATTTGAGAAAAGTAGGTAGGTAGGTACTCTGCCACAACCAGGCATTGATGGACTTACGTATGTGTGCCTCAGCTTCGTCTAGGCTCACGTTTACACGATCGTCCATAAATGCCTCTTTTACTGGCCGTTGCAGTAATGTACTATTATTACCCTACAAAAAATCTTAGTTGATTACTTACTAGAAGAAAATAAATAAGGTAGAATGACGATAACCCGCACTTGTATCAAAGACAGCCAAGGTTTCGCGACCTTAGTGAGCTTTTCATTATTTACAATTAGAGATGTCTATTATACTAACAAAAAAGCATGATGGTAAAAACGTGCGCTTCAATGAATCGACACCGCATAAACAACTAGCCTGCAGGCATCCTCCAATCCATCTACCAAACAAGAGAAAAAAACATTGACGAATTCAATTTTCCTAAACCCGTCCACGGCAACGCAACGCAAGTTACATTTTTACATAAAACAAAAAGTGTTCTGGTGCTGTTGTCGTTTGAAACAACTTGTTTCAATCAGGGCCCACGACGATATGCTCACTGATGTTGGGTTCGTGGCAAAAAACTACTATATCCTGTAACAATATATAGGTATATATATATATATATATATATATATATACACATATATATGTACATTTCAGCACGGTTCGGCCTGGCGGGTGGCGTCGGTTTTGGCATCCAATTTTCATATTTCCCGTGTTGAGCACAATATACCATATTTATTTCACAGCCTGATATTTTTATGGATCGAAATTTATTTACGTACACCTGCTATAGAAACTGTACACCGAATGCAATATGTTTACATTTACATAAATCATGCACAACGACACAGCGATGTAGACCATCATAATGTTGAAAGAATGATGTAGATAGGAAAATAAGCATTAATATAAATAACTAGCAAACCCGGCGAACTCCGTTTCACCACCAGATGGCTTCGTTTTATGTAACATTTCGTTTGGTGATTAAAAGAAGATTTTTTTTTTATTTTTCCTGAATTTTCTTTGCTATAAACCTCACGGAGCCCGAGCCCTTTCCAACGAATGCAAAACCGTGGAAATCGGTACGTGCGTTCTGGAGTTATAGCGTCAGGAAGGAAAACCCGACTTATTTTTATATAGTAGATAATAAGAATAATATAAGATAGGCTGTAGAAAAACCCGAAAGGGAAATAATGTAAATAGAGAATAGGAATGTATAAGTAAATAAAACATGTGAAATAATTGTATGTGTGTATAAAGAAATAATTATAAAAGTGTATTCAAAAATAGAAAAAAGAAATGTAGTAGAGACTAATAAAATATTGAAAAAGAAAATATAAAGTGCAAAAGAACACGAACTACATGCAAAAAAGCAAGCATGAAATACAAAAAAGAAAACAGAAACAAAATTGGGGATAACCGTTTAAAAAACCCCTAATAGAAGGTCATTGCATCGTCTAATTGGGAAATTTGTTTTTCAAGTAAGTAGTTCTTTTGTAAACATTGACAAATTACTATTCATTTGCTTACAAGTAGACAACTTAATTTGAATCTAGCATTAACGCGGTTTTTTATAATGTTCACAAAAAGTTTTCAGTCTGAACAATTCTTTTTCTTTCACGCCTAGTCCATGGAAGACACAGTCTATCTGTGTCTTATCTATCTATATAACATTATTTCAACCTTTTCATTAATTTTACTTAATATCAGAGCTAACTTGTATCAAATTTCTTAAATGAAATTAAAAATAAAATGCTGTATATACATGGTTTAAACACAATTTCATCTTTGTTTTATTGAACTAGTTGAGAAGGATTAAGCTTAAAATTGAATTCAGAATGTTGGTAGCAGCAAGGAAGTTACAGGATTATAACTTCCTTTGGTAGCAGTAAATTTAGTATTTTTTTTATTTACATAAAAAGGTTTTTATATCGAAGAAAACGCCTCGAATATTTAACTGTGTTCTACCGTACTGAATCACATGCAGAGTTCGCAACTTAGAAAAATGTCTTAAAACATCTTCAGATGAAGACGTTTACAAAGAAATTGAAGCAGTAAAATGTTTTCCCAAGTTGTCTAAGTTTCTCTGAGTACCCAAACGTTCAGTTTGAAAGAGGTTGCTTACCGACGGTACTGAGCCAAAGTGGGCCAATATGCCGATAAGAGAACCCCCTGGCTCAGCACGGTCTTGAACTAGGGTTATCACATCTTAGAATAATAAAATCTCAGTCTCGAGCCTTAATGTGACACTAAGCAGTTATGAACTTTAATTTTTAACAGCGTGGATTTTTTTACTTCACAACACAATGCATTGTATTTAGCATATATTTTTAATATGAAATTTTTTTTTTTGTGAAGCAGTTTTTTGCAGGCCGGCAAGGTGAGGATGGTTGGTGTAGCAGTTATTACTGCTGTACCAGCTATCTTCGCGTTTGGACTTTATCACCACTTAACATCAGATGAGGTAGAGTCATTTGCCTACGTAGTTATATTTATATACTAGCCGTGCCCCGCGGTTTCACCCGCGTTTTTCTCGTTTATTATACTCTTCAAAGATCTTATACTTACAATCATCAACAAATATATTTCGAAAAAGATTATTACAGGATTTTATGTTGATAAAAAACTCTATGGCCCATAACTCATTCATCATCATCATCATCATCAGCCTATTAATGTCCACACTGCTGGGGCACTGGACTTCCCTATGGATGGAATAGGGAGATTGGGTCATGACCCACCACGCGGGCCCAGTGCGGATTGGTGGGTGTTAACGACTGCAGATGCAGCCGGGAACAACGGCTTAACGTGCCTTCCGAAGCACGGAGGGGCTCGAGATAGTAAATGTTTGGTCACCCATCCAATGACCGACAACTGAGAAAGTTGCTCAACTTAACACTTGCGCCATCGAGCTCCTCTCGAAATCAATATCAATCTCAAATAACTCATTAATAGGTACCAACTCTTAACATCTTACACACGTGATAACTTTTAAACGAAATATCCGATTGAGATGAAACAAAAAGTATTTTACTTCTACATAAATACTCTTGATAACATAATGCTTAATTTTGATAAAGATTAATATTACGATACATATTTAACGTAGTTTTTTTTCTTCAGACGATTTAATAATTATTTTGAACACAAAATCGGTTATTGTGATTAAACCATGATAGCTAGATATATGTTCTCGCGGACTTTTTTGTAGGTCTTAATGGGATCTACAAACCCGTAGTACATCATTTTATTCTATTGTCAATAGTTTTTGCAGCGCACGCAAAAATAGGTTTTCGATTTTACACCTTGTATTACAAAATAGCAATTTTATTACGGATCCCTAATTTAAAAAAAAATTATATAGCCTATAGCCTTCCTCGATAAATGGACTACCCAACACTGAAAAAATCATTCAAATCGGAGCAGTAGTTCCAGAGATTAGAGCGTTCAAACAAACAAACAAACTCTGCGGCTTTATAATATTAGTATAGATATATAATATAAAAAAAACGATATCATAAAAAGTAGTGTGTCATTATTCATTCAACAAACAATTATTTATTATTTCCGAGAGTTTTTCAAACAATATATACACAGTTTAGAGCGTAGTAAAAAAACTGGGAGGTATCTACGTCTGTTAAGCTAGCATGGCAAAGTGAGCAGAAGCGCTTAAAAAAAAGTGCATCAATTGGTGCCAATTTAGTGCTAATTTAGTGCCAAAACCTGAAATTTAATGCTCTCGTAGAACACTGCCAGCTTTTAATTAAGCTAGCAGTGTATTCCCTGAAACGCCTATATTAACGCAGTATAGAACTAAAGCAATGCAGAATTTAGTGCTTAATAAGTGCTGGCAGTATCTGATAAAAAAAAAACGAAAAAAAAATGATATTTTTTATGAATCAAAACTGCTAGTTTGACAGTCTGAGCAAGTGACCGGGTTGAATACACCACTCTGGATCGAAGATCTATGATCATCAACGGTTAATAATTTAGTGCTCAATGAGTGCTGGCAGTTGTGATAAAAAATTCGAAAAAAAAAAACGAAAAATTTTTTGCACTAAAACTGCTAGTAGAGCAGTCTGAGCAAGTGACCGGGTTGAATACATGACCCTGGATCGAAGATCTATGATAATCAACGATTAATAATTTAGTGCTCAATGAGTGCTGGCATTACGTGTTAAAAAATTTGGAAAAAAAAAATTCAATCGAAACTGCTAGTATGACAGTCTGAGCAAGTGACCGGGTTGAATACATCACTGAGGATCGAAGATCTATAATAAATCAATGGTTTATAATTTACTGCTCAATGATTGCTGCCAGTATGTGATAAAAAATTTGGAAATTTTTATTTTTTATTAATCAAAACTGCTAGTATGACAGTCTAAGCAAGCGACCGGGTTCAATACATCTCTCTGGAAAAAAAACTTTTTTTCTAAATTTTTTATCACATAATGCCAGCACTCATTGAGCACTAAATTATTAACCGTTAATTATCATAGATCTTCGATCCAGAGTGATGTATTCAAACCGGTCACTTGCTCAGACTGCCCTACTAGCAGTTTTATTGCAAGAATTTTTTTGTTTTTTTTCGAATTTTTTATCACATACTGCCAGCACTCATTGAGCACTAAATTATTAACCGTTGATGATCATAGATCTTCGATTCAGAGTGATGTATTCAACCCGGTCACTTGCTCAGACTGTCAAACTAGCAGTTTTGATTGATAAAAAAATTAAATAATTTTATTTTCAAAATTTTTGATCAGATACTGCCAGCACTCATTAAGCACTAAATTCCCTATACATTGCTTTAGTTCTATACCGCGTTAATATAGGCGTTTCAGGGAATACACTACTAGCTTAATTAAAAGCTGGCAGTGTTCTAATTTTTCGCGAAACTATGAGAGCATTAAATTTCAGGTTTTGGCACTAAATTAGCACTAAATTGGCACCAATTGATGCACTTTATTTTAAGCGATTCTGCTCAGTTTGTCATGCTAGCTTAACAGACGTGAGGTATCTCTCTTCACCACGCCTCGCCGGCGCTGCTCGTCGGTTCGATGCTCATATATTTTAAAGAATAAAAGATAGCATTGACAATGTAATCCTAGATAACTAGGGAGTAATAAATATTAGGGTGGGTGAGATCCTAAATCTCTGCGGCGGTAACAGGACAATTCAGATCGAACTCCACTTAGGTAGGTTCGTTTGATCATTCAATTGTATATAGTTTTGTTTCCATTCCATAATATCAAGATAATACCTAGAAACCAAATAAATACAAAATATATTAATTCACAGAAGGTGTGTCTAATAATAATAATTAGATCCACATGGTTCATAATATACAAAAAGATCGTGAAAATTCGTAGTAGAGGCTCAAATTATGAAACCGATTCTGCGTATGTTTAAAGAATATTCCTAAAATATGGCTCTTTATTAGTTGAAGTAAAACTAAAGTAGACATCATTATTATCAGATTAGATGCCGTTAGTTTCCTAATAACTAAAGAAGCCCGATGGCGCAGGTCATCAAGAAACTTTCGCAATAGCCGGTCATTGGATGGGTGACCTCAAACTTATCATCTCGAGCTCCGCCTTGCTTCGGAAGTCACGTTAAGCCGTTGGTCCTAGCTGCATCTGCCGTCGTTAACACCCATAAATCCGCACTGAGTCCGCAAGGTGAGTCTTGGCCCATTCTGCCTATGCCATCCATAGAGAAGGTCAGTTCCCTGATAAGGCTGATGGATGATGATGATGAAGTACAAATAGAATACGTTATTATCGAGAAAACGAAACTGCTGCAAATTTCCTAATAAATAAGTACCTACATAATTTAAAGTTGTCATTCCCATGATGAAAGCAGACAGGGGCAACCCTGTGCAGGTGTATTCGCGGCCGGGATTGCCTGTGCGTTCGGTATTTCCCCGAGGCGTGTTTACGACGCACCCGAGCCCACGCGGCGCGCAATCTTCCATCGCATCATCGCCGACGACCGCCACTGACTCCAACGAAACAGTAATGAGCACACAGGCAGTATTAGCGTTTCTTTCTTTTGCAAACTTTGGATTTCCCCCGGTGCGATTTCGGAGGTCATTCCAGTTTTCAAAGACTGAAGTAGCAGAAAATACGTAACCGACGTTTTGTGCTTGTTGGCACTAATACATGCATTATGGAATCGGAAGAGTGATTTGCAAATTTTAAAACCTCTTTTAGTAACTTAGGTACTGGCTTACTATGATCTCTTATTGCAGAACTCTTTAAGTTCCTAATAAGAATTCATTCATTCCGTTCATTCTATCCGATCGACTCAGTTTGGGTTTTGTCATAGTGGTTTTGGTTGGTCATAGCACGAAGGAAAGTGGGTCATAGTCACAACGAAATTAAAGCAGAACTTAATCTGTTCTTATTGAGAACCGAATCGGAATTTTGGTCGATCGTAGTAAGCATCCTGATATATCTAAAGAAAAACAATAATTAGAAGAAAGATTCATTCTCTTGAATTTCTTCCGGTGCGATTTTGGAGCCATACCAGTTTTCAACACCGTAAGAACGCAAATTACGTACATATAGGTACGCTTTAAGTATTTTGAGCTACTAACACCTTTTCGTACATTTCATTATAGAATCGAAAAACTAATTTGTAAATATAAAAAAAATACTCAGTTTACCAGCTATCTTACCAGCGTCCTACGCTATTCGATCGAATGCACTGACCGCTAAGCTGCTGAGACCCAACGTTATTTTTGCTGAAATACTAATATATCTTTGACCTAACATATGAAATGATACTTTGAATACTTTTACAAGTATCAAAAGTAGAAGTTTTTTTTAATTATACTGAAGCAAAAATACAACATAGTCTTAATAAATGAAAATATAAATTTACACTTCAATACACATTAAAAAAGCAACAACTTTTAATATGTACTTACCCATTCATTTAGAATGGGGTCAGGATTACCTAAGCAGTCTTAAATAGCATTTATTGTGTTTTGGAATATTAAAAAGCATAAAATACTTATTTCACATAAGTTTAAATTTTCCATAAAAAAATAATTATACTTAAATTACGAAATACTTTAAATAACAAAAATCAACTTGCCCACCTTTAAATTAATTAATAATTAATTACTTACCTACTTTTATAGAGTGCAGTAAAGCGAATTACCACAAAATAACATTCTCTCTGTGACCCGAGTCTTGAAACCCTCAACACAAATGAGTTCCCGGGTCAAAGCCACCGACAAATTAGGATTAGATGAGGGTACGCTGTTTTTAGACAAAAGCCTTAAATTGGAATTACCAATTGAAAACTCCATTTCCGCTTGACTGTAACAGGTCGAGCTTCGATCCCCTATCAATCTATATTTGCATCTGAGATTATACAAAATGTTATTTTTTTATTATTTACTAGGACTGTAGCCGACCTCGCTTCTTTGATATAGACTATCGTTTTTGTTCTCGGTCATTAAGAAATTAAACCTTCCATTTCTGTTTTTCAGTACTAACACCAATTAGCCTAGCACCAAAGAAATTCCTATAGTATTGGGTTATGGGGTACTAGGGATGTACATATATAAGTATATTTATATAGAAATACATATTAAACATCCATAACTGGAGTATAAATATGCTCGTATTCATCACACAAACATCTGCCCCCACCTGGATTCGAACCCTTCCGGGTTCCGGGTCCTCTCGAGTTGGCGACACCGTGAAACCCGGTGTAAAAACCGTTCGGCCACGGAGGTCGTCAATAATTAAATTGATGGTGAAATCTACATGAAAATTCATTTATTAGTTGTTAAGAACATTATACAGACAGAGAGACACAGCGCGGGACTATAATATGTACTTAAGGACTACATTTTTTATGAGAGTTTATTAAATTACATATTTTGAAGAAGTCAGGTTTTATTTTCAAAATTTTGTTACTAGAATAATCTCCTTAGTAACCTTTTACCTTAAAATTTAGCGATAATGTTTAATACTACATTTACTGATATATTTTACTGATATAGATTACTAATATATACCAGTATATTAATAAATTTGATTAAATTAGGTCAACATTTTTTGCTTGTATTTGAAACATCAATATAATTTTTGTGAATGTTTTATTATTTTGGGTTAACAAGATGCTTACAAAACTTTGGAGACGACCTTCAACCGCTTACCTGTAAAAGCTATGACAGGCGACGGACAGACGGACACGCGAGTTACAGTAATGTGTTTTTTTTTATGTTATAGGGGGCATACGAGCAGACGGCTCACCTGATCACCGTCGCCCATGGACATTTGCAACACCAGGAGTATCACAAATGCGATGCCATCCTTTAAGGAAGGAGTACGCTCTTTTTTTGAAGGTCGTATTGGTCGGGAAACACTGCTGGCGACAATATATTCCACAGTTTTGTCGTACGTGGTTAAAAATATCGGCAAAAACGCACGGTTGTGGATAGCCACGCATCAAGATGATGGGGATGAAATTTTTGTCACGATGTACGATGGCGAAATGCAGCAGCTGGAATTAATCCGAACAATTCCTCAGAACACTCTCCGTGATAAATGCGATAGAAGATGCAGAGCGATGCTACATCCCGACGCAAAGCCAGAGGATCAAGCTGATCGGAAAGGTCCTGGTCGTCAACTATTCGAGCCGCTCGGCGCTGGATGCGATCTAAAGGGAGAAGCTGGTACTAGGGTGCCCCCGCCCAAAGATGAGAGCAGTACCATGTGGGGCCGAACCTGTGCCTTATAAAGTTGCAGTCGGTGGGCTGGTGTGAAGTACATTCTCGATCTATTGAGCACACCAAGCTTCTTAGAGGCCAATTTGGCCTTGCCCTCTAAATGAATTTCCAAGAATTCCAATACTAGCTGAGGCAGTTAGAGGAGTGTTCTCAAAAAGAGGAGATACGACAAATGGTATTATTTTTGCGGTGAACTCGCATACTTGTGTCTTCGTAGGGTTAAATTGGACTAGATTAAGTCGGCCCCAATTCGTTACTTGGTTTAACAAAGTTTCGACTTCAGACACAAGTTTGTTTCGGCACTCCGATGACGTATTCCCGTGAAATTTTGGCGCGGCCGATAAATAGGGCATCACCCGTGCTGTCGTCTGCATAACAATGAATGCCATCGATTTGAAGCATATCATTGATATGAAGAAGAAACAGCGTAGGCCATAGCACACAGCCTTGCGGAACACCAGCGTTTACGGATTTGGAGTCCGAGCATGCACCGTCGACTGCGACCTTGATGCTCCTGTCCGCAAGAAAGCTAGTGATCCAAACGCACAAATTTTCAGGAAGCCCATAAGAAGGAAGCTTCGAAAGAAGAGCTTTGTGCCAAACCCGATCGAAGGCCTTCGCGATATCTAGACCGACCGCCAATGCTTCCCCCTTGGTCTCGATCGCCTTTGCCCAACGATAAGTCACCGAGCGACTCTGACGGAAACCGCACTGGTGGTCACTGATCAGCTGGTGGTCCTCTAGGTACCGCAGAAGCTGGCAATTTATAATGGACTCCATTATCTTGGAGAACAAGGAGGTAATGGCTATAGGCCTATAATTAGTAGGGAGTGAGCGGTCGCCTTTTTTAGGAATCGGGTGCACTAAAGCTGTCTTCCATGAGTTCGGAACGTCACCTAAAGAGTAGGAAAGCCGGAAAAGACGCGTTAGTACCGGAGCCAACTCAGGAGCACAGGTCTTCAGCACAATTGGTGTGATTCCATCAGGCCCGCTCGACTTGTGGATGACAAGGGAAAAGAGTGCTTTACGCACTAAGCTTTGTGTAAACCGGATCTCCGGCATAGAGCTCGCACACCGCGGGATGGTCGGCGGTGTGTATCCCCTGCCATTAAGAGTCGAGTTAGACGCAAAGAGTGAGCATAAAAGATCCGCTTTCTCTTTTGCAGTATGGGCCATCGATTCGTCGCCATTGTGCAGGGGTGGAAGGGATGGCTTACAAAAATTTTTGAGATGTGGAACCGAAGAAGAAACTCTTCTAGTTAATAGATTCTTAGATTGTATAAATGTTATAGGTTAAATGTATACTTGAAACAGATACCACCTAGAACAGTTTTTAAATTAAATAACAATCCTTTCAATATTGTACAATTGGATATAGCAAACGAATGAGGGAATCTTGTGTAATAATTTTTAATAGTGTTTATTTCCTTTATATTCCTATTTATCTTCTTCCATTGTTTATTTAAATGGGAAATTGTTTATATTACATTACTTACAACTTTATAAGATGTAAAATATCGATTGTACTTCAAGCTCTAAGTAAATAAGTTTAGGCCGTCCCTCAGGATCTAAGCACCGCTTAGTGCAGGAGCATTGTCTAGTGTTATTAATTGTAATTGGCTGGAGTACTACAGTATAAGGATTCGACATGATTTGATTTTTGCCTACTTGATGTATAACTAAGGCAAATCTAACATTTGTAAGGTACTTGCCGTTTATGTTGATGCTAGGAACTTTCTTTTCAAAAAGCCTAAAGATCTCGTCTCATTCAGTGTTGGACAGTCTTAGGAATATCATTATTCAGACACACGATGTCCTCTACTGAGCATAGGTTTCCCCCAAAGATCTCAATGCTGATCAGTCTTGAGCTGCCAGCATCTAGCGACTTCCCATGACCTTTAATAAATCGTCTGTCCACCTGGTAGGCAGTGGCTTACTGAGCGGCATTGTATATGTGGTTACCGCTCAAGTTTTTTTAGAAATATATTGGCTCTCACCATCCATTCCATCACGACGCGTGGCCGATGGATTGGATAAGATTCTGACAAAGTTCCAGGATATCTCCGATATAGTGTCCTGTAAGCTAAGATTTTGTGATTCGTAGCCTTTCATTAAATAGGTGCTTATGCAAAATGTAACAGCCCATAGAAACTTTCAATCTTCTTCAGGATTCCAGCCTAAGACGACATGATGCACACTTAAAACTTGACTGAACTTTCGCCTATTTCAATCTCTCTAATGCACTACTCTACTAACATCATCCATTTTGCTACAATTCTTCAATAATTAATTCACCATATCGAAGAGCTTCGGAATTCTAGGTTTCAGCATTCCCAGTGATTTTCAGACTCGGAGTTAATTAAAAGTAAAGGAGTTAAATAAGCCAGATAATCTCATTAAAGCGAGTGTATATTTCCCCTTTAACAGAAACGTATATGAATTGCAAGACAGACCGCACGTCCGCGTCGCCTGATATTGCAATCATATTAAACTTGAGAAGCTGGATACCAATCAGAATCTCTTAATTTGAATTTGAAAAATTTGACGCGCTGTGAAAATTTTAATGATTTGGAGCTTACAGTCGTTCATAAAACCATAAGCATCATGAAAGGTTTTGCAACCTTAAATGCGTTCTACCGTTTTCACCGTGTTCTGAGGAACTTTGTGATATGATTGATGCCCACGGCTACATTTGAATATCGTACAGCTCGTCATCGACGAAGATGTTATCCTCACAGTTTGGAACTGAACATTATGTTACAGATACTTTTTCGTGTGTACGATTAATTTGTAGATTATGCTAACTGTTAGGGTTTGCCAAAGAAATACAGTATGAGTTTCTATGTATGAAAATTCTACAGGATCGGTTCTGTAACAGCCACAATGCCCGCTTATCATCAAGCATCTGGTTTTTATACAAATTATATCAAAAAGCACTTTGCACTTTCGCTAATTGATAATCTCTTTATTGACATGATCGCTATCAATGCGTGAAAGTTTCTAAAAGGAAGAATCTTGCCAGAGGAAGATTAATCAATTTGATCATGATAGGCCAAGACTCACCTAACACGAACAAATTGATCGCAAATTCGGCGGTTTAACTCGTTCTCAAAGTTGGACCCACCCTACCCAACTGGACTATTTCAAAAATCATTATCGTTTATTCAGTCTAGGCTGTCACAAGCACTTGTGAATGTCGAAAAGCTACGCCATCGGTTCGCAAATCTACGGCGGGAGACCTTGTACTGAGAAGAACCGGCAAGAAACTCAGCAAGGGCTGTTTTTTTCTCCCTGTATAATAAAAAGTCGCCAATTACAAAAATGACTTCAATATGAGGTAACTCATAAAGTCTCAGATACATATATTTATTGTCAATTTTGAGTACGATTACCGAGTGGAGGGGAACGAAAATTATTTCTAACGCTCGTGGCGCAAGAAATAATTTTCGTCTTACGAGAAGCTCTGCTCAGGTCGTTGAGCAGAAAATTAAAATCCTTCAAAGTTTTTGCCTTGTCGACTATCGTCGGAAAATCGGAAGTAAGTAATAATTGACGTTGATGTCAAGTCCTCTCCAACCCAAAAGCTTACAGACGTCTCCAAAAACCGTGGTAAAAAGTTTTGGGTTACATCTCCCAGTCGCACTCCTCACTACAGTTGGAAAGGTATTGTAGTCTGATCTTGTATACGGACTGTCATGGTGGTGTTTTCGTACTAACATTTCAGCACTTGGATGAAGCAAAAGTCGTTACAGAAAAGCACGGGTAAAGAATGTGAATGAAAAGAAAGATGTATGTTACGAACTGTGTCTTATGGCGGACTTTGCGTCAAGATAAATCTAAAATACATGCATATGCATGCTCGTACCTATAAACGAGTATTCGCATAGTGAAGTGCATGTATTTTCGATTTTTATCTTCACGCAAGGTCCCGTGTGTGGTAGGTACTCTAAATGATATCAATAATAGCCTTCAAAGATATCGACCGATAAAATCTGCGCTCCAACTAATACCTGCTCAACCCCAAAGCTTTCGATTGGAACTTTCAAAGTCCTTTATGATTGAACACATATGGACGATATTATGTAACATGGTAATGTTACATAATATCGTACGTAACATGGTAATGGTAAATAACATCATGAATCTAGAATTTAATTTACAAGAAATAATAACATTGAGCAAACAGCCGATAGATTCAGCAAAATGAGGAATCAAATGCATTGTGGTATTGTTCAGGATTTGTTACTACATATATAATAAATGTTCATATATAATAATCAATCATAAGGACTTCGAAACAGTTTTTAAGTTCCAGTCGATAGCTTTAGGGTTGAGCAGATATTAGTTGGAGTGCAGAATTTATCGATTGAGATCTTTGAAGACTATCATTGATATCATTTAAAGTTTGCCTCTAATCACAAACACAAGACACCAATCGGTCATCACTTCTATTTTTTACGATTTAAATAATATTTTGTGCTCAATTTGTATGTAATAAAGTATGATATTATTGTTATGACGTCAATGGGTACTGGTTGTAAGCTTGACCTAGTAACCGTTAAAATAATATTATTTTTGACTAGTTAGGTTAGGAGATTATTAAGTAACAATAAAAGTCACGGACTTAAAAATAATTAGTTTATTTAATATCACCGTTCGTGAGTTATTAAATCTTAGATTAGAATCTAGAATTTAATTTACAAGAAATAATAACATTGAGCAAACAGCCGATAGATTCAGCAAAATGAGGAATCAAATGCAGTGTGGTATAGTTCAGGTTTTGTTACTAAATTTGAAAAAAAGCCAAAAACTGGGAGTGCTCCACTTTGTTTTAACAGCTGTGCTAAATCAATGCTTTTTTAAGTGTTTCTATTTTAATGGCGCAGTATATAAGCATGAATGGATGAATGAATGAATTGCCAAAAAAAGATTTTTTGTAGTACTAATAGAAATGTTTAATAAATCATTATTTGAAAAGTGCCCATTACTGGGACACGGTCGACATAACCAGCTTTTACCTTAATTGAAAAATAAGATGAAAACATTCTTACCGACATGCGATATATAACACGGACGAATGCCATTATGCTGCTGCTACGGACATTCAATTTTCCGATTTTTACAAGCGTTAAATCTCAACGGCATTATAGCTACCACACGTTATTGCTTATTGTTAACAGAAATACCTTTAAGTATCACAATAGGTATTTTTTTCTAAACTTTGAAATATAAATAACAGTTAATTTATATCTAAAGAAAATCTTTGTTTGTATAAAAATCACTGGGCCCATAATAAACTCAACTCAGGCTAACTTTCCGGGGAAATGCTTCAAAAAATTACCGGACAAGTGCGAGTACTCGCCCACCGATGATTCCGTACAAATTACAAAACAGCATAAACGGATTTTTTTTTTTTGTATTTAACTTAGAGGTTTGATTTTTTCAGTCAGAGCTTCAGGAGACCGTAGACCTGAATATATCGTTTTAATTTCGACTCGACACCTTCACGTGTTTACGAGATAATGAGTCTTGACAAACAGACGAAAGGTCAGACAAACAACAAAGTGAATATAAGAGTTCCATTTTTACCTTTTGAGGTACGACAGCCTACAAAAGAGTGGAATTTGTTAGTTTTCTCTTCCAATGTGTAAATCACATCATAATAGGATATGAAATTGGTTACATACAATATTATAATATCCATAAGCAAATTCGAGTAAGTACATAAACAACAAAACGAAAGAATCCCTTACGATGCTGCTCACTTTTCCAATCAAACAATGCTCACGCTTCAATAACATTTATGCCTAGGGAGAGAATAAATGTTGTTACAAAAAAAAGAAAATAGTCCTTCTTGTTCAACAAATGCGCGTCTTCGAGTTCGTGCCAGGGAAAATCGACAACATTCTATTACATTTCAAGATCACCACTAATCCATATTAATAAACAAAAGTAACACCAAAAACTATTTTACTCAACTATGGTAATATTTATAACAATTCGGGATTGGCACCGGCCAATGATAGTTTTTAAAACAAATTTCTACTTATACACCGTGAATTTTAAGTTACCCGAAAAACTTAAAAATCGTATAACCGTTTGAATAGAACAGTTATAAACAGTAAACGTACAACAAATATTGATTCATAACGTTTACAAAATATTTAATATCACCAAAAATGTTATCATATAAAATGTTGGGAAGACGAGACCATATGACTCGAAGTTCGAACTGTCAAATTGATTATATTTCATGTAGAGCCAAGCGTCGAACTGTACAGGTTCTAACTTCACAAACTTAACACTTTAATCAAAATATGTGGTGGTAGTGGCGTGATGGGTCACGGTCCCAACGGTGTCCACGGACTATGTCCCTATTTCATCTTGGGGGTCAATCGCCTAACGTGTTTGCTGTAGATATCGCTTACGATTTCAATTTAGTTATTTCTGACCGCCGAAGTTTTACAAATACCTCACGCTCATTTTCTTTAATATTGTTACGTATTACCAATGCAAAAGAAAAAAAAGCGCCAGGCATTTCAAAACCCTCGGCAGTCAGAAATTACAAAGAGATCTCGTAAGCGATAGCGATAGTCTTAGCAATCCCGTTAGGCGATTGGCCCTGTGCAGTGCTCCAGTAGTGTGGATGTTAAAGCTAATGATGATATGTAGGTATAATTAATAAAACCGATGCTTTAACATCATAATTGAAAGAGTTTTGGTGCAACCAAAAAAATATTTTCAGTATAAAACTCACTCAAAATACATACGTGTACGTTTATAATTTTATCCCAGTATTTTTATAACAGAATTCTTTTATGAACTTGATTTTCAAAGAATTAAATCAAAATATTTTAACTGGTATATACTCGATATAAGAGAGATTTGTTGATTTATGAAAGTTATGAACACTCAGCACCGCAGCTTCACAGGGAAAACTTCGTAATATATGCTCACAGATTTGCATGATAACACTGTGGGAAATTTTCATAAATAATTATTGAGACAAATAAGTTCAAACTTAAAAATGATTTTTAATTAGTGGGACAAAATAAACGTCTTCACAGATCAAATCGAACTCGGCTAGAATCAAACCTTGAAAAAATCTTTGAATGTAGTTATGTTTTTATTTATTTTTAAGCATTTAACTGCTAGATGTTTAAATCTAAAGAAAAGTTTACTAGAAAAAAATCCACGCGGACCAGGCAGCGGACGGGACTCGAACCCGCACCTTTCGCAATCCGGGCGAATGCACTGACCATTATGCTACCACGGCCCTATTCGCCGCGTCAAAATTTTCCTAGCCTTAAGCTGCAAGGCAGCGCCATCTCTTCGCATTGTAGGTAACCCACAATGTCAAATGAATACTTTTTCAAGTATTAAACATTTGAAAGAAGAAATAGCAATTATAGTTATGTTTTTATTTATTTTTAAGCATTTAACTGATTTTTTTTTCTAGTAAACTTTTCTTTGAATGTATACAAAGAACCGCGTAACTTTGTATACCTATCTATATATTTAAAACATTATATATAAAACTTTTCATTTAAAAAAGATAACTATCTAACGCAGTCAGATAATAAAAAAAACATTCAAGCAAAACGTTTTGACCAAACAAGCGAAAGAAAATTGGAAATGAGAATATCCTCGGAACCTCTCATTACCACTGTAATTATCGAGGACTTATTCGGGACAGAGCCCATATTTACAATTCCCTGATGAAAGCGGACTAGTTAATTCCTTCTCTGGATACGCAAGAGACCACCGGAGTAGATTTGCGCCAAACGAAAGTTGCCTCGAGAATACGAAGTGACAAGATAAAAGGTTGAATCGGAAAAACTGCTTATTTTATTGCTGCGCCGAGTTGTAAGGCGGATAGGGTAGGCCGAAGGATCGGGACACCCTCAATTAGGCCGCCTATACCAGCCACGATTTTACCCGCATTTCTTTTCCAGAGGATATTTGGCTAAGTTTTATTTCTCCTTCGTTTAAATGCACAATCTTATCTGATTTCTGATATTGAAGTCATATAAAGTAAGATCATTGATCATTTCAATTCGAAATTTTACGGTCACGGTCGTGAAGTGCCTAGAATACCTGAATGAGTGAATAGATGACTAATATTTGCAATCTGCGAGATTTTGAGTTTTGTTCTGATTAGCTTAAGGTAGAGCACGAACTGCTTTACTTTCCTATCGTCGTTGTCAAAAGCAATCCATTAATCGTGGAAAGGCCCTATTTGGAATATGATTGATGACATAACTGAAATATTCCACTTCGAAAGTCATTTACAAATGATTCTGGAGGATGAAACATAATTCTCCCTTTACAATTTTATTCGGCACTACAAAAGAAAGGCGCTTACTCATCGAGTTGTGTGTAGCTCGGGAGAAGCCTGGCTAGTCATGCTCGGTTACCAATTCGTATGTGTGGCGTCTCCCGGGGCGCCGGCACTACTTGATATGATTAAAGAAATTCGCTGCCTCATACCATATATTTTATGACATGATCTGCTGCCGTAGTTTGGGACAATGCATGTAAGCGATACGGACATACAATACAACATTCTTGGAGCTTTTGTAAATAAGTAAGGTATGTAGGTATTTTATATGATATTCAATTTAACATGTGTAAATGAAAGTCTTTATAAAAAATACTAAAGAATAGTATCTTTTAATAAATCGTCCAGTATATTTATTTTCAGTATTAAGTAGTAGATTACCTGTGAGGCAATATAATTATGACAAGTTAACCTTTGTAACACGTTCTTCACAATTACCCAGACTTAAAGTTAGATAACATAGAAGTGACATTATATTAACTATAATTTTATGTTTAGTTTTTGACGTGATAACGTCTTAAATTAGGTTGCGGCTGGGAGTCACTTATGAAAAAGTGTAACGCTCGGTAACGTTACGATGAGTCTCTCGTGTTAAGTTTAAGTTTACATGTACAATGTTTTAGTAAACAAAATATATTTCTATAGTTAAAATTTGTGCAATTCTTATTTTCATTCAATTCCTTGTTCCTATTGTGCAATTTAATTATATTCATATCAATAAATATTCTACCGAGAAAAAGACGTTGTCACGTAAAATCTTCGCCCGTAAAACCGACTTTACAGGCAACCATTTTTTTTTTAGATTTTTTATCCTTTTTGGTGACCACCCGCTTAATTTAGTTTCTATCATTTTAAAATTATTCAATTGAACCCGGATTTTATTTACTCAAATGGTTTGGTCATCACGGAACCCTGTTACACAGCCACCGCAGTGCGTACAGACGTAACACCTATGAGTTTGCTATATCTAGTCTGTAAAAAGTTTACAGTACTTTTGTAGTTCTCATGAGCCAGCGTTACATTGAAAATTGCACAATAACCTAAAATACAAAATATGGGGTCGCTTCAGTATAACTTTAGCTCCCACCGAGAGCTTAGGGCCGTCTTTCGTTAAGTTTACAGCACTAACTAACTATGCAGACAGCAGATGCTAGGTACAACGCACATAAATTACTGAAACAATCTGTTGCCTTTCCTGTATCACTTAATTAATTCAATTACTAACCGAACAACATTCCGCGTAACGTATATTCACTTTTAGTTAGACAATATAAATAAGTAAGTTTAGTACGTCATATAGAAGTTGCTTAGTGGCAGATGCATATGTCACTTTATTAAATAAAGAAAAGTTCAAGTGAGAATCTAGTGACTGTATTTGAATAAAAATAACATTTGCAATATAGACACGGCAATTTAATAAGCATTGCAACGTCGAAAAAAACGCATTTTATTTATTAATGGAGAACCTTCATTTTATTAGACTTTATTTAATACTATCGTAATCGAAATTATGTTGTTTTAGTGGTGAAAGAAATAGGTACACATTCTGTAAAAATTTGGCTGCTTTCAGACGAAGAGGCAGTAGTCGCACTTTTTTCTTTGTTACGAAACCCTAAAGATTAAAAATCCGTATGATTACCATACTACGTATTAAAGTTTTAGATTTTTTTCAAGTTTTTAACTCTGTCTATATACTTGTATAAAAATTCATCCATATTTCCCTTATGCACTCACGCCGTGACATGAGTTGAGAACCACTGGAGCTCTAAACGAAATTTCGGTAACGAACGAATTTTAAAGGAAATTTCGCAAATGACTCTACTCTAGTTCATTTTCGAACACTCACATAAAGTTCGGAATCACAGATAATTTTCGTGAACGAATGGAATGAGTCATGTTTGTGAGTTCTTTTATCTCCACTTTTTAGATTACCTGTTTTACTTGGAAACAATATTACTTTACTACAAAATTTTTGATGACATTAAAAGAACCTTCTTTGACAGTGTTCGCCGACTAATTTGTAAAGTTGATACACTTCATTGTATGTCAACCTAAATTTGTCGTTTAATACTTTGAAGTATTGAAAACATAATAATTAATTAAAATTTGGTGTATTTGTTAATTTGACATGCTAAAAAATGTTCCTCACGCTAAGCAGCCTTGATGACAAATACTCTATCAGTCATTTTAGGCTTAATTTAAACAAAAGTCCCAAAACGAAAATGAAAAGGTAATACTTTTCATTTGGTCAATTTAAGGTTAAAATTTCGAACAATTATATGTCAAATTCAACTTTAGTTTGAAAGTTTTGTGAATTAGAGTAGGCTTGGAGAATTTAATTGTCAAAATATTTTCGGACGAACGAATTTTCGAAATGAAAAGGAAATAGAGTAGGAAACGTACGAAATTTCGATCGAAATTTAGTTTTTCGTTGAAATATAGTAGGCCTCCTGAACCTATCGTGCATCCGTTTAAAGTTTTCTAATACTTTGTAGAAGATTCTTATAGGGCAAAATATTAAGAAAGTTGCACGAAATTAAAGATAACAGGAACGGACGGAAGCTAGAATTAAACTAAACTATTATTGCTAATATTAAAATTTTTATGATGTACGATTTTCCTTTTACTACCTACTACTTCTTATCATAGACCTACTAGAATTGCATAAAACTCACTACAGTTTCCATATCAATATATTGAATATGTAAGTAGTTACTTTTTATTTAAAAATATTATTATTACAATAACAAAAAAGCAAATTGATAAAGTTTGGCATTTAGGTTCTCCCTAAAAAAACGTAAAACAGATAGTATATTGCATAAGATTGTATATTGCAGTAATTACATGAGTTTTTATGCAGGCGCGGCAGTTATTGCAGCCCGGTGCGGCCGGAGTTATATCAAACTTGAACCACGCCTTTTAATGGGAACTACACTGTGGCTGGAAATTTGAATTTTTCAGCCGTTACCTGCGCCTATAAATCAAGTGTAAAGTCACCTTAAGCTCTGCGAGATCGCTGCTGCCTCGAACGTTTTAAAATGTAAATTACCACGTCTCCTCACGGGGCTTATAATTTGTTCGCGTTATACTCAGCAGTGCAAACATTTTGTTTAGAGTTAATATCTTCTGGTTACCTCACGAACTTCATGCAGTTTAACTTGACATGAATATTGTATAAAGTAAACAAACTCCGTTATTTTTAATAATTTCAATCAATACTTAGGTAACTAAATGTCTAGGCATCAAGTACACGTCCACTATCACGTCCACTGGCGAGATCAGCGGGACCACAGGAACACTTTCCCCGCTGGTCCCTTGGAAAGCAGGATCCCGACGCGGCCGAGGAGTCCGCCATCAGGCTTGCTTGGTGCCTCCCAAAATCAAACCGGGAAGGCTCAGCTGATGAAGACGCGGAGAGAAACAAGACTTGGCTCTTCACTGTCTGTGATGCGTCCATGCCGCGCTCTCGTGGACCACCGACAAAGACGCAAGTGTATTGGTGGACTGCAGAGATAGGTGAACTGCGAGCGACTTGCCTCCAAAAAAGAAGGGTCTACCAGCGTTATCGACGTCGACAAGGTAGACGGTTGGACGAGGAGGAAGAAGGACTCCGACAGGCCTATAAAGAGGCAAAAAATGAATTAGAAGGGACCCTCTGTCGATCCAAAGTCTCCGCCTGGGATGACTTCCTGGCTGAATTGGACAGAGATCCGTGGGGGCGTGCAGTCAGGAAACGGTTAAAACACCAGGCATCCCCCATGGAGACAATGGACCCTCAACTTCTGGATGAGGTAATTACTGTGCTCCATCAGATGTCCCACAGCTGTGTCCTTTGATGACACCATCGGTGCACCCCAGTATCCGAGGCTTTAGGCCGATAACAGAGGAGGAACTCGAACTCGCCTTCGACAATCTACGCCGAAAAAAGAAGGCACCTGGACCGGACGGAGTGCCTGGCAAGGTGTTGCCTATTTCGTTGAAACATCTGGGTGAACATTATCGAGCCCTACTCGACAAATGTCTTGAGCGGGGCGAATTCCCCAGCTGTTGGAAGCGTGGGAAGCTCTGTCACCTAAAAAAGGAGGGACGACCTGTGGAGTCCCCGGCGGCATACCGCCCGGTGGTCCTGCTGGACGAGGCCGTAAAAGTATTCGAAAGAATAATTGCCGATCGCATCGTCCAGCACCTGAACACAGGAGGTCCAGACCTGTCGGAATGCCAATACGGGTTCCGGAAACAGCGCTCTACGGTGGCCGCCTTACAGGCGCTTCGCAGAGAGTCGGATAAGGCAAGGCCGCACGAGGGGAGGTGATGGTGGCAGTATCGTTAGATATAAAAAATGCCTTTAATACACTGCCCTTCCAATGCATCACGGAGGCTCTGGCATACCATGGTATCCGTCCTTACCTAAGGGATGTGCTAGAACACTACCTACAGGATAGGGAAGTGCTTTACCATAACTCGAAGGGATAATTAAGAGTCCAAAATATGAAGCGTGGTGTTCCACAGGGTTCCTCGGGCCGCTCCTGTGGAATATTGGTAATGACTGGGTCCTTCGCGGTATCCAGCTGCGGAGGCTCAGCGTCATTTGCTACGCAAATGATACTCTCATCACAGCCAGGCGTGAGAATCTGGATGACGCGGGGCGCCGGGCCATTACGGGGACCAGCTTAGTCATACGCCGCATAAGAATGCTAGGCTTAGAGGTGGCGGTAGAAAAGACCAAGCCTTTCTCTTCCACGGGCGTAAAAGGGGACCGCCTGCAGGGGCTTATTTATCGTTGGACGGTGTTCGTGTTCCTTTAAACCGTGATTTAAAATACTTGGGACTTCTGCTGGATAGACGCTGGAATTTTCGCGAACATTTCCGGCAGTTGTCCTCAAAGCTTGTGAGTGCGGCAGTGGATTTGGGACGGATTCTGCCAAATATCGGAGGCCCTAATAGCAAGTGCCTCTATGCAGGAGTCATCCGCAGCATGGCACTATACGGGGCTCCTGTGTGGGTCAATGCTCTGATGCGAGTACAACAAGATGCAGCTAAGAAGACCGCAGCGTGTGGTAGCAACCAAAGCGATACGGCCATACCGCACCGTCTCTTGGCGGCCGCATTCGCAATGGCTGGAATGCCGCCTTGGGAGTTAGACGCCCAGGTTTTGGCGGATGTGTACCAGGAGCGAACCGCTGCTAGGGCGCGAGGTGAGTGACCTGCTCTGGAGGAATTGGCTCAGGTACGTCGCCAGGCGGAGGAGGAGCTTAATGGCAGGTGGGAGCAAATGATTGAACTTCCAATTATGGGGTTAGAACTTGGGAGGCAATACGCCCCGTTTTGGAGGAGTGGAAGACGCGAAGGTTTGGGTCTCTGACCTTTGGAATGGTGCAGGTATTGTCCGGGCACGGGTGCTTCGGGCAGTACCTGCACCGGATCCAGAGGGAGGCGACTCCAACCTGTCACGAGTGCGGCGCTGCGGTGGACACTGCTGGGCACATCCTTGAGGAGTGTCCTGCGTGGTCACAGCAGCGGCGTGCTTTAGTTGCGGTGGTAGGGGGAGACCTCTCTTTGCCCAGTATGGTCAGAGCAATGCTGGGCAGTGACAGGTCTTGGGGGGCAGTGGTCTCCTTCTGCGAAAATGTCATCTTGCAGAAGGAGGCCGCCGAGAGGGTCCGCGAGGAACAGGCCCACGCAGACTCTCTTAGACGCAGGAGGGTGAGGGCTAGGAGACGGCAACACGACCGGCTCTTAGTCGTTACCGACGGAGGCCAGCGGGGTCCGGACTTGGGAGGTCCGGATCCTGCATTGCACAGGCCTCTATTGATGGACGGGGATACCCTTGATGCCTCGGGGCATCCCCTTGATGGGTGGGTCCGTTCGAAATGGACACTCACTGGTGAGGTCGCAGAAGTATCCGTCGGTTAGGTGAGGGGCATCGTCAGAAAAAAAGGTATCAAGTACACGCAATGAGGTAGCTATATGTAGATTAGAATTAGGTAATAATGATCTATGTAACTAGAGGAGGTTTCGGGGTAAACATATTCGTTTTATTAGTTTTTCCACTAACTACCTGTCTCTATACCTATCAGCAACTCTTACCAACTTTCTTTAACTGTTCAGTCAAAGCACTGGTAAGGTTAAAAATAGGTTGCACCATTCGACGATAATCAAAGAGGTCATAATTTTACAGTAACTATTAACTGTCCAAGCGAAGCCAGATAAAGTTATAGTAAAAGGAAATTGTTCAAAAATGGTTGTCGTTTTCCGGCAGCGACGAAACATAATTATGTCATATGAAAACTTCTTTTATATTATAATATGAACAGATACTTTGAGTTAGGTATAGGTTTGAGTTTTCTAGTTATATATATATATATATATATATATATATATTTACATCTTCGAAGACTTCTTCGAAGATGTAAATATATATTCTTCTTTTGCATCTTTACAAACTGCCACCCTGCGGCGTCCACTGTGCTCGACGCGATTTTGAATGTTTTAAATGCGTATTTAAGTAGCTATTATTATTATTATTTCTTGAGTCTACGCGAAATTGCATTAAAATATAAAATGCCAATATTCGATTTTAATATTTCCCGGTAATTTAGCGCATCCGTTCACCACCATAACCTTACAGCACACTGAATATTTACGTATACCTTCTATGCACTGCTTAAATGCTCCTACCTCGGTCCAAACTTATGTATAAATTGATTCTGCATAATACGATTTATTTTTACAAAGTTACGTCCCTCAATTTTTAAAAAGAGAGTTTTTAGTTCCGGATACTGTAGGTACTGTATATCAATAATATTTATCCTGCTAGCCCACCGGCTTCCAGGTACACCAGTACTTATACTGTCTTTGGAGTAGGAAATAGGTAGCTACAATTACTTATTTATGTTCAAAGCTTGATCGTTATTTTTGAGTTTTACACAGGTCAGTCGGGTAGACAGGGAAGTTCTTTTTTTATTATATCTTAAAGTTTAAATTGGTCCGTACCTTATTGTCTTTATATTTTTATTCATTAAAGTCATGATCATATATATTTAAGACTAGTGGCCCGCCCTCGCTTCATTTCGGTGTAGAGCTGTAGTGTAAACTATAGTTTTTGTTCTCAGGATTGTGCTATAAACAATGACTTTATTTATATAATTACACGTGTTATTGTGAGTCAACCATAAAAGATAGACATATGCTGTTGCGGGATATTTTTTAGACAATTTTATGTAGAATATTTCCGTCATACATGATTTCTATGTAACTTTAACCATTAAGGCTGCACACGCGACGGAAGCTTAAAAAATGGAGTAACTTCTCCCGTTTTCCCAACATTTCCCTTCACTACTCTGCTGCTATTGATTGTAGCGTGATGAAAAGTATACTGTAACCTGCCCAGGAGTATGAAGAATAATTGTACCAAGTTTAGTTAAAATCCGTCGAGTAGTTTTTGTTTCTATAAGGAACATACACACAGACAGACAGACAGACAGAGAGACAAAAAATTTACTGATTGCATTTTTGGCATCAGTATCGATCACTAATCACCCCCTGATAGCTATTTTGAAAATATATTTCATGTACAGAATTGACCTCTCTACAGATTTATTATAAGTATAGATAAGCACGGTTTCTCAATATCAATTATTGTCTGTCAATAAGGTCGAACGCTCTAAACGCATCAACAGCCAAATATTGAATGAAGCTCGCTTTCTTTTTTTTTTGTTTCCTCCCAGGCGGGGGAGCGGGTGTGAAATCCTCATGGATACCCTACAGCCGGCTGTAGAGTTATGTCAGACTCTTACTGACTAAAACACACCCGTGGGTGGTGCCTATGGCCTTAGGGGCCTTACAGGCTTCATCTGATGCGATCAACCCCTGAGAAGGGGATGATGCAGCGCTGCCTTAGTAAATACTACTGCATAGTGCGCTTAGAGGACGGATGCACCCTGATGTGCATCCGTATCGGTTTGGGACTGAGCGACTAAAGGTCTCTCAGGATCGGGGGGGCGGGGAAGCTCGCTTTCGGACCTCCAGCCTTTTTATACCCTACCGCGCCGCCACGACCCTTGTCGAGCGGGGCAGCCGTTACACAAAAATAATCCTTAAAGCATGATTTAGTATTCACGTGCGACGGCGCCATGGCTTATTTCATGTATAAGTTTGGTGTTTCTATACCGATTTCTATGATTCTTTTTTTATTGAATAGATAATAATGTTAACTTTTTTAAATTAGGGATGAGTGAGAGTATTATAAACGTAAGAGTAAACAAATATAATCAGAATGCTCCGAACTGCTAAGCTATCAGGAGTTACACGTGTTATTGTGAGTCAACCATAAAAGATAGACATATGCTGTTGCGGGATATTTTTTAGACAATTTTATGTAGAATATTTCCGTCATACATGATTTCTATGTAACTTTAACCATTAAGGCTCCACACGCGACGGAAGCTTAAAAAATGGAGTAACTTCTCCCGTTTTCCCAACATTTCCCTTCACTACTCTGCTCCTATTGATTGTAGCGTGATGAAAAGTATACTATAACCTGCCCAGGAGTATGAAGAATAATTGTACCAAGTTTCGTTAAAATCCGTCGAGTAGTTTTTGTTTCTATAAGGAACATACACACAGACAGACAGACAGACAGACAGACAAAAATTTTACTGATTGCATTTTTGGCATCAGTATCGATCACTTATCACCCCCTGATAGTTATTTTGAAAATATATTTCATGTACAGAATTGAGCTCTCTACAGATTTATTATAAGTATAGATAACTTTTTTAGCTCGGCTGGTCTGGAATTTCAAGAGTACCCTGTATTTTACGGACCCAACGACAATATAGTTGTGCTCTGTGTACATCGTCGACAACGGAGTCGGAGGGATCCACCAAGGATAACTTAGAATACTGTCCGTTCCGGTGTCTTGCCTGATGCTAGTACTGCAAAGAGTTGTCCAATGTCGATCTGTAAGGTTTTTAGTGGGTAGGCTTATGATCAGACACTGAGCTTGACCGCAAGTCTAGGTGTGTTATTCATTTTCCCAATGTAAAAATTAGTCAGGTTTAATGTGGGTATCCATAATAAATCCTTGTATAAAGGTAATTTGAAAGCAATACAAGCCACCCAGCCTTGTCTTACCCAGGAAAGATAATTATAGTTAGACAATAAGAAAAGTTGGTGTAAATAGACTTATTCGAACTAGGTAGGCTCGAAATAAAGAATAAAAATATGTAATGGAAAACGACTTCATGAATTATCTCTGACTTCATTTTTTAATTTGATGACTCTAAATTAAAATAATACCTACAGGGTGAAAAAACAACCTCTTGCCGAGTTTCTTGCCGCTTCTTAGTACAAGGTCCCTCGCCGTAGATTTGTATGGGGAGGCTTCTTGACGCACACAGGTGCCGAAAGCCTGAACTAAATAAAAGATCTCACCAAAACATTTTCATGGAAAATGTTGCCAAGACGGGATCATGTATCACTCGCACGGACAAAAAGTTATCAGATCGCACGTAGAGCCATGCTTCTATATCTACACGCCCTAACACTAAGACCAATTTTATCAGGGCGGTGACGGAGAAAGAATACAACTCACCGTCCCTTTTCTTCGCGTGGGTGTCGTAAGAAGCGAATAAGGGATATCGGAGCTTCCATCCGCTCTTCTGATGCTAGGGTGCATAACACCCACCTGGTTTGTTACCACCGTGCGCATGGTGAAAAACCCGTTAAGTGCTTCTCGCGTGTTTCGGGGTCAGCCAGCGTACAACCAGAGTTCGAGTGGAGGTTGTCGCTGACTGATTCAGTCTAGGGGAGGCATCCGTCGAACCGATGTCGGGAGAACTGCATCGACCCGCCGTTCAAGGCGACCCGTAGAAACGGCTGTCCCGCTGGCCACCCATGGCACGCATAATCTCGGAGTGGACCGTCGTACCGGTTGGTGACTGGGTGTGGGGTCCCGGCGGCCACTCCCGGGGAGGGGTGCGGGGGCCCTTCCGTCCGGTGGGTCGGCGCATCTCCTCTGCAGGCAGTCATTCGGGAAAACAAACCTCCCTAATTTGCCCGAACTCTTCGCGACAAAGCCCTCTCGTTTTCACGTCTCTTTTCAATTCCACCATGGCAGCCTCTAAAACAAAGTTTGGGTGTATAGCGGTGCATACCCCCACGCCTTCAATGCTGTTTAAGGTAGAGTTCTGCAACATAAGCGGACTCCACTCTAACCTCAACGCTGTCCACCACTGTCTTGAGACAGCACGCCCAGCATTGTTGACGGAGACACAAATACTTCCGCCTGCTAACACAGGCTACCTTAACTATCCCGGCTACGTATTTAAAGAGTCCTTCAAAGCGAAAGCCGGTGTATGCCTGTATGTTCAGGCGAATGTTTGTTGTCGCCGTCTCCGCTGCTTGGAAGGTCCCTCTTTCTCGCTAGTGGTACACGTCGACTCTGGTCCCCAGGCCAGAGTCTATGTGTGCCTCTACAGATCCCATACTTGCGATATTGAGACAACTCGACTTTTCGAACACCTTAGTCGGGCAGCAGATGACGCGCAAGAACAATTTTCCAAAGCAGAATTGGTGTTTTTGGGGAAATTTAATGATCACCACAATTTGTGGTTAAGTTCCTCGAAAACCAACCATGCAGGGCTCTGCTCACGCATGACTTGAAGCAACTGGTCGATCAGCCCACCAGGATTCCAGATATTTCAAGTCAAGCACCTTTATTACTGGACCTTCTGCTCACGACCCATCCACAGGGGTGTCAGGTTGTGGTAAGGGGGCTCTGGGCCCTTCAAATCACTGCCCGATATCTACCAAAGCGCCACAGGCCAAGCCTCCGCGTCCAACGGTGGTACAACGCCGGATCTGTCACTATGGGTCGGCAGATTGGTACGGTATGTGTGACAACTTTGCGTCCGTCCATTGGAAGCAGCGCTGCTTCAGTGACAAGGACCTTTTGGCCAGCGCCGTTGCTATTCTGAGGAGATTGTAATGGTTATGCAATACTATATTCCTCATTCCAATCTCATCAGTAAGGACACACGTAACCTCTGGTTCATCACCACTGTGCTGAAGCTGTTTCGCGTAAGCAAGCGGTATATTGTGCTTGGATCAGAGGCCGCGCTCTTAAGGATCCTGGGGTCGATTCACTAAAAGCAGCCTACAATTTTGCATCCAAGACCTGTAAGAAGGATTACAGCGGATGCCCAGCGCGTTACACATGTTGGTCACGAACTTATAACGCATCCTTCGGGCTCCCGTAGCTATTGTCGTTTTTCCAAGGCCATGCAAAAGAACTTCTGCCAGCCCTCGCTGCCACCTCTGAGATGCCCTGACGGAACACTAGCTCATAAGCCACGGGAGAAAGCCGATTTACTAGCAAAACTCTTTGCGGTTAACTCCCGAAACGATGATTGCAATGCACTGCCACCATCATTACCTCATTGTGGCACAACGATGCCTGATATTAAAATCAGGCAGCGTGAGGTTCGTGCCGAATTGCAATCAGTCGACATCCGGAAAGCTGGTGGACCTGATGGCATCCCATCAGTAAAATGTGCAGCGGAGTTGTCTTCCGCTCTCACGCGCTTATACCAATGCTCGTATTCTTTGGGGCGTGTGCCGGAGACTTGGAGAGATGCCAACGTGCAACTGGTGCCCAAAAAAGGGGATCCCTCAGACCCGGCAAACTACCGGCCAATAGCAGTCACCCCAGTATTATGTAGTCCTAGAAAAGCTTCTTAACAACCATCTGACCTGCTACCTAGAGGATCACTCCCTGATTAATGATCGTCAATATGTTTTTAGACCCAAACGATCGACGGGTGATCTTCTAGCGTACTTGACTCATATCTGGGGTGAGGCTATCGACAAGCGGGGCGAGTCATTGGCTATCAGCCTTGACATTGCCAAGGCGTTCGTCAGGGTCTAGCACAAAAGCATTCTCTCCAAGCTTCCGGCATACGGTCTGCCGGCACAGTTCTGTTCTTGGATAGCTGACTTCCTGCATGAACGCAAAATTCGTGTCCTTACGAATGGTAGCAGTTCGCGGTTCATGTCAGTGAATGCCGGCGTTTCTCAGACCTCCGTCTTCCCCCACTATCTTTCTGCTGCATATCAATGACTTAATTCCTTTTGGGAATATTCATTGCGATGCATACGATAGTACAGTGCATGCGGGGTATCCCGGACCAGCAGCGGCTGGGCAGTTGGTAACCAAGGAGAAACGGGAGAATCTTGTCATTAAATTCAATCAGGCTTTGGACCATATTTCTGAATGGGGTACCAGGTTTGGTTGAGTTCAATGCTAACAAAACCCAGGTCTGCACTTTCACGGCAAAAACGTAGCCATTCCTTTCATGTATTGGAGACCTGAACAAGGTTCGGCGTTTTTTCACGCCCGAGCAATTTAACTGTGCATGTTGTATAAGGAGCAGGTGCGGTCTTGCGTGGAATATTGCTCGCCACTTCGAGATGGCTCCACCACCACGATGCTTTGGATGGGTTACAGCGGCGCGCGATCCGCATTATAGGCGATGAAGAGGTGACTAAACACCTAGAGCCTCTACAATTACGCCGTGTCGTGGCGTTACTAAGCACGCTCTATCGTCTGTACCACAGCGAGTGCTCTGAGGAGTTATTCTCTCTTATTCCACTTTCCCCTTTCCTTCAGAAGACCTCGCGCGCTGACCTACGTTGTCACCGACTAACTGTGGCCACAATCCCAACGCGTACAAAGAAATTTGTTGACTCATTTCTTTGTGCACTATCCGTTAATGGATTGCGCTGACCGCTAAAGTATTCCCTCCCTCTTACAACCTGTGATTTTTTAAAAGAGGCGTGAAGAAGCAACACGCAGGCCGGCAGGGTGAGGATGGCTGGTGTGGCAGGTAGAACTGCTGTATCAGCTATCTTCGCGTCTGGACTTCACCGTTACTTATATAACTCGAGATTTTTTTATGTGGATAATCCAAACCCTAGTTATAAAGGTCCACTAAAACGACGAAGCCCTTCGGGAAAAGTTAGGTGCAGCCCTTGCACTTTGCTTGGCTCCTCTTGTCATGTTGGTGAGGGGCACGGTTGCGTTGATATTGAATTCGAATTTTGAATTTGTATAAGTTATAGGGAACGTGAATACGTGTATACATACAAAGTGATAGTGAAGAGGTAAGATTAATTGGGATATCAAAAAAAAACAATGATACAAATTAGCAAATGTGTACCTACATTATAAAAAATCGAAAACGGAAACAAAACAATAATATTCTAAAAGTTATCAATAATATAACTATCTTAAATTCACTAAGGTCTATTTGCAGCAAAGCTATAATAAAAATTTTCTCTTCATTGTTTTACGTTTATTTACTTCTATCAAATAATACGATAAATTTCACTCCGGTAATAAGTTTGCGTCCACGGAGCACGGATCTGTATACAAACACACGCGACCCGTAGGACGCCCAGTTTCGTCTCTCCCATGCACCTAAAGCGGGCCACTCAGGTGTCGCGCGATCTCGCAAATTAAGATGCCTACTGGATGCAAGATAATCATCGTAGAGAATTGATTAAAACTTTTTTAAATATATATAGGAAGACGCAATAAAATCTGTAAATTGAACCCGAAATATACATTGCAAAATATACACTGCACGGTAGCGCCCTCCAAATTCCGCACGGTCAATGGTTGCACTATGAAATACGTTAAAAAGCATTCTGGTGATGAAATTGAGTCCACGCCAAATTTTTGCCCATGCATTCTATGCATGAAAAGACGTCTTTGCACAAAAAATGAGGCTAGGTTAATCTTGCGTCCGTATACCGGACGCATCAAGTCGGTCGGACGCAGGATCAATAGCAAAAATCGCCATATAAGACGCAACATGATCAGCAAGATGTATATATATATATATATATATATATATATATATATATATATATATATATATATATATATATATATATATATATATATATATATAACTATCCTTACTAATATTATAAAGGCGAAAGTTTGTTTGGATGGATGTATGGATGGATGTTTGTTCCTCTTTCACGCAAAAACTACTAAACGGATTTTAATGAAACTTTACAGTAATGTAGCTTATAGATCAGAATAACACATAGGCTATAATTTATAAAGATATTGTGTGAATTGTCCAAAATATAACGATAAATGTCATTTAAGTCTGAAAAAATTCTGCAATCTGCGAGCTATTCAGGCGTGTAATCCTTACTTCCTTATCCTTACTAATATTATAAAGGCGAAAGTTTGTTTGGATGGATGTATGGATGGATGTTAGTTCCTCTTTCACGCAAAAACTACTAAACGGATTTTAATGAAACTTTACAGTAATGTAGCTTATAGATCAGAATAACACATAGGCTATAATTTATAAAGATATTGTGTGAATTGTCCAAAATATAACGATAAATGTCATTTAAGTCTGAAAAAATTCTGCAATCTGCGAGCTATTCAGGCGTGTAAGGATAAAATTGTCTAAAAAATATCCCGCAACAGCATATGTCTATCTTTTATGGTTGACTCACAATAACACGTGTAATTATATAAATAAAGTCATTCTTTATAGCACAAGCCTGAGAACAAAAAGTATAGTTTACACTACAGCTCTACACCGAAGCGAAGCGAGGGCGGGCCACTAGTAAAAAATAAAGATACTTTTAATTTTTTTATTTATCCCCGATTCATATTAAATCGATTTTGTAAGGAGTCTGGCCACCCAGTCATAAGTAACGCCATACTTTAGTGTGACAGCTTATAAGTTATAACGCCAACTCAATCACTGTGGCAAATATTCAATCAGTCCAGTAATGCATAAAATTCGTGAAAACGTGTTGAACTTAAAATACCAATTTATTGTTGATTCTTCTTAAAATAAAATAAATACCTACAAAATGCTTTATAATGTAATGAAAGATGAATGGAATAATTATCACTACTTTAGTGACCTATTAAATAGAATATATTTGATGCTTTGGCAACAAAATATAGATGTATAAACTTGCCATTTGCCAATCAATAAATATATAATGTTACATTATAATAATTATTTGAAAAGAAACGGGGCCCAAAATAAAAATACGACTAGAGCTATCTCATAACATAGAAATAAACTATTATGATTACAAGCATCTTGCTGACGCATGCTTGTTAATGCAAAAGGTGGGGATATGTAATATGAAACATCGCAGCTAGATGGCGCTACGCTGTTAAAAAGCATTCGCATCCGAATTTTCACTGAAGAAAACTCGCAAAAATTTTCTATGATGGCGCTACACAGTGTATTATGAAACCCATTTTTCGGACGTCTGCTTTTTATTACAAAATCCTGAAGTTTCAATCATTTAAAACGCTAGAGGAGCACTCCAGAGTATCAAAAACGCTTAGTTTTGGAAAAATAATATTTGAAAATCTGTTTTTTTTGCGGATATTTTTTTAGAAAAATTCCTTCTCCCTAAAGCAAACATTATTTTAAATATATGTCATAAGTGATATGAAAGAACTTTACAAGCTTCATCTTTAAGAGCTATTAGCGACCTCGTAACTGCCATAGAAAAGGAGAAATTATTATTTTTCAGTTTTTCGTTTTTATTTTATTTTTCAGATAATCCACCGTATTTGGAAAAGTTATCCAGATGAAAATGAAGGTCCTAAATCTTTCTACCTACCACTAAAAAATCACATCCAAATTGCGTGGAGTTTAGAAGCTGTGTTCAATTAAATATTTCGATCAGGGTTGTTACTTTTTTGAATTTTCAATATCCGGAATTTTATCTAAGGTGGTGGTTTAAGTCCCACGTGTGGTGTGTAATATAACAGGAAACTATATAATGTTGAAAATACATAATATCATTTAGTTTTAATAAATTATGCAATATGTGAAATGAAAATTCTATTAAGTACCTAAATTTATTTCAAACACAACTTATAAAAGGTACTTGGAGAAGAAAAAATGTACAAATTCCATTGAAAATTGATGGGAAACTACAAACCCTACATTGCGCGTGGTCCGACGTCCGTGCGATTAAAAACAAATTACACGGGCGAAGCCGCGGGTAACAGCTAGCATTTAAATTATATTACATACCCTATGATTATACCCTAATATTCCGGATATTTTTGAATTTGTGAATAGTGTCAACCCTAATGAAAAAAAACTCGGTTATTTACAAAACAGGCTGTATCATATAGACTCCACGCAATTTGGACGTGATTTGTTTGTGGTAGGTAGAAGGATATGGGACCTTCATTTTTATTTGGATAACTTTTCCAAATACGGTGTATTATCTGAATAATAAAATAAAAACGAAAAACTGAAAAAAAGTTATTTCACCTGTTCTAAGGCAGCCACAAGGGCGCTAATAGCTCTTAAAGATGAAGCTTGTAAAATGTTTTCTAATAACGTTTGTCATATATTCAAAATATATTTGCTTTAAGAGAAGGAATTTTTCTAAAAAAATAACCGGGAAATAAAACCAAATTTTCAAAGATTTTTTTTTCAAAACTAAGCGTTTTTGCCACTCTGGAGTGCTACTCTAGCATTTTAAATGATTGAAACTTCAGGATTTTTTAATAAAAAGCAGACGTCCGAAAAATGGGTTTCATAATACACTGTGCGCTAGGGTTGGAAACCAAACTTTATTGACAATTATCCTATTTTATTTTCGACAATTTTAATTAAAGGTTCTAGTACAATGATTTTTCAATTTATTGTCCCGGTTTTAAATATATACTATGTTAGGGATGTTGTTGGCGTTGGTGAGCTTCTTATAGAAGTTATACATAAAGTATCTTTCCCGAAGGCTTTAATGCTTTAATGTCATCATTACCATTACTTTATACTGTTTGACGTTTTTCCTTGTTATAAACTTATATCAAATACAAATAGTTTGCGCGTCCGAAATGTCGGTGTAAAATGTGTACCGATTTTTAATTCTCATTGCGTACATTGTGGCGCTGCTGTTGAAGTTTTCATACAAAATTTGACATTGACATTTCGCACTCGCAAACTATTCGAATTCGATAATGTGTAAAAAAAGTAGTTTGTGCTAGGGGTCTAGCACAAACTTCTTTTTTTACAGTCCGGAGGTTTCGGGCTCGTTGAATTTGGACCTCAAATAATTTTCAATCAAAACCGCCTAAAGCAGTGTTCAAATTACTAAATTTATAAATTAAAAACCATGACAAAAGATCACGTAGGTATTTCATTTAGTTTTATACAGCTCCTGTAAAAAAATATGTAATTATACTATTTTGTTCGCCAGCTCCTCATATATTAAATCCCTTTTTTTTTGCAAATATCCTTTATAAAATAAAAAAAGAAGTAACCTGCCAGCTTATTAAAGGAAGTAGAGTAGGAATAATGTTTGTGAAGTAAAGATGGCAACCACAAGAAAAAAGTTCAGTGCGAGTCGGATACTAACAATCAATATTGAAAATTGCTGGCATAAATTGATATATGTATAAAGATGAATTTCCTAAACACGTTTTTGACACGGCGGAGTTGAAAATCACTGTGCAAATTGGCACTAGCGTAATATTTTTTATTTAAATTGTTTAATTAGTGCTCTACCAGGTACCAAATCGGCTAAGTGGCTCATTATTTATTTTAATTTTTAATATTTATAAAAATATCAAGTCCAAAATCTAATTACGGTAATTGTCCGAAATACACTTTATCGTAGGTACTCCTATAAAAAACTTCTGGTCATATATTTAAATAAAAAGGAAAAATATGTAACAATGCATTAAGTAAGGTATTTTGAGTGACCAAAATCTTTAATCAAAACCTAATATTACATAATTATTTTAGACTTCAAATAGTGTCCGCCGTAAAGACTTTAATTACGCTGGCGCAATTCGTCAACTTCACTACTCGTACCAAACGCTTTGAGAGATGCAAAACTGTCCTTCAGTGCACCTCTTCATTGTGTCCTTCAATTCAGCGTGTACGATTGTGTGATACATTATGCTGTTTTCCCGAGAAAAACGTAAAACCATGTTTCAGTGGCTTAGGAATACAAAAAAAACTAATTACTGTGACATCTGTGTTTCTTAAACAATTTTATCTACGCCCATGCTTTAAAACCTCTATTATAGGTTCTGAAACAGTTAGCTCATTGCCAAATTTAAAACATCCAATGTCATAATTAAAAAAAAAACTTTATAATACATATTTAGGTTTTTTTTGTAAAGGATCCATTCTTTTCTCCATACAACTCTGCTCAATTTTGTACCTCAAGTACCTATCATGCATGTATGTGTAGAAAAGTACGCCAAATTCATCAAAAATATAAATGGAGTTTATTATCCACTTGTACCATATAAAAAATGTTTTAATACCCCTCGTTATACAACAGTTGCTTGCAACTATAACAGATTTAATTTATCCTTTTTAGATGATTGAAGATGAGGTATTACGACTTAGTTATAGGCCTTGAAAAGTTACGTTTATTTCAAAAATATTTGTTTTGTTAGTAAATCCTCCAATCCAAGTGCGATAAAATCGATTACAGGAGCCACAAAAATTGGGCGGGCAATAGATGAAATCAGCTGATTCGCCCAATTGTTTGATTTGCTGGCAAAGCGCGGCGGCGCCAGGGCAGTATCCCTAGCGGTGACTATCGAGGTCCCCTTGTGTAACAGCAGAAAACAACGGTTGTCCACTGAACATTTCATGGGATCTCCTTGGCGTCTCGCCTTTATAGCATACTCAATGAAACGGCGCAAAACCGTTATAGACCGAGAACTGACAAGACTAAAGCAGCCAGAGGGGAACTGGAACACGCCCAAAGTTGCATTGCGACAGATTCCAGTACGAGGGTGGTTTCTATTTCAGGCGGACTTTAAAATTATTACAGCTTAGTTGAAGCTTTAGCCTTAACACCAAACTAAGCAGTATTCAGAATTACGAGAGGCCACCATCAAACCCCACAAGCCAGAAGAAATCGAGTTGATCTTTTGGCTCTATTTATAAGTGACGTCTAGGATAGTGAAATTATGGAATCCTTTATGAAGGCCTACTCCAAACATAAGAATGAAAAATCGGGCCGAAGTTTATCATTTAATGTTTTCATTTTCTACCTTATTACGCTTAGAATCAAGGTCTAGAATCCAAATTACTAGCTATTTTCGGTGCCATGAAACACTTCCGGTGGAAGGGTTTCTAAATACGCTGTCTATCATACAATTCCGGTGGCGATTGATAATTTCAAACAACATCGAATTTTAAAAATTAAATAAATAAGCAAATTATTAAATTTAATTCATTACTGAATATGATTTCTTAGCATATGTATAATTCGCACTTGTATGAAACTAAAACACGTGTTGTGAATATAGAAACTAGAAACACGTGGATAGATATGAAAACAGTGATCAGAGGCGACAAGCGTGCCAACATGCGCGACTAATAGAGATTCTATTTCTATTTTGTTGGTAGCTTTTTTTCGAGACTTAATGTGCGATTTAGCTGTCAACTTCATGGTGTTACTTTTGTGTTACAGAGATGCGCGCGCATCATAAAATTTCACTCTCATAATTTTTTCATAAAGCGCGCGCGGCCAACTTCATGGTGTTACTTTTGTGCTACAGTGATGCGCGCACGTCTTAAAATTTGACTCTCATCATTTTTTCATAACGCGCCTAAAGAAGTATAACTTTAAAAATGACAGTAATTTTTAACGTTAGGCAACTCTATTCGCAACTATCATCTGCTACCTGGACCGCGTGGATTTTTTTCTAGTAATATTTTCTTTAGACTTTAACATCTAACAGTTAAATGCTTTAAAAATAAAAATATAGATATTTATTTCCTCAATATACTACTTAAATTAAGTCTCTATTGTAGTTATTATTGAGTCATCTTTATTTAACCAAAACCGGTAACGAATCTATATTTGGGCTCATTTCCTCCTCGGGACACGACGACACCTCCTCGACGTTTGCACTGACTTCGACGTGGCCTCTGACAGTATCGTAAAAATACACGGCAGTCTTGACTTACAAGCGGTTCGTATCCCTAACCTGGAAATCAGAAATCGCTCGAAAAACGACAGACATCTTCGGAAAATCCGCTATGCCTCCCTAATCCCTCTCTCAAACCTAAATACAAAATATTTATTTTTTATATAACTCGACTGATGTGTGATGCAGAGTGTTGCTATAATGGACTGATTCTTTATAATTTTAGAAAAATCCCTATTATGTCTAGACGATTCCTGAACAACTCAATAATGTTAACAACAATCATTCTTAAAGCTTGATGCAAATTATTATTTCACATTTTTGGGGCTATGCAGTTCTAATGGAACTGTAGTCACTGCGACTTAGAAGATCTATTGTGACTTGCCACCAAGTTAAAGTATCCCTTTTAGCCCGACAGCTTCCAAGAAGCTCTGTGCGTTTATAGTTTAAATTTAAAGATTTGATATCCTCTATGCATTTATTCGTCGTATTAGAATGAGCTTATCTCTTATAGCTCCATTTGAAGAACTTTTGACCTAATTATCACCATATTTACAAAAACGATCGTACAAGGGAAGTCTCACCATAAGTGTAACGTAATATCGCAGGCAGAGTGTAATAAATGTAATGCGAATCAGATCGGAAGTTGCATTCGTGCGAGCTCGCACATAATTGCGATGCGATGTGAATTCGCAGTGTGTGGGAGCACAAAGAAGCCCACATTTACGTAGAAGGTGTTTTTGGTGCTTCATGCTCCTGATTGCAGTATCCGCAAACATCAGTGAGTTTGCAGTGTCCAGTTAAGACTTTTACAATAGCAAGGGCATTCAGCCTACTAAGTTCTTTTAATTCAGCAGTTCGTTTATTCTATTAGTCATTCAGCGTGCTCCAATTAGGTTGGTTTAACCAGTATATTTTCGATTCGCCTAGAAGGTCGTCCTTAAGAATTTGCAAAGCATGGTTTCAAGGGATTCCACAGAAAGATGTTGTTACCCATTTAAGAATAACTTCATTCTTCTGACGATATATAACCTGGTTATTCAATGTATAAACGTAGACTGCGTTGATTCACCAATTTCAAGCATGGCGTTGAGCGCTGCTTGGCTATCAGAAAAGATAATTATATATTGACGACTTGCTTACCCTGGAGGAGCGCCGTGAGGTCCTTGATATGGGTCTGTTGCATGATATCGTTGGTGGTGGCTTTGATTGTCCGGAACTGCTTAAACTAATATTTTATATTACACTTCCTCGTCGTACCAGGTCTTCCAATTTATTATATGTCCCACATCATTATACTAAATATGGTCTGTTAACGCCATCTATCGTAAGCTTGCGAAAACACATTTACCTTATCCCTTCCTCTAAACTCACCTGTTGTCGACTTCGTCCGCGGCGCTGCCATCGCTGCAATTCGAACCAACGGACGAAAAAAGGGCAACGGCCTGTGTGTGCTCTGATCGCCGAGAGGAGACACCAAGAAACTCCCACGACGAGAAAAAACCGCGCTCCGGAGACGCTTTTCGCCTACACATATTTCCGCCCCGGGGCCCGCGAACATCCCGCGAACATTAGTGTAAAAAAGAAATAGTGGCGCGCCACAGGCGAACATTTCCAGGACAGGAAGAACAGGCGTCAAGGAACCAGCCCAACAAACCAACAGGTACCCCCTTTCCCACAGTTTCCCTCTAGTTTTTGTGTTTTCTTCTTGTATATAATCGCACATCCGCGCCGGGAATTTGTTTTGTTTTGTGGCGTGACCATTATTTAGTGGTCCTTCAGCCGCATTCATCCACCCGCCCTTACTGGTATTTACCCAGTAAGAGTATTTATCCGCTCCAATATTGTACATATTATATATATTTTCGCTTATTTTTCGTATTATAAGCCCGCAACGCATTTTCGTTCTCATAAAACGAAAGCACGGTGTCGTGGCTCGCTCATATATATATCTACCGCCCCATTAGAATAAAATTATTCATCTAATAGGAGAACAATACAAATTATTATAACACCCATATGTATTTATATAATTAATTAAAGGTTCCAGTAAATACTTAACCATTATAAGTATACCTACATTTCAAAGTACCTACATATTTGATATTTGTCACATTTATTTACCCGTGATTGGATATTTTATAAAGGTGCATAGAATAAAAACAACAACGCTTACATATTTAATTACTTACGCATTTGTCATTTGTTTGCATTCATAATGGACCCGAAAAAGGATTCGCCTAGTACGCAAAATCAAAAATTACTTATGTTGGAAGCTAAGCGTAATGCCTTATTTGAATGCATGCAAGAGATTTATGACTTGTCAAATACACTAGGATCCGGTAATCAAGGCGTGGAAATTTTCCTCGATGCTAGTAGTAACATTGACACATTACGTTCTGAATTTAAAAACTTATTAGATGAGTACAACAGGTGTTTACTAAAAGAGAAACCGAACTTTGCAGTAGATTACAAAAGCTTTGTCGCATTCGAACGACTATACGGCCGGGTTAAGAGATTGGTGACCATTCATAGCCGCGATCTGCTTGCCGAGAAGAAGAGTGAAGGTGCACCGCGTAAAACGCGTCCCTCCTTACCACCGTTAGAACTCGTGTCGTTTGACGGAGACATACGCAAGTGGCCTCTGTTCTTCGCTAGTTATAAGTCTACTGTTCATGAAAACCCATCGCTTTCAGACGCTGAGAAACTTTATTATTTGTTAGGTAAAATTTCGGGTAAAGCTCAAACCGCTTGCGCCGGGATTACCCCCTGCGCAGAAAATTATGATTTAATTATTCAAACGCTAGTAGAAAAGTATGAGGACAAGCGTACTTTAGTCAGTTCACATATAAACAATTTATTAGATTTTAAACCCATACAAAGCGCATCGGTTGTAAATTACGATGCCTTTCTTGAAAATTTCGTAAATTCAGTCCGCGCACTCCAAAATATCAAGGTAAACGACCTTAGCGATATTATTGTTTTGCAGTTGGCGTTGAGAAAATTAGACACTGAGACAGTACGTAATTTCGAACAAAAAACCGATTCTTCCAAACTACCTACATTCAATGATTTAGTAAATTTTATGCAAAATCAGTCAAAAATATTAACTCGTACGGCAGTAGCCACCTACACCGCCACCTGTTCGAAACAAACAATTGGAAATATTCGCTCGCGCTCTAATATTAAGAATAATAATAATTCGCCGCCAAACTATCAATCATATATTGTTAATTCTGTTGTGAACAGCGCCCGCGGTTCTCCGGCCTCCAAATGCATGTGTAGTAATTTCACACATCAACATTTATTTAAATGTTCAAACTTTAATAAATTATCTCCTTTGGAACGTTTTAAAGTGGCTAAAGATTTAAACGCATGTATAAACTGTCTTAGTACAGTACACAAAGTTTCGGCTTGTAATTCAAGTATGTGTTGCCGTGTGTGCAAATCGAAACATCACACACTATTGCATTTTTCCAACATAACAACGAATCCAGGCGCACCGGTGACGTCAGCCGACAAAGCTGCATCGCTCACGCGCACACAGCCTACGTCGTTGACTAATACAGACGTAACGCTATGCGCTACGTCTAGTGATTCATTACATCGCTCCAGTAAGACACCGCGTGACTGTTTCGCTGATACTACGCAATGCACACCGCACACAACTATATTATTAGCGACCGCGCAAGTTTATTCTTATGACTTGTCTCATAACAAACACACCGTTCGTGTTCTGTTGGACACCGCTTCGCAAAGCCATTTTATAACTAAGCAATGTTGCGAGCGTTTAGGTATACAAACTAACGAAATAAAGCGAACGTTAATCAAAGGTTTTGGAGGTTCCGAGAATATCGTAAATAATTCCGCTAACTTTAAATTTTCTTCTCGGTTTAATGCAAATATAAATTTTAATGTAAATTGTTTAATTGTTGAGAAAATCACTGAAAATTTACCTTCCGCTGTGGTTGACAAATCTTCGTTGCCACATTTTCTCAACTTGCCATTGGCAGACGATTCATTTTCGATACCTGACAAAATAGATGCTTTGATAGGCGCCTCGTTGTTTCCGCATTTATTATTAGCCGATGTACTCCACCACAACGGCTCGGCGCCCCCCGCGATTAATACAGTGTTGGGTTATATTATTATGGGTTCCGTACCCACCGCTTACCACCGCGCCGACGCGTCGTCACCGCTCACCTCGTGTTGTGCTATCACCGCTCCCGAATCTATAGAAATGACTTTAAAAAGGTTCTGGGAATTAGAAGAAGTACCTTCGCCGTCCATTCAACGTCCGGATGACGTTGAATGTGAAGAATTTTATTGTTCCACCACTGTAAGGGATCCTACCAGTGGCCGATACGTCGTGGCGTTACCTTTTCGTGAGGACGCTTATTCCCTCGGGAATTCCGAGTTCATCGCTCGCAAGCGATTTTTGTGTTTAGAGCGCAAGTTAGAAGCGTCTCCCAAATTGCGCACCGCTTATGATGCCGCTATCAATGAGTATATTGATAAACAATATTTATCTCCCGCTCGCGCGGAAGACCCCACTCTTCCGTCGTATATTATTCCGCACCACGGCGTAGCCCGTGATGACAAACCGCTGCGACCCGTGTTAGACGCGAGCTGTAAAACGTCGACTAATATTTCGCTCAACGATATTCTGCACGGTGGCCCTAATCTACAGGGCGAATTATTTCAAATTATTTTAAATTTTCGTCTACATGCTATAGCTATGAGTGCGGACTGTCGACAAATGTTTTTACAAATAATAATACGCGATTGCGATCGTCGCTTTCTAAAAATATTTTATCGATTTAATCCGCAAGAGCCTCTGATGCTTTATGAATTTAATCGAGTTTGTTTTGGTCTCAAGTCAAGCCCGTTTCACGCATTACGCTGCGTTCGTCAGTTAATTAGCGACCATGGGGATAAGTACCCCCTCGCGCGAGATATAGCTTCTCGGTCGTTGTATATGGACGACTTGGCCTACTCAAGCCCCAGTAGCGAACAAGCCATTGCGGCCAGTAAACAGCTGATCGATATGTTCAAGGAAGCTCAATGGGACTTAGTAAAATGGAACAGCAATTCAAATGCTGTACTAGACACCATTCCTGATACTCACAAGCTCACCACCGCCGTTGAGTTTGACAAGCACGCGCCTTCTAAAATACTTGGTCTATATTGGTGTAGGGACTCTGATGAATTCTATTTTAATGTATCGGTCCCCACCGATAACACTTGTACCAAAAGATCAATTTTATCCACCGTGGCGAGGTTGTGGGATATCACTGGTTTTATCGCACCGACTGTGTTGTACGCGAAACTTATCATAAAGCGCTTATGGCAACTAGGAGTCGATTGGGACGAAGCTCCCCCTTCGGAATTGGTCAAACAGTGGTTACAGTTCCGTTCCGAGCTTCTAGCTTTAAACGATATTCGCATCCCGCGTCACGTCGGCGTCGCTGGCAATTGCGTCATTTCCTTAATAGGATTTTCAGACGCAAGTGAAAGCGCGTATGGTGGTGTAGTGTACCTACGCGTAGAAACTAACAGAGGTGTCACAGTACGGTTGGTCTGCGCGAAGTCTAAGGTCGCACCAACTACCCCTCATACTATCGCTAGATTGGAGCTCTGTGGGATTGTGCTTCTCGCAAAATTAATGCGTACGGTCTTAAATAATTATGCCGCCACATTAAATATAAATATTTTCGCTTTTACCGATTCTAAGGTAGCGCTTTACTGGATAAAGAGTTTACCCCATCGTTGGCAGACATTCGTCGCAAATCGTGTCGTCAAAGTGACCGAAAATATTCCTGCCGAAAATTTCCATCACGTCGCCGGGTCCGAAAACCCCGCTGATTGTTTATCGCGTGGCCTAACGCCACAGAAACTAGTGAAGCATCCCCTCTGGTTTCATGGTCCACCGTGGCTATTGTCCGATTGTTCACTTTGGCCATTCAACGATGGAGATTTTCTAACTTCCGTCTCCGAAGTGCCGGAACAGAAGTTATGTGTTTATACCGCTACCGCCCCCGCTAGGGAGTCTGTAATTTACGCTCTTGCTCTTCGCAAATCATCATGGAGCAAACTCCTCCGTATAACAGTTTATATTTTTCGATTCGCGAGAAAGTTGCAACGCCGCGCATCCGCAACTATTACGGCGGCCGATTTGAGTTTCGCCGAAGTTCAAATTATTAAAGTGTTACAGCACGTGTATTTCGCTGACGAGATTTCAAAGCTTAAGAGTGCTGAACCTTGTTCACCCGCATTTAATAAACTTCACCCGTTCATTGAGAACGATGTAATTCGAGTAGGTGGTCGGCTTTCAAATTCTGCCCTTAAGTACGCTCAAAAATATCCATTTATATTACCGCGACACGATCATATAGTGCATTTAATCGTAGATTATTATCATCGTACATACCTGCATGCTGGGCCCGAACTGCTTATGTCTTTGCTCAGACAAAGATATTGGATCATGTCCGCCCGCCGCATTGTACGCCAGCGCATACATAAATGTAATCTTTGCTTCCGCGCCAAACCGCGACCTACCCTTCCATTAATGGCAGATTTGCCCGATTTCCGCGTTCGTCCCGTTATAAAGCCGTTCACGCATACGGGATGTGACTACGCCGGCCCCATCTCGTATACGCCAGTCCGCCGTAGAGGTGTTCGATCCGAAAAGGCATATATATGCGTGTTCACTTGCCTCACGACTCGCGCTGTTCATATTGAATTGGTAACCGACCTAAGCACTCCTACCTTTCTCGCAGCTTTTAAAAGGTTTTTATCTCGTCGCGGTCCCGTGAAATGCATGTACTCTGATAATGGTACGAATTTTGTCGGCGCGAATTCATATTTGAGAGATTTTTATCGATTTTTACGCAATCAAACCTCATATTTCGAAGATTTCTTTTCGGGGAATCAAATAGAATGGAGGTTCAACCCCCCTTCCGCTAGTCATTTTGGTGGATGTTGGGAGAGCATGGTGAAAGTGATAAAGAATCACCTTTATAAGGTAATAGGACAGCAACTCCTTTCTTATGAGGAATTGCTTACGGTTTTAACACAGATAGAATGTTTACTAAATTCGCGTCCACTTACCGTGTTAAGCTCGGATCCTTCGGAGCCTACGGCTTTGACTCCCAGCCATTTTTTAAATAATTTCCCTTTACCGTCACTACCCGCACCTGAGGTTACAGATAACGTTTCTCTACTTCAGAGACATTCTTTATTAGACAAGTTGGTACAGTCGTTCTGGAAGCGATGGAGTGTAGAATATCTCCACAGCCTTCAAGTTAGACAGAAGTGGAATACGCTCTCCGCTCCTATCACCCTCGGCGTGATAGTGGTCATAATAGTAGATAATGCGCCACCTCTCTCTTGGCCTCTGGCAGTAGTAGAAAAAGTTCACCCTTCTAAGGATGGTATCGTGCGCGTAGCTACTGTCAGAACCCCTCGAGGAACGTACACACGCCCGGTTGTTCGTTTATGTCCTTTACCAACTCAATAACATATTTATCACAACTACACTTTACACTAAAATTAGAATAATAATTTAAGATTAAGTATAATATGTAGTTTAATGTATGTAAGTATATATATTTTAGTCAATTAGTAAATTCCGCTTAATTCGCTATAACACAAGTAAGTGTTTAGATTATTGTTATTCTCGCCTTTATTATGATTGTTTTAAAGGTGACCCTTTAAGGGGGGGTGGATATGTTAACGCCATCTATCGTAAGCTTGCGAAAACACATTTACCTTATCCCTTCCTCTAAACTCACCTGTTGTCGACTTCGTCCGCGGCGCTGCCATCGCTGCAATTCGAACCAACGGACGAAAAAAGGGCAACGGCCTGTGTGTGCTCTGATCGCCGAGAGGAGACACCAAGAAACTCCCACGACGAGAAAAAACCGCGCTCCGGAGACGCTTTTCGCCTACACATATTTCCGCCCCGGGGCCCGCGAACATCCCGCGAACATTAGTGTAAAAAAGAAATAGTGGCGCGCCACAGGCGAACATTTCCAGGACAGGAAGAACAGGCGTCAAGGAACCAGCCCAACAAACCAACAGGTACCCCCTTTCCCACAGTTTCCCTCTAGTTTTTGTGTTTTCTTCTTGTATATAATCGCACATCCGCGCCGGGAATTTGTTTTGTTTTGTGGCGTGACCATGGTCAAAATGCTGTGCTTTCTCGTCTACCAAAAATCTATAACGTGAAATTTCACGTTATAGATTGCACCAAATTTGGTAAAGCCGATGCTTTTGTCGGTTCAAAAAAACAATTTCTGAATAAAGTGAAACAATTATTATTTAAAAACTTCCAAACAGCAACATCCTCATGATCGTGGGTTTAAATGATCGTGAATTATAGAACCCTCATATTGTAAACATTAAAAATATGTATATTTCACATATTGTATTATGCTAATTCAGTCCCCACTTAAAATATATAAATATGTATGTATGTATGTATAAATATGTATGTATGTATATATGGGTAAAGGATAAAAATATATATTAGGTTCTTAATGTACACCTATTTTTCCCTGAGAACAGAACAAATAAGGTCTATATTATTATAATTTTGGAGTTTTGTTTCACTATGTTAGTAACTGTCAGCATCTCATATTTTCTTTTGTAATCACATCTGTTCGTTTTAAAACCTTATTGTAATCTGTGGATAGTCGTAATTGACTTTCAAATTATATATCATTGATTGTAATTCCAATATACATATAAGCTGTATACTGTCCCTTAAAAAAAGAAATAAATAAATATGGCCAGGTTTGTGTAGTTTCGTTGACGATTGATGGAAATTAAGCGTGAAAATTAATTATATTAAACAACTATACCTACTTCTTTATAATCTGAATAGCACCACTCTCAGAGGATTTGTGGCGTTGTTTGGCGAAATTTCACAAGTTGTCGCACTGTCTTTATCATCTAACCAGTGGATCTACTGAGATTTTTTGTGTATATTTAATGTACCTGTGTACAACATAATGTTAAAAACAAAAAATGGAAAGTAAAATCTTACAAATATTTGTTTACTTTTTTATACTCATAACGAATCCTTTTTTGCAGTACATATCTAAGCGTCAGTGTGACGTAATCGACGCAATGTTTACCTACGTTTAAAAACTCGCATGAAAAAATCATCTTACAACTCGGCAAAATGAGCTCGTGATGCACTGACATATTAATCTTCAAATACTTTCAAGTAGATATAATTATAAAATAACTTTGTAAATGATTTTACCTTGAACTTTTTTGAATAAATAAATAATATAAGTATACGTATTTTTTGCTTACTTAACTTTGTGTCAGACGTTTAAAGAGATATAAAAAAATCTTTACAATATGAAGCCTTATAAAAATCCAATAAATATACAAATCTCCATAAAAAGTTTTGAAACAGATAGATCATCATAATACATAAATATACTTATGAAGAACTTAGATATTAATAATTAAGTTCACATAAATGTAAGTACCATTATTTATGTGATTTTAACACAATGACACAATAATGATGTTTAATAGCAGTTAACAACATAAACAAGAGTTAGTTGGACAGCAAATTGAACCAATGAAGAATGTTAGTGCACCACTGATTTAATGTAAAAGAGTTAAATATTAGTCTAGTGATGCACAAGGTGCAAGGCGTTGCTAAATAAAATCTTGCTGTTGCCACATTATTATGGACAAATAATACACACGCTTAATTATGTAAAAACTCTGATCACCTTTTTTTACCCGGTCATCCTGATAAACTTCTTGAGCTACGACCATCAACAAAGAAACCTGCGCAGTAGCATTTTTTTAATTTTACATACAAACACGTCTACTGCGCAAGTTTCTTTGTCTGTGGTTTTGGTTCAGATGTTCGCCTTCAACCTTTCCTGCCCGCTTCATCCAGCTCTACGCTTGATGAAGCAGCACAAAGCCCTACCGTGTAAAAACCAGACAATACTTCTGCACCGGTCACCAGGCACGCATTATGAGGACTGAGCTCACCCCAATGCGTGTCGGGTGCGCGGGTGGTATTGCGGAAACCATCTCCGACTGCCCGCGCAGCGCCTAACCATAACTAATAAGTAATCTGTGCCCCAACTTCAACCAAACAGATATTTTAGATGACAAAAATAATTAATTGATTATTTCGCGCAGGTGATCGCGTGCGGTCTACGATCGTAAAAGTTAGACAACGCCATAGCCGGATATAGGATGAAAAATTTATCATTTGGAGCTCTTCCATGTTTGGATGGCAATTTAAGCTGTTTAAGTCGTTAGTCCCGGCTGCATCTGTAGTCGTTAACACTCACCACTGTTCTGTGGCACTGATTAAGTTGCACTTGACCCGCGTGGTGGGCCCAATAGCCCAATCTCCCTATTCCAGCCATAGCGAAGGCTTGTACCCCAGCATTTGGAACCAGCATTGGGAACATTAATAGGTGATAATGATGATAATAAATACCCTTAGCGGCAACTGCTGCTTATATACAATACTGTAAAATTATTTATAGTACCCACAGGCTAGTTTTAAATCATGTCCCAAAATCGGCGAAGTACTCGTACAGCAAAAGTACTATCTGCATGTGTGCTCTGTGTAAATAATATTCCAGTAAGTATCAAACAAAATGTAGACAAAAAATGTTAAGTTGGTAACTATCGACTGACTTTGTTATTTGCATGCTATAATAATAAATTAGAAAAACATCTACTCTGTATTATATTAACTGAACCATCTTTTTATACCAAGTTTTAAGCAAATAAATATACTTATATATTAAGTATTATCACTTTTAAAGTCTCTTGATGACTGACTGATGATTATAAATGACTTGCATTATTAATGTTCCATAACTGTGAGCTGGCAAAGCATATGTACTGAGATAACCACGAGATAACATACCATTTATCGCAGCATTAACTTTGAGGGTTAAATCTGGAATAAGCAATAAGAGCAATCTATTAATGGTGTTCTGGGTACTGTTTTGCTTCTTTATGATAAGAATTCACTAAAAGGAGATAAACTAAGAGTTTTTCTTAACAAATTGCTGTCCATTAAGAATATCATTTTGCTTTTATTAAACTAGAAACTTAGAAATGTGATGAAATTTTAGTATGATAGTTTGGAAAATAACATAAAACATTTTAAAACTTAAATAATCTATTTTCCGTGTTTGATTTGCCTTTTTTGTGTCTGGGAAATGCTTTACGCATCCTTCAGCCATTGGGGGAGTTGCCTGCAAAATTCAAATTAAATTATCAATAATGTTTATTAGCAGTACAAAATACACAAAATGTCACATGTTTGCTTTCTCAAAAGCTTAATTTAATAAAAAAGCATTTTTTTCTGATGGTTAATATTTGGAAGCACAACTTTATGTAAAGCAGTAAGTGATGTCATAGTGATAAGCAGAAAACTAGAGTTATTCGCTTATCACTAAATTAGATTGACACTTTAATCTAAGCTTAAATAATTAATTTTATTATACTTCGGTTTCCTCACACCGTACGCTGTCAATGTTGGTCGTATAGTAAAAAAAACATATTATTATATAACGAATGGGTTACGTAAGTGCTTTATGTGCGCAGATGTACAGCGCTGGTGCGACGGGCGGGTGAAGGGCGGCACAACTGCACCGCCGCCGCCGCCGCCGCCCGCCCTCCATGCGAGGCCTCAAAACAAATACATAGCTTATCAAAACCGAAACCAACAAATACATAACCAATCAAAGCTATAATTTCAGATAAACACTACAAAACTGAAGACCTGTGAAAGTGTTAAAATAAGAAATAGTAAAAAAACACGTAAGTCTGAAATACTTTGTCTTTATGTGGTTTTCGTTGTTTTTAACGTTATTTTAAGTGTTTATAATCACCATTAGAATACAAGGACATTTCCACTGTCATTATATTTAACTCGCATTGCTTTGTTCGGAATGAAATGTATGTGATTCGTGTTCGTAATGAATACCGTGTTGAATAACAACTCGATGGCTTTGTACAATTATGTTCCGTTTTTTCTGTGTTTTGAAAGCCACACAATTTTCAAGTTTTGTTTCAAATATCGGCATCGAATTATGTGATATTTTAATGACTTTTCATTAGTAACAAAAATACTGTTTTGAGTTATTGTGCTTGAAATAAAATTAAATATTTTTGTGGGCCAGTCCTAATTATAGAACAAAAACAAAATATTTAAATACTCTGACTATAGAATATCTCCGTTTATTTCATTTTGTTGGAAACCAAAGCACTAGCTTTATAACATCAAAAACTCTGTGGGTGTGAGGAGATGAGATGATGCAAAAGAGGCTTTAGGGGTCCTCGAATTATTTGTGTCATTGACCTCTCGTTTGGTCGATGCGGCGCGCGCTCGTATTCTACGTTTGAGTGACGCGGTGAAAGAAACCGTAAACCGTACGAAGTGACACGGGAAAAATAAAAAAAGATAATCCATAATACTTTTTCTATTCTCTACCAAGCTTTCACTCTTCGAACATTTTTCATCTCGTTCTACCTGACCCCTAAAGCTATGCTAACACAGTGTTTCTAACCCTTTCACACTCAGATTGTCTCTATCCTTTAGTTGACTTTAGTTTGTGCTTATGTTACCGCGAACACCACTCTCATAACTCTGTTTAAATTCTAATACACGGGTTATTTAAGAAAATTTTATGAAATCGTACTATAAAATGTTTATATTCCAAATTAAATAAGATTCTGAGAATCAAAGTCAACATATTCATACTCATTAAACTTGGTTATAACAAAGAGAACATCAATTCTACGGTGATATTTGCAGGTTAACTTTCACCCGGAAAGAAGATAAGGTCTCGAATCCCAAAAGTCCTAGGCTATAGATTCTAAATCTAAATCTTGCAAAACTGTCACAGTACCACGCTTACACTGTCACCTATTCTATTCTATCTTTAGAGAGAATGTTTGTTCTGTAATGTTTGTTGCGTAGTAACACTTGTACGACTTTGATAAAATCTGTTGAATACTTTGCAAAGCGGGTCTTCATTTCGACATTGTATCGCAAGCCTAGCAGGGCATTTTTCTGTCGTCATGGAAACAGTGGTACGGGCGAGGCATGGGCAGCCAAGCACGGATAGAAAGACTTGAGATCCCAACCATGTCAACATCACCTCACTACTCATAGGAGATGTGTCATACAAACCTGTGGGCACAGTGAATCGTGACGATCAACTGTCAATTAAAATAAATTTTGTCCGTCAGTTAAGTATCAAAAAATACTGGATATATTTTTTCTTTTTTAATCAACCAAAAATGACAAAAATAAAGCTTGTCAAAGTTCGGGACTGGGGGCTGGTGACATTACTTCTAAGTGAAAAAAAAAATTAAACAAAATAAAACCGAGTTCATAATCGAAAATGGAACTAAAAAGTAAAAAATAATATCTGGTTCATGTTTTGGAGGTTGAGCGGGTCAAGATTGTAAGACGTATTATTACCGATCAGAGACGAAATTCTATTTAATATACCCCGAATCTTGACCCCGCCCGACTTCCAAATCATGAACCAGATATTATTTTTTACTTTTTAGTTCCATTTTCGATTATGAAGTCGGTTTTATTTTTTGTTATGTTTTTTTTATTTCATCCATTTTAGTGAAAATTACATCGTCCAAGTAAACAATAACACAATTGACGGAGAAATCGGTGAACATCCATAAAAAAACATCGTGCGTGTCTTTGAAATTTGAAGGTTTCCCTCGATTTCCCCGGATTCCACCATCAGATCCTGACTTGGTTCCAATGGGACCACCTCGGAAGTGCACTCTTTCGAATAAAAAAAGAATTTTGGAAATCGGTCCACAATTGACGGATATATCGGTGAACATACATAAAAAAAACAGTCGAACATAGAACCTCCTCCTTTTTAGAAGATGGTTAAAAAAATTGTCATCATTCCTCTTATGGTGTTAGAAGTACTTCCCGGGAAATGATTAGATTAACATTCGAATATTAATATAAACAATCGTGACTGTATATTTTTTTATTATACTTTTATTTTAAGCATTTAACTGCTGGACGTATAAATATAAAAATGTTATTAGAAAAAAAGCCACGCCGCCCAGGTTTCAGACGGAATTTTCTTTATATTTTTTTACTATTGAGTGTAGGTATTTATTGATGTGAGGAATATTTTCGAATTTATTTTTTTGTGCTAATGAATACTTTTGCCATGACAACTATTCAATATCATTGTTAGCTTTAAGGTAATCATTATATAAAGATTCCCACGGATCACCTACATGCAGTCCTATTGATATTCCAATCATGCCTATATGAAAGTATCTAGAATGCAGATATGTGTGTTTAAATTCACATTTTGTTACGGTTCTATAACGGTAGGTATTTCAATTGCTTTTAGGTCAAATACAGATAAGAACGATATTATTATCGACCGATATATCTGTGTGTAAACTAATGTTAATAGTGTTGTATAATGTACAGTATGGTAGAGTCGGTGTAATATAAGTTTGAAATACATATTTTTTTAAATATACCTCAAACAACATTTAACTAGGTACCTATCTAATTTTTATGGTACGGCCGCCGCAAATGTTACTTACCAAATACCATACGAAATTAATATTTTACGCGACCAATATTCTAACGGATCAATGCTAAATAAATATACCTAACCTACTAATGCACACACAAACACCCGCTGGTATCGTCATTAATAACAAAAACAATAACAAAATGTTACGTAATTCGTAGCTTTGACGAGCGCGGTCCCGACGAGCAGTGGACGCGCACCGCAATACTGCCGCGTGCGTGACACTCCTAACACGGCCGGCCAGACGACTCGTAATAATCTTAAAAAAAACTGTTACATTATCCATAAAACAAACTTTACACCTGTGCGGTCAGCCTACGTAACTTTTCTACGTCAATTCAAAGTGTAATACTTGTTGGGAAAACTTTCTATTTACGAACGAATTCAAGTAAGTTGTTTCACAATCATTTTCTTGCTTTTTCATAATATTTCCTAATTTAATTCATGAATGAAACAAAACAACATCAGCATGTACATGCTGACGTTGTTTTGTTTATTTAGTTTAATATTCGTGAAACTCCCGCGTGAAACTTTTAATATTTTATGTAATATATGTGATATCGTATAAAATAAAGTTACTTACGTAACGTAAACCTATATTTTAGAAGTTATTCTGTTTCATGATTTAGCTGTTCAGTTAAATTATTCTATATTATATTATTATTTGGAGGAGCGGTTCTTTCAATTTAATAATAAAATACAAATTATAAACATTAGAATTATAATTGTGCTTATTAGAAACCAAGGTTCACTTAATCTTAAAATAAATTCTATTTGTAGTGACAATTTATGGTTTTACGTATAAATTGAAAATAGATCGGCGAAAAGCTTTATTGCTTCTGAGAAATCAACATGAGAAAAACTTTTTTATTATGAGATCAAACAAATATTCAAAAACAAAAATACACAAATGGTTATGTTGTCATATGCCATATTTTTTCTCATTGTTAGAAAACATCTATTATGAGCATAGTACCTAAAATGCAAGATGCCACTGCTGCAAAAATGCCTAACACGCCAATAGACTAGAAGCAGATTGCCTAACCGTGGTTGCCTCGACATTGTATTTGCCTAAATGTAATTTTATTATTTATTCAAGTGGCATTAACAAAAACAATAAATATTTATTGCTAGTTCGGTGCGTTCTCCCTATCCCAAAACCCAGTCATAAGAAGTTTTCAATTAAAAATTTGAAGACGCACCAAAACTGGCAAAGCTTCTCTAAGTAAAATAAAAAAATCTGACTGTGAGTGTCGTAACAATTTCTCAGCCAACAATAAGATAGAAAGGAGGTCCTCCCACGTCACCGATAATGTCCGACACCCACGAAGGCTCTTCATGGAAGTGGACTTTCATCCAGATAGTGATCTACGACCTCTTCAGTCCATGCAAACATCTCGAGCACGTTAATAAATGCGCAGCGATGCCATTGATACGGCAATTACCGTAATATACGGCAATTTGAGCTCATAATTTCAGATTATACGGCATACGGAAGGTTTGTCATTGCCGTATAATAATACTAACTACCTATAAATTTTAATAAATAAAATTAGGTAATACGGCAAAATCATGATTTTTATTTAAAAATACGGCAATCTGATGTATCGAATACGGGAACTGTTTCAAACTTAATGGCAACACTGTAAATGTGGTTGGCATTATGATATTGTTAAGGTTCAAAATGGGAATGTAATCGTACCTTAATACCTATTTTTTTTATTATGATGATTATTTTTAATATTAACAATATGGGAACCTGTTTAAAAACTTTTTATTGTGCTTTATATTTCTTACTACTTCTTCGTTTGGTATTGAGTGAGAGCAAAAGGATTTGCGAAATAGCTGATGTAGTAAAAAATAGGCCGAAGTGAAGACTTCATTAAAATTAAAATAAAGGTAATAGAGGCTAAAGGTCGGCAAACAAGAATAAAGCCTCTTAGATTAAAGTTTTAATCTAAGTATAGGTTACTAAAACCTAAAACGGCCATCATAGCGTATAGACGCTTGCGATAACAAGGACCTATCCATTGTGCGTCAGGGATAATTCTTAGGTCATCGTCATGAGATTAAAAAGGGATGTTGAAACCCAACCAGGCAAAGTCCATTACTATCAACTGGAAACAATATGTAATATGAGCATCTTTAACGATATTCTTTTGTGTATTTTTCGACTACAAGTTAACATGCATATAAACGGCACCTATAATATAATAATCGTATTATTATTTAATTTTATGATATCACTTTTATTCTGACAACTACAATGTGTAATAAAACTTTTGCAAAAGAAACATTGTTTTGTTTCATTGTATGGGCATGCTGTAGGGATTGCGGTAATAGTTATTCACGGGTTTATCTCAGATTGTCTAGTCGCAGTGTGAAGTAACCCCTATTAATGAATATATCGCAAAATGACTACAAATAGACTAGACAATCTGAGATCAACCCGTGTTCACAAACAAGTTGAGATTTATCGATTATAAATTAACCACGCCACGTAAATCTCCTCTCTTGCGTATTTTTAGCAGAGCATCTAACAGGACAGTTTCATAGTTTACCCTCTAAATTGTTTTCGGAAGTGCACTGTCCGTCGATAGATTTTCCGCATAACAATTTAAGAGAGAGCACATTTTCCAAAGTCATGTATGTCCTTCTTCTGGGCAAGCAATCCACCTAAGAGAAATTCACCAAAAATAACACTACCTTTTGGTCGTTTTATAATTATTTCTGTTCTGGTGAGTAAGGTTTCAGGTTTCCACGGGGTAGAAAATATATCAGATATGGGGGGGGGGAGGGGGGGGGGGTATTTGCTGTGCCTTGTACAAATCATACAAATATTATGTATCTTCTATTTATGTAAACATGAGAGTGTGACTGTAATGTAAGTCAATGTAAAAACTACCACTATTGGCTTTATCATTTGATTGCTACAACGGTGTCACGGCCACCCAGTGTCGCTAGAAGGATCGCTTCAATAGGTGATTACGTTGGCGATCTTCCAATATTGAGATACAAATTACTACGTTATGTATGACCAAATTCAAATACAAACAGATTTTGAACAGAGTCAAGACTTGTTTTAGTACTTCTGATCGAATTAGGGATTTTTCAAGGTTTCTAATCTTCTCACGTTTTAAAACCAACAAAGTACTTGTAAAATTTCAAAGGTTGCTCTTTATACACTAATTTATTAATATAAACCGGATATTGGAAGGAAAACTTAAATCCGTGGGTCGTCATGGGTAAATATTTTTAAAATACACACATCAAAAGTGTCTAGGGATCAAGCATTTTTATGCGGATTTCTTGAGATTGAGATGTGGCTTTGTAATAAATTTATGATTTTATAAATTTATATGGATCCTTTTTGGTGCATTTCATAATTTGAATCAGGAACTGTGAATCAAATTCGAGTAAAAGATGAAAATCAGCTGTCAATATTTTCCCTATAAAAACATACAACGCATTGAAGACATTATTAGTGCTACTGTTTCCCTACTACTGATTAAAACCAACGTTATTATGGAGCGGCGACGTCATTTAAGCAGGGAAGAAATGCTCAGAGCCGTGGGAATGATAGAAGCTGGTTCCCGGCAACGTACTGTGGTTTTAGCTCTGAATACAAGTCAGAGTGTTATCAGTCGACTTTGGACACGATACCGAAGCACTGGTACCGTGGCTGAGCGCCATGGAGGACGGTATCGCTGCACCACACGGAGACAAGACCGATACATTCAAATCTTAACTCGAAGAGCTCCAACAATAACCGCCATGATGTTAGCCGTGAGGCTTCATCACTCTTCAGGGAACTTAATTAGCGACCAAACAGTCAGAAACCGCTTGCATGAAGTGAACCTTCATTCCCGAAGACCGCTACGGGTACCACCTATAGCAATGCACAATCGTAGGATTCGATATCAATGGGCTCTTGAACACAGAAATTGGGCAGAAGAACAATGGCGTTTCGTGTGCTTTTCTGATGAGTCTCGTTTTGGTATGAGACCGGATACAAGACGTATACGACACTGGAGAACCCCTGGACGCCAACAGCGATTAAAATCCTGCCAGGAAGTCCATCCTTATAGTGGTGGAACCATCATGGTATGGGCGGGTATTTGGATCGGCGGAAGAACTGAGTTGATTTGGTTCAGAGGCAACCTCAACGCTCAAATTTATGCTGAGACGATTGTATCAGACGTCATCGTTCCTCTACAAGTGCAAATCGGTCCCTTATTTCAGTTAATGCATGATAATGCACGACCGCACACCGCAAGAGTTGTAAGACAGACTCTCGCCGCAGCTAACATCAATGTCCTGCCCTGGCCTGCTCAGTCGCCAGACTTGAACCCGATTGAGCATGCATGGGATATGCTACAGAGAAGAGCTCTGCCGAATATGGAGGGTATCCAGTCGCAAGAAGACCTTTTTTTGTTGTTGCAACGAACATGGGCGGCCATTCCACAGCGTGATTTGGATGAACTCATTTTGAGTATGCCAAACCGATGTTCTTGTGTTGTTAGTGTTCGCGGTAGAAATACGGATTATTAATTGTTTAAGTTACCCAATAAAATTTTAGAGAAAACTGTTATTTCAGTCTTTTTTTCGAACTTTTGTGTTAGTGGTTCAAATGTCAAAAATCCCTTTATTAGGAAAATGGCAAATTTCTTTATTAATGCAAAGGTGACTTGGTTTATCGTTACTGTGACAAACGAAAACACTTTATTTGATGAATCCTTAAAGAAAATTTTAATTAATATCAATCAGGAGAAAAGTTATTGCAAAAATATATGTTGATCCCTAGACACTTTTGATGTGTGTATATATTTTTTATTACAAATTTTAAAAAAGCTAGGTTCTGTTTCGTAATTAAGATAAATTGTTAAGGTTAAGTAAGCATTCACGGAGAAACCAGGATCGCAATAATTTTAACAAGTTTAACAAAATTTTTATTGTTCCGTTGGCGCGTGCCGTTAGGTAATCTTTGTCCTACTTTCGAAGTGGGTCACCTACCAGCCCACCACGCGCGACAGAACCCAGTTCATATTACAGGATGTGGGCAAGCATGTATCTAACACTGTAACATAATTCAGCTATTTTATTTTTAATTAATCTATCTTACTATACAACAAACAAAATGGTAAGTACTTATATGATCATTTTAAATTAGCTGTTTCCTAATAGGTAATAATGGTAGATACCTAATCTAGTTACCGAACGGTGAAAATAAGAGCATTCCAAAACTTGTTTTTATTTTAATAATAATAATTTTCCAAGAAAAGTAATATTAACAGCTTTTGAAGTCGGTTTTGAATCGTATTATCACCTCGTATCATGTATTGATACTGGTAAATCTCGAACGTTAGAGTTCTCATACGTTTGGCAACACTGCGCGGCGCGGCCTCGCCCGCGACAACACAGATCGTCGGACAGCACCTTAATAAATACTCAAAGCCGAGACGCGATGAGGTCAACAGCTCCACAGAACATGGAAAGCTCCAAACACCGTTGCTACGCCCGTTACCCTACCTACACTACTACAGAGCAAGTACAACAATACGTAGGTACATACAATGCGTGACTTCCACAGTAAACTTCAACCAGCACCGATTGTATTGTCACGCTCTCCCTTGATATATGAAACCTTTTCACATTATTGAAGCTACAAAAACTTCAGAACTTTATTGACAAAAAAGCCAGCTAAGTAGTTATGTACCTACAGTATATGAACAAACACCAGGTTTATGTTTATAACCTTTAAAGTTTATGATAACCTTTATGTAATGAAATGAATGAACATTATTCTAAGGATTACATATTTACTATCTGGTCTAACAATAGAAACGGGTGGTTATTTTGACGCTAGGAGGGATTTGATTGTTTGGCCCAAATCAGGAAAAAGTTTGATAAGCACTTTTGAATTTTCCAAGTAAAACTGGACAGGGCGCGAATTTTGAGCTTTATCCTAGTATAGTTTAAAGTCACATAATATATCCATACTTATCTTACCTGTAACGATAAGATTTTGAATAGATCTCAGCGGTCGTTTTGAAATATACTTACCAGTACAATGACGTCTGACACAATAACTTCGTATCAATGAATTGAAATTCGTATCTTGAACAAAATATAGGTTCTATCAATCAGCCGCTTTTAATGTTTGATTCTTCCTCGTATCTTGAACAAAATATAGGTTCTATCAATCAGCCGCTTTTAATGTTTGATTCTTCCTTTTCCATAGCATGACTTCACCAGCAATCACCAAATCTCCGGACAATCAGAAGGGTGAGAAGAAGTCCCCCACGCATTCAGTAGCGGCGGAAGAGCGGCCGGCATCCCGCGCGGAGACTCCCACCGCCTCCACCTCCGCTCACCAACCACCGGAGACGTTCAGCTGGCTGCGAATCTTCAAACTCGCTGATCTCATGATGAAGCAAGGTTGTTAGAAACCCAGTAGCCAATACTGCCATAATAGCTTTTAATGAATTTAATTACAAATTCAGTTTATTATTATTAGGTATTCACTGGTATTGTTAAAGTGATATAGCAATAAAGAGATAATAATGTTCGTTGTGGATCCAGATTTCGTTATAGATTATAAATAATTAATTAATTTTTCGTATGTAGGAAAAAGAAATTTAAAAAATCATTGTTCTAGCTAATAATAGCAATGTCAAAATGTGAGTAGTTTGCATGTTGATGTTAATTTAATACATACAAAACAGCTGTATTTTATCATTTTATGATTACAAAAATAGAAAAGTTATTATTGTTAACTTCATTTACATGCCAAGATCAAGCACAACTGAGGAGCATGTCACGATATTATGATTTCAGAGAAAAAGTGCTTGAATCGGTTTTTGCCAGAAATAACTGAACCACAAAATGCTATGCTAAAAATGAGACGCAGAAAACAATTTTTTTGGTTATTATGTATTTTTTTTAATAGATCGTTATATACTAAATAATTATTACCTATATGACACGTTTTCCTGTTTTTATCAATAGGTATAGGTATAGAACTTATAAATCTCATTAACGCGGTTTTACTATCCAAATATGTGTGTTTCGTCTTCCTATATATCTAGTCTTTCTGCTACATTGTATAGAATGTGAAGTTATTCACTTCTTTATTAAAAATATCAAAGGACTGCCTGATGTAGGAAGTACCCGTTTGTTATTCTAAGGTACCTAATTACTATTGAATCTACAACTGAAAAGTCTCTGAACTTGTTCCTTATGAAAAAAATTACAGCAACATGATGTTACATGTTCAATGATGTCACATTGCTTTCAAACAGTGCAGTTTTCATCATATATTAGTCGTTCAATAAAATATTAACACAATTTTGCACTTTTATTTCTGGTATTTTCTTGTGAAATGTTCAATTAATTATCAATGGTTTTAGATTGTAAGAAACCAAAGTGGTCAAAATGTATTGTAATATAACTTCATGTGAAAAACAAAACTTAGATCGGTAGGTAGGTACTACATGTCTCTGACTACCACCCGCCCTCCCAAATCTACCCCTTAGAGCATTTAGGACTTACGACTAAGATCTACCCCCTCGACCACCTTGCCTTCCCCAATACTGACAGCTTACCAAACTGATCAAGTTATCCGAGACTAGTTTTGGAGTATCATTTCGAATAGCACAGTATAGTTTAATTTAAAGAATCTGATTTGTTGTTAAATAATAAGAAATCAGCAGTCGGTCACTAAACAACGACGATACGAATCACTATCTGATTCACACTCCCGATTGGTGATTGCACTGTATTGCCCATTGTCACCTACAACTCATTGTGGCACTATTAGAGAGATGCTAATGTGCCAGCCAGTGCCCAAAAGAGTGGTTCGCTCAGACGCAGCTAACTATCAGCTAATAGGAGTCGCCACTCACCCAGTATTCTGTAAAGTCCTAGAAAAAATCCTTAACAATCATCTGACCCGCTACCTAGAACTAGAAGAAATATAGCAGTCACCACTCACCTCAATATTGGGTAGGGTCCTAGAAAGATTCCTTTACAATCATCTGACCCGCTGATATACCTTCTTGATCAATAGGCGTCAATACGACTTCAAACCGAAGCGGTCGACGAGTGATGTAGCATTCACTGACGACTTGCATCTGGCTGGGGTAAGGCAAGAGGAGAGAGTCGTTGACTGTCAATCTTGTCATTTCGAAGGCTTTGGGCAGGGTCTGTATATTCATTGCTTTGTAGACGATAGTACAGTGCACGAGGCATTTTTCGGACACGTAACGGCTGGACGTGTAACCTTGGAGAAACGCGATAATTTTATCATTGAGCTCAGTCAGAGTCAGCCCAAGCACGAACTTTGAGAAATCCGTAATCGTATCGTCATCGTCCAATTTTGAATGGATGCAGCCAGTTTGTTCTTATGTCCGGTAGGGGCGTTGCTTAGCTTTCATAGAAACTTTGATGGTGCGATACCATTACGGAGCTGTCAAAGTTCTTTAACTCTTTGGTCACCATCACAGTTTGGATTTATACAGGCTAAATCTACCGAAGATGCAGTAGCAGCTCTTAGCGAACTTGTCATTAAGAAGCTTGACATGGGGCACAATTGCATATCGGTATTTTTAGCCCTTAAAAATGCCTTTGACACCGTCTCTATCCCTATTCTTGTCCACAAACTGGAGTTTCTAGAAATAAGAGATGCGCCACTCTCTCTTCAAAAGTTACCTTTCTCAAAGAACGCAAAGTGTGTATGGGTGTACCTCAAGAGATCATTTGCCTGTAACCTGGATCTTTCAGCATGACAATGACCCGGCCTAAACACACGGCCAATAGCGTCAAATATTTCCTTAGCGAACAGCGTAAATCTGTTTTAGACTGACTAACAAATAGTCCTGATTTAAACCAGATGGAAAATCTCTGGTATATTGTTAGTCTGCAACAAACGTAACACCAGTCAAAACGAACTATATGAAGCATTTCTTGAAGCATGGAATTTAATCCCGGTAGTGTTTCTAATTATACGACCACCACTGTATGTAGATAGACTTCCGAGGTTTGATAAGGATAACGATCATTGTAGTCCAGACAAAGAATTAATATTTTATGAATATATTAGGCATATAAGCATCGGTATCAGTATCGTATCTCAAATACGGCGCATCGAGGCATCCCTAAGTGTCGCCGCACACGGGCCACCGACCACAACCACAAAACGCCGCCACCGGCATATTTCTTGTAGTTTTCATACATTTTATATGAACTCGCCACACACGATACGCCGGTGGTCGCCACACGCTACAAATCGTCATTGCTCGCTTCTTGTGGCCCGCACCGGCCACTTTGCACCGATACAAAACGCTGCCACACGTCACTCGCCCGATTCCCCACCCCTCTTAATATTCGTACGCTTTAGGTAATTTTAGGATATACCAAAATAAAATAGCTTCTTTATGTAATATTTTTTAATAGTATTGGTAGGTAGGAGGTACATAACACGCAGGAGTCTGGGTTGTTTGGATAAAGGGAAGTAAAGATACAATACTATTTTCAATATGTACAAAATATACAATTTATCTCTATAACCTAGCTTTAAGAACTATAATTATGATCACAATATTTTTATATTCTTACACTCTGCTATCGAAACCGAGCTCGAGCGAGGATCAGCGCACGGGTCGGGGCGCGGTTGTTGCGTTATAAACAGTCTAGCCCTCACTTTCACTTTTGCTGCACACTTGAGATCAAATGTTATTTTTACAATATTACTCTAACATCTTGCACACTGGCAACAAGCGCAACCAGAGTGTGGCTGCCGCGTGGCAGCGAGGCCGGAGCGACCCCGCCGCCCACCCGCCACCCGCCCGAGCTCAAGCGCATCGTCGCCACGCCCCCGAAGAAGCCAGCTCGAAGGCGTCACAACCGCGCACTCCCATCAGTTTCAAAACCAATATAAAACAAAACTATATTATACTTCTCACAATAGCGAAGCAAGATAAAACTATGAAGTCTGCGTTAACTTACTACTTAACCCCACTGAGGAAACTAACTATAAATATACCAGTTTGAATAAAGAATCACGGAGCATGGAAAATTTTACGAAAATATGAAACATTTAGTAATTGACATTTCAACAGCAATTAATACAAGTGCAATTGCCTCCAGTGTGAATACACTGACGAGAGCACACTCCCAAGACGATTGCGACTTATTTACAAACGAGAAAAACGAGTAAATACCAATTTACCAGCGTAAATACATATCTTTTATAATTAACTTGTTATCTCATCTTATGTCATAAAAGTTAATATCGAGTCTAAATACTGTACTGCTATGTTTCATGAAGATATTTATATTTACATTGAACCTCCTTTTTAAGGAATTCAACTTAGAATAAATACAGTGTACATTATTGGGCATCTGTTAGCTAATAAAATTATACTTTAAAATTAATGGACGAAGTGATGAGTTCGTTAGTGTTCCTCCTAGCCAAGTCAAGAACTGTTTGCGACGGAAACATGACAAACAATTATTATATATTTTTTACACTCTACAACTTGAATCCCTAAAAGAATATACAGAATAATATTACCTGTGCTATTATTTTCTATATCGTAAATATAAAATTACAATACATAAAATATTTTGTACTTTGTTTTTACGTACGACAGCACAGTCGCACCATTTATCTAACTAGAGATGCCAGTAAATCGAAACATTAACACACTACACACGGCTCACCTGCACTAGTTAAACGTATAACCTCATGCAGACGACCGAAACTTATGAGAAGTACAATATTGTTAGTTTTCACTGCAATCCAGTTATTGCTATCGAATAGAGCAAACAAATAATCGCGTCAATTGCAATAACATGTCAAAGGACGTTATGATCGAGGAAACAGTGTTTTCTTTCTGGCGGGTGAGAAAACTTTTTCATGATGGTGTTACTAGGGAATGATAATGGCAAGTGCAAAAATGTCAGATGAAAATTGTAAGTAAACAAAGGGGATGAATTTACGAAAGTCTCGTAATAATTTCAGTGTTACCCAGCATAGAGAGCACACATGCAGCTCTGTGCTAACGGAGCGAACCTGCAAATCTATTACAATAACCAATAAATACTCAATGATTTATTTTAATAGAACAAAAATAATCAAAATATTATTTTCGATCATCTCCATTAAAGGGTATTATACCAAAATGTAAGAATGAATAACATTGAAAAACTTAATTTGTATAAGCGGTGCTAGAAAAATTAAATAAAAAAAATCTGAAAGTTACATCTCAAGTATGAAACAATAATTTGTTTGCATTCGATCCGCCGTACCTGAGCTGTAACTTTGTACCTTCTAACAGTAATTAACATAACAAAGAATTAAAAATATAATTAAGAAGGTGAATTTGTATCTACATTACAATAAATTCAAATGGAAATAAGATAATAATAAACTTTATCAAATATTTTTTACCGTTATAAGGTGCAAAGTAAATTAATAAAAGTACTGATTGCTGGGTTGACATTCAATACTAATAATTGAATTTTATTAAAATATTGTATGAAATGAAGGCGTTTGCTATGGAAGGGCATTGGGGTTACTGTGTAAAAGATTTGAAAAAATGAGTAGTGATTGTATATCACTAGTGTCATCAAAACGTTCGATCACACATTAGTCATCAAAACAATACATTCTTTATTCGTCTATTTAGCGATACCTTACGCACGTGCCATTACCGCCTGGCGACATTTGCTCTGGAATCCGCAGGTCGAGTCTAGATCTTCTACAGTCTATTACTCAGTTTAGATAAAGTAAAATTTACTTTGTCTGTTATTAAATTAAAATGTAGCAACCTCCAAACTCGACCTACGAGTACATATTGCCCTTTATGCTCCATAAGACTACCTACAGTCTATATTAAAAGTCAGAATCACAGTTTATTTTCCATGTGTTTTCACTTACTGTAATACACTTTTCAACTATCGTATTTATACAAATAAACAGTATTTATTCGACCCAGTAATCATGAGTTTTCCATTACCTACCGTAATGACTTAAGCGAATAAATCGAATTTTAGTATGAATAGATTCGGTATTTACAGAATTTTAAATTACTTTAGACCTAATCGCTTAAAACAAAATAACAATTTACACTAACAATAAAAAATGCTCGATAGATTGCCACTCATCTAATCGGAACCCAAAATAAGAAATATTTTTTTATTAACTGACTTTGCCGTTTCTTATCATACTTTTTATAAATTTAAACTCCGAATAACGTCGAACCCAGTCGACTATAACAAAAAGTATTTTACAAATAAGCTATAACTTACAGCTAAAACTTAAATAAGTGACGGCTTACCTAGTCATGTGAGACTTTATACAGCGCGCAGGCGGCCCCGTCGCAGTCGGCGGCTCGCCGCGCAATAACAATAAATAATCTAAAGTTACATCACTATACGAGAGTTCAGTTTCACAGAGGTAATCCAACTCAATTCCTACGAACTGTCATCGTACTAGGATCGAACGTCACGCGACGGTCACTTCGCGGCGTCTACCAGGTCGCCCGGTAGCGAGAGTTTACAAAATAAAACGTTTAAAAAAGTTTCACAACCTGGCCGTATTTACAATGCGTTATATTATTAAATGGAACGTCCGTATCGGCGAGTGTAATGTCTGGTCCTGGTGTTGAATGTCACATCCGAAATATTTTTTGTAGTTTCAGTAATATAACAATAAGTTTGAAGACACCGGTTGATATGTAGAAAGTGAGGCCGGCCTCACACTGTGGCGATTACTATAAGGAGGTGAGCGATGTCAGCCACGCGATGCATCAGGTCGGGCGCGATGCGATTCAAGTTCTCGTTAGCGAAATCGCACGACGGGAATATGTGCACGGTGTACAAAGCCTGTAGACAACAATAAATCAGTAAGTATTTTTTCTAGCTTTGTTGATTAACAACCTGATGAATGATGCTGGAAATCGCATACAATATTTCAAATCCGGCTCGAAGGACCATATAATGTTAAATGCTAAACTTGACTAATACAAAGGCAGGGTATACAAGCTTCACTAATAAATTGATAACTAGCTGTCCCAACGAACTTCGTACCGCCATAAAAAAATAGGGGTTGGTGGTAGAAGGGTGAAAATTTAGGGTTGTATGTATTTGTGTATTTTAGGGGTGGATTACCCTTAACATTTGGGGTATGAAAAATAGATGTTGTCCGATTCTCAGACCTACCCAATATGCACACAAAATTTTATGAGAATCGGAAAAGCCGTTTCGGAGCAGTTTAACCACAAACACCGCGACACGAGAATTATATATATAAGATTTTACTATGAAAAAAGGTCTTTATTTTTTAGGCAGGATCTAAAGCGTAGTTTACCTGCTGGTATCCCGGCGGTGCGAAGCCCGCAATAAGGTTGGTGATCGCAACCGCATGGCAAGGCCAGTTTGATAACTGGCCTTGTATCATGCCTGATGGCAGGATATAATAACACGTAGTTTACCTGCTGGTGTCCGGGTGGTGCGACGTTGACGATGCCGGCGGCCTGCTTGCGTTGCAGGTAGGTGATGAAGCCCGCAGTAAGATTGGTGATCGCAACCGCATGGCAAGGCCAGTTATCAGGCAGGATATAATAACGCGTAGTTTACCTGCTGGTGTCCGGGTGGTGCGACGTTGACAATGCCGGCGGCCTGCTTGCGTTGCAGGTAGGTGATGAAGCCCGCAGTAAGGTTGGTGGACTGCTGCAGTACATCCATGTGATCGCGTCCGCACGGCAAGGCCAGTAGCATACAGTGTTCGTTCTCCATCTAAAAACGTATAACATGGATTAATCAAATATCATGTTTTATTTGCTAAAACAACCCGAAGCTAATTAACCAATATAAGAAATAAAATAGGAAGCATTGGAATAATACGCCATGTTTATTTAGCGAAAGCAGTCGTAAGGTCGTAAGCTTCGTCTTGCAGGTGTAGGAGCGTACACGCGCGCCTTTAGCACCGAAAATTCGAAAGCTTATTTTAGCGCAAAAGGATAACGAAGCTGCCCATACCTGCGTTACGAGGTGTGGGATAGGTGTGAGTGATGATATGTACCGGGACCCATGCACTGCTCAATAGTTGGTCCCGGTTGCATCTACTATCAGCTCTGGGCCGGCGTGGTGGGTCAGGGTCTAATCTCCCTATTCTATCCATAGGAGGGCTGTGCCCCAGCAGTGGGGACATTAATGACGACCTCCGTAGTGTGTTATACACGCCGGGTTTTAAGTTCGCCACTCAGAGGTGGCGAGTTCGAGTCCCGGTGGAAGCAAATGTTAGTATGATGAATACGAGCAAGGTCCATTTGCAATAATTTTGTTAAATCTTAATTTAACTAATTAAATGAGATTAAGCCTAAAAAAAATGACGAATTGAGTTAAATGTAACTTTAGTTGAATCGAGATTTACCTAATTTACTGCAAGTGGGCCTTAGTCATGGATGTTTATATATTTCTGGATAAAATATATTTATGTGTATTCTATCCGTTACAGCTATCATCCCATAACACAAGCCTAACAGGTGCTTACTTTGGGGCTCAGCTAACGCCACCACGTGGTTGCCGCCCAGCCTACTGATGATAATATGTGTAAGTATGTATCGCGCACGCACCTTCATCTTGCGATGCACCTGGTCGAGTTGCGCGGGCTCGAGGCGCATGCGTTGCGCGATGCGCAGCAGGGGCGCGGAGCCGTCGGCGAGACGCGGTAGCGTGTCGCCCGCCACCACGTGATTGCCGCCCACGAAGTGCATCTGCACTGCGGCCGAGTCGTTCTTCAGCGCCAGCAGCCCTTGCCACATCACCGGGTAACGCTGCACATAAAGGTACACATTATTAACCTAGCCTTATGATTAGGGTTGCAACGATATATCGGAATATCGATAATATCGAGACCAAAATATCGATATTTATATCGATATTTAAAATTCACTGATATCGATAATATCGATATCGGAAATTCTAAAATATCGATATTTCGTAGACTAAATTTGAATACAATAATATCAGTTAATTTACCTGCTATGACTATCTAAATTGAAAATTATCGAAATAACTATTGCTTTGAAATCGCAAGAGCTTATAGAAGTATTAAAAAAATCTTGAACCCCAAGAAATATACTAAACTGGTGTGGATTCTGGCATGTTTCTCTAAACCTAAAATTAAATTTGACAACAGTGTATCCTTGTCATTCTCTATACAGAATAAAAACAAGAGACTGATGTTAAATTTAGTTTTAAGTTTAGATAATCATGCCAGAATCGACACCAACGTATATAGGTATAATCGTATACCTAATGGTAACTCATGCACTTAAATAAAATCCTTGCCTCTCTTTCTAGATAATTGTCAACTACTGATTAATTGAAATTTAATATCATTGTAATATAACACAAAATAAAATTAAGAATCTTATACAAATCGTAAATTCTTTAAGCTCGCCAAGTCAAGAAAGTAAGATAGGTATAGTATTTTATTTTGGAAGCTTTGGGCTTACCCTATTCTGAAGCCATGGGCACGCCCCTGATGTTTTAACATTTTAAACAAAATAAATATCTTTGATTCGAAATTGCTTTTGATTTGATACTTCTTACAGTGCTATAAAAATATAGAAAATATCTATAAACATCGTGTTGGAAATGTTGGAATGGCTGATATATCGGATTGGATATCGATATTTACCTGCCCACATTATAAATATCGATATTTTGGAAACCTTTGCTTCCTTAATTTTAGGTTTTTGCCTTGCAAACTTAACCCAAAGCAAAAAAGAAAAAAATATCGATATATCGATAATATCGAGTTAAAATCGTCGATATATCGGATATCGATATTTTCCTGACTTCGATATAAATATCGATATTTCAAAAGACTTTGCATCCCTACTTATGATATGCATGCATGTGAATAGTTAACGGTATCTCTATGTATGAAATGTTTGGCGATACACTAGAAACTCTGGTGAAAAGAGGAAATGGTATCGATTCTGGCATGGTTTTCTAAACTTAAAAGTAAATTTAAAACCAGTCTCTAAAGTACGGTCGCCGGGCAGAAAGAATTTCGTACAATGACCCCACGCTACCCATCCTTATCGCTCGCGCGCAATTATGTTGCTGTCTCGCTCGCACACGTACCGAGAGATAAGGATGGGCTACCCATCCTTATCTCTCGCTCGTACTATACTTTTTAATCTGTATTGAGAATGAGAAGAATACACCGTTGCGAAAATCCCCGCAACGTGCCGTGCGCCGGCGGCGGCGAGGGATCGCATCCGATAGATCGACTCACTCGTCGTCATCGTACTCACCCGGAGCAGCATCTGCAGCGAGTCCGCCTCGCGCGGCACCTGAGACGCGTGCGGCGGACCGGGCGCGGCCAGCGGGGGCAGTGCGCCCGGCAGCCGCGACGTGCCGTGCGCCGGCGGCGGCGACCGACCGCATCCCACGGCGTACACTGTACCATACAGACCCGATATTTAAACATTTACTGCACTTTACACAATTTACATTACATAAAAATCCGTTTACTATCAGTGGTAACAAAAGAAAAATATATTTTTAAACAAAAAAAAAACTCCAAAATCGAAGATAGAACTAAAAAGTAAAAAATTATATTTGGTTCACACAAAATAGAGGGGGTCCTAGTAAGAAGTCGGACGGGACCTAAATTTAAATATGGAATAGATTGCCTTTGTAATCAGTATACGTGTTTCAATCTTGACAGTATCGAAAGTAAGTAAGTACTAAACAAAAGTGGTGAAAAGATAGATAGTGGGTATATAATTAATACTGACTGATGAGCCGGTCGGCGGGCGCGGGCGAGTGCGCGGGGCGCGGCACGCGCGCGGATGCAGGTCGGCGCAGCTCCAGCGGCGGCGCCGGCGCCTCGCAGCCCTCTGCTTCCAGGCTCCTGCGCGCAAACGAGGTAACGTTCGTTAATACTAAACAATTCAATATCTACTAGCCTGCGCAGTCGAGGGACATTGTCCGCAAAAATAGATTGCTTACAACTGCATAGAGTAACTCACAAGGTATTAAAAATCCCGCGTACAAAAAGTCCCCACAACAACTGAAGACACCCGAGAGACCGGTCAGGACATAAGTACGCGGAAAACAAGGCGCAACAACGCACATTGCCTTTAGTCCGCGTTGCGCGCTCGATCCGATTTAAAAAGATAGCCCCACTATTCTCTTTTAAAACGTCTTCTCTTTTTCTTAAACGTCGTGTTGATTACAACACAACGTAATCTGAGAATATGTACTTCCATAGCGCACAGGTTTTTTTTTTAATTTTCGGGGAGAAAATGTTCGCACATCGTGTAGGTGCGTTAAGTCCGTGACAAGTCCTTGGCGGAATTTTTTTTCACGATTCAGGGTCTTACGTCCTCCGTCCTTCTCCTCCTTCGTCTGCGCAAGCCATAATAGAAATATTTAAAAAAGTAACAGAAAAAACTATGCCCTATAAAATAGGGCGGGGTGTATAAATCCTAGGCCCAAGAGGGTCATGGGCTAGGCGGCTGCAGACTAAAGCCATATAAAGGCACTCGTTACTATACCTTTTGATTGATAGTAATATGTCAGTAGTATCCGAGAAGCTGTCCCGACAATGTTGTTCTGATAAATGATAAAACAATGTTGTTTGTACGAGTAATTTATTGCTACTGTTCAATTAACGTAATAAAAGGCATAACGAGTCGCGCGCAGAGCCGACGTTAGCAAAATACTAAAACATATAGTATTGTACGGGTTTGCCCGTACACCTATATTTGGAAAGGAAGTGCAAACTAAAATATCCCGTAACGCCAGATATAAAAATACGGGTACGCTTAAAACGAAGCCTGTCATACACCAATCATCAATACGGAAATCGTTTAACGAGTCTATGTAAATTAGGTACAACTTTAAAAACCGTTTTCATATTCCATGGTCACAAGTCATGTTATTGTACGTCTAAATTTTTGCATCAAAATGATAATAAAGGTAAATCTTTAGTAAAGCTTTAGTTTTTAAAATACACTGTGAATCCGATACCGAAAATTTTATTACTACATAGAATATTAATATCATTGAGAATTTAATCCAATCTCATCGGATTTTATAACAAGTTATACCTACCTACTAATTAAAAAAATATAGTTAATAATAATATACTAGAACATACCTGGTGTAAGGAGACGGAGAAGCCCTGTTCTCATGTTGAGTAGCACGGAAGTGCTGTTGATAAACCTGATAATGTTGGTGTGAAAAGTGTGGATACATTGCGTCACCCTGTAAAAAGAAAAATATAATCTACGTGGTCACCGAATAACATAAAAGTTTATAACAATTTCATTAGTAGACTACATCTAGATATGTATTTAATATTTCATTATGATATACCGAGGCTACTGGAGAGGTTTGTTGGTGTGCCGGCGGTGGGCTTCTAACTAAATCCGTAGACTGTTTTCCGGTCAGCATGAACAGAATTTTGAAAGTTATAGTGAAAGCAGTGCTGCCGAATTTATAAATAAAAATAACAAATGAAGTCATTTAAAGTAAACAGTACTTACCAATCCAATTTGTCCTTGTGGGCTGATAGCTGGCACACTCGTAAGAAGAGTAACGCGAGAAGCAGCCCCCGCTAAAACAAAACATAATATTGAAAATTATGTAGGTATTTTTAGTTAAATATACTCACTGTAAAAAATATCAGAAATGTCGCAATAAAGCATTCAGAAATACGATTGCTCTACTTGACGTAATAGACAATGAACCAAAAGATCTAATGTTCTGCCGATCAACTAACGTTTTTTTTAAACTACCATTTTGTGGTGTATGTGTAGTAAAATGCACACGTTGTATTAACTGCAGTTATTTATTATCTTAATCACATTTATAATATTATAATTATCAAAGTAGGTAGCAAAGTATTAATCGTACAATCATATTCACGGAAGTAAAACCCATAGATATATATTGCTATAGAGTAAAAAGGTAACGTTCAGAACATCTACCGATAAAGCCACGTTCATGACGTAACACTCCCCCTTGTCGTAAATAAAAAGTAATTGAAACTTTTATAAATCCAGTTTATCTGGTCGCAATCCAGTTGTAAGAGGTGCTGGCGTAACTTCTTTTGGGGCTTCTTTATTTAATTCTGTATCTTGTCTTATAGGCAAAATCTCTTCTTGTATTTCTGTCTTTTCTTCCTACTCTTTATTTTTGATACTGCACCTTGGTATATTATAGTTTGGTCCTGGACATTTCGTTTTTAACATCTGATTTGCGTGTCTTCTAAGTATAATTCCATCTACTTCAATATCATAATTTAATGTTCCAGTTCTATTGTTTACTATTTCAAAATTCCACTTTGTATTATCATTTTTGTAGTTTCTTATTTGTACTGTTTCTCCTGCTTTAAATTCTTTCTCAATAATAGTCTTATTAGTTTCTTTATTTTCGTTAATATACGTAGCTAAATTTCTTTTTACTAAATCAATCCTTGTTCTGCAACATCTTTTGTACATAAGCTCTGATGGACTCACCCCTGTAGTTATGTGGTGTTTTCCTGTGTTGCATTAACAGTTTACTCAATTTATCTTGTAAAGGTTCTTCTTCTTCCATCATTTATATGTAAATATCTCTCATCTCATAACTGTTGAACTGAGTTCCATTATCAGAAACTATAGTCAATGGTAAGGCAAATTGTGTAAATAAAATCTTTAGTATCTTTATTGTAGACTGTGTAGTAATCCTATTTGTAGGTATTGCTTCGAACCATTTCGTATAGGCGTCCACAACAATGAGAAAGTAAGTATTGCAAAAAGGACCTGCGTAATCTATATGCAGTCTTGTCCACGGTTCTGTAGGATATTCCCCTTGGATGAACAGGTAATTTTGTAGGATTCTTTCTATGTATACAACAATTTCTACATGAGTTAACCATATTCTCAATATCTCTATCTATATTCTTCCACCAAACATAACTTCTTGCTATACCTTTCATTTTAACTATTCCTGTATGAGCTTTATGTAGTTCATCTAATATTCTTTTATGTAAGCTTTTAGGTATAACAACTCTTATCCCTTTAAATATGCAACCATCTTGTAATGAATATTCTTGTAGTGTATTTGTATTTCCTTTTCCTGCTTGTAGTTCTATTTAATAATTTTATGCATTCTTCATCTTTCGCTGTAGCTTTTCTAATTTCAAATTTGTTACTGGCATTACTTCAATTTGATTAAAATAGAATCGATCATCATCTTTTGGTATTGTATTTTTTTTATATATTTCTTGACAAATAATCAGCATTTGCATTTTCATGACTCTTCTTTACCTTTATTTCATATTTAAATCCTGCCATAAAATTTGCGTAATGTACTAATCGTAAAGCTGCAGTAGCTAGTAATGCTTTTTCTGGATTAAATTCTAGCCAGAGGTTGATTGTCAATGATAAGTGTTATTTTTCTTCCGTAACAAAATTGAAAAAACTTCTTCAAACCCCTTATAGAGCTGCTGCTTCCTTGTCCAGTTGGCTCCCTTGTTCAGCTTTGTCAGTAATTTTGATGCAAAAGCCACTGGTCTTTCCTTCCCATCCTGCATTACATTGGACAGGACAGCACCAAACCCTGAAGGTGATGAATCTGTTGCTAACGTTACCGGAAGATCTGAGTGAAAGGGTATCATAACTTTTTCACTACAGATTTCTTTCTTCAAATTGATAAAAGATTCTTCACATGATTGGTTCCACACAGTTTAGTGTTTTTTTGTAGCAGCTTGTATAATGGATGTACTTTCATAGCTAAATTTGGTATAAACTGTTGACAGTTATTGACAATACCCAAAAATTGTTTTAGTGTATGAATATCATGTGCCCTTGGAGTATTTAGAATATCTTTGATTTTGTCCTGTATAGGGTGTAAACCTTCACTGTCTATTGTATGACCCAAGTAATTAATAGATTTTTGTAAAAATCTTTGTATTCTTCTTCATCATTTATACTTATTTTGTTAATTTCCTCAATTTGTAGTTTTAATAATCGTATCCACTCTCTTCCTACTACAGTATCTACATTTTTGTCTATAATGTATCCTTTAGTTTGTATATTTTTATATTTTAAATTAATATAACATTTACCGTTTGGCTGTATAATTTCATCTGTGTAGGTATTCAATTTTATTTCTGATTTCTGTAATTTTAAATGTGCTAAATAGTTGTTGTAAAATGAAACTGAGCTAGTTGTAACTGCTGCCCCAGTGTCTAGTTCTAATTTATGTAATTTATTTTCAATTTGAACCAAAACTCTAAATTTTTTACTTCTTAAGTTATGTTAACTGTAAATTACATATGGTTCAATTTGCTCATCTTTTATAATATCTATTTGTTTTTGAGATTTAAAACATACCACTGTATTGCAAGTATTAACATATTACATCTTTTACAATATAAATTCTTGGCCTAACATTTGTTCGCTTTATGGTTATCTCTTACACATCTGTAGCACTTTATATTAGTATTTATTTCTTTTTTCTGTTATGTTGTTCTTGTATTTATCTTTATGTATGTAATTCTTTGGCTTGTATGTATTTTTATTTGTGTTTATTTTATTTATTGAATCTAGTGTAATGTTTCTTGCCATCTGTTTTGATTCTTGTGTTGATATTTCTTTAGATGTAGCAATCTTCAAAACTTCATCAAATGCAAAAACTGTATCACATTTTATTTCTTGTAATAACCTTTCTTTTGTTTCATTGCAACGGAGACCCCTAATGAACTGTACTCTTAGGTGTGTATCCAATGTAGATGTTTTGCAGTTTTTGCATGTAACATTGCATTTTGCACCAATGTTTTTAAGATTCGCGACGTACTTCGAAATCGACTCGCCTTCATGTTGATGTCTTGTACAAAATTTATGTTGCTGAGAAAATTCACTTGGTTTCGGAGCTATGTGATTTTTAAGCACTGAAATTAACTCTTCATAATCTTTATTTTCAGGAGACTAGGTTTTTAAGTAGTTGATAGTGTTTAGGTCCCACACAATTTATAAAAAATTGTGTACACTTTTGAGCATCTTTCACATTTTTCAATTTGATATAATTTCTCACTCTACCGATGTATGAGTCAAACGATTCATAGCTTTCATCATATGGCTGTAGTGTAATGCCGCCAACAGACGCTTCAATTGAATTTGCAATCACTTGCTGTTGAATTTGCATCGACTTGAGTGTTTCAACAAGTTGTAATAAAAGCACTTGTTCCGTCGTCGTTTTGATTTTTTCATCCTCGTCGCCAATTCTGTGGTGTATGTATAGTAAAATGCACACGTTGTATTAACTGTAGTTATTTACTATCTTAATCACATTTATAATATTATAATTATCAAAGTAGGTAGCAAAGTATTAATCGTACAATCATATTCACGGAAATAAAACCCATAGATATATATTGCTATAGAGTAAAAAGGTTACGTTCAGAAGAACATCTACCGATAAAGCTGCGTTCATGACGTAACAGATTTGCATTTTAAAGATGTTTACGAAGTTCAATATAGTTAAAAGTATGCAAACTTATGGGGCTGGCGTTGCGTTGCGGTACAGCAATATGCCCGCGCCGACTAAGATGCCAGCACTTTTTTTTTGTCTAGTCTGTTCCAAACGAATTTTGACCAAAGGTACACAAACACTTTACTTCACAATTCCCACGCAATGAATCATTAAATGGATTCCTCAACACATTATTTGGCATTCCTAGGGGGTTTGATTAATATATCAAACCCCTAGGAATCCACTATTTTTGATAGCACTAATTTCTTTATTAATTTATGAAAAATCATAAATAAAAACTCGTGTCGAAAAGTAAGGTTATTTCGACAGACGGGAATCGTCTTTATCTACGCTGTTGTGTTGCACCGAACCTAGATATTTAATAAATCACGCAAACCAATCCTTCAAAATCAATTTTATTAAGTAATGAAATATAGTTAATTATATTGCCAAATACAGTCAACAGCCCGAGCTCGTTTTTGAGTAATGGCGATAAAAAAAAATTAAGGTTACAAATTAAGCCTTATAGATTTTTAACAATTTCTAAGAATATGATCATTCAATTGTGCAATTAATCTTGATAAGGCTCTATGAATCCCCAAGACTAAACTGTCTATGGTCAGACTTACCTACCAGTTTCTTCACTTTTGGTCTAAATTCGTTTGAAACAGACTATATGTGTATGCTGTTGGTCGTAGATGACCTCAGCCTCAGCCTCACCGGGTTTGGGGATAGCTGGATCCTTATGGGATACCAAGCCGGGAACTGGCGAAAGCCCTCCTCTCCATCTAAACTAGAGCCAGAGGCCGTGACCGCATTGGTACGGTACGAGACGGCGAAATGCCTAGAATAACAATCGAGGCTCTCGCCAATTCCTAGCTTGTGGTCCCTTAGAGCGTACGCTGCGATAAACGGGAACATAGACTTCGGCTACGCGTGCAGTTTCATGTTATTTCATAGAGCAGCGCGGCGTGTGGTACATAGGTATTCCGTCGTGCGGCCCTGGCCTCAAGAGGCAGACAGCTTATGTAGATACACCGCATATTATATAGATACGTACCAGGGTGGTGCGGGCCGATGACGGCGAGTTGCTTGACGTGCGGGTGATGGTGCGGGTGGTGCGCGCCCCGCGGCAGGCTGGCCGGGCCGGCGTACGCGCCGCGGTACCGCGCCCCGCCCGCGCCGACGCCAGCACCCGCCGCGCCCGCAACCGCTCCCGCCGCCGCTCCCGCTGCCACGCCCACTCCCATTACTGCTCCCGCGCCCGCGCCCGCGCCCACTACGCCCTCGCTTTCCCCGCCTCTGTAAACGTTCAACATCAATAAACACAAATAATTACGAATAGGCTTTTGAAGTGTATTTAAATAGCAAATCAAAACTAAAGGAATGCTTCAAATTTTGACAAATGAATTAATATATTTTACCTAAATTTAACAATTAAATACTTAAAAATATAATAACCTACAGTTTTTTTTATTTAAGATAATCGCTACACAATTACCGATAAAGTTGTGATTCCTCACCTTATCAGGATCGGAGTGGCGCGGTCGGCAGGTCGGTGCGTGGAGGGCGGACGGTGCGGTAACGCGGGCGACTGCACGCGGGCGTCGGTCGCCTCTGTTGCGCCCACCGGCATCATGCTGCCCGGCACGTTGTCCACCAGGCGCCGCTCCGCGCGATACTCGCCTGTCGGCATAGCATCCACAGCCGCTTCCACCTGCCGCGACGACCCCTGCGGCTGCTGTGCCACGCACGGAATCGGCATTCTCACCGACGACACCACCGCCGCTTCGAACGCGCCCGCTAGCTTGGCGCTTATCTCGATATCATTTTCTTCGGCGGCTTCATGATCGGCGTTGGAGTTGGCGCTGGCTGACTGACCACAGGATGAACGATGATAGGCTGCGTCGACACAGGTGGTTGTACTACAGACGACTGCGTAGTGACGCTTTGCACGACGGCGACGGCGGGCTGGATGACAGCCGACGGGTTCGGTCGAGTCACGGAGGTTTGAGGCACCTCGGTGTCGGGCTTTGTAATGTTGTTGGTGAGGGTCTCTGCCAGTCTCGGCATCTTCGCTTCCCTGTTGACATCTTCCCTACGGATAATCTTTTCGTCGCCGCTATCCAACGATGCGTCCGATAGACTTCTGTCTCTAGTACGCTTTACACCACGTGGCGACTTTCGGGAATCTGCACCCACCGTTTGGTTCGCCTTGGCACCCACCTGTCGAGTCGTTCTTCTCTTGCCAGTTTTGGTAGTTGGGCTTCTGCCGAATTCATCGGGAGTGTCATCGGCGCTGATTTTTTGAACGTCCTTCTCTTGTAATCTTCTTGATTTACGTGTGTTGAGGGAAGGAGATATAAAGTCCTCACCTTTTTCATCTTTCATAGATTTTTCAATAATTTTTGCGTTCTCTTTCTGTGTTATACTGAGGGTAGAAGTCGGACATGCATTGTTTTGACCAGATAGAGGACTTTTTATTGTTAGTATTAATCTTGGCCGAGATTCAGATTTGTTTGGCGATGTTGACTCATCTCCAGAGTCTTCGTGAAAATCATAAACATCTCCCGGCATATTATTAGAATTACTGTTAACTATACTTTTGATCTTCTTATCGACTTTACCTCTTCCCCTTCCACGTTTTGCTGATGTTGCGCCTCTTGCGGGTTTAGAAATTTGTCGAGTTTGAACTCTATCTACCTTGTCTGCTTTTTTGCCTCTTGCACTTCTGCCGCCTCTTTTTCCAGTTAGTACATTTTTTAACGTGATGGAATCGTCTTCAGTGTTATTCGTTTCCATGGGAATATCTTTTTGTGTTTCTAGGGGTTTAACAGAACTGGGATTTGTAGAATCAAGATTAGAAAGTGCAGTTGTAAGAAGATTTGATTCATTTGAATTTTCTAGTTTCGACACATCTTTTTCTATTTTATCCTCATGTTTATCGGTGGCTTCATTGCTGTCACTACAAAGGGAGTCTACTTTTTTAATAACTGAGTCGATGTTTATATCTTTCGCACTCCACGATTCGTTTTCATCTAAATTCCTCAAATGATTATCAATGCTTTCGGCATCATTGGTTACTAATCCAAAAATATTACTTTCACGTGTCTTATTGTTATTACCAAATTCTTTTTCTTCTTCTTTAGAAATGGTGTTAGCAGGAGAATCTTTCCTTATTGTTTCTGGTTTCTGTGCTTCGTTATTTGGGTTTGAATCAGAAACGCTATCACTTATCGTTTCATTTCCTATAAAGTTTTCTCTATTTTCTTTATCAGTTTCACTGATTCTCGCTTTTTGTTCTACTTTGTGAAGTTGGAATGTTACGTCCAAAACAGATTGTTCAGAGACGGGATTAGGTTTATCTGGATCCTCCTTTTTAACTCCGTCAAAACTTAATTTTCTTTCTCGACTCTGAACATTCACCAATGTCACTTTTTTCCCAACATTAACCTCCAATTTCTTTTCTGGGTCATTGGTGACTTTGATTTCATTTGTAGTATCTTTCAGTAATTCTTCAAAATCTGTTTCACATTTGGCTACCGGCTCAACGGGAGCAGCTTTAAAGCATTTATATTTTTCTTTTGCATCAAGGTGAAAATTAGGTATTTTGTTCTCTACTTTCTCATCCTGTTTAGTTTCCGTTTCACGAGATAAACTATTGGAACCCATATTATTGTCTGCTGTATCTTTATCGTTTTTACTATTATGTATTATAGAGCCAGGCGCCGTACTCGTTTTCAATAAAACTGGAGTCATCACAACATTTGTAAGACAAGGTGTTGTAACAACCACTGATTCAGAAGTGTCGAGTTTAGTGAGAACTGTCGGTGGTCTTATTGTTGCCATAGATAAAACCGATGGAGGGGCTTTATTAGCATCTATTTGGATCACGTTCGTTATTGGCGCAGTCGTTAATAACCTTTGCGAATTTAAAGTATGTATAACATTCGAACCTTGACTTCTCACCGCATTAGCTTCTTGCAGTATAACCGGTTTGCTTCCACTTTGTATAAGGGATGCCGTTGAATGGTTTACTCCTGCTACATGAATGATAGGAGTAGTTCCAAATGGAATATGGCTTAACTGTTCTGACTTTTGAACTTGATTATCTCTTTTATCATTAAGTTGATTAAGATTATTCAATAAAACCTTATTGCCGATATGTAAAGCAGAATTAACATTTCCTACATGTACTGCGTGTTGCATAGTTATTAAACGATTTTGTGTCAAGATAGTAGGATTTGTACTTTGAGGTAGGCTTGTCGGAGATAGTATTATTTTCGAGGTTTCAGTGACACTGTCCATACCACCTCTTTGATCAGTTTTTCTTATTTCTCCTGTTAACACCTTTGACTGTACTGTAGGCGAAACAGATACTGCAATTGTTTTATTTTGATGGAGAACATTATTTACAGTCAGCTGTTTTGAAATAGGTGCCAGAACTGGGGTTACTGGCAGACGATTAAAATGTATCGGAGCGCCTTGTGTCTGTACTAAGACTGAATTAGGTATATTTGGAGAAACCATCGTTCTTGCACCATGAGGAAGATGCATAGCTTGAATGGGACTCAAAGGTGGTTGCTGCATCCTAACCACAGTTACTTGGCCTGGAGATCTTTGCTGTATTGTAGTAGGAGATGCTAAACCAACTGAATTCATATTTTGTGGTGATGTACTTAGGATAGCCATATTCGACAATCTTGGGGAAGTCATTGATTCACCTTGTGGTGTAGGTTTAGGACTTTGCAATCTCGGGTCATTAGACTGCAATCTTGGAGATATTACAATACCAGAAGGTTTTTGATATAGAATATGTGGTTCAGGAATTTTAATTGTTGGTGGTTGCATATTTGGAGATTGGGGTCTAATCATTTGATTTATTACTTGGAATGGTGCACTAACTCTGTTAGGATTGATAATGGGCCTCAAACTGTTGTTCCCTGGTACATTTTGGTTTTGAGGTTTTAATTGAACTATATTTGCTGTAATATGTGCATGTTTGTTTTCATTTTTATCTCTATTCAATAAAGAACTTGTTTGTATATTGACCATGTGAGGTTCAATGAGTTTGTTATTTGTTAGGGTCCAAGATGTAATGACAGGCGTTGGCGTTGAAGTAATAACTTGAACATTTTCTCTTTGAGTATGTGGCAATTTTGTATCTTGCTCGGTCACTTTTACAACGGTTTCGTTAGAATCAGTAGTTATAACTTGTACGACAGTTGTTTTTGGTTTAGCAATGACTATATTCGACACTTCAGCTAGTTTTGGTTGTGGATTACTAACAGTTATGTTCTGATTGGTAGCCATAATATTCACAGGTAATCTGTCCATAGTTTCTTGCGGTGTTTCGTCAGCTTCCTCTGTATCAGTATCGATAAGCAAAAGATCATTGTCTGAGACAGGAGTGTCTGGTTTCATTTCCAACTCACTTGCATTCAGATTTTGCACAGCTCGCCTCATTTCTTCTGCATCTTCTTCAGGAATATTCTCAGATTCTATCGTAGTATTTTGTGTTTCAGTTTGATGTGTAGAATTACTCTCAACTTGTTCATAATCTGTAAATGCAACTTTCCCACCAAAGCTTTCTCCTAACAGTGCAGCAACAGCATCTTCAGTTTCTTCTTGAGAGATAATAGCGCGTGGCTTTTCTTCTGGTTTTTTATCAACCTTGGACAGTGGCGGTGATTCCACTTTTTCACTTTGTTTTTCAATTTCTAAAGGTAAATTTGATATACTTCGAACTGCACTCTCACTACTTTCAATATTATCGTTAAATTTTGTCACAAAATTTTCTCGAATAGGTGATGGTTCTGCAGGGGGATCTTCCGGTAACGGAACAGCACTGATATCAATATTCTCGATAGGTGGTGGCATTGGAATATTATCTACCTCTACCTGTTTGGTTTCGGGATAATCTGTTTCCATGTGCTCGTCTAGAGAGCTGTCCTTGTCGCAATTTTTATTTTCGGAATTCAATACTTTCTCCGTAGGTGGACTATCTGTCAATCTAGGTAAGCTAGGTGATTCGGACGGAGAATGGTTATCATCAGATTTATCTGTTACACTAATCACTGGCGCATCACTCGGCAATGGTATATCGAGCAACATTTCTTTAGACGATATTTCAATAATGGGAGCTTCACTCGAAGACTCTGGCTTCTCCAACCTATCATGATGATAAAATTGATGGTGATCTTTACGATTTTGCCTGTCCTCTCTATTTTTCTTCTTTTTCTTTCGTTTTTCACGGCAATCTTTTTTCATTCTGTCACTGTACTTGTCACTTTTGTAAGTATCTGCAAGCAAGGTATCATCAACGCGTTTAAATTCGCTTTGCTCTATTTTCTTGATATATTCAGGTAATATGTCTATACCGTCTCGGTTGTCATCATCAGTAATTGATTCCGCAAACAGACGTGCTTCAATGGCCTTGCTTACGGCATCTACGTCCAAGCTATTTTCGTCGTCTTTAGTAAGATATCGTCTTTCTTTGCGTCTCTTCTCTTTTCTGCGCTTTAATTCGTCCTTTTCTTTGATCTTGTTGTCTTCACAAGGTATTTGCTCATTTACGTTAAGTGATGGTTCATAATCTTGAGCAGCAAATTCAATCTTACTAATTTGAGGAATTTTAGCATCTTTATCAGATTCATCTGAAAGTGGACCAAATATATCTTCCATTTTGCCATCCTTTTTTGAAATACTGTCTGCACCTACATCAAATGAAGTAGCGCTAGTCAATTTCTTGTCCCTCTTCAATTTATTTTTCTCTTCTCGAGTGTCGTCTGTGTCGATACTATCACGCATTTTGTCTTTCCGTTTATCCTTCTTATTGCTATGACGACGGATTTTTTCTGAAATTTTATGCCTTATGTCTCTTTCATGTGTACCAGTATCATTTTCTATCTTATTTTCGCCGTCTGAAACTGAAGTTTTGTGTTTCTTTTGTTTCTTTTTATGTTTTTTCCGAATTTCAGATGAATTTCGATTACATGTGGAATCACTTTCCGAAGAGAAATCATGTAATGTAGTTTTGCTAAACATAGGTTTATATTCACTATCAGTTTCTAAACTGGATTTCAATTTACTGTCATCACTATCACTTTTTCCAAACAAATTCAATAATGAGTTCTTTTTTATTTTATCTTCACTCGTTTCTTTATTATGTGACGGATCATCTCTGGTTCTGTTTAAAGATCCTGAAATTGACATTAATTCCTTTTTACTTTCGTTCGTAAAATTAGGGCTCTTGCTAATACTTCGTTTAGAATTGTCATCATCCGAAGTATCAGACATTATGCGTGTTCTTGAATTCTTTCTAGACAATTTATTGCGTAAATCTTCTTCTATAGTGGGAACGTTAAAATATTCATTTAGTTTATTTCGATCATAGTCAGGGCTGGAGCCGTGCTTTTCCTGTTTTTTATTGTAAATCATAGAATTATCGTCATCAGTAGAGCTTTCCATTGACGCCTTTTGAACTTTCTTCCTATCGTGGTCAGAATCGCTGTCTTCGTCCCAACTTGATCTTTTCTTCTCTTCTCTTTTGGCTCTGCTTTGTTTTAATTGGCTAAACTTTGCTTTGATTTTTTCTTGACGTTTTTCTTCTTCTTGTTTTTGCATGTTTTTACAAGATCGTGCTTTGACTTTATCGTACATTGATATGTAAGTAGGTCCATCATCTATAATGTCAAAAATAGAATGTTTTTTAGGTTCATCCGAATCAGACGTATCACTGCTTTGCAAATGTTTACGATTCTTGCGTTTGGTGCTATCAATCTTTTCATCTCTACTTTTACGATCTGTAGATAAGCGTTTATCTCGAGCAGCATCCTTCTTTTTTTCGTCGTTTGTTTTACCCTTTTTATCATCCTTTAACTTATTCAGTAACTCAGCTTGCTGTAAAGCATCTTGTTGCATTTGTAACTCATGAATTTGTTGTAATTGTTGAATGCGTTTCTTTTCTTTCATTTCTTTTCTTAGAGCTTTCTGACGTTCATCCTCTTCACTAGACCTTAGCTCTAAAGTTGCCAAAAAATCGATATCATTTTGTAAGCTATCATTGTGTGAGTCGAGGTGTAGAGGTGATTTTCCATCATCTGTTGAAGGACTTTTCCTAGCAATTTTCTGTTTATCTAATAACATGGATGCGCAAAGCTTCGAATCCTTAGAGTCAGTCAACGAAGGATTCGTTACAGATGTATCATCAGGTGGTTTAACTTGATTCTTCTTGTCATCTTTAGTTTTACTTTCTATAAGTTTAGCGAAATGTCCCTTATTAAATTTTGCCGTTTTATGCCTTTCAATACTTCTCGAATCTTTAGATTCTTTTCGATCAATGCTCTTACTTTCATTCCTTATCTTTTTTGTGTCTTCGTTTAAGGAATCGATGCTATCTTGGGAAGACATTCTTCTTTTGTGTCCTATGTGTGAAGGTAAGCTAGAACATGAATTAAGACGTTCCTTTCTTTTAGATTCGATGTTTGGCGAATCAAGCGAATAATGTCTTTGTTTTTCAATATCTTTTGATTTTACAGAATGTTCTAAATTAATTTCATTTTTTATTTTAATTTGTTCAACAACATCTTTGTCTTCTTTGGTTTCCAATTTAATTTTCGGTTCTTGTTTTATAGACTGAAGGCACTTTAATGATGAATCTTTTTCTATTTCGGGTTTGGTAATTATTTCAAGATAATGTTTTATTTTTGGTTTAACGTCTTCCTTTATTTCATTTATTTCATTATCCTTTAACTTGGTAGAGTCGTGCGACGCTCTGGACGCGGAAGAGTCAGTAGAATCTTTCCGACACATATCTCTCGATGTCTCATCCCTGGAAGACTTTCTTGACTTCGAAGACTCACCATCTCTTTTAGTTTCACGTTTGGTGTCATTAGAATCTTTCTTTCGGTCATGCTTTGATTTTTCTTCTTTCTTTACTTTTGTGTCACCTTCCGTAGAGTCTTTCCTTTTATCTAATTTTTCTCTTCTATGATGGTCGTGTCGGCTTGATTTCTCATCATTATGTTTAATTTTATCAGAGTCTCGATCACATCGTTCTTTTTGGATTTTTTCGCTATCTTTCTTCTCAGATTTTTCACCATGTCCTTTATCACTGTTATGGTCTTCTTTGGATTTCTTATCTTTTTCTGAAACCTTTTCTTGTTTACTACTTTTTACTTTCTCTTTCTCATTTTCGTGTTTTTCTTTTTCTGCACGATCTTTTGTGGAACGACCTTTATCATTTTTTATTCGATCTTCACTAATTTTGTCGTTTTCAAGTGTCTTTTTATCCCCAAAAAAATTTGTGTTACCACTCGGCTCTGGTTCTAAACACTTTTTTTCGTATTCAATATTTTCCTTTTCAAGTTTCGTATTGTTTATGGCGTTAAACATTATGTTTTGATTAAATCTCTCTTTTCCATTCTTTTCGTTGTTTTTAATGAGTTCTTGGCTTACGTCCAGCATTTCCTTGTTTGCTTTAACTAAAGTAGTTGAGTGTAAATTATTTGGTGGGCTTTCAGTATCAATTATTTCTTTCTTTATGTGATTTGGTGTTAAAATTTCCTTTTCTTTTTCAGAATCATTTTTAGATTGTAAACCAATGTCTTCTAGTTTAATATTCATATTTAAGGTAGATTTAATTTCTGCGTCAATATGAGCAGGCAACTCAGACTTGATACCATAATCATCGTTAGACTTATTGCGCCTACAAACAAAAGATTCTGATTTAATCATCTCATGCATGTTTCCGATACGCTTCAAAAATGAATCTGGGGCGTCTCGAGTATTATTGTCTTCGTTGCGGTTGATAATAGTAATTTCAATGCGTTTATCTTCATTGTAAGGAAAAGTTTCTTTTCGGTCAGAAGCAGCTGGAACAGTCTTCTCCGCAGTCAATTCGTGACTCCTCCCTATAGACTGACGTCTTTCAGAAGTCAATGCTTTGCTTTTATCCCGAGCTCTGTAATCGAATTCGATCAAATCCGAACGGGGCGTAGGTCCAGCCTCATTATCAACGCTGGCATCCGGACACGATTTACCGGTCCCATAAAAGGAGTCGCGCCTTCTTCTCTCGCTGGGCGCTCTAGATTCAGATTCTGGTTCCGAATTCTCGATCTTCGGAGACTTTCTGTCGCTCGAATCGGGCTGCGATCGGTCGGTCGAGGGCGTCCTGGGCCGAACCCGCGATTCGAGTCTGAAGTCGATCTCCTCAAACTTTGCACATCTATCGAGAGTGGGAGCGGGCCGGTCCAGCCTGTTGAGGCGGGGGTCGGCAGAGCGCTCACTCGACTCGGGCTCTCCGTCGTGATGGGTAGAGGGCGGCACAGCGGGCGCGGGATGCGTGGGGAACGGGTAGCGCAGCACGCGGGGCGTGAGCGGCGCCACGCGCGCGCGCGGGCTACCCGCCGGGCTCGGCGCCCGGACGGCGCTCTCCAGCCGCTCCGAATCCTCGTCGAACACGGAGCGTTTGGCCAGCAGCGATCGCACCACCTCCGAGGGCTTCACCTCTTTGATGTCCACGTCGAGAAGGCGGTGTTTCGGGCGGTTCGGGTCGGATGGCGGCACGCGCGCGCCGCCGCTCCACCGTTCGTACTTCTCGTCGAGGCTGCGGATGCGCTCCTCCAGCGAGGGCGAGTGTGGGGCGGATCCGCCGCTGGAGGAAGAGACGGAGGGCGGGCGTGGCGGAGAGTCGGGCGCGGGTGCGGGTACGGGCGCAGGGCGCGGCGTTTGAGGCGCCTGACGAAGCAGCACGGCGAATTTGGGTAGTGGCAGGCTCATAGGCAGCGGCGGGCGCTCGCGCGGCGCGCGGCGCGGCTCGGCGGGCGGCGCGTCGGGCTCGTCCCGCAGCGGCGTGCCGGCGCGCGACCCCGATCCGTCGCGCCGCCGCCGGTGCCGCCGCCGCGTGCCGTGCCGCTCGCCGGGCCGCGAACCTGACCTCGACCGGCGGCCTGCCACGACGCAACCCACTACTGAACTACCACCGACGCTTCGATGACGTTCCTGATCAAAGTAGAAGAGATGACGTTCATGTAGATGACTGGTAAAGATTTTAGATCGGGAAACATTTATGATTGCGTTGCTATGACATAACTCTTAAGGTGCTATTCCGATCTCAGCTGCAGGCAGCACTTGCAGCCGCTGCAAGTAGACCGGTTGCAGTGCACGACTGGTTTATACGCATTTATTTGTATGCAATACATTCCGCACCCGGCCGCGGATGCCGGCAGCAAGAACAACTGCAGCCGGGTTCGAAATGTATTTCGGAATAGGTGATCGCAATAGCACCTTTACAATTAAAAGTATATTTTGACAATTATTACCTTCGAATGTTTGCGGTCCTCGGGACTAGAGTCGCGGCGATGACGTCTAGCACGATGAGGAGAAACGACGACAGATTGTAACCTATCCTCGAAGGGCACAGTGTCTTCTGGCTGAGGACTGGAGCCTAATTCTTCATATACCCTGTGAGTCATACAAATAGAATTAGATATATGTCCTACATTAGGCTTATCGCAAATCATTCGTACGGCATACACTGTACCTGTACCTCCGTTCCGCATTGTAGTCAGCCCCTTCGTAAGGATCGAGAGTAGGGTAGCGAGGCGTCCGGGAAGATGCTCTTGTATAACTGGATGCTCGCGACCGGGAACCACAGCTTTCGTATCTAAGCAAATTGAATATGGCAAGTTTGAAAAATTTACGGTTTTATATACTAATACGATCGTGGCAAGTCGTATTTTATTATATTTCAGAGAAAATGATCACAAAATTTATGCCGTCCATAACAATAAGCAAAGTATGTTAATCATTTTAATTATTAAAGAAAAATATTTATTTTTTCTTTCGATATCAAACACACAAGCCTGGCAAGGTTCATTCAATAGACTAGTGTAGTGTGTTACTACTGCTTTGATATAATTTTAGTGTTGCTTCAACTAGTATGGTCAAGGCAACCACAAAATTATTGCTACAAATGAATTTAACCCTTATAACCAGAAGGTTATCAGGGTTAAAATCATCCTCATTATAATAAATGTGTACCTGAGTTGGTCGTGCCTTGTAGTGGCCATGTATCGTGCAGCCACCGTCTCACTGGTTAGCCGATCGACGCCATTTAACGTTCCGGCACCGCCGTGCTTCTCAAGCTGTTCATAGAATGCCTCCTGCAGGACAAAAAGCCATTTTGAACAAAAAAAAATATTTCATACTAACTTTAGTTTTTGGAGAATCTCAAAGGAACCCAACATATTTTCGGGATAAAAAGTATCCTATGTCTGAATCCAGGCAATAAACTATATATGTGCCAAGTTTCACCTAAATCCGTTCAGCAGTTTTTCGTGATTGAGTAATAAATATACAAACATCACATTTATAATATTAGTAGGAATAGTAGTATTCACATAACCAAACGAACTGAGCTATTCCGCTTGACGGTAGGTGGTTACTGCAGCTCATGGGCACTTGCACTTGTGCTTGTGCTTTTGAAGAACGGTATTGAACTTTCAAAAGTCTTACGTTACTTAGCACATCAAGTGTTATGAATCAATAAAGGTTTTGAGTGTGGCTGATGCAACCAATTTAGTATCTAGCTGAACTTTCATTACTTCATCATCAATTCATTATAGTTTATGCATGCGTGATAAATACAGTCACTAAGAGTGGTAATTTCAGCAGTACTTATCACAAACATGATATTTGATATAATTGCTAATTAAAACTCATATTATATATGAGTTGGTGAAATAAACGCATAATTCACTTAATATACATATCTGTCAGGAGAAGGAAAAATCAAGTAAACAAAGTATTTTTTATGTAAAACATGCAATAAAAATATTTCTTATCTGAATAAAATTTATATAAGAAAAAAAAACTGTTTTTTTAGTTAAATTTTGTTCTAACTACAGATACTACACATAAAAATACATTAAATAATGTTTATTTTAATCATAGTTCTACTCGAAATTGTATCAACACAATCTATTACAAACATTTTAATACCAAAATGCCAGTAGAGTTTGAAAATGATAGTATTAATGGTTCTTGATAAATGATGATGATAATAATAGTGAACAGAGATAGAGCAAAACATAATACATACAAACAACCGAACCGACATTAGACAGTGAATACACTTTCAAAGTAGTAACCACTACGTCCGTACATGTCATTAAACATCCTCATTATAAAACCTATTATCAGACGAGCGGGCTTATGTCAGAGAAACAAAAACAAAAGAGCAAGTAAAAAAACAAAAGATGGAAGAAAAGGTCAGCGAGAGTGGGTGAACAAACGGGAGGCGGGAGGAAGGATGCCTGTGTGTAAATGTGTGAAGAATAATAATTTTCATAGAAGGAATACTAAAATAGCAACAATATACATGCGGTCCGTCCCACTTTCACCAATATTGTATTAGATTACATATTGCACTTTTCTTTCGTCGTTTCGAAAGTTCGAAGACAATGTCAGGCGTCAAACGCCAGAAATTTATTAAAAAATATGTAGTTAAAATACGTTTTAAGTTCACTAACTCAATGTTAACTCTCGATCTAGCCGAACAGTATTTTAGCATTCCTTCTATGTAAATGATTTTATGCTACACCTGCTCGGAAAGTCTTTATTATTATTTTAAAAATGAAGCAGAAAGGACCTTATTACTGTTATACTACTAAGCGGGCTGGAAAAGTGTATGGAAATTCATTGTTAACATGTTTTTTTTTTAATTTATTCCAAAAAGTGTTCAGTACCCTTAGGTCGAGTTTGAGCTCACGAAAACTATCATAGTTTTCGTAATTGTAAATTATGTTTCCATGTCCATTTTGGTGAAAAGTAACCAAATATACTTAAAATTTAAGAAAACGCAAATGATTTAAATGGTAGAATTTAAACACTGTTTATTTGTATTGAAACGAAAACAATAAAATTAGTACCCTTAGTACGAGTGCGAGCTCACGAAAACTATCATAGTTTTCGTAATTGTAAAACTCGTACTAAGGGTACAGTGGTTTTGCACACTTTGCAATCTATTTTTTTAACATTATTGATTTCTGAATTAATTTAGAAAAAAGAACAAAAAATAAAAGCGCGCTGATTATTTTAATTTTTTAATTTGTTTTCTTATCTACTCGAGACAGCGTATATTATTGATAATGAAGATTGATTAAGACCGCCAGAATTAAAAGATACTATCCGTGAAATTAAGAAACCAATGTCTCATGCAAAAGTTTAGTAACTTTTGCATGAGACATATTGGTTTCTTAATAAATAACAACTTTGATATAAATTTCAATTAAAGAATTTCTCTTTCATTTCCTCGCAGGTACAGTATAAAGCATAAAGAAAGTGCTACTCCTAACTTGGGTGTATTAAGTTAAGGCCAGAGGCGCAAACTCGTTGGTAATCGGTCACTTTCTCATCTCGGTGAACAATATACTATTTTCTATGATTTGTGTGTTCGTATCGAGCGCGGGGCGGGGCGTACCTGGCACTCGCGCGAGGCGTAGTCGACGCAGAGGCGCGGGTGGTCGGGCTCGGAAGGTGCGGCGTTGGCGCCGGTACTGGTGTTGGTGCTAGCGTTGGCGCTGGCAGCGCAGGCGGCGTTGGCTGCGGCGGCGGCGGCGGCCACTCGGCGCAGCTCGCGCACGGCGGCGCCGGCGGCGGCGGCCTGCTCGAAGTGGACGAGCGCCGCACCCGCCGCGCGATCCACGCACACCGACGTCGCCGCGCCGCACCGCGATATCGCGCCCAGCACCTGCGGCACCCGCGCACTCGATTCGTAAGCTCCCCTCTCACCGGACCTTCCTTCGACTACTACATATACGCGATACCTACACGAGGGTTTAACGCGGTCACTTTTTAGCTTCTTTAAAAAAGAAGGAGATTCTCCTCATTACGTTTGTATGTTTGTAAGCTTCACGATTTATATTTCAAGCTAATATTAGTTACTAATTCAAAAGTAATTTGTATTTAATTTGTAACGATATTCCGCCGAAACTGCCCATATCGTGATTGGAAATAGCGAGCGAAAATAGAAATCGAAAATGATGATATTTAAGGTGTAAAAGGAATAGTATTTTCTCGGCAACTTTGAATAATAAAATTGTAGTGTTTCACATCAAACTTAAGATGTTTTCTCGTGAAAACGTTTTTTCGCACCTAGGTGTAGGTGAATACAGAGTGACTTTCACTGCGAAACCTAAGATACGAGAAACGAAACGCGCTTAATAATGCCACACATCCAATAAAAAAACAATAAAATCCCAAGAAATGCATACCTGATGTAATGCCTCAATGATATGATAATGAATCGATTTTTGTTTACATGGTAAAAACAATATTCACCTAACCATCTCAACTATTTCTGGCATTTGCAAGATATCAACTGTTGACGCACAACGCCGATGTGTACCTGCCATGAAATTACCCAACGTGGCTGGGCGAAGCTTAGGATGATGTGAATAAAGAACAACATACCTGTTTCTCGGTGTGTTCGGTGAGGCCATCAACCCAAACGCATGTCGTGGCCACAGGCTTCCCGAAACCCAATTTAACCCGCGAGCCACCGACGTACTCGCCATCCATTGCCCGTATCGCTTCTACGACGCTCGATATAGAAGCGTATTGACAAAACGCGTAGCCGGCGCCACCTCCACTCCCCTTCTTGATGTCGATTTCTATTATTCGGCCAAAATGTTTGAATTTCTCTCTCAATTGCTGTTGTGTCACATCTTTCTCTAAGTTACCGATAAATAATGTTCTAGTCGCCTGAAACAAAAGCACAATATGTATCTTTAGAAACCAAATATACATCAGCTTGCTAATGAAAGGAAGAAAACGAGATTTATTCAACTTACTTTCGGATGGTATTCGTCGATATCAGTCTCATAGGGTTTGGCCGAATCGGCATCTTCATCGCAACTTTGGTGAGGTGCTACTGAGATCTTGCATCCAAAAAAAAGTTTATCTTGAGAGACCTCGAGCGCCTTTTCTACATCGGACGGCTTTTTGAAACGAACCACCGCATATCTATCGGCATTCTGACCGACCACCTTGACCCACACCACCTTCCCATGCTTTTTGTATTCGTGATAAAGACCATCTTTCAATGAGCTATCAGTCGATCGCGTTGGCAAATTTCGCACGCATATGGCTAGTGGTCTTCCACTCGCTGTCGATGACCACTGTTGACATAAAAAATATAACGTTACAAAATCAATGGGTTCGCAGTCATTTGATATATAAACTGAATATTTATTCAGTTACATGAGGTGCCATTTAAATCTGAACATAATCTATTCTCAGACGCACACACACACATACACACACACACACACACACACACAACACACCTCTTCATCCTGTGTCGCATGCGGGAAAGGAAATTATGTATTATAAAATAAGAATATGACTATTCCGTCCTTTCGGATACTTCCTATTCCTAAATGGACAAACGACAAGAACCATTTGTACAAAGTTGTAACAAAGATAAGCACCTTATCTTATCCAATGCAAAGCCGAGCGTGTCGCTATTACCTATGTGGTTCAATTCATATAATAGTTAGCTAAACTTAAATTAGGTACATGAAAATGAGGTTTGATACAATAGGGTATTTGACAAGTTTTAGCAAACAATCTCACGTTATTTACTAATGTTTATGGAGTCCATAAAAAGTGAATATTTTAAATTCTGTTGTGTAATTCAATAAAAAAAAGAACTGTATTAAAATTAAATTTTCAAGTTGCCGCAAAAACTTTTCTCTGGACATTGTGGCGTCTCCCTAGTGTGTGACGTCTCACGACTGTCATTAAAACGCCAAAACGGTACAATGTAATATCACTTTGGCCGGAAGTATACTAGCGTGTGACGTCATTTTAGTCTTGGCCAATCCTAGGCGTTCTGCGGTCACTTGAACATTGAGAAAAAAAACAGTTCTATTAAATGATTTTTTAGAAAAGTTATTAACTATTTATGTTTTCAGAATAGTAAATGCGCTGCTAATATTCATATTAAATACAGATGCCAACAATTGGTACATTATTTTCCATACTGTCAAATAGCCTATTCTCAAATGAAGACCATTTTCTTATTTGTCTTTCCTTTGTTATGAAAATCGGTTGGTGAGTTCCATTGCATATTATAATTACCACATATTACACTAGGTGGAGTAAAAACCCGAAATTGCGTCGAATGAAAGGTTTCGTAACATTATCTTTTCATCTATATTCACAAACTGTCGTATCAAAGAGAGGGTAAGGTATGTTAGAATTGGAGCGTCCATCAGAGGAAGTAACCTATACCTTTCAGAAGACCATGAAGACCAGAAAATAGGACTGCACTGCTACACCACAGTTTAGGCCAGTATTCTATCTGACGGGATTATGTGAAACTCCACCCCCCCCCCCTCTAGTGATTTAAAATGAAATGAAAAAATAGGACCTTTGTTTTTTCTAAATTTGGATGGTTTTTTTTTCAAGAAAACGATCTTTGAAAAATAAATGTTTATTAAGGTATATTATTGAAGTTATACTTCTTTAGGCGCGTTATGAAAAAATGATGAGAGTGAAATTTTAAGATGCGCGCGCATCACTGTAACACAAAATTTTAACAGCATGAAGTTGGTCGCTTTAGCGACCAACTTCATGCGTTAGTTTTGTGTTTACCGCACATTAAGAAAATCTACCAACAAAATAGAAATAGAATCTCTATTTAGTGGGTGCTAACGACTGCATTGTGAAGGCCTACCAAAAGTATTTATTAATCTGGAACAACGGAACCAAAGCGCGATTCAGGAGACTACAGCGCCATCTCTTGACCATTGGTGTAGTAGAACAAAAAACCACATCTTTATTTTTTGTAATAAAGTAACAATTATAGGTATTCATATTTATAATATTTATCCTAGTTTGTATATTCGGAATACGTGTTTGAGTTTCATACAAGTGCAAATCACATATGTTCTAATAAATTATATTCAGTAGCGATTTTAATTGAATATTTTGATTATTTATTTATTTTTTCAAATTAAAACTGAACTTTATTGACTGTGTCCTTTTCCAGACATTTTATTAAATTATTGTAATTAATTATTTGCATGCAATTAAAAACTAATTTTAAACGATGCCAAAGAAGGGTAACTTCTCACGCGCCTACATAAGTACACGCACCCATTTTTTTTATGTCAAATTTCACACTATGCTTTCAAAGGACATCAACGAAATCGGCCCTAGCATGCCTTGTGAAGTCCTTCACTGGTTTACGGTAAATAATTTAAAACTAAACTAGTAAAACAAAATGTGTTAAGTTTACTTTGGTAGGTAAGTGAGGCAGGTTAATACTAGTTTAAAAATAAATGACCAGCCTGTAGAGTTAGTGGATTCTACAAAGTTTCTGGGTATTACTTTAGACTCGTATCTGCAATGGGATCCTCATATTGATGCCTTATCAAGTAGACTGAGCTCTGCGGCTTTTGCTGTTAAAAAAATAAGACTCCTAACTGATGTGGAAACGGCAAGATTGGTTTACTTTGGTTACTTTCATAGCGTTATGTCATATGGCCTTTTGTTGTGGGACTCAGCTGCTAATATAGAAAGTATTTTCGTACTGCAAAAGAGAGCTGTTCGCGCCATATATAATTTAAAGTCAAGAGAATCTCTTAGAGAAAAATTTAAAGAAATTAATATTTTAACACTGGCATCGCAATACATTTATGAAAATATAATATATGTAAGAAAAAACTATGACGCATTTGCAAAAAAAAGTCAAACCCATAACTTTAACACGAGATTTAAAAACAACTTGCCGTTCCATGTTTCAGACTCCAAAAATCAAGAGGTTCATTTCTGGGATGTAGTATTACATTGTTTAACAAAGTTCCCCAAGATTTGATTGAGCTTCCACTAACCAAATTTAAATCTCAGATCAAGAATTCTCTTATGAATAAGGGCTATTATAAAGTTAATGATTATCTAAATGATCATAATGCATGGACATAGTGTTTCTTGTAATTTGTTATTTAATGGGTATGAGTCAGTTTTTGTAACAGTAATGTGGTACCTATATAATGCCGCTTCCTATATACTAAATATAAAATTTATTGTAACTATATATCTATATCCTAAATAATGTAATAGAAGGTGACTTCAGAAGTACCTCTGAAGTCATTTTTCAACTTGACGACTCTGTATATATCAATACAGGGAGAAAAAAGCAGCCCTTGCTGAGTTTCTTGCCGGTTCTTCTCAGTACAAGGTCTCCCGCCGTAGTTTTGCGAACCGATGGCGTAGCTTCTTGACCTTCACAAGTGCTTGTAACAGCCTAGACTGAATAAATGACTTTTCATTTCATTTTATTTCACTAGTATTTATATTATATTTATAAAAAGATTATTTCTGAAATTATGTAAAGATAGTTTATACTCCCATCCCATGTAATATCTGTTTAATTTACCTAATTACCGATAGTAAAATATAGAAACAGGTAAATGGCAATAAGTAAATAGTATCCTATATACTACTTTTATAGGTAGTAGGTATAGGTATCATAGGTGCCAACTGCCAACACTCATAAATCAAATTGAATATAAGCATTTATTATTTTTATTATTAATTTCATTTTATGTTCATATAATGCATATTAAATTTAAGTGCTTACATAGAGGTAAACACTAAATCTATTCAGAATATATAAAGTGTACAATACCTAACTTAATCTTTTACGATTAAGTATAATAATTATAACCTCAAAATCTAATACATTCTGTAGAAGGCCACAGTTCCTCAATTTGTCCTTATTCAACAAATGCCTAATTAGAGTTTATGAATGATTCCGAACACAACTAGCATTTTCTCATTGCTGTGCGTTCTAGGGCATTCAATGTATGGAGAACGAGCAATGTCCTTTACATTATTCAAGTGCGCACTATTAACTGTGTTCATACTTCAAACAAACCGCACGCTTAAAGGAATACTGGCCTATTAGTACTTAAGACATACAGAAAAAAAGTTGTCCTAAAGCCATCTATATCATTCTATTCACATAGCTTCATAAATATCGCTGTCATTAACACCTTACTTTAAAATTAGACACATACCTGGTAAACAAAAAAATATTGTACGTTATTCAACGTCGAACTAAGTACTAATAGGTCAGTATTCCTTTAAGCGTGCGAAACATAAACCGAATGGAGATTTCGAGGATTTTCCCTTAGAATTCAGTACTTTAAAAAACATGCTCCTGAGAAAGACATGTTTTTTCCTAGTCTAGAAAAAATACTGTAATGACTCCAACTACAAGACGTCAAGAAAAAATACTGTAATGACTCCAACGTATTATTGGATATAATACCATAATGTAATCATAATTTCTATTAAATACCTATCTTTTATAACGATCTAATGAATGCCTTTTTAAAATTATATGCGCACGGGTGCCTATTCGTGCGATCACGGTCAATAACTTGCTGACATGGTGTGATGCAGTACTAAGTAGCCGTTAGCGTAACCGACCACGCCCCGGCTCGTCGTGCAAATCAAACCAGCACACATTCGCTAATTCATGTAACTTTCATACAAATCTTTAGACGCCTTTCTCACCGGGTCGGTGCGGGCTTCTTTCGTTTTCGTTTCTGTACCGAATCTGAACAGATTTGCAGAATCGATACTGCGTTTTATAAGATAAAAGCTCAACAAAGATATATACCGGCATCATTGCTAAAAAAATTGTTATAGTGCTGGTCCGAATCCCGTTCCCCGATATAGGTCCCGATACAGGTCTCTGGTAACCTTACTCATTGTAAATATATATCCCGACAAAACATCTCGAACTTAAACCATAGACAACAAATCCTGTACAGTAGCAATTTTACAAATAATAACGTCTACTGCGCAAGTTTATTTGTCTATAATTTTACTCAAGATGTTCGTCGCTACTTATACGACACACAATACTCACAGTATCCGAACACGAAACGACGCTTTTTATTTTTCTGTTTTCGCATAAACGAACCACTAGTCACTAACAGGCTTCCAACACTTCATAATTTAAACCCATCGAGGTTCTAACTTTTTGTAGATTTAAAACCAACCAAATCTTTATACCTTATATATCTTTATACTATAATGTTAGTGACCATGAAAATTTAAAACAATATAACGATTAGTTAAAAGTTGTAACCACCTGGTGATGATGAGAGGGTGTTGAGGGTGCCCGATGGTTGGCGTGGTGAGCGAGCGCCGGCGGCGGCGCTTGCGGCGTGGAGGCGCGCGAGGTGTCACTGGGCTCCGGCGACGAGGACTCGGAGCGCGAGGAGCCCGACCCAGAGGGCCGTCTCCGCCGCCCGCTCTCCGTGCCACCGCCCGGCGTGCTCGGCGTACTCTCGCCGCCTGTCGCGCCGCCACCGCCGCCGCCGCCTCCTCGATCACCGGTCGCGTACCACCGGTGATGAGGAGTCGTCCTAAAATTAACGCTTTGGTTACAACGACCGTTACTTACGAAGAATGCATAACAAAGTAAACAATCTGTACATCATGTTTTCCTGGTATTATAACGATGCCCTAATGCTACACAGGCTACACTGTCCAGTAACAAGAGGCCCAAACACGAATTTTGACATCTCCGTACCGTAATCGCATCGCGACGTCAAAGTTTCTATGAAAATTAAGCAGCGCCTCAACCGGACGGACGTAAGAACAAACTAGCTCCTTGACGATACGATACGAAGTTAGTAACCAGTACTTAAACTGTATGCTTCCATTTTGCAACTTTCATGCTACTTTCTATCTGATAATGATGATGTACTTAAATAGAAATTATAAGTTTATCCCATATATGCCCACATCAATTTTTTTTGTTCTTTATTTACACCCTGATTCGAAAACGGAACAAAAAACGGTAAATTTAAAAAATAAAAAACCCAACTGTTTGATTATTACTCCTTCATGTGAAAGACTCATTTTGTAATTAAAAGTAAAAAATGTTTTATATTTTTATGAATTAAACGGGTTTTTTATTTGAGTGGCTATATTATTGCATTATTACATGATTATTATTTATCGAATGTGTATATTTTTTACTAACATTTGTACGTTGATGTTATACCTTCTTTATTCGTAAGAAGTGTTTCTAATTATATGGCCACCACTGTATATTAAGAAAAAGGTACTTATTTCAAATTGTGTTTTGTTACATTGTCTACGTTACACTATTTGTTTGGTTATGAGTCAGTGCAAGTCGTGCTTCATTTCAGTTGTCAAAAATGAACGCGTCTCCTCCAAAAAAGTAAGAAATTATTAAACCAAATCAGATGAAATTAACTATTTTTGTTTGTTCTAAACTAAAGTTGGATGTGTACAGAATATTTGTGTAATTATAATGAGTCAATTATTAAATAGGAATACCTAAAAATTAATAATTAAACAGCGTTTCGAAAATGATACACTGGAAAAATATACGGTATGAATTTTACTAAACATGCGTTTTGTATTTAAGTAAGAGCAACATTGACAACTAATGAAACAGTCGAAATTGTCAATGATTTGAACTTGAGTGATGAAGTATCAGTATATATATTGACTACCACGGCTATGTATTAATTTCAGATTTAGATTCTGGGCGTTGAGATAAATGTAAGATTTGAGAAGTTATTAGTAAGATCAGAACTTCTGGAATCTGTCCAACTTCTGACAGTGAGTTTGAAGATGATGATTTTCCGCTTTCAAGGTACCTTTCAAGCTACCTACCTAGCAAGCTTGAACAGACCGAACATCAAACCAAAAATGCCCTATTTGAGCCAACCACGATGGCCATAAAACCGTAAGTGGGTAAAACGAGAGTTTGCAATAATGGATAATGAGTGGATCACTTCCACCTTCAAGAACAGTGGGTGGTGACTGCATCAGAAGCTTCTGACCCAATATTTTTTTTCTATTCTGTAAACAATGCAATACTCGTCGCACTAAAAGTTCGCAATGAAGTTGTCACGTTGGTAAATCGACGTAGTATTGTCCGAACTTTACTTCAAAAGTACGGCATTGATAAGCGGCGGTTCTTTCAAAAGGGTTTTTAAAACTTTTTCTACCTTCAATCCCAAATTATAATACTCATCATATGATCGTTAGATACCAAGCCGACTCTGTTGTGTTGCTTGTGCGCCAAAACCTGACGGCAAGTGACCGTCTTAAAAGTGTCAAGTCCATACACATACATACACTTCAATCTTTTTATTGCATTAAATTCTTTAATTTTAAGTAACTTAATTATTACTATTTTTTGACATGATTTCTCATTTTAAAAATAAATAAATAGAACAAATGCCGTTGTTTATACGTATATTATTAAGCTAGCAGACCATGGTCGCGATGCGGACATCGCACGTACTGGGTATTTGGTTGCTAATTAGTTGCTATTTCGTTACACTATTCCCGATTTAGTTGCTCTTTACCTGTAAAAGATGCAAGCGATCTGCTAGATTAAGTCTTAACCTAGCAAACCAAAATACTGTATCTTCGGTTCTCGTAAAGATATCGAAGTTCTGCAAACGGCATATTTAGTTGCTAATTAGTTGCTGAAGAAGACCATTATTTGTATTATTCCCTCAGCATCCCCTAATTGCCACATCAACCCCAGCACAACCCCCGAAATACGATAAAGTTAAATAGAGGTCATCAGAGAATATAAACTACGGCGTATTTTGTTGCTAATTAGTTGCTGCAAAATAGCGTTGCTTATAATCTTCCAATATCAACCCTTAACTGCAGATCATCGCTGCTACCACCCCCAGAATAGGACGATATCGGAAAATTCTCGTAGGTGGAAAAAAGACGCGAGATATTTTGTTGCTAATTAGTTGCTCGCCAGAAACGTAGTTAAGAGTATACTACAAGCATCCCCTAACCTAGTATCAGTATAAATGTATGTTAAACGTGTGATATCTATATATATAATTAAATGGTAGGAAAGTCAAAACTGTACATTGAATATTTTTTTAAAAGAATACTTGGGGTGCTTCGATACCGAAGCCAAAAATATAGTTTTAGAATTTTTGTCTGTTTGTCTGTATGTATGTATGTCCGGGATAAACTCAAAAAGTACTGCATGGATTTACTTCAAATTTGGCGCGAATATTATTAAGAAGTCGGGTCAAAATATAGGCTGTATATTATCACGCTATCACCTACGGGGAACGAGCAGTGAACCTTTATTTCTAACTAACTCCACGCGTACGAAGTCGCGGGCGGTCGCTAGTTTATAATAAGTCCAAAATAGTTGGGATTACAATGCATTAACTTCTTATTTTCTATTGGTTTTTTTTCTAAAATATTGGAAGGATTGGGAAACAAACAAACCATGTACTATGTAGAAGATAGTTTACCTTTCAACGTTGGAAGGTGGTGTAGAATACGGCGCGTTGGAGTTGTTCCTCTGGTACCGGCTGTAAGCGGCTGGCGTATTCCCCCGGCGGCAATAGTCGGAGGCGCTGTCGTTAGTGCCGCGCCAGTTAGCCGGGGCAGCAGCTGTGGCCGCTAGTGGACAAGCGCTGCCCGTGCTCTCTTCGCCACCACTGTAAATTGAAAACCCAACTTTAAAAGATTTTCTTACTATCCTTAAAATCAATAAAAAAGGTCACCTCTAAAACAAACAAAATTGCGGGAGGCGAGGCTCCCGTCGCAGCGCTGTTCTATGAAATGGCATAAAACTGCACGCGTGAGTATCCCTAAAGTATCGATACTAACTCATATCGATACTTTAATTTTTTAAGTTCTATGTATGTATTATTATAGTATTAGGTGTATTTTGATATTTAATGATTAAAATTAAGTAAGATGAAAAACACATTCGGTAAAGATGTGAACAGTACAAGCAAGCTGTCTCGCGAATCTTCACTCATCGGTCTGCCAAAACAATTTCATGTATCAACATCCTCAGTAACTACTACCTCAACCGGCCCTCCAGGGCACTCCGCATCTTTTGTGGTACTACGACCACCAAGAAGTTCAGAAAACCATTTATGTACCATTCTGAACAAACGAGTCGATCCTCTTTAAAATTTTCTCTAAATTACTATGTTTTCTCTTTTTTAGTGTTTCGTCGTAGGAAGTTGTTGTTTTAAATTAAACACATGCGTATAATAACACGATCTCATAAGATCTTGCTCTGCCTGCTTGTAGGTAAAAAAAAATATTAAAGTGTATAGTTGTCGCCAGTAAGTACAGGGTAATTTTTGCGGTTTTGCGTAGCGTTTTGACTCCAACTGGTCCGGGGTACGGGTATAAAAGTTAAAATTGTGGGTAGACGAAGCTTCACACTTGTAGTACTCTTTTGGAAAAAAAACTATGTGGAAAAAATAACATGACACGCAGGAAATGTACATTTACATACACATTTTAAATTGTTATGAAAAAAATCAACCCTTATCAACAAGCAATGATGGTTCAGTGGTAGAAAGCTCGTTTGCCACGCGGACGGCCCGGGTCCAATTTCCAGCCTAGAAAGGATTTTCATTTTGTATCAATAATTACTGTCGGTAGCAAAATTCCGTGCACGCATTTATTGTGGGTAACATTTTCAGTTAAACGTCTACGACCCGAAAAAAAATTAAGGCGATGTAAAAAACTTTAAAAGTTCCTCTTACTTGTATTAAAACCATAGCAATTTTTTATATTTCGTTTTCTAATTTGGTTGTTGGTGTTTCGATAATTTTATTTAATGAGTTATAGAAGCAAGATTTGGTAAAACTACTACTCTCAGCCCAAAGCTGCTAAGTATATAAATTGTAAATAGGGAAAACAATAAATATAAGTGTCACGGGAACTGCTGCCGACAAACTGCATTGTAGTTTGGCAGAAATATAGATATTAAGTGTTTTTCTTTGTGGAAAAAAATAAAAAAAAAAAGAAAAAAAATACTGCCAAGGGAAAAAATGGAGCATTAAAAGAAAGATAAATGAGTGTAGACAATAAATAAGAGCGCGAAAGAAGTGTCGTATTATGCATCATTTTTTGGTCAGGCAAGCGAGTTAAAAGATTGAAAGGATTGAGGACTTTATTTAATTTTATATTTGGCTACATCTTTTGTGTATTACAGCTGCCACCGTTCGCTTGCGACTGACGCGGAGCGGAGCAAAAAATGGGTAGCTTCTTCAATCTACCTTAGTCAACCCATTTTCTGAACTTCTAATTACCAACTCCCAAGTTGTGTTTACACAGACAATAGTGGTATCGTCAGCGTAGGACAGTATATGGCCATTGTCAATATTTAGGTTTATTAAGTCATTCAAATATATAAGCAATAAAGTAGGGCTAAGGAGCCTGCGATGCGCCGAAGGAGACCCCCAGACTCGTCACTTTTATAATCTCCGACCTTTACCTTCTGTCTACGATCCCGCAAAATTTCAATGGGATGCAGTGTATTTATATTGCTTCAAGTTTGCATAATGGGATAGGATAAGAAACAATCAAATCAAAGGCCTTGTAGGAAGGCCAAAGCGGAAGATCTTCCTCCGAGCTGGGTGATGTTAGCTCGGGTAGGCTTGTTGAAAATATATCGATGTATCGATATATCGATATTTTTGCCGATATATTTTGATTCGATATATCGATACATCGATACAAAATAACCAATATCGAAATTCGTATCAAAAACGATATTTTTTTAATTATTAGCGGCATATCACGATCTAACTAAATTCGTATCTGGAAAAATCGTAACTGGATCTCGGATTAATGATATTCAACATATCGCACCTCCGGCTCCGGTGCGACACTGTCACTTATGCAAAAAAATCATTTTTTCAGGAGAAGCGTTTAAAACTTTAACATCCCAAAACATACAATATTTACAGTTATTTTTTTACTTTTTTTTTAGATTAATATCTAAGCTGTATAAGCTTTTCATCACGTAAAAATATTTAAATATTGTATGTTTTGGGATGTTAAAGTTTTAAACGCTCATCCTGAAATTTTTTTTTTGCATAAGTGACAGTGTCGCACCGGATGTGCGTTATCTATGATCTGTGCTGTGTTTAGTATTGTCTATTATTTGTAAATCTGTTTCTCTGGTGTATTGGTTGTGCTGATTTCCATTATATTATGTGGATGTGTGTGACTGTCTAGTCTTGTTTACGAAAGATGGCACCTGAGAGGCCCTGCAATCATTTTCATCATTCGAAAATAGGGTCTATTTTAGGGAGATAATTTTCGTTCCATTATTATTCCGCGTGTTTATTGAGTATTTCGTGAGATACTGTACTGTAGTGTAGCGGCAATTTGGTACTTTGATAATTCTTTCTTTAATTATAATTTGTATTGAACTATTATTACTGTGCTAGGCTGACCTTAATATATTTTTGGGAAAATTGGTCCGATGTGTCGATATATCGATGTTTTTTTCGCGATATATCGAAGCCGATATTGATATTTTTTAAAATATCGATGTATCGATATATCGATATTTTTTTCAACTTTCGACATCCCTAAGCTCGGGGGCCGCGGCCCGACTGATGTTGGTCGGGCATCGTATATATGAAGAGTTAGCCTCCGAATTTCATTTGCGCGATGTAGGCTTTCATACTAATATTGATCGCAGTGCAGGTAACGCCATCTCTTGAGGATGGTGAGTAATGATTTCCTACATCCGTTGTATATCTGTGGGGCATATAGATGTCGCCGCCACAGCCTTTTTAATATATAGGAAAACAGTCAAGCACTCTTCCTAGATCTAATTGTTTAGTTACGCATGAAGGCATGAAGTTAAAACTGCATCTGCTGGCGATATTCCATGCCTACAAACAAATTGCGTGTGTGAAAGTATATTAAATCTATCAATGTATTTATTAAGACGATTATTTAGTAGTTTTTCAATAATTTTGGAAATAGCAGAAAGTACTGAAATGGGTATATAATTACTGTGATCAATTTTGTCCCCACCCTTGTGCACAAGAATGATAAGTGAATTTTTAAGGACCGATGGCTAAACACCCTTTTGATCAAACAAAGATTTGCCAAATGACTTGTGACAGGAACAAACAATAATCTGAATAATTGAAGCCATTGGATATTTATATTATAACATCCACAGACACTGCAACTTTATAAGGTACAGGTTCGGCCTCACATGGAGTACTGCTCTCATCTTTGGGCGGGGGCACCCCAGTACCAGCTTCTCCCTTTGGATCGCATCCAGCGCCGAGCGGCTCGAAGCGTCGACGACCAGGACCTTTCCGATCAGCTTGATCCTTTGGCTTTGCGTAGGGATGTAGCTTCGCTCTGCATCTTCTATTGCATTTATCACGGGGAGTGTTCTGAGGAATTGTTCGGATTAATTACAGCTGCTGTATTTCGCCATCGTACATCGCGACAAAAATTTCATCCCCATCATCTTGATGCGTGGCTATCCACAATCGTGCGTTTTTGTCGAAAATTTTTACCACGTACGACAAAACTGTTTAATATATTGTCGCCAGCAGTGTTTCCGGACCAATACGACCCAAAAACCTCCGTACGTACTCCTTCCTTAAAGGCCGGCATCGCATTTGTGATACTCCTGGTGTTGCAAGTGTCCATGGGCGACGGATCACTTACCATCAGGTGAGCCGTCTGCTCGTATGCCCCTAACATAAAAAAAGGCACAATTTGTCTTAAAACTCAAAAGAATTCTTTTGTCTGTCAACCTCCTGCGGGTCGGCGTCTTAAAGACGAAAAATTATGTTAAAGAACAAATTATTTTAAAGAAGGCAATAAAGGCAATGTTTTGATTTGTTAACTTTTTTTAGAAAATTTCGCCAGGGGTCTACGGTTTTTTGCCTTACCAAATGGCGCAACTGTTGAGTAAGCTCCTGAAGTGTAGCTGTCAAAGGCGACTTTGTAAGATCAGCGCCGAAACCAAGTTTTCAATCTTGAATCTCAAAGTTGAGTACTGAATATGATGATTGATAGTTATTTATAATTAATAAATGAGGAGCTGGCGAACAAAACGGTATAATTACGCATCTGTACCCTTAGCACGAACCAATATGTAATTCGAATAGTTTGCGAGTGCTAAATGTCAATGTCAATTTTTGTATGGAAATTTGAACAACAGCGCCACAAAGTACGTACGAAAACTAAAAATCAGTACACATTTGACAATGACATTCGTACTCGCAAACGTTACGAATTCGATATTGGTTCGTGCTAAGGGTACTGGTCAAAATACCTTTTTTTTTTACAGTCCGGAGGTTTTGGGCCCGCTGAATTTGAATCTCAACTCATTTCAATCAAAATCGCCTAAAAGAGTGTTAAAATTACTAAATTAAAAACCACGCCAAATTCTCACTGCAGGTATGTTATTCAGTTTTTTACTGTTAGTGTAAAATTTAATTTTATACCGCTTTGTTCGCATAGAAATAAAGGAAGGATATAGTTAATATTTGACGACCTCCGCGGCAGAGTGGTTTGTACGGCGGGTCTCAAGGTGTCGCCTACTCGAGAGGTCCTGGGTTCAAATCTCGGTGGGGGCAGATGTTTGTATGATGAATACGAGCATTTGTACTCCAGTCATGGATGTTTAATATGTATTTCTATATAAATATACTTATATATGTACAGTAATATTCTATCCGTTATCCTAGCATCCCATAAAACAAGCCTACAGTGCTTAGTGCGGGCTAGGCTAATTGGTGTGAGTTTTAAGAAATATTTATTTATTTATCTACTCTGATACTATAATACAAAGATTCTAAAACTGAAAACAAAATGCTTATGACAAACATTACGTACAGGCCAAACTAATAAAAAAAAAGTTTAATTACGATACAGGTCTTGTAAGGACACCTGTAACATCATATAACTTTTTAATCATAACGATACACCTATACAACCTCCAGCTGGACCAAGGAGGTTGAACCTCTACTTTAAAAAGGTTTCAATGAACGAGTCCGCGACGACGCAACACGCATGCGCCTTGGCGCCAACATTTGACATTTAAAAAATCTTTTCAATATTTAAACATAGTTTGGTTTTGTTTGTAAAAAAAAAAGTTTTTGTGTAAAAACATGTCTGAAAGCTTGGATAGCGGTGATAGTATCCCACCAGACATTCTGGAAGCTGCGTCAAACATGACCATGAACCTGTTGCCGGCGAAATCTAGGAGCAACTATAATAAATGTTACCACGAATTCATGGAATGGAAAATGAATAAAAATGCTACATCATTTTCTGAAAATGTGTTGTTAGCGTACTTTCAAGAGTTATCTGAAAAATTTAGTGTCAAGTATATGGGTTAAATACTCCATGATTAAAAGTACACTCAATATTTACAACGAAGTTGACATAACTAAATATAGCAGGTTGATTGCATTTTTGAAACGAAACTCACAAGGATATAAAGGGAAAAAATCCAAGACTTTTACAACAGAGCAGATAAATAAGTTCTTAAATGAAGCCCCAGACACATTATATCTCTTCACAAAGGTATTTTAGTTGTTTATCAGTTAACTCAAGAGTTATAAAACATACAATTCAAAGATGTTGAAGTCTTCGAAACTACACTATTGATCAAAATAAGTAAAACGAAAACCAAGACGGACCGCTCTTTTACCGTTACTGGGAAATATTATGAACAATGCAAAAAATACATAGAGCTACGACCAACTGAGTGCAGCAATCCCAGTTTTTTTCTAAACTATATTGCCGGAAAATGCACGACGCAGAGAGTTGGCATTAACAAATTTGGAGCTTTAGGCAAAGGCCAGCTATCTTCAACTTACCGACCCCGAATTGTACACAGGACACTGCTTTCGCCAAACATCTGCGACCTTGCTAGTTGACGCTGGTGGAGATATAACGGCACTGAAGCGACACGGTGGCTGGAAGTCAACGACAGTTGCAGAAGGCTATATAGATGATTCAATGACTAACAAGATCGCTGTATCCAATTCAATACTTAACAGTATTGAAAATAACAGAAATGAGGTCAACATTAACATACCCTCTCTGAGTACCTCCAATAACGCTTCCTGTCCGGTTCAAATTCAGTTTCATAATTGTAATATTCAGAACATCAATAATTATTACAAGTAAAAATAAATTTGTTGTTATATTCAGCGTTTTATTTTCAATATTGTTTTACGTATTATAGTATGAGAGTAGATAAAGAAGTGTATGACACTGTACATACTTGGTCTTATAACACTCGTGTGATACTATAAAAAAACTCGCCTACGGCTCGTTTTTTTAAAACGCACTCGTTATATGAAACTCTTATTATGCAAAAGTATCATAAACTTCTATTATTTTCTTATAAGAAAACGCTTAATGCATTACTTAAATTAGGTATAGGTACTGTGTTCTCGCAAATGTGTTGAAATATGTTGTATCATTGTATGAAATTCGTGCGGAATTGGTATTTACAAACTCGTGACTGTGGTCTACTCGTTTGTAATAAATTTGAGAGTGACGACGGAACTTTGGTGCTGTCATAATAGTGTGCGAAGTAATTGCGAATAAATAAATACTCAGTCTAAAGTTTGCGTGTTGTGATTGTGTAACTGTAAATAATAGTGCCTCTGAGAATCTGTGTACGTGTGGGCGAGTCGATAAGAGTCTTTTTTCTTGAATTATTGATAAAATAAAATCAGCTGATTCTTACAATTTTTCTTTCGTGAGGGGGTAATTTTGAATAAACTGATTGAAGTTACTAGTCGCGGGATTCTTTTAAGTGTCGAATGTGATAAACATTTTATCCAATTTTACTTCAATAATAAATGCACAAATCTTTTGATAAACATTGTATTAAGCATATAATCAATTTAAAATTTGCGACATCTAGTGGAGAGAGGAGTAAATACCGTGCCGATACACGACATCTCGCGTCGGAATTGGGAAGCGGATCTACGCTAAAAAGCTAGGTTCGACATCTGCAAGAACCATCGTGCTTGTACCGTGTTGATACTCGACATCTCGCGGCGGAATCGGGAAACGGATCGAAAATCACGATTTGACATCTACAAGAACCATCATGCTTCACTGCGCTGCGTGTGGGAGGTTTCTCTCGTCGGGTGGTGCGGCTGCTTGCACGACCTGCCCGAATAAATATCACCGAGCTTGTCTGGCGATGTCGGAGAAGTCACAAATACGCAAGGACTGGGTTTGCCCTGATTGCACACAGAGCGTTAAAAGAGGCGATAACACGCATACGCCTGTTAAAGGCCTATGTAGTCCGCCATCTGCCGTGACGTCGTCCCCTGCAGCGGTGGTCACGAGTGAGCCCTCTGTTGGTGATGGTGACTCTGCTGTTGCCGGCGCCGGTGTGGCTTTTGTAACAGAAAGTGACGATGAATTTCGGCGTTTCTTTATGGAGGCTGTGACGGAGATGCGGGAGTTCCGCCGGGAGATGGCGTTGCTGCGTGATTCCTGGGAAGCTTTTGTGACGAGACTGGATAAAATGGACCAAAGATTCGATGCGGCGGAACGTAAAATCGAGTCAGTGAATGAGAGGCTGGAAGCCCTTGAGCGCCGTGAGCAGGCGGGCGCTCCTGAGTCTGTGCAACAGATCCAGCAACAGTTGGAACATACTGTATCACAGTTGAAGTCGGAGTTGGCGGAGCGTGACCGCGAGGCTCTAATGGCCGATTTGGACATCGGCCAGGTCGCTGAAGAGAAGGGGGAAAATGTATCTCATACAGTCATCTCGCTTGCCGCGCGCCTGTCTGTTAAATTGGAGGACCGGGATATAGTGTTCGCCGAACGCGTGGGCGCTCCCACTGTCGAGTCGGGTCGTGCGCGCCGCATCGTCGTGCGACTGGCGCGCCGTGGCCTGCGCGATGAGCTTCTGACGGCCGCGCGGGTGCGCCGCACCGTCACTGATGCGGGTGGTCGGCGTATCTACGTCAATGAGCGGCTCACTAGACATAACCGTCAGCTGTTCCACCGGGTCCGTGAGGAGTGTCGCAGGCTGGGCTGGAAGTATTCCTGGACGAAACAGGGCCGCGTCTTCGCTCGCCGGGTGCAGGGGTCACCCGTCTTCCACTTCCGTTCCGAGGTTGACTTGGAGCGTGCATTCGGGCCTCTGACCTCGGCCCCACCGCCATTATTCGTCCCGCCGGGCCCTAACTCGCCGGCCTCAAATCCGCCGAGCCCCAACCCATCGGGCTCTAGCCCGCCGGGCCCAGTAGCACCGGGTCCCGCTCCGCTGCAGTCGTGCTCCAACCCGCCGGGTCCATACCGGCCTGACCCCGCTCCTCTGCAGTCGGCGTCGGCCACACCATTGTGACTCGTAGTAACCTGTTACATAGTATTTATTAGCTTTTATTGCTTTACAGTTTGTCTTCAGTTCCTTGAAGTATTACCTTTACTTTCAATTTTATTCTTATTTATTTTAAATTTATTTTTCAACCATTACCGCTTTGTTGAAGTTTTTTCAGCTTTCAGTCATTATTTCTATATTTTTTCGGATAGATTTTATATACTTCTGTGTTTAAGGGTAAATGAAAAACTGCTATTGCTTTCTTTTACTAATTTAATAATAAGAATTATATATGTTTCAAGCATTTTATATATTACATTCAATATTATTAAGTCTCTTTGCTCATGTATACATAATTCAAATAATTCAGTTACACATCAATTATTCCTATGTCAATATACATTTGTTGTACAAAGGGGTCAAATTAGGGTATTGTTTAATTCCAAAGAAAACACATTTATTTTATCTATGGGCACATGTGTACTGTTTTTCTATTATTTAAATGTAAATGGCCATTGCTAGGAATTTGCGAGTTGGTCTTTTTAATGCAGGATCCCTTAGTACAAAACATGAAGAATTCATAGTGGCAATGGAGGCTATGCAACCTGATATCATGGCTATCAACGAGACATGGCTGCGGTATGGTGAGGAGGATAATGCACCTAGACTTAAAAGTTTTCGGCTATGGCACACACCTCGGCCGGATTGCGTGCGGGGTGGGCGTGGTGGTGGAGTAGGTTTTTATTTACGAAAGGGTATCAATGTGCGCACCTGCCCTTACCCTGTAAAGCAGTCGGTTGAACAGATGTGGCTGAAAGTTCGCATTCACAACCTCTCTATAATCATAGGTACTGCCTATCGACCCCCATGGTTGGACATAGGTTTGTTCCTTGATGCAATCACTGATTCTATTACTTCTTTTGCTGGGCATGATGGGTTGGTACTGTTGGGAGATTTCAACATCAACCTTTTTGATAACAATAGTAATAAGGCAAAGATGTTGATACAGTTTCTCAATAGTGTGAACCTTGATCAGGTAGTAACTGAGGCAACTCACTTTACCGATCACAGTGAAACATTAATAGACATAATTTGTAGTGATATTAAGACAACCAAAGTAACAGTGAGACAAATTCCAGACCTTGGTAGGCATGCAATGTTGACTGCCGAATTTAAGATTAAAAAAGAAAAACCTTGTCCTAAATGGGTGCAGTATAGGCCTCTGAAGGACATAATCATAGAGCAACTACAGATGGATTTGTCCTCTATTGACTGGAGCTACTTTGAAGGAGATGTGAATAGTCTAGTTGATAGTTTCACAGCTTGTTTGTTAAATCTGTTTGATCTCCACGCCCCAGTCAACTCGCGTAAATTTAAACACCCTCCTCATCCTTGGATCACGGGTACAATAAAGTCTATGATGCGCATTAGGGATAATTACCATAACAACTTCAAAATGAATAAAACAGAGTCGCTTCATGCTTGCTACCTTACAATGAAGCGACTAGTGGTTGTGGCCATAGAAAATGAAAAAAAATGTTACTATGACTGCTACATTAATAGTAATTTGAGTAATTCTAAGAAATTATGGAATAATTTAAAAAGCACTGAGCTACCAAACACAAGGGACAGTAATGGTCTTCCTCAGTGGGTTGATAACCCAGATACTTTGAATGCATTCTTCCTAGATGCACCGGGAGACAACAGTATCCGCTTAAGTCAGCTCACTTTTTTGGAACATCACAGACATAGCTCTACCACTTTCTCATTGCAACCTGTTAATGAGGGCACAATTGCTGCAATTATAAGAAAACTCAAATCTAATGCTTTGGGTTCCGATGGTATTTCTCTTGAGATGTTGCAACTGACCATGCCATTTACTTTGCATGCCATAGCTCAGATTGTAAACAAATCTATCTCAGAGGGTATCTTTCCTGAGGCCTGGAAGGTTGCCATAATTAAGCCTCTGCCTAAGACTAGTTTGCCCTCCTCTTTGCATGACCTGCGTCCAATCAGTGTATTGCCATGTGCCTCCAAGATTTTGGAACGAGTGGTTTGTGACCAGTTCACAAAATACCTTGAGGACAACAGTATTCTCCCAGTTTCACAGTCTGGATTCCGTAAGGGACATAGCACGGCAACTGCACTGATGGATGTAATTGATGATCTTCTGACTGCTAAGGATCAGGGTTATGTTAGCGTTCTGGTTTTGTTGGACTTCTCCCGTGCCTTCGAAACATTAAATGCTTCACTTCTTCTGTCCAAGCTGTCTTATTATGGTGCTGATTCTAACACTGTTCGCTGGTTTAACAGTTATTTATCGGACAGGCATCAGTACGTGGAACTTCTGAGCCCCAGTGGAGTAAGGACACGGTCTGCTCTCCTCCCAGTCCAGCGAGGAGTTCCGCAGGGATCTATCCTTGGTCCAACTCTCTACATACTGTATAGTGCAGATATAGTAAAAAATATCAAACACTGCAAATACCATCTTTATGCTGATGATATACAGCTATATCTGTCTTTTCCACATCATGAATGGGCTAGTGCTGTATCTAAAATAAATGACGACTTGGCAGAGATAAGTACTTGGTGTAGGTTAAACTGTCTTGTTCTTAACCCAAAGAAGACAAAGTACATGTTGATAGGTTCCAAAAATAAAATTAAGAAGCTTGATAACATACAGTTAAATATCACACTAAATGGAGAACCTATACAACAGATTCATGAAGCCAAGAGTTTGGGACTCACTCTCGATTGCCACCTGAATTTTGAGAGCCATATAGCGAAGTGTGTTAGATCTTGTTTTTATAGACTCAAATTAATATATAAGATTAGGCCTTACCTGTGTGAAAAGTTGCGAGTCAGATTATGTGACACATTGGTTTTGTCTAGGCTCAATTATTGTGACACTGTTTATGGCCCCTGTTTAATGTCTAAGACTTCAAAACTTATACAGCGGGTGCAGAATGCTTGTGCGCGATTTTGTTTTCATGTCCCTCCACGTTCACATGTGACCCCTGTCCTGATAAATTCTAAAATTCTTAAAATGGAAGCACGTAGGAAACTTCACCTTTCAGTGTTACTCTTTGGAATTATCAAAACCAAATGCCCTAAATACCTATATGAGAAATTGATTTGGGCTAGAGATGTTAACAGGTATCCCAACAGATCATGCTCGTACGTTTTCGTGACACCAAAGCATCGTACTGCTGCATTCCGCGGATCCTTTAGGTTTGCAGCTTCACAGTGTTGGAACGTTCTCCTTCCTCCAGTGCGCGATCTAAAACATATTAACACTTTTAGAAAACATCTTAAAAAGCATCTATTAAATGAACAATCAATTATAGCGTAACTTCTAAGTAATATGTACCTTGATTTCTTTTGCGGAATAAAGACGGAGAGGAGCTGCTTCACAGCATTGATGCAAATTGTCCGTAGCATGATTTGGCCTTATACTTTTTGACACTAGTATGTCCTGTTTCTGAATAACAGTACATAACTTATGCTTATTGCTATATGCTTATGCTATCATGTATATTTTGAATTTAAATGATTTTTTAGGCTGAAATGAATTGCTTCGCTTTGTTTTGCATTGCTTTGCTTGCTGCTAAAATGTTGTTTTTGATTGATTTTTTATTTTAATTTTTGTTACTTGAAAGCAAAGGATGATAAGTCCAAACATCCTTTCAAGTAATAAAATTTATTTTTTTACATGTCGTGTTTTTTTGTGTCACTAAACAGGCCCTGCCAGAATAACAGCGCTGGTGCGACACAATGTCGCATCAGCTAATGCTGAGGCAGGGTCCTGGTTAGCCCTTAGGTTTTTTTATTTTTTTATTTGTATCTGTAATGTGTAATATCTGGGTTAATAAAATTATATTCTATTCTATTCTATTCTATTCTAATAACCAACTTACCACACTAATATCATAAATAACTATTACAATAGGTCTTTACCTATGAAATTGCCGTTATGCCGTACTAGCAAATGGTAAAAAACGGAACCCTTATAGATTCGTCATGTCTGTCTGTCTGTCCGTCTGTATATCACAGTTACTGTTTTCCAAAACTATAAGAACTATACTGTTGAAACTTGGTGAGTAGATGTATTCTGTGAACCGCATTAGGATTTACACACAAAAATAGAAAAAAAAACAATAAATGTTGGGGGTTCCCCATACTTAGAACTAAAACTCAAACATTTTTTTTCATCTAACCCATAGATGTAGGTTATGTATGGATAGGTCTTCAAACATGATATAAAGGTTACTAATATCATTTTTTCTAAACTGAATACTTTGCGCGAGACACTTCCAAAGTGGTCAAATGTGTGCCCCACCCCTCTGTAATTGGACGAGATATAGTAAGTAGTTTTTATTTAATAATTAATTAATTTAAAAAAAACTATTATTAAAACATCGATCAAAGTTACAACGAACTACAAGTACTTTTATATTATGTTACCTGCTGCTACGGAACTCTTCATGGGCGAGTCCGACTTGCACTTGGTTGTTATTTTTCTTCTTTCGCTAAGATTTCCAAGTTCAAATTATTTTCATTATTAAAATATGGAATTCTTTTTTGAAAATCAGTCATTAGTTTAATGGTTAGGTTAGGTTAGGTTAGGCATGGTGCAGGTATTGACCGGGCACGGATGCTTCGGTTACTACCTGCAACGTGTCGCCGGTCGGGAGGAAACGCCGCAGTCTCATCACTGCTACTGTAATATTATCTATACAGTAGCGGTGGGCGTTTAAACGAAAAGCGCTTAAATAAGCGCGCTTAAAATATTAAGCTTGTAAGCACGCTTTTAAGTATAAGCGTTATAAGCTTTTCACTTAAAAAGTGTGAGTAAGCTTTTCACTTAAAAAAGTGCAAGTATATTTTTTACTTAAAAAGTGCAAATCCCGCCATCTATGTCTTTGCCAGGAAACTACATACTTCGATCCTTTTAGTCCACTACAGTATCGAAAAATGGGTACGCGGAATTCCTTGGAACTAAATATTTCACAATATCACAGCCATAGAACGCGCGACTACAGCGCCGTGTCGGCGTGCCATCTTTCGTGAGCCGGTTAATACAGCATGCGAATTATTATAATGCGACGTAAAAAAATGCACTTTCTTAAAATTTGGTCGGATAACCAACGCTTTTTTCGTTAAAAGCGTTTAATTAAACGAAGTCGAAAAGCAGTACGCTTGTCACTGTGACGGGATAAGAGCGCGTGGGTGTTGTACGGTGTGTTTGCATGCTTGCTTGTGTTAATGCGTTTCGTGTATTGGTTAATGTGCATATAAAATAGTTAAAAATATGTATATAAAATCAATGAACTTTTAAGTACGCCTGGATCACGAGTATATTAACTCCAGACAGTCCTAAGCTTGTAAAGTACGAAGGAAAGTTCATTGACTAATATAAAAATGTTTATTATAAAATCTAAATTCAATTGAAAATCTTTCGTTTTTAATGCCAATCAATTCATTAGGTTTAAAAAAACTTATTAATAAAAATTTCATTAATAAGAAGAAAAAACGCAATAAAACACTTTAACACATTAAAAACGACAATAAACTTTTCACGCTTTTTTAAACGATATACCTAAACGAAAACACAACACAACGTCGTGCTTTTTACGCATGCTTTTAAACGTTTAAGCCAATAAGCGTTTAAACGAAAAAGCTTTTTTTCAAGCGCGCTTATTTTAAAAAGTACAACGTTTAAACGCTTTTAAGAAATAAGCCGTTTTTTCCATCTCTACTATACAATATTCTATCTTCATACAAACGGTCGGAAAGCGAGTCATACCTACGTACATACGCCACTGGAGTTCGCACGACTCTCGGTGGGCACCCAGACGCGAATGCGCCGCAGCGACGATCGAACGGTGTGAATTATTTTTTATGCAGTTAGCCGTGCTTAAACGTGCGATTTGTATTCTAAATATTTGATTGAATTAAGTAGAGACCTACATAATTTAATATGGCAAAGAACAATAGACGATGTTGTGCTGTTTTTGGTCGCTTGAACTCTTCAATAACGCAACCAGAGACATATTTTTTTTAATCACCTGAAATATTGGAAAGGTAAGACTATAGAATATTTTTGAAGTTATACTTCTTTAGGCGCGTTATGAAAAAATGATGAGAGTGAAATTTTAAGATGCGCGCGCATCACTGTAACACAAAAATTAACAGCATGAAGTTGGTCGCTTTGGCGACCAACTTCATGCGTTACTTTTGTGTTTACCGCACATTAAGAAAATAGAAATAGAATCTCTATTTAGTGGGTGCTAACGACTGCATTGTGAAGGCCTATCAAAAGTATTTATTAATCTGGAACAACGGAACCAAAGCGCGATTCAGGAGACTACAGCGCCATCTCTTGACCATTGGTGTAGTAGAACCAAAAACCACATTTTTATTTTTTGTAATAAAGTAACAGTTATAGGTATTCATATTTATAATATTTATCCACATGTTTCTAGTTTGTATATTCGGAATACGTGTTTGAGTTTCATACAAGTGCAAATCACATATGTTCTAATAAATTATATTCAGTAGCGATTTTAATTGAATATTTTGATTATTTATTTATTTTTTCAAATTAAAACTGAACTTTATTGACTGTGTCCTTTTCCAGACTTTTTATTAATTTATTGTAATTAATTATTTGCATGCAATTAAAAACTAATTTTAAACGATGCCAAAGAAGGATAACTTCTCACGCGCCTACATAAGTACACGCACCCATTTTTTTTTATATACCTATCTACTAGTACGTAATTTGTTTTTAATATTTAGGTATTTCGATTTTTCCATCGGGCAAAATATCTGGAATAATATATAAAAAAGTGGATAGGGTGAAAAAAGAGACAAACGAGTGATCTACCTACGCTTGCGTTAAAAACAAAACTACATAATAGGTAGGTAGTTTCCTCTAGGCTATCTACTTACTTAACTACATACATTATTGAATAACTAAACTACATACATTATTGAATTAAATGAAATATCATGATGAAATAATTTACGAGAGTAACAAATATATTACCTATATATCTTTTTGGTGTATACTGGCAGGTTATTGGGTAATTTGGAAAAGAGACGGATTGTTGACAGGAATTGATAGCTGGAAAATTATAAAATAGGGAGATTTGTGCAGAGTTAAAAATCAGAATTTTGTTTGTTGATAATAATAATGTAATTTCCTGAAAATAAAAGTATTTCAATGACAATAATTAGTTTACATGAAACGATCCCTACAGTACCTACCTAGTAAGATTTACCTACATTGTAGGTAATGACATTTTGAAACATGGTAATTACTTTTAGTTGTTAGTCCTTAAATGAATAAAATACGTATTTATTACTTTTAATGCTATTAATTATTTGAATATAACACTTAATGAAGTTAGCAGTCTTACTTCAACAGAAATTGCAGATGTATGGGGAATCATTGCTTTTATATTCAATTGAAAAAATATTGCAAAGCATATTATTAAATAATAATGAGATCAGTGATTGATATTCTAATAAAAAATATTTGATATCTCCATGAAAAAAAATCTAACGTCATTAAATAAATGTAGTATAATAAGAATATGATAATATAATAAGTGTAAGTTAGCCTGTTTACTTCTTTGGTTTCTCTGTTTTATAAGATTAAAAATAATTTATTTACACAAGATCTCTTCTTCCCTCTTTGCAGCAGAAACTACTTTGGTTCAACTTAATTGTGTTTCTTATTTGTTTAGCTACATTTTTCTTTCTGAGTAACTTTTTCTTTGGCAGTTTTTTCGACTTTAACATCTTTGATATGTAAAAGAAATAAACCACAATAAACTATATTAATTTTTTATTCCAAAAAAAAATATTAGGGTCATTACCGTATTGGGACGGTGAAACCACGGTGATGGGTGACTATAAAACACGGTAAACATTGGTAATTACGCACATGGTAATGACGGTGAGGCAGTTTTTCCTACTTATTGAAATGAAATGCTACCCACGAACATCCTGTGATTTAAAGATGACACATCCTGTAATACTTTTTAATATTACCCAACTTAATATGGTTTCGTAGGTACTTCTCAAGCTAGAAAATCCACGGAGGTGATGCGTTTTCGTGACAAAAACAAAAAAATCAATTAATTTGCCGTAATACGTGATGTGGGTGTTAAGTGGTGTAATAAGGGGGCATACGGGGTCCAAGGGAGATAGGTTCGTTTTGACTACGACACGTGTCAACACGGTAATGGTGTTTTTTTCATTGAAACACAATCTAAATGTGTTTTAAAGCTACATGTCTTAACTAAAATATAATTGATTGATGTTATTATGACCATTAGATAATGCAGTTGCAAGATTTTAAAATAAATCAAGTATTAAGGTAACGAATTATTTAATACTCTGATTTTGATGTTACATTTTGGGTTTTGGGACAACCACGGTAATCACTAATCGACACTGAAATGATCCTAAGGACAGATTAATTGAAATAGACCAACTATGTTTAAAGCAACAGCAAGCGAAAGACCGTCTTTTACTAAATATACCATAAAAGAGTCAAAAAACTTTAAATTGTACAACTGAAGTGAAACTTCTTTAGCTCCATCTGTATTTGTATTAATATATAATTACATGTATGTACATATACATATTTCATTTACTAGCTATAAGAGAAAGAGAGAAAGAAAATGTGCGAGCGTACTGCTTTCTCTTGCTTATATCCCCCACTCAACTCCCGTTTGCCTCGCCCGAACACACTTTTCGTAAAGCGTAACGTATTCGCCAGCTTATCCCCCAAGTCAAGCAGGCGTAAAGAAATTTCACTTCAAAAAAAATTATAGAAAAACGGGCGTTAACTTATTTCCTTTGATTATTTAAGTTTATTTCATGAAAAACGACAGTTTCATAGGTTAAGACCTAATAGCAACTTAGGTAGTAAAAGATATTTATTATGCTTACTATTTTCAAGAGCTCTTGTCGGTAGAAAGAGTTGAAGTAAATTACTAGAACTTATTATTAATTAAAACAAAGTCGAATCAAAAGTATTACTTTTCAAAAAATTCATTTCGCCAACGTCCGCTGCGTAATAGTACAGTCAATCTGTCGAAAAAAATATCGTTTCAGTGAAAAAAAAACCTAAAGGGTAAGTCTTGTTTTTTCTGTTGCCAAATGACGTCAGTAAGCCACCTTGGCGATGGGCATGCTCAACTCGTAGGCGTTTTTTAAAAAACTCAAAAAAACCGGCAAAAATTTTTTGAAACGCATTTTTTTTGTTTTGTATGCATTTTAGAAACTTTTTTTTCGAACATAATTGTAGAGGGCGTTGAGTACTACAATTTATGTCTTTGTTGCAATCTCGTACAACAAAAAATGCGCATTGTAGGTGGCGCTAAAGTCTGAAAAAAGTGTTTTTTCACTTTTTCACCCTGAAAATACCATTTTACTGGAAAACTTTAAATGGCAAAGTTGTTTCGTACATAATTACCAACAACTTTTGTATAAACAATTTTTTTGTATTACTTACCGTTTTCAAGTTATAAATTGCGCAGGTATGAAAAATCCAATAGAGCGGTTTTGGGCAGTTCAAGTACACATTTGCAGTGCACATTTCAATGTACGTTTTACTATTTTTTATTTTTTTTCATGATTGAAAAACAAAAAAAAAATAAAAAAAAATAGTTTTATTTTTATTTTTTTCATGATTGAAAAAAAAATAGTAAAAACGTACATTTAAATGTGCACTGCAAATGTGTACTTGAACTGCCCAAAACCGCTCTATTGGATTTTTCACTCCTGCGCAATTTATAACTTGAAAACGGTAAGTAATACAATAAAAATGTTTTATACAAAAGTTGTTGGTAATTATGTACGAAACAACTTTGCCATTTAAAGTTTTTCATTAAAATGATATTTTCAGGGTGAAAAAGTGAAAAAACACTTTCTTGAGACTTTAGCGCCACCTACAATGCGCATTTTTTGTTGTACGAGATTGCAACAATGACATAAATTGTAGTACTCAACGCCCTCTACAATTATGTTCGAAAAAAAGTTTCTAAAATGCATACAAAACAAGAAAAATGCGTTTCAAAAAATTTTTGACGGTTTTTTTGAGTTTTTCAAAAAACACCTACGAGTTGAGCATGCCCATCGCCAAGGTGGCTTACTGACGTCATTTGGCAACAGAAAAAACAAGACTTACCCTTTAGGTTTTTTTTTCACCACTCAACCTACAGATTGACTGTACTATAAGGCGCAAGCCACGTATAAATAGCATACCGACCAACATTTTGGCGCTAATTTCCACTTCTCTTATCGTTTGTATATAAAAGTGTTCAGTAAAACTTTCACTTTTGTTTGTTCAATGGTAACAGCTAAGTAACTCATCAAGATGAGTAACAGTAACAAGATGACATATTATGTCTTAAGTAGGTATAAAAGAGAAAAGCTGAACCGCAGTAACACTAGGCATTGCAACTTCAAGTAACAATAAGAACCTTAGGTAATAGTAAGGTTTCTAGTAATTTTCACTATGTCTAAGTAGTGTTCTGCGAGAGTACTAACTAATTAAATGTTTTATTTTACCTAACTTGGCTAGGAAATGTAATATTACTTAAGGAGGTATGAACGGTTTAATCGCAAACATACCATCATAGCACCTGTTATTATAAATTCAAGTAACAGAAAATACTTAAGGTAATATTATAGTTTCCTTCAACTCGGCCACTTCATCTAAGCAAGAGAAAGCAGTTCCATGAAGCTGTGTAAAAATCGTTTATTTATTTTATTTATTTATTTGTGGTACATAGGTAATACATGGTTATTATGCTTAAATATACAGTCCAACTACGACCAGCCATCAGGCATACAAATATAGAATTAATAACGGTAAAATATTAAAATTAAATTACAATTCAAAATAAAATGTCATCATAATAATAATTGTTAGTAATCTTAATTAAACTTCTAAATTAACCAATAAAAAATAATTGTCAATGGCCGTTTATCTGTACACAGATAAGACCCTTTACATCGGAAAGGCGTAGAGACTTCAAATTGAAACAATTATTTCAATTTAAACCATATACTAAGGTGTACAGTCCCTTTAAGCCGTGAAAAAATAAAACTTTTAATTTAACGTAAAAGAAGATACGGCCGTTTATGTTGCGTACCTACAAAGTACAGAACCTTTGGTGGGCGCGACTGACTCGTACTTGTCCGGATTTTTTAATTAATTAAGATCTATAAGAGTCAGAATATTTTTAGATCAGTTTGGTTGTAGAGTCTGAAGGCTGAGTTCAGTTAATGTATCTGGAAATGGTCGGAATCCAAAATGACGCAAAAGTTATTAGAAAATTAAAATGGCAGGTATGTCAATTAAATATCTAAGAATGAGGTTAACAAGAAATATCTAAAAATATGTTTAAATTAAAAATATTTTGCTTCAACACTGTTTTCATTTCGCACTCGTAACACACGTTATAAAAGCACGTACTACCCGTATGTACAAGTCCAAACCGAACCGCAGACCGCAGGCCGCAGCTGCAGTTTGCAGGCAACACTACTGAAATTGATCTCTATGATATGGATCCGAGCGCGGCGACATTGCGGCCTGCAGCCGCGGCGCGGCGCGCATCCTGCGGCTGCGGCGTGCAGCGACCACAGCCTGCAGTTCCAGTGGTGTCGCGAATCGCAGAGAGGTTACGAGTATTAAGAAAAATTACGTGTTTTTCGGATGATCATGAAGAGAAATTAATTAACTTTGTTTCTGGTCATCCAGTCCTTTACGACACATACGATCTAAACTACTGCAATAATTTTATCAAAGAATGTGTGGAGAGCAATAGGAAAGAATTTAAATAAAAATAGTAAGTACCTACCTAAATATATTATTTTACTCTGATATTTTTATTAGAGTACACATTAAACCTTTAATAGTTGCATTGAATACGGAATTAATATGTTTGGAACCAAAACGTAGGAATCAAGTTTGCCATCCATATAACCGATAATGAAAATAAAAGCTTCATCAGCTGCTGTTTTCGTGTTTTACGTCATGTTTTTCGGTGGACAAAATGGCGGCAGGCAGAGGGATCGCCTCACTCGTGTTTTTTTTGTAACTTAACTTTTCATAAAATAACATATACATATAATACCTTCATAGTACAGAACTTTTCCACGTAAGAACGGAAGATCACAGCAACTTATTTCCGGTCATGTCGCGTCATACTATTGCAAAAGAATGCTATTTGATGAGAACGAAAGGCAGAACCGGAAATGGGTGGTAGCTAGAACTGTGGCTCACTATATCAGCTGCATTTAGTCAGGTGGTGAAGTAGATAACATTTTAAATTTAAGTTAAAAGTAATAAAAATCCAAAAAATTGAATGTTTACGGGTATAAACCCAGGTGGATTGCCCATCTATAATAATTATATAAGATACAAACTAAATACGAAGCAAAAAAGTAGTCGCACGTATTCCGGGGAATCCCCGCGCATTCTCGATAAGAATCCCCTACTTATTGTGATGTGTGTTTACAGATGGCGCGGGCGCCAGCCGTCACACGACAAAGAAGACTTTACATGCAGAGGATGATATTTTAATTGTCAATTTTTATAATATTTTTTTTCATTGAAAATTTTCAGCCCTGAAAATATTTGACACTGATTACGGGAAAATATTTGCTACTTCCGAAACTTTATCCCTGCGCCAATTATATGTTTTTAATCAGATTAGAATAAGTGCCTTCTTTGTTTCGACTTTTAAATAAAAGATCTGGTGTTCTCTATTTTTTTACATAATATAGTAACAACAAGTCGTCATCATCTTCCTCTTCTAACAAAAGACATATTAGTAAATTATCGGTAGCGTTGTCCGAGGCAGTTTGTATTCAATTTTTTTTCTTTCTTCTTATTATTCTTAAATTCTAACTGCACAATGCATAGAACCATGCCTCAGTGGAATTTCTATATAATAGAAATAGTACTAAAAATTATGAAATGTATTATCATTTTTAGGACATTCGTCTATTGCTTTATTTGAGGCTCAGAAGCACTAACTTTGAAAGATCCGTAATCGTATATCGTCAAATTTCGTACACTGCTTAGTTTTCATAGAAACTTTGATGGAGCTGTCTTTTACATTATTGTACTGAAAAATGTTATTAAGAGTTGGAAAGTTGACCAGACACCGTCCCAAATTCTTATTATAATTAGCCGGTATCATATTAGTACAATTTTCGTTAAAGATCAGGCCGACCACAGGCCGCAGCTGCAGACAGCAGGTGACACTACTAGTTTCTATGAATCTCTATGAAATTGATTCCGAGCGCGCCGACATGCCGCGGCTGCACAATGCATATAATGCACGGTCAGCCGCAGGCGCTAGCCGTAGTGTCGCCTGCGGTTGTCGTCTGCAGCCCATTGCGGAATCGTACCTTTATGAATAAAATCACCCAGCACAATAACATTTTCAATGTGTGTCAACAGGTTATCCATATTATTAAAAAAACACTCCTGCGTTTCTAATCTGGGTGGAGGCGGTAAGTATAAAGCACAAAGAGAGAAAGTCTTATATAAGCCATTTGTTTGTAATCTTATGTTTACCCAGAAGTCTTCACAATTATAAGTTTCCCAGTACAACATTTGCATAGAAGGTATATCTTTAGATACTGCTATCAATACTCCGTCCCCATCCTTCTTAGAGCCAAGAACGCTTGAGCGATCTCTATAGTCTATAAATTCACTATCGGCGATATTGAAGTTCAGCCATGTTTCGAAAAAAACAATAGTCTTGTAGTTGTTCGTTAAAATACTCCTGTGCACTTCGTTAGTTTTTGTTCTTATACCACGGATATTTTGATAGTTTACATCGAATTATAACATATTGTATGCGACGACCGCCTTATCACGAAATAACAAGGACGAAACTTCATAAGCGCAGTAAGGCCGTATACAGAAAGAAAGCCGAAAGCCGATCGGCGTTTCTCGGCGCCTATGGGCGCCGATCCTTCCTACATAAAGGAAGCCGATTAAAGCAGATCAAGCAAAATGTCGGACTCATCGGACGATGATTTGGTTTTGTTAGAAAATGTTTATTTAAAAATGCGAAAAACAGCTATACATCCTATAAATAGAGAAAGGAAACGTTTCGGAGAATACCATCATTTATTTGTAAAAAAATTGAAATTTGATGAACAAAGATTTTATACATATACAAGAATGATTCAAGAAACATTTAATTACATTTTGGATTTAGTGAAAAACCGTTTGATGAAAAATTGGTGCAATTGGCATAAACAACCAATCCTTCCAGAAGAAAGACTTGTTGTCACCATTCGGTAAGTACGAAACAAATAATTTTAGCGCTTAGTTAATAAAAGATAAAGTTATTAGATTTATAAAAAGATTATAACTTAGATTGATTTAATCTAAGGATAATAATTCAAATACAAATTATAAATGTTCATGGTGGAAAAACCATAGTCATTAGTCATTTAATCCATAAAAACAATATTACATTGGGTCGGAAATTATGTTAAGTAACTACATAGAAATAAATCCCAAAAACAAAATCCTTACATAGCCTGGGTACTATTAAAAACCAATATCCAAATATTTATAGAGTGGCAATCAGACATTTATCAATCATTTCCACGTCTGTGCCTTCTAAAAGACTATTTTCAGAAGCTGGGCAAATCGCCACCGACATGAGAAACAGATTGACTGGTTCTCATCTTTCGATGTTAATTTTTCTGTCATCCATAGATGAATATCAATGGAAATGTGAGTGATTAAATAAACATTATTATTTTAAAATTGTAATTCTTTTATTTGTAATAAATGTCTATGTATTTTTTTTTTTATTTCGGCGGAACATTTATTTTCTTACAAAGTCTGGAATTTTTCTTCAATTAATTGATATCATGAGTGCAATTAATCGATTAATTGTTATCGACAATGTAGAAATAATCGATTTTAAAATAATAGATTACTTTGCTATCGATTATCATCCCTAGTATAGAATATCACATAGAAGTAAACTGTCACTAGTTGTAAAATTAGGGGCACGTAAACGAGATTTCTTCTCCATTTTACAAAATAAAACCGCACGAAATTGTGGTCACAAAATACAAACTTACGAGATAGATAGTTACTTCAAAAACACCATGACGTCCTGTAATTTGTCTGTCGAATAGGTGTTTGCATACCGATTATGCAAACACCTATTCGACAGACAAATTACAGGACGTCATTCAACTTAAACGCCCAAAAACACCACGTCTTTTCAAATTTGACATTACGAAAGAGACATGTACAAGATACTGTTGTGTGAAAGAGAATACAATACTTATGACGTTCATCATTCACTCTTTTGTATTTAGCCGCTTGTAAGAAGAGCGAATAAAATTGTTGGGTTAGTAAACCCTGGGTTATTTTCTGTTCGTGTAAGATAAAACTCTAAGTTACAAAAAATGTTAAATTCACTATCGGCGATATTGAAGTTCAGCCATGTTTCGGTAAAAACAATAACCTTGTAGTTGTTCGTTTAAATACTCCTGTGCACTTCGTTAGTTTTTGTTCTTTTACCACGGATATTTTGATAGTTTACATCGAATTTTAACATATTGTAGAGGGTGCACTGATTTTGACAAAATAAAAAATTAATAAGGCAGCGTGTGCTTCACAATTGCGTTCGTAGAAGAGAAGGAGTGAGGTGTAGACCCTCCTCGAGACCTTTAATTAGCTTTCTCTCAGAACACAAATATTGATGTTTTTCAATGCAACAGAGGTCAATCGTAAACTTATCTCCACAAACAAGACTACAATTTGTGGTCTTATTTTAAAATGTTCAGCCACAGTCTTATCTGCCATAACAGTGGCAGTATTGCTATGAACACGAGTAGTCTGTACCCGTGTTCATAGCAATATTGTCTGTAGTAGTTCACTTTCAAATAACGTTCTTTTGTAATGAAGTTGATGAAATTACATCTTATTCAACTAGTTTTTTTTAATAACGATAGATTTTTTGTTAAGATAATAATAGGTTGGGGAAAAGCCTTTAGTTTCGCATTATAGTATGTATGAACTTGTAATAAAATCTCTTTGGCTTTGTATCGTAAATATAATACTAAATTCAAATTATAAAAATGTGTGATTTTCATTTATTTTTCTTACTGTGGACTAAACAAATATTGACAGTAAGAAAAACAAATGGATGAATGATGAATGGATTGGATAAATTCGATACTTTTTAAAATTTTACTACAAAAAAGGTAAAAATGCAACGCAAGCCGCGAAAACACTTTGTGATGTTAACTCTGGTCGCCCTGTTATGGATAAAATGATGTCATTTTTTAAAAAGTAGAGCAAGATCGGCATAAAATATCTGTAGTTACGACCTAGCTAAAGAACTGGGAATTAACCACAAAACAGTTATGGCGCATTTGAAAAAAGCTGGGTCCACAAAAAAGCTCTATTATATTTGGGCTTGCTCATGAGCGCACTGAAAGAAACCTAATGAAACGTGTACTCAATTGTGATTCTTTATTACGACGTAATGAAACCGAACCATTTTTGAAGAAGCTGATAACTGGTTATGAATAGTGGATCACGTACGACAAGGGCGTGCGTAAAAGTTCGTGGTCAAAGGCCGGTCAGGCTTCACAAACTTTGGCGAAACCCGGGTTACTTCGCACAAGGTAATGCTGTACAGTGTATTACAATAAAATGTGACGTTCCATTTGTGTATGCCTGGAAATTGTTTTGTACAATAAATATTCTTGTTATTTTGTCACCGTGTGTTGGGAGTACGGTGCACATGACAACACTGCCGCCAGGCAGGACCATCTATTCTGGAACTTTAACTGCGAAGAACTGATGAAATTAAAGCAAGAATTTGAAAAAAGCGACCGGAATTCATCAACAGAATGGGTGTGGTTTTTCATCATGATAACGCTAGATCTCACACATCTTTAGCCGCTCAGCAAAAATTAACAGAGTTTGACTGGAAAGTGTTAATGCATTCGCCGTAAAGTCCTGACCTTACGGCCTTCAGATTTCCACCTGTTTCGGTCTCTTCAGAAATCTTAAGGCAGTGTCAGGTTAACATGACGAGAAGACTGCCAAAATACCTGGTCGCGGTTTTTTTATCTGAATCCCCAAAATTTCTATAGCAATGGGATCATGTCCCTACCTTCAAGATGGCAAAAAGTTATCGAACAAAATGGCACCTACATACTTTAGTTAAGTGTAAATAAACTTTATTAAAAATGATTTCAATTTTCATATAAAATGCAATAAACTTTTTCTTCCACCTAATACTACTGATTAAGGGATAATTGGCATTAGAATACTTTCAACGGACCTACGATAAAAAAAATATACCTACCTTTATACTACGCCGTTCTCAGTCCCCCCTCCTCAAAGGTCAAATTGGAATCAAACTTAAATCCTACAAATATAAATGTGAAAGTTTGTATGTTGCTTTCTTACTCAACCACGCAAAAACTACTGGATGGATTTAAATGAAATTTTGTACGCATATAGTTTGAGACCTGGATTGAGACATAAGATTTTTTTATCCCGGAAAAATTTTAGGTTTCTTTGGGATTCTCAAAAAACCTAACATATTTCCTTGTCTTACATCATCGTCCTTTACCATCGTCGTCGAAAAACGAGAATGACGATGTCGCGGGCGGCCGCTAGTATTATATAAGTTATCGCAAGCGAGGAGCTTGATGGCGCACGTGGTTAGCGCGTTTGACTTATGATTGTGGAATTTAGGGAACTTTCGCAATGGCCGGTCATTGGATGGGTGACCAAACACTTATTATCTCGAGCTTCTCGGTGCTTCAGAAGGCACGTTAAGCCGATGGTTCCCGGCTGCAACTGCAGTCCAGACTGTTCATTCTTGTTTTTTGTGAGACTTGAATTCTTGACTAAATACAAGCTGGTACAGTTGGGCCACAGTTCTAGCTAGCATCTATTTTCGGTGTTTCCTTCCATTCTCATCAAATAGCATTTTATGCCATAGAATGAGGCGACATGACCGGAAATTACTTGCTTGAGCTGTTTACTTCAGTTCTTACGTGGATAATGTCCGCATTATGGTATTATATATGTATTTTTTTATAAAAAGTTCCGACAAATGACACCACCCCACCTGATGTTAGGTAACGGTGAAGTCCAGCGCGTGTGATCTTCTGAAGGAAAAGTGAAGGTAGGTTAATGCAGAATAACTCCCCTGAACACTCGCCGTGGTTAGACGATAGAACTCTCGCAACGATGCCACATCACGGCGTAATTGAAGAGGCTGGATGTGTTCAATCACCTCTCATCGCCAATGATGAGACATGTACCCTACAAGGCAGGTCACAATGGCCCCACAGTGCGCCATTGTAACCTACACAAAGCATCAAGTAAGTACTTGGCGGAGTTATCCCAGAAGTATAAGCAATATTCTACGCAGGACCACACAGGTATATTACCCTAGCGTAACAATTTCATAAGTCCATATCCTAAGGTATATAGTATTTTGTTGCTATTTTGTGCCGCAAGAATTGATTTTGTTGCTCCAAGATTTCTCCGAAAAACGCCTGTTACGCTAGCGTAATATTACGCTAGCGAAACCACAGCGATATCTCGGAGGCAAAAGCAGTTAGAGATAACAGATGAACGGCATATTTTGTTGCTGTAAGATAAGCTGGTTAGATATGAAAAAATATAAGCCCTTCATGGGGGGCTAACTACCCTTATTCTTAGATATCTCAGATTTTTCTTATCTCGTGAACTAAAGCAGCTAGCGGCACGAGACAAACGGCGTATTTTGTTGCTATAAGATAGGCATGCTGCGTACATCATAATCACAACCCTTATCAGGGTATGAACAACCCCCGACCCCGAAGACACAAGATATTTCGTATCTCGTGAGCTAAAGCAGCTAGCGACCCGAGACCAACGGCGTATTTTGTTGCTATAAGATAGGCATGCTGCGTACATCATAATCACAACCCTTATCGGGGTATGATCAACCCCCGACCCCAAGACACCAGATATTTCGTATCTCGTGAGCTAAAGCAGCTAGCGACCCGAGACCAACGGCGTATTTTGTTGCTATAAGATAGGCATGCTGCGTACATCATAATCACAACCCTTATTGGGGTACGACCAACCCCGACCCTGAAGACACCAGACATTTCGTATTTCGTGAGCTAAAGCAGCTAGCGACCCGAGACCAACGGAGTATTTTGTTGCTATTAATACAAAGATTATTTTTAATACAAAGTGATGTTTTATTTAGTAGCGAATGTGCCATATTACATTTCATTTTCTGAAACGTCCTAAATTCAATATTTTAATATGCCTAACATTTGATATACTTAAGAATGCACGACTCCATGCTGATCACATACCTTTAAATAGCTTTGGGTATTTGACGAGAAAAGTGAACTCTCCAAATTGAACTTAATGTGAGATGGTCGAGGGTGTGTGGCCTGTGATGGTTGTCGTAGAAAGATACCACTTTTTTACTAATTCCCGGAGCTGACAGTAATGTATATTGGTTTATACAATAGCAAACTATCTAGTCTCCTTTCTAAAGAAGTAAACTTTTATATAAAATCCTATCAATCTGTTTAAGAAGACGATAGAATGATAGAACGATATGGGTGAAATGATCTATAAAAGACAAAACAGTTTAAAATAAGGAATTTAAAAAAATGTACGAGGTTCGAAAGCTAAAATACGAGATTTTCAGCTGCTTATGTACGGGGTAAAAAAATCTAAGGTTGGCAACCCTGCTCCAGGTTCAGACCTCCGAGTTTGTGTGAGGCTGTTTTTATCACGCTTTTGATGTAGTTCTTTGGATTTAAGTCACAGCAAACTTCCATACCGAGCATGGTGATATTGCTTAAAGGTACAATTCCGCAATGGGCTGTAGGCGAAAACCGCAGGCGACACTGCGGCTAGCGGGTTGCGGCTGACCGTGAATTATATGCATTGTGCAGCCGCGGCATGTCGCCGCGTTCGGAATCAATTTCATAGATTCATAGAAACTAGTAGTGTCGCCTGCAGTCTGCAGCTGCGGCCTGTGGTCTTCGGTTCAGTTCGGACTTGTACCTTAAGGGCTCCAGTGCTATGTATCTATATGTATCTCTGAAGAGAATGAACGGGAAGGAGTCTCTTTTTTCAAAAAAAACGCGTAAACCTGGATTTTCTGAACATTGAGAGCCCTTTTATTTTAAAAAATTGCACCGCTGCCGTACGTACGTATGTACGGAACAACTTTTCCATTTAAAGTTTTCCATTAAAATGATATTTTCAGGGTGAAAAAGTGAAAAAACACTTTTTTTGAGACTTTAGCGCCACCTACAATGCGCATTTTTTGTTGTACGAGATTGCAACAATGACATAAATTGTAGTACTCAACGCCCTCTACAATTATGGTCGAAAAAAAAGTTTCTAAAATGCATACAAAACAAGAAAAATGCGTTTCAAAAAATTTTTGAGGGTTTTTTTGAGTTTTTCAAAAAACACCTACGAGTTGAACATGCCCATCGCCAAGGTAGCTTACTGACGTCATTTGGCAACAGAAAAAAGAAGACTTACCCTTTAGGTTTTTTTTTCAATGGAAATTTTGAAAAGTCTCGATAAAAATCCAATTCGGCATTTTTGGAAATTGCTCCTGCGCGTCACCTGCTAGCCGACTAAGATGGTCTAAAGTTTTTACTAAAAACAGTTATCAGACTATGTTAATCTTGAAAATAAAAACAAAACCTAGACTAAAGTAAAACGCGGTCTAAAAATGATATTGTCATCTTTGTTCGATCTATGAAAGCTTCCATGACATTACGTTCTATATTTTCTTCAAAAGAGAAGAAACCTTACTAAATAAAATAAAGAAACTAACTGTTCTGAATGCGCAACAATGTGTGAACAATAGGATAAAAAAAATGTATTTGGACTGTTCATGGCTGAAGAGTCGAGATTTTAAATATATAAGGTCGTTAAAAAAAAATAGTTTTAACGGGTTAATGCACGAACTTTATTTATATATTGACGTTTCGCAGCCTTTTCAGGTCTGCATCGTCAGAATAATGATTTTTTTATTCACTTTGTCTAGCTACCTTCGAAATACTTTTATTGAGCGTTCGGATATTACATTAGAAGATTTTTAAAACTTCATTGTCTATGTATGAATTTATTAGTTAATTTAGTTAATAAAGTACTTTATTTAAAATTCTGTTTTGTAATTTTGAGTTTATTTATTTGACCCTAACTACCTTATACCACCTCAGGTTCCAAAATTGGGCGACCTTTCTGAGAAGAATCGGCGAAACAAACTCAGAGAGGCTTTCTATCTCCTTCTTATGTTAAATCATGCAAACAAAAAGAACTAATAGTATCTGTTGGTCTTGCAGTGTGTGCTGGGTGTTGGGATTTTATCTCTTGTATAATGGGTTTCCAAGCTGGTGGGATAAACCAACCATTTTCCCTATTGAAATTTGGATATTTTTTTAATCTTAATAGCCTCGCGTATCATTCTAGGAATGAATCGTTGCTCAGTTGCAAGGATCTGTGGTTTATCAAATCTAATGCAATGGTTTGGTCTCCCTAATGCATGTTCACACACTGCAGACTTATTTCGGCGCCAGTAAAAAAATAAAATCTTCCAATGAAATATCCGACCGCTCAATAAAAGTCTTTCGAAGGTAGCTAGACTAGACAAAGTAAATAAAAAATTAACATTTAATACAATAAAACATTATTCTGACGATGCAGACCTGAAAAGGCTACGAAACGTCAATAAATAAATAAAGTTAAACCGTTAAAACTAAATAAAACTAGTTTTTACGGGTTAATGCACGAAACTTTACCGTTAAAACTAGTTTTATTTAATGAGTGATGTGCGTGAAAACCTAAGAAACAAATATATACTGTTGTGTTTACGAATAAAATGATTGAAGAAATTTTAAAGTATCTAAGGCAGGAAAAAAGACAACATGTTGGTCAAATGCGACATTTCCATGTCGCTTCCATGAAATTATTTTCTAATTATTTTCATCTCGGTTTTTATTAAGATTTTTAAAATTCCCTAGGTAACGTTTCGTTAAATTATTGTTTCGTACATACATGTAGAATTGTTAATTGGAATTAATAAATATAAATGTTCAATATTCCATAAGTATTTTCACAAAAGATGTAAACATCCATTTTAAAAAATGTTTATAGGTGTTTACGGATGTTTATTGGGTTTAAACCCGGTGATTTACCCATCATTAATCGCAAGTCATACGCCGGGGTGTACATGGAGTGAATGCATGTGTTTATTTTAGTTAAAAATGAGGGGAATGGCTGCGAAATAATGGCCGAAACAGACTCATGAAACACCACGCCACGCGTGATGAGTCAAATCAAAGTGTACTATTTTCTGTTATCAGAATTACACTAGGAACAACCGACGCGACGCGTTACGCCATAGAAAATACACGTCACTTGCTCGATAATTCGCTTAAAAATGTCCAAAAAGACATGTTTTCCTCTGTATAAGGAAATTGTTAATATGGATCAAAGATCTCTGAAATTTGACCCACTGATTTGACCTTTATGGCGCGATTACACTTGGTCGTTAGCCCGAATACGAGTGCCAATGGAATTCGGGTAAACGACTTAATGTAAATGCGTGAAAAAAACGTGTAAATGAACAGAGTTGAGTAATTTTTGTTTTGGTTACCCAACATACAGGGTTACTGTTAGTTTAACATTCCTAACCATTTTAAGTTTTAATTTAAAGACGTTAAGGGTAAAGGTTTAAAATCACTGAAAATTTGTAATTCGAATCTCGTCCAATGCCTGGAAAAAGTGAGTTTTATTTAGGTTTGTTTATTTGTTTGAATCTAGCCTTCCAGTCCGTATTCCAGTGTTAATATTGCTTCGGGTTCCCGAATTTGAGTAATGTCTTTCGTGCACCCGAATACGGGCGAAAGACTATGCAACTGAGCCATTATTTTAATGCAATAGATCATCTTATAGATAAAATTGAAATAGTAGTTGGAATTTCGAAATCACTTTTAAAATCTTAAATATATAACAGAAATTCTTTCGATTTCTTGACATTATAAAAAACCTTGGTAAAATGATGGGCAAATCCTTAGTCCATGGGCAAAACTCCAAATAAATATACCTAAAACATATCTTACTTTTAATTACAAAATGAGTCTTACACATCTAGAAGTTTTCTGTTACTGTCCGCTTGGACGCCTAATCAGAAACATTTAACAAAGCATATATAACTCGTTTTTTTAAACTGGAGAAAACATTTCTTTCTTGGCTTTTTCTATTATTTTGGCGGCAATTCAAAATTTAATCTGAATTTTATTTTGTTCAAAATGGGCAAAAATAAAAGTTACGACGAGTCAATTAGCCAAATAATTGTAAATTTACATATACTTAAACAGAAAACGAGCTGAGCATATACATTTTTCTGTTAAGAAAGTTTTTAATGCAATTGATCATTATAAAACACTTGGAACTGTTGAAAATGTTCTTAAAAAGGCTCGGCCAAGAAAAACCTTTCCCAGTGAAGATACGCTAATCGTTCGTGCTACTAAAAAAGACCCAAGTAACGGCTTGGCCACGTAGGCGGGTGCCGGTGACTTCTGCGGGTGCGGGTGGCATGCCACGTACATTCAGTAGCGGCTACAGCGGCTGACTAAAGTGGACGAATTGAGGATGGCTCTAACTAAAAAAATCAAGTTGCCTTGATAGCAGTTCGTATTTTATGCACGATATTTTAAATTCAAGAGACGGAGCGCATGAATTAAATAAAGATCGTCATAAAAGTGGCGAATTTTTGAATCTTCATGCAGATTATAGGAAGTATCCGGACAAATTTTATGAGTACACTAGAATGAGTATTGGAACTTCTGATTATATACTTGAACATATTGAAGTTCATTTGAAACGCAACGTAAAATCCAAAAGGGTAGTGACCAATCCTGAAAAGGTTTTTCTCACCTTACGGTAAGTGTAAATGAAACTAATTAAATAATCATGTAATTATTAGAAATGTTATTATAACAATCATATATAAATTTATTTTCATGTATTGTCTTAATAAAATATGTAAGTACAGTCTTAACTCCATGTACCATCACTCGATTTAACGACAAACTCCCTAATCGAAATCACTCGTCTTTGGTTGGTTTAGTTTGTTTTCCATACAAAGATACACTCCATATAGCATTCACCCACTCAATAATGACAACAATTAGGTAGTAGAAAGTACCTTTTAAATTGCCAAAATTAGTGACAATCGCGCAGCTGTGTACGTTCTTTTGTCGCTTTATTATCCTAGCCCGTAATAAACTCGACTGTTTGCATCATGCAAACCAAACTTTCTAAGAAATTCTTTCTTTTGTTTGTTTACAAATTATGATTTCACGTGTAGACTGTTGTTGACCATGACTTAAATAAAATATAATACAACAAAATTACTGGTGCAGCAAAAGACTTCAGACAAAAATAACAGAATATACTTTTAAAAGCTGTTTGATTTCTTCCCATAGTCTTTTTATACTTGTGTTGGATGCTTTGACATCCATATAGGTGGTCGGTTTAATATTTGTGTGATAAATGCTTCAGTGTCCATAGTAAAATGCTGCCGCTCTTGAATTCGTCCAAAAAATTTTGTTTGACTCGATCCGTCCCGCGGTAGCCGTTTTCAACCGCCCGAAAAACCGCTGTGCACCGTGGCCATGCGCAAACTAGCCCATAGCTTTGTTTCCACCCGCCTGGCTGGCCCGCTACCGCTGTCCGGAACCGCCGCCGCCAGCCGCAGCCGCTCTAGCCCGCCGCGCGCGTGTCGTGGCATACTTCATACATTCTCATACATTTGTTTAATTAGCCAACCGCTGCCGCCACCCGCAACCGCTCCTAGTCCGTCTCCGTGGCCAAGCACTCCAAGCAAGGCTCCGACCAGATTAAAAATGAAGTTTTTTCGCTTGGTTACCCGGGAAAAATCTCGTCAAAACTGATACGCCGATGATTAGTAGAAACAAAATTGTTTGGAAGAATCGCTCGAAAGGTCCCGCTTCTTACCAAGCTAGACCGAGAGAAGCGATTATTATTCGCTAAAAAATATGTTAATTGGACGATACGAGAATGGAAAATGTGTCATTTTCGGATGAAACAAAAATAAATATGTTAAATTCCGATGGAAAGCGCTATGTTAGACGTCCTGTAAACAATGCTTTTAATTATAATTACACAAGGAGTATAGTCAAGCACGGTGGCGGTAACATTAAAATTTGGGGGGTGCTTTTCCGGATGTGGAGTTGGACCCGTTCAAAAGATTGAAGGTATAATGGATCAATCCAAAAATATCTTAGAGCACACAATGATTCTCTACTCGGACGATCATTTGCCTGTAACCTGGAACTTTCAACATGACAGTGACCCTAAACATACGGGCAAATAGCGTCAAATGTTTGTTGTTGATATTTTTATCCATATATGGACGAGTCCAATGTTGAATCGTTTTCTTCGGCGACTTCGAATGTAGTGACAAGCCAAAATAGACGTTATTTCGTCGTCCGACTGCATTCTCACAAAAGATTGAAAACGTACGCTTGCGAAACGACTCGTTGACAGTGACACTAGGGATATCTCAAAACTTCAGAGTATTCTAAACAAAGGAGCCATGATTTTATTTTTTTTTTATTATTGAATTTTAGTGTTATTTTTATAGTGATGTTTACATCTTTTATAAAACAAGCAATGGCTGGCATTAGCAGTAGCGCCTAATAAAATGGGAACAATTATTTTAATATCTATTCCTTGTCTATAGTCACTATCACTATATAGTATAAAGCAAAGTCGCTTCCCACTGTCTGTCTGTCCCTATGTATGCTTAGATCTTTAAAACTACGCAACGGATTTTGACGCGCTTTTTTTAATAGATAGAATGATTGAAGAGGAAGGTTTATATATATAATACATGCATAATATAGTAGAAACACTGATAATTTTAGAGGTTATAATGTAAGGTCGTAAATAAACACATTTTTGTGCGCTTACAATGCAAAAACGCTGGCTGAACCATACGAGATAGATTAACTTATAATACTACAGTATTGTACACCTTAAAAAGGTTTAAAAGTCCGCGATGGTATATGTCTATCTCTTTGGGATAACCTACAATAACCATTTTTATTCTTTACTTAATACCAGAAATAATAGGTTATTTACGAAGCGGTTTCCAGCAATACAGCATTCATCCTTATCCAATTAAGTAAATTGATCCTTAAATACATTGTGCATTTAATATAGATCAATTTGGCCCTTGACAGTGTGTAATTTAAATAAATATTTTTGAAGATATTACAGATTTAAAATGCAGGGACATTAGCGGTTCCGGTGATAACGGGCGGGGGACCGGGCGGCCGGCGCGTGCCTATTGCAGTTAGGTATTCGAAGAATGCCATTGTGTATATTACAAGCCTGAGAAAAAACACTATAGTCTACACTACAGCTTTACACCTAAGGCCTCGTTTCCATCTGCAAGAAAACTTCTGCTAGAAATGTCCGACAGTCTGACCGACAGCCACTTGTAAATTTAAACTACGCAGCATCAAAACAGTTTACTTTTTTTTATTTTTAGCAGAAGTTTTCTTGCAGGTGGAAACGCGGCCTAAGCGAAGCGAGGGCGAGCGACTAGTAATATTATAAAGAGGAAAGATTTGATTATTTGTCTGTCTGTATTAAATAGGCTTCGAAACTACTGAACCGATTTGAAAAATTATTTCACATTCGACGTAGCAACCCGCCTCACACAACACCACCGAAGAGACTTAAGAGAGCATGACTACCCATAACCTATATTAACTACACAATATTTAAATCTAAAGAAAAGTTTACTAGAAAAAATCCACGCGGACCAGGCAGTAGACGGGGCTCGAACCCGAATAGCGAAGAAGGGTGCTGGTAAAGTTTCAAGTTGTTTATAAAATTATAGCTAATCATTGACTAGTAGGTACTTATAATTTTTATTATTTTAAAGCATGTAACTGCTTGATGTTTAAATCTAAAGAAAATATAACTAGAAAAAAATCCACGCGGACCAGGCAGCAGACGGGACTCGAAAAAGTAGGTACTTTCTGACATTATGAAAGTTTCAGAACCTCGGCTTGTTTGTTTACATTTTGTCTCACGCCAAAGTGAATAGACTATAGCAGTTAAATGCTTAAAAAATAAAAACATATCTATAATTGCGATTTCTTCTTTCAAATGAGTAATACATGTAAAGGTATTTCATTTGACATTGTGGGTTACCTACAATGCGAAGAGATGGTGCTGCCTTCCAGCCTAAGGGTGCGGCCAGAGTGCACTCAGATTCAGATTCAGATTCCGAAAACAAGCGCGAGAAATAAACATTGTAGTCGAAGGGTACGGCCAGAGTGCACTCCTGATTCAGATTCAGACTCAGAAAACAAAGCGCGAGAAAAAGCAGGCAACCTGCTTAGACTACACTGTTTATTTCTCGCGCTTGTTTTCGGAATCTGAATCTGAGTGCACTCTGGCCGCACCCTAAGGCTAGAGATAATTCGACACGGCCGTCAGGGCCGCGGTAGCATAATGGTCAGTGCATTCGCTCGGATAGCGAAGGGTGTGGGTTCAAGTCCCGTCTGCTGCTTGGTCCGCGTGGATTTTTTTCTAGTAAACTTTTCTTTAGATTTAACATGAAGCAGTTAAATGCTTAAAAAAAACCTAATATCCCAACGCTATTGCAACGGGCTTACTTGAAATTGTGGTGTGACAGCAAATGAGTCATTGTTTGGAGTGTATGCGCAAAATTGTGTCTACGGTTGAAAGAGACGAGGTTCTGACTTCCACATTCGGAGACTCTACTCTTCCACTTCGAACATAAGCTTAGTCATGTTTTTGCTGCCTTGCAGCCAAGGTTAGAGAAAATTCGACACGGCCGTCAGAGCCGCGGTAGCACAATGGTCAGTGCATTCGCCCGGATAGCGAAGGGTGCAGGTTCGAGTCCCGTCTGCTGCCTGGTCCGCGTGGATATTTTCTAGTAAACTTTTCTTTAGATATAAGCTTAGTCCACCATTCCGAAACTACAGCTGCAAGAATGTTTGGATGGCCGGTATACTGCGCGTCTCACGTGCTATGTTATCTGCATTGCAAATCATGCTGGGAACTAACAGCATGTCATTGATATGTAGGATGACCAGCCTCTGGAAGAGCATCGAACCTTATGGAACTTTAGCATTTATCATGGGTTCGGAGCAGCAGTCATAGATAACGACTTTATTACTCCTGCTGTCCAAGAAGTTGGATATCTACTTGCAAAGCCCTTCAGGTAACCCGTAAGATGGTAACTTTAATAAAAGTGCTTTATGGAAGACCTTGTCAAATAAGATATCCAGGCTCACTGCAAGGCCTTCATCTTTGCTATCGACTCTGCTTTAGCCCAACGCTCAATGAGATAAAAAAGAAGATCACCAGCCGAACGAACGTGGCAGAAATCGTCGTGTCGGTAGCTAATTTTATTAGCTGGTGCTCCTCAAGGTATCTAAAAAAACGGGTGTTGATCACCCACTTCATCACCATAGGCGTAAAATACACAGAAGCGATGAAAGATTCGGATACGATGCGGATGTGGATTCTTGTCGCTTCAAATTATATTCGTACAAAATGTATGAAAGAGATGCGTCGTAAATTATACCCGCCATACACACTACGATAAATCGTTACAATTAGACTGTACAGTCCGAACGGTACCGATAAATCGTAGCGTGTATGTTATAAAACTGCACAGTTTCCTATACTAAACGAAATCGTATAAACTGTACCGTTCGAACTGTACAGTCTGATCGTAACGATTTCTCGTAGTGTGTATGGCGGGTATTACACAAAGGACGCGGCGCGGATTTATCACTTGAGAATCCGCGACACCTCGCTTAGCACGTATCGCTTGTTATACAGTACGAATACAAAACGATCTGGATATTCATATAATTTTTCCATTATCTTAAAATATCTATATTCTTGTGACAAACTCCATACAGGATGCACCCAATAAGACCTTTGCCTATGCACATTTTGTATATTCATAAATTGGAGCACAGCAAACGCATCCTCGTCTTCTGAAGAGGACATGTTTTGCATCAAAGTCAGCCTGTATAATAACGATCTTAAGCAGATCTTTGCCTTTTATATGTAATTTAAGTCTCATCGGTGCCGTACCCGTCTCTCATCCGCATCGTATCCGAATCTTTCATCGCTTCTGTGTATTTTACGCCTTAGAGAGCAGAGACACAGAATATATACACTACGCGAAAAGAAGCGACACCTAAGCATGTGTGCTCGTAAAATCGCCCGCGGCTATGTGTGGGTGTCTGGAGGTGCGCGGGGGCGTTTGCGCGGCGCGCGGGACGTGGAGAGGGCAGTCGCCGACTGCCTCGACCGAAGGTATGGCAGTAGCGAAATAGTAAAATAATAGCGTTGCACTGCATTGCACACACAGACTGACTACGCTACGCAATCTTATTATTATTTAGATAATAATAAGAATTATAAAACGAATCGAAAAAGGAGAAAATATATAAAAGTTAGCAATTTGTTATAGTACGTACATTAAAAGATTAAAAATTGATTATAAAATCAAACCTATCCTTCATTATTTACCCCAGTATCCTTGAATCAGTTTAAATTTAATAACTTACTATGCATAAATATTCATTGGCATACACGCTCCTGCTCAAGGTCATTGACGCTGGAACTCTCACGTACAGAAAGTGTCACCGCTGTGGCAGAGATACGATTGCTACAGGTCTTTAATTTGCAAGATCAGATTGGTCATCCTTTAAGGTACAATTCGGCAATGGGCTGCAGACTGCGACCGCAGGCGACACTTAAACTAGCGCCTGCAGTGCTGCCTGCGGTCGCGGCAGTTTCTGTCGAGCGAGCACGGCGGCATGCCGCGGCTGTACAATGCTTAGAACCATGCCTCAGTCACTCCAATATCTTCGTGCGTGACAAAATATCAGACCGATAATTTACTAATGTGTCTTTTGTTAGAAGAGGAACTATATGGGCCAAATAAAAGACCATATTCTTTATTGTTTAAGCATACTGAAACAATAATATAATAAGTTTAAAATAAAATTTATATGGACCATTGGAATTCAATTAGCGTAATTTTTACCCCATTTAGTTACTTACTATTTTTATTTCAGTTATTTCCTATTACTTTCCACACATTATCTTTGATCAAATAATTGCGGTAATTTAGATCGGATGTGTCGTAAAGGACTGGATGGTCAGAAAAAAAGTTACCGCAGGCAGCACTGCGGTCAGCTGCAGGCGCTAGCCGCAGTGTCGCCTGCGGTTGCAGTCTGCAGCCCGTTGCGGAATTGTACCTTAACTAAAGAAAATGGCTACGGGACACGAACGCTGATCAAGCTTAAACGCTTTCCATTTTACAAATAAGATTTCATTTTCCTGAAATATTTAAAAACTATTTACATATTTTTTTTATTCCATTGATGCGTATGAGGAAGAATATTTTTGTGTCAAGTAAAAAAGTACCGGTTTTATTTCAATTATCCGGTTGCATGCCCTAGTCCTTATCATACTGACTCATAAACTGGCAATAATGTGGAGGAATTTCCTTAATCTGACGGTTTAAAAATATATTTATATATATATTTAATTTCATTTATAAGTATTTTTTTATTTAATGTAATAAATACAATACAAAATATATAATGTTTACAGGTAAAATCCTCGAAGGCAGAGCGCCGAAAGCATGGGGCAGAAGAGAGCTTGTCCTATTTTTCAAAAAGAGTGACAAGTCGCTCTAGATAAACTATAGAACAATCTTATTTCTGATCCATGTTTAAAAGTTGTTTTCAAATGTCATTTTGAATCGTCTTGCACGCAGTCTTGACTACATCCAAGTCTTCCAACCTCCCAAACAAGCCAGTTTCGGAAAATTTAGACTAGAATTATACGCTGCCATTTCCATACATAAATATTGATTTATATCATTTACAAAATATCCTAAAACGACGCAAAGGAGACCTTCTATTTCTGCCCAATGTGGATCTTGGTACAAATTATCTCAAAAAACATCTTAAATTATACCTAAAAAGAGTTAATAAAATATTTTGAAAAAGGGACTCTGCCTATAAATTTGAATTATTCCTCTTCAATTAGTGTTGATTACTTTTCACACCACAAATCGTTCGGGCCATGTCAAATATGACCACTTGTGGTTTTATGTTCAAGACTATATAAAACCAATACCACAAAGTTTTATGAGTTTAATGATTGATGAAATACAGTAAAGTTATACCTCTTTTTAAATTAGGAAATAGAAGCATGGAGCACCCCCACTAGAGTCCGCATCACACAAATTTTGTTTGGAATCAAAATCGCCAAAGTCGGTGGGGTGCAGTGAGGTCAGCCCCGCTGTGATTGGACGCGTCAAGTTCAGATCATATACTCAGTGCAGCGAAGTGATGAGGGTAAGATCGATTTTAGAAAATATCGATATTTTCTATCGATAAACAATTTAGAATAGAGGCCTAGTACTTTGGTGCGCGAGTGTAAGCAAATGCGTAATCATACCCTCTCCACTTTCTTCCAGCGTTCTAATTACATGACGCGACTAGTAACTACATACTAAATTATATATAAGTAACACAAAAAAAAACACGCCCAGGACAAGAAGTATTAATGCAACGATATTAACTACCCTAGATACAACAACACGAACAAAATCGTGGCCGAAACGTGTCCAAAAGGTACATTGAACGATCCGCGGTCCGTAAGATGATCGCGTGGTCAAAAACAATATAATGCCTTATTTAAACATTGAAAGTCACCTTTAATGCATACGGCATAAGGTCTTAATTAAAATGCACGCGTCAAGTTCGTAAAATTCGACGATTTATTGTTATGTGTGAAAGAATATAGACCTTATTTTTTTTGACTTTTCGCGCGCAATTCTGAATGCGCTGTTAGCAATATAGCAGGTACAGATCGCGAAGAAAAGAGATGGCTAAGGGCGACGTATAACCGACCATGCATTTGAATATCACAAATATTTTATATTAAATCAGTTTATAGTAAGTATTACAACAATAAAATTTGCTTTAAAGGCGTTAATTAAAAAACATTAATTAGCTACCCGTCGCAAAAACGACACTTTACGTCCTATTAGTATTTTTCTGTATTTTTTCACGGAACTCTTTGGCATCTTGACTTTTCAACGGTCCGCGATTGAGTGGAGTTCAAGTACTTCTTGATGGGGACACATTTTGAGCGCTCGTGGTGTTTCTAGGGTATTAAATATCGTTAATTCTATGTCTTTATCTAGGTCATAAACTATGCGCACTTAATTTCATACAAATCCGTTTAACCGTTTTAGCGTGAAAGAGTAACAAATATGCATACAAATTTTCGCGTTTTTTCAATTTTATTAGGATATGTTTGAAGTCAAATAAAAACTGTTGGTTGTATACTCATGACATCTATTATGGTATACGATGAAATAAATAGTTTTTATTTATTTTTTCAATTTCCATGACAAACTTATCGATAAACTTACGCGTTGAGACATGAGCTGCGTCTGAGTCACTAACAATACACGTGCCGGTGTGAAAGCGAGATAGCATATATGATGTAGCCCATGCGATAAAGGGATAGTGTAAAAAGACATCAACGCGTTCACCAAAAAATAAATACAATTAACACCAATTTAATATAACAGTATTTTTGTCTTTTTGTAATGCATTTAAACTAATCAGTGAAAAGTAATACCATTTTTTTTAAGACTGGAAGTTGTACTCGACTTTCCACACAATTTAATTGCACAGTACGGCATTTTTTACAGTTTTTTAACACGAAAACGAGAGAAGCAGTTCGACCAACGCTCGGTTACCGAATGAAACGATGTATCGCGACGTCTGTAGGCGTGCCTCACGCATAGGTAAAATACTACTTAAGCTTGGCGTAAGCGCTTGCCCTTGTATGCGGACTCTAGTGGGGGTGCTCCGTGAATAGAAGTGAGCCTGGAAATTATAGGCATATATCAATATTACCGGTTCTAAGTAAAATATTTGAAAGAATTATTCTGGAACAATTAATGCCTCATTTCAACCTAAATAAACTTTTGCATAGGAAACAATTTGGTTTTACCAGAGGTAGATCTATTACTGACGCGGGTGTTGCACTTGTAAGGAGTTTATTGGAGGCTTGGGAGAGGTCGCAAAATGTTCTTGGAGAGTTCTGTGACTTATCCAAAGCATTTGATTGCGTTGATCATCACACGCTGTTATTGAAATTAAGTCATTATGGAGTCAAAGATACTGCATATAAATTAATACAGTCGTACCTCAGTTCCAGAATTCAAACTGTAGAGGTAAATGGTGTTAGATCATCTGGATCTCATGTGAAAATGGACGTTCCCCAGGGTTCAATTTTGGATCTTGTTTCTAGTATATATAAATGATTTGCCATTTTTTGTAGAAAATTTGTGTGAGATAATATTATTTACTGATAAGACATCTTTATTATTTAACGTTGACAGGCGCAAGAACAACTATGACGATGTTAATAATGCTCTCTCGCAAGTTTTGCAATGGTTTAATGGTAATAATCTAAAGCTAAATGCTAATAAAACTAAGTGTATTCAATTTTCTTTACCTAATGTAAGAATTGAACATATTGAAATTAAAATAAATAATAACAAATTAGATTTAGTAGACTCAACTACATTCTTGGGTATAACAATAGACACAAAACTGCAATGGAATCATCACATTACGCTTTCGGCTGGTAAACTTAGTTCAGCAACTTATGCCATAAGAAAGATAAGACAACTTACTGTTACAGATACTGCCAGAACTGTATATTTTAGTTACTTTCATAGTATACTCTGGGGAACAGCAGCTGATATTGAGAGTATATTCATTCTACAAAAAAGAGCTGTGAGATCTATTTATCAATTAAGAAGCCGAACATCTCTTAGAGAAAATTTTAAAGAAATTGGCATTTTGACTGTTTCTTCTCAATTCATTTACAATTGCATACTCCCCGTTAAAAATAATATCAATTTGTATACCAAACACAGTAACGTGCATAATTTTAACAAAAGGAATAGAAATAAGCTTGCTGCCACCCTACAGGTTACACAAGGTTTACCGATTTTTTATGGGTCAAGGTACACATTTTCATAATAAAATTCCTTATGCTATTCTTGAGTTACGCATAAATGAGTTCAAATGTCACATTAAAAGTTGTTTACTTAAGAAAGGCTATTATACCATTTAAGAATATTTGAATGACAAAACTGCATGGCTGTAACTGTAAATTTGATTTGTATTTGTTTGCAATGTCGTACAGATAAATTACCTTAATTCTAAGTGAATATTTTACAGTTTGGTTTGAATGGTTATGGGTAGTCATACTCTCTTAAAAATCTCTTCGGCGGTGTCGTGAAAACCCAGCAGAGTAAAGTCAGCAGAAATCAATAAAACTATTTGGTGCTTGCAGGGCTTGCATATTTGGTGCTAATTAAGTGCGGTATTTCGAAATTAATTGCTTGATTATTGTTTTTGCTAATGACTGTTCTGCCAGCTTTAGATAAATCTAACAGAACAACCTTCAAAAAGTAATTAAATCCAACAAAAACTTTTTGGTATTTGCAGGGCACTTTAAGTGCTAAATAAGTGCGATATTTCGGAATTAATCGCAAAAGTGTTTTTTTTAATAATGGACGCTCTGCCAGCTTTGGGTAAAGTTAGCAGAGAAATGTCGAAAATCAGTTTAATTGAAAAAAAAAAACTGTTTGGTGTTTGCAGGGCATATTTAGTGCTAATTAAGTGTGGTATTCCGAAATTAATTGCTTGATTTTTTTTGCTAATGACTGCTCTGCCAGCTTAAGATAAAGCTGGCAGAACAACCTTCAAAAAATAATTAAATCCAACAAAAACTTTATAGTGCTTACAAGGCACATTAAGTGCTAATTAAGTGCGGTATTTCAGAGTTAATTGCAAAAAAGCTTTGGACAAAGTTAGCAAAGCAAAAGTTGAGAATCAATAATAAAAAAAAAAACCATTTGATGCTTGCACAGCATAGCTAATTAAGTGCAGTAACACGATATTAATTGCTTTACTTATTTTTTTTGTTAATGACTGCTCTGCCAGTTTTAAATAAAAATAGCAGAGCAACCTTCAAAAATTTATAAAATCCAACAAAAAAAACTACTTTTGCAATAAATCAAAATACCGCACTAAATTAGCAGTTAATGTGCCATACAAGCACCAAATAGTTTTTTTTTATTTTAATTGATTTTCGACTATTGCACTGCTAGCTTTATCCAAAGTTGGCAGAGCGGCCATTATTTAAAAAAAACACTTTTGCAATTAATTCCGACATACCACACTAAATTAGCACTTAATGTGCCCTGCAAGGACCAAATAGTTATTGTTAGATTAAATTAATTTTTGAAGCATGCTCTTCAATTTTTACTTTAAACTGGCAGAGCAGTCATTAACAATATAAATAATTTAAACAATTAATTTCGGAATACCGCACTTAATAAGCACTAGATATGCCTTGAAGTACCAAATAGTTTTTGTTGGATTTATTTAATTTTTTAAGGTTGCTCTGCTAGCTTTATCTAAAGCTGGCAGAGCAGTCATTAGCAAAAAAAAAAAATTAAGCAATTAATTTAGGGATACCGCAGTTAATTAGTACTAAATATGCCCTGCAAACATCAAATAATTTTTTTTTTTCAATTTAACCGATTTTCGACTTTTGCTTTGCTAACTTTAGCCAAAGCTGGCAGAGCGGCCATTATTAGAAAAACCATTTTTGCAATCAATTCTGAAATACCGCACTAAATTAGCACTTAATGCTCCCTGCAAGCACCAAATACTTTTTTTTTTAATTTAACTGATTTTCGACTATTGCTCTGCTAGCTTTATCTTAAGCTGGCAGAGCTGTCATTAGCAGAAAAAATAGAAAAGCAATTAATTTCGGAATACCGCACTTAATTAGCACTAAATATGTGCAAGCACGAAATAGTTTAATTGATTTCTGCTCACTTTGCTCTGCTGACTTTTAGGACCTTTTATAGCACAGCAATAAAAATTTAGGTGAACATTTATTATTTCTCAGATAAAGATTTAATGGTGGTGTGGATTCTGGCATGGTTCTCTAGACCTGAACTTTGGTTTTGCAGCGGTGTATCCTTGTCATTCTCTATACAAAGTGTAAGAGGGGCACTGATGCTGGGTTTGGTTTTGGGTTTGGAGAGTAGTGGCAGAGTGGACACTAGTGTTTAGGTAATCACATGCATGTGTCCTACAGTTGTGTTTATAGTTTTTTATAATAGTGTACACTGGTACTTATTTTTTTTCCTATTTTGCAATCTAGTATCCATATGTGGTTATGAGTAGTCATGCTCTCTTAAAAATCTCTTCGGCGGTGTCGTGTGAGGCAGGTGGTTACGTTCCCTAAAAAATGGTTGAGCGAAGCGATGGCTGGTTCATGCGTCATGTTCGTGAACGGGTGCTGCCAGCGGAGATGAGTCTGCTCTTGCTACATTGGGTACTATTAATCGTTGTATTTAACTTTAATCGTACATTTGTTTTTATGCCTAAACAGTAGGACACGGCATTCCTAATTTTTTTATTTTTTAGTCATAATTGTTATATCATTTACATTTGTAATGGAAAGTGACTTTATGAGTTATCTCATATTGAAGTCATTTTTTAATTTGGCGACTGTATATAATACGGGGAGCAAAAAACAGCCCTTGCTGAGTTTCTTGCAGGTTCTTCTCAGTACAAGGTCTCCCGCCGTAGATTTGCGAACCGATGGCGTAGCTTTTCGACTTTCACAAGTGCTTGTAACAGCCTAGACTTAATAAACGATATTTTTTTTTTATTGAAGTTATACCTCTTTAGGCGCGTTATGAAAAAATGATGAGAGTGAAATTTTAAGATGCGCGCGCATCACTGTAACACAAAAATTAACAGCATGAAGTTGGTCGCTTTAGCGACCAACTTCATGCGTTACTTTTGTGTTTACCGCACATTAAGAAAATCTACCAACAAAATAGAAATAGAATCTCTATTTAGTGGGTGCTAACGACTGCATTGTGAAGGCCTATCAAAAGTATTTATTAATCTGGAACAACGGAACCAAAGCGCGATTCAGGAGACTACAGCGCCATCTCTTGACCATTGGTGTAGTAGAACCAAAAACCACATCTTTATTTTTTGTAATAAAGTAACAGTTATAGGTATTCATATTTATAATATTTATCCACATGTTTCTAGTTTGCATATTCGGAATACGTGTTTGAGTTTCATACAAGTGCAAATCACATATGTTCTAATAAATTATATTCAGTAGCGATTTTAATTGAATATTTTGATTATTTATTTTTTCAAATTAAAACTGAACTTTATTGACTATGTCCTTTTCCAGACTTTTTATTAATTTATTGTAATTAATTATTTGCATGCAAATAAAAACTAATTTTAAACGATGCCAAAGAAGGATAACTTCTCACGCGCCTACATAAGTACACGCACCCATTTTTTTTTTACCTGTTACAAAACAAAATCGGTTGGTGACAATACTTTTGACTTTCGGCTATATATCCATCAGAACGTTCATAAATCAACTGGCGGCATCAGCTTATCACTCGCGTTCCGTGCCTTGATAAGTATTTCCGGCGGGGTTGAATTAAAATTGCGCAAATATTATCAATATATGCGCTCACAGGTTCAATAACGGCACAGGAATATTTTTTAATAAAAATAGAACCGATTTCAAAAATACTGAAAATGTAATATAATATTTACCGTGAAGTCCATCGTTATTATCATCATGATCTCCCTGCTAAACACATACCTTGGTATCGACTTCAAGTATATCAGGCGGTAAAGCATATTTTTAAAGTCGGATTTATTTTTATTAAAAATTATTCCATTTTCCTATTTTTAGTGTTACACAAAATACGCTACTAGGTAGTTGGAAATTGTACAAGCGTAGATCCATACGGGAATAACAGTGAGATATTGCTTGTAAATAATATACTAAAACCTTCTCAGAAAATGCGTACACACGTTACGCATTAATATGCGCGAAAACCCCATCCAATTCGGATCCGTAACTTTGAGATTTTTGAATTATCATGGTCAAACATGCATACATACAGATAAAACTGAGAATATCCTATTTTGAAGTCTGTTTAAAGACCAACTCTGCAGCCGGAACAGCAGCAATAAAAAAAGAATAAACTATAAGTATAAATATATATTTCTTAATACGTTAGTTAAGTTAATTTGTGTTTATAAATATAAAATGAATTGTTTATTTGTCATCTTAAACCTAAAATAATTTAAATGATACGATGAAATTAAAAAAAAATACACAACAAGTATGGTAGTTAATATGCTGAATTGTGAAACTAAAAACTGTGTTAATAATAAGAGTCAGTTAACAAGCAAATGTGTTGCAAAAAATGTTATTAAAAATAATAACAGATTATCATAGGAATAAAAGGTAGATTAGGGATTATTAGGGATAAAATTAAAAAATCTAATAATAAAATAAAGACCACTTGGGATGTCATTAAGCGCGAAAGTGGCAAGTGTAAGCCTCGTGAAAATAGCATGGTTCTAAAATCAATAATAATCTTATAAAATCGAAACATGAAGTCGCAGATATTTTCGATAAATTCTTTATGAATATACCATTACATACTACTTCCAACTTGGACTCATCGACTGATACTGCTACAGCTCTGTTACAAAAATATGTACCTCCGTGTGGTTTATTATTTAATTTCAAGCACGTTAGTTCTTTTAAAATAATTAAAGTTTTCCATTCTTTAAAAATGAAAAATGCATCTGATTTATGGGTTATATCTGTCAAAGTCATAAATAATATTATACATTCTATAGCCCCTTACCTAGCTGATATTTTTAATTCATGTATAGATCAGGGAGTATTCCCTGATCTTATGAAATTCAGTAAAATCATACCTTTATTTAAGTCTGGAAATTGTAAAGATCCTAGCAACTATAGGTCAATATCTATATTAAAAGCATTGAGTAAAATCTTTGAAAAAAATAATGTTAGAACAATTGTTGACTCATTTTAACATTAATAAACTTTTACACAGAGCGCAGTACGGTTTCACTAAAAACCGTTCCACGACTGATGCTGGGGCCACTATGCTAAAATATATATTTAATGCCTGGGAAAAGTCGCAGAATGCTTTTGGGGTTTTCTGCGATTTATCTAAAGCCTTTGATTGCGTTAATCATCAAACTTTGTTACGGAAATTAAATCATTACGGCATAAAAGATTCCGCACAAAAATTAGTGCAATCATATTTAACAGAAAGGACACAAATAGTTGATATTAACGGTACAAAATCAGTCGGATCTCATGTGAAAATAGGCGTTCCTCAGGGCTCAATTTTAAGGTCCATTTCTTTTTTTAATTTACATTAATGATTTACCTTTCTTTGTAGAAAATTTTGTGAAATTGTTTTGTTTGCAGATGACACCGCGCTAATTTTTAACGTTGACAGGTGTAAAACAAATTATGACGATGTAAACAATGCACTTTCCAAGGTACTTCACTGGTTCTCTTCTAATAATCTTAAACTGAATGCGAGCAAAACTAAATGTGTGAAATTTACTTTGCCGAATGTAAAGCATGCTGAAATGGGGGATATAATTCTAAATGGTGAAAAACTAATTTTAGTCGATACAACCGTTTTCTTAGGCGTAACACTAGACCACAAACTTCAATGGAACCCTCACATTACAACACTAGCCGGTAAACTAAGTTCTGCTGCTTATGCAATTTATAAAATAAGACGGTTTACAGATGTCGACACTGCTAGGACAATATACTTCAGCTACTTTCACAGCATTATGTCGTATGGCCTTCTATTATGGGGCACGGCCGCTGACATTGAAACAGTTTTTATTCATAATTCCTATTATTTTTAAAGCATGTAACTGCTTGATGTTTAAATCTAAAGAAAATATAACTAGAAAAAATTCCACGCGGACCAGGCAGCAGACGGGACTCGAACCCGCACCCTTCGCAATCCGGGCGAATGCACTGACCAATTATGCTACCGCGGCCCTCACGGACCGCGTCGAAATTCCCTCTAGCTATTCTTAAGCTGCAAGGCAGCGCCATCTCTTCGCATTATAGGCAAACCCACAATGTCAAATGAATACTTTTACAAGTATTAAACATTTGAAAGAAGAAATAGCAATTATAGTTATAATTCCTATTATTTTTAAAGCATGTAACTGCTTGATGTTTAAATCTAAAGAAAATATAACTAGAAAAAATTCCACGCGGACCAGGCAGCAGACGGGACTCGAACCCGCACCCTTCGCAATCCGGGCGAATGCACTGACCAATTATGCTACCGCGGCCCTCACGGACCGCGTCGAAATTCCCTCTAGCTATTCTTAAGCTGCAAGGCAGCGCAAAATTTTTTCTAGTTATATTTTCTTTAGATTTAAACATCAAGCAGTTACATGCTTTAAAAATAATAGGAATTATAACTATAATTGCTATTTCTTCTTTCAAATGTTTAATACTTGTAAAAGTATTCATTTGACATTGTGGGTTTGCCTATAATGCGAAGAGATGGCGCTGCCTTGCAGCTTAAGAATAGCTAGAGGGAATTTCGACGCGGTCCGTGAGGGCCGTGGTAGCATAATTGGTCAGTGCATTCGCCCGGATTGCGAAGGGTGCGGGTTCGAGTCCCGTCTGCTGCCTGGTCCGCGTGGAATTTTTTCTAGTTATATTTTCTTTAGATTTAAACAGTTTTTATTCTTCAAAAACGAGCTATAAGAGCTATTTATTGCTTGGGATCTCGAACTTCTCTTAGGGATAAATTTAAAGAAATATTTATAATGACTGTTGCCTCTCAATACATTTACAATTGTATATTGTTTGTGCGTCAGAACATAAATTTATATACGAGGCGCGATGATGTACATAATTTCAATACCAGAAATAAAGATAAACTCAAATTGCCACCATTGAGACTCCAAAAGGTTCTTGGTTCATTTGTGGGTCAAGGTATATGTTACTATAATAAAATACCAAAAGAAGAAATAATTAATTTACCTTTTAATAAGTTTAAAGTGTGTATAAAAACATGTCTCCTTAAGAAAGGTTACTATACTGTAAAAGATTTCATAAATGATAAGTCACCTTGGGCTTAACATAACAGACTGTCGTTTTACTTTGCTGATTTGGTTGAAAATTGTTTAATCGCCACTTCTCAATTTAAAAATAGTATCTAGCTATACTTAACTTTTGTTAATTAATTATATTAATGTGATGGAAGTTGACATCAACACATGTATTCAATTTTTGATGTCATCTTTCAATTGACGACACTGTATGAAACAAAACAGGGAGAAAAAAATAGCCCTTGCTGAGTTTCTTGCCGGTTCTTCTCAGTACAAGGTCTCCCGCCGTAGATTTACGAACCGATGGCGTAGCGTTTGACTTTCACAAGAGCTTGTAACAGCCTAGACTGAATAAATGAGTTTGAATTTTGAATAGATATTTTTTATGGTTTCTAAGTTTTCACGCACATCACTAATAAATCTCACAAGTCAGATGTTTTAGGTCGGATCGTCCGCGGCTGTTTTGTCATACACACTACACAAAAACGCCTACATGAAACATTAGGTACTCGTATGTGCGTGTTACAATTAGAACACAATATCAATCCGACATATATTTCTATACTTTGATATAGACACTTAAAGAATATTTTTTATCACCTACGTTTGATACAGCTGCTTCAAAATAATAAAATGTCAAATAAAACAATGACGTACATTATATAGACACTATAGATAGGTTATACGCCAACATTATTACATTTTAAAATGGCATAAGTAGTCCCCGTCCCAACTGCCCTTGCAATCAGCAAGCGGCAACAGCCGCCAATAGAGCGTTCATGTGTCAACGGTGTTAGCAACTGCCAAAATTATCACTAAATATTTTTACATTGATTTCTTAAAAAAAACTACTTTCAATTCAAATTACACACGTTTTTCTTGTTTCTAATAGTTCTAGTTTAATTTGAGTACTATCTAAAAACACACGTAATTACACGTTGAAGCGAAGCGGCGAGAGAGAGCGTGCTCGGCTGAATGCAAATCGGGCAATTACCTGAATTACCTTCGTATTCTCAAATTAGAAGCGTGAATGACACAATTGTATAAATATAAAACATCATAGGAATAAAAAAAAATGCAAGTCGCTCGCAACTCCCTACCGAGGATTACCAAATACAGTCTAGGCACGGTAATATTATCTATACAGTATTGTGACTCGGACCTGTCCTTGAAATAACTGCCTACGGCCGAGCGGAGCTTATCCACGCGGTAGGGCTACAGTATTTTAATTTCATCTACATAATTGAGTTTCTTTCTAGTTGTGTGATTGTATTTTATTTCATATGTAAAAAAAATGTTGTGAATGAATTAGGAAGTGTTACATAAAATACATGTTATTATAAGTGTAATATTTAATAAAAAAAATATAGATTTGAGACAGAAAAATATTTACGCCTCGACTGAGACGTACGAAAAGCTTTATTATTAAATTTAATAGTATAATAAATATGCATTCGTATAAAAAGTTTAATTATTGAAGGGTTCAAGCAACCAAAAACAGCACAATATCGACTATTGCTCTTTGCCATATTAAATTATGTAGGTATCTACTTAATTCAATCAAATATTCACAATACAAACGTTTAAGAGCTTTTTTACAAAATTGCGCCTCTCTTGTTTAGGTAAATACGGCCGCGAGCGTGTCCGAGTCGCACGAGCGAGACATCGTCGCGGCGATGTTCAGTATAGCGCGCTTTACCAAATACTTTAATATGCAATTATTGATTATACAATAAATGCCATTATAAAATAAAGTTAATTTTAAGTGCTAAGATGGATCCCTACTGTAGCAACGAACGATTCTAGATAGGAATCTTGAGTGGAGCAAAGGATACAAGGATTAAGTTTTTTTACTATTGTGAGAAAATGAATAATATATTTATAGTACCCATTGGTTGTGTTTTGGAAATGACAATAAAAATTAATTATGATTATTACTAATTATTTTAACTTTATATGTATGCTTTGCATAACTTCTGTTTGTCGAAATTTTTTTTATTCACTCAGTAATTAAATGAAAAGTTTGTTCACTGTTATCGCTGAATGAAATCCCTTTTTCGAGTGGCAATGAGAAATAATATTTTATTTACTTGTGTTTTTAGTATTGACTTTTTTAATGATGATTGATGTTTGGTAATAATCAAATATCTCAGTAAAACTGTACTAAGTGTAGTTTTGTCTTTGCCTTCATAGTTCATTTAATAAACAGATATAGGTAATACTGGAAATACATTTCCAACCCAGACACAGATATGGTACGTAAATCAGCAAGTTACTGTCAATTGAACATTCCATAAGTTCAATTGACAGTAACTTGCTGATTTGCAAAGAAGTCTAATATAAAATATTAAAAATAAACTTTTTTGCTCTAGAAATGCATCCCATTAGTTTGAGTTTAAAACAAAAAACCAAACTGCTAACATTGTAAACAATGTAGCTAGTGTAGTAGTGAAATACCCATTAAGTCAGTACTACTCTAGCTTTTTTTTACAGACATAAGGGTAGATTGTAAGAAGCTTAAGTTTAAATCGGGGAATGTAGGGTGGTCACAACTGGTCGCTTTATTGGAAAACGCGTTTATAGCTATATCTCCTAAATTATTGACTGTACGGAAAAAATGTAGTGTTTTTTTGTTTATTACTAAATTTTCTAACTTCTTTCTCTCAAACTTTTTATTGTAACTCTTACTGTTTTTCAATTGTTGTTGTTTATTTGAACATGTTTGTAGTTTTTCCTTTATAAAACCTTAAAAATGTCATTAAGTGATAAAAAAACGTCGTATATAAGTTATTCGTGATTGAATTCCCTACAACTTTTGTATATTTTTTTTTATTAAATACTAACTTTTGAAGTTAATAGTCGTTAATGTGCGCAAAAACGGGCATTGAAATGAAATTACAGAAGTATCCGAAAAAGCTGTCAATTCAAGCCAAATAGGTAGAGTAAGCAAAAAAAAGTTTCTATTTAATCAACCTTATTTACTTAGATTAAGTGAAAAAACATCAGACTTTTTTAATAAAATTAATTTACTAAGATTGAGAGAAACACAACCGATTTTTAATAATACTTTATAAAGACTGTGTGAGAAAAAACATAAATTAGAATCTAGCTCTTCAATTCCGCTCATCTCTGCATTACCACCGGAGTAGTTATGAATAATCATGCAGGTCATCCTATATGTAAACGAAAGTATTAAATTGAGTTTCTGAACGGAACATAAAGTGACATTTAGTTGACGATTTAGGTTATCAACCATTCATAGCCAAAGCTCAATAAATGAAAAAAAATATCAACCAATATTAACTATCAATATTTGTTATTGTTTGTTTAAAAATGTTTGATTTTTATTCTAGAATTAGCCGAGTGCTAAAAAAGTGTTCCGAGTTTTTTTTTGCAAACTGTACTTTTCAAGCGACATTTGACAGATGGAGGTCATTGGCTTTCCTATTCTTATTTGAATCGCATTATAAAAGTATTTATTTAGAAAAAAAAGATTTATGCAGAAGTTGTAGGAAATTTAATGATGAATAACTTTCATAACATGTTTTTTTATCAATTAATGGCATTTTAAAGGCTTTAAAAATAAAGCGAAATGTTATAAGCATATTCACCTTGCTTCACAAGCTTTCTTTATGGCCGCATCATTCTTTCGCTTTCTTTTTTTGACACAATGGTAAGCAGAATTTTTACGCCCCATTGTAAAAGCTAATAACAAAAATATTAGTTGAAGCAACGATAATTAATAACGGTTGTGGAAACTTACATACAGTCAACGATTAAAGTTTTGCGGTCGTAGTATATCCAGCCAGTTTTACGATGAATGCACTCGAAGCATCGCTCGGGACGCGTGCGGTACAAAGCGACACAGGTCCGACCTCCAAAGGCGCTGGCGCCGTACTGGGGGCCATTCGCCTAACGGAAATGCTTTCGAAAAAGCTAACGCTTTCGATTTCATTTTGTTATTTCTGACCGCCGAAGGTTTTCAAATACCTCACGCTCATTTTCTTAATATTTTCATTACCAATGCAAAAGAAAAAAAAGAGTGCCAGGCATTTGAAAACCTCAAGGGGATATACGGAACGATTGATCTGTACGATCCGTCGTTTCAGACCGATCGAAACGACGGATCGACAGTGTATGTCAAGATCGTTAACGATTTACTTAATCGCAGACGATATCGGAGATCGCAACAAAAACCCATGCAATCATGAATATCGTAAACGATCGATCGTCAGTGTCCCATAAACGGTACGATTGATCTGTACGATCCGTCGTTTCAGACCGATCGAAACGATGGATCGACAGTGTATGTCAAGATCGTTAAGAGCCCTTTTACAAAATTGCGCCGCTCTAGTTTAGGTAAATATGACCGCGAGCGTGTCCGAGTCGCACGAGCGAGACATCGAAGCGGCGAAGTTCAGTATAGCGCGCTTTACCAAATTGATACTTTAATATGCAATTATTGATTATACAATAAATGCAAATATAAAATAAAGTTAATTTGAAGTGCTAAGATGGATCCCTACTGTAGCAACGAACGATTCTAGATAGGAATCCTGATTGGAGCAAAGGATACAAGGATTAAGTTTTTTTTTTCACTTAGTAATTAAATGAAAAGTTTGTTCACTGTTATCGCTGAATGAAATCCCTTTTTCGAGTGGCAATGAGAAATAATATTTTATTTACTTGTATTTTTAGTATTGACTTTTTTAATGATGATTGATGTTTGGTAATAATCAAATATCTCAGTAAAACTGTACTAAGTGTAGTTCTGTCTTTGCCTTCGTAGTTCATTTAATAAAAAAGTTTTCGCACTCTGTATTTTCAATATATCTGTAAGAGTATTTGATAAAAAAATAAAAAGCATGTTTTTTTGTATTCGTGTAATTTCCATTCATTTAAACAAAACCCATCAAAAGCATTTAACTTTCATAGGAACTCATCTCTTACACACCTAAGTCATGAAATTTTTGCTGCGAGTTCTCGTATGGTAATTTCAGGATAAATAATATGAAAACGGAGCTGGGAAAGTTCACACCTCTTCCATCACTAGCTGCTGTAAAGCACATTCAATAAAATCTGCTATTCTCTATACAATTAATTACTCATCAGTGTTATCAAAGATTATCATCACTGATGCTATCATAACCGGAAGCAGTCTGGTAGTATAACGTACAATGTTTGTCTCTTTTTGAAACTGATGATTGATGTTTTGTTTTTCGTAAATTACAATGAAGGTTATATTATAGTTATCTATAATAATATATTATTCTTTGTGGATTATTACGGTGACAAAGGGCCACAATACATTTAATTTTAATAAAAGTATGACGATAATAAACAAAATACTTATAATAACAACATCTGAAATTTCCTCGCTCATTGTCAATTCTATAAGTTCTTATTTCAGCTGAGCTGATATTGATATGTTGACATTTGACGGTCCAACACCCAGTCTGGTGTTTCCAAGTGCAAAATGTCCTGGTATCATTACACGTCCTCCATCAACCATATATTCCTCCTGAAAACAGATTATCTAATTGAGTACAATACTGCTTTTATCGACTATCTACGCATATAAACAGATATAGGCAACACTGGAAATACATTTCCAATCCAGACACAGATATGGTACGTAAATCAGCAAGTTACTGTCAATTGAACTTATGGAGCAAAGAAGTCTAAATATAAACTATTAAAAATAAACTTTTTTGCTCTAGAAATGCATCCCATTAGTTTGTTTAAAACAAAAAACCAAACTGCTAACATTGTAAACCATGTACCTAGTGTAGTAGTGAAACACCTATTAAGTCAGTATAAAACAAATAAAATATTTTAATTAGAGTTTGACGCTTCCCCTTGTTCCTCGGATTCGATTTCCAATCCAACAGCATTTTTTTCCTATATAATTAAATTTATTATTATAATTTCAATTTCTCTTTTCATTGTCTACTTCCAATAACAACATGAAAAACTTAATTTCCGTTGCAATCGAATCCATTGAACTTATGGTCGGTATAGTTTCAATATTTTCGGGATTGCCATTAAAATTTTGTTTCCATCTAAAATACATAGAACTGTGGATTTCTATTCTAAATATATTATTATGTTGGGCCAAAATGTACTTTGGCGGCCCACGAGCTTATACTTGTTATACTTGATCGAAATGCAAAATTTTACCGCACTCTAGCTTTTTTTATAGACATAGGGATAGATTGACATACCCATTAAGTCAGTAAGTTAAAATCGTTGGCCATTAGAGTACAGTACCTTGACTGATTACAATTTCATACCAATGATACTTGAAAAGTCCAGACAAATCACCATTTTTATACAATTAAAACACCCATTGAAACCACAAAAATAAAAAACGAAATGTTATAAGCTTGCTTCACAAGCTTTCTTTATGGCTGCATCATTCTTTCGTTTTTTTGACACAATTGTAAGCAGGAATTATACGCCCCATTGTAAAAGCTTATAACAAAAATATTAGTTGAAGCAACGATAATTAATAACTAGGTAGGTACTTATGATAATAAAATTTAATACGGTTGTGGATACTTACATACAGTCAACGATTAAACTTTTGCGGTCGTAGTATATCCAGCCAGTTTTACGATGAATGCACTCGTAGCATCGCTCGGAACGCGTGCGGTACAAAGCGACACAGATCCGACCTCCAAAGGCGCTGGCGCCGTACTGAACGACGTCTTGACTTGCACTACTATATATTGCATTTTACGGGTGATGTTCAGAGTCTTATAAAATAATAATTAATGAAATTATAAAATTATATACATATTTCAGTAGTTCAATGATTGTAGATTAGTTTTATGACAGTTTTTGATAGTAATTCTATTTAATTCAATATCAAAATACGAGGTAAACCTGCGTTATTTTTTGGGGAAACTCACGGAGGTTAGATGTTTTTTTAATAATTATTGAGATGGAAAATCAAGATTCTAATACATTATGTTGCAACAAAAACATATTTCTGGTGTCGTAGTAATTAATTTGATCTAATTTATTGAACATTATTGTGAGATTAAGGCGTTTTTAGTTGTGCATATTATCGTTTTTTCCGTAAACTAGCTGCGGTAGAACGATCAGTACAAAAAAATGGAAATAGTATTTGAAAATATTCTACATTAATTTTCAATAGGAAGAATAAATCTACTATTTACTTCTATTGGAAGTAGTCAAAATCTCTTCTAAGGGGGCAAACGAGGCGCTCAGAAATTGCGATTTATTGCAAAAAATGTGAAAGGGCTCTTAACGATTTACTTAATCGAAGACGATATCGCAAATCGCAACCAAATCCCATGCAATCATGAATATCGTTCATGCAATCATGAGTTCGTTTTCTATTTTAGAGGGCAAGTATTGAATTATTTGAGTACGTCTTTATCCTACCGTTTGAAACAAGTAAATGATAGATCGTTACGATCAATCGTTTCGTGTATGTAGTGACATTTCTGAACGATCGATCGTTGACGATTTCCTTCAGATCGATCGCAACGACGAATCGTTCCGTATATGGGGCCCTTCAGGCGACTAGAAATAACAAAATGTAATCGTAAGCGTTAGCGTTTTCCAAAGCATTTCCGTTAGGCGAATGGCCCCCTGAACGGCGCCTAGATTTGCACTAGTATATATTGCATTTTACGGGTGATGTTCACAGTCTTATAAAATAATAATTAATGAACTTATTATAAAAATATATACGGGGCATTCCACGCGAAGCGGACAGGTAAAAAAACTCGATGTTTCCGATTTCAGTAATATTTGAGTATGTTGTACTTATACTTACTATTGATACGTGTACCAAATATTTTTGTGATATATTGACTAGTTAAAGAGTAATGTTACTTTGAAGTTTTCGACAACCGGTTGGCATGCAGTACTTCAAAGCCGATTATGGACTCATAAAATTATATATTAAAATAACTAAACCACTGGATTTCCTACTTTATTTACTGGGCTTTTTAACTGTGTTTTTGGAATAGAAAAAAAATTTTTTTTTTCGTAAAAAAAAACCAATTTAAGTTTTTTTCCTTGATTTTCACCAAGTTAGACCATTTAGTTTTTTTTATTTTTTTTTTATATAAATTGCTAATATTGTATAGAACATTGGTGCCAACTTTTATAATGGGCGTGAAAGTGGATTAGGAGCTAGACTGAATATACTGCCGAAGGGTGGCGTCCAGCGCCGCGCCTGTTGACCGCCGCTTGTGCGCGATTAGTCATCAAACTGTCAATCAAATAAAATCACTTTTGACGGAATGTTTGTAGATTTTAATAAAACCAATACATAGAAAAAATTCCACGCGGACCAGGCAGCAGACGGGACTCGAATCCGCACCCTTCGCAATCCGGGCGAATGCACTGACCAATTATGCTACCGCGGCCCTCATGAACGGCGTGTATTACCTATAATGCGAAGAGATGGCGCTGCCTTGCTGCTTAAGAATGGCTAGAGGAATTTCGACGCTGTCCGTGAGGGCCGGAGTAGCATAATTGGTCAGTGCATTCGCCCGGATTGCGAAGGGTGCGGGTTCGAGTCCCGTCTGCTGCCTGGTCCGCGTGGAATTTTTTGTAGTTATATTTTCTTTAGATTTAAACATCAAGCAGTTACATGCTTTAAAGAAATAAAAATTATAACTATAATTGCTATTTCTTCTTTCAAATGTTTAATACTTGTAAAAGTATTCATTTGACATTGTGGGTTACCTATAATGCGAGGAGATGGCGCTGCCTTGCAGCTTAAGTATGGCTAGAGGAATTTCGACGCTGTCCGTGAGGGCCGCAGTAGAGTGCATTCGCCCGGATTGCGAAGGGTGCGGGTTCGAGTCCCGTCTGCTGCCTGGTCCGCGTGGAATTTTTTCTATGTATTGGTTTTATTAAAATCTACAAACATTCCGTCAAAAGTGATTTTATTTGATTGACAGTTTGATGACTAATCGCGCACAAGCGGCGGTCAACAGGCGCGGCGCTGGACGCCACCCTTCGGCAGTATATTCAGTCTAGCTCCTAATCCACTTTCACGCCCATTATAAAAGTTGGCACCAATGTTCTATACAATATTAGCAATTTATATAAAAAAAAAATAAAAAAAACTAAATGGTCTAACTTGGTGAAAATCAAGGAAAAAAACTTAAATTGGTTTTTTTTTACGAAAAAAAAAATTTTTTTTCTATTCCAAAAACACAGTTAAAAAGCCCAGTAAATAAAGTAGGAAATCCAGTGGTTTAGTTATTTTAATATATAATTTTATGAGTCCATAATCGGCTTTGAAGTACTGCATGCCAACCGGTTGTCGAAAACTTCAAAGTAACATTACTCTTTAACTAGTCAATATATCACAAAAATATTTGGTACACGTATCAATAGTAAGTAAAAGTAGAACATACTCAAATATTACTGAAATCGGAAACATCGAGTTTTTTTACCTGTCCGCTTCGCGTGGAATGCCCCATACATGTTTCAATAGTTCAATGATTGTAGATTAGTTTTATAAAAGTTTTTTATAGTAATTCTATTTAATTCAATATCAAAATACGAGGTAAACCTGCGTTATTTTTTGGGGAAACTCACGGAGGTTAGATGTTTTTTTAATAATTAATGAGATGGAAAATCAAGATTCTAATACATTATGTTGCAACAAAAACATATTTCTGATGTAGAAGTAATTAATTTGATCTAATTTAGTGAACATTATTGTGAGATTTAGGCGTTTAAGTTGTGCATTTTATCGTTTTTTCCGTAAACTAGCTGCGGTAAAACGATCAGTACAAAAAAATTAAAATAGTATTTGCAAATATTCTACATTAATTTTCAATAGGAAGAATATATCTACTGTTTACTTCTATTGGAAGTAGTCAAAACCTCTTTTAAGGGGGCAAACGAGGCGCTCAAAAATTGCGATTTATTGCAAAAAATGTGAAAGGACTCTTAAGCACAGCTAACTGCTTAAAAAAACAATTCACAAGCTCCAGATGCCCACCGGGTGCCGCGCGAACTCGAGTGGCGTTGGTATGACACGCTTTCCGACCGTTTGTATGAAGATAGAATACTGTATAGATAATATTACCGTGGTCTAGGTTAGATGCGGTAATCTTGGTCCGCCATCGTCGCGCGCGATTTTTTGGCAATTGCACCTTGCATTTTGCCAGTGTCTACTGCGCGGGTTCATTAAAAATTAAAGCATAAGGCCCCGTTTACACTATGATTAGTAATTAGGCGAGTTCATACATGCTCTGCCAGATTTCCAGGGGGGGGGTGGGGGGGCAGCTGCCCCTCCCTGGTTACTGGGTATGCCCATAGTTATAGGCTATATATTAACATGACAAAAGTAATAGATTTTGCAAGTGTATAATAATATCGTCGTGTGCATTCCGAAAGTGCTCTAACAATTCGAGAAATACAAATAAAGCTACTGGTGTAACATTGATTTTTATTTAAACGACAATACTTCCGAAAGTTTTCCTCTGCACCAATTATTTGTTTTTTAATCAGATTAGAATAAGTTCCTTCTTCGGTTCGCGACTTTTAAATAAAAGATCATTCCTTTTTTTTGACATAATATAGTATCATCGTCGGCATCATTTTCCTCTTCTAAAAAAAGACACGTTAGTAAATTATAGGTAGTGTTGTTCGACATTCTGTCTCGCACAAAGGTATTGGAGTGACTGAGGCATGGTTATATGCATTGTGCAGCCTCGGCATGTCGCCGCGCTCGGAATAGAAGCTGAGACGACCGCAGTGTCGCCTGCGGTTGCAGTCTCCAGCCCATGACGGAATTGTACCTTTACACAAAAATCACGTATGAAGAAATTGCTCTCCTTTAAAGTTAAAAAAAAAGTCCGCGACAGAAGTCTTTTTATCAAAGTTGAGAACACTATAACCTCTTAATGGTACTTAATCTTTGTTCTGAAATAATACATTATTTGAGATGTTTTTTTTTATCAATCTTCATCAAAATCAAGACGTCACTCATCACAAGTATTTAATTTTTAACAAAATTGTCCTTGACATTATTTGATTTCGATGAATATCTTAGGAGAGATCATGGTTTTAGAAAACTCCGTAACAAATAAGGATTGAGCACAACACGTGCATTTATGATAATGAGGGGAATGGCGGGCGCGCCAGTCTAAAGAAATAGGATCAGAATCAGAATTTTATTTGTGAAACGTAGGTTAGTGTTTACATGGTAGGTATATAAAATTTTTGTTAGTATCACCACATTTCCACCTTAAATAAGGTATACAAATAGATATGGACCTATGAAACAGGTACTATTATTTTGGTTATATTGAACAAACTTTATGGTACAATTGCGCAATAGGCTGCAGGCGACACTGCGGCTAGCGCTTGCGGCTGACCGTGCATTATATGCATTGTAGAGCCGCGGCATGTCGCCACGTTCGGAATCAATTTCATAGAAACTAGTAGTGTCGCCTGCAGTCTGCAGCTGCGGCCTGTGGTCTGCGGTTCAGTTCGGACTTGTACCTTTATTCTCTGTGGGACTGGACCTAAGGTAGGTTATTTGTTACTTTTGCCATTGCCAAAAAAAAGTACGAACTCTTTAGCGTGTAAATAACCCCAGCAAGCTATATTAAATGGTAGCCATACACACTACGAGAAATCGTTACGATCAGACTGTACAGTTCGAACGGAACAGTTTATCGTACGTGGCGTACGTATAGGAAACTGTGCAGTTTTAATTTTTAATTAATACACGCTACGATTTATCGGTACCGTTCGAACTGTACAGTCTAATCGTAACGATTTCTCGTGGTGTGTATGGCCACTTTAAGATTTCAAACCTATTATCGTTAACAATGAGTAGAGCCATTATTGATTGCTTATTCTAGCAGAGCTTTTCACTTCACTTTAAAAATTATGTCATTCCTCTACCTACGTACGACAAGTTGTTATATTCCAACATCACCGCGAACGAAGTCGCGGGCACAGCTATATATAAAATATACATATTCGTCACATTTCGTATTGTAAAATACATTACTAACAAAACGACAACTTATAAATAAATATTCATGTTTTATGGCCAATAAATAAGTACCTGTAGTAGTAGTAATGTTTTATAGCGCGTCCGACGCGAAGGCGGGGCGTAGTAAAAAAATACTGTAAAAAACCTTCCAAAGGATTTTGTTCGACCAGTGGGAGAACGCAAAATTACGCGCTAGTACCTATATCGGCACCGGCTTGGTAGATACATACTGCTACTAGTAAGTAGGGTTTCAACGATATAGCGAGAAATCGGTAATATCGAACCCAAACAACGATATTTGGAAAGGAAAACTTAATATGATTTTATATTTATTTATTTAAGCAGATAATGGTGTCGATTCTGGCATGATTCTCTAAATCTAAACTTAAATTTGACAACAGTGTATCCTTGTCATTCTCCATACAAAATGAAAAGGAGAGACTGATCTTAAATTTAGTTTTAAGTTTAGATTATCATGCTAGAATCGACACCAGTATGGTGTCTAAATCTAATTAAATTGAAAGTATATACACTCCCGGACACCTAAATCGAGCCACCTTGATTTTTTTGGTTTGGAGTACTGTAACTTATAAAAGATGTATGTAGAAGGAAAATGTTTTGATGCAGTTTTGGAGCTGGTATACTCATCATTCATTTGGGGTGCCACTGTTCTAAATTTGAACTACAGTTTATTTAAAAAGTCGAGTTACGTTGAAACAAGTCCATATTTGCTTTTTTCAAGGAGAAAAATGTAATCGATTTTTAAATAAAGACATGTTTTACATGAAAAGAAATGTTTATTTAATAACTTGTATTGCTTCCCAGTGCATTTATGACAGCTCTCATACAGTTTGGCATAGAAATAATCAATGTCGTTATGAGATGTTGAGGAATGTCCTCCCATTCTTCCAAAATTACATTTTTGAGCTCCTGCATGGTTTGCGGGGCAGGATGATGAGCTTGAACACGCCTCTTCAGCTCATCCCATAGATGCTCTATAGGATTCATATCAGGACTTCGTGCTGGCCATCTCATAACAGTGATACCAATGTCACTTAAGTACTCCCTGACGATTCCCGCAGTATGGGCCCTTGCATTATCATGCATTAAAACGAAATCTTGGCCAATAAATCCAGCATATGGCATCACGTGGTTCTCTAAACATTGGCGAATGTATCTATTGCCATCTAGGGGCGGCAGTCGTGGTCCCGTCATTACCTCTAGCTCAGTTTTGCTTTCCATAGAGATTCCTCCCCAGACTGTCCATGATCCTCCACCATAACTCACTTTCTCGTCAATACAGCATTGCGCGAAACGCTCGTTCTGTCTTCGGTCGATGTTTTGTCAATATGTTGAAGAATCTCACAGTCTTCTGACTTTATTTTTTCAGAGCGGTTTCCGCACTTAGTCCTGATTATATTGGACCATTGTGCGTGTCTCGAAAAATTCCCGTTTACTCCAGTCAGCCTAAGTTAGTCTAGAAGGAAAGCAGCCTTGGCATATTGCTGCCAGCTTCCTTGGAAGCGATTCTGGTGACTGGAGAAGTCGTGCCCGTCGGTCGGCCACACCCACACACCTGCATTCCATGATGACATGCTGTGGCGTTTCTTCTGGCTCCATGCATCCTCCTCTGCATGGGGGCTGTCTGTTACTCCTATTGTATATTTTCTTCTGACTAATTCTATTCAATCAATCACTTTTCATAAGACGTAGACATGAAGAACTTTTATGTGTTCACATTTTTGTAGGTTTTTGAAGTTATACTTCTTTAGCCGCGTTATGAAAAAATTATGAGAGTGAAATTTTAAGATGCGCGCGCATCACTGTAACACAAAAGTAACATAATGAAGTTAGCCGCGGGCGCGTTATGAAAAAATCATGTGAGTGAAATTTCGAGATGCGCGCGCATCACTGTAACACAATAGTAACACCATGAAGTTGGCCGCGGGCGCGTTATGAATGTTAGTGTCTAATAATGGTGGATTATTAACCACTTAGTGGTCAATAATCCACCATTATTAGATATCTGTTCGAAAGGTACTTTGAACGATCCACGGAGCTCCATAAGATGATCGCGTTGTCAAAAACAATGTCGGCACGCTCCACGGTGGAATATGGTAGAACAAACGCATATCAAAATTGATTTTTATTACTGATTGAAATTGGGTAATATATGAATATAATTTAATAGTTCAAAAGTCGAAGTTTAATATTCTGCAGTGTAATTCATATTTTATTTCGTAAAAGTATTTTTTTTCTTGTAGCAAAGTTAAACGTTTAGGCAGCTGGGAAATATTAAGTTCTTCATTAACGTTTTTCAACGTGAAATAGTTTAAAACTTGAAATGAAAGGTATAAGGTATTATATATTTTTGAAAAGCACATTTATCAGAGGTTAGAAATAAATACAATTGATTATTTTTAATACGAATATAAATTTAAAAACCAATTTAAAGAAAAAATGGAGAAATATTTTTTTTTCCTCAACTTCGTCGAATCTTTTAACATTTAGAGTTGTTTACCGATGCTTTGAATTTAATGTTAAATTATAGGTTAGTTACTCATCTAAAACATATAAAAAAATTAGCTGCGGCTTTTTGCGGTTTTCGGAGATATGTGAAAAAATCGAATACTAGTCTGGGAACGGAAATCGCTATCAAATGCGGTTTCGTAGTTTACTTTTATCATCAATAGTTTGTGGTACATGTTATGAATTAATTATTTGATATTGTTATGTAGGTTTTATCATTTCGATGTCATTTTCCGTGAGAAAATAGATATCTGAAATAATTCCCACATTCTGAAACAATATAAAAAGGGCAGTGAAAAAATATGTCTCCATTACCGTTTCAGTGGTCTTTACGTCTACGTACTCTAGTAGGTACGGTTATTTCATTATTCAACATGTCTACTTTTAACTGTACTAAACGTGAGTTAATAGTGTCTTATATAGAAGGCGGAAAAACGACTGCGGCACTTTCAACATATTTGGAGGGAAAACAAATTTCGGATGTCGATATATGTTTTATTATTGACCATACTCAAAGGGATGTCATCCCTTCGTTTAATAAATACTGGAGTGAAGTAGGACGCAATAAAATACCTTTTTAAGAAAGAACCCCAATTGGTTGGATTCTGAATATTCGTTAACTATACCAACATCAGAAAACGTGTCAACAGACTCTCCACCTGCTTCTTCTGGTAAACGAGGAAGACCGTGTGTGTCATATGGAGACTCTTCAGAATCAAGCAAAAAAGGAAAAAACACCATTTTGCTAAATGAATATGGTTTGGAGCACATTCTAAGCGCATATCTTCAAGGATTGCGTTCTATAGAAGAAGGAATTGAACCAAAAGTTGTTGAAAAATTAAGGTTGGCTGATGCAGAGAAAAAGGTTTTCGTTATAAATCAATTAGATGATGCAAAAATAATTAAAGGGCTTACAGATGAAGAAGCATTAAGTGTCTTCATCGACTTGGAACTAACAAAGGCACAATATCTGTATCTCAGGAACGTTACAGATGAAAGAAACTGTTCTTTATTTCCACCATACTATAAAATACAGGAAATGAAACAGAGGTGCTATCCACCATCATCAACAATCGAAATCACAAATACTTATGCAAAAATATTGAGAGTTCAAGATCTATTGGATCACACTGCAGCTCCAATTTTATCAATAGATAAAGGTTTACAAGAATGGACAAAAACATTTACTATTCTATAGCAAATGGGGTTGTGATGGGTCATCTGGACAAAGCCAGTACAAGCAAGCACTACCAGAGGAGTCTGAACTTATTTCCAATGCAAATTTATTTATTACTTCTTTTGTGCCTATCAGATTAACTGACGTGGAATCAGGCGTCATCACATGGCAAAATCCAGTGCCTTCATCTGTTCGTTTCTGTCGGCCTATATCTATAGAACTTTGCAAAGAAACGCCAGAAAAAACTAAATCGGTTGTAGATGAAATAAAAAATCAAATACAAACTTTGCTTCCATCAATAATTAATATAGAAGGCGTGGGAGTCCAAGTCAAGCATGAACTTTTTTTGACGATGATAGACGGAAAAGTGGCACAAGTTTTAACAGATACGCCTTCTAGTTCCACATGTAAAATATGCGGAGCAACTCCTAGACAAATGAATGATTTAACGAAAGTAATAGCTAGGCCTGAAAATGAAAATGCTTATCAATACGGATTATCCACATTACATGCCTGGATTCGTTGCATGGAAATGATATTACACATATCATATAATCTATCTTTCCAAACGTGGTCTGCTACAAGCGAAGAAAAAAAAAGACTCAAACAAGAAAAAAAGGCTGAAGTACAAAAGCGATTTCGTGAAGAGTTGGGTCTAAATATCGATAAACCACGACAGGGGACGGGAAATAGTAATGATGGCAATACTGCTAGGAGATTTTTTTACAATGCTGCCTATTCTGCTGATATCACAGGGATTGACATTGATTTAATTAAACGGTCATATATAATTTTGTAGGCTTTGTCATCTGGTATAGTGGTAGATAGTAAGAAATTTGGTAATTATGCTCTAGAAACTGCAAGAATATACGTGAGTAAATATAGTTGGTATTACATGCTATCATCTGTCCACAAAATTTTAATTCACGGAGAGAGTATCATAAACCATTTCGCGGTATTACCAATTGGGCAACTTTCAGAAGATGCTCAAGAATCTCGCAATAAGAACTATAAAAAATTTCGCTTACACCATGCGCGGAAATGCTCTCGAATAGCTACAAACGAAGATGTGTTTAATACGCTACTTTACACTTCAGATCCATATATAACGAGCATAAGAAAACCATATGCAAAAAATGTAAAGGAGCTCGATGAAGATACTTTACACCTTCTCAAGGTTAATGAACTTATTTCAGATCCTGAAGTTCACCGGGTGTAAGATGTCAATCTTGCTGAGCAAAAAAAAGAAATATATATTGCGATAATTTTGATTTGTTTCTGTATGTTAGCGTAGAGTTAAAATTATTTAACCATTTTTAATTTTATATTATCAATATAATATGATAGTTATCTTAATAGAGTAATTAGCATTAAGAAATAGATGTACAATATGTTTCTAAAAAATATTTCAATAAATAAATAATACTAATAATACTATTTTAAATCATTTTGTGACTTTTTCTTTTTTAATTAAAAAAAATACGCATATTTCCAATTCATCAAACATTACTTATATGAATCCTTATGTATCACTTTATATTATAGCAAAATTTTATAAGTCTATCTTTCAAATTGACGGAGTTACAGATTTTTAATCCGAAACACACCGAAATATTCCACAGTGCGCTCGTCGCCTCTGATCACTGTTTTCATATTTATAATATTTATCCACATGTTCCTAGTTTCTATATAGACACAACGTGTTTTAGTTACTTACAAGTGCTAATTACATATGGACTAATAACTTAAATTCAGTAGTGAATATTTTGATTATTTATTAAATTTTTCAAAATAAAACTGAACTTTATTGACTGCGTTGACTATCCTTTTCCAATCTTTTTATTATGTTATTGTAATTAATTATCTGTATGCAATTAAAAACTATTTTTTAATAATTCCAAAAAGAAGTATAACTTCTCACGCGCGTACTTAAGTACACGCACCCATATTTTTTTTTTATTTGTTACAACATATAGTATTTATTTTGTTTTGTTTTTTTTATTGCTATATTGTGATTTGTGTTATGCAATATAATAAAAACATATTTTGGTGCAGCGGACTGCCGGAAATTTCAACTAAATCTTCCATAATTTTCTTTATTAATTAAAATGCCATAATATTTTCGAAAAGGTGGTAAAGTGTTTTTATAATTACACCATTAAAGTACAATTCCGCCATGAGCTGCAGACTGCGACCGCAGGCGACACAGCGGCTAGCGCCTGCGCTGACCGCAGTGCTGCCCGCGGTTGCGGCAATTTCTATTCCGAGCACGGCGGCCTGCCGCAGCTGCACAATGCTAAGAACCATGCCTCAGTCACTCCAATACTTTCGTATGAGACAAAATGTCGGACAACGCTAAAGATAATTTACTAACTAAGGTGTCTTTTGTTAGAAGAGGAACTATGTGGGCCAAATAAAAGATCATATTCTTTATTCTTTAAGCATACAGAAACAACGATATTAAATATAAAGGTACATTGGACGATACACGGAGCTCCGTAAGATGATCGCGTAGTCAAAAACAATATAAGTCATTTTTTGAACATTGAAAGTCACCTTTAATGCATAATGTACAGTCTTAATAAAAACGCAAACGTCAAAGAGTTTAGGCAGTTCGAAATGCAGGCGCATAAAATTTTACGACTTTTTGCTATATGCGGTAGAATATAAACCTTATTTCTTTGACTCTACACGCAATTCTGAATGCGCTGTTACCAATACAGCAGATACGGACCGCTAGGAAGAGACGGCAATATTACCACTATTACTATTATGCATTTGAATATCACAAATATTTTTTATTAAATCAGTTTATAGTAAGTATTAGGACAAAATTTGCTTTAAATGAGTTAAATTAACAAACATTGATTAGGTACCTGTCTAAAAAACGACACTTTAAGTACTATATGTGTTCTTCTCGCATTTTTTCACGGCTAGTATTTAACTGCAAATAAAATAAATTACATTTTGTATAAAAAATAATTCCCAAGCCTTATCAAAAATATTTATTGCACAGCAAAATAGTCACCTCAAAAATTGTTATATTAGTAACAATTTAAGTTCGTGTTCGTTCATCGCTATTTATTTAAAACTAAAGCTTTTTTAAGAATGCATAGCTAATAATAACCACCTCACAACCAATATAGTATATCATTTTTTTTAAACAAAGCTGTCATATTTTTATCTCATACAGCAGTTTACCTAAGTGAAACACCATTATATTTAACATTAGAATCTAATTATCGAAGTAAAACTTCTTTAGGCACGCTTGACTTGGGGGGTAAACTGGCGAATGTGTTACGATTTCGCGTTACGATTAGTGTCATTGGTAAACAATGAAAAATACCCGTCACAAAATACATGAATCTAGTGCTTGGTGGGTGATAACGGACCCAGCGCGGATTGGTGGATGATAACGGACCTATTGCGGATTGATGGATGATAACGGGCCTAGCGCGGGTTGGTACGCGATAACGGACCCAGTGCGGATTGATGGGTAATAACGGACCCAGCACGGATTGTTGGGTGACAATGGACCCAGTGCGGATTGGTGGGTGATAACGGGCCCAGCGCGGATTGTTGGGTGATAATGGACCCAATGCGGATTGGAGGGTGGTAAAGGACCCAGCGCGGACTGGCGGATGTTAACGGACCCAGTGCGGATTGGTGAGTGATAACGGACCCAGCGCGGATTGGTGGGTGATAAGGGACCCAGTGCGGATTGATGGGTAATAACGGACCCAGCGCGGATTGGTGTTTTTTTTTCTATCAACAAATCTTCAGGTTAAGTTTATGATTTTCAGATCATTGGAGCTAAAGAAGTTTCACTTCAGTCGTGTGGTCATAAGCACACTCGCTTTATTTTTATAACCATCAAGTGTCCCGATGTTGAGCAAGTTTTGAAATGCTTAATGGGAAACCTGTTGCAAAAATGGTTGTTTTGTTATGAGTGTGAGTATTTTGCGTCGAGGCCCGGGTTAATTTTCTATGCAATCGGTATATTTGTTGTGCAATCAGTATATTTGATATGAAAATCATATTTCTGTACAATTTAACAAGTTTTTTGTTATATCAGATTCGATGTATATTTTTTAATTATTTTCAGCACTAGTTTTGTTCAAGAAATGTTTTGTTTGCAGTGAAATAATTATTTTGATGTAAAAAGTATTTAATTGCTGTTTATAACTTGATGGGTTTTTAAATAAATTTGCTGTGCATTTAAAAATATCCCTTTTTTGGCATCTTGAGCACATATTATTACCGTGTCTTGAGCGTTCAACGGTCCGCGCGTGACTGTGAACCAAGAAGTGCTTCAGTGGTGTTCAAGCATTTCTTGATTCGGACACATTTTGAGCGCACGTGGTGTATTAATATCGTTGTACAGAAACAATAATATAATAAGTTTAACATAATTTTTTTCTATAGAGCATTTGAATTTAAATAGCGTATTTAGGTTAGGTTAGTTTTAGGTTGGTACTTACTAATTTTATTTAAGTTCTTTCCTCCTGCTCTCCACACATTATCTTTGATCAAATTATTGCGGTTATTTAGATCGGATGAGTCGTAAAGGACTGGATGACCAGAAACAAAGTTAATTGACTTCTCTTCATCATCATCAGAAAAAGACGTCATTTTTTTAAATGCTTGTGACGCGCGACGACGGCAGTTGTTACCTTGCCATATTTTATATAAAAATTAAGAACCGCTTGTGATGTGCATGTGACCATATATAATTGATGTAAATAGTTACTTATTAAACAAACATGCTCAGGCTAATCATTTTCTATTATAATACGTCGAAATTAGCATTTTACTTCGCTACATTACTTAAAAGATAGAACCCGTTTAATACGATCACGCTTAATACGATTTCTCGCAAAATATGCCATTTTGCGTCAGTCCCTACAACTTGAGACATGTTTCGATACATTTCTTAACGCTTAAAACGATTCGTCATCTCGTTTAATACGTCTAAATCGCCAACATGTACCACACATTACCTCTTGCGACCAGCGATTGGCGAGACGACTGTCGAGCGACGCACTCTAATTTCGTGGATATTCTTCCATTAATGGCAATGTGGCACCGTATAAAATTCAATGAGAATGTGAATAACATACAAGAAGAGGCCCTAAGATATAATAATCAAAAAGAATGAGGCAACTCCGATTTTGTCACACGCCCAGACATTATCAGCAGTTAATGAGACGCTATGTAACTACTTTGGATCAAAGCGAAGACGCACTGCAAAAGGTAAATTATGTTGATAATCTTGTAATTGCTAATGCCTCAAAATCTTTTTGATAATCTAAAATAGGTGATTAATTTAGATAATGTAGTGATAAATAGTAATACACTACATTTTTTATAACATACATAATTCCTAAATATTGTTCATTTAATACCTCGAAATTTCATACTTTCGAAATTTCCCTATGCCGGAATCCCGCATATACGCTTTCCCACTTAGACGCGTTTTTGGTTGAGACCCTGTGAAATCGTCTTAAACGGGTTTTATTTATAATTTGTTCAATATATATTTTTTTGTTTTTTTCTGCTTTTTAAATGTTGATTTTATTATAAATAATGCATATTTAAAGTAATAAGAAAATAAAAATATTATTAAAGATGAGAATGGAAAATACATTTAAACAAATGAATTTTATGACGACTTTATTGCAAAACTTAACCTAGATGAGTAAATAATAAGGTTTAATTTGGATAACAAGCTCTGTTACTAAACTCAGGAACTCAGTTTGAACAGAATAGGTATATTAAACAGCTTATAATCAATATTGGAATTGCCCCTTGGAGGGGCAAAATTCAACTACGTATGCAACACGATTTAAAGTACATAAAATCTTTTTTTTAAACACATATTAATTAGCCTAGCCAAAAAGTGCTTACTTTTAAGCACTTTTGTAAGCACTGTAGGAACACTGTTGTGTTATGGAAAAATAGGGTAACGGATAGAATACATATATACTTATACATATATAATTATATTTATATAGAAATACATACATCAGTGACTGAAGTAAAAATCGTTTAAGCTCGTATTTATCACACAAACATTTGCCCCCACCGGCATTCGAACCCGGGTCCTCTCGCTCGAGTAGATGATACCATGAAATCCGATGTCTTAAAGCATATACCAATGGAGATGGCATGGGCGGGCAAACCCCTCTGCTACAGTAGATGGCCATCGGGCCATATGCGTTAAACATTTAATCATTCACGATCTATAACTTAACCAAACAAAGGTGTCGATTCTTGCATGATTCTCTTAGGCCTTAAATACATAACCGCGGTGCGGCACCGTGCCGTTAAAATTGGCAGTGGCGTCAGCGCCGATTTTAGGTGCGCGGTACCGCTCCGCGTTGCAATTTCCAGCTTTATGTCATCATACTTGTTGACAATGAATCATTTAGTTTCTATCACTCTTGCAAACAACACGCATCAACCCGGAAGCAGTTTTAAAATTTAAATGGCTAACGTTGATATCGACCTTACAGTCAAGTCCAGTATTTCCAAAGCAGTAACAGGTTTCCTTCCTATACTTTTTTTTATGTGTAATTCGATAACCCTACCATACCATATGACGCTCTTTTTCGCGACACCGCAACGCTAACTGCCAGTTTTAGCGTTGCGCCGTCGCGGTTATGTGTTTCGGCCCTAAGCTTTAAAGTAAATTTTACATTAGTCTCTTCTTTTTATTCTGTATAAAGGATGACATACACTGTTGTCAAATTTAAGTTTAGAGAACGCAACCATATTCGACTCCAAAATCTTTCTTTTGTAGTTGAAATATGATAATATGTATAAAAAGTACTTTATATCGATGCTGCGTAATACTCCAAACTAAATTTAACATCAGTCACTCCTTTTCCTTCTGTATAAAGAAAGACACGATACATTATTATCAAAAATTTTAGCTTTAGAGAATTATGCCAGAATCGACACCATAGATACTACTCACGAACGTTTTTCATGGGTGTTACAATTCGGATTTCTCTTAAGTCCAGGAGATAAAAACTTATAGTATTAAGATTCTGTATTACAGGAATTTTAAGTTTTTTAGACAAATCAAATAATTGTTTTCGCCATAACTTACATTATTTTTACTTCAGAGTTTTTCAAACACAGTTTCTTTTATATTCTTTTTTTTATTCAATTTATTTATTAATTAATTTGCATACAATAAAAACATCATTACAGCACAAAAACCTTAATGATTTATCTATGCTGCAGAGTCGCTCCACAGCCAGTCACACCAAACAGCCTGTCTGGTTTTCCAAATAATAATAATAATAAGTAGTAGCGCATTTTATTGTAAACCACAAAAGTGGTACCTGATTACTATTCATCAGGGCCGACACATAATACGACTAGAGCAAATTAAATTTCCAGAAACTTGCGAGCTCCTTAGAAGTTTACTGGCTAAAACAGATAAGTACTTTAACGTGTATTAAGGTAGTCACAAAATCGATCTTTTAAGTTGCACTGACTACAGTGCTATTAGGACTGCATAGTCCCAAAATCTGAAACATGAATAATAATCTCGGATCTCCAGAAAATGTTGTTTTCGTAATCAGCTCCACTCAAAACTATGAATACGATAAATACTCATATTAAACTTATTTGAAAAAAAAAACTCTGCCTAATCAAAAAGTTTGTTTAAATAAAAACAGAATTAAGGAACAAATGTACTATAACAATAGGGGCCAATTATTGGAAACATTTGATTTATTGTAGAATATCTAATGTATCTTGACTGTTGAAATAGCCTTGTTCCTTACTAAACAGAATTCTAGTCTACTGCATGTATTTTTTTTTAGTTAAGTAGTAGGTAGTTTAGTTATTTATTCAAAATTATATTTTGAGCAGATGTGCTTTCCGATTTATTTAAATTTACTATTTTATTTTCGCCATTTTGGGTCAAAATGTTTATAAATATTATATATCATATATTACTATATATGTATATATAAATACATATACTACATACATTATTGCTTGTTATAAGCAATTTTATTTTCAATGTATTTCATATTTGTACCAAATATCAGCAATATTTGACGTATGAAACAAGTTTTTAAATAAAATGGGATATCAAAATGAAGGGTTTTTACTTACACAATCATACAAATCAAATGATACCTCGTATGTCAAGTCATTCTGGCTGTAGGACGTGCCAAAGAAACGGAGATACATACATACATACACTCGAAAAACGTTACCCTCCGCAGTCAAATAAAAAGTAGATTTCGCCATCTTGGATCACAAAATTACTGTCGTATTCGTAATCAGCACTCTTGAAAACTATGAATAATACAAATATTATGATTGGTTTTATTAAAAAAGGCGATTCCGATATCAATACACCTTTTTCTTATTTTAATGGACTATATTATTGTTGTATCCTAATGCAGGAGGTTGTTTTTTTTTTAAATAATTACGGTTTTGCATAAAATGCTGACGTAATTTTTGAAGTGTGCGTTTAAAGCAACAACACGTTCGCGTTTATGTGAGTTTGCATATTTTCGTTAGTGTGCTATACGTGTGCACCCGCGCCAAAAATGGTGAAAAATATTGTTCGGCGAGCGAACGGTATGGCATCTCCATTGGTATATGCTCTAAGCCCGGCGCACAAACCACTCGGCCACGGAGGTCGTGTTTAATGCGAATCTTTCAAACAAGAACATAGATAGGTAGATATTCATTAGCATGAATGCATTAAATTTTTTGTAAAAAGTTGCTTTTCATGATATTTATGAGTATTAAAAGTTGGTCTTTCCAACTAACCAGTTGAAGTTTCCTAGCTGCACCTTGCTCGTTTTTTAGGGTTCCGTACCCTAAACGGTAAAAATGAAACCTTTCTGTCGTCTGTCCATCACGGGTCTCTAGATCGTAAACAGAGTGCGTTACAGAACTAAAATGGGTATTTTTATGTAAAATGCTTGTCCAAAGCCGAATATTTAGTTAAAAATTCAATTTTATTATTTTTATGGGGGATCCCATACATGAAAAGAAGACGAAAAATAAACTTTTTAACACCAGCCTGTAGCAAATCATTATCTAGAGCTCGAGCGTTGACAAAAACAAAGAAATAGGGGACTGCTAAAGTTGTCATATTTAGACCATATTTTGTTATGGGGTCTATCCCAAATTTGAAATTTTGGTATTTGATTTCCCATATGCTGTATTTAAACATTTAAACAACAAATACCGAAAACGCCGATTTATGATTTACAGGGGTTTCCAATAGGTACATACAAGGTATCGTTGACACGTCACTCATATTGGATTGTCTGTTGGCGACAACAACAACAACAATTAAATAGTATTTAATATCGTTGGTTGGCGAATATGTTTTGTTAGTTAAGTTATTAAAAGTTCGGCATTTATTAAGATGAGTTAACAGTTGAGAAATGCCTTAATAGTTATTATGCAACTGTTGAAGGTATTATGAGGGGTATTAAAACACGAATGTGGGTTTATCTCATGGGTGTTATACAGGCAGTCCTCGACTTACGTCGTTTCAAGTTACGTCGAACAATGTTTTGACACTATTCCTCAAGCATACGTCAATTGTTTCGATTTCCGGCATAGGAGAATTCACTTGCCGAGAGGCCAATGTCCGTGGGGCCGGCGTTCGTGGGGATGTCTCGAAAAAATGTTATTATGAAATTTATAAAAAAATACATTACAACACCCAAACGGGTTTTATGGTTTATTTCTAATTATGACGTTGGATATATTGATGTTGACAATAAGCTAACTGTTTCAGAATCTTTAATAAAGGTTTTAAATCATTGGTGTAGATAAAAGTATTTAAAAAGTATTATTTAAACGGCAGTTCAATTTGTCAAACGTTTCGTGCATTTGAGAACTCTTTGGTCAAAATAACCGTTCTGAGGAGGAAGACACTATTCGTCACATGTATAGTGAGAAAAAATTAAATTGACTGGATCCTTTAACACCTATTCGTTGTCAATTTATTAACAGAGAAATTCAACGGGTTCCAAATCTCAAGTTTTAAAAAAGCCTCAAAGATCATGTGTTGTTTTATTTTTGTGAAGATAGGTAAAATCACTGGTGAATGCGAACAATAAGAATTGTCAAAGCCTATAGAGTAATATATGACACACGTCCTCAAAAAGATCGAGGTGCCAAAGTGATGCATCATTTGACGTTCCATATTCAAGCTACCAAAGGAAGCCGTGGTGCTCATTTGTATTCCTATTCATGTGATATTTCACACAAAATGTAGGCTTCAAAAAAAGACCAATAAATTTGTTTTTATTTGAATTTAAATATTATTTATTATTATATTTATTAAATTAAATATACCCTGTTTAATATTAATATTTCCAACACTCACACCAATTAGCCTAGCCCCAAAGGTAGCACTGTAAGGCATGTGTTATGGGATACTAGGGTAACGGATAGAATACATATACCGATACATATATAAGTATATTTATGTAGAAATACATATTAAGCATCTATGACTGGAGTACAAATGCTCGTATTCATTACACAAACATCTGCCCCACCGGAATTCGAACTCGGGAGGACCTCGAGTCGGCGACACCATGAAACCCGGCGTATAAACCACTCGGCCACAGGGGTCGTCAAAATATTGATATTCAAAACACTTTATTATGTAAGTTGTGACGAAAACCAGCAAATGATTTTCCTTTCGCCGTATATTGTACGGAACCCTTCGTGGGCGAGTCCGACTCGTACTTTTTTTTTCATATGAAATCAATAAGAAACCCCATAGTCTAACCCCGGGATCCCGGGACATGCTCTAAATTGTATTTCCAGTCTTATGTGTTGTATTAAATATAATAACTCCTACAAAATCTCTTTTATGTAAAATTATTTACAGATAAGATGAGTTTTCGATAGTTAAATAATTATTCGTCACGTCAACACTAATTTAGTCTACGAGGTACAACCATTTTATTTAATTTTAGTTACTCTAATGATGAATCATTTAAATGCGTCATTTAGTAAAGTGGTAATCATTTCATCAATCAATAAATCCTTACTAGAAATTCAGGCAAGACAATGATTTACAAAAAACACACAGCGTTAATAACAAGGTGCACACAAACAAGGAGCCGCCGCCAGCCAAATCACCCTAACCAGAATAGTAAATGAAATTCACTGCACTTCTTCTTCACATTGCACTGTTAAGGCACTGTTACGTTTTAATCACTGCACTTGCGTCACTTTTCCGGGGATTTTCCGCACTGCAATCCAAGAAAATCACTGCAATCCATGTGGCAATCCATCTTGGCCAGTTTAGGGCGGCGGCGGCACCGAAAGTGCGAGACTAAATTTAAAAACATGCCGTCTCCACATGAGTTAGAAATGACACAACGATGCAATGAAGCAACTTTTAGGGTCCCGTCGTCAAGCCTGGAGACAGTGACCGTATCTCTAACACTGTATTACTTACCGGTCGATAGGTAAACTAACAGTGGAGATATACTTTTTAATACAAAGCATTTATCTGCATGTACCATGATCTAAAATATACTGGAAGCAACAATAGGTGACCAAACGTACATAATTTCGAATTACTTTTTTAGATTTTTTTTTGTATATTTTTAAATGGTATTGTATTAATTGGGCTCAAAATAAACAATGATACCATAGGCAAGACTGAGCGAGACAGACGTTATAAGTCGGTATAAAATTGTTCGACTTTAATGTGTTATTTTACATTAAAGTCGAACAATTAGGGATATTCTTAACTCAATACTCCATAATCGTGTACCTCAAGTATTATCACGCATGTGTAGAATTCATTCAAAATATAAACGGAATTTATTATCCACTTGTACCACATAAAATTTCATTTAAACATTGAAATTAATGAAAACACAGTGGTAATGTGCATCTTTAAATTATGTTATAAGCTACGGAAATCTAAAAAAAATCAGATCGGGCCAAAGTTTTGTTTAGAACAAAATATTATTTTTCGATTGCGAACCAATCGAAATACTTATAAAAAACCTTAAAATTAAAAAAAGAACTAAGCAAAGTGTAACTGAAAGTAAAAAAAAAACTCATCTCAAAAAATGCCCAACGTGCCTTCTTTTTCGCTTCACTAAAACAAAACTAAGCAAAATGTCCATCCACATCCATCAGACTAGCCCTATGACGACCACATTGTCAATGTGGTCGTCATAGGGCTAGTCGGATCCGGTAGTCGAAAAACAGTCGTCTTTTTTTTAATATTAAAAAAAAATTATACCAATAGTAATAACTGTCATCTGTTAGTGTAATGTCAAATTTCGACTAGGTTTAAAGTTACTTTTTACACCGATCCCGATTTTTTTTAACATTTTGATGTTTTGTTTTGACTTTTAAAGTATGATTTTACATATTTTTTGACATAATTTGTACTTCGGTACACAATTGCGGAAAAAATCGAAGTTTATCTTTATTAAAATTTAAAGTATGCTGGTTTTGAAATATGTCAGTTTAAAGTCACCCTTTTTCAATATATTTCAAACGAGTGCATATATAATTTCAAATATTTATTGATTTTACACATGATACATACAGATATTTGGGATACTAATATATTTAAAAATAACTTACGATAGATGGTAACGAGACACGGAAGAGGGTGCAGGTGTTGAGTTCACGGAGGACGAAGAACCAGAGTAGCCGGAACCGGCGGGCGACGAACCGGCCGAGGGCGCACCCGCTGCCGATGGTATCGCAGCAGGCTCGTAATATTCGGTGGTGAGAGTTCGTTCGTCCAGGACATGCTCCGCATTATGAGCCTTTGAAGCGGACTTGATATCCATGAAAGCAACAGTTGCGCAAACTCCACTGTTGGTACAACTGCTAGCATTCGCAACCGTGCTTCCACTCTCCGTTCTACCCAATAGCTTGACATTCTGGACTCGGCCATAGCTGCAAAATCGAAAAGAGTTAAATTAATTTTCGGCATCTATTCACTATTATTGTTTGGACACATTAATAAGAAATTAATAACATTTATTCATTCGCACAAAAAATACTGTGATGATGTACAAAAATAGTAAGAGTATTTACAAATGTGTATTACATTAAGCAATAAAATCAACACATCGATGTGAACAATTCAAACTGTTTCTGTTATCCTAGGTATGTAAAGGTATTATTAAACATGTTTATATTATACTAAAATATACGCGTAACAAGAAAGAACAAATAAAGGCCACACAGTCACATGCAAATTATAATAAAAAGTTTAGACTGATAATAATGAAGTAGGATAATGATGTACTAACGTACGACTTGCAGCTCAAATAAAATCTTTGAGGTCACGTTCCGTGATAATTTTCATAGTGCGTGAACTAGATGTAACAAATCATGTATTGATTATTTTACCTGTTCATTACACCGTTGTTAGGACTTCGAAGATTTATAATAGTTATATATGCAACTGTTCTATAATGAGGGGTTCTATAATATAAACACGAATGTGGGTTAGGTGTATCACACGAGTGTTTTAATACCTAATTAAAAGATTCCGAAACCATGGGACGTTCCAAGAACTTAAAATTCATTAAAAGTTTCAGCGCTGTGGAAGTGAAGCGCGCGTGAATCACAATTTGATTTTTTTGAAATTCAAAATACCACGTATCCGGCATTAACAATTGTGACTGTCTGATGTGCAAGCCCTTGACGCGGAAGGGATTTAAAAATCAAAGGAGTGTTATTATGATTCTTGTTTTTATATTGAGTTTGGATTTTTAATGTTGCTTACTGTTTCAGAATATTGAATAACGGTTTATATGATTCATAATATTATGGTTTACTTATTATGAGATAACGTGGGGGCTAATAAAAATAGAATGAATACTAATTCCCAATAATTTATTTACTTTTAGGGTTAATTTTTTTGTAACAAAGTAATATTTCAAAGGTCTAATATGTTTTCTTTTTATTATGATTATTATGTTCAAAATTATAGATACCTCATACACGCTTCTAGTTTGGCAATACGAAAGTCAGGTAATTGCCCGACTTGCATTCAGTCCTGCACACTGTCTAGCCGTGGTTATACACGTCTCTACAACTTTTAAGATTTTCCAGACAAAAGCCCTTTGTGTGTTTTTAGGTAGTACCTACACAAAAAACACGGGAAATACTAGAGGCAAAAAAACGTCAAAGTAGTATATGTGTAGTGTATTATGTGTAGTACCTACACATAATACACGGGAACTACTAGAGGCAAAAAAACGTGTAATTTCATTCGTAAATACTGTTTTAAAGAATTTAATGTAAAAATATTTTTGATTACTTATTTTGACAGGTGCTGACACCGTTGACACGTGGAGGCTAAAGAGCGAGATGTAACTGCTTTATGAATAAGATTGGAAGAGACTACTTCAGTGCGCTCTATTGATTGGCGACTGTCGCCAAGGGCAGTTGGGGCAGTTACCACTTGTGCCATTTTAAAATGCAATAAAGTTGGTGTAGAACCTGTGTTTATTTTAGACGTCATTGGTTATTATAATAATCAAACAAAACAAAATAGGCCAAGTGCGTTTTGAACTAACACACGAAGAGTTCGGTACTGTAACGTCTGTTACGTTACAGCCTCCTTGTTTGGGTAAACTCTTTGTTCATGTAATGCCTACGGCTGGCAGTTATATTAAAAAGTTAATGTCATGATATTAATATTTGCAATTCGGGATCGTCTGTCTTTTGATAGAAGATTCCACATCATATAGACTTCAGGGACCAAACCACACGTTGATAGATAAAATTTAATTAGTATATTTGCCTGAAATCAAATATAAAAATATCAAATCAAAGTTGTTTCAATAAATTGCTTCGCTCCCAGGATCTACCCCTTCAGGGTAGATCGCCGCATGGTGGAGGCGCCGCCGTTTTGTGACGGTCCTCCTGCTGGATGTGTCTGCTAGTTTCACCTTAATAGAAGCCTTATTAGCTAATTTTCTAGAAAAAAATATTCATAAAAGTTCAACAAACAATGCTAAAATTCGCCATAACTGTTCAATTAGGATGAATCCTACAATAAACCCTTAATAAAGAACATGATGGCCGAATTAGGATAACAGCTGATTTAAAATTTTTGATTGGATTATTTTGTGTAGTTGGTTATTATGTTTGAACGTGGTGTGGTGATCATTTTGTGTTGTAGTACAACATACTTGTGTTTGCGGGCTATCATAAGCTCTGCAAGTTTAAAGCCACCATTGAGAATGATACTATCCCTTTTTTGAGTTCCGAACCCAAAGGGTAAAAACGGGACACTAACTACTAAGACTCCACTGTCTGCATCTCGTGAACCGATATAGCGAGACAGCTGGAGTTTTCACAGATGATGTATTTATTTTCTGTTACAATAAATACTAAAAACAGAATTAAATAAATATTTAAGGTTCCCATACAACAAACGTTATTTTTTGTTGATTTTTGCTCTATATTAATTAAGACAAACCTTGAAATATTCACAGAATATTTAGTTGTATATTTACTTTCAAAATGAATAATTAAAATAGATATTTAAGGGGGTCTCCCATTCAACAGACGTTATTTTTCCGTCGTTTTTTGCTCGATATTATAATATAGTGTCTAATGTTGTATGAATATGAAATGGTACGGAATTCTTTGCGTCAAGACATGTCCGAATCGCACTTGGCCAGGTTTTGAAGTTTTGTAACAGAAATGAAAATAACAATATGATCCTTATCAATCAAATTAGACCGGATCTATTTGACAAGAAACAAAAAAACCTTGGCTTTTCTTAAGGGCGTCACGTACAGCATTTTTGCCATTTTGTATAAGGATTCGCCAGAACAACAATAAAATTATGCGACCAGCCCATAGCGAAAGTATCTATAGGAGGTTAATTGAACCTGTATGAATATACAAAGCGATGAAACGTTTAATAGCCCTATTTAAGCATTTTAGGTAATTAACGCTGCAAACTTTGGAATATTAACCTAAAATATTTAATAAAACTTATTTTCATGAATAAGACTGAGCTTATAGGCATAGATTATTTAAAATCAAACCCTATAAAAAGTTGGTTCTCCGAAAAACTCTAGACAAAGTTCTAGAAAATATTGATTGACCGCATATCGACAAAAGTTAATAGTAAGATAAAGTTGATATTTCATTGTTTTACATATTTATTCTCATTTTGCAATTGTCATTAATAACTTAATCTGTAATTGACAGCTACTTATGTAATTATTAACAAAAATTTAAACATGGGTAGACATTTACCACACAGAGTTCTGTAGTTTAATATCTAGCTACGAATAAATACAATTTATATTTGATTAGACTGACTCGTAAAAGACCACGATTACACGTCTGATCTGACCGGACGAAGAGTGCGCAACGGCATGACTGGCGAGAGCGAGTAGGGAGGGCTATAAAAAATGCGCAGTTGCCGCGTTGGTCGGTATCGGGCAAACATGCGCTGTTGCCACTCTGTCAGACTTGTTTTATCTACCTACAAATATGTATGACGACAGAGTACTTTATATTGTTGCAGCAGTTTATAAAATTACATCAAGCGTGAGAGATCACGCCGATGTTTTATTATTTACAAACCTATAAATTATTGTATTTTTTTCTTAGGTTTTCACGCACGTCACTCATTAAAATTAAATAGCTCGACAAAGTAAATAAAAAATCATTATTCCGACCGCATTCCTGCAAAGGATGCTAAACATCAATAAATAAATAATATCAGTGCATCTACACCCGTTGAAACGTTAAATTATTAATTTGATTGATCTTACACGCACACAAAACTTGATTTTTTTAAAAAATACCAGAGCTTATCGTTATATTTGTTATAGTACTTGTATCAATCTTTAAAATAATTCGTTAATTTTATCTGTTATGTTTAAGGTGCTATTCTGGTCTCGTCTGCAGGTTACAGATGCAGGCAGCAGCCCGGCTGCGGATGCAAGACTAGTTATTTGCATTTGTACGGAATACATTTCGAAATCTGCTGTAGCTGGACGTGCTGCCTACAGCCAAGATTAACGGAATAGCACCTTTAGGTACCTACTTCTTATATTTAACCTTCTCCAAAAAAAAATGAGTGTATATAGTTTATATTAATCGCTAGTCACAACGTAAAAATAAGAAGTCCAAAAAACTTATAGATAAATTATATTATTATAATAAAAGTCTTTTCCACTTTTCAGAAAAGATGTTGTACATGTTGATGATGATGATGATGTTGAACATGTAGTTAACTTTTAATCTTCGTTTTTCATTCTCCTAATATCTCATATTTATAAAAGAAAAATGTGTATTTAATCAACGGTACCAAAGAGTGATTAAATCGGTCGATGTCTGCTGCGACGTTGCCGTATTTACTCTTACAACATGGCAGCGCTCGTTCGCTGTACCCGTTTCCGTGTGAAACTCAACTCGACGAACTGCGTCTGTGTGTTTGAGTTGGCAGTGGCAGTCAACAGCGCGTTTCGAGACAAAGCGGGTGGTAGGGTGCGGTGTGAGGGGGAAGGAGATACCGGCTTTGTGACGTCAGCCTACTTTCTGATTATACTTACAATAATACGAGCGGGTATTTTTTTATCCATGTCGCTGATTACATTAAACGTAGATTCATAATTAAGGCACAATTAGAAATATCTAAATATCAACTTGTACCAAGGAATCCTGTTGTTTATTATAATGAAGTTATATTCTTACAATTTCGAGTAATCATTTTATGGAATAGCGTGGGCGATGCCTGGTTTGAATTTATTGTTGGGCATTTATGCTTTGCATTTCAAATTTGTGATTTAAATGATATAGTTTTAATATAACATATAGTTTTATGATATAGTTTTAATATAAAATTATATTAACTCTAATACGGATGAAACTTCAACATCAGTAAACAAGTTCTTCACTTAGATACATAACCACTTTTCGACCAAAAGCAATAATGTGATGTGGGCAGTGCGTTCCGCCCATGCTCCATCATACTATATTGACGTTCAGGCAGAAATATTGACAAATGGTCCGTTATCACTAAAAGTTTAAGAACCGCTGTTCAATACGAATAATTTAAATTTGAAAGTAACTAAGTCTGCTATCCTTTCATTGCTAAACGAATCCAAATTACACATTTTTTAATATGGAAATAAAAAAGAATGAATAATTGCTACTTTAATCGCGAGAATATAATTTGAAGTGTTAATTGTGGATAAAAGTATGGAAAAACCATTACATACTTCACATTTTAGTTCATAAGATTTTTTATAATATTTGTAATAGTTATAAGTCATTAAATACAAATCTCGTAAAAATCTAAGTGTAATAAACTCACCTAAACATTGATATTAAAATCTACTTGAACATTAATTACTATTCGTTTGACAGTAAAATAAATGAGGGTTATTCAGTCAGTAGTATAAGTGACAAAGAATATAATAAATGTATTATAATTACCTGTAACACGTACTTTTTTTTTAAATGACAGGCGTGTGAAGTGATCTTACGTTTAATAAGTTTTATTTTGACACAATATATTCATAATGAAGAAAGTCTTTCTAAGTTTATTAAACTTAATTATCACCAACATAAAACAGTAGTACAAGAATGTATCCAATACTTCAACTTTCACCAGGTAGTTAGGTGCCAATTTTCCATTCATTGTTTTGTATATTTAGGAATAAGCAGCAATCGTTCCAGAACTTTTCGCACCGGCAAACATTCATGACAGCTTGGATAATTCTATTTTTAGAGACAGGCTTAAGAGCGCTTTTAAAAATCTTAAAGATATAATAGGGTATGAAATCTTTTTCACACCGATTATATTGTGCTAGTAAACTTTTCCTTCACGACACCAACGTAAGGTTCGATAGAACAATAGTGGTGGTGAACTTTCTGTTCCCATGGCAGTATTTCAGTGCAAAGGAAACAAATATAGGAGACATTATTTTTAAAAATGCTTTCCATTACGCCTCTGTTTTATATTATGACATTCTCATTAATTATATGATAGTAATTAAGTTTGTTAATATATTCGTTTTAAATGCGATTGTATTCGCCCTTACTGTAAAGTAAATAACATACAACATGTTTTATAATCAGATACGAAGCTGTTATTTTGATACATTATTATGTTTAAAAACATTTATAAATCGTTTTTCTTTTTTAAATCTTAATGTCACAATTTAAGTAGTAAATTATCGGCAGGTCATTAAAATTCAATTTGCGGTTTTTGAGTGATTAAGGCCGGGACTCCACCAAAGCAGAGATGTGTGCGGTGTGCTGTGTGCTATGCGAGAAGAGATGTTTTTAGCTCGGGTGCGAGGCGTTGAGTGCTCAGCTGGGCTCTGCGGGTTGCTGGCGGGCGAGAAGGGGGAGGGTGACACCGCTCACTACACGCCGCTCACATCTCTCGTCTCCACTGCGCGTCGTCTGCGCACAAATCACATCTCCGCTTCCATCGAGCCATACAAATATTACACATCTCCGCACAGCGATCTCCACTGAAGCTGAGCTGAGAGGAGATGTGTGAATAACACAATTCTATTGGTTGTATAAAAAAACATCTCTCCGCTCGTCTCGTCTCCGCTTTGGTGGAGTCCCGGCCTAGGAGCGGACGAGAGCTAAGAGTCATTTGAGAAATAGGTATTTGAAAACACTATTGCTAGTAAAAGAAATTCTTCCCATAGAATAATGAGTACGTGTACTAGGCCTCTATGTTTTGCTTTTTATGTAAATGCTTATTGAATCTCCACACTAAATGTCTTCAGTGGTGTTAATAAATTGTTTTTTTGTTTTTGGCATCTTTGGCTTCTAGTTTCTTTTGAACACAAGTTATCGAAAAAAGGAAGACATAGGAGCATAGGAGGAGTAAAATTATATTGAACGTATGAAAATAATTTCTTAAGTGATAAAAATCAAGGAGGAATCAGTCGAGAACGTTTGTATGGAAAAATCATTACCACCCTCCCCACTTAAGTAACAAACTTCCATATTTATATTATTTTATACCAAGTAGGAATACATCAGGGTGATGTGGCGTCTAATTGGATGATACGTACTAGTGCGGGAGGAGGCGGGGGGTGCGAATAGGGGTTCAATTTGGTCTGTTCGGTCGCAAAGCCCGAACCCGCGGCGGCCTGAGTTGCCCGCGCAGGTCGATAGAGCGATGGATGTAGGTGGGGCTGAGTAATACTGCACGGGGTGGTGTGCTCTAGTCTGGCTCACCCTGTGGACCATCACCAGAAGGCGGAAACTTTCGTATTGCATAACAATGTTACAATACATAACAGCAATGCCACCACAGCCGCATCCCAACCTCACAACACCCACTCACAACTTTTGAAATAACAAGAGAAAATTAAAATTTTAGTGTTTCTTAATTTTTTATTTAAATCTTTTGTTTTTAATGTTTATGTTAAATCAATACTGGCAAGTACAGCGATTACGAGGGGAGGCGGGCAACGTTTTTTCCATACAAATGTGCTCGACTGATCCCTCCTTGATTTTTATCACTAAAGAATTAATTTTATACATAAAATATAATTTTACAGTTTGTATGCTCCTATGTCTTCCTTATTTCGATAACTTGTATTTCAAAGCAACTAGAAGCCCACAAAAATGGTTAAAAATAAATATTTTTTTATCACCACTAAAGACGTCTAGTGTAAAGATTCAATAAGCATTTATAAAAAAGTAAAAAGTAGAGGCTTAGTATAACTTACTTATTATTCTATGGGTGAAATTTCTCTTATATTATCTAATTTTCAAGGAGGAAATTGTCGAGAGCTAAAACTCGAATTTTGAAATTTTGTACGCACTTTTCAGCGTTAACCCGGCGTTCGCACAGTTGGGTCTATTTGACCCGAGCAGTTTTCAATTGAGCGTGTTTCTTAAAATGTTTGTGCGACTTTGCCAAACTTCTCAGTAGCTGGAGCTAATGGTCCCCCCTCCACGTGGGATTCGCCAATCAGTCGTGTTGCGGCCGCAGCGAGTGATAGACACGGCCAAACACGAAAAAGGTAAATATGACCCAACCATACTATTCGTGTCGTAATTTTGCGCCGTTTAAAAAAATGTTTTATTGTTGTTTTATATTGTTTATTTTGTTATTTTTGGCAAATATGTCTGAAATAAATGCGTACATATTACATAACGCCAATTTCTAAAGAAACTTAAGCCTTATACTGGTTCGTGAGCATTTGCGCAATCGTACAGATGTCATTCAGTTGCCAAGACTTATGCGCTTTTGCGCATTTGCTTATTGCTTGCTATGCTTTTGCTTATTCTTTTGAATAAGAGAGTTTTTAGGAGTAGGTACCTGATGAGGAGCCACCTGTGAAGATACTTTATGTAAGAAAGAGATGCCAAGACTGTTCTGCCAAAAAGGATAGAAAACTAATACTTTTCGGAGCTGTATATGCAAATACATCTGCAGTGACCATGCAATGTTGTACTGCCGAGATTGCGCAGATGATAAGGATACTATGACTGACGTATGAGACTGATACAAATAGTATAATATTATTAGTTTTGATTAACATTGATTAACATGTAACAAATTAGTATGTTATAGAAAAAAAAATGTTTTGTTAAAATTTTATTACTTTAAGACAGAGGTTGTCCATTTTGTTAATATTTTGTGACACTTTTATGAAAATGACATTAAAAAGATAGTTTCGTATCATGTTGTGTTTTTTTCTACTCAAAACCTATAACGATAATCGTTTTATACAGATAGTACAACCACAAACCAAATTTATTTTAACTTTTGTAATTATGGCGTTTTCTTATACGGGTCCTCTCGACCCAACCCTACTGTCGTTGATGCATATTTTGACTGTGCTGACGCCGGGTTAATGTTGTCCCTATCGCACGGTGTTTGCAATGCGCAGCAGCAAGTGCATAGTGGGTCACCCTTAAAAGATAGACACAGTAAGTAAAGGACTACCAAAAAAATTTACAGGAGGGCAAAAAAAAATCGTGAATCTATTTTTTGTTATTATGAATCTAAAGCTTAATATGGCTGGCTCTTGAAGATGGTAGATAAGATTACTGTCTACATTTTTGTATATTAAAAGTTTAAAAATACAGTTCGGTGCTCGTATGATGACACTTACTAACATTTTACGTTATTAGATCCAATATTAACCATGACCATTAACATTAGACAGCTCGCCCCTCTATATGCAAATATTAGTTTCCCATACAAACTTCAACTCCTCTTTTCACCCCTTTAAAGGATGATACCAAGGATAAAAACTATTATCCTATGTCCTTTTCCGGAACACAAACTAATCTTTTCACCAAACAATGAAATCGGTGCAGTCAGATGTTTGAGCGCGACGAAGTAACAGACAGACACGCTTTCACGTTCATAATATTTGTATGGGTTTCAGTTTAATTTCAATTTGACCTTAGGGGAACTGAGAATGGCGTCGTATATAGCTAGATATATCCTTTGCCATAGGTCCGTGGAAGGGATATACCAAATCAAGTAAGGCACTTGGCTATGGCTAGGCGTAATTGATTCCTACATCGGCACCGTCTTGGTAGGTACATACAACTAACTAATATGTAGGTGTATTGTATATAACACGTATAGTTTTTTTTGTAACTGGGAATCAGTTACCATATGTAATAAAGGGAAACCGTTTTAGAAACCTTTAAGTCTATTTTAGTAAAATCTATTTTGTTTTGGGATAGTTTTTTTGGTCAAGTATGAGCTTTCCTTAATTGAATAAAATTGACAAAAACAATAATTAATGCGGTTCGACTCTGTTTCATGCAAGGCTCATACGTCATATCATTGAAGCTGAAGAAAAGCATTGGCACAGCAAAATATAAAGGAGAAAGTTGACTAAATTGAACTTCCTACATTAGACTCAAGTACATAAATACCATAAAGTTTTTAAAGATATTTTTTTTCTAGTACAATTTTCTTTAGGTTTCAACACAAATGCCAGCAAAAGCATTAAATAAATTTAAGAAAAAAGATAATAAATGTATAAGTAAATGATTGTTTTATTTTGGTCCTTTTTTAATGAAGTAGGTAGATTCTAAAATAAATAGTAGCGCTCATTGGTAATGGCTTGATGAAAATTATAGTTTTACTAATTAAAGAATAAATCCAGAAGAGCGGTAGACTTGAAAAGTTTTACTACGGCTGGAATAAAGGATACCGTTGCCTTAACTAAAAGTAATATTTTAAAAAACAACGTCAAGAAATTTCCGACTATAACAAAATTAGGGCGATTATCACGAAAAAAATAAAAAACGTCATGTTCAATTCTTGCGCTAAAGTACAAAGACTATCTATGGCCTTTGGCGATCTGAACTTGTTCTCTTATTGGTCTGTGGAACACATATAATATATTAAGTGATTGAAAATGCAATTCTTTGTTGATTGATAAAATCACACCCGTATACAATATTATATAAGGAAAAAGGTGACAAATACAAGTGAAAATAAATAAGTAATTGTTAAAATATAGAACAGAATTTAAGTCGTGCATATTATACTCTTCTCAACAAAAGCGTGCTCTTTGCAAGACCTCGATATTCTAAAAGTTCAACAGAATGTCAACATTCCGTATAAGTACCTTCCTTTACTAAGAAAATTGTGAAAAACAAATACTTCAACACAAAATCTTAACAACGGTGGGTTTCCTTTTGTTATTGTAAAGGTTTGAACATTGATGATTCCACCCCGCATGATGTTAATGAGTTCAGACTCGAAGATAGCTGGTGCAGCAGTTGTCCAACCACACCAGCCGTCTTGACTTTATCTGCCTGCAAGGTTGCAGATGGGAGTCCCACCTCCATCACCACCGTGGTGGGAGGTAACATGTGAGCGGGCAAAGCATTATACCTTGGCAGGTCATAAATTCTGTCACACGTTTAATATAAAATAATTGAAACAAGTTTATTCATTATGTAACCATTTATATACCAAAATGAACTTAACAAAACATAGATTCTTCTGACGATAAAGTTTATTCAAAATGACCTCCGTGATTTTGAATACATGCCTTCAATCTGAGTGACTCCAAATTTGGATGAGGCTTTGAGCACGCCTTTTCCTCCAAGTGTTGCCATATCTTGTAATGTAACGGACTCAAATCTGGACTGGAGGAGGGCCAGTCTTCGTGCCGGATGAAGTCGATTTCACAGTCGATTTTCAGTCTTGTGTGCTCTTCGCTCTATGAGCTGGCGCAGTGCCTGTTATTGAACATGGTATGAGAAACAGTTTCCACAAGGTTCGTCAGGACTGTATTTTGATACACAACTGCATTCGTTTTTACACCTTTCTCACAAAAATGTACCTCTGTTAAGCCCCAATAACAAACTCCCAACCATACCATGAGCGTGGATGGAAAATGTCCTCGTTGGCCACGCGGAATACGGTTGCTCGCTTCTTCACTACTGTGTGCGTACACCTTATCATTTTGTTTGTTGTAGCTCTCTTCTACGTTATTTTTTTTTAATTTAATTAGTTACATTTATAACCTGGTACATATTAATTACAACCTACAATATTTTCCCTATTACTCGGGTAGCAGTTGAGCAGCTGGCTACACGATTTATGACATTCGCTAGCATCCTTGCAAATTGACATAAGTGGCTTCCACACGATACAATTTTACATCCAATTTGATTAGATTGACAATCAAATTGTGTTGTGTGGACGGAAATATGAAATTGAATGTCATTGGATGGTCGGTATCGCCCGATTTGGGATTGCCCAATCAAATTGGGTGGTGTGGACGCTAACTGGCCAATTTTTTAACGTAGTCAATGTGCAAGCGGCGTTCAGAGCGGGTGTGTGCGTTGACTTGTCTTTTGAGAAGAAGATGGAGCAACATGACGATAATATTATGTCTATTCGATCTGAACGGGAAGTAATAGAGGAGATTTTAGATATATGTAAAGACTTGCCATGCCTTTGGGATGTGTCTAACCCATTATATAAAAATAAACAAGCAAGGCATAATTCCTTAGAGATTTTGCGGAATAAGTGGAAAAATATTGATAAAAATATTACTGTTATAATTTTTATTATTTTTAAAGCATGTAACTGCTTGATGTTTAAATCTAAAGAAAATATAACTAGAAAAAATTCCTCGCGGACCAGGCAGTTATTTGTTATTGAAAATAAAAAATCATTTAATTAAATTTATATTCTACTCAATGATATGCGCGCATGCTGGGGTAAAAAAGAAATAATATTATATATATTTTTTTATAATTTTTATTTTTTAAGCATGTACCTAATTGCTTGATGTTTAAATCTAATGAAAATATAACTAGAAAAAAAACCACGCGGACCAGGCAGCAGACGGGACTCGAACCCGCACCCCTCGCAATCCGGGCGAATGCACTGACCAATTATGCTACCGCGGCCCTCACGGACCGCGTCAAAATTCTTCCAGCCATTCTTAAGTTGCAAGGCAGCGCCATCTCATCGCATTAAGGTAACCCACAATGTCAAATGAATACTTTTACAAGTATTAAACATTTGAAAGAAGAAATAGCAATTATAGTTATAATTTTTATTATTTTTAAAGCATGTAACTGCTTGATGTTTAAATCTAAAGAAAATATAACTCAGTTATATTTTAAGGGTTTTTCGAAGGGTGCGGGTTCGAGTCCCGTCTGCTGCCTGGTCCGCGTGGAATTTTTTCTAGTTATATTTTCTTTAAAAATATTACTCTTTAAGTATAACTATATTTAAGTTTATTAATTGAGTCGCTTAAATATAATATAACTACATGTAAGTGCCTCAATTGCTTTCTTTTTAATAACCATTGTTTTGTCCACAGTCTTCTTTTTCTTTTTTTCTCATCTACATTTGTAGTTAGAGCCGAGATTAATCCAATTTTTTGCTTGTTGGTAAGAGGCATCCTAATACAAACAAGTCCGTTCAGCAGAATCAACAAATAAAACTGAAATTGGCGATCTTGTTATGTATGTGTAGACGGACGACCAGATTGTACCCAATTCAATCAGCAATTAGATTGGCAATCAAATTGTGTCGTGTGGACGGGGTAATACACACACTACAATTGAGTAGCTGCATTTACAGAGCTGTTGTTTTTTGCCAGCGCGGTATCTAGTCGAGTGAAGCGAGACCAATCATTCATCTATGACTACAACAACTTCGGCTTACCAGAACCTTCACCGTGTCAGTCATTGACAGCTGCGGTTGAAGTGTTATTCCCGAAAGTTATTTTAAATATTGAGCACTATCCACAGCAAAATGCCAGTTTGTATAGTGAAACTGTGTAAAAATAATACATCAAAAAATAAAAGGGACACTGGGATCACATATCATCAGTTCGATGTAAAATTACATGAAAATTAAACATCATTCAGTGTTGCCAAGTACGCAATATAAAAGTCCCTATGGTTCAGATTTTTATAATATGAATATATTGACCCATTTCATTTGACCTCTTTATGAAATAGAAACTATTAGTGTCAGTGAATCGAAAATATTTGCAAAAAAATACTTGGGTGAAGATAACATTTTTGGAAAATATGTTGAAATTAATTGAATGAAATTGAAGACAGAAGCCCAAGTTCGAGTTTTTGACAGGTTCGTAAAGTATCGTAATGGTCAAAATTTGTATGGAAAAAGCTAGTTTATACTTGGTGTCAGCGGCGCTGCTTAGTTATCATAGAAACTGACGATGCGATACGTTAGCGTTACGCAGCTGTCAAAAACTCGTGCTTGGGCCTCAGGTATAGCATAAGGTGCGGGTAATAATAAAGGGAACTTAATAATTTCCTCAAGTGTGTGGCGAAGTGAATATTTGTGCGCCATACGCCGGAGACACCAGTGACTTTAAAGAGTTATAAAGATACTAAATGTATAATAAATGTTAATATTTATCGAAAGTCTCACACCTATTACCCTAGCTCCAAAGGAAGCACTGTGATTTGTGATGCATATATAATAGTGATGTAACGAATATTCGCATTCGCGAATATGAATATTAGAAAAAAACAATTTGAAGAAGTTGTAGTTCTGCCTTTCCTTGAATATTCATTGTTACACAGTTTGCATTTAGCTCGTTCAGCATTGCAAATCGAAATAAGTCCATGTTTCACTAGAATTCGATTTACTCATGTTAATAAATCACTATTACTACTCACAATCACTAACCTCAAAATTCACTTGTTTTGTTTACGGAAAGGCGAGCGGAATGACACTTCAGTCGGATGAGTTCATATCAACTCGGCAATTCGAACGAGACTGCCACCATGCCATAGACAATTGGCGCCAATTTAAAAAAAAACTAAATATTCGCATTCGCGAATGTCGGTACATGACATTCGCATCCGCATTCGCATATGTTCAAAAAATGATATTCGTTACATCACTAATATATAAGTACAAGAATGTGCCCGCGACTTAGGCCGTATACAGAAAGAAAGCCGAAAGCCGATCGGCGCTTATCGGCGCCGATCCTTCCTACATAAAGGAAGCCGATTAAAGCAGATCAAGCAAAATGTCGGACTCATCGGACGATGATTTGGTTTTGTTAGAAAATGTTTATTTAAAAATGCGAAAAACAGCTATACATCCTATAAATAGAGAAAGGAAACGTTTCGGAGAATACCATAATTTATTTGTAAAAAAAATTAAATTTGATGAACAAAGATTTTATACATATACAAGAATGATTCAAGAAACATTTTATTACATTTTGGATTTAGTGAAAAACCGTTTGATGAAAAATTGGGGCAATTGGCATAAACAACCAATCCTTCCAGAAGAAAGACTTGTTGTCACCATTCGATAAGTACGAAACAAATAATTTTAGCGCTTAGTTAATAAAAGATAAAGTTATTAGCTTTATAAAAAGATTATAACTTAGATTGATTTAATCTAAGGAAAATAATTCAAATACAAATTATTTATTATTCGGACCAGCGCGAGTCGGCGCTTATCGGCGCCGATTGGTTTTCGGCTTTCTTTCTGTATACGGCGGCCTTAGTCCGCATTTAAAAATTGATTTCCCACTCAGACTTCCACCGTCTGTCACCCCCCCCCCCCCCCCCTCCTAATAGAATGATTTCTAGGATAAAAAGTATCCAATGTATGCCTCAACTATCTTTGTAACGAATTTCATCTAAATAGGTACTGTGGTTTAAGAGTGAACAGATAACAGAAAGACACACACCTTCACATTTATAATTTTAGTACGGAATTTTATCTAGAAATACATATAAAATCCATGTAATAAGTAAAAATACTAAAAATGATTCATATATTATGTACGGATTTTGTAATTAGTATTGGGTAGTAGTAGTCGAGCAGCTGGCTACACTTTTTTTGACATACGACACCGTCCTTGCAAAGTAATTAATATACACACTACAATAATGAGTTGCTGCATAACCGGAGAGCTGTTGTTTTTTGATAATGCGGTATCTAGTGGAGTGTAGCGACACCAATCATTTATCTATGTCTATATTGTATAGAATAGAAGGTCGTTGATGTTATTAACTACCATTTTCAAAGTTTCTTTATTGTGATAATTGGTGCTATTTAGTAGAATTGCTAGTAAAACCGTGCATTGACTACGTCTAAATGGGTCATATTATCGACCGATCCTACCTAATAGGAAATCGTAAGAAATCTTAAAATGTACATAATCACTATCTTTAGTATAAAATAAAGTCAAAGCGACAATCTTTTTACAACATAACTTAAAATAACCTAGGTACTATGTACAGAAGACAAACTATACTAAATTCACACTCATTAATTCAGTCTAGGCTGTCACAAGCTCTTGTGAAAGTCAAACGTGACGCCATCGGTTCGTAAATCTACGGCGGGAGTCTTTGTACTGAGAAGAACCGGCAAGAAACTCAGCAAGGGCTATTTATTTTCTTTGTTTTCTTTCATACATTGTCATCAATTGAAAGATGACATCAAAAACTGAATATGTTGATATCAACTTTGATCACATTAATATTATTGATAGAAGATTTTTTACTTGTAAATTCAATTGACATTGTGGGTTACCTACAAACAACGATATTAAAACGTAAATTAAGCTAGCAGACCATGGTCGCAAGCGCACATCTAACCTACTGGGTATTTAGTTGCTGATTAGTTGCTAATTAGTTACACTATACCCGATTTAGTTGCTCAATAACTTTTAAAAGATGCAAGCGATCTGCTAGATTAAGTCTTAAACTAGCAGACCACAATACTGTATCCTCGGTTCTCGTAAAGATATCGAAGTTCTGCAAACGGCATATTTAGTTGCTAATTAGTTGCTGTAAAACAGCATTATTTGTATTATCCCCCCATCATCCCCTAATAGCTGCACCAGCACCTACACTACCCTCGAAATATGATAAAATTAAAAAGAGATCATCAGATAATATAAACTACGGCGTATTTTGTTGCTAATTAGTTGCAGCAAAATAGCGTTGTTTAAAAAAAATAATTATCAACCCTTAAATCCAGATTATCCCTGCAACCACCCCAGAATAGGACGATATCGGAAAATTCTTCTAGGTGGAAAATAGATGCGGCATATTTAGTTGCTAATTAGTTGTTCGCCAAAAACGCAGATAAGAGTATCCTGCAATCATCCCCTAACCTCAGATCCACCCCCTCTACTCACTAAAAAATAGTAGATTGTTCGAATTCACACGCAGATGTTTAAAACTGCTGGATATTTTGTTGCTAATTAGTTGCTGCAAAATAGCGTTGCTTATAGTATTTAATTATCAACCCTTAACTCCAAATCCTCCCTGCAACCACCCCTGAATAGGACGATATCGGAAAATTCTCGAAGGTGGAAAATAGACGCGGCATATTTATTTGCTCGCCAAAAACGCAGTTAAGAATATTCTACAATCATCCCCTAACTTCAGATCCAACACCTCTACTCACTTAGAAACGGTAGATGGTTGGAATTCGCACGCAGATGTTTAAAACTGCTGGATGTTTTGTTGCTAATTAGTTGTCTTTTTTCCACCTACGTTTTAATTAAGACCTTATACAGTATGCTTTAAAGGTGATTTTCAATGTTTAAATAAAGCCTTATATTATGAAGACTACGCGATCATATTACGGAGCTGTGGATCGACCAATGTTCCCTGGTGGACAGGTTTCTGGCATGATTTTGTTCATGTTGGTGTATCTAGGGTATTTAATATGGTTGCCTACAATGCAAAGACCATCTCTTTGCTGCCTTGCAACCTAAGAAATACTAGAGAAAATTTGACACGGTCAATAAGGGCCGCTGTAGCATAATAGTCAGTGCATCCGCCCTGATAGCGGAGGGTGCGTTCGAGTCCTGTTTGCTGCCTCGTCCGTGTGGATTTTTTTCTTTTTTTTTATTATAGTTAAATCCTATAGAAACAAAAAGTTTGTCAAAATTTTACTCACTATGTATTTGACGTGACATTAACATATTCAAATGTTTCAATGTCGATGAAACAACGCGGCCTAAATCTACACCTTAGTCAAAATATGTGGCTTGGCCGTTTCGCTACATTCACATGGATGTAAGGTGAAAAATTTATCCACTGTTCATGATTTTTTTTTTACAATAGTTCTAGTAGTTACGAAACGGAACATGAACACTTCAGTAGCCCTATTTAAAAGACTGACAATTTGGACGCGACGAAAAGTCATGGTCGTTTGTTAAAATTTGCTGCCCTACACGTTCGATCCCTTATAGAGGGCTCAGGTATGGTGGACTTCAGGTGCTAGTTTGCCCCCTTATATTATTATGCAGTGCTCCAAAATCCCGGCTTGGGATACTTTTATAGAAATCTGTAAGCGTTATCTGTAATATATTTATTGTTTTCAGAGTCAGAATCTATTTCTGATAAATTTTATATGGAACCACCACCCTTGCGATTCCAAAAATAATTTTGAAAACCGGCCTTACATCGACGGTGAAAATCGCATTACAAACAAACAAAAAAAAACATAGTCGAATAGTGACCTTCTTTTTGAAGTCGGTGGAAAACGTATTGTTGACATTTATTTCATCAAAGAATCAAAATCATTTTTTTTTATTTGGTTTTCCGATCCTTTATTATTTCCCAAAATGTCACATAGCTAAATTAACTAAGTTTGATTATATGTTTACTTAAAGTGAGGATGAATAATAATTCCGAGTCACGGATGAGCGCACCGCACCACCCGCATTTAGGATACGGTCGGTCGGCGCAACAGCGCTGTGCGCATAGCCCCTTACCCCTCAAATTGCCAGGGCCCAGGGGGGCGACAACGGGTGGCTAACATCGATCGCAAGCTACTGCGTCCTACAAGCAAGCGAAGCGGGACCACCGACCGTTGAAAGCCCGGCCGAGTAACGTACCAAAACTTCTAGTTTCATAGGGTTTTAAATGAAACAAAGCCACTACCGTTTTATAAATACGATCAGCGTAGTGCACGGCCGTGCGGATGATTTTTTTTAGATTTTTTTGCTGCAGTGCTTGCATATTTTTTTAAATACGAGGCGCAACGAATTTCATATTCCAGGCGATTCCGCGGGAAGGTTTTTGCAACAGTGCGCGCAAAGATTATTAATAGTATAATAATATCTTGCTTGTACCGTATAATTAATAAATGTCGAGGATTTGCACTACCGAATTCAAGTAACAGCATTGCAATAGCTAGTTTGTAACATTGGGACCGTGTAAAATAATTGATTAAATATTTATTTATTTATCTCATTTGAATAGTCAACTTCTTATGTTATGTTTGGTTTGTAAATGGATGGTTTGGAATGAGTTTATTTTTTATCAAGTTCTTTTCTTTATTGAAAAACAACATGTCTCATTGCATTCATCCTGAATAGGAAAGGGTGCTGGTTAAAATCCAGCATTTTAGTACCGAGAACGAGTTTATAATAATAACTGCAAATATTTTTAACACTCAAACTCAATTGTAAGTTTATTTAGGATAAAATTTAATAAAATTTAAAAAATCTTGCAGTTGAAGCATACTGAGAATATAAATTATATACAAGCAATATGAAAAAAGTTGGGAAAATCCACTTAAGAATTTAAACCTTCTTTTTTGGCAAGTATCTCAACAATAAAAAAAAATTGAACTAAATTTCTATAATTGGCTTGATTGTAAGTAAATAGCAGATTATTAACCAAGTGGATAAAGCAGTGACTTCTGTCGCGGGTGACGATTTAAATCGCGAGCGTAACGAAGGACTCGAGGTTTACTCCCGAGCGTAGCGAGGGTGTTAAAAACTTAAATCACGAGTGTAGCGAGGGATTTAGGTTCACCCAAGCAAGACTAAGACAAGACAGCTTTATCACCGAGGAAAATACTCTACTTTTCGTATCATTTGCGAAAAAATTAGCACAATAATAATATAAACATTTTTTAAAAATAATGACAATTAAAAGTAAAAGTTAACATTAAACATTGGTCCAAATAAATACGGCCTCGTCGGTTTTCGTAATTTTATTTAATAATCATAACTGCACAATAAATGCGTATTCCTTTTTCAAAAAGATGTATAATGCTTTATATACAAACTCAATGGTGTAATCACAGATGTAGTTCAGTATAAATTTTGGTAAGTATTCCAAATTTAAATCACATTCTCTCCCTAGAGGATGAATGAAATTTAGTACAATTTTCTTTCCCTGTTTTTAACAGATTAAAAATGACTATTGTTATGTTCGCTTTTTGTGGCATAGGATGTCACTTTTTTGAGCAAGTGGTACGAAAAATTACTTTATTAAATATAAAAATCAAGCTAAAACTTAAAACAAATGAACAAATTCACACAAACTTCCACTTTATGTCAATAATAGCTATGTGTTATCCTCATACAGTTAAGAAATATAGCTATGACGTTGCTGTGTGGCTACATATAAACTTTATCTACGTATCTATATTTGAATCACTCCGACCGACACGTACAAAACACAATGCGACGTTGCCAACTCTCTCGAAGTTGCTGTTGCCTGCCGCCGCCAGCCGACGTTTAACCAAGGCGAACGGACTTGTGCGCGTGGATCATCGGTCGGTTCGGTTAAAATGAGTGGTAAGCGGACCATATCAACTTGTAAGTTACTACGTGCGCAGCTATTTTGAAACTACATAGTTAATTATAAAAAGTAAAAATATTTATTTATCTTTTACTTATATTAACAGACTTACGGTTGTTATAAGAACAAAACAACATAGGTATCCTTGCTAAAATATGTCTCTGAGATAAGGAATTTAATACTGAATGGAATTTGGTCGAATGATGGAATTATTTTGAAGTTCTTTAGAGCGATATAAGGTTGAGAGAGGGGCTACTGGAAGGTTATAAGTAAATACCCTTTTTCTAGTAAACTTTTCTTTAGATTTAAACACCTAGCAGTTAAAAAATAATAATAATAATAATAAAACAACAATAATTGCTATTTCTTCTTTCAAATGTTTAATTAATTCTTGAAAAAGTATTCATTTGACATTGTGGGTTACCTACAATGCGAAGAGATGGCGCTGCCTTGCAGCTTAAGGCTAGAAAAAATTCGACGCGGCCATCAGGGCCGTGGTAGCATAATTGGTCAATGCATTCGCCCGGATTGCGAAGGGTGCGGGTTCGAGTCCCGTCCGTTGCCTGCTGCGCGTGGATTTTTTTTTCTAAAACTTTTCTTTAGATTTAAACATCTAGCAGTTAAATGCTTAAAAAATAAATAAAAACATAACAATAATTGCTATTTCTTATTTCAAATGTTTAATACTTGAAAAAGTATTTATTTGACATTGTGGGTTGCCTACAATGCGAAGAGATGGCGCTGCCTTGCAGCTTAAGGCGAGGAAAATTTCGACGCGGCCATCAGAGCCGTGGTAGCATAAAGCCCGTCACAGACGTAGCTATGATATATATTAATATGAATCACAGCAAGACATATTACAACATATTTTTAATATAAATTTTCGAGTGACCGCACACGCAGCTATAATATATATTTCTATGACGTCACCAAAATATGTCGACAGATATATTTCGGTATATTACGATACAGTACGACCGCAGACCGATTGAGGGCAAAATATATAATATAGTATAGCTCCCGTCTGTAGTAGTTTGCTATAATATATATTTCGATATATTAATATATATTATAGCTACGTCTGTGACGGGCTTAATTGGTCAGTGCATTCGCCCGGATTGCGAAGGGTGCGGGTTCGAGTCCCGTCCGCTGCCTGGTCCGCGTGGATTTTTTTCCTAGTAAACTTTTCTTTAGATTTAAACGTCTAGCAGTTAAATGCTAAGAAATAAATCAATACCTATCCGTTTTTAAACGGTACTTTTAATGAATTAACTATTTTAATGGTTAGATAATCTGATACAGAACCATAATATCATGGGCACAGTTTTATTAACAGTTTGTATACTTAGTTGGGAAACGGCCATGTGGTAATAGGTAATAGGGAAACAGATATTTGTGAAATCCCTTGTCTATTTGTATACGCACATTAATATGTGTACAAATAGCCAAGGGCTTTTACAAAAAGGAAAAATATAACTCTATAACTTTTAAAGGATTTATGTTGGTTAGTTTTGAAGAGGGAAACAGTTATAAAAAAAATACGAAATTCATTTCAGTCTTGTGTGAATTACGACTGTAAGTTTCATATCTTGAGAATTTACTTCTAAAATGAGAACCGAAGACCATTGAACATATGTACAATTATTGCAATTAATTCACGAAAAATGAGATGGTCACGTCACAAGTACAAAAGCGATGACATTCAAATAAGGTCGAGCCGTGTAAATACATTAATACGCACAGCTACCAATATCTTGATTTTTTTTAATTTGTCGGAGAAAACAGGCGCGCGCATGCACTGCGTAAACAGTTAAAGTAACACAAAAATCGAGTATGGTGAATTTGTTTCTCTTTAAACCTCTTATTAATAAAAAAGCAATAAGCTAAGTCTTGTTAGGCCGTATTTGGCTTATCGCACTCAAATGCCATTATCATTTTTGAACAGAGACTAAACATGGAGTATCTAATCAAGTTTATTCTTCGATTATTTATTAATAAGGGGGTAAAAGTTTTGAATGACAACTTATTAATCTATCTTTTAAGGTAATCACCTCATATAACCTTTTTTCTCAAATTAACGCTAGTGAACCAACCACAAGGCACAGCTAGTTCTTAATAAAACTTAGCGTGTTGCACCAACAGACCTTAACTTTAACTGTCTGTAATATTGAAATCTGAAGGCTGATTTACGCCGGGGCAATACTGTGCGTAATTGCGGTATGCCACAAGGCCGCATGTTGCACATTGTGGCAGGAACCTTGCGGCATGTGGCATATTGCCGCAGCGTGTATCTGAACACTATGGATTACGTGCGACGTTTTTTATACGACAAAACAGGGCTACGTTCCAAACCTTCGCTCTGAATGCAACATTTTACCCTGACATTTATATTTTGACATATAATGTATGAAAATTATGTCAAAGGCATTTGTTACGCCTAGAGCGTAGGTTTAGAACGTGGCCTAGTTTGTAGGTTACATTCATATTTTGTTTTCTAATTGAGAAGTAAATTATCGATCGTGGAGTGGTGGTGTGGTACTAAATAAGCTGCTGTTATAGTTACTTGATCAGCCATATGCCTTCGAGCTCTGCCTTCGCTCTTTCAAGTAGGTAAACCAACAGTACAATAATTTATTACTTTATACCACAGTTCTTTGAAATCATCGAGGTACGATGTTGCCTCGGCGTAAAATAGAATGTCGCATGTCGCAAGTCGCAAGTGCCGCAAGACGTTTTTATTTGCAGCATACGTAGAGTTGAAAATTACCGAAAGTTTCGAGGTAACTTACCAGTAAGCTTCGTGAAACTCACCAAAATAGGTAATTTAAGTAACTTTCAAAAATGATGATTTTACTTACAAATATTGAACAGCAGCTTATTTTAAACTCTTTTGTCTTCTTTCCATTTCCAAGGTAAGTTTGCCGAAGTTTTACGCTGCCAGCTAGAGACCTACGTATTAGATAGTAGATACCTATCTACTTATAATATATAACAAAAGACTAAACGATGTACCTAATACTAATAAAGCAAATAATTCCTTAAGCTCAAAAAAAACAAAAAAAATACTAATAAAGCATCTATGATGGATGATGGATGCTTTATTAGTTTTAAAACGATCGTATATTTATTTATACTACAGAATAAAGTACATAGAAATAAGTATGTTTCTGAGTGGTCTTATACTTTTTTAAGTGCAGAGTATACGAATTCAATGTTAGTTTAAGTAATAAAATATTTTTTTGAAAACTTCCAAAATTGGAAACTTTCGAGGTAATTTTCAACACTTAGCATGCGACACATGTTGCATATTGTTGCCTCGGCGTAAATAAGCCTTTAGGGCCACTTGCGCAGTCCAGAGTCAAGAGTAAATTCTGTGTTTAAATACTATTTAACCCGCCAAAATTAATAACCTTGGGTACTGAACTGTGTTCATTCAGTGAGCCCGATTCGAACCTCTCAGTCCAAAGCCCACTAAAAAAAATATTCTTCGGTGATTCTGTCTCGCTCAGTCAAGTCAAGCAAGTCAGTCAGTCGTTAAAGGTAGTTGGCTTAAACTGCAAATCGAATCGACACTACATCTTTGCTTTGCTAAGTCGCAATCTGGTAATTTGTCCTTTTAATTGTTTGCACCTTGGTAAAATAATGGCATTATTAAAACAAAGTTAAGTAAGAAGATTAACAAAAGAGTGTGACAGACACATCCATCCATCCATCATGACATCCTTACAGGAGCACTTTGTTATCTTATATCTTGGAAATGCATGAATTTTAAACCATACACTCAAACCTGTGGTCCCTTTAAGCTAAGAAAAAATCAAACTTCTTACTAATAAAAAAAGATACGACCATTTTCTGTCTGTCTGTTAAGACCCTTTAGAGGTATCGAGTCGAAATTGTAAACATTTACTAAGGTCTATTGTCACTTAAAGCTGTGACAAATCAAAGTTCATAAGCGACGGCCGGTTATGTTGCGAACTTACAAATTTGTACGGAATCCTCTGTGGGCGGGTCTGAATCGCAATAATCCGGTTTCTTTCAAATTCGACATAAATACAGGAAAACATTTGGATTGTATGTATTTTTATAAGCGTGCTAACTATTTCGCGCGATTTTAAATACATAATGTGAATAATTGCCGCAAATTCCCGCGCAAACAAAAAAAATCCCACTTGATATTTTTTAACGATGATAGTTTTAATTTTTTATGGAACAACCGTAAATTTGCCGCTAGTGTTTTTTTATTTTTACCGATCGTGTAATTTTTTATGGATTTAGCACGACCATCACTGAGAAACCATAAAAATATCAAGCTACATATTAAAATTATATAGCTCAGGATTTGCCGCAGACGTACCGTACTACTTAAAAGATTGTGGGACCATTATTATTAGCACTGGAGACAGTATTAACGTGAGACCACTCCATTTATTCATACAACAGGAAGCTGCTTGCATAAAGTTGTATTTTATATTTTTTGTCAAATACGTACGTCTTAGGAATAAGTTCGTTTACTGCTGCAAAGTACGGAAAGTGCCTATATATGTCTGCTCAGATGCTGGTATGTGGGGAGTTGTTGTCCCTCCATAGCCCCAGCATGCTTATGGTAGCCATACACACTACGAGAAATCGTTAATCAGACTGTACAGTTCGAACGGAACAGTTTATCGTACGTGGCGTACGTATAGGAAACTGTGCAGTTTTATAACATACACGCTACGATTTATCGGTACCGTTCGGACTGTACAGTCTAATCGTAACGATTTCTCGTAGTGTGTATGGCTACCATAAGCATGCTGGGGCTATGGAGGGACAACAACTCCCCACATACCAGCATCTGAGCAGACATATATAGGCACTTTCCGTACTTTGCAGCAGTAAACGAACTTATTCCTAAGACGTACGTATTTGACAAAAAATATAAAATACAACTTTATGAAGACACTCCGGACCGTTGTCTACATAAGGAGCTAAGGGTCTACGCAGATGGTTCAAAAACCAACTGTGGTACAGGTTCGGGTGTCTTCTAAGAAGACCTAAATATACACATCTCAACAGCATTGGGAGCCTATAACACGGTCTTCCAGGCAGAGTGTGTGGGCATCATCAGAGCCGCAGAGGCGAAAGACTGTCGCGGGGTAAGAGGAAAACATATTCGTATTCTCTCTGACAGCGCTTCTCTCCTACAGGCACTGGACAACAATTATAATGACATCAGGCTTAATTTATGAATGCCACTATAAGTTATCCAATATTTGTAATGACAATAAGACTGACCCTACAATGGATTAAAGGACACAGCGGCTCAAGGGGTAACGATGCGGCGGACTGCTTAGCTAGGGAAGGGTCCAACAGGACGGCCATTGGCCCGGAGCCAATTATACCCATGCCCAATCCACAGCTGAGTACCTGGATAAGGGAGCACTGTCAACGACAACACGACGAATATTGGGAAAAAATCACTGACTGCAGGCAAACTAGGGAAGCAGTTCCAAAGATAAACCTGCAGCAATCACGTAAGTTAATCAGACTACCTAGACAGGCCCTGAAACAAATCGTGGGTATACTAACGGGTCACGGCTACTTCAAACAAACACCTTTATAATATAGGTATTTCTGACAGCCCTCTATTACTAAGTATTACTAAGCCGTATTACTAAGACTCAGCACAGAAGTGTGCTGAGTCTGCCTGGAGGAGGAGGAAACGAGCGCCCATGTTCTGCTGGAGTGCAGAGGCGTTGCAAGACAAAGGACTTCTCTATGGGAAGCCCGCGGACACTAGTAAAAGCCTGCAACAACATCTGGGGACTGCTGAGCTTTCTGGAGGATCTGGGATGGCAGGACTGATGCCAATCCCCACGCAAAATAGGCACTGGGTGTCGAGTTGCGGAAACAGCCCGCCGTATTACTAAGTCTAAGACCATTATTAAAAAAAAAGCGATTTAGATTTATTACGATAATGCAAAACATCTGAAGGGGTGTGCCCGGTCTGGTTATGCTTAGCAAACGGTAGTTTTAGGAATATTATTAATAAAAAATGCTCCCACAATCTTTTACGTAGTACAGTTCGTCTGCAGCACGTATATTAAGCTAGCAGACCATGGTCGCAACGCGCACATCTAACCTACTGGGTATTTAGTTGCTAATTAGTTACACTATTCCCGATTTAGTTGCTCAATACCTGTAAAAGATACAAGCGATCTGCTAGATTAAGTCATAACCTAGCAGACCACAATACTGTATCTTCGATTCTCGTAAAGATATCGTGGTTCTGCAAACGGCATTTTTAGTTGCTAATTACGCTTCGCGCTGCTGCCAGTGCAACATTGGCTCCATTTTAAAATTATTAAAAATCCACCACAGTATGCTTTCACCATCTTAGTGCAATGATATAAGTTTGAAAATTAAGGGATATCGTTTTCTACTGTTGAGGATTAGTGCAACAAGATAAAAACAGTGATTAGTTCAACAACTTTAAGTGACTTTCTATAGGTGCAAATGCGAGAAATAAAACAAAAGTGATCACGTATTTTCTTTGCATAGTAGTCATCAACTTTATCAGACGCTCCTAATTCAAAATGAGTGGTAGTATAATTAACAAAAACTCCAATTAGTAGTAGTGCTCAGTGATTATTTTGTGAATGTGGGCCGGTTCGAAGAGACCTATTGTTAGTTACCTGCCTATCGTTCGTATTTGTATAATTGCATCTACATACTGAACGTTAAATTTGTCACAGTTTATACAGATCCATTGGCGTCGGTGAGTTAATAATACAAGTAGACTAGCGTCTCCAGAGACCCACCGTTCAAATCACCACCAAAGGCTTACTTTTTTTATATTAATTGCTTTTTTTTGCTTGGTTTTGTGTTAGTGTTGTGGAAGTTTGTTAGAAGCAACGGTCATTTGTTCTTACAAATCAAAACAAGTGACTACCAGAGGTCTGAGTTCTTGACACAAATCCAAAGACCAAGCGTTTCTTAAAAAATAGTTACGCAATGTGTAATGTAATATACAATAAAATACCACATGACATAAAAAAACTCCCATTTGACATGTTTCTCAAATCATTACGAAAATGGCTACTGGAAAAAGTTTTCTATTCAATTGACGAATATTTAAATTATAAATGACATACATAATATTATTCTTATTAAATGAATTGATTAGTTTTGATTATTATCCTATTGAATATAATGTATACATTTTTTGAAGTTATACTTCTTTAGGCGCGTTATGAAAAAATGATGAGAGTGAAATTTTAAGATGCGCGCGCATCACTGTAACACAAAAGTAACAGCATGAAGTTGGTCGCTTTATCTCTTGACCATTGGTGTAGTACAGCTATACTCTAAGTGTGTTCCGCGGAACCCTAGGGTTCCGTGATACCTCTGTCGGGGTTCCGCAAGAATTTAGAAATAAAAAAATCAAAACACCTCTCTCTGGTCGCTCCGCGGCTGTGCGGACTCCGCGGCCGCGCGGAGACAAAACGCTATGAATGTTATTTATTTATTTATTTGTATTTGTATAAGCTTGTGTTACATTAGCTGGTACAATATCTCATAAGTTTGGTCTCAACAATTTTATACTTGTACAACGCGTTCGCTCTAAGTTTGCCGGTCTGTGGAATGCGCGTACCCTCCCCCACGTGACAACAAAACTTATAATGTGTCATAGTTTTACCCAAATATCTAACGTACACAATTTTTATTGTTACAATTAAATAAAAAATTTCGAACGTCATACACTCATACCTATCGCCAGCGGCAAACTTAAAACGAGCGGGTAGTATACTTGTAAGCGCTCAGTCTCTTTGATAAAAGCCGCCTCTGAATTAGACGCTATAGTTGTCAACTAGCGACTTTCGTCTCTAACTTCAAAGGATAAAGTCGATATTGTTTACAACGCTATTTTTAAATTTCTGTTTTTATTTTTGCTTTTTGTTTATCAAAGGTGCCGACTCGAGTATTTTCGAGAATATTTGAGATCGAGTCTAGGACTAAGTATAAAAGCGGCGATCGCGCGTTGGCGTCGTCAGTTGATGATTAGCGTTCGGAGCGATAAGTTACTACCTACTTACAAGCTCGCTAGCGAGAAACTGGTGTTCATTGTTTTACTGCCTGCTGTATTCTGTTGTCTCAGTTTTATACATTTCTTCCCTGTAGGTTCTAAATTTAGTCTCTTATACGCAGTAACGATTGTGCATTATTTAAACCCCACTATCCTGACTTGTAACATTATAAATAAAGAAGAATGGAACGTTGGCTTAAAGGTGTTAAACGTGTTCCAACAACATCTTCTAATGACGCTGAATGTTCAAAAGCAATGCGCGCGGAGAATTTAGCAATCACCGATCCAGAAGATGATGCCACGAGTGCCACGACGTCAAGCTCGACGGTTTCAAAGACGAAAAAAAGGAAGTATGATGAATCTTATATCAGTTTCGGATTTGTTGATTCCAACGGCTCACCTCTCTGCATGCTCTGTAGTAAACTGCTTCCTAATAGTTCCATGGCACCTGCCAAATTGCGTCGACATTTAGAAACCGTACACCCCGAGACTAAAGACAAGAATAAAGAATTTTTTGTTCGCAAAAAAGATCAGTTATTAGAAAGTCAAAAAAATATGATGCATGTAACACAAACTACCAACGAAAAGGCCACGGAGGCATCATACTTAGTTAGCTATCGCATTGCACAAGCAGGTGAAGCGCACACTATCGCTGAGAAATTAATAAAACCATGTGTATTAGACATAACAAAATGTATGCTTGATGAAAAATCTGCAAAGCATCTTTCTACTGTTCCGCTATCAAACGATACTGTTTCACGACGAATCCATGATCTGGCAAGCTACGTCAAACAAGAACTAGTTACACGTCTACAAAATACACGATTCGCTTTGCAAATGGACGAGTCGACTGATGTCGCTGGTTTGGCTATCCTGCTGGTTATTGTGAGATATCCATATAAAAGTTCTTTTGAAGAAGACATGCTTATGTGTTCATCGCTGCTTACAAACACTACCGGGGAAGAAATTTTTAATAAAATAAATATATTTTTTGAAGAACATAATCTCAGTTGGAACAATTGCATTGACATTTGTACAGATGGGGCCAAGGCGATGACAGGTAAAACAGCAGGAGCAGTGTCACGAATGAAAAATAAAGCGCCTAATTGTAGTTCCAGTCATTGTATTCTGCATAGACAAGCACTTGCGATGAAGCAAATGCCGTCTAATCTAAAATTAGTTATGGATGAAGCGGTAAAAATAATTAATTTTATCAAATCACGACCACTACAATCCCGATTGTTCTCATTATTGTGTGAAGATTATGGCAGCAAACATAAAACACTGCTGCTCCATACAGAAGTGCGATGGCTGTCTCGGGGAAAAACTTTAACAAGGCTATTTGAACTTAGAGCCGAGTTACAAATGTTTCTTTCAGCAGATACTTCTTTTAATTTGAAGGACCGTTTGTATGATAAAACTTGGTTGTTCCGATTGTCTTTTATGGCGGATATCTTTCAAAAACTTAACGAATTAAATTTATCATTGCAAGGTAAACAGACAACAGTGTTTCAGGCCTATAATAAAATAACTACTTTTAAAAGAAAATTAGATTTTTGGATCATTTGCATTGGTAAGAAAGAAATAGAAAGTTTTACGTTACTCACTGAGTTTGTTAGCGAAAACGACTCAGAAATGTTTGAAGATAATGTGTTTGAAGAATTGGTCCAATATCTCAGTTCGATGCGCGCATCTTTTGAAAAGTATTTTCCCGAAGAACACAATACAAAAATTAAAGTGAACTCCTGGATTCATAATCCTTTTTTACCCAACTTGGAAAAGCCTGAAAACATGTCAAATGAGATATATGAATCTCTTTTAGAAATGTCATCAGACACAAGTATGGAGTCATTGTTCAAAACGACGCCTCTTAATGATTTTTGGTGCAGAATCCAAGATGAATATGCAATGCTTGGCCAAATGGCTCTGGATATTCTTCTCCCGTTCCCAACTACATATTTGTGCGAAACAGGATTCTCTACCTACGCAGCCACGAAAACAAAATATCGCAATAGACTGGACGCCGAAGCTGATATGAGACTCCAACTTTCTTCCATCAAACCTGATATCAAGCAATTGATGAAAAATAAAAAACAGTTTCATACCTCCCACTAGTTAGATTTTTTCTTTTTTAATGTTTTCTATTATTGTCCTTACCAAGTGGTGAAGTAAATAATAATTAGTAACGGATACATTGTACTTTTATTATGCTGATTAATATAGAATACACTTATAAAAATAATTGTTTTATTGTAGGGTTCCATCAAGTATTTTGCTTCCCAAAAGGGTTCCGTCATTTAAAAAGTTTGAGAACCACTGGTGTAGTAGAACCAAAAACCACATCTTTATTTTTTGTAATAAAGTAACAAAAAGTATTTATTAATCTGGAACAACGGAACCAAAGCGCGATTCAGGAGACTACAGCGCCATCTCTTGACCATTGGTGTAGTAGAACCAAAAACCACATCTTTATTTTTTGTAATAAAGTAACAGTTATAGGTATTCATATTTATAATATTTATCCACATGTTTCTAGTTTGTATATTCGGAATACGTGTTTGAGTTTCATACAAGTGCAAATCACATATGTTCTAATAAATTATATTCAGGAGCGATTTTAATTGAATATTTTGTTTATTTATTTATTTTTTCAAATTAAAACTGAACTTTATTGACTGTGTCCTTTTCCAGACTTTTTATTAATTTATTCTAATTAATTATTTGCATGCAATTAAAAACTAATTTTAAACGATGCCAAAGAAGGATAACTTCTCACGCGCCTACATAAGTACACGCACCCATTTTTTTTTTCTATCTTATGACGGATTTATTAATGAAATTGTATTTTTATTTTGTTATTGTTTTCTTAGAAATATAAATGGAAATATTCCTTTTGCATGCTATAATCATATGGCTAAATAGACTTAAAGCTACCTTTATATCTTTGTTAACATGAACATTTCAATGTACCCACCCTATTTAATGGCAAATAAAGAATTTGAATTTGATATAATCATTATTACAATTGTTTAACAATATCTATGAAATTCACGTGTTTTTAATTTAATTTATTAATGTAATATTGTTTATTTATAATTAATTTAATTTTATATTTCTAATTTAATTATTGAATTGTGCATGTCTTAATCTCATTTAAATTGTTATTAATGAATTCTATGTTAATGTAATTATTAAAATTTTGAATTTTTAATGTATGGTTGCTATGTACTTGTATAAGCATGCTGTTTGCACATGCTAGTGAAGTTTGTATTTTTTTTATCAATTGTTTTTCTAAGTGTCATTTACCATTTTGCTTGTTGTAACTCTGTTTTGTGCAATAAATAAATAAATAAATTAGATGCTGTAAGACAGCATTATTTGTATTATCCCTCCATCATCCCCTACTGCCCCCGAAATACGATAAAATTAAAAAGTGCTCATCAGATAATATAAACTACGGCGTATTTTGTTCCTAATATAATCAACCCTTAACTCTAGATCATCCCTGTAACCACCCCAAAATAGGGCGATATCGGAAAATTCTCGTAGGTGGAAAATAGACGCGGCATATTTATTTGCTAATTAGTTGTTCGCCAAAAACGCAATTAAGAGTATTCTACAATCATCCCCTAACCTCAGATCCAACCTCTCTAATCACTTAGAAACAGAAGATGGTTGGAATTCGCACGCAGATGTTTAAAACTGCTGGATGTTTTGTTGCTAATTGGTTGCTCGCCAAAAACGCAATTAAAAGTATTCTACAATCATCCCCTAACCTCAGATCCATCCCCTCTACTCACTTAAAAATAGTAGACGGTTGGAATTTGCACGCAGATGTTTAAAACTGCTGGATATTTTGTTGCTAATTAGTTGCTAAAAAATAGCGTTGCTTATAGTATTTAATTATCAACCCTTAACTCCAGATCAGCACAGAATAGGACGATACCGGAAAATTATCGTAGGTGGAAAAAAGACGCGGGATATTTAGTTGCTAATTAGTTACTCGCCAAAAACGCAGATAAGAGTATACTACAATCATCCCCTAACTTCAGATCCAACCCCTCTACTCACTTAGAAACAGTAGATAGTTGGAATTTGAGTTGCTGAAAAATAGCGTTGTTTATAATATTTGATTATCAACCCTTAATTCCAAATTTGGAGTCGGAGAATAACCAGCGCGTGGGGACTAACTACTACCATCACCGCCATCACGCTTAGATCACAATGCGAGTACATCTCTCTCTCTAAACAGACGTGTGCGTGTGTGAGAGTTGCTTATGTAGTTGAATCGGATCATATTTTATTTAATGCTAGTGTATGAGCGTACCGTATCTACCCTTTTTGTTTTAAATTAAGGTAACGAAGGAATTTTAAACGAAATTTCGCCAGTGACTATTTCTTATTCACATAAAGTTCAGAATCACAAACAATTTTCGTGAATTAATGTTTGTGAGTTCTTTTTTATCTCCACTATTTAGATTACGTTTTGTACTTGGAAACAATATTACTTTATGACAAAATTTTTGATGACATTGAAAGAACCTTCTTTTTTTTACTAATTTGTCGAGTTAATACAATCGATTGTATGTCAACCTAAATTTGTCGTTTAATACTTTGAAGTATTGGAAAACCAAAAATTAATAAAAATTAAGATTATTTGTTAATTTTACATGCAATAAAAATTTCTCACGCTAAGCAGCCGTGATTAAAAATACTCTAGCATTATTTTAGGCTTAAATAAAACGAAAATGAAAAGGTCACACTTTTCATATCGTCAATTTGAGGTTAAGATTTCGAACGCAGAAAAGAAATATGTCAAATTCAACTTTTCCTTCGAAAGTTTTTTGAATTACAGTAGGCTTGGAGAATTTAATAGTCAAACTATTTCCGGACGTTTGAATTTTCGAAATGAAAAAGGAACAGAGTAAGGAACGTGCGAAATTTCGATCGAAATTTAATTTTTCGTTGAAATAGAGTAGGCATCCTGAGGTAAAGAGATTATTGTAGAATATTTTTAAATGTAAACTTAGCGAGCAACTAATTAGCAACAAGATATTCTGCAGTTATATACATCTACGAGCGTATTCTGACCGATTTTTTATTGTAAAGAGAAAATGACTGGTCGATCTGAGGTGAAGAGACGATTGTAGAAATGTATCCCGCATTTTTTGTACCCATAAGCTGGGATGATTTGTAGTTAAGGGTTGATAATTAAATTAAATATTATAAGCAACGCTATTTTTCAGCAACTAATTAGCAACAAAATATCCAGCAGTTTTAAACATCTGCATGCAAATTCGAACCGTCTACTATTTTAAAGTGAGTAGAGGGGTTGGATCTGAGGTTAGGGGATGATTGTAGTATACTCTTAATTGCGTTTTTGGCGAGCAACTAATTAGCAACTAAATATCCCGCGTCTTTTTTCCACCTACGAGAATTTAACGATATCGTCCTATTCTGGGGTGGTTGCAGTGCTGATCTGGTGTTAAGGGTTGATAATTAAATACTATAAGCAACGCTATTTTTCAGCAACAAAATACGCCGCAGTTTATATTATCTGATGACCTCTTTTTAACTTTATCGTATTTCGTGGGTAGTGGGGGGGTTAATGTGGCAATTAGGTGATGCTGGGGGAATAATATAAATAATGCTGTCCTTAAGCAAACTAATTAGCAACAAAACAATCAGCAGTTTTAAACATCTGCGTGCGAATTCCAACCATCTACTGTTTCTAAGTGAGTAGAGGGGTTGGATCTGAGGTTAGGGGATGATTGTAGAATACTCTTGATTGCGTTTTTGGCGAGCAACTAATTAGCAACTAAATATGCCGCGACTTTTTTCCACCTAAGAGAATTTTCCGATATCGTCCTATTCTGGGGAGGTTGCAGTGCTGATCTGGAGTTAAGGGTTGATAATTAAATATTATAAACAACGCTATTTTGCAGCAACTAATTAGCAACAAAATACGCCGTAGTTAATATACTCTGATCAGCTCTCTTTAATTTTATCGTATTTCGGGGGTAGTGTGGGTGCTGGTGCGGCAATTAGGGTATGATAGGGGGATAATACTAATAATGCTGTCCTACAGCAACTAATTAGCAACTAAATATACCGTTTGCAGAACTTCGATATCTTTACGAGAACCGAAGATACAGTATTGTGGTCTGCTAGGTTAAGACTTAATCTAGCAGATCGCTTTCATCTTTTACAGGTATTGAGCAACTAAATCGGAAATAGTGTAACTAATTTGCAACTAAATACCCAGTAAGTTAGATGTGCGCGTTGTGACCATGGTCTGCTAGCTTAATATACGTGTCTGCAGCTAATTTTCGGCAAATTCTGAGCTATATAATTAGAATGTAGCTTGATATTATCATAATGAATGAATGAATGATCACTTTATTGTACACCATGATTTTTTAAATTACAATTAATTAAAACTATTACATAATAGTACAAACGGCGGCCTTATCGCTTAGAAGCAATTTCTTCCAGGCAACCGTATGTTAACTGGACTGTTACATAAAGAGTGGGAAGTAGATGGTGTCATTCAAAGTGCAACTACCATTAATAACACTTATAAATAATTATGTACAACAAAAAATAAAATAAAATACAAATACATAAACATAATACATCTATTTATAAAGACACTAACACTTCAATCATATTTTGGATGATGTGACGACCTGCTAAAATGTCAAGTAATGTTCTTTTAACATTCTTTTAAAACAAGCTAATGTTTTAGCACCTCTGATTGCTTCTGGCAAGGCATTCCACAAACGAGCAGCCTGAACTACAAATGACTTGTCCATAAATTTCGTGGAGTGCATTTGCATCTCGAGTGTTAAGTTTTCTGACGATCTCAAAACACGAGCATGTGTATCATGCAGGAAATTAAAACGGGCCTTGAGATAATATGGAGTAAAGGGATTAAACAATATACTGTAAAGAAGGGAAAGGATATGCATGTTCCGGCGAAGGCGAATTGGCAACCACTTGAGCTTAGTGCGGAAATCGGATACATGATCATATTTGCGCAAGCCAAATATGAACCTAATACAAAAATTTTGAAGCCGCTCAAGTTTATTCAGTTGCTCCTCGGTTAGGTCTAGATAGCTGACATCGGCATAGTCCAAGATTGGTAGGAGAAGAGATTCTGTAAGCGCAGTTTTAGTAGCAATTGGAAGAAAATTACGTAACCTTTTCAAGGATCCAGCTGCAGCAAACATTTTACGGCTTGCTTCCTGTACTTGAGATGCCCAAGTAAGGTTTTTGTCTATTATAACCCCCAAATTTTTTACTTGGTTACTAGGTGACAAAGTATTACCATCGAATTTAATCGTTGGTAAACGTGCCCAGTCGATTTTATTGGTCATTGCGGGGCTGCCAATTAAAATAACCTGAGTCTTCAGCGGATTGACTTTTATGCCGTAAGACTTGCTCCATTCACAAATAAGTTCCAGATCGCGGTTGACTGTGGTAATTGCAGAGAATAGTTGATCAGGTGAAGCATGATAATAGATTTGCAAATCATCTGCATAAAGGTGATAGGATGAAACTAGTTTGGATGAAATGGAATTGATAAATATAGCAAAAAGTAATGGAGATAAAACGCCACCCTGCGGCACACCAGCAGAAATATCACACCAGGAGGAAAATAAATCCTCAATGCGAATTCGCTGTCGGCGACCAGACAGGTAACTACGAAACCAGTCAATCACTGCTGGAGATATGTTAATGGAACGTAATATGCCAAGTAAAATGTCAAAGTCAACGGTGTTAAATGCGTTGGAGAAATCAAGTAAGGAGAGAACCGTTACTTTTCCATGTTCCATACCTGACCTGATGTCCTCTGTAACATTCACTAATGCCGTGGTGGTACTATGACCTGCTCGGAATCCTGATTGGAAAGGGTTTAGGAGTTGATTTTTAATAAGGAAATATGACAGCTGGTTATGTACAAGGCGCTCCAAGACTTTGGAAAGGAATGGCAGTATGGAAATTGGCCTGTAGTCTGAAAAGGACGATGGTTTTGACGTCTTAGGTAATGGAGTTACGTGAGCTTCTTTCCAGGCAGAAGGAAAAACACCAGTAATTATGGAATGGTTAAGGATGTGTGAGAGAATAGGGAGGATTTCTTCTATAACAAGGATAATCATTTTCCTGCTGACACAATCACCACCCATGGCACCAGAGGCAATCGACATGACGCTCTTTTTAACATCACAGTCAGAAAATTGACTAAGAGAAAAATATGGATGATTAGGGCACGGCAAAGATGAAAGATAGTTCAAAGTATTAGACTTGCTAGATAAGTCAGAACATTGTGAGGAGGAGAAGTGCTTATTAAGCAAATCGATATTTAAATTAGTAAAAGAAGATGTTTGACGTTGTTTTCCTATGCCCAAAGACCTTAGAAATTTCCAGACCTTCGTCGGATCTTCGTCTTCAATAGACTTGTGTATATAATGGCGTTGTGCATTCCTACACACCTTATTGCATTGATTGCGCACCTTGACGTACTTTTCCCAGTTGGAAGGAGTGGGTCGGCACTTGTACCTAGTTTTGGCAGCAGCTTTCCGCTCAGATATGCTCTTAATTTCGTCAGTGAGCCACGGTGAAGGACGATGTTTCATTTTTACGGGCCGAATAGGAGCATGAACATCATAAAACCCTGTGAGTGCCGAAACAAAATAACCTACCTTTTCGTCCACAGAATAACAGTTAAGGAGCTGTGACCAATCAATATTAGCAGCGTCCTTCCGCAGGTTTTCGTGATTGATACTACTAAAATTGCGCTGCAAAAGAATTTTGGGCTTAGCTTTTGGTGGACGGATTTTGTACGAGATAAAAATTAAATCATGGTAGGAAAATGCATCAGCTGAGAATTGACCATGTTTGGCGACATGTTGGGAAGACGAGACAACAATAAGGTCTAGAAGCGAAGGAGAACAGTTAGGAAAATTATGTGTGGCTTTTAAAGAAGGTAAGAATAAATTATTACTTTGTAGGACCGAGCGAAAAATAGCTGAACGGGAATCATTTTTAAGAAGGCAGGTGTTAAAGTCACCCATGATAAGAGTATGACTGTAAGAGGGACACAACATCTCCAACTTGTTTTCTAGAGAAGAGAAGAAATTTATTCGGGAGGATGGACAATAGTACACGCCTAGCAACACCTTTGTATTGCTAAGATTTATTTCTAAAAAGAGATGTTCACCAGCATTCACCGGGGGCGGCTGAGGTGACATGTCAACAACTGTGAAAGGGATATGTGCACGGAGATATATAGCGACACCACCACCACCACCCACCGTACGATCATTTCTTATTAGGTTGAAGCCAGGCAAAGAATAGGTTGCAGAAGGGAGACATGGTTTAAGCCATGACTCTGAAACGAGTATAGCATGAATGTTCTTACAGTCAAAATTTGTCAGCATATCAGAAAAATGAGCCGGAATGCTTTGGGCATTTATATGGACAACGTTAAAATTTTTCGAGACATCAGAGAAACAGGAGTTAAGTGAGTCGTTTAAAGTAGGAATACTTACAAAACTATCATTGTCACTACTACATGCTGATTCATAAGTATCAGAGGCACTGTCATCATCCAACAATAACATGTATATTTAGAAAGAATAAATAAATAATAAATATAAATAAATTTATGTACGTATATATTATGTAAAGTATAATATAAAATAAAATTATGAATAAGTATCAAAAGCAATTTGCCAACAAATAAAAACACCATGTACCACCCGCACGTGTTACAAATATAAATAAAATCTACGTAATAACAAAGAGTCGATAACGGAAACACACATCAGAACAAACTTGAAATTATTAATTTGATCTCAGTAAGAGACAATGTTACAAAACAGCACCCAGAAAATGAGAATAAAAACAAGAGGAAAAGAAAAAAGAATATTAAGGCTGTGTAAACATACATATCTTTGCCTTCACGATCAAAAAATTAAAAGAAAAATGAATGACGTTTACGTGACGTTGTTTGTTGGTGATGTGACATTATTTAGCTATTTGTTAATAATTTTACCTTTAAAAAACTAAAATAAAAACATTTAAAACAAAATAACTAAACTCAACTAGAGATAGTAGATGTTATAAAAGTTGCAACATTTTTATGATTTCGTATCAACTCTATAAAAACAAGTCACTGTTAGATGGATACAGACAGCACAATCAAGAGCAATTTATTACTTTTTTGTAGCAGCAGCACGTCGTCGTGCCTTTGGTGCTATTTTTGCAGCAGCCGAAGATTTGTCCGGCCCAGGCTCCATTAACTGAATCTCTTCAGTGCCTGAAGCCCCGATCGGTTCAAGTTTCACCAACAGAAGCTCCTCAGTGCTAGTGATGCGATGTCTGGTGTTGTTGGGGCCGAGCACATGAATAACGCCATACTGAGTCCAACACCTATTGATGCCGAACTTTTCACGTGCTGCAAGGAATGCACTGCGACGAGACTGCGTCAAATACTCGGACAAAGTTACACCAGTACCTTTTAGCCTCGATTTGTCAAACCAAACCTTATCTCGAACACTGATTTGCTGAAACTTCACAATGATGGGCCGAGGTTTTTTGCGATTGTTCGAGCGACCTAATCTGTGTGATACCTTTATGTCCTCCAGTACAAAGCCATCAGTTTTTAGTTTTCCGGTGATGACCTCAGTAATGAGTTGAGAGGTATCTTCATCATCTTGTTCTGGAACTCCATGGAACAGCAACATCTTTCTTCGGCCATACATCTCCAGCCTATCAATTGCGCTTGCAACCATATGAATTTGGGATTGAAGTGCGTTGAGTGATTCCATAATGAAGACCTTGAAAGCTGCAAACTCACTGGACAGAAACGCGGTGCTGGTGGTGTTGGTGTTGGGTGAAGTCTGAGTCTTCTGCAATTCTGCCTCAAAATTTTCCATTCTGCTATGAAAAGTCTCCATCAGCTGCGTTAATGTGTACTGTACTTGCTCCATAATGTGTGTTAATTTTGTTATTTATCAAACTTTCAAAGGAGATAACACTGCAGTGGGTGGTTATTAATGTTAGCAATTAATTATGATCATTAATTGGTAAGTAGTAGTTGTAAAATAATTAAATAATATTTAAAATCGAGAAGTGTTTAAATTTACGACTTTCTTCACTCATCATCATAGTTCTTCAATTCACCACGACCACTTAGGATATTGATATTTGCAATGGGCAAACAGTCTCAGCAGCTTGCAAGAACCTTTATCGTCATCATCAGCAGGAGGTGGAGAACTACGATCTGAATGAGCTAGAAAAACATAATTTTCTAATTCGTCAGCTGAAGTGCCACTGCTACTGGAGTCCAACCTAACTGCGAATTTTGGGCCAAGAACAAGTAGTTTGCGCCCCCGGTTTTATTGCTGCAGCATTACATTGGTACGAAAAACAAACACATCTTTATTACGATTATGATACACACATCGTAATATAATTTATAGTCGTAAATATTACTATTTAACTAGATCCTGTTTAAGCGATATAGTCAACAAACAAAAATCATTAAATTAATTTAAGGAGAACCTAGCGATGTGTCCTTATAGATATATTTATAATTGGAAGTAAATGATGACGTTTCTGGAAACGTGCATTTCAAGATACTACTACATTCGGATAATCTGCCGATTATCACACAAAGTTATATATAGTTTTGGAATAAAAAAACAGCAATATCATCAAGAAAGTCTTCTTTACTATCCATATACTGAAATCGATAAAAAATACTCGCTGGTGCGTAAATGCTTGCCGATGGTTCGCCTTTTTGCGTGCTTCTGTAACATTTGTGTTACACAATCTGTAGTATTCATCATCACTATCATCAGCCTATTAATGTCCCCACTGCTGGGCCTTTCCTATGGATGGAATAGGGAGATTGGGCCGTGACCCACCACGCGGGCCCAGTGCGGATTGGTGGGTGCTAACGACTGCAGATGCAGCCGGGACCAACGGCTTAACGTGCCTTCCGAAGCACGGAGGAGCTCGAGATAGTAAATTTTTGGTCACCCATCCAATGACCGACCACTGCGAAAGTTGCATAACTTCAACGATCGCAGCCGAACGCGCTAACCACTTGCGCCATCGAGCTCCTCGAGTATTGTCGCAAACTATTTATTAAAAAAACATATGTAAGTAATTTTTTGGTTTCTCCTCATTATTTTTGTATTGGGCATCGTATCTTTAAATGCAAGTTACCGAGAAAACAGAACGAGAGTAGAGGCTGATTTAAAAAACACGAGACGTTTCGATTGTTATAATAAATAGTACCTATAGTATAAATAAATTACAATAGTAAAAATAGTTCTAAAGTTCAAAACCGTACAACATATTCCTTCCGACTTTATAATGAGTATATTTAAAAGTAAAGGAAAGTAATCAAGTTGTTTTCACGAGTATACCTGATCTATTTTCAAGTATCGGCAAGCTGGAATTTGCGAAAATAGACGATTTAAGAGATTTTTCAGGAGAAACTTAAGCTTTTTGCCTTTGAAACGCAATTCTCATCCATCTTTTCATTTAAAAGTACAGGAAAGTAATGCAATTGTTTTCACGAGGCTAACTTCTCATGAAAAATCGCTTAGGTCGTCTTTTTTCGTAAATTTCGCTTTAGCTATAGTTTTTCAAAATAGTGTCGTAGTACGTACGTAAAAGTGGGTACCCTCGTAAAAACAATTTCTTTTAAATAAATAAGATAAACCAAAACCGTGGCCCGAAAAACCTTTCAAAGGCAAGAGCATGAGTTTTCATTTGAAAAATCGCAATAATAGCCTTTTTTTGCTAATTTAACCTTAGCTATTGAAAATAGCGCTAGGTACACACGTGAAAACAACTAGATGACTTTCCTTTACTTTTAAATAAATACAAAAAACCTAAAGTGGCGAGAAATACGTTTCAAAGGCAAGAGCATGAGTTTTCACTCGAAAAATCGCTATTTTCGCAAATATCAGATTGCTACTACTATAGCAAATATCCGATTGCTACTACTATATTTAAAGTATATTAAAATAGCCTCGTCGAAAACGACTATTTCCCGCTGTTAGATTTATCTCCAACAATATCTGCTAGTTTTAGATTCATCAAAACAAAAATGCTGCTATTTATGGGCGTTTGAATGTAAACTTGGCCTCAAGCTAATATTATTTAGAAAAATAACAGTTCATAAATATTTCGTAGATTACTTCAAAAGATAATAACCAAATCTATTCTCAAAATTAAATTAAATAAACATTAGTGTATCAAAATAATTTTTATAGTCCTTAAAACCAGTCCCCTGACTTGTCACCAAAGCATAATAGTCACTTCAGACAAAAATAATTTAAAACAGTAACTATTGGAATCAATCAAATTGTTTAATTACTCAATCAATATTATTTGATTGTTACTGAATTATTTGTTTATTATAATTATTATTTTGTAATTCTTAAAGTCATCGAAACTTTGCCTTAAATTTTCTAGAACTGTCTATATTTAAAAATACGTGCAAAGTATTATTAAGTTTAAATAACGCAGTTTTTATGTGTAACGAAACAAACAACAGTTATTGGGGCGCGAACGCCAGTTTATTTAGCACTGTGCGAGAGTCCTTCCGTGAAACACATTGTAACCTGACATTCAACTGGCAAGAATTATTTGTATTTCGATTAACGTATTTTCTGCCCTGCTAAGCCGATAAGCGTTATCTAAAACCTTACTCTGACCTTGCTTTGCGGCTTATCAGGGCAGTTTTAATAATCCTTAAATAGTTTAAAATTGTCACAATAGATACATATTTGCTATGTACAGGAAAACATCATGGAACAGTTACATTTTATGGTACTCTTTAACAAAATCAAATTAAACATTCCCCTGTCTATTGACACTGGAAAGAGTATTAGATAAGTATAAGTTATGGTCTATGAAAACCCAAGTGTAATTAATAATGTAGTAGTAGTGGTATGAACATATAAAATAATAAAAGAAGGCAGAAATGGCTTATCAACTTGTATAGAATAACAAAATTTCAGATGTATGTGTAAGATCTGCTGTAAATTTCTATTAAGATTTTAAATGTAGACTAAAAGCAGGAAAAAAAGAATTTATAACGAGAAAAATAAAACAGAAACAAAATCGACACATGCTTGATTCAATACTGGGGTTTTACAAGAAATTAATGGTAGCCATACACACTACGAGAAATCGTTACGATTAGACTGTACAGTCCGAACGGTACCGATAAATCGTAGCGTGTATGTTATAAAACTGCACAGTTTTCTATACCTACGTACGCCACGTACGATAAACTGTTCCGTTCGAACTGTACAGTCTGATTAATGATTTCTCTTAGTGTGTATGGCTACCATTAAACAACGGAAAATAAATTTAAAAGCTATCAGAAATTGTTTCAGGAGCTAAATTGTGAATGAGAAATGTTTGTCAAGAAAATGTACAGTGTGTTAATAATACTGTTTCTACTGTTCAGATAGTTGATTCTTAAGCTCCAAAGTTCAATGATAATAAAAAGCATTGGTACTGAAATTGTATATTGCATTTTAATTCACAGTCCCCTGACATAAAGTTTAAGTAACAGTCCCTTGTATAGATTTTTCAGAAAATGCTCAATATTTTACATAGTAATTGTAATATTTTTAATTCATCTGCCGTATATTAATAAATAGAACTATATTTATTCATCGTATAACATTTATTAAATACATATATAACATAAAACGTTGCTTAAACAGCTTTCTAAGATCAAGTTGCCTAGTTTACAGAGAAACACCCTTATATTTTTTTTTCTCTCTAGTAGAACATTTATTTATATCAAATACATATAGCTAGATACTTTCAATATGTAAAAACTGGTCTTGTATGAGGAATTGTAAAATTTATAATTGATATACCTACTTATATCATTGATATATATCCAAGGTTAAAACTCGTGATAATATATATCATGAAACCTTAGTACCTACAAATTTGTACGGAACCCTCAGTGGGCGAGTTCGACTCGCACCTGTCCGGTTTTTTTATGTATGACATCTTTTTAAATGTTTAATTTGTCTTAATAAAAGTAATACAAATTCTTTTGAAAAACACGAATAATAGGTACCTGCTTATCTATCTACTTAATTCGTAGGACTTATGAGATACAAAACACCACTGACTAACGAATGTCAGTGAAGGCTAGTCTATTAGGTACTCAGCTGGGGGTTCCATGACCTCAGTTTTTTAACCCTAAAACGAATGCTTTGTTATTGCATGTAATGCTAACCACAGCCCTCTAGACGTTGGTTGTTATAATATTTTAAACCTTTCTACTGCTTAAGCATCGTAAGTTTTACGTGGGTTTTGTTCTATTAAATTGGCTAGAGCGTACGCCCCGATGCACATTCATTTCAACCCGTTCACTGAAAAACGCCTTGCAAGTTACGTTCGAATTGGTTCTTGCGACGTTGCAACATGCCAGGGCCGTTAGTTAGAGTACATGAATAACCATCACAAAGTACAACGACCAACCAGTTAACTATATAAATACCTAGTATATGAATCTACTTTGTAGGTACGTAAGACATAAAACACTAATAAGTATAAGCCTATGTTAGAACGTTAAATACTTTGTACTTATTGGTCAACTTCGTGCAATAGAAATGATATAAAGCCATACCATAGATTTATATTATTTACTAAATACCTAATACAGAATAACACATATTTTTATTATTAGTGTACATAAATAGTTAATCATAAAAATCAACTTGGAACACGCAGTACTTTAGCTAAACCAATAACTCTCACGTTAATTTATTAAATTCAGCAACGAATTTATTCGTTTGTGATCGATTAAATTAAAGAATGATATCAAAATATTACCGTTTGAAGTGCTCCCTTATTCGGTCCTCACGAATGTTATCGGGTAAATTGCCAACCCACAGGTGCCGAGTCTCTCTAACCATCTTGCTTCGAGCTCCACATTAGGAATCATTACCCGTTCGCGTCACTACGTGGCAAAAATCAATTTTGCACACAACGGTGCTACACACATTTTGATTGAATCACAATATTAAAGCATAAACATTGTTTTTGACACATAAGTAACACTATTTTATAAAAACAACACGAACATTCACCTCACGACATTCGATAATCGCACCTCAAATTCACTTCACTATAAACACACCACGTAATAGACGCGAGCGTACACTCCGCAGCTCTCGAATTGACAGTGAGGCCAGCTTCGACGCGAGTTTGCCGATAAGCTCCGCCTTCTGACCGCTGCCGCGCAAAGTGGAGTAGGATACCTAGTTACATCTTGTTTTTTACCCGAAGAGAGAACCCAAAAATTTTCACTCATGTTCATTATTCTATAAATAAACTTCATAAAAATACTTAAGGATTCAGATAATAAAAAACTATAAATTAATTGAGGAATATTTTATGATCTTATTTACCATTCAGAATATTGAATTTAAGCCGATGTCTAAATAAGTTTGTTAGGTCATAAGTTTCCAAATATAACCTCTCTTCTTTAATACTGAACAGAAAATAACAATTTAATAATATAAGTAGGAGGAAATAACGGTAGCAGAAAGCAACGATATTGCGGTCCGCGGGCTAGCTTACCCCATAATCTTCTATCTCTTTCAATTTGCAATAGCTCTATCTCGTTTTAACTCCGGACATAACAAGCTAGGTGTTGCACTGTTTTTAAAATACCTCATCGGCAGGGTATTTAATTCCTGCAAGACCATGATTAAATTGAATAGGTATTAAAAACTATAATTATTTCAAACATTTAAGATCGTTTTGAATTTTAAGTCCCATGTACCAACATGAAGCAATTATGATTATGTATGATCCTTTACTGGCCCCGTGGTCTTAAGCTCGGTCTTTTAATAATTTTTGATAGCTGCCAGGAATAACAAAAAAGTTAATATTTCATTAATTATGACTCGTAATAAAAAAGATTTTTTGAAATGATTGATGTGTGATTATGAGAGAACATAACTATTGTATTAGGTTCTGTCCTTTCTTACATATCAATTTAAGTAAGGCCAGCCACTATGGTTAACGTTTGTGGCCTTATTAGGGTTTCCGGTTTTTTTTTGATCCTGTCAGGGAAAAATGCTAATTTTGCCAGATAAAATACAGGATTTTAAATTTTTCACCGGGACAAATGAAAGAAAAATACGTCGTATTTATTCCTAGTTAATAGTTATATTTTATAGAAGTTCGTGTAAGTTCTACCATATCCTTGTTTGATTTATAACATATTTTCGATTTCAATGCATGCAATTCTTCGTCAACTACACAAAGGCCTTCGACTGCGTACAACAGTGCTGCCAACCCGAATTTTAGAAAATTAGTAGATTATCTGCCAAATGTTGGTAGAAGTTGGTAGAATGTAAAATGCAAAATTGGTAGATCTACCACCTCAATTTAGAAGATTTTTTAAGATTAAAAATGCATGCAATGCAATGCAGAGCACACTTCAGATCACACCTACATGATTTGCAATAAAAGTATCCGTCACCCTTAGTAATTTCTTAAAGCCAACTTGCAAATTCCTTGTCTTTCTCCCATAATTTCGAATATTTTTGGTCATAGTGCCTTTTTCTAGGTTTTCGTGGCGAAGTTCCTAACCTAGAACTATATGCATCGCTTTCGCTGCTGTCAGAATCCATTATATAAATAAATGCACGCAACATAGAACAAACAGCAATCAGCACCGTTAATACGCAGTTAATTAGTTTTTACAATAAAACAGGAGCAAAGATTCAACATTAATTCCGCAACAAAACAACCGGGAATAGGCCATAATAGGAATAGTAAAATATGGGCGCGAAATGGTGCGAACGCCGAATTCATGGCGAACTGTTGCTTTTTTTTGTGGTTTATGGCCTGGACTCTATGTATGCTTGACGCATCGTTCCATGACTCACGCAATATATCGCAACGTCTCTCGTCGATATAAGAATAATTCAAAGTGGTGATATGTCAAACTAATTAAAAAATAGGTAGTTTTTAGGTCTAGGGTGGTAGATAGGTAGACTGAACTGAAAATTGGTAGATCTACCAAAAAGTTGGTAGATATGGCAGCACTGGCGTACAATGAGACACACTGTGTAACGTGCTACTCGAAATGGGAAATAATCATAATCAATATCATTTATTCAGTTTAGGCTGTTACAAGCACTCATGAATGTCTAGAAGCTACGCCATCGGTTCGTAAATCTACGGCGGGAGACCTTGTACTGAGAAGAACCAGAAAGAAACTCAGCAAGGGCTGTTTTTTTTCTCCCTGTTTTATCATTTATAGAGTCCTTAAGTTGAAAAATAACTTCAGAGATGATTTATGAAGTCACCTTTCGTTACATAATGATTATATACATTAATTGTTTACCTGCATTTTGATTGATGTGTCATACAGTATAAATACAAATAGTATTATTTATATTAAGTGTAACTAAACATTAACATCTTCAATATCAAGGAAGTTAGGGCAGACTCATCTCCGCTGGCAGCACCCGTTCACGAGCATGACGCATGAACCAGCCATCGCTTCGCTCAACCATATTTTAGGGAACGTAACGACCCGCCTCACACGACACCACCGAAGAGACTTTTAAGAGAGCATGACTACCCATAACCAGACCACCCTACAACATAATTACTTATATTAAGGTCATTTATCTGTATGACACTGCAAACAATTAAGGTACAATCCGCAATGGGCTGCACACTGCGACAGCAGGCGACATTGCGGCTGACTGCAGTGCTGCCTGCGGTCGCGGCAGTTTCTATTCCGACCAAGGCGCGGCATCCCGCGGCTGCACAGTGCTTAGATAGAACCATGCCTCATTCACTACAATATAGGGTTGCCAAGCCAACCAGCGTTGCCAGTTTTTTTTTGTGCCAAGTTGGGATTTAGGAACGTTTGAGTGAAAAATGCGGGATTCTTTCGTCGAAAGCGGGACATATTGGGGACATAGTAAAAAACCTATATAATCATTTTTTTGAGTTCAAATTACGTTTATATGACAATAGATAGGTATCTAGTAAAGATATCCATAGAAAATGTGTTTGAATAAAAATATGATATTTTGAATTAGATTTACCCTATCGTTAAATAGTCGAGTCTTTGTATGAGAGTTCTTTATTACGCGCCGGGCAGGTGTCATCACTTGTCTGTGCCACCCGCCCGCGCTTTTTCAGTATGCTGCACGTACGGTCGAGTTATTCCCGAAAAGTGGGATGGAGCCTGTCCTGTCGCGCGGGACATTTAATGTTGATTTAAAAATCGGGACGTTCCGCCAAAATCGGGACGCTTGGCAACGCTGCTACTATATAATATAGTAATCCTACTATATGGGGGATCAATACTATATTTTTTTTAAATATATAGTAGGCGAAAGTACTATATTTTCCTAAAAGCAGACTTTTGCCAGTAAAAGCTTTCTTAAAATAAAAACTGAATTATTAAGGTATAGAGCAGCAAAAATATACTCATTTCAAAAATAAAGTAAATATTTTAAGCACATACTATAACTTTTCCATTTTTTTGCCATCTACTATATTTTTGGAGGTAACAGCTTCGAAAATACTATATTTCATAAAAAAAATTGTTACCCTACTCCAATACCTTCGTGCAAGACAAAATGTCAGACACGCTACCGATAATTAAAGCGCCTACTGACATGCCTGCCGCAGGGACAATCTAGGGTGTGTAAGAGTGGGGATGACCCTTAATTGCCTCCTGAATTGTGATGTGTGTAGGCAAGTTGGGACAATTTTATAAATCGGGCCTGCGGCAGGGCGGCAGGAGCGCGAGACCACCCTTATGCGCTTACCACACGCACAAGCTTCACCACAGTTTGGCCTGCGCAAGCATCTCGCACGAAAAAACTGTACACTTTGTGCGTTACCACACGGCACAGTTAAGTACGCGCAAGCCTCATTCTTATCGAAATCATTGGCGTGGAAACAACGTTTCCTATTGAAGAAACATTTCTTTAAAAAAAATGGGTGCGTGTACTTATGTAGGCGCGTGACAAGTTATCCTTCTTTGGCATCGTTTAAAATTAGTTTTTAATTGCATGCAAATAATTAATTACAATAAATTAATAAAAAGTCTGGAAAAGGACACAGTCAATAAAGTTCTGTTTTAATTTGAAAAAATAAATAAATAATCAAAATATTCAATTAAAAGCGCTACTGAATATAATTTATTAGAACACTAGCTGACCCAGCGAACTTCGTACCGCCCTAAAAAAATAGGGGTTGTCCAGCGGACAAAATTGTGAATCTAAACCATTCTCAGATCCCCTTGAACACACACAAAAAATTTCATCAAAATCGGTCCAGTCGTTTAAGAGAAGTTCAGTGACATACACACTCACAGAAGAATTATATATATAAAGATATGTGATTTGCACTTGTATGAAACTCAAACACGTATTCCGAATATACAAACTAGAAACATGTGGATAAATATTATAAATATGAATACCTATAACTGTTACTTTATTACAAAAAATAAAGATGTGGTTTTTGGTTCTACTACACCAATGGTCAAGAGATGGCGCTGTAGTCTCCTGAATCGCGCTTTGGTTTCGTTGTTCCAGATTAATAAATACTTTTGATATTATAAATATGAATACCTATAACTGTTACTTTATTACAAAAAATAAAGATGTGGTTTTTGGTTCTACTACACTGAAATGAACAAACCAAATTGATCTCCGCAAATGATAAAACGATGATACAAATTTATAGAATTATATTTTTTTTAATAAAAGCAGAAAATTAAGCTAACAGAAAGAAATAGATAAATAAAACCGACAACGTCAAAAAACAACCAAAGAGTAAAAAACTACATCAGCTATCAAAATAGCAAAGAGGTCCGCAACATCCTCCCCCTCGTGCAGCTAAGCACAAACTGGTTATGCAAACCAAGGTCAGTCAAGGCCTTAGGTGGAGAGCCTAACTAGCTTTCGCACGGGTCGGCGTAGCATTCCTCCTGCTGTTGCAACGTCCACTACCCTTATTACGCCATCTTTCCCAGGGTACACTTTCGCAACACGTCCTCGTGGCCATGTTCCGCGGGGCAAGTTAAAGTCAGCAATAATTACTACGTCACCCTCTTGAAGAGCTGTTGAACTGCGGTTGGCTCTTGACTGCTCACGTGGTTGTAGGGTCGGGAGAACCTCTCGCATCCAACGCGACCAAAAATGATCCGCTAGCCTCAATGCTTTCCTCCATTCGGAACGGCTGACCAAATCGTGATCATTCAAGGCAGTAGGTAGGGTCTGCACGGACGAAGAACCGATTAAGAAATGAAATGGTGTGAGTGTTGTCGGGTCGTCAGGATTGTAGATACATGAGTTAATGGACGTGAATTGACAATGGCTTCTGCCTCGGCTAGTAAACTGCTCAGGGTTTCTTCTTTTGGAGCTCGTTCGGTTAATGTTGCGTTCAGAGCCACCTTTACTGTTCGCACCAAGCGCTCCCAACATCCTCCAAAATTAGGTGCGGCAGGCGGGGTGAACTTCCAGAGTATTCCTTGAGTGCTTGTGAAATCTTCGACATTTTCTCCGTAGAACTCTCTGAGAATGCGATTGGCACCAACAAAGCAGGTTCCGTTGTCCGAGAAAATAGTGTTTGGAGAGCCCCGTCTTGCAATGAATCTTCTAATAGCCATGATAGCAGAGTCAGTCGATAGACTATGTACCATCTCTAGGTGAAGGGCTCTGACAGTTAAACAGGTGAAAAGGGCTACATAACGTTTTTCATGCCTGCGCCCGATAGTGACGCTTACGGGGCCGAAGTAGTCCAGGCCCGTAAAAGTAAAGGGCCGTCGATGGTGAGCTAATCTTTCAGGTGGCAGATCTCCTGTTTTCGGGTTCACCGGCAAGGTCTTTCTTATTCTGCAGAGTAGACACTGTTTTGCTACTGTTCTCACTGTGTTCCTCAGCCTTAACAACCAAAATTTTTGCCTTAATTCGTTCACGACTAGTTCATAATTTGCGTGACCCGCTTTTCGATGATAAAATTGTACCAATAAACGTACAATTGGGTGACGACCATCAAGAAGAATGGGGAAGCGTGTGTCAGGGTCAATGCCTTCTGCGGCTTTAATTCTTCCGGCTAACCGCAGTAATTTGTCCTCTCCAAAGCGGGTGACAGTTTTCTGAGACGACTGTTCGGAGGAATAGGCTTCGAGTTCAGGATATGAAGAAATTCTATGGAAAAGCTCTCGAGCTGTGTTCGTTGCAGAATTTGCCTTTCAGCGGCCTTTATTAAATCCGCACTAAGAGGTGGTAGAGTAGTGGACGCTGAAGGATGGCGGGAACAAACAACTTTGCCTTTCAATTTGGAATTTCTAATGGAAGCCAAAATTACACCAAACTTTGCCGCAGCTTGAAGTACCCGGGCTGTGGCACGTAATAACCGCTGCCAATTACTAAAATTAGCAAAAATGGCTGTGACTGGAGTCGGTAACTCTTCAACAAAGGAAGTTAGACCAACCAACTCATAACTATTGGTCTTAAGTTCATCGGCGTTTGGTGAGGCATACCTTGGCTCTGTAGGCCAGCCCTCGACGGATTTTAAAAGAAAAGATGGACCGCGAAACCATCTGTGGGACGCGTCGAGGTTAATTGATCGCGTCCTGGTAGCGTCATCGGCAACATTCAAGTCTGTTGGTACCCATCGCCAGTCTCTAACGCAAGAGTTTTCAATAATTTCGCCTAAACGATGGGCAACAAAAGGCTTAAAGGAGCGCGCGTCACTACGTAACCACTGAAGGACTGTCATGGAATCGGTCCAAAAGAAAGTACGTGCCGGTTGTTTTCTATGACTGTCCTTAATGGTAACCGCGAGACGAGAAGCTATTAAAGCGGCCTGGAGCTCTAAACGTGGGATAGAGGTAGGTTTTAAGGGTGTAACTCTTGCCTTACTAGAGATGAGAGAAAGCTCGATGCTGCCGTCTGAGTACAAAAGGCGCCAATAAGCAACACATGCGTACGCGAGCTCACTTGCATCAGCAAAAACGTGTAACTCCCTCTGAGTTGGTTCAGAGTTTTTAGAGTTAGAATACCAACGCGGAATTTCCAAAGAGGTTACTTTTGACAACTCCTGAAACCAATCAGACCACCTTAATGCTTCTGTGGGTTGGAACTCGGTGTCCCAGTCGACATTAGACCTCCACGTTTGCTGAAATAAAATTCGACCCTTAACAACTATTGGAGCTAATAAGCCTAACGGGTCGTACACACGCTTGAGGTGACAAAGAACTTTGCGTTTTGTGAGAGGGTTTGGAAATGTTTCACCTAAGCCTGAACGGAACCCTAAATTATCTGTTGTGGGATTCCACAATACTCCTAATGCTCTAATATTGTTTGCAGAGCAGCTGCCAAGATTGATTTCCAACGACGGTTGAGTGGCCCTAAGATCAGCAGGAATTAATTTTAGCGCTGATAGGTTGTTGGAAATCCAGCCCCGCATCTCGAAGCAGGCATCATTGTGAACAGCAACAATATCTGCCGCCAGTTGTGCTGCCTCCTGAATGTCATCGAGAGAGTCAATATAATCGTCCATATAATGATTGTACAAAATAGCATGAGCTGCTTTAGGAAATAAACTTTCGTGCTCACGAGCGTTTTTATTTTTAATAAATTGCGCTATAAAAGGGCTGCAACACGCACCGAACATGACGGCTGTCATCCTAAACTCTTTTATAGGTTGGTCTCTGCTTGACCTCCAGAGATACCGGAGGGCGTCCCTATCTTGCTCCCTGATCCTTACTTGAGGGAACATTTCCCGGATATCAGCAGTGAGAGCAATACGGCCCTCGCGAAACCGAAGTAAAATACCTAGCAAGGGCTGAAGCAGGTCTGGACCAGGTAGCAACAAAGAGTTCAGGCTGACGCCCCCATTCGTGGCTGCGGCATCGTGAACTACGCGAAGCTTGCGCTTCTGAGGGTGGTACACGCCAAAATGGGGTAAATAGAGCCTCATAAAAGAAGATTGTTTATCTTTAATGTAGTTAGCGTAGTATGACTCAGGAGCGCATTCTTCTGCATAACCTTTTGTGATCATGTTTGAAATGAACACGTTGTATGCTTTTGCAAAGTCAGTGTCTTTAGCCATGCGCCTTTCTAGACTTAAAAATCGTGACATGGCTTGAGAGTAGCTGTCGGGAATGCGCTGTATATCGTCACGCCACGGCATACCAACCTCAAACCGACTAGAAGTGGGGAGACGTCTAGCAGTTTTTTCTAAAATCTCGACTGCACGTTTATCTGACTTAGAATGTAGAGTTTCTTTTTTAGAAATACCTAGCGAGTCAATTTTGTATTGTTCCCTAATAAGAGAGTCTAATTTCTCCTCATCGGAAGGTTCGATACATACACTGTGATTAACAAACTCCACTAATTTAGTTTTACTGGTCGCGATTCCATAAAGCACCCAGCCTAAGGCAGTTAACCAGGCAACGGGTTCATTCTTACCACCACACCTTACTTCGCTGCTGATTGACAAATGCCATTGCTCTGCCCCAATTAAAACTGTTGGTGTAGCTTCTTCGTAAGTTACGTTGCAAGGTAAATCCGCTAAATGTGCGAAAGAAGCAATAGTTTCCTGCCTAATTGTTTGAGGACGCAGAGACAAAGACTCCATAGCTCTCGCATTTTTCACTAAAAATGTGTCTCGTGTGTGCCTACCTTTAATTTGAAAATGTACATACGATATCGTAGCGTTTCTACTAAGACCGCCTATACCATTGACCGTTATTTTCTGGTGAGGCCCTGTCGCGCCGATTTGAGCAGCAATACTTGAGTCAATGAGCGTAGCAGTGCTACCGTCATCGAGAAGTGCGTAAACATTGCAACTTCCTGAGGGACCAGAGACAGTGACGGGTAAGATTTTCAAAAATACACGTGGGCACAGAGTTAAAATGGAGCTGGGTTCTTGAACACCTGTAGAAATGGTAGAAACTATTACCTTTTCGACAGATGCAGGTTCGTGGTGTGTAGTCGCATGATCATTTTCGGTGGATTGCGTGTCGAACGTAGTATTGACAGAAGAGGCGGGTTGTTTACCATGCAATAACGGGTGATGACGTATTAGACACCCATCGACACCACAAGGGTTAACTTTACATGTTTTCCACTGATGTGCACTACGCCTAAGACATCTATAACACGCTTTTACCTCACGCAGCTAGACCCACCTTTCATCAACAGATAAGGCTATGAACTCAGAACATGACTTAATATTGTGATCTTTTTTGCAAAACGCGCATTCAGACTTTTGTGTAGACACCACCTTAGAATTTGGTTTTGAGTGTGTAACTATGTGAATATTTTCTCGTTTATACGGTTTGTTTTTGAGAGTTTTGTTGTGAATGTTGGATCGAACAAGATTCCGGTGATAAACCGAACCGAATAAGCTGATCTAACTCGCGCCTCAAAAAATCGGAAATAATCTCTAATTTAGGACGCCCTGTAGTATCTTGCATAGCAAAGTCCGTCCATCTTACTTTAGTAACCGGGTTTAATTTTCCTAAGACGGCGTGAAATAGTTCTGGAGAGTGCAAGTACTCAACTTGTTTCAGTATTTTAAAAGAAGATATAGAATTACGTACCTTATTCGTTATCGTAATTAACTCTTTCAAGTCATTTCCTAAGCGTGGTAGATTTTTTAGAGCGGACACTTCCTTAAATACTATAATTTCCGGGCGAGCGAAGTTCTCCTCCAGAGCTCTTATAATATCGTTCGGGTCGTCTGTAGCCAGCAACAGTGACGCGACTGCATCTCGAGCCGCGTCGCGAAGTGCATTTTGTAATCGACTAATATTTTCAATATCTGAAAAATTGCTTTTGGTTAAATCAAAAATACGCTTAAAATGTAACCATGTTAAGGCGTCTCCGTCGAAAGGAAACAATTCGATCTTATGTTTATGACGGTGCGAAGTAGCAAGCGCCTTGGCCGCAGCTGCAGTGTCAGCAACAGCCTGAAGCAGACTACTCTGATCAAGCTCCGTAGAAATGAGCGGTCGCGTAAGCAAGGCCGCCTCGGACGCTTTAGTGACGTTTAAAAGTTGCTTCTGATGAACAAAACGGTTAATAGGGGATGCAGTTGACCCAGTGGCCGGCAGAGGTGCCTGGTGGCCGGGAGGCGGAACCACTACTTGCTCGCGCCCTACTGCGGGGATGCCTCTATTAATTGTATTTTCGCCGACGCAAACTTGCTGTCCTAAACTTTGTACCCATCTTTCTGTTCTTTCTACGCTTACCCTGGTAGAACCACTGCGACTGGTGCGACTTGCCGCGGCTTCCGCATCGAGAGCGGCAAGTTCGGCCTGCAGTTCGCCCTCCTCTACCTGCTGACGGAGTGCTGCCAGTCGACTTTCACGTTGCCTCTCGCGTTCGGCCAGCTGCAGTTCACGTTGCCTCTCACTTTCAGCGAGCTCCTGCTCATGCTCAAACCGTCGGCGCAGGGCGAGGGCCTCTACGGCGGCCTTTTGAGCCTTAATTGTGGACGACGAGCGTGATGATTTTGACTTAGACGTCTCACTCGGGGCAACGCTTATTAAGGTTTGAGGATCATATAGCGGAATCAGTAAAAAATTGCTTTTATCGCCTTAAGGTTTTATACAAAATAAGACCTTTTCTGTCTGAGGAGCTACGCGTGCAGCTGACTGGGGCGCAAGTTCTATCAAAACTCAATTACGCTGATGCTGTGTATGGCCCAAGATTGCTGGGCAGAACTGAGCGGCTCATTCAGCGAGTTCAGAATGCATGTGGTCGGATTTGCTTCTCTGTACCGGCTAGAGGACACATCACTCCATTCCTTAATAACCATCTCATCTTGAAGATGAAGTCGAGGCGAAAACTACACCTTGCTTGCCTGCTTTTTGGAGTGATTAAGTCACAGGAACCACTGTACCTGTACGAGAGGCTTGGCTGGATTGGAGCTCAGAGAGATCGTGAAAGGCGAGTATGCTCACAGCAAATGGCTACGCCTGCGCATAGATCTGCATCTTTTAGGGGTGCTTTCCGTTGTGCAGCCTCCATAATATGGAACAATATCCCACCACCATTGAGGCAGATCAATTCGAATTACACATTTAAACATCGATTAAAGCAATATCTACTTGATGCGCAGCGGGAAATGGGCATATATCTCGGAGATTCCTCATTTATATAGATATATGTGTGTGTGTGTGTGTGTGAGGGTGTGTGTTTATATATATACATACATTTTTTCTGTGAGTTTACGTATTGTGTTGTTTGGTTGATGTATAAATATATTTATATGTATATATATTTTTTGTTCTTAGTGCGTGTCTGTCAATATAAAATGTATATACACGTATCTAATTTATGTATGATAATATTGAATGTGATATAGATGATAAATTGTATTGATTATTTATGGTTCTAAATAATTTTGCGAGTATGTGTTTCTGTTTTTTTGTTTTTTTTTTCTCTTATATTTTTATGCCGATAGTCAGTTGTCAAGAGAACTATAGGTGTCAATTGAAAATCAGCGTCAGGTCCCACAAACCTGACAACATGCTGAATTGACAACCTGTTTTGGCGCAGCCGCGAGATAGCAACAGAATAAATCACAGTTGTAACGACAGTTATTATTAGTTATTAGTGTGTGTTACTTTTTTGTGTTGCTGTTTACGATAATTTTTCTTTTTCTTGTATTTTTTTGTTCTCAAAATCTTGTATCTGCTGTCTCGTTGTTTGTGTCAAAATAAATGTATTTTCTTTCTTTCTTTCTTTCTTTCTAGTCCTTTGGATTCAGGTTTGAGCGAACTTCCATACCGAGCATGGAAATGTTGCTCTGCAGCGGTAGTGTTGTGCCCTGAAGAGATGGAAGGGGAAGGAATGGCGATGTTTTTGCCGTGAAAGCGCAAGTCTGAGTTTTCTTGGCATTGAACTCAACAAAGTTCCTGGTACCCCATTCGGAAATGTGGTCCAAAGCCTGATTGAGTTCAATGACAAGATTTTCCCGTTTCTCCTTGGTTACTGCCTGCCCAGCCGCTGCTTGTCCGAGATACCCCGCATGCACTGTACTATCGTCTGCATAGCAATGAATATTCCCAAGAGGAATCAAGTCATTGATATGCAGCAGAAAGAGAGTGGGGGATAGGACGGAGCTCTGGGGAACGCCGGCATTCAATGACATGAACCGCGAACTGCTACCATCCGTAAGGACAGGAATTCTACGCTCATGCAAGAAGTCAGCTACCCAAGAACAGAACTGGGCTGGCAGAGCGTATGCCGGAAGCTTGGAGAGAAGGCTTTTGTGCCAGACCCTGTCGAACGCCTTGGCAATGTCAAAACTGATAGCCAACGACTCGCCACGCTTGTCGATAGCCTCACCCCAGATATGAGTTAAGTACGCTAGAAGATCACCCGTCGATCGTTTCGGTCTAAATCCATATTGACGATCATTAATCAGGGAGTGATCCTCTAGGTAGCGGGTCAGATGGTTATTAAGGACCCTTTCTAGAACTTTACATAAAACTGGGGTGACTGCTATTGGCCGGTAGTTTGCCGGGTCTGAGCGATCCCCTTTTTTGGGCACCGGTTGCACGTTAGCATCTCTCCAAGTCTCCGGCACACGCCCCAAAGAATACGAGCATTGGTACAAGCGCGTGAGCACGGGAGACAACTCCGCTGCACATTTTTTAAGTACTACTGCTGGGATGCCATCAGGTCCACTAGCTTTCCGGACGTCGAGTGATTGCAATTCGGCACGAACCTCACGCTGCCTGATTTTAATATCAGGCATCGTTGTGCCACAGTGAGGTAATGATGGTGGCAGTGCATTGCAATCATCGATTCGGGAGTTAGCCGCAAAGAGTTTTGCCAGTAAATCGGCTTTCTCCTGCGGCTTATGAGCTAGTGTTCCGTCTGGGCATCTCAGAGGTGGCAGCGAGGGCTGGCAGAAGTTTTTTTGCACGGCCTTGGCCAAACGCCAGTAGCTACGGGAGCCCGCAGGATGCGTTATAAGTTCCTGGCCAACACGTGCAACACGCTGGGCATCCGCTCTGATGTAAGCCTTCTTACAGGCCTTGAAAGCAGAATTGTAGGCTGCTTTGAGTGAATCGACCCCGGGATCCTTGAGAGCGCGGCCTCTGATCCAAGCACGATATGCCGCTTGCTTACGCGAAGCAGCTTCAGCACAGTCGTGGTTGAACCAGAGGTTACGTGTGCCCTTACTGATGAGATCAGAATGAGGAATATAGTATTCCATACCCATTATAATCTCCTCAGTAATGGCAACGGCACTGCCCAATAGGTCCCTGTCACTGAAGATGCGCTGCTTCCAAGGGACGGCCGCAAAGTAATCACGCATACCGTCCCAATCTGCCGACCCATAATGCCAGATACGGCGCTTGACCACTGCTGGACGCGGAGGCTTGGCCTGTGGTGCTTTGGCAGATATCAGGCAGTGGTCGGACGAGCCCAGGGGGGCTCTTACCACAACCTGATAGCCCTGTGGATGGGTCGTGAGCAGAAGGCCCAGTAAAGAAGGCGCTTGACTTGGAATATCTGGGATCCTGGTGGGCTGATCAACCAGTTGCTTCAAGCCATGCGTGAGAGCGAATGTGTGAGCAGAGATCCCTGCATGGTCAGTTTTGGAAGAACTTAACCACAAATTGTGGTGAGCATTAAAGTCCCCTAAAAACACCAATTCTGCATTGGGAAATTGTTCCTGCGCGTCATCTACTGCCCGACTAAGGTGCTCAAAAAGTCGAGTTGTCTCAACATCGCCGGTGTGAGATCTGTAGAGGCACACGTAGACTCTGGCCAGGGGGCCAGAGTCGACGTGTACCCCCAGCATGGAGAAGGAGGGATCTTCCAAGCAGCGGAGACGGCGACAACAAACATCCGCCCGAACATTTTTTTTTAATCTTTAATATTTTGTTAACATTCATGCATACACCGGCTTTCGCTTTGAAGGACTCTTCAAGCACGTAGCCGGGATAATTAAGGTAGCCTGTGTCAGCAGGCGGAAGTATTTGTGTCTCCGTCAGAAACAACAATGCTGGCCGTGCTGTCTCGAGATGGTGGTGGACAGCGTTGAGGTTAGAGTGGAGCCCGCGTATATTGCAGAACTCGACCTCAAACAGCGTTGAAGGCGTGGGGGTGTGCACAGCTGTACGTCCAAACTTTGTAATTAAGGCTGCCATGGTGGAAGTGAAAAAAAAAGAGACGCGAAAACGAGCGGACGCCGTTGCGAAGAGTCTGGGCAAATAAGGGAGGTTTGTTTTCCCGATTGACTGCCTGCAGAGGAGATGCGCCGACCCGCCGGACGGAAGGGCCTCTGCACCCCCCCGGGAGTGGCCGCCGGGACCCCACGCCCCGGTCACCAACCGGCACGACGGTCCAACCCGAGATTATGCGTGACATGATGGGGCAGCCTCGCGAACTGGTTAGGAACGCTTGGGCCTCTGTACTGTACCACGGGCGGCCAGCGGGACAGCCGTTTCTACGGGTCTCCCTGGCCGACGGGTCGGTGCAGTCCTCCCGGCATCAGTTCCATGGATGCCTCCCCTGGACCGAATCCTTCGCGACAACTTCCACTCGAGCTCTGGTTGTACGCTGGCTGACGCGCGCGAGAAGCACTTCACGGGTTTTTCACCATGCGCACGGTGGTAACAAACCAGGCGGGTGTTAGGCACCCTACCACCAGAAGAGCGGATGGAAGCTCCGACATCCCTTAGTCGCTTCTTACGACACCCACGGGAAGAAAAGGGGCGGTGAGTTGTATTCTTTCTCCGTCACCGCATGGATAAAATAGTTCTAGTTATTATTAAAAATAATGTCTTCTTTCTGTAAAATATCCTGTCTTCAATATTTAATATACTTTCCCTCCGTGTGAGGTAACCGTGGGACGCCCTGTATATATATATCTATATATATAAAAATGTTATGTTGGTTTGTGTATGCTTCAAAAACTCAAAAAGTTCTGCACAGATTGAGTTGAAATTTTAACATGATATAAAATCCGCATCAAGGATTGTTTTTATCTATTTTTTGCATCAGTCACATATCTGCGACCGCGAGAAAACAGTTTTTTTAACGATCAGCTGTGTACCAGTGACCGCGCCATTGCCAGAAGCGAGGAAAACACTTGCTGACAACCGCAATAGTAATGACGCAGTCACATGAGAAACAATTTCGTTCCCAATTACATTGTTTATTTAAAAAAAAATTGCATCTGATTCTGATTATTATACAATCTGAATTAAATATTCACTTAAATCAAGAATTTTTGGTGTGATAGTGTTGTGATCGAACTGCGCCTTTCACCAAATCGTAAGTACCTAGAGGTTATATTTTAATTATAATATAATTATATATATATAATTATAACTTTGGTGACTGCGGTAGGTGCTTCGGTGCTATCAAGGACAGAGATTTTTTAAGATGTATGGTGTGTGAAAAGAAATATGACCTCCAATGTGCTAAGGTCTCTCTTCATAGATACCGCAGTTTTTACGCCCAGAATGCGGAAAGAAAGCAGAATTGGAAATGCCCCGAATGCCTCAGCAAAGCTCCCAAGATTGATAACACCAATACTCCCGTACAATCCACTATCCATCGTGAAACAAGTGATTGTCGAAAAGAAGATAACAGTAATGTCACAATACGGCCAATGCGAAACAGGAGCGTAGGCATCGGTTCACCTACTGAAGGGGTTGCAGAAAAGATGGTTTGTAACGAAAACTTCATAACTGAAGAGTGGCTCCGTTCTATTTTAGCTGAAACCCTGCACTCGACAATAAAGCTCTGGTTACCTCGAACTTAAATCAATCAGTGACCAGGTCAGCGAGCTTCTCGAATCATTTACTACTGTTTAATGCTAAATATGAGGAAATGAAAGCTACTTTAATGGAGAAAATGGCAGTAATCGATGCATTGCAGAGTGATAATATTAAACTTAACCCAGCTGTGTCCAGCCTTTCTTACAGACTAAACATGTTGGAGCAAAATATGAGAGAATCTAACATTGAAATTAATGGAGTTCCTGAATTTAAATCGGAAAATTTGTTTACTACAGTGGAGCAACTAACTAAAAGTTTAAATGCTCCCGCGAAGATGTATTGAAGGTCACGTGTATTGCAAAGCTCAACAAGGACAGCAAAAAACCTCGTGCAATAGTGGTTAAACTACGTTCGCCTAGACACAGGGATGAGATTCTAGCAGCAGTAATAAAGGACAATGGGCAAAACGCACCCAGCTCCGCCAACAATGGAATTAGTATGAATCGATAGATCCATGAAAAACTAGCCTTTTTTAGTATAACACCGAAAATAAATATCCTGGGAGTCAAAAGATATGACACCGTAAAAAATATCCTGGTAGTCAATAGATATGAATATGACACATGGCCATATTTAAGTAGCTGAATAAATTCATTTTATAGTACCTTCATTTTATATTTTAGTAATCGTAATAATATGCCATATCGTACTATACAACCAAATTTAAATCTCGGATCAAGAATTCTCTTATGAATAAGGGCTATTATAAAGTTAACGACCTCCGTGGCCGAGTGGTTTGTACGCCGGGTTTCATGGCTGTCGCCGACTCGAGAGGTCCCGGGTTCGAATCCCGGTGGGGGCAGATGTTTGTGTGATGAATACGAGCATTTGTACTCCAGTCATGGATGTTTAATATGTATTTATATAAATATACTTATATATGTACAGTACATGTATTCTATCCGTTACCCTAGCATCCCATAACACAAGCCTTATAGTGCTTACTTCGGGGCTAGGCTAATTGGTGTGTGTCAAAAAAAAAAAAATGATTATCTAAATGATCGTAATGCATAGTGTTTCTTGTAATTTGTTATTTGATGGGTATGAGTCAGTTTTTGTAACAGTAATATGGTACCTATCTAATGCCGCTTCCTATATACTAAATATAAAATTATTATTGTAACTTTATACATCTATATCCTAAATAATGCAATGGAAGGTGACTTCAGAAGTATCTCTGAAGTCATTTTTCAACTTGACGACTCTGTATATATCAATACAGGGAGAAAAAAGCAGCCCTTGCTGAGTTTCTTGCCGGTTCTTCTCAGTACAAGGTCTCCCGAAGTAGTTTTGCGAACCGATGGCGTAGCTTCTTGACCTTCACAAGTGCTTGTAACAGCCTAGACTGAATAAATGACTCTTCATTTCATTTCATTTCAGATATACGACAAAGCCTGCTGACCATCCTGTGCTTGCTCTTACCGAGACATTCCAAAACGGTTTACGGATGATGAAGGACTTGCAGTTGCAAATAGTCGACTCGTCTTACTTCGTTGTGATTGTGCGCTCCCTGCTACTTCATTGATTTTATCTAACACGCTTTGGATATTGGAACACGATTATCGGTTTTGTCAATTAGACAGTGAAATTGTAGACTCACGTTACATAGTATATAGGAGAGACCGTGATTTTTCCAACAGTTCCAAATTGGATGGCGGTGGAGTGTTGATCGCGGTGTCACGGGATTTTGAATCTGTACGCCTTTGTAATTGGGAGAGTAACTGTGAAGATCTTTGGGTTAACATTAGATTACGTTTAAATGGACGATTAGTAAGTGCTTCAATTTGTGCAGTTTATTTGCCTCCGCCAACCAATGTGGAAAAGCAACAGTTATTTCTTGACGGCGTCGACGCTGTTTTTAATGGAACAGATTCTGATGTAACAGTTATTCTGGGGGACTTTAACTTGAACTTCATTTCCTGGCTGCCCACTGATGGTTTTAGATATAGAACTCCTATCAATGGTTGACTTTATAGCGCTTAATAACATATTCCAAGTTAATCATATATGTAACGCCGATGGTAAAATATTGGATCTGGTCCTGAGTAGCGTCGACGGTGTCGGGGTCTCGAGACCGTTTAAAGACTTATCTAAGATTGATAATTACCATCCAAGTTTGCTGGTCACGTTACCCCTACATTGCAATAAAAAGAGTTTGAGTATTCGTTCTGCTCAAGGCAGTGATTTTAATTTCTATAAAGCTGATTATAACGTGATCAAGGCACAATTGAAAAACATCGCATGGACCGACGTTTTTCATGGTTGTACCAATGTGGACCAGATGGTTTCAGCTCTTTACTCAGAAATAAGGAAAGTTATCGATAATGTGGTTCCAAAACGTCAACCCAAATCTGTTAGATATTCCATTTGGTTTAACAAAAGTCTTATTAAACTATTGCGTCAAAAAGAGAAAAGTCGTATTGCATACCGGAAATTCGCAAACCCCCGTGACAGAATTGAATATGAATTACTTAGAGAGCGCAGTCATAACCTTATCAATGTTTTAGTGAATATAAGCAAAAAATGGAGGATAACATCTGCAGTAACCCTAAAGTATTTTGGAGGTTTATTAAGGACAAACGAAGGGGTTATTCCTCATTTCCAAGTAATATGAAAAAGAATGATGTTGTTGTTTTATATCTTGGTAAAAATCATTTGTTTGTATTGAGTATAATAAGCTATCAGTGTCTGTATAACATAACGACAACTTTTCCTTGTAGAACTTTTTCATGATTGAATAGTGGAAGTTATACATATGAGTTTTTGATATTTCTAAAACTGAAAATCATATGTAAATAGGTTTATTCAAAATAACTTTTTCTCTTTTTAATTGTATTGCTACCAAATTTTCATCTAACACAGTAGAGCTGTGGTAATTAAGTCGAAGTATTAGTTGTTCAACAGAGTACTGCTTATTTGTTTTATTGCTATTGTCGTGCCATGTACTAACAAGCTTTACGTCAACTCTACGCTCAGTATCTTCCAACGTTTTTCCGAATATACTGTTGTTTAAAAGTTTAAAAAAATCTTGTTCAAAAGGTGAAACTGATTTTTTTCTCAATTCGGTGTTTAAATCGATATATTCTTTTAAATATGGACTTTGTTTGAATGTTATCGCTTTATGAATTCGCTTAAGCTGTAATCCATTTTCAACACAAATCTTTAAGTGAGCATAGTGTATGACATAATGATATTTATTAAATAAATTAGGAATAAGTTTTTGTTGTTTTGAGCCGGGTGGTACAAAATTTTGAGCACAAAATAATAATAATAAATATTTCCAACACTTACACCAATTAGCCTAGCCCCAAAGTAAGCACTGTAAGGCTTGTGTTATGGGATGCTAGGGTAACGGATAGAATACATATACAGTACATATATAAGTATATTTATATAGAAATACATATGAAACATCCATGACTGGAGTACAAATGCTCGTATTCATCACACAAACATCTGCCCCCACCGGGACTCGAACCTGGGACCTCTCGAGTCGGCGACACCATGAAACCCGGCGTACAAACCACTCGGCCACGGAGGTCGTTAACTTTATAATAGCCCTTATTCATAAGAGAATTCTTGATCAGAGATTTAAATTTGGTTGTATAGTACGATATGGCATATTATTACGATTACTAAAATATAAAATGAAGGTACTATAAAATGTTCTGGATATTCTAAATCAACTTCCAAAATGTATCCGTAATCACTATCATCGGGAATGCTCAATATATTAAGTTTTCTACATTCCGCCTCATTAAGTAATTTGAAATCACTATACGGCAAATAGCTACACAGCATATCCGTATAAGTTGTTACAATCTAAATATACTAAGTAATTATCAGGTTGAGTGGAGTCATAATTAAACTGATATTTATTATTGGATTGAGCGTATCTTTTCGAACATAAGCAGATGCCTCCTCGTATACCATTTTGTATCAAACGGTGTATTTCTAAATCGGATATAAGTTCTAACTTTACTTTAGTTTTTAAAAGCATTGCATCGAAGCTGAGGCTTGGTGCTGTCAGATAAAATGCCGGATCTAAGTCATAATTTTTCTTACACGTTCCACGAAATTTTACAAATATATCAGCTAATAACAAAAGATCGCTTTTGACGTATAAATCTGTATATTCTCCTAAATTAGTAATACAAAATAAATCCCATACATTTTTTGCGTGTTCATAATCATTTTGGTTTATTGATTCGCCCGTAAGACAAAAGTTATAAAAGTTATCTTTCGACGGTAAACTAGTTTCTTCGTACACATTCCAGAAAGACATATATTCATATGCCTTTTTGGCGTAATAATGAAAATTGTTGTTCACTGTGACAATGTTTACGTAAATGTACGAAGTCATTACAATCTAAATTATTCGCTAGTTGTTCTAAGCTTGTTCCTAAAAATTTAAATGAATCGACAAAACGCACTGCTACGAAATTTTTTTCGGATAAAGGAATAAATTTAGTAAAAGATATATATATAGTTTTCTTTGCTTTTCGGAATAACTTTTATTGAACCGGGAGTAATACTTAATTCACGAATAAATAAATGACAATCGTAACCGGATAAGTTGTGAAAAAATACAGGGATGAATTTAGGAATTTGAAATCTGCGATTACCGAGGCACTGTCAGAGAGTATCCGGATGTTTCTACTCCTGATTGCACGTTTTGTGATGGCCTCCGCTGCTCTGACAATGCCTATACACTCCGCCTGAAAGACCGTATTGAGGATGCCCAGGCTGTCTGATATATGAATGTTGATATCCTCTGAGAACACACCTGCACCAGTACCTGAGTTGGTTTTGGAGCCGTCTGTGTATACCCTCAGCTCCTTGTGTAGTCCTCGGTCAGGATTGTCTTCATATAGTTGTATTCTATATTTTTTGTCAAATACATACTGTCTAGGGATGATGTCGTTTCTCGCCATGAAGAAGGGGTATTCTTCCTCAATGCCTTTTAGAATACGTGTATGTGGCGTATTGTAGTCTCTCCGCAAGCCTAGCATATGGAGCCTAGTAGACGCACATGCTGCTTCTTGCTGGATGTAGAAATGTAGTGGTCTTACGTTCAGAATTGTCTCAAGTGCTGCAGTAGGGGTGGTTTTCATGCAGCCCGTTATAGCCCGGCAGACCCTCCCTTGGAAGCACTTAAGTTTGTCTATGGTTGTTACCTGTGTTGTCTTCGTCCACCATACAAGCGCTGCATAGCCTATGATGGGTCTTATTATTGTCGTGCATAGCCATTTTGTTATAAAGGGGGATAAGCCCCACCTCTTACCCAGCATCCTCTTGCATTGGTACAAAATGATGCAGGCTTTCTTAATGGTTTTGTCAATATGTGTTCCCCAGTTGAGTTTGGCGTCTAGATTTATGCGTAAATACTTTACCTCCTTTGAGAAACACAGCGTCTTGCCGAATAATACTGGCATGCGGTAGCTGCCCAGGTTCCTTTTATTGGTGAACAGAACTAGTTCTGTTTTACCCGGGTTTACCTTTAGTCCATAGTCCGAGCACCATATCTCTACCACTCTCAGTGCCCTTTGTGTCACATCGCATACCGTGTCCGCAAACTTACCCGGGATTAGGATCGCCAGGTCATCTGCATATCCTATTGTGAGGTAGTGCAGATTGTTCAGTCTTGTTATGAGGTCGTTCACAACTGTATTCCAAAGTAGTGGTGAGAGTGCAACCTCTCGTAGCCAGTGCTCGCAGTTGATTCTCTCCTTGTGGTCTTATTAACCTGTTAGATAGCATGTTACTTATCCACTGGACGATGGTCTCATCAGCTCCGTGTCTAAGTAGGGCTGTCGTAATGCTGCTAAAACTGGTTTTGTCAAATGCTCCCTCTATGTCTATGAATGTGCCTAGGCAGAGCTCCTTACGTCCTAGGCTGTCCTCGATCATGCTTACTACGGCATGCAAAGCCGATTCTGTCGATTTACCTGGACTGTAGGCATGTTGATTTGGGTGAAGCGTAGCCTTAGTCAGTTGATTGGCTCTTAGTTATCTGTCGCAAAGCCTCTCTAATAATTTTAGTAAGAAAGAAGAGAGGCTAATTGGTCTGTATGATTTTGGCTCACTATAGTCGCTCTTACCAGGTTTAGGGATGAAAGTTACTCTGACATCCCTCCACAGTTTGGGTGTGTACCTGTAGGCCAGGCATGCTCTTAGTAGAGCTACCAGGATCCGTATTAGGTCATCTCCCGCCCACTGAAGAAGTGCCGGGAAAATTCCATCCGGACCCGCGGCCTTGAAAGGTTGGAAACTATTTAGTGCCCATTTTACCTTGTCCTGTGATACTGTCTTGTTAGCTATGTCCCAGCAGTGTAAGGTCGGTGTCCAAATGTTTCCCCCCCAGACATGTGCTGGCTTCATCACACAGCCCGGGAAGTGCGTCTCCAGGAGTAGCCTCTGTGCTTCTACCGGTGTTGAGGTGTATGTCCCGTCAGGTCTGCACAGCTGGCCCAAGTCCTGTGAGTTGTCTTTGCAGAGTAATTTTCTTACTTTGTTTGCCGTGGAACACGTGTCAATGCTGGTGCAGAATTTCCGCCATGACCCATCGCTCCAGTCCCAGTCTTGGTCATCACAGGTGTTCATGGTCCTGTTAAAGAGGCGTCTTACCTTTTTCCTCAGTCTTGCAAGTTCAGGTCCCCACCAGGAGTTTTTGTTACTAGGGTTAGTCCTAGGTGTGCTGAGGGGGCATGCATTCCGGTAGCCGGACATGATGGCCTCAGTCAGCTCCTCGGTGGTCTTGTCTATTGTCTCGGTGTCCTCATAGTCCCTGAGCTGCATGCGCTGTAGGGATTGAGTTACCTGTAGTGTATACTGCTTCTTATTTGTCTTCCTAGGTATGCGCCTGGGTGTCGCGATTACAGTTTGTATAGCGAGTTTGAAAGTGATCCATCTGTGGTCCGAGCAGGAGACCTCCATGGAAACCTTCCAGTCGGACACCAGATTGGCACCCATCCTCGTCGCCAGTGTTAAGTCTATGATGGTTCTTGCTCTTCTTGTCACGAATGTTGGAGCCGACCCTATATTTAGGATGCTCAGATCTGTCGTAAAAAGAAAGTGTACTAAGTCCTTACCTCGCTTGTTGCTGTTTGGCATGCCCCATAGAGGATGATGGGCGTTGGCGTCAGCGCCGATGATCAGCGCCATGTCGTTTTGTTCGCAGTATCTCACCAGCTCCACTAGTTCATCTGGTGGTGCCGACTCCTCCTCATGCATATAGGCGGAGGCCATCACCAGATCGGGTACACTTGGATCTTGCGATTGTTTTATTTTGATGGTCGTTAGGTCGCTAGAACAGAATTGTGTCATTAATTGTGCCTGTATGGTAGTAGAACATATGATACAGGACCGCGGAGCACGGTTCTTTGCTGTATAGAATGTCTTACCACCGCTGTTTCTGAAGCCGCATACGCTATTGGATCTGACCCACGGCTCCTGGATCAGAGCCACTGCCTTGTCGTTAACCTCCAACCATCTCGTGAGCTGAGCCGACTGAGCTTTGCATGCAATCAAAGCAAACCACCGCGTGCGGGGAAGAGGGGAGGTGGGCGGAATTCACATCATCAAAGACGCCGCAACCGGCGCTAGCGCTGCATGTTTCTTGCCAGCGTGCGGCGCGCCGCCCGCCCGTGCTTGCCGCAAAACAGGCTTTACCGATTTAAAATCGTGACAGTCATATTAACTTTATAGGATTTTTAATTGCTCTAACAGAAGATTTATTTTATTGATTAATTACCTGTGCTTTATGAAATAATATTCAAAGGTATTGTGTATCAGTGAATAAATAATTATAATATAGCATCTAAGACTATTTTATTGTAATGTTTTTAAATAGTGTGGAATCAAAGCGGAGAGTAGGTAAGCGCCGAGTCATCTGTGCGTGTAGTAGGTACCTACACAGGCGGCCGCCGGTCGTCACCCCGGGGCGGCCGGCGCTGATCTCGACTGGAGGCATTCATTAAGTTTCCGTTTTTTTAGGAGTGCTTATTTTAAGTTGCTTTATAACTTCTATGTAGACGTGTTTAAAATAAATAATATAAGTAAGAAATGCCAAAAAAATAACCAAATAAAAAATTAAAAAACGAAAAAAATTATATAAAACTAGTTTTTACGGGTTAGTGCACGAAACTTTATTTATTTATTGACCTTTCGTAGCCTTTACAGGCTTCGTCGTCAGAATAAAACTTTTATTCAATTTGTCGAGCTACCTTCGAAGGTGTGTGTTTCGAACTGGGTTGTTTGTAGAGGTCTCCACAAAGCTCGAGACATACATTTCAGCTCAGATTGTATTTGTAACGATCCATCACGCTTTGTAGATTGGGGGAAAAACACTTATTATAACTTAAACAAGTTTGTGAATATACTGAGTTCTATATAGGGTGAAATTGAATGTTTCTATGAAACTTCGTGAGATTGTTGGGCTACGTGTATAGAGTATGCCTCATTTTTTTCGGATTTTTTAAAATATTTTTTTTCTTATTTGTTTCTTAGGTTTTCACGCACATCACTCATTAAATAAAACTAGTTTTTACGGGTTAATGCACGAAACTTTATTTATTTATTGACGTTTCGTAGCCTTTACCTTCGAAGGTAGCTCGACAAATTGAATAAAAGTTTTATTCTGACGACGAAGCCTGTAAAGGCTACGAAAGGTCAATAAATAAATAAAGTTTCGTGCACTAACCCGTAAAAACTAGTTTTATATTAATTTTTTTCGTTTTTTAATTTTTTATTTGGTTATTTTTTTGGCATTTCTTACTTATATTATTCATTTTAAACACGTCTACATAGAAGTTATAAAGCAACTTAAAATAAGCACTCCTAAAAAAACGGAAACTTAATGAATGCCTCCAGTCGAGATCAGCGCCGGCCGCCCCGGGGTGACGACCGGCGGCCGCCTGTGTAGGTACCTACTACACGCACAGATGACTCGGCGCTTACCTACTCTCCGCTTTGATTCCACACTATTTAAAAACATTACAATAAAATAGTCTTAGATGCTATATTATAATTATTTATTCACTGATACACAATACCTTTGAATATTATTTCATAAAGCACAGGTAATTAATCAATAAAATAAATCTTCTGTTAGAGCAATTAAAAATCCTATAAAGTTAATATGACTGTCACGATTTTAAATCGGTAAAGCCTGTTTTGCGGCAAGCACGGGCGGGCGGCGCGCCGCACGCTGGCAAGAAACATGCAGCGCTAGCGCCGGTTGCGGCGTCTTTGATGATGTGAATTCCGCCCACCTCCCCTCTTCCCCGCACGCGGTGGTTTGCTTTGATTGCATGCAAAGCTCAGTCGCAAGTATATCAATCGCGCGTGGGCGTGCGCATCTTTTGACTTAGTGACATACACTGTGATAATTTCATTATGCCTCGTTATACGAACCAAGAATATTTAGAGATGGTGTACTGCTATCGCGAGTGTGACGAAGTAGGTTTGGTTTACGAATGAGTCCCCCAAACCATAGAAGTTGCATCTTGTGCAGTGAGTAGTGATAGGGACACTTTAAAAAAGGTGAAAAGACACGTCCGCAAACGTGCCTACCTTTGTTTGCAGCAAAATGGTGGTTTAGAGCAACAATTTTGCAGATAATAATTTAAGTCTATTTTTATTGCTAGTGTAAATACTTTTTGATTAGAAACAACTGATTGTGTACTACCAGTGTGATTGATTTCATTAAAAAGTTCTAGTGAAAAAAATGAATATGTTCCTCGTTCCTCGTTGTATCTACCTACATCGCCGGCCGGTCTCGTAAGTACTTTTGAATACCTGGTTATAAATTTCATTCTGACCAAAGTATTGAACTGCAATAAGTTTTTCTTTTTGTTTAACATTTGCCTATCTCCAATCGTGACAAAATTATTATTAACTTTTAAAGATTTTCTCTGCTTAAGAGAAGATGACATTTGTGCTTATTATTTCAATTTCAATAAAGGCATCTAAGACGATTTTATTGTATTGTGTGGAATCAACGGAGTCATCTGAGCTCTGTGTAGAGGTACCTACTCACTCAACGGCTGGCGGGCGCGGTCGGTCGTTGACCCACGGTGGAATTTTAATGTTTTTCCGTTTTTTAGAAGTGCTTATTTATTAGTAGTTTTTCACTGGATATGTAAGTTTGTTTGTTTAAAATGAATAACTACTCAAAAGGAGGAAAGGACATAAAAATACACAAATTATAAATAAATACATGAAAAAATATACTTCAAAAAAATCCGAAAAAAATCAGGCATACTCTATACACGAAACCCAACAATCTCACGAAGTTTCATAGAAACATTCAATTTCACCCTGTATAATGTGTTCAGTACTTCATGCAAAATGTGTTTGGGTCGAGTTCTTCGCAATGCCCAAGATACATATCAAAACTAGGCTGTATGTAGAGGTCTCCGCAATGCTCGAGACAAACAAATCAGCTTAGTTTGTATTTGTAACGATCCATCACACTTTGTAGATTGGGGGAAAAACACATATTATAACTTAAACAACTTTGTGAGTATACTGAGTTCTACATAATTGAAATATTGTAATGGAGTCAGGTTCTCAGCAATGTCCGAGATACATTTCAGCTTTAACTACTTGAAGTCTTAAAATCTGTTTGAAGGGCTCCTTTCTTTTCCCCGGCAAAGGGAAGCATTTGATTTTGTTGTTACTCATAGGTTCTACGCTTTACGCAATTCCTAGGGCTGAACACCATCAACAAATCGAAAAAAATGAAGTGGGAATTCTAGCTCACAAATTGCGTCCAGCGAGTTTGGCGAGCGTTAAGGATGCAATTTTGTGAGCTAGACTTCCCAATTCATTTACTACTGACACCATTATCTCCATTTCATTCTGTATAGGGAATGACAAGGATACATTTTGTCAAATTTAAGTTTAGGTTTAGAGAATCGTACCAGAATCGACACCATTGTTACCTTTTTTATATTATGTGATGGCAGTTGACCTCCATACATGTTTATATGTTTGATGTCAGCTTTCAATTTGACTGTATGAAATAAAACAGGGAGAAAAAAGTAGCCCTTGCTGAGTTTCTTGCCGGTTCTTCTCAGTACATGGCCTCTCGCCATAGATTTGCGAACAGATGGCGTAGCTTTCGACTTTCACATGTGCTTGTTATAGCTTAAACTAACTATAAATAAATAAATATTTTCAATACTTACACCAATTAGCCTAGCCCCAAAGTGAGCACTGTAAGGCTTGTGTTACGGGATACTAGAGTAACGGATAGAATACATACATTGTACTTAAATAAGTATATTTATATAGAAATACATATTAAACATTCATGACTAGAGTACATACAAATGCTCGTATTCATCACACAAAAATCTGCCCCCACTGAGATTCGAACCCGGGACCTCCCGAGTCAGCAACATCATGAAACCCGGCGCGTATAAACCTTTCGGCCACGGAGGTCGTCAAATAAATGTATATTAATCAATTTTAAGAGAATACAATTTTTCTACTCCGTAGTAAAGAAATCACGGGCGCTCTCTAGTCCACTATAAATCGATATATACATATAGTTAACTCCGGTAATATAAGTCTATCCTATTGGAGGCAAATTAATTTATTCATAGAAATATATAATAACTGAAGAATATCTAGCCAATTGCCATCTATCATAAAAATACTAATACATATCCTATAATATTTGTATTTGTATTGAATACCTCCAAAGGTATATAAACTGATGAAATAAACTAATGATGGGCCGAAATGGAGAAATTCACGGCCGTAAAACCTAAAAAAAGATGGTTGAGGAAGAATGACAGATCATAGGAAAGTTCAAGTTTTTTTTTATCGGGATTTAATCGAGTGTGGTTGGCGTCTTATTTTAATTATTCTTAAATTCGTTCATAGTGGATATTGTGAAATAAAATCGGTGTGATTTTGTGTTACAACTGTCTGCGTAACTGAAGAATTAATAAAATCATCAAAATATACGCTATTCCGGTCAAGCGGACGTGAGAATTTTATTGTAGTATTGACTACCTCACAGAAGCTTGTCGAAAAAGTCAGCTCGATACATTTCGTGCCAAACACTTCAATTAGAAGAAACATTAGAATGCGTCATACCGACATTCTAATGTAAAAAGAAAAACAGAATAATTTAACTGAAGACTAGGCTGTATGGGTATTGTTCCTCTTGCCTACCCTGAAAAGGGAGAATTTAACAAAAAAAGGAAAGGAAAGTTCAAGTTGACAGTTGTGTGTCGTTAGTAGGGATGTTCCGAAACCATCAAAGTTCCGATTCCTACTCATTTTGATAGTACTATTTTTTCTTTCGATACTAATTAAACAAATACTCCTAAAGTGTCGATACTTACTAATATCCATACTTTTAACACTTTTTTTTACTTTTGCGTCACGTTAAGTACCTACTCTAAAAACAAAAAAAAAACAAGTGTGCTTATGACCACACGACTGATGTGCAACTTTTAGCTCCATCTGTGTAACTAACTCTTTAATATCAAGATTGCCCAAAAACAGTAACTGTTCGAGGTATTTGGGAGACAATCTGTTTCTTGTTTGAGACATTGTTGCAGCGGCTTTGAAAAAAAGGCACTTTCTAGGAACTGATGTTGCAACAACAATTAAATATTGCTGTGCCTACTTCTACAGAGAAGGAAATACAAACTTCGTGTCAACCAATGGGTTGCTTTTAAGAGAAACTACTGGATTTCAGAAATAAAGAGAAACTTCATCTCCCTGATGAAGTAGGACGTGTTCGACTCGCCTGCGCCGTTACACCGCCACGCGATGAATACCGGTAACCGAGCGAGAGGGTTTTAGCTTTCTCATTCTGTCTGATGCGCTCGGGTTTTTTTAAAATGTGATGCTAATTTCATTTGATACCAAGTACTTTTGTTTCGATACCGAGTATGTATCATAAGATTCGATGCTAGAAATACTTGGTGTCGTATCTAAAGTATCGAGTACTTACTCGTATCGGAATATCCCTAGTCGTTAGTATGTTCATTCATTGATTACACACGTTACTGTTAAAGTGCAATTGCATGGCCGGCTCGCACGAGCCACGAGACGAGCCGCGAGCCGGCCATGAGACGAGCTTATGTTTACACTCTCGCGGCGTGCTCATTTGTTATTGACCGTTCAACGATGGCGGATATCGATATTTTACTACTATACGTAGGTAAATATCATCTGCTGCTGCGCCAGATTTCATTGACTGTTTTTTGTCCTAAGATGCTTACGAAACGTTGGCATGAGTGTTTTTTTTTGACTTTAAGACCAACCATCACTCACCATCACATCACATCACTTAATCTAGACCACGAATCATTAACTTTTTGACTATGATTGTGGTATCTGTGCTTCGGATTCCATATAATCGTCTCTCCTTAAAATAGCTTAATGAATCGTAAATCATCTTTAGGCCAATCCATTACAATAAGCACTTAATAATTTAATAATGCAGATTACTTGCTTGCTTGAACACAACCGGCACGGACAAACGTTTGTAATTTAATAAACCGTCAATGCGAGTGTAAACACGAGCTCGCATTAACCGCGAGCCCCTTTGGCTCGTGCCCGAAAAACCGCTCCCGACGCGAGCCGCGAGCGCACGTTCCCATTCACGTCTCGTGGCTAGGGACACGAAAAAAGTATCGATACTTTGTGGTATCGAGTACTTTTCCTTTCGATACCGATACTTTTGTGCTCGATACTTTGTATTCGATACTTTTACTAAATGAGTACTTTTCGGCAAGAATCGATACCTTTAAAAATTTGGATAAGCGCCTCATATTGATGGCAACGCCATCTTGTTAAATCATAGTAAACCTTCTAAAACGTTCCATAGGGTATTTGACAAGTTTTAGGCAACGATTTCACGTTATTGACTAATGTTTATGGAGTCCGTAAAAAGCGGATATTCATCATTCTGTCGTGTATTTTAGTGAAAATAACCAAATCAAAAACTCCATTTTCAAGTTGCCGCGAAAACGTTTCTCTGGACAATATGGCGTCTTACTAGTGTGTGACGTCACACGACTGTTATTAAAACGTCAAACGATACAATGTAATGTCAATTTGACCGGAAGTTTACTTGCGCGTGACATCATTTTAGGCTCCGCCAATCCCTAGCGTTTTGGGTCACGTGACAATAGATGAGAAAACATATCTTTTTCGGTATTTTGGCACTTTATTTTTAATACTGTCAAATGCCCTCTTGCGTTGTTATAAAGTCAGTAACTGACATATTCAAATTCTTTCCAATCTGTGACTGTCTTTATTTTGCGCTTTGTTTTGTTTCATAGTTATTTATTTAGCGACCATATTGTTAGGAACTGTGATTGATTCGCCGTTTATTGTGCTTTTCGCTTGACTATATTTGATTTATTCAAGTGTAACACTATTATTCTGTCTGTGCTGTGTATACCTATTTGAAACCACCTGAAAAAAAGACGGACGTAACCTCTTCTATAATTATAATCTTGAGTGAAGCATACCAATGGCAGCCGTTAACTACTTGTCAGATTCAAGTTAACATAAGTGGGTACAATGTTTCTTATCAGGCCAACAGAGGCTCCGATAAGGCCCTATGAAATGTACTCGATACTTTGAAGTATCGATACTTTTGTTTCGATACTTTGACGAGTACGATACTTTTTTACCGATACTACTCATGAGTACAGTATCGATACTTTCTATTCGATATCGTGTCCCTACTCGTGGCTCACGCGAGAGTGTAAATAAGGTATTAGATAATAATTTACTTTCTGGTTGTGTTGTTTGTAGCGATGCGCGACTAAGAATGATTTTACCTTTCGACTAATTCGTAACTACTAATTTGGCTATTCGAAAGGAAATTGTAACAGTATACTAATGTTATTATTAGAATTTAAATAACGACTACTAATTAGTAACACTAATGTCCAATGTCGATGCGTGCCATAGAGTACATTATAATAGTAATAATAGAATAGTAATAGTAGTAATAGAGATATCAGTTAACCTGAGCATACAGCGCCATCTAGCGATTCATGAGATAATCACAAGTCATGTACTACTGAACCGGTACCGGCAGCTTTAGATGCGATTATTAATATGAAAAAAGGAAAAAACCATACTGTGTTAAAGCTACATTATTAGATAATTTATCTACTATTCGTTTACACAGTACTTTTTGATAATTGTCTAAAAATGTAGCTTTAACAAAGTCGGTTAGAATAAATAAAGAAGTTTTATAAATCAATTATTTTTATTTATATTTTTATTTTTAAATATTTGCATGCCATTTTTTTAATATCATCTTTAAAATTTTTACATTTACGCACCTTTATGGTGCCGTTAAATAATTTATTTACCTCACTACACCAGTTATATATAAAAAAAATCTACAAGTCGGATCTATCATAAAAGTTTCATTGCTTTCTTTAGCCGTGTTGTATATTTGAGATTCCTTTCAGTTAACTTCTTCACCACTTTTTTTGAGTTAGTTACACTTTGATCCATTGCAGATGCTGAAAAAAAGCATTTCAATAATCAAATTAGTATCATTGTGAGGTGAAGTGTTCAATTTTTTTAACTAATTATTGGTGTCGATTCCGGCATGATTCTCTAAAGCTAAACTTAAATTTGACAACAGTGCGTCCTTGTCATTCTCTATACAGAATGAAAATGAGAAACTGATGTTAAATTTAGTTTTAAGTTTAGAGAATCATGCCAGAATCAACGCTATTATTAGTATAAAAAAACTAAGTGGAAGGTTCCTTTCATTATGCAATGTCTACTTATTAACTAAAACGTGACTAAAGCCCATAAAGGTAAGTTTAAGAAAAAAGTTAACAAAAGAATAAAGATGATTAAGATAGATGCTCTCTAAAATATAGATAACATATACTTGGGGGGAGGGGCGGCTGATGTGAGCCCAAGTGTACGTTGTTGGGCAATTCACGTCTACCGTCAAGTGTCACTCTTACGTCCACGTCGTTCACCCCGGTAATACTTGGATCTGTTAACAGGCAACGTACACTAACACCTACCCTGGGATCCTCGTAGCTGAATTTAGTGATGCTATCCCACTGATGCACTCCAACATCAAGGGAGACATTTCCCGTGACCCGCACTCCCTTCTCTCCAACTCCAATTAATCGTTAACCTCTCCCTCATCCCGAATCCTGTCACTCCTTAAGGCCGACCCTAACAAAGGCCTTCGGCTCTACCGGGAAAATGGGAGGCGGCCCGGTAGACTATTAGCCTCTCCTGCGCTATGGCCTGCGCAGTTGAGCGCCGTAAGGGGGGATGAAGGAGTCCTGGAGGGTTGAGTGAAGCGAGGTCGGCGGTAGTACCTTCGCGACACAACACGCCCTCTTTGGTCCGGATTTCAACCGAAACGGTAGCCTCTTTGGGTAGCGCCAGAGAGGAAACGGTCACGCGTCCCGTCAGAGGGCCGCAGCGAGGAGTGGAGGGGTCCGGGGCGGCTTGCCGTTCTGGATGGTTAGGGTCATGCTGACGAGGCAAGGGTGTGTGGAACAACTGGGGTACTCTGAACCGGTAAACCAGCCACACATTTCGAGCTTCCGATGTCGCACCTGACACCAACTCTCTGCTCCTATATCCAGTCGGTAATCCTAGTGCACCACTATGGGCACTCCCAAATGTGCGGGCTCCAAGGAGGGTGGGAAGCTGACTGGATGAAGTTTAAACACACGAACTATGGACACCAACAGGTTCAACGTTCCGCCAACACCCGATGGGAAACCAGAGGGCAATGCTACTCGCATGCAGACCGAGAAATCGGAATGCGTGCTTGAGAAAAGCACCACCACACCTCAAATTGAGGACACCCTACATCTGCTAGAGCAGAACTGGACGGTCGTGACCAGGAAAGGAGCTAGGAAGGTAGAGGAAACTCAGACCCCTGCACCATCCGGTCAGACCTCGAGGCGTTTGGAGAAGCAGAGGGAGCGGACGCGAAGGAGACGGCAGCTCAAACGGGCCGCCCGTTTGACGGCCTCTGCTAGCGACCGTATTGCCCAGTCAGAAGACAAGGGCTCTGGAACTCCAGGGGGAGCGAAAGGCAGCCAGCTGCCCAAGCAACCCCAGGTGATGCCGGGCCCGAGTCGGAAGCTGGACCGCCCAAAGCAGAAGGGGAAAGGACCCGCGAAGACGAAGTCTGGGGCCAAGCGGGCTAGGCTCGATGAGACAGTGTCTCCTCGAGGCGAATCCAAACGGCCTAAGACGACGGCGACCGAGACCGCACCACAATCCTACGCAGCTGCAGCGGCCTCCTCGGCTCTCATCAGGTGCGCCGTTACGTCGAAGATCGGGTTTATCTCGAGACCGACGGCGGAGCAAATTGAGGAGAAGCTCGAGGAAGCCTTTTTACAGGCAGCGATGAGCACGGAACGTCCGGTCTGTATGAGGGAGGGTCTTGCATTTAGCGGGAAACCCCTCTACGCGGACGGGTGCCTTCGCTTTACTTGCACCAACACCGCATCGTTTGGGTGGTTCCAACAGGTGGTACGAGACCTCCACGACTCGGACCTGGGAGAGCTTGTTGTCCTCCGGGACGACGAGATCCCCAAGAGAGTCAGGTGTGGTTTTGTGCTGCCTAAGCTCTGGAAACACGATCAGGCGTTGCTAGGCAAATGCCTACAGATCGGGAATCCAGACCTGACACCCGAACGTTGGCTGCTTAACGGCATCCAACAGCAGCCTTCCATCGGGGCCACATTCGTTGTGGTTTCGATCTCTGAGGACGTTGTGCCTGCGATCCTGGCTAGGGGACGCCGACTCAGCTTTATGTTTGGGTCGGTGTACCTGAAGTTCAGGGACGCCAAGGGGAAGTACGTCGACACTCTGCCGACGTCCAACCCCTCAGCACCACTCGGGGCTCAAACCACGGCGAAACCTACACCAGCGCCCCCAACACCATCCACATCCAGCGCTGGCCCCACGGACACCGTTGTTCTACGTGCCTCGTCACCGGCTGTCGAAGTTCCGGGACCCTCGCAGGTGGCGTCTTCGCCGCTCAGTGAGGAGTGTCTCCTGGAGCTCGACGGGCTGGGACTTGAGGACGTCGACTGCCAGGACGATGGCGTCCCTTTGCAGTAGTGCAAACATACTGCAAATAAATCTCCACCACAGCGTAACCGCTACGGCTCAGCTTCGGCGGTGGTTGGAGACCAACAACACAGCAGTCGCACTAATCCAGGAGCCGTGGATTAGGAGTGGCACGGTGCGAGGACTCTCCAGCATAGGAGGTAAGCTCGTTCAAGCCACTACTAGCGACGTAAGGTCCTGCATATACATTTCCAAAAACATCAGAACACAGCCCTTAATGAATTTCTGTTCCAGAGATCTCTGCGCTGTAAAACTGACCCTAAACCAAGATAATAACAGTTGTGACGTGATCATAGCCTCTGCATATATGCCTGACAGCGAGCGGGCCCCACCAGAAAACGTTGCGTCTCTGGTCCGCTTCTGTGCTCGGGAAAACGTAGAACTGATCATCGCGACAGACTCCAATGCCCATCACCCTGTGTGGGGAATGGAACAAAGCAACAACAGAGGTAACCAATTATTTGAATTCCTTCTGACTACTAACCTAGAGTTAATCAACACAGGCAATGAACCTACCTTCGTAGGCAGACGGTGCAAGACCATCATAGACCTGACCCTCGCGACACCAAAAGCGGCAACAGCTATATCTGGCTGGCATGTCTCCAATGAGGCATCATGCTCAGATCACCGCTGGATCCGTTTTACACTACAGGTAGGAACTCTACCTCCTACACCCCAAAGGTACCCTCGGAAAACCGATAAACACCGCTACGCACAACTACTGGCGGACCTTCTAAGAAACAACTCCGGTAAGGGCAGAATTGAAACCACGGAGCAGCTAGAACAACAGGTAAAACACTTGACAGACAGCATAACGCGTTGCTACGAAGAGGCCTGCCCCCTTAGACTCCCGAACTCGAGAGTATCCGGAAAACACCACTGGTGGGGGCCGGAGCTCGAGAGATTGAGAGGAAAGGTGAGGAAGTGCCTTAACAGAGCAATGAATACATGCAGCGACACAGACTGGGACAACTACAAAGCTACCAAAGCTAAGTACAAAAAACGTATTAGATACTGGAGAACAGCCTCCTGGAGGAACTTCACCGAGGAGATAAGCTCCACCAACCAGGCAAACCGGGTAAGGAAATTGCTGGCCAAGCAAGGCCCTGGCGTGCTGGGAAGCCTGCGTCGACCTGACGGCACATTGTCCCACAATCGTGCTGACTGCGACGCTATCCTCCTAGAAACCCACTTTCCGGACTGCCAGCTTACAGAGCAGGTGACTTGGCAAGATGAACCTCCAAGTACAACAGAAGGATGCTGGAGACTAGCAGAGACGGTAATTACGCCTGAGGGAGTAAAGTGGGCTATCAACTGCTTTGCGCCTTTCAAATCTGCTGGCTCTGACGGCATCTTTCCAGCACTACTATAATGGGGCGGACAGGACGTGGTCGATGCGGCTACTCGTTTACTAAGATCATGTCTGGCTCATCGGTACACTCCACATCTGTGGAGGGAGGTCAAGGTAGTATTCATACCCAAACCGGGTAAAACCGACTATACTAACCCTAAATCCTTCAGGCCCATTAGCCTAACAACCTTCTTACTTAAGACAATGGAAAGGCTATGTGACAGATACCTACGCAGTGGAGCATTAATCAATGCCCCACTACACAAACATCAACATGCCTACAGTTCAGGTAAATCTACTGAATCGGCTCTCCATCAGTTAGTCGGTAAGATAGAAGAAGCCCTTCAAAATAAACTTATCTGCCTCGGAACCTTCATCGATATAGAGGGTGCTTTCGATAAGACCAACTTCACCAGCATTGAGTCTGCTCTCAGGAGACACGGAGTAGAGCAACAAATCATTGACTGGACAGTTAACATGCTTCGTAATTGAATAGTTCGGGTAAAAGGTGATGACAGCAGAGGAGCACTGGTGGCACGAGGATGTCCGCAAGGAGGGGTCCTTTCGCCACTTCTGTGGAACCTCGTAGTTGACGACCTGCTGACCAAGCTAAACTCGAACCACTACTACACCATAGGGTATGCAGATGACATTACTATACTTACCCTAGGCACCCACGCCAGCATTACCTGTAACACCATGCAAGGTGCTTTGAAACTGATTGAATGCTGGTGCAGGAAATACGACCTCGCAGTTAATCCAACAAAAACAGAGCTGGTAATGTTTACAACCAAACGTGACGTAGGTGCTTTCAACTTGCCGAAGCTGTTTGGTATCACACTACAACTGTCGAAGGAGGTAAAGTATCTAGGCCTTATACTTAACAGTAAGCTAAACTGGAGTAACCATGTGGAACACAAAATCAAGACAGCCAGCGTAACACTTTGGTAATGTCGTCAAATGTTAGGGAAGCGCTGGGGTCTTGCACCAAAACTGTTCCTATGGTTATATTACACAGTCATACGACCAATGGTAAGTTATGGCGCCATCATATGGTGGCCGAGATCTATCCAGACTACTTGTGTCAACAAACTACAAAGCTTCCAGCGGCAGATATGCAGCGCGGTGACCGGGTGTATGAGTACAGCTCCAACCGCAGCACTGGAAGTTATTTTAAACATCACACCGCTCCATATCTACATAAGACAGGAAGCGGCTAAAACAGCGTTGAGACTACAAAAGTTTGGACTGGTAAGGTTCGAAAGAGCAAAGCATCTCAACGGTATACTGAAGGAATGGGTAAACACTCCGCTCATAGATGCTGCATGTGACAAAATAATACCCGCCTTCATATTTGACAAAAAGTATAGAATACATCTACTGGATGACAACGATCCAAAGGTAACACACAAGGCTCTTATGATCTACACCGACGGCTCTAAAACCTCATCGAGCACGGGCGCGGGTGTTTTCTCTGAGGACCTCAACATACACATCGCGTTCCCCTTAAGCCCATACAACAGTGTTCCAAGCTGAATGTATGGGCATCACACTGGCGGCAACAGCGATCCTTTCAAGAAAGGTAACAGGTCAGGAAATACGAATACTGTCCGACAGTAAATCAGTCCTACAAGCTCTAGATGCCTGTTTAGTCAAATCGAGCCTCCTACAGGAATGCCACCAAACCTTAAACAAGGTAGGGTCAAGCAATTCCATCACCATCCAATGGATCAAGGGACACAGTGGATCACGCGGAAACGACGCTGCGGATGAGCTGGCCCGGAAGGGATCTGACACGACCCCAACAGGTCCTGAACCAATCGTCCCAATACCGGTAAGCTGTCTCGTCAATAAAATCCGCGAGCACACTGCCGAACTACACCAGCAATACTGGCTCGACCTGGAGACGTGCAGGCAGACCAAGCTCGCTTTGCCACGGGTGAACGCTGCCTTCTCCAAAACTCTCCTACAGCTAAGCAAACCTACATTGCGCATGGTAACGGGTGCTATCACTGGACATGCACATTTTAACAGACATCTTTTTAACTTAGGTGTCACGGACAGCCCCCTATGCAGAGGATGCATGGAGGCAGAAGAAACAGCTACTCACGTTCTGCTGGAATGCAACGGAGTGGCCGAATACCGGGCGAAATACCTCGGCTCACCGGGAAACCTTCAAGAGGCAGTCACCAATGTGAAGGCCCTGGGGGCGTTCCTGGGGGAGCTGGGCTGGCTGGAGTGATTCCGGCCATACACCCTCCTCACGCAAAACAGGCGCCATAAGGACGTCGAGTTGCGGAAACGCCCGTAGCAACAACAAGAAGAAGAAGATAGATAACATATTTCTGTTTTTTTTTAAAGTTAAGTTAATAAAGTTATCAAATAATTATAATAGTCAAAAATACTTATACAAAAATAAAAATTACCGGTAAGCTTATTTTTACTTAGTATCTTCAATTTCTCTGCAGCGTTTTGTTGTAATTCTACCTTTTCAGTCAAAACACCACCTGCAAAAATTTTTATAATAAAACAAAAGAGAATAAGGGAAAGCTTTTACTAATTTGAATATCAAAATGCTTCCATTCAAACATTCATAAAGAATTTTGGTATCCTGGTAGGGACCAGAATTCGAACCCAGAACTTTACAGTAGGCATTGACAACCAGTGCACATTCCACTCTACCAGAATGTAATATAAAAAATTATTTGTAAATAAATAAATAAATATTTACTAGTGGATGTAGAAGGCATTGAAAGCTGAGAATGTACACTCCTTGGTGCACCAAATCCTGATAATAAAAAAAATATTTTGCGATAAAAATCACATTCAACTCAATGATTTTTATTAAGAGACCATTACACACACTCTTTACTCGATGTTTTAAAAGACTTTGAAATCAGCAATTTACCTGGCAAATGTAAAGTTGGGACAGCATGTGGAGAAAGTGTTTTAGTCTAAGTAAGAAACTTGGTCTCAAAATGTTTTTGACAAACTACGTACGTACGTGTTACGTTGCATTAGGCACACAACATCTTCTCCGAGATGCCATTTTCGAGAACAACGAAATCCAAATAGTGAAGCCAATCAATAACCGATGTGAAGAGCAGGGGTCAAAACGTAAAAGCAGGAGAATCGGAGTCCGGTAAAATTGCTGAAATCGTCGGAAAAACCACCAAAAATCACAAGAAAACATTAAATTCACGAAGCGTAAAAGGACCAGGGTCCCAATTCTCGCGGCATAGATATTATATCACCTTCGATATATATCGAATGATCTGGCTTTTATCGAAGGAAAACCTTTTTGCCCTATTCTCATCATGTCGCAATAGATATTTATCTACGGATGATCAGTAGACATACATCGACTGGTGAAGAGCCTTCGATATATAAATATCTATGGATCTTGGCATGTCAATCTTGTTATTTCCACTTTTTTTACCTAATATTTATTGTGTTGTCGTGTGTCATTGCCAATTATTGTTACCTCAAGATGTTGTTAACTGCCTTCATAAATAATTAGTAAATAAAGAAGTAGGTAAACAATGGTGTCGATTCTGGCGTGATTCTCTAAACTTAAAACTAAATTTAACATCAGTCTCTCTTTTTCATTCTGTATAGAGAATGACAAGGAAACACTGTTGTCAAGTTTAAGTTTAGATTTAGAGAATTGTGCCAGAATCGACACCAGTTTATATTAACGATGGTTGAGTTGATTCATGTTTTCGTCAATGATTTAATAAATGACGTGATTGCTGCTGCTGTGCAAAGGCGCCGCCGTTGTGAGTGCAAGAGGGCCCATTTGAAATGAGGGACGCCTGCTTCATAATAAAATTACGTTTAAACAAAAATTTGGTTGGAAATCTATAAAGATAAGAATGACATTGGTATCGATTCTGACACGATTCTCTAAACTTAAAACTAAATTTAACATCAGTCTCTCCTTTTCATTCTGTATGGAGAATGACAAGGATTCACTTTTGTCAAATTTACGTTTAGATTTAGAGAATCATGCCAGAATCGACACCATTTTCTTATTGACGATACGGAGTTTTTGGCGGGATTTCTGCGAGTGCGGTTGGCGTCTTATTTTAATTATTCTAAAATTCGTTCATAGTGGATATTGTGAAATAAAATTGGTGTGATTTGGTGTTACAACCGTCTGCGCAACTGAAGAATTAGTGAAATCTTTAAAATATACGCTATTCCGGTCAAGTGGACGCGAGAACTTTATTGTAGTGTTGACTACCTCACAGAAGCTTAGAGAAAAAGCCAACTCCATAAATTTCGTGCCAAACACTCCAAGAAACATTTGAATGCGTCACACAAACATTCTAATTTTAAAAAAAAGAAGATTAATATAACTAAAAACTAGGCTGTATGGGCATTGTTCCCTTTGCCTTCCCTGAAAAGGGAGAATCTTAAATAATATTGACGTTTCATTATACATAACGTTGAAATTATATACGCATACAATTTAGGTAAAGTTGAGATTTCTTGTACTCAAAAAATGTATACTCATATTTAATATTAATGGAATTCATAAAATATAAAATATCATTTTGTTGCTTGTAAAATTCTGCTCTAAATTTATTATTATTTTATATAGACTATGATGTTAACTTAATCGAGAAAAACGGAACGCATTCGACAGTGAAAGAATATCTACGATAGATATAAATATCATTGGAATATCGAAAATCCACGAGAATAGCATTTTTTGCCATCAGTAGATATTTTCAATAGATATCCCTACTTTCGATATTATCTCGAAGCCGATATAATATCTACGCCGCGAGAATTGGGGCCCAGGGGGCCATTCGCCTAACAGAAATGCTTTGGAAAACGCTTTCGATTTCATTTTGTTATTTCTGATCGCATTCACGCTCATTTTCTTTAATATTGTTATTACCCATGCAAAAGAAAAAAGAAGAACGCGAGGCATTTCAAAACCTCAGGCGGCTAGAAATAACAAAATGAAATCGTAAGCGTTTTCCAAAGCATTTCTGTTAGACGAATGGCAGTGTTGCCAACTCTACGTCTTTTTACGTAGATCTACGTATTTTAGGCCTTTTCTGGAAACCTACTAACTTCAGTCCCAGAGTCTACGTATTTTCTTAATTTTTTCAAATTTGTAAAATAACTTAATTCACTAGAATAAAGAAGAATATTTTCCGTTAATTTACTTAAAAACTATACAAATGTTTATTTCTTATAAAGATGTATCTAAACACTCTTGTATCTTGTAGAAAAGGTTCCCGTTATTGGTTTTGTTGACTAAATTAATGCTGGACGCAGGATTTGTGAAAGCAGAAACGACAAAACTCTGACTGAGCAGGTACATTCAGAACCTTAAAAATTGTATTTTTAAATTATCAATGAGTACCTACTCACATAGAATTGATCTTTGCAAAAAGAAAAGACTTTCAGTCGATAAAGTTACAGGATTTAGCAAGTTTTAAGCATATATTCATGTGTAAGTATGTTTTTTCTCTTGGCAATTTAAACCACAACTTTTCTACAGTCTTTTACCAAGTGTATCATGATAACTACTATATTTTTCATGTGATCTATTAGAAATCATGGTTTTATAATATTAACTTAGAAAGTTTATTTCCTACGTGCTTGCGAGTGTTTGTTTACAAATGTTTTGACGTCATAGCATAGATAAGTCTATAGACTAAAGAGCGTTTTTGTATGTCTTCTAGGTAAAAAAAAAATTTTTTTTCGTTCTGATAGAACAGTTATTAACAATTTAAAACATAATTCCAAAAAGTGTCAACTAGCCCATTTAACAGCAGTTTATCCTTGTCATTCCCTATACAGAATGAAAAGGAGAGACTGATGTTAAATTAAGTTTTAAATTTAGAGAACCATCCAGAATCGGCACCCACCAGTGTCTGTGTCTGATGGTAAATGTTTACCACAGCATGGTAAATGCTTCCAATGCAGCGATTTCTCCAAGAACTCTTTGTTCTATCTCCCGTTCTTAAACAAATTGTATAACAAAATACTCGTTTTATTCGGTTTCAAATAACTTCTTCATTTCACCCAGAAAAAAGTACGTAGATCTACTTACTTTTCATATGCAAAATTTACCAATTATACGTAATTTTCTCATCGGGCCTACGCCTTTTTCAAAATCCGAGTTGGCAACACTGACGAATGGCCCCCAGTTTTTTTTTTTTTGGTTAATTTGTCCCTGTTGGGTCGGGCAAAGGATTCTGAGTCCATACAGCCCTGTCAGTTTTATTTTGTTTCTATTGTTTTTTTTTTAGATTCTTTACCCATTCTGGGTAGGCAAAGGGTACTGTGCCCATACAGCCAATTCATTAGTTTATTATTTCAAAATAAAATATGTTGTAAATAATATATGCTGATAAGCTGTATTTCTTCTTTTTTGATTTTTGTTACAGTCACTGACAGCCACAGGTATAACTTTGTGTTACTGTTTAAAAATATATGAAGTTGGAGGAATACCATGCGTAAAAAAGATCTGAATATCGCCATCTAGTGAAATATTACATATCTAAAATTCGTTCTGTGATGTCCATACAAATAATTGTAGTTCGAAGCAGGGGCCTGACAGCTTTAGTTCCATTTTCTTAGTTTTGGCGCTAGCGTCGCTGATATTTTTTTATAGCCTGTGGTTAACCTGTCGCCATGTTGTCACTATTGATAGTTTGACAGACAATTCAAAGTTTCAAACTGCCATCCATCATTGTGTTGTTTTGATTTGAGTTGAGTGCCGGTTATCTTGTTTTCTCCTCCCAGTCTTGGTTGAGTTGAGGTTCTTGAGAAGCCATTCTCCTCGGATTAACAGTACAATATTGACTATTTACTCAAGTGTTGCATACCCATCATGGCATTTTTTAAGTGTTGTGTTGGTGATTGTGATTCTTCAAGTAATACTCACAAACTCTTTTGCATGCCCGTAAATGATAATTTACGTAACTTGTGGATGTCGTTCCTGGTTCCGACAAATCCTGGTTTACTTGGACTGAATAAAAGTCAATTATTGAAGAAACGCGTTTGTGTGAAGCATTTTGATAAAACTCAATTTGATGAAGCTGGTGTCAGAATCCGTTATTCTTATCCTTGTTTAATCACACAAATGGAGATTCTACATGGTGTTCCACTTACTACGGAGGGTAAGTGTACAGTAAAAAATTTGCTAACTATGATGTGTAGTATTTTTTATTTCTTACTTGATCTTTTAGTAAACAATCTTCACACAAACACCTATATAATGAAATAATCATTCATCAGCACCTTTTAGCAATATCATGTCAGCGCTGCAAGGTACTCAGCTTTAGTTATGACGTTATGCGAGGTACTCGGCTGCTGGGTACCTGTCAAAGTTATTAACCCAGTCCTTGTCTAATAATTATTGTCTTTCATTGTTGCTGTAGTATGCTTCGTTACATTATATTATATAAAAATAACATACTTATTTTTTAAAAATTAGTAAACATACAATACAAAATTTGTTGTTGGTTTGAAGCTACTTTGGCATAGTGCTTTAAAAATGCAGGGTTATTTGTACTTTATTAGACCATCCTAAATATGCTTATAAAACTTTTTCTTATAAGATTATCATGTACAGTTAACATCAAAATTATTGGACACTTACAAACCTACTGACATTATATAGAAGATAACAACCATATAAATTTCTTTTGTGTATTTAGTTATGGTGTATTTAATTATTTCAGAGTACACAGTTGAAAATGAGCATAACTACTGTCAAGTCCAAATGCAGGATGATATTCATACACAAGAAGATATATCCACTAATGAGTGCATGCAAGGTATGTGTGTTTCATTAATGTTACAAGCTACAGTAATTCTTTTCATTCAGATAGTTTTCAGCTCTAGAGCCTTACTGATGAACGAAGTGGCAGCTGGACATAGTCTTGTTTCTTTAATCTTTAAATTCATTAAAATTATTTAATAGGGATGACAACTAACTTTTTTTCTTCGTGTATCAGGTAGATTATCAATAAGTATTGGTCACATATTTTTTCTTTTTTCACATAATCAAAACATTACAGATATTTATTCATTTGAAAAGTAGCATGATGTCACGTTTTGGTACAATTTTTACTTAAAAGTGACGTCACAAACTTTGACCCGCTTTATCTTTGTAATTTTTTGGTTGATTGATCAAATAAAAAATATGTGTCCATTATTTTATGATCTTGTAACAGACGGACTAAATAGAATTTCGTTTACTTTACCCCGTCGTCACCCCTATTGAGTGGATTCATAATAGTTGTTATCAACTTATCTGTTAGATATTTTATCCATTTTGATATTATAGGATTGATATATTGACAAGAACAACTTCGTACTTAGCATAAGGTACTGTTATATACTTTTTAGGGTGTTCTTGATATTTATAACATGTATATATTCCAGGTGATGGTCCTTTCAATGAACATCAATATTCATTACCATCGACTAGCCAAACAATATCTATTGCAAAAAATAAAGGTTAGTATAATAATAGTTATTCTTTGGTGTAGGTTAGCAATTTCAGACATACCAAGGTATTTTTATAGTAGGTACATAAAATAAAGGTTAGATTTTCTTTACATATCTAATCTTAATTTTACATTTAATCACGGATGATATATCTTCTCCAGATGATCAATCTTCACTCATTGCAACAAGCCAAACACCACAGATTTCAGAATTGCTGGATAGTGGTTAGTAACATACATTTTATATTCGTAAGTAATGAGATAAACTATACACTTGCCTTTTGATATATTAATGTTTTTTCTAAGAATACAATACTTACAAATGTTTTAGGTGATGCAGCAGGTGTTAATAAGGGTGATGAAAATAATGCTATGATGCAGTTGAAATCTAACAATACTCCTTGCATCAAGATGGGTAAAAAAACCACCCAATTATAAACTATTATTGCAATTGGTTTTATCAAGGGTAATAGGTAACTAATAATTTTATTAATTTCAGGCAAATCTATGAAACAAGTTGCCACCAAATCTCATAGATATATTAAAAAGTGCACCAAAATTGCAAAAGAGAGTCAAGGTGACACAAGTAGCCAAAGGTTGCAAAATGCACATAATCTGTCAGAAAGTTACTTAAAGGATTTTGATAAACTTAATAAGAGAGCTAAAGAATTCCTGATAATGCAATTACGGCTTGTCAGAAAAAATGTAATGGCAAGAAGGTTCTCCTTGAACGATAAATTATTTGCCCTTACTTTATGGAAGCAAAGTCCAAAGGGGTACAGATTGTTGGAGAAAATGTTTGCCTTGCCCAATAAACGAACACTTGAAAGACTTTCAGGAAAAATTGATTTTGAATGTGGTATAAATAAAAACATTATTGATCACATCAAGGAGACGATCAAAGGATGGGACATAAAGAAAAAATTATGTTCATTAGTGTTTGATGAAGTTGCCCTCACTCCACGCCTTATATATAATGAAAATAAAGATAAAATAAATGGATTTGTCGAGATAGGAGAAGAACGCAAGCAGAAATTTGCAGATCATGCATTGGTATTTATGGTCCGAGGAATATGCTCTTCATGGAGACAAAGCATTGCTTATTATTTCTGTGCTGGAACAGTTTCTGCAGCCGAGCTACAAAACATTCTCAAGCAAATTATTCCCCGCATTTTTGAGACTGGTCTGGTCTTACTTGCATTGGTATGTGATCAGGGATCAACATTTCGCTCATGTTTTAAATCGATGAAGAAAGATACTGCCCAATTCCGTAGTACTCAAGGAAGACATCAAGGTATGATCTATAAGTGCTGTACCCTTACCACAAACCATTATTGAATTCGAATAGTTTTCGAGTCCATGTCATTGTCAAATTTTGTATGAAAACTTGAACAGCAGCACCATAACGTACGTAACGAGACATAAAAATCAGTATACATTTGACACTGACATTTCGTACTCGCAAACGATACGAATTCACTATTGGTTTGTGCTACAGATATTATATTCCTACAAATAATGGCCCATCATGCACCCACCCATGTAATGATGGATCATCACATAGTATTTTCAGCTTCCCTCGGAAACCAATTTGTTCAATTGGGTTAAAAGTAGATGGTCTGTAGCACTCCAGGGATCTATGATAAAAACGCTTTCAACGGGATTAAAAGTCCTTTTGAAAAGATTTATACATATAGAATAAAAACATAAAAGATAAGCCTTCACTTAACTAGACAAATATTTTATTTCACATTTATAATATTGCAGAATGAAGACAAATAGCACTGAATATAATTATATTTTTTTGTCTATAAGTATATAATTGTTTTTTTAATTGTTTCAGATAATACAATCCATGTGGCTGGATGTGATCTTTTCATATTTCATGATCCACCACATTTACTAAAAGGGATAAGAAATAACTTTATAGAAAAGGATATTTTATTTCAAGATAAACGAGCAACTTGGAGAGATATCATTTATGTATATGACCTGGATAACAAATCAGGGCACACAAGAGCTTTACCCAAAATAACAGCAGAACACGTGGATCCAAAAAAAATAAGAAAAATGAAGGTCAAAACTGCTGCGCAAGTGTTGAGTGCTCGTACTGCAGCAATGCTGAATTATACACATGCTGTTCGTAAGTATTAATTTATCTATACTTATTTGTACCTACCAGAAAAGTTTTATTAAATACTTAAACTATTTATTGCTATAAGTTTAAAAATAAAGAATATTTTGAATAAATAATTTATCATAGTTTTTAATTGTTATTATTTCAGATAAGCAGCTCAACAACTGCACAGAGACCATGGACACCACAGCAGCAGTAGTACTGTTTTTTGACGAGTTATTTGACAGCATTAATGGATCACCGGGAGGAATAAAGGGAAAACTGAGATGTGCTGTGAAACAGAATTCTGCACATCAAGATTTTTGGAGAAATGCCATCCTGGAACTAAAGAAAATGAAATTTATTGACATTAAAAGTAAATTCTCTGTACAAGCTGGGAAGCCTAGACATGTGCGTGTTCCATCATTAGATGGGTGGATTATGACTTTGGAGAGCTTTTTAGGATTATCCAAATTATTATTTTCAAAATTTGGGGTTGAATATTTCTACCCCAGATACGTAAATCAAGATCCTTTGGAAAATTTCTTTGGTCGTATTAGAGCTATTAATTATAGGAATACAAATCCTGATGTAAATAGTTTTGTGTACGCTTTTAAATCGTTAGTTTTATCGAATATATTAAGCCCGCACTCAAAATTTTCTAATTGTGAAGAAGACAATGGCGATACACTGATCGATTTGAATTATTTGTTTACGACGTCCACACACGAGTCGCAAGATGACCAAAATATCTCGCCAAACCTTTCGATTGCGCCATTGTCTTCTAGAACAGTTTGTAGTAATATTACCGAAAATGTGATAAATGAGAAAGTGCGGGTTCAAATATCGGCGTATACTGCTGGTTACATATGCAGGAAAATTACAAAAAAATTTAATTGTTACATTTGTGCAAAAACATATGTGACCAAAGAAATACAAGGGATTCATAAATATATCCAATACCGAGAATACAAAAGGTTAAAAAATAACAATTTGGCATATCCCAATGAATTTTTTTTAATACTATATAGAGAATGTTCCCAAGCCATACACAATTATTTAAATAATTATGGTCACAGAAAAGATGTTAAAAAAAATCTTAAAGAGATTTTATTAAAAAAGAATATCTCCTGGCTTGGGTGCAAATCTCACCAATCTAATTTAATAAATTATTTTACAACACTCGTTATACGTCTCCAATGTCATAATTGGTGTAATATTATAAATAAAATTTTAGAAGGCAAATTGGATGAAAAATATGTAAACAAGATGGAGAATATGCAAATTTTAGCATTTAATAAATACAAGACATATAGACTAAGAAAACTTAAACTTAATAAATAATAATTATGATTACTTCAAGTGTTTTAATATACAAATAGTAATAAATTAAATAGCCATCCTAGTCCTACCCTATTCCCATAATTGTCGATAGAGAAACAACACTAAGCATACCGATATCGATAGCATATCATAAATTGGAAGCACTAGTCCTGATTGACATATTAATAATCTGTGGACAGAAACGACCGCAGCGCCACAACTGTTCTTTGCGGAAGCAAGCAAAATTGACTGTCGCATCTGTAGCTTGCTACATATATAGTGATCTGTGGTTCGAAGTGTAAAGCCCCTGATGCGTGCGACGCGCGCGGCCCGATACCATCGAGTCCAGTCGAATGATATAAAGCGCTGTCGACAGTCGACTCGACTTAGTCGTAATAATTTGTTGAGTCGAATGATTAGTATTATTCGAAGTCACGCATCGCTAGTTGTTTGATAGATAATCGTTTGGCCGATGTTTCCGTTTGCATAATAACTCCTCTATTTTTACAGCAGAAGCTTATACTATATATGAAGTTTTAAAATATGTGAGAGAATTTGTTACCACACAAATACCTTATACTTACAGATTCCCTGAGTGTGCTGAAATGTTTAGAAAACTCCAAACTGTCGTACAAAAAGAACATTTATATATATTACATAAAATCACTTTTGAAAGAACTAACTGATTGTGGAAAAAATATCGAATTCATGTGGGTTCCCTCCCATTCTGGGATCACAGGAAACGAAATTGCGGATTCGTTAATGAAATTTAAAAATTTTACTATACCTGTCCATAAATCTGCTCAAATAAAAGACAGGATGTATTCGATATGGAATCAATATTGGCAAGAAACAAGGAAAACTAAAGGAACATGGCATGCGGAAATCCAAGATACCTACAATACCGAAAAAATCGTGGCATTATAAATTAAAAAACCCAACAAGAAAGTACATTACTACGATAAACCGAATGAGAATTGGTCATGGAAGATTTCGTGAACATTTACACAGAATCAAACTAGAAGACTCAAACAGATGCAGATACTGTAATACAAATAATGTTGAATCCTTGCAATATCTTATCTTGGACTGCCCTGCTTTTCATATACAGAGGATGTTACTGATAGATGGCTTAATTCAGATCTACCAAAACTGCAGCATTCCCAGCCAATTGCCATCTATCTTAAAAAACACAAATACATACCCTACCCTATATAATTACGTTATTAACACCTTTGAAGATATATAAATAAAACAGAGAAGCTAGAGATACCGAATAATGAAAGGCCGAAATGGTGAAAACTACGGCCGTAAAACATGAATTAAAAAAAAAAATAGATAATCGAATTTCGCAGTATCGCACAGTTTCATCTTCACGATACAAATATTTTTGCTTCTATCTTGTTATTTATTACAGCTACTCTCGTGTTATGTGTACAACTACGTAACTGACTGTCTGAGTCGACCTAAAGGTGGCATTATTTGTTGATTACTCTATCGATTCTATCAGTATGTTTTTGTATAGACCTTTATTCCGTTTAAGTGTTAGGTCACCCATAAGGTGCAGAGTGGGTTTATATTCTAATCAAAATGCACAACCTGCACATAATCATGAAGGTATTGGTATAAGTGAAAACTGTGTAAAAAAATTGAAACAATTATGTGAAGGGAATAGTACTTTCCTGAGGTTGTGTGTAGAAAGTGGAGGCTGTTCTGGTTTCCAGTATAAGTTTGATCTCGATGATAAAGTTGCAGATGATGACAGGTTTGATATTATATTTGTTATACCCAACACAAGTAATTAATATATTTTTGGATCTATTTATTGCATGTACAAGTGTATTACTTCTTCATATATATCATAAATTTTATGTGTGTAGTGAAGGTAACACCTTTTCTACATTGTGAAAAGAAGTGACATAACTTAAGAAGACCTAATATGATCCTAGTCAATCTTTTGTTTGGCTGTAGTCTTCTGTAAAGAGGTGGAAACTTCGTAATACTTATGCTGCAGTTAAATACTTTATGTGTATTGAAAATACAAATTTTTCTGTTCTTTTATTTTGATAGGAAGTTTTTTTTTATTTATTTAATTAATTTGCCAGCCTCATCGTACCCTAACCAAAACATACATAACTAATTTAATTTAAAACTTTGGAGAGGACGAGCTATTCTTACTAGCAAAAACCATATCAAACAGCGACTTTGCTGCATCTGAGTTTGGTAGTGCTAATATTTCCACAAACGAACCTATATTTTCAAAGTTAAGTTGATATTTTTGTATAAATATCTCTCTCTTCTGTTCTTCACACATTCCATCAAAATGTGTTGGACATCGTCCACTGTGTTACATACTTCACAATTGGGAGAATTAGCTTTCTTCATCAAATGTGCAAACTTCCTAGATGGATAATGACCGTAATCTGTGAGAAAGGACGACATATGACCTTTTTAATTTGGTTTCTGTGAACCATGGAATCTGAAGAGGCTGACACTGTATTGTAAAAAGTGTTCTATTCAAAATACTGATGAACAACAAAAGCAGGTGATCCAGTTAGATGCAGCTCGGATTAATGTAATTGCCAAAAAAGTTTTGACAGTAAAGTTAGTTTTGGTCTAGGTATAGGATTTTCGACAAGTATTAGCCATGCTTTTTACTTATTTATATCTATAAAGAGTGGATATTTATTATTCTGTTGGGTATTAGGGTGGAGCGTCAAAAAAAATATTTTATTTTCAATATTGAATAGTACTAAAAAGTTGCATTACAAACTCAAATAAACAAAAACAATAATAAAAAAAATATTGGAAGCAATTTTTAGCTCTCTACTGCCTCTTGAAAATTGTGAAAAATCATAGAATCAAGGCTATTTATGAAGCATCATTAAGATAAGAAATGAACATTTCTTTTATTGTTATTGTAACTCATAACACCTTAGAATTTACAAATTTTATTTATAAAAGGCCAATGTACTGATAAATTTAATACAAAGTTTTTAGTAATATGACGTCGAAGCGAAAGAATTATGCGAAACGAAACAGATTGCCCTATTTTGGGATCCCCTTGTTCAATTAATAAATCAGTACTTCCAACAATAGCCGACACATTGCAGCATATTATTTTTGTTAGAAATGAACAAAGAATAAAAGGAAATGGCAAAGAGCCTTCTATTTATTAAGTATTTGATGCTGTGGCAATTGATCTCATAGAAGTGTGGACTACGGCTACATTACCAACCGTAACCATACAACATATGAAACAAATGTTTAAATTACGATATGTACTTGTATTTTTTACGCTATCCAAAAACTAAACAAACTGAAAAGTGTATAGTGAAATTAGAGACAATAGGAAGAGCGCTAGAAAACTGTACTGATCTCGCTGTCACTAAGTTTTCTGCTATCTTGTCAAACGTGCCTATTTTACCAAAGGATGCTGAAAGTAGTCTGAGTACAGATCAGAAATATTTATACCAAATCTGTCAAGCAGTAATCAGCGGATCATGTTCTCAAGATTTGTCTAACAGAAATCCTGGCAAAATAGCTCATTGGTTAGTGAGTCAAGTAGAGTGAGTCACAAGTTGCATCACCTCCAGTGCTAAAAGATATCAGTGACAACGAACTGGAAGATGTGGTTGCATCAAACTCCAATATAACATTGGAGTTGTCGGATTATCCTTGTCACACACAAGCAGTAGAGCGATGTGTCAAGATTGTCTTATTGATGGATTTATTTGTTGTAAAATAAAATTCCGTACAATTATGCCATATTTTGAAAAAAAAACAGATTTAAGATATTATAACGATACAGTGTTATGTCACTTTGACTGGAACTTTACCAGCGTGTGATGTCATTTAAGTCTTCACCAATCCTCTATTTTTTGTTTTTTTTGAAAAAAATATTAATAATTTGTTTTCTCAGAATAGATAAATCGCTGCTAGTATTAATATTAAATATACATGCCATATATGGAAACTTTATTTTTCATACTGTATATAAAGCCAATTTTTATTACATAAGAGTGTAGTTGCAATTCATTTCATAATAAAAACAAAACATTTATCAAAGGTTTATTTGTTTTTGCAGAATTTTTGAACGAGACGGTGTCAAAGTGGTCATTGATGAAACATCTCTAGAGTATATCAAAGGATCAACAATTGATTATCATGCTGAATTAATAAGATCTGCTTTTAGAGTTATACAAAATCCGAATGCAGATTTAGGTTGTTCCTGTGGTGCAAGCTTTTCAATTAAGATTGAATAACACCTTGTTTCATTAATATAATTATTTAATGTTTGATGAAGAATATAAATCTAAATTTGAAATTTAATGTTTATATCTTATCAAATCAAATCTGTAAGGCTCCTAGATACATTTAAAATACCTAGCAACTCTACAGCAATAAAGTTGTCCTGGGACAGAGTGTATTATATGAAAGCCTATCTGAATAATTTTTAATATACACAATTGTTTGTGATTGTGGCATGTTTTGATCTGGTTTATCAACTTTAACAAATTTTATGCTAAATGAAATATCTTTCACAGGGAGTGCAATAGGTGTTGAAGTTAGTTTGCCCCTTGATACAATCACCAGGCTATATTATGTCCCTGCTGGAACACAATCTTTTCATATGAATGGACTAGGGGGAGCAGACTATTACCTACCATTTTGATTTGTAAGAACAACAACAAATGCAATCACAACTTAGCAGGCGCGGTCGCAGCCTGAAATTTTGGAGAGGGTCACTCACTACACTAATAAAAAAAACCGGCTAAGTGCGAGTCGAACTCGCGCACCGAGGTTTCCGTCCACACCTGAATTTACAAAAAAAAATTTTTTTATTATGTAACTAAAAATTAACGGTTTTCGCAATTTTTCCTTTATCTGTACTATAAGACGTTACTTTGTACCAAATTTCAAGTTTCTAAGTTCACGGGAAGTACCCTGTAAGTTTTGATTCCCGTGCGAGTTTCAAAAAGTTGCGGAAATTTGCGGCATAAACGGCTGTATCTTTGGACCGCGCCTGCAACTTAGTGAAGAGAGGGGAATCTAACAATAATAACTTTTTAAATTGTTGGTCACCTAGCCTAGGACCAATTAGTGCGAAGTTGCTTTTGTTCAGTAGCTGACCTTAGATTAAAACAAAAAGGGTAGATACGGTACGCTCATACTTGCATCAAACAAAAACCGATCCCACGGCAGCGCGAACGGGACGGCGTCACTGCATTACCGACCCGAACGAAACAGCACGTTAAGTTTCAACGGCAGCGCGAACGAGACGGCGAGATCCGCGTCACTGTACTACCGACCAATCACGCGACCAGTACTCGACGTCACTACCGAATAAGATTCAAAACAAACAACAATTTTTATGAAAAAACATATTTTATATTACTTACGAATGAAAAGTGATGTCGTGGGTTTTATTTTTAGTTCTTGAGCAATTTGAGCACTTTTTAAAGACACACTTAGGCATTGTTTTATCATATAAACACAAAATATTAGAAATATTTCTTGTTCGCATGTACGTTGTTTGCATGTCAAGTTGTGTCTAAAGCGATTAGGGTCGTGGACCACAATTCATGCGGATCACTTTTGTGAGGCTAGTGCCGTATCTACCCTTTTTGTTTTAATCTAAGTAGCTGACAGAACAGAACAGACACTAACTACTGCACCATCGAGCTGCTGTTCACCCCCCCCCCCCCCCCCCCCAATGTGTCATTTTTTTTTAAATTGTTTTCATTTTATTTATCTAAAATGGTGCAATGAGCCTACTAATTTGTTAATTTTGATATACATGTCTATATTATTTGTTAGATAAGCTGGTATTACTGTGATACATAGGTAGTTTAGAGAGAACAAAAAATAAATATTTGATTAGAAATTTAAATGTCTTTTTCTCAATATTAATTTAAAACCAGTGTTGTCATTATAGTACCTACAGTCATTTGGTGAGAAATATAGTGGTTACCTGGAAAGTTTTCCGAGAGTTTTGAAAATTACTTATTTCCCCACCAGATGAGCGGTGTGCGCGGCGAGTGGTCGGCCGGCAGACCACATAATGGGGAGCGGGAGGTGTGACCCGACGGTCACAAAAGGGAAGCCTCCCGAACGTTTTGCCTCTGAGGCGGCGCCCGGACGGACGCCCTCGGAGGGGGGGGATGTCCGAATAGCCTCGGCTGCTCGGACCCCCCTACGAATGCTGTCGCCCGCCTCTCCCCCGTCTTCTCCTAGGAGAAGACGTGAGGAGACGCGGGCGACCGGGAGGGGGGAGAGGGACGGGAAGAACTACGCTTCCCCTCCCGCTCCCCCCTCCCAGGAACGGCGGCCCCCCACTTATAGTTCTGTCCTACAAAGGGGGGCGGCAGATGGTTCTTTGACGGATAAGCCCAGGAGTCCCCTCCGCAGTGGATGGGGGGCGATATGGTGGGCAGTAGGCCGCGTACCCAGCCCCCACGCGCGGGCCTACCTGCGCACGTCTGCGGGGTCCCCGAAATACCGCGGGAGACCACTGCCTTGGAACCACGGCGAGGCCGGGAAGCTGCTGGGTGCGGGGACACGGAGAAGTCCCATCAGTGGGGATCCCGCGGCACCGCATCAGGCAGTAGTGAAGGTACTCGCAGCGGATATTACACCGTAAAGCGCCCGTAAGAGTTGCGGGGTCCCAGGTGGGCATCCACTGCGGGGGTTCGTAAGACTTGCGGGAGCCAGGTGTTCACTCTTGGCCACCTCAACGTAATGAGCAGGGCCCTACCCAGTAAAAACCCAAAAATACTCCTGCAGCAGCCACCCTACACGCACTCTGAGGACCTGGGGGCCAATCGCCTAACTGGATTGCTTTGGAAAACGCTATCGCTTACGATTTCATTTTGTTATTTCTAACCGCCGAAATACCTCACGCTCATTTTCTTTAACATTGTTATTACCAATGCAAAAGAAAAAAAAAGAGCGCGAGGCATTTGAAAACCTCAGGGGGCTAGAAATAACAAAATGAAATCGTAAGCGATAGCGTTTTCCAAAGCAATCCAGTTAGGCGATTGGCCCCCTGGATCCCCCGAGTGCGGGTTGAACCGTTGATATTCCGTTGCCGGACACCCCGTGCCCCGTTAACTTTTTGCCCCGAAAACCATACCGTTTAACATAGAAGTATGTAGTTAAAATAAAACAGTGATTATTTCTCTACACATGTATATAAATTCAATGTTTTTATTAATTCTAATGAGATTGAGACACATTTATTGTAGCCCACATGTTATCCAGACTTGCTTGGGGTATGTTAATTACAGGTTCGGTCTTGTTTATGGAATTGACAGCAGATCTGAAAAATAGATTAATATCAATTTAAAACAATGTAAAATACAGAGGTTCTGTATTTGTAACATACAATTTTCTCATGATTTCTCATAACCATGACAACATTAAGAAAACTAGATGGCTCTTCAATCTGTCATTGTATAATCCAAAGTTAAATGTTTTATAATAACTTATAACGGATACTATAACATATTCATATAATAAAGCATCGTGCGATGTCAGGGTATTAGTATTATTATTTAATGTTGAATTTAAAGATGCATTAATTTCTTACAATACAATATATCAGAGACATACATACTCTGTTTAATATGGTTCTATCTACCCTGAGCTTAGGCAAATTTGACGACCTCCGTGGCAGTGGTTTGCACGCCGGGTTTCATAGTGCCGCCGACTCGAGAGGTCCCGGTTTAGAATCCCGGTGGGGGCAGATGTTTGTATGATGAATACGAGCATTTGTACACCAGTCATGGATGTTTAATATGTATTTCTTTAAAAATATATTTATATAATGTACAGTATATGTATTCTATCCGTTACCCTAGTATCCCATAATAACACAAGCCAGTGCTTACTTGGGGGTTAGGCTAATTGGTTTAGACAGAATTAGAAAGCCTGGCAAATATTTCCACCGCTCTTCGGGCGGGCCATAGGCCTTTATGTGTTACCTGTTTTTTCGCTAACTAAAGATCGACTTATGAATTTCATGGGAGTGTCCAGGAGTGGTGCGCAATCCAATCTCCATGTCTATATGAAGCACCCACTCTGGGGATATGCAACAGCGTTGCGTTAAGAACATTCTAAGATTTTAAATATCGTTGATTGTTCACCTAAGAAACGAAATGAGAATAAACAAGCGGCCAAGTACGAGTCAAACTCGCATACGAATGGATCCGTACTATTATTATCTATACAACAATAGACACTAGGTATATTATAAATCGAGCCAATACCTGTATTGAACGAGTAGTTTAATTTATTCAGAGTAAAATAACGTAGATATAAAGTCCACTATAAACTGACACGAACCTACTCACTTAATACGTACTTAGTGAGTGCCAGTTTATATTGGACGTGGAAGGAACCAAAGCCAGGCATAGTTATTACAAACTTGTTAGGCGTTGAGCAAACGACGGGGCGGGGCGGGCATTTTGTCCGCGAAGCAATAAAGACCGCGTCAGCCCGTCGATGTCTGCGGCTGCCCGCGCCGCGTACACAAAGCACACAACGGGCAGAGGCGGTCAGTTTAGGACGTTCGTTCTAGTGAATAGTCCATCACTAAAAAGCGCGTGGCGCGGACTGAGCTGACCGCCCCGCGCCGCCGTCTGCGTTACTGCATATAAACTGGTTTGTTTGATCCACGGCGGGCAGCCGCGGACATGCCGCGCCGCCACTGCCCGCCGGGCACCTGCGGCGCGGTCTTTTTGCCCTCTGTGTGCGTTTGACATGGAGCACCCCCACTAGAGTCCGCATCACACAAATTTTGTTTGGAATCAAAATCGCCAAAGTCGGTGGGGTGCAGTGAGGTCAGCCCCGCTGTGATTGGACGCGTCAAGTTCAGATCATATACTCAGTGCAGCGAAGTGATGAGGGTAAGATCGATTTTAGAAAATATCGATATTTTCTATCGATAAACAATTTAGAATAGAGGCCTAGTACTTTGGTGCGCGAGTGTAAGCAAATGCGTAATCATACCCTCTCCACTTTCTTCCAGCGTTCTAATTACATGACGCGACTAGTAACTACATACTAAATTATATATAAGTAACACAAAAAAAAACACGCCCAGGACAAGAAGTATTAATGCAACGATATTAACTACCCTAGATACAACAACACGAACAAAATCGTGGCCGAAACGTGTCCAAAAGGTACATTGAACGATCCGCGGTCCGTAAGATGATCGCGTGGTCAAAAACAATATAATGCCTTATTTAAACATTGAAAGTCACCTTTAATGCATACGGCATAAGGTCTTAATTAAAATGCACGCGTCAAGTTCGTAAAATTCGACGATTTATTGTTATGTGTGAAAGAATATAGACCTTATTTTTTTTGACTTTTCGCGCGCAATTCTGAATGCGCTGTTAGCAATATAGCAGGTACAGATCGCGAAGAAAAGAGATGGCTAAGGGCGACGTATAACCGACCATGCATTTGAATATCACAAATATTTTATATTAAATCAGTTTATAGTAAGTATTACAAGAATAAAATTTGCTTTAAAGGCGTTAATTAAAAAACATTAATTAGCTACCCGTCGCAAAAACGACACTTTACGTCCTATTAGTATTTTTCTGTATTTTTTCACGGAACTCTTTGGCATCTTGACTTTTCAACGGTCCGCGATTGAGTGGAGTTCAAGTACTTCTTGATGGGGACACATTTTGAGCGCTCGTGGTGTTTCTAGGGTATTAAATATCGTTAATTCTATGTCTTTATCTAGGTCATAAACTATGCGCACTTAATTTCATACAAATCCGTTTAACCGTTTTAGCGTGAAAGAGTAACAAATATGCATACAAATTTTCGCGTTTTTTCAATTTTATTAGGATATGTTTGAAGTCAAATAAAAACTGTTGGTTGTATACTCATGACATCTATTATGGTATACGATGAAATAAATAGTTTTTATTTATTTTTTCAATTTCCATGATAAACTTATCGATAAACTTACGCGTTGAGACATGAGCTGCGTCTGAGTCACTAACAATACACGTGCCGGTGTGAAAGCGAGATAGCATATATGATGTAGCCCATGCGATAAAGGGATAGTGTAAAAAGACATCAACGCGTTCACCAAAAAATAAATACAATTAACACCAATTTAATATAACAGTATTTTTGTCTTTTTGTAATGCATTTAAACTAATCAGTGAAAAGTAATACCATTTTTTTTAAGACTGGAAGTTGTACTCGACTTTCCACACAATTTAATTGCACAGTACGGCATTTTTTACAGTTTTTTAACACGAAAACGAGAGAAGCAGTTCGACCAACGCTCGGTTACCGAATGAAACGATGTATCGCGACGTCTGTAGGCGTGCCTCACGCATAGGTAAAATACTACTTAAGCTTGGCGTAAGCGCTTGCCCTTGTATGCGGACTCTAGTGGGGGTGCTCCGTGGCGTTTGAAGTATAGGATTCACTTTGTGCTATTATTCTCGGCGAAATTGACCGGCCCGCCCCGCCCCGTCGTCTGCTAAACGCCTTAAAGGTTTTCTTGTAATCTACAAGCAAAGAGCTACATTCCATATTTTGATAAAAAAAAAGATTTGGGTGAAAATCCTGATTATGCCCTACCCTAGTTACCAGTGTCTTATCTATATATATAATAATAAACTGGTAATAAAATGGTAGGAAAGTCAAAACTGTACATTGAATATTTTTTTAAAAGAATACTTGGTGTGTCATTTACAATTGATACCGAAGCAAAAAAAAAGTTTTTAGATTTTTTGTCTGTATGTATGTCCGGGATAAACTCAAAAAGTACTGCATGGATTTACTTCAAATTTGGCACGAATATTATTAAGAAGTCGGGTCAACATATAGGCTCACGCTATCACCTACGGGGAACGAGCAGTGAACCTTTGTTTCTAACTAACTCCACGCGTACGAAGACGCAGGCGGCCAGTCTTAAATATAATAACTGGGTCAATAAACCCTTAAAAAGAATTGCTCTATAACTTACTGCTGTAAATCCCCATTGAAAACAAAGGTGGCTTCATTGATTTTCTTCACGTTATGTGGTGAATATCGATTATAAAGACCCCAGATGCTGTTCATCAACTTGCTGTTGTATTTCAGCGGTGTTAGCTCTGCAACTGCAAATTGGAAAATATGAATATAGGCGTCTGGATTTTCCTTCGTTAATTTAGTTAAGAGTAGTAAGTAAATCAATCATTACAAATAAACAAATCAATCATAAACAAATAACAAAGAAGAAAATTTTATACGAATAAAATCTAGTAAAAATATGTTAGCCTTTTTATTGGTTACGTTTACAAACGGGGGATTGGAACCTGGGACCTCTGATTAGGTGATACCTTGTAAAAGGAAGGTCATCCGTAATTCTGAATCGATTTTCTAAGTACTAACCTAGGTTATTAAATTAATACTCACACTTGGTTTCAAAGAATTTATAGTACTCGCTGTGTTTGGGAAATAATGCGACTTTCTTGTCTCGGTCGTGCAGGCTCTCGCGTACTCTCCCCGCGGTGAAAGTGCAGGGGGGGATGGCAGCCATTGTTTCTACTTGACAAGCTAGTGGAAGAAAATTATGGAAGAATTTAGTTTTAAGTTTACTTTAAACAAGCATTTATCAAGCCTTCATTGTAACTATTATTTAAGAGAGGTAGGTAGATCATATAGAGCGGATTAGTTAGCTCTAACTGGAGCGTCTGTTGGGAAGTAACCTCCATCTGACAGGAGTGACAGGAGACTGCAGCAGCCAATTGATACTATTTCCAGTATTGTTTTACTGCAGTCAATATACTGACCTATTTAAGGAACCTTAGTAAATATGACTGACTGCAATAAGACTAACTAATGTATATTCCCATAGTGTTGGGGAATAGGGAGTTCAAGGAGCGATAGTACCTACGTTACTAGTAACAGTTGTTTGTTGAATCAGTTTTATTCGCAACTCTACTCCACTCGCCCTTAAAATGAGGTAGGGTTGCGTAATTTCTTGGCCCCGGGTGCAGCCCCAGTCCGAATGTAAAACTGACCGTGAAGAGCTGATACAAAGGTAGTTCTAGTGCAACTACCTAGTAGGAAAGTAGTACATAAGTTCTTTGAATAGTTTAAGGCCCTTATGGTCCACGTCCTACTGAGAGATACTGATTTCGATTCTGGGATGATTCTCTAAACCTAAACTTAAATTTGACAACAGTGTATCTCTGTACAGAATGAAAAGGAGAGATTGATGTTAAATTTAGTTTTAGATAATCATGCCAGAATCGACACCACTGATGATGACGTATAGACCTAAAAATATATTTGTACTTAAGAACAAAAAGGTCACCCATTTAATCAATTCACATACATAATTTTATAACGTTGGAACATATTTTAACAGTTTTCGTTAACTTGGTGATAAAGACTTACAAAACAAATGTCGCTATCTTATTTTTAAAAGGCAAAATATTAAGAAGTATAAACAAAAAAGAGATAAAAATGATCACTCGTGATTATAGTAGGGTGCATGTGATTATAAATGAATTATAACACCTTTGTTTTTTTGCGTAGAATGCCACCATGTAGGTAGACAGACTTTCCACGTGGCACAAACAAATAGGGCACATCCGGTATCTTGTCTTCAGGCGGTACTTTTATGGTTCCGGTTCCGAAGTCATCAATAAATCAATAAGGAACCCTTTTATTTTCGCTATGTCCGTACGTCTATCCGCAACCTTAGATTTGAGTCTATAACTGAACTATTAGTATCCACTAGATAAGTATAATTTCGCATGAATGTACAAAGCTCGTGTGATTGCGCAGAGCTTTTGAATGGAGATTTGCATGAACATGAAATGCATGATTGCTAACTACTGCAGATGCAGTCGGGACCAACGGCTTGCGAAGCCAAAAACCAAAAATTTTTGGTCACCCATCAAATGACCGACAACTGCGAAAGATGCTTAACTTCAACGATCGCACCCTAACGCGCTAACCACTTGCGCCACCGAGGTCCTCATTTAATAGGTATCTAATCTTTATTTTATTTATATTTACTAATGAAGACAATGGTTTTTGTTATCGGGTATGTGTTGTACATTAGAGACGCACTGAAATAGGGAAGATGCAATATTTTTATTTTTGTTTTCATTTTAAAGAATTGCATGTAGAATAAACCACAGATATATTAAAAAATTAAAACATTGTGATTTATCGGAAAAAATGCGGTTTTAAATTGACAATTTAAATTTTCGCGCGAAAACGAACCTATGGTTGCGATGACGTCACTCCTGTTTGTCACTGGTCGTAATTGTTCGTTGCTGGCTTTAAATTTTCATACTTTTGCATATTTTTTCGACTTTCGAAATATTTTTTTGAAAAATTTAAAATGGACTATCCATCAACATCATGTGATCATAACAATACCACTAATATTCCGAAAAAAAGCCGTGTTGACTCATGTTTTGTGCCAATCTACTTCAACAAAGTTCCCAAATAAATTGTTTTTGACTGGAACTTCTGACCCAAAACTGAAAAAAAAGTGGTTTCAAGCTGCGAAGAGAAATGACTTTTATTCTCCAAAGACCATTATTCGATGCTGAGAAGATCACTTTGACGTAAGTCGGCGAATATACTTGTTATATGCTTAATTAATCTGCTTGTACGTAACCTACCTAATACTTACAAAACCTGTCTATGACATATTTTTAATTTTACAGTTGGAGAATGACGTCGAAAATTAGATAAAGTTTAAAATGTGTGGCACAATCTTCACATTGGCAGGACTGAACCATGCTTTGCGTTTCATTTAAAATAACTGTAACACGATAACCTTCTTTACGTACTTTATGCTCCGGAGAACTCGACCTTTTACTGTACATAATTTTCCATCTCTTTTAATTTGGACATAGGCGATTGCATTATCGCCGTAAGATTTGTAGAAGCCGCTGAATAAAATACGAAGTTTAACATTTACGATTTTTACATACCGTAGTAATTTAGTCCCTTTCATTTCTACACTTAAAAACTCTGCACTTTGGACAAAAAAAGTTATAACCATGTCAACGCTAACTCTGGGTAAATTCCTGGAGTCTGCTTTGATAAACGCATCTTCCATTTTTATTAAATGTAAAAAAACGCAATAAATATTCCCATAAAATAATATTTACTTTAACAACCATAACCGAACTTCGTCTTCAGCCGAATTTTGGCTTGATCTACCGAATGTCGGCCGAAATTCGGTGAGCTTAATTTAAAAATGAAAAGAAATGTATTTTTAAAGGAAAGCTTGATCAAATGATGATTTGTAAGCAATAGGTGTAATGTAGATATTCGATTTGTTTGTTTTTATTTCTCTAGACAAGAAAAACATCAAGTATCAGAAATATGCTTAAAAAAAATATCGATTGTAATAATCAGCGAAGTAACATGACGAACTTCGTTGCCGAGTGGTGGTACGCCGGGTTTCACGGTATCGCCTACTTGAAAGGTCCCGGGTTCGAATCCCGGTGGGGGCAGATGTTTGTGTGATGCAAACTAGCATTTGTACTCCAGTCATGGATGTTTAAATAAAATGTATTTCCATATAAATATAACCTATATGCGTATCAGTATATGTGTTCTAACCGTTACCCTACTATCCTATAACACAAGCCTACAGTTGCTTACATTGGGGCTAGTCTTGGTGTGTTGGAAATATTTATTTATTTATTTAACATAACATTATTTCTTCTTTGTTACTTAGTTTAGATAATGATACATTGACATTTAGTATTTTTTTTATTGTAACAAAACAATATTTAACCATTTTGTTATCTCAGCTAAAGTACATGAAAGGAGATTGCTCAAATTGGCCTAAATGCATAAAAAATATTGACATACACGGTAATTCTTGGCGTAATTTATAATTTAATTTACAGCCATTAGATTTCAACGGACACCTTTGTATAATATATTTACTTTAAAAAGGACTTTTAATTTTACCGGTTTGGAAAATATACGAATCATTTTTAATGGCTATGGGTATAGTAACATTCAGCCAAAGACTGATCGAAGTTGTTTATATAACATAAAAACAAATCTATTTTGTAAAGATCGATAAAATAAATCATTTCTTTTATTACACTGTGGTATTAATATCCACCACTATATCATCATTTTGTTATAGATGCAAATGTGCTCAGACAATTATTATAGATGGTAGGCGACATCATAAAGTCTATTGTCATACATTTTGACGTGACAACGTCTTAAATTAGGTTGCGGCTGGGAGTCACTTATGAAAAAGTGTAACGCTCGGTAACGTTACGATGAGTCTCTCGTGTTAAGTTTAAGTTTACATGTACAATGTTTTAGTAAACAAAATATATTTCTATAGTTAAAATTTGTGCAATTCTTATTTTCATTCAATTCCTTGTTCCTATTGTGCAATTTAATTATATTCATATCAATAAATATTCTACCGAGAAAAAGACGTTGTCACGTAAAATCTTCGCCCGTAAAACCGACTTTACAGGCAACCATTTTTTTTTTCGCCAAACACCTCCATACACACATTATAATCTGTATATATGTTAGACTTTAAGGTATCTATATATGGGCCTACGTTCCCTGACTATAAATTAATAAATAAATAAAATTATAAGGTGTGATACACTAAAAATCTAAAATATAGTTATCTTAAAAACATAAGAAAAATAATGAAGCTACTGAATATATGGCTATAGAACCTAAATCTCTTAGCTTGCTTTGGTTAACGAGAGTTTAAAAATTCTCTCTAATCTGTGGCTCATTCACAATCATCACACGGTTTCTGTCACAGATACCTTATTATAACCGGAAATGACACCTGATTTTAAAAGTTACTCTTATGCATTAACTTTAAAAACAGGCAACTATCTGTTAATCTACATGCTCTATATACCTGAATCTAATCCATAATTTCGGTACTTGGCTTGATTTCCCTAGTTTATTATGTAACTTTTTTGTTTTTTATTATTTTAATATGTTCAGTGTATATGGTTTATAGAAGTTCTCAGGGGTGTCCGTCAATAATATTCGTTTCTACAGTAATTTATATATAATTTCGAATGTAGGAAACAATTTTTCATTATTATTGGTCTTTAGGCCAAACATGTATGGAAGCTGAGCGAAAGGAGATTTCCTTTAACCAAATTTCGGCCGACATTCAAACAAACCGAACATTCGGCCGAATTCGACATTCGGCAGGACCCACATTCGGTACAACACTATTATACATATTATCTCAATCTGTTGTTGAAAACTGATTTATAAATCCGTTGCGCAGTTTAAAAGATCGACAGCGGGAGCGACTTTGTTTAATGTACCTACTTTGTAAACATTAGTCCATGTCTTAATGCTGCAGTGTACAGTGGCATCGTGTTATCACTGTTCATCATAATAGTGGTTACTCACCATACTGCCGCTTAATCAAATGATCTTTGAAAAGAAACTTTATCAATCCAAACTTACCGTGTGTGGGAGTCATTTTGAAGGACATGCCACTTGACCGAATGGTTTTGGCTTGATCAAGCGGCATGATAGTGAGTGGCCACCATTACCTAGATGATTATTGGTGGCGCGCGTAATATAGGTACCTATTTCTATTTCATCATCATCATAATCAGCCGATGGACGTCCACTGCTGGATATGACAAGTCCATATGGTCTCCTCTAGGGATCTCCAAACACAACGATCCTGAGCTTTCCGAATTTATTTCTATTTAAAAAAATGAATTTAACTTGCAATTGATTATGTTATCCACAACAATATAGTCGCAGCAGGTCCAGATAGAGGAAGATAACTATAAATAACTCCATACCTATTTATTATTTAACACTTAAAAGTATTGGTGAAATGGATTGTCACAAACTGAGTAAGTAGGTAGGTATATACTACAATACTATATATAGGTACCTATAATATCGTATATGTAAGTTTGGTAGACATGCATTACGAAATACAATAGGTCTAGCTAATCAATTTGGGTTGATATATCGTACCTTTGCACAGGTCGAACAGAATATTTCTGGATATACTCCAACTGTATTTTAGTTTCTCAATGCTTGCCGCCCCAATTATGGGACCCCTGCAGCCAGAAGCACGGAACCACTCGACGGTACGAAGAAGCACCATGAAACCACAAAATAAGAAAAACAAAAAGAAGAGAACAGCCGCTCTGAATTCTTTACCACACGAGTGTAGCAAGTGATGTCAGACAAGCCACTATTCAAAATGGCTGCGATGCCTGAACCGAATGCCCCGTGTAGAGGTTATCAGTGGTCTCAAACGTAATTTCTTGATATAAGTATATGAGCGTTCGTTTTAAGATAACACTTCTATTGAGCACCCCAAATCGTTTTATGTTCAAGGAAACATAATTAAGAAAACAGTACTTGTGAAATCTTTAATAATGGGCTGTAATAATAATAACTAAAGAACCTAGATAAAGGGAAAAGGCATAGGTACCTGGTTTTTCTGCTCTTATTAGATTGACCGTCTGGGGAAGTAACTTCACCTTAGAGAACACATTAATATAATATAGATAGCGAGAGGAAATTTGCTGTAAGAACCTAATGCCCTAAGAAGAACCTCATTTAAATCTATCGATGGACTGACAAGTAGATCCAGCTAAATGTACTGGACTATTTTTAAAGGGAAAGGCCTTTACGAAAGCTATCATTATAGATTGAACGCGGTTATCACTGTACGCCATTGGACTGAATGCTATTAACTCAATACAATGTAACTAAAGGATAATAATCGTTAACCAAATAACATTGTCTATCAACACTAAACACTTCTAAAGACCTCAAATGGCTTTGAACTACATTAGAGACTAGGTAGGCCGCGCGATAACGGCATATTTTCGGCTGCAACATGATACGGAAAGGCCAAAGAGCTAGTTCAACGAACACAACAGAACCCATCAATCTCATTTGATAGAACGGTAAACCAAAGAACGAACGATGCTCATTAGCAGTTACTAAGTAAGTAGGATGGATAAGATTTTTTGGGTGCAGATACACTTAAGTCTCCTCTGATATTGTAAAACCGAGCAAGTGCGAGTCGGGACTAATAAACTAAGAGATCGGTAGCATAGCATAATTTTTAAAAGTAGATCGAGCAAAACGAGTGGAATATACACTTTTTATGTATAATTAATACCATGCCCTTTATTATATTTTTATTATTAGTGATCGCAGTAACTTGACATTTTTTCCGTTCAAGAGATGGATGTGACTGTGACGGACGGACAGACAGAGGGTGGAGGTGGAGGCATTTCAAGTTTTTTACCTTTTGGACACGAAACTATAGAAACTCTGACGGAATCATGATTCTTGTTAAGGTTCCCCTCTAATATTTTATCTATTTTTAATTAGCTTCATCTGTATATTTGTTTGTATTTACACGAAAAAAAATAAACCTGCGTCATCATACGCGCGAATATAAACAAGTTATGGTAATGTAGGATGTTTTTTTATGGAATTACGTGGCGTGAACATAGCAATGCCCGTAAGCAACGGAGCCTAATTTCTATAGTGAAATTATTTTAATATTTTTCAACGTAGAATTATATATCTTATGAACAATTTTATGAACTGTACTCTTAGCATGAACTAATATCGAATTCGTAACGTTTGCGAGTCCGAAATGTGACCAAATGTCCGAGATGAACAGCAGCGCCACAAAGTACGTAAGTTAAAGTTTTTCTTTTTAGTTCCATTTTCGATTTTAAAGTCGGTTTTATTTTTGTTTATTTTTTTTATTTCATCCATTTTAGTGAAAATTAAACAATACCACAATTGCGTAAACATTTATTTATTTACTCTTTATTGTCATTTTACAACAAATGGCGGACATAATGCCACATGGCATTCTCTACCAGTCAACCATCGGGCTAAGCAGAGACATTATGCGGTAAAGTAAATAAAAGGAGAAAGAAAAGAAAAAAAATTGATAAAACTACATGATACTTAATATAATAATTATAATACATAACACCTGGAAATATACCTAAATAACTACTTAAATGTGCATACATATTCATATATACGTTAAATACCTAAATATATACAATATTAAATACCACTATACTTACTTAAGAATACTATTATAATGAAACAAAATACTATTACAAATAATACACTTCTGGACACATCTATTGACACCCACCCTAGAGTTTAGGTTTCGATGGCCCCTACCGAAATATGATTGCTAGATTGAACAAAAACTGTTGATGCAGTTTTAAACCTGATACATTTTACCATCTTTTTCGATCGTATTGTTTTAAATTTGAATTCAGAATACCATACGACATGGAGCTACGCCTAACAAGTCGGATATGCGCCTTGTTAAAGGCAATTGATTTTTGAATAAATAACATGTTTTATCAAATAAAGGTTTAATTTAATAACGCGTGTTGCCTCCATGGGCATCTACCACAGCTCTCATACGATTAAGCATAGAGTTTATCAACCGCTCTATGAAATTTTGAGGGATCATCTCCCATTCCTCTTCTATGGCAGTTTTCAACTCCTGCATCGTCTGGGCAACTGGCTGACGAGCCCTAACACGTCTTTTTAGCTCGTCCCACATGTGCTCAATGGGGTTCATGTCTGGGCTTCTGGCTGGCCAGTCCATAACTGTGATGTTCACATCCCGAAGATATTCCCTGACGATGCCGGCCGCATGGGCTCTTGCATTATCATGCATAAAAAGGAAATTTGGGCCCACATAGTCCGCGTATGGTATCATGTGAGGTTCTAAGCACTCACGAATGTACCTTTCAGCATTTAATGTTGGCAGCCGTGGTCCTGTAACAACCTCAAGTTGAGTTTTGCCGCTCGCGGATATACCGCCCCAGACAGTCCATGAGCCACCACCATAAGCAACCCTCTCTTCAAAGCAGCATTGTGCGAAACGCTCTCCCTTACGTCGGTAGACCTTCTTCCTTCCATCATTGCCATGTAACACAATTTTAGACTCATCAGAAAAGAGTATACGGCTCCAATCTTGCTGTGTCCAATTTAAATGACTGCGTGCGAAATGAAGGCGCGCTGTTCGGTGTGCTCGCGTTAGTTTGGGCCCATTAGCTGGCTTGTGTGGTACCATATCGCGTTCTTTTAACCTTCTCCGAACAGTTCGAGCGCTCACAGAAACTCCGTGGAAGTCGCGAATTTGTTTTTGTATCTCAATGGAGGTAAGGTGACAATTTCTCAAGCTGGTCGTCACGATGAATCGATCCTGCCTTTCAGTTGTGATTGTGACCCGAGATCGTGGCCTTCCTTGGCGACGAACAAAGCCGCCAGTCTCTAGGTACCTCCGATAAACATTTCGGACCGCAGATCGGCTTAAATTAAGTTGACGTTTCTTTGGCTGTATCCGGCCTGAATAAGTGCCACAGCTTGGGCGGCGACTTCAGGTGAAGTATCCATAGATTATTGATAGAACCTCACCTTAATGTTAAGAATAAGTAATGTTTGTTGCAAAACCAAAGACATCAATCACTTTTTCAAGAATTAAATCCAAGTAAACCAATAAAACCAAGTTTTCTTAGTATTCGATTGTTTGATATCAACAAACAGGCTCCAAATTGTCTTATGTTTCTTTAAATTCTGTGTTCGAAATTCAAAAAAAGACTATTGAATGAAATTATGAATGTGCCAGGTTCAAAACTGCATAAAAACTTTTTGCTCGACCTAATATAAAATTTTAGCTAGGACCAAACGAAACTGAAAATACTAGGTGGGCCAATAGATGTGTCCAGAAGTGTATTAATATCAGACGGATTGACCAGAGTTTGAACATAATATAGAAATTGTTATGACTTCTTAGCGAAATGCTGTCGTACGTCGTGCGTGCCTTTAAAATTTGAAGGTTTCCCTCGATTTCTCCGGATTCCACCATCAGATCCTGACTTGAAGTGCACTCTTTTGACCACCTTAGAAGTGCACTCTTTCGAAAAAAAAATTTTGGAAATCGGTCCACAATTGACGAAGAAATCGGTGAACATACATAAAAAAAATATACAGGGTGTTACAAAAATACAAATAAAGCTTGAAGCTTGGGCGTTGAAGGAATAATTTAAATATCGATCATTTTAAGACACGTCATCATTAAAAATAACTGTTTTTATAAAAAGTTAAAACTTCATGCAAATATTATAAGAAAATTAGAGAAGACTCGTTATATGACGCCCTTCAAGATTTATTTGTATTTTTGTAACATTCTGTATATACAGTCGAACACAGAACCTCCTCCTTTTCTGAAGTCTTGAAGTCGGTTAAAAATACTTAAACATGTTTTAATAGAATTATTTAATGACCAAGACTTTCAACCATCTTATCAGCTCTTAACGTCAATAAATATTTTATAAAGGTCTGTCAAATAAGCGAGACGCAATCAAGTTTCCGCGCAGTTTATCTTCTCTCATTTCAAGAAAATTTCGTACTGAGTCAAATAGTTTGAAAAAGCGATCAAGACACAAACGCCTTTCTAGAGCCAGTAATTCTGTGTGCAGCAGCAAGCAATTATAGTTCACAATTCTTCATAATTTTCACTACAAAGTTGTCCAAATGCTCTGTAATTTATGAAATGCCTTTTATCTTGTTGACTGCTCTAATAACGTAATGGAGCGATGCATGCAGTCATTCATAAAGATTTTTTGCAACCAAGTTCTGCCGATGAATAACACAATCCAGAGCGATTATATTTGATACAGCTTGTTTTAAATGCCCAATGAAACTCTTGTGACGTCATGACTACTTTTTTTTTCCGTACGAAAAATGAAAAAAAAAGGAATCCTTATAGTATCACTTTGTTGTCCATCTGTCTGTCAAGCCCCTTTATCTCGGTAAAGCGTGAAGCTATCTTAAGTTGAAATCCTAAATCATACATATATATAAAGAAGACTAACTGACTGACAATTAACGGACAGCCCAAACCGCTGGGTCTTAGGACTCCACATTTGTCACGTAGTTTCCTTATGGTGTCCAGGGGGGCTCTGAAAAAGGATTTTTCAAAATTCATCCCCGAAGGGTTAAAGATAGGGGATGAAAGTTTGTACGAAAAATCTTATTCCTTGAGTTATTAGACATGAAACTTGACTCGAATACATATATAAATAATTTACCTATCAAGTTTGTCATTTTTAATTTGCCTAAACTAAAAGGGGTTTGGAAGGTTGTTGAAGTTTTTATATGGATGAATTTTTACGCGTTTTTCCGTTAACTCGAAACTTGTATTATTACCAAAGATCAGAAATAAAGAATAAAGGATATCAGTGTTCTTTCTAAAATCTAACCTTAAAGAGGGCAAAAAGGGATAAAAGTATGTATGAAAAAACTTGTACGAATAATAATCTAAATAAATTATAATAAGGATGTTCTGGGTAAAATAAACTCACTGTTTTTTATTATCAGTTCAATATATTCAAATCTGTACTCTTAAAATCTACACAATTTCATCGACAGTAAAAACCATCCGAACAACAGTTCATGAAAGTATAAGGGATAAAATAATCTATTAATGCAAAATTTCACATAATCGCATCAAGAAATAAATAAATCATGCAATCTGATTTTTAAAAAGTTTTGACTGATTAATTCTTCTTTATTAATAGATTATTTATTTGATTTTCTGCCCACCCATTGTTACGTATACGAACCCGTTTTTTATTAAATTAAAATTAATAGTTGCGGTGGTAATTAACAAATTTTCTCTAGTGAGTTTCAAAGAGCCGAAATGATTTTTGTATGATAGAAATATTTATCGTGTTAAAACAAACCAAAAAAATAAAATAACAATTTACATTGCGGAATTTCCTTGTATATCATAAAATTTAATTTATTAAGTACTATGGTTCTGCTGAGACCATCATCACAACGTTAAAATCGTAACATAATAAATGCTGCACTCTATAATATAATATAGTTACATTTCATTTACATAATAATGTGCATATAAAAACGGTAACAATGTCTTCTGGCACTAATTTGTACGTGGCTTTGGATCTGAGACAATTAGTTATGCGGAGCACTTACTGTATGTTCTGTTACACTTAAAAGACGCTATGCTAAAATAAATAGATGTAATGAGACATAATATTATCTTAACGATAGAGAATGAACACGGTTTCGCCCGAGCCGAGTCTTGTGCAGTGATAATACTGTTCGGCTCAGTCCAGCACCCGTTACAACAGTCGGCATAATTATCTGTAACAACACAAAATGCCTAATAATATAACGGGGGATGAAAAGAATAATTAGCACTGCTTTAGTTACCTATTGAATAGAATATATTTATTGCTTTGGCAACAAACAGTAGATAATTAAACTTGCCACTTTCCAATCAATAAGTATGTAATTATAAGTAATAAATAATAAAAAAAAAGAAATGGGAATTCTAGTTTATTGTCAAACGATTTACTATTCAGTGCACTATGCATGAAGTGCATAAAAATTTGGAGTCTGTCGGAGATTCACTCCCCATACACCACCCTCCATACAAATTTCAACCGTCTGCTTTTTTCGTTCTTTATAAACTCTCTCTTCGCCTTCTTTTTTTTTGATCCTGTAAAGGACAAATGCTCTTTTTCCAAAAAATAGGGGATTATAAATTTTTCACCGAAACAAATAATAAAAACCCTACAAATCTGGCGCCCCGGGCCCATTTCCGATTTGCACTCTTTTTTCTTTCTTTCAATAATGTTAAAATACTCTATAAGGACTATCGCGGTGGGACGTTTAAAATTATGCCTGAAATACGAAACGTCCCGAGAAATTACCGGGCATCCTGGGAAATACGGGACGTCTGGCAACGCTAGTCTAGTATCCCAATCAAGAAGTGCTTGAACGCCACTCAATGTCCTGTCACTCGGCAATAGCCAGCTTACTTAATGTCAGTGACATATGTCGACTTGGTGGAATTGGGGCCCAGATAGGGTTACCATTTAGGAATTTCAAAAGTCCTGACAAAATCCTGACATTTCGAAATGTCACAAAATGGTACCATGACTCACTTAGTTACAATGGTATGGTATTTAAATCTATTAGCGTTAGAGCGCTGGTTTTTGTCGTGCAAGGAAAACATAGAATTTTACTACGGAAATATTTTATTATATTGATTTAATAACATTGACAAGCAACAATGACATATATCACAGAAAAATAACACCACAAATCATACTAGGAACTCTTTCATCGTTAACACTCTTCCCCCCTGGGGTTTGAGGGTAGGCGAACCAGGCGGACTGCAGAACGTCGACGAAGCACTCCACGTGCAGTCCTCACATCAGCTACTCTCACTCGGCCGTCGACTCCAGGATAGAGCGCCTCTACTATCCCCCGAGGCCAATAATTTCGTTCCGCAGTCGGTTCTACCAACAAGACAACGTCTCCAACTTGTAACTGCTCATCACCCGTGTTCCTCATAGATCTCGGCAGCAGGCATGGTAGGACTTCTTTAAGCCATCTCGACCAGAACATATCGGTTAATCTCTGGGCCACAAGCCATTGCTTCCTAGAGCAGATATCAGAATCATGAGTGGTTCCAGAAGGTAAGTTAGAAGATGTACCTATTAAAAAATGAAAAGGGGTTAAAGCAGTCGTGTCAGCTGGGCTGACAGAAACGTGTGTTAGAGGGCGACTATTGACAATCGCCTCTACTTCGCAAAACAAAGTAGAAAGTGTTTCATCTCTGGGTGCTCGTTCCCTTAAAACGACTTTTAGAGCCGTCTTTACGCTTCTAATCAACCTCTCCCAGGTTCCGCCCATATGCGGTGTTAAGGGTGGATTGAAGTGCCACGTTACACGATAACTAGCAACTACGGTTTGCATCCTCTTTAGTTCGGCCTCTGCTCCTCGTAAATTTGTTCCATTATCGGAATAAAGATCACTTGGCCACCCCCTTCTAGAAGCCATTCGTCGTAAGGCCATTATTAAACTATCTGTCGTCAAAGATTGAACAATCTCAAGGTGAATGGCCCTAACAGTCATACATGTAAAAATTACTCCATATCTCTTCTCGTGTCTTCTACCCACTGTGACGTCTATCGGCCCGAAAAAGTCGAGGCCACAGTGCGAAAACGGTCTGCAATGATGAGCAACTCGGCCAGCGGGCAAATCACCCTGTCTTGGAATGGCAGGCCTTGCTTTTCTAATTCTGCAAACTAAACACCTTGAACTGACGCTACGAACTGATGGCCGAAGGTGAACGATCCAAAATCGCTGCCTTAGTTCATTTGTAACTGTTTCGTTACATGAGTGTGCAGCCAAAACATGGAAATGCATTATAATCAATCGTGAGACATGACTGCGACCATCTAAAATAGCATGCCGCTTTATCTCCGCAGTGATGCCAACTACTGCGTCAATACGACCTTGAACACGTAAAACGCCATTCTCATCTAGGTAAGGTGTAAGTGTCCAAATTCTGCTATTCTTACCCAAAGGTTTATTCTGTTGCAACAAAATTATCTCATCTTGAAATGATTTTAGTTGCTCTTGTTGAAGTATAAGGATTTCAGCTCCCTTTAATTTAGCCTCGTCAATCATGCCGCCTCTTTTCCTCAGCTTATCGATTGCAGCTAAAACAGTAGCAGTTGCGCGAAGTAGTCTCATCCACGACAAAAATCTCGTTGGTTCAGGTATAGGGAACGGTTCAAAAGACGTAATAACGTTTACTACCTCACTCTTGAGCTCAATGTCAATATCGTCTGTAGAGCATTTTCCAAATTCGTTACTAGGCCACTGAGAACGCTCAAGCCACAGAAACTGAGGACCTTGTAACCATGGATGATCAAAGGTAAGTTCTTCTACATTCTCCTTAGTAGCAAAATCAGCCACATTCGTAGAGGTGGGAACATATCTCCACTCATTGGTGATAGTATGCTCGTCAATTTCGCCTAAGCGATTAGCAACGTACGGTTTATAATTTCTTGCATCACTCCGAATCCATAGCAAAACCGTAGAAGAATCAGTCCAAAAATATCTTCGACTTGGCTTTAACGTGTGTTCTTCTTCGATGGTAGCTGCTAACCTGCATGCTAATACTGCCCCTTGTAACTCTAATCGCGGCACTGAAATAGGTCTTAATGGTGCGACTCTACTTTTACTGGCTATGAACGCTACGGCCACATTCTTGCCGTCGAAAATACGCCAGTAGCCAACTGTAGCGTAGGCTTGTGGGGATGCGTCGCAGAAAATGTGCAACTCCCTTTCCACGACATTTTCCAATGTAGCCAATTCACCAACACCTTCCCACATCTTATTGAAGTATGTTAGGGTTCACATCCATGGCCCTAACGGCGACGTTGTTACTCTACAATTACGATGATAGATCAGAAGATTGCTGAACAAGCAGGGTTGAAAGGTCAACCTAAGACCTTACACGTTTTCGGTGCTTGGAACAACAGCGTTTTGATTGGCGAGACAGAGTTATTGACCTTCGAAGTCTCGGGTCAACATCCCGATCGTTTCAAGATTGAAGCTCGTACTGTAAACGGAATCAGTCTACCAAGTCAGAACTTTCAACCTGAAAGCTTTAGTCACCTCTCAGGTATTCAGGACATGCTAATTTGTGGCCACATGAAACCGTCTATGATCATCGGTCAGGACAATTACCATCTCTTAGCGCCTTTAGAGACTATAGAGGGTGATCCTTATGCAACGCGTACCGCTCTGGGTTGGAAAGTCCATGGACGTTCATTCAGTAAGCATCGAGCACACGGAACGACTAAAGCGTATACACTGTTGATATTAAACCAGCAAAACGAAGATAGTTGTACGGAAAATGACTTACACGATCTCGTCAAACGGTCGTATGCTTTAGATGCGCTAGGTGTCAGCATTAAGACGAGGCACTGTTCAGAAGATGTCAAAGCATTGAATATTCTTGAAGCGACGTCCAGGCATATGGGATCTCACTGGGAAGTTGGTTTGCCGTGGAAGGATAAGGATGTCAAGATGAAGGACTCCTATGCTACGGCCTATAGTCGTCTTCAAGGGGTAGTCAAAAAAATGAATATGAACGAAGGTTTTCGAGTGCGATATAAGGAACGTATGCAACACCTTATTGACAATAATTATGCTTATCTTTGTAAAGAGGCCAACGCAACATCCAACCGTTTATGGTATTTACCTCATTTTGGGGTCGACAATCCGAACAAGAAAAAATTGCGCCTTGTATTTGATGCTGCGGCAAAATCTCAAGGTTACTCATTGAACGATTAACTTTCTTCAAGGTCCAGACTTACTTATATCTTTATTTGGAATTCTCCTGAGGTTCAGAGAGCGCCGCATTGCAATTACAGGTGATATCAAGGATATGTTCTTACGTGTACAAATTAGAAAAGAAGATCAAGATACTTTGCGTTTCCTTTGGCAAGACGATGACAAAGTCTCTAGTTCTCCGGCTATATATTGCATGAACTCTTTAATTTTTGGAGCATGCTGCTCGCCGTTCGTGGCTCAGTATGTCAAAAATATAAATGCTAAACGGTTTGAAAAACAGTTTCCTCGTGCTGTTACGAGTATAATCAAAAACCATTACATGGATGACCTTATGGATAGCCTTGACAGTGAGGAAGAGGCAATACGGTTAGGGCGAGAAATATATGACATCCACAAGAGTGGTGGATTTGAAATTAGGAATTGGACTAGTAATAGCATTGGAGTCCTGCGAAGTCTACCTTAGGAAGACCTTTGTCCTAGCGCTGTTCAATTTAAGATAGAGGGATCAAGCGAGAGCGAAAGGACTTTAGGAATTTATTGGTTTCCGGCTGCAGATAAACTGAGTTTCGATGTTTCTCTGAAGCGCGTGAGCAAAGATATCCTTACAGGTGTTCAAAGGCCGACAAAAAGACAAATGTTAAGGGTGGTTATGTCTATATTCGATATACAGGGATTTTTGGTACCACTGACTATTAAATCCCGAATACTACTTCAAAACGTATGGAGAAGTGGTGTAACTTGGGACGAACACGTTAAGGATAGAGAATTCATCAAATGGAAAAACTGGCTGAAAAGTGTCGAACCTTTAAAAACTTTATCCATACCAAGGTGGTACTTGAATGGCAAAATATCAATAGCAACGGAAAATGTCGCAGCAAATGTGCAACTCCCTTTCCACGACATTTTCCGTTGCTATTGATATTTTGCCATTCAAGTACCACCTTGGTATGGATAAAGTTTTTAAAGGTTCGATACTTTTCAGCCAGTTTTTCCATTTGATGAATTCTCTATCCTTAACGTGTTCATACATATTACATAGACAACGAGATTTTCGTAGGTTCAGGTATAGGGAACGGTTCAAAAGACGTAATAACGTTTACTACCTCACTCTTGAGCTCAATGTCAATATCGTCTGTAGAGCATTTTCCAAATTCGTTACTAGGCCACTGAGAACGCTCAAGCCACAGAAACTGAGGACCTTGGAACCATGGATGATCAAAGGTAAGTTCTTCTACATTCTCCTTAGTAGCGAAATCAGCCACATTCGTAGAGGTGGGAACATATCTCCACTCATTGGTGATAGTATGCTCGTCAATAAGGTTTTCGAGTGCGATATAAGGAACGTATGCAACACCTTATTGACAATAATTATGCTTATCTTTGTAAAGAGGCCAACGCAACATCCAACCGTTTATGGTATTTACCTCATTTTCCGTACAACTATCTTCGTTTTGCTGGTTTAATATCAACAGTGTATACGCTTTAGTCGTTCCGTGTGCTCGATGCTTACTGAATGAACGTCCATGGACCGTCCAACCCAGAGCGGTACGCGTTGCATAAGGATCACCCTCTATAGTCTCTAAAGGCGCTAAGAGATGGTAATTGTCCTGACCGATGATCATAGACGGTTTCATGTGGCCACAAGTTAGCATGTCTTGAATACCTGAGAGGTGACTAAAGCTTTCAGGTTGAAAGTTCTGACTTGGTAGACTGATTCCGTTTACAGTACGAGCTTCAATCTTGAAACGATCGGGATGTTGACCCGAGACTTCGAAGGTCAATAACTCTGTCTCGCCAATCAAAACGCTGTTGTTCCAAGCACCGCGCACGTGTAAGGTCTTAGGTTGACCTTTCAACCCTGCTTGTTCAGCAATCTTCTGATCTATCATCATAATTGTAGAGCCGTCGTCTAAAAGAGCATCAGTAACAACGTCGCCGTTAGGGCCATGGATGTGAACCCTAACATACTTCAATAAGATGTGGGGAGGTGTTGGTGAATTGGCTACGGCTGTCACTTCTTGAGGAGCTGCTTCGTTCGTGTCATAGTCTACGTCAGTATCATCAGCGGCATCTGTAGCAGCAGCAGTAACAGAATTGTCCATCTTCCTAGCTGGCCAATGAAGGATCTGATGATGTGGCAATCCGCAATCATCAATTGTACATAATGGAGCCTCACAAGTGTTCTTGTCATGGTCGCTGACTAGACATTTCGGACAAAGTCGGTTGCTGCGCACGAAAGACCATCTGTCTTTTCGAAGCGCGCGCTTGAACTTGGGGCAGTCTATTATAATATGATCTATGCGTTTACGGCAGAAAGCACAACTTGTAGCCTCTTTGGTTTGTGCTAATATGATGTGAGGCCTATGATAATTGGAGTGAGCAGCTGGGCCTTCAGTCCGTTTGAATGACGTTTGAAGTAGCGACACCCCGATGATAGATATTTTTTTCGCTTCATTATCTAAAAACTCCGAAAGTTGTTCTAGTCGCGTTATATTTGAGTAGCTGTCTCGATTTTCGTGTGCATAGTCGGCCCATGTTGTAATCAAGTTGCATGGTAATTTTGATAAAATAATAGAGTTGAGTTCGGGACTTCTTAAGTAATCATCTTGATTTATGGCAGCAACCACACAGTTTTTAATTTTGATTGAAAACGAGACTATGTCATTATGATATGAAAATGACAGTGACGGAATTTTTCTAATTTGAGTGACAATTTTTGAAATAATAATTTCTGGGCGGCCGAAACGTAACTCCAAAGTTTCCATGATATTTTCAGCTAAAACATTACCCATCAAAAGCGCTGAAACACATTCTTTTGCATCACCAATCAGACATTTTCGCAGCCGGCATACATTTTCTGCGTTCGAGAATTGGCAAATATTTGTGGATTCACTGTAAAAATTTTTGAAATTAATCCTTCCAATGGGTCTCCGTTAAACAGCGGCAGATCTTTTGGTGTGGCTATGCGACTTATTATTTTGTCAGCAGATGAAACTTGTTTATCATTCTGTGCACAACCTAAAGCCAACTCGTGTACTGCGTCAGCCAACTTTAGTAATGCTTGATCTTGAGCTTTAGACGCTGATGGTTGGGAGTCTCCTAGAGCAGGTGCTGAAGAACGCACATCTTGCTTAGCGTGGTTCTGGTGATAATCATCCAGGGCAGCATAGTTTGAGTACCGCGCATTTTGTGTTACAGCAGTGCAACTTTTGTTCATATCGTGTTGCGTTACCCAATCTTTTGTTCTAAGTGCTGCGGAAGCCGATGACATACTCGATCCTGTGCGCGACCTGCGCTCCTCAAGTTCAGCTAGGCTCGCGTTCAACTTTTTATCAACAAGGTCTAGTTCTACTCGCGTCCTTACTTCCTTGATTTTTGCTTCCATTTCAGCCTTAATTTTAGCTTCCTCGGCAGCCAAACGTAACCGTGAACCGTGCCTTCGCCTCGGTAGCTTCAAGTTCAAGTTGAATCTTACGTGCATTTGTGGACACAACGGACTTTTTTCGAGCTAGAAACATTTGAGGACTTACTCGACCGATGCACCTTTACCTTACTAGAGCTAACCGAATGATGTTCTGTCTGCATTGACGTCGAAGACAACATTTTTTGTGCAAGTTGATTCTCACTTTTTGCTTTGGCTCTTGTCAACATTTTTGCAATATTTCCAATAAACCTCACGTATTAAGTTTTCTCGAAGGACCACTTATTAGCGTTAGAGCGCTGGTTTTTGTCGTGCAAGGAAAAAATAGAATTTTACTACGGAAATATTTTAGTATATTGATTTAATAACATTGACAAGCAACAATGACATATATCACAGAAAAATAACACCACAAATCATATTAGGAACTCTTTCATCGTTAACAAAATCAATCAATCAATATGTACTTTTATAATTCATATTCAATGTTATTTAAAAAATTCGGACAATTTAAAGATCCGGACAAAGCCCGGACTATAGTCTCAAAGTCTAGACTTATCCAGACGGATAGTAACCCTAGCCCCAGACGAACTATGGACCACCCTATCGCTTGGTCTCTCACACTTATCTGCCTAGTTTTACTTGATGTTTGACAGTTAGGGAACGCCCAGTCCATACACTGTCTTTGGAAATAACTCATTAATTATTTCATTCACTTCACCAGAGATGTGACATTTTACAACTGAAAGTATTTGAATTGCAAAATACAAAAATTCCTATTTCAATTTTGTATTTAAATACTTTTTTTAGAAAAGCAGATTTCAATTTTTTTGAAATAGTTCTAAGGAAATATTTTGTATTTGCAAAATGCTAAATACTTTTTTTCACCAACTTTAGAAAGGAGGTTTTAAAATTCTCAATTTGGTCAGTATTTTTTTATGAATACCCGATTACGCGGAGATTTCTGATCCGATTTACGGATTTTTTTGTGTGATGCAGAATAGTTGCCATTTAGTCCAATACTTTAATTCGGTTTGGCGCAGTAGTTTTTATTTTATGGGCGTTTTTGTAAACTTGGGGGGTGTAATTATTCCGATACTTTATTTAGATGTACATATACCGATTACGTAAATATTTTTAATCTGAATTGAGTGATCCTTTTTTGTTCAATTCGAGATATCTTGCCTTTTAGTTAAACAAAAAAATAATTAAGTTTCACCTGCCCATTTTCATGTAAACCGGTTTTTTTTATTGATAAGTTAGGTCAACAGCAATACCAATTTGATGCGATTTTTGTTTTCTCATTATGATATGACACTGAACTAAACTGTTTTGTTTTCGGGCTACTACGATAAAAAAAAGACAATAAAATAAACACAATTTAAAATTAAAGGTATATTTTAATGAAGTATTTTGTATATAGTATTTTAAATATAAAATGAAAATCTATTTTGTTTTGTGTATTTTGTATTTAACTACTTTTTATAATGTATTTTGCACATCTCTGCACTTAACACATTTTGCATCGACATTCAAACTCTTGAATGTCGATGGGTCATATGTATAAGGGCTAAAGTGCAAAATTAGGACTTTTTAGAAGAGTCTGTTGAAGGATTAAAAATATATCTTTAGACTTTTAATCTTTAGTGTATGAAACTTTGCATGTATATAATTATACTCTTCGTGAATGTTTCAGTGCATATTCGAAATATATTTTAATTTTGCTTTTATTGCACATTCATATTATTCGTTAATTTTAAATATATTATATATTTAGTTATCCAAAAAACTTAGTAAAAGGCCAAAGTACCACTTTGTTCGACCGACTCGCACTTGGCCGGTTTTTTTTCAATTCGATTGCTTCAATTTGAATGAATGTCTGTTGAGAAATCGCATGCGATTTATAGCTGCAGAATGCTATTTGATCAACTATCAACTAAAATCGCTTCGTGCGAACCCGGTATAACTGGCAGATTGAACGACAGTTGAAATAAAAATTCAGGATCTCCCCGCGTATAAGTCTCGAACTACCGTTTAAGTCCTTAAACGTTTAAAATTGTGACACATAAGCCCTTGCGTCAAAAAATCGTGGTTGTAATAATTTTGGTATTGTTTTTCATTCATCATTTATTACACTAAAAGCAAGCATTTACCACCAAATAAACAAAATGAACTTAATACTACTACTACTTTAGCCATTATACATAGGACCCATCGATATCTAAATATCAAAAATCTCCGCAACTGGACTCCACTTACATTTAACAAATGGAGTGGGGTGATTTGCTGTTAAATAACGCCTTGTTAGCACTCAGGTACCCGTGATTTCGTCTGTGGGGTATAATTGGTTTCCCTTGCATAATTACGTCCCCCATTTAAGAGCCCTTTCACATTTTTTGCAAAAATTCGTAATATTTGAGCGCCTCGTTTACCCCCTTAGAAAAGATTTTGACTATTTCCAGTAGAAGTAAACAGTAGATTTATTCTTCCTATTGTAAGTTAATGTAGAGTATTTGAAAATACTATTTTCCTTTTTTTGTACTGATCGTTCTACTGCAGCTAGTTTACGGGAAAAAACGATAATATGCACAACTTCAAACGCCTGAATCTCTAAATAATGTTCAATAAATTAGATCAAAGTAATTACTACTATACCAGAAATATGTTTTTGTTGTAATAAAATGTATTAGAATTTTGATTTTCCATCTCATTAATTATCAAAAATAAACATCTAACCTCCGTGAGCTTTCCCAAAAAATAATGCAGGTTTACCTCGTATTTTGATATTGAATTAAATAGAATTACTATCAAAAACTAATCTACCATCATTGAACTACTGAAATATATATATATTTTTATAATTAGTTCATTAATAATTATTTTATAAGACTCGAAACATCACCCGTAAAATGAAATATATACTAGTGCAAATTTACCTACGCGCCGATTAGTACGGCAGCGGCGCAATTTTGTAAAAAGGCTCTTAAGCCCCTTTCCAAATTTTCTTTCACAAAAGTAACCCTGTAACCGTCTTCGAGATCCCATCTATCTCTATACAAAAATTGAGTTAAATCGATCCTGTGGATTGGGTGTGAAAGTCACGATATCAAAAAATTATAAAACGTCTTCTTTACTGATTCAATGCAAATAGGTCCCATCATCAATATTTTAAAAAATAGGATTCTAAACTGGGCTCCGTTGAAAATAAATGTTGTAGTATATATTTAATGTCTCACCTGGCAGCTCAGTAAGTCCTGATAACGGGCGGTACTGTCTTGCATTCTCCCGCGTCGAGTGTGCCATCTATAACGGGCCGGTATGACAGCTTCGTCGCGCCCGTCTCGCAGTCAGTCTCCGCCATCGTGTGCTTCCGCCAGTGTTTCTCGAACGGTAGTTCGGTCTGTCCAACAATACACAAAATCAATACACATCAATAATTCGGGGTGGAAAGAATGTAAGTGTCCGGCAAGGTTTAAGCTAGGAATTGACGAATCAATTTCATCCCAAGCCCGCCGCGGCAGTGGGACCGCAGCTCGCGTAGAATGTAAAATTGTATACTCTATTCAACTTCCTCTGAGCCAAAATGTAAACAAATAAAGCATTTTTTCTAAAAAAATGTATGAAGAGTAATGATGGCTGATGTAACTAGACTGATACCAAATTTCACATCTCTTAAGTAAATTATTTGCTTTATCACTATTCTTTAATTTGGTACTATAATAATATTTTCAACATTTAGGAATAGGTAAGGCATATTCGCTGACGCGATTTACGAACGTTGAGTGAGCGGCTGTCTGCGGCAGTCCCGTGATTTTTGACTTAAAACAGCTCTTTTGCAGTCGCGGCGGACGTAAGTAAAAACCGCTCCGTGAGTTAGCTTTTGGCTCCATCGAGGCGCATCTTGAAGTCTTCTTATAAATTGAAGTACAGAATCTACAACTCCAGCATCATCCGAAGACCTGAACCCTAAAAAATCTAGTGTGGCTAAATATGTATATTCATTTTTAAATACCTGTCCATCCAAAGGTTTGGAGTAGTCCAATTCATCGCGTCTGGTCTTGAAGTCCTCTCTGGCGTGCGCCCCTCGGGACTCTTCCCTGGCGAGCGCGCCTTCCACGATCTGAACCGAGTTGATGAGCAGATTCTGTAGCTCCAATGTCTCAATCAAATCGCTGTTCCAGATCAACGAGCGGTCCGAAATGCGCACGTCTTTGAACTGCCCGTAAATTTCGTGGATCTGTTTTTGGCCTACGAAAGGAAAGGTCAGTTTGGTAAAATTATAATTCGAAATTAATGATCATGATACAAGTTAGTGAATATGTTTGGATTCGCGTTTAAAATGGTCCAAAAATTTGGACGCTCTTTTAGATATTTCAAATTGCTCTTGTGCATAGCACTCTTATAACATATTAATCAGGATTAACATGACTAAGTAGTGTTCACAGTCAAATCTTTAGTAAGAATGCGATAATGAAATGAACCTATGCTTTATTAAAATTTACTTATTGAAAGATCTATTGAATCGTCCAATATTTTTACCTACTATTAAGGATATCTTTTAGGTGATAAAAAGAATGGGCGCAAGAAACATATCAACATTTAACAGAACTTGACAGAAGTAGCAACATTTACAAAACATCATGTCATTTAACGGATTAAGCTGGACCCAATACAGCAGACCCGCTGTAATCCGGACCCCGTCTAATCCGACACGCTTATTACTGTTGATTTGCATATAAAATCTATTGAAATAGATGTCAAGATTTGTAATTCGTACTCCAATTTCAAATTAATTTTTAAAAAATTCGCCCTGCAAAACATTTTGCGGATTACCGCGGGTCTACTGTAGTGTTCTACTAAAAGGGAACACGTCCGAGTTGAGATCTCTGAGACTCAAGGGGGCTACTGTGTTTTAACCAAAGTCCGGTCTGTGTATAGCAAGTCCTTAATTTATAAATCGAGTAACAGTTCTCTCGTTACCCTTCTCGTCGAAGACTGTGACGCTCTTGCCGTGGCTCACTTCCTTATTCTTTAAAATAAGTATTACTAGGGCGTTTATTTGTTTTAAAATAATTACTGAATTTTGTTAAAATGCAAAGCGATCAAATAAAATAACTCGTAAAACTTATAATAATTGTTGACCGCAACTGGCTGCACACAACGGAACTGAACGAATCTACAGCATTAAGTGAAATATAATTAAGAAAAAAATATTCTATTACTATAATGTCTGTTACAAATGAATTTATACCAAAAGTAAAGAACAGGTAGGTATACAACTATACAAAGTTTAGAAATGGGGATTCATAAAGCCTTATCAAAATCAATTGCACAATTTAATGATCATATTCTTAGAAATTGTTTAAAAAAATAAGGCTTAATTTGTAACATCAATATTTTTTTATCGTCATTACTCAAAAACGAGCTCTGGCTGTTAACTGTATTTGGCAATAGTTAATTATATTTCGTTACTTAATAAAACTGCGTTTGAACGATTGGTTTGCGTGATTTATGAAATATCTAGGTTCGTCGGCTAGCGAGATCGCAGCATTATCCTGTTGAATGTCCTGCATTCACTTAAGTAACTTCGTTCAACAGTAGTCAACTTTTACGTTTATTTTACAGATGTGAATAATTGTATTTATTATTATATAAAAAAATAACCATATGCATATGTTGGATTACTGATAAAAACAGGATGATTTTTAGGCCATAAGCATTTATTTAATCGATTAATTTTTCGATTCTTAACGTCAATTGAAATAATTTTGAATAATCTTTTCGGTGCAACACTGTTGAACTATAGACAACAGACAATTCCCGCCTGCCAAAATAAGCTTACTTTTCGACTCGAGTTTTTATTTATGATTTTCCATATATTAATAAATAAATTAGTGCTATAAAACATAAACATATAAAACATAATATGTCAATTCCCAAGGAATGCAAATGAATGTATTAAGAAATCCATTTAGTGATTCATTGCATGGGAATTGAGAAGTAAGTGTTTCTTTACATTTGTTCTAAATTCATTTGGAACAGACTATACACAATGATATGTCACCCAGAAAAAATATTAAATAATGGCTTTATTACACTGGGCCGTTAGCCCGTATTCGGGTACACGAAAGACATTACTTGAATTTCGGCACCCAAAGCAATATTTACACTGTAATAAGAGGTGGAAGACGGTATCGGGTAACCAAAACGTAAACTATCTGAATACGGACGTACTCGACTCCGTTCATTTATACTTAGTCGTTTACCCGAATTCCAAATTCCCGAAACGAACAAATGTAATTGATCCATAACGGAAATGAAATAATTTTGCACTTAATTTTAACATACCTTCCTCTAATGTGCTCTTCTGTCTGAAGACAGCCGCATTTTTCTGCATGCATTTCTGCATGAGCAGGCGCAGTTCCGCCGTTGACAATGGACCGTTCGCGTATCGGATCTGGTCCAAGTTGGCAATACTCTTCTCGCCAGTAGACTATTGGAACAAATTTTAAATCTTTGAGTACATGAGTTATTAATCTATTTTTTTAAGTCAAATAGGAATCGAAATCCATTGTTTTTTAACATGACGTTGGTAGAGAAACGCTAAACAGTGTTTCATGGAAGATAACACGTTCTAGCTTGGACCTCCAAGAACTAAGGGCAATTCAATACATAATTTTGAGCAATAGGTACTAGGTAACATATAATCATGCTCTATATAAAGTCATTATTAACTACATCTTTAAATATAAAACATTGATTATTTTGTTTTAAAAAGCGAGCGAGATATTAATTTATTCCCAATCCATCATAAAAGATAACAAATGAGAATAAAATTAATATAACATAGATAACGACAAACTACTACTTTGTTATTATCTTGTTCTCAAGGCGCAAGAAAGTCACAAACAATATTGAAACTAGAGAACCGTTTTTAGAATATCAAATATAAGATAATACATAACAAAATTGTTGAAATAGACATTTATAATCAAATGAATAATTCCAGACAATTATTTCCAATATAAGCAAATCTTTAGGATATATAGGATGCTAAACTTAATAACATAGTTAAAATAATTGATTAATAAACATACCCATCGGTATATATAAAAAAACAATTATGGTTATGAAGACCGGTCATCAAAAGATCTACGAGCAAGAAAAGTATGATTAATCACATACAGTAAGGGGTACGTCCGTAATTACAATTTTACATTGACAGCGCTGTTATCTTCTTGAAATAAGAGCGCTTTTGATGATATTATTAGTAATATTAGCATACCCTTGACTGTAGAATATCTAGTGAAAGCGTGGCGTCTTTAGAATCTATAACTTAGATAAAATTCTAACAAAACGCGAAGTGAGGTCAATATGTCGAGTCTAATAAGATTAGTTATTGCTTGATCTTGTTTTGTCTGTTGATGTTATAACGTCAGTTATCAGAGTCCACACACACTTTCCATTCAATGTATTTAGGAAATGGAAACGTGATATCGCGCACGTAATAACTGCATAAACTTTTCCTTTAAGATTTTTGAAGTGAAAACTTCTTTAGCGGCGTTGTACCCTTTTTAGTAATGGGTAAAAATGTTAAACTCGCTTCAGGACATGTGACCTAAAAATTCGTAAGACGAAAACAATAAATTTGGAAAGGTTGTTGACTTTCAATATATTGGACAAAACATAGCAATATTTTATTTTATCCTATTATAATAATAAGTCTCTATCTAGGACGTCCAGGTGGCAGCTTTATTACGAAGAAAATGCATTTTTTTACAATAGATGTCGCTAGGTGCGCTTAAATGTGATTCCTAACCATTCCAAAATATCAAAAATGTAAAACGTTAATATTCAAGTTTTCACTTCTGCCGGCAATCCCGGAGTGCAACACGTTTTTTTTTAAATTAGGCAAGACAAAACAAACGTCATTAAAAGATTATTTTAAAGTAGCGCACGGATATAATAAGTAACATGTTAACATTTTTTTACTTAATCATTTTCTATGGACTGTAAACAACACAAATAACATACATAAAGCTTCAGGTACAGTACCCCAAGCATTAACTTTGAAAGATTCGTGGCCCAAGCATGAATTTTTGACAGCTTCATAACGTATCGTCATCGTTAAATTTTGTATGGAAAAAGCTAGTTTGTTCTTACACCCGATATCCACTGTTTAGTTTTCATAGAAACTTTGACGATGCGATACGTTAGGAGCTGTCAAAAATTAAGAAGTGCTTGAACACTACTCAAGCACTTCTTGGTTCACAGTCACGCGCGGACTGTTGATAAGTCAAGATGCCGCTGAGCTCCGTGAAAAAATGCGAAAAAAAACTTATAGTACCTACGTAGAGTATCTAATCGACAGGTAAAGTACGACAGGTATCTAATCAATGGTGACAATAGTGTATCCCTGTCATTCTCTTTACAGAATGAAAAGGAGAGACTGGTATTACATTTACTTTTAAGTTTAGAGAACCCTGCCAGAATCGACACTAGTGCTAGTAATTTAACGCATTTGAAGCATTTTTTTTTATAATATTTACTATAAACTGATTAAATAGAAAATATTTGTGTTATTCAAATGCTTGGTCGGTTATATAGCCGTCTCTTTTCCTCGCGCTCCGTATTTGCTATACTGCTAACAGCGCATTTAGAATTACGCGTAGAGTCAAAGTAATAAAGTCTATATTCTTCCGCCTATAACAACAAGTAGTAAAATTTTACGAGCTTGCGTTTCAAAGTGTCATAACTCTTTGACGCATGCGTTTAAATTAAGACCTTATCTACTATGCATTAAAGGTGACTTTGTATGATTAAATAATACTGTACACTTATATTGTTTTTGACTACGCGATCATATTACGGATTTCCGTGGACCGTCCAATGTACCTTTTGGATAGGTTTCAGCCTAAATTTTTTTCGTGTTGTTGATCTAGGGTATTAAACATCGTTGCTCCGTAATCGTAGCGTATCGTCAAAATTTCTATGGAAACATAGCAGCGCCCCTATCGAACGTAAGAAGATACGGGCTCCTTCCATAGACAATTTAAGATGGCGATACGCTTACGGATCTGTCAAAGTTCGTGCTGGGGGTACTGAACCTAAGCTTCATATGTGTTTTTTGTGTTCTTTTCACGCCTTAGAAAATGTTAATGTAAACACGTGTTTAAATGTTATTTATAATGTCCGTGCGCTACTTTGAAAAAATCATTTAATGTTGTTTGTTTTGTCTTGCCTAATTAAAAAAAATCTTAAAGTAAAAGTTTATACAGTTATTACGTGCGCGATATCATGTATCCATTTCCTAAATACCTACATTCTACAGTTTGTGTGTGTGTGAACTCTGATAACTGACGTCATATGGGGTATCGCGTTTCATTCGTGGGTAAACATTTTATTTTAATTGTTATCATTTTTTAAAAGAAATTAATAAAATGTTCGGCGACATATCAAAAGCTTTTGTATCGAAGCGAGACTGAAACAGAAATATGCGAGTACAACTCTCTATCTCTGTCCCACAATTTGTATGTGCATGTGATTATAAAGACTGAGGCTGTGCTGTGTGAGTTGTGTATGCGCATGGCTAGTTCATACCTCTTATTTTGGTGGAAGGATGGCAGAGTGCAAATCAAACTTAATAGCAAGGGCAATGGGCAATATAATAGGTAAGGAAGTCAAATGCTGCACTTTGGTCGCTTTGCGGCTAGCTACATTTGATCTCTAGGGAGGGGCAACTGCCCCCCAGCCCCTGCCCCCCTTGGCGACGCCCTTGCATCGCACTATTTATTGGTATACTTACATCCTTGAGGGGCGCCTGAGTGTCTCCCGGTTTAGCGATCTCCTTGATGGTGAGTGCGCACGCGCGGCCGAACACTACGATGTCCAGCAGGGAGTTGGCGCCGAGTCTGTTAGCGCCGTGAACTGAAGCGCACGAAGCTTCACCAGCCGCGAATAGACCAGGCACTACTTTGTCTTGCCCGTTGTAATGGGTTATGACCTGTTATTTAGAAGAAAGTTTTTAATAACAACGACATTTTTTATTTATAAGTAAGTAGGACCAAACCATCCAACCATATAGGATGTAAACATAGACAAAGTGCCTGTAGTAAGTGTTCTAAAAATTAAATTTTGCATATGTACGTATCGGTGTTTGATTGTGTAATGTAGTGTCGTTTTGTTATGCTAAGATATGCTTAAAACACAGGATACCATCACTGAAACTGAATTGTATATGCTCAATTGTTTTCTTAGTTTCACATAATTTACGACGACAAGTACAACAAGTCGTACAATGTACGACAAGTCGTACTGTGGTAAAGTGAAGTGAAGCCGACGCTGTTAGCTCTTGCTGAACATATATGTTATATATGAACAGCGTATTGGACCAAAGCACAGTGTTTTATAGAACCAAAAATATTTACACCTTAAGGTTTTTGCATAAATCAATTATTTAAACCCTAATAAAGGCAAGAGTTCAATTCCCAGATCACTATTTTAAGTAAAAAAAAAGATATGAAGTAGCAAAGTTTTTGAAATTTGCGCATGAAAAAATTAACAATTTAATTTCCTCAAAAGACGGTTCCATATCTGTCCATGAGATATTTGCCAATTGCTAAGGAATTATTGATGGCATAATTTTGTAATTTTATTTTATTTATAAGTGTCCTAGTTTCCAAGAAATATAGTTTTTTTAAATTTCGAATTTTAATTTTTTTCTCCAAAAATCGGCAAAAGTGGAACCTGGATTTAGTACAGAAAGGTTCTATAATCCAAGTTCTATCACCCATAAAAAAATCAAGTTTCACTTTTGCGGTTTTAAGAAGTTATGACAGAATTTAGATAAAGGTCAACTTTCATGATCTAGGGTTGTCACAAAGGTCAACTATGAGTTAAATGAAAATGTTATTTTTTTTTGTTATTAATACCGTCAATCAATTGAATAAATTATATTATATTATAATTGAATAAGTGTTGTACTTATAGACGAATACAATATACTTACATATACTACCTACCTAATGTAGATGTGATAATGTAGGAATACTTTATGTTTTAATTTTGACGACCACATTTTAATTTTGCCTTACACGCTAAATGGCAACGAAAAAATAAACTATGTTGTTTGAAAAAATTTGACACACATCCTATACTATAAACGAGCAATTATTGTATGTACCTATATAATATATTGGTATGTAATTGGTTTCTCGGAAACGGATCTAACGATTGTGATGAAATTTTGGATTTAGAAATTCATTCACATTTAAAATCAATCTAGGATAGTGTCATCACCTGCCGGCACCTTCTTTATGCAACACCTCTACTTTAACTTTTATACAAATAAATCATCTTCGTTCAATAATTCTAGGTTGCTTTCATTTGCGACGTTCGAAAATCTTCATCTTCAGCATCTTCCTCTGCTTCGAATAACGGCAATCGATCTGCATCAATGGTTGTAAGAGCTCGCAAACAGCTGAAGGCAAGGGAAATCGCTTAGAATATTTTCGACGTTAGCTGATATTTGCCATAGAAATAAACGGGTCTGATGATTCTAGGGCACGGTGAAAGAGGTCCGTCATTGTGGTTCTCCTGTTCATTTTTCGGCAATGATGCTCTCTTTCTGAACGCTAGAATTTATTTCGGGACTCAGCTGCTTGTTCAGATAGCATACCGATGGGCAGTGCACTGGACGCAATAATTTCTTCACCGTGCATGAGGATTTTATGAACTGTTACTGTCATTGGGTGCCAACTATAAAAACGGACATATTTTTCAACCCTAGATCATGAAAGTTGACCTTTATCTAAATTCTGTCATAACTTCTTAAAACCGCAAAAGTGAAACTTGATTTTTTATGGGTGATAGAACTTGGCTTATAGAACCTTTCTGTACTAAATCCAGGTTCCACTTTTGCCGATTTTTGGAGAAAAAAATTAAAAATCAAAATTTAAAAAAACTATATTTCTTGGAAACTAGGACACTTATAAATAAAATAAAATTACAAAATTATGCCATCAATAATTCCTTAGCAAGTGGCAAATATCTCATGGACAGATATGGAACCGTCTTTTGAGGAAATTAAATTGTTAATATTTTCATGCGCAAATTTCAAAAACTTTGCTAATTCATATCTTTTTTTTTTACTTAAAATAGTGATCTGGGAATTGAACTCTTGCCTTTATTAGGGTTTAAATAATTGATTTATGCAAAAACCTTAAGGTGTAAATATTTTTGGTTCTATAAAACACTCGGTGTCAACCCTAGCATAAAAATTTAAAAATTAATATCTTCTAAACGCCGCAAAAGTGACACGTGGCTTATTTATGTATGATAGACCACATCTATCTAAGTTCTAGGTTCGGGAGGAGATGGCGGGCAGGAGATCAAGCATGAGCCTTACAATTTTTTTAAATTTACGTAATCATAAATGATTATTCTAAGTCTTTACCTCTCCTCGGTAGTTGGTTGGGGTGCCGCCCATATTGTAATGCACTGTGGGTAGTACTGGAATGGGTTCCTTTGTGACGTCGACTCCGGCGAAGATCATGGCGGTTTCCGAAATGCCGGGTAGACGCTGCTTGAGTTGTTCCGGGGGTAAGTGGTGCAGTTGCAAGTATACGTGGTCCTTATCCGGTCCGCAACCGCGACCTTTATTAATAACACCAATAATGTGACATTTTCTAGAATTTTCTCAATATTTTTAAAATACAGATAAAATGACGATTTGTTGCGACGTTTTGATCTTTTCTTACAAAAAAAAGCAAAAGATTAAATAACTAGTTATTGAAAATTATACGTTTTTGTTTTAAACTTTCATGGTCACTAAAATTATAGTAATATAAGTTATTTACGGAATTTTTACCATGTACCTTGTTTTTAGCGAGCTTCCGATATTTCGGCACAGAAAACAAAAAAAAACAAGGTACATGATAACAATCCCGTAAATAGCTTATTATACGTTTTTTTTTCACAGCTGTAATGACTGCTTTTTTATCTTATTCAGTGAAAAATAAAAAAAAATATTTTGTATTAAACTGGTAAGACTGTAGATGAACGATTCAAAAATACGAAAAATCCGTATCATGCGACTAGTAAGTCGAAAATGACTTAAGTCGCATTCGAAGATACTATGTCAGGCGAGCGAATCAAAAATATAGCTTTGGTTTGGGTAGGCAATGATGTGAGAGATATTTTTGGTATTGCAAGCATCTATAGGCTATGGTGGCCGCTTTACATCAGGAGGACAATAAGCTTGTGTGCCATTAAAAAAAAACGCGCGAGCCTTACAGTAGTCGCGTATGATGTAACATTTGAAAACTCATCTTATATAAGTAAAAAAAGAACATTATGTTCTAAAATCAAATCAAATGGCGCGCGCTTTCGCGACTTCCTGTTACACACTCCCATCCCATTTCACGAAATCACTCCCACAAATTGCAGGAAAGCGAGAGGAAAGATGTTACACATTAATAAAAACATAGAAAAGAGTGCGATTGAAACCTAATGACGGCCGTGAGGCCAGCACAAGTCGCGACGCAATAAACGAAATGTAGGATTAAATAACACACTTTTTTAAAGGGTTTAAGGCGCGTCCTTATTATTTTTACGTTATTCTTGTCTTTTGGACCTCTACAGACTCTTTGGAGGCAAGGGTAAAGAATCTGAAACGACACGAGCAGGGGCGTATTTACTCTAGACGTCAGACTGCGAGTGGCTTCAGAAACCATACAAAGGATTCGTTACTGAACTGTATTTTCTTTTGATTTACGAATTCTAAATTTTTGGTTGCCCATCGAATGAATGGCCATTGCGAAAGTTGCTTAACTTCCACGAACGAACGAACTCCTCTGTATGGTCTGCATTGGTCTACCACTTGTTGGTAAGTATTATATGTTGTCACTTTCTCGTGCACTGTACCAATAAATAAAAAACAGCCTTAGGAATAATCTATCATAAATATTAGTAACCCGACAGAACATAAGATTATGTTAAACCTATTGTTATATAAACAGCATATTGTGGCGTGTCTGTCTGTCGTTCCAATTCTTAATTATAAGCTAGTTTTAAGTTCTCTATTGAAAACCTATTTTTGGCTCTCAACTTTTCAAAATTCTATGTTTATGGTACTTTCTCGGTATTAATTTACTCGCCGCTTCACGGCACTTCATTTACTATATTTACATTATATCTCTCATACTTATTTTATCATTCCCATAATATAATATTTACTTTTATTTCCTAATTGTTAAAATTATTGATATTTCATATTGATGCTTCACGTCACTTCCAGATCATAACTTTTTCTCCACCTATAAATAGTTTCATCACTTTTAAAGTTTAATCTTTTTAATATGTGCCTGCCGAGAGAGACCATAAACGTCTTCTTCAAAATTCAAAAATGTTTCTTTTGTTTTAGCTCGTTCTATTAATTTCTTTTTATTCTTTCTTTCCTCTTAAGCTGGCGCTACACTCTCCTAACTCTCTTAGGGGAGTGTAACGGTACAATATTATTATCAGATTATAATTTGCAAAAGCATACTAAAGTTCTCGCTAAGATATGAGAATTTTATCTTGTTTGGCATCAGAAATATAAAATGTGAAAATAAATGTAGATATTGCTGCCAAACTTACTTTTAAGGAATGAATGAATTTACAGAAAACAAATTCAATATCGTTTATTCAGTTTAGGCTGTCACAAGCACTTGTGAATGTCGTGAAGCTACGCCATCGGTTCGTAAATATACGGTGGGAGACTTTGTACTTAGAAGAACCCGCAAGGAACTCAGCAAGGGCTGCTTTTTGAAGTAAAACTTCTTTACTCACATTTGACTTGGGGGTTAAGCTGGCGAATGCGTTACACATTACAAAAAGCGTGTTCGGGCAAGGCGAACGGGAGTTGAGTGGGGGATATAAGCAAGAGAAAGCAGTGCGCGCGCACATTTTCTTTTTCTCTTTCTCTTATAGCTAATAAATGAAATATGTATATGTACATACATGTTTATATTGTACACACACACACGCATATATATATATATATATATATATACATACAGATGGAGCTAAAGAAGTTTCCCTTCAGTCGTGTGGTAATAAGCACACTTGTTATTATCTCCCTGTATCATATTAAACAGAGTCGTCAAGTTCAAAATAACTTTAATATGAGATAATTCATGAAGTCACAAATAATATCATTACCTTCCATGATTTCGACAGTCATAGCTCTAGAGACCACGTCGCGACTAGCGAGATCCTTGGCGACTGGAGCGTATCGCTCCATGAATCGTTCGCCCTTTGCGTTCACGAGAAAACCACCTTCACCGCGACAACCTTCCGTCATTAGGCAGCCGGCGCCGTAGATACCTTGAGATAATGAAGAAATATAAACCAAATATAACGACATCGTTTATAACGTCATGTCGGTTACTACGACCAATAGGGTATTTGACAGTATTAAAAATAAAGTGCCAATTGTTAGCATCTGTATTTAGAATGAATATTGGCAGGGGTTTTTACTATTTTTACAAAGAAAATATTTATAATTTTACTAAAAACCCACGAAAAAGATAATAGTTTTCTTCTCTATTGTCACGTGACCCAAAACGCTAGGGATTGGCGGAGCCTAAAATGACGTCACACGCAAGTGAACTTTCGGTTAAAGTGACATTACATTGTATCATTTGACGTTTTAATAACAGTCGTGTTACGTCACACACTAGTAAGACGCCATATTGTCCAGAGAAACGTTTTCGCGGCAAATTGAAAATGGAGTTTTTGATTTGGTAATTTTTACTGATAACGTAATTCCGGAGTACTAAGGCATTCTTGTCTGCTAGCCTAGCAATTTCCAGTAAAGCAGGAAAAATCAGCGAATTGAAGTTAGTTTAGTCGTAAAAAGAGGTTTTCAGAGAAGAGATTGTTATGTAACACTACTATATTTAAACTATTTTTAAAAGTAATCGTAATTTTTCTGGACCTAGTAAATGTCCGTTATTACGGTATAAAATTTGACTCTCCAGGTAATTCCGTAAATGGGTGCTGGTAATTCCGGCATATGCAGAAAAATGCCGTTTTTCTGCAGGATTACATGAAATATGAAACATAAATTTAATGTGACGCGTTCTAAATAAAACAACTTTATTTTATAAGTGTAGGAAAATAGTTTATTTAAATTTTTAGGTACTTATAGTAACTTTAAACTTTCATGAATCAAATTGAACTTACTTCGACTTACTTCTAGCACGGTTTAGTGAACTATATTATATTCATTTATTTATTATTATTTATTTATATATGAAATAATCCGTTTATAAGTCTAAAATTTAATCATCAGTCTATATTTATATTTCAGGTACTCATAGTAACTTTGTACTTTCATGAGATCAAAATGAACTTACATCGATTTAAATTAGCAGGGTTTAGCGAACTATATTAAGTATATTCATTTATTTATATATATATGAAATAATCCGTTAAAGTCTATAATTTAATCATCACAGTCTAAACATTGAATAGAAAATACGCCTCTTTTATTTACCGCCATAGGAGCCTTAATTTTTTTGAGAACTTCTTTAGCGTCGTATATTAAAATGTCATCTTTTTGAGGCCAACGCCAATTCACTCGCCCACTTGGCTCGAAACCGCTCATGGTCATAGTTTTTATTTTATATTTTGTTTCAGATGCATCGTGTATAATTTCCATTACTACACCCGGAAAATTTTCTCCTTCATAAATAATTATAACATTAATTATTATATACATACATACATAAGTTATTTGCAACGAGTTAGAATCAATCCTTTCATCTGAAACTATGGCTGGTGTTTCAATTTCTCTATTTTTTGTTGTTGTTCTCGAAGGACCAGGTTTATTAATTTGATCTGGAACTTTAGATGACTTCTTTTTGTTTTTTTTTACTATGTTCTTCGCCTTTATTTTTTCTTTGGCTTTATTTTCACGGTCTTGTTTTCTTTTTTCTTTTTGCTTTAGCTTGTCTTCTTTTTCTTCTTTAAGCTTCTTTTCATATGCAATGTATTCATCAGCAGTTCCTATAATGGGAGCCAGTTTTTTTTAATAAGTATTTTACCTTTACTGGTCGACGGAGTTTCTGGCCACAACAAAGCATTTTTGAAGGGTGTGGGAAATGCGGATTTCTTGGAATTTTGAGAATTTTCGCTTTGATCTTGAGTAGGGGAATTTGATTCAGTAACGGAATTCTGAATATTGGTAGAACTATCTTCATATTTTTTATTATTCTGGGACGTCGAAATCGGAGACGATTCCAATGTATCATCAGCAGATCTAGTAAGTATCTTTATAGGTGTTTGGTGAGATGAAGATACTTCACCAGATTTGGATGATTTTTTTTTTTAGTCTGATTGTTTGGGGTTACGCATTTTTCGTGTTTATATATATATATAGACAGCAGCTATATTCATATTCATATCATATATTTGTACTACAGATGCTATTTGAGAAGTTAGTGCTTCTTTGGAAATGATAGGTTTGCTATTTTCTACTTTTCTATCCGTTTCATTAGGTGGTGAGAATCTTTCTTGAGGAACTAGTAGTAGGCGTAGTCACAGAAAAAGTTGAATTGTTGGTTGGTAATGTTCCCGATGGCTTAAATAATTTATCGTTGTCTCTATTTGCGACTTTTTCTTTGGGAGTTATGATTGTAGGAACATCAGCAGGGTCATTTTGTTGTATGACAACTGAGGATTCTTCCAGAATAGCTTCTTGTGTGAGAAGTATAGTTTCTGGGGGCGGTACTATTATTACGGGAACATTACTAACGTTATCCTGCTCGGAAATTTTCCATTTATTACCGATTATATTGCTTGAATCATCTAGCAAATCACCTGCCGCTTTAGAATTTGTTACTAACTCTTGTTGCGTCTCTTTAAAAGAAATGGTCTCAATAATACTTGGATTTTTAGGAGTTGAACAGGGTAAAGCACTGATCAAAGTTATCTCGTTAAGAAAAGCCGATTCAACTATCGTGTCTTCATTGATCCAATTATGGTCAAGATCGGCTAACGTAAAGTCATTTTCCACAAGAGTGGTATTGCCTAGACTCATTGAATCTGGTGTTGGTGTATGACTCGTACAGGTCTGCTTCCAGAAATAGTACAGACTGTCGTCTTTTACATTGCCTGTCCATTCTCCAGAACATTGCCGGAATTCATTTAATTTATGAGCATCTAAATTCATCTCGAACCACTTAATAAAATCTTTAGATTGTAACTGCTTGCTGCTTTCTAAAGAGCTCAAACTTGTAGGTGTACTTGCGCCAGAACTTGACGCAGTTGCCGCAGAAGATTTAGGTATTTTTTTATAATTAACTGCATTTTCGTCGAAGGGATACAGGCCGGACATTCGAAAGCCATTTTGAATAATTTCTGGTCGCAGAGTCGTTTTTATGGCTTTTTCAAGCACGGGACCAAAATCTTCTCGCTTCAAGCGTCTGCCATTATTCTCCATCCTCCAAGTATGTACTGCTTTACTCCAAGCGTTTTTGAGGCTGTGAAATACTGCAACGTCCATAGGTTGTAAAGCATGTGTGGCGCTAGGCAACAGAGCTATCAGTATAATGTTTTTTTTTTTACAAAATTCGCATACTGGGAGCGACAGATGAGAGACGTGTCCATCCAGGAACAAAGCTACAGGTCTTGTAATATTTTCTTTCGTCAAAAATGGCTCAAATTGATTAGCCACGTACTCATAAAATGCCTCTGATGTCATCCATCCCGAGTCAGTACGTCCAATGGCCCAATCCTTAGGATATTTCAACAAATTTATTTTGTGGTATCCTTTTATATGGAAATAATGCTAATACCGGCATTAGTTTCCCGTCAGCTGACGCGCCGAGACAGAGCGTTAGATTTTCTTTATCATCATTACCAGATCGGCAGTGAACATTTTTCACTCCCTTTCTAGCAAGGACTGGTTGACCTTTCGGACACAAAAAAAGCAGACTCATCGCAGTTGAACACGCGTGCGGGGTCTTCCAACACAGCCATGAGATTGTTGTCTTCGAAATATTTTCGGACTCGTTGAAACCAGCCCCTTATTTTTTCTTCAGTAGCGTTTACACGGGCAGTAGTCAATGCTTGACATACTCTCTTTCTTATCATTGGGTTTCTTTTCAGAAAGGCCTCGTACCAATGTCTGCCAGGGACTCCGTCCTTGAATGGATTTTGTCGCTTCAATCCTATCAGTAATTTAGCTACCGAGTGTAGCAGTTGATCTTTCGTAACTGGAAATCCAATTTCGGCCATATGCAGTACCCATTTTACCAACAAACCTTCTTCTGTCGATGACAGGACTGTTGGAGCTCCTGCTGACTCTTGTTTTTTGTATTGTTTATTAATTTTGTCATGCAAGGTCTGGTTGGGTATGTTTTATACCTTAAATGCACGATATATGGTCATGGATCCATTTTTTATATCCTCTAAAGCTTTGGCGAGGTCCTCGTTGGAGTACTTTTTGTTTGACATTTAAAAAAATTATAATGCAGTAGCTCACTCAGGTACTTCTATATCTACCGTAATGAGAGACACAGCCAAAAACAGTGAAGGTAATTGCGGTAGTCAGATTAACATAAATTTCTAACGAGTAACTCTTCTTAACAACATAAAATTACTTGAATTGTATAGGAATGCAATCATACTAGTAATAGGTACCAAAAAATATACTGGAAGATACAATTAAATTAAACAAATTAATGATTTTGTACCGATGTTATTTGTGACGAATCTGTTTAAAGTAAAAAAATGTGTTCTCTTTGCACACGTATTTCATAACATAGAGAAATAAAATCGTAATACGTAATTTGATTCCATGAAACTATGTTATGTATTAGACCTGTAACAGCTTTTTTTGTTTACTTATCTCATCTCGTTCCTGACAAATTACAAAAAACAAAATCACCTTCCTTTCCTCTATTCCGTAATTGTTACGTAATAATGGACACGGTTGGTTTTTGGTGTAGGTAATTCCGGCAATCAGAAAATTTCAATTAACTCGCTAAAAACTAAATGAAGTAACTTGAAACGGTAATCAATCAGTTTGTTTTAAAACCCTTAAAAATAATTACATTACTTAGTTATGAAAATACTTACATATCACTCGCAATATACTTATGAAAATCCGCGCGGTAGCTTACGCGTACGCAACACACACACTACCTTTATGGCGGTTTGGCGCAGACCTCAGACCAAATAAAAAGTATAGACAGAGTCTGCCGAACCAAAAAGTGAAGCCGATAAAACTACGCCTCGCCGTGTACATACACAGTTACACGCACACACATGCAACGAAACTACGCCTTGGATTCTCAGTCGAGCTATCCCGACGCGCGGAGTGTGACGTAATAATAAATAACAATATTTATTAGAGAAAATGCCGAATTGTGTAGTGAAAACGTGTAAAAACCAATCTTCCAAGAATAAAAAACAGGATGGAATCACATTTCATACGTAAGTAAAGTTATAAACTGCTATTTTCAATTAATCAAAATCAAATTTGAGGTTGTCGCTTTATAAACAAAACCTGAACGAAATGTTGCCATGATTATTCGTTACAGTTTTACCCTTTTGTTGGGTAGCGTGAAATATAACGTAACGTTATTTTATTAAATACATTGTGTGGCATACTTTTATATTATTCGGATATTGTAATGCATGGATAAACAATTACACGAAACATCTTTTTTCTTTATGTATTCGTATAAATTTTTTGGGATGTAATACATATTATATATTATACGTTTTTTTTAAGATTTCCTAATCGAGATCAAGATCTAAAAGAGAAGCGGATTGCAGTCATTCGTAAGAGTAGAAATGAACCATTGTGGCAACCAGCTTCCCGCAGCGTGGTTTGTTCGACTCATTTTTAGAGCGACGATTTGTACTACACAACAAAAGGGTTACGTCGTGTAAAACAAAATGCATATCCAAAGGTATTTTTTTTTACTATTATTATGGTTACTTAGATTAATTTATATTTTAAAGATTCCAATAATTTATTTGCTAACTGCTTATTGTTTGTACAAGTCCCACCATCTATCATGTTGTGGTAGAACTACTTGATTCAGTTTCCCCATTTTGCCGTATTATGCTACTAAATTAAAGTGAACTTACTTGAATTAAGTATCATTGTTCATTAAAAGTATTAGTCCAATAGTAAAAATAATGTTAATTTGGTACTTAGCTAATTTTAAACTCAACCTTGACCGCAACTGTGCACACTAGAAAAATGCCTCATCTAATGTGCACACCGTTTTAAGATGCATCTACTTTTTAATGGCCTTTTTGACCCAAAATTCGCGATGTTTGTGGATTTATTTTATTATGTTCTTGTATAGGAACTAGTGATTATATTTTGTGTATTCTATAGAAAATTTCATGTACATTTTAATAAAAGAAACTGTTTATCAACATTTGTATATGCTTTTCGTTTTATCGACATAAAGTTGAGATGACTGATTTGGTAGCGATTTCAAGTGCCTTGTTGCGAGTGCTTGAAACTATAAAATGAACAAACCTATTCCATCCGAGACTTGTAACTAAAGTAAAATAAACAATCCAACATAATTAAACGTCAACACACAAATCAAGGCACTTGGATCTCGCATTTGTTTTTATCAACACTTGAAACACGACCCTTTTTTTCTGTTGCGTGTTATATTTTATAATTGTATTTGGTAAGTTATTATATACATTCATTTATATATAGTACATTCTATATGTACAAAAACCTGGATTATTAATTTACAAATTTTGAAAATATACCTCATTTTACCTATTTAAACGACTTTTTTTATCTTTCCTGAGTTTACCATAATGTAATTAAAATAAATTATAGACATGATGCATTGTGTACACACTGTTTTATTGAAAATTTTATGGAGAATCCAAATATACGTTTGTGAAGGGTATTTTTACAAAATAACAGAGAAATCGGCAGAACAATGCAATCGTTCCCACCCACGGGCGGGCGGTCCATAAAGAAGTCCGGCACTTGTAGGTGAGAACGGCGTATGACCTTTGGCTCACGAGAGGTTTAGAGAATAAGCTTACGATATTTTTTCTAATATTTTATAACGTTATTAATAACGTTATGGAATAACGTTATTACATTTTTCTAATATTGGGGTGTTTTATATGACTATGGTAACACTGGCTAATGCACTACATACATAAAAAACCGGCTTCACTTTTTGGTTCGGCAGACTCCGTCTTTACTTTTTATTTGGTCTGAGGCGCAGACTGACCGAGGGAGACGTGACAACTGAGCCGACGATGGTTACAGTTCTTTTTAACGTGTAATTGACGCTCTATTGTACATACTTAATAGATAATTTTAGAACTTTTAGATACAATTAGAAGTTTTTTTATTTTTAGGCCTAAACCGAAAACTTACGGAATTTCGTACACTTACGTAATATGGTACATCTACCTTACACAACAGAATAATGAATATCTATAATTTACGGACTCCATAAACATTAGTCAATAACGTGAGATCGTTTTCTAAAACTTGTCAAATACCCTATTGGCAAGGTCCCCGGCTGAAATCCTATATAAACCCTTAAGTAAACAAACTGTCTATAACACCGGTTATAGGCGAAAAACCGCTTAAAACGACTTAAGGCCAATGAAAATTAATAAAGTTCATATCGATATTCATCGGCTATAAAGACCAACCGTTTTACTTGTTCCAGCAAAACATAATATACTGTAAGTACTTATTTTTTTATAGTAATCTTTTTTACTTCTCTTTTCGATATTTTATTTCTAAAAAAGCTTATATTTATTATCTATGACCACACTACATACATATGACAATAATACGAGTACTTGTGTATATTGCCAAAAAAAACTGCCTATAACAACTATCGGACATTACGTCCGAAGTTATATGGTCTATTCAATGTCGTTATATCCGGTTTCTACTATACTTACATATTAATTTACTACTATCCTCCTAATATTATATATGTGCAAGTTTGTATGTCAATTAATCACGTAAAAACCGCTGAACGGATTTGGATGATATTTTACACACAGACATCTTATAACCTGGAAAGAGGCATATGACACCTTTTATCACGGATATTTTTAAGGTTCCTGGGGGATTTTTAGAAAACTAAAGTTCACGCGGTCGATTTCGCGGGCGGCCGCTAGTCTTAAATATAATAATACACTTTTTAAATGATAGTTTTGATAAACGAGGAAGCTTAGACTATAGTCACACTGTGTTTGGTACTACTTAAATGCCATTTGTAATTCAATGAAGAGAGACTACACACGGAGTACTAAGCAAGTTTATTCTTCGTTTATTGATAAGGTGGTACGAGTTTAAATAGAGTTAAAAACGAATCAATATTTTGATACAATGCAAATAGCAATAACCAATCATTGTTAAGGTAATGTATAACTTCCTATATGACTAGCTGACCCAGCGAACTTCGTACCGCCATAAAAAAATTTAATTAAAAAACATTGTCCAGCGGACAAAATTGTGAATCTAAACCATTCTCAGATCCCCTTGAACACACACAAAAAATTTCATTAAAATCGGTCCAGTCGTTTAAGAGAAGTTCAGTGACATACACACTCACAGAAGAATTATATATATAAAGATATTTCCTAAAAATATACTGAACTCATTTTGATGTATTAAATTACCAGACCAGAGATTACTTGAAGGATTGAAGTAACCGAACTCTATATCTATTCTGCCTTAGAAGTAATTATACAAACTCCTGTATGTAGGAGTTTCTGCTAAAAAAATACTTACTTCGCCAATTTCTATTAGTAACTGAAATTATCCTGCCTTCCTAGCATGAGCATTCCGTTATGATATGATAAAGCTTTATATGCCATTGTAAATAAACAGTTCAGTCCTCTTCGTAGCATGAGTACCACAATTTAAACTATATCACGTTTTGTTATCGTGTCTAACTGTCAAAAAAAACGAGCTATATATAAGGAGCTGGCGAACAAAACGGTATAATTACGCATCTGGTTAAACTTCTTTTTTATTCAGTCCGGAGGTTTTGGCCCCGTTGAATTTGAATCTCAAATAATTTTCAATCAAAACCGCCTAAAATAGTGTTAAAATTACTAAATTTAAAACCATGCCAAAAGCTCACTGGAGGTCTGCGATTCAGTTTTATACAGCTCCTGTAAAATTTATTTTTATGTAATTATACAGTTTTGTTCGCCAGCTCCTCATATCATATCTCGGTGCTCATGCCAGGGGGGGCATATCGATGCATTTATTTTTGTTTTAACATATCGCCTTTTCATGACAATCCTAGGACGGCTGGTATGCAAGTCAGTGAGAACAAAATAGGCCGATGTTTCTCACCAGTGGGGTGGAACTGTACGAACTCCATGTCTTCGTTCTGTAGACCCGCGCGGGCGGCCATGGCAGTGCCGTCGCCCGTGCAAGTGTGTGCAGACGTGCAACTGAAGTACGACCGACCGGTGCCGCCCGTCGCCAATATCGTGTTCTTAGCTTGGAACCTGGCGTTATAAATAAATAAATATCTACAACACTCACACCAATTAGCCTAGCCCCAAAGTAGGTGCTGTAAGGCTTGTGTTATGCGATACTAGGGTAACGGATAGAATACATATATATAAGTATATTTATATAGAAATAAATAATAAACATCCATGACTGGAGTACAAATGCTCATATTCATCACACAAACATCTATCCCCACCACTCCGGGATTCGAACCCGGGACCTCTCAAGTCGGCGACACCATGACCATGAAACCCGGTGTACAAACCACTCGACCATGGAGGTCGTCAAATGTATAAATGTTACATTGAGGGAAAACCTGCTAGTATGTGATAAATAAATAATTGTGTAAATGGAAAATTTCACATACACAAAATATTCTGTTAATATATTATGTTTTCTGCAGTAACGCAGAGGAAGGATATTGTCGATTGAGGCGAATCTATCTAAAAAATCCAATGTACTAAAATATCAAATAAAAAAAAACCTCTTTATTGTGAAATGTAGGTTAAGAGTGGACGCGAGAAACATTTGAGAAAAAGGTATTTCAAAAAGCTATTGCTGTCGCGCATTGGCAAATACCGTGAGATAGGGACAACAGTAGCTAAAGCTAAAATTTGCGTATTACAATTGCCCTATTCGAGGTTTAGCTCTCGACGATTTTCTCCTCAGAAAATAGATATGTATATTTAATAGAAATTTTACGCCTAGAATAATGAGTAGTTATACTAGATCTCTATGATTTTTTTGTTTGTAAATGCTTATTGAATCTCCACACTAGACGTCTTTAGTGTAATTTAATTGTAATGTATTTAAGTAATTTTTTGGCATTTGAGAGGGCTACTACTAGTTTCTTTGAAACACAAGTTATCGAAAAAAGGAAGACATAGGAGCATAGAATGTGTAAAATTATATTTTATGTATGAAAATAATTTCTTTAGTGATAAAATCAAGGAGGAATCACTTGAGAACGTTTGTATGAAAAAAAACATTAACCACCCACTCTCTTAATAAATAGAACATCAATTGGCGTTAGAAAAACAATATATTAAGTATCAAGAAAAAATATAGAGACCTGTGCAATGTCCCATCTTCTAGATTGATTGCGATGCATCCTTTGCAGACACCATCCTCCATCAATAAATCCAATGCAAAGTATTCTATGAAATATTCACAGTCGTATCTCAGTGATTGTCCATACAGTGTGTGCAGAAGAGAGTGACCAGTTCTATTGAAAGTATTAAAATAAAAATTGTGATTTAATTGTCATCCAATATGTATGAAAATATTCTTATAAAATAAGCAAAAAATAGTATATACCTGTCAGCCACTGCACAGCATCTATGGGCCTGTCCACCTTTTCCAAACTGTAAGGACTGCCCACCGAAGGCTCTTTGGTATATTTTCCCTTCTGGAGTACGTGAGAATGGTACACCATAGTTGTCCAGCTCAATAACAGCATGAGGTGCCTCTCTTGTCATATAATGGATGGCATCCTATTAAAGAAATAGCGAAAACAGTGTCATAGGTAAAATTATCTTCGGAATGTACAGACTGAATAAAACTATCAAATAAGAAAAACTAAGAATCAACAAAGCAAACACTAAAACTATTAGAAGTTACAATAAACAATGCAACTCTACATATAACTCTAACAGTAATTGTTGGCTATAATAGCCATCAATTATGTTCTGAATGATGGATTTATGGATTCAGTAAATTTTATGTGCCTGCTATTCATATTAAATTATTGTCACCTGACTCACCTTTACCTCAACAGTTCACATCATTATTACCATTCAAAAAGACATTAAAATGAAATACAGTATCAGTAGTAATGGAATAGATCATGCATTCCTCTAAGGGCATATTTTCCATTCTCTTATAAAATTCACCCTTGAATAAATTAAAAGCGTCTCATTTTTGTAATTCTTAAATAAAAAACAATTTATTTGTATGCATATTGTTAGTGGTCCTGGGTTTTAAAATATGCCACTGACCATATTATAGCTTTAGGGCAAAATGTCTCTTTTCAGGTATATATTTCTGGTCTATAGATAGTAATGTTAAAAAAACTTACCTGATCACCTAGCCAATCAGATCCCTTTACGGTGTCATACATATGCCAAAGCCAGTTGTCTTGTTCCATGTTGCCTAAAAACAAATATTAACTTAGAAACAATTTTAACCAACTTGGAATGTTCATCCCACTATACAATTATTTATTAACTAATTTAGTAATCACATAATAAAACAAATAAGAAAAACATAATACAATGCAACCTCAATCTAAAAATTTGGAATGGAACAAGTAAATATTCATTATATTAAGTAATTCATTTAACTGAGGTTTCATTCATTCATTCATTTATTCATTTATTTATTGCACGAAACAGAGTTACAGTAAGCAAAATGGTAAATTTTTTTTTTTTTTTTACAAAAATTAAGTAAATGACACATAGAAAAACAATTGATAAAAAAAATACTGAACTCCACTAGCATGTACAAACAGCATGTTTATACAAGTACACAGCAACCATACATTAAAAATTCAAAATTTTAATAAGTACATTAACATAGAATTCATTAATAACAATTTTAATGAGATTAAGACATGCACAATTCATTAATCAAATTAGAAATATAAAATTAAATTAATTATAAATAAAAGCATTATTAAATTAAATTAAATAAAAAACACGTGAATTTCATAGATATTGTTAAACAATTGTAATAATGATTATATCAATGGTATTAATCAATTAATCATGTTTGTTTGTTTGTTATATTAAGGTTAGGTTGGTCTAAAATTTGTTATAAGAAGGTATAAAAATAGTTTCCTGTTGTGACATGAATCACATACTATGGGATTAAGGGCCATATATTGATGGAAACGTTATATACAGGTTTTTGGTTGACAAAATTCGATAATTAGAGGTATTTACACTTTTTTTGATAGTTGAAAATTTGTTATAAAGTCGTTGTTCACATAAATTCGCAATGTAAAGGTATATTTAACATTGACTTCAGTACAATAATATTTCGTAACAAGTAAGAAAATAATATTTGGTACCTAGAGCTGCATTAATGCCCCCTTGGGCAGCAACAGTGTGAGATCTAGTAGGGAACAGTTTAGTTACAACAGCAGTCTTGAATCCTTCTTGTACAAGACCAAATGCTGCACGAAGTCCTGCTCCTCCAGCACCAATGACCAATGCATCGTGTTTATGATCTATTACAGTGTATGCCTTAGTACTGTTAGTGTTTGATGATGCCTTTCTCTGGGTAACCGCAGGGGTAAAAGCTCGCAGGTTTCGATAGACATGTGTTGCCTGTAAAAGATACTGGTTACAACAAAGAGTCAAACACAATTGTCAGTTTTTTTTTTCAATCATCAGGGAATCTAATCTCAAATTTTATTAAAGAAGCAGATGTTTTTACTAAATAAAAACTTGTAAATTATATTCTCACTATAGAAAAGTTTTTGAAACGTTCATGTATTTATCAGTTATCTAAATATAATTGGCACAATATTGTTTTTATTGAACTCTGTTAAGTCAGTATATATTAATAAATGTATCATTTTCAGTATTTAGTTGTATAATAAATGAATAAAATGAAATTCTTTTTAAAAGTCACAGATCAAAACATATTACATAACTAATTTTACACAAATTTGGTGTTAGAATTTTTAGCTTACCAGTGATGCAGGACTACGAGACATTGCTGCCTTCATTATCGCACTCATGATGGAACTCTCTATTCGCACCTGGAGCACAATATTTTATTAATTTAGTAAAATTCGCATCCAATCCAACACAGGCAGCCTACCGTTTCACAAATCGTGGTTGTCAACTGTCGATGTCAGCACATGTTTTTGTACTGTCAGTTTGACGTAGGGTTTTTGTTATTAAATTCTTATTAGGAGAAAGCATAGAAACGTAGTCCGTACAGCTTTGAAATAAAAGTTGTTTTTTTTTAAAAAGGCCTCCCACATAGGGGTTGTGCTGTCGTGGTCGCAATCTGCGGTGTGGTCTGCGGGCTACCAGATGCCACACACGATTTAGTTTAGCATCAAGTTTATAATTTTGCAGCTCGCTCGAAGCGGCGTCCACCCACCAATATACAGTTCGTCCATAAAGACCACTCTCGATCACATTTACTGTCAAGTTTGCATGGTGCAGACGGTGCCTGCTAGTGCAAATCACCTGTGAGTGACGGACGACGAAGCATTAGCAATCCTAAACTATGTCATTGCTTGCAATTAAGTAAACAGAAAGAAAAAAACTGGGTGATGCAAAAACTGGCTGTTGAAACGAAAAATATCCTGAAAGCATATACCAATGAAGATGCAATACCGTTCACTGGTCGAACAAAATTTTTCGTCTTTTTAAGTTGAGGATGAGGTACACACCTATAGCAAACAAACGATAATATGCCATACTCACACAAACACGAACGTGTTGTTGCTATAAACGCACACTTCAAAAATCACGTCACACAAATAAAAAAACCGCACACACGCTAACAATTTGTATGTAGATGTTTTGCAAATTATATTGCTGCGCAAAAAAATATATGACTGCGTTTGCTTCTTTTTATCGGATACTCTGCCTAAATTTAATTTCTTTTACACAATTAATAAAGGTAAAAGTAGTATTTTGTAAAAAAAAAACTGAGGGTATTTGACAGTATTAAAAATAAAGTGCCAATTGTTAGCATCTGTGTTTAGAATAAATATTGGCAGGGGTTTTTACTATTTTTACAAAAAAATATTCACAATTTTACTAAAAACCCATGAAAAAGATAATAGTTTTCTTATCTATTGTCACGTGACCCAAAACGTTTCGGATTGGCGGAGCCTAAAATGACGTCTCACGCAAGTAAACTTCCGGTTACAGTGACATTACATTGTATCGTTTGACGTTTTAATAACAGTCGTGTGACGTCACACACTAGTAAGACACCATATTATCCAGAGAAACGTTTTCGCGGCAAATTGAAAATGGAGTTTTTGATTTGGTTAATTTTACTGAAATACACAACAGAATGATGAATATCCACTTCGGACGGACTCCATAAACATTAGTTAATAACGTGAGATCGTTTTCTAAAACTTGTCAAATACCCTATTGACCCAATGTTATCTTCAAGCTTATCTATTCGTTGTTTAATATAAACGGGATAGCAAATTCATAGACCTTAGTAAATTGAGGTTATTTGTTTTCCTCGATGATTTAAGAAGATAATAATTTTATCATATGTGATAAATTAGAAAATACTCAGTGATTCAAGCTTTCGGCGAAGATCAATCCCATTCTTTCAACGAGTTTCTTAAAGTTTTTTTTTTTCATAAAAAAAAACTTTAAATTGAGTACGTACACTCGAAGCTCGATAGCGCCACCTGCGCATTTAATTACGTAAATGGACGGAATGAAGATCGCTTACGTAGCAACCACGGCTTATGACGATGCACCGACACCAAGGCCATGCTACCACGAGTTGCCGACGCTGCATTCTTATGCTGTTCAATCAATTAATATTTCGAAGGCATTCTGGTTCCGACCTCGAACCGATCATTAGGTTATTTAGACGTAATTTTGACATGTAATTTTTTCCTTTCTATTAAACTCATATAAAAATAATTGGTTTTTGTTCGATCCTCCGGCTGTAACAAACGTAATTGGCGCAGTCGGTAGGATCCTCGCGGCCGATTCGCGAATAATTAGGGATCTGTATAGCAATTCCGCGATCGCGAGTCGCCCGGGCGGCTTCCTAGCCCCGTTGGCCGAGGATCCTGAATCTACGGACCTGCTGCAGACCAGAGGAGAATCCAAATATCGATTCCAGAGGGAAAACCAGTTATGCTGTACATGTCAGTACACTTGAATTTTTCTCGTGTTGCTTTTCCTTATTCCATTATTCCTAGTTTTCAAAAGACGTAAAAATTTTTCATCCTAAGAGTTTAAGAGTTCGGCAACCTGTATCGCAACAGGCTCGCCAACACGCTGTAGATTTATATAGGGATATAGATACAGATTTATTAGCTGGTTTAAATTTGATAATGATGTCATCAGGCAACCCCAATGAAAGTGTAGCTACTGTTAGAATGGTTACGGATACAATTTTCAAGGCCCTTCGCCTTGTACCCGATTTTGACGGGAACCCGAATATATTAACCAGATTTATTAATATTTGTGACCGAATAGTGACTGAATATGTTAAGAAAGGCCCAGAGTACAGTTTTACTAACGATTGCTTACTGAACGGAATACTTAACAAAATTTCTGGTAACGCTGCTTCCACTCTCAACTCAAACGGAATTCCAGACAATTGGTTAGGCATTAGAACAGCTTTGATTAATAACTTTTCTGACCAAAGGGATGAAACCGCCCTTTATAGCGATTTATCCCTGGCAACTCAAGGGAACAAGTCACCCCAAGAGTTTTACGAACATTGCCAAACCCTATTCAGCACTATTATGACTTACATTAGCTTACACGAGATAATAAGTACAACGATTGAAGCAAAACGCAATCTCTATAGGAAAGTAGCTATGCAAGCCTTTGTTAGGGGGCTAAACGAACCCTTAGGGTCGCGCATTCGTTGCATGCGCCCTCCCACTATCGAGAAAGCTCTTGAATATGTACAGGAGGAACTAAAAGTTATTTATTTGCAGCAACGAGGAGATGCACCCAAAGGTCACCATGTACCAAGGGTGCCTCCCCCGTTACTATCACTGCCACCACCTCAGCCGCGACCCCATTTTATGCAACCACCCATGTGGCCAGCACCGGCAGGTCAACGTGGATACCATCCACCACCTCAGGCTTTTAAATTTAATGTTCCGCCCGCTCAATACCCACAACGTATGGGCCCAAGTCGAACTCAGCAAATGTTTCGAGCTGCACCCCCTAACTACAACCCCAATAGTAACGTTTTTCGCATACCTAATAGAGCTAATCCACCACAGAACGTAGCCCCAAAACCTATGAGCGGAGTCCAAACTTTTACACCTAGACAGTTACCCCACACTTTGATGACTGGACATGACTGGCGTAGGTCAGGGAACCCTCCTCCCTCTAATTACTTTAAAACTCGTGAGATGAATTTTAATGAGTTTTATAATTATGACGTACCCTACTACCCAACTGAATATTACGATGACACTGACTACTATGGCTACAATGGATCAAATGACTACGACTATTACTGTAGCAGTTCTTACGATAACCCCGATCAAAGTGATACCCCTAATGCTATCCCAGACAATACTGACTTATGTTACATTAACGAACCACAGCCTGGACCCAGTACCTCTAACCAGGATTTTCACAGGAATCCATTATCAAAGAAACCAAAATAGAAATAAATCTTCAAACCCAGAGACAGCTGCCCTACGTACAAATCCTTGATCCCCCATTGAAATTGCTTATAGACACTTGTGCAAACGATAATTATTTCAGTAACTATACTCTTAACTATGACCCGTTTGAAGTGACAAATGTACACGCTACTAGCCGTAACGACTACTCCATAACATTACCATGCTTTAACGGATTTAACGACAAAGACTTTATAAAACTTTTCATTTACCAATTCCATGACTATTTTGACGGACTAATAGGATTAGATCTCCTAACTAAATGGGAATCCAAGATAGACCTGAAAGAAAAGACACTTGTTACTCGATCATCATCCAACTCAATTAAAATGTACAATTCTTACAATGTTAATCTTTATGAAGATATCATTCCCGCGCAGTCTTCGAAGTTGATTAGAGTTTCTATTGATACCCAGGATGGCGAAGTTTATATTAAGGAACAGATAATATGTAATTGTATCATTCACGATTGCCTTACTACAGTAGTTAATAACCGTGCTTACTTAGAGATTGAAAACCCTACAGTAAACGATATAATTTTTTCATTAGATCGGCCAGCTCACGCAGAGTTATATAATACTAATTTTGAACAAACTAAACGACCTCAATCTCGAACTGAAGATGTAATCTCGCGACTTCGAACTGAACATTTAAATGCCGAGGAAAAAGCTAACCTCGTAGCTCTTTGCTCTCGTTATTCTGACGTGTTTACGTAGAAGGCGAAGCACTAACCTTTACCAATAAAATCAAACATCAAATAAGAACAACTGACGAAATCCCAGTCCACACAAAAACTTATCGGTACCCATTTATCCACCGACAAGAAGTTCGCGATTAAATAGATAAAATGCTAGAGCAAGGTATAATTAGACCATCTGACTCAGCATGGAGCTCACCAATATGGGTAGTCCCAAAAAAATTAGATGCTTCGGGTAAGCAAAAGTGGAGACTTGTAGTCGACTTCCGAAAAGTCAATGAAAAAACTATAGACGATAAGTACCCAATACCAAACATTAATGACGTACTTGACAAATTAGGGAAGTGTCAGTATTTTAATACCCTAGATTTGGCAAGTGGCTTCTGTCAGGTAGAAATGCACCCCCAGGACATCCCGAAAACCGGATTTAACGTGGAACATGAACACTACGAATTTCTTCGTATGCCCATGGGCCTTAAGAATTCACCCTCGACCTTCCAACGCCTAATGGATAACGTGTTGAGAGGGCTTCAAAATGAGATATGCCTAGTGTATCTCGATGACATCGTGGTCTTCAGCACCTCGCTCCAGGAGCACATCCTCAACCTGGAAAAAGTCTTCCAGCGACTTAGGGAATCGAACTTTAAAATCCAAATGGATAAGTCCGAATTCCTTAAGCTCGAAACTGCTTACCTTGGCCACATCATTGGCAAAGATGGTATTAAACCAAATATGATCTTATCGGTCACAGCTATCAAAGGCTACCCCATTCCAAAAACACCAAAGGAAATAAAGCAATTTTTAGGACTTCTCGGTTATTACCGAAAATTTATCCCAGATTTCGCCAAAATAACTAAGCCCCTTACACAATGTCTTAAAAAGGGTAAGAAAATAACATTTGATCCAGACTACGTAGAAAGCTTCGAAAAATGCAAGACTCTCCTAACAAACGACCCTATATTACAATATCCTGATTTTAATAAAGATTTTCTATTTTTTTTTATAGATAGGTCCGACAAATGACTCCACCCCACCTGATGTTAAGTGAAGGTGAAGTCCAGACGTGAAGATAGCTGATACAGCAGTTCTACCTGCCACACCAGCCATCCTCACCCTGCCGGCCTGCATGTTGCTTCTTCACGCCTCTTTTAAAGGATCCCAGGTTGTAAGAGGGAGGGAACACGTGAGCGGGCAGAGCATTCCATTTACGGATAGTGCGACAAAGAAATGAGTCACCAAATTTTTTTGTACGCGTTGGAATTGTGGCCACAGTAAAACGGTGACAACGTAGGCCAGCGCGCGTGGTCCTCTGAAGGAAAGGGGAAGGTGGGATAAGAGAGAATAACTCCTCAGAACACTCGCCGTGGTACAAACGATAGAACGCGCTTAGTGACGCCACGTCACGGCGTAATTGAAGAGGCTCAAGGTGTTTAGTCACCTCCTCATCGCCTATGATGCGGATCGCGCGCCGCTGTAACCTATCCAAAGCATCGAGCAAGTACTTGGCGGAGCCATCCCAGAGGTGCGAGCAATATTCCACGCAGGACCGCACTTGCGTTTTGTACAACAAGCACAGTTGATCGGGCGTGAAAAAACGCCCCACCTTGTTCAGGACTCCGAGTTTGCGTGAAGCTGTTTTGATCGCGGTTTCGATGTAGTCCTTTGGATTCAGGTCTGAGCGAACTTCCATACCGAGCATGGAAATATTGCTCTGCAGCGGTAGTGTTGTGCCCTGAAGAGATGGAAGGGGAAGGAATGGCGATGTTTTTGCCGTGAAAGCGCAAGCCTGATTTTTCTTGGCATTGAACTCAACTAAGTTCCTGGTACCCCATTCGGAAATGTGGTCCAAAGCCTGATTGAGTTCAATGACAAGATTTTCCCGTTTCTCCTTGGTTACTGCCTGCCCAGCCGCTGCTTGTCCGAGATACCCCGCATGCACTGTACTATCGTCTGCATAGCAATGAATATTCCCAAGAGGTATCAAGTCATTGATATGCAGCAGAAAGAGAGTGGGGGACAGGACGGAGCCCTGGGGAACGCCGGCATTCACTGACATGAACCGCGAACTGCTACCATCCGTAAGGAAACGAATTCTACGCTCATGCAGGAAGTCAGCCACCCAAGAACAGAACTGGGCTGGCAGAGCGTATGCCGGAAGCTTGGAGAGAAGGCTTTTGTGCCAGACCCTGTCGAACGCCTTGGCAATGTCAAGACTGATAGCCAACGACTCGCCACGCTTGTCGATAGCCTCACCCCAGATATGAGTTAAGTACGCTAGAAGATCACCCGTCGATCGTTTCGGTCTAAATCCATATTGACGATCATTAATCAGGGAGTGATCCTCTAGGTAGCGGGTCAGATGGTTATTAAGGACCCTTTCTAGAACTTTACATAAAACTGAGGTGACTGCTATTGGCCGGTAGTTTGCCGGGTCTGAGCGATCCCCTTTTTTGGGCACCGGTTGCACGTTAGCATCTCTCCAAGTCTCCGGCACACGCCCCAAAGAATACGAGCATTGGTACAAGCGCGTGAGCCCGGGAGACAACTCCGCTGCACATTTTTTAAGCACAACTGCTGGGATGCCATCAGGTCCACTAGCTTTCCGGACGTCGAGTGATTGCAATTCGGCACGAACTTCACGCTGCCTGATTTTAATATCAGGCATCGTTGTGCCACAGTGAGGTAATGATGGTGGCAGTGCATTGCAATCATCGATTCGGGAGTTAGCCGCAAAGAGTTTTGCCAGTAAATCGGCTTTCTCCTGCGGCCTATGAGCTAGTGTTCCGTCTGGGCATCTCAGAGGTGGCAGCGAGGGCTGGCAGAAGTTATTTTGCACGGCCTTGGCCAAACGCCAGTAGCTACGGGAGCCCGCAGGATGCGTAATAAGTTCCTGGCCAACATGTGCAACACGCTGGGCATCCGCTCTGATGTAAGCCTTTTTACAGACCTTGGAAGCAGAATTGTAGGCTGCTTTAAGTGAATCGACCCCGGGATCCTTGAGAGCGCGGCCTCTGATCCAATCACGATATGCCGCTTGCTTACGCGAAGCAGCTTAAGCACAGTCGTGATTGAACCAGAGGTTACGTGTGCCCTTACTGATGAGATCAGAATGAGGAATATAGTATTCCATACCCATTATAATCTCCTCAGTAATGGCAACGACACTGCCCGATAGGTCCCTGTCACTGAAGCAGCGCTGCTTCCAAGGGACGGACGCAAAGTAATCACGCATACCGTCCCAATCTGCCGACCCATAATGCCAGATACGGCGCTTAACCACTGCTAGACGCGGAGGCTTGGCCTGTGGTGCTTTGGCAGATATCAGGCAGTGGTCGGACGAGCCCAGGGGGGCTCTTACCACAACCTGATAGCCCTGTGGATGGGTCGTGAGCAGAAGGTCCAGTAAAGAAGGCGCTTGACTTGGAATATCTGGGATCCTGGTGGGCTGATCAACCAGTTGCTTCAAGTCATGCGTGAGAGCGAATGTGTGATCAGAGATCCCTGCATGGTCAGTTTTGGAAGAACTTAACCACAAATTCTGGTGAGCATTAAAGTCCCCCAAAAACACCAATTCTGCGTTGGGAAATTGTTCCTGCGCGTCATCTGCTGCCCGACTAAGGTGCTCAAAAAGTCTAGTTGTCTCAACATCGCCGGTGTGGGATCTGTAGAGGCACACGTAGACTCTGGCCAGGGGGCCAGAGTCGACGTGTACCCCCAGCATGGAGAAGGAGGGATCTTCCAAGCAGCGGAGACGGCGACAACAAACATCCGCCCGAACATACAGGCATACACCGGTTTTCGCTTTGAAGGACTCTTCAAGCACGTAGCCGGGATAATTAAGGTAGCCTGTGTCAGCAGGCGGAAGTATTTGTGTCTCCGTCAGGAAAACCACAATGCTGGCCGTGCTGTCTCGAGATGGTGGTGGACAGCGTTGAGGTTAGAGTGGAGCCCGCGTATATTGCAGAACTCGACCTCAAACAGCGTTGAAGGCGTGGGGGTGTGCACCGCTGTACGTCCAAACTTTGTAATTGAGGCTGCCATGGTGGAAGTGAAAAAAAAAAGAGACGCGAAAACGAGCAGACGCCGTCGCGAAGAGTCCGGGCAAATAAGGGAGGTCTGTTTTCCCGATTGACTGCCTGCAGAGGAGATGCGCCGACCCGCCGGACGGAAGGGCCTCTGCACCCCCCCGGGAGTGGCCGCCGGGACCCCACGCCCCGGTCACCAATCACGACGGTCCACCCCGAGATTATGCGTGACATGATGGGGCAGCCTCGCGAACTGGTTAGGAACGCTTGGGCCCCTGTACTGTGCCACGGGCGGCCATAGAATTTCTTCTAACAACTGATGCTTCTAATTTCGCTATTGGAGCAATACTATCCCAAGGACCCATAGGAGCTGACAAACCTGTTTGCTATGCCTCACGCACTTTGAACGAAAGTGAACAAAATTATAGCAACTTTCGCCCGTATTTATTTGGAAGGAAGTTTAAGATACTGACTGACCACAAACCCCTGCAGTGGATGATGAATTTGAAAGAACCAAATTCTCGTCTCACCAGGTGGCGACTGAAACTTAGTGAATACGACTTTACTGTGATCTACAAAAAAGACAAGGCCAACACTAACGCTGATGCCCTTTCACGTATCGAGATTCACAACGAGGAGATAGACTCAATAATAGACAATCTTAAAGAACTTAGTTCGCTGATAGGAAATCCATCTGAAAGCTTACCTCCGAACCGCGAACATAGATCATCCACTGAAACTGCTCATACCAGTAACGAACATCCCATCTTAGAGATACCTATTGTAAACTTAATACTTTATAAATTTAATAGGCAAATATCCCTAACAGTTGTAGAAGATGTAAAACGCAGACCCGTAGTAACAAAACTTTTCGATACACACACGCGAATTTCCATACAACTCTCCGAAACTAACCTAGAAGAAGACGTTGTTAAAGCTATCAAAGATTACGTCAACCCAAAAGTCAAAACAGCTATCATGATACACCCACCTCTAGCTATGTATTCAATTATCCCAATACTCCAAGATAAATTTCGAAGTTCAGCTATGAATCTTGTTCTTGCCAAAACAGAGTTAGAAAATGTCAAGGAATATTTGCGTCAGCAAGATATCATCCGCCTGTATCACGAAGGCAAAACCAACCATCGTGGAATAACCGAAAGTTATTTAGCTCTGTCCCGGAAATATTATTGGCCTAAGATGAAGGACCACATAACTAAATTCATTAACGAATGCACAATATGTGGTCAAGGTAAATATGACCGTAATCCCATTAGACCTCAGTTGAATATAGTACCTCCTGCGACTAAGCCCTTCGAAATTATACACATGGATCTGTTCACAGCACACAATGAAAAATACATAACGTTTATTGACGTATTTATTAAATATGGTCAAGCTTATCATTTACGAGATGGAACAGCAGTTAGCATATTACAGGCTTTGTTAACATACTGTACCCACCATGGAGTACCATTGACTATTGTGACTGACAACGGAACCGAGTTTACCAACCAACTGTTTTCTGAATTTGTTAGATTATATCAAATAAACCACCATAGAATACTCGCACATTCCCCTAATGACAATGGCAATGTAGAACGTTTTCATTCTACACTCCTTGAGCATCTTCGCATCCTGAAATTACAGCAAAAAGATGAACCCATCATAAACCTTATGCCTTATGCTATAATAGCTTAAAATAGTTCCATACATAGTTTCACTAAATGTCGACCCTTCGATCTACTTACTGGACATTTTAACCCCAGAGACCCTATTTCAATCGATTTAACACAACATCTATTACAACAGTACGTACAAAATCACAGAGAACAGATAAAAAAGGTTTATGAAATTATTAATGAGACAGCTCTTGCCGATCGTACAGCTCTTATAAATAATCGCAATAAGAACAGGGAACCTGAAATAGAATACTTACCTTCACAACAAATTTTCATTAAGAACCCTTCTGCCGACCGACAAAAAACAGCTCCACGTTTTACCCATGATACAGTACTTGCAGACTTACCCATTCACATATATACATCAAAGAAACGCGGCCTTATAGCAAAATCACGATTGAAACGAATTCCTCATTCAGCCAAATTGTTGCAGACTAATCCTGATACTGACCAGCCAAACGACGAGAGCTCAAGAGATCAGACTTGAAAGCCTAGCTGAGGGACCGGGACTACTACCTTATAAACTTGGAACAGCGAGACTTACTGAACAATATCATACTTTCCTACAATACATACGACTAGACGAACTTGAAAATAATATCAACCTAATACAGACTCAACTACAGGCTTACCGTTCTCGACTTCCTAATTACACCTTCTTGTTGTACGAACTTCAAATAGATTATCTTTCTAGTAAAATAAATAACGCACTAACCCAACTACAATCGTTAGAACCTGAAAATCGTGTTAAAAGAGGACTTATAGACGGATTAGGATCAGTAGTGAAAAGCATTACAGGAAATTTAGATCATTCAGACGCTATTCGATATAACACACTTATTAAAGAACTGCAGAATAACCAAAACAAAATTGTATCCGAATCCAATAGTCGAACGAGTCTTAATAAAGAATGGATGTTTAAATATCACGCAATCCTTAACAAAATTGTCGATAATCAAAGTAAGATAAATTCTACTTTAGAGTTATTACTAGAAAAGGATGCCTATAAACAAAGTAACTTAATAAAATACGCTCAATTTGCTCAATTATTAGATATAATTAGTGAAAACGTAGAAGATATTATAGTCGAATTAATGAGAGTAGAAAATATGTTAGCTTTTATCCGAGTTGGGACCACACATCATTCCATGATTACTGTAAACGTACTAAAAACTATGTTAAATAAACTTGAGAAACTATACAATAAGGAGCAGATTTTAAATGTAGCAAATAGAGATTATTACGACGTTATTAAATCAGGTTATTATTATCTAGGGAAACAAGTAGTTGTAATTTTCAAATTCCCCATAGTTTCTAAAGAAGAATTTAGTTTTTATAGACTATCCCTAGTCCCAAACAAGGACCAACAAATCCTCATACCACCCTTTCCTTTCATGGCAACTAATGAGAAATCATTCGTGTACATGGAGGCTGAATGCCCGAAGTTGAGTTCCTGGTACCTCTGCGAACGAAAGATAAGTACTCAGCTCCGTGCGCAACCGGACTGCATATAGAAGCTCATCACAACGCAGACGCTTAGTCAATCCTGCCAGTTCACTTCTGTCTCCTTAGCCAAGGAAGCCCTAGAGAAGCTCGACGATCAACACTACGTGATATCGTTCCCACATTCAACAAGGGTGGGTACAATCGACCTGCAGTAGCCAAGACACCACATCCCTACAAGGTAGTTACCTAATCAAGATCCCATTAAAGTGCTACCTGAAGACAGCTGAATTCACCATCATCAACGAGAATGATGAGATCAACGGCCAGCCTCTGAAGCTCATGAAGATCCCCTACAGCAATGCAAGTATGTACTATCAAACCGCAACACCTTAATTTGGACTCTATAGATTTGCAAAGGCTACACAGCATCCAGAATAGAATCATGACGGAACCATATCTACAACTGGAACAGACACAGGAAGAAACTCTATATCATACGACAATCCCTTTTTACATCGTGATCCTCTTAAGCAGCATCGTTTTAATCGCAGTCTTTATGAGTCGAAGACTTAAAATCTGGAACTACACAGAATCTGAAGACCAAACCTCAAATACCAAGGAGCATACTTACGAAGATCCTGAAGCAGCCAAGAAGACAAGACAGGATAATTCCATGCCAGCGACATTTTCTCTGAAAGTCCTAAAATAGTCGCTGATCTCGGGGTGGAGGAATTACGTAAATGGACGGAATGAAGATCGCTTACGTAGCAACCACGGCTTATGACGATGCACCGACACCAAGGCCAAGCTGCCACGAGTTGCCGACGCTGCATTCTTATGCTGTTCAATTAATTAATATTTCGAAGGCATTCTGGTTCCGACCTCGAACCGATCATTAGGTTATTTAGACGTAATTTTGACATGTAATTTTTTCCTTTCTATTAAACTCATATAAAAATAATTGGTTTTTTTTCGATCCTCCGGCTGTAACAAACGTAATTCGTTGCTCATATTGTTTATTTTGAATTTATTTAGATAAACAAACAGTAACACAATACATTTTAAAGAACTACTACATACAGTTTGTCTATAAAGTCGTGACATTAAATGATGGCCCCACTAGTATGCATGTAGCAACCCTATACATAGTCCAGTCAATGAAGGCTTAACTTTGCCATTTTGAGTTGATCACCTGCAACCAACGCGAAAATTTCCGCAAGGGTTCGTAGATTAATATACTAAAATTGCAGGGTGCTGCATTGACGGCAAAGGGTGCAAAAAAAATGTGAAATGGTGCAAAAACGAATTTTTGACAATATCTCGCGACTGGCTGGAAAAATAGAAAAAGTTCCTAGTACAAAGTTGTAGAAAATTGTTTTCCTACAAAAAAGGTATCAACATATTTTCCCGTATCTCCCATAGTTTTTGCACAAAATGCAATTAAAGGTGGAAAATAAAAAAATAAAATATATTGTTAATGGTTTTTTTTTCCATTCTTAAACGATCCTATGGGTCAAATTCCACAATCACCACTTACTGAAATATTCCAGGATAAGTTTTCGGCAGTCCACTGAAATGAAAATTGTCTACCGAAATGGTAAAAAAATGACCACCGAAATGATACAGCCAAGAACATCGCCTTTGTAGTAGAAGGGTCCCTATTTTGAATTTAAATAAATTTCCTTGTTCTTTGTAAATATTTTAGTTCATTATTTTTTAATAAGAATTACCAATGAAGAATTAATTAATTGTTACTCCTATTAATTATTATTACTAATTATAATTATTAATATGTACATTTTCAAAATAACAAACAAAGCGCGTTTAGAAAGCGAGAAGTTTATTAGTTAGTAAATCGTCCCCTTAGTGCCAAAACCGATTATCTGCACTTTTCCGCTACTGAACTTTTATAATACCAATTGACCCGTCTCACTAAGCCGCATCTACAGGTAAAACCCATTATGCTCTACGACGCATACTTCCTGAAATAGCTAATGAATAAACAGAATAACTCCAAATTATTTCCAAAATTCTTGATTTAAAACCTAATAAACCCATTCAAAACACTTAAGTTTGACCGCTGAAACCAAGTTTCGGATTTAAACTCATTTTTCATGTAGACACTAAAAGTAAATATCCTTTAATTGGCTTTGACTGTTTGAATTTTACCAGATATTTTAATTTTACTAGATGAAGTAAAAATTAACAGATCTATGTCGCTTTTTTCAAAAACAAATATATAGTATATTTGCGTAATATTTGAGGCAATTGAATAAGCTAAAATCAGCTATCCATGTTTAACCGTCTCTTCCGTACACAGATCGCGCGCAAGGGAGTGAGTTGCTCACTTTTATTCGTTCATTGTGGAATCGCGCGCTGGGCAACAATGTTATTTTTTTGTTTAATTAATCACTAATAAACATTACTGGGTGAACTATTCTGCGTATTTGGTTTAAAATGATAACTACTAAGTAAGATAACATAAAATAAACTTGATAAAAATTGATTTCAATTTCACTTTAACATTTATTTTTATTTCATCGTGTTCAACGCAAAATTTGCTTTTAAAACATATATTTGCAATATGCAATACATATTCTTCTACATTATCATAAAATAAAATTGAAATCATTTTTTTGTCAAGATTATTATATGAAAAAGGAAATAAAAATGCCCGAAACATACAAACATATATACAATTAAATCCCAATGAAGCATGTAGAGGTGAACTCACCAAGCACAAAAAAAATACACGGCATTGCTCAGAGCGGCAGTGCAATGTGCTGATTTATGTTTTTGACTTTTTTTCTTAGTTAAGTAGGTACTTTTCAACCTTGTCAAAAAGAATTATTGAGTAATGGGCTCTATTCCATAAAATAAAAAAATACGAAGTGGCATTTTATCATCACGGTGACCTGTCCTAAACCTAATTCCTCTCGTAAAATTACTTCCCCTGTAGTTACATTTATTTTTTCGAATGAAATTAACTTTTATATCATTAATGTATAATATAGCCTATCAACAAAACCTACTACTGTTTGTTTACCTTCTTCCTTATACATGTAATAAGCACTCAACTTTTGTCCTGGAAAAAGTTATCATTTCCATGGATAGTAAGTTTTTGTGAAATAGGTTCATCTACATTGCGTTGTTGTGTCCCGCTTGTCAGTGCTCACTTCGAGCCAGGCCGCATTAGTTAGAGCACACGCACGCGCAACAACGTCATTGTGGATTCCCGCCAAATAGTAATTATATCATTTCAGTGATATGGGGACAACAAAATATAACTAGAAAAAATTCCACGCGGACCAGGCAGCAGACGGGACTCGAACCCGCATCCTTCGCAATCCGGGCGAATGCACTGACCAATTATGCTACCGCGGCCCTCACGGACCGCGTCGAAATTCCTTCTAGCTATTCTTAAGCTGCAAGGCAGCGCCATCTCTTCGCATTATAGGTAAACCCACAATGTCAAATGAATACTTTTACAAGTATTAAACATTTGAAAGAAGAAATAGCAATTATAGTTATAATTTTTATTATTTTTAAAGCATGTAACTGCTTGATGTTTAAATCTAAAGAAAATATAACTAGAAAAAATTCCACGCGGACCAGGCAGCAGACGGGACTCGAACCCGCACCCTTCGCAATCCGGGCGAATGCACTGACCAATTATGCTACCGCGGCCCTCACGGACCGCGTCGAAATTCCTTCTAGCTATTCTTAAGCTGCAAGGCAGCGCCATCTCTTCGCATTATAGGTAAACCCACAATGTCAAATGAATACTTTTACAAGTATTAAACATTTGAAAGAAGAAATAGCAATTATAGTTATAATTTTTATTATTTTTAAAGCATGTAACTGCTTGATGTTTAAATCTAAAGAAAATATAACTAGAAAAAATTCCACGCGGACCAGGCAGCAGACGGGACTCGAACCCGCACCCTTCGCAATCCGGGCGAATGCACTGACCAATTATGCTACCGCGGCCCTCACGGACCGCGTCGAAATTCCTTCTAGCTATTCTTAAGCTGCAAGGCAGCGCCATCTCTTCGCATTATAGGTAAACCCACAATGTCAAATGAATACTTTTACAAGTATTAAACATTTGAAAGAAGAAATAGCAATTATAGTTATAATTTTTATTATTTTTAAAGCATGTAACTGCTTGATGTTTAAATCTAAAGAAAATATAACTAGAAAAAATTCCACGCGGACCAGGCAGCAGACGGGACTCGAACCCGCACCCTTCGCAATCCGGGCGAATGCACTGACCAATTATGCTACCGCGGCCCTCACGGACCGCGTCGAAATTCCTTCTAGCTATTCTTAAGCTGCAAGGCAGCGCCATCTCTTCGCATTATAGGTAAACCCACAATGTCAAATGAATACTTTTACAAGTATTAAACATTTGAAAGAAGAAATAACAATTATAGTTATAATTTTTTCTAGTTATATTTTCTTTAGATTTAAACATCAAGCAGTTACATGCTTTAAAAATAATAAAAATTATAACTATAATTGCTATTTCTTCTTTCAAATGTTTAATACTTGTAAAAGTATTCATTTGACATTGTGGGTTTACCTATAATGCGAAGAGATGGCGCTGCCTTGCAGCTTAAGAATAGCTAGAAGGAATTTCGACGCGGTCCGTGAGGGCCGCGGTAGCATAATTGGTCAGTGCATTCGCCCGGATTGCGAAGGGTGCGGGTTCGAGTCCCGTCTGCTGCCTGGTCCGCGTGGAATTTTTTCTAGTTATATTTTCTTTAGATTTAAACATCAAGCAGTTACATGCTTTAAAAATAATAAAAATTATAACTATAATTGCTATTTCTTCTTTCAAATGTTTAATACTTGTAAAAGTATTCATTTGACATTGTGGGTTTACCTATAATGCGAAGAGATGGCGCTGCCTTGCAGCTTAAGAATAGCTAGAAGGAATTTCGACGCGGTCCGTGAGGGCCGCGGTAGCATAATTGGTCAGTGCATTCGCCCGGATTGCGAAGGGTGCGGGTTCGAGTCCCGTCTGCTGCCTGGTCCGCGTGGAATTTTTTCTAGTTATATTTTCTTTAGATTTAAACATCAAGCAGTTACATGCTTTAAAAATAATAAAAATTATAACTATAATTGCTATTTCTTCTTTCAAATGTTTAATACTTGTAAAAGTATTCATTTGACATTGTGGGTTTACCTATAATGCGAAGAGATGGCGCTGCCTCGCAGCTTAAGAATAGCTAGAAGGAATTTCGACGCGGTCCGTGAGGGCCGCGGTAGCATAATTGGTCAGTACATTCGCCCGGATTGCGAAGGGTGCGGGTTCGAGTCCCGTCTGCTGCCTGGTCCGCGTGGAATTTTTTCTAGTTATATTTTCAATATAGGTATATTAAATAGTTTCGGTTTATGATGTACATTTATCTAGATACTGTAGGTTCGATATTTCGGGTGCAGTAGTATTTCTATCTAGTTTAAAAATGTATATTAAAGTTAAAAAGCGGACGAATTCGTTGACGGCCGATAGTATTCCAAATTAAATAAGTGTAAAAAAATCAGTGTTATTCATCTGCACTTGACTCGCTTACATATGATGAGTCATTAGAATGGTTTCTGAAGGAAAACGGTCAGATTGGCTTGTATCTGTAGCCAAAGATCTGTATAATCCATGGTACTCTTCAGGTATGACACCTTTGTTGCACAAATCATCAAGATCTTTTTTCTTAGCTATAGATCTTTTTTTTATAAATAGGTTCGAAAAATGACTCCACCAGAGGTTAGGTGACGGAGAAGTCTAGACACGAAGATAGCTGGTACAGCAGTATTACTTGCCACACCAGCTATTCTCATTTTGCCGGCCTGCAGAATTGCTACTTTACACACGTAAGAGGGCAAAGTAATCCATTTGCGGATAGTCTGACAAAGAAATGAGTTACCAAATTTCTTTGTTCACGTTGGAATAGTGGGAATAGTAGTTCACAGTAAGTCGGTGACCACGTAAGCCAGCGCGTGTAGACTTCTGTAGGAAAGGGGAAGATAGGTTAAGGGAAAATAACTCCTTAAAACATGCGCCATGGTATAGACGATAAAACACGCTTAATAACGCCACATCACGGCGTAATTGAAGAGGCTCGGTGTTAAGTCACCTCCTTAACGCCAATAATGCGGATCGCGCGCCGCTGTAACCTATCCAAAGCATCAAAAAAGTACTTGGCGGAGCCATCCTCTGGGGTGCGAACAATATTCCACGCAAGACCGTACTTACGTCATGTACAACAAGCACAGTTGCTCAGGCGTGAAAAAACGTTAGTTTTACCGTGAGAGCGCAGACCTGGGCTTTCTTGGCATTGAACTCAACCAAGTTCTTGGTACTGCATTCCAAAATGCGGTCCAAATCTTGATTGAGTTCAATGAGAAGATTCTCCCGTTTCTCTTTGGTTTCTACCTGTCCAGCGGCTGCGTATCCAAAATATACCGCATGCACTGTATTATCGTCTGCATAGCAATGAATATTCTCAAGAGGAATTAATAAATCAATGAATGCAGCAAAAAGAGTGTAGGGTATAGGACGGAGTCCTGAAAAACACCGGCATTCACTGACATGAACTGCGAACTACATCCGTCGCCGTCCGTTGACGCTCATGCAGAAAGTCAGCCACTCAGGCACAGAACTGAGTAGGCAGACCGTATCCAGGAAGCTTGGAGAGAAGACTTATGTGCCAGACCCTATCAAAGCCTTGGCGATGTTAAGGCTGATAGCCAAAGACTCACCTCGCTTATCGATAGCCTCACCCCAGATATATGTCACGTACGCTAGAAGGTCACCTGTCGATCGATTCGGTCTATCCTCTTTTACTTGCCTCAAATATAACGCAAATATATTATATATATTTTTTTGCAAAAAGCGACAGATTTGTTAGTTTTTACTTCATCAAGTAAAATTAAAATTCAAACAGTCAAAGTCAATTACAGGATATTTACTCTAAGTGTCTACATGAAAAATGAGTTTAAATCCATTTACAAACTTATGTGTTTTGAATGGGTTTATTAGGTTTTAAATCAAGAATTTTGGAAATGATTTGGAGTTATTCTGTTTATTAATTAGCTGTTTCAGGAAGTATGCGTCGTAGAGCATAATGGGTTTTACCTGTAGATGCGGCTTAGTGAGACGGGTCGATTGGTATTATAAAAGTTCAGTAGCGGAAAAGTGCAGATAATCGGTTTTGGCACTAAGGGGACGATTTACTAACTAATAAACTTCTCGCTTTCTAAACGCGCTTTGTTTGTTATTTTGAAAATGTACATATTAATAATTATAATTAGTAATAATAATTAATAGGAGTAACAATTAATTAATTCTTAATTAGTAATTCTTATTAAAAAATAATGAACTAAAAATAAATAATAATTATAATAATTTTAATTTTTATTTATTTATTTTAATTTTATTTTATTTTAATAATAATTTTTACAGTTTTTGAATTTCTGTCACGTGATATGACCATCTGTCTGCTAGACCAAATGGATTTAATTAATTCGTCAGGAGTCTTAGGTCCAGGTAGGTGACGTAAGTGACGTAGGAATTGTGACGGCTTTCTATTACCAAGCTCTTCATAATCTAAGAGTTGTTTGATTTTTTGTTCTTGTGATGCGGAAATTCTGTTGATAAGCGTATTTTTCAGGGTAAGGTATTTGTTTTCTTTAGGTGGATTTTGAATTATGTCTTCGACCTCTATGGCATACTGATGATCTAAATTTCCGCAAACATAATAAAATTTTGTAGTGTCCGTGTTTATACCCGAAATTAATTGTCCTTCAATTTGCGCAAACCATAGTGCAGGACGGTCTGGCCAGAACGGTGGTATTTTTACACCAACTTTAAAAAGTTCACTTGGTTTTTCAGAATTTTGGGTTACACTACTTTGCATCCCTGTGGCCGTTGGAGTACCGAGCTGTTGCGGGTTGAATAAAATGTTGGTTTGATTCGTTACATCGGTACCTTGAGACATTTTGGGATGCTCCGATTCTTACTCTTGATGTATCGGAAGGTCGTTTTGTTCTTACGGGGTCACCAGTTGAAGAGTGTCTTGGTAGATTTTCGTTGAATGAAAAGAGCTTTATTTACAGTCTTACGTTTATTTCTTTTACCACTCCCTCACAATTATAACACATATTTGTAACTATTGAAGTTTTTCTTAAGTATAGTTTTCTTACAAATGTTTTTCTACTAAATTTGATAGCTGCCAACAAAGTGTAGCCCAAAGCCAATACCAAAGAGCCAAGCAAAGAGTAACATGACATCTCGTGTCTATCTGCCACATATTTACAAAGAATAAGGAAATTTATTTAAATTCAAAATAGGGAACCCTTCTACTACGAAGGCGATATTCTTGGCTGTATCATTTCGGTGGTAATTTTTTACCATTTCGGTAGACAATTTTCATTTCAGTGGACTGCCGAAAACTTATCCTTAAATATTTCAGTAAGTGGTGAATGTTGAATTTGACCTGTAGGGTCGTTTAAAAATGGAAAAAAAACCATTAACAATATATTTTATTTTTTTATTTTGCACCTTTAATTGCATTTTGTGCAAAAACTATGGGAGATACGGGAAAATATGTTGATACCTTTTTTGTAGGAAATTAAATTTTCTACAACTTTGTACTAGGAACTTTTTCTATTTTTCCAGCCAGTCGCGAGATATTGACGAAAAACTTGTTTTTGCACCATTTCGCATTTTTTTTGCACCTTTTGCCGTCAATGCAGCACCCTGCAATTTTAGTATATTTATCTACGAACCCTTGCGGAAGTTTTCGCGTTGGTTGCAGGTGATCAACTCAAAATGGCAAAGTTAAGCCTTCATTGACTGGACTAACAGTCGGACCAAAATGATTTTGATACTAGCAGTATTTTGTTTCTGTTTTATATATAGTAGGTACCTATGCTTATAAAAAGTTTAGTCAAGATTATCTTCTATATATACATATAAAAATTGTAATATATATAATTGTGACACCAGCAACGTTTACCACAAACTACAAAAAGCAATCTAAACTAGAAATGGACCGACAAATAAATGAGAAATGCGATGTTAATTGAGCAATCAAAGCTTTTCTGTGTGTATTTTTGTTTTCTGTTACCATATCCAAAGAATTAAATAAACTATTACAGGTATTAGTCATATGATAGAACGGTGATCTTTTTCTAGCATTGGTTCGACAACGGGCAATAGTAAACTATTTACAGGTACTACTAGGGTTGCCAGATACTAGCTTATCTATACCGGGACATTTGCACCCCCCCCCCTGAAAAAATTAAACAATAAATCAAACCCCCCATCACCCCCCCAGAATTAAAACATCAAGCAGGTGTCATTCGCTAATAGTTTAATATGTAACGAAACTAGCACATTATGGTAATCCGGGAGAATAAGGTCTAATTACTGGACTTGGGACAGCACGCAAAATTCCGGGACAATCCCGGAAATCTCGGCCATCTGGCAACCATAGGTACTACGACAGTGAATTCTGGTGGGTACCTTGTATCTTAATCTATTCGTTAACGTAATACTATTGTAACGGTTGTGACATATGTCATACAATATTGTTGTTTCTAAAAATCTACGCCTATTTTCAAACTCATACATTTATGCTTACATAGGAGCTGCTCATAGGACAATCGATTACAATAACACTTGTAATAGGGAAGATGCATATATAATATTTATGAAAATTTTATGATTAAAATGTTAAAAAAATATAAAAGAAATGCCACTGCAACGTTTTTATTTTACATAATGTTGTTTTTTAACAATTATTACGAATTAAAAATACTTGAAACGGAACGTATTTTAAAACACCAATCAGCGTTTAGTGACGTCACTCCTGTTATGACAACTTCTTTGAGGTTATGGTTGTTAAAGTAAATATTATTTTATGGGAATATTTATTGCGTTTTTTTACATTTAATAAAAATAAAAGGTGCGTTTATCAAAGCAGACTCCAGGAATTTACCAAGAGTTAGCGTTGACATGTTTATAACTTTTTTTGTCCAAAGTGCAGAGTTTTTAAGTGTAGAAATGAAAGGTACTAAATTACTACGGTATGTAAAAATCGTAGTTGTTAAACTTCGTATTTTATTTAGCGGCTTCTACAAATCTTACGGCGATAATGCAATCGGCTATGTCCAAATTAAAAGAGATGGAAAATTATGTACAGTAAAAGGTCGAGTTCTCCGGAGCATAAAGTACGTAAAGAAGGTTATCGTGTTACAGTTATTTTAAATGAAACGCAAAGCTTGGTTCAGTCCTGCCAATGTGAAGATTGTGCCACACTTTATCTAATTTTCGACGTCATTCTCCAACTGTAAAATTAAAAATATGTTATAGACAGGTTATGTAAGTATTAGGTAGGTTACTAATGCGTTTTTACGTACAAGCAGATTAATTAAGCATATAACAAGTATATTCGCTGTGATCTTCTCAGCATCGAATAATGGTCTTTGGAGAATAATTGTCATTTCTCTTCGCAGCTTGAAACCACTTTTTTTTCAGTTTTGGGTCAGAAGTTCCAGTCAAAAACAATTTATTTGGGAACTTTGTTGAAGTAGATTGGCACAAAACATGAGTCAACACGGCTTTTTTTCGGAATATTAGTGGTATTGTTATGATCACATGATGTTGATGGATAGTCCATTTTAAATTTTTCAAAAAAATATTTCGAAATTCGAAAAAATATGCAAAAGTACGAAAATTTAAAGCCAGCAACGAACAAGTACGACCAGTGACAGACAGGAGTGACGTCATCGCAAACATAGGTTCGTTTTCGCGCGAAAATTTAAATTGTCAATTTAAAACCGCATTTCTTCCGATAAATCACAATGTTTTAATTTTTTAATATATCTGTGGTTTATTCTACATGGGATTCTTTAAAATGAAAACAAAAATAAAAATATTGCATCTTCCCTATTCATGCAGCGCAGAAATTTCCTCAGTACTGCTTCTAAAGCATCTGTGTATTTTATCATTAAAAGGGATAGGCACAGCATATTCGAGTTGAGAGCGGATTAAAGTCTTGTATAAGTATGTGGAGTAAAATGAGTGCTAGATCTCTTTACAAATCCATACATTTTGAAGGCCTTATTTATGATTTTATCAACGTGCTCGTCGAGGTGTAGTTGACTGTCCAGAGTCTAAGTCATTAAGGCGGCTAAGTCTTTTATAGATTTAACATACTCCAATTGCACTCCAGATAACTTGTAACTAAAATTACATTTAATCTTCTTTGTAAAAGTAATAGCTTTACAATTATTCAAGTCAAGGAAAATATTGTTCTTAGTACAGTACTCAGAGAAACGATCAAGACCCTCCTGTATTTTGAGGTAGTCCATGATTTGTTCAACGGTATGAAAAATCTGTAAATTATCTGCGTAAAAACGAAAATCACAGAATTTAAAACCACTACCAATATCGTTTATGAAAATTATAAACAGAAGAGGACCCAAAATAGACCCTTACGGTACTCCAGATGTAATTGCAATAAGGTCAGACTCATAACCACTCAGTACTACTTTATATATATAAGTCACCACGTATTCCATTAAAGGCCAACTTTTCCAAAAGTATCTTGTGATCGACTCTATCGAAAGCTTTTCGGATATCGGTGTAAACAATGATGTCGATTCTGGCATGATTCTCTAAAGCTAGCTAAACTTAAATTTGACAACAGTGCATCCTTGTCATTCTCTATACAGAATGAAAAGGAGAGACTGATGTTAAATTTAGTTTTAAGTTTAGAGAATCACCCCAGAATCGACAGCATTATCTCCCTGCTTGTTACCATCTAAACTGTGAAATAAATATGATACATAGTGCAAAAGATTTGATACTGTCGATCGTTTTTTTAACAAAGCTTGTTGATTATATCTATTATATTGTTATGCAAAGAGGGAAAGATGGCGTTATGGACTAATCTCTCAAAAATCTTTGATATCACTGGGAGTATATAGATAGGACTGAAACACTCAATACCAGACTTATCACCTTAAAAACAGGAATGATGCGAGCTGTTTTGAATATAGGTATAAAACCATCCCTTAGGATCTTATTAAAAAGTAACTGTAAGGGCCTATGTACGGTAGAGGCAGTCAATATAAGGAAGACTGGTGGTATATTGTCAACTCCTGGTCCTTTTGTCGTATTTAATTTTTTCAATATTTTACTTCTTTTTACTATTTTAAATCTTTCGAGAATTGCAAGGTACTCAATATAAGATCAGATTTATGGTTGCACTCAGGAATGTTATCAATATCAAAGTTATCTGGTACGTTAGAAGCATTAAATACTGACTTAAAAAGGTGGAGAAAAGACGACATATCTCCTTTGGCTCGTTAGCGGCAACGCCACTGTATGATTTATGATCATATATATGATCATAAAATATAGACGTCGCCGTCTCAACTGTTTTGTTAAGGAAGAGTCTCTCTGAGTCAATATCAACGATATCCTTATTTATTAATTTATAGTCCCCTTTGTCAAAATGAAATTGCGTCCTAGGCATAGCGTTGGTATACGAAGAATTGTACTTCGTGGGAAAAAGTACATAAAATGGTGGGTGACGTTTATTAGCAGGCATTGGAGCTATTGGAGTTTCATCAAACGCGTGCCCGAAATATTGAAAATAATCAAATCGAGTATTCTGTTACTAGCATTTTTACATTTATTCAATTGAAATGAGTTTAATATCGACATAAAATTTATCAAAGCTTTTTCAGTTTGCGTATACTAACATTGGATAACAGGTATAATGCGATTCAAATAAGAATAGGAAAACCTCTATCTGTCAAATGTCGCTGGAAAAGTACGGTTTGCAAAAAAAAAAAACTTGGAACCCTTTTTTAGCACTCCGCTTATTCAAGAATAAAAACCAAACATTTTGTAAACAAACAATAACAAATATTGTAAATTAATATCGGTTGATATTTTTTTTCACTTATTGAGCTTTGGTCATGAATGGTTGATAACCTAAATCGTCAACCAATGTCACTTTAAGTTGCATTCAGAAACTCGATCACAAACTTTCATTGACATAAAGGATGCATGTTCGTATGTGACCTAGTAATAGTGCATGATTATTCATAACTACTCCGGCGGTAATGCAGAGATGAACGGAATAGAAGAGCTACAGTTTGTCTATATAGTCGTGACATGAATGTTTGAGGAACTAACATTATTCATGTGTCTGGCAAAACCAAACTTATGTACATCAACTGTCATCGAATTTCAGTTGTGGAACAGTTTTCCTTTTGTATTTTTTATTGTTTGGATTAAACTGTAATAAATTAAGACCAAACTACGCAGAAAGGTATAAAAATGAGTAAAAGTAAATCGGAGTGGCACGCGGGAAGTGATTTTTAAAGTTTTCCAGTATGTATAAATAAATAGGTAATGTATGTAGTACGACCATTTTTTTTGATACGTTGTTATTGTTCAACTCGGTCAAGTATTCTACCAATTTTGAATTAATTGCGTCATGTCAAGAAGTTATTGTTTCTATTCCGTTACATATTTTTTTACCTTTTTTCAGGAAAATCAGAGAGTCGGATAATCAACGAAGGTTTTAAGAATGATGGAAAGTTTGAAACTCCTGGGAAAACAGGCAAGGCCGACCAAAGAAAGAAATGGTCACATAAAGAACCATGGCTTTTAGTGAAGATGCCTATCACTAATTTTACTAACTGCACATTTACAAATTGTTTCTCTAAATAAACTTTTTATATACTCTAAAATGATTTTTAGTATTATTTTCTTAACAAGTGTGTTAAAAGACGTCGTATGATGATACTTGTGTGTATTGATGATTACCTAACGGCTCTGATCTCAATGGCACCTCAGCGGTAATCACCAACATTACACACTTTACACTATAAAGTACTATTTTATCTATAATAATTTTATTCTGATTCAATTAAATATGCTTGGTTAAACTTTTTATAAGCATAGGTACCTACTATATATAAAAAAGAAACATAATACGACTGTATAGTGTCTCTTATTAATTACCTATTTTACTTGAATGAACTGCTAGTATCAAAATCATTTTGGTCCGACTGTATAGGGTTGCTACATGCATACTAGTGGCACCATCATTTAATGTCACGACTGTAGATTCTGATTAATGTTTTTCATTTTATTATTAAAATTCGGTGGTTTTTTTTCTCAATTTTAGTAAATAAATGTTATTAAAAAAATCTGATGCTTTTTCTCACTTAATCTTAGTAAATAAGTTTTATTAGATAAAAAAATTTTTTTCTCACTCTACTTAGGGGGGGGGGGGGCAAATTTGGGGTTTTTTAAAGAGGTGGGGGGATAATAGGGAGGAAAATATTTTTGGGGAGAAAGAAATTTGGGTTTGGGGGAAATGGGGGTTTGAAATCTATCTACCGTCTACGTAACTGAAGAATTAGTGGAATACATTTCGTGCCAACTCCTCCAACTCCAAGAAACATTAGAATGCGCCGCGCCGCACCGACATTCTAATGTAAAAAGAAAAAGAAGATTAATATAACTAACGACAAGACTGTATGGGCATTGTTCCCTTTGCCTTCCATAAAACTGGAGAATCTTAAAAAATATAAATAAAATCAAAATAAATCCAGAAATCAGAGATACCTATTTTTATGTACTATTTTTACTTTGTTTTTAATGTGATTAACTATTGTTCATCAATATTTAGTGCCCTGAAAATGCCAGATAATCCGAGCAGTACTGATGGTCACTCTGAAGCTGATAGACTTCGAGGTGCGAAATGGGTGTTCCCATTTATTATTTGAGAATTCCCAAGCTAAAGCCTCAGATTTATTTGATCTGAGGCTAAATTAATAACCGCACTTTGGGTGTAGATCAATATTACGCACAGTGCATTATAATAATCACAAATAATTTATTATAGACATGGGCGTTTTTGGTTTTGAATGCAAACGGATATTTATCGGATTTCAGATTTCAAAATCGATTTTAAAATCCGTTTTTAGATATCCGATTTCAGATGTGCCGAACTAAGCCAATTCACTAGTTTGTGTTATGATTTGGTTTTATTAGCTAACGACAATCACAAACAATTATTGTAGGAAGCAAGGATACTCGTAGATTTCCTTCACGCTTTAAATCTAGGCTTAGGACTAGCAGAAAAGTTATGTTTACGGTTAAGAGTAAAACTTTTGCGGCGCATTTAAAAATCGGCTTATATACAATATATCTTTTTACATATTTTTTTAGTATTTTTTTTTGTTTGTTTTTATTATTTTGCAAACCATTTACAAAATTAAACCTTATTACTTCAGGTTAGCGTTGTAAAATGTAAGTTGCTCGACTTTTGATGTTCTTAGACGGCATCTCTTTTCAGTGATAAATAATCCCGTCTTAGAGAAGCGCAATAGATTTCCGTAAACAGCAAACCGAAAACGGACTTCCGAAAACGGAATCCGATTTAAATTTGGATACTATGGTGGTATTAGATCGCTAGCGTTTTGGTTCGGTTAGATTTCTGAAATCGGATTTTCTTGTTGAGAAATCGTTCGGTATCGATTTGTGATTCAAATCGGATTTTGGATTCGTTTTGATATATCGGACGCATGCCTAATTTATTAGTAATGTCAAAATTATATCTTTTAGAGGATGAATTAGCGCGAGAATTAGAACACAGCGACTCGAACGAAGATGACTCTCAAGAGATATCACTCGAAATAGAAGAGAAGCTGTTGAAAGATGAACCCGAATGTAAGTTTGTTATAACAATTAAAATATGAGACAATTTTATTGTTAATATTATTTTATACTAGCTGTTACCCGCGACTTCGTCCGCGTGGAATAGTATCTTTGGGTAGCATTTTTAATTATTTAATAAGAATCATTAGTAAGTATAGTAGGTATATTTAAAAAAAAAAAATTGGTTTACAGTAGGTATAAGGTACCTATGTATTCCATTGAGTGGCAGAAAGTACCTAGGAAAATTTATTGGTCCCTTATGTCCAAGAGACACTTACAGGGGCCAGCGTCACGTTGTGTACAAAAATATTTTAAAATGACCTAATTTAAATGATTTTTGTACACAACGTTTGCTGTTTTGTTATTATTTGTTAAACTGTGTAGATTGTTTGGACTCGACACTCGCGAGCACGCCACGTACCTGCTACTTTAAGTGTTTGCCCTTGCGCTTTGTTAATAGTCATTGCGAAGGCTGGTTTGAGGGGAAACTGGATTCTTTTAAACTGAAAAGGTAAATCTGTAGGGATCATGGGTATGCCGGGAATCAAAACTTGTTCATCTTTAGCTATTCCTGTCTTTATAATTGCTCTAATAATATTGCGTCCTAGCTGCGTAATTTGCAACCGAGTCCCGTTGCATAGTCTCGGCGCTTCGAGATTTCTCATTAACAAAACTGGAACCCCAATTTTCAGTCTCAGCTTATGTGACGGCACTCTCAGGAGCAGCTCTAAAGAGTTTAGAAACTCTGTATGATAAGATGTCACCTGTTCACTGTCCATGACAATATCTACTGACAAATATTCGACAACATCGCCTTGCACGTGTGACATCATTTGTTCATTGATCTGTCCCACGATTTCATTGGTCGGTGCTAATATTGCCTTTTCACACAGCCACTCTCTATTCCTCATGTTATATTCCAAACCGGGATAGACGTTGTTTTTAAGATCTTCCAAGTTGTGGACAGCATTACAAAATTCTTGATTTATTGTAATCATGCCGTTAGCGTCCGTAGTCATTCGACCTTCACCGATTTTCAATAGAGCAGCTGCATATTGCCCCGATTGCGTATCATTATGTAGTTGTACTCGCATGTTTTTAGTGAGACAAAATTTTTTTACATGCACCCATAATGTAGACGCCTTCAAACATGCTTTTATCTCATCTGCTGGAGTGCCTCTGGTAATGGGATTTATTATCATAAAAAAACCTTTACACCTAAAACTTTTAAATATCATGTTCCTAGGTTCAGTGGTTAAGATTTTGTATACAAAAAGTTTGGCTTCGTAGTTCCCAATCCCATACAACTTTTCAACCCCCTTTTAACCCCTTACAACCCCCTTTTCGCAATAAAAAGTAGCCTATGTCCTTTCTCAGGGTCTAGACCATCTGTATACCAAATTTCATTCAAATCCGTTCAGTAGTTTTGGCGTGAAAGAGTAACAGACAGACAGACAGACAGAGTTACTTTCGCATTTATAATATTAGTCCGGATAAGCAAATATTTTTTTAGTATTTACATAATTAAAAGATCTGTTATTACAAAAGCTTTACTTGTTTTATAAAAATGTGAATTATGTTCTTTTTAGATTGTTCATTTAATACAGCTGTATTTCCTTCAGATACAACTTTAATGAATTATGGTGAAAGTGTGCAGTCGTCAAGCAATGTAGAGAGTGAAATAGTGGAAACATATTCTGATAGCTCACAGAATGTAGAAACTGTTCACCAAGCTGATGAACTGGGAAATGTGTATACTGATAACTCTACCACATTCATTGGGTCACAAACTGATCTAATCACAGATCAATACGAATCATTCATAAACAACTATTCTTTTGACAAAACAAATATCATTGACACTCAATCTCAAAATGAACAGTTAGATAAAACAGATTTTAATGATGAGAATAAAGATAATATAGTAATGCCAGATATGAATGATTTTCAACAAAGTGAATCTTTAAGTAATTATGAGTCTCAAAATGCAGAAGATATGTTAATGAGTGAAAAAGAGAGAGAAAAGAAGAGTAAAAAAGAGTTGGAGGAAGAGGAGCGGGAAAAAATGCAGTATGTATCAAACCATTCTGCTAACTATAAATGTTTTTGCTAAATAAATTAAAACACAAATACAATTAAGATATGTTATGAGAAATTTCTTTTACACACACAATTGTTTTACAGAGTTTTGGTCTCCAATTTCACAGAAGAGCAGCTAGATAGATATGAAATGTATCGACGTGCAGCATTTCCAAAGGCAGCAGTGAAACGCCTAATGCAGACTATAACTGGAGGCTCAGTTGGACAAAATGTAGTGATTGCTATGTCTGGCATTGCAAAAGTATTTGTAGGCGAAGTTGTGGAAGAAGGTAAATTTAATATACTTTAGTGTATAAATTTACCCTTTCAATACTAATATCCTTTATTTACATTTTTATTTTTATATAGATATTTTTGTTTATTTTATGTTGTCTTGCTCTTCAGTAAAGACCTCTTCTGAATTTTTTCCAAATTTTTCTACATTTCGCTTTGTTTGTTCTAGTATTCCATCTTATAATTTATATGTCACGAAATGGGCCCTTATAGTGCATTAAATTAGTTATTCTATCATTTTGAATTGCAGCTCTAGAAGTATTGGAAAAGTCCGGTGAAGCTGGTCCCCTGCAGCCTAAACATTTAAGAGAAGCACTTAGACGACTCCGAATGAGAGGGGCTTTACCAACTAGAAAAGCTTACAGGAGTATGTTTAGACTCTAATCTAAAAACTGTAGATTAGCACAAAAGTACTCACTAAGTGTACATAATACAAATTTATTGTTGCTCTATGTAGTATTAGATGTAAATTAATTATTTTCTCAATTTTTCAATAAAATAAATTATAATGGTAGTATATGCATGAATTTGTTCTATTTATACTAACATAGCTAAGTAGCTTGTATATTTTATATTAAATCTTATAAATGAATAACACTGGACCCAATTTTGCCATGATTCCTTAGAGCTAAAATTTAATATGACTACAGTGTATCTTTGTCATACTGAAAACCTAAAGAAAAGGGGACTCTGTTGTAAAATTTGGTTTTAAGTCTATTGAATCAAGGCACAAAATTAATGGATTTTTGTTTACAGTTATTCTAGCTACCATATGTTGATACCAAATAAAAAATCATGTAAGTACCTACTATATATTTTTTATTATTTTAGGATGGTAATTACGTATAAAAAATGTATGCGTAATTTCTATCTCATCTTGTCTATCGTATATATATCTATGGTAAAGACCTTCTGTAAATGGAATTTGCATAGATGCGCGTTATGCGTTACGACAAAATTGTTCACATATTGCCCATAGTAATCATTTTCTCCTCAGTTGTTGTGTTGTAGCAAGCTGTCAAGATGTCAAAATATTTGAAATATTACCCTAGCGACCCAAAAAGTAATAATGTTACCTACCAGTCGTAAGATAATTTAATGCAAGTATAAAAGATAAGATGCATAAAAGTGAACAAGATTTAATGTAGGTGACCATTTAATTATTAATAAATGAATAAATATTACCAACACTCACATCAATTAGCCTAGCCCCAAAGTAAGTACTGTAAGGCTTGTGTTATGGGATACTAGGGTAATGTATAGAATCCCCAGGGGCCCCGGTGGGCCCCCGTGCGGGCGGCACGGATGTGGCGGAGGAGGCGGCGACGGTGCGGGCCTGGGCAGGAGTCCCCGACGCCGTCGCGGGGGACGCCGACGGCATGGCGGACATTTTCGCGGACGACATCAACGTCGTCTGCAGCGCCGCCATGCCGAGGGCGCCGGTTGGCCCACGGAGGAGTGGGCAGGCATACTGGTGGACGCAGGAGCTCACGATCCTGCGTACTGCCAGTATGGGGGCCAGGCGCGCCTACCAACGATGCCGTAGGCGCGCCAGACGAGCGCCCGGCGAAGAGGAGGTCCTCCGCCGGGCGTACAACAAGACCGACACGGCCCTGCGTATTGCCATCTGCAGGGCCAAGGTCGCTGCCTGGGATGAGTTTCTGGCCATCCTGGACAGCGACCCCTGGGGGAGGCCGTACCTCCACGTCCGGTATGGAGCCCGCGCTGGTGAGAAGGGTGCTGGGGACAATTTTCCCAGACCCCGGGCCCTTCGAACCCCCCAGGATGCCCCCTGGTTCTGTTCCGGGGGCGTGGACCGCTGGCCCCGCCGTGTCTGATGCAGAAATCGACACGGTGAGGGACCGGCTCCGGAGCCGCAATAAAGCTCCGGGGCCGGACGGGGCCCCGGCCGAGGTAATGGCCATTGCCTTAGACCCCCTGGGAGAGCAATTCCGCGCGGTGCTAGATACATGCATCGCGACGGGTCGCTTTCCCAGGCGCTGGAGTGGGGCGGCTCTGCCTTCTCCGCAAGGAAGGCCGCCCGGCGGACTCCCCAGCGGGCTACCGGCCGGTGGTGTTGCTCGATGAGTCCGGGAAGGCTTTTGAGAAGATTCTCGCCTCCCGGATCATCGAGCACATCGAGGGTGAGGGGCCGGACCTGGCGGAATGCCAGTACGGCTTCCGAACCGGCCGGTCCACGATGGACGCGGTTGGCCGTCTCAAGAGGTGAACTGAGGCGGCCACAGCTCGGGTGGAGGTGGTGATCGCGGTGTCCTTGGACATCGCGAACGCGTTGAACACTATCCCCCACGAGTGCATAGAGGGGCCCCTCGAGTTCCACCGAGTGCCACTCTACCTCCGCACCCTCGTCCGGGACTACCTGCGAGACAGGTCAGTCCTGTACGAGGATGCGGAGGGCCGCGTCCAGTCGTGGCCAGTGAAGGCAGGCGTAGCCCAGGGTTCCGTATTAAATCCCCTCCTATGGAACCTGGGGTACAACTGGGTCCTGCGGGGTGAGCTCCTGCCGCGCATGGATGTAGGGTCGGCACTGTTTCCCGTGCCGGCGAGTCCCACACACGCCGTGCGCCTAGTCAGCGTCACGGTATGCTGCGTAACTGCATTTCCCCTCGTCACAAAAAAAAAGGGTAATGTATAGAAAACATATACTGTACATACATATATATTTATGTACATAGAAATACACATTAAACATACACCATACCATGACCGGAGTACAAATGCTCGTACTCATCACACAAACATCTGACCCCGCCAGGATTCGAATCCGGGACCTCGAGTCGGCGACACTATGAAACCCGGCGTACAAACCACTCGGCCAGGGAGGTCGGAGAGTTTTTAATTTTAAGGGTATGGAATTAGCTGTTACCCTGGATTAACACATAGGCTATGTTTTACTGCGGGAAAATATCCCACAGCTAGTCTTAAATAAATGCCAAATATTTCTATTCATTTCTCATTTAAGCATTTCAAAGAGAAGATAAATTACGCGACTATGACCATACTAGAACAAATAAAAAAAAAGCAACTGAGTTGTTTCTTCTAAATGAGCATTAAACTTCTAGATATTCTATTTTATTTCGTACGTCTAGTTCTTAAAAGTAAAATCTAAAATTGAGGTAATAATGCGAAAACTTTCCTGTAATGAAAATTCATAGTGCTTAGAGGTCTTTTTTTAATGCAATAACTGTGTGTAAGAAAGCGTATATCTTTTTAGCATAAGCGTAAAAAGTTACGCTCTGTGGACTATAAGCGGACGTCCGCTCCGTGTTCCCGCTTGAAAGTGTCTCACAGATAGAGATGGGCAGTGGGAAAAAAACCAATGGGAAAAAACCCAATAGACGGGTATTTTCATTATTAAACATAATTATCACGATCTTAATTTTTTTTTATTTTTAGAACAAATGTAGCGAAAAATAGGTACTTTCCAGTGGCGAAGCTAATATATTTACATTCAAGCACAAGCGGACATTGACGTATACGTTAATGCAAGCGACATTATTAAATTGCGCGCTTTGTAAAAATATTTATTTATTTATTTTGTACACACACAATAAAATATTACATCAAAGAGAAACAAGAGACATGTACAAGGGCACTGCTTATTTCATAATGAAATTTCTTCCAGCAGGCCCGCGAAAGGAAAGAACATAGAAAAAGGCAGTCAGTGTGTGCTCCTGAATAAATATAACATAATACATATGCAATACATACAATAACATACAATACATATATAATAATATTCTTTAATATGCTGGATACAAAATACGCAATGCATTTGATATCGCGCATACGCACACAGATCCGTTCCGTAGTAGGCTGGATAAGCCGCTTATCATATTGGGACTTCAAATAAATAAAATGTAAGCACTTCACGCATAAATACACATTACTACCACATGCAACCAATCGTCGATATAACAGCGATATAACCCGATCTTAGATAGCCTGCAATCTTTATTTGTCATGTGTTAAGGCTCCGTTTAGCTTGAAGTTTTCGGCCAATCGCAGACACCTGGCGCTCGGCTCTGTTGACCTGACGTAGAGAGGCCATTATTTCGCGCGCATTCGCATGGATAAATTAACATTCGAATCCGTTCTATGCTAATTTATCTATTGTGATAAGTGATTAGCTTGATTGTGGTATATGTAGTTTAACAGAATCGAAAGTAGTGAAATTTTACTTGCCAAGTGTTGCGTATAGTGTTTGTTTTATTTCACCGTAAAGGTTTGTTTGCATTTTTTTGTTTCTTGCCGTCACGTAGGAGTGGTGGAATTAGTACAAATAGATTGTTGTCTTACAGATTTCCTATTAAATGAGTTAACTTCATTCTCAAAACATTCGTTCGAAAATAAAACGTGGCCATGGCCTTCGGCTCTTTCTACCCCGTAAATTCCTTACTGACGTGATACTATGTATGTACGTAGAATAGAAATAAATTAGCGGTATTTCTGCTGGTTTTTATTTGTGATGATGATGCTGGCCCTTATTTTGGTTCTTTGTTTTTCTATATATTTATTTATAGCACAGTGTGACATAAACCCGCACTTTACGCACGCTTTTCCGTGACCTAAGTTGCCTATTTCTGCACGGTGTGTAAATAAATTGACCAACTTCACTCATGTAGAATTAGTACATTACGATACGCGTAACTTAACTTTACTATGCCAATCAAGGAATAAACGTTCATGGATACATTGAAATTCTATTTTGTTGTAATGATATTTGATTTTTTCCTTTTGAAATATACTTTCAAAATCGTAATCTGAACCGGAATTCTTTCTTTTCAGAGTTTGACTTGCAGTCTGTATTGCAATTCTTTGTGATTGTAATACATGAATTTTACTTTCAAAACGGAGGCCCCAGCCCCCCCGAACCTCCCCCTCTTGCCCGCGTCCGGGGCGGGTTTATTATACACACTTGCTATAAAATAGTATACGATACTTGTGGCCTAAGTTGTCTATTACTGCACGGCGTTTAGCACCCTCGCTCCGCTCGGGCGCTAACTTCACGCCGTGCAGTAATAGGCAACTCAGCATAGGTCACGCGTATCGTAATGTACTATTATAATCTGTGTATGAGTGACGTGTGCTTTATGGTACTTTGCGATGCGCACATACTTTGCGACAGCGTTTATAGGACACTAGCTGTTGACTTTTGCAGTTTAATTTATCAACAAAAAGATGTCTTCAGAAGTCTACAAAACAAAATCCCAGTCCTCAATTAAACTAACATATTAACACAAGTGCGCACAGTACGAAGCCAAAATAACGTGTAAGATAGATAGATCACTGCTACTACCTGCCCCCCCCCCCCCCCCCCCGCGTACGTAGTTTCGAATTACTTGTCGCTAAGAGTGGATGAACACACAAACAGACAGGTTTTTTTATTTTATTTCATTTTATTTAATTAGATAGCATGGAGTATATATAACGTTTTTATTGAATTATGAAATTAAAAAAAGTTAGATTAGCTCTAACTAGTAGTAATAGTACTTACCATTTGATATATACATGTATCTCCACATTACCTCGATGTTACATATGCTAAATATGAAAAAACCCGAATATTTTCCCATTTGGGAATTTTCCCTGGGTTTTTTCCCTATATTTTCCCACATTGGGGTTTTTTCCGGGTAAAATCCCATCTCTACTCACAGACAGCCGCGGCGGCCAGTTGTATTCTCGCTTGCAATGTAAGCGAGTGGTCAAACACGAGCGACCAATAAAGGCTCTTTGTCTGTGATACTTATAACAGTTAAACGCACTTCACGCCCTAAAGCGCTATAATAAAAATTTTGAAAATGACATTTATGACTTTAAACTAAAGTGGAACTTTTTATTAGCTGCAGTAAAATGACGTTTTGTGGGTTACCGCTTTTTGAAGAAAAATAAATAGGGATGTAGCTAAGTGAGTAAGTGGATCATTCAATAAATGAATGATCAGTTTGGTTTTGTTTTAGAGATTTATTATTAAGTTGTAATGTATTTTTTTATTCTATTATTATTACTATAGTATAGGATTGATCTTTTTCAGTGGAAGTATAGGGACGTATATCCAAAATGAAACAAAAATATCATAACAATATTATTTAAATACTATTATTATTTTTCAATCATTTTCGGAATCACTATAGCTTTCGCTTTCGGTCACACTAATGACAGTCTTTTATTTATATGAATAATAAATAGAATTAAGTATGAACATTATGAGTTAGTTATGAAACGATTAGATTTTCTGTGAACCTAATCACATCCCTATTATAATTAGACGGTTATCATTATTTTACGGAATGACATTTTGAAACGTCATTTTACTGCAGCTAATAAAATGTCCAAGTATAGATGTGCGATAGGTATAATGTTTGTAATTAAATTAAAGTTTAATACTTATAATACTATCGCAGTTGATTTTGTATGAAGTGCGAAGTTCCATTTAAAGAAGGTCATTGGTCTATCATAACACGATGCAGTTGTTGAGATTAAAACAAAAATACATTATTACTCCTACTACTATATGCTAATGTATTGTAGCATGTCCATATATATGTATCATAATAATTCATCTATGTTTTCATTATATTTAATTATGTAAATGTGTATAAAAATAATTTGTTTACTCAGGTACAGACGTATTTGTTTCATATTAGATAATTCTGTACGTACACCGCGAGAAGAATATTGTCGCATCGGCGGTAGAACTAAAAACTTCGGGTTCAGCGGTAGAACTAAAAACTTCGGTTCTTGTTAGTCACTCAAATATTCGCCTTCTATTTGTGTTGTGGTGTCTAGTGACTATTTTTGTGCAGCTTAGGAATAAACTGTACGTGAGTAACATATTAACTGTGTTCCTGATTTCTTGGTCACCCATCCGAACCACTACAGTATTTTTTTGACACCTAACATCTAAAATTTTACAAAAATTCACAGATCTCGTGCTCTACACGACTTGAAATTAATCTACTTATTATAGATTATTCAACTGCAATTTCAATATATTTTTACATCATCTTACAGCCCTTTGAATTCCGCGTCTTTTGAGCTCTCATGCGTCCTCGTGGCAGCACGCGAGCCGCCCGCGCACATTGTGTTATTTCACCTCAAAATTACCACTCCCTTGATTAAAGTTGAATCAGATAAAGCTCTTCATTCTAAGCGCAAGAAAAACTCCCACGATTCTAACTATAATAGTTTCGACGAAATCCCGGTTTTTCTTTTTTTGTACCACATTGTGAAAAAGAAATAAAAAAATTTTTTGTCTAAACTATTATTTACATTGTATTTCAAAAGGTATTATTTTTATCCATATTATGTGTCTTCTATGGCTGCCCTAGAGCTTGTGGGAACCGAGAAATTGGCGATTTAGTGATTTTCGTTTTTAATTTTTTGTGCTCATGTTATGCAATATTAAAGCTTATAATTTAGTTCAAAATGTAGCTAATAATGTAGACTATCAACTCAAAAAATAACAAGCTTTAACTCGGTGGTATATCGGAAATATTAAGAATTTAAATTTGTGGGACAATGTCCCACATTTTGAAGACTTAATTTTGAAAACGTACTTTTTAAATATTATACTATAATAACTATATAAATACGTTGTTATTATATTATTTACTATTTATATAAGATTATAAATGTGTTTGGTATGTTTGTTACATAATCATCCACTTTTGTGGGCCAACTTGTTTGGATGAAATGTGGTACACAGGCATTAAGTTCTTCCCTATTAAGTGCAAATAAACAAATAAATCTGTGGATGAAATGTGGTAATCAGGCATTAAGTTCTTCCCTATTAAGTGCAAATAAACAAATAAATCTGTTTAAACATTATCTGTCGTAAACATACTGTCTTCGTTATGAAGAACAGTTGTGAATTCATTTTCTTCACTTTCTATGCATGCAGTTTCGTCGTCGACATCACTATTATCGTCATATAAACATCCCGAACTGTCCGGTTTTAACAAATTTATTACAGCCTGTGGCAGTGGCATTCTCATTCGGTTATTTTCACGATGTTTTAGCCGTATAGCCGATATCACAGGGTCGGATGACTCGAGCGCCCTGTGAAATAAGTCGGTCATGGTATGAACCCTAGAATCTTTTCGGCTGTGATGTTCTCTGTCCTGACGCCAAAACTTGTTCCTGGATTCTCCTGCCTGTTCGGAGAGTAGTCCAATGGGTAGCGCTGAATTCTCTATAATTTTCTTTCCGCGAATTAGGATTTTGTGAAGGGTAGTAGTCATAGGCACCCTATGACTACTAAAGTTGTAGTTTTCTACGTATTTTTTAGCTATATTTTTACAAAAAGTTTTTGTATCCCAAGTGAAAAAATGACCCAAAAGTCAGACAGTGGCGAGTAATAAAAAATTCTGACATAGGACAAATTACTGCAGAACGAAAAAAAGAAATCCAAAATCAAATTAAGCAAAGTATGGGTCTATTGGTAGACGTTGTTAAGCCTAACTCAGGGACCACGAATGATACGGCTCGTCGAGTATTCAAAAGTGAACAAAGCCGCCAGACGTTTGCCAATATACTTGATATTGAGAAATGGCTCGTAGATGATTTAAATGTAATTTTAATAGCCATCAATTCGGGATTACCAATAGACGCCCAAAAAATCGGTACTTTTTGTAAAAATAATGTTTATAAAAATGTTTATTTGCACTTAATAGGGAAGAACTTAATGCCTGTGTGCCACATTTCATCCAAACAAGTTGGCCCACAAAAGTGGATGATTATGTAACAAACATACCAACACATTTATAATCTTATATAAATAGTAAATAATATAATAACAACGTATTTATATAGTTATTATAGTATAATATTTAAAAAGTAGCATAACTACGTTTTCAAAATTAAGTCTTCAAAATGTGGGACATTGTCCCACAAATTTAAATTCTTAATATTTCCGATATACCACCGAGTTATAGCTTGTTATTTTTTGAGTTGATAGTCTACATTATTAGCTACATTTTGAACTAAATTATAAGCTTTAATATTGCATAACATGAGCACATAAAATTAAAAACGAAAATCACTAAATCGCCGATTTCTCGGTTCCTACAAGCTCTAGGGCAGACATAGAAGACTCATAATATGGATAAAAATAATACCTTTTGAAATACAATGTAAAAAATAAAATAACTGTAATAGTTTAGACAATTTTTTTTTTTATTTCTTTTTCACAATGTGGTACAAAAAAAGAAAAACCGGGATTTCGTCGAAACTATTATAGTTAGAATCGTGGGAGTTTTACTCATGCGCTTAGAATGAAGAGCTTTATCTGATTCACCTTTAATCAAGGGAGTGGTAATTTTGAGGTGAAATAACACAATGTGCCGCGCCGCGCCGCGTGATATCGAGCCGCGCAAAACTCGCGGCTAAGGGCACCTCTAGAGCCTCAACCCTCACCAATATCGAAAAAAGTGTAATGACCTAAAATGTTCCTTAATTCAAAACCGAGGTGCTTTTTTTCATATTTTTGAAACGGTCCCGTTTTCGAGATATCGGAATTTTTCTGTGAAAACACGATTTTTCGGTCGAAAATAGTCTGTTTGATATTTCGATTTCCAAGAAAGTTTTAGTTTTCCAAAAATTTTTTACATCTTCTTAAAGCCCTTCAAATTCCGCGTCATTTGTATCACGGGCGAGTCGCACTTTTAGCTAAAATGGGGGCCTACCGGAGCGAACGAAAAAACATTATCAATGTTAAAAAGGAAGTATCTTGATGTTAGCTAATATACGAAAATTAAGTGACGATAGCCGTTGGGGCAGGTACGTTCACGAGTGGCGTCTGCCGTAGGCATGTCATCAATAGAGTGTACTGGCAATTGGGTAAGTGTAGTCGATAAAGTGTCCCATAGTGAGCAAACATCGTTAAATACAGGATGTGCTTAATTATGGCTAGATCATACCTCGTGGCTTATTTTGAAAGCCAAGGCGACAAGTTTTTACATTTGCATATCTTGTGATTAGATTAGCTATTGCTTTTTCTGGCGGAAAGATTTGAAGCTCTAAACATGATTCTCTTCCTGTACACTAGAAATAACCCTTGTGAAAAATAAAGCCACTATCTATAATACTAAATATAGTAAGAAGGTGCAATGAAATTTAAAGAAAATAAAATATGTTTAAAAATGTTAATTTATTACATTATAAATTGTTATTTGATTAAAAACAATATACAACAGAGTAATTAAGGTTTTATTCGTAGTTCAAAAACTTGAAAATAAATCAGTCTTGTTAAAATGGCCAACTACGATGCAGATGCGAAGCGAATGGAAAAATAATGCTGCATTTTATTACAACTAAAAATAAATTATTAAAAACATACAAAATTCATGAGTGTGAATGGGCACTCAATTGTTCTTAAAACTTTCTTGTTCTGCCAGATATTTAGTAAATATCACAGACAAGCTAGGTATATTGGTTGGCCTCTATCATGCATTAAACAATTAAACTCATACAATAAAAATAATAACAACCATTTTAACTACCTACTTCATAGGAAGGCACAAACATTTGTTTAAGATTTTGGTAACATTAAATAAAATAAGGCATGTATATATTACTATAAAAAGCGACACTACATAAAATTACAAGGGCCTAGGTTGAGCAAATATAATCTATTTGTGAGATTACTGCTCAAGACCCGGAAAATAATCAGATTTCTGAATTTTTGTATACATTTGTTTTGATACTCTTTACACTATTGGTCTTAAGTAGCATTTTTGTCTTGCCAAAGATCATAATTCATTCCTTCCGTTCATTCCGAGATACACATCATTCACAACCTTCCAACTAGGGTGAAGACAAAAATAAGTTACGCATTTAGTTTACATAGTAAATTATTCAATTAGTGCACAATAAACGTAGGTAAACAAGTTACATTTAAATTATTGCGACAAAATCAACATTCATAGTCATAATTTTTGTCATTTAGAAAAAAAAACATAAGGTAAACTTGAGTTTCGCAGCATTTATCGTTAGCTGCAAAATTAGCGGATAGCGTACCGCATGTTTATAGAAATTACTAACTTTTCTTCGATCAATACAACAATCAAGATAAGGCAGTTGATACCATAGGGTAGCGGTATCTCGTCGATATCACAAATTCTTTTACCACAAGTAAAAGCATAAATATAATTAAAATCAATGTAACATAATGTATCAATAAAACTCCACCGTAAGTCGCCACATAGAGGGTGCACTGAATCGGTACAATGAGCGCTAACATTATGTCGACCTTAAAAAAATGAAGTCGTTTTCAACTTCAGGTCAAAATTGTTTTCGTTCACAGTGTTAACACGTAAGCGTCGACCGCCCACTTAAGGGATAAGATCCTGTTGTCGAAACTAGAAGACTAGATTTTGGTTTCACGTTGTCGTCACTAAACTAGGAGCCTTTTGACGCCGCACTCGATACAAAACTTGGCGGTGTCTACGGGGAACTTGCTACCGCACTCGTGGCAAAAACGCGACAGGCGAGGAGCGGAGTCGCGCCGCGTGCGGTGTAGCGACGCCTCTGACCCGCTGGAGCTCATGCCTCCACCGCTACGGTGCCATGTAGGGCTGCGGCGTGACGATGCTCGCGAACTAACCCGTTTATCTAACGAATAATACACTAGTAAAATCCACAGTATCATTTGTATATTATAAAATATAATGTGTCAAATCATCCATAATATTTAGTATCACGGTATAGAGCATTCAAACTGTGAAGCTGTGAAGTTAGCGCAAGTCGGAGCAGTAAATGAAATGTGGGTTGTTAAAGTTATTAACATTTTATTTTTGCGTCTACTAGGGTCATGAGACTCCACTGAATCTAAATATAGCGATAGAAGAGATACTGTACTAAGCTTAACGTGTTATTTAAATTGGAAATTTTCTTACCAGTTACGGGATGTGCATCTAACTCTTTAAATGTTATGTCTGTTTGTGGAAGTGGGTCGTCGCGTTCGGCAGAGCGTTCCATCGCTAAGAACTCTTCACTGGAAACTGATCTTATCTCCTCTTTCCCACTGGAATCTGAACCAGCTGGTATTTGCTCCAGTGATGCCAAGCCATTGGGTTCTTTAGAATTGCAAATAGATAGTTTCGATGGAGATATTCTGTTGAGGCTAAAATGTTACAATAGTTTAATATATTGACTAATTATACTAGATAACAAAATATTTATTAGATTTTAAACGAAAACCACATAAAGAGTTACCTGACTAACCTGCTATAAGCCGAGTCGTTGCTAGCTTTCCCGGGTGTATAATTTCCATTGGAAGCTACGTCGTTCTTTTTATTTCTTTTCTCGGATTTAACACGTGTCTCTCTCTTTGCAGTGCCGTTCGTTACTTGCATGTTATAACAGGATATTTCTTTCTGTTGGCTGTTTTCAATTCTATCTGACTCGTAGAATTTATCTAAATCTTTCAGTGATTGCATCAAATCTTGCTCTAGTTGGTCTGTTTTATGGCGACTGTTTATGCTATCCGTCTTTTGTACACGCTTCTTTTGAATGGAATCCAGGAGGGAAGTGGATCGTTTTACAGAGGATGGGAAGAGGTTTTCATTTCCGACATTATTACTGCTAAAATTGAGAGACATTGACTTATTAACTGGTATCAACCCGTTACTGATAACAACATTTGGAGTTGAGCAAACACTATTCATACCGGATGACCTATTACTATCGGCAAGTTCAGACTGCTTTACTATTCTAGTTGTGGAACTACAAGATCTTTTATTTTCGTGTTTTTGTTTATTAATTTCTTCATCGAACGAGGTCATGAATTCCTCGAGATCAAATTCTTCACCCATGGATTGATCATGTGAGACTTTTGTTACTAAACTGTGTTCTAAAGAAGACATAATTCTATCATACTGTACGCTTAAATCATCTACAGTTGGGGCACTGTTTTTGTTTATCATATTCTTATTGGTAATATTATTATTACTTTCTACTTTTGTAACATTATTTTTAGTTTCATCTATATTATTATTACATTTATCATTATTATTATTTTGGTTAGTACTAAAAGATTCAAACTTGAAAGGTAAATTTTCAGTAGTAAGCAGAGACTCCATACTACTAATAATGTCGGGATTATTCAAAATAGTATTTACGTTGATGGGCAAGTTGTCATTTTCGTTGATTAGTCTAGGGTCTATATAATTACTGTCCGTCATTGAAGAGTTGTCGTCTGTAAGAATCAAATCTAAATTGACAAACTCTTTTTTATTTTCTTCTCTTTTTATTTTGTCAAGTTTTAGAGGTTGTTTTATGGTAGTTCTTTGGAAACTGTGGTACATGGAGGTAGTTATTTTTGGATTTTTTTCTTTTGTTTTAGGGGTGCTGTAACTAGAAGCCGTGTAACTGGAAAATGACCTATTTAAATTACTATTGCGATTGAAAAATAATTTATCGGGTGTACTTATGTTTTCTTTGCTGGATTTAGTAAATGTTGTGTTTAGTTTCTGCTGACTAGATTTTTTGTCGTTTCGGTTAAGCCTAAATGAACTACATCTATTACCAAACGAACTGTTATTATCATTATTTGTGCTGCCAAAGGATTTCATTCTTTGTAGTGTAGGAGTTTTCTGGTACGTTTTATTAAGAGTGTCTTTCATCATTTTGGTGTTATCAGTTCGAAGGTATGACGGATGTGTTTTTTCTTTACCAGGACGAAGTATTGGGAGGGTTCTATTTGGATCTTTGGAAGTGTTTTGGATTTTTACAGGAATGTTTGTGTCTGACGACATGAGTTCTTTCATTTGTCTAGCAGCCGATACAAAAGGATCATAGTTTTCATCAAGCCTGAAAAGTAATAGTTTGCGTGTACGTTTTATAATGTAAAACGAAATCTATGTGCATGATATAATATAATATATTATGCATTTTTAAAGTCGTGTCATTTACCGAGTATTTCGGTATAAAATATTATTGGGAGTCTGAAAAATTTTAAAATTGGTGAACAACACACTTTCTAGTAAATGGTTATGTTAGACTTTTTACTATCACCCAAATTGATTATTGACCCACCATATTTTCAGCTTTAAAATTTCAATGATAGCTTTCCCAAAAATTTTCTTTATTTCTAGAAACAGTTTCTGATACATCTCAATTTTTTTTTTCAAAAATCTATATATAATTTAAATTTTATCTCATAGATTATATTTACTGCTTTAAAACAAAGATCAAATTTCAAGGATCTTTGATCCATACTGATGCAGAAAGTCATAAACCAAGGACAATTACTTATTATCTATGGATGAAAAGTTTGTCGTTTTGAGATTGCCGGGCAAGTGGGTCGGGAATCAATTTGTTCGATAGTATTATAGAAATACTGAAGTTTATGAAAATAGTTAGGTAAGGAAAAGGGACAACGTATCCTAACCTCTTATTTTCTATACGAGGCAATTTGAGTGGAGGTGCCTCGGAAGTTATCGAATGTTCATCACTATTGTCATCGGCAATATTTTTTACTATAAACGTTTGATAAGCTGAATTTGCTCGATTTTGCTCTCCAAGCATTTTATATTTTCTATGAGGTTTGTATAATCTTTGAATTCTGTTTTTGTTACCAACATTTTTGGTTTTATTTGTTTCACATATGGATGGCAGTTTAAACTCTGATGATACACTTTTAAAAGGACTGACTGCTGGGTCCCTTTTTTCATAAAATTTTGATTGATAAACAGTTATATGTTCCATGTCACATATATTTTTTGTGGTTTTAGGACTATCTTTTATGCTTGCTTCCCCTGAAATTTTATTAACATCTCCCCCTGCACCTTCAATCAGATCTTTTAAATCAGTTTTCAAAGCTTGTAGAGTATCAGAAAAATTTGTTTTAACATCAACTTCTTCAGAATTATTATCTCTGATACCCTCGAGAGAATTTGTTCTCGGTGTATGAAGTAATTCGATATCTTTTTCTAATATTTTTTCTTCCGCAAAATGTTCACTCATCATTTTATCTGTCATGTCAATAAATTCTTCTAAATTTGCTGAATTTTCTGAAAATTTTGTATATGTATCACCACTACCATGCCGACACATAATATCTTGCACTTCGTCTTCATTATCATAATTATTATTGGAATCGTTACTGTTATCGGGTTCACAATTTTCTCCAAAGTTTTCAGTCGACAAATCTTGTCCACTTTCGTTCCATTTATTTCCAGGGTTATCTATGTCGGAATCACTTTTAATTTCTAATTTTATATTTTCTATATTATAATTGTCAGTTTCGGTTTCAAATACTGAAGTACAACAGATTGATACAAGATTATCAGATTTATTTTCCGAGTTACTGGTGCTGACGTCATAAAGGTTGCAGTTTGAAATATTGTCCTCCTTCGTATGTTTTTCACCAATATCACACGAACTTACCATTGATAAATTTTTGTAAAGAAGTTGAACTTTCGGTTCTTCATCAAATTTTATAGTACTTGAGGTTTTACTGCTAACTTTCGTTTTCTTACTTTGTGTATCTGCATTATCGTATATTACACAAGGAATACATGGGCATATTAGTTCTGTATTTATTCCTATAGAATGACATTTTTCGTCTACACAAGCAATTGATTGGGAATCCTCAAGACTATCCAAACTCATGCTGTTTTCTTTTATTAATTTAATTTTCATAGCCCTTTTTATTACATGTGTCTTTTGTTCGTTTCCGTTTTCCGTAATTTCAATAGATTTGTTTTCTTTAATATTTTTACTAGAATTTTTCATGAAAAATTTTTTGGCCTGGCTCACTTGAGTATCGCCTTTCGTATTTTTATTTCGTGCAACACCAGCATCATGGTCATATTTTTTTGGCTCCGTACTATTAGTTTTTCTGGGGATCGGTATTTGACTTCTGTCTCCAGCCTTTTTTGGATTACTTTTGAGCTCATCTCTATATTTTTGATTTCTTTCACTATATTTATTAGCGAGTTCCTCGAGCTTTTTCAGCTGTTTTTGTTTTTTAGCAGTAATTTTATTTCGAACTTTATTTTGAGACACAACATTTGATGATTTGATGTTAGGATCAGTACTGCTGAGTTGTACCGAGGTGGGATAGTTTTCTTGGGAATTTCTACAGGAGAGGAAAGGAAGGGTAGTTATTATTTAGTATGATGTTATATAACAAATAAGGAGACAGGAATGTCTATATCAAACAGAGAAAAATACATTAAAATTACAAAAAAAACCTTTTACCTTCCTTTCCCCTTATTTGCTAATAAATAATTGGAAATAATAAACTTACCTTGTATTGCTAAGATCTCTAGCGAGCCGCGCTTGTCTTGCTTTTACATTGGCATCACCGGAAGTACTATTCTGTGTATTCCTAGAGTTCCTTATAACTGGCACATGAGGTGAAGAATCGTCGTGGCAGTCGTTGCTTGAGACAGATTCTGCAGTATACGTTTCATAATTAGTATAATATTCACAGTGTGCTGCAATTTTTTGAATATTGAAACCTGACACTGATTTGGAAGCGAAAGTAAAATAATGATCGACGATTATTTATGAATTAGAGAGGAAAAAGAATAGAAGGCTATGAAATTCTTACCGGAAGTTCTTGATCTCGTGGGTTTGTAGTCACCGTATTCTCTGGGCGGTGGAGGAGAGACGCCGCGCGACGAATCAACGGATGCCGAGCGGCTGTTGGACGACTTGTCGCGGGTTTGTGACGACCTTTGAAATTGATACAAAACATGTTAGCGTTCGCTATACTTATCCAAGAAGTTTCTAAAGTTAATAAGATGATTTGGAATATGAAGAGACAATTAGTGAAATATGTAGAGAATAGGCGAGTGAGAGTTCACGAGTTCGATTCCTGTTCAGCTACAATTCCAAAAAAGCGAGAAACGAATAAGAATTCTTCGCATGATTTCTATGTAGTAAAACTATTAAATAACTATATTATTACTGAAACTTTCCTTTCATCATAGTGAATTACTATATAACACTTTATATAATAGTAATATAATCACAACAATAAAAAATAAATCGTGATATTAAAAATCATTTTTTCCTCTTTCCAGTGTATAGTAACACATTACTGTAGTGTAGTGTTAGATTAATGTAACGAGTGCAGCTGTAGACACCAGGTACAACAGTGCGATAAGCATCTTTATGAATGTGAGTGACAGTTCAGGGAGGGCGCCACTGTCTTAAGTAAATGACGTTAAAATTAAGAAGTTTACAAAGCCGGTGGCGTTAGTTTAAATTTTCGTCACATTCATAAAGATCCTTGTCGCACTATAATACTACAGCACGGGTAGATACCTCCGGGCGCGCACCGGCGGCGCCTTGTACTGCGTGCGCGCGTTGAGCCGCTGCTTGGCGTCGGCGATGTGGGGCGGCGGCTGCGCGGGCGCGGCGGGCAATATCTTCGCCTTGTCCGCGCACCACTCCACGTGTCGCTCGAACGCTCGCACGCCGAACGCGCGCCCGCAATGGGGACACTTTTGCAGCTCCGCCATTGGCTGGCGAACACCAATTAGGTCCCTTTATATTTTTTTGAAGTGAAACTTCTATATAGTATATCCTAATACCCACCATTAGGATTTAAACCCCGCGTACATACCACTCGGCCATGGAGGTCGTCAAATTGCATGGGCTGCGTGTCGTTTGAATGCAACGAGTTAGAAATGATATAGAATCATAGCTCTCTAACAAAGGCCGCTAAAATATGGTTCTGAACATATATGGTTAGGTACACCGACAAAACAAAATACTTTGCCGAATCAAATATCTGCAAATGAATGGGATTACCCATTCATCAGGTAAGATAATATTAGAGTGAAAAAGAAAACCCAACCAAGAAGTGAGTATGTACGAGAGAGAGAGCGAGAAGAGTCTGCTGAAGACTAAGGGTCATATCTGTCACGCACACATTAACGTTACAGGAATTCTCATAGTTCAATTCTGAATTAATTCACGACTAAAAGTGTACTACTTTAAATGTTTAAATCAATAGCGGTATATTTAATTAATTATTCACAAGGATGGCCAGGAGCCGTCCTTTTGGCTACTTCTATTTTGTGTTATAACAGAATACCTATTCTCTTTTTTGTAACGTTGGTGTTGAAATTGCATTTTTTTTACGATCACAATATGTTAAAGTCCATTCATGGATACGAGCTAGTACCGACGTTTTTGTCATTCGCCGGAGTTACGACGCTAGAGCTGTGTGTGCCCTTTCTCGCGTGAGGTAATTTACTATCCGAAGTTTCCATCCTTGTCTTTTATAAGCAACTGTGTGATAAAGAAAGCGTTCCACTAACTCGTTTCCGCGAACTGTAAAATCAGTTCATGAATGTATCTATGTAGATGAACTTATTACGGTTACGAATAATATGCAACCTATTCGTAAAGTCTAGGATCGAAAGCAAAAGAAAAATATTATCGATCGGCAACGAAGTGGATATTAAAAGCCTATCACCGGAGTGCAAGTTCCGTAATCCATCAGCAACTTAGGTAGGCGATGTCCTGACAACCAGTTTTTTTTTTTCATCTTTATTAGTTCCAACCTAAGATAATGACATATTTATGTCGTGTAGTTTTTTTTTCATCTTTATTAGTTCCAACCTAAGATAATGACATATTTATGTCGTGTAGGTCACTTAAGACTCAAACTTAAAATAAAATAAAATAGGTATATTATATTTCAGTTCTTTTACATTGATAGATTTCAACATTTGATACTCTACCATCCCCGTATAGATAGGTACATACCGTGAAACTATGATATGAAAGTATAGACAGACATAATATGTAGTACCTTCCTAACACAGGTAACTTTAGTTTCAGTATCTGTTGATTAAGAAACAGTACAAGACCAATGTTAAATTACGTTTACGTAAGTTTATGTAAATCAATACGTTTCTAAGAAACATATTTATTTACATAAACTTGGCTTGACAATAATTCTAACACAGCTATTTATAATACGTCTTTGCTTGTCAGTTGTTGTGTGGTTTAAAACTGGAAGCTCATACAGCTTATGTTAACAATTAGTAATTAGCATCACAAAGTGACTTTAAGACAATTATAACCCAAATTTTTACATGAAAGTATGGTACTGTCAACAGTTAAAGCAATGTTCGGTATATACTTACATGTAACTTGACCTGAACTTTAATTCCGAGTAAAATGAAAATATGTGAAAAGAATTAGACGGTCCTAATCATAAGGCGATAATTCCTTGCGCACTGTCTTGCTTATAGTATGGATTTACTTCCCACTATCGAGCAAGAACTCAAGCTATTATCGCTCTATAAATGTGTTTGAATTCCCTCTCTTATCTTATTTCATATTTGGACTAGAACTATAAACTTGTTATATTGTACAAAAAAACAATCATTATAATGGAGAAGTGTACGCAAAGCTTGACATAGATGGCGCTGCAAACGCTTGACCCAAACCACAGCCAAATATTGCCGCTGTGGTGAAAATGTATTCAACATGGTCTGTAACACAGCTAAAATCAGACTTGCATCTGTGCAAGGCAGAAAAGCTGATCGAGTAGAAAGGTACTCTTTCTATTATTATGCTAGAATGCTCATTCTCGGTATATAGATGCATTTTCCATGATTATTTTAGTATAATAAATGTATAAATAGTTCATGGATCTGAGTACTTTTAGCGGGCTCATTAGTCAAATCTATCTTATTTTTGCATCAGTCAGACATCTCATAGAGTTAGCTTACCTCTGGCTAAAATGGGATGTATAACATTGGGTATTTTTACAGACTTGAGGCATATGACCGCAATTTTAATTTTGGTGCAGTTTTTTCTGATCAAAATGAAGACATCCAGATGCAATTACCTGCCCCAGATACATACAATGATGTAAACACAGATTAGTTTTACCCCCTTTCAAAGCAACATATAAAATTATATTTTAGTCGGTAAGCATGCAGTTTTCTCACAACAACCAAGAATTGCACAACTCGGCATTTGTATGTTGTTTAATAAAAAGCTTAAAAATTAATATAAGCTAATAGGTATGTATTTGATCGAAGTTTTGGGTCAAGCGATTACAGCGCCCCTAGTGGCCAAATTTTGCAGAATTCTTGTCCATTGCTACAAAACCAGTACAAAAATATCATAATATGCCTCTTCCATCCCTGTTCTCTTAAAAATTTAATTAAACTTAGAAATCTAATAAAAAAAAATATTTATTAATCTTTTGCTTAATCATACAAAAACGGGTGCCAATTAATATTAATAGTATAAAAATGATAATTACCTTGGTGATAGCATTTTTGACTGATTGTATTTTAGGTTTCGGCGTAACTTTGGCAGTATTTGGAGGACTTTTTTCAAGGAATGGACTGTTCTCTGGCAGGCCATAATTCTTTGGCAGATACTGTTCCAAGTCTGTACCTAGAAACATCGCAACAATATTACGCACTGAAAACTATTCAAAAGAAACATTGAAGAGGAACTGTAAACTGTAAGTTAATTAGTAAGTATTCAAGTAAAATACATACATTTTACTTGAATACTTAATTTAAAAAATAACCAAATTGCTCAAGTTATTTGCCAATTATTACAACCAATAGAATATTTCGCACTAATAAGGTGTCTTTGGTATTTTGCACTTTCAATTCAGTATAAACAAACAACATACAGATTAGAAAACACTAATTAAAAACTTCAACCATCACACATTTGGTAACATTCACGATCTACAAACACATTTCAAACGTCACATGGCGACAAGACAAGACAGACAGACACAACCCATGCATTTCAAATTAGTAATACAAACCATCGGTGATTGTTTAGTAAGTTTTAATGAGGTAGCTTGTAGGTGTTTTGTTACTAAATATACTATGCTAAATATTCTATGTTAATACGAGGCGTTGAGACACTTGCTGTAAGGTACGCTGTTTGCTACAAAACATAACACCACAATACAATATTTACATGTTTTAAAATTATAATGGGTACGGTCTACTAGAAATGTTGTCGCAAGATTGTAAAGAACTTAACAAAAATACTTGTTGGCAAATAAAGCTACCGATACTGATATAAGTGTCGAAAAATAATGTAATGTTTGACATGAAAAAAAGTCTGACAAGTAGGTGTATCGGGTACATTAGCATTTCGTTGATAGATTCCAATCATTCCTATTTTAGGTTTTTTTGTAGTACATAGTATCTTTGAAAGCTTTCAGATTAAGTTTATCTATTAAGCGACGCAAGACTTTGAAAATCCATTAGGTACTTAGTTTTAGCAACGAGAAGTGTGTTAGTAAACATTCAGCCGGAGAGTAACGCATGGGATGCTAATTGCTATGCAAATAGTCTACTCACTCACCAGAATTAACACCATTCTCCGACGACAGCCCTTTTTACCCACAAAAATAAAATATTTGTCAATATGTATAACAAAAAAATCATGCACTATAAAACTACCTACATTTACATAATAATATTAAACATATAAGATGGTACAATAACGTAGTGATGGCATAAAAATAGTGTTTTCCTACAGAAACTTGTATGGGAAAGGTTTAATACATAACGAAAATGGCGAAAAAAAAATTAGTAACCCAACCACCAAAGACCATCAATCATAAGTTTCATAAAAAACCTCAAGATATTACCTTCACGTCTCTGTCTCGAAGAGTCGAAAGTTTTCCGTTTTTTGATTGTCATTTTTTCGCATATTTTGGCGTGTTTGGCTAGTGGTTGAGGGGCGAAGGTGCGGCCGCAGATGGGGCATGGCAGGAGTGCGAGGGGGGCCGGTGGCTCCGGAGGGACAGGCGCGACGGGGTGAGTGGGCACTGGTGGGGAAGGCGGGGGGCCAATGCGACTAGGAGGCGGCGTCCTTAGCAGCGGCCGGAACGATTCATTGTTGGGAGCATCCCCCGCCGGCTGAGGCGATGGCGACCGCGAGGACTTCGTTTGCTGCTGCTGGAGTTGTCGTTTTTCTGGAACGGTGAAAAGAGTTCTGCCATATAATAATTGTTTGGAGAAGCTGTGTGCTGTTGTAAGGAAATGGTCTGTGAATAAAGTTTATTATCTTAACAGTACGCTATGTTGGTTTTTGTTAAAAACTTTTAATTTTTTATAAATCAGAACAACATCATCAGAAATAACCAAATCTACTATTATTGTGTACACTGTTTGTCATTGTGGAGTTCCATTGTTTATCTCCGAAAGTTCTTTTGAAATGTGGATCCATTTCAAAAGAAAAATGATTTAAACTTAATATCCCCGAGTTGTGAGGTAGCTAACATACAATTAAAATATAGTAGAACTTCAGAATCTCCTACTTTTTCAAGTCAGTTAAAACTAAGATTAAGGTACCAAAATTTTTCAAAAGGCTTAAAGAAAAATTTAGTGTGGAATTTAGTGTCAACGTTTCAAGGGCACTCTGTAAGTTAAACATGAATGACGCAACCAACGGCCACAACCTTCATATTGATTAGGTAAATTACTATCGCGGTCACGCGATTCTCACTTATTTTTTTAATATTTCCTTCAGCGCGGTCGGTCGCTAGGATTTTGAAAGCCTCGCAGCATAACTACCTTCTATTTTTGTAATCTTTTTTCAGTTTTTTTATAGTCATGCTTTTATACTGCTCAATCTTCAAGTCTGTAAGTCTGTCCCCTATTTCATTAGACAATTCAAACTACATATTGTATGTGTAATGTGTGTGGACATAAATAAATATGATGTGAGCAATATGAACACCGCTAGGTTTATGTATTTGTTTTCGAAGGCGACAGATTTAAATGAATGAAACTACATGTGGGTGTAGCACATGGCGGGGCATACCTGACCTTAAGATTGAATGGGGAAACCTTTAAGTATATTGTATTCTATACTCCGATACAAATCTTCATAATATTATACTGACTAGTGATGTAACGAATTTAATTTTTTGAACATTCGCGAATGCGAAATATTTAGTGTTATTCCGCTCGCGCCGGTCTTTTCGTAAATAAGTGAATTTTGAGGTTACAGTTTGAATAGTGATTTATTAACATGAGTACCTAAATCAAATTCCAGTGAAATATGGAATTATTTCACACTTTGAGATGCTGAACGAGCCAAATGCAAGCTGTGTAACAATAAATATTCATGAAACTACAACTGCTATGAGAAATCATTTGAAGGCAATGCATAAAACCGAGTTTTCAAGTATGATATAGACATTAAAATATGAGCAAAAGTGATAAAAAATTGAGTTTGTTTTTGTTTGGTCACATTTCATTACATATTCTAATAAAAAAAATGTTAGGCTTCATTGTCAAAAGTAAAGAAAATAATGCCAAATGCTAAAGTCAAAACTAATAATGTGATTACGAGGTTAAGTTAATTTTTCTTGCATTAAAAACATAAGAAATGAATGGATTCTGATTTAATGAACATACCTACTATTATCTTCAAATTGTTTTTTCTAACATTCCGCGAATGCGAATATTCGGTACATCACTAATACTTACATTAAAAATCGGTATCGTACATTCACAAGTTTTCTTGTAAGCCATGTGCATCGTAACGTAACTCACGTTGCAATTTGAAAGTTCATGCAAACGATACAAATTACTTTATAGGTAGGATAGGAGCTAATAAAATGAATCTCAGTATTTGAAATGGATGGATGACATTGGCAGTACTTTAACCAATCATCAATGAGGCCTCGTCATTTTTACACTACTAGTTTATTGTAATTGGACGTTGAGCGAAGGCTTCTTTTAAGCAGTCGCATTTTTCAACGGCAACCATTCCGGTTTTGTTGTTACGTGACCGAGAGTATAGAAATATTTAGTTAATAGTATTCAACTACTAATATCTACCTACTACATTATGCATATTTACATATTTGTTGCCAAAACTAGAAGAACAACCTTGAATGTTGTCATTCATTCCGTCTTTCGACTGATTGATAATTCAGGTACTTACATAAAACTAACAAAATACTTGTCATGAAATTTACAACTTTAACGTACCTATTGGATAATTAAATAAAATATTCATGAGCGAAAAAAAGGTATTCTTTTCAGAGAAAAGAAATAGTACTCATTTGAGACACCACACTGGGATGGACTCGGGCCAGCAATTGAGATAGATAATTGTTAAGGTTAAACTATAATAAATTAAATTGGTCAATAATTTAAAACGTAAAAAAGATAAATTGCATTAAGTAACCAGGCCTGCGAACCAGGTGGCTGGCACGCCAAAAGTTTGCGCAGGCGCATCCTAATCGAGTGCGTTCGAGTGGAGCTCGATTCGACTACTAATTCACTTGAACCGGATCGCAAACACCATGCTCCAGCTTAAAATAGGTTAGTTGGTACATCTAGATACATAATTGAGTAAGATTGATTATTGAGCACGACAGGAACGTAAACAGAGGCCCCATCGTTGTAAAGTTTAAAAAATAGTTGTATAAATCAATAACAGCCGTACTCGGAGAACTCGATTAGCTTTTAAGTTTAAAATTGATGCTGGTTATTTTCTTTGCGATAACCTAGAATGAGCCTAAAGAGTTAAATTAATTTACCTTTTCTGAGTAATGCAGTTACTAGTATAACAAAAAATATTTCGATTAAGTTAACAAGTTGTATCAATTTTTGAAACCAATATACCTATACTGAGACGCTATGTATAAGAAACATGAGCAAACGGACCTTTAGCGAAAATTTATTGACGTCCTCTTTAACGGGTGGCAGACATAAATTAATCAACTCGAATCTGCTACTAGCTAAATTAATAATTAAGCCTCTTATATGGTACGTACGTACGTCACGCCCGGTGCTGGGCGTAGTGTACCTATCGTGTGTATAGGGTATAGGTATATATCAAAGAAATATGTTCCCTCCGTCATCTATGTAGCAGTGCTTTTAGTTTGTGCTTTTCGCGGGCCAGAAATAAAAGGAATAGTCTTTTTACTATGGGGCTTGGTATTGCAATCAAAATCGATTCATAGTTTTTAGAATTTATAACCATTTTAAAGTTGAGGACGATCGTTTTTATAAAGGAACTTGCTTCCGCCTGTGACTTCGTTCCCGTTAACTTTAATTCCGTGCAATTTTCTTATGTTCTTAAAGGACATGGCTAAGAAACTGCCCTTAGCGTCTATAATTATTTCGCACTAGCCCGTAACATTATAATATTTTTCTTATTAACTCATCATCATCATCATCATCATCATCATCATCAGCCTATTAATGTCCCCACTGCTGGGGCACAGGCCTTCCCTATGGATGGAATAGGGAGATAAGGCCATGACCCACCACGCGGGCCCAGTGCGGATTGGTGGGTGCTAACGACTGCTGATGCAGCCGGGACCAACGGCTTAACGTGCCTTCCGAAGCACGGGGGAGCTCGAGATAGTAAATTTTTGGTCATATATCCAATGACCGACCACTGCGAAAGTAGCTTAACTTCAACGATCGCAGCCGAAAGCGCTAACCACTTGCGCCATCGAGCTCCTCCGAGCTTATTAATTATTACGTTATTATTATTCTCATAACTCTCATAATTAAAAAATAAAAATTTCCTTTGTCTGTTTCAAAAGGAAAATGTTCCGTTTTACAAAAATAAATGTACACATAAAATATGTGTGTAAGTATATCGAAATAAACAATACTTATTCGAAACTCCTAAAAACAATGTCATTTTTGACCCTAATTTTTATTATAACAAGTCACTGAAGGCCTAAATCACGCTTGAGACAAGGCTGCATGATAATTAGTCGTTTGATTTTTGCAAATAAATAAAATAAAACTGCACAGATTTCCTGACAGGCCGACGATAACAAATTATTTGTATTTATTTTTGTTTTAAAAATACTTTTTGTGAAGGGTTAATCAGAGAAATGGATGGAAAGATTCTAAGAAAATGCGAAATTGGTGGCTCTGTAAATAATTGGCAACATCTTTTATCAAATGTAGCAAGGTAATGACGTAGTAGAAGTTATCTTAATTTTCAAGATTGTGACTTCAAAAGTTACTGAGCCTTTTTTCATAGAAATTATAAATATTCTCACTGTCAGCATTAAACATTACTATGTACCTACAATATTTATACATTGCAAGGGCAGTCGCTCATACAAAATTTTACCATGTCCTTTAAAAGCCAATCAATGAATGACGACTATCTTTTATATTTCATTTTAAGAACTGTAGTTCCTAATTTGTAAATTTAAATCTCGTTAAATAAGCAATTTCCGGATTTTTTCCAGTCACGTATGATTGATTATTAAAATCTCACTGTTTTTCTATGTACTTAGGTAATTATTGGATCTTATCTTTTCGAAGCAAAGGATTTTTTTTATTAGCGTTACAATTTGTTTAAGAGGATTTTTTAAAATAAATAATGTTTATGAGCGTTGTATGATTTATCGTATTCTCGTTATCAATCGATTTCACCAATTTGACCTTTCCAAGAAAATATTCACAGTGCCAAACATAAACCGTAAAAAAAATCGAATATGCGGCACCTTAAGCTCAGACGTGTTGTGGTTTCCAATTACGGCGGATTTAAAGTCGAGGTTGGTTTAAAATCGGGCCGTTTTGCGTTGTCTAGTAGAAACAGTACCAATGCCGTACGAGTGTGGCCGGCCGTATACTAGAATTTCAATAGATCTTTATCTTTCGCAAATTCTGTACGGGTATCTGTTGTTTTTTCACCAAGTTATTTGAATCCCTATATTTTATATCACACTGTTTGGTAAATCTAAAATCCTTTCTATATAGGTACATTTGCAAATAATGAAATTCAGATTTGAAGTAGTTTCCTAAGTATTAGTTAATTATCTGACCTAAGTAAATGCAAGATTTTAAAATCTAAACAAATTGAGAAATAATGCATAATAATGATAATGAAATTACGGCCGCAAATCGTGACTTGAAATATTAATTGTAATATCTCACAAGCCGTCTCCTCGGCCTAAATACTTGTTACCTACCATAATATTATCGAAAGATCAATCTGAGCAGCTCAGAATACTGCGTCGGATATTTTTATTGCAGATATAAAATTTATCGAATACCGCATCTAAGCTATAATGATTATACTTAGATAAACAAATGATAATAAAGAACTGAAATAAACGAATAGACTTGTCAAAGAAATGAGTAAAACTTAGGTGCCTTTGGCTATTTCAGTGCTTTTTAATGCATTCTTAGCATAAATTAAGAAAGTCTATAAAACTCCAAAACCATCAACGATGTAAGGGATACAAAAGTGCAATGATTAGAGGGGTGACACTGTGCTTGGTGCGACCCGGTACAATTCAACGACAAATATAGGAAGGTGTTTCCATGGAGAGGAGGAAATATGAAGATATCTGAATAGAATTAGTTAAATAAACAAAATTCCATTGCAAAGACAGAGTCGTAGTAGACATAAAAAGAATTTCCGCTTTTATGGTTTATTCTAACCTTTGACATAGTTACGCTAGAAAATCTAATGCAAACCTAATGAAAGATAAATGAGGCACTCATGGTTTACAATACCATATAAGAAACTGACTCCACTGTAGTAAATGGTAAAACAATGTCAGTAATGTTACATCTAACTATTGGCTATAATACGGCTGCAACGGAACAGGATAGTTTTACCTATTGTTTTTTAACCACTAACGCAATGCGTAACACATAATAGCAGCCCGTTTGTCGGAGACAGGTATTTTTCTATTAATATTCCGTTGCGTCTTTAACCGGATAACCCATCGGGAAAAGGGCAGGGCAAAGCTAATGGTAGGACTTATTTCTGTCAACACCGTAAGCTTTAAATAGCAATCAATGTTACTTTTAGAATACTCTGAGAAACTAATGTTAATTCGAAAGAATATTAAAGAATTTATTTTAATAATATTAAAGTATAATGAGTTTAATACAAGAAAGCGTGTCCACGTTATGAACTTTAATTATAAGCCTCAATTCGCGTGAAGAGCTCAATAAAGCACAAAATTACTTCCTATTCCGTACATTAAAGATGGAGATTTTGCGGAATAGATTTTCGTAAGAACCCTGTGATTTAACAATCGTAATTTCATTTTGACTGAATTCAAAATTACCACAAAGTCACTTAATATAAATTCTTTGTTATTTGACGTTCTGAAATGGAAACAAAATTAAGAATAATTGTGTGTTAGAGAAATCTAATATGAACATCATTGACGAACAAAATAATCGTGATTACGACATAATGTATGTACACAAACGAGGCAAGTTGGAAAGGTGCCTGACAGCTTCCCATCAGCTCACATTGTCAATCAATCTCTTGTTGCATGTACAGTCACGAAATCGTCTTACGTGAGAATTCTTCTCAAGAAAGTTTTCGGAAGGAGGGATTCCACACTATCTTAAGGATCTGAACTTTGTTCGACATTCGTTTCCACAGAAAAGGTTGTTAGAGCATGCCCGTGAGAACCGACACATGTAAACAACTGGTGCTCACAGTGATAAATTTAACGTTTACTTACTCGTTTGCGTCTCTTACATAAATAAAGGTCAAATGAATTTAAACCTATTTGTTTTCTATGATACGTAACTTTTATTATTTAAATCTAAACACCAGTAAATAATATCAGAAATATTACTATTATGTTTGGAACAATGATATTCAGATTCTGGCGATCTGGGGCAATTATGATTTAACTTATTACCTAATAAATAAATTTCATTTCATACTGAAATCAATATTGTTTGTCGTTTTGGTATTATAACGTGTAGATCTAAAATTAAAACTTAACTTCATAGTGAAAGTTAAGAGAATCATATTACTAAAGGCCTTGCACCAATAAACAAATAGAAATCTGGTCTATCTTCACGCTACTCGCCACCGAACGTCGATTCCGTCTATGAAAACGAATACTATGATCTCAAATATCGTCTAGCAGCGTGAACGAACATGTCCATAAAACATCCAATTCATATGGTACGGACGAACGAGCTGGCTTATTAAATTTGCTGTTTTTTTATCAGAGCGAACTCATTATTGGTATATCGGAGTCATTATTTTCACCTTAGCAATTCAACATTATTAATTCTTTACACAAGTGTTCTGTGTGTGGTCTGAAGTCATTCACGCAACTGTCAAGATTTATATAATTTTTAACATTATTCAGAATTTCGATGTTTTTATATTTTATATAAAAATTAAATCAAGATTTCATAATACGTTCGTGCATCAACTAAGGAAAACAATAATAAAAAACAGAATATAGGAAAATAGATAAAAGAGAAATATCACAATAAAGTGACTACATGACTTTTAACCCGGGCTCGGTATAAAACGATAAATAATTACTTAAGAACATATGTATTAAAGATACAACGTTAATACTGTATAAAGTCATCGCAATGTCATGTTTACTAACTGGTGTTATTTATGATTTGGTCACGTTTCTCCAAGTTTAATAGGTTCATTGTGTCCTATTGATTAACCACAAAAATAAAGAATGGTATCTTTTATTAGAAGACAAATGTAATACACACATCAAAAAAAGTTTGCGATCACTTTGTTATGTTATCTCTTTTTCTGATAAGATTCTAAATTTTAAAATTAGAATTAGAACGTACAACAATAAAATAATTCAATTGTTTTTCCATATAAACAGACATGCAATCCAAGCTGACACTCATTCAGAAATCTGACTTAGTCAATATCAATTAGGAAAGTTTGTGATTTAAAAAATGCCACTAGGATTATCAGATGTTTTACGAGCCGGAATTGTAGCTCAAAGTTACAATTCTGGCAAAGGGAAGATAAAATGGAAGCTAAAATTGGGAAGAAGGCGAGAGAAATAGCACGCAGAGTTACCATATCCCAATCCTGTGTAGTAACCTCGTTGCAGAGGTACCACTGCATGGGTAATTTAGCTGACCGACCCCGCAGCGGTCGTCCAACTGTTTTGACAGCTGCTCAGAAGCGCTACATCAGGTTGCTGGTAGCCCGCGACCCAACAATAAACGCCACTAAATTGAAAGCAGAAATACGGGCCGCCTCCGGACTTGAAATTAGCTCTCAGACCATTCAGAATTGCTTACACCAGGCTTTCGTTGACGAATCGCGAATCAATACTCATCCAGATAACCGACGTGTCCGTGTTTGGAAAAGACCTGGAGACTCTGAAAGGCAAAGAACGGCCACTGGAATGGTTCAGCAAGGCGGGAAATCAGTATCCTTTTGGGGTGGTATTATGATTGGGGATATGAAGCGATGAGAACGCCTTTAATCCCTTATCAAGGCTTCAGACGGCAGACAGATACAAAACAGCCGCTATTGATGGAATCGTCATACCTTTCCTAGTAAAACATGGGCACCAATTTGTACTGGTTGACGATAATGCGCCCGCACATCGAGCTCAACGAGTCAATGCTGCTCTCCGAGAATACGAAATCACAAGGTTAGACTGGCCCCTGTCGGTTGTCCTGACTTAAACCCAATAGAGCATGCGCGGGATGCTCTTAAGCGAGCTGTTTGGAACCGTCAGCCTAGACAGTGCCGCAGCTCAGGGAAGCTGCTGTTCAGGAATGGGACAGGTTACCACAAGAAATGCTGGATAACTTGATCCTCAGCATGCCCAGGAGGATCTCCTCATGTGTTCGAGCCAGAGGAGGAGTTATTTTGTATTAGATAAACAACAATTTATTATTAAAAGGCTTTTAAGTTTGGTTAAACTATCTTTTTATTTCTATCAAAGTTCTATTACAATCGCATTAGGATTGAATTATTAAATTTTTTATACTAAAAAATAAAATTACTTTTATTTTTTAATTTCAGAAAGTGTATTTTTAAATAAAAGGGATATAACGTAAACATTAATTTTGAAAATATATCAGCTTTTGCAAGTGATCTCAAACTTTAAAATATGCATTTAATACATATTGGAGACAATTTAGATAGATAACATCTAATTACTAGCTTACGTTGATGTTATTCACGACCGTACATTTCCCACGATAATTCTGTCCTTTTAAATGCCAAGACGGTGTAATGATTTCAATGAAATTGCGCAAAATAAGATGTCTGCTGAGCTAACAAGTAGATAAAATGATTGATGATATAGATCTTATAACGACAATGTTGAATAAGCTATAACACGTGAAAATTAAAATAAGTAAGTACTTTACATGCGAGTAGCTAATGTAAAATAACATGTTGCGGCGGCTATTATATTGCGACAAGTAGACAAAAACAAAGCGAGTGTAACTTAATAGCATTGGGAACTACTGTCTGACAATTACGTTAAAATATTTTCCAAACTGTTTACATAATATTAATGAGTTGTATGTATGAACATGCAAGAGTATAAATGATAAAGTCTTGCCATGACATGAAAAGGAGATACAAATTAAAGGTAGGCGCGGCTCTTATTATGTAAGATACGTAATTATTTCCTTTTAGATTTAAAGTTACTGTTGAGGACTTCTTTAAAACTAGAGAAAGACATTTTTTTACCTAAAATTCTGATAAAAATAGTTTATAAATCAATGAACCGGTATTACCAGAAATTTACGTTGCTATGTTTATAGGCAGAATCATATTGTCTCTGTAAAAATCGTAACATCGTAAAAAGTACAAACTTTAATTACTAAGCGAATTCTATCTGAAACAATTTCATTGAAAGGCTGTAACAATTTAGAGTACGTAACTATAAAAAGTTTTTGTGTCACTAATATTATTGAATATTTATTCACCTTTCTTTTTTCGACGAAAACTAAAACCGCATAACATTTTCACAATAGCGACAAAAAAATCACTGAAACATGTAACACTTCGGGCACGATGTACAATACTGAACATGAAACAATACGCGTAAGTAGGTTTGAAACGTTCATACTGGAGTTACACAGGCTTATCGGTGTTTAACTTACAGTGCGCGTACGCTGGGATAGGTAAGTACTTGGTAAAGTAAAATATATTATACTTCTTATTAATCAACTTTTGATATGCTTTAGTTACCAACCTACTTATACTTTGTCATCTAAAAAGTAAGGCAAAAGGAAACTTACTGTCTTATTCATAAAAAGATAAAATAGGTTTATTAGTTTGTTATAATGCCTGGGTTCCTAACCTGGGGGTAATTAGCTCCTCGGGGGTAAATCAGCTATACTTGGGGGGAAACAAAGAACCTAATTATTTGGTCAAATCTAAATAATAAGAAAATACAGTACACCGCGCAGTAACGCTCAAGTAACAAGTTGCAGCGCTCCTTCTTGCTAGCGAGACCGCGGGATGCTGAGTGGGGGAGGCGGTGCAAGATTTTCTCCTGATGATGACATTATTAGAGACGAAGATGAAGCGGCCACATTCGAATTTCTTGGACTGCGCGAGAGTATTAACTTTCAAAGAAGAATTTCAAAATTTATGATCTCAGCACATTTTGAATAAGATCAAGTTAAGTTATAGCAAACAGAGCTTACAAAATGATAATACCCCTTGCCACCACCTACAGATGCGAGAGTGGCTTTTCATATTTAGTTACCTCCATCAAAAACAAATGCCAGAAACTCAGGACTTCAGATGCGCTTTAAGTGAAACTAAACGTAATATAAAAAAAACTTATAAATGCCAGACAATTCCAACCTTCACAACGATAATAATTATTAATTCATAGTTAAAATATGAAACAAGTTAAAATAGTAATACTGTTCTGTAATTTGTGATTAATTAACATATTACAATTTGCTTGTATTATTTATATTGATAACGTTTTAAAGTCGGGGTAAAATCTGTTTTCCTAATAGGTTACAGGGGTAGCAGTATTGGAAAGGTTAGGAAACACTGTTATAATGAAAATCCCGAAAAGCATTATTCATAAACGTCAAATAACGCTAAAAAGCTTTGTAAGTATTCAATAGCGGCTTCGTAACTTATAACAAGTACGACCCTACTATAAACCTTTAATACAGAGAAATATTGCCGACAAATATGCAACAGCTGATTTTTTTTGCGTCCGAACCGTTTGTTTTGAGGTTTATTTGTTAAAATTTGTTGTCGTCGTTCTTTCGTTCGTGTGGTTATTTACAAGGAGCTGTGAAGTTGAGATATTTTTTTATAAAATTGTTTGCTTATATCCTTAGCTATGCAAGCTCTGCAAGAATTACATGCTATTGAACAAGCAGAAAATGATTTTTTCACGACGTCGAAAGATTTACCAGTAGAGATGTGATCCGTTTTCTTTATCAGATGTAGAGTTCAAACGACGATACCGTTCCAACAAAAATACTATGGCCCTTATTATTGATCTCGTCAGACAAGTCTTGCAACTGGACTCCAGAGGTTGAGGAACGTCACCAGAGATACAGGTGTTAATCGCTATACGATGTGACTGTGGGGAAGTAAGGACACAAACAAAAGGGGTAACTGAATAGTTATTCCAAACCAACCTTAACATCATGAAATTTGGGACGCAGCCCACATTTGTTAGCTCTAGGTTCCAAACTATCATAGATATAACACTAGCGACACACGCGGTGGCCAATCTAATCGAAGGATGGCACGTGTCAAACGAACTTCTTTGCAGACCACCGTAGGATATGTTTCCAATTACAATACAGACAAATAGACCCTGTTCCATATCGCAATCCCCGAAAAACAGATATAGCAAGGTACATAGAACTGATAACTAAAACACTAAGCGAGATACAAATACATGACGAAATTCTTGACATAAACAACATAGAAACAAACGTACAGTTCTACACTTCAGCACTTCTTAAAAGCTACGAACTGACGTGCTCTACCATCGTACCGAAAGGCCTGGGTAAAAGTTCCTGGTGGGGGCCAGAACTTGAAAAACTACGTAAGGAACTCAGGACACTTTTCAATCGAGCGAAAAATACCAGAACCATTCAGGACTGGGACAGATATAAAATAGCACAAAAACACTACAAGAAGTGGATCAGATTCCGAAGTAGGGAAGGATGGCGTGGTTTCTGTAGTAGTGTCAATTCAACAAATTAAGCTGGCAGACTCAAGAAAGTTCTGTCCAAGGACAACTCCAACCTCCTTGGGTCTCTGAAAAGGGAAGACGGCACTTATACAAAAACAGAAGAAGAAGCCAATGCGGTGCTACTGGAAACCCACTTCCCAGGATGCCAACTGGCGCCTGGCATTTAAGTCAGCAGGACTAGATGGTATATTCCCTGCGCTACTACAATGGCAACTCGGGCAGGCAATTAGATACCTACAACCAATCTTTAGGGCCTGCCTGGCCTTCAAATACATACCAAAACCATGGAGGAAGACAAAAGTAGTCTTCTTACCGAAACCAGGCAAGGACGACTATACACAAGCCAAATCCTTCATACCAATAAGCCTAACCTCTTTTCTCTTGAAAACATTGGAAAGACTGGTAGACCGACACCTTAGGGATGGAGCACTAAGTAAGGCTCCGCTGCACCCTCAACAACATGCCTACAGAAAAGGCAGATCAACAGAGTCGGCACTGCATTCAGTAGTCCACAAAATAGAGTCGGCAATCACAAATAAAACCTCAACATTGGCAACCTTTATAGACATAGAAGGTGCTTTTGACAAAACGATGCACAACAGCATTAACCACGCCCTAAGAAAACTCAAGGTGGACCAAGTCACCCGAGGTTGGATCACCGAACTGGTCGGCAAAAGGGCGGTTCAGATAGTGGGGAACGCTACCACGCGTGCGAAGTAGTTAGAGGATGTCCCCAAGGGAGAGTCCTATCACCACTTCTCTGGAACATAGTAGTGGACAGTCTCCTACGGAGTCTGAATAACAGAGGATACACTACTATTGGTTATGCGGACGACGTAACAATTCTGATAAATGGAAACGCCGAAAATGTCCTTTGCAAGGTTATGCGTTCAGCCCTTCAGATTGTTGAAAAATGGTGTGACGAACATCACTTGTCAGTAAACCCGAACAAGACAGAGCTAGTCCTTTTCACCAACAAAAGGAAGCTACCTGAACAACAGTTACCAAAACTGTTTAATACCAAACTCTCCCTATCAACACAAGTGAAATATCTGGTCGTAATCCTGGATAACAAACTGAATTGGGCGAGTCATATTGATATAAAAACAAAGAAGGCCTGCATAGCTTTTAATCAGTGTAGAAGACTAGTTGGTAAAAAGTGAGGTCTAAGTCCACTCTCAAACTACTGCTGTGTCCAAAGATCACTCTTTGGTTATACACAGCAGTCATCAAGCCCTCTATAACCTATGGTTCAGTTGTTTGGTGGCCCAGTACCCAACTGACCACAGTGAAATCCAAACTCCAAAATCTACAACACTTGGCGAGCGTAGCAGCAACTGGATGCATGAGAACAACTCCATCGGGTGCATTAGAGTACCTCATGAATTTAAGACCATTGGACCTGGTCATACAAGAAGAGGCGAAAGCAGCAGCCTTGAGACTAAAGTCTCTAGGATTATGGAGATTAAATACTGTAACAACACACTCCAATATTCTACAAAAGTGCACGAAGGTGATCCCACTCCTGGAGGCACCTATGGATAGAATATTAAGTCAACACGTCTTTGATCGAAGATACAACATCCAACTTACCGCGGAAAAGGCAGATTACTCTGGCACCGGGGAAGTTAGGATATACACGGATGGCTCCAAAACCAACAGTGGTACTGGAGCCGGTGTCTTCTCAAACGACCTGAATATAAAAATATCTACAACCTTAGGCAAACAAAGCACAATCTTCCAGGCGGAATGTATTGGCATTACCAGAGCGGCACAGGCAGTTGCAGCCAGAGATATCAGAGAGTATAACATCAAGATCATCTCTGACAGTGCATCCGTGCTTCAAGCCCTACGTAGCAACACAATAAACTCTGTCCTAGTAATGGAGTGCCACAAGGCACTTCAATCCATTGCGGTTAGCAACACGGTAACTCTGCAATGGATAAAAGGACACAGCAGCTCAATTGGAAATGACGCAGCAGACGAGCTGGCTAAGAGGGGAGCAGACACAAGTGTATGGTCCGGTATTTTTGCTGCCCATACCTCAGGCCCAAATTAAAACGTGGCTGCGTGAAATAACTCAGAAATCACACTTGACGGAGTGGAAAACAGGTGAAGGATGCCGGCAAACGAAAAACGCGGTTCCGGCGGCAAATAAAAGTTTTGCCCGCACCCTTACCAAAATTGACTAAATAGGGACAAACTTCGCAGGGTTATAGGATCCCTGATTGGTCATTGTCCCCTAAACAAACACCTATATACAATAGGAGTTACAGACAGCCCCCTATGCATGGAGGCAGAAGAAACGCCACAGCATGTCATCATGGAATGCAAGAGTGTGGCCGACCAACGGGCACGACTTTTCCAGTCATCAGAATCGTTTCCGGAAGCTTGCAGCAGTTTACCAAGGCTGATTTCCTTCTGGACCGATATAGGCTGGCTGGAGTAAACGGGAATGTTTTTGAGACACGCAAAATGGTCCAATAATTAGGACTAAGTGCGGAAACCGCCCTGAAGAACTAACTAACCGCTATACGATGTTGGGGTCGTCGTGAAGTAAGCACGTTTACGAGTATTTTATATATCCCGCATTTTAATATACCTATGTACTTTTTAAATATCTTTGTAACATTTTAGATTCAAGATGATGGGGAAGAAATTCATGGTATGTCTCAACCATAGAGAAAAGTAATATTACTAGAATGTCTCAACCAACTGTGAGTCGCATTTGTGCCAGAGTAGCCCGCGCGATTGCTCGCCCCTCTGATACATACATAAAAATGCCAGAGTCTAATTTTCTTCGCAAAAATAACACGAAAAACCTCTGCATTAAACTAGCAATATTGACAAACAAATATCATAAGTGACGTTGTAAATTTTTTTTGCCGTGGATACCAGTGGTTTTGCCATTTTCATCCATGGATTTATCAGAACGACAACATAACAACGCTAAAGTGTCTTATAACGAGAACATAGTTATAAAGGGATTATTGAATGTTTATGAATAGAGATTTTTATTAAAGGTTTATTAGTTCTAATGAGCATTAGTGTTTTAAACCTATTTTAGAGGTTTTTTATGAATAAGGCTGTTAATCTATAGCGCACGTTCTGTCTCAGATTTTAATACCAAGTTTTTCCTCCTATACAGTATTGCTTGGATAGGTATAATTTTCGCAATTCTAACTCCTCTTCAAGGTCGCATTGATTAACAACCGTCTTTGCTCTCGGCTCTTTGATGTCACCTCAACATGAGTTTTTGTCCTATAACTTAATTTATATTAAGTTATAGGATATGTAATTGAAGTCATAAAGCATTCCCTGTTACCGGCACACCTCATTCCATAACATGTCAAGTCCTGATTGAAATGTTGGTACAAAAATATTGAGAGCAGCTGCACATCACACGAAGGGCCGCATTGTTCTCAGTAAAAAATCAAGACAGTTGCCCCAGCTGCTACTTGCATGGTGGAATGCGTCGCTACACTACTCGCATTCTTCAAGAGTACAAAAAAAAGCTATACAAATAGCGAACACACTGAGTTTCACCTATTTAGATGAACAAGAAACTAGTTACCGAGATTTAAGATCAATTTAAAACGGCATACATTATTCAGCATCTTCACTGATTTAAAACGTTAATTTACATAAGAGGCTGTAAAAATAAAGATTCTGAATAGTCAATAGGTATTTAAATACCTAAATACATAGTCGTTAAAACCAAAGGTAACTATGGTATTACAAAAGTTCTATCAGCGACTTAAATCATCTAAAAACTGTATGAAATAATATTTTTATTTATATTAGGGCTAACAGGATAATATAAAAGGAAAAGAGGACGAATTTTTACAATCAACAAATAACCAACCTTTTTTGGAGCCAAATATGGATTTCAGTTTCGATAAAGTTCTCTTCTTCATTTTCCCAATATTGATACGATATCAAACCGGATTTGCAGGCAACAGTAGTAAGCATCGGTCTACTACAGACCGAAATAAACACAGCACTGCGTCCTTAGGTAAGTTTTTCAGGCGCCGTGGCTTTTTGCTCCTTTTGCCGCTCTTATTTCCGTGATACGAAAATAGGTCCAACGAAACACTTGCACCGGTGCAGACGCATCACGCATCAGTCATACGAACTTCTTGCTTTATCACTAACGATACATTAAACTATCAAAGTTATAAACATAAAACAAACCAAAATAAATGCTTAACACACTATTTTTACTACACATACATTTGTAGTGCCTATTTTCAGTTATCTACTCAATTCTCTTATCTGGTGCTATCACGAGTAAGCAAATGCCATGCGATAATCAAACTTAAAACATACGCGGTATAAAATTTGTAAAATTAAAACTACACGCACGAGTATATAGTTAACGCACCAACAGAATACTGAGTGAGCGTCAAATATTTATACATTCGTAAACAAGATAATATGTAAACCGCGACAGTACGTTTTATTAAACAAGCTACGATGTATGGCCGTTTACGATCGAATGAGATGTTCACGGAACGGTCCTAATTCATCGGGCGGGAACCAACCATCGCGGTAACGGCTATTCTTGGGCGTGTTGCGGACACAACTAAACATGCGGCGCAAACGCAACACAAGAGAATTGAGAGTTGACCGCGAGTATCGATACTAAAATTGACACAAAACTCTAGCCCTCTTCCGCTAGACGAATCCCGTTTCCGTTTAAACCCAATCAACCGATGAAATTAAATACAATTCAACACATAAAAGAATCGTTTGGAAAACTCAAATGCGTGAAGTGCTGAGAGAAGCGGAGACAACGCATCCGCTGTCTCTTTTAAAATTGGAATTCAATGAATGAATGACACTTTTGGGAAGTTGACTGGGAGTAAGGAGAATGGGCTGCCCTTCCCGCGCGCATAAATCACCTAAGGGTGCGACTCAAAAAGAAAAAAAAACTCCAGCGCCCTTAGTGAGAATGAGTTTGCGAATGGTACAATAAAAAAACTAAGAATGCTAATACAAAAAAGAACTTAAAGTATTAAATGCCGTGAAAGTAAGATAATTTTTAATTTAATATGAATTGTTAACGCGTTATTTATATTGTGCAACGATATAATATCGTTGATACTGTGCTTTAAACCATGGGTATAAAATTTTAATTTACTTAGTTTTATTTGAACTTTCCTACATACGCAATAAGATCATTAAGGAATTAAAAAGAACTAAGTATTATTTCAAAACATCCGAGCCATTAACTAACCCATTGTTACATCCTTGTTAGAGTCAACTACGAAATTTATGCGAAGCGAAAATGACTTCCTTCATATATATCGTCCAACGACAATTTACAGCGTCACAACCACAACTAAGAACAACCGCAACCGTTGAGAGTTCTAACTACGTTCATATACTATAGGGACATTAATCACTTTCTCGTGAAGTCATTATGTTATTTTCAGGCGTTTATTCTTACAAATCTAATTTACCTTCCAATTTAATAGACCAAGCTCTTGATCAACCAAGATCTTCCTTGTCCGGTTTGAAATGTCTAACAACGGTCATGGGCAATCTGATAATGTTGTTTTAGGATAGAAACTTAAATAATTTTCCAGAACAGTACTATTATCTTTCGAGAAAGACATCCAACACAAAAAGTAAGAAGTACTTCCAAAACAAGACCTACGTACCAAAAATGAAATAAAAAAGAAAATTTTAATCAGTGAAAGTTTTGAAGTAAAATTTATTAAAAACCTATATACAATCGCACCCACAGAGACAACTGGCCCAATAATAACTTAAGTCATACAGATAAAGAGATTTATGTAAGGACCATATATAGCTGTGATTTATCTAATACCATTTTACATGCAAAAATGACTGGAGCGTCAATAGCGCATTGTTTGAAATTATGTCAATTATACCTATACGATATGTGGGCGCTTCATCAACATCCTAATCCACTGCTGGACATAGACCTCTCCAATTACACGCCACTCAGATCGATCTTGGGCTACTCGCATCCAGCTCCTGCCAGCCACCTTACGCAAATCGTTACTCCATCGTGCCTGAGGACGTCCTACACTATGTTTGCCTAGACGCGGTCTCCACTCCAGAACTCGTCTACCCCAACGGTTATCGGTTCTTCGGTAAATATGTGGGCGCTTAAACTTGTGTAATAATAATAGGACGGTCAATATTCCATCAAACGTACTATATAATATCTCAATAGCCTATAGATACATTTTAATAAATATCGTCAGCTACTCCTTCGTAACACCTCCTACCTAATTGAAATGAAGATACTTGTTGTTAGCAGGTATCGTTAGGTCCAACTTTATCTCTTTCGCTTTCCCCTTCAAAGCTAAACAAAAGTGTCAATATGTCATAACATTTATCTTTTTCCCAATTATGAAAGGGATGACGCTATGCGAAAAAGTTGGTTTGTCTTTTGAATCCCCGTGTGGATCTTTATTCATATTTCGAGAGTAAATACATATTAGCCGGTGTCGCATTCGTTAGCGGACCTCCCAGATTATAATTATCAACGCGATGTAAGAAATATCATTAACTTAAAAAAAAATACATTATGTGACTTCTTCATGAAATATTTTTAACCCTATTCAATTTCTTTTTTTGAGACCATGAGTCTGAATAAGAATAAAACAATTTAAAAAAAATATATGAATGTAGACATGAATTACAAAATTAGTAGTCAAACACCAAGTAAGTTTACAATCTATTATAAGGACATATGTGTAAATCGATTTAGCAAAGTTAACATTACATCAAATTATTAGCAGCTCACTAAAACCACAATACGATATGAATTGTGTCACCCACAGCGGCTTTGGGTTTATTTCTACAATGGGGGAGCGGCACTTTCAATTTCGACATCTGTCTGTGTGGACATGAAGGCGAATATTTCACAGCTGATGTGTGAAGGATGAAACGTTGTTGACCAAAAAAATAAATTAAGTCAGTTTTTTGTAATCCTTGTAACATATTCCTCTAATAAAGTAGCTAAAATCTTCAATCTTAGTAGAATTTTGTCGCCGCACTCAGATGTTTTTTTTGCAAGTTTGGTTAAGATCACGTCGTCACTTTAGTGGCGATAACAATAAAATACGGCAACACGCATCTTAACGAAGCTTTAAAATGTAACCGAGTGAGGTCGTCTAATAATAGTAGCGATCAGACATATCTACTCCGAAAAGAATCGTCACCATATCACCTGGAACCGTTCAGTATGCTTTGTATGAAAGTCATTACTGCAACAAGTAATAGTCAAAGGAAACGGTTCAAAAGTGGTAGTCGCTATCCAGCAGCGATGGAACATATATTATTTTAAAGCTTTTATGTAATAACATGAACAGATGTTAATATTTTTTATTTATCTTCGATTAATTTTGAATCGTGTTTGAAAATTTAACAATTTTGTAAGGAAGCTGGCTACCCTGTAATAGGTAACGTCATATTTTTAGTCTGTAACAGTTTATTAACGTCAACTCAATCACTGTAAAATTTCAATCAGTCCAGTTATGCCCGCTATACGTGTTATCATAGTGAAACTATTATACCATATTTTTATTGATTTTACTTAAAATTTAATACCCACAAAATATCGCATAACATAATGAGAGATGAACGGAATCATTATATCTGCTTTAGTTACCTATTGAATAGTACCTATTATATATTTGATACTTTGGCAACAAACATTACATAAATAGACTTGACAATTGCCAATCAATAACTATGTAATTTTAAAATATAATAATAATTATAAAAACGGGGATAAAATAAATTTATTTTTTTTGTCAAAAGTATACTACATGTCATAAAAATTTTGAGTCTGTTGGAGACTGACTACCACCCTCCATACAAATTTGAACCGTGTCCATTAACTATGTCTCGGACAACATAAATCCCACAACATTTGCTTACTTTCGCGACGCAACGCATGGCATTACACCAAGAGACGCGGTCCGTTCTCCGAGTTTCAGTATAATTATGCGGCAGTCCAGAGTTTTGGACTAATATTGTATGTCATTTCTGTCTAAGGATATCTGAATCTCATGGTAGGTCGTCTGCCGGCTGTTTGTTTCGATCATAATTATGATAAGGTGAAGACCATTATGTTTTTATACATCAGCAAAAATGAGAAAACAACAAGTTCCGGATAATTCGATCAATCAAATCGATTGGGTTTTTCTGCATACGTATGAAAATTGAATTGATGATAATTAATATAGGTAGGGGAAACCACCCAATCATTGGCACCCGTCCTATTGTTGGCACTTTTGAGTTTAATTTGAAAAAAGAAGGAGATAATAGATTATTCAAGGTCGTTACATATTAAAAAGGAAAACCTAGTATAGTTTCGAAATTTGAAAATTGGCAGCAGTATTATTCCTACAATCTTTTGTTTCCTGGTTTTTTCGAAATAAACTCAAAAGTGCCAATAATAGGAAGAGTGCCAATGATTGGGTAGTTTCCCCTATTTGGTTTTTGTGTGTGTATTTAAATGGAACAACGGTCTTGGGTGCACGATAGAAAGGTAAGCACTTGACTACGGTGATGTTCAAATGATGATTTAGGAGAAATTCGTCAGAATAAATTATAGCCTTTAGTCTAGGAATGACTGATTCGAGAAATGATTATATGGTCTATAATTGACTAATTCTTGAAATATTCAATTTTATATATGTCTGATTCTACAAATAACCGATTTTACAACAGACTGGACTATCAAGGGAATAGTGAATATTTTTTATAAAAAAAATAGTAAAAGACAATTATTATACTTGGAACCCCCTAGTCATGTATGCTCTCCTGGTACTTCTTTATAATAATAATTTTATAAATTGAAAACTATAATTCTGTAAATAAAGGTGTCATTTACTGTGGTATACCTTAATTGAAAACTACAATTAGAACATTAAAGTTATGTTTTTATTTATTTTTTAAGCATTTAACTGCTAGATGTTTAAATCTAAAGAAAAGTTTACTAGAAAAAAATCCACGCGGACCAGGCAGCGGACGGGACTCGAACCCGCACTCTTCGCAAATTCGATGCGGTCAATAGGGCCGTGGTAGCATAATGGTCAGTGCATTCGCCCGGATTGCGAAGGGTGCGGGTTCGAGTCCCGTCCGCTGCCTGGTCCGCGTGGATTTTTTCTAGTAAACTTTTCTTTAGATTTAGAACATTAAAGTTAAAAAAGCATATGCGCATAATTATCATTTCTCAAATTTCATTAGATTTATAAGTCGAGCATATAAATGCTTCATAAAATTAAATATATTATTATAATAAACTACGTTCGATTAGGTTTATTGTTTTTTTTTCTAGATGTATGTAACATACAAATATGTAAAAATATACCTAAGTTTTTCTGCCCAAAGAGGAATTCCTTTTTCGTCAGAAAAAAAAACAGCCTATAATTGATTCTGACGAAAGAGGAATCTGACGAATATGTCCTAAATCCAAATAATGAGTTAATAACCTCGCTCTGTATCATCAGTGAGCATTATGCAGTACAGCATCACATCAAGTGCAATGGCGTGCGTCGGACCGCACGCCCGCTCACACTCGGGTGAATATCCTGGCTAAAGGGGCCATGTTTTTTATTCCATTAGGATATTCTTAGTCTTTCAAAAACTTGGAAATTGCATTTGAAATATAACATAAAATGTATTCCTTGCGAAGTAACAGCGTAAAAAAAAGCTAAACATGTATTAAGAAGTATTTTAATATATTTTGTTAAAGCTTACATTTTATATCTAAAGAACATTCTTACTAGCTAGCTAGTCAAAATTTTCTTCAGATAGATACCATACATAACATAATGCTTTTTGCATGTCAGGTTGCTGTTTTAGTTTGCATATAGGTAGTCTAAATAAGTTAACGTCATTTCTTCGTTATATCTTAATAGCAGATCAACATTTATGGAAAGTCCTACAAAAACATAGTTTCAATGTAGTTTGATAGATAAATAATTATTGCCGTTTATGGTTCGAAAAAAAAAAGTGTAACGTGTTGCGTAACTGTTACGTTAATCGTGACGATAAAAAGCTCTTTGCAAAAGGCGGATCTGATCTTCTTGGAAAAGAATACTAAAAGAAAAAATCATATTCTAATATTATGTTCGACTAAATTGAACAATGCAAAGAGTTTTTGGTGGTTTATTGAGATCCAGTACAAAATAGAATTTATGTTTGTCAACATTGTCATATCCTAAATTATTCTTTCAAAGCAAAATCGTAATTATTTTATTGTGTCTGAAGTGTTAAAGATGCAAATGTAACACCCACAAGCTATGCATTGCACAATGGATGTCAACGATCTCGCAACGAGAACTTCAAACAGAACACAAGCAACGCAGTGGTCATTGGAGCTTGTAATAGGTATGTGAATATGAATTGCTGACATTATCATAAATGAAAGCACTCAGAAGACGTGGCTACTCCACGAGAAGTACCTCGAACCAGTTTACCCATTATTGTCACTCAGCATCAGAGGGATGTGACGTAATACGTATGAAGTAATGTCACCAAAGCAACTGTCCTGACAAATAAACAAGACAATAGACTTATTTCGCAACAATCACACCAAGATCAAGTATTAAGTAACCGATGTAAAATGAGAGTGGAGATTTTATTGCATGGTCAATTTTAGCAGTGTTTTCGATTCCAGGAATAAAACCTAAGTAGCAAAGCAAACAATATTTTTGCAATGAATCATTATGAGTTTACTTAAGTATATGAGCATTGTTCGAAAAAATAAGGTCGTACTTGAATAAGTTCAATCTTAGAGAGTCTCAGAGGCAAAACATGTATATAAGAAAATACAGTCTGTTAAACTGAAAGTTTTTTAGTATTTCAATAGTATACTTACCTTAAGTTACGGATATAACTAGTCTGGTGGTGGGTAAGTCACTATTCGCAATAGCATAGATGCTTGCGATATACCAGGGGCCGACGTTATAGCAAAAACAGCAAGGTCAAACATTCAATCCCTTAAAGAGAATAGGAAGAACTATAAGTAATACTCTGGTTGTGCTCTGAAACTGGAAATTACGGCAAAATAATCTAGATAATAGTATTCTATTCAGGTAAACAGTAACAACATCGGCCAACGTCAATCTTAATTTTATATCACAGTTTAGTAGGCAGTTTGTTCATTCACAAACCTGCTGACCCTTTGCCGAAATAAGCGGAATGTAAGTAGGCGGACTTAATTTGAGAGCCTCTAATAAATAAGTTATGAAAATTACAATTATAGATAATCAATAAATTAATAACAATAAATTCCGAACATTAACTATGGATTAACATGAACATTAACGAATAAAGTACACTAAAATGCAAACAACCACGACTCTGGCTCGAAATAAAATATTTGTGTTTTTTTACAACACTTACACCAATTAGCCTAGTCCCAAATTAAGCACATGTAGGCTTGTGTTATGAGATAGAATACATATACTGATACATATACAAGTTTATTTATATATAAATACATATTAAACATCCATGACTGGAATACAAACGCTCGTATTTATCACACAAACATCTGACCCCACTAGATAAACGATACAGGTTTTTTTAACTAAACACTCGATAAAAATCTAATGGCATGTTGCAAAGAGATGTGAAGACGTGACTTGCCACACATAACAAAGGTGTTACGAATGACATCAAAACGATTGATTACTAAACATATAAAGGCCATGAAACGACCCAAAACTTGTCCTGGTTCTTTAGATAGAACTCAAAAAGCTTTGCATGTTGACTAAGTCTTGTATAACATACCTAATAGCCGTTTGTGAAAGCGTAAGTTTTGATCAGAAGAGCCGGAGAAAGAAAATAGACACAAACACAATCATTTTTTTTAATGCTTAATAAGCAAGCCATTTGACCACAATCTCGCCTGATGGAAAGGGATGATGAGGCCTAACATGGTACTCGCCTGCCTGAAAGATGCCTGTACACTCTGGTCTTGAAGATGCCCAGATTATATTAGTCCGGGAAAATAGACCTCGCCAAGGAGTTCCACTCCCTAGCCGTTCGCATAATGAAAGCGGAAGCAAATCACTTCGTGCGAATGGGAGGAACTTCGACAACATAAGGGCAAAAGCCCTCGCCGCGCCTAGTCGTCCGGTGGTGGAAAGGGGAAGGGGGGGATCAAATTATGTAATACTTCCGCACTGAAATGTAACCGATAAAACACCGAGAGGCAAGCTACACGTCTTCGGTGGTCAAGTCTCTGGAGATTAGCCTCAACGAAAGCGTAATTGTCTTCGAGTCTCTTCGCATGGCGTTCCACCGAGTCTAGTGCATCCAGCTGATAAGGAGCAGATCCGTCCCAATGGTGACAACAGTACTTTAAACAGGAGCGAACTTGGGCTCGGTAAAGGTTAAGGAGCTGCTCAAATGTAAAATATCGCCTGACCTTAGAAAGTACTCCAAGTTTTTTGGCAGCGGTTTTAGCAATGGATTCGATGTAGCAACTGAAAATGAGGCTGGATGAGATGTCCAGACCCAAGAGCTCGAAATAGTCTTTAACCGGCACAGAAAGTCGGAGTCAGATGGAATGGACTCCGTTTCGCCGAGAAGAGACAGACACAGGCCTGTCTCTTCTCGACAAAACACAGGTTTTAGAGGGATTGAATCCAACTAAGTTGGCTTCACCCCAGAGAGAAACAGCTTCCAGGGTTGCATTCACTCCCTCCACCATCGCATCCCTTAATGCCCGGATATCTGCCTCAGACTACACATCAGGCAGATATCTCTCCGAGACTGTGCTGTCATCTGCATACCCAAAGATACCGGTAGTTAGGAGCAGATCATTGATGTGCAGCAAGAATAGAGTTGCGGAGAGGACAGATCCCTGGGGGACACCGGCATTAATACCAAGCAGATCCGACGATGCGCCATTAATGACCACTCGTATCGATCTGCCCCCCAGAAAATCTGCAATCCAGTTGCAAAGTCCGACAGCGATTCCATATGAAGGAAGCTTGCCATGAGACTTGCATGCCAGACCCTATCAAAAGTCTTAGAAATATCAAAAGAAACGGCGAGAGCTACGGCACGACAATCGATCTTATTAGAAAACAATTGTGGCAACGTATGTGTAATACCGGCACTTCAAATGGCTACTCATAATAATTACTTGCTACTTGTAAACTTGACAAAACAGTCTCTCCTTTTTATTCCCTTTAAAATTTGATAAAGTCAAACTGCTGTCAAATAGCAGATTTGAATAGTCATGTGATGCTGGTAGGTATCTATACTAATATAATAAAGCTAAAGAGTTTGTTTATTTGGTTGGTTGAACCCCTCGGTAACTGAAAGACTATCAAAGAAAATGCCCTAGTGGGATAAATGACCTTTACATTTTTCCAAATAATAAAGGTTTTAAGTCTGTTTTCAATTTCCCATATTTCTTTATTATTATGCTTCTAAAGCAAAAGGAAAGAAAAAAATAAAATAAAAAATCCCTTTATTTATTAAAACTTATTTCGCACTTGGAAATGCATTTTTTTCGGATACGATTACTAAACCCTCTGAAAAAAAAAACGCATTTTAGTGTCACATACCTATGAAAAAGGGTATTTTTTTGTTTATTTTTCATTATTTATAAAGAAAAAAAGAACTTAAAATTCAAATAATTTAATTTTTAATCTTTGGTTTATAAATTCTACTACAGTGTACCAGTCTTTTTTCCCAACATGCCGTTCATATATTTCATACGTTATACAAGTATGAAGATTACGTTTTACTAGTAGGTCGAATATCACACAAAGTCATTTTTCTAAATTCTCCTTCTGATAAGCTAATGCTTGAAGGACGATGTACGTACTTGTACGTACGAAGGGTTGAACGACGGTAATCTCGGGAACTATTGATTCAATTTGAAAAAATATTTTCGTGATAGATAGCTTATTTATCGAGAAAGGTTATAGGCTATATAACATCATGATAAGACTAATAGGAGCGGAGCATCAATGAATGTTGCGAAAACGAGAAATAATATTTCTTTTCAGAGCTTTCGATGCGTTTACGCTTCACAAAAATTATGTATGATGAAATTGTTCTCCATACTTAGTAAGTTCTAAAAAAAAGTCCTCAACAGCCTATCTTGTCTACCAACATATTTCTATCTTTTAAGTTTCACTCACTATAACCTTTTTCCTCAAATTAACGCCGGTAAACCGCAGGAGTCCTCTAGTAATAAAATTTAAAAGTATCGAGGAACCAAGAAATCTTCCTAAAGAATAGATGGTGAATGTGACGTGTTGTAAAATAATTAGGAATTTACTAAATTAAAAAAATGCTATTTGTAAGATTTAATAATACTAAACACTATTATACAAAATAGTAAACGTAAAGCGTTTAAATTAAAAGGTAAGAGAAAGCCAAAAATATATTGAAAGCAGTCTTGAAAGACTACAAAGAAAGGGAGTGATTGATGATACCAATTTCCTTCCAAACTACTTAACCCTTAATGCGTGTATTTTGCGCTAGCTCTTTGGCCTATATTTTAACAGCTTATTCATGTGTGAATAGAATCACATACAAACAACAATACGATTTGAAGCACTATCATTAGCTTTTAAAATACAATATGTTGATGTAACGCGTGTCAGAAGCTCAGCTCAGAGTGAATGCCCTGTTTATAGGTAGTTAGTTCATTGGAGTTGAGTAAGTGTATTAAAGATGAGCAAATCGTTCAATTACTATTATTAATAGGTTATCATAGGAGCCAGTTAGTAGTAACCCAATGTGTTGTTCAGTCAGATGCAGAAAGAAAAGAGAAGAATGTCGCTTTATATTAAAGCTTTGAGATGTTCGTGCTAGATTTTTTTAACATATTAAAGGTGTAATGAAATCTCTGTGGAACCCTGGAAACCTTTATCACCGACGGAAATACGTCAAAAGATAGACGTTGATCTTCTGTTATAAGGATAAGCTTCGTTCGACATGGTCGTCCTATTTTGAGCGGAAATGATGACATTTAAAGCATTATACCTATTTTATTACAAAATACAATTTAATTATTTTGTTAAAGGTATTTATTTCTCTTATTTATTGCATTGCTGACGATTCCATTAGTATTAAAGAAGCGTTCAATGGCCTTCAAAGCTGCATAAGCAAGTACCTAACTTAGTCGACTGTTTACGATGACCAATGTCATACGGTTTCACAGCGAGTGGGCGATGATTTCAAACCTACACACGAAATATTCGATGATGTTGTATTCTCATTATAAGCTAATAAAATATATTTTGAATGATGATGATGATATAACAGAATCAAACACAATCATGACTTACACCTTTCACATGACTTATGAATAGTACGAGAAACTAGATTATCATCTAGCTGTTGTAGTCAAAGCAGATTGAGAAGAGCAACGGACTTTAGATAATGTCGATAGATTGTCTATTGTATGACGATTAGTTCGACTAAATAAAAAGGTAAATTGAGACATTATGGTATATAATCGGGAATCGGAAAGCAAATTGAAAGTTGCAACAGCGTAGCGTAACAATGACAAGCGGAATTTAGTATTGCTTAGTTGCTTTAGGATATTTAAACGCGTCAAAATAAGATTGGCCGATAAAATGCGTAAAATATTGACAGATAGATAATTTGTTAGACAATCAAATGCAATTACTTAGTTATTTTACGAAAAATATTGAAATATAGATTTTAGGCCAGATTGTATAGTCGTTTGCATACATTAAGTTTTTGTAAGTAACCTAGTTACCGAAAATATCTTGTATCTAAAACAAGAACGAATATTAAAAGTTATCATGACTTCACGTACATTAAATGGGGTAAAGTTTAAAATTCTTATATTCAGCAATAATTTTAAATCTCTGACTTTTGGTCGTGTCCAAATCAGCCTTTGAGAATAGGAGCTACGACTAGGATAATATTGAACTGCCGGTTTGCATGGTGTGGGGAAGACGAAGGGGTAGAATATAGGGGAAAAATATTCGAGAACGTCAGACATTGAGAAGGAATGTTACGTGAACTCTCCAGTGGCTCATATTCAAAAGACTGACGACCGACCAAAAGTCATGGCCGTTTGTTAATTTTCTTTGGCTGCTCTAGACGTTCGGCCATACACAGAGAGCTCAGATATGGTGGGAGTATTCCACAGGATGTAAGGTTGCCCTCCACACGCTAATCCGCTGCGCTCGAGAAAATCCAAATGTCCCCGCTTGGGCTCGTACCATTCTTATTTCGATAAAACAGTTCTACAGAAGGATATTTTATAGCTTCTGGATTTTAGGGTTTCGAGTCAACAAAGATCCCTTATGGTCTCTGCAGACGAGGGACTTACGTCCGCGAACTTTTTTGTCCGCCAAAATAGATCGCTTCATCATCATCAGCACAGCACAGCACAGCAAGGGATTTCCATGCATAATGGTGTTGCAGTTTCCGCATCCAGTGGGTTCCCCCGACTCGCTTGATGACGTCAGTCCATCTGGTGAGGGGTCTACCGTCACTGCGCTTCCCAGTGCGAGTTAGTCATTGAAGCACCTTGGGACCCCAACGGCCATCTGTCTGCCGAACTATATACCTCGAGCGACATTGTTACTTCAGCTTTGCGATCCGCTGAGCCATGTTATATGGTGCGGTTATTCTAGCTCTTATACGAATTCATCATTTCTGATTCGATCACGTAGAGAAACACCGGTCACCGAGCATAGCTCTCTCCATCGCTCGCGTTGCGAGCTCTATGAGGGATATAGTCAATAGAGCGCTTACTACTTCAAAAAGTAACGCACACGACGGATTAAAAGTACCGCGTACAAAAACTACCGTGGACACCGAGAGGCTGAACTAGACTAAGGTATAGCAACGCACACATCTAAATTTAGTCCGCTGTGGGTGCTCGATCCGATTTAAAGGAATTGACCCAGCATTCTCTTTTAAAGTCTTATCTTTTTCTTAAACTTAATCACAACAAAAAATCTCGGAATCTTTTTTAGGGTTCCGTACCTCAAAAGGAAAAAAACCGGAACTCTTATATCACTTTGTTGTCCGTCCGTTTGTCAGGAACGCGTGGAGGTATCAAACTGAAATTCATATCTAATATTCATGTCTACTGTCCCTTGGAGCTGTGAAAAAATTAACTTCTAAGCCAAAGCAATTTGGGGGCCTCCGTCGACTCGTAAAGTGCGGCCGTTATTTTTTTATTCATCTACCCATTGACGTTTATCCCTTTTTACGTCAACGCATCTTACCCTATGTAGTGGACATGGGCAACTACGAAATCTTACATTGCGCGTGGCGCCACACGTACTTGGTGAGTTTTTTAGTTATCAAGATTTTGATTATTTTACATAACTTCTAATCAGACGCTTTTGTGTAGGGTAAGTTTTCGGGCTTTTAATTATTAAAGTTATGCGCCAATGGAAAGCAGTTTCTCCTCTGATCTGGCTATCACTTCCTTTATTATCACCAGCCTTATCCTACCTTTTTTTTGCCTGGGAAATGCCTTACGCAACCTTCAACCACTGGGGAAGCGAGAAGAAGGTATGTGGGACCCCTCCCCCCGTAGAAAGCTATTTTACTTTGAGTGACATAGTTTTTAATATTTTATCGCGTAAAATTTATTTCACTCGTGTCAAGCTAGGGCGAGGCGCGCCGCAAGTTTACTAATAGTTCAGTTAAATTTTGAGTACATTTGAAGTATTCAGCTCGATTATTGTATGTATGTTGAGCGAAAAGTGCTTAGTATAATGAGTTGGCTGCTAATGTAGATTGAGCACCTACGCGCTCAATACATATCCCTATACAGTAAACTTCTTTTCAAAATTATCGCTCCATTGGTTACTGCACCTACATGTTTTTCTGTTTTTTTTTAAACTAGAGGAACGAGTCAATACGTATGAACTGAGATAAGTGGGCACTTGCTATTCATAAAATCAGCCGATCGAACGAAAACTAAAGAAATTATTAAGTGGTATGTGGTGGTACCCAGAGCGTATCACGTTCGTAGTCCATCGGGTTTTATTTTTAACGGCCGATCAAATCACTTTATTCCACCTGATGTCAAGTGAGAGAGGAGATGCGAAGGTAGCTAATGCGGTCGCAAAGAAACTTGCAGCTTCACGCTTCAGTCATATTAGCCCAACACCCTTGCCTTTAGAAGATCTATCTGGCAACCTCATTGCAATAATTAAAGCACTCTGAAGTTTACAAGACCGAAAAAGTATTATCACGTTAGTTATCGAACTGCTTGAATTAATAATTATTAATAATAACGGCCCGCTTCGCCTAGTGGTTAGTGATCCACTGCGAATCCGTTTGTGTAATGAACACGTGCATTTTCTTGCATGTTATGGTTCTTTACATTATTTTGATATTTAAGTAGGTCTAAGTTATCCAGTGACCTCTGTCTTTTAAAAGTTCCGCAATTTTTAGAGGGGTATTAGAATACCCCTCTAAATAAATTCGTTAAGACATTGGCGACTAATAGATAATCGAAATATGGTTAGGCTAATAAACTATACCTATTTTGAGAATCAAACTAGGGTTTTTGCGACTATACGAATTCCTATTCGTAAAGTCGCTCCTGAGAAACTACATAAAATTGAACAAATGTACTTTGGCAATAATGTGAATAACTTTAAGATAAGATTTTTTTCAATTAATCTAGGCGAGGTAACGTACATTCCATTATACAAATAGCGCGTGTGTGTGATTGTTCCAATCTTCCAATATTCGCTAAAACGATCTAACTCGGTCAGTAGATTTGCCGAGACGCAATGACGTAATTTCTAGTCTATTGCGCGCCATTGCATATTAACAACCCATAGAAATAAGCGCGATAAAACATCCTCAAGCCAAGCACCATATTTGCTTTAAGACCTCAATGTAATGTTTGAATGTGAACAATGAATATAGAGGTAGGTACTTCAGGGCAATACAGAAATGGCTGCTTTTGCTGGTTTGTTGACATATTCATATTTTTTTGTCATGATAAGAACAACTTATAGGTATATATATGTTGTTTATTGTATGTATGTATGCAAATTATTTTTAGTCTTTTTAATTAAACTTCAAAATAAAAATCCTCTGAGATCTTGGTATTCTTTTTTTTAGATATTTCAATAGGTATTCGGATTCTTTGGATTTTTAAATAAAAAAGATAAGACCAATAAAAATCAATAGGAGGTGAACGACTTATTAAATAAGAACTGTAAAATAAATTGTTACTTACTAAACACACCTACACACATAAAGGAAAGTATAATAAGGGATAATATGTACTTAAGTACTTATTGTCACTATCCAGACTAAAATTAAAACTAAACTTTTAGATTTCTTAAGTATATAAGACAGGAAAGTATATATTCATAAACAGAGTAAACTTATTTAGAACAAATTAATTTAATGCATGAGTTTTTAAAATTAAGAACTAAATACCTATTTGTCATCCTTAAAAGTTGCTTCATAGACACCAAAAATATAATGAATAACACAATATCAAATATAGGAATTATTAAGTTTGTTCACAAATCACGTTCACATTGATCCCTAAAAAGGACCTTCAAATCGCAAATAGCGAACCTGTTTGAATCTTTGCTAATAACTGTATTGCGATCTAATTAACATTAATGTCATCTATACGATCAACTACACAAATATTTAAATAATAATACACAAAACTTACCTTCATTTAACTCCATCTCGATTCCGGCCAAAAAATGAAAAGTTTTTCTAAAATAAAACGTTTCTATGACGACGCATGACAGCAAACTCTAATCGGATTCTCATTGGCTGTCAAAAAAGCTCTTTTGTTTTTTATGCACAGGTTAAAATATTTAATGACACCTATTCACGTTCTTTCTGAAGAATTTTCTACTATCTATGGACTCGATTACTCGACTTACAATGGTCCAACAATAACAGGTGCAGGCACAGCACTATTAACTGACGTAAAAAAAATCGGTGTGGCGATAAGATACGTCGACGTATGTGATTCAAACTTACAATTTTGTGGAAATTTATCGTAGTTTTGATAACTATTATTGTAAATTAAGTCACACAAGTATAGGAAATTCAAAGCAATCATGGGTTTAATGATATCAAGCGTTTTTACAAGACTTTTCGGCAAAAAACAGATGCGTATCCTTATGGGTAAGTGACATGACAGCTCATAGGTTTTCATTGTGTAAATTTTATAAAATTGAACGTTTTTATTGTTTTCTGTAAAAGATTCTGTTAATCTGATGAGATTGTCGCTACAATTAATGGCCTTTTCAGTTGGTCTTGATGCTGCTGGAAAAACTACAATACTTTACAAGTTAAAGTTAGGCGATATAGTCACTACAATACCGACTATTGGGTTCAACGTAGAAACTGTTGAGTACAGAAACATAAGCTTCACGGTATGGGATGTAGGTGGTCAGGATAAAATCAGACCGCTGTGGCGCCACTACTATCAGAATACACAAGGACTTATCTTTGTTGTTGACTCAAGTGACACTAAAAGAATAGCAGAAGCCGAAAATGAATTGGCGAACATGGTAAGTTTCACTATTAGTGACACCTTGCACATATTTTAATTGTATTTTATTTGATACTTACTCATTTGTTTCAGCTAAAAGAAGACGAGTTGAGAGATGCTGTTATTCTAGTGTTTGCAAATAAACAGGACATGCCAAACGCCATGACTGCAGCTGAGCTCACAAACGCTCTTAATTTGAATAATTTACGGAATCGCCGTGTAAGTACTATAGATTGATTTAATTTCAAAACTATTAGTTGTATTTTACCATTAAATTCATTTGATTGGCATATCAGCAGAAGCTCCTTACAGAAGACTAGCCAAATAACAGCATTTACAACCAGTTTGTGGAGTGGTGCCAAAGCACTCCTTCATATATTCTTAGAAGTAGGGATCTGAGCTAGGACTGGCAAGAGTGGCTGAAGCAATATTTCTTGCATATGTTGTCTTCAGAACTGGATTCCACTCCCACTTATCGGCTCTGGTGTTTCCGAGCCTTGTATATAAATATGTATTTTGTATATTTTTCTTTGCAGTGGTACATCCAGGCTACATGTGCAACACAAGGCCAAGGCTTATACGAGGGATTAGATTGGCTTTCAAATGAATTAGCAAAGAAGTGAGACATAACTTTACACACAGTACTGGGAAAATAATTTACATTCCCACAATGACTGAAACAAATTCCAACACATGTGAATTACTACAATGTTTATTGAACCTAAAAGACTAAAAACTTTCATACATATTAAGTTTCAGAAGAACTTGCAACATTTTACATTTAACTTGCTAGTTCAAATGCATATTCCAGTTAAATGCTGTAAATTTTACTGACAGTTGTAATAAGGTTACTTTTCTTTTCTAACAAGCAACAATAGTAAAGGTCTGGCCAAGGTTTAATATACATTAAATAGCAATGAAATCAACTCAGCTAAGTTTTTTTTACCTTTTGTCAGCACATTAAAGAATTAAAATTGTACCATTTTTAAAGCCTATTAACAATAAAATTGATCTTTGCGAAGCCATTTGAAAAAATATTACACAAGGAAGAATGCGGAATGATTTACAAATCCTGACAAATCGTAAGTAGTGGTCTGTGGCAAGACAGGAATTTTGACAAATGGTCTCTCATCACTGAATGGTTAAGAATCACTGTGCTAGATAAATAAATGTAAAGAAAATGATTATGCTAGAAAAATATCCACTCAGTCCAAGTTAGAGGACTGGGATTCGAGCATTGGGCAGATCAGATCTGATCTATCAATGACAATATGATTTTTTGTTTGGAAAAATTAAAGACACTTAGATGAATCGATTTCCTTGCTTTCAAGTGTGTTAATTTAATTACTTCAGGTTGCTTTTAATGAATTCCATTTTATGGTAAATCTCTTTATAGGGTTCATAATATCTATACTGTAAAGTCTCTTGAAATATAGTGCATCTGTAAGGGACTTTCTTTATATTGTTAGTCTATTAAATATTTGCAATTTATCTGTAATAGATATGGTATGTAAAACTACTTTATGTATGAGTAATATCTTGGATGTTTCTTAAACTTTCCTAGCACAACAGGTCCTTACTAACACTTATGTATCAAACAAACAAGATTACTGTGTTAATGACAATAAACAGTTTGGCCAACGCACTATGCTTATCTTAAATTATTACATTTAGTATTGTATTGTTAAAATTATTTAGTTTATAAGTTTGATAATAGCTCTTACTTTTGTTAGTGAAGTTTTATAACCTTTTGTCATGGTGGCATTGCCTTTTTGAAAATGTTCAAATATTCACTTAGTATCATAACAATATTGTGTATGTATATAATAAAGTAAATCCTATCAGCCAAATAATATTTTAATATCATAATGTGACTAGCATATTTCATGCTTTTAATTGATGCTTGTCAGATGCGTTAAGGTTATGATAAATAAAATATAGGTGTAATTAGAAAACCTTTTATTTACCTTTTTGCAAAGAACACTTAACATAATTCAAATAATTTTCGAGTTAAATCAACTTATGACTCCAGTTTGCTTTCCTTTTTTCTACAAAACTCTTTAAACCTTCTTGACCATCATCACTATTAATGTTTTTAACCATAATCTCCTCGCCTAACTCATATGCTTTAAATAGTCCTAATTCTATCTGTTTGTAAAAGAACTGTTTCCCTAATGTGATGACACTGCGACTTTTAACTTTGATCTTTTTGATGATCCCTTCCACTTCTTGGTCTAGTTGGTCTGCTGGAACTACTTTCGTCACTAATCCACTCTCATAGGCTTCTTGGGCGTTGATTGGTTCACCTAGTGTAAACAAAAGTTTTTAAAACATCTGTCATTCATATTCCACAATAATAGTTGGGTGATTAGGTATTTATCTGGAAATCATGGTAAACAGGAATAATTATGTTAAGATTTTTTGACTGACTATAAAGTCATATGGCGCTTTGCAGACGACGGGGCGAGGCGGGCTTTTTGTCCGCGAAGCAATAAAAACCGCGTCTGCCCGTCGATGTCTGCGGCTGCCCTCGCCGCGTACACAATGCACACGACGGGCAGAGGCAGTCAGTTCAGGACGTTCGGTTCGTTCTAGTGTATATTCCATCACTATCAGCGTGGCGCGGACTGAGCTAGCCGCCTCGCGCCGCCGTCTGCGTTACTGCATATAAACTGGTTTGTATGATCCACGGCGGGCAGCTGCGGCGCGGTCTTTTTGCCCTCTGTGTGCGTTTGTAGTATAGGATTCACTTTGTGCTATCGTTCGCGGCGAAATTGACCGGCCCGCTCCGCCCCGCCGTCTGCAAAGCGCCTAAAGGTACAAAATCAGATACATGAGGTAATCAGACCCACCTGTAAATAACATGTATGTAGCTCTTGACTTTGCAACTGTCCGTCCAATGGCTATTCCAGGTGTCGAACAGAAGATTCCAAAATTTGCTCTAAACAGAAAAAACTATGTTTAATTCGTGCAAAATGCATTATTTAATCATAGCATTTAATATATAGCAGTAGTCTATAACGGTATCATATAACCTTGATTTTTAGATATTTTTATTTCAATGATATATATTTTATGAGCTTATCACTAAAGTAAATTAAATAATATATAACCTGTTGTATTTACCCAGGTGTGGAGAATTTACTTGTTTCTGAACTGATGATCATATCGCATGTGGCGACTAGCTGGCAACCTGCAGCAGTCGCTAAACCATTCACCTTTAAAATAGACGAACATTTTAACAGCATAGAAGAATGCCACACAAATCAATTTACAAGTTTTAAATAATCTGTGAAATTTTAATCGAAAATATTCACTAAATTGACTAGTTTCATACTAATGAAAAACATTTTCTGGTCTTTTTAATAAAACAACTGAGTAGTTTCAGAAACTATTAAGGACATCAAGAATAATTTTATAATAAAAATTGTAATGTACAGAAAATTTAGAAGGCCAAATTAATAAAATAAAGTTAATTTTTATTTTTACCTTAGCAATAACAGGCACTGGGCTTTGTACAATAGATTTCATTAATTCAGTACACTCTTTGAATACTAACTTGTGCTCTCCAGTGTTACTGCTTGAATGCTGAAAGATTATAATACGCCAATAATTTAATTGCATAAAATAAGAATCTTTATTTTCCTACAAATTGTTAGGTGTAGGACTAATTCTAATTAATTTAATAGTATCTCTCATGTGGGAAACTAGTCGCAATTTTTTTGTTCTATCAACATAGTACAAAAATCTGCTGACCAACGTCAGCAGATGAGACTTCCTATTGTGGAAGTGTGTAGAAAAAAAAAGTTCGCAAGAAGAAAATTACGCTTACGCGTAACCTACTTTCTACACCCCCATTGTAATCTACTGTGAGCAGGTTACATACAAGAGTAGGGTAACATAAAATATATTATAATAAAATTTATAATACAATATTATATATACATATTACAATATAATATAGCAAGGAAGATCGAGGATTGTGTTACTTGGTACAGCCAGGAGCTATCGGATGGGTAGTTATTTGATCAGAAAATAAGACGCCATTTTGATTATCCAAATTACATGGCACTCGTATCAAAATAATTGTCATAGTAAACCTTAGACCATGGCCGGATTCTAGAGGTGTAGAGGCACTGGGGCAACGAAGATGTGGGGGCCCATATATTACCATATGTTACCTGTCGAAATTTAGTTCATTTTTTGTTGTGAGGGCCACAGCCTTAGATACTGTCAAACTAGCAAGATAGATATGGAGTGCAATTGTCTGTAATACTCACAAACTCCTTCAAATTGTGACCAGCAGAGAAAACATTGCCTTTTGCAGATAAAACTATGGCTCTTAAACTGGTGTCATCTTTGTTTTTGTTTATGGCTTCATTGAGATGTTTCATCATGTCCAAAGATAAAGAGTTTCTAAAATAGATTATTTAAAGTGTTGATGTGTGTCATATCAATAATGTATTGCAGCAGTAAGTGCATAAATATTTATATGATGAAGAAATTAGGTGTTGATTCTGGCATGATTCTCCACCTAAAATTAAATTTGACAACAGTGTATCCTTGTCATACTCTATACATAATGAAAAGGAGAGACTGATGTTAAATTTAGTTTTAGTTAGAGAATCATGCCAGAGTCAACACCATTGTTTTGTCTGTATTGGGACCCTAATAGCTGAATAGTACTTAGGCGAAAAAAAATGAATTCCAAACATTGTCTACTAATGCCTCTTTTATATTCAATTAACTATACATATAGAATAAGCCATATGGTATTTATTTATTTTTTATTTAAATTTCTACCAAACCGGATTTAATTAACTCTGATTATATTGTAATTATTATCCTTACTTGGTTTTCTCATGGCATAATGTAATTTCCCTTGTACCGTCCTTTTCATTTATAGCAATATAATCAGTATGCGCGTAACGACATAGAAACGTAAACGGCCGTGCACATATTCTCTGGAAAAATAAAATAAATCTTTATTAAGTTTTCAATGTAGCTTTGTTATTAAACATACAAGTTTTGTAGGTTATGTAAAAGGAACACAAGAACAAATTAAAAGTCATAAGTGATTATTTTAATAATAACAGATTCTTTTATAGATATGAAAGATAACTATTATCAATTTATTATCTACGAAAAGGTACTAACTCGGATCATGTTATTTGTGTTCTTTAATTTACCGCAATTGATACGTACCTGGAATACCGAAAGCATTTCAGAATTGAATTGATGCAATAATATCAAAATAATTGATTAAAAAAAAACAACTAAATTTAAACAAAAACAAGGTTATAAATAATAACTATTCATAAATAATGTGACATTTTTATCAGCAATGTCAATGTCATTTTGGGGTTGCCACATCAGTAAAAAAAAGTATTACTAAAAAAGCGATAGAATACATACGATATTGGTAACAGCCAATTGGTAAAAAATTAAGAGAAAAGTTTAAATAGTTAAATGTTTTTATTTGTATCAATTAGTTTTCCGAGACATCAGACTCTGATCCGCCATCTATATATTCGACTCGTTCGTCTTCTGCAGTTATTACTGTGATTACAGCGCTACAACAAATAAACATAAGCAGTTACATTTCACTACCCAGTTACTACACAATATTATTTAATGATCATTTTTCGTTTCCATTACACAAGTATCGTTATTTATTCAATTTTGTGTGTAGGTCAACGATATTAAAAACCACGATACACCACGTGCGCACAAAATGGGGCCCAATCAAGAAGTGCTTGAAAACCACTCATGTACTTCTTGATTCACAGTCACACGCGGACCGTTGAAAAGTCAATATGCCACAACCTCCGTAAAAAAAATGCGAAAAAAATACTTATAGTATCTACGTCGAGTGTCGTTCGACAGGTATCTAATCAATGTTTGTCAATTTAACGCATTTGAAGCATTGTTTTAATACTTACTACAATACAGACTGATTTAAAAGAATTATGGTCGGTTATTCGGAGCGTACCGGCTTTATTGATAACAGCGCATTCAGAATTACGTTATAGAAACATAAAAATAGTCTTTTCATCCCACCACCTCGGAAAGTGTAATTTTGCGCTTCGAAATCTGGCTGGAAAATTCTATTTTATTCGCTTGAGCGGCAAAGTAGATTTGAATTTAGAACATCACATATAATGAGTACTCAATATAATTGTAAATTCAAAACGTCATTAAACCTATTTAATGTAACCTCTATGGTGCCAAATTTATGATTAGAACTTTTTAAATTGTGAAAAAATTTAAATTTGGAACCTTCTTGGTTTCTTTGTTTTATTTGCGTGCTTCGCGCCATTCTAGTTTTTCACGTTTTATTGCTTAAATATTTTGTCATTATAAATTGTTTTCTTTTTCATTTTGTCATTTCCTCGCTGAGGTGGGATGAAAAGTTACGTATTGCACTCGAGTGGAAAGATTTTTCACCTTGTGCTCGTTTGTTTCCCTCGCTGACGCTCAGGATTCTAATTTAGAATCACTCGCTGCGCTCGTGATTCAACTTTAGAATCCTTCGCTTGCTCGGTCATCCAAATCGAGCACGCGGTTAAAAAGGAACTTTCCACTCTTGTATAATAAATAACTATTATTCTTCCGCCTCATTGACGTTTAAATAAAGACCATAAATGCATCAATTTTGACTTTGTCTGTTTAAATAATGCCTGTTATTGTTTTTGACTACGCGATCATCACGCAGTTCTATGAATTCGTGGCCCAATGTAACTTTTGGACTGGTTTCGGCCACGATTTTGTTTGTGATGCTGTATTTAGGGTTTTAAATTCAATAGCTATTGAATTCCATCATTCATTCAGCTTCAAAAAAATATACTACTTCTATATCTTATATAATTAGACGACACATCCTGTAAAGGATGTGAAACGTCAATAAATAAATAAATCAGTGCATCTATACCGTTGAAACTTGTTTAATTTAATGAGTGGCGTGCGTGAAAACCCAAGAAACAAATAATATACTAAATAAAACTAGTTTTAACGGGTTAATGCACGAAACTTTATTTATTTATTGACGTTTCGCAGCCTTTACAGGATGTGTCGTCTAATTATATAAGATATAGAAGTAGTATATTTTTTTCGGTCATTATTCTGACGAAGCAGACCTGAAAAGGCTGCGAAACGTCAATAAATAAATAAAGTTTCGTGCATTAAACCGTTAAAACTAGTTTTATTTAATGAGTGATGTGCGTAAAAACCTAAGAAACAAATAAATAATATACTACTTCTTATATAGGAAAAAAAATACGAGTCCACAATACTGCCTTATATAAATGACACTAAATAATTTTTGCTCTTTTCTTAACTACTTAATTAGACAGTATTAAAAATAAAATGCCAATTGTTAGCATTTGTGTTTAGAATGAATATTGGCAGCACTATTTTTACAGAAAAAAATATTCATAATTATACTAAAAACCCACGAGAAAGAACAGTTTTCTTATCTATTTTCACGTGACCCAAAACGCTTGGGATTGGCTGAGCCTAAAAAAAGTCACACGCAAGTAAACTTCCGGTTAAATTGACATTACATTGTATCGTTTGACGTTTTAATAACAGTCGTGTGTCGTCACACACCAGTGAGACGCCATATTGTCCAGAGAAACGTTTTCGAGGCAACTTGAAAATGGAGTTTTTGATTTGGTTATTTTAACTGAAATACACAACAGAATGATGAATATCCACTTTTTACCATCTCCATAAACATTAGTAAATAATGTGAGATTGTGTTATAAAACTTGTCAAATACCCTATTGTGAAGGTAAATAGGCTTAAATTGAATTTATCATATTTTTTAAAATAAATGTTTGAATTCGTTTTAAAACATGAAAAAGTTTGTGCAAAATACGATATTATGAAAATAACTTACCTCAAGACTCGTTCTTCGAATTCTGAGTGTTGTGTAGCATGGTTACTGGATACCATAATCTTTGAAGCTAGCACTTGGTCTAACAAGTTACGTAGTTCTAAAAGTAACTCTGCAGTCTCCTTTAGTATTTGAACTTTGTATGTCCATATAGATACGTTGCACATCATCGGGTCTTCTTCACCTTCAAGGAGAATAAGTTCCATAATATAAGACCTTGCTATATAATGAGCTTCTTGTAATATGCATAACGCTCAAAACTATATTTTATACTCAAACGGTATAATTACATAAAATTAAATTTTACAGGAGCTGTATAAAACAGAATGACATACCTACAGTGAGATTATGGCATGGTTTTTAATTTATAAATTTAGTAAATTTAACACTGTTTTAGGTGGTTTCGATTGAGAATTATTTGAGATTCAAATTCAACGGGCCCAAAGCCTCCGGACTGTAAAAAAAAGTAGTTTGACCACATGCGTAATTATACCGTTTTGTTAGCCAGCTCCTCAAATAATACAACACAATTACAGTCTTATGTAAGTACATAAATATCATTAACGTAAATATAAGAAAACTAGCTTGCATCCGCGACTTTTTCTACGTTACTCAAGTTTTTTGAGAATCCCACTGAAACCTTAAATTTTTTTCATATTAAAGTATGCTGTGTCAATCTAGGTGATACATTAAAATATATGCCAAATATAATGCAAATTCGTTCAGCTGTTTTGGCGTGAAAAAAAAACCATTTACATATATACCCATTCAAACATTCACGTTTATATTAGTAGGCAGAATAATAGTTGGATGAAATAAGCATTACAGTAGAAGCTATAAATATAACTCACATTCAGACACCTTCAACTCGCCGAAGAACAGTAGCGGTAACGTATATACCAGGGTGACATCGATCACGAAGAGATCTGACGACTTCTGTTTGAGCCAATACACCAACCAGTTGGCTCCGGGATTTGAGCATAATCTGACTGGTTCTCTACTTTTGGGAGGGCACATTATGCTACTGGGGTGGATTGTTATATTACCCTCAGGCGTTCGGACTTTAACTCTGTTTTGTTTGTTTGGATTTCGAGAGTTTGTCCATCTAAAATAAGAAAAGATGATAAAAAAAAACAACAATATTATTTGTCCAATATTTGGATAAACACTGATGTGGAAGTTACATCCTATTATAGACTGTGTTGATAGAAAAATTTCGTAGAGGATTGGGTAATAACGTTTTGGAAACTTGAAATTGAGAACCTCCTCCATTTTTGAAGTCGTTTAATAAGTATCCACAACATGGGTAAATACAACCAATATACTGAAAACTTATCGCTGTTATTATATAAAACCTAATAAACTGTAAATGTGACGCAAAGAAGTTGTGATTATTAAGCACAAACCACAATGCAAGTGAAACTGTTATATATTTAAAAAAAGTCCTTCTTCAGCTGGGAATCGAACCTGGGCCGCCCGAGGAGTAGGCAAGCTTTCTACCACTGTATCACCGATGCTTGTTAATAAGGTCTGAATTTTTAATAACAATTAAAAATGACCAAAATATTTGGGAAAATAAAAAGATTAACAGTTTTAGAAAACGATTACAAAAAAAAAACGAGCGAGACTTACAGTAGTCGCGTATGATGTGTAACATTTGAAACCTCACCTTATATTAGTAAAAAGAGAAATAAAATCTACTACAAAAGGAATAAGCCATTTGTACATTTTGTTCTTAAATCAAATCAAATAGCGCGCGCTTCCCAAACTTCCGTTCCACTTCACGTAATCGCTCCCACATGTTACACATCAATAAAAACGGTTGTAGTTTAGAAACTATCTAATAAATACAAAAAGTAACATTGCCCATTCATTTGATAAATATTTAGATAGCATACACACATACCTAGCCGTAGCGATGTTAGGGTACAAAGAGGCAGCGACAACCGCCTTGAACAAGCTCAATTTGTCGGCATTCCTATTCTCCCAAGCTGATTGCAGGCTACCAGAGTTCAAGAAGCCCATCTGTCTCAAGTTATCTCCTATCTGGTTCTTCATATCGGAAAGCAGTTCCATAGTATTTGAGGACAGAAAGTTTGCGTAAGCATAGTTTCGTCTTTTGTGTGGAGCGCAACGTTCCCATTGGATTAACGCTTCCGATACAGCGACTTGGTCACTTGGCTCACCGAGCGCCAATCGACGTTTAGCCGCTTTAACTTCGTCCTCCTTGTCTATGGATTAATGAATCTATTTAGTATGAAATCTTGCTTTCATTATTCCAGACTTTAGCCGCTTTACTAATAAACGAAGACAAGCTTGGATAGAGGAGCTCGATGGCGCAAGTGGTTAGCGCGTTCGGCTGCGATCGTTGAACTTAAGCAACTTTCGCAGTGGTCGGTCATTGGATAGGTGACCAAAAATTACTATCTTGAGCTCCTCCGTGCTTCGGAAGGCACGTTAAGCCGTTGGTCCCGGCTGCATCTGCAGTCGTTCGCACCCACCAATCCGCACTGGGCCCGCGTGGTGGGTCATGGCCCAATCTCCCTATTCCATCCATAGGGAAGGCCTGTGCCCCAGCAGTGGGGACATTAATAGGCTGATGATGATGAAGCTTGGATTAGTTACTCCATGTTTTGTCTCTCTCTATTGAATGACAAATGGCATTTTCTAGTAACTAGTCTAGGCTTAATCCTTGATTATTAATACGTATGGGGGTATGCGAGTATTTTAAGCACAGAACAGAGAAAGAGGTTAGAAGGGTGATCGGATATCGTTTGTACGGTAACTGATGTCGCCGGCTCGCCCCCATTACACTTCCACCTAATAAATAATAACCAATCAAACGCGACATCAAACAATCGAACCAATCAGCGCTTACACCCGAGAGCAACGACGCAATCAGAAGCAAGTTTTAGTCAAGTTATGAGCATTTGCTCACACATAACTATGGCGCGCCTGCCCCGCCCTTCTAACCTCTTTCTGTGTTCTTTGGTTTTAATAGAAATGAAAACTCTTTTCGTTTAAAGTTCACTCGTACCTTATCTCGAGTGCTTAAGATCTTGCATCTCATAGTTATACTATGTATTGCACTATACTAAAGACTGGAATGAAAACCGGTCTTAATTCTAGTGAAAATATTTCTTAGGGAAATTCTTAGACAAAATATCTGCCCAGTAATTTATTATACTTACACAATCAATAAACTGCCATCTAAAATAACAAACAAAGGTGTCGATTCTGGCATGATTCTCTAAACCTTAACTTAATTTTGATAACAGTGGTATTGATTCTGGCATGATTTGATGATGATGATGTATCCTCGTCATTCTCTATACAAAGTGAAGAGACCGATGATAAATTTATTTTGAAGTTAAGAGAATCATGCCAAAATCGATACCATTGCGTGATTTTTTAGTGTATCCGTATTATATGACTATATCTGATGCATATCATTTATTTTAATACATCACCCAGTAACCTAAAGAATACTGACCTATGATTAGAAGGAACGGGTCCTTGAAGCTCCATACAGCTGCGACACTGGCAGCCCTATCGAGGCATCCAAATAGGGCTCCGAATAATACAAGTTTACCGGCTGCTGGATGCAGCGGCAATCTTGCCAGATGCCAACCCAAAGGTGTTAAGGTTTCATTATCATCTAATGCTCCACACCTAATAATATAAAGAAATAATGGTGAGGAAAATTAGGTATATAAAACTTATGAAAGGAAAACAGAAGACCGCACGGTGTAAAAATCACTTGTTCTGTAGTGGATAATTTCACCAATTCCATGTGGTAGATTCATACAAAAAGTTAGAAGGAATACTATGTCCCCCTTATTAATAAACGAAGACTAAGCTTGGATTAGTTACTCTATGTTTTGTCTGTTAATTGAATGGCCCTTGAGAGCTATGATCTTATCACGTAGGGCGGCCCCCAACAAGGTGGACTGCCGACATCGTCAAACGTGCTGGGAGCGGCTGGATGCGGATAGCGCAGGACCGCGCATTGTGGCGTTCTATGGGGGAGGCCTATGTCCAGCAGTGGACGGAGAAAGGCTGATGGATGGATGGAGAGCTATGAACAAACCACGGCGTAACTAGTCGGAGCTTATTCCTCGTTTATTAATAAGGGGTGTTTAGCACATTAAAAAGTGCCTTATGCCTAGCACATTAGAACTAGGAGTCTGGAGAAGTACCCTCGATTAAAGAAGACTATGTTCAAAGTACACAAAGTTCTGCAGTAGATGACAGATCTACGGGGTTGGTGTGGGATCAGAATTCAAACAATGGCAGATGGCATAGCATTTTTTAGTAATTTATTGTGTAAAAGTTTAGCGGGAATTCTGCGAAGATATTACAAGAACATTTAAAACTTACCGTTGCAGGTGCGTAACTGCTCGCTCAATAGTGGCTTCCGAAGGAGAATCCGGGACATTCTGCAAAGCGTCCGCCGCTTTGCCTAGCCTGAGCCTCTTTATAGTAAGCACCGGTTCTAACAGATTGCTTCTCTGCAGTTCGGGCAGTAAGCGCTCTTCGAGTACGCTCGCTCGATATGACGACACCAGGTGGTAGCATATGCCGGGCTGGCATCGACCGGCGCGACCGCGCCTAAGCAATGGTGAATCTTTAGTGAATAGTCACTATCACTACATAGTATAAAGCAAAGTCGCTTCCCTCTATCTGTCTGTCCCTATGTATGCTTAGATCTTTAAATATAAATAACGCAATGAGAAATGTTTATGTGTATAATAATATATGCATAATATAGTAGAGAAACACAATTTTAGAGGTTTTTAATTTAAGATCGTAGATAAACAATTTTTTTTTGCGCTTACATTGCAAACGCTGGCTGAACCCTAGGAGATGGATCAAAATAATATACTATAGTATTGTACATCTTAAAAAGGTCTACAAAAAAGTCGGCGATGGTATTGTTGTTGTTTATTTATTTTTATTTATATATTTAGTATCAACATTGCACCCGTACAAAGCCGGGGCGGGTCGCTAATATAAAATAAAGTCACTCCCGCTGTACGCTTAGACTTTTAACTAAGCAACGTGATTTCCGTTATCGCAGTTTTCAAAAATGATTCAGGATAAGATAACTATGATTCAAGAGACCAAACGGTTCGGAACTCCTTGGGGGAGGCCTATGTCCAACATTGAGCGTTTCTCGGCTGATATGAATGATGATTCAAGGGGAAGATTTAAAGGTATGTATAATATATACTCTAAAACAAAAGCTATAGTCTTCACCGAAGCGAAGCGAGAACGTGTAATCTGTAACGCGATATAATGTGTAATTATACATCAAGTATATTTTTTTTACATAAATACTTATATGAAACTATTTAGACATATTACATAAATTGACAACATATATAATACATAGTAGGAGGACTAAAACATACCTTTGCCGTAAATTTGCTTGGGAAACCCATTCAGTCTTGAGTGTCGTAAAATAGTGTTCTACATTCAATCCACTATACTTTATTTTACCGCAGTCAATCACATAGACAATGTCATCTATTGTTATGGAAGTCTCTGCTATGTTGGTAGCCACTATGATTTTTCTTATATGACTAGGAGGTGTCTCAAATATTCTGTTTTGTTCTAAAGATGGTAGTTTTGAATGCAACGGATGCACTTCACATTTTGTGCCAAGATATGATTCATTATCTTGTATAACTCTTAGTAGTTTTGTTATTTCACCAATGCCGGGAAGAAACACTAATATGGCGCCAGGTGGGCCACGGCAAATATATTTTATTACTTCAAATATTAAATCTATGTTTAATTCCTCTATTCTATGATCTTGTAGTGTTTGGTATACAACTCGGTCAAGATTTTTCTTTTTGGATTCCAACCATGGTGCTAAAAGTAAACAATTTTTTTATGACTTTTAGAGTGTAATATTTTATAATTTTCTATTTTACAGACCAGTTATTAAAACCAAACAATAACAATGTCTAGCATTAGGCGAGGGAAGATCTAATGGGCATAGGCGTGACATGTTTGGCTTTTTGCGGTCGCGTCCGGCCAAATATGTACGTGTTTGGCCTGTCTGGATTTTGTCAGGCTTTTTGTCAGAGTGGCGATTCATACGACGATGGGCTGACGAGCGTCCGAGCGGACAAGAGAGCAAACTGTTGGCGCGCGCGGCGCGTGACGTGAGCCGTGAAAAGAAAATATGTCCGACTTTTAGGGCAAAATGTCAGGCCTTATATAGTGCGCAGTCCGGCCTTTGCATTTTATGTCCTGGCAAACCTAAATGGTCACAAAAACTTTATTAACATTAAATCTAACCATTGTTAACTTGATTTCTGTTGATATCTCCATCATTCTTCTTTTAAACAAATAAAAGAAGCAACATAACCGGTCCACCAACCTCAGAGATATGTGCGAAAACAACAATTAAAATATATACATAATGACGAATTTAGAACCTCCACCACTTTGAAGCCAGTTAAAAATGTACAAAATTATTTATAAAACAATAGGTATGATAATCTCTGAATAATGGCTATAAATCTTTATATATATAATTCTTCTGTGAGTGTGTATGTCACTGAACTTCTCTTAAACGACTGGACCGATTTTGATGAATTTTTTTGTGTGTGTTCAAGGGGATCTGAGAATGGTTTAGATTCACAATTTTGTCCGCTGGACAACCCCTATTTTTTTAGGGCGGTACGAAGTTCGCCGGGTCAGCTAGTAACTAATATAATTCCACAAAACGTACTTACCTATTTCAGCTCTATACTTAATAGCTTTCTCCATTTCAGTTGCTGCTGCACCCCTATTCCTCCATCCTCCATGTTTAAATGGCCTTTGACCACCACCTTTGGGTTGTTGAGATTCTTTCAGTTGGAATTTTGTTAAATGTAGTATTTCTTCAAGGTATATATCTTTCACTGGGTAAGCTAATCCTTCAATGTGCATCATTGGACAGTTATTAAAATATGTAGAGAGTTTATCTGCATCTATTGTGGCACTCATTAATATTAGTTTCATATCCTTCCGCTTTTGTAGCACCTTTTGTAGCAAGACAAAAATAATACTTCAGATTTGAATGTAGTGGTTTTTGAGCAACTAGAGGCAGCCCGTGAATTCTTTTTAAAATATTTTTTCAGGTTAATATAGCCACTCACAACCACAGAACACAGAGAGGTGATCATAGACTGTATGTACGGGAACCGATGTCGCCGGCTCGCCCCCACTACAATTCCACCTAATGGATAATAGCCAATCAAGCAAAGCGACATCAAACAATCAGCGCTGATACTTGAGAGCTACGACGCAATCAGAACCAAGTTTTTGTCAAATTATGAGCAACGTGACTCTCCATTCATAAAATAATTTTTAAAATCGGTACATCAAGAGATTATACCCTGCAACCTCATAAATATTAGTATAGATGAAACAAAAGGAAACTCACCTGTTTCAACATACACATAGCAAAGTCTATGTGGCAGTCTCTTTCATGGACCTCATCTAATATTATATGACTGTAGTCTGACAAACTTTGGTTAACCTCTAAATCAACCAACAACACACCGGTGGTACAAAACATCATACTACCACGGGCTCTCGCATCTACTCTGAAAACATAAAAAACTGACTGTTCTGTTTACCAATGTTAAAGGGTAATTGTAATCAAGGGCGGATCCGGGGGATGGGGGGTCATGGAGGTCATGACCCTGGGCTGGGTCCATCTGTACCCACTGTGACTTGACTATATGAACCCCCCCCCCCCCCCCCCTGGCGCCAAAGCTGGATCCGACCTTGATTGTAATAGCAGAATGAAACCAGTCACAATTTTAACATGGGTTTATAGAACTCATTTTCACTGGCTTGAAAAAAAGCTTCTGCTGTTTGGAGCTGTTTGTTGGGTTGGAGTTCTGCTTTCCGCTGAATACACCTTTTGTGATTTTCAACTTTGCTTTTACAAAGTTATTAAAAAAGAAAATAATAAAAGTTACAAAGTAATTATCCTACTTTTATAATTTGCCGAGTGAAAGATTCTTTAAAGCAATTTCTCATTATAATTATGTTACGGTGCTAACTTTTCTAATCTCACGGCATATCCTACGGAAACACCCATGGCTTCTGCTCTCTCACTGGCAACTCGTGCAGCTAGCGAGGAAGCTGCAATACGTCTTGGTTGTGTGATTAACAGTTTTACATTTGCTCCTTTCTTGTTCATGATAGCATCATCTAGTATTATTTGAGGAACCTGGAATAATTTTACTATGTGCATGATACAATTTAATAACATTTGATTTATTTAATAATTTTGAAATTATTTGTAATATATTATTAACCTGCGTTGATTTCCCACAACCAGTTTCACCACTGATTACTACTACTTGATTATTATTTAAAATACTTAATAGTTGTTCAGACTTTTTATAAGTTGGCAGTGTCTCTCTGAATTTCTTCATTTTGAGATATTGTGATTTCATAAGTCTATCCATATGCTCTTCATAATAAATAATATTTAAATTGGCTATATCATCATTTGATTTTGTTATATTGATACCTTTGGATAAACATTCTTCTAATTTTTCATTAAAAGTACCAGTTATGATGTCAATGTATCCATATTTAAAGTCACCAGCACCCCTAAGTGATAAAATTCGATTTCCTGTTCCGTATTCTAGAAGTTCTTCTGATTGTTTTACTGATATGAAATCAGGAGCTTGTGATGGTCCTGCATCACTTGCGAATGGATCAGTTTTTGTAAGTTTTAGAGATGGTTCTATGACTTCAGCATCATCAAGGCTTACTGTTTTAATAACTTTTGTACTATCATTTTTTTCTGGATATAGTACTGAGATCATTTTTGGGCATATTCTTATATTATTCTTCACAGCTATTATTGCTATAGATTCTAGATCTTTTATTAATTTGGTAATTACAGGTTTAGGTATTCTAAGAGTTATCTGAAAATATTAAATTTATACTATGATTATGAACAAAATTGCAGTATCTTTGGAATTGCTTAAATATGTGAGTTGAAGGGGATTGTAGAAAGCAAAAGTAAATTACAATTAATAAATAAAATAAACAGATCTTTCTATCACTTACAGCAATAAGCCTAGCCCCAAGGTAGGACTGTGTTATGGGATATTTAGGTAATAGATAGAAATATATAAACTGCAGTGCATGAGGTGCAAATACATAAACAAATATTGTACTAATGGGACTGGAACCTGGTTACATAATTAGACCCCCCATTGTTGGTTCAATTACAATGTAGCTGGAGACAAAATACCGTTTGTTCAAGGTAGTCGTTTTCGTTGATTTAAAACAACAAATAACGTTTGCCTACTTGTTCTGGCTAAGAACTTCGAAAAAAACCTGGTAAGCCTGGCTGCTGGGCTCAGTGAGTACATACCGCTTTGACTTTATCGGCCTTTCCGTTCTTTTTTTGTAAATCTCGGTAGAATAAACCAATCTCCCGACCTCTTAGCCCTCGTGGTGGCATAGGCTTCCTGAACCTATTGGTATTCCAGCTAGATGAAGCACCATCATTATCACGTCTATGTCTTTTCCAGTTATCTCCTCGTCGGGACATTCCAATAAAAAAATATTTGGTTAAAATTAGATACGAAGTTTTACCAAAAAAATTCAAGATTAGATCTTGTCGAAGTTCAAAAGCTTACCTTTTGTCAAATTTGACATAGTAGTATATTTTTTTTTTTATATCTTTTTTCCCATCTTGGGAAAGGCAAAGGCAGAGCCATGCAGCCATAGTCTTCATTTAAAGGATTTTTTTTGTTTCTTTTTTTCTATAAGGCCGAAGCCACTTCTTTAATCATAAGATATTTGTCCTAAATAGTCTTTCTAATCCATTTTCAGTTTAGGTACTTATTGTTTCCCCCAAATTTTCAAATCCGATTTTGAATCTTCTTTCAATTTGAATCTTCTTTCTTTCAATCTTATTTGTTTAAAGTCATGAAATTTTTTAAAGTTCCATATCTATGGAAACTTTAAAAAATTTCATGACTTTAAACAAATAAGATTGAAAAATTGAAGACTATGGCTGCATGGCTCTGCCTTTGCCTTTCCCAAGATGGGAAAAAAGATATAAAAAAAAAAAATATACTACTATGTCAAATTTGACAAAAGGTAAGCTTTTGAACTTCGACAAGATCTAATCTTGAATTTTTTTGGTAAAACTTCGTATCTAATTTTAACCAAATATTTTTTTATTGGAATGTCCCGACGAGGAGATAACTGGAAAAGACATAGACGTGATAATGATGGTGCTTCATCTAGCTGGAATACCAATAGGTTCAGGAAGCCTATGCCACCACGAGGGCTAAGAGGTCGGGAGATTGGTTTATTCTACCGAGATTTACAAAAAAAGAACGGAAAGGCCGATAAAGTCAAAGCGGTATGTACTCACTGAGCCCAGCAGCCAGGCTTACCAGGTTTTTTTCGAAGTTCTTAGCCAGAACAAGTAGGCAAACGTTATTTGTTGTTTTAAATCAACGAAAACGACTACCTTGAACAAACGGTATTTTGTCTCCAGCTACATTGTAATTGAACCAACAATGGGGGGTCTAATTATGTAACCAGGTTCCAGTCCCATTAGTACAATATTTGTTTATGTATTTGCACCTCATGCACTGCAGTTTATATATTTCTATCTATTACCTAAATATCCCATAACACAGTCCTACCTTGGGGCTAGGCTTATTGCTGTAAGTGATAGAAAGATCTGTTTATTTTATTTATTAATTGTAATTTACTTTTGCTTTCTACAATCCCCTTCAACTCACATATTTAAGCAATTCCAAAGATACTGCAATTTTGTTCATAATCATAGTATAAATTTAATATTTTCAGATAACTCTTAGAATACCTAAACCTGTAATTACCAAATTAATAAAAGATCTAGAATCTATAGCAATAATAGCTGTGAAGAATAATATAAGAATATGCCCAAAAATGATCTCAGTACTATATCCAGAAAAAAATGATAGTACAAAAGTTATTAAAACAGTAAGCCTTGATGATGCTGAAGTCATAGAACCATCTCTAAAACTTACAAAAACTGATCCATTCGCAAGTGATGCAGGACCATCACAAGCTCCTGATTTCATATCAGTAAAACAATCAGAAGAACTTCTAGAATACGGAACAGGAAATCGAATTTTATCACTTAGGGGTGCTGGTGACTTTAAATATGGATACATTGACATCATAACTGGTACTTTTAATGAAAAATTAGAAGAATGTTTATCCAAAGGTATCAATATAACAAAATCAAATGATGATATAGCCAATTTAAATATTATTTATTATGAAGAGCATATGGATAGACTTATGAAATCACAATATCTCAAAATGAAGAAATTCAGAGAGACACTGCCAACTTATAAAAAGTCTGAACAACTATTAAGTATTTTAAATAATAATCAAGTAGTAGTAATCAGTGGTGAAACTGGTTGTGGGAAATCAACGCAGGTTAATAATATATTACAAATAATTTCAAAATTATTAAATAAATCAAATGTTATTAAATTGTATCATGCACATAGTAAAATTATTCCAGGTTCCTCAAATAATACTAGATGATGCTATCATGAACAAGAAAGGAGCAAATGTAAAACTGTTAATCACACAACCAAGACGTATTGCAGCTTCCTCGCTAGCTGCACGAGTTGCCAGTGAGAGAGCAGAAGCCATGGGTGTTTCCGTAGGATATGCCGTGAGATTAGAAAAGTTAGCACCGTAACATAATTATAATGAGAAATTGCTTTAAAGAATCTTTCACTCGGCAAATTATAAAAGTAGGATAATTACTTTGTAACTTTTATTATTTTCTTTTTTAATAACTTTGTAAAAGCAAAGTTGAAAATCACAAAAGGTGTATTCAGCGGAAAGCAGAACTCCAACCCAACAAACAGCTCCAAACAGCAGAAGCTTTTTTTCAAGCCAGTGAAAATGAGTTCTATAAACCCATGTTAAAATTGTGACTGGTTTCATTCTGCTATTACAATCAAGGTCGGATCCAGCTTTGGCGCCAGGGGGGGGGGGGGGGGGTTCATATAGTCAAGTCACAGTGGGTACAGATGGACCCAGCCCAGGGTCATGACCTCCATGACCCCCCATCCCCCGGATCCGCCCTTGATTACAATTACCCTTTAACATTGGTAAACAGAACAGTCAGTTTTTTATGTTTTCAGAGTAGATGCGAGAGCCCGTGGTAGTATGATGTTTTGTACCACCGGTGTGTTGTTGGTTGATTTAGAGGTTAACCAAAGTTTGTCAGACTACAGTCATATAATATTAGATGAGGTCCATGAAAGAGACTGCCACATGACATTCCAATAAAAAAATATTTGGTTAAAATTAGATACGAAGTTTTACCAAAAAAATTCAAGATTAGATCTTGTCGAAGTTCAAAAGCTTACCTTTTGTCAAATTTGACATAGTAGTATATTTTTTTTTTTTATATCTTTTTTCCCATCTTGGGAAAGGCAAAGGCAGAGCCATGCAGCCATAGTCTTCATTTAAAGGATTTTTTTTGTTTCTTTTTTTCTATAAGGCCGAAGCCACTTCTTTAATCATAAGATATTTGTCCTAAATAGTCTTTCTAATCCATTTTCAGTTTAGGTACTTATTGTTTCCCCCAAATTTTCAAATCCGATTTTGAATCTTCTTTCAATTTGAATCTTCTTTCTTTCAATCTTATTTGTTTAAAGTCATGAAATTTTTTAAAGTTCCATATCTATGGAAACTAAAAAAATATATAGATATTTGTATGATTTTGGATTCATAACAATGTCTTGAATGTCGCGCGGGATTTCATTATTAGTTTTATATAATTTAATTAAATTGTCAGCTAAAACAAGTCTTTGTATATTATATGCTGTACATTCAAAAAATATATGGTTTAGTGTTTGATCTTTATTTAAATTACAGTTTGTGCATAACGGAGATGTAATTATATTCATTCTATATAAATGTGAATTAAAACGTCCATGTCCAATTCTCAAGCGTGTGATGGTCGTATAAAATTTCCGACTATGGTATTCTTTAGATTTTGTAAACCATGGATGTTGACCAATTACATTATTAATTTTATGATACCATTTTCCTTTTATTACTAGCGTTTGATGCCAATTAATCAACCAATCTTGTTTTAACAAAAGTTTTAGTTTGGGTAATAAATCTGAAAAAGGTATGGCAACATTTTTAAAGTCAACGTCATCATTGCTTCGATTTAAAATGGTTCTGGCTAACCATATCTAAATAGTCTGTGTGGCTAACGTATCAGCTTTCTCATTTCCTATGACTCCTATGTGCGATGGAACCCACATTAAAACTATTTGTACATTGAGGACTTTAAGTTTGTGGTACATTTTTTTAATATCATGTAAAATAAAATTACTTCCAGAGTCAAATCTATTGTTTCGCAAAGCTTGTAAACAACTCATGCTGTCTGTTAACACCAACCATTGAGTGCACTCCTGAATATTTTCCTCTATAAACTCCAATGCAGAAAGAATTGCAAGACACTCCGCAGAAAATATGCTCATCTGGCTTGGAAGTTTGTACCCTAGACCCGTTTTCAAATGAGGTATGTAAATCGCCATTGAAACATTATCATCATTCTTGGAACCGTCTGTATAAATATGTTTATGATTGGAAAACTTATCAATCTTTTTGTAAACTTCTTCTTTAAATTTCAAGTCGGGCGATATATGGATGCTTATGTCACAGAAATGCATATCATAAGTTTCTTTGTAACATATCCAATTATGCTCAGTTTTATTAATGTTGTACTGCTGGTTGTAATTAATATATTCTGAGAAGTCATGAAGCAAATAAGGGATCCTAGACATATTAGTTGGAGAGTATATTCCATATAGAAAGTTATTTTTTTTAATTAATGGATGGGAATGAAATGACAGTAATTTAATCAAAAACTTTGATTTTAAAAATTTAAATCTTAATTGAAGTGGAGGTGTATTGCATTCTACTTCCAGAGAGTTGATAGGAGAGGTTTTCATAGCACCCGTTATGCATCTAAGATTATGATTCTGCAAGACTTCTAATTTTCTTACTAATTGAGAATCAGATCCAAAACATAAAAATCCATATTCAAAGTGACTTCTAACAATTGACTTGTATAACATCAATAATATTTTAGGGTCAATTTTTGATAAACATTTTATGACATTGTAGGCTTTGTAAGCTTTCCCCAAAAGATATTCTACATATTTTTTCCATGAAAGATTATTGGTGAAAATAACACCCAAAAATTTTACTTCACTCTCTACAGGGACAATGACATTATTATATACAATATCAACATTTGTATCACAATCACCAAATACAACTGTTTTAGATTTGTCAGGGCTAATATCTAAATTTAAATAACTGAAATATTCATTTAATTTTAAAAGTGCTCTATTTATAGTAGAGGTTACCTGTTGAATATCAGAACCTGAATGGTAAATGACCAAGTCATCAGCAAATTGCAAGTTTTTTACTTGTGATCCTAAAATGATGTTTAGTTTGTGTACATAAAGATTGTAAAACAATGGAGATAGAATTCCTCCTTGACAGACACCTTTATATGAATAGCGTGGTCCTATTAATTGATTATTAGACTTGACATAAACCTCACGACCATGCAAAAAATTAAAAATCCACATAACTACTTTTTCAGGAAAACCAAGAGAAAAAAGTTCACGTGCTAAAATATGAGGATTTACATTATTGAAAGCACCAACAACATCAAAGAACACACCAATAAGGACTTCATCTTGTTTAAGTGCATCAAAAATGTCTAGTTGAAGATGTGCTATACTCTCTCTAGAGGATCGGCCCCTGCGAAAACCAAATTGATTGGAAGGTAATAGATTATTGCTTTCAATGAAAAATTCAACTCTTTGTTTGAGTAGCTGTTCAAATACTTTTCCCATACATGATGTCAATGCTATTGGCCGGTATGAATTTGCTTTAGTCTTATCTTTATTTGGTTTCAAAATGGGGACCAAACAATCTTTTTTCCAGTCAATAGGTATAACACAGCAAGACCATAACAAATTATAAACTTTTAAGATGATATTCTTTGTTTTATCTGTAGTATATTTTAGCATTTTATAAGGAATACCATCGAGGCCATGAGCTGTATCCCTACGAGTAGAAACTGCAGTTTTAAATTCTTGTATGTTAAATGGCATTTCTAAGTATTTACAATTATGTACAGGATTCCTATTTACAAATGTCAAAGGGACCTCTACGGTATCTGGTGTATATTTTTTGAGAAATTCTGGTACCCATTCACTATATACATTTTTAGATGGAACAGAAATACCATTAAACCTCCTGACAATCCTCCAGAGCTTTGAAATAGGAGTACATCGATTAAGTGATTCACACAATGACATCCAACTTAAGTTCCTTTCCTTTTTTAAAATGAGCTTTTTCAAAGCTTGTAACTTTTTAAACTTAAGGTAACTTTCCTCTGAGAGGTTATGCTTAAATTCGGTATAAGCTTTCCTACAATTATCTACAGCTGTTTTGCAGTTGTTATTCCACCAAGGCAATGAAACACGTTTCTTAAAAGCTTTTAGAGCTGATATTTGTGGTTGAACAAACTGTCTACTAGTGTGAGTAACAGACTGCTGCAGCGCTAGATTTAATAATATTACCATATCTGAATAACATTTTAATGGATTAGACTGGTCAAATTGTAAATTGTTATTTAATAAGAAATCTACATTTTCACTATATTTTTGCCAGTCTACTAGACGGAAATTAAAATATGTAGGGAGTGCAAGTAAATTTTCAAATGAGTCTTTATTATTACTAATTTCTAATTTTGTAATTACAGGTAAATGGTAGCTGCCTAAAGGGTCATCAGAAACAGACCATTCACATCTCAAAGCCAAAGAGGGTGATACTAGTGTTAAATCCAAAGCATTCCTTTGCCATACACTAGAGCCAACAGTTGTCAGCTGACCATCATTTAGGAGTACTAAGTTGTTGTCATTGATGCTTTCAATAATATCGCGCCCACGTGAATCAATAGAGCTACAGCCCCATGCTGTATGCCGGGCGTTAAAATCGCCAGCAATCAGCAAAGGCCCAGGGATACTGCTGATTAAATAATCAAGTTTTGATTTAGAAAATGAAGGGTTACAGTTACCTGGACTATATAAAGACACAAGAGAAATTTCTTGATTTCCATAATACAATCTTACAGCTATATTTTGAATTGAATCATCAAATGATGTATCTATCTTATGGAATTGCAAACTATTATGAATAAAAATGGCAACGCCATTATGGCGGTTACCTGAATCTAGTCTAATTATATCATAATTTTTGAGAGTAAACTGAATGTGTGGTTTTAACCATGTCTCAGAAATCAAAGCTACATGAATCTGATTCTCTTGTAGAAAATTTGTTAATAAGTATCTGTGTGCAGGTAAACTCTGAGCATTCCATTGCATTATATTTAAAAAATCCATAAAAAAAAAAAAAAAAAGATTAAGTGTTTTGTTTCTTATTTTTATTTATTGTTTCCAAGAGAGTATCTTTTATACTCTGTGTGGAAATAGCTGTTTCATTGTTTTTGTTCATTGTTATTAATTTGACAATTGACTCTACAACCATATTCAAAATAAAATCAGAGTTTAATAGCAATGCTAGCATATCAGTGGGGCTTTGTTTCAAGGGAGGGAATGATTTCTCATTAATTACAGCAGAGTATGTTTTATTCTGAGCCTTTTCTCTATTTAATAATATTTTTTCTTTTTTTACAGGGCACTGTGACGAAATAGCCACATGGTTCCCCTTGCAATGACAACATACAGCATCCTGACTTGATTTTGTACAGAGTTTAAAGTTATGTGACTCACCACATATGGAGCATCGTTCTGCATTCTTACAAAATTTGGCAATATGTCCATACCTCAGGCACTTAAGACACTGCTTGACTGGGGGTATGTAGGGTCGTAATTCGAAACGCCAGCTGTTGAGGTCGACACTCTCAGGTAATACTGGGCATGAAAATGTGATAGAAACTGTCTTTGTCGGCTCCAATTTATTTTCACCATTATCAGTCCTTATTCTTCTCATAAAACGTCGAATGCTTACGATATTTTTTGTAGAAGTCAATGCAGAGTATATTTGTTCATTCGATAATTCTGTGGGCACATGAGTGATGACACCTGTGACTTCGCTAGCTGCTGCCGGAATAGATGCCGACAGGTTGTATGCTTCCAAGAATTTTCTATTCTGTAATGCCGCGTTAGCCAGACCAGGACGTTCAAATACCACACCGATTTTATATTTATTCACTCTTCGCAACTGTTTTACACCTTTGTTATATCGCTTCAAGCAGTTTGCTAATCCCATCATGTCTCGATTACCAATAGGCTGATCAGATTTTGTACTCTCAATGAATACCACATATTCGAAACTTCCGCCTTGTTCTGGGTAAAATCGAACGTAATTAGGGATTCGGAAATCTTTATATTTGTTTAAGCTTTCTTTTTTCTCTTCTAGAGACTGTATGGAGGAGACGTCGCTAAAGTTAGAATCTTCAGAGCCATCTCCATCCACGCCGCCTTGTTCATCTAATTGTTTTTTCCTTTTTCTACTCTTCCTATTCCTCATTTTTTTAATACACTATGTACACACTTATTATTAAAGACTATTCAAAACACTATTCACAATAAATATATACAAAATTAATAAATTTAGTTTTATTCTTTAAAAAAGACCGCCAAGCTCGTCAAACGTTCCCGCGCTTTTTCCCATAGTAGTATAATTTTGTCAACTATGACATAAAGCACGCCGCGAGAGGTAGGGCGACCATAGAGGGCGACGTTCAGGACCTACACACCGTCCAGGTGCAAAATATGGCATAAGTTGTGTTCGTTATGCTAGCGGACTCCAGATTATATTTGCAGTTGTTACTTGCCAATCATAATCTGTATTTTCTAATAAAAAGTGCAGTTTTTATTGACATCAAATTAATAAATGCGAGTAGGTACGAAACTACACTGAAAGTGTTTATAACAGATACACCAAGAGCGACTGTTGTGCTAAGTTTAACTTTCACTGTTTGTTTATATACGGCACCCACTTTTTTCCACTTCCAGTTTTTGAAAACCTATGCAGTTTAGGGCCACCGTGCACCGCTTCTGTTTCCATGGTTCGGAAGACAGCAAGTCTTTTTCTAGTCAAGTTTTATAATGCACAGAGTAACATAACCTTAACGACGACATCGTGAGGGTGGACCATTACTATTGGCGGACACGGACGAAGGAGTTTATAAACTCCTTAGACGTAATCTTATTAATCTGTGCTCTTTAACGCGGACAAATGGGGCGAATGGGGGGTGACGAAAAAGGATGAAGAGGGTGAAGGAAATGTCAGATTCTAAAATACCGTTCCGTTCCTTGTCTTCATAGACACTAATTTTGTGGTCATCATCCACAAAATTAGTCATTTTTTTTACTAAGAAGATGCCATGCCGTGCTTGTGAGATTCTAAAACTAACAACAAGTGGATAAATTTGGCTACATATAAAATTCACAAATATAAGTCTTTGTGAATTTTAAGCAGGCATAATAGATAAAGAACTTTTTATTATTTGTTATACTAGTGGACTTGACAGTTATTGTTCTGCCCAAAGAAATTTTAAAAATCTTAGAACAAGGCAGCAAAATATCAGTCGTGAATATAAACTATTTAGGAACCTAAAGAGCTTCACTTATGGATGAGTTGAATTACATAACACAAACAGAAGTGCCTTTTATAATTTAAAGAATTTGTTGTTTGTTAAATCATCTTGTATACATTTTTGTGCTAACCTATTTTTATGAATTCATAAAACAAATATAATTATATCAAACTATGGCGGACCAATACTTTGCTTCACTTTGGCGTATACTATAGCTTTAGTTCTAATATATAGTCTATGTAACTTACAAATAATGTGGATTTGTTTTGATTTGTAAACGAATTTTTAAATTTGTTTCAGTAGATCCAGGATTACAAAGTCACAAACCGTCCCTGCCGCACATACCGTTTTCAAGCTACAAACAAACAACTGCAAGTAGAGTAAAAATATCGCAGTTATTTGGCTGCCTCGTAAAAGTAATGCTCACACACTAAGATGCTATTTACTAAAACTAAAGAAGAAGTCTTTTTTGCACTACTTAAACATTATTTATGCACTAAATAATAGCTTAAGGTAGCTTTCCAATTACAGCATTATAGCGCATTATGCGGCATAATGCTTAACGTTGAGTGTTTCAACTACAGCAACGCTTCGCACAATCGAGCACTCTCAAAAGTAATGCTTTCGTGTGATGCATGCAATCGTAGCAACTCAGAGACAGAAAATTAACAAGTGTTTTTTCTTTAAGTTGGCATTGATCGAAATGTTTTATTTATATGTTATCGTTAGTAATATTATTTATTGTTGAAAAATTATTAAAACTTTCGTTTCATTATAGTTTTTTTTTAAATAATCAAAGTTAATTCAAACTGTGTTAAAAAAGTAAATATAAATGAAGGTACAAACATTGACTTTTTTTTCCAACACTGAACTTAGCGCACTCTGCTGGTGCATTTGAAAAGTAATTCACGTTCCAATTAAGCATCAGCATAATTCCGCATTGTGCGCCACTGAGTCGCATTATGCTCTGTAATTGGAAAACCACCTGTTTGTCTATAAAGTCGTGACATGAATGTTTGAGGAACTAACATTATTCATGTGTCTGGCAACTCCGAACTTATGTACATCAGCTGTCCTCGAGTTTCAGTTGTGGAACAGTTTTCCTTTTGTGTTTTTTATTGTTTGGATTAAACTGTAATAAATTAAGACGAAATTACGCAGAAAGGTATAAAAATGAGTAAAGTAAATTGGAGTGGCACACGGGAAGTGATTTTTAAAGTTTTCCAGCGATGTTTCGAAGACTACCAAGCTGGACGAATTTTGTGGGATTTGGATGATGTTTATGAGCGAACAGCATCTATGACGGATATGTAATCGTGTAACTATTTGTTGGTAATCTGCCTGAAGTTACAAATTTACTCAATTTACGATTTTGAGACCAAAAAGGCATTGTTTACATTGCACATTTTTAGGTTACATTGACATTGTAACTGGGTAATTTTGTAGTACGACCATTTCTTTTGCTACGTTATTATGGTTCAACTCGGTCAGGTTTTCTATCAATTTTGAATTAATTGCTTCATGTCAATAAGTTATTGTTTCTGTTCCGTTACATTTTTTTTTCTTTTTTGCAGGAAAATCAGAGAGTCGGATAGTCAACGAAGGTTTTAAGAATGATGGAAAGTTTGAAACTCCTGGGAAAACAGGCAAGGCCGATCAAAGAAAGAAATGGTCACATGAAGAACCATGGCCAGATGCTTTTAGTGAAGATACCTATCACTAATTTTACTAACTGCACATTTGCAAATTGTTTCTCTAAATAAACTTTTTATATACTATAAAATGATTTTTAGTATTATTTTCTTAACAAGTGTGTTAAAAAACGTCGTATGATGATAATTGTGTGTATTGATGATTACCTAACGGATCTGGATTCAATGGCACCTCAGCGGTAATCACCAACATTACACACTTTTACAATATAAAGTACTATATTATCTATAATAATTTTATTCTGATTCAATTAAATATGCTTGGCTAAACTTTTTATAAGCATAGGTACCTACTATATATAAAACAGAAACAAAATACGACTGTATAGTGTGTCTTAATAATTACCTATTTTACTTGAATGAACTGCTAGTATCAAAATCATTTTGGTCCGACTGTATAGGGTTGCTACATGCATACTAGTGGCGCCATCATTTATTGTCACGACTTTATAGACAAACTGTAAGTAACAACCTCGAATTGATGTGGGTGTACGCTAGCATGATGTACATCTGTTTTCTGTGGCAACGTGACAACCAAATTGAATACTTATCTGTGGTGACACTGACAAGTTCCTTGCATGACAGTACAACTGACTGACAGCTTTATGAGTAGGAAAACAACAGTCCAAATCTAAAATCTAAAAATAAAATAAAAACAAATTCATAATCATTTATTGAAGAGTTGGTTTAAATTTAATGTCAATAAAAACTGCACTTTTTATTAGAAAATTCAGGTTATGATTGGCGTGACTCTAACTTTACAATAACTCAGTTTTGTATGATAAAAACTTTAGAAAAATGGTGTTAGTAAATGCAGTACGTACTTTCGATTAATTCTTTATTAAACTGAATAAAGGTACCTAATTTTTTATTATGTATTAGACTGATTTTCATCTGTGATAATGTTATTTATTCCAGGGCTACTGGTCTTTGTTATGTAGAGGTCGGAAGAAAAAGATCGCAACATTGATAACGATGTTAATTTTACTAATTAATGCAATGTTTTATGTAAGCTTTGAATTGTACAATAGTGTGAAACAGCGGCACAAGGAACCTTGGTATAAGAGGTATGTTTTACATGCTGAAAGTACCTTTGTATAATGGTTTATAAATGGTTGGTTTATTATTAACTGGTCACGGAAATGATTTAGTGGGTTCTTTATCACACAATGGCTTATAGAAGACATGAATGGAAAACTGTGTTACACAAGGAGGTGGTTGCTGACCAGAGCAATCTATCTATCCAATGATCTGTCAAAATTTAAGCATTTTTGAAAATTAACTTTCCTTTGATACTATACTCTATTTACTGAAATATTCTAATTTTTCAGCCTGCATTTTGATGAGAATTCGTATGTGGATAAGACTGGTATGAGGGTTGTAGTGGGACACTATGTTGGTGGTAATATTGGAGGCAATTTGTCAAATGGTAAGTTAAAATGTTATATCTACTCTTATCCTATTCCTTATTAATTTTAAAAAAGGTGTATGTTTCTTTCTCAAATATGCAAAATTAGCTGAATGGCTTGGGGGATGAAGTCTGTGTTTTTTAGTAGTGCATTACCTGGATTGATTTTTTTTATCCTAGCAAAAATTGAGATACTTGTGGGATTCTAAAACAAACAACAACTTGATAAATTGGGCCACAGGTGTTTTCTTTTCATATATTTGTCTGCATTAAAGTTTAAATGTTTCATTCTAAAATTTACAAAGATAAAGCTATCTTTGTGAATTTTAAGCAGGCATAGTAAAAAAATAATAAGAACTTTTTATTATTTATTATACTAGCAGACTTGACAGTTATTGTTCTGCCTAAAGAAATTTAAAAAATCTTAGGACAAGGCAGCAAAGTATCAGTTGTGAATACAAACTATTTAGGAACCTACAGAGTATATGTATTCAATAAAAAATTGGTTCACTTAAGGATGAGTTGAATAACATAACACAAACAGAAGTGCCTTTTATAATATAAAGACTTTGTTGTTTGTTAATTCATCTGATACACATTTTTATGCTAACCTATTTTTATGAATTCATAAAGCAAATATAATTATATCAAACTATGGCGGACCAATACTTTGCTTCACTTTGACATATACTATAGTTTTAGTTCTAATATACAGTCTATGAGTCTCACAAATAATGTGGATTTCTAATGGTAAACAAATTTTCAAAATTGGTTCAGTAGATCCAGAGATTACAACCTCATAAACTTCTGCTGTTTGAGCTACAAGCAACTGCAAAAAGAGCAAAAAGGAGATTGCTCAAATTGGCCCAAATACACAAAAAATATTGACATACATGGTAATTCTTGGCGTAATTTATAATTTAATTTACAGTCATTAGATTTCAACGGACACCTTTGTATAATATATTTACTTTAAAAAGGACTTTTAATTTTACCGGTTTGGAAAACATACAAATCATTTTTAATGGCTATGGGTGTAGTTATATTCAGCCAAAGACTGATCGAAGTTGTTTATATAACATAAAAACAAATCTATTTTCTAAAGATTGACAATTTTTTTTTTTCATTACACTGTGGAATTAATATCCACAACTATATTATCATTTTCACTAGATGCAAATGTGCTCAGACAATTATTATAGATGGTAGGCAACACCATAAAGTCTATTGCCATACATTTTTCGCCAAACACCTCCATAAACACATTATAATCTGTATATATGTTAGACTTTAAGGTCTCTATCTAAGGGCCTACGTTCCCTGACTATAAATTAATAAATAAATAAAATTATAAGGTGTGATACACTAAAAATCTAAAATATGGTTATCTTAAAAACATAACAAAAATAATGAAGCTACTGAATATATAGAATAGAATATATAGAGGCTATAGAACCTAAATCTTTTAGCTTTCTTTGGTTAACGAGAGTTTAAAATTCTCTCTAATCTGTGGCTCATTCACAATCATCACACAGTTTCTGTCACAGAGGACCTTATTATAACCGGAAATGTCACCTGATTTTAAAAGTTACTCTTATGCATTAACTTTAAGTACAGGCAACTATCTGTTAATCTACATGCTCTATATACCTGAATCTAATCCATAATTTCGGTACTTTGCTGGATTTCCCTAGTTTACTATATAAATTATTTGTTTTTTATTATTTAAATATGTTCAGTGTATATGGTTTATAGAAGTTCTCAGGGGTGTCCGTCAATAATATTCATTTCTACAGTAATTTATATATAATTTCGAATCTAGGAAACAATTTTTCATGATTATTGGTCTTTAGGCCAAACATGTATGGAAGCTGAGCAATCTTCTTACACAGTTATTTGGCTTACAAAAGTTATGCTCATTTGCTGTGATTGTGTCATCTTGGATAAAATACATTAAGGGCCAAATGAAGGCTGAAAATTAATTTCACAAAATGATTTTTTATCTTATTTGCTTGGCCTATAATAGAAATAGCATTGTGAAGTACTCTTCTGTCATAGTTCAATATTAACCATATATAGTTGTAGGTATAAGTAGAATGTTAAATTTCATTGTTAGAAGATACAAAAGATCGACTTCAATTTTATTTTACCATTGTTAAATGTTATTTTTAGGAAGTAGGTCAAAGGTAACTGGTGTTATTTTCAATAAATCCATTACACTGTAATACAACAAGTTTATCTTTAACCTATAGAATACTGACTAAATATGCTATGGCCCCTTTTCTGTACAAAGGAGAAGTATGAAGATAATATTAGGTGAGAAATGAAAATACTTTTACAGTAATATAAAGTAAAGTATGTATGTGTAATAAAAATATCTGGTTGATATATCATCTCATTGTGATTCTATGTAATCCTTTTGAATTCCATGATGGATTGATCAGGGAGATGGCGTTTCCCCCATGACCTCAATTTATGTGATGGAAATGGGTTGCAATAAGGAACATCATTTGTATATGCACTTTTTCGTCAACCTTCATGTTCCTTATCATACCGGTACCCCGTGCCCCACCTCTGCCGACGCCAGTGGCTCTCAATTAATATCGTTTACAAAGAAGACGGTATTATTAGCTTAAAGAAAAGCAAGAAGAGCACTTTACTTCATCAGAAAATTCATGTCACCTACGTAAGATATGTTGTTATTTTCCGACGTCCATGCGAACGAAGTCGCGGGCACAGCTAGTTTTGTATAAAATCCTACATTAACGTAAGATTAGTTAAATTTTTGTATATCGATCATTACAACATCGATCTATCTACATGACTGTAATAACGACCCCCCCCGTATTTCAATCAAAATAAACCATTAACTTAAAAAAAACCAAGGAAGTAGCAGCTTTAGGTTAAAATATGGCATTGCAAAAACAAGTAATCAGCGAATTGTCGTCGATGAATTGTGGCGGCGCGGTGGCGTGCGGTGCGGTGAACGCCAAATATAAAGTGTGACTGTTAATAAAGCAATCTATCTAGTGTTTATATACCAAATATTGTCCAAATGTTTCTAATGATTAATGTTTTTCTATTAACAGAATTAATCCATAGAAACAATTATTCTCCTGTGCCTGGAGAAGGGGAGGGTGGCAGACCAGTAATGCTGTCCCAGAAGGAATTAATTACAGCAAGAGAATTATATGCACTACACTCCTACAATATACTAGTTAGTGATAAAATTTCAATTAATAGAAGTCTTCCAGATTTTAGAAGTGATAGGTATGTTTGGCTTTCAATATGTTTAAATGTAAATGTTAAACGCTTTATAGCTTGCGCAGACGAGGGACTTATGTCCGCGGACTTTATAGTAACGCACACGACAGATTAAAAGTACCGCGTTCAAATATTCACTCCAACAACCGTGGACACCAAGAGACCGCATTGGACAAAAGTACGAAGGTGTCCCCGAAAAAAAATAAGAGTACTGATGTCGCTAGGCGCAGCAACGCACACAGCGAACACAGTATAATGCGATTTAACTATGAATAGGACCGGCTGGGCGCCATATTTTGACGTCATAGCTATCAATTCAAACCAAATAGGTAGAGTGAGCAAAAAAAAGATATTATTTAATAAAACTTCTAACTAAGATTAAGTGAGAAAAAACATCAGCTTTTTTATTAACATATTTACTAAGATTGAGAAAGAACCAACTAATTTTAATAATATTTATTTATTAAGACTGTGTGAGAAAAAACATAAATCAGAATCTAGCTCTGGGGCTGTTCAAGTATTACGTAAGCACTATAGGGGGGCAGGGGGGTCTTTGCTTTGCTTATTTTTGATGACATGGGGGGGTGGGGGGTCGATATGGTGATTACGTCAGCATCATCGATTAAGCCTTTTTAAGTACTGCTGCTCATGAAGCTCATGAAAGCTCATGAATCAATAAAAAAAACAGAATACATTAAAGGAAAAATGCATATAGGTACCAATGTTTACGTGAGGATGGGGGGGAGGGGTAAGAGCTTTGCTTACTTTTGCTGACAAGGGGGAGGAGGGGGTAAATAATTGTAATAAATCTGCTTACGTAATACTTGAACGGCCCCTCTTCAATTCCGCTCATCTCTGCATTACCGCCGGAGTAGTTATGAATAATAATGCACTATTACTAGGTCACATAAGAACATCCTTTAGGTAAACGAAACTTTTAAATTGAGTTTCTGAACGTAACTTAAAGTGACATTTGGTTGACGGATTACGTTATCAACCATTCATAGCCAAAGCTCAACAAATGAAAAAAAAATATCAACCAATATTAATTATCAATATTTGTTATTGTTTGTTTACAAATGTGTGGGTTTTATTCAAGAATTAGCAGAGTGTTAAAAAAGGGTTTCAAGATTTTTTTGCAAACCGTACTTTTCAAGCGACATTTGACAGTTGGAGGTCATTGGCTTTCTTAATTGAATCGCATTATACGTGTTGCGCGCTCAATCCGATTTAAAGAGATGGACTTAGTATTCGGGTTGAAAACGTCTTCTTAAACTTTATGTTAATTAAAACACAACGTTATCTGTAAATATTTACATATTTCATAGCTTCTGAAAGTTTTTTAGGCAACAAATGTTCGCACTTAGTGTGCTTTGAGTGACAAGTCCTCGGCTTTGTCTTCGCTTCACTCTTAAACTTTAAAAAGAAAAAAATAAATATACTTCATTATCATCATCAGCTTATTGATGTTACCACTACTGAAACACAGGCCTTTCCTGTTCACGGAATACAGACAATCTGCCATGACATGACCCACCACTCTGGCCCAGAGCAAATAGGTGGGTGCTAATTACTGCAGATGTACCACAGCCCCCGTAGCAATAATAAATTTAAGGTATTATTACTACCTGTAATTTTTTTATCCAAATCAGTAAGTACCTACTATAGTGCGATTAAAACTTCGTTGATCGATATGTAAAAAGAAAATTTTATCATATAATAAAATGTAGGTAAATATTAATCTGATATTTTTAATCACGACTAAAATGTAATTATGTTTCAGTTGTAAAAGTATAGAATATGATATGAATAATCTTCCAACTGCTAGTGTGGTCATCGTTTTTCATAACGAGGCTTGGTCAACTCTAATGCGTACTGCGATGTCGGTACTAATCAGATCACCAGAAAAATTGCTAAAGCAGGTAAGAGAATTATTAGTATTCCCATTAGGATTAGAACTGATACACTTTGTAAAATAACAACACGCCAATAATTTTTATTTTAATTGTTTATTTTGGGGCCTAATTGTCTCATCCTTTTTTTCTTAGTGGTTATTTTTTACGGGGATAAGCTAAATATGTAACAATGACTCGTTTAAAATGTTGCAGTTGAAATTTTGTGCCATCCAAACCCAATAACAGCTGTGAAATTAGCACAAGTCGCAGCATAATAAACGAAAATAAGGTGCATGCGGTGTGTCACTGAAAACTGACTGACTGACTGAAACCAACGCAAAGTTGCGCTCGCTGCTAACTTCACATAAACCGCCATAAAGTTTGAATCACACTACAGACAATTATCCCACAGAACTCAATGTTCAAAAACACAGTAGTGCGAGCGGTAAGTTGATAGTATGCAATTATTTTAAGCCGATTTAATGTATTTCAGATAATTCTGGTTGATGATGCTAGTGATAGGAAATATTTGGGAAAAGATTTGGAGCAGGCCATTGAGAAGCTGGACAAAGTTCAGTTGCTCAGAAGCCCGGAAAGGACGGGTCTGGTGGGGGCGCGGCTCATGGGGGCGAGGACTGCTACTGGAGACGTCTTGGTCTTTCTAGATGCACATTGTGAAGTAGGTGCTAATATTTTTTTTTTCAGTTTCATAGCTGTGTAGCAAATCCCTTACAACGCAATGGGTAACAGAATAGAGTACAGCAGGTATTCTGCATAAATTTAAATTAGAGCACTAAATTGGAGCAAAACTAAATACGTAATTAGGTTTTTATTTATTTTTTGTTTTCTGGAACTGTCATTAATAGCCTAATTATCATTGATGAATTAAAAATACATACAGGTATAAAGAATTCAATACCCAATAGCCCTTGGAGGATTGGCAGGGCATTAGAGTGTAATTAGAATTTATGATTCTCAATAGCCTATTTAACAGTATGAAAATTAATGTACTAATTGTTGGCATCTGTATTTAACATGAATATTAACAGCGGTTTACTATAATGAAAGAATAAATTTTCAATAAAATCATTAAATAGAAATGTTTTTTTGCTCAATGGTCACGGGACCGAAAACCTGGGATTCAAAATCATTCATTCAGTCTAGGCTGTTAATTGTTTCTCTTTCAATAAATTATAAAAATAAAAAAATTACAAGGACAGCATAGGCCCCATCTTGTAAGTTTGACTCATTATAACCTTTTTCCTCAAATTAACGTAGGTTAGACCGCACGGAACCTTTAGTTGTGACATAATTGTAAAAGTTAGACATATGTTTTCGGGTTTTTTTTGTAGATATTTATGTTTTCTTTACAACTTTAGTACATCATAAGTGTGCTTTTCAATTGGTCTCTTTCCTGAATGACATCTTCTATATGTTGTGAATGCACTTCGGCTAGTTCAATCTTCAGCTGCGAGTTTCGACTAATAACAGCTTTGATTTCTATTTCACTGTCTTCGCGTTACCTTAGATGCTGATCACATGTATTCTTCGACTCCTTTAACTCTAGCATTACCTGCTTCAACTTCATTTCTGTGTTATGTGCAACAGCTTTGCGGGTTGGCATGATGTTGATAAATACCTAAAATGTTTTATATACTACTAGTGCCCCGCCCTCGCTTCGCTTCGGTGTAGAGCTGTAGTGTAGACTATAGTTTTAGTTCACAGGCTTGTATATGTTACCGGCCAAACCCGATTTCAGGACAAACTAGTTTTGCCTAGGCTAAACTGGTTCTTCCTATGCGCGATAGGATTAACTAGTATAGCCTAGTCCAAACTAATTTGTCCTAAGCCCGATAGGATAAACCAGTTTAGCCTAGGCCAAATTAGTTGATCCTGATAAAAATACGCATACTCTAGGATAAACTAGTATGGTAATAGATAAACTGAATAAAATAATCCGTAATTGGAAAAATAATATTTTTTATTAAAACCATAATGATTCATCGTTACAAGTTATGGATAATTAGTAATACAAAGAAAAGTAAGAAAAGTTTAATTTTTCTAGTAAACTTTTCTTTAGATTTAAACACCTAGCAGTTAAATGCTTAAAAATAAATAAAAACACTAACTATAATTGCTATTTCTTCTTTCAAATGTTTAATACTTGAAAAAGTATTCATTTGACATTGTGGGTTGCGTGGTTGCAACCTACAATGCGAAGAGATGGCGCTGCCTTGCAGCTTAAGGCTAGGAAAATTTCGACGCGGCGAATAGGGCCGTGGTAGCATAATGGTCAGTGCATTCGCCCGGATTGCGAAAGGTGCGGGTTCGAGTCCGGTCCGCTGCCTGGTCCGCGTGGTTTTTTTTTTCTAGTAAACTTTTCTTAAAATATTTTGAGTTTACAGTGAGATGAATTGTAAAAGGTTCGAATGATTCGGAATTTCTTAAGCCGGGTAGTTACTCATTGGCGAGCTGTAACCATAACCGTTGCACGCACTGTAACCAAAAAGCATAGTGTGTACGTGGTTCGATAACCTGCTGCTAGAACGGTACGCGTGTGGTTTGAAGCGAGCCAACGTTCACAACTGAGCTACTAGCGTACACACTAGAACTTCGTACTGTATCACGCATGTTACGGTAACAGATCGCTAATGCGTACCCGGCTTTACTGTCTTCCGAACTCCTGGCAACAACAAAAGAGTTAAACAAAAACCAATTACAGAAAAAACACTCCCTCCACTTTCTTCCAGCGTTCTTTTTACATGACGCGCCCTGTACAAGTCCTGACATGTCTGTTCAATTACTTTCCGCTTTGCTAAATTGGTTTAGACTAGGTCGTACTAGTTTATCCTAGAGTGTGCGTATTTATATCAGGATCATCTAGTTTGGCCTAGGCTAAACTGGTTTATCCTGTCGCGCTTAGGATAAATTAGTTTGGACTAGGCTATACTAGTTAATCCTATCGCGTATAGGAAGAACCAGTTTAGCCTAGGCAAAACTAGATTGTCCTGAAATCGGGTTTGGCCGGTAACATATACATACACAATGACATTCCTCTAATACCTAATTATAATAGCGTCGGAACCGCTATGTCCCTGCATTTTAAATCTGTAATATCTTCGAAAATGTTTAAAATACACGCAGGGCCAAATCGATCTATGTTAAATGCACAATGTATTTAAGGTACTGATAATTGGATAAGGATGAATTTTATATTGCTGTAAATCGCTTCGTAAATAAGCTATTATTTCTCGTAAAATGTATAGGATAGCAAAAGGGTTATTGTGGGTTATGCCTAAGAGATAGACATATACCATCGCGGACTTTTTTTGTAGACCTTTTTAAGGTGTACAATACTGTAGTACATTATTTTGATCTATCTTGTAGGGTTCAGCCAGCGTTTGCAATGTAAGCGCAAAAAATGTCTTTATTTACGACCTTACATTAAATACCTCTAAAATTATCAGTGTTTCTCTACTATATTATGCATGTATTATACATATAAACCTTCCTCCTGAATCACCCTATCTATTAAAAAACGCAAAACCGCATCAAAATCCGTTGCATAGTTTTAAAGATCTAAGCATACATAGGGACAGACAGCGGGAAGCGACTTTGCTTTATATTTTGTGGTGCAATGTTATCACTATTGTTTTAGCTTTACAGCAAATTATAATAAAATAAACTATTATTGGTGGGTACATAAATATATGATAATCAGTTTCTTATTGTTATTTTTATTTTTTTTCAATTTAGTTCTTTAACTGTATTACACAAAAGAATTAGAAATATCTACTTATTATGGACTCCATAAACATTAGAAAATAACGTGAGATCGTTTTCTGAATCTTGTCAAATAATCTAAAGTTCTATTTTTATTTGCAGGTCACTCAAGGATGGTTGGAGCCGCTGTTAGATAGAGCTGGCAACGACGACGTATTTATTTGCCCTCACATAGATTTATTATCTGAAGACACGTTAGCTTACACTAAGAGTATAGACGCTCACTGGGGCGCGTTCAGTTGGCGTCTGCATTTCCGTTGGCTGATGCCGAGTAGCGAGGTGATGAAGAACAAATCCGAGAATCCATCCAAACCATATCCTACTCCTGCGATGGCCGGCGGATTGTTTGCGGTCAGAAAGAGTTTGTTCTGGCGGCTAGGGGGCTATGATGAAGGAATGGTCATTTGGGGAGCTGAGAACCTGGAGTTGTCTTGGAGAGCTTGGCAATGCGGCGCCAGAGTGGAAATCACCTCTTGTTCCAGGGTCGGCCACATATTTAGGAGGCACAGTCCCTATAAGTATCCAGGCGGTGTAGCTAAAGTCCTGAATTCGAATCTTGCGAGAGCGGCAACCGTATGGATGGACGAATGGGCAGATTTCTTTTTCAAATTCAATCCTTCGGTGGCTGCCATCCGCGACCAACAGCGGGTGGCCGATCGCGTGGAGCTCCGTAAAAACTTGAATTGCAAATCTTTCAAGTGGTATTTGGATAATGTTTGGCCGCAACATTTTTTTCCTACGAACAAGAGGTGGTTCGGGAGAATACGGAACGACAGGGGTAGTTGTTTAGGTGTCGTTTCTAGTACACCAGGTCTGGGTGGCCCTGCTGCCGGTATCGATTGCGGTAACGATTTAGATATCGATAGACTAATAGTTTATACACCCGAGGGTAAATTGATGGCAGATGAAGGATTGTGCTTGGAACAAGGCAACGGTAGGGCGGTTTGGAAGAGTTGCAGCGACAAACAGAAGCAGATTTGGATACAGAAGGGTCCTAGGTTAGAGACCGATGGAGGTCTGTGTTTGACGTTATTGAAAAGTGATAGTAAAAACGGCGTCGGTAGCGCTTTGACGGCAAAGAAATGTATGAGTGACGTGGGACAGATATGGCATTTCGAACGTGTGCCTTGGCGTTAATAGAATCGGTATGTTGTGATAAATAGTATTAAAAATATTTCGTGATGTATTTAAATACTACCAGTGAGTATGAAAGGGTATTTTACTTTTAGGCAGCTATTTAACATCCAATGCAAAACAGGCAACGAATGCTCAAAAACAGGTATAGAGGGAAATGCTTGGAACACAATTTTTGACTTCGTATCTTTGTTAGGACTAGTTAGGAGGTAAACATATCAAAAGTCCCCGCCCGTAGCCCTTAAGCCGGGGGGAAGGGTGGGGGGGGATTGAAGGTTTTATTTTTAGGGTTTTCGCATATATCTCGGAAACTATGCATCCTAGCGACATGAGACTTTGACAAAAGTGAAAGCTGATTAAAATTGCTACAAGTCTTATTCAGTCAAGTTTTTTGATATCTTGTATAGTTTTCGAGATACCCGCATTTAAAAGTCTGTAATTATGGAAAAAAAAATTTGCTTCACATTTTTGCTCTATTTGACCGGATAACTCTTCAACAATGCTGGCCGTAGGGTTGTTGGTTCCACCAGTGAGCAGCATACCTTTTCGTTGCCTGGACTATATATTTTCCATTAAATCTGTTTATAGTAAGTATGACAACAAAATTTCTTCAAATGCGTTAAATTAACAAACATTGATTAGATATCTGTCGAAAAAAGTAAGCTTTACATACTATAAGTAATTTTTTCGCATTTTTTCACGAAGCTCTGCGGCATGTTGACTTTTCACCCGTCCGCGCGTGACTGTGTACCAAGAAGTGCTCGAGTAGTGTTCAAGCACTTCTTGATTGGGACACATTTTGAGCGCACGTGGTGTATCTATCGTGGGTATTTAATATCGTTGCTTGGTGTTTGTAAAGTTGACAGTATTTTTTTTTTCTTTTTATTCTTATCAACCATGACAGAAAAAACATTTATTATTAATACAAGACTGCGACTGAGCATAAGTATTAAAACTTGTAGGTATTTTTATCACTGCGTTATGAAAGTATTGCGTTTTAAGATAAGCGGTTGCCATGTGGAATTGATATACTTATTGGTTCTGACTGATCTGAGATATTGTAATTGATATAAAAAATCAAATACCTGATACCTAATTTTAAATTAACAAATATTTTTATTTTTTAAGTGTAATAGAAAAGTACATCTCATTGATGTTTCTAGTCTTAGTTTGATAATTTGTGATTTTTTCAAATAAGTACTTTCACTTATATTTTTAGCGTTAATTATATTCAATCTCATTCCATTAAATATTAAGAACCGAATTACACTACTTAGAGCTTATTAATTAAAATATTTTAATTCTATTAATGTACTTATTACTCTAGATAGGTATTAATGGAATTGTTCGAATTAAATTTTATGCAACGCAATTTGTATTACAATATTTAGCATATTTACTCCCGGATACATCTATCGACCCACTTAGTGTTATAACTTGTTACAAGTTTCAACGGGCTGTAGCAAAATATATGTATATGGTTGAGCAATAATTTTAAAAACACGAAAATGGTTTATAGATCGGCTTCAAAACTGCGTAGGTAATAAATTAGAATACATTCAGTTTAAGCTAGGGACCGTCAAAACTTGAATTGCTGGGTGGGTCGATACATGTTTCTGGAAGTGTAGTTAAGAAAAGCTAATATAAAATATGGCTTTTCGGGAACTCATTTGGGAGCCTTTTTATGATTCTGTAAGTAATTATTGTTTGAAGCTGGTATGCGTTTGATGAAATCATTTCTATGTAGAACCGTCCTCATAGAAATTAAGTGTAACTAATGTCTTTTTTTACTTTTTTATAAAATAACAATACTAATTTTAGTAATCTCTGAAATGTGATTATTGTATTGTTATTACTACGATTTAAATACATGGGCTACGTGTACAATATTGATCAATGTTCAAAACTATAGTGTGTTTCAAACATTTGAGAGCAAAATCAAACGAAAGGATAAGTCTGACTTATCATCGTAAATTGATCAATGTAATGATCAGGTTTAAACATTTTATTAAATTGCTGATTTAGGGGTAAAGTATTTGTTTACAAACGTTCAAATTTGTTTGAAACTGACCTTAATCAACTACGTGTTAAAACCTTAGATTAAAACAAAAAGGGTAGATACGGCACTAGCCTCACAAAAGTGATCCGCATGAATTGTGGTCCACGACCCAAATCGCTTTAGTCACAACTTGACATGCAAACAACGTACATGCGAACAAGAAATATTTCTAATATTTTGTGTTTATATGATAAAACAATGGTGTCAATTCTGGCGTGATTCTCTAAACTTAAAACTAAATTTAACATCAGTCTCACCTTTTCATTCTGTATAGAGAAGGACAAGGATGCACTGTTGTCAAATTTAAGTTTAGCTTTAGAGAATCATGCCAGAATCGACATCAATGCCTAAGTGTGTCTTTAAAAAGTGCTCAAATTGCTCAAGAACTAAAAATAAAACCCACGACATCACTTTTCATTCGTAAGTACTATAAAATATATTTTTTCATAAAAATTGCTGTTTGTTTTGAATCTTATTCGGTAGTGACGTCGAGTACTGGTCGCGTGATTGGTCGGTAGTGCAGTGACGCGGATCTCGCCGTCTCGTTCGCGCTGCCGTTGAAACTTAACGTGCTGTTTCGTTCGGGTCGGTAATGCAGTGACGCGGATATCGCGCGTCCCGTTCGCGCTGCCGTGGGATCAGTTTTTGTTTGATGCAAGTATGAGTGTCCCGTATCTACCCTTTTTGTTTTAATCTAAGGTTAAAACTTAAACCCTCTTTGTTATTATTAATTACCAGTGGAATAAACCACACATAAATAAAAAAAGTGACAACCTTTATGAAGACAACTTACCACAGGAAAACAATAGGTTATGACATTTTGATTTATTGATGTCAGTATCTATAGTCTTTCTATTAAAATTTTCGTCAATCTCGAAAGGCTATTTTTGCGTGCAATGTTGCCTTTACTTTATTATCAACCTTTACAAGATTATACTCCTACCCACTTTTTAATAAACGAGCAATAAGATTAGGCCCGTATTATAGAAAGATTCTCAGTGATTGATCTAGTCTTGAGCATAGTTAGAAAGGGATGTCGCTATATTTAGCACATAGCGGCATCCCTTTCTGACTGTACTAAAGTAACGATCAACACTTAGGCCCGTATTATAGAAAGATTCTCAGTGATTGATCTAGTCTTGAGCATAGTTAGAAAGGTTCTCAGTGATTGATCTAGTCTTGAGCGTAGTTAGAAAGGGATGTCGCTATGTGCAATATATTCGTATAGGACATAGCGACATCCCTTTCTAACTGTACTCAAGTAAAGATCAACACTTAGTTGTCATTCTGTAATACGGGCCTTAGACTAGTTACGCCGTGTTTTGTTCATATCACTCAAATGCTATTTGTAATTCAATAAACAGAGACAAAACAGAGTAACTAAGGTAAGCTTATTCTTCGTTTATTAATAAAAGGGTTTGTATGCGAAATTGCTTGTAATTACAAAACGGCATTTTCGTAAAAATATACATTACATAAATCTAATATTTTTGTATTTGTTAGTACTGTACCCCTAGCACGAACCAATATCGAATTCGTATCGTTTGCGAGTCCGAAATGTCATTGTCAAATGTGTACTGATTTCTAGTTTTCGTTACGTACTTTGTGCTGCTGCTGTTCAAGTTTTCATACAAAATTTGACATTGACATTTCGGTTTGCAAACTATTCGAATTCGTTAGTGGTTCGTGCTAGGGGTACTGTACCCTTATCACTAACTTCGAAAAGTTTGCGAATGCGAAATGTCATTGTCAAATATGTACTGATTTTTCTTTGCGAATGGGAAAAAAAATCTTTAGATTTTAACTTTTTATATTTTTTATGAAAAAAGTACAATAACGAATTTACACAAATAAAACATTGCAATAATTAATCAGCATGTGTATTTATTAATTTTCATTATTTTCTTCTCAATGTGTAGGTACTTGCTTACTTCTTACGTAGGTATTTGAATGTGTATAAAATCAGTCATATATTAAACCTTAAAAATATAACCACTTCACCTAAAAACGAAATGTAGTATTAATAGTGCAATGGGCAGGTACATCATGAGTTGCGTCTTAGCAACCGAGTTGCAATCGTCGCCTCTGCAGACGTAGCACCGGGCGTCGCTGTGTCCTCTCGCTCTCTCTACTGCAACTAGACCGAGACAGACCGAGTCCACCTGGACTTTAGGTATACAACCTCGAACAACGTCTACTGTGTTACCATCTAAAAGGAAAAGGAAAATTCTCGTTTATTTTAAGATCCTCGAAGCAGCATCAAACGCTAATATGATGAAAATTTATTCATGCACAGGAAAATTATGATGCACAGTAAATCAAATTTAGTTGTACACCTGAGACCCACGTACCGCAAAACGCAGTAAAGATTAATCGTACTGGATTTGGTAGCCACGGGAGTAGTCGGCTGGCTCTGTCCTATTCTCACCAAATGTTAAACTGGTACCGTAAGAAAATAAATAGTGCAACTGTAGTGTGGTGAGATGCTAGTTAAAGGTTAGGCTTATTTTCCTGTGTACCTCTAACTGATGCCTTGAGGAGGGCGACACTGGTTTAATGTTCATAGAAAAAAAATAAAACGAAATGACGTGAGATCGATATACGCGATATTAATCATGAGATTTCGACCTTATTGCAATGCGCATGTTCAAACTATGTACTTTTCGAGGAAATTGGTCCTATTATCCAAATCATAGCACTAAACTGTATCTTGGACAAGTACTTGAGAACCAACCATCTCTCATATCATTTACTTTTGCAAGAAATGCAAGACTAGCTCTATCCTTATGTGAGTATTTAAGCCATAGATATAAAAATATAACTATCTTTGATTTGAACTTACAAGTTTTGTCATCAGGCGTCGCGACTAGCTTCAAGCATCTGTACTCGAGGTGAATCCAGCTGTCTGTGGACGGTGGTGGATGGCCAATATTGTGGACCCACTGGGCCGTCACCCAGTTGGACGGGTGGCATTCCACTCTTGTTCCGGGGCCGGCTGATTGCTCCGGACGACAACCTAGGCAGCGCTGGTAGAAACAGCTTTCCGGTGATACTGTAATAAACAGTTTATATTCAACACTTTTTTATGTAAAAAGGGTGGCAGTGGCAAAGAAGTATATGGCCTGCCTAATGGTAAGCGGCCACCATAGCTTATAGACGTTTGCGACGCCAAATATATCCACCAAATTAGCCTGGTAATGTCTCGCTCCTCGCTGTTTATTTTACTAAGTAGGCATTGTCACGAACGCTCTCGAACCAGACCCGCGAAAATACTGGAAACTGATTTAACCAGAGCACTGCGGCTGGCGACGTGAATGACTTCTATGAAGGCCGAATGATGCGGTTCATTCTTATATGAGCATTGAGTCTTATACAGTGCGGCGTAAGGGTGAAAGTGCAACTTGTTTACAAACCAATGCGCGTTACCTACGTCACTAAGCACTACGTACTCGCCGGTGCTCAATTGAACTGGACTTTTCTGGAATGCGTCGACTGCCGTATGTATAGATAGGGCGAACCGGGCGACCCAAATTCCAAATTTTGGTCATTGTGTGAGGGCACGGGGCTCGAGCAATCTAACACTACAAGAAATACTTAATAATCATGGCGATCCTAAGAAGCTACACAAAACTACAGAGTGGAGGAGTAGAGTTGGAGGCTGTGTTCCAGAGAAGATTTTGGTTTCAGGATCAATGGATCCTGAACGTATAAATGTATATAAAAGTGCTTTTATTTTGTGATTTTTTTTAGTGTTTTGGACGGTAAGACGACATCTAAATAAAATCCAAGGTTCATCTTTTTGGGATAATCTGCAATTTGTTGAGTGACACGGGGGGACATGTTTTGTATCGCGTAGTAAAAGTCATCTACACTGACTTGTTTGCTTCAATTTGTCATGTAGTTAGCCATTCAGAGATGTTGTATCATCATGATCATCATTAGCCGATGGTCGTCCACTGCTGGACATGGACCTCTTCTTAGGATATCCACACACAACGTTCCTGCGTTTTCCGCATCCAGTCCCTCCTGCTCGCTTGATGTAGTTAGTCCACCTGGTGAGGGGTCTACCGACAGTGTACTGCCGGTGCGATGTCGCCATGGAAGCATCTTGGGTCCCCAACGTCCATTGGTCTGCCGACAGGTGGGATTCTTTTGAGACTGCTGAGGTGGTTGAGAATTTTATTACGATTCTTCATGGTGGCTACCTAAACGACTATATCATCAGCAAATAGAAGGTGAGTAATGTACTCGCTATTGATCTTGAAGCCAATTCTCCTCCAATACAGAAGCTTGAAGAAGTCTTCCAACGCAGCAGTAAATAGCTTCACTCCTCACTATAGTTGGATAGGTTTCGTATACGGGCTGTCAAGCTGGCGGTTTTATACAGTCTTGAGCACTTGAATGTAGCAATAGTCGATGCGGCTCCTCTGTAAAGGTCTACAAACTTTAAGCATAGTGGAAGGTTATATTCTTCTGTCTTTTGTGTAACCTGTCGCAGCGTGTACATGTGGTCTGTGGTTATAAAAAAATAAATATTTCTAGTACTCACACCAATAGGGGTGATGACGGGGTACAGTAAACGAAATTCTACTTAGTCCGTCAATTAGATGATCAAAAAATAATGGACACGTATTTTTTCTTTGGGCAATCAACCAAAAAATGACAAAGTTATAGCTCGTCAAAGTTTGGGAGTAGGGGCTCGTGACGTCACTTTTTACTGAATTTTCACTTATAAGTGTACTCAAACGTGACGTCATGCGACTTTTCAAATGAATATATCTCTGCAATGTTTATATTATGTGAAAAAAGAAAAAATACGTGTCCAACACTTTTTGATAATCTGCCTGATAAACGAAGAAAAAAAAATTAGTCATCATCCCTATTAGCCTAGCCCTAAATTAAGCACAATTTATATAGAAATACATATTAAACATCCATGACTGGAGTACAAATGTGTATTCATCACACAAATATCTGCCCCCACCGGGATTCGAACCCGGGCCCTCTCGAAAACAACTTCTCGGCTTAGCCAGTAGCGATATTGGTCTGCCCCAATTAGCAAAAAGTGGTTTTTAAACTATCCCAGGGGATTATTGCTCTACGACTATATGAGAATTATATCCCCATATAAGTCTGGAAAAAGGCCCACTTTATAATTCTATTTTTACTAATAACCTTATTATAGACCGTTTATGCCTATATAGCTCCTGATTTAGAATAACGTTAATATTCAGTTACTACTGCAAAGAAGTAAATTAAAGTCAAATCAAAAGTGACATTAACTACGCGTCTCGCAATGCCTTTTTTTTCATATTTTGTGACTAAACAGTCAAAGTGTACCGTGTTGTGCTCCGACAATAATTAAAAGAAAAAACAACAAACGGTCATGAATTTTTGGTCGCGTCCAAACGTCAGTCTTTTCAATAGACTTTTCTCTGGTTCACGTATCGTTTTTGGTGACGGAAAAACTGTTACAAACTGTCATGTTTCTATAAAAATAAAATGTAAATTCAAAATATGACAGTAGTGAAAAATTGTGACAATCAGTGTGAATATTCTAATGTGCTAAAATTAAATAAACAAATCTAATAAATAACTTTCTAAAATCAAGTATGAAGTGTTCAGTGTATCTAGTGACGTTTTTAGTCTGCATATACCATCGAGTTGAACAACGCTCTGCTACTTAAACGTGAGTACTACAACAATCACAGAAACTTATGCTAGCCATACACACTACGAGAAATCATTACGATCAGACTGTACAGTTCGAACGGTACCGATAAATCGTAGCGTGTATGTTATAAAACTGCACAGTTTTCTATACTAAACTAAATCGTATAAACTGTTCCGTTCGAACTGTACAGTCTGATCGCAACGATTTCTCGTAGTGTGTATGGCCGGTATTAGATTAATACAAAAAGGGAAGGGACTCAACTACATAAGCAACTCTCACGCACGCACACTTCTGTAAATAAACCTGCAATCGAGCGAGCGAGATAAAACTTTACGTTTAAACGTAGCGCGAGCGAAACGGCGAGTCCGCGTCGCTGGGCTTGGCGACTGCGTTTTCTGACCTCTCTACAAACGGCTGAGCTGTATTGTTGTCCTTTTATTGATAAAAAATGGTGAAAAAGTAAATAACATTCATGACAAATCGCAATTGATGAGAAAAAAAAAATCATAGTTTTACGAACGACAACACTTTGTCGTGAAATTTGTTATTTGATCTTGAACTATTTGTGATCTTATTAAAAGCATCAAAGACATTGTTTTATCTTTATAACACAGAATATACGCAATATTGTTATATTGAGTGCACATGCAGCGTGTTTGAATGTCCATTTCTGACTAAAGCGAATTGTGGCCATGCACCACAATTTAAGTGGATCACTTTTGAGCAGCGTGTGCTGTATCTTCCTGTATCTTTATTTATTTATTTATAGGTACAACAACAGCATAACATACAAGACATTCGTAATATATCACAGTAATATTATAAAGCCGAAAGTTTGTGAGTGTGTATGTTTGTTACTTCTTCACGTCTAAACGGCTGGAGCGATTTTAATAAAATTTGGTATGGAGTTAGCTGACACCCTGAATTAACACATAGGCTACGTTTTACTGCGGGAAAAACCCCATAATAAACCGCGGGTAACACCGCAGAGTACAGCTAGTAGAGGATAATTTTACTGTTTACATATGTTTGCCAATTATAGATATACACAACATTTATACCATATCGTTTAACAATAATTAAAATGAAAGGAGAACAAGAACATTATCTTTAACAAATTCTGCTATTATTGATTTATTAAGGTTATTGTATGTATCTTTCTTTTTAGTTATAATATAAGCGGAGTAAATATTAATCTGCTGGTTTGTATGAGTGTAGCCGAACAAAGAAGTCTTTAGGCTTCATAGATATCAAGCTGTAATAGAATATGATAGATACAGTTGATAACCAACCAAAAACATGGTCTTTTGAGCCGGTATGACTTAAAGATCAACAAATTAAGGAAATACTAAACTACCTACTCAACACATGTTTCGCATTTCTTCCATACTTTCAACAAGCATGTATGTATATTATCTTAGATATAATTTTACCAGACTAACACTTAGTTTTTGGATGTTTACCATTTGTTTGCGACAGCCCTGTCGCATCCGCGAGGTGCGCAATGTAATGAGCAGTTTACGTTTGTTTTAACCGCCGCAATCATACGTCATTTTCTCGCATTTCGCACCATTTTGTCGGCCATCAAGTCTTCGTTCCGTACGGTGCTGCGCGTACGCTCCGCAATTATCAAGAGAATCTGCTCCCGATGGGCCGGTATGCGATACGGGGCGTGATTATTGATCGCTATTTATTGGTTTTCTTACGGTTTTATCTGTTTTTAATTAAGCTACGAACTAGGATTACCATGTATGGTAATAATGTATTATTATTAATTATGGAAATTGTAGATGTTTTAAATTTATTATTTAAATAAATTATGTTTTAATATAGGTAAAATTTAATTTATACTGTAATAATTTGGATGTTTGTACTTCACTTTGCCGGCGTAAATTGTAACAAAAAATCCGCTGTGTGCACAGCATGTCGATTCTGTAATGGGGGACATACACGTTAGGTTTTGCATGATGGTTTTAGTCGTACATGCATATCCGACAGGTAAGCCCTAGCGTGTAGGTGATAAAACGGAAAGTTATCGGTGCATGTACATGCAACCGAACAAATATCAAAATTGATATTTTATGCCGCTCGATTATGTTTGCGCGCGAGCATAACCGAGCGTGTGTGGCGTCCAGCGAGCTTGCTTGTCACATTTCTCAATTTTTAATTGTTGTGACGGCGGAAGGTCACGTGCGCGAGCACCATCGCGTCGTTTTGTAAATGTTGAGTCGCAAGCGCAATGCCACATTAGAAGAATTCATAGAAATTTATAAGTCGGAACCTTGCCTTTGGCGCTTAAAATGCAAAGAATATCACGACACAGACAAACGATAGGCAGCATACCAGAGATTGATAACTAAGCTCACGCGAACAGCTACAAAAGAAGATGTGATTAAAAAAAAATCCGTTCACAGAACTTAATAGGCGTTTTACACACAACATCACGTAGCTGAGGGTAACGGCAAAACTGTGCATGCAAACTCTAACGTGTATGGCCTCCATAAGATAAAATCTCGCTTACGATCTCATTTATTCGTATTATTGATAATTATCAAATATCTTTTACCGGATGCATTAAAAATCATTGTGACATATTGTTGTGTAACGGCGTAATGCATATCAAACTACTGTCTAAACTGATAGCTATCAAATTCGGAAGTGAGATTTTATTTTACATATTTGTCCCACTGGACATAGACTGTTCTGTTCTGGGACTGTGCCTTACCTCCTATTAGCTACCTTAATAAAAGTGATTACATTTTAGGCAGTACGTATAGGTAAGTTGGAGTGACAATTTCACAAATATGATTTTATTTAGGACACTTAACAAGCACTCATCAAGCACCCTTTATCTCACTCAACATCAATACCATCGTTTTCTTTAGTATATTATTATATTTTTTATACTTCACAGTTCATTCATAGTTTTTGGGTAGTCCTCTTATCCTCTCTATATGTATGATCAGTGCCGTCTTTGACCTATTGGAGGCCCTGGGCATATTAGGATAATGGGGATCCTATGACCCCCGTTTGGTGATTTAACAGGAACTAGGGACTTTGTATTTGATCTGAGGGGGGCCCCTATCGATGGCGGGGCCCTGGGCACTTGCCTAAAGTGCCCACTGGGAAAGATGATGTGTATGATGTATCTCTGTTGTCGATATAACAATGAATGTTGCTATCTTTGTTAATAAAAATCTTAAGACTCATACCATTATGGGATGCCAACATAAATATAATATTCAATTTCTTTGTCTACACTCAGCGTAATACGGTGAGTGGGTGCATTTTATGTAGATATAATTAAAACTTTTACTTATAACGCCATAAACATTATGTTATACGAAGTTTGTTTTCGCCTTTGCATCTAATAGTGCATTAAGTTTGATTTGTTAAGGAAATACGCACTTAGTGTAATAAGTTGGTTCTTAAAACTACCAGCAAACCGCAGAAAGCGTCATCTCATTAATCACTGGTAAATAACTAAATGTAACAGAGGACATAAAGTTAACTGCTGTTAAGGGAGCTGGCGGTTACTAAGATTATAGTTTGTGTGGAATATAAACTTGTACAGCATTTATAAAGGAATATAGTTGTTCCGCACAATTGCAGTGGTGAAGTGCTATTGAGTAAATAATATTTTTTTGTATGGATATAACGTATGACGGTTGAGGTGTTTAAGTCTTGGTAAAAGTATTTGTTCCTTATAAAGAAGTACCTAGCTAGTGCAGTCAATCGCGTAGAATACCTACTTAATTCATACAAACTTTCCTCTATTCTGTTTCGTTCAATCAAGTTTATTTTCGCGATAAAATGAAGCATAATTATTCCACACAGTGTCTATACCCTTATGAAAGGTACCAAAGTTATTTTTATCTCCATAATCCATAACCAAACTGATATCTTTCTCATAAGATCCATTGGCTAGATCCATGATGGATTCAATGAGGATTTATTTACTCATTAGATCCTGATTTCGAGAGGTTTTGGTTATGAAAATGAAAAAGAGTGGTAATGAATCAGATTTTTTTTCACATATGCATAACTAGAACTTTTTAGCCATGATGATCTCCTTTTGATTTTGGAATCTTAGTAACGAATGTGCGTAGGGATCCCCACTACTTAGATCTAGTCTGATTTAATACATTGTAAATACTGATAAACAAAGTTCGCGTCAGATCCATTATATTTTTTTTAAACCGGGCTAATGCCATCGGACGCCCGTTCGAAGAGTTCCGTACCACAGACGGATAGACACCCGAGTGATCCTATAAGGGCTCCGGTTTTGCCGATTGAGGAACGGAACCCTAAAAAGATCTATTAACAAAAAAAGTTGTCACTAGATCCATCATTGATCAACCAATGGCTCTACTGAGAACGAAACCGAAATTCATTGATTCACGTTGAACAGTTAAAGCCGTGCGTAAACGACACAACAGACATACAGCATCACTTTCAATTTATAATACTACCTAGTACATATAGATATTACGGTTTTGAATATAAACATCAAGTGTAACATCTACAAAGTATGTTTGTTTTGTAACAAGTATCAACTATCAACTTATATAGGTTTTGATCGATTTTTTCTATTACGCCCGAGCCAGACGGACACCAAGAAGCAAGCGCTCTATCTACGCAGTTTAATAAGTATTTACGTAACACCAGATTGTGTTTCACGGCGGTGGACCATGAAATTGTTGCATACGCTTTTATAATATTTCGCAGAATTATGGCCTAACTTTTCGATAGAAACGACGAAGTTTAACAATTGGAAGTTTACAAATTGATTTTTTTGTTATTGAATCACGGTGAACGGTTCTTCTCGTTTCCACATTTATTAGGCCGTTGCATTTTTTGAATTGTGTTTAAAAATATTGTTTTACCTTATTCGAATATGAATTTAGGTTTAATTTTTGTTCAATAATAATTTACGTTACGTTCCGAGGCGTCTACACTACACATAAATGAAAGAAGATTTGCTCTTTTTTGTTAAAAAAAGCGCTCTAACTGGATGCGCCAAATGTTAAGAGCTTTTGTTAATATTTTGTTTTGATATTTTTACTTACAGTACTTAATATGGAAACATTTTTTTTAACATTATGATTAAATGTTTGTAAAATGTTTAATAATGTTTCTAAACATTTTTAACAGCAGTGGAGAGCGCTATTACTTATAAGCTAGGCCAACAATTGAACTGTTTTTTTTTATTCGGTGAGTTCCTAAAAATGTACTCCGCTAATGAAACTAGTAGGCTGCATTCGATCCAGCGGCCTGGCGGCCTTTTAAGAGGATTGACGAACGATTGGCATGGTAGACAAGATTCAAATAATAAAATACTTTTGACTGAGATGTATCAGTAGGTATACCATTTAGGCTATAAATTGTAGTTATGTGTGTATAATATAGGCATGGAGCGTTTATATAGGCTTCACGGTGAGGCTGATTATTCCTACTTATGGACGGGCGACGTTGTTTATGAATCTTACATTCAAGCAGATCTAAGGTCTAAATCTCAAATGAGGTCTCAACTTTCATGAAAGCAGTCCTAAATTATAAAATCTGCCAAAATATCTTGTAACCACCGCACTCATGCTAAGCCTAATCCACATTCAAATTAAGAAACAAACAATCTCTGAAAAAGAAATTAATATTAACGTGAAATAAAAACTAACTATATGAAGATAAGTGTGATCGTTTATTTTTCAAACACTTACCTATACTAACGTTTTTGATGATGACCGATACAAACGCAGTGCGCTGTTTTGCAACAGTTTATTATCATGATGCCGTTTTATCTGCCGACCTAAATACGTAACGAGTGATGATCAACACGAAATCCTCGGCCCACGCGCGTTTTGTCGTGACAATCCCAGGCGCATTGACAATGTAAATACAATTGTCAACATAAGAATAAATAAATATTTATCCTGGCCAGGGGTGTGCAGCGTTCCCCGTAGGTGATAGCGCAATAATGTGTAGCCTTTATATTGACATGACTTCTTAACGTGCCAACTTTGAAGTAAGTCCATGCAGTACTTTTTGAGTTTATCCTGGACATACATACAGACAAACAGACAAAAATTCTATAAACTATATTTTTGGCTTCGGTATCGATAGTAGATCACATCCCAAGTATTCTTTAAAAAAAATATTCAATGTACAGTTTAGACTTTCCTTCCATTTTATTAAATGTATAGACAGCACGACCGCGAAGATATTTTTTATGCTTAGGATAAGTAGTTGTCTAAGCGTAGAAATATGTGAGATATATTGTACTAGAAATCGGGGATCTCTTTTACACTTAGCAGTAGACGTTTTTGTATGTAAAATTGCTACAACTCCGACTTGTAAGTAAGATAACTTTCGAGATGTTTGCATCAACTCAAATAACGAAGAATAAAGATACATTAAACAATAACATTTTGTAAAGGGAATGGGAAACCATGACGTCATCACGACGTCAAATTTTTATAGTATCAGCGTCGTAGCCCCTTTAAAGCTGTCTGAGTCTGCCTGCAATTTTGAATAAAATATACGGCTCCCTTTAAATAAACCAATAATGGTAGGGGCTCTAGCATGGTTCTCTGAACCTAAAATTAAATTAAACAATAATGTGACCTTGTCATGATCCATACATAATACTTAAAAGGAGAGACTTGACAAATTTAGTTTTAAATTTAGAGAGTCATGCCAGAATCTGGCTCGGAATCGGAAATAGAACCTATGACGTCAGAGAAAATATAAATTACATATGCGCTCAGCTCTTTTAATGCTCTGCTAATCTGAAATTTTAAATGAAATATACGGTTTATTTTTAAATAATAATTTTATTTAAGTTTGCCGGCCCTAACTGTAAGCTAGGCCTGATCCGAGATGAGTCGTTATGCTATTGTGTCGCGTGCGCGGGCGCACCGGTCTCATTCGCGGGACAATTGAATCTAACGACGTGACGTAACACTTTGTTTGCATACATTGAAAGTAAATTAGAAACGAGCTACCTATCATACCTAACACCGGTGGCTTCCGAAGCTGACGAAATTTTTTTTATTTAGACAAAGGTAATTTTTATTTACCTTTTTAATTGTTTTTGGTTTTTTACCATGATTTTTTATTTTCACATGTTTCTATTATGTAGATAATACAAAGTAACGATTAGTTTTTAAGTAATTACATACCGACATGGGTATGAGTTAGGCAAACCTACTTAAGCCATATTTGTCATAGACAAAATGGGAAATGGAGAAATAGATGCACTCTTTTTCCATTTCTCATTTCGTCTAACGTCGTTTGACCATCGTCTGAAAAGACAGTACTCTATATGTAATTCCACTCATATTTTTTTTTTGATTATTTACTTATGTGATGATGCATGGTATAAATTGTTTTACACGTGTTTTATTACTGAACGTATATATTTTTCGTAAGTAATGCCGTTACACCGACAACGGATCAATATATTGTATTAACTTTTTACTTGTCAATGAATTTCGTGTTATCTATTTTATCTAGGGCATGATAGTATAAACAATGCTTAGAGACAACCTTTATAATTCTGACATTGGTAAATCCAGTTGATCTGTAAAACCAGATAAAAGATTATAAATAGCTTGAATTAAGGATTTTTCGGTCAAGATTAGAGTGCGAATGTGAAAGTTGACTTATATTTCGCATGTTCATTATAACGTCTAAGTATGTGGTACATTAATGTTACAACTCACCATATGGCAGTAAAACAGAAAAACTCAAAATCAACAGTAACATGACGCACAAACACTAGCAAACAGCAGCACGACGCACGTCTTCCTCATACACGCGAACTAATCTCAACTGAAATCGCTTTTATCATTTCTACACACTGCTTATCGCGGGTCTGTATATTGTTTTTTGTGTGTCATGTGGAAAATATTGTTTGAACGGTATTTGTTACTACTTATATGGAGTAAAGCAGACTTTTAGTAGTCCCTACACTAAGTCACAATTTATGGTTATAAGGATTCAGGTTTAGTTTCGAGGTTTTGTCTTCCTGAATTACCAAATGGCGGACAGCAATAAAAAAATTAAAAAAAATTAGGTACTAACCTTTGGAACCTTTGATGTTTCGAATGATAAAGAATTACAAAAATAAAAGACGATCTAGTTTGCGAGCGGTTAAGTGGATATTCTTGGCACCAATTGAACTTTTGGAAGTATGATTGTACTGTTACCATGGCTGAAGGAGTGAATTCACCGACTGTTGGCACATGTCTACTATATATTGATTTGTAAATGTAATAACTATAAAACTACATAAATAAAACCACATCACGCCAAAGGTCGCCAAAATATAGTTTTATATGATTTTACTTTACAAGTGACTAAAATCAAGGGAAAACAAACAAAAACACATAATTCGTGTACTACTTATACTCGGAAACCCAGTTTTATCACATAACATACTACGATTTATATACGAGCGGTAAAAACGTCCTTCTAAAAGAACGCCAGAATAAATGCATATATGTTAAGCTCTAGGAATTTTTATTGACCTATAAGAAGGTCTAGTAGATCATTTAAACGTATTCACGAGTGTAAAGTGTTTTTCACAGAAGTATTCCGGTATAAAATCCAATGCAAATTACTTTTGATGAAGACATTAGAAGTCGTAAACGACTGGATTGAATCAAGCAATAAAGGAAACACAAAAGTTAAATAGGATTTATTGCTTAGATATCAAGTGACAAGATAAGTACATACTTATCAACGATTCAATCAGATGTTAATACTCTTGAACATTCGATGAACGTTCAGTAATACGTGGTTTGTATGGAAGCATAAATAGAATGTATGTGAAGAGGATAGATTATATTATCAGACAAAAAAAAACGCATAACATATACCTAGTCAGGTGATAAGTCGTCACATAGTAAAAACTTTTCTTTTAAAATGCTGGCCACATAAAAGTTTATTGAATTCGAATTTCGAATTGTTCATGAAAATAAAAATGTGTACTTTTTAGAATTTTACACATTTTTAAATATGGAGTGGACGCTTAAAGAAGACCGTGTTGCAGTTATTGCGTTGCATCGTTGCGGTTACGCGCCAATTAAAAATTTTGACATACTGAAAAATTTTAATACACCCAAAAGATTCGTTTATGTCATCAAACGATACAATGAAGACAGGTAGATGAAATATCGGGAAAATCTTTTTTCTGATGAAAAAAATTTTACCATAGAAGAGACAACAAACAAAATGATAAGGTGTACGCACACAGTAGTGAAGAAGCGAGCAACCGTATTCCGCGTGTCCAACGAGGTGTGGTGAAGTGTAAATCACGTCCTCTAGTTACGTGTTCATAACACTTCCCTGATACGATTAGGTATCTAAGCCTAAGCACGTTGTAAATAGTATATAAGATGTAGGTTAAGTTGAATAAAATGTTGATTTCACATTGAACGCTCGTCGTGATTTCTCCCGTGAGTCACCCACACCCCATCACCACAGAGGTCATTTTCCATCCTCGCTCATGGTATGGTTGGGAGTTTCTTATCGGGGCTTAACAGAGGTACATTTTTGTGAGAAAGGTGTAAAAACGAATGCAGTTGTGTATCAAAATACAGTCCTGACGAACCTTGTGGAACCTGTTTCTCATACCATGTTCAATAACAGGCACTGGCTATTCCAACAAGATTCGGCGCCAGCTCATAGAGCGAAGACCACAGAAGACCGGCTGGCGGCGCGTGGAATCGACTTCATCCGGCACGAAGACCGGCCCCATTCCAGGGGGCCAATCGCCTAACGGAAATGCTTTGGAAAACGCTAACGCTTACGATTTTATTTTGTTATTTCTAGCCGCCTGAGGTATTCAAATGCCTCGCGCTCTTTCTTTTTCTTTTGCATTGGTAATAACAATATTTAAAAAAATGAGCGTGAGGTATTCGAAAACCTCAGGCGGCTAGAAATAACAATATAAAATCGTAAGCGTTAGCGTTTCCCAAAACATTTCCGTTAGGCGATTGGCCCCCAGTCCAGATTTGAGTCCATTAGATTACAAGATATGGCAACACTTGGAGGAAAAGGCGTGCTCAAAGCCTCATCCCAATTTGGAGTCACTCAAGACATCCTTGATTAAGGCAGCCGCCGATATTGACATGGACCTCGTTCGTGCTGCGATAGACGACTGGCCGCGCAGATTGAAGGCCTGTATTCAAAATCACGGGGGTCATTTTGAATAAACTTTATTGTCATAAGAATCTATGTTTTGTTAAGTTCATTTTGGTATATAAATGGTTACATAATGAATAAACTTGTTTCAATTATTTTATATTGAACATGTGCCAGAATTTATGACCTGACTTTGTACTTTAAACATTACCTTCCTATGTAAGTAGTTGTTCGAAAAACAATGAATTCTGTTTAGTAGGTACGTTGTTCTACTTATGATTCATTTTCCAAAGATTAAATATTTTATTGTATTGCTTATAAAGTACTGTATGATATTAAATAAAGAAGAAAATCTTAACACGGGAAGAAATCTAAGGCTATTAATTTAATTTTGTGGGGTAGATTATTTCCTTTGCGGGGTTGGCAGTACAATCAATACATCAAAGGTGCTTGGTGACTTTAAGAGTAAAAAGTGGACAAATATCACTCACAGAGCACACCTTCACGATGCCATTTGTGTCTAAGATAGAGACAGATTGCAAGCTTTACATTTCACCATATTTACACCTACAATAGTTTTGAAATATGCACTGGAAAGCTAACAGTTGGTGCATGCCTTTTTTTCCAGGTTGAAAGATTATATTATTGAAAATAATTATACTTTTTTCTGCCGTGCGGCAAAAACTTCTTTTATGCAGTTTTCAAGTTATTCTCTCTACTCCAAATTACTCTTTACTAAGTAATAACCGAAGTTACAGACGTTATAGACTTGAATCTATTAACTGCGAGTTAAACGATCTCAATTGCCATTTTACCTCCACTGTAAAGCTGGATCATTCTTTTACAACAAGCACTGTTGCCCCTATAGATTGTTTAACGCATCCTAACATTGCCCCTTTCCATTTTTCACCAGCCACATCGTCAGAGATTAAGAAGATAATACTTTCCATCAAATCTAACGCGATGGGATGTGATGATATTAGTCGTCGCATGATCATCACTATTCTGGACATATTTCTTCCTGCTATAACGCATATTATAAATTCCTCTCTTGACACTGGCACTTTTTCTATTTTATGGCGGAAAGCATTTGTAAGCCCCCTTCCCAAAGTTCCCAATGCAATACAGCCTAATGATTTTCGGTCGATTGCCATCCTCCCCTTTATGTCAAAAATGCCGGAGGCATGTGCCCTCAAGCAATTCTCTCAATTCGTTCACAAAAACTCATTGTTGAACCCTCTCCAATCCGGATTTAGGCTAGGACATAGCACAGTTTTAGCGCTTTTAAAGGTGACTGGTGATATTAGGACGGGAATGGAGAATGGTAAAGGCACGTGCTTAGTTCTGATCGATTACTCCAGTGCCTTTAATACTGTCAGTCACGATATTCTCCTTTCAGATGAAATGTATGCGGGCTCTGACCACCTTGTTATCTTTGTTAGATTCTCCAAATGTCTTATCTCACTTCTCAATTTCAGTACTTATGTACCTCTCATATTAAAAACCTTCGATCTTCTTCTAATCGCTTACTTGTCGTTCCCCCTCACCGCTCTGATATCATTCACTCTTCCTTCTTTATCAAAACTATTCATTTGTGGAATGAAATCCCGTTTGCCATTAGAATGTCCACTAGCAAATATAGCTTTAAAACCAAGCTGCGAAGCTTTATATAATATTATAATATTTATAATTACTGCTTTAAATATGATTTCCACGTTAGTTGTGCACCCTACCACTAATTTTCTCCACAACACCCTATGGGTGACTGGTAGAGAATGCCTACGGGATTAAATCCGCCATTGTAGAATTGTGCATTAAGAATTAAATAAATTAAACCGGGGGTTAAACCATTGACGTTATATCAGTGGGTTAAACGTAGTCGGTAACGTCGGGTATTATTCTAATCTGGGGATGCTTGTATACAAAAAGTTGTTCATAAATCCGAGTCCTGCATAAAGGATTTTGAGGTTTTGCATAAACAAGCATAGAGATAACTCTGCACACATCGTTTAAAATAGACATCGCGAATATCATCACGCTTCAACGGTGCAAATGTCATCACTTCCCTTCTTTACACCGACGATAGTCTTCCAAATATGGGGGTCCGCACTATGTTTATATGTGAAACACCATTCAAATATAAACCTAAAGTGATTCTAATAAGTGTGTTTGACTCTACGTAGTGGCAGTCTGTACGTGCAAAATACTGAGATCGCGTTTGTTATAGTGACTATGGTGTGCAGACGTCGTGTTGGCATGCATAGTTAGATGCCGCCGATTGATAAGGAAGATTTCGACTTCGAGATGAAAGTTGACTTTGTTTCGCGCTATATGTTTTTGTGAACCATCTGAGCAGCTGGTATAAGTTCAATTTTAGATCGTTTGATTACGTATTGGGAGGGATACGCGTTACTGCCAAATTACTGCGCTATGCAACTTTCTTCCATTCATACTAATATGCAAATATTGATCAATTATCGAAGCACCTCGATAAAAGTGCTTGCAAGGTGCGTCAATGGCGATCTCTCACCGATAAGTCAGGTGGACTGACAAGGTGATATCATCAGGCAATTTGGGGTTCTCGTTCGTTCTATGTGAAGTTCTTTAGAGAAGAACCATGTCTAGGATTGCGCATCCATCAGTTAATGATGATTTATTTTTATTGATTGATAATTTTGATTTGAATATATGTGTCATTAATGGCACACTAGGCTATTAATGACTGCACTTCTGGACCACAGGTATCCCCTATGTACAAGGTCTCATGCAAGAACGGGCCTTGTGTGGATTGGTATTTTAAATGCCGTGTTTCATGCTATTTTATATATTTTGCCATTTTCCGGTGAGCAATGGTTTAAAAACTGCACATTTGGCATTAGCGCGCTTATGAACGAGACGGGTTTCCGCCGGGTCTAAAAAAAACAGACTGAGAAGTAAAAATTCCGATCGGAACCTTCGCCGATTTAATACGGTCACTTATTCTATGGCTAAGAAAGAGTTTTTTGTGAGAATTATTAATAACGACCTTCGTAAACGACGCAAGTGTGACGGTATTAGAGACACCGGCGTCGCTGAGGTCGATCTCAGTTCTATTCTCAGTCAGGTCAATTGGTGCATTCGTTCAGTATGAGTAGTTGTGATACATTGTCTCCGATTCAATGATAAAGAGTTGAGCTGCAAATTGTTGCACTTAAAACTAGGCTCCATACCTCGAGCGTATAAAACACCATGTTATCTTAAATATTATGTTGTCCTTTCCATTGACCGTTGCTCTTATCGACGTGCCGAGATGAGATGGCGAGGCTCCTTGTAAAGATTCGTTATCAGCCTAAATCTTTTACTTTTAAGTGTTTTGAGCGTTATTATAAGTCAAGTGCGGCATAGCTTTCACTCAAGAGGTCCAATTAATTCTTGAACGACACATTAACTGTTCGATAAATTTCGAAAACGCCACACCGCGCCGATAACAAGCAACGGGTTTCGGAGCCCATCGCGTCGCCGCATTAAAAGGTTTTATTTATCTTGGACAATTTGTTAATGCCACTATTCGTGTCTTCCGGTAGCCGTGTAATTGAATCTTCTGGTTTTGGAGATTTATTGTCCGCGCTCCGCTGAGCTACCGTCCCGATTAGCGGGATCGTCATGGTACACTTAATTTGTGTTCTCTGCCGCTCTTCGATTTATATTAGATTTATTAATAACAGGGATTATTAGTACTGGTGGTAGCGCAGCAGTTGGCACCTTATTCGTTATCGTACGTAATTTCGGTACTGTCTGACGTTCTGTCTTTTTGTTAAGTCAATTACTTTTTTATGGAGTGTATAAGTACTTAGTTATGTGGCCGAGTGGTTGGTACGCCGGATTTCATGGTGTCGCCTACTCGAGAAGTCCCGAGGGTTCGAATCCCGGTGGGGGCAGTTGTTTGTGTGATGAATACGAGCATTTGTACTCCAGTCATGGATGTTTAATATGTATTACTACTACTTATATATGTATCAGTATATGTATTTTATTCGTTACCCTAGTATCCCATAACACAAGCCTTACAGTGCTTACTTTGGGTCTAGGCTAATTGGTGTGAGTGTTGGAAATATTTATTTATTTATTATGTTTTTTTACGCAGTAAATACAAACATTATGTAAGCTCTTCTAAAAATTATTAAACGAGCAAAAACTTTAAATAAACTTCAATAAGTTCTGAATTTAAATAGTAGGTATAAATTTGGTCGCTCCCATAAACTTGATAATACCTTAACATATTAAATTACATATCTTTTATATGAAAACAGTACCAAGCAACAATAATTATTATGGCCCCATAGTACGCAGCCACCGAAGCCTTTAGTTAGACAGAATTTCGATACAAATATTCGGGCATTCGCCCGGTGGTTCTTACTCTAAGTCCTTTCTTAGTTCTTTCTCAGCCCCATCCAGTCAGCCCTAAAAATCTACTTTCCATGGAACCCAAAAGCTACCTTCAAATATTCGTCGAGGTCTTATATTTGGGTTATCAACCGAAATTATGGTGTAGTAATAAATTCCCAAAAGAATTTTAGAATTTTTCATAATTGTATCAGCAAAGGACGATATGCGATAATGGTATAGTCTACACATAGTGTTGCGTCTCGTAACTACGACCGCGAATCTTGGCTTATATGCAGGCATCTTCACAGTTAGATCTACGTTTGTGGTAATTTTATACTTAATTAGTAACAAACTGATCGAAATTGTGAAGTGATTTACAGGTGGTTTCTCATAACTTTAAAAACATATCTATTATGCAAACATTGCTGTGTATTTAAAAGCACATAATATAGCAAGCATAAGGCTAAATGCTTTGATTAGAAAGGGATTAATATCAGGAAACTAAAATATTAATCTGTAGGACGAGATGTTCTTTACGGTGGGAAGAATGTATTTTCAATATTATAAAGAATATCATGTTCTCAGAATGGTGAAGCGTTTGAAAAAATAAAACCACATTACAAATACACACTAGAAGAAGATGAAAACGTTTTTCAATTTACGAAAAGCTTTTAAAGATACGAAAGTTGGGATTTCTCTCACACAATCACGTCCAAACAGCTGAACGAATCAGAATTAAATTAAATTACTGATTGACTTTGTACACACGTATTGTGATCTTTGTAAAAGTCATTCTTTCTCAGCGCAACATGCTAAGCTTGCATGCTAGCCCTGATTTTTTTATGAACACTATCTAATAGTGGTTGATTTATTCTTCAGTACCCTTTATATTTATTGAGATACTATATGAAGTTACACATACTTAATAAGATTATTCAGACCAATAAAAGAATAAATCGTTTTCTATGAAAAATAAAAAATAGAAATATGGTCGCAAATAACATTCCTTTTTGCTTTTACATTAAAACACGCTTTCACAAGACAACATCAGAAATAATCAGCCTTAAAAAAATAATGAAGTCTTTTAATATTATTTTAAGAATCCTAAGAGAAGAAAGACATTCAGTTTTATAGTCAGAAGAGGATAACAATTAGAAATTCCTAAAGCTCTTAAATATATTGTTTTAATTTTAAACGTCAAAACGTTTTGTCTGCAGTTCGAAGGGAAACCAATCATTTAACTAAGGTTTTATCCTTTGCCGGTGCCGTAGTCGTATATTTTTTAATGTAAAAATTGACAGAAGGTCAGCAGACGCAACACCACAGATTTAGTTACCCCAATATAGATAAATTTAATTTATAAGTATCCTTGACACTTCCAGCCGAACGTCAGCGGCACGTTCGAAGCTGATTGATTCTATTTTCGGGCGGAATCACTATAGATCACTGATTTATTATGTTACCTTACAATTGGCACGTACGATACTACGATAAACACAGTTAGTTTTAAGCCTTATTGTAGGCAGAATAAGGGTCATGGAAGGTTTATACGAACGTGTCGGTGCTGCTGTCCTCATTTGTTCCAGTTACCGTGACCTTTGGGGTTTGTGGCCGATTTCTTATTATTTGTGCAAGTGCTTAATTGCAAGTAAATGCTGTTAAAATACAAGTGTTTAAGTACATACGAGCTTTGCTCAATAACTCTGCGAAATTAACAAGCTGTGGGGTATCTTTGGGACCGTTTAAAGTTCATGGCTCATTCGATTATTAAAACAACACACTAAAGAGCGTATTTAATTTGATAAATTAATGAAGTGTTGCTGGTGTTTCAAAAGACGTACAACAAATCATGTGTATAATGCCCCTGATCGTTGTTTATTCTTTTTGATTTAATATAATTTTTATCAGATAACATTGCTTCATAAAAACTGATCACTGTATGTACTGTGTAGCACATGAGTGAGCTAAAATATGGGAGTAATGCTGATTCGAAATAAAAACAACTGGTACAGAGGAACAGTGAAAAGTGCCGCTTTCACGTCATATCTTTAGCTGTTTATGTAGCTTATTTTTTCATTTTCTATTAATAAATTGAAGGTTGAATATTTCCAATAACACTTTCAGATAGCGTTAAAAGGCAAAGTACCCGTTCAGGCGTTTCACCGAAACCATTGTTAATTTTAATAAAGCTCTGGTTTATGTGTGGTAAAACGCCTCCGATTGTGGACAAAAGAAGCCGCGAGTGCGTGGACCACTTGCTCTCACTACGGTGTCACGTCGTCGTGTCAGAAGAGGCCAAAATCAAGTTATGGACTGAATGATATCGCCACAGAGAGACAGAAAAGCAATTTTTGGTACTTAATAGTAAAATTATACCTAATTGGTTTTAATGTTAAGGTAGGACAAAGTGAAAAAGTGAATTTGCGAGGAATAAGTAGGTCTTTTGGTGCGTTTAACAAGTATATTTGATGATTTTAGTTATGTGACCCCCTGCGTCCAATGATAGTTTGCCATAGGCAGGTAAGTTTTGATTGTGCAAAAGTATTGTAGGCGATAGATTTGAATCATGGATGTTACGGAGCTTCGACTCCGATTCCGATAAGGCGGAACTTCCGATTATTATTTCACCTTCGGTTCCGATTTCGGCTCCGAAACTTTTAAATCGGAGGTTTTAATCGGAGGTCGAAGCATAGCAAATAGCGACGGCGGCCTGCATCGACCTTTACGAACTGGTTCATACCGTCGCGTAGGGAGTCTGTGTTAATAATAATTTAAATAAAAAATGGTTATTTAATAATTAAAATGAAAAAAGCTTGATTAAATGATGTTTTTATTTGTTTTTAATAATTCTCTCTTGTGACCACTTCTGACTCTACTTCTGACCCCGACTCTACTTCCGACTCCGATAAATTAAATTTCAAATCTCCGACTCCGATTTCGGTTCCAATAAATTTACCTCCGTTACATCCCTGCTGAATTCTATTATATATTTTCTAAATTTATCTTATACTACTATGAAATTTTAGTAAAAGGCTCGGAGAATCTTTGCAGAATCTGGGCCATTGATACATAATAAATGTTTATTTATATTATCTTTATTTCGTTGCCAGAAGCAACTTTGTGGCGACCAATTCACGGGCTGATTGTTTATAAAATAATAGAGGTTCCTTTCGCAGCTCGTAAACATCACTGATCGGAGCATCGTCGATTACAATATTTTCCCCCGACAAGCCTTAACGATACTTTAAACGGCTTACCGGGCAATTTTCGCACCTCCATTTCTTATTTGCGAGGCTCCCCGAATTCAATTTAACACTCTTCGATTTTTATTTGTGGTATGGGTAAGCTTTAAAAATCAAAAATTATGATAATAACTCCAGCGCGCCATACGAGAACGCGTGATAATTTCTTTTCGATGAAATTGCTTAAACTGAAGTTGAAATTAAAGGCTTTTGTTATGATCGATTAATTGATGTTGTAGCTTATTAATAAACAATACAGATAGCAGGTATTGGACCGTCATTTTAATGTGCAGTTTTATAATTCATGGAAACAGATTCGGGTTTTATTTTACTTACTGTAATTTTACAGATTCACATGACATGACGACGTTTGGTTGTTTCATGCAGAGTTCATTGCGGGGATTTTTTGGATTGATTGGCAGCACCAGTCGAAGTTAAAATCAAGAGAAACCGATGTTTTTATATACGTATTTTTTTCCTGGAAAGCTTTTCGAATTTGTGTTCTTGGCGCCTAGAGCCTATTACAGCGCATAGCCGCTCTACTCAGGTTGAGCTAAAGTTGCTATCTGAAGAATAGTAACATGTTAACTATCCATCAACTACAATAATTGTGTTTTAAACTCTCTCCATACTACAATTCAATAAAGGTTGTTGATTTCTGTAAATATTTTTCCAACTCAATGCAGTCTTCTATACTAAGATAGCACTATTTTCATTCAGCTCTTACTTTTACATATAGTGCTATGAAACCTCTTAATGATGGATCTAGTTATTTTTTATAATATCTCGCAAGTTTTGATATCCCTTATAATACCGATGACTTTATTTAGCATAACACTTCGAATTGATTATTAATTAAAATGCATTTAGTATAAGCCGGTTCTCTGTAAGAGGTTAAATACGTGAGACTGGTATTTAATCTGACGTCTAACTATCTGGACACTGATCCGGTGTTTAAAATGCATGTAGATTTCAAAGTCTTGTGATTTGTTTTGGTGTACGAAATAGGAAAGCGGTCAGGTGCAGGTGTTTTAGGTATATTTCTAAAGTTGCTCGTTCGTTAATATTGTTTTGCAAGTGCAATTAGAAAATCATATTATAGTAATATAAGTTATTTAGGGGATTGTTACCATGTACCTTGTTTTTAGCGAGTTTCCGATATTTCGGCACTGTTGCAAGCGCCATGATCACGGAGTAACATGTTAGTGACCACGAAAGATTAAAACAAAAAAGAAAATCATATTGCCTCTTTTTTTTTTATTGTAAGTTCTTTTTACGATTCTGATTAAACTGCTTAAATCAGCAGTGCTACTATATAAATTTTCACGCGTGGTTTCGATATAAATTAACGCGGATCCACATCGGATCCGCGCGTGAAAATTTTATCGAATATGTTGTTGTCACACAAGCTCAGAAAAAACTTATTATAATCTTGTTATTTTTTCAACCCGCTAATTTCTTCGGGGAACTGGAATTCAAACTCATGGCCGATATTACCTTAATAAACATAAAAATAGCTTTAAATATTTACTAAGCTAGCTTTACTAGGAAGACATCATTTTATTTTTAATAATAAGTAGAATTGCATTCACAGTTTTTAAAAATTCGCCTGCTAAAACCAGGAATCAAACTCGTTAAAAAATGTATGAATGCAGTTCTTGTCATTATCAAAAATAAATTGATGTCTTCTTTCAGTAAAATATCCTATCTTCAATATTTAATACACTTTCTCTCCGTGTGACGAACCAGTGGGACGCCCTGTATATAAGTTACATCAACAGTGTTTTGTTAAACCAGCGATGAACGAAAGTCACAATTGCTCATTCATCAAAGTTTTCTGAATTGTTTATTGTATTGAAACATACAAGAGTTTGTTATGAAGTCATCTTGTTACATAATTGAAACAACAGACTATCTACCTTGAAATTCCAAAACGGAGTTATCAAATTAGACAATCTTAAAATTTTATCTTTATCTTCGGTATGAAGAAAATTAGGTCTAGAAATCTAATTTCTTTGTTTTCACATGATCGGTTTAGAGAAAAATGATCGGTGATGATCACTGAAAAAAGTTTTTTAAGTTTGAATGAAACAATAGTAATTGTTTCATTGTGGCCTTGTTTTTATATCTCAGAGAAGTTTAAAGTCACATAGATATTGAACATTAGATCTCCAATTTTATCTTTAAAAAACAACTTCAGTTTCAACAAGACGAATTTGTATGAAATAATTGAAGGGAAAAGTTAAAATTTTAAAAACATAAGTATTTAGATAATACAACAACAGCATATTATTTTATTTTTGAAATAAATATTGCATTGCATACTTTATTATTTTTTAATAGTTCTTACTTAATTATTTTGTATAATTAAGTATTGGTTTTGTGTGCATAACGTTTAGTTATGTAAGTTGTCGGCGATAAGGATCATTAAATCAAAGGCAGACATTTTAAATTGCATGCCGATGACTCTGCACATTCGATGAACTTATTTTGAATGTAAAAGAACTTGATACATTTTTATTGAAGGTTAATTAAAGTATTGTATTTCTACTAGGTATTCGTGGATTGGTTCAATTTATTTTTATTAATAATGTAGGTTATACATATGAATGAAATTAAGTCCCTGTTAGGTTGCGTATTTAGGCATTAGGCAACATTTCTGTATAAACACTGTTTATAAACAGTATTTGACAATGTTGCATCACCTTCGTATACTATCTAGAAATTGATGATAAACAAAGGTGATGACACATTGTTCAGATACATGTTGTTGTGTTCCCCACTCTGAATAGAGAGCAAGACGAAACATTTAATTTATAAACAAAAGAAAGTGTGGACGTGTGTCTTCTTCTTCGCTGGAACTGAAAAGAATTCCGAAATTTCGTTTCCTGCCTTGTTATTGATCGCCCAATCAATCTCAATAATAAGTATTTCAAAATCAGTTTTTGACATTCTGATGAATTTATGAAAAGACACATCAAACCCACGAAGGTCATCAAATATATAACTTCTATTTATAAGGTAGTTTCGAACCCACCACCTTTTTTTTTTAGTAGTACTCTCATGAATTATGACATAAGCACTGTGCTTATGTCGTAATTCATGAGCAACACTACCTCCTCGGGTGACAGCTTGGGAACAACTGACAAGTGTGGACGGCCATGTTTCAGAAACAGTGTTTACAGTAAACTTTTTGATGTGTAATATCTTTCCTCTCGCTTTCCTGCAATTTGTAGGAGTGATTTCCTGAAATGGGACGGAAGTGTGTACCAGGAAGTCGCGAAAGCGCGCGCTATTTGATTTGATTATAGAACATAATGTTCAAAGGGCTTATTCCTTTTGTAGTAGGTTTTATTTCTTTTTTTTACTAATATAAGGTGAGGTTTCATATGTTACACATCATATGCGACAAGTGTAAGTCTCGCTCGTTTTTTTTTATAAACAAGGTGATGAACGTCATAAACAGTGTATCAACATATGTTGCCTAATAAATACGCGGCATAAAACTTCTGTAAACCAGAGGTTCGTGCGGACATCCGAATACATGGCTCTTGATTATTTATACAAACGGTTCTTAAAAGTATCAAACTGTTGTGTTGTAGTTCTGTGCATGTAACACACATGTGCAACCAACCCAAACGTGGAGGATTTACTTTTACTGCAGTAAGTTTAAAGATTATTCAGAACATGAAAAAGTTTATTAATTATAAAAAGTATCTATGTTTTAAGCTATTTAATTATAACTTGAAGGACTAGAATACTATATCGTCGCAAGACTGCGGGATAAGTAGGCAAACTTCTTTGGCAAAACCACAAACAAGAAAACTTGCGCAATAGACGTTTTTGTATGAAAACCACCCACCAATCCGCACTGGGCCCGCGTGGTGGGTCATGGCCCAATCTTCCTATTCCATCCATAGGGAAGGCCTGTGCCCCAGCAGTGGGGACATTGATAGGCTGATGATGATGATGATGTATGAAAAATTGCTACTACGCAGACTCTGTTTTCCAATGCCGATGCTGAAGAAGATTGCCGGGATTTATAATCCTAATTCTCTATCTGTTCTTGGAAAATTATGTGTGTATATTTAGTAAGTTTGAGAATAGGGCGTAAACTATTTTACCGCATACCTCTAAGTGACGATTCACCCCAAATTATACTTACTTCTTTTCCTTTTTATTTAAACTTTATTTATGATTTTGTATTTAAAAAATATACATACAAACTCCTAATAGAAAGGAGCATTTTCACCCTTCATCTACCAACCTCTATGGCAGTAAGAAGTGCGCTGGGTCAGTTATATTAATATAAATATACCGAAACCTTCAAAGTATCCACACAGGAGTAAAATTCCGCCTCCATCGACAATCAAGTTTCATGATTAAAAACGATTTTTAAATTTATTATTCAATTACCATTTTGCATGCCGCTAAAGGAATCAGAAGCCGCTGAAATATCTAGCATTTGGCTTAAAATTTGTACTGAATTTCTTTTCCGAATTATGGTATTATTCCTTTTCTATTAAGTTCATTAATATAAGTTATTTCATATGTTATGGAACTGTTAGGTCAGTTTATTACCATGAAATAGTTCATATGTTATTATGTATGACTGTTCGTTCCTTATAATAAATAAATTAAAAAATATATATTCTTGCTGGCGTCTTCTGCAGGATGATAGGCCTTCTTAACTTGTAATATTGTGACTAAGTAGGTAACAATTAATACCTATGTACGTGTAATTAATAACACTCTTAAAACGTTGAAGTTTTTGCCCAGAAAAAAGAATTCTGTCTGTGTTCAAAGATATTCCAAAACGTGGATTATAAATTTAAAGGCAATCTCTGGACTAATTTCATTATTGATTCTTTTAACATCCGTAGCTACGTATTAACCTTTTTCGGTGGTTACGGTACCGCAATAATTTGCTACAAACGAGGATGCCCCCAGCCCATTCGATTAAAATGTGAGTCGCGTAAACGCAATTTCTGATTAAAGTTAGTGCCGCTCATCACACCGATAGCGCATTATTTTATAGTATCTCATGTATTTTATTAGTTTCTGCAGCATTCATTTATTCTTGATTATGAAAATCATCAAATTCTACTATCTCTATTTTCATTTCTCGCAGCACATTTGATCCGATTTCCTCTGTTTATTAATTTTGAAATGGTGTTTATATTTTATAATTGCATAATTAATAGTTTTTTATATAGTCCTGTTTTTTATATGAGTTTGCCCTTCTTTTTTAGGATTTAAAGAAATAGATAGTTGAAAATCTAACTAGCAATCGTTACTCGAAACAACTAATGGCAATTCCAGTTTTCTCTGTCGTTGTTGAAATTTGGTAGGTAGATAAATCAGTGCTATCATTAATACATTTAAACAGTTAGCATTGATTAACTAAACCTTAATATGATGCTTGATGTTTTTATATATTATAATAAAATCCCAGTAGTAAGTACATAATAGGTAATTCAGCTGCTCTTGTTATGGTATAATTCAATCGATTATAAATAAACACCAGAGGTTAAAAGCATTAAACGTTCGCTACGGTGTAACAGCAGGAGGCACAAGCGAATGATTTAGGGTTGTCAAATTACCGTTGTCGAATTACGCACTTATCGGGTCAATCGTCCAGTGCTTTAGTCGTTATTAATCATGATGAAGAGGCGCAGCGACCGCCCGCGATTACTCGATGTTTCGTGATAGTACTCATACTGGACTGGAAGCAAGGAACATATAGATTGCGCCGGTCGCAAACTTTCTCGTGAACATACTAAAAAGTTGTCAACAGACAGTGCATTGTAGGCGATGAACTGGTAACTAACTGTTACTATTGATCCCGCACAAACTTTAAAACGTGGTGTCGTCAGGGCCGTAGCCCTTACTACGGCACTACTTTAAAATACCATGGCCTTACCTAATAATAAATTAACCTAATTCGCAAATCTTGCTTATACTTCTAATTACATTCCCATTTAAATACAACTCAGGCTACGACCCTGGGTATAAGGTCTTCATAAGATTGATGTTTAAAAAAATTTAATGCTTTTAATGCTTTGCCAAAACCGCAAAGGGATATTTGTGTGAATGCATGTATGTAACTTTGTTCACCCACATCAAACATACTCAACTCCTTACCATCGATAATGATAAAAAATATTCACAAAGCGTAGGCATCGTAGTAACATGATATCGCATTTATATGACCAACTATTCGGATATATGTTCTCTATCACAATTGACTGTTATAAATTAAATGACGTGATTGTTGAACAATAGGGGTGATGGTATGATAAGCCAGGTCATTGACAGTTTTTAAATATTTTAAGATTTGGCAGGGTCTACCCACCTATTCTATCGCTATTTATTAAGTAGTAATTGTAGGCTAAGGTTACGCTATAACGAGCCTCGATTAGTCTAGGTACTCGTATCACTAGTGAGTAATTTATTGTTTGCCAGCGACGCAGTTCAGGCGAGTTGACACTCACTCTTTTAGAAAAATATTTTTTAGAAAGAAAGAACCCTATTGCTGTCCCTCTATCGTCTGTCTGTCTTTATGAAACGGGTCTCTAGATCGTAAACCAAATGAGTAACAGAACTGTAATTTTGGTATTTTATGTAGAATGTTTGCCCAAAATTCGAAAAATTCCGAAAAGTCAAGAATTATGTAAATTCTGTGGCCCGTAAATATTTTATGAAATAAAGATTTCAATTTTCATCGAATTTGCTATTAGAGAATTTGTCGAGGGAGAATTATCTTAACCATAAGGAGCCTAGAAGAAGACTCGAAACGTCAATAATTTTGGCGAAATAACGACTCTTTGTCATCATTGTTAAAAAATATATAGAATTGCTAAAAACAGGTCGCACGGCGAAGACTTATCGCCGCATGGCTCTTACAACTGGCGCGGTCCAGATAGATACCTTTTGTGTATTTGAATTATTCAGTCGCCATCGCAGTTCGAAAGGGCGTTGTGAATATAGCAATATTGCCGTAGTGAAAACGACACAGTAAAACTTCCAATTTGGCTTTTAACTTCGATACTCCTTACTTCCTTTTAATTAATATACAGTAATTAAGGCAGAGTTAGCATCCTAGCCCTCTGGAATATGGTGTTTGACAGTTAGGCATGAAAACAATGTTATATATATGTCGCGGCCATATCGTAGATTTGCTCACTTCATAAAATGCTCGAGAATTTCATGAAATAGTCGCATTTCATGAAATGTTTCACTATCTATTGGCCACATTATGATGTGGTTTGGGCAGATCAATGATGAGAAATCGTTTCACGATATGGCCAACTAAACGCGCGGCTACTTCATGATTTGGCAAAAATTAGTTGATCATATTGTAAAGTAGTTACATTAATTACCGGTAGAGGCGCTGCAAGCGCTTTGTTTATACATGTATATTGCGGCCGCTGCCGAAAATTTTGTTTCTCGCAGTGAAAAAGTGCATAATTCGCTATTAAAACCGATTGATTGCGATTAAATGAGGAAGAAAGTGATGACAAAATTGTTTTCGACAAAACAAATTAAGGAGGGTAGGGTGACTACGCAAAAGAAATCCAGGAACTATTACTGGCTGTCAAAATATGACATTTCGGAAACTGCGGTTCAGGTACAAAGTGCGGATGAGAATCAATGCCGTACAAAAATATACTGTAAAACTGTACTTTCAGGACCCAAGAGGTGATACTTCAATTTCTTTTGTAGAAAAGGTCTCGTTTAATAGAGTTTTTTTCTGTCACTTCGCCGGCCGCTGCCGCGGCACGCTCGCTTTGCCCGCTCGGCTCGTGCGTCACACACTAACCTAACCTAACCAAGTGTGAAGTATTACCGTTTGGGTCCTGGAAGTACAGTGTATGTAGCCTACTGTTGTAATATGTACCAAAGTACCTTCTAGTTTCTAAATATTTGTTAGTTTTCTAAATATAAATGTGTGTAAGTTCTTGACATGTATGATGTTTGATTAAAAAAAAATAATAATTTGTTTATTTTGTTACAAAAATTTGATTAAATTGATTTGTGTCATTCGGACTTAAATGACAATAAACAAAATCTTACATAAGCCTTAAGTTAATAAGTTGCCTTGCACCTTAAGAATGCCTAGAAGAATTTCGACGCGGCCATCAGGGCCGCGGTAGTATAATTGGTCAGTGCATTCGCCCGGATAGCGAAGGGTGCGGGTTCGAGTCCCGTCTGCTGCCTGGTCCGAGTGGATTTTTTTCTAGTTACATTTTCTATAGATTTAAACATCAAGCAGTTACATGCTTAAAAAATAAAAATTATGGGTTCTTACGTATTCTGGATTTTTAATAAATATTTAATGGACACCCTAATTATACAATCCGGCCAAATGTGGATGACAAAATCGTTAAATGTTGACGATTTAATGATCTGGTCAAATTAAGTTGCCCACATCATGAAATGTGACCATTTCATGAAATTCTCGAGTATTTCATGAAGTGAGCAAATCTACGATATGGTCACGACATATATATAATTAAGCAGCTACGCTTATGTACTACAATATAGCTGCTTAGGCATTCTGTAACATGCAATCTCGCTTTCGATTTCATTTATTCGTATTGTTAACAAATGTCAAAAATCTATTACTTGCTGCTTTAATAGACAATGGGACATTTTACGATGTAATGGCATAATGCAAATTAAACTAATACTTGAAATGTCGAAGTAATCTGGAAATATTGAATTATCAAACCTTACAGTGCTTACTTTGGGGCTAGGCTAATTAGTGTGAGTGTTGGAAATATTTATTTTATTTTATTAAATAAAGCCCTTCGGCCGTCTACGAAACCGTAGTTTCATAACTGGTTTTGATGAAGGAATTATTATTCCTTGTACGTAACTAGTTTCGATGGAGGAATTATTCTTCTTCGTATCAAACTATGGTTACGTACAAAGAATTTTTGCAATTTTTCAAAGAGGCACGAATAAAAGACGTGCATAAAAGTGGGACTAAAAAATAAAAAAACTACATAAAAATAGGTTCAGAGGTTTATTAATGAACTAGCGGCCCGCCCTCGCTTCGCTTCGGTGTAGAGCTGAAGTGTAGACTACAGTTTTTGTTCTCAGGCTTGTATTATACACACTGACAATCATCTATGATTCTTCTTATAACTGCATGCAAAGTCTCAGCCCGATCGGTTTAAATTTGACAAAGTTTCATACAAACTTTCATTCCCTATTTTATCCCCTTAGGGGTAGAATTGATCAAAATCCTTTCTTAACGGATGCCTACGTCATAACATCTACCTGCATGCCAAATTTCAGCCCGATCCGTCCAGTGGTTTGGGCTGTGCGTTGATAGATCACTATGTCAGTTAGTCACCTTTGAGTTTTATATATATAGATACATTTAAAGAAAATAAAATAACTGTAGGCCACTGCCTGGAAATCAAATGCACGTATGCTATTTATTTTTGTGTTTTTTTTGATTAATAATTTTGCTTAATAGGATTTGCGACGCGACTCACATATTTTAATTCAGTTACAATTTCTGTTTAAATAATTTCTGTTAAATATAATAAGTAAAGTCATTAAATATATAACATAATTTAAAATAGAAATTATTCTGTAATTTTGATATTTCGACCACCACGAAACCATTTTCTGAAAAAAAGCTTTCTAAGGCAGCTGTATGTGCTTCTGAACATTACCTAGAAAGAATTGTCGTATTAATTAGTTTGTTAAATAGAATTTATTTCGTAGATCAACATCATATTAGGTATTTAATTGAAAACTAGTTATTTACCACACTTGATGATTGCCATTGCTTGCAATCAAGAACATAACTTCCGAAATAATTTAAATTAGTACTTTACTAGCCTCTTTTAACTATAGAACAGCATAGACGAGAGAGAATAAAGGATTTGCTGGTTATCTATGGAATTCGACCGGCGCGCAGGCGCATGCGCTGTGACTCACGCGGCCACACCTGACGACCGTCGACCACTGTCGAATGCCGGCCACGTTTTGTACTTCAAATTCAGTTTAATTGGCCATCGTATATTATTGCGTGTGTAAACCTGTGTTAATGATAACGCCTTGGTTAGATATTGCCTTTATAGTGACGTTAAACGACTTACATGGATAAGCCAGCCCTCGCGTCGTGTGTAAATTTGAACTATATATCACGCGGACACGGCAGCATACTGGGCTCGAACCCGCACCCTTCGCTATCCGAATGCACTGACCATTATGCTTCCGCGACCCTGATGCCCGTGTTGAATTACTTCTAGACTTTCTGAAGCTTCACGGCAGCGCTATCTCTTCGCATTGTAGGTAATCCACAATGTCAAATGAATATCTTTACAAGAGAAGAAATAGCAATTATACACATAAATAGTTATAATTTTTTCTAGTAATATTTTCTTTAGATTTAAACATCGAGCAGTTACATTCTTAAAAAAATTGTAACTATTTCTTCTTACAAATGTTAAATGCTTTGATTTTTTCTTTAATCAATGTCGTATTTAAAAAATATGTTCGCTAGGCGCGACAGTTCCGTACGAATTTGTATCTATCCTACTAATATTATAAATGTGAAAGTTTGTATGTTTTTTACTCAATCGTGAAAAAACGCCTAAACGGATTTGGATGAAATTTGCCACATTTATAGTTTATTATCTGGATTGAGACAAAGGATACCTTTTATCGCGGAATGGTGTTAGGTTCCTGAGGGATTCTCAAAAAACTAAAGTTTACGCGGACGAAGACGCTGGTGGCTGCAATTCTATAAAAGTTTTAGTTTACCAACTGCACATAAGTTATTAATCGTAAAAATAATGCTTTTTAGGTGATATATCTACAAATTTAAGTTTTCGGGTTTTCCCTTACTTTTTGCTACATGGCATTAAAATATTCCCTAATTTAAGGTTAGCGGGAAGTACCCTATAAGTTTTCTTCCCTTGTGATCTTCTAAATATACGGCATAAATGAGGCCGTATCTTTTTTTTAAGTTGACCTAGAAGTTTGATTTTTTACTGCTCCAAGCTTCCTCTCATTTCAGCTTCCATTCAGCATTCCTGAGAAAATAAGACTTGAGAGACTGACAGACAGACAGACAGCAAAGTGATCGCATAAAGGTTCTGCTTTTTTAAGGTAGAAAAATCCTGAAAAAAAAGTGATAATGAGAATTCACAAAAATACAAGCTTTCTTTCTCTAAAACTTCATTTTTTTTCAGTTTACTACTAGCGGTCTCATAAAAATTATATGCGTTGGCACTATGTATGTTGCAGTTCACGAATCTCTTTTACGAATTAGTTCCTAATCCAACTACATAATATTTACTATGCAGACAATACCCAGTAGCTTTATGTAACACAGCACAGGCATGGTTTACTTTATTTCAATTGTTCGTATCTATTGTCAATTTTATAGTTGTGTGTTCGCAGCAAAATGAGTTTTGTGGTTAAACAATCGACTCTATCTATCTGCGCCTGCGATGTTTTTACTAACATTGTAGATAAGTAGTTTTACCAATTTGTCATGTAATTCATAATGTAGTAAAGTTCAAAATCCGTTGTGAACTTTGGATGGTAAAACCTTCACCGGGCGTTAATTTCACAGTGGATTTGTGCCTACTATGGTTTCCCGTTTGAATGATATCAATTGATGAAATATTTGCACCTACCTACTTGTCTGTGTGAGCGTGACCATGCATTTATTGTGTACTAAAGCTTCTGCTTGCAACTTAGCCGCTATAAAAACCGTGATACCTACTAGGTGAACTTTTTAGTAGTATGAGAAAATTATTACTCAGTTTAATTTTATTTTGCGTCTAATTTCATATAGAATTAAAAGTAGGATTTTAAAACGCTTTCTAAATAAAATGGAAGCTGGATTTAGAGACCCATGCAACAATGAGTAAGGGGTGTCCGCCTGAACTAAAATGTTGACCGTATTGTGATAGGAGTGAGGCCACCTATTGAGAGATGACGCTCAATGAATGTGAGCAGTGAGCTTAATCAGTGAGCATCATTTTGTCGTTGCAAACCAATATCTACTATGTGCAAAAAATAAAACTTTAACATAGCAGTTAATATTTGACAATATTCTGGTTAATGCAAATATCATTTTTCTAAGCAACCTCTGTTCACTATTATAGTGCTAAAGATTCGCATAAGTAGCAGCCTTCATATTCCAAAATTGGTAAAGTATACTAGTTTTAATGATCTAATGTCGGAATCTCCAAACCGCTACTACCTGGATTGGCAAATTCCGCAGGAGCAGGCTGGGTTTGTGATGGGCAAGGGTACTCGCGAGCAGATTCTCAATGTCAGGCAGCTCGTTGAGAAGACATACGAGTTTGATACGCCAGTAAATGTGTTTTGTCGACTATAGCAAGGCTTTCGACTGTGTCAACTGGGTTCGTTTATGGAAGGTCCTACAAGAACTTGGAGTACCGAATCATCTCATCGCCCTACTTCGCAATCTCTATTGCTCAAGCCAGGGTATCGTGAAAGTCGATAGAAAAACCATTTAAATTTCAGCAAGGAGTGCGCCAGGGATGCATTTTATCGCCCATTCTGTTTAACGCATATGGAGAGCACATTATGAGACGCACCTGCCAGAATTGGGAGGGAGGCATCACAGTTGGTGGCGTGAAAATCACCAACTTGCGCTACGCCGATGACGCAACCCGTCTTGCAGCAAACGAGTCGGAAATGAATGCGCTTCTAGTTGGAATGTAGCGGATTAGCGAGGAGATGGGACTTTCCATAAACAGGTCCAAAACCAAGATCATGGTGGTAGATAGATCTGGGAAACTGGAACTTACTGGCGCGTTGGGACTAGAAACAGTGAACAACTTCATCTACTTGGGTTCCAACATCAGCAACAATGGGTCGTGCGATATGGAAGTACGCAGGAGAATTGGCATAGCTAAGGCCGCCATGCTTGGCAAAATCTGAAGAGATTGCAACATATCCGTAAAGACCAAAACCAGACTGGTACGGACTCTAGTCTTCTCGATTTTTTCGTATGGCGCTGAGACCTGGACCCTGAAAGCTGCAGATCGCAAACGCATCGACGCCTTTGAGATGTGGTGCTGGAGAAAGATGCTCCGTATCCCTTGGACAGCATGCCAGACTAACGTCTCCATATTGCGTGAGCTCAAAATCTCCTCACGCCTATCATCCGAGTGTTTGCGCAGAGTCCTTGAGTGCTTCGGCCACATTGCAAGGAAGGACAATGACAACCTCGAGAAGCTGATTGTGACCGGTAGAGTAGAGGGAAAAAGACCGCGTGGACGCAGACCAATACGTTGGTCTGACCAGATTCGCACCGCACTAGACTCGACAGTCCACAATGCCCTCCACACCGCTAAAGACAAGAGCAGATGGAAGACCATCATACGGAAGAAAGTGATACAGAAGGGAGGTCACGACCCTCAGTAATGAGGAATGTGACTCAAGGACGAGGATAAATATAAAATGGTAGCAAAATCCCGCGACCTTGTCCTTGTCGTCCTTGTCTGATTAGTATTATTGATTTCATCCTCATAAATGATATTTTTCTGACAAAAAGTAGCCTTTATTATATCATTGGCAGAGGTTTTGTTAGTGTGTATGCTGTTTATCGCAGATGACCTTTACAGGATCACCGGGTTTGGGGACGGCGAGATCCTAAGGGGACCTCAAGCCGAGATTTGGCGAGTGCCTCTAGAGGTATTCCAGGCGGATGGCATCTCCCCACGGGGGGGGGGGGGGGGGGAGTCTCGTCTCCGTCTGGAGCCTCTAGACCAGTCGAACCTGAGGGGGTCGGCGAAACTAGAGTTCGTGTCTGAGATTCGGACCTCGGCTCTTGTTAGTCGTTGTCGCGGTGGGCGGGGAAAAGCACCCAGGTACGTACCTGTAAATGGTATAGCGTGTCGTATGGGCCTATATTATTATCAGAGGTACTTTTTAACTACTCACTTAAATTTATCAAAGTTCAATCAGCTGTTTTAGTATGATGGTATGTATGTATTTATATTTATCTTGGTTTAAGGCACTACTATTGCCAAATTCTTAATGAATAGCGTGGATCTGTGTATGTTTGCAAGGCAAATGAAAAATGATGGCGTGTTTGAGTAAATAAGACTTTTCTGAGAAATAAGCTTTACATTTCTGCCGAATACGGTGTAATGACTTTGATTGAGAATTATTGCATCGTGGTACACGGTTGTTGGGGTCCAATTATACCTTAACGCAATTCGTCCTTTGTAATAATCATAATGGAAATAATGACGTGACGCATCTTTCTGGGAAAGACCCAATTTGGCATGATAATGATAACATGCCAAATTGCGATGTTCTGTGAATTATGTTTCGAAATATTTTAATATTCACAAAAGCTGAGATTTGTTTGGCTTTTATCTGAATGTTTCGATACGATGATGTCGAAAATACTTACAGGAAGACTTTCTCTTCAGAAATAATATCCTTTTGAAAGTAATAAGATTTGTATCTCTGCTCAGAACTAATCGACTAAAAATATTTGAAGAGATCGAAAAAGCGGTTATTAGGGTTCCGTTCCTTAATCGGCAAAAATGGAACCCTTACCCTACATACATAAGTGGGCACTTATAGGAGCACTCGGTTGTCTGTCTGTCACAGTCGATTTTCTCGGAATCTATATTTTTATTACATACATTTATGTCTGTGACCCTTTTTACCCGACTGCGCAATGCAAGAGCGCGAAGCCCAGACAGGGTATAGTGTTTAACAGTCTATATATGTATGTTTGTTCTTTTGTGGCACACTGGAGACCAAACGCCTGGACCATTTTTGACGATTCATTCATCAATCGATCCGTCTCAATCATGGGAGTGCTACTAAAGATATGATAGTTATCAAAATTCAATATGGGCAAAATTAGGCGCCATATTGTGACGAAGTAAAAAAGATAAGTTGACAAAATATGTCGAGTTGGGTATTACTGTCTAGATAATTGAAAATCATGTTTAGGTTTCTAACATCATTTTTCATTTTATATGATTGTTTAGGATCTACAACGCTTTAAAGTTGTATATTAACCACTTGCGATTTTAATTTCAATATTACGTTTGTATGGATCTTTGTTACTCTTTCATCTAAAAAATACTAAATGGATTTTAATGAAACTTAACAGTAATACAGCTCATATATGATAATAACATATATATAATAATTCATGTAGTTATTGAGTGAATTGGCCAAAATATAACAATAAGTGTCACATAAGACGGAAAAAAATCTCCCATCTGCGAGCCATTTTGGACTGCACTGCAAAAACAATAAAAGTTACATGAATGTAATGTAGGGTGAAAATGTATCTCTTAAATAGTTCTACAAAAAAGTCCGGGACAGCATATATCTATTTTTAATGTGTAAGCCATTATAGCTAATATAGTGAATCAAAAATAAAATATTATTTAAATTATAAATTTCCAAAATGCATATTTTGTATAAACAAATTATTTTTTATCAAAACAAATACTTTTATCGCTTTTGATATTTAAAGACGATAAACTTTGCCTTTACGCTGTGTTATTTCGACAAATATTTAAAAAGTTACACCGATGTTACGATGACAAGTTTGGCATCGTAACATCGGTGTCACTTTTTAAATATTTGTCGAATATATATATCGCTATCACTTATCGCGCGGTGTACTATGCAGGAGTACGAGTATAATGCGGGAATGTTGAAAAAAGTGATGAATTTTGGTGTTCATAAACGTAGATAAAACCTAGGAGGAAAAGAAAAAAAGGGCTACTCGTAGTATCTAATCCTATACGAAGTACTTACAATAAAATTTTGATAAAGTCCTTCTTATTAAATGATGAAAAATAAATTATCATAATAGGTATTTATATTTTTTAAATTTAATGAAAAACCGCTTAATTCTGATAAACGGTTTTCAAAGTTTATTTTAACAATATTACTTCATGTTACTAAAGGGTTACTTAACATAATGAGAAAAAAACAATTATTCGCTAGTAGGTGCATACCTAATAGACTCCCTGTCTTTATTAATCAGCTCGCGATAATGTTGGTTTTGTAATTATAAACGAGAATTCAGCAAAATTCGAAGCAAATAATATAAAGTTTTATCGGTAAATCACCCCCCCCCCCCCCATCACCCTATTCCTATAAATATATGGATAGTGTAGCTTAGAACCAAGGACCCATTTATTTCTATAGGGAAATTCATCATAATCGATTTAGCTATTAGGGCGCGGAAGCGTAACAAACTCACTTTCGCATATATAATATTATATTATACCAGTGATTCGCGCCGACATTGCATGGGCGAAATTTCAACGGGATATATATAAGTATTTGTCAAAAAAACAGTACCCCAAAAATATTTTACTGATTAGTTTTAGATAAAGCAAATTCTTCGATTGTATTTTGTTAAATTGCATGATGTATTTACCTATATAAGTATTTGTTATACTTGAACTTTAAACAACTCAAAATGTTTTAGTTACTATTTTTGGTGTATACAAATGTTGGTTAATCAATAAATATATTTATATATATATATATATATATGTATATAGCCTATGTCACTCGGATATAATGTAGTTATAAAGAAAGAAATATACTAAAAAAACCTCTCGGAGAAGTTGTTAGAGAGGATTTTTTTCAAGTAAAAATATTTGAAATAATGTAGCTACCTTATGGTGAATAAATTTTCGAAATCGGTTCAGGTTTGAGAGATTATTTGTTACACACATACAACTCTTGCCTCTTTATAATACCTATTAGTATGGATAGTTAAGATAATAATATTTAACCTCTGGCACCTACATATTTGGTTCTGTGAATTATGTAAGTAAAAAAAAATATGAGACAAGGATATGCACTGCATTTGTGTATATCACAATCTTAGAGTGGCATACAGCCACTGCCAATTTTAGATAGTCGTAAATAAAAGTAAATGGGTTTTATATTTACTTTTTAGTTTTTATTTGAAGTAATATATAAGCAGTCGGGATTTTTGATTTTTTTAAATTTGCCTTTTACCTAGAGAAATGCTTGATGCATATCCTGCAGCTGGGTAAGGCGACGGAGTTATGTGGCACTCTCCCGCGTGCCTACCCACTAATACTCAGGGGTGTGCTCTCTTTGCCAGCAGTGACGGTATGGGCTCCTTATATATTGGGGATCAACCACACCGCCGCCGGCGGGCCCAGCTTATAGCCGGGCCACCTCACCATTCGGGGGGTTGTCTAGACACACAATGGGCATCCCCTCCCTCGGACTACGGGGCCGTGCAAAACAGAGGTAAGTCTCTGCCAGAACTTCTGCCTCTAGTGCCCAAGGTAATGTATGTTTGGACATTTTGTTTAATATTTTTGTAGATTTACTTTCAGTTGAAATGTATCCAGTTCTATTCCTAACAAAGTAGCAGAACTAACAGTTTGTAATTTAGTGTCATTGCAGGTATATGCTAATGGCAATTCGTTTTTTTTGGGTGGGGTATTTATACATTTAAAAAAATCAAAATTAATTTATATCCGAGTAACTACCGCGTAAAATCAAATATCCTATTTACAAACTTCTTCGTCAGCCCATAGTCTGTTTAATCGAAGTTTGGGGTGCAGCGTATAAAACCGACCAAAACAAAAATAAGTAGCACAAAATAAATAAATTAACTCGCTGTCTCATTATAATATCTCCACACCTACACAAAATATGAGGATACTAAAATAATAAACATCAAAAGAAACATTATACATAATTCACTTGCATATTAAAAAAAAAAAAATTTAGCCAACCAGATTCACACTTCAAAAAAAAAAACGCCAAATAAAACAAACCCAAATTAAAGTAGATCAACTTAGGGCTATTTCGCCATGTTAGATGTAAGAGTCAGATTATGAGATATATAAAACAGATATCGTAAAAAAAATTAAGAGATATATTCCAATTATGTTCAAATATATGTGATAAGAAAATACCAGGTAAGTTCGTTTTATACATTTTTTATTAAGGTAAATTAAATATAATTAAATAGGCTCAATTGACCTTGAGTAACATTGAATTGGTTTGTCAATTTTATACAAAATAAATATGTAATAAGTTTTTCAGCTTTTCTTTGACGACCTCCGTGGCCGAGTGGTTTGTACGCCGGGTTTCATGGTGTCGCCGACTCGAGAGGTCCCGGGTTCAAATCCCGGTGGGGGCAGAGATGCTTGTGTGATGAATACGAGCATTGTACTCCAGTCATGGATGTTTAATATGGATTTCTATATGAATATACTTATATATGTACTGTATATGTATTCTATCCGTTACCCTAGCATCCCATAACACAAGCCTTACAGTGCTTACTTTGGGGCTAGGCTAATTGGTGTGAGTGTTGGAAATATTTATTTATATAATGAGCCAGCAGTACTTCTTGAGGCATTAATTATTAAAATAAAACAGAAATCACATATAATCATAATATTTTCTCTATATCACTCGAGCGCGTTGCTAGGATACTCACAGCTTGACTCTACCGCGCAAGCGTGTAATTCGTAGGGTTGACGAACCTATATGGGGATGACCTAGGGTTGTTACATTTATTATTTATTATTATTTGTTTCACAGCAAGATAGGTGCTATTTTGTTAAATGTGAGAATTGATGTTTTCGCTTTAACAAAATGGAAAAGTTACTGTTCACCCAGAGAATACGGTACAGCAATCGAATGTGACTTGAGATGTGAAATTTTGCTAACCCTGATCGTGAGTTACCTGCGTTGATATCATTATTGTAGATTGGAATAAAGTTGAATGTTAATGACATATTTTCATAAATAAGAAAAGTGAATATGTAAAAATAACACACATTATATACTTATGTTGGTATATAATGTGTGTGAGTCATGTTTATCGAGATAATTTATGAGACATATATTGTATATATGGAATGGTATTTCTGCACCAATGTCCATCGAGTTTACGATGGGCGGACAGTGTAAATTCGAATGAATGGATAGGTTTTAATTGCAAAATACTATTAATTAATCATGGTTGATACTTAATGTGTTTCTTTGTTTAAATTTAACATTTGCTGAGATATGTAATGTAATGAATCATATAGGTAGTATTAAAATTTAGGAATTAAGTACATTGGGTATAGTTATATTTATATTGTACTGTCAATAATAAAAAAAAGTAAGTGCTAATGGATGATGGATGGACCAGATATGATTATCTTTTGCGTATGAGGACATAGGTACACATCGTCAGGATGGACGAGTATTAGGTTTAATTTTATGTTTTATTATTTTATCCAAATTATTAATAAAATTATATTTTTTACAGATTTAAAAGTAGATTATCGATCACTGTATTAAAATTAATTAAAACCGGAAGTGACAGATTGCGCTAATGAACTATGATGGCCGACTGAATCGTGGCGGGGCGTGGGGAGTAGACAGCATTCGGTTGATAGCCGTTGAAGTATTCGGATGTATCGTCTCTAATTATTATTATAAGAACTGTTAATTTGGAGTTGAATAAATAAGTTGTTGGTTTATGAAGAAGTTTTCTTAAATAATTAAGTGTCTAATGTTGTACAGATACTCCGAGCACGAGTCCGTTCCACACTTGGCCCTATTTTTTTGCTATGTTTATAACTAACTATTATCACGTGGACGCTCTCCTACACGGTGGACGGATCTCATCAAATCTGTCACACGATCACTCCCACTCTGCAAAACACAGAGCAACATGGCGTCGCATCACGAAGGAAGCGGTGGCGCAATATTCTGACCGGCACATGACCAAGACCACTCTGACCAGAGTGAACGACTAAGAAGGAAGGATTATTATAGTGTTTTAGATAAATGACATACTGTTCCATTTTAAGGTATACAATGTTTCCTTTATTATAAAAAATGGTCATGAAATACAACATGCAAAAAATACGAATGAAATACAAGTCGATATTGTAGCTTTGTGCAATATTTTTTTGGTATCTATCAAGATTAGCGGTCAGCAAAGTTCAAATTTAACCTTTAAACAGATACATAATGTAATTAATTCATATCGATTGTTGTCATCTGTTCCCTTTGTCGTAATAGTGATAAATAATATTGAGATAATGTCAAGTATTAATTGTATTCGTATAAATCAAGAACGGTCACATCACGATTTAGGTAGGTAGTAAACCAGAGGCTCTCAAAATTCTTTTGTTAAACGATACGCTTGTTCTTGTGTCTCAAAGTGCACCCATCTAAGATTACTGCAATTATATATTCAGTTGTATAATTTAAATCACATAACTTTAAAAACTCTCATAAGTTACGTAAGTTTATTATAATATCTAACAAGACACCAATAAGTCGAAATAATACAAGTATGAAGGTAGTTTTTGTTTCAGGCAAAATTTTTAAATAAAAAAACGTAAATATTTAGCCCTCCTAAACCACTTCAACATACCCAGATTTTTATTTTATTTTAAAGGGGTGGCATTCAAGCATAAGGCCTGCTTGATGGTAAGCGGCCACCATAGCCTATAGACGTTGCTTGCAATACAAAAATTATCACTTGCGCCGTTGTCTACGCTGACCCTGTGGAGCCCGGAAACTTACCCACCGACAGAAACACAACACCACCAAAAGCTAGTGTTATTTTACCGTGGCTTTCTGTAAGGTGTTTTTACATCCGCCTGGGGAAGTAACCTTAGTTCCCCAGACGGGTGCTCCGATTCGAGCGGGAAGTCCACGGTGCCCTACCTCGCTTTATAGTGTTTGCCCACTTTGAGAAAGACTGAACTAACCTGGAAATTACCACGTGGTCTAAATACCTTTGACCTTTAGCAGTAGCGAACGAGTAAATCACATTAGTAAAATGCTTTGCATATGTAGCGAATGACGCACACAATGGTTTATAATTAGGATATTATAATGTAGGCCGGATGTAAGCCTACGTGATGTCAAATTAATGCTTACTTACACCCCTTTTGTTCTGTCGATGTTATAAACAACGTAACAGGCGTTTATTAGATAAATATTAGGAAACGGTATATTTTCAATAGGATTTGTTAAAAGGTTATATTTCAATATAAAGAATATAAAAAACTGTGTTTCTCTTTCGATATTTACTTTTGAATTTCAAATATTTATGATGTCGTGTTACTAATTAAATCATTTTGCATAATATAAATCAGACCCAAAAAAATAGTACATGTCAAGAGGAATCATACGAGCTTTTTAGGGTTCCATATTCCTGACAAGGAATCCGATAAAGGAAAAGGAGATATGTATATCGACCACGCCGACAAAATGGTAGAATAAAATTATGAAAAATATTGTTTTAGGGTATTTCCCCTACATGTAACCTGGGGATGTTTTTTTCATCATCTACCCTGTCGTGTGGAATATCGTTAAATAAGTCCTTTAAAATTACTTAGGGGTTCATAAGACTATTTGTTGTTCAAGTAATGCGTCCTCCCCCTAAAAGCTAAACTATTGACTTATAAAACCTGCAAAATATCATGCTAATAGTGCTTTTCATTAAATTTTAATGGTTAAGATAGATTTGTTAGTTTAAGAGTAATAGTCGTTCAACTTCGGTTAACACAGCTTAATCTTTCCTTCTAAGGTATTTTTAATAGGTAGGAATTTTTCTTATTTTATATTATATATATTTTATTTCACATTAATAGTGACATAGATGAATTTTTGTAGCGTAAAAGCTTGCATTGCAACAGGATCTAAAAAAAGCTTTTTAAAAACTACAATAAAATAGTTCCACAACGCTACCGCGAGTATCAACGGCAACGGCTTCTGAGTCGCGCTAACGTTACGTTTTTATAAAAAGTATATAAACACTTCTATCATCCCCTGAGAAGGGGATGATAGCTTCAGATGAAGCTATTAGTCAGTAAGAGTCTGACATAACCTCGCAGCTGGCTGTAGGGTATCCATGAGGATTTCATAAGCGCTCCCCCACCTGGGAGGAAACATAAAAGAAATCGGCGGCGATTATGCGTATTTAAAATAATAATAATATCGAATTGATTTTGAATTTGCGTCACAGTTTGACTTTGATTTAGAAATTTTAGTCGAGATACATATATTAGTATTCATTGTTTTTTCTTATTTCCATTATAGAAAATAAAGACTCCTGCTCAAATATATTGTGGTAACTTCAGGCAACTACGGAACCCTACACTGCGCGTGGCACGACACGCACTTAGCCAGTTTTTTATTACAATGTTTCTATGGCCACCTCCCGGCTCCATCATTAGATTAGCTCCATATTGCAATAATATTGTATTGTCATCTGATTTATTTCAATTGGGCTTAAATTTTCCATTCAAATGCAAAATTTAAGCCCAATTGAATCTCGGCAAGTGGGTCAAATTGAATTAATAAAATTTAAATAGATTGCAAGTCTATCAAGAAAAGCTAGTAAAATTAAGGACCGTATGGATTTGCTTATATTTTAATGTCATCTTTTAGAATAGATTTACAACACAGAGGTTAGCTCCTGAGTAACAGTATGGAAAACATTTCCGACTTATACAAAAACAAACTAGAAAATATTTTCAGATGCATAACCAACCGAAGATTTCAATAACAAAAACAATTGAAATCCGCTGTCGCGTCGTACAAATCGAGAAAGCGTAACGATACCCGTAAAATTGAAATATCCAAGATAGTATCGGGTTTAAGTATCGAAGCTTAGGTTGGTGTAAGAGAGCCGGACAAACCTGCCCCGATGACCTATGATATAGTTAACGCGTCGGGGGCAGGGCGTGGCGCGACGCGTGCGCAACTAGGCTCGGACGCGCGGGAGGGGGTACCGAAGGGACAGTGCGCCGAGGCCTAGCCTGCCTCTCAAGTTATAAGTGGTTCATTTTATCAATAAATATATTTTTTAAGGGAGGTAGGGATTTTCTGCTTGAATTGGAGCGCACGTCAGCGAAAGTAACCTCCACCGTAATTATTGTGTTTCTGTCGGTGAGTAAGGTTCCACGGTTCAAGGCTTCACGGGGCAAGGGATTGGGTCAGGGTAGACAACGGAGCGAGTGATATTTTTGGTATCGCAAACGTCTATAGGCTATGGTGGCCATTTACCATCAGGCGGGCCATACGCTTGTTTGCCATCCTTTACGAAGTTTTTGTACGAACGGATCTCTAGTCCCTTGATCTCAAACTGTATTAGTACCCGGAAAAGTTGTTATTTGGCATTCTTCTACTACCACGCACAATCTCAAGGATCTCAAGATATAAGCAGTTTAAGTTCTGCGTATATGTATAGAAATACATACTGCCTCTTCAAGCCGATGCCATCTTACCGCTTCTACGACCGGAACTGTAGGCGTCTAGGTCTCTTTAAGGACAAAGAGGAAGAGATACATACCTATCTGTACTGACTACGAGAAAGGTATGTATTTAGCTTTGTTCCACTATCACTGGAGAAATTTTCAAATGGAGTGTCCTTACAGAAGATTGCAAACACGCAAAACTAATTTAGAATTGCGTTCTTGTAGTAAGATTGCTAAAAATTCAGGGAGTTAGTAGAGTAATAAGCTTCACACTGACTAGGTGACGATGGTTGCTGGGGCGAGTAGCTATATATTCACCAGCTAACATCATTCTTGGACCCTACTTTCACTTAGTTACTCTGGATCTGGATACAAGGTCCCATGAGATCATCAGATAATCTTTATGCCTCTTGACTTTGTAACATTTTTAGTTACCACCGACTATTTCAGGGCTTACATGAGACTCGAAACTTATTTAATTTAAAATCAGGGCGCCGTGATACTGTGATTTGAGGGAGATAAATGAAAATGTCTAAAACCGCAGTGAACAAGATATTATATTGTCATAAATGATTCAGATCTTATTTCATCATGGTTAAAACTTAATACTAGTCACATTCAAGTTAAAAATACATAGTTATATTTCTTCAAAGATTTTTCTTTTGATTTAAAGCTATTCAAACATTCAAGATCATGTGCTAATACAGTAATACTCAATTTAAGTTTCTTATATAAACAAATTATTAAACAAGTTATAAAATATTAAGTTTTAAAAATTTAACAATAAAAATTTGTTATGTACTTATAATGGCTTTACAGTTTACCAATAGAAATCCTTTATCACGTTAAACAGAAATTGTTATCCGGAGTATGCACTGGTTAAATATCAAGAAGTTATAAGTTTTACTTAGCTTGGCAAGATCATGGGAGCATCAGGATGACTCAAATATCCTCAGGGATGAAGCAGGACTTGCTGTCATCACGTGAACCCGTCACTTTTTGCTCAAGAAAGCTTCACAGGCTCATATATATATATATTTCCAAGGAGATTCCAATCCGGATCAAGTAAATGTGACTATTACTGTTATTTATTAGCCAAATTAATGGACCTAGAACCAATTACATATTTTTCTATAATTCAATAAAAAAACTAACTGGACCTACAGCCTAACGAATCAAATGTATTGAACTTACCCGTTAATCCGGGGAGAAATATTAAGTATATAATGCACTGACTACCACTGCTAGTCTTAATGCTATTTTCTAAGTATGGTCTTCAAGGTTCTATCAGCCAAAAGAGAGCGAATCTGTTTGTGCACTGCTATTTATAGGCTACTACAACACGTGACAGCGTCATTGCAAATTTCTCTCATATCACCATATTTGGTATGAGGAAGCACACGGACCGGTTTTGCTGACTCCGCCTTTCAATGTTTCCAGAACATTAATGTGACGTCACATCCATTTCCGCATCTCATTCAAAAGAAATTGCACACTAGCTCCCTCTAACTTACATTCCAAATGCAACTACTAGGTTCACACATATATTGTACTTGTCCATTGCTTTTCAAAGTGGATTTCGATATTGAATAATTTATATGCATGATGATAGATGGCGCTGAATAAATAATAATATTTCTACGACTTAATATTTAAGAATTATATTGCTAATTTTTTAACGTTATTAAATTTAATTGCTACACAACATCCCCCTTATCTCAAAAAAATTTTTCCCAAAAAATTTTTTTTTTAATTAATTAACCTGCAACTGACTTACAGACAAATCAACAATACTAAGTATTAGCCAAGATAAAAAAATTTAAACTTATATACGTGAGTCTCCATTTATTTACTCCACGTAATGTTCTACACTCTAAGTCAATAGCAACAATTAAATATTTGCTGTTTAATGATTTTTCTTTTAGTTTCATGTAAATACCTTTCTTGGATCTAATATCCAGTGGTATAACATGGCTTTTTTTTTTATCTTAAGAACTTAAGGTAGTTAAGAAAACAACTCAAGATTAAAGAAGTTTGTATGTTTTCTAACTCAAAAGATTAAGATTATTTTCCAACAATCTTCCTATCTTTAATTATCAAGTCTAAAGTATATGTACACTTCGTTATGCTTATGCCTTTCATACATCTTTACCTAATTTTCTATTCAGTTTTTAAAATAAATTGCACGCGTTAACTTTGGAAAATGCTTTTCATACTTCTCGCATCACATACTACTTTCATACCCATATGCATATCAGTGAACACAACTTGACTAAAATATTTTATTGTTAAAAATATTTCTTTTTGTGTTAAAATATTAAAATTCCACTAAATATATTTAAGTGTTCTTTTAAAAGTGAGAATTTAAGTTAAAAAGGGTTGTCAATAAATATTTATTTAATTAAAAGGAAAAAATAATTTAATTTTCTGGCAGGTTTCGAACCGTAGCCCACAGATTTCCATATACACTTTTCCTATACTTCAACTCTTCTTAGCCAACCGATTAATACTGAAAGTGACCAAAATAAGCATCAAAAGGGATTCAAAGGTTTATTAATTTTTAAGTTTATTAAAAAATTTAAGCTATCTTTACTAAGTTAACATTACATTAAAGCAAAAACATCTACGATCAAGATTGGACAAAGTATCAACTGGTGGTGACAATTAAGTGGTTACCACACATTTAATAAATATTTATTCCTTTAGTGGGAAACAATTAAATATTTTCTCATCTTTTGGAACTAAATATTATTAAGTTAAATAATTTTCATTCCTCTGGTGAGCAGCAATCAAGTATCCGCTTACCTTTTGGAAGAAAGTATTATTAAGTGTAAACTTTTGTTCCTTGGGTGTGAAACGATTAAATATTTCCACACCTTTTGGAAAAATTGTCAAGTTTAAATTATTTAGCATTCCCTGGGTGAGTAGCAATTAAGAGTCCACTCCCCTTTTGGAAAATGCTATCAAGTTTAAATTTATTTTTATTACTTGGGTGGGCAGCAATTAAGTGTCTGCTTACCTTGTAAAAAAAATTATTATTAAGTTTTTACTAACTACAGCTATGCCTGTTGCTGACCGTATAGGGTGCAACATAACATATTTCTGAACTTATATGTTATTACAATTAAATACGTCTTCTAATTTCAAGTGTGTGGAAAAGGTTCAAATAAATCTCAACTACTAGTAAAAAAAATTTTAGATATGGGCTTGCCGTATTGACATGTTAATATTATTTCTTTTCTTAGAAATTACACATATTTATATACCAACCATCCCTCATTCCTTTGGTGAGAAACAATTAAATATTTCCTCACCTGGTGGAAAATACTAATAAGCTCCTGTAACTTTTTGCAAGTAAAAAAAGTTACAAGTACCTTACCAATATCCAGAATGCAGGTAGATAAATATATCGTAATTAGGGAAAGTAATTGGAGGTATCAAAAATGTTAAGGTTAGGTTCAATATTAAAAAGTTCCATTGGAAATTAAAGTTATGAATTAAGATTATTTTTAAGTATTTATCAAAATAATTATTAACTAACGACATTCTTAATAGTGTCTCAATATATATATTTTTAAATAAAAGTCAAGGTACTTGGTGAACACTAAACTAAACAGAGATAATTAAATAATCAATCGTAATTAATTTATGAATTGCATATATATTAAATATTTAAGATTTATTAAAAAATTTTACTTTAATAGAGAACTAATCGTCATAATTTGTTTTTTAAATCTATTTCAAAATCAGGAATATCAAAGTCTTCTCTCAAGTTAATTAATAGGTCAGAATATGAGTTAAAATTATCTTTATTACTTCTGAACCAAATCAAAGCAGAATCCTCTAAGAGGTCTGAAAATGAAGTTAGCATACGAGATTGCGGAATCTCGCGGGCGTGTCTAATTTCTTCCAATCTTTCTATAAAATTTCTAACGCAAGTAGAACCATCATATTTTAAGTTAAATGAGTTTAAATTAATGCGTCTATCTTTAATTAAGTACACCTTCCTCCTTTCGTTCATCTCGCTCGTTATCTCACACTCGGGAGTTGCCTCTTTACTACTTAATTCGTCTGAACTACTTTCATCTTCCTGTTCTACTTGAGCTAAGATACGTATGAGCCTGTGGCGCAAATCCACAAGAGAAGCTTTGTCAACCTCCAATCGAGCAAGTCTATCGATTAGATAATTAGCCCTAACTGACACACGTAAGTGAAGATTACTGTCCTTTCCGAGGTCACCTGATGACAGCAGATCCTCGAGCTCAGCAATTTTCGGCGTACATGCCTTGAGCTCGCTTGCCGGGAGTGGTGTGATCACTGGAGCACACTTGATGCTGCCACGTCTCTTCAGCTTAAAAATTTGGCGAAGCTGCTTTCTCAGTGCATCCACCGATGTGTCAGGAGCTGTGGAAATGCCAAGAATATCCAATTCATATATGATTTCATCCTTTCTTAAGTAGTTTACATATTTTTGTATAGAGAGCATTTTCTCAGATTTTTTTTTTTAAGTTAAAGTCAGTTATTTCTGTTACTAAGTTAATTATTAAGTTAATTATTAAATTACGTTTAATCAAGTTTTTAAATCAAGCTAGTTATTCAAGTTATTTAATCTAAGGAAGTTAAATACAAAGGAATTTAAAAAATTTTTTTTTTTGAAGGAGGGTACTTTTATTATTACAAGTTTCAATTCTTAAAGACTATCTTGTTCACTGTTCAAGGTCAATTTTTTACGCATCCAATCAATACGAAAGTGTTATTGTAGTATAAGTTGATTAATTCTAATGTGCTAAGTTATTTAATGCTAGTGTGTTTTTCAGACTGGTTGGGGATTTAAGCATCTATGTTTCCACCTACCTTTTTTATCATCATTTAGACACACTAGTGTTCCAAAAGTATTGTTTATTAAAGTTTTTTAAGTTATTAAGTAATTTACTTCTAATGTGCTATTCAGACTGATTGGGGATTTTAAGCATTAAATTTTTCCACCAATCTTTTTATCATCATATTAACACATTAGTACACATTCTGAATATTAAAGATTTTTAAGTTAATTTTTTTTTGATTAGATGTTAAATTCTAGTGTGCCGTTCAGACTGATTGGGGATTTAAGCATTTATTTTTCCGCCAACCTTTTTATCATCATACCAGTATTTCCCTCAAATACAGTATTTTATTGCTCGGCCCTAAAGTTGGTCGCCATTTTGTAACATTTTTAGTTACCACCGACTATTTCAGGGCTTACATGAGACTCGAAACTTATTTAATTTAAAATCAGGGCGCCGTGATACTGTGATTTGAGGGAGATAAATGAAAATGTCTAAAACCGCAGTGAACAAGATATTATATTGTCATAAATGATTCAGATCTTATTTCATCATGGTTAAAACTTAATACTAGTCACATTCAAGTTAAAAATACATAGTTATATTTCTTCAAAGATTTTTCTTTTGATTTAAAGCTATTCAAACATTCAAGATCATGTGCTAATACAGTAATACTCAATTTAAGTTTCTTATATAAACAAATTATTAAACAAGTTATAAAATATTAAGTTTTAAAAATTTAACAATAAAAATTTGTTATGTACTTATAATGGCTTTACAGTTTACCAATAGAAATCCTTTATCACGTTAAACAGAAATTGTTATCCGGAGTATGCACTGGTTAAATATCAAGAAGTTATAAGTTTTACTTAGCTTGGCAAGATCATGGGAGCATCAGGATGACTCAAATATCCTCAGGGATGAAGCAGGACTTGCTGTCATCACGTGAACCCGTCACTTTTTGCTCAAGAAAGCTTCACAGGCTCATATATATATATATTTCCAAGGAAATTCCAATCCGGATCAAGTAAATGTGACTATTACTGTTATTTATTAGCCAAATTAATGGACCTAGAACCAATTACATATTTTTCTATAATTCAATAAAAAAACTAACTGGACCTACAGCCTAACGAATCAAATGTATTGAACTTACCCGTTAATCCGGGGAGAAATATTAAGTATATAATGCACTGACTACCACTGCTAGTCTTAATGCTATTTTCTAAGTATGGTCTTCAAGGTTCTATCAGCCAAAAGAGAGCGAATCTGTTTGTGCACTGCTATTTATAGGCTACTACAACACGTGACAGCGTCATTGCAAATTTCTCTCATATCACCATATTTGGTATGAGGAAGCACACGGACCGGTTTTGCTGACTCCGCCTTTCAATGTTTCCAGAACATTAATGTGACGTCACATCCATTTCCGCATCTCATTCAAAAGAAATTGCACACTAGCTCCCTCTAACTTACATTCCAAATGCAACTACTAGGTTCACACATATATTGTACTTGTCCATTGCTTTTCAAAGTGGATTTCGATATTGAATAATTTATATGCATGATGATAGATGGCGCTGAATAAATAATAATATTTCTACGACTTAATATTTAAGAATTATATTGCTAATTTTTTAACGTTATTAAATTTAATTGCTACAACTTCTATATTCATAAGATAAAAAATGTAGGGTAGTGTATTCTTAAAAAACGCTCCAGCTTGTAATACACACATACTTTTTTACCGCTGACTCCAATCGATTATCAAATAATTGTGATGAATAATTTTACATCAAGTAAGATGGGCATTATTTACTACGCCTTTGTTAAAAAAAAAAACGCGCTCTAGATTGTGCTTATAGCTTGTCGCTCCGACAGGAAGATTGGACAGTGCGGCGTGTCGTGCAGCCATCGAGCATTTATCAATAACCATCGACGGGCCACGCGCGCCTGCGGCCACCTAGCGCAGCGCGAGCGCAGCGCAACCGCACACAACAAGCCCGCTTGTTACGCCAAATGTAAAACAGTTTGTTACATTCATAAACTCACTTTATTATGCAACCCTTGTGGAGTAATGAATTGCGATTCGGCAAGATTTATTGGAGATTCAATTAAAGATATGATGGAAATCGTGACACTGATAACGTTCACGAGAAAAGAAAAGTGATTTGAATTGCTGAAACCCTTATCAAATTGTTTAGTTTAAGTAAAGGTGTTCATTAATGTTTGTGAGTATAGCATAACTTAGATAATTGCAATTGTATTTTAATTTGTCGGGAATTGAAGAAGGAGGATGCTAGTCTTTGAAAGTTCGGGTCGTATCAACTTATTGAAACGACCTTACGCAGCTGTAGTCGCCTGCTGATCCGTCGGTGCTGCTCCGAATCGCGTGCGCCGAACACAACAACAAACGGAGAAAAGTAGCAAACTTAGCAGCCAACGTGCTACAATGGCAGCATCACAAAATCGGATTTGTGACAAAGAGAGTTTCTTGAAGAGAGAAAGAAGAGGAAGCCCGCTCGCCGTAATTTGTGCTAATCAGTCCCCAATCGGACTGAACCATCTACTTCGTGCCGCAATACCGACGACGCCGCTGTACGTGTCCCGACTGCATTGCTCTACGAAGGAAGAGGAGATCGTAGAGTACTACCGGGTTAAGACCAAATTCTCCCTAACACTAGCACGGTTTTAGTCCCGTCACAACGTGAATTATAATTATTTTGTGGTGAGGCTGCCGACCAAACACCTGGCGACTTTCATGAAGGAAGATTTTTGACCAAAAGGTGTTGTAAGTATACCGGCGGTTCTGAGGTCGGTTAACTGACACCACTCCGCGTTACACATCGCCGTCTATACTGGTGGTAATTAGGGTTTTACGAAAATAGTTATTTATGTTATTTACTAACGTTTACTGTATTACTTTTATCGGTATATATGTTAGACTTTAAGGTATTAATCTATAAATATCAAATTTTTGTTGAGTACCTACTCGAAATACTTGCATCTATATGGTGGTGGACTACGTACACATATAACGCTTATTTCACGTGAGCTGAATTAAATAGTTTTCTGTGTTAAATTTCGTACTTCTAACACAAACATCTAAGGGTATTAGAGGTTGATAACGACAGCGAGCGAGAATTCTCAGTATCCAATAGAATTATATAAAATACAAGTTAAACAGTACTAGATTACTAAACGGCTTTCTGTTTTTAGTATTGCCATAAATTGAATACAACCCGACAGATGTTTTGTTTCTGAGTCGTAAAGCTTTCTAACATCCAGGTATTGTTGGATTTGCAAACTGCTTATCTGAAGAATGGTCATAAAAACGGCGTATCGACAACCGATAGCATCGCTTAGTGAATTACCGAGGTGCCTCCATTATTTCTCGGAATCTGAACACGGAAGCTTAGACTCTGGAATAGATATAAAATTGGTTAACCAATGATGTAGCGTTGAAGGTAAACTTTTGGAAAAAAGTCGATTACTATTTATCCTCTCATAATATGTGGATTATCTATTATCATGTGTGGTAAGTTTTAGTCGATTAAATATAACACTCAATTTAGACGCTGACATTTTATCACAACTTCTTATTCTGAGTTTATAACGCTGCTTCAGCTTAGATCGTTTCAGTGATCAGCCACAAGAGCTAAAATGTTGTAATTTTTATTTATATTTTTAGCATCGAGTTAGTCCTACAGAAAGCCTTGCGACTTACGGTAAATGTCAATGTGAATCTGACGCTTGGGAACAAAAAATTTGGAATCAATAAGTCAGATATTTTACCCATTCAAATATTCTTATTTGCCTGTTTACAGACAATGTTACTCCGGAAAAGCGATGTGTCGACAACCTGTAGAAATGAAAAGAAAGCTGAAGTCAAATTTCTTACGTGTAGTTAGTACGCAATAAATTCTCGATCACTATTTCACTAGTATTCCAAAGAGATTTTATTGCGTGCATCGAGACACGACTTCTCGCATATAAAATTAATTAATTAGGCTTCATTATACCTCGTCGTATCCAGCTAATCAAGTATCGCCAACCATATAATGTAGCTTCAGAGAGACTAATGGGCTATCAGCGCAATAATTCAGAGTTCGTTCATTGTACGAGATTCGCACTCTCGTTCTATCTATAATGCGGTGACAAATTTATTTATGCCAGCCCCCTTGGCCTGCAGCATTAGTCTTCGGGCTGTAGCCAATTTGATGCAGTCTCTCAAACTCATCGTATAATTTTCACATGCTCATAACTTATTGTTCGTTTGCACATAAATTATGGCCTTCCTTAGTTTATGCGAGGCTTAGGAATTTACTTAACTATAAGTATTAACATATACAGTTTGATTTCACGGATGAACTTTTTTTTCGGGACAAAAAGGTCAATCCTTTGTCCTTCTTCAAGATCTCAAAATTTTTATGTGAAATTTGATGAGATTTTATGATGTAAAAAATAACACAGTTATGAGTATAGAGAAGTAAGAACGTTTGACTGAGTTATTTTTCGTGTTTATCATAATATTAAGGATCATGTTCTTATAAAGTTAGAGAGGTCAAGAATCTTCCTATATATTTTAATCGTGTTTGCTGTTTTAAATCAACTATTGGTTAATTAGCATATCGTCGTTGTCAAACCAATATCTCCTTGTGAATTTTTTGGAGATTATGACTTTTTAACCCGAATTACTTACATTTTCATCATTATATTAACCGATTTTTTTAATAGAATAACTGCGTAGAGAATCTCAACATTGTAACGGTGAACAGAGGGTATTAAAAATAAGCTATGTGCTTGAGCCAGAATATTGTCAAATATTAATTAGTTCAAAAGTTATATTTTTGCACATTAAGGGAGGCGATGGTGGAGGGAGTGAATGCAACCCTGGAAGCTGTTTCCCTCTGGGGTGAAGCCAACTTGGTTGGATTCAATCCCTCTAAAACACAGGCCTGTCTCTTCTCGACGAAACGGAGTCCATTCCATCTAACTCCGACTTTCCGAAATGTCTCCGTGCCGGTTAAAGACCATCTCGAGCTCTTGGGTATGGACATCTCATCCAGCCTCAATTTCGGTCCCTACATCGAGTCCATTGCTAAAACCGCTGCCAGAAAACTTGGAATACTTTCTAAGGTCAGGCGATATTTTACATCTGAGCAGCTCCTTAACCTTTACCGAGCCCAAGTTCGCTCCTGCTTGGAGTACTGTTGTCACCTTTGGGACGGATCTGCTCGGTATCAGCTGGATGCACTGGACTCGGTGGAACACCGTGCGAAGAGACTCATAGGCAATGACGCTCTCGTTGAGGCTAATCTTAGAGCCTCCACCACCGAAGACGTGTAGCTTGCCTTTCGGTGTTTTATCGGTTACATTTCGGAGAGTGTGCGGAGGTATTACATAATTTGATCCCCCCTTCCCCTTTCCACCACCGGACGACCAGGCGCGGCGAGGGCTTCCACCCTTATGTTGTCGAAGTTCCTCCTATTCGCACGAAGCGATTTGCTTCGGCCTTCATTATACGAACGGCTAGGGAGTGGAACTCCTTGCCGAGGTCTGTTTTCCCGGACCAATATAACCTGGACATCTTCAAGGCCAGAGTGAACAGGCATCTTCTAGGCAGGCGTGTACCAACCTAGGCCTCATCATCGCTTTACATCAGGTGAGATTGTGGTCAAACGCATTGCCTATTTAGCATAAAAAAAAAAAAAAAAAACATAGTAGATATTGGTTTGTAAACGACTGTATTAAAAAATGTGTTTTTACTTTTTTAATATCATAAGTGATTTTCATCATCGCACTTTCTAGTGTAGAATGCGAAACAACGAGTACCTCTGGTAGCACGAGTAAATAAACATCGAGACCAATAAAGCTCCAGCGCTGAACAGAATTCGTTTATAGTCCAGCAGTTCTTTTTTCACTTGATTTAATGCAACGGAATAACAACACGAACATCCGCTAAAAGCAATCACACCACAATGTCATCAGACTTTCTACGACACGTCAGTTACGAAATCACAATGGAACCTCATTATATATTCTCCAATTTAATTCATGTAACGTTGATATTAGATAACTGGCGCACCAAGGCCAATGAAAGTAAATTAAAGGAACGGACCACCTTGGCGTCACTTTTGAGGCTTCGTCTTCAACGCAACGTTGCGGTTTGTAAAATAAAGTGTATCGGGTTACACGAGACCTTGCATAGCACATGCGTCAACGAAATTTACTCCTCAATTAGTGGATACGGCCAACTACTATAGTGACCTTATCTGCTCATCATATGTATAAAACATACAAATTATTTTTTGGTACTACGTTGTTAGAATGACCTTTCGTTTACTGAAAGTGTGAAGTTTACTTATTTGTTTCAACATATTTGGGGATTAAACTTCCATAGATGAATTTACTGTGAAATAATGTAAATCAATCCATTGAGTTTGTCAGTGAATTTTGACTTAATTTCTTATTCTTTTGCTCTTAGTGTGGCATAAAAGAATAATTTTATTGAATTATTGTTTTAATTTAGGTAAGTTCTATCTTATGGTAGTACTTTGGAATGTATTAAAATTATTCAAGAGATTTATTTTATCGAAAAGATCTGTAGTGCTATTCTTTAAGAACAAACTAACCTTTCACCTCGGAATCCGTGGTATGATTTGAAATCGGAATACTACGCGGAATTCCGAAGAATTCCGCGGTGAAAAGTGAGTTTGTTATAACAGAATGATAGCACTGCTGCAAGCTGTGAGATTTCAATGTTATCTGTACACCGAAACAGTTGACAGTAATATAATTATGTATTTATAAACCGTTTAGCATATTATTAATTATGTTTTGTATTATGCAAATCATTTTTGCATCGACAGTATTTACCGACTTAATTATATTGATTACATTAGTAAGGAAAAAAGAAGTTCAAAAACTTTCTGTTATTAGAATTGCATCCGGATACTGCTTATTCTGTCATGTGCGAAAGCACACAGTATTCTTATCACTTTTGCGAACACATACCGTAGGAATTCCTACGCAAGCAATTTTCATTGCGAAATAAATTCAGTTATTTTTTTCTAAAAATACTTCTAATTTCGTCTTAAAAGGCATCATTTGCAATGCGCGATACGCTATCTAAACAAAACCAATATCATATCAGAAAAAGTTAAAAGTGTCGATTAAGAGTTAGATAAGTGGACGCCATTATGACATTACAACACGTAAGTATCGGAATGAAAACAAAAAAGAAACGCCTAGCGGCAATATAATTCGGCTGCCTACTATTAGTTACGTGATCGATTATAATTATTATTGTACGGCGATATATCAGTGACATCTGTAAAAATGGTTAATGGCTCGTTCACGTGTCAACCGCGAGGCGCGGGCAAATTCGAAAGTGCAAGGTGACCATGCCGCAGCCGATGTGCAAAACGCAAAAAAAGTATTAGATAAAGCTACGGTTGTTGAGGAAGCGGAGGAGTGTCAGACGAGAGTCAACATTGCATATAACTTGGAGCTACCTGTTAAGACCGGGCCCACGATGCAGTGAAAAAGAGGCATACTAAAAAAGAAAATAGGTTACAGTGATTTTTTTTCTGAAGTTGGAATACCATTTATGAATGTGATCTCTACTGTACCTACAGAAGTCCGAAGTCTGCGTTGGTTTCAGAGGTTCACAGGAAAACATTTTCCACAGCCATTGCATTTGCACTGCACAAAAGAATAAAACCGTGATTGTTTCTAATCCCCATTGTTTTCTACCAGACCCCTAACACGACCAAAAATAGATATGATAAAGCGATTTATCGACATTGTCTGTCAAACTACAATGGAGTTTGACAGTTGATTGTCGATAAAAAGTTTAATCATATCGCGTTTTGGTGGTCATACTATGGGGCAGCATCATTTGTTGATAGTTTTTGTTTACTAAGGGTAGTAAATTCGCACCCCTTGAAGGAATTACTCCTTCAAGGGATAAATGACATAATACGTGTGATAAAGATTTAATCAGAAAAATTAAAACATCATTTGCTGAAATCGAAAGCTCGTTATGCAGACCGCGGCCTTACCGCACTCCAATGGGTCGATACAATTAGATCAAACTAGGAAATGATTTGTCATCATAACAAGCAAAAAGCGATCACGAAGTTTATGTTGCGTGAAATTGGAGTAGGCTTTTTTCGCGACGAATATATTGTTCGAGTACCTATGGTGACTGGTACGAGTAGTGTCATTCACTAGAAGGAATTGTAGATTCTAGAAATAATGGTTAGAAAAAAAACAGCGTCTGTGATGAGATGATCAGCTAACTGTGAAATGACGTTCCTATACCACCACATCGCGTCAAATAAGTCCAATTTTGGAGAGTCGCTAAAAGCCAATTTCGGTAATTTATTTAAGACTTCGATAATGGTTTTTGTATTTTTTTCTTCTATTCCACTTACGCTCGTAAACGGCAAATTAGGGTTTGTGAGTTTCATTCAAGCTTGTATTATGCACTTTATAGCTTTAATGGTTCCATCACGATCGTCGAACAAAATTGTAAGTGAAAGTAAAAAGTAAATCTTATTTGAAAGTCCTTTTCAGCATCATTCACATGTTTGAAATAACTATCGGTTTAAAAAACTGAAAACACTCAAGTTACATTCATATTTAATGCATGTATACGTTACCCTTTAGGAATTTATTTCGCTTTAAAAAAATACATTTAAGCAAAAAAATCAAGGCCGCGATAAAACTGAAAATCATAAGTTCACCTTTTTTATATTTAGCCAAATTAATATTAGGAGTCGGTGCCATTCCAACTCAAAGTAAACGGAAACTCAGATCTATCAGACATGCATCATCATCATCGGCCTATTAATGTCCCCACTGCTGGGGCACAGGCTTTCCCTATGGATGAAATAGGGCGATTAGGTCATGACCCACCACGCGGGCCCAGTGCGGATTTGCGGGTACTAACGACTGCAGATGGACCAACAGCTTAATGCGCCTTCCGAAGCAAGGAGGAACTCGAGATAGAAGATTTTTGGTCACCCATCCAGGACCGACTACTGTGATCGCAGCCGAACGCACTAACCACCCGTGCCATCGAATTCCTCAAGCAACCCCTAAATCTTTTAATGGACCTATTCAACATTACCCCACACGATAGGTTAGAGTGAGATGATAAAAAAAGTCACCCCCACTTCATGTAGGGGAGCTACCCTAATAAAGGTTTTTTTTCCAAATTTATATAGGACCTACTTCGAAGTATACTCTTTTCAATAAAAAAAAGGATTTTCAAAATCAGACTACTGTGGAAAAAGTTTTGCGTGATCATGAATAAAAAAAAAATATACGCGTCGACTTGATAACCACTTCCTTTTTTTTTCCTCGTTTGAAAAGGCGCGAAAATATGTCTATATCTAGGTATAAACTCCTTTCTACTAATGTGCAGAAAACATATTTTGTCATTCCCATTATATTGGTAAATCTGTAATTAAATAAACAAATATAAAGTTGTTGAGAGCGTCGGTTTGTAATAACCTTAGATCCTAATATCTTCACTAGTAGTAATGGCTTCATGAATCAATTCAAAGAAATTACTCACATAATTTCAATACAAAACGTTACAGCCATTTCCAGAAAATCATTATAGTCCAATGACCAAAATCAGGTTTCGTGAGTTTTTCGTTTTTTTCAGCACAAAATTGTACTGAAATCTCAACTCTTCCAATTTCTTGTTAAACACTAGCCATGGTTCTCGTAATAGGTACACTAGCTAGCTAATCCGGGTAGGTGGTTAGTATATCCATATCCAAGTAAATCCATGATATTTAGCTAGTGTCAACCGATCCACATAAATATAGCAAAAGTCTATCCGAGTGTTTTTTAGTTTTTCATGCCTATGTGGTTTTCATTAATTTTCGTTGCATAATATGCTCAATGCTCATGTTACAGTTATAACCAGTTTTCATATAAGTACAACGCATTTTCCCCTAGTTAGAACTAGGTTTCACTAAATGCCTTTGTTAAAACTACAATTGACTTTTGCTCAAAATGGAATATCAGTTAAAACTAGTTCTTACTAGACAACACGCGTTTTTCCGAAGCGAGTCAGTTAAAACAGTTCTCAATAGCCACACCCCCTGAATAACCTATGGCATAATAATGCCAATTTCTAACAAAATCAATATGAAACTTTAATAAAAAAAGGAAACAATTTCGGATCAGGCTTTGATTTTATACAATAAGTTCAGAATTAGATGTATTCTTTTTTTTACAATTACATAATTAATTTAATCATTTAACGTATTAATAAGAATTTTATAAATTTCAAAAATTAAGTACATTATGTCATTGTAATATTACATATTTTTCAAATGACTTTTTTGCCTCTCCTGAAAAATTGGCTTGTGGCGGTTACAATAAGATAATTTATATTACAAGTGACGATGTGACTATTATATATGATATTTTTAATAAATATTTAAAAAATAAATCTTGTTTTCAATCCCAAATTAGTTTCTCTAATGCTAGTTCTAACTAAAGTTCGGAGTGACAACTATGTAGTTTAATCTGAAAATCAAATATATCAGTGGTAAATTCTAGTTTTGACTTGTTATTTCTAGTTTTAACAAAGGCATTTAGTAAAAACTAATTTAAACTAGGGAAAACGCGTTCTATCTAAATTTGTAACACTCATACATGTGCATACCACTAAAATTAAAAGTAAAATTGTCATTTCTAAAATAGTTTAATTTACCTTTATTACCAAAATAAAAGACAAAGAATGTTAAACGGAGGGTGAGAAAATTTAATATGGAGAACAAATTATTGTAATCAGACGTAGTCTGGGGCACCAACTAATGGCATAATTCGCCTTTTATCACCTAAATAAAAGACAAAGAGGGTCAACCGGCGGTTGAGAAATTCTTGTATGGAGAACAAATAATTGTAATCAGTATAGTCGCGGGCACCAACGAATGGTTTCATAAAAGTATTCTTCAGTTTTGCCTTCCGCGTGCCCAAGGTCAGTGCGCCACAGTGGAATCTCATTTGATCGGTAAAAACTGGATCTAAAAAATGTAGAGCGTACTTAATCGGGTTCGTAGTCATCGATGTTCGTCACTGTGCCAAATCTCTGAGTTCATATTATTATTACAAATATTGCCTGCCTTTCAGCCGCATTCATTTGAGAAAAATAGTTATAGTAGGTTATCCCTAAAAGATTATCGACGTTCATCCAAACAAACAAACTTCAGCTTTCTAAATTAATAAATAAGATGTGTAGATACGTAACATTATAGGAAGGAAGCACAAGCGGGGATATTTGGATTTACTCTAGCGCGGCAGAATAATGGAAGGGCACCCTTGCACCTTGTGAAGTACTTCCACCATACTAGAACCCTTTTTGTAGGGCCGATTGTCAGGGGATAAAAATATTTTTAACAAACGACCATGGCTTTGGTCGTGTCCAAATCGTCAGTCTTTTGAATATGCGTCAAGGCAGTAGTTAAATACATAAATAAATATGAAATACTAAAAAAATACTTACTGAAAATGAGATTGCTGAAAAGAAATATTATTTATCATTTAGGTTAAATCTAGCTTAAGAAAACAAAAAAAAAAAAAAAAAAAACTTCCTTGTTTAGTTGTAGCTACAGTTGATTTCCATCTCCAGTGTAGTTTCAGTGTTCTGGTCGTAAGACGCAAAAAACAACTCGTTCTTTTATATTTTTTTTTATTGTGTTTAAGTTTACTATTATGTTTTGATTGGATCACTACTATATTATGAATGGAAAGGTTCTACGTTAATGTTAAGAGCAGTTTATTTTTAAAACTAACGCTTTTCGTAACAAAACACAAAAATTGAATAATTGAAACATATTTTTTTACTACTGAAATCCATTTCTTTTTCTGATAAATATTTTGCCATCAGAAGAATACAATCATCATCATCATCATCAACAGCCTATCCTAGTCCACTGCTGGATATAGGCCTCTCCAATTGCACGCCACTCAGATCAATCTTGGGCTACTCGCATCCAGCTCCTGCCAGCCACCTTGTGCAAATCGTCACTCCATCGTGCCTGAGGACGTCCTACACTACAATACAATACACAAAGAATACAATACCATGCCTGAATTACTTCATAGTGATTGACGAAATTATTTAATTATTATTAGTATCGAACGTGATTCGTGTTTAGTGTCTGAAAGTGTAGGTGTTGGCCGGTTAGTGACGTAAGTGACGGGATACTAAATCGAAGACTAACGCAAGGTCACCCTGCCGTCCGAAAATATTCAGTAATGACACTTTTTTCCAAATCAATTACACACAAAATGTTTTTGCCTCGTAAATAATAGTTTCGTTTCAAGACAAAAAAACTTAAAAAGAGAAATACTTAGTCTTCGATTGGCGTGGTCGTTTTACTTTGAGCTTACTAGGATTTAATCAGTTTCATAGATTTTTAATGGACAAAGAAGAAGAAGGTTTTGGTTTTGTTTTCACCTGACAGGATGTTAAATAAATGTGAATACTTATAACTCCATAAATTTTAATAAGATTTTTAGAATCAAATTACTTACAAAGTTTCAGATATCCTCTTCAGAAGATACTTATTGGGTACGTACAGTTAAACTACTTAACGAACCTTAAAACAAAGAATATTTCCATAAATTATGAACTATATATCTTATATAACATATTTAGGCCACAGGCTTTCTTTGACCCAATAATCTGTTGATTGGGCGCTGGTATTAAGGTAACTAAGTAGCGGGCTAATTGTCAAACTTTAACATTTTACTTTCTCCTTCAAACACCTAATTGAAGCCCTGAAACCTTACACACCAACAGGAAAACAAGAACACTAAAGGCTAGTGTTATGTCACTGTGTTCTTCTGTAATAAACCACATGATTCTTGCGATTACAAACTTTTATTTTATTTAAAAAGGTTGAAGCGTATGGCCCGCCTGATAGTAAGCTGCCACAATAGCCTACAGACGCTTGCGATACCAAAGCTATCACTAGCGCCGTTGCCTATTTTGAATTGAAACGACCGGGTTGTCATCTATTTATCTTCGCAGTGACATCAGCTATAAAGTTCTAGCTTCTTTAACTTCGGCTTACTCTGGTTCTGCAGAGTTATTTTACCTGAAGTTATGGATCTGAGATTGTTTGGGGTGCTAAAGCTATTCTTGCAGTCGTGTATTGGCCGCCCACTATTGACTACTTCAATTCAATTTTACTTTTCCAACGAAATTAGGAAAATTATACTGTCAATTGAGTCGAAAGCTGTAGGATATGATGATGAAAGTAGATACATGAAACAATCACTCTTTTCTTGTTGGTTCCTTTCCTTTTACTTGGCGTAAAGCTTATGTGATTCCTCTTACTAAGAACTCCTCTCCTAAAAATGACCATGTTTCTTCGTATAGGAACCAATTAAAATGGCTTCCTTTTCAGGCAGCTAAGGTTACTTAGCACTCTTTTTTCTATTCTCTCCAATCCCCATTCTTCAGATTATTTAGTGCAAGTTTGAATCTCTCTGTAATTCCAATGATCGTCAACTCCGCTCTAGTGATTTTTAAACTCTATACACTCCCCTTTCTCTCTCTGGCTATATGCCAATATGTCTAACTCATTCAATCTTCATGCTATACGACTGTGGAGTGGTGTCCCCGATTCGATCAGAAGATCTCCCAATAAACTCATTTTTAAGCGGAAGGTTCACGCCAATTTGTTGCAAAATTTATAAGTAATTCTATTAATAAATATCTTTCATCGTCATCATATTGCTATGGATATACGTGTATGTTTGTATATCGTCTTCTTGATTAGGTATGTATATATTGTATCTATAAATGATTGTACAATTTGTTGTATAGTATGTATTGTAGTAAATTATGTATTTTATTATACATGAGCTTTTGCCACCTACGCGACTATATTTTTTCCCAAAGGTTGACTCGCAGAGAATGCTTTAGCATTAAAGACGCCTTTTGTACCAATTTTTGTGGTCAATAAGGTTTTATTGATAAAGAAAAATGCAAAATAGTTATTTATTATACAAGAGTGGAAAGTTCCTTTTTAACCGCGTGCTCGATTTGGATGACCGAGCAAGCGAAGGATTCTAAAGTTGAATCACGAGCGCAGCGAGTGATTCTAAATTAGAATCCTGAGCGTCAGCGAGGGAAACAAACGAGCACAAGGTGAAAAATCTTTCCACTCGAGTGCAATACGTAACTTTTCATCCCACCTCAGCGAGGAAATGACAAAATGAAAAAGAAAACAATTTATAATGACAAAATATTTAAGCAATAAAACGTGAAAAACTAGAATGGCGCGAAGCACGCAAATAAAACAAAGAAACCAAGAAGGTTCCAAATTTAAATTTTTTCACAATTTAAAAAGTTCTAATCATAAATTTGGCACCATAGAGGTTACATTAAATAGGTTTAATGACGTTTTGAATTTACAATTATATTGAGTACTCATTATATGTGATGTTCTAAATTCAAATCTACTTTGCCGCTCAAGCGAATAAAATAGAATTTTCCAGCCAGATTTCGAAGCGCAAAATTACACTTTCCGAGGTGGTGGGATGTAAAATACATTAATGAATAAAGTTATTACAACTATGCAGAAAAGGGTACTTTTCTTACTTTGTGTTCAGTACAAAGCTTTAACAAAGATTTCTTAAAAGAAAATATACTACAGTTAAATTGTATCATATATCATGATCAAAGCTAATATTATTAGAATATGAACACATCCTGTTCAATGGGCTGCTTAGTGACCCGTTATACTTTAGGCACCTTAAACTTTAGAGCTGCAATCAGACAAATGGATGGTTCCATTGGCAATATGATGAAGAGCAGATAGATCTCTAATACGCCTACGTCTATCCAAGGTGATCATATTAAAATAGTGAAGAAGATTAAATCATGGGTAGTATATTTTAATTCGTCGGTCCGTTACATTTGAACAAAACCAATCATAATAATCAATTAGTCTGTCGATATTAATTACTACTTCTATGTAAGAACCTATTACACACACTATAAATTATAGTGTGTGTAATAGGGATATTGACTGTACACTTCTTGATTTAGTAGATAATTTAGATTATTGAATAATTATGTACCTACATAGTTTTTTTTTTATAAATTAGTCCTACATGCGCTTTTAAGTTTTATATTAATGTGGTCGATGTTATCAAACGCGTTAAAGTTACCTTGTTACCTTCACATTAACAGCAATTTAAATTAATATGAACGTCACTCAATATATTATACCATGCTAATAAAAAATAACTTAATCATTTATTTTTAGGAAATTGACGTCGATACTTAAAACTTAACAACTTCTAGTAGGTAATTTGTTTGTCAATATTTATTGATTTATGTTATTTTAACAAAAGCAATCATGTTTAAATGCCCCAGTTAAGTACTTATTCAGGGAATGGAGTACCAATATAATGTAATGGAATAGAAATACCTAAATAATGCAATAGTTTTTATCTTTTCTACAGGAATATAATCCACAACAAAGGCTCAGTGTGGATATGTAGGTGCTAATGTCAGCTTATGCAACCGGGACTAAAGCCGCCTATGAATGTTGGGCAAGCTAAGGCCAATACCAACGTATAGACAACATATGAAGCAACGTGCAGGCCGGCAGGGTGAAGATGGCTGGTGTGGCAGGTAGAACTGCTGTATCAGTTATCTTCGCGTCTGGACTTCACCGTCACTTAACATCAGGTGGGGTGGAGTCATTTGTCAGACCTAACTATAAAAAAAATTTGGTCTTACCTTGTCATCGCTCAGTGTTGCTTGCCTAATTTGCGGAATAAAGGGAAGCGCCAACGTCTATTGACCTCATTTGCGTCGCTTGTCGGCACTCGCTGTCGCTCGCCAACATTTGTCTTACGTCGTCCATAATAACTGATAGTGCACCACGGGCAGCACTACAAAGCTAGTCTATATTGGCCACTTGCATTGGTCTTCTTCAAACTTGCCCAACGTTTAGACGGTAGCACTTTCTTGTACCGTTTGCCTACGCTCGCATTGGCTTAAGCTCGGCCAACATGTATTGGCGGTTCAACTATATAACGTGCCTTGCGAAAGAAAGCTCGAGGAATTACTATTTTTGGCATACATAAGCCAGATTACTGGCCAATGCAAAAAATCTTACGGGTCTAGTCTTCCAATAGTAATAGTTGCCATATTGACTTCAAGTAGTAGTCGTACGGAACACTAGTGTTTGTGTACAATGCCTATGTAGGTAGAATCTAGGTCTGCAGTTGTGCACGCTCCGTCAGGCACGAGTGGCCAGGCCTTGGCAGTCCTGCGCCAAGATGTGACTTGCACAAGTCCAGACCGCTATTTTTGTAACCGGCCTCTACATTATTAACGTTTCAGTTTGAATTCGTGTCGATCACATATTAAGTATTACTGTTTTTAATCAGCAGGTTTAGTGAAAACACCTTCCCTCTTGTTAAAAGGCGAGGAATAAGCTTAGTTAAGACTAGTTACGCCGTGTTTTGTTCATATCACTCAAATGCCACTTGTAATTTAATGAACAGAGACAAATAATAGAGTAACTAAACCAAGTTTATTCTTCGTTTATTAATAAGGGGGCTAGGTTCAATCGATGCTAGATGAGGCATCATTAATGGGAAGTAACTTTTGCTTTTGGTGAGACATTTATGTTCAATGTTCCAGTGGCTCTGTGATTTTTTGTGTCATTGATTACGCGAAAGCCTTTGACTGTATCAGCTGGAACAAAATGTTTAGCGTAATGGGCGAGAGTGCTGGAGGGGTGGGATGCTGGTATAATAATTGGCGGACACCTTATTCATAACCTACGCTTTGCAGATGATACTACCATAATTGGAGCCAACGAAAGTGAACTTGCTGAGCTTTTGCAAAGAGTAGAGACAATAAGTGCTGATTACGGTCTCAAAATAAATCGTGCCAAAACTAAGCTGATGTTTGTAGATAAAGCGGGCACACTATAAAGACCCTGGGAGCTGCAGGATCTGGAAACCGTAAAGGAATTTATTTACCTCGGTTCTATGATTACCAGTGACGCCGACTGCGAAAAGGAGGTTGTAAGGCGAGCTCAGATTGCAAAATCGGCTGTAAAGCGGTTAGAAAAGGTTTGGAGGAACGGAGGAATAAGCAAGACGACGAACGTCTAACTCATGCGGACCCTTATCTTTTCTTTATTTCTGTACGCTTCAGAGACCTGGACGCTGAAGGCACGCATTCGAACCAAGATCGACGCGTTTGAAATGTGGTGCTGGCGGAAAATGCTAGGGGTTTCTTGGACAGAGCACCGCACCAACATTTCTATTCTCTCCGAACTAGGCATAACAACCCGCCTGTCTACTATATGTATGCAGCGACTTCTTCAGTACTTCGGACACGTGGCCCGACGAGAACCAGACAATCTTGAAAAGCTCATCGTCGTAGGTCATGTGGAAGGAAAAAGGAACCGCGGAAGATCACCCGCCCGATGGACTGATGCGGTCAAGGAAGTCTGCCAAACTGACATTCAGACATCTATCCGGTTGGCCGAAAACCGCAATACGTGGAGAGAGCTGGTACACCGGGTGCCCTCATGCAGTCGCGACCCTCAGTCATGAGGTTACGAGGAAGAAGAAGCACATTTTTCATGCTGACATCACTAATGACCTGTGAAAGATTTGAGATGTAAACGTATGTAATTAAGATTCCGGTTAAACTTGCTCGATGCTTTTTGCCGGCTTCACACTTGTGCCATGAAGCTTGAAGCATTTGTTTTAGATGTATTCGTACTTTATCCATTAAACTTAAAAAAATCGGCCAAATGCGTGTCGTGCCACGCGCAGAGTAGGGTTCCGTAGTTGCCTGTCGTTACAACAATATATTTGAAGCAGAAGTCTTTACTTTCTGTGTCGGAAGTGAAAAAAATAATAATATCAAACTATGTATCTCAATTCAACTATAATACCTAAATCAAAGTCAAACTGCGTCTCAAAATCAATTCGATATTAATTTTTTTTCTAACTACCGCCAATATTTTTTGTTTCCTCCACAGCGGGGGAGCGCGTGTTAAATCCTCATAGATTACAGCCGGCTGCAAGGTTATGTCAGACTCTTACTGACTAAAACACACCCCTAGTCCATGGTTAGGGCCGGAAGGATATTACAAGCTTCATCTGCAGCGATCATCCCCTGAGAGGAGATGGGGGATGATGCAGGATAACCGAAAATCTTATCAAGTGCCTAATATTATACCTTTTCAAGGTTTTCAAGTCAGTAGTTTAGCTTTTTACAATTTGTCGGCGTGATTCATGTACATATCTCCACAAAATTACAGCTCTCTAGTGCTAAAATTCAATTATTGACAACATCAACGACGTACGGGCAAAATCCTCGAATTCCATGTTCGGTTTATGTTTGTTTTTAAGTATGAACGCAGTTATAGACCCATTTGAAGAAGGTTATTTTTTCAAAGCAATATGTGTGAAATCATAACATACCTTAATAAAACATTTACTTAACAAAGAAAAAAACAATTCTAAAAAAACTAAGTTTAGACAATGGTCTCAAGTTTTTTCATATTTTTTTTAATTTTTCGTTCAAATCTCAATAATTTACTATTCTTGTCATAATATTCACTATTTTAAAAATGAAAATTTAGATATTTCTCTGCCTTTAACAAGTAAACCGTAATGTCCCGTAGTGGAAGTCCATCGACTGATGGTTATGATGAACTAATAACTTATCGATATGCGTATTACAGAAATTTTATGACACCGTTTGCAGCGAAATTGTCATTGAACGATCTATGACATCACTTGCTCGTATATTACCTCCGACTACTGCTTCAGATAAATCATGCAGTTTTATTGCGACAGTAGTCAATAAACCTATTTGTCCTCGTTTATCCTACACATAATCGTTTGGCAATTGACAGATATGTAACCCTAAATCATTTCGATTATTTTCTTTGTGTTTGTTCTAGGCCTTTAATTCTTAAGGCAGAGAGCTCAAAATCTAACAGCACAAATGATGTGTGTTCCTAGTTGGTTTAATCATAGGAACATGCCAGCAATTTTATGAAAGGATTGCTGCGCATCTGGCAGATAGACTGTATAAAAAGAAAAGATAAATTTATGCGAGTTACTTCTATAGTGCCTTCAAGACAAGATTATTATTTTCGGCTCGTGAATAGCTGTTTCCTTTTAGATATTGTTGTCAACTAGTGATCGCAAATTACCTTTTTTATTTCTTTTGTCAATCTAGAGTTCACACTTCTACTTGTGGTAACTGTGTGTGAGATTTCAGTACGAAGGTTACTCACATTATGTGTGTCGTAATTAGAAGGTTGCTCATATGATAATCTGTGTAATGATTATTTTATTAATGTATTATTATATAAAAACTCAAACTGCTTCTTGCGCAAAATGTGCTTAACTGCCGATTTTTTTTGTTTCCTCCCAAGCGGGAAGCGTTTGTGAAATCCTCATGGACTCAGACTCTTACTGACTAAAAGCTTAATCTGAAGTTATCATCCCCTGAGAAGGGGATGATGCGGCATAACCGCCGATCTTTTCAAGCGATTGTACATATACCTACTTTTTATAAAAACGTAACGTTAGCGCGATTCAGAAGCCGATGCCGTTGGTACTCGCGGTAGCATTGTGGAACTAACAATATTTTATTGTGGTTTTTAAATAGTTTTATTTTAGATTTTGTGGCAATGCAGGGTTTTACGCTACAATAACTTCATTTATGACGCTATTATTGTTTTCTACCAAGGAATTTTCAATAGGTAAGATTTTTTTTTAAATTCAATGACTATATCTCTTAAACTAACAAATCTATGTCAACCATTATAGTTTTCCTTAAAAGTTAATGAAAAGCAAAAATTCTGTTATCATGTATTTTTCCAGGTATTTCAAGCCAAATAGTTTAGCTTTTAGAGGGAGGGGGGGCACCCTACTTGAATAAAAATTAGCACTTCGAAGTTCAATATTTCGCAAACGGATTCCTAAATCGAAAAATAGTCTTAGGAACTCCTAAGTTATTTTAATGGAACTATTCCAGGTTATATGCAGGGGAGCTAGCCTAAAAAAATGATTTTCAAAATTTTATTTTACTATTTTGACGGCGTGATCGATACATACGAGCAAAATTTCAACTCTCTATTGCTAATAGTCTCCATGCAAAACCGGGGACGGACAGACGGACATGACAAAACTTTAAGGGTTCCTTGTCAGGACTACGAAACCCTTATAGGCATTTGTCAAATTCTGACACATTTTCTATGTATTTGACGTGATATTAACTATATTAAAATTTTGCTATCGATGAAAAAACGCGGCCTAATGGCGCGATTACATGTGCTCGTTAGCCCGAATACGAGTGCCAATGGAATTCAGGTAAACGACTAAGTGTAAATAAACCGAGTCGAGTACTGCCTGTATTCGTGTAGATTTCGTTTTGTTTACCCGTCACTGTCTTCCAGCCCGTATTCCAGTGTAAATATTGCTTCAAGTGCCCGAATTCCAGTAATGTCTTTATGTATTTCGTGCACCCGAATACGGGCTAACGACCAAATTGCGGCATTAATCGTGTAAAATATAGGGTCTTTCTTGGTACCCAACAAATCGCGCCTTACAACCGTTCAAAAATTGTTTTATAAAATTATTTGTTTATGTGAGAATTTCTCTTAGTCTACGCTAAATGTGCACTCGGGAGCAGTCACGACGGTAGATGCGAGGCGAGGGCGCGCGCCGGCCGGCCGCGTGACTCCGCGGACAAATCGAGATGAATTGCTAGTATTCTTTCCATTAGATCGAGTGACATGCCGCTAATATGCCTGGTTGCAATAACCCAACTGCTGTCGCAACCAAGAAGGCTTGACTAAATTACAGGACTTAATTTTGTATCAAGATAGAGGCTATGTTTACTTTTTAAACTTTTTTTGTTTGCTTTAGTGGTTCATTGAATATTCCTGTTAATATGATTGAAGTTTATTAAATGGAATGGTGGAAAAGCAGCTTTAGAAATGTAATTTATCAAGTTACAAGTTTACTAATTTAATTAAGTTGTGAAATTTTGAACTTTAATCGGATATTACGATCAGACTTCCACTTGGATAAAATCACCGTACAAGTTTTTAATTTATTCAATAATAATAATCAATTGCATTAAAACATATTAAAAGCAGCAGTACCAAAAGTCAAAAAATCTTTATTCAATTTGGATGTACAATACAACTCTTTTGAATTGTCCATTTTTTCCCTACCACCAGTTTACGGCATTTTTTAGGCTGTGAAGAAAAAATGGCGAAAACAACTTCACTGTGTAAAATAATTTATATAACAGTTATATTTATTAACCTTTTTTTGTATCTTTATTTACGCGTATTTTTTTTAATGTATTATTTATTTATGACAATTAGTTTGATCTGGTATTCTATCTGTTTTTCACTGGTCGTGTCGTTAGCTATTAACTCTTTAAAAGCACTAACATTTATTTATTTTATGAAATATTCAAATTATTTATTCAACGGTAATGACAGCATTATATTTGATAAAACTCAAAAATATATTGACTTCTCTGAGTGTATACTTTAATGTAGTAACAATTAATTTAATAAACATTAGACAAAAAATGCTCTAAAAATGACAAACCCTTTAGATATACTTTTATGTATGTTTACATTTTGATATGTTAAATGTGATAAGTAAACATATTATATGTTCCTTATTCCTTAGATAGCTTATTCACCAGGATTTTTGAAGAGTGAAATTTATTAATGTTGCTATTTTTCAACTTATGGTTGTACCTTAATACATATTGCAACTGTCAGTTTTAATCCAACGGTGAAATGCTGTGAATGCATCTCATACACTTAAGTGAACGCTAGAAGTTTAAAGCCTTTTACACACTACGATATAATATCGCGGTCGCTATGAACAGAATGCTACCTTAAAGTTATGCTGAAGTATTTCAATCAGGTGCAGAGTACCGGCTTTACTTGTCGGAAGCACTCGGCACCTGATCTAGAATACAACTTATTTTATTGCAACCATTTCAAAACAATAAGGTAGATTTTTCTGAAATGTACGTATCCCTGGAATCAAACTTGTTATTTTCTGAACAATCATATTTTATGTTTCTGTGACCTGTGGCCTGAACAAAAAACTATTTTATTTTCATGATATTTTATTTTTTTATTTCTAGCTAAATAAAAAACAACACCCCTTATTGGATCATTCCATGTGAAAGTGTTACAGGTCGTACACATTTTAAGAATAAATAAATCTAAAATGAAAACATGTATTTTTTATTATTTGTGTATTTATATAACCGCTGTATAATAAATATATTTAAAGTCCGTGACTTTCCGGATAAATGTATGTCCAGATTGATTCCAGCAGACGAAGCTTCGAATATTCGGCTCCCAATTAATGTCATCACAAAATAATAGGCTCGTTTTGACATTTGTGCGCCCATGAAGTTTCATATTCGAAATTAGTTCTAAATTTGAAAAAAAGTATTATTGTTCTTCATTGTCATTAGAGACGTGCAGTTTGTCATAAAATTTATCGAATCGGTATTTTGAGGTCATAGTATTAAAATTTTACAAAATCCTATTAAATTATGGTTGTAATAAACAATATAGTTCCGGAAACTTTTTATTACATGTTTAAACCCATTTAATACATTCTTTTTAACATAAAACACCGCTATTTGACAGAATCTTTAAAAGATTTAGTAAAATTAATTGACTTTGTAATTATAATTATCATTAGGAACTATATATCCTATTCTTTGAAATTATAGTGTCCTTATTCACTACATAACTTGTCTCGGCATTTGTTTTTTGAAATTAGTATGTAAAAAATATAAATTCAATACGATCACTGCATATAGGATCGCTGAGCGTAAGTTAACATTTACATTTTCGTTTTAATCAATCTCTTTATACAGCTTATACTTGCAATATTAGTTAAAATTAGTAAAAAGTCAAAGGTTATTAAAAAATATCACAAATTATGGACTATGTCATATTTATAACCTTTATGGCTCATCGTCAGAAGAAAATAATTGATTTAAGAATCATTTGCACTTTTCTTGATTTTTTTGTGATTGAGCGAATGTAATTATAACTAAAAATTTTAAATTAAATACAAATTGACCTTTCGTACCATTGCATCATTTCAAATTACCTACAATATTAAAGTTTTAGTTAAATATTCTAATAAGAACCTAAATTAAATGCACTTTACAATAAATTATAATCAAATTAATCAAATACTCATACAAGCTTAAATCGATTTATTGTGAGTATCGTGTACCGAGTCGTATGGTTACATCACTAGTTACAAATGTCAAAACGGGTCTTTTATTTTGTGATGACTGTAAGCCTTTTTATTGCATTGACCCATCCATGCCTCTTTTATTTTGTGGCTTTTGGGCTTTTCTGTCATATTTACGATTTTGAAAGTGATTTCGAGATTCAAACTACTATTTCAATTTTATTATAGATAACAATTTTTTTATTTGTTTTTTTATGTTTTTTAACAATAATTACGAATTAAAAATGAATTGAAAAAAACGTATTTTAAAACACCAATCAGCGTTTAGTGACGTCACTCCTGTTATGACAACTTATTTGAGGTTATGGTTGTAATAATAATAATAATTTAATTTTCAATAAGTTGTTACATCATGAAATTAATCAAATTCTACAAGTTTTCAAACAATCGTAGATACATAACAGAGACAATAAAGGTGTATTTTATTTTGACTAAACGTAACAATACTGTAGCATTGACTGTGGGTCCCACACTAAGAGAAACCTGTATCGTGGGCACTCTAATATAATAAATAGGATGGCGTCACATTAATAATTTATATGTAATTATTATTTGTAACAAAACAAACGTAATGAAATCAATTATAAATACTAAATTAAAATCAATATTGTATGTATGTGCATGTCTGTCTATATGTGTTTGCGTGCGTGTGTGTGTTGGTGTGTGCGTACGTGCGTATGTGTGCATATGTGTATGCATGTGTGTTAGAGTGTGTGTGTATGTGGAGAAGAATAGATATAGTTTGGGATAGGAATGTATCGATGAGATGTTGGTCTTATTTTGTGTGCTTAATAAGGTCCTCTGTTTGAAGGTAGGTCATGCACTTCAGCCTTTTAGTGAGAACGCGTTTGGCTTGTTTCAATGTAGCTGTTTCTATGTCACACAGTTTTGCCATTTTATTATACACATACGGGAGCATGTGACTAGGAAAGCGTTGTGCAAAAGCGGAACGCACTCTGACAAGGGGGACCCTAAATACTCTTTTGCCTAAGAGGGAGTTATAATTGGGTGAGCTAAATTCTTGACGATGCATTTTTAAGGAGGCTATTAGTATATAAAGTTGACGTACATTTAAAATTTGCGATTCTGAATAAAGACAGTCGGTGGGGTATAAAAATGGTTTCTTTAGCATCGCCTTTAAGACAGCTCGTTGTGCTCTCTCCAAAACTAACATGGCAGTGATACCGGTTCCACCCCAGACAGGAATACAGTAACTAAGTAGTGACTCCCCGAGACTCTTATAAACGAGATTGAGAATCTCCTCGTCATCCTAAGAGTTTTCATAACGTAGATCAGCTTTCTGATACGGGATGCAGTGGTTTCTATGTGCATCTTAAAAGATAGGTTTTCGTCTATAGTGATACCCAGATACTTGGCATTTGTAACTCGCTCTAAGCTCTGGCAGGTCGAGAACGGGCGAGGGGAGGTTCTGATGCTTTGGTTTTATGGAAACACAAATACTTCGTCTTGGAGGCATTCAAAGAAAGAAGATTGCCATCGAGCCACTTTTTTAGAATAGCCATTCCCTCTTCAGCCTTATTAAATACAACTACCTAGCATCTGTCATGAAAAATGGCAATAGTATCATCTGAATAGCAATATATTTCGACATCCCGTGGTGTTGCTTTATGAATATCGTTCATGAAGATAATAAACAAAGTTGGACCCTTTCACTGCCCTGTGGAACACCAAACGTACAGGCAGCTCGTCACTGACAAACTGTCCCACCCTTATGCACTGTCGTCTGCCAGTTAGATAACTACGAAACCAACTCAAGGGTAAGCCTCTTATTCCAATATTCTCCAACTTTTTGAGTAGCAAGTGTACCGGCACAGTATCAAACGCCTTGGCAAGATTCAGTAGAACTCCAATACACTTACTACTTTTGTCAAGGTGATCGGTGACAAATTCAACCATGTTCGTGACAGCATCTTCTGTAGACTTTCGACGTCTAAACCCAAACCGGCAACATTGGAATAGTAGTTTTATTTCGATGATATATTGCATTGAAAATAAAGGTCTAATTTCAAATATTATTAATGCATATTAACATAGTTTCCTTGTTAACAAAAGGTTCCAAATGCAATTATTTACGCATTTTCTACAAAGTCAAAACTTTTTAAGCGAATTATCGGGCAAGTGGGTCAGGAATCAGTTGGTTCGATCGTACACATAATTCATTCGTACGAATACTGTTTTCTTTTATATATGGACTATCATACACGTTTTTAATATTTCCAACACTCACACCAATTACCCAAGCTCCAAAGAAAGTTATGGGATACTAGGGTATCGGATAGAATACATGTTTAGATACATATATAATTATATTTGTATGGAAATACATCCATATGACTGGAGTACAAATTCTCGTATTCATCACACAAACATCAGCAAACACCGGGACTCGAACCCGGGACCTCTCGAATAAGCCACACCGTGAAACCCGGCGTTCATACCACTCGGTCACGGAGGTCGTCGATGTCGATATATATATATATATATATAAATATACATATCTTTAATATAAATCGCTGAATGTGTTGCTAAGCGCAAATCTCGAGAACAGCTGAACCGATTTCCATAATTCTTTTTTTAGAATATTCCTTGAAGTACGAGGATGATTCTTACGCAGAGAAAATTTTAAAAAATGCCTAAAGAAGTCCAAAAATAACACTTTCCTATACTCCCATACAAACGATTCGTAATAATACTTAAAAGTCAATTTGAACTTTAATACCATACCATAAATTTCAAATGTTAGTGGAGCGGTTCGGGGAAGGCAAAACAATTGAGTGAGAAAAGGTAAATATACCATTTTCAGTTTTTTTTATAATTATATGAAGAGTCATTTTAGTCTATACTACAGCTCTACACCGAAGCGAAGCGAGGGCGCGTCACTAGTATATATATATATATAAGTTTCAAATCGTATCATATAAAAAGATTGCAAGGCAAGGGAATTAAAGTAAGAGAGTCTTCGCGAGTGCCCGTTTCGTTTCACCGCTGCACGTGCATCAATCAAAATCAAGTCGGATATTTTAATCCGCTGACGGGTTCGCCTTAATTAGTGACGTCACAGTACCCGTTTCGACTGACGAAGGATTAACGGCTGCACCGACCTGCGAGTAACTGGGCCGATGCGCTTGCTCTTCTCGGAATCATTGTCGAAATCTACATAATATTTTTCTTTACACCGTGTTCTTTATTCAAAGTTATCATGATTTGCTTTTTTTATTTAACCCGTTTTTTAAATTTTGTATGCCCTTTACTGGGACGATTAAGCATTAAATCATTACACATTTATGATTTTGTGTTGCTCTCGTCATTGTGTCAGGCTTAAATTGAATTATGCCAACAAACAATTTGCTCACGTGCCACCTGTAAGCACATATGAACCTCGCCTCGTGAGCGCAATCATTTTCTTAGGTAATTTAGGTATTTTTAAATATATCACAATGTCAGAATACTTATATCTTTCGCAGAAATGCGAATATGCGGCGGGAACTTTGTAACATTACTCTCTGCTTAATGGTTTCACTGTGAATAATGAATGTAATTAAAGATTTGCTACTGTAAACGAATATATTTATATAATTGTATGTTTTTTTGTGGGTATCTTAATCTCTTTACTGGATTCTCTCGAATCTCTCGTCTTGAAAGGAAATAAGAGAAAGGAAGGAATTATGTATACATAGTTTTTATTATTCATTCAGGGAAACACACAATTTCAAAAATATCACACACTATTTATATTTCTAATTACTTTCTTAGTTATTTATTTATTCTCATATTTAACTCTGCTTTTTATTATTTGTTAATGTTTATGTTTACATATTTGGTTGACAGCCATGTTTTTCACCGTTGCCATGGCTACCCATGACACGGATACTCTCTTTAATTGCCCCTATGCCTTACCAACCTCCACAGAACACCTACTTTAATTCCTTTTAGTTCAATTCGAACCTTCTCCAAATTTAAATGGTTCCGGACTTATAAAAGGCCGAGTCGCTCTGATCCGTTAAGCATTTTTTCGGCAACGTTGCCACTGTAACTTTTGTTGGGTCGCTACCTAGCCTCTTCAAATTTCTAAAAGGCCATGTCCCAGGGCCGGCTGCCCCGGTACTCAAGCAAAGACCTCAAAGCCGTACAGCACCCTTTGGCTTTATACGTTTTAATTTATTGAACTGCAAACTACTCCACCTTCATCCATATCGGTGGACCCCTATTGCCACCTTGACTCCAGCAGTATCTTCCGGCCTCCAGCTGGTCGGCCCGCCTCTCAGCTGTGTCTGCCGTCCACCAGCAGTGCCGACCGAGAATTAAGAGGCCTGACCAGGAGCGCCGCCCATCTGTCAACGACACGACCTCCCGACCTTCAAACTTGGGCCTCAAGTCTCCTAAAGAAGATCGCCGACGACCCACGCCCTCTACACTTCACACCTCCACACTTCACATCCTCACACTCGCCCATTTGTTTACTATTCTTTATTTTTGTGCAAATACTTTGAATCTTATAAATATACTTTATAATAGGGTTATCAACTTTTTTTTTATTAAATATATTATTTTCGAAGCTGTTGAACCTCTAAAGCTGGCAAAAAAATGGAAAAAAATATAGTATGCGGTTAAAATATTGACTTTATTTTTGAAATGAATATATTTTTGCTGCTCTATGCCTTAATAATGAAATTTTAATTTTTAAGAAAGCTTAACATTTGCTAGAATTAAGAAAGAAATATGTTAGTTTTGCATACTGTATAGTTTTTTTTAGAAATAAAGTATTTGATCCCCTAATTTATTACTCTAGTTATTATGTTGTTTCATACCAACCCTTTTAACATTAAAAAATATATTGTTCTGGTCATACAAAAAAGACAAAAAACTTATGTTTTTCATATGGGTTAAGTTGACATTTCATATTTTATTTTATTACATGTTTATGTTGAGCTTTAAAACCTAACTGACAGATGGACGGATTACGGAGGCTTCATAACTGTAAAAAAGAATATTTAATATGCACGTACGTATGTATAGTTAACCAATAATTATAACCACAATGAGACTGTGGGTACATTATGTTAAATTATTATGTTATCGCCGTACGTATAATGAAAAAGATTATAATTTATCAAGGAGCTCGCTTAAAATAGAGAAAAGAGTAAGTACTTATGTCTTCAAGTGTTGAAATACAGCCTTAACGTGTCGATGTTTGTCGGTTTGGCAGGTCACAAAAGCTGCCGCATATATGCGATCATTTATTTATGTTCGACACTCGAGTGAGTTCTGACATCGGGTCAGACAGACGAAAAACTTTACAAGACGAGTTAATTCTCTTCGATGCAATGCATAAATATGACAGGCACCATAAAACTTCTGATCGTCTTTTGATGGCGAGTTTTTGTCGGTAAGTAAGTATCGCCAACTCAATTCGAATCAACCTTGCAGGAAAGATTAATTGTAAGGGAACGTGTAAAAAAAGGGTTAAAAGTGTTTTTTTTTCTCGTCCCTCTTCCCTCGGCGATCACCCGTAGTACATGCTAAGACCTCCTTCAATTACTTTTCATGTAGTTTTAAATTATTTTTTGCTAACAAAAAAAAACAAATTATTTATTTATTTTTTCTCATATTTGTCTTTGCTGCGTGGCGCCTAGCAAGTGTACATACATACAATACCCTCTCCCCTGTGACCAAGTGTGGTATTTTGAAGATTCTCCCCAAATGGGTATGATGTACCCTTACAGTGGAAATGCAAAACGAAAAGGCAAATTTTTACTCGACTGACGCTCATGCGAGTCTAACATATTTCTCAGCATCTTAATAGCATTTCAGGCTTTGTAACGGGGGAACACCGCTACGGTCGCCCAAATCTTGCATAGTTTCGCATGCCGCAAATCTCTCGAATCACGCCTTCGTGGGAAGTGCGGAGTCCAAAGCTTTTATTTGCTCGAATTATAGCTTGGGAGGCCTCAATTAATTATCCTCCGCGGCGGACATTAAGTGTTACTTTTCTTTTTTTTTAATAAAATACCAAGGTAAGTAATTTGCGTGTTCGACTGATAAATTGAAGTAGGGCAATATTTTCGACAGACCTTGGCAGGTAGGTACGTTTTCATCGGCTCCGCGGTCGAGTATCGTTACATCGCTTATGTAAGTCAGCCCCAGTTTGGTTCCGACGCAATTATTAGAGCTGGCGGACCTCACTCGTATCTCGTGACGAGAGCGGAATAATTGACGGTCAATTTTCATAAAATTTCGGCCTTTTTGCGTAATAGGTGCAATGCCGGTTTGGAATATGGTAAGCCGGCAACGTAACTCTCTTATCTAAAACTGTGAAATCGATTCATACGCGAGTGAGCAATTATTTCATTGACATGGTTTGACGATGGTGAGTTGCGATAAGATGATGCCGGTGGGTGTGAGCACGCGAGGTGTCAGTTTGTTTGCTTGAAGTTAGCCAAGGGCGTTCTGTTGTCAAACTAGTTCGTGGGATACGCCTTACTTTTGGCACAATTTCAATTCTTCAGCTCTATTAGAAATAACAATATTGTTGATGGTTCATAAAAAATATTGACATGTAGTTTGTAACTTGTGGTTGACATTGAAATAAAGATGTAGGATTGATACAAAAAAAATCGAAATGAGAATCCCGATAAAATAATATTTTATGAAATCGTTTTTATTTTGTATAGTTTTCGCAGTTCTGTGTTACTGTGGTACCGTCGTAGACTTTAATTTGAATAAGTAAGTATACTTATACTTATTCAGTGTTTAAGTTTGCTTTCAAAAAACAAGAAAACCTTACTTGTTTACACGGGGAGCAAAAACAATGGCAATCGTTCCTCAATGACAGGCACATTAATATCGATGCCTATTACGAATTCCAGAACCTTCATATTATCACAAAACGTTGTGCTGAGAGTCTTTTGTTCGACGAAGATATTTATTTATCGCAGCAATTCATCATTCGATAATAGCAACCCTTTTTATTTACAAGATCCATTATGTCAACTTTATGTATGAGATGCAATGTTAATAAAGGTCTTATCCGTAACAGGTAGCGTTAAGTGCTCATTTAACGGGTTTTTGTTAACTTTTTAAACGGTGTCGTAAAGGAGGAAATAATCAAATTGTAAACATACTTTCATTTTTTCTGTAAAGTTAAAGATTCACTGAATTTCAAAGCATATAATATAAAGATTACAGAAAATATTATTAAAGCAATATGAAGTTAAAAAGAAATCGTAATAAATGTTATACCATATATGTCCAGTTAAACTTACTTTCAACGTAAATGCGATATGCTGATAGAGGCTCATCCAAGCTATTGATATTGTAATCTTGATTATGTCGCAAATTGAATTATCCTTTAAAGTGAAATTAAATTTTATTTTTATTAATTAAGTAAAGCAAGGTCAGACAACATTATACACCGTGAATTTAGAACTCCCTGAGGAACTTTATATATACATATATATGTAATGAATAGTATAAACATAGTAAACGTACTACACTCTCATACAAAAATATTGATCTATATCGTATATTAAATATTCTAAAAAGGCGCAACTTCGTATATAACATTGGTGTCGCCGATTCGAGAGCTCCCGGGATCGAATCCCGGTGGAGGCAGATGTTTGTGTGATGAATACGAGCATTAAACTCAAACTTTTATTATTTTATACTGTTATTTATTCAGTCTAGGCTGTTACAAGCTCTTGTGAAAGTCAAACGCTACGCCATCGGTTCGTAAATCTACGGCGGGAGACCTTGTACTGAGAAGAACCGGCAAAAAACTCAGCAAGGGCTGTTTTTTTTCTCCCTGTTTTGTTTCATACAGTGTCGTCAATTGAAAGATGACATCAAAAATTTAATACATGTGTTGATGTCAACTTCCATCACATTAATATTATTAATTAACAAAAGTTAAACAATTAAACAATTTTCAACCAAATTAGCAAAGTAAAACGACTTAGGCGGGTATTACAGAAAGATTCTCAGTAATGAATCTAGTCCTGAGCACAGATAGAAAGGGATGTCATTTGTACTCCAACATGGAAGTTAAATATGTATTTCTATATAAATATTATTATATATGTACAGTATATGTATTCTATCCGTTACACTAGCATCCCATAACACAAGCCTTACAGTCCTTACTTTGGGGCTAGGCTAATTGGTGTGAGTGATGGAAATATTTATTATTGTTATTTATGGAGTCATAACAGTATGTACATAGTATCATACGCGCGTTTTTTTAAAATGTTTATGTCGGCAAACTAGCCGACAGTCCAACTGATGGAAAGTGGTTACTGCCGCCCATGGATACTTGTACCAAGGGTTGTACCCTGCGTTGCCGGCTTTGAAGGAAAAAGTATACCCGCCTTTTGAAGACCGTGTTGACTACCCTCTGACCCTATCCTTTACCCCGTAGAGCAATGAAACTTAACTATTGTTTATTAGCAACACTAACATTGGGTTTATCATACATGGATATACATATTTTATATTGGTTGTTTACTTGTAAACACAACAAGTACACATATAAGTTATGACGTCATTCATAATAATGATCTAACAGATATAATTTTAAGGATTGTTAACTCATAATATTACATATCAAATGAAATTAAATTAGCTTGCAAATATTACAGTAAATTTCTCTGTGGTCTTTTGTGAGGTGGTGATTAGTTTCCCAGCCAGGGCTTTCGATTCAATAAAACCAACCAATCAATTATGCCCTGACTCTTAAAAAAATAATAAAAACGCTGAGTGGTAAGTATATTTAAGCCCTAATAAATTTATTTTATTACTAGTGGCCCGCCCTTGCTTCACTTCAGTGTAGAGCTGTAGTGTAGGTAGACTATTGTTTTTGTTCTCAGGCTTATATTTTACACAATGAATTTCTTTATATAATTATAAACCTTCCATGAAATTTCATTTAATTGATAGTGAAAATTTTGTTGCGTACTTTAGGACCCGTTGTACCCGAATGCACATTTTTTTTGATTGAACGCGCAAATCTCAGAAACTGATGGTCCGATTTGAACAAAAAATTGTATGAGATAGTACATTTATTGAAGAAGGCTTAAGGCTATATACAATCACGCTGCGGCCAGTAGGAGCGGATTATCGATGTAAAATGTTGTAAAAACGGGTAAAAATATTCCATTTGTGAGCTTCCGTTGCGTGCGCTTCGTAAATGATTAAAGTTGCACAAAAATCCTTTTTAGCAAAATTTCTCTTTAAAAGTTCTATAACTTTTAAATTTAGCTGAGAAAAATAGTTATACATATGGTATCGCGGACTTTTTTGTAGATATTGTTGTCCTCTTTAAAATATTACTACATTATTTTGCTCTACTGCCAATGACTTCCGCAGCGTATCGCTTACGCTTATAAGGTTATTTTTTTGGTATTTTTTTCACACCCTGGTTTTTTTTTTTTTTTTTTTTTATAGATAGGTCCGACAAATGACTCCACCCCACTTGATGTTAAGTGGAGGTGAAGTCCAGACGCGAAGATAGCTGATACAGCAGTCCTACCTGCCACACCAGCCATCCTCACCCTGCCGGCCTGCATGTTGCTTCTTCACGCCTCTTTTAAAGGATCCCAGGTTGTAAGAGGGAGGGAACACGTGAGCGGGCAGAGCATTCCATTTACGGATAGTACGACAAAGAAATGAGTCACCAAATTTCTTTGTACTACGAATTTGCGTGAGGCTGTTTTTATCACACTTTCGATGTAATTTTTTGGATTTAAGTCACAGCGAATCTCCATACCGAGCATGGTGATACTGCTCTCTAGCTCCAGTGTTGTGCCCTGAAGAGAAGGACATAAAAGGAATGGCGACGTTTTTGCCGTGAAAGCGCAGACCTGGGTTTTCTTAGCATTGAACTCAACCAAGTTCTTGGTACCCCATTCAGAAATGTGGTCCAAAGCCTGATTGAGTTCAATGACAAGATTCTCCCGTTTCTCCTTGGTTACCGCCTGCCCAGCCGCTGCTTGTCCGAGATACCCCGCATGCACTGTACTGTCGTCTGCATAGCAATGAATATTCCCAAGAGGAATTAGGTCATTGATATGCAGCAGAAAGAGAGTGGGGGATAGGACGGAGCCCTGGGGAACGCCGGCATTCACTGACATGAACCGCGAACTGCTACCATCCGTAAGGACACGAATTCTACGCTCATGCAGGAAGTCACCTACCCAAGAACAGAACTGGGCCGGCAGACCGTATGCCGGAAGCTTGGAGAGAAGGCTTTTGTGCCAGACCCTGTCGAACGCCTTGGCAATGTCAAGACTGATAGCCAACGACTCGCCACGCTTGTCGATAGCCTCACCCCAGATATGAGTTAAGTACGCTAGAAGATCACCCGTCGATCGTTTCGGTCTAAAACCATATTGACCATCATTGATCAGGGAGTGATCCTCTAGGTAGCGGGTGAGATGGTTGTTAAGGACCTTTTCTAGGACTTTACATAATACTGAGGTGACTGCTATTGGCCGGTAGTTTGCCGGGTCTGAGCGATCCCCTTTTTTGGGTACCGGTTGCACGTTAGCATTTCTCCAAGTCTCCGGCACACGCCCCAAAGAATACGAGCACTGGTACAAACGCGTGAGCACGGGAGACAACTCTGCTGCACATTTTTTCAATACTACTGCTGGGATGCCATCAGGTCCACTAGCTTTCCGGACGTCGAGTGATCGCAATTCGGCACGAACCTCACGCTGCCTGATTTTGATATCAGGCATCGTTGTGCCACAATGAGGTAATAATGGTGGCAGTGCATTGCAATCATCGATTCGGGAGTTAGCCGCAAAGAGTTTTGCCAGTAAATCGGCTTTCTCCTGCGACTTATGAGCTAGTGTTCCGTCTGGACATCTCAGAGGTGGCAGCGAGGGCTGGCAGAAGTTCTTTTGCACGGCCTTGGCCAAACGCCAATAGCTACGGGAGCCCGTAGGATGCGTTAAAAGTTCGTGACCAACACGTGCAACGCGCTGGGCATCCGCTCTGATGTATGCCTTCTTACAGGCCTTGGAAGCAATATTGTAGGCTGCTTTTAGTGAATCGACCCCGGGATCCTTAAGAGCGCGGCCTCTGATCCAAGCACGATATGCCGCTTGCTTACGCGAAGCAGCTTCAGCACAGTCGTGATTGAACCAGAGGTTACGTGTGCCCTTACTGATGAGATTGGAATGAGGAATATAGTATTCCATACCCATTACAATCTCCTGAGTAATAGCAACGGCGCTGGCCGATAGGTCCTTGTCATTGAAGCAGCGCTGCTTCCAAGGGACGGACGCAAAGTAGTCACGCATACCGTCCCAATCTGCTGACCCATAGTGCCAGATCCGGCGTTTTACCACCGTTGGACGCGGAGGTTTAGCCTGTGGCGCTTTGGCAGATATCAGGCAGTGATCTGAAGAGCCCAGGGGGGCTCCTACCACAACCTGATAGCCCTGTGGATGGGTCGTGAGCAGAAGGTCCAGCAATGAAGGCGCTTGACTTGAAATGTCTGGAATCCTGGTGGGCTGATCAACCAGTTGCTCCAAGTCATGCGTGAGAGCGAACGCGTGAGCAGAGATCCCTGCATGGTCAGTTTTCGAGGAACTTAACCACAAATTGTGGTGAGCATTAAAGTCCCCCAAAAACACCAATTCTGCATTGGGAAATTGCTCCTGCGCGTCATCTGCTGCCCGACTAAGATGTTCGAAAAGTCGAGTTGCCTCAACATCACCAGTATGGGATCTGTAGAGGCACACGTAGACACTGGCCTGGGGACCTGAGTCGACGTGTACCCCAAATATGGAGAAGGTGGGATCTTCCAAGCAGCGGAGACGGCGACAACAAACATCCGCCCGAACATACAGGCATACACCGGCTTTCGCTTTGAAGGACTCTTCAAGCACGTAGCCGGGATAGTTAAGGTAGCCTGTGTCAGCAGGCGGAAGTATTTGTGTCTCCGTCAGGAACAACAATGCTGGCCGTGCTGTCTCAAGGTGGTGGTGGACAGCATTGAGGTTAGAGTGGAGTCCGCGTATGTTGCAGAATTCGACCTCAAACAGCGTTGAAGGCGTGGGGGTGTGCACCGCTGAACGTCCAAACTTTGTTTTAAGAGCTGCCATTATGGAAGTAAAAAAGAGACGTGAAACGAGTAGACTTTGTCGCGACAAGACCGGGCAAATTAGGAAGGCATGTTTCCCCGAATGATTGCCTGCAGAGGATATACGCCGACCCGCCGGACGGAAGGGCCCCCGCACCCCCCCGGAAGTGGCCGCCGGGACCCCACGCCCCGGTCACCAACCGGCACGACGGTCCACCCCGAGATTATGCGTGACATGATAGGGCAGCCTCGCGAACTGGTTAGGAACGCTCGGGCCCCTGTACTGTGCCACGGGCGGCCAGCGGGACAGCCGTTTCTACGGGTCTCCCTGGCCGGCGGGTCGATGCAGTCCTCCCGGCATCGGTTCGACGGATGCCTCGCCCTGGACCGAATCCGTCGCGACAACCTCCACTCGAGCCCTGGTTGTACGCTGGCTGACCCCGAAACGCGCGAGAAGCACTTCACGGGTTTTTCACCATGCGCACGGTGGTAGCAAACCAGGCGGGTGTTAGGCACCCTACCACCAGAGGAGCGGATGGAAGCTCCGATATCCCTTAGTCGCCTTTTACGACACCCACGGGAAGAGAAGGGGCGGTGAGTTGTATTCTTTCTCCGTCACCGCACGGATAAGCACTGGTGTATGTTATCGAAGTTTTCATACGGAACCCTAACTTTTTTGAAAATACTCTATAGCCTATGTTCATTAGGGATAATGTAGGATTCTAAATGTGAAAGAATTTTTCAAATCGATCTAGTAGTTTCGGAGCCTTTTTAATACAAACAAACAAACAATTAAATATTTCCTCTTTATAATATTAAGTATAGATGATAAATATTTAAACGATGCTCTGCCAATTCCGATAAGGAAGGAAACATGAAAGCAATCATAATAATGATGTACGTAATAAGTACATATATTATTATGTTAGCATCTGTGTGGAACACAAGTGTATTGTAAAATTTATAGGTATAATTGTTTTACTTGTGTAGTAGTGACAATGCATAAATTTTCTTTGAAGGCAGGCTTAAATTATATAGTAAACCTTATCTTTTATGTAATGTAAGCATTCTTCGCAATTGATACGAGTTCATGAATTATGTATTTTAAATCATTAATGGGTTACGGCCATATACAGCTTATCGCATCGGCTTAATGATTAATGATATTGCGCTGATTGTTTTTGTTGAAAAAAGAAATTAAGGCAGTCCAACTATTTTATACTGTAAACGGGTCTACTTCCTATCGCAAGACTTTTAATGCCACAATTTTATTATGCATATCAGCGGATGTATCAACTTTATTTCGCAGAAAATCATTTGGCAGACATCAAAACGCATAATTTTGTAAGCCAAAATAATCTTTCTTAGGCATAAATTTAATATCATAATGAAGCAGAAACTATATATTGCAGAAAATTCACAGATTGAATCGTCGTTTGGCATAATTATATTAAATTTTTCCTTCATATATTTATCTGGCACGGCATGCTCGCTTCGCTCGCTCGACTCGTGCTAAATTCAGGTCACAACACTAACCTAACCTAACTCACTATTATAAATAAAAGTTACGCTTAAAGAAATTATGCAGAATTTAATTTTATCAAAAGTAATTATGAATGATAAAATACTCCGGTCTTAATAGTATGCTATTGTGAATTCGGATATATAAACAATCAGCCAAATAGTAATTATATTGAAAAAATCTGCTTTAAAAATACTCGATTGAAGAAGATTATGCCTAATAAATTTCGGATCAACACGATTCTGACAGATAGAGGGAACCCAATGTGAACATTCTCAAATCATTAAACGTGAATAAATACACTTCATCCATATCAAGACCTGCGTATTGCTTATATTATATGCAAGTGATACTATTCCCGTGTCTCTTGCGTTGCTTTGAATATAGCTCTAACTCTTTTAAATATTTTTTTACTTAGGTAAGTTTTGTTGTAAAAATAATAACTTATAATGGCACATGGGATAAAATTTTGCATGGAAAACTAAGAAATTGTATGATATCTAGTAGTCCCAGGTTCTCTCGTCGATTCACATGTTTTTAATACAGCTACAAAATTATTGTGCCAGTGTTCCACATTAAATTACTTATTTATACCACACAGTCATGTTGTGGCAACTTGAGAATGTAAAGCCGAGTAGCCGTATATTTTCTATCATAATAGTACTTATCTAATTATATTGTATATCACTGAACGCTTAAATGGAGGGGTAGTTTTTACATAATTTTAGTTGTAAAATACGAGTCTACTACACTCAGTACACGGTGCTGCAGTGGTATTTCCAGACTTTGTTTTTATTACCAGCAAACCTTTGCCTTGAGTAACCTTTGATATTGTAAACAAATATCAAACATGACAATATATAGAGGATCCGGCAGTGTTTTTAAAATACCTAAGTTTATTTTTGAATTCAATTTCAGTACGATTCTTCAACTCATCTCCGTAATCGAAACACGAAGAAGTTTGGTATGGAGAAAAAAAGTAATGAGGTTGCAAAAGAGCACTTTGGCCAGCGGCAGTTATTACCATAAACAGGCTCTTTTCTTAATTTTGTCTCATTATAGGGTGTAGAGCGCGAAGCATTGTTTACCGATGCGCCGATCGGCGACGCGGCCGGTCGGCGAGTTGCCAATAAATTATTGAAACCACAGTAGATTAAGTGATTATTAAGCACAAAAACTGTGTAAGAATTACCACAAAGATTGATAAGAATTTCCTTTGTTGGATGGTTTAAGTTTAATTGGCATTTTGCGTTTGGAACAAAGGGTCGACTGATTTCTTTACAGAAAAAATAGAAGGAGCAAAAGAGGAAATACTTGTGAATTGATTGATTCCGCGACTATCGTACTGAAAACTTGAAAAGTTTTTAGTATGATAGTTAAGAAAACAATAAGTATGCTATGTACAAATGTGCGTCGTTTTAGGTATATTTTGTAAACGATATAAACACAAAATACACATTTTCTTTTATTTTGTGATATAAATAAATAATTTTGTATGGGGGTGTACGGTTTACTAGCTACTACTACTACTGTAACTGTTATTACTGTTTATTTACACGTTTTTAAGTTTCTCTAGCTATTCAAAATTCACTTTGTATAAAAACAAGTAGATACATGTTGTACTTACTGATTTTATTTTAAATTTTTAAGTATCTATCAAATGATCAATTAATAAAACTTGGTATTTGATAATTTATTTATGTACACACAGATACAGCAAAAACGAATACGACGCTTCGAGACCGATATTATAAAGCGAGCGGGACAAGAATGGCGCGGAAGCGGAAAGTGCCTTTTTATATTATTTATTTTCACAATATTATCAAAAAAAAAAAAAATTGTTATGTGAACTACTTACATGCAGCCATTGCTTCACAAAGTCCAGCCGAGTATATTACATGAAATATCATCTTGTAGTTTCTCCGAAAACAGTATCGAACATCAGTTTTATTGCGGGATGATTACAGCGGAGATTGTAAGTGGAATAATTTAAAGTAATTTTTTCGAAAAAGTCGAATTTAAAGTGATCGAGATTAAACATAATCAGTCGGTTATTACGCGTCGGCCTCGTATCGATGTCGTGCCGATATTCGCGAAGACAATTACGACGTTGTATCGATGTATAATGAGGAGTTTAACGAGTTAATTTCTATTCGCTCAGCTTTGAAGTAAAGGTTTACAGGGACGTAGGCAATGAACATCATTAACTGCTGCAAAAGTGTTTTTTTAATCATATTGATTGTAAATGTTGCGTGTGTCTGTTTGTTATCTCTTGACTCTGAACTGAAAACTACTGAACTGATTTAGATGAAATTTGGTATAGAGATCGTTTAAGTCCCAGGAAAGGACATAAGATAGTTTTTATTACTGAAATCATCTTTTACAGGGGTTAAAAGTGGAAGTCGCGGGCACACGCACTGTAATAAATATAAATAATAATCAATAAAAATAATCGTTATTAGCCATGATTGTGATGAAATCATAAGAGAGGAAGTCCGCACTCGACTTTAAGTATCCATGTGAAGTCAGTGCTTATCAATTTTGCGTGATCCAATCTATATAAGATGTTTCCTGTCATTACCTGTGCTATATGAAGTAATTTTGTTTCTGCTGCGAAGTTCACAATACTATTGCTGTGGTAATAATACAGTAAAGTAGGGCAGCACATTATGATTCACTAATTAATCAGTCTGGACTCTACTTACACTTTTTGGTTGAAGGTTATGTATTCTATGCTATTTCATTGACATCAACAGCCTATTAATGCCCTACTGCTAGGGCACAGACCTTCATATGGATGGAATAGGGAATTGGCCCGTGACCCATCACGCGGGACCACTGCGGATTGGGTGCTAACAACTGCTGATGCAGTCGGGACCATCGGTTTAACGTGCCTTCCGAAGCACGGACGAGCTCGAGATAATAAGGTTTTGGTCACCGACACCGATCGACCATTGCAAAAGTTGCTTAATTTCCACGATCGCAGGCTGAACGCGTTAGCCAACTGCGCCACCAAGCTCCTCCATATGCTATTTACTAAGCACTAATGTAGAGTTCCTTCATGCTTCTGATAGCACTTTATTCCATTGAATCCGGTTGTTTATGCAGGCAGTCGTCAGCGCGTATCAAGCATTGCTATCGTAATTAAACCTATATGATGGATTTTAAAAGCTCCTTTATATCATTACCTACGTGCGACATGAAGTAAACAGCCCCTGAAAAATTAAAAGCTACTAGTTAGTTTCCATTTTATTTGTTGATGTGCAACTCTCCGAGTCTCATTATTCATATACATACCGGCAACGTTTTGTAAACCATTTATAATGATCGGTGAAATTGATCAAACCAACTTTAGAAGATTTGCGATTTTGAACATACGAACATACAAAAATAAATGTCTATACTTATACCTTAATTTGCATAAGTCTCTCTCTCTATAAAAATTCATGATTTCCTAAAGTTTATTGCTGAGTTGCACTGACCTGTACATTATGCGTTTTTTACTAATATTTGTCCGGCACATGACTTACACATTAATGCATTTTATTGCAACCGAACTCAACCTATGCGATATATAATGTTGGCTTTACAGCGGTGTCACCTTAGGCTGTTGCCGTTATGATTAATCATAATGACTACATTACACATGTCCAAACTGATAAACAGTACTCTTCATAATCGCCGCAATTAAACTTTCATAACTGCTATTAATTGTGAATCAGATTAATTAGAAATTGCCGTTCGATCTAAGATAGGGCGAATAGTTTATTGTCTGTATTAATATCGGTAGCATGAACCGGCCACACCCAGGTCATTACAAAGCACCATTCGGTGTTTTAAATGTGTTTTGTGTAACAATGGACCGGGTGTAATAGCCGAAGGGTATTCGAGAATAGGCTTCGTACATTTTGCAATATTGAGTGGCGGTGGTAATTAGAACCGCGTCCGGACTGTTACAGCATCCTGATTCTAACGCGTACGAATTTGAAGGCAACAAGACGGTTTTATGATATACAAATTTTAACTTTTCCATTTGAGTGTAAGGTACAATATTGAACGCGGTTTTTAGTTGTTTTGCGGTAGTAATATTATAAGTAGATCAGCGTTAGCGGCAGTGAAGAGAAGACAGAATGAAAACTGGAGTATACAGAAATTTCGCTCTCACTGGTATTAACTATAAGGGACAGTGTTCTTTGAACTCTCGTTGAACTTTATGATTCTGTGGTGTTCAAGGGTTCGATATGGTCCCTAAGAAGCTAGACTAGTTTCGCAAGGGACGGCCACGCTATCGCATCGAATTGATATCGTCTAATTATAAGGTATGGCAGACCGGAGCACTGTGCGCGCACTATATCAATTGCATGCGTTCATTCAAACCTTCTTCAATGTAGAAAGCGAAAATATGGTAGCGGTATTTTATCATTAACGTAACAAGAACTGTTCACTTAATATAATTAGCAATGACTTTGAGTGGCAAAGTTCTTTAGGACATTCGCCAGTAAACGACCAAATAGGCATTTAGGAAATTTCACCAAGCTATTCCATATTTTACGGGGAGAGCCTACTTGGAAATCCACCTCAATATAAGACGCCGTGTGTAGCTGTAGTTTAGGTAGTTGAGGTGGTGAAGCAGAGGAAGTGTGTGACTGGTACTGTCAGTCGTACCGCGTAAACCCCATTGACGTTCACTACTTTAAGGTTATTTTATACTGAAGTGGACCGGTAATATAACAGGGTGGTAATATAAAAATTAGTGACGTCAACAATTTTTTTTAAGATTCCTCGCACTTGGGGGTATCCGAAAATAACCAATGTATGTTCCGCGATTTTTGAGTACGAATGTTTGAGTAAATCCTACTAAAAAGTAAAGTTTCAACTTTCAAGACTCTTTTGAGTAACTTTAATTAATTTCAGAAAGCTGAGTTATTTTTTTATCAAAACAACATTCAAGAAAAATATGTCATGAAAAATAGACTGCAAAATACCTACTAGGAAAAAAGATATGAATTTTTGAAACCTCGCTGGCAGAAATCATTAAAAATACACAAAAAAATATAACTCGAAAACTAAGAATAATCGCGGAACATACATCGGGTATTTTCGGATACCACAGGTGCGAGAAATCTAAAAAAAATTGTTGACATCACGAATTGGACCATTATTGTATTGGAGTATTATTGTATTATTGTATTGGAATTGGAGTATTATTTGTATATTATTCGATTACACAGGTGTAATCGAATAATATACAAATAATACATTACATACGATATAAATAAATAAAAAATGATACCTTAAGTTGCTTTATTTGACACGTGATCACACAATCATGAAAAATTGTTTCCTAGATGCGAAATTATATATAAATTACTGTAGAAACGAATATTATTGACGAACACCTCTGAGAACTTCTATAAACCATATACACTGAACATATTAAAATAATAAAAAAACAAAAGTACCGAAATTATGGATTAGATTCAGGTATATAGAGCAGATAGTTGCCTATTTTTAAAGTTAATGCATAAGAGTAACTTATAAAATCAGGTGTCATCTATGCATTTCCGGTTATAATAAGGAAGGTACTCTGTGACAGAAACTGTGTGATGATTGTGAATGAGCCACAGATTAGAAAGATTTTTTAAACTCTCGTTAACCAAAGAAAGCTAAGAGATTTAGGTTATATAGCCATATATATTCAGTAGCTTCATTATTTTTGTTATGTTTTTAATATATCCATATTTTAGATTTTTATCACACCTTATAATTTTATTTATTTATTAATTTATAGTCAGGCAACGTAGGCCCATAGATAGATACCATAAAGTCTAACATATATACAGATTATAATGTGTTTATGGAGGTGTTTGGCGAAAAATGTATGGCAATAGACTTTATGATTTCGCCTACCATCTATAATAATTGTCTGAGCACATTTGCATGAAGTGAAAATGATAATATAGTTGTGGATATTAATACCATAGTGTAATAAAAAAAATGATTTATTTTATCGATCTTTACAAAATAAATTTGTTTTTATGTTATGTAAACAACTTCGATCAGTCTTTGGCTGAATGTTACTACACCCATAGCCATTAAAAATATTTCGTATTTTTTCCAAACCGGTAAAATTAAAAGTCCTTTTTAAAGTAAAAGGGTCCGTTGAAATCTAATGACTGTAAATTAAATTATAAATTACGCCAAGAATTACCGTGTATGTCGATATTTTTTGTGCGTTTGGGCCAATTTGAGCAATCTCCTTTATACATTTGGCACTTCTTTCAACTATTTAGTTTCGGCATAAATCCGAAGAGAAAAAAATTAGATTCGCAGTGACGAACTTTAAAGAATTACTCAATAAATTGTGCATTTCTGTTTTAATAAGACATACATAAAAATAATCAACATGCAAATCATTATTTATATGTCAATAGCCAAAACAAAAACTAACTAGTTGGCCGAAATAACAAAAAAAAAAATCCTCGGTACTTTGATCACACAACAAATAGCTGAATCGGCGGTAATCAATTTATTCACTAGTATGTTGCAGCAGAATAAAATTGTAACAAAGAAAAGTAATAGGCAAGATTTTTCTACACGTTTTAGCGAGTCAGAATCGGGTGACGGAATGAGGTTAATTTTCAATAATAATTAAAAATAATAATATTGCATGGAATAGGTTAATACTTTTGTATAATGCTTTGAGGATAAATTCGACGTTTTATTTGTATATAATGGTCATTTAACAGACAAATATTTCAGGCATAACAGACCGTGGCTTCGGTTACCGCTGCAGCCCTACTGATATATTCCGAAGATGCTACAGGTATAGGTCTAATTTACTCACCTAATGAGGTATTCATCTTTCCTTAACCGGTGACAGAAATAGGGTAAATGTAAGGATGAACATATTTTTCGTTATGTCTAAACAAATACACTTATCTTTTTTTAAATAACAAAGTACATTTATTTAGTTTTGAAATATATAGATAAAAATCTTCCAATGAAATATCCGAACGCTAATTAAAAATGTCTTTCGAAGGTAACTCGACAAACTAAACAAAAAATCATTATTCTGACGACGCATTACTGTAAAGGTTGCGCAACGTATAATAAATAAATAAAATCAGTGCATCTAACCCGTTGAAACTTGTTTTATTTAATAAGTGATGTGCGTGAAAATCTAAGAAACAAATATCCTTTTTAAAGTTGTCGTGAAAAAGTTTCTCTGGACATTATTGCGTCTCACTGGTATGAGACGTCACACGACTGTCATTAAAGCGTCAAACGATACAATGGAATGTGGAGGAACTGCGATCAGAAGTTTACTAGTGTGTGACGTCATTTTAGTATTTTTCTAATCTCAGGCGTTTGCGGTCACGTGACAATAGAATAAAAAATCATTTCTATTTTATGTTTTTTTAATAAATTTATTATTAAATATTTGTTCTCTCCGAATAGTAAAATCGCTGCGTATAAAATTAAATACAGATGCCAACAACTGGTACTTTATTTTTCATACTGTCAAATAGCCTATTCATATGGTTTTTTTTACTTATACCTGATTCACAAATTGATAACATTTTAAGCGTTATCGCTAGAGTTTCAATTACTATACGATTGATTGATCAGCGTAACAAGCTATTAAATCACAGTAGTAAGCAGCATTTAAATAAGTGTTAAAGCGCCTAATGAGTACCTTATGATACAGGATATTGTGTTAGATGAATGCAAGCTAAAAACGCGGAGACAGTTTAATATTGGATAGACATTTTCAAGTGCCGATAAAGATCTATCGAGGCCACTCTATCGTTAATCTTAGGATTGTGGCCTTAGGTTAACATTAATTCCTGTTGTATCTAGCCGTCAAATTCCGTCGGTCACGTCATTGGTTACTAGATACCTTAAAAGACGTTTCAATCGGTATCGCTTCTAAATACGGCTCAATTAATTTAAAGATTTTGGCTTTTAGAATTGCGAGTCTGTAATTAAACGCTATCTCGTCAGCTTACAATGTATTTTTTATTTTGTAATTGTTGTTGTAAGTATTTAAGTACAATGGGTATTCTTTCAAATGATATTTTTTCATTAATATTCAGATTTACACAAACGTGATCGAATCTTTCTTTTCTTTTAATTCCTCTGGAGTTGTGGATTCCAGTTGCGAAGATAGCATCACAAAAACGAGAAGCATATTGATGCTCTTCGTATTTTGATATTGAATTGTTGATATTGATCAACAGACTTGGTGGACTGAACCTTATTTGCTTTGGGGGCACTCGCAAGCTTACTGAACTAACAGTGCAATACAGAAGATTCTTGATTAAAAATATCATGAAATGTTTTGTTTGTAGTGAAAAACGATTGAAAAGTGGATTATTATAAAACGTAGTAATTTAAATAACTACGTTTTATAATAATCCACTTTAAACAATTAAACATAAAAACTAATTTAAATTAGTTTTTATGTTTAAATTTTATTTATGAAGAGACATGTTAAACCATTAATTGAATTTCAGAAAGGATGACTGCAAAAATATTTATTCTATGTGTAGGTCTACACGATATTGGAACTTAAGATATCAAGATTGCGCACACAATCTCAGGTATTGGTGCATAATAATCTATCTAGTGCACAAAGGCATGGCGAGGTCGGCTCGACACCGCTCCCCTGCAATCGAGAGCAATAAAAAAAACCTCTTTTATTACCGCAATTGTTGCGAGAGGACACAGTGAATTATGTGCGCGGTCCTTTATGGAGTTTTTATTGCGTGAAACGTCATCATTTTTATAATGCCAAAAGCATTCTGTGCACAGAAATAAATTCTGTGCGATTCTCGCACGTTGCCGTTGATTGCGGGTAAAACCGGAGTTGCAACACGTCAATAATGAATGCAAGTGTAGACGAATATTGAATTAATTTACTTAAGAGCCCTTTCATATTTTTTGCAAATCATTAATAATAAATTAAATAATTAATTAAACCTAATTTTTTAGCGCCTCGTTTACCCCCTTAGAAAAGATTTTGACTATTTTCAATAGAAGTAAACAGTACATTTATTCTTCTTATTGTAAGTTAATGCAGAATATTTGCAAATACTATTTTCCTGTTTTTGTACTGATCGTTCTACTGCAGCTAGTTTACGGAAAAAACGATAATATGCACAACTTCAAACGCCTCAATCTCTCAATAATGTTCAATAAAATAAAATGTGTTTAAGTATTGCCAAATGTAAAATTATAACTACTACAAAGAAGAAAAATATTATTAATTTCAATTACACCCTAAATAACAAAATACTGGAGAAAGTGAATCTTATACGTGACCTTGGAATACTCCTAGACTCAGAACTGCATTTGCACGAACACATAAATCACGTCATTTCCAAAGCGTATCAGATGTATGGTTTTATTATGCGTAGCTGCCAACAATTCAAAAAATCAGACTCCTTTCTGCATCTTTACAAGGCACTAGTTAGATCACAGCTTGAATATGCTACTGTTATCTGGAACCCATTTTACACCAAATACAAAAACAATCTAGAGTCAGTACAGCGCAAATTTCTCAAGCGCGTAAGTTATAAATGTTGTCGATGTAAATTATCTTATGATAATCTATTACAAAAATTTTCAATACCACGTCTGGAGCAGCGGAGAACTCTTTTTGACATCTCTTGCTTACATAATATCTTACACAATAAATATGATTGTAATGATTTAACCTGCGATGTCAAGATCAGAATACCCAGTGGTTCTCAGCGCATCCGCGAAATGTACCCGTACAAACCGTTTTGTCCCGATAATGTCAATACTAACGCGGGTCTCCGTGCCCCACTGAATAGGATCATGAACACTTTTAATGAACACATGAGTTCCCACGAAATTGATATTTTCTCAGCCCCGACGACCTCCTTCAAGACTAACATTTATGAACTAATTGTCACACCAAGTTCTTGAACTCCTCAGGTATTTGATATTTATCCTTTTTTTTTTGTAGTTTTCATTTTTGTGATTCTTTGCCAGTAACTACTCACATCTCACAAAGATATTAGTGTATAGCATAGCACATTACTCTTTAATAGTAATCTGTGGATAACGTTGCTGGTTGTATAATTAGTAATAAAAATTCTGTAAATCTTTATGTAACACAAATTGTACAACTGTTTGTTATTCCTTACAAAATAAAATAAAAATAAAAAATGGTTGCCTGTAAAGTCGGTTTTACGGGCGAAGATTTTACGTGACAACGTCTTTTTCTCGGTAGAATATTTATTGATATGAATATAATTAAATTGCACAATAGGAACAAGGAATTGAATAAAAATAAGAATTGCACAAATTTTAACTATAGAAATATATTTTGTTTACTAAAACATTGTACATGTAAACTTGAACTTAACACGAGAGACTCATCGTAACGTTACCGAGCGTTACACTTTTTCATAAGTGACTCCCAGCCGCAACCTAATTTAAGACGTTGTCACGTCAAAATAAATAAAAATAAATTAGATCAAATTAATTACTGCGACATTAGAAATATGTTTTTGTTGTAACGTTATCTACGAAAATTTTGATTTTCCATCTCATTAATTATCAAAAAAACATCTTACCTCCGCGAGTTTTCTCAAAAGCTAATGCAGATTTACTTCGTATTTTGATATTGAATTAAATAGAATAATTATCAAAAACTTTCATAAAACTAATCTACCATCATTGAACTACTGAAATATGTATATATTTTTATAATAAGTTCATTTATAATTATTTTATAAGACTCGAAACATCACCCGTAAAATGCAATATATACTAGTGCAAATCTACCTACGCGCCGATCAGTACGGCAGCGGCGCAATTTTGTAAAAGGGCTCTGAAGCTCGTGCATTTTTTTAAGGAGACGACAAAAGTTCAATTAATAAAAAAATATTATAACATATATCAAAGAAGTGCTGTATATGATCAAATGAATAAAGTATCAGAGTTATATCAGAAGAAATACTATAGGAAAAAGTGCAAATGAAAAAGCAGCAAAATAGCGGAAAACACTTCAACATTACAAATATAAAACACACACTATTTTTTCACCACTTGTTATGATATGAGTGACTCTATCGTTAACTTCTTTGGTTCCGATTGTAGTTTATAAATAACACTTTTAAGCATAACAATTGTCTTATTGTGACAAACTAAAATTACAAATATGTTTGATGAAAACTGTAACTAGTAATTTTAAGAAAAAAATATGAATATATTGAGTATATTTTAAGATAATTATTGAAAGTTACTAAAATAATCAATTATTCAGACAAAACTATTTAAAAAAAATAGTTCTATAATATTTTACAGTATACTGTAGAAATTGCGGTTGGATTCAGGCTGGTCTTCGGTGTTTTAGTTAGTTAATATAACGCTAAAAATCAAATTGATTGCTTGTATCGCGCTCTCATAACGGTATTTTCTTCAAATATCTACAGTCTGGTCATGTAGGTATGTTATAGCAGCAATAATTGGGGGGATATGTCACATTCTGAATCCGTTTCACGCATAATGCGGCCCAGTGATGCTCAGAGTGCAGCCAGTGAGATGTCACAAACGCTTGACAGTAACGAAGCAGCCATCCGCTTATGGGCTGCACATTATGTTGGCTTTTGACATCATTAAGCCAATTCTCCAACCCGTTCCGTAATCCATCGCGAATGTTGCGGTCCAAAGTTAAAATAAAAACCTGACTCTCTTAAATGTTGAGACATTTAAAAAAATGTGCAAGTGTTTGACAGATGGACAGCCGGACAGACGTGATAGTGTGCACGCATTTACATAATTTTGAAGGTAAACCTGATTTATTGCGGGTTACGTAATGTTTAATTATCATGAAATTCATTAAGACCTTAGGTGTATAATATAATAATTCTTTTGACATAATTCTAAAATTACTACTAAAGAGACTGGCATTGGTAAATTAATTGAATACATATAAATAAACACAAGATTTTAGTATTTTAACCTCTCTAAAATGGCTTTAATGTCATTATTACTCATATTAACTTTGTGATACCATAAAGCCTAGATTACAAAACTGACTGACTGACATTAAATAAAAGAAATGAAATAAAATTAACTGTATTTAAGTAGTCATGAATATATTGCTTCCTCAGATTACAGTACAAAAGGTTTGTTCTGTAATCTTAGATTTCTACTTGATATTGATCTACTTAATTTAGAATTATAGGTACCTAATTATTGAAAATAAAGAAAAAAGTGAAAGGTGTCATAAGAAAGCGGCCATACACGGGCAGCTTGAAGCAGTTGAGATGGACTGCTACAATCTAGCTGCGACTGTATAGCGAATTTATGAACTACAGTATGCTACGTGTACATTTTAGGCTCTGGCGGTTAGCAGTGCGCTGAAATGGCAGCTTCAATCTTCAAGATATCTTTAGCACCTGCATATGAAAATATTTCTTTATTTTGTTTGCAGTCGAGTCATATCAAAACTGAGTTTATGAATGTACTGTGAATTCAATTGATTCTAACCGCAGCGTGCGATTCTAAAAAAAAAACGAGCAATCCTTACAGTAGTCGCTTATGATGTGTAACATTTGAAACCTCACCTAATATTAATAAAAAAAGAAATAAAACCTACTACAAAAGGAATAAGCCATTTGAACATTATGTTCTAAAATCAAATCAAATAGCGCGCGCTTTCGCGACTTCCTGTTACACACTTCCGTCCCATTTCACGCAATCACTCCCACAAATTGCAGGAAAGCGAGTGGAAAGATGTTACACATCAAAAATATTGTATTACAGAATACGTATCGTCAATGCTTAACGGCTAAGTTATGTTCATTTAGCAAACGGATGGTTTCGTATTGAAGCTATTATACCATAATAATATAGGTAGTCCGAGAATCGTCAAAAAAATCTACGATTTGGCCTTTAGAATACAAAAGGGGCTTTTTGTAATGTCCGCAAATTTTTATTGCTTTTAGGGTTCCGTAGTCCTGACAGGGGACCCTTATAGTTTCGTCATGTCCCTCTGTCTCTCCGTCCCCGGTTTTGCTTGAAGACTGTTAGCACTACAGAGTCTGTTTACGAAATATTGAACCTAAAAGTTCTAATTTTTGTTCGAGTGGTGCGTTCTTTACAAGCTAAATAAACTATTGGCTTGAAAACTTTTCATGAACTTTTAAGGAAAATTATTACGGTTATGATAGATTTGTTAGTTTAAGAGTAATAGTTGTTTAACTTTGGTTAAAGAAAATTTCTTACCTATTGAAAATTCCTTAGAAGAAAACATTAATAGTAACATAGATATTATTATATAATATGAGCGTAAAACCTCATTGTAGCGTAAAACTTTGCTTTGAAAAACAAAATCTAAAAATAACTATTTAAAAACTACAATAAAATATCATTAGTTCCACAAAGCTACCGCAAGTACCAACGGCAACGGCTTCTGAATCGCGCTATCATTACGCTTTCTCCACCGCCTAGGAGATATAAAAAAATATATATTGAATTGATTTTAGTTTGAGGCGCAGTTTGACTTTGATTTAGATATATTGGTATGGTTTGATATTAATAGATTATTTAATTTCCGATACAGAAAATAAAGACTCCTGTTCAAATATATTGTGGTAGCGACAGGCAACTACGGAACCCTACACTGCGCGTGGCACGACACGCAATTGGTCAGTTTATTACTGTAACCAAAAGAAATTCTGTACAAAAAATAACTGCCAACTTATTGCGTTTCTTTTAAATATAAAAATATACCAATCAATGATGCAGTTCGCTGACAGATGGACGGACAGCGGAGGCTTTATAATAGGGTTCAAGGTCTCGATTCATTTCTGTGTGCTACTCTCTGGGTAAGGCACTCAAAAAAACTATAAACTAGTCACTGAATTATACCAAGATTCTGCCAGATAGAGTCCCCTCTATATATCTTGATGTTCCGAAATTCATTTGGCCTAACATATTTGGCACAACCTTCTATAAATTATTATTTCTTATTTTTTGTTAATATAATATTTTTTGTCTAAAGAAAAGTTTACTAGAAAAAAATCCACGCGGACCAGGCAGCGGACGGGACCTGGCCCGCGTGGATTTTTTTCTAGTAAACTTTTCTTTAGATTTAAACATCTATCAGTTAAATGCTTAAAAATAAATAAAAACATAACTATAATATTTTTTGGCCGGATGTTTATACATTGGTCCGAATTGTGCGTGGTACACTTTACAGATTGCAGAATTTTAACAGACACATTACCTTTGGCAAAATATTATTTAGCATAATTTCGGTATGCATAAATCGGGATGTTTTTGGTCAGGGGGTTAGGTTAGGTTAATGTGGTGACTTATATTTAGAGCGAGACGAGCAAGCGAAGCGAGATGCCGCGGTAGCGGCCGGCTAAATGCCAGCCACCTGATATACAATATAAATAAAGTTAAATATTTGTATGCTGAAGGGTGAATTTTCTGCGATAATGATGCTCATGATTTTATTTTTAATTATTGTGGAAATTTAATTTAGATGAATGTGGCTTACTTTGTACGTCTTTTAAATAAGTGCATGCAAATGATTTTCTGCGCAATGAAGTTAATGCCATAAGATGTTATGCACAAGTAATAATATTATGACATTAAAATTTGTGTGATACAAGGTAGACCCTATACGAAAAAGCCTAGCAGGGTTCACTAATTCGAGCACAGGATTTATAGCGTATAAGATGTTAGTGGGGCAAGTTGAGAGCGTTTACGTGTACCATTTAACTATAAGATTGATGAGTTGGAGTCTGTAAGAGACATCAGCAGGCTAATGATGTCGGCACTGTGTCGGCTGATGAACTATCCATTATAAATTTACATAGTAATCATAAGACGACGGCGGAGCAGCATGGCAAACTATAAAATACAATAGTCTATATTTGAATGTGACATACCTACATTACTTTCGTTTATATTAGTTATTTTTATTAGGAAATATTTATAAATGATCCTCAAACAATAGAAAATGATCACCTAGAAATACACTTTAAATTACAGTTAAATCCTTTTGTAGGTTTTTTTAGGTAGGTATTTGTTGCATCTTTATTATTATTTTGGAACCCCATGAGACCACTAGGTGGCCAAATACTGCCGCTGTGAGAGGTGCATGGATTTGGTAATAGAAGAGAAAGAGTAGGGGAAGATACAGAGACTGGACGAAGTAAGTCGGTTGGAGAAGAGATGAAAATCACAAGCGGGAAAACATGTGATGATGAACTGTTGCCACACTGTACACAAATAAATATAGTAGTGGTCCTACCTGGGACCGGTCCCTGGTCTCATCGAGGAGAACCGCTGCTTACATCTAATTGATTCTTTTTAGGTTAGCTTTTTTTTTAGAAAAGAAAGCTAATATATACTTTCACTAAACTTCAGCGCTATGTACTGCACTGAAGAGTAGTAATATAAATATTATATTATGACGGTTATTTTATATTAATTTTATCTATTTGGTTTTTAGCATTTGGGGTATAAAAAAACCAAATAGATAATTAGGTTCTTGGTTAGGTTAGGTTACCAATTTTATTTTTTGTGGATTAATTACTATTTTTGATGATCATTTAAAAAGGCTTTTCAGTCGCTGGCGGTATATTGGTGCAATAAAGGGTCATAAGTTTTGTTGAAAGCGAGACTTTTTTAGACTCTTATTAGGACTGCATGTGGTATTTAATAACGTATTGTAAGAAAATAATGGATAAGCGGAATGATAGCATTAATATGCTATCATTAATTCTAATAAATTCATGTTATAGGGACACGAAGTTATGTGCGATAACATGACCGTAGCATAATATTGACGTGGGTCTTTTGTCAAAATTTACAATAAACCAGGTGTTTATTCGATATTTAGGTTTAGTTTGTTGGAAAAGTCGGTATATTTAAATGTTTTGAAAATATGTAATGGCTATAGAAACAAATCAAAACTTGAGGTGCCAAATCAACCTATTGAAATAAAATAGATAGGTTTTAATTTTTCTGGGCGACTTTTTACACTGCCAAGCCTTTCTCGTTTATTCTCATAATTTCGCATTATATTTTAAATTTTTATTATAAATTCAGACTTCCTTATCAACGACCATTGCTGGTTTAATGATAGAAAGCTCGCCTGCCACGCCGGGCGGGCGGCCTGAATTTGAACCCCAGCCGTGAAGGACGGTTTTATTTATTTTCTACTTTTTATAATTCGAATATTTTTAGGTACCTCAATCAGCAAAACCGGAACCCTTTTAGTATCACTTGGTTTTCTGTCTTCTGTCTACTAGACCGATCAAGTTGAAAGAACAATGGCCAGATTTCTACTATATGAGTTGGACTTGACTTTTATTTTTGATGTCCCTTAATAAACTATAGTGAGAATGGTTTGTTTTTATGTTGTAAATACTATCCCGTTTGAAATCTTATATAAATAGTCACGATTTTTTATAATATCGCCACTAATAGGAGGAGGTTAGAATCAAAAAGTACCTTTTACCCGACTGCGGCGAAGCCCAAAATGTAGTAGCGAAAAGCGAAGAGGGTAATTGGCGATCTCATAGCTATTTTATTCGATGCCTCATAGAAAAAAAATAGGACTGAACTAAAAAGTGGTTTTTAGTTTAGTCCTATTTTGGGGCATTTTTCTGGCTGTGCCGGCTAAAGAGTAAGTCGTTAGACGAGACTAGATACCTGCTATCTTTCACTTACTGACTAATCGAGTCGAAGTAATAATGGTACCCATCATAAGGTAATAATGGTGGGAATGGGGATAAATGAAAGATAAGTCTTGACAAAAATATTATTTAGTTATCAGACAATAAATCAATGCCAAGGTCAAAAGAACAGAAGGTAATCCTAAATAGTACAATCACAATAATTCACAACAACAATCTTAGCGAAAGCGTTAGCACAAAATGATCACTGCCACTGTGTGTCAGTCAATCGATGGTGCCGATCGATGACATATAACGTTCCGTTATATGCATAAACCGAGCAATTAAACAAAAAGCTCATACTCAATTTGTACTTACTTAATTACTTTTATGATAAAAGTTCTTTAAATACCTAATAACACTAGTTGATCAGATGCCTAACTATTAATTGAATTACGGTTAACAAGTATTTAGAAAAAGAAATAATTTATATTATAGTCTATGAATATTAAATCATTTCATGTGTGAAATTAATCGTCAATGGGTGCGTTCTGAACATGTTATTCCAAATAATTTCAAATAAATAACCAAAACACAAAAAAAGGTTTTAATGTGGGAGAATATGGATATTTTGCTTATATTTTCTAAAACCTTTAAAAATAAGGGATTTTTTGATATATATGGCATATTGGGACGTCATCGTTTCCTCATCAGGTACGATTTGGCCATCCTTCTTTGGTACATACATGTATGTTTATGGCCCATACACGGACAAATAAAGTAAATAAGCAAATTCCGAATGTTCGTTTGGACGGATATTCCATCCATAGGGAAGGGCTGTGTCCCAGCAGTGGGGACAATAATAGGCTGGTGATGATGAAATTCCGAATATGGGGATTGCTTTTGGGGTGAAGGTGAAAGTGAATTAAAAGATCAAATTGAGCTAACTATATCGAGTTAAAATATCCAATGTGAACGTTTCAAATATTTTTTTAAAACTTAAAATGAATACATATTTCATAAAATATTTATGAAAATAGATGAAAATTTAACGGCCCCGCAATTATCTCTGCAACTACTGCGACTAAAAATTAAAAAAAAAAAAACTGAATGCTCTTTACTTGTAGATTACAGGAAAACCATAAGAAGTTTAATGTACGGAACTCTTCGTGCGCGACTCCCGACTCACACTTGGCCGGTTAAATCTATCTATTAGGTATTCAAAACATGACATTCTTAAAATTCTACGTGCATTGTCGATTGATTTCAATTTCTGTCACTTATGGTAAACAAGGCATGGTCGAGCCCTCTATTCAAATGTAAAATATAATCCCGATATCAAGACGGAATAGCCACTGGTCTTTTAAACGATTTACAAGATGCTGTTACGACTGTGTTGCCTTCTGCACTGAATATCTTCATATTCAGTGGTCCATTGTTGGTTATAAAGGTTCGTGTCACGTACAAAACAGATAATTTAGCTCTAAAAAGGGATAAGTGGGAGCCCTGTGCTGCTTATAGTCGAATAACGGTAGGCAATGCGATTTTATCTTTAGACAGAGGCCACGTGTCTTAGAGATGTGGCGTTTAAACAATAGCGGAGGATGCTGTAAATCTGACTCTAAACCACTTTGATGGTCTAATGACAGCAGCGGATAGTTAATAAACAATAACTATGCAAAATTTCATTTCAGTACGGTTTATTTTAATATAGGAATATGACTTATTGTATAACCTTTTTTTTCCCTAAAAATGCTTGTTGCATACTCCACCGTTGGGCATAAAGACGGGATTTTGGGAATCTCTCCTTCCCTTATCCCGTTCACCTCCTAAACCAGCCCATACGATCAGCTCAACGGCTGTCCGGGATGTGGGAATCCCACTACAAAACTTTGGGATGTGACCTCCTTGCCGGCGCGGTGTCGGTGTGGATTTCTTATTGTGAATCAACCAAAGCGGCACAAGCGGGCCATGCCACCAAACGGTTGGGGGAATCCCAGGTACATAATGGGGATCTCCCCCAGACTGCGTGATCCTACAACTCAGGCGAAAGGTTTAAAGAAGGCACAGTAAAATAACAATACCTTCTGGTAGTGTTGTGTTTCTGCTGGCTCCGCGGGTTAGGGAATTGGGTTTAGACCGACAAGGTAAATATGACTTTCGGGGCACAGCATCTGCCGCATCGTCTATCTACGCGAATGGACTCCACTTACACTTACCATCAGGTGGACTGGGGTAATCAGTTGCGCCTCGTATAAAAATACCTTCTAGCATTACTTTATTTTAAATAACTATTATCTCAATATGACATAGCATACTTATTATAAACAATAGGGAAGATGCAATATTTTTATTTTTGTTTTCATTTTAAAGAATTCCATGTAGAATAAACCACAGATATATTAAAAAATTAAAACATTGTGATTTATCGGAAAAAATGCGGTTTTAAATTGACAATTTAAATTTTCGCGCGAAAACGAACCTATGTTTGCGATGACGTCACTCCTGTCTGTCACTGGTCGTACTTGTTCGTCGCTGGCTTTAAATTTTCATACTATTACATATTTTTTCGAATTTCGAAATATTTTTTTAAAAATTTAAAATGGACTATCCATCAACATCATGTGATCATAACAATACCACTAATATTCCGAAAAAAGCCGTGTTGACTCATGTTTTGTGCCAATCTACTTCAACAAAGTTCCCAAATAAATTGTTTTTGACAGGAACTTCTGACCCAAAACTGAAAAAAGTGGTTTTAAGCTGCGAAGAGAAATGACAATTATTCTCCAAAGACCATTATTCGATGCTGAGAAGATCACTTTGACGTAAGTCGGTGAATATACTTGTTATATGCTTAATTAATCTGTTTGTACTTAAAAACGCATTAGTAACCTACCTAATACTTACAAAACCTGTCTATAACATATTTTTAATTTTACAGTTGGAGAATGACGTCGAAAATTAGATAAAGTTTAAAATGTGTGGCACAATCTTCACATTGGCAGGACTGAACCAAGCTTTGCGTTTCATTTAAAATAACTGTAACACGATAACCTTCTTTACGTACTTTATGCTCCGGAGAACTCGACCTTATCTGTACATAATTTTCCATCTCTTTTAATTTGGACATAGCCGATTGCATTATCGTCGTAGGATTTGTAGAAGCCGCTGAATAAAATACGAAGTTTAACAACTACGATTTTTACATACCGTAATAATTTAGTCCCTTTCATTTCTACACTTAAAAACTCTGTACTTTGGACAAAAAAAGTTATAACCATGTCAACGCTAACTCTTGGTAAATTCCTGGAGTCTGCTTTGATAAACGCAACTTCCATTTTTATTAAATGTAAAAAAACGCAATAAATATTCCCATAAAATAATATTTACTTTAACAACCATAACCTCAACGAAGTTGTCATAACAGGAATGACGTCACTAAACGCTGATTGGTGTTTTAAAATACGTTCCGTTTCAAGTATTTTTAATTCGTAATAATTGTTAAAAAACAACATTATGTAAAATAAAAACGTTGCAGTGGCATTTCTTTTATATTTTTTTAACATTTTAATCATAAAATTTTCATAAATATTATATATGCATCTTCCCTATTATAGCTGTAATCAAAGCGAAGGGGCTAAGCAACAGTAATTGGAATAAAAAATTAAGATTGCGGTTAATTGTTACCCGTGTAAAGTTTATTATTATGGCCGGTTGTAATTGATTATTGTCATTCGGCTACAAATCGGCATAGTATAATAATTATGATATCATAAGTCTTACCTGCTTTATTAGTTCTTAGTTTACAAATGAATGTATATTCGAGAATCGTGAACATTTAGTTTCGTTTTATACTTCAGGTCAATGAGTATTTTTGTGAATGAGATTTAGTTCGTTAAAACGTTTAAATCTGTTAGATATAATGGCACGATTAACAAAAATTTGCTTAATATTTTAGAAATAAGGTTTCTAAAATATTAAGCGAAAACGTGTCTTAAGAAACGCTCATTATATTAAAAGACTAATCTAATTTTCTTCAATGCGACAAACTCATTGTACCCGTGCATTACACAAACCTCATCATCTTTTTTAGAAATGTAATAAAAAACGACAGGTTGCAATATATTATATATTTATTATTTCCGCCAAGTAAGGTGATTGTAAGAAATGCAAAATTAAAAGAGGAAGTGGTAAATTAAAAAAACGACGGATTGCACTCCTGTAGTGCCGGCAGAAGTGAAAACTTGAATATTAACGTTGTGCATTTTTGCTATTTTGGAATAGTTAGGGAATAATTTTGCACGAATTGCTTTAATTATCAGTATAAAAGTACTATAATTTATGGGTAGAATACAATAATTATTTATATATATAAACATGACAATTTATATTACATTTAAAAGTTTATCTCTCAGAAAAATCAACTTACATGGATCACATTTAAGCGCACCTAGCAAAAAATGCATTTTCTTCGCAATAAAGCTGCCACTTGGACGTCCTAGATAGTGATTTATTATTATAATACGATAAAATAAAATATTACTATGTTTCGTCCAATATATTGAAAGTCAACAACCTTTCCAATTTTATTGTTTTCGTCTTACGAATTTTCGATTAGGTCACGTGTCCTGACGTGAGTTTAATATTTTTTTCATCCCACCACCTCGGAAAGTGTAATTTTGCGCTTCGAAATCTGGCTGGAAAATTCTATTTTATTCGCTTGAGCGGCAAAGTAGATTTGAATTTAGAACATCACATATAATGAGTACTCAATATAATTGTAAATTCAAAACGTCATTAAACCTATTTAATGTAACCTCTATGGTGCCAAATTTATGATTAGAACTTTTTAAATTGTGAAAAAATTTAAATTTGGAACCTTCTTGGTTTCTTTGTTTTATTTGCGTGCTTCGCGCCATTCTAGTTTTTCACGTTTTATTGCTTAAATATTTTGTCATTATAAATTGTTTTCTTTTTCATTTTGTCATTTCCTCGCTGAGGTGGGATGAAAAGTTACGTATTGCACTCGAGTGGAAAGATTTTTCACCTTGTGCTCGTTTGTTTCCCTCGCTGCGCTCGTGATTCAACTTTAGAATCCTTCGCTTGCTCGGTCATCCAAATCGAGCACGCGGTTAAAAAGGAACTTTCCACTCTTGTATAATAAATAACTATTACCCATACAAAAAAAGTGTACAACGCCGCTAAAGAATTTTTCACTTCAAAAACATTATTCAATGAAATATCACAGTAAGTAATGCTTCGTAATTCTTTAATCCAATATAGAGACAATAATAATTTTTATTCAGTCGAATAAGAAAGTACAGTCAATTTCTTGAATGAAGCATCGTGTACGTGTGATAATGAATGGGACGTGAATTTATTGCGAACCTACAACTATTTATAGTAAACGGAAAAGAATACTCGAAAGAATTCAATCCTTTTGCCCCTACTAATGGTACTGTGGTATCATTGCACCGGGCCATTCCATCTTAGTAAGCCTTCCTTAAAAGATTAATATGCTCAAGCGTTGTATTTGCACGGATGTTAACTTTATTCCTCAGAGGTGTGGGTTGAGTTTCAATTAACTTTGATATTTAGTTGTATCTTTTTGGTCTGCATCATTAGTGCAAAGCGCGTGGCTAGCTCGTGCCAATTTGTGAATAGCGCCGGACGCTCCGGGCAGCTTTCTTTCCTCCATTGCTTAACTTGCTCGTAGAATTTCATTGTTGTTTTATAATAGGGATTGACTATTAGTCAACATCGACATCGATTAAATATTATTATATATTTATTTAGAACTTAAATGCTTTTACTATTGCAAAGGATTAGATACGAATAAGAATGAAAGTTACAACACAATGGTTACCTACTATTTTTTAAGCATGGAAAAAAAAAACATTATTTATATACATTTCGGCTTCATCTGTTACAGTTCTGTTCATAAGTGGTTTTGTAGCATTTATTAAAAATATATTAAATGATATATATTTATATATGTTTTGTATGCACTTTTATATTTAAAGATGATGATGATGCTACCGATACCACATTTATTTGTATTTAAAATATACGAAAATAAGTTTAGTAAAGCACACGATTTCCTGTATCACTGTGTTTGTGTAACGAAAACATCAAATAGATACAACTTACTGATTAGTATCATGTACGTTTTATAATATGCAGTTGGTGTAAAAAGTTGTATATGAAATAACTCATGAAGTATGTAAATGCTTCGAATTATATATTAGGCTTTATTAATTAAAAATACGAATTTTACATATTGAAATACTATTTATGGAAATGTAGCGGTTGTCAGAACGTATCAGAAATGCCAATTTTAAATATAGAGCGACATGCCCCTTCTTGTAATCAACCTAGGATTATGTTTTACAAGGCGCAGTACATTTTTGCAGCTCTTTTTTAGCCATCCCCGGAGAATAAAATGATAACTACCATTATCTTAGTTTTATATATATTTTATGTGACCACAGATCACAACATTTTTGTGATCTGTGGGTACTAATACATCAACTTAATTTTTACGTAATTTCTATACAGTTATTCACGGAATTACAAAATATTGCAATTCTATTCCAAGATTCTTCTACCCATATAAAAAAATACCCCAAAAAAAAATGTTTATATAATATTATCAAAATATATTTAAACCCGTAAGTATGACAATTAGACAATATTGTTCTCATAACAAATATTCGGATAGATAAATAAACGCAGTTATCATTTTATTCTCGTACTAAACCGTCCAGGCATTTCGTGTAAAGTTATGTAAGTACAATGAATCTTGTTAATTAATAATTGAACCGATTGAAGCTGACGACGATAACCATAACCATATTGACAGTACAAATCAATATCGCTTAACCGCTTACTTTAGTAACTTATAACGAGAATCAAAGTTTTTTTTTATAAAACATGTCATAAAATTTGAAAATGAAAATACATTCATAAAAATATATTTTAATACCGATCTTTTAAAAAGGCGCTTAGTGCTTTTATGAATTAGATGACGCTTAACCGAAAATTATTCGGACCGCTCCGGATTTCTATTGTAATATTGAAAAACATTAAACTTTAAAAACTTTAAAACTACATTAAATATATCAAATGGTTCTATCAGCGTTATCGCTGATTCGCTAAGTGTCCCTCTCACTGCTTTTGTTGCATTTTCGTTGGAAAAGCTGGACCGAACGCTGACTACCGAGCTGGATTTGACGAGAGATCTCTTTCTCAAACCCATTCTTTCGGAAATACTGTGGAAATCTTCGAGCATTGTGTTCAGACCGCTATAAATAGGTACCACGGTATATGCTAGAGCCATAAATAAGTGTCAGCTTGCTTTGAATCTATAAGCTTCCTTTCATCAGGTGCTTCACAAGAATTTTAGTTTTAGACCAAATGATGCTAACGTTGCAAAACCCACCGCCATGTTGGCAAGATTGATTAAATCCAAGCTATTTTAAGGAACTTTGGATCAATCGAACTTTGTTCAACTTGAAAGCTCTAGTGGATTTGGTGTTGTACTGTAAGGGTATTTATTGATCCGAATACGAGCGCCCTATTAGGGGAAACCTTATGACATTAATGATTAGCCTTATACAGTTTGTCTATAAAGTCGTGACATTACATGATGGCGCCACTTGTATGCATCTAGCAACCCTATACAGTCTGACCAAAATTATTTTGATACTAGCAGTTCATTCAAGTTAACAAGGTAATTAATTAGACACACTATACAGTCGTATTTTGTTTCCTATTTATAATTACCTGTTACCTATGCTTATAAAAAGTTTAGCCAAGCATATTTAATCGAATCAGAATAAAATTGTTATAGATAAAATAGTACTTTATAGTGTAAAAGTGTGTAATGTTGGTGATTACCGCTGAGGTGCCATGGAGACCAGAGCCGTTAGGTAATCATCAATACACACAAATATCATCATACGACGTTTTTTAACACACTTGTTAAGAAAATAATACTAAAAATCATTATATAGTATATAAAAAGTTTATTTAGAGAAACAATTTGTAAATGTGCAGTTAGTAAAATTAGTGATAGGCATCTTCACTAAAAGCATCTGGCCATGGTTCTTTATGTGACCATTTCTTTCTTTGGTCGGCCTTGCCTGTTTTCCCAGGAGTTTCAAACTTTCCATCATTCTTAAAACCTACTGTCTGTATCCGACTGTCTGATTTTCCTGAAAAAAAATAAAAAATATGTAACGGAATAGAAACAATAACTTATTGACATGAAGCAATTAATTCAAAATTGGTAGAAAACCTGACCGAGTTGAACCATAATAACGTATCAAAAGAAATGGTCGTACTACAATATTACCTATTTACAATGCCAATCTAACCTAAAAATGTGCAATGTGAACAATGCCTTTTTTGGTCTCAAAATCGTAAATTGAGTAAATTTGTAACTTCAGGCAGATTACAAACAAATAGTTACACGATTACATACCCTGTATATATAGGTGTCATAGATGCTGTTCGCCCTTAAAACATCATCCAAATCCCACAAAATTCGTCCAGCTTGGTAGTCTTCGAAACATCGCTGGAAAACTTTAAAAATCACTTCCCGCGTGCCACTCCGATTTACTTTACTCATTTTTATACCTTTCTGCGTAGTTTCGTCTTAATTTATTACAGTTTAATCCAAACAATAAAAAATACAAAAGGAAAACTCTTCCACAACTAAAACTCGATGACAGCTGATGTACATAAGTTTGGTGTTGCCAGACACATGAATAATGTTAGTTCCTCAAACATTCATGTCACGACTTTATAGACAAACTGTACCTAAAGCACAAAAAAAGTTTAAAGGTTGCTGATGCTTATATACAGGGTGCTTTTTCTAGGGTGTCAAGCCAGTGCGAGCTGATAGCGGAATAGCATACCTATCAATTGAACCCCCATGTATGTTTTACGATTTTGCATAGTTTTCGAGTTAGAATTTTTTTTCGTTATTTTTTAAGTTCAACGATAACACAACTTTAAAAAAGTATAACTTCATTTTGGGTAGATTTTTCTTCGAAATTATTTTTTTAACAGAATGCCTAGTGATTGTAGTTTTATAAGAAAAATAATCTCCTTTCTAACTTTAACCTAAGATATAAAACAATTTGATCGATACTAAATAAAAATGAATTAAGTAAAACAGAATGGATTTTCAATTGAAATAAAAAAAAAATGAAAATAGATGTTCCATAACATCTGAATAATTTTAAAAACTGCCTGACTACATAAGCTTTAATTAAAATACAAAAAAAAATGAACTAAATAGGACATTATTTGCTGAAATCTGTTGTTGAAGGTATTGTATCGGAAATCGAGTAATTTTAATATTTTATAATTTCGTAGTATCTTTGCATATTTTGTCAATCTTAAGTTTTTATTATCCCTTTTAGTTTGGAGCTCATTGGAAAATAAAAATAATCATTTTATAATAACTAAGCACTCGAAACTCCTGTTATCCTCCTCCTCAGGTATTTTTATTTTACGCTTAAATAAGAAAGTGTCTACGCATACGTTGAGGACTCGCGATTGAGCTTGATATTAAGATTGTTTGTAAGTGATATCATGCCTCGAGATTAAGAATTTTCATCGCAAGATTATGCGCAAATCCATCATTTCTTTGGGTACGCGCGTTGAAACGCTTCACTTGCCGCAAGGATGTTTCGTGATTATTTACATCGCAGAGGAGGCTACGACAGCCCGAGATTTATCCATCGACACGTATGCGTAGACACTTCCTTATTTAAGCGTAAAATAAAAATACTTGAGGAGGAGGATAACAGGAGTTTCGAGTGATTAGTTATCATAAAATGATTATTTTTATTTTCCAATGAGCTCCACTTAAACTAAAAGGGATAATAAAAACTTAAGATTGACAAAATATGCAAAGATACTACGAAATTATAAAATATTAAAATTACTCGAGTTCCGATACAACACCTTCAACAACAGATTTCAGCAAATAATGTCCTATTTAGTACATTTTTTTTATATTTTAATTAAAGCTTATGTAGTCAGGCAGTTTTTAAAATTATTCAGATGTTATGGAACATCTATTTTCATTTTTTTTTATTTCAATTGAAAATCCATTCTGTTTTACTTAATTCATTGTTATTTAGTATCGATCAAATTGTTTTATATCTTAGGTTAAAGTTAGAAAGGAGATTATTTTTCTTATAAAACTACAATCACTAGGCATTCTGTTAAAAAAATAATTTCGAAGAAAAATCTACCCAAAATGAAGTTATACTTTTTTAAAGTTGTTATATCGTTGTCCGTGCGGTGACGGAGAAAGAATACAACTCACCGCCCCTTTTCTTCCCGTGGGTGTCGTAAGAAGCGACTAAGGGATGTCGGAGCTTCCATCCGCTCTTCTGGTGGTAGGGTGCCTAGCACCCGCCTGGTTTGTTACCACCGTGCGCATGGTGAAAAACCCGTGAAGTGCTTCTCGCGCGTTTCGGGGTCAGCCAGCGTACAACCAGAGCTCGAGTGGAAATTGTCGGGAAGGATTCGGTCCAGGGGAGGCATCCGTGGAACCGATGCCGGGAGGACTGCATCGACCCGTCGGCCAGGGAGACCCGTAGAAACGGCTGTGCCGCTGGCCGCCCGTGGCACAGTATAGGGGCCCAAGCGTTTCTAACCAGTTCGCGAAGCTGCCCCATCATGTCACGCACAATCTCGGGGTGGACCGTCGTGCCGGTTGGTGACCGGGGCGTGGGGTCCCGGCGGCCACTTCCGGGGGGGGTGCGGGGGCCCTTCCGTCCGATGGGTCGGTGCATCTCCTCTGCAGGCAGTCAATCGGGAAAACAAACCTCCCTTATTTGCCCGGACTCTTCGCGACGGCGTCCGCTCGTTTTCGCGTCTCTTTTTTTTCACTTCCACCATGGCAGCCTCAATAACAAAGTTTGGACGTACAGCAATGCACACCCCCATGCTTTCAACGCTGTTTGAGGTCGAGTTCTGCAACATACGCGGACTCCACTCTAACCTCAACGCTGTCCACCACCATCTCGAGACAGCACGGCCAGCATTGTTGTTCCTGACGGAGACACAAATACTTCCACCTGCTGATACAGGCTACCTTAATTATCCCGGCTACGTGCTTGAAGAGTCCTTCAAAGCGAAAGCCAGAGTATGCCTGTATGTTCGGGCGGATGTTTGTTGTCGCCCTCTCCGCTGCTTGGAAGATCCCTCCTTCTCCATGCTGGGGGTACACGTCGACTTTGGCCCCCTGGCCAGAGTCTACGTGTGCCTCTACAGATCCCACACCGGCGATGTTGAGACAACTCGACTTTTTGAGCACCTTAGTCGGGCAGCAGATGACGCGCAGGAACAATTTCCCAATGAAGAATTGGTGTTTTTGGGAGACTTTAATGCTCACCACAATTTGTGGTTAAGTTCTTCCAAAACTGACCATGCAGGGGTCTCTGCTCACACATTCGCTCTCACGCATGACTTGAAGCAACTGGTTGATCAGCCCACCAGGATCCCAGATATTCCAAGTCAAGCGCCTTCTTTACTGGACCTTCTGCTCACGACCCATCCACAGGGCTATCAGGTTGTGGTAAGAGCCCCCCTGGGCTCGTCCGACCACTGCCTGATATCTGCCAAAGCACCACAGGCCGAGCCTCCGCGTCCAGCAGTGGTCAAGCGCCGTATCTGGCATTATGGGTCGGCAGATTGGGACGGTATGCGTGATTACTTTGCGTCCGTCCCTTGGAAGCAGCGCTGCTTCAGTAAGAGGGACCTATCGGGCAGTGCCGTTGCCATTACTGAGGAGATTATAATGGGTATGGAATACTATATTCCTCATTCTGATCTCATCAGTAAGGGCACACGTAACCTCTGGTTCAATCACGACTGTGCTGAAGCTGCTTCGCGTAAGCAAGCGGCATATCGTGCTTGGATCAGAGGCCGCGCTCTCAAGGATCCCGGGGTCGATTCACTCAAAGCAGCCTACAATTCTGCTTCCAAGGCATGTAAGAAGGCTTACATCAGAGCGGATGCCCAGCGTGTTGCACGTGTTGGCCAGGAACTTATAACGCATCCTGCGGGCTCCCGTAGCTACTGGCGTTTGGCCAAGGCCGTGCAAAAAAACTTCTGCCAGCCCTCGCTGCCACCTCTGAGATGCCCAGACGGAACACTAGCTCATAAGCCGCAGGAGAAAGCCGATTTACTGGCAAAACTCTTTGCGGCTAACTCCCGAATTGATGATTGCAATGCACTGCCACCATCGTGATGATGGTGGCACAACGATGCCTGATATTAAAATCAGGCAGCGTGAGGTTCGTGCCGAATTGCAATCACTCGACGTCCGGAAAGCTAGTGGACCTGATGGCATCCCAGCAGTAGTACTTAAAAAATGTGCAGCGGAGTTGTCTCCCGTGCTCACGCGCTTGTACCAATGCTTGTATTCTTTGGGGCGTATACCGGAGACTTGGAGAGATGCTAGCGTGCAACCGGTGGCCAAAAAAGGGGATCGCTCAGACCCGGCTAACTACCGGCCAATAGCAGTCACCTCAGTTTTATGTAATCTTGAAAAGGTCCTTAATAACCATCTGACTCGCTACCTAGAGGATCACTCCCTGATTAATGATCGTCAATATGGATTTAGACCGAAACGATCGACGGGTGATCTTCTAGCGTACTTAACTCATATCTGGGGTGAGGCTATCGACAAGCGTGGCGAGTCGTTGGCTATCAGTCTTGACATTGCCAAGGCGTTCGACAGGGTCTGGCACAAAAGCCTTCTCTCCAAGCTTCCGGCATACGGTCTGCCAGCCCAGTTCTGTTCTTGGTTAGCTGACTTCCTGCATGAGCGTAGAATTAGTGTCCTAACGGATGGTAGCATTTCGCGGTTCATGTCGGTGAATGCCGGCGTTCCCCAGGGCTCCGTCCTATCCCCCACTCTCTTTCTGCTGCATATCAATGACTTGATTCCTCTTGGGAATATTCATTGCTATGCAGACGATAGTACAGTGCATGCGGGGTATCTCGGACAAGCAGCGGTTAGGCAGGCAGTAACCAAGGAGAAGCGGGAAAATCTTGTCATTGGACTCAATCAGGCTTTGGACCACATTTCCTAATGGGGTACCAGGAACTTGATTGAGTTCAATGCCAAGAAAATTCAGGCTTGCGCTTTCACGGCAAAAACATCGCCATTCCTTCCCCTTCCATCTCTTCAGGGCACAACACTACCGCTGCAGAGCAACATTTCCATGCTCGGTATGGAAGTTCGTTCAGACCTGAATCCAAAGGACTACATCGAAACCGTGATCAAAACAGCTTCACGCAAACTCGGAGTCCTGAACAAGGTGCGGCGTTTTTTCACGCCCGATCAACTGTGCTTGTTGTACAAAACGCAAGTGCGGTCCTGCGTGGAATATTGCTCGCACCTCTGGGATGGCTCCGCCAAGTACTTGCTCAATGCTTTGGATAGGTTACAGCGGCGCGCGATCCGCATCATAGGCGATGAGGAGGTGACTAAACACCTTGAGCCTCTTCAATTACGCCGTGACGTGGCATCACTAAGCGCGTTTTGTCGTTTGTACCACGGCGAGTGTTCTGAGGAGTTATTCTCTCTTATCCCACCTTCCCCTTTCCTTCAGAGGACCACGCGCGCTGGCCTACGTTTTACTGTGGCCACAGTTCCATTGCGTATAAAGAAATTTGGTGACTCATTTCTTTGTCGCACTATCCGTAAATGGAATGCTCTGCCCGCTTACGTGTTCCCTCCCTCTTACAACCTGGGATCCTTTAAAAGAGGCGTGAAGAATCAACATGCAGGCCGGCAGGGTGAGGATGGCTGCTGTGGCAGGTAGAACTGCTGTATCAGCTATTTTCGCGTCTGGACTTCACCTTCACTTAACATCAGGTTGGGTGGTGTCATTAGTCGGACCTATCTATAAAAAAAAAACTTAAAAAATAACGAAAAAAAATTCTAACTCGAAAACTATGCAAAATCGTAGAACATACATGGGGATTCAATTGATAGGTATGGTACTCCGCTATCACCTCGCACTGGCTTGACACCCTAGAAGAAACAGCCTGTATGTATGTGTATAACTCATTTCGACCACGTGGTGGTTTGCCTTTCCACTGTCATAATAATATTATTTTACCTACTTTTGTTGCTAACCAAATTTAAAATCTCGTTTGCTGCCTGGTCCGCGTGGAATTTTTTCTAGTATACTTTTCTTTACATTTAAACATCTAGTAGTTAAATGCTTAAAAACATAACAAATTTCATTTCCATTATAGATACAAAGGTTTTGCAATATTTACGAAAATAAAAAGATATTGAAGTATTATCATTTTCATTTGCACCCTTATAACCTATAGAATAAAAATATATGTCTGTGGTGCAATATTTGGTTTTGGTTCCCTTGTCAATGCAAATAAAATGATAATTATACAAATTAAATTTTGAAAATTTTTGATTTACTTTTTATTTCCTAAATATCTCCCTTTTAACTTATTGTACGAGTTCGTTCACAAAAAATCCAAATGTTTTAAAAATTTGCTTTTCATAAAGCTAACTATCATCTTTCTGCGTTCAGTATTTAAGGAACAATCAACAAAGAACAGTTTTTTATTTTTCCTGAAAACTTACACTTTTGCAGTTATTATTTTATTCTCCGGAACGGCGTTATGTTTAGAGCAAGTGGAGTAAAGTTGAGAAGCTTCTGATAGCTGATTTAAATTAAAGCAGAAAGTTTGCTATGCCCAATACGTTAACCCTGTTAAAGTTAAGATTAGAGCGATGCTTACAAACAGAATGGCACGAGAAAGGAATTTCTAATAATTTTAAAATATCTTTATTTGTTATCCGTACCTTTAAGGGTTTTAGTTAATATTTCTGAAGCTCACTTTTAATTTCTTAGTTAAAGTTTACTGCGCGTCAGCTTTGATGCAACCTCGCGTACCCCTGGGGGTACCCGTACCACTAATTGGCACTGCACTAACAATAGAATATTATCGATAAAAGTTGACCAGAGGGTTATCACTAGCCACCACAAGTGCCTCACTTAATCATATTACTGGCTACGCTCATTAGGATGATTGATGTTACTTTTGAATATATAAATATGAGCTTGCCGTATCATAATATGGTTGCCACGAGCCACTGCACTGATACGTATATTTATAATGTTTCCAAAAGTATTTATCAAGACACGCTATTATTTCTTTATGACGTATAATGACGTATGTAGTTCTTAAATGTAGAATTGAGGTATAGTATTTATACTGGTATTTATAAGTGGTAGTAGAAGCGAACAATTTGTTTTGTATTAGGGTACTAATATTTAACTTTTAATACAAATACTTAAAAGATATCAAAGCACAAAACGAGAAAAATTGCCACTCCCCAATTATATGCTCGTTGAATTCGTTTTTCAATCTGTGTGCATGCATATGTATTTATGCCACTGTAGCCAATTAATGGTTGTGAAACTTTATATCAAGACATGACAGATTGTTGGTCTGTATAAATTGTTTAGCATTAATCACATTGGGTTGTCGTTGAGTCTTTAATTCTCAAGGGTCGAGTCCCATTGGTTCTAGACCCTTACCTAATTTATATTCAATTTGTGTCTAAAAGAATTTCTTGCTTACGGGACCATAAATAACGCGCAAGTCAATTTTGTTTAACGTTACGTTTTATCGTAATAGTGTAAATTATTACAAGTTTATTCAAATGTTCAAATAAGTGCGGACATTTATTCGTGTAATAGTAATAGGACTGCTCTTAATGCACCACCTTATAACGTTATTAAGTGTTTATTGATTGTAATTTAAAAACTGGTATGGCATTAATACGTGTAAGCTTCGATGTAAAAAAAAGTTGTTCATCATTTCCATATTACTTGCTTATTGTAAGACTTTGGTTGAAACTTTTTGATGGTATTGTATTTTAATCGATGAGTAGGGTTCTCAAGGGATCAACGAGATAGAGGATTGGTCAGGGTAGGCAAAGGCGCGAGTGATACTATGGTATCGGAAACGTCTACTTTTCCCCTCAGAGGAAATGCAACCGGCTCAGGACCCTCTTTTTGTATCGGGGACAGACTTAAAGTTTTACCCAGCTCTGTGGCTTTGCGAAATGCACAGGGTCCTACCCAGTGAAACCCTTGACAATACTCCTGCACTGGTTACTCGACAAGCACTCTGAGTTTCGAGATTCCCCGAATGCGTCCCGGATAATCATCAGCGGGGAGGCGGTGAAGTGCTAACGGGAATGAACTCGACACGTTGTGGCGGGTTTATTCCCGCAAGTAGACCCACCTTTCCCAGATGTGCGGTTCGCCGGAGTATACACTCCTACCGTTCAGCACCCAAGCCAGCATATTCGAATGGCTCAATGGTTACCCGGAATAGGTGGCCCTACCCACAAAAAGCTTTGAGAGGTGCCAGTCTTGTATTCTCCGTTTGTTGTGTAGGCAGCTTATCGTGAATCGACCACTCCGCCCCCGATAAAGCCGGGATAATGGGAATACCCCCCAGACTGAAGGAAGATCTGTAAGTTAGGGCCTACAAAGGTGGCCTTGATATGCCATAGGTCACCCCCCCTACTCGCGTGTAGCCTGACACCACAGAAAAAATAAACTAAACAAAAAAAAAGTTCTTTATTATTTTATTTCATAAGCAGTCATAACTCGCGTCCAGTCTGGTGTAAAAACAGTTGGCTGATCTTTCTTGCGACATAAAAATCACTTGTCGTCATATGAATAAAACAACAATCCGATGTGTTATCACCCGATCGTTTGTAATGTCTTACAACGGTGGAATGACAGGTATTCAGATGTGCATTGTTGTACCACAAAGGCCATAATATAAAACAAATATTTAGTACCTACATCGTCTACAAAACTCGTTTGCGTATTTTTTTTTCTTGTTTGCAGGGAAGAGTGATTTTGTGGTATTTCTATTATTATATATTATATCAGTACAAGTTAGACTATGGGCGCTGCCCTCACAGAGGTTAATTAAATATCATACTTGTTTAAGTTATTTATGATCTTAAGTCTATTGTTATCATTAATAAAGCGACAACATCAACTTCTGACTGCTACAGTATGTATTCATTGTTCTAGATTTTATATTTAGCGGGCTTGGTAGAAATTCATAGAAAAAATAATTTGTGTGTGTTAATAAAAACATTACAATTTTATTTATTCGTTATTTAAAATAACAATATTAACTATACAGTAATATAAATTGAAAATTAAATAAATAATAAATATTTCCAACACTCACACCAATGAGGATCAGTGTTGCCAATCTATTATTATCACCCATCAATCTCCACTATCACCCACCAATATGCCGTGGATCTTTTTCACCCTCCAATCCCGCTTTCACCTACCAACCTTCTGTGCTCAAAAGCATAATTTAAGTTATCACGTCTGGTGTGCGTCACGACACGTACGCGCTTTTTTTTATTAAAAACTAGTGGCCCGCCCTCGCTTCGCTTTGGTGCAGAGCTGTAGTGTAGACTAAAATTACTATTCATATAATTATAAAAAATAACTGAAAATTTGCCTTTTCCAAACTTCTATTGACAGTCAATTGTTTTGCTCTCCAATATCATTTAAAATTTATAGTATGGTATTAAAGTTCAAATTGACTTTTTAGTATTATTACGAATCGTTTGTATAGAAAAGCTGCTGTTTTTGGTCTTTTCAGGCATTTTTTTTAATTTTTCTCCGCGTAGGAAACATCCTCGTACTTCAAGTAATATTTATTATTTAACACAAATATAAGTCAAACAATGCACGCGTGGCACAAGCATCTAGTAACCGGTGAATGGATATGTTCGAGCGGTCGCGCGGATCATAATAAATTACGTGAACGCAAAGAATCGAGCTGCAGCTCGCGTTTTAAAGGAGCTGTTCAGAAAAACTTAAATAAGTCCATAATTTCTTGAGGGATTTTAATAATTTTAAATAAAATTGCTCAGTAATTAATTGCGCATAGGATGCTCTTAGAAAAATCAGATTTGTTTTTTTTACATATGATTGATCCTCATTAGTCTAGCCCCAAAGTAAGCACTGTGAGGATACTAGGGTTACAATTTAAATCTTTGAGGGTAACAGATAGAATATAAATATATCGTTATATATATTTTATCTAGAAATATAAATGCTCGTATTCATCACACTAACATTTGCCCCCACTGGGATTCGAACCCGAGACCTCTGAGTAGGCGACATCTTGAAACCTCTCGTATACACCACTTGGCTATGGAGGTCGTCAAATTCCAAAGAATAGTAATGGTACTTACTATTTTAATGCCACTTTAAGCTAAGCTTGTACTTAAGTACTGAAACTTCAATGTAATCGTCATCACACAGAAAATTGCTAACCAAATTATCCCTGTCAGGATTTTGCTCTCGATACGTTTGGAGCAAAGAGTAACAATCTTTAAATGTGGTTATAATATTTGTATATGAAACAAAGTCATGACAGCATATTTAATTTCAATCTCAGGTTCGTTAAGCCGCTGGTTTCGGCTGCATCTGCAGTCGTTAGCACTCACCAATGAGCTCGCGTGGTGGGTCGTGGCCCAATCTCCCTATTCCATCCATAGGGAAGGCTGGTGCCCCAGCAGTGGGGAAATTAATAGGCTGATGGTGATGATGAATTTCAATCTAAAACTGATTTATTTTATTTGTTACCTCATGATTGAGATCAAATAGGAACGAATAGCTTTCACACATCATTTGCGGAGAGTAATGGCCAAGTGCGGTTCCCGGCTACTTCTGTGTGACCACAATTTGGAATGCAATCGTGGGTTGTTCAATCGATATGACCAAATATCATAACCATAACACTTTCGATTTTTTTGTTTAATGCATTGCTGATCTAAATGTAAGATTTCTTTTTTTTAATTATAAGTTTATTTTTATTTTGTGACTCTGTAGAGCTGAAGTGTAGACTACAGTTTTTGTTCTCAGGCTTGTATTATACACAATGACATTCATCTATGATTCTTCTTATAACTGCATGCAAAGTCTCAGCCCGGTCGGTTTACTTTCATTCCCTATTTTATCCCCTTGGGGGTAGAATTGATCAAAATCCTTTCTTAGCCTACGTTATAACATCTACCTGCACGCCAAATTTCAGCCCGATCCGTCCAGTGGTTTGGGCTGTGCGTTGATAGATCACTATGTCACTCACCTTTGAGTTTTATATATATTGATTTGCTTTATGGTAGTCAATATTGTATAATGCTGCGTATTCATTAGGCAACATTTGTTGATAAACTGTTTATAAAGTTCGTTAGAACAAAAAACCTGTTTATAAACAAGTCTATCGTATACATTGTTTCTGAAACTTTGCCGTCCACACAAAACAGTTGTTGCTAGGATGTCGCCCGAGGTGATAGTGTTGTTCTGTGCTTACATTTTCTACGTAGGCAGTTTCATGAGAGTATTAGAACAAAAAATAAAAGGTTGGCTTTAATAAAATAAATAGCTCGAAATAACCTCTTAAATAGAAGAAAGAAGATGTATTGATATAATGATGAAAATTAACTAATCATACCACAGCCATTTTACACATTTGTAACTTCCTTCCCCGGTTTTGGACAACTTTATGTTTTTTCTTATCCCGAGAAAATTGTGAGTGCAGAGTATACATCTTTGTCTCTGTATCCTTTTGCGACATAATTTAGTTCTGTAGCAACTTCGTCCCAAACATTTTTTTTTATTTTATCTTTATAATCCTTACTTGAGGTATCCCAAAACGGTTCACGTAACTGAAAAAACTCTACGAGCATCGAAACTTGGTCATTTGACCACACTAATCCATGCTTCAATAAACCTCCCCCAACGTCCGTACGTCCACACCTGTCAACTTTTGTTTATGAACCAAATATTTCGTCTTGCCCTCCAGTCAGAGTGGGGAACACGGCATCATGTATCTGAAACAATGTGTCATCACCTTTGTTTATATTATTTTTCTAAATTGTATAAAGAGGTGATGTAACTTTGAGAAACACTGTTTATAAACAAATGTTGCCTAACGAATACGCAGATTAATTATAAGCATTACGATACTATTGGGTTACATTACATGCCTACTTACTGATCAGGTGGCATAGCAACACCTCAATGAAACGGTCATGTTCCAAAATCATTTGAATAAAAAAATGTTTTTTTTTAAATGTACTAATAAATCATTTATGATAAAGGTAATAATTTTCCGATGTCGTCACAATACTTCCAATAGTTACAATATCAAAACAAGCTTATTTTAGATCTAAAGAAAATGTTACTAGAAATCCACTCAGTTCAGAGGTCGACTTAGGGAGAGGATGGAACTGAAACCAGAAGAAGATGGGAGGAGGAGCATGAAAGATGAAAAGGAAGACATGTGTATGTTATAAAGCGTTAATAAGATTAGGGTATGCCTGAGCTTATAACAGCCATTTAATAAAATAGTGTTGGCCGATGTAGTAATTACAATCAGCTTGTGACATATGCATGATTCTTCTTCAATGTACCGACGATTTTTTGAGCGTGTATGATGTTGGTCGCAGATGACCTTTACAGCGTCACCGGGTTTGGGGACGGCGAGATCCTAAGAGGACCTCCAGCCGAGAATTAGCGAGTGCCTCTAGAGGTATTCGAGGCGGATGGCATTTTCCCACGGGAGGAGTCTCCCCTCCGTCTGGACTCCGACCTCGGCTCTAGTTAGCCGTTGTCGTGTGGTTTACCGACGATATACCAATATCGAATGCATTACAATCGTCACATATTATTATTATTATAGCTTTTAATCAATCGCGTTTCGAAAATTGTGAGTCTCTTGAATTGATCGATCGCCAATTACACAGTCACTCTGCCTATCACTGAGATACCATTTATGTATGTAAAATATCATATAATTTTCCCTCCCGCATCTAGTTATCTGCGGATGGATTTCTCTCCGCTTACGAGTCAGAATCGTGATTTCAAACGTATTTATCGATGCAATTTACGGGACACAGTAATTATAATACATGTTTGTAATTTTGCATCGTGTCACGTGCTCGTTTGATAGTTTGATTAAATTATGAAAGCGAATGGGTTGGACGACAATAATTGAGTAAGTTACACAAATCTTCACTTTTCTGTGAATAAACGTGTCTGTTATTACTTGATAGAAAGTATTCAGGGAAAACTGTTTCTAAACTCTCCTGCTCCGATGGGAATGAAAGAAAACATAGACTGCGTTAGATGCTTATTTTAGTGTGCACAAATTAAGTCTGTAGAGAAGAGCAAACGTATTTTACGGTTCACGGTTTAAGATCTTTATTCTCATAAAAAATTACAAAATTCACTTACCATGAGAACATAAAATATTATAATTAACAATTTAGTTTAAACGGAATTTAGTTAAATAAGAACATTGAAGTGGGGGTGGGGGTGGGGGTGGTGGGAACTAAAAACGGTGCTCATTGATTACGATCAGGTATAGATGGCTCGGTTAACAAATAAAAAAACTTTGAACACAGATATAGCTCCGCGTCGTACTAGAAGTGGCTTGAGTTGTGTGTGTTAGGAGTTAAGAGTGTAAATAATTTATATTTATTATATTGCTAGTTCAACGCCGCTGTTCATATTTTATTGTGCAGATTATGATGAACGATGACCAAGTAACAAGTTACTTTTACTGTCATCATTATTAAGACCATATGGGTCAGGTCAGGACATTACCAACTTTTGACAGGGTCATAGACCTTTTACATGGATAAATAGACAAAAAGAGATAATGATGGCAATGATGGAAGGTGCTAATGATTCTAGGTGTGGCCGGGACTAAAGGCTAAACGTGCTTTCTGAGCACGGAAGAGGTTTGGTTAAATAATTTTGGTCAATCATTCTAACATCGGTCAGAGAAGCTTGAGATATGGTTTTTTGTAACCATCCTATCGTCATCCCCGTAGTCCCCGAGTGATAATTGCCATTATCATAGTTTTAGTTTTATATATTTTTGTGATCTGTGGGTACTAAGACATCTACTCAATTTTTTTCGTAATTTTTATTCAATTATTCCCGGAATTAAATACTCATGCCAATCAAACATTCCCTAGGGAATGAAAGCGAGAGACCGCCGCCAAAAACAAGCTCTAAGTTCAAAAAAAAAATACGTCAGAATCATGAACCGGAGTCACTTATTTTCAGGGTTTCTGCAAAATCATACTGTCACCCCGTGGTTTGGAGTGACAGGTTCCGACGTTAAAGAAATTTGTGTCGTTGAGGTTTTATCATGGATAAAATTATCATTTTATATACATAGACCATGGAAGGAAGAAAGGGACTGTTCGTACGAGTACTTTTCCCCAGCGATATATCTAACTAATATTTTTTTATTCTTATGAGTGTTTGCACAAACTAAGTTTTTTTAACTCAAGAGTTTTATAGTGTTCATGCTTCATTTAAGACGTGTCCATTCATCCGTATGTCAATGGGATTTATTTCATAGATCGCAACAGGTACATTGTATACCTGTTACAATGTATGATATAAGTGATGATGTGTATTTATATTGCCCTTATAAATTACAATAAAAAAACATGAATTCTAGACATAAAAACAAAATATAGTTAAATATCACGGCGCTCTCTATGCATTCATTAGACTCACACTTCGAATTATTTTTAAATAAAAGAAATTGCTGTTTCGGTTACGTATTAGGATATCTAACCGAAACAGCAAGCAACGTCTTTTGTCAAGGATTAATTAAGTCTTTTACTTCAAATAAATGAAATTAAAGTAATAAAGTCATAGTTCACCTTGCTACAGACAGCTCAAAGCACCCTTTCTCCACGTAGTGACTCATTTCTTTGTCACACTAATTTGGAAGTGGAATTAATTCTCAATGTCTTACACTGCGCACCAAAGTTATTGCGAAAGGAAATGAGGGATAAGAATGCGCACATACTCTCATTTTTTATTTGTTTATTAAAATAATAAATAATAATAAATAATTCCAACACTCACACCAATTAGCCTAGCCCCAAAGTAAGCACTGTAAAGCTTGTATTATGGGATACTAGGGTAATGGATAGAATACAGATACAGTACATATATAAGTATATTTATATAGAAATACATATTAAACATCTATGACTAGAGTACAAATGCTCGTATTCATCACACAAACATCTGCCCCCAGCGGGATTCGAACCCGGGACTATCGAGTCGGCAACACCATGAAACCCGGCGTACAAACCATTCGGCCACGGAGGTCGTCAAATGTCGTCGTTAATGGGAGACCTCTTGATCCTACTGTGTACCTATAATATCAGCTGAGGTAGAGCCATTTGAGTTCGATCTATATGAAAGCCAGTATACAATTTTTCCAGACGTCTCTCCATAAGTTACTCGAAGTAGTTACAAAAGTCTTATATGTCATAACTCTTTTCCCACAAGACAGAATCTTGACAGGTCCGTTTTTTTCGTATATATATTTATAAGTTACCTGCGCGCAATTCGAGAATGTCTGGTCGAGTTATGTTACAGAAATCCAGATTACGGCTCGCATAGTTAGAACATGGTACGTTTTTTTTATAACCAAACACGTACTTTTATGATCCAGTTGGTATGTTGGATATGCGCGAAATCCTAATTGTGATGCTCAAACCGAGCGAACGTAGGTGAGTACTACTCGCACATCAGCAGTCGTGGCAAAGAAAAAACATTTTTCTAACATCTATATGCCGATTCCCAGAATTGGCTACTGAACCATAATCGTGAGTGGTCTTAAGTGTTAAGAGTTGTATATGGAGCTAAATATTGATCTAATAGAATTATATTATTGTGCAAAATCATTGATAAAGCGATAAGATTGACCTGGCACCTTAATTATACCAGTTTTCTTAATTTAATGTTTATTAATTTATTTGTGCGCGCAGGTTCAGAATACAAATCAAATATTAAAAGTAAAATAAAGAAAAATAGATTTATGCTCAGAAGCATGTACTCCTTTTTTAAATGCTTAATAGGCAAGGCGTTTGATCACTATATCGCCTCGTCCTAGGATGGAACGCGCCTGCCTAGAAGATGCCTGTTCACTCTGGCCTTGAAGTTGTCCAGATTATATTGGTCCGGGAAAACAGAACTCGGTAAGGAGTTCCACTCCTTAGCCCTTCTCATAATGAAAGCGGAAGCAAATCGCTTCGTGCGAATGGAAGGAACTTAGACAACATAAGGGTGAAAGCTCTCGCCGCGCCTGGTCGTCCGGTGGTGGAAAGGGGAGGAGGGGATCAAATTATGTAATACCTCCGCACTCTCTCCAAAATGTAACTCAATAGGGATGATAGCAATTCGTAAATAAAAGTAAATTCTATTATCAAAAAATAATGGACATATATTTTTTCTTTCATAAAAAATGACAAAGATAAATTGCGTCAAAGTTTAAAAATAGGGGCTCGTGATATAAAAGTACAAATTGACGTTATGCGACATTCAAATCAGTATATATCTGTACTGTTATGATAATGCGCAAAAGAAAAAAATACATGTTTAAAACTGTATGATAATTTACTTGATAGACGAAAAAAAAAGTTAGTAATCATCTATATCACAGGTCCGCGGAAAGTAATGATAAGCAATAAACTTTTATTGCCATAATACAAGCTTCGCTAAGTATGGGGCTAAATTAGTGTTGTACTTCAGTTGTCCTGAATTTATATTATTTTATTGGATACAGAAATCAATTTATTTTTCAGTGCGTATAACGTATTGCTCCATTTTTTGTCGCCAAGTTTTTTATTTTCGTATTTTGTGCAGAGAATATTAATAAAAATATATTAATATGTATTATAAATTTGAAACTTCACCAGTCATTGTTTCGGCCTTTTATTATTGATATTATGAGGCTGTCTAACAAGTTCTATTTAAAATATTAATAAGCCTCCAAATATGTCTTTTTTTATTCATTTTAATTCTTCCCATAGTGTTTGTATTGTTTTTCCCATTTTCTACATCATTTTATCATATACCTTACCAGTTTAGCTTAGTTTACCAGTTATAATAAAGGAAATATTTAAAGCACTACCAGCTGAAAGAGAACAATTTTTTGTAAGCAGCTGTGGTGTCCGGATGCAATATATTGCTTACGCACTCAATTGTCTAGTAAATTTTAATGGTTGTAGTTGAACATATTAAATATAGATGGAGAATTACAAAATGATGTCATGTCTCACAGACATAGAGTTCAAATTACATTGGTCGGTGTTATTTGTTCACGCGGACGGCGGTGTTAAAACATTTTTTTTGCGGCGATGATGCAGAAAAACTCACGCACATCAAGATGACCGAGAAAGTAGCTCGGCCTGCGCGACTTGAATGCACAATCGTGTTTGTCAGTAATTTCTGACGATTTTTTTTCAGTATAAAAAAGCAAAATCACTTTTTAGGGTTCCGGTACGGAACAGAAAAAAATGAACCCTTATATATAAGTTTGTTGCTCGTTTCTCTGTCACGGCCTTTTATCTCGGGAATGCGTGAAGGTGTCGAGTTGAAATTTTGACCATATACTCAGGTATACCTTCCGGTCACTTTAAGGTGTGAAAAAAATCAAGCTTCCAAGTTACCGTAAAAAAACAATTCGGCTAGTAACTTTACTCGCCTCGTCAATTGTTAACAAAAAGGTTATTTTAACGACCACTCGGTTTCTTATTTAATTGTAAATGAAATTAATGGATTGACCTACTTTTTTCATTTGAAACAGTTATCACACACATTACAATCCTCATACTATACATGACAGCTTAGTAATATGTCTTTCGTATCGACGCAGATCTGCATCTTGAAGCAAGTTAAGCCTTTCATTAAGATTTATTAAAGTTGGTGCTTCTTTAGGACATAGAGATGTCATGGAGTTGGTCGCATAGAGTTGACGTTTAACATCCTAGACTGGATAAAGGATTTTGAATTTCTTTTTATTTCTTTTCGTTCACAATATATTAAGACACGATATGACTTAATGAATTATTACATTTTAATTCATGTATTTGAGTACTTTTAAGAAAGGTAATGCTAATATCCAATTCAAATTATTATCGCACACTGTACCCCGAAAGGACGGACACATAAACTTTCGAATCACTTTTTTAATGGCGTATAAAAGAAGCGATCAAACTCTATTTTAATTAGTCGGGGTGTACAAAGTGAATTATTTCTTGGTTTATCATCATAATTACCAATCGATTTTATTAGTTAATTTGCTTGCACAACTGGTTGCCCGTTGACAACTGCGAGTGAAACCGGTCTAGTGGCCAATCAAATGAAAAACTGTATCAGCGTAGAAAATCACCTTGCGGGATGGCATAGAGAGTGAAAACGGTTGCCTCGAGCGGCAGAAAACCATTTTTTGTAGACCTCTAGTGTAAAGAGCTATTCAATTCAAATTATAAAAACTTGCACGTACTCGCGAACGTCAAGAGAAGCTAACCGGATCTCTTTAATCTGGTGGCATTGATCACAGGTTTGATGCCTTTCAATATGTCTACAATGGACAGACGTCAAAAAATGAGCCTCGGGCACGCAAAAGTGCTAGTTTGACGCTGTTTATTTACATTGGAATACTTTGGACGTGTTATCCAGCTTCGTCGATGCATAATGCGTTACCTTTGTTATCTTTTTATGTTATTTTATTACTATTGAATTTAGTACTATTTAAATGTAAAGTGCGAGTTAAACATACTCACGAAGTTTTCCGTACCACAAAAGATTATTATCATTCGAAGTATTTATAGAGATTCTTAGAGGACCCGTCTTCATTTTGGCTATATTTTTATTTTTGATATTTATTGCCAAAAACGATAACACACGGACCAACGCAACGTACAGATTTCAGAGGTCCAGTGCCCCAGTATAGTAGGGTCTCAGTGGCACCCTTTAGGTATTAAAAAAATATTTGGACAATCGCTAGAAACAAAAAATCTATGTAACGTTAATTATAAAATCATTTTTTTTTAATAATAACGAAACCACAATATTTTATTTCGTCTTATGAAAGACTTCAACGCGCTTTTGCTAAATTAAATATTTTTCACGGATATGAAGTGCAGTTATTTGGTATGAAATTGATATTTGTGGTTTTGGATTGATTATATGAATTGAAAAGTATATTATCTAGTTTATTAATTTTTAACCTTGACATGTTTTAGATAAAGTTCAAAGACAATTAGATTAGATAACTGTTGCTGAAATGTATTTTTTGTTTTATTTAATTAAATTAACTAAGGAGTTCGTTGGTGCAGTTAGGCAGCGCAATTGGCCTGCGATCGTAAAAGTTAAGTAATTTTTTGCAATGATCGGTTTTAGATGGGTGATCAAAAACTTGTCATCTCGAGCTCCTCCGTGCTTCGGAAGGCATAGAAAGCCGTTGGTTCCTGCTGCCTCTGCAATAGTGGGTCACGCCCCAGTCTCCCAATTTCATGCATAGGGAAGCTTGTGCCTTTGCGGCTAAACATTGAAACAATAATACTATCGTGTACTATAATAGATTTTTATGCAACTTTTGTATAACGAAGGGTATTAAATCGCGAATATGGTTTATCACACGAGGCGCAAACGATTGTTTTAATACCTAATTATGAACAGTTGGATACAAGACTTTATCTAAACCCTTGATATGAATCCTCTATATAGATTCTGAAACCGTGAGGTGTTCTAAGCACTTAAAATTCATCAAAAGTTGAGGCGCTGTGGTAGTTAAACACGCGTGAATGACAGTATTCCTTTTTTTAAATTCATAATACCACGCATCGAGCTGAGAAAATTGTGACTGTCTGATGAGTAAGCCCTTAAGCGCGGAAGGGATTTAAAAAGCAAAAGAGTATTATTAGTGAAATTAATTAAAAACAATTATTATGACACCCAAACGGGTGTTATAATGTTTTTTATATATGACATTGGAATTTTTTAGTGTTGGCAATAAGCTAATTGTTTTAGAACCTTTAATAGAGGTTTTAATGCATGGGGTACATAAAGATGTTTAAAACTATCACAGTTTCAGTGTTTCAAAAATAATGAATTAAACACCACTATATTTGAAGGTACCGTTACATCGTCAAGTTGGTTAACATCTTGCTGCAGGTCTGATACAGTGAACTCGGGCGACGGACTGCGCGATCGTAATTAGGGCCCGTAGCGTCCGCGCAGACAAGACCCGAAACATACGGTTTAATCCCAACTGCCGAAAGTTGACCAATATTATTTTGATCATTTTAACAAAACACTATCCTACGTCGACGACATGACGGCACATCATGTCTTATTCATCATCATATCAGCCAAGAGATGCCCACTGCTGAACATACGCCTCCGGCCTCCCCCAAGGAATTCCAAACCGATCGGCCCTGCGCTGACCGCATCCAGCTTCTAAAAAGTAATCCTTCTTTTCAACATCAGATAATCGAAAATAACAAATAAAATATTTTGGTTAATGTAAGTAATCAAGAAGTGATGCCATTACAGCATAAAATTAAATAAACAGACTTACCAATCGATACATGTCAAGCAGAAGCGCACCCAAAATTTCGACTCCCGCAATCCTGCGCACCTCATTATTTCGGAATCTGCTCTTGTTTTGCAACTGGTTACTTTTTTCGATGTCTTTAAAAGGAAGTCGAGTAAGTACTGGATTTATGTCCCATCTTGTACCTCACAACGACAAGGGTACGTTCAATTTAATGGTCCGAATCACGGCCTTCACGCATATTAATTTTGGAAGTATCAACTTTCTATCAGTAGTGTATTAAAAATACATTTATTTTAACAGCGCCTTGCTCAGACACTTTGGCCGTTGGTTGAATTTTATTTTTAGCAAAATCCGTATTATATATTCTTGATTATGCAACTTACAACTGTATCATTAAGAGGAACATTTTTTCATTGGTCTGTACTTTCGTAAATGCCATAAATTATAAATATAGTAATTAAGGTTCTGGGGCTCTACGAGGGTAGGGGGTTGGGTCAGGGTAGTAACGGTGCGAGTGATATTTTTGCTATCGCAAGTGGCAGTTTACTATTAGGCGAGCTATAAGCTTGTGCCACCCTTTTAGCATAAAAAATGCTATCACCATCTAAAAATTAAAGCAAAAAAGTTTTTGTAGCCCGTTGCAAAGACTTTTACTTAATGAATTTGATGTATACCTATATGCTATTATGATATCTATAATTATATCGGTACTGTAACGTAACAAATGTAACAAACAAACAACAATATAAGTTAATTAAACATAATATTTAAAAACAAATTATCTTAATTGTCGAAATGGGGAAGTACTTATTCTATTGGAGGAACATTTATTTAATTAAGGTCAACTTAATGTGTCAGAAAATTTTCAAATGGACATTGACGTTTTTATAATTTTCTATGGGTTTAATCTAGTTTTACTTAAATTGAGATTTAACAAAATTGCTGCAAGTGGACCTTAAATGTTTGAGAAAATGAAATGATGTTTCTTTTGTTTATTTCAAAATTTCGCAGCGGAGGTGTGTGTCCTGTTGTTATCGAACACGCACATTAATTAAGTCTTTATTAAAACTATCTAGTCATATGTGAAAAGTGTTATGATCCCAATTAGTTATGATCAGAGCGGCGTATTCTAGTTCATGGTGCTGTCATCAATCACGATGTGAACAAGCTTTATTAACGTGAAAAGGCAGTAATGGATGATTAAACGGACTTCGATGTGTATTGAGGAGCTCGATGGCGCAAGTGGCTGGCGTGTTCGTTTTGCTTTTGATATTAAGCAACTTTCGGAATGGCCGGTCATCGGATGGGTGACTAAAATATTTTTAACTCAAGCTCTTTCATGCTTCGGAAGGCGCGTTATGCCGCATTCACACTTGGTCGAATTCAGGCACCCGAAGCAATAATACAATGGAATACGGGCTCGAACCGGACACCGATACCGGACGACGCAGCGTGGGGCGGCCCCTAACAAGGTGGACTGACGACAACCGTCAAATGTGCTGGGAGCCGCTGGATGCGGATAGCGCAGGACCGCGCATTGTGGCGTTCTATGTGGGAGGCCTATGTCCAGCAGTGGACGGAGAAAGGCTGATGGATGCATGGATGGACGGGCTGGAAGACGGTGTCGGGTAAACAAAAGGAAATTTACCTGAATGTGGATGTACTCGGATGTAATTTACACTTAGTCGTTTACCTGAATTCCATTGGCATTAGTATTCGGGCTTATGACCAAGTTTAATCGCGTAATTAAGCCGTTGATCCCAGCTGCATCGTTAGCATTCAGCAATCCGTACTTGATCCGCGTAACGTGTCATGATCCAATCTCTGTATTCCATCCATAGGGAAGGAATGTACCCCAGCTATGGGAACATAACTAGGTTTATGATGATGATTATTGATAATCTGTATTGCACGATCGTGGAATTTTAACTTTTTTAATATTATCTATGAGATCGATGGAGCAGTGGTTAACGCGGTTTATTTTGTGGGTGTGGAAGTTGAGTAACTTTCGCATATAGGATGGCCGACCAAAATTTTCAGCAATTGACAAGTAATACATTTAAAATTTGTAACTTGTTCAAATAAAATAATATGTTTTTCAACATATTCTAAGTCGAATAAAATAAAAAAATACAGTCTCGAGAATGGGAGTTTATGGTACCGTCGCTCGTTGTTTCAATTTTTGTAACAAAAGCGCTATTTGCTTTGAAATCGGAGCACTATATATGATATTTTTTACATATTTACTTATAATTTCATATTTTTAAATTATTAATGAATAATGGCAAAAACATTTTAATTATTAAGAATTATTGGTAAAATTTGATATGATGTTGCACCTATTCTTTTATGTTCTATAAATTGTTACTCGAAATTTACTTTATTTGTAAAACGTAAACATGAAGTTTATCACATAATTAAGTTGGCTCTCCCCGAACCGGTTAGCTGCGTACGCGCAATGCATTTCAGCAATAAACAGGAATATTATGCACAATAGTGTCGACGTTATCTTCCCACTTCTTTGGCCGCTACTGTGCAATTATGTTGCGAGCGCACTTATTATGTTATCACTTATGCACTTAAGCACGGGCTTATCGATCGTTCAAATTTCCAGGCGGGCGTTAACTGCTTTAAAATAATGCATATTTACTACAGAGTATTTTAAAAACTTCATTTTTCGAACGGCCTTTTTTCAGATTTTTTTTCTGGCCTTTTTTATTTTATTTTTATACGGTAAAGGGTGACAGACATGCATTTGGCCCTCCTGATGGTAAGCAGACATACGTATATAGACGTTTGCGATACAAAAAATATCACTTGCGCCGTTACCTACCGTGACTCAATCCCCTACCCCGTGGACTTCTGGCACCTTACTCACCGACAAAAACACCATTCTATCAAAAGGTACTGTTATTTTACTGAGACGGGCGCTTCACTTCTAATATTATTCGATTTTATTTCCCCAAATAAAGATTTCTTTAGTCTCATATTCTGAAGTAGTTTGGTTAAGTCGTTTGTAAATATTATTATAGAAGAGAATTTTTAAAATTAGTTCAGCTGTGACTCGGTTCATCTGACAGCTTTGGCCGGAATGTGCTCGCCTTTGCCCATAATTATTACGAGCGCGCCGCAAGCTATGCCCGACTAATTTGTTCATTACGATATTTATTTATGTGAAATAATTTAATAACCACTACCATAGGTGTTATCACATAGAATTATAGTGAATGCAATTATTATTTCATTAACTTTTTATGATCGGCATACTCAAGTTTATATTAATATTTATTTATATTTTTTCTTATCATACTTGCTATAAAACGGAACTTTTAAGGTGAAAAAACTGCTGATGGGACACAGCCTCATGGGTCGTGGATCAAATATGCCAAACATGACATGATCCACTACGAAGGTCCAGTGAAGATGGTGGGTGGTAATCTTTTAAACAGCAACTTACAGGTCTCCTGAAGCACAGAGGAGCTCGAGATAGCAATATTTTGGCCAAATATTAATGAAAATGGTAGCAATTGGAAATGATAGCAGTCCGAACGCGCTAACAATTATGTAACAATTCTTCTTTTATATTATAATTTATGATTCTTATATCTACTATTCAAGTACGTCTATTTAAAATTGGGTGAGTAGGTGGGTAACTTGTTGTCTAGATACAATAACAGTAATAACTAAAAGTAATCTCGTCGATTTTCCTTGACCGGTAAACTGAAAACGACAAAACAGAATAAACATGTATATTTTGCCTTTTTGTTCCCTTTTTCACACGCAGAGTAATTGCAGCACGGATCTGATTACTGAAGTGTTGAAGTTAGTAATCACACTAACATTATAAACGCGAAAGTTTGTGAGTGTGTATGTTTGTTACTTCTTCACGTCTAAACGGTTGGAGCGATTTTAATAAAATTTGGTATGGAGTTAGATGAAAATATCCCTAATAAACCGGGGGTCACACCGCGGGGCACAGCTAGTTATAACTAAAGCTTTGTTCTTTACTCTTTAAATCTTATTAATTGAGGAAAACAACGTTTAAGAACTCGTTTTTGTAGCGGAAAGAAATAATAATGCAATTCAAGAATACGCACGCAATGGTTAATTCACTTAACGACACCAAAAGGATAAGCCTAATGGCACAACACTAGACAGCCGCAAATTAAGTGTTTATAAACAAGGGCTGACGCAAAAAAGTAGGTAATATTTAGTAATCTCAAGGACTCCAAACGTGTTTTACTGTTTCTTATTAATCTCGATAAGCGAGCACTGGTTCTTGCGTGCCCTATAATTAATTTATGTCGTCCTCATCAAAATATCTCCGGAGGCATGAGGACCTTACCTAACTTGGTAACATGTGCACTAGATTTTAGTAAACAGTAGCGACACTGCTGATGTGATGTTGCAGAAGTAGTTCACGTGTTGCGTTCTCTTTGCATTAAGATGTTGATAAGCAACTTTGCATTTTGCGAAACAAAAATTAAGATGTTTATGTATTTAAAAAGATACACTGGCAGCATAAGAATACATTACAATACCTTTTGCAGATGCATACAACAACAATGAGAAAAAAGGAGTTCTAAAAGTAGAATAGGTGATGAAACTAAACTTATTTATTTAAACAAGAGACAGACTACACTTAAGTAATAGCTTGAACCTTTGACCTCTCTGAATAATGCACATTGTCGAATCGAACGACAATATCAATCTTTGTATTATTTGAATATAGCCAATATGGTTCACCTTTATCGTCAATGCTGATTTAAATATGAATTGTCAATTTAAAAATATAAAGCTTCTGTTAGAACGTAATGTCGTGAATAAACCATTTTAAAGTTAAGTTCACATACTCATTTGCGAAGCTAAAAGTTCTTTCTTTTGTTCGTTCTTCAAATTTTAAATATTAGGTGCTATCATAATCCATGTTCATTTACTACTTATGTTTATTACCGATTGCAATAAAACTGTATTTCTTATGATATAAAAGATAATGATAAAATTGTAGTACAACTTGAACAAAACCTGTTAAATAAATGTTGGATAGTGAATGACGTTGAAAGAAATCAACGAGAGAGTTTTTATGCAAATATTTCAAAGGGAGAATGTTAGACGAGCACGTTGAAAACTTGTAAAGTCCATGTAAGCCTCTATAGAATGAGAGACATTCGGAATTTTAATGATTAATTGCTATCAATTGAATTATACTCCCTTATAAAGTTGTTAACGAGTCCGACATGCGATCGTTCTGAAACGCATTGCCGTTGCCGCTGATAAAGTTCGTATTTCTTTTGTTATTTTCTTGTGCTGTCGTATTATTGTAATTTGTCGCAAGATTATAAACGTTACTGTTTTATTTGTCTTTATTATTTATGTAGATACACTGATTTTTTTTTATTATATACAATTTTAAATTATTTGTTAGTTGGTAGAGTAGATTTAGCTCTTTATAATTTATAAACATTAAATTTTGCTTCATGCTATACCAACATATATCAGCTTGATTTTGATTTTATAGATATTAAAATTACGTTAAATTATAACTTAATTTCGTTTCATTAACTTTGAGCAGAAAGAACGTAAATTAATGTAGAGTAACTTTATTTTTTGGGATAAAAATTAACATTGTACATAGGATACGTAAATTTGTAATGAAATTAATTCTTTAAATGTTCTCCCCGGATGAGAACTTAACTCATCGTTAACTCGTATATGCGATCTGGTTTCGGCCACGATCAGAATCGATTTCACCCTTTCTCTTGAAGAATGGACAGGTCGCTTTACTTCTCGGGCTAATTGCCCCAAACTTTCGTATCTGCTTTACCCTTATTATACAATACATTACGATTGCGTGTTCCGCCGTTCGTCGTAAATGGCAAAGACTATCGCGCCCATAAGTTCGAAATTTAAACGGAGCAGTATTTTAAGGATAAAGTATTTTTTTAACTGCATATTTCTCAGCTGAGCTCCAATCAACAGTTAAAAAAGTACAAACAGAGGCAAATCAAAAAACATTACTTTTAAAATGAAGGATTATAATTCACCTTCAATTATTTGGATTCACTACTAAAACAAAATGAAATATATAATAAGGGACACGTCAAATACACAATGTGTGTTTATTCCCAATTGTTTGTCTCTGCGCTTTATTAAGCGTGTATTTTATTTTAAATCAAAATCAATATCGTTTATTCAGTCTAGGCTGTTACAAACAGTTGTGAATGTCGAAAAGCTACGGCGGGAGACTTTGTACTGAGAAGAACCGGCAGAAACTCAGCAAGGGCTGTTTTTTTCTCCCTGTATTATATACAGAGTCGTCAAATTGAAAAATGACTTCAATATGAAGTATCTCATGAAGTCACTTTCCATTACAAATGCAAAAATATAAAAATTATGACAATAAGATAAAATAAAAATAAAAAACTGGTTTAACAAAGTTTAGGAATGTTTAGGAATGCCATGTCCTACTGTTTAGGCATAAAAAATGAACGATTAAAGTTTAGTACAACGATTCAACGATTAATAGTATCCAATGTAGCAAGAGCAGACTCATCTCCGCTGGCAGCACCCGCTTACGAGCATGACGCATGAACAAGTGATCGTTTCGCTCAACCATTTTTCAGGGAACTCAACGACCCGCCTCACACGACACCACCTAAGAGATTTTTAAGAGAGCATGACTACTCATAACCGCATATGGATACTATGTTACAAAAATTTAAAAATATATATAAGTACCACTGTACATTATTATAACAAACTATAAACACAACGGCAGGACACATGCATGTGATTACCTAAACACTGGTGTCGATTCTGGCACTACTCTCCATACCCAAAACCGAATCCAACATCAGTACCCCCTTTTCAGTCTGTATAGAGAATGACAAGGATACACCGCTGCAAAACCAAGTTCAGGTCTAGAAAACCATACCAGAATCCACACCGCTATTAAATCTTTTTCAGAGAAATAGTAAATGTTCCCCTACATTTTTATTGCTGTGTCATACAATATAAATATATATTGTGTAATGACAAATACAATCTAAATTAAATAATTCATTATCATTACAATAATAAAGTAGTACAGAGCAGACTCATCCCGTTGGCAGCACCCGTTCACGAGCATGACACATGAACCAGGCATCGCTTCGCTCAACCATATTTTAGGGAACGCAACGACCCGCCGTACACGATACCGCGCCGAAGAGATTTTTATGGGAGCATGACTACCCATAACCACTCAAACCAAACTGCAAAATATTTACTTAGAGGTTATTTATCTGTACGACACTGCAAACAAATAAAAAACAAATTTGCAGTTACAGCCATGCAGTTTTGTTATTCAAGTATTCTTTAATAGTATAATAGCCTTTCTTAAGTAAACTACTTTTGATGTAACATTTGAACTCATTTATAATAATAATAATAAATTTATTTTCTTTAACATTGGTTTAGTTACATTATATACTCATGATTGAAGCCACCTTTTAAGCAAATAATGCCTGTGACAGGTGACTCTGCTCTTCCATACCTATAATTACAGATTGCTTATCGACATTTATGTTTAAACAAAAAGAGGGCCTTATAAAATAATGTAAGCACATATATCGAACAATAATAAATCTTTAAATTTTTACATGGTTTTAAAATAAAAATACGAAAGTCTTGTGTATTTTTATGTGTGTGTCTATTTATGTCGAGTGTGTGTATGTGTGTGTATTTGTACGTGTGAGTGGGTGGTGATGCTATGTTTTTTTCTTACTTTTACCTATTGTAACAAGGCCTCCGTTTTCTCATAATTCAACGAAGTTATGTAGTTTATTATATATTTTTTACATTCATGTGAGGTTTTAGTATATATATCTACGATTTTATTTATTTTATCATATAAATCTGCCGAGCAAAAATTATCCAAACGCAGTTTTGTTCGTGGAAGTCCAACAGAGCTGTCAATTTGTGTTTTTGTATTACCGTGAGTAAAATGTACAGCTTTCTAATAGACAGGACTTTACTGGTAGAATACAAAGCATCTTCATCTTCTATTTTTAAAGTGCGTAACCTTCAACAAAGCCCATTGTGCCCGCTCTAACTTTAAAATTTTTGTTTGGGTTGCGCCTCCCATACAGGGATACAATAAGTAAGGACGGACTCTGCCAGTGCTTTATAGATTTCTTTAAGAATATTTCTTGAGGAGCCCTGACCAACCAGCCGCTCTCCAGGCACCACATGTAAATTTATGGGTAACTCAAGAATAGCATCAGGAATTTTATTGTAAAAATGTATACCTTGACCTATAAACGATCGGTAAACCTTCTGTAACCTGTAAGGGTGGCAATGCAAGCTCGTTTCTATTCCTTGTGTTAAAATTGTGCACGTTACTGTGTTTGGTATACAAATTGATATTATTTTTAACGAGGAGTACGCAACTGTAAATGAATTGAGATGCAACAGTCAAAATGCCAATTTCTTTAATTTTTTCTCTAAGAGATGTTCGGCTACTCAATTAATAAAATAATATATAATATTAATGATAGTTTGTCCTTCAACATATTTTTTTTTCATCAAACCTGGCCAAACTTAAAACAATAAAAAACAGCTAATATTACTTAACAATTTTTGATAGTACCATGTTTCTGTATAAGTCTAGATTTTCCTTTGATTTTATATATGATTTGTCTTAAACATATTTTTTTAAAGATGGGGTATCTCATATATTTGTCCTACTTTTCTTTTATAGCAAAGTATTTTATTTCTATACCATACTAAGCATTGCAACTGCTAATTTTTGTTTAATAACTAAGGAAATTAATTATCCTGCGCAATATCCCGTGAAATTTTCTTAAAGTATTTTAAGGAGATGGTGAAACCTTTTTTAGTTTGCGCAATACATATTTTTTGTGACAAACTAGAGTGGGTGCTATGCTCGTTTCGTCACCCGACCTTGCTTTCCGTTAATTAAGCACCTCGCTGAGCACAAGTGATGGATCGGTCACCTGTTTTGAATACAACAGCTAATATTGGTAACTAGAAGATACATTTCTATTGACCATGGTTTTCTTACCTTTTTTATATAAAAAGGCGTTAGACTCCTCCCTGTTCATTTCATCCAGTCCCAAAGGCTCGATGAAATGAATAATAAAAACCATATAATGGTCCTGCACCGGTCACTGGTATGAGGATGGAGCTCCCAATAATGCGTGCGTAAGTTCGGGTATGGCGTGGTAACCCCATGGGGGTATGGTCACGCACATGGGTTTTTACCTGTGTTTATGTTTTATATTTGTCGGTGTTTTGCAACATTGGTGATTACTGTGAGGCTTGATTGTCGCCAAGCATAATCACATTGTGATCAAGATAATGTATTGAAAAGCATTTTTGAACCTATTCACAAAACTACTCGCAGTATTTGTTACTTTCTTTTTTAAAGCATTAACTTTTCCGGCATCAAAAGGTTCAAGCTGTCAGAACTTCAAATTATTATGAACCTAACATTCAAGTAATCGTTTAATGAAACGAAATTAAATACTTTTTCTTTTATTTATTGTTCTTGTTGTTTCGAGCTTCTTATGTTTTTGTTAGCCACTTCCATTTATCTAATATCTCCGGTCACATGTCACCACAAAGTGCGCTCTCGAAAAATCGTATAAGTAAATGACCACAGACAAGACAGGTTGATTCGGGCGGTTACATCTTGCCTGCCGACCGCACCCGACCTCATAACGTATTGGTCGCAAACACTGTATTAGGTGATGTTCGAGTTTGCTCTTAGAGATATTTCGTAACACACAATATAACATGAGACAATTTTATGTATTATGTTATGAAACATTTGCTATACATTTGTTAAAGTGGTCGTTTCTTTAAGCAAAGTTTTATTGAATATTATTATTAGCTGTTATTTTTACTTTATTGTGTTCAAACGTTTTTGAGAATCCCTCAGGAATATCATATTTTTTCGGGATAGAGTTTTATTCCAGGTGATAAACTATATTATGTGTGCTAAATTTTAACGTGCAGCCGTTTAGTTCATTGAGTAATAAACATACAAACTTTCACCTTTATAATATTAGTGGAATAGTGCATATGAGTTAAGATGCGCTCTTTATCGTCATCTACAATGCGTTCAGTCAAGAAGAGTTAAATCCTACTAATATTTTTAAATGTGCAAGAATATGTGTTTGTAACTTAACAACAAAGGAAGATTTGAACTAAATTTGGCAACATTTTTACCGGTAGTATAGAGACATATTATACTTTTTGTTTAGTGGTTATGGGTAGTCATGCTCTCTTAAAAATCTCTTCGGCGGTGTCGTGTGAGGCGGGTCGTTGCGTTCCCTACAATATGGTTGAGCGAAACGATGGCTGGTTCATGCGTCATGCATTATCCGTGCGGTGACGGAGAAAGAATACAACTCACCGCCCCTTTTCTTCCCGTGGGTGTCGTAAGAAGCGACTAAGGGATGTCGGAGCTTCCATCCGCTCTTCTGGTGGTAGGGTGCCTAACACCCGCCTGGTTTGTTACCACCGTGCGCATGGTGAAAAACCCGTGAAGTGCTTCTCGCGCGTTTCGGGGTCAGCCAGCGTACAACCAGAGCTCGAGTGGAAGTTGTCGCGAAGGATTCGGTCCAGGGGAGGCATCCGTGGAACCGATGCCGGGAGGACTGCATCGACCCGTCGGCCAGGGAGACCCGTAGAAACGGCTGTCCCGCTGGCCGCCCGTGGCACAGTACAGGGGCCCAAGCGTTCCTAACCAGTTCGCGAGGCTGCCCCATCATGTCACGCATAATCTCGGGGTGGACCGTCGTGCCGGTTGGTGACCGGGGCGTGGGGTCCCGGCGGCCACTCCCGGGGGGGTGCGGGGGCCCTTCCGTCCGGCGGGTCGGCGCATCTCCACTGCAGGCAGTCAATCGGGAAGACAAACCCCCCTTATTTGCCCGGACCCTTCGCGACGGCGTCCGCTCGTTTTCGCGTCTCTTTTTTTTTTTCACTTCCACCATGGCAGCCTCAATAACAAAGTTTGGACGTACAGCGGTGCACACCCCCACGCCTTCAACGCTGTTTGAGGTCGAGTTCTGCAACATACGCGGACTCCACTCTAACCTCAACGCTGTCCACCACCATCTCGAGACAGCACGGCCAGCATTGTTGTTCCTGACGGAGACACAAATACTTCCGCCTGCTGACACAGGCTACCTTAATTATCCCGGCTACGTGCTTGAAGAGTCCTTCAAAGCGAAAGCCGGTGTATGCCTGTATGTTCGGGCGGATGTTTGTTGTCGCCGTCTCCGCTGCTTGGAAGATCCCTCCTTCTCCATGCTGGGGGTACACGTCGACTCTGGCCCCCGGGCCAGAGTCTACGTGTGCCTCTACAGATCCCACACCGGCGATGTTGAGACAACTCGACTTTTTGAACACCTTAGTCGGGCAGCAGATGACGCGCAGGAGCGATTTCCCAATGCAGAATTGGTGTTTTTGGGGGACTTTAATGCTCACCACAATTTGTGGTTAAGTTCTTCCAAAACTGGCCATGCAGGGATCTCTGCTCACACATTCGCTCTCACGCATGACTTGAAGCAACTGGTTGATCAGCCCACCAGGATCCCAGATATTCCAAGTCAAGCGCCTTCTTTACTGGACCTTCTGCTCACGACCCATCCACAGGGCTATCAGGTTGTGGTAAGAGCCCCCCTGGGCTCGTCCGACCACTGCCTGATATCTGCCAAAGCACCACAGGCCAAGCCTCCGCGTCCAGCAGTGGTCAAGCGCCGTATCTGGCATTATGGGTCGGCAGATTGGGACGGTATGCGTGATTACTTTGCGTCCGTCCCTTGGAAGCAGCGCTGCTTCAGTGACAGGGACCTATCGGGCAGTGCCGTTGCCATTACTGAGGAGATTATAATGGGTATGGAATACTATATTCCTCATTCTGATCTCATCAGTAAGGGCACACGTAACCTCTGGTTCAATCACGACTGTGCTGAAGCTGCTTCGCGTAAGCAAGCGGCATATCGTGCTTGGATCAGAGGCCGCGCTCTCAAGGATCCCGGGGTCGATTCACTCAAAGCAGCCTACAATTCTGCTTCCAAGGCCTGTAAGAAGGCTTACATCAGAGCGGATGCCCAGCGTGTTGCACGTGTTGGTCAGGAACTTATAACGCATCCTGCGGGCTCCCGTAGCTACTGGCGTTTGGCCAAGGCCGTGCAAAAAAACTTCTGCCAGCCCTCGCTGCCACCTCTGAGATGCCCAGACGGAACACTAGCTCATAAGCCGCAGGAGAAAGCCGATTTACTGGCAAAACTCTTTGCGGCTAACTCCCGAATCGATGATTGCTATGCACTGCCACCATCATTACCTCACTGTGGCACAACGATGCCTGATATTAAAATCAGGCAGCGTGAGGTTCGTGCCGAATTGCAATCACTCGACGTCCGGAAAGCTAGTGGACCTGATGGCATCCCAGCAGTAGTACTTAAAAAATGTGCAGCGGAGTTGTCTCCCGTGCTCACGCGCTTGTACCAATGCTCGTATTCTTTGGGGCGTGTGCCGGAGACTTGGAGAGATGCTAACGTGCAACCGGTACCCAAAAAAGGGGATCGCTCAGACCCGGCAAACTACCGGCCAATGGCAGTCACCTCAGTTTTATGTAAAGTTCTAGAAAAGGTCCTTAATAACCATCTGACCCGCTACCTAGAGGATCACTCCCTGATTAATGATCGTCAATATGGATTTAGACCGAAACGATCGACGGGTGATCTTCTAGCGTACTTAACTCATATCTGGGGTGAGGCTATCGACAAGCGTGGCGAGTCGTTGGCTATCAGCCTTGACATTGCCAAGGCGTTCGACAGGGTCTGGCACAAAAGCCTTCTCTCCAAGCTTCCGGCATACGGTCTGCCAGCCCAGTTCTGTTCTTGGGTAGCTGACTTCCTGCATGAGCGTAGAATTCGTGTCCTTACGGACGGTAGCAGTTCGCGGTTCATGTCAGTGAATGCCGGCGTTCCCCAGGGCTCCGTCCTATCCCCCACTCTCTTTCTGCTGCATATCAATGACTTGATTCCTCTTGGGAATATTCATTGCTATGCAGACGATAGTACAGTGCATGCGGGGTATCTCGGACAAGCAGCGGCTGGGCAGGCAGTAACCAGGGAGAAACGGGAAAATCTTGTCATTGAACTCAATCAGGCTTTGGACCACATTTCCGAATGGGGTACCAGGAACTTGGTTGGGTTCAATGCCAAGAAAACTCAGGCTTGCGCTTTCACGGCAAAAACATCGCCATTCCTTCCCCTTCCATCTCTTCAGGGCATAACACTACCGCTGCAGAGCAACATTTCCATGCTCGGTATGGAAGTTCGCTCAGACCTGAATCCAAAGGACTACATCGAAACCGTGATCAAAACAGCTTCACGCATACTCGGAGTCCTGAATAAGGTGCGGCGTTTTTTCACGCCCGATCAACTGTGCTTGTTGTACAAAACGCAAGTGCGGTCCTGCGTGGAATATTGCTCGCACCTCTGGGATGGCTCCGCCAAGTACTTGCTCGATGCTTTGGATAGGTTACAGCGGCGCGCAATCCGCATCATAGGCGATGAGGAGGTGACTAAACACCTTGAGCCTCTTCAATTACGACGTGACGTGGCGTCACTAAGCGCGTTCTATCGTTTGTACCACGGCGAGTGTTCTGAGGAGTTATTCTCTCTTATCCCACCTTCCCCTTTCCTTCAGAGGACCACGCGCGCTGGCCTACGTTGTCACCGTCTTACTGTGGCCACAATTCCAACGCGTACAAAGAAATTTGGTGACTCATTTCTTTGTCGCACTATCCGTAAATGGAATGCTCTGTCCGCTCACGTGTTCCCTCCCTCTTACAACCTGGGATCCTTTAAAAGAGGCGTGAAGAAGCAACATGCAGGCCGGCAGGGTGAGGATGGCTGGTGTGGCAGGTAGAACTGCTGTATCAGCTATCTTCGCGTCTGGACTTCACCTTCACTTAACATCAGGTGGGGTGGAGTCATTTGTCGGACCTAACTATAAAAAAAAAAAAAAAAAAAAAAAAATGCTCGTGAACGGGTGCTGCCAGCGGAGATGAGTCTGCTCTATACTACTTTATTATTATTATAATGATAATTAATTATTTAAGTTAAATTTTATTTGTAATTGTATTTATACTGTATGGCACGGCAATCAGAAACAAAAAATTTAGGTGAACATTTATTATTTCTGAGATAAAGATTTAATGGTGGTGTGGATTCTGGCATGGTTCTCTAGACCTGAACTTTGGTTTTGCAGCGGTGTATCCTTATCATTCTCTATACAGAGTGAAGGGGGGGCACTGATGTTGGGTTTGGTTTTGGGTTTGGAGGGTAGTGGCAGAGTCGACACTAGTGTTTAGGTAACCACATGCATGTGTCCTACAGTTGTGTTTATAGTTTTTTATAGTAATGTACACTGGTACTTAATTTTTTTTCCCCTATTTTGCTATCTAGTATCCATATGTGGTTATGGGTAGTCATACTCTCTTAAAAATCTCTTCGGCGGTGTCGTGTGAGGCGGGTCGTTACGTTCCCTAAAAAATGGTTGAGCGAAGCGATGGCTGGTTCATGCGTCATGCTCGTGAACGGGTGCTGCCAGCGGAGATGAGTCTGCTCTTGCTACATTGGGTACTATTAATCGTTGTATTTAACTTTAATGGTACATTTGTTTTTATGCCTAAACAGTGGGACACGGCATTCCTAAACTTTTTTTCATTTTTAAATCTGTTTTTTATATTTTTTATTTTATAGTTATAATTGTTTTATCATTTACATTTGTAATGGAAAGTGACTTCATGGGTTATCTCATATTGAACTCATTTTTCAAATTGACGTCTCTGTATATAATACAGGGAGACAAAAACAGCCCTTGCTGAGTTTCTTGCCGGTTCTTCTCAGTACAAGGTCTCCCGCCGTAGATTTGCGAACCGATGGTGTAGCTTTTCGACATTCACAAGTGCTTGTAACAGCCTAGACTGAATAAATGATATTGAATTTTGAATTTTTTTTAGTAAAAGGTTTAGGTTTCTGTGCCTAATTATAAAGAATGTAAATACAAAACGTATAACCAATAATAGGACCTATTTGAAGTGTTCGTAATTGATCAATGGAAAGATTTTCTAAAATTTCTTCCCTATTAATGGATCCGAATATTTTGAATTTTTGTGTATACTCGGACGAATTCAAATGCTAAATCTATATAATATAAAATACTAGCGGCCGCCCACGACTGCGCCAATGTTGACTTTAGATTTAAACAGATACCTAACAACTTTTCGGGATAAAAAGTAACCTATTGAGATATAGTCAGGTCCAGGTCATAAACTATGTGTATCAAATTTCATGCAAATCGTTCAATAGTTTTTGCGTGATTGAGTAACAAACATACAAACTTTCACATTTATAATATTAGTAGGATTCACAAGTGTTCGAAGTTAGTATGCGTAACACTTTTTTTTATCAGCCCCCGCTGGCAACACGGGCCGCCGTGTCGTAACACATTTAATCAGCTTTAATTTCGGAAGCACATTTTGAACTTGGCTACTTACTTTCACAATTTATGAGACAGCTCTTATTTAAATATTTACCAGCATTACGTAAACGTTCAAGCGGAAGGTTAATGAGTATGTACAGAAAATATAGCTCGCTTGACTCATTATTTTTATCTAAAGTCTTTATTCTTAAGTAATTTGTTCGGTAAATACAATTATGCTGGTTATTAATGTTTCGCTATTTATAACCTTATATATGAACGTTGTCGTGGAAATTAACTGCATTAATTTAGTAGCACCTTTTATTGAAGTTATACTTCTTTAGGCGCGTTATGAAAAAATGATGAGAGTGAAATTTTAAGATGCGCGCGCATCACTGTAACACAAAATTTTAACAGCATGAAGTTGGTCGCTTGTTTACCGCACATTAAGAAAATCTACCAACAAAATAGAAATAGAATCTATTTAGTGGGTGCTAACGACTGCATTGTGAAAAGGCCTATCAAAAGTATTTATTAATCTGGAACAACGGAACCAAAGCGCGATTCAGGAGACTACAGCGCCATCTCTTGACCATTGGTGTAGTAGAACCAAAAACCACATCTTTGTTTTTTGTAATAAAGTAACAGTTATAGGTATTCATATTTATAATATCAAAAGTATTTATTAATCTGGAACAACGGAACCAAAGCGCGATTCAGGAGACTACAGCGCCATCTCTTGACCATTGGTGTAGTAGAACCAAAAACCACATCTTTATTTTTTGTAATAAAGTAACAGTTATGCAAAGATGTGTGTGTGACCGGAAATATGACGCAACTACAATTTGACGATTGCTTTTAGTCTTTGCTTGGGTTGAAACAAACATACTTCCCGGAAAAGTATGACAAAATTTTAATTAAGTATCAAAACTTACCAGGGAAGTCAAATAAATTTTCTGAAATTACTTAAGAAAATTTTCTTGTTTTTTGTAATAGTAAAATCTCTAGCCTTATTATTGAATTGATTTGACATTTTGAAGAACGTTTATAGTAAATTATCTAATGTTATTTCGAGAAAATTGTTAGCTACTAGAGCAATTAGTTTTGTATATTGGTTTGACATAATGAATATGGCAGTATTTGACTGGAGCAGTTATTAGTGATGTTTAAATTAAACGGTATCATTATTCAAATTATTTGGTCTGGTTTACTAGGTTCTTACGAACCTTATAAGGTATGTGCGGTATATTCATATGGATTAGGAAGTCTGGAACTCGCTCGTTAGATACTGGTCATGAACAAATAGAATCGTGTTTACAGTGTGTTTATTTTGTTTAGGTTTACAATGCTGTGAGAAGCACTGGGACAACAACAACATTCGACCCAAAGAAGACTTGCGAAATCGATCAAATATTTTATACCCACACAAAACTGTCTCTGCGGTATAGTTAGTCCGATAATTGCGTTTTGCGTCACGAAGTTGCGAACAAAAATGGTTTGTACGCAAAAAGCGTGCAACGAAACCCCACCGCAAAAGTTCTAATTCCGCAAAAGCGATCGGTAGTTTTTCAATAAGCAATAAATAATGTAATGCAACGTAACGGTGGCGAGCGCGCACGCGCCGCTAACAAGCCGCTCGCGCCGTGCGCCCGCGCCCGCCGTGCCATCGTTGTGCAACCTGCCCCACCCTGCCTTGGCACTTTACATTCGATGCGAGATACAAGCGACGAACGGAAGCGGTTCATTGTTATCATTGACAATAGATGGACTGAGTGACACTCGCATGAGCCTCTATAGAAAGTAAGAAATCGATGGTGTAGTGCAGCTAACGACTATAAGAATTGTTGGCCGATTCTAGTTACAATTGGACGCGGAACGCTGAGTTCATTTATTTCAATACAGTTCTATGATTCTAATATATCAATTTACGAATGAGGTGAAGCTCGTTTTTAGTTTCGATTTCAGTCAATTTTAGGGGTTATAAGTAACATAATAAATAACTTTCACATTTCGAACGAATAAGAACACATTTAAAAATATACAATCTATCTAAATTGTGACATTTTTGGCAATTTGTACAGTTCAATAAGCAAACTGAGTGTATAATCTGAAGTTACTATGATTCTTTAGGTCGTTCAAAGATATAGACGTCGTCGACCGACGTTAAAAAGGACGTCCATTTTAATTTAGCCGCAGTCTAAATTTATACAAAATAAAATTCAAACTGCAACTCTTTTAAATTGGACTAAAACCTTATTGATTCCGTTCTTCACCGACCAGTGTTAGCAGTGATACATAGGTATACATATGAACTTTCTGACTCCGAACTAGATCTGACACGACGACGGCGGCGGCCGCGTTTAAAGTAACTATTGTTCAAACACATAAATAAATATTTGACGACTATTGTTGAAAATGAATGAAATACTTGTAGCACTCAACAACGCAGTACAATCTGTCTGTCCTTGAAATTAGAACTTGTAACTTTCTAACGTCATCGAGCAGTTTCGGTGTCGACAACGCGATGTACTTCACTGATAATGGTTTGTAATTATCGTTGTTAATAACCACTTCTGTTTAGTCGGGTGTGATTAATTTTAGGCGTAGTTTTGTTAATATGGCTATTAATTGGATTTCTTTGTAGTAGATATTTTGTTTAATGTTATCAAGGCTAGAATTTTCTTTTTCTTTACCACATTTAAACATTACCTTTATGTATATTACTATGATCTTTGTTTCATTTTTCTTTGCATACTCGAATATATTTGATCATATTTGTATGGGGTTCCCTCTATCTGGCAGAATTTTTGGCATAACACACTTGGCATTATCTTCTTTAAACGATAATTTTTAATTCATTTTTTTTTGTATAAATATAATTATTGTTTTTTCAAATGTTTACCTCTCTGAATTCATAATGACATCTGTTTAGATGGCAGAATTTTATTTCACCTTTACCACGGCGAGTGTTCTGAGAAGTTATTATCTCTTATTCCACCTTCTCCTTTCCTTCAGAGGACCACGCGCGCTGGCCTACTTTTACACCGACTAACTGTGACCACTATTCAAATGCGTACAAAGAAGTTTGGCGACTCATTTCTTTGTCGTACTATCCGTAAATGGAATGCTCTGCCCGCTCACGTGTTCCCTCCCTCTTACAACCTGGGATCATTTAAAAGAGGTAACATGCCGGCCGGAAGGGTGAGGATGGCTGGTGTGGCAGGTAGAACTACTGTATCAGCTATCTTCGCGTCTGGACTTCATCGTCACTTAACATCAGATTGGATGGAGTCATTTGTCGGCCCATTTGATAAAAAATAGACCTCTGACATGTTACACATAGTCAAACTTTAGGAGCGAATATTAGCAACCATATGGTTATTGTTAACCTTCTGGTTCTTCCTGTCCCCGCATTATGTCATGGACAAGGAATATAGCGGTTGCTTAGATACGTTTTTATGTTATATATTGAAGTTTAATAACAATAATATTCTGTTCTTTTTTGCGAACCGAGCGAGCGAAGCGAGCGTCTGCAGTTAACTTTCTGCTATTTATGATGGTTCTTCTATTGTTAAAATGCAAAATAATTATATTTCAGATTTTAAATAAATGCCTAAAAATAATTGGCTGCCTTCATTCAAAATAGACTTGTAAATGTCTGCTAAATGAGTGAATGCCAAATGGTTTTCTTCGAAGTGAATTTGATGCCATCCGCTGATATGCATAATGATATTATGACATTAAAAGTTCCGCGATACAGGGTAGACCCATATGAATGCAATATCGCTTAGAAAGGTTACCTCTTTCAGGGGCCCATACACCCACAAAGTGTTGACATCTTGGCTCAGCGCTGTTAATGCGTAATTTCGATTCAACGTGTAATATTTGAAAATGATTTTTTTTTCGTTTTATAATGGCGTATAACATTTTTTATTGTTATTGAAAAATTCAGACTATCAATAAGTATCGGTGGTTTAGGGGTGGAAAGCTCGCCTGCTACGCGAGCTGCCCGGGTTTGAATCCCAACCTAGGAAGGACTTTTTATTAATGATTTCAAAAGTTTCACTTGCATTGTGGTTTCATGAAACTACACATTTTTTTTAATACTCGAAGTTTGTGGGTCGTGATTCGCGAAACAAATAGTGCAGTAAGAATATAGGCTCACTCATGACGCATAGTCATGTATTTTTATGGGTAAAAAAAGTGTATCCCAATTGCTAGACTGAGAGAGAAGAAATTACAAAATGCGATGATTGCCAATATTTGGGAGCAGATAGTAACACAAAGAATTAGGGGAAGTCTTAGAATGTTTCGTAACTAAAGGTGGGTGGCAGGATCGTTACTCAGACCTTACGTGGAGTACTAGTACAGTCAATCTGTCGAAAAAAATATCGTTTCAGTGAAAAAAAAACCTCAAGGGTGTCTTGTTTTTTTCTGTTGCCAAATGACGTCAGTAAGCCACCTTGGCGATGGGCATGTTCAACGCGTAGGCGTTTTTTGAAAAACTCAAAAAAACTGTCAAAAATTTTTTGAATCGCATTTTTCTTGTTTTGTATGCAGTTTAGTTAAAAAAGTTTCTAAAATTCATACAAAACAAGAAAAATGCGTTTCAAAAAATTTTTGACAGTTTTTTTGAGTTTTTCAAAAAACGCCTACGAGTTGAACATACCCATCGCGAAGGTGGCTTACTGACGTCATTTGGCAACAGAAAAAACAAGACTTACCCTTTAGGTTTTTTTTCACCTTAGCACGAACCATTTGCGAGTCCGAAATGTCAGTGTCAAATTTTGTAAGGAAACTTGAACTTCAGTAACATAACGGACGTAACGAGAACTAAAAATCAGTACACATTTGACAATGACATTTCGTACTCGCAAACGTTACAAATTCGATATTGGTTCGTGCTAAGGGTACAGTACACGTTTGTTTTTATTTTACATTTACTACAGTTTCCGATTCCATTTCATTTGCCGTCAGTAATTATATGTATATCAGAAAAAATATTTTCTTCCAAAAGAATAATGATTTTCCTAGGTAAAAAGTCTATACTTCAAGTTTTGCTTAAAATTTGCCGCATTTTACTCGTTTTTGTAAAAACATGTCGTATTTTAATTTTATATTGTGTTGGTGTTTCTTTGCGGCTTACACAAAACCTTTTTACCCGGCTGCGCAATGCAAGAGCGCGAAGCGCGACGCGCAGACAGGGTTATGTGTTTAACAGTCTATATATGTATGTTTGTTCCTTTGTGGCACACTAGGGACCAAACGCCTGGACCGATTTTGATGATTCATACAGCAATCGATTCGTCTCAATCATGGGAGTGCTACTAAAGATATGACAGTAATCAAAATTCAATATGGGCAACATTAGGCGCCATATTGTGACGAAGTAAAAAAAATAAGTTGACAAAATATGTCGAGTGGGGTATCACTGTCTAGATAATCAAAAATCATATTTAGGTTCCTAACACCATTTTTCATTTTATATGATTGTTTAGGATCTACAACGCTTTAAAGTTGTATATTAACCACTTACGCTTTTAATTTCAATCTTACGTTTGTATGGTTCTTTGTTACTCTTTCACCTAAAAAATACTAAATGGATTTTAATGAAACTTAACAGTAATATAGCTCATATATGATAATTACATATATATAATAATTTATGTAGTTATTGAGTGAATTGGCCAATATATAACAATAAGTGTCACATAAGACGGAAAAAAATCTCCCATCTGCGAGCCATTTTGGCCTGCACTGCAAAAACAATAAAAGTTACATGAATGTAATGTAGAGTGAAAATGTATCTCTTAAATAGTTCTAAAAAAAGTCCGTGACACCATATATCTATTTTTAATGTGTAAGTCATTACCGCTAAAATAGTGAATCAAAACTAAAATATTATTTGATATCTATTTCCAAAATGCACATTTTGTATTAACAAATCATTTTTTATCCATACAAACACTTTTATCGCTTTTCATATTTAAAGACGATAAACTTTGCTTTTTACACTATGTCATTTCGACAAATATTTAAAAAGTTACAACGATGACAAAGTGATAGCGCGGTGTACTATGTAAAAGAAAAAAAAGGGTATTCGCAGTATCTGATCCTATACGAAGTACTAACAATAAAACTGTGATACAGTTCCTTCTTATTAAATGATGAAAAATATATTATCATAATAGGTATTTATGATTATTGAATTTTAATGAAAAACTCAGAATTTTACTGTTTTTCATTTTTTTTAACGATATTACTTAATGTTACAAAAAAGGTTTACTTAATATAATGACAAATAACCCATTTTTCGCTAGTAAGTACATACTTATTGGAATCCCTGTATTTATTAATCAGCTCGCGATTATATTGGTTTTGTAATAATTCTGCAAAATTCTAAGTAAATAATGTAGATTTTTATAGGTAAATCACCCCTTTCATCAGCCTACGCCTATAAGTATTGCGATGTTGTAGCTAAGAACCAAGTTCCCATCTACTTCTATATGGGAATTCATATATTCGATTTAGCTATTAGGGCACGGAAGCGCAACAAACAAATTCACTTTCGCATCTATAATATTATATTATACTTACTAGTGATCCACCCGGGCATTGTACGGGCGAAATTTATTTATCGGGATAAAATATAGCCTATGTCACTCGGACAAAATGTATTTAAATAAAGAAAAATGTTATAATAAATAACGTAGCTACCTTATGATGAATTAATATTTGAAACCGGTTCAGTAGTTTGACAGATTATTTGTTACAAACATACAAATCTTGCTTCTTTATAATGTTAGTATAGATAGTTAGGATAAGATAAGTATTTAATTGATGAAAACGATTTAAAAATAAAGTAAGTAATAGGTTTATTTGATTATATTTGTAAAAGTTACTTAGCATTTAATTTTGTGCTTAACAGTGATACGTTATTCGGTATTTTTTTAAACAAAAAAAAATGGAAAATAATTGCCATGATTGCACTACTCGGAGTACTCTTCATTCGAGCTTTACACTACCAATAAAAAAGGGTCGAACACAAAGTCTGTGACCTGTTAAATGTGAACGCTTTAAAAGAAAACTACAAAGAGAACTATAAATTGTTAATAAATGAGATTGCTATGGTGCTCTACCTAACTTTATGAAAATTTTATTATGCGCCTTAAGTTTAATCAAATATTATAAACTTTGCTATGGTGATTGCATAATTATTTAATTTAGTGATCTAAGGCATTTGCCACCATTGTCCAAAACAACAGACGGGAATTACTGCTTTCTTCAACCTGCGACATAAACGTCATTGATTGGTATTGTATATAGGGTGATTAAAAACATTTGAAGTTAACTTTTGGCATCTACATATTGGGTTTCTGTGAATTATGTAGGTTTATCAAATTATGAGACTAGGGACTGACACTGAATTTGTGTATATCACAATCTTAGACGTCCGGCATTGACATGACAATGCAGCCACTGCCAATTTTAAATAGTCGACGAATAAAAGTAAAGAATTTTATATTTACTGCTAAACTATTAAAAAAAAACATAAACAAAAGATGACTTTTTGAGTAAGTGCTAGTTTACTATAAAATTTACATACATAAGAGATATTTATGTACGACTTGATTTAACTTCACACATTTTTGCGAAAATTGAGGCCCATCTGTAGCCTTGACCCCGCTGGTAAAGTCTTTATATGTCTTAATAAATCAATCTTTTAGACTTAATAATTCCCGCGATATTAATTCCCATACTGAAGTAACAAGACTACGGTATATACCGTCTTAAAATACTAACTAACTAAAAAGTGTGAAATAAAAAAGGTAAATTTAAAAAATCAAAAAACCCGACTGCTTAATCATACTTCAAATAAAAACTGAAAAGAAAAAAATAAGTGCAGTAGTCTATAATTCTGTTAATAAGGAACAAAGCTACTTTAACAGTCGGGACCCATTATTGAAAAATATTATGTATTCTTGAATATCTAATGGGTCCCGACTGTTAAAGTATCTTTGTTCCTTATTTACAGAATTATAGACTACTGCACTTATTTTTTTCTTTTCAGTTTTTATTTGAAGTATGATTAAGCAGTCGGGTTTTTTGATTTTTTAAATTTACCTTTTTTTATCTACTGGTATTCTTGACGATCTCTGTGGCTGAGTGGTTTGTACGCCGGGTTTACATCGGATCTGCTGCTCGAGAGGTCCCGGGTTCGAATCCCGGTGGGGGCAGTTTTTTATGTGTTGAATACGAGCATTTGTAGTCTAGTCATGCATGTTTATTATGTATTTCTATATAAATATACTTATATATGTATCAGTATATATATTCTATACTTTATTATAATTACCCTAGTATTCCATAACACAAGCCTACATACTTTGTTTGGGGCTAGGCTATTTGGTGTGAGTTTTGCAAATATTTATTTATCCTTATAGTAACTTTACTCATATAGGTACATACTGAATTAACCTACTTAAAAGTAGGTAGACTGGACGTTAGTTTTATAATAATAATAGCTTATCCAAAGGGCCAGTAGTTCGCCCCTCTAATGATTCCAATAAATTTACTGGCCCGCAGATGGCGGTCTCGATGTTTCTGGGCGGTTTCGTTTGTCGCAAATTAATGGCAATAAAGCATAATCATATCGTAAACGCCGCTCGTGAGGCTGCGCAAGCGACATGCCCGCGGCGCCCTTAGATTCCAAGATGGCGGCGCTCGATTTGAAACGTATTAGACGGTGTTTTTTATGTAACTTCTTGTTTGTATTGATGTGTTTTTTGCGACTGCACGTGTGGTGGCGCTAGGTCAAGATTTGCCCTACTTGAATATCGTGATAATAAATTATTACACCTTGTACCAATTTGAGAAGTGCTGGAGCTACTTTGGGCGATCAGTAAAAAAGATTCGCAATAGACGTATCTTTCAATTGTTAAAAGCTTTTAATAATATGAACTTTGTTATGAACAAACGGTGATCTGTATGTAATTATGCGTGATTTCCTAGTCTGTTGAAACATAGGTTTATGTAATTTTCATCACCAAGTGAAAGTCTTCAGATTTTTTCTTTTATTGTACCATATGAGGCATATGAGGTATCATATCTGGTTTTGTTTGTATGCTATTCGTTCTTAATATGCATTTAATTATTGATAAGATATTGTACAGTTTGCAAACATTCCTAAGCCATACAAACTGGAGTAAATGTTATACTTACGATGTTCTTCAAAAATGTTTTAGTGGGAATAGATTTAGTTTTAGGAATCTAATAAGCTCCTATTTTAATCATTCGCCTATTAATGTCCCTACTGTTAGGGTATAGGCTCTCCCCATAGGACTATATCCTAGGTGTCTACTATTTTATGTACCTGCTGTCAAAACTGTAAATGAATTTGGAATATCGTTATTAATTAGGTTTACATATTCATGTCTCTATTTTTAATACAAATTTAGTGTTTAAAACTTCGATCAACAATTATATACGACCTCAGTATAATCGATTCAGGGTAGACACACATATATCATTTATAAGAAAATTTGTGAAAATTTATGTGCATTTTTAATAGATATGATCTTGTATGTGCTTTAATAAGATTATGTTAATGGGGAAAACGAATAATGGGAGCATAAATCAAAAGTACAACATCAATTTATTGTTATTTATTTCTTTTTGACAAGGTAATCGGTGACCTTTGAACGACTAATAAGTATCAAAAGTACAAAACGATAAAGGTAATAATCTCTATTTCCTATAGATTCTACGTTAAGTTAAATAGCATCTCGTTGCGATTTGGTACGAGTGAAGACAATGACTATAACCTTTTTCATTTGTCTTAACTTTTGGGCTTAAAGATTATACCTTTATAAGTAATGAATGGATTGTGAATGGACAAAAAACAACGTCCAGTTTTTACATTCTTACGAAAACATCGTAGTTTAATGTTAATTCAAATTTCAGATAAAATTATCACTCATTAAATTGGATGTATTAAATTGGCAAGATACCAATTTCAATTCTGTTTTTATTAAGTACAAGTTTCACAAGAACATCACAAATAAAATAAGTATAAACATAAAATATTTCCATAACTATGTTTAATGAATTAATTGTTGTCAATATGAAGTGTTTAACGATTCTGACAAACAAATATAGTTACATTGATCATTATTGTATTCAAAAAATAGGTACCTATTAGTAGCATTGGTAGTTACGACATATAGGTTAAAAGACGACATATAACTGTAAAGCATGGCAATCTTAATGTTTTGTAATAAAATTTCTCTGCTCTTATTATAAATCTTGTACATTCAGAATAAATAACCAATGAAATCAGTCATACATATTAATCGCTGTACTTAGAGGGAAACAATTATTTCGTTCTAATTTAATTAAGTATTATTGCATATTATAAAGTTTCAACCATTGAAATGAAAAGCACAGTAAAATTCATTACTCGTAACAATAATGGAGATCTATCTATACTTAAAAGGAACGTTTAGACAATTATAGTTCTTAGAGAGACTTTCCATTCGCATTTATGTGACCAATTTGCATTTCAGTAATAAATTAATTAAATCACAGTTTTAAAATTATCTTAAATTTAGTAATTTGGAGTACATGATTAAATCATTTTAGATCGCATAATCTCTTACCCGATTAAATTTCTAATTAAAAAATCTCAAAACATAATTGATAAAATATTTCTAATTTGCGTAATATTCTGAAACTTAACAAAATGTATCAAACACGATGGATCTATGTCGATACAAAAAAAAACGAAAAAGAAAATAATTTACGCAACACGAAGTAAAGGTATATAAAAATTTCGAGTAGTTAGACAACTTCTCTAACAACTGATAAAAAATATTTATAATATCTTCAATAAAGCAACAAGATATATTTTTATTGGTAACCGGCGTTTCCTTTCAGACTAATAATACTAATTACATTACATCGAATAAAGCGGAATTTACATAAGAAATAATACAAATTACTTACACTCATAATGTACTTCTAATTATCAAATATATTTTAATTCTATTCGAACACTCTGGACTCTTACTTTTAATCTATTTTGTCTTTAGGACAAGGAATATATTCATAAGTACTAATTGTATACTATCGGTAGTGAATTCGGTATTGTACACTCCTTCAAAAGTATTAATATATTTACAAGTTTAAGTACATACATGAGATGCATTATCACTTTATTTATACAATTATTTAACATTAGTAGCCAACAAATGGCTCAGAAAAGATAAATTCCATTCCGTCGCGCGAACCATGACATGAAAACTTTTACGGTAACAATTGCATCTACTTTACCTATTTGGATATATTTTTGCGAGTATCAGTTTTAAACATAATTAATGACCATAACAATAATTATAATCACAACAATCTGTTTTTTTGCAGCACCAATATCTTATATTGGACTTTAGCTTTAGCGTGTTTTCCATGAAAAATACTTTGACTCTGCGCGTCGAACGTAACACGGAAGCTCTACTTCGCGCATTAAGCTCACATAATTATATTTTTAATGTCACGTAAACATACACAAGAGTCATTTGGATGTATCGACCAGATTATTGTTAGGGCGAATGTGTTGTCAGGTCACTATCAAGTGTGGTCGGCGGCTGTGGCGGCGGCGGCGGCGGCGCGGCGTGCCGCGGGCGCCACTCGACCCATAAACGACCTGATCTCTTCGAAATACGTCTCATCCGGCGACCGTCGACGGCCGTCGTCTCCGTTCTCCGCCTCATGTTTTTTCAGATGCCTGTCGAGATTCGTCTGCTGCCCGAAACAACGGTCGCAGTGACGACATCGGAACGGCCTTTCTTTATTATGGATATTCCTCACGTGCCGTTGGAGGTTCGATGATATCGAAAAGGATCTCTCGCAGTATTTACAGCGGTATGGTTGTTCACCAGTATGCGTCCGTAAGTGTCTCGTCAAGTTTGCACTACGGGGGAACGCCTTCCCGCAATATGAGCAGGTATAGCGGTCGCGGGCTCGCGGGGCGCCCGGGTTAGGAGGTATGGGTGGGGCCCTAGGCGCGCCTGGGGCGAGAAGCGTCGCAGCAGCGGCCGGGAGGAACGGGTACCGGCCGAACGAGGCAGGTAACGCTAGTGGTAGTCTTCGGCAAAACTGAAGAAGCGCCGGGTGTGCAGGGTGAGCGGGATGCGTGGGATGCGGCGGCGGCGAAGGCGCGATCAGGTTGCAGTTCTCATCTTCTAACCTAGACGGGCGTTTGTGGGTGACTCGCAGGTCGAGGGGCTCGTCGATGCGTGGGGAACCGAGCGGGCTGTGGTCGCGGTGGTCGCGCGGGGAGGCCGGCGGGGAGGCGAGGCGGCGCGGCGCCGCGTGCTTTTCGCGCATGGCGGCCGCCGCGCACGCGCTCATCGGGCTCGTGCGCCACCGACCTGAAACAATAAAAATATTACATTAATTATTTGCTTACAAATCTACAATAGAATTAAGACCTAACAGATTTTAATATGTAACATAATTCTTTTCTATATTATGCTATCTGACGGAGTGGGAGGAATGGAAGTGTGTAACAAGGGACTGATAAGTAGGGGATGATTTGAACAATGAGAGTGCGCGATTGTGGTTTTTGTCATTGCTCAATTGTTTTTTTTAGTAACGTAGGATATATTATTACCAAGGTGAAATGTTACACATCATTAAGTGACTGCTATAATGTTTGCTCGCTCAATACTCGTAACTGACATTGGTCCTTTTTACTATTACCTAGGTATTATGTGTCTAACCAAATAAGACATTGATAAACATTAATTTATGCTAGTATTTCCCGCACGAGTTCACAGAATTAAATATGAGACGGCCGCAAGTCGCATGTCAACAGTCCACCGTAAATACAGATCAGCTAGGCGTGTCCAGCGTTCGCTTCCTACAACCTTGACAACATCCTAAATGCGGTATGCTAAAGCTTGCGAAATGACGCGCCTCGGCGGGGGTGGCGGTAGTAGGCTCCTACGCTTCGACGCACGCCTACGCGCTTGCGACATCAAAACTGGAGCAGCTACCGAAGCGACGATGTTTCCAAGTTAATTATCAACACGGTTTTATCGGACATTTCGTTACACTATAAATATTGCCTGCGAACAAATTGCTAATATCCTAAACAGGTATGTCGAGGGGTACGGCTCCGCTCTTCCTGTATTGGATGAATTTAAATATCTCCTCTTTCGTAAGTGATTCGTGTTACGCGAGCGACGGAGATAAATCAACGGATGCGAGTTGACAATAACGAGCCGATTTTGAAAGTTTGCTTGAACGTGTTTTGGGGAGTAATTAATGAGTATATTTGTGCTATTCTTGTGTGATAAAAAAGGGAAAAAGGCACATTATATTAAAAAAAAAACCTACTTTAATAAACTACAATTTGATTTAATAAAAAGCAACTACAATGTGATTTAATGAAGAAACAACAATTGTTTTATAAAATAACCGTATTAGGTAATTATTTTCGTACAATGAAGAAAAGTTTCGTAAATCACATATTTACGAAAATATGTGATTTAAGAGTTTTCGAGAGAATTTATTGTACGGTTTGCCTGTAAGTGGCACAGTTATTGAAAGTTAATAATCTTAGCCGGCATCTGATAGACTAATGTGTAGTTACTTTGAGTATTGAGTTGGTGAATCGCAATTGATAGTTAGAAAAGGTGATACAGTATTTTGGTGAAGTTTAATATTATAAAGCTGCATGCACATTTGCACGGCTCTGTACTGCACGTTATCGAATTTAAACTTGCAATTGATGTGTGCAATAAGGTAAACTATCATTTGTTTAACAAACGATTAGCTGTAATACTAGTTCATCACCTTTTGGCGCTGGTAAAGTGAATTCGGTTTGTATGGCAAGTCCGGTAAGTGAATGAAATGAATGATGTGTGTACGGTACAATATATGCGCCACAGCTTAAATTGTAAATAAGTATACTGCAAAAAACAGTGCAGTGCCATGACGTGTGTATAAACCCACTCTCACTGTCCGTTCCAACCCACGTTTTCGTATTCTACAGCGTTATTACAAAAATGATAAGCAATAATTGTGGTACGATAACTCGGACAACTTCATTCTGGATGATTGATCGGCGCACGCGCATCACCCACGTAATGTCACGTACTTTCGGTATCGAATCAGACAATCGCAGGCCGCCTTATATGTTAACTATATTACTATTTTATTAGTACTTATTAGGGTGATCGATGGCGTTTGTCGTAGATTTGAGTCACGTTATTTTTTGTAATTCGGCGGCGTATTCTGGATGCTGGATGCTGCTACCGAAGATTGATGCGGTACTGGGCTTTTATCTTACGGGATGACACTTCATAGATCACAGTGCCGGTGCGTTGATTGATCTAGTTACCTTTTATCTCTGTGTAAAGAGGGTATATGTGAAAGTTGTTAGGTAGTTCTGTGTCCAATATTAAATCTCTCGCTTTATTAACTGACGATAAAAACGGAGGAGGTTCTCAAGTCAACGCGTATATTTTTTCAATGTATGACCACGCGTAATTTTTTACACAGTAGTCTAATTTTGTTATTTTTTTTTATTGGAAAGGGTAGACCTCGAAGTTGGTCCCATATGAATTTGGAAAAAAAATCCAACCTTAAGGGTACGAAAACAGGGGATGATTGATTGTTCACTCACTGATTGTAATGTATGACCACACATAACCTTTTACAAAGTAGTCTGATTTTGATAATTCCTTTTTTTGGGAAGGATAAAAGTTGGTCTCACATGAATTTGGAAAAAGCTACCGTAAGGGTGGAAAACTCACAGATTTTGATGCCGAGTTGAAATTATAGCCACAAAAGATTGTAAAATAAAATATTTTTGACAACAACATTCAACCGCTGGAAAGTTAAAAAATAATAAATCTTTTTATCCATAGTCAAATTAATTTTTGGAGTCGGTGCCATGCAGGTCTGATACTTCTGATTTCCCATTTACTACTTGGGTTGGCCTGGCACTGGCACCGTCTCCAAATATTAATTTGACTAAAGATAAAAAAGATTTATAATTTTTTACTCTTAGGCGGTTGAATTAATTTGGTTTTTTTTTCAATTTAGGATAAGATCTTAGAATACTACTGAGATTGTATTAAAATTTATTTATTTTAAGTGCAGATAATGTAGCTTTGTACGTAAATACCTCGTGTCAATGTATAATGTAAGTAGCTTTGATACAAAACATTAATTACTTATGAGTAAATAAATTAAATACATATGTAGGTAAAAGCATGTCGTCCACATCGAAACTGTCAGAATACACCAAATGCAACAACTTATGACCAAAGTTCCTTGTGGTATGAAACTACGTGAATATAGATTGGGATATTTAATCTATCAAAACTGCAAGATTATTTGAGTGGGCTTCTTTATATACTAGGTGATGTGATGAAGCAAATTACTCCACCCACGTAATGTTTTTTGGAAGTGAAGTTCAGTCGCGAAGATCAGAGTGTTGCCTTTCATCCACAGAATACATTGACTCGGGGAGCTTTAATCCATCCTAGTGACTTGAATCTAACCTCTATCTCGTGGAGCCTTGGAACATTAATCACCAAAATACAGCTCCACCAAAAAGGACTGTGATTTTCTGAAATGTGGTAAAGCAACCACTTTTCATAATTTCTTCCTTTTCAGCGTTGTATGAGCGGCAAAACTGCCCGTTGCCAATGTTTGCACCAACGACACGTTTCTAATTTGCACCAAAACCAGCCCACATCAAGTAACAAATCTAAGGACTCGAACGAGGTGCGGAATAGTAGCGTCTGTCTGGGAAAGCAACCTACACCTTTCATAAAACCACAGTACTTTTAGGTTTTTAGCGTTGTATGAGCGGCAAAACTGCCCGTATGATACTGTTGCGCCGACGACTCGTTTCTAATTTGCACCAAAACCAGCCAACATCAAGTACCAATCAAAGGACTCGAACGAGGTGCGGAATAGTAGAGTCTATCTGGGAAAGCAACCTACACCTTTCATAAAACTACAGTACTTTTAGATTTCGAGCGTTGTGTGAGCGGCAAAACTGCCCGTTTGCCAATGTTTACGGCGACGACTCGTTCCTAATTTGCACCAAAACCAGCCCACATAAATCTAAGGACTCGAACGAGGTTCGGGTTGTGGCGGTCCTTTTATGGTGCGCTCGTGACGCGCAGCGCATGCCTATGATTTGTTGCTTTGCGCGAATGGACATCACATTGTGTATTGGCATAGTTTTCGAGGTCATGACTGTGAGTGACACTTCATTTAAAAACAGCCGGACTCAGAAACCTCAATTTGCTTCAAAACTTGTGCAAAGTTGATATTGACGATTTATTTGTGATAACAATAGAATGAGACAGCGATTTTGGACTCTATAGGAAATAGATCAATTGATTGCCGTAGGTAAAAAACCACATTGTTTAAGGGATTTATAGATCATAAAAATGTGACATAAATAATGTACCAACGTTACCTACATTAGTTTTAAGCTTACATAAACATAGCCACATTTCCACTTTTTTACATAAATGAGGAAAAATTAAGTGTAATAACGATATTATTTAAACAAGGACAAAATATTTCTACAACTTAATCTTAGTAACCGCTGAATTATTTCTACCATGTGCATGTCATGCATGTGTTAAAATAATTTAAGAATTCGGATCTTCATAATTTCATTATTTAATAATTTTATTAAAGGTATGTTTATTCAACCATAGTGTTTTACTATACTTAACTTTAATATAGAACCGCTTCTGTATGATCGAACCGTTCGCGCAACGAATCGCTGATTTGAGTACGTAAGTCTAAGGAATAGTGTTTTATGCGATTTGTCGACCCACGAACGGCGCATCTGGGGGCAGTCACGATACGCTAATTATACTTAATTAACAAGCTTCCGAAGCGGCGTGACGTACCGTGGGGGGCGGAGCCGGCTGCCGCGATATGTTAATGCAAACAACGTGACCAATGAGAGCCATCAAGGCACCGCCTCGCGTGATATATTACGATTTTGAAACGCTTATTCGTTCCGACCGCTCCACCGTGGCTGCGGCCCGGCGACGTAGATGCGCCGTTCCGTACGTTTACGCCGACCAGCTTGTTATGTAAACATTAATATTAACCGACGTAATCCGTTTTAGTGTGTAGCGAAGTCCGCCTATCATCGCGCCTAAACATAATGTCCCACTTTAATTTAGCGTGCAACTATAAATTCGCTAATTTATCAGCTTGTAACCGTTCGAGGTGTGAATGGGAATGAGATCAATTTTACACGATGCGATTTCATGCGGTACGAATCGTGTTCGTATATATTCGGAATGTCGTCTCGATTGATCCGAAATTGCATAGGGCTTTTTAAATAAGACGTTAATTGAATTTTAATTGCACTGTTGCATTATTTATAATGTGAAACGGATTGATTGGTTGTTGCGGTGTCATATCTTATAATTGCAAACAGAATTGATTTGGACTCGTAGTGTTGACCTAGCAGTATATTGCAGAATCGAAAGTTATAATGTCATAGAGTGTGGAATGTCAAATGAAGTGGAATAATTAAAGGATAATAATAATCTTGACCGGTTAAGTAAATGTAAAGTGTACATTATAAGAAGTAAGTAGTATCATTCGATGATAAGATTATGAAAGATATATATAGAAACGATAAAGTTATTCTGTATCATTACAATTCAATACACGAACTTACCTAAACTAAGTGTAAATCGAGTTTCTTTATCGTGTTCGTAAATCATGGCTGCATCCGCACTTAGGCGTTTTATAGAAATATAAGAGGCACCAGGGAAAGTATTTATACATGGTGATAGGTGCTTAATAGTAGTTGCGAAAATTTGTTATACCTAAACAAATAAATTTTGAAACAAAATTTATAATTAAGTAAAGTTATCAAATTGAAAATAAATAAAACTGGTATTTTTGGGTATTATATTGAATAAATAATACACGCAAATTGTCACAAGACGGAAAAATATAAAAAAAGTAATTAAGTATTATCAATCTTTTTCCTTATAATATTTCCTAACCAATTTCAATTTTTAACTAACACACAATGTTTCAAATCTCAATTTAAACATTGCATGATCAGTCGTCTGTGGCTTATGGGTGGTTACGGTGTTCAGCAAACAGTAACGAGTACATTATTTACGGAGAGTAACTATACATACGTATTGTTAATCCTCATTTTACGCGGCGTCAACCAATCGAGTTCGTTCCACTTCACGCACTGATGCATCTCACGACTCCTTCTACTTACGCATTCAGCTGGTTTAAGCGTCGGATTCAACTCTTTACAGTAATTCCTTTTCGCAATTAAAAAATATAGTTTCGTAATAAACAAAAGAACATCTCAAACGAACTTGCCGAAAAAATCGTGAACCACCTAACAATGGGCTCAGATCGGGAGATTGCACCACAACCGCTATTGCCACTGTGTATCGATAGAACTAATAATGAAAAGCGGTTTCTATAGGACGCAATTCTTCGTCACGAAGCCGGTCCTTCGCAATCCCGATGAAATAAGTAATAAATTAGCAGTGAACAATCGCGTAGCGAACACAAACGCAAAAAAATTGTAAACCTGGACTTCTGTCTTTAAGACAAAGAAGACTACTTACAAAAACTGCCATCACTCAATGCGAAGCGAATGAAAATAACACCCGCCGATACGAATAAGTACTCGATTCAATGCAGAAATGATGATTTTATTCATAAATCTGTAGCAGCATGACAATGTTCGCGAGCGTTAGCGTTGTGGGCATAGTTGCTACAGTATTACTAAACTGAACGCTCAAAGTCTCATAAGTCAAATAGTCGATAACATTCCACGTTATATTCTCATACGATCGCGGTCGCAGCAGATTCACACGCCTGCCCGCTTTTTTAGAGCTCACCGTATCGACAAGCATGATCTTTGATTTATTTCACATCACTATTTTAGGAAACGTGTCCCTTCGCCGTCTTATGGCCAGATATGAAATTACTGTACCTACACAATGTTTAGATTTTAAGTCCGATGGCTCCGTACTGGCGTCGTATATCTGTAAAATATTATCAGTAGCCGGCTGGTTGTTAGTTTTATTTATTACTTCCAACGCAGCGGCTCTAATACACCTGTTAAAGGAAAACCAACCAATATCCGAGCTAAACGGTCCGCTTCGCCTAACGTACTTATTTAACGATAAAGTTTACTCACGTATTTATGGTGAAGTACATAAACATGATCTTACAATCATGGGTGTGCAACTAGAAATGAGGCAAGTTTTTATTATAACTCTGAAAGTGGTCGAGTTAATAACTACTCAATAGCTCATTCAAGTTAAATAAGATGTGATCTCTATTTCATAAATTAGAGCTAATGAGAGCATGATGTGTATCTGTAAATGATAGGATTACGTTCAGTTATGCAGATGATTGAAATATGCATAGGTTATGAAAGTACAACTTAAAAAGCATAAGCAAAATTAGATTCGCATCTATTAAATCGGTTAATAAGAAACAACATTTTGTGAATAAGAACATTATAAAAACGCACTTTCACTATGTTACATGCTTCTTTCGTCTAGCTTGTGATTGAGATTTGTATTAAATAATCTAGCCATAAAATATAGTAAGTTGACAAAATCCATTCAAGCCTATCCTAATCTAATCCTAACAAATATTATAAATGCGAAAGTAAGTTTGTTTGTTACTCAATCACGCAACAACTACTGAATGGATTTGGATAAATTTTGGAACGTCTATAGTTTATGAACTGGATTGAGACAAAGTATACTTTTGGTACATCGTGAATTAGCTGTGTCAATGATTGATGCAGTATATTATTTTGTGTTTTATGGGATCATTAATATTTATAAACTACGATAACATACTTATACAATCGTTACAGATTATGAAAAAAATGGTACTCGTAAACAAACCTACACGACTTGATTATACTCACAAAACGATAGGTAAGATTAAATTATGGTTTTAAAAAATCGGTGATCGGAATGTGAATTCTATTTATTTTAAGAGTAGGTAACACGACGCTATGGTACTGGTCTTGACGTTATGAGTATATGCGTGCACGCATTTCATGTGAGAATCGGGGCGCGCCGTGAGAACCTTCAGTCGACATATCTTTTTTTTTGCTTTAAGGAGTTCTTAATATTATTCTTTAATCTTTTGCACGTTAGGTTATTCATTTTTGTTAAATATTTAAAATACTCTATTTTTCAACGGAGTAATTTCCGCAAAATAGGTTGACTAAGGAAAAAATAATAAGTAGGATGAGACGTCATAATACATATGATGAATACAACCACTTTGGACGTGAAAGTTCCCAATATTCTGTGCCTAACTCTCTCGAATACTTACTCAAAATACAGAAAGAAGTAATAAAAACATAAAAGAACATCATTTTTCGGATTTTCATACAAGATTGAAATTAAAATAAAATTAAACGTCATCTTCGTGCGCACAACATTAGAAGCAGATAAGAACACAACAGGGAGGCAGCATTATGTATTCAGGGTAAAATCTCTATGAAACGGTGTACAGGAACGCTAGATAACAAAACTGGCCGTGTTATAATTTATTACCCGCCATTAAAGTGGCCTGGCCTGGCTTTCATTTGCAATGGAGATTTGGATTTGCGGTGACATGTTCAGTATTATAATGATGCATAGCTGTTTTATTGCGTCTTAGGGGTAGATGCGAACAGTATATTTTGTTGGTATGGTGGTTTTGTTAGGGAATAGCTACATTTCTTCTATGAAAATCGTGGTATTTCTAGAAAATTAATTTAAATTTACATTTAAAAATAGAATGAAATGAATTCATGAACCATCGTTCCAAATTCAATGATTTTCAAAGAAAATGTTGGATATCGTTTAAAGAAACAATTGAATATAAAGTTTACCATCGTTCTAAATTCAATAATAAAATTCTCATCGAGAATATCGCTTGTATTTTTAAGAAAGAATTTGTTATCAATTATTCTCATCAAGAATATCGCTTATCGTTTAATGGAAAAATAGTGCCAACGTCCGCAATGTCCATCGGTTGGGTGTGTTCAGCCAATGAGCTCTCGCCCCGAATGCCATAATAATCCCGAGTATTGCTATCCGACATTACGTAGGTGGCGGCGTCATGGTTACAATACCGCTAGCCGCACCGCTTTATTCGACTATCCCTTAATAAATAAGGCGCACGTCTCGGATACTATCGAGGTATTCGCTATAACTGAATTTACATCGTGAACTTTGCTGTTTAATGCATATTTACTCTGCGTGTTTCGAAGAAAACGAAAACGTTCTTGGATGCCGTAATGGTCCTGAATGGCGTTATCTGCAACATTACGTGGGCGGCGGACACGTCACGGATGCGATAGTACTATCTGCTTTATTGGGATATTTCTTTAGTTCAATAATAATTCTGGTTTATCAGTAAGAAAGGCAATCGCATTGTTTTTCCGTACCTACATATTGCGAAAATCTATTAAAGTTTTTTTACTATTCTAATTGGAGAAACCAATTTAATTAAGTACACACAAATTCCATGTATAAAAGAAAGTTACTTAACATGTATGTCTGTTATAAAAGTGTTTTAATTAATTGTAACTAAATGATCTGATGAATTTTTACAGTCATAAATTTTAAGCACACTCGACTCAGTTCCTCCACATAAAGGCGTTGGGAGACGTTTGACGTTTTACAGAAATCAATCGACATATTGGTGGCTTTTTAACCCAAAAAAGCATTCAACATTTACATCTTTATTTGCATAACTATTAAAAAATTAACTTATCTTAAAATTTCAATCGACTTCTAATTACGGCTTAATTCTCTACGGTATAATCGAAGACTGCATTTTCATGTATTTATAAAACATCAGTTAATAAAAACCAGTTTTTAATAATGAGTACCCAAATCACTGAGTTGTTCACTTCATGAACGTGTACTTTGATAACTTCCATATATGACAGCGATATACATATATGTGTGAAAGGCGCAGGTGCACGTCGAGTAAGTATAACGGCCATGATGCACGCATCATAAATACTATGTAAATTATTGAACGTTATCATAAGTGACCATGTCCTCAAAATCAACCCATATGTAATGATTGCTGAACAGCAGACCACCTCACTGTGTCGTCATTCTATTTTAGACCATATCAGCCACATGAGTAAATAAGGTACAGAGAAAAAGCTTTACAGCATTGCGCGTGTGTGAGTTACCACTGGCGGCTCAGAACAAGAACTTAATGATGCTTTAGCATAGAAAGAGTTTAAATTCAACTCATAAAGTCGACTCATATAGTTACCTTATTTTTACATACCAAAAAGGGTCAAACATATTTTGCTATGAAACATACTATGAACAGCGTGCATACCACTGTACAAACATTAAATTGCCTTGTGGATTTTACCTTAACGATACCGAATGAAAAAGCGATCTTATATCAAATGAAAGCTGCCCACACGCCACTACATACTTTTTGGTTGGGTAGTAGTTTGTTTGGAAATCTTGTCGTTAATTTATTGTATAGTGGAGTGTACGCTCAAACGTCATATGCTTTAGTTCTTCTTTTATTCTTCTGTCGCGTACGCAGAGATACATTTCTATTGGCGGCGGCAGACCACCAGAGTGTCGATTCTGTTAAGCTAACGTAAAAATCGTGTCTCAATGGTGGTTTATAGTATTGCCCTCTGATACAGTAATTGTTACAAAAGCATAAAATAACAAATGCATTCAGATAAAACTAACTAATGAGTACGTAAACATAGTTGTGATTTTGTATTTTACTTACAATAACTATTTCAAAAATCAAAACTACTGAAACGCCATTGATACACAATTATTACTTTAACGTAGTTGAATCGACACCTAGTGCTCACTCACACATGCGCACTGCATGGAAGCTTTGCACTTCTTTACTCATGTTGTATCGATGTAGCGACACAAATTTAATTTTACACCGACCGTGATTAGGTAATAAATTAACGCCTACATAACGTAATTAAATGTTTGACGTTCGAAAGTGGTTGGTTGCACCTGTCAAACGCCATCCTTTTATGTGGGGATTAATATTCTGTAACTTTGTTTAGAGTGAACGCCAATATTTTTATAATGTATTCGTAGATGTTTACTTTCAATGTCTCTTTTTTGGACGTTGGTGGCATTTTGTATTTCATTCCCTGTCAGTGTATCTTTAAAAATTGATCTTTATGTATTGAAGATATATAGCTGATGATTAAAGATTTGTGGGTATAAAAATTTAAGATTTAGTGTTGATATTCTAGTAGTTTCGTCAATATTGGGACAGATGATATTTTGAGTAAAAATAGTGGCAACAAGCTTTTGCCTCTTCTGAGGATAAGCGGTCGCCTTAGACTCTTCCAATACTAGATTATCACTGCACGTTACAAACCCTGACCCAGTCCCTTATCCCGTGGAACTCTTGCTCACAGAACAGCAAATGCTAGTGTTGTAATTTCATACTGGTGTTCTATAAGGTACAGCTTATTACCCCAGTCCGAAATTGGGCAATTCGAAAAGAATATTCATTACCTTAAATTTTGGCAATTTTCGTTTCGCACTTGCGAAACGCAAAAAGCATAGTTAGACATACTGAACGCACTACACGAGTTTAAGAAAAAAAAAAATAGAAAATTTGCTTAAACAAGGTGCAAAACAGTGAACAGTGTCCAACTGTTTTGTAGTAAGACCGAATTTTTTAAAATTGATTTTTGGAAAATATTGACTTCATTCAACTCAAGTGACAACGTATTGTGAAATAAATCACACGATTTAGTTATAACATAGTGATCATGTACTTCGGAACACACCTTTATATGACATCTTGGCCTTCTTGTCGTTCTACTTATAGCATCCATATTATGGTAATGGACTTGTTAGCATTGTTATGGAGGATCCAGTGTAGCTCTGACCCCGTGCTAGGTACGTTACAGATACATAATATGTTGCATTACATAGATAAGTGTTCTATGACTGAGCGATTATTTTCCATCCTGCAGTGCTATTCTGTAAGAATATGTCTCACTTTTCACCACGGAATCCGCGGAGTGATTAAAAAATAAATTTGAAAAAAATTTCCAATCACGCCGGCGAATACCGCATTGAAATGTGAGTTTATCCTACGGAATAGCACTGCTGCAAACCCGTTTTTTTAATAGATATCAGTACTCCACCCCACTTGATATTAAGTATGAGCGGAGTTCAGCTATGAAGGAAGATAAATGATGCGATAAACATTATTAAATTCGCACAACACAAAAAAATATCACCCACACACAATGATAGGGATTAAAGATAGGATTATGTAAATTTCAAGTCACGTCAAATACATAGTGAATATGTTAAATTTTGACAAACGGTATTTTTTTCTATAGGATTTAACTATAGTAAAATTTAACTATCGATGAAACAACGCGGCCTTAGTTATTAGACGGCACAATATCAGTGACTGTTGAAGCAGCCAAATAATACACATTAGATTAATGACAAAATTAGAAACATCGATATTAAGATTTTATGTTATGGAATAGACGGAGTGGTATTGAATTAATTTGGTTATCAAACAGCGTCACAGTGCTGGAAAAGTGACCGGTTCATGGCGCGATTACATTGGGTCATTAGTCCGAATACGAGTGCCAATGGAATTCGGGTAAACGACTAAGTGTAAATGAACGGAGTCGAGTACGCTCGTATTCGGGTAGTTTTCGTTTTGATTACCCGACACCGTCTTCAAGCCCGAGTTCCAGTGTAAATATTGCTTCAGGTGCCCGAATTCAGTGATCTTTTTCGTACACCCAAATACGGGCTAACGACTCAGTATAATAGAGAAATCAATTTTTCAAGTGGAGCCTGTCAGTATTGTATTTTATACATAGAAACAAAAATAATTTATGCATATGGGCTTTCGGGTGCTTTCGAGTCGACGGCGCTTTCCCGCTTATAATATTTCATCCATCTTCATTGTCCATGTTAAATAAATAAATAAATATTTCCAGCACTCACACCAATTAGCCTAGCTCCAAAGTAAGCACTGTAAGCGCTTGTGTTATGGGATGCTAGGGTAACAGATAGAATACATATACTGTACATATATAAGTTTATTTATATGTATAGAAATACATATTAAACATCCAGGACTAGAGTACAAATGCTCGTATTCATCACACAAACATCTGCCCCTACCGGGATTCGAACCCGGGACCTCTCGAATTGGCGAAACCATGAAGCCCGGCGTACAAACCACTCGACCACGGAGGTCGTCAAAAATGTTAAATTGCACTGTGAACCATAACAATGTAAATTAAATATTGATTAAAACAAAGAACAGTTGAGCTATTCATTACCTTGCTAGTTTTGATGCTCAAATACTTGATTTTATTAATATTGTCATTTGTTTACTTTATCAAGTAAAAAAACGTCATGCAAAAAGGAAGACAGTGCTTCACTATCTACAGACTAGGCGCACTGACATAATTGCCAACTGTCATCTAGTTCTTCAACGCCATGAATGCCACAGGCACGTGGCTACACATATATAAAACTGGCTTATAACAACGGTCTAGGATCGTAAACACTGTGCATGCGGCGTTGATTACAATAATTTGTTCCGTTAGAACGAAGGGTGATGTGCAATAGTAGTACAAGGTACGCGCGATAAACACTATAACAGTAGGACCATTTTTTCTTAACATACTAATGTATGTGTATATGTATACTTCACAATGTGATAGTGTCATAGTTGACACTATCACATTTTGAAGGTAATGTTGATATTGATAAGTTAACATCACATACAATTCTGACTGGTGTATGATATCAGTTGGATAGGTATAAAGTATAATAAGATTTGAAATACTTATGTCAATAAAATTTTATCCTACTAGTTATTTCGTTGTCTATCGTAAATAAAGACAAAGTAAAAGAAACGAGTGTGTTTATAACCACACGACTGAAATGAAAATTCTTTAGCTACATCTGTATGTATATATATGTGTACAATATATACATGTATGTACATTATTATTATTATTTACTAGTTGTAAGAGAGAGAGATAAAGAAAATGTGCGCGCGAACTGCTTTCTCTTGCTTATATCCCCCACTCAACTCCCGTTCGCCTCGCCCGAACACACTTTTCGTAACGCGTAACGCATTCGCCAGCTTACCAAACCAAGCATGCGTTAAGAAGTTTCACTTCAAAAACATCAACCTTTAATCATCCCAGTACCAATATAATAATCTAGAATCTTTTTCCATGTATTCGTGACCTGTTAATTGGTGAAATGGTAACGGGACTTTTAAAACGATGATATTACTTTGAGCACCTGATGTTGTCAAACCATAAAACTTTAATATTTGTTACAAAGCTATGATTATCTATAAAATGATCAACAAATAGATTGTATTGTGTTGTAAATTACCCATAAAATGTTTTTGCTATAAAACAAGTGTTCCGTTACGATGTTTACAGTATTTATTTACTTGACTGTGGAAAGAGGATGTAGGAAACGCACCGACAGCTATATACTCCGTTGCGGTCAGGAAATGAGATGTTGTTGCAATCGTAAGTATTTTATTATTAACTTTATAAGATACCGGCACTTTTGCATAAGTGCTTATTAAGATAACCATAAATATTGATTGGAACAAGAACAAGTACAAACTAAAAATGCAAAGTGAAAACGGGTTGTAATTTAAATGCATAATTTTCGGCTGTCTATACAAGTTCTTATTTCATCCCTTTCAATTTCATATCATTTCATTGAGACTAAAGCAGCCAATGTCCTTCAATCGAGATTCCAATACTAAAATTGATCAAAATTAGTTCAAAAGTTAGATATAAAAAGGGTAAGAAACAGAGTAACTTTGTAATTTATAATTAATATGGATAATTGCTAATAGTTTTCCTTATTTTCGGTCTTAGTGTTAGTAACTGCAGAATCCAAATAGGATAAAAAAACAGAAAAACTCCATTCATACTTTAAACGTGCAGTGCATACGTCTAATGGTTTTCCTTATTTTTAAGTTTTTGCACTGGTAACCACAGAATTTGGAATGAATTAACAACGCAATACCTACTCAATTTGTAATCGTTAAGTTTTAACCAAGTCACCATTTATCTAGAACATTACTCCAGAATTCCGTGGAAATCTGACTGCGTTACCCACTAAAAAGATCACTAATACAAGAATACAAGAATACAATACAAGAAATACAAGAATCAAGAAGGAACATTTTTATCTAAGAAGGAACATTTTTATATGTGTCCAAATTTCCTGTTTTAAGAATTTTGAAGTAAGCCTTTTGGTCAACGCAGATGAAATGGATGTACTAAATTTCGCCAATAATTTAATAACTATAATAATATAGTATGTACTAGAATTTATCTATTAGGGTTCTCGATAGCTTGATTAGCAACGCATTACACAATCTGCGAAAGCTGCTGGTTTAAATGTTTGTAATAAAAAAAAAAATACTATTTGTAAGCGTTTTCTAGTAAAATTATCTTATGATATAAAAATGTATATATAAACAATAGAGCAAGGCCACTGATGTTATCGACCGCGTAACCAGACTGAAATAGGAATGGGCGGGTCATGTGGCACGCAAGGCAGATTCGTGGACTAAGCGGCTCCCTGAGGGGCGACCTTGGGGTCAAAAACGTCCTCCAGGAAGACCTCAGATGCGTTGGGACGATGACATTAAAAGAACAGCAGGGAAACATTGGCAAACATTTCAAGACGCACAAGATCGTGACAGGTGGCGTAATTTGAAGGAGGCCTACACCCAATGAGTTTAGACAGGCTGAAAGAGAGAGAGAGAGAGAGATAAAAAAGTAGCAATACAATTAATAGTATAGAATTCGCTGGTCAAATTACACTGAAAGATTTTTAACGATCAGGATTCCGAACTACATAAGTATAGACAAAGTTGCGGGTCGAAGATAGATTGTAATAAAATCAACTCAGTTAGTCCTTAAGTACTAAAGGCTACATTACGCAGTGCTCGTAAATAGTAACGAGAGCGTATCGAGCAAGTACGTATGTAAATGTCTATATAACAGCTTATCAGCCGTCATTCCGAACACCACACTTGCATAAATTAGAGCATCAGGCCGATACGAGGTCGAAATGTATTCTGAGCATTAATAATTTATGAGTTGGTATAGTGCGATTCAAACTTAATGGCGGCTGTGAAGATAGCGCAAGTCGCGGCTCAGCAAACGAAATGTGGGTTGATGTAGGCGCGTGCGGGGTGACACTGAACCGAAAACTGCGCTTATTTGGGCTTGCTGCTAACACTTATATTAAGAGAGGTAAGGCAAAGAAGATTTTCCACTTGAATTTGAGCGCGCGTCTGGGGAAGTAACTTCCACATTACAGAAGACCACAGCCAAATAATACTAGCTATTGGTGGTGTTGTATTTCTGACGGTGAGTAAGTTCCAGGGGTCTACAGGATATGGGATTAGGTCAGGGTAGGTATTGGCGCGAGTAATATTTTTTGTATCGCAAGCGTCTATATGCTATGGTGCCTGCTTACTATCAGATGGACCAGATGCTGGTTTGCCACTTAACTAACATAAACTGTGGTTCAAAGTTTGTATGGAGCACCACGATCGCGAGGATCCTTTAACTAAATAAGTAATTTATTAACTTATGTTTAGTTTGTGATCATTAATAAGTACCTATTAATATTCCACAAAGCCACATAAATTATATTTAGTAATAATTTACACGATGAAAAAAAGGATCAAATGAAAGACAAACTATACAGTCTTACTTTGAAACAGATTACCGATACACCTTTAGTTTAACGTAATCGAAGGGGCTTATGGCGAAAAAGTAACCATACTACTTCTATTAAATAAAGAAAAGATAAATATGATATTCTTTTGTGCTTATAGTATAATTCTAAAAAGCCGTTAAAGCAGAACGATATTATTGCACAAGACTTACCTATACCTCAGTATTACTTTAATCGAATTAACTTGTACAGTATTTTATAATTGTTCGCTGCCTAGTTTCGTTCTGTATGCAAATTATTTAGCGCTTTGTAAAGGACCATAAAATTATAAGAGGTTCAATCTAGATAACCACATGCTAGTTTACATAATCTTAAACTACCTACATTCTTAACAGTCTCACTAACTGTGCATTTATATTTTATGTGCTATTTCGTAGGAAAATCGTAAAGCTATTATCAAAATATACTCATTGGGAAGGTTTTAGTTATTCTCGTTTACAGCTAAATTAAAATAGCTTTTCAAAGCGAAAAAAAGGACAGATTTAATTTTGATCTTAAATTCCCATATTAATTTACGAAACTATATTTGTAATTCGATGAAAAAAGACAAACACCACGCAACTAGTTTAAGGTTTAAGCATATTGTTTGTAAATCATGAAGTGAGAAAGTGTTTATATTAAAGTAAAAAAGCATCCCGTTAACAGCTGTAGGTAATTAAGATATCTGTTTCATGAGTAATATCGGACACGATTATATTATCTAAGCTTTCTGTCTGAATGAAATCTAGGGTCTGGTTTGTACGCGAGCCACGCACCAGAATAAGCAAATGCGGAAAGCACATTGTTCTAGCCACGACAGAGAACAACGATCGGCACTTTACCATGTCACATTCTCGTGTATTCATCGATTAATGGAACAACAATAGTTGACAGTCTAAAAGGACACCAAATCGGTAGGTACGTAAAAGTGGCAACCAAAGTACCTGTACCCTTGTACGAGTTTGAGCTCACGAAAACTATCATAGTTTTCGTAATTGTAAATTATGTTTCTATGTCCATTTTGGTGAAAAGTAACTAAATATACTTAACATTTAAAAAGACGCAAATGATTTAATGATTGAATTTTAAACACTGTTTATTTGTATTGAAACAAAAACAATTTTCGTAATTGTAAAACTCATACTTAGGGTACTGAATATACAAAAGGACTATTACGTAAGCACCTCTTAATCAGACCTATCATGAATGACCTTCTTGCATGAGATAAAAGGAGAGAATACGGGCTGTCATTAGAGAATTTATAGTCTGTGGAGGCGTGTTATAATAGCACTCATAGAGTATAATCGCTCGGGACGTAATGCGGGTCAAGATATCCATGTTGCATCTGGATGTGTTGCGGGCTCAATCGGAGATTATACCACGGTTTTGTACGGCATCAGGCGTTCTGATGTGTAATTTTCTCGGTTCTTACGAATTATGGAGCTGCAAGCGTTGATTTTTAACGAAGGTTCATCTGTTTCGTGGAATGTGTAAATGGAAATGAAACGATATGCCCGCGTGGGGGATCCGAACGTGTCATAGAAGTTACTGTAACGGGAACAGGGTAATTGGGTTAAGGATTTTTTAATATTGTATGAAAATTATATCTCTATAATTAATACGTATTTCTAAAAACAATACAGACTCAACATAGAAGGATCTCCATTTTTAGATTCTTTTATAATACATTATTATTGTAAAGAATGAATTTATATGCTTTAAGTAGTTTTTTTTATTAAAGGATATGGCTAAGAAACTGCCCTTATCATTATTTCGCACTAGCCCGTAACAATATAATTTATTTTTATAAATTATTAAGTGTTTATTATGCTTGGAACACTTTTTTTTGTAGCAATGAGCTAATTTGAGTTTAAAATCAAATCCTTAGTAAACAATAACAAATAGAAGGGTTGATAACCTCAAATGTCAGCCCCAATGTTATTTTAAATTGCGTTCAGAAATCCAAACTTTAAACTTACTATGTCCATGGTTATTTAATTATAAATAAATTTCATTTCTTGAACTTATAATCTTTGTTACACATTAAATTGATCTTAAATTAATACAGCCAACAAATTATTCAATATAAATATAAAATAATAAATTTATCAATTGTTTAGGCTGTATAATACATAGTCGCTTGACCCTCGCCAGTGTTATATAAAAGGAACAATGGTTTTTGCATCTGTGATGTAATAGGAATTGCATGGTTGTTAGGTCGGAATCTGTTAAACGTATTAATTGTTATCGAAAGCTCATCGATTAGTAAATAGTTTTGAGTTTTGATAGTTTCTTTCAGGGAATTCATCCCTAAAAAAAAGTAAACATATTCGTTTCGCTCCTTGTGGAAATATGTTAATTCTACAATTAACATTTCGTGTATAGTGGTATTTTTCCATTAAGTTGATGGATTCGATTCTGTATACCGATGACCTATGTCTCGATGTATTCGGTATGCGAGTAGGTTTGTCACCGCACGAAAAATCATCTTTCTTTTTCACGTATAAGCCTCAGACCAGGAAAGATGTGAGAAGAATTTTCTATAACAAATTAAAGTTTTGTGATTTGTACTTCGCTCCGGGCAGAGCATTAAATATGTCACAATCTCCCATCCATAAGATGGGCATAATTTAGAACCCATGCTGACCACATGGGTTCCTTAACCTAGTTAGATCTACCTTTTTTTTTGTTCACACCTTAATGCCATAAGTTTACAACCACAATCTCAGCAATCTGATGATGCTTCGAGTCACGAGGGTCTAGGCATGTGGACTCGAGCCAGGGCTGTTGCCTGTGCACCCGGGAGGTGGAAGCTGCCCATTGCCTTACCAATACCATCGTCCAGGGGATGTGACACGTGTGTCCGGAGCGCCTGTTGATGCTTATATACCACATGGACAGTTCATACGGATAAACCGGGTAATATTAACCCATTTTTGTAAGCCCATTAAATGTTAGAAATTTAACATATAAACTGAACTTAATTTGACATTCTTGGTCAAGTAATTTGTATTAACATTGTTAAAAGGTAATAAATGGATGTGAACATTTAATGTGTGGACATTTTTATTCCATCTGAAATTGTGTGTTACTGTGTGCATGGTACATAATAAGTCATATATAAGTTTTGCACACAGTACTCCAGGCACGGTCTTAATAAAACCCGCTCCCTATTAACTTGCTCAACATCTAGCCGACTGTTGCAAATTAGCCGTAGCCAGGAAAAACCCATTACACGCTCATACAACTTTCGTGGCATAATCACATATTAACAATAATAAAAATTGACTTCATGTCTGTTTCAAAAGAAAAATATTCCGTTTTACCAAAATAAATGAACAATGAATGTACAAAAAAAATGTGTAAGTATATCGAAATAAACAGTAATAATTAAAAACTCCTAAAAACTATGACATATTTGACCCTAATTTTTATACAGGGCGTCCCACGGCAACGTCACACGGAGGGAAAGTATATTAAATATTGAAGATAGGATATTTTACTGAAAGAAGACATCATTTTATTTTCAATAATAACTAGAACTGCATTCACTGTTTTTTTTTAAATCGCCTTTTACACCTGGGAATCAAACTCGTGAAATTTCGAAAAAAAAACACAACGCCACCAAAAAGTATTTTTAAAGCAAAAATAAATAAATATAAATAATTTGTTGTCGTCGGCCTGACAGGAAATCTGTGAAGTTTTATTTTGTTCATTTGCAAAAATCAAAGGATTAATTATCATACAGCCTTGTCTTAAGCCTGGTCAGAAAAATAAAATCTATTATACAGGGCGTCCCACGGCAACCTCACACAGAAGGAAAGTATATTAAATATTGAAGATAGGATATTTTACTGAAAGAAGACATCATTTTATTTTTTATAAAATAAAACTGTATTCACAGTCTTTTTTTGAAGTTATACTTCTTTAGGCGCGTTATGAAAAAATGATGAGAGTGAAATTTTAAGATGCGCGCGCATCACTGTAACACAAAATTTTGTTACTTTTGTGTTTACCGCACATTAAGAAAATCTACCAACAAAATAGAAATAGAATCTCTATTTAGTGGGTGCTAACGACTGCATTGTGAAGGCCTATCAAAAGTATTTATTAATCTGGAACAACGGAACCAAAGCGCGATTCAGGAGACTACAGCGCCATCTCTTGACCATTGGTGTAGTAGAACCAAAAACCACATCTTTATTTTTTGTAATAAAGTAACAGTTATAGGTATTCATATTTATAATATTTATCCACATGTTTCTAGTTTGTATATTCGGAATACGTGTTTGAGTTTCATACAAGTGCAAATCACATATGTTCTAATAAATTATATTCAGTAGCGATTTTAATTGAATATTTTGATTATTTATTTATTTTTTCAAATTAAAACTGAACTTTATTGACTGTGTCCTTTTCCAGACTTTTTATTAATTTATTGTAATTAATTATTTGCATGCAATTAAAAACTAATTTTAAACGATGCCAAAGAAGGATAACTTCTCACGCGCTTACATAAGTACACGCACCCATTTTTTTTAAATCGCGGGTGTGTGCGTGTGTTTTTTTTCGAAATCTCACGAGTTTGATTCCCAGGTGTAAAAGGCGATTTTAAAAAAAAACTGTGAATGCAGTTTTGTTTATTATAAAAAATAAAATGATGTCTTCTTTCAGTAAAATATCCTATCTTCAATATTTAATATACTTTCCCTCCGTGTGAGGTTGCCGTGGGACGCCCTGTTTAATAGATTTTATTTTTCTGACCAGGCTTAAGACAAGGCTGTATGATAATTAATCCTTTGATTTTTGCAAATGAACAAAATAAAACTTCACAGATTTCCTGTCAGGCCGACGACAACAAATTATTTATATTTATTTATTTTTGCTTTAAAAATACTTTTTGGTGGCGTTAATTAGAGAAATGAGAGGAAAGATTGTAAGAAAATGCGAAATTGATGGCTCTGTAAATAATTGGCAACATCTTTAAGAAATGTAGCATGTTCTCACTTTCAGCATTAAATATTACTAAGTACAATAAGCTAGGGCAGTCGCTCATATAAAATTTTACCTTGTCCTTTAAACAATAGATGGAACGAGTTAAAAACTTAACATAACTTAACATCTGCTTTCAAATGGTTAAGGGCTTGAAGCAAATGCGACGATTCCCAATTTAGTACTTTGTCGAAAACAAGTGAACATTTTAAAAATAAACAAATGTTGAAATATTAATACCTATGCAAGGCGACCTATAAGTTGCCCAACACCGGTTCTTCTTCACGCGACTTATTAATCATAATCACAATACAATGCAGCTAATATTACCGATACGAATTAACAATGACACCAGTTTACAATGCTCGTCCCACATGCTGCCTTGGCATTAACGTGAAATGTCTGGCAGATTCCAGAAGACGATATAGCCCAATTGTTAAGTGGCAATATTGGTGACGTCACTCATGTGCTTTACAACCAGACCGGTAGAGTTGATTCAAGAGTGAGAGAAATTAAAAAAAAATATAATAATAGTAGATGTTTGCTAAATCATCCCTTAAATATTTGGTCGAGACTTAGTAACAAGGTATAAGTATTTTAGGTATGCATAGCATTTTGTATGCTTAAAATAATAATTAAATGGTTATTTAAAATTAATTCATGTTCACAATCTTTAAAAAAGGGAGCAAAATTTCTCCCCTAAACGTACTTTTTTAAAATAAATTATTAAACAACAATTATAAAAACGTTGTTTTAGTTTTTTAAGCATATTAACAGAAAAGTAAAGAGATTTTCTTAACCTAAAACAAAATTCTAGTCCGTCAATTGTTTCATAGATTATTCTTTTCAGCAGTTCAAATAATCCAATATCAAATATGTAATATTCACAAGGTTTAAAGTAAATTAAAAAAAAATGGTCAAACTTTAAGATAGGTTTATAATTATATTGACGACTCTTAAAAATATTTTTGGGAAACCTAATAACCCAAAATTTTGTATAAATGAACCTCTCGTAAAACCTACTCTAAGCTTATTTTTCTCAAGATGTTATGCAAAACGAGTGGTTCATCCATAAGACTCGAATCTATAAGCGAGAAGCTAACCAGTTAAGCAACTATGCGATCATCTAGATGAATTTACTTATGCAATAAGTAACCAAAAGTGGTGATTAATGGATGTGCATGGCGTAAAAAGTGTGCCAGGGTGGAAACTAATCGAACATAGCCTGTGGGGTAATAAGCCTTATGTAGATGGAACATTTAGATATAAATGTTACCAAATATTTGAAGTTGCCTAAAGTGATTACTCGTTTAGGCATTTAGGTGCTAACGTTACGATATTTGATATATTTTCAAAACGGCAGAATACAATATAGAAACATTTTGATAATCTAGATATTCCATACCAGTAGAGTAGAATAGAGTCATAATTATTACTATTAAACTCAATATACTCGAGATAATTATTACATTATTTATTTTGAGTTCATCCGTGACTTGGTAGTCATGGCACATTTAACTGTTGATCTCTGCTGCATTAGTATTATGATGAATATAATATATAGTAGTTCGATAAATTAGTCAATAATCACTAGGTTTATGTACAGTAATCCTAAAAAAAATATTGACATGATTGATATTAATTTTAAGTGACTATTGTGCTTGAAAAAAGTTTAAGAAAAAACCCGTATCTCAGGCTCCAGTGCTCCTCCCATATATCATATATACTTAAATTATTATGTGCTAGCATAAAGTAACAACCTTAATTTTGTAATAATTTTGGTACAAGCATTTGAAAATAATACCCAAAAGAAAATTAAATCCAACAGAAAAATGTTTTGTGTAAGTACAAGTTCCTCTTATTAACAGTCCTTAACAGTTTGGTGGGTGCTAACGACTGCAGATGCCGCCGGAACCAACGGCATAACGTGCTTTTCGAAGCATGGAGGAGCTCGAGATAGTAAATTTTTGGTCTCCTATCCAATGACAGACCATTACGAAAGTCGCTTAACTTCAACGATCGCAGCCGTACGCGCTAACCACTTGCGCCATCGAGCTTCTGATAATGCTCATCACTAGCCAATGTGGCTATTCTGTCATAATTAATTGCTATGTCACAAAGTTTTGTAAACAAAACGAGGATTATGCAATATTCGATATTATCGGGCACCCACGTGTCGCTCGTTATTGACAAGGCAGAGCTTGCAAGCTTGGCGTAGTTTATTGGCACTTAAATCCAGCGTCTTAACATTCTTGGGAAATACAATGTGTATTCGTTGAAAGTGAAGATACAACCGCAGCTCTGTGTTTTGGCGAAATTGTTTACAGTCAGGAAATCCACTAATGACTCTCTTGCTAAACTTGATCTAGTTATGGTTTTTGTGCCCTGCAGTGCTATTCTGTAAGAATAAACCCACATTTCACCTCGCAATCTCCGGTGTGATTCAAAAATAGAAAACGAATTTCAAATAAATTTCAAATTTTGTTTTTGATTTTTGCATTTGTTCTTACGGAATAGCACGGCTGGATACTGGTACTATATATTTTACCATGTGTTCTACTTCTCCTTTAGCAAGATTACAAAGTTTTTTTTAATCTGCCAAATCGATCTTTCTCTTGTAAGATTGATTGGTTTGTAATTTCAACATTATCCTTATATATTATATGAGACTTTTCTCCCCCGAAAATGCATTACTTGTATATCAAATATTTTTATTAAATTATCGACAACTGTTAAAGTTGTGTAAAAATTGCAGCAGCTATATAGGTATTCCTTGATTGTTTCTTTATATTATGTTTTTTTTTCTGAAATGTTATTTAATAATGCTTTATCTTTTTTATAGCAATCATATTGTCCTTTTGGTTAATATTTGATCAGCATAGTATAAAGGTTAAAGCAAATTCACATATTGTAGATACTGCAGGGATGCAGAGGAATATTGAACTAATATAGATATTTAAATCTAAGGAAAATATTAATAGAAATTTTTTACTCGGTCCAGGTTTTAGACGCGATTTAAACATCTAGCGATTAAATGCTTTCAATAAAAATTTAATAAATATAGTTTATCTACATAAAACAACTAGTCTTTTTGTCACTGTTTCATTAACAGAAAAAAACTTGTCTGTGGTGATTTAAAAATACTCGACTTCAAAAGGACACAAAGAAATAATATAACACAGAAAACGATGACTAGTAAATTTTATGACGATGTTGACACTTATACGAAACATTGAAGGAAAATGATTAGATCCGAATTTATTATTTTAGTTGACATCCTGTTTATACACAAAGATTGATCGAAGGTTGAACAAGATTAGTTTTTAACAAATGACTTGTTAAAATGCTTTGACAGTCAAACGAATTACTGACGCGGATGTAATTAAAAGATCGGTCCAATAATGTCCATATACATATTTATCTGGGTGTAAACACTTAATGTAAAACAGCATTTGATGAACATTTGGCAATTGTAACTGAAGTATTACCTGTATTCGAACGTGCGAATTACTGCGAAATATTATACAGACACCATTTTAGTGGAACATAAATGTAATTTTAAATATATAATTAAACATTTAAACTTTACCAATTTAAATCAAGGATCTAAATGTTTTTCTTATCAAGTTTTTATTAGAAAGATGACCGGTTGGTTCAATGTTTCTGCTTCAAAGTTTTTGGGTTAATAACTTTTTCATAATTACTGACGTATTTTCCTATTCTAAAAGTGATTTTTTTATGATTGGTGAGACTGAAAACATAAAAAGTAAATTAAATATAAATAAATTGTCTCTTTATACTTGATAGCTTTGTTAAAAATAAATATTTTCAAAGAGGAGCTAGGGTTTCAATTAACCTTTTCTTATTGTGATAATGTTACGAATCGTAAATCAATTTACTATCATCGACCATAGCGGCAATCGCTATTACTCGATTAATCGCAAGATTGACCCACGAATTAGAGGCAATTTAACAATCTTCTTCATACCGCGGACCAGATTTACAAATGTTTAATGCTGATTTAAATTTCGTGTCCCCACAATGAGCATTGAATCGTAGCTAGAATTTCACCGGGGTGATCCATAACAAACTCCGAACATTGAATGGACTATCAATTTCTCAATGTTGACAAGTGCCTCGGACGAACCTCAATTGGTATCAGTACTAAATAGGCAATTTCCTACAAGTGCAATTACTAGTATCGATGCAAATTCAGGATCGCTCGTCGACCATTTACGGGCCTCATTAACGGCAGAAAAAAAATTAAATCAAACCTGCGCGCTTACAAAAGTCATATCAGGGAGGCTGCTAGCAGATACTAGATTATTTAATGTATTTTATTCTTGTTGAAGCTCACCTACGTACAGTATAAAAGTAAGTTTCAACTTTTAGATTTGTTGCGTTATTATAATTGTTATAAGAAAGGGAAATTGGGTAAAATATCTCCTCGTTGCTCTATCCAATATAGTTTATTTTATTCTGCGCTGTTGAACTCACTTCAAAAGGGACGAAGGAAGAAATACCTAAAAGTATTGTTTTAATTCATTAAACATGACATTAGTTCTTTAACTTATCCCTATTATAAAACTAATTTAATCTGCACAAACAATCATAATAATATAAGCACAACCAAGCTTTTCTACCTACGCTACTCGGTAGGAACTGCAGAGTAACTGTACCTATTAAAAATGGCATTAAAAGCAATTATTTGTATCTATTAGGAATCTCAAAGCAATGGTGCATTACGGTTCGCAAGCGGGTAGTCATAAATTCCGAATCCAGCCGATAGATGGCGGTAAAATAAGACAATAACGTGGGGGCGTTCTGCTTCTGAAGCTCCATTGATTTGCTACTAACTGCGAAGGAACTCGAATAAATCCATGTTTCTGTGAGACAACATGAATTTAATCTGCGCTCACCGTGGGATGTAAGTTGTTTTCAGCTGCGTTTAGCGTTGAAGGTAGTAAGATTCCATGTTGGATGCTCAGTTTTGCGATGCCCGCTGCCAGGCTTTCAATATTTATGAGATGTTAATTCGATAACATGCTTGAACGTGCCTCTTCTAGTTTAGTGTCGTTCTCTTCATTTGGTGTTGTTAGTGCGAAACGATGAGTTAAATCATAAAGATCTTCGACACGCAAATGTAAAAGTTCAGTTCTTTAAGAGAGCATGATGCAAAACATCAATATTGCATCTACATGAGGGACACAAATATTTTAAAGTACCTAAAGTATCACTCCAATGACTCTAAGTACAATTACATGCAAAAATTTTCATTACTCATAAGTCTTTGTTCCTACATAGTGAAAATATAGATTCACCCCAAAAAGACCTTACCTTGTCGGTGATAATAGAATTCTTCAATACCTTATCTATTTTTATCTCCCAAGACGATAACTCCATTTTTTTCTTACAGAAGCCAAAATATAGACACGTGACAAATTATTTCATTAATCCAATTAAAATAATTCGATTAAGTTTATTAGTTTCTCCATAAGTAGTCGGTATAGGCACGGAAAGATGTAAAGTGTGCCGCCGATGTACGATAATGTATTTAATTAATATTGGAAAACCGGCCCTCTTCCTGTTTTGAAAATAAAAAAGAAACTAAGTAGTAAATAGTAGCAGATGAACCGTCAAATTTTCGAAATAAAACGTATTACGTACGACCGGGTATAGTATGTCCATCAGTAAAAAATCTAATGAATCAAATGCAGGAAATTAACGAGCAATGTCCTAAAGGAGGTGTCTGCGGGTTGTGTAAAGGTGTTGAGAGACACACTCGACACGGGAAACTAGGCTGCTGATTTGCATTAGCCATACGTACAGCGAATATATTTTTCATAATGATTAAAATCTTAGTAGCTTAGCATACCCTTATTCCTCATCAAAATAAAGTCCTAATATTTCTGGAAAGAACAAAAAGACGGAAACCAGTGTGTTATGGGATTTCCTAGTTATGGGTTATTATAAAATGTTATTTGCGTTAGAGATCTATATTTAGCAGTGGGTAGACAAGAATTGAGAAAAAACAAATATTATTATTTAATAGCGTGAAGCTACAATAACATTGACATTTTATTGATAAGAATAGAAATATTTTTCGACTATAATAACAAACATTATAAAGGTAAGAAATTTACCATTGATACCCCTTGTAGGGTAGACAGTAAGGACAACAACATAAAAGGTAATATATAGATAACATAAAGACGAAATACGTATAAATTCTATTATATTAGAATTAGTTTTGTCATAATTTCATTAAAATTAAAGATACTCTCACTTTCCGTTTGGAAACATGATCAGACAATGCATAAATTGTCAAGCATTAAACTCCACAAACATATATATGACTAAATTAATGTACAGTAAAAATTTACCATGTTGTTCGAGAAGCCAACAACAAAAAACAGATTGTGCCATCTGCTACATTTCTCGCGCAAATAGTGAAAGTCCATATATGTATATATGTGTGGCTACAGTTTGTGGAGTTTAATACTCGATCAACATGGTAAATTTTGCTCTACATTGAATTAATAAATATTGAAGAATAAAATTATATCGGCAAGTACAGAAATAATCCCACAGATACTGTAAAATGACATCGACGAAATCTGTCCCAGCATGCACAAACAAATGTCCTTTATTTTTATTATTTTTTTACTTTATTAGCAATTATTCATATTGTACCGACATTCTGTATCTGTATTATGTGTAAATAAGAGCATTTATAATTATTTTTAGTATTATTAATTCCATTTTATGTTCATTTAATTCATATTATTTAAGTGCTTACATAGAGGTAAACAATAAATCTATTCAGAAGTTATAAAGTGTAATTATTGTTCACGATTAAGTTGAATATAACCTCAAAATCTAATACATTCTGTAGTAGGCCACGGTTCCTCAAGTTCTCCGCATTTCAACAAATGCCTGATGAGAATTTATGAATGATTCCGAACACAACTAGCATTTGCTCATTTCTGTGCGATCTGGGGCTTTCAATGTATGGGGAACGAGCAATGTCCTTTCCACCATGAACGATTTTGATAAACGCATGATTATCTTATTTCAAACTTCATTACACAAGATCCGAGTGAAGTGAGCAGAAGATTCAGAGCTTTCTCTGTAAGGAAGTCTAGGTGACACTATTACGCCTTACACGGTCCACCTCGCACTTGCTTCACATACTAAACTTGTCCGGCGTGCACTAATTCCAAGTGGTGGAACATTTATCGATACTTTTATATTTAGTTTATCGATATTTAAAAACTTTACTTACAAATTGCTTATACTACAGAAAACTAAGCGATATTTTAAATATTATAAATATTATTCGCAATACTTTTGTTTGTATAATCAGATTGCTGAAAATATAAAAAAAAATGGGTGCGTGTACTTATGTAGGCGCGTGAGAAGTTATCCTTCTTTGGCATCGTTTAAAATTAGTTTTTAATTGCATGCAAATAATTAATTACAATAAATTAATAAAAAGTCTGGAAAAGGACACAGTAAATAAAGTTCAGTTTTAATTTGAAAAAATAAATAAATAATCAAAATATTCAATTAAAATCGCTACTGAATATAATTTATTAGAACATATGTGATTTGCACTTGTATGAAACTCAAATACGTATTCCGAATATACAAACTAGAAACATGTGGATAAATATTATAAATATGAATACCTATAACTGTTACTTTATTACAAAAAATAAATATGTGGTTTTCGGTTCTACTACACCAATGGTCAAGAGATGGCGCTGTAGTCTCCTGAATCGCGCTTTGGTTCCGTTGTTCCAGATTAATAAATACTTTTGATAGGCCTTCACAATGCAGTCGTTAGCACCCACTAAATAGAGATTCTATTTTTATTTTGTTGGTAGATTTTCTTAATGTGCGGTAAACACAAAAGTAACAGCATGAAGTTGGTCGCTAAAGCGACCAACTTCATGCTGTTAATTTTTTGTGTTACAGTGATGCGCGCGCATCTTAAAATTTCACTGTCATCATTTTTTCATAACGCGCCTAAAGAAGTATAACTTCAAAAAACTTTAATGAAATATAAGGTTATCAATTAATCGCGAGAAATTTTTGACACTAAGCCTCAAGATTTCTGTAACAATTGTAATATATCCACGCAAACTTAACCCGTTTACAAGTGTTTGATTGATTCATTCAATATTGTTTTTTAATAAACAGCTTTTTTATAAAACACGTGGGAGGTTTAGTATTATAAATTCATATTAAATAAATAGTATTATTTATTAGATTCATTGTTTAATTTTAGGAGTAAAACAAATATTTTGTCATGAGAGAAATAATAACTATGTATGTGTTAAAATTATGTCTTCTGAGAAAATAATACAACTGTCATAATTGATTATTTTTATCGACTACTCTATTATGGATATAGAATCCCTATTATGAAAATGCTGCTTATAGCCGTCGTTCGCATCGAAGATGTCAGTGTCCATTAACGGTGAAACCGCTCTTTATTTAGTCACAATCGAGCACACTTATAGTCTTTACGGCCAGCCTAGAATATCGAGATGAAAGATAAACATAATTAAAGATTCCTTTACGGTACTTGTTAAAATTGTTATTACTTTTTTTTTAAATCAAGTACAATTACATTTTCTATCGACATCGACACCCTATGTTACATTACAGTATTACTGACATACCTAATTAGAATAACATTCTGATTGGTACATTACTACACCGGCCTTTTTTGATTTGCTATTGATTATGATCATTGATTGAAAATAAGTTCATTAGTATGTTAATATGACTGTTATTGACCTTACTGTAATTGTTTGTAAAACGTTCATGTTGTATACGGAGCATCGTTACGGACCACACGCGAGGAGGTCATTATAACTGGCCAGTTTCATTAGAGCTGTTGGTTCGGGGCATCTTCATTTATTGTGAAAACATTTCGAGGGTCAGGCTGGTGTAGTTGCGATCTCATTTCAGTCGGTGGGCACAATACTCCAATTTGTGCAAAAAAATTGCAGTCAATAATAAAGAGCGCACTTTCCCTAATTTTTAAATCAGTGGAGACCTACCGCGTGTGTTACCGAAAGCCACTTTTTTGCTTTATGCCCGGTTGATGATTGATGAAAAACTTGAGTAGCGATATTGGTGGCAACTGCATCGACCGACAGTTTAATTAACTAATAACGATTACGTACGTCCCTAGGAGTTATATTCGAATAGTCGATTAAAATTTTCAATTTGTTTGACAGTGATGGAACTTGTGTTACGCAAGCTACGCGTGATTAGTACATATTAAATGAGCTGGCATTTAAGCTACTGGTGCGGTGCTGGCTACTACTTTTCTACATTCTTTTATTTTTATTAAGGCTGATCGATCCGAGATAAATGTGATATTAATTTGGATTTAATCTCTGATATAGATGACTTTTCTTATTTGAACGCCGATGACTGAATGAATGGCTTTCATTTATTTAACATGTAAGCAAGGAAAGTAAAGCTCATACCTTATATTATTCTAATAATTTAACATGAAGATTTGTTTCATCAAGTTGCTATCTCTACAAGGGCAACAAATTGCTATAATCACTAGTGAGATCTACTAAAACAAATCACTATTAATTTATGATGACCATTTCACAAAACATCATTTTACTTAACAAGATACGACTTAGAGCGCTATCATTACTTTCTTCTGCTAGCGGGTAGAAGTGCTTCATAAATTTTAATATGTCAGTGAACACCAAATAAGCTTGTGAGCGATGGTTGCGAAATTATTTGTCGACATAATTCGATTTCACGGGCCTTGTCGTTAATTGCGATTAGAGGATCGATGCATCGCGGACTGGTTTTGCAGAGAAACCGACCAGGGGTTAGTAACTATTTAGATTAATTTATTTTATTATATTTTTTTAAGATTAGGTGCAGTTTTAAGAACATTTAGAAGATCGATGAATCGCGGACTAGTTTTGCACAGAAACCGACCAGGGGTACGTTACTATTTAGATTAATTCATTTCGATATATTTTCTTTACATTAGATGCATTTTTAAGAACCTTGTTCTCTACTGCCGGTACTTATGGTCAGAGGAGCCCATTTTAAAATCTATAACATTCATACCTATAATATTTAATAAAAAAACAACGAACAATGGTGTATGACAGTGCAGTTGTTTTAAATAGTGCTAAGCAAGTGAAGTTTACATGATGGCCAACGAATCATTATGTACAATTTCTTACAGTATTGCGTCCATCATTGGCTGACAGAAGAGTTTATCCTTTATTAAGTAGCAGATTCTAAAGTAGATGAATAGTTATTACCTGAAACAAAATAATAAGTAGTCAGAAAAGCGATTGCAAAAGATCAATGAAATCTTAAAAAGTTGGTGTGCATAAAAATAAGGAAGATAATTTGAAAATAATCATCTAAAAAGAGTAGAGAAAAAAAACATAATAATAATAAATGTGTTGTTGTAATTGCTGTCTAAGTATTTTCTTTCCCTTGGTACGTCTATTTTTATAAAATTCACTATTTTAGTGACAGCATATATCTTGAACTATTTTAGAGATACATTTCCATTATACCTACATGATATTCGTGTAACTCATATGGTTATTGCAGCGCAGGCCAGGATGCTTGCAGATGGGATTTTTCCGACTTACGTGACCATTATTATTATATTTTGACCAATTTACCAAATAGCTTTATAAGTTATAGCATATAAAGTATATCGAGAAGTTTTTGCGTGAAAGAGTTACAAATATCCATACAAACTTTTGCCTTTATAATATTACTAGGTTCGTCTGGAAAGGTTGAGCACAGCCGATGATTTCTCTCTAACGGCAGCGTGTCGTCGTGCGGAATTTAGATACCGCTGCGTTCACTCGGACACTCGCTCTTCTTAGAGGGCTGCGTTTTCACTCTATATGCGCCCGCGCCGCGTCGTCGGTCGCGTGCCCGTCATATCTCATACTAGCCTTTGTCATTATGCATGAATGTCGAGAAGCATACGTAATCCATCCCTTCTCCTAAAAGGATTGTATTAAGTTTGTGATTGTTTTGGAATTCATGTTTCTATTGTCGTATACCGCATCAAGTCAACTTGAAAGTATAATTAAAACTTGGAATATAATAGCTAGTATTTCTTTTATGAGATCGAAATGACATAACCAGAATATGTAAAATAATACTTCAATAAGTAATTATGATAGTGTAGTGGTAAATATTTTTTTTAAGTAAAAAGTATCGTAAACCAACCGCAGAACTCTGAATATTCTTGCCTATCCATAGCTGTTGGTATCTCTTCTAATATATAAAATTCTCGTGTCACGGTGTGCGTGATTGAACTACCCCGAAACGGCTCGACAGTTTTTGAAATTTTATATGCATATCCAGTAGGTCTGGGAATCGGAGAAAATCTATTTAATCATCCCCCTAAATGTTAAGGATGCTCCACCGTCAAAAAACTTTTTTTTAGGACAAGTTTTATTGTTTTTATTTTTTTTATGGTACGTCATACAAAAATACATACAACCCTAAATTTTCACCCTTCTACCACCAGCCCCTATTTTTTATGGTGGTGCTAAGTTCGCTGGGACAGCTAGTTTATTTCTAAAAATATTATTTTCCATATAAATATCTTAAGCTAATTTTTTTCATTCCCCTAATATATCACCCCTAATAGAATGCCTATTAAAATATCGGAATAGTCACGGGGAAAAAGAGCTGAATATTATTTATCAATGAAAATAAGTATTTTGTAACTACAATAGATGTTTGTAACTACAAATCAAAAGGAAAATATGTCATTCTCCACATCTATTATCCCAACAAATTATTAAACTTTTTTTGTATTTGTTTCATTTTGGTTGTAAAATCGTTAGTTGTTAAAAATTTAAATATAACCAAAGGCTGTTACGCTGTACGAAGTTCACCGGGTCAGCTAATAAAATTAATAAACATGTAATACAACCATCTATTAACTTTATACGTAGCAACATGGTAATTTACTTCTATGCTCACACATTGGCCGCTAATGCGCTTCGGATTACAGTGCTAAATGCATCATTTTATGGTGGTCGTTAAGCTATCAAAACATCGTTAGGTATGCCACGATATTATATTGGTTTTATAGAGGACGCGCGCTGTCTTGTTGCAGGCAGGTGTCGCGCGCGCCATTTTATTAACAACAAAAGTGAGATTGGAATTCGTGTGAAATTTATATTATTGGCCAACTAAAACTTATTTCGTGTTTTGCAACGAACTATGAGTAACCTATTTGTTTCTTAGGTTTTCGACGACGCATTCCTGCAAAGGCTGCGTAACGTCAATAAATAAATAAAATTGGTACATCTAACCCGTTGAAACTTGTTTTATTTATACTCATAAATACCTACCTAAACTCACCTAACCTAGTAAAGCTTTTAACATTTTGCTGATTCTGGTTATGATTAAAAAGTTTTTATTTTATAATTTCTATATACACATTTTAATACTTTAGCAGCTTCTAATGTACACATGTTTTTATGTAATGTCTTTTTTCGTTAGTAAAGATTTATTTTAATTATTATATTGCTAAAACGTATTTTTATTGTTAACTCACTAACTATTATTAATTATATTATTATAAGGTGAGGATGGTTGTTGTGGCAGTTAATAACTGCTGTGCCAGCTACCTTCGCGTTTGGACTTTATCACCACTTAACATCAGGTGGGGTAGAGTCATTTGCCTACTATAAATAAAAAAATAATATACTGAGAAGAAAAGTTTGAATAAAATATGTGAATATAGCATTAATTTGTTTTTTAACTAATAGACCATATAATAAAACTTTTTAACTACACGGAAACTTGCTAGTCATTACATATCCATATTTAAACTAATGAAATTATCATTTCATGAAAAATATTTTTTTTCTATTTAAATTTTTACCCATTTAAAAAAAATACATCTCTATAAAAATACATACATCCGAAAAGCAAAGCCTGTAAAATTTAAACATAACTGGCTTTTTGCTTAAAAACAAACAGCAGAATCACGTCGTTACAGAGAGGAGACAAAAGGTAATTTTGTATGACCAATTAAATGACCACCCATTACTGCACAGCCCACTCTGTCCACCACGCGAAAAGCAAGCGTCAAATTTATGTACGCCATTAAGAAAGGAGCCCGCACTGCTGTGGAGGCATTTTAACGAAACTTTAATTTGAACTAAGGAGGTTTGTTACAGTAAAAAGTTCACATTATACTGTTAACGGTAAAAGATACCACATTGATTACATTACCTCGTTACTGCTCCTTTTGCCTCTAATTTAATTGGTTCCGTAAAGTTTATTGGATTCGACGCTCCTGATTACTGTGATATACCATTTTAGTGATCGTTTCGTTTAGTTTAATTATCTTGATACGTCCAATTATGTTGCTAATGTCAATAAACTAGCTTCTGCCCGTGGTTTCGTCTTTATAACCAAGAGTATTCTAGTGTTATATATTAATTTTTATTAATCAAACCTAGACTACAATGATGTAAACTGATTTTCGAATTAAAACTTTATTCAGTGACATTTATAGTGATAAGAATAACTAATGAGTAAATATGTTAATATTTTTGTATACTTTTATTGTGTTTAAATAGCTACCAAAGTCAAGCCAAATTTTATATGTTTAAACATAAGTTATTGCATTATATGCATTCGCCAAATACTATTATATGTATTGCGAAAGTTTAAACGAAGTGGACAAACAAACTTGGGTGAATAAATTTTAGCAGGTATGTTTATTAAGTACAGTTCGGTTTCTAGCATAAGTGAAATTCATAGCATTCGAATCGCCAGTGGACTGGTCCCATCAATATAGTTAGACATGCATCCGGCGACGACAGAGCGAACAAGCAGTCAAGCGGACGCGATTTAAAACTGAACATATTATATTATATATGTAGCGAAATGTACCTTATATTTGCGTAAGACCTGCGTTTTATGCTTGAAGTGATATTTGAGCAATAGCATGTAAATATGTTACTGCCGGTGAGTAAAGATCCAGGACTGCACGAGGTATGGGATTATATCGGGGCAAGCAGCGGCGTGAGTGATATTATTGATATCGAAAGAGTGTATATAGGCTTTGATGCCGCTTACTATCAGGCGGGCCATAGGCGTTTTTGCCACCCTTTGAACATAAAATATTAGTTTCTAAAACCAGTGCCTAACCTAACCTAGTTGACCACGGCCTAAGACGTTGAAGAAAGAGTACACCTGCTTGAAAGGACACCTAATGCAGCTTGCTCATATCCAAGTCACAAATTGAGCTAATTTGTCGATTGGAATTTTTTCAGTAATAAGTCTTTTAGGTTATCAGAAAAAAGTCGAATGTGAAAATTATTGGAGTTCCCAAAGATATAGACAGTCTCAAACAAAATTAATAAACGAAGATTATGCTTGAACCTAATTAAAGTTTATTTAGTTTTCTCTGTTCATTGAATTAATTACAAATGGAATTTTAGTGATATGAGCAAAACACGGCGTAAATAATCTAAGCTTATTCTTCGTTTATTAAAAAAGGGGTAAGGCATAATACTTTAATAAAAAAAAAATACAATTTTAAATGGTATCTGGAAATGTGTATTTCGTTGTCTTAAACGCTTACATTTACTTGCGGGGTTTGTAACTTCATTGGAGCCAAGGGTTTTACTTGCTATTCTTAAATATTAATTATTGCTAATCTTAAACAATAATCTTCAAATACTTAGTATTCTTATATTATAGCGAATAGTACTTATCTGTAGTAAGCATATCGCCTTTACGCTTATTTGCTTTAATTTACACACCCGCCACTTGTAAGCAGATAAAAACGTATCATTACGTGTTGATTGTATAAAGTTTTTGCTTTTGATTGAGTGCTAATAAATGGATTGCTACTTTTTGTTCATTATTCTTTTGTTGTGATGGCATATTAACCGGCTCTACTTTGTATCGCAGTACTTTTAATGACATTTTATTATTATTATGTATCTCAATGGATGGCATGAACTCCATTTTGCAGAAAATAATTTGGCAAACACTCATTCAGCAGACACTTAAACGCATAATTTTCTAAGTCAGAATCAGCTTTAAGCATAAATTTAATATCCATAATCATTCAAAAGCAGTCATTTGCAGAAAGTTCACAGTCAGAATCGTCTTTTGGCTAACAATTATTTCTTTCCTTGTTTTAATTATCTAAATATCGGTGGCTCGCTTTTCTCTCTCGGCTCGCGGTATGTTTAGATCATCACATTAACCTAACCCACTGACCACCAACTGTCTAATAAAATTCTGCCATCTTAATACATCTTAACAGTATGCCATTGTGAATTCGGACTTAGAAACATTCGGCCAAACAATATATTATATTGCCAAAAAAAATAGCTTCAAGAACATTATGTAAAGTGCGTTTCGCTAAATAAATTTCGAGGCAACCAGATTCTGCCAGATAGAGAGAACCCATATTAACTCTGTATGCTTAGAGCTTAAATTGAACGGAAATGATAAAGTAATTGGAGTTCATAAACAGTAACAATCTAATAAGTCAAACTTGACGGTCAGTTCTGTTCCCCTTGCCCGTCATAACATATAGTGCATGGGATGGGGTTGCCAGCATAAGTACTTTAAAAATACCAATATTAAAATTGGCCACGTGACCGTGCGTGTTGTGCAATGCGCAGTGTCCCTACACTGTTCCGTAGTTACCACAATATATTTGAGCAGGAGTTTTTATTTTCTGAATCGGAATTTAGAAAAATCAATTAATATCAATCTATGTATCTTAACTCAAACACCTAAATCAAAATCAAACTGCGTCTCAAACTCAATATCGTATAGAAAAGTGGTAAAATAAAATTTAGATTTTTTTGGGGTAGATGCCCATGTACTGAGAATGAGGAGAAATTATGTGAATGAGGGTTAAACATGTAACGTGGGCATGGATTTCCTAAATCGCGCGTAAGGAGCAGTTGAAACATATATAGGATCCTAATATTGTGGTAACGACGGACAGCTGCGGAACCAAAAATAAATAGTTAAAGACTGGTTTTAAATAAATACTTTAACTAGTTCACTGGACTGGACATAGATATTTCTCCCAGATGAGGCTGTAACTTAGTTATTCTTGAGTGTTAACGACCTGCCATCTTAGGACAATAGCTCAGGTCAATTGGTGCACGAGCTTTCCTAAGCTCATAATAATAATATTTCCAACACTCACACTAATTAGCCTAGCCCCAAAGTAATCACTATAAAGCTTGTGTTATGGGATACTAGGGTAACGGATAGAATACATATACTGTACATATATAAGTATCATCATCATCATCAGCCTATTAATGACCCCACTGATTAGGACAGGGAGATTAGGCCATGACCCACATAATACACGCGGGCCCAGTGCGGATTGGCGGGTGCTAACGACTGCAGATGCAGCCGGGACCAACGGCTTAACGTGCCTTCCGAAGCACGGAGGAGCTCGAGATAGTAAATTTTTTGGTCACCCATCCAATGACCGACCACTGCGAAAGTTGCTTAACTTCAACGATCACAGCCGAACGCGCTAACCACTTCGGCTGCGATCGTTGAAGTTAAGCAACTTTCGCTTTATATAAGTATAATTATATAGAAATAGTAGCTGTCCCAGCGAACTTCTTACCGCCATAAAAAAATAGGGTTTGGTGGTAGAAGGATGAAAATTTAGAGTTGTATGTAGTTTTGAATGATGTATCATGAAAAAATTAAAAAAAATATATTTTATCTAAAATTGATAAAAAATTAGGTGTGGATTAACATTTAGGGGGATGAAAAATAGATTACATCCAATTCTCAGACCTATTGAATATGCGTATAAAATTTCACGAAAATAGGTCGAGCCGTTTCGGAGGAGTTTAACCACAAACACCGCGACACGAGAATTTTATATATTAGATATATTAAACATCCATGAATAGAGTACAAATGCTCGTATTCATCACACAAACATCTGCCCCCACTGGGATATGAACCCGGGACCTTTCGAGTCGGCGATACCATGGAACCCGGCGTACAAACCACTCGGCCACAGAGGTCGTCAAATAATAATAACTACATGTCAACTTGGTTTTACTGTTATATAATTATAAACCTTTGTGTTTCTTTTTGTTTTATCTTCGTCCCATTATTGTTATGTTTTCATTGGTTAGTGCAATTCAGAAATAAGATTAATTAAATGTAGTAAAAGTTATTGTTTTAAACGCTTTGCGCTTAGCATTAATTGATTAATTTATCATAAAAGATGTTTAAAGACGACAGAAAGTACAAATATACTGCTGGGATTGGTATAATTTAATTTAGTCATTTCATTATGTTTTTTTAATTTCCTTGTTGTAAACAGATATATGTTAATATAGCTACTTTTTCCCATATGTATCGATAATTAACAAAGTATATACTTATTCGTTTTATTACCATTTATTTGGTGACGGAAAATGAGACAAGTTTTTGCGTAAATCGTAAAGGTTGAGTATGATTAAGGCGAGTTATCAGAGATGATAAATCAATTATACCTCCGTAAAGAGTAAATGTAATTAAAATCGCACATGTATATTTTTTTATTATTGCAATGCTTGACTCGAACAGCTTTGGAATTGTGTTCAAAAGCACAGGAACTGCATAATGAAAATAAAGGCATACATATTAATGTTTTTGGTAGCTAAAATCATAAATGAAATTTACGCAACTCTGCGCCTATTTAGTATCCACGTATACTCACTGTAGAGTAACATCTACTTGGCGCTTTTTTTACGTGTCGACATAATTTTCTTTTTATAAGTTAGGTGCGGAATAACAAATTATTAATAAATCTAATAATTATTTCTAAGAGCTTGTCAAAAATTATAACAATAAGTCTTTACGCGTCGACACTTCACTTCCATCTGCCGTCTCCTTATTGTGTTAAGATCGTCGAGTAAACACAATAAATTTTAAAAGCGTCTCTTTCAATTTCGCCTCGTCGTTAATCGGCCGCCGGCATCGGTAAAAGGTTTGCAATTAAAATGTATTGTGAAATTCGAAGCGACGATATCACACAGATCACCCGATAATCACCGAGATACTTCTTTTTTATTTTTATAAAAAAATATCTTGGATTGCCTGCTGAATTGGACTGATTATGAATGAGACTTTAATCAAATTTATTTTTAATATTAAATTATTGATATGAAATTTTATTCAAATTTCTTTATTTAACAATAATGAACATTTTCCAATTGTAATTAGTGGATCCAAAACGTTAAGATGGAGTTGATATTTATACGACAATTACGGTCTGTCCACAATAAAAATTAAAGAGTAGATAAACTAAAACGCTCTAGCTCTTGGCGACAAAACAAACAAAACAGGTTTTAATTCTATCTCATTTAAACACAACATTTATCACTTGAATCGTAAAAGAATTTTATTTTTATAATAGCGAATGGGATTTATACAATATCACAGTTCGTGTGGCGAGTGATATTACATTTTCGCTAGGCTTTTTTCACTAACTTTTATTGCATGTAACCTTTTGAACTAGCTTTTTATTGCGCGCGGTATCATTTTTTAGGCAGTGTCTAGGTGTTATGTTAAATAAAATTGTTAGGCAATACGTACGTGATATTTGTGTGAGAGCCGCAAGTCTCACGGAGTTGCTAAATCTTATATGCATGGTACTTACACTCACCAAATTAAATAATATTATGATACATGAACATACTTTTTGACTACTAATTTATTAGTTTATTTAAGCAAATAGTGCAAAAAGAATCATTTGGCATTGTAGGCAATCAACAATGCGAAGAGATGTCGTTAGCATAATAGTCAGTGCATCCACCCGGATAGCGGAGGGTGCTGGTTCGAGTCCTGTCTGCTGCCTGGTCCGCGTGGATTATTGTGTAGTTTTTTTAGACTTTAACATTTAGCAGGTAAATGCTTAACAAATAAAACATACTTTTTATCTACTAATTTATTAGTTTATTAAAGTAATTAGTACAAAATATTTTTTTGCTTAGCTTAAGCTTTTATAGTAACTGCTAGAATTTATATTTAAACGAAGTTCTGATATATTTATTGTAGTAAAATGTATAGGCACTTTTGAGGCTCCTAAATTTCGGGAACTGTGGTTTCAGTTTTTTTAAAGGAAGAATTTATGATGGCGATGCAATCTAAAACTACAACAGAAAAAGTATATGTTTTAAAGTTACAAAGTTTACACAAGCTAACATGTCTTAGTAAGCTTCTTCTCGGGATATCCACTGGTAGTGAACAGTTTAATCTGTTTTTGATAGCTGCATTACATAAATACGAACTATAAAGCTAAGATATTCATTGTGTCTGATCAGACAACTCACACAATCTCACTTAAAGTTATGATAGCCATTAAGTGTCTTGAAATAAAGTATATCTAATACAGATACGTGTAAGCTATCAGTTTAAACTTATCTATGTTGTCTTGAGCTCTATGGTTCTCGTCTGTATGATTTTCGTTACGGCAGTTCTTAACCATTTTTCGATACAAATTTTGTAGAAGTGACTCTTTATAAGGTAAATCATCTCCTTGTGTATCCACGCATTAACTTCAAAATATATAAATAGCTTTGCGGTGAACCGACGTCTGCGCACTTCTCACACACACGCAATCCCACGAGATTTTTAATCCATTAAAACCCCGTCTTAATTGCATTTCACCCAAAAGTGACTAATGACCTACCACAACAATTGTAAATTACTTGTGCTCTCTTAATATGCCGCAGATGGACGGATGGACGGTACGATATTAAGAGGTACCAGTATCGTATGAAGATCTCAGCATTGACTGATGACAGTAATTAACCCGACTGCGATTTGGGGCAAGGCGGCTGCTCTCTGCTCTGTATTCGTTTTTTTTCATTTGTATTTGTTAGGGCACATTGTTTGGTAGCCAGCAGGAAGGTTCTATTGTTTAAACTCAAAATGTACCTATTCCTGTATTTAATTTAAAGCTACTCTAAAAATTAAGCCGATTATTGTATCACTTCTTTTTGTGCAAATATTTAAAGAGAATGAGAGAATTAAAGAGTTTTATCATAGTTGCAAAGTGCAAACGCTGAATATTTTTAATTTATTGAAACGTCGAAAGCCGACTGACAAATATTTTTTATAGTGACAACTCAAAATTGAGACATGTGTTGTATGATTTTTCGGCGTCGTGAATGTATTAATTATTTCCAATCATAACTCACGATTAAGACATAAATTTTCTGGCTGAATGGTAATTTATGTGCTGCCAAAACATTTAAACGATATTTCAATCTGTTTGATATGGATCAAGCGTTTCGATTCGGGGAACTTTCGTATCTGCAACCAGGCAACATTGCCGAATTAAAAAGTCCGCAAATAAACATAATAATGGAAGCAAATGTTGCTGCAGTTTTCTTAAAAAGGTCGCCGAGATAAGAGGCTAATGTAAGGTATGACTATAATTAAAAGTGGCGGAGGATTTTTTATAATTATATCGAGATTTTATGTGGCGGGCGGGAGGTTTTAAATTGTATGTCTTTCTGTGAAATACCTAAATATCAAAAATGTACAACGGGCGTAAGTACTGTTAAACATTTTATCTTATCATCTTAGCTGATCAGTACATGAAAAAGTTGAAACTGGGTGAAACAATACCAATTAATTTTACATCGATTTTATTATTTATATAATAAACCTAATGCATTATAAATGGCCTTTAATAAATTAGTACGTTAAGTAAAATAGTATCAGATTTTTTACACTACAAAATGAAAAAAAAAGCAGTACTATATTAACTGCACAAAGTAGCGACAAACATTTTTTCGTTGTTTAAGGCCTTATCATTAAAAGGTGCACTATTTCTATGTCAACAATTGAATGATGTATGTATGTGCATATGTGTCGCACCTACTATAATTAAATCAATGGCCTTACTTTCGTAATTAACATTTTATGCGGGACATCCACGTATCTCGAAGTTTTAATCTTTGAAAAACTACCTACTGCACCAGTAACAGTCGCATGGCATTACTCGTTCAAGTGAACTGTCTTGTCGCGTCCGTACGCTGCCGTTACAGAAGTCAAGTTTTTATTACCCGTAAACTTTTGCCGCTTGTAGGAAAGTGAGGTTAAATAAAAAGACTGGTGCGCGCGTAAATTGCAAGCTTTACAGGCGGCCGGTGGTATACTTTTGGGGAGTTTACTGTCGCATGTCGAAATTGTCAGTCCACGAGCGACCTTGTGTAAAAATCTGATGATCGTTGAGTGAATGCGTAGCTTTAGCGTTCTCATTTATTGTTAAAATTTTATAAGGGTAGACAGTGATGTAGAACAGACATTGCAATTTTCATTTTAATACCTATCTATTCAGATAGTATCAATACATTCGTATTGTTGGATTTGATTGATAATTTAAAGAAAAAAAAAAAACTAATAATCTTAATAATATTTATAAAATGTGTTATGTGACTTACAATACCATTATTTGTGCTGCGTTTTCAGAACCTGCACAATGTTAATAAGCACTTACGAATTCAAATGTTATAAATCAGTCCTTATGATACATAAACTGTTTTTTTTTCTGTCTCGCAAAAGCTACAAACGTTTTGAAGCTTTATTGCTACATTGTTGCACTTGCTGTTTTAAATTTATAAACAAATTTATTACTGATAATCCTTAATAATATAATAAATTGAAAGTGCTTCTGTCTGTTACCTCTTCACGCATAAACTTTAATACGCTTCAAATGAAAGGAGAACGGGCAAAAATGTATGTACTTTAATTATTGTTATGGCGGGAAGTCCCAGGGTGCTGTGTGTAAAAAGTTATGACGCAATAAAGCGACTTCATTCGCACCAATATCAGTGTTAATTTTATATTAATAATTAATAACTTTAGTTAACTTTAGTTTATTTTGTGAAACTAGCGTAGTGAAGTACCGATAAAAAATAGTTGAATGCGAGATGTACCGATAAAAAATAGTTGAATGCACACTAAGGGTTCTCTATATATTATTTAGCACCTGATTTTTTACATGTTGTCCGTCGAAACTTACAGTACTAATTGCATAAGATAGCGATACATGTCAAATCTAAATGAAAAATCTATATGGATTAATTATTAAAGGTGGTGGCGTTTCGTTTTTCCGGACATAAAATAAAGCCCAAAGCAAGCACTGAAAGGCTAAGGTATATACTGCTACATTAAGTATATTTTATGTTGAAATACAGTTAAACATCCATGACTTAGGTACAAATGCTCGTATTCATCATACTAACATTCCCCCCCTCGGGATTAGAACCCGGGGACCTCACGTGTAGGCGACACCTTGAAACCTGTACATATCGCTCGGCCACGGAGGTCGCCAAATTACATTCCTGCTAACCAAAATGTTAAATAATATTTTCTTGCCCTTACGTGGCGAGACGATACACGGCCTCGTATTGAACATACATTTTGAGCCGTATTGTACCGGTGCTCTCTCTCTCTCGACTCTTTTCACTTCAAATATATACAGGCCCTTGTGCCAATGCTGTGCACAATATGATTTGGCTATTTTAAACTGATGTGATCCCAAAGTAAAAAGTATTAATTTATTTTCTGGCTGGCTTTACAGTGTCATAACTTTTTTATACAGCGATTTGTGACTCCTCGCCATAACAACAATTAAAGTAAATAAAAAACCCCTTTACAATAATATATCGCATTTTGTTATTGATTGCTGGGCAAAAACGCCCGTCCTCCTTTGGTATATTTTTTATTTAAACATCAAGCAGTTACATTCTTTAAAATATTAAAAATCATCACTATAATTGCTATTTCTTCTTTCAAATGTGTAATACTTGTAAAAGTATTCATTTGACATTGTGTGTTACCTATAATGCGAAGAGATAGCACTGCCTTGCAGCTTAAGAATGGCTAGAAGAATTTCGACGCGGTCCGTGAGGGCCGCGGTAGCATAATTGGTCAGTGCATTCGCCCGGATTGCGAAGGGTGCGGGTTCGAGTCTCGTCTGCTGCCACGTGGTATTTTTTCTAGTTATATTTTCTTTACATTTAAACATCAATCAGTTACATGCTTTAAAATAATAAAAATTATAAATATTTTTTATAGTTATATTTTGAGTCTCAGGAAAGGAAAAAGAAGAGTTTTTCTTCCAAAAACCATCCATTAAGGAGATGACCAGGAGGGTAAAAGTTTATATAGGAAATCTATAGAACCATGCAAACGAAGCCGCGGACACCCACTAGTTTAAAATAAAACATAGGACGTCTTCTCAAGTGATACGGTATCTGATCACTGTCATTACACATTTAGTATATGCGTCTAACAATAGCCGACCATACGGAAGTATATCGGCCGGACCGGACCGGGGGCAGCGTCGCAGAATGCACCGTTGTGCCTTGTGGCATGCTTTTACATAGGTACTTTCACCACAGCCTTCCCGATGCGTTGACGATTATCCATTAGACTAGAGCTAGTAAATATTGGATTGAGGAAATCCCCCTCTTCGAAAATTAAAGCAAGTACCTACTTAAAAACTTTTACCATATTATTATTTTTTCTAAGTGCTAAAGATGGTACTTAAAGTCTACTTTTTAATAGCATAGAAGAAGGCATATTAAGTGTTTGCGTCTAGGAGACAACTGGGAGATTTGCCCAGGTGGGAGCGTTAATTTTGTTCGCATTTAGCGTTAATTCGTTAATCGGCCAAAATTCATTAATTGTTCACATACAATGCACATGCAAATTTTGAAAGAGAGTTTAACTCTCCTATCGGGGCAAGTCTGCCAGTTTTCCCCTACAGTAAGTGCCTACCTAATGATCCAGACTAGTTCCATGCAGTGAGTTATAGCTCGTTCTCCTTAATACGTGATTCCGTCTTTATAACGAAAGGCCTATTTTGATATCACATATCACTTCCTTAAATTAGTTCCCAGTTGATTAAAAAAAATATAGTTAAGAAATAATATAATACCCTCTATCGTTAATATTGTTTCTTCAGCGTTCCAGAAACATTGTAAAAGCACACTAACATTTCTGTTTAAGAATGACCGTTACTTGAAATTCGATAGGCTCAGTAACTAAACCAGCCCCGATATTTACTGCCTCTTCTCCCCTACATTATTTGAACTTTATGGCATTCCGATAGAGTCTATCCGACATTTCTTTTTAAGAGCTTGCGTGTTAATGAAGTCAAATCTTAGTTGGATAAATATAAGTGAAGTTAAAAACGATCGACTGACTTCATAAAGTTGGATGGGAATAATTTTATAGGCGAAAGGTGGCACTAGAATGATTTTAATGTGTCGTTCTCTGGTTTAATAATGTACGTAAACATACATATTTTGAAGCGACGTAGTCTCAGCGGGATTTCTATAATTTCTATTCAAAACTCTTTTCATATGTACACGTAGCAAATTTTGTAACTTTTTGTTAGGGGCGAGTCTTGGCTTTCCACGGCTTCTAAAACCTAGTTGTACATGATATAATAACAACATTTTGCCTTTACTTAACTAACCTTTTTAATTTTTAAACAAATTTGATAATTTTATAATATAAGCAGCTTCTACATTGGCCAAAAAGCAAGAAAAGTATTAAGTAAGAGTTTTAAGATTTGGGTAAAATGAACTTATGAAATCACAAACTGCAACTGCTTGATGAATTGTCGAAGGCAATGAGACATTTACAAAGAAATGATTTATAGCTTAATGTTGAGATTATTAACTTGGAAGACACCTTGTCGGGGTTATTTGCGAGAAGAGAAGACCTCCTGACCTAAAAACCAAATTATGGATTTCCTTTTTGTTGCGTTCTTTCATTATGTATGACTATATCGACTCGTTATATTTTTTCCAACTAAATTAAAGAGAAAACTTAAGTAATTTCAATTTCTGCGAAACCTTAAGCATGTTTAAAAAGTTTCTTTAAGAAACTTAATATAGAAATTTGTGATAATAAATCATTTCGTCTCTTAGGTTTCCTGATTTTTGATGATGCCATTCCTATTTTTGTTAATGAACAAATTTCTAAATTCCAGCAGTCCTCCAAAAATAATATTAAAAATGAATCCCCACATGGCTTTATATTTATTTCGTTTTTACGCTTTCGCCCTAAAATTCATATATTTTTTTACGCAGTACTCATTTTTGGCTTTTTCCAAGACAACTGTCAATTATTCACAGTTCACTCAGAGAGACACTGCCCAAAATTCTAAATTGCTCGTTTACCGATAATGCTTCGAAGCAAGTCTATCTACCTGTTCGTTGCGAAGGTCTAGGGTCTCGCTATATTGGCCACATTGCCCTTCCCGCTTTTCTGTCTTCTGCACACAGTACAGCCGAACTCTTTAATAAAATATTATGCCCTTTTTTGGGCGAAGTGGAGTTGGCTCACCTTGCGGAAGCCAGAACCGCATGGTCTAGGATATGTCCGGGAAGATCCACTCCCGGGCATGCCCTAGACTATTCTCTTTATCATCTCAGAGGCAGTGGGATGAGCCTCTCTGTTTGCGTATTCAGAGTGATCTTTTAGCATCCTCTGAAAGCTGGCAGTCTTTCAGACAGAGTCTGGTTATTGGCTGCAAGCTTTACCTTCAGCCAATATCGGTACTTTGCCTGAGAAGAGCACTCTATCTCTTGCGATATTTGGCGTCAAGATTAATCATCCCCATCGATATCGTTGCGGTACTCACGTCGGTGTGCTGGGACACCATGGCCTCTAATGCCAAATGAGCGTTGGCCGAGTGTCCCGCCACGGCTGCATAATTGACGTCATCCGCAGAGCTCTTGTCGTAGCAGTCCTAGACTCTAATGGCATCTTCCGTGGCAATGGCAAGAGTCCTGATGGTATGACGCTTATTCCTTTGAAACAGGGTCATCCTCTTGTATGGCACGCAACTAGCGTAGATACGCTTGCTCTGTGCCATACGGGTAGTACCTCCCTAGCTGCAAGCGCGGTGACTGCCCCTGCGAAATGCTCCAAGTGACGCAAATATTCAGCTCTCAATGAGAACTACATATTTGTGCCGTTTGGTGTTGAAACCATAGGCCCATGGCGTCCAAGCGGTCGATCCTTTTTTAAGGAAATGTCAAAAGAGGCTCTCCGAAGTGACTCGTGATCAAAACCTTAGCAGCTTTCTTGTTCAACAGATCAGCCTCGCCATTCAACACGGTAATTTCTGATAGCTGCGCTGGGGGTGGCATATTTTTATTTTGTAAATTATTTATTTATATATAGTAGGTAAGTAGGTTAAGCTATATAGTTTTAAGTTGTGTTATTAAAATGATTCAAAATTATTATAGTTAATATTCATTCTGAATTTAATCAATCCGGTGCCATAATATAAAGTAAAAGCGCAATACAAGAGAGCTAAAATAATTATGTTTGAATATGTATCGGTTTCCATAGTGTGAAATAAGGTAGTGTCGCCGATGATGGCCCGGCTCCTAGGATAGCCCACTTTTAAAAAAATACAGTTATGATTATTCGAAACATTTGAAATTTCGCGGGTTTATGCTACTAGTACCATAGACAATAGTGCAAGTGTGGTTCATTACCGGCGCGTCGCCATTTTAAAGACAAATGACAGTTTGCTTGGTCATGTCAAGACGATACACGTTTTATTTATCACATTATCTATCTTACACATTATCTAAATCCTTTTAAAAATTAACAGATTTAAAACAAATCTCTTTGCGCTAAACTGTGAAAATTCATATTTAATCTATTTATCAGCGAATTATAGGTGAGTGTTATTATTTTATTTCCTTTTTTGTATTTTTACGAGATTATACTCAACCCGGGTGTAATATCCTATCATGGTCCATAATATAATTCCCAAACATAGCCCGGGCCTTTCTAGGATTATTGAAATGTAGTCCAGAGTGCAGTTAAAGTTCTGATTAAGCTATTAAGTAAATTCACTTTTGAGATTCTTTTCAGATTTTTTTTTGTTAGGAGTCTACACACTCAATTAAAGACAGTAGCGTCCAATTTGTTTTAACTTATTAAGTATATTTTGATTGATCCCAAACTTAATTTTCAGTATTCCTTAGATAGCCCACCTATGAATGACATTAAAAAAAATATTTTAGAAAAAAGAACTAATATATTTTTATTTTTGATAAGTTACTTTCAAAGTTGATCTCCAAGTTAAATTTAATTTTATTTAGTAGTTTGTTTTTATTTTATAGTTGATTTTTATTTTGATAGATTTAAGATAGCCCACATTTAAATTTTTGGTTGTTTTTTTACCTTTTATAAATAATGTTATGGGAAGGATGTGTTTTTATTTTGATGTTTTATGTTAAAAGTGTTTAAGTGTTTATAATGCATATATTTTCATTAATAGTTTTTGGGCCATCTTCAGCGACCAGCATCCCAAGATAGCCCAATACCAAGTTTCTAAAAAGTGTTTACATTTGTGTTAAAATGCCAAAAGCTGTACTACTTTTTTAGATATCTTGTTTCTCAAGTAAATATATTACAACTTCCATTATGTTTTTTCTTTACTTTACTTATCTGTAAGATTTTACGAGGTTTTGAAATTAAGTGGGCCTTAATTGGCACCTCTACCTTAGCATTTTGATAAGATTGGACTAGTTCATTTGGGTTCGGCAGTTGGGTACAAAGTTCCACCTGCGTATTAAATTAAAAATACTACTGTATTTAAAATATAACTCAGACCCAATATTATTTCCTATACCATTTCTAAGACATAATTTATTTCACTTTCTAATCAGATGATTGAATCAACGGAATAGCTGTTACTCAGATTTCCTGTCACTCCTTTCAACTTTAATTTATATTCGGGCCATCTAAAAACCTCCCACTCACGACGTGCCCGAAGCTACTCAATGAAGACATCGCCTTGCTCATATAAATCAGCCTTTGTGAGAATATCCCGTGCACTTGAGTTATTGCCCGCCAAAACAAGGGACCCCACGCTCCGTCCTTCAAGAATACGAATAACCGTTGCAGGGTTGATTTCTCAACATTAACGCCATTAAAAATCGCTACCAGTCGGTGCGCTCCTAATTTGGTTAATTTTATTAGGGTTGTGGTTTTTTGTCATTTTTATTGTTCGTTGCTAGTTATTGTATTAGTAGATATGTATTTGTGGCAAACAAAGTTTTTTTAACTGGCCCACTGTATTTATTATATACTTTGTATTGAATTATTAAACTAATAGTTTCCATAAACGTAACTTAGGCATTACTGGTACGCAATTTTATAATTTGTAATAAGAAGATACCTACCGAAAAAAATACAATAATAATAAAAATGCTTAACTTTGATTCGTTAACAATAAATAAAGCATTATTTACTCTCATACCTTTCTCTGTATAGAGGTAGCCCTGAGTGAAGAAATAAATTGAGTTGTTGTTCATCAACCTGGCAGCGGCGAGGCGCCTACGCGAACCGTTGCGGCGTATCGCTACCAAAATTACTCGGTGCATGCACATGAATAAAGAAGGCACAGATGCACAGCTCCATGCAGTGCTCGTGTGTGAGTGAGCACTAGTGACCTGTAGCTATAGAAACGTTTCTCGGTAACTCGACTGGCGACAGTGCGCACTCACACACACGCAAATGTACGAAGCTTTGTCTCTGTACCTTCTTTACTTATAAGGTAACGCTACCAAAATTACTCGGCGAGTATGCGTTCGTAGCGCACAATACTTTCCGAGAATGATTGTAGCGTTAAATGTCAAGGCGAATCAAGGAGAAAATTACGGTGAGTCAGCACTCAATTTCTGTGCGTAGATGAGATTATCCTTGAAAATCCATAAAAAGGTGAAGTAGGTGTGTGTGTTTTTTGTTTAGTTTTGAAGTAAATGATTTCTCTTTAACTTGTGCGCACACAGATTGACAGGGAAAACTATAAAATAGTTATAGCCCATTGCATTGGTTATGATCTCGGATAATTCCGAGATAGCATGGAAAAATGACAATAGACAACTTACACTGATGACGTTGCTTGACTTTAGCAACGCCTTCAACTCTGTTGATTTGATATTCTTCTTGCTGTTTTACGGTCTTTTAACATATCTCCAGAGGCTTTTGATTGGTTTCGAAGTTACCTGCTAGGGCACCGGTAGCGCATCTGCATCGAAGGCAATTTCTCTGCGTGGTGCGCTAACAATACTGGAGTTCCTCAGGGTGGGGTCTTGTCTCCTCTTTTTTCTTTATGAAATCGATCTTACAATATTTTCTAGATTCCTTCACCTTACAATGATAATCTACAAATTCGCACTCAAGCATCTCTATTTGATTTCCAGAACGCTTTAGTAGCTACAAATTCAAATCTAGCTAAAATTAGTACTTGGACTAAATCGGCCTTACATTGGCCTTTGAAAACGCTGACTTATTATAATCGACAGTCCGTACTTCGTTTCGAGAGTTGATTTTGAATTATTGCTCCCTATTAAAATTTATGGAACTATTATCCCTTTCTCTAGTACAGTAAAAAATGTTGGTGTGATCTTTGATTACTTTTTCTGTTGGAAACCTCAGCGGGAATAAAGCCAGGAAATAAAAAAAATGCTGCATACAACTCACTAGACCGGCTGCGTAACTTTTTACCAACAAATAAAAAAGTCACATTAGCTCAGACACTTATCATCCATTACCGACTTAACTCAACTCAAAAATCATTTATTCTGTCTAGGCTGTTACAGGCACCGTTACTTGTAAAGGTCCAGAAGCTACGCCACGCAGACTACGTTGATGTTTGTAATACTGACATATCTCTCCTAAACAAGCTCTCCTCCTCCTTACCTAATCCTGACCCTTGCAGGCCTAACCCATTACATTGATTTCTATATTTATATTATTTCTCTGTACACTCTGGTCTCTTATGAAAATCACTAGTCGAAACAATCCGAAAGGCTCGCACTCTGAGCTTGTTCAGTAATCAAGTTACGGGTTATTTCCGTTCTCAACTTATAATCTTAACTCTCTTTATGGGTATATCTATTGCATTTTATTAAATATTTTTTTACATACCTATTACACACCCTTTTTGTTGCTCGCATTTATTTATTTCACTGTTTCTTTACGTTTACGATTGAGTACGTTTCCACTGTCATGTTTTGTGACTTTTATGTCCTGTGAGATGTAGGTAAATAAATATTATTATTATTATTGAATGCGACCGTAAGAACAAACAGAAAACGTTTATTGATGAGAATAATTACGTAAATGGCATTCTGTCGACGCAAAATGATTGCAAACCTGTTTCAGCGTTTGCCGAAACGCTGACCGCCTACATTACAAGATTTATATTAAGTGAACAAGAACACGAAACGATTTTAGTTGATACCAATCTGTCTGGAGATCGGGTAATAAGTGTAAAGTTACCAAGCGTGGACATGGTGCGGTCGTGCCTGGAAAACTTTATGAAGCCCCGTTCGGAAATTATGAGATTCCGTTCTAAGCATAAAATAATATTGCTCGAGTCAATGTTGAATTAAGCCGGCCGTAGCTCGTGCTGATTCAAGGGGATTGTGTTCGAGGATTGATCTAAATGAGAGGCGGCCCTTTGAGTTTAATTGCGGTGACTTTTACACTGTATGAGCGTATGATCACTGTATTTATAACATTAGTTAATATTCTAAGGCCTTAAGTATTTTTAAGGATTCCACAGATAAGGAATTTTGATACAAATTCGGACTTATCTAAAGGATCTTAAATTATAAGAGATCTCGAAATATTTATACTACAAATGTTTAAATAACATGTTTGAAAATTTTCAACAATAATTGTATTGGCTTCTCTAGTAAATGACTTTGTTATAATGTAAGAAACATTTTTAAAGTGTATTAAGTGTGTACATCTTCATTTGTTGAAGCTTCATCATACATGACGTCTTAGACACTAATTGCAATAAAACAGTGTTATATATTACACTGCATGATTTTCCTCTAACCTAGCCTTTAGCTTTAAATCTGTATAGTCTCCTTTCAGTACTTATTATTTTTCCATTTTTTCGGGTTTGTGTTGTAAAAATAGAGCCAAAGTAATGGATTGAAGATGAAAATAAATATTTCTTGTACGAAATATTTTGCCTAATTAATTGTAGGTATATTTGTCAGGTTTTGCTTCTATTGTCTTATTTATTACTTTAGGTTTATTACAAAGATTATCTGTTTATATTATATAGAATATTTATATACGCAGATACAATGTCTCTTTATACTAACAACGAGGAAGATGAAAGTAAAACGTCTCAGATGGGTCTTTAAATAGGAGCATTACTATAAACAGTACATTTGTATTAGGTAAGAGGCTTTCACAATGCTACTCCGGCTCGGACTGGTTTCGATCCATAGCAAGAGTCTCATACTTTACAATCAGCTAAATGATATCACCTGTTTAGTGCTCGAGGAAAGCTATCATCGACTGTGAAGAATCATAGTGATTCATATGTGCTATAGAATGGAGATACGATTATAAGGAAGAAGAAATAATAGAATTCTCGTTTTAGACATGGTAACAACAGGTTATGTACATGTTGTTATTAGTAAACAGTAACAGGTTTTAATCTTGGTGCAAAATACTTAATAGGAATGAAAATTAATCATTTGTGTTTTGATTGTTTATACTTACTGAAAAGGTACTCTGATTAAGAATAAATGGATACGGAATCGGGGAAATTCACGATGCTCTGTCTCACTTATTTGTTTGCCTATTTTAAAATAAAATAAATAAATAAAAGTATTTTATTGACTAGTTGGTAACAAGTCCATTTATCGCAAAAGATAAGTATCAAAAAATATCTTAGGAATCTAGAATTTCCAATAAATTTTCACAAGACAATTGTTCGCTCTATAGCTCTGAAGCCATTGCGACTATCATCCAGGATAACAAAGTGTCCCGTAAATCTGGATTGCGGCCTAAGCTGAAACTGATGCGGCACTAAATCAATGCAGCAAACATCTTAGTGTCTGACGGAACACTAGTTTTATTACCCGTGGCCAGCTGCGTGCGGGCACTGTACTGTTGGTAACTGCTATTTTATACTATACCTCGGCGTTGAGCTCGATGGAAAGTATGTTTGAAAGGTGATTTGAGCATGTTTTTTTAAAAAGCGCGGAATCAGTTTTGTTACAATTTAGATGGGATCACCTCTGTACGTATAACCTGACATACAGAATAAAAAAAAAACAATAGCGTGACAAACATGCAGTCGTATTGAGAACCTCCTACTATTTGAAGTTAGTTAAAAATTCATTTTACGCTCTTTTACCTCATCGTCTAATTATTCATTGTCAAGCTTTGGCAGAATAAAACAAGAAAATAGACAAATTGTAATATAAGAAAAAAATGTAATAATATACAGATTATAACAGTATTGTAATAGTATTGTTCCGTATTGTTCCTACATCTTCGCAATGTAAATAACTGAATGCCTCAACCACTCCGAACGCGCTTCAGTGTGGTTCAATGAGACGTGATTATTCGTGCAATGTAGCCTCATGCCGGGTCTGTATTTGTGGCCAATATTACACTATCGAGCATACGACCGAATAAATATCGAACTGTATAGTGCTGCACGTGCCGATTTGTTACAATCGATTTTATCAATTCGATAGATTTGTGGAACGCCCGAATGATAAATCGGTAAGGAAATAATGATATTTCACTTTCAAAGTGGTATGAAGCATCGTTAATAATGTTTTAGGAATATATTGAAAATTGTATTTCAAGATGTTTTTTTTGGGATGGTGTAATCTGTCATGATTACTACAGTAGGTAAAAAATCAGTAATATGAAATCAATAACATATTAAAAATAATTTTAAAATAGGTGAAATATATTAACTCAAAATCAGTGAGAAGTACTAAAAAAACTCACTCTACTTGACCTTGTAACTGTAACACAATTCATTCTATCTCTTCTATCTTTACGCATCCGACGTATCTCGGATCTATCATTACACATGCGTTGGCAAGAAAAGTTTTTACTTTAATTATGATAGTGAAATATTGCAGTTTTTGAAATGTATTTCTTTGCGTTGAATTAATAGCCAAAGCTATTTAAACGTAGAATCATTAGGAAGGAGTCGTCAGGAGAAGTCATAAGATTTTTTGAAGAATTGCTTAAGAATAATAAATTTAAATTTTTTATTGTTAAAAATTTGTTTTAAAACACCATAGTCAATTAATAATGATCAATTTGGTTTCTATTTAACAACATTGTGTTTGGACCCTTATACTGTAAACTCATTTAAATGGCGGTTCTCGTAAGTAGATGGACAGCTTTCGTTCTGATATTTATTCGCCTGAATTGATAGGGAACGAGCAGCCTAATGAACGGAGATCGACGACCGGGTCATGTGGTCAACTTCTAAATGAGCATTTATACAAAACTTGACTGCTGATGCAGTCCTCTCATGACTATGCAGAGATTACTCCACCCCCTCTGAATTTTCATAATAATTCTACCTTTATTCCCCATTTTATATTAAAGTATCGTGACTATTAAGATTCGAACAGAATATGTAATGAAGCAATTCAATTTTAGGTCTTTGTATGTAAATAGCTTTATTGGTATTATGGCTTATCGATTCTATACCGAACGTTATTATCGAGTTGATTTCGACATAGTATCATAACGATAATATTATTACGTTTTCGTTATAACAACACTGTAAAGAATAGCGCTTTTATTTTCTGAGTTTATTTGATTATGGCAGGTACTTTTTTACTCGACTATACTATACAGATGATGGAAAAATGTTGTTTATTATGAACTTTTTTCATTCCTAGAAAATAATTTAGTTTCTTTTACATTAAATACTAGATAGCTGCACCGACGATTTACTTTATTTGATAATGAACTCAGACTGCGGAGATTTTTAGGTCAATAATTATTTTTCGATAAAATGCCTTATGACTCAAATTCAATGTAAAAGTCAACCATTTCTTATTCATTCGCTGATCCATATTTATATTAAACCTTAAAGATATATTAAAATCAACCAAGTTTAATACTAAAGTCCGATCGTTTACGAAGCACCGCAACGGAAACTGTATAAAGTAGGATCATTAGCAACTAATTCCTCTAAACTCTGTATTTCGATTAATGAGCGAACTACTACAAGCGATTTCAATTAGATAGCTTCTAAATGAAGCCCACACAGGCCATTAAGGCGAGGCATACACGAGTAATGTAAGTCATAAATATATTCCCCTAATGCACACTGAAGAAGCCGTTAAACCTCATGCTGACAAATGAAATCACCAAAGAATTTCGATTGGTGGCAAATGCATGTAATTAATAAAGCGTCAATATAGCTTTTGGTAGAAATTAGGTACTATTTGAGTAATTTTCCAATGGTTAAAGACTTTAATTTATTTGTTTTGTTTGAATTTCGACACTGACTGAATGGATATTTGAGCAACTAGGTATTCGATACTTACTAAATTACAGTTTTGATAAACAAGTAATCCCTGATTTATTTTCGTTACTTAGAAAAATTAAAGTGCAAAAACATTTATAATATTAGGCATTTTGTTTTTTGCTTAAAAATATTATTAATATGAAAACACCGACATAATTCTTTTACTGGCATTGATTTTATAGTGGAAATTCAATTAAAGTTTTATTAATAATCGCTATTAAGAAAATTTTACAACTTCGCTATCGATAATGCTATATTAACTGATTATTCACAGAATACAATAAAATTTTACAGTCGATTTCACAGTTTTACTTCAAAACAATCTATTTCATTTTATGCCTGTAGCTTTAAACTACTGTATTGTCTGTATTATTACTAAACTTATTTCTTCATTTTTCTACCATCGTAATATGTAATTCAGGTGGAAGTAATAAAAATAATGTTACCTGTTAAAACAAGTGTTTGAATACTGTCATCATAAATTAAATATAAGTATCTCATTAGTGACATGAAATCTTCATTAAATAAGCCTATTTTTATTACCCTCATAATTTACTTTATAGATTTTTGGCGTGACAAATATCGCGTTGGTCCATTATTTGGCTTAAATAGTTCCGTTTGATTAATCTTTGTAGTGGTAGGAAGTCATATTATGGTCCAACAACTTAAAAAATCTAAGGTTCCGTACCCAAATGGTCAATTGTGCATCGTGGACCGTAATAAGTTGAAATGGTTGGAAGTTTCAGAGTATTTTTATTACATCCGTAATACATACCAAAAAATACATACTTATCACACTAATATTATAAAGATGAAAATTTGTGAGTGTGTATGTTTGTTACTGCTTTATGTCTAAACGGCTGGAGCGATTTTAATAAAATTTGGTATTGAGTTAGATAATAATAGTAAGTTGGTTATCACACTGGATTAACTCATAGGCTACATTTTACAGCGGGAAAATATTCCTAATAAACCGCGGGTAACACCGCGGGGCACAGCTAGTCTAAAATAATATTATCAAGTTGATTGTTGAGTTGGTGCTGATTGTTTTTGTTCAATAACAAAATGTCTTTTACTTTCATTAAATAAGCCTATTTTTATTACCCTCATAATTTACTTTATAGATTTTTGGCGTGACAAATATCGCGTTGGTCCATTATTTGGCTTAAATAGTTCCGTTTGATTAATCTTTGTAGTGGTAGGAAGTCATATTATGGTCCAACAACTTAAAAAATCTAAGGTTCCGTACCCAAATGGTCAATTGTGCATCGTGGACCGTAATAAGTTGAAATGGTTGGAAGTTTCAGAGTATTTTTATTACATCCGTAATACATACCAAAAAATACATACTTATCACACTAATATTATAAAGATGAAAATTTGTGAGTGTGTATGTTTGTTACTGCTTTATGTCTAAACGGCTGGAGCGATTTTAATAAAATTTGGTATTGAGTTAGATAATAATAGTAAGTTGGTTATCACACTGGATTAACTCATAGGCTACATTTTACAGCGGGAAAATATTCCTAATAAACCGCGGGTAACACCGCGGGGCACAGCTAGTCTAAAATAATATTATCAAGTTGATTGTTGAGTTGGTGCTGATTGTTTTTGTTCAATAACAAAATGTCTTTTACCATGAGTTCAAATCACACCATATATTAAACGTACCTGAAAAGGCTTCTATAAAGTTGAAGATTATATGAAAGTTAAAATTGTTTGGAATGTTATAACCGCTTAGGTCGTGTCAATATTTTAATTATATACCTACTGCATTGTAAACCTTTTCCATAAGAGGCTGACAAAGGTGACTGAGTTTCTTGTGCTTTTTCTCAGCATTGACACATTTATTGTCCAACAGTTGTACTGATAAAGTAATACTGGGACGTGTAAAAGCAATTTTTATAAGCCTATTTGCAAAAAAAATTGCTTTTAATGACTTTTTAAAGAGCAACACTCAGCAAGTAGTAGGATCTATTAAGAAAATTATTAAAAAACACCTGTTTCTCTTTGTCATTTTAGTTGTACATGAAAGGGGTAAAATTTCCTTTGCTTCAGTAAATTATCTCTATAAGAAGTGTTTAATGTTGAGGGCAGACGACTCGTGGCCCGCGGCTAAGTATAAATGAGACATTGTGATTTATGGTCTCGAAAGTACGTATCGTGTCAAATTGTGCGCATTTGCTTCAGGAAATTTTAGCTGTAATCAAACTTTATGTCCTTTATGAACTGCGCAGGCGACTTTTGTCTGCGGTATTTTTCATGCAAAGAAATAGATCGCTTACAACTGCATTGAGTAAGACACACGCCGAATTAAAAGTGCCGCATACAAAAAGCTTTTTGAACCCGGGACTTTTGAGTAGGCGACACTTAAAACCCGGCGTAAGTATCACACGAGCCACTAAGTAAAATTCCATTTGCTAAAATTTTATATTTAATATTATTATAACTAGGTTATGTTTATTTTATATTAATTGCAACCTTAATGTGTTACTATAGAGAAGATGTAAGAATAAGAGAACCTACTGAAATGTATTTATAATTAAAACAGTAATAATATTTAAAAAAAAGTTGGACGAAAAACTTATTTATTCGATAATTTTACACGACACGTGAAAACAGTGAACCGCAGAACAGCACTGATGACGGAATAGAGTAAAAAAAATTCGTCAGATAGGTTGTCAAAAAATAATGGACACATTTTTCATTTTGTAAATCAACCAAAAAATTACAAACGCGTGTTCAAGTTTGGGGATGGGGGCTCACGACGACACTTTTCAGTTAAAATTGTACCAAGACGTTATGTGACATTTCAAATCATTATATATCTGTAGAGTTTTGATTATGTCAAAAAAAGAAAAAGACAAGAGTTCAATACTTCAACAATCTACCTGATAGATGAAGAAAAAAAGTTAGTCATCATCGTTACTACAACACTATGAATAATAACCATAAATGAATGACATAATGAAAAAGTGAAGGCCAGATGCTTACATTATAGTACTTTGATTATAACAAGGTGATGTTCCCGCTGTCTGTAAATGCAAGATTGTAATAGATACACCTGAATAGAATGAATAGTTAATAAAAATCATTTGAAAGATGGGTGAGTAACAACAGCATGCAACGAAACGTCATTAAGATGAAATAGGCGGGCTATTCAACAATTACTGCAGTAAGGATATTATTTTATTAGGTTTAGGATTTTATGATTCGTCACTTGATATAATAATATTTGTTATATTTTGTACTAGTTTACAAGAAATACGCAAAAATCAATCAATATTAAATATATAATATAGCCGCAATTTGTAGCCAGTTGTATCCAGCCTAGGATCAATGACGCTTAAAGGAAATGGCGCAATTAGCATTTCTTTTTAACATATTAGTTTTTAGGATTCTTGGTTCTAAAGGTAATATTGGAATCCTATTACTTAGCCTATACGAGTCAACTGTCTGGCTGCCAGTGGGTTAAATTTCATGAATCATTAAAAGTAAATAATTGTTAAAAATCTAAGGGGGGCCAGGAAAGAAAAAATATGTTAACGATATATAAAATATGATTTATATCTACACGTGTTAAATCGGTACAGTGTGATAGCATTTCGTCATATTGATGACGTAATTATATAGTACATTATATTATTAGTATGATCTACATTTAAGTGAAAAAGTGATAACATACTTACAAGAATACAAAATGTAACAGTTCAATAAACGAGCTACAAATATTCATCGAAGAGGTTGAGAATAACCCTCGAGATCATTAGCGGCGCGTGCGGCGCGCGTGCTTCCATTCGCTATTAAATTTGAAACAGTATATATACACACAAGTGGGCCTGGCTCTTACAACAAACAGATGACTCCATGCTAATTATTGTATAACGAACCGTCATTGTTTGATTTGGAAATTCGCGCAACTTACCTAGAAAATCAGCGCGGTGCGTTTAAAAACGCATTTTCATATTTTTTGAAGAACGTTTGAGTATGATCTATATGTTGCGAAAGATTTTTTTGGTGGATAAGGATTATGTTTGTGTTAGTCTAAGAAATAGCGACGAAATGCAGAAAGTAGTTCGAATAACACAAGTTATTTACGTTACGGCTAGTAGGATCGTAGCGCGTTGAAGTCTTTTACTAGCAATAATTAGCGTATCCATTTTTCTTTGTTGAATAGAGGATTTCCTCTAGGGTCTCATTATTTTATAATTTTGTTCACATCTGATCTAGATCTAGATCTATATATACTTTAATGTAATTATTATTAATGTGTTTCCTTGTATATTGCAGTTAAGGCTGCACTATATATCTTCATAACAACAAAATTAAAATGATCTGATTATAATTGTTTGGAAGCGTTTGGAACTAAAACCGTTTCAAGGTTAGCAAACTTAAACAAAAATGTGATGATCACACGGAAAATATTATAAAATTACCGTGACGGGGACCATAGTTTCTCTTAAAGAATACAAAACTTTTATAATAATTGTAAGAAGAAGTTTGCACTGAGAATTAATTAAATGTAAGAATGGTAAGATTACTACTTACGTTTCCCCGAATCGCCTTTCACCGAAGGAGAGCTTTGTTGATACCACCCTTAGTCGCGGTGGTCTTTTCGGTGAAACAACTTACTCAGAGGTTAAAAGCGGCTGTCCGTCCGACCTTCGATGAACTTAACGCAGTTCAACAGTTCGCCAATAAGTACTAATAAATTTAACGAATATAAAAAAAACAATTTTGTCATTAAACACAAAGTTTTCCTCGACATAAAATGTATACGTGTCATAAAATGTTTGTACGAATAAGTGACAATAACGTGTCACATTTTGTTTACCTATTTGTTTAGTGACACAAATCTTTAGAAAAAAATAATATTACTGAGAATAAACAGGGCAGGTACCCACACAAATATACCATTACGTAGTGGCACCTGTTAAAATCGTTGTTGAAAAATTACCATATTGTTTTGTAAATTTTGAATAGTATTAAAGCAAATTTTAACACCAATAAGTAACTGATAGAATACATATATTGTACATATATAAGTATATTTATATAGAAATACATATTAAACATCCATGACTGGAGTACAATGCTCGTATTCATCACATAAACATCTGCCCCCACCGGGATTCAAACCCGAGACCTCTGGAGTCGGCGACACCATGAAATACGGCGTATAAACCACTCGGCCACAGAGGTCGTCATGCTCATAGTATGGTCACTGAGCACAGTTGATCACAGTATCTTATTTTTATCTCTTTAATTTTACACCATCTTCGAGGGTCCAATTGTTTACATTCACTTTTCTCTTCAAATGCTAAATAAAAACGTAGCCATAGCTACATTTGGGAAAGTTTCAATTCTTTCCTAAATTTTAAAAGAAAGGAATGGTGGCAAGCCAAAATGTTTAAAAATTAGGCCCGAAACGATTTCATAGCGAATTCACAAGTTTGGGTCCCAAATTCTACGAGCGTGCTGACTGTATTCTGTGGCTGTGAACATTAGGCATAGTGCACACTCGAAGTGAGCTTTTAGCGCACGTGGCTGCGCTACGCCTCCTACGCACACGCCATCAATCAGCGCGCGCATGACATTCTAATGCTGATGTTTTGCAACGGCCGGCCAGATGGATGGGTGCCTTTGTCTGAGGAGGTCACTCGAAATAAAATTACCGGTGCGCAGTCTTTTCTTTCGAATTGAATTCTCGTTTATCTCGACAGCTGAGTTATTTCGTTATTGGACGTTTGGCGTTAGCTTAAATAGTTTGGCGATATGAAATATTGCTTATATTGTTCGATATAAGTGTATGTTACATAGTAATACGTTTCGTTTGTTTAACTAATGTTATTTAAAGTACTATTGTTATATAAATATTGGTAATTACTATTGAATTACAAAAATAAAGTTGTTTTTAAATCAATGTTAAAAGAACGTTGTATATTGTTGATATCGATTGGAAGTAAAATATGTTACTGTATTAAAATATAAACGCTTACGAAATCTTTGATGCCTTATCACTCAAAGTTATTTTCTTACAGGCAATATAACTTTCAAACATAAAATTATAGGTTACGCATTAAGCTGACTTTAACGACAGCAATTCAGACATTGCTATAATATAAATAAGTATTCATATTACCCATTGCGGGAAACTAAACATACTATCCCTCGGTAGCCAATAAATAACGTTTGCAAAAGCAACAATGCAGTACTACGGTTGTTCGAAATATATGTCGCAGGATAGTATCTGTATGCAAATTGGCGGGAATTTTCGTAAGACCCGGCGCCGGCGACCGATACATCATAGAAATGTGGACGGATCAGCCCACGCGCTACATTAATGCACTAGGTCTTATCGTCTAACGCTTGGTTTACACCTAAGGAGTTTCGTGTATGCGAGAAAACTGTTATATTTTAATTTTGTTACTATTCTTAGAGGAGCTCGATGGCGCCGGTGGTTAGCGGGTTCGGCTGCGAACGTTGAAGTTAAGCAACTTTCGCAGTGGTCAGTCATTGCATGGGCAACCAAAAATCTTCTATCTCGAGTTCCTCCGTGCATCGGAAGACATTTTAAGCCGTTGGTTCCTGATGTAACTGCAGTCGTTCGCACCCGTCAATGCGCACTGGGCCCGGGTGGTAGGTCATGGCCCAATCTCCCTATCCCATCCATAGGGAAGGCCTGTGCCCCCGCAGTGGGGATATTAATAGGCTGATTATGATTATATGATAATGATGACTATTCTTCTTCTTTGTGGACAGTTTGTTTGGGGTTTTGAGTTAATAATTTTAAGAGTGTGCAAATTGATATGCTACAGTTAGTTGGCAGATAGTATTGGCAAACAGTTTTAAATTTTCTTAAGGTTTTTCTAAACCATTATTGTGACACACGAATATTGCAAAATTATGAATTTAAAATTTGCCGAACAAAAAGAAGGGGAATTGTCCCTTCCGTCATGAGCAGTTGTTTAGGCATTCTCAGGGCTGATTGAGTGCGTTGGCGGAAAAGTGGGAGAGGAGTCCCACATAACCTCATTTCTCATCCGAAGGCGAAGTTTATACGCCTCGCATTTCACTAACGTAAAAAGCTACCTAAGCTATATACTATAAAACTTACTAGAATAAAAAAAAAAGTTCTTGACTTACATGAAATTAACGTATATTGTACCTACTGATGATGACATGTGATATGATGTGATTATCTTTTGACATTTTATTTTATCAATGTATTAGATTTTTTATTTTGCAAATAAGTAAATTTAAATCTATATTTCAATTAGTTTTTGCATGCTGAAAACGGCTAATTGTGCTCGTTGATCTAATCATTGAAAAACATCGTTGTAACAATAAATGGGAAATAAATTTAATTTAATTTCATTTAAACTGATGAGCTGGTTTACGAGAAAGGGCTTCGAAAGGACATGAAATATTTATAAGACAACTGTATTCTCAATATTGTTCTCGTGTACACTGGACTTTTGAATGAACTAGGATGTGGTGGTTTATGTGTTAGGTACTTATAAACGCAGATAAATAGTATTCATACATTGTCATTGTTTGTAGATTATTTGACTTATTGCAACAAACTTAGTGTGTGGGACCTCAGGAACCTCCTATCTTTTGGCAATTATAGTTTCCATTTCACATCTTATCACCTATATCATCATCATAAAATGATCATCAATTTTAGTATATTATCATTACTTATAAGATAATTTCTGGAAACGCATAAGTTCAACAATATCACAAACTATTTATCATTACGTATGTGTATGTAAATACGTATCAGAATCCCAACTACTAAAATCGCAAATCGAGTGCTAGACACTTACCGGCATTTCTTTATATCCTTATGTTTATATATAAAGTATTAATTTATTTATTCTCATATTTTACTTTGCTTTTCATTATTTTTGTTTGTTTAAATATTTGGCTGTTAGCTATGTTTTTCACCGTTGCCATGGCTACCCATGACAGGGATACTCTTTCTAACTGCCTCTATGCCTAACCAACATCCACAGAATACCTACTTTAATTCTGTTTAGTTCAATTTGAATCTTTTATAAATATAAATGATTCGGGATCTGTAAAAGCCGAGCCGCTCTAATCCGTAAAGCATTTCTTCGACAAAAGTTGCCACAGAAACTTTGTTGGCTCGCTACCGAGCCTCTCCAAATTTCTAAAAGGCCTTGTACCGGGGCGGGCTATGTCGGGTTCCAATCAAAGACCTTAAAGCTGTAAAGCACCCTTTGGCTCTCTAAACTTCTAACTTTACTCGTTCTCTATACTATACTTTCTACCTCATCGGCGGGATTGCCGCCCGGTCTTTAGCTTCAGCGTCCAGTTTTCAGCAGCTTCGGCCCGCCTACTACAAGCGCCTGCAGTCCATTAGCAGCTCCAGCCGTTCTACCTTGGCACATCAGAAGTGCCGGCCAACAAACAAGAACGCCGCCCGACCAGAAGCGCTAACCATCTACTTACGCACGGCCTTCTGGCTCTTAAGCCCGGATCCCAAGCCTTCCACTTAGAAGATCGCCGACGACCCACGCCCACTTCACCACTACATACTGCACATCCCACACTATATCCCTTTTTTATTTTACTTGCAAATTTTGAAAATATATGTATTCTTTAATCTGTGTTTCTGTTCTGTAAAGGAACGCGCCTGCTTTCCATAGTATTGGGAATTAATAAATCAATAAAAAATAAAGTTATTTATAAAAAACACCTACAAACTTTAGAACATCAACTTATAGTAGAAAGTGATAAAATATTCATTAATAAATCTCCCATACGATTACGAAGGTTTTGTGGTAATCCAACCGCTTTTAAACGAATACATGACAAACATACTCACTATGTAGCTACAGTGGCTAACAACTTTTTACTAAGAGTCAACTCGACATTTCGATTCCTTCATTCATATTAAAGCAACCAGAGAACGAATCAAAGCACAGGTGTTTAATGTCCAACCAGTTGTCTGCGAGCTCGCATGACTCCACAGATCTTTAATTCATGGAAGAGTATTCAACGCTATAAACACCTCTTGACTGAATGGTAATCGATTATTCACTATTCATTCCGATTTTAAACGATTATTTATTTAACGACAACTTTTTATTGGGCTCGTGAGTTAAGAACGAATTAGACTGAGAGCTTTCCACTTATAGTTTAGAATGGTTATAAATTTAAAACTTTTTTTTTCATAAATATATGTTTTTTACTTGGGTGTCTATTTTATTTTTAGCACGCGGATGATCGCAGATGTCGCCTTGGTCAAGTATTATTTGAGTGGTTTTGGTGTAGTTCAATAGATGTCATGAGATGTTCTTAATTTTTATTACTATAATTCCGAGCATGACTTAGCTGAATGAAAAATATTTTGGATTCACTTTAACGTACCTCTCTTAGTTTGTGATTTTATAACAAGAATATTCGACTTAATCCGATGACACGAAGATAAATCTTTTACAGTTTCCTTTATCACAATATCACTTTTATTTTTGAAATCACAGCCACAGTAACAGCTTTGTTATAATTTACTTTTTTATACGTTAAATTATTATAGTTTTCAAAGATAACACTAATCTGGCACTAATGGATGTTGCGACGTCGATTGATAAGCATTTTGTTATTTAAACTAAGTAATTGCTTTTTAAAACACGTTAATATATGCAAATTCAATGTTTACATGACGGCTAGCGCAGTCTACCTTTAAATAATTTATGACTTATTTATCATTTAAATTAAACATTGAAATAATTAAACTTAGTATTAGCAACTAATCAAAAAATTACGGTATAGATCTAGTTGTGTGTTGTTATGTCAAGTATGGTATTTTTAAGGATTTTTTATTTTTAAATAATTAAAAACAAGCATCGAACTTACAATCTAAAACCGCGAGCACTATTAATTGTTAGCTTATCTATCTTAAAAAAGTAAACGATAAGATGAAGATACTCATCTGTTTTTTTAATCTAGTCACTAAATTATTTGTAAGAAATTGGATTTACACTGAAATCAAGTAAATAATACACTAAATATGCAGAAGACAGAAAAGCGGGAAGGACAACATGTAAAATATTGCGAATATCTGAACCTCCGAAACGAACAGGGTGAGAGGTTTGCTTCCACGCGTTATCATAAAATATGCAATTTAAAATTTTGGAGTGTCGCCCTGTGCGACCTGTCAATAACTTTTGTTATATTAAATGTACAAGTATATAATAAATGAATTTATTCAAAATACACTAAATTGAGATTCAAGTTATACTGCTGTTTATATGATTACCTAAGATACATATAAAGAGAAGCTATGCCTATAGTTCTGATTCGACGGTAGAACTTGGCCATAATCAATCAAGCGAAGTTTTCAAAAACTATTTTGCAATCAATCCGTTTCCGTTGTGCATTTCGCAAAATAGGTACTTATTATTCAGACATTTGCAAGTGGGTAAGTCGTAAACATGATCCGATAAGTCAGAATACCTTAGTTATTTTGCTGTCATACAAAATCTAAAGCCTGATTGGTTCCAAGACGGAAGGCTTAAAATTAAATGAAGTTATTAGATACACATTTGCGTCCCACTTAAGTAATCTCAACTTGAATATAGAACAAAATTTTCATAATATTTGAGTGTAAGATTTGTCCCCACTCCACCTGATGTTAAGTATACACTAAAATGGAAATATTTCATTTATAGAAAATCTAAAGAACTAAGTACTGTTTTTTCCCACAAAAGTCCTATTTACATAAACAAATCCTATTCTACGAATATAATTAAAAATACTAAAATTTATTTATCTATGGTAGTATAATAATTATTTGTTTGCATGAAATCATACAAAAGATTACATAAGTATATATTGACATTTTGTTTCCACTTCTTGTACCCACTGCATTAAAAGCTCGTATTACAAGTCTTTGCTTAAAGTACAACACTTGATAGCGAGCCGCGGAACTAGTACTTATAAGTAGCGAACTTCAATCGGATGGTATCCACGACCATTTATAGTAGGTATCTGTCGCTTAGAAGTACAAATTATATTTTAATTTTTCGCAAAGGGAATACAGGGCTGGATTCCAAACAAGGTACTTGAAACGATCGGGGCTCGTGATGCGAATCTAATACCGTTCCGCGAATGACATTCGTAGCTGCGGGCGGCGGCGGCGGCAAGCTTTGTGCAAATACTTACTCTGCATCTGCGTTCGCGCCTATTGGTTACGTGTGAAAAGAAATGGTCAGGGCTGACACCATAATCCATACTGATACATTCATTCATTATCAGCCTATTAATGTCCCCACTGCTATGCCCCAGCAGTGAGGACATTAATAGCCTGATGACTTCCCTATATTGTGGATTGGTGGGTGCATCTCAATCCATACCGATATTATGATTTTTTTCATTACCCGTCTGTCTTAATAATATAACTGTTACGTTTGACGCCATTAAAAACCCACAATTTTCAGATTCTGTCACTGTTGATTGACTGGAAGAAATCGGTATTAGCGATAAGAACGCTAGGTTTAGTTTTTATGAACACGGAGCCACCTTAACATAACCGTGATCTACATTTCAATAAGTAAGTACTAAGTAACATATTATAATGCTTTTAATTAAGTTATATTGAATAGGTTCTTCTTCATTATTGAAACTTAAAAGTGAAGGACCATAAGTATAATAAACAGTGTTTTTTGAGTGTGTATGCTGTCATCTGCATCCAGCAGATGACCTTTACGTCAGCGTCACCGGGTTTGGGGACGGCGAGATCCTAAGGGGACCTCAAGCCGAGAATTGCCGAGTGCCTTTAGAGGTATTCCAGGCGGATGGCATCTCCCCACGGAGGGAATCTCCTTTCCATCTGGAGCCCCTAGACCACTCGAACCTGAGGGGGCAATAAGAAGATAAAATAGCACGACTTTTTAATAGCTGTATTGTAGGCTTAAGCTTTTCACACCCCTGCATTATAGGTTGAGCGTGCGCCGCAGGCTCCACCGTCACTTCTTTAGTCGAGCGCCGCAGCGTGCCGGCGGCGGTCGTGCCCACAGTAATGGGTTCAAGCCCGCGCGGCTATGCGCAATAATCCCGAGCCGATCGGAATAACCGATTCCTAGGATTTAAGCCCTTGTGAATAATGTCTATTTCACAGACTTGACTTAGGTATTTTTTTTTCAATCCCTGCAGAATCTAATGCTATGAGTAAATGCAATTGACTGTCTATAGCATTTACTCATCTGTTGTCTCAAGTATTGATATACATTTTATTAGCAATGAATGCTACCGCCAAAACTATATTTTTAGCTTTTACGTAACTTTGTTATGCGAAAGCTTTTGCCAGTGTACACAATAATATTGAATGGATACGCACGAGGGGCGAAACTCAGTGGGGCCCCATAGATTATAATAATCGATTCCCGATGAATAACTTTCCATTCGAAGATTTAAATAATGCAGATCTTGTAATATGCCTTCTGACAGATACTTAATCTCTATTTAGTATGTAAATAGAATAGCAACTGCTCCGACCCTAAGCAGCTTCTCTTGAAACCATACTAGTTACTAGGGTAATGGATAGAAATACAAAAATTCTTTTCAGAAATATAAATATTAACAGCCATTAACTCATTAACAGAGTCTCGTATTCAACATACAAATTTTTGCCTTTACCGGGATTCAAGTGCAAGGGCGCCAAAGTCTGTAAATAGAGGTTTTGCCTGCATAATAAAAAAAAGAACCTTACTCTGATGTAATTTGTAATTCGTGTTCTAATTTTAAATCCCACTGCGGATTCCGAGATGAAAAGTAAGTTTGTTCTTACAGAAGAGCACTGCAGGTGTCAAGCTGGATTCGAAGCAGCGCCTTCTATCATCCGAGCGGACGTACTACATTAATGACCGCGTCGAATATCTTCTAGCATTCCTTAGTCTGCAAGGCTTTAGTTTAGCTTTTCGGGGCGGTTTCCACACTTATTCCTAATTATTGGACCATTGTGCGTGTCTTAATAACATTGCCGTTTACTCCAGCCAGCCTATATTGGTCCACAAGGAAAGCAGCCTTAGTAGACTGCTGCAAGCTTCCGGAAACGATTCTGGCGACTGGAGAAGTCGTGCCCGTTGGTCGGCCACGCTCCTTCATTCCATGATGACATGTTGTGGCATTTCTTCTGTCGCCATACATCCTCTGCATAGGAGGCTGCCTGTTACTTCTATTGTATATTAGTGTTTGTTTAGGGAACAATGACCAGTCAGGGTTCCTATAATCTTGCGAAGTTTGTCCCTATTTAGTCTGGTAAGGGTGCGGGCAAGTCTTTTGTTTGCCGCTGGAACCGCGTTTTTTGTTTGCCGGCATCCTTCACCTGTTTTCCACTCTGTCAAGTGAGTGTAGTCAGCAAGGCATCTAAGATGTAAGTTTAGCAAAACGAATGTTCCAGGTTGAAGGTAAATAAAGAAAAAAAAAGATCACATCACACAATAGCTGAAACGCAGCGGGGTTTCTCACTCCGCCGTACGTCTGAGCTCCGATCAGTATCAATTTTTAATTGATAACATTAGTCACGGACAGGTAGTGTTCCGTATTGTGTAATAGTAATTACATTTTTTTTATTGGGACATTTAAGTCACGAACTCGTGGCTATATTTCACGGCTGATTCACTTTCACCCCAGATTTATTCTATTCAATGTGGAACATCTCATGCAATGTGGGTTTTCTCTTATTATGGCACTTTCTTTTGGCAGTTTTATAGAGTGACATGTAAATACCAACAGAGTTATAGTGAACGTCGTCATGATGAATTGTGGCGTTTCGCAGAAATTAGCCACCGTTTTGGCCGTCTGTAATGGCTTTTCTTTTGTTATGCATATTTCTGGGTATATTTATGCGAAGTAGTCTGTTAAATTAAATGTGTCTAACGACTTATTTCTAAATATATCAAGCACGCTTTTTTATATTTTTGTAACTGAATGCTTAAAGGAATAAGGAAGAAACTATGTTAAGTAATGAACATGAACATTAAAAGCGTTGTAAGTAAAAATGAAAAATATTTTTATTTTTATAAGCATTTAACTGCTAGATGTTCGGATCTAAAGAAAATTTTAGTACAACAAATTCCACGCGGACCAGGCAGCAGACGGGCCTCGAACCTGCACCCTCCGCTATCCGGGCGAATGCACTTACCATTATGCTACCGTGGCCCTAATGGCCATGTCGAATTCTTCCTAGTATTTCTTAGGCTGCAAGTATATATTCTTATACCGAATTAGCAAACTGAAATGGCAGTGGGCTGGTCACATTAGCCGCAGAACTGACGGCCGTTGGAGTTCTTGAGTGGAGACCGCGACTCGGTAAATAAACGTAGTTTAGGACGCCCTGAGACAAAATGGGATGTTGACATTCGTAGGCTGACTGTAGTGGGCTGGATGAGAGTGGAAGAAAATTGGGAGCATTGGCGTGCATTAGGGGAGACCTATATCCAGCAGTGGACGAGCATGGGTTGATGATGATGATGATGAAGTATTTATTTGTCCCGAAAATATATATAAAATACAGCAAACTTAAAAATCAATGAACAAATGTGGCTCAGCCACACCGCCCCGTAGTATCGGAAGTCGCTGATATCCTGCCATAACCTAGTAAAATTCTTTCGAGAGGCATAAACTATGTAGGTTTGACAGATCTTTGGATATAAGTTGTACAGAGACGTAGAAAGGTTTTTATGTAAAAATACCCAAGCTCACGAATAAAAACGGCACCATAATAATTTAAACCTTAACGTTCGCTAAGTACTCCTAAGGAAATAAATAAATTCATAAAATATATATTTTTAACTTCTTGCAATCAACTTTTAAACATACTTATAAAAATACCTATGTGATATCTTTAAGACTTTTTATTCAAAAGCGTTGATTTTTAGTTTTCAACTTACAAGGCCGTGTTTGCGTAAACTTGTGTAATTGTATGACATTCAAGCAGTGCCATCTAATGGAAAACGCAACGAATTACGATAACTTCACAACGAACACAATAAATACGCTCAAGTGTAAAAAATTGCGTCTAATGGATACTCAATTTCGGATGGATGAATATTTTTTTTAGCCTCAAGGAAAATCAATTGGTTTGCTTTCGCAAAGTTATTACAATGTTGTGACCACAGAAGGTGAGCCACGGTTCAAGTCCATTGGCGCGTAACACTCGTCCAGTGAAAACTTACAAATAACCATCCATTAGGAGCCTGCAGCGGCGCGGGCGCAACCAACAATTTCGGACTGATTTATATCATCGGGCCAACGAGAAAATGTGGGAAAATTTTCACTGTCCGGTAAGAACCCGTAATTTGATAAGGGGAATCATCTGGTACAGATGAAATCGACAGTTTCCGCTAAGTGATGTGACCGGTCCACGAGAAAACTCGACCGAAGGAAAAGTAGTCGGCCCACCCTATGATTTTATTAGCAGTTTATTTGTAACAGTGCGATAACGTTAGCTTATCAATAGTATAGAATATGAAGGAGACACATAGATATATAATAATAAAAAAAACCGGACAGGAGCGAGTCGGCCCCACTAACCAGGGGGTTCCGTATAAATTTGTAGGTACGCAACATAAACGGTCATATCTATTTTCCCGTCCAATTACAAGTTTTGATTTTTTCACAGCTTTAAGGAACTTTAGTATATAGCTTAAAGGACAATGTTAAAATTGGCCTAAGAACCAGCACCAATTTGGCATTTATGATAATTCTTAGTATATTTTTTTGCGATAATTATCAGTATTTAGATTGTGACGGACACTTCCAGTTAAGCTAAATTAAAAAGTTAAAAATAATCTGAGACAATAAATACCATTTTATGTGTATAATCTATGGCAGCGCTGCAAACAAAACACTCTTTTTTCCTAATGCTGGCACTTCACTTGGCTATTCGTATTTGCTATTTTAAAACATGACATCAGTCTGTCCTTTTCATTCCTTATTAAGCATGACAAGGACAAACTTTTGTCAAGTGAAGGACCGGCATAAAACTTGTTACTCTGTGGTTGTGGTGCATGCAGTTTCATAGTAATCTGTGGCATTCGTGCATTCCAAAGAGTAGTTTATTATATTATACCGGAAAGTGCATTCTCGTTTCGGATTACCTGTTGTGTGTGTTTATTTGCGATTGTTTTTCCTTTAATTTAACTATTTCGGCTATCTAATATGCCATCGATGTTACCAAAGAGCAGAGCCTTTATTACCAAGTGCTAGTGAACCTGTGCCACAACATCCTGAGAGGATCATACTGCCAAATTATTCAAGAACACCTAATACACATTCACGCTGCATATTTACACAATACACATGTGATATACAAATAAATACAATATACAATATGATACATTTATGTGAAAAATAGTCAATAAATAAGAAGCAAAACTACAGTTTTTATTTTACTCATGATTCCTACCTAACCAAGTTTTTCCTAATAGTTATTCTTTAAAATCGCACCGAATAAAATTAATTAGTTGTAATATCAATTCACTTCATACTGAGTTCATACTAAATTCATAGGTTGACCTATGTTTCATTGAATTTTAAACATAACCTCAAAAAATTTTTAGTTTTCCTAATAATTTAAGTTCTCAGAAGTGTCCGTCAATAATCTTTGTTTTAACAGTCATTTACTTACGATTTTGAACCTAGAAAATAATATTTCATGATTGTTGGTTCTTAGGCTAACTATGTATGGACGCTGAACAATGTCCTTTCTACTTGTTATCTTTACGAGTTCCTGAGATAAAGGGTCTTGACAGACAGACAGACGGACAACAGGGCAATGTTATAAGAGTTCCGTTGTTTTTCTTTTTGAGATACGGAAGCCTAATATGTTCACCGGTAATTTTCTTAGGTGCAAATACCACTGTTTTGTAGTTAAAGGAAATGTACAAAAAGTATAAATATCTATCCTAAGTGTTCAACTATGACAAGCTTTACTTAGCACGAAGAAAGAAAAAAACCCAAATACTGTCTGAAGTTGTAGTTGGACACGGAAGATTCACGTTGAATAGTTCTCCGTTGCAGATTATAGTGATTTATGTTTTTCATCATATTTTTAAAGAGAGACCGTAAGCGCATGTGATTTCATATGTACGGCTAGAAAAAAGTTTGAGCACTTTTAAAACTTCTGTTTTTTTGGCGCTTTTGAAGTGCCGTCTTTAATTTCGCAATATGCCTGTAGCCGGTTTTCAAAATTGAAAGCGGACGAGTGTTTCCGATCGTGTTGGAAATTATTTTTATGGTACAAACCACATTAGTTTCGCTTCTCTGACTGAATACGCGCCTGTCGACAGTGGCGCGGCAGACGTTGGCACCAAGTTATTATTTTATATAGTGAGGCTCATAACAAAATTTCTCTTGCTTATAATAAAATGCGTTTGCTTATAAAGTTATGTATGTTCTTTTTTTAAGACATCATACCGTTGAAGGGTTAAAAAATGGTACGACATCATTTGAACGTTACAATTACATTCAAGTTAATTGTGACAAAGATAAGACTTTTGAATTTTATTTTCGATTTAAAATACCAAATGAAGGAAGGAGATGAGTCACTCCGCTAACTATATTAGTATCCGTGACACTATCAACTGGACGGTCATGAAATAAAATGTACAGTTTTTAATGGTGTGAACAAAACACGAGAGCCGTAGCCAAGTGGCTCCTCGATTATGACTGTGGCTACGACCCGCGCGGGCCATTTGTGGAGTCAAAGGTGGACCAAAGATATTCTCTCTTACGCCTTCCGAGAAATTTCACTGGTCATCATCACACGCTCGCGATGCATTAGTTGGTGATTCACACGATAAACAACGGTTCACCCTACGTGCTTTGAATTTGTCGGCCATTTTCCAGTGTCGAAACCACCTATTTACATTTCTATGAAATTTATCAATACCTTTGTTTTGAAAAAAGATAGATCACCAGCCACTAGTACTGCGATAAACATTGAAACAATGCGAAACTCTTAAACCGATACGAGTTATCGGCGCTATTAAAAAATGTGCTAATCGATTAGGCGAAACAAAAATGGAGACGCGAAAAAAATAACCAGTAGCTCCTCTGGAATTTTATGCGAAATTCGATATGAGGCGGCAACGACCTCGCGCCGAACGGTTTGTGTACCCGGCGGCGTCTTTGAGCGAAACTTTAATTTCTTAATCCTAATTGAATTTGTTTGTAGCGACCTATGAGCAAAGATAACGCAAGATACTGCGGCAGGCGGTCGCCAACCGATTGTTCGGGTCCAGATATGAACAGCCGAATGTTAGATGGGTGGCTTTCATTACCTACTAGCGGCCGCCGGCGACTTCGTACGCTTGGAGTTAGTTAGAAATAAAAGTTCACTGCTCGTTCCCCGTAGGTGATAGCGTGATAATATGTAGCCTATATGTTGACCCGACTTCTTAATATTATTCCTGCCAAATTTGAAGTAAATCCATGCAGTACTTGTTGAGTTAATCTCGGACATACATACATACAAACAGACAAAAAAATTAAAAACTATATTTTTGGCTCCTTTATCGATAGTAGATCGCACCCCAAGTGTTCTTTTAAAAAAATATTCAATGTACAGTTTTAACTTTTCTACCTTTTTATTATTATAGATCTGTGTCGTTTCGTGTTTGAAGGCAAATATCAAGATACAAAATCTCAAAACAATTAACCACATTTCCGAGGCAAAAACCGTTATTATAATATACTCGAAGTCCTGAACAAGGTGCGGCGTTTTTTCACACCCGATCACTGTGCTTGTTCTACAAAACGCAAGTGCGGTCCTGCGTGGAATATTGCTCGCACCTCTGGGATGGCTCCGCCAAGTACTTGCTCGATACTTTGGATAGGTTACAGCGGCGCGCGATCCGCATAATAGGCGATGAGGAGGTGACTAAACACCTCGAGCCTCTTCAATTACGCCGTAACGTGGCGTCACTAAGCGCGTTCTATCGTCTGTACCACGGCGAGTATTCTGAGGAGTTGTGCTCTCTTATTCCACCTTCCCCTTTCCTTCAGAGGGCCACGCGCGCTCGCCTACGTTGTCACCGTCTAACTGTGACAACAATTCCAACGCGTACAAAGAAATTTGGTGACTCATTTCTTTGTCGCACTATCCGTAAATGGAATGCTCTACCCGCTCACGTGTTCCAGCCCTCTTACAACTTGGGATCCTTTAAAAGAGGCGTGAAGAAGCAACATGCAGGCCGGCAGGGTGAGGATGGCTGGTGTGACAGGTAGAACTGCTATCTTCGCGTCTGGACTTCACCTTCACTAAACATCAGGTGGGGTGGAGTCATTTGTTGGACCTATCTATAAAAAAAATTGCTTCATTATTACCCTTTTCCAGATCACACTTTCGTTCGCTTTTGAACATTTGAAACATTTATCCGCGTTCATGCGGTCGAGAATTTCTCCTGATTACTTAAGTGAAGGCATCTTTATGTGTTTCACGCGGCGACAAAGCACCGGTGGCACGTTAAAGTGCCCGTTAAACATTTTGAAACCTCATACTCACTCATGTCGATAAAGAGTAACGACGCGACATTAATATTATAGAGGAAACCCTTAATAACAAAATTTTAAAGCAAATGCGAATTGCTTATAATTTAAATATTTCCTTTACCTATAAAATGGACACTTGAAAACGTTGCAATCTTTTGCATTTTCTGCAACGTTTTTGTTATATTAATTATTATTTTGGAGTACAAAATATTTACTACTAGTTCTTTTTAAAATCGATATTCAAAGTTGGAAAAACTTAAATGCAATATCTATGACTATAAATAAATAAATATTTCCAATACTCATACCAATTAGCCTAGTCCCAAAGTAAGCACTGTAAGACTTGTCTTATGGGATACTAGGGTTACGGATAAAATAGATATACTGATACATATATAAGTATATTTATATAAAAATACATATTAAACATCCACGAGTGGAGTACAAATGCTCGTATTCATCACACAAACATTTGCCCCCACCGGGACTCTAACCCGAGTACCTCTCGAGTAAACGACACCAATCCGACACCACTTTGCCCTCCATGGCATCGTCGTCATATGTTAATACCTTACTACTTAGTGTTATTATATTTTTTTGTTCCGTGAATTCAAAGGCTCTATATAGGTCTAACTGCACTAGCAGACTCTGATATGAAGGTAGATTCGTAGAATTCAAACAGACAAAAGATCAAGGTTTATAAAAATATTTAAAACAGTACACCACATGTTAAGGTGGAGGATAGGAATCTATTGGCGATCAATAAATAGAACATTAGGTGTTCGGAAAGCTGATTCGTTCCAAAACAAAGCGTTTTCAGGCTGATTTCATAGCGTCTGCGGCCGCAACCACAAGCAAGGGCCGCGTGTCGTCATCGACGTGGCGACTAGGAAGCGAAAGCGAATCAATCGGCTTTTATCAATCCGGTGCGTGACCGAGGCCATTGTTAGGAAAGGGAAAATAGGACAGACGCGCCGTGAAAAAAGAATAATCGACCGGCAGTGCGCTCCGATGGGTGTTTTTTCAATTCGCAATCTTCGCCGCGGCGCATGACCGAGCGTCACCCGCAAATCTCCAGTCACGACTCCACTAACGACATCATCATCATCTGTGTACCCTCGCGGCAATCAATAGCAAATAGTTGCATCGAGATTTCGGTGGTAAATTACGGGGCATGCGCGCACCCGAAACTCAAAGATAAAGCAGTTTGAACCGGTGGCCTTTCTGATCTAGCATTTTACAATTGCGCCACTGTGAAGTTGTGTCTGGTGGTAGCGGCGTGCGCCGGCCAGTTTTATTTATATTGGTAGTAGTGCGGGAGCGATCACGACCCGGTAATTGATGCTCTCTCCGCGCGTGCCTGCGCCCGCAGCCGCGCCGTTATAACCGAGCACGCGCTACCATTAGGCGCGCTAGTGATACCTTGATATCCAACTCCCTAATTACTCTTTTGACGTATCAGTGTTTTGATCTCAGCCCGAGATCGTCAGATGTTTTTCTTAATTCACCGCGCGCACTTTATTTGCTTCTGATAAAGCCGTGTCATTATTTTTATTGACCGGACAGTCGATTTTTATTAGGCATACCATACCACTAATGTTTCAATGGCTGCGTACGATATTGAAAGTGGTTTTAGAATATCTGAAGTTTATGATGCGACAAGAGAAACAAGAGATGCATTAATTAGGAAATATTTTGGGACCACATTTTGCGAGCACTTGATGTAATAAGCCTTTAAAAATTATATTACAGTGAAGAATCGTCAGCTTATGAAAAACTGAAGGTTAGCGACGAATCCGGTAAATCGTTTTATGAACTTATAAAAAAAGAAAATTCTCAAGTTTTTTTCCAATCACTTTACGCGTGAGTGGTTCGTGATTTTTAACATCTTTTGTGTTGTGGTTTCTGTTCCTAATGCTGAGTAGGTTCTATCACGTAACATTAATGGCTCAATTGTTTGTTTTACGTGACGAAAACGAACGAAAATTTTCAATCCATTAATACCTAGTAAACTGTTTCCATTAGAATGTAATTTTTTGAGAGTAACAACAACTTTAATGCGCTGCCTGTTTACTCAATAAACTATTTACTTTTACTTAAGTGGCGGAGAAAATATAATGCACGCATTACTTGGGCTAAAAGCTTTACATAATTTTGGTCCGCTAGGTTATGAATTCAAGGCTATATAGGCTGTTTTTGTTCCAAACTACATATATTTATTTTTCGTAATTAAAATATACACAAGAAGTAAGAAACATATTACATTAACGCATTTAAAATGTTTCCAATATAAATAATGAGGAACCAGTTTTTATTTTAATACCACGCATCGCTATATTAAGCGTATTATTTACTGTCTGATTGGCTTTATCTAGACTAAACCTGATTCGCTCATTCCGATTGGAATTGCCAATAATTGGCAGTGAAATGGACAAGTGCGAGTAACTTAATAGACTAGTTTATTCACCCGTCGGTACTTCGAATCAGCCTTCTCTTATCGACTATTTGCATATTGAAAGCAGTATATAGGTGCATTAGATATGACACTTTTTAACAGCTTTATCGCTCACAATTACGTAACCTTGGTTGAAATAAGATTATGTTACAGTAAAGTGGAATAGAATTTAAACTGTATTACTAAGTACACACTTTAAAGTTGCTTGCTGTTTTTGCATAAAAAGCGTTTATTGTCAATTAAGAAATTTCATTAATTTCTAAAGAATTCTATTTTGTACTAAGTAAATATTGCAAGAGCAGCATACAACAATTATGTAAACATGTCTTCTATAAAAATCTTATACATTTTTACCAATTCATAATTCAAAAGGAAACTTATAGACATTTCTTAGTATTTTTTTTTCATAATAATAATCTTTAATATTTCTTAAAATACATGCATAACCAGTAAATCTACAATACAGTATTATAAGAAAAAAAGAGAGAAATACCTTACTTAGTATTATGTTTTAAAACAAAACAATATTTAATCGTTGCACATACTCGTAACTACTTAAAGATATCATAGCACTTCAACAAAATAAAATAAAAGTAACTTGAAGCATCTTAATATGCTATTAACTTTAAAATAACCTACGCGGTACAAAGTATGAAGTTTTGAGACTATGTACTTACGAATTTGGGTTCCTGGTATTAGTACTTTACTCACTGTTCACATTTCTTAGTTATAATTCACTTCGAGAAAAGAATACAAAGTACATAGGTAAAAACAAGATATTTAATATATATTACGTACATTGTGTATTTGTTCTCCGTTTTCCTAACTATATTCGGCATGGTAAATTAGATCTACAAACATAACTTATCTGTACTTAAAATCACATTTTACCTTTTACAAAATCTACAATAGTGTATAATACCTAGTTTCAACCTAGCTCATTTTCAATTTCATATTGTACTCGTAAGTACAGTACACACACTGGAAACCTAGCATATGCGCACACGCGCGAAACGTGTTCAACCTAAGCCATGCGCACATGCGCTAGACATGTTCTCACATCGTCTCGGTGTAAAGTTAATACGCGCTGGGATCAGGGGTGAGCTACCAGCTGCCGCACAAATAACTTCCCGTAGACGCGGATGATTTTAGCTTTGTACGATATTAAAGCGCTTGAGATGCTCGGCTCATTGGATAGGTAGATAGTGGTCTTTCTAAAATCTTGCAAAAAATATTATACAACATTCGTATGTGTAATTTTGATATCAAAGTTAGATACTGAAGCATTTATGTTATAGAAAATCAGAAAAAACTTAAGCAAATTTTGGTAATGTTGTTTTTTTTTATAGCAAGGTAGGCAAATGACTATACCCCACCTGATGTTAAGTGGTGATAAAGTCTAAATGCAAAGATAGCTGGTACAGCAGTTATAAACTGCTACACCAACCATCCTCTTTGCCGGCCTGCAAAAATGCTTCTTCACGCCTCTCATAAAGGACCCCAGATTGTAGGAAGGAGGGAACACGTGTGCGGGTAAAGAATTCCACTTACGAATAGTAATTTCTATCGATAAGTAAGGTTTCAGGGCTCCATGGGGTAGGTTAGGCTAGGTTAGGGGATTGGGTCAGGGTAGGCAACAGCGCGAGTGATATTTTTTGTATCGCAAGCATCTATAGGATATAGTGACCGCTTACCATCAGGCGGAACATATGGCTGTTTGCCACCCTTTTAACATAAAAAAATACATTTATCAATACGCGTGATTGATTTATACTATAGTATGAATATCCACAAAAGAGATGGATTTGTAAAACGCTATCCTTATGCATTTTACAAATCTCCCCTCCTGCAGTCTAAAACAAATACACAGAAAAAGTAATAAAACTATTTGTTTCGAGTATCCATACTTATGGAGACAGAGAATATGTAATTTTGCGGAGCTTAGAAATCTTTGCCAACAAGAAATGAAACGATTTGCGCAATGTTTTAAAAGATTTTAACTAAATAAGACGTTGTGATATTTCATTCTGAAGGTAAAATTGATGCCACTCTTCTTGCAAATATAGTTAAGTTTTTTAAAGAAAATATTAAGACGTCCCATAGTTTCTAATTAGAGTTTCAACCTTACAATAAACTCGAAATATAACTGTTACTGGACACATTTACGATCATCGAGCACTGCTTTGGCGCGCGAAGTAAACAATTTTACTATTAAGTACTGCAACTTGATCGAGAAAACTGTAAGCTTGCCGCGGCCGGGCGGCGCGAAACCGCGTAGGTAATATTCAATCGTAGGAAACCGCAAATGCTATGGATCCGTTGCTTTCGATGTGTAGCGCGAAAGTGGGCTAGTGATTCACGGTGTTGTTTGATTCTGATAACTTACCGGGTGCCGCGGCCGGCGCGTGTACTTCGCAACCGGTATTAATAACAATAATTAGTTTATATCTCGAAATAATGCAAACAGGATTTGCATTTATTATATTTACGGGTCGGATTTGATTACTAATGATCGCACCTGCTACTGTCCGTATCATGGGTTCCAGTCTTATAAGCAATTAAGAATTAGAAGTTGGACTCACATACTCACAGAATAAATAATAAAGGCCGTTGTATGTGAGTTATGTTCGAAAAATATTATATGGAAGCTCCTGCTTTTATGTGTAAATCGCTTGCAGATTATTTAGAATATTCATGTTTTTTCCTTATTTATTATTGGGATTTATATCAAGCCGTTATCTCCTCATTCTGCTAGCCCTTTTACAGCGCTTAATATACTTAAAGATTTTAAGATATAAAGGTATTTTTTGAAAACCCTTGCAGGCGATGGGTTGACATCGTGTCTATTAATTAATCACATGTTATGGCGTTAGGTTTTCTTTTATTTTCTTTAAATACCATTTAAAACGGATAATCTGCCTATTACGTACACAATTTTATTACATTGTCAATGTACTGTTATTTATCGTTCACATTCACAACTGGATAGTGAAATCTGCGGTAATTTCACTGCAACGTGCTGTCCAATAAATAGTTTATTGAAAGCTGTCTATTATTTATATTTTATTGGCGATTTAACTTCTGTCTTTTGTTTCTTTTAGACGGGCCACGTCATTACCTTATTTATTTATTTATGAAAGTGGGGCTTTTATTAATTCGCCACAAGGATTTCCGTCCATCCTTAGCATGTCGCATTACATTTTTAATTGTCATTGAAAAAAAGACTTTATTAGATATCTGTGGTTCAGTGGTGGAAACTCACTTGCTGTTATTCCCAGCTGACGAAGGACTTTTCTATTATTATTTTTTCTTTATTTTTCTGCATCATAGATATCTGTTTTTAGCAACAATAAGCCCTGCTTTTGTCTGATAATTTATCTGTATTTTTTTTAATCGCAGTGAGCCTTTCCAAATTGTTGGAAGACTTTCACTTCCTATGGCAGAATCTATGTAAGAGTGTAGGGACACTATGCCTTTTTAATCTTGTATGCTGTAGAGATCCACATCCACCTAGTTTTACAGCTAGTGCATTCTTGTGTCTAGATCACTCTTGATATATTTGTTTGTTGTTGGTGATATCTTTGTTGCTACATAAGCAAACGTGGAATATTTTTCAATTAATGATTTTAAAAGTTTCACTTGCATAGTGATTTCATTTTTGGTCGTCATATTTGATATTTTTTTTTATAGATAGGTCCGGCAAATGACTCCACTCCACCTGATGTTAAGAGAAGGTGAAGTCCAGACGCGAAGATAGCTGATACAGCAGTTCTACCTGCCACACCAGCCACCCTCACCCTGCCGGACTGCATGTTGCTTCTTCACGCCCCTTTTAAAGGATCCTAGATTGTAAGAGGGAGGGAACACGCGAGCGCGCAAAGCATTCCATTTACGGATAGTGCGACAAAGAAATGAGTCACCAAATTTCTTTAAACGCGACTTGTGGCCACAGTTAGACGGTGACATCGTAGGCCAGCGTAATCTAATTATTAACTACGACGTTTTAACGTTTGCCTCTACTAACTTCTTTTAAGGTAAATATCATCACGTAACCGAACAAGACACTTGTTAATTGAAAAGGAGATTCTATTAATCGCTTAACAGTTCAGTGTTCAAATAACCAGTAATAATCTACTATAAAATTTTCATAATACTCATTTTGATAGCGGTTGTAAAGAAAAGTAGCTACAAGGCTATCGAATAACATAGCCTTTCGTGTTACAACTTGAAGTCTATCATTATTTTAAACGATAACCAATAAAATTAGATCTATGAGTTTAAATTAAATTTTATAATCTTCAAAGTTCATGATTAAATAAGATGTGATAAACGGTGATGTTGATAATTTTTATTGACTGATGGCAAAGTATAGATAAATTTCGTTAAGGGAGTTCAAACTTATTAGAAAGTTTCTGGTATGATCATCAAATAGATAGACGTAATAAGAATATACAAATTTCTCTTATCCCAGACTCTCCTATGAAATATAATTTATATTTATATCGTGTCCTCTCACATATATTATAATTTGCAAAAACACCTCAAAGATAAATTTTGATTACGTTTCATTGTAATTATAATTATATGAAAAAAGCAAGTAAATTAATACAATACAATATTAGTTTATAACACAATTGCGATTCCCTTTATAGGGTTCTTGTTTGTGACTAGAATTAATCTAAATACAAAAATATACAAAAAAATGCAATAATATAAATAAATGAATAAAGTTTTCAAAACACACATATTTTGTGATGTATAAATACATTCAATTATGTTCGTAAATGATTAATTGTAAAGCTCGTGGGAACCTAAAAGATTTTTAATTTTTAATTTATTTCTACAATATTATATGTCTTTGATAATAATCTGAATAATTATTTTATTTCAACAAAAATGTTCTAATTCTATTAATCTTGTAATCTTTTTATTTATTTACAAGGTTAATATTGTTTGCGATCCAAATTAGGCACTGGTTTTGCATTTTATTTGCTTATGATGTCAGTTAGCATCTATGTTAAGAATGAATTATTTGATTCCTTTCTACTTAAACATTTAAATATTCTTTTGAGACTCCTTCAAAACGTTTGTTCTCACGGTAGTGTCACTTGGTCTTATATTTAACGATAATTTTTCATTACTCACATGACTGCGACTCTTTGGTGTTTCTCTTGGTATATTATTAATTAGGTAATAAGTAAAAACACATTACTAGCTTGGCCAAGTGCGTGCCGGTTGGTCCTTATTTACCACAGAAAAAAAAGAAACATGGGTACCATTACGTACAGTTGTTTATAAGGTGCAGAATATGCAATTTATGTAATGATTTTAGGTAGCTTTTTATAAAAAAAAACTTTGGTGTTTAATTTTAAAATAACGTGAATTAAGTATCAATTATTTTATTTTCTTCATATTCTAATAATAATAAAAAATATTGCACACAAGAAAGCTCAGAAGACATAAACTTATCAAACAGAAGAAAGAGTATACAATAGGCTAATGATATTTTGTTTTAAATTTTCCCAAATCAATCACGTGCAAACTTATATTTTTTATATTTGTTTCTTAGGGTTTTATGCACATCACTCATTTCATCATCAACAAAAGTCTGACGAAGCAGACCTGAAAAGGCTGCGATACGTCAATAAATAAATAAAGTTTCGTACATTAACCCGTTAAAACTAGTTATACTTATATTCTTTTTTAAAAACAAGTGTTCGTTTAGAGACTAATGTAAAATTTGTCACTTACAATGTCTACGTACTAGTCGCGATGTAAGTGAAATTAAATCTACATTATATTTAGGCCATTCTCATTTGTAATTCTGCTGGCGTACTTAATGAACTCTAATGTGCTACTATATTATTAAATCTAGACACAGAATAAAATTACCATTTCATATTACTGTAGTATAAGGCAATAAGTCAATTAAGGTCCCTAGCTAAATAATGACGGGAAATACATTCGGGTAAGACATGTCATTGAATGATGTATTAATTAAGGTTTTGTAAACTCACTGATGTGTACATTTTATACAGAAATTATTTTGCTAAAATATTGTTAATTAAAGAACTTAACTATACACTAGATCTATTTACATCATTACATTCAACATATGAAATGAATGAATATAAAAATGTATATAGGTATTTTGTGGACATCGTTTGGAGGAGTTTTTACATATCTTAATATATATAAATCTCGTGTCACAATGTTTGTCCTCAATGGACTCCTAAACTACTGAACCGATTATAATAAAATTCGCACACCATGTGCAGTTCGATCCAACTTGAGAGATAGGATAGTTTAAATCACAAATTATAGACGCAATTTTAATTTATTGCAAATTATTACTTTTGGGCGGTACGAAGTTCGCCGAGTCAGCTAGTCTTTATATATATAATTCTTCTGTGAGTGTGTATGTCACTGAACTTCTCTTAAACGACTGGACCGATTTTGATGAAATTTTTTGTGTGTGTTCAAGGGGATCTGAGAATAGTTTAGATTCACAATTTTGTCCGCTGCACAACCCCTATTTTTTTAGGGCGGTACGAAGTTCGCTGGGTCAGCTAGTATACTATATAATTATAAATATTTCGTCTCTTAAGTTAAACAAACTCTAATCTATGGATGGTCGTGGAAATCATGATCCACAACATGAGGTATAAGTAGTAACCAAACTAGAATAAAATAGAAATTCTTGAGGCGCCATTAGTGGTGTTCGCAAAATTTTCGAGTTTTAATTATCACATCCTAAATTATATTTGCATCTTGTGTTACATTTTAGTTTCCTTGAATTCTTTAATTAAAAATCAAATACTATAACAAAACAGGTTTAATATTAATTTCAAATGATCTAAAATTGCGTGACTATAGATCATTAGGAGACGTGTGTCAAAATTATACGAAGACCTCGGGCGAAAATTCAAATTGCGTACCGGACGAAAATAAATAATGCAGGTATCCGTCCGTAATATCATGGACCGACTAGGATTCAATTCGTAGATCAAAATGATGGTTATGACATTTATCATAGTAGTGTATATTTTTTTTATACCATCAGAAAGTAGAGATTTCAACAAACAAAAAACACCCCAACTTTTTTAACGTGAGAATTTTCGATTGAAAATTAGGGTGCTTTTTGGATATTAAGTCAAAATAAGGTGAAAAAATTAATATTTTAAATCAAAAAAAATACTATATGTTTGGGACATACAAAGGTAAGTTTTCACCAAATTTCGTGAAAAAATATTATTTTTTGCAAAAAATAAAAATCAAAAACCAAAAACTCGGTAATTCGCATTTTTCACATAAATTTTGAGGTTATGTGAAAAAAGTGTCGATACAAAAGTTGTAGATCTTTTTATTACCTACAACTTTGTCATTTAACTTTTTTTCATAGGACTTGCAGTTTTACCGGAAATCGAGATTAACCATTCTTTACCCTTAAAAACTCACCCCCTCCCCCTTCCCGACCTCAGATCGCCCGTAATTTATTTTTCCTTTCATTTTTGTTATATACTCTACCTTTTCTAATGGGTTTCATCCTACTATAATTTTTTTTTCACTTTTCACCATTTTTAAAATTATCGACCCTGGTCTAATAGTTACATTAAAATTTTCAAAACCAACCTTGTGTTGTTACTTGGTATTCTACGTTTTATATTATAATATAAGGAAGGCTCCAATAGTGTCGAAGACAGACCTGTACGAAGCTTTGTTTACCCTTACTTTCTCTAAACACACAGCTTTAGGCATTTGTTTGTTAAAATAATAAGCTTGGTGGCGTCCGACGTTATTCTAATTCGCATGATTTGTACGTGGAAAACGTTACGGATACCAGGGGAAGTTTCACCGCGCGGCGGCGACACGCAGCGGTCATTTGCTGCGCGATTATATCGGGCCGTGTAATGCGTGCGCAGTGCCATGTACAGTCGTCGAGAATACATGCGCGGACAAACATCACATTATATATACGACTGGAACAGCTTTAGGAGCTAGTAAATTTTATACATTTTAAACATTTCTTCTTAACAAAATTATATTTTTAAATTAGCAGCGGGTTGTTTTTACTAAAATAAACATCAGACTTGTTTTCTGTACTGTAGATCTATATAACTTGAAGAACGAAGATACACTAAGTTGTTCGTACCCTACCAATGTACACAATTGCACTAGTTCAATTAACAATCACATTTGCTGTTAGACAACATCTTTATTTTTTTATGCTTATTATTTGTAGATATAGAGGTTATATAAATACACATACTGCGGAAATTTACCTATTTATGACAGATAGAAGGACAGACAACGGAAGCTAAATAATAGGGATTAGTGTATGGAAACCTAAAAAATACCTGTTAAGGTCTCGGAAGCTCAATTGAGACACTAGTCACAAAGATAATATGTTTCATACTTGAGGCAAGTATTTTTTTCCCCTTAAAATTTCTTAAGACATAATAAATAGATATAAGCCTTATCTGTAGTACACATTCCGGCTTCTAATATCATATCTAGCGTCTCTATCATCGGGCATATCATGTTCCTAGGTATTACTAGCTACAGTCTGGTAGCGGACTAATCGCTGCCCGGGGTCAAAGCGTGTATCTCTCGGCCCTCCACGTTTATTATAATAAGCCCTGGTAGCCATTATAGCGTTTACCCATCGCCCTTTATACATTTACCGGGATTGTGTTACAATAACGGAATTATTTTCGCATTAAATACATCGTCAAAGTTGATGTTTCACTCGGAAAACTCTAGGCTCTCGCTGTGTTCAGGTAATTCACACGTAAGTGACTCGCGCAATCGTCATAACGTTAGTGCGACGTAATAAAGAAAACCGACTGACTTTATTCAGAGGCTTTATTACCATTAAGAAGTTTTTATGCCAAGAAATTTTGTTCGCTATTTGTTTTTTAATTTTTTCGTTTGCTCAAATTGTTGTACTTTAGTATATCCCTGGCGGCGTTAACGAAATGTTAGAGAAGTGAACATTTAAATATTATTTAAATTAACTTACAATATAAAAAAAAGAATAGATAATTCAAAAGAGTTGTAGTAAATATTAATTCCAACACTCACATCAATTAGCCTAGCCCTATACTAGGGTAACGGATAGAATTCATATACAGAACATATATAAGTATATGTATATAGAAATACATATTAAACATCCATGACTGGAGTACAAATACTCTTTTTCATCACACAAGGAATTTCCCCCACCACGATTCGAACCCGGGACCTCTTGAGTCAGCGCCACCATGAAACTCGGCGTACAAACCACTCGGCCACGGAGGTCGTCAAAAAATAATTATGCTTCATATTTGAAAAAAGAGTTTTGACTTTTACGTACGTACGTAAACTGCAAAGTTTTTATGAAAGATATTGAGTTAAGTTAAAAATTTGCCAAGCGAGGACTCAGGCCCACTTGCGCTTAAGTATAACACACCTTACCTACCTTTTTTCAGTTGTTTAAAGTCAGATAGAAATAGAACGAGGCTTAAACATGACAAGCTTTTCAATTTAATTAAGAACTTTGGTGCAAGTAACTCTTAGTTGGTTTTGTAGTCAGTTCTAACATCCACCTAGATCCGGTGATTTCTACACGAACAAAGAGATTTTGAGACTAATTTTTTGTGATGGAAGTGGAATTCTTTGCCCGCGCATGAATGCTCTCCTTCCTACAGTCGGGAGTCTTTCAAAGGAGGCGTAAAGAAGCATTTGTGTAGGCCGGCAAAATGAGGATGGCTGGTGTGGTAGTTAAAAACTACCTTCGCGTCTAGATTTTATAGCAACTGAACATCAGGGGGGCTGGGATCGTTTGCCTACCTAATTATAAAAAATATCGCCACCTAGTCAGCACGTGTCTGGCATGAGTTTAAATAAATGTATGTAACGGCTTCAAAATTTGTTGCGCAGCAACGAAAATATTTTTCCTTCTTCTCTGACTGCTTAATTTGACCAACTAGGGCACTTTTTGGATGAAAATTAGAGCAATATTTCCTCATGCTTGACTCTTCTTTCTGATCTATTACTGTATTTTTTATTTGTTACTGTACTTTATATAGCTGGCTTTCATATTTACCATGTTAATATTAACATTTTTACCTACATATAAACCCGTTTTCCACCGCCAAATAGGAATGAACTAGAGTGTTTAGCCGAGTAGTTTTCGTGTACATAAAATAGGATTACTTTTCCGATGAGACAGAGTTTGTGACTATTGATTCTCATTTCGCTCGTTTTTACTCTTTTTGCCTTCTTTTGTCATTTTCGCTCCACTCTTCCTTGGTGGAAACAGACGTATGCATTTTTGCATTGCGAGGTAAGCGAAGTCATTAATGGGATAACACCGCTCGCGGTGAAAAAGCGCTTTGCTTCTTTTACAATTCGCTAGGCCACAGTTCTTTCATTGGCAACTTTGGGCTAAAAGAAATTTTAACCCAAAGTTGCTTTTTGATGTTGTGTTTCTGTTTATAGGTATAACTGGTACATCATTTGTACAGTAAAGTTAATTCATTCGTTTATTTGTTTTGTTTATCAAGACTTACCTATTAGCGCTTGGACGTGGTAACTGGGAATGATCTCATTGGCGGTAGACAGCTTGGCGGCGGTGTTTGTACTCTGTAAAAGAAAGAGAGAGAAAACTTTTATCAGTGACCCCGATAAACAGATGCTCGTAGGATAGACGGAGCAGGCTCGTTAATGACAGTGATTGACGAAACCAAATAATGACGGTTGTTAACAAATAATAAGGCGGAATTGCGAGAAGCTAATTTCATCGCCATCTGATTCAGGGTTACGAAACTTTTATACCCACTACGTCACAAAAATATTGTTCCATTGCTACGAAGTTGCTTGCGAGCAATTATTTCATGGCGTCCGTTGAGAAATCGATACTGAATTAGTCGCATCGTGAGCCTGCCCCACAGATCCGATTCTTGAAATCGCCCATCGAGAATTAATTGCATAATCTTTGACCTGTTGCCAAATGTAAGCGAGCCCTTCTTTGTGCCTCGCTGCTCCAGGTTCAATATAGGTGATTCACTGGATTGCAAAATTTGCGACCCACGTCTGGTTTTTTATTATTATTTATTACAACGATATTTAATATATATTATAACAATAAAATGTCAATGCTGAGAACTGTAAATTTCAATTTAACGACCGAATTTATTAACTCATAAAGTGAAACAGATTATGATAATATCTTTTTGTTTGTAATATCTTCTTGTATTATACATATTAAATTATATAAAAAAGTTTAAAGGATTCCTATATAAACAGTTTGTCGTAATAATTAAAAATAGCTTTCTGCATAGATAACAAGAACAATCTTAGCAATCACCAATACCTATTCAAGTACCATAAACTTATATTTATATTTTTAAACTCTCACACCATTTAGCCTAGCCCCAAAGTAAGAACTGTAAGGCTTGTGTTACGGGATGCTAGGGTAACGGATAGAATACATATACGAACTGTAAGTATATTTATATAGAAATACATATTAAACATCCATGACTGGATCCTACGGGGATTCCAACCCGGGACCTCTCGAGTCGGCGACACCATGACCCGGCGTACAAACCATATGGCTACTGAGGTCGTCAAAATTTAATTTTAACGTAGGTGTTATAGGTTTTATATACGATAAGCGAACTGTTTTCAAAAATTTTACGATATCGACACGAAAACTATCCAAGTTATTAAAACGTCCAAAATTGTGAAAAACTCCCCTGCCAAGATGTTAACGAACAAGATGTTAACAGCTACAAAACAACTACAATCTGACGCTGGATGTGCTTCAGGGCCCTTGCGACACACCATTGTCTTTTTGTAGTTATGTTCTTAACTATTATATGAGATTCACTATAATTTGGGCGAAATTAATTTAGTAGTGAGCGACAGTTGCACTCGACAAATTAACTGAAAAAAAAAATCGAATTGAACTGACGTTTGAAAATCCAATAACTTTTTTTTTAATCAATGTTACCAGGCGAAAATAATTGAACTTTTTTAATTTGTTTCTTTAACAGTAGGTATAAGTTATGATTTTATTTATTTTTTAAGCATTTAACTGCTAGATGTTTAAATCTAAAGAAAAGTTTACTAGAAAAAAATCCACGCGGACCAGGCAGCGGACGGGACTCGAACCCGCATCCTTCGCTATCCGGGCGAATGCACTGACCATTATGTTACCACGGCCCTATTAGCCGCGTCGAAATTTTCCTAGCCTTAAGCTGCAAGGCAGCGCCATCTCTTCGCATTGTAGGAAGGATGCGGGTTCGAGTCCCGTCCGCCGCCTGGTCCGCGTGGATTTTTTTTCTAGTAAACTTTTCTTTAGTAGGTATAAGGTTAAAATTTTTACGAATTTTATACTTACATTATAAATATTGTTTTTTAACTTCAAACAATGGACGCGCTCGTCTAACGTATATTATAATGATACAGTACTGAACGAATTTCGAAGTAAGTACCTATGTTTGAATGGGTTCATGAAGTAGAGTCACTATGGATTGGTTAATCAGATAAAACATAATATTCTTAAACCGTATTAGATAAAAGTTTTGCATTTCAATAAAAGAATTGATGAATCATTGCTCTTTTGATTAAATACTTTTTATTTAATCAAAAGAGCAATTTTCTACGTTCACGAGTTAATTTTTTTAATTTATATTGCTTAAATCGGTTTATGAGTGTTCGATGAATTCACGTTATGATATTATTAGAAGTGAATTATATATTAGCTTGTTTTAATGTAAGGCAGTATAAGCCATATCAATTTGTTACGGTATGGTCATAAACATGCCTCACTCGCTGCAATAATTATTAGTATAGAAAAACAGCAGTGTTCTGTGGCTGTATTGATTTAGGTTTTTGAAAAGTATGATTATGTTTCTGATTTCGTTAAGATTTCAAAATTGAATTTGGAATGCTCTGGAACAGTGAACCTTGGACCTTTGAGAAATTCTGGGTTCATGCTGTTGAAAATATGATACAACCTAAAAATATTAAGGATTTCGTTTTTTTAAAGTGATGTTACCGAATTGATTGTTTTGAAATAAGATTATTATTTATATAAGAGATTAAATGATGATAAGTTTTAAGTATTCGTCACTAACGTCCGCACGCAAAGATGTCTCATAATTTTGATCTTATGTAATAAGCAAAGCATTAAAGCGATTTTTTAATCGTCTGGATTAAACAAGTTTTTAATAAAGAAAGACATGTAGGTACCTGTCCCTACACACCGGTGCACCCAACCTCGATATTGACATAAAGTGGCGATTATTAAAAACCCATTATTTATGTGGATCATTCCATTAAGATTACGTAACTTTCCTTGATGAGAGCTGTTTAAGACATCATGTTAAGTAACTGAAGCAAGGCCGTAGGAAAAAATCGAGTGGCTCGTTTATACAAAATATTATGGTAGTACAAAGATTATAGATGATTCAACGGCAATTATGCGGCCGCGAATGGAGGTCCAGGCGAAATTACAATAATTAAGATGTTGCAGTTGGCCTGCTCTCAAATAGCAGTTTTGTGACGGTTTATTTGCTCGCATTGCATATGTTAGTTGAGTTTGTATGCCATGTGGGAGATATGATGTCATGGTTATCGTAATGGTCCGTACACATATACCCCATTATTAATAAACGAAGAACAACCATGAATTTGTTACTCCATGTTTTGTCTCTGTTCATCGAATTACAAATGGCATTTGAGTGATATGTGTTGTCTCAAAATGTTTTAGCTTTTAAAGATTTGATTACCCAGGGGTGTATTATATGACATCCCAAATTACTACGTTTGTGGATGGGAGGCCCACATTCACATAGAAGGTGTTTTGATGTTTCGCTACACACGGAGTAACTAGTCTAAGCTTATCATCAGCCTATTAATGTCCTCATTGCTGGGGCACAGGCCTTCCCTATGGATGGAATAGGGAGATTGGGACATGACCCACCACGCGGGCCCAGTGCGGATTGGTGAGTGCTAACGACTGCAGATGCAGCCAGGACCAACGGCTTAACGTGCCTTCAGAAGCACGGAGGAGCTCGAGATAATAAATTTTTGGTCACCCATCCAATGACCGACCACTACGAAAGTTTCTTAACTTCAACGATCGCAGCCGAACGCGCTAACCACTTGTGCTAGCTCCTCGAGTCTAAGCTTATTTCTCGTTTATTAATAATGAGGTTAAGGTCTTACTATATAGTTTTACTCTAAGGTGAGTAAAAACAAAGCGTCGCATCCTACGAACGAGCCGTCGAGTTGTGAGTTTTTACGGTTCACTCGTTGATTTTAGAGTAAAACTGTCCAGTTATACCTTATGAGAGTACGGGCCATTAGAATTTATATTATCTATCTTCAACATAGATTCCTTTAAGAGAGGTAGAACATTGCAGATTTTCCGCTCTAATTAAAGGGTTTTTTTTTTAATTAAGATTCTGGGTTTCACGTGGTATAAGATTCAGACCAGCCGTGCTATTTTGTAAGGAAAAAAAACAAAATTTTCACCGCGGACTTGAATTTATTTGAAATTCGTGTTCCAATTTTAAATCACACCGTGGATTGCGAGGTACAAAGTGAATTTGTTCTTACAAAATAGCAATCCAGAGGCGAGAATCGCTTTCTCTAGTGGCACATTTTTCTTTCGTATCAGCTATCATCATCGAGGTAATTGGCTGCGCATCGTATAAAAAGGTGATAATACAATAATTGCGCTTACTATCCGTAACAAAACACTTTTTTGTCTTCCGGTCAATAGTATCACTTTAAGACTTTAGTAGACTTTGTAACGTCGATTTTTCTTGGGTTAATTTTTGGTTAAATCTGACAGAAGAATATATTATACATTAGTAGAATTATTGTTATTATTCTAAAGTATTTACTTGGGTAAAATTAGTAACATAATTTATCTTTTTACGTATTTTAGTTAACATCTCATAACTCTTTTAATGGCAACGATAAGGATAATGTTAACCTTTTGTGTAGATGATATTTTTTCTTTTGGAACAGACATGTTTATGTAGTCGTATTAACTATATGTAAATATATTATTTAAATTGCCACTACAGGATTTTGGAACAATCAAATAGTCTTACACTATTTTTTACATGAGTCTTAATCTTAAGGTTGCATAAATATTTTGGATTAATTATTTTATTTACGTTGAAATTACACACGTCTAGACTTTTGATCATGTGGACTTGACTCCTAAAATTTTCATTGCGTATTTTCGATATATCTTAATATCGAAAATAAGCAATGAAAATTTTAGGAGATGCAAGTAATAAAAGTGTGATGTTCAGTCATTAACATCTGTAACGGGACATTTGTTATGTCCCGTGTTAAATCAAATACAATATAAAAGTATCAGTACGCCAAAACTTTGTGGTTATTGCCACACGACGTTTACGAGCGGTGTTTAAGTAAGGTCCTTATTTGTGTTTCGGATTTTTTATAACTTTTGAAAGTGATTTCTGTGGGTTATGCAAACTGCTTTATGAGGTTCGTGTGTCGGCGTAAAATCATTTCATGCGATTGCAAGTTAGGGACAGTTTTGGGAGCGATAAAGAAGAGGCAGGTCCAATGAAGTCATAATATTTAGCCAATGGACAGCCCAGCTTTGCTCGGCATGGGTGCTATACCAATGTGAAATTGAGAATTGTAGAGAGTTTCACACAAAAGTACCATCTGGATCTTTAAATTTTCTGAAGGAATCACAAAAAAAATTTCATGCTAATCTTGTTAATAATATGAAAAAAACTTAAATAAACATCGCAAATGGTATCCAATAGACTTTCAGTTTTATTTTATTTTTATCCATTTATATGAGAGTCCGGTGTAAATTGTTGAATATGCAGATTTACTTGAAATTACAGAGATTTTTACAATATTCCACGGGAATGAAAATGTTTATTCCAATCTTATTGCTTGATTATAATAAATTACAAATTTATGACATTATAGTGTATGTCAGTCAAACGTTCGTTAAATTTTTGGGCTGTCTGTAACAGATGTGATGAGTATCTAGCGACAAAAAAAAGGAAAAAAATCCCTAGCGGGAAACTTTAATCATTTAATTTCGTGACTCACAACATTCTTTTTAATAGTTTTGCTTAAAAAGATGCAAAAAATAGGAAGTATTATCACAAGTTTGGTTGGTGACGATTACTCGGAAAACGGGTTAGTCATAGCAATTGGGCTGTTTTATCTTATTCGTGATTCCTATGCAGAAGGAAGTGAATACATATTAACTTGACGCAACGCCCTTGGTTGAACTGAATCTGATGTGTATTTATTTTTTAGTTGCATTCATTCGTTTATGACATGCATATTAAATTACAGTAAAACAGTAACTTTCAATATCCTAAAGTTGTATCATAGCAGGTGAAGCAATAAGTAAAAGCAAGTCCTCCCCCTTGTGTCTTGCTGAGGGTCGTGACCTCCACGAATTATTTTGTGGACGATCGCTTTCCACTTGTTGCGGTCTTCGGCAGTGTGGAGTGCATCGCGGACTCCAGTTTTGGTATTGATAAGCAAGTATTAAAGTAAAAAGCAAGCAAGAATTAAGCAACTTTTTGATGCTACTTTATTTTAAGATAGGTAGGCCATAGCACACTTTCTGCTCAAATGGGAACGCCCGTCTGGGGAAGTAACTTCTGCCTTACAGAAGACCAAATTAAAATAACACTACCTTTGGTAGTGGTGTGTTTCTGTCGGTGAGTAAGGTTTCAGGGCTCTACGGGGTATAAGGGATTGGATCAGTCGGCAACGGCGCGAGTGATACATTCGTATCGCGAGGTCGAGGTCGCTTATCATGAGGCGGGCCATACGCCCTTTCGCAACCCTTTTAACAAAAAAATAAAACTGTGAGTAAGATATTTAGGGCTCCTATGGGTAGGATCCTCCCGATATTGCAAGTGTATTTAGGCTATGGTAGGCGCTTCTCATCAGGCTGGTTACATGATTGTTGACCATTCATTTTCATTAAAATAGCAAATGAGTTATTTGATTGTTAACTCAGAAATTTTCTAAAGTTTTGTATAATTTTGATATTTTCTTAAACGCACTCCCCTTAAAGCTGTCCTTATTTTGTGCTGGATACTGAATACTGATAAAAGAAAACTAGCAATAAGAAGTCATCAATCAATCAATTCATATTTTTTATATTTTATTTCCTTCTGCTTTATTCTAGGCAGTAAGGATCATGTTTAATTTCATTACAACTTTTCGTTTAGTTTATGGTTTTTTGAAAGGTATTTGTTTATATTGTCACTGTTACAAAATTATAACTGTCATTAATAAAAAATACCAAAATACGGAAAGATGGATTTTTATTCTTATTTACAAAATAATATACAATATCCTACAACTATAATAATAACCCAAGCAGACGAGCAATATTATAGCTACGTTTTCTGTTATCCTCCTCAGTTCTTCGTTTAGATATTTACGAGTATATACCATTATTTTCATTATACATAAATATTTTAATATACAACCAAACCGCTTTTAAAGTGGACATGCTACAGTACACATTTACGATTTTTAATCATTTCTATAACGAACACCTACCCATTCAAGAAAATCTTCGCTGCATGTAAATGTCTAGTTATCACGCTGGTAGTAGGTACTTAGTAGTTCTTTTTTTGCTCGCAAACTTTATTGTCATTGTGTAACTCAGTAGGTTGTCAACATAGTAATAAATGTAAAAAATGACACACGCTGTAGGTGTTTAGTGCTAAAATTGTTTATGTGTTAACTATCCTTGAGATGCTACGCCGTGTGACCGGTGGACACGAAACTTTAATTCACTTTGAAATATTAATTTTGTTTCCGCTGGCATTTTGACTTCAATGGCGTATGTTTTTAAGCAAAGTCATTGTCCATTGTATTGTTTAAAAAACTAGTGTTAATGTGTGTAGAGCGTTATATCGGTGGCGAGGAGCTCGATGGCGCAGGTGGTTAGCGCGTTCGGCCTGCGATCGTAGAAAAGAAGCAACTTTCATGATGGTCGGTCATTGGATGGGTGATCAGAAACTTATTATCTCTCGGTTGCATCTGCAGTCGTGGTGCCATGCTGTGTGCGGATTGGTTGGTTAAACTAACCGCCTGGCAGCTCACGGACCAGTCTCTCTTGTCCATCCATAGCCCCGTGCTTATTATACTCCTGCAGTGGAAATGTTAATAGGCTGGTGAGGATTAAGGAGCGTTGTATAGCACAGCGAAGCGAAGATAGCTGGGATCGGCTGTGAGTGATTGTGTAAAATAAGGTATCTCGTGTATGTTTGTGCTTTAGGCTTTTATTTTGGACAATCCTGGGTTCTAAAAATAGGATTTTTTTTTGAGTGTGTATGCTGTTGGTCGCAGATGACCTTTACAGCGTTACGGGGTTTGGGGACGGAGAGATCCTTAGGGGACTTCAAGCCGAGAATTAGCCATTTTTATAGTTATTATAGTTAGCCGTTGACGTGGGGGGCGGGGAAAAACGCCCAGGTACAGGTACGTACCAGTACCTGGTATAGCGTGTCGTGTGTAGACCGGGTCTTCGCTCTCTTATTCTACGGGTGCGGTGTCTGCCTAATGCTAAGCTAGTGTGCAAGTATGCTAGCTGTGTAGTGGTATTTGTGGCCTGTACTGTTTCGTACCCAAAGAGTAGCGCCATGGATGGAGCCCTATTTATATGACTCAGCTATTTATGTGTCAGTAGATCGTATCTGAACCGTAAAAACTAGTTGATATTTTCATTATTTTTCGAAGGACTGTAATCCAAAAGTACAAAACATTAATAGGTTAACGATAATGGATTATGAGGTATTTCAGACCTTAGAGATTTTTATAGCTATAATTAATTATTGATACCTATTATATAGCAATATTCGTTTACCGAACAATAAACAATCTAGGTGCCATTAAATAAATCAGTATCGTTCAATTAAGAGTAATCGGTAACATAATGAATAATAATCGATTGTAGAACATTGTAAATTCGTTGGACTACATCGGCGGTATTAAGCTAGGCCACAACGGGAGCATAGATCATCTATTAGATATGATATCGTGCATTCCATGGTTGCTTTATAATGCATAAATCACAAATGGAAACAAATTATTCATGCACATAATAAGGAGGCGAGAATCGTGAGTGCGACTGCTGCATTTCTTCAATATTCAATATTGGGTATGCATTATAATGCTGTTGCTGCAATACGACCGACGCCGGTTAATCAACCTCGTTGGACAGAAAATAAAGTGCATTATATATTTTCTTCTTTTTTTTCAATATCTGTTTTAGTTCTCTTGGTTTCCAAAAAAGGGTTGTACAAGCTACATCATTACACCTTATTTGAAAGACTCGTTGTTAAATCTAGAAATCAAGTCTGCTGGCGAAGAATTTGATTTTAGAGTTGTGCTTAAATTAATCATGTTAAACCTTTTTTTGCATAATTAAAATATATAAAACAAACAAATATAAAAATAAATTAATGACTATTATATAAACAATACTTATAATTCGTAACATAAACATTATGCGACAGTCAAGAATATCATAATTTTTATTATGTATATCCGTAATCTTAAAAGATAAAACACAAACCACATTCGGACGTAAACTTGTTTTAACTTCTGATGACAGCACGTCGGTAACAAATATTTGAGCGCGAGAATAAAAATTGCTGTTTAAGTGTCCATTGCTTACTGACCTTCCTACCTACACTAAATAAATTGTTAGTGCATTTCTGCCGCCCTTGCACTTTGTGGTTCAATCGAGCGGGAAATTTAATACCATAAAATTACACGGAATCTTAAACACGTGGGGATAGAGACGAAAATAGCTTTTACAATCGAATAAGTGCGTCTGCGCAGATCGACTCATCTCCACATTAGTCAGAAGCTGGTCCGACTTCCTACGTTCACGGCACAGGATGTTACTCCATATTCACCATTCATTAGCGTAATGGCTTTGGACTGATGATTTTTGTTGCGAAACATTAAGAGGAATTTGCAATACGCTACTCCCGATGTTCTTATTATTGGCATAAAAAAGTTAATGAGCAGAAAAATAAATGATTCTTTTTATCGATTTCGACGTGAAAGTATCATCGATTCATCATCTTATAAATCGTATAAAAAATTAAGCAATCCGTTCAATCAACTTCTTATATTGCATAAGTAACAGTTTATCCGTTTGTTATCTATGGCGTATTATTATTTACAAAAAAGGCTATTGTGCTCGACTCATAATCAAAATATTCATCAGGGAAATGTCAACTATACGGATAATGATCGATTGAGGAGTACACCTTGAAATATCGACAGTAAAGCAACATATACCATACATCAAAAGAAACCGTTTGACATTTATTTAATGGCCACAGAGTCATATAATGTCATTTTTTTATGTATACATCCTAAACAATGGCGTCAAATCCGGCAGTCTTTTTACTATCGCATATTTATTTTCAAAAGCTTTTAGCTTTCGCAATGAAGCCGGTCGCTTGTTACTGTCGAACGTAGCTTTAATATATACTGATTTACAATAGTTAACACGAGATGGTACAACTAATGGGTTTATTGAGCACAATTACTGCAAATTGAATCTTAACGTGAGCCCATTTAGATTTGATTTGGCATGATGAATTTAAATTCGTGCCTTACAGTAGCCAAAATCAAGGGTCACAGAGATCAAGCATGATCGAGATTAAAGATATCAAAGATTTGAAGAGTGATGCATCCGAATAAGATGTTTCGTGCGATACAGAGTGTGGCGTAAGTGGATGCGGTTTCGAAACTGCTACAACATAAAGATATAAAAATGGACATTGTTGGAAGTGTAATAGCTATAATATTGGACAGCTTCATATCAATGATTCCAAAGCTGAGACTTGTTTTGTGGGAATCAGACATTAACCGACGGAAATCGACCGGCACTTTTGTAAATAACGATGCTAAAATTTTTACGTTAAGTAGGTATAAAGCCACTCCAAGAGTCATGATCATAAGTTGTCGACTTCCTTATCGAGCGAGTAAAACTTACTGTTTGTCCTAATAGACCTGTTTCACTTTAAATGTGTATTGATTTATTTTTGGGAATCGGATACTGCTTACATGTAATCACTTGAAAAACTGTCGATTTTAAACGAATTACGACAACCGAACCATTAAACGTTATCCGAAGCGACGTCAAAACTAATCTGTATTAAAAATGTGCACCCCCGCACAATAAATATGAGACTCTTTGATGTCGCCGCTCGTCCAATTTGAGAGCGCTCATTTGGTTGCCCAATTAAGCGCGAAAAGTATCGCGCTCGCCAAAAAACGCAATTTATGGAGTCAGGGGTTCATCAAAATTGTTCACTTTTCATTGTTCGCCTTTTTTCGGCGGCATGATACGGCTGTTGCCGAGTCTGTAAGGTCATTTTGATCGCGGGCCGCATGTCGACATTGGACTCGTAAGTAATTGCTTCTTTGTTTTGCCTCCGTGTGTTACAAAAATGCCAAGTGTGCGATCCGTGTATGAATTTAATTTTTTCGACGTATATGAAACGACTAAGTTGAGTGCGCAATCTTTCGTAATAAAGTGTTTAATCTATGAATACTTTTCTGTCACTGTGTATGGGCTGTGTACTTTTTTTACAGTCGGGATATCATGTTGGTATTTTTAATAATTTTGTGTGACAGGACCCTATTGAGTTTCACTTTATAATCAAAATAAATTATACCCATTAACACTTGCGGCTCATTTCTACTAAGCTTGATTTGATACAGGTATTCAATGAAGTTGCGTTTACTGTAAACTTTTCTTGGAATATTCCCTTTAATGCTTAACAAACTCTGTGGGTGGTGTTGTTCTTTTTATGGAATGTGACTTTACGAAAGTATCCCAGTTGAAGACACAATTATCATTACAATTATCGGTGCAACCTTCAGAGTAATGTCACATCTGTTTTTTTCATCACCTTTACCGGACGTTTGGCATTTGATTGCTTGTGTCGACCGGGATCAGTCCACTGATCGTGTTTTTTATACTAATAAGACAGATAAAAACCAAGTGATGAAAATATTAAGAGCAGTGATTTAAACACAAGAAAAATGTGCTACTAACTTAGGCTAACAGGAAAATTATCTCGATGTAAAATTACAACTTATAAATTTTTTATGACACATATGAGGCTAAACATTGGCCTCGTCATAACATGTGACTCTGGCGTTTGCACTTAAAAGGAAAGAACTGTTTAAACGCAATATTTTTACAGAAAAATATACTTACAAAGGTACAAACATCGGTATAATGTTTATCTGCACGTAGCAGCGGCGACATTCGGTCGATGCAAAGCCCCGTGTGAAGTGACAACTGATTTGATCCAACGATGATGCAAGCTAAATGTCATCCTTATCACACTCTCAAAATAAACCTTAAAGATAGATCCATAAGCATCATTCTGTGAAAGCAAGATTTAACACCGGTTAGTCTCATCTTTGATGGATCAGACCAAGATACGAATAAAAAACCCTCTTTAACTTACCGGGACAACTAAACTTTATATGTGTGTCTCAGAGTTCCTATTCGGATGGCTTAGATTAATTTATTTGGTGTCATCTCCGTTGAAGCAAAGCATCTTAACGCGGACTCCGTGAGAATTAATTTCGTAGTGTAATGAAGTACGTCACACTTAATCTGTGACCATGTTGTGGGATAGTCTCTTGGTCCAGTTTTGGTATTAATACTTGCGCTTGATTGATGCTCATTGTGTTATGAAAATTAAAACATACTTTGGAAATATGAATAGTTGTTATGTGCTCTTCGAAATTTTAATAATTTCACATTTCGACTTCACTCAAATTCACCTACATTTTAAATAAGTAAATAAAGATTTCCAACTCTCACACCAATTAGCCTAGTCCCAAAGTAAGCACTGTAATGCTTCTGTTATGGGATACTAGGGTAACGGATAGAATACATATAAAGTACATATATAATTATATTTATATAGAAATACATATTAAACATCCATGACTGGAGTACAAATGCTCGTATTCATCACACAAACATCTGCCTCCACCGGGATTCGAACCCGGGACCTCTCGAGTCGGCGACACCATGAAACCACTTGGCCACGAAGGTCGTCAACGTCATTAAGTTGAGTGAACTTTACTAGGCAAACTAAATCATTACCTGTGTTAACATACATTTTATTTTAAATCTGATAAGGTTGCATTATAAAATTCGCTGGATTCAGAGTGTTGGTTCTTAGGTTAACCAAAACCATTGACACTGTTTACTGTACTGTGCATCTATTGCTTACATATTGTGAAAGTCGAAATATTACTATAATCTATTTCATTTTAGTTCAATTTCTCTTTACCGCTGACTGACCACAATGGCTCCAGTTATCCCTTAACGACGCTAGAGAAATGATCTTCATAGAAAAGATGTACTACTGAACCACAGCGTCTGCCTGGAAAAGTTACGAGGTTAGCTGTCAGGGAATTGTGGACCTTCATATAAGTAGCAATAGGGAAGAAGTCGACGTTGATGGTGTCTACGTAAAAAATATTCGTAACAGAGCTTAGTGACATTATCTGATTGAAATGTTTGTATGATATATAACTTTTCATTCAACAAGTCTGTGGTCATTAATGATATCGTGGTAAAAAGTGAATAATATTTTTGCATGCTTTTATTATACATATACACGTCTAGATAGAGCAATCCAAAGAAACCTCGCAAAGAACGACGGTTCTTCTTAAGCGCAATGTGTGCGTGACTCTTATGTTAAATTTTTTGAAAGCAGTCAATGTGTGCGTGTGGAGCGTCGAGTGTGTCTACCATATTTAATAGATATTTTTGGGCCGCTTCTATGCAGGTATTACGTACAGTATATCTAGCAGTGTTAATCAAAGTTTACATGACAGGATGTATTTGCCAGGAAACGATGGAACTATTAAGCCGATTCACTTCATGTCGAGCACTAAGGATTGATCAAAATTTACATGTTCCACTCGTATCCGACACAAACGGAGTGAGACAAAAAGCTTTTTACTAGGAAGCCCGTTGTAACCCGATACACAATATGCGTCGCAAGAAACTGCCTCCACGGGTGGTCCGCTGCGTTACTTTGGATGTCTTCCCGTAATTAAAGAGCTTGCCGCTCTCGCATGCATACGTTTTACGTGTATAGAGAGATGGCGTGAGAGAGGTTGCGCGGCGGAAATGTGTCGTGTTTTCATAACAAAATAATGCTTTTCATAACTGAAGTGGTACATTAGGATGTCTTTTTGAAGGTTTGATAATAGGTAATAGGCAATATAGATTGCATAAACGTATGTCTAATAATGGATAATATTTAATTTTATTTCATGTAGTTGATATTATGAAATATGAAATTTCTATAAATCTAGCTTTACTCGTATTACCCAGGTATTATTGCCGTCGAATTTAAATTAACAGACGTCCCATCAAATATTTTTCTTAAACTATCCTTTGAGCAGTCCTATATTTCTAAAAAGTCTCAAGCTCTTTAATGTTTTAATCCTACTAATTCACTATTATGAATGTGAAAGTTTGTTATTTAATCACGCAAAAGCTACTGAACAGATTTGGTTAAAATTTGGCACGCTTACAGTTTATGACGTGGATTGAGACATAAAACTCTCAAAAAACTAAAGTATACGCGGACGAAGACGCGGGAGGCCGCTAGTGATTTTCTTTTAAAGAACATGCATTGATATCTTGACTTACACCACAAGCCAACCATCGACACTGACAGAAAAAACTCAAAGTCGAGCTCTAGATACCAAGATAAGGATCCGGATGAATATTAATGCGAGTCGCCGTTGACGACACAAGAAACGAGCGATTGGCCACCAGTGTAACAGAACGTGGGTTTGCTTCGAGTAAAAAGTTAGTATGCATAGCCATGGTATCTTAATTATTCAAAATTTCTGTACTCCTTTGAATAGTTCTGTCTGTATTGCCTACGGCTTAATTAAGACTTTTTGATAATCATGGAAAAATATCGTACTATCCTATTAATATTATAAGTGGTTTATAAATTCATCCAAATCCGTTCAGCCGTTTTATACACCATGAATTTTGAGTTACCTGAGAAATTTCACTACCTAATTCCGACAACCATTTAGGATATATTCCCGTTTATTATTATATATTTTTGTTTTCGAAACATGTTGGAAATGTTAAATCACTAATTGTGCAAATATGATACCGTAGAGATTTTAATTGTCCTTAATTGATTCAAATAAAAGTACTTTAAGGATTTACGTACTTTAAACGGATGATATAATTCCATAATAGATATTTTATTAACAAAATAGAAAATCGAAATGTAATATAAAATTAAATATAAATAAAGAATACAATCAGACCCTAAACTAGTTGCAAATTCATTTAATGATTTTTTTGTCTCCATCGGACAGCCCAACTCACAGCAACAGGGCTACGATACTGGAGGTGCCGGACCAGCTAACTGCGCGCGCGGCCGCCCTGTAGTCCACCCCACAGAAAACTCAATGTATCTTAGCCCAATCGACTGCAGCGAGGTCAAAAGAATCATAAAAAACCTAAAAAATAAAAAAAGTTATGGAGTGGATGAGTTACCACCTAGTTTATTTAGAGAGTGCGCCGAAGAATTGGCTCTGCCATTTAGTTTGTTAATAATAAACCAGTCATTTAGTGAGGGCGTTTTTCCCGATTTACTGAAAAATACTTTGTTAAAACCTGTTCACAAGAAAAATGAGATAACTAATCCAAGTCATTATAGACCTATTTCAATTTTACCTACAGCATCAAAAATTTTTGAGAAAGCAATGAGTGATAGAGTTATGATTTTTTTTGAAAAATACAAAATATTTGATGATTCACAAAATGGTTTTCGGAAAAATCGTTCCACACTTTTAGCCGTGTATAAATACATATAAGAAGTTGTTACATTGTTAAACAATAAACAATACGGTGTAGGTATCCTGTTAGATATGACTAAAGCATATGACAGAGTACAGCACAATATCTTGCTAAATAAATTGTATGGCATGGGCATTCGTGGATCTGCGCACAAATGGTTTGCATCATACTTAAAAGATAGGCGCCAATATGTAGAAATTGAATACTTTGATGATTCACACGCGTAGGCTCCGATTGTAAAATTGTAAACGCATCTATACCTCGTGGTTGGATGTCTTCTGTTTTTGGCTTGCATAAACGACCTTCCAAAGATTATGGAGGAGCCGTGCACTCTGTTCGCAGACAATATCTCCTTACTTACCTCATGCTACAACAATAACAATAATGATGTTAACAAAAAATTGAATTGCTTACTTAACAAAACTTTAGACTGGTTAAATGATGACAATTTAAAAGTAAATTTTACAAAAACCAAAATAATTACTTTCCGTCCACACCAGAAAACTCAATTAAATTTAAATTTTATCTATGACGGTATAAGATTGGATTGTGTGGAAGAGTTCACATTGTTGGGTATAGTGATAGATAGGCACCTCAACTGGAAAGCTCAAGTACAAAAAACAAAATCTAAACTGTCTAGCTTTTCTTATGCGCTATGCGAGGTAAAAAAGGCGACTTATAGAGAAACAGCTATAGTTACATACTACGCTTACGCCCATGCTTGGCTGTGTTACGGGGTGGTGTTGTGGGGTAACAGTACGGACGCACATTTGCTGCTTACCATGCAAAAGAAGTTAATCTGTATCATAGCCAACATCGAGCAGACGGAGAGCTGTAGACCATTCTTTCAAGAGTATCAGATACTTCCACTACCGTGTTTGTATATTTTGGAAATGTGCTAGTTTGTGCGCAAACATTGCGAATTCTACACTAGACGACAAGACATTCCATCTAGATACACATCTCGACACAACAATAAATTAATATTGCCTAATTCTAGGCTAAAAGTATCATCATCAAGCACATTTAATTCATAAATTAAAATTTATAACAAATTGCCCTATACAATAATAAATGAAAATAATTACTTGACATTTAAAAATAAATTAAAGGAATTTCTAATTAACAAATGTTATTATAATGTAAATGAATATTTTAATGATAAGATCAGTAAATATTAATGTACATGTACAAATAATTTATTTAATTATTTATTATATTTAATTTTGTGAAATTATTAATATTATTATTTATAATTAAATCAGATCCAATCCAATTATAACAATCGAAAATATACATAATATGAATTAATCTCTAACATCCAATTATAATTTTACTATTAGTGTTCTCTTCTAATAACCAATTGCGTGCCCGACGGGGTCCATAATGCTCATATTTATATAAGTACCTACCACCCACTGTACACATTATGGTTTGCAATAAATGATTTGAGTTTGAGTTTGAAAATTGCCCCGTTTTAGGATATTTTATAAACAATATAAATCAATAATTTTGTATTATGGTGTAGTCCGTTTACTATTCATAATTGTTCGCACTATTTTTATTTACCCGATTTTTAAGTTTTTTAAGGTAACTCAAAATTTACGGTGTATAATATGTGTGCAAACGCATATAGTTTATTACCTGGCTTGTGATATAGGATACTTTCTAATTCGAAAAAGGTTAAATTCCTGAGGTTATTCACTATAATTAATACTATATTATTAAATATAATTGCTATTTCTTCTTTCAAATGTACTTTTAAAGGTATTTCATTCATTTGACATTATGGGTTACCTACAATGCGAAGAGATGGCGCTGCCTTGCAACTTCAGAAACACTATAGCAAATTCGACACTAGAGCGAATTCGACACAGCCATCAGGGCCGCAGTAGAATAATGGTCAGTGCATTCGCCCGGATACGAAGGGTGCGGGTTCGAGTCCCGTCTGCTGCCTGGTCCGCGTGGAATTTTTTCTAGTATTTTTTTCGAAGTCACGGGCGGCCGCTACTCCTAGAATAATATTGAGTCTTTGAGTACTTTTGATCCGGTTTTCATACATTGGGCCGTTAATGGAACAATAAATCAGTGTGAATTATAACAGATATTATGACAAAAACCTGTGCAAGCGCAAGCTTTCCTCTGCCGCGCCTTTTGTAGTGATACCAGCGACGCAATGTTGTTTTGACGGGAAATCTTGTTCTACAGCGCGTTATCACTAGAGAAATGTGAAAACTATGATTCACACATGTAGTAATAATATTGACCAGCTTTATGGACGTTGCTCAGGTACTGGGGAAATGTAATTAAAACCGTTTAAGTAAGATAATCATGTCAGAATTAATTAGACCCTTTAAACTTTAAATCAGTGTTATTAAAATGAAAAAAAAAGAAAAATTTCAAAGTTGAAAAATTCTTTTTAAGCTTCATTACCTAAAGCAGTTGGAATTTGAACAACACTCTGCTAAGGCATCATACCGCACTAATAATATTGTACTTACTTAATCCTAGAAATTTACACCGAAAAGAATTCGCGAGTAAATCCATAGTAACGTAGTCACTTCAAAATTATGACAAAGAGTTTCTTTTTTAGATGTTGCCGGCCACTTTAAAAACTAACTACTTGCAACATTTCATGAACCGTAACTCTCATAAAGAAAGGATAGATCAACACTGGTTACTTAAATCGTGATCAAAATTTGATACAACTGAAGTTGAAAGTAGGTAACTACCTATACTTTAGGACCTACTCAATAATCTATACAAAATTTAAATGTATCTTCTGATCCGAAACAATCGCTTAAATGGATCGTTGTTCTGCCCAGAGTTGATTACGTATAATCAATAACTGACCCACTAAACGTCAGATAGTAGCTCCGAAGCTCACCAAACAAATTGTGATTCGGAGATAACTAATAGTTCGACTCGTTATCAGGTGTTTAAAGACGCACAAATCACAGACGCGAAGGCCGTACTGCTAAGAATTTTTGTTCATGCATGCCTTAGTCCGTTACGAAAGATCAGATATATTCTGTTTGAAGCAAAGCAAATGATTATAGTCTCGATATTACAAGAGAAGGTCTTGAAAATTGTGCCCGTTCGTAATTATCATTTTGCCAAAAGTTATGAAATGAGGAAAAAATATTTTCTGAAAATTGATTAATATTTTCTTTTGTGCATCCGCATTCAAACTATATGGTCCAGTATAATAGTAACACAACTGTTCAGCTTACCTTTGTTGTGACTAATAATAATATCCACTTGTCAATATTTTAAAACCTACCTGTTTATCTTATCTATCATTGAATACTTCCCCCGAATACGGTTACTTGCTCCCAAAGATAATTATTAGAATACTTTTAAATTGATGCCATTTCTTGGTTTTATTCTATCTATTTTATCTAACTGGTACTATTTAGTAGTTCAATATTAAACATATTGACGAAAGAATGAAACGAATTTATGATAGAATAACAAAGAGGATATAACCACTACGTGTAAAATAACAGCAGCAGCTACTCTGTGATCATGACGCTTGCAATAGTGCCGAAATATCGGGGACTCACTAAAAACAAGGTACATGGTAGCATTCCCGTAAAATACATAAATTACTATAATCTTAGAGACCCTGAAAGTTTAAACAATATTTTATGACGCTATAAGTTCATTGAGAGTCTAGAAGCATGTTATGATGAATGGGCGGGCGGTTACGAAGCACACGCAACGATTTGATACAAATTTTTATCTTCGTTATCTTTGTCGAAAGCTGAACTCCTGACAGGCGTCACAAGCCAGCAACGTTGGCCAACAATATAAAGTTGTAATAATTATCGAGTGTTGTAACAGTCATGTCGTTAGGATCCATATCAGAACAGTGACTCATCAAGGCGAGGTGAAGGCTCTATCCCTTGACCGATCCCGTAACCTTGCTTTCTACGTATCACGGAGATAATCGAGCGATGCCATTGAGAATGATTGAAGTTCGACGTAATATTCGGCATCGGTGAGTCATTACGCGAATTCGGTCTTTTGTACAAAATTATTCGCTTTAAAGTTTCCCGTATTTGTGAACAATTTTTCACTAATGTACAAAATATACCCAGACACATTTCTGACTGACTGGTAGCTTTTCATCTGATTATCATTAAAAAACATGCCATTATTACTAAATTACGGTCTGAAAAGTCTGAATTCCAATATAGGTTGAGCTGGTTTCAAGAGAAAGGATACTATTGTAATTTGTAGATTCTGGGAGTAGAGATATATTGTATTAAACATTGTGATCGATAATAAAGAACAGTAATACAACATACTTTTGCAAATAATAATAACATAAAGATGCGGCTATGAGTATTCTACTGACATTTACAGAACAATCAGCGATACATTCGTTAAATCAGATTGAGTATATAAGTTTTGGACAAGCTCTTAAATGCCTATAACGAAATTGCGGTGCCTTCTCAACTCATATCGTTCATATCATCGAATCGAAAGTAACAATGATCATATCACATATCCAAGGTCGATCATGTCCTTTAGGGATTGGGGTTAATAGCAATCCACGTGTAAGAATACGATTGCAATCAATCGATTATATCGATCCATTAGGCTTATTTGTCCACATTCGTGCCATCGTCTTACTTGAGCTTCTAGAAAAAAAACAAGAAGGTTGAACAAAGAAGGTACCAAGACCCCGTCTAGAGAATCAGAATTGATATATGTGAGGCTCACAACAAATCTTTATGGCATTTGAAATATTATAAAGAATAATGTCTTCTGTGGAGTAGCACTGCACATTCGACATTAGGATTACCAGTTTTACATGAGTGCATGTAAAACTGGTAATCTTGTTTGCTACAGTAGTCATGCTCTCAGCGACCGTAATTCTGCTTTGTAAGATGTGAGCCATTTTCCCGATGGGCAAAAAAATGAGGAGAGCCACCCCAGTGATTGGAAAAATCTGCTAATAATTATTTGAATGCTATTCCAATAAATTTAAAAGTTTATTTTAATAATTGTAATATATATAATATAGAATTATGCATACCTACATTTATGAAGCAATCGAAAAATGTGATCTTTTACCGTGTACGCAACATATAAAGACACCGTGCATTTAGAATCTATCTGTTTCAATCAAGTTGGAATCTGTCCCAAATTGAATCATATTCATGAACCCAACCTAGAGCACATTTGTACGTAATGCGCACGCGCAATCTCTCAATAGTTTCGCTATCGCTCGGGGGCGTTTCGAAAACTACTTACATATCAGATACCATCTGTATGGCTTGGTATTATTTTGGCTACTCTGCATTAAGTATTGAATTGCAATCTAGTTTTGTCTTTTTTGGTTGTTGCTTCTTAGTTCTTAAATTTTCTTTTTCCTATTTTATAAATAATTGACATTTATTTTTCCACATATTTACATTTATACAACAAATACTTAAAAACTACATGATTACTAAAATTTACATTCCAAATAAACTTAACCTACTTAATTACTTAAATATATATAAATTACAAAATAAAAAATATGTCACCCTCAGCGCCGCCGTCAGGAATGGTGCCCTGTTGAAGGTTTAGAAACCTGTCAATGCAAAAGACAAGGACTTGTATTTATAAATACGTTGTTTATCTAATCTGAAACTTTCTATGGTCCAACATTGGGAGAGGCTTGTAAGGGTTTCACTTCAGATAGCCAGTTAACGTATTCCATCTCTTTAGAGTTTACGTTCAAAATAACAAAAGTCCATTGTAAATTAAATATGCGCGGCCGCTTAAATAAATCAGCTTGACAATGGAGATGTTTAGATCTATTAACATCTGAGTTAAGAAGTGTATTCAAGGCTCAATACAAGAATGGAGTGCAGTAAAAGCTGGCATAAATTTCAGAAAAGGTATCTGTACTCGGCGAAGCTCAAATATTTGCACGAATTTCTCGTATATAAAAATTTCTTGTGTTTGTAAATAATCTCTGACTTTGTTTCTTTTTTGATGGCTTAGTTTATATTTCAAGTAGTGAACGGTTTGATGTTGATCAATTTGAAGAATACTGCAATTTGTTGCTCAAGGCTTTTTTAATGAATGCTCTTTAACTGATATGATCTATTCTTCTACCGACGGTGGTTCGGAATTGTACACCGATAGAAACGCAATGAGATCTTCTATAACCTATCATATTGGTAAGGGATGCTCCCGATTCGAGTGGAATATCCGCTTAGAAGTTTCGACTATAATATTAACTGGCAATGATTACGTATAATAAATTCAAAAGTATTACTGTAAGTATTGTTCCATCTCGAGCAAAACCTCAAAGCCGTGTTAGTTACTTCTTTATATTTATATATGTTAGTAGTTTGACAGGTCAGACAGTACGAAACCACTAAATGGATGACTGCTACCATTGGCCGAGATTTCTGTTGCAGCCGCACATTCTTAGCTGCGGTTTTTTCACCGGCTTATGTAACTCTCATTGTAGAATCACATTCCAGCCACCTTGGAGTGACCAGTTCTTCAATTTAATACGTGTATACATACTATGACAAATCACTACTATCAGATGTGGAATGATGCTGCAAGAAGACAAGAACAAGTTGCGAAATATTTATATTTTTGCGAATGTTTCATATATTAGACATGCCTTTGTAATAAAATTCTTCGTGTTATCGATGGCCCTCTTTGGGATTTCTTTGCCTTATTTAAATTTTAAAGTATAATTTGGGTTGATGCATTTGCTTTACTTTTCCAAAATGACGTAATTTGATTTCATGTTATAACAATAACAATTAACCTGCTATTGTTTAATTAGTATGTTTTACTATCTAAAACCATCACTATGTTTAAAAGTCTCTCGCCTCGTCCGTATGTTTGTATATTTGCGATGATCTTAAAAATTACTGTACGGGTTTTCATGCGGTCCTCAGTAACAGTTTCATTACTTTTAGAGAAAGATAATAATTTCCAGAGAGCAAAAATAGATGTTTAAACCAAAAAGAACCGAAGGCGCATCACTTGTGCTGTAATAAATAAAAAGTAGGGAGTAAATGGTCATAACATCTTGTTTATTGAGAGATAACCAGATAAGCTTGAGTAATGATCAACCTCTAATCATTGTGGGTTGGCATCTTCAACATTGTGCAAGTATGTAATTATTACAAAGGCAATATTTTCGCATGGCACGATTATTCGGCCGCATCTGGCCGACAATGGGACCATTATAGCTCGAAGCACCACCGACATCTCCTTCGGGGCTTTCAAGGTGATGTTTTGACATTGTAATTGGCCGAGACCACGGTCGTTAATCTTCCAAAGAATGTTTGTAATTAATTTCCTTTTTTGATTTCATTCTTTTTGATTTGTTTGCCCGACTAATCGCAGTTTAATGCTCATGAAAAACTATGTTGTTATAATTGTTAAATTGATTGTCAGCAATGCAAATGCGGTGCTTTTGATTGCCCAATCAATTGGAATTGTTCATACCTACTGTCATAACAGTTTTCTGTCTATTCGTTTAGACGATTAAAGTATGCTTGTCATGAGACGTTGAATTGTGCAGTTTGATTGTAATAAAAAGTTTCAGTTTTTAGAGGACAAACTGTATTTGATTGTTTACTGCTGTTTGTGCATTAATAAGCCGTAATACCGTTCAATTACAGCAAAGGCTCGTGGTAAATCTGCACCATGATATTGCACCTAACTGCACCCACAATTATTGTCGGCCGCGTTATTTGGTGCAGAGGACACACCCAGACTCGTTAGCGACTAGCCTTGTGCTTCGTTCACGTTACTTCGTTACTTAACTCTTCATAAGCAACTGAGCATAGGTATTTTGAGGCAAGTGTAATCCACTATCAAGATATGGAATGACTTTGAATCGTCATGTTTAAGATTATCTCTTTGTTGTTTATCTATCGTTCGGATCGTAAGTTTGTTTTTTTTTATTTTCAAATGCCAAAGGCGTGTCTTTTACTACGGGTTCTGTAGGACGGTTAAGTAACGTGTTTTATTGCGAAACAATATAAAATAGTAACATATGCAAATTTTAAGCGACCGTTTTGTTTGTGCTTGATATTGTTGGTGATATATGGTTTAAGAAATTACGTAACATCAATAAGAGTGGGCCTCTTAAGATTTTGTCACCTGTATCAATTAAAACTACTTAAACCTATTTTTATAATTTTAATTAACTTTTTCATCTGTATGATCCAGGTTCGTCCACTCGTATGGTGTGTCAAATATAACAAGCGAGTACTAGGGCTAGTTAGTGTGGAATATCAAACGGGGCTGTCACCTAACACTGTCCCAAGTCTCCTAAGCTCGCTGTTGCGACAGAGTGCAAACTCATTGTATGTTAAGCGAGCACTTCATCTTTCACAGAGCGGCCTGCGCCCGCGTCGATTTATTAGTTGACGCGCCTCCTTCGAGAATAGATACCAGCTATCTTGGGACTCTGATTGAATTAAAGCCCTCTTGGGCTTGTCAAGTGCAGATAACGGGACTAAGGTAAGCTCTGACAGCCAGACGTAGGTTTTAGCGGACAATAAATCGTTTGCGAAGATGCTAACATATTTTAGAATCGATAGTTAAAAGACGAATTATAATATGCGAAGCTTTAAACCTCGTTCATTTTAACAAGCAATTTAGATTGAATTACCTACATTACTTTTAACAGGAATGTAATTCTCTATTGATTGGATTTTAATTATTCTGCGTTACAACATCGTTTAAGCAATTGATTTTAATTGATAAATAAAACTATGCAGAAATGAATTATAGTAGGAATGGGAAATATAATAACCAAAGGACTTAACTACTGATATTATGAAAATGGTTTAATTTAAAATACTTAATTATAGTTTGTAAGTTGAATTGGTAATAAAAAACAAAGGTTATAATATCTAATATCGAAAACCACGTTTGAAAATAAAAATATTCTTTATTCTCGCTTGTAAACAATCTTTACAAACAGTATTAGATTACACAATTCCCAAGTGATTCACCATAAAGCCCTATTGTATAGTACGAGTGATACTAATCTCATTCTCAGCTACTCAAACATTATTTTTATTATAAAACTTACATCACGTTTTCATCAAGTTGGTAACAATAGGCCAGCACGCGCTCCCTAGGCGTCGATCCCTAAGGCGATATAGTCCAAGAGATTGCCATCTCAAACGTCGCAACACCAATAGTATAAAATGAGGGCATCGATTCTCGATAGTCAACGACTCGATTGTCGACGAACAGTCATTGATAGAAATTTGTTGCTAAAATGAGTATTGAATATAATGTATATTGGTTGCGAATATGTATCATGTAATGTTTCAGGCCTACACTACCAATATATCATTAATGTGTTATTTATACGACATTATTTTGTAGTTATATCAACCATGTTTTTTGTTTTTAATATCTAGAAACCAAAAACAACATAATTTAATGCAATGCTCTTAAAGCAAGTAAAAATAAATTATTCAGTATTGGAATCATGCTTGGTAAAAAACTTTTTTATTTATTCGACAGACACGCAAAACAATCTCATTTATCATTAAATTACCTAATATTTAATCAAATACACATTTTTTTCTACACATCTTAAATTACACTTGTCCTTGCACTCGTTTTATTGATGCAAATGTAAAGATGTTCGTCTCTAGGAGTGAACTCAAGCGCAGGCCTGACCCCTGACCCGCGCGCTAACACGTGCTGCCTCTCTGATTGGCCGACGAGCCGAACACTCATCGTTTTGTAACAGCCGCAAGGCTCGTTCTATTAGGGTATGGCTACTAAGCGCAGCCGTTTTTGTTCTTTGACTCACTACGAGAAAAACAATCAGACATCTTCAAAAAAAATCTACTGCATTTACTATCGTGTTTAAGGTAAGAAGCTTTTGTACCCACAGTGCCATTCTGCAAGAACAAACTCACTTTTGGATTTGCAATTTTTCGCAGGATTCGCAGGCTTTTTAAATTTGCATTCTAATTTTGAATCAAACGCGGATTCCGCGGTGAATTGAGTTTGGTGGGAAACAAAAGCACTGCGATAGCGCATTGGTTGGTTCGTTTGTCCTCGTTATGAATTCCAGTGTTATTTTATCGCAATTTATTTGTAATATCGAAGTAGGTGTTATCTAGATCGATTTAAAAGTAATCAGATTCTATTATCTATCACGCTTAATCAAGATGTTATTCAATGCCACGAAATTATTGAAGCCGCAAAATTCTTAAACAAGTTTGTATAACATTGCTCGAATCAAATTTTCAAAATTGGGTCACCGGTGATTGAATGTAGATTGTTCTGCGCATAGTATTGCCAAAACATTTTATATCGAGACAATTTATTGGGTGTATTATGTTTGCTGTTGCGTGACCGTTGTAAAGCTAGTGTCTCACTTATGCTTTGTGTGGGGCTGACTTTTAATCACACACTTTAAAAAATTGTCACATACAAACAAACACTTACGAAGAATTTGTATTGTATGTTTTTACTGCTGATTAGGAATAAAATTCATTGGTATTTCAAATGCCAATAAATTATGATCTTTCAGTGCTATAGTTTGAATTCTTTACCTTAAGCTTTTTACCAGTTACCCATAATGTACATCCAGCATCCATAATAATACAAATCCTACTCTATCGGCTATGTAATCATTGTCCTGAAGAGTTATCTTGATTGATTTATCGTTGCATTCATTTCATCTTATTTTGAGGTAATAGATAGTTCAATATGCACTTCCTGAAATTTTCAATTCATGTAGACCAAGTCTTAGTTCAAAGGAAATGCGGTCACGTACGGCCTTCGACCATACTGCGACAACGGAACGATCTTGTATTGTTCTATGACATTTTACCTCTGCTAATGACAAGCAATTTCAGTTTTGAAACGAACACATTAGATGAATTTATATAGCGTTTTAATTTGCCCCAAATAACTTGTCTATTAAAGTTAAATGTTAGCGCGATTAGTCCTAATAATTCGTTACACTCTAAATTATGTCAATTCCTGTTATGAAAATTAATGTGTAGCACTTTTGATTCGAAACGCAAGTTTATAAATAATGTATTTCATATTATAACTATGTGATTCGCTCTCATTATGCTTCGGTATAGACTATATGTTCTTGTGTTTAGCGATATTTTTTAAGGCTAATTGATTATTTTTTGAACGTATAATAAACCAGGGCGAATGTTTTGAAATTCGTAAAAAGTTATAAGAGTTTCATCATGTTCCGAAAATTTATTGCTCCCAAAAATCATAGGCCCTGGTCTATAAGCAAATATTCCCTATCCCTTCACGATATATTGGGCGAGCGGCTATCAAAGCGCTATATGTCGGCTTTATATACGGGGTGGCAAAAGTAATCACACGATTGGAAGATGATATAATTATTGCAAATGGCGTCGTACATCCACAAACACAGTACGATTCCATTTTGGCCATTTGGCATAGCTCGCAAGATCTGTAGAGGGGAAGCTCCGCTCCTAGCCGCGTCGGCCGTGTTTCTCTATGCCTATATATATCACCTATTTAAATTCCCGAAGATATTTTAATAAGCATACTTGGTTACGTAAGCATTGTCGTAGCAACAGCTAATTTAAACAAATTATAAAAAATATTTAGACTTATCTGTCTAAAATCTCGATCACATACCGGAGATGATTTTTAAAATTGACGGTAAATGAAAGTGAAACCCGTCGCTTCCCGGGCAAAAAAATGTGTCCCAACACAAAAATAGCCGTTTTGTGAAAATACGACTTTTATGATTTTTTAGTAACTTTCAATGTGGATAATTTAAAAACTATAAGAGTTGCTTTGTTGAAATTTGATTTACATAAAGCTTCATTATTGATTTAATATTCAGTATTTTTAACGAAACCATAATAATATATTTCATGATTTAACTTTAAAAAAAATCAAATTATGGCACGTATTACTACTCTTTTTTTGCAAAACTTGACTGAAGTTTGCAAAAAAGTGTACCTTCATAGATTATGCTTATATTCCTCAAGAGAAAGTGAATTTTATTATAGTTTTTCTTTAAACAAAAACAGTCATAATTCTATTTGTAAAACTTTATTTGTAATAAAAGATACACACCTAACGTGTGTTATGAAACTTTCTTTTGCCGATAATTTCCTCAGATATTTTTCTCCACATTTTTAAAGACTAAAAATTGTTGAATTAATCAATAAATCACCACAAATTAGAAAGGTTAGAGAATCGATGCGTCCAGTTAAGCTTTGTTCTCGATTTATCTCTTCATCGTGTCAGCTGTCAACTAACTGTCAAACCAGCTGTCACCTGGTACCGATAACATGACATTGACAGCGGGAGATGTCAACATCCGTCGATGAGCGTCGCATTTCTACATGATGGTTCTATAGTAAGGAGAAGACATACTTGCTCGGTAGGCGATGTCACTCGTCGATATATTTGATGCGGATTTGATGTTACACATTACTTTTGTTGGGCATACCGATTGTATTTTAATATCTTGATTCGATCGACGTGGTTTCTCTTTGAAACAATTTAGGCAGTTGTCACACTGACATTACTTTAAGATTCTAAACGTGTTATTGTCATAGTTTTTGTTTTGATAAGCCGCAACATACATGTAAAATAATTCTGATAAGTATTCCGATTGAAAAAGATAAAAAAAAAATGGGTGCGTGTACTTATGTAGGCGCGTGAGAAGTTATCCTTCTTTGGCATCGTTTAAAATTAGTTTTTAATTGCATGCAAATAATTAATTACAATAAATTAATAAAAAGTCTGGAAAAGGACACAGTCAATAAAGTTCAGTTTTAATTTGAAAAAATAAATAAATAATCAAAATATTCAATTAAAATCGCTACTGAATATAATTTATTAGAACATATGTGATTTGCACTTGTATGAAACTCAAACACGTATTCCGAATATACAAACTAGAAACATGTGGATAAATATTATAAATATGAATACCTATAACTGTTACTTTATTACAAAAAATAAAGATGTGGTTTTTGGTTCTACTACACCAATGGTCAAGAGATGGCGCTGTAGTCTCCTGAATCGCGCTTTGGTTCCGTTGTTCCAGATTAATAAATACTTTTGATAGGCCCGCATCATCCCCCTCTCGGGGGGTGATCGCTTCAGATGAAGCTTGTAAGGCCCTTCTGGCCATAAGCATGAATAAAGGGTGTTTTTTAGTCAGTAGGAGTCTGACATAACCTTACAGCCAGCTGTAGGGTATCCATGAGGATTTCTCACCCTCCCCCCGCCTGGGAGGAAACAAAAAAAAAAAAAAACTTCACAATGCAGTCGTTAGCACCCACTAAATAGAGATTCTATTTATATTTTGTTGGTAGTTTTTTTTAATGTGCGGTAAACACAAAAGTAACGCATGAAGTTGGTCGCTAAAGCGACCAACTTCATGCTGTTAAAATGTTGTGTTACACTGATGCGCGCGTATCTTAAAATTTCACTCTCATCATTTTTTCATAACGCGCCTAAAGAAGTATAACTTCAATAAATGGTTGATTTTATTTTTAGCACTATACTGTTAGATTTAGGTATACATATATGTATATGTGACAATGTTAACCGTCCCGGGAACTTCGTACCGCCATAAAAAATAGGGGTTAGTGGTAGAAAGGTGAAAATTTAGGGTTATACGTATTTTTGTATGATGTATAAAAGAATAAAAACAAAAAATTTTGTCCAAAAATAAATTAAGGGTGTTAATTACCCTTTACATTTAGGGGGATGAAAACTAGATGTGGTCCGATTCTCAGACCTTTTCATATTGCATATTCAGTAGGTACTGCATATGAATATAAAATTTCACGAAAATCGGTCGAGCCGTTTCGCATTAGTTCAATTACGTACATCGTGACACGAGAATTTTATATATTAGATTATGCAATAATAACATAAGCTGAATTTCGTTGTAACTTAAACAATCCAGTGCTTATACACATTGTATATAACTAGCACTTTTGGTGTTAATTCATTGAACAAAAAAGAAAACAACGCGAATACGAATTATAATTTCATTACAATGTCATTTAGAAAATTATGTTAAATTACTCGGCTTGTTGGCACGAGACAAAAACTAAACTTAAACTTTAATAGAGACGTGAAAACAAGCTGATGACACTACCGCGGCAGCAAGTATGAATGTTTTTTTTTCCTTAACATAATCAGCCTCCCATTTTTTATGTATTGTATTTGCCACCAAGCATATGGCCCGCCTGATGGCAAGCGTCACTATAGCCTGCACTAGCGTCGTTGCCTACTCTAACCTAATCCCCTACCCCGTGGAGCCCCGGAACCTTACTCACCGACAGAAACAGAACACCACCAAAAGGTAGTGTTATTTTACTGTGGTGTTCTATAAGGTGGAGGTAAAATCTCCAGATGGGGCCTCTCTAAATTGCCATATTGTTCGAATAGAATTCTAAAACAAAAAAAACCGACGGGTTGCACTCCGGCCGGGAGTGCCGGCAGAAGTGAAAACGTGAATATTAACGTTGTGCATTTTTGATATTTTGGAATGGTTTGGGAATAATTTTGTACGAATTGTTTTAATTATCAGTATAAAAGTACTATGATTTATGTGGTAGAATACAATATTTATTTATTGTGCTTATCGTACACAAACTTGACAATTTATATTACATTAAAAAGTTTGTCTCTCAGAAAAATCAACTTACATGAATCATATTTAAGCGCACCTAGCGACATCTTTTGTAAAATACATGAATCACATTTAAACGCACCTAGCGACATCTATTATAAAAAAATGCATTTTCTTCGCAATAAAGCTGCCACCTGGACGACCTAGTTAAAGACTTATTATTATACGATAAAATAAAATATTACTATGTTTCGTCCAATATATTGAAAGTCAACAAACTTTCCAATTTTATTGTTTTTGTCTTACGAATTTTCGATCAGGCCACGTGTCCTGACGTGAGTTTAACATTTTTACCCATTACAAAAACAACAACGCCGCTATAGAAGTTTTCACTTCAAAAATATAGAACTAATTGGTCTTAGAGCTAAGTTAATGGAACAACTTTCGACATATAATATGGTCCTCTAGGATTTTTTAAATTAGTCTCGCACAAAGTATAGTAAAATATATTCAAGTTAGAGTTCTCCAGATAGGTGCTATAATCATAGGTTTATTACATAATACTTTTTATAGGCAATAAGAACGTATAAATAAATAACCGATTATGGCGAAATCGGCTAACGATATTTTAACAATGTACAAGATTACCTTTACTTTAATGGGATTATGTTTGTGAACACCGCTATTGATATCATACATGGGTAATAAGATAGCTTATATTGACCTATCAAACGAGATAAAGGCCGTTTCTACATTTGAATTGGATTTTGATGTTTAATGCTATAAAATACAGCAGTCAATGAAACGGCAAATCAAAACCATTTCAAATATTGTTGGTAATACTACTTTTGTGTTTATACTGGTCTGCTAAATGTTCATTGAGAAATGGAAAATCTTTTCGATTATCTGCTTGTGTTATTTCGTTAAAATTTAAGTTTCGCAAATAGTATTGTTTTAATTTAAATTCTTAAAATCGATTAGTGTGAGAACAAATTACAAGATAACTATTGGCAACCCTGGGTCGTCTCAATCGAAACCATTACATTACGAGAGAGGAAGTATCTAATGTTGAGCATTCGGTAGCAACATTAGAAGATGGTGTTAGGAAATAATTACTATCGGCCACGCCCACCCTGATTGCTTTTCGTAAGCGCCCATAAATCTAATTCGATTCCCGTACATGTGTTTCTCATTCTAAAGAGGCGATGGGCGTAGCTGAGCCATTCCGAATTGACAATTCAAATGGATAAGGATAGGTATGTTAATTTGAACGTGTATGTCGGGTTAGCGCAATGCGTTAAATTTTTGAATGAATTTATAACATTGAGACGAAAAGGATGATGTATAAAGTTGTTTTGAAGGATTATGACACAATCGGATATCTAATTTGTGTAGAATTATGCAAAGATTAGTTAATGTCATTTTGCAGTAAACTGCACCAAAAGTCCTTCGTTTCATTGTATTTTTATACAAAAGTAGTCGATCAACTTCCTCTGTTTGTTTTATACAGATCATAAAACTGTTCTTTTATACAGTTTATTATAAAATAGTTTTAACAATTATAATGTTGTATTGTTGTAGGTTTTGGAATCGGCATCACTTATCGCTCTATCCTCAAATTTACCATTATTCTGAAGAATTACTCCAATTTATTATGATATTCGAAAAGAAAACTATTCAAATAGGAAACGGATGCCACGTACAATTATCTCGTAGAATTATAAAATTCTCCAACTAGGCGGAACCGATCGTGTTTCTAGATATTATTACTAGTTAATAAGATGGCTCAAATTAACGATTTCGGTAATTAGAGGTTTCGGTAACTTTATTGGGTAATTGAGACGCGCTGTGGGCAATAAAAATGCGGCACTGACGTGGCAATTAAACGCCGTGCCACAATCGATTACACATATTAAATCGAGCATTGCCAGTAGAGAACATCCTCTCGAGATTTCTCAATGATCAAAACAGGAACCTTTGAGGACAACTGATCTAGATATATCTCAATAAAGCGTAGTAGTATCTTGTTGCGACGGAAACTGAGTGAATTATTTTGCGCAGTAAATTAACACATCCGTGTGAAATAGCTCAGCTGGTGACATGGTGAATTCGGTTTTGTTTGGGATTGTGATAGGCCGTAACGATTAAGAAGATGACAGCTAGATTAACACAAAGGCGGCATCCTCGCCGGGTCGGTGCGGGCTTTTTTCGTTTTCGCTTCTGTACCGAATCTGTACTGTTCTGAGTTTTGCGGGCTTTTCTACTGAGTCATTGAGGTACATATTCTTTACCAAGCGCATACGCAGCTGTCTGTACTGCGTCCTACCGAACCATTTGGTTCGTCCGTTCTGTCACTCCACAAAAACAAAACCGTAGCAAACGAAACGATACCGCACCGAAACCGAACCGGTCAAGAAATGGTACTCGATAAAGAATCTGTACAGATTCGGTACAGAAATGAAAATGAAACGATCCGGTGAGAAATGTGCCATGAATGTGAGTCTAAGCTACTAATGTTAAAATGCCATTTGACGTTCTGGCTAATATAGATAAGATTGCAGAAAGAATTTGCTTTATTTTTAAAAAAATATTGATATTAAATAGTGAAATTAAAAAATAAAAAGGCATGTAAATTACAACAAAACATATTAAAGAAAACAGTAAAACTAACAAAAGTGTGTCGCAAGGGCAACAGGTCGCTGTCTCAGCAATACTGCTGTGGTAGGTGCTTTCGCAATTTCACAGAAGCGCTGATTTTCAGCCAGCGCCTTAGAAAGGTGAAGCGTGAAAGCCAAACAAAAGCGATAATTAATTCAAATAAAAGAAAAAATATATAAAAATACTACATACGTACATTAATTCTACAATAATGCTGGCACTTCATTAACGACTAAGTGTTAATAAACGAAGTCGAGAACGCCCATATACGGGTAGTAAATATTGCTTCGGGTGCCCGAATCCGAGTAATGTGCGCACCCGCCACCCGTCAACCCGACAGCAACCCCTTGCTTAATAGGGAGTAAGCAACGATATTAATATCGTTGGGAATAAAGAGTAGGAGCATGATAAGTATATAAAAAAGTGGGATTTTATTTCCTCATATTGTTACATTTATTTCTACTGTTTTAACTAGGTATAAATGAAAAAACTGATAGCTTATCAAAAACAAAAAAAAGCGTCAACAAAACTGTTTAAAAATAAAACTTGATACATCACCGATAAAACCTATCAACTTTATCGTGATGGACTTAAAGGTCAGAGTCGCAGATAATCTACGTGGTGCATTGATAGTTTTTTGTTTCTTTTTTAATCGTAAAACAGTATTTAGCTGGTTCAGTGATCGGGCCGTACGGCCGTGGGAGCCTTTCGCACGATGCCCCGATATCGTTTGACGGACAAAAGAGGAATGTCAAGATGTGCGTTGCGTAACTATTCTTCGGTTTGACATTCGACCATTCTGAATTGGACGTATGTTCTTGATACGAGGTATACCTATTCTTCTCGCGCGCGTTCCCTTCATTGTTTCAGCTTAATGTCTATGTTGAGGCTTATGAACTATTATGTCTGGATTTACGATCGATGTCGGCAGTTCAATATGCGAACAAGCACTTATTGTTCGGGCTGAACTTACTTTGTTGCGAATTTTTATAGTGTGTTTGTTGGCCAGAAAGTATTTCGTTAAGTAGTTTCTGTAATGAATACAGGTACTAAACTGTGCTAATTACTTAAAAGCAATTTGCATGCAATAGTAATATAAGTGCAAATGTTTACAGTTTCAATATTAATAAGTATCAAGAGACTTTCTTAAACATAATAATAGAAACAGAAAGTAAGGGCTCGAAGTATACACATTTGTATATTTGTATACTATTGTATCTTTGTACAGGATTAACAATCATACCTGTAGTTACGGAGGTCGTTTTCATATTAAACGCTATTTGATGAGTTTTTACCTGAAAAAGATAAAATACAATACTTTAGTATCAATCAGTATTCAATCAAAAAGTCACACAGTAATATCTACTATTATGCTTTATAATGCGGATCAATTCATATATCAGCCTATTAATCATCGGCCTAATAATGTCTCCACTGCACAGGCCTTTTCTATGGATGGAATACAGAGATTGAGCCTTGAATAGGGTTGCCAACCTTGCTATAAAATATAGTATCCTACTATATTAGGTGATCAAATACTATGTTTCTAAAAAAATATAGTAGGTGACTACTATATTTTGCTTAAAGCAGATTTTTGCTAGTAAAAGCTTTCTTAAAAATAAAAACTTATTTATTAGCAGCAAAAATATATTCATTTCAAAAAAAAGTACTAAATGTTTTTACCACATACTATATTTTTTTGCCATCTTCTGTATTTTAAGAGGTGCTTCGAAAACACTAAATTTGATAAACAAAAAGTTAGTAACCCTAGCCGTGAATCTCCTCGGACAGTGCGGATTGGTGGGTGCTAACGACTGCATATGTCGGCCGGGGCCGTCATATGCAGCCGGGGCTACTGACTTATTATGTGGAGCTCCTCGTAGTAGAGTAGTTCGACATAATAAGTTTTTGCTCACCCATCCAATGACCGACCATTGCGAAAGCTGCTTGACTTTGACATCCGAAAGCCAAATGCGCTAACCACCTGCGCCATTGAGCTCCTCAATTTAGATATAAGACATATTAATTTAACGAGTTGCTTACGACTATATTCATATCATTTAGTACTGCAACCGTCAATATTAAAGTAATGGGACAAAATTAGTCATTGCCATTGCCACACACAACTTTTCCTTTCTGTTTCAAATAATAAAACAAACGTCAACGTTAAAATGGAAGTTGTTAAGGCGGTAAACAAATTAGTATAATTATTCGCGGGCCGACTCCACACGATGGATCGTCATAATTGCTTCAGTAGCGTAACTAAAACACTCATTAGGAACATGTCTGTACGCACATTTATTATATTGGGCTCAGAAACTATTGGAGTTTGAACGTTGCAATTAATATACGGAGCGTGCTGATTTGGTATGTAATACATATATATTAATTTCGGCATTAAGCAGTTTCAACAAAGTTAGGCTTAGGCGAATTGCACACTGGGTGACCCACGGCGAAGATACTGAGAAGTTAACAATTTAAGTTGAACCCTAATTCCTATAACATAAGTTTAAACATGTTATGGCAAACATGAAACAATACACAAACGGTTTCTTGTTTATTCGTCAATTTCGAAAATGCGATGTTATAGCAAAGCGCGTTTATGTCTAATGAAGGCAAAAAAGGCTACATGATTTGAGATAACTTTAGCGTAGCTAAGGTAACAAGTGAAGTATTGATTAAATCGTTCAATTCATATTATTTGTTTGTAGATTCGTTTTATTACACTTAGCATATTTTTAATTGCACTGAATAACTGCCAACCTTTTTGATAAATATAGTTTTTTGAATTGTTTATAAAATATTGTCATATGTATTATTTTTTTCTCAAAACACTTGTGTTTTCGTTGTTTTTTATGTCATCTGCTTTTATTATGGTTTGTGAATTCCTTTAAAAATTGTGTAAATTAACTAAAAAAAATGCGGTCAAAATACTACTTCACAGACTTATGTTCGATTCCACTACTCTCCACTTGAACTGACACAAATATTAAACAGTCTAAAAGCAGATATATACCAAAAAATACAAATATCTACACCTTTGCAGTTTTCGTAAACAATTAAAACTTAAATATTTAAAACTAATTTTCTAACCACAGGCTCTATTCCTGTAGTTTCATTCGTTAAACATGTACGTATTTGAAGTATTTGGAATAGTAATTGCGAGTGTTAATACAGCTCAACAATTTGTTGTGAACAACTGATCATTCAAAATCATGAATAAAATGTAAAACAAAGGCTTCATATCGTCGTCGGCTTAGAACATAGTATAAATAAGTAATGTAACAAGTCGATGACTTTTTGAATACGAATGTATGTTAAGTTACTTTTTTTCCTTGGCTACGAATGTCGGTAAACGGACGGTTGTTTTTTTCCACGCATCGGGTTCCTAATAAGTGATGTCAGAGAAATCGCCAAAGCTATAATAATGTAAAAGATAGCCCTTTATTACTTATGTTGTCTCATCAATCGCATTTCATTGGATCTTTATCAAGCTAATCAATATATTTTAAGAAAGATTATATTGATAAGCATTTATTAACACATTTACAACACACCTGTCTACACTGTCTATATTAGTTAATTTGTTGTTAGTTTTAGTTTTGTAGTAAACCAGTCATTAAACAAAACAAATATAAAATGAATTGTTATTTAACTATAAGAACATATGCACATGATATGCGCGAATCATGTATTAATTTTGTAGATGATATCGTTCATAATTTTCTTACACATTCGTAAGAAAGCTTGTAGATTTCACTTAAGAAATGACGTGACGTCACTCGTCACTAACACAAGCGTGTAATTTTTGATGTACGCACGCGTCGTCCGTACGACACAAAATCACTTTTAGATTACACTAATTTGTCAATTCTGCGACAACTAGCGGCCCATTCATGGCTCATACGTGTGGGAAACGTTATGAAATTGAAAATGATCATATTTCTTTTAAAACACACGGGGCTATTGCACAAAGATTCACCTAGTTTTCGTCGTTAACTATTCATTATTGTGCCGTGGGACATTTTTTGTAAACGCCATTGTTGTGGCTCTGATTGGCGCATTCCACAGGACTTGGACTGACTTGAGGGCGTAGGAATCTACTATGAACGTTCTACGTCAGTCATTCCAATGTGACGAGTCGTGTAATTTGACTGTTAATATTATAAATGTGAAAGTTTGTGTGTTTGTATGTTCGTTATCTGGATTGAGACATAGCATACTTTTTATCCCGGAAAATATTATATTCCTGTTAGTTTTAAAAAAAAAAAAATTTTTTACCGCGAAAGCTAGTAACAGTAACAGATATTCTCCAAAAATCTGAAGGAAAAGAAAAATATCAAATTTATTCCCAATTGTATTTTGCTTCCCACTTATATTATAAATACGATGAAACTTATACTCATTTATTGCCTAAATTAAGGCTTAAGATAATTTTTATATTAGAAATATATAATTTATAATTAATTATTATTTATAATTTCCTGCAGGATTAACAAAAATTTAATTTTTAATTTAATTTCATGCTAGTCATCGGGTGAACCAAATTTTATATTTTTTCAAGTTTAACTTAACATCCTATAACAAAGTTTTGGTCTGTTTTAACTTAAGTCGCACCTTTTAAGATCTTCTGATATCGCAAGGGATCAAGAGGCAATCAAAGCCCATAATATGGTGAAGCTTTGTCTGTTCAAAAGTCAAGGACTAAGTTTATGCACAAAAAAGTTTATATGACAAGTTTATTTTTGTCGATACATTTTTGATGACTCTTTAATGACAGTTACTTTTTATGACAACGGTAACTTTGAGCGGAATATAAACTTGTTCCAAATGACAGTCGTAACTGTGACCAAGTTTTAAAATAAACTGGTCTTACTCTTCTTACGATTATAAAAATAGACTAATGCCAAGGGCGAGATTGACATCTGGAGTCGCCATCAAGCTGCGTACTTAGATAATTTGATGTTTGTTCCGCGTAGGTTAAAATACAATAGTTTACTTAGCTTTATACACTATTGTTGGTTTAAAAAGATCATAATATATGACGATAAAAGAAAATGAGGTATTTGCTCCTATTTTATTAATAAACAATTTATAAGGTGATTCATATTGAAAATATAATAAAAGTGTGAAATACAGCCTCAATTTATTCATTATAAGATATATTATAGCGGATTTCCCGCTTGAATCAGAACGCCTGTCTGGGGAAGTGACCTAAACCTTACATAAGATCACAGTATTATAATATTACTGCTAGGTTCGGGCTCTATGGGGTAGGGGATTAGGTTAAGGTAAGAAACGGTGCTAGTGATATTTTTTTAGTATCGCAAGCGTCGATAGGCTATATTTACCGCTTACCTTCAAGCGGGTCATACGCTTGTTTGCCACCCATTTAAAATAAATAAAAACTCTAGAGTTTGGGAAAATGGGCAAGTAGTTGTACATATGTTGTTTAAATATTCATTTAATGTAATAGATACAAAAAATATTTCTATATCCAATCATAAAGCGAGCCTCGTAATTCATAGACCATAGAGGTCGCAAATAAAAAAAACTATTGAAATAATCAAAGGCTCCGAATTATTTTTTTCAAATACCTTTGTTGTCTGTGATCTTATCGATTCAGCCACGCAAACTAGGAAGGAGTTTACGTTCACCGAAGTTTTAATACATTTTTTTAAACAAATATCTAGCTGTATTCAAAGATCATAAATGCGTATCATCTTCGCGATAATTTGACTTCTGACAGCGATAAAACGTTACCTTTAGAGGCATAATTATATCGTGCCTAATAAAATATAACACCAATAAATCTAGTTCTCATCTCGCCTAATAAGTTTTTTACGACATGCCATGGCAAGATTCCGACATTATGTTTATCGCAGACGCTCAATTGATGTGTAGGTAGGTATGTATAATGCTTTAGTTACATTGAAGGTTGAATATAAATTTTGGACATCTGCGCAGTTACACTTTGAAAATTTATAAGTTCCTAAGAACTGTCCACATGACAGTAGGTACTATTTTGATATCTAATATTTAATAAAATAGGATTTTTACATAGTCTGATACTTTTTTTATGATTAAACATTATGGATTAATTTATATGCACAATTATTTGAATGCCTGTATAATTATGTTATATTTGTATATTAATTGTACATGTATAAATAAAAATATTTTCGGACTATATTTTCGTTAAAAAAAATATATGAAGTCTTTGAGTACTAGAGCATTTAAGGCATTTAAGACGGTCAGTTTATGAATATTTTTTTCAAATCACGTAAAGACGTAAGGCATAGCGAATTTTTAGGGTTCCACGGTGTAGTGGATATTTGGGTTAATTCTGGCAAAGTGGCGAGAGTTTGTGCGACACACTTTTCTTGCTATGTTCGCATCTGGACTTCTGAAAGTTGATAAGTTCTTTTATTTACATACGTGCCGATTCTTAACTACCTCATGTTAAATGGTGCTTCATGTTATAGTAATCTTCCTTCTAGTGGGAGCCTGCGACTTCATCTGCGAGGAACAATTGATTTCCTGTAAATACGACCCCCGAACTCACCCACTTAAAGGATGTTTTCTGAGATCAAGACTATCTCATGTCCTCTCCTGGCTCAAACTATTTCTATATCAAATATTATCTAAATCGGTTAAGCCGTATAAGCGTATTTCGCGTAACAGATAGACAGATAAACTTTCGCATTTATAGTATTGGTATGGAAGTATGGATTGGCGAGTTGAGCCAGGTGTTATTTTAACTGAAATATATATAAATGAACACTATAATAATTTTATATAATATTATTGGCGAGTCGAGTGTTATTGTGCAACTGTGAACGCACCCTAACGCTAAGTGTAATCAAGAACACTATGCATAAATGAATCTCAACATTCCATGAATTTATCGAACGGACACTGCGTAAACTGGATCGATCTCGGTAAGTAATCGATATTGTGTGGTAACTAATATCAGCAGCCGCGCAATTCCATCGGCTTTCACTTTTATTAGTTTGTCGAGATTTTATTATTTGAAACGTTCGTTTTATAACTTTACTTAGCGAGCGAGATAAGTATAAGATAAAACGTATTGAATATGGAAGTGTGTCCGTTTATTGCTATAGTTGGTGCATTCGTGCGCAAGATAATGCGGCGAGCTTGAAGCTTAATTTACTCTAGTGCAGTGCGAAGTTGCTGAACGGTACACAGTTATTAATATACCAATGTTATTACTTCATTTTCTTAGCCTAATCTAATAATTTTGTGATACAAAACATGGAGGAGAAGCGAATGAGAACATTATTTATTTGCGAATCAAGTATTGGAATAAGCTTCTAGAAAGTTTTAGGGATAGGTGCAGAACAGCAGTGGTATTCTGTAAGAACAAACTTACTTTTCAACTCGCAATCCGCTGTGTGCTTTAAAATTAGAACACGAATTTCAAATAAATTTCAAATCACACCGGTGAATTTTACGGTGAAAAGTGAGTTTGTTCTTACATAATAGCACCGCGTTTCTGTCAAATATCTTGGAAGGGACGAAGTATATGGAAACTATAAGTATTTATTTTTAAAGTACAGAATGATCTTTTTAAACTTAGACCTCCTTTTAGATTCTTTTAACTTCTTTGGCTATTACAGTGGCAAACAAATTGGTAGCCATATCAAAGTTGTAACTTTTCCAATCAATGGCTATTAGTTTTATACCAGCCTCCACATATTTGTGATACGCAGACAAGCTATTGATGATAATTTAATGACCGATTTTTTAGGTATTGGTATTATCAACTTTTGTACGATTACCTGATACTTGTTTCCTATAACAAGCAAATGTTTGAACCAACTAATTGGGCTTCGAAAACATCTAATTTATAAGCGGCTAAGATCATTGATGGTTCTTTAAAAGGTCGTAAAAAATGTGAGGTCGTAAAATTTACTACATATATAAGATAGACCTAATTATATGGTAATAAAATTTCATTTATGTGAGCAAGAATACAAGTCTTGTTTATCTTTTATTATTTGTCTATATTTTTTTTATGTAAATTCGGTGGCAATCCAACATAGGTTCGTCTGATGGTAAGCGACCGCCATAGGCTCACACTTGCGCGACGAAGCTTTTGTACTAAAATTAGAGTTCGAAATTTGAATAAGAACTATCTTAGTACGCTCCTTCGGTTCCTACATACAAATTTATCGTCGCCCACAACCTCTTTTAAGCGTGTTAAAAATTCTTCCCTCACACTTTCGTGACGAAGCTTTCGTACTAAAATTAGAGTTCGAAATTTGAATAAGAGCTATCTTAGTGCGCTCCTTCGGTTGCTACATACAAATTTACCGACGCCCACAACCTCTTTTAAGCGTGTTAAAAATTCTTCCCTCACACTTGTGCGACGAAGCTGTAGTACTAAAATTAGAGTTCGATATTTGAAAAAGAGCTATCTTTGTACGCCCCTTCGGTTGCTACATACAAATTTATCGTCTCCCACAACCTCTTTTAAGCGTGTTAAAAATCGCCAGTCAATCTATCGTCCAGCGTCTATAGACACGCAGCTCGATAATTCATTACGATAGCACTAAATTCTAATTTCGAGCGCTTATTTTAGCGCATTTAGTACCAAGCTTCACAGGTGTGGGAGACACATAAGACTCTTCTGATATCAAAGTATCACTAGTGCCGTTAACTACTAGTGTTCGATACCTGAGTGTCTTCTTTATGTGGATTTCTCAATAAAAATCGGATATTCAGATTGTAGAATATTATTCAAAGTAAAATACAGATCTTATTATGAAATTATGAGCGTACGTTGTCTTTTTGAATTTGAAGCGCAAGAGGAAGAGTGAGTCTATATTAAACTAATAAGTGAGAAATGAACGGAGATGATGATGGACCGATTGTAGATTCTCTCGTCGAAGTATAGATGGCGTTAACAACCAGATTTAATTATTTTTATCAATACTTACTTTAAAAGAATAGCAAAATAAGCTGTACCTATGATCATTGAAATGCAAATAAATAAGTGAGATGTATCTAATTGAGCAAAACGCAGATTATTCACGTTACGTTTAAAAATGAACCGTGAGCTATTACATTTTATAATAAATCGGCACCGTCAATTAACCGTTCCAGATTGCGCAATAACAATTTTTCGCGATTTCTTACGCTTGTGGGAATTATATTGTTATAGATCACGATAGCGCCCATTGAGTGATACGGTTTGAGCAACGGAATCACGAAAAACTGTTGTTATCGACGTTCGCTCTCGATTTCATTTGAGAACTAAACTTTATTAGTGAGTTGTAAACTTACGTAAAGATATGATACAAGTTATTTAATATTTTTTGGAGTTATCAAATAATCTCCTTCAGATAGATCATTTATGAGATTTGGGTTAACATTTTGAACATCAGCTGCATACCATTAGATTATTATTATTAAAATTACGATTGTCTATCTTAAAGGGAAAGGACAATTTGTTAAATTATTACGCTTACCTAAAAAAAATGATAAAGTTTTATTTAGAGACTGATAAACCTTTATATATTATGGACTTTGTCGTAAAAATTAAACTCACAGGATTTTTACATTCCGTATAAGTATATTTTTTATACACATAATAGGTTGACGATTAACTTTTTTTCTTCGTCTCTAAGGTACATTATTAGAAAAGTATTGGATATTTATTTTTTTATTTTACCACATAACTAAAACATTACAGTGATATATTTGAAATCTCGCATGACGTTACGTTTCGGTACAATTTTTAAAAGTGACGACACGAGCCCCACTCCCAAACTTTGACGCGCTTCATCTTTGCCTTTTTTTGTTTGATTGACCAAAGAAAAAAAACGAGTGTGCTTATGACCACACGACTTAAGTTAAACTTCTTTAGCTCTATCTGTATGTGTATGTACAATATATACATGTATGTACATATACATATTTCATTTACTAGCTATAAGAGAAAGAGAGAAAGAAAATGTGCGCGCGCACTGCTTTCTCTTGCTTATATCCCCCACTCAACTCCCGTTCGAGTCGCCCGAACACACTTTTCATAACGTGTAACGCATTCGCCAGCTTACCCCCCAAGTCAAGCGTGCGTAAAGAAGTTTCATTTCAAAACTACATTTTCCATTAAGTTTTGATAATCTAACGGACGGACTAAATAGAATTTCTTTTACTATACCCCGTCGTCACCCTTATTATCTTGGAAATCCAGACCCAGAAAACAGAATCGAATCAGATCCACTTTTCAACAAAGATTTGCAGTAAGTATTGTAATATTGTCAACAAAATTAGTAAAATTTTCGTATATCTTCTATTTCTACCTACGTTAATATGCAAATTAACGTAGACTTAAAAGATATACATCAGCAGCCCAAGCACGAACTTTAAGACATCCTTAATCGTATCGCATCGTAAAAGTTTCTGTGGTACTGGACCCTTAGCACACAGAGTACGAAATGTCCATCTCAAATGTGAACTGATTTTAAGTTCTCGTGACGTCCGTTATGACGCTGCTATTCCAGTTTCCATACAAAATTTGACAATGACATTAAGTACTCGAAAACGTTACGAATTCGATATTGTTTCGTGCTAAGGGTACTGTACCCCTAGCACGAACCAATATCGAATTCGAATAGTTTGCTAGTCCGATATGTCATTGTCAAATGTGTATTGATTTTTAGTTCTCGTTACGTACTTCGTGCCGCTGCTGTTCAAGTTTCCATACAAAATTTGACAATGACATTAAGTACTCGAAAACGTTACGAATTCTATAATGGTTCATGCTAGGGGTACTGATCTTTATAACAGTTACGTCTATAACTAGTGAATAAAAAAGATGAGAATAATCGGGCGATTTTGTGGCGTTCACACAAACTTCATTAGCTCAAGGCGTGCCAAATTAGCTCTGATTCCGAACATTTAGGGTCGTCACACCGCGTAATCGATTCGATATTCGTCATTAAATTTTAAAAAGATGCTACTAATAGATTATTGTACAGATCTAATTTCTGAATTCATTCGTTACTTTTAAGTTTTGAAATTTATACTAAAACCTACAACCATTTATTGAATCAATAAATGTTTATAATGTTATTGATTTTACTTGGAGTACGTTTTCATTTTCACCTCCATGTTGTCCCGGTATAAATTTAGTATTAAACAATGACCCCGGTAAATTTTTGGCGCCTGCTTAGGCTCTAATCGAGTCTAATCGAACAGGCAACTTTTTGCCAAAAGAATCTCAACAAATGCAATTTTTAAATGAAGAAAAATTGTTCTCACCTGGAAAGAGGTTAGATGCGTGTCATAGCCCTACATAAAGGAGCCCCAGCGGCGTGGCATTCGTGTGTGAACCTGTTTTGTATGAGCTTCAGACAATAAAGTTCCCATGCACCCGATTGCCATCTCGGGTAAACTTGTACGCTTTACGCAACCCGCGTGGAAGACGTGTGGAGGTAATGAAAGTGATGTTTTTGCGGCGAACACGTGTGAGCGTACAATATGCGTATTATTGCGTACTCGCCGCTTGTCTTAGGTTACGGAGGTTGTATCTTTTAAACTAGTACACTTGTATGTTTGATTACACTCTTGATTTTGAAGATGGTGTGTTCGATTTGAACGTGATATAATATATATTCCGTTGGCGCAACGGTCGCGGTCTTCGGCGTCTCGTAAATCATTCATCATCATTCAGATTTGGGTTTTGAGCAACAATATTTGTTCCTAAATTTCCAAGTGTGGATATTTGTAAATAATATCCATTACTTAGTCTCTCTATAACAAGCTCTGGTTTTTTAGTTCTAAATAATTTATAGTAAGTTGCTCGGATTAATCTCTTGATATAAACGTTATGTCTGCAACAACAGTAGCATCGATCGGGTGTTGGTCAAATGCTAAATATTTTAGTTGTAATTTAAATAATTAGATTGTATATTTTTGATATACTGTTGGTGCTCACAGATTTGTGTAGAAACACTTGTTTCAAGAACTGATTAAAATTTTCATCACATTTTTAACTCTCAACTCCAATCAATAAAACAAATTCTGTGATACGGTATTATGTCGCTAGATTTTATAAGTATACAAAAGGGATGACTAAGCTTTTTTTTGGTCTATCTGGTGGAGTATCAAAATGTGTTGAACCCGTACTTTCTCTTTATTCATATAATGAAAACATTATAGATATACTTGTTGTCCCAGCGAACTTCGTACCACCTTAAAAAATAGGGGTTGGTGGTAGAAAAGTAAAAATTTAGGGTTGTATATATTTTTGTATGATGTATCATAAAAATTAAAAAAAAAATGTCAATCAAAAAAAATATTTAAGGGCGTACCATCCTTAACATTTAAATGTATGAAAAATAGATGTCCGTTTCTCAGACCTACTGAATATGCATATAAAATTTCACGAAAATCGGTCGGGCCCTTTCGGAGTAGTTCAATTACGCACAATGTGACACGAGAATTTTATATTATTAGATATTGATTTGAAATGTCGCATGGAGTCACGTCTTGGTACGATTTTTCTTAGAAGTGACGTCACGATACCCCTCCAACCAAAATTTGACGCGCTTTTTCTATGTCATGTTTTGGTTGTTTCACAAAAAAAATACGTGAGCCTTTTTTTTAATCTATAGATAGAATTTCGCTTAATTAACCCCGTCATCACACCTATTTTGATGCTTTGCCAACCTCACAAAAGTTTTGTGTGGCCGTAAGCAATGTATAAAGTTATAAGTAATCCCGTTAGCACATACATGTAACTAAACTACAACCTATCAATTCATTATGTCTCATTACCGCAAGCTGATATTATCACACAGGATGTAAAGGCCGCCGATCTAGAGAAACGTATACTTCCGCCATTGAATCCTTTATTTGGACCGTCACTGTCAAGATATTGATGGACTGGTACTAGTTATTTAGATAAGTGGATGCCAGAACGCGACTAAGCGATAACTTAACCAACTTTTTTGTTAAAGCCATACCATAAATTGCAATTCACCATAACACTAAACATTAATAGAGCTATCTTTATAAATTATAGTCTCGATCTTATGATGTGTAATGTTGATTAGGCGACTTTTATTTTTTGAAAACGATTGGCGATCATTTGAATCTGTAATATTGACGATTAAGGCTAATCTAACACCGTTCAATAAGATATTCAATTAGCACCGACTGTAATTAAATCGTTGGACGTCTAAGTCCTAAGCTGTCTTTTTTTCTAAGACAGCCAAAGAATATTCATAGAAAAAATATAATTGGATGTAATTTAAAGATGTTGACCCGAATGAGTAATGATTTCCTGAAATTAGTAAGAAGTTAAGAGCTTAATTTATGAAAGCTCAATTTATTAAAACAAAAAAATAAAGTTTGCATTAGTTTTTTGTACTTGAGTATTTTTTTTTGTCTTATTCACACACTGGTTAGGCTGCAAAAAGAAAAAAGGAGACATTTTTACACATAAAAACTAGTTGTAAACTTGTTCGCACAGGTATTTAATAGGATTCTATTAGGGTTCCTTTCGAAGGTATTGCAAATAATGTGCTAGTAAAATTGAAGATGAAAATATTTATTTTTCCTTTAGTTCCAACGGTCAGATAAGCATTGCAGTAAGTCCAAATATATCTGATTACCGTTCCCGTAAGAGAGAGGGCTTAGCGGAATTGCCGCTCGGATTGGAGCGCCCGTCTGGGGAAACAACCATTTTACAGAAATCACAGTAAAATAACAATACCTTTTGGTAGTATTGTATTTCTGTCGGTGAGTAAGGTCCCAGGGCTCCACGAGGTGAAGTCCCTCAATGGGAATCTCGCGATTCCGCACTTAACAGTGTAGAGGGTATTCGCAGGGTTTTTTAGCGGATACTATGCCCTAAGTGCTCGAAAGCCGCGCGGACTGCTTAACGGCTTCTCCGTCCTGAAACCTAGCCTCTCGTGGCTAGGTTTCAGGTCCGTTCGTTGGTGTGCCCCTCAAGTAAATAGAGATTTTGCCTGCGTAATAAGAAAAGGGCTCCACGAGATAGGGGATTGGGTCAGGGTGGTAAACGGCGTGAGTATACTATATAATTTTTGTATCAAAAGCGTCTATAAGCTTTCATCATCATCAGCTTATTAATACCCCACTGCTGAGGCACAGGCCTTCCCTAAGGATGGAATAGGGAGATTGGGCCATAACCCACCACGCGGGCCCAGTGCGGATTGGCGGGTGCTAACGACTGCAGGTGGAATCAGGACCAACGTCTTAACGTGCCTTTTGAAGCACGGAGGAAATCGAGATAAAATTCAAAAAATTGGTCACTCATCCAATGACCGACCACTGCGAAAGTTACTTAACTACAACGATCGTAGCCGATCTTAGCCGAACGCGCTAACCACCTGCGCCATCGAGCTCCTCCTATAATATATATCCTCCTATAATAATTAATTCTTACATTTTGTTTTCCTATATAAGCCCAAAAATAAAACTTAATCGTGTAACAATAGATCTTTGTGTTAGCTAAGAACTAAACTTTTATATTTAAAGTCAGCCTCTTTAAATAGACAGCAATTATGATTGAATTAAATTATTCACAGCAGGTTGGCATGAGCGAAGCCTTGTTCTTACATTAGCACGTCCAATGGCAATCTATAAGCCTCTCTAGGCCTCGGGCGCTGACATCCTTTGCTTTAAAACAACTTGTAAGTAAAACGGATGTCCGACCACTGAGAGAAAGCAATGATAATTGTTTTATTGAACTAATGGTAGCATTCTTAATTTAACAACTAAAATTAAGGTTGTTTCATTTATTTACTTTATAAACAGCAGTAGTAAATGAAGGAAACTGTGTTTGGAGTAGGTACAGTAGCTCTTATTATTGAAGGACTTTTAATAAAACCAAGTGATTCAGTGTTAACTGTTTTAATTCTTAAAATCATACTCGAAAGCTTCTTCTAGTAATCTAGTTTTTAATAATTGTGGCTCTAATGTATACCTACATTAATTATAAAAACTCATAAATACAAGTAATAAATAAGATGGTCAGTTGCCTTGTTTTATTACATAATATGTTTTTTTCAACTAAATATGATCATATTTGGAAATTTACTAATATTGAAATTTCATTATTCTTTAGCAGATTTTAGTCTAAAGTTATAATAACACATTTTTTCCTATCAATCTATTAAATTTAGGTAGTAGCCTGAGCTGAGTAGGTAATACCTACTCATCATCATCATCATCAGTCTATTAATGTCCCCACTGCTGGGATACAGGCCTTCCCTATGGATGGAATAGGGATTTTGGGCCATGACCCACCACGCGGGCCCAATGCGGATTGGTGGGTGTTAACGACTGCAGATGCAGCCGGGACCAACGGCTTAACGTGCCTTCCGAAGCATGGAGGAGCTCGAGATAGTAAATTTTTGGTCACCCATCCAATGACCGACCACTGCGAAAGTTGCTTAACTTCAACGATCACAGCCGAACGCGCTAACCACTTGCGCCATCGAGCTCCTCTAATACCTACTCAACTAGTTTCAATCTTTATCTACATATTTTACACCGAAACTTTAAACTATGCTCTACCCAATAATCATATTAAAAGGTGTCTATTTAATGAAAATTTTATAAGAAAAAAGATTTAAATACAGCAGTTAAATGCTGAAATAAAATATAATAAGTTATATTTATAGAAAATATAACTAGAAAAAATAATAATTGGTCAGTGCATTCGCCCGGATTGAAAGGGTGCGGGTTCGAGTCCCGTCTGCTGCCTGGACCGCGTGGATTTTTTTCTAGTTATATTTTCTTTAGATTTAAACATCAAGCAGTTACATGCTTTAAAATAATAAAAATTATAAGTTATATTTAATTACGACAGATATATCATACTATCTGTTGTTGATAATTCTAACTTCTTTATATATAACCTGTATGTATTATATTAATACTGTATATGGTGATCAGTTTTTTGCTATCTGCTTTTCCACAATCTCATGCATTCTCTTATAATTTGAGCATAACTACAAAATATTATAAATAAGTACTAGTTTGCTGTTTTGACCTCAACCATTCGACTGCACCATTATTGAAATGAATCTGAAAATTATACGACGCGGCCCACAAAGTCGTCTGTGCATTTTTTACAATCTGAATTTCATCGAGTGATGTACTTGAGTGCAGACTATTCGGATTTCCTTGAATTTTTATCAGTCTATGTCTGAAATGCTCTTTTGAACGAATACAGTTGACCTGCCAAACAAAATTCGACTGTCAATTATAGAAGAGTGTGTTGAAATTCCTTGGATTGACAACTTGTTGTCAGGATTTCGCAAATTCACAACTAGAACCGAATTTATTTGCCGTCCTGCATCGTGATTCATGTGTCTGCACCAGTAGACCAATAAAATTTGTAGTGACAGATATTTTTTAAATTCGATCGACCATTTTTTTATGTCTCGCATTAGAATTGTCTATTTTCAAGAAACAACAGTTTGTGAATTAAATCAAATTACAACATCAACGTTTTTTATATGTTTAATACTTTGAGAATAAAATTATCTGGATTTCAGTTAAAATGTATTATTACATACACTTCTTCTCAGTACCTTTGTCAAAATAAAGCAATTGATTGAGCCTATTGTATTTGAAATTTAATATTGTAATTTTTCAAGGTTAGCAACGAAACGGGAAAAGGCAATGTGACCCGAAACAATAAAAAAATCTAATCAATGCGTCTTGCCGACCACAAAATAAATATATCATGCCCTCTTTTATTGAAGGAAGAACAAATTACCCTAATCCACCTGATCTCAGGTAGAAGTGGAGTGACAGAAAAAAATAGTAAAGGCTAGTATAATAATAACTAAATAAACTACATATTGAGTTTGTAAGGAACTCTTCGTTACTATAAAAAGAAATAAAATTCGCTGTAGACTTATTACGACGATACATGAAACAATATTACTCGTATTTATAGCTCAATTTTATAGTACAGTATATATTGAGTTCAAAATATTTATAAATAACTATAAAAACACGAATTACAATAGTACACCAAATACTTAAATGCTCTAAGACCACATAGGATGCAAAAAGAAACAAAAGTTTGCAAAGATCTCATTGAGTTGTGCGCAAATCTAAATGTTAATTGTTATGATTGCAAGCTAAGGGTCGCTCCACCTCATCAAGATCTGCTCGAAGGGTGATAATTAAATGCGACGAGCTCCGAAGGTAATTAGAACTGGCTACAATTATATGCTAATGCGGTTCGCGACAACAGAGCATGTTTTGTAATAGCATGTTCAGACACACCTTCCCGGACTGCAACGATGTGGGCGCATCCAAGTACTAAATGATGATTTGTTTATAGTTAGCAATTAAATAACTCCAATTGTTTGTGCTCTACCAGGTCATGCCGAGTGAGGAGCTATATGTCGCAGGTGGTTAGCGCATTCGGCCTGCGATCGTGAAAGTTTAGTAACTTTCGTAGTCAGTCATTGGATGGGTGACCAGAAACCTATTATCTGGAGCTCCTTCGTGCTTTGGAAGGCACCTTAAGCCCAGCTGCATCTGCAGTCGTTGCACCTGCAGTCGTTAGCACCCACCAACCCACACTGGGATCGCATGGTGGGTCACAGCTCAGTCTCTCTCCTCCATCCATAGGGAAGGCCTGTGCCCCTGCAGTGGAGACATCAATGGGCTGGTGATAATGATGACGGTCAAGCCGTAATTTTGTTTCACCGGGGCCGTAGCGTTGACGGCTGACATTCTAACTTAAGTTATTCTTATCCAAAAAAAGTCTGTTTCCACTGTATGAATTTTGAAGTAGATATAGATGAGACGGTTATAGTCTCCTTTTTATAGCGATCACTAACGCTTGGGATATTAAAAATAATACAAGTGGGTTCTAAGCCCTTTACTCGATATCTAACCCCGTGTTAGCTCCAATTCGAGCGGAAATTCGTTGTTTTTCTTTCTCAAAATACTGCTTATTTGTTTGGTCTTAGCAATTAAAAGGAATCTGAAAGGTCGAAAATAATAATAGTCTCTTTTATGAAAAGACATGAAAAGGATCCGAAAAGTCTAGAATTATGTAAAAACGTAAATTGTGTTCTTTACACGGTCATAAAGTGTTTTGATAAAATAAATGTAAAAAAAACTAAAAACTAAGATCAAAAAATACTCATATCGAACTCCAAATAGTCAATTATTCTTACGCGTAAATTCCATTCTTAAAAATTTTTTTTCTATTTTACTGATCATACGAAGCAGTTAGGGATAGTTATGCAGTTTTTTGTATATTTAAAATTTTGTTTTTGTGGACTTTGCACCTTTGCTGCGCTTTTTATGTACATACTTTGGATTAAATAAAACCTAGCTATTTCTTAATTTTATAAAGCTGTGTTTTTATGAGCAAAGCGTTTTTAAAGTCTTTTTATATATTATTTCAATTATCATTCTTCTGAAATACCTATAATTATAAGTATTGTTTGGTGTTTGTACACTCAAAAAATGTATGTAATTTATTAATTATTAAAAGAACCTTGAATCAACGGCGATAGTGTTTTCCTATTTAAAGTTTACTTTAAGTTAAATATTTAAAAAAAATAAGAAACAAATTTCAAATTGAAGCTTGTACTATTTTCAGTTTATCTATTGAAAAATAAGTTTATTTGCATGGTAAAATAATAAATAACTAGTCGGTCACATCTATTAATTGGCTTATAATTAAAAAAATACAAAATACTCCTTACTTAAAATAACAATGTGAAGCTAGGTGTGCGAAATTGAAAGATAATTTGGTTTTACTACAAAAAAATTGTCGGGCTTACAACACGAGTTAAAAAAGAAAATGTCATACTTGCTTGAACTTGGTTTATTTGTAACGCAAAAATGGAACAAAAATAATGTTATATAATTCTCAAAGCAAAAAAAAAACAATTAATGATATGTAAAACAATAAAACTTCAAGAAATAAATTGCTTGGCGTCAGCAAACTAATGGTTATTTTAACGAATCACGCATCGGTTTGTTTTACTAGCATGTTGCCCGCGGTTATGATCTGGATCAGAATATATGTGGCCCGAGATATTAAATGAAAAACTTCCGGGATCATAAAAAGAAAATATTAAAATAGCTCGTGTTTTGTTTCAATATCCGTCTTTCAATACTATTATTCTTATCCGGTCTCTTTAAAACAGATTCGCTTACTTTTTGGTATAAACTAACAACGACGCTCAATTATGAGTACTCAATACAAATGTAGGATTAGGACTACATATAATTTTCCGCAAATAACAAAAAGCGCTTTAAACTTTTTACTATTATAAATTAAGCCTGGATCTCATGTCAATCCCAACGCGCCAATCGTCCAAAATATTCCCACATTCGTTATTTATTTATAAAATAAATAATCATAAGTTTTGGAATGATATATATAATGATCTGCAATTGCAAATGGTTATTCCCATAGTAATAAGATTCCTTAAAATTCGTAAATACTACAAAAAGTTCTAATACCTACTATTATTTTTTATCAAACTGATAATTGTCATTCTGACCGGCCAGTTACCTAATTACGCATCCATCGTAGTGGTAGTGAAAGCGAATTGTAAACGTTTTTTTTCTTTTTTACCCCAACAGAGATGACACAGCGTGCGGCGCGTTTTTTACCGCGCCTCGTAACGGCAACGCATTCTTTTTCTGTGGTGTGAATCGAAAAAGTGTTTGATTGACTTTCGATCCCGAAACAAACTTTGAGGAACGTTAAAGTTCTGCGTACTCCGACATAATTGAACGGTGTAAGCTGTTATTTGTTATACAAATATTTTTTGTTATCCTCTATTTTCGTTACAATACCGCATAAAATAATAATAAACGATAGAATCTACAAAATAGAATACGAGTAAAAGTATTTTAAAAAAGGTTGACAAAGTTGCACCTTGTTAATTTAATATTTGCTCTTAAAATTCTGAATTTATATGATCCTACTCGTTTGATATCAGGGCAAGATAACAGCAATTTCACGAGCCGCCGCTCCGTGCCGCCATAATTATTTTGACTTTTTTCCCGCAATGTTTCAAGGAGCTGATACATTTTAAGGCCAGATACGTATTTAAAATCGTAACGAATCGATTTTAGCGCGTTTTAAAAATTGGAACACACTTATTATTCGTCGGTATGCTCGCGACTTAAAATGCCGCGGTATACAGTTAACAAAAATTTGCCGCTGTTTCATTCTTACCGATTATTAGCTTAAAAAATCGATATGTTGAGACAGTTTCGTATTGAAAATAATTGAAGCTCCCGTGTTTTATAAAAAGTATATAAATTGCAGTTTTATAAATATCGCCTCATAATAAAATCAAGTGGCTATTTTTTAACAAGAGCATACGTATGTTATATAAAGTTACTATATTTTAAATGAATCAGTATAAATCAACGAGTATTAATGTCTAATTGACTTTTTCCAGGTTTGTACCTACTGGATTCGTAGATTTATAACAAGAAAATCGCATCCTTATATTTCCTTTGATATAATTGAATAGAAAGAAAAGCTAAAAATAATGTCATAATCTAGTTAATTAAGGCGCAATTAAATATTTTGTCTATGGAAACACATACTTATAATGATTATAATGGTAGTTTGTACCAACACTTAGAATTTAAGAACTAAAACAAAATCACTATTCCTTTTTAAAAAAAAATTATAGTGCTAATTTTAATTGCGCAATGTTTATTTTCGAACCTTTAACATAATTTTATAAGTTTTATTTCAGAATTATTTTATTATGTCGGTTAAAAAAATATTATATGGTTCTTTTAGCTAATGATCGCCGTAAAATTTTCAATAACAATTATATTATAACTGGATTTAAAACTTCAACTTACAAAACTAAAATACTATTGCATTACTAAATAATTTTAATATTACCGTTTCATAGAGTAAAATATGAATACAAAGAATTTTTGGTTATAAAAAGGTGCAGTAACAAAAACAGTTCCGAAAACTTTTAACCACTCCTATATAATCAAAGATTTTCAATTGCAAGATCTTTTCAAATATCTGTTTATTAATGAACATTTACAAGCACATTTTATTTAGTACAAAAGATGCCCTAGTCTAAGGCTGAATAATTTCAATCTTTAACGAGGCAATGTACTTTGGATACTACAATAGTAGAGGTTTGAGCAAAAAATGGCCGTCGGTAGCGGGCGGTCGGTCGGTGCATTTCTGGTTTACTAGGTCGGATAATCTTATTTATTCTATTTTTTTTATATCGATATAACCAGCGAAAAGTGAGTGAAATTGCCCTTCACTTTTATCGATACACGAAAATCGAAATAGATGTTGCGTTAGGTCAGGTAACCGTGTCTTAGATTCGATGCGTGACGCTATTCGTGGTGTAGTTTTTTGTTGTTACTAAATTATTAGTAGATTCTTTAAATTGAACTTTAAATTTAATTTTTAAAATAAAAGGAAGATCGCGTGTATTATTTCATTGTTCTTTATGTAGTACATAATATTATCGTAATGGAAAAATTATCTTTTTAGTTATTAAAATCGTATTTATCATATTTTAAAACTTTAAAAATATTTGGTTATACTTTTATGAAATTATATTAAGAAAAAAAAAAACACTGAGACTATAAATCAAAAATGCACACATAGGTACTTTAATTATAATAATTTGGAATTAAATACATAAAATATTTGTTAAGAATTTATCACTTCACAAACTTTTCACCACCTACCTTGAGTGATCGTCCGAAAAACAAATACAACAGCTTATCGCACGTGTGCGTCTCAGTGTCGGAAGCCGCACTCGGAAAATTTAAAAGTTTAACGAGCTAATAATCCTTCTTTCTTATTTACAAATAATAAAAAAAAAACACTTAATATAATATTCACTTTCTTTTATAGAACACTGTATTTTCTTAATGAATCCGATCAATTGTTAAAAACACTCAAAGCAAAAAAGTCGTATAGTACGAGTCGCTTCACAGCACTAAGAAAATATCCATTCCATAGTTCGCAGTGCGAGCTTTAAGCTGCGGTGGTACGCGCGCGCGCAGTCCGGCGTGGCATCGCGTTATCAGCCGCGCGCGGTGCGACAACAACAGAACTTGAGAGCCGATCTCAATAATAACAAGAAAAGAAAACGGTCCAGTTTCAGCGAGGCTTCCGGATGGCTCGGCCGCGCGTCTCGCTCGCGCCAACCCTCTCGCTCTAACGGGACCGATGATCGTTGAACGATAACGCGGGCGTCAGTCGCGCGCGCGACTCTGCCCCATGCGCATACGCGTTTGGGCTGTCCCCATGCTTGACAGACGGCACGATTTGATGACGATGTTGAATGAAATGGTGAATAACGAAAAGAGATTATGGAAAATTATGTTAACAAGTACACTGCGCTTAGAGTTCACATTATAGAGTTGTGTGGAAATTCGAGCTTTTAAAGTTTCCCTATTAAAACAACTTTCATACGCATCTATCATTTAATCATTAATATCTACCAGATTCTTATCTACCAGGAATTAAAATTAGTCAGATTCCTGATAACTGAGGTTAGTTGTAAATAATAATTCAAGTGTAGAGATTTCTGTAGATCAATGTTTACGAGAACCTTAACGTGCTCTAAATTTGACGGCCCACTAGTTGAAAGCAAAAGTCAGAAAATCCAACGTAGGGCCGTGTCAAGTGTTACGTTTTTTAATATCTTAATTTGAGTTAATAGTAACTTCATTATCTTATGTGATAATATGAGATATAGGTATAATATCGATATAGTCTACGGAATTGTTGTCTACAGTGCAGTCAATAATTAATCTAGCAAAGAATAGTCTGAGCAATCATTATATTACCATTGTCTAAATAATTTGAAAATATGAAAAGTATGCATAGTTTCTATTATTTTAATAAAACAGCATCTCTAAAAATGGTTTAAATTTTAATCACATTTTAAAGATTAATGAGTATCGAAACATGTAACGTAAAATTGCATACAATAGACATCAACGCAACACAATGAAAGAAGCAGAGTACCTATATTAAGTTGATATTTTTTCACTATTATCTTTGTGAAAAACTTACGTGATTTCATTTTCATATTTGTTTCACTTATAGGAGAGTATTGGCTGTTCAATATTTCCTTTTTTAATATCACACTGTCGCTGATCAAATACAAACTTAAAAAACACTAAGAGCCCAAGGCCTATCGTGCGTTCAGACGTCCAGACTCCTTATTAAATTGCAATAAAAACATACATTAATCGATTTTCTGGAATCAGGTAAAACTCGAGAAGACTGTCATACACACAGCCGGTCTGAATGATATTTTAAATTGAAATTTTTGATGTGTAACATTTTTCCTGCAATTTGTGGGAGTGATTTCGTGAAATGGGACGGAAGTGTGTAACAGGAACTCGCAAAAGCGCGCGGTATTTGATTTGATTTTAGAACATAATGTTCAAATGGCTTATTCCTTTTGTAGTAGGTTTTATTTCATTTTAAATTAATATAAGGTGAGGTTTCAAATGTTACACATCATACGCGACTACTATAAGGCTCGCTCGTTTTTTGTAACTATGTTTATTTTCTTATGATAGCAGTGTTTCTTAATAAATAAGGAAGGAAAGTAATTGTATTGGTATCTACTAACTGTTGTACCCATCACTTTTTGTTCTTATAAATTTGTCGACAATGTATTTCTCTTTTGCTAATATAAATAAATATTTTAAGCCGATCCATTTGACCATTAAAATATATAAATATAAGTTATTAATTAAACTTTGTTTGACATAAATTTCATTACCTATTTAGAAAATTAGCAAAGACGCGTTTCTACTTAAGACTTTCAAAACATCATCGTCGAACCTCCGTGGTTGAGTGGTTTGTATGCCGCCGGGTTTCGAGGTGTCGCCTACTCGGGTTCGAATCCCGGTGGGAGCAGATGTTTGTGTGATGAATACGAGCATTTGTACTCCAGTCACTGGTGTTTAATATGCATTTCTATATAAATATACCTTTATATGTATCAGTACCTACTGATATATACCTATATGTATTCTATCAGATACCCTAGTATCCCATAACATAAGCCTACAGTGCTTACTTTGGAGCTGGGCTAATTGGTGTGAGTGTTAGAAATATTAATTTATTTATCATAAGTAATCGAGCGAGCGAACAAAGGTAAATCAATAACTATAAAAAGCGCCAAGTGTGATTCGGATTATGGTTAGACTGATGATCTGATAGACTGTGGCTGCTTCGTATATAACAGGTTCATGTTGTATACAGAACCCTGAAAAGGAGAGAATTTTATTTTTTATATCTTTATGTTTCCAGGTCTTGTTAGCAGTGTGTCACGCACGATATAAAACGCAGTTCAGAAATTACTCAGCTCATTATGCTAAAATCAACACCGCCATAACTCTTCATTACCGGCTGGGCTCGCGAAATCTGCACAAAATATTCGAAGCTTCAACACCACTCGCTTTGTACGCCGCCAACCTTATTAAAATTCAAAACTTGTACCTTAAAATAACATGTTTTTTGAAAGATTCTTTCCCGAGAGCAATTTTTTTCTATATTGCCAATACCTACCGATGAATTGAGAGAAAAGCGAAATGATTAAACTTGCTTGTCGAAATTGGTTATTTTTTATTTTATTAAAGTCAATGTTTCAAATCGGAAGCATAAATTATTTAGCTTTTTCCCTACCACCTGTTATGGATATTTTAAGCTGTGGAAAAAAACAGGCAAAAAAACTTCACAGCGTCAAATTATGAAGCGCTATTTACATAATATAAAATTTTTACATTGTTATTACAAAAACAATTTTAAAAATATATCAATTCAACTGTAATAGCGTCGTCTAGCATTTTGTGTACAGTATAAATACGGCCAGTTTCAGTAATCATACTCCAGTAGAAGATAGACCTATCAGAGCTTTGTTGCCTATAGATATTTTTTATTTAGATTATATTAACAACTAATGCTTAGATACGGAAGCAGATTATCCATACTTTAATCGAAGAATTCGATTAATTAAACTGGTCATAGGTCGACGAACCACTCACAGAAGAATAACTCTACATGATCGGTTTTGATGATGTTATGTAGGTACCAAAAACCATTTGCCTCGCTTGTCGAAAAGAGAAAAAGGTTGAAAATGTTAATTCATATTGCGGCACACAAAAAAGATGTTTATCTTTTGCACTTTAAAAAGTGACAAATTATCACCTGTCCGTATCTCGAATCTGAGGTTGAGGCCATAATGAGTTTTCAGTTTTGTTCGTGTGTGACAATAAAATTATGACGTATACTGTGATAAACCGATTCGTGGTATAAGACTTACAAAATTACATGTTCATATGACACCGACATAATTTAAAAACTTTTAGTAGTCGATTCAATAATTCGGTGCCTCGCGAGAGGAAACACCTTGATTTGTTGTTTAATTAAAGGAAATGTAGTAAGCATTTCCTTTGTCACTCTTTAATTTTATAAATTTAGTAAGAAAAAATAGCTCAAAGTAAGTTTTTTGCCACTTGGATTTAATTAATAACGAAAATAATATACAAACAAGGAAATTAAGTCATGCTTCAGCCAAGGGTTTAAAAATAATCAAAGAAACAAATATAATCCGTCCGGATTGCGGAAGGTGCGGTAAGGTTTCGAATCCCGTCTGGGGCTTAGACCGCGTGGAATTATTTCTACTAAAATTTTCTTAAGGTTTATAAATCTTGCAATTAAATGTTTAAAATTAAAAATATAATCTATAGTTAAGAACTACACGGAAATATTTTTTTATACTTTACACGAATAAACTCTGTCTAGATTCGAACTAAGACCAGGCAACAGTCAGTAATGAAAAGTCTTAAAGTTTATTATCCATTTGCAAGATCAGAAAAAAAGATTCATTAGATTTTTTTCGTTTTACCAGTTTTTGAACTGCTATATTTAAATGTAAATAAACTTTTTTCAAGATTTTTTCTTTAGTTTGTATTTGTTGTTTCCATATAAACACGGGAAGGAAAATTGTCACGTAATAGGAAAGAGGTTTTCGTCACAAGTTCACCCTTTCTCCGTTGGAAATCGGCCACATCCGCATATGCTACTGGTCACCCATTCAGAAAATCCACTCGGCCGAAAAAAAGTGAAACTCATTTTGTTTCTAACATTCGTTCACGTTGCGCAAACAATTTCAACTTGCAGTTAGCACCGGAAAGAGACAACGGACGGACATAGTTTTTTTTCTCTTTAATATCTTTTGTTCTACTGTGCATAAATATTATAATTACGCATCGAAGTTATTATAATGTGTCAATCATTGGTGCGATAATATCTGGATTGACGTGAAGGTGAATCTAAATGGAGATAGGGGTGGATGCCGAAGGTTGTTCGATTAAAATACTTATCTGGCTCTCTTTCTCTCTAGATTATCTATCACTCTCCTAAATAACGGGTTTAATTATCACACTGCCGGCCCAGCTACTTGTGTTCATGCTTGAATGAACTTAAGATATTTAATGAATGACGAACCAATATTACTTTTATCTTATTTTGCTATTTTTGTATACCCATTATGGGTAAACGGTCTATTACAGATTTGAGTTTTTTTTATATCTTTGGTTCAACCGAAAGGTGAAACAGCTTTTGATAATGCTTATTTAATAGTGCAAGCAAAATAAAGGTTGTGTCAGTTGCTATTTAGCAATCGAATAACTAAGACCACACAATTAATGCCAAATGTAGAATTGCTGATTTTTTTTGTCCAGGTGTCATACCTGATGCTATGAAATCCAGTATGTACCATGGGATAGATATTGAATTTAACTCAAGCACACTGGACAGAAATTAACGATTTGGGGTAGTGGTTACTTATGAATTAATTTTAAGTAACTCATTTTCTGGCCGACATTCCCTAAAACTTAGTTAGAAATGGAACAAGAACCATCAAAAACTATAGCAACAATGTATAATGTTATTGAGTTTTATTCCATACTAATAATATCCTACTAATATTATAAATGTGAAAGTATTTGTTTGTTACTCAATCACGCAAAAAAGACCCAACGGATTTGGATGAAATTTGGACCACATATAATTTATTACCAAGATATTATTATTAATAAGAAAACTTAATATTTACTACTAACGAACTGTATAATAAAAACTACTTATAGTATCTAAAGAAAAGTTTTACTAGAAAAGAAATCCACGTGGACCAGGCAGCGGACGGGACTCGAACCCGCACCCTTCGCAATCCGGGCGAATGCACTGACCAATTATGCTACCACGGCCCTGATGGCTGCGTCGAAATCTTTCCTATCCTTAAGCTGCAAGGCAGCGCCATCTCTTCGCATTGTAGCTAACCCACAATACAACAACTACTTATACAACTACTCATAGGATGTTTTTTCAAAGTAGGATTAAAATAATTGCATTTGACCTTTGATTGAGTTATTTTTTTCTTGCAACAAATAATAACTAAATTATTTATCTAATGATTTATTGCAGAAAAATACTAGACGGATTTCTATATTCCTCATTTGGCACTAGCTTTTTCATTAACATAATGTTAGCCGCCAGCAGTCTTTTTGCTAGAATAGTTAGTTTTTTCACGTGTTATCTGTTAGAATTACAAAAAAAAATATAATAAATGGCAGATATTCTTTGCCAGTCAATCAAAAACTGTATACCTATTGTTTATTAAATGATGCAATTTTTAGTTATACTGCAACATTTATAATAATTATTGTTAGAGAAAAAAATCTAATTTCAGTACTTTTAAGGTACCTAGATATATGCTTGCATGAAGAAGAATTTTAAAAGTAGTTAATAGGGAGATTTTTTTCTAGAATCGGAGCGCCTTTTCTAGGGTAACAGCCACAACTTTTACAGAAAACCACAGTAAAATGATATTAATTATTGCTACTGTCGAGTTTCTTTTGTTTTGTAAGATTCCTAAGTTCAACGTGTTAGGATATTGGGTTTAGACCAGCTATCGGTTATAAATTATTACTTTTCAGCTATTCGAACTTTTTTTGCGACTAAATTCCTAAAATATATAGAAAATGTCATGTTTCTATTAAATATGCCGTATTTCAAACAAGACGATTGCACTCTCCTCGTTCAATGGTTATCGAACATCAAACACTATAACACTTATACTGCAAGTGATAAACGGGTAGGTAAGTACTTTATAATTTAGCCCATAAACGACATCATTGATAAGTCTAGATATCATTGAGAGTCTGGTCATTCAGAAGGTCTAATATCATATAATAAATCATTGTGAATAGGTACTACATCATCAGGTGACAAGCTTATAAAATTGTCCCGCTTGGACAAGTAAATTGACCTCTGTAATCGAGACGAGTAGCGTAATATGCCCATCGCAATACTTGTATAAAAAATAAAATGTAACATAATGAACAACATCACACACATTACTGTTTTTCATTCAAAGTAGCTAAAATGGATTTCTGAAAAAAATTAGACGAAGCCGGGAAAATTTTAGTTTTCAGGGTTGCATATTAAACTGTGGAACCAGCAGTCGATCCGTATCATACTGTATTTTTTGGGCTCAATCCAGTTGAATTGTTCATGCATTACATAATATTAATATGTATTTTTGTTGCGGCTTAAAATAAAATATTTTTTGTAATGGTCCGTACTCATCATCATCATCAGCCTATTATTGTCCCCACTGCTGGGGCACAGGCCTTCCCTATGGATGAAATAGGGAGATTGGGCTATGACCCACCACGCGGGCCCAGTGCGGATTGGCGGGTGCTAACGACTGCAGATGCAGCCGGGACCAATGGCTTAACGTGCCTTCCGAAGCTCGGAGAAACTCGAGATAGTAATTTTTTGGTCACCTATCCAATGACCGACCACTTCGACGATCGCAGCCACGTGCGCCATCGAGCTCCTCCTGGTCCGTACTCACATACGGTAATTACTCTTTAGTTTTACTTTATAGCGAGTAAAAATCAACGCGTGATATGCAAAACTCACAAAACGAAGGCTCGTATATGTATAGTGCTTCCTCTACACGTTGACAGATGCATGTATTGAAGCAGAAAACTAACTGTGGAATCCGAAAAAAAGCCAGCAGCTACCACCTTCTTTTCTTCCATTTATTTTTTATAATTCTACTGCGATGCACCTCAAGTAGTAGTTAAAAGTACTTAATAAATAAATAATTTGCGGCAGCTACGATCAACATTTATTTTTTAATATTGTTTGCGTACGAGTTGCGTTAGTCGAGAATGAAGAGTAAATGACCTACTGACGTCGTCAGACGTGTGATAGACTCGTGGTTATCCATCTGCTGATGCATCTGTTGAAGTTTGCGGACGCATCTATCGACGTGAAGAGTAGGCATAAGACTTGACGTGTCGATATGTACGGACCGTAAAAGTATATAAACAAATAAACCTTCCACAATTTCTCCGCTATTCACTTAATTTCAATGGGTAAAAAATGTTAAACTCGCGTCAGGACATGTGAGCTGATCGCGTCATGACACGTGACCTGATCGGGGATCTGACGAAAACAATAAATTGGAAAGGTTGTTAACTTTCAATATATTGGACGAAACATATTTTATTTTATCGTATTATAATAAGTCTCATTCTCAAGTCATTTTTTTACAATAGATGTCGCTAGGTGCGCAAATGTGATTCATGTAAGTTGATTTTTTTACACTAGATGTCGCTAAGTGCGCTTAAACGTAATTCATGTAAGTTGATTTTTCTGGGAGATTTTTTTTTTAATGTAATATAAAGGAGATTGCTCAAATTGGCCCAAATGCACAAAAAATATTGACATACACGGTAATTCTTGGCGTAATTTATAATTTAATTTACAGTCATTAGATTTCAACGGACACATTTTGTATAATATATTTACTTTAAAAAGGACTTTTAATTTTACCGGTTTGGAAAACATACGAATCATTTTTAATGGCTATGGGTGTAGTAACATTCAGCCAAAGACTGATCGAAGTTGTTTATATAACATAAAAACAAATCTATTTTGTAAAGATCGATAAAATAAAACATTTTTTTTTATTCCACTGTGGTATTAATATCCACAACTATATTATAATTTTCACTAGATGCAAATGTGCTCAGACAATTATTATAGATGGTAGGCGACATCATAAAGTCTATTGCCGTACATTTTTCGCCAAACACCTCCATAAACACATTATAATCTGTATATATGTTAGACTTTAAGGTCTATCTATCTATGGGCCTACTTCCCTGACTATAAATTAATAAATAAATAAAATTATAAGGTGTGATACACTAAAAATCTTAAATATTGTTATCTTAAAAACATAACAAAAATAATGAAGCTACTCAATATATGGCTATAGAACCTAAATCTCTTAGCTTTCTTTGGTTAACGAGAGTTTAAAATTCTCTCTAATCTGTGGCTCATTCACAATCATCACACAGTTTCTGTCACAGAGTACCTTATTATAACCGGAAATGACACCTGACTTTAAAAGTTACTCTCATGCATTAACTTTAAAAACAGGCAACTATCTGTTAATCTACATGCTCTATATACCTGAATCTAATCCATAATTTCGGTACTTGGCTTGATTTCCCTAGTTTACTATATAACTTATTTGTTTTTTATTATTTTAATATGTTCAGTGTATACGGTTTATAGAAGTTCTCAGGGGTGTCCGTCAATAATATTCGTTTCTACAGTAATTAATATATAATTTCGAATCTAGGAAACAATTTTTCATGATTATTGGTCTTTAGGCCAAACATGTATGGAAGCTGAGCAATCTCCTTTACATGTTTGTGTACATAAATGATAGTACTTTTATACTGATAATTAAAGCAATTCGTGCAAAATTATTCCCTAACCATTCCAAAATATCACAAATACACAACGTTAATATTCAAGTTTTCACTTCTGCCGGCACTCACGGAGTGCAACCCGTCGTTTTTTTTCTATACATTAAGCTGTTAGTAACAGTGATAGGTTGGTTTTTAACCAGCAGTAACATTGAATCAAGTTGCTACTGTAATTACGACTTTCATTAATATGTAAAAATCATTTTTACACTAGCTACCTGTTTAAATATTTGGATCAGGATAAATGTTTTTAAATAATAAGTGTGCAAAATCATATGACCTCAAGTGTCAACTACCATTGCTATCACTGAATCGGGCAACAAGATTATTGCACCTTGATTTGAACAGCAAATTTCCGATCACAGATTATAATATTCAATCTGTTTACACGTAAGTCAATCTTAAGATTTTAATGGATTCTTGATTTAGAAAACTAATTCTTATACCTATACTTAAAACATAAACAAAAATTATTTCTAATAACCATAATAAAATATGTCCAATATGTTTTAGCAAGGTTTTTATTATAAACCAGCTACTGCACAAAATATGGAATCATGTTACTTGAATTTATAATTACTTTACTTTAATTACTTTATTGTTTACCCAAAATTTTTTCAGTTGCTAGACAAGAATTATGTATCAATTATATAAAAATTGATTCTATCCTAATAAAAACTTTTTAACAACAAAAAAACACCAATAAGTAAAAAATTATAAATCCTTTTTAAACCTAAAGGAAAAACTAGAAAAATATCCGGGACGGGACTCGAACACGTACCCTTCGCTATCTGGGCGAATGCACTGACCAATTATGCTACCGCTGCCCTGACGGCCGCGTCGAAATTCTTCTAACCATTCTTATGCTGCAAGGCAGCGCCATCTCTTTGCATTGCAGGTACCCCCCAATGAATACTTTTACAAGTATTAAACATTTCAAAGAAGAAATAGCAATTATAGTTATAATTTTGATTTTTTAAGCATGTAACTGCTTGATATTTAAATCTAAAGAAAATATAACTAGAAAAAATTCCAGGTTGACCAGGCAGCAGACGGGACTCGAACCCGCACCGATCGATTTTTGTGAAAATCTGTGAGTGAACAATCAATCATCTCCTGTTTTTTTGCGAATAAAGAAAGAATTATCTAAATCAGACCACTCTGTTAAAAGTTATGTGTGGTCATACATTACAATCAATAAGTGAACAATCAATCATCCCCTGTTTTCATACCCTTAGGGTTGTTTTTGTTTCTAATTCATATGGGAGGAGGAATTTCGGGATATATATTCTTTCCAATAAAAAAAATCTAAATCGGACTACTATGTAAAAAGATATGCGTGATCATATATATAAAATAAAACTAAAATGCGAGTCGACTTGAGAACCTCCTCTGTTTTTTTCGCCGGTTACAAAGCCTATCAATAAAAAACAACTTACACAAAACCTTTTGAAACAAAATTAAATAAACAAGTCACAAAATTATAGCCAAAAGAATAAGTATTTTTTTATCAGCGAATAATTATTTTTAATTGTAGCTTCTGCTTGCTCATCAGAAAACGTTTAAAGCATCGGTTGACTGAAAAGGTTAGTCAAGTGTCATTCACGGCGAAATTAATGTCCGAAATAATCATTCCACGTTACATACGTACAGTACAGTGAATAACACACCGATTTATCACAAAGTATATATTTTTATCTGTTGTGAATCTTATATGAAGCAACGTAAAACTAAAAGTTAGTTGAAAAATTGACGCTTTTGAATAAATTCATCTGTTGTTGACAGTGCAATACCAGTTCAGAGTAGACACCTACCGTATCATGAGAGTTTAAATGTCAACCCTGCCCACAATCTCCTGTCTTTTTCTTTTGCCAGCGATTACGCTCTTTTTGGGGCTCTACGTACTTTTTCAGACATCGCATCGTTAACTTTTATAACTTAATTTCTGACTGATTACATATCATCGCGGACAGAATTTAAAGCTAGCCTGTGATTATTAAGATTTATATGGAGTTGGTTCTTTGAAATTCTGTTTCTTTAATGGAACATATTCGTAGGATTTGATGAATGGGTTAGACAGATTTAAATGTTAGTTTTCTTTTACATACCTTCACACACATCATAGACAAAGGAATTTGGATATATCTCTTCTTTGGTTATTAGACAATAAAATAGTATTAAGGTGTAATAATATAATAAATAATATATATATAATAAATATAAATAATAACGAACGCACTGCATAGCATTTTGATATAGGAATAATAATGATTTAATGGGAGATTATGTCAATAATTAACCGCTTGTAATCGAGACGCGGTGACAAATTGTCAATTCATTATCATTTGTGTATCCGCTTCAGTCTGTCGGAACACCACAGATCCGTATGTTAAGGAGGTGTTCCGATTAAATAAATAATTAATGTGTAAGTTATAGCTAAGTAATCGCGGATATTTGTCCACAGATCGCCGCGTGTCAGTGCCATGTCTAGGGATCATTAGTCATGCGATAAAACATTCAATATTATCGTTCGGCCGTAGAAATGGAATTACAATAAAGGTGTTGTTGAAAAACGGATGCGGATCAGATTACTTGTCGTGATTAATCACTAAGTACATTTGAGGAAGTTTGTTGACAGTCGCTTTTGGGCAATAATCGCAAATAGTGCCCCGTTCTGTATATACCAACTGACATATCCTCACTGGTCTCTACCAGTCTGAGGATATGTCAGTTGTATACTTGTTTTTTTTTCCAAATATCGCTACCGGTTGGGATATCTAGAAATTTCTATTCCATATATCCTTACTGATCGCCACAAGTAGGAATAACTTATCAAGGGTTTCTTAAATGAATGAAAAATAACTGTTCCCGAAATTATTGTGATAGTAAAACTTTTTTATAAATCTGAAGTATTTTTGATGTTTTATTGGAGCCGAAAACATAAAATTTTACTTTATAATATTAATTTTAATCAACCAAAACCAACGGGGATATTTCAGTAGGGACATATAAAACGGGGGCCAGAAGTCGTTCACAGTCACCTTGCAAGAGCAAAACCCAAGCGATGCAATAAAATCACTTTCCATTATTAGCTAGAACGATACAGATACACATTATACAGTTCTAAAGTTTAAAAACTAATTGAAGCGTGGGTGACTAAACATTTGCAGTTCAGTGTACAAGCAGAGACATGCAGACATTATTTAAGTTGGGTTGGGTTGGGAAAAAACTTTGATACCCATAATGATTAACAAGTACACTTAGTACGAGTTTGAGCTAACGAAAACTATCATAGTTTTCGTAATTGTTAAACTCATACTAAGGGTAAAGGGCTCTTGAAAACATACATATCAGCTGTGGAGGCTAAGACTTATTGATAAATGAAATTACTATACTTGTTTCAGTTTATATCTTTCTTTCCTTTCACATTCAAATATTGTTGACTCTTTGAAACGGAGTAATACAAAAACAAGACAAGTGAAGTTTACATTCCTTTATAGTTTGCTCAAGTTTCTATTCCTATCCGTATTATATTGATAATAAAATGGCAATACCTTTGAAATTAATTTTCGTAAAGTGAAAGAACTGATTGCGAGCTTATATATTCTACCTGTACTCATCAATAAAATCAATCTAACAAACCAGCACGGAAGCGCGTTATCTCAAATATTTGTTTTATAACCTATAATAATATATTGCGAGCAGGATACGTAATGACCAACAATTGCATTTATCGATGTACCTGTAGTTTGCATGGGGGGTGAGGTGGTAGGGGAAGGGGGGTGAGGTACGGGCGTGGTCGGCGCCGGCCGCTCTCCTTGACTCCAGCGTCAAGCATCGCATGATTTCTACTAGTATATAGCGATGTAGTCATTTTGATATTTATTAATATAGAAAATTAAAACAACGGTTACAATTTTCAGTCAAGTATTTAATCGGTTTAACAGTTTATTAAGAGGTGATGAGATAAATTTTTGGTTATATTTAAACATCAACATTTAAATAGAGGAAAGGGATATATTATTAGTTAAACACCACATCCATCTATTTGTGAAATTTTCTCTCATGTTTGCTTAGAGTATTTTTATCATACCTAAGTGTTTCCTAAAATTATCTGCTGCATGAAATATCTATCTACCTTGATGACCAGAATTTCATTCCTACATCCCATAGAGGTTTTAATAAATTTGTTCCTATTGTATTAGTAAATATTATAAAATGTACATCTGTTAAGCATATCACCATGGTTAACTGAAGTACAGTTTTTCAAGCTGATAAAATTTGGTGTGATTTCCATGGTGAGTAAATTCATGTTTTTATATTTCAGTTCCTACAAGGTTACTAATATGTCTATAAGGTGAATTGAAAAAATGTATTAGTAAAAGATATTCCTTCAAATTTAGAGTGCTTTTTACAAAATAGGCGTTGCGCCGCTATTGGTTTTTAGAAGAACTTCTACGGCAGCACTTTTAATTACTGTTAGCATTTTAAACATCACTTTCAGAATAACAAATAAATTAAAGCTCACTGCAATCCAAGCAACGAAAATATCAACGTCAAATTACTTTGTATACAGGGCTCTATCCAGCACTGTTGTTAATTAAACAAGTCAATAAAATATTTACTAGGAAAAAATCTTCGCGGTCCAAATATCTTTAAATTTATAAATCAAGCAGTTTAATGCTAAAAATATAATAAGAAAATGAGTCAAGTAAAAAATACGCACAAATCAAAAGTATCAAATTGCTCCAGCGGTGTAGCAACGGAGTGAATGTGGCGACTGAACGGGTGGACGCGGGCCGGGCGCGGTGATAACGCGGTGCTGCGCGCGCGCCGTTATCACTCGCGCGCAGCCGCCGGCTAATGGAACTGGGGCTTTGTGCTAACCTGTACCACTAAGTAGTATAGATAGATCGTTCCCTAGCCAACTGTAATGTAAAACTGGACAGAGAAGTGTGGAAGAAACAAAGCGATCTGGCGGTTCATAATTAGTCTATGTACTGTCTGTTTTTCCTTTTTATAGAGAGTTGTTTATTTAGTTTAGTTTTAAATAGGCTTCTTCCCCGCTACAGAAGAATAATGTTGTTAATGGTGAAAAACAAACATATGGCCCGTTGATGGTAAGGGGCCTTCAGACATTTGCGATACCAAAGCTATCACTCGCGCAGTTGCCAACTCTAACCCAATCCCCTATCGCGTAATTTACTAACAGAAACACAATACCACCAAATGGTTGTTTTACTGTGTATATGTCGTGGCCTTTTCGTAGATTTGCTCATTTCATGAAATGCTCGAGTATTTCATGAAACGGTCGCATTTCATGATGTGGCCGACTTAATTTGAGCAGATCATTAAATCGTCAACGTTTAACGATTTTGTCATCCACATTTGGACAGATCGTATAATTAGGGTGTCCATAAAATTTTTAATAAAAATCCAGAATATGTTAAGAACTTGTTTATTGTCATTTGAGTCCGAATGACACAAACAAATTGAATCATATTTTTTAACAAAATATTTTTTTTTTTCTAAATAAAACATCAACGTGACATGTAGTTACACAAATATGTAAACGTCATTTACATTTAGAAAACTAACAAATATTTGGAAATAAAAAGGTACTTTGGTACATATTGCAATAGTAGGTTTGATTCTCGTCCGCACTTTTTACTTCATCCGCAGTTTCCAAAATGTCATATTTTGGCAGCCAGTAATAATAGTCCACGGATTTCTTTTGCGTAGTCACCCTACTCTCCTTAATTTGTTTCATAACCTAAAAAAGAAAAAACATTACCTTTATTATGTCATAATTCACAAACGAAGAATAATATTAATTTAATAGAAACACAATACGTTAACTGGCATAAAGTATTTTAATAAAATAAGTGAATAATGATGTAATTTAAGAGTGAAGTAATGCGATCCAACCCACGGTATTTTTTACATTTTACTCAGTTTTTGCTTGACTTGATTAGTACTCGAGAAACTTTTCGTCGAAAACCCTTTTGTTATCACTTTCTTCCTCATTTAATAACAAATTATGCACTTTATCACCGCGAGAAACAACATTGTACTAATTTAACAACTTTACGATATGATCAAATAATTTTGGCCATTTCATGAAGAAGCCGCGCGTTTAGTTGGCCATATCGTGAAAGGATTTCTCATCATTGATCTGCCCAAACCACATCATGATGTGGCCAATAGATAGTGAGACATTTCATGAAATGCGACCATTTCATGAAATACTCGAGCATTTCATGAAATGAGCAAATCTACGATATGGCCACGACATATATGTTAGGTAGAATTATGGCAACACTAGCCCCTTCCGTTTCCAGCTAGAATAGCGTCCACATGTGTCTCGTAGTCCTAATGTTAATTAAAGTAAAATATAATAAAACAGCTGATAAAAGTGAAGTATATTTCTTTATTAGTCAAACCTCTGAGCCTAACATGGTGTCAGAAGTCTCAAAATTATGGAAAAAATGGACATAACAGTCGAACAAAGTAAAGCGTCGGTTCCGCCATCATTGCCGCAACAGTCACTAGTAAGTACAACAATAATGGAAAGATTGGATTTAAGAAGTGGAAACATGCCGCTTACATGGAAGAATTGGGCAAATAGACTAAAAATATATTTACGAGCGAACAAACTAGAAAATGAGCCAGATCAAAGAAAGGTCGCCATTTTGTTACAATTTATCGGTGTCGAAGCACTTAATATTTTCTATTCATTTGATGTCGATTTAGACACTATAAGTTACAGTGCCCTTCTTGAAAAGTTCGAAACATATTTTATGCCTAAAATTAATGTCACGATGGAACGCCACAAACTGTTTAATAGGCATCAAGGATTAAATGAATCCATTGACGACTATGTCACTGATCTAAAAAATATAAGCCATCAATGTGAATTTGGAAGTCTTCGAGAGAATCTGCTAAGAGATATATTCAGTCTAAATCTTAATAAAGATAATCAGTATATAAAGGAAAAAATATTGAATGAGTCTCCAAAAACATTGGATCAGGCAATAAACTTAGCTAAAACTTATGAAGAAACAAAACGTCAGGCCAGAGTCTTAGAGCAGTCAAGTAACAATTTTGTTGGTCAAGTACACAAGTCTTTCAACAAGTCAAAGTCATTTAATAGTCGTTCAACCAGCAGAAGCCGCTCAAAGTCACAGTCAAAGTGTGGTCGTTGTGGTCAAACACATAAGTATAAGTGTCCTGCAATTGGTGTTCAGTGCCATAAATGTAAAAAATTTAATCATTTTGCTTCACATTGTCGGTTTAAATCTATAAAGGTAATAGAGTCAAACAGTAATAATAATGTGTCTTCTGAAAAATTGTTTTTAGGTGCAATTTTCTGTGTAAACAATGTATCTTCAAAAGAATATCAACCATGGACAATAGAGTTAAAAATTAATAATTACAATGTAAAATTTCTTTTAGATTCTGGTGCAGATACAAACATAATATCATATGACACATTCAAAAAATTAGGCATTTCAATTTCAAAAATAAAGAAAAGTAATCATACCATTTCAACATTTAGTGGTGAAGTTATACAAACAGTAGGTCAATGTAAAGTCTTGATCAGACATAAAAATAAAGATTATTGTATAAATTTCCACATTGTTGAGCTAAATTGTCAAAATATTATTGGTCGGGAAACTGGTAAGGTGTTAGATTTAATAAAGAAAATCAATTCTGTTTCTTTCAGCAGCTACAATAATTCTAATTTGGAAAGCTGTAGTCAAAACATTATGTCTAAATATAGTGATCTTTTTGATGGTTTGGGTTGCTTGACAGATTTTGAGTGCAATTTTACCTTGAAGCCAGATGTCACACCATCTGTTGATGTTTGTAGAAGAGTCCCATTCAACCTGCAAAATGCACTAAAAAAAGAACTGAGTAACATGGAAAAAAATGGTGTGATATGTCCCATAGCAGAGCCAACACCATGGGTAAGTCCATTAGTAATGGTTTCTAAAAAGAATGGTCAAATGAGAGTGTGTATGGATACCAGAAAGTTAAACAAAGCTATAATGAGACCTCATTATCAATTCCCTACCTTAGACGAAATCAAGTCAAAGCTTCAAGGTGCTAAGTATTTTTCAACATTAGATGCAAATAAAGGGTATTGGATGCTTCCTTTGTCTGAAAAATCTTCAAAGCTATGTACTTTTATAACACCCTTCGGCAGGTATAGGTTCACTCGTCTCCCCTTTGGTATCAATGCAGCGCCTGAGATATTTCATAGCGAGATGGTAAAAAGGTTTAAAGACATAGAGGGAGTTGAAATAATGATGGATGATTTTTTGTGTTATGGCAGTACGCTGGCTGAACATAATGAACGATTAGAAAAAGTTTTAAACAAGGCGCGAGACTGTAACATTAAATTCAATAAGGAAAAGTCAAAACTTTGCCAGCAAGAAGTTAGGTATCTAGGTCATGTTTTTAATTCTGAGGGAATCAAAATGGATAAAACCAAAGTAGAAGCTATTTGTAAAATGCGTAGTCCCACCACTGTCACAGAATTGCAGCGATTTATGGGTATGGTGAATTATTTAGGTCCATTTATTAAAAATTTGTCACAAGAGACAACAAATATGCGATCTCTTCTTTCAAAAAATGTAGTTTGGAATTGGACTGAACAGCATGAGTCTGAATTTCAAGTTATAAAAAATTTAATCTGTTCCGCTCCAGTTCTTATATATTATGATCCTAATAAAAGCATTATTTTATCAGTAGATGCTTCCAAAGATGCAATGGGAGCTGTTTTGTCACACGATAAACAGCCAATAGCATATGCATCAGGAAGTCTTACCAAATGTCAACAAAACTATTCCCAGATAGAAAAAGAGCTGTTAGCAGTACTATATGGCTGTACAAAATTCCATCAATATATTTATGGTAAGCAATTCACCATAGAAACAGATCATAAACCATTAATAACTTTATTTAAAAAAGCATTACAGGATGTACCACCTAGGTTACAGCGAATTATGTTGAGATTACAACCATATGATATTAATATTGTATATAAACCTGGTCGTTATCTGTATATAGCTGACACTTTGTCAAGGAGTGCTTTGCCAGAGCAATCATTAGTCGATATTGATCAAGATTTGGATCTACATGTTAATTTACTTATGTCTAATCTGTCAGTCAGTCCTAAAAAATTCAAACAAATACAAGAATTAACTTTAAAAGATAAGTCATTGTGTCAATTAATTAATTACTGTCAAAATGGATGGCCAGAGCACAAGAGATTGCTCAGTCAAGATACTAAACCTTATTTTGCAATTAAAACTGAAATTCATGTCTTAGATAACATTGTCTTTAAGGGTGATAACATTATAATTCCTGAGTCATTAAGACAGTCTATTCTTGAGCTCATACATAATGGTCATCAAGGCATTAATAGCTGTATCCGTTTAGCTAAAACAACAGTATACTGGCCACAAATGTATACTGATATTGAGAAATATGTAGGTAAATGCAGGGTGTGTCTATCATATAGAAGAAATAATAGTAAAGAACCAGTACTCCATCATGATTATAAGTTATTGCCATGGCATAAAGTTGGTATTGATTTTTTTGATTTTAACAACAATAAATATCTTATTGTAGTAGACTACATGTCAAAATATGTTGAAATTGCTATTTTAAAGTCAAATTTCACTGCAAGTATTGTAATTACTCAATTAAAATCTATTTTTGCCCGTCATGGTATTCCAAATATTCTAATTTCTGATAATGGTCCACCATTTAGTAGCAAAGAGTTCAATAATTTTGTAAACAATTGGGACATTGAACACATTACATCCAGTCCTTATTTAAGTCGTTCAAATGGAATGGTGGAAAGAACAGTTGGAACTATAAAAAATATGTTAAAAAAATGTCATGCTGATAATTCAGATCCATATTTAGCACTATTATCTTATAGAAATACACCTAAGTACAGTAAATACTCACCTTCAGAATTGTGTATGTCGAGAAGCTTAAGAACTCTAGTCCCCATTAGTGAAAATAACTTGCAGTTTAAAGTAATAGATAATGATAAATTAAAGGATAACATTGAAAAACAAAAATTAAAATCGTCCATTTATTATAATAAAAATAGTAAACACTTAAAACCATTGTCTGTAGGTGATCATATCTTGTTTAAACACAAACCGAATAGTTGTTGGGTTCCAGGTATCATTTCACAAGTAGGTCCAGAACCTCGTAGTTTTGTTATTAACAGTCCTGAAGGAATATTCCGTAGAAATAGGCAACACATTTTGAAACCATCTCATCCCATTGACAATTTTGATAATTTAGAGGCCCATAGTAATTTAAAGTTGTCACCATCAGAACTAAAAGCCACATCTGATTTACCTATTGTCAGCGATAGATCAAAATCTAGATATGGGCGTACCTATAAAATACCTGAAAGACTAAACATTTAAAAATCATTATTACAGTCATATGATATTATAGTTTGCATTTGGTATGTGTATCTATGTATTATTACAAATATATCATAAGATACTCTGTAAACATTGTTGTTGAGTTAGTTATAAGTACATAATGTTTCTATGAAAGTCATTTTCATTTAAGTAAATAAGTAAATTTAGTTTTATTTTCAGTTTATATAAGGAAGAAAGGAATAGTTATGCTTAACTAATTTATCCAATAGTCAATCTGTGTAAATATGAATAGGTTGAGAAAAACCTGGCTATGAGATTGTTGTATTTAAATAACTTACGTATAGATATTGTATCTAATTGTTAGAAAAAAGAAAAACTTAACTGCCTTCAGTAAATAAAATATGTAATTAACACATTAATATTTTTAAGAAATGTCAAGTAATCAAATGTCACTGTCAGTTTAAAGTAATATCAATGTTTGTTTTTTTTTCTCTAAGTTTGGGTTAAGAACATTGAGCCATAGTGAACATTCTTTGTAATATATTAAAAAATAAAATAAAGTGTTTATAGAATCAAAATAGGTCTGTTGCATAAAATTGTAAAGCTATCCTTCTTTGTTTTGTAAAAGGAAAGATGTTAGGTAGAATTATGGCAACACTAGCCCCTTCCGTTTCCAGCTAGAATAGCGTCCACATGTGTCTCGTAGTCCTAATGTTAATTAAAGTAAAATATAATAAAACAGCTGATAAAAGTGAAGTATATTTCTTTATTAGTCAAACCTCTGAGCCTAACAATATATAACATTTCAATTGTGCAATAATAAAACCTTAACGAGTTTAATTGTCATAAATTAATTCAATTAACTCTACTTTTAGGATCTATGTAGTTTAAAGGGATAATAATTCCATAATAGGCATGCTTTTTACAAATTTGCAACATTTCAGGATATTTTGTAAACGGCATAAATTTAAAATTTTGTATAGTAAGTTTACTGCTTATTACTGTTTACACTATTTTATATTTACACAATTTTAAGGTTTCTCAGGTAACTCAAAATTCACAGTGTATAAAGATATTTTTTAAGAGCATCAACATTGCTCTAAGATTATCTCATATTCTTTACATTGAAATTAGAAGTGACCTTACAGTCTAAAACATACCGACTTAAAGTAATAAGACATTATATTAAAATCCCGTTAACATAATGGTCAGTGATAAATAAACGCCCTCATAGCAAAAGGTGTTGGGTAGCTACCAGTATTTTTATCTTTAGTTATAAAAATAGTAAATTGTCTACTAAGGAAACAAATAACTATTTTAAAGGCGAGAGTGTTTTTTGTAGAGTAGAATCCTAAGCGCAGCGAGGGATTCAAAGTACGTCGCTGGAGCTTTAAAATAGTGTTGCTCCCGTAGTGGACACTATACTTTTTATCACCCTCTATGAAACAATAAGTAAATGCAACTAAATTTTTTAAGTGTCTGATAAAATGTTCTTGAGAGTTAATATATGTATTTCTCATTACTTAAAGACACACTTATTTTATATAAAATTTTAATGAAACAATTAAAAACTAAGGTGGAATGAACTGCTTTTCACGCGTTTTATTTTTTTTCACACACCTTTTTTTTAATTTGACAAGGTCGCGGTTAGTTTTTAAACAGCCTGTGACTTGTTTATAAGATGTTCGTGATTAATCTCTTTGGTAATTGGAGCTTTGACTAACGATATCCATTTTCCCTCATAATCACTTTTAGTCCTTAGGGATAAAATCGCTATTTTGGTCCTTGTAAATAGAGAACTATCTCTTTTCCAATATATCTGATAGAAATCAAATTTTCCTTTAAGGTGTTCCGTTATATTTCTTAAAATCACGATATAAGAAGTCTAAGAAGAGCCTCCTATAGTATAGGGACTTACCTATTTATATTTAGAAGATATAGTAATAATATTATATCTTTAACAATGTAAATTGAATGACAGTGTTAAGTCGCTAACTTATTTGAATATAACTTGCAATATTGTGACTTGTTGTTATCAGTTTGCCTCACAGACGTAGCCGTATACACGAAGGCAATGTGGGCTCTCATAAATTGCACCTCTCGACAATGTCCTGAATACTGAATACTGAAATTTATAATATTTACCTAGCATTACACGGGTTGGTCTCTTCTACGTGGCGTTTGTTAATTTTATTACGCCTATATTTGTCATTTTAAGCCTTACTTAGATGGAGATTAGGTGTGCTATTAAACGAAAAAGATGGTAGTTTCATTGTCAGCTGACAATATTCTTGTAGGTAAATTTTGCAATTCTCCGATACGAAATTATCACATTTTGCACTTTGTGTGTTTTTCATAGTGTAGTGAATTTATTATGTTGGTATTATAAGAAGTATACTTGTTTACTGTTAAATGAATTAGAAAAAAAACATAAAACAATAAGATAATGCAGTATTTCTATCGTTTTGTATCCTGTTTGGTATAATTTCAAAAATACAAATCTATTCATAGCATAAAACGACGAAAGATCCCCCCATGTCCCTCCTAAGATGCGCCGAATGATATCCGATAAAATTTGCATCTTTTGTTTTATCAAATTATAAGTACATTATATCAAACTATTGTTGTAGTTTTCTAAGCTACACAAACAATGGATATTTTGTAAAGAGATACTAAGTGTCCGCATATTTGTTGACACGTCGGCTTATCAATAAAGTAGAATAACTTGCGCCCACGCACGGCTCGCCAACCGTTGCTAGTTGCCATGTGACAGCGGTACTCCAGCATCCTGCAACATAAATACTTACATTTAAAGCTACTATAATACATACATATAACATTTTTATTGATTAAATTTCGCTTGATATTGAATCAGTTTGTGATTTTAGAGAAGATTCTCTTAGGGACAGATTCTCTTGGAAATATTCATTGCTATGCAGACGATAGTACAGTGCATGCAAGATAGTTTGGAGACGCAGCGGCTGGACAGGTAGAACCCAAGGAGAAACGGGAGAATCTTGTCGCTGAACTCAATTAGGCTTTGGACCACATTCCCGAATGGGGTACCAGGAACTTGGTGGAGTTTAATGCCAAGAAAACCCAGGTTTACGCTTTCACGGCAAATTATCGCAATTCCTTCCCCTTCCCTCGCTTCGGGGCACAACGTTGGCGCTACAGAGTAACATCACCATGTTCGGTATGGAAGTTCGCTCAGACCTGAATCCAAAACATTACATCGAAACCGTTAGCAAAACAGCTTCACGCAAACTCGGAGTCCTGAACAATGTGCGGCCTTTTTTCACGCCTGATCTATTGTGCTTGTTCTACAAAACGCCAGTGCGGTCCTGCGTCGAATATTGCTCGCCTTAGATGGGTTGCCGCGGCGCACTACCAGCATCATTGGCGATGAAAAGGTAACTAACAAATTCGGGTTTTTACAATAACGCCGCGATATGGCATCATCAAGCGCATTCTACCGACTATACCACGGCGAGTGTTCTGAGGAGTTATTCCCCCTTATTCCTCCGTCACGTTTTCTTCAGAGGATCACACGCGCTTGCCTACGTTACCACAGATTTACAGTGGTCACTATTCCTACACGAACAAAGAAGTTTGGTGACTAATTTCTTTGTCGTACTATTCGTAAGTTGAATTTTTTGCCCGCGCGTGTTCCTTCCTACAATCTGGGGTCCTTAAGGAGAGGCGTGAAGAATCATTTTTGCAGGCCGGCAAGATGAGGATGGTTGGTGGGCAGTTTATAACTACTGTACCAGCTATCTTCGCGTTTGGACTTTATCGTCACTGAATATCAGGAGGGGTAGAGTCATTGGCCTACCTGGCTATAAAAAAAATGATTGATTAATATTAACTTATAAAATATCAATAAATCTAAACTGATTACCAATCAAGTGATAATATAAAAAAAAATATGTTACGGGTAGTACGGTAGAGAAGAGAATCAATCCTTAATTATAAATAAAAACTTAATTTTCTTAATATTTAAATGTCTTTTATATGAATATTTGGGACAACCATGTAAGTTGATCTCCCTTCAAAGTCTAGGGTCCCAAGAGAAGATTTATTCCATACTTAGTATGTTAACAACATAGAACAGGTGCCAGCATAATATTAAAATGATTTATAAATTCACAAGGAAACTCTTGAGGAATCTGTAAACAAGATACCTACAAAGTTGTCGCAGGTATGAGCGCAATTATACCATAATATGTGAGAAACACGCTGACGATGACAATTATAAAACAGACTAGCGGGTACCTGCGACTGTGTCTACATAGAAAAACTTGCTTCCAACGCTAGATAAATGGGAAAAAATAGATTTTTCTCAAACAAACTTAGAAATTTGAACATTATTTTGACAAACTTCTTCGATATAAATTGAAATAGCATATAATCCTTAGTAAAATTTCTTAAAAGTATAATTTACTTTTTTTGTCAAATATTACGCTGCCAAACCTTATTTTTCATAATTTTATTCTAGAGTACTCAATTTATTTGCTTGATTTCTAGATTCTTTCATAATAAGAAATCAACAAAATTTTCGATTAACTAAACCTAATACATAAGCATTTGATAAAGCAGTGTTAAAAGGTATTAAAGGGAAAAGTTGCATGTTAGATTAATTTATTGTTGACGGTGATTTCATGACATTTTGCAACTTTAATAAAGTTATAAGCGAGAAGCCAAAAAATACCGAAGATTTGAGTTTTTGGGGCACCACGCAGGTCTTTCGAAGCTGCAAATTTTGTTTTTAGATTATGGGTAACTATCTTAACAACATGCTAAAAAATTACCAATATTGCAACCTACGATGTCTTATATGACTGGCCTTAATATACATAATAAGCCTCAAAAAAGATGAGCTTTCATTTGAGAATAAATCTTATTTCAGTACTTTGGTGTAAGTAAAATCGTAATTACGGTTCGCGTAGTTTATGTTTCTTACCTAAAGGTAAGAAAGACCCTGCGTCTGCCAGACGTCAGATAAATAATTATTATAAAACTACTCGATTACCAAGTCAAATCGATTGCTTCTAATTTACATTTTATTGATACATAGGTGGATCACTTAGAAGCTTCCCGTTCGCTTTATTAAGATTACACTTTAATACATCAACCTAGTTAATTCAGCAATAACATCGATTAATAATAGTATTCACATTATTATTTCCTACATGTTAATATTCATGTTAATAATGCCATAATGATAATTGCACAGAAAATAAGTACGTCCTTCGATCACAGAAAGACCGAAGAGTACGTCATAGAAGCTTCAAACTGTAGTCGTAGCAGAATTATCAACTCTCAAAGAGATACAGTGACGTATCAACTCGAGCTTTACTATTCCTAGTATGAAATGCCCCAATGCAACACACACTAATCGGAAGCGTGTAATCGCCTCATCGCAGGATGAGCTCCCGAACGTGCGTGGACAACTCTCCGTACACTAGTTGTTAGCGCGGCGTCGCCTAGCTGTAGCCGATCCGAACGTACGGGAGCTGCTTATCCGCTTACATTACATGCTTGAGTTCGGTGGACGCCTGTTTGACGGCAAGCCGAAAGGCGAGTCGGTATCGTTCCCTTTCCAAGTTCCTATGTGTGCTATGACGCTTAGAAGGAGACAGTTTGTTTATTTTTATCTTAAATAACGGAAGTGTCATAAAAGAAAAATATTATCATGTTCAGATTTCTAAGTTAATAATTTTTATTAATCCAATTAAATACATTGCACAAATACATATTACATTAGATTTATTAGTGTATCTTACTTAGGTTCCCACATAAAAATATAAAAACAATATTTTAAAAATATTAATTAATTAATTCATTCATTCAACAGCACAAATTAATACATTAATGATCTAATAAGGTGTCAAGTTCTAATGATATGTGTTTCTATCGCTGTTTCTTATTTACATAAACAAGTCGTTTGAATGAAAACGCGGTTGTTAAGAGCTATGAGTAAAATATTCTTCCTATCTATTTGAGTTTTAACGTCTTATTAGCGTTTGCTTTTAATTGAGAAGAACTCCCTCCTACGCTATCAATGTAAATGGGAGTTCCGAGGAAATTAAAGGATTGTACTGGAAAGGTGTTTTCATGCAAGACTGCAAGGAAAGTACAAAGGACAACAAAATAAACCAATCAAATGAAGCCAGACATCCGCATGCTCTTTGAAAAGAAACTTATGATAAATGCTCGTTCCTTTTGTTTCAATACATTACAAACAAAGAATTCATTTTTAACATGAACGACATCAATATCAGAGCTAAACATAGTAAAATAACAATATACACACATCAAAAGTGTCTAGGGATCAAGCATTTTTATGCGGATTTCTTGAGATTGAGATGTGGCTTTGTAATAAATTTATGATTTTATAAATTTATATGGATCCTTTTTGGTGCATTTCATAATTTGAATCAGGAACTGTGAATCAAATTCGAGTAAAAGATGAAAATCAGCTGTCAATATTTTCCCTATAAAAACATACAACGCATTGAAGACATTATTAGTGCTACTGTTTCCCTACTACTGATCAAAACCAACGTTATTATGGAGCGGCGACGTCATTTAAGCAGGGAAGAAATGCTCAGAGCCGTGGGAATGATAGAAGCTGGTTCCCGGCAACGTACTGTGGCTTTAGCTCTGAATACAAGTCAGAGTGTTATCAGTCGACTTTGGACACGATACCGAAGCACTGGTACCGTGGCTGAGCGCCATGGAGGACGGTATCGCTGCACCACACGGAGACAAGACCGATACATTCAAATCTGAACTCGAAGAGCTCCAACAATAACCGCCATGATGTTAGCCGTGAGGCTTCATCACTCTTCAGGGAACTTAATTAGCGACCAAACAGTCAGAAACCGCTTGCATGAAGTGAACCTTCATTCCCGAAGACCGCTACGGGTACCACCTATAGCAATGCACAATCGTAGGATTCGATATCAATGGGCTCTTGAACACAGAAATTGGGCAGAAGAACAATGGCGTTTCGTGTGCTTTTCTGATGAGTCTCGTTTTGGTATGAGACCGGATACAAGACGTATACGACACTGGAGAACCCCTGGACGCCAACAGCGATTAAAATCCTGCCAGGAAGTCCATCCTTATAGTGGTGGAACCATCTTGGTATGGGCGGGTATTTGGATCGGCGGAAGAACTGAGTTGATTTGGATCAGAGGCAACCTCAACGCTCAAATTTATGCTGAGACGATTGTATCAGACGTCATCGTTCCTCTACAAGTGCAAATCGGTCCCTTATTTCAGTTAATGCATGATAATGCACGACCGCACACCGCAAGAGTTGTAAGACAGACTCTCGCCGCAGCTAACATCAATGTCCTGCCCTGGCCTGCTCAGTCGCCAGACTTGAACCCGATTGAGCATGCATGGGATATGCTACAGAGAAGAGCTCTGCCGAATATGGAGGGTATCCAGTCGCAAGAAGACCTTTTTTTGTTGTTGCAACGAACATGGGCGGCCATTCCACAGCGTGATTTGGATGAACTCATTTTGAGTATGCCAAACCGATGTTCTTGTGTTGTTAGTGTTCGCGGTAGAAATACGGATTATTAATTGTTTAAGTTACCCAATAAAATTTTAGAGAAAACTGTTATTTCAGTCTTTTTTTCGAACTTTTGTGTTAGTGGTTCAAATGTCAAAAATCCCTTTATTAGGAAAATGGCAAATTTCTTTATTAATGCAAAGGTGACTTGGTTTATCGTTACTGTGACAAACGAAAACACTTTATTTGATGAATCCTTAAAGAAAATTTTAATTAATATCAATCAGGAGAAAAGTTATTGCAAAAATATATGTTGATCCCTAGACACTTTTGATGTGTGTATGTATATGATATTATTATAATAAAATTTACAATCTATCGATTTACGTATGCATAGGAAACTTTCAACATACACTTCTGGCCGTGCAAAACTATGCGCTCAGATTTCCAAAGAATGCCGTCTTAAACCCGATACGCATGAGACGCATATTCCGTAAGTGCAAGCCAAGGTTCCGTGCCGTATCGTCGCGGACAGACGATCCGCGGTATCGTGTTATCGTGTTACACGAGGAGCGATCGACTTATCCATCGACCGATCACGAGCTCAGAATGTCAACGCACTTGTATACTAATTAATTACTCGAATACGATAGATTCGCGAGTGCTAATTGTGTAATGGCCAATGACGGAACAGACGCGAAGGGAAAGATTCAACACTGCGTCACAATGGGTAGCAAGCAACCTTAGATAAATGATTGGTGTGAGTATTAGACCAATTTTTTTTATGCATTTATCGTAATAAACAGTTGTTACGCCTTTAATTTTTACAGCATTAGAAAAACCACTGAGTTTTGTAGCAACGCTAGTTACGCGAATATAATGCATAAATGTAAATTCATTGAAAAAATTACAATACATTTTCAGCTTGATCACTCGAAGTATCTGCCTTGTAATAAAAGGCAACAGCCAAACAGCGTCTTGTCTTAGCATGTAGTATAGTTATCTCAGTATAAGTACGGAATATGGGACAGAATGGGTTAAGGGAGGGTAGGTGGCGCGTCATAATTATTGTTGTCGAAAAATTCTACAACATTATTTCTCGAACTTTTAAGGGTACCTACGTAATACTTTCGAAATTAAGAAACATAACACAAAAAATAAATTAAGGAAAACAAAACATATCTATCGTGTCTTGGGATCAAGTAAACTTTACAAGAAAATGTTATTATCATCATCAACCTAATCTTATGTTATCTTAACATCTAAAGCCCCACTGAGCCCTTACGGGAACTTCTATAATAAGTGAGAACATAATCTACGAATGCTTTCACAATAAATCATAAGCGGTTCATGAGATACGCAGCGATTTTAATTACAACGGCAATCTAATTGTACCGGCGCATTGATGCAATGGTCTTCGCATGTCACCAGACATTTAACAAAAACCTCGCATAAGGTTTTTTACGGGGTATGGAGAAACTTGCATTGTGCTGCGTTACAAGGCTTAATGCAATGCCGATATGTCTAACGATTGCACAGTATTGCACCGGAGTGGGCGGCGACACGCAAGCCTCGTTTGGCGCGCCATGCAAATGTTTTGTATATACACACAACTTTGGCCGATAGTGTATTTGGAATCTTGTTTGATTTGTGTGGGCATTGTTGGGTCTTTGCACTTTACTAATGTCCTGTTCACATTTCAATGGTAGCGTTGGCTGAAAATAGACTTAGCAGCTTGAAAATGTAATTCTATTAGGGCAACAGACATCGATTCTAGTTTTTATTATGTGTATAAATTTTCAGATACAGATTTGTATTCAGATAAATCTGCTTATTGTGTCAAGAGACGAGTTCTTTGTTTTTAAATAAAATTATTAAAAAGAAAGTAAGATAATTTTTTTAATGACTCAAAACATAACTTTGAAAAATAATAACTAAGGTAAACAAATCTTCGTTACGCATATAAGATTTTAGGATATAACAATATTATCATAGGCTTTTAAATTGCAGTTCATTTCTTCGTTGCTATAGCTTTGATAACATAACACTTAACAGTGTTATGTTATCAAAGCTATAGCAACTTACACTTAAAATACAAATACAAATCACTTGGTGTGATGGATAACTGAAAAACAAAGGTATTAACCATACCACAACCGCTTGATCTAGATAAAATATAGAAAATTTGACTTCTTCAATTGTTCTAGCTGGAATCGATGCAGAAACATTACATGTCGAAATCAAGACCAATGCACTCGCTTCTTAACTACGGCAATCATCAGGTCAGACTTTAAAAAATAATAAACCTTCTTAAAACGCTTCGGAATTATTAATTCTTTTTGCAATAAAATGTGTCTGCAACCACCCCAGGGCATGATAAGAAAGTGTTGTGGAGTATTCACGGTGCAGTTTACCGCTGTATCTTCACGCTTGAGGCCTATTCCAGGTCTGGTTCGAAACGCATCCGAGCTTCATTACAGCTATCTAAAATTCATACATACTTTCACGTCATATATCCCTGCGGTGTTAGCAATTCATTCGGAATCAAGTTTATTCGGTGGTTTAGTACAGATAATTCAAATGAGACTATATTCGATTACTCGGGTTGCATCGTTGTATTAAAGAGTTGCCATTGTCACTCCACCAGAGCCGATCTGTTTCATAAAATTATTGTTTTGTGATCCAAATCAGAAAATGTGAATATCATCAAATTTCACATAACCACACATGATAAAAAGCTTTATAAAAATCAAATATACTTCTTTTCTGGCAGTCGGGTTAAAAGCTTTCTTTGTTCCTATACGGTTCCATAACCGTACTTTAGCTGCTTATATTAGGATTATTTGAACGACGAACAGACTTTGAAATTACAAATTAGAAAACGATTCAATTATAATTGCTTATATTTAGCACTCAGAAAAAACAATAACCTTTAAGTTTGACTATTGATAAAAGATGATATTTTCACTTACTTTTTTTCCTTTTCGACAACAATAGAATAAACATGATACTATGAGTAAAGGCGAACGTAATATATTTTTATAAAGGGTTCGAGTCCCGTCGGCAGCCTGGACCGCGTGGATTTTTTTCTAGTAAAATTTTCTTTACATTAAAAACATCTACCAGTTTAATACTTAAAAAATAAAAATATATTAAATAAATTTAACATATTTTTATGTTATATTTATATTTAACATGAATTTTCTTTTTACTTTCATAAAGAAACTACTCTTATAAAGGCAGCATAAAGAGGATCTAACACCCACTTATCCAGACCCAGTCGACGCGTCTTATAACGGGAAGTGATACAATTAAATTGTCTCGCTTAAAACGGACGTCATCGGTTCTTCATCTGTCTCACAGTGAAAGTGTTTTAATGTCGCCACTAACATGTTTATTTATAATTAATTACCTCAGGCCTTATTATGCAACATCACTTGGGATGCGATTGCTTTCGATTTGAAAATCAGTGCACTTCCATCGCAGCTATCTTAAGTATAGATGTAACAGTTGTGTTAGTTTAAGCAGCAATGATTTTTGAAGAAATTTAGTTAGTAGTTGTAGTTACAAACATTGCAAATAGGTTCTTAATCACACTCATACACGATATTAATCGGGACGTGTGTGAGAATATTCATTAACGATAGTGGTGTGGAATTCCGATTCATCAATAATGCTAAGTTGTCATTTGCGATATTTCTGTATTGACATAGTCTTAACCACTTTTATCAACACCCATGCTTTGTAACCTTTATAGAAATTCCTGTACCAGTTAGCTTAGTACCAACATTAAAATATCTTATGTCTTCATATCATAATATCATCCAAACAGTTGATATAATGTTGTATTAAAATTCAAAATAACCACAACGCCGAAACTTTTCATGAATTTTAAGTTCTTAGAAGCACCATGGTTTCAAAATCTTTTATAGAAGATTCATATCATGGGTGTAGGTAAAGTCTTGTTTGCAAGTGTTCACAATTAGGTTTTAAAAACACTCATGTGATACTTACATATAGGTAGGCAAATGACTCTACCCCACCTGATGTTAAGTGGTGATAAAGTCCAAACGCGAAGGTAGCTGGTACACCAACCATCCTCACCTTGCCGGCCTGCAAAAATGCTTCTTCACGCCTCTCTTAGATAACCCCAGATTGTAGGAAATAGGGAACACGTGCGCGGGTAAAGAATTCCATTTATGAATAGAACACAAAGAAATGAGTCTCCAAATTTTTCAATTCGTGTAGGAATAGTGGCACGCAGTAAGTCGGTGGCAACGTAGGCCTGCGCGCGGGGTACTGTGAAGTAAAGGTGATGGAGGGATAAGGGAGAATAACTCCTCAGTTAAGTAGTCTTTTTAAGTAGGTTACGCTATATAGTTTTCAAGATTATGTTCTTTAAATGTCTAATTAAAAGGTAATAAACTATACCTCATTGTACAACAATTGCGTATATAACATAATAATAATTTTTAAAGTTGTTAAGCTGATGCTTATTATCTAGATGCCGAAAAGGTGCTAAATCAAATACGACATTCATTGAGACTTCTATGAGAAGGATGTCGTAGCAATCCTCGCTGTTGTTCATCATACTCTAAATTATATATTTATTACTGTCGTTATTTGATGGGTATTAGAATTTTTCCATAACAGCAATATGGTACCTATCACAAAAAAAGAAAGATGTCACTTTTACCATCCATCACCATGATTGCAATGCATTTATGATTATATTTTAATTATTATTTACATTTGTAGCTATACTTGTCTTTGCGTCATCTGCACAGGTAAGTATATTTCATGTGATCTTGCGTCAGAGCGCACCTGCTCTGGCTATAGATACATTAATAACTTCATCGGCGCTGGTACTGTCCTGTCGCGTGTCTGTCCGTTTGTCAATGCGACCGGTTGATTTAGATGTTCGCGCGTTTCCTGTGTTGTTATCATTATTTTGGTGTAATTCAATGAGGAGCTTGATAGCGCGAATGGTTAGCGCATTGCCATGTTCGGTCGGTGATCATGGAAGTTGAATCTTTCGCAATGGCCGGTTACCAGATGGGTGACCACAACATATTATTAATTGTAGTTGCTCCATAGAGGCCTGCAGCAACATCCAGGGACTGCTGAGCTTTCTAGTGGAGCTGGGATGGCGGGGCTGATGCCAATCCCCACGCAAAATAGGCACTTGTTGTCGAGTGGCGGTAAAAGCCCACCGTACTACTAAGGCTAAGATTGAATCTCCTTATTCCATCCATATCCCGTTAAACACCATGGGGAACATTATGTATACCATACGTATGTAGAAGGGGCCAGGTTGAAATCACTTGTATGTAAAAAATATATGTCAGTCTTTATTGCTTTAGGGGCTAGAATATACTCTTAATATTCTAAAAATCATTGAAGTAATTTTATTTTCTCTTTTTCTCATTGGACCCCCCATGGCCTACGAGGTCTTAATTCGCTTGTTCGTTTGCAGAGGCCGCGGGGTCACGGTGTCGGTCATACCACCACTCATGCACACGGCCTGTTGACGTCACGATTCCCGATTTGTGCATTGACGAACGCGCTGTGCTGGTTGTACCATACAGATCCGGACTAAAAGACTGCACCCCTCCTGGTTAACACTTAACATCAGGATGTTAAGTGCCGGTGGATTGCAGTGGCTAATATAGCTAGTTCAACCGTTGGTCCCGACTGTATCTGCATTCGTTAGCACCCACCAATCCGCACTGGGCCCGCATGGTGGGTCATGGGTCCAATCTCCCTATTCCATCCATAGGGAAGCCCTGTGCCCCAGCAGTCGAGACATTAAAAGGCTGATGATGAAAGTGGATATATTTGGTAGCTCACTTTCAATGTTTAGAAAAAAATGCTCTTAGATTGCAAGGCAGCACCGCAGATTTAAACGTTTAGCAGTTAAATGCTTAAAAAACTGGCCAAGTGCGAGTCGGACTCAAGCACCGAGAGTTCCGTACAAACCTGAATTTTCAAAAATATTTTTTACTATATGATGTAACAAAAAATTTATGGTTTTCGCAATTTTTCTTTTATCTGTACTATAAGACGTTATTTCGTACCAAATTTCAAGATTCTAAGTTCACGGGAAGTATACCCTGTAGGTTTTGAATCCCGGGCGAGTTTCGAAAATTTTCGGAAAAACGGCTATATGTATCTTTGGATTGTTTTGGCTTAGAAGACTGATTTTTTCACAGCACCATGGAACAGTAGACTTGAGTATTAGATATGAATTTCAGTTTGATACCTCCACGCGTTCCTGAGAAAAACGGTCTTGACAGACGGACGGACGTACGGATAACAAAGTGATCCTATATAGATTCCATTCCTTCCTTTTGAGGTACGGAACCCTAAAAATGAAAATATATCTACATTGGTTATTTTTTTTTTACCTTTTTATTTGCCTTAGAAGAAGTGGAATAATAGAGTATAGTTAGGATTTAGTATGAACACTGCTCCTGATCCAGAGTACATGACCTCAGTTCCAGGGTGATACATCCTTCGCTTTGCTTCATTAGTTGTGTCGTCGACACCTTGTGCTAATAGGCGCGATGGAATGCCCAGATTGCGCGCGCCCTAACACTCTCTCGGTGTCAAGTTGTTGGACATTTCTAACTAAATGGTAGTTTAATACTTAAACAATGTATAGTGCTAGCTATTCATAGTTGTTAAAAAATACGCTACGAATTAGATAAAAGATATTGGGGTCAGTCTCCATTGTTATGGTATTATAGATGACTGGCGGCTGTCGAAAAGCCAGAAAAAATTTCATTAAAAGTAAGATTCAGCTAAGTCATCGCCATTGTCCAATTTATTATTATATTAGTATAGTACCACTAAGGATACCTATATTTTATTTCTATTCTTCTAATATTCAATAAGTAACTTTAAACTTTGTGAACTGCTTATCTCTTATGTTTTCACGCACTCCCATCACGAATATTTTCATTTGAAGTTTCGGGCTTCTACAAGTCTTGAAAAAAGGTAAATTTAAAAAATCAAAAAACCCGACTGCTTAATTATACTTCAAATAAAAACTGAAAAGAAAAAAACAAGTCCAGTAGTCTATAATTCTGTTAATAAGGAACAAAGCTACTTTAACAGTCGGGACCCACTGTTGAAACATATTATGTATTCTTAAATATCTAATGGGTCCCGACTGTTAAAGTACCTTTGTTCCTTATTAACAGAATTATAGACTACTGGACTTGTTTTTTTCTTTTCAGTTTTTATTTGAAGTATAATTAAGCAGTCGGGTTTTTTGATTTTTTAAATTTACCTTTTTTATTTCACACTTTTTAGTTAGTTAGTATTTTAAGACGGTATATACCGTAGTCTTGTTACTTCAGTAAGGGAATTAATATCGCGGGAATTATTAAGTACCTTGCGTCGGTCTAAAAGATTGATTTATTAAGACTTATAGAGACTTTACCAGCGGGGTCAAGGCTACAGATGGCCTCAATTTTCGCAAAAATGTTTGAAGTTAAATCAAGTCGTTACATACAACTAGAACTTACTCAAAAAGTCATCTTTTGTTTATGTTTTTTTTTTAATAGTTTAGCAGTAAATATAAAATTCATTTACTTTTATTCGTCGACTATTTAAAATTGGCAGTGGCTGCATTGTCATGTCAATGCCGGACGTCTAAGATTGTGATATACACAAATGCAGTGTCAGTCCCTAGTCTCATAATTTGATATACCTACATAATTCACAGAAACCCAATATGTAGATGCCAGAAGTTAACTTCAAATGTTTTTAATCACCCTATATAAAATACCAATCAATGACTCACTTTACTCAGTTTATGTCGCAGGTTGAAGAAAGCAGTAATTCCCGTTTGTTGTTTTGGAAAATGGTGGCAACTGCCTTAGATCACTAAATTAAATAATTATGCAATCACCAAAGCAAAGTTTATAATATTTGATTAAACTAAAGGCGCATAATAAAATTTTCATAACGTTAAGTAGAGCACCATAGCAATCTCATTTATTATCAATTTATAGTTCTCTTTGTAGTTTTCTTTTAAAGCGTTCACATATAACAGGTCAAACACTTTTTGATCGACCCTTTTTTATTGGTAGTGTAAAGCTCGAATGAAGAGTACTCCCAGTAGGGCAATCATGTCAATTATTTTCCAAATTTTTTTTGTTTAAAAAATACCGAATAACGTATCACTGTTAAGCACAAATGTTAAGTAACTTTTACAAATATAATCAAATAAACCTATTACTTACTTTATTTTTAAATCTTTTTCATCAATTAAATACTTATCTTATCCTAACTATCTATACTAATATTATAAAGAGGCAAGATTTAACAAATAATGTGTCAAACTACTGAACCGGTTTCAAATATTAATTCATCATAAGGTAGCTACATTATTTATTATTACATTTTTCTTTATTTAAATACATTTTGTCCGAGTGACATAGGCTATATTTTTTCCCGATAAATAAATTTCGCCCGTACAATGCCCGGGTGGATCACTAGTAAGTATAATATAATATTATAGATGTGAAAGTGAGTTTGTTTGTTGCGCTTCCGTGCCCTAATAGCTAAATCGAACATAATGAATTTCCATATAGAAGTAGATGGGAACTTGGTTCTTAGCTACAACATCGCAATACTTATAGGCGTAGGGTAATGAAAGGGGTGATTTACCTATAAAAATCTACATTATTTAAGTACTTTGAATTTTGCAGAATTATTACAAAACCAATATTATCGCGAGCTGATTAATAAATACAGGGATTCCAATAAGTATGTACTTACTAGCGAAAATGGGTTATTTGTCATTATATTAAGTAAACCTTTTTTGTAACATTAAGTAATATCGTTAAAAAAATGAAAAAGTAAAATTCTGAGTTTTTCATTAAAATTCAATAATCATGAATACCAATTATGATAATATATTTTTCATCATTTAATAAGAAGGAACTGTGTCACAGTTTTATTGTTAGTGCTTCGTATAGGATCAGATACTGCGAATAGCCCATTTTTTTTTCTTTTACATAGTACACCGCGCTATCACTTTGTCATCGTTATAACTTTTTAAATATTTGTCGAAATGATATAGTGTAAATAGCAAAGTTTATCGTCTTTAAATATCAAAAGCGATAAAAGTATTTGTTTCGATAAAAAATGATTTGTTAATACAAAATGTGCATTTTGGAAATAGATATAAAATAATATTTAGTTTTGATTCACTATTTTAGCGGTAATGACTTACACATTAATTAAAAATAGATATATGGTGTCACGAACTTTTTTTAGAACTATTTAAGAGATACATTTTCACTCTACATTACATTCATGTAACTTTTATTGTTTTTGCAGTGCAGGCCAAAATGGCTCGCAGATGGAAGATTTTTTTCCGTCTTATGTGACACTTATTGTTTTATATTGGCCAATTCACTCAATAACTACATAAATTATTATATATATGTAATTATCATATATGAGCTATATTACTGTTAAGTTTCATTAAAATCCATTCAGTATTTTTAGGTGAAAGAGTAACAAATATCCATACAAACGTAAGATTGAAATTAAAAGCGTAAGTGGTTAATATACAACATTAAAGCGTTGTAGATCCTAAACAATCATATAAAATGAAAATTGGTGTTAGGAACCTAAATATGATTTTTGATTATCTAGACAGTGATACCCCACTCGACATATTTTGTCAACTTATTTTTTTTACTTCGTCACAATATGGCGCCTAATTTTGCCCATATGGAATTTTGATTACTATCATATCTTTAGTAGCACTCACATGATTGAGACGAATCGATTGATGTATGAATCATCAAAATCGGTCCAGGCGTTTGGTCTCTAGTGTGCCACAAAGGAACAAACATACATATATAGACTGTTAAACACATAACCCTGTCTGCGCGTCGCGCTTCGCGCTCTTGCATTGCGCAGCTGGGTAAAAACGGGACCAGCGGGCTATCCCGGATCCGATGCCGATCCATGCGTGATAATTTTACAGAATAGCCCCGCTGACCGAAACGACAAATGAAAACAAATATACACGCATTATTTTACTCATGAAAAGTAGTTTTATTTATTTTTTTAAAAGGCTGTTACTATAACCTGCCAATACATTTCATTTTTAGGGTTCCGTATCCAAAGGTAAAAACGGAACACTATTGCTGTCAATCTGTTGTCTGTCTGTCCATGTGACACGGGTCTCCTGTAGTTCGTAAACGGAATGAGTTGGAGAACCGCATGCCGAAAGCCTTTTTTTTTGTTAAAATTTAAATTAAATTATTTTTCATGGCAGTCCCATAAATGTATAGGTGATTTCAGATTTTTTAAAAACACGTTTGCAACATCATTGTCTAGATCTCTTTGAGTATGATATACATCTAATTTTTTATACATTTTTTTCAATAACAAAGGAATACTGGGCCTACAAAGTCGTCATTTTTTGACCATTTTTGTAACGGGGTCTTTCCCAAAATTGTAACTACATAAGAATATGAAATTTAGGTATATGATGTTATAACATATTTCATCCTATACGCCGTATTTAAATAACAAATACTGAATTCATAATGAAGCTACTTTGTAAGTTGTGACGAAAACAAACAAATGATTTTACGGAATCCTAATAGAGCGAGGCTAGACGAGCGCTTGGCTAGTTTTAAGTCTAAGCTCCACCAAAAGCCTCACGTGGTTCTTATAGCATAATTACTGGCCTGTAATTAATAAATTGACAACGTAAATAAAAAAACTTTATCGTAGTTCATAAAATTTAAAATATTAAGTTTTGTAAGTTTAATTAGAAATAAAAGTAATTTTACAGTCCGTTTGTATGTCAAGCTGTGCAAATAATTAAATACTACGTGTTTACAGTCAAAATAACGTAATGTGCTCATTTAAAGAGCGGTAAAAAATAATAAAGAGGTATCTTTATTAACGACATCTAGATAATGTCGTTAATAAATATACCTAGTTCTTTTATATGGGATGTGTTAAGGATTACACCACAATCGCATACATTGGCTGAAGGATATAGGCATTAGTTACGGCATAAATAACTTGCTGCAACAATGTACTGTGATTGCTTTCCAGTTCCATATAGAAGAAAATTAACTTCTAGAATGCTGTTAATTTCACAGTCAATTGACATACCTACCGTTTTCATTGCATCGATATTGTAGATAGATAAATAACACTTTATTTTAACATCACACATACAGTAACAGTATACTGTTAACTAATATTTTTTTTTAAAACGTAAGAACGATTTCATCCAGATTGAGTATGCAAAGTTAGTATACTAACATATGGATCTGTGTTGTCTGCCAATAAATGATATCATTATTATAACATAGGGAAACGAAAAAAAGCTATGTAAATTCAACTATAGCTTAAACTTTCACACTAATATTATAAAGGCGAAAGTTTGTGAGTGTGTATGTTTGTTACTTCTTCGCGTCTAAACGGCTGGAGCGATTTTAATAAAATTTGGTATGGAGATGTTTGACACCCTTATCAACACTGCGTTACGTTACGTTTTACTGAGGGATAGAGGGAAAATATCCCTAATAAACCGCGGGTACCACCACGGGGCACAGCTAGTAAATAGATAAATAACACTTTATTTTAACATCACACACACAATAACAGTACACTGTTAATTTAACTAAAGCCGAGAACCTAAAAAACCTAAGAACGATTTCATCCAGATTGAGTATGCAAAGTTAGTATAACATAAGGAAACAAAAAAAAACTATGGAAATTCAACTATAGCTTAAACTTTTGCCAAGATTACAACACTAACTGGACTAACGTGCTGGCCCCTGTAGTGTTCAATAAAATGATTTATGCTTAGAATTGAAGTACATTTAAAAAAACGATTTTGGTCAAAGTTTACCCGTGTTATTAATTAGATCATTTTCTTATACGTAAATATAGTTTATTCGACCGTTTTATATTGCGATGCCATAAAATGCTAATTGAGAAATACTCAAGTCTCTTTAATGAAGACGAAAGGCCAATCATCTGTGACATATTTACAGCCTCAATAGTTAAAGTGGCATGGCATGCAGAAGGTTATATTTTTGAAAATGAGCAGAGAATTCATTTCATTTCACATTCATTCAGGTGATTCATTTCAACTGATGTCGAGTTCAATCAGTCAATCAGCTTGATCTTGATTCAGCTGGGTGAACACACTGTCGTGTAGCAACAAAATTTAAAGTAAGGATTAGGAAAAAGAATGTAATAGAATATTTAAGTATATATAATTACTAATTTACTAGCAAAGTCCCCAGCCTCCAGAACCTCAAGACACTCGATTGCCGTGGACCCACACGCCCACACTTCACACCTGCACACTTTTCATTACCACACTACCACACACTCCTCCGATCTCTATTATTTTGCTAACTTGTAAATACTTTGTATATATATACATACAAAATTAGTTATTATATATACTTAAATATTCTATAACATTTTGTTATATTCTTATTTTATATATTTATACATAATAAGACCAAAGTATTTACAAGTTAGCAAAATAATAGAGACCGGAGGAGTGTGTGGTAGTGTGGTAGTGAAAAGTGTGCAGGTGTGAAGTTTGGCCGTGTGGGTCCAATCGAGTGTCTTGAGGTTCTGGAGGCTGAAGACTTTGCTCGTAAGGAAAGTCGTGTCGCAGGTAGACGGGCGGCGCTTCGGTAGGCGGCGCGCTGCCCGCCGGCAGACACCGCTGGTGGTCGGAAGATGTGGCAGCTGGTAGTGGAAGATGGAGCAGTTGGTGGTTGGTATGTGCAACAGGTGGTGGTCGGACGATGCAGCAGCTGGTGGTGGTGGCGACGACACGGTTGGGCTTTGAGGCCTTTGCTCATTCGAAAGTTCTATAAATTAGAGTAGGCTTGGAGAATTTAATTGTCAAACTATTTTTGGACGGTAGAATTTTCGAAATGAAAAATAACTATATAATTCACAAATTTTCGAACGAAAACTTGAATTTGACAGAAAATTATTCAAAATTCTAACCTCAAATTGACATTTGAGGTTTTCATTTTCATTTTCTCTTTGGTATTTTTATTTTAATTAAGCCTAAAATGACTGCTAGAGTGTTTTTCATCAAGGCATGTAAAATTAATAAATGAACATTTTTTCTATTATTTATTGTATTCCCAATACTTCAAAGTATTAAACGACAAATTTGGTTCGACATACAATCTATTGTATACACTTTACAAATAAGACGACTAACACTGTCAAAGAAGGTTATTTCAATGTCATCATATAGAAATAAACATCCATGACTGGAGTGCAAATTATCGTATTCATGACCACACAAACATCTGCCACCACCGGGATTCGAACCCAGGACCTCTCGAGTAGGCGTCACCTTGAAACCCGGCGTACTTACCACTCGGCCACGGAGATCGTCAAAAAAGGTTTAATTGTGAATAAAAAGTCTTCCTCTCTTCAGATGGGAGTGTAAGTTAAAACCAACACGCTGCACTGCTATAAGTGATCATCGCCATATACCTGGCATACGGGCTCTGAATAGTCCTGTTGTTCGTATTCGCTCCACGTCTTAATTAGAAATTCAGAATGGCCATAATAAGTTTTATTGGTCTGTCTGATTGCGGATGCCAATATAAGCGGACATCAAATTGAAATGCCTCTGATTAGATCGGCCGGAGGAAGTAGGCTTATTATTATTGAATTACCCGATTATTCGATTAAATAAGATGTTGAAATGACGGATTGTATGTACTAACATTTTATTGATTCTGTCTTAACAGGTTTTTGAATATTTATAGTTAAAGAAAGATTTTAATTATTTAAATGACAACTAAAGTAATGTTTTGTTTATTATTCTTAATTAGATTTTTTTTAATTGAGGTTCATTGAGGAGGATATAAAGTAACAATATTATAAGGAATATTAAAAAAATAACATACATCGTTGAATCAAATTAATAGGCATTATTATCACATGTTTTGTTATAGTTTAAGTCAAAATATTGTAACAAAATTTATTGCTTCAATAATGAAGTAAAAAAATTAAACTAATGCAAAGAATTTGAGCAACTTTCGCAGTGATCGGTCGTAAGATGGATGATCAAAAATTGTATAATTTGTGCTTATTGAGTCCTCATTTATTTTAAAAGAAAACCTCAATGATGTTATTGCAAAACCTGTCTAACTTAAATGCTATTTAAGCCGATCATTAGGATTTTAGCATAATAACTTAATTTCAGACATCGGCCTATAATGCGTGTTGTAAGGCTCTTCGTAATAATATCATTGGACAAAAATCTAGAATTACGAATTTACGATAAAATGCATCTTCACCAAACTAATTGCGTAGCTAAACACACGATTTTTTACTTTTTCTCAAGCTAGTAAGAATCAAAGTCGCATCATCAAAGAGGAGAGACGTCAAGCCGAAGAGTGCTCTCATTTCAAGATTGAACCAAAAGATAGGTGTTGGTTCGCCTCATGCAAAATACTTCCCTCTGAGATATAACCATCGTCCATACTCGTATATTATTAAAAGTATAGATACCACACACGACGCTACCGTATGAGACCCGGAGCGATAGTAGCCGTTTCTGTATTCTATGGGATATTTATGTAAAATTTTAATAATATGCAGAGCGTAAATCATAGTCTGGGTAGTAACGTTAGTAAGGAAATACGAGCAATATTTCAGTTTATGATATTCATTTAGAACTTACCTATTTGTGAAGGAGTATCATTCTAATTTGATATGATGCTATTATGTGGTAGCTAATCATTGAAAAGTTCAGATGCGTGCGTTATATGCATAACCAACGCTATGTTAATGCACACACTACTGTTGAGATCACCTCACTCCACTTTTACCAAATTAAGAAAACGTTCTAGACACCTACTATCCATCCATCAAATCGGGCTCCCAAATCACCACCCAAGACTCGGAAGTACCACCCACGCCACGTCACGTTTCCCCTATCAGAGTACGCATCTTAATTACCAGCGTGCCTATCATCATCTTAAATTTTCCTACCTTATAGGGTCTAAAGTCCTAAATTGTACGCAATTTATTCGAGATTACGGACGCTCGCCGGAGTTATGTCACGACTCGCGGACACTTCTGTACGCGTGCCTTGCTGGGCCGTGTCGTAATAGCGAAGAATAAAAACTATTACTCGGCAATGATTCCCGTTTCGACATTTTTTTATTCGTATTGTTTTTATTTTACCGTCCACATTGTTGATAGATATTGATGTTAAGTGACTCGCGATTCAATATGGTATGGTAGCGTAGTATTTTTTGCTTGTGTATATATTATACAGGTCTTAAAGAATATCAATCGATTGGGTAGTTTAGTAGTCAAAATGTGTTGTGTACTCGCTTATTTACGTAACCTAATGGAATACTTTCACTGCTCTGAAAGCACTGAAAAAGTTTGTCTGCACGAATAACCATTTTCACATTAAATATATCTAAGTATAGTTACCGATCTCGTTTCTCTAATAGACAATGCCTTGCAAGTCAAAAGTCATTAGGCTAATTGCAGGGCTTGGAGCGCCACGGCATCAGTATCTGTACTTAGATAGGTTTAGTCGATACTAGGTCTATAACGAGTATCGTATAAGTCTGAAATGACAAGCGGGCAGTGCGCGGCCGCCGTATCAGCTCCCGCTATGGTCACATCACGCGCGGGCTATCACTGTTATAACGCAGTTACCCGCGGGTGCTCCTACTGGCATACCGCTGATACTGCTTTTTATACGCGGAACATTCGTTCTACATACTTGATTTACTTGTATTAATACGAAAAAGAGAGCTTATATAAATATAAATTGTATGAGGTCATGTATCAACGGTTTTTTTTGTGGTAAATTGTTTATGTAATGTTAAAAGCATTTAAATATACGGATGAATGAGATTAATTGTTTTCTAATTATAAGGTGGCTGTTTGTGCGTTTCGCTTATTAGAATGTGTAAATGCAGTCTAGGCGATAATATTTTTCAGATTGACTTAAGTTGATCATATTACTTCATATCTTTGTGTCTTTGTGACAGCAATAGAATAAGACACAATTTGTTTATGTTAAACGGGTGGCAAACTAGCATATGGCCCGTTTAATGATGACGACGATGATATAATAAGAATGACGCTTGCGATACAAAAATATCAGTCGTTGTCAACTTTACTCATGAGACAGAAACACAATACTACCTTATTTTACTGTGGTCTTCTGTAGGGGAAGGTTACCTCGCCAGACGGGCGTTCCAATTCGAGCGGCTAATCCGCTATTAGGGTATAGCGGATTATCCGCTCGAATTGGAACGCCCGCTCCCTTAAACTTGTCATTATTATAATCATTCAATGTAACAAACGTTTCAAATTACGTTAATTTATGTTTTACAAGCAAGAGACATTTGTCTCTCACTAACTTTATCGAAATACGAGATAACTTTCTATGGACATCCAGGTCTTCCATGCAAACTTTAAACTTAAAAAAGTTACTGTAATCACTGATTATTCAGAAATTGATCAACAAAAAAGATATAGGTTCACCGAGTTGTACGGAAAGCAGCAGGTTCAGTAGTTTTTATTCAAAACTGTCAATTTTCTACAAGTCTTTAAGATTTATATTGCTTTTCGTTATTGATTGACAGAATGTAATTTTTTGGTAACTTTATGTGTTGCTGAATATACATTCGCGCACACCTTTAAGTCCCGTGAACGGATTATAAGCTTACATATTTTTATTAATATGATCGGAGGTCAGCGACGGATAAGCTTTTTATCATGAAACAATGCTTCGAATAAGCTCATTCCGAAACGGCATTCCGAAACGGGTTCTTAGCATTATTATAACATATTGAAACTGCCTATTAATATTTCGAAGTAATTTTCGAACTTATTTCAAAGAGAACAGCTTAATTTCAGACGTTGACCTAAATGAATTAATGATAAAATGTGAAAGTTTACAAAATATGTATTACATAATGTAATACATATATGTGGACATTGTTTTCGGTGTCACCATAACTTATGTATTTGTTCCTAAAAAAATATTGATATTAAAAATGTATTTACCACTTATCTTTTGTCACTATTCTAAGTAAATTATAAGAGGAAGTCGTAATGAAATTCCTCGCGTTATTATTCCAAGAATCTCCATTTGCGCATCAATGAGCTATAAAGTATCAACATTAACGCATCCGCGTCCAAATCGGGAGCGGGTGTGATTGTGGCCGGCACAGATAAGGTAAATAGCTCATACAATTGTCGGAATGGGAGGCTCGGAGCCTCCTTTGTTAAGGAAGTGGTGTCTAATGGGCAAACGTAGCCGTGGGCTGTTCTAACACGGTGCGAATTGCTGTGCTGCGTTTGAGCCGAAACGGCGCGTCTTGATTGCCCACTCAGCGGCCGATAGTCCAGTAGATTTGCATTTAGTAAAAGGCTAAGTGTCGGGCGTTAGAGCTTAAATCACACGGTATATTCATTGTTAATGATTATTTTAAGCGACCGTGCGCAATGGCCTATAATGGTCATGGACCGTTATGATTTTTGTATTGGCTCATTACTTTAATGACAGATTTTATTGACAATTGATACTTGTCTAATTGTACGTACGCATGTATCTCTTGACTAGTAATCATCATTAAGAGACAGACAGGGAATAGCGGAATTTTCGCTCGAATTGGAGCGCCCGTCTGGAGAATAAACCTACACCTTGTCGTGTAGCGACAAAATAAATATATAAAAAAAGGAAAATCAGAAGAACAGTAGGTATAGGATATATATCCTATTCCTACTGTTCTTCTGATTTGATTGTTCTTCTGATATGATGATGAAAACATATTGTAAAAAACAGATTATAAAAAAAATAGGGGTATGGTATATGTGTGAAGTGCGGGGTGTAAAGTGGAAGAAGCAGTGGGCGTGGGTCGTCGGCGATCTTCTCAGTTGAGGCTTGAGGGTCTGAAGGACGTGCTGCTGGCAGACGGGCGGCACTCGGTCTCTTGATACTTAACCTGCCCTGGTGGTGGCTGGCGGGTGCTGCTAATAGGTTGGCCGGCGAATATCGGCAGGAGCTGGTGGAACGGCAGGTGTCGGTGGACACCTATGAGGTTGCGAGTATGGTGAAGAGGACGAGAAGAGTAGTTTAGAGGTTAGAATTTAAGTTTAAAGAGATAATAGGTGCTGTAGAGCTTTGAGGTCTTTCTTGAGTCCCGGGGCAGTCTGCCCCGGGACAAGACCTTTTATTAATTTAGAGCTCGGTAGCGAGCTAACAAAAGTTATTAAGGCAACTTTTGCCGAAGAAATGAATGAAAGATCAGGGAGGCTCGACCTTTTATAGGTCCGGAACATTTTAAATTTAGATACGGTTCGAATCGAACTAAAAAGAATCAAAGTAGGTGGTCTGTGGAGGTTGAATAGGCATAGATGTAGTTGGAGAGAGTATCCGTGTCATGGGTAGCCATGGCAACGGATAAAAAACATTAAGATGTCACAAATGTCAAGAAAATATAGAAACAAAATTATGCATAAAATTAATTAAAATTGGAGAAATAAAAATAAAATAAAATAAATAACAGAATATAGACAAATGCCGGTAAGTGTCCAGCACTCTGGAATAGTGATTTTCAGTACATATGAAATAATTATACGTATTTACAAAATGATGAATAGTGTGTGATATTTTTGAAATTGTGTGTTTCCAGGAATACATAATAAAATATATGTTTATGCCTGATGAATATCGATAATGTTAGATGATAAAATGTGTGAAATGAAACCTACGATAGTCGAAACCCTGAGGTACGTTACAACCTTACAGAAGATCATAGTAAAGTGACACTACCTTTTCGTTGTGTTGTGTTTCTGTCGCTGAATAAGGTTCCAGGGCTCCACGGGGTAGGGGATGGGGTCAGCGTAGGCAACGGTGGAAGTAATATTTTTTGTATGTAAAGCGTTTATATACTATTTGTGGCTGCTTACCTTCATAGGCTGGCCATAAGCTTGTTTTCCACCCTTTTAACAAAAAAATAATCATCAGATTATCTATGTCTCCATCCAGGAAGAAGGGTCGTAACTCATAACCTGTTGCTCGTTTTTTGTGCTGAAAAGTGGGAGCTAATGACTAACTGAAATACGTAGGAACTAGAGTTAGTATATTTTTGATCGTCCGTCCTATTTATTATCGGCCGGTAACGTAAGTACCTATATTTTATATCGAACAGATATTTTTAAAGAATTACAAGGAACCAGTAGGATATATCACACTTTGTCTTTATTAAAAGGCGATAGTCACATTATTGCATAAATCAAACCTGCCTCAATAAAAGCGAAAGAGTGTGAGTGTGTATGTTTGTTACTTCTTCACGTCTAAAAGGCTATAGTCATTTTAATAAAATTTGGTATGGAGTTAGCTGACACCCTGGACTTACCCATAGGCTACGTTTCACTGCAGGCAAATATCCCTAATTAACCGGGGGTAACACCGCGGGGCACAGCTAGTTACTAATAAAAATATTTGGCTTTGTGCAAGAATTCTACATAAAAAAATGAGTTCTGTAACCCATACCGTTTACGATCTAGAGACTCGAGACGTAGGGCAGATAGACAGTCGACAGAGTGACACCATAGCGTTGTATTTTTTCCTTTGGTTACGGAACCCTAAAAGGATACCGAATCCGACTGAAAGTTTTTGAATAATATTCAGGCTCCTGGTATTTAGTAGTTCAACATTCGGCAGCAGTGAATTTACATACGATGATGATGATATACAATCTCACAAAATCAATTGAAATTCCAAACGTTCTTCTCAGTGGCAAATAAACAAGACTGATTCAGATTATTATATTTCCTATTTGCCGTTTCGAAGTCTGTAAATAATTGTTCAATTTAAGTTAGTATAAGTCACGTGAAAATGAATACTAGCACGACCCCCTATCGGATAATTTTAATGGTGGTCTTCGTTAGTAGTCTGCCCTAACTGCTGTAATTAAATTTGCATAGAAATCCGAGTAAATTAGCTCACGGTTCCTATGGTGGCCCGAATAGCGTAGAAACAGCATATACTCCCGCGAGTTTTGTGTAGAACGAAAATCTAAAAGTATAAAATCGAATCTAATGTATGTACTAGTGAAAACACATAGTTTTTATTATTACCTAAATCTATAAACGATTGCTGACGACCGCTAATAATTAGGTCTGTACCTATGAAATTTCATTGAAATTAAAGTAATTACCCGTGCAATCAATGCATTCTTGCCAACGTAGTGGCTTATGAAGCCCTTTTTGAAAAATCTACTGGACGGGAGGCAACAAATTCTTCAATGGCATTTTGAACTGCCTCTCAGTTATTAAATTTTGCCCCGCTAAGAAGTTATCCAAATTCTGGAAAAATAGAAGTCTTTAGAGGCAAGGCTTGTGAGTATGGTGGACGACGGAGAACTTCCAACCCCATCTCTTGTAACTTAAAGACCGTCTGCTGTCTAGTATGAGGTCCTGCGTTGTTGTGCAGGAGCAGCGGAGCCGAACGTTTGACCAAAGCTACTTGGAGATGTGCGAGGTTTTCCATCATTGTGTTCAGTTCTTCACAGTACACATCTTCAGTAATGCTTTCCTGTTTGGTAAGAAGCTGTGATATATGACACTGGCGCTAGACCAACAAATAGTGATCATCACTTTTCAGGGATCAGTTTTCGTTTTGGGCATTTTTAGGTACTGAACCAGGATCTAACCAACTTAATAAGCGCTTGTGATTGTCGAACATAATCCATTTTTCGTCACATTTAACAATGCGATTCGATACGCCTTCGTTTATGTGCCTGTTGAGTTATCCAAGGCTCGACTCGACGCGTAATTCGCGCTGGCGATAATTAAATTCGTGGGGCACCCATTTTTCAAGGTTTTTACATTGCCAATTTGATGCAAATGGACCAATATTGTTTTGATGCAAACATCGAAAGCTGCTGCTAAGTCATCTATATATTGAGAATCATCAGCTTTCACAATCACCTTTGATTCGTCATTGTCGACTTAAGTTTCCTTTCGATCACGGGGTTCATTTCTTAGGTAAAATTTTCCAGGACTTCTGGAAATTTTGTGGTACGATCGTTAGAAGTGTTCGCTCCGTATACGTCGTTGATGGTGTATGCCGCTTTGCTGTCACGATAGTACTCATACTCCATAATCACTCGAATTTTAAATGTATCCATGATGACGAAAAACGTCTAAATGTGCTGAAAACAGAACATTAAACAAATGAGTAATTTTCAAAAAAGAATTCCAATTTTAAAAATATAAATAATTTCAACTTAGAAATAGCCAGTACGGCAGAATGGTATATTTCATAGGTAAAGACATATTATTCACAAAAAAAATACCACAATAATCAATGCGTACTTTAATACTAATATTAGAAGAAAATACGATAGTGATTTTGGTGATCTGCCTTTCCGTCTGTCTGGTAGGCTTGCATGCCTTAGCCACTGTATAGATTATTTGTAATTTCGTTTGTATCCACGTAAGTCAATGCACCTTATAAATTATATCTAGCACAAAATGGCATTTAGGGAATTTTGCCATATCCAACTTCCTTTCATTAGAGAACAACAAAAGGCGCCGGAACATATTTCATTTCACGTCCAAATGCTAAGGTTGTCTATTCTGTCTCATGATAGAATTTGTCCTATTTTCCGATCGATAACAGATATTTATGGGAGCATAACGCAGTCGCGTGCGCTCACGATGTGGTTTGGCCACTAATTTGGATGTCCAACTGCCCTACCACGAGCTCAAAGCAGATTTAGAAGCAGGACGCCCGCCGCTCCACTAGTGACGGTTAGTTGCCGATAAGCAGGGTCGGTAAAATAAAACAGTATCCAGAATATTGTGGAACAAATTCATAGGTAAAGAAACTGTAACAAAAATAAGAATAAATAAAAAAATGAGCCAGTAGGTACTAGGCGCGTTACAACATATGTGAAATATATTTGTATGCCCACGCCATAAGAGTGTTTTAAAGTTTCCTCATATTTTTTTCCCTTTAACTATGATAATATAGCGGCCTTCAAAAGGCGAGTAAACCTTTTCTTTCAGAGTCGGCAACGCATGTATTGGTGCTGCTAGTGTCCATGGTATGGCGGTATTGACTACTTTCCATCAAGTTATTATGAAGTTAACATCACACTATTATTATAAAGGCTCAAGTTTGTATGTATGTGAGTGTGTTTGTTTGTTACTTCTTAAGTCTAAACGGTTGGAGCGATTTAAATAAAATTTCATCAACCCATTAATGTATCATTTGAAGAATCTGTTTTGTATACATACCATCTCATTGTACCCTTTATTATTCAACATAGAAATCTAATCTAATTTCCCTACTGCTAAGCCACAGACCTTCCCTATGAAGTGCGAAGAGGTCGGTGGTAATGGCTACAGATGCAAACAGGGCCACATGCCTTCCGAAGAAGCACGGTGGAGTTCGAAATAATGAATTTTTTCGTCACTAATCCCATGATTGTTTTGTGCCAATTTTGAGAAACAACCATTGATTAACTCCGATATCACCATCGAATTCTTCTAAAATCTTCTTCATAATACATCAAATTAATCTTTGTATCGTATTTCAAAGCTCTATTTTTTATAAGCATATGGCTCGCCTGATGGTAAGCGACCACGAAAGCCTATAGACGCTTGCAAAACAAAAAAATCAATCGCGAGTACCCTGCCTACCTACTTTAGGGCATAATATCCGCTAAAAAAGTCCTGCGAATAACTTCTACACTGCTTAATGCGAAGCCGCGGGGTTCCCGTTTAGGGATTCTACCACGACTCCGCACCCAGCAGCTTCCGATAGAACCATGGAACCTTACGTACCGACAGAAACACAGTGTTTTCTTACCGTGGAGCTTACTTCGGAGCGGGAAATCCACAATGCCATACCTCTCTTAATTTGCTACGTTGCTTTTATATAAGCTCGTTTTCATGACACAAACATGCAGAGATAGCCTTAAAAATGTTTAGTACTTACCCACATACCTATTGTCTAACTAAATACTTACATACTAGTTATTCTTATAGCATATTCATACAAATTACTCGTTATCGGTACGTACCCTCACGATTGTCGCCGAGTCGCAACGATAAGAACTACATTAGGTACGTAGTGAAATAACGACCGCAATCGAGATCCACGAAAACTATAATTTCTGTTCCGCAATAAACTTTATCGATTCTCTTATTAAATTTAATATTTTCTATGAGGCACATACGTATACCATACGTAACGTACCTGATCTGAGCTGATAAAAGTACTAGGAGTATAGGAGATGATAGGTAGTTCATTAGTGTTGGAGGAGCAACAAAGAATGAGTGTTATTTTTAAATAGCATTTTTAATAGTCCAGGAAATGAAGTTAAAAAAATGGCAAAACCTCGCAATGATTTCGTCTGCATCGATTTCCATAAAAAATAAGAATTAGGCTCATCTTACCCTGTATTTTAAAATCTATAGTATGCCGATGGGCGCTGTTTGTTTTTTGAGTGTATAACTACCCCTAATTGTCAAAACTAATTTAAAAAATTCTCGTGTGACACGAGTGTGCGTAATTGAACTACTCCGAAACGGCTCGACCGATTTTCGCGAAATTTTATATGCATATTCAGTAGGTCTGAGAAACGGAATCTATTTTTCACCCCCTAAATGTTAAGGGTCCACCCTTAAATTTTTTTTTGACAATTTTTTTGCTTTTATTTTTTTATGATTCATCATACAAAAATACATGCAACCCTAAATTTTCACCCTTCTACCACCATTTTTTATGGCGATATGAAGTTCGCTGGGACAGCTAGTATCATTTAAAATCTTAATAATAAGGTTAGGTTTGAATTATTTGATCAATTTTTTTTTCTGCTTGGGAATGTAATGTGGGAATATTTCAATACTTAAAAATCAACCCTTGTTAGAGCTTATTGAAAAATAAATACCCTAGTCAACTTGATGTGTCTAATAGATGATGATGATGACTATCCTATAATGGTTCCGTTTTGTCGATTGAGGTGCGGAAGCCTAAAAAGTGGAATTGCAAGAAAATATTTACAAAAAATACACTACATACTTTCATACATCGACAAAAATAAAACTTAATGAAAAACTATAATAAGATAATCGTCGTCGTGGTCGTCGTCATCCTCATCTTCTTTTACTGATGGTTGGTGAGAATTACAATAATATTGCTATGTGTGAATTACAATAATATGTCTTGCCAGAGCGCCCAGAACAAGCCTTTTTTTAAGTTCTTCAGGTGCAGGCGGTTTGTTTATTCTATGGGATTGTATTGGAACTTCTTTGAAGAACCATTCCCAATCTTTTGGTAGAATTCTTTCGTTTCCAAACCACTGTTGGATTTTTTTTAAAACAAATAAATTATAAAGTTTCTATTTTATAAGTTTTCTATTTGGCTTTCAAATCTTTCAAATTTTGTATTTGACGAACAAAAGCTAACAAGCCATAGCTCTGGGTCGTATTGGTTGCAGAGTTAATACACATTTTTTTCTGTTTTTTGGTTTTTCTTATTACTTAAATTTTACTCTTTACAGTTTTTTCCTATAAAATGGATATTTTTTGAATTATTCATGAATACACTATTAAAGTTTTTAATGGTGTCTATTTGTGGTCGAAAACTGTTTCTTTCAATAGCATATTGACGTTACTTTTTTAATCGAATTTTGTAGTTTAAAAGTAATAAAAAATATGAAAATGGGGTGGCAACTACCCCCAGGATAAAAGTGCTTCTCGGCATGATATATAAATATAGATTTTGGTGCTAGGGCTTTTCCCTATCTTCTGTGAAAATTTTAGGTAAATCCATTCAGCTTCATTCATCCAAAATGCTCCATTTCCTTTACTGTTTTCCTTAAAATTGCGTGTAACCGTTCGCTTGGAATTTTCTGCTAGAGAGAAACCGAGATAGAAAAAATTATTTAGGTAAATTATAAAAAAATTGTAAAGAGATAAAAAAGGATTATTTACTTAACTTTTATATTTAAATGACCTAAATTTATTAAGGTTATTCTCTCTTTTCTTTTGAATCTTCATTGCAATGATTCATGCACCCGTAATAAAAAGTTAGACACATTGAAAGCTAAAGTGGGTCTATCTATAATGAGATCTCTTCCAGTCAACCTAAGTAATGGCAGAGATTTAAAACTACGCTGAAAACAGAGAGTGCAATAAAAATTCTCGTCAGAAATAAAATTTAAATTCTGAATGAAAGCAGTGTTTCACATATTTGACTATAAAAATCAGATAAGGCAAGTTTTATAACATTGCATTTATTGTACTAATCAGTGATTATTTTTCATGATTTAATCCGAAGAAAATAAAGAGATATATGTGTGCTGCTATGATAATTATTAATATGTACTTGGTGGTCACGTTTATACCGTTCATTGTTGTGAGTTGTCGTAACTACATTGTTTATGGTTAGTAGATTCTAAGTTCTGACTTTTTCAAATTGGTTTAGAGAATTAAACTTCACCTTACAGAAGACCACAGTAATATACTATAAGTAATTTGGTGTTGTTCATTTATAAAATACATATCAAAATTAGAAAACCTATGTTTAAAATTCGAGAGCAAGTTTTATTTTTGCACCGCGGGTTGATGCAACCCATTACAAACGATGCATTGGCTGTTTGGACCCACTCCAATCGTGCATGCGAAACGATCTAGTCAAAAAGAATAATAATAATAAACACAAAAATTGAAACACATGTCACATAAATTGATTACATACTTGTTTATAATGTAGTCTCTGACCCCTATAATAGGATAAAGACCTGTGTGACAGGGGTCAGTGCCCACTTCCGAATACATAGATCATAACTATTTATGTAACAAAACAGTTTTACAATAAGACATACATCATTGGAATAATTAAAGCAATCAGAATTCGATCAGAATAAATAAGTGCCCGTGATTGTGTCCGTCTCTGTGTGTGTGTTTGTGTGTGTGTGTGTGTGTGTGTGTCGTATGTGAGAGCGTGTGTGCGTGTGTGTGTGTGGTTGTGTGTATGTGTTTGTATGTGTATGTTTTAGTGAATGTGCGTGCAAGTCAAAAAGTCGGGAACTTAGTTAACAGCAAAGATTCAGTATAATCATAGTTAAGGGTAAGTAACCATTTTCTTATTTTAGTTTTCGCGTCTTTAATAGGTAATGGGTAAAAATCAATTATTTTATTGTAAAGATACTTAGATGAATAAACAAACTGTCGCCTAGCAAATGCTGTGCGAAATCTTGGTAGACTACATTCACTGACAATAGTGCTAATAGTGTAATACATCAGCTCGTGGGTCGAAACGACGCAAGACCCTGTTTATGTCCGTAAGGGACTAGTTCAGAAAAGCAAGGATGGTTGGAGTAGCGGACTTTTCTGTGGCATCTGCTATCTTTGTGACTGGATTCCACTTACACCTCGGCCACATTAAGTGCGAAGGAATAATTTGCTGCAACTTTTGTAAAAAATATAGCCGGATTATTAATGGGTCCCGATTGTCTAAATAATGTGCAAGATAAGCATCACCATTCATAGAAATTTAAAAATAATGTTTTTTTCAGCCCCAAAATATACTATCAAGGCGAAAGCATTTGATGACGTTATTATGAAGATGAATTATCCTTTACACCGCGTAGCAGGTATTGGCACAATTGAGTTTTTTCTTATCGCGATGCATCGAGTTTCATGGCATTTCACTTGGCTATTCGTGTTTACTTGCATCTGGGAGTCTTTTTTTACCCGGAAATTGGCAGAATCGTCACAAAATGAGACGTAGTCATAACCAACAAAAATTGATTTGAATTGCATCTGGGATTATTTAATGTCATATTTCAATAGTTTTTTTATTAATTTAAGTACCAAAACTAGGATAATATCTTAATAAAAAAAAATACATAACCTGTAGTTTCGAAGTTTCTGAGATCGGTGGTAGTTGTTTAAGGGTTAAACGTTTAAGTTAGCGTTAGCATTCGCTCTAGTATAAAAGTAGCCACTTGTCCGAAGCTCTAGACAGAAACTAATTCTGCCGTTTACCCATCTTTCCGACAATCAAGTATCACATAAACCTATACGGACACATTCTATGGCTTCCTAGGAACTTTTTACCTAGCTTGATGTCTTAATACCCCCTGCGGAGTTAACTTGGCAGATATATTTATAGTGCACCGTACATGGCAACACTTCTCGGTAAAGATTTGTCGCTATGTTTACTTGAAATGTGACTCGTCTTAATGTATCGTGATTAGTATGTTGCTCTTAAGCAACAATTTAGTTATGTGTGTGGTAATTATTGATATTAGTCATCTATCAAGCAACAATTGTAATGGCAGATGTATTTTTCTTTATTTTATTAATCAACTAGCCTAGCCCTAAAGTAAGCACTGTAGGCTTGTGTTGTGGGATACAAGGGTAACGGATAGAATACACATACGGATATATATATATATAACTATATTTATATAGAATTACATATTTAACATCCATAACTAGAATACTCGTATTTATCACACAAACATCTGCCCCCAACGGGATTCGAACCCGGGACCTTTCGAGTAAGCCACATTTTGAAACCCGGCGTACAAACCGCTCAGCCACGAAGGTTGTCAAAGGTATATGATGTTAAGTCACAATAGAATGCCTTTAAAATTTCTGTTAGGATTGGGACATGTTGCTTTAATTCAGAGTCAGGAAAGCGATAATAAAATATACTCATAATACTGGCCATGCCGCTAAATTCGCAATAAAAAATAAGCATATGAAACAATTTTTATCTTCCAATTATAATTTTAATGTTGTTTATATGGGAAACGCATCCTCTCTTCTAACTAATTGCGTGCCCGACGGAGTCCATAATGCTCATATTTATATAAGTACCTACCACCCACTGTACACATTAATGTTGCAATAAGTGATTTGTGTTTGAATTCGGTGATATTTAAAATTATTTTACTATTGTGTGTCAATATAGGCAGCATATCCTATTCAATTCGGTTAAGTACATTTTTTGAGATCATCGATAAATAATAAATATACAATATTATTTATTACAGAAAATAAACAAATAAAGGATCTCTCACTGCGAACTGCTTCGAGAAAAGGTAAGAAACGGGCCAAGTGCAAATCGGATTAGTGCACGAAGGATTCCGTACTATTTATTATCTACACAACATTGGAGCCGTCATTTGTTCGAATATTGCGAAAAAAACGTCAATAAATATGCCTGTTATATGGGATATTTATTTTATTTTAATTAAATTATTTATTTTTAAAGTGAATGTAGAACTAAATATTCTGTGAATATTTCGAGCGTCTCTATGTTGCCGTTAATAAAATAGAGCAAAAAAATATGCAAAAGTCACGTTTATTGTATGGGAGCCCCACATAAAATTTATTTGATTCAGTTTTAAGTATTTGTTGTTATAGCAGCAACAGAAATACATTATCTGTGAAACTTTAAACTGTCTAGCTATCACGGTTCATTTTATACAGCCTGGTGACAGACCGACAGATAGACAATGTAGTTTTTGTAATAAGGTCCTGTTTTTACACCTTGGGTACGGAACCGTTTTTTTTAAACCAAAGTGAAATGTCAGATGTTTTATAATAAAAGTACCCAAATTTCAGAAAATACAAGAAGCACTAGAAGATTGGCATATAAAGATGATTTAATAGAAGCTTTGAATGAGTTACAAAAAAGACAATACGCTAAAAGTATGTGCAATTCGTTTCTGTTATTTTTTGTTAAAAAAATGTGCAAGGAAGTAAGCGGCGGCATTGCCTAGAGAGACGTATGCGATTCCAGAATATATTTTTTTTATTACAGCCAGGTAGGCAAATGACTCTACTCCACCTGATGTTAAGTGGTGATAAAGTCCAAACGCGAAGATAGCTGGTACAGCAGTTATAAACTGCTACACCAACCAGCCTCACCTTGCCGGCCTGCAAAAATGCTTCTTCAGGCCTCTCTTAAAGGACCCCAGATTGTAGGAAGGAGGGAACAAGTGCGCGGGCAAAGAATTCCACTTACGAATAGTACAAGAATGAAATAATATTATCTACCCTTACCCTACCACTTATTCTGCCCTAGAAAGTGACACACAAACAGAAACAACACAACTCTGTAAGGTGAAGGTTCATCATCAGCTTATTAATGTCGCCACTGCTGGGACACAGGCCTTCTCTGTGAATAGAATAGGGAGATTGAGCCAATACCCACTACGCGGGCCCAGTGGGGATTGGTGAGTGCTAACGACTGTAGATGCAGCCAAGACCAACGGTTTAACGTGCCTTCCGAAGCACGCAGGAGCTCGAGAGAATAGAGAGAGCCACACAATAGTAAACTTAACTACATTTTATAAATTGTTCATTAATTATTCCAGAAGGCTTAGCTCAAAATAAAACCTACCCAGAAACAACAACAAATCTGAATTTTTTACCAGCAGTTATCGTGACAACAAAGCCTAATAGAATTTTGAAGAGTCCTAACAATTTGAAAGATATAATTGAACTTATTCAAAGCGGTAAGTCTATTCTTTAGGAAGCAAAGGGCGAATTTATTTTCATTTATTTATGTTTTGTTTGATTTTCAAGTAACGCTGCAAAGAAAGAGCTTGTTTCCGTCTTTCTCAACCAACGGCTTAACACGCCTTCCGAAGCATGGCAGGAGCTCGAGATAATACGTTTTTGGGAACCTATCCAATGGCCGGTTAGTTACTTAATTTCTATCATCGCAGACCGAACGCTCTAGCCACAACGCCATAGAGCTCCTACATGATATTGTTTAAGATTCTCACAAAGAATTTAATATTTCACAAACAGAAAGTTAAGAAAATTTTAAAATATTTCAGGTATCAACGTGAACGGGCAACAGCCTACTAATGAAAATTTCGAGTGGATGAAAATAAGAATTCCCAGAAATAAATTATAAATTCATTATAAACTGGAGGATTTCATATCATTGAAAATAAAAAGGTAGTCTTAAGTATTATTTTAAGAACATTATAATTTAATATTTTTACATAATGCTATTTTTATACTGATATATGTATGAACTTATATGACATCGGAAAGGTTCTTATAAATAAATCAATGATTTAAATCACTAGTAAGTACTACCAGAATTGTATGGCAGTGTTGCACACAAGAAAATAAATGTTTAATGTGCATTAAAAATATTTTCAGTTTTATGTATGGCGCACGTTATAAAATTTATCAGCTGTATATTGGATTTTATTTCAGTAGGTAACAGTAACTTTTATTTCAAGACTCCAGAAACGATTGATTTGAACGGCTTTTTATTTCACCCATCAAAATGGTTAAGTGATCTGCAGTAATGTTTTATGAGTTATTTTTAATTGTTTATTTTACTTTCAATAATTTCATTGAAAGTGCACTAATTGGAGGTAAGTTTATTTAGACCGTTAAATGAAATGGAGCGTTGGCAAAATCAGTACTTATTTATTGGAAAAATAAATTAGCTAATTTAACTATAATAAGGAAAATAAGACAGAAAAATAACTCTAGCATAACTATTTTATTGTAATTGGTTGTTTTTTTCAGTGTTATCTTCCGAATATTGCTCTCGCGTAATCTTTTCTGAGATAAAATTAATGTAAAGAAATATTTTGTGCGCTTCATTTTCATTTAGATCCACTCATCCACTGAGCATTCGTGATTGACAGAAGAAAAACTAAAACATGCAACTAAATTTTACGTGAAATGTAATAATTATCTTTTAATAAAGATACTTTCACTTTGTCTTTACAGCTACAGGAAGAAATAGACCAGACGAAAATTTATTTTATGGACATTTAAGTTCACTTTTTAAGCTATCCGGTAATCTGTTGTTATTTTTAGTTTTTTGCTAAAATCAAAAATAACATTGATATTTGTTGTTATTTTTTTACAGAAATACATGTACTCTTTCCAATTATTCGACAGGATTCGAACATAGAGAAAGGTGCATGTTCGAATCCTGGACCGAGTGGTTTTATTGTAGTAGATTTTTTTTAATTATATATCTGGCAGTAAGCATAATGCTTAAAACCATAAAATGCGGAAAAAAGTTGCGTCACTGATGTGTAGAAGGCGGAGCAGTAACAACACCATTATGAGAGTCGTGGTAGGGGGGGATCCACATGCACCATTTTGGAGGCATTCCGTGATGACTAAAATAGAAGTTAATTATTCTTCCTGGTGTCGCTCGCGTGGAGTGCCTCTAAGGTACATGACCTATTGAAAACAAAGATGTGCTAAATGTGTAAATACTTAATACTATAACTTAGTTATAAGTTATATTGTATACTAATAACACAGATCTATATGATCTGTGATCTGAACGTCATTGAGATCTATATGATCTGTGTTGTCTGCCATTAAATGATATTAGTATTATTAAAATAAAAATATCAGTAAATCTCTATATATAAATGCTTTGACGTTCTTTAATGTTCGAGACTTGTAAACTTGAACCCAGTCTATAAGTACTTATCTCATTTTGGCATTGTAATTACCAATAATATGAAGAAGTAGCGCTGCCTTGTAGCCTAAAATATAAATACTAGAAAAAAAACGATACATCTATTAAGGTTTCGGTCAGTGCCTTCGCTAAGAAAGATAATGAATAAATCTATACGAACATAAATAGATCATCAGGTACGAATTAACTGTTTCTAGTAAATAAAATCCGACGAATAGAAAAGCTTCTTTTTGGAAGTCAGTTGAAAATTGCTTAAGACATAGATTTTTTCCTGTCTGAATGCCTGAAATATAACAATGTTAATATTGATAAATATTACCAGATCGCTACCCCGACCGCCAAATAGAGTTTCAACTTCAGTTTAATGTACCAGAGCATCAGGTTTACAATCCTCTCAAGATGCACAACTTGCGTCGTACACTTATTGATCCGGTAATACGTAAGTGCTTCATATGTATATTTTTTGTAAAGAATCCTTTATTAGAAGTACCTACTTGCTTCTGATGATGATGCAACGGAGTCTTCGTGTTTGTTGAATTCTATAGATGAAAACGGTTATTAACGATTTTAACCATGCGGTAATTTTTCGTCATTTACGGTTATTTAACTATATTTTATGCTTGTTACGGTTAACAAGGAGGAGTTGCGATCGTTGAAGTTAAGCAACTTTCGCAGTGGTCCGTCATTGGATGGGTCACCAATAATTTACAATTTATAGCTCCTCCGTGCTTCGGAAAGCACGTTAAACCGTTGATCCCAGCTGCATATGCAGTCGTTAGCACCCACCAATCCGCACTGGCCCCGCGTGGTGTGTCATGGCCCAATCTCCCTATTCCATCCGTAGGGAAGGCCTGTGCCCCTGCAGTGGGGACATTAATAGGCTGATGAAGATGACAGTTAACAAGCAGCGCTAGAGGATTGAAATGCGCTGTGCGAATTTAAGGGTGGTAGCACTATATCATGATTTTTTTCATATTTTTCAATCTAATAGTTTGTTTAGCTTTTAGAGGGGGGTGGACGCGCTATTCAAACAAAAATTTGCACTGTAAAGTATAATATTTCGCAAACGGAGCCCTAAATCGTAAAATAGTCTCAGCAACACCTAAGTAATTTAAAAGGACATTATTCAACGATACACACACGATGGGGTAAAGGATGAAAAAAAAACATCCCCACTTTACATGTAGGGGTCTTACCCTAGAAAATATTTTTCTTACGGGTAGTTAACCAGAAATTTGGTTAATTAACGGTACCTAACGGATTTTTTACAAACTATAAGCGTGACTCTAATGAATGTACTTAATATCAATATTTTGTCCTTAAAATCTCTAAAAAAAATTACACCATCCGAAAAACCCGTTACGCGCTTGTCCACTGCGACCGTCACCGGAACGACAACGAGAACGAGACGCCGGCGCCAAGGTATAGGTAGTATTTTTTTTTGAGTGTGTATGCTGTTGGTCGCAGTTGACCTTTACAGCATTACCGGGTTTGGGGACGGCGAGATCCTAAGGGAACCTCATGCCGAGAATTGGCGAGTGCCTCTAGAGGTATTGGCGCCAAGATAGCGACTCATACATTTACATAGCGGCTTGTCCACCGCAAGCCCATCACGTCATCTTGATCTCATCCAGAAATAATCTCGAAATAATATGGCGGTGGACAAACGCCCTTTTTTGTGACTGGGAAATATATGCATACCGCACTATGAGGACCGCGGTCCCCCTAGTGCGTGCCAAGAGAGCGGGTGTGGTTGCAGCACCCGTCTCCGAATGGCCGCGTACCGTGGACAAACGGGCTAAGGGTTTCTTAAGCACTGGGGTTCATTTTACCTTGTTGAAAGATTACCAAACTCAATACTAATTCAGGTTATTATTTTTACCTATACAAGTGCTGCCGACAATAATAAGGTACTGCTGCTTTCAGAAAAAACACAGCGTTCCGATTCAATAATGGAATGTAAGTTTGTTTTTAGATTGGTTTTATTAATCATAGATAGAAGGTTATTTATAAATTAAAAATTAAAGTATACTTAATGGAATTTTTATAGCTTCAACAGAGACAACTAAAAATAAAGAGATCACAACTTCTTTAAGTAAGCAGCTACTTGTTTTATTTTATATTTTGAGTAAGATTTTTAACTTCTTTTTATCTTATGAGGAATAAGTTGTGATTAGGCATAAAAAACTTATCGTCGTTTTAATAACAAAAAAATTAAAATAATTATCTTTTCTCTTCGTCTCAAGTAGATCTATCTAGTAGATCAAAAAGTATTGAACACGTGTTTTTTTTTCTTTACCACATAATCAAAACATTACAGATATAATTTTATTGATTTGAAATATTGCATGACTTTATGTCTTGATACATGTTTTAATTAGAAGTGACGTCACGAATCTCCACTCCTAAACATTGACGCGCTTTACCTTTCTCGTTTGTTAGTTGATTGACGAAAGAAATAAGAAGTACCCATTATTTTTTCGATAAGCCAGCTAACGAACTTTGTGTACCACATCCCTATTTTATGTTAGGTAAGATCAAGGAGTACTTAAATAACTAAGCTTTGTTATCATTTTAGGGTCTGAATTCTAATCTCACTGTAGTAAACTAAAACAAATGTCTTGGTCGCTTAGTTTGGCGAGACAGAACAATACTGTAACTGATGATAATCTTTATTTATTAAATATATTTAGCTCAACCAACTACAGCACAAGACCAAGTAGATGCCAAGAGAGAGCCTATCTACTTGGACGATTTGAAAAAGGCTATTGAAGATTTTGAAAAGAAACAACTACAAGGTGGTTAGTTTAAGTTTTCATTTTAATTATCATTATTATCTTATTAATGTTGCTGTTTTAAATATTATTTAAAAAATACACAAGAGTTTAGAGTGTGATCCTTCTAAAACATCAAGAAGACGCAAGAGAGCTACATTATGTGTAGCTCTAACTACTGCGGTTAGAACAATGTATGCAAGGAGGTAGTATATGGTACGATCAGGACATCTCTATAATAAAATCAACAGAATTCTAAGTATCTACTCAATGAACAAATTCAATTGCAAAATAACTGTAACATCACTACTAAAAACTTGGAATTATGATAAAACTGAGACATTTCTGGAGGGCTAGGTGTTTGGATATATGTTTAAATAAACATTATTATCTTTTGCATTTTGGTGTTATATAGGTATCTCAGTGAACCACTTTCAACAATACACTCTTTTTTCAGACAAAAATACACTCGCACACTCATGTACACATACACTCACTCACTCATACACCCACATACAAGCATGCATAAGCACAGACAAACATATCGACTTAAAGAAATATTGTAAAAAAAATGATATTATTTTTTTGCTACTTTTTAGAGTTCATTATTATTAAAATTTATCAAGTAGAGTTCATTATTATTTTGCCGTGTAGTGCCGGCCTAGAATAGAATAGCACTACCCCCTCTCATCCCGTGGGTGTCGTAAGAGGCGACTAAGGGAAACTTCACTTCACCTAAGGAGATGGGCAGCAGCATCTCCTTATGCGAACCGGTATACTGCGATCGCCAACCCGCCTGCCAAGCGTGGCGATTATGGCAAACCCCCCCCCCCCATATGCGAAACAATACGAATCGGCCCCTAGTCCCCGGCGGCCCCGCTATTCCTGGCTACGGTAGCGGCCACGGTAACGGCGGGGCAGGGGGTGCGAAGAATCCCCGGGTAGGACACGGCTACCACAACAACCGAATACTGGCCCTGGCAACCTACAACACGCGCACATTGAGGACCGATGCCAAGATGACAGAGCTGGAAGAAGCTATCAGCAAGTTACACTGGGACGTCATCGGGTTATCTGAAGTCCGAAGAGAGGGAGAGGACACGATAACTCTGGACTCGGTAACTTGCTGTACTTCCGGGAGGGCGACCAACAGTCCGTAGGTGGTGTCGGGTTTATCGTCCACAAGTCCCTCGTCAATAGGGCTGCCATCTCTAAAATGTGGCAACCAGGATAAGACGCGTGATAACCCCGGATTTTGGAGCCCAGAACCCGGACAGACCAATAAAAAACAGTTAAAAATATCACAAATCAACTTTTTTATGTTGATCTAGGCAAAAGAGCTAGTAGCGGTCTACCTCATAATAAGTGGTCACTGCTGCCCATGGACACTTGCAGCAACAAGGGCCATTCATGCGTTGCCGTAAATTTTTAAATCCGGACTACAAATAAAACCCCGCCCGGACGCTCCCCGGACGCCCCGTAAAGTAGGACAAATCCGGGGAAACCCGGACGGATGGCAGCCCTACTCGTCAACAACGTGCTGACCATCGGTAGTGTTTCGAGTAGAGTAGCGTACTTGGTACTCAGAATATCATCACGATATTCGATGACTGTCATCCAAGTCTACGCTCCAACCTCGAAACACGCCGATGACGAAGTGGAGGCAATGCAAAATTATGAGGAGATCTCTCGGGCCATGCATAGCCACAAAACCCACTACACGATTGTGATGGGGGATTTCAATGCAAAGTTGGGGAAACGTTGCGGCGACGAGCTGAGAGTGGGGCAATTTGGAGTTGGGGAACGGAACGACAGGGGCCGAATGCTGGCGGACTTTATGGAGAGGGAGAACCTCTATATGATGAACTCCTTCTTCAGAAAGCCCGTCACCCGCAGATGAACCTGGATAAGTCCCAACGGCAAGGTCAAAAATGAGATTGATTTTATCATGTCGACGAAGAAGCAAATATTCAATGATGTCTCAGTGATCAACGCTGTTAAGACAGGAAGCGATCACCGCTTGGTAAGAGGCACATTGAATATCAACGTTAAGCTTGAAAGATCGCGACTGATAAAATCAACGCTCCGACCGGTGCCAGCCCAAATTCAAAACCCCGAGCGCTTTCAGCTCGAGCTCCAGAACCGCTTCGAGTACCTTGAGAACAGCATAGACGTGGACGATCTGAACGACCTGGTGGTGGATACTGTCCGTACGGTAGGGTCTAAACACTTTAAAACCCGCCGTACCAAGTTAAAGAAACTCTCCGCATACACACTCGAACTCATGGATAGGAGACATGAAATGAGACTACAGGACTCAGCGGATGCATTTCGTTATAGACAGCTTAATAGACAGATCTCGAAGTCGTTGACGAGCGACCTTCGCCACTTTAATACCGAGCGTATTAAAGAGGCCATAGAGTGGAACAAAGGCTCCAAAGTGTTCGCTAGAGATCTGTCTATTGGGCAAAGTCAACTGACGAGGCTGAAAACTGAGGACGGTAGTATCATTTCATCGACTCCTGAAATCCTGAGGGAGATTGAGAGTTTCTATAGGCAGTTATATTCCAGCAGAACACCAGGCGAAAGCAGAGCTCGAGATCCTAGAGCCAAGCTTACCCGACATTATACCGAGGATATCCCGGACGTCAGCCTGTACGAGATTAGAATTGCCCTCAAACAGCTTAAAAACAACAAGGCGGCGGGAGATGACGGAATCACAACAGAGCTTCTGAGAGCGGGCGGTACGCCGGTACTTAAAGTCCTCCAGAAGCTCTTCAACTCCGTCATCCACCAGGGCAAAACGCCGAAGGCATGGAGCAGAAGCGAGGTGATTTTGTTCTTCAAAAAGGGTGATAAGACCCTACTGAAGAACTACAGACCCATGTCGCTTCTGAGCCATATCTACAAGCTGTTTTCGAGGGTCATTACGAATCGTCTCGCTCGCAGGCTCGACGACTTCCAGCCTCCCGAACAAGCCGGTTTCCAAAAAGGCTTTAGTACCATAGACCACATCCATACGCTGCGGCAGATTATACAGAAGACCGAAGAGTATAATCGGCCACTTTGCTTAGCGTTTGTGGACTATGAGAAGGCCTTCGATTCGATCGAGACCTGGGCGGTGCTGCAGTCTCTCCAGAGGTGCCAAGTGGACTACAGGTATATCGAAGTGTTAAAGTACCTATACCAAAACGCCACTATGTCGGTCCGAGTACAGAATCAGAGCTCTAATCCTATCCAACTACAGCGAGGGGTGAGACAGGGAGACGTTATATCTCCGAAACTGTTCACTGCTGCGATGGAGGATATTTTTAAGCTTCTGGACTGGAAAGGACTCGGCATTAACATCAACGGCGAGTACCTGACACACCTTCGATTTGCCGATGACGTAGTCCTAATGGCGGAGACCTTAGAAGACCTGAACACCATGCTCGAGCATCTCAGTGACGCATCCCAGCGAGTGGGTCTTAAGATGAACATGGACAAGACTAAAATCATGTCCAACGCCCATGTTGCACCCGCTCCAGTTAATGTTGGGAACGTTACACTTGAAGTTGTTGACCACTACGTTTACCTAGGACACACAATCCAGTTAGGTAAGTCCAACTTCGAGAAAGAGATCTCTCGTCGAATCCAACTCGAATGGGCAGCGTTCGGGAAGCTGCGGAACATCTTCGCGTCCAAAATACCTCAATGCCTTAAGACGAAAGTCTTTAACCAGTGTGTGTTGCCAGTGATGACCTATGGCAGTGAGGCGTGGTCGTTTACTATGGGTCTCATAGGACGGCTCAAGGTCGCCCAGCGGGCAATGGAGAGAGCTATGCTTGGTGTTTCCCTGCGTGATCGAGTCAGAAATAACGAGATCCGTAGGAGAACTAAAGTCACCGACATAGCTCGAAGAATAGCCCAGCTGAAGTGGCAGTAGGCGGGACACATAGCGAGGAGAACCGATGGCCGTTGGGGCGGAAAGGTTCTCGAATGGCGACCGCGTGCCGGACGACGCTCAGTGGGAAGACCCGCTACAAGGTGGACCGACGATCTGGTGAAGGTCGCGGGAAAACGCTGGATGCGGGCAGCGCAGGACCGATCGTTGTGGAGATCCTTGGGGGAGGCCTATGTCCAGCAGTGGGCGTCATACGGCTGATATGATGATGATGATGATGATGATTATTAAAATATTAAGGTGATCAATATTTCAATGAACCATGTCTTTTAGCACGGAGAGCGGGAATTTCTAATACAAGTATATATTTACTTAAAAGAAATTCCCAATCGCAATACTGTATCGGAAATTATTGTATCAAATAAAGAATTTGTATTTGTATAATGTTGGGATGTATCTACCTTTAATCGCAAATCTCTTACTTCATTATTACAAACCGTAGACTAAAATTTTACTTAGACTAAACCTAAAAAGAAGACTAGGCCAACGTTAGGTTAGACAGTATCTAGCTTATGAATTGTGTCTTAAGAGCAGATCTTTAGGAAATAATGTGACTTTAAATTTAATGAAGTAACTGTACGCCTATTGTAGCCATAGGTGTTGGACTCATACTCGGAAACAAAAGATGATAAAATATTCTCATCAAATCCTTTAGAAATTTACACATTAAATGTTTGGCTCACTAAAATAAAAACAAAAAATGTTATATTTGATAATTTAGATAGTGTTGCAGAGAAAAAAAAACTTATGAAATATTTTTTTTAAAACACCAACTCACTGTAGAAATAAATAATAAGTACAACGAATTCTTTATATATCGATGGCTCAAAAGACGGCATCGGCCTAGGGGCAGATTTTGTATGATCAAATCGATAAATATAATTAATGTTTTCAAATAAATTCAACGGTATCTATTATGGTTGCTGAGTTATTGCCTATTTCAGAGGCTTTGTCATATATTATGAAAAAAGGATACAGTAAAGTTGTAATTTTAAGTGACAGCAAAAGCGCTCTGCAACATATTAAACGATGTATCGCTGGTCAAAGAGCTGCTCCCATTGCAATAGTTATAGTTAAAAAAAATCAAGAACTACAAATAAATAATAAAACAATTGTGTTACAATGGATACCACCACATATTGCAGTAACTGGTAATGAGAAAGCTGATCACTGTGCAAAAAAGGCTATTTCTGATGGATCAAAAATATTTATCTTGCCCATGTATACTGAAACCTAACTAACTAAAATTATGTAAGTTTAGGGGCATGTGCTATATATAGGTTATGGGCAGAATATTTTAATGAAAGGTCTAAAATGAAAGGCATTTGGTACAAGACTATAGTAAGTGAACCTCCTCATATACCTTGGTTCAATAATGGTAACATAGGTCGTATATATATTATGATTATGCACCGACTTCGTTCTGGACATATTCTAATAAATAAATTCGTATTTCTTTAAAAAAAACAATTCCCCTAATTGTGAAATATGTGAGAAAGTGGAGGATGTGCAACACATTTTAATGGAATGCGTCAAAAATGAAGCGGAAAGGAGACATCCATTCTCCATCCTTAAAATTAATAGGTTTGAAACTGGCATATTGCAGGGCATCCTAGTCAACCCCCTATCGGTGAAGGCTGGTGTGCTTTGCAATATGGCAGCAAAAATTTTATGTAATAGTTAAGTAATTAAATAATTTTACGAAAATTGTATGGCCAGGTTACGATGGGGCTGGTATGGACATTATGGTCCAAAAATCCCTAAAAAAAAAAAACGTTAGGTTTAAACCAAAACTAACTTTAGTCCGTGTTTTGGAATAAGGCGGTTTATGTCATAATATTATTGTGCATATTAGCAGATGGCATCAACTTCATTTTGCAGAAAAACATTTGGTATTCATTAATTTATCAGAAATTTAAAGTCATGATTTTGTATGCCAGAATCATCTTGAGATATAAATTTAATATCCAAAATAATTAAAAAGAAAATTCACAGTCAAAAGCGTCTTTTAATTAGGCATACAAACATGTCGGTTTTCTAAATCATATGGAAATGCTAGTTCATCGGTGACAAAAAACCGAAATCGATTTGATAGAAATTAAAAACTATCGATTTTCAATACATCGCTGTAGTATTAAAACGAAATTATAATAACTCAATCTTCAATGTATCGGTGTGACATTAAATCGTTCTATAAATTTTGACAGCTTTCACAATTGCAGAGCTAGCGCTTATGAGGCATATTACATCTCGACTGTGATTTTTGCCTAAATTGGCGTTCTTGATCTCAGAAACGAAGTTAAATCAACAATTTTGAGTTGAGTAGAGTGAGGCGGCGCATATTTTTAATAAGTTTTATTTTTATTTTGGGGAGTTTCTCTGGTTAACTCTTAGTGATTATAATTTCTTTTTGATGACTAGTTACAAAAAATGGAAAAAAATTATTAAAAATATATTTTAGTAATTTACAACTTCAATATTTATTATTTCGTAAAAAAATAACTCTTCTGACGATGAGTTCCGTGGTTCTTCATCATTCTCATCACTTTCAGTGTACCTAGAAACCTTTTCCAAATCAGAATCTGACTCTTCAGCGTCTTGGTATGTGCTTAAAAAGGGCCGGTTATGGACTACTAATTAGATCATAATAATTAAATATAAACTATAATCTGTCGTTATCAAATAATATAATAACTGAAAAGAAACCAAATTACAACAAAAACCTTTTCAAACTTATATTAGGGTTAGAAATTTTAAGAATTTTAAACTACATTTTCAAACTTCAAATAACAATATACAGTACATAAAGAATACATCTTTGTTTTTTTAAAATATGCGTTCTTTCCTCCTTCATCCATATCCAACAATATTTTGAATGAAGTCAGTAATCACGCAAATAGGTTACCTTTTACCAGATGCTATCACACTTAATGTAACACACAGAAAGGCTCGTTTAATTCCTTTAGCGAACAAGTTAAAAGCTATTTCCTTTCTTTATCTTAAAATAATTTTACACCCTATTTCTTTGCTTCTCTTATATTTATGTAAGTATAGCTCCTGTATCAACTTTTGCATCCTTCTATATTTCCCTATTATTATTCCTTTTCCACCAGAGGTTGCCTGGAAGAGATTGCTGTTTAGTAATAAGGCCGCCTATTGTATTCTCTTCTTCATTTTATAAGTTGTGTCTTGTGTCCTTCATTTTATGTCTTGTGTCCTTTGTTGTGTGCAATAAAGCATATTATTATTAACGCGTAAAACTCGTGCATTTGAAGCGATGACTAACCTTCAGGCAAAACAAGTGCGCTATTATTCTCTAGCCATTCGAGAACTAAAAGAATCAGTTTCTTTTTATTTGCGACAATTTCTTTAGTTAGATTTTTGACCGACTAGATCAGCAATATAACCCGTATGTATGGCGCGTCAAGCACCGACCGAGTTAAATAAAATGTTACTTGTTATAGCATCTATGTCAAGCTTTATTTAGGTTTACCGTAATACAAGTGGGAAAATGTATGCACTTACATAAGTAAACATAATAGTCATAGTGGTAATAAGTTTAAAGTACCGCATGGTATTGAGGGAATAACGTCAAATTAAATTATATTATTAGATTTACCTTTAAAAAAGTAATTAATCATACCTGTCTGTGCCTAGATCATCTGTGTAGTCATCCAGAGTATTCAACATCAATGCAGCCTCAATACTCATCAGCACCGTCCACTCATCATCGACGTATTCAAGACTTCATAAAATTGTTAGGAAGAGGTAGATACTTCAACTATAATCCGCGTTAACTTTAGTTTTATTAAGAATCCCACAGAAACCTTACGTTTATCCGGGATGAAAAGTATCTTATGTATGTGTCAATCTAGATCAGAAACAAATGTCATCCAAATCCGTTGAATAATTTTTGCGTGATTGAAAAACAAACAGTTAAACTTTCACATTTATAATATTAGTATGAAGTAGGATTTAAAAATTATTAAACTAATCTAATAATACATGCTAACAGGAGGAAATATCAAGGTCAACTTTTAAACTTATAGTGGTAACGTAAATTAATGAAAAATTTATGCGGCCTCATTTATATAAAATATATGTGGATGCAAACCTGTATCCAGCATAACTTTTTCATACATTATAAAATCAATGTCAAAAATATATGTAATATTACTGTCCTTTTACTAATACATATATTTATATTAGGTAAGGGTTGAGAATACGGTGAAACACTTTCTTGTGAGGAAAAGATCTCATTCCTTTTGACATTATTTGAGAAATGGTAAATGGTTTTTATCTAAAAATACTAATATTATTCACATACAAGACTTTTTCCCTTTTTATATTTGTTGTCAATTGTTTAATCTTGTAAATATATATTGCATTTAAAAACTTGATATTTTTACTGAGCCTCAGCATACCAGCCTTTAGTAACCGTTAAACCTAACACTCATGTTAATTGATCACAGAAAAAAACGATCATTGGTTCTTGTCGGTCATTGGTGCCACTACCTTAATGTGATTTTCTTCTTTTCAGCTGTAACCGTACAATTTGACGTTCCAAAGCCGACAGAAAGCAATTTAGACTGGTTTCGAGTTCAAATACCCACTGTATTTTAATTTTTTTACGTGTTGGAACTGAATCTCTCTGATGGCAAAATCACGGATGGCTCTCTTAGTGTAAAGATGGAGCACCAATGCTAAAAATTATTATGGATCTAACTGAAATGATTAAGGAAAATATATTTTAGGAAAATTTTTAGATTAAATTGTATTTTCAATAGATTTCTAGTAATTTTTGTAGGAAGAATAGTAGCGTACTCCTGAAATATTTCTATTAAGTAGTTTGATTTCACACATACTTTTGATGCCTCACCACAGTCCGGGTTCATAAAAGTGTCCTTATCATTTCGCTTTTTAAACACAATCATTGTATGTGTTCATGCTAACGTTCATTTAAATTCTGAACTTACCCACCTTTTGTTTTAAAAGCGATCGATTGATGTACCGGGTCTTCCGCTTCTAGAACCTTTAATACGTTGGGTTCTACCGCAGTTAATTTATGTTTCTATTATTATTCAGTTGATGAAGCAAACACTCGCTCCGCTGTATGAAATTATAGTTGTTAACGCCACTTATAGAAATAAATATAAAAATGAAATGAGTAAAACTGCTTAGTGAAACTACTTAGTAGCAATATTAATTATAAGTAAAACCTAAGCAGTGGAATTATATTTATTGCGTGATGATTTGGAAAATCATATTCCGTCTCTTTTTCTCACACCGCTGCTAATACCTGATTGGTAAAGATAGAAGCAGAACGCAGTGACGTTCATAGAGAACATTATATGTGACGTTTGATGGTGATTCCGTGATGGCGTTCACATAAACACTATTTATGTGAACTATCCAAAAAATATAAACTAAATAACTCAAATAAATCTGGACATTACTCCAGTTCTCAAGTGATAAGTCCAACAGCAAGATAAATTACGAATCTGCATGTGCCGGTACGTGGACAAACCCAAATGTCCAAGAAGGAGGCGAAATCAAGGAGTGCAGTTTATTTACCCTTCCCTGTTCCTAAACCTTCGAACCAGCGTTTTCAATACTGTATCTTAGTGCGTTGAATCATTATGAAGTGTACGTCGTTGTCGCCCTCTATCCTGGTTGACGCCAGTTATCCCGCTCCATCGTCGTGGGCTGTTCAGGAAGAGGAAGAAAAGAAAGTTTTCATTACTTACGTCAATAAAAAAAAAATATGCACTTAGTCCAAAATTTTTGAGAATATACCTGATTAGATGAAGAAGAAAAGGTTATTCATTTTTCTTTCCCTATACATAGCTGTACTGATTTAACAAAGAACAAGAAACCATAATTGACGCTGCAGAAACAAAGAAATATTTTAAAGGAGCTTTTGTTCCTAGAGTTTTGTCTATTATGTAAGTAGATAGATGATAGTCTTATTTGAAAAGATTACTGATATCAATATACATAAGAACGCACTTGATTGGCACACGAAAATAAAACAAAGAACAAATAAAATCAATCAATTATTAGCTCGCAAGAACTATTTTTAAGCTACTTGACCTCAGAAGCGTACCTCCGCTTCTGAGGCGAGCAAAAATGAATGAACTAGAACGTAGTTTATGGCCGTGGCTCTGAGATAATTCCATATTATATTATTAACTCATCGGCAACGAGCTGTGCTTACTATACAATGCCGTATTCATAGTCAAAAGAAGAAGTTAACGGATAGCCACATAACAACATTCCATTTCCAACATTCAGCCCGGATAGCGGAAGATGCAGGTTCGAATCCTGCTTGATTTCTGAACCGCGTGGTTTTTTTTTTGTAAAATTTGCTTTTCATTTATATATAAATCTAATATTCCATATATTTGATGACAGAGTAAAATTATTTCATAAGTCCGCCGCTTATTTCGTTTCAACAGACGAGAAAATATCAGTAGTTACATCTTTAGACAATATAATGAATTTTATATAAATATACAAACTTAGTTTTAACTTTAGTTTTTAAGTTCCTGCGGGATACAGAAAACTTACTTAATTATCTTGTCTCAATCCAGGGCATAAACTATATGCGTTCGCAACGTTTTTGCGTGATTTAAAAAAAACACATAATTATAATATGTTAATTATTCTATATTTTATATAATGTGTGTAAGTAATGATACGCTAAAAATTTAATTATAATTTGGTCATTTTCATTAAACACGGTAGCCATGGTCGCTCATCGTCAATCCATTTTCATATCACAGCTTCTTCAAAGGAAAACAACCAAACAGTATTCACAAAGCCTTTAATGAAATAACGGCTAACCGCTGAGTAATCCTAAAAGTCAGTTAGATACATCTCGGCTCATTGCATACCGAAATCACCGATTACTCACCGCTAACAAAGGTACAAATTATGAGACCGACTATGCATTGGGGCGCGTCTTATGCAACCCTGATGAATAGTTCAGTAACGCGGAGTGGCTAAGTGACCTCTCAGGCACAGATTCTTATCTAATCTGTGCCTCGGCCAAATAGCTTTGCAATTAAACTATTAGTTAAAGGACAGCAGCGATGAATACCTCGACTCTTTGTTTCCAATACATGATTTGTCGGTAATAATTTCTATCTTTGATAAATAATAATATATGAAAAAGTTAAGTCTTTGTGTTAATGCTTAAGATTTTTTTATAGTTTTGTGCGCTCGAGTCATACGCATTACTTATACTTTGTACTGACATTATGCTTAATGAATGATGAATTAGACTACTAATCTAACCTCTTTATTAAGTTCAGGTAGGGTGAAGCATAAAAGTCTTTTTGCTTAAATTTGAGCTATCTGGGGAAGTAAACCTTCACCGTACAGTAGATCCACAGTTTTATTTTATGTTTAAAGTGTGACAAACAAGCATATGGAAAGCGGCCACCATAGCCTATAAACACATGCGATACCAAAAATGTCACTCACACAGTTGCCTATCCTGACCCGATCCCCTACAGTCCCTACACCATGAAGCCCTGGGGGCATTCGCCTATCAGAAATATTTCGGAAAACGCTAACGCTTTCGATTTTATTTTGTTATTTCTGACCGCCGAAGGTTTTCAAATACCTCACGCTCATTTTTTTTAATATTGTTATTACCAATGCAAAAGAAAAAAAAAACAGCGCGAGGCATTTGAAAACCTCAGGCGGCTAGAAACAACGAAATGAAATCGTAAGCGTTAGCGTTTTCTAAAGCATATCCGTTAGGCGAATGACCCCCTGGTACCTTACTCATCGAAAGAAACTAACACTAGACTAAACAGTTACAATACCTTTTGGTAGAATTGTGTTTCCATTGGCGAGTCTACTGACACACGAACGGACAGACGGTAATGGAAGCTTATCAATTTTCACCCTTTACGTATGGAACCCTGAAATTACCAATAAATAAAGCTAAAACAATTTTCATTGGATGCGTACCAACATATTTAAATCGGCGTTGTAATCTTAACTGCAGGCTAATTAATTACGATCAAGTTAAATAGTAATAGCGCAGTTACCAGACACAAATGGCAGATTTAAAGCGCAGATAATATTATGTCAATGAAAAAAATATATAGGATTTGTTGGAAGTTAGTAGGCAAAGTTATACACATGATAAAAAAAATATTGTTCTGTTTATAGTCCAGTAATTTTAATTGACAATTGTACTATCTAACGAATTTAATAAAAATCATTACTACAAATGGGTGCCCAAAGTTTTATAATCTCGACCTTTTCTTTTTGAGTGTGTATGTTGTTTGTCGCAGATGACCTTTACAGTGTCACCGGGTTTGGGGACGGTGAGATCTAAGGGGACCTGAAGCCGAGAATTGGCGAGTAACTCTAGAGGTATTCCAGGCGGATGGCATCTCACCACGGAGTCTCCTCTCCGCCTGGAGCCTCAAGACCACTCGAACCTGAGGGGGTCGGCTCAACTAGAGGGCGTCTCTGAGACTCGGACCTCGGCTGTAGTTTTCTCGAGTTTCTTCGTGCTTCGGAAGGTACTTAAAGCCGTTGATCTTAGCTGCATCTGTAGTCGTTAGCACCCACCAATCCACACTAAGCCCACTCGGTAGGACAACGGGGCGCTCCACTTATCCCATCCGTAGGGTAGCCCTGTGCCCCAGCAATTATGGACTTTATGGGAAATACAGTAAACATATTAAAGAATTTTAGGTTTTGCTCTAATAATGAATAAAAGTTTCTTATGGTCAGTGTAAATGTTACAAAAGACTAAGCTTTGGAAGCGACAACGCGAACATCTTTGATCACGATTTGAGATACTTTTGATCGTTATAAAACCTCATACAGTTGCATATTTATAATATAATAAGACGTTCAAACCGTAACATTAATTTTTGTCTATAGAAAATATAACTACAAAAAATTTCACGCAGACTAGGCAGCAGACGGGGCTCGAACCCGCACCCTTCGCTATCCGGGCGAATGCACTGACCAATGATTTTTTTTCTAGTTATATTTTCTTTAGATTTAAACATCAAGCAGTTACATGCTTAAATTTTTTTTAATTATAACTATTAATTTTTGTTTCAAAAAGAATGTAACCTTGGCATTCGTTTTGACAAAGGTCGCCACAATTAGCGGGGTGAGCCACGCCGCCGTAATTACGTATGTATGATGCAGCATTTATCACTGTTAACAAAACTCATTGTTGGTTTCCGCATACATAAAGATACACAACGTAACATTCTTAAATAATTGAGATCTTTTCATTGTGGGCGTTGGAAGCTTTTAGGGGGCAGTAGGTCACTCAATTAAGCTAAATAAACATTCATAGATTTTCAGTCTACCAACAAATTATTTTAGAGCTTCTCGAGTTAAGAATTGTGGTAGATAGACAAAAATATGAAATCCTGTGACTACTTTTTAATTAGGATTAAGTAATTCGAAAATTATTATAAATGAAAAACCTTGTGATTTGTAAAATTAAAAAAAGAAACATAAATATTATAAATAATAACAGATACTCTTAAAACCGGGAGACGCCAGTTACAAAGAAACAGTCTCTTGTGTGACCAATGAACGAATTGGCGTTTTGTTTGCGCTTAATTTAAATACAATTTCTAAATATGGTTTAACTCCCCCACCTGGTCTCTCGGTTTTCCCCAATGATAAATTATAAGAAAGACGTGCTCTTTTACCAGAGGCGCCACCTTCAGAAATAGTCGTATCAGAACCTTAATTAAACACAATTATCTCTAACAAAAATACTATTGCAGTAGTCATGTCATAAAATGTGCTAAATCAGCCTGCCCTATTTCAATGGCATTAAGTACGTAATTACCGCGAGCACTTCAAGCGGCACCGGCATTATAAACCTAAATATCTCCCATTTATCGGTCCTTGCCACTCCTAACACTATCACTTCCACAATGGATTTTCGACAGCTAATAAACAAATGCGCCTAGACAACAGCCAGGCTATGAATAATCTGTGTCAGAATTAGCATACCTAAAAAGGCAACTGTATAGTTTATTGTGGGCCAGGGAAACAGTATTGCGCGTAAATCAGATTGCATGGACACTGCACCATTTTGAACAGTTCGCGGTATTGGAGCATTGCCGTTACTGTCACCTTATTATATACTGTTCCATTACGGACACCTGCTATGATGATTCTTGTATGGCATACGCTGGTATTGTTTTAGTTTTATAAAAGGAAACGCTTATAATGTACCTCGCCGACTGTAATAAGGTACTTACGCCCGTTTATGTGGTACGTGGACCATTATATAACAGTCCATAATTTTCAATGGTTGTTAGTTGATTGTAATTTATTTGATATTGTTTTGAAAAACCTGTTGACATAAATATTGAAGGATCTAGTTAAATGGATTAGATTTCCTTTACCAGATCTGGAAATAGGAAAATAACACCTGTGTATTTTAAATAGAAGAGAAAGTTTTAGCTAAAAACATATTCTTTAATCATTTGTTGCCGATAGGTAAGTAATATGATAATAGAACTGAAGAAATAACTTCAAAGCTATTTGGTACATTTTTAAAATCTAATTATCAATTAATTAAACAAATAACGACATTTACTGATTGATTTGTTCTAAACTAAATAGATCATATATTTGAACACCTAATAATCAATAAACTAAAAACATACGTGCATTGCATTAACCTGAACCACTACTAGATTTCGAGCTCATGGCTATTAGTGTTGTTTTACATGTACCACACCCCCTCACGTCAAAAGCTGGTCAAGCTGTAGTTACCTGTAAATAATGTCGCTGCGGCTTTTTGTGGTTGCTTTTTGGTAAAAAAAGTGGATGTAGTTGCATTGTCACTAGTGGTTGCGACTTGCGATGCGGTTGCATAGCGAAGAATATAATTTATTTGCAACAAACATGTCATTAAATAAAAGTTACAACGTGCTTCGCCATAAAGTAGCATGAAAATACAGAAAATTATCAAAACATTAAAGAAAACAATTATTATTTAACATTATTAGCATTGTCAACTCAACTCCCAAAACGTACATATACAGTTCAACTCAACGTTATGTTTGCTATGTGGCCTGCTGCTAGTTCTTGGTGGCGTTGGTGGTTGCGTTGTACTTGCGACGTGGCTGCAGTGTGGCCGTTATTACACACACACGACAGCAAAATATGGTCTCTGTGAATTCAACTATTAATTTTAATGGAAATTAGTGCACGCCTACTTGCTATGGTTGTGGTGCGTGTAAGACAAGCCTTAGAGAATCAGGCAATGTAATTATTATTTCTTTTTTATAAATGTTACCGTAGTGTATTGCATGACCTTAACTAGAGCACACACCGACGCCTGCAGCACCCCGGAGCGAAGCACACCATAACATGACGGTAATATCGGGAGCTCCGGCGAACTTTGACATTTCCACATAGGGCTCCGATGGTCGACTTTCACCATAAACGGCCAATTTACGGATGTCTGCCGACCGGCCAGCATCGACTAAACTGTCTCAATTAGTTTCTAGATAGATGACCCCATAATTTCGTCAGGCAACACAAAGATTGCCAGTGTTATTAGGTTGAGTGCAAGGCGTTCACATAAAACGTTATGGCTCGGCTGCTTGGAAATTGTAACGTCCTTCAATGTCAAAGGTCCACATGAACTCGGATGGTTATCGGGGATTACTGACAATAATGGCCTGATTCAGTTTTAGTAGTTAGCTGCAGCTAAATCTTTATATTAAAAGATCGATGATAGGTTTAATGTAAGACACGCTTTGTTGTTGCTCCGATCTTATTCTATTATATCAGCTCTCGATATTCAAATAGAGGTATCAAAAGCCAATAGTTCGTAGAGCATTCTATTGTGCATTGTAACACTCGAGTTTCGAAGGATTAAAATCAAACGCCGAAACTGTATAATCATAGTATTTGAAATTCAAGCGATCTGATTCATCACAAGTGCACCTGGCGGCCAATCCTAGTTTGTTCATATCGTGACTACGCAAATCAGCTTAATCTTATGTAACTTTTCTTAATTTAGATCACAAAGCCGGAAATTCGTGGACTAGTCTAGTAGATACAAACATGTGCCGTGCCCTCTCTAGCATATATAGGTTCAAGGGATAAAACAATGCAATTCGTATTCAACAGGTAAATTACATAAACAGTATACGCCTACCGTATCAAAATTAAATTTTAAAGCCTGAGTGAATAGGCACCTTCTGGATAAGCTCGCTACACCGCAGATAACATCTCTGCTCTGGGGCTGGATGGAGGATCAAGAGCTTAACCACTGAGAAAAAAAATAGAGTACACAAAAAAATATTGTATTTTTTGTATACTATATTTTGATAAGTACTTACTACTTACTTAAATAAATAAAGGAAAAAAATCCCATTCCTTTCTCTTACTCTCTCACTAGTCCAGAGAATCTGTCCTAAAGCGAACAAATGCTATAATTCATCAATATTTCATAGTTTACTTCATACTTTTTGTTTTTATATGTAGGATTTGATGTAAAATCTAGTCAACGTGCATTGTGTGCTTTATTGGTACTTTCAGATTAAGCTATCTAATTAAAGTTTCATAGATTTCAAACACGTTAACGAAATTTTTATATATTTTTGTTGATATGAATATATCCCATAGGTAATATCTAGTACATTTATAACGTTATGACTGTTAATTATACACAAAAGTCTTATTACAACGGAACCTGAAATATAAACGTAACGCTAAAAATCAAGTAAAATCTCATAATAATTATGCGCATTATAGGTAAGCCATATATCATATAAATATACAAACCATTTAGTCACGTAATAACAAGTATCAATATAGTCAAGTCGAACTACAGCCGAGAAGCGAAGCGTCGCAATAGCCGCGCCCATTCTGCGTGCGCGCCTAGAGTACGATCTATATTTATTTTTCTTTATTTCTCTGACAGGTGCCTTGGTCACCAGAGAGGTGAAGTTGAAAATCAAGTTCCAATTGATTCATTGCGAAAATTCAACGCGCGAAATTCTTATTCGGGGGGGTGCTGCGTTGCGCAACTGCTTATGACAGATCACTGACAACTTGTTCCTCTCCACCACGTTTTGAAATTACAATGTTTTAACGACGACATTGTACTTTGAGGTTAAATCTTTTGCGAGATCGTTGCCAATGAATTGTTTTTCGAATCTACACCTTATGACAATTAAATAAGATCGTAATATAAAGCGCGTTCGGCTTAATTAAGTGCTAAGTAGTTAATTTAAGCTAATTAGATGCGTCGTTGTTTATATGCGACTAAACATGTCAAATTCATAACACCAGTGCTATTCTATTTTTTAAGCAGTTAACAAGTTCCAAGTTACAAAAACACCTAATTATGTATTACTATTTAGGTATTTAAATTTTTCAACTTTTTATTTGAAATAAAAACCACCTTATTCAGATAGGTAGATAGGCAGGTAAAAAAGATTAAGAGTGAATTGCAATTATTTTTTGTGGGTTGTGTTTTCGGGTTAATTTTACCTGCTGCCTGCTGTGAAAAGAAGCTACTGATTTCGCCTCCTCATTAATTTATTTTAAAAATCAATATTGTTTATTCAGTCTTGGCTGTTACAAACACTTGTGAATGTCGAAAAGCTACGCCATCGGTTCGTCTTCTTCACAGAAGTATATTGTTTTAAGTGTACCTACTTTATTACATTTTGAAAAAATCGAACACATATTATAATCGAATACTCACAAAGAGTTTGTATCTTTATTAACATTTAAAGTCCAATCTTTACAGCTCAACCTTCAATCGCGATCTTTAATTTCCTTAGTCAATATCATTGTTATCCTATTGAATATTTCAATAGCAGCAGTATAGATTAGATAATAGGCCAAAGGCGTGGCCTGGCCTAACTCGATGTGGACGATAGTGCGACCTCCGCTCTACAACCTCGCGCCCTACATGAATCAAGCGCGTTCTTTCCGCGTTTAATTATAAACATCAATTTTATGTGCGCCGTGTTCAAGGTTCACCTGAAAAACGGTTTGTCCAAAAGCTTAAATTGATTACTTACTAGGTAGGTAACGTTCCACACTGCAGTATAAACATATCAAAATACAGTACTTAATTAGGTTAATTAAGCTTACTGTATTTTGATATGCTTATACTGCAGTGCGGAACGACGAGTAAAAAGTGGGAAAAGTATAATAACGAATTATTGGTTTTAACCAATACAAACTACGTCATTTACATCAAACATGCATAGCAAAAAAAATTTCATAATACTTAGCAGTTATTAGAACGCAATCTTTATCTTCACAATTATAATCTTGTTTACAAAAGATATGCAAATATTAGTGTAAGATGCATTTTACTGGCAGCATAGTATAGTATTTAATTTACCATTTGTGGTGGAAAAAGTGTAATAAAATCATTAAAATTTTCCTTACACGAAAACAGTAAAAATTTAACGAAAAAATTTGAAGTAAATCAATATATAATATTCTGGTAACGTTGAATAAAATATATAAACTTTGAATAAATTAATGCCCTTAACTGGTATTCAAAGCCAGTAGGTTAGTAGTAATTACAATCACTTATTTTTATCTCTGACAGCGCCAACAAAAAGAATTAGAACTGTGTAACAATGATTTGATATGTCCAAGCGATCAGGTAGTATTACAAAATAGAAGTATAATGCAAACATTTGACTAGTACCTCAACTTTATCTCCCAAAAGAATTAGCTAACAGTTTTAATGTTTACTTTCAAAATTATGCCATTTACAGGACTGGCGCTGGCAGTGCAGATTAAGTCGAGTTGAAGAATCTTATTCACTTTATAATGTCTGTAGTTAGTTAGTGCCTTGTGCCCTTTGGAAGCCAAAAAAATATCAGTGTTAATAAAAAACTTTGGGTTTTTATTAATTTACACTCATCAAACTAACCGAAATAGCAAGTGAAAATAAGTCCGCCCTCCGGCTACAATGATAGTTCATAAAGAAATGCATTTCTAATTTTATCTTTCTTTTCTCACACTTATAATAAAGTCTTAGTCGCCGCGAATTCATCTCTAATAGATATATATTCGTGTAAACAAAAGAGACGCCGCTGGTCGAAGCTGCATTTGTAGTGGTTAGCATCCATTAATCGAAACTGGGCGCGCGTGGTGGGTCACGGCCCACTCTCCCTATTCCTTCCATAGGGAAGGCCAGTGCGGCAGCAGTGGGGACACTGGTAGCTAATAATGATGACCCACAACATTGGAAGCTGCAAAATGAGATGACGAGTTTGCATGAAATATTGTTACTTCAGTAAAAATGGAGTTGTTAGCAAATCAGATAAAAGCGGCACTGAACGGAACGGAACGTGCTAGAGGAAGGCCGCAGTGGGGGAGGAATGGCGGCGTTTTGTGAAGTGTCACCAACCCTGATTTGACGACCGCGGCCACTCTGTCAAGAGTGTAGCGCCGAAGAAGTTGACAAATTCCAGTATTTCCTTCTCCATCAGACATATAAAACTGCCTTTAAATATATATGCGCTGAAATAGAGAAACGGCTTATGTTACGCGCAATGTGTGCTTGACTCTAATGTTACTTTGTTTGGATGCAGTCAATGTGTGCGTGTGTAGCGACAAGTATCTTCCATATGTAGTATATATTTTTGGGCCACTTTCGTGCAGTTAATACGGTATCTAAGCGCATATATAATCAAAGAGTACTGCCCTTACAATTTACCATGACAACAGACACCATTATCGCCGGAAAATCGCATAACAAGTCGGTACGAGAAACAAAGAGCCGGATTCGATCAGTAAAAACGACATTTAGCAATATGTTTAACCACTGATCTGATGCAGTGCTAAATATTAACCATTATACCATTGTAATTGTAATGACCTATTTTAATCGCCAAATGTATCGGTAATTAATATTGGTATTGTCGTTTATGGTAGGTATATACTATTCTGGCATGTTTGTAAACATTAATAATAAATTTATAAGGACCGTTAAACCTTTTATAAACTACACATGCTCGGAAAAAATCAAAAAACCTATAAATAAAGCTCCCAGGCAAAAGTTTAGTAACTTTAATATAAATTTCAATCAAATAATTTTTCTTTTATTTTCTCGCATGTATAGTCGAAAGCACTATGTGTCCCTCGAAAGAAAGTGCTACTCCCAATTTGGGTGTATTATAAAACTGCACCTCGGGCCCCAAACTATTAAAAACTATTAACCCTCGTTACACACGAACAATGAACTATTGTTGTTCTCATGGTGCATCATGGGAGACATACAAATAAAAATAGACTTTTAGGAAAACTTTCATATTTTGTCGTTATATTTCTAAAGTATTAATTTCAATTTTTCAAAATCCTGATCAAGAATATAAATATTACTTCCATACTTTCACGCCACATCTCTTACGTGGTTGGCAGTGCTTCAAGGGTAAAGAAACTTTAGTATGTATATCAATCCCATAGTCACAATTACAGAACCCCATATTTGGGATTGGATGGGTTTATGGTTATGTAAACAATAGTCACAGATTGCCATTATCCTACGATTGATGATCATTTATTATTCATTATTGAATATTCTACGCATCCAACAATTTCAGAGTCAAACTCAACATTACTTTATTAGAATTGGAAGCTTAATACAACTCTATTGATTTTTTGGAATAGCCCAATTTTTTTTTCTACCACCTTATAACAACTTTAGCAGTGGAAAAAAACAGGCGAAAAAATCACTTGTTAAATTATGTAACAATATTTACAACTTATAACTTCAAAATCATTTATTTAATAAAAAAAAGTCTTATATAAAAGTTATAGGGATCGGTATCCGGCCTATCCGGCCATTATTTTACTAACCGGCCGAATACCGAATTGTTGCTCACTATCTGGCCGGATACCGAATAGTGGTTCTGTTTGGTATTTAACATTTGAAGAATGGTTAGTACACAAGAAAACAACAACAAATTATCAATATTCGTTTATTAGTATTTCGTTTATTATTACCTTTAACGTACAATTTAAACTTATTAAAAAGTATCATTTAAAGTAGTTAAGAAATCCTATGATCAGCATTAGTATCCATTCAACCAATCATCGCGTATCATATTTTAATTCTTAATCAAATAAAGTAAGTGTTACTAAATAAATAAAAAGAGAGTATAATATTCATAATTAACTAAAGGCAAGTTCTGTTTCCGTCGCATGAAGTTGAAGATGGACCGCCAAACTAAAATGTAGGTATCGTTTGGCCGACCCAATGTTCGGCGGCCGAATACTGAATATTCGGCCGGTGGTCAGGCCGAATATCCGGTATCCGGTATCCGGCCAAACAACTATCCGTTGCATCTCTAGTACTTATGACTCTGGAAGTTTGCATTGGCAATAGAACAAAGTGATCTACTAAAGTTTTATAGAAGTCATCAATATCTACAAAAAAGTCTGCGATACCATACGTCTCAAAAAAAAATTCAATATCGTTTATTCAGTCTAGGCTGTTACAAGCACTTGTGAATGTCGAAAAGCTACGCCATCGGTTCGCAAATCTACGGCGGGTGGCCTTGTACTGAGAAGAACCGGCAAGAAACTCAGCAAGGGCTGTTTTTTTCTCCCTGTATTATATACAGAGTCGTCATATTGAAAAATGACTTTAATAAGAGGTAACTCATAAAGTCACTTTCCATTACAAATGCCAATAATATAAAAATTATGACTATATAAAAAAACTGGTTTAACAAAGTTTAGGAATGTCGCGTCCTACTGTTTAGGCAAAAAAAAATGAACGATTATAAGTTAAGTACAACGATTAAAGAGCAGACTCATCTTCGCTGGCAGCACCCGTTCACGAGCATGACGCATGAACGTGATGATGAATCGCTTCGCTCAACCATTTTTTAGGGAACGCAACGACCCGCCTCACGCGACACCACCGGAGAGATTTTTAAGAGAGCATGACTACTCATAACTACACATGGATATAGTATCCATGTGTAGTTATGAGTACAAAAATAGAAAAAAAAAGTACCAGTGTACATTATAATAACAAACTATAAACACAACGGCAGGACACATGCATGTGATTACCTAAACCCTGTTGTCGATTCTGGCACTACTCTCCCAACCCAAAACCAAATCCAACATTAGTCCCCCATTTCTTTTCAGTCTGTATAGAGAATGAGAAGGATACACCACTGCAAAACCAAATTCAGGTCTAGAAAACCATACCAGAATCCACACCGCCATTAAATCTTTATCAGAGAAATAATAAATGTTCACTTACATTTTGATTGCTGTGTCACACAGTATAAATACAAATTGTGTAATGTAAAATGCAATCTAAATTTAATAATTAATTATCATTACAATAAATTAAGTAGTATAGAGCAGACTCATCTCCGCTGGCAGCACCCGTTCACGAGCATGACGCATGAACCAGCCATCGCTTCGCTCAACCATATTTTAGGGAACGCAACGACCCGCCTCACACAACACCGCCGAAGAGATTTTTAAGAAAGCAGGATTACCCATAACCTCTCAAACCAAACTGCAAAATAGTTATTTAGAGTTAAGGTAATTTATCTGTACGATACTGCAAACAAATACATAACAATTTTTCAGTTACAGCCATGCAGTTTTGCCATTCAAGTATTCTTTAATAGTGTAATAGCCTTTCTTAAGTAAACAACTTTTAATGTGACATTTGAACTCATTTATGGGTAACTCAAGAACAGTCTAACTAGACTAGATCTATGGGTAACTCAAGAACATTTTAACTAGACATAAACTAACTATTACAGTTATGTCACAACTATACTTCCCCTGCGGTTTCACCCGCGTTGTTTTTGAGGAGAAGGATTATAGTAAGTCAAACTTAAAAGACGGATATACTGTCGTGGACTTTTTTTATTGAACTTTTAATTGAGGTAAATTTCATCATACATGATTTTTGTGTAATTTTGCGCATTAACGCAGGGCACGCAACGAAAGCTCACAAGTGGAATATTTTTAACCGTTTTTGCAACATTTTTCATCGATGTTCCGCTCCTACTGGTCGAAGCTTTATGTTATGAAGGTCGAAGCGGAAGGAATTTATGATTTAAATGCATTATCCACATACTACAGGTTTACACCGAAGCGAAGCGAGGGCGGGCCACTAATACAGTATAAATACTAATAACGCCATTTATAACAGGTATAACTAGGTAACCTTTCCATAGTAAAGTAGTATAGAGCAGACTCATATCTGCTGGCAGCAGCCCTTCGAAGCACGCATGAACCATCCGTCGCTTAGCTCAACCATATTTTAGGGAACGTAACAACCCGGCTCAAACGACAGAATGCGCGTCGTCCGTTAGTAGAGTTAAAAAGAATACTCCACTGGTAGATTAGCAATTGGCACATGATTAGTTTTACTCGGATTCAAAGTTTTCAAGCCATTTCCTTTGAAACCCTGAAAAATCTACTTAGGTATTTATATCCATTCTTTCTTAAACCTTAAACACCAGATGGACAGACAAGGACGCTATTAGCTGCAACTATACAAGTACTAATTTATTTGTCACGTTGGTTACTTTTAAATTGAATTTAATTATAGCATTTTCTTAAAAACACCCTTGATATTTAAACATGTCACAAGTCACAAACGATTCAAATCAAGAATAACTTCTAGACCTATATTTGGTAGACAGCAGAAATTGGTGTAGAGTGTTTGAAGTCACGATAATAATATAATATTAAGTATTTATTTAAGTTCATAGCATTTATTCATCATAGCTCTTAGGTTGGCATTAGAGTAGTAATAATATAAAAAATAATATTATATTTTAACTTAAGAAGCTATACCAAAACAAACATTCGAAAACCAAATAATCATTCATTTTCATCATCCTTTATCATGCGTAACGCCGGGGAACGGAACTGTCTTCCTGCGGCTGTATTCCCCAATATATTTAATATAGGGCCTACCTTCAAGGCAGGAGTAAATAAGCATTAATTGAGTTTGCGTGCTCCGTTGCATAACACCAGATTCGATTGTGGTCAAACGCACTCAAATCTTTTATATAAAAAATATGATTTGTTAACCATATATATTATTTATTATTATAGTAATATAAGTTATTTACGGGATTGTTACCATGTACCTTGTTTTTAGCGAGTTTCCGATATTTCGGCACTGTTGCAAGCGCCATGATCACGGAGTAACTGAAGTAATTGCGGGTAGGCTGTTATTGGCAGACATATCGGTCTACCCTCCGACGAAGTCTTTTATTGCGACCCGTACCACTGTTCACATTCTCACTATTCACTCGAAACTGTTCTCGACACACAACACTTACAGTATCGGATCGCGACACGACACTTTTTTGATTATTTCCGGTTTTACACATACGAACCACAGGATTCCAGACACTCGACAATTTAAACCCGTCCTCACGATTGAAATTTTTATGTTTTGTTATTTCAATCGCTTCCCTGACCAATCTTGGTATGTAGTGGCGTTCTGTCGAGATAATCTGTGGGTTATGAAACTCAATCCAGTGGTTAGAACCAGAATCAATCAAATGTTCCGCGATGGCTGATTTCTGCGTATCGTTGTTCTTGATTGCTTTTATGTGTTCCCTCATTCGGCATGATACTGTTCGCTTTGTTTGGCCAATGTACGAACTGCCACAGCTGCAATCGATCTTATAGACACCAGGTTTCTCCAAGGGGAAGTTGTCTTTAGGAGACCGTAGGTATTGTGAAACCTTTCGCACAGGAGTGAAGACAGTGTTTAGTGAGTACTTATTCAGTATGTTTGAGATCTTGTCAGTCACTCCTTTGACGTATGGTAAATAAACAGGTTGTCTGTCTACTCTGTGTCTCTGGTGTCTTAGTTTGTGTCTTGATGGAAAATGTCCCTGGTATCCATTACTCTGTAAGACTCGTCGTACATGCTCCAACTCTTCTTGAAGATGTTCCTCATCACATAGGTCATATGCACGGTTCGTCAGTGAAGTCATTACAGAGTTAAGATGTTTAGGGTGGTGATGCGAGGAGGCGTTGAGATAGCGGTCAGTGTGTGTTGATTTGCGGTAAATGGAATGACCAAGCGAACCGTCATTCCTCACCCGAATCTTCACGTCCAGAAAGGCCAGACTTCTGTCTTCTTCCATCTCATAGGTAAAGTTGATTTTAGAATGGATACCATTTAAATTTGCCAAGTGAGACTCGACATCATGTTTGTTACCTCTTAATATACAGAATACGTCATCGACATACCTCTTCCATAGTTTTATTTCTGTGGGTGCGGTGATAAATGATTTTTCTTCAAAATGCTCCATCCATATATTGGCAACCACTGGAGCCACGGGACTGCCCATTGCGACCCCATCTATTTGGAGGTAGTACTGACCCTGATATATGAAGAAATTCATCGACAAACAATGATGCAACAGCTTGGCATATTCCTTCGGGATGTCATTTTCTTGCAACTTCACCTTCACCACTTCCAGACAATCCAACACAGGTACATTTGTGAACAGCGATTCTACGTCAAAACTGACCATCAACTGATTTTCATCTACCTTGTTTTGGTGTAAGATTTCTATGAAATGGCGGGAATCCTTCACAAACGACGACGTTCGTCCCACTATCGGCTGCAATACTTTTGCCACGTGCTTGGCCAGTTCATATGTAGGTGAGTCTATCTGACTCACGATCGGACGTAGGGGCACATTTGGCTTATGGATTTTCGGCAGACCATATAGTTTTGGAGGCTGGATGTTCCTAGGACGTAATAAATATTTGACAATGTCATCGTCTAAAGCGTGGGCGCATTCTTTTATGAGTGAGCGAGTGTTACGATCTGTCCTTGCCGTTGGGTTATAATTCACCTTCTTGTATATGTGTTCGTCAGTGAGTAGACTCTGGATTTTGTTTTCATACTCACTGGTATTCATTATGACTGTCGCATTCCCTTTATCAGCTTTTAGTACTAGTATATTCTTGTTCTTATGAAGATCTCTCAAGGCCACTGATTCGGAAGAAGTAATGTTCGGTCTTGGTGGCCTCGCATGACGTAACACCACAGCGACATCTTGCCTGAGCGTATCCGCATCTATTGCTGGTATTTTATTACGTATGACACCCTCTTCAACTGACCCAATCACTTCCTCATAGGGAATACGTCTAGGTGTAACGGCGAAATTCATCCCTCTTTCAAGAACAGACTGTGCAGCGTCGGACAACTCAATACTTGACATATTGATTACCGTTCGAGTTGGTAGTGAGTTCTCGTGGTAGGGGACATCCGGCTTTTGTCTTTGTAACAACAACTCGAACTTACGATCTTGTTTTATAGCGCTTAGTTCCCTGGTACGTTGAGCTTGTAAGTATGTAACACGATCGCAAATATCAAAGTCACTTGTCGAAAGAGTTTCACTGCACTTCAGATGGATTTCGTATAATTCACGCTGACTTTTGTCTAAGTGGTACCTACAGTTACGAATCGATTTTCGCAATAGTTTTACACTCGCGTTTCGCAGAATACTCGCGGAACCATGAATGTCGTGATTCGGACATTATCCCTATATGCGTTAGGATAAAACCACGACCAGACATTCATGGTTCCGCGAGTATTCTGCGAAACGCGAGTGTAAAACTATTGCGAAAATCGATTCGTAACTGTAGGTACCACTTAGACAAAAGTCAGCGTGAATTATACGAAATCCATCTGAAGTGCAGTGAAACTCTTTCGACAAGTGACTTTGATATTTGCGATCGTGTTACATACTTACAAGCTCAACGTACCAGGGAACTAAGCGCTATAAAACAAGATCGTAAGTTCGAGTTGTTGTTACAAAGACAAAAGCCGGATGTCCCCTACCACGAGAACTCACTACCAACTCGAACGGTAATCAATATGTCAAGTATTGAGTTGTCCGACGCTGCACAGTCTGTTCTTGAAAGAGGGATGAATTTCGCCGTTACACCTAGACGTATTCCCTATGAGGAAGTGATTGGGTCAGTTGAAGAGGGTGTCATACGTAATAAAATACCAGCAATAGATGCGGATACGCTCAGGCAAGATGTCGCTGTGGTGTTACGTCATGCGAGGCCACCAAGACCGAACATTACTTCTTCCGAATCAGTGGCCTTGAGAGATCTTCATAAGAACAAGAATATACTAGTACTAAAAGCTGATAAAGGGAATGCGACAGTCATAATGAATACCAGTGAGTATGAAAACAAAATCCAGAGTCTACTCACTGACGAACACATATACAAGAAGGTGAATTATAACCCAACGGCAAGGACAGATCGTAACACTCGCTCACTCATAAAAGAATGCGCCCACGCTTTAGACGATGACATTGTCAAATATTTATTACGTCCTAGGAACATCCAGCCTCCAAAACTATATGGTCTGCCGAAAATCCATAAGCCAAATGTGCCCCTACGTCCGATCGTGAGTCAGATAGACTCACCTACATATGAACTGGCCAAGCACGTGGCAAAAGTATTGCAGCCGATAGTGGGACGAACGTCGTCGTTTGTGAAGGATTCCCGCCATTTCATAGAAATCTTACACCAAAACAAGGTAGATGAAAATCAGTTGATGGTCAGTTTTGACGTAGAATCGCTGTTCACAAATGTACCTGTGTTGGATTGTCTGGAAGTGGTGAAGGTGAAGTTGCAAGAAAATGACATCCCGAAGGAATATGCCAAGCTGTTGCATCATTGTTTGTCGATGAATTTCTTCATATATCAGGGTCAGTACTACCTCCAAATAGATGGGGTCGCAATGGGCAGTCCCGTGGCTCCAGTGGTTGCCAATATATGGATGGAGCATTTTGAAGAAAAATCATTTATCACCGCACCCACAGAAATAAAACTATGGAAGAGGTATGTCGATGACGTATTCTGTATATTAAGAGGTAACAAACATGATGTCGAGTCTCACTTGGCAAATTTAAATGGTATCCATTCTAAAATCAACTTTACCTATGAGATGGAAGAAGACAGAAGTCTGGCCTTTCTGGACGTGAAGATTCGGGTGAGGAATGACGGTTCGCTTGGTCATTCCATTTACCGCAAATCAACACACACTGACCGCTATCTCAACGCCTCCTCGCATCACCACCCTAAACATCTTAACTCTGTAATGACTTCACTGACGAACCGTGCATATGACCTATGTGATGAGGAACATCTTCAAGAAGAGTTGGAGCATGTACGACGAGTCTTACAGAGTAATGGATACCAGGGACATTTTCCATCAAGACACAAACTAAGACACCAGAGACACAGAGTAGACAGACAACCTGTTTATTTACCATACGTCAAAGGAGTGACTGACAAGATCTCAAACATACTGAATAAGTACTCACTAAACACTGTCTTCACTCCTGTGCGAAAGGTTTCACAATACCTACGGTCTCCTAAAGACAACTTCCCCTTGGAGAAACCTGGTGTCTATAAGATCGATTGCAGCTGTGGCAGTTCGTACATTGGCCAAACAAAGCGAACAGTATCATGCCGAATGAGGGAACACATAAAAGCAATCAAGAACAACGATACGCAGAAATCAGCCATCGCGGAACATTTGATTGATTCTGGTTCTAACCACTGGATTGAGTTTCATAACCCACAGATTATCTCGACAGAACGCCACTACATACCAAGATTGGTCAGGGAAGCGATTGAAATAACAAAACATAAAAATTTCAATCGTGAGGACGGGTTTAAATTGTCGAGTGTCTGGAATCCTGTGGTTCGTATGTGTAAAACCGGAAATAATCAAAAAAGTGTCGTGTCGCGATCCGATACTGTAAGTGTTGTGTGTCGAGAACAGTTTCGAGTGAATAGTGAGAATGTGAACAGTGGTACGGGTCGCAATAAAAGACTTCGTCGGAGGGTAGACCGATATGTCTGCCAATAACAGCCTACCCGCAATTACTTCAGTTACTCCGTGATCATGGCGCTTGCAACAGTGCCGAAATATCGGAAACTCGCTAAAAACAAGGTACATGGTAACAATCCCGTAAATAACTTATATTACTATAATGTTAGTGACCATGAAAGTTTAAAACAATATATTATTTATTATTTACTATAAATATTAATGATTTATTGGGATAAAGTTACTAGTTTACTTTAGCCCAATAAATCATTATTATTCATCTTATAAAACAATTTTTCTTTTATCTTAAGAAACTAGTGGGTCACCTTTTAACAAGAAAAACTATGTCGATGTGATGTGGGGTAGGGCATAGTGGATTTCCCGCTAGAATTGGAGTGTCCGTCTGGGAAAGTAACCTCCGCCTTACAGAAGATCACAGTTAAATAACACTGCCTTTTGGTGGTGTTATTGAAGGTGAGTGAGGTTTCAGGATTCCACGAGATACAGGATAAGTTCCAGGTAGGCAATGGTACGCAAGCGTCAATAGGTTATGTTGGCCGCTTACCCTTAGGCGTACGCTTCTATGCCACCCTTTTAATACAAAAAAAACGTTTGACAAGTGCAGTACAAAAAAAGCTCAGATTCGGGCGTACCGGCCGCACGTGCCGATGACGGAGTGGCCCGGGCGCAGCCTTCGCACCGCGCCCGCTCATAATATACAGTCGGACGCAAAAGTTAATTGCGTTATATTTTCTTCAAATCTAAATTTACAATCCTTAACATTATCCTACTAATTTTATATATGTGAAAGTTTGTATGTTTCTTTCTCATTCACGCAAAAACGGCTACACGGTTTGCATGAAACTTGGCACACTTATAGTTTATTACCTGGATTGAGACCTTTCCAAACTTTTTATAATGGATTTCTTTAGGTTTTTGTGTGATTCTCAAAAAACCAACTAAAGCGAGGACTAAATCGCGGGCGGAAGTTAATATACACACATCAAAAGTGTCTAGGGATCAAGCATTTTTATGCGGATTTCTTGAGATTGAGATGTGGCTTTGTAATAAATTTATGATTTTATAAATTTATATGGATCCTTTTTGGTGCATTTCATAATTTGAATCAGGAACTGTGAATCAAATTCGAGTAAAAGATGAAAATCAGCTGTCAATATTTTCCCTATAAAAACATACAACGCATTGAAGACATTATTAGTGCTACTGTTTCCCTACTACTGATTAAAACCAACGTTATTATGGAGCGGCGACGTCATTTAAGCAGGGAAGAAATGCTCAGAGCCGTGGGAATGATAGAAGCTGGTTCCCGGCAACGTACTGTGGCTTTAGCTCTGAATACAAGTCAGAGTGTTATCAGTCGACTTTGGACACGATACCGAAGCACTGGTACCGTTTCTGAGCGCCATGGAGGACGGTATCGCTGCACCACATGGAGACAAGACCGATACATTCAAATCTTAACTCGAAGAGCTCCAACAATAACCGCCATGATGTTAGCCGTGAGGCTTCATCACTCTTCAGGGAACTTAATTAGCGACCAAACAGTCAGAAACCGCTTGCATGAAGTGAACCTTCATTCCCGAAGACCGCTACGGGTACCACCTATAGCAATGCACAATCGTAGGATTCGATATCAATGGGCTCTTGAACACAGAAATTGGGCAGAAGAACAATGGCGTTTCGTGTGCTTTTCTGATGAGTCTCGTTTTGGTATGAGACCGGATACAAGACGTATACGACACTGGAGAACCCCTGGACGCCAACAGCGATTAAAATCCTGCCAGGAAGTCCATCCTTATAGTGGTGGAACCATCATGGTATGGGCGGGTATTTGGATCGGCGGAAGAACTGAGTTGATTTGGATCAGAGGCAACCTCAACGCTCAAATTTATGCTGAGACGATTGTATCAGACGTCATCGTTCCTCTACAAGTGCAAATCGGTCCCTTATTTCAGTTAATGCATGATAATGCACGACCGCACACCGCAAGAGTTGTAAGACAGACTCTCGCCGCAGCTAACATCAATGTCCTGTCCTGGCCTGCTCAGTCGCCAGACTTGAACCCGATTGAGCATGCATGGGATATGCTACAGAGAAGAGCTCTGCCGAATATGGAGGGTATCCAGTCGCAAGAAGACCTTTTTTTGTTGTTGCAACGAACATGGGCGGCCATTCCACAGCGTGATTTGGATGAACTCATTTTGAGTATGCCAAACCGATGTTCTTGTGTTGTTAGTGTTCGCGGTAGAAATACGGATTATTAATTGTTTAAGTTACCCAATAAAATTTTAGAGAAAACTGTTATTTCAGTCTTTTTTTCGAACTTTTGTGTTAGTGGTTCAAATGTCAAAAATCCCTTTATTAGGAAAATGGCAAATTTCTTTATTAATGCAAAGGTGACTTGGTTTATCGTTACTGTGACAAACGAAAACACTTTATTTGATGAATCCTTAAAGAAAATTTTAATTAATATCAATCAGGAGAAAAGTTATTGCAAAAATATATGTTGATCCCTAGACACTTTTGATGTGTGTATTTCGAATAATTCCATTCTCCCAGACTTGGAAATCGACTTCATTATTACACGATATTTAGATAAAAAAACCACAGTCATTACATATTTCATTTCACAATATAAAGATATTTAATTTTATAATAATTTATTACTTTCTGTTGCCACAACTATTTTTTTTAACAAAAAAATCATTTATTTTATTCTGAATCAGAGTATGAATATTCCAATACGATAACTCTGACTCCACTTACACTTAACATCAGGTGAAGTGGAGTAATATGTTGTGCTTCATAAAAAATATTATTTAAACATAATATTGACTTTTCTTCCCAACCATACACGAACTCTTCAATAGGTAGAGCACGATCGCTAGATTGTTTATCTGCCTCTCGTTTTCACTGTTCGTGAACGGCCCGAAGGTCAGTGCAAAATAAAAAGTTCCCTGGTATCTGATTACGGAGTTATTACCGACGCTGGTCGGCCAACAATGAAGTTTCCTACGGCGCCGACGGAATAGGTACTCACTTAGTTTAGTTCGCAACTAATGTTATTAAGAGGGACGTACGACGTTTTTGCTATGTCTATCAAATTTTACTTTCCATTCGAGACTACTTTGATTCGATGACCTTTTGAGGTTTATAGAATAGCGGCTACCCGCGACTTTGTCCTCACAGGAACCATATTTTTTTCCGTAGGTCTAAATCTAGATCATGGTCTATATGGATACCAAATTTCAACCCAATCCGTTCGGTATTTTCTGCGTGATTGAGTAATAAACATACAAACACACAACCATACAAACTTTCACATTTCTAATGTTTTTAGGATTAAGGCCAAAACAATATGTGTATTTTGTACTGTAGGAGGTATGCCAAAACTCCACCAGATAAAATCAATCAATAGCTAGTGTCAGCTAAGGTAGTTCTTTTTAGGGTTCCATAACCAATTGGTAAAAAAGCAATAATAGCGCTATCACTCTATCGTTTATCTTTCTATCGGCCTGTCCGTATGTCACGGGTCTTAAGATCGTAAACAGAATGAATTACGAAATTTGAAATTTTGGTAATATGTGGAGAAAGCTTGCCCAAGGTAATATATTACATGAAAAATTGAATTGAATTATTTTCCATGTGGGGTCCTATACATGTATTTTTTCTTTAAGGGTTCCGTACCCAAAGGATCCCTATTAAACGGGACCCTATTACCAAGCCTCCGCTGTAATACACTAATACTACGCTACTACTAAAATCTTAGTACCATATTTAATCTGACACTAAAACACAATATACGCTGACTTTATTACGCACAGGATACAGATTACAGGCCCGAGGTCTACGAAAATTAAATCAACGGCAAAAAATAATTATGAAATTTACATAAGTAAAAGACGTTTCGAAAGTCGTGAAAAAGTAGGCTTTTGCAATTTTACTAAAATTGCTTTTATGCTTATTTTTTAAGTAGGTACTGTGTTATCTCACTGATATTGAAATATAAATATCGTGCCATAATAAAAATTACGGGCCGCAGCCAATTTATTTTTTTACATATTCTATCGGTTATATTATTTTCACGTAACACATTTTTTGCGTAAACATTCCCGATCAATCAAATTCAAACAAAGAACGCACAATCTTGAGGTAGGTAGCATTACGAAAATCAATCATGCAGATCTTTCGTTGCGAAAAAAAAGAGTTGTTATTGTCCAACCGACATTATTAGCCTCTCACTCTTATCAAAGCTGAATGGAACATCTCGATCATATCTCACTTTTGTATGCGTGAATTCGATTCCAACTCTTCTGTACCCGACAGGTGCGAGATAAGAGCGAAAGTGGGTTATACGTTCCATCAATTGTTCTCTAAATTGGTTTAAACACCTCTAAAATACTGGCATTATTATTATGTAAAAAACCCCTCTGCGATTATGCTGGTGCACCTAATTAAATGACTAAAGGATAACTTGACAAAGTTATTGAGCCCCCCCCCACGACAACGACTAACTAGAGCCGAGGTCCGAGTCTCAGAGACGCCATCTAGTTAAGCAAAACCCCTCAGGTTCGAGTCAGTGGTCTAGAAGCTCCAGATGGAGAGGAGATTCCCCCCGTGGTGGGATGCCATCCGCATGGAATACTTCTAGAGGCACTCGCCAATTCTCGGCTTGAGGTCCCCTTAGGATCTCGCCGTTCCCAAACTCGGTGACGCTGTAAATGTCATATGCAACCAACAGAATAGACACTCAAAAAAAAACATTGAGTGTAAAGTTTTGCAGTTATTCAGTCAAAGTGAATATATTTATGAATTTGTGATGATTGGTTAGGTTACTTTTTTTTTTGCTGCCTAGTACTATTCAACGGTATATTCAACGGTCTGACTTTCAAAACGTCAAGTTGCTAAGCGATGAGTAATTTTCAGTTCAAATAACTATCTGCCTAGGCAACATATTGGATGCCAGAGTTTAATGGACGGCCTAGGAGCCTAAGTTGAGACATTTTTTTAATTTAGTTCTTGAAGAAGCAATGATACACACAAAATTCAACAGATTTCCAATAAACATATTCCCCGAAGGACATCGTTTGGTAATAAGGCTTAGTTATCATCATTTTTAAGTATGGTACCCGAAGCACAAACAACTAGCGAGAAAGTATTAGTATCACCATCTATAAAGTTGCTTTGGAAAGAGCTAGTTTATTCTTACGTCCGGTAGAGGTGCTGCTTAGTTTCTATAGAAACTTTGGCACGACGATACGAATACTTTCTCGCTAGTTGTTCATGTTTGGGGTGCCAAATTCTAAAAATAGTCAACAAAGCTTATATTTTGTGTTCCAGTTTCTGAAACTTTGTGTTGAAGCCTCAAAAATGTCATCTAGCGATTTCTTTTCTCAGAGAACAGTAAACCACTTATTTGTAAGCACTAAAATAAGAGCGTGGTTGTATGTCGACATGATATGAAAGTATAATTTGAATCTCCAGTCAACCGCGACACAACACAATAAAATTAATCTCGAAGTCTATTTACACAGTTCCCTGTTATAATGTGAACTCATGTAGCGATTGAATCATAATAATATCATTTTAAGTGGCCCACTTGGGAGCTGGGCGAACACTTTCTATTACTTTTTGCATTATGATAATATAACATAGAAAAACTGTTTTGTTTGCGGTCGATAAAAGCTCTATTCCACGAACTACATTGTTAGGGTTCCGTACTCATAGACAAATGTAGTGTCAAACAGGACGCTTTTGTAATGTTAAAAGGGTGTCAATCAACCATATGACCTGCCTGATGGTAAGCGGCCATAGCCTATAGAAGCTTACAATACCAAAAATATCACTTCGAGCGAAAAAGCAGCTATGTCTAACTCTCTTGAACTTTAGATGGCTGACTATCACAGGGCTATATTTCTTGATCAGAAATAACCTGGATTTTTCACAAAATGCATGTTACTGTGGCCTTTATAATACTAAATAATAAAAAAAAATATACAGTAAAATATAAAGGGGGCAAGAATATGAAACGTGATTCTTTCGACTAGTTTTCAATATAAGTAGTTTTAAATATGGTCCCATAGCACGGAACCATTCGTTTTCAAGTCCAAATCGCAGTTGGCGAGTTCTTTATTTGTTTATTTTTATTGTATTACTTTTTTGTAATAGTCGTCTTCAATAATGGAGTGAAAACGACCGAATAGTATAAAATGCGTGTGGCATTTATGTTAGCGGTTGTTGAAAATCCATACCATTAATAAGAATCATCCTGTTTTATTAAGACTTTAGCTTATATATTTTTTTTCTGCTTATACTTATTCCCTTTTTTCTGACGTTATACATCCTCTGTAAAAAGTTTTTTCCTAGCCCGCGAGATTCTTTCATATAAATATAAATATGAAGTTACATTACTACTTTATAATACGCAGAGAAATTTCCATATTTTAAATCAGGATTGGGATTAATAAAACAATACTCAATCATATTATATATTAGACAAACATCGTTTTAAAATGTAAAGCGAAATGCTTAAAATAAATTTTGAAGATTAAAATATCTTATGAAACAAAAGAATTCAATTAATATTAGGGTCGCGACACACGAGCGGGTGCGCCAGCGCATCGTGACGGGTGCTTTCCTATCTGAGCGATGTGGATCTAAATCTCATAGTATAAGGGACATGATCCCTAAATATTTTTATATGTTTTTGTTTTTGGTTGCTAATGTTTTTTAATGATAATCGCAAGTTGTTAACTAGCGGATCTATAGTTGCTCATCATTACGGATTTATGAAAACAGTGTTTAGTGTGTAGCATCGTAATTGTCGATTAGCATGATGGCTGCTTACCATCAGGTAGGTCATTACAGTTTTCTTCAAATATAAACACTGTCAGTTGTTTATTAAAAAAACCTAAATTCTCGTCATCACTCATCAAAAGAATCTAAGCAACGTGCATCACTTACGCAAACTTCATGAATTATCTCATATTGAAGTCATTTTTCAATTTGACGACTCTGTATACAATACTGGGAGAAAAAAACAGCCCTTGCTGAGTTTCTTGTCGGTTCTTCTCAGTACAAGGTCAAGGTCTCCCGCCGTAGTTTTGCGAACCGATGGCGTAGCTTTTCGACATTCACAATTGCTTGTAACAGCCTGGACTAAATAAACTATATTGAATTTATATATTTTTTTAAACTGCAAGTTTTATCAGTTGTAATTTTTGAATATCTTTATGAAATGTATAATGCATTCAAAGGTTTTTATTGCTTTAGTCACTAATAAATAAAATTGATTATTATTTACAAAATAGTATAAGTATTAAAAAAATAAACATTGGTCAAAAGTTAAAAAAAACTTCATGTTGCTCAGACTCTTTTGATGAGTATATGAAGTCTGTCTCTTGAAGTATAGGCGCGGGCGCACAATTTGTGCGGCTCGTGCCCGCGCTCGCAGATAACACGCCTGAATAATACATTCGCTCTCGTTGCATTGTGCTCCACTTTATTGTCAAGACAGAACCTCTTGGTCGGTTGGTTGGTTGGTGTAGGCATTCCGCGCAGTTTTGTAATAACATCGCACTATCAAACTTACTCGCCGCGCTTTTCGTAATCGATCTCGTTTAACTGATATCGATGCAGTCCATAGATACATTTACTGAGGTTTAGAAATACACGCTTCAAATTTTTAAGTTAGTTTGTAGCCTACTCCCGAAATTCTTGTGTTAATACTTACGCGCACCAATTCGATAACCAATCTAATTTACAGATGTTGAACCCTGAACCGTGAATCTCATAACATAAAAAGTAAACATTTATTACTTGCACAATACGATCAAATAGTTTGGGAGCCTTTGAGATGTATATTTTTTTGTTCATCTGTAACTTGACATAATGTCTGAGAATGGTAGCAAAAAGTTTCTTTGTCGATATTAGGAAGTAATTAAACTTCTTTGACAGTCCAATTAAAAAGCCGTTGGTCTTTGTGTGTGGAGTATCAGATGCGTCGCAATAAGGGTATAAAATGGTGAACCTACCTACTACCAACCTAATTTACGATAACAAATTCAATTTGCTAGAATCAATTTATTTCAAAGTCCTTGTTTCATGGTAGTCATTAAACCCGGATATTGATGATAGTTGTTTTTATAATGTTAACAACGCTTTTTATGATAGGTAGAGGTTAGGCACAGTGGGTCCTCTGTCCTCTGTCAGTTTCAATCGAAGCAGAGGGTTTTCTACTTACAAAATAAAGACCTTCCTCAGCTGGGAATCTCACCCGAGCCGCCCACGTAGCAAGCGAGCTTTCAACCACTAAACCAACAATGCTTGTTAATATGGTCTTAATTTTGTAATAACAAATTAAAATAGGTATGATGCGATATGCTAAAGACGAACCAAAAAAATTTAGTCGATGTTAAAAAAGTTTCACATAAAAAAATAATAAGCTGAAGAAATTGCTTACTTTTATACAACTTAAACTATAGTGTCATGAAATAAAACCAAGTTTCAACGGTAAAGATGCACTGATTTATTTACTTATGACGTTTCGCATCCTTTAGCTTCTTTGTACCTTGTTTCCTTTGAAAGACTTTTATTGAGCCTTCCAAAGTCTAAGTCTTTCGAAGATAACTCTTTTCAGCCTGAAAAGGATGCGAAACGTCATAAATAAATAAATCAGTCCATCTAAGTCGCAAAAGACCTTGGTGTCCTTCATAACAATAAGCTCTTATTTGACGCTCATATAGATATCATTAGTAAAGCTTCCAGGGCTCTTGGATTTGTGATGCGTAATTCCAGAGACTTCAAAAAATGCAAAAAACATTAAAGATTTTATATTGTTCATTTGTTCATTTGTTCGAAGCCATCTGGAGTATGCGTCCCAGGTCTGGAACCCTCTGTATCTTTCATATATAACGCGAATTGAAAACATCCAGAGAAAATTCATCAAATATCTCTGTTTTCGCACCAAAAAGCACTACGATTCAAACCAATTTTTGTAAAAAACACCACTTGTTACCACTGCAAAAACGCCGCCAAATTGCAGATTTAGTATTTTTATTAAAAATAGCTTCTGGTGCTATCGACTGCCCAGCACTACTGTCTAGGATTTCCCTTAGGGCTACAAAAAAACCATTGAGATTTAATCCCGTTATATGCGTTCCACAGGCAACCTCAAACTTTAGACAGAATTCATATCTTTTGCGTGCAAGTAATAGTTTTAATGTTGTATCTAAGAAAACTGGTATTGATTTGTTTTATACTAGCGTTTCATCACTGAGGCGGGTATTGAGCAGTGCATTTTTCGACGAATAGGCAATTGTACAATGCTTATTTTTTTGTTATTATTATGTTAAAAGTGTGCTTAATTATGTTTTAGTGTGTCTTTATTGGTGAAGACCTGTAATTGGCTTTCTGTTGTTATTTAAGTTTTTATTATTTTTATTAATAGCTGTTGGTCTTCCAAAAAATAAATAAATAAATCTATACTGTTAAAACTTGTTTTATTTAATGAGTGGTGTGCGTGAAAACCTAAGAAACAAATATATAGTGTCATTAGTAGTTTAGGAGGAGTTTGCATTCAAATATGATATCTATGTAGTTCTTTTACTACAAATCCCTAGTTTTCATAAAAATATATTTCATTGCGCAATTATTACGTGCAGTGCGATAATTACAATGCCGTTCCGCACACGACGAACAATGAAATCGACATAGAAAACGATTCGATCATTGCTTGTCTTTTTATTGCGGGCCAGCGCTTTGTACGGCCCTACCGAAATCTTTATTACCACACGCAGAAAACGCAATATCTTCGCCACCGTATCTCTGCGTTGTTGTGCGTTCTGTTATAACATGCCTACCTAATGCCTACTACAGAAATGTTGCTGACTTAGGAAAACTATAATGAATAATTATTTCCAATATTAAATTTGTGATCAGCAATATTTTTTTGTATAAAAACCCGCGATTTCAATATTACAGTTAGTCTTGTTCTGATTTGTGGAATTGCTGCCCAACAACGGACCTGGTTTCTGCCTGCCGGTTGGCCTTCAGCAAGGAAACTCTGAGGAACTATTCAACGGCCTAGTAAACTAGCCCGTCGCGAGTCGTTATCCTTAAAACTAAAAGGAAGTAGTAGTGAACAATAAAGTGATAGCAATGTTATAACAAACATAAATATATAAATAAAGTGATTGTGAGCAAATAAAGTTTTTTTTTAAATTAAACTAAGTGCTCCGTCTAACATTTGGTGTCAGAAGAAAGCAGGGATTTACTCCCTGATGGTCGCCTACTCCTGACGACGACCAGAATCACTGCCGTCGATATAAGCCCATCCCGTGGGTTTGCTTGAGCTGCCAGCCTGCCGCCCGACCGTCTCTCCGACATAGAGGTGTGTCAGCCACTCCAGCTACAACCATCGACGATCATCATAACTACTGACTGACTTCGCGTTGATGTGCCGAGGGTTCTTTGCCCAGCGCATCACACAGAAGAAGGCTCCGCACCACTCAGAAGAAGACTCCGCTTCAACCGTGCTAACACATAGCACGACTTCGTTTACGCATCGAGCATTTACTGCATAACTCCGGATAGCCGGCGCTAAGCCGTCTGACCTACTTATCGCCGCACCGTGAAAAACGCTGTATCAACAAATGACCGCGATACTATTTCTGTGAGTGCATAATAATAACGTTATATTTTAATCAACTTATTCTCTCTTAATTGGATTATTTTTTTTTTGTTCTAATCTTAATAAAAAGTGATCATGGCTAACGAAAAAGTAAAATTAGAACTATCTGGGTTGTCTAGCGTAACTGTACCGGGTGAAAAAGAAAACACATCTGTAAGTTTTCTTACAAAATTTATAAAGCCCTTCGATGGGGATAGAAATAAATTATCGTCATTTTTACGTAACTGTGACAATGCATTAAACCTCGCGTCCAACGCACAATGCGATATACTCTTTAAATATATTTTATCGCAGTTAGAGGGGAAAGCTGAAACGGCTTGCTCTCTGAAAATTTTTGACAGTTGGGTTGAACTAAAATCATTCCTTAAGACTACATTCGGGGAAACTAAACATAAAGATCACTTATTATTAGATTTACAGAGCTGCAAACAAAAACCTAACGAATCCATATCACAGTATAGCTTACGGTTAGAGACATACTTAACTAGATTACAAACAGATATCACGCATTCTACCGTGGACCAGAGTGAACTGAAAGGGCGAATAGCAAATACTGAAGACCTAGCCTTACATACATTTTTATTAGGAGTACCTAGTCATATCTCCAACATATTAAGATGTAGGAACCCGTCTACCTTGGGTGAGGCAATAAATTTAGCCATTCAAGAAGAAAAACTTTATAACCTTGTCCAATCTACAAAAACCCTTGATATAAGACCTAGGTGTCGAACCTGTGGCCGCATAGGTCACATTGACAGAAACTGTCTGTTAAATAGGCAGCGCCCAATTCACAACGTTTCTTTCGATAGACCTTCCACTTCGCAACAACCACCAACTAATATTTGTCGCTATTGCAAACACCCTGGCCATGATATAAAAGACTGCCGTAAAAGACAATACAACAACTCACGGCAGAATCAGAATAGACAAATACATAATATATCAGGGGAATATATTAACAATACTAATTATAACGACAACTTTTCACAACCTTTTAATAATAATTCTTACTATTCCGAGTCTTTAAACTAAAAAGAGTTCCGCCTGAGCGTCGTCATACGGAACCATTGAACTATAACGACGCCATTTACCATGTCAATGATCAATCTATCATAAGTCCTCCTATATCCAATAACTATAATAAATTTATCAATTTTACTAAGTCCACTGTATCCGCTAACTCCGCTGTATCTACTATTCCCAATGAACCTACTATCTCTATTTTACCTACTATTTCCACTGAATCTACTAATTCCACTGTATCTTCTAACTCCACTGTATCTACTAAATCCGCTGTATATACTAATTCCGCTGTATCTACTAACTCCGCTATACCTACTAAATCCGCTGTATCTACTAACTCCGCTGTATCTACTAACTCCGCTGTATCTGCTAATTCCAGTAAACATATGTACTCCACTGTATCTACCATTTCCGCTGAACCTAGTACCTCCACTGTATCCACTTTCTCCACTGAATCAACCAATCCCGCTGTATCTACTAGCTCCACTGTATCTATCACTCCTAGTGTATCTACCAATTCCACTGTGCATACTACCATTTCTTCCGAACTTATTAAACCCTTTCAACTTAACACTACTGCTAGCAACTTAGATACATTTACTAATTCCAATATTCCTTGTAAATCTACCGAAACCCCTAACTCAACTAAAATCTCTAAACCCACTGCATCTTCCAACTCTGGCCTACCCCGCATTTCTAGTAAACAAACTAATCCTGCTAAATCCCGTAAAAATTCTATACCCCGACATAGAAAATCGAACTCAACTACTGAATCTGTCAAAGCTTCTTGTCCTAAGCCAAAGAAAACCCAGAAACCTAAAAGACACACAGAAACCGAAGAACAATCCAATACTAACTCGCAACCATTATACATACACGAAATAAATTACAATTCCAATACACATTTGCCTCATATATATATAAACTCTCAGTACTCTTCTAAACCCCTAATACTTCTGGTCGATTCTGGTTCCACTGTATCCTTACTTAAGAAATCTTCACTAGAAAAGCAACCTACCTTAGTGAAAGAAATTATCAAATTCAAAGGTATAGATAAAGATGCCGATCATTCTATTAGTTTAGGTCATTTCCAATTAGATATTATTCTGTCAAATTCCGAAACCATATATGGAACTTTCCATCTAATTCCAGACTCCGTTGAGATTAATTTTGATGGTATAGTAGGAAACGATTTCCTTAGATTATATACCTCCAGCATTGATTACAAAAATGATTGCTTATTGATAAATAATAGTAAAGTAAAACTACATTTTACCAAACCTCATTATGTAATACCAGCTCGTACTGAAATGATAATAGAATGTGAAGCGTCTAATCCCGAAGTTTTATTAGGTTATGTAGATAAAAAGGAAATACAACAAGGTGTATACTTATCTAATTGTCTTGTATCTGTTAAAAGAAATAAACATATTAACGTCTCTATACTCAATACCACAGATGATAATATTACTATACACTCCCTCAATGTAGAATTAAACCCTTGCCATATCTTAAACGAATCATTTCCAAATCCAGTTTCAAATTCACAGATTAACACTATTATTCCACCAAATAGGATATACAAAGTAAAAGAGCAAATTAGAACTTCCCATCTTAATGTCGAAGAATCCAAGGTACTCCTGGAACTATGTTCAGAATACTCAGACCTTTTCTATCTAGAAGGAGACCAACTAACATGTACCGATACTTTGACTCATGAGATTAAAACTACTAATTCCCAACCGATTCATGCCAAAACTTACAGGTACCCTGAGTGTCACAAAGAGGAAGTCAATAGACAGATTCAAAAGATGTTAAAAGAAAACATTATCAAACCTTCAAATTCCCCGTGGTCTTCTCCTATCTGGGTTGTCCCAAAAAAACAGGATGCGTCCGGTCAAAAGAAATGGCGTATAGTTGTCGACTACAGAAAATTGAATGATGTTACTATCGGAGACGCGTATCCAATACCTAATATTACTGAAATATTAGACCAATTAGGGCATAGTAAATATTTTAGTACTCTAGATCTTGCCTCTGGTTTCCACCAGATTAAAATGCACGAAGGTGATGCATCTAAAACTGCTTTCTCTGTTCCCAACGGTCACTACGAGTACACTCGAATGCCGTTTGGCTTGAAAAATGCGCCAGCTACATTTCAGAGGTTAATGAATACGGTGCTATCTGGTCTTCAAGGCCTTCACTGCTTTATTTATCTTGATGACGTAATCATCTATTCCCATGATCTAACTTCCCATATTCAGAAACTCAAACTCGTCTTTGATGCTCTCAGAAAACATACCCTTAAGTTACAACCGGATAAATGTGAGTTCTTGAGAAATGAAGTTGCTTATCTTGGACATATTATCACTAATAAAGGTGTATCCCCCAATCCTGATAAAGTCAAAGCCGTGTCTTCTTATCCTATGCCTAGAAATCCCAAAGACATTAAATCCTTCCTAGGTTTAATAGGGTACTATAGGAAATTCATTAAAGACTTCTCAAAGATAACTAAACCTTTAACATCCCTGTTACGTAAAGATACTGAATTTATCTGGACCGAAGAACAAAATTTAGCGTTTAACAATTTGAAACATATGCTTACCAATGCCCCAATTCTACAATATCCCGATTTTTCGAAAGAATTTATTCTAACTACAGATGCATCCAATTATGCGCTTGGTGCCGTTTTATCTCAAGGCGAGATAGGTAAAGACCTTCCAATCGCTTACGCCTCCAGAACCTTGAATAAAGCTGAAGGTAACTATAGCACAATCGAAAAGGAATTGTTAGGCATTATTTTCGGTACCAAAACTTTTAGACCTTATCTCTATGGTCGCAAATTCAAAATTGTGACTGACCATCGCCCTTTATGTTGGCTATTCAAATGCACCGATCCAAGTTCCAAACTAGTTCGTTGGCGCCTCAAGTTAGAAGAATTCGACTATGAAATAGTCTACAAATCAGGCAGAATGAACTCTAACGCCGACGCTCTATCCCGTCCCCCAATACACAATATCCATAACATTGACACGACTGATAACCTGACTTATGACTCTTTCCTGAAAACTCGATCTTCACCAACTAACTTTGATACCCAAATAGTAGAACATAACAAAAGCCTTTTAGATAGCCCATGTCAACTCATAATTTGCCCAACGTCTATTGATCTAGATCTTTCAAATCCTTACTGTGATACCATCCTCAACCTCGTAGAAGATAGACAGTTATTCGAATCTACTGAACGAGAACTTTATGAATCAAGTTCAGTCATAAAAAATAATAAAACTTATTTCCTCTTGTTCTTCAAGATTCATCACTATGAATCCGCCTCGTATAAGGATATATTTGAATCAATCAAAAGACTTCGAAATAACCTTGTAATCTTCTTTAATGATAAACAAGAAATTTCTATATCAGATTTTAATAACCCTTATGACAGACTTCAATTTATACTTATATACGAAATTATTGCTTTCCTTTTTCACAAAACAAAAATCAAGGTTAATATATATCACAATAACATAATTTATCCTACCCCTGTAGAAATCCCAACCATCCTGAAGGACAATCATGATTCCCCTATTGGTGGTCATATTGGTGCTACTCGTTTATACAACAAATTAAAAGAATTGTATTATTGGAAAGGAATGAAATCAGATATCGAAAACTATACTAAAACTTGCCGCCAGTGTCAACAAAATAAGGCACTGAGAGCAACAAACAAAGCTCCAATGGAAATTACTTCCACATCTCGTGAACCTTTAGAAAGGATATCCACCGACATAGTTGGTCCTCTTCCGAATTCTGGCCCAATAGAATATAGATATATTGTCACCTTCCAGGACGACCTTACAAAATACTCCATGGCATACCCTATTACACAAGCTACTGCCCAAGAAACAGCAGAAGCACTTATAACTTTTATGAGCCATTTTGGCATTCCTAAAATTATTCTTTCAGATCAAGGTGTCCATTTCATAGCCGACGTTTACAAACAAGTAACCTCTCTATTCAAAATAAAACATCTGTTTTCATCTCCTTATCATCCACAAACAAATGGAGCTCTTGAACGTAGCCATGGTACTCTTAAAGAATACTTAAAATCTTACGTTAACGAAAACCAAAACGATTGGCACAAATATCCCCCTACGGCATTAATATCATACAACACTAGCATTCACTCATCTACTAATTTTTCCCCACACGAACTTTTATTCGGCTGTAAGCCACATATACCCAGCTCCATTTACGACATTCACCCTAATGCAACTTATAATGACCTCATCAAAACATTGAAACTTAAACTAAATACTTCACGTAATATAGCACGAGAAAACATTCTTCGTAGTAAAGAAAAGGCTAAGCAATATTACGATAAAAGAACCAAAGCCGTAAACTATAACGTTGGAGACATGGTGTATGTAAAATATCACCACAGATTACGTAAAGCGCTATCACCAATCTGGAAAGGTCCCTTTCAAATCACTCAAGTTCATAATAATAATAACGTCACGATTCTCATGAACCGTAAACAAATTAGATATCACTTTGACGAAATAAAATTGGCTCATGATAATTCTCTTCCAGGGCCATCATGCCAGGACTAATCTCGGCAAACATAACAACGTGGAAAAGTTGCATAAAATATTAGATACTGTTTCAAAAAACACTAATAAGATAGAAGTTAATACTCATCTTGCCATGACTTTCAGTGCAATAGAAAGTTCCTTGATGATCCTTAATTTTAGTTTAAAAGACCTGATAGATGCTATTCTTTTTGGGAAACAGAATGTAGTTCATCCTTCTGTTCTAAACCCCATTCTACTATATAAAGAACTAAGTTCAAATAACGATTTAGTAGCTCGTAACTTTCCGCTTCCTATAAGTTTAGATAATGCTCACATTCTCTTAGATTTAGCCGACATTTCTTCATTTCTTAGCGATAACAAGTTAATTTTTAATATAAGAATACCTTTAACTTTATTAACTGACTATAAGCTCTATCACGTTTATGCTCTGCCTACACCCCATGATATACACAACCCTAATTCATTCGCCATGATTAATCCTACAACTAAATATTTAGCCTTAACAGAGGATAAGTTGACATACTCTTTATTAGACAACCTAAGTGAATGCAAAGTGGTAAAAGACAATTACAATCTGTGTAAACTTAATAGTGTCCATTCCTCAGTGTCAAATCCAATCTGTGAAGTGACTATCTTATCGGAATACGTGAACCAAATACCCGCGACGTGTGATTATAAGGTGCTTGTAGGTAATATAGATGTTTGGCAAAAACTAACTAGTAATAGGTGGATTTATGTACTAAGTGATATTTCTAAGCTATCGGTTAATTGTAATAATATGTTAACAGACTATGATGTAGTTGGAACAGGAATCCTTCAGTTGCAGAAAGGCTGCAAAGCTTATCATAAATTGCTACAGTTTATTGCTGCAAATGAATACCATTCTAGTATACATTTGCCATCTACTCATTTCAATATCATAGAGGATGATTGCTGTTCCAAAAAGACAATAAATAGCAGTATTCCATATCTGACACCTGTAAGGCTATCTCATATAAATCTAGATTCGTTGCAATACGCTTCTCATAAACTTAATCAAGCCACAGAAGAGCTTGACCGAATACAAACTCAGCCATATCATATCAAATATGGAAACTACTTTAGTATAATTACCACAATAGCCTCTGTATGTATGTTTAGTTTCATATTTTATAAGTTATATAAATGTATTTGTTGTAGAAATAGACATAGGCGTAATCGTAGTAACTCTACAAGTACTAGTTGTTGTATAAAAATATTTAATTCATGTTATACTAAACCTAATAACAATACTTCAGTAACTCATTCAAGTTCTAATAATATACTTGATAGAACTGTATCCAACTTTGAAATGTCTAGCGTTAATTCTGATTCTAACTCTTCTATTAATTCACCTAAACGTAATTTAGACTTCCAATAAATGTGTAATAATTATATCTTAGATTATAAGTATTGTTTTTTCTCTTAAACTGCATAATTTTTCAATTTTATGTTTCCTTTAATTTTTATGCTACTTCGATTCTAAGAATGTCTTAAGTAATTAAGTAACTGTTTATACGATATTGATGTTCTACTACTTTTTTCTTTTTTTTCTCTATCTTACTTTTTCTCTACTACTCGCATCCCTCTCTCGGATGCTGCGTTTTAATGGGGGGAGGTGTTATAACCTGCCTACCTAATGCCTACTACAGAAATGTTGCTGACTTAGGAAAACTATAATGAATAATTATTTCCAATATTAAATTTGTGATCAGCAATATTTTTTTGTATAAAAACCCGCGATTTCAATATTACAGTTAGTCTTGTTCTGATTTGTGGAATTGCTGCCCAACAACGGACCTGGTTTCTGCCTGCCGGTTGGCCTTCAGCAAGGAAACTCTGAGGAACTATTCAACGGCCTAGTAAACTAGCCCGTCGCGAGTCGTTATCCTTAAAACTAAAAGGAAGTAGTAGTGAACAATAAAGTGATAGCAATGTTATAACAAACATAAATATATAAATAAAGTGATTGTGAGCAAATAAAGTTTTTTTTTAAATTAAACTAAGTGCTCCGTCTAACAGTTCGTTTTCAATTATTTTTTCGTAAGAGGAAACTGTAACAGTTTTGTTACGTAAAATATTTAACTTTTTTCAGATAGATACAACTTATTGATTACAAAACCCGATTTTAACAATAAAAGACAGTAACGACGTTTAAAGATAAAGTTGTAAAATATATTTTTTCTAGTACAGTGTAGGTCCATGTCCTTGACATACTATTAGTGAGGAGCTGGCGAACAAAATGGTATAATTACACATCTGGCGAAAGTACTTTTTTTACACTCCGGAGGTTTCGGGCACGTTTAATTCGAATCTCAAATAATTATCAATCAAATCCGCGTAAAACAGTGTTAAAATTACTAAATTTATAAATTAAAAACTATGCCAAAATCTCACAGAGGTATGTCATTCAATTTTATACAGCTCATGTAAAATTAAATTGAATGTAATTATACCTTTTTGTTCGCCAACTCCTCAGTTGATAAACTTGATCGTCATTTTCCATAAGTACCTAAGCACACCCACCGCTGACGATAAACTAAAAACGAGTAGAGTTAGAAACTAGAAAACAGTTAGCGAGCAGCGGGGAACTAGTGTGTAATTCTGATAGTCTTATCACTGGGTTGTAAGCGAATACGCGAGCAAGTGTAGGGAGATTACTGCGCAAAAATGCACCCGCACGCGTTTTGACGGCCAAGCGAGCACCGTTGAGCGGGGATTATCAATTGATAGCTGTCTATCTGTCTAGAATTGATTTCTGGGTTTAATATTAAATATGGAAGAGGTGGATTTGCTTTATTTTTTTTAGTTGAATATTCTAGAATTTTATTTATGAGATTATTAATGGTTTTAATTTGTATGTCGGGTTATAAATTAAGATTAGGTTTTTATTTAAAAATTTCTTTAATTGCTTTTTTATTTATTTTAGTTCGTGGTACTTTAGCTTGAAATATATATTTACCTATTTCCTACTACGGGCCTACTGGAAGAAATTTCAGATAGAAATAAGTTGTGCCCTTGTACATGTTATCTTTAATTAAATTGCTCTTGTATCTGTATTTGTGTGTACAGAATATATAAATAAATAAATAGCTCAAACTATTGGAGTGAGTTCTCGCCGGCAACGTGAACTATCAGCGACCAACTATTAATGCATCGTTTTTGTTTACATAGAATCTCTTATCTAATAGACAAGTCCGTCCGTCCGTCCGTGGTGCTGTTTCAGCGGCCAAACCGTAAGAGATAGATATAGAGAATGTTTAAGTTATAAGTTAAGAATAGTCTGATAAGACTACAAACCGGATGTGAGTAACGTAGCACTTCCGGTTTTCGAGAAATCACGTGATTTATGTTTCAAACGAAACCACACAAAATCTCCGAAGTTCTCAATTAATTAAATACATTTTTTTTTTTGGTGAACATTTGGTTCACTGGTTTGCTAGTATGTATCTATTGTACGTTTCTTGAGCGAGGAAATAGTCGATTGTTAGTCGCTTTCTCGCCGGTGGTGGGACAACTGCCAAAATGGTTGTAATAGTGCATAGAAGGCTTTCCTTGGATGAGCAATGCAAGAGATGGTATATAATCTTCATTGAGTAGCACCCAGTCTACAATATTTAGAACAAAGTGAATTGTAATAGAAAGAATAAACCGATATTAATGCAATTAAACTTATATTTGTTGATGATTAAGGTTCTATAAAGTTTTTTAATTTTGTGCCGCATCAGTTCTTTTCGCAATTAGATTCCACTTGCATCTAACATCAGGTGGGATGAAGCCATTTTCTGTATCTTTTTATATATTTACTAGCTGACCCAACGAACTTCGTACCGCCGTAAAAATAGATGCAGGTAGTAGAAGAGAAAATTTAGGGTTGTATGTATTATTTAATACCTCCTTATAAAAAAAAATATAGTCCAATAAATTTAGGGGTGTGTAATGTAGTGTTCTATCAAGTTCCTGGGATAACATTGCTCCTAACCCAAATGAGAACGCTACGTTACAATACCCAATAGATTGAATTTTGGCGGTAAGGCGCATTGTAGGTTTCAGAACACTACGTTACAGGTGGACAACCATTATCACTTAAGGATATGAAAAATAGATAGTAGCCGATTCTCAGAACCACGGAATATGCATATAAAATTTCATAAAAATCGGTCAGGCCGTTTCGGAGAAGTATGGTGACTAACATTGTGACACGAGAATTTTATATTTAAGATATATAAAAAAGAGGTGCCTTGAGGTTGTCATAGATAGTATTAAAAAGAGTTTGAGAAATCGGGTTTTGATAACTTAAATCTCTTTGCATGCAAGTATATAATAACTAGCAAACCAGTGAACTAAATGTTCACCAAAAAAAAAAAAAAACTTCGGAGATTTTGTGTGGTTTCGTTTGAAATAGAAATCACGTGATTTCTCGAAAACCGGAAGTGCTACGTTACTCACATCCGGTTTGTAGTCTTATCAGACTATTCTTAACTTATAACTTAAACATTCTCTATATCTATCTCTTACGGTTTGGCCGCTGAAACAGCACCACGGACGGACTTGTCTAATAGATAAGAGATGCCGTATCTCTGCCGCACTTTATGTCTTGTAAATAATTTACCAGTTAACTAATTAACTGCTCATTCTAAAAAAAAATACAAATAACAAAACAAACTTACAGCCTACTTAAATATTGCATCACAAACAAATTTACGACATGTTACGAGGGCACAAGGATCAACTATCGGCATCGTTTGACACGCTCTTATTAATTAAATTGATCTCTGACCATGAGTAGTGAGTACTACATTACTGTGCTTATCACGCTCCGTAGTCAAAATCACTCGATAGTGCATAAACATAATTAGAGCACATGAAACACCGACGTAAGCTGACCTGCCGCGCGGGTGTCTTGTCCATTAGAACAATAAGGAAGCTTATGATGAAAGGGATCAAAATTAATTGGTATGGAATTGCCATGTGACTGCAGAAATGGCATAAGTCATATTTCAGTTATTTTTTTTAGTATATTTGTATATTTTTGAGTCTTCTTACACGTTAAGGTAGTTGTTAATTTTGTGTTTAATTAATCGTGTTTTCCATTGATTTTGCAATTTTCTTCCGATTTGAGAATTCGCATATTTTCATTAACTAACTCACTATTTAAGTTTGTTAGTCACGACCATTAGTGATCTTATTTGTGATTAAAATACTTTTAAGTGAAACTTCAGATTAGTGAAACCAAGACTACATAGTCTTGGTTTACACATGCACATGCATGTGTAGACTAAATTGAATCGACATACTTTAAAACAGCCAAAAAGTCCTTAATAAATCGATTTTATTCTATAAATAATTAATGTCAATAACTGATAAGGATGTTTAATGTAAGAACTATTATATTTGTATTCGAATCATCAAATAAGCATTTACTAAGAAATCACTGGTTCATAAGTCTCTACCATCAAATGTGAGTCTTAAAAAGTGGTAAAAGTAACTTACTTCATTTTGCCTATGGGAGTCGGTCTTACCTATGGGCGTAGCATGAATGATCGCGCGTGTCGTATCGTCGGCATCGATTGCACAACTGTAAGTAATAGTAATTACAACAGATGGCTATTGTTCGGTGACCGATCGGCCTCCGCGTCGCGCTGCGCGGCCTTCGTGCAACTCGGCTGCACGATTTTTTGACCACATCTGTATTTTTTCCTAAGAGCTGATAATACTACTCGTTACATACAGCAAGTCAAAATGTGCCCGTTTAACATGTTTTTTTTTAATTTTATAACAATGTTAAAAAATATATATAATAAATACAAAATACTTTTCATACTAACCCAAGCAACTGAACGGTCATTTTGTATGGAGATTTTTTTACAATGTCTACTTTTCGGATATTGATAACATTAATATAGATAATTATGAAAATATGGGTACGTTTCGGCTTATTTATACACTTAGTAGTGTTTACACATTTTTTATATCCCTGTTTCGTGGCACAAATAAGTAGGTTATGGTAAAAAATCCATTGTGACAAAATTCAAGAAAAAATATCTTCTCATAGATTTTTTTGTAGAAAACGCAACAAAATCTACGCCGCTTGATGTTAAGTGAACGTGTAAGTTGTATGACTGTTAACATAGATAATGTAGCAAAAAAAAAATACTGTTCAAGCCAACTGCATCTTGCTGGCTTGAATCTGATCTTCTTACCATGAAGCCCTGGAACCTTACTCACCGATAGAAACATGAAATCACTAATAAGCAATATTATTTTTCTGTGGACTTCTTGAGGGTAAAGTTTACTTCTCCTAGCAAATGCATTTATTTTGTATTTTTAAACATAATTAAATGCGTTAAAAATAATAAAAAATATTATTATTATTTACAGTTAGAGATTCACAACTATATTGTCCATTTGACGGTTTATTTATATTTAATTATTTTAATCAAAATATTAGAAATTTTGTAGTGTCAAGCATTTCAAAAAACGATATTTTTTAAATATGTGTATCTTAGTTCACGACTGCAAAAATAGTAGATGAATTGTGCATTCAAGCCTCGTGACACTATATAGGTCATCAGCATACATTCCAAAAAAGGGAAATATATGATCTCAATTATTTTGTAAGGTAGTTTCAACAGCTCTATGAATATACAAAAACTGATCAACGATTCGATATTGACGTTCATTAGGCTATTTATTACGACTGCAAGATTGGTTATCATAATAATATTGCCTTCTGTTAATGACATGATTGAGATACAACGATATGCCATCACTCGCGGAAGCTGGGTTGACGCGAGAACTGTTTTGTGTTTAGACCATGATACCGGGCGGCTTTCAAAAACAAAAAAAAACAGCTGTGTCATTTCCTTGTTATCTACACTATTTTGAGCCAATGCTGAACACTGAACAATGTTCGTAGCGATTAGTTCGTATTCAAGTTTTTTTAAAGTTTCGTGATTATGCCTAGGTATCTCTATTTTGTGTCAGAATAAATGGTCCTTAAGAGCCCTTTCACATTTTTTTGCAATAAATCGTAAATTTTTGAGCGCCTCGTTTACCCCCCTTAGAGAAGATTTTGACTATTTCCAATAGAAGTAAACAGTAGATTTATTCTTTCTTTTGTAAGTTAATGTAGAATAATTGCAAATACTATTTTCCTTTTTTTGTACTGATCGTTCTACCGCAGCTAGTTTACGGAAAAAACGACAATATGCACAACTTCAAAAGCCTCAATCTCTCAATAATGTTCAATAAATTAGATCAAATTAATTACTACGACATTAGAAAATGTTTTTGTTGTAACCTAATTTATTAGAATTTTGATTTTCCATATCATTAATTATCAAAAAACATGTAACCTCCGCGAGTATACCCAAAAAATAATGCAGGTTTAACTCTTATTTTGATATTGAATTAAATAGAATTACTATCAAAAACTTTCATACAACTAATCTGCCATCATTGAACTAATGTATTATGTATATATTTTTATTATTAACTCATTAATAATTATTTTATAAGACTCGAAACATCACCCGTAAAATGCAATATGTACTAGTGCATATGTACAGTACCTACGCGCCGATCAGTAGTTTCCGCAAGATCCGCAATTTTGTAAAAGGGCTCTTAAGAAAGGTTCGTGAAATAAAATTGAAATTTGGAATATAGTCATGTTTAAATCTCATTCTATCTCTAATCGAATTTGGTTTTTAATATTTATTATAATATAGACATGACACAATATTTTAAATTTTTGTACAATAATAAAAAAGCATTTTTAAAATATTACACTCTTTGAAAACTATCACATATTGGTCATTAAAATACCTATATTTAGACTACATTTTAAACAATCAGAGAATCAACAATTTAAATATATTTTTGCGAACATAAAAGAAACCATTTTCGCGAACTTCAAATTTTAAAATTAAAATTCCTTTATCAATTTGTGTTCCAAGTGTATACTATAAATATACTCACTTAGTTAACTACATTAACAAACTCGTAAATCCCTTTTTGTATGAAATTTTCCGCTCTCAGAAATTACGCTAATTACGGTTAAAGCCCAACAAAAGCCGTCGACATTGACAAGGATATCAATGAATATGAAAGTAATCGGAATGACAAGAAAAATGTCATTCTGTTGCCATGCTAACCAGAGCACCTAGTTTGAGCTTATATTGAGCGCAATTACAAATAATTACCTTTAATTTACAACCCAACACTCACTCTATAAATAAGAATGAAACTTTTTTTTTACCTTCGCAATCTCAGTTCTAGTCTGTTTCGCAACGCGAAAAAATAAATCAAAGTAGTCATTATGAAATTATTTCATGTGACACCGTGGTGGTAACCGAGGATTGCGCGGAACCTAGAAAAGATCTAAAATACCAATATTAGGGATGATTACGGGGTAAAATAAACGAAATTTTATTAAGTCCGTCAGTTAGAATATCAAAAAAATAATACACACATATTATTTCTTTTGTCAATCAACCAAAAAAATTCGAAGATCTTAACGCGCTTTGCTGTAAAGTTTGGGAGTGGGGGCTCGTATCGTCACTTCTAAATAAAAATTGTGGGACATGTCAAATCAATATCTTTGTGAAAAAATACGTGTAGTATTGGACACGTAATTTTTTTTCGATAATTTACCTGATAGATGAATAAAAAAAAAGTTTGTTAACATCTCTATTATACAGGGTGACAGGAAAACTCGATCTATTCCTTGAAAGGCGGTTTACTAGAGGTCATTTGCAACAAATTAAGCCCAGTGAACTAGGGGTTAAAACTGGATAGTTGTAACGGTTCTATGATTTTTTGGAATTTTTACTCCACTCCGAACATTGAATTAATACTTTGCTGAAAGCTGACATATTAGTGATACTTTAAAAAAAGCGCTTGCCCAAAACTTACATAATCTCAAAAATAAAAGGATTTTAGTAACAATAATTTTTATTTTTTGAATATTTCGCGAACTTTGCCGTAAATTATTGGAAAATAACTGTATCGAATTTGGGGTACAAATTAGTAAAATGACTAACCAATTTTATAAAGTTTCTAAATAGGCACAAAAGTTATTAACTTTCTTAACTGTTTTTATTAAAATCAGTAAAAATGCGCTGTAGGGCAAACTTCTCAATTTGATTTGCAAATTGAAATACTTGACTGTATCATTACTTAATAAAAACACTCAGATACTACAATTTGAAATTATAAACTTACGCGTTGCATTTTATTAAATTTAATTTTCAGCTATTAATGTTACTGATAGGCAGCGGTAGTTGAAAAATTGCGTAATGCCTGTACTACAATTTGGTCTTTATATATTTTTATATAATATAGTTTTATTTTTAGTTTGATATAAGTATTTAGTTTATTTAGTAGTTTTAATCCATTTTGTGCTTTTAAATAATATATTATTTTAGGAATTTGTATATAATAAAAAGTTTAATTTTATCGTATTATAATAATAGGTTAGTATCTAAGAGAAATTCTGAGAGATAAACTTTTTAATGTAATATATATTGTCATATTTGTGTACGATAGCGCAATAAATAAATTTTTATTTGGTCTTTAAATAATTGCGGTGACTTTGTCTATGGAGTGCACACCGTTCATAATTAATTTACTTTAAAATGGCTGCTTTCCAAAATGAAGAATACGCTGACATCGTGTATTTGTAAGGATTTTGTGATAGGGAGGCCGCTGCAGCACGAAGAGAGTATCAAATGCGTTTTTCTAATCGCCGTATAACTGACATGAGCGTGTTTGGTGTTACTTATCGGCGCATCCGAGAAACGGGATCGGTTTAACGACGCCACAACGCCGATGGCAGACCTCCCATTGTTATTGCCAATGACGATGATGAAACTCTTCAGTGCTTTCGAGCAGACCCTTCTGTTTCAACAAGGCAAGTGGCAAGGCCACTGGGTATATCGCAGTGGAGAGCCTGGTGTGTAGCTGCGCATACAGCAATCCTTTAGTCTTACCACTAAACACCAGTTCAACTCATGGAAGATGGTGATCCTGTGAGGAGGATGGATTTTTGTAGATTTTTAATTAATGCCGAGATTGAAGACCCATATTATTTAAAAACAAATCTTTGGACTGACGAGTCGACGTTCGATCATGATGGAGTCACAAATTACCATAATTTTCACTTTTGGACTCCTAAGGGCCATGGCCATGAAAGAAGCCCATCAGAGAAGATTTTCATTGAATGATTGGATGGGAATTGTCCATGATATTTTTATCCAGCCTTTCTTCTTACCTCAAAACTTGAATGGGGTAACCTTCGAGAACTTCTTAAAAGGGGAATTGGACACGCTTTTGATAGATGTGTCACGAGCTACAAGAAGAGATATGGTGTACCAGCACGAAGCCAGCCCACTATTACCAGTCATTGTCGACTGGGTGACTCTTATTCACTGAGATGGACCGGTCGAGGTGGCCCGACGATATTGCCGGCGATAAGTCCGGATTTGACGCCATGCCTCTTTTATCTTTGGGGTCATATGAAGGACTTAATGTATGTTACACTAGTGACATCCATTAAAGAGTTCAGGGTGAGGATATCAGCAGCTGCCGAACAAATAAAAACGTCACTTTCAACGCGAGTAATAATGAGTGAAGTACGTCGTAGGCTCCATGCTTGCATACGAAATGGTAGTAATGGTAGGCAGTTTGAATAGGATTTGTATTTTTTTAAACTACTCTTAACTTTATCAATCAACATTGAATTTTATTCACAGTGAAGAGAAACACTATTGACTTTTCGATCTGAAATTAATTTAAAGACGCTAGCAATACAGAAAATATCACTTACGCCGCTGCCTACCCTAACGCCATCCCCTACCCGGAGCAGCCCTGGAACCATACCGACAGAAACACAATACCACCAAAACGTAGTGTTATTTTACTGTGGTCTTCTGTAAGGTGTAGGTTAATGGAAGGCGCCAGACGGGCACTCCAATTCTAGCGGAAACCTGTCTCAGTTACTGGTGAAGCCGAATGCGGTAAAACGATATCTGGTGGGGTCGAAACCCCGGCGAGTGGACTGTAAGGCGATGGTACGATATATAAGGCGGGTTTGGTCTATGGAATAGGATGAGGACAAAAACATTGTGCTTACTAGCGGAGGGCCTCGACGGTGGCGCTGGCTCATACGCCAGCTTCTCCTGCAGCAGTCTCTTCCTGATAGCAGCGGTTAAAGATGGCGGTCAAGAAAGTCGTTGTTGATAGCTATCATACACAAAACCTTCTGTTTTCGAGGAAATCTGTTTATTTAATTATGATTGTTTATTAAGTTTCGCACACTTACTTATCTGAGTTTATACGGTAAAAATAGAATCACATAAGCTTGCGGCGCAATGACAAATTCGACCATTTCGTTATTTCGCGGTGACAGACTCCTTTTTTGTTGCGGTGACAAACTGATGACAGACTGCCATTTCCTTCCGGCCATCCGTCGTTGCCGGCGAATATATTACGTCTTCTTTCCTCATAAGCATAAGGCACAGTGTTTGATGGAGAAGGATCGATTGGGATGCGGTTAATTCGAAAAGAGAATGACACGGTATGTAATTTAGAGATTAGAATATGTTTTGGCGTTACCAGTTACTACATATAGCCAGGTACTCATTAGCGAGCTGTAACCGTAACATGCGTGATACAGTAAGAGGTTCTAGTGTGTACGCTTGTAGCTCAGTTATAAACGTCGGCTCGCTGCAAACCGCACACGTACCCCTCGCAGCAGATTAGCGAACCACGTACACACTTTTTGGTACCGCGTACAGCTCGCTAATGAGTACCCGGCCTATTTAACATATGTAAAGCAAAATTGATAGTCTCAGTTAAAGAAAAAGACATAACAAACTTAACATCCTTACGGAAGATATAACTTAATAACATATTAAGTGACAAAATAAAACCTTGCAAAACAGTTTTCCATTTCATAAAAGTTGGATAATGAGAGATAATTTGATAAAGTATTATAAAGAGAAATAAATAAATTTAGTAAAACTTTACATTAAGCTTAGAAAACTCAGTTTGTGAACCTATTACTAGTTTACCTTTTCATTAAATAAAATACTATTTCAAAGGGTTTAAAATGCGTTTTTTTAACCAACAGGATACGTGCTTGCCCACGTTTAATGGTTGGAAATGTTGAAATGACTTGAATAGTCATTTTTCAAGTTCCAAGTCCAATATGTAGTATGGATCATATTCCAACAATGTTAAATACCGGTTTATTACTTACCCATAACATTATCTCAATGTATTTTCTGGCACTTCACAGTTTCCTTTAGGCCTTATTAATTTCTCTAAAAGGACATCCGTAATTTCTAGTGCTCAAAGACATGTGAGAATGAAAAATTCGTAATAGGATACTAACGTTTGTGCCTTTATTGAAAATGGAGAAGTAATTATTTGGTATGTCATTTAAAAATTTTGGTTAGCAAAAAAGCAGCCTAAAAATTATTTGACCAGCATACAGTGATTTTGTTAGCAGTAGTAAAAATCAGACAGCAATTTTTGTTCTGTAAACAATCATGATAACAACCTGTCCTTTAAACATAAGCAGGCAGCTTGTTTTATTTTGTATCTGCGAAATCAATAGTAACACCGCAAAATAGTTTTTAGGGCAGCAAGATTATAAAATTGGGCAGCAGAGTAAACATTGATTGTATTTCATATTTAAATTTTGGTTATCAAGATATAAAGTTAGATTGCTTTTTTATTGAAATATGAACAGTGTTCGTCAAAAGTAGGCGCCCAATGGGGGAAAAAAGGAAATTCAAAGACAAAACGAGCAATACAATAAGAATTAGTTTATTGATTGTTTAAATAATTATGTACCTACTATAACAATATTTTGCATGTACATTTGCTAACTTTTTTTTGGATCTCTATAATGCAAATTGTTAATTATTATATCACACACACTATCCCAATATCACTAAATATACCCAGCAAGCGATTAAATAAATAATAAAAGCAGCACACAACTGACTCAATCAATTACTTATATCAAATATTTTGAACGACTCAAAAAATATCGTTGTGTTTTTACTTTAAATATTCATTAATTCTTCGTCGGACGCCGACGAACCATCAGCCGTGCAAAGGTCCACGGCCAGTCAACGGCTGCCATCAGCGGGTTGACGGCTAATCGACAACTGTCGTCGACGGGTTGTCGGCTGACGGCTCGTCGGTGGCAAAGATCGACGGTTGTCACCGAAATGTGGCGATGGCTGCAGTTGCGTTGCCGTCAGCTGTGCGCCGCTCATATATATGAGCTGAGGCCAATTTAAAGCCGTGTTTGTGCCGCGATTTCTTTTTATTTCATTATCATTCGAAGTGTTTACTTTCTGCGTATTCTTTTATTCAATTGTTAACAATTTGTGGCACTTAAAGCGTCACAATAAGATTATTAATGCCCATTAAAATCACAGCATCATCGTAATTGAAAGTAATACGCCTATGATTTATGAATAATTGACGTGACCGTCATAACAAAAAAACAACATGGCCCATCCTACCTAACCCATTATCACCCGAGAAACACGAATTACGCTGTCCATAACGAAAAAATAATAACATATATTCGATTCTTGTGCGCATTAACTGGAGTTAAGGCCAAGTGTCTTTGACATTAGAAAATTGTCACACTGAATTCGGCAAAATAAATATTCAAATTACAAACAATTAGGATTGGCAATGATAATTGTTACTTTTTTATTTAATTACTGAAAATGAAATTAAGCAGAGCTATAGGCAAATTTCTATACAGCGTGGATAACACAAAAAAAAATCAATACTAAATGTATCATATGATTTGGACAACTAGTATGAGCATTTCACATATGTGCAATTTTAAGTTGCTACTCGTTGGTTTGTATCGATGATGTTAATTAAAAAATGATTTTTATATTATTATATAATAAAAAAATTAATTAGACTCGAGTGGCTAATCAACTTTATATTTGAAATTTTCAAAATGTGTGAATGTGTGTGTTTATGTTAAAATTTCCTATTTCTATAACCACCATAATCGGTAGGCACATTAATAGGGATGATGATGATGTGAAGTAGATTATCAAAAAGTATTGAAAACGATTTTTTCTTTTTTCACATAATATAAACATTGCAGAGATATATCGATTTGAAAAGTCGCATGACGTCACGTTTTGGTACAATTTCCACTCAAAAGTGACGTCACCAGCCCTTACTTCCAAACTTTGACGCGCTATAACTTTGTCATTTTTTGGTTGATTGCCCAAAGAAAAAATACGTGTCCATTATTTTTTGATCATCTAACTGATGGACTCAATAGAATTTCGTTTACTGTACCCCGTCATCACCCCTATTGTCTCGTACATTTTCTCACACATTAAAAATATAATAAATAACTTTTAAACGACTGTTTAATTATAGTTAACTCTTTAAATCAAATGTATACACACCGGCAAACTTCCTTAGCATCGACCATAGACAAGGAAGTCTGCGCAGTAGCTATTTTCTGTACAGGAACGTCTACTGCGCAAGTTTATTTGTCTGTGGTTTTGCTCAAGCAGTTTGCTGCTACCTGTAAAAAATAAAAAATAAGAACTCGTAAAAAGTTTTACTATCACAGGCGCTCTTAAAACTTCGCCTTAAGAAAATTTCGTACAGCCTCGCTCCCAATGGCATAAATAATTTTAGCGACCTTGTCGTCAGTAAGTGTATCTTTTAATTATTATCATGAAGGATCGGTTGACATAGAGCGTCACTACAAGGTCACATCGCCTAGATATTATTGGGTAATGCCGTTTAACGTTGCATGAGATCGTCAATGCGATTGTTAGTAGTAATTTAGATTCTTTAATAAGTAGCTTTCTGTTAAGCATAGCATAACGATTTATTTTACTTGGGTCAATCAAATGTATTTGTTTTCTAAATTTAATATTTTCCTGTTATCATGTTTGGTGTTAAAAATGCTACGTCCATTATTTATTGCTAATTCATATTAAATCCTGTTCAGATACGATACTATTACTAATATTAATTATATGTTAATTGTAGTTTCTAATAAGTAGTAAAGCTGATCGTCCATTAGCTGTTAAAATCCAGCAATAGTACATTACTATATTCATATACATATTTTGCATTGTTAAGTAATCCTGACTAATATTATAAATAATAAAATGGTAGGAAAGTCAAATCTGTACATTGAATATTTTTTTAAAAGAATACTTGGGGTATGATCTACAATCGATACCGAAGCCAAAAATATAGTTTTCAGAATTTTTGTCTATTTGTCTGTATGTTTGTCCGGGATAAACTTAAAAAAGTGGATGGATTTTATTAAATTTGTCACGAATATTATTAAGAAATCAGGTCAACATATAGGCTACATATTATCACGCTATCACCTACGGGGAACGAGCAGTGAACCTTTACTTCTAACTAACTCCACGCGTACGAAGTCGCGGGCAGCCGCTAGTTCTAACAAATATTATAAATGCAAAAGTGAGTTTGTTTGTTTGTTTGTTACGATTTCACGCAAAAACTAATGAATGGATTTGGATAAAAGTTAGTACTCATCATCATCATGTCAGCCGTATGACGCCCACTGCTGAGCATAGGCCTCCCCCAAGGATCTCCACACCGATCGGTCCTGCGCCACTCGCATCCATCGGCTTCCCGCGACCTTCACAAGATCGTCGGTCCACCTTGTGGGGGGCCTACCCACAGAGCGTCGTCCGGTGCGTGGTCGCCATTCCAGAACCTTTCCGCCCCAACGGCCATCGGTTCTTCTTGCTACGTGTCCCGCCCACTGCCACTTCAGCAGAGCCATCGTTTGAGCGATATCGGTAACTTTGGTTCTCCTACGGATTTCCTCATTTCTGATTCTATCGCGTAGGGAAACACCAAGCATCGCTCTCTCCATTGCTCGCTGCGTAACCTTGAGCCTTCTTATGAGACCCGCAGTAAAGGACCACGTCTCGCTTCCGTAGGTCATCACTGGCAACACACACTAGTCAAAGACTTTTGTCTTGAGACACTGAGGTAATTTGGACGCGAATATTTTTCGTAGCTTCCCGAACGCTGCCCATCCGAGCTGGATACGACGAGAGATCTCTTTCTCAAAGTTGGACCTACCTAACTGGACTGTCTGTCCTAGGTAGACGTAACAGTCGACAACTTCGAGTGTAGTGTTCCCAATTTTAACTGGAGCGGGTAGTACATGGGCATTTGACATAATTTTCGTCTTCTCCATGTTCATCTTAAGACCCACTTTTTGGGAAGCACTACTAAGATCTTCGAGCATCGTGTTAAGATCTTCCAAGGTCTCAGCCATAAGAACTACATCATCGGCGAAACGAAGGTGCGAAAGGTACTCGCCATTGATGTTAATGCCTCGTCCTTTCCAATCCAGAAGCTTAAAAATATCCTCCAATGCAGCTGTGAACAGTTTCGGAGATATCACATCTCCCTGTCTCACGCCTCGCTTCAATTGGATAGGATTGGAGCTCTGGTTCTGTAATCGGACTGACATAGTGGCGTTTTCGTAGAGGTACCTTAATACCTCGACATACCTGTAGTCTACTTGACACCTTTGGAGAGACTGTAACACCGCCCAGGTCTCAATCGAATCGAAAGCTTTCTCATAGTCCACGAACGCCAAACAAAATGGCAGATTATACTCTTCGGTCTTCTGTATAACCTGCCGCAGCGTATGAATGTGGTCTATGGTACTGAAGCCTTTGCGGAAACCGGCTTGTTCGGGAGGTTGGAAGTCATCAAACCTGCGTGCGAGACGATTCGTAATGACTCTCGAAAACAACTTATAAACATGGCTAAGAAGCGAGATTGGTCGATAGTTTTTCAAGAGTGCTTTGTCACCTTTCTTGAAGAACAGGACAACCCCACTTCTGGCCCATGCTTTTGGCGTTCTGCCTTCAAGGATGATGGAGTTGAAAAGCCTCTGGAGGACTTTAAGTATCGGCTTACCGCCCGCTCTCAGAAGTTCTGCTGTGATTCCATCATCGCCCGCCGCCTTGTTGTTTTTAAGTTGTTTGAGAGCCATACTAATCTCATACAGGCTGATGTCCGGGATATCTTCAGTGTAGTGTCGAGTAAGCTTGGCTCTGGGGTCTCTAGCCTTGCTTTCAACAGGTGCTTGCGTAGAATATAGCTGTCCATAGAAACTCTCAATCTCCCTCAGGATTTCAGCCTTAGACGAAATGATGCTACCGCTGTCAGTCTTCAGCTTTGCCAATTGGCTTTGCCCAATAGACAGATCTCTCGCGAACACTTTGGAGCCTTTGTTGCGCTCAATAGCCTCTTTGATACAATGTGTATTAAATCGGCGAAGATCGCTCGTCAAGGACTGTGATATCTGTCTATTTAGCTGCCGGTACTGACTTGCATCTCCTGAATTCTGTAGTCTCATTTCGTTCCGCTGTTCCATGAGTAGGAGAGTTTTGTCAGAGAGTTTCTTAATTTTGGTACGGTGGGCTTTAAAATACTTGGACCCTACCGTACGGACAGTATCTACCACCGTGTTGTTCAGATCGTCCACATCTAGGCTGTTCTCAAGGGATTCGAAGCGGTTTTGAAGCTCGAGTTGAAAGCTCTCGGGGTTCTGTAGTTGTGCAGGTATTGGTCGGAGCGTCGACTTCATCATTCGAGATCTTTCGAGCTTAATGTTGATATTCAATGTGCCTCGTACTAACCGGTGATCACTTCCCGTTTTAACGGCGTTAATCACAGAGACATCATTGAATATTAGCTTTTTCGTCGACATGATAAAGTCGATCTCGTTTCGGACTTTACCGTCCGGACTCATCCAGGTCCATTTTCGATTTTGGGGTTTCCTGAAGAAGGAGTTCATCATATAGAGGTTCTCCTTCTCCATAAAATCTACTAACATCTGTCCTCTGGCGTTCCGTTGTCCAACTCCAAATTGCCCCACTCTCAACTCATCACCGCAACGCTTCCCCAACCTTGCGTTAAAGTCCTCCATCACAACCGTGTAGTGTGTTTTGTAGCTATGCATGGCTTTAGTGATCTCCTCATACATAGCTTCCACTTCATCATCTGGGTGCGTTGAGGTCGGAGCATAAACCTGTATGACATTCAACGAATATCGTTTTGATATTCTGAGTATCAGGTATGCTACCCTGGTCGACACACTTCCGATGGTGATGACGTTGTGGACAAGGGACTTGTGGACGATAAACCCGACACCGCCTAGGGACTGTTGATCGCCCTCCCGGTAGTATAGCAAGTTACCGGAATTGAGGATTATCGAGTCCTCTCCCTCTCTTCGGACTTCAGATAATCCAATAATATCCCAACGTAACTTACTAATAGCTTCTTCCAACTCTATTAGCTTAGCGTCGGTCCTCAGTGTGCGCGTGTTGTAGGTTGCCAGGTCGAGTCGTCGTAGGTGGTAGCCGGATCTTACCCGGGGATTCTTAGCACCCCTTGCCCCGCCGTTACCATAGCTGCTACCGTGGCTAGGAATAGCAGGGCTGCCGGGGACTGGGGGCCAATCTTTAATTGTGCTACTCATTTCTTGGGGGGGTTTTGCCATAATCGCCACGCTTGGCAGGCGGGTTGGCGATCGCAGTACAGCCAAGATATTGTAACAAGACGCTGCTGCCCGTCTTCTGCTGGCTGTGTTCCCTTAGTCGCCTTTTACGACACCCACGGGACGAGAGGGGTGGTGCTATTCTAGGCCGGCACGCACACGGCACTATTCTAGGCCGGCACTCAGTACTATAGTGTGTAGTAGTAGTCGTATGTAGTACTCATATAATTAATCATATGATAAAGCAACGAAATCGGGGGCGGCCGCTAGTATGGCTATAAAGAAATTAATAATATCCTTTTTTCTTATAAAATAAACATTAAGCGCCAACGTGTTATAATTAAATATTATGCACATAATGCACAATCGTTCACCGCAACGTCTGTTGTAACAATGACGATGTTACAAGCAACTAAATAAATGAAAGATTTTGTTTATATATTTTTTAATAAACCAATATGGAAGCAAGTCCTCACATGAAAAATGGCGTCGTGAAAGTGAAAGCACTCGAAGAACAAACGATAATTAAAGTAGACGCGTTCGGACTGGAGCAAGGTTTCGCTGACATTTCGGATTTTGCCAATTTTCACCTGTTCCAGTTTTGATAGCGTTGTAAGGACAATATAAGAGTAATTATACCTACCAACAGAAGCGATGAAATGTTAATCCTTTCATTTGTTTATTAAATTTCGATTTAAGTCTCGCAACTGACTGCCAACGCCATTAAGCGCCAACATTACCATTGAACAAATTAATAAGCATAAAATTTCTACATGAATGAACATATATCAGTAACATGAAAATACACAGTTCACAATTAGGTTTATTTTTACAACCTGTTTACTGTCAATCGTGCTTTGCTGTTGTGTTTTTATAAAAATCTTTATTTAAAGGCTTTAGTCGCTGGGTGATTATGGCAGCCTAGTGCAGCCAGTGCATACAATATACTATTAATTATACATTATTATTATTTATACTAAACAATTTAATTAATAAATTGTGCAGCTTAATGGCTACTATTGATGTCGGTTGAGACAAAATAATATTACAAAATCCAACATTCATAAGGTTTCCTATGACTTCCTGTTCAAATGATTTGCGTTCGGCATCTATCCGTACCTACACACTCCACCAAAGCATGATATACAATACAATATAATACACATTTTTTTATTGAAAACAACCACAGTGTCCACAGTGCAGTAGATAAATGAGGTAAATACATTATGTGTAATACTTAAAGCGATTTCTTCCAGATAACCTGTGGAACAATCCGAGTGGATTGGATGGAACTGGAGTTAGCGGTGTTATTAAAAGAAAGAGATAAGATATGTATCCTCTCTAAGACCACACGTAGTACAATTGGGAAAGTCCACCATTTGCATCATATGTCCAAACACATTCAGTGTATTGTGTCCGGAACGCAATCTCATACTGGTAACCATCAAATATCTGCTCACACCTGTTCCTATGAACTAAGGAATCTTAGGTGCTCCAGCCTGGATTGTTTTGTACCATCTTTCTCAATCGATCTCTTATTAAAATATTCTTTCCATTTAATGTATAGTTCTATTTTAAACACTAAAAGTATACCCGTGAAGAAAGGCCTGCAGTTTACAGGTTTGCATTTGATACTTGTAATGATGTTAACAATGTGAGCTGGTTGGGAAATAGATTAAAACGAAAATCATATTTTACAATAAAGTAAGAGGAAATTTAAACATTTGTATTAATGTAATTGAATTAATAGAAATGTTTAAATTTCAATTAGGTAAAGTTTAATCTTAACCATTTAGCTCTCATTTGTTATCTTTCACCAATACTGGTAAAGCTTTGAGAAGATGGTAATCTTTTCGTTAATGAAATAATTTCTGAGTAGGAACAGAATCAATAGCATTTTTCAGCAATAGTTCAACAATTATTTTCTATTTCGTTTGATTGTAATAATGTAACAATAATATTTTGATTAACAGATGAAATCTGTATCTTTGACAGTGATTCTTCGGGGGATTAAATCCTCCCCTTCATAGGCGAGCTATTGTGATATTTCGTCATATTTTACTTCTCTTTGATTTGCTCATACATAATACAGGGCGTCCCACGGCTACCTCACACGGAGGGAAAGTATATTAAATATTGAAGATAGGATATTTTACTGAAAGGAGACATCATTTTATTTTTAATAGTAAATATAACTGCATTCACCGATTTTTTAGAAATCGCCTGCTACAACTGGGAATCAAACTCGTGAAATTTCGAAAAAATAAACATAACATATTTTATGCTAACCATCGAAAGGGTTAATCATAAGGATCATTTTTTGCTAAATAACATAGCATTTTAAATGAAAGGAATGTCTTATTACGTGATAAAAATAATAATGTATTATCACTGTAAGGAAAGTTTTATATTTCACTTCCGCCTAAGGAATAATCGAGTCGATTTAGTTTATTTATTTTTTAATAATATTATATATGATTTTTTTGTTATTTACATAAGAATAACATTGTGAATGCTCATAAGATCAAATAACTTACTATTGTTAACACTGGGCTTTGAACAATTAAGTCATAAAACAAGAAAGACTACTTTTTAAGGGTGTTGAACTTAAGTATTAGTATCAATTTTGTAAGTGAAATATCCGATGTTCCAAAAGGAGCAATAAGTAATACACAACTGCATGTTATTTCTATATTCTCATTTTAAGAGGACTGTATGTCTTTATGGGAAATAAATTATCTTTGAACCTAAAGTGATACACAAACTGTAGTACGTATGCATTTCTTTTTGAACTCACAGTTACAATGCGATTGGCTGAAATTTGTAAAAATAATAATTTAAAAATGGAACACATAAATTTTCAAGTGTCTGTTGTTTTGTTTTTTGTAAGTTTCATTTTCGTTTTTTCCTTTTTTTTGACGTGACAACGTCTTAAATTAGGTTGCGGCTGGGAGTCACTTATGAAAAAGTGTAACGCTCGGTAACGTTACGATGAGTCTCTCGTGTTAAGTTTAAGTTTACATGTACAATGTTTTAGTAAACAAAATATATTTCTATAGTTAAAATTTGTGCAATTCTTATTTTCATTCAATTCCTTGTTCCTATTGTGCAATTTAATTATATTCATATCAATAAATATTCTACCGAGAAAAAGACGTTGTCACGTAAAATCTTCGCCCGTAAAACCGACTTTACAGGCAACCATTTTTTTTAATTTACTTACCATGGGGTATCAAAATAAAATGGATTTAATGGAAGCTTACTTAATGTACCACAATGACATATTAGCTTTGCGGTGGTACCGCGAATGATACCCTGATAGAGGTACGTACCTTCTCAATATGTGTTTAAAAGGATAGTAGATACTTTAAGAAATTTATGACTTGAGTAGTAGATACTTTAAGAAATTTATGAGTTTGATTCCCAGTTGTAGCAGGCGATTTTTTAAAAATCTGTGAATGCAGTTCTAGTTATTTTTAAAAATAAAATGATGTCTTCTTTCAGTAAAATATCCTAACTTCAATATTTAATATACTTTCCCTCCGTGTGAGGTAGCCGTGGGACGCTCTGTATACTAAAAGTGATAACGCAACGCCTTCTCCACACGAGAGCCATTCTCCCATAAAGTCTCCAAGTTTTGTCCGACGTGTTCTTTGCTGACTTACTTGTGCATGCGGAACCATCATCCAGTTTCCTTAAAAAACCCATATCACGAAGCCAGAATCACGTCTCATGAAGCGCTATGATGTCGGCATTTTTAACATATTGAATCGTCTAAAACGTATTCCTTCCGACCACAGAGTGTCGTCTAAGAAAGTTTCCTATTTAAGTATACAATAGGGATTATCCGACTTCATATTTATCTTTTCTACTATTACATAAGTCCGAGTCTTCTTTTTAGGGTTCAAAAGGAAAAAAACGGAACCCTTATAGGATCACTTTGTTGTTCGTCCGTCCGCCTGTCAAGACCGTTTTTCTTAGGAACGCGTGGAGGTATCAAACTGAAATTTATATCTAATACTCACGTTTACCGTTCCTTTGGAGCTGTGAAAAAATCAAACTCCTAAGCCAAAGCAATCAAAAGATACAGCCGTTTATGCCGCTAATTTTCGAAACTCGCACGGAAATCAAAACCTACAGGGTACTACTTCCCGTGAACTTAGAATCTTGAAATTTGGTACGAAGTAACGTCTTATAGTACAGTAAAGAAAAAAATACGAAAACCGTTAATTTTTAGTTACATCAAGAATATATTTTTTTTGAAAATTTTGAAGTTGTATTAAATTGAGTTTGTACGGAACCCTCGGTGTGCGAGCCCGACTCGCAGTTGGCCGGTTTTTTATATATTCTGAGATGTTTTTATTTATGGATTGCTTACCAACATTAGATATATACAATGGCATGTAAGACTCCGCAGCTTTGAAACCACATAATGCCCAAGGGACGATAATGCCCGGCTCGTCCTTCCCACGAAACGACTTTTTGACTTTCTATTATTGACAATATTCCACTCACCATCATTTATAAGGACGTGATCTGTAAGAATTTCATTGTTATCATATTGTTTCACAGTGGGAAGTTTGACTAAACAGTATATAACACTCGTCTCGACTCAATTTTTAAATCGCATACGATTCCTCCCACACATGTCGCAAACGCCAACACTACACAGCCAGCAAACTTGCACACTAGCTTAGCATTAGGCAGACACCGCACACCGTAGGATAAGAGTGCGAAGACCTGGTCTACATACAACACGCTATACCAGGTACAGGTACGTACCTTGGTGGTTTTCCCCGTCCCCCACGACAACGGTTAATTAGAGCCGAGGTCCGAGTCTCAGAAACGACCTTTAGTTGAGCCGACCCCCTCAGGTTCGAGTGGTCTAGAGGCTCCAGACGGAGAGGAGACTCCCCCCGTGAGGAGATGCCATCCGCCTGGAATACCTCTAAAGGAATTCGCCGTCCCCAAACCAGGTGACGCTGTAAAGGTCAACTGCGACCAACAGCATGCAGACTCAAAAAAAAACATTTTTTTAAATAACTATTCTGAGTTAAAATGCTAATAATTATCTTCCTGGTAGCTAGTAGTCAGTTTGCACATTTCTCGGAACCTTGTCCTCGGTTTTAGTTTATCTTTTTTTCACTTCTAATCTTTGTAGGTTTGACAGAAGGAATGCAGCCGCGGTCGTGGCCGGTCGCGACATCGAGCGTGACTCTAACGAGCCAACCGACCAACATAATGAGACCTCAACTGATTCCCTCCAGTATTCTCAATCTTGCTTACAAAAGAACGTAGCGGGAGGCCCGCTAACAGCGGTTATAACATAATCCTATCCGTTGTCATCTCAATGCCGTCTGAAACACGAACATCCGAATTTTTTCTTCGCGTCTATTAATGATTATTAATTGTGCGTTGTTAATATATGGCTGTGTCAATCGTAACATATTAACGTCATATTGTCTCTATAAAATAATTGAGGGGTCCGTTTACCGAGACGTTATCTCGCTGACCTTTGTCCGCGTAGATGTTTATTAGGCACTGAGATCTCGAGGTGTAGTTAGATTAATTTTTAAAATAACATCACAGAAAACATTAAAACAGCAATTAAACTCTTAGTACACAGACATTACTTTAATTTGTAGACCGATTTTTTTTCTTTTATTTGTAAATAACAGTTACTCGCGTTATTAACATACTTCAAAGTAAAGTTCTCTAGGAAGTGTCAGAAATACTTTAGGCGTAATAGTTACTTAACGTACTCAGTTGAAGAACTGCGACTAAGTTAAACGACTTTTGCAAATTTAATTTGATAGATTGGGTACATTTAATAATTTATGAAACCAAACCTCCTTCGACTTTGAGTAGGGACTATTAAACTATTACAGTGATTACTGCAATTTTTTTATGCTTAAGTGCTGGCAAACAAACATACGGTCCGTCTGATGGTACATCAAAAATATCACTCGGACCGTTGCCTACCCTACCTCAATCCCCTACCCCGTGGAGCTCTAGCGTGAGTAAGATTCACTCACCAACAGAAAACAACGCCACCAAAAGGTAGTGTGTTATATATATCACTGTGGTCATCTGTAAGATGGAGGTTACAAATAACCACAGGGATATAACACTACCTTCCTTAAATATCATAAATTTTTCGTAATAGTCCTTCAGGGTACAGATATAATCTTTTCAGCGCATGCAACAAGACAATTAAATCGGCTGACAAGATCATTTGTTCCCGCAAGACATGCTCCAGTCACTATCATTACTTGTGTGTGAACCTTACCCAGGAAAATTTCAAAAAACAAACGACGTGGACATGCCCCCTTTTTAACAGTGTTCGCCCTAAGGGTGATAATAGTAACACCCCAGTGAAAGCTCGAAGCCAGTTGATATGACAGTTCAGTTTGTTAGGAGACCAATGGTACCAGAAAATACTTCTTCTAATATTATTTATTTTGCATTCAAGTATATAATATACCTGATGGTAATAATTTATGTTGTAATCAAAAACAGATCATAACTGTTAATTTGACGACCTCCGTGGCCGAGTGGTTTGTACGCCGGGTTTCATGGTGTCGCCGACTCGAGAGGTCCCGGGTTCGAATTCCGGTGGGGGCAGATGTATTCTATCCGTTACCCTAACATCCCATAACACAAGCCTTATAGAGGTTACTTTGGGGCTAGGCTAATTGGTGTGAGTGTTGGAAATATTTATTTATTTATAATTTCTACTGAATCATTACAATGAAACGAATTATATGTAAAAGTTTGAAGGCCGCCCAGCTTTCTTAAGGATTCCCACACATTTCCAGGAAGGTCCGGTTCGTTAAACGACTTTGTTGCGGATTTACCTGACCACGAATCTCTCTTGAAGGACGAAAGACCAATTAATTGTATTAATAGCGTCGATGTGTCCACACTCGGACTAAGTAATCAACGTACCGTTGAACATCCGTCTTTCACAGCCGTTCGTTTTTGCAGAGTGTGAGTTATTTTCAGACAACTGCATTAATGTTTTTCTAATATGGCATCGAAGAATTTAAGCTTAATATTCTGTGAGTTGGAAATATTGGAATTCAATAAAAAATTGCGTTGCTATCTAGTGCAGATTGATGAAAAGCATCCTGTTGTGCTCTTTATAAGTTTGTCATCACCATTTATCGAATATAATTTGTGATGACTGAATTATATCAAAATATTCTGATCTGATCGTTGCCTAATACAAATGTGGCTCTGTAGCCTGGAATTTTACATACATTTCTTATCAAATGCTATATCTAAATATATAAAAGAAGAAACTGACTGATTGACTGACTGACTGAACGCACAGCTCAAACTGGGTCTAACTAGGCACTAAGAAAGGATTTTTCAATATTCACCCCGAAAGATTTAAAATAGGGATGTGAGTGACGAATATTTGTATGAAAAATCTTATGGTTTTAAAGTTGGCACGAATACTTATCTAAATAAATAATACAATTTGTGAGTTTCAGTTTTTCTAAACTACCCCCTAAACGGGGATAGGGAGGGTGTCGAAGTTTTAATATGGATGAATTTTAACGCACATTTTAATGAACCCGAAACTTGATATTTTTACTTAAGACTAGAAAAAATAACCTGTATCAGGGTTTTTTGTAAATCTTCCCCTAAGAGGTTAAAAGGGGATAAAAGTTTGTATAAAAATCTTATTCTTTCAGTTAATAGACTTAGAACTTGGAACCAATACGTATCTAAATAAATTATTATCATCATCATCAGCCTATTAATGTCCCCACTGCTGGGGCACAGGCCTTCCCTATGGATGGAATAGGGAGATTGGGCCATGACTCACCACGCGGGCCCAGTGCGGATTGATGGGTGCTAACGACTGCAGATGCAGCCGGGACCAACGGCTTAATGTGCCTTCCGAAGCACGGAGGGGCTCGAGATAGTAAATTTTAAAGATGATGATGATGAATTATAAAGTTTGTAATTTTCGGTTTGAGTAAACTACTCTTAAATTATGGGTATGTACTGAGGTTTTTATATGAATATTTTTTTACGCGAATTAGACTAACTCGAAACTAAGTATTTGAAATTGAGATCAGAAATAAAGAAAAATATGTACTTATCTTATAGGTTTTTGAATTTCTTCTTCTCCACTTTTTACCCCGGAGGCGTAAAAAAGTGGATGAAAGTTTGTATGGAAAATCATTTTCCTTGGGTTAACAAACTTGAAACGTGGACACATAGTTTATGACCAGGAATGAGACATAGGATACAGTTTATCCCGAAAAAATATTAGGTACATGAGGGCTTCTCCAAAAACTAAAGTTAAACGGATGAAGTCGTATTTCTATAAAAATTGGAAGTCTATCAGAATGCGGATGCGACATATTTAAATAAGCCTTCAGAATTTACAACCGAATATAATTAATTAAGTCATCAGAACCGCGCATACTTCATTGTTCTAAAAAATGGACAGACATATTTTATTTTAACCACAACAGTAGAAATATGCTAGAATATAATTTAGAAATATCCACAGTAGTTGCTAGTGTATTGACCAGCGTCTGTTGGATGCAGTCCTCTTTAACGTGAAGTGACAGGCGCATAATAAACCCAAACTTAAAAAAAAAAAAATGGTTGCCTGTAAAGTCGGTTTTACGGGCGAAGATTTTACGTGACAACGTCTTTTTCTCGGTAGAATATTTATTGATATGAATATAATTAAATTGCACAATAGGAACAAGGAATTGAATGAAAATAAGAATTGCACAAATTTTAACTATAGAAATATATTTTGTTTACTAAAACATTGTACATGTAAACTTAAACTTAACACGAGAGACTCATCGTAACGTTACCGAGCGTTACACTTTTTCATAAGTGACTCCCAGCCGCAACCTAATTTAAGACGTTGTCACGTCAATAAACACATAATAATTACGATAGACGACAGGAGAATCAACTAGAATCTACGCAACCGTTTGGTAATTATGCAACAAACTACTATTAAAAAATAAAACATACATAGACACGCGACCTTCTCGGTTATAATTGATAAATATGCTCATAACATGTACTATCGATCATAACGCATTATAGTTTACATTTACTACACAATATACTCACAGGTGGTTCGTAAACAAGGACGGTGCCACATGGTGCGTTACATTTCGTCGAAAGATACACATCAATCATAATTTATTTGCATACACTCTGTGAGTCACGATTCTGAGCACAGCATATTGATTGGCTCTCATATCACGCAGAAGTCAACACTGAATAGTGCAGATAGGATAGGTCTAGATAATTTGGTGATAGAAAGGCACTGTAATGAATATCCATACTGATTAAAGTCCATTCAAATTATGCAGTTGTTCGAAAAACACTATGATTTTATTTAAAGAAGAAGGGGGATTATTGGTTAAGCGTTTGTACCTCTGTCGTCATTTATATGAAAGCCGTAAATGCTGTTACATCACTTAATAAAAAAAAAACATGGTTGTTATCAAACAAATGAGAAATAAATTATTGATTCCTTAAGCCTCAAAATTACAAACAAATGTTGCCTTCAAGCGTGTGGGTTTCCGTTTGTAGCATGAATAAAGCTTTGAGGAACTTTTCAATATAACGCTCACGGCTGCAATTTATCATCTTATAAGCCACTTTCTACTGAAAGCACATCTTCACACCCTGAAAGTTAGTCAGATACAATCAATAATATTAAAATTTCCTTGGCGTACAATGCTTTGTTAAAACTACTTACTCCGAATGAGATTAACCAGCAGAATGAGCTTTTTTGTAGATATTGATGATATCTTTATAACTTTAGAACATCACTTTGATCTATTGTCAATAACTTTCGCAGCGTGCGCTATATAAAGTATTTTTTTCACACTTTGGGTTACTTTATCGAAGTTTTTATACGGAACCCTAACTTCTTTGAAAATATTCTATAGCCTTTGTTTTTCAGTGAAAATTTGGGATGCTCAATGTGAAAGAATTTTTCAAATCGATCCATTACTTTCGGAGCCTATTGAAAACATGCAAACAATCAAATATTACCTCTTTATTATATTAGTATAGACGTATAGATAAAAATACAATTTGTCCTTCTTTTTAAAGTTTGGTAAAAATAGAGGGTAAATGGATTTTTATGGAGGTGTGTGCACATTTTCCGACTGGTTTTTTATTTTATGTGTATTAAGTTCTCTATAGTAGGGAAGCCCAAGCGGGGATTTTGGCTTTTACTCGAACGCAGTATAATAACATAAGGGCACCAATATTCTGGTTGGTCGCGTCCAAATCGATAGTCTGTTGAATAGAAGCTACTGGAGGGTTTCGCAGATTTTGCTCCATTTATTTGTAAACAGATTTTGTAAAAAAAAACAGCCAAATCATTACTAAAAAGTTTAAAATTATCCAAACAAACCTTTAAACCAAAAAAGAATGAAAAAATTTCCTCTTTTAAGTAAGTATTATAAATTATTGTGAAATCTTAAGGATTACCCTTTACTTACCTGTGGTTCTTATATTTAATAAATTCTAAAAATCCACGCGGACCAGGCAGCGGACGTGACTCGAACCCGCACCCTTCGCTATCCGGGCGAATGCACTGACCATTATGCTACCACGGCCCTATTCGCCGCGTCGAAATTTTCCTAGCCTTAAGCTGCAAGGCATTTTTTTCTAGTAAACTTTTCTTGAGATTTAAACATCTAGCAGTTAAATGCTTAAAAATAAATAAAAACATAAATTCTAAAAAGTATTATGGTTTTTCCATAGATTGGTAGGTTTTACTTGGGCTTTTTACAACGACATCCCATACATGCAATGCATGCATACGTCATCATTACGAAAAACCCAGAATATAAAATTAACAGGATATGGCGGTTCGAGTATTGTAATCTAAAGGGTATTTTATTTGCTTGCGAATCTTCCCATTTGGAAAGTACCGGTGAAGTTTATTTATATTATTTTCGACGCAACTTCTGAAGCTGAGTCACAATCTCCAAGGTTAGGAGAGAGAATGGGCATAGCGGCTTATTTGCTCGATAAGAGCCTCCGTCTGGGGAAGTAACCGATACCTTACAGTACCTTACTTCTGGTATAGTGTTTCTAATGTTTTGGCTACCTTTTGGTGGTATTGTGTTTCTGATGGTTGGTAAGGTTCCAGGGCTCCTTGGGGTAGGGGATCGGATATTTTAGGTTTCGCAAATGTTATGGTGGCCGCTTACTATCAGGCGAGCCATACGCTTGTTTGTCACTCTTTTAACATAAAAAAAGGTTGTCGGTTTGTTCCCGTTCGCATTCTCGACACGAACATACATTTTTCCTGTACTGCCTTCGATTTTTCTTGGTCTCTGTGGTGCTTATGTTATTTCTTAAACTCAGTTTAGGGTTCTGTATTCAAAGAGGAATTTATTTTTTTACAGAATTCGTGTTACACTGTTTAAAAATAAAATAACATCGGACAATAAATGGGGATTTTCATACATGTAACGTAATTTTTTGGTTTGTTTTGTTCGATCTAGTTTTTAATGAGGTGCGGAACCCTTCGTTTACAAGTGTGACCCGCATTTATCCTGTTTTTGTTTACCTTAGGTTTAGGTTTTTAGATTTTATTTCCCACTAAGAATATTACAATTCACTAACAAGAGAAACGGACGGTAGGTCTAAAAAAACTTTAATTTACAAACATTACGACTCGTTCACTAGAACAGTCTGACTCAGGTTCAAATGAAAAGCATTGCCAAAGAACTACTGACAAAAATATGCTCGCTGTCTTTGTTAGAAATGACACGTTTAGAAGTAGTTAACCTTATTAATAAAACGTATCTAATTTAATTTCTTTACGTTTTACTACTATTATAATTTATTAATTTTAATTCAACAACATTAAAGCATTAATAAATTTATTATAACAATAAAATATAAATTTCTTTTAATTAGTATGTAAGTTCAGAATGCTTTATCATGTTTTTATCATTATAAATAAAAAAAATAGTCAATCTTTAATGTAATACAATGTTTTAAGAGAATTTTATATTTGATTAGCGACTGTGTTTCTTTTATATCTTTAGGAAGTTTTTGTATTTTAACACACCATCAGTAGGGAGACAACTTTTGCCATAGTTTGTTTTTGCAGGCTTTAAAACCAGATCGTTAGCATTTCTTAGTTGTTTTTTTTTTGTATTTGTTTCTTTTTTCTGAAAGATATTTATCTTTGTATATTTTTAGTTAATATTTGCGTATCAGAATAGAAATAAAATATGTATAAGTTTGATTCAAATTTAGAAGTTTAATAGGAATATTTGAATTAAAGAGCACTTTTATCAATTTATTTTGCGCTCTTTGTAGCATGTTTAAATAAGTTTTTCTAGCTGATCCCCAGACGTCGATCAGATATGAGGCTTAATAAGTGAATTATATAAAAGATAACGCACTTCACACAGACGACATATTGATATTCCCTTGACCGCTCCAGTTAACGAGAGAATCTTTAATTTTACCTTTTTGATATATAGACCAAACGGTAATTTTCTGTCCAGAATAAACCCTAACTTTATTTCGCTATAATTTTTATTTAGCACTGAGAGATTATGGGCCACGATAGTTTTAGTTTTTACTTTAAATAGAATATAATTTGTTTTAGAAACATCAATAGTTAGAAGGTTTTTTTGAAACCATCCGAGCAATAGATTTGAGATCACATTGTGCGTCTTTTATAATCGTTTCTAACGAGCGTCCAAAGTAGAATAGATAAATGTCATTCACGTACAGTGTTATATCACCCTTGAGACCGATTTCTTGGATGTCATTAATGTAAATTAAAAAAATTAAACTCCCAAAATTGAGCCTTGAGATACACCGTAAGTAAATAGTTCTAGCTTCGCTTTGACAGTTGTTGATGTTAAAGATTTGTTTTTGATTTTTCCATTTAATTACTCTTATATTTTAATTTATGCAAAAGTATATCATAGCTTACGGTATCGAGCACGGTTTTTAAATCTATAAACACGCCTACAGCTATGTTTTTCTTGTCTAAGTTAGATTTAAATTTTGTCACGAGATCGATTGTTGCCCAGAGTGTATTTGATTTAGGTCTTAAGTCGTAAGGTTATTACAGATACAAATAATTGAGTTTAGGCAGCTTTCAAGACGCCTATTCAAAACTTTTTCGAAGATTTTGGATACATCGGAAGCTCTGATATTGTCCTATAATTTCCCGGAAAAGTTCTATCTCCTGACTTGAAGACTGGATTTACTTTAGCAACTTTCAAGTAATCAGGAAATATCCGTAGAGATAGGCATTCAAGTATACATTTACTTAGGTCTGTGGAGAAAGTTTTTTTAACACATTTGATAGCTTAGCAGATATACCATCTACACCTGAGGCTGCAGTACAATTCAATTCATTACAAATTTTCATAACTTCATCCGTATATATGTTGATATAAACGCTGAAATCTCTTTTTGTTGATATTCAACATCCGAAAAATATTCATGCTGGTGCTGGCCATTGGTTTATGATTTTTTATTGCGTTTGCTAAGACCTTCCAATAAACAGCCCAAAAAAAATTCCAAAATAGTCACAATTTTTTTGTTCATCTGTAATAATATCAATGGTACCACTTTGTAGTTACGCTGGAGTAGTAACAGTTTTCACTTTGTTTCTACAAAGATAGTATATGTCTCCACATATTTGTTACCTTGTTTTTACAGTTTTTGAAAGTTTTATAGTATTACTACGATTTTGATTTCTGAATCATTTGTGTCACGCTTTGTCTTTTCTTTAAAAATGCTCTTCCGCTTTGGTGCCATTTAAATTTTGTTTGTGTGTCAACCATAGCTCGTTCCTTGTATTGATGGCATCGCAGATTTCTTTCGTTATCCATCCATTCGGTTAATGCTGGAAATCAAATTCCATTCTATTATTGCATAGCAAAAGTTATCAGTTTCAAGTTGTAACTTTTCATACTTGTTGTAAAGCTTTTCGTAATCAATAGCGTTGTATTTAATGGTTTTTATGGTATCAGGTGTATATATGTTTTTTATTTCAAAGTAAATTTGTCTATGATCTGATATACTCGATTCTAAAATTGCCATATGAAATTTATTTTGTTTTATATTTGAACAGACTTGGTCCAGGATAGTACTAGTATTGTCTGTTACTGGAGTACTAAATCGTTTATTTATTTTGTTTATTATGTCAAATCTATTCTCTTTTAGTAAGCTCTTATAGTTTTATAGCTAACAGTTTTATCATAACTAAGTAGATTATAATTGAAATCACCAAATACTATCGCTCGTTTCGATTAATGATCTAGGAAGGATTTATGATTTGTTCTTTCTTCTTTCTGGCTTGTAGATAGCACCAATATCTAAGTTCAACTTGCTTATATGAATCCGGAGGTAGTGATTTTGTTCTATTGATTCCAAATCTAATAGTGTTTAAGACTATCATGTGCAAAAATTGAAACTCCTTCTCGCATTGTTTGTTGTCTATAGATATAGTAATGTGTCGATTGTGAATTGTCGCAACTACTATGCACCACTCACTCAAATAATATACTAATGAGTGATTGCTGTAAGATGTGAATGGTGTGTCAAGTTTCTTTGTAATTTTATAAATCAACTAGTAACACGTCCTTTGTATGCACTCTCGTAGCGACACCTTATCAATTTAATACTATACAAAAGTATTGTTTGAGTGCTATGTACAATAGCGATTAGCAGTTTGAGTAAGTATGTACTGTGCTCTACCAAAAGTTATTCGTTAAGCCCTACAGTTAGTTTTTTTTAATTTTTAAACGGTTCTTGATCCTCTATCGGGTCCGAGATCAGAGATGGGATCTACAGTGTAGCGAACTTACCTATAAGAAGCTAATTCACTCTGGTTTTTAAAAAAAACGGCATATAATAATGTACTCGGAAATAATGGCGCAGGCAGGCGATTCCACTCCTTCGTACTTTCTCTTTATTCCTGATGTTTCGGATCCTTTTCAGTCTCCGTGGTTGAAATACTTATTTCTTTTTCTTTTTGATTTAAATATAACAAAACTCAATGATATAAAGAAAACAACTAAATTTACCTTATTTCACCATGTTTGAACTATTAACAACAAGTAACCTTTCCCCTTGTACACGCCTCTGCTGTGATCGTAACGAGATGTGGACGCAAACCACTGCAGGGCAATTTTGACACGTCTGACCAGCGAAATGTAATGGCGACTATTAAGCTGAAGCTAGAAATGATGCCGGTTGATTGTGACGTAATGTTACGTCTTTTTAGCAAGTTGGTTGACTATAAATATTGTTCATACAATGCCAAGCAAAATACTTTGCCCCACCTAAGTTCAGGTTGTAGTGCCCCACCTAATTGCGAATATAGCTAATTCAGCAGAAAAATGTCACTTCAGCATCTGTAACCCTTCCAACTTTAACTCAATTTATGTGACGTCCGTCAGTCTCAGATGCAAAATATTTAAGTGGAAGAGAGCACTCTTCAGGGCGTCTATTCTACAAGATACAATCTCATGTAATCAGATTTTTGACAATAATTGCGAAATGTCTATTACTGTCTGTCTCAACAGTCATGCTAACATTTTACCGTGTAATAGCGTGATGCATATTTATCTAAAGTTGGAGCTGTCGAATTCGGAAGTGAGAAATTATTTTACAGAACGCACTACTGTAATATTCTATTATAGCGTGATCTGATTCGTAATTTCGTTATAGATTCAAAATTTTCAGAACCATTTTTTATTAATATATTTAAAATCAGAGCAATGCAAGGCTTGCTCTGAGCCACATCAAGAACAGATCATGTGATTCACGAGACGCGATATCGACGCCAATTAATTTAACTTCGCAGCAACGCAGTAACCTACTACTTAAATTATTGTGATAATGGCACTTGTCGGGCAGTTTAAAAATGAACCTTTCACTGACCGCGAGATCCTTTCTGTAAACACGCATATTGCGGTTTCTACTTTAAATGGAATTTTGATTACTGAATAGAGATTTGTTTTAATTTATTTTAGGCTATATTTTTTTAAAATATTTAACTGCTAATACTGCGACTAACATAATTGCCTAAAATAAGTCTAGAGAAATTTTACTGGAAAAAATCCCGTGTGATGACTGCACCGAATGAATTCTTTTCTAAAATTTTCTTTAGATTTATTTTGGGTTATTTTGTTTTGATAGCTTAGTCTACCAATGCCGTGGCTAAAACTCTATATCTAATAATTCTCCAGGCTTATTTAATAGTTAAAAATACTATATAGTTTTATTAATTTTACTTAATTACACATATAATCATTAAATATAGTGTAGTACTAACTGAGATTTAGGAATTGAGTTAACCCACTACAAAATTTATTTATTTAAACTTTATTGCCACAATTACAAAAATGGACAAAAGGCGGACTTAACACTAAAAGCATTCTCTGCCAGTCAAACATTCTGCATTATTGGCTAGGAGTAACTCGATAGCGCAGATAGTTAGCGCGTCCAGTTTGTGATCGTAGAAGCTAAGCAACTTGCGCCAAGGCCAGTCATTAGATGGCTGACCAAAACTTATTATCTTGAACTCCTGCATGCTTAGGCTGATAAACTGTTATCCCGGCTGCATCGACAGTCTTTAGCACACACCATTCCGCACTAGGTACGCGTGGTGGGTCATGGCCAAAATCCCCCAATGCCATCCATAGGGATGGCCTGTGCCCCAGCAGTAGAGACATTTATAGGTGATGATGATAACTATTAAGGTAAGGATGGGGGACAAAAAGGGAGTCGAGTAATTTCAAAATTCTTTTACACTTACATCACTACAAATATTCTTTTAAGTGTACTAATTATTTCGATTTAATAATAATACAATCGTCAATTTTATTCATGCATACGAGAATATTTCCTATAGGAAGTCATATAACGTTTCTAACTGCAGAGAATGTCCTCCAAGATTCACTATACTTAGTGAAAATTAAATACTGAATTCTCTGTAGTGTCTGTATTTTCTTCTCTCAACTACAACATAGGTATGTTTGCTGTTCGATAACCGTTTCAGGAATGCCGTCATTCGAGAGATGAAAACCAACTATTTTTAAGTTTGAATAGTTTACTTTATTTTTTACTTAATAATTCTCTTGAATGCAAGCCATGCCAGCAGTGACATCGTCTACATAATTAAAAATGAAATTGTCTATCTCACAAATACAAAGGACAAATCGTTATGAAACCATCCATTCCGCATGTATGCAAGTGCCTTATCGATGAAGCGGTCGAGATATGGTGCAAGAGTGATTTATGCGAGGGATAATGTTGGCGACATCTCCATCCGTGGGCGGACCCTAGGGCTAATTCCTGACAACCAAGTATAACGCTCAGAACATTGTGATAAGTTGCGCGAGACATGCTGCATTTTGTCATCTGTTTATTTAGAATAATAAATAATTATGACGATTCTGGTACTAATGCACTCAACTTAAAACTAAATTTAACATCAGTCTCTTCTTTTCATTTCATATAGAGGATGACAGGGATACACTATTATCAAATTTAAGTTTAGGTTTAGTGAATCATGCCAAAATCGACACCAATATATAATTTGAAATGTGATGTAATACATATTATCATCAACTGTTCTCACTGCCGAAATACAGGCAGAGTTGTGACATATTTGAAATACTTGTATTTAAAATACAAATACAAAATACGTATTTTGGATTTTGTACTTAATGTACTTTTTTAAAAAGTATTTTGTATTTTATTTGAAATACTATTCGAGACGTATTTTGTATTTGTAAAATACAAAACAAAATGTATTTGTAAAATACAAAATACTTTTTTATTCTTAGCTTCATTTTTCTAAAGCATTTCGCGATTCAGTAAAAACGAAAAATGGCCACTAGTGGCACAGCGGCTTTGAAAGTCTATGCGCAAAATGACAGATGAAACAAAACGCATATAAAATCTGACTAATAATATATGAGGGACCCCTCTTGACAATCCTCAAAGTCACTGTTACGTTTTGCAGTGATGGCAGCTATTTCATTATTTCTGTGTTGTTCGCTCGAAATGTCTTTAAAAAAAATCCAAAACAAATTGTATTTAAACAATATGCCGTGTAGGCAATAATACGTTATTTTAACGATTCGTATTTAAGGGATTATGAATGTAATGTAATATATATAAATATATAAATGACAAATAAAAATACAGAAATAGAAAAATATATTTATAAATTCCGGTACGTAAACAGCACTACAAAAAATGGACTTTTTAAAAAAAAATCAAACCGACTTCAAAAAAAAAAACACAAACGACAAAAACAGACAATAGCAGTATTTACATAACTAAAAAGCGATAAATAACCTAATTTATTCACTTAATGCATATTATATATCTACAATTATTTAAATATTTACAACTTAATACCTAATACTTTAACAAAGTCTTCTTTAACTATTTAAATATTTACAGTTATCACTTATTTTTGAAGTCGGTGCCAGCCTGCAGCCTAGGTAACGTAGTCCGTTAGTATATCTGTGGTGCTGTTTGACTGAGGCGCGCGGCCCCGGGCCGGTAAGCAAACGCAAAACCACACACACCAAGGAGAAGGTGCGCCTGGGGCGCGGGGCGCGGGGTCAGCCGGTTGAGTGTGCCACCCGAACGCGGGCAGACGCGTGAGGGCAGACGTCGTTGACGGTCGCTTCCATTAATAAATTATTTCAGCGCGCTTATGCAATTTCCTATTCTTAGTTTTGCTTTGAATTTTAATGTCGGTCAGTTTTCTTAATTACATTTATTTGTTTGGCTGGCACCGACTTCAAAAATAAGTGATAACTGTAAATAGTTAAAGAAGACTTTGTTAAAGTATTAGGTATTAAGTTGTAAATATTTAAATAATTGTAGATATATAATATGCATTAAGTGAATAAATTAGGTTATTTATCGCTTTTTAGTTATGTAAATACTGCTATTGTCTGTTTTTGTCGTTTGTGTTTTTTTTTTTGAAGTCGGTTTGATTTTTTTTTAAAAAGTCCATTTATTTCTCGATTTTTAGTTGTGTTAATGCGTTTTGAACTAAAAATAGATGCTAGTTCATTTACTTAGGGTTAGGGTTTCAATTTATTTAATATATAGTCACTAATTAATACGTTCGTTTGACGAATCGTTCATATTTTTTAGGAAGCTATAATTGTTATTAATACGTACTTACTTTGAAGAGTTTGATAATACTTATTAGGTATTAAAATTTTTTTTATTATATAAATGGACTATCCAACAAAAAAAGAATTATTCAAATCGCACCAGTAGTTTCGGAGATTAGCGCGTTCAAACAAACAAACAAACAAACTCTTCAGCTTTATTATATTAGTATAGATTCAGCAATTATATAGTTCATCCAAGTGCCTGCTGCAGTTTCAATTTCGTCAATGTCGTCCATATTGCATAGGAAACAGATCACGAATGAGAAAAATGAGAGTGTTAATAAATTTCTTGTTCTCGCGAGAAGGCCCGGCGAGACTTCTCGGCGAGATTTCTCGCCGTGAGTCTGGATGGAATATAAAAACCCCTCTAGACTCACAGCGAGACGTAACGAGAGACTTTACGCGAGAAGCGAGAAAGCGTCCAAACGCAGCGATGGTCTCACTTCGTGTTTGGCCGTGATCAATAGCGCAGAGGCTTCATTATTCATTATTGTGTGCGTTAGCATATTATAATTTTATAAATATTAAAATAAATAAAAATAAAATACCACAGAGTAGGTACATGCACATGAACACGATCTACGCGTAGTCAGTACGAGTACATGCGTTGATCTGAGTTGAGACCGAACGAGAATGTGATACGCTTCTCTTTTCTCACCCGAAACACTGACTCGGGCCAAAATACCGCCACCGATCCGAGAATAGGCGACCACGAGAACAAGACGGGCGAGCAATGAATCTCATTCAAGGTGCTCGCGTGTTCTCGGCGTGAATCTGGATGCGCCTTTACAAGTATCCCGTTAGCCCTACATACATTCGATCAACCAATTGCAGTACTGCTCCCAACTCCTAACCGTTGAGGAGTACTGTAGCTTCATCATCAGCACAGCAGCATCAGATGTTGATTCAAGCATACCTCACAAGCAACATGTTAGCCCTACATACTACTAAATAGTTTCCATCGACCAATTGCAGTACTGCCTTCAAACTCCTAACCGTTGAGGAGTACTGTAGCTTCATCATCAGCACAGCACCATCAGATGTTGACACCCTGAAGCATATACCTGAGTAAGATGTGATTACGTAACAAAAACACCATACGAGCATACAATTTTCGGTGATTGCCCTCGATTTCTCCTGGATCCCATCATCAGATCCTGGACTGGTGAAAATGGGACCACCTCAGAAGTAAACTCTATCCATCAAAAAAAATTTTTTTGAAATCCGTCTATAATTGACGAAAATATCGGTGAACATACATAAAAAAAAAAAAAAAAAAATATTATACATACAGACGAATTGAGAACCTCCTCCTTTTTTGAAGTCGGTTAAAAAGATGTCACTGTGGGCATTGTGGCAAGTATGTAATATAAATATAAGCTTCGATCATATCATAAGTTAATTTGGTCGTTTTGTGTGCTAATTGACATTTAAATCCATTCTATGTTAATAAAAATCTTTAGATTTCAAAATTGTTTACTGTACAACTATAATAATAGTAAAAACATTTAAATCGGACTGTGACTTTTTTTTTATTTAGCACCATTTTTTAAGACTGCACGTTTTTAGTACATTTTGACATAGTTTTAGCACTAAATGAAATTCAGAGTTGGCAACACTAATTACATGTCATTCCGTCGTCAACACAGACGCAACATGTCAGATGCTCTTTTTGAAGAGCTTGTGATTTTGAATTCTTTAATAAATAAAGAAAATCAGTAATTTTACCATAAAGTATTTTATTTCAATAAAGTATTTTGAAAATACATATTTTGTATTTAGTATTTAAATACAAAAGGCAAAAGTATTTTGTATCTTGCATTTGAAATACTATATTAAAAAAGTATTTGCATTTTGTATTTAAATACTTTTTGAAAAGTATTTTGTACACATCTGAATACAGGCTATAGGTGGAAAAGAGAGATGAAGCCAAGCCATGACCCACTATGCAGGCTCTGCCGGGTGTTACCAACGACAGTTATTTAATAACATCAAGAAACAACTGAAATAGAGTTTTTTAAAAGTAGGCTATGCAGTACCTACTACGAATGCAGAATGTTTGGTTACAACATCTCTTCAGAAAATTCGTAAATTAATTATTGACTTTAGTTTATATACAAAAACCCTAAAATAAGAAAAATCAGTTACTATCAAGACAATAATAACAAACTTCTCAGTCACTTTTAGCAGGTCATATGTATAAGTTTATAATCAGTCTACAGTTTGATTCCAGTAGTGCAATTCTGTAAAACCCATAAATTCATCTCACTGTGTGAAACGGATCCGCTTTTGAATCTCTTTATGTTTCGCTTCATGGAATTTTCGCATTCTGTAACCAATTGTACAAGCAAGTGAAGCGAGATGTCATTTATATCCTAAGTGATTTGTAGTGTTACCATTTTAAAAGTTTTTGGTAAATCGAGATATATCGACTTAGTTATTATGCGTGAAAAAAAGCACGTAAATTTATTCTTTACATATATTTGTAGATATGAGGCTCAAGTTTAAAGTTTTAATGAATGTAAACTTAAAATAGTCTTATTTTTAAAGTTTGGTAACATGGACGAATGAGGGCTTACTCTATGCGCATCTCTGTAATCGAGTGAGAATCGACACTAGCGCTACTAAGTGAGAGTGGCGGTTTAGTAAACTATCACAGGTGAGACCGTAACATACCTAAATGTCTTTGACGTTTCAATGGCATTCTGTAACGAATTTCAGCGCTTGTTTACACCTCACATTAAAAACCGCACTCGAAAGTAACTGTCAAAATAAAAGTTACTCATTAGCTGCGGTAATAGAAGTGATTGTACGAAGTGAGTATTTTTGTAGACTATTATCATCATAAAACAAGAGTAATTATTAAATTATTTATAATTAGGTTGCTTTTGTTTATTTAAGTAATAATTCTTTAAAATTATGTCTATCTAGTATTTCAGATGACTCACTCTATTACTTGCTTTTTACTATAGAAAGCCCATGTATGATGTAGATTTGGCCAGAAGCCGCCTACAAGCCCAATTTCTGTGTAACCTTGAGTAATTTCATGTGAAGATGAATACGTGACTAAATAAAGATTTTTTTCAACAATTGGAAAATGATTTAAAGTATTCATTTAGAAGAAACCAAGTGTAATGGAAAAGGATTATCCAATAGAATGAAGGTAAAGTACCTAATTGCATAACAAAAATAAAACCCAACCAAGAAACTTTTTATAACAATTATATAAGAATAAAAAGTTTTTTTTTGTTTCAGATACTGTGTACTCTTTCATTTATGCAAATGGGAGTTACTTAGGATAATAGGGCAAAAAATTACACACATTTATCCCAACCATCAATATCAAGACTTGTAAATGAAATTGCCACCTTTTTAAGATTTTATGTCATCCAGACATAGCAAAATGCATCACAATGCCAAGTGATATAGAATTGGTAAGTAAACTTTGATTCACTACAATTAAACAAATACATGGGCAAATAGATGTACAAAAGATATAATAAAGTAGACCCCCGGTATAAATATTACATATAATTCAAGTAGAACAGTGTTTCTTAGTTTTTGCAATCCTTTACTTTAATTATTTTAGAATATTTTATGTGGGTAATAAAATTTCTATTTGTAGTTTATTTAAATTATCTAATACTTAAGTAGTAAATGCTAACTGCTATTCAGGACCACTTTTTATTTAATTAATTTTTAACGCCTTTACATTACATATGGCGGTCTTAATGCCAGCATAGCATTCTCTACCAGTCAACCGGAAGGAACGAGAGTCAATAAACGACATTTAACTTTGCTTTAGACCAATTTACCTTTAAAAAAACTACTAGGTATATTTTTTTGGAGTTATTTTAATAAACTTTACTTTTGTTACAGATTTTTGGAGAAATTTAAAATGCCTGCAGCTGTTGGTAGTATAGACTGTACCTTTATCACCATAATAAGACCAAAAGAACCTTTAGTAAAAAGCATATGGCAACGGTATTGTGTAAACATTAAATGTAGTTAATGTTAATTGAATAAATATATTTTGATTTAAAAAATAGTCACTCATATTTTTAACCCTTCACCACAGTAAACTACAAAAGTAATGATTTTATTGAACTATTTCATCATCAGCCTATTCCTGCCCCCACTGTTGAGGCAGATGGAATAGGGAGACTGACCGTGACCCACCTAGTAGTAGGACCTAGTGCGGACTGATCAGTGCTAAGGACTGCAGATGCAGCTGGGACCAATAGATTCATGTGTCATCTGAAACACGGAGAAGATCGAGATAATAAGTTTTTGGTCACCCATACAGTTACCAAAAGTTGCCTAACTTTCATGATTGCAGGACGAATACTCTAAGCACCTACGTCTCCGGGCTCCTCTTTATTTAGATTGAACGTTTTAAATGTTCTACATAAAAACTAACTATTTAAGAATTAGTTTCTGTGTAGTTCCTATATTTAATATACATACCTACTTAATTCTGAATGATATATAATATAGACCGGCGAGTTGCGTAAACCCCCATTGCAATGAAAATGAAGATAAATTAATAAAAGGGTGATTATTTATAGTAAAACTCATTAAAATAAATATGTAACATTTTTATTCATAAATTATGACAGATGCCTTTGAAACTGTACATTACATTGTTACATTTTTGTCAGAGATGCTCGTCAGCCTATTTGCCAATTTTTATGTTTTTTTTTTGTATATAAATAAAGAGAAAATTGAATATTAATCGATGCTTTTCTGAACAAGTATCTGAGTGGTGTTATATAAAGCAGTAGTAGTGGATCACTAAATAGCTCAGTGATTATTACTTCCATCTGTCAAAAGCAGTTGGCGAATAGGCCTACTGTGGTCTGTCTGGTGTGGTCTGCAGGTTGTAGTAGCTGGCGCAGTGACCACTTCTCATGAATATAATGTAAGCAGTCTAGCACCGCAACAATAGGCCGTGTGTCATTAGACAAATTTTAACAGAGATCTTTGTTGAGATGGAGGCGAAGCCTGCAAAGGACTTGTTGTGCGTGTTGCTGAAATAAAAAAAAATATATAAGTTGTTGAATAACAACAATAAATGTCACAATTATGATTGGGCCTGGGTCAGAATAAACTTATTAATGATACCTACTCTTTTTTTCTTTTAACACAAACTTTATGATTTTTATAAAAGTAAAGTATTGAGATAAGAAAATATCAATAGGTATTATTACATTCTAGTAATACGTACTTGGAGCACTATATTCGGAAATATTCACAACTACAAAATAACAATATGTACGAATCAATTTTTCTCTTATTCTCTTTTTACAATGACACTTATAAATAAATCCGAAAATATATAAAAAGAACATAAATAAAAAAAAATTAAAAGAACTTATTTTCTAATGTGCCAGTGCCTGCGAGCGAAATGTCCATAGACACTGGCTGTATTGCGACATGGACCAACGTTTGTGCGGTGGAAATAAAATAATCAAATTTTATGCCAGTCAATTTAATGGTGGCTTTTCAAACAAGTGGTTAACATAGTCTTACAAAAATAAAAACTACTGTAATTTACATATACTTACAACATTTCGAAGAAATTAGTGCCCTTTTCCTTCTTGTAAGATTAATGGGCGGTCTTGAGATCTATAATGTTTTCTACTCTACATGGTAAAATTATTTTAAAAAAGTATTTTAGATAATACACGAACAATTTTTAACCTAGATAAAGCCCGTCACAGACGCAGCTATAATATATATTTCTATGACGTCACCAAAATATGTCGACAGATATATTTCGGTATATTACAGTACAGTACGACCGCAGACCGATTGAGGGCAAAATATATATTATAGTATAGCTCCCGTCTGTGGTAGTTTGCTATAATATAATACATATTTCGATATATTAATATATATTATAGCTACGTCTGTGACGGGCTTAAACCAAGAATAAAAACACAGACCACAGATTACAAGATTTTATACAGTAGAGATTATCACATAACGCAAAGGCAATGCGCCGTTCGGCCAAGTTATCAAACTTTAAAAATAAGACAATTTTAAGTTTAAATTCAGTAAAACTTTAGACCTAGGCGTCGTATCTACAAATTTATCTAGAGAATCAATTTAAGTGCATAGAGAAACACGGCCGAAGCGGCCAGGAGGGAAGTAGGCATTCACAGCTTTTCCCTCTGCCGATTTTCCCCCGCAACAGGCCCAGCTCACGAACAAAACTAGTTGCGCTCGGATATTTCTCTAAACTGAATCAAGTCACGTGAGTGTATGTTAGGAGATCAAAAATGCCAAAATGTTCTGTAATTTTTTTTTAAACATGTATGGAACATAAAACTAATAATAGGATGGTGTTATATTTCACATATAAGTAGAATTATTAACATAGTGGTGTCGATTCTGGCATGATTCTCAACTTCAATTTGACAACATTGTATCCTTGTCATTCTCTATAGAGAATGAAGAGGAGAGACTGATGTTAAAATTAGTTTTAAGTTTAGTGAATCATGCCAGAATCGACACTATTATTTCTATTTAACCACTTTTAAAAGCACAATATAAATATTATTTTGTTAAAATTCAATCGTCGGACTTGTTTCACAGAACAAAAAACCTGTCAGTACATGTTTTGGATCCGTCGAATCGACTTCATTGATACCTGGCGAAAAAACGAGGGTGTATTGTCTATTTTTTATGCGTGTGTCGTAAGTACAGTTTAATTTTTTTGCGAATGTATATTAAACTGCCTTTGTGTGCATACTCCTCCCTCGCAAAAAGTAGCAGAATGATTTTAATAGTATTATGGATTATGTCCCTACTTCTTTCCGTGTTGCTCTATGAACTAAGTCGATGTATCACGATCATAGACACATGCTATACCTATGATCTCGACTTACCGAAATTTCTTAAAATGGTAACACTACAACTCACTTGCGATAAGAATGTCATCTCGCTTCACATGGTGGTAATATTTTTTACAGAATGCGAAAATTCCGTAAATCGATCCGTTCTGTGATGTGAATGCATATCCGCCGCATTCAGTGAGAGCCATAGATACAAAACTATGTCATAGATGAATGATCGGTCTCACTTCAAGCGATATCTATGATTATAACTATGTCTATGATTGCAGCAATTGCTGATTCTGTTTTTCATAAAATGGATTACTTTAATTATTCATTGGTGTCGATTCTGGCATGATTCTCTAAACTTAAGCTAAATTTATCATCAGAGTATCCTTTTCATTTTGTATAGATAATGACAAGGATACACTATTGTCAAATTAAGGTTTAGGTTTAAAGAATCATCCAAGAATCGATTCTAGTATCTATCTATTAAACTTTTAACAGAATGGCACTCCGCGCACTTGGGGCATCGTTCGAAACCTACGGCTATGAGTGGAACTTTTTACCAACGTTTAATGGTGACATAAAATCAACGATATTAAATACCCTAGATACAACATCACGAACAAAATCGTGGCTGAAACCTGTCCAAAAGGTAAATTGGACGATACGCGGAGCTCCGTAAGATGATCGCGTAGTCAAAAACAATGTAAGGCGTTATTTAAACATTCAAAGTTACATTTAATGCAAAGGTCTTAATTAAAACGCATGCGTCAATGAGTTATGACAGTTCAAAATGCAAGCTCGTAAAATTTTACCACTTATTGCTATACGCGTAAGAATAAATACCTTATTTCTTTGACTCTACGCACTAAAGATGCGCTATTAGCAACATAGCAGGTACGGACCGCGAGGAAAAGAGACAACTATATTACCGATCATGCATTTGAATATCACGTTTTTTTCTATTAAATCAATTTATAGTAAGTATTAGAACATAATTATTTGCTTCAAATGCGTTAAATTTACAAACATTTATTAGATACCTGTAAAAAAAGGACACTTTACGTACTATAAGTATTTATTATGCATTTTTTCACGGAGCTTTGCGGCATCTTGATTCTCAACGTAGTGCTTGAGTCGTGTTCAAGCACTTCTTGATTGGGACACATTTTGAGCGCACGTGTTGCATCTAGGGTATTTAATATCGTTGCATGTCAATTTTGACATTTGTTGCACCTAGAGCGTAGTTTGGAACGCACCCCGGTAAACAAATGCAAATACCCACTTAGGTTTTTGCGTGATTTTATCAAAAGCGGTAACTATTTTTCCATGAAGAAATCTCATCTAATATTCCCAAAAGTTCAATGTGGAAATTACATTTGTTAAGAAAATCGACTTCCAAACGTATTGCGGTCATTGTTTAGTTTGTTTTTGGCTCATTTGAAAAACTGTAGAAGAGAGGCGAGATGAAGTAAGTTAAATAAAATATGGTTTTGATTACTGAAGTTTTAATTTATATTAAAATCATTTCTGTTTTTTGCAGTGGTGTCACAATCGTCGCATCCCTCTGTAGAGCAACTTAATGTTTTGATCGAGTTCCTGGCAGCTAATAGAGATTTAGCTAAAGATTTCTCTAAGAACCTCAGTGCCAAATAAAGCTATCATGGCTAGCTCCAACAAATGAGGCATCGACATGCAAAACATTGAGATCGGCATGAACAATCTGTAACAAAATATTTACAAAATTTAATTCCAGTCTTTTAATTTATCTTTACATAAATTTATATATTTATATGTTCATGAAACATGACAAGTTTTAAGAAAGTAACAAATAGATGAAAATCAGTTAAAGGTGTACTTACTACTTGAACATTTCTTGCATGCTTACCTTTACGACAATAATACCCTTCTTCATTTTCTTTGGGTCGTATCATGGTGACAAAGATACCATCTATGCAAACAACAACTCCAGGTATTTGAAATTTCTCAAAAAAACTGTAACAAAGGTAAAGAATAGCTCATTTAATATTTGCTTTACTAAAGAAACTGCCAATAAAAGTATTTTTTTATGATTTCATTACCTAAAATACTTTAAGACACGGGCTCATAGATTTTTTAGAATTCTGATATTGTTCCAGGATTGTAAAAGTTATAAGAAACACTGGTCTACTTGATTTATAATATAATATTTAACTTATTGGTTATTCTAGTTAATCAGAGTTTACTTACTGTTCCTTTAACACTTGGTGTTGAGATGCATTTCGCAGAAATGTTATATATTTTTACGATGTCTGGATGACTTAAAATTGAGGCAATTTTATTTATACTTCTTGACATTAATATTAAGCACAAGGCAATAGAGTGAGATCTGAAAAAATAGGTGGACATGAGTTTTTGAATTATTAAATAAACAATGAGACCTACATTAAAAATACTTACTTTAAAAGATCTTCTATAAACAAAAATCGTAATTTATTAGCAAAGTTTGTATGATTGATTGCCATAGCTACACACTAAGTCACTTTGACATAACAATTCGAGTGCGGATCCGAAAGTGAGTGTAAAATTCGTTACAGAATGCCATTAAACTTCAAATCCTTGAGCATATTGTCAAGCTATATCCTGCGTTAGTTCATTTCACCGCCACTCTCGCCTAGTAGCGCTAGCGTTGATTTTCACTTGACTACAGAATGCCAATGATAAAATCCGAAACGGATCCGCGCTCGAAAGTGAAATGTGACTTTACAGAATGCCACTCCAGTTCCGTTCTTATTTCTAATACAAACAACATTACGAAGTACATAGGTAGCTCGAGGATGAGACAGAATGCGAAATAGGTTGTTTGCTAAGTAACGAAATAGTCAAAATGGGGAATAGGCGCCTCAGGATACGCTTTTATAAAACTGTGTACCTGTTTGGTAATATTTATCAATAGTGTTTACTCACTGCAATTCCGCCACGCTGTAAGCTTATACACTCAGGTTTTAACCTTACGGACCAAGTGTAACAGTGTATCTTGACGGACGTTTGTAAGGTAAGTGATTTAGTATATTGTAGATTGCTTTTGGATTATTATCAGTTCCTTATATGTCTCAGAGAAAAGCCGTAAATATTATAAAATGATATTTTGTACGTTTGAGAGAGCTTGTATAAGTTATATTTTAATTATTTTAAGAATTTAACTGCTAGATGTTCAAATCTAAAGAAAATTTCACTAAAAAAATCCACACAGGCCAGGCAACAAACGGGACTCGAACCCGCACCCTCCGCTATCTGGGCGGATCTAACAATTAAATGCTTTAAATAATAAAAAATATAACGATAATTATTGATATTTCTTCTTTCAAATGTTTAATTATTGTAAAGGTATTCATTTGACACTGTGGGTTATCTACTTCTAGTAAAAAAAAAATTAGATTTTTTAAAGTCATATACAATTTTTGGTACTTCAATGACAATTAAATCATATAAGTCAGTGGGTGATAATAAATGGCATTGTAAAGTATTTTTTAAGGTGAAACTTTTATTACATCGCTATAAATTTTTTCTTCCATCTTTAGCATAAAGCATTACAGTTTTGATTGTTTTTAAAAATACAAAATTTATCAATAAGCTTCGGTGGTTCGGTACTAGAATGCACGCCTGCTAGACGGGCAGGGGTCGAATCCCAGCCAAGAATGGATCTTTTAAAATAATGATATTACAAATTCACTTGCATCGTGTTTTTTATAAAAAAGTTTGTCATCTGTGGTTATGTTAAGTAACATTTTGATTAAGTATACTAAAGTTTTTCATCATATCATTTCATGTTGAAAGCATGGTAACAATCTTTAATTAATGAGACATGTCATAGACTTCCTGTAAAGATAAGTGGCTTTGCGTAAATCAACATAAATCGACTAACTTATGTGTCAACGTCTCTGTATAACAATATGTTTACCTTCGACGAGTGCATTATATATCAATATTATAATTTGACTACAAAAAAAACTGCTTAGCAATAAATCACTCGATCGTTACCACAGTACGGAAGCTGTAAAGAATTCAAAATCTTAAAGACTCACAGAGTTATGTATAATCTCCTGAAAGTAAGGTTCACTGCCGTCAAATATATTTTAAACTTATAAAAACGAAACTTAGGCAGAATACCATGAAACAAATTAATTTGGTAGCTATCTACATAATAATAATGTAACATGCTGGTACTTATAATGTAGCTCACGTGATATAAAGGAATGCTAAAGCTATTTTGTAGGCCTTTTTCTACCTTGAAAACTCTTAAGCCCATTTTCCACCGCCAAAGAGGAATGAACTAGGGATGTCTGGCGAAGCGGTCTTCTGGTACATAAAATAGGATTGCTTTTCCAGCGAGAAAGAGTTCGGTAGTATTCATTTCCACCGCCAAAGAGCGAGATCATTTTTACTCTTTTGGCCTTCTTTGTCATTTTCACTAGATTCTTTGCTGGTGGTAACAGGGGTATGAGCAAATGCTCATCAATACATAAATATATATTGCGAGGTAAACAGAGTCATTAATGGGATCGCTCCGCTCGTGATGGAAAAACCTCTGAAAAGGATTTTGCGTAGTCAAGTTTGTTCCTGAAAAATACACTTAATAGACCCACTATCCTTTACCAACCTACAAAAGCTTTATTGCATACATAATAATATGAAATATCCTACATTAAGGAATTGAAAGCCAGATTATGTCCCTCCACATTACCATGCATGTACATGTAAAAACCCCAAAAGGCCACTGAAAGATTGTGATTTGTTCAAAAGTTACTATGTTAATGACAGGCCTTCACACGTCTACCTTATCTATTGATATGTATCTCACTAATATGTATAAAGCATTTTGATGTAAGAACCAACAGCCGCGCCCGGCGGATTTCCGACACAGTTTTTTTTCTTTGCATCATTTGTCAATGTTTAAAACCTTGCATTATTCATTTCATGTAAACATATATTATATTTTAAAATAAACATTTTAAAATATTATATATGCTTATATAAAATGAAATTCTCATTTGTATTTCAACAATACGATTTGAAACCCCTTCGACATCTACTTTAAGATTCCCCGAGGGTGACAATTCTCGATCAGAGGTGCCAGAGGAACTCGATGGCGCGGGTGGCTGGCGCGTTCGGCTGCGATCGTTAAGGTTAAGCAACTTTCGCAGTGGTCGGTCATTAGATGGGTGACCAAAAATCTTCTATCTCGGGTTCCTCCGTGCTTCGGAAGGCACGTTAAGCCGTTGGTCCCGGCAGTCGTTAGCACCCGCCAATCCGCAATGGGCCCGCGTGGTGGGTCATAGCCCAATCTCCATGTTCCATCCATAGGGAAGACCTGTGCCCCAGCAGTGAGGACATTAATAGGCTGATGATGATGATGACAATGAACCCCTATTACTAAACTGTCTTCTCGTCAGTCTGTGAGTGCGCTTATGTATCTTACAAACCGGAATAGATAGATAGCTTTACACTATAATTAAACATAATCAATATAAAATAACAGAAGACTCTCTTGTACATGGACATTTGCATTATAATTGCGTTTCTGAAAATCACAACGGCCCCTTCGGCCGCCATCGCAACTGTTTTGCTTCTCAGGTCTCGAAATTGCGAGGCTTAGTAGTTTTTGTGTATGATTTTGTACCATAATTTCATCAGCTTACTTTGGTATTACTAAAGTAAAGAACAAAAGGATCTTATTGCAATATCTATATAGGAACAGATTCCTCTTCGTTTTTTTGTCTGCATTCGTCTCAATATTCTGATAACCAATTCAATAGCCACACAATCAATAAACAATTGGATACTGATAACCCCTAAAATGTTGACTTGTCAATACGCTGCGTGTCGATTAGGTATCTACATTTAAAAAATTTGCATAGATAAGCGAGTCAATCATAGTTCTGTAAGTCCGGTTCATTTCTCATATCCGCTGCTTACTCATAACCATTAAGCATTGGCCATTTTACGAACCAGTCGATAAATTCTACATTCAATAAAGAAGTGAACCTTACTATTCAAGGGCGGTAATAACTCAGATGGTATCAAACAATTGCAGATCCCACATAAAGGTAACATTGTTAACACTAATTACTGCACCCGGTCCCGCCCGCCCACTCGCCTAAGGCACCACATTGTAACTCTATTTAAAGGGTGGTATTGTTTTATGTGAATTACGCATTGATTGCACGTGTTTGAATAGTCACCTATGTTCTGCTTATACTATTAAATACTAGGTAACTATTTTTACTTTCTGTAAATAGTTAAATAATATTAACACGGACTTGTATATATCATAGATGATTTATTTATTGAGTATTTTTTTAATAACTAGTTAACAAGGTATGTTTAGTATGTCAACCTTCTAGTGCTAAATTATTGATTCTGCCTTTTGCTTCATAAACTCTGGGCTCGAATTCCTGTAGAAGCCTTTATTTGAGTGATATTTATTTCTAACTAGCGGCCGCCCGCGACTTTTGCGATATTATATATAGGTTTTTGGAGAATCTCTCAAGAAACTGACGTTTTTTCGAGAAAAATATATTCTATATTAGACACATGTTGGTACACATATAATTTATGACCTTGAATAAGTTCCTGGTCATAATATTTCATCCAAATCCGTTCAGTCGTTTTTGCGTGATTGATAAACAAACAAATAAACTGTCACATTCATAATATTACTAGTGACCGCCCGCAATTTCGTGCGCGTTAACTTTTTTGTTTTTTTGAAAATCCCTCATTATTCCAACATTTTTTCGGGATAAAAAGTATCCAATGTGTCAATCCATCCATCGTTTAGCCGTTTTTGCGTGATTGAGTAACCAACAAACTCACTTTCGCATTTATAATACTAGTTAGGATTAAGTATAGGATATTATTTTATCTAATATATTTGTTTAAGCTCTGCTTTAATTAGGGCTAAATGATAATATTCAGAAATTGCTCTTTCATCTATCTTCTTCATCTATTCAAATCTTTAAACTGCCCGATATGGTCAAGAAGAAGAGGTAAATAAATGAGTTTCCATTAATCTTAATTATCTCAATTTGCTGGACATAGTCCTCTAATACCTTCACAGCATTCCTTTCCAGTTGAGTCATTATTCTGTACTCGTCTTGGATATAGCACCGACAACCTCCACCAAGAGATCGACACGGAAGGGAGTAGCAATAGCGACACAATAATATTCAAATCATTCGGCCACTTTTTGCGGGGAGGAATATGCACACAAATGCAGTTCAACAAACATGTGTGAAAATGAAACACATACATTAACAATGACACAATACATCGACAGATATGCCCAATCTGACGGAGGGGAAAGCCGTGTATGCCTGCTCCACTCCTGGCCGCGTCCGCCGCGTTGCTGTCTGCATCCACACACCACTTATATATAACATTCCTTAGGATTTTAAGTTATAATAAATTCTTTCCAACTTTACTCGTCTCGAAGATCGATCTCAGATTCGCCAAATAGAAATTAGACACTGCTAATTTTCCCGGCGACCCCCAAGGTTAATGACACCGAGACAGAAACGATTATCTGCAATTGTCGCAATGAGCGTGAAGTTTGTTTTCGTCGTTTGTCACATCTTTTTACAAAACACTCGGACACGATACGATCCACCGGCATCGGCAGTTACAAGTTTCGTAAGCGCTCATTTTTCATTGCCAAATGAAATTGAGCCCAACGTGAAATAGCCTATTTAACAGTATCAACAATAGAGAGCCAATTATTGACCTGTGCATTTAACACGAATATCGGGAGCGATCTCATTATTCTGACAAAAAAGTTAAGAGATGTGTGGCCCTGGAACCTTACTCACCGACAGAAACACAACACTACCAAAACGCAGTGTAGTCCAGTCGGAATAAACAGGAGACCTATTCTAAGACAACAGCGCTTAGCCAATTTTTTCCTAGATAGTATAGACCCCCACGAATATGCCCTCCATTTGTCCCCGCTAGAACCCGTGTTTTGTAGCCAGGAAAATTGTTTAAACAAAGAAAAACCGGTTTTTTTTGAGTTTTTTTGCTTGTAAACGGGGATTTTGAAATTTTTTTTGAATCAAAGTTGTTCATTAGCTTGCCCTCTACAAAATCAGTTCTATGAAAAAATAACGTGAGATTGTTAGTTTAGCAGTAAATTGCAATTATGTCGGTTTTACGTTTGCAACAATTCAACATGTTATAATAAACATTTTGATTTCTAAAGTAGTTTATCATGTGGGTAACGCCACTCCCAAGAGAGTCATGTAAAATTTATCGACCTGTGTCGCAAACTTTAGCAACAATTCTCAATCTCCGATAAAAAAGTACTTGCCTGTCCCGTCTTTCCCAGAAGGCGCACAGCGGGGAAAAAAATTCAGGTGATTCGATTCACCAAGAATTTTGAGGAATCGATCGAGTAGAAAAAAATCGTTAATAAAAATGTTCGTTTTTGGACGATTTAATTTTTTTTTTAAACTAATGTATTTTTCTCTCAACTCGATTCACCCTGATTTTTTTTTCCCGCTGTGCGCCTTCTGGGAAAGACGGGACAGGCAAGTACTTTTTTTTCGGAGATTGAGAATTGTTGCTAAAGTTTGCGACACAGGTCGATAAATTTTACATGACTCTCTGGAGGTGGCGTTACCCACATGATAAACTACTTTAGAAATCAAAGTGTTTATTATAACATGTTGAATTGTTGCAAACGTAAAACCGACATAATTGCAATTTACTGCTAAACTAACAATCTCACGTTATTTTTTCATAGAACTGATTTTGTAGAGGGTAAGCTAATGAACAACTTTGATTCAAAAAAATTTTCAAAATCCCCGTTTACAAGCAAAAAAAACTCAAAAAAAACGGTTTTTCTTTGTTTAAACAATTTTCCTGGCTACAAAACACGGGTTCTAGCGGGGACAAATGGAGGGCATATTCGTGGGGGTCTATACTACCTAGGAAAAAATTGGCTAAGCGCTGGTGTCTTAGAATAGAAGTCGGTCCAAATTATGGCTATTCCGACTGGACCAGTGCTAGTTTACTGAGTTCTTCTGTAAGTTAGAGGTACAAAATAGATATTACAGAAGGTAATCTACATACAAAGTGCGCTCGAGCAACGCAACATAGACACCGCTCACGAACGCGATGTGTCGAACCAGAAGCAACAAAAAACAATTTACTACATCTATTCAGTAGACGGTTGTTAAAATTTAATAACATTAAACGACGAATTCTCGTATCTTTTTAAATTTGCGTTAAAACAATAACATTAGTATTGACATATTTTAGTTATTATTGGTTTATATTTCCGTTCCTTCTGTTTCATTCTCGGCAATAAATCTAACAACTTTGATTTATTGACAAATGAATCTATGCCCCACCTCTCCTATAAAGTAAAGTAAGTTAGGTAGGTAGCAAAGTATACAAATATAAGTAATAGTAAAATGATGATGATAACATGATGATAATGAAAACAAACTCAAATAAAAGAAAAGATCTACAAATCAATAGAACGATTGCAAAATGTTGTGCCTACTAAAAATAAATGTTGTCGTTTAACCTCCAGACGTGACCACCGAAGATTTAGAAAACGATGCTTCTGTTTTTCTGAATTACTTAACGATCGGTAGATAAAATAAATTCGAAATATTAGCAACAACTGTTTTTTTCTACAGTTTCGTTACACCTAATACTTGCCTACTAGACGAAAGTTGTCCCTTTTCAGTTCTTCATTCAAAGAATCAGCAAAAGTTTTTCGGAAACATTCAACAACACATACACAAAACTTTGTTTCTGAAACATGCTTCTCTAAACAGGCCGTCTACTGCTCACACGCTGCTGAGACGCAAATATGTAGGTAATATAAAATACAATGAGCTTTGTCGTATTGTTTTCGCTATCTTTAAAAAATACAATATGATTACAAGGACCCCTGATGCTACTCGCACTTAACGGGGCTTAAAAGAATAATTTAAGTGTAAAAGATTATTATTGTAACATTATTTTTATTCAGCTTCTGATTTAATTATATAATATATTGTAAAAAATACTGCATATTTTGCTATCTGTCTAGTAAACAAACTCTGCCTCGTATATCAAAACATTAACTCTAGTATCGGAAGTTGACGTGAAAATTGTCTACGACGAGACGATTAAATAGGGACAATCCTTTTACTGAATCGCTTATTATTTACGGACCGGTTGCCGGTTGACTTAATACCGCAATCTTATCCCGTTTATTGATAATAGCATTATAAATCTAAACAATACATCGGTGTAAATTGTCTGTAGATCACGACAACCATAATTCAAAAAACTTTGTAGGAGCCAATCGAACATTTAAGGTACCTACGAATTTAGACAATTTCTTTCGCAATGTAGGTACACAAGAAAACGGCCGACAAGAACCTGTATCACATTACACGGTACTATACTGCACCTATAATGGTTTTGTAGGTTTTTGTACAGCCGCCCGAGTTCTAGTAAAGCTAAGTACACTTTGTTATTGGATGATAAACTTTGCGCCTTAGATGGTGATGTCAGTCGGATACTATTCAATACTTTAAGCTGGCAATTGTGTAACTAAGCCCTTAATCTTTCCAAGCTACAACTGTGATGTGGTAACTGATACAAATTGCTCATAGTGCGCTATTAATGTTGAAGGAACGGCGCGGGCGCAGGGTCCGGCGCACGTCTCTACAGAAGGCTTAATAAAGTATCGAGCAGATGTAAATGGAACAACTGCCCGAGGCTAGGGCGGGGTCCGTAGTCCGTACAACACTTTCATATTATTACGGCCGCATTGCACTCACACAAGCGCACCCGGGCTAGGGTTGCCTTCTGACAAGCATTCGCCGCATTTTACAGACATTTTATAGTTTAGATAGGTGTGTGGCTAGCGCTAAGTTGTGACAGACATTTTTGATTTTTGCACGACACTTAGGCACGCGAAAAAAAAAGGATCGTCCGTACGCTGTACGACAAACGCACCGCTTCAGCACCGCAGCAGGCCGTCAAGAAACGCATAAATTGAAAGCGCCCTACGCTGTCACCACGTGCACGCATAAGCGAGCCGCACGTGCGTGCGTGGGCGTAACGCATTGTTTACGTTTGACGAACGAATTAGATGGAAGGATAATGTAATAAGTTTCTTAAGTTGTTTTTGGTACTATGCAGGGTTTTTACTGAAAAGTCAGACGTTATATGCATCCTAGACATACGTTCTCCCTGAAATAGATGGTAACCCTAACCCGGGCAGCATACGACCGCAGCACGATTAGATCGCGACTGACTCGCGCCCGCGCCCGCGCACGCGATCCGACCACTTTCAATGATTCGTTAGCGAAATCATTAGGAGATGTAATGTCGGCGCATTGTAATACGTGTTTATGGTTATTTAAATGATTTATTTTTATTGATTGTTTTTGCCTTGTTGCGAGACAGAAAATAATGATGGCCGCATGAATAAGGCTACTATTACAGGCGGCTATTGTGAAGGTGATTTCTGCTACTATGTTATTTGAGTTTGGTAATGGAATCTGTAACGAGAAAATGAGTTGTCAAGTGGGTTAAGTTGGTGCATTCATCACTGAGACCGGGCGCGGTGTGTGTAGACAGCGGCCGACAGTTCTGGTGCCTTGACTGATGTTATGCATCGACACATTCAAAATTATATATACCCCTAAAGCTTTATATTTACCGCGATAAGGATCAATATACAGCAACATATAGCATTAATCCGTTTTGTACTGTTACCAATGTAAGCTTCACAATATTACGAATTGATTTTAAAACGAACAAGGTCCTATTCAAAATCACGCTTTAAAGCGAGAAATATCCCATCTGATTCAGTACTTCAGGCCTTATATTACACAGAATTAAGTCGCTTATTACTGGTAATGAAAGGAGAGAAAATAATCGAATCGCAAGGTTTTATGAGCATTGTATCATTGTATCACGTTGTATCACGTGCTCGCAACTGATCACATTTGTGTTACAATTGTCGCAAATTCTGGGTAATAAAATTTTAGTGTTAAAAATTATCGATTTTATACGATTGCGGCCGTAATGGAATATCCGAATATGTTCGATTGCTTTATCTAGAGATTGTGCGTGCACATTTAACAGTTCGTCGGATATTTCTGCCTCTCGCTATTACCTAAGTATTACATTAATTTTGGTAATAAAAGTCAAATAATAATTTGTGATTCCTCTAATAACCAATTTAATTTTGCTGCAGATGTAAATTATGTTAAAATAAACATAGATTTTATCTAATTTCAATATTTAAACGTCAAGCAAGATACTTTACCAATAATAACCACAAACCAATTTTAATGATTAAAATATTAATGATCTCCGTGGCCGAGTGGTTTTTACGCCGGGTTTCATGGTGTCGCCGACGCGAGAGGTCCCGGGTTCGAATCCCGGTGGGGGCAGATGTTTGTGTGATGAATACGAACCTTTGTTCTCTAGTCATGGATGTCTAATATGTATTTCTATATAAATATACTTATATATGTACAGTTATGTGTTCTATCCATTATCCTAGTATCCCATAAACACAAGCCTTACAGTGGTTATCCCCAAGGCTAGACTAATTGATGTGTGTATAAAAAAAATAAAGAAAACTATTAATAAAGCAAATATATACCTCATACCTAAATATTTAAAATCATAGGTTTTCTTTAGACCGTGCGCTGCGTTAAGCGGGGTACGAAACGGGCGTCCGCTCGGAATGTTTGTTTCATATTATTTCATAGTGCTCCTACAAACTCCTACATCGCAAATATCTGCGAGCTCGCACGAATGTACTGCAAGAACTTCCGGTCTGATTCCCATCACGCATTTCTGCGATATTACGTCACACTTGGTGAAGCCATTTTAGTCCGTTCTGAGACTTCCCTTGTACGATCGCTTTTGTAGCATGGTGATAATAAACTTCAAAGCTCTTCAATTGAAGATATAGGTCATTCTAAAATTTTCATAATCGTAATTAATGGATGAACCCAAAATCTTATTTTTCTTCTTTATCTATTTAACAATAACAGCAGCGCAACAATCTTTTTGCGACCCATGTCACTATTACTAAAACACTACCAATACGGCTGACTACCGTTGAAGGTAAAGTCACCCTAACCAAAACTTTGGCGCAAGAAATCGTATCGCAGTAATTCGCATCGCAAGTTCCTACGATGCGATGTCGCATCGTATCGCGATTTATGTGGGTGCCCATAGAGCAGCGCTGCGTGAGGCGGGTCTCACGCGCAGCGGATCTCCATGAAATGATGTAAAAAACGCACGTCGTGCAGACGCCCGCTTCAATACCCGCTCAACGCAGCGCACGCTCTTAATATATTTATTGGGGTTCCGTACCCTGGGGCCATTTTTTATATGAGGGTCCGATTCGTATTTGACCGGTATTTTGTACTTTTGAAAATAAAGCTTTTTACAGCATTCAATTTTGTTTCCTCTATTTTTCACCTTAGCCTAATTTACCTGAAAACTGGCTCCTAACCTAACCAATAATAAAAGTACTTACCACAAATTTTTAAAATCAGGTATGTTATCATTTTTCAACAATGAATTTACTTTGTCTGTATCATTATTTATGTTTATTGTTATTACATTCCTATTCAAGGTGGAATACTAAATTCAGTATTCAGGTTCATTGTCACAATTTGATTATTATAACTTTATATTGGTAGGTCTCGTTCTAATATGGTAAGAAGTTGTTTTACTTTGAATTTGAACAGTATTTTGTTTCTTTTGAGCATAAAATAGTAAAAAATTAATAATTATTAATTGTTGTGCAACTTGCTGTACATTACTTTACTTTCCAATGCTATCAATAAAATCAACATAAAGGTTCCTGTCAACATATTGAACTTGAAATGATGTCGACATTGGGTGGGATTTTTGCGTCGGATCCAAGAATAAGCGCACGGATTTAAATGTAAAGTAATTTGCATTTATTAAGTGAGAGAACTCGTTGCTCACTTTCGTAATGTGTTCCAGGCGATCCTTTAATTTTTATTCTGTAGCCGCTCACGACACTGCCGCGGTCTTCTTCACCGAGCCGTCCACCCATTCATTAAGTTCGCATGTCCGTCCGAAAATTATTGCAATTATTTAAATTCACACCTTCGGAACGCGAAAAAAGCCACCTTTTTCACAATAAATGTTTCGTAAGAGCGAGGAAATGACGTATCATTCGAAAGGTATCATTAGGGATAACCTTGGCCGACAGGGTTGCGCGCTTTACTTACGCGTTTCTGACATTGTGACGGAGTCTCGGTGATAATTGCGAAATTACGAAACGCGGAGTCCCTTCTTAATTGGCTGTGCACTGAATTGTTTGGCTGCACCCTTTACTAGTATGGTATAGACGCTGATTGTGGGCGCGCACCACAGTTGCTTAATGCTGTTCGTTTAAAGCTTACAAATTGGTTTTAGCTTTTGTGATAGGGAAATCAAATCTAAATTAATTTACATTGTGACATTACTTTCATTGGGTGGTCAATAGAGATGTAAGGGTATTTTTCGGCCCCCAACTTTTGTCCATATGGCTCCAAATCTCATATCTAAAGTATTTGCCGATCAGTGGATGCAACGACAGCGACGAAGGTAGGGTTACCTTCTGATCAACAGATACTTGGTTCGAATCCATTAATATTTGTTCTCTATACATTGTCTTAGGTACTACCTCAAAGCTATGTTTGGTATTTTAAGACTAATATATAGGTGTCCTGAGTTCTCCTAAATTGATTTTATATTTTATTATTATCTGAAGTCTAATTTTTTTTAAATTGTTTTTAGAAGTGAAAAGTTTGGGCATTTTTTGAGATGAGTTAGTTATTTATTATTATTTTTTTGCATTCTTCTTAGTTTTTTTTAAGATTTGAGTTTTTACTTCTGTGTACACTCCTGGAGTGCCACTGCCACTTTTTATGTAACCATAAATTTTCAAAAAATCTCCTTCATTTTTTAAAAGTTTGCTTCTTTAATGAAAAAGAAGAAACCAAACTCTAATGAATGTAAACACTTAATTTCAATACAAATTAGAGATGACTAAACCAAACCAAACCAAAACATTTAAGAAACAATTACTTTTCAAACTATCACCTTAATAATTACTATATGTAAAATATACATAGCTATTAATTTAAAATGCCGACTTGCCATGCGCCGCATGGGAGCTAAACTCTAATAAATTATGGGATGCTGCGCTGCGCTTCCGCGTGTCTGGTGTCAGCTGGACCCACGGGGTTCAAGAGATAATTGTCTAGGGATAAAAGTATAAAGAGGAGAGAGGAGTTCAGTGGCAAGTCGTAAGCGCTTTCTTCAGCTGCGATCGTCGAAGTTAAGCAACTTTTGAAGTCGTCGGTCATTAGCTGGGGGACCAAAAATTACGCTCCTAAAGCTCCTCCATGCTTCGGAAGGCACGTTAAGCCGTTGGTACCGGCTGCATCTGCAATCGTTAGCACCCACCAATCCGCAATGGCCCGCATGGTGGACCATGGCACAATATCATATTCCATGCATAGGAAAGGCCTCAGAAGATAAAAAGTATAAATGATATGAAATTACGAGAAGCTTATGAACAATAAGTTATTAATATAATAAGGAAACTCTACGCAGTGTCAATTTATGTAGAGTAATGTTTTGAAAACAAGACAGCTGCCTACCTGACTGGACACACCCAGACCAAACTACTAACCCTACAGCAGCACCACAGACTAAAGAAGTAATTGTAGATGTCATGCTACTATAGGTATATCCTACTAATATTAGGTCTTTACCTATGAAATTGCCGTTTTAACGCCATTTTTTGTCTTTGTTTGTTTTTCTTTCATTAATCAAAGTAATTACCCATGCAAATAATGTATTTTTGCCAACGTAGTGGTAGCTTATTGATGCCGTCTTTGTAAAATTCTGCTAGACGGGAGGCAAATTCTTCAAAGACATTTTGAACTGCCTCTCGTTTATTGAATATTTTTTCCGCTTGGAAGTTATCCAAATTCTGGAAAAGTAGAAGTCTCTAGGGGCAAGGACTGGTAAGGACGGTGGATGGCAGAGAACTTCAAAGCCCTGCTCCTATAACTTGAAGACTATCTGCAGTGCAGTATGAGCCGCGCGTTGTCGTGCAGGAGTAGCGGAGCCGAACGACTGACTAAAGCTAGTTTTATATTCATTAAAGGATACGTGCGAGATGCTCCATCATTGTGTTCAATTCTTCACAGTAAACATCTGCAGGTATGCTTATCCCGTTTGGTAAGAAACTGTGATGAATGACATTGGCGCTAGACCACCAAACAGTGACTATCACTTTTAGGGGTCAGTTTTCGTTTGGGGCATTGTGTAGGGGCTGTTCCAGTATCTAATAAACTTGCTAAACGTTTGAGATTGTCATCAGAAGCCATTTGTCAAGCTTTTTTACCTTACCAATTTAATGCAACTGAACCAATACCAGTAGCATAATTGGTCAGTGTATCTGCCCGGATTGCGGAGGGTTCGAGTTCCGTCTGCTGCCTGGTCCGTAAGGAATTTTTTCTACTAAAATTTTCTTTACATTTAAACATCTAGCAGTTAAATACTTAAAAACTAAAAAAAATATAACTATATTTTACATTTCAAATTATTTGTGATTGCAGCAATAAAAAAAGAATTAAAAAAAATAACTTCTTATAAAAACACTCAAAAAATATTTTAATTAATTTTGAATGATTAAATTCAAACAATATTTACTTGACTCTCATCATGTCTACTACTTTTTAAAATAGGCTCTATTTATAGCTCTTGTTTATTAGAAACTCGTCGAAAGTGGACTGGCTTTGAATGCTAAAAAGTATATAAATATTTAAATTAGACATATTACCATTTTACCATTTTACACCTTTTATTGATTCATACTGAAAAAAGCACTGAAACTTAACAATAAAAGTAAGTTTTATAACAATCCACGCGTAAATTCTTGACGCGCTATAGTAAGGACGTAAAACCAAAAAAAAGTTTGTTCCACAATTATAGTCAATTTTCTGGTTTTTTCTTGTCCATTCTAAATGTTTCTTGGTCTTCGTTAACTAGAGTACGCACACCACTGTTGATAACTGTATATGAACTGATCGGCTGGTAAAATAGATGGTCACCCTCCCTTTCACTGTCGTAACAGTGCCGGATTTATAGGCGAGCACTTTAAATTAGTAACTTGAATATTAATATTCAATATATTGTCTCATGTAAATACTAAAAATTCATATGAAGAGTACATACCTACAGTTATTCCATTGATTTTTTCGATAGTTGCAGTTTTTTCGAAAATAGCAACCCCAGCCCCACATCTCCCTACCTCAAATCGCCCATAAATAACTTTTTTTCTTTTAAATACGTTTACTTACCTTTGAAGTGGGTTTCAACATATTTTGTTTATTTTTTATATTTTTTTAACATTTTCAAAGCGATCCGCCCTGGGCTAGTTGCTCTAAATTTCTTTATTAAAAGTTTTAATTTATAATTCAAATGAGTTAGCCTAGTGGTTGATATTGAGTACGCTAGACCATTTAAATTATAGCCAAATTTAGTTCCGCTTATTGATTATTCAAATTGAAAAATAAAATTATTGCTACTTTGCATAACGGCAGCTTAAACACGTTTTTAACACGCAGATTATTGATAACAAAGCTGTGGGTAGCGTTTAAGCTGGTCTGAGTAGCCGAAGGCATTAAATATTTTGAAATTTAATTTATAAAAATTGATTTCGATAGCAATAATTGTTATATTTTTTGGTGCATTGGCTGACAGTGATACTGGAACATGAAATGAGCAGTTGGGGGAACTTACCGTACTTTTTTAAACATATGTTATGCATAAGAAGAAAAATATAGTAAGTAAATCGTTTACAATTTATCGAAAGTTAAGGATTCCATTCTTCTTCCATTACAAACGCATTTGAGACACTTTAGAAGTGCAGATTGAACATGTTTACAAATGTATCAATTGTTTTATAAATATTTAAACAATCTTCAAAAATATTGTACTTAATTCATACCCAACAGATACAATTGTTAACCTAACCTAACCTTTAAGGTTACCAATTGTCTTTTTAGGTCATCATTTATTATTTTTTGAGGATTATTTAGAAAGTAAGTTTTTCTCAATTAGAGAAAAAATGTTTTATAAATCATAACAAAAGAATTAGACTTAATTAAATACTAAACAAATTCAAGTTAGCGTTGCTTAAAACTAACAGTTCAAAAAACAATAAATTACAGAATCATTCTTCCAAGGCCGCTACTCTTAACTATGGATTCGAGCGGCAGCAATCCAGTGAGGCCTATATATACCTTTAGTGATAACTGATAAGGCTGTCACCGGACGGCCGGCGGGGCGGCTCGAAGGCACTAAATATATCCAGAGTGATATACGGCGCGACGCCAGCGACGCTGCGGCGACTTGCGAAATCAGAGCGGTACGGTCACGGATGTCGAGTTGGAATTTTCTCCCTGAATTTAGGGAGAAGATCTATGGATAGGAGGAAGAGTAATGGTGCTCTGAGATACAGGCTTTCCGCCTAGTTCAAGTACAAGCCACACACAATCTTACGTTGTTTATATTATATATACTTTTAAACTAATTTACCATGTAATTTTAGATAGAGCAAAATTATAAAGACATATAATTATTAATTTACTATAGAGAGGTCGGATATTTTTTGGGAAGGTTTAATTGGGAGAACCCCCCTTCCACAGTAAACGGGGCGTACTCATTACGGTCTTCTTTTTACTCCCAAAAATATTGTTTAATAATAATTATTATGCAAGTTTTATTCGTTGAAAAGGATTTTTTTTATAAAAGATTTGAGTGCGTTTGGCCACAAACGCGTCAACCACGTACGGGTATAGTTCCTGTCTACATCACGTCGTCTGATGGTAAAAAGGTGCAGGCAGAATTTATTTGAATAAATCTTGTGCACACCCCCCGAAATGTAACATGTAGAAAAAACTCAAACACGCAACCAGAAGTTCGAGGGTTTTAAGCGTTTGGTTGTAATGTGAGTGTTTCATCGCCTATGAGTTTCCAAGCTCGTTTATCAACAGCTTCCAAGGCTGCAAGATGGTAGAGCGGGCGGATCTATCCCACACTAATGAAAACGATTTTATTTGTGTATTATTTTAATATTTTTATTAAACCTACTTTGTTTACCGACTGAGAACACCCTGACCGTATTATGTATGTCATAATATAAACATTTAAATATGTGTCACTAAACACTTATCCCTTTCTCATCTTTTCTACTGCATGCCACTCTTGTATTAATAAACAATGTAAAAACATATATATTATTACTCCCCCAAATAACAAGTATTTTCGACTTCAAATATTACTGTAAACATGTTTATAATATAATAATAGAGCGCTGTATCTAAAAAAATAAAAACTAAATAGTTGAAATGTAAGCTTTTTGTTATTCAAGGGTAATTTAGCGAGCCATTCGGCAACCCTGGGTGCGGCGCGTGCGCTGTTTCGCTTTGATAAATAATAGCGAACCTACAGCTAGTAGCCGTGCCTATTTTAGTGTAACGTTTATGCTGCTAGGTGGGCATTAAATGCGATATTTCGTTACTGTACTGCACTTAAACTAGGTATTAACACCACTGACACCCACATAACTTTTATATTTCCTATTGTGAGTAGTACGTATGAGCTATATTATTTTCCTTAGCGCCATGATTACCTGCAGGTTAGCAGATAAATAAAATCGTGACACGGTACTAAAATGAAAGACTAAATAAGGCAACACTTTGACCTGCTTTAAAATTTCAATAATGAATCTGTGTACGGCTGTGAGCCGGGGATGACGACGGAACATAATTTCTAAGTCTTCGCTGTCCATCTGTACGTCTGTCACGTGCTTTAACTCTTGTACCGTGGAAAACTTTAACTTCAACTCGCTGATAGTATAACATCGGCGCTAAATATATATATTGTACCCACCTTATACCCGTCACCATAGCCTATAGACGCTTCATCTTCATCATCATCAGCCCATTAATGCCCACTGCTGCGTCACAGGCCTTTCCTATGGATGGCATAGGGAGATTGGGCCGTGACTAGAGGATTCGATTTCGGGATCCCGGACATATTTTAGTCTCGAAATTTTCGGGATTAAATGTAATGAATCCCGGGATTTTCGGGATTAATATATTTTTATTAATATAAGTTATTACGTTACCTTGTTTTTTTAGCGAGTTTCCGATATTTCGGCACTGTTGCAAGCGCCATGATCACGGAGTTACTCCGTAAAAACAAGGTACATGGTAATAACCCCGTGAATAACTTATATTACAATAATGTTAGTGACCCTGAAAGTTTAAAACAATAATTTGATACATTCTTTATATAAATCATTAAAAATGGGCGTATAACGAAACGCGCTTACATTCATTTGACGTTTTGACAGCCGACTTCATTTATTTTTGCTAACCACCGGTACCGGATTATGTGTAAAAGTGTGAAAAAAAATCCCCTTCACGTCGTGTAAGTATTGATATTTTTTTTGTTTATTGGTGATATGATGAATGATTTAAAAAACAACCAATGCATTAATGTGTCTGAGTAAATATAGATGACGAACAACGAGTGTTATTTTCTGTAGCTCTGTAGCCTTAAGAGGTTGTTTATGTTGTGAATAGACTTAAATCTTCTTTTTCTTTTTGTTTAGGTTTAAGAAGTAAACAATGTCTTTAAAAGTTTTGATGTCAAGCATAAAAAATATGAAGATGTTTCGTCAGTGTGGAATCATTTTTAGTCGATAAAGGTAGCTCAGCACAATGTAAGCGTTGCTTAGCTATTTTAAAGACCTGAGGAGGTTCAACCAAAGGCCAACATACTCATCTATCTTCAAAAAATTCCATGAAAGTAGATTCTGCTAAGGCATCATCCTCAACGGGCCAATATAATGAAGGACCACTTAAAGTCTTTTTTAAAGTATATCTTAACAAGTCTTAAGAAGTAGATTTTTTAAGTTTATTGTAAAATAAAATAAACAAACAAGGCAATTCTGTAAATAATTTATGAAACTATTTCATTCATTGTAAAGGATTACAATAAAACAACATTTTTCCCAACAATTCTACGGGAATGAGACTACGGGTGTCAAATCCTGTTTCTTAAACCACTTAACTGATTTTCAAAATAAAATCTTCATTGTTTGAAATTGTAGAAGAATAAGTACAACTTCTGTTAATTCCATGGAAACGGGATCTCCAGGGGTAAAATTCTATTTTCCAACCACTTGATTTCGGAACCATTTTTACCAGATCGTACCTACGTACCAGGCCACTCAGAAAGTTTTGGGAATAAAAAGTTTTTATGTATAAGACACTGGCCACTTGTATTTATTTTGTAAACTGCGATTTTTTAAAAGTAAAAATACCACTGTTTGATTTTCAAATTTCCCTCGGCATTTTTTAGAGAGCCAAATATTTTTTATTGTCTCATTAAAAAATGGATATGCATCGAGAACGTTTTCGTGATATGATTTTTTAACGATTTAAAATGTGGCTTAAAACCTGATGAGTCATTGAATAGTTTTCGAACTGCTTTTATGGATGAAGGACCTTCAAAAGCAACCATCTACCGCTGGTTTAGCATGTTCAAACGCAGTCGCCTTACTTTGGGGGATGAAGAAAAATATTATTAGTAAAAAATTAAATTTAAGAAAACAGACGAATTACGAATGAATGCAGAGATTCAGCATACTCTGAAGATTGGTTCAGGAAGTGTTCACAAGATTTTGCACGACCACCTTTGCGTAAGGAGGATAGCTTCCCGCTAGGTGCCGCACAACCTCACCGAAGCTCAGAAGCAGGCCCGTGTGGATTGGTGCAGTGATTTGATACAAAAATTTTATGCAGGCTCGTCACGGCGCGCTTACGATATTGTGACAGGTGACGAATCCTGGATTTATCAATACGATGCAGAAACAAAGCGTCAGTCGACAGTTTGGCTGTTTCAAGATGAACCAACGCCTACGAAAGTGAAGCGATCGAGGAGCGCAGGGAAAATTTCGATCTCTAGTTTCTTTACTTTGACGGGGTACCTAATTTCAATTCCATTTTATAGTTTCTCAAAACTTTCTGAGTGTCCCACGTATATACCTATTATTTCCGGATGCTGAGTCGTGTCTACAATACTCCCGTGCGTAGTCGGGAGGAGTCATTGTTTATGTAAAGAGGGAAATGGACATATTGATTGATTGGCTGGTAGACTCATAACGCAAAGCCAAAACCGCTGGACCTAGATTAATGAGATTTAAACAGTGCTTTTTTGTCTATTCTACAGAAATAATTTAAGACATACTAAGATAGGATTTTTGAAAATTCACAACAGACGATAGATAGATAGACAGACAGACGACAAAACCACTGCGGAATGCGTCTTTCTCTATATAATAAATATTATTTTGACGACCTCCTTGGCCAAGTGGTTTATACACCGGGTTTCATGGTGTCGCCGACTCGCGAGGTCCCGGGAATCCCGGTGGGGCAGATGTTTTTGTGATGAATACGAGCGTTTGCGCTCCAGTCATGGATGTTTAATATGTATTTCTATTTAAATATACTTATAGATGTACAATATATGTATTCTATTCGTTACCCTAGCATCCCATAACACAAGCCTTACAGTGCTTACATTGGGGCTAGGCTAATATGTTTTTTAAATAAAAAAATTAAAAAAAATATATAGTAATTTCTTTAGAGTACCTACCTACCTACGTACCTTCCTGTGCGCCGCAAATTGAATATGTCACGGGGAAATAAAAAAAACGACCAATTGCGAGTTCGACTCTCGCAAGGATTCCGTTCCATCTAATTAAATTATCTAATAACGTTAGACACTTTCTTACTAATATTATAAATGTAAAAGTTTGTATGTTTGTTACTCAATCACGCAAAAACTACAGAATGGATTTTAATGAAATTTGGTTCACATATAGTTAATGTCCTGGATAGAGACATAGGATACATATTTCCCCCCCGAAACAATTTAAGGTTCCTGAGGGATTCTCTGAAAACTAAAGATAACATGGACGAAGTCACGGGCGTCCCCTAGTATCCTTTAATTGTGTCAATACTGATAAATCGCTAATGTTCAAACTACATAGCGTGGTGCACGCACTTTGCCCTTCCTCGTAGGTAATTTGTAAACCTCGTGTAAAGTTTCTTCCCCTAAAAGTTATTTTTATCGTGATAAAAAGAAGCCTATGTCCTTCTATAAATTCTTTATTACTCTACGAAAATTCATGAAGATCGAGAATTCAATAAGTCGAGAATTGATTTATTGTCATCATAGTGACAGATATTATATCTGCAAAAAAATACATATTCTTGATATTCTGTAAAAGATAACATTCCAACTGCTAATAAGTTTCATGTCATAATTTTTTTTTTAAGCATGTAACTGCTTGATGTTTAAATCTAAGGTAGCATAATTGGTCAGTGCATTCGCTCGGATAGCGAAGGGTGTGGGTTCGAGTCCCGTCTGCTGCCCGGCCCGCGTGAAATTTTTTCTAGTTATATTTTTTTTAGATTTAAACGTCGAGCAGTTGCATGCTTAAAAAATAAAAATTATAACTATAATTGCTATTTCTTCTATCCAATGTTTTCTGCTTGTAAAAGTATTGATTTGACATTGTGGGTTACCTACAATGCGAAGAGATGGCGCTGCCTTGCTGCTTAAGAATGGCTAGAAGAATTTCGGCGCGGCCATCAGGGCCGCGGTAGCATAACTGGTGAGTGCATTCGCCCGGGTAGCGAAGGGTGCAGGTTCGAGTCCCGTCTGCTGCCTGGTCCGCGTGGAAATTTTTCTAGTTATATTTTCTTTAAGTTTCATTTTCTTTCTTTCTTTAAGCTAACATACGGATGGACTGACAGCTCAGTTTGACGAATAGTGCCTTATGAGTCGAGAAAATTAAAATCAAAGAAATACAAAAAAAAATGTAATCATAGTAATTATTAAGTAGGGCTTAATTTCTAAACTGTACCAAACCAATCTGTGAGTAATTTTGCCTGAAAATGATTTTTATTTCGTGTTTATTATTTATAGCTTACATTATTACATACACATGACGTTAAATGTATTATTACCCCTTTATCGTGTCTAATTAAGCGACTAAAAATAATTTATAAAACTTGAAAACCATAAAGCACAGTATAGAACGTGAACGCTCAATAAACGTTTTATCTGATCTTACTTTTTAAACAGCCAACAATGAGCATAAACTGAACCAATTTGAATGCACTTCGTTAATTAACGGATGGTTAATTAGCTCCTTAAGTAAGGTTCCCCGGGTTATTGATTTAATGTCCATCATTACTCAGCGCCATAGTGACGATGAAAACAGTATGATTATTATAGAATAAATATTTAACTCTTTTCACACAAAGTATTTTGTTTAGCCTACTATTCAGGATTTCCTATTAATTCAAGTTAATCATTGATTTGGATGAAATAACTGAAAAACGATATTTGTCTCACAAGTCACAGTATTTCTGTATCATCATTGATCAAAATTGGTTCGACGTTAAGACGTGAAAACAAAAAATAGAAAGATAAAGTTACTTTTGGAATAAAAGTATTAGTATGGATAGATATTTTATTATATTTTAGTATGGATAGACGATTTTGTAAATATTTTACTAAAACTGTGTAATTGTTTATCTTATAAAAGATAGCTTTTATTTAAATCAAAATATATTTTTTATAAAAAAGTTTCCTTGAATATTAGTAGATATGAGTTTATTTTTATACCCAAGTATTTATGTGTAAAACAGAAAAGTATTTATATGTAAAGAACCTTTTACTAGAAAAAATCCACGCGGACAATGCAGCAGATGGGACTCGAACCCAAAAAAATCTTTTTCAACATCAAAGATTTCAACATCTAGCAGTAACTTACTTAAGAAATTAAAAATATAACTACTATTCCTATTTCTTCTTTCAAATGTTTAATACTTGTAAAGGTATTTATTTGTCATTGTGGCTTACCGACAATGCGAAGAGATGGCGCTGCCTTGCAGCCTAAGAAATACTAGAAAGTATTCGACACGGCCATCATGGCCGCGGTAAGTAAGTAGCATAATGGGAGGATTGCACAGCATACGCCAGAATAGCGGAGGGTGCGGGTTCGAGTCCCGTCTGCTGCCTGCTCCGCGTGGATTTTTTCTTATAAAATATTATTTAGATTTAAACATCAAGCTGTTAAATATTTAAGAAAAAAAGGATATAACTTCAAAAAGTATTACTAAACTAATCGATTTGAGAATTATCAAAACTATACACACTGATCGCTCTTTCTTGATCTAAAACAAGAGTATTGAATTTAAGCAATTTGACCTTGTTTGTTGGAGTCTGTTCAGATTCCATTGTACATAGAGCATTTGGTATGGAATAAATCTACCTTCTTAAACTTGACTATGACAGTGCAGTGTTGAAATAATGCAATTAAAGATTACTTGATTTTTCGGCAATTAACGGTAAAGGCAGAGTAACAAAGATCGAGGTCGGTGGACCTTTCACCTCATATTTCGCGAGCAAGTGACCGATCGTCACTGTCCGAAAGCAGTCCGATTGGTCGACGCAATATATCTGTCACGTTTACAATAAAAAAAAAATCGCAACTCTCGAGCAAAACGTTATGGCTACTCGTAAACACGCTTGTTATACGTTTTCGATTTTAGGCTTTGATAATTTTTTTGTCCGCCTTTCAAAATCCAGACACCTGTGCCGTTTTATTTGTTAAAAAAACATGATATTTTTTTTTTGGAGTATGAAGAATTGTTTTTGTTTTTTGTAAAAATAAGATCTTTAAAATTTACTAAAAAAAATTGATTTCATTCTGCATACACGAATTTCTAATTCTATTAATGAAATAACTTTTAAGCTTCTGGTGTTACAGATGTCCATGGGCGCCGACATTGATCACTTATCATCAGGTGTGCCGTCTACTCGTAACTAATACTAATTCGCTACTTTGTGTGACTTTTAAACGAATCGTAGTTTCGAGTTTTTCAAAAGGTGTCTAAATGAATCTCAATATAAATCTTTTAACCGCAGACTTTTGGGCTTTAATTGGCAAAGATATTCACACTTTGTCTTACGCACTCCTATTATAAGTAAAAGTCGTAATTAGCAATGAAAAAAATATCAAGCATGTTTTACATCCATACTTGCTGATCAGAAACCGGACTTACTATTTATAGAATCCCAAAGAAATACACAGACGTCATACATGCATAATTAAAAAACACGTAATGTCATCAGTGTCTGGGGATTTACATTGTAAAGTATAATAAGTTCTTGTTCGTCCTCATCTTTTTTTAATTTTACTTGAAATCTGATAAACATTGCGTTTTTCTAAGAAATCATATGACACAAATTGACATTGTGGTTTTGCGGATAAGAATAAATTCTACTTATCACTGGTCAATAAAGTTTAATTAATAGGATTGTGTATAAAATTTCGAACAAATTCACGAAAATTTTCTATTTGTCATGTAAATGTGTTTACCTTATTCAAACTCAATTGAAATTTCAAGCATTTAACTGCTAGATGTTTAAATCTTAAGTAAATTTCAGTAGAAAACAGTCAGACGGGATTCGAACCCGCATCTTCCGCTATCCGGGTCGACGCACTAACGCCTCGCTTACACCAAAGTCTAATACATATATATATCATCAATCATCATCAACAGCCTACCTTAGTCCACTCCTGGACATATAGGCCTCTCCAAATGCACGCCACTCAGATCGAATATATATATATATATTATACAATGTCGTAATTTTTTATTCCGTTTTATATGTACATGCATCAAACTTGTTGGGTAAACAAAATATGTGAAATAAATAGTGATTTATACTTGTTAAGATACTCGTTTTCTATACAGTGTAAACGAAAAAATGTCACAACAACTATTCTACAAGTTTTGTGTAAAACTAGTATATGACTTGTTTCTTGGTGTAAACGAAGGGTAATCAATCGCGGAAGCACACACACTAGTGGAAGATGCCGTTTTGAATCCCGTCTGAAACCTGGAGGCCTACTCTAATTCAAAGAAAAACCAAAATTTCGATCGAAACTTCGCACTTTTCTTACTATGTTTCTGGTTCGTTTTTAACTATAATAATATTCGACGACCTCCATGGCCGAGTGGTTTATACGCCGGGTTTCATGGTGACGCTCACTTGAGAGGTCCCGGGTCCGAATCCCGGTGGGGGCAGATGTTTGTGTGATGAATACGAGCGTTTGCACTCCAGTCGTGAATGTTTAATATGTATTTCCATACAAATATCCTTATATATTTATTCTATCCGTTACCCTAGTATCTCATAACACAAGCTTACTTTGGGGCTAGGCTAATTTGTGTGAGTATTGGAAACATTAATTGTTATTATTATTTATTATTCGTCATAGGAATATAGATTGAGGTGTAGATTTTCTAAGCCTACTCAAAGAAAGCTTCAATTTCGTTTGAACTTCGTTATCGAAAGTTCGTTTCGAGGAAAGAGATTAGACCCTCTGAACAGGCTGAAGATTTTTCTAGTAAATTTTCTTTAAAAAAAAGTATGTTCCTTTAGATTTATATTAAGTATTATTTAAATTTCATATTTTTGAGTTTGTATTAAAATATTTTGGGAAATAGGAGAAATATTACTACCACAGATGTGTGTCTAATTGATGTTTCAGACTCAGAACACCCCAACTAAGAGCCTCGCTAATTGCTACGCTTCTCGCTTGGTGACTGATCACTGTGAAAAAGGAGGTGATGATGGTCTTTTATAAACAATGAGGTTGATTAATTTATTATAATTGCATTTTGTTTATGAAACAGCTCATTGTATAATAGCCAAATAAATTGGTATCGCAAGCTTTTATAGGCTATAGTTGCCATTTACCAACAGGTGCATCATATCCTTCTTTACTACATTCATCAACAGCCCATTTTAGTCTACTGCTGGACATAGGCCTCTCTAAATGCACGCCACTCAGATCAATCTTAGGCTACTCGCATCCAGGTCCTGCCAGCCACCTTGCGCAGATCGTCACTCCATCGTGTCTGAGGACGTCCTACACTACGTTTGCCTAGACGCGTTCTCCACTCCAGAACTCGTCTATCCCAACGGTTATCGGCTCTTCGGCAAATATGGCCAGCCCACTGCCACTTCAGCTTGCTAATTCGGTGGGCTATGTCGATAACTCTGGTTCTCTGACAGATTACCTCATTTCTGATACGATCCTTCAGAGATACGCCGAACATAGCCCTTTCCATAGCGCGCTGAGCGACTTTCAACCTGTGGAACCTACATTGAACTAATGTTAATAAAGTGAATCTTTGTTTAATAAAGTTTCTCAGAAGATATATACTTTAATAATGTGACATAGACAGTTGTTCGACTGTCGGCGAGGAAGCGACTAACTATCGACTTTTCTCGCTCTATAAACATACAATAGATATCGTTCCATGTAAATAAAAGAGCTGCGTAAATTAATAGTTGCTAGCTGACTGTTCACTTCTCCAAACGAAAAAAATAGCGTCTGCTTGGAGTAACTACGTTTGTTAAAATAAAATTTTAATTTAAAATATTGTTGATTGCAGTTTTGCATGCAGTATACCTTGAACAAATACATGATGGTGGCTAACTTTATTATAAGTACATTAAAAAAATCGCAAACCACCAAAAATTTATCAATCTGGTGTGTCCTGACGCTAGTTTTGTCGATGGATGTATGTAATGTTTAATAATACCGACAGAGCCCACCGAATTGGCAAACTGAAGTGGCAGTGGGCTGGTCACATTAGCTGAGAACTGACGGCCGTTGGAGCCGGAAAGTTCTTGAGTAGAGACCACGACTCGGTAAACGTAGTGTAGGACGCCCTGAGACAAGATGGGATGATGACATTCGTAGGCTGGCTGGAGTAGGCTGGATGAGATAAACAACGTTGTTTTAATGAATTAAATTAATTTCATTAAAATGCTAATTAGTTTCGTCAATACCAAAAGAAAGAAGTGTCCGAAGTTTTTTTTTTTGCTTTCTCCGAAGGACATAAAATCGTTTTTTCCAGCCCCAGTTTAGCCCCAGACGCGTTTCAACAGCGTATGGGGTTCGGTGCTTTCCTGCGTTTTCGATATACAAAGGTTAGAAGTTGATCACTCTGGTTTTGGTTTTCAAAACTATTAATTGCTATGGTACATTTTTATCAATTAGAAACTAAGTTGGTATGTAAATTGTTTGATCAAAGTGTTTTTTTAGAAATTATTAAATAATGTAAAACGATGGAATTCGAAGTGCTATAACCTTTATGGTGGTAACTAACCAGGCGGGCGCTAAAAGCGCCCTACCACCACTAGAGCGAATGGAAGCTCCGAGTTCCCATAGTCGCTTCTTACGACACCCACGGGAAAATTAAAGGGGCAGTGAATAATAGTATAGTAGTGTAGTGAATATATTTATTATAGTGTATGTATTTCTAGTTCATTTACAGGTATTTTTTTTTATTTTATAATATTATTCAAATTAATTGCTTTTTTATAATTAATAGTATAATTCGATTGCCCTGGCATCATTAATTGATCGCTGTAGTCACAATACGATTATCATACGATTTTTTATTTGCAAAAAATACTAAAACCTTAAACTATGAATAAACAAAAAAAAGCACCAGAGCGATCAAGTGAATATCGTTATTTTGGAAGTAGCTCACACTGCCGGCCAGAACTCTCCCCACTAATTGCCGCTGTGCGACAAGAGCTCTCAATGATACTACTCGCTCAGCGATGCTCGCTTCTCTCAAAACGGACTCGTGTATAAAAATTCACTCCGCGAGCGAGTGCCGCATGTAGCCCTAGCTAAGGTAGCAATTATTACACCACCCTATCAATCGGACCCTAACTCAGTCTGAAAGTAAAAGTCGTCTCGGTTGAACGTTGTCGTTATGGCACCCGATGCATTTTGATAAAAAACTTCTCTAAACCTTCGGCACTTTTCTCTTTATTTAAAGGGGAATATGTAAAAATTATCATCAAAAAAAAATATAATTCTCACACAAATACCTACAATTAGTGACCTAAAGGTTAGATTAGGTTACCAATTTAATTTTTTGAGGATAAATTACTATTCTTTGCTGATTATTTAAATATGTGCCTTATTAAAATAGCTTTGATTTTTGTCACAATATTTATAGTTCTTAATTAAATTAGGTTACACTTGTTTCTATCATTAGATGCTATGGCGCCAATAAACAACTCGACTACAAAAATGTTCGTACTATACGCTCTCAGGATGTCGACTGAGCCTCCTTACTGCCTATTAGCTACTTGGTAGAGTAAGGGAGATTGAGACTCGCCGATCGCCCTAAATCGGGTCCCTTACACCCTAACTCTTATCACACAACCCTTAGTCAGGGTAAAAGTTCCTTAAAGGACAATGTTAAATTTGGCCTAAGAACCAACACCAATTTCGTATTTATGATAATTCTTAGTATATTTTTTGCGATAATTATCAGTATTTAGATTGTCACGGACACTTCCAGTTAAGTAAGCTATATTAAAAAGTTAAAAAATAATCTAAGATTACCATTATATGTGTATAATCTATGGCAGCGCTGCAAACAAAACACTCAAACACTTGGCTATTCGTGTTTGCTTTTTGATAACTTGACATGAGTCTGTCCTTTTTATTCCTTATTAAGAGCCCTTTTACAAAATTGCGCCGTTGCCATACTGATCGGCGCGTAGGTAGATTTGCACTGGTATATATTGCATTTTACGGGTGATGTTTCGAGTCTTATAAAATAATTATTAATGAAGTAATTATAAAAATATATACATATTTCAGTAGTTCAATGATGGGAGATTAGTTTTATGAAAGTTTTTGATAGTCATTCTATTTAATTCAATATCAAAATACGAGTTAAACCTGCATTATTTTTTGGAAAAACTCACGGAGGTTAGATTTTTTTTTTGATAATTAATGCGATGGAAAATCAAAATTCTAATACATTATGTTACAACAAAAACATATTTCTGATGTCGTAGTAATTAATTCGTACTAATTTATTGAACATTATTGAGAGATTGAGGCGTTTGAAGTTGTGGATATTATTGTTTTTTTCCGTAAACTAGCTGCAGTAGAACGATCAGTACAAAAAAAGGAAAATAGCATTTGCAAAAATTCTAAATTAACTTACAATACGAAGAATAAATCTACTGTTTCTTTTGGAAATAGTCAAAATCTTTTCTAAGGGGGTAAACAAGACGCGCAAAAATTACGATTTTTTGCAAAAAATGTGAAAGGGCTCTTAAGCATGACAAGGACAGACTGTTGTCAAGTGAAGGGTCGGCATAAACTCGATACTCTGTGGTTGTGGTGCAGGCAGTTTTCATTCGTAGTAATCTGTGGCATTCTTGCATTCTCGTTTCGGATTACCTGTTGTGTGTCTTTATTTGCGATTGTTTTTCCATTAATTTAACTATTTTGGCTTTCTAATATGCCATCGATGTTACCAAATAGCCGAGTCCTTATTACCAAGTGCTAGAGAACCTGTGCCACAACATCCTGAGAGGATCATACTGTCAAATTATTCAAGAGCACCTGATACACATTCACGCTGCATATTTACACAATATACATTTGATATACAAATAAATACAATAGGTATACAATATGATACAATTGTGAAAAATAGTCAAAAAATAAGAAGCAAAACTACAGTTTTTATTTTATTCATGATTCCTAACTAACCAAGTTATTCTTTAAAATCGCACCGAATAAAAATGAATAAGTTGTAATATTAATTCAATTCATACTGAGTTCATACTAAGTTCATAGGTTGACCTATATGTTTCATTTATTATTAAACATAACCTCAAAAAATATTTAGTTTTCCTGTTAATTTAAGTTCTCAGAAGTGTCATTTACTTGCAATTTCGAACCAAGAAAATAATATTTCATGATTGTTGGTTCTTAGGCTAACAATGTATGGACGCAGAACAATGTCCTTTGGGTAGCCTTTTAGGCTTTTTACAAAAGCTATAATGGTTATTGTAAACACACGAGCCCATTAACCGTCCCGTCCCGCACATAATCAAACAGGCGTATCATTACCGTAACATAGAATAACGTAAGGTTCCACTAAACGATCGAGATGAATGATCGTGTGTACAAATTAAACACCCACGTTGATCGATCGGCCCTCTTCATTTTTGTATTGGCCGAGTTTATTAATCATCGAGCCGGTAATCTTGTGAAATTTATTACCTCTAAGCGAATCTGCCGGGAGATTTATCAACTAAATGTGTGGGCTAGGCCAGTGATGATTAGGCATCTAGATATGGTAAAAATCATGTACGTGTTTAGAAGTATTATTATTATTTTGTTTCTTTTTCAAGTAACACTAACGATACGCCCCGAATTAGCTTGGTGCTATCATCACCATCATATTTTTTTTTTATCTTTTTGCACAAATAAAAACACTGAATAACTATATTTCTGCCAAACTGCAATGCAGTTTGTCGGCAATGCAATGCAGTTTGTCGGTTGTTAGGGCATCGTTAGAATTGTGCTGTAGGTTTGTATATTTTTACGAAGAAGAAGCTAAAATTATAAACCCGTGAGTATCATGGTAAACTGTTTTTTTTTTAATTATACTATATAAAGATCCTTTTTTTATTTGCAATTCTACGAAGCTATGGAAGACATCCAAATTTATTTTTGCTAGTAATATTGGTATCTCATCCAGTATCAACATGAGCTAAGGCAATAATAGAGATGGCCGGTTAACGACAATTAGCCTACGCGAATTAATTACGCCGAATAAGCACAAATTCGATATATCCGCCTTTCTAATTTAATCCGGAGCAAAGTCGGCGGAAGACGTATAGCTTGCCCACCGATACGCATCTCACAAGATTTAACTAGTCATGTGAGTACCAACTGGAAAATAGCATGTGTACTGATATCAATACAGGTTTCGTGAGGAAATGGGAATAATAAAAATCGCAAAATCACTTTTGAATCACCTCCTCTGTTTTATTTTCGATAATTTCTTTTAAATAATAAATAAATTGATCCAATTCAATCCAAATTATGACCAATTAGCTATGGGGGGTCTAGCTGTTTAATAAAACTGGATTTTCTTAACAAACAACAAGTTGAAATGCATTTTATCTTCATTATTATTGACAAAAGTACTAAAGAATATGTTTGCTAATTCTAACGCCCTAAATACCTAATTGTTTGCTCCATCAATCAAAAAAAATTTTACCACTCATTTATGACCCTGTGTCCTCTTTGTGTGTGTTATGCTTTCAGAAAAACAAAGTGAAAAAATCAAAGAGAAATGGTAATTTGGTTAAAATATTAAATCTTTGTCTAAATAACTATCGAGCAATCTCTCTCGTCGCGTGTCCCTCTCACTACGGGACATTGGCGAAATTTCTGTGTAAAACGGAAAGAGTCACAGACCAAAAAAAAGGCGTCGTAATATCGTATTTTCTCTTTTATTGGGACTTCAGACCATCGACAGTAATATTGCATGCAAATAATATACAGTCGCAGCAGTAGAATCAGTAATGTGATGCTGCGATTATTCAAATTCCTCATGCCAGTAAGTTAAACATGAATATTATTCTCTTCAATAGTGGACATATCTTCGGAAACATTGGAAGTTTTGAGAATTTTCTCGAGAGCGTCACCAGTATATTGCTAAAATTCCTGGTAAAGATACATTAATTAATAGACTCCACTTATAACATAATGCTCTTATTTTTTATTCCGGGATTTATGGGATCCGCTACTTAGCTCCTTGTGGCCTTAATTTCTTACGAAATATTGAAACCAAAGAAGACTTGCGTTTTGTATGTGCATAGTTCTTTAGTAAAGAGATTCTTGATAATGTTAATAAATAGTAAACATACAGTATTCCTATAAATAGTGCAGTAAGAACTCCGGAGATCTCAATCCCCTATAACGGTAAAGCCTTGCTACCTTATTGGCCGACCCCACGCCGTGTTTGATAAACAATGCGCGCGCAAGATATCGCAGCCAAATGTACAAAGACTAAAACCGGTGATACAGCTGCAACGTATTTTTGATTTTGATGTTTTAACATATAAAATTGTTGTTCAACTGTTGCATTCAAATTTAACAGCCGTCAAAATGGTTAATTGAGAACAAATAACAATGAAAATTTTTCATGACAATGTGAAGCCAAAAATTAAATTCGAGTAAAAAATTTTTCCAATCAATTTTGGTAGTTAATGATCAATCAAGGAACAGGTCTTCGTCTTTGATTAAGAGTAAATAGTCGAAGGCTTCGCTAGGGGAAGCAAAATGTTAGGTTCACTGGAACCAAAAACTAAAGTTAACGCAGACTAAGTCGCAGTCGCCCGGTAGCACCTTCTAGCACCTGATAGGGCTGTTATTAATGGAAATTTTAAGAAGAGTAGTTTAAACATTGGAGCGAAGGCTAAGAAAGATAAGGAAGGCATGATGTCTGTCCGAGCAGAATGGTTTTTTTTTAAAGTAAAATTTGCTTTGTTTTCATAAATCTAGCAATTTAATGCTTTCAAATAAATATTAATCAGCAAATGCTTATTTGACAATACAAAGTTTCTACTGAGTTACTATAATGAGCCTGACACCAACTCTATGTGGGATTACTATTGTGTAGGGTTTTCTTGCTCATGAAAATGAACTCAAAGTAAGTGTTAAGCCCTGCTCAAAATCCAAAACTCTATAATAGCCTTTTATGATATCTCCTATTTATAACCTGCAAGTACAAGGTGAAATAAGCTTTACTACACATTAGAATAATGAGTCACACACAACGGTTATTCAGTCTGTTGCACTTAATCGAGAATATTAATACACTTAGCTACGCATAATATATCAGTTTATCAGGATATTATAAAAGTCAGTAAGAATAGGATCATTACTATTACAATATTAATAAGTCAAAATGTTTCATATCTGTACCACTCTCTAACTATATGTATAAATGGCAACTGTTACTGACTAACTGACCTATCAACTCACAGCTCAAACCACTGGACGAATTGCGCTAAGGCGCACATATAGCTATTATGTTGAAGGCGAGCGCTGAGAAAGGATTTGCCAAATTCATCCCTTTACGGGGTAAAACTATGGTGCAAAATTTGTATGGGAATTAATATTACCACGCAGACGAAGTCGCGGTCCCACTAGTGCATACATAATTATATTTATGACGACCGCCGTGGTAAAGTGATATGTATTCTGCTTTTCAAAATGTCGCCTTATCTGAGGATCCTGAGTTTGATCCCGGCATATGATTGCAGCATTTGTATCAAAAGATGACTATTTTTTTTGGAATAAATAAATTTTTCCTACATTCACACCAATTAGCTAGCCCCAAAGTAAGCACTGTCAGGATTGTGTTATGGGATGCTAGGGTAATGGGTGGAATACATATTATGCTGATACATATATAAGTATATTTTATCAAGAAAATATATAAACATACATGACTAACGTACAAATGCTCGTATTTACAATACTAAAATTTGCCTCCACCGGTATTCGAACCTCTGAACAGGCGACGCCATGAAACCTGGCGTATATACCACTCGACTCGGACACAGAGGTCGTCAATAAAAATTGGACATGGAAAACTTTCATGTAACTGAAGGGTAGAATATGGAATCCATGGAAAAATACGCATAACTTACTCCATTCGTTAAATGACTGTTTCCACTTTTTAAAGTTTATTACACTAACTATACAGGGTCTTTCTTCTAGGGTGGCAAGCCAGTGCGAGCTGATAGCGGAGTACCATACCTATCAATTTAATCCCCATGTATGTTCTACGATTTTGCGTAGTTTTCGAGTAAGATTTTTTTTTCGTTATTTTTTATGTTCAAAGATGTGACAACTTTAAAAAAGTATAACTACTTTCTGTAATGTGGAAGTTACTTCCCCAGACAGGCGCTCCAATTCAAGCATAATATCCGCTATGCCCTACCTCTTTTAGTTTAAATAAGTTCAATTCAAAATGTTTACAAAACACGATTACTTTAAATCCTGATCACGACAACTCAAAATTAAACAGGATTGACAGATGATAGGATTATCTTAACCTTACTCCAACTTATCTGTCTTTAAGCCACGAATCATTGAAAAGAGTATCAGAAACACTAGATCTCGCTGTAGAGTGGTACGACAGTGAAATTTAATAGTTAATATTATTGTTGATCGTTTAAGGCGAGCGGTAGCATCGTATAGTTGCATCTGATAGCCCGGTTTACACGGAGCTAAGTTATCGTAATCTAAGTTCTCTGTAGCAACAAATTATCATAAGGATAAGTAAAGCGTCCCTCCATTGTTGTTATTACTTTGACAATCTCCGTAGCTGAGCAGAGAGGTAAGCATTTTGGGGCTAGCGTCACAATCTCTAACCCCTTTATTAATAAACGAGGTATAAGCTTGGACTAGTTACGCCGTGTTTTGTTCATATCACTGAAACGGCATTTGTAATACAATGAACAGAGACAAAAAAAATGTGTAACTAATCTAAGCTTATTCTGCATTTATTAATAAGAGAGTAAGAGCCTTTTAAAAACTAAATTTCAATAATATTAGGTCTTTATCTATGAAATCGGCGTACTGGCTATTTCAAGACCAATTTCTTCGCTAAGAATTCTAAATTCAAATTATTTTTACTTTTAAAGTATGATTTTTTTTAATTAGTCTTTAGTTTAATGGTTACCGTTCTATTTTCAGCACATTTGTACTTTTTTCGTCGTCATAAATACGTTAAAAATTCGAGTGATTATGGAGTATGAGTACCGTCGTGGCAGTAAAGCGGCAGAAGCGGTACGCAACATTAACGACGTTTACGGAGCTAACACTACTAACTATCGCACCACCCCTTATTGGTTGATCCGCTTCCATTCTGGTGACCTAACAAAAGAACCCAGTGTGCGACCGAAAACTTTAGTCGAGAATGACCAAATAAAGGCGATTGTGAAAGCTGATGATACTCAATCTACAGCTGAATTAGCAGCAGCTTTCGATGGTAGCATCAAAACAATATTGGTCCATTTGCGTTAAAATGGCGAGGAAAAAAATACTTGATAAATGGGTGCCCCAAGAATTGAATGATCGCCAGCGCGCAGTACGCGTCGCGTCGACCCTTACACAGCTTTATAGGCACAGAAACAAAGGCATATTGGAATCGCATTGTCACTTGCCACGAAAAATGGATTCTGTTTGGCAATCGCAAGTGCTCAGCAAGTTGATCCCGGTTCAGTACCAAGCACCTGGTAAACAATGCCCCAAACGAAAACTGACCCAATTAAGACCTGAAAAATTATGGTCACTATTTGGTGGTCTAGCGCCGCCCGGTGTCATTTTTATTTTTATTTATATTGTTATCTATGTTGTGGTAATGAGTATAGGTTGTGGTATGAGAAAATAAAAAAAAATATATCACTCAAGTGATTTACGCCGCCGTCTCTCCTACCCTTCTAGTCCTCTCCATCCAAAGGTTGCCTAGAAGAAATCGCTCTTAGCGATAAGGCTGCCCATTGTTACACTACTTAAAAAGTTACTAGAAAACAATCTGCGGACCAGGCAGCAGACGGGACTCGGACCCGCACCCTTCGCTATCCGGGCGAATGCACTGACCATTATGCTACCGCGGCCCTGACGGTCACGTCGAATTTTCTCTAGCCTAAGGCTGCAAGGCAGCGCCATCTCTTCGTATTGTAGATAACCCACAATGTCAAATGAAATAACTTTGCAAGTATTAAACATTTGTAAGAAGAAATAGCAATTATAGTTATGTTTTTATATATATTTTTTTAAGAATTTAACTGCTAGATGTTTAAATCTTAAGAAATGTTTACTAGAAAAAATTCCACGCTGACCAGGCAGCAGACGGGACTCGAACCCGCACCCTTCGCTATCCGGGCGAATGCACTGATTAAGATCAATAATGAAGATTAAGAATTTCTTAAGATTTAAACATCTAGCAGTTAAATGCTTAAAATATATATATATATAAATATATATATATATATAAACATAAATTTATAAGAGTTAAATTTATTCATAGTTCAAGTGCACAGTTTTGAAAACTTAAACTGTTGGAGTTACCATCGAATTTATTAATTGAATTAAGTTACCGAGAGAATTCCAATTTCTGTAATTCTGCAACAATAAACACAATTTCACTCAGACCTACTGGAACTTTGATTCGCTCCATTCATTAAATGAAATAATGTCTTCTAAAAAGCGTCACGGGGCTTTCTCGTCTGGTGCAGCTCGTTAGTTCCAACAAAAGCTGGATTTCCTAAAGTGCCAAGTATGGACCGAACGCCCGCTTCGTCAAACACAATACATTTGCGTCAACACCGACAGCGGACGCTGCTGAGGGATTTATCAAAGCCAGAAGCCGTAAGCAGGCTCAGAGATATTTATGTATATAGAGCTCTGGTTTAGATAGATGTAGTTTGAAGAAAAGAGTGTTATACATGACTCGTTCGACATAGTACGATTTAAACTGTGTGCTGTTGTAAAATTAGCGCAACTATGCGCAGTTACAGCTATTAAATATACACAACGCGCATACCTTATTTTTTAGTTTGTTTACTGCACTGTAACCTGCGATAACTTCACAGCCATCAGATTAACATCCATATAATTATTAGTACAAGTTAGTAACAATGTCGGGCTTATCCTATGTTAGTAGCATCAATGTACTAGATAAATTATAATTAAATTACCGAATTATCCGCCATATTAATTATATTCACAATTATCATATATTCTACATGTCAATTCAATTCAATTAATAGATTTAATTATAAAATTAGATAGAAATATATAGGTACATTATTAGGTATAGCAGTCAATATAGCTATGACATTATTCTAATAATAAACTTATAATAGATGACAATATATATATATATATATAGATATATATATATATATATATATATATATATATATATATATATATATATATATATATATATATATATATATATATATATATATATATAGATATATATATATATATATCAATTAACTTATGCTTTTGCTATTAGTTTTAAGTTTTAATTTAAAGGTGTGAAGGTCTCTTTTGTGTGAAGTATAATGAAAGTAAGTGCATATTGCTTACAAGTAAATTCTAAGCCTAGCCGATATTCAACTTTAAAATAAACAGCTTATATCACTGGTCTAATTTCACTGCCTAAAATTCCATCAATAACTTAGTAACTATAAAAAGTAAACTTCTAAATGATCAATCCAAAAACTAGTAGAAACATTGTCATGCGAGTGGTTTTCACATGCGAAAATTAATCTTAAACTAGTATGATTTTTATCATACTCTCGACAGTTCGGCATGCGAGTGGTTTCTATATAGCGTAAATGAATCTAAAACTAGTAGAAATTTTATCATACTCTCGACAGTTCAGCATGCGAATGGTTTCCACATAGCGTCGATTGCGCCGCGGGATGCCGTTTGAATGCCCACGCGCCGCCGGCTGAGCGCTTTTGATTTAATAAGAGCCTCTAGACGCATCCGTTTACGTCCGACGAGCTATAAAATTATCACGTTGTTAGATTATGGTCATAACATTTTATTTTTATGGTAACATATATTGTTCGTACAAACATATGGGCGTAAATGGCCGTAAAGTAGCAAACGATGCATTTTTATTTGACATTTTCACATTGAAAAAGCTCGTTAACTCTAATAAATATTATTACTGTTGATTTTTTTGTGTTCGTCTTAGTGTTATTATAAGAAAATGTTAAAGTTTATTATTTTTATGAACAAAATTAGTTTTCATAAATAAGCAACGCGTGATTATAGGTTTTGTAGGACCACAGATAAGTATCTGTTTCTATTAAAGAAATACTATTGTACTCACATTATTCCAAAAAATATATATATAAACGTTTAAGTTCATAATTCTACTATTAGAATAGTGAGAGAAAAGATTAATAACTAAAAACAAAATATTTTAAGGAGAAATTATAGATTATTGCTACATATAGATAGATTTACTGCTATGAACTACAATCCCATAACACCGACTAACGGTGTCCCATCCACCCTATAAGAGCAATGTCTTACCTTATAGCACCTAAATAAATTCCTCTAGTTACCAGCCATTCGCGGATCGGACCCAATTATTGGCACACGTACCTTTGTGTCGGTACATCTGTAGCATACCAACACCAAACAGAGAGCTCCTTACCGGCTATACCATAAACAATCTGAAGTTTGCTACTAACACGACAACATCCGCGTGGTTCTTTTTTCTAATATAATTTTCTTTACATTTAAACATCTGCTATTAGTAAAATGCTTAAAAAACAAAAATATATCATTTATTTAGTTTTCTTTATAACAGACTTCCAATCGTAATCTTAGTTTTTATTTTATCTGGAAAATGGAGTTTGGCTTCATTATACATAGGTATAATGAAGAAAATAGATTCTTATTCTTAAAATAGATTCTCCAATAAGAAAATAATTGCCATTAATACATCCATTTAGAGGTTGGCAAAGAGTTATAGATGCAAAACACTTATTATGAGGGATTCCTTATGACGATAATTTCAGCTTGAATTGGATTACCCGCCTTTGGAAATACCATATATATCTATACTAATATTATAAAGAGGAAACATTTGATTGTTTGTTTGTATCGAAACTACTGGACCGATTTAAAAAATTCTTACACATTTAGAATCCTACATTATCCCTGAGTTAGGGTTCCGCATGAAAACTTCGATAAAGTAACCCAGGGTGTGAAAAAAATAACCTTATAAACGTAAGCGATACTCTGCGGAAGTCATTGATAGTAGAGCAAAATGATGTACTAAAGTTTTATAGAGGACATCAATATCTACAAAAAAGTCAATGAAATCATATGTCTAACTATTACAGTTATGTCACAACTAAAGGTGCGATTTCATCCGCGCTAATTTGAGGAAAAAGGTTATTGTGAGTCAAACTTAAAAGATGGGCATATGCTGTCGCGGATTTTTTTATAGAACTTTGAAATAGGAACAATTCTGTCATACATGATTTTTATGTAACTTTAATCATTTACAGAGCGCACGCAACGGAATCCCCAAATGGAATATTTTTACCAGTTTTTGCAACATTTTCATCGATACTCCGCTCCTACTGGTCGCAGCGTAATATTATATAGCCTTAAGCCTTCTTTAATAAATGCACTATCTAACACAAATAGCTCTTTTTTTTAATCGGACCATTAGCTCCTGCCATTTGCGCGTTTTACCAAAAAAATAGTGCATTCGGTACAACGGGTGCTAAACGAGGCAACCAAATTTTCACTATCACTTAAATAAATTTTCATTGAAGGTTTATAATTATATAAAGAAATTCATTGTGTATAATACAAGCCTGAGAACAAAAACTATAGTCTACACTACAGCTTTACACCGAAGCGAATCGAGGGTGGGCCACTAGTATATATATCATTTGGAACATATCGCAACTAAATATTTTATAGTGTTGATCTTGAAATAAACAAGTGAGCATTAAGGAAGTCAGAACTCCAAGATTTAAGGGAATCTGGTTTTCGAAGGAAGAGTTTGACAAGGCGTGTAAGTCTCTGTTGCATCATCTTAATTTTTATTTAAGTTCATTATTTCTATTGGTTTATATAAAAGAAAATAAAATAATTGATGATGCAATACGATAGAAACAGTAGCTCAGAAAATTCTTGTATTCGAATAAGGCCGGCCGCGCAGCCATATTGAGATGTTACGTGTCGGTCGGTCGCCCTAGCTTTACTATTGCTATTTCAATAGAATGTTACTGATGTCCACAATGAATGTGACTCACATTCGGTATTTAAATTAAAAGCGACGATTTACATGTTCCTGTTCTGGAGATAGCTTTGAAATATGAGGAGCTGGAGAACAAAACGGTATAATAACGCATCTGGTCAAACTACTTTTTTTACAGTCCGGACGTTTCGGGCCCGATGAATTTGAATCTCAAATAATTATCAATCAAAACCGCCTAAAACAGTGTTAAAATTACTATATTTCAAAATTAAAAACCATACCAAAAGCTCACTGGCGGTATGTCATTCAGTTTTATACAGCTCCTGTAAAATTTTATTTTATGTAATTATACCATTTTGTTCGCCAACTTATAAAGAATTTGATAAGTTCTCTAAAGAAGATATGATTCATTTAACAAATTAAACCAAAACTGATAAATAGCGATTTCAATTTAAAGAATAGTAAAATATTAAATTAAGGAAAAATATAATAACATTTATAATATTCGAAATATAAATAAAATAAATAATATTTTAAGTACTAAAAATATGAAATCTCACTATGTAATTTTTACTTATTGAAGGATTGTAAAAATACAATTCTTTGAAATAAAAGATTCTTCGATTGCAATTCCTTGATCTTATTTTTTTTATGCTTTTATCAAGTTTTACGAGTATATATCGTTGTACTTACTAATTTTGTCGACCTTCGTGGCCGAGTGGTTTGTACGCCGGGTTTCATGGTGTCGCCGACTCGAGAACTCCCGGGTTCGAATCCCGGTGGGGGCAGATGTTTGTGTGATGAATACAAGCATTTGTACTCCAGTCATGGATGTTTAATATGTAATTCTACTTATATAAATATACTTATATATGTACAGTATATGTATTCTATCCGTTACCCTAGTATCCCATAACACAATCCTTATAGTGCTTACTTTGGGGCTAGGCTAATTGGTGTGAATGTTTGAAATATTTATTTATCTTAGAACGTCTCATGCTTTCAAAATCTTTTATAAAGGATTTTTATCAGGGGTGCGGAAGGGAAGTCTTGTATGTCCCTGTTTATAATGAGGTATCAAAAACTCATATGATATTATTATTGTGCCGGATAGCGCATCTTTTATATCATTCCCTTATATTTTTTGTCTATAAGTTTTTGATACCTTTTTTTAGATTGTTTATCTTTTGCCATTAAAAATATATTGTATTTACCTTGTCACTGCCACAACTGTTTTCTTTTCTCTTTAATAATAATTAAAAATACATTCCTTACCCTCCACAATTATCATAAACCCACATTCGTGTTTTAATACCCCTAATTAGACAACAACAGTTGCATATATAGCTTTAATGTTTTCCACACAAATAACACCATATTTTTCTTATGTGATGTAAACACAAATACATCAAATTAAAATAAAATAGTAAACTAACATTTGCTACGACAGTATGTCAGTTATTTCTCACGTTATAATATATTTTTTCTATCTCCATTTCCAGGTATATTTATCATGGTGAGTCACTTCCTAAGCTTCAACATAAAAAAAACTCCAATCACAGCTTTAAAGGTGAAAAGCGATGTTTGTCCCCGGCAATTCATATTACAAATAAGATTTATTGAACGTGACTTCTCAATAATCGTTCATGACAAATCTAATTTGTTCGACATGAACTCGACAACAAAGCGATCACATTTGACATGTGAAATCGCGACCTTGACATAACCGAGACAGACAATCAAGAGACCCGTGCCAAATCGACGCGTGATCTAATCTCCATACAGTCACCTTTCACACTACTAACAAACATCCTTGCGTTACATAAGTGTAACATCATCGATCATAACCACTAGAAGTATATTTAAACCCTGAGATTTCTAGTGCCCTATTTCACCGAGTAGACATATGTCATTTTGTAATACTTGATACTGGCCAAATCCTAAGGGAGCCATCACTGAAGAAATCTAATCTAAAATTTTTTTATTACAATCGTCTTACTTCAGCTACAATTAATTTGTGCAATAAGGGAAGTTTTTTAAAGTCGACATATAAGTCAAATTATCAGTAATTCTTGACATGAAATCGGGACTGTGCAAGATTTGTGTCACAATTGTAGTGTTTTCGTTGTTTACTTACAAAATGGTTCTACGTGAAACTTGTAAAGATGAGTTCTTATTCAGGAGAATTTATGAAGAATGAATAAATTTCTCTTTCGATATCACTGATTTTACGTTCAAAGAAAATTTTTATATAATAGATCATCATCAGGAAACCGTTGGCTAACATATGTCAGCGACATTATCCGATATTCAGTTACGCGTTTGAACATGAAAAAACAAAAGCACATCGGCACCTCTTGGTTGTAAGGCTGACATTAGACGTATACTCTACTACAGTTAATGCAACAATCCATAAACGCACTGAAACACATTAGCTTATTTTGCATACAAAGCATTATAAATATTTCTTATGGCTCAGCCGTCCTACCCTCGGCGTTTTGAAACCTAAGCGGATGACACGCGTTGATACATCCAAACATATTTTATGCGTCAAAGCATATGTTAATGCTATGTAAATATATGCAAAATATACTTATCTCATTATGAAATAAGTTTGTTAATGAGAAGACAATGATTATGTTTGACTTATACAATTGTTCATCTTCCAGTAGTTGGTTTTAAAGCTTTGCTAAAATATGATATATTTTGCAATAATTGAGAAATTTATGCTAGGCCATAGAATAAATAGGTATTTAAAATAAAATTTGTAAAGATAATTTCATTCCTACACTGTAAAAAATATGGGGGATAATTTTTTGACTTCACTAATAGATATTCAAAATATTATTAAAAATGGATGGACGATAATTTTACGTGATAACGTGTCGTAGCTGTTTTCCTCGGGGCAGCTTTGTGGGTTTTTTTTCCGGTTCGTTTGAGCCCAAGCACCTTTGTAGCATTATAGGGGCTCAAGTTAGGCTCCGCGGGGGTGAGATACTCTCCGAGTCATATAACGTGATATGACATCACACTATTTCGTGCGTGAATCCAATGCTCATCGATTTATAATATAATATTTATTTTATTTATATCGTTTTCATGTCATAAACTAAAATCATTTTTTCACTATTGTAAATAAATATTTACCCGGAAGGAAATGAAATTAAAATTACAATCCACTCTTGATAACTACTTACTCAAAATTTTACAATTGAAAGAGTTACGAGAATATTCTACTAAAAAGTATTAACGTCAACAGTGGTTAATATTTAAATGGGGCTGAGTAAAACACCGTTCGATTTGACAGGTGATAGCAGCGCTCCGGGTGAGTTATCGCCTCGCGGCCAGAGATAGCGAGCACCTGGCAATGGCGATTGTGCTGCGGATGTTGACTGTCTAGGACTAGATACTAATGTACATTTCTTATAGCCTATGATCCCACATTTATTATAGTAACAAACAATAACACACTAAAGTCTAGCCACACTGCTTCGCGAAAAGCCGAAGATGAACATAAGTTATAATGGCTTACAGTTAACATTATGCATGAAGTTATTATTGGTTCTGATTTACAAATGCATCCGGTTCCGGTGTTATAACATATTCTTTTTCGCATGGCTGCTTTGGATATAATTTATATTAATTTAACTCCACGTTTATACTTATATTTGTGGTAGACTCTCCTTAAAATTCTAGTCTAGTGACTCACTCGCATGGTTGCAATATTGAGCTCCTAAAGCGTCCTCTTATTTTATATTATAAGCTACACTTTACACCAATGTCTAACCAATAAATACAATTTAAAGAAACAGAATTCTTTATTAAATTTTTTGTGAACTTTGCCACATATATTCTAAAAAACTATTTAATTTATACGAACAAGCAATAAAATCCATTCCCCTTTTTTAATTTACAGAAATACAACAATTTACTAACGCGTCCCAAAAATTTCCTTTAGCTCCTCGTATCTACTAAATTAAATACCAGTTTTCTACTATTACTAGTGGATGCTAAATTACTGATCCGATACTTGTCCACCAACAGTCAATCGAATTGATTTATTGGTCGCCAAAACCACCGTCTATCTCTCTAGTTCTTTTCTTTTACCAAAACAGTGGTTTTAAACTTCTCCCATCAAACAAGAGAGAAATTAATTTTGACGTTCCCGGTCTCATAAGCTTCCGATTTCGCAACACAGGGCTTGGAGTGAAAGCAGGCGTCCCACACTGTCGCGCTAATCGGTCGAGCGCCTGCGACGACACTATTACAATCATTTGAATATTCCCCACTGAATTTGAATTTGTAATTGGAATGATTCATTGCACTATGAGGACATCGCTACATACTCGTACGTATGTCTAAACACTTCGCCACGCTTATAATGCTTCTCCCACACCTATGTGACAAAGCTTAGGGTACGAGTAGCTTTGGTGCTAAATGCGCTAAAATTAGCGTTCCAAATTTGAAGTAGTTCTGTCGTAATGAATGAGCGGTTATCCGTGCGGTGACGAAGAAAGAATACTACTCACCTCCCCCTCTCTTCCCGTGGGTGTCGTAAGAAGCGACTAAGTGATATTGGAGCTTCCATCCGCTCTTCTGGTGGTAGAGTACCTAACACCCGCCTTGTTAGTTACCACCGTGCGCATGTTGAAAACCCCGTGAAGTGCTTTTCGCGCATTTCGGGGTCAGCCAGTGTACAACCAGAGCTCGAGTGGGGGTTGCCGTGACAGACTGATCATGGACGATGAGGAGTTGACTAAACACCTCGAGCCTCTTCTATTACGCCGTGACGTGGCGTCACTAAGCGCGTTCTATCGTCTGTACCACGGCCAGTGTTCTGAAGAGTTATTCTCCCTTATTCCACCTTCCCCTTTTCTTAAGAGGACCACGCGCGCTGGCCTTCGGTGTCACCGGCTAACTGTGGCCACAATTCCAACGCGTACAAAGAAATTTGGTGACTCATTTCTTTGTCGCACTATCCGTAAATGGAATGCTCTGCTTGCTCACGTGTTCCCTCCTTCTTACAACCTGGGATCCTTTAAAAGAGGCGTGAAGAAAAAATATACCGGCAAGGTGAGGATGGCTGGTGGGGCAGGTAGAACTGCTGTACCAGCTATCTTCGCATCTGGACTTCACCATCACTTAACATCAGGGGGCGATTCGCCTAACGGAAATACTTTGGAAAACGCTATCGCTTACGATTTCATTTTGTTATTTCTAGCCGCCTGAGGTTTTCAAAAGCCTCGCGCTCTTTTTTTTCTTTTGCATTGGTAATAACAATATTAAAGAAAATGACCGTGAGGTATTTGAAAACCTTCGGCGGTCAAAAATAACAAAATGAAATCGTAAGCGATAGCGTTTTCCTAAGCAATCCCGTAAGGCGAATGGCCCCCAAGTGGCGTGGAGTCATTTGTCGGACCTATCTACAAAAAATAAAAATAAACGAGCGAGCCTTACAGTAGTCGCGTATGATTTGTAACATTTGAAACCTCACCTTATATTAGTAAAATAAAAAAGAAATAAAACCTACTACAAAAGGTATAAGCCATTTGAACATTATGTTCTAAAATCAAATCAAATAGCGCGCGCTTTCGCGACTTCCTGTTACACACTTCCATCCCATTTCACGAAATCACTCCCATAAATTCCAGAAAAGCGAGAAGAAAGATGTTACACATCAAAAAAAAAGCGGGCTGCGTGTTTGAAGAGGCTATATGATAGCACTCAAAGAGGTTGTGGAAAGCGATAAATTTATATGTGCAGCTCTACTACCAATTTATCTCATTTTAGTACCAAAGCAACCCAAAGCTTCGTCACGCAGATGTTGGATAAGCATAAGAGCGTAGGCAAATCGTTAATTGGTAACTCGTGCTTGGTTCACTGTGCCAATATATCAGTTCAGTAATTGACTGGTATTGTCACACAGATTAATTTTAAAATGCAATTTTCACGCCTTTATACATTTCCTGTTACATATAAGTTAAGTGACAGAAGTCGAACCAAGGAACTTCCTTGTGTGATGATTGTAGTCACTCCTATTCTTATAAACAAGCACAACTTAAAAACCCAGAAAAGGCTGTTGGAAAGTTCCTAATATACATTGTATTTATTTCCAAAAATTTGCAATCAAGCAAGGTACTTTTAGATGAGTAACCTCAAAGTATGCGACAGCATGACTAATGACTGTAGCTTTGCTCCCGAACTAACCTGTTGCAGCAACAAAATTATAAGAGTTTTATATCAAAGAAAATTTAATCAGGTTGGAATTACATACCAAGACTGCTGCCATTATTAATTTTCCGCATTCTTATAATTATACCTTTACACATTTAATATACCTTTATCTATAACTTAAAAGGTTACATAATCCAAGTAAAGAACTTCTCACTTCTTTACTGAACAGCATTTACTATACTTGAAACGTTTTTTTGAAAGTTCCATGTTTTTTTTGCTTTGGCAATTTATTTCTCTTTACTCAAAGCTTACGAGATCTTTTAACCGTTTGATGAATATGAAATGTCCAACTAACAAACTGAATCCTTAGTAAAGTTTCCTCGATCACATAAGGCCTGCCTCTAATTGGATGCGCTTTTGTTGAATCCGCCAGGCCGGGACGGGACTGTTGTGCTTGCGACACCCGATACGACCCAACAATGTGTGCGGACCAATACGGACAACAAACCCTTTAAGGGTCGACTCTGTAGCCACTAAATTTGCGTACAGTATATTTTTTTTATATAGATAGGTCCGACAAATGACTCCACCCACCTGATGTTAAGTGAAGGTGAAGTCCAGACGCGAAGATAGCTGATACAGCAGTTCTACCTGCCACACCAGCCATCCTCACCCTGCCGGCCTGCATGTTGCTTCTTCACGCCTCTTTTAAAGTATCCTGGAAGGAAAGGATAATTGCTGTCGCAAACGATTTAATATAGTTCAGTCAAAGTTTAGCGCTTGAAACTGAAAAAATAGCGATGCGATGAATAGGGATGCTCATAAGCCTGGCGGGCACCAAATGGAATATAGAAGAGAGGTTTTTGTAGCATCGCTGATTGTTATTGCATGGACTGTAGCTATTTAATAGAATATCGAAGACCAATGTCGCAATCAATGTAAATTAATGAAGTCCAGTTTCGAAGGCAGTTGGTGCGTCAGACTTGTCTCCACCTCTTAAACTCATCGCTATCTTTGAATTCACGAAAGAATTTATTACCTAACTATATTGGAAAACGACTTTTTGTAACTTATGGAATTTGGGCTTGGTGGTTGGAACCATGATTATTTCCATCTTACTTACTAAAAATAAATAAATATTTCCAACACTCACACCAATTAGCCTAGCCCCAAGCTAAGCACTATAAGACTTGTGTTATGGGATATTAGGGTAACGGATAGAATACATATACTGTACATATATAAGTATATTTATATAGAAATATATATTAAACATCCATGACTGAGTACGAATGCTCGTATTCATCACACAAACATCTGCCCCCACCGGGATTCGAACCCGGGACTTCTCGAGTCGGCGACACCATACAACCCGGCGTACTCGGCCAAGGAAGTCGCCAACTTACTAAAAATATTCAATGTTACTTAATTTGAAATTGGAGCGATGTCCTCACATACGTGGTTGTCCAATAATGATTCTTTATTTACATAGTCGGACATTGAGAATAAACCCCCTGATGTTAGACGCACTGTATGCCGTACGAGCCTTTTTAGAGATAGCTTGTAACAAAACTAGTACAACTGGTCTGAATTAGAAGCGGAGCCTTTGAATTTCCCCCTTTCTTATGTACTATCAAATTCTAATCTGGATCCCTTTAGACGAAAACCACCTCTATTCCAACAGCTGTAAAGCTTTTTCAATGTGAATCAACGTTTTGGAATACACCTATCTCTGACCAATACAATTTGTATCGCAACTGAGGATTTTCGCAATGTTTCAATTGAATAGACCACTTAGCGAGATAGACTCGAATTTATTATTTTGTTAAAGTTGTCTTTTGATGTTAGTTCACTCTCTTGTTTGGACTGAACCTGACGGATGATGCTAGGGTCCATTTTGAGCTAAATTATCTAATGAGATGTAATAATGTATTGAAACAATCAGTACATTTATTCTATCTGGATGAGCGACAAAGTATCAAGCGTTTATGTTTAACGGAAGATTAAAACTAGGGTCATTGAAAATCGGTAAAAAGTCTTCGACTAATGTGTGTTGGCAGTGATGACTTAATAAGTAAAACGTGAAAACATTAAAATGTGGTTGTTTACTAAAGGTTGCATAAGAAGCTTTAAGGTAGCACAATGGTAGGGAACGATGCTTGATATTGCTCGTTGTGACAGAATCAGAAGTGAGAAAATCAGCAGGAGAACTAGTAACCACATCGCGCAAAGGATTGTTCAGTTAAAGTGGAAGTAGGCGGGACACAAAAAAAGAAGAACTTATGGCCGTTCTGGTGAAAAGGTTCTCAAGTGGCGAACACGCAATTGATGACTCTGAGTGGGTACGCCCACTAGATGGGCAGGCGATCTCTTAAAGATTGCGGGAAGCTCATTGTGAAGCTCTAACGCCTTGGCCACGTAGACGGACTAGGCTAAGCGCGGGTGCGGGTGACATCTGCGGGTGCGGGTGACTTCTGCGGGTGCGGGTGACATGCCACGTACATTCAGTAGCGGCTACAGCGGCTGACTAAAGTGGACGTATTGAGGATGGCTCTAACTAAAGTGATGTGTAGTTGCCTTGACAGCAGTTCGTATTTTATGGCGAATACTGTACTTGTACCTACTTATTAGTAATTACGTATTATCTAATAAAACTTATTGTCCCGATCTTATTCATTTAATTACATTGTCTTTTAATTACATTTTTATACTTGTGTTGTGGATGCTTAGATATCCATATAGATGGTCGGTTTAATATTTGTGTAATAAATGCTTCGGTGTCCATAATAAAATGCTGCCGCTCGTGGATTCGTCCAAAAAATTTTGTTTGACTCGATCCGTCCCACGCTAGCCGTTTTCAACCGCCCGAAAAACCGCTGTGCACCGTGGCCATGCGCAAACTAGCCCATAGCTTTGTTTCCACCTGCCCGGCTGGCCCGCTACCGCAGTTTGAGAATGTATGAAGTATGCCACGAATCGCGCGCGGCGGGCTACAACGGCTGCGGCTGGCGGCGGCGGTTCGGGGCAGCGGTAGCGGGCGAGACGGGCAGGTGGAAACAAAGCTATGGGCTAGTTTGCGCATGGCTACGGTGCACAGCGGTTTTTCGGGCGGTTGAAAACGGCTAGCGTGGGACGGATCGAGTGAAACAAAATTTTTTGGACGAATCCATCAGCGGCAGCATTTTATTATGGACACCAAGGCATTTATTACACAAATATTATACCGACCATCTATATGGATGTCTAAGCATCCACAACACAAGTATAAAAATGTAATTAAAAGACAATGTAATTAAATGAATAAGATCGGGACAATAAGTTTTATTAGATAATACGTAATTACTAATAATTAGGTACAAGTACAGTATTCGCCATAAAATACGAACTGCTGTCAAGGCAACTACGCATCACTTTAGTTAGAGCCATCCTCAATACGTCCACTTTAGTCAGCCGCTGTAGCCGCTACTGAATGTACGTGGCATTTCACCCGCACCCGCAGAAGTCACCCGCACCCGCGCTTAGCCTAGCCCATCTACGTGGCCAACGCGTAAGGGGGGCCTATGCTCAGTAGCGGGCATCGTATAGCTGAATGATGATGATATGGAAGCTATGTTTATTTGATTCAATATGCACCATTTCCAGTTTCAATTCGGGCTCTAGTTTAAATTAACACAGCATTACACCAGATTTAATACTTATATTGTAGTATATAGAGAATAATAGAAGCATACAACAATAAATGTCAACAGCAGGTATAAGTCATGATTACTTGTAAACGAAAGATTCAGTGCGATTTTCCGTAATTTATTAGCTTTGCCATATTCTAAAACATGAATACTTATACATATTCACTTCTTAGGGTCTTGATTCATACTATGGCCCATTTTACTAATACAAAATGACGGAAATTAAACCTATGACTAATTAAATTTATTACATTTGTGGGTGCTCCATATAATGAGTAGTGTTACATTAGAGCTAACCTTTATACGAGAGTTGTCAGGACAAAAGAATAGATGTCACTACGTGGCTCCGAGCTTATATTTCATTTTGACACATCAAGCTATCATGTTGCGCGAGCGCATTAACGCTTGTTTTAATGTAATATTAATGCGTTCCTGCCTTTATATGGGGTAGTGGCTGTGTATGACTGGACTTAGCCTTATGTGTGTAGCGACTACCGACACGACCGACGGCAACGACACGGCGATATATCTTTTCTCGTTGCAGGTACTGCCTAGCTTCGATAATTTTTGGACATCTTGTAGATTTTATCCACTGACAATAATCTGGAAATCATTATCTCAATCGCCACCACTGCAAACGATTGGGACTTTCCTTTATCCCAAATGTCACCACTGGTGACAGCTATTATTTCATTTTCCCTTTCGTCAACACAACACTGGAGGTTTGTCACCACTGCCAACAAATGGTATTTTTTTCTCGTTTGTGCCCAGTAGGAATGCAAACATTGGTGACGACTGGGAACAATCGATACGATATTATATTCACACTTTGTACCCCTATATAGCTAACTATTTCCCAGGGTCCAAATTCTAAAGTCCACACATACAAAGCTGTAAGGTAAGTATACTAAAATATGGTATTAGTATACAAAAGATATTAATTCTTTTCTATCAAATGAAATTCTTTTTCCTTAATTCATATTCTTATGGATTAACAACAGACGATTGCAAATCGTTTCCTATTAATCTGCTCCGCGGATGAAGGCTTCGGCTTAGTCCTCGCACTTTCACTGATTTGGATAGATACAACAAGTACCTAAATATCAGATGGCATATAAAATTAACTTAACTTTATTCCCCACTAGTATCCATAAACTATGTAGGTATTTACCGTTTCCTCTTTGCTTTCACAGATAAAATCGACGCGTCGCTCGGAAGCCTTTTGCTGTGCCAAACAAGCGGAAAACCACATAACTCGAGTAACGACTAACAAAGTGCATCAATCCGCATCTGTTTATCGACACTCGATAAAGATCGTTCGAGTAACGCATTCCTTTGATCGATTTACCTAATTAGTATCGATTACGCAGATGCTAGTATAGGTAGTTGTCCCAAGTGGGCAATGGCCGCATAGCTGGCGCATGCGCGTTGTGACATCTTCCACATAGCTCGTGATCTCACTTGTCCGTTTTAAGCCGCGAACACATCACTTGCAACACAACAAAAAAAACAAAACAAAAACAAAAATTTCTTTATTCCAAATATTTTTTGTTTGTACAAAATTAGAACTGCTCTCATATAAGGTTACCCTGTGTTATGAGAGGTAGGCTCATCCTTATTATATAAATATAAAATTAAAATAAACATGCAATTGACAACAACATCCAGCATAATCTATAGAGACAGAGTGTTTTGTTTGTGCGTATATCAACTGCGACAGCCAGTTTTTAGGAGTCGTCAGCGCGCATGCCCTATTTAGTTTATATCCTAAATTTTTATTCATATGGTGCTGCAAATTTCCGCAGCCCATCTGATTCTGGTGATCAGGGGATACGATAGAAAAAATACGCTGCGTCAGCTATAATTGAAATATTATTTCGAACGCTCCAATTCGATAAGGATCGATAAAGTCGCTATGTCCTACCACAAGCCTACCTTAAAGTGTACAATGAGCGCGTATCTATTTTCAAAAGACGCTCAAGTGAAATAACTGAAAGGTTCATCGAAATACCAACAATGAGCGTACATAAAAAAATATTGAAAAATGTTGCATTGACATTATTATTATGTTGCAATTTTCAAATAGTCTGGTCACGGCTTAACATGATGGTGACTTCAAATTATGCCCCATCTGACTCAACTTGGAGCTGAATTATTCAATGCATGTCAATAAGTATAAGATGTTGGGAAAACGATGTAAGTGGATACTATGTTGTTAATAGCGCGGGAGTGCGGACGGAGGAAGCACTTAGAATGCCAACATTGATGTTACGGTCTTTTATGAGTTGGTAGTTGGAAGTGCTTGGAGGCAGATTGCCGAGTGTCTCTAATGATAGTTAAAAAAATCGACCGGAGGCCCATAATCAACATTATAGGCGGCCTGTATTTTTTCAGCAAGATTTGCAAATGCAAATTTTGGAGCTTTTTCTTAATGAAAAAATATATTTATTTTCTATATTTTTATCCACTTTACAGGCAGCATCCCTGACAATAGCTTTATTGATTTGTTAAATAGCAGTAGACTTAAATATGAGCATTATACTATTACCTATAATTTTCAAAATAACATGAGTTGTGCTAATGAGTTCGTGAATCATCCCTTAAAATATTAACTACGCCCCTGTGACATTATGCTCAGGCAGTCCATCTAGTGGGCTTTCTTTTTTGCTTCTTTCTGTTTATTAATTTTAATAATGTAATGTGTATATGGCTAATAAACTACATTCTTTCTTTCTTGCACATGATCCATTGTTAATTTTAAATGTATCATTTGGACTTTCTTCTCCTCGCGCAAATAATTGCAAACCCATCAAGAAATCCAATAAAAAAGCATAAAAATTTTAAGGGCCAGTCTCACCGTCCGGACTGTTGAAATCATTTTCGCAGAACGCTTCGCTCATAGAATCTAGTGGAAAAAACAGCGCATTACATTTTATAGTGTCAGTTTTTTATATAAATATTTGCGACGCGCTTATGCCTTATAGAGATGATACTGATTAACTTGCGAATATAGGTTTTAATTCCATTGCAATTAAACAGTTTAATGCACTAATTGATGATTTGAGTCACGAACTATGCTACACGTGATCCGCTTTTTTCCGAAAGGAGTTATCGTAAAAATAACAGAAGTATGACGTGATCTAGCACGAGGGTTCTGGAGAATTAGTATCTATTGCCGTGTAACGACAAAATAAATAGGTAACAAAAAAGGCAAGGAGTAGGCAGAATAGAAATACAGGAAAAGATAATAGAATATATATATTTACAAGAACAAAGTAGGTATTTACAGTAAAAGAAAATAAAAAAAAAGAATAGGCATATGGTGTGGATGTGTGAAGTATGGGGGTGTGAAGTGTGAAGAATAGAGGGCGTGGGTCGTCGGTTATCTTCAGTGGCGGCTTGAGCTAGGCCGGGCTGCTGGCAGATGGACGGCGCTCCTTGAAGGCGGAAGCGCGCCTGGTTAAGCTTCACTGAATTCTCGGCCTGCCCTGCTGGTGGCTGGCGAGCGCTGCTGCTAGGTTGGCCGGCAAAGTGGTAGGACGCCTGGCACTGCTGGTGGAACGGCAGGCGCCGGTGGTAGGCGGGCCGAAGCAGTAGGGGTCCGCCGATTAGAATGACCGTATAGTGTTAGTTGTCTAGTAGAGTAGATCCTTAGAAAGCCAAAGGGCTTTTAGGTCTTTGCTTGAGTTCTGGGGCAGCCGGCCCCGGGACAAGGCCTTTTACTAATTTAGAGCTCGGTAGCGAGCTAGGCACTTTCGGCTACTTTTGCCGAAGAAATGGTCATATGGATGATAAGATGTGTAAAATGGAATCTATGAATACCAAAAGGAAGGATCGTCCCTGAGGTACGTAAGACTATGTGTGTAAATGAAATGGGCCAAAAAGAAGTTAACTACAGTTATCTTTCGTACAACAACAGATTTAAATTTTTATGTTTTAGAGCGGAAGCGCTGTTAATTGTTGTGACCCACTGCTATCATAACATCATAGCTAGGTTTTGTTATTTAATATCATATCGTACATTTTAATCTATTGTATTGTGAAATTTTCGTAAGAAATAAATACTATGAAAATTCTTTAACTACCAAGTAAGGTGATCCAATGAATGATACACCAAGTCATCTTCTTTATTATTATATAATTAAAAATCAATTTCTGTTCGTTTATCTTGCTAAAACTTGAGAACGGCTGGGCCGATTAGCTGATTTAACTTATGAATTGTTTGTAGTAGTCCAGGGAAGGTTTAAACGATGAGTAAATATTGAATAAATACGAGAAAGATAGTAAAAACAACTATTTCATTTTCCCATTTAAACTGTTTTACGTACTTTCCTGTCAACCCATGAAAATGGTATTGCCTGACACACGGTCCGAGGCCTGACATAACTGATCAAAATTTTCAGCCATTTTAGCGATACGAAAGTTTAAATCCCATTAGGATAGGTGATACGAAGTCATCAGCGGGTCATCTAGTAATCAATAAAATATTTTATTGTTTACTACATTTCCTTTTAGATGTAAAAATAAGTCACTAACTCCACGCTATTTTAGCAAAGCACATGTGAATAAAGGTCCGCATATTTACTGATCCCCAAAACATTTGACAGCTGTCTGGTAAGATTCCATATTATGTAAAAATACTCAACAAATGTACGCAAGCGTGTCCGGTGTAGATAACTGAATATATTAAGTTTAAATAAGATCATTTTCTAATGATAATTAATTTATGAACATTCCCTTGAGGCATACTAATGTTCAAAAATAGCTATGTTTGCTTATGCGCATTACACGCCCAAGACGTTGAATCGATTTAATGAATTTTGGTAGAAGTAAACAGGACATTGTAGAAATACATGGTACTTTTTGTCGTGAAAATACGACTTGAAGGGGTTGAAATAAAAGTTGATCGTTTTAATGAAAACCTCATAACAGGAAATAACAACCGTGAATAAGTCTGGTCTGTGACCGTCACCTTTCAATAAACTCTCATTCATACACACTCACCCACAAAATTAGTACTTATAACTCGTTTAGTTAATTGAGATCAATACTTTTTTGTATTATTATTGATATTACTTTTTAAATTACTTGTTAATTTGTAAAATTTTCCCACACTACTCTTATGTACATACTTACCTATATAATCCAGTCATTTCGTCCGAAAAAAAGGCAAATAAAAGAAAATGAATTTGCGCTTCTAATTTTTTAATATGTTGTAGGGGATACCTAGAAAAGCTTAACTTGAGATTGTCGACCAAGCTTTCCTAGAAGCTTTCGCCGCCATCTTGGAAAACGCTTAAAATTTGTTTTTCGGCAATAACTCGGCTATCCGATGAGATTCGAAAATTTTTGTAGGACACTTTTTGTAGCTTTCTTTGTGCTCTACAATAATGCCCGAACCATTTTTAGCGTATCATGCATCGTTATCGAGATATCGTTCGATAAAGTCAAAAATTTAGGACACAATTTTTGTTTTTTGCTTTTTTTTTCTTTGGGTCTTAATAAATGTAAAAAATTGTGGAATTCAAACTTGTAGAGCATATTCAGACCTACAATTTCCTTCTTGGATTTTTTTATGTTGGACAAAAATTACGATCTCCAGCGCGCCGCAAAGTCGGTGAATCCACGCTCAGCGTCGAGCGCGCTCAAGTTAGTATATCGTATCGTGTTGAGCTACGGTCATCGGTGGAATTATTCAAACAAGAAAAGGTCGATCCGGAGGTTCTCACTTGCGCGGGAGAGCAATTCCTTATCGCCCTATATGGTGGTGATAAGCACGAGAAGTCCATAAATATTTTGCGATTCCATCGCTTCGCAAAATCAATGACAGCGAATAAAGTGAATCACCTCTCACTACTCCCGCCAACCAAAAGCGCTGTGCGTCAACACATTTTCCGGACGTATCTCCAAGTTCAAACCTGGCTCGGATTTTTCAAGGATCCACAAAGATGGGGTTGGCGACAGACCAATCGAGGGCTCGAACCAATCACCAGCACCGCCGAACCCGCTCCGCCTGAACTATTAAAGCTCATTTCCTGTAAGTGTAAAGGAAATTGTGAGGCCGCCTGTGGGTGCAGAAAAGCGGGAATCAGTTGCTCCGTTATTTGCATACACTGCAGTGGGCAAACAGGCAGTAACATATTAAAAAATTAGAAGCGCAAATTCATTTTCTTTTTTGAATGTACGTAATGACTGGACTAATAGTTATAAGTATCGTTTTCGCGGGAGCTGCCTGGTTACCTGTGACACAGGTTTTATAAACCTATTTCAGGCACCAGCCCTTCACAAACTTAGGTTTACTATATGATTAAAATGTATTGTAATATTATGTAACAGTTTGTGAAGTGATCAATAAATACATTATATAAAAAGTAGCCCATGATGCCACTACTGGCACCAGTTGATCATCGGCTTCGTGGATGATATTTTCCGAAACCTTTTTGCCCGTTTGATGTTAGCATCTGACGCATCCTATTTTTTATCACTCTAGGGACATGAAATACGCGTACTTGGTTTGTGACTTGGGTTAGGTGAAAACTGGTCTTCATAATAACTTTTACAAATTCTATATTCAAAATGAAAGCAAAATACAACTCTTTTGAATCGTCCAAATTTTTTTCCCTACCAGGTGTAAAGGTAATTTTTAGCAATGGAGAAAAACGGACGAAATTAACTTCACAGCGTTAAATAATTACATATGTAACAATATTTACAAAATAAGATATAGTTAAGGTGTCAATACAAAATCATGTCATCTTTATCATAATTTATAGAAACAGCCTGTCGGATCAGTTTGGAACAATTGTACCTATGCCTGAAATATAATCAGATACCTTATAGTAAGTAGGCTTTATTAATGAATCTTTTTAGTAGTACTTTTTACCTTTAAGGGTATTTTTGTACGCATTATTGACTTTTTTGGGGACTTTCTTGTAGAAGCGTACACATTGATTGTCAAACGCGTAAATGTCCGCCGGCCAAGGGGAATCCGAGGCACACATACGTAAGTCCATCAATGCCTATTTGTGGCCAAGGCTTGTATAGTAATGTCTTCTTAAAAACAAATAGTACCTACATAGGCAGAACTTTCGAAATTCTGGAAAATCAATGACGACCAACGAACACCAATAATGTTTCCCGTGCTGAAGTGTTCATTTGATTGATTTTTGTTTCATAAACAGCTTTCTAGTACGAAATTTAAATAAAACTTTTGATAACTTAGCTTCTTGGTTGCCATGTTTCGGAGTAAAAGATAGTTCCATTTTAAAATTGCACGGCAGATATGAGTTTCCTACGGATTTCATTTATTTGACCGCTATACACGAACACGACAGATATGCATTTTATACAACTTTTGCAGGCCGCTGTTGTCACGCATGTGGCCAGTAGGTACAGCAATTTCGATTTATCACGAAGAAGGTTGTCAAAATAATGCTCACAGTTCCAAGCGTGTTTGAGAAAAGACTTTTAAATTAATTATTGATTTTGTGGAGCCTAGTAATTGGTACGGCTAATTTATTTTTATTTCTAAATAATTTAATATTTTTCCGAGCTTAAGTAAAAGGAGAATGCCCATAGTTGTATGGACTGTAGTATCGCTATAAAAATGTTTGTATAATGATGGTTTTTACTTTATTTTGTAGGTTCCTATGTGTAGATTCAAAAATGAAATATACTTTTTCTTTTAAATTCTTCTGCCGAAAGTAAAAAGCCGATACACTTGCTTACTTACTTACGCACATTTAATTTTACAATCAGCTCGTTTTAAATATTATATCATAATCTTGATTGACACGTTCACCCGATCCCTGTTGGCATAACGGAAGAATTTAAAAGGTCACACAGTCAGTACACTTACCACACGCGAACTCAATAAAATGTATTGGTGAAAAAACAATTTGCGATCCAGTTTACACGCTGAAATGGATCGTTCGTTACCTTCGAAAATTATATCGAGGTCACTGTTTCATTTCGCTGTTACTAACCCAAAGATACGCACCGGCCCGACTGGTATTGTTTCATAAGACTGTGAGTCGTAAACCATTTCGAGACGGCGAATGTATCAATTATGACGTGAGCCAGCCTGCACCTCTAGCAGCGATGAAAGATCGAAAATTAAAAAAAAAACACAATGTGAGGCTTTTTATTGATAACTTAGGTACTGTAACGCCCGTTGCGTTACGGCCTCTTGGCTTCATCATCAGCCTATTAATGTCCCCACTGCTGGGGTACAGGCCTTCCCTATGGATGGGATAGGGAGATTGGGCCATGACCCACCACGCGGGCCCAGTGCGGATTGGTGGGTGCTAACGACTGCAGATGCAGCCGGGACCAACGGCTTAACGTGCCTTCCGAAGCACGGAGGAGCTCGAGATAGTAATTTTTGGTCACCCATCCAATAACCGACCACTGCGAAAGTTGCTTAAGTTCAACGATCGCAGCCGAACGCGCTAACCACTTGCGCCATCGAGCTCCTCTTGGCTTGTGTGAACGCTTTACTGATGTAATGCCTACTATAATTTTTAAGATTTGAAATTCAGAATCTATTGTCTTTTATGGAAGATTCCAGTAGATAGAATTTAGGCACAGACTCGATCAGTTGATAGTACGGATTTAATGTAATTCGCTATAAATTCAGAAATATAAAATAACAAAGTATTTTGGTGATTATTATTTCGCAGCCGTAGCATAGCTACGCTCCCAGGTCCCTTCAGGATAGACCACCACAGTAGTTATTCAGATTTTTCATTTTATAATACATCCATCTCATCAATTAGGGTTACAATGGTCCCAGACTAATCCATAACCTATATAAGTATACAGTTTTTGTGATTTTTATTACTGCCCGATGAACTATACATATAATTATAAATGTATTATACTCTATTGCGTAGTTTAAAATAACTAAGCGTACAGACAGCGGAAGCGGCTTGGTTTTAACTATGTAACTAAAAATTAGTTATACAGGCTGTACCCATCTTATAATTGGAACATCCCCTTTTACAAGTATTACATTTAGCATCGGGCAAAAAACAATAGATTTTGACAGATGTCGATAAACTGCTATATCACATCATGTTTCAATGATAATGTCAGAAGCTCTGGTTGGTTATTAAAGAAGCTAGAAAAAGGCAACGATGAAGTGGAGAAGTATAACTAACCCCTACAACTTCATCTAAGCGGTCTTAGATATATGAAGTCATTAAAACAACGAAAGTGTGACATTATTTTCATCTGTTCCACCGTTACACACACAACAACTTTAATGCTCTGCTAACTTAAGATAAAGAGATGCTTTGAATACTACTTACAACATCAAAAACTATTCCATACAATTTCTTCATACTCCTTTTTAAGTAAAAGTAAAATTTTTTTGCAAATTGCACATCCATCTGCGCAAAGTCAACAATCTAGTTGTGTGGGTCTAGTATATTCATGTTATTCCAGGAAGGTCCCGAGTCGCAACAATACTGACCCGCGGCTACAAATAAGATCGCGGCTGCAACATGTCATGCCGACTCCGGAGATTAGGCTGGGCACTCTTGTTGCAGCAGACACATTCAACACAATATTACTGAATGCTAGCATTGTGTTGAAAATAATGAAGACTTGCCAAGTTTTCTTGGAACTCAAATCATTATCTTTACCTATTAGTAACAAATAAAATAAGATGTTTTTTACATTAAAGTAATACGTATATAAGGTTTAATTATACGAGGCGAAAATGATATAAAATATTAAAATAGTATTTTCAATGCACTTGCTCGTAAATTAATGTTCTTTTTATGCATAAAGATTATGTGGAAAGTGACTGTAATAATTATAATTACCGAACCATAATTGCTATTTCTTCTTTCAAATAGTTAATACTTGTAAAGGTATTCGTTTGACATTGTGGGTTACCTACAATGCAAAGAGATAACAGTGCCTTGCAGCCTAATAAATAGTAGAGAAAATTGGACACGGCCATTAGGGCCTCGGTCAGTGCAGCCCGGATAGCAGAGGGTGCGGGTTCGAGTACCGTCTGCTATCTAGTCCGCGTTGATCTTTGATGTGTAACATCTTTCCTCTCGCTTTCCTGCAATTTGTGGGAGTGATTTCGTGAAATGAGACGGAAGTGTGTAACAGGAAGTCGCGAAAGCACGCGCTATTTGATTTGATTTTAGATAATAATTTTTAAATGGCTTATTCCTTTTGTAGTAGGTTTTATTTCTTTTTTTACTAATATAAGGTGAGGTTTCAAATGTTACGCGACTACTTCATATGGTCATGCGCGACTATTGTAAGGCTTGCTCGTTTTTTTTTCTTTAGATTTATTCAGTTTTCTATTAGCAGGTCAGTTCGAAATTTAAATAAAACCTATTATAAGTTACCTCCTTGGTTCCCAAGTTTCGGAGTAAAAATAATTCCATTTTTAAATTACAGTACAGATACTGTGACAGATATGAGTTTAGCATTTAATTTAAATAAATGCATTATATTTTTATTTTATTTCCTTGTAAATACTTATATAATGTTATACTTTCAAAAATGTTGGATGACACGTGAGCGTAAAAGGAATTACGAATGCGTACGACTGAAAACACTCGCTGCGCTCGTGTTTTACTATGTGATACTTTTTCGTAATAACATACTTACCGCACGTATCGTAAATAATTATGTGTTTCCAATGTGGTCAATAGTATTAAATCTTTCTACTTATTACATTTCAGTATTTAGCCCCAGCAAAATATTATTCACTCCGATAAGGTTCATATTTGAATAGATTTTAATTAACTTCGCCTTTTTTAATCCCTGTTGTTAGTCAAGAAAGTGCGGCAAAGTACATAGATTCAAGAGTGAAAAATTATCATGGAGAGATTATTATTATTTAACAGGTGTAGGTCATGGCGGATTTCCCGCTCGAATAGGACCACCCGCCTGGGTTTTGTGGAGTCCTGAAACTAAACCAGATTATTTGGGGATAAGCTTATGGGTAAGTAACTCTAGCACGGTTGATACTTTGGTATCGCGGACGTTAATAGGATATGGCGATCACTTACTATCAGACCGACCGTATGTTAGATTGAGGGTGGAAACATTTTACATAAAATAAAATGAGGGTATATAATTCAAAGTATGGTATTAATTAAAAATACTTTTAACATTAAAGATAATGAGGATAAGAATTTCAAGTTAAGTATCAATTACAACAACAGCAACGGAACTAGCAAAGCAGAACACACGAGCTCGCGTGCCAGGGTTGCGACACAGCCGCGCCCAGCCAGTGACGTGCGTACTCCCGCGATGTCGATAAACCACGCTATCGACGCAATATCAATCGCCAACACGCTTCCGCGTCAGTGCGGTTCGCCATTCTGAATTCGCGACGGTACGACGGTTGCAATAAACATTGATTGAAGAGTGTAACTTATAATGAGCCAACACTAACGAAAGTGCAGTTCGTGTATATTATTACGATACAATGATTCAAAGAGTATTGGTGTCATGACCAGATCTATATAAATGTTTGCATATATATTTTACTTAACTCCACAATTCCAACATTGCAGATTGGATAGCGCGTTAGGCCTGCGATCGTGGAAGTTCAGAAACTTCCGCAATGGCCGACCATTGGACGGGTGACCAAAAACTTAGGGTCTCGCGCTCATCCGTGCTTCGGGAGGTATATTAAGAAGTTAGTGTGGGCTGCATCTACAGTCATTAGCATCCACTAATTCGCACTGGGCCATCGTGGTGGATCGTGGTCCAATCTCCCTATTCCATCCATAAGAAAGCTTTTGTCCTAGCAGTGGGGACAAAAACAAGCAGATGATGATACTTCGTAACCCTAGAGCCTGATCGTTGACGTATAAGTTCAATCCTAATCAACTCAATGTAGTTAAAAACTTTTGTACATCAACACTGTTTACAATAATTAATTATAGTATTGTTCTTTGATTTTATAACATAGATGATTTATAAAATAATTAAAGAATTTAGACTAAACCATTAGCAAAGTTAGCTTTTAGACAGTCAGAAAGAAGCTATTAATTATGTTTATACAGGCAAACGGCCTGATAGTCCACCTAGAGGAAAGTGGTCACTGCCACCCATGGACACTTGCAGCACCAAGAGTACCACTCATACGTGGCCGGTTCTGAAGGAAAAGGTTTACCCGCCTTTTGAAGACCGCCATATCATAGCTGAAAGTTGATAAAAATATTGGTTGCCTCTTTTGTGTTCAAGGCGTTTATAATATTTTCTATCACATTCGAAAAATAATGTTGAACCTACTACAATTTTATTATTGAACACATCACTACAATGCCCTCAGATAGCACAATTAGATGTTTGTATTCCGCAGTTCTGTGGCACTCGCGCTGCGGACTACGTAAACTCCTTTATTTTCGCGGAACAAAGCAACGTACGCTCGTTATATTCAGCTATACATCTAGCAGGCCGACCTATGTTCCCGACCGACCCACAAGTATGTAAATTACTATCTACGCGCGATTGTATTCTATGTTTGTTATCACTGTGTATCTAAGTTGATGCACAGCCTATTTCTCTAAAACAAAGTTCGATGGCAATAGCGCTTTGACAACTGCTTGCTTGTGTTACTAGATAAAAGCGACCCTCGATTATCATCATCATCATCAGCTTTTTAATATCCCCACTGCTGGGGCACAGGTTTTCCCTATGGCATAGGCATAGGCCACGCCATGACCCACCACGCGGGCCCAGTGTGGGTTGGTGGGTACTTTAAAGGCAGATGCAGCCGGGATCAACGGCTTAATATGCCTTCCGAAGCACGCAGGAGATAGAAATTTTTGGTCACCCGCCCAATGACCGGCTATTGTGAAATCGCAGATCGAACGCGCTAACCTCCTGAGTCGTCGAGCCGCTCCGCTCGATTATACTTAAGTCTATTTCTTAGTAATTATCGTCAGCCTATTTTAATATCTCTAATGATACTCAGGTTTTCCTTATGTATAGAAATTCGTAGGGGGAACAGACAGTGTAGGAACCCGCCGTTACACCTGGAGGCTGAGGGGTAGATCGAGGAGTTGGTTTACCTGGTACGTACGGAAGCAGGTCGGCTGGCTAGCCGCTTGGACTGTAGTCCGTGGGACTAGTCAGGTAACGCTGTGAACGGAGAAGCCCAGGATCGGCTGAAGCGGGTGCGGGCTGCTGGTCGGAGGAGGGTGGTTTGAAGTCTACCAAGCTTGCGTAATCGCGCATGGCCCACGGGCTGCTCGCCGCTGGCCGAATGCACCACTCAATTACCTGCGTCGCGAGAGTTTGTTAACAGCAAACCAACGCGGTGTTGGACATTGTCGTGGATATAATGCATTTATTCCCCGTCATTCAAAAAAATGGGAAACAGATAGTAAGGCATCATGGTGGTGCATATGCAGAATACGACTACACGTGCCTTTCGTACGTATTGTAATGTATTACTCAGAATATTCAACTTCCTTGTGGACAATTTTTTCCTTAGTCAATTAACAAACCTTCCTGAGAGCTACACAACACAACACATAAAAATTGTGACTTCTGCCAACAACAAAAAAATAGGACGCCGGCCGCTTTATGAGCTAAAGAAAAGTCTTAAGAAAGAGAAGTTAATAAGTTAGTTGGCTGGAAAAAAGTATGGTTTTCCAATTAAAATGGTAAGGAGCAAATGCTACGAAGACCGGGGAAACGCTATGTGAACGTGTGATTTACAGAAACGCGCCTTACACAGAAGGTTCTGTTTCATTTTGTTCAGTAAAATTCGCCAGTCTTAGTTAATATTTCATAGGAAAACTTTAAACTACACATCATAATTATGTTTTAATTTTTTAAGCATTTAACTGTTAGATGCTTAAATCTAAAGAAAAGTTTACTAGAAAATAAATCACGCGGACCAGGCAGTAGACGGGATGCCTGGTCCGCGTGGATTTTTTTCTAGTAAACTTTTCTTTAGATCTACACATCATAAACTGGTTTTTGGAATTGAACTCAATCACAAACAACTAGTCACCTGTCTGAAGTTTTCGCTACACTTTTCATACTCTGCTACTCGGTAGAGTCAAGTGCGGGACAGTGTAACAAGGGGCTTAGTGTAACATAAGGATTACCTTCTGCCCTTTCCTATTTGTATATGGTCTGTCTTGATATATATTTTTAGATTCATATGCCGCCATTTTCAACAGCTCAGCTTCGGACGTGAAATGACCGGGTATATTATAGAGATATTCCTTTTCTTACACCGTGCCTCTTATTACACTGGCATGTACACTTGACCCTAACATATGTTTGGTTCTACTTATATCACTGTGTTTATAATGAAGCTCTATGATTCAGCAATGGGAATTTTAATAGGCTGATGATATCTATATTACACAAACAGTTTAATTCTATGAAAAATAAAACATTTCCGTACTAAAGTATCATTCCCCCGGAATCCAGGATCGGGGCATTTGTCAGGTGAATGACAACCATACCTACTGGTGTACTAAATTTTCCCGCTCAATTTTAGCCCGTAACACACATCACACTCATGAGAAAAGTCCTATACTACCTCCGTGATACAAATACCTGAATAAAATACACCTACTGGTTGTGCGTCACGAATTACATCTCATTGTTTTTATTAATTGTTATAGAGGAACTACTATTGTTACTCGTAGATTTGACGCGTTGATATACAGTTCAGAAATGACGATATAATCTACGGAGCACGATCCATCATTCCTCTGTCAAAAGTATTTAATCAAACGTGACCTGTTCGTTTATAGGCGTTTTAGGGTACTGAGGAAGAACTGAGGGCAACAAAATTTTATGTTCAGTAGGATGTTTTGAATTATATTTTTTCTGAATTGGGTCACTCTCGTTTTGCCTATTATATTTATGTCGGAAGCATTGTGAGCAGTGGACGGTACATGAAGTCCTGTAATAGTAAGAAGAAGATGATATTATGCAAACATAAGTATAGGACGCTTATTGTGATACACACAGGATACAATGCATTTTGCATATGACGACCTCCGTGGCCGAGTGGTTTGTACGCCGGGTTTCATGGCTGTCGCCGACTCGAGAGGTCCCGGGTTCGAATCCCGGTGGGGGCAGATGTTTGTGTGATGAATACGAGCATTTGTACTCGTCATGGATGTTTAATATGTATTTATATAAATATACTTATATATGTACAGTATATGTATTCTATCCGTTACCCTAGCATCCCATAACACAAGCCTTATAGTGCTTACTTTGGGGCTAGGCTAATTGGTGTGAGTGTCGGAAATATTTATTTATCATTATTTATTTATTATTTGGCGTAATTGCAGTGGGGGCTTTAAAAGCTGGGTTTTTGTTTGATTTATTTCGTATAGAGTAATTCATTGAAATGTAACGCTATTGCATTAAAATGTGTTTTATATATTATATTCTGTGTAAGCATTTCACTGTAGCTAGATTTTTATTTCTGGTGGATTTTTCTACTTTAGATTTCATAGATATAGGTACATACACATACCTTACTGGGTTGACATAAAATCAAAGGTGCAACTTAAAAGTCAAATAAAAATAACTTCCTTATCCATACCTCAAGGACGCCACATTTAGCATAAGTTAGATCAAACACGTTATCTTGATATTACTATATTTGCCTATATTGAAAGTTAAGTTACACCTACACATATTTTCTTTTAGCTCAAATCTTGTAATTCCGCTATTACATCGCCCAATACACCTTAATAGCAAACTAAACGAAAAACTTACTTTTACCGTATTAATCTCATTTAAAGTACATGATAACAGCAATAAGCATCTTCTTATTTCCTCTTACTACTTATATCTTATTCCTCTCCTTATCTTCTTATGTTTTCTTACTACTTATCTCTTATTCATCTCCTTATCTCCTCTTATTCCTCTCTTTATCTATATCTTTATTTTTAAGACCCCTTCCATCCCTGGAAGTTGCAGTATCCGTAGCAGCCTCGCGTCAGCGGTAGTTATCATCTTTAACAAGACTTCACCAATTTTAATGTTAGCCACGTACCCATCATTTGTGGTAACCCACAAACAAGATCACGAAATCGAACCAATTAGAAAAGAAAACTGAAAAAATGGTACCTTTTTTATTCAGAGATGCTAGGGAATATGTAAACACCTATTTAGAGCTATGCAATACATCTGTTAACTACAAGCCTGGCTCTTAGCACACAAGCCTCCTGTAGAGCTCAGCACTGGCCCATAAATTGTCCCGAAGCAGTGGTAGAGATAATGTAATACGGGGACGTGTAAAAGTGCTTTTTATAAGCAAATAGCAGAGAATAAATTACTTTTACGACTTTTAGAGTCAGTTGTTAGAGTCATTACGAGTTGAACTCTAGTGCAGTTATTTGTTTTGACATACTATTTGTCTCATTATAATAACTAATTTTGGGTTTTTATTCATATCGCCATCTAATTAATTTGAAGAACATGTTTTTAACGCACGCAATGGCAGGTGAATTAATTAATACCTACACCTTTATTCCGGTAACTTTATTCCGGATTGACATCCGCAATGTCATTCATAAGCGTCATATAATAATATTATTTCTATATCAAATAAAGTGATGACAAACTGATTTTAAAATACTTCTGCTATGATAATAGTGGTTTTTCCTATTCGAGAAAAAATGTTGACAACTATATCAATAAACATGAAAAAAAGTTATATTACACGGAAATTCATCATTACTAAGCAAACAAAAGTACTTGTAAAATTTATTTTATTATATAAATGTTTTCATTGTCATATAAATTTTACGAAACAAATTACTCACTGCAAGAAATACAATAAAAAATCAGTGCATTTAGAATTGAAGACTTAGCAACACAATAATAGTATAAATACAGAAAATTTAGTCCGGCGTTCAACACAACTTTAACAAGAAAATGTCTTACAAAATTTACCTAAATATGAATTAAAACGCAGTCTCACTTTTCTGTGATGCGATCAACAATATTTCGGTATTACTGAAACTCCGCTTTCGCATAAAAATAAGAAGTAGATATTTCGGCAGCACGAACGCTTATTTTGTTGATGGACAATTCAATCCCATTCGTATCGCTTATTTCTTTTTGCTGGTTTATAAAAAAAAACTGCGTAACGGCTGATCAATCAATTACTTGTACGCCTTTACCAGTGGCTTTCCATTCGTTTGAACGACAAAGCTTATTAAAAACTATTTCCAAATAAGCAATGCACAGTTAAATACAAATCGTAAGTTGAACTTGAAAACATTTAATTAATTATTGTACGGATTTATTTTTATGTTAAATGGGTGGCAGAGCTGCCAGATCAAAAGAAAAACGCGTTTTAAAAAGAGCTAGATTATGCGCTACATCATTTTTTTGTTTTCTTTATTAAAAAAAAATAGACAAAAATCAACCGAAACGTCAAAATAAATGTCTAAATTAAAAAATAATCTGCCATAGCCTAAATAGGGCCAGCTTCATTCATGTATTTTTTGTCTTACAATATTTTTCATATATCCCAATCCTAATCTGTTGCAGATTGTCGAATTACATGCTTTCTTTTTAACTTCCACCAAATTTAAATATGAATGAATGAAAACAAAACCATGGCAACCAATCAATCGCAGAAATATTACTACGTATCCGCCGTGTTGTTTTGTGACGCATCAGAGATATATCGGTTTCATACATTTAGAAAAACGGTTAGAGTGAGAATGGTGTCAACACATCGCGACACACAAGTGAAAATGTAAATGAAAAAATGTAGTTCTGCCATAAAAAAAATATAGAGGGGCTTCCCGGGGCCATAAATTATCGGTAAAGAGTCTTACAATGATATGAATGAAAAAGCGCCAGATTATCCGATAGGCGCTAAAAATTTGAAATAGGCGCTAACCACACCAGAAAAGCGCTAGATCTAGCGCCCAAAGCGCTAAAATGGCAGCGCTGATGGGTGGCAATGGCCAACAAGCACATGGCCCACCTGATGGTAAGCTGCCTATAGACGCTTGCGATACAGTAAATATCACAAGCACATTTGCCTACCCTGACCCAATTCCCTACTCCATGGAGCCCTGAAACCTTACTCACGGAAAGAAACACAACACTACCAAATGGTAGAGCTATTTTTTTACTGTGGATTTTTTAAGGTGTAGCTTACTCCGCCAGACGCTGGCTCCCATTCGAGCATAAAATCCACCATCTACATTTCGGGTTGATGCATGATGACTGCTTTGTTAAATGTATTCCTTTATCCAACACCGTTTGAAGAGTGTTCTGAATAATTATTCTCTGATATCATATTATTTCTTGTGCATAGAAGGTTTTGCCCATAATCGCCACGCTGGGCAGGCGGGTTGGCGATCGCAGAGCGTAGGTTTATTTACTGATGACGCTGCTGCCCGTCACCAGTGAGATTTCCCTCCACTACGTCGTTGGATGGCTATACCGCCATCGGTCGGTTTGCCAGAGCCTCGTCTGTTCGTCAACAGGATGCACCACGTTAAGGTGAGGTTGGCTTGGGTTCTTGCAGGTGTATTTAGAATCCTTACACCCTGATCTATTTCGATCTGAGTGGCGTGCATTTGAAGAGGCCTATGTCCAGCAGTGGACTAAGATAGGCTGTTGATTGATGATCATATTATTTCCGTTCCTTCAGATTAACACGTGCTGGCCTTCGTTGTAACCGACTGTGTATGTACTGTGGTCACTCATCCTACACGAACAAAGTAGATTGCTACCCGTAAATGGAATGCTTTGTCCGCTCAATTGTTACTGCGGTTGTGGGAGGGAGTCCTACAACCGCGGTTTTAAAAGATGCGAGAAGAAGCAACTTGCAGACCGGCAAGTTTCCTTGCTATCCTTTGCTAATGTGGCAAGTAAAACTGCCGCACTTACTAGTTATCTTCGTGTCTGTATTCCACCGTCACTTAATATCAGGTGGGGTGGAATTATTTGTTCAGACCACAGAACACAGAAAGTAGTTAGAAGGGTGATCGTAGACCGTTTGTACGTGAACCGATGTCAACGGGTCACTACACTTCCACCTGATAGATAATAGCAAATCAAACGACGCGACATCAAATAATCGAACCAACGAGCATTCATACCCGAGAGTCAACGCAATCATAAACAAGATTTTGCCAAGTTATGAGCATTTGCTCACACATAACTGTGGCCACAAGGCCCTCATGACCCTTTTTCTCTGTTCTGTGGTTCGGACCTATACAAAAAAAAAGTAATTTGCCCCGCCTTGTATAAAAATAACACTGTTAAAATTTATTCGGCTGTTCTCAGCTCCACTTAGTTCGCGACCAGCCTAAGCGATCATAATCATCGGTCAGTAATCAAAACGGATGTGGCTCGTAAAATTATCATTTCTGATTTACAACTAGTGGGTGGGGACTGTGCGCCAATAGTTATGAATTACTGGGCGATTATGGCGCATTTTTTAGCATAGTTGCGCATGCTCGGAATGCCACTAGGAAGGTTGCGATGTGGTTGCACTCACAATCACGATGATTTGTGTTCTTTTAATAAAAGACTACAAAACACTCCACTCATCTGATGCAAAATGTACACGTGCGTAAACTTTAGTTGCGTGGTTAACGAGTCGAAAAAAAGGCGCGGCAAAAATAACTTTTGCGTCAATTTATGAAACACTTTTCATGACAAATCGAAATATAATTAAAATATAAAAAAAAACTATAACCCTATTCAATTAATTCAGATACTAATTTGGTCAATATAAAGGTACCTCACTTAAAAAATGACCACACTGGATCACTACAATGGAATGATATGTTTCTGATCTCGATTTCATATCATTAAATATGGCACCACACATAATTTCTCCAGAAAAAATGGAACATAAATCATACAATACCTACTCATAATCGACTTCAGATAATTGTCCGGTCAAGTCGTCGCATGTTACTTGCAGTGTTTCATTATTCGTAACAGGTTAACTGGTTATACTTGTGCTCGAAAAAAATTGGTTGTGAACCTTATCATGTGGAAATAAAGCTCAAATACATGCCTTTACACGGCCGGTGTACATATATTATAAGATCTCTTAATGGCATTGAATGCGAATCAATTTCTTGACATTTTGTCACATAGCAGTCGCGGTCTTAAAATATTTCGAGTTCTGATTCTCATGAGTCGCAATTGAAATGGCCCGCGACGGTGAAAAGTTAATGAAGTTCTTTACGGCGATGGACCGACAGAAGAGAGATTTATTACCCCACTAATGATCGACTGTTAAAAACAACTATATGTCGCATCGAAGTTTTAGAATACGATCTCTTCTGAAATATCAATCTTGGCGGCTTATGTTCATGAATTCAAATATCTATGATATTTTTTGTGCTTAAAATAAATGTTTATTATTTTTTTTAAGCTACAGATTAATTTTGGTTACTTACTAGAATGTTAGAGATAGCAATAGCTGGAGAACATAAAAACCCTGGCAAGTGCGGGTCGGACTTGCACGCATAGTATCCCTCACCATTGTATTATATGTATACAGGGCGTCCCGCGTCACACGGAGGGAAAGTATATTAAATATTGAAGATAGGATATTTTACTGAAAGAAGACATCATTTCATTTTTAATAAAAAGTAGAACTTGAAAGTAATGCTTTCACTGTTTTTAAAAAATCGCCTGGCCAAATCGGCAATCAAACTCGTGAAATGTGAAACAAAACAACACATGTATTTTATAATAACCGTCGAAAGGGTAAAGCATTAGGACTAGTTTTTCAACACAAACTACAATAAAAAAAGAAACGGTGCAAGGTTTGTAAGAATCGCTTTATTATTTTTTTCACGTACTTGTAGTAATGAAATCCTGTATTATTAAGTAAACCGGTACTAGTTAGTATATACTTTGAAATGATAACATAAGCACGGAAAACAGGCAATTTTCCTGAACAAAATTTTAATTTCATGATCCTCCTTTCATTTAAAATGCTAGATTATTTAGGAAAAAACAATCTTTATGTTAACCCTTTCGATGGTTATCACAAAATACGGCATGTGTTTTTTTTTTCAAATTTCACGAGTTTGGTTCCCAGTTTCGCCAGCAGGCGATTTAACAAAATCTATGAATTCAGTTCTCGTAATTATTAAAAATAAAATGATGTCTTCTATCAGTAGAATATCCTATCTTCGATATTTAATATACTTTCTCTCCGTGTGACAAACCCGTGGCTCTAACAACAGTGGGTTCGAAACAATCTACTGACAAAATATTTTGAAAAGGTATATCTTTTTAAATATTTATTTATTAGAAGATATTTGGACTATTTGTTTTTTAAGAAAATATCTAGTCCAACATCTTCTCGTGTCTTCGGAGTGTGAATTATTTTTTTTCAAATCGGACCTGTTGTTTCTGGGATTAACTCGTTCAACCAAACAAACGAACTCTTCAGCTTAATAATATTAGTACAAATTTGTTTTAAGAAGACGGTTTTGCAATATTCCAATATTAGTATTATGCCTGCTACATGTACGAGTTGGGCACATAATTGCTGCGTCCGAGTTCCATACGGCCCGATGTGTGCGACGAATACAATGTAACTGAACCTTCTCGGAGACAAAATTAAAATAATTATGAGTGCCACCCTGTTTGGGTTCATATTTGAATGTCCTGTTTTAAATGATTATTGCATAAATTCAATATTCCTACAGACGACCCTTTTACGAACATTTTTAAATCAAATCATGACTAAATCCTGTTAAACGCATTATTCCATCTTTGCAAATTGGTTAAACATGTAGCCTGTGCAGACGAAGGACTTTTGTCCGCGGAAGATGAAAGTCCCTGAACCGTGAAAAAAATGACCACCGAGAACTTGTCACTTTGTTCAAAAAATTTGAAAAGCGCATGCTATGCTATGAAAGTAAATATTCTCAGATTACGTTGTAGTAGTTGTATAATTAAAATTAAGTTCAAGAAGAAGAGAACACATTTTGAAAGAGAATAAAGTTTTGTCCGCTTTACGCGCTGGATTCGATTTAAAAAGATGGACCCACTCTTTAAACTCTTTTAGGCGACGCGCGCGTACTTTTGTCCTATCCGGTCTCACGGTGTACTCGATTATTCGGGGAACTTTTAGTACGCACTATAAATCCCTCATGTGCCGATGCTTACAACTAAGAACTCTATTTTGGCAGTCAAAACAGACCGCGGACAATGCTCCGTCGTCTGCGCAGGCTATCAAACAATGAGAGAAATATTAATTAATCATCATTCACATTTAAATTTGATTTAAGAACTTTGGTGCAAGTAGTAAGCTCAACAAAAAGTACAAACGTAAAGTTTACAACATAACAGGATTCTGTGTGACCTTAAGAACTCCTAAATTGCGCTTACGAAGCTTTTAACTGAGTACTAATACAAATTAAATTTTTGGGATGGAATACTATTAAGCGGCATACCATGGGTGTATTTTAGTTATGAGGGCTTCACATCCGCTCCCCTGAAACCCTGGAATTATTGTAAATGGTATTCGAAAGCGCATTTTTTACACATATTAGTTATTCATATTTTTATGTTAATGATTTTTGTTTCACATATATACTAAGATCATTATTATTATAATTACATATTTTTTAATTAATCTTTGTACTTATACAGGGTTAAAGGGAAATTCATACTGAGTATTGAAGGACGTTATTATTCAGGTCATTTCTGATGGATTTGGTCCTATAATATGGTGTCCGAAACTTAACCGTTATGGAGATATTGGATATTAAAGATTTTTTTAAAAAATCCTATATTTTTTGGGTTATTTTCGATTTTTTTGAAATTAGAGCTCCAAAGGTCCGATTTTTTAATGTATCTAGTTAGAAGACATGTCAAGCAATAAAAATATTGAATAAAAACTGAACCTACTTCTAACGGCTTAAAAAAACTGCTCGACAACGGTTATAACTAAAGAATTTTCACCAAGTGTACTTAACTTTGAAGCGCTTTTCTAAAAAAAATGTATGGAACTTATTCCGCAAATAATTCACTAACACAATATATTCTCAATCTTTTTCTTAAATTACTTTTTACTACAGAAGTTTTTAAGTTCCGCCTCATATCCTCAGCCGCATCAATAAATGCTTTGTCGCAAAATATAGATATTTGCGATCGGCATCATCTGGTCGTATACAAGGCTTTTCATATGACCCCACACATAATAATGAAAAGCCTTGTATACGACCAGATGATGCCGATCGCAAATATCGATATTTTATGCAGGATATGAGGCGGAACTTAAAAAGTAATTTAAGAAAAAGATTGAGAATATGTGTTAGAAATAGCGGCGGCCATGTTGAACATGTATTATAAAAATATTTACTAAGCTTTTTTGGATTTATTATATTTTACCTCAAACTAAAAATGTACCCTCTGCTACCATAACTGTTATTTGGTCGATGTTTTGCCAATTTAATAGCAAGTGTTATACCTTTTTGAATAGCTAAAGAGACGTAGAAGTTTTTAAAATTATTTGCGGAATAAGTTCCATACATTTTTTTTTTTAGAAAAGCGCTTCAAAGTTAAGAACACTTGGTGAAAATACTTTAGTTATAACCGTTGTCGAGCAGTTTTTTTAAGCCGTTAGAAGTAGGTTCAGTTTTTATTCATTATTTTTATTGCTTGACATGACTTCTAACTAGATACATTAAAAAATCGGACCTTTGGAGCTCTAATTTCAAAAAAATCGACAATAACCCAAAAAATATAGGATTTTTTTAAAAAAATCTTTAATATCCAATATCTCCATAACGGTTAAGTTTCGGACACCATATTATAGGACCAAATCCATCAGAAATGACCTGAATAATAACGTCCTTCAATATTCAGTACGTCTTTCCCTGTAACCCTGTATATAATTTCGTTTGCTCTCTTTTCAACCGATTTCAAAAAGGAGGAGGTACTCAATTCTTCTGTGTATGTTTTTTTATGTTTGTTACGCGATTTCTTCGTCAATTATGGGCCGATTTTCAAAATGATTTTTCTAATTGCAAATGTATACCCCTCAGGCCACATAGAAAAATTATTTGATCTAATCAAGTTCTTCGGAGATGCGGAACGGAACTCTTCGTAGGATCATAGCAGCATAGTTGTAATAAGTAATATTGATTTGTTGATACATGCAATCGGAGGCTAACTGACTGAGAAAGATACCCTCCCTCCTCCAATCACTTCTTAAGATCAAATGTCACTTTAATGAATTCGGTTTTTAGTTTTGTTAAAAAGGTTTTTACCCTGTATGGGTATTCATATGGTAGATAAATTCACCTGTTCACTGCTTTGCGTCCCATTAGCGAACATCTTGTTCTTGTAGACAATGTATAGGAACATTTAGATTCAATGAAAGTATTCAAGTAGGGTGACATTTCAAGAACTATTAAGGGCTCCACATTTCACATTGCGCGGACGCCGTGGCACCTTAAAGGATGCACAATGGTTGCACTGTCAACACGCTGGCTAGGCTTACATTGTGGAACAATATTTATTCCGTTTTTTACTACAAAAGGCATAGCAGATTTTCTTTAAGTGTTCTAAGTTTCTATCTTACAGTTTAATGCTTAAAATAACAATATACCTACCTAAATAGGTAATCATATGTATATAGAAAAGGCTACCGTTACTGACAGATCAATCAACGTTGAGCTCAAACCACTGAACAGATTGCGTTGAAGTTTGACATACATTAAATAGCCATTTTGATGCAAACGAGCGTTAATTTTTTTTTCTTAAACTCACTCCTACCATGGGTAAAACGGGGTTTCAAAGTTTGTCGCAGATCGCACCAAGATGGCGAACTTAATCCCTTATCTTAATTGTCTGGAGAGAAATTTTGTAGGGCTCTTTTTATTGTTTTGTTTTTACTTTTTTATACTGAGTTGAAATTCATTTATTCACTCGAAGTCAAATCTTATGCGAGTGTTTCCGCGAGCATAGGCTAGTTTATTTATATTGCTTTATTCAGTAACATTGATGATTGATTGAAATTATGCTGATGCTGCCTTGCTGCCTCTTTTACGTACTATGTATTTTTAACCAACATGATATAAGATTTTAATCATATGACAAAGGTTTATACAAAAGTGAATAATGTAATTTACATATAATCATTTTATTTTAACGAAACTACTGGTTGGTCAACGGCAACGCTTCTGCCTTCTACTCCAATGTTCAAGGGTTCAAATCCCGCGCGGGATTCGTCTGAGTCTGTACGAATACAACGATCTTACTAAAAACAAGTTAGACACAGTTACAAACCTTGCTTAGGCAAATTTTGTATGAAATTTTTGCTTAAACTCGTGGTGACCGCAAGTCTACCTGTTTTGTGGTTATAAGTTATACAAAGCTACAAAAATTAAACTATTACAGAAAGTTTGAACTACGATTTTGATAAGCTTGTACCCACCAAAATATATAACTTAAGACTTTGTTAAGAACTAAATAGATATAACACAGGCGCCGTTTTTTAAAATATAGTGCTTGCATCATTACTTTTTTATACCTTTAATATATCAAATCAATGCATTTTGATTTAATTTGATAGATGCATGTCTAAAATCATGAATCGTGAAACGAAAACAAAACATTCATTTAAAATAATTCATTGTTTACCAGATCGTTTTAAAAGATTGATTATGCACTCCTGGTGTAAATGTAAGCCAATTCACTTCTTTATTCTAAACAATGAGGCGTGTCGTATTATACCAGGTTCAATCGCCCACTATTAAAGGGTATACAGTACATAACTTAAGCAGTAGTTTCATTATTAAAAAGTATTTCATTATTTTTTCACTATCTCAATCTTAGCTAGTTTGAGAACTTACACACCACACATAATACCTAATTTAAAGTAAATACTTTAATTACAATATTATATAATTCTATAATCTTATAAGTATTTTTGCTATACGTTCTACTCAGATATATTCAAATCATATCAGGATATTATTTGACGTTTCTAATTGTTTCTTTAGAAGTTTTTAATAACTATACTCTTTCCAACAAATTTAATAAATAATCAACTTGCACCAAAATATATAAAACCCAAAGTTTTGCCTTTTGTCAAAAATTGTGCCTAGTTTTATCATTTAAAAATTAACGGCAAAAAAGTCTAATTTGTAATAGATTTTCACTAGGAGCATAAGCTTGATGTTTATGTCTCTGTTATGAATATGAATAAGTAACTGATAAGATTATGTTTGGTAATGAAAAAAATATTTTCTAAGATATACGCACAATTTACGTTATCATTTTTAATTGCCATTGCTAAGGAACAGGCCTTCCTTTTGGACAGAACCAAAGCTAGGATTATACCATTACAGACGTTAATACTTCATAATCCTAATATTACTACTGAAACAGATGCGCTACTGTGGTCCTAGCTGGGGCAGGCGAGCGGCTTGTAATAAGCTATAATTACGTTATCTGCTGTCCTTGTTGCGTCCTTGCTTTCACTGATAACGGACCCAAGTGATCTCTTATATAATATCTGCTGATTCGATTAAATCTTAAAATGTCAGCAATTTTGACCCCTGCTCCACTGATCCAGTTGTGACAGTCCTTTGTAACAGAAGATCGATCACTGCCCCTGAGTTTTTATAACTTTGTTAAATACGTAATTGTAGTTTATCTCAATCTTTTTCAGATAAAAGTGATAACGATCGATTGCGAAATGAACGATTTACTTACTAATGGAGATTCAATTTAAAATGTCATGTGTGCAATTAAGTTTCAAGCAAATGAGGTGAAAGGTTTTTTCACCTTTAAGGCTTTGACCCATGTGCAGGGCTATAGAATTACCAATTAGTCTTTAGACTTGTTTGAATGTTACAGTAGACATAATGTAGTAGCAAGGTTTTCTTTTAGTCTGGGTCAAGCCGTACGATGGTTGAGAAGACACGCGATGGTAGCACCCAAATTTGCTGTGATTGTTCTATCGTAAAAACTGTTTCTACTTTTACCGAAGTAACTACACAAACTTTTGAACACCGCTTAGGTACACTTAACATCAGGTGAAGTATGATAATTTGCAGCACCTCGTCACAAAGGTTGATGGCCTTAATTTTACCGCTTTTATAGTATTTGGTATCTAACTAAGCAGTGAAATTAGATAAACTCATCGCAAGCAATTTATCTTCAGTTTTTTTTTAGTTCTCCACATCTTTTCCTACTTGGGCCCAAGCCGTTGACAACAATCTTAAACGTAATAGATAAATGGAAAAACATTGGACTATTCAAAAGAGTAACTTTACTATCGAAACATAAAATGGGTCTAGTTTAATGTTTTTATTGAATTACCTGTTCGCATATTGACATACATTATTGCTAACCTTTTCGCCCATGCAAAGCTACTAATAACCATTAAACACTACCTTAAATAGTAAGTAAGTGCTTATTGTATTTAACTGACCTAAAACCTAAGACAAACACTCGTAACTCTATGACTGCAGCAAGCAACTTTTATTTGAATGAAACTATGTAGGTACCGGCTTACACAGGGCTGCTACTTGGTAATGTTTAGGTTTTTTGTCGTTTTTGATACGTTTTTCAAATGTTATCTATCATATTAAACCACACTCATAATAGTTGCATAGCTTCTCTTTACACTGAATACAAACTAAAAGTGCCCTGCGGTTTCTACCGCATTAATTTGAGGAATAAAAAGGTTATAGTACTCGTAGGTCACCCTTAAAAGACAGACATTGGTTTACTGTCACGGAGTTTTTGAAATTTCCTTAGCGGCGTTGTATTTTTTTTTGTAATGGGTAAAAAATGTTAAACTCGCGTCAGGACACGTGACCTGATCGAAAATTCGTAAGTCGGATGGAGAGTAGACAGCCGGCGCGGGGGCGTAGGAGAGGAAGTAACCCCCTCTCTTTCTACAGCGCGGCGAATATGTATGCCTGCGCCTGCAGTTTCGTTTAGGCGGCGCTTCCGCGAATGTTCGTGTGTGTTTATGTTACAGCATGCCACGCGTATCCATGGATGGTGAGAGCTGATGGCTCGACCATCTGTTTAGTGGCCACACTGCTGTGTATTCGTAAAATTCGTGTATATAAAATGTTACTTATAATTAAAGCAATTCGTGCAAAATTATTCCCTAACCATTCCAAAATATCAAAAATGCACAACGTTAATATTCAAGTTTTCACTTCTGGCGGCACTCCCGGAGTGCAACCCGTATTTATTTTTTGAACTTTTAAAGGGAAACAATTTCTTTATACATAATTTTAATGTGACTTTTACCGTTTACGCAGCACATGCAACGGAAGCTCACAAATGGTTTTTACATCATTTTTCGTTGGTGTTCCGATCTATTAGCCGTAGCATTATGTTATATAACGCCTAAAGCCTGCCTTGATACATGCACTATCCGACACAAAAAGATTTTTCAAATCGCACCAGTGGTTCCTGAAATTAGCGCGCTGCCCCAAACAAACAAACTCTTCAGCTTTACGGTATTAGTAAATATTTAATCTGGTCCCACATAAGGAATTTTAAAGTGTTATAAAAGTCAAGGATACACGACGGTACTACACACAGAGATGCTACATTATTTGATACAATTACAAATTTTCATGTATATAAACAGAAATTATAGCCAATGTTAGATTCCTGGAAATTTCTATTTCTATAAATTAATATATTGTTTTTAGATGGAAATATAAAAAGACTTATGAATAACCCAACATTCATAGTTCTATTCGTTTCTATATCTTATAATTGCAGTGAAGAACAAGCGAAATAAACTCCACACAAATAGTATCAATACGCCATGTCGCTACAGTATCAATAAGTAGACGAGTTTTGTACCGTGTCCTACAGTCAGGGGCGGATTTAGAGGTCCAGAGGCCTCGGGGCAACAGAGGAACGGAGGCCCCCTCACCCCAAATTATTTTCCAAATAAAGTAAACAATTTTTTTTCAGTCGAGTTTTGGAATTAATAATTTATTGTGAACCAAGTAGATTCCCTTAGTATTGAACAAACACATATAAATATAAACACATATAAATTATCTGAAATTAAATCTTAGAGTTAACGAACGGAACCTTTCAAGCTTTTTTCGCCGAAAAATCGTTGATGACTTCGTTGAAATCGTGTTCTCGGAGTAAATCGCTTTCAATGCTCAGGAGAGAAAGCTTCGATAGACGGTTTTGTCCCATCCTATATTCCTATTGTGGGGATCCCCGTTTGTGTCCCTCCCCGTTTGTGGAGGCCCCGGGGCTTTCGCCCCGGTTGCCCTCCCCTAAATCCGGCAGTGCCTACAGTACCGCGGGAGTATACCTAAACATTTAATATTCATTGAATAAAATGAATTAGGTAGCACTGTGCAGAACCAATAAACCAGGAGAAATAAAAATATAAGCAGATTGTACTGTTTTTTAATTTAATGCATTACAATATCCATTATATTACTTTTGTAACCGAATATTGAAGTGTATCATTAATTTCATTACTCTGTTGAAGTGATTCATAAACCCTTAAAATATAAACTAACACGTTAAAAGTGATATGGTATTAGGAATATCTAATAATTGTTTTTAATACTGCATTACATTTTTACAATATTGTGTAAGTTCTAATATACAATAAGCATTCAAGAATGTATTATTTTACAATGCTGCTAAATAATTTTTCATTAATGAAATGTTATTTATCTAAAAACGAAGGTGCCTTACTAATTATATTGATGCTTTTTCTAATGTTTCACAATTATTAATAGTATACATTGTCATAGAAAAAGAGCGAAAAATTGTAATTTTGAGAATCCAGCTTACTCTAATATAATACTTTTCTGTGAAACTGTACCTACCTTATATTAAGAACAAATTTAATTACAAACATCTACATCGTTTGAGCTTCATCAGTAACTTGATATGCGTCAATATTTATAACAAATTAGACGTGATGTGAGGGAACGAACATTGCGTATCATTTTCGATATGTTATACAGTGTACATTATTTATTAAGACACGCACAATGGTCCAATAATTAGGACTAAGTGCGGAAACTGCCCTGAAAAACTAAACAGTGTACAATAAAATCATATTGATATATTTTTATCACCAAACTAAATTATTTGAAATAAAACGTGTTAAGTTTCAGTTTTATAAAATCTCGCGTGAATATAATAAATCATACAATTTCTTTATTTAGCTTTTTTCTATAAAATTTCTTTTAACATTTTTCTTATCGAAACTTTGGTAAGTTTTTTGACTAAACGAGATCAAAACCGAATTGAAAACCCGTTGGAATAAATAAAAAAATAACTAATTTTGCTCTCTCATGAAAAATATTCTTTTGAACAACGAACCAGCTTACAACTAATTTTATACAAATTTAACAAACTTATTTTCTATAATTTGAATTCGTAATTTTATATTATATTTACACTTTCGAATGTTTTACTTCAAACTTATAACTAAACTAGGAACTAATTAATTTTTATATAATAATGTATTTCATATTCAACAACGAATCCTTAAGGTAATTGTCTTAATTTTACTATAATATGTGTTGTCATGTGAGAAATGTTTACGATTGTAGCTAGCGATACCTTTGTGTCATAATATAAGTAAATAAGCCTATTTACTTAACGTGCCCTTTAAACTTCGTAGCGCAACACCTGTAGCAATTTGTGAAATTCTAATATTAATAATTCCATAAAAGAAAGACTGGAAAATATACCAATATTTTGTCATTTGATTGGTTAAATAGACATCGTTGATTTGTTAAAAAAATTCCATAACATAGAGAATTTCACAAACCCCCTTGTAGCATAAATCCTCTACAATTGAATGGCCTTTAAATTCTTAATCTGGTAATATTACGATAAGTCAATATTATCGTTGTTTTTAAAAGACATTGCATATAGAATTTATGGTCACAGTAAAGTTTTTTTTACCGTGAAATGACTCCCAGAGCTAAAATAACTACAGGAAAACATCCAAGTCAGCACCAATTCGTCGCTACTCGTATGGATGCGGCCACAACGGTGGTGGGGGCGGTAGCGGATAAACCGATGGCTATGTGGATATCGCCAGAGAAGGCCGGTGGGGAGCATGGGGTGAAGTCGCAGGAGGAGTACCCCCGGGAGAACATGTCACTTTCCCCATGAAGGACCTTATATCGTCGAAATAAGCGTCTTCCCTTTCCGTGTCGGCAGAACTAGGCGAGTCCCCACCTTCAGCTTCGTGCTTCTTCAGGTGTCGGTCCAAATTCGTCTGCTGTCCGAAGCATCTATCACACAATGGACATCTAAAAGGCCTCTCCTTGTTATGTATATTACGAACATGTCGCTGCAAGTTCGAGGATATAGAAAACGAACGTTCACAGTACTTACATTTGTAAGGCTGCTCTCCTGTGTGGGTACGTAAATGGCGAGTCAAATTTGCACTCCTCGGGAAGACCTTCCCGCAGAATTTGCAAGCGTAGCGATCTCTTAATTTCGATCCGGAGTTAAGCTCTCGAAATTTCGCGTAAGCGCTGGGCTGTCTATCGGGACCGTCAGTACCTAGAAGTGGGGATAAAAAATTGAATGGGCTCGGGACGTAGGGTGAATGAGTCGAGGTCAGTAGCGACTCTGACGATGGAAAGGACGGAAATCTCGGGCGGTACATCGCATCGATGATGTTCTGCTGACGGTGGACGGGCATTGGAAAAGCAAGAGTAGGTGAAACCAATGGGGAATCTTCCCGTTTTGGTTCTACACCTTCCACGTCAACATCGGTAGTATCGTTTTCGGGAGTCTTGCTTCTCTCTGCAGGACTTTCTGGTGGTGAGTAGGACTTCACCGAGGAGTTACGAAAGGAGCGATTATCGTTATCTGGCTCCGATTCCTTATCACTTTTACGGGACACTGATAGGTCTAAGGGTTGATCGCCCTCATCCTTCTTTGTTTCTTCTTCCACATCAGAATATTCTGATGTCTTATCATCACTGATATTGTGTTTGGATAAATCTTTTGGAAGTGATGGCGAGATAGACTTCCTTTGAATGTCATTGTTATTTAGCTTCAAGGAAAAATTGAAAGGGGACTTTCGCTTCAGTTCTTCTCTATTGAAATTGAACGGGACTATCGGTGTCGGCACTGCCATACCTGGCGAAGGTCTATGTTGTGAAGTGTCTTCAATCGATGGAGGAGATAGTTTGGAGTATGGGTTTTGTAATTTTGGTGTACCTCGGTCTGATTTTTCTATTAATCTACTGTTGTTTTCAAAGTCCATTTCCTTCTTCTTTACTTCTTCGAGAGAAGTCGAACTGTCGATACTCTTGACTGACATGCGACCTTCTTGATTCATTACCATGTTAGCGTTTGATAATGCTATTTCATGTTCCATTTTTAATCGAGCTCCTTGTACGTTAAATAAGAGTGGGTTAAATAAATCAGGTTGGCACGCAGCAGCCGCAGCCGAAAACAAAGCCGGATAGTGTGCGAAGGTGTTGTAAGGTAACGGTAAAGCTGGTCCCCGGTAAAGGGGAAAAGGATTCGCATTATTCGGATTATTCATGCCGACGTTTGGCAATTGTGGGATCTGTGGTAGTCCTTGCGGCATTTGTCCTCGCAGGTTTACAGAAGCAGCGGCGGCGGTTTCACAAAATCTCTTGTGCTTAGTAAGAGACGCGTACGACGTGAAAGACTGGCCGCATTTTCCGCATTCGACTAGCGCCCTGCACGCGACGTGCATTCGCTTGTGGCGGCACAGGTTCGAAAACTGCGTATAGGACTGTAATGAAGAAACATTTTATTGTTAATCACAGTGAAATTAATCGTGATTGTTTAAACCAAAACATGATTTATCTTGAAGTCGCAAAGAATTTAACGTTTGTTGTACGTTTGCCAGTCATTTTCTATCGATTGAATCTATCTATAATTTAAAATTTATTTCACTGCATTCTATTGGATATTTGTTGCTCAATCATGCAAAAGTGGCGGAACGGATTTAGATGAACTTGACACACATATTACCTGGTCTTATATATTTTTATCCCGGAAAAATATTAGGTTCCTGCGGAATTCTCAAAAAAATGACTTTAATGAGCGGGTGGATGCTGAAGATCAAGATGTCAAAGATCGAAGCTGATTTGCATAGGTACGGCTTGACGCTGGAGTGGACGAGGTAGCAAAGGTCTTAAAGCACTTGCGGCAAGATTGATTCACGATCCCACCACTTCCACGATCGCAGACCGAAGACGCTAACGCACTACGTACTCAAGCTTGGTTAAATAGATTATAATGAAGTGATGAATTACTTTGAAGCAGATATAATACTGGAACGGCTTGACGCTGGAGTGGATGTGCGTTTGCTGCTTGAGGTCGGTGGTACCTCCTCCTCCGGTCTCTAAGATTTGCTGCATTCGAGGCAAGATTGACGATTGCTTATTGACTAAGCTAACGTATTTTACAAAGCTTAGATTTTTATAAAAAAGTTACTGACCTTTTAGCAGACTTTGCACTTGGCTTGACGCTGGTGTGGATATGCGTGTGCTGCTTGAAGCCGAAGCAGATGGCGGAGGTCCTCCCGCTCTAGGGGCTAGATTGAGTCCTAATCTCGCCACTTTCACGATCGCAGACTGCATATGATGAATTACTGAACCATAAAGCTTGATGATTTTGATGAAGAGGCGACTGACCTTGAAGCAAACATTGAACTGGAACAGCTTGACTCTGGAGTGGTTGTGCGTGTGCTGCTTGAGGCCGAAGGAACTAGTGAAGGTCTTGCCGCACGCGAAGTAGGATTGACAATTTCAGATCGACTACGCTAACAGATTTTACGAAGCTTAGGTTTTGATGTAGAAGTAACTGACCTTGAAGCAGACCTTGCACTGGAACGGCTTGACGCTGGAGTGGATGTGCGTGTGCTGCTTGAGGCCGGAGGAGGTGGCAAAGGTCTTGCCGCACTCGGGGCAGGCGTGGCTGCGCGCGCCCACGTGCTGCGCGCGGATGTGGCGCTGCAGGTTGGAAGGATCGGTAAATACCTGAAATAACATCAGGTTTCGGACAACGTGAAACTTTATGCTTGTTTTCTTTGCTATTATTATGATCTTGTTTACGTCCAATTTACTTGTTAAGTGCATTATCGCCATATTTTAGGTAAGTAAGATTTCGTTTAAGTCACATTATCTTAGTGAAAAACTCCGTTTGATTTTTTAAACGTAATAATGACCAAATTTTAGGAATGAATAGTAGTAAAGTAAAAGTAAATAGTAAATAGTAAATAAATAATAAGTAAATAGTACGTGACTTATAGTAGTGTTTTTAGCATAGGCTTTCCCTATATAAAGCTAAGGTAACAACAAATCATAATATAATGATGATTGTCAAGAAATTAATACTAGACTATTAGTTGTAACACTTCAATCTTTGTCGGGATTAGAAGTATTATTAATAAGTTTTACTTATTGATTGACTCAATTTATTATGACTACATCAACACGCGAAACGAAAATTGTGCACGAATATCAATTCCAAAGTACCTTAGGGCAGTTCTCGCAGGGGTATTTCCTGATGTCAGTGTGGGCAAGAGCTCGGTGGCGTAAAAGTAAAGCTCTGGAGCTGTACGCGCGGTTGCAAAGCTCGCAACGGAACGCCGACGCGGGCTGCGCGTGCGCTTGGATCAAGTGCCGATCGAGACTGAAAAAAAAAGCATTACAATTACTTTACCGAAACCAAAATTTATTGAACTACATTATCTACTACGAGTGTGGTAAACAAATGACACTTAACAGTCATTTTATTTCTTGAAAAAAATTTAATTTCATAGTTTTCAGTCCAAAAGTAGTACAATAAATTAAAGTATTATTGAATATTTATGGACTGTTGATATGAGTTCTGCAATCTACAGTAAGGCAATTACATTAAATTGCGGTAATAAATGAAAAGTGAAAAAAATGCAAAACCGCAAACATCAAAAAGGACGAACAACTAAAGGCACTTGACACCTGTCGAAATGTAAGTGCCCTTTAAATTCTGCCAAAACATTTCGTTTGCGCAATATCGAGAGTTTTGGCACCAATTAATCGATCAGCCTCTCTCTCAGACTCTCTAATTAATCGATCAGACTCAAAATGTATCACCAAGATTTAATTTCGATGCTTAACAGAAAAGTTACCGGACACTTTTGTCGGATATATATATATATATATATTTAAGATATGGATATGTTAGACTCTCCATAGTGTATAATCAATTTAATTTACCATCGAGTTGTAATCGATACGATGTAGATAAATCTTTAATGGATCTCACAATGACTGTAATTAACTACATCTGAACTAAAATTGTTGGTATCAAGTTGTCACTTGAATCTACCTCTTCATTAGAAAGTGTGAGCTAACCAGCTGTAACAAGTACAACTACTCTAGCTAGACAAGTAGTCTGTAGTTGCTTCAGAGACAAAATAATAACATCCACTTGCATCAAGACAGCCTACGCAGATATAACTCACAACTAGACCTATACATTATTCAAGCATGTTTCGGTTTTACGGCGAACATATGAATCCCATTTATTGCTATAAATTCACCGTGTACACGTTTTATGACTGTTATGGTAGGAAAATTTGCAAAATCTTCGACTGCCAGACCTACCTGCTATTAAAACTCGCGGACTTATGACTTATCATCATTCCATAAATGTAACAACATAATCATTCAGATCGGACAAAATTCAAATCGAGGGTCAAGAAAATCCCGTTGGCCATGATGCCATAATAACTAACTCGAACATTTTGATGGAAAACGTATATCATTTGCGAAAATGGTCTTAGTGACTCTCCTTGGCATAACTGGTCTACCGCACGCAACCCTTACTGCCGCCGGCGATTTTCTAATGTTGCACCTGTTATTTGCTCCGTGCCGTATACTTAGATCAGTAGAGACTCCATCGCTCGTTTCGCTGGGGCAAGCTAGATTACTGGTTATATCAGAACGGGATTGGATAACGATTGTATCGTATTATTCGTTCATGTCAAGGAGATGAGATGACGCGTTTTCACTCTTGCTGACGGCTAGCCCGTCGCCGTATCTTTTAATTAATCTCAGGAATAAAATCTTGCGTTGGTAATGGTTCCGTCGCTCAGCTAACTACATTGCGTAGTACCTAGAGGTGAGATTTAGTACATATCTTTGAATCAAGTTGCTACTTCGTAGTTCAGCTTGAATTACAACCAAGTACTTGTCACCGGATAATCTCAGAATTTGCTATTATGCAACAATCGCTTGATTTTGTGAGTTAGTTTTCGAGGCAAATAACTTAATCAGCGTATAAGTAGTAAACTTATACATACAAAATATGTAATTTACTAAGATTGATTATATTAAAGCTCATAATTAAGGCGATTTCAAAAAAAAATGTTTAATATTGCCGCAAGCAATTAAATTTGTTTAAGAAGCGATAATGTATGCGTGTCTCAATAGCCTCACAGAGGAGGTTCATTAAGATTGTAATAAAAAAGGAGAAGGCGCTACTACTAAAAGAACATCTGGAACGAATTAAAGTGTATTAAAATTGAATAGCTGGTGTTTAGCCTGGGCCCCGCCGCCTGCGGCTACACCGCAACCAGGCTACTATCAGCGCGAGGGATCTTGGGCCGCTTTGAAATTTTTTGGTTCCGCACTTTACAATATAATGCTGCAGGTCGATAACAAGTAATTCAACTGACTTTAAGGTGCACATGCACCAAAGTTCATAAATGAAATCAAAAACAAAATCGTGTTCAAAACTATTAAGGCTCAATGGTATGCCAATTCTTTTGAATCCAAATAGTTCTTTCTCTGTTTTCTGTTACTCTTGATTTCAAATAGAACTCAAGGATGAAGATAATCTCAATTAAGCTTTAATTAAAGAATGTTGGTGCAAGTGGATCTTAATGATATGCACTAGGAAGTCTGTTTTTTTTATTTTTTTTATTAAACAGCATTTATTTTTAAGATTTATCTATGTAAAGAAATTTGTTACCATTAAAAAATGAACTGATTACATGCCCGGCCAATGCATTTAACTAGTTGTAAACTAATGGTTTTTTTTTCCAATTAAGTATGTTTTTTTGTTAAACATTATTTTACTACAAAACTACACTTATCACAATCAGGTAAAAATAAAGAAAACAATAAGCGGAGAAAGGGCTTGCCAGTGGTATGTAACTACCGTTAATATATGTTAATATGAGCAATTACTCTGTCTGTCAATCGTATTGAATTACTGCGAAATACTCGTGTAGCCGAATAAAATGTAACAAGAAATTGGCAGAGGTACGACCCAAACAGAATTGCGTCTACTTAATATTGAGATTTTAATTAGAATACAGTATTTAGACATTATATTGTTTTAAACTTTCATGGTCACTAACATTATAGCTATTAACGGGATTGTTACCATATACTTTGTTTTTTATGAGTCTCCGATATTTCGGCACTGTTGCAAGCGCCATGATCACGGAGTAACTGATCACTGATCTCTTTTACTCCGTTATCATGGCGCTTGCAACAGACCGGTACATGGTAATAATCCCGTTAATAGCTATAATTTAGTCTATATTTTATCGCTAAGTAAAACTTCTATTTATACTCTCCATAGAAGTTTCATTACCGTAATATTAACTACTATTAATACTACAGACACATGCATCAAAAACAAATACACGGAGCGAGCGATAACAGTCGTTATTATAACATATTTCATTACCATCTGTACATCTAAGTTAACGTAGATCAATTCTGTAGCTCTTAATAGCTTATTACGTAAGGTCCAGGTACACAATTGAAAGTCCACTTATCGGGGATCTGTTAATTCTTTTTGTATTGTTGTTTTAGCTGCTGCGAGCGATATTGCGAACTCGAGTAATTCAATAAATTTGGAAGAATTCCAACGTAACAAGTAAAGAACATTCTCTTTTAGATACAAGGAAAATGATTAGAGATGTGTTAAAGTTTCTCTTGAGATCACTAATCTATGTTAAAAGTGAAGATGATTTCGATAAAAAAACACAAAAGTCAGAATATTCATTATTTTAAAAAGGTGTCGAGTAATTCTGAAACAAATTTTGCTCATGGATGAATGTAAGATTAGCAAAGTAAACATGTATATAGTCAGACCCGTCTTTCCCAGTGGGCACTTTGGGCAAGTGCCCAGGGCCCCGCGATAGGGGCAGATCACCCAGATCACAAATACAAGTCCCTAGATCCTGTTAGATCACCAAACAGGGGTCATAGGGGCCTCATTATCCTAATATGCCCAGGGCCTCTAATAGGTCAAAGATGGCACTGTATATAGTAGAGTGCAGAAAGATAATATTTCCAAAATATAATGGATTAGAAATAGATTTAATCCGTAATGTAAATATTTACATATAATATACGTTCCGGCAAACTTCTTAAGTAACAACCATGGACAAGGGAGCCTGCGCATTAGCAATTTTACATACAAAAAAGTCTACCGCGCAGGTATTTCTCTGGTTTGCTCAAAAAGTTTGCCGCGTCCGTTTCCATGCCTTTGGCAAACCAATACATAATGACTCTAATACTAGAATTGTAATACTTGACAGAAAAAGAAGAACTACAAAGGTCGAATTTTAGCCAGTACCTGTACGACCATTAGTATAATTAAAAGGCTAAATACTCTTTCAGTATCCTGAAGTCTATTTTTAATCAAGTAGGGGTAGGTAAAAGCAAACATTACCAATGTTTCAGTTTACAACTGCACCAACTATTTTAACTTAGAGATCACTCGGGTGGGCTATTTCAAAACAGAGCTGATTTCCTCAACAGTATCCTATTTGCAAACAGTCCAACCTGTTGTTTCAAAACCGTCCGCTATAAATAAACATTGTGGAGTACCAACAGCGTGTCAGCGTTTCGATCTGCATGTTCACGAATTGATAACATCCAATGAACAACTTTCGTGGAGTCGATCCATTAGGCTCCACCCACACGAGCCACTGGTACAACTTTGGTACTTAAAATGCCGCTGTTTTTTATGCTAATGAAAATTTAAACTACAAAAAAAATCCTCCGAAATCTAATCTGATTTAACCTGAGTACATATTTCTAAACTTAACTAAATAAAAAGTCATGGTCTATTGAAACAGAAAAAAAAATACTGAGACAGGATCTCGAAATTCTCCTGTGCTTTTTAACCGATATCAAAAAGGAGGTAGTTCTCAATTCGGTCAGCATGTTTTTTTTTGTACGTACACCGTATACTCCGACGTCCCATTTAAGGGATTCTTTTTTGTTCGATTAAAAATAGTTACCATTTGGTCCCATAAAAAATTAATCCAGTTTAGTTTAGTAGTTTTAATTTCATAAGCATTTTTGTTACTTGGACGATGTAATTTTCACGATACTTTGTTTATATGTACACCGATTACTTAATGATTTCCAATCGAATTTGAGTGATTTTTTTTTGTTCGATGGGAAATACTTGCCGTTTAGTTCTTTAAAATATTATTTAGTTTGACCCAGTCGTTTTTATTTTATGAGCATTTTATTATCTATTGTCTACTTGGACAATGTAATTTTCACTAATATTACTAGATGAAATATTTTTTTATTCCTAAAATAATACCGATTATTTTTATAGGGATATAATTTTTTTGCTTTTTAGTATAATTTTCGACTTAAAAGTTGGTTTTACTTTTGTTTAAAATTTAGTCGAAATCGAAAGATTGCACCAAACTGGATAACTCTCTTTTATTGTATTCATTATTTTCAGGACAAGGTTCTTATAAGAAAGAAACAGTTTGTTTAAACCTCATAACATGAAAAGTTAATGAAAGACAATTGTTTAAATGGGACAGAAGGTTGTAAGAGATCTTCAATTGATTGACTGAACATCAACAGCGGGCATAAATAGTTAAAACAGTTTTTTAGAAATTTCGAAAACATATACGAAAATTATATTACGAAGTTAGCCGAGGCAGTTAGTTTTATAATAAAAAATCTATGAGATCTTTAAGAGTTAAAAATTCAATGCGGCATTTTATTGTTTGGCTTACTAATGATGTACGGAGGATCGTAGTTACATTTTAATAAAATCAATTGTCGATCGTAGCACTCACTAACAATCGGATGAGAAATTCCGCAGCTAAATCGATAGCTGTCGAGATAACACAGTAACACAGCCAGCCGGTCGACTTGTATACAATTATTAAACAGAAATGTTTTTATAACTTCCTCAATTGAACGGTTGGATCGGTAACTCAAAATTCATAGTTCGTATTCATTTGATAAACGAAGATTTTTAATATGTAATCAAAGTTAAATACTGACAATCAATTATTTGCACTTGACTTCATGTTAGTTAGAGCAGATAGTGAATCAGTATAGTCACTTAAATACATTTGACTAAACAGGATATAGCAAAACTTAACCTCATGAAGGGGAACAATGCTGAATATAGAATATTTTGTGAATGAAGTCTTCGTTCAATAAAAAAATCTATAGTTTTAATCCTAATTAATGTACATCAAGTACAAAATAACTTACACCCGGAAAAATGTTAATTATAAATAATAAATAAATATTTCCAACACTCACACCAATTAGACTAGCCCCAAAGTAAGCACTATAAGGCTTGTGTTATGGGATACTAGGGTAACGGATAGAATACATATATTGTACATATATAAGTATATTTATATAGAATTACATATTAAACATCCATGACTGGAGTACAAATGCTCGTATTCATCACACAAACATCTGCCCCCACCGGGATTTGAACCCGGGACCTCTCGAGTCGGCGACACCATGAAACCCGGCGTACAAACCATTCGGCCACGGAGGTCGTCCAACAAACAATTACCAACAAACTTTACCTCATGATATACATTTTATATTATTTAAACCTTTTTTATTGCAACGCTGTGCTAAAACACGGCTAGACATACATACATAAAGCACTGATTACTTTATAAATAAAAAATATTTAACAAAGCGTGATAAGCATCGCTGATTAATCTTCATAAAGTTTGATCTAAAAGACCTCATAATGCTGATTGAGCCTATCTAAGGTGTGACCAAATCTCGCTCTGTCGTTACGAAAGTAAGAATAGAGAGAGAGATGAGATAAACATTACAATAGATGTCGCAACGTTAAATATATGGGCATTAGGAGTGTTTGACTTACTCACTTTTTCGTGACAATATTTATTCTAAACTGTTGAGCTTGCATATTTAATAGCCAGCTCCAAATTGCAATCCCATTATACTTAACATCAGTCGTGCTATTCCGTAAAAACAAATTTGCTTTCCACCGCTGAATCCGCGAATTTCAAATAATTTTTAAATAACTACAGCTAATTCCGCAGCGAAAAGTGAGTTTGTTTTTACGGAATAGCACGGCTGGTGGGTCGGACTAACTTACAAGACCTTTTATTAAACCTAAAAGCCCTTATTTTTAATGTCGATAACTTCAAAAGCCATTGTTGACATTTGAAACAGAACACTGTCACACATTTCAATATAAAACTGTATAGATAACAAACGGGTAATTACTGATCGATCTCGAAACATTTAAAACAATAGTGATGGCGATGGGCAGATAAGCGACGATATGTTTGAATGGTGCATGTCGATAATCTCGCCCTGCATTATTGATGAGCTCGACGCCGCTTCAATAGAATATGATGACACACGCCATTGTGGGCTTCCACCGCTTGTCATATTGATAATAATAAATTCACGATACAGGCATTTGTGATGATGACACTCTCGGCTTAACATTTTACTGATTTTATCGCTTATTCTGACCTTAGTTAGAATATTTGGAACCGATATGTCATCTAACATCCAAAAGAGGCATGAAAGTACCTAATGGAAGACCACGGTCAAATAACACTACTTCTTTATGGTGGTACTGTACTTTAAGTTGGTGAGTAAAATTCTAGGGCTCCACGGAATAGAGGATAAGATTCCGGCCACAAGGCTATAGCGGCACACTCTTTGGTACATCTTCACGACTGGATTCTACTTTAACTAAGCATCAAGTGGTGTGAACTATCATTTTTTTTGCCTTAATTTCAGAAGTGCACTCATAATTGAAACCCGATGTAAGAAATCAAGACTACCTTTTAGACACGTGAGATTGTTAAATTAATTCGAGTACACCAGTAAGCCCTCCAGCACATACGTGAAAACACAAGTTTCTTGACATAACGACTATTCACGTGAGAACGATGTATGTAAGACGCACCGCCCAATCACAAATCATCGATACGATATCGAATGAGCACATCTCTAAGCCAAATAATTTGTTGCGCCAGGTGACCAAATAATATTAATGGTAAGAGGCTAATGGTTTGCAGGCGGTTGGGATAGATCGATTCTTCGACTCATGAGTGGATCATAGATAGAGCTGGATATCTGATATTGAGATACGATAAATTCTGGTTACAATGACACAATATTCAATGGAATACATTTGAATGCATAAAGAAGAATATGGTAGCAAAACTTTAATTTTTTTCTCTTAAGATCTCAAGCATGTCTTAAGGGGTTTCGTCTATAGTTAAAGGACATGATTCTAATTTTGGAGGATGGTAGTCGGTCCGCGTTGTTTCGTCTATAGTTAAAGGACATGGTTCAAATTTTGGAGGATAGTAGTCGGTCTCCGGCAGACTCCAAATATTTTTGAGTTGTAGTTGGCACTTAATTGTAAATAATTTGACAAAAAACTAGAATTTATTTTATCCCCGTTTTTTATAATAAATATATATGAATATATATTTTTTAACACACCAGTTAGCCTAGCCCCAAAGTAAGCACTTTAAGGCTTGTGTTATAGGATGCTAAGGTAAACAGATAGAATACATATACTGTAAATATATAAGTATATTTTTATAGAAATACATATTAAACATCCATGATGGGGTACAAATGCTCGAGGTTCATCACACAAACATCTACCCCCACCGGGATTCGAACCCGGGACCTCTCGAGTCGGCGACACCATGAAACCCGGCGTACAAACCACTCGGCCACGGAGTTCGTCAAAGGTCGTTATTATAATCTATACTTATAATAAATCTGTAGAGCGGTCAATTCTGTACATGAAATATATTTTCAAAATAACTATCAGGGGGTGATTAGTGACCGATACTGATGCCAAAAATGCAATCAGTAAAAATTTTGTCTGTCTGTGTGTATGTTCCTTATAGAAACAAAAACTACTCAACGGATTTTAACGAAACTTGGTACAATTATTCTTCATACTCCTGGGCAGGTTATAGTATACTTTTCATCACGCTACAATCAATAGGAGCAGAGTAGTGAAGGGAAATGTTGGGAAAACGGGAGAAGTTACTCCATTTTTTCAGCTTCCGTCGCGTGGGCAGCCTTAATGGTTAAAGTTATATAGAAATGATGTATGACGGAAATATTCTCCATAAAATTGTCTAAAAAATATCCCGCAACAGCATATGTCTATCTTTTATGGTTGACTCACAATAACACGTGTAATTCCTGATAGCTTAGCAGTTCGGAGCATTCCGATTATATAACGTAAATATGAGAATTTTAGTTTGATTATAAATACAGGTAATAAAAATGACCGTTTTATCTATATCTTTATATATATAATTCTTCTGTGAGTGTGTATGTCACTGAACTTCTCTTAAACGACTGGACCGATTTTGATGAAATTTTTTGTGTGTGTGCAAGGGGATCTGAGAATGGTTTACATTCACAAAGACGTGTAGACAGGACAACGTCTGTCGGGTCCGCTAGTATGTATATAAAAGTCAAAGGGGACTGACTGACATAGTGATCTATCAACGCACAGCCCAAACCACTGGACGGATCGGGCTGAAATTTGGCATGCAGGTAGATGTTATGACGTAGGCATCCGCTAAGAAAGGATTTTGATCAATTCTACCCCCAAGGGGATAAAATAGGGAATGAAAGTTTGTATGAAACTTTGTCAATTTTAAACCAATCGGGCTGAGAGTTTGCATGCAGGTATAAGAAGAATCATAGATGGATGTCATTGTATTTAATACAAGCCTGAGAAAAAAAACTATAGTGTACACTTCAGCTCTACACCGAAGCGAAGCGAGGGCGGGCCGCTAGTATATAATAATTATTGATTGGCAAATGGCAAATTTATTGATCTAGTTTTTTGTTGCCAAAGCATCAAATATATTGTGTTCAATAGGTAACTAAAGCAGTGATAATTTATTCTGTTTGAAACAAGTATTCAAATAATATATGTTTCGTCGCTGCCAGATACCGACTAGGTACCACTTTTGAACCGTCTCCTTTAACTATACATATAGTTAGTGTTTATTTTTTCTCTAATATATTAACTTTAGTAAATTTAATTAAAGATGAAACAGCGATGCCTAAAAACTATAGAAGGCACCAACTAGTAAACCGACATCCCTAATTTCTGATTGTTAACATTAACAAAAGAATAACTTATTTATTTATTAACTTACCTTCAGGATATTTGAGGACGCTCGCTGGACAAATTCTTATATTATCATAAAAATCATAATGGATACACCGTATGGAACCTTATAAGTATCTATCAAACCATTGAAACACTGCCAACCCCCAAAAGATAAAATGGTGTGATTAGCTTCCAGCCGCGATATCTTCCGCATTATGTTAAGATTTTTTGAGAATCCTGTTGTGTAGCAACAAAATAAAACTAGATAGGAAGGAAGGAAAAATCAAAAGAACAGTATAGGAATATATATTTACAAGATAAAATAGTATTTACAGATTATTAAAAAAAAAATATGGAATATGTGTGTAGTGTGAGTTGTGAAGTGGGCGTGGGTCGTCGGCGATCTTCAGGGGCGGCTTGAACGGTAGGTCGTGCTACAGGTAGATGGACGGCGCTCCTTGGAGGCAGAAGCGCTCCTGTGCAGCCGTCTAAGTTCTTGGCCTCCCCTGGTCGTTGCTGGCGGCGCTGCTGGTAGTTTGGCCGGCGTATATCGGCCAGAGGCGGGCGTTGAAGAAACGGCAGGAGTCGGTAGAAGGCGGGCTGAAGCAGCTGGAGGCTGGCCGAAGAAGCTGGAGACCAGGCGCAGTCCCACCGATGAGGTTGCGAGAACGTGTATAGTAGTATAGTATTGGAGTTAGGAAGTTGTTTAAAGAGCCAATAGGTGCTAAAAAGCTTTGAGGTCTTTCTTGAGGCCTTTTATTAATTTAGAGCTCGGTAGCGAGCTTTCAAAAGTTGAGTAGGCAACTTTTGCCGTAGAATTGAATGAAAGATCAGGGTGGCTCGGCCTTTTATAGGTCCGGAACCATTTGAATTTAGACACGGTTCGAATCGAGCCAAAAAGAATCAAAGTAAGTGGTCTGTGGAGGTTGAATAGTCATAGACGTAGTTGGAGAGAGTATCCGTGTCATGGGTAGCCATGGCAACGGATAAAAAACATTAGGTTGTCATAAAATGTCAATAAAATAAATAAATTAAATATAGATAAAATCAAAGCATAATAAGTGAAAACAAGTAAATAACAGAATAAAGAGAAATGCCGGTAAGTGTCCAGCACTCTGGAATAGTGATTTTCAGTACAGAAGAAATTATTATACGTATTTACAAAGTGATGAATAGTGTGTGATATTTTTGAAATTATGTGTTTCCAGGAATAAATGATAAAATATATGATGATGCCTGATGAATATCGATGATGTTATATGATAAAATGTGCGAAATGGAACCTATGATAATCAAAACCATGAGTCGAAACCATATTAAGGTACGTTACAATCCCTCAGGCACCTAACATTTTCCGGGATAAAAAAAATATCCCATGTGAGACATCCCCCATCCGATGTGAAACATAGGACACTTTTATCCCGGAAAATGTTAGGTACCTGTGGGACTCTTAAAAATCTTACCATAATCTAGGTAATAAATTATGTGTGCCAAAGGTCATGTTGTATTATTGTATGGGGGCTAGGCTTTAACAGTGAACAGAAAGGAAATTATATTATTTGCTGAAAAGATACATCTCTTGCAATGTTAAATTATATTTTTTAAACAACATTTTATTTTACCGCAGCCAAAACATTAAATTTTTAAATTTGTAATGTTTTTTTATTATTGTTATGAAAGATTTATAAAAATAAAAATGTTTTATTACCTTGTAACACAGTCCAAATATAAAATTACATTGAAATAGAGATTCAGACAGATTTAATCAAGTTCAGTACTCACACGTCAATGTTAGGGAACGGAGCCTCGCAGAAGGAACACCTGGGTTCGGCGTCTTCGCGTTCTTCTTCTTCGGCTATAGAATACTTGTTGGCTGCTGGCAACTCTGGAAGCATCATAAAGACAACTGAATAACACGTTTATCATGATAAAGAAACATTTTCATTCATAGTTGTAGCATTAAAAACGTCAATTGGTAGATACATTTATCTTATGATTTTATGAATGAAGATAATGATGGCTACAGTAGATATAATACCTAGATAGTAGAATGATAAATGTTCTAAATACAAAGTCATTAAAACCGTCATATTTTGATAATCTCCACAGATTACTAACAAACAACTCCAAAGTCCCTATTCGTTGAGTAATAAATAAGTTTACAAGTAATCTATATAAAAAAAAATCGTGTCACAGTGTTTGTTATCGATCTCCCCCCAAATGGTTTTATAATTTTTTATGAACTTTTTTGTGTATTTGGTAGTCTAAGAAGTTCGTAGGCTTTTTTAGCCCCTATATAGGTGGATACAAGAGTGACCTTCTCTAGATATTATGGAAAATATTTTGCCTTCTTTTTTTATGATTTGACATCAAAAATACTTATAACCCTTTCATCCTTCTACCACCAACCCCTATTTTTATAGCAGTTCGAAGTTTGCTGTGTCAGCAGATCTATAACATAATTATGGGAGATGTTACCTTTTTCATTTCCCTTAATGCATATTAAGATGTAGTCAGGGTACTATTTTATGCGTTTTGAATAGAAACCAGAATAAGGGAACTATTTTGAGATCAGAATAGTAATTGAAGTACTGAACAAATGTCACATTCAATATATCACAAGAAATAATAATCATCATCATCATCAGCAGCCTATTAATGTCCCCACTGCTGGGGCACAGGCCTTCCCTACGGATGGAATAGGGAGATTGGGCCATGAACCACCACGCGGGCCCAGTGCGGATTGGTGTGTGCTGGCGACTGCAGATGCAGCTGGAACCAACGGCTTAACGTGCCATTCGAAGCACGGAGGAGCTCGAAATAGTAAATTATTGGTCACCTATCCAAGGACCGACCACTGCAAAAATTGCTTAACTTCAACGATCGCAGCCGAACGCGCTTACCACTTACGCCAACGAGCTCCTCAAATAGAAGAAATAATAGTGGATGGGCAAAAATCAATACTAGCAGCTAAGAGTGAGTATATAAACCACATAAATTATTATGGCAGCCATGACAACAAACATGATATAAATCAATAGAAAGCCAGCAATTAAGCCTAGAACGCGGAGCAGGACGCATAACTCTTTGGGTGATGCTGCATATCGCCTTATTTATACCACCAGCCTGGAGAGTTAACTTTCCTATTTGTTAAGAAGAACCTCGAACGAAGAGTAAAATTTCTAAAGTAAAAATAAACTAAGTAATATTAAGTCCAAGATTAAAAAATTCGAAGAGATTTCATCGTAAAAAAACAAGTTTTAAATTTGAAGAAAATTTTACTAGAAAACAATCCACGCGGACCATGCAGCAGACGGGACTCGAACCTTTCGCTCCCGCGAAGAACCCAAACCGATTTTTTCTAGTAAAATTTTCTTTAGATTTAAACATCTAGCAGTTAAATACTTATAAAATTAAAATATATGTTTTAAATTTATGTATAGCTGTAGTAGACGATAACAATAGTTAGCTATGAATGCTTCGTTTTTAATTAATCTGTAGATATCTTTGTTAATTTACAGACACACCAGTTATGTAGAACACATTGAAGTCAAATTTTAATTTATAATATTATACTGCTGTAGGTGAGTGTAACTAAGTTTATAAAACTAAATAGAGTTTCATACATAATTAGAAAGTTAAGGTGCTAGTTATATAGTAATATGGTGTGAAAACGATATAATTCATCCAACACATGCATTGATGACATAAAAAACAATCCATAAAACTGATAATTTTGACGATTAAAGTAATCATCATCAAAATTCGTCATGATTATCCGTGCTAAAATGAGTTTGTTTGTTTTCTTGGTTGTCTGTTAGTTTTATTAGCTAGTCTTAGGTGCCTGAGGTATTTTCAAAAAACTAAAGTTAACCCGGACGAAGTCGCGGGAGGTCGCTCGTAAGGAATACATTGAAAAAAGACGTCATTCGAACTTATACAATAAATTGATGAAATTAAATGTACCACTCTTCACGACAATCGCGATCACGGGAAGCGGTCGATTCTAATCGGCTTATTGATTTAAGTGACTTGACGCAAACAAACAATTGATTAGAAATCTTTGAATGCTATTAGTATACTTATCATGTAATGATTCAATAGCGAATTATTATAAACATAATTCTGTGGCAGTTAATTTTTCCATTGACTCAAAATATTTCTGAACACATTGAAATCAAGTTTAAACATTCCTATTATATTTTATTATACAGAAACTTTTGCACCTTCAACGTCTACTTAGTATATTTTATCAACGTATCAACTTCAATCTTTTATTTGACAACTTAATAATTGAAAAATATTTTTTCCGATTTAGTTTGATCAACGTTTCAATAGTTTTTTTTTTTAATTCGGTATAATACGTATTTACTTAGTTTGATTTTATTTTAAGCTCAAATTCATGTTAATTTATTCAAAGTGGGGCACTTATTCGATGCTGATATTTTAGGAAAACGATTTGCCCTATATACATTTTATAATAAGTATACTTGTCATGCCAAAGTGGCAAACGTAGGCATGAATTTATTTATATTGTTTAAAACTGATGTAAAAGTAAGATTATTATATATCAGTTTGTATGTTTGTATATATCAATATGAAGTAATTTTATTGAAAATTTAAAACCTCTTAAACGCAATCTTAGCAGTTGACAATAGGCCTTTATATTTTCCACGCAATCGTAACACAAACAAAATCATGACATTTCATGAATGTCCGTTTGTGAATTTATGATTATTGCTGGGCGTCGCTCGGTCGGATCGGAAGTAACGCGCACCATTGCATTGACACTCGCTGAATTAATCCAGTCACGACTGCCACGCCTGAAGCATTGTCTAACCAGCGTGATAACTTGAGATAGGTTAACACGACGTTTGATACCATAGCGCAAATATGAATATTTGCAAATGCTAATAATGGTCGACGAAAACGCGCACGCGCCAAAGCAATGAATAGTCTCGTTACATTTTGAACTTGAAATTAGAAAAACTTAAAACTCCATAAATAGATATCACACGATGCCATAAAGATGCTAATGAAAAAAAGAATTTAAATTTGAACGTTTTTTAGTTATAAACTGAACTGTTGATGATACTGACCAAAAATAAAAACAGCAAATAATAAATTCACTTTTAAACAAGAATTTTTAAATTCTTTAGCAGGCAACATTAAACAAATAAAAATCTGATTAAAACCCAAATCCGAGCAAACGCTACATAGACGAAGGTTTTAGAAAATAAGGTAATTGCAATTTCAAACGTCAATAATGTTAATAATAATATAAAATGGTTAATAATAATGAACTGAACATACAGTAAAGACTTTTTGATTACATAGCATTTAAAACATATTAATTAAACCTATAAGACAACCGCACCCAGAGACATATATTTAATGTAACGTTTATTGCTATTGCAAAATAAGAGAAAGCAACCACACTTCAAAAATTTCAATCTCTGAGAGCGGCCATAACCCAATAATTGTCCTGTCAAAATATCAACTTTGATATTCAAGTCACGTGAAACAAAAATATTTTATGTGTACATTATAAAAAAAAAACTAATATAGCCAATGTAAATCCAAAAGAAAAACATTCACTTGCCTATATACGTACCTCTTTTAAACCACAAAGCAAAACAACTATCTTTTCATCAGAACAGAAGCCCAAACTTTTCGGAAGTTAAAACAGCACGGAATCACCAGGATGCTCAAGAGAAGCAACCCACAGGTCAACTCGACAGTATATGATGGTGTCAGTATTGTACCGAACAATTATCGGGGCAGGTCGCCCCCACCCCACCTGGGAGGGTTAATATGCTCACTTGACCCGCCACTCGCATTGGGGAAAACTGAAAATCATCTGTGCGTGTCGCATCGACCGTTCGCGTTTTTAAAACTGTTAAAATTATGTAATTATCGCGATTTACTTCGAAATCAACGACACACTTGTAGCGTAAGTAGATAAGCAAACATCGATTCGACGACAATGCAAGCAAGTTCGAATCCTGGTTGGGACATTGATTTTCATGTTTTAGATGTTTAGTATACCTACTATTTGGGATTTAATACATCTAAGTTTATTTTTCCACTCACTGAAGTGAGACACTGACAAGACAGATAAATATAATATAATTAAGTACTCCATAATCTGATTACTTATCAGAAGTTAGTAATTACGTCAATAATTCTTGGTGTAGTACACTTACAGAGCAGAGCTTTTTCTCTTAGTTTAGCTCGGACAAGTAATTTACTCAGTTATCTCATAGATTCACTCAATCTTATTTAATAATAGTCATGAAACTTTGAATTTCGATACTTACACTACAATGTATGTGTTATTAGTACGAAAGGAGATTGCTCAGCTTCCATACATGTTTGGCCTAAAGACCAATAATCATGAAAAATTGTTTCCTACATTCGAAATTATATATAAATTACTGTAGAAACGAATATTATTGACGGACACCCCTGAGAACTTCTATAAACCGTATACACTGAACATATTAAAATAATAAAAAAACAAATAAGTTACCTATATAGTAAACTAGGGAAATCAAGCCAAGTACCGAAGTTATGGATTAGATTCAGGTATATAGAGCATGTAGATTAACAGATAGTTACCTGTTTTTAAAGTTAATGCCTGATTTTAAAAGAGTAACTTTTAAAATCAGGTGTCATTTCCGGTTATAATAAGGTACTCTGTTACAGAAACTGTGTGATGATTGTGAATGAGCCACCGATTAGAGAGAATTTTTAAAATCTCGTTAAAAGAAAGCTAAGAGATTTAGGTTTTATAGCCATATATTCAGTAGCTTCATTATTTTTGTTATGTTTTTAAGATAACCATATTTTAGATTTTTAGTGTGTCACACCTTATAATTTTATTTATTTAATAATTTATAGTCAGGGAACGTAGGCCCATAGATAGATACCATAAAGTCTAACATTTAAACAGATTTTAATGTGTTTATGGAGGTGCTTGGCGAAAAATGTATGGCAATAGACTTTATGATGTCGCCTACCATCTATAATAATTGTCTGAGCACATTTGCATCTAGTGAAAATGATAATATAGTTGTGGATATTAATACCAGTGTATTAAAAAAATGATTTATTTTATCGATCTTTACAAAATAGATTTGTTTTTATGTTATATAAACCACTTCGATCAGTCTTTGGCTGAATGTTACTACACCCATAGCCATTAAAAATGATTCGTATGTTTTCCAAACCGGTAAAATTAAAAGTCCTTTTTAAAGTATATATTAAACAAAGGTTTCCGTTGAAATCTAATGACTGTAAATTAAATTATAAATTACGCCAAGAATTACCGTGTATGTCAATATTTTTTGTGCATTTGGGTCAATTTGAGCAATCTCCACTAAAATGTCCATATAATCAACCCATAGAAGTGATTCGATGTGGCTGTCTTGTTGCTGGTCCCTCGTGGCTCTACACCAGCTATTACTGAAAACAATCACATTTTATCGGATCTTAACACAACGGTTTTCAAAGTAGGTCGCACGTCTATAATTACATTTTGGTTGCATGTTGATTCAGGGAATAGTTTTACCGGTAAGTAGTATCTTGTACTACAAAGGTACTGTACTGAGTGGTACCTATAAATAAAACAGATTCAGAGTATTATAGTTCAGGCGATCTGGTCATGTAACGACGGCGTTTCTGACTTTATTCTATTGATTTACCTAGAACTAAACTTTTTTTTTTAATTCTACTCGTCAGGCTAATGTCGAATCAATATCTTTTACTTACTGCATTCGTCTAAATACGTGACACTACGAGCTGACTTCTTACCATTCTTTTTTCTTAGTTAAAATAGAATGCTATAAAAATATATAAGAACGTTACCTTATTATAATATTTTTTCCGTATCGTTTCAAATATTAGTCCGAATTTTATTATAATTTATTTTAAGCATTAAACTGCTTTATTTATAAATCTAAAGTAAGATTTAGTAAATAAAAATATACTCGGTCCCGGTATCAGGAAGAATATCTGTTTATGCAAATTATTTTTGTAAGGACCATATTTGTCAAAAAATTTAGCAGACAATGGTTTCCTTTAGTAAACAAGGCAGGTGCTGATTTTGAAAGTATTTTTTTTTTGTAAGGACCATATTCGTAGAAAATTTTTGTCCAATAATGGTTTCTTTAGCAAACAGGACAGGTTGCACTGACGTTAAGTTTTCCCACGACGCCGCCAGATGGCATCGCGGCGCGCGCGCACCGTGACGGTGACTTACCGATCTTATAATGAATATAACGATCACACGAATTGTGCTACACCTGTTGTTTCGCTTACGAACGTGTGGGTTGCTGATTGTTTGAGTTACTTTAGGTGCACTTTTATTTCATTCTTGGCACAACCTTTTGCATTTTAACAGATTTTTTTGTTGAGATTCGTATTCACAGAACTTGTTTTCCAATTTCATTAATGCAAAAGCTTGAAAAGGACTTTTATCAAATCAATTCTCTAGTCATTATGGAAATCTTGTAAGGTTGTTAGGAGTTGTAATGTTCCCCGAAGAAAGACTTACAGTTGCCAGCCTATAAGCAGCCTTTCCTAGTCTGTCGATAGATCCAATATTCTATTTGTTGTAAAATTGACAGTCCGATCCGCGTCAAATGTCAAAAAGTTTAGTATGTTTTTTTTTAAATCTCGTTACGTCCGTTGCGGCGCCCTTCAAAATTTCCATACAAAACTTCTGGATATTTTGAAGCGTATCGAGATCAAATTTAACTATTATAATTCGATATTAGTTCATGCTAAGGTTTATAGCTAGCGCATTTTTTTTGCTTCCCGTTGACAATTCAAAGTTAGCAAATTAAGTGAATCAAAAGCTATCATTTTCATTTGATAATTCTTGAATTTCTATATAACTATTGCCTAGAAACCACGCCTCACTTTGTTTTTGCGCAGGCTATAGTTTAAGTTCTCGAGCTCGTATTCCAAGAAAATTTCCTTACTAGTAGTGAAAACCAAATCAATATCCGTTGCGTGATTTAGAAAAAATTGGACTCCCAACGAGTTAAACAAAAGCAGAAAGCGATTTTATTTTGTACTCTTTGAATATTTGCTCTCTAGACAGAGCGTCACCTAGTAAACACTGCGATAAAATCAGACCAGGGTTTTACATACTTGTGTGCGTGATACGCAAATCTTGTATCTTAAGACTCGCGAAGTGTCATTTTTGTCTCGGTGCGCATGCGTAAGATACCGGGTTAGGCCACATTCCCCAAAAAAGTGGGTAAACTTAATCAAATAACAAGTATAAATACGTATAAATTTATACTTGGATATTTGAAATAAAAAATATTTGTGACAAATTTTTAATTAGTTTAACTGTAATAATAGCCATGATAATATAGAAACAAACAATAAAACAGACCTCTTTTCATATTATGATGACTAAGGCCTTGATTTTAATAGTTTAATATTATTTATCTCTAAAATTTTACATATTATACAATACATTCTTCTGTAACGCAAAACTTGTTTAACAATTATTGTTTGAATTTACTATTTTATTAAATTTATCTGAGCATAATATAACTAAAAATGAATTACATCCTTTCGATACCCCAAAAGAACGAGAATCTTGACCAAGAAAATTCAGGGATCTCAGCATCAGAAAGAAATGGTAGACGACTTACTACTACAGAGTAAAAATGGCCCATTTTTCACCTCAACAATAAAAATCAAACCACAAACTAGGAAGTGTCTCTTTTTATCTATGATAACTATTTTTTTTGTACGGTGTAGTGGACGGTGTAAGGTGTACTTTATAAAAACGATTAAAAGATAACGTTTAAATAATGAAAAGAATCTTTGCTCTAAATCAAAATATAATCAAAAATGTTTCGATGATCAACGGTTACAAGATTAACAAAGTCAATTTTCCGGAATGAATAAAATGGTTTAAAAGTAAATCCATTTTTTTTAACTGTTCTTCTCTACAATGTATTGTGGTACAGAAATTATCAAATTTTGCGTAACATCAAGATACGCACGATTTAATCTGCGAACAAAAACGCGAGACAATGCAAACTTAACCCTTCACTGGGGGCGGTGATATTAAATTGAAATATTTCTATTTTATTGTCCGTAATATTTATTTGATTGTTAAATAAATAGGCGATGTGGGACGCCGAGCGATTGTGAACGGTTTTAATGGGGGTCGTGCCTTTGTCGACGGTTAATTTTTTGATTAATCATTCCTGTTTTGTGGGGAATCGCGATTCTGTGACGTTTCAATTTCGAGGAAAAGGTTTGTTTGCACAATTGCATATTCTGTGTGTGAGCCCATTCTGCGAAACATCATTAGGTCTATAGCTGCTTTTACTATTATTTGTGATAATCACGAAATGTCACACTTTTATTTTAATTATAAATATAACTTCATGGCTAGTGTCGAACATTAGTAATTGTTAATCAAATTCAAAACTTGAAATCTGTGCACTCCTTATATTCTTGAATTGTAAAACATTAGAGCATCATTTTTAACATGCTTTTTTTATAAAGCAGACACGAATTAAATCTAACAATATGAAATTAAAAGTATGAACGCAAAAAGAAATCAAACAAGCATAAGGTATTATTAGAATCTAAAATTTAATCTTACTTTGATAACAACACAATACATAAAGCGCGTGCGCTCGCGCTGGACAAAGCAACGTCATCAATTTTAATCTCCGCGACAATTGCGCGATGACAAATGTCAACGCGACACTCATTCATTACGCGAGCGCACGCACACAAAAATGGTACAGCTAATAAAGGGTTAACTTATTATTATAGTAGCAGGCTGATTATATTTGTGTATATTATTTTAATACGCGCATGCGTATGATTGGGTATAAAAGCTTAACTAAAGAAGACATGACAACTATTCTTCAATGGATGTAGATGATTCTTATTTTCTGCATTATTTTTATCAAAGTGATGATATGTTAAAATTTTGCTATATTTTTCAGTCTCACTAATTGTTTTAAAACTTTTCACTGAGTTAAAAGTTTGAAATAGTGTCAATATAAACAAAAGGCAATTCTATAATTAACCTTCGGAATGACATTAAATATATATATAATATATCTGTTTAGATATAATCAGCCGAAATCTGAAAGCAAAATTATATTGAAAATGAGGGACGCATGTTGTGATGGTGACAATCAATCACGGCGTGTTGCCTTCAAAACTCATACATGTCTCCGGATTAAGTAATCCTTTCGCAAAAAAAGTTCTTATCGTAAATTATTCAATGGTGCGCTATATGTCCAAAAGCCCATCGATCATTCCTTGCGCAAGTTCATGACAAATGTGTTTGTGAAGAGTGGCTGCAAATCGATTCTAATTACGAATATTAAGAGTCATTGTGTAAGAATCGATGTGTCAGCCAGCTGCTGTTTGGACTATGTGGGTGTTCGGAATTTTGTGGTAAACGGACGCGTCATGGATACAACATTGTTTCGTAATATCATTATTTACATTGTGAATATTACCTAAAATTCATAGGAATTTTCAAAGCTATATCATGCTTATTCACTACTCCTCTTTTCTAGTTGTTTTCTAATTATACTTAATAAATACGAATAGTATTAAAATGAAAAAATAACCTAAAATTCAATCATATGGAGATAATTCGCATTTTTGTATAGGTCAGACTAGTCAATATAAATCCGTTATTATCTGTTACACATAACAACATTAGACATATAGTAATTAAGAACAATTCAAAACCCATAAATCATCGACAGCGCCGCCTGTGTCGCCGACACACCGGAAGGTGCCACAGGAAGCGCTGAAATCCCCGACTTCTAAAGTAACTGGAAATGCTACAATACAAACAGTAGTTCACCTGTCTTTTATACTATTGTTTAGAAATTATTAGGAGCTTAAACGTTGCTTAGTAAAATTTAACTTAACCTGCTCTATCGTGCAACTTATAGTAAGAGTTTGTTTGCTTTTGGTTTAAAATTAAAATTTAAAAAAAAAAATTTTAATTCAAAGAACAGTTATAATCTTTGTACTTTTGGAAAACATTAATGTAGTAAATGAAAACTGCGCTTTAAAAATTTGCGTTAACTCAATGCATCCTGATTGAATATAAAAAACATGTTTGAAATAACATCCTTATTCTAAATAATGTTAAGCATAGTGATATACTCGCTTGAATTGGAGTGCCCTCCTGACGAAATAACTTTTCATTCCATAGGAAAAACTAAATAACACTATTTTATCATGTTATTTGCTCCTCATGGTATGGGATGGTGTAGAAAACCCGATTGATATAATATATAGCATCTATTAGGCCACTTACCCTAAGGTAACATAAAATTGTTTGCCTTTGTCATTACCAAAAAACAACTTAAAAAATCTTTAACACCTCAATATTACTCAAAGTATACTGTACGTAATGAAAAAACATTACTACGAAAATGTAATATTTGGGAAAAAATCACTTCTAGTAATATTTACCCGACCTGTGAACTCTTATGATAACAAAAGCATATGCGTGATTTTTCACATCAGGCGCAACGGGCGCGTACGTTGCGATTTATCTAAATTAAGCATCGCATGCGCGTGCCGCCTGCGCCACGGCACCACGGGCCATGTACAGCGTGTGACGTTCAAGGGTTAAATGATGCATTTTAATATGGGAAACTTATGCTGACGTTGTAAGATAAGCTAAGTACTTTTATTTACAGTAATATCGTTTACGAACTTTGAGTTTGATATAAGCTTTAACTTTTTTCAAGTATCGATAGACATATATATTTTTACCTGTTGAATGTGTTGTTGTTGATGACTTTAGTAACCGAAAATTTATTTTCCTATACTTCTTTCCACAACTATTATAATGCAATAAACTAGTTACTACCTAAATAGTTAAATATATTGTAAGTGACAATGCAAATGTTATAATATATGGATGATAATGTTTATATCAAAAAGTAACAATATTGACACGAGTTTACTTGAAATAAAAAAATCAGAGCTGCCTGTAACTAAAATACGTAACACCTAAAGTCCAAGGGTCACACGACAGGCAAAGGGCCAGGGGGCAGGGCAGGTGACTCCAATTAACTTCACTCGGGACAAACGGAGCGTGAACAACGCGTGACCGTGATTCAACCGATGTCGAACGCATGGCGATTGTTTCAGAATATTTACGACATTCAAACGATATAAATAGAATTAAAGATTTCGCTAATGAAGAAATAACGGATCAAATGTTATTTTTTACAGTAGACTAAGGCTGAGTTGCTGTAATGAAAATAATACCGTAAAAGATATTTACTTCATAAGTGAGTGCTCGCGTCTTCGTTTACGTGGTGAAATTAGTTTCCGATACAAATTTTCACACCGTCAGATCATGAATATAAAAATATAAAATAAAAACTATCCTTTGTCGTTTACTCAAACTATATTTTACCAAACGTCATTTAAATCGAATCGAAGACACACTTACGCATTTATAATTTCTAGTATGAAATAATATACGGCTTTTCATATACAAGTAAGGCTAATAAGATACTCAAAATATGCTAATTGCTAGAATAAAAACTGAGTAGTGACTACAAGTTTATCGACTGATTGAAATGTTATTACAGCAACGAAAAGCTGGAAATCTGTCGCTTATACTACCAGACAACTTAAATGTAGAGAATCATCATCAAACTGATACCTCGTGTTTAAAACCTTAAATCATACGATAGGATTATCAATATTACAAACTGATACCTTGTGTTTAAAACCTTTAATAATACGTTAGGATTATCATTATTACAAACTGATACCTCGTGTTTAAAACCTTTAATAATACGTTAGGATTATCAATATTACAAACTGATACCTCGTGTTTAAAACCTTTAATCATACGTTAGGAGGTAATATTAGTGACAGGTTTCTAGCTTTTCATTGCTGAAAATACATAAAAATCTATGTTCGTTTGCAACAAGTTGAAATATTACCTGCACTTGGAGGTAATACGTCTTGCAAAGGCAGTGGTGTTCTTGGTCCAAGCAGCAATTCTTGGCCAGAATGTATTTCATGTATGACCTTGTACCAAACCTGAAATCATAACAATGTTGAAAATTAAAAAAAAAACGGGTAAGTGAAACTTCTTTAGGTGTGTGTAGAATATGTATGTATGTACATATATATATATATTGCACTTACTAGCTATAAGATAGAAGGATTAAAGTGCACGCGTACTACTTTCTTTTGCTTATATCCCCCACTCAACTCCCGTTCGTTACGCCCAAACACAGTTTTCGCCATCTTACCCCCCAAGTCAAGCGTGCCTAAAGAAGTTTCACTTCGAAAAACCACTATCTACTAGAATCACTTATAATATTTTAAACATTCAAATTAATATCAGAGCTTTCATATTAATTGAAACGCTGTTCGATACAAAAATGTGTATTGTTAGATATTGCGCTATATTTTTTTTTAAATATTTATATTTACAATCTTTGTGTATTGCATACATATTTGTTTTTATAGATAATTTAGTATTAATTGTAGTTTCGTTAGTGAAACAACGCTTAAAATTTTGTTCGTATAAGCATAAATTTATCTACTGAATACCTACTACTTTTTTTTTCAACAACTTTCCAGTCAATTGCCTTCTAAAATTTGGTTTGCTCATTATTACTTTCGAAATAATAATAATTCAGTTATGCGAATAAAAATTAAGTATTCCGATCCAAAGTATTGAGAGTACAGAAAAATTTATTAAATATAATAGTTTAAACTACAAAATTGAATTGAAAAGAAAGTGACATCTATTAAACAATTATACGCAGTTTTTCGCAGTTACCTATTCTGCGTAATATAGTTTCGTAGACAATCGCACATATCAAGCTCAGTTAGGGTTCAGAGTGAATCTAATCACCGCATCTGTTCACTCCCCTCGTGACCGGAAGTGGGACACAGTTGTTCAACCGAGCTCCGATTTTCTGCCACCGGAAGCGCCAACGATCCACATTCAAATTTTATTGGGGTAAGCCGTACATACATGTAATGAGGGTTGCGACAATGATTTGAACGTTATTTGTGATTTCGATGTGACTTACTCCTAAATACGCAATTATTATGAACTAATTGGATTTATAAGTACTTATATTTTATATTTATTTTATATTATATTTATAAGATTTATAAGTACTTACGGATATATAAGTACTTATGAGAATTTTGGTAGTATTACATTTAAATCGCTGAATCGTAAATTTGATTTGATGTTGAATCAGCATAATTTAACAAGTTACTAATGACTGCCCACGACTTCGGCCGTGTTACATTTTACGGAATCTAAAAACTACAGTTTTTGTTTCGCGATAAAAGGTATCCTATTTCTTAAGCTAGGTCATAAACTATCAATCAGAAAAATATTAGCAATAACAATTTCTTGCTTATTTTCTCTACGTAAGTAATTTACATGAAAGCTCTCATGTTTTACAAATAGCATATAGGAGAAATTACGAAAAATATATAGAAATAACTATTTAGACGAGTTTTTTGGAAATGTAGTAGGGATTCAAAGAGAATAGGAGGAGATATTCCGCAAGCAAAAAAAGTAACTAAAAACTCGTTTTTGAACACATGCGTGTCAGTAGGTGTCAATTATCACCAGTCAAACTATCGCCTAGCGTCTGTAGAACCCGCAACCCAAAAATTCATTATGGCAAAACTAAATTCAAAATTCGAACGCAAATTTTAGCTTGGTAGAGCATTTACTACCAAAGCGCCGCCCGTCGCGGAGGTGTGGAGTGTGGAAGAATCATGAGAGAAACTACATTTTGGGACCCGAATATATTGGAATTTCTTACTTGGCCCGCATGCAACAAATGCTGCATGTTGACATCGTGGGGGTAGCTGGTAGATCGAACCAACTTCAGCCAGTTTGACTTCTCGCCGCTGCCGTCTAGCCAGCCGCGGATGCCATTCTTACCTAACACCTGCAAATAAATCTTATTTAAATCATAAAGATAATCAATACCATTGGAAACTCATCAAGACATAAGTATTTGGAAGCAACATACACTTTACAGAAGATCATAGGGCTTTGACACTAACTTTAAGTGGTGGTTGTGGTCCTGACGATGAATGAAGTTCGGGACTCCACGGGGAAGGGGGTAGTCAGAGTAGGCAACGGAGCGAGTGATCTCTAGTGTGGCTATGGCATCATTGTTTTTTATACAAAATTCCGAGTTTAGGTAAGTACTCATTCCAAATTTAATTACTTAAATGTAGTTGTTTTTGTTATGGCAAAGACGATATAAATACTTATGTAGAATTTTATAGGAATTGTCTTATAGCTAACATTTTAATAAAAACCAAAGAATAAATAACATTGTTAATTTATTTTATTTCAGCAATTGTTTATCATATTTCCACAATCTCACTTACGAGTAATTGAAAACCAGTCAATACCTACACGTTTTACTTGTAAGCGCCATCTAACATAGTAAGTGAGAACTTCAAGAAACAATACCAAGCGAAAAGTAACTCAACACGAGCACAAAGTAGTCACTGGACCCAAAATGCGAAAATAGAATTAAAAAAATGTTATACTAATTCCTTAAATTTAAAAACAATAACTTTTCATGCCCTAAAAATATTAAGGCATAATAAAGTAACCGTTAATGCGAAATTGGTGTACCAATATATTATTAAACAGTTTATTTTTATACAGTTCAGGAAGATTCTAAGTCTTCTCTTCATTTAAATATAATCTATCATTCTATATTCTTCATCATTTTATGGATCAAACACTAGAACTTACAATTTATTATAGATAGTTTATTAAAACTTTATGAACAAGCCACGGTAACAAATCGACGGCGAGCGCTACCTAGCGGCAGCTGTTGGCACTGGACATTACGGCAGACATCGCGGCCGCGCGATAGATGGCGTTATTAGTCCCTGTCAAGATGCACCGGCTTGTCGCTCTCGCCCATTTATCATTTGACCCTCCGATAATTTAATTTTCATTGTAAACTTCAAAATTAATAATAGCCCTTTTATCAAAGGGAACTCACTGTACAGCACAGTTTTTGTAGAGTATAAAAATTGCGACTTGCGTTGTGTTTTACGGTTATTGTAATGGTTCCATCTTATAAACATTTTGCTATATTCTTTCTAAAATGGAAATTTGGTTTTGCTAACTAAAAGTCACTAACTCCAATTCTTAGCTGCTAATAATATTTTTTATCTGTGTGTGTTTCTTTTCCAAGAAGCTTTTTACAAGGTGTGGTAAACATAGGTACATATTTACTTAATATTAGGTTGTTATATTTTTTAAAAATGGAACTGCTAGATTTTTTACAAGTCTTAAGAAAAAAATACTAGGAATAATTCCGCTCTGTCCAGGTTTAAAATAGGATCCCGTCAGAAAAAATTCTTTCATCCTGTCTGAAACCGGGAAAGAGTGGAATTATACCCAGTAAAAATAATCTTTGATATTAAATTTAAAAATACATTAATTTTGATTCTTTCAAAGTTAGGGCCGACTTCCACTAAAGTTCAATCTCTAGTTGACTTTCATTGACAAAGAGTAGAGGAAGAGCTTTTGATAATTTAAGCTTTTTTTGTTAAATTAGGATTAGCGTAAACAGAAAGCATCTTCAATTAATGTTTATTTATAAAAATATTTTATTTCCAATTAACTTTATCTTTTGAATATCTGCACAAACAAAATGTACATTTTGAAATTTAACCAAAAGTATTGATGAAGTTCCTACCTATTACAATAAAATTCTTCAAACACAGGGTTGGAAAACCTATAATTTGGTAACAGACAGTAGACTGCGGCATTCGTTCGATTGAGTCATAACACCAACAATAATCGGCCTCTTTATGAAGATGTGTGCTTTCCTGATAGAGGGTTCCGTGTTTGCTTCCGCTTTAAATTAGGGTTCTTCAACTTGATCTATTGCTTTGGTAAACAGCACTACTTAATGTGCTGTGGGGATGTTACATCGATTCGCTTTGGTGTTTTATTTAAAAATACGATAGTTGACTCGGTATAAGAAAAACAGAAAAGTTGCCTAGGTACTGTGTTGTGTGAATACGACTCAATTTATAATATTAGTAAATTCATAGGCCTACATCGATTTAGAAGCAAGCTTCGTACAATCTCTTGACACAACAATTGACAAAAATAGAATGATCTGTTAAACATGATTAATTTTAATTAAGTTTTTTTTGCTATTGCTCAATCAATATATATTATTTATGACTGAGATAATAATGTAGCTATCAAGTAGTCAAGTTACGACGGTGTCTAATCGGCGTAAAATTAAAACACGATCCCCACTTCATCATCTTCGAGTCAAGAAGGAGAGAAAAAATATATAAAAAGCATCTGCCACCCAATAAAAGAGAAATAACAAGCAAGGTATTAATCAAATCCAATGTAAAGTACCCTCTTGATCTCTCGTGGAAGACTTCTACAGCAGCAATCATAGGTATCCGCATCTCTTTCTTGCTTACCACTAGTGAAAAGGAGGGTGATATAATGGTTTCGGAGTGTGTACGCAACATTGCGCGTCAACGGCAAGCCTTCCGCAGCATTTATCACGATATTAAAACCGAGTCGGGTATGAGTAAAAAAGATAATTATCTTAGAGGCAACCCTCGTCTTAAGTTAGGGTTGGCGAGAAGCTGCGTGTAAAGATTCTAATAACGTATGTAGTAGCTCATGTTTTAACAATTATTTGTAACTAGCTGTGCCCCGCGGTGTTACCCGCGGTTTATTAGGGATATTTTCCCGCAGTAAAACGTAGCCTATGTGTTAATCCAGGGTGTCAGCTAACTCCATACCAAATTTTATTAAAATCGCTCCAGCCGTTTAGATTCACTCACAAACTTTCGCCTTTATAATATCAGTATATATCATACTTGTTCAAATAAATCTTTATTTAAATTATTGTGAATGCTACTGCTACTATTATGTTTTTGGTAATCGACGGCAATAATTGTCACTTACGGTAGTTTGTGGGCAATATTAATACAAGAACAACAATAATAAATTAGTGGCGGAGCAACGAAGCAAAATTAAATACACATAAATGCATATTACATATTATTATTTCGAAGTTTCAAATGGCTGTACTTTAACATCACATCTAATTTAAATACCCATATAATTCAATAACAATAGTAAATGGTTGTTTATCACGAAAAAAATTCGAAACATACAAGCTAAATATGATAATAGATTTTTTTTCTAATTAAAGAATCTTACAATGAAGATGTTTCCACCTTTAATATATCCTTCTATTTTTAAACTTACTGCTAGATTTTTAATGTTTTTTTTTCTTTAAAATGACATTAAGTCCGATTTTTTTTTTTGTTAAACTACTAGTGAATGCTTGTATTGGCGGTAGCCAGCCCTACACCAGCGGGGCGATGAGTAGACGACTGCCGGCGGCACATGTTCGCCATCAGTCATCGATGAAAGCCGGTCAAGGATGCGAATTGTGGACACTTGTTACAATCCGGGGTGCCAACCCTACCGTGAAATATGTTCAGGCGCCCGTTGTTCAACGGTGATGCTTTCATATGACTTGTTCCTAATAACAACTTTATTCTCCTAACCCCTGGCGGGTTATGCATAGGACAGTAACTTTGACGAAATTTACGTAAAATGTTCTATTGGTAGAACAACTGGAAAACCTATTTTTAGTTCAGGAGATCTATCGATGCGATCCTATCGTATAACGAGTTCTTCTTCTTTTTCTGTTCCGTATAGGGAATTAAATATACTAATGCGTTGTCAGTATGAGATATCTATGAAATCTGGGATAAATGTGGTATTATTTATAATATTGTTGACCATTTATTTATTTATCTTCCTTGCGAAAGATTCAAAGATTTCACTATTTTCGGACAGTGATTAAATGGATGATTAAAATCATTAATAATTAATTCGCAATTAGCCAGTAGATAGCTCAATCCGTTTTTACCTTAGCAATCGACATTGATAATAATAAAATAAATAAATAAATAGAGAAGATAAGCTATGTTATTTTATATATTTACATTTGGATTTCATCGATTTGGCATCTACGTATATCTTCGCCTTCCCTGTTCTGAAGCCGTTGACAACTTCACAAAAAAATACTAGGTACCTACTTATACCTAGGCATTCGAAAGAGTTCCTACCTAGGCAACACAACAGCACTCGTGCAATTCGCCACACCATCTCTTAAAGTGCACAATAGCGTGTAAATCTCACGCAGAGGCGAAGCGAGCATTATATTATAAAAACGACTCGCAGCAATTTAAACGAGATCTAACATTCCCTGGGCGGTGGAGGGCGGGCGGCCGCGGATCGCAATTTCCCGGAATACTCAGGAAAGCTACAAATGTTCGCGAGTTGCTCGCATCAGAAAATTACATTTCATACATTTTAGGGTGGCGCGTGTCCGAGTATCGATATCGATGTTTCATATTTTTTATCAATTGTGGCCGCAATATAATAAAGTGGCGACACAGGTTCATATTTCTAGGAACTTTGGCAACTTTGAGGAATACTTATGGAACTCAACATAATAGATAAATGTTACATATTGTCAATTTACTGGACTCCAAATTTACAGCAGCAGTTCTTCAATGAACCTGTTTCTGCTAGGTACTTTAAATTAAAAATCACTAACTTCTACGTTGTAGTAAACTAAGTTTTTAAAAGTTAGCCACTATACTTATGCACCCATTTAACCACAGTGGTGCAAAATCAACTGTAAATAAAATTCATTCCTTCCAATCAAGACCAATTCAATTGGTGTGTCAATCTATCCTCCTCCCACTCATTAGGCTCAATTCTCACTAAACTTCATACCGTAATATTTCAAACTCAAACTCTAACGAAATTATCGACAGCTTCCATCCCTGAGTTTCTGAAGAGCTCGGTTGCGACGATCACGCGTCGGTGAGCGAATCACACGACTCGTTTCACAAGATAACAATTTGTGTGCGCACTTATTTACCACACGCCTGCACCAAATTGAACCGCCCGCGTACATAAGCTATATGCGTTTAAAAGTTACGTCGTATTGCCGTATTATTTCAAGATTGAGGTGAGTCTATATTTCGGCCACAGATAACAATTTGTGTGCGCATTTATTTACCACATGCCTGCACCAAATTGAACCCTCCGCGTACATAAGCTATGCGCGTTTAAAAAATACTTCGTATTGCCAGATTATCTGAAGATTGAGGCTGGTCTATATCTAGGCAAGAAAGGATGTCAATATCCTCAAGACAAAAAACTAACTTAAGGATCGAGAGGCTAGTCTGATTTAAGTGTCTATTAGGTATGTTAAAAATGTACTCGCCTACCAAAAATGGAACGAGGATTTCACTTCTAAACGTAACATTAATGATGATATTGTCTACCAACTATGCTTAGATATTCCGAGTTTGCTTTCCTCTGGTACTTGAACAATTAATTTCATATTTTTCTAGTAAATTATATTCTAATAGTAATAATTGTAGTCCACGGGGAACGCGTAACAATTTGCTTAAAAATCGAGTTACACGGATAATTAAATCTCATTATTGTATTTTTTTAGAAATATTTATTCTTATGCTTTTCCGGTAAAATGGCATTTGAAAAAGCGATTAGGACCTATTAAGCGTAATTCGTATAATCCAGGTTACATGAGTTCACTAGACACAGCAGACTTGCAGTCGTTAGTACCCACCAATCCGCACTACGCCCGGTGGTGGGTCATGGCCCAATCTCCTTATTTCATTCATACATTAATAAACTTTCTTCTTTCTAAAGATATTCAATTCAGCTTAGATGTCAGGTTAGAATCTTTTTTTTTCTTTTTGTGCATTGCCTTATATTCTCCACTCTACGTCCATTAGAGGTTTGATACACTTATATTGTACACAGAACTCTTTTTAATTTAAGTTGGATAATATTACTCTTTATCTTTATAGCAAGTTCCTAATAGAGACAAAAGTTTCCATAAGTAACATCTTTTAAAATCGACGACGCCGCTCCTCAAACTTAAGTGCAGTTTTCCCTCGAGCTCTTTAATAACTTTAATCTTTATCATTCATTCATCATTTGACATTGTGGGTTACCTACAATGCGAAGAGATGGCGCTGCCTTGCAGCTTAAGGCTAAGAAAATTTCGACACGGCGAATAGGGCCGTGGTATCATAATGGTCAGTGCATTCGCCCGGATTGCAAAGGGTGCGGGTTCGAGTCCCGTCCGCTGCCTGGACGCCTGGGTTTTTTTTCTAGTAAACTTTTCTTTACATTTAATCTTCTCTGAAATGCCAGCTACATTTTTATTTTGATCGAATTAGATACAAGAGTTACAGAGTTAGTAACTGCACTTCATTAACAACATTAGTTTTAAATACTTATGCTAAATAAACTATATAAGTATTGGTTTGAAGTTAGAATGACTGCTTTTATAGCTACCATTGTCTATTGTCAGCAAAAAGCAATCCAGTGACAAAAAAGTATCATTGCTTCCACGTAAATACGTTACCGAAATAAAATTATTATTTAAGACTTATAAATCCCATATACGATATGCTAATTAAACAAAAGAAGGCACAAGCCATACGAGATTCGTTAACAGATACATACCTACGAGGTGAATTTAAAAACCCTATCTAATTAGCCTAACAAATCACTTAACGTACCGCTTCCGTCGGACTAGGCCGAGAGATTTCCGCCCGCCGGAAAAAAGCGAGTGAAAAAAAAATACTTTGGGGAAAAATGTTGCCCTCTTTCGGGGGTTTTTCCATACATCTTCTTCACGTTTCGCCGGCTTCCCTGTCTTCGGTTATCGGGGAAAACATTGCTTCCGTAACTGTCTTGAGCCGTCCGCACCTTTTGTTTAGTTCTTCCTATCCGGAGTTATCGGATAAGATAGACTGTTACTTTACTATAATTTTGGGGAAATGTTTGGTTGAGAGAGCAAGCGTTCACTTGTTTTCAAACACCACTCTTTTGTTGATATTATATTATTGATATAGGAACATCTTTGTTTCTTAGGTTTTCACGCACATCACTCATTAAATAAAACAAGTTTCAACGGGTTAGATGCACTGATTTTATTTATTTAATGACGTTTTGCGCCTCCTTTTCAGGAATGCATTTTCATAATAATTGAAAAGGAGGCGAAACGTCAGTAAATAAAAAAATCCAGTGCATATAACCCGTTAAAAACTGTTTTATTTAATAAAAACGTCTTTATTATTTCGTCACTTTAATGTTGCTTTTTAAGATGTTTGAAATCTTTTTTCGGATGTTATCTAATGTAGAGTCCAAAACATTGTTTCGATTATTAAAACATAGCGTGTATATGTAACATGAAAGTTCCCTCTTCACACGCATATGTACATTCTGAATAGGAACCCACAACTGACACCATTAGTTATTATCAAAACGGCGAACTCCTTTAAGTTCGGTGTCAATGTCCCACACGTTCTCATAAATTACCTGCGGTCTCAATAGGACTGCACTGTTCATCGTATCCCGAACAAATTATCGGGAAATTAGGAGCTCCTTATACGGTCACGTTTTGACCATTAAAACGGAGACAAACGCTAATTCCTGACGCGACAAAATATCCACGAACCGAACGCTATCATTGCGCAAAAAAAATTAAAAAGCTCTCGCCTGCTCCGATTGCAGCCAGTCACTCGAGATGCATTGCATTATCGACTTTATATACCAGAAATAGGTTACTAATATTTTTTGAGAATGATGTATTTTTCGTCCACTCTCCACAATCAGTGGGCGTTGTGAATGCGATGCCCATTGATCGTGTCAACGACACCCTATTGATTGCAACAAAGAGAGCCTATCGTTTGTTCAGTGATCGGTGAACAATCATACTGCTCCCAATTGTGGACATTCTGTGATATTTAACTGTAACAACAAATCTATTCGGATGTAGTTTGTGGAAAAAAATGGCAATTAATTACTACTATTGAAAATCAAACATCATGAACAAGTACAACGACAAAATTAAATATTGACATTCTTAAAAAAAATACTAACGCACAAACACACAAGTAAGTAACAAGATTCAAACTTCGAATCCTTTCCGAAGAGGCGCAAATCGTTGGGAGATATGCTCGTTCGCATCTGGTCGCATTAAAACGGATTAGCTGGCAGATTACACGCAAAAAACAGCTCTGACTGTGTGTGACAAAAGCCGCCGTCGCCGTCACCGTGACAATTGGTGGGACACGGAATTATTCCGGTTTTTTCTTTCGTTGTTTTTTTCGTCGGTATCATTGCTGCTGTTTGGATTTGGAAATAGAGCAATGGAGTCTGGATTTTTTCGATATAGTAATTGAAACGTCACTGTATTATGTTTATGTAAAAACACTGTAGAGTGTAGATAAAAGCTTTTTTTATTCTTATCAGAGAATTTCATAAGACAAGACTTGCATAATTAACTTTTTGTAAGTATATTATTTTCTCTATTATGGGTATCTGTAACTTCACCCTCTTCTTTGATTGGCTGTCGCTAACTGTACGGTAACTCTGCAGCTGGCACTTTAAGTATATTCTCTTCTTCGATTTTTATCTAGGGTTAAAATAATTTGGAAGAAATAATGGACCCGAGTGTACCGTACCAAAATTGACGAACGTCAAATTTTTGACAGGAAAAAAGATAGAACAGCTTATATGGGAAAATTAAATTGACGTTTTTACTATCTTCTTCGCAATTTTTTCCGTATTTTCTTACCTTTTAAACCTGCCCTAGACCTCCACGAGCATTTCAAGACCCATAGATAAGATAAATTCGTTCAGCCGTTCTCGAGTTTTAGCGAGCGAGACTAACGAACAGCAATTGATTTTTATATACATATAGATACATTGTTTATGAGAAAAGTGAGTATTTTCTATTCTCATTTCTGAGCGCGCACGGCATAGTGCAGCAAACTCATTTCAAAATAGCCACCGCTCCGTCAAAGTTAGCCACTTGGCATCGGATGCATCAACAATCGCCTCTGCCGAGCTTCCACAGTAAACAGGGCTTAACCTAACCCAATACCGGTGGTATATCACGTTGCTTTCGGGGTAATGCAATATTTTGTCTACACGGATACTTGCGATGCAAACGCACCACCAATTTATACTGAACCGCAGTTGTTCTAACTAGGTATATCTAAAAAAGGTCCTGATACAATGGTGGTTGGTAACATTGTGGTGCGAACGTGCCGTGGCTTCAACTCCACGGGCTATTATTGTTCTGGCCAGCTCGGATGAAATATTGCCCCACTGTGCACGCCCGCGCTGTTTTGCGAACAAGAAATTCCGCGGCGAAAAATATCGGGGTGTAAATAAGAAGCCGCAAAGACGACTCGTGAGTAAACTTCGCAATTAGTTTCTGTTATATATAGACACGTAGTTATACCGATTCTGTGTACGACTGAGTTTTCGCGAAAGAAAATAAATAAAAGTGAATAAATAAATATTTCCAACACTCACACCAATTAGCTTAGCCCCAAAGTAAGCACTGTAAGGCTTGTGTTATGGGATACTAGGGTAACGGATAGAATACATATATAAGTATATGTATATAGAAATTCATATTAAACATCCATAGGCTGGAATACAATTGCTCGTATTCATCACACCAACATCTGCCCCCACCGGGATTCGAATCCGGGACCTCTCGAGTCGGCGACGCCGTGAAACCCGGCATATAAACCACTCGGCCACGGAGGTCGTCAAAGAAAGAAGAAAGAAGCCAATATACAAAACTAGCGGCGACCCTCGTATGCGTCCACCTTCATTTTAGTTTTTTGAGAATCCCACAGGAACCTGACATTTCTCCAGGGTAAAAAGTATCCTTTGTCTCAGTCTAGGTCACAAACTATATGCGTACCGAATTTCATATAAATTCATTCAGTGGTTTTTGCGTGATTGAGTAACAAACATACAAACTTTCACATTTCTAAAATTAGGTACGATTTATCAAGTTTAACATAGCTGTTGCTTTAAATATACCCGTAGACATTAAAAAAATTCTTGTTTTTTTTCCTTGTAAGTTTTCCTTTGAAGCTATGTTTTTAATTATACAGAAAAAACATTTCCTAAGAGTGGAGGCGGACAATGTTTTTTTTCCATACAAACGTTCTTGATTTTTATTAAGAAATTATTTTCAACGGGTTAGAGTTAGATGCACTGATTTTATTTATTGTCTGCGAAACGTCAATTAATAAACAAAATCAGTACAGCTAACCCGTTGAAACTTGTTTTATTTAAAAATATAATTTTAATCATTCTATGCTCCTACTTATGTCTTTCTGCCAAAAATAAAAAATATTCAGAAGGCCAGGAATCACTGATATATGTGGGGGGCCCATTATTGTACCTCTATCTATACAATTGAAAAAAATTCTGTTGATTTAGAACATACAATATTTTAATCACACTAATATTATAAAGGCGAAAGTTTGTGTGTGAGTGTGTATGTTTGTTACTTCTTCACGTCTAAACGGCTGGAGCGAATTTAATAAAATTTGGTATGGAGTTAGCTGACTCCCTGGATTAATACATAAGCTACGTTTAACTGCGGAAAAATATCCCAAATAAACCGCGGGTAACACCGCGGGGCACAACTAGTACATAATAATATTGAATTGTTTAAAGTATTCCTATTTTGATAATCAAACCCTATTTGACAGCATTGTCGAGCTATATTCAATTGAAAACTAATAATTAATTTACTACAAACAAACCAATGAAGAATTCCGCTTTAGGGGCCAATCATTATATAATCTTCCCTACTACGGTTTATCTATTTACATAGAATAAAATGGTAAGAAAGTCAAAACTACATTGAATATTTTTTCAAAAGAATACTTGGGTGTGATCTACAATCGATATCGAACCCAAAAATATAGTTTTTAGAATTTTTGTCTGTTTATCTGTATGTATGTCCGTGATAAACTCAAAAAGTACTGCATGGATTTACTTAAAATTTGGCACGAATATTATTAAGAAGTCGGGTTAACATATAAGCTACTTATTATCACGCTATCACCTACGGGCAACGAGCAGTGAACCTTTATTTCTAACTCCACGCGTACGAAGTCGCGGGCGAATGCTAGTTAATATTACAATTGCAACGTAAGGTATAGGTAGCGGCAAACTTTTTGAGCTAACCACAGACAAATAAACTTGCTCAATAGACGTTTTCATATGTAAAATTGCTACTGCACATTCTTCCTTGTCTATGGTCGATGCTCAATAAGTTTTTTTTATAAGCTTGCTGGGATGTCTGTGACAGGCGCGGTATATCATTTATATAAAATAAAGAAGAAATGAAAGGGCATAGTGAAGGGAATAGTTTAATGTCGGTGTTGTGAATGGGGCAATACTTTTTCCGAACAAAAATTTTCAACCTCATCACAGGATAGCATTAATTTTTTTTTTTTGTTTTAAGAAAACAAATCTTATCACATTGTATCAAAATAAAATTAAAAACAATAACACCAACATATTGCGCGTAACGTTCTCCCATCCGAGCGTGAAACGTTATAATTAAACAGTTCAAGACAAACTGAGAAGTTCACCCTAAACAATTTTCGGCGGCATATTTTACGAATAGGTTCATCTCTCTGGGTGTCTATGGGGTGATGTGACAATGACGATATGGCGAAGATAAATTTCTATCGCGCCTCGGATTAGCCCCCATTGTGCACGGTGTAAGATTAACTGATAAGTGTCTGCTTGTTAATAATAAAAATGTTTAGCTACTCGCTTGCTCGCTTGGGGTGCGAGCCCTTTGTAATGTCAATATTTATGACGAGTTTTTCTTAGGGCCAAGTGCTAATTTTTGAAATCAATCCCCAAGATGCTATTGAATATAATTTCTCATCAATATTACTATTTTATTTAGTATCGGTTCAGACAATGATATTATTTGTATAAATAAAAAACAAATTAACTTTGTAAAGGAAGGCTCAACTGTTAACTCGAAAAGCAAGCCTTTCTCAATTCTAGGTACTGCACTTGACTGGACTATTTTAATGGATACGTATGAGGAGCTCGATGGCGCAAGTGTTTAGCGCGTTCGGCTGCGATCGTTGAAATTAAGCAACTTTCGCAGTGGTCGGTCCTTGGATGGGTGACCAAAAATCACTATCTCGAGCTCCTCCGTGCTTCGGAAGGTACGTTAAGCCGTTGGTCCCGGCTGCATCTGCAGTCGTTAGCACCCGCCAATTCGCACTGGGCCCGCGTGGTGGGTCATGGCCCAATCTCCCTATTCCATCCATAGGGAAGGCCTGAGCCCCAGCAGTGGGGACATTAATAGGCTGATGATGATGATGACGTATGAAAAGCACTATTAAGTGCCAGAGGATATTGGTGTTTCGTCATCCAGGCCGGACATATTCCTCTTTACTAAGCACATCAAACATATAGTACTAATACAGCTTACTGTACCGTGGCAAACTAACATTCCAAAAGACCACACAATTAAATTGAATAAGTATAACGATGTAACCAAGGAACTAACTAAAAATGACTAACTTGTTAATTTATATGCGATAGAAGTAGGAGCGAGAGGTGTACCAGCAAAATCTCACTATAACCTTCTTAAAGACCTCGGCATGTCGAGAACTGCAGTAAGTTAAATTTTGAAACGAGTAACAGAGGAGCTCGATGGCGCGGGTGGTTAACGCTTTCGGCTGCGATCGTTGTAGTTAAGCAACTTTCGCAGTGGTCGGTCAGTGGATGGGTGACCAAAAAACTTCTATCTTGAGTTCCGTTGGTCCCGGCTGCATATGCAGTCGTTAGCACCCGCCAATCCGCACTGGGCCCACGTGGTGGGTCCAAAACAAATTTAGCTAGGAAGGGCGGGGGAAACCTTAAACCTGCTGGAGCACAGGCCTCCCTACACCTGGGTCGCAGTGTTAACAGGTCTCCCGATTTTACAGGAGTTCTCCTGCTTTTCTGAAATTTCTCCTGTGCTACTGTTTTTCCACATGAATCTACTGTATTTCTTAGAATACGATTTTCTTTTTAAAATTACATGTTGAGTGTAGGTAACAAAAAAAAGAGCTTTGAGGGGCGGCAGAAGCCACAGAAATATATTCGTTACTGGCCTATATTTTGATTTGATTTACCAATTCTACGCCTCAGCATCTACTGTTTTTTTTTTCTTGTAGCTCTTTCCATACCCACACCCGCACGAGGAATCCATGGATTGCAAAGAAGTTCGTCACTATATTGTATATTCATAAGCTCGATGACTCAAATAGTTTGCGCGGTCGGCTGCGATCGTTGAAGTTAAGCAACTTTTTGTTTTCAGTGGTTGGTCATTGGTTGGGTGAACAAAAATTCACTATCTCGAACTCCTCCGTTCGGAAAGCACGTTAAACCGTTGGTCCCGGCTGCATCTGCAGTCGTTTGCACCCACCAATCCGCATTGGGCTTGCATGGTGGGTCATGGCCCAGTCGCCCTATTCCATCCACAGAGAAGGTCTGTGCTCCAGTAGTGGGGATATTAATAGGCTGACGATTATATTGTATATTGATAAAATTAATAGACGAGGTTACACTTTTATAAAATCTAGGTTATTGACGGCCGCACTAAAAAGGATAATTAACTTTTAAATGTAAAAAAACTATTACTGTTTTTTGATATAACAGCAGAATAAGAAAGCCGTTAAAATATAAACACTTTTTTGTAGAGCAGAATAAGTGTTATAATTGTTCTTAATTTTCAAAACAGCGCACCAAACATACATAAACAACAACCATAAGAAAATGGTTTTCAGAACTACGCAATTGAGAATTTGTGATTTAAGACATATAAATATAAGTGTATTCTTGTTGTTGTTGTATTGTTGTTTTTTACTTTAAAGGAATATTATTTCATGTGTAGAATCCAAAAGGTATTTCTATACTTATTGCTAACAATAAAAGAAGATAGGGTTATTACTTTATATGTATTAAGATTTTTTTCTTTACAGTTAATACAAAGGAGAAAATACCATAAAACAAATTAATTTAAACATATCAATAAATATATTATACAATTAATATGATCCATATCTCTTTAAATTTTTACGTTAACTTAGAAATTTTCATTTTTCACAGTTTTAAGAGACAACAGACCTGAGTATATATATATATAAATCTCAACTCGATACCTCCACGCGTTCCCGAGATAAAGACTCTTGCCAGACAGACGGAAAACATATTGATCCTATAAGGGTTCCGACTCCGTCTTTTCTTTTGAGGTACGGATTCCTAAAAACATTTAAAATTGATCTCAATGTACCTGTGAGAACTCTAATACTTTTACGACTATCGTTATCTCTGTTACTTTGAAAGCTTTATAGAAAATCAACATCATGTCTTCCATGATCGCAGTTTAAAAATATATATTAACGAAACCTGTTAACACAAAACAAAACATGTGGGATCACCATGAATTTCGAATAGGTATTATTGGTAACCATCTGCTTATTGTAAGACGAGATCATACGCGTATCGAATAAATGCTATCCACGGTGGCTGCAAACATAATAACATATTTTTTTCTATTGTCACTGTTACAATACGTATGGGGAATGACAGTCGCCTACCGTAATGAAGATGTAATGGGGCCGCGTGTATCTCTAATCCTTTGCCATGGGGTGGCCGGCCCATGAAAAGATGTCATACAAAAATGACAGATATTTTGACAGTAATGCAACGGATTCGACGCTGCATTGGCCTATGAATGGACTTAAAATTAGCGCTTTTTAATTTTAAAATAGCCTACACAACATAGTTTGAAATCAAATTTCAAAACAGATGACAAGCGTATTTGATGATAATTATTTCCGTAATAACCTTGTTCCTATTTTTTTTTAAATTACCGTTAGTATAGCTCTAACATTTTGCAAACTATATTTGGTCCTAGGTATTAAATTTTACTCTGCTTTGTTTACAGAAATCAAACGAATCAATCCGTATTGTAACGAATATAACAGAACTTATTAACATATTATACAAGCATGAACGCTTCCCAGTGAAAAATCAACATGAAACTCATCAATGATTCATAACCAATATAACACAGTGCGGCAGGGCCATTTTGATTTTTTTTTATTCATAACAAAACATTCGCCTATCAAATATTGCAATAATAATTAGCTGCCTGCCAATTGCACGTCAATTTGCATCAGATGTAAATTATGGATTAGAAATTATGAATTTATAATTTGATTGACATCTGCTTAGGTGAAACCCTTATTAAGAACCAGTTTGTCTCTTCCAACTGTTGTTATACATTACTCAAAATCATTGGGATAATATTTTCGATTTATATCCAGATCTCCGTTTGAAGTGCATCATCAAAATTTAAACCGTCGTCACCACTATAAGACTTGTGAGAAAATATTTGCACATCCCAAAAGTGGTAATTGAATTAGAAGAAGTTTTATTAACAATCCAGGGAATTGTTAAAACGAGGAGATGCGTTTCAAGAGATTTCGAAGCGTTTCTGTTGTTCGTTTTTTCGTTTTAAAAAAAAACTGTACTCGCCAATCAAGTTTTCATTTTGAAAAGTTTGAATACTACGACAGTTCTCTTTGTCGAATTTACCGTTACTGTCTCCGTTTTTCTTAAAAAAAGTGTAAATTTCTAAAAAGTGTGAATTCAAAAAACGGAATTGTTGACGGGGGTCGCGCCTAAACCGAAATTAGGGTTTATTCGTACGCAACCTTTTATTGCACTTTGACACGAGACGTGGAATTCTTTGATTACCCGTATTTTTTGCAGAGAAGATTTTTATTGAGATATCGGCATTTGGGAAACGGTGGTTAGATAATGTTACCATCGCCGATTTGACAATGCGCGTAACCCCTTCAAGTTTACTTAGACATGTGAACTTTTTTCTGTCTTTCAAATGAGCTGGCTCTAACCTGCGGGTTTGGAAGAAAAAAAAACACAATTACACCAGCTGCGGTGTAATTGTGTGATTTATCTCGAGAGCAGTGTAGTAACGAAGCGGTTGGTAATAGTGAAAATGCCATCAAAGGTCTTTTACGCCCAGTGGTTCGGAAGTGGCGCGGTCAGCGTCGATCGTTTGCGGTCCTAATGGTGTTCCCAATTGGCCCTTTTACTCTATTGTCACGTACTAGAGCAAGATAAAGCAAATTAAACGTTAACAGAAAATTATTTTAAATTTCGAGACATTACTTTCGTAAGATACTGCTTATTAAATATTTTAGCTTCCAACTTATAAAATACAATAAATTATTTTAAATAAATATACCCAATTTGTTTTCCTAGTCAAAAAGCTCATTTGACATCATGCATTCTACGTCAAGGAAAAACCAAATCGGCTTAATGAATATAACTTCATTTTTAATTATCGAATCGAAATTTAAATCACATAACAATAATAATGATGTTAACTTTAAATACAACGGTTACTGCAAAGTGTCGAATTTCCTCAATATGTGAAACCTATATGTTAGTTGCAGCATTTTGGATAAAAGCTGTAGTTTTAAAATTTACCTTTCGATTTCAAATATTTTTATAACGCTTGTTATCATTCTATTTTTCTTCAATGGAATCCTGATTAATAAACAATTTATAGTATACCTGACAGCAACTGAAATATATCCGCTTACAAAGTCGTTACATAGTTAACTTTGGAACCACAGAGCAGACGTATAGTACCTACCTAATTTACTTGCACCAAAGATCCAAATTCAAAAACTAATCATGTTTAAACCTCATGTCATTTATATTTGATTTAAAACAATTGACAAGCATAGAATGATGTACCAAACGCGTTGAAGCTTTAATTTAAATTAAGGACTTTGGTACAAGTCGGCCTTAATTTAGCAATCTCATGTCTGTGGCACAGAATACATATGCAAAATTCAGACTCTGCCTATTCCAGTAGCAGAAGCTATTAAAATCATTATATTTGTATGCCTAATGCTATTTTTTTATGAAAAATTATTAAGGTGATTCTTTTCTTCAATAAACATATTACCTTACTATAGCGAAAATAAAGCAGAAGAAATGAGAACAAGATACGATACCAAATTGTCTATACCTCTGTACTATAGAATTATTACTACCGACCGCCCGCGACTTCGTACGCGTGGAGTTAGTTAGAAATAAATGTTCACTGCTCGTTACCCGTAGGTGATAGCGTGATAATATGTAGCCTATATATTGACTCGACTTCTTAATAATATTCATGTCAAATTTGAAGTAAATCCATGCAGTACTTTTTGAGTTTATCCCGGACATACATACAGACAAAAATTCTAAAAACTATATTTTTGGCTTCGGTATCGATTGTAGATCACACCCCAATTATCCTTTTAAAAAAATTCCTACCATTTTATTATATGTAGTATAGATGACTATAGAATAAATCAAAAAATTTACACTTTTTTGGAACCACGTTTAATAAAGAAGACACCAAAACATACATTTTTTTCATAAAACCGGAACTAAGTGTTCGTCCGCTGATCATAATGCAGTGGTTTGACTGCAACATAACACCCACAATATTGCGTTACTATCATTCGCTGACATTCGATAGGCGCTTGCGCATCTTTGTGCGTTTGTAGGCGCACGTCCGGTACTTTATGAATGGGCTTGTTTGACAATAAAAGAGACATTGAACAATCAGATCAGGCGATCATTTGTGTGGTGGTTGCTTTTAAATGTTTGTTTTGCATAACAGGAATTGAATATACTTTATAACAACAAATTATCATTTTTTTATACATTCATTTTAATTAATCGATCGAAACATGGTGCAAAGATTCTGATAAACAGATTTTATTTAGATAAATTAAGTAGGGTTATTTTATTTTGGTTCATTTTGGGACGCTTAGAAAAGTATGTTTACCATGTTCAGAACAAAATAGTAAGTAACTAGCACACGACTGTAATTGTTGTTCCTGATTTACTATCTCTCGAACATCTTTCTTATCGTATGAATAACCTTAGATTTCTGTTACCGCCCAGTATCACCTTTCCACGGACAATCCGAACGCATCATCGATTTTGCAAGAAATTCAATACTTTCGAAATTCGCGTAATCGAACAATCGACTTCCGTTTCCTTTGCAGAGTACCCGCCTCTCTGCCAATCCTCGGATGATGCTACTATTAATAACACTATTTTAAACCACATTTTCAGTATAAACTTAAGTAATCTCCTATCTATGAAATCATCATAAGAAAGCTATTATAAAATTATTTTGAGCACGTACAAATATTGTAAATATCGGGAACTTCAATTAACCAGTTCCAGTAATCGATGAATGTAGGATATGCCAACACGAACTTTAATACCTTCAACGTTTTCAAGACATCAATCATTGATTTAATAGACTTAAAGATATATCTCTCACACATTCAGTGAAAGAGAGAAAAAAAGCTTCACTTATTAAAGATTGCACGTAAAAACTTAACGAACCGTGTAACTCGTTACAAAACACTGCACAAAAAAAGGATACTCGAAAAGAGCACGGCTACTTGAGGAAATCAATAAACTTACAAGTTTATTGCATCCCTCTTGACGTTTCAGTTTCGGTACATAATTTTAATTTATTGACGGGACGACGCATTTTTACACTTGACGCTGCATAAGTGTAAGCTAAAGAAAGATGGCCTTGTCATCACTAAATTGGAAACTTACCTCCCAGGCGTACTTCGTGTCCATCGGTTGCGATCCCCACTTTCCGACGAATGGGCCATACTTGGTTCCTACGTTTATGGACGTACGGGCGTACACACCACCCGCTTTAATAACTAATTCCTCTGGCAGATTAAAGTCTGCTTGATCTTCAGACTCGTCGTCTTTTGTTTCATCTTCTTTCGCTTTAGGACTTTTGTCTGGGTCTAAGTATCTCTGGTTTTGGAGGTCCAAAGGCCTGGGTAAGTAAGCAGGGCCGTATTCGGAGTAGTTGGGTGGTATGAAAGTGTCGGGTAGGCCGAAGTCAAGGGAGCCGTAGTATTCTTTCACGTCGGTACCGGGTGGCATCGTTTCTTGTTTGATATGGACGAGTGTGGGCGCTGATTCTGATGTTGCGGAGTCGGTGGGACTCAATGGCGGGCTTCCAGATCCCTGGCTGTCTGCAGCTGTGAACAAAAAATCTAATGTTACTATCCAAGATGTCATGTAACATGAAAATATTAGCTAACAAGGTGGCGCTTTGAAGTTAACTTCTATATTTTTTTATGTTAAAAGGATAACACAAAGAAGCGTATCGCCCTCCTGATGATAATAAGCGGCCACCATAGCCTATAAATAATTGCGATACCAATAATTTCTTTCGCACTGTTGCCTATCCTGACCCAATCCCCTAACCCGTGGAGCCCTGGAACCTTACTCACCTTTCTATGATTACGCCCAACTTGCAAACATTATTCAAAGATTCTACCTCTATACTAATACTTATAATATAATTTATGAAGAGGAAAGATTTGATTGTTTGTTTGTAGTGAACAGGCTCCGAAACTACTGGACCGATTCGAAAAATTCTTTCACACTTTTCCTTGATTCCTTCATTATCCGTGATGAACATAGGCTACAGCCTACACTTTTTGAAAATACACTACCTTATAAATAAAATACACTAAAGTGTATTTTCAAAAAGGTTAGGGTTCGGTATGAAAACTTCCATAATCTAACCTTTTATTGCGTACGTTACAGAAGTCATTGACAATAGAGCAAAGTGATGTACTAAAGTTTTAAAGAGGATACCAATATCTAAAAAACGGCCATGATATATCAACTATTACAGTAATGTCACAACTAGAGTCCCCTGAGGTTTCACCCGAGTTAATTTGAAGAAAAAGGTTATAGCGATTCAAACTTAAAATATGGGCATATGCTGTCGCGGACGTTTTTTATAGAACTTTTAAAGGTGAATAATTCCGTCGACCATGATTTTTGAATCTCTAAAATGGAATATTTTTAACCGTTTTTGCACAAAAACTATAGTCTACACTACAGCTCTACACCGAAGCAAAGCGAGGGCGGGCCACTAGTAGTCAATAATTTCATTATCCACATTGTTATACTAACCTCTGTAAAGAGACAAGCTTTTCTTAAATTAATTTCTTATTTGTAATCAGACAGGCATAGCAACGCATCTCGATGCTCACTTTTTGAAAGCATAAAAAGCTTCTAAAGAGGAGGACATGCAAGATGTTCGTTTTCATTGTGTCGGTTTCCGTTCACCACAAAGCGTTTCCGCTTGTCTCTACTCTCTTAGAGCATCTCGACGGTATGCAAATACGTCACTGTCTTGTTTTATTGCGAAGACGTATATTATCTACAACTTGTTCATTTCAACAACTTCCATGCCACACTACATGCCAGACTTGGCGTCGTCATCCCTGAGCTTCCGAATCTATTTGATTTTGGATCGTCGACATTAAGGTTTTTTTTTATATTTCCGCTTTAGATTAATTTGCTTGGAATTCAAACAATTTTTTTGCTTGGAATAAAACAATTTTAAGCTTTTTATTCTTATGAGTAAGACTATAACTCTATGGGTAAGAAGAAGGGATTTCAAGGCAGAACAATGAAGGTAGCTGGTGAACAACACATCTTTGCGTCATCCAACATTTTGATGGGATACCTCATTCGCGCACACAAACTTCAATCTCGTTTTGGTAGACACAAAGGCGTCAATCTACAACTCGTAGTTGTTACGTGACAATCGTGGAACACTTTGGAGCTGCTTTATATGTGTCACGAGTCAAGACTGGACGGAATCTTTACTTAAACAAGGGAATAAGTAACATACGGCGGACCTTTATTTATGAAAACATTGTCTTTTTCTATTTTTTCATAAATAATTTTGAATTTGATCTCTTTACTTATAAAATACTAGCAATCGCTTGAAAAAAAAATTAAGCTGAAGGATGGTGACTGACATAATCCCGAACTCTGAACATTGACTTAATTTTAAGTACTGTGGAAATAAATGAATGAAAAACAACCAGAGCTTGACCGTATTTTTTACAGCAAAATTAATATCATGAGCCTACTTATAGTTTAATTTGAAGTTGTTCAATTCAGACGTTCGAACGTAACATATTCAATGAAGAAAACAAACGCGTGTCATCAATAAAGCTCCCCTTAACAAATACGGCTGAAATAGACATGCTATTAATCATATAACCCACCCCATTACTGCTAATATACTTGTTAAAACAACCCCTATCTTGTTGCTTCTTCCTAGGCACGTGTCATTGAAAAAACACCGTAAAATTTGATGTTCAAGAGATTAATTCAAAGGAATGATAACTGCTTAGCATTACAAAGGTGCAATACAAATACAAAGCGCAGGAAGCGTGAACGAGCTTCGCTTATGTCTTATAAAGTTTTGGTTGAATTTAGTTGCTAAGGCTGTTCGTTCACCTGTCCTGTTTGGCTGTCAGATAAAAAAGAGATTCAAATTTTTTTATTAACCCTATCGTCTCAATATTGTACTTCAACAAACAAGAAACATTAAATCAGTACAAGATAATAGTTTAATTAAATTACAAAAAGCAACTGGTTCATTTATAACTTATGGCATAGATCGTTAACTTTCATGCTGGCAATAAAATTAAAAATAAACGTTGGCCTTTTTAATTTTCTGTCGTTTTAAATGATGCCAGGTCCGCGAAGTTGGAATGGAACGCCGTAAAAACTGGCGTTCGAATTTCAAATTCAAATGAGCCGTCGCAAGGTCCATTTGTCGCGAGGCGTGCACGGACAATGCAGACGAGTCATCGTTAAATCGTCGGTTTCCGCAGAAACACAGCAGATTTATAATAAGAACACGCTATGAACATAGAACGCGTGGAGAGGTGAAAGAGGTGAATATAGAAAATATACAAAAGCTCATTTTCAACGATTTTTTTCACTTTTCTTTGAGATTTGTCATGCTTACGTTTCTGCAAACATCCTTAGCATTTGCTATCAGATCAGTATTAATTTGGCTATTGACAGAAAAAAAATTAAAAGATACACTTGTCTGCGCGTATTATATTGTCATCAAAAACTATTCATCTCACTTATAGTTAATCTGCAATTAAAAAAATACCTTTTAAGATTGGTAAATTTGTGTAAATTGTTTTTATTTGATAAGTGATATTTAATTACCTCTGCAAAAACGTGAAATTAAATGATTTTAATTTAAAAGTTTTAGAGTCTCTCAACAAGCAAAGATTTTTACTTCACCATCTCATCGTTGTCCAGAAGACCCCACTGTAAGCCGATTTCACGAGTTAGCCACGGCACTGTCAATAGCTGACTTTACTGTCACCGAGAGTTCATGGTTCGATGACGCATAAATATGCCGTAAATCGCGAGCTTTATCACCATCTGTTAGAACTCAAAATGTGTCGAAATCCATTCACGTGTGATGTTAAGCAGGCGTGCAAACTGCAAAGAGCATCGGACATGCGGCCGCGGAATTCATTTGAGACACGACACAATGGTGTAGAATTCACGGAAACTCTTGACTTTCCAGCATTAAATTTTGTTATAGCTAGAAAGCTTGGTGCGTTATCGTCTGTCGTAAAGCCCACATTTTGTAGCGTTAAAATGTGCTTTATCTCTTTGAAATCAAAATTCTTAAATTTAAATAGCAAGTTTATAAATTACTATATTAAAAAGATAGCAAAGAACGCATTTAAAATAGCATTAATTAATCTGAATTTAAGAAACGCAAACATTTGCAGTGTCAAATAAATTTCAAATCACACCGACGGATACTGCAGTGAACAATGAATTTGTTCTTACAGAATAATACTGCTGGTAATGTTTATAAATTTAAACTTATGTTACTTATTACAATTAGAATGATTATTTTGATGGTCTACCTACAAGTTTTTTTTTAACTTTACACAAGCAGGTGAAACCTCAGATTTATACTATTTAAACGATGTTCGATTCACATCATATTTTCACACCATACCAAGAGCAAACAATAATTTTAATAGTTCGATACCTGTTCCAAACACTTTTGGTAAACATTCTTTTGAATGGACGGTGCCCGCCAAAAGTTAGCGTCAATAAAAAAAAGTTAAAAAGTCGTCTATCTTATGTCTATGGCCTTTTTCGCACGCTCTTGAGAGAACGCAGATAGCACTTGAGAACCGAAAAAAGGTGGCAAAGGCGATGCGGTTAGAATGCCTTATTTGCGTTCAACAAGCGGAATGATGTTCTTATCTTATTTAATGCTTCGTTTCTTTAAAAAAGCGATCACTTGCAAAAAGATTTTCATAAGGTAAATCTGTCCATTTGATTACCTATTTATAATAAATTCTCGATAGTTACAGTTATGATAATGACGATTTTATTAATATAGATGAATTTTGAGATGTTTCTTAAAAATGCGTATTTTTTATGCCATAATTTTTAAATGTTTTTATTATTTTATTAAAATATAGAAAAAGTACAGATTAATGTTTAGTGAATTTTGCGCTAGGTAATGTGAGGTCAGTAGGTATTTGTTTAAATATACACTAATTAGGGAAAACAAAACAAAAAATTTGGGCTATCTCTTATTCAAAGAAACAGCCTTAAACATACTTAAAGTGATGACCGTGCCTAGATAACCCCTTGCATTAGTTACAAATAAGAAAAAGGATACCTACTTAAAGAAAAGATGGCTACTATAAGATTTAATTCGCTTCATTATCATAAAATTATACTTTCCACCACACACAGAGACGTCAATAAATTTATCACCTCTCTGCCTTACAATTGTATTAGCATAAAACAACACATCACTTTAACATGCATTTAATGTAATTGACGCATCTGGAGAGCGACCGTTATTTCCAAGTACACATATCAGAAATTTAAATGTAGAGATATTGTTATAGCAACTTACCAGATATCTTCATTTTCGTTGGCGCATCGAAATTAAGCATTTGGTGAAATTTCATCATTTTGTCTCATTGTCAGTTACTTAGATCAAAATATTATATATTTCAAAGTTTTAAATTCCTTCAATAATGTCACAACACTACAATCGATATTCTACCAGACACTGCCAATAATCCACCAAAACACAAAGCGTTCAATCGTTCCAAATTCAAATTTTAGAACAGCTAAATCGAAAATCGAATTATTTAAATTTTTATTTTTGGAACATCTAACGAGTGATGGGCGTCCATCGACTACTCGCGCGCTAATCGAGCGTGACAGTGCGACTACGATGTGTGCATCGGCCGCAACGCACCGTGCCAGAGTAACGGGAGGAAGCGAGAGCTCATCCCTAGATTCCCGAATCACATACCCCGGCCAGGACCGCCCGTCCCAACCCGCGCCCCGCCTGTGTCTCTGTACACCCCTCTCTCTCGCACAACTCGGGGTCGTATAGAATGTTGCCTTTGCCGTCTGAAAATATCCAATAGATTTTCCAGCGGATAGAATGTGGTGTCAAGACAGGACGGCAATAAACTTTCTATAAAATTAAACGAACAATATACACAGTTGTGTCAGAAAATACTTGTCTAATAAAATAATGACAATTTAAAAACAGATCTTTGTACTATGATCGACATTTTTGAAAATTTGGACGCAAGGCTTATTTGAAGAACTATTCATTAATGTTCAAACAACAATAGATACTGTTTGATCTTACAATTAACTGTAGGTAATTATACTCACGTGCCGTAAGATAAACAAAGTTTGAAATATCAGTGTTCCAATAAAAAAATAATGACTCGAATAGTAGTCCATTCATACAGAACTGACTCGGGTTTCTCTGTTATGAAACTTTATAGCAATAATAACAATGTTTTACTGCAGGATCAACCTACAAACAATAGCCCTTCAGTTATCGACAGTGCCTAGAACAAATGATTAGAATCCGACCATTATGTAGAGAGCTCTGGAATCCCACATCATGACCCCCTTGCAGTAACTTTTAGCCTATCAACGAGAGCTGGGGTATATCAAATAAAGTTGGTCAATGATACGAGACAAGGCATCGATTAAGAAAACAAAGCTGATTGAAAGTGTGCTAGCAGGCGTCTTATCGCGCCGTAGATTCAATCGGACTGCCACTGGTCTAAAACAAAACATCAGACTACGCTTTTAACTCATTCATTTTCCAGTGATTAATTCGTGTTTTTATTGTGGTGATAATGGTTGGAGTTTATTCAATCGAAAAAAGAATTTGAGTTAAAAAAAGAACACCGAGTTTATTTTCATCTACAAACCAATTAACTAACCGCATAATGACAAACAAAAACTCATTCGTTACATAACAAGCTTTACGACTCACGAACAGTTTTCAGATACATTTCAATGCTGGCTGAAAATAGCGCTCGCAGTGGAGTATGCCAAGTGAGACAGCAGATAACTAGATAACGCTCAAGATCTGTGTACGGGGCCGGGATTGGTCGGCGACAACGGTGGGCGTGGCCACGCAGCGGATGCGCCAATAGGATGCTCCTTATTATCTGCGTCTTTGTCTGTCAGGATTCTGTAGTGATGTTGCAGGTGCTACGGCACTGGCCGCCATCGTTCACATAGTATGTTATATACCGAGTATCGATTGTCGTTTGATTAGAATATAACTCTCACTTATCAACAAAGTGTTAATAAATTTACCTGAGCTTACTAATTTACGTATTCTTGCAATTATGATATTATTTAAACTAATAATATTACAATAAATCATCTTAATATATATAATTAATTTCCATTTATAGGTAATTTATAGAACAACATCCGATCTTAATAGAACTATAGGGATGATTATGCGATGTGAGTCCAAGTATTGTTTATATTGGTAACATTTTCAGCCCCTCTTACTTGTATAGCTCTAAATTAGGTTTCATTTTTCTATTTTTAAAAGTACTTAGTAATCTTCCTATTAAGTGTAGAATTGGCTTATGACAATTTGTCGGGATTAATTCAAATTAAGATTCTTCCTTTTTTCTTTGTAAAATATGTTTAAGCAATTTCACTTGTTTAAATTTTATTTTAGGTACTATATCTACGTATGCTGTGCGTAAGAACTAATGAATAGAATAGTAATTAAAGATTTTTTTGACTAAGTTATCTGTGTAAGCAGGTACCTATGTACCTACTGATGTACTATAGGTATACCATAAGATCATGATAGTATAAATTTGAAGTTTCTTTTTTTATTCAAAACTAGCTGTGTCCTGTTAACTAGTGTGTGTTTATTAGGGATATTTTCCCGCAGTTAAACATAGCCTTTGTGTTAATCAAGGGTGTCAGCTAACTGCATACCAAATTTTATTAAAATCGCTCCAGCCGTTTAGACGTGAAGAAGTAACAAACATACACACTCACACACCCACAAACTTTCGCCTTTATAATATTAGTGTGGTAGAAATGAACTAATAGGTAAATAAAGTTAGTTATGATGCCACTGACTGGTTTTCGTATAAGATTCAGTTAAAACACCAAAGTTTAAAAGTTTATAGATATATATATATATATATTATGACTTTTCTGGGAGAGATATACATAATTTCATGATATAATGAAAGACATTTTTGTCACCACCGACACCAACAAAAACCCAATACCGGCCGTGCCAGAATACCAGCGCTGTTGCCCCTCGCTTTTTATTTTATTTATTTAATTATCACTTACATCTATCATTACAGGTATAACCTAATACAATAGAGCAGTTACAATACAACCAATTATTATACAAAACTAAAAAATAAAAAAAGCACAAACACGACAACAAAATCAGACATAAAATAAACATTTTTATGATAGTATACAATAAGCTAATATTGAATATATAATTTTATGATAGTATATAATAATATGGTAATAATAACGTGTGGCAACAGCATCATGCTGAGGCAGAGTCCTGATTAACCATTCTTTTACTATTATAGTTTTAAGTTAGTTTCTAATTTTGTTTTTTTGTGTTTATGGTAATGTGTTTTACATTCTTTTTGTAATTTTCGTGCAAATGGTTAATAAAAATCTCTCTCTCTCTCTCTAATAAAGTTTTGAACCATTTTTTATTATCCAGTCATTTCATTTATACGGTGTAGTGCACGGTGTTTTTTTCTATTTTAATCAAACGGCGACTAGTAATTTCAGTGATTCCATCACATTGCATGTTGTGAAGGTGACAACTAGAATCGATTTGCGATAGACACGATAGATGATAATCGATTTCCCATTTCTACAGATCCCGTAAATCGATTTCACACTATTCCGTGTTTAATCGAGATGTGTCAAGCTCATGAGAATTGTGTAGGAAGTAAATTATTTGTCGAATTTAATAATTATTTACTGACAACCTCCGTGGCCGAGTGGTTTATATGCCAGGTTTCATGGTGTCACCGATTCGAGAGGTCCCGGTTTCGAATCCTGGTGGGGGCATATGTTTGTGTGATGAATACGAGCATTTGTACTCCACTCATGGATGTTTAATATTTATTTCTATATAAATATACTTACACACATCAAAAGTGTCTAGGGATCAAGCATTTTTATGCGGATTTCTTGAGATTGAGATGTGGCTTTGTAATAAATTTATGATTTTATAAATTTATATGGATCCTTTTTGGTGCATTTCATAATTTGAATCAGGAACTGTGAATCAAATTCGAGTAAAAGATGAAAATCAGCTGTCAATATTTTCCCTATAAAAACATACAACGCATTGAAGACATTATTAGTGCTACTGTTTCCCTACTACTGATTAAAACCAACGTTATTATGGAGCGGCGACGTCATTTAAGCAGGGAAGAAATGCTCAGAGCCGTGGGAATGATAGAAGCTGGTTCCCGGCAACGTACTGTGGCTTTAGCTCTGAATACAAGTCAGAGTGTTATCAGTCGACTTTGGACACGATACCGAAGCACTGGTACCGTGGCTGAGCGCCATGGAGGACGGTATCGCTGCACCACACGGAGACAAGACCGATACATTCAAATCTTAACTCGAAGAGCTCCAACAATAACCGCCATGATGTTAGCCGTGAGGCTTCATCACTCTTCAGGGAACTTAATTAGCGACCAAACAGTCAGAAACCGCTTGCATGAAGTGAACCTTCATTCCCGAAGACCGCTACGGGTACCACCTATAGCAATGCACAATCGTAGGATTCGATATCAATGGGCTCTTGAACACAGAAATTGGGCAGAAGAACAATGGCGTTTCGTGTGCTTTTCTGATGAGTCTCGTTTTGGTATGAGACCGGATACAAGACGTATACGACACTGGAGAACCCCTGGACGCCAACAGCGATTAAAATCCTGCCAGGAAGTCCATCCTTATAGTGGTGGAACCATCATGGTATGGGCGGGTATTTGGATCGGCGGAAGAACTGAGTTGATTTGGATCAGAGGCAACCTCAACGCTCAAATTTATGCTGAGACGATTGTATCAGACGTCATCGTTCCTCTACAAGTGCAAATCGGTCCCTTATTTCAGTTAATGCATGATAATGCACGACCGCACACCGCAAGAGTTGTAAGACAGACTCTCGCCGCAGCTAACATCAATGTCCTGCCCTGGCCTGCTCAGTCGCCAGACTTGAACCCGATTGAGCATGCATGGGATATGCTACAGAGAAGAGCTCTGCCGAATATGGAGGGTATCCAGTCGCAAGAAGACCTTTTTTTGTTGTTGCAACGAACATGGGCGGCCATTCCACAGCGTGATTTGGATGAACTCATTTTGAGTATGCCAAACCGATGTTCTTGTGTTGTTAGTGTTCGCGGTAGAAATACGGATTATTAATTGTTTAAGTTACCCAATAAAATTTTAGAGAAAACTGTTATTTCAGTCTTTTTTTCGAACTTTTGTGTTAGTGGTTCAAATGTCAAAAATCCCTTTATTAGGAAAATGGCAAATTTCTTTATTAATGCAAAGGTGACTTGGTTTATCGTTACTGTGACAAACGAAAACACTTTATTTGATGAATCCTTAAAGAAAATTTTAATTAATATCAATCAGGAGAAAAGTTATTGCAAAAATATATGTTGATCCCTAGACACTTTTGATGTGTGTATATATGTATTCTATCCGTTACCCTAGTATCCCATAACACAAGGCTTACAATGCTTACTTTGGGGCTAGACTAATTGGTGTGAGTGTTGGAAATATTTATTTATTTGAAAGGTGCGAATTTACAAATACTTATTGAGAGAACACTTAAAGTTATTTCTGCTCCACAATTAAACAATGCATTCTTTTGGCCTATGGAAGATTTGACTTAGGAATATTGAAATTCGAAAAGTCAAATTGCAATTATTTAGGCATAGCTTATTTCTTTATGAGATTTAAATTCGCCACAAGACAGAAAATTAACTTCAGTAAGGATACAATCAGTTTTATCTATTCTTCTTATACTTATCGCCCACTTCCATAGTTCTTGCATCACCGTTTCACCGTTTCAATATTATATGATAATTTACGAACTATAATTTTACTCTCTACAAGCGCACAAAACAGTTTCCCTAGAGTTGATTCAGATTTTTGCAAAGGACTCATTAAATGAATGAAAGCTTGAAGTAATATATATTAATACAACATTTATATACTTATTACAGGTACTATAGGTATAAAACGAAAATGTAGATTTTATAAACTGAAGATCTGACGAACAAAACGGTATAATTACAGTATTTTTTACAGTCCGGAGGTTTCGGGTCCGTTGAATTTGAATCTCAAATAATTTTCCTAAAACAGTGTTTAAATTACTTAATTTATAATTTAAAAAAATGCAAAACCTCACTGTACGTATGTCATTCTGTTTTATACAGCTCCTGTACGATTTAATTTTATGTAATTAAACCATCTTGTTCGCCAGCTCCTCAACTGTAAAAAAATATTCCAAGAGAGCGTTTATGAGATAAAAAGTTCGATACGTACCATTCAATGTATCCAAAAAACAGACCTATCATATTTTCTACAAGGAAATTTGTAAGAAAACAAAAATTTATATCGCCCAATATGCGAGGTTAACATGGATTTATTATAGTGGCTGTGACACAACCGCAATATAAATATGGAGATATTTCACAATATGCTAGCCGGTATATATCATTTTCCGACTCGCTTATAAGACAGCTGAGTAACACTGTGCCTTTCTGGTTTTTACAGATTTATTTTTGTTCACATTCGAGAAAAAAAATATCTTTAAAGAAATCCTTTTAAAAATGCAACAAGATTGACATAATATAGGTCATTATTGGTTTTAGTTTTGGTCTTACTAGTAATCATTGTAATTATAAATTCTTAACAATGAAAAAAACACTGTTGTTTTTATTTTCTGCGTTCCCATTTCACGATACCCGCCAATCCGCACTGGGCCCGCGTGGTGGGTCATGGCCCAATCTCCCTATTCCATCCATAGGGAAGGCCTGTGCCCCAGCAGTGGGGACATTAATAGGCTGATGATGATTTCACGATAGAGCAGTTAAAACTGTATAGTTAATAATATTTTAGAAAAAATCTATTATTCTGTCGTAAATTTTACCTGTACCCTGATACATAGGTGCAGTGCAGGTCAGATCATCACACTAATATTATAAAGTTTATGAGTGTGTATGTTTGCTACTTCTTTACGTCTAAACGGCTGGAGTGCTTTTAATAAAATTTGGTATGGAGTTAGCTGACACCCTGGATTAACACATAGGCTACGTTTTACTACGGGAAAATATCGCTAATAAACGGAGGGTAACACCGCGGGGCGCAGCTAGTAATGAAATAAGATACGTTAGCTCTTACAATGCAAAAGTATGTAAATAGCAACATGACAGTTTCAATCTCTATTTATCTGTAAAACATCTCTTTCAGTCTAAAAATATCGCAATCCTATTTAGGACACAATCAAAAAGTCAGCAACCACAGTCAAGCCTGAGACCAAGCTTTAATTTTAGTTTCCATGCCTACCACAGAGTTTGGGAACAAACTCTCCCGCCTCCCTTACAGAGGAATCCCGTACTGAATACAAAACAACCACCGAGTGCCTTCAAAGATTTGCCGAGCGAATTCGAACTTTATATCAAAGGAGTTGGGCGAAGCAAAGTTTGGAGAGTACGTGATATCGAGTTTGTGGTGACAGTTTTATTTGTGAACTGCCCCGTACAGCCTTGTTTGTGTGAGTGGTGACTAGGGTTGCTAAAAGAAAATAGCCTCCTGTACCAAAGCAATTATTTTATACTAGCGGCCGCCCGCGACTTCGTACGCGTGGAGTTAGTTAGAAATAAAGGTTCACTGCTCGTTCCCAGTAGGTGATAGCGTGATAATATGTAGTCTATATGTTGACCCGACTTCATAATAATATTCGTGGCAAATTTGAAGTTAATCCATGCAAGTACTTTTTGAGTTTATCCCGGACATACATACAGACAAACAGACAAAAATTCTAAAAACTATATTTTTGGCTTCGGTATCGATTGTGGATCACACCCCAAGTATTCTTTTATAAAAATATTCAATGTACAGTTTTGACTTTCCTACCATTTTATTATATGTATAGATTGTTTTACACTTTCATGGTCACTAACATTATAGTACCTTGTTTTTAGCGAGTGTCTTATATTACGGCACTGTGTTGTAAGCGCTATGATCACGGAACAACAAATTAACCTAAGTGTTGATCTTTACTTGAGTACAATTAGAAAGGGATATCGCTATGTGATATATATAGCGACATCCCTTTTTAACTATGCTCAAGACTAGATCAATCACTGAGAATCTTTCTATAATACCTAAGAGCGGCCGCGAGCTGAGAGACCTCTGAAAAATAGGTTTTTGAAAAAACTATTGCTGTCACGCATTGGCAAATATCGTGCGACAGGGATAACAGTAGGAAGATAACGCTGAAAATTGTGTATAAAAATTGCAAAATTTGAGGTTTAGCCACCGACGATTTCCTCCTCGAAAATTAAACACATCTAAAATAAATTTTACACATAGAATCATAAGTAATAAACTACCATGCCTCAATGTTTTGATTTTTATAACTACTTATTAAACCCCCGCACTAGATGTCTTTTGGGGAGATAAAAATTTGTTTCTCTTTATCATTTTCAGGGCTTCTAGTTTCTTTGAAATACAAGTTATCGTAAAATCGAAGACATAGGAGCATGAAATGAGTAAAATTATAATGAATTATGTATGAAAATCAATTATAGGAATCAGTCGAGAACGTTTGTAAGGAAAAAACATTGCCCGCCTCCCCTCTTAAACGTTACTTCGTGATCATGGTGCTTGCATCAGTGCCGAAATATGGGAGACTCGCTAAAATCAAGGTTCATGGTAGCAGTCCCGTAAATAACATAAGTTATTACTATAACAATATTATAATTGTTATTATAATCCGAAACCTCCGGACTCTAAAAAAATACTGTAATTATACCGTTTTGTTCGTCAGATCTTCAGTTTATAAAATCTACATTTTCGTTTTATACCTATAGTACCTGTAATAAGTATATAAATGTTGTATTAATATATATTACTTCAAGCTTTCATTCATTTAATGAGTCCTTTGCAAAAATCTGAATCAACTCTAGGGAAACTGTTTTGTGCGCTTGTAGAGAGTAAAATTATAGTTCGTAAATTATCATATAATATTGAAACGGTGAAACGGTGATGCAAGAACTATGGAAGTGGGCGATAAGTATAAGAAGAATAGATAAAACTGATTGTATCCTTACTGAAGTTAATTTTCTGTCTTGTGGCGAATTTAAATCTCATAAAGAAATAAGCTATGCCTAAATAATTGCAATTTGACTTTTCGAATTTCAATATTCCTAAGTCAAATCTTCCATAGGCCAAAAGAATGCATTGTTTAATTGTGGAGCAGAAATAACTTTAAGTGTTCTCTCAATAAGTATTTGTAAATTCGCACCTTTCAAATAAATAAATATTGCCAACACTCACACCAATTCGCCTAGCCCCAAAATAAGCAGGCTTGTGTTATGAGTTGCATATACAGTACATATATAAGTATATTTATTTAGAAATACATATTAAACATTCATGACTGGAGTACAAATGCTCGTATTCATCACACCAACATCTGCCCCCACAGGTATTCGAACCCGGGACCTCTCGAGTCGGCGACACCATGAAACCCGACGTACAAACCACTGGGCCACGGAGGTCATCGTATATTAAGTAATTACTTTGCTTTGATTTTGATTTAATCAGCCATTTCTTAAGTACAGGTTTTCATTTCCGAGCGGTTCTGTTTAGGGAATAACCCTGGTTATGTCATCTTAGATCTATGCAGTCTGAAGTATTTATTATCATTCCAACATACGAGTACTTAGTTGCTTATTTTAAAATGTTTTTTTGTTACCGGGTTGGTACTAATTGCAGTAATAAAAAAACATAAACGCGAATGTTTATTTATTTCTTCAAAAGTGTTTATTTTTATTCTAATTACTTCGTCTCATATCCTAGTTAAAGTAAGCTTTGGTAAGTACGAGTAACTTATAATGTTTCATGAATGTAGTGATAAGGTGAAAACAGAAGAGAGAATCTGCAAAAAATACCTTTATCATCATCATCAGCCTATTAATGTCCCCATTGCTGGGGCAAAGGCCTTCCCTATGGATGGAATAGGGAGTTTGGGCCACGACCCACCACGCGGGCCCAGTGCGGATTGTTGGATGCTAACGACTGCAGATGCAGTCAGGACCAACGGCTTAACGTGCCTTCCGAAGCACGTAGGAGCTCGAGGTAGTAAATTTATTTCGGCCACCCATCCAATGAGCGACCACTGCGAAAGTTGCTTAACTTCAACGATCGCAACCGAACGATAATCACTTGCGCCATCGAGAAAAACCTTATAATGTCCTAAATTACTTTATAGTTTATATAAATTAAAATTACGAGATCTGTCTGATCACTTAATTCGTCTGTCTATCCCATAAAGTAAAGCATTAACTAAAATCAAACACTATGAAACAGAATCGCAACCAAGAATACTCATTGAAAAAAGGTCTTTTGAATGCTCCCTTAGTTGTCTGAACGTTGGAAGCCCTATTCATGATAGCACCACCCTCTCACGGAGGTTGAATTCCTCAGAATATGTTAGTGCGGAGGCAGTGCATTGCGGCAAATGTTGACGAAAAAACGACGGAAGACGAGAGAAGCTATGTACGGGAAAGAAGAATCAACTACCCTTTTGATCATATACACGCCTAGATACCTTAATACTGCACGGAAGCGGCATATTAAATAAATAAAATAAATAAATATATTCAACACTCACACCAATTAGCCTAGCTCCAAAGTAAGCACTGTAAGGCTTGTATTATGGTATACATGGATATAGGGTAACGGATAGAATATATATACTGTACATATATAAGTATATTTATATAGAAAAAAATATTACGCATCCATGACTGGAGTACAAATGCGCGTATTCATCACACAAACATATGCCCCCACTGGGATTAAGCAGAACCACGGTGAAAAGGGTGTTAAATGAAGACTTAGGGCTTCGGGCATATCGAATAAAAACAGGACATCGTTTGAATGCTCGTCTAATGGACCTGAGACTGAAGAGACGCTTTGTTGAAGCAGTACGCGGGAAAAAAATATCGGGAAATTCTTTTTTCGAATGAAAAAAATTTCATCCAGGCTCCAGACTAGGAGGAGACTCCCCCCGTGGGGAGATGCCATCCGCCTGGAATACCTCTAGAGATACTCGCCAATTCTCGGCTCTCCCCTTAGGATCTCGCCGTCCCCAAACCCGGTGACGCTGTAATGTTCATCTGCGACCAACAGTATACACACTCAAAAAAAATGCATATCACAAGGGTCAAGGGGCACAGTAACCTCACTGTATTATAGCCGGTCGTTTATGATATAACTAATGAAACTAATAAAACCAAGTCGAGGCAGACTATAGACAAATACGAAAAGGACAGAGATATCTTTTATCACTGTGCTCCTTGTTACACTAACCAGTAGATTAATAAATCCTAGCAGAATCGCTCACCTTATTAAATGTCAAAGTCCTAAATCCTTATCCATAATTGAACGGATACCTCTTGCGAAGACATTTCTGTAGTAACATTCGTGTGAACGGCCCGGAGCTATTGTGCGAGGTCCGTTATCGGCGTGATAAAGTGCCGCCTCCACTGTCCATTGCATTTGAAAGGATAAACGATAGTTTAAAATGTCTCTCCGCGGACCGTAATCGATTGCTGGCTCAATGCGATCCAATCGGAATAGGAACGCTATCGAATCGGTTCGGAATTTAAATTTTAGAATTTGTTGTTGGATTTTTCGAGTTTTTGTATTAAAACTTTTTTTTCACCTTTTTTTAGCAATCAATAGCTAATTTTAACTAAATATATTACAAGTATCGATTCTGGCATGACTTAGAACTAAATTTGACATAAGTCTCTTCTTTTCATTCTGTATAGATAATGACAAGGATGCGCTGTTGACAAATTTAATTTTAGGAGAGAATCATACCATATCGACGCCTTTGTAAACCGTAGGTACCTAAATATAACCAATATACAAATCATAATTTGTTTAAATTAAAAGGTGTAAATTACCGAAATAAATTCGATATTCTTCTTTACATATAATACTTATTAATTTAAATGAAACAAGTTTCAACGATGCACTAATTTTATTAATTTTTTGATGTTTCGTATCTTTTGCAGGTCTTTTTGAGATGAAAAAATCAGTAAAAAACACTTATTAATATGTTGGATTACATTTAAAATACTACAAATCATTAACTTCTTATTAAAAAACAAGGAATAAACTTAGACATGTTAAACCATGATTTGTTCGTATCACTCAAGTGACATTTGTAATTCAATGAACAGAGACAAAACTAACTAACTAATAAGGGGGTTAAAGATCTTCAAACTATCTGACTGACGTATTTAAAATTTTAATCTGTGATCGAATCTAACTAACGCATTGCTTTCAAATCGTTTTTCAAATAGTCCAATTTAAAATGGTGGTACAAAAGGGCGGCCATTCCAATTTTGAATGAGAAGAGTTCTAAATCCGAAAGTGCGATAGCCGCCGTTAAGCTCCCGCTCCGATTTATAGCCGTAATAAAATCCCATTGGCTCGTAATGTATACTTACTTAGTGCTGCTTGGACACCAGATATTTGTGGAAGAATTGTCGACTTTGTTAAGAGCTTTATGAAATTGCGCCGTATAAGCACGGAAAGTATTGCGGCATAAATATATTATATACCATTCGTTGGCTAAGCTTCTTATTTTTATATAAAGGGAAAACATGATATATAATTGGCTATAAGGTCAACCTAATGTTGTTTCTATATAAAATATACAATAATTTGTAATAATCAATATTAAATATATCATGAAGTAGTCAAGCAAAGAGTAAGTACATTTTACGAACCAAATCAGGATCAAAAGATTATTCAGGTAACGAATATTCCATACAAAAAAACAGATAAGTACTCGCTTCAAAAAACCCATGGAATCATTGAGGCAGAGTTCTTCACTGGGAACTACATAAAAAAACTTTGCAGTACGTACACCTACAAAAAATCCTTTGCTATACCAAATATGATAATTTCATAAACGACGCGCGTCCATGTTTACCAACAATAGCGTAAATAATTAAAGCAATTTAAAGTCCCACGTGACGCGAAAACGGAAGCGTGTAAGTAAACTAATTGGGTGTTCGGAACATGATCGATACATTTCTCGCATGTCGACGTCCTACGACAACGGACCGCGCCGCACCGTTTATTTAGGCTTCGTAATCTGCGTAAAGAAAATTGTGAAGATAAGAAGCGAGCTTGAACTAAAACACCACTTAAGTAGAACGGTGAGTCGTTATTTTGGTTAATAAACGAAAATGTAATGGAAAATGCTGGGTTTTCTATTTTAATAACTCGTATATTCGATGTTTTATGATTGTTCTTGGTATTGGTCGCAGATAACCTCCTCGGGGTAGGGCAACGGCAGCGCCAAGTCATGGTAAAAGGACGGGATTTCTCGCTGCCCAGCGTCATTAAAGCGATGTTGGACAGCGACAGATCCTGGACTGTGGTAGTCTCCTTCTGCGAGGAAGTCATCCTACAGAAGGAGACAGAGGAGAGAGCCCGCGAGGCAGACGCCCGGGCTGGCCCTCTCCGACGCCGACGGCGGCGTAGAAGGACGCAACGGACCACCATGTCCGCCTCCGTATTGCACAATCTCACCCGTCGAGGGGGGAAGCCAAGGTGCTTCCGGGCATCCCCCTGACCGCCAGGAGGAGGAGGAACCCCCTGCCGGGGGTAACATGGAGAGTCACCAGGACCCCACGAAACCCGAGGAAGTACTGTACTGTCATTTGGGGGCAGGAGGAGTCCCAAATAACCCCGTCTCTCACCTAGGAGTGGGGTATGCGTCACGCATTTTCCCAACAACTATAGGTGACCGGAAACCGAGATTCTGTCAATGAGTTCCACAACCTAGCTGTTCTGACGATATAGGTGGAATTAGGTTATATAACTCCGTAATGTAATTCTGTGCATCTATACCGTTTCAAACTTGTTTTATTTAATGATTGGTATGCATGAATACCTAAGAAACAAATATGTCTTTAGTCTATGGTGGCCGCTTACCATCAGCCCTACTGATGACTATTACCCTTTTAAAATAAAATAATAATAATCTTTTACAGCATCACCGTGCTTAGGAGTGCGAATATATTTTATTTGAAAGAAACTCAAATCAACAATCAATCTTTACCGCCGTAGATTAATCAAGACTTTTTTTTATAGATTGGTCCGACTCCACCCCACCTGATGTTAAGTGATGGTGAAGACCAGACGTGAAGATAGCTGGTACAGCACTTACTACACGCTGTATCTTCAGTGTGAACTATTGTTCGTAAATCTGAAAAACGAGTTTGCTTATGCTCACATATCTGAAGTGAAACTTCTTTAGCTCCATCTGTATGTATATATATATACAATTATGTACATATACATATTTCATTTACTACATATAAGAGTTATTCTCTTACTAATATCTCCCACTCAACTCCCGTGTGCCTCGCCCGAACACACTTTTCGTAGCGCGTAACGCATTCGCCAGCTTACCCGCCAAGTTAAGCGTGCGTAAAGAACTTTCACTTTAATAAATAGAGGTATAAGTATGAACTCAATGGCGCAGGTAGTTAGCGCGTCCGGTTGCAATCGTTGCAGTGGAGCAGCTTTCGCAGTGGTCAGTCATTGGATGGGTGATCAAAAACTTATTATTTTGAGCTACTCCGTGCTTCGGAAGGCACTTTAAGCCGTTGGTCTTGGCTGCATCTGCAGTGGTTAACACCCAATAATCCCAACTGGGCCCGCTTGGTGGGTCTCGGCCCAATCTCCCTAGTCCATCCATAGGGAAGGCCTGTGCCCCAGCAGTGGGAATATAAATAGGCTGTGAAGATAAATATACCACGCAAAAACAAGAATATTATAAAGAATCTACATGATACTCGCCCAAAATTAATAACACTACACGATTAAACAACAAAACAAGCTAATGTGTTTCCAACGCCGCAACAACGGCGCCTAATTTATTCTTGCAACTTGTCAGAATCAATTCTTCGCAAAACAAGTTGACTTTAAACGGGGAGCGTCAGGATTGTCGGCTCGGCACCCAGCCAGTATCATGTCAATTAAGTAATCGTGTTGTAATCGTGCCGCGATTAGAACAAGGGCGCTCATCAATCAAGCCCACCCCTGCAGCTGTGGGGGGATGCAAGTCACAAGAGACGACGACAAAAACTTCTAAAGCTCAATTCAAGCAACAACATAAATATAAAACTTTTAGGTTAAATGAAAATTATTTCTAGTTATCATTTTACAATCATATTCGTATTAGTATCTTAGCTTATTAACATACCAACTGCTGGGGGCACCTGACTTTCATGTGGAATAGAGTGAATTGGTATAACCAGCCCAATGCGGATTGACGATTGCTAAATGACTGTCCATGCAGCAGGTGCCAATGGACTTACGCATTTTATAATCCTAAATTTATAGGCACACACAGCCAATGCCAGTCATTGCTAAAGTTGCTTGAATTCCACAGAGTCAACACACTAAATACCATCGAACTCTTCCGATATTTTTAATATTGGTTCCTTCGTATATATACTTTAATTTAAACTTAATTAAACTAAGCAAAAGTGCTTGTATTAACCATAACGGTTTGTCAGTGCGTGGTAACATGTTGGCACGTAGGTTCGCTCGCTGTTCAGCTGAAGTAAAAATTACGCTGTTCAAGGCATACTCCCAGACATTATATACGGGCAGCCTGTGGGCCGGCTTTACACGCGCGGCCTATAATGCTCTGCGTATCTCATACAATAATGTATTTAGGGCTCTGTTCAAGCTTCCTCGCTACTGCAGTGCCTCAGGCATGTTTGCCGATGCAGGAGTCGACGACTTCTATGCGGTTATTCGCAAAATAGTTGGCTCATTAGTTAGAAGAGTGAGAGAGAGCACGAACAGCGTCCTGGGGATGGTAGGGGACCGGCTGGACTCCGTGCTGCTGGGCCGGTGCACTGAGCTGCACGTGCTGCGATCACGTGTGTGGTGAATCCGCCCCGCTGTATAGGGCTCCACGCCAATATTTGTTAAAAAATATTTTATTGTATTGTCTTATTGTTACTAACATAGCATTTAAGTCAATTATACTAACATATCTATGGACTATGTCTGAAAATAAACGCTTTTTATTTTTATTTACAACATAAGCTAGTCAAAAGTTTAACCCAATAGACTACTGACATTTCATTATATTTTCCGGAAAAAAATAACTTTATTTCTTCTTATTTCTCAACTCAACATATAGTGATCACGTAAAAAAAAATAGTATCAAAACGTGAAACAATTGAATAGCTCGTAACTTGTACCGCAGGCACGGTTTAGTGCCGGCAACACAGTTATCCTCACTTCAGTTTTAGTAGTCATTAGAGGAAATATCGCTAATGCGCCCGTGGCCACCGCTGCTTCCCATTTCCTACACATACACTACATAACTGCACTTACACTTAAACAAGATATACAACAGCCGGGGTAGAAGTGATCCCGGAGAGAGTGGTATCATCGCAAACCCAAAATCTGAACATCTATCCTTTAGGTTAGATACTTGTTCCTTTGTTGAAAGAAAAGTAAATAAATAAATAAATATTTCCAACACTCACACCAATCAGCCTAGCCCCAAAGTAAGCACTCTAAGGCTTATGTTATGGGATGCTAGAGTAACAGATATAATACATATACTGTACATATATAAATATTTTTATATAGAAGTTACCACGACTGGAGTACAAATGCTCGTATTCATCACACAAACCCACCCACCGGGATTCGAACCCGTGACCTCTCGAGTCGGCGATACTATGAGACCCGGCGAACAAACCACTCGGCAAAGTAATAACAGAGTAACTGATAACATTTTATCTGAAGTTCAATATAGATCGAATAGTTCACATAATGATTGATATTTCGGATCCTTTTTATTAGAATGCGTATTCACAAGAGTGTTAGTATTTAACTGTTTTTTTCGTTACAAGATAAAAAAATATTATTTTTGGATCCTAAATATGAAAATTTTGACATTAGAATAGATCCGTATATTTGTAATGCCAATGCCAATTTAGCTATTTTTCTCTTACATTTTCATTGAAAAGACTGTCGCTAATAAATATTTCTCACAAATTTAACCTCGCTATTAAAGTTCAGACCCTTCATTTGTCCTTCTGATAAAGTCCTGCTCGCATTGACTTCCACAAAGGGCTTTCGCAAATTACACACCGCCGCCACGGCAATTACAGCTCGCAACAACAGATATTTGTATGACAATCGGTGAGTTTTTACGCGAAATATGATACTGGCATGGGGTTCCCGATGGTTTGAATGTTCGCCAACTTTTCATCCGTTATGAGACCCCGTGTTTTTGGAAGAAAGACAAATGATTTGGAAGAAGTAATAGGTAATATGCATGTTTTTTTTTGTTTTTTGGAGTTTACTCCTTAAGATATGATTTGCATATACAGGGTGGAAATTTTGAATGCCACCCCCAGGGGAAGTACTCTAAATACTGGAGATAGATAATTTTACTCAAAGGAAATATTCCTTAATTTTTAAAAAGAAACACAACTGCATTCACAGTTTCTCGAAAATTTGCTTGCCACTACTACTACTAGCGAAAATTCGAAAAAATGACAACTGTATTTTTATGGCATCGATCGATAGGGTCAATTATAGGGATCATATCTTACTAACAAACTTAGTACATTAAATGGAAGGAAAAGCGTGAAATCTAATTGAACAAGACTAAAAGCAGTTTTATCCCACCAGATTACACGAGTTAGTATTTTTATTATCTTCGACGTCATTTATTCATTCAAATAACAAATAAAGAAATTTTGCACATGTCTAAAATGCAGACTAAAGAGTCCAGTAAGGTACCAGTCTCAGGGGAGGCGCCGTACAACCTCTTTGGTACCAGTAATTTAAATGAGGTATGCAAAGAGGTATGTTACATATTTTTGAAAATGGAATAGCGAATTGGAACGCATTGTCTTAAGTCTTGTTTGCCTCATCAAAATTCACCATAATAAATTATTATTATCAAGAAGATCAAGATTTCATGCTTTTCCTTTACTTTAATGTACTAAGTTTGTTAGTAAGATATGATCCCTATGGTTGACCTTATCGATCGATGCCATAAAAATACAGGGTGTCATATTTCGAATTTTTGCCAGTTCGATTCCCGGGTGTGGCAAGCAAATTTTCGAGAAACTGTGAATGCAGTTGTGTTTCTTTTTAAAAATAAAGTAATGTTTCCTTTGATTAAAATTATCTATCTCCAGTATTTAGAGTACTTCCCCTGGGGGTGGCGTTCAAAATTTCCACCCTGTATAAGGGGCCCGGTATGAGAAAAATGTGAGGAGTAAAATCTATCGATGAATGACATTAATGACCTCGTTACGTTTTTCTGGGCAACCTCATCTGCGCAACTTTCACTTTTAGCCATGGCAACGGATAAAAACATTAAGTTGTCACAAATATCAATAAAATAAATAAACTAAAAATAGATAAAATCGGAGCAAAATTAATGAAAACAAAAAAAAACAGAATATAGAGAAATGCCGGTAAGTGTCCAGCACTCTGGAATAGTGATTTTCAGTACAGATGGAATTATAATACATATTTACAAAATGATGACTAGTGTGTGATATTTTTGAAATTGTGTGTTTCCAGAAATACATAATAAAATATATGATGAATATCGATGATGTTAGATGATAAAATGTGTGACATGGAACCTATGATAGTCGAGACCATGGGACGATTCCTGAGGTATCTCTACTTGTAACCACTTCTTCGGACTTGATTTTGTTTTGTGTCTGTTCAAAGACAATCGTTTTTAGAGTGTAAACTCCAGTCGTGCGTCGGAGCTGACACACACAATTTTTTTATTTAGTATTTTACACCCCCCATTATTATTGAACACACCGCGACGGTGAATACACCGCGATTTTTTATTTAGTCAAGCATCTTAAAAATCGTGTAAATAACCATAGTGCGAACAACTATAAACAGGAAACTTACTACACCCCCATACAAAAACATTCATTTAAGTATATCGTTTACAAAATATCGTAAAACGGCACAAATTTGTAAATAGCATATTGGATATGGAATTATTATACCTACATTTAAAGTACGTAGATCCTAAAATTAGTTCTATTTGAATAAATTTATAACAATTAAAATGATTAAAGTTTCATAATTGCAGAAGTTGTGAGGTAACATGGAAACATTTTTGGGAAAAATAAAAACAGTTTTTTTTCTGAAATATAATGTAAATCGTTGTCTGAACGAGCTGGTAAAGTTTCTTAGGTAACTCAAAAATTACGGTATGAAGTATTGACAAAATTCATCGTTGAAAAATATAGTATAATGTGTCAAAGATAAATTTAAAAAAATGGCCACTTAGGTGTGACGTCATTGTTCATATCAACAAAACAAAAAAGTTGACAGTTAGATTAGAGGCTATGTGCACTCACACTACGAACTCGCACTAGGTCTCATTGATTTGACAAATCCTGTGAAAATGGCGCTTGTTTGTTGATTTGTTGTTATTATAATAATTATTGCTTATTAAAGGCATAAAAAATCCATTAAAATGACGTATTCAAATTACGATACAAAAAAAAAGTGTATCAGGGTAAAAATTAATAATATTATAATTAAAATAGATAGTTAAAGATTTACCTACGTTATTTGCGGTTTTCGCTCTGGTGCACTGATATCCAGTATTTAAATATAGGATTACTTAGTCCTTTGCATACGGTTTTAATTATACTGTTATCGGAAAGACATATTCTTGACCAAAAAGAGGATATGCGCTTTCTCATAACAGCATAAAAGTCTCGTTTCGTCAGCATAATAAATACCGAGATATTACAGCGCGTTGGGCATCGAAATACATGCCCGACGCGCTGCAATATCTCGGTAGTCTCATAAAAGTACGTTACTCATAAGAGTACGTGTTATGGACTTCTAGGTTACATCCGCTTTGCTGCGCTACAAATACATATTTGAGTTTCTCACAGGTTTTTAGCATATATCAATAATTAATTTCTTGCTCAAAAAGAAATTTTATAAATAACATATTGATGGAGGTACAATTCGAAAGTAATGGAGTTTATATTAAAAAAATGTAACCTTATTTTAATAAAATGTATATTATTATATTTCTATTGTAAGCAATTAACTGTTAGATGCTGAAATTTCCTTTAGATTTATATGCATAATATTCCTTATCGATTTGATTTTATTAAGATGGCGGGCTTGATCTAGCAGTTAGAAATCTTAAATGCGAATCCAGCATAATTGTTTAAATACAGTTGGAATACTGAAGCGGGCAAATTATTATGTGATGCTGATAAGCATGAGCATTTTCCTTTTCAATGTGATTTTATGTGGTTAAGCAACAATTTTATATGATAAGAAACAAGTAACAATACACCAACATAATTGACATTATCATATTTGTCGAAATGTTTCTCGGTAGTTAATCTGGCCTTAAAAGATTACTGAGAACAGTCTGCGGTCTCGAAAAAATCATCAGAATGGGAGGTCGGAACCTCTGCGCTTCCGCCGTCACGCGGTACGCTTGAAGTGCTGATAATAACTGACTTTATGAACAACCCCTTGACCTTGTCTGATATAGAATATTTGATAATATTATAAGGAATCACATCTGTTATTACTGAATTGCAAGACACGATTATTATGTAATACGAAGCTAGCAGAGTGTTCTAGCAGCTTGAAGTGTTCCATATAAGGAGAGTTGGTGTGAATTACTTTGTGATCACCCCAAAGTTTGGTTGGTCACTTACATTTTGGCGTACCAATCCTGTATAATACTTTAAATAGTAAATAGCCTGCACTGGTTGTCATAATGTCACATGTTCTTCAGTTTGATTGATCGTGCCTCATTCTGGCCTGATTCTCTAAACTGAAAACTTAGTAAAAGTAGTTCACGCCTTCTGATTATGCATAGAGGCACGGTAAGGATAATACTAATGCCCGTTTTAGATCTAAAAAGTTATTCACGGTTAAGGCCGTTTTTAAAGTTAAAAAGTGATACAATGATTTTTTTCAAGTCTTTTATCAGATGTAAATTGAAGATTGACAGTAATATGCAGTGTGAGCTAAATCATACTTTGAAGAACTACTATAAAGTCCACTTGCGGCAATTTCACCAAATCTTAATTTAACCAATAAAGTCAATGTCATATTGTTATTGAAGTTTTGACATTTTTCTAGGGGATATATCTAGTTTTAGTTTAATCTAGCAAATTTGCTGCAAGTGGACCACAAAAACCAAATCTATATATAACTAGCTGACCCAGCGAACTTCGTACCGCCATAAAAAAATAGGGGTTGTCCAGCGGACAAAATTGTAAATCTAAACCATTCTCAGATCCCCTTGAACACACACAAAAAAATTCATCAAAATCGGTCCAGTCGTTTAAGAGAAGTTCAGTGACATACACACTCACAGAAGAATTATATATATAAAGATAAGATAGTAGAATACGAAAAACCTCATTAGCCGTACCAATTTCGAAAACCATGAAAGGTAAACAAAAACTGAAAATAAAAAAGTAGAGAGGCGGTCTATTAAGCAATTGTCAAAAATGTCATCGTGTATCGCCAACTGCCTCCAACTGACAAAGTGTCCCGTCAGTCAGCGAGTAGAGTCGTGAGGCACGAGGCGCGGCGCCCGACTGCGATCTGTCATAGGGACTCAAAGTATGCGAGGGAACCATCAAAGGGTGACGCCGAGGTGCGAATTAAGCCAACCAGCGGGTGATCACTTCATCGTCACATTCTTGATTGTGAGAGATTTCCTAACGTAACTTCATCTGATAAAAATCCGGAAATCGATAAGCATAGTATTTGAAAGCAACTTCCAAATACATTTTTCCAAGTATACCCAAGATTCCCTCATACGTACGTCTATGTTTGCATTCGCCCCTTTCACCCATTACTGAATGATACTATAGAACTGCATAGGTATTCTGTAAGATGCAATCTCACTTACGATCTCATTTATTAGGATTTCTGACAAATGTCAAATATCTGACAGATATAGTGACATTTTGCCGTGTATGGCGTAATGCATATCAAACTAATATCTAAAATGGCAGCTACCGAAATCGAAACTCAGATTTTATATTACAGAATCGCGCTACTGTGCTAGTTATTCTGTGTCTATGAATTTCTTGCTCAAAAACTGGAAGACTATAGATATGTATGCGGTATTCAGAAGCAATATTTTGTAAGTTTCTGAACTTGAGTATCGTTGATGCTGTTACAAACGTATTAACGTTCAATGTAACTAGTTTATAAACTTATTTGGTCGTATAGGCAATTTTTTTTTCCAAAAGACAACGTACTTTCAACAGGAACTTGGGAAGCTATGATGTAACATGAGAAAATTTCAACGCAACTAAACAAAGTAACACTTGCCCAATGAAACACAAATAGAATAAACAACACATACGTATAGATTCCTGTATGAGTCCACTGCTTCATTGTATTAGTATGAATTAGTTTGTCTTTCGGGTAAAATCAAAATGTGAAGCGTGATTTTCCTTATGATGTAATCAGAATCTTAATGAATGAAAACCAAATTATTAATGTGATAAGTACTTATAGAATGATGGAAAAAACAAATAAAAAATTTTTGAATGTACTTTTGTATTTCTTTTCGTTATTCAAGTCCATTCATTATTTGTTTCGTGGTCAAAGAACTTACAATCATTTTAAAAGATGAAATAGCCAAGAAAAGGACAGAATTATAATAAGATCAGGGGGCCTATCTTCTAACGGGGTTGCTATGGCTATCGCTATCGCTTATGAATTCAGTTTGTTATATCTGAACTCCTAAGGTTTTCAAATACCTCATGCTCATTATCTCTAATATTGCTATTACCAATGCAAATTGCAATTGCATTTGAAAACCCACGGCACTCGGAAATAACAAAATGAAATCGTAAGCGAATGCAATAGACATACCAATACCGTAAGACGATTGGCCCCCAGCACAAATCAGGGACGATTGAAAGAGGAATACATAATGACTACTAGATACGAGTTAGACAAATCAATAGGGATGATGACTATTTTTTTTCTTCGTTTATCAGGTAGATTATCAAAAAGTACTGGACACTTATTTTTTTCTTTTTTCACATAATATAAACATTGCAGAGATATATTGATTTGAAAAGTCGAATGACGTCAAGTTTTGGTATAATTTTCACTTAAAAGTGACGTCACGAGCCCCTACTCCCAAACATTGACGCGCTATAACTTTATTATTTTTTGGTTGATTGCCCAAAGAAAAAATACGTGTCCATTATTTTTTGATCATCTAACTGACGGACTTAATAGAATTTCGTTTACTGTACCCCGTCACCACCCCTATTATACTTATTACTGATATAGCCGCTATAGAACATTACTGCGCTTTATAACCATTTAATAAACTAAGACTAGACACGCATATTTATTTCTATACTTCCGAAACTGCAATGCAAAAAAAATGCAAAGATCTATAATCAAAGCCGATTCTGTCTAAAAACCTACTAAACCAAGTTCCTATTTCGCTTTACTATCATCAGGATGAACATATTTACGAACTTACATTTTAATATCAATTTTGAACGGGCTAATTGTCATTAATCATAAACTTCGGAACATAAAGAATAAGAAAGACATTAGCGGAGTCGAACGTCTGCCACCCCAAATTTCGATCAAATAATTACCTTTTCGATAAAATATTGGCAGGGTTTTCCGGCTGCGTCCTCCCCTCCCCGCGCCACAACTGTCGATGTCACCTTAATTTACGAGCTTCAATTATAAATTTTACATCTTCACACGTTTGCTGAGGATTATTCAACCTTCTAGCGCTAAAGAATAAAGTTGATTCTAACTTTATCGCGTTATAAACCAAAGATGATTGAAATTACGTACCGCACCGAGGGAATAGAATTCTTTCAAAAATTCAACGTGAATTTCTTTTGAGCTTATCCTTAACTTACTTAAGATTGTTTCTACAGAACCGGACTTAAATTATGCGATAAAGATTTTTGTTATTGTCTTTTAAGATTTTATTTAAAGTTCTCTGCTAAAGTAGTTATCGGTATAATATAACTTATGGAACCCTATAATATTCAAAGGTAAATACAGTTAGATACAGAATATTACTATTAGTAGGCACAGTGGTAGACCATCAATTTAGACCAAAATCTTATTTTGATATCCACCATGCTTTGGAAGGCCCAAATAATAGATCGAAAGAAGACACCTTTGACCTATGGTCTCAACAACTGCATCTATAGTCATTAGACCAATTCGGGTCTTGGTTTGTCATATTATATGAAAATATTAGCTTTCTACACTGCAATCAAACGCATAAACTTTTCTATGCAAATTCTCACACTCCTGTTTCCTATATTTCGACTTATAAATTTAAATCTACAATATTTAGATATGCAAAGCAAAATAAAAGTAACGATTTCATTACTAACTATGACGCCACATTGTTTCAAAGGCTAATTTTAAAACGCATTAATTAGTTGCCCAAAAAGATCAGTTGCGACATGACATGTGATTTTATCGACAAACCATTAATACACCATAGTAAAGATAAATTATTAGTACGCACATGATAAGTGCCTTTTTAATAGGGGACACTAACACTGTTTCCCGTAATTAAAACTGTTTGCTGTAACTAAATGATAAAATAGATGATTAGAGTAAATATTATTTTAACGATGGTGTTTACTGCATCATTCCCGTAGCAAAACCCATGGTTTCCTCTTTGACCTCTAACACTAGATATGAGATGGCGGGACTGCTAATTAGCATTGTTTTCGACACACTATTCAAATGGTATAATTAATAAATGTACTTCATAATTAGAAACTAAATTACGAGGAGGAACTACGTTGTGAATGATAACGAACAAGGATACTTTATTTCACCACAGATAGCCTTGCAAAAGTACAGCATGACAAATCAAGTTATTCAAAACTGCTTAATATTTCCTACTGACTTTGCACTTTACTAAATAATGATATAAGGTACAGAATCCATCAGTAGTTTTCAAGTTTTATGACTACCTAACGTGTTGTTAGTAATACAACAGAGGTACACGTAGTAAGATAGCATGTAACTTCTAATGGTGGCCACTCACCATCCTGCCACTTGATCAAATAGGCTTGAACTAGACCGTGTATGGGGAGTGTACCATGTACCGTGTTGACTGAAGGATTTTGGCTTGATCAAACCTATTTGATCAAGCAACTTGGTCAAGCGGCATGGTGATAAAACCCTTTTATTTCAGAAAAAATTGGTTAGTCCACTATCTTATCATAATTGACTCAGCAGGTCTGATTATTTTTTTACTTTAAATTTGGACTAATCATACAGCCAATTTGACAATAAAGTAGGTAACAAAGGAATTGTTTAATTAACATCCGACAAGAGAAGCCCGTGACATCATTCAGTGTCTACGAGAACACAAAGATATTATTAAACTGCCAGCCGCAACTTTAAAAATGTTTTGACGAGGGTTGCCATTAATTTTGGCGACAATGTGATAAATAATGAGGAGGTGTAATGGGGGCGGCATCCCTAACAGAGGGATTGAGACACAGTTTAGATTTAGGGGCGAAAAGTTGATTTTAAAAGTGAGCGTTTGAATGATTTATTCATTTTCTTTCCTTTGATATAATTTTCATTACATGAAGAAAAAATATATTACGATGTAGAAATATTAATAGCTATGGGCTGCTTGTGTTAAAACAACCTAATAATGTCGTGATCAATTTATAACAAATATCCATAACGACAAAAAATCCAACTCACCAATAAATTAGACACTCTCAAACAAGTAAAACACCGCGATATAAATATTTTTATTTATTTGACGTTTCGGGCCCCGGGTTCTTTTTTCTGGGGTCCCATTTTCAGTGTTTGAATTTTTTTTTAATGAGAGAAATAAGTATGCCAACTTGTTTTAGTTGCTCAATCATTTGATTTGATATTTATCAATGAAGATATTATTTTGACAGTAGAAACCCACTCAAGTGCTTATACATATAATAGGTTATTGTTTTCGATTTTTTTTTTTCAATTCATCGCTAGAGTTTACAGGTAACCGATTTACTTTATCTTTATTTTTTAACTCTGTTTTATCTATATGCTTGTTAATATTTTTTTGTTATAATAACAATAAAAATGTTGAAATTTACTTCGTTTTCACGGTTTGTAAACAGAACCCTAAATTTTGTAATTGCATTTATTCGACACCGCCCCAGTTACATAGCTGTAGGTATAGTTACACTTCGTCTTCGGCCACATAATGTTCGCACTTCTGAAACACAGGCCGTCCCTATGAAAGAGCTAGGAATATTGGGCCATGACCGGGCCCTACACTTTGGTGGATGCTAACGACTGCAGATGTAGCCGGCACCAACGGGTCAACGTGCCTTCCGAAGTACGGGAGCTCCTGCTCGAGATAATAAATTTTTGGTCACCCATCCTACGACCGGTTATGGCGATCGCACATCGAACACGCTAACCATTTTCATAATCGAGCTCCTCGAGATACACTTTAAAAGATATAACTAACAAAGGACACCCGGCATTTCATGCTCAAGTTTTACGGATATCATATCAGCCGTACGACGCCTACTGCTGAGCCTAAGGTAGTATGTATGCCTACTTTTTTCTGTTATTCTTAATCTGGTAAATCTGTCAACGGTACCATTCCATAACTACATTCCACGTGCAACAGACTTAAGTTCCCATATATTTAAGGTATTTTTTACAAAATTTAAACATCAGAGTGAAAAGTTGCACTTGGTGCGTAGGTTTGGAACGTACCTTTAATAAAAGTAGGTGTTATTAAAAAAGGGAAAGGGTGTTTTTGACGAGATTTCACCGAGTGCAATTTGCGTCTTATTTGAATTATTCTTAAATTCGTTAATAGTGGATATGATGAAATTAAAACCTGCAAAGTGCGAGTTGGACTCGCGCACCGAGGCCGAGGGTTCCGTACAAACCTGTAGGTATATTTTAATAATTGTTAAAAAATATATTTTATTATATGACGTTACTTCGTACCAAATTTCAGGATTCTAAGTTCACGGAAAGTACCCTGTAGGTTTTGATTCCAATTTCGAAAATTTGCGGCATAAACGGCTGTATCTTTTGATTACTTTGGCTTAGAAGTTTGATTTTTTCACAGCTCCAAGGGACAGTAGACCTGAGTATTAAATATTAATTTCAGTTTGATACCTCCACGCATTCCTGAGGAAAACGGTCTTGACAGACGGGCAGACGGACAAAAAAGTGATCCTATAAGGGCTCCGTTTTTTTCTTTTGAGGTACGGAAATTTCCCTAAAAATGGTGTGATTTTGTGAATTCAATACAAATGCGATAAAACATGTTTTATGTACCAAATAATATTCGCTTTATTTAAAGACCAAAATCAATTGCATACAATACATGTTAAGATTTTTAGTATGAAAAGTGCAGGTTCTCCTATTACACTAAGACTTAGAAATAATTATTTTTAATGATATAAAATAGAAGCTAAATTCAAGTACAAAGAGTGGCAAAAAAGTTATCGGCTTCACTCCCTCTGCCCCTGATAGAGTGGCTGGCTTTGAAGCGATGACGTCACGCATCCTAATTTTCTTTCTGTCACTGAGGTTTCATTGACACTCGCCGCAATCCATTGTGTCAATATTTTCAATTTAAAGTTGTAGACACTTTTTTGCAGCAACTTATATATAGTACACCAGAGTTTCTGAATAGCTTATATAAAAGAAATATTTAGTAATTTGAAAAAAAATGACTTTTAAACCCCTTTTTTACTATGGTATGAAAACATGACGGTTCTCAAAAAGTGCATATTAAGGTTTAAGACTTTCAAACAAGACTATGTAATGTACATTGGCAGATGTCTGACTGAACTATTAATAAATGAGGTTGTCATCTAAATATTGATATTTTTTATCTTTTCTTGGTGTATATTGAAGACTTATAAGAGAAATCTTATGTCCGTTTTTCACTGTGAGATTTCTTTTTAAATAAATATTACCGCTTCTACAAATAAAAATACATTACGAGTCGTTGCCGCCCTAAGCAGCAAGTGGCGAATCAAATCATATTAAATTTATATACCGACAAATTAAGCAGTTTGTCCGTTTTAAAGTTGGCTAAAAAGAGTGAAAAGTGTGTTTTTTTTATTCTTCTTCTTAAAATGTGAACTGTTATCAACAACACTGAATGACCCATTCGAATTAGTGTCACAATTACAGATGCCATCGAGTCGAACTAGCTAACAAAGCTAACACCCTGTCAATCTTATCCAATATCAGAAACGCAACATCAAACGCTCCCACCGATCGGAGACATCAAAGGATCTCGTGATACGTCATTGCCACCCGGTAGACGTCACGGACGCGATAATTACGTAGACTTCGTGGTAGTATGGCAACACGAAGCAGAGTTAATATCCACAATATTATTTATATATTATTACACTGCAAATCCCACGTATAGAAAGAAAGAAGAAAGAAAGAAAAACATTTTATTGACCCTTACAGCATGAAAATAGTGAAACAGAACGGTACACATATAGACAATGCTTAATAGATTTACCTTTAAGCGTGTCTAAATTTAACTTTTGACCTTTTATTTATTAAATAAAATCATCATCATCAGCCTATTAATGTCCCCTCAGCTGGGTCACAGGCCACTCTTATGGATGGAATAGGTAGATGACCCACCACGCGGGCTCAGTGCGGATTGGTGGGTTAACAACTGCAGATGCAGCTGAGACAAACTACTTGACGTGTCTTCCGAAGCACGGCTCGTGATAGTAAATTTTTGGTCACTTATCCAATGACCGACCACGGCGAAAGTTGCTTCACTTCAACGATCGTAGCCGAAAGTGCTACCGACTTGCACCAAAGAACTCCAAAAAAAATTTTTCGCAAATCTAAACAGAGCATGTTCTATAAAAAGGAAATTACTAATTACAGAATTGCGCTCATCACACGATTAAATGCCAGGGACTAGGACTACGTTGCACCGACTCCATCTGTATAAATTTTGTTCATAAATACTAAAGTTTTTAAATACTTAATCTCCATAAATAATCCTTGTTTCTGGGAAACGAAATGCGAGAAAGAATTATGTGGATATTTTGTAAATTAAATAACCATTTAATTAACTTCGAATTGGCGCATTTATTGTCATTTGCCATGAATTTAAAAATGAATCATTAGCAGTCTCAAAGTAATAAAATATATAAATTTTTCATACTCATTAGGTATATATTGATTAATCGACATCTCCAAGGATAGTAATTATTTGACAAGTGTAAACTAGAAAAAAATCCACGCGGACCAGGCAGCAGTCGGGACTCGAACCTGCACCCTTCGCTATCCGGGTGAATGCGCTGACCATTATGCTAACACGGCCCTGACGGCCGCATCGAATTTTCTCTAGCCTTCAGATTTAAACATCTACCAGTTAAATGCTTAAAAAATAAAAACATAAGTGCAATCTGGACAAAATGGAGTAGCGACAAATGCTTTATGAAACGATAGCTCAAATTCAAACAGATAGATAGATATATCGCGCTATTGCCGTCGTAAATCAAGCCGTATGACGATACGAGACCCGTGTGATCATTGAAAAATTGCACAAAATGTTTTTAAACTCTATTTTTCCCCTTTCGTTGGGTGGAGACGAGACGCATCGGGTACAAGCAGACGCAACGGACAGGAAAAAGTGTTCCGTCAAAACAGCTATTAAAACCAACATAATCACTTACACAATAAGGCATAGACTCCGCCGCTGCGTCTTTCTGTCTAGATGTTTGAAACGTACGGAACGGAATAAAATTTTTCACAAAAGGTATATTCGTGGCGCGTCCCAAAAATCTTTTACTTGGCAGTGACTATAAATAGATACATTTAATGTTTACATAAAAATCGTAACTTTAGTCAACACTGTCGTAAATGGTCTCACTCACCCATCAAATGTCCATTACTCTATCCTTGAAGAGTCTCAAATGGTAGTCCAGGTCTAGGAAAAGCAAACTAGGCAATGAATTCTAATCTCAGACAGTTGGTACACATTATTAAAGATGATGCAAAAAGCCAGGGATATCCACAAAATAAAAGGCCCATTAACGAATATCGCTATAATATCCTTTATTGGAATGTATATTTGGTTGCAGTCTGTCAAGGTTCGTTTACTTTTCATGAATCTTTTCCGGAAGAGGAGAGAGATTGGGCAGGTACTTATTTTACGGTACATTATTGTTTGACAATTATGTGTAAATTTTTATATATTAATGTCGTCAGTGTTCGAATACGTTGGTGATTGAGTTTTTGTTCCATGTAATGAACTTATTCCAATTCATGCTATTACATTGTACCAAACTAAATCAATACAATATCTAAATAAGTTAAGCTAATGAGTTTTATACAAAATAATACGATTACTGTTGATAGTAAAGTACCTACCTTAAAAACTAATGAATGATATAGATGATCATTGATAGAAGTGATAAGACATGTTTTCGATGATATGACTCTATCTAAGTTATAATACTATTATCTGCCTTCAAAAGTAATTAATTTACGTTACAAAACAATTATGAATGATGTAGTGGATTAAGATAAAAACGATAAAAGCATTAGAAGTATCCTTATTAGATGGATAACTATACTATCTATGAAAACAGAACAGAAAATATATTTTTGAAGATTAAAAGGACATCGACGAAATCGGCCCTAGCATGCCCAAAAGAATGTCCTTCGCTATTATTTTTCTATTATTTTTTTAACTTATTAGCAATTAATCATAGTAAACGGACAATCTGTTTAAAAAATAAAAGTTCTGTTACTAGATACTACAGTCTGTTCATCCAACTTGGCACTCCTTTTTATTGAAAATACAGCATTAAAAATCAACTGATAACTGGATTCAATAGGTTTCAGTCTATAATAACGATTTATTTTAATAGTTTATTGGCTTCGTTAATATTTTATTATTAAATGGGTGATTCTGTTAAAAAGTTGTGCCAAGATTGTTTACCTTAGTAATGCAATATTGGCGACCATAGGTATTTATCAACATAAAAATAGAACTAGGTACCTTAGTTAATAATACTTATTACTAGTATTTATATTATATTTATGAAAAGATTATTTCTGAAATTATGTAAAGATAGTTTATAATAATGTAATATCTGTTTATTTTTATGACAATCATAATGATAACCAGGTACATACCTAATTACCGATAGTAAACTATAGGAACAGGTAAATGGAAAGACTGAACATTTCATTTGAAAAGAAATCTATTATTACCTACTACAGGTAGGTATAGGTATCATAGGTGCCAACTGACAACACTCATAAATCAATATGAATATAAGCATTTATTATTTTTATTATTAATTGCATTTTATGTTCACTTAATGCATATTATTTAAGTGCTTACATAGAGGTAAAAACTAAATCTATTCAGAATATGTAAAGTGTACATCTTTTACGATTAAGTATAATAATTATAACCTCAAAATCTAATACATTCTTTAGTAGGCCACGGTTCCTCAAGTTGACCGTATCTCAACAAATGCTTAATTAGAGTTTATGAATGATTCCGAACACAACTAGCATTTTCTCATTGCTGGGCGTTATAGGGCATTCAATGTATGGGGAACGAGCAATGTCCTTTATCGATGTTATAAAGTTATTGACTACTTTCGATGGTTTTGGATAAATACCTTTGATTTATTAAAAAATGTTAATTAAATTTTTCACAATTTGGCTACACTTCAGTATTGCATTGAGGTTTTAAGAATCGCTCGTCTGTTCGAGTCGCACAGTCGTAAATCGCATTAAAACAACGATTGCGCTCATATATCACGAGTTACTCATCACGTTTTTAATAAAAAAATCTATGGCAGATGCTGACGGTCTGGCTGGCATGGTGGTGCGTGCCTTTGATTGCGAAATGAATATCCAAACATGTTCATACATATTATTATAAACCATATCTTTTCTGGTGTCTATAATTTTCGAGAATATTTTGCTAGACAGATTTATTTAATGCGTTGAAGAAACTAGTTATATTCGGAAAGTTTGGACGCTTTTGGAAAATATTGCAGGTGATGAGCGGGCAACCTCTCTTTTTTCCGGAATCCGGAAACCGTATAGCATGATATCCATACTTCATATCAAAATGTAAAGTCAGACAGGAGACATTGTATCTGTCTTGTGGTTTATATGTTCTATGACACACTGCCAATCCCCAAAGGAAGAAGAAGAAGGATCTTTAAAAAAATATGGTCACCGACCAGTTGGTTTCGGTAGCAAATAAAAAAAGTATTTTACCAGCTTTAAAAAAAAGTCTTTCACACACTTTGTAAAAATATATTCTCATTATTTATCGCTGATTCGTATTCCTTCATCTGCCTACAAATTATCGTAATTACAAACCACGGGACCACTTCAAAACTCTCAGGTTGCTGTCCAAATATACGTTAGGGTCCGTTACGGTTCTTACAATCAAAAGAATCTGAGTTCGACCCCATATCTATTCTTCTGTACCCCAGTCCAAAGCGAAGAATTGCTAATCGAATATGGGCTTTGTAGTATAGTAGTTAAATTACATTACCGTTCCAATCGATTCATAACCATGAAAGTCGAGTATCTAGCAAAGAAATCGTCGTTAAACAAAAGTTTTAGTTAAATTAATGCTCTACTTCTTAGCTGTGAGTGAATATACAGCATGTTTGTTTTTTTTTGATATAATATTTTGAAATACTGAATACTAATAACGCATGTTTAACTTTTTTGTGGTATTTAGGATAATTTCTATGTTTATGTAACTCATAAAATCCCAATCTCCCAAGAATACAAAAGAACATATAATTATGAAGTAGGTTACCAAACTGTAACTATCGTCACAAAATCACATTTGTACCCTTTTATTATTTCCAATTTGCTTGCAGCTTACAAATCTCCAAACACAATAAATATTGTGTGATAAAATTTATCTTTAAAATTATTACCCGATAAAAAGGAATTGTCGTGATAAAGTTTTATGCTAGCAGAATATATCATGTGCCATAAAACGACTAACTGTATTATCGACAATGCAGGAAATTTCGAATTGAATGAATGTTTTTTAAAGAATTTTATCAGTCTGCATTCTTAATCTAATTAAATCATATGATAACTTTTTTCGTTATACGAATAAAGAATAAAAATATTAGTTTTTGTGTAAGCCAGTAAATACTTTCTTTCTTGCTTATTTCTTATTTATCAAAACTGTTAAATGATACTGTAGATTATGAATGTAAAATATGTTTCATATTAATACCAATGTTTTTTTCTTGCACTGATCAATGATCTTCAATAGAAGGTCACTGATGCTGACAATTTATTAAAGCTTATGATATTTTAGTGAAAAAAAAATCTAAGGAAATTTCCATCACTCCGTATATTCTGAGACGCGAAAAACAAAACGCAACTGCCTTGATATGGTCCTTGAAGTTATAAAAGCATCCGGATATTTTGAAGTCACGTTCAAAATGTACGCCAATTGTTTTCTACCCTACAACTCGCAAAGGACAAAAGATGGCCTGATAAAATCGAGCTCCAATAACAAGCCCTTTACAAATGGATTATTTTCACAGACCACTTTGGCTATTACCGTGAAATAATTATATATTTTTTTAATAATCGATAAGTTTAATTTTTCTACTAACTCTAGAACATTTGAATATATATTTTTTCTATATTAGAGATACGCTTTGGATGAGGTATTTTTTGTAGTCTGCCTTTGCTGTCGTTCTTTATTGAAATATTTTTAACCCTAACCCATATTTGGCAATAAAAAAAGTCACGAACTGTATCAAAATAAGACACATAGGGGGTCACGCCACGCTGTTACCCTTTCGTTGCGCATATTTTTTTCCGCTTTTTATAGAAAAAAGAATTTTTTTCTCGCTTTATTCCTTTGTGGGGAATTTCGCACGGTTCGTTATGATAACTGACTGTGGTATGATGTCACACCGATTTGAATGCACCGCTAATTTCGGTTGTACAGAACCCTTTCCATATCACAATGACATCGGGATGATTTGCTTGTCTTCCCAAAGATCTCTACCTGTCCTTATAAAGACGTCAAGGGTTGAATCATTCCCTTGACCTTTTGACACGAGAGGGTTAACATTTTCAGATTCACGGAAAAGCTTAATCAACGGTGATTGTTATCTTGTTATGGAATAAAATATTGAAATAATTTGTCCTTAGAAAAAATATACGTTCGCACGGCAAAAGAGCAAAGTTTCTACAGATTGGATAGTATATCTTTAAAAACTATTTTTTTTTAAATATATATTATAATTAAAATTTTATTCAGTTTCACGTTTAATCGATTAACAAAAACGGTCCTTGAAATAAGATCTGAAAGAGGTCTTCTCTTCTTCGCGTCTTGTTTTTGACACTGCGGATAAACTATAATATATCTTTTCATCTTTTTTTAGTAGTTTCAATTTTAATTTACAGAAGTTAAAGCAATAGGTCTCTATAACATATTCATATCGCGCAATCATATATGCTCCTGTCGGAATACAAAACCAGAGACTGAAACTATTGGCTGGACCAACACAGTTGTATTTACCGGTCATCATAAAAGCATTTTGAACAAAACTATTTACCAAATAACGGTCTCAGCGCTATTATGAAAATACCTTGCCATGTTCACTCAGACAGTATCTGCGCATGAGACATTCATACATTCGTATAATGACTAAAATAGTTCAGACATTACAAGAACGATTTGTATTGGACACCTGCAGCGACCCTTAGGTGTTCCTACCTTTTATTTCATCCTTTCAACACCATTCGAGTCAACAAAAATTGAGCTTTATTTCAAATGACATTAAAGGCGAAAGAAATGTGTACACAAACACAAAGAGTAGCCACAGGGCGTATCTATATTGTCAAGGTAGTGTGAATGTTAATAATAATTCCTCCCAAATCCTTTTACTGATTATCATTTAAATGACAATAAAAGTCATGTTATGAGGGGATTTGACAATGGTATGCAGTAATAATCGTTTACAGTTCAATAAGCACATTCAAGTAACATCTTGAGCATGGTTAGTTGCTCAAAAGTTCTTTTATTAATAAATTCAAATTAATTTAAGGAATACTAACTGCATGCAAAGACACACGGCAAATGTACCTTTCTTAAAGATGTATAAAAAAAATTGTAAATATTAAACATATATCATTTTTATTAAACTCTACAAAAATGTGTGTAATGCCCGTAACTGCTATTTCTGGACACTGCTCTTTTCTCTATTGGTATTGACAATTGTCGGGTATAATAATTGATCATAATTTTTATTACTTTTGGGAATAACTAAGTCTTTATTGTCACCTTATAATATCTGCATATCCTCCTCAACTATGGATATCAAATATGGTAATTTTCAAACCACACAATACAGGGACATATATTTATGCCAATAGGGAATTGAGCGGAGCTGTTACTAGCTGTTAAACTTCGGAAGAAGATGTGACTTTACAAAATAAGGAAAAGAACTAAAGTAGTCGATGTAACCCTTAAGGTGAAAATGGGCTAGACACATATTTAGGTCCACTAAGTATTGCAAAGGTATCACGGCGTAGTATGATATACCCCCGAGATGGAAAAAGAAGTAGACAACTAAACCGATGGGAGGACGACTACCCAAATGTTAGTAAGGAACAGCCAGACACAGGACGGAATAGACCAAACTGGAGGAGTCTTTTGTCTTTAGACAACCTATCAGTACAGGAGCCGATGTCAGAAAATTAGAGTTATATTTATTAGTTAATCTCTGTGTCAGAAAATACAGGCTATTTTTATTTTATTAATTTATTAATTCTTTGTTGTATCTTGTAAGTTTAAACAATAGTTTAGAAGCAAACAATAGTTTTTATAATGCCGAATACTTTAATAGGTTCTGTATTGTTTAACTTATACTCCCTGTCAATTATATACGTACATAACGCTATTCCATTCAACACATGAACAAGTAATTATTTCGAATGGAATTGCTTGTAAACCGAGCGAAGTTGCGGTTTAAACTCGCAGACCCCTCGAGATCGGCCGTCAAAACAGTCAAAGTTAGGGGCAGATCTAGCACCTTATAATATAACATACCTACCTACGGTTTCGCACATCGCAAAGCTCAAAGCGAAATTGCCATTCACAGACATAAAACGCAGACACGTGTATTCTGAACGCGATCCCCTCGCACGCTCCTCGGAGAGGTTACGAGGAGGCTTTTAAGAGGCCGAGTGAGTGGAGACCGCTGTACCGATCGGCTCCACTGCTCACCCCGGCGACAGTAAAAAATATGAGCATCCCCCCTCTGTAGGAAGGGAGGGGGGCGGCGCCATCTTGAAAAACTTTGTCACTTGTAGCCGCAAATCGATCTGTGTCTACGAGCTACGCCGTAGCACGTAGGCGGAGCAAAGGCGGCTAGCAGACAATTGATGGCGTATGTAGCAAAACAATGTCGTTGAATAAAGCCAGAGACATTTCAGTGGATTACGACATAATTCAATAATGCGAAATAATAAATAAAATAATAGAAAAGTCAATACTTTTCTATTATAAAATACAGATATTAATGTTGACTCTGGTATTACACTTGTATGTCTACTTGCTACTGTTGTATGTCTAAATTAAAACTCAATAAAAAAAGTTGGCCTATGTCCAGCAGTGGGCGTCTCTTGGCTAACAATGATAATGACGATGATGATGAAAGAAAATTTTACTAGAAACAAATTTACTCGGTCAAACTGTCAGGTGGGATTCAACCTGGGCCTGCTTGGGTTTTTTTTATTTATTAATCAAGCAATTGGAAGCTAAAATAAAAAATAAAACGAAGCATTTTTTTACTTCAGTACCATGATTTTAAAATAGTAACATTACGAGTACATACATGATCTTTCCAAGATAAATTGTATAGTTATATAAAGGCAACACACCGAAGGTTGTTTACAAAGTCTGATATGTTTTCTGTATTGTAATCATCATTTTCTCCATTCCACCCTTCAGTTGGGCTAATAAAATATGTATTAACATTTGTGTTATAAACTGTAGATAAAGGTATCTGTGCACAATACGCCACCAGCCGAGGCGGGCCGAGTAAACATCCTCCAGCATCGGTCGCTTGTGAAGAATCACTACGTAACTGGCAGAGTATCAATATTGTATGGTAAAAGAACATTTATTTCTATACTTTTACCAAATATATTATTAAAAAATGTGGTAAGAAACTGTAATAATTATTTAGTATCAAAAAAGTATCTTATAAAATAAAATAAAAAAAATTAAAAACAGTTCTTTAAAATATGATTTTTTTTCTACAACTCTTACCAAACAGGTTAAGCTTAAGGACAATAATGATTCACTAATAACTGAAATCCTTACTGCCACTCCTACTTTCAGTTCTCTAGATTCGTTAAGATACAATAAATTGTTACTAAAGGAGATTGCTCAAATTGGCCCAAATGCACAAAAAATATTGACATACACGGTAATTCTTGGCGTAATTTATAATTTAATTTACAGTTATTAAATTTCAACGGACACCTTTGTTTATATTATGACATATTAACTTTAAAAAGGACTTTTAATTTATCGGTTTGGAAAACATACGAATCATTTTAAATGGCTATGGGTGTAGTAACATTCAGCCAAAGCATGATCGAAGTTGTTTATATAACATAAAAACAAATCTTTTTTGTAAAGATCGATAAAATTAAAAAAAAAATATTACACTGTGGTATTAATATCCACAACTATATTATCATTTTCACTACATGCAAATGTGCTCAGACAATTATTTTATATAGTAGGCGACATCATAAAGCCTATTGCCATACATTTTTCGCCAAACACCTCCATAAACACATTATAAACTATTTAGACTTTAAGGTTGCTTGACTATAAATTAATAAATAAATAAAATTATAAGGTGTGATACACTAAAAATCTAAAATATGGTTATATTAAAAACGTAACAAAAATAATGAAGCTACTGAATATATGGCTATATAACCTAAATCTCTTAGCTTTCTTTGGTTAACGAGAGTTTAAAAATTCTCTCTAATCTGTAGCTCATTCACAATCCTCACAGTTTCTGTCACAGAGTACCTTATTATAACCGTAAATGCATAGATGACACCTGATTTTAAAAATTACTCTTATGCATTAACTTTAAAAACAGGCAACTATCTGTTAATCTACATGCTCTATATACCTGAATCTAATCCATAATTTCGGTACTTGGCTTGATTTCCCTAGTTTACTATATAACTTATTTGTTTTTTATTATTTTAATATGTTCAGTGTATATGGTTTATAGAAATTCTCAGGGGTGTCCGTCAATAATATTCGTTTCTACAGTAATTTATATATAATTTCGAATCTAGGAAACAATTATTCATGATTATTGGTCTTTAGGCCAAACATGTATGGAAGCTGAGCAATCTCCTTTCGCAGTTTTCTTGATATTTTAATATAATAAGATTTAAAAAACCGGCCAAGTGTGTGTCGTGCCACGCGCTATGTAGAGTTCCGTAGTTGCCTGTAGTTACCACAACATATTTAAGCAGGAGTCTTTATTGTCTGTAACGGAAATTAGAAAAACCAATTAATATCAATCTATGTATCTCAACTCAAATACCTAAATCAAAGTCAAACTGCGTCTCAAACGCAAAATCAATTGGATATTATTATTTTTTAAATACGAATGATATCCGCCGATTTTTTTTTGTTTCCTCCCAGGCGGGGGAGCATGTGTGAAATCCTCATGGATACCCTACAGCCGGCTGCAAGGTTATGTCAGACTTTTCCTGACTAAAACATACCCGTAGTTCATTGTTATGGCCAAATGGGCCTTACAAGCATCATCTGAAGCGATCATCCCCTGAGAATTCGATCATCCCCGGGGAATTGCTTTTCGGATGTTGCGTGTGCGCGCTGCGTTTCGACGGTTCTTTCGAGTTTTAGTGGTCCTATCAAATAGAGGTTGAAATTGAGTTTGATCAGAGGTGCCCATGCGCAGAGTACTCCACTCGACTGTACATGGATGTGGCGAGGCTTAAGATAAAGTAATCAAGTGGCTCTACCTTGAGGTCACGTTGTATGGTGGCATTACGTACATAGCGACCCGCGTTGGTGAGTGTGCGCAGTGATAGGTTTTGCTGCGCACGGAAGCGTTTCCGCTGCATCTCCGCGACCAAGTATAACCGCCGATATTTTCCAGTGCTTAAGTGTTGGCGTAAGACGAAAACAATAAAATTGGAAAGGTTGTTGACTTTCAATATATTGGATGAAACATAGTAATATTTTATTTTATCATATTATAATAATAAGTCTTTAACTAGGACGTCAGGTAGTAGCTTTATTGCAAAGAAAATGCATTTTTTACAATAGATGTCGCTAGGTGTGCTTAAATGTGATTCATGTAAGTTGTTTTTTTTTATGTTATAGGGGACATACGAACAGACGGCTCACCTGATAGTAAGTGATCACCGTCGCCCATGGACACTTGCAACACCAGGAAAAGTTAATTTAGTTATGTAAGTTGATTTTTCTGAGAGATAAACTTTTAAATGTAATATAAATTGTCATATTTGTGTACGATAGCGCAATAAATAAATATTGTATTCTACCACATAAATGATAGTACTTTTATACTGATAATTAAAGCAATTCGTACAAAATTATTCCATAACCATTCCAAAATATCAAAAATGCACAACGTTAATATTCAAGTTTTCACTTCTGCCGGCACTCCCGGAGTGCAACCCGTCGTTTTGAGATTTTGTTGCAATGCAAGGTTTTACGCTATAATAACTTCATCTATGTAGCTTTTAATGTTTTCTTCTAAGGATTTTTTTGTATATTAATAGAAAATTATTCTAATGTTTAAAGTAACCACATATTCTAACATTTAATATTCATGTTAGAATATGTGGTTACTTTAAACATTAACATGTAAGTTAATATTCTAACAGGAGTACGTCTATTCGTCATCCTTCAAAAAAATAATAAAAAGTCAACTGCTCCGAGTGAAAAGTCCAGTTGCGACATTTTCCTAGTAATATCGGATACAAGCAAAGTATACGAATCCGGTGGTGGCTTGAAATTAATTTCACATAGCCGGGGGCTGCGGCGCCGCGTGGGCGCGTGACCCGCTCCACCACTGCAGGAATCCGTGCCTGGCTTAGTGATGATTTCACTAAATCACATTTTATCGTCGATTGCAAAACAAAATAATAGTTTACAGTATAAGACAATTTGAGATGGATCAAAGCTTTTTAATATTTATGCGTTACTAATAGTACAAGATCCAAAGACAGCCAGACCTTACTTATTTTCTCATGGACAAAATATGGATAATTGAGTAGTATTAGTGTGTACAATGAACGTATACATACTTACTTACTTGTTTTTTTTAAACAAAGTACATGGTAAGAATCCCGTTAATAGCTATAATATAAATTTCAAGTATCAGGTGGCACAAGCACGATAATTTCCAATTTGGTAGAAAACAGTCCCCAGACAGTTAATAAAGTGAGTTAAATATTTACGTGCCGTTGCCACCTGATACCTGAATATTGGTCCAATGCACCAGTAAGTCGATAGTCGGTCTGGCGGTCTTTGGATATTACTCTATAAATTATATTATGGGTATACACTTGAGTCGTTGATATCAAAACAAATAATAATTAGGAGAAAGACCATACGATAGGCCTTTAACTTAATGACAATTTGAGATTACAAGAATACCTGTTGATTGTGTACTCGAATCTTCATGGGTGGATACAAATAGCTACATCCACAATAGCGATATCATTGTCAAACATCTATCAGAGTAATTATATTACGATTCTAATGAATGCAATGCTTTCTAGGTACTTTAAATTTACATTCATTAAATAAATTATATCTTCGCATCGGCAGCAGATGTATAATTAAACCATCGAATTAAAAAAAATAAAAGAAGAGGCTGGTAGTTGTACCAGCGATATTTATATTTTTATTTTACACAATGATACGTCGAATATATCCATTGAATTAAATCATGTAAGTCTAAAATATTTTATAAAACAAAAGAAAATTATAATGACTACAACTATCGATAACTTTGTATAAGCCGACTGTGTTGTCCCAGCACTAGCATTCGGAGACACGTGTACTGCGGTCTCGGATAATCATGTTGTAGTCGCAAACAGCTTCAGGCACAAGAGTCGTCCGTTTGAATAGGTTAATTATTGCAGCAGTACGTATGGTTCGATGGTTTAGTTATTGATACCTTATTGCATAATAGATACTATATAAGTATAGTAAGGTACGTCATTAATTATGATTGATGAAACATGAAAAAAACAATTGTTTATCATGTTCATAGTTCAGCGGTACCAATAAAGATAAGGTTACCTTTGTTGGTACCGCTAAACTATGAAAAATCTACCTATAATGACGGTTTCTATACCAGAAGTACTTTTCTCGCATTACCAAGTTCGACTTTCGTGAAACTCTAGCGACCTGCCAAAGTGCATTATGTACATACACAATTTTTGAAATAGGTTATGATATTTGACTGCACGTGAAGAAAAAGTATTTAGTTTACAGATCGTAAGCTTTGACGGGTGTAATGGTCAACTCACCAAAATTATAACTAGTCGAATGAAGTGTTGATGTTTCAAGTTGCACAAGCTAGCAAATAAAGCTTTTATTTTAAACTAGCGGTCCGCCTTAACTTCGCTTCTATGTAGAGCTGAAGGAGAAGAAGTGTAGACGTACAGTTTTTGTTCTCAGGCTTGTATTATACACAATGACATTCATCCTGCATGCAAAGTCTCAGCCCGATCGGTTTAAAATTGACAAAGATTCATACAAACTTTTATTCCCTATTTTATCCCCTTGGGGGTAGAATTGATCAAAATCCTTTCTTAGCGGATGCCTACGTCATAACATCTGCCTGCATGCCAAATTTCAGCCCGATTCGTCCAGTGGTTTGGGCTGTGCGTTGATAGATTACTATGTCAGTCAGTCACCTTTGAGTTTTATATATATATATATATATACTAATATTTGTATCCAAAATAGATCTACATATATTGAATCAGTGGTTCATTTCGTTTGATTGTTACAAATAGGAAAAGTTTGTGACTCAACAGATCTTATGCTTATTCTAGACTAGCTGTGCCCTGCCTAGTTACCCGCAATTTATTAGGGATATTTTATCGCAGTAAAACGTAGCCTATGTGTTAATCCAGGGTGTCAGCTAACTTCATACTCAATTTTATTAAAATCGCTCCAGCTGTTTAGACGGGAAGAAGTAACAAACATACACACTCACAAACTTTCGCCTTTATATGTTAGTGTGATAATCATATAATGTGTCTTATAGAAAAATACATTTGTCGTGAACCACATTTTTTCTTTAATAAATAATCAAGATCGATGATACTTAAATCTGATCTATGCGAACTAATAATTTTTTCGTATTCATATTATAGAGAACCCTTAATAAGAGTGATTTTTTACAATAATAGAATTACATAACGTTCGGAACGTTTATACAGCATCGCTTTATAGGAAGGGAATCTCCCTATTGAGTTCAGCATTCAGTCGACCAACAAAAGGGGGTTTTTAAACAAAAAGAACAAAGAATAAAACAATGGACACAGTTTAATGCGAGAGTTTGCATCGTTGTTTGAACATGGGAAGAACATACTTTCACTCGATCATTGAAAAAGGGCTTTTACATTTTTTTGGTCAATAAATACACATAAATCGTTTATTTGTTAATTAAAATATTATGAAAATAAGTGATTTATGATAAAGTTTATAACATAAGCGATTTAAATATTTTTTTAACAATTTAAAAAAGATTGCAATAATAAAAGTTATTAAAACAATTATATATTATTAATTATTATGAATCAACACCACCAAAACGCAGTGTTATCGCTTTATCATCAGTGAAGTGGAGGTTACTTCTACCTCTGGTAAAAAAACGAGGGAGCCTTACAGTAGTCGCGTATGATGTGTTACATTTGAAACCTCACCTTATATTAGTAAAAAAAGAAGTAAAACCTACTACAATAAGCCATTTGAACATTATGTTCTAAAATCAAATCAAATAGCGCGCACTTTCGCGACTTCCTGTTACACACTTCCGTCACGAAATCACTCCCACAAATTACAGGAAAGCGAGAGGAAAGATGTTACACATCAAGAATACCTAAAATGTCTAAACTCATTAATATACTTATAACCAAATCATGTCCGTGCTTATCTTAATATTATTTATAATTCTTAGCCATAACCGTTGTATTCTAGATAAAGTAACAATAGTATCGTATCTAATTCACATGCACACTTATTAAAAGTTCACGGTTCAATTCAAAATGCATGTGGATTGTGAACTAATCATAATATTCGAGATAAAATGAATACAATATCAATGTATTTAAAAAAGAAAAGACGGAGATAAGTAACATATATTTATAAAAAAAATCCTACGGCAATAGTTGTTCGTGACATAAAAAAGTCTATGATATTAGAGAACATAAAGAATTATAATATTTTAAACATATTTGCTGTAAAAATGCATTTATTCCATACAAAACTTCTCAACATTTGACGCGTATCGAGATCTAATTGAATTATTCGAATTCGATATTGGTTTTTGCCAAGGGTACTGTTCCTAAAACCAGGGTACTTATCAAAAGTCAATACTAATCGGTGACGAGACGAGTCCAAGCTCTTTGCTCTTTTTTAGAATTGTGCTGTTCTAATTTTAAGTAACGGTCGTTTATCCTATTCCGACATTTTGTCCCTTGACTTGAATTGTTGAAAATAGGTATCCAATCAGTGCGTCCACACTTCACCGGTTTTACGCAGCCATAACTCGAGGTATGTTTGCGAGGGCTCAAAGACCGTATTCGCACTTATATTTACACTTTATACGGCTGATAAGTCTATGGTTTAGCTACGTAATTGGCTATTGTTTTAACTACCTAAATAAACGGAAGGGAGCAAGCAAAACTAAGCTTTTTTATCTTACTTCTTCCGTGACGTTTCCATCTCTTGGTTTATTTTTGTCGTATGCAGGAGTTTCGGTAATTTATTTGATTAATTAAAAATTAGGAAAAGGTCAAAATATTATGGATTAGCTTCGAACTACCCGCTTAAAAATTATAATCTTGCAGGATATTGATAGACTCCTATCCATGTTCTTCTTAAAAATCACAATGAGAATAAAAATTAAAGTCCCGTTAATCCCAGTAGTATAAAAGTAATACTGAATAAATTAATCCTTAATAGTTTTATTGAAACCGTACATACCCATAACCGTACGCACACATTACTTTATAACTACTAATTCTAGACTTACTTAATACATAACAACAATTTTCCACCTCGCCACATCCAGGATTGTCAAAACGAATGTCACTCCCCCACGAATTGATAAAATAGCTCACACACAAATACCCAAACGATAGGAACCCCCAACAAGAGGGTGCAAGCACTCCATAGCTCTCGACCTAAACGCTTTAACTATGTCCCAACCCCATAAAGTCCTCCAAGACTGCTCACTCCACTCATCTCCGAAAACCTCTGATGGAACCATGAAAGCAATAGACCTTATTAACTGCGGCGTAAGATTTGAATTCAAACAGGAGGGCCTTGATAATGATGGCACTCCAACCAATGAGTATGCTATTGCTCCTAATTGGTGGTGGCCCTTGTGAAAAACTGTTGCACGCGCCTCCCTTATATACCTACTTATATTAATACGAAAAACATATTTTCTCACATATATTTTTCTATATACGAAAGTCATTTCCCATGTTACCGGTTGTGTCACAAAAACTGAACAATTTTAAAACCCCTTCTAGAATTTCATATACACATACCGGACAACATCTTTATACAACGCTCGATTTCATTTAGTATATATTTAATGTACTCTATCGTAGAAAATGAAAACAACGGAGTTATGAAGTACAAGAAATCACGGAATATTATAAAAATTTAAACGGATTTTGAAACATACGATGTTAGAAGTATGAGCAGTCCGCAATGAAAAGGATTGTCTACCGCTTTTCGATGACACCAAACTTGTAAGACACCCCTAAAAAGCGGTAGGTGTTATATCTCCGATACGTCTTGTTATATCAACTGCTTCAGCTTACAACGATGAGAAAAATAGAAACAACAAGTCCATTGTTTCATTTTGCTTTATGTATGTTGAAACTCATTTTGACGCTCTATAATTTTAAGGATACGACTATTTCTATGCTCTTTGCTTTTAAGCGCGTTGCTTTATCACGTTGAGTGTTTTCCATTCAATTTATTTCATCTTTAACACCATTTGGGCTAGGCTTTCGATGTCATCGGCTATTCCAAAACTAACAACGAAATCTGGCAATTCATTTCTCTGTCGCTTATTGAAAAATATAATACATATTTTCTGTTATTCCTCTAACGATACCTCTCTTAAGAAGGATAAAATGAATGCAGCCCAATTTCTAACAACATATTTGGGTTCCAATTAGATGTAATACCAGGTGAGATAACCTTAAATGTTTTCATTTAAAATGTTGGATATTTGTAGAAACTAGTAGTCGCCTTCTTAAGTTCCTCGGTCAACAAGCATTATCCGTGAGCAAAGTACTTCTTTCTTCTTGAACATATTAAGGATACAGCATTTGTTCCTTCACGTCTTAACATAACGGACCTACATCCGTTGTAAGTTCGTTTATACGCAGTTTGATCTCTTTCGCAATGTCGTTAATGTCCGTCGTTATTATAGACGCAATGGACTGGCTTCTTTCTTTTTACGTATATAGGGATACGGAAGATTTTTTCATCTACTTATTAATGTAATGATACCACGAAGGTAGGCATATACACACGTACGATTCGATCTCTTCCGCAGTCGCAGCGTCCATCATTAAAGGCGCAATGGAACGGACGCGGGTCAACGCGGACGGTATGCGGCCCACGGCACGCCCGCACCGATAATACGCGCCTCCTCGCCGGTTTTATGTCGTCGCCATTCGACGCGGAGCCTAATTAAATCCCTGTGAGCTTTCTACATTTGAGTCTTCGGATTTCTCGAGCTGTCAACAGCTTGAGAAAGAATTGAGAAGATTGTTCTAAAAATCTGCACGGATATCAACTGCGGTATCAATTACTGTTACGAAAACATTCCCAGTTTAATAATACTATAAAAGTTATTATTTCTTTGTAGGTAATATATTAAAATGGCAATATAATAGAATCTCATTTCCTAATAATTTAATATATTATGTTGTTAGTAGTTATTATTAATGTGAGCCACTTACATAGGAAACTTGGTTGAAAAGTTAGTTAGAGTATTGCTGGTGTAAGAATAATTGATATATTAATTGTTTCCATTTTATCAAGTAATATTTGCAAACTTCTAGATGATTTGTATCATTACTATCATTTCCAGGTCTATTATTTACTTTAAACGAGACTTTCTTTGGTATCATTCTCAATTACCAAAATGAAACATTAATTAATTTTAAGAAATTATCTCGCCATAGTCTTTAGTATTTTGGTGAATTTCTTCTTCATCATTAACTGAATGAATGTTTTAAATCGTAATATTGATCGAAAGCTATAAATCGTTCAGGACCGATGAATCTTGATCATAAGCATTATGAACGGTCATTTAGATAAGATTAGATACAGTGTGAATTTACTTCCAAATCTTGTGTATAAACAAAAATATTATTTATATCTTAAATGCTATAACAATTAGAAAATAAATATGATAAATATACTGCGACAGCGGACGTATTACATAGATAAGTCTTGATATCATATTTTTGTGATACCAAGACTTATCTATTTAATCGTACTACGTAATGTCATTAAATCTAGCACTAGAACACATTCTATAAATCTGTCTGTCCTTATTTCGTTTATCAATACATTAAATCCCTAGAATACTGGACAGTCGAGAACTGTTGAATGGTTATCATTAGGGATAGGCTTCGCGGATGGCTTATCAGCTTTTCATTGTTAGGGCAAAAGAGGTAAGAGGTAGTGAATACAGTAGAGCCATAAAATTGCAATATAAATATTGTAATACTTTTTATCTTTTTTTAGAGGAGCTGCGATGACGCAAGTGTTTAGCGCGTTCGGCTGCGATCGTTGAAGTTAAGCAACTTTCGCAGTGGTCGGTCATTGGATCGGTGACCAAGAATTTACTATATTGAGCTCCTCATTGCTTCGGAAGGTACGTTAAGTAGTTGGTCTCGGCTGCATCTGCAGTCGTTAGCACCCACCAATCCGCACTGGGCCCGCGAAGTGGGTCATGGCCCAAACTCCCTATTCCATCCATAGGGAAGGTCTATGCCCCAGCAGTGGGGATATTAATAGGCTGATGATGAATGCTTCTTAGCAAGCTAACTAAGATCTGCATTTATAAGAAGGTTAATACGGCTGTGAAGTTTGGACACTAACTATGAAAGAATAAAAACCGTCTCTCAGTAACAGTTCTCTCTATTACTAAGAATTAGAATGTCATGTGAAGAAGATAGGATATGATAGAGCGGTCTAGTGGGTTCTTGAGAAAACCAGGTGGCCGTCAGCCTATAGGACGATCCAGGTACCGCTGCCTGGATCAAGTCATGCGGGACTTGCACGAGCTGCAGATAAAGAATTTGGGTGGCGCATGACAGACCCAGGTGGCGTTTTCTAATATCGAAGGCCAAAACCCACTTCGCGTCAATAGTGGTCATTATTTATAAATTCTGATTACAAATATAAATAAAGTAGTTTTTTTTTGTACTTTTTTCTTTTAAAAGCTACTTCTATACACGATCAAAATTAAACTGAGGAGTGTGTACTAATCCCAAGTTCAGTTCTTCGATTACAATATTAGGATTGAAAACTTACGGAAATTAACATTATAATAACATTTCGTTACAATACATCAATTGCAATTTACATTGATATGTTATAGGTATATTTAATACCGATTGAGATAGTTTTGTGTTTTTGTTTTCTTCAAGGTTATTACATATACATACATCGCTGTAGAATGATTATTCTCAGAATAGTAGTGATATATAGAATAATCAATTGAACAGTTTTTGGTTATTATTTACCTAAAAAAAACAATAATATAGCTTATTGTCTTTAATTTGTAATTTTTAATGGCAACCATTGTGAATGACGCAATACTGTAAAATGTAAAAACAAAAGTATGTGTTTAAATAAAAAAAACTTCACTCACCTTGAAGCAGGGTTACAGCTTTATTTGGAAAATCGGCATCTATCCTATCCACAAGTCAAAACGTCACGGTATATGCCAGTTTATAGGTGATAAAGCTATTACCAAATAAAACGTCTATGAACAATTGAATACTTGCTCATCACTGACAGTAACCAGAGTTTTATCAAATAGTTCAGATAAATGTAAGATAAGACAAAAAATCCTCGATAAAGATAATCGTCTTTCGATCAAAATTATAATCGATGTAGACATGATGGTGACATGCACTAATTACATGAACTTTGAAACCTAATAATAAATTAATTAAACCAGATATATTTTTAATGGACAACATCGCATACAAAACGCTCTGATCTCAAAGAAATTCGATAAAGCATTTGATCTCAACAAAATCTAAAATCCAGACCCAAAACAATAGAGAAAAGCGGGTTGAACGAAACGAATGGTACGAATAACGAATGCGGGATTGGTGATAAAATATAAGCTACTGGCTTAGTAAAGTTAGTGACTAAATTTGAACGTATTGTTTACATACATACAAAGGATGCCATACTTAGATTCTAGCTGATCTCTAAGTTTGGCACTAAGCGGGGCTCTTTGTAGCCTTAAATTATCACTTCCACTCGTTAGTGTTTGATTGCTACTAGTCTGAGGAACTTCAATTATTTGAAATCCTTGTCAACTTACTAATGATTAAAATTATTTTGCTTTAATTTCTTAAAAGGTCTCTTCAGAAACTGAAAAAATAATCATTCAAATCATCTCTCATTGATATCAATGTGAACTTATCTCACCTGTGTTTTCGTCATTATTTGCTGAAGGTTCACCGTCCTCCTCATTTCCTGTAACAGAAAGATAAAAAAAACATCTTTATTCATTACTGGCACCCACTTTCATACAATTTATGCACGCACAGATTCTTAATTTTAATACGGTCACTTTCACCATACTTCTTAATTCAAATTAAGGCTTAATCGTGTTTAACACATCATTGCATCTTTGCCAATTGTTTTAACTGATATAGAGATTCATTAATAAATAAACAAATATTTCCAACACTCACACCAATTAGCCTAGCCTAGTAACGGATAGAATACATATACTGTACATATATAATTATATTTATATATTCATATTAAACGTCCATGACTGGAGTACACATGCTCGTATTCATCACACAAACATCTGCCCCCACCGGGATTCGAACCCGGGACCTGTCGAGTCGGCGACACCATGACATCCGGCGTACAAACCATTCGGCCACGGAGGTCGCCAAATAGGGATAGAATGAGGCTTAAACACGACTAGCTTTTAAATTAAAATTAAAAATTTTGATGCAATTGGACCGATTACTTTAAACATGACAGAAAACAAACAACCAAATCGGAACTCAAGTGGTACTACATGTAGCATGTTTTTGTGTGATTTGGCTACCTATATAGATTTGATAATGGTGTGCATACTTGAATCCCCGGTTTTATTTTAAAGATAGATATTGAGTGATGAGTAAGACTGATAAGTTATTTTATCAGTAAGACTGATAAGTTATTTCGAATTCTTTTGATAAAGAGATATTGTTTTTTCTGTATTAAAGGTCAACTCAGAAATCAACAGAATAATTTAGGGCAATAAGAATAAATGTGTAGTGTCTAATATGCATTTTATTTATTTTTAACTGTCGCATCAGCATTACTCGGTCGACATGGGGAAATACTATAAATGCATGTTCATTATCTAAACATTTTTAATGATTCTAAATAAAAGTTATTGATTACAAAAACAAACATGACTTTGCCATCCCAAAAGTTAGGTTAGCAATAGTTTTTTTTGTCAACCATTTAAATGTCGTCTTTTTCCATTCAAATTAATTATGTTATTTAACGCAAATATATTTCTTTCTTAAGTTTTCACGAAAACTACTCATTAAATGAAACATACTCCAATGGATTTAAAATGCGTCTTCTTATTACTTTTTTGACGTTTGTCATCCTTTTCAGGATAATTCTGACGACGCATCCTGCAAAGGATGCGAAACGTCAAAAAAGTACTAAAAAGACGCATTTTAAATCCGTTTAGTGTTTATATTTTCATTTTTGAAGCATTTAACTGCTAGATGTTTAAGTGTGTTTCATTTAAAAAATATATTTCATAAGATTCATCACACTAATATTATAAAGGCGAAAGTTTGTGAGTGTGTATGTTTGTTTCTTCTACACGTCTAAACGGCTGGAACGATTTTAATAAAATTTTGGTATGGAGTTAGCTGACAACCACCCACGCTGATTAACGCATAGGCTACGTTTTACTGCGGGAAAATATCCCTTATAAACCGCGGGGTACAGCTAGTATTTAATAAACACTCATACTTGAGACAGATCGCCGCCAATATACAGTTGTGATGTGAACGACTTTAAAACGTCAATATATTTATTTGATCATATGACAAAAAAATGATAAGACAGTGGTTATCTTTATCAAAGTCCTTGAACGCTAAACGTTAAATTGTCTGAGTGATGTAAAGCTGTAAGCATTTGGTTTGATATTTTTTTTTAAATAATACTTCGTTAGTCAGTTAAAACGTTTTTAAATATAAATAATTTAGGTGTCTACATATTTTTAAAAGTCTCAGTCAATGTCATTTTCATCAGGCATGAAGTCCCACATTGTTAGTTTAGACTTGAGATGACCAGAGAGGAAGACAAAACTATAGAAAAATATGATTTGAGAATAAGATGTAGGATTTTTCTTTGAGCTCAATCTAAATCCTATCAATCCAGAAAGTTTTACGCAATCTGCATTGCATTTGATTTCAATAATAACGAAGTTTCAAATTTCATACAATTTCACGTTTACTTAGACTTCGATGAGTTATTTAAAAACTCATAGCTTATTGTACTAAATGAAATTTTTAAGCCGCAGTCGCATGATAAGATTCTCCAGAATATCGATTAAAAGTTTCACATGTATCTAAACGAAAGTTCTGAAGAAGTTTGAAACTAATATTCACGGTTCTATAATAAAAAAAAAACTGGCATATCACCGTTAGTTTTAGAAGTAAACACCGGTCTACTCGAAAAAAAGAAGTGTAAAAGTTTTTGGCGATCGTAGATCGGTCATATAATTAAATTCGTCATCCTACACTCCATATGGTACCCTAGCGAGCGTCTTGAGGCGAAAACGGTACCGAACGAACACCTTTTCCACCCACTTACATGACGAATAATAACCGAGGCACGCGACAGGACATGAGCACAAAAGCAATGCACTCCAGACCATCATTACAAGAAAACAAGTCATACCAGCTGCCTTCCTACTTCCTCTTCTTACAAAAGTGTAATACAAGATGTGCTCATTGTATGGATTATTTTAGGCTCATTCATTACTACGCAATTTGGGCGCGTGTTTCTATCTGTGTGTGTGTCAGCGCGTGCCGCGAGGGTACGAACTGGTTCTGCTGTGCTGTGAAGGTTTTTATTAAAATAATCTTGCCACTTGTGAATGATGAATAATTATCTATTTATTGTATATGTATTCTATCCGTTACCCTAGCATCCCATAACACAAGCTTTAGAGTGCTTACTTTGGGGCTAGGCTAATTGGTGTGAGTGTCGGAAATATTTATTATTTATTATTATTATTTATTATTATTAAGTATTTATTATTATTATTTATTATTATTCTTTTCTAGGGTCCAATATATATCGCTTAGCAAAGCTTTGCCACCGTCGGTGAAGTATAATAACAGCAACATCCTGCTGTCTTGTTTACCATGCTGAGCTTAGAATGCAAAAACTGGCACACTGGTAGATAATCGAAGTCTATCAGTGAATAGAGTTGGATCGAAAATACTTCGACGTTGAGGAAATTATCACTACTATTAGTGGAGAATAAAATCTTAGCTAAATGTTATAGCGAGATTTAATAAAGGAACTTTTGTAACTTCTATTAATTTTTACTTTTAATAAACAAATTAGAGATCAAGTTGCCAAAATCTTGGATATACAAAACCAAAGGGGCTTAAACCCCAGCGATTATCATAAATATGAACAAAAATAATAAAATCAAAGACGTCTGCAATAATGACGGGTGAGGTCAATAAAACCGATGCAGTTGAAGACGAAGCTCGACTACAGCGCCATCTGCCGGGGCGGCGCGGCTTCTTCCGCTGCATTGTGTTCAACAGCACACCGGGCTGCGCACGCGTCGGTGCTAGGGTCATCCGCCTCCCCTGAGGTCGTGGAACTGATCAAATGGTTAAAATAGCACATTGTGTGTGTGTAATAAGATTGCAAAAAATAATAATGAAATAAAATTTATCAAAATTTTTTGAACTATGCTTTAATTTCAAAACAGTCTTAGATTTTTTCTTTTTTTTACTAGCTATTCGCTGATTTGATTTTATTAGTAACATATTTGTGTAATAAGAATATTATTATTATTACTCAATCAGCTTTTCAGTAAACAAGCAACCGAACGTATTGCTTGTATACCTTAAAGCTCGTTTTTAACATTTCGTTTGATTGCAATTCCAACCATGTCAGATGAGTCTGACGTTGTTAAATTTGTTACTTCCTGTAGTATTCGAAAATAACTAAATTATTTTTTAGGTTTAGCCTTTATAAAAAAAACAATATTTTTTTTAAACTAAATTTTATTACTTGTTTACAAAAGGAACTAAAAAGTTCAAAATAATTTGTCTAATATGAAATATACTATTTTATAGGTAAATTTTATCCCATTTTATTTCTCTTACCGACATAATGTGACACGCTTATATTAAAAAAACAAGGGATATAATGTATGTATAAAACGGTATAATTTTTTTTTTACCTTTTAATTATTTTTGTTAACAAGCATTATTATAGTAGTTTTGTTATTTATTTTTATCTTTTTAGTATTTATGATTCGGAACCAAAGTACTCGTCAAGACGAATCAAACGAGGCCAAATTTCATGGGGTTCCGTCGTTTATAACAGAGTTCCTATTGCTACCTTCTACTTCCATCATCAGACCCTTAATACCATCTAGAGACAAAGTGCTCGCCAAGACGAATCAAACTAGCCCAAACTTGATGGGGTTGCGTCGTTTCATTACAGAGTTCCTATGGCTACCTTCCAGCTCCATTATCAGATCTGTTAAATTTCAGCTGAATCGGACAACAAGAAGTAGTCGAAAAATGCTTAACAAATTTTGAAGCTACATATTATTACATACGAACATCGCAAGTTAAATAAAAGCTTGTAAAAACTTTTCGCAATTGTTTTTCGATAAAGCTTGTAACCGTACCTTTTTACCTACCGATTCATAAACTTGGTTTAAGTCATCACTAGCCTAAATCAAGCCATTGCTGGATTGCAATATAGGCGTTTATCATAACACACCAAGTTTGCGTCTTCAGCTCCCCTGACTTTAATAAATCACTAACAGTACCTATTGGTGGTGTTGTGTTTCTGCTGGTGACTAGGGCTCCAGAGCTCCGCGGGGTAGGGAATTGGGTTCAGGCCGGCAAGGTAAGGATGGCTAGAGAGCGGCGGCACACCTTCTACCGCATCATCTATTTTCCGGACTGGACTCCACTTCAACTAAACATCAGGGTAAATTGTCGCGCATCTTATAAAAATAAAACTTAATTTCTTGTTCATATTTTTAACATGACATTTTTTTTGGTATTGTGCATATTCCATGTTAATGAAAGCATAACCCCTCAATGCGCGCGGTGGTGTCATTTGTCCCGCCCCTGTTTGCCAGGAAGCTAAGCCGCAGTAACGGTGTTTGCTCACAAATTTATGTCAGTCGTTACCGCGCTGTCACAAATCTACTTATCTACCAGCACCACGCCTTTGATAATGCACGCTTTAGTTTCGGACATCTGTGTGGTATTTTGTGAGTCTGTCGATACAACTACGCAGTGCAAACAATTTTACTGCCTTTTATTACTTTCCCGCTAATTTTCTTTTTCGTTCCTGCCCTAAAACCAATTCGATTATGTTTTATTTCTATTTGCATTAAAATTAACGGACTCAGAGTGCTCGTAGCAAATCACTTCACCTTACCTGAAATTAACAATGTTTGAGTAAAGTCCAGCTTCGAATATAGATTTTACAGCAGTATAAGCTGTATCAGACCGGGTAAACTTTCAGGGAGGGCTGCCGAGGAGTCTAAGGAAACTAAGGAGTTTAGACCTATTTTTCGACTCCGTGTATGTCTGATAGATAACTCACTCCAAGAAGATAAAGCTACAATGTTATTTGGCTATAAAATGGTAAATGCTTTACCGAGTCTAATTCGAATCCTATCAGTCTAGGTTCTGCTTCAGTCATTGTTTTTGGTTATAGTAAAAAGCGGGTTGGTAACTTACAGACCGGCCGGCAAAGAAATCTTGGCCGCCTGAAGTTAGCGGATTGGCAAGGCAGCAGGCAATTTTATTTAAAAAAATCCAATGTCCAACTTTTTTTTATTTTTTTTTATTTATTTCTAAATATACATAATCAATATATTTTTACATTAACAACATATCGAAAAACCACTAAAATTTGAATGATGCGTCACAGTTCGCCGCACATCATAATTCATCATTGTCACATAAAATATTATTTAAAAACAACATTTTAAGTTTATGTTTTATATTTTTTTCATTAAGCGAATCTCTAAATACTTCCGTCCAATTGTCTTTGGTAACCATACTGTATAAAACAAAGTTAGCAGATGGTCAAAGAGGCGTTATGATGATAAAGATGCAATGTATAGAGAAACATAAATACTACTTCACTTGGGACTAGTTCTGTTTAAATTGTCATCCGGAAATAATCGTAAAAGGTATCTTCAACCCACAGCATAAACACACAAAAAAGGATAACAGTGTCAAATTATACTGACCATTTATTACCGGCTACTTAATATACTTCTTCCACAGCCCATTTGAAAAATGTTTTCTATAAACTAACATTTGCATTTACCTACAGATGTATAACTATAAAGCCACGATTACCAAGAAAGCTCTCACAATACTCGCCTATTACACAAGTGACATTAGATGAGTGTATCCTATCGGGATATAGGCATTGTCCATTGTGCGAGCGGCTCAGCTATTGTTCTACCTATATACCAAGTTCTTGCTTACATACGCTGTTATGACTCCTTATACATACAAGAACCAACAAGCCCTAACACAACGCACCCACATCGTATTACCTAGATTATAAAGACTAAATTGATCCTGCTAAATGAAACTAGGACTAATACGATTTCTGCCTGAGGAAACGGTGTGTATGTAAACAGAAGTGTACGATAGAATCTATGTAATATTATTACATAACTTGTTGGTGTTCTCATTTATTTTATATGGCTTCCGACTCGTAACCAAACCTTTCCAATAGAAAGGTTTATAGGATTCCTACTAATCAACTTATGATGAATATCATCTTTAATATGCAGCAACAGTGTTATTTGAAATTGTCATCTGGACTGTTCTCATATGCCTGTTAAATATAGTTATTCACGAAGGAAGATCGCTTCCTATAAAAGCAAACTGTATTTAATACGAGGTGCTTATTGCACCTCGTATTATTTAATGTTTGAAGTTGAGTGTAAATTAAGTCCAATCACGTCGGGTGGTTTTTTTATGTTTATGCAGGCAAACGAGCTGGTCTAGTACCCATTGGACCCTCAAGATTCGACCCAAAAGCAAAAAGTGCCCATTGGACCTCTTTTTTGGTGTCCATTGGACCTTCTTAAAACATTTTATATTCAATGTGCCCATTGGACCTCTTTCTTGGTGCCCATTGGACCTCCTTAAAATTTTTATATTCAATGTGCCCATTGGACCTCTTTTTAAGTGCCCATTGGACCTTCAAGATTATTCCCTACTGCCAGTTGTATCTTATTAACAGTTTTGTTAAGCACAGTACAGTCATGTAGAAAATTGCAGACAAAAATAAAATTAATAGTAGGTATTATAAAGCCACTAACTAAATACTGTATTTAAGTACTGACTCGAACCAGTAAGTAGTCCTAAACAAATTATAAAGAAATCAGGTTACCTTTTTTCTTCGAATTAACGATATTTCGCCGTCCCCGGAGAATAAAAAGATAACTACAAAAATGTAAGTTTTCAGGAAAAATAAAAAAAACTGTTTTTCGTCTATTGCTCTATAAATTCTGGACGCAGACAGATGATAGTAACCTTTAAGAAAAGCTTATTTTTAAAACATTTGGATTTTTTAGTAAGGTACTCGTACAATAAGATATAAGGGAGATATTTACAAAATAAAAAGTGAATCAAAAGTAATCAAAATTTAATTTGTATAATGTTTATTTTTATTTTATTTGTATTGACAAGGAGCCAACACCAAATATTGCACTACTGACATGTATTTTTATTCTATGGGTTATAAGGGTGCAAGTGACAATGATAATACTTCAATATCTTTTTATTTTCGTAAATATTGTAAAACCTTTTTTTCTTTAAAGATCATTTTATATGTTTGTGCTTTAGGTTTAAAGGAATGATCATTAATTACATTAATTTTAAATTTAATTACATTAATGATCATTAATATAAAAAGTTTTCACTTATTGAGTGAAACGATCGTACACTGACCAATAAATACCCTTACAGCGCAACACCAAATCCACAAGACCTTTCAAATTGAACAAAGTTCGATTCAAAGCGAACAAAGTTCGATTGATTCCAAGTTCCTTAAAACAGCTTGGATCTAGACAATCTAAGCAACATGACGGTGGATTTTGCAAAGACATCATCTTTTGACCTAAGACTGAAATTCTGAGGAAGATTGAGTGTTTTATCGGCAGTTATACTCCTCTTAAGCACCTGATGAAAGGAAGGTTATAGATTCCAAGCCCAAGCAATCTCTGCGCTTAAACAGAAGGATGGCGCCGATCTCATATGTGGGAGAGAGAGAGAAATATTGCTGTCTCGTTCCGATTTATGACCTATGTTGCAGCTAGAAAATAATCTTACAACCGTAGGCCATTGCTTAGAAAAATTACTCACATATGTGTCTTAAATATTTAATTTGGTAATTTATAATGTTTTACAAAAGAAGACTGTTACATTTTTTATGGAGGTTGGTAGTGGGTCTTTCGGCAGACTCCAAGTTTTTATGAGATGCAGCGCACTTAATTGTGAATCGTTTGACAAAAAACTAGAATTTTATTTTATCCCGGTTTTTTTATATTAAAATAACATAAATCTATCTAATAATTGATTTGCAAATGGCAAGTTTATTTATCTATTTTTTGTTGCCAAGCATCAAATATATTATGTTCAATGTGTAACAAAAGCAGTGATAATAATTCTGATAATAATCCATGACTGGACTGATTGACATTTGCCATAGTGATTGAGTTGACGTTATAAGCCACCACGCACTAAAAATATGACGTTACTAAGACAGGGTGGCCAGCATACTTACAAAGTTGTTTCATTATTAAATACGATTTTATAATAATCGGTAATGAATAAAAAAATCAAAGTATCTATTCATGTTATACAAACTTTCAAATTATATATATTTCGTCCCTGCCGGAAACTGACTACCGCTATATCCTTTAGTTAAAGTATGTTTTTATAATAAGCAATTTCTCGTTAATTGTAAAAATATGATTAGAAATCATTTTTTATAAAATGTAATATGAAAATATTACATTGGGTATTTTATTTTATGAATATTTAGAATACATAATATTTGTGCTTCAATAATTAATCTGAGTGATATAAAAACTATATGTATAATTTAGTTAAGATATCTGATAAAAAAAAATCTTTTTAAAAGTAAAATAACAAAATCTGTGATTTGATTATTATTTTATATGGTTTGTTGCTGATGATTGATGTTTCGAATTTTATAAATATGATGATTTTAAATACTTACATTTATAACCTTTGTGCTTTTATTTATTTTATCAATATTTAGAAGATATAATAATTGTGCTTAATCTGTGTGATATAACAAACCATATTTATAATTTAGTTAAGCTATTTGATAAAAAATAATTTCTATTGACTTTAAAAGTAAAGTAAAAAATCTCTGATTTGATTATTATATTTTACTAGCAAACCAGTGAACCAAATGTTCACCAAAACCTGATGTAAAAAAAAATGTATTTAATTAATTGAGAACTTCGGAGATTTTGTGATTTCTTGTGTTTGAAATTCGTGATTTCTCGAAAACCGGAAGTGCTACGTTACTCAAATCCGGTTTGTAGTCTTATCAGACTATTCTTAACTTATAACTTAAATATTCTCTTTATCTATCTCTTACGGTTTGGCCGCTGAAACAGCACCACAGACGGACGGACGGACGGACTTGTCTAATAGATAAGAGATGTAAATATTTATATTGGTTTGTTACTGGTGATGAGTGTTTTGAATTTTATAAATATGTTGATTAAATACTTAGATTTATAACCTTTGTGTTTTTATGTCTTTTACAACGTTACTTTTACTACACGACTGTACTTTACCGTTCCAAAAGAATTAGCCAAATAGTTAAGAGCTCCAATAGCTCCCATTGTGTCGTTAAGTACGTCTTTGAGGGTCCAATGGGCACCATGTTCTTGATAGGAGGTCGAACGGGCACTTTTTTGTAGGTAAGGTCCAATTAGGAGGGTCCAATGGGTACTAGACCAACGAGCTTACGGTCTACCTGACGGAAATTGATCACTGCCGCCCATGGACACTTGCAAAACCAAGATCAAAATAAAAAATCATTTATTCAGTCTAGGCTGTTACAAGCACTTGTGAAGGTCAAAAGCTACGGCCATCAGTTCGCAAAACTACGACGGGAGACCTTGTAGGGGCTGTTTTATTCCCTGTATTGTTAGATACAGAGTCGTCAGGTTGAAAAATGACTACAGTGATACTTCTGAAGTCACCTTCCATTACATCATTTAACATATAGATATATAATTACAATAAATTCTACAATTAACTTTAGTATATAGGAAGCGTCATCAGATAGGTACCATATTACTGTTATGAAAAATTAGTATACCCATCAAATAACAAATTACAAGAAACACTATGTCCATGCAGTATCATATCATTCAGATACTCATCAACTTTATTATAGCCCTTCTTCATAAGAGCATTCTTGATCTGAGATTTAAAGGAGATTGCTCAAATTGGCCTAAATGCACAAAAAATATTGACATACACGGTAATTCTTGGCGTAATTTATAATTTAATTTACAGTCAACGGACACCTTTGTATAATATATTTACTTTAAAAAGGACTTTTAATATTACCGGTTTGGAAAACATACGAATCATTTTTAATGACTATGGGTGTAGTAACATTCAGCCAAAGACTGATCGAAGTTGTATATATAACATAAAAACAAATCTATTTTGTAAAGATCGATAAAATAAATTATTTTTTTAATACATTGTGGTATTAATATCCACCACTATATTATCATTTTCACTAGATGCAAATGTGCTCAGACAATTATTATAGATGGTAGGCGACATCATACAGTCTATTGCCATACATTTTTCGCCAAATACCTCCATAAACACATTATAATCAGTATATATATTATACTTTAAGGTAACTATGGGCCTACATTCCCTGACTATAAATTATTAAATAAATAAAATTATAAGGTGTGATACACTAAAAATTTAAAATATGGTTATCTTAAAAACATAACAAAAATAATGAACTACTGAATATTCGGCTATAGAACCTAAATCTCTTAGCTTTCTTTGGTTAACTAGAGTTTAAAAATTCTCTCTAATCTGTGGCTCATTCACAATCATCACACAGTTTCTGTCACAGAGTCTCTTATTATAACCGGAAATGACACCTGATTTTAAAAGTTACTCTTAAGCATTAACTTTAAAAACAGGCAACTATCTGTTAATCTACAAGCTCTATATACCTGAATCTAATCCATAATTTCGGTACTTGGCTTGATTTCCCTAGTTTACTATATAACTTATTTGTTTTTTATTATTTTAATATGTTCAGTGTATATGGTTTATAGAAGTTCTCAGGGGTGTCCGTCAATAATATTGGTTTCTACAGTAATTTATATATAATTTCGAATCTAGGAAACAATTTTTCATGATTATTGGTCTTTAGGCCAAACATGTATGGAAGCTGAGCAATCTCCTTTGGTCAGTGGAAGCTCAATCAGAACTTGGGGAACTTTATTAAACAATGCACTACAACCCAGAAACGAACCTCTTGATTTTTGGAGTCTGAAGCATAGAACGGCAAGCTTGTTCTTAAATCTCGTGTGTTTGAATGTTATATGTTTGACTTTTTTTTGCAAATGCGTCATAGTTTTTGCTTACATATATATTATATTTTCATAAATGTATTTCGATGTCAGTGTTAAAATATTGATTTCTTTAAAATTTTCTCTAATAGATTCTCTTGCCTTTTAGTTGTATATGGCGCGACATCTCTCTTTTGCAGTATGAAAATACTTTCGATATTAGCAGCTGAGCGGCTGAGCCCCACAACAAAAACCATATGACATAACGCAGCATGCAGCATCAAGGACCTTTTGAAGACCATCATGTCGTAACTGACAGGAAAACCACTGAAGAAATTTCGTTCCTGATCTTATTAGAACGCAAGAAAGAACGCGCGTATCGCATGGTACTAGAACGCCAAGCTTCTAGATCACAGAACACAGTAAGAGGTTAGAAGGGAGCTCATAGACCGTTTGTACGGGAACCGATGTCGCCGGCTCACCCCCTCTACACTTCCACCTAATAGATAATAGCCAATCACACTACGCAACATCAAACAGTCGACCCAATCAGCGCTCACACCCGAGAGCAACGACGCAATCAGAACCAAGTTTTGATCAAGTTAAAAGCATTTGCTCACACATAACTGTGGTGCGCCTGCCCCGCCCACAAGGCCCTTCCAACCTCTTTCTGTGTTCTGTGGTCTAGATGATGGGGGTGAAATCTCTCCCTGCGGCGTGTGGTGGATAAGGAACTTGGCCGCTGGCACCAGATTAAATATTCCTCGGAACTCCCAAGAAAATCCACTTCCCTCCTACAACAGATTTACGGATCCCTCGGTCTAAAATGTTCGCATATTAACAGCTATATTCTTGTACCGAATGTAATAACAGTGTGGGTTTGTCAGTCCGACTGTAAATCCACATTATCCACATGCGGATACGAACTGCGGACGCGGAAAACGCGTTCCGTCGCCAAATTACATGATTTATTGTCATCTCGGATCAAGCGACAATTTTGCCGCGGTGTCTGTTCACAGGGGGAGGATTTGGGTAAGCATAAATTTACATCAATTTTAGTGTTGTAACATTTATGAATTTATAAAAGTTTTTATTCTAATAGACACTGAGCCTGCGTTATATGTTACGGTGGTAATTCTGTACCCCAAGCATGAACTTTGACGTCATATCCGTATTCGTATCGCCATAGTCAAAGTTTCTATAACTCGAAACTAAGCTTAAATATGTCATACTAGTGATCTATACATACAATAAAATGGTAGGAAAGTGAAAACTGAACATTTAATATTTTTTTAAAAGAATACTTGGGGTGTGACCTACAATCGATACCGAAGCCAAAAATATAGTTTTTAGATTTTTTGTCTGTTTGTCTGTATGTATATCCGGGATTAACTCAAAAAGTACTGCATGGATTTACTTCAAATTTGGCACGAATATTATTAAGAAATCGGGTCAACATATAGGCTACATATTATCACGCTATCACCTACGGGTAACGATCAGTGAACCTTTAATTCTAACTAACTCTACGCGTACGCAGTCGCGGGCGGCCGTTAGTATGAAATAAAATGAATGCGTTCAGCGTGTTTTTGTCTTGCTTTCTGTATTTGATTCTTATTAAATTGTTAAGTGATTTGTATTGTGTTGTGTGTTCAATATCTATATTGAGTAACACGAGCATTTTCGATTTATCTTATACTTTAATGCAACTACGAACTCAGGAAGGGACATTTTATTATATCTCTTTTTGAAAATAAATATCATTAAACTTAGTTACTATAAGGGTAAGTTCCTGTATGCTTCGTTTTTTTCTTTACCTAAACTAGTCGAAATTTCCGGTTAAAATTTCCTTAAACTCAAAAACTAGTACTGTGGACGCGCCACAGTTAGTAGCAATAGGGGTAATATTGGACGTAAATATTATAATAAACTATGAAGCTATATCGTGAATGTGACAGTCCGTGTGCCCGGCCCCGCTGTCGAAGGGTCGTCTTTGTAAACTGAAAGGATTACTTAAACAATAAGTTGGCACATTCGACGCCTTTGTGCGCGCCCCGTTCCAATAAACGTTAATAGAGCTTTGACAAAATTTTCATATTCTGTCGTTGTTGTTTAACAAATTTCGTAGGTAAATTTGAACATTGTTAGAAAAGACGTTCTACAGTTTGGCACATAACGATTGTCATCAAAAAAGTTATGTACTTTAATCATATATTAGCAGGATAAGGCTTATCCTGCTAATCCTATCTTTGACTTTTTAGTTATATTGACGATAGAAGACATTCAAAACTAAAAACATTATTATGTGATAATGTTAATGCCTGTTTCTGATAGCTACAACACTTGTTATATTTTTGAAGTTATACTTCTTTAGGCGCGTTATGAAAAAATGATGAGAGTGAAATTTTAAGATGCGCGCGCATCACTGTAACACAAAAATTAACAGCATGAAGTTGGTCGCTTTAGCGGCGAACTTTTGTGTTTACCGCACATTAAGAAAATCTACCAACAAAATAGAAATAGAATCTCTATTTAGTGGGTGCTAGCGACTGCATTGTGAAGGCCTATCAAAAGTATTTATTAATCTGGAACAACGGAACCAAAGCGCGATTCAGGAGACTACAGCGCCATCTCTTGACCATTGGTGTAGTAGAACCAAAAACCACATCTTTATTTTTTGTAATAAAGTAACAGTTATAGGTATTCATATTTATAATATTTATCCACATGTTTCTAGTTTGTATATTCGGAATACGTGTTTGAGTTTCATACAAGTGCAAATCACATATGTTCTAATAAATTATATTCAGTAGCGATTTTAATTGAATATTTTGATTATTTATTTATTTTTTCAAATTAAAACTGAACTTTATTGACTGTGTCCTTTTCCAGACTTTTTATTAATTTATTGTAATTAATTATTTGCATGCAATTAAAAACTAATTTTAAACGATGCCAAAGAAGGATAACTTCTCACGCGCCTAAATAAGTACACGCACCCATTTTTTTCTGTTACAATTATTTTCTTCAAAACAATTAAATTAAATTTTATCATCAATTACGTAAATTTGATTTTATTAACAATAAAGTTTATGTAAGTAATGGAAAACCGTTAAAAAAAACCTCGTACTAAGGGTACTGTAAACTCAATTCCCTCTATCTCCCATATCATTCTCGATAGGCATTAGAAGAAAGCAACATTTCCTTCAACAAGTAATAAAGTGACTGCATTGACAACAAACACGAATTAACTTTCAGCGTGGGCCCCCACACTATCAATCCCAAGACACGATCCACTAAGTGGTCGGTTCGACCCCGCGGCGATTTAATTCACTTCTCACGCGACGCCGGCGGGAGGAGGGTTAAGGGATTTGGAGGCACGCGACGCTACAGATATTGTCGATTTGGGGAGACGAGATATGGAGTAATGATGCTAACATAATTGTCGAGAGGATTTAGGAAACACATTAAGAATAATTAATTTGTTCACTGCTGCACTTCATGTCATGATCCTGGTATGTAGCGTGTAACGTTTTAAATGGCTTTCAATAGACAAAGTACCTTCTCTGGATTCGGAGTATAAACAACTATGGCGCTGATTCAGCAGCATACAGTAGTTATTGAATTCCACCAATGCTATCGTAATTTAATTCCGTAACTTTCGTGGACACAAAAAATTCGAAATATGACATCTCAGTAAATCTACGTTTAATTATAACCGATTATTTCTTTAAAACCTAAGCGTTATTTATATTTTGTAAGAATAACATACAGGAAGTAAGGACTTGCCTGTATTGAGATAGTATTGTATGATATACGATACGATATCTATACGCGTCAAATACTAGCTTAAAACAAAAAATATACTTTAACAAAGACCCTAAAACTAAAAACTTTAAAAAATAAAAAATAATAGCTAAAATACATTATTAAAAAGAGTCCCTTTAGGCAAGGTTCCGAAGATACTGGCAGCGTTCCCCCTTTGAATAGCTAGACTAATTCTTTGTCCGAGGTAACTGCCAGCTCTTCGGTCTCCTGTGATGTCGACTTATCTTTTTGCTATTTCTTTAAAAAGCCTTATAGCGCTAGGACCCCACGGAACAAGGGTCTCGACACCGAATGGGACAAAATCATATTCGGAGCCTAGACCCCTGTATTTGCATGGCTTAGCTTTTTCAGCCGCTTCACAAGGCGCACCAGCTCTGTTGTTGGTTCCATGTAGATGGGAAGGGGCCAGCGTGTCTGAACAGGTTGCAATTATAATTAATTTAATCGTAATTATATTTAATTAATTTTCATACGAGCCGCAGTTCATCATCATTAACCCACTGCTGGGGAACAGGCTTGGGATTGGGATTGGATCCTTTGGATTGGGCCATTTAGGAAAAAATACTAGATCGAAAATCCATCATCCATATACGAGTATGTGGCGTGGAGCCATACCTCCACATTGTAAATATCATAAATTAACTGTGAAGATAATATGACTGTGCATAATAGATAATCCATTGCAGATACACGTTCATAGAAATATCTATCAGTTGCTTCTTTATCAGGGCTTAAAATAGATATATTTAAGGTGAATGATAACAACGCTTAGTTACTTGATTAAAAATTGTGATTCATACACAACGATATTAAATACCCTAGATACACCAATTCGAACAAAATCATGCCCGAAACCTGTCCAAAAGGTACATTGGACGAGCACGGAGCTCCGTAAGATGATTGCATAGTCTAAACAATATAAGGTCTTAATAAAAAAAAACGCATGCGTCAAAGAGTTATGACAGTCCGAAATTTCAGCTCGTAAAATTTTACTACTTATTGATGTATGCGAAAGAATATATTCTGAATGCGCTGTTAGCATTATAGCAGGTGCAGACCACGACGAAAAGAGACGGCTATATTACCGACCATGATTTTAAATATTTCAAAAATTTTCTATTAAATCAATTTATAGTAAGTATAAAAATTCAGCTCAGCGGCATGTTGACTTTTCAACGGTCCGTGCGTGACTATGAACCAAGAAGTGCTTGAATCGTGTTGAAGCTCTTCTTGATAGGGACACATTTTGAGCGCACGTGGTGTATCTAGGGTATTTAATATCGTTGTTCATACAATGCAGAAATCATAATACTAGACTACTTAATGTCACGTTTTTATTCATGGGAAGCTTTGTCACTCCAAACAGACAATCAATAATGTTTCTAGACAAAAACTTAGACATAATTATTGCAGAAAGCTTAGATGTGTTTTAATCAGGATTATTTCTGACCAATTACTAAAGTAACCTGTATCAGGGTCAAGTCAAGATATCTTTCCTTCAAAGAACAAAAGCACCTCATTACACGCGGGACACTTAGAAATAGTGTTGAGTAGGACTTACAAGAGGCGGTATATTTGTCCCGGACATGACGTCAAATTGTAAGAGCGGCTCAAAATTTTAAAATGTACTACTTCACATTAAATGTCGCGATAGTCGCGTCTCGTTACTCACTCACTCTTCGTAAGTCTGACTGAGAGAGAGCAAGGCATGACATTTTATTTAAGTCCTCTACGCACTATCCATCTGTATCTCTATCTCTTTTACGTGTATAGCGCTGTCCTGCATGCTGGATCCAGCAAGATTGATAGTGCGTAGAGGACGTGCTACTCGTGCACACAAACGTAATGTCGAGCTTCTGTACGCCTCAATGTCATATTTGTACTCGTCACTTCAAATGTATTGCCGAGCTTCAGTACGCCTCGCCTCATTTGAAGTGGGACATTGTACTGGCTCGGTACAAAAAAGAGGCTACTCTTACAAACTCTTTTTCAAGTCGTGTCCTACCCAACACTACTTAGAAAGATTCTTTTTCTATGATTCTTCTTTAGCCTATAAACTCCATTCAAAGTCTTTCAAACGATTCTTCTGGTTTGAATCGACATTTTTAATCGTATAAAATCCTCAAGTATTTACAACGAGGATATTTTCGTTCTCGTTGTCAATCCATTTTTCAGGGGAAAATCCCCCTTTTCCCGAAGGGGTTTGTAACGAATATTTTAATTTTGCTCGTAAAAAAGTAAGGGAAAATTCGAAGTTGGAATTTTGTGTTTTTTTGTAAAAAATATTCAGTTTTAATTTACATCAAAACCAGCCAGTGTCATGTAGACAAAACTGTAAAGCTTCTGAGTACCCTGGTATGGGCAGCGGAGCGGCAAACTTCTTGAGCAAAACTACAATACCCCTAGCACAGACCAATATCGAATTCTAATAATTTGCGAATGCGAAATGTAATTGTCAAATGTGTACTAATTTTTAGTCCTCGTTACGTCGTTGTGGCGCTGCTGTTTATGTTTCCATACTAAATTTGACGTTGACATTTCGCACTCGCAAACTATTCGAATTCGATAATGGTTCGTGCTAAGGGTACAGATAAATAAACTTGCGCAGTAGATGTTTTTGGATGTAAATTGGGTCTATTGTCGTAACTGAAGAAGTTTTCCGGGGTTAGGGTTACCATACCATACCACTTAGACTACAATCCGGATTTTTTAAATTACATTGAATATGAATAAAAAAGTACATATTGACTTAAATAACCATACCATTGCATTGTAACTAAGTGAGTAATGGTACCATTTTATGACTAAAAAGTGCGGGCTTTCTTCCAAATGTCAGGTTTTTGTCAAGACTTTTGAAATTCCTAAATGGTAAGTCTGGCTGGGGCGTATACATTCTTATGGATTCATCTAATACCAATATCCTAGACAGTTGATTAATTTCCATAGCCGCAGCCGAAACGAACCCTTTTTTTATAGACATACTATTACCAACTACATTTAATTTATATCGGATAAACTGAAATTCAACACAGATAAAACCCACATTAATAACTATTGTAAGTAATTCTCTCTGTAACATTAGCGGTCATTATGTTGTATTGATGTACGCCATTTATAGAGACATCATATTTTTTTCCCGCGTTTCGTTTGGCACACGACCCCTCTCTCATTGGCAACCATTAAATTGACGGAACGTTATTTCAAAATTGTAATGGGGCTTTACTTATCTGACTGTATCATTTTCATCCCGCCAGCGAGTACTATGAAAAAATATTTTATTTGACTTTGTTTTTAGGGTTCCGTGTCTACCTTAAATGAAAAAACCGGCCAAGTGCGTGTTGTACGCGCTGTGCAGGGGTTCCGTAGTTGTTTGTCGTTACCACATTCTATTTAAACAGGAATCTTTATATTCTGTATCGGAAATTGAAAAAATCAATTAATATCAAACTATGTATTTCAACTAAAATACCTAAATCAAAGTCAAACTGTGTCTCAAACTCAAAGTCAAACTGCGTCTCAAACTCAAAGTCAATTTTAAAGTTAAATATTTCCCAAACGGATTCCTAAATCGAAAAATAGTCTTAGAAACCCCCAAGTAATTTTGAAGGACCTTTTCAATGATACCCCACAGGATAGGGTAGACGATGAAAAAAACTAACTTCCCCAGCTTACATGTACGGGAGCTACCTACCCTAAAAAAAATTTTTTTAAATTTTATTCTACCAGTTTGTCGCCGTGATTGATATACAGATCTCCACAAAATAACAGCTTTGTAGTGCTAACAGTCTCCAAATAAAACCGGGGACGAACTGACGGACATGACAAAACTATAAGGGTTCCTTGCCAGGACTAAGGAACCCTAAAAAGAGACCTAGAATCATTTTATGGCTGTTAAGATGATTTTTCTTAAATACCTTCACTCTGCACCATTGAGCAGTGAAAAACCTAAGTTCTAAATAAAAGTAATCAAAAGATACGGCTGTTTTGCTTTATTGTGTGCCACATTCTTTAAACTCGCAATGAAAACCTCAAAAACCTATGGGCACAGATTATTATCTAAAACCTATAGGGTACTTGTTATTCTAGAATCCTGAAAATGTGACAGGAAGAAATTCCATACAGCAAAAGTCAATGAATAATTTAAAAAAATAGAATAATCTTATCAAAACAATTTAAACTAAATAGATGGAAAATATCTTCCTGGCGCGATAATCGACATACAACTTTGTAAGAAACCATCGGTGTACCAGTCCAACTCGGACTCCTCCGATTTTTTGTTCAAGATTAACATCTGCAAACTGCTCAAAAACAAAAACTACATTTTCAGTTTTTATGTTATTTTAATAATACCGTATATTATCTAACAACAGGACATTTCTAATAACTTAATCTTCAAGGTAATATCAGAAATAAAATAAATGTTACATTTTTTCCGTACAGAAAGTTGATAACACGTGACATTGGCATCGATATCTCATATCATTTATCTGAGCACAGCACATTTATCTGTCTAAAAGATACGAGAAACGAACTTTCCTTTCAGGGGGGTAACCTGAATAATATTGGTATCTGACACTGATAGACCATCGTAATTTAAATTCTTGTACGTGATCAAGGCAAATACCACATTGCAATGAGCCTTCATTGTCATCGCGGTGCAGCAGCTGAAGAAGTTGTCGGAGGAGGCAGTGGATAGGGGGGAGAGTGTTCTCGCTATATCATTAGATATAGCAAATGTGTTTTAACTAAGTTCCCAGCAACAGCTCTCAGAGGAAGACTCACACATAACCTCATCTCTCACCCAGAAGCGGAGTATACGTCACGCATTTTCCCAACATTAAAAACAGGTCTTCCCTATGGATGAAATTAGGAGACTGGCCTAAGACCTAACACGCAAGCCCAGTGCAGATTGATGGATGCTAACGACTGCAGATGCAGCCGGGACCAACGACTTAACCTACCTTCCGAAGCACGGAAGAGCTCGAGATAATAAGTTTTTGGTCACCCATCCAATAACCGACCATTGCGAAAGTTGCTTACAATTAATCTGAGTGAGCAAACGTATGATATCCCAACTTCCTAGCTGACTACGCAATTAGCGATGAGCCTAAATAGATAACTACTAGATCCAAAATTTTCTATCTAATAACAAACAAGTTGCCAGCTTATCCAAATAGGCACCCAAACTATACTGTCCATTGTTATCTTCTTTATAAAAGTGAAAATTAATAAATAATAATATAGAGAATAACAGTGCTATAAATATCCATCTAAACTAATCCATTATTTTTCAATAACAATGTTAGGTACATTGTTAATATAAAATAATGCATTGGTATATGTACTTAATAATTAAGTTGAAAGTTTCTTCTAATTAAATGCTTTAAAAAAACTGTAGCATCCGGTAATCGCCACATGTGTCATGCGTTCCCGATATTAACATCATACGCAAACGCAATTGTAAATCAAATCTATCCGAAACACAATAATTTTATTGAGTTACACATGTCCTGTGCGACAATAGTGCGGGGTAGCAACCCTAATGACACCATTACCGAAGGGAGGTGTTAACCGATTCCAGTAGCAATAATTTGTCTTTTTAATCTATACAAAAAATATGATTACCCTGATAATAAATCACTAATAATAATAAATAATTTTATAGACAAGGTTTTATGATTAAATTTTTTGTAAGTAATTAATCTATACTAATATAAAGGCCTAAACTCCCTATTCCATCCATAGGGAAGACCTGTGTCCGAGCAGTGGGGACATTAATAGGCTGATGATGATGACGATGATGATGATAATGATGATGATGATGAATATTATAAAGAGTAAAGATACGATTTTTTTGTATTTAAAAGGCTCCATAACTACTGGTCCGATTAAAGACATACTTTTACATTAAGAATCCCTCATTATTCCTGGTGGGCCGATGCCCATAGAATATTTTGAAAAAAGTTAGGGATCCGTATGAAAACTTCCATAATGTAACCCAATATGTGAAAAAAAACTTATATCGCGTGTTAATGTTAATGGTTATTGATTTAACTTCTCTCTTTATTGTATTAGGTTACCATGGAAACATTATATTGTTAATTCAAACTTGATTTAATACAGTTATTTTCAGTCATTAATACTTTGGTTCTTTTACCTAGCAAAACAGACGGACAACATGATCCTATAAGGTTTCTCGTTTCCTTTGGAGGTACAGAAAAATACCTGAAAATTAACTTGCAATGTAATTGACATACTGACATGGTAAGTAAATCAGTATTACTTTAAACCCGTGTAATAATTTCTATTTTTCCAGTTTTTCCCTTAAAAAGTAATAATAACGTTTTGTTACTATTTAAGTATTGATACATTACGATCTTTGATACATAAGAACTGTAAAGTGTCATTTTTTCAATAAAAATAAAGTATGTAATAAAATGGTAAAATTAAAAAAAAAGGGAGGCTCCTTTATATTAAGTTTAAATACTGAAAAGAAGAAAACAAGTCCAGTAGTCTAGAATTCTGTTAAGATAAGAACATTGAACATACTACGCCGACGCGGCCAGGAGGAGAGTATGCATACACAGCTTTCCTCTCTTTCGAGTTGGGCATACAAATCGGCCATTCTCACGTGAAACATATCTGGAACACCAAACTTACAAAAGGAAGGTGTTACATGTCACATATAAATTATAGATAGTAGAATGATTATTATATTATTTCTATTTAATCACTTTTAACAAGTGTTGCTCTATGTGCACGACGGATATCTTTTTATATCTTTGCGATTTCGTATATCATTGAGGTGATATAAATGAAGATTATTGTTAATAGTAAATTACTACATTCCGCTAATTATAGGTTATAGATAATGCCACAATAGATAGTACTTACACGTGTCATTTTAATAACCTTGAAATCTAAGTAAACGCATGTCACTATCTATCAATAATATATATCAAAATATAATGTTTGTAGGTAAATTATATAATATTACCTTATATTCCTTAACTTGTATTACCAACCTTATATTACATTATGCCAAATATGTATTTTGCACGATTTCATTTAATTTGAAATAAAATTTTAACTAGTTGAACAAGTAGGTCGGTCGCTGCTAGAAGTAAAGTTTTTCATTGTTTAATGTTCTCTCTTTCAGTCCGAAAAGGGAACGCATTTGATAAACAAACCGAACCACGGACGAACACTTTTAGAAGTAAATATTCGACCATTCAATAATTATGTTTTACTCACGTTGAGCTGTTTACTTACGTCACTGAGCTCATAAAATCTATACTCGTCGACATTGACAGTTCGACATCTCCAAGTGCTAGTTCAGTTCAAATGAACGCCTCAATGAGGTGTCATTAACACATTCAACCTTATTGTTGGTGAGCTTGGCTGGTAGTCTAAGGATAGCTTGGAAATAACGTGAAAATATCGGATATAAAAAGACAATGTTTTTTATTCAGAACAAAAACGTAACTAAGATAATTACCTTGAAGAATACCTAGGCAAAGTACAAAATGAATAATAATATTACATGCATTGCCTTGACATAGGTAATGTCATGTAAAGGTAATGTCAAGGCAATGCATGAAATATTATTCATTTTGTACTTTGCCTAGGTATTCTTCACAATAAAAGAAAATATTTTCTTTGTTTTATTTATTTATTACCTATCCGGTGTCTGGCGCATAACCGGTCGCTGCCGTGGCACGTTCGTTTTACTCGCTCGGCTCGCGCTAAGTTCAGCGGGGCTATTCTGTAAAATTCTCATGCGCGGATCCGCACGCATCTGTATGGGAGACGGGTGGATCCCCATCGGATCCGCGCGTGAGAATTTTACAGAATAACCCCGCAGGTCACAACACTAACCTTTTTTTTTTTTAACGGGGAGAATGCATTTAAGCACCGTCCCCGCCCACTGGGCTAGTGAGCGGGGGTGTGTGGGACTCACCCGGCTAAAGAGATAGCCGGGAATACTCCACTAAACTCCCCGGGAACTTCGCCTCGCTATAACCTAACTCACTGAGCGTTGGTCAGACGATCATTTGTCTGTTGTTCATTCGGTAAGTGTTAGAAAGTCCGTCCGTCATTTTATATCCAACTGGGTAGGCTAGGCTAGGTTTGGTTAGAATAAATACAGGCCAAAATCTGTTTTTTTTCACTACTTTATACAATCCCTAGGAATTTTATCCAGAACCTGGGTAAAGTATAAAATGGAAAATAACAATTATAATATTTCGTACATTCCTTAGACACCCTATGCATTCTATACATTGCCTAGGTATTATATAGAATATATCTGCATTATACAGATTTCCGGTAACATATACATACTTTTGTCAATATACGTTAAGCATATCGGACTTTTAGCAGTTCGATATTATCGATATATTATAGGTGCTGATTGGCGTTGAGTATCGTCATTTAGTAACGCGTACTTATCAGAATTAAGATTAGATAATGAATGACAGCGATGACCGCAGGTATCATCAGCAAATCAGGAGGTATGACTCTTCTCTTCTTTAGGTCTGAATCTTCTTCGTCTATCCCTATTCCCTTTGTATAGGGTCGGGATACTTTACCTTCTTGCACCAGGATAATCTAACCTGGGTTGTCAATGCCGGCAATTGGGCTTCCTTGAGGTCTCTCTCTATCTTATACCACCAGGTTACTGGCGGGCGTCTTCTGCCTTTTTTACACTCTGGCAGTTTTAGTGCAATCTGTGCTACATGGTCTTCACTCCTTCTTTTAACATGTTCTCACCATCTGAGTCGATTTTCAGTAAAGCTAGTGATTGGTGCGACTTTAAAGCCCTAAGGTATGCCTTTCTGAATATTATTTAATAAAAGGAATTTGAGGAGAAAAGATCAAGGAAGAGCTCGATTACACTGCGGCAGAAAAACGCAAGATAAAAATGCACAGCCAGCGGCGGAAAGAGCAAGTTTTTTTATTTGCATCTATTGAATCCATATTAAATTAATTTCTTGATATATCCATACTAATATTATAAATGTGAAAGTGTATATGTCTGTCTGTCTGTAACCTCTTCAAATTTTAATGGCTGAACCGATTTGTGTGAAATTTGGTATAGAGATATAGTTTGTATCCCAATAAAGGACACAGGTTAGTTTTAATTCTAGATATCATCCTTTGAGTGAGTGAAAAGAGAGGTACAAGTTTGTATGAGAAAACAAAATTTCCACACAGATAAAGTCGCGGGCCCTCACAAAATGACCCATGATTCCGTTCCCTTAGGTCAATAGAGATTTTATTTCATGTCCGATGACGCCTAATCATCATCATCATCATCATCAACAGTCCATCTTAGTCCACTGCTAGACATAGGCCTCTCCAAATGACGGCCAATGAATTAGGTTAATAAGAACTTATTCGTACAACCATAAAAATATGCGTTCGTGGTCGATGGGTGAAAATTTTAGGTGAGTTTTTTTAACAATAAAATAGAATTTAAATACAATTTTCAATAACCTACTTATCAATAACATCTTATTTACAAAATAAAAAATAAGTCACCCCAAGCGCCGCCGTCAGGGATGGTGCCCAATAGGCTGGCAGCATTGCCATGTTGAATAATAAAATTAAATAAACTGTCCAAAAAAGGACTCCTTGAATTTCATAAGAATCGGACAAGCCATTTCATAGGAGTTTTGTTACAAACTTTGTGACACGAGAATTTTGTATATGAGATTATTATATATGATACAAAAGGAAAGCCAAACACATGTGTAATGGTAAATATTTCCGAATAAAGTACAAAGTTACATCACAGGTACCATCCATATCGAGGTGCGCAACAAAAGAAAGGCGAGGAAACCCGCTAGGTGTCTTAAGTAGTGACACTATGCGTGATGTGGTCGCGAGACTTATCATCTGAAAACAAGAAAAACACCACGCCGTAAATTTGCGAGGCTTGCGATTTAATGGAGATCATGTTGCTTTCAAATAAGTTAGATTTAAAATAACATGCACCGTATAATTTATGAACCACTAAGGTTGTTGTTCATGGCCCTGCGTCTATACATACCAACCTTTTCATTGAGTAAATTATACGAAAAAAAGACAATTAACCATGCATAGTTTGTCTTACTGCCTTATAAAGCCCTAAAAAGCGTGATCGACGTAATATAATGTTGTCATATTTTTTTTCATATTATAAATAATCTAGTTAGTAAAATGCAGTACAAATAATATTTGCGCATGCGTGACTTGAGATGCCAATAGTGGAAGATGGTATAATACCATACACAATTTATTTGAAAATAAATTTTCTTCATATTTTTTGTGTTTTCCGATATTTTAGTTATTCTGCTATTAAGGGCGGTAGACGATTCCAAAAAATCAGAGCTCGTTAAAATCGGTCCAGCCCCTCTTGAGTTATAACACAACTAACACTTTGTTTTATATACCTTATATTCGTATATAAACAACGAAATTACTCATAAACAATAAAATTACCATAAGTGAGGTGTATTGAACATTTTTCCTTTATTATTTAAAATCGAAATGCTTACGACACATAATTTTAAAGATTAAAGCTTAGTTAAAAGAACGATGGCCTCTAGTCTTACGCCAGACAGTTGTCCTCTAAGCCATCAACCTCACATGAACCCAACAATGCTAATACTGAAAATCAGTACCTAAAACTAGAAAGATGGCTACTAGTCTACCGCCAGCCAGTTGTCCTTTAACCCATCAACATCACGTACACCCTACCTCTGTAAAGCTACGTAAAGCGAAGATAAAACAAAAGCGTTTGATCTGTCGCCCCCCGCACTTGTATGGCGTCGGGTCGGGTGCTGAGACAAGCCCGCTTTGTGTCCCTAATTACAGAACCCATCGTCGGCTTCGATCTGACCCGCCTTGGTTACGCAACACTTGTTTTGAAATAGAAATTCTATTAACATTAATGGTAAACACCAATTTGAGTTTTGACTCAATTTGATACTGAGCTATAAAATGTACCTTGAACACGACACGGGACATTGTTACTTCCATTGTATGTATGCAGGTACTTATAAAAGCTACTCTACGATTATGAGAAAAATCATTAGATAACTAGAGTATACTGGTACTTACATATTACCTATATGAGATGCTCATTTGGTGGAACATTTTCTTAATAATGACATTATAACTGACCGAGTATCGACTTTGGACGACTGGCATAGATCACTTATCCTTTATGAGGAACGACTTATATAAAACTAATAGGTGCCCGCGACTTAGTATGCTTGAAAAAAATGGTGTTCCATACAAACTTACACCCGCCTTTTCACTTTTTTTAAGGCTTTCCGCCAATCTTTTTACACTGGCAGCCTATGGGTGAGTTATAAGGAGAAGACTTACAACGCACTACGTGTACAGTATAATAATGCTTTCGGGATGCTGTTGGGGCTGCCGTGGCGCTGCAGCGCGTCAGTTATGTTGAACAAATCACTTCTACGCAATAATGCGCAAAAAAGTTACCTCTCTCATGAAGAGAGTTTACGACAGCCACAATAGCATCTTGAAGGTTGTAGGGGGTAGGTACGAATGCCCTAAAAGTAATCACTGGACAACTGTTCTTGTAGAAATTAATAAAATGCAATAACTTATTAATGTAATTATTTTTAATTTGTAATTTTAATATTGTAATTTTTTGTTGACATTGTAATTTTGTATTTATTTTAATTATTTTGTCTTAGTCTATTAGTACTTAGTCTATTATATTAAGCCCAAGGTGCCTTATCATTTATAAAATCTTTAACTGTATAGTAACCTTTCTTAAGGAGACTAGTTTTTATACGCATTATTTTGTTGTTGACATTTCTAATTTGTATTTATTTTATTTTTGATCGTAATTTGTATGCTTTTATTATTATTATTCTTGTTTTTTTATGTAATTCATATGGCTGAAATAAATGAATTGAATTGAATTAGACCCACCCGGCACCCGACCAGCACCGACCGCCCCAAATCGTGTGGTTGATATTCTGGTGGTGCCAGTTGGCTCTAATGAGCTGCTACATTAAATCTCTTTTGTATTAACGTGGAATCCGTCTTATTTAATGCAAGCCACAAGGCAAGGATGTTAAGTGGTGTCCAATCGCGAAGATAACTGCGGCGGCAATGTGCTGCTCCATCCATCCTTGCCATGCCAAAATGCATTCAATTGGCTACTCTATTGTGGTCTTCTGTAAGTTAGTAACCACTTCCCTATCATATCAGCCGAGAAAGGCCCATAGTTCCCCAATCCGAGTGGAATATTGCTCTACCTCTCTCATCTTAGAAGATGCCTCATGAACAGACCAGCTCAAATCGGAGCGCGCCCGTCTGGGGAAACAACCTCCCTTACAGAAGACCATAGTAAAATTACAGTACCTTTTGGTGGTGTTGTGTTTCTGCTGGTGACTAGGGTACCAGGGCTCCGTAGGGTAGGGGATTGGGTTCAGGCCGCCAATGATGGCTGAAGCGGTACACTTTTTGCCGCATCATCTATCTGCGCGACTGGACTCCACCTAGACTTAATATCAGGTGAGGTGGGGTTAATCGCTGTGCCTCGTAAATAAATCTGCCTTCCTATTACAATTAATAAGGTGGACAGTTGTGGCGGCTTAGTAATAGAGTACCTCCGTGGCCGACTGGTATGTACGCCGGGTTTTAAGTTATCCCCTACTCGAGAGGTCCTGGGTGGGGTAGATGTATTCCGGTGGGGTAGATGTATGTGTGATGAATCTGAGCTTTTGAACTACAGTCATGTCAATATGAATATATAAATATAATTATATATATACAGTATATGTATTCTATCCCTTACCCTAGTATCCCATGACACAAGCCTTATAGTGCTTTGGGGCTAGTTGTTGACTTTGTTTAATATTTATTTCTATACAAATATATTTTTATATGCATCAGTATATGTATCCTAGTTTCCCATAATACAAACTTACAATGCTAATTTTGGGGCCAGGTTAATTGGGATGAGTGTAAAAAAAGAGTTTAGTCACCTTTGACACACAAGGAAGTCTAGAAAAAAGGAAGTCAACTATTTGATAAGTTTTCTTAACAGCCTACACTGAACTTACTTGATATACCTTATTGTGTTGTTTAGATACATGATTCAAGTTTATAAGCCAAAATTCGTCGAATACACAATAAATCACAGTCGAAATTCTATTAATATCTTCAACACCCTGAATCAGATTCGGCAACAATTAAAATTTATTTCGTTGAATAGAAGAACGGGTGTTATAACGTGGTGTGACGTCATCTGGCGGATCCCGTCGGAATTATTGTTATTAATTAGAGAGGGCCCTTGGATTAATTAAGTTGGGCGCCAATCACGTCGTCATCCGACTCGCGCCGTCTTATAGAACGTCTTTGTTAACATCGTTGCCATAGACTTAAAAATCGTAGAACAAAACATGTGAAAAAGATTGAATAAATGAATATATTCTTTATTGAACTGAGGCATTTTTTCAGAAATAAAAGTAACAGTTTCAAATCAAAAGGCGGCATTATTACCAAGGTAGCAATCTCTACAAGTCAACAGATTACTGTAAAGTCGTCGTTATTCAAGTTTTAATTTTTAAGTTCTGTAATATGTTTGTGTTGTAACAATTTTTGTTATCACCGACTATTTCAGGGCTTACATGAGACTCGAAACTTATTTAATTAATAATCAGGGCGCCGTGATACTGTGATTTGAGGGAGATAAATGAAAATGTCTAAAACCGCAGTGAACAAGATATTATATTGTCATAAATGATTCAGATCTTATTTCATCATGGTTAAAACTTAATACTAGTCACATTCAAGTTAAAAATACATAGTTATATTTCTTCAAAGATTTTTCTTTTGATTTAAAGCTATTCAAACATTCAAGTTCATGTGCTAATACAGTAATACTCAATTTAAGTTTCTTATATAAATAAATTATTAAACAAGTTATAAAATATTAAATTTTGAAAATCTAACAATAAAAATTTGTTATGTACTTATAATGGCTTTATAGTTTACTAATAGAAATCCTTTATCACGTTAAACAGAAATTGTTATCCGGAGTATGCACTGGTTAAATATCAAGAAGTTATAAGTTTTACTTAGCTTGGCAAGATCATGGGAGCATCAGGATCACTCAAATGTCCTCAGGGATGAAGCAGGACTTGCTGTCATCACGTGAACCCGTCACTTTTTTGCTCAAGGAAGCTTCACAGGCTCATATATATATATTTCCAAGGAGATTCCAATCAGGATTAAGTAAATGTGACTATTACTGTTATTTATTAGCCAAATTAATGGACCTAGAACCAATTACATATTTTTCTATAATTCAATAAAAAAACTAACTGGACCTACAGCCTAACGAATCAAATGTATTAAACTTACCCGTTAATCCGGGGAGAAATATTAAGTATATAATGCACTGACTACCACTGCTAGTCTTACTGCTATTTTCTAAGTATGGTCTTCAAGGTTCTATCAGCCAAAAGAGAGCGAATCTGTTTGTGCACTGCTATTTATAGGCTACTACAACACGTGACAGCGTCATTGCAAATTTCTCTCATATCACCATATTTGGTATGAGGAAGCACACGGACCGGTTTTGCTGACTCCGCCTTTCAATGTTTCCAGAACATTAATGTGACGTCACATCCATTTCCGCATCTCATTCAAAAGAAATTGCACACTAGCTCCCTCTAACTTACATTCCAAATGCAACTACTAGGTTCACACATATATTGTACTTGTCCTTTGCTTTTCAAAGTGGATTTCGATATTGAATAATTTAGATGCATGATGATAGATGGCGCTGAATAAATAATAATATTTCTACGACTTAATATTTAAGAATTATATTGCTAAGTTTTTAACGTTATTAAATTTAATTGCTACACAACATCCCCCTTATCTCAAAAAAATTTTTCCCAAAAAATTTTTTTTTAATTAATTAACCTGCAACTGACTTACAGACAAATCAACAATACTAAGTATTAGCCAAGATAAAAAAATTTAAACTTATATACGTGAGTCTCCATTTATTTACTCCACGTAATGTTCTACACTCTAAGTCAATAGCAACAATTAAATATTTGCTGTTTAATGATTTTTCTTTTAGTTTCATGTAAATACCTTTCTTGGATCTAATATCCAGTGGTATAACATGGCTTTTTTTTTTATCTTAAGAACTTAAGGTAGTTAAGAAAACAACTCAAGATTAAAGAAGTTTGTATGTTTTCTAACTCAAAAGATTAAGATTATTTTCCAACAATCTTCCTATCTTTAATTATCAAGTCTAAAGTATATGTACACTTCGTTATGCTTATGCCTTTCATACATCTTTACCTAATTTTCTATTCAGTTTTTAAAATAAATTGCACGCGTTAACTTTGGAAAATGCTTTTCATACTTCTCGCATCACATACTACTTTCATACCCATATGCATATCAGTGAACACAACTTGACTAAAATATTTTATTGTTAAAAATATTTCTTTTTGTGTTAAAATATTAAAATTCCACTAAATATATTTAAGTGTTCTTTTAAAAGTGAGAATTTAAGTTAAAAAGGGTTGTCAATAAATATTTATTTAATTAAAAGGAAAAAATAATTTAATTTTCTGGCAGGTTTCGAACCGTAGCCCACAGATTTCCATATACACTTTTCCTATACTTCAACTCTTCTTAGCCAACCGATTAATACTGAAAGTGACCAAAATAAGCATCAAAAGGGATTCAAAGGTTTATTAATTTTTAAGTTTATTAAAAAAATTTAAGCTATCTTTACTAAGTTAACATTACATTAAAGCAAAAACATCTACGATCAAGATTGGACAAAGTATCGACTGGTGGTGACAATTAAGTGGTTACCACACATTTAATAAATATTTATTCCTTTAGTGGGAAACAATTAAATATTTTCTCATCTTTTGGAACTAAATATTATTAAGTTAAATAATTTTCATTCCTCTGGTGAGCAGCAATCAAGTATCCGCTTACCTTTTGGAAGAAAGTATTATTAAGTGTAAACTTTTGTTCCTTGGGTGTGAAACGATTAAATATTTCCACACCTTTTGGAAAAATTGTCAAGTTTAAATTATTTAGCATTCCCTGGGTGAGTAGCAATTAAGAGTCCACTCCCCTTTTGGAAAATGCTATCAAGTTTAAATTTATTTTTATTCCTTGGGTGGGCAGCAATTAAGTGTCTGCTTACCTTGTGAAAAAAATTATTATTAAGTTTTTACTAACTACAGCTATGCCTGTTGCTGACCGTATAGGGTGCAACATAACCTATTTCTGAACTTATATGTTATTACAATTAAATACGTCTTCTAATTTCAAGTGTGTGGAAAAGGTTCAAATAAATCTCAACTACTAGTAAAAAAAAGTTTTTGCCGTATTGACATGTTAATATTATTTCTTTTCTTAGAAATTACACATATTTATATACCAACCATCCTTCATTCCTTTGGTGAGAAACAATTAAATATTTCCTCACCTGGTGGAAAATACTAATAAGCTCCTGTAACTTTTTGCAAGTAAAAAGAAGTTACAAGTACCTTACCAATATCCAGAATGCAGGTAGATAAATATATCGTAATTAGGGAAAGTAATTGGAGGTATCAAAAATGTTAAGGTTAGGTTCAATATTAAAAAGTTCCATTGGAAATTAACGTTATGAATTAAGATTATTTTTAAGTATTTATCAAAATAATTATTAACTAACGACATTCTTAATAGTGTCTCAATATATATATTTTTAAATAAAAGTCAAGGTACTTGGTGAACACTAAACTAAACAGAGATAATTAAATAATCAATCGTAATTAATTTATGAATTGCATATATATTAAATATTTAAGATTTATTAAATTTACTTTAATAGGGAACTAATCGTCATAATTTGGTTTTTAAATCTATTTCTAAATCAGGAATATCAAAATCTTCTCTCAAGTTAATTAATAGGTCAGAATATGTATTAAAATTATCTTTATTACTTCTGTACCAAATTAAAGCAGAATCCTCTAAGAGATCGGAAAATGCCGTTAGCATACGAGATTGCGGAATCTTGCGGGCGTGTCTAATTTCTTCCAATCTTTCTATAAAATTTCTAACGCAAGTAGAACCATCATATTTTAAGTTAAATGAGTTTAAATTAATGCGTCTATCTTTAATTAAGTACACCTTCCTCCTTTCGTTCATCTCGCTCGTTCTCTCACACTCGGGAGTTGCCTCTTTACTACTTAATTCGTCTGAACTACTTTCATCTTCCTGTTCTACTTGAGCTAAGATACGTATGAGCCTGTGGCGCAAATCCACAAGAGAAGCATTGTCAACCTCCAATCGAGCAAGTCTATCGATTAGATAATTAGCCCTAACTGACACACGTAAGTGAAGATTACTGTCCTTTCCGAGGTCACCTGATGACAGCAGATCCTCGAGCTCAGCAATTTTCGGCGTACATGCCTTGAGCTCGCTTGCCGGGAGTGGTGTGATCACTGGAGCACACTTGATGCTGCCACGTCTCTTCAGCTTAAAAATTTGGCGAAGCTGCTTTCTCAGTGCATCCACCGATGTGTCAGGAGCTGTGGAAATGCCAAGAATATCCAATTCATATATGATTTCATCCTTTCTTAAGTAGTTTACATATTTTTGTATAGAGAGCATTTTCTCAGATTTTTTCAAGTTAAAGTCAGTTATTTCTGTTACTAAGTTAATTATTAAGTTAATTATTAAATTACGTTTAATCAAGTTTTTAAATCAAGCTACTTATTCAAGTTATTTAATCTAAGAAAGTTAAATACAAAGGAATTTATAAAAATTTTTTTTTTTTTGAAGGAGGGTACTTTTATTATTACAAGTTTCAATTCTTAAAGACTATCTTGTTCACTGTTCAAGGTCAATTTTTTACGCATCCAATCAATACGAAAGTGTTATTGTAGTATAAGTTGATTAATTCTAATGTGCTAAGTTAATTAATGCTAGTGTGTTTATTAAAGTTTTCTAAGTTATTAAGTAATTTACTTCTAATGTGCTATTCAGACTGATTGGGGATTTTAAGCATTAAATTTTTCCACCAAACTTTTTATCATCATATTAACACATTAGTACAAATTCTGAATATTAAAGATTTTTAAGTTAATTTTTTTTTTTTGATTAGATGTTAAATTCTAGTGTGCCGTTCAGATTGATTGGGGATTTAAGCATTTATTTTTCCTCCAACCTTTTTATCATCATACCAGCACACCAGTATTTCCCTCAAATACAGTATTTTATTGCTCGGCCCCACGTTGGGCGCCATTTTGTAACAATTTTTGTTATCACCGACTATTTCAGGGCTTACATGAGACTCGAAACTTATTTAATTAATAATCAGGGCGCCGTGATACTGTGATTTGAGGGAGATAAATGAAAATGTCTAAAACCGCAGTGAACAAGATATTATATTGTCATAAATGATTCAGATCTTATTTCATCATGGTTAAAACTTAATACTAGTCACATTCAAGTTAAAAATACATAGTTATATTTCTTCAAAGATTTTTCTTTTGATTTAAAGCTATTCAAACATTCAAGTTCATGTGCTAATACAGTAATACTCAATTTAAGTTTCTTATATAAATAAATTATTAAACAAGTTATAAAATATTAAATTTTGAAAATCTAACAATAAAAATTTGTTATGTACTTATAATGGCTTTATAGTTTACTAATAGAAATCCTTTATCACGTTAAACAGAAATTGTTATCCGGAGTATGCACTGGTTAAATATCAAGAAGTTATAAGTTTTACTTAGCTTGGCAAGATCATGGGAACATCAGGATCACTCAAATGTCCTCAGGGATGAAGCAGGACTTGCTGTCATCACGTGAACCCGTCACTTTTTTGCTCAAGGAAGCTTCACAGGCTCATATATATATATTTCCAAGGAGATTCCAATCAGGATTAAGTAAATGTGACTATTACTGTTATTTATTAGCCAAATTAATGGACCTAGAACCAATTACATATTTTTCTATAATTCAATAAAAAAACTAACTGGACCTACAGCCTAACGAATCAAATGTATTAAACTTACCCGTTAATCCGGGGAGAAATATTAAGTATATAATGCACTGACTACCACTGCTAGTCTTACTGCTATTTTCTAAGTATGGTCTTCAAGGTTCTATCAGCCAAAAGAGAGCGAATCTGTTTGTGCACTGCTATTTATAGGCTACTACAACACGTGACAGCGTCATTGCAAATTTCTCTCATATCACCATATTTGGTATGAGGAAGCACACGGACCGGTTTTGCTGACTCCGCCTTTCAATGTTTCCAGAACATTAATGTGACGTCACATCCATTTCCGCATCTCATTCAAAAGAAATTGCACACTAGCTCCCTCTAACTTACATTCCAAATGCAACTACTAGGTTCACACATATATTGTACTTGTCCTTTGCTTTTCAAAGTGGATTTCGATATTGAATAATTTAGATGCATGATGATAGATGGCGCTGAATAAATAATAATATTTCTACGACTTAATATTTAAGAATTATATTGCTAAGTTTTTAACGTTATTAAATTTAATTGCTACAGTGTATGTATGAATAATACGCCAGTTAGGAAACGACTAATTAAGTATATTCACTTCTGAAGGTACATTGCTTTTATATCTTAAACTACCTACAACATCTCCCTTCCAACATCATTGACAGCGATAAGTAAATACATGCAAAATCATCACCATACATACACTAATTGTGTACACAGTTAACATATGAAGTTTTATCATAGGTACCCATACTGTCTATCAAATATATTTTGTATGAAATAGTTATAATTTAATTATATCTCATAACCCATTTAGGTGAGCACCTACAACAGAACCCCACAATCATTTATTTACACACTTATTATATATATATATATATATATATATATATATATATATATATATATATATATATATATTTTTAACCTAACTCTTAACATTAGGTACGGTATACAAATGATTTTATTTTAGTTTTGTAAACAAATCAAAATTAATTTTATGTTTGTTATTTAACAATATATTAATAATTCTCAATTAGCCGGCGCGGTGGATGCACCACTCGGCCGCTGCGAGTAGTGATCGGCCGAGGCGACGACGATGGGCCCGATACCACAACCGGCGGCAGGCTATTAGGATCGAGGCTTTTAGGCTGATTAGGGATCGAGTTCCAGAGTTTATCATCTAAGTCAATGTACCCATTTGAATGTTTATGTTTGCATTTATCACTTCTTGGAATTTTCATCAAATGTTGACGATTTCGACGAAACAACCTACCATTTTCAGTTCGGACCCAGTATGAACGCCCATCTTGTGCCGGTTTAATTACCTCCGATTTCACCCACTCTTTCTTGTCTTTCATACGCACTGGTTCCTCGGGTTGCAACGGTGGCAAGTCCCGAGTACCTCTGTCGTAATAACTTTCTCAACTCGATTATTTGTCTCTCTGCGAGCGCGCACCGCGTCGGCGTCCACGAGCTCGGGGCGCAGCGCATCGCTAGTCGCCGGTAAACGCGAGCGCAGCCTGCGACCCATAAGCAGTTGTGCCGGGGAGTATTGCTCGCCTGTGAGCGCCGTATTGCGAAAATTAAGGAGACCTAACTGCCAGTCTTCTTTGCTTTCGGCCGCCTTTGTCAACAAGGCTTTGACCGTACGGACATGCCTTTCTGCCAGACCGTTCGACGTCGCGTACATCGGAGAGCTCGTGACGTGAGTGAATCCCCACAATTCACTAAAAATTTTGAATTCATGTGACGAAAATTGAGTTCCATTATCACTTACTATCTTTTGAGGGATCCCGAAGCGACTAAACATGTTTTTCAAAGCGGCTATGACTGTGGCGCTATGTAAATTAGGAAGTAATGCTATCTCCACAAACTTGGAAAAATAGTCTACGACCAACAGGTACTGTTTGCCACTAAATTCAAAAACATCTGTGGCGAGTACTTCCCAGGGCAAGTTCGGTATCGGGTGCGGGACGAGCGGCTCGCGTTGATTGGCGGCGCGGTGACGTTGGCATATGTCGCAGCCAAGCACAACGCGCTCGATGTCAGCGCTCATCCTCGGCCACCACATCACGTCCCGCGCGCGTCGTTGGCACTTGTTGCCCTAGGTGCCCTTCATGGATGCGGCGTAACATTTCTTGCTGTAGTGATTTCGGTATTACCACAGTCTCCTTTCTAAATAAAATCCTATCTATCACATGAAGCTCCTCGTGTATTTTCCAATAGTGTCGCACATTTTCGTTAATTTCTCTTTTATTATTTGGCCATCCCCCAAAATAATACTGACATACTTTATTTAAAATGTCATCCCTTTCCGTTTCTCTTCTGATATTGTCTAACATTAGTGGAGTCGCTTCTACATTCTCTAAGAGTAAATTGACGTGCACTGTGACGTCATTGCCCAGCTCTCGATCTGTGTGCGCGGCCGGCTCCACCGCGGCTCGCGATAGCGTGTCAGCTATAAACAGTAGTCTCCCACGCTTATATTGCAACTTAATATAATAGTTTTGTAACTTTAACATCAGCCTCTGTAGGCGAGCTGGAGTTTCACTCAATTCTCTTCCATATTTTCCTATGACATGTATAAATAATCCACACTTTTCCTTTGAGGTCACTAATTCTTTTCCCGCCGCAATCAAAAAACAGTCGAATGATAATTTCCATTCTTTCCATTTTTCCATTATAGTTTCTCACGTTAGTGCTTAATATTTATCACATAAATTAACTAGTTATACTCTTAAAATAATTTTTTACACCTGACACCATGTAATATGTTTGTGTATGTATGAATAATACGCCAGTTAGGAAACGACTAATTAAGTATATTCACTTCTGAAGGTACATTGCTTTTATATCTTAAACTACCTACAACAAGTTCTAATATATTTTTATGTTCTATGTGTGTAAAGACTCCACCTACTCACATTTAAGTAATAAGAACTAAGGTTTTCGCATCTTTAGAAAAGTATGTAATGCCTCGTTAGATAACATGTTATTAAACAATCTATTTTTTAAGATATGTAGGGTATAGCAGACTTTCCTCCCAAAGTGGAACACCTGTCTGGAGAAGTAACCTCCACCTTACCCTAAATGAACCCAAATGCACTGTTATTTTAGTTCTATAGTGTTTCTGTCTGTGAGTATAGCTTCAGTGCTCCACGAAATTGAGCATGGGGTTAGGCTAAGCAAAGCGAAAGTGTTACATACCGTACGCCATCAATTATCTTTATATGCTATGAAGGCCGCTTACCATCAGGCGTGCCATGTGCTTAATTATAAAAAACCGGACAAATGCAAATCAGATTCGCCCACTAAGGGAGAGGTTCCGTACAAATTTGTAGCCATATCTGTTTTGTGTTAACTTAGTTGTTTGATTTTTTCACAGCTCAAAAGGGCCGTAGGCTTGAAAATATTATTATGATTGTGCATATTATTTTGTAACATCTTGTATAACTTATGGAAAGCAATAAAACATTGAGTATTGAATATTGTTGAAATTTCAGCTCGATATCTCCACGCGTTCCCGATATAAAAGGTCTTGACAGACATATGGATAGACGGACAGACGGGCAACATAGTGATTCTATATGTTCCGTTTTTTTTTCCTTTTTGAGGTACGGAACCCCTTTTTTGACGATGAGAAATCCCTTTACGGGCCGTACCGTGCGCTAGCATGGCACACGGCGTGTGTGCGATTCACCCGGTGCGGGATACAGCGCCGGTTCTACCCACTAAAACTCACCGGTAGGTTCTTACGCCCATGTGGAAGCGTCTCGGAATCGGCGCACTGGTTTCATTTCACCGCCATTTCACCGGGACGCCCCCGGGCCGGCCTGGCCCAACGACCGGGCGACATCAAAATGAGAGGAACTGCGGTGTCCTTTCTAGTAGTGTCTCACTCTATGCTCTCTGTACACCCCGAGCTGTAATGGCGCTGGATAATTTTAATCGTACGCGAATTGCCGGGCGTTATGCCTCCACCACGTGGCACAACACACTCGAACGTCTTCAAGAGTTCATCACTTCGTTATTGTTTATGGGTTCCGACTCATAAATACCAAAACTTCCGTGCGCATACATGGTATTGTGATGAAAATATAGAACATCTGGCTTGTCAGTAATTTGACGAGTCGACTTGATTACTTCATAAGTGAAGATAAATTGTAATAATTATAATGTATCTTTCTAAAATGATTTAGTTTACAGTAGTGATTGACTGGAGTCCCCTTTAAAGTAAGCTGTCTTATTTTTTTTTTATTTAAGCAATTAACTGCTTGATTTATAAATATATTTAAAAAATCACTAGAAAAAAATGCACGCGGTCCAGTCACCTGCAAAATGTCAAATTGTTTAGATCTAAAGTCCGTATTTTACTAAATATACATAAAAAATCACAGGAAACACTATTACACGACACTAGTTCAATTTAGTTTCACCTTATTGTGTGTCCGTAATTTGTTCATTTCATTTAATATCCAAAATTGTAATATCCGGTATCCACCCAATAGATTTAGTGTTTTAATTAGATTAGATTTCTATTGTTGTTATTTGCTAATGCAGACAGAACCGTAAAATTTAAATTGTGTCTGTAAATGTCTTTTGCCATAGAGGGAGAGGGAAATATGTTTTTTTTTTCTTCTTTCTTTTTTAAATGGCTGTGGCGGAGATATTTTAATACGTTCAGTCAAGCAAAACATGCTTGTTTTGTTTTTATTTTTTAGTTTTATTCCTGTTCTTTTATTTTGTTTATGTTATTTGTTGTTTCTCTTATTATTGTTTCGTGCGACACCAAACCGGTCCCAACGGAAGACCAGCGCTGATGGCAACATTAGCACTATGCTGAGTTGGGGCCGATTTGAGACAAAATTTAAATGTTTTTTTTTTATATTTTTTTTGTCTCTAATAAAAATATTTTCTTTCTTTCTTTCATCAGTATCAGACAGAAAATCTCGTTATTAATTAACTTTCTCGGTTTTTCTTTAAGTTTAAGGAAAATACAACAAACAAGCAGTGCTTTTTAGTAACTCATAAAATAGAACCTCAAAGGATTTAAGAAGCTACAAATATTACGACTTTTAATGTGTTTAATGATCGCTTTTTCAAAACAGATACTCACAGAAACAGAACATTGCTCACGCACATAACTGCGACATCTCATCACATAGCAAATATCTGCGAGCTCGCACGAATGCATTGCAAAAACTTCTTTTTCTCGGATCCGCGCGTGAAAATTATACAGAATAACCCCGCAGATTCGGATAGCGCATTCCTGCGATATTACGTCACACTTGGTGACGCCAATTTTAGTCCGCTCTGAGATTTCCCTTTGTTTGATTGTTTTTGTAGACATTGTGATAATAAACTCAAAAGTTATTCAAATGAAGATATGCTCATTCTAAAATAATAAAAAATATATCTTATTCTCTTCACACACCATTATTTTCGCGTAAATAAGTTCGCATCAGCTTTCATAATCTTTATGAATAAACTAGTGGCCCGCCCTCGCTTTGCTTCGGGGTAGAATTGTTTAAAATCCTTTCTTAGCAGATGCCTACGTCATAACATCGACCTGCATGCCAAATTTCAGCCCGATCCGTCCAGTGGTTTGGGCTGTGCGTGGATAGATCACTATGTCAGTCAGTCACCTTTGAGTTTTATATATATACTAGCTGCCAATACTACCTGTGCTATTGGCGATTGTGTCGGTATTTAATGTTTCCAATACTTTACCAAAAAAAATGATCTCTAATGCCCTTAGCCTATTCAGGACTCACTCCAAACATAATGACTAAATTCTGTCTTAATATATGCAATCCTGCACGTATGGTTTCGGATCTGGCGACTGCTGTCATATAAAAAAATGAAGTATCAGAATCAGAGAGCATATCCGAGCTCAGCGCACAACACCCCAAGCTGTCCCATTAATTCGGTAAAAGAACGAAAATTCCTTAATTCCTTGCGCAATTAACGGCGGAGGCTCGGCTGCCAAGTATCATCATAAGTTTCAGAACGCGTCGTTAAAGGCATCTGCAGCACGGTAAATAACGAAAAAAACGCGAAGGGGCCGCGATGAGAGATTTTATTTAACAAAGTCTATATTAACCCGATGCAATTAGAGTGAGTTAACGAGCAACTCGTAATGACTGCGAAGCGGCTATTCTGGTGTCGTGCGAAATTGAGCTTTAAGTTTGTAACTTATCGTCGTTGTTCTTACGATAAAGTCGAAAAACGAGTGTAATGATTTTATTGGTCTTTTAAATATACTAAGCAATCCAAAAATGATTATTTTTTATCACTGGAAATAGTATAATATAGTTGAACATAAATAAGAACTCAAAACATAAATTTACATAAATAAGTTTCACAAAGGTAAAATGTACTTACATGATAAACAAACATTTTCCAAAGAAACAATTACTAAATAATTTGGTTATTAAAAAAATGGTAACGACAGCTTAACGTACTTTCCGAAGCAAAAGAGATAATGAGGTGAACTTGGAATTCCTCATAATTTTATCGCCGTTTCTTTTTAATCCTTTTCATCAACCGACACTCATAAACATCATTATTTTTTAATTATTATGAACAATATTTGGAAAACTAAAGAGAGATATTCTTTACTCGGTACAATTTGTTATTATAGCGACAATAGCAATAAACATTGTGTGAAAAAATCAATTAAGCATTTACTTACATATTGCAGCTACTACCACGGCGAGATAACCTTATTAGACCCCTCTCTTTGGAGTGAGTTTAAAATGAATTTAAACATGTGACGTTGCAGCCCGAAAATCGAGCGCGATAAGTTCGAGAATAGCCACCTCCATCGCTGACACATTACTAGAGAGTGATGCGAATTCAAAGCTGCTTTTGAATATAATAATCGTAACGTTGGGCGGCTATTTATTGTTTAATTAACCCCTAGCTTGCGTCCAGCTTTTATGCCGCCATTGGCAATCTTAAGCACCCCCGCATTGTTTATGTTATTCCGAGTCGACTAAATTGGAGAAGTTGAAAAAATCAACGGCTCAGGGCTTCATATCGTTCGGTAATGGAAGTGTTTAGTTTTAATTCTATTCTCGTATTTACAACATCAACTAATAAAAAACGTCGCTCTTGAAACTATAACTCCGAGAATACTTGATCTACTTTTTGTAAGAGCACCGACCTAACTTTGTTACAAAGGGATATCATAGTGATATAGTAATCATATGATTACCCTTTAAATAATTTTGCATTCTCCTTCTATCATAAAACGATATATTTAAATTACATGTTTTGTTTACTCAAGGTGATCTATGGCTTAAGATTTTCATACTGTTGTTTTCGTGCAAACATCACCGTAGTTTTATCAAATATTAGCTGACTCGGCGAACTTCGTACCGCCCAAAAGTTATAATTTGCAATAAATTAAAATTGCGACTATAATTTGAGATTTAAACTATCCTATCTCTCAAGTTGGATCGAACTGCACATGGTGTGCGAATTTTATTATAATCGGTTCAGTGGTTTAGGAGTCCATTGAGGACAAACATTGTGACACGAGATTTATATATATTAAGATAATAATAGATAATGTAATCATTCTATAAAAAAGTAAATGTAATAATTATAATGCTTACTTACTTATTTTGAAAAAAGAAACAAATATTCCAAAACAAAGAAACTGAGTACTTACTAAGTATTTCAAATTCGTAACACCAAACGTAAGGAAGTTAAGTGTATCGATAAAATGTAGTGATACACCCCCTCTTCTGTATACACTTGGTGGTTGTTAACAAACCAGGTATTCCCAAAGAGGAAGCCGATAGTACGATAGTTAGACCTAACGATAGCTGGGTGTCATTAGGCCAAATTGACGGCGGATAGCGTGAATGCAACAAACGACTCAGAAATGTTTATTGCACGCCTCATTTGTGGAACGGAACGTACTCGATTGAAGCAGTTCCGTGGATAATGACTGGCTGAAATTAAGTCTTCCGCGACTGTTAAATAACTAAAGTAACGATACATTTCTATTGGTTTTTTTATGCAATATTTTTTTTTATTTAAATTTTAATTGAAGGCATTCTAAGTAATAGTTTAAATTATTTAGGAAACAATATGGTGTTCCGTTATTCGGGCGCTGCTACATCAAGAGCAGTAAATACATAGGTGAGTAAACTTCTCAGATGGTCAGAAAAGTTACGAGAAAAACTAAGTGAATCAATGAGAAAATATAAAATATGATATTGTTATTCCTTACAATCAATTACATCGGAAATATTGACATTACAGCGAAACGGATTCGTTTGACTCCTAACCTTCCTTTGTATGTCACCAGCGTAACTTGAACCACCCTGTTCTGATTTCTTTTATGGTTTCGCAAGAATGTTTGTAGTGAGTAGTGGTTTGGGGGGTCAAGTGTGGATGGTCGAGGCTCGGGTGCACTAAATGACAGGCGCCATCTGGTGAGCGTTATAAAACAACCCTCGACGTTGCCGATATTCGTGTTAGTTCTGATAGTTTCTTGTAAGGGTTTCCGGCTTATCCTGGGGTCGCCGCTTATAAGAACAGTGTAGATAACGGCTTCTAATAAGACTACTGTAGCTGTACATCATGCTTTATACCATAATGTATCTTCTATATATGCAACAATAGTAAAAAATACAGGTACTTAAGACTGAATATCTTCAATTTTTCTTTGTCTTCTAGAAATAAAAGTTTTTTCGAAGTAAAATTTATCTTAATCGTGTTTTGTCGTGTGATTTGCGAACAAATTAATACACAAAGATTTCTCAAAAAATATTTGATGTAGAGATCAGCTTTATATGTTTAAATTTAATTTTTCAGTATTTCAAGTAATTCTAGAAGTAAGTTTATGCTCTGAGTGTTTGTTATTACTGACTTTATAATAGCACACATTTAAAATAATTTCTTTCTACCTAAAATATCACAGCAAAACAAACTAAATCATCGGCATCGTAATTGACGTGAAAATTGCTTGCACAATAAAGTTACAATCCACAATACAAAGTTCCCCTTAAAAACAATTAAAAGTCAATACTTAACGTCCATCGCGTGATACGTATCTGCGAGTCAATTAAGGAGTCCAAAATTCCACACAAAATTGCTGTCTTATTTTCCGCCTAAGGTGTTATCTACGTATTCGATCTGACTGCTCGGTCAGAAATTGCCCTCCCCCCCATTTATGGATATTTCACCCCCCGGGGACACTTGACCCTCCTATCTGGATACATCATCTACCCCTGATATGAGCTAATGGGCAAAACAAAAGCATACACGTTTGTGGAAGAGACAAATTTTACTGAAGTGAAACTTCTTTACGCACACTTGACTTGGGGGGTAAGCTGGCGAAAGCGTTACGCGGTACGAAAAGTGTGTTTGGGCGAGGCGAACGGGAGTTGAGTGTTGTAAATAAGCAATAGAAAGCAATGCGCGCGTACATTTTCTTTCTCTCTTTCTCTTATAGCTAGTAAATGAAATATGTATATGTACATACATGTACATATTGTACACACATATATATACATAGAGATGGAGCTAAAGAATTTTCTCTTCAGTTGTGTGGTCATATGCACATTTGTTTTTATAATTTTTTTAGAACAACATTTTTTTTATTTATTTTAACGAAACCAAAAAACAAGTTTGTAATATAACAAATATTCAATTACTACTAGTAAATGTTGGTATATATTATATAAGTATAATATAAATAGTAAATCATTACAAACGCCACAACAACTCTTTGCATTATAAGTAACCCACAATGTGAAATTACCTTTACAAGTATTAAACATTTGAAAGAAGAAATAGCAACTGAACATTATTTTATTTTTATTTCTAAGCATTATCTATTACATTTTTAAACGTCTAGCAGTTAAATGTTTAAACATAAAAAATAATAAGTGATAATGTGTCCCTTCTAGCAATATTCTATCCTTGGATTACATGAGTGTAACAAAGTTTATATTCGGCCAACATAATGCAACGCTGATGGTGTAAATTAAGTGCCATATTTCCACAATTACACAGCATCATTGCGAATGTGTTTATAATAAAAGGCTGATTTTATCGGTAACTAACACAAACAAACATTTTGAAAAGAATTTGCATGAATATGTGTAAACTTCAATAGCACTATTAGGTTTACAGAAAAAGATTAAAACAGACATGAATGCACTTATTAGCTTTATTCATTTTCTTGGGTTCCGCATCTCGAAAGGAAAAAACGAAACCCTTATAGGATCACTTTATTGCCCGTCCGTCCGTCTGTCAAGATACTTTTTCTCAGGAACGCGTGGAGATATCGAGCTGAAATTTATATCAAATACTCAGGTCTGCTGTCCCTTGGAAAATCAAATCTAAGCCAACGCAATCAGAAGATACAGCCGTTTATGCCGCAAATATTCGGAACTTGCAAGGAGATCAAAACCTACAGGGTACTTCCCGTGAAATCAGAATCTTGAAATTTAGTACGAAGTCTTATAGCACAGATAAAGGAAAAATTGGGAAAGCCGAAAATTTTGAATTACATCATATATATTTTTTAATAATTATTATATACCTTTAAGTTTGTACGGAAACCTCGGTACGCGAGTCCGACTCGCACTTGACGGTTTTTTTGTAATTTGAACTAGTTGTGGTCTTATTTTTGGACAAGATTACCAACGTTTTACCAAAGATGACGTCAATTAATATACATAATAATTAATATGCTGTTTAACGTAACTTATAGGAATTTATATGAAGTGAAATGATAAAAAAATATTTTCTTTTTTTTTCCATCTTTCTTTATGTCTAAAAGGCGGAAAACAAATACTGTTAGCTAGCGGCTACCGTACGAAATAAACGCTTGGCATACCAAGAGCAGAAAATCACTCACGTGCCCGTACTTACCTTGACCCTGACCCTAGTCCCTACCCCATGGGGACCTGGAAACCTAACTTAAAAAAACCAACAGCTTGTGTTTTTTATATTTTTTGTCCGCCCACCGGTAGTAAGCGGCCACAATAGCCTAAAGACGCTTGCGATACCAAAAATATAAATTTCACCGTTGCCTACCCTGACCCAATCCCCTACCCCGTGGAGCCCTGAAACCTTACTCACCGACAGAAACATAACACCATCAAAAGGTAGTATTACTTTATTGTGATCTCCAATTCTTCTGTTTTTTTCACTGTTTTCTGTAAGGTTGTGGTTAATTCAACACCAGATTAACACCAATTGTATAACACCAGAGGTGTCAGAGGGGGTAAATTAATAATCCAAAGATATAAAAACTGCTACGGTAAAAGATTAAATAGATACTTGGTGCCGATTATGTACAACGAAATGGCGTGGCTTAGAAAAGAACCTAAGTTTACAAAAAAATCTTTAAAATCTAATATAAAAAATGTGTTACTAAAAACTATATAAAATATTGTTGCGGTGATGTGGAATGGTGTGATATATATGGTTCACTGTCGTATTGCTGCTGTTGTGTATATGTTTTGTTTGTATTATTATTTAGATTGTAGTGCACTTGTAAAGTAATTAGTTTTAGCGCAGTTACTTGCCAACAAACTGTTCTCAGTTTGGCAAGATTTAATGTTTTGTTATCAAGTGTACCCAAAGTAAATACAACAAATCAAAAAAAAAAACCCGGTTTGAATGGAAGTTTGCTATGCCCTATCTCTTTGCGTGCCCTGGGGGCGAAAAACCTAACGAGATTGGTTATTGATATCGCTTACGATTTCTTTGTTATTTCTGACCGCATGTGTATAACAATATTTAAGAAAATGAGCATGGGGAATTTGAAAATCTCTGGCGTTCAGAAATAACAAAATGAAATCTCAGCAATCTCGTTATACGATTGGTTCCCTGTTAGTAAATGGGCTGTAACTACCTGCGTGAAAAGTGCATCAACTCGGGTAATTACTTGCGTAAAAAATGCATCAACTTGAAATTTCAATATTTTACCACCACGCGAAACAGACGCACAATTAATATTGAATAACAAAGTTTAAAAAATATCTTATGAAATTAAGAATGTTTCAACGATAACAAAGTTTAGGTTACGTTGTTTTGTGCACCTCCTTTTTCCCCCACCTCCCTATTCTATTGTTATGGAAAATATGAAAATGAGCTAAAGTTAACGCCTGAGTCACTGCCGCCCCTAATTATATCTGCACGAACGCCCGTACACTGTCCACCTCGGATCATAAACGCCTCGCGCCCTACGCACTGTCAGATTTCATATTACGATATAAAACATGAATTTACCTACGCCTCACTAAGGAACGACCTTACGTTGTCTGGGACGTGAGTGGAACTTTTTTCTTTAGGTGGAAAATGAAAAATCTATAAATAAATATTTCCAACGGTCACATCAATTAGTCTAGCCTCAAAGTTTGTACTGAAAGGCTTGTGTTATGGGATACTAGGGTAACGGATAGAATATATACTCTGATACATATAAGTATATTTATCTAGAAATATGATATATAAATATTGATGAATTATGTACAACTTGCTCGTATTCATTCGAACCCCGTACAGGTTAAAATCTGGCGTACATACCACTAAGCCACGGAGGTCGTCAAAAGTAGCAGATTCATGTTTGAATTATGAGAGTCTGAATGATGATATTAGTAGCCAGCCAGTCAGTCTCGATGAGATTAGTATGGCTCTCAAACAACTTAAAAAGAACAAAGCGGCGGGCGATGATGGAATCACAGCAGAACTTCTTAGAGCGGTAAGCCGATACTCAAAGTCCTCCAGACGCTTTTCTATTCCATCATCCTCGAATGCAGAACGCCAAAAACATGGGCCAGAGGTGAGGTTTTCCTTTTCTTCACGAAAGGTGACAAAGCACTCTTCAAAAACTACCGACCAATCTCGCTTCTTAGCAATGTTTATAAGTTGTTTTCGAGAATCATTACGAATCGTCTTGCACGCAGGTTTTTTCGACTTGCTACCTCCTGAACAAGCCGGTTTCCGAAAAGGTTAAAAGTTTATCCGAAATGGGTTATACAGAAGATCGAAGAGTATAATCTGCCATTTTGCTTGGCGTTCCTGAACTGGAAAAAGCCTTCGATTCGATTGAGACCTGGGCGGTGTTACAGTCTCTCCAAAGGTGCCAAGTAGACTACAGGTATATCAAGGTACCTCTACGAAGACGCCACTATGTTAGTCCGATTACAGAACCAGAGAGAGCTCTAATCCTATCCAACTGCAGCGAAGCGTGAGACAGGGAGATGTGATATCTCCAAAACTGTTCACAGCTGCATTGGAAGATATTTTCAAGGTTTTGGCTTGGGAAGGACTAGGCAATCAACATTAATGGCGATGATATAGTGCTTATAGCTGCGACCTAGGAAGATCTTAACACGATGCTCGAAGATCTTAGTAGTGCTTCCCAAAGAGTGGTTCTTAAAATGAACATGGATAAGATAAAAATTATGTCGAATGCCCATTTAATACCCGCTCCAGTTAAAATTGGGAACACTACACTCGAAGTTGTCGACCATTTCGTTTACCTAGGACAGACAGTAAGTTAGGTAAGTCCAACTTTGAGAAAGAGATCTCTCGTCGTATCCAGCTCGGGTGGGCAGTGTTCGGGAAACTACGGAAAATCTTCGCGTCCAAATTACCTCAGTGACTCAAGACAAAAGTTTTAGACCAGTGATGACCTACGGAAGTGAGACGTTGGCCATTATGTGGCGGGTCTCATAAGAAAACTCAGTCACACAGCGAGCAATGGAGAAAGCGATGCTCGGTATTTCCCTACGCGATAGAATCAGAAATGAGGAAATCCGTACGAGAACCAAAGTAACCGATATCGTTCGAAGGATTGCTCTGCTGAAGTGGCAGTGGGCGGGACACGTAGCAAGAAGAACCAATGGCCATTGGGGCGGAAAGGTTCTAGAATGGCGACCACACACCCGTCGACGCTCAGTGGGCAGGCCCTCTACAAGGTGGACCGACGATCTTGTAAAAGTCGCCGGAAGCCGATGGACGCGAGTGGCGCAGGACCGATCGGTGTGGAGATGCTTGGGATTGGATGCCTATGCTCAGCAGTGGGCGTCGTATGTCTGACATGATGATAATGGTGGATGATGATATAATGTTTAAAGAAACTATATTTTTATTACACTAGACTGTTTAGGGTTTTGTACCCACTGTGTACTATAACCCTATTAAAAAGCCTCCTCTGTCTGTCCGTCCCGTCATGATTTAAATATCAATTAATACACTGTAAAAAAATCGCGAATTTTGAATTACCTGTATCTAATTCAGACAAAGATATATAGGTAATATTTCTGCAAATTAATATCATTATTTTTTTTTCGGAAATGTCTCTAGCTACGTTCTCCAATAATAATGCAATTATAAAACCTTACCAATTTTAATTGTCATATGATGATTCAAATAAACCTACACACATCAAAAGTGTCTAGGGATCAACATATATTTTTGCAATAACTTTTCTCCTGATTGATATTAATTAAAATTTTCTTTAAGGATTCATCAAATAAAGTGTTTTCGTTTGTCACAGTAACGATAAACCAAGTCACCTTTGCATTAATAAAGAAATTTGCCATTTTCCTAATAAAGGGATTTTTGACATTTGAACCACTAACACAAAAGTTCGAAAAAAAGACTGAAATAACAGTTTTCTCTAAAATTTTATTGGGTAACTTAAACAATTAATAATCCGTATTTCTACCGCGAACACTAACAACACAAGAACATCGGTTTGGCATACTCAAAATGAGTTCATCCAAATCACGCTGTGGAATGGCCGCCCATGTTCGTTGCAACAACAAAAAAAGGTCTTCTTGCGACTGGATACCCTCCATATTCGGCAGAGCTCTTCTCTGTAGCATATCCCATGCATGCTCAATCGGGTTCAAGTCTGGCGACTGAGCAGGCCAGGGCAGGACATTGATGTTAGCTGCGGCGAGAGTCTGTCTTACAACTCTTGCGGTGTGCGGTCGTGCATTATCATGCATTAACTGAAATAAGGGACCGATTTGCACTTGTAGAGGAACGATGACGTCTGATACAATCGTCTCAGCATAAATTTGAGCGTTGAGGTTGCCTCTGATCCAAATCAACTCAGTTCTTCCGCCGATCCAAATACCCGCCCATACCATGATGGTTCCACCACTATAAGGATGGACTTCCTGGCAGGATTTTAATCGCTGTTGGCGTCCAGGGGTTCTCCAGTGTCGTATACGTCTTGTATCCGGTCTCATACCAAAACGAGACTCATCAGAAAAGCACACGAAACGCCATTGTTCTTCTGCCCAATTTCTGTGTTCAAGAGCCCATTGATATCGAATCCTACGATTGTGCATTGCTATAGGTGGTACCCGTAGCGGTCTTCAGGAATGAAGGTTCACTTCATGCAAGCGGTTTCTGACTGTTTGGTCGCTAATTAAGTTCCCTGAAGAGTGATGAAGCCTCACGGCTAACATCATGGCGGTTATTGTTGGAGCTCTTCGAGTTAAGATTTGAATGTATCGGTCTTGTCTCCGTGTGGTGCAGCGATACCGTCCTCCATGGCGCTCAGCCACGGTACCAGTGCTTCGGTATCGTGTCCAAAGTCGACTGATAACACTCTGACTTGTATTCAGAGCTAAAGCCACAGTACGTTGCCGGGAACCAGCTTCTATCATTCCCACGGCTCTGAGCATTTCTTCCCTGCTTAAATGACGTCGCCGCTCCATAATAACGTTGGTTTTAATCAGTAGTAGGGAAACAGTAGCACTAATAATGTCTTCAATGCGTTGTATGTTTTTATAGGGAAAATATTGACAGCTGATTTTCATCTTTTACTCGAATTTGATTCACAGTTCCTGATTCAAATTATGAAATGCACCAAAAAGGATCCATATAAATTTATAAAATCATAAATTTATTACAAAGCCACATCTCAATCTCAAGAAATCCGCATAAAAATGCTTGATCCCTAGACACTTTTGATGTGTGTACTTTTAGCCCCTTTTTAATAAACGAGGTATAAGTTTAAACTAGTTACGCTGTGTTTTGTTGCATTTGTCATTCAATGATCTGAGACAAAACAAGAGTAACTAATCCAAGCTTAGTCTTGGTTTATTAATAAGGGGGCTAGGGTTTACGTAGAATTCCATAATAGGTATTTAATTTGCGCTGATTTAGGATATTTTGTGAACGATACTAATCGATATTTTTATGTACTGCACCCCCAAACACTTTGCTACTACTAGTGTCACTTTTTTTATTTACATCTTTAAATTTCTCAGGTAACTCAAAATTCGGTGTAACAGGAATCTGTAGTCGTGAACGTATTTAAAAGACATTCGTTTTTTTAAAGATCGTGTATTAAGTAACAAAAACAAAAGTGTAGGTCGTACTCGCGCACGAGGGGTTCCGTATAATTATTGGCAAAATAATCACGTCTTTTGTATGAGAGCCCCCCTTAATTATTTATTTTATTTTGTTATTAGTATTTGTTATTATAACGGCGACAGAAATACATCATCTGTGAAAATTTTATAAGATACAGCCTGGTGACAGACAGGCAGACGGACTGACAGACAGTTTTCCTTTGGGCAGGGAACCCTAAAAATTATTGTAATAAAAATTTAAAGCGGCCATACAAGACATCATGTGTGACTTGTATATGATAGCACATTAGTAGAAGTTTCACTTATACTTTGCATCACTTTTAGCTTTATGGTAATAAAACATAAAAGCCATAGAGCACCACAGAGACAGAAGATGTCCGTGAATTTCAATAACAGTCACAAAAATTAAATTTTGTTTTTATTAAAATAACACGATATTTGATAAAGAATGAAATCTCATCAAAAACTTTTTCATGTAAAATGTTGCAAAGACGAGACCATATGACTCGCGCTGGCAAAAAGTTATCAGATCTCATGTAGAGCCAAGATTGTAACTCCAAACGCCCTGACTCTACAAAGTCTAACTACACGAACTATATATACCTTAGTCAAAATATGCAGGTTGGCCATTTCGCTACATTCACATGGGCGTAAAGTGAAATTTTTTATCATCATAATCATCAGCCTATTAATGTCCCCACTGCTGGGGCACAGGCCTTCCCTATGGATGGAATAGGCAGATTAGGCCATGACCTACCACGCGGGCCCAGTGCGGATTGGCGGGTGCTAACGACTGCAGATGCAGCCGGGACCAACGGCTTAACGTGCCTTCCGAAGCACGGAGGAGTTCGAGATAGTGAATTTTTTATCACCCATCCAATGACCGACCACTGCGAAAGTTGCTTAACTTAAACGATCCCAGCCGAACGCGCTAAACACTCGCGCCATCGAGCTCCTCCTCAGAGTGAAAATTTTATCCACTGTTAATTATTTTTCCATTATTCAATTGTTTTTGTTGTAGTACATTCAATGTCACCACTTCCCCCTACATAAATAAACCAGGCTTTAGGCCTTTTTACTTACCTAACTAAAAGTGAGTTATAAGTACCACTTAAGACGTTCCACGTTAAGGTATAATTTAGCCCTGAATAATGCCAAGTTGAAATTTTCAATTAAGTTTCGCCTCGTAGACAAGTGAACGGAGCACGCAAGGATGTCCGCCTCATATGGTATTCATTGCGGAAGCGTGCGAATAATTCAACGCGCCCGGTCCACTATCAGTGCTATTTGTCTAGCCCGGGCGAGTTATGACTACTTATGAGGGATACCGCCAGGTTCCGAATGTTTGAGCTACTATTAAAGTGTGCTGGGATCGTTAGGGACTCGGTTTTCAGTCAAATCATTGCTGTTTTGTTTTTGTGTTATTTCATAGAAAATCAAAAAAGATGTCCAGTAATCTCGCCCGGTCCACTATCAGTGCTATTTGTATAGTCCGAACGAGTTATAAATAAGTACGTTTAAAGCCAGTTCCCAAACAATGTAATATAATGTGAATGTCCGAACAACGCATTCCTAGTTTAAACCCTATGTGGTTTTTTGTGAATGTTGTAATTAATGTTTGTGTTATATGTTTAAATGGTAAATAAATAAAATAAAAATAAAAAAAAAACTTACAGGGGATACCGCCAGGTTCTGAATGTTTGAGCTAAAGTGTGCTAAGATAGTCAGGGACTCAGTTTTCAATCAAAATATTAATGTTGTTAAAATTAAACTTTTATTAAATCGCGACATTTTTGTTCGTTCATCTTTAGCATGTCACCGTCTCGGTAAAGGCATTTCAAGTAAGGCTTCAGAAATAAAAACTACGATGAAGAAGAAGTAGCATGGCACTTTACCATTTTTAATTACTATTAAAAAATCAGACGTTATCAACAAACATCGGTGGTTTAGTCGTAGAAAGCTCGCCCCCTACGCGGGTGATCCGGTTTCGAATCCCAACAAAAGAACTTTCTTATTACTGATTTTAAAAAAATACTTTCATCGTGTTTTTATAAAACCACACCGATTTTTTGTGTTATTCCATAGAAAAAACAGAAAAGATATCCAGTAATCTTTTATGAGAAAACTATTACTAACTCTTGGGGAAAGAGTAGATAAGTCTACGTCAAAAATTATTTTATTGTTTTTAAACTATTCTCTTTTAGCTTAAATGTACATTTTCATATTATGTCATTCCCCGTGGGTTGGATTCAGACCGGCAAGGTGGTGTTGGCTAGAATGACACATTGTGAAATCTACTAACAATTAACATCAGATGCAGAGAACACAGAAAGAGGTTCTGTGATCAGATGGAATGAGTTAATCTGCTACACTTCGTGTAAATTATAATTAAATTATATGTAAAAGCATTCTTCTCCCACACCTGCGTAATGAAGCTTTGGTACGAAATTTTAATTATTTCCATCGCAAATACGCTCCTTCTGCTACACATATAAATTTATCGGCTCCCACAACCTATTTTATGCATGTCAAAAATCGCTAGTCAAGCTAGCGCCTATAGATACGCAGCTCGATAATTCATTACGATAGAACTGAATTCTTATTTCAAACGATAATTTTAGCGCATTTTGGTACCAAAACTTCCCCGCGCAGGTGTGGAAGAAGCATGAAAAACATGAAATCCTTTTAGGTACTTAGACACTTCCACGACAGTATATCAAAAGAGGAGTCCTGTCAGTCGTAAAACTGAATGGAAAACGCCTACCTCAGCGCGCATGGACGGTAGCTCACTCTGCACGGAACTCCACTGTGTAATCTGGCCCTATAAAGCCGTGATAACTCCTTCGATAGTGAAGCAATTTCTGGGCGACGTACGTAATGACACCTATTAGGCTCGCGTCCGTCGTCGTCCTGTCGCATAATAGCTCTGCATCGATTGGCCGCTACAACCTACTTTCAGCGCAACTCGCGTTTCTTACAACTTTTATAGGCTGTGTCTCTAATACATGCTCTCTACATCATTTTCTCACTTTAATAGGGTGTTTCAATAAAACAAACTCGCACTTGTTTATTGCATTCAATTATTGAAGTGGCAACTTCTTTAGCGGCGTTGTACACTTTTTTTGTAATGGGTAAAAAATGTTAAACTCACATCAGGACACGTGGCCGGATTCGTAAGACGAAATTTGTAAGATTGTGAATTCGTAAGACGAAAGCAATAAAGTTTGAAAGGTTGTTGACTTTCAACATATTGGACGAAACATAGTAATATTTAATTTTATCGTAATATAATAATAATTCTCTAACTAGGACGTCCAAGTGGCAGCTTAATTGCGAAGAAAATGCCTTTTTTTATACAATAGACGTCGCTAGGTGCGCTTAAATGTGATTCATGTAAGTTGATTTTTCTGAGATATAAACTTTTTAATGTAATATAAATTGTCATGTTTGTGACCGATAGCGCAATAAATAAATATTGTATCGACCGGAAGTCGTCATCTTTAATGCCGAGATGTATGTACGCCAGGTTTCAAGGAGTCGCCTACTCAGAGTTCTTGGGTTCGAACCCCGGTGGGGCAAATGTAAGTGTGATGAACACGAGCATTTAACCTAAGTTATGGATGCTCATACATATATAAACTTCTAGATAAGTGTACTTATATATGTATAAGTATATCTATTCTATCCGTTACGCTAGTATCCCATAATACAGTGTTTTTTTGGAGCTAGGCTAATTGGTGTACTTAAAAGAAAGATGCTAATACCTAATTTTGTTTGTGTAAAAATAAATTGTAAATGAAATCGTCTCGCACTTAAGACCGCTATGTGGTCATGTCGTGTTCGCTGCGATTAAGTTTTACTATAGAGCTCAGTCAGTGGTCGTTGAATAATAATTTAGGAAATTTTTCAATTTACATAAACCTAAAACACTAAATTACTGGCCACTACTTAAATCTGTTAACAACATTACACGCTGAATGAGAATTTGAAATTGTTGGTACATACGTTTAAAAATAGTGAAGCAAAGATTATTATCAAACCTACTTTATCCATTGATCGAGGGAATGATAAGTTCTTTCGAATTCAATTAGCACCATAAATTCCTTTAATAAATATCATTCAATGTAGAAAGGGCCAGCTTATGATCCAAGAAAAGATATAAAAGAATGGAGTAGACTTTTGAACACGATGGTAATAATAATAATATAGTAATGATATTTTATTTCAGATACTAGATCCATAGAAATGTTAGTAACAATCAAACCATAATTGTAATGATGATGAATTAAATATTTCAGTAGGTAACTACTTCTTCCAAGACGATTAATAACAACTCCAATATTTGAGAACTGTAGGTTTTTTTGAAGTGAAAACTTCTTTAGCAGCGTTGTACACTTTTTTTGTATGAGTAAAAAATGTTAAACTCGCGTCAGGTTAAACACGTGGGTTGATCGCATCATGACACACAATAAAATTGGAAAGGTTGTTTGTTGACTTTCAATATATTGGACGAAACAAAGTAATATTTTATTTTATCGTATTATAGTAAGAAGTCTCTATCTAGGACGTCCGAGTGGCAGCTTTATTGCGAAGAAAATGCATTTTTTTATAATAGATGTCGCTAGGTGCGCTTAAATGTGATTCATGTAAGTTGATTTCTTTACAATAGATGTCGCTAAGAGCGCTTAAACGTGATTCATGTAAGTTGATTTTTCTGAGAGATTAACTTTTTAATGTAATATAAATTGTCATGTTTGTGTACGATAGCACAATAAATAAATATTGTATTATACCACATAAATGACAGTACTTTTATACTGATAATTAAAGCAATTCGTGCAAAATTATTCCCTAACTATTCCAAAATATCAAAAATGCACAACGTTAAAATTCAAATTTTTAATATTAAAAGGGTGGCAAACATGCGTATGGCCCGCCTGATGGTAAGCGGCTACCATAGCCTATAGAAACTAAAGCTATCATTCGCGCCGTTGGTTAACCTATCCCCGTGGAGCCCTGGAACCTTATTTACCGTTATTCAGTGTTCAGAGTTATTTTACTATGGTCTTCTGTAAGGTGGAGTTTACTTCTTCAGACGGCCGCTCTAATTCGAGCAGAAAATCCGCTATGACGACCGTGGCCGAGTGGTTTGTACCCCGGGTTGTTCATGGTGTCACCGACTCGAGAGGACCCGGGTTCAAATCCCAGGCAGATGTTTGTGTGATGAATACGAGCATTTGTACTCCAGTCATGGAGGTTTCATATGTAATTCTATAAAAATATACTTATATATGGACAGTACATGTATTCTATCCGTTACCCATAACACAAGCCTTATAGTGCTTACTTTTTTTTTTATTTTTGCCCTACCTCCCATAAATAAAGGATAAAGTACTTCAAAACAAATTGGTGCATATTTAAATTCTAGTAACTCATAATTCATAAGAAAAACATTGAATTTAACGACGTTGTCTATAATAAACAGTAGCGAATACTTCTACAACGTCAAGGCCATTGTGCAGCGGCCTTAGAAATTGTCGCCTTGAAAAACGATACTACAGTTGAACTATTTCCGTGAATTCTTTAACGAGGATTATTTTTATATTAATTAATTATCTGTAATTTCATTTTCGATTAGTAATAGGCCTATGTATGCAGCAAGTAGACTTCAAAAGGGTAGAAATATTTCTATATTGCTGGGGCATCACAATAAATATAATAATTTGTGAAACAAGTATTGCCCATGGTATACGATAATGGTACATGGCCCAATCTCCCTATTCCATCCACAGGGAAGTCCTGTACCCCAGCAATGGGGACATTAATAGGCTGATGATGAAACAAGTATTAATGAATAAACAAATAAACAAGTGTATTTCTTTTTGAGCTGAAAATTTCTCCAACAAAGAAAGCATGAACTAGTAACACTGAACTCTCTTTTACTCGAAACAAAGACTAATGCTCAGCCGTTAAGCGGCTAAGCTAGACACGTACGATACACGCCAAGCTAAGCCATCAAAAATGTATAATCATCCACTTTATATTACCGCCCAATTACAATTAATCTCTCACGAAAGAGTACGCCCCAGACTCGAGACGGCGCGGCGCAATCGCACCATCTAATATGAAATAACTCCATAATTAGTGCGGGGACAATAAAAACAGGATCCTTGTGTTGCTCGAGCGACGCGCGACAGATCGCGTGACCCCGGTGTCGTGTCGCCGAGCCTTCGTCCGACAATAAAATTATAAGTCGACCGCAGTGACAATCCAGTGATTTACGTCGACACACACGCGAATATTGTTTCTTATATGTGTTGTGTATGCGGGAGACCTTAAGCGCTTTATTGCGCCATAAAAAATGAGCAAACTGCGCCGATTTTCTTCGATGTGCCAATGTCCTCTTTCCCTTGAATGGCCTTAAAGTAATCTACTTCTGTGATGTAATTCAAATTTCCATGAAACGTATTTTCTATTTGTTGAAGTTGTAAATGTCATTTATAAACATTTATTAATAAAACAAATACTTAGCCGGTGTATAAAGAAAAATAAATAGTCACAAAAGTGATTTGCTATCAAGATTAATTTAGTATCGCGTTCCATTAGTACTTAACTAAGCTCTGTTGTTGAATTTGTCATAATCGCAAGCAGAGATTTAAACGATTTGAATCTTTGGTTGCAAGCTCCTGAAAACGATCTCGCAATTTTATAGCCAATAAGATTGTGCTGAATGTATTATATATACACTTTGAATACTAACTTTAACAATACAAAATATCTACAGTCTGGCAGCCATTACGCCAAGTTTGTTATTGGTTCAATCAAAGAAAACGAAATTTTCGCTATATTATCTCTGGTTTGTGTTTTTTCTTGTGCCACCACTATTTCTGATTATTGTAATTTAAGTTATTAAATAACTTTTTGTAATTTTTAATTAATAATATTATGTCAAATTTACTAATAAAAAGATTCTTTTTACGATTTTATAAATTATATCTCGGTGTAATCTTGTTATAATTTAGTTAAGCCTATCATAATGATCTATCTCGAATTCAAACACAGTGATTATTTTATTTTTCAAACAACTCATTGAACAAATGATTCATGAACTGATTAGAGTAATAAACCTATTCTAGAGTCGTTTAGCCCGAGGAAACTACAACTATGAACAACCGATTAACTGCGTAATGAAGAATTATTATTAAATACTGAAGGGTTCAACGACTACCAACTAACGTTTTTCATGCAAAATGTTGCCAAGACGAATCACGAAGTTATCAAATCTCATGTAGAGTCAAGCTTCATTCACTACATGATCTAACTTCACAAACTCTACCATTTATTGTAACGTTAATATAACAGTCTCTGTTGTTATAGATATTATTAACTAGCAGCCGCCCGTTACTACGTTCGCGTTAACTTTAGTTTTTTTAAATCTCTCAGCAGCCAGTTTTCGGCATACAAAAGTATCCTTTGTCTCAATCCAGGTCATAAACTATATGCGTAACAAATTTCTTCCAAATCCATCCAGTAGTTTTTGTGTGATTGGGTAACAAGCATATAAACTATCACATTCATAATATCAGTAGGATATGGGAATTAGGTCAAAACTTTTTCTGTTATAGAAAACAATCAATCTAATGCTTTCCAACAATCAATCTAATGCTACTTTATTTCCCTTGCATCTTTTCATCCTCTATTTCTCACCCTCCAAGTTTTATTTGCGCGGTAAAAAGTACCCTATAACTTTCTCCGAAGAATTCCGTACCCTTCATACCAATATCCATTTAAATCCGTTCAGAAAAGTGTATTAGACCGACAGAGTCACCTTTACATTTACAATATTAGTATGGATCGTATGAGATAATTCTTGGCAAGCTTCGTGCTTGTCAAGACGGCAAGGACAAGTCGAAGCTAAGTTCGCCGCGTCGTAGCGAAGTAACGTCATAACTTGACCGATTCTACGTAGCCGCGACGCCATTTACAGCAATAACCAGCCCGATATGAGTTAGATCTCTGATAAATAACGCAGCCCTTTCTGCCGCTAATGCTTGTCGTGCCTTTATCATTAGTTTTATCAAACACCCCAATTTGATAGGACCCATAAATTGGTTTAAAAAGTGTTTCCCTTTCCGCTATGTAGTCTTGATTGATCCAACTTAACTGATTGGTCGAAAGCAGACTGTCCATTCTTAATACGTGAAGATAGTGGCATATAAGCATAAGACTCGATTAAATCCTACATACCAAGTCACATACTGTTTAGCCCGCGCATTGTATACTCTCTTGTCTGTTCATAAGTTCTATTTCTAAGTTTGATATAACCTTGGCCCTTGTTGATTTTTTTACCGGTTCTTCTCAGTACTAGTTCTCCGTAGAAGGGCTTAACTCGCTTTTGAAAAATGACACTATAAAATGATTTTATTTTACTACAGTTTCAGTGTTCCTGAAAGCCGGAGAACACTTTTCCGTGCGACGGCGAAATCCGCCGAATAATCATAAAAATCCGAAATAATCTTACCGAAATTATGACTTATTCTAATGGGTTACTTTCTTTATTTAAACCAATTAAATAGTGTTTTATTTGTTTTAGCCAAAACATCAAAATGTACATTTAATTACAGATCGTCTCTTATCATCGAGTAACATTCGATAAAAACCTCTTCCGTTAAAGAAAGCAGTCGATTCCTTTTGCATCGGCGTCGGTGGTGGTGCGACGAATTCCTTCACGAACACTCACGAATACTAGTGACAGATAAGCCACCACTTAATTGCATGTTGTCCGCGCAATGCAGCTCAATCCAGTTAGAAAAATACTAATGGTGCAGCACCTACAGAGATATTCAAATGTGGTTGCAGGGAAATGTGTCGTGGATATGTTGTTACATACCTAATCTATGTGGTGATTTACCTTTTTAAGTCTTTTGTTTCTAATTAGATAGATATGATCGGCTATCACACGATCAGAGTAATAAAGGTGGTTAAATGGAGAATGAGAATAGAGAAATTGGAATTAATGTAACCTTGGATGTGCTTTTTGCAGGGATGGAAGGTATTCGGCGTTCACCGCTGATATAGGTAGGGGATTGGGTACAGGATCAGGAGGTCGGGGAAGCAATTGAAATAACAAAACATAACAATTTCAATCGTGAGGACGGGTATAAATTGTAGTGTGTCTGGAATCCTATGGTTCGTATGTGCAAAAACCGAAATAATCAAAAAAGTGTCGTGTCGCGATCCGATACTGTGAGTATTGTATGTCGACAACAATTTCGAGTGAATAGTGAGAATGTGAACAGTGGTACGGGTATCGAACGCAATAAAGGACTTCGTCGGAGGGTAGTCCGATATGTCTGCCAATAACAGCCTATGTCTGCAAACTAATTGCGGATTAGTTCAGTTACTCCGTGATCATGGCGCTTGCAACAGTGCCGAAATATCGGAAACTCGCTAAAAACGGGGTACATGGTAACAATCTCGTAAATAACATAAATTACTATAAGGAACAGGAACAGGCGTTAGGAAAATTCCTTGGCAGCATATTTTTTTTTTGTTTTTTCGAGTCGAGATCCGAATGCTAATAATGAAATGACAGATAAATATGCCAAACGAGGATAGCCTTCTTGCCCTAAGCTCTAACCCCAATCCCATTGTTAAGGTAACTTTACTCAGCATAAAAATATTTCAATACAAAATCGCTTAATTTGCTGTGGTCTTCTAATAAGGTAGGCTACCTAAACAATATTAGCTTAAATCTTTTGATTCAGATTTGTTTAAACATCATTTTTGTGACTAATACCGCTTTCCAATGTGTTGTTTTCAAAAGACAAAACCATCACGCATACAGTTTAAGAGTCGATTGATAATAAAATGTGTTCGTAATCTGCCAGCTTGTATCTAGCATCTAAATTGAGGTTAATTGTCACGAGGGGCGGAGGGCGAGCCCTCAATGTAAATAAACCTTATCTGATAGGCGCTTTCTTTGTTTGCACTGCTGATGTGTGTAAATTGAAACTTAATTGCTACCCTACAAGACTGCACTTACGCCAGATTTATGAGCAAGGTAAATAGAATAATTGAGTAAAGTAAGACATGTCTAAATTCACAAATAATACTACAAGGGAAAGTCCAACAATAAAACGTTAAAGCGATTCAAAAAGGAGTTATGCTGTGACTATAAAATACATACAACATTAAAATATGTTGTATTTATAGTAATTACTTTGCAATTGACGGAAATTCAAGCTGCTGCTCCACTGATATAAAAAAACAAATTTTTGGGTGATTTACAACGAGCAGTAACACCGAAGAAAATGATCGTACAGAAAAATAGAAGCAAATTGTAGTTCCAGGTGTCTAGTTTTCAGATATGACCATGAAAAATTTTAGTCATGTCCAGGTTGGAGAAATCCTAAGAAAACTACCGAAAAAAATCCAATTTTATTCTCGTCTAAAAAACGGTTCATGGGCTTCAAAAAAATTTTTTTGATTGTTTTGTTCAAATGTTCTTTTATAAAATTTAATACCCTTTGATTTGACATAATCAAAAAGCCTGTACGACGATTTGCCGTGGAGTTATCGTCAATCAAAGCAAAACAGTTCTTTTTGATTTTAATATAATCAATAACTCCGGAAATAATGGTTGTATAAGAAATCGAAGGAGGGTTTAGAAAACTGCACGATATTCTCTATGAGAAAATGTAAACAGATATTGGAAAAAAAAATTGAAAACTCGGATGGAAATAAAGACAGAAATTTGCATAATTAAGGATATTTGGATAACTTGGTATAACTTTGTATAAAATGGATGAACGAATGATATCGTCGGTAATTTTTTAACCTCAAAGTGTCCCCTAAAAACTAGACACTTGGAGCTACAATTCGCTTTTTTTTCTGTACAATCATTTCCTCGGAGTTACAACTCGTTGAAAATCACCCAAAAATTTGGATTTTTTTTATATTCCTTAATTTTTGTGACTAGTTTAGATTCAAGCGGAACCGCATCGGATCTGCGCGTGAAAATTTTACAGAACAGCCCCGCTGCTCTGATATATGCAATTTTGGCGTATCAAAGGTCTGCTATTAGGTTATTCTGTATTCATCTTATGACGTCTCATCCCATTTTATTATTACATTATTTTAATATTTTTTTAATTCAACCTAAAGGAGTTTCTTACATCCCAAGGCAAATATTACCAAAAAAGTGTGAATAGTAAAATAACGTTTAATATTTTATTTGAATAATATTTATATACGATAGAAATACTTTCCTATTATTTCTTAGGCTGAAAGCCATTCCTTCACGTTATAAATAACTACCTACATTGTCAAATAATACCTTTTCAATTATTCGAAAAAAATAGAAATGTTTTCTTTGTTACGTACATAATACAAGAATAGTAGGGCATTATTCGCCCTTAAAGTAAACGTGCTAAATCGATAATAAGAATTTTCTTTAAATATAAAAATTAGACAGTCGATTGTTTAAAAAACGCATTTTTATTGCCATCTCTTCTTCTTTAACGAATATTTGATAAAAAAAAAAACTTTACTTGACTAATATAGTTATACTTGTAAAATACCAACAGCCTAAGGAATCTTTTATAGTGTTTAGAATCAATACGCTTAGCCGTTTTAAGATTAAATTGATGAATAAAAAATACGAGAAACTTTTGTAGGTACTCTGTGATCTTTTTTTTTGTTACACAGCCAAGTAAAACCCGAATCTTTCAGGAGAGCTTTATGTAAGTCTTCGCAAAAAGCATATACTATGAATGACGAAAATGATAGCTAAAAAGTTAAAGTATACAAAATAAAAAAGAATTCTATGAAAACCAAAACTTATACAGAGTACGAAATTAGAAAAAAAGTCACAAACGTAATATTAGTAAGTGAAAAGTTGTGAACTTCTGAAGACTTCTTCGGAAAACACAGAAACAAAAACCTTATTGAGTGAAATTCTCGGGGTGAATTCAGAAATGAGTTGCGCGGTCCAACTATGAGAACCATCCGAGCAATTTAAGTTAAATGGCCATACGCAGCTTATTCTTATTTATTACTTAAGCTACACCAAGTACTCATATTTTAGTGCAAAGGCTATATTCACAATGCGAATACTATCACTATAACTGAATATCAGTAAATCCTTTGCATGTTTGGGAGATAAAACACTTCTTCCTAGTGTGCTAGTACAACAGAGAAGAGAGGTAGGGCATAGCAGATTTTCCGCCTGAATTGGCGCGCCCGTCTGGGGAAGTAAGCTCCACCTTACAGAAACCTACAGTAAAGTAACACTACCTTTTGGTGGTGTTGTGTTTCTGTCGGTGAGTAAGTGTCGCCGCACACGGGTCACCGACCACAACCACAAAACGCCGCCACCGGAATATTTCTTGTAGTTTTCATACATTTTATATGGACTCGCCACACACGGTACGCGCCGGTGGCCGCCACACGCTATAAATCGTCGTTGCTCACTTCTTGTGGCCCGCACCGGCCACTTAATGCGCTGATACAAAACGCCGCCACACGTCACTCGCGCGATTCCCCACCCCTCTCTCCCTTGCCTTAGTGTCGCCGCACACGGACCACCGACCACAACCACAAAACGCCGCCACCGGAATATTTCTTGTAGTTTTCATACATTTTATATGGACTCGCCGCACACGGTACGCCGGTGGCCGCCACATACTACAAATCGTCTTGCTCGCTTCTTGTGGCCCGCACCGGCCACTTAATGCGCCGATACAAAACGTCGTCCTGCCTTAGTCCCTGTCGCGCGCTCAGCACTTTCGCCTTGCGCCCTGTGGCACGTGTGCCGACACTTAGTCCGCCGCTGTCGCGCGCTTCCGCTACTTTAGTAGCCGCTTCTAGCTTCTCGTGGCGGCGTTTGTGGCTGTGGCGTGTGGCCCGTGTGCGGCGACACTAAGGTTCGAGGGCGCCACGGGGTAGGGGATTGGGTCAGGTTAGGCAACGGTGCGAGTAATATTTTTGTATGGCAAGCGTCTATAGGTTTTGGTGGCCGCTTACCATCAGGCAGGTCATATGCACATATTAAATATCAATATTAATTGACGGTTATAACAGGTAGATTTCTTTTCATATTTATGTTTTTTTTATTTCTACATTATTAGTATCAAACGGTGGTTTTTACATATCGAAATTTCATGTATGTATCTTTACATAAGAACCAGTTAATAATAAATGATATGCAGAACTCGATCTTTGGTCATAAAATATTCTCAAACATAATCTAAAACAGATTTACAATGTAAAAAGTTTTTAATTTTATCAGTGTCTCTAAAGTGCAATGTCTAAGTTTCTTACAAAGTTTATTTTGCCCTTGGAACTTTGCTATTGAGTGTAGCGCAGGGGCTTCTTTATTTAGACACTCTTTTTCCAACGGCCGCTCTTAAACTCGGTTGGAAAATGTTGATTTAATTTTGTTTATGAAGTTCTAGCAACATATTTTTATGTTTATAAATGTCAAAGACTCGTGCTCATGGTCACACAGCGATAACCAAAGATAAAGAAAACTTTTGAAGAGTTTGAAAAAGAAAATAATTATAAAAATTCATCCAGTCTTCAAACTTTTTTTAATAACAACAAAAAAATGGGTTATAATTACACCAACAAGGACTACGATTCGCAGGCGCACGAAATTGAATTAACAAGATACATATGCGTGCGCCATTCGAATGTGAACAGAGCCTTATCGATACCGATCGTCCAAATTGTATGGGCCGCCACGCATTGAAGATCGGCCACTCATAAGTCACCAGTCACGAATCCAGATTACGACTAATTGACGTGAGTACGCCCAACGTTGCCTTAATAAGCATTTATAACGGTATAACTGCTATTATCAAAAATACTTAACCTATTTATAATGTCGGCTGGATATTAACTGTAACTGCCGACGGTTAAACATCGCCAGTTCGCGTTTAGAATGCCACCTAGTCTTTCGTTTTATGGAATGTTCAGTGTTTGGAAGCCTGATTTGAGCTATGGCAAAGTGCATGTCCTTGGCATTACTTTTTGTAACAGCTATAGGAATGAACGCAAAAAATGCATACTAATCATGCACATAAGATTTCGCTACTATATGTAATAGTTTGTTTTTTCTATGTAAATTTTAAAAAGTCATAAATAGCTTTGACGTCAGCTTTTTGGCACCCGTTGCCATCTTGCTCCTAGACTGTCTGCTCTATTAGCTCTACTCCTGGCATTATATGCCAGCAGTATTATTATACAGGCCCTGCAATCGCTCTCTTTTCCTGCTTGAAGTTAGTTTCCCTACTATTAATTGGAGCTTTAATATCAATATTTCCAACACTTCCAATTAGCCTAGCCCCAAAGTAAGCACTGGTAGTCTTGTGTTAGGGGATACTAGGATAACGGATTTATATACAAATACATATTAAACATCCATGGCTGAAGTACAAATACTCGTATTCATCACACAAACATCTGCCCCCACCGGGATTCGAACCCGGGACCTCTCGAGTCGGCGACACCATGAAACATACCATGGTCCAAACCACTCGGCCACCAAGGTCGTCGAATCGCCGTTGTCGTCTTTATTTAACAATACTCATTATTATGCTATGTCTGGTTAGACTATATCGAAAAGTTTTTGAACTGTTTTCAGTGGAGTGAAATTATGTATCTTAAGTACCTATTTCTATTTTGTCTCTATTAATTTTTGAACTAGGTATACATACTCGGCGTCATAAGCTCAATTAATTCTAAGGTGATCTTCGCCTTCTGTTTTACATTATCTATATGATTATTCCACCTTAATTTCTTTCTTTTCTTAAATAACCTAACATTAGGCGGTGCATAGGGCATAGGGAAATGGAGCAGTGCAAGCATCGCCATATATATGTATCATCATCATCATCATCATCATCATCATCAGCCTATTAATGTCCCCACTGCTGGGGCACAGGCCTTCCCTATGGATGGAATAGGGAGATTGGGCCATGACCCACCACGCGGGCCCAGTGCGGATTGGTGGGTTCTAACGACTGCAGGTGCAGCCGGGACCAACGGCTTAACGTGCCTTCCGAAGCACGGAGGAGGTCGAGATAGTAATTTTTGGTCACCCATCCAATGACCGACCACTGCGAAAGTTGCTTAAGTTCAACGATCGCAGCCGAACGCGCTAACCACTTGCGCCATCGAGTTCCTCATATATATATATATATACATATATATATATATATATATATATATATAAATTATCGCATGTGACGCTCGTAGAGTTTCAACCTTCGCCGAGTTACCCTCCAACTTTCATATTCGTCGGGAAGAGCTGTGCACGCATCCCACACACACACACACATATATATATATATATATATATGTGTATATATAGTCGTGTGATGCTCGTGACGCATTCTTGTTCTGTTTCATCTTTTCCATAGGATTTTTCCATTTTGTCCGAAAAGCAGTTTCACTTCAAAATATTATTACACCAACCGATTAAACTCTATCTTTTATTTAAACCATTCGTCATACGAAACTGTAAAGCCCATATCTATAAAAAAAACAAACGACGGGTTGCACTCCGGGAGTGCCGGCAGAAGTGAAATATTAACGTTGTGCATTTTTGATATTTTGAAATGGTCAGGGAATAATTCTGCAGGAATTGCTTTAATTATCAGTATAATAGCGTGAATACAATATTTATTTATTGCGCTATCGTACACAAACACGACAATTTATATTACATTAAAAAGTTTATCTCTCAGAAAAATCAACTTCCTGAATCATATTTAAGCGCACCTAGTGACGTCTATTGTAAAAAAATGCATTTTCTTCGCAATAAAGCTGCCACCTGGACGTCCTCATTAGAGAAGTCACGTGTCCAGCCGAAAGTTTAACAGTTTATACCCATTACAAAAAAGTGTACAACGCCGCTAAAGAAGTTTTCACTTCAAAAATAGCATTTAAAACCACCTTCCACGACATGAGTATAAAGAAAACATTTGAGATAACGCCCATAGATCGTTAGCCGTACAGTAATTCTGTTTCATTAGGCAGCGATAGCCACAGCCAATTATTACAGGCTGCCTTTATCACCAATTAAATCTTTACGATGCTCCGCTCAACACTGTAGATGGAGTTGCTGTTATTATGTAACCAATCTCACTCACATTAGGTTTAAATGAGGAAGTATATACAATATTCAATTGTTGAATTCGTGATTTTTCAAATCAGTCCAGTAGTTTCGGAGCCCATTCAATACAAACAAACAATCAAATCTTTCCTTTTTATAATATTAATAGTATAGATTTTTCTATTAATGTTACACAACTTACTAGATAGATAGATAGATAAATTCTTTATTGCCACAAAAGAATACAAAAACTAGTTGTCTTCTCCAAAAAATAATCTATTAATTTGTATTCACTAATTACAATATACATTAATTACAATATCATTTAAGAAAGGTTGGACTCAGCAGATCGTACCTACTAACTCTTGAGTTACAGCGCTGACCTACAGAAGCTTCCCTAAAACATCTATTAGTAGAGCCACGTAGAAGACAGTTAATAAAATAAAAGCTCCACTGGGTAGGCGTAGGCTTGCCAAATGGCCAGGAAATCCGGGATTGTCCCGGAATTATGCGTCTTGTCCCGTGTCCAATATAAGACGTTATTGTCCCGGATTCCGATAATGCGCTAGTTTCGTAACAGAATAAACTAATAACGAATGACACCGCTGGCCTGCTTGATATCATTCAAATTCAGAACACACTCCAGAATTAAATCTGGGGGGTTTTGAGGGGTTTGATTTGATGCTTTATTTTTCAGGGGGGGAGAGTGCAAATGTCATCAAAAATCCCGGAATTGAAAAGCCAGCATGTGGCAACCCTAGTTAGGGGATGGGATTGCTGCAAGCGTCTGAAGACTATGGTAGTCGCTTCTTTTATTTTTTCTCGAGAATGGAAATGTAGATATTATCTGGGGAACAATTCTTGCACCGAGGACATATCCAACAGGAATAGAACATTACTGCAACGGCCAGCAAAAGTGGCATTGATGTAGGAACGTGTAAACACATAAGAATTCCAGCAGTACCTAGTTGTGGACAAGGCTTATATAGTACTTTTTTTAAATATTGTGTTGAAATTATTACTTTTCAAAATCATTGACGAACGAACGAACATCAGACATTTTTCCCGCGTTAGAGTCTTAGATTAAAAAAGTGATCCGCATGAATTGTGGTCCACGACCCTAATCGCTTTAGTCACAACTTGACATGCAAACGACGTACATGTGAACGCCAAAAACAAATATTGCTAATATTTTGTGTTTATATGACAAAACAATGCCTTAGTGTGTTTTTAAAAAGTGCTCAAATTGCTCAAGAACTAAAAATAAAACCCACGGCATCACTTTTCATTCGTAAATACTATAAAATATTTTTTTTTATAAAAATTGCTGTTTTTAATCTTATTCGGTAGTGACGTCGAGTACTTGTCGCGTGATTGGCGGGTAGTGCAGTGACGCGGATCTCGCCGTCTCGTTCGCGTTGCCGTTGAAACTTAACGTGCTGTTTCGTTCGGGTCGGTAATGCAGTGACGCGGATCTCGCCGTCCCGGTCGCGCTGCCGTGGGATCAGTTTTTGTTTGATGCAAGTATGAGCGTACCGTATCTACCTTTTTTGTTTTAATCTAAGGTTAGAGTGTTCCTCTGTTTATTTACAAATGAACAGTAATAAACAGCTTTCTATTTGCAAGCTAACTCGAAATTCAAATAAAAATTTTGATAACTTACCTCCTTGGTTCCCATGATCCGGAGTAAAATCTCGTTCCATTTTTAAATTACATGACAGATATTGAGTTTACTGTGTAATTTATTTGGCCGCTTAAATACGACAGTTATGGATTTTCATACAAATTTTGTCGGCCGCTGCTCACATGTACATAATTGACCAGTACAAAAATTTAGATTTATCTCAAAAAAGGTTAAAATAATGCGCCAATTTCCAAGCATGTGGAAAAATGTTATAATTTTTGAAGTTTATGTTCTTCTTACGTACTAACAACCCGCTCCGATTCGTCTAGCATCTGGGTGAAAAATATTTTAACGCTATAAAATATGACTATGTAACTTTGTACTGTTGAAAGTATTTTCAAAAACGGTTCAATAGCGCAAGAGATTCATCATCATCATGATGATGATGATGATGATGATGAATAGTATATATAGTTCAATAGCGCAAGAGATTACTTCCCTATAAATAAAAATGTGACGCACTTTTAAAATGAGTAGTAAGTATAGATAAACTATAGTAGTGATATGATATATATTTTATCGAAAATATATTTATTAGGTGTAGTTTATATTTTTTTATTTTAAGCGTTAATCTACTCGATATGTTAATATTTTTTTTTCTAGAAAAAAAATCAACTCGTCATTTGTTTTTTCTTCAATAATATTTTTCCAGAAGCGGCATTTAAAAACTAATTAAAATTATATGTCAAAATTTTCTTTCAGAGTAATCAATTGTACTATGGTCGTACCTACTCATGCGTGCAAGCGTTTTTACTATTTGCGACCTCGTTAAATGTCATGTTTGCTCATTAACATTTTCATGGTTATGTTTCCACAAATACTGAGCACCTATGCGTGAATTACTGTAATATAAACCTGATCTCGTTAAATTAATCTTAAAAAGTAGGTAATGATGTGTTCTGGTTTTAAAAAGGTAGGGCGAGAATTATCAACTTGATTAAGAATAGTCGCCTGTGGAACATAACCTACATTTTATACTAGGGTAATAAAAAAACATTGTTGTACTTATGTATTCCGTAGATCGCAGGAGGAACGGGGTTACCTTAGTTTATCATTACAATAATAAATTCTAGATAACTTACAAGAATTGTTCATTACCAAACTAAGCAGAGCTTGTATTGTTATTTTAAGCACAGCTAAGTTCCTATCTTAATAGGAACTTGTCCCGAGGCGAGGCGAATGCGTTGAGATTCCGATTAGTGTACGTTGTAGTAGGGAGTTTCATATTAGATACTAATTAAATAAATAAAATAATCTCTTTATCTCAATCATAGCAAAGTTTTGTTTTTTTTATGTTTTGCATCGCGATTATCGTCAACGTTCCCTAGCCTGCAACCGACTATGAGGCTACGAAGTCGCAAAATCACGCGGGCTATGAAAATAATGGGGTAAATTGTCTTTATTTGACTACGGTTTCGTAGACGGCCGATGGGGTGTTATCACACTATTTTGCAGTATGTATTTTAAAAAACTAGGTTTGCTCCATCATTTTAAGTTTATCATCCACTGATTTTAAAGTCCTACTTTTTTTGTTTATCGAATAATGTATTTTTATCGTGATTGTTATTATAACTCGGTAGCTGTTTAAAATGTACATAACTGGCAGAGCAGAGGTGATAGAGGTCTCGTAATTTTATCCGATGTAATAAATTATCGAAAACAATACACAATACGTCCAGGAGGTGCGTGCCAAATATACAAACAGGTCCAATGTTTTGTCTCCATACATCGTTCCAGCTTCTTGTTTTGATTAGCCAATCTCAAATTTAGTACGCTCACTGTAGCTTTTAAGTTATATACTATAGCAGATACAATATTTGTCTCAAATAACAATAGAGACTTAATTGCAGCATTTGGTCTGAGGTTGTAGCTAGAAAAAATTAATTTTAGTAGCAACAGTCGTTACAGCATTACTTAAGTATTTGCGTACATTCAGTATTGGATATAATTCTGATTTTGTATGTTTCTATAAACCTGCACCTATATTGGATAGGAGTATATCCTAACCAAAAATGTTTTATAGATAATGAAAACAAGAGACTTCGAGTTGTACTTCAAAGTCAAAGCTTTGTCAGTTATTATATTTGAATTAAATACTGCAGTCAAAGTTCTGAACTTAATGCTTTAAAAATAATGGAACTCGAATTTGGGGACAAAAATACCTAATTTTAAATCCGAAGTCTTCCCCGAACTTGAAAACCAAGTATGAGAATTCCCCAAGATGGAAAGAAATTAAAAGAAAAGTATTTTGAAATGGGAATTCCCAAATCCAATTTATAGTGACATCTCCCAGCAGAGTCGGATTCTCATCAATAACCAGTATCTCCGCGATCGACCGGCGGACCCGACAACCATCCGTCACTCGGACAATTGGACAGATCCGAAAGCAAGCTTGTAGTAAGGAAAACGTAATGTCAACAGAAAAAGCTTAGTTTGAATATAGAACACGTTTAAGGATAAAACATTATTTTGTTATTTCTACATGGCTGAAAACAAATTAAAAGAGTGCTTTAAATTAAAATGTGAAATTAGTGTATTGTTCATTGTATCTACTTAACGACGAGGAGGAAGTAAGGAACACAGGCCCTATGAATACATAGTTTTGAGCAATAAATACATTTTTATTATTATGAATTCAAATTACAGTTTCGGCGAATTACCACAGATTGATATGTATACCAGGTATATAAATCATTATTCAGTGCTAGAACAATTATATCTTCTGAAGTATGTTATTCTTAAAGTAGGTAGTGCCGCCTCTGTGGCCCTTGAACTTTTACCTAAAAACCTGTTTCTTTCATAAATCATAAAGAGCTTGTATTTAGCATGTTGGGGTTGCTCCGCAAGCAGATAAATGAGTGTGCCACACAAATTCATGCTTTCGAATCCAGGCACCGTCGCAAAGCACTGATTTTCATGGGTGTTGCGAAGTCAGATGATGAGAATTGTAAAGAGATAATGTGTGACATCCTTAAAACAAAACTAGGCATCAAAAATTTCACCAAAGAATCTTTGTCGGTGTATCACAGTAACTTCTAGAAGACTTTTTTTACTGTGTATGCTGTTAGTTGCAGCGTCATCGGGCCTAGAAGACAGCAGGGCAGTAACACTATTTGTAAGTGCTATATTCCTGCGGTTTCCAGAACTTCGCGAGGATAGGGTCGGAATAGCGATAATCTGGTTTCGCACGGGTATACAGACTGTCTTGTTTAAGCTAAAAGAGAGGCAAATAAGCGTATGGCCGGCCTGATGATAAGCAGCCTCCCGATATCTCGTGAGGCCCTGGAACCTTACTCATCCATAGAAACACAACACCATCAAAATAAAGTGTTACTTTACTTGGGCTTCTGTAGTTGGAGTTTCTTCCCCAGACGGGCGCTCCAATTCGAGCGGAATATCCGATGTAATTCTCTTATCTCTGTGTGGTAGTTTCTCACCAACAAATTCATCTGCCACCCTTTCCATTTAAAAAAATTTGGTACCATTGTCATTACATGGAGTAAGTAATGTTTCAATCCTAAACATAAAAAAAATTAAAAATTTCTATCACATGAAAAAACAGACTCGAATTGTTAACTTTCTCGACCGTTGACGTTTCGTTTTCGTCGTAAACCTTCTACTCTATCGACGGATAAAATCAAATTAGTACAAAACGGCCAACCTATTTCTTAGGGGTACGTAGGTAAGTATGTACCACTATTAGAATTCCACAAGACATAATGAAGAAACACGATGGATCGGTACCCACAAGTAATAATGTTCGTGTCCACTGGCTATTATCATAATAACTGCGCGACGTTCGGAAGCTAGATATCATCAGATCGCGCGCACTGGACAATAACCCTTACCCGACATTCGCTTTTGATAAATTAGCATAAAACATTACACTGATATGGAATATGATATTTTTAGCAATCCGCGCCTGTGTCGTTGAATAACTGTGACGGTATTAATATTATTTTAGATTTTTGGGCCTCTGCAATCCTAAAAGAACAGCACCCTTAGCATGAACCAATATCGAATTCGAGTAGTTTGCAAACCGAAATGTCAATGTCAAATTTTGTTTTTTTTCAATGGAAACAATATTGAATTCCATTAGTTTGCGAGTGCGAAATTTCATTGTAAAATGTGTACTGATTTTTAGTTCTCGTTACGTACTTTGTGGTGCTGCTGTTCAAGTTTCCATACAAAATTTGATATTGACATTTCGCTCTCGCAAACTATTCGAATTCGATAATGGTTCTTGCTAAGGGTACTGTAGTCAGAGGGTAAATTAAAGTATCTCTTTTAACTCGACAACTTTCACGAAGGTTAGAACGTTTAAAGCTTTTAGAGATTTGATTTCTTCTGCACGTATTATATCGTCCCAGATGAATTACTACGTTTGTGGATAAGAGGCCCACATTCACATAGAAGGTGTTTACTACTGTGGCGGTAGCTAATGAGTTCGGAGGCGAGACGCAGTGGTTAGTGTATCTGCGATTGTGAAAGTTAAGCAACCTTCGCAGTGGTCAGTTGTAGGATGGGTGACCAAAAATTTATTATCTCTAGCTCGTCCTTGCTTCGGGAGGTACTTTTAGCTATTGGTTCCTTCTGCATCAGCAGTCGCACACACTTAGATTGCGCAGTGGATTACGGTCTGTTTTTCAAAATTTTATTTTTTCAAAGATTTTGTTTATATTAATGGCCTGTGTCTACAGAACAGACAAAATTACCTTGTTCTTTATTTGTGCCCCAGCAGAGGGAAAATTAATAGGCTAATGATGAAAACAACTATTTAGAAGAGTATTAACCACTACAATACGCAAAACCAAACACTGATAATTAATTTACTTTTCGTAATAGTGTGTATGTGTTGTGCCGAAAATAAAATATTATGTACGTTATATTATACTGTAGGTACCACAATAAAAAACATTTGACTTTTTTAACTACTTATAGTTTCCAAACTATCTTACTATATACATATATACTGCTAATATTATAAATATGAAAGTTTGTATGTTTGTGTGTTTGTTTCTCAATCACACAAAAACTACGCAACGGATTTGGATGAAATTTGGTACGCGTATAGTTTTTGAAAAATGTTAGGTTTCTGAGGGGTTCCCAAAAAACTAAACTAAAGCGAACGAAGGCGAGGGCGGCTGCTAGTGCATAGATAAACCTAATTTTTAGGCTTCGCTTTTTTCCAATCATTGACAATTAAATGAGGACAACTTAACTATTCATATTATTATCGAAAGTAGATAACTATCACACTACAATTATAAAGGCGAAAGTCGGTGAGTGTGTGTGTTCGTTTGTTGCTTCTTCACGTCTAAACGGCTGGAGCGATTTTAATAAAATTTGGTATGGAGTTAGCTGTCACTCTGGATTAACACATAGTAGCAACGTTTTACTGCGGAAAAATATCCTTAAAAACCGCGGGTAGCAACACAGGGCACAGCTAGTTATCTATAAAAGTTAAGTAATAGTGTGGAACACTAAAGAACAGAACTTCGATTCTAGCTTTCTAATATGTTCATGCAGACTGCGTTATCTTTGGTGGCCGGTTTCGCTCCAAGATATAATTTGCCGCTGAATATTTTCAAGATTACGTTTGTATAATCTTAAGATATAAATTTCTCCGTAAACGTGACACGTTGAAGGCCAAACACTTGGTTAAATTCAATGCTGTGTCAAGTACCTTTAACCTGAATAAAGTTGAGCTAACAATGTGAAACTCCCGGCTTATCTCGCCATTCGATGCTTAATTAATCGTATAATTAATTCGAATCAACCTCGTTCGCAGGCTACCGCTGGGTCTTAATGGATACATTTCCTTATGTAAATACTTTCTTTCTAGAAAGTTTTGTACACGGACCCCAACAATGTAGGAATTCACGCACAGCCACTGCTAAATTTAATATTCTTTGACTCTTTAATAGTCTAGTACCTAAAAGAAATTATAATAACAAATTTTAAACACTTGTTCAGTATTTTTGTTCACAACGAGATTGTTAATCGCCACAGAAATCTTAACAACTTTATCGATATTTATTTTGGTAACGTTTTATATTTAAAATAACTAATTAATATTTCATTCCTTTGCTGAATTCCTAATTTTATTTGGCTGTAAAAAGTTTGATTTGTTAACTATTAATTCTGGTTTATAGAAGAACACGTCCAACATAACAACTAGGTACTAAAATAACAAGGAATGAAGTTCATGTTAAAAATTATTTATCGAACTTATATTTTGTGTTCCTTTACATATTTCACAGTTATGTTTATTACTTCCCATTACTTAACTGTATTACAGTATATAACTTTGTCGCTCCTTCCAAGTTTACTATAAAGGTCATCTTATAGATACTCACCATCATAAAGTGATCCCATAAGCTTCAAAATATTCTATCACATGAATAAAGAAACATATAGTCCGTAATAGGGGGATGACGCGGTACAGTAAACGAAATTCTATTTAGTCCGTCAGTTAGATGATCAAAAAATAATGGACACATATTTTTTCCTTGGGCAATCAACAAAAAAATTATAAAGTTATAGCGCGTCAAAGTTTGGGAGTCCCCTACCTCGTGACGTCACTTTTAAGTGAAAATTGTACCAAAACATGACGTCATGCGACTTTTCAAATCAATATATCTCTGCATTGTTTATATTATGCGAAAAAAGAAAAAATACGTTTCCAATACTTTTTGATAATGTACCTGATAAACGAAGAAAAACAAATGAGTCATCATCCCTATTCTACTTTTCATGCCTACTCTCCGAATCTTACTTACAGAACCTGGATTTACATTTGAAAAAACCACTAGACTTGGATTCATTACTGCATGTGTCATTTGGTAAGAAATCACTGTGGAACACCATGGGTCGAATTATGTAAAAAAGTTCTGGATCTGCCTTACTATAGTTGGAAATCTGATTATATCGATTAACTTGTAAAATAATAATGTATCTATTAAGTATGAAACATTTGACGATTATTCGTGTAGAGTATGTAATCACCTTTATATGAATAAAAATAATGTAAAAAATAACAGTGGCATATTTGAGATAAAAAAATACCTACCACGCAATAGAAAACAAGGAAATGTTCTTTGTCTTGATAAAAAATATTTACCTATTAGAACCGTAAAGCTATGATGCAGGTTGTGGACTCACAGATAAGAGTGTCTCATGCTATTGATTGGAAATATTACTTCAATACTTCCACAATACACGATGAGATATTATGTAGGTTTTAAAGGTAGGTAGGTAAATCTTTGTGATCATGAATCGAAAATTAGGCAAATCTACCAGGCGAGAGATCTTGTACTGAAAAGAACCATTAAAAGACTCGGCATGGGCAACTTTGTACTCACACCCTATTATTTTTCACACAGGGTCTTTTAAAACTCTTTTCTATACATCAAATCTCAACGGAACTTCACTTACACTTAACATTGGGTGAGGTTGAGTAATTAGCTACGCCTTGTTTTCGGTATACTGATAATCTTATAATAAAAGAAGATCTCTGTGCTTTAATGTCTTAGTGTGACCTCTTTCAGTTCCTCAGCAATCACCTACGATTCTGTATTCTTCTTCTACGGTTTATGCACATGTATAAATTAACTATCGCTTTCCTTCTCCAAAATTTTGCAGACACACTCGACTATTCTCTTCATCACTCACCTATCATGTGTCTTCTTCTATTTTCGACTAAAAATAAACGGCAACATTCCTACATTACACAATTTGCAAAACTGGTAACCTCCGCAGTATCAATGTTATCAAACAAATGATTATGCGCAAACACAATGAGGGCATGTTTTCAAAATGCGATCGAAACTGAGCCTGTTATTGTTTCCATACGCCTGTCAAGAGGCTTACCAGCTGCCCTAAGCTCATACATGACTTTCATCGAATAAGCGGAAACGATTCTCAACCTTATTACTTTGCAATTAACCTAAACTTTTATTACATTCCATGTGGTTATTGGCTATTGAAACTCAATCCTGGTTGTACAGGAAAACTATATTTTCCGGCATAACAAGTCATCTGTGCTCACAGCGAGCTTATCATGGCGTTTACAAGCCCTCAATATAAACATCGCGGCTTGAAATTTATTGTGAAATCAAACAAATGTTGAAGGCCCAAGTAATTTGTACCCACGGAAACAAGTAAAGGTTATTACTATTTTTTTAATGGATTTTTATTTGGGGGCTCGAAGTACTAGATTTAAAATTCGGAAATCGGTATAATCGGAAAAATAGACGGGAACACTTCTGTCTGACAAGTTTATACATATGTGAACCAACTCATCCTAATTCCTATGGGAAAGATGCCCTTTTTAGCCTATCAGCGAAAATGGAAAATTCTAACGCTATTTTTGCCGATGGGCTGGCACATGTTTGTTTGTTTTGGCAACCACATGTGCTGTCGTTGAGGTTGTGACTTTTTGCTACCGAAGTGTACTTACCCTAAACAGTGATTAATTCTTCTATTTATTTCCTAGCGCAATAAACAGCATGTGTATAAGGAATTTCATTTGCACAGCTGCGATCGACATCTCATGAATGCGTAGGGTACCTAGGGAGATTAAATTTTCTCGGTGAAGGCAAACGCGTCATAATTTCTCCACGATGCATAAAACTGAAAAGAACACGGCTCGAGGCGTCGTTTCTTAATTTACGTGAGCGTTGTGTGGCGAGCGCCATCTGCAGGTAAGTTACGGCCGGCGCGCAGGCACGCACCTCGCACACATGCGCGCGCGCACTCACGCACACGCGCACACGACGCCTCGTCGACTGTCCACCGGTCGAACAATCGATCGTAAATCAGCTTCGATAAAATTATAGGAGGGAACACAATGGATCTCGCTATGAGCCATCTGCGCCCGATAACGTGCTCTCGGCGCATCGCACAGAGTCTGCTTTCACGCGCCGCCGACCGCCTCCTGCCACGTAACTCTCCGGCTCCGAGATAAAGTCCACATTCGCACGTGTACAGACAAGAAGTGTTTATTTTGAGAAACCTCATCCGAGTCAAACTCGACTCTCGTCCTCACCGCTTTGAGATGACAGTCGCGTGACTTGGACGCCGCTCACGTAATTGCGAAATTCACGCTTCGCGGTGCGGTACAAAAATAAGATTATGGATTCTGGTGAGCTCCGGCGTTATTGTGATTCGAGGATCCGTCCGTAGGTATGTCTGAGAAGTTTACGACTACATTCCCGGAAGAATAAACCTGGCGTTATTGAATATTGCGCTATTTGTGGAGGACAGCGGCATTGTCCAGAACCGACGACAATTCCTAGCCCTTGATGTTTTGTTTACTGAACCAAATACTGTCGAGCGACTGACGGCAATGTTTCCGTCATTAGGTTTATATTATGGTTTCCTCGGAACCAACTCTGCTGTAGTGTTGAATAATTGAATGATACAAAGCTGTATATGACCTGGCATACGTACCTCTACATCTGCCCTATTATATCTGAAGATAACTTCAGCACAACTTGTATAGAGTCTTATTAAGCCTTCTAGAGACAAATATGTTTCACTAAAATAGTTACATTATACATTACTTACTCTCGATATATTTTTCTCAAGAGAACTACAGAAGAAATGTAGTTACTTTCGCACACAATTGCATTTTCTATAGATCTGCATTACTGAAATCTCAACTTTATACCACAGAGTTAGAGTACACAAACGAAAGCAGAAGCCACACAAAAGAGATCGAATTTCCCGACACCGTTCGTGGAGGCTAGCTTTACGAGTGTCATAAAGACGTCAGATTGAAAGAGCTAACATACATTTTTGATTCATTTTCCAGGTTGAGTCGAATTCTAAAGGTAATCTTTTGTTATTCACTGAGATCATAACCAACATCCACAAAAAAAATGGTAATATTTTTTTCTGCATGTATAATTGCTCTATAAAGAAGGAGATATTAGCCGAAGTCGAAAAAAAGTGAATACTTGCTTACTTTCCATAATTTTATTCAAAATCTCCATGAAACGAAGATCAAAAGCACTAGACTACAACCACACAGCCAAGATCCTGTCAGTTATTATCTGTAACGAACTAAATTATTAACGTTGTTGTAGGGAAAACCCTAGGCACATTTATTTAATGTTTCAAAGTAAATTCTGCAGCTTTTTTGTGATAGCGATACTTGAATCTGTACCTATTATAAAGTTGACTTTCACTATAGCCTGACCATCACCGTCTATCTTACTCATACTTGCATATTTTTTAAGCGTGTAGTTATGATACGGAGATCAGAATATGTCGAAGTTAATTTCAGTACCCTTAGCACGTACCAATATCAAAATTCAAATAGTTGAATCCGATCTCGATACGCGTCAAATGCCAAGAAGTTGTGTATAGAAGATTTAGAATATAGTTTTAGAGAGTAAATTTATTATAATTTTATGTTGCTGACATTTAAATACTAATATTTTAATGAATTAAAATTAGAATGTAATATTGTACACCCGAAATAGGCAACCATTTATACACAGTTTTGACCAATAAATGATTATCTTATCTTATTTTTAATTCTCGTTACGTCCGTTGTGGCACTGTTCAAATTTCCATAAAAATCTTCTTGACGTTTGACGCGTATCGAGATCGAATTCAACTATTTGAATTCGACATTGGTTCGTACTATGGGTACAGAAATATGTTCTCAGAATACTCAGCTATCGTCTAAAAAGCTCCTACGCAACAGTGGGATATTGAGCCTGAGCTCATAAGTTATCTAGCCAGCGCATTTCTTTATTATTCACACGCTTGTAAAGTGCGTTTCTCAAACGACCATCGAAGAATAATAAAAGTTGAATAGAATTGCGATAGGCAGAGCTATGCCGTTTCGTAACGCAACACTGTTCCAGTTTAATGACACGATAAAACCAGATATGAACTTATCAATATAATATTTTATGTTCAACCGTTACATGGGTATGCGCGTGCATATTAGATACACTCATTCTATCACCTCCGGGGTAAATAATGTCATGAGGATACTGGGCCTTTTGAAGTGAAACTTCTATACGCTCGTTTGACTTGGGGGGTAAGCTGGCGAATACGTTACGCGTTACGAAAAGTGTGTTCGGGCGAGGCGAACTGGAGTTGAGTGGGGGATATAAGCAAGAAAAAGCAGTGCGCGCGCACATTTTCTGTTTCTCTTTCTCTTATAGCTAGTAAATAAAATATGTATATGTACATACATACATGTGTATATTGTACACACATATATATACATACAGATGGAGCTAAAGAGGTTTCAGTCTAGACGTGTGGTCATAAGCACACTCGTTTTTCTACGCAAGCCTTTTATTTGCAGTCCTTTTTTCAACTTTGCTGTCTTTTCATGGTCGTAGCAGACATATTAACTCGAAAGAAGGTCGTCTCCGTATCAACTCGAGCCGTTCAGTATTCTCGGACAAGCTCGTGTCCAGAGGCGAGGCGATTACGTTACGATTCCGATAAGTATGCGTTGCAATAGGGAGTATCGTACAAAGAATACAGAACGGGTCGAGTTGATACGGTAATTATCCCATTCCGAGTTGAAGTCTGCTACGACCTTGAGACACCCAATATAAAAAAGGGACATAAGATAAATTGAATCAGTAAACATTACCAACGTTATCGACTAATAAGAACTAGAAAAAGCCTTTTTCTTTAGGTAGTTAACAAAACTACTAACCCCATAAGGGCCTAATAGGGTATGGGTCGGCTTTAATGAAACGCCAAGTACATTTGGAGGATTAAGAAGAAGGCAGGCAGCCATGCAGTTGAACTAACATTCAGTTTGAAATTAATTTAAAAAACTGTATAACCATTTTTCAACTTTCGTATTTAAGGTTGGGCAGAGAGGTTTCAAGGGTTCAAAGGATGATTCTCTTATTATAATTTCATGCCCAAATGGTGCCAGGTGACTACGGAATCTTAATTAGTATAGGCCTATATTTTTAATTTAAAAATACATCGTCAATCTGTCTGTTAACGGACTGCTGTTTTTCAGGTACCATAACTACTGTAAAAAGATTACAGAATGTGTTGCCTAATATTACCTAAAACGTGATCATCATCAAAATTATCACCACATAACATCAGGTGGGATAGTCATTTTCGTACCTTTCTATATAAAAAGATGATGAGAGATCCAAAAAACAGTATTTTTCGATCGTGATAAAAAAACTAAAAAGAAATGTGTTTTTTGGAATATGTTTTTTCTCGTGGTACAGAATTCCAAATTATTAAGGAAGTATATTTAAAAGGTTAATGCTTATCTTAATATATAAAAAAAAGAAACTGACTGACTGACATATCAAAGCACAGCCCAAATCACTAGACTTGCTTTTCCATAAGGTCTAGAGACTCCAATTTTGGCACGAATACTTACCTAAATAAATAACAAAGTTTGTCATTTATAGTTTTCCTAAAATACCCCATAAACGGGGGATTGATGGTGTCGGAGTTTTTACATCACTAGCCTTGACTTGACGCGGCCCAGTGCATATTGATAGATGTGAGGATCGTGGAATAACGCGGACCAATCACCATGGAGAAGCCTGATTGAGGCCTATGCTCAGCAGTGGGACTTGATCGCACGTCTAGCAAAGTAACCTTAGCCTTACAGAAGACGACAGTAAAATAACACTACCTTTTGGTGGTGTTGTGTTTCTGTCGGCGAGCAAGGTTGCAGGGCCCCATGGGGTAGGGAATTGGGTCAGGGTAGGTACGGTGCAAGTTTAGTGATATTTATGGTATCGCAAGCGTCTGTGAGCCATGGTGGCCGCTTACCAGCAGGTGGGCCATAAGCTTGTTGGCCATCCTTTGCAACTGGTGACTGTCGCAGCATGAAAGAATTCTCCCATTCTCCTAAAGTAACTACCATGATCGCACCCTAATAGAAATGCCACAGCTAGCATTGGTTAAGCTTAGCGATGCGCGACTTCGAATGATTAGTATTGGTATTAACCAATACTAATTATTCGACTCCAAGAATCATTCGACTAAGTCTACTGCGCTTTATATCATTCGACTGGAGTTGAAGGCATCAGGCGGTGCGCGTCGCACCCAGCGACATTTGACATTAGTATTACTAATATTAGTAGTCGTTACTCGAATAATGACATTAGTATACTACTAATTTGCCTTTCGAATAGCCAAATTAGTAGTTACGAATTAGTCGAAAGGTGAAATATTCGTAGTTGCGCATCGCTAGTTAAGCTTGTTTGTGAAAATCATGCTGTCATAGCATGAAAGTTAGGCTCCAGTGGTCAGAGCAGGCAACGGAGCGAGGGATATTTTGGTATCGCAAGCGTCTATAAGCCATGGTGGCCGCTTACCATCAGGTGGGCCATACGCTTGTTTGTCACCCTTTTAACATAAAAAAATGACTGAAAGAATAGGTGACTGTCGCAGCATGAAATGGGACATTCTCCTAAAGTAACTCCCATGATCGCATCCTAATAGGAATGCCACAGCTAGCATTGGTTAAGTTTGTGAAAATCATGCTGTCATAGCATCATAGTCTTAAGCTCACTAGGCTCCGCACTAGTACCAACAGCCTCCTGAGTGTATTTAATGACCTCACGACACTGGGTGAAGCTCCATATCCTATAGTAATATTTTAAGTAATTCTTTATTGAACTAACATATTTATAAGTAAATCAAATGTAACTAACACTATGGAATCTAGTTCTGAAATAAATGATTTGAATTGAATAGCATGAAAGGTAGGCTCCAGTGGTCAGGGCAGGCAACGGGTGTGCGGTGACTCCCAATCCGGGGACCCATAGTCGTGTTCAATCTGTGCGGGGTTAAAAAAAAGAAAAAAAAAGGCAGGCAACGGAGCGAAGGTTATTTTTGGTATCGCTAGCGTCTATAAGCCATGGTAAGTACCATCAGGTGGGCCATTAGCTAGTTTGTCACCCTTTTAACATAGAAAAAAAAAATGGTGGTGATTATGATTACTTAGGAAATTTTTATTGGCGTAAAAATAGATGTAGACCCTGCGAAATCTTGAAAATTGTGACCAAATCTACTGACATTGAGCCACATGTTATACTTATAAAGTTCTCTAAAGAAATAGGTAAGTAGGTACTGAAGCGGAATACTTATTATTTTAACTTCTGAAGTAGATACCGACAAAGCGAAAATCGTGGAATTGTCATGGCAGCAGTAATGCAGTATCTACGTTAATGCTTTTAGGTAGTAGAATGATTCAGTTATAATTTTACAAACTACTTTGTTTTATTTTTGAGCAAAAACAGCGGGAGTAATCTTACTGATTGGTGTCTTTGCCTCAAAATGCATTATTCTGATATTCAGAAATAGTGACGTCTTTGACCTGGGCATATTAGGATAATGGGGCCTATGACCCCCGTTTGGTGATTTAACAGGAACTAGGGACTTTGTATCTGATTTGAGGGGGTCCCTAACGATCGCGGGGCCCTGAGCACTTGCCCAAAGTGCCCACTGGGAAAGAGGGGTCTGTTCAGAAACTTTCACTGCTGTAATATCTTCAGAAAAAGTGCCGAGAGTTACCAGTTTTGGAATTTATGTTGGAATAGAATACCTTCATATAGAATTAGATAAATAGTAGGTTATAGGTACTTCCTATAATCAGTTAAGGTAATATACTACAAGCCAATTTGATTCCTGACCTACCATAAGCTTGTTTTCTTTTAACAATTACAAAACATTAAAGTAAAAATTGGCTTAAACGCAGGTATTCCTGGAAAAAAATTGTTATTTTCAGAACAATCATAATTGAAATAACAGATTTTGCCAACTTCCTGTGACATAATGTTAACATTACTTAATTGGAGTTTTTACCATAGAATAAGGATTTCCCTATTAAAGCTTTTTACAATATCAAGAATGCGAAAGAGTTATTGTTTTAATTACGATTTTGAAAGTTATTTCGAAATTCAAAGTACAACAGGATTTTATCTCAAAGATATATACTGCATTGAAAACAAAGATCAAATTTCATAGATCTTTGATCCAAATTAATATAGTTTCCTTGTAATAATAAGAAAGTCCTAAGTGCAATTGCGCATTCTTTAAAAAGAAAAACTTATCTGTTTTGCCATTTTTAAGCGATTTATCGGCCAAGTGGGATAATATTCCATTTGTGCGATATTACCTACAGCGGCACATTTTGGCTTTTCTTTTATTCAGAAACTAGTGGCCCGCCCTCGCTTCGCTTTGGTGTAGAGCTGTAGTGTAGACTAAAATGACTTCATATAATTATAAAAAAAAACTGAAAATGGTATATTTGCTTTTCCAAACTTCTATTGACATCACGTCACTCGATTGTTTTGCCTTCCTGGAACCTCTCCACTAACATTTGAAGTTTACGGTACGGTATTAAAGTTCAAATTGACTTTTAAGTATTATTACGAATCGTTTGTATGGGAGTATAGAAAATTGTTGCATTTGGACTTTTTCAGGCATTTTTTTTAATTTTTCTCTGCGTAAGAACCATCCTCGTACTTCAAGTAATATTTTAAAAAAGAATTATCGAAATCGGTTCAGCTGTTCTCGAGATATACGCTTAGCAACACATTCAGCGATTCATTTTTATATTATAGATAAGTATTTTTGAAGTAGGTATAACGGTCATCTTTAAAGAACTTCAACTTTAAGTTCCCTGTAAACTCGATTAATATCGAGATTCGAAGAGAGAGTCGAAGAAAACATAGTAAGTACCTGTGTTTGAATAAGTTTTTCTATAGCTAAATGATGTATTTATTGTATTCGTCTGCGATTGTGGAAATTAAATAAATAAATATTTCCAACACTCACACCAATTAGCCTAGCCCCAAAGTAAGCACTATAGGCTTGTGTTATGCGATACTAGGGTAACGGATAGAATACATATACTGTACATATATAACTATATTAATGTATAAATACATATTAAACATCCATGACTGGAGTACAAATGTTCGTATTCATTACACAAACATCTGCCTCCACCAGGATTCGATCCCGGGACCTCTCGAGAAGGCGACACTATTAAACTCGGCGTACAAACCACTCGGCCACGGAGGTCGTCAAATTTATTATAGTTAATTATAGATGGGTGACCAGAAACTTATTCTATAACGTCCTCCATCTTTCGGATGGCAAGTTAAGCTGTTACTTATGGCTGTTTGCAGTCATTAGCAATTTAGCACCCACCAATCCGCACTGGTCCCGCGTTATATACATTTTATAGCCCCACTACCTTATTCCATCCAGAGGAAAGCTTAGGTACAGGGCCGTCTTTGACCTATTGGAGGCCCTGGGCATATTAGGATAATGGGGCCCCTATGACTTTGATGTGGATTATGACTTGAAATGGGGCGTCATACTGATGAGTGTACTACTGATGATTTTTCTTTAAAATGTGTGTATGCTTAATATACAATTATATGTATATTTAAATTTATCCAAGCATGCTGAAATCGGAAAGTCAAATTTTTGGGCGAGAGTAGAATAGCTTCGCTTATGTAAAAGCTAGTAAGTTGGTATTGTAGTCAGTAATTTAGGATCGATTTCATAGAATTATGTAAGTTTTTTTGGTAATGAATATTGGTTATCGTTTGGTGATCTGACAGAAACTAGGGACTTTGAATTTGATCTGAGGGAGGCCCCTACCGATCGCGAGGCCCTGGGCACTTGCCCAAAGTGCCCACTGGGAAAGAGGGGTCTGCTTAGGTAGATATTGGTGTCGATGCTCACATGATTTTACAAACTTAATTTAACAATAGTGTATTCTTGTCATTCTCTATACAGAATGAAAAGGAGTGAATCATGTTAAATTTAGTTTCGCGGGGCCCTGGGCACTTGCCCAAAGTGCCCACTGGGAAAGAGGGGTCTGCTTAGATAGATATTGGTGTCGATGCTGACATGATTTTACAAACTTAATTTGACAATAGTGTATTTTTGTCATTCTTTATACAGAATGAAAAGGAGTGATTCATGTTAAATTTAGTTTTTCAGAGAATAATACTAGATTCAACGCAATTATATCTTGTCCTTATCTCAGTTGTTTAGGTGATGGATGGATGACATATAATTATGTCATAATTAAAATCATGTAGGCAGCTACCGAATTATCAAAATCCTAATAATATTTGAGGTAATGAAGTAAGTAAGTTATATTTTCTAAGATGGTGGTTCTACTAAGATTCAAATAAAAATACTAGGTACCTATCTTGTTTGTCCATTTTTATAAGTACTTGCTCTTACTTAAAGGCAGATAATTTCTAGTCTTTCAATCTGCTATACAAAATATAAAGGAATGATGTTTCTTTAAGTATGCCCATGCTCTTATTATTCGCATTTAGAATATATAAAAATATTTACTTTAATATTTAAAATCACAATTCTTACTAACATTTATTCCATGTAAACAAAACACTTCTAATAAAAAATACTATGTGTTTACATTATGTAATACAAAAACAAAAGCTGGAGTCACGTACTCAATGAAACTCGTCCTACATACGGAAAAGTAAATAATGAAAACCGTCTCTGCGCATCCAATGACAAATGACAACGGAGGGACCATCCCTCTGAGCGAACGCCAGCGGGAAAACAAACTTTAACGCTGACGCATATAGATCTATTTTGTATAAACACACACAGAGGATGGTCCCACTATCTTGTCAAGTGGGGGAGGCGCCAACCAATCCGAGAGCGCGCTTGGCGCATCACACTGTCCGCGCCTTTTATAACCTACACTCTGCATAAAATAATTTGAAAGTTGTAAGCCCGTTCCATTTTTTTAAAATCAAAACACGTGTTCCACGAAACAGTTTGCATTGTAGTTTTCAAAATTCGAATTCGAATACTTTTAACTTGTCTTGTCTTGTAGTTTTGAAATTCGAATACTTACTTATACTTTTTACTCGTCTTTTGTTTGTTTTTTTAAACAGGTGATGCAAAAGTCAACATAAACAAGTGAAACATGTATTTTTCAAAATAGATAATCGTAATTAGCTCACCTTGCGCCTGTAGTCGCCTCGCCACCGCCTTTGACCGCATAGCCTCCACGACGCCGCAGGTAAACACGAGAGTGTCAATTATTCACCGCGATCGATGACACAATATCATAAAAGTTGTGGGAGAATTTTTGATGATTCGTTCGCGCGCGGGAGGTTTGGAGGGTGTAGGAGGGAGTGGGTGGGTAGTCCTGTGGGATAGATGTGTGCGAGGAGCGCGCGTCAGACGACGGTCGGCGGGACACTGCTCACTGCGAGGGGAAAGCGATTTTCACGCGGGAAACGCGATAGTGACCGCGCTGTCTTGAGCCGCGACCGCCGGTCAACTGTCGCCGGTGACAGGGCGCCGCTGCCGTGTGTACTACGCTAACGAGTTCTGATTCTGACCACTTGGAAAAGCACGAGTCGCGTTCGATTTTCTTACCCCCATGAGTGAGACAATGCTTTACGGTGTTATCATCTTTGCTTGTTCGCGAGGAAAGTTTGAATTTAGAAACAAATTTCGAATTGTTTCTAGACGCAATAATAATTTGAAGTTTGTTGTTTCTTTGTTCACGATTTTTTTGCAGAATTAAATGTCGCACCAAAAACTTTTTCATGTACTTTCGGTACATGAAAAAGTTGCCAAGACGAGACCATTTGACTCGCTCTGTCAAAAAGTTATCAGATCTCATGTAAAGTCAAGCTATTAACTCTACTTGCGCCAACATCACAAACTCTGCACCTAAGTCCAAATATTATTATGGCTTGGCCATTTCGCTACACTCACATGGGAGTAAAGTGAGATTGAAATGATGAAAAAAATAAATGTATCTACTGTTCACACACGACACTCAATGTTGAAGTTTAATAAGCTACTTAAATAGGAGCTGTAACTTTCTTTCTTTTGTATACCATCTGCATCTGTACCACGTATTACATGACAAGTATTCTCAATTATAAAGTAAGCTATTAAAGCCCAAGTGAGATAAAATCGAATTTAAGTTCCCTTGGGTAATACTGACATTTAAATTTGGAATGCCAAAAAGTCGACAAAAACTTCTAACAAAAATCGATTCAAAAAAACGGCTGCTCAAGGCATTATTTGCTTCCTCGGTTCAAAGAGTTTTTAATTAAGTATAAAATTCGACACATCAAAAAGCCTACTCCGATGAAAAATATTTAACAAAAAGAACTTGGCTGTACCTATGTCTTAGCCAACTTTCTTTGGGTGTGATTTTATAAATCACTAAACAAATGCATTTTCAATCACTTGATATATTTTTTTCCTAAAATAGTAGATCTATCACCAAAATTGCATAACCAAATAATACGAAAACGCTTTTGCAAGTATTAATTAAGATTTTATTGGAAATAATATAAGTCATCAGATAAATGTATAGGGTTTCAAAATAATAGATGTTTCACTAAAACTGAATCACCAACCATGTAAAAATGTTACTTAAAATTAATTGATAATCACTAAAATACAATAAAAAAATATCAATTAATTCGCCTGAGACTTGATAACATACAATTCAAATAGGTTTTCTTATTTTCTGAAAAGGGACTCAAAAACTACCTAATCTAAATTGAACTCGTAAAAGTATACTTAATCCAATGTAGGAAGTTCTAGGAAAAGAGAAAGGTTGTTCTGGCGCTTCGACGGCCGCTGCCTCGGCAAGCACGCTACGCTCGCTCGGCTCGCGCACTTTGGTCGTAACACTAACATAACCTAACCTTGCGATTTCCATGTTAAATGACTGTCTTTAGAAAACATCAAGTCCAATACTAGCACTTCACTAAATTTTCCAGCCAAACTAGGCTAAGATTGGTCAATTTTTCAGCCCGCCAATTTGACTCTACCCATAATAGGCATTTTTCATTTATTGAAGAAAGTGGTCTGTTTATTTTGTGACATATCTATTATTTTCCTTAACAATATAAAGCTGCACGTGACTGACTTTTTTAGGAGCAGTACCCCTAGCACGAACCAATATCGAATTAAGTATAATCGTTTGCGAGTCAGAAATGTCATTGTCAAATGTGTACTGAATTTTAGTTCTCGTTACGTACTTTGTGCCGCTGCTGTTCAAGTTTCCATACAAAATTTGACATTGACATTTCGGTTTGCAAAGTATTCGAATTCGATAATGGTTCGTGCTAGGGGTAACTGTACCCCTATATATATATTATACGTATATTTACTCTGTAATAAAAAGTGATCAATCTATAAATAATACTTTCAACGGTATAGATGCACTGATTTATTTGTTGACGTATCGCATCATTTACAGGATGCGGCGTCTGAATAATGATTTTAATTCATTCAATCACAAGATAAAAAAAATATAATCATTATTCAGACGACATTATAATCATTATTCAGACGACGATGATTTATAATCATTATTCAGACGACAATGATTTAAAATCATTATTCAAACGACACATCCTGTTAAAGATACGAAACGTCAATAAATAAATAAATCAGTGCATCTATACCGTTGAAACTTGTTTTATTTAATGAGTGGTTTGCGTGAAAACCTAAGAAACAAATATGATCAATCTATAATTTAAGACAAATTGTTCTGCTGGAGTAGCAATGAATGGAGCACATAGCGAGGAGAACCAATTGGTGTAGAGAGATTCTTGGACAACGCTGAATGGGTCAGTCTGGTGGGAACTAGGCCGGCGGGCGCTATCTGGTAAAAGTATAGGACTGACCAGTATGGAGATCTTTGGTTAAGGTCGGAGCAGGTAAGACCACAGTAAAAGAACTCTATCTTTAGGTGGTGTTGCGTTTCTGACAGTGAGGAAGGGTCCAGGGCTCCACAGGAGATAGTGTCAGGATAGGCAACGACGAGTATGATATTTTTTATAGATATTAACGGGATTGTTACCATGTACCTTGTTTTTTTATGAGTCTCCGATATTTCGGCACTGTTGCAAGCGCCATGATCACGGAATCCCGTTATCGGAGACTCATAAAAAACAAGGTACATGGTAACAATCCCGTTAATATCTATAATGTTAGTGACCATAAAAGTTTAAAACAATATATGATATTTTTTTGTAACGCAAGCGTCTATAGGCCATGGTGGTAGCTTACCATCAAGCGGGCCATACGCTTCTTTGCCACCCTTTTAACATAAAAATGTCTATGCTCAGCAGAGGACTTCGATTGGCATGGAAGTTAATCATTTCATGCAGTGTACCGATGACAATTGTGACAGTTTAAGTCATGTAAAGGTGGTTCCAAGTTTAAGTCATGAAAAGGTGCCAAATAGGATGATGATGATGATGATGAAAGGTGGTTCCATGAAGTCGATCTCCTTCTCCCTAAGTATTAGCCCTGAAAATTTGTAGAATTTATAGTTCATTTTTCAGTCACCAGCCGCGCTGCCGTCGGTAAGTAGTATCTGTGAAGTTAGCTGTTTATGAGTACAAGTAGATGAAGTTAGTTGAATATTGTACAAATATTCTTCGCGGCATTGATCATTTCAAATTAGCCTGCTTTTTTAGAGACAACTTAGCGATCGCAGCACCTCACTTATTTTGTCCATATTTCTGGAAGACTATTTTCTACAGCGATCGTTCTCCTTCTCTCTAACCTCCATGGGTGGTTCTATGAAGTTATCATCATTATCAAACCCACACGATGTCCTTGTTCAATACAGAAGCTCTTTTAAGTTAACAACGTATATACAGAGGTGCTCCGTGGTTGTCTACTCTGTTTCACTATAATTTCATCGAGTTTTTGATCTTTTACTGAATTGTTCAAACGTCAAGGAAGGTCGTGGTGTTACTGTTGGTGGGTTGGTTCGTTATAAACTTATACTCGTATATATACGCTATACTGAAATCGAAATAAATACTCGAGTATTTATGGGTTTCAAAATTAAATTATCCCTACGTTTTTCTTCTATTTCTGTTACCTTGAAGAAATTGAAGTTTTAGGAAAAGAAGCTCACATAGATCGTTACTTAGTCTGCAGATTGCCCTGTGGCGGCGGCATCTACTAGGAAGACTTGGCACTCCATAACAACAGATGGCATTACTGGAAACGCATTGGCACTCAAAAAGTATGTAATCCTACATCGCGCTAACGAAATTAGAAGGCTATCGTTTCATCTATACACTGTTTGAACAATCAGTAGGGCCGCGACCCCGAGCAAACATCACTCAACTGGGTGAAAGAATTTCCTCATTGGCCTACCCACACTGGTCATCACGAACTGATACTACAACCTATAAGAAAAGTTTGAAACAATTCTAAACCACTTCATGTTTCACTGCAGATTACCTTGAATCACAGCTTACCTAATCTGCTGTGACAACCAAATTCAGAGACGTAAAATAAATTTGACGACTAAATCTAAAGAAAATATTGCGGGGAATTTTTTCCAGTAATATTTTCTTAGATTTAAATATCAGTTAGATGCTTAAAAAAAATATATAAATTTGATGTAATTTAAAATCACGCTTACTCTACTGTTATGGCAAAGACAGTGACAGTAATAACTTAAATCAAATTTTTAAGTAAATGTCGTCCGAGTAACTGATTCGCACATTAGCGGTAAAATAAATATGTAAAAGCATTGACGTATAAAATATTTTATATAATGAAATATACGAATAAATAAATGTGTTCATACGTAAAAAATATGACTCAAAGGATTATTGTCTAGTATTTGTACTTTGATTTTAATAATCAAAGTATTTGTATTATCTGATAGAACTCACTCAGGTCCGCGATGGATTCATTCTTTTTAAATAAAGTTTAAGGTTAGTGACTCAAATGAAATGCAGCCACACACGGGGTCATTGGCCGGCGATGGAGGCTGGTATCAAATGACCACCGTCCCATAACAAAGCCAATGTGTGTGACGCACTCATACAGACGTGATCACTCACAAAGCTTTAGGTATTATTAGCATTGAGGTAGCCAGACACTAAACTTCTTACGTACTAAAAAAAAATGGTTGCCTGTAAAGTCGGTTTTACGGGCGAAGATTTTACGTGACAACGTCTTTTTCTCGGTAGAATATTTATTGATATGAATATAATTAAATTGCACAATAGGAACAAGGAATTGAATGAAAATAAGAATTGCACAAATTTTAACTATAGAAATATATTTTGTTTACTAAAACATTGTACATGTAAACTTAAACTTAACACGAGAGACTCATCGTAACGTTACCGAGCGTTACACTTTTTCATAAGTGACTCCCAGCCGCAACCTAATTTAAGACGTTGTCACGTCAACATATTCGGAAACTGTTGTAGCAATGGGATGGCACCATGTCAAACTTACTTTTCGTAACTTTTCCCTTTCCACAATCGCTTGCATTTGAGGAGCTGGCGAAACAAAACGGTATTCTCTATAATATAAAAATTAATCGTTGAATGTGTTGCTAAGCGCAAATCTTGAGAGCAGCTGAACCGATTTCGATAATTCTTTTTTAGAATATTCCTTGAAGTACGAAGATGGTTCTCACGCAAAGAAAAATTTAAAAAAAATGCCTGAAAAAAGTCCAAAAACAACACCTTTCTATACTCCCATACAAACGATTCGTAATAATATTGAAAGTCAATTTTAACTTTAATACCACATCATAAATTAAAAAAATGTTAGTGGAGAGGTTCAGGGAAGGCAGAACAATTGAGTGGCCAATACCAAATAGCAAATATACCATTTTCAGATTTTTTTATAATTATATGAAGAATCATTTTAGCCTTCACTACAGCTCTACACCGAAGCAAAGCGAGGGTGGGCCACTAGTACTTAAAAAAAATCAAATTTTACAGGAGTTGTATAAAACTGAATGACATACCTACTGTGAGCTTTTGACATGGTTTTTAATTTATAAATTTAGCAATTTTAACACTGTTTTAGGCGGTTTTGATTGAAAATTATTTGAGATTCAAATTCAAAAGGCCCGAAACCTCCGGACTGTAGAAAAAAAGTACTTTGACCAGTTGCGTAATTATACCGTTTTGTTCGCCAGCTCCTCATTTCATAGTTAGGAAAAAAAGTTTGCTATGTAACGTTGAAACTTTTCTTGAGATGGGATGGGACCCTGCAAACGATAATATACTACTTTTTCTCGTGAAAATATGAGGATGAAATTAAGAATATATATATATAATTTAAGGATATTTCACGCAGCCAAAGAAGTGAGCTTCGCTTGTAAAAAATGAGCTAAAACTTATTAGCAAAACATGGAAATGAAAAAGATAGAGAAAATAAGTAAAAACAGTTTTTCAACACATTTGCTCAAAAAATTCATACGTGGCAGAGTACGTATGCTTTACGGTTTTTTTTTAATTTCGTTCGGGCCTCCTCGGAAGCGCTTTTAGTCTAACCTATGTCTTACTTTATCACTAAAAAGAAAAAGAACCGAACGATATAGTTCTATTTTCAACCACCCACAATTGGCGCCATTTGGCAATGCGCGCCTTTTTCTTATTAGAAAAAATCTTCAATAAATATATTGTTCATTACTTAAATTATGCATTCTCGCAATAACGTTTTATGGTATTCGTGTGGATTGGTATTACTAACTCGTGACTATATTAGCTTACATTCGTCTACTCGTTTGTAATAACCAAATTACCGCACTAATATAATAACTATTAGGTTTCTATGTTTTTCACACCGATTTTAGGAGTAGTGTAAAAAGCATACATATGCAAAGTAATCTAGTTTTATTTGTTTCTTAAGTTTTTACGCACACCACTCATTAAATAAAACAATATTTTCAACGGGTTTAAATGGGGTTTTTAATAATTTTCAGGGTTTTGTACCCAACGGGTACTATTACTAATTTACAGTCATTTGATTTCAACGGACACCTTTGTATAATATATTTACTTTAAAAAGGACTTTTAATTTTACCGGTTTGGAAAACATACGAATCATTTTTAATGGCTATGGGTGTAGTAACATTCAGCCAAAGACTGATCGAAGTTGTTTATATAAAATAAAAACAAATCTATTTTGTAAAGATCGATAAAATTTTTTTTTTCTTTATTACGCTGTGGTATTAATATCCACCACTATATTATCATTTTCACTAGATGCAAATGTGCTCAGACAATTATTAAAGATGGTAGGCGACATCATAAAGTCTAATGCCATCCATTTTTCGCCAAACACCTCCATAAACACATTATAATCTGTATTGTATGTTAGTATCTAGCTGTGGGCCTACGTTCCCCGACTATAAATTAATAAATAAATAATATTATAAGGTGTAATACACTAAAAATCTAAAATATGGTTATCTTAAAAACATAACAAAAATAATGAAGTTACTCAATATATGGCTATAGAACCTAAATCTCTTAGCTTTCTTTGGTTAACGAGAGTTTAAAAATTCTCTCTAATCTGTGGCTCATTCACTATCATCATTCATCACACAGTTTCTGTCACAGAGTACCTTATTATAACCGGAAATGACACCTGATTTTAAAAGTTACTCTTATGCATTAACTTTAAAAACAGGCAACTATCTGTTAATCTACATGCTCTATATACCTGAATTTAATCCATAATTTCGGTACTTAGCTTTATTTCCTTAGTTTACTATACAATTTATTAATTGTTTTTTATTATTTTAATATGTTCAGTGTATATATCGGTTTATAGAAGTTCTCAGGGGTGTCCGTCAATAATATTCGTTTCTACAGTAATTTATATATAATTTCGAATCTAGGAAACAATTTTTCATAATTATTGGTCTTTAGGCCAAATATGCATGGAAGCTGAGCAATCTCCTTTTCAATGGTCTTCAAAATTTTAACGACTGGCATCAGTAGGCTGTCTCATCATCTTATGACCGTAGGACGGACAGATATTGAAGACTAAGTAATAGGTTTCCTTGTCAACTCTGAGTCGTCAGGATGAGGGGTCACTATCGTAATTAGCATTACATGTGTTAAATAATTTAAATACATTAAATTGTTTTTTGCGTTGCGATTTAAAATGAGTGCGGAAAACCAACACTTATTGTAAGTGCTATTACAATAAGTAGGTATCTACTGTAAACGGTGTATTTAAAACGATTACAATTAAAAATAATACAAAATATTATAAAACGTGTGTGTGAATCAATTTCTCTCAAACTTAGTTTTATCATTAACATCTGCCTTGAACAGGGCATCTTTCCTTCAGCACTTAAGACAACAATTATAAAACCTATCTTTAAAAAAGGTGACAGACTTAATATTAGGAATTACAGACCTATAACATTAATTTCTGTTTTAGATAATATTTTTGAAAAAGTTATGAACAATAACATTTCTAATTTCTTTCAGAAAAATAACATACTACCAACACACAAGAACAAAAGGTATTCCATAAAGTTATGTCGATAAATCTTGCAATGTATGAATTTCTTAGAAGTGTATATTCTCGAGTTATCGCAAGGAAGCCTGTATTTGCTCTGTTTATGGACATGACAAGGGCATTCGATTTTGTTGACCATAACATATTGTAATAAATTGGGTGTCCAAATGAAAGACAATTCGTTATATTGGTTAAGATGTTCACTGCTCGGAAGTCAATAAAATGTTTTTTAACCACTTTTTTTTATTTCCTCCCAGGACGTAGCGGGAGAGAAATCTTCATGGACACCCTACAGCCGGCTGCAGGATTATGTCAGACTCTTACTGAATTAAAAACACCCGTAGTACATGCTTATGGCCGGAAGGGCTTTACAAGCTCTACCTGAAGCGATCATCCCCTGAGAGGGGGTTTTAACCTCATTTTTTCTGCGTATATATACAGGATACATTGTCGGCAACGCCATCTAGTTTCCAAGTGTCGAAACCTGAAAACTTAATGTGAATTTCACAAGTCATCCATCAAGATTCACCTAGTTGACTGAGGAGTGACTAGATGGTGCTGCCGTTATATATATTGCTGGGTAAACTTGGAAGATATGGCCTACGAGTCAATGCCTTAGATTTATTGAGATCTTATGTAAGTGATAGAACTCAAGTCACGGTTATTGACCATATTTCTTTCAATAATAAACAGGAAACAAATTTTATATCAACCCCTAGAAAGATTTCTTTTGGAATACCCCAGGGAACCGTTCAGGGTAAGTAACCTTATACAGTGTGACAATACCAAACTTTGCTGAAACTTGTCACTAAAAAACGTAATTTTATGTTGAAATTATGTGAAAACACTCTAAAAACGTCTTTAAAACTTCTAAAAACGAAACTCATATAGTTCTCGGTACTCAAGTAAACCGATATGGTCACCCTACTCAACGTTTTCCATAAGAATTGAAAAAAAATGAGTTATCTATTAAAATATAGCACTTACAGGGACGATGGATTCTTCAAATTTTAGTACATTTTTCACAATTTCTGATGTAACTACCTTCTACCTACAAGTTTGGGTTTATTAAATATAGTTTAAAGATAAGATAGATCACTCAATTGGGACGATCGAGAAAAATAAGATTTTCATTTTCTCTTAAACCAGTAAGATTTCGATCACGATATCTGTTTCACAAATTTTCCCAGAAGCGTAATTTATAATAAACATGATAATGTTTCATACTTTTTCAGCATAAGGTGGTGTTTTAAAAGATTGCTCAACTGAACATAGCGCATTCTGAGTGATCCATATAAACCCTTTCTAATTCTTAGGCTTTGAAATGAATCGAAAATTTGCAAAGCAGCTTTCACAAATTCTTCACAATTATTTCAAATGCAAATTATAAACACATTCACATAGGTAGTATATTCTTGGATACGCGTTATGGCTTATTCTTCAGGTGTCCAGATTGAGTAATCCAGTTAATTAGTTCTAACTTTCTTCGTTTAGGTTTCACAAATTTTATACCTTACCATGAAGTTTTCACAATTATTTCATAAATCCTCTTATAAATTGTTTGTGGTTGGATGAATTTTTTGAAAAGATCACTCAGTCCACACGCACATGTAAAACCCGAGGACGATTAGTGCTCACTGTTGTAGATGTGATTCATCATAAGACGGCTTTATATGACAAAATTTTTTTTGCAATGGCACCGAAAAATGATACCGAATTGTATTAAAGAATGTAACATACGAACAAAAATTATATCTTTATCCAAATAATAATCCATCTTATTAAATCAATGAGTTTTTATCCCAAAGCACATAACATAAGTTTAAAAGCCCGAATTAAAAAAAATGACAATTTTAATTAATATGACATTGAATTTTCAATATCAAATTATTTAAATATTTGTCTAAAATTGTATTGTATTATATTATTGTACGCCTCTGCAGCTGATCACGGCATGTTATTAACAAAGCCGAAGAGCCTATTACCCGTGTATCACAATAAATATATTTATAAAAACAAAATGTAACTTTTCTGCTTCAACAGAAAGCAGCGAATATACCCAAATACCCGACCTCAAACTCGTAACTTTAAACAAAACACGGCCAAATTCTCTCCGTCTGACTCAACTTACATTTTTTACTGTTCTTATTTGCCAGGGAGACAGTGTATCGACCGAGAAGTGGGGGGTGGCCTTAAATATGATTATCAGTGGGGGGGAGGCGACCCGACTAATCATATTCTCAGCAATTTACATAAATATTAGCGTGTTCCGTGACACACGCCGGTCATTATTAGCCTCCGCAGTGCCTTTAATGAACGGAGTGAACGATGGTAGATAAGTGCCGCACTCACTTTGTCTTTTTTTGTGACTGATTAAGGCCGCCATGTTGTTTATATTCTGGTAAGGTGTTTGTTTTTTTTTAGTTGATGCTCGAAGTTCTTTGTCTCGATTGTCAATTTTTTTAAAAGACTAGACGTTGACATTATGGCATTTCGCACCGTAACGTAACGCATCGAAAAACAAAAATCTTCCATAATGGTTTTCGTACATGTTATATGAACTATACACACACGCACACTCAGTGTTGACAGGTCCGCTTTTTAAAAATCGGGAGTTATTGAACCCCCCCCCCCCTAGATTTGGTAAAACAAATCAAGATACAGGCCAATAACGAATGTATTTCTGTGGCTTCTGCCGCCCCTCAAAGCTCAATAGCATATTTATTTTATTATAATTCAGGTTACCTACATTCTTAATGGCGGAAAACGCAACTCAAGCAGCAGCAAGAAAATCGTATTTTAAGAAAAATAGCAGATTCATGTAGAAAAACAGAAGAACAGGAGATTTCGAAAAAACAGAAGATCTCCTGTAAAATCGAGAGAATAGCAACAATGCGCGCAATACAGACGGGCCGCACCGGGTCACATCGTAACGCACTGGCGCGATGGCGGCTTGCTAGGTGTATTTTTGAGATGTTATGCGTTGCGATGCAGCCCGCCTCAGAGTGCGCTGGAACTTGGAATTAGCAGTTAATGGTCGTGTCGCGCTCGCCCGATGAGTACAACAACAGTATACAATCCTTTGTTTTATGAGTGTGTATACTGTTGGTCGCAGTTGACCTTTACAGCGTCACCTGGTTTGGGGACGCTTTGTGTGAACGTGAACTATCCGTCATTTGGACTGTCAAAGTCTGACTGATTCAATTATTGCGTTGCGGCACGCCCCGACTCGACTCCAATGTGCTTTAGCGCAATTTTCAATGTGGTGCTCTGCGGTCCATAGCGGCTGTAAAGGCAGAAACATACTTTTAAAACGTGACGACCCGACCTGACGCCACGCGCATCGAGTCGTGTCGGATGTTCCCAATGTGATTCTGATCATAGAAAATAGAAGATTTGATTTGACTCAACACGCATCGCATGTCGTCGGGTCGCGTCGCGTTTCAATAGTTTCTGCTTTTATATGCACGAGCCCCGGGCCACTGTCTTGTACCAATCTTCTTAATTCAGCTTTAAGCCCCGTTGATATGCTCAGAGTCAACTTTGACAAAAGTTGACTCCAATCAAAGTGCGCTTTGATTGCTAGTTCACACGATCAAATTAACCTCAAAGTAGTCATAGTCAACAAAGCTACTTTATCAAAGCAGACTTTGAGCATGTCAACGCGGCTGTATCCTCTATAGCTCGTCAATTCATTCTTGTAAACTTTTTGAATTCAAAAAAAAAAGACGGAGTGAGGCCTATTCCTGATTTCGTTTTTAATTTCCCAGAAGAACTTTGGTGCAAGTGGGCTTTTCTTTCTTACACACTCGGAAAAGGATCGGAACGTATCGTCTTTTACCATGCCGTCCACCAGATGACAACCTCACCTTATCTCAAAACCTAGAAGCCCGCAACCGACAACCTGCGCTGCGGTACTTCCACAGAACACAAAAAGGTAAGAAGGCGAGTATCTTCATCGTGTGCGTGCGGGTAGTCTGCTCTGGGCGTATGCCCACTTCAGATGCTGCGGGTTCGCGGATAAGGTGGGCGTTGGTGTCCATCCTCTTCTTTCTTCAGTCAACGCCCTCGGCGCGGTCAAGCCCACCGGATGAGACCCGTGTGGAAGGTCCGGTGAGCGACCAGAGAGCGGGCGGTTATCTTAGGTGAGTAGGATAAAGTAGTCATTTATAAAAGTAATAAAATGTTACTGTAGCTTATTAGCTATAGGGTTATACTAAGAAGGATTTTTTTTTGTTTTTTTTTTTGACTCAGAACATAAAAAGGTAAGAATGGTGATCAGAGACCGTTTATACGGGAACAGATGTCGCCGGCTGGCGCGCACTACACTTTCACCTAATGGATAATCGCCAATCAAACGGCGTGACATCAAACAATCGAACTAATCAGTGCTTAAATCCGAGAGCAACGACGCAATCAAAACCAAGAATTGGTCAAGTTATGAGCATTTGCTCACACATAACTGAGGCGCGCCTGCCCCGCCCACAAGGCTCTTCTTAACTCATTGTGTGTTCTGTGGGTACTTCTATTCTATTTAAGTCTAGTATATCAGGCGTCTATGTGCTATGATTGGCGCTTGCCATCAGGCAAACCTAGGGTTGCCAATAGGGGGGGATCAAATACTATATTTCATAAAAATATATATTAAAATATCAAAAAAATAATATAGGCGAAACTACTATATTTTGCTTAAAGCAGACTTTTGCCAGTAAAAGCTTTCTTAAAAGTAAAAACTTAATTATTAAGACATATAGCAGCAATAATATATACATTTCAAAAATAAAGTAAATATTTAAACCACATTACTATTATTTGTATTTTTTGCCATTACTATATTTTAGAGGTAACAGTTTTGTTTAATATAAGTATTTGACAGAAAAAAAGTTGGTAACCCTAGGCGAACCATAAACTTACCTGCTTAATAAAATATCTAAGAACATATAAGCAATGCAATGTATTCAATGTTAAAGCTTCGCCTAACCTAAAAAACAAACTTGAAATAAATTGAAATGTCTTAAGTGTAGTGTGTGCCTATATTTTTTTGTAGAATTGTCATATTATGGTGTTTTTAGAGAAATTCCTAATCCTAAGAGAATTTCCTAAGGTCGTGTCCTTACGCCATTGAGCTCTTCTTCGTAATACATTATTATCAAAATGCAATTGGGTTTTTTACTATCAATTATCTATCTTAAATAAATTTCTTCTATCGTTAATGAGTGATGTGCGTGAAAACCTAAGAAACAAATATTCTTCTATCGTCTTTGAATTCTTGCTAGGAACTTTTCCATTTAATAAGATTTTAGAAAAATATTCGTTTATTAAAATTAACACTCCTGGTTGTTTTTGATAACAACTCCTTCCAATTTCTTTTGGCCTCATTTATCACAAGGTTACTTGTTATCTTTTTTGTCTTTGGTATTACGATCCCGGCACTTTTTGAAACTTAATTAAAATTTCAACCTAAGTATTTGCAGACTCAAACGAATGCTTCATTACATAAAAAATGAAATAGAACCAAAAACGCTACCTTACCGAACCCCAAAAATACCGCCCTGCCCTTAATTAAACAAACTCAATATCTATTATTAACCCGTTGTTTTCAATTCCGCAAATAGCCTTTCAAACCTCATGAGAGAGTTTCTCATTCAAAAGATATATATATTATCATAACTTTTTAAAGGTAAGTGAATCTATTGTTTCTAAATTTATCAACAGATTTCGTTCAATAAGTATGTAACTTGGCCACTGAAATCAATAAACCTATCGTAATTTGTACTCATCATGTAAGTTTTTAGTGAGTTTCCGATATTCCGGCACAATTCAAGCACCACGGCCACGGAGATGACTCCGACTAGCCATAAATTACTACAATAGTGACCATGAAAGATTAAAACAATATAACGATACACCTATCTACCAACATCTAATGTTTCAAAATCATCGATTTATCTGCAATAAGATTACAATATCATGTTACCATTAAACACTCAGCACAATAGCTGACAAACCAAAACACAACAACGTTACCCCAACCAGCCGATGGCAAATTATTAATTACAGCACCTCCGGAATGATTCAACCCTTCCATAAATTACCGGCAGATGCTTACATTACCGTACAAACCCCAAGTAGTTGTGTTCTTACAATCTCCGCAAAACAGAAGTAAACATGGGTCATAATGCCGAAAAGAAAACAATAACTCACCCAAAAACTGAAAGCACAAGATCTAATTTGCAGTGCGTGACGGTAGCCTTTTTGTCTCTATAGCTTTGGGAAACTGTTTCTTCCTTATATTATATCGTACGAAGTGTTCCAGATTCTAAATGTGTCCTGACTGTAGCATTTGAAAACAAACCTTATTTTTCAATGTTTGGTAGGGCGAGAATTGAAAGGAATCGTGCTTCACTTGTTACGTTTTTGGTTAAAAAGTTAATGATATGATATCAAGGCGAGACAGAAAGGGATAGTAGAGCGCAGGCTCCTCGGCAGACGTCGCGGTTGCCGTGGCAACGCATCGATTCGCCGCCGCCTCCCTCCCGGCACCGCAGCCTCACCGTATCCAGGTCATCCGAGGCAGTATCTGAAATCTGACGTTTTACGATTAATTAGGTTAGTCCACAGGTGAACGGAATTCAAATACATCTACGCCCAACTTCAGGCGTCTTCACGTCTACAAACTTTGTTAATTTTGGTAGTATTCAACGTTATATGCAGTGCCATCTATCCAAGTAACTAAAAGTTGTTTTATCCAATCAACCACGCACAGAGTTTAAAAAAATAACTTTGTACCTTACCATCGTGCAAGACCTAACATTTGAAAAACAACGATGAATTAACGAAAAGCGCTGAAGATCTCAAGTTTTTTAAGTCTCCAGACACCTTCACCACCTCGTTGGCCTGAAAGTCCTATTCTACTATACTTCATGGAACAACAGCAACTATTACGAGTACACTCTTGCAGTAGCAGGAATAACAAAAAAATAATTTTATTTGTCTACAATATTTTCTAAGCTGGAGAAAGTCGGGTAGCTAATTATTCCACTCCACCTTATGTTAGATGTTAGTGGAGTTCAGTTGGGAATATAGCTAACGTGGCAGAAAGTGTGCCGTTCCAAGCATCCTTACATTGCTGGCTTGTATCTCAGAATCCTTTAGTATTAACATGGTCAGTGACTATCAGAATCTTTTTCAATTACTGGTAAAATTTCTACTGAAATCTATCTCATAACAAAACATCATCTCTAGTGTTCTGCCAACACTGCATGGGATATCTTTTTGAACCTATTACGTACATACATGAATATACCACCGTTCAACCTGTTTAAGATAGTGTAACAGACTTTGCATTTCTATCGTTTATCATCTTCATCAGACTATAAAAATTCCCACTGCTGTGACTCAGGTACAGCCCCATAATAACCCCCCAAGTGGGCTTAGTCCCGAATCCCAATGAATGCTAACGACTGCATATTACAGGCAGGACCAACACTTTACGTGCCTTCAGGAGCGTGGAGGAGTTTAGAAAGATATCATACATCTTTGCTCATCCTTCTGCCCATCCTCTGACAGATCATTGCAAGAGATTTAGTATCACGATCGCATACCGAATGGGCTAACCACTTCTCCCCTTTCCCTCCTATAACCATTCAAGTATTCTAACCAAAAATTACCAATAGTATGTCTATTTATACATATATTTAAATCAAATCACGACCCAATAAAAAACCAACCAAATATTTTTCAAGCCGCCTTAACGAGTCATCTAACAATTTATCACCAAATTGCCCTTTCTCGGGTTTTCTTTGAAGTCGACCCAATTTTATCTCAAAGACGCGTCAGAAACCTGACAAAGGTAAGAATGGCCGTAATAGGCCCCCTTCAGGGCGTAGTCGGCCTTCCTGACGCTCACTCGGCCTTTGAAGCGAGATGTAGGCAATTTAAAAAGGTAAGTACGCCGTATATACGGGCCTAATTGATTGGTAGCTTACGTTTTAAGAACACAATGACGCTCTAAAACGTTTGATGGCTTGGAGACGCATTGAACAATAAATGCTACCTTCAGGTTCCTTGGTGCCTTGCCAAGATTAGAGTAATTCTGTCTTCTACCATGATTAGCATAGACTACCTTATATTCTAGCTTCGCGTCTGGAACTGAACTTCACCAGCACTAAAGATCATTGGCTCAAACCTATTTATTAAAAAAACCCGGACAAGTGAGAGTCGGACTCGCGCACGAAGGATTCCGTACAACAAACCGCGAAAGGAAAAAATAATTTGTTTGTTTTCGTCACAACTTACAAAAGACATCGCACCTTTAGTCAAAAAAAGAAATAAGTCAAAATTTCAATTTTGTGGGAAAACGCAATCAAAGTTTGACTATTTTGCATAAGCAACTTTAATCTGTCATAAAAAAAGAATGAAATTATTTAGGTGAATTCTAAAAGAAGATTCTATTAGTATAATTATGTAACTTTTATACCAACTATCAAAATTATCAAATTTTTAAAAAGAAAAACAATAAAATAAACATTTAAGAAAAAGTTCGAAGTTATTTCACTTTATGCCGAAAAATAAAATCGCGAAGTATGGACATACGCGAGGTAATATCAAAAGTTGCTATTTTTTATTTAATATACTTGAAAAATGTATGTTATATTTTGATTTTGTACAGTATTTTACTAATGAAATTAATAATAAATAACTATAAATTGTTTATTATTTCTATTTATTCATTGAAATTTACAAAAAATATGGTTGATGGTATTAAAACTGATGTTGTAATTCTTTATTTTATCCGTAATTAACATGCAATAAAAATAATATAGAATCCTTATAAAGCAAAATTGAAAAGGATCATGGTTTAGTAAAAATAATTTAATTGTCAATTTAATAATAATAACCATAAACTAAACTTGTAGTCGTAAAACAAAACAAAAATAACTCTCAACAAATAAACAACAACATTTAGCATAATTAAAATTATAAAACGTAAAGAATTTATATAAAACTATATTCCCATCATTATAATCAGTTTTCATTTATATAATTGAGATCTTTTTATTGATAACAACTTAAAACACTTACAAAATATAATTTTAGAACGCTGCATGATAAAAAAGATGTAATATATTTATTTTTATTTTGGCCACAGCAATTGTCCGAGTAAAATATCACTTCCTTCTCTTCGTCGTCTTCATCACTTAAGCTTTTAATATATATCCACACACAAGAGCATCATACTTGCACTTATATGTGCTCTTTGTTTAGCCAAGACACAAATATCCCAAAATTTTCGGAAAAATTGTGCATTCTACCGCCACGGTCTTTCAGATAACAGGATGGCACATTCTTCTGACTTTTTGCTAGATAATACATACAGGTGTCAATGGTATCGATTCTGGCAGGATTCTCTAAACTTAAAACTAAATTTAACATCAGTCTCTCCTTTTCATTCTGTATAGAGAATGACAAGGATATACTGCTGTCAAATTTAAGTTTAGGTTTAGAGAATCATGCTAGAATCGACACCATTACTGGCATAATTCTCTAAACTTAAAACTAAATTGAACATCAGTCTCTTCTTTTCATTCTGTGTAGAGAATGACAAGGATAAACTGTTGTCAAATTTAAGTTAAGGTTTACAAAATCACACCATTATCTGTCTTGTATGCGTTTACGTTTTATCTTATTCTGCTTCCATTGGCAGGGTTTTTAGGATATCCACGCCCTTTTTTTTTTTGCTCTGTTAGAATTTGATTAACTGTTCGACGAAGATAATGACTGATTAATAAGGTAGTTCCTATTTTTGCTTGGAACCGATTGCAATACACGGTGCCGCTCTCGAAGTTGTTCAAAAATATGTATACCTCGGGCAGACATTGCAGTTAGGTAGAAACAACTTTGTGGATGAGGTGAATAGAAGAATTCAGCTAGGTTGGGCAGCATTTGGGAAGCTACGTCAAGTCCTGACATCGTCGATCCCACAGTGCCTAAAGACGAAAGTCTTTAATCAGTGCGTCCTACCTGTGATGACATAAGGAGCCGAGACGTGGACACTGACGGAACAGCTGGTCCACAGGTTCAAAGTCGCTCAGCGCGCTATGGAAAGGGCTATGCTCGGCGTTTCTCTGAAGGATCGCATCAGAAATGAGGTAATCCGAGTTCTGGAGTGGAGACCGCGTCTAGGCAAACGTAGTGTAGGACGTCCGCAGGCGCGATGGAGTGACGATTTGCGCAAGGTGGCTGGCAGGAGCTGGATGCGAGTAGCCCAAAATCGATCTGAGTGGCGTGCAATTGGAGAGGCCTATGTCCAGCAGTGGACTAGGATAGGCTGTTGATGATGATAATGCTGCGAGGGAGTGTTTTCAAGTGCAGGTGAACACGCTTCTTCGGTTTCATTTATAGTCATGACTGTCATTGTGTCCAGGGTTATTATATTGTAAATAGTTTGCTTTATTTAAAGTATTCACTTCAAAACTTGCCAAAGTATCGGGAGAAGATGTGTTTGAACATGAAGAGAGTGGCCTCGAATATGTAGATGACGAGCTACTTAAAGACGACAAATGACGTACACGAAATTCTTTATTATAACTTTCTGCTTCTGTAGTGAAGCATTGTGTCTGATCTTCATTATTTTATATGGTAATATCACTGTCATAGTAAGATACTAGACTTATGTTGGGTTGTTTTATTTCACGCTGTGAATTCTGTGATCAAAAATATTATATAATAAATAATACTAGAATCAATTTGCTGTTTTGTTCTTATTACTTACTTTGATATTTACGTACTGTATTTGACGACACGAGTTTAAAGATACATTTAGTCGCATTGTACATACTGTTAAAACCAATTATGCTATATTAAAGTTAAACTTGATCAGGGATAAGTGGAAATTAATATTTTTAAAATTAAATATACCCACTTAACTAATAGGTAGATACGTAAGAGTATTAAAGAAAGTCACCTCGAGATTAGAATCTTAATTGTTATTTTTATTCGAATTATAACTGAAAGAACTATCTTTATCTTCCACAGCTTTACTTTTAACAAATAAAACCAATATTCTTCGTGCATTCGAAGCCATCTTAAAAGCTGAAACAGAATAATGTATAGTAGCTACTTAAAATTCTTAATAGGGTATAACAATTTTTAATTTAATTTTCGTTTAATAATTACGCATATTTTTTTTAACTTGTTTCATTTAAAAGGAAAATAACTCTCAAAGACACTTGCATTGTATTTAAGTAATAAATAATAAACTGAAAAAAAAACTAAACGTACTAAGTTTCTAAAAATTCAATACTATAATACTGAAACATTACTTATTTGTCTAAAGCTTTTTTAAATAATTTAATAAAAAAGTGCATTAACTCGAAGTGCTACACAAATCGCACCTGAATATTTTATAGAGAACTGTAATAAATCCCAATGAACCTCTAAAAATATGAGTGTTTTTTCAATTAAGCAGATTTAAGTCTCATGATATACACTTTTTTTTAAATAATTAACCAGAAGAAATACTTACCTGATAGTATAACACCGCTATATTTAGAGTTATTACGTTTTTCCAAAAATCTTTAGAGACCTTACTGTCAACGAAGCCGGCGTAACACTGAATTCGATCACTTATTTAGTATCGACTTGTGCTAACCCGTTTGTAGAAAAGAGAACGATGGTCTTCTATCTCTTTCGTTTTCATCGTATTGAAACGGCTGTTGAACTGAGCGCATTGACTCTAATTAGACTAATTAGTTAGTTCACTTTATGCCGAAAACCCAAAAAAATGGAAATTTTGAGTTATTTCTTTTTTTGAATAAAGGTGCGACATTATGAATCAGCGTTTTCAATATTTGTTGTATATAAACAGCATATATAACATATACCAAAATTTCACATTCACAACTACTTTCGATTTTGAGATGGACCCCGTAACAAAAATGGTCTACAAATGACAACTTTGACAGATCCCCATTTCTTTGTTTTCGAAAATAAAAAATATTGAAGATTATATTTATACCCTACTTAACGAGCTCACTACTCCTACTTAAACAATAATGTGTTACATGCTGGGGTAAAAAGAAATATTTTCGTCTCCTTTTCACGTATGGGGCATGAAAGACAATTTCATTCAACTTTCACTAAATACATATTCGGCTTTGGGCAAGCATCACACTGAAATTATAAAGGCATTTTTTTGTGAGTGTGTATGTTTGTTACTTCTTCACGTCTAAACGGCTGGATCGATTTTAATTAATTTGGTATGGAGTTAGCTGGCACCCTGGATTAACACATAAGACTTCATTTAACTGAGGGAAAATATCCCTAATAAACCACGGGTAACATCGCGGGACACAGCTAGCTTTACATAAAATACCAAAATTTGAGTTCTGTAACTCATTCCGTTTGTTACGATAGACAGCAATAGGGTTCCATTTTTACCCTTTCGGTACGGAATCCTAAAAAAGACAGATAAAAATATGTTAATGGACATATTGGACTCAACCAAACTTTTGGCAGCGATTGGACCTAGAACTGCGATGATTCATAAGTACTTTGTGGTAATTCATCATTTAATAGTGTCCCATGTAACACAGGAAGCATTTTAACAAACCAATATTAAACTTATATAGAACTTAAGATCCGAATAAACTCCTTTATTATAAGTTCACCGAGCATCTTGACGCGTTATATTGGCATTTCAGAACCGTTATGATGCTTTACAGTACACTATATAATGAAGGGTTAATGGCATACCCAAATGCTCTTGTAAGCCCTTTAGTTTTAGTGCTCAAAAGCACAAGGCAAATATACAGCGTTTTAGATATTTTTAGTGCATTTGGATTAACAATAGCATTTTTAAGTAGTGAATAAATGCTTAATGCAGTTTAACAGCATAAGGATGAATAATTTGTTATAGTACCGACACCAATTTGTAAATATTTAATAACCTAAAAATATTATCATTCGGACCTATTGATAAAGGCAATACACATTTATTATAATGATATAACTTAATGTAATTCAAAACCATTATGTTAATTTTGCAAAATTCGTTTTATATCAGGTATACACAATATTTTCGTGATTTATTTCACACATCTTTATTTAGCATTTTATATCAAAACAATAAAATATCGAAGTCGCGTGAAATTTTCGATTAAACTAATATAGAAATTTACAGAAAACTACATTGCGCAATAATATTTGAAGACAAAATAGTTAGCCAGATAAATTTTGTTTTGTTGCTAACAAATATGGTGTCAGTCACTTAGTTTTGACAGTCCTCGTCCATATTTATTAATTATGTTATTACATCGGTACCGTGGTGTAAGGGTGTAAGATTTTTTTTCATCATTCAATTCAATCATTCTTTTACTACATTCTAATTCTAGTCTAATGCTTTTGTAATTCCGATTCTCGACCTCCGTAGCCGAGTGGTTTGTACGGCGGGTTTCATGGTGTCGCCGACTCGAAAAGTCCTGGGTTCAAATCTCGGTGGGGTACATGTTTGTGTGATGAATACGAGCATTTGTACTCTAGATATGGATATTTAATATTTATTTCTATAAAAATACACTTATATATGTACAGTATATGTATTCTATACGTTACCCTAGTATCCCATAATACAAGCTTAATTTGGGGCTAGGCTAATTGGTGAGAGCATGGGCGTACCCAGGTAGGGGCAGGGGTGGGGCAGCTGCCCCCCCCCCCCTAGAAGTTAAAATAAACGTCAATTTTCCTGGCAAGTGGGAATTAAAAACGTGTTACCTACTCTGCGCAAAATGAAGTGTTGGAAACAAAACATCTTTTCAGTCAGATATTTTGATTTTTTTTTATCTATAATTAAATATTCTACAACATTCGATATAATAGCGACGCAATATAATTTATATCTCCCGCGAAACCGTCGTATCTCGTAGTTTCCGCTCCCGACGAGATAATCAGAGCCATCTAGGATTACAGCCGAATATAATTTGGAGAAAACAACGTCTAGCGCTAGCGCTATCTAGTTACGGACGACGACACTCGACAGTGCTTTTTCCAGTAAAGAAGAACGTTCTAGCATGGACTATTCTGGAAAGTAAAGACAGCGATAGCAAGTATGAGACAAGGATGGCAACAGAGTCGAGTATTTTCTACGTATTTCGGGAGCGACAATATTTGAATATATAAGCGCGATCGTGAGGCAGAGCAAGGCAATTCAGTTCGAAAGGACATTGGGCAAAAATGTATGGACGCTGCACCCACGTCCGCCACGGCTTAAACTACATTTGTTTGAAAGGTATTATAGTCGAGATCATCTGTGCCATAGCGCATCAAATTCCATCCCGGGGGTCTTTAGTTATTTTAAGTTAAATATGTACAAGTATTATAACGAACGAACATTAATGAAACAAGGGAATGAATTTAGTTAGTTAGATCGACCCTACAAGGTGCTCAGGAATTATGGGAGTACTTCACAAGGTGCAAGGGTGCCCCCTTATGTTATTCTGCCGCGCTAGAGTAAATCCAAAAATCCCCGCTTGGGTTGGGTTTTTTTTAAACATTCTGGTCGTTATAGTAAATTGTCTTTTATGTAAAACGGAGCGACCACAGATTACACAAACTTGTCTACGCTTCGGAGAACACATGATTCCAGTTCATCCATACTAATTGACAAAACCGATAATCGTGTTCTAATATCCAAAGCGTGTTAGATAAAAATCAATCAAGTAGCAGGGAGCGCATAATCACAACGAAGTAAGACGAGTCGACTATTTGCAAATGCAAGTCCTTCAGCATCCGTAAACCGTTTTGAAATGTCTCAGTAAGAGCAAGCGCAGGATTGTCGACAGGCTTTGTTTTATATCTGGTTGTATAGTACGATATAGCATATTATTATGATTACTAATAATACAAAATAAATTCATTCAGCTACTTAAATATGCCCCCATGTGTCATATCTATTGACTACCAGGATATTTTTTACGGTGTCATATCTTTTGACTCCCAGGATATTTATTTTCGGTGTCATAATAAAAAAGGCTAGTTTTTCATATATCTATCGATTAATACTAATTACATTGTTGGCGGGGCTGGGTGCGTTTTGCCCATTGTCCTTAATTCAATTCAATTTAGTTCGGAGTTTAATACGAGCGAATATTTAATGCGCCATAATAGTGTCTTATAGTTTAGTTGCGGCGACACAAGATTTACGTTTACTGCGCAACAACTGGAAAGATTTACTCCGTCAAATGGATCAGGAATTTCTTTGAAAAAGGTGAGTCAAAACAAAACACATATGTATGTACCTAATATGATTCTTTGATTTGTTTAAGGGGGGCTCTCTTGTAAGTGTATAGGAAGTAATTGATATTTGAATGTGATGTTTTTATAGGTATCTTAATCTTTATTTATTACCACGTTTTTATTAGGTCCGTTTCTTGTCTGTTTGTCTGTTCGGTACAAATCTGGCAATTGATTTTAAACTAACTTCCCGATCTCCGGATGAACTAGAGACTTGAAATTTTGACTGTAGGCCAGAAGTGGATGACAATACAATATTAGATTGTTTTCTTGTCTATTTGTCTGTTCGGTACAAATCTTTCAATTGATTTTAAACTAACTTCTCGATGAGCTAGAGACTTGAAATTTTGACTGTAGGTCAGAAGTAGATAACAATACAATATTAGATTGTTTTCTTGTCTGTCTGTTTGTTTGCTTGTTTGTTTGTTTGAAAGTTTAAAAAGAAATACACATTTTTTATGACTTAAAAGCTGTTTTTTTTTAATATACTTACCACGTTTTTAAAACGGACTAAAAAGTATAACTAAAAACGTGGGGTGCAAGAAAAAAAAGATAGGTAATGATAAAAAGTGTAAAAATTACCAGTCGTTGAGAAATCTCATATTAGAAATGCTTTCTCATTGACTGCTACTTTTTATGCTTAATTATAATTTAAAATGCTTAGATCAATTTATACGGCATTAGAAAATATTATTTTATACTGTTTAGTCCGCTTTAAAAACGTGGTACATAATTTTTTTTCGTTCTATGCCTAAACACCGTAACAGTATGTTTGTGTATCCTTTTTTTAGGAACAACACGGGAAAAAAGAAAAAAAGGTCGGGATAGTAGCAGTGGAGGAAGCGATGAAAATGACAACCATGATAAAACCCATGTAATGCCAAGATCATTGCATGCTAACATTGGACAAGCGTCACATTCTCCAGCAGAACCTGAAAATATATCTGTTGCCGATTATTCTTCTCCATTGACATCCCAGCAAACTTATGACGTCAACGTCGATCCTGAAATTATAATGGACGATGGCTATCATGAAAATGATCTGGGTCGTTATGTTGGCTTGGCTACTCAGCTATCGACGGAAAAGAAAAGAGAGTTGTTACAACATCCTTGGATCCCGCCCAGAAATTATGATTTTGAAAGTGATGCAAGCCATTTGAAAAGGAAATTTAATAATGCTTGGTTGGATCAATATGCACCATGGCTAGTATATTCCAAGTGACTAAAAGGCGCTCTTTGTAAGCATTGTGTTTTGTTCCCTCCGCCCATTAGCACTGTGAGAGGAATTTTGGGATCATTTATGGTCAGGCCATATATAAAGTTCAAAAATATGCATGAAGACTGCCGAAAGCATGCAACGACCAACCTTCACCTAACAGCGACAAATGCTGCAAAATTTTTTCTTGAAAATGTTCCTGTAAACATCCAACTGCAAAGTGGACACTAAAAAGCAATCGATGAAAACAGACAAATATTGTCATCAATTATTTCTTGTGTAGTATTTTGCGGTACACATGATATGCCTCTTAGGGGAAAACAAGCAGCAAAATCTCTAGAAATGTTATCCGTAGAGGGAAATTATGCCACCAGAAAATCTGCATATCAGTTGCATTCAGCCGTTACAAAACCAGTGTTTATTGTTGCTCTACAAACAATAGGTAAATATTCAGCAGTTTTAGAACTAGTAGTTAACGCACTGCAAGCTAAATCGATCGACATGCTCTCGGTGGGGGAACACATCAAAAATATCAAGGACATTCTCAAAAATGACAGCGAGTTTCCTGATAAAATAAATAATGAAATGCTTCAAAAAGCGCGAGCTGTTGCAATGGATTTGAACATAGAAATTTCGGTTCCACGTCTTGCTCATAAGCAAACACATAGAAGTAATCCGCCATCTGACAATGATAACGAATACTGGCGGCGTTCTCTGATAATACCATACATTGATTCACTCATTTCATCGTTGAATATTCGATTCTCCCAAGAAAATACTCAGGCGTTTGCTTTAAGTAAGCTACATCCCTTGTATATGACCAAAACCAGCATTACAGACTTACACAAGAACGCAGAATCATTCCAAGAATTTTATAACCTGGATATCACTGGAGAACTGAACCTTTGGCATAATTTATGGATGAAGAATGCTTTATCAGATGATCAATTAATGGATATAGAAGTAGTTGATCTGTTCAACGAAGCCAATATTTTTTACCCTGCTGTCACCAAGGCATTGATTATTTTAAGCACTATCCCATGCACCACGGCGACCGTAGAACGGTCCTTCAGTACGCTTCGAAGAGTTAAAACGTGGCTTAGAAGCACCATGGGTGAAGAAAGGCTTACGGGTTTATGTCTGATGAGCGTACATCGCAATTATTTAAAAAACAGTGAGTTTATTCAAAAGACTGTCTTAGATAAATTTTCGGCGGCAAATCCGAGAAGATTACTTTTCAATTAATATATGTGTATTATGATTATTATATATATTTAATATTTTGTTTTGTGTCATAATCAAACTAATTAATAAAAGTCAATTTTCATGATTTTTTGTTTCAATATACCCGACCGACCATCTTCTCGAAACAGGTATGAGCTGCTCCCTCCTAGCTGAAATCCTGGGTACGCCCTTGGGTGAGAGTGTTGAAAATATTTATTCATTTATTATTTAATTATCAATAATATTGCCCGTATAATGCTTCTGTAACTTCATTGACCACAATAATGCTAATAATGTTTAAAACAACTATTTTGAACGTATTAAGGATCTAAAGCTGTATAATTTGTGCCCAAATAAGCATTACAGTAGCCGTAAATACGTTTGTAATGCTGTAAGTCAGCCGTTATACAACCTTTATGTGTTGCTTGGGGTAGTACGCCCCTTTATTGCACTGGAACACTAGCAACTTTCGCATTTTAAGTTTTCGTTCGCTTTCCTTACTCCCAATCCAGAATTGCAATAAAAACTACTTCATAAAAACAAAAAACACTAAAAAGTTAAAAAATAGTACATATACCTTTCTTACAAAAGTACATTTAAAGTCTAATTAAAATTTGGTGTCAGTGCCATGCCAAACCAAGTAGTAAATCGTAATTTACTTAAGTCGATATACATGGTACGAAACGTTAATATGACTTTACAAAAATAATTTTAAAAATTTTGCCGATAATTAACGGAGGAATCGCGTAACAAACATACAAAAAAAACATACAGTCGAATTGAGAATTTCCTCCTTTTTGAAGTCGGTTTAAAAAAAATAGCATTTACTGGTTCCTATGTATTTCCAGGTTTCTACCTATGTTATTGCTCATGCTGTTTAAATATATTATTGTCTTCTGCTCTAACTCCTAACTAAATAGGCATGAAATTAAATCGAGACATCCAGTCTAGAATTCCATCCAGAATTTGAGCTGCTCATAAGACGAAATACTTAAATTAAATTTTGGTTACATTTTTTGTTTTAATCTAAAGTTACATGAGATGATTTATGTAGGTACCTAATATACAAAAAATCTTTTTTGTTGTAAAAATATCAAATTGTATTGATATTTTGAAAACAATTTTTTGGAGGCGAGCTTTTTACCACTGAATCACCGAAGCTTTTTAGCTTCGGAGCTTCTGAAAGCTCGCCTCTTACGCGGCCAGCTCGGGATCGAATCCGCACTGGGCCCGTGTGGTCACGGGCTCACGGCCCAATTTCCCTATTTCATCCAAAGGGACGTCTTGCAACGGAGAAATTAATAGGCTGGTGATGTGAAGATGATGACACACGTAGGTATGTGGTTTACGGACTAAAACAGTCGTAGCCGGATACTTCTAGCCATAAGGGTTTTAAGGCTTCCTATATCCGGAGCGATCGACCCCTGAAGTGTTTTTATGGAAAACTAGCAAACCAGTGAACCAAATGTTCACCAAAACCTGATTTCTCGAAAACCGGAAGTGCTACGTTACTCAAATCCGGTTTGTAGTCTTATCAGACTATTCTTAACTTATAACTTAAATATTCTCTTTATCTATCTCTTACGGTTTGGCCGCTGAAACATCACCACGGACAGACGGACTCGTCTAATAGATAAGAGATGCTAGTTTGTTCTTATGCTCGGTAGGGGCGCTGCTTAGTTTTTTAGTTTTCATAGAAACTGACGATGACTAGGTATACGATTAAGAAGCTGTCTTAATTCTTGCTTGGGCCTCTGCATAGGATTGCCAACCCTACTACATAATATAGTATCCTACTATATTAGTAGATCAAATACTATATTTCTAAAAAAAAATATAGTAGGCGTAACTACTATATTTGGTTTAAAGCATATTTTTGACAGTAAAAGCTTTTTTAAAAAATATTAGAAATGATTATTTTATTATTAGTAAGGCAAAGAGCACCAAAACTTAATATTTATTTAAAAAATAAAGTAAATATTTTAACCACATAGGTACCTAGGTTGTATATTTTTTCCATTTTTTTGCCAGCTACTATATTTGATACAAAAACAGTTGGTAACCCTACCTCTGCAACACTATGCGTGGATATATTTTCGTTGAGAATCGCCTTAAAATAATTCCCGTAATTATTACTTTAATATTGCACTTTCAATGATATTTTTAAGCAACGCGATCTATTTAACCATTGTACAAACACAACGTACCACATACAGTGTAGTAAAAACAGGATGTAAAAGCATACCTACCGATCAAAAAGCATAACCATTTAAAACTGGTGTTATCCTATTTACTCTAGATGGCGCTGCTCAATACGAGACTGCTTTACCTCATAGCGTTGGCCTTACAATAAGATTAATAGACTATTATTTTCTGTCAGTGGTTTTAAGAAACTGCATTCACGATTCCCTACCAAAGAATATTTTTTATAAAAGAATTTGTTTTTCGATAAATTATTGTATGAAAATATTTTTATCGGCAATTTCATTACACTTACTAATATTCAATTAACTGTTACGGGTTAACTAACGGTTATGATACTCAGTGTACTATGAAACTCCAAAGAATACATGGTCACCACTTTAAGAAACCATAATCTACAGGCTTCTTATAAAATTTTATTTTATTGTTATCTTTTGCAGACTAATTATAAGATTATAAAATAATAAGAATCTAGTACAATAAAAGAGTATTTGATATTTTTTTAAACTATCTTATGTTCTTTGGTCTTGTATACGGACGGACTCCATAAAAAGTGGTTAATTAATATCCTGTGGTGTAATTTATTTAAAATAAAAACAAAAACAGCTTTAACTTTCATGCTGAATCGTTTCTCTGGATAATAAGGAATTTTACCTTTGTGTGACGTGATCTTACGCTCCACTAATTCTAGGCGTTTTCGGTCACGTGACAATAAATGAGAAAAAAACATTTTTTATTTCGTGATTTATGAGTAAAATTATCATGTTTTTTTGTAAAAATTATAATAACAGATATGGAGGTCCACATCAAAACGTTACATTTACATCTTAAATGATTTTACACAATTTGAGAAAAACGAATAAGTCATCAATGCTTAAAGCAATCTCTATACTCACTATGGGGGAAAAACTTATTAATGTATAGATTAATTTGGGTCTATCATCATAAGAATATATATACTTTTATACTCATGAGAATTATTTAAAAAAAAATGTTACGTTTTTCTGCAACTAATTTATAATTGTAGCGTTTTGGTGAGATCAATGTAAAAATTGTTACTTTTTATTGTTATCTAGTAACAAATGCCACTTTTTATTACACGGTATGAATAAAAAAAGACATTTTAATTAATGCGTTTTATTACAAAAAGAGAAATATACATATTATTACTATTTATTTTATTATAAAAACCTAAATTCAGAGGGAACCCAAATCTTCTTTAATGCATAAAATTGTTACGTTTTGGTGCAACTTGTTGATTTCATAGCGCTATAGTACGAAATTGTACGCGTTTTGTTGCAAGTTCAATAGAGTTTTCGATAGAATTCAGGAATTCGAACCGATCTGCATACTCAACTTATTTTCTGAACTACATGTCAAATGTTACGTTTTGGTGTGGACCTCCACAGATATAGAAATTAAAAATAAAGTACCTACCAATAGTAGATCGGTAGGTACTTTATTTTTAATTCTTTCAAATACTCTATTGTCATATTTATATTTAGACCTTATTGCAAACACGTAGTATGTACACTCCTGATGCTAAGTGGAGGGGGGGGGGTTGCAATAGGGGGGCAGGGTAAATTCAAAATGAATATATAATATAAAATGATATGTTTATTTTATGCATAAACTGTTTTATTATTAATTTTTAAATGAAGGTACGTGCCTTAAATACTAGTTTATATAAATCTAATCCTCTAATATATAAAATTCTCGTGTCACAGTATTTGTAACCAAACTCTTCCAAAACGCCTCGACCGATTCCTATGAAATTATACGTGTAATTATAGTAGATCTAAAAAAAAGATGTTAACTATTTTTCAAACTCCTAAGTTGTGCGGTCAAAATTTATATTGTTACTTTTAGGACAATATTTTATTATGATTCGGCATTAAAATACATACTACAACCTAAGTACATGGGTAAATTTGTATTAGCGATTGCCCTAGCAATGTATAAATATTGTACTTAGTAATATTTCATACTGAATGGTTAAATATTTATATTTTCTATGAAAAAAGGGCTCAGGAACTGTTCGCGCCCCTATAAACCCCACATATACATACATATAAAAGAAAAGGAATATTACAAATCATAGCGAAAACTTGCATTTATATAACGGATGGCGCCATCTATTGAATGGGACACCGGAGCGCTCTTAGCCCAAGCGTCATTGGTTGTCGCCGGCAGATAGCAGATGTCGCCCGCGTTCGTGTGTTCGGCTGGTTTTACCGACCATAATGTCATGACTTGTTAAAATTGTTAAATTCATTCTGTCAAGAAAACTGTTACTGCTAAATTGATTTTATTATAACATAAAGCGAAATTACTAAAAACACCGAGTTTTTATTGAAGAAGACTCCACTTCTATGCCCAAACATAAAAAATTTTTGGCGACCGTGACAGGACTCGAATTATAATCTTCAAATAAGAAAATATTTTTTCCGTTGCCCGTGACCGGCGTCCATGAAGAAGGAAACCTAAAACCTTAAGGATTACACTACGAAAAAGGACAAAGGAAGCAAAGCAAAACAGGAAACTTAATAAGTCGTCGTGTGGCTTGCGAGGTCCAACGAATCATCGAAAGAATCGTGCTGAGCAAACTACAAATACTTCGAGTTCAAAGTTAAGTGCCATCCTTTGTTCCTAAAATCCACAAAATCCATTCCTATCAATTCATTACCATAAATATTAATAAATTTATAAATTGTTTCTACTGATATTACATAATTTTAGTGCATTTTTCGGCAAATGATCAACTACAAAACCGTAAGTACCTACCTACCTACATAATTTTTATAAAAAAATCTGCTTAAATCAAGGTTTAATTGTATAATTCATTGTATTTCCCTCTACTCAATAATAATAACTTTCCTAAATTCAATTAATTTCATACTAATAACTTCCAAATTGATTTGAAAAGGATTTTTTTTGTGACACTATTTATTACCCACAATTAGCTCAATCCATTTTCACCAAAGAGAGGTAGGGCATAGCGGATTCGCCGCTCGAATTGGAGCGCCCGTCTGGGGAAGTAACCTCCACCTTACAGAATACCGCAGTGAAATAACATTACCTTTTGGTGGTGTTGTGTTTCTGTCGGTGAGTAAGGTTCCAGGGCTCCACGGGGTAGGATTTCTAGGGGTGTAATTTTATGTGTGTTGGGATTTAATATAAAATAAAAGAATTCTTCAAAACAGTGTAGGTTTATTAATTGGTTTTATTATATAACAAAAAAGGAAAAAGTTTAAATTATTTAAAAATCAATATCAGTTGTTAGTTAACAAATAGAGCATTTTAGTGTCACAAAAGTGTTATTTGGCTGTTTTCTCATCCGATTTAACGGGCATTTTCCAGGCAAATCATTTGTGGTGCGGAAAGGTGACAGAGCGTTTGGAGTTCGATCGCTTGCGTTACCGGAGGACACCCACCGAGACATTCCGGCAAATTGGGAGCGTCAGATAAGCCTGTTCAATTATTCCTATTTTTTTTTTTGCAAACAAGTTCAATATTTCCTCTTTTGCCGTCGAATTTTGTTGATTGAATAAGCATTTTCGTAATTTTCCAATTAATTTGGTGTCAAAATGGCTACTGCATTATCACCTAATCCAGCTGTTTCTAATTTAATTGCTACAACAACAAATTTAAAATCTCTTTATACAAAACGCAGTTCTATAAAGGGACAAATAACTAAGTTTAAAAATTATATAGAAAAGATAAGTGAGAACATAGAGGAAAAAACTGATTTAGAAATTGCAGAATTAAATTTAAAATTAAATAAATTTGAAAGCTTGTCAGCCAGATTCGACGATTTGCAGACTGAGATAGAAGATATAAATTCAGATAATTTATCATGTGAGGTTGATGAAAGGGAGCTCATTGAGGATTTGTTTATTCAATGCATTGCAAAGGCTAAAGCTATAATAAAACAAAATGATGGCTCGATAAACAAGTCTATCCATGAGTGCCCTGACATAGAATTGGGTATAAGGTTGCCACAAATTCAAATTTCAAAATTTGACGGATCCTACTTCCGCTGGCTTGAGTTCCGTGACACTTTTACGAATTTAATTCACAAAAAAACCAACATAACAGATATACATAAATTTCATTACTTAATATCGTATCTTGAAGGGGATGCAGCGCGTATCATTACCAATTTGGAAGTATCTTCTACTAATTACAAGGAAGCCTGGCAGCTTCTTTGTGATCGTTACGACAATAAGAGGCTTCTCATTAATCATCATTTAGATTCATTATTTAAAATTCATCCCATAAATCGAGAATCGGAAAGATCATTGCGTTTCCTTGTTGATCATGTCACTAAAAATCTTCGGGCACTTACTAGCCTTGGTCTTCCAACCCAACATTGGGACGTTCTTGTAATTTTCATTCTTTCGTCAAAATTGGATAGTGAAACGAATGTCAAATGGGAGGAATTTCGAAATACTTTGGATGACATTCCTTCTTTAGAGCAATTTAAGAAGTTTTTGGTTGACCGTGCCGATGTACTCGAATCCTTGAATCGCAATAAACATCTAAACAAGCCGACTGTCGGCAACAACTTCAAGGTCACGTCAAATTCAAATATGAAATTTCATTCTCGTTCGTTTCCTAATTACAATTCGAGCAATAGTAAAGTTAATAGTAACAATGATGGCAAAAATACGAATACCTTTATATCCGTAAAATCAAACCAAAACAATTCTACATTCTTGTGCGTAATCTGTAATAATAATCACAGAATTTATGATTGCCCAGTTTTCAAATCAAAGAGTTTAAAGGAAAAATATTCACTAGTTGCTAAATATAAGTTATGTCAAAACTGTTTACGTCAAGGGCATCCTCTTAATGAATGTCGTATGGGGCCTTGTCGACAATGCAATCAACGGCATAATACTTTGTTGCACGATCCTGGCGTTGTTGTCGGCTGTTCTACCTCTGAACATGTTGATGGAGGTAGTGAACCTAATTCGGTTGTAACCTTATATAATGGTGATTCGAATTGTGCGCTTCTTTCCACGGCTTTGTTGGACGTCATCAATCCGGATAGTGGTGCGATAGAAAGAGTGCGTGCTCTGCTTGATTGTGGTAGTCAGTCTTCGTTTATAACAAAGTCGCTTACACAAAGGTTATCACTGAACACTGCACCTCTAAAGGCGGTTAATGTGATTGGAATAGGAAATAATTGCAACAATAAAATAAAGGAAAGTTGTTTGGCTAAGATTAAGTCTATAAATAGTACTTACCAAACTACCTTATCCTGCTATGTACTCGAAGAGTTAACAGGTTTGTTGCCAAAGACACCTGTTAATGTACAAAATATGAACATACCCAAAACCATAAGGCTTGCAGATCCTCAGTTTGCCCATCCTGCTCCGGTTGATGTTTTGATTGGTGCGGATCTCTTTTGGGACATTCTTGGCTGTAAGCAAAAATACTTGGGACCAAATAACAAAATACAATTACGAAGTTCTAAATTCGGTTGGATTGTTGCTGGTTCAACTAACTTATTGGGACATAATAAGTTTTTTTGCAATCATGCATCTCTCAATCAAAATAAAACACTTAAGGTTGATGAATTAATAACAAAATTTTGGGAGCTCGAAGATCTGCCACAAAAGACAGTTCTCGGCTACAATGATATTGAATGTGAAAAACATTTTGTGAAGAATACATCTCGTTCTCCAGAGGGCAGATTTTGCGTGAAGTTGCCTCTAAAGGATACTCCCGACTGCCTTGGAGATTCTTACTTTCGAGCCAAACAAAGGCTTCTAAACCTTGAAAGGCGATTTAAAAGAAATCCAGAGCTAAAATTACAATATACAAACTTTATGCGGGAATATCAAGATTTAGGTCATATGTCTGAATCACCCACGAAAGAACAATATCCATCATATTTTTTATGTCATCATGCTGTCTTTAAAGAGGAGAGTGAGTCAACCAAAATTCGAGTCGTGTTCGATGGCTCCTCTCCCACAACTTCAGGATATTCTTTAAACGATATATTGATGGTGGGCCCTAACGTCCAACAGTCGCTTTTTTCCATATTGGTCAGAGCCCGTCAACACAAATTTCTCTTGACCGGTGACATAGCTAAAATGTACCGTCAAATAAATGTCAATGAAGAAGACAGGGACTTGCAACTGATCTTGTGGAGGGAAAATGAGAATGAGCCCATTAAAACATGGCGTCTCAATACTACAACATATGGTACTGCAAGCGCTAGTTACTTGAGTACTAGATGTTTAAACCAAGTTGGAGAGGAATGTGGTGAACAATTCATCAAAGATATCATACAAAAGGATTTCTATGTTGATGATTTGATCACCGGCTGTGATAATGAACTAGAGTTACGTCACATACTAAATTCAGTAACAAACGCCCTAAATTCAGCATGTTTCCCCTTGAGGAAATTTAAAACAAATTCAAAGGTTTTGTTTGAAGATTCAGATTTGAGTTCTGCAGATGTCTTAACGTTAAGTGAGTCTTCGCACACCCTGGGTCTTGGTTGGGACCCTGTGAATGATACTTTCAACTTTCCAATCAAGGTTAATACTGACATTGATATAAGCACCATCACAAAAAGAATTATACTGTCGCTTTCATTTCAAATCTATGACCCGCTTGGTCTTTTGAGCCCCTGCATTATTCAAGCAAAAATATTAGTCCAAAGGCTATGGCTAGAAGGAATAGGATGGGATGAACCCATTTCTGTGGATCTTAGGGAGAAGTGGTCTGAAATCTACAATAACCTGTCTTTTCTTGCAAGTCTTCAGATTCCCCGCAGGGTGCTGTGCGAGTCTCCGACATCTTTTGAGCTGCATACCTTTAGTGACGCTTCGCAATGCGCTTATGGTGCTTGTGTATACTTGAGATCCACGAGCTGTGACAACGAGATCACGGTGAGGCTACTATGCTCAAAGTCAAAGGTGGCACCTCTTAAACCGTGCACCATACCTCGTCTCGAACTCTGTGCCGCATTGTTAGCTGCTAGACTGTCTAGGAGTGTACTTGATTCATTAAGAGGGCTCCCTACTCGTACGTTTCACTGGTGCGACTCGAGTGTGGTGTTGGGATGGATTAACAGTAATCCAATGAAGCTTAAGCAATTTGTTGCTAACAGAATAGGCGAAATACTGGAATTAACTAATCCCAAATCGTGGTACTATGTTCCAACTGACTCCAATCCTGCTGATTTAATATCTCGTGGAGTCAATAGCAACCAGCTTTCTAGCATGGAATTGTGGTGGTCAGGTCCTAGTTATTTAAAAAAAAATGAATTAGAATGGCCCAAATTAAACGGAAAAACAGTAGTTGAGAACTTACCTGAAGTCAAGGTACTCACTATTGCGATCGTAGATGAGGGAATACCCTTAATCGACTTTAATAAATTTTCGAATTTTGATAAAGTACGTAGAATTCTGGCTTTCGTGTTGCGTTTTTGCCATAATATAAATTCTAAAACTAAATCCATGAAGTATACAGGGTATTTTAGGCCCGAGGAGTTGCAAAACTCATTTATTTTAATTTGCAAAATTAATCAATCATTGTGTTTTAAGGCAGAGTACGAGAAACTTTTGAAGGGCGTTGCGTTGAGCAGTAAATCGAAAATTTCGTCTCTATCACCATTTTTGGATGAGCAGTTTGTAATACGTGTTGGTGGTCGACTTGGTTCCTCCAACTACCCATTTGAAAAGAAGCATCCCATATTAATTGACTCCTCGCATCGTTCGACAAGGTTACTGTTTGAACGTGAACACATCAAAAATCTGCATGCTGGTCCACAGCTTCTACTGGCTACCTTGAGAGAAACCGTTTGGCCTATTAACGGCAGGAGGCTCGCTAGAAGTGTCGTAAGGGATTGTCTTGTTTGCAGCCGTGTGCGCGGCCAAACACTTTTAACCAGAATGGGCGATTTACCTGCATATCGCGTATCAGTTGATTTTCCATTTAGGACTGTTGGCGTAGATTATGCTGGTCCTTTTCTTATCCTAAATAGAAAGGGTCGAGGCGCTAAAGCAACAAAGTGTTATTTATGTATTTTTATATGTTTGCGATTCAAATGTATACATTTGGAGGCAGTGTCAGATTTATCAATGGAATCTTACATAATGACCTTCCGTAGATTTGTAGCGCGTCGTGGTAAGCCGGCGGAGGTATATTCAGACAACGGTCGAAATTTTGTGGCAGCAGCCAAAGAATTGTCTAGTTTTTTAAAACAAAATAATAAACGTCTATCCGAGTTTGCATCTCAGGAGGAAGTAAAGTTTAATTTTATTCCGGCTTACGCTCCCCACTTTGGCGGAATGTGGGAGGCTGGTGTGAAATCCGCAAAGTATCATATTAAAAGAGTAATGGGAAATACGCATCTTACGTTCGAGGAATTTAGTACATTATTAGCACAAGTAGAAGCAATTTTAAACAGCCGTCCCCTTTGTCCCATGTCTTCCTCTCCAAATGACTTACTTTCCTTATCCCCCGGGCACTTTTTGATTGGAAGACCTTTGAATGCTTTACCATCAGCCGCACTGGAGGACCTGAAGGAGACATCTTTAAGCCGCTTCGCCCGTTTGGAGCAGATACGTCAGCATTTTTGGAGAAGATGGCAGAAGGAGTACATAACCGAATTGCAACAACGAACAAAGTGGAAGACAACAAGGGCGACGCTTAATGTTGGAGATTTAGTACTGATTCACGAAGATAATAATCCCCCGCTAAATTGGAGGATGGGTAGAGTTACACGATTATATCCTGGATCAGATGGGATTTCTAGAGTCGCTGATATTCATACCACTAAAGGATGTATACGTCGGCCGTTGGTTCGACTCTGCCGACTTCCCGCTGCTGTTGAATTTAAAGGTTGAAGAACTTGGCTCTTCAACGGGGGGGAGTATGTTCGCGCCCCTATAAACCCCACATATACATACATATAAAAGAAAAGGAATATTACAAATCATAGCGAAAACTTGCATTTATATAACGGATGGCGCCATCTATTGAATGGGACACCGGAGCGCTCTTAGCCCAAGCGTCATTGGTTGTCGCCGGCAGATAGCAGATGTCGCCCGCGTTCGTGTGTTCGGCTGGTTTTACCGACCATAATGTCATGACTTGTTAAAATTGTTAAATTCATTCTGTCAAGAAAACTGTTACTGCTAAATTGATTTTATTATAACATAAAGCGAAATTACTAAAAACACCGAGTTTTTATTGAAGAAGACTCCACTTCTATGCCCAAACAGGAACTTTTGATAAAGTTTCAATTCCGAAAATTATGAACACTCCTACTACGTCATTACTTTGCTTTATTTGATAAAAGATATTGCCAATTATTTACATACCCATCAGTTTCGCATTTTATTAAAATCTTTTCTCCCATTTCTCTGATTAACACTTCACAAAAAGTATTTTTAAGGAAAAAATATCCAATTATTCGCTGTCGTCGGCCTGACAGGAAATCTGTGAAGTTTTATTTTGTTCATTTGGAAGAATCGAAGAATTAATACAGTCTTGTGTCAAGTCTAATCAAAAAATAAAATCTATTATCAAAGGCCTTCAGTCATTTGTAATAAAAAAAAATTGGGCAAGCATTTCATAGTTTTCGGGAGTTGGGAATTAATATTGTTTATTTCGATATACTAACACAAATCATTATTGTGTAGACTTATTGTTCACTAGCTGTGCCCCGCGGTGTTTGCCGCGACTTATAAGGGATATATTCCCGCAGTAAAACGCAGCCTATGTGTTAATTCAGGGTGTCAGCTAACTCCATAACAAATTTTATTAAAATCGCTCCAGCCGTTTAGACGTGAAGAAGTAACAAACATACACACTCACAAACTTTCGCCTTTATAATATTAGTGTGATTTATTTTTGTAGAACGGAACATTTTTCTTTTGGTCCAGACATGAAGTCAACTTACATACTTTTAAATAAGAATATAATAAACACGTACTAATTAATACACCAATATTTTAATGTGAAATAATTATACATGATAAGGCTAGTTTCTTAGCCATGTCCTATTAGCCCTTCTACCACTAACCCCTATTTTTATGGCATTGCGAAGTTCATTAGGTCAGATAGTATTTTTATAAAATTTATATAAGTATTTACCAACAAGTTCAAACACCATTTTCATCATTTATTACTTCTTAAATTATTTAAAATCTGGATTTGATAGGAAATCGATCGACTGTATAAACACGTACGTAGACATCACTATTATTGACGAAAAATAACATTGCATTGGTACTGCTTTACCGACAAATCTCTACTGAGCGCATGCGCGTCGCGCATTTTGTTCGTATTCCTTCTCTTTTTCTATTGGTTTGTTTTGTGATTTGTGTCATGCCCCGAACCCCAGCTTGTAAAAATCCGCTTGTGTCTTTTATGTTATAGTTAATTGCAGTTATAAAATAATAGTAATTAGATGGTAGACATAGTTATTCAACTATTTATAGTATTGTGATGATAAGTGCTGTGAGTAACTGTAATCAGCGCTGGGAAACTAAGGCGGCACCGTGGAGTCACGTAAACGAAGGTAATTTTAATATTTCTTTTAGTAATTTTCATACATTTACTATGAAGATGCTGTGTGCAGCTTTATTTTCAATTAATACATAACGTATCTACTGTTTTGGCCAGGACCTGTGTGTCGGCTATTGAATAAAATGTGGATGCTTTGGTTACGCCGTTCACATGGGTCGATAATAATAATAATCCTTAGTGCTCGCCATTCACATCACCAACATGAATACTGCGTCGGCTCCATTTCTAAGAATATCTGAACGGTAAACAAAAGACCCCTGCGATTGACAATTTATAAACATTACCACATTTGAGCTCGAAATCAGTATGTAGAGTTGCACTATTACCACTACTGTAATGGTTAACTTGTGTAGTAAAAAGGAAAACAATACATATAAAGAATAACCTGCCTATTTTATCACTGAGTTCTTTGCTTGGACAAATTATACAATTTTGCACTGCAATGGAATTGTTTTATATTACCTTATGGGACTTATCTATTTTTAGTAAATATGTATACAGTACTTAGATAACTTTATAGGTACCTACTGAGTATTAGATCAAAAATTAATTTTAGCATTACCTAACAATTACTATGAAATAATTATTATTTTATTATGATTACGTATCTTTAATAAAAAGTCTTTATTACATTGAGATCTCTTTGTTTATTTATTTTACTCAACTGAAATGACATTACTACTTCACTGTACCCCTGTTTCTTTTTACACCTTCCATAAATCATACACATTTCACCTGTTATTGATATTATTATTTTAACTGTTAACTGCTAGACCAGGGATTGGCATACTTTTTCCTTAGCATGCCAATATTGACTATCAAAATATAAGCAGGCCAGGCTTTTGAATTTTTTTTAATGCTTCGTTATTGAAATAAAAGTATTTGCTACATATTTTTAATTTAAAATAAATTATTAAGTGAAGTTTCCGGTTTGGCAGGGGGGTGGTCTTTGTCAGAACATGTTCAAACATGGTCCTTTGCTCCAGTGCCAAATTCTTCTTTTGTATTGTGATTTTGCATCTTTATATGCGCCCAGGTCTTAGTCTTCACATGTGTTCATTGCCCTGTTAAAGAAGTGTCTTACCTTTTTCCTTAGTCTTGCAAGTTCCGGCCCCACCATGAGTTTTTGTTGCCTGGGTTGATCTTAAGCATACTGAGGGGGCAAGCAGTCCGGTAGCTGGATATGATGGCCTCAGTCAGCTCCTCTGTGGTCTTGTCTATTGTCTTGGTTTCCCTCAACTCTCCGAGCAGCATGCGCTGTAGGGATTGAGTTACCTGCAGTGTATACTGTTTTCTATTTGTCTTCCTTGGTATGAGCCGAGGTGTCAAGACTGCAGTTTGTATTTCAAGTTTGAAAGTAATCCATCTTTGGTCCAAGCAAGAGGCTTTGAAACCTTGAAGGCAATTGGAAACCTTCCAATCAGACACCATATTGGCACCAGTCCTTGTCGCCAGCGTTAAATCAATGATGGTTCTTGCTCTTTTTGTCACAAAAGTTGGAGCTGATCCTACATTTAAGATACTCAGGTCTGTCGTAAAGAGAAAGTCTAGTAAGTCCTCATAACATTTGCTGCCTTTAAGCATGCCCCAAATAGGATGGTGGACGTTGACATCAGTGCCGTGTCGTTTTGTTCGCAGATCACACTGGCTCCACTTGTTCATCTTCCTCATGCATGGGAGGCCATCACCAGATCCGGTACACTTGGATCTTGCAATTGTTTTATTTTTATGGTTGTGAGGTCGCTAGAACAGAATTGTGTCATTAATTGTGCCTGTATGGTAGCAGAACATATAATGCAGGACCGCGGAGCACGGTTCCTTGCTGTATAGAATGTCTTACCACCGCTGCTTTTGATGACGAATACGCTATTGGATATGATCCACGGCTCCTGGATCCTCTGCCTTTCTCCAACCACTTGTTGAGCTGAGCCGTTGCGGTGCGACTGTGTTGGAGGTTCGCCTGAATGGTTTTATGTGTCGGTGGTGGAGGCGCCATCGGAGGATAGCAACTTATCAATATCGACGTCCTGATCAATGTTGATCCCACCGAGCCTGTCTGCCCACTCGTCCACTACCTCCTGCTCCATGTGCTCCTCCGGAGTAGGATCACAGGCGACCGAGGTGTCATGTTTCGTCTATTGCGGCGTTGAGTCAAGCTCTGAACTATCTTGTGCGTGGCAGACCTCAGAACTATCTTGTGCGTGTTGACACCGGGTTTTCCCTTCAACAAGTCTTTGTCTTTTTGTAGGTTTTATTTTTAAGGAATCTTTGTCATGCCATGTCCACGTAAAAGTCATAGTTTCATCCTCACCAGTCCCACCCACCAAAGAGCCACAATGGGATGGGATGCCGATATCAAAAATCAAGGGCAGCAGGATTGTGGTGAGAATATAGGAGCACAGAGTTTTCCTCCCTGCGCGACATCTGGAACTGTAGCAACATGGTAGTCGATCCCAACTACCAGTGGTTCCTTGCAACTTTGCTCCGTCAGCATGGCCGAAGTCCATCGCTAGACCGGCGACCTATAGTCGGTAGATGTCTAGACCATTGCCACGTGGTCGGCTACACCACGAAGTTGCCGTCTTGGTTGAAATCCGGGCCAAAGTTGTTGTGTGTGTTGCTTCCGGGGTGCCGCAGTTACCCTTTCCGCTTAAACATCAGGATACCTTCATCCCCGCTTACGTAGCTACACAGGTCCTAGCGCAGAGGAGGCTGACGTACCAACAGGCCGCCTCCCTATTTCTAGTGGATAGGGGGAAGTCGTTTGACTGTTTCAGTTACGTCTGTTTCATCCCCTGATTCCCTAATCTGACCAAGAACAGGCGGCAACCACGTGAAAGAAAACAGACGCAACAGACTTGTCTGGGGGATCTACAAGACCTGCGCTTGCTCCCCAAACTATACGCCAGATTACCATACGGGACACAGAATGGTAAAATAGGTGATGTGTTAGGTTTAGCCATTACTGAGCTATACACAAAGTTGGCCCATGGTCGCAGGTTGGATTTGCCTTTGATTACTGTTTGATGGTCACAGGCCGGAATTCAACCATTCCAGGGCCGGAGATGACCCGTGGGCTGTAATTTTTCCGTCCCTGTGCTAGACTATAATACCAACAGCTGGGGTAAAGGCCATGACTCGTCACAGTTTTCCAGGATTCTGACAACTGTAGATGCAGCTGAAATCAACGGCTTTGTGTGCTTCCTGAAGCATTGAGGAGCTCAAGATAATATTTTTTTTTGCCACCCATCCTATAACTGGCCATTGCAAAAGTTGCTTCGCTATCACGATCACAAACCAAAAAAGCTAAATATTGCATTACCAATGATTACCAAGCTCCTGGAAGAAATTTAAATGCCTCAGGTTATTTTATCACTTATTACACAGTTGTCTTCTCTCATTGAGTTCTTCCAGGTAAAAAAAAGATTGTTTATTATTAGATACATCAGGAGTTAAAAGTAATTTCGTATTTTACTATTGTGCTTAGTTACAATAGCATAATTTTTATAAGTTACATTTTGATGTATGTTACAGTAATTCTTGTTAATAATTTAATTGCATTAAAATTGCAAATGGCAACTATTCCGTATCAAACAAAAAAGAATGACTTAAATCAGATAAGAAATCGCTTCATAATTTTATTGGTGTACACAAAAAAAAACACAGACCAAATTAAGAACCTCCTCTTTTCGTCGTTAAAACTGACAATCCCTCGATGTAAGTCACTTACATTTTTAATTAATGGAACATAAGTCATATTTACTCACGTGCAAAATTACTAGAATCCATATAAATTGGTTCGGTGAAATCGAGGTCGTCCGGCAGCCAGACTTCAGACTTTTAGTTAGTGGGGTACCGCCCACCCCCGCTCCCCTACACTAATCAGAATAACCCTCGTAAAAGCATTCGTAGCGCGAACCGAGATAATGTTTTTCGCACGCGGCGCTGTGCTGCTCTTATACATACTTTAATTGAGATCGGTGTTTTACTAACTTTAATAGTACATACATATATTTTATTTTTGAGAGGTCGGCGCTCCAATTTGATTGAAAAACCCGCTATGTCCTAGCGGAGCGCCTGTCTGGGGAAGTAGCCTCCGCCTTACAGAAGATCACAATTAAATAACACTACCTTTTTATGGTGTTGTGTTCCTGTCGTTGAATAAGGTTGGCTCCACGCGGTGGGGATTAGTTCAGCTTAGGCAACAGTGAGAGTGATAATTTTGGTGTTGCAAAAGTATATTATAGGCTATGGTGGCTGCTTACCATCAGGGCAATAACTTGTATGCCGCCATTTTAACATAAAAAAAAACATTAACTAAATAAGTGATGTAAATATTTTGAATAGGTAAAACCTTTAATGCTACGAAATTAGTAGGGTAGTAAGGTACCTACTTTACTCAAATGTTAAAATGCATTTGTAAATTTTAAGAAAGGTAGGGCATTGCGGATTTTCCGCTAGAATTGGAGCGCCCGTCTGGTGAAGTAACCTCAACCTTACAGAAGACTACAGTAAAATAACGCTACCTTTTGGCAGTGTTGTGTTTATGATGGAGAGTAAGAATCGAGGGGATTGGGTCAGGTTAGGCAACGCACAGCGACTGATAACTTTGGTATCGCAAGCGTCTGTAGGCTATAGATTCCGCTTACCATCAGGCGGGCCATATGCATGTTTGCCACCCTAGTAACATAGAAAACAAAAACACATACATAAGTACACTACATTAACTAAGCTAATCTTATATTACATATGCTTGTGGTTTTCAAATGCATTTAAACCACTCCTTAGCAAATAGCACTTACTCACTCGTGAGTTCTGTGTGTCACATGTTTACCATTTAGTTTTGCCTACATGTGCTGCTTTGCGTACATTATACTCAACCACATATGACGTGGATTATTTAAACAATTAAATCTTCCATATAACAATTTTCTTTTAAAAATCCTCTTAGTCTTCCGTGCCTTGGACAAAGAGCGAAAGACGGCTAATCCATAACTTGTTGTTATCATTATGAAGTTATGGCAGTTTTTTAAGTCAATTGAAAGGCAAACAAGATCTGTCTGATAGTAAGCATTCTACGTGGCCCAAGAACGCCTGAAATACCAGGAGTATTGCACCGACCATGTAAAAACTTCTCAAGCCTCTTGAGGTAACCCATCCTGTATTCTTTTGAGAAAACCTCAAGCTTACTACTTCCTTTATTTAGAAAGAGCCTTCATTACCTTCAGAAACTTGAAGCCTTTGCTGGTAGTACCTGACGCTTCAATGTATTAATAAAAGAGAGTGTCGAAGATGTGTAAAGACTGAATGTGTCTCAAATCGTGTCAAGAGGTATTTGCGAAAATTACTAAACAGAATTTGGGGTATAGCAGATTTTCTACTCTCTGGATAACTCCTTTAAGCGCTGCGCGGCTTGGGTTTAATCCAGCAAGAAAGGATGATGGCTGGAGCGGCACATTTTTGCCGCCTCGGCTTCGGCTTTCTTCATACACTGGGGTAATGCTCTTTTTTAACAAAAGCTGATGGATTTAGAGATTGATGAATATTTAAAGAGACAGTAGTGACTGGAGATTAAATGTCTGACTGTAGGAAACTTACCTCTAATAAAATAGGTCCATTACGTGACGACTGCTAATCGCAGGCCTCAAGGATCTCCACTGATAGCGTGATAATATGTCAAAAGCGTGGTATAACATATAGGCTATATGTTGACCCGACCTTAATAATATTATTGCCAAATTTTAAGTAAATCCATGCAGTACTTTTTGAGTTTATCCCGGACATACATACAGACAAACAGACAAAAACTCTAAAAATATATTTTTGGCTTCGGTGTCGATTGTAGATCACACACATTTTTTTTAAAAAATATTCAATGTTATATGTTTAGATAGTTCTTTGCTTGTAGATTATAGGAAAACCTATAAGAAGTTTATGGTAATAAATATTTAAGGCGGGCTCCCATACAACAGACGATTTTTTGCCGATTTTGTATAATGGTATGGAACCCTTCGTTCGCGAGTCCTACTCTCACTTGGTTGTTTTTTTATTTACATTATTTTTAAGTTGATGTTTTATACCGGGAAATTAAAACTACATACTATATGTGAATTCAACTGTCTAGTTGCGAAATATAGCCCGCCCACTAACAGGACGGTTAGACAATAACGTTCTGTTGTCAACATTCTAGGGTACGGAACCCTAATAAAATGTCTTTTAGTGTTTCCAGTTAAAACCACGTAGTATAAAATAGTAAGAATGTTAGAAAAGACGTGATAAAAACTATATAAATGCGGTGTCTGGCCTTTTTATTCCTTAGAGGTATTTAATTTGTCACGTATCTTAATCAGAAGTTGTGGAATTGAATTTTGTTTGTTCATTCAAAATTGTAAAGTAATACTGTCGCCGTCGTTGCTTATAACATTAAAGCCCTTTCGTAGTAATAATATCTCTTGTAATACCGAAGCACAACCGTTGATATAGAGCTAGCTATTCCAGATATATGAGAATGGTGCCATCTGTTAGGTGCCCCCACTTGTTTGAATAATTGTTTTGTCATATTAAAGAAATCACTTGCAAATCCGTACTGGAACTGCGTCGTGGGTTTAATGTCCGTTCTCTATCTCTATATAAATTAGTCCTTAGATTTTTCCACATTGATACAATCAACTCGATCGAGGAACTCGTTGGCGCACTGTTAGCACGTTTGTGTTTACTACTTCCACGAAGTTAAAGCAACTTCATAGGATGGATGAGTGACCTAAAATTTATTATTTCGAACTCATGCTTCTGAAGACACACTAATCCGTTGGTTCCGGTTGCATCTGTAGTCGTTTGCATCCACTAATCTATACTAATATTGTAAACAGGAAAGATTTGATTGTTTGTTTGTATTGAATAGGCTTCGAGACTGCTAGACCGATTTGAAAAATTCTTTCACGTTTAGAATCCTACATTAAACCTAATGAACATAGGCTATAGAGTGATTTCAACTAAGTTAGGGTTTCGTATGAAAACTTCGTTAACGTAACCCAGGGTGTGAAAAAAATACCAATAAATAACCTTATATCGCTTACGCTGCAGTAGTCATTAAAAGTAGAGCAAAATGATGTACTAAAATTTTATAGAGGACATCAATATCTACTAAAAAGTCCCCGATACCATATGTGTAACTATTACAGTTGTGTCACAACTAAAGGTTCCCCTTAATTTGAGGAAAAAGGTTATAGTCCGGGAGGTAGCGTTGCAAATGCAAAAGTAAGCTAGCTGATATTAACATCGATAGTTGATCTTATACGACTAATAACTGAACCGACAGTCAGCTGCTCTAGTAGCGGTGGTGTGGGTGTGGCTGCGAAAAAGGTGAAACTTTTTTCATAAATAGTTGACATCATCTTCTTCAACCTTTATCTAACCACTGCTGGGCATAGGTCTCCTCCATGGTGCGCCAATTTGCTCGGTATTGTGCGATCCGGATCCAATTTCTTCTCTCTGGTGATGTCACCGGACCATCTTGTAGGCTGCCTACCTATGTTTCTGCGTCCTGTTCTAGGCCTATGAAATAGTTCGGGATGCGTGCGGTAAAAATGACAAAGCTTCTGCCTTGAAGGGCGCTGGCGCCGTACTGATCGGCGAGTAGTTGAGCACTAGTTTACAGCGTATGAATGTGGTCTATGGTCTTTTCGAAAACCGGCTTGTTTGGGAGGTTAGAAGTCGTCAAACCTGCGTGCGAGACGATTCGTAATGACGCTCAAAAATAACTTATAAACATGACTGAGAAGCGAGCTTGGTCGATAGTTTTTCAAGAGTACTATGTCACCTTTCTTGAAGAACAGGACAACCCCAACTCTAGCCCATGCTTTCGGCTTCTGCCTTCGAAAATAATAGAATTGAAAAGCCTCTGGAGGACTTTGAGTATTGGCTTACCGCCGGATCGCAGAAGTTCTACTGTGATTCCATCATCGGCATCGCCCGCCGCCTTGTTGTTTTTAAGTTATTTGAGAGCCATATTAATCTCATACAGGCTGACGACTGGGATGTCTTCAGTATAATGTCGAGTAAGCTTGGCTCTGGGGTCTCTAGCCTTGCTTTGAACAGGTGCAGCTGTCCATAGAAACTTTCAATCTCCCTCAGGATTTCAACCTTAGACGAAATGATGCTACCGCTGTCAGTTTTCAGCTTCGTCAGTTGGCTTTGCCCAATAGATAGATCTGTCGCGAACACTTTGGAGTCTTTGTTGAGCTCGATAGCCTCTTTGTACAATCCGTATTAAATCGGCGAAGATTGCTCGTTTCCGTACAAGATTACTGTTTATGTTTACTTGATAGACACTCAATTATTACTTTAATAAACGCGCTGAAGCCATTTAAAGGTTCACGGACATTATGGGGCCCTCATATTCCGCCGCGGATTTTGGTTGAGGGCGATGCGGCCCGCCCCGCCCTGCTTCACCCGGACACAGTGTACGGGTACTTACTATAGCAATCGGATTAGAGTGTATGCGCATATACAAGTTTTCATTTTACAATTTATGATTTATTTAGTTAATTTTATCGTCTAAAAGATTGGAAAAAAGATGATGGTATTCGCCGAATACCTTTCATTAAGTTGTTTTTTTAACAACAGGCAAAAAAATGGTTGTAAAGTCGGTATACGGACGATAAATTTAAGTGATAACATGTCGTGCGCTGTTTTCCTTGGGGCTTTTTTCCTGTTCGTTTGAGCCCAAGCACGCCTCTATAGCTCTATGGGGGCCCGAGTTAGGCTCCGCAGGGGTGAAGTACTCTTTGAGGGGGAAGAGGGTCGCACACCGCGGAACGTTGAACTAACGTGACATGACGTCACATAACGTGACTCGTTTTACGTGCGTGCAGCCGGTATTTCATCGATTTATAAGACGTTATCATGTCAAAAAAAAACTATTCCATAACGTACATAACAGTTGTGCTAGCGCTTTCATCTCAGGAATCCTGGTCTCGAAAAATCGAGAAAATTGGAGAAATTTTAGTTATTTCGAGACTCGAGACTAACCTACAAATTTCCGGGAATATCGAGAATCGAGACCATTATAGAACATTGTCATGAAAACAAATTTTCAAAGGCACCTATCATCACAGGGCGTTGTATAAATTTGCAAACTCGTTGTTTCGCTTTTCTTAGTTACTTACAGCGCTAGATTTCTTCTCTGGGTTAATATAATGCTCTTCCGATAATATATATTATTACATTCTTGTATACCTGTATCGAGTTTGTATTCTTTTGTATCTATTTTGGGCACAGCGAAGACTGTGTCAAACGTAGGTACGTCCCGTTGCCTCGTGATTCACGTAGTCGAGATTTTGAACCTTTCCCGTATCGCTCGCTGATCAGGAGCTTTTTCTAAGCCTGAGTGTATAGGTGTGAACCAGACACAGAGTATTATTCTGCGTCGGAATTTCTACTTCGGTGTACTCTCTCATCGCCAGGTAACGCACGAGATTGTAGGCGCATATGCACTGTAGATTTCCCTAACCCTGCTGATATCTTTTTTAATTTTTAAGCTTTTCAGTATAAGTGGGCTTACCACATTTTAATGTGAACAGATTGTTGTATATGTGAAGAGTTTTCGTCGCCTATTTGTAAGACCAACCTAGTACCTGCAATTTGAATAGCCATCATTATCGCTCTAAAGTTCAACAACAAGGTGTCAACACGAGTTACCTCTACTCACTCCGTTGACTAATATTATAATGGTGTCATGATTCGGGCTTTGCTTTTGGCTTCCCCGATTCTTCATTTCCGCAATGGGAATGGCGATCAGCCGGCCTATTCGCTAACTTTTAGACTTTTAAAGTGGAAATTGTATATCCATCGATGGTTTTCAGAACAAGTATCTTAATGGCGTTATAATATTGTAGTAGGGGATTACTAAATAGCTCGATGACTTCCAGCTGCCAAGAGCAGTTAGCGAATAGGCCTACTGGTCTCTTCTTGGGTTCACATCAGTTCAGGCATTTAATAAAAATACAAATCGCAGCTTTAGAATTGAAGTGACTTAAATAAAAAAAATAGCAAAATGACTTTTAAACGTAAAACGACATAAAAAGATGTATTCTATCAGTTTATTAATTATAAACAGGCTCTTTTAGGCCAGATGAAGACAAACGTACTTTTTCTGTCTCTTTTAAAAGACACGCATACCGCGCCTCCCTCAGTATTGAAGTACCCCATTCAGTGTTGCGTGTACATTTATTTCATTTTCCTTTAATTTAGAAAATCATTCATTATAAAACTAGTACATTACAAAAATGGTCATCTATCAAATATATAACATCAGAAATGAATCGCCTCTATATTAAATAGTTACGTTTTTGTTTTATGTTGTTTAGTAAAAAATGGGCACAAAGTGAAATAAGCCAATTTATAATAAACTGTTTTCGGAAAATAAGTGACATGTTTTTTTTTATGATTAATTAACAAAGATTCTAATTAGTTATACAGACTGGTTTAGTAAACAATCGTGAAAACAATGCCTATCCTACTACCATTAACAATAAAAAATATGATAATATAATTTAAAAATAAAAATATAATTTTCAGCGTTTACCAAAAAACAAGAATTTGGGATTAGCTCACTTCAATTCTAAAGCTGTGAAATGGTTTTGAGGACACTGAAATTACTGCTACAAACATGGTAGCATATTAAGCGACCATGCAATTTTTATTTGTGCGAATAAATCAAAGAAGACTTAAAATAATATTTTTATTTCGTTGGTACGGTTTGTGTCGTTTCGTGCTCGGCTTTTCATTTATTGTTTGCATGTTGGAATCTTTAAAGATTCCAATTCATACATCCTCTACTATCTACCTATTTGACCTACCTGTGACTATGACATTTTTCATAATAATAATTTTTGTTTTGTTTGCTTAAATTTTTAATTTTCAAGTGAATACTACTGTATGACTTAAACACTGTATGTTTCTCATTCTTAGTTTCTAACTCGAATACAAGGGCATGATTTTTTGTGACTTTAATAAGCATATTTTATTATGAAGATTGTGGTTCAAGACTTAATTTGTTATTGCCTGTTTACCATTAAACATGTATTATTAAGGTGAAAAACTTAGTTTTAAAGAAGTTTCGAAATTCTTATTTTTCCCGTGATTTTCGAGACCGAGACGAGTATTGTTTTATTAGTCCCGGGCCGAAAAAATGGTCCAAGACTGAAAGCCCTAATACCTGCACTGAACTCTGTTAATGCCCTGCGCTGCGGCCCGAAATAATGTGCGCGACCTTTAACGCGACAGTATTTCATTTCATAGGTCGATTAGAATTGGATTCTAGTAGAAAAAAAGTGTTTAGGTATAAAAAAAAATTTTACTCAATAGGATAGAGACTCCAGAAAACATCGTCATGTTAATTATCCAAGCACAATGTCACTATCAAATATATCAATCGAACAAATTTTGCTACTATATTTAACCGTGGGAGGGTTAAGTAGTTAAGGACTCTTTTAATAAACATTATTACATTCAAGAACGGCCATTTCCTTTATTACATGAAGTACGAACGTGCCCATACAGATATTTCCTGGATTCTCGGAACGCGAACTTCTGCGTTGTCATTATTAAATAATTAATCTTCATATTGTGTAATGTATTTATTATTATAGTATCATCTTAAACTTAGCTTGCTTTCTTTCAACCCTCAATTATTTATTCCTGGTTTTTGATCAACGACAACAAAATGATAATTGGTATAAATAAATTCAATAAATGCATCTGATAAACGAAAGCTGCGGTCGTAAACCTCATTCTTAAGCGTTGCTTTTTAACAATTCAAAACTATTAGGACAAAGAAAAGTGTTCTTTGTGTTAACGAAAATTAAATAGACGAATTCTTGGCCAGAGATAACAAGTTCCACCTGCAGGGAGCCCAAATAATTAGCTATAACTGGGTAAGAGAGTAAAGCCTTTGTTCTTTCTCGGGTCGAGGCTAGCGCGCTCGGCTCCACGAAAAATTATCTTTTTATTTTTTTGCTGAGTCGCTCCGGATCCCGAAGCGACCGCCCTAGCAGGTTAGTACTGCGTGAATATAATAAATGTACGCACGCACAACCGCAGCAAGTCGTGAGGTTTGCTTACTGAGTAAAGAAAATGACACTACATTATACGTATATTTAATTCAGTATGTAAATTTTTCGTTATGGTCTGTAAGCGATTACGAATTGCGTAGGGAAATCGACAGCGATGACAATAAATTGAATTCATTCCCGACTAACTTAACCCATTTGTATGGAGTCCGAAACCAGAAGGGCAAAGTTCGAACTACGTGGGTGTGAATCTAAGTAAGTTTAATGGCGTAACATAGTCAGCAACAAATTTCTCAGACTTTAAGCTTTCATTTACTTGATGAAAGATTCATAAATCCAATAGAAAGACACTTTTTGGTGATGATACATTCCTAAGTTTGTGGTTTATAGCTGAGTGAATGGGAAAAAATATCTACTTCAAAATAATGTAATTAAATATTTACGCCACTTCACATTTTCAAAATTATCGTGAAAATTACATCGTCCAAGTAACCAAAAATGCTCATTAAATCAAAACTACTGGGTCAAGCTATTTTTTTACGGGGCCAAATGACAAGTATCTGCCATTAAACAAACGAAGAATCACGCAAATCGGATCAGAAATCTCGGCGTAATCAGAGGTGTACATACATAAAATAAACATACCGACCGAATTGAGAAACTCCTCCTTTTTGAAGTCGGTTGAAAATCATCACATAATCAACACGTCTAAACTTTGTGATACAAAATCAAATAGGTATTTCAAAGAATCATTTCGAGATATTCATATTTCTATAAAAAACCAGGAATAAATAATTGAGGGTTGAAAGAAAGCAAGCTAAGTTTAAGATGATACTATAATAATAAATACATTACACAATATGAAGATTAATTATTTAATAATGACAACGCAGAAGTTCGCGTTAATGAAATACTGTCGCGTTAAAGGTCGCGCACATTATTTCATTTCATAGGTCGATTAGAATTGGATTCTAGTAGAAAAAAAGTGTTTAGGTATAAAAAAAAATTTTACTCAATAGGATAGAGACTCCAGAAAACATCGTCATGTTAATTATCCAAGCACAATGTCACTATCAAATATATCAATCGAACAAATTTTGCTACTATATTTAACCGTGGGAGGGTTAAGTAGTTAAGGACTCTTTTAATAAACATTATTACATTCAAGAACGGCCATTTCCTTTATTACATGAAGTACGAACGTGCCCATACAGATATTTCCTGGATTCTCGGAACGCGAACTTCTGCTTGTCATTATTAAATAATTAATCTTCATATTGTGTAATGTATTTATTATTATAGTATCATCTTAAACTTAGCTTGCTTTCTTTCAACCCTCAATTATTTATTCCTGGTTTTTTATAGAAATATGAATATCTCGAAATGATTCTTTGAAATACCTATTTGATTTTGTATCACAAAGTTTAGACGTGTTGATTATGTGATGATTTTCAACCGACTTCAAAAAGGAGGAGTTTCTCAATTCGGTCGGTATGTTTATTTTATGTATGTACACCTCTGATTACGCCGAGATTTCTGATCCGATTTGCGTGATTCTTCGTTTGTTTAATGGCAGATACTTGTCATTTGGCCCCGTAAAAAAATAGCTTGACCCAGTAGTTTTGATTTAATGAGCATTTTTGGTTACTTGGACGATGTAATTTTCACGATAATTTTGAAAATGTGAAGTGGCGTAAATATTTAATTACATTATTTTGAAGTAGATATTTTTTCCCATTCACTCAGCTATAAACCACAAACTTAGGAATGTATCATCACCAAAAAGTGTCTTTCTATTGGATTTATGAATCTTTCATCAAGTAAATGAAAGCTTAAAGTCTGAGAAATTTGTTGCTGACTATGTTACGCCATTAAACTTACTTAGATTCACACCCACGTAGTTCGAACTTTGCCCTTCTGGTTTCGGACTCCATACAAATGGGTTAAGTTAGTCGGGAATGAATTCAATTTATTGTCATCGCTGTCGATTTCCCTACGCAATTCGTAATCGCTTACAGACCATAACGAAAAATTTACATACTGAATTAAATATACGTATAATGTAGTGTCATTTTCTTTACTCAGTAAGCAAACCTCACGACTTGCTGCGGTTGTGCGTGCGTACATTTATTATATTCACGCAGTACTAACCTGCTAGGGCGGTCGCTTCGGGATCCGGAGCGACTCAGCAAAAAAATAAAAAGATAATTTTTCGTGGAGCCGAGCGCGCTAGCCTCGACCCGAGAAAGAACAAAGGCTTTACTCTCTTACCCAGTTATAGCTAATTATTTGGGCTCCCTGCAGGTGGAACTTGTTATCTCTGGCCAAGAATTCGTCTATTTAATTTTCGTTAACACAAAGAACACTTTTCTTTGTCCTAATAGTTTTGAATTGTTAAAAAGCAACGCTTAAGAATGAGGTTTACGACCGCAGCTTTCGTTTATCAGATGCATTTATTGAATTTATTTATACCAATTATCATTTTGTTGTCGTTGATCACGCGATGGTGTTGTTCAAATTCGGCCTACACTGAACTTGAAAACATTAATTTATTGCGACGTTAGTTCATCCGGCTCCAGCAAGAACCGAATCACGTAAGCGAATGGTATTGGTAAAAAACTTGTCTGGTGGCATTCACCCGATACCCTTGAACCGTCCGCCAGTTCACTATTGGAAGGACCAGCTGTTCTAGGCCTTGAGTCTAGGCCGTTCAACTTATAGATTGAGTTATCTTTCACTTCGGACAGATAATTTGGTCAACGTTCATTTTGCCTTTGAGTGCCCACATAATTCAAAGTAGGTACAATCTCCTCTCTATAAGTCACTTCCTACTATCCTTTTATTATTTTTCAAATGGTAGATTAACTCTACTGGTTAAATCTGCTATTATTATTTTTAACATGGAAGAGTCAATGATAATTTTTGTCAAATAAATAAACGCTCTGAACGTAAAGAAGTATCATTCAAAAGGTTTCCGATTAGTATTATTTGGACTGTATCATGGAATCTTTTGGTCTTTGTTTTCAGCACAAAAGCTCGCTCGGTGTCTGAAGATCTTTATCTACTCAATCACAAAAGATTAACTTGTGTAAAAGAAGATACTCGAACCGTTGAAAAAAAACTAGAGACGTTCTGCTTATGAATAAAAGCTGGTACAAAATAATGCCTAAAATGGAAGTTTCATGTCGTTTTCTCCGATAAAAAGACAAGTGTATATTTATTTTTGCTCATCGTTCCATTTTAAAAAAGTCCATTGAAAATACTTGATTTGCCACTGTTAAAATATCTCTGATACCACAAAGAACGTACGGTACTGATATCTTTAGAGCGCTATAAAGCTGACTTTCGGAAAAAGTATCTTTCTTCGAGACACTAGTGTTGTTTCAACATGTTATCGAAAATAGCAATTTATTTTTTACTATGTTACGTGTCCACGGTTAATTGAAATATGGAATGTTGGAATTGAATTCATTTAATGTTGAATAGTGTTGGGTATTCAATAAAAGTAATGCAAACCGGTTCAGTAAAATCTAATTTAGATAAGTAAAAGTATTAGTAAGTTGAAAACTATAGTTTAGGAAATTTACATGTTAAATATGTTAATATTTAAAAGTCTAGTAGGCAATCGAAAGTCTAGACAGAATTGGTAATTTCAATGCTTAGGCCTTAGTGCTCCCACACAAAACTGCGATGCGATGCGACGTCGCACTATATAAAATGGTAGAATAACGAAAATCAAAAATGGTAGAATAACGAAAATCAAAAGAATTTTGATAGTTGTTCGAAAAAAACAAATAAAAATATACTCATTTAACTGATGAAGATGGATCAAAAATATTTCTCGTACATTAATTAATATGTATTGTTAATTGTCGATTCTTCTCCTAAACAGCCCAGTCACCTTTTTTACATCGCTCGACCAACTCACTGGTGGTCTGACTAGTATTCGGTTTGTCATATTAATAAAACGATATTGATCATACTTTCAGCTCCATCTGACATCATTAACAATTCTTATGGAATACATGTCCTGTATAATTGCCACAGTATTAAGTATAGTGTAATACCGTTTCTTTGTGATATTACAATAGCATAACGAGTCAGTATTTATAAACCAATGGAACTGTATCGTGTACTCTAGTACTATTAAAAATTTAACAAACTGTAATCCCTCATACATACAGTAATTCACCAGCCTATTAAAGGCCCCACTGCTGATCTTATCCGTGGACAGAATAGGAAGATAGGACCATAAAGCCACAGTTAGACGGCGTAAAAAATTTTTTTCGAACACCTCGTGGCTTGTGTACGATCCTGCAAATTTGTTCTATTAAGCAGGACATTCATGAAATTATCTCTAATTAACTAAGCGCGCGCCGGCCACGCGGCATAACCGCACAGCCGCCGCGTCTCATAAAAACGCGCCCTAACTGAACACGCGTGCTCAGATTGGTGTCATTTGTGACTATGGCTATTACTACAGATGCAGCAGGCTTTCTAGGTTTATCATTTCTGCTCTTAAAATTATTTACTGTTGTGTACAATACAGCGTTAATTGATTCGTTTAGGCAGCAGGACCACTTGCCTTCCGAAGCACAAAGGAACTCAAGATAATATTTTTTTATTCAATCTTCGTGTGACCGACCATTGCGAAAGTTGCTTAGCTTCCACAATCGCAACGCGTTAACCAATATTCTGTTTTGTGATTAAAATATATAATTTTTATAATTAAATGTAATATTTCATTTATTTAAAGATGCTTTATTTAATGAGTATTAATCTTTCTTTTATCAGTAATGTATCCAACAAATACATAATGTCGCATAAAATTTTGATAAAATTACGTGTGAAATTATAATTATGTAGAATGGTTAATGTAGATACAGCTTGCTTTTTTTGACAAAAAGATTGCTGGTGGTCAAAATGTTGATGACATATTATATTAACCAGCCCTGTAATTGTGATATAATAAATGATCCAAAAACATTAATAGGTCGCCTACGTATTAAAAGCCTAAACAATTTTTAGTCATTAGCCAAGACTAAATTAAATAGACCATTGTATTTCTATGTGGACCAGCAGCTGGAACGCAATATCTGGACTTATTAATCACCGACAGGACAGATTATTAATGAATAATTACAAGGACTGGTAAACAATAACTGCTTGCTATAGATATTTAATAAGATTCCGCAACACGATTCCTGCGGGCATTGGGCCTATCAAGGCGTTTTGACGAAGATTAATTGAGCCACTGTATGAATGGCACGACCTGCGTCTGAGATAATTCATAAGGCACCGCTGTAACAGTAAAAGGTTTTGATGTGGTACGCAAAAAAACACAGCACAGACAATGAATTCAACAACTACAGCATATTTGAATGAACTATATAATTAAATCTTGGCTCATGGCTCCCGTGTTATGTGGGTGGAATATCTTTCAATGTCAAAAGAGGGAAGATAAAACGTGTAAGATGGTGCCTTGTAACGGTTGTTACAGGTCGCACACATATTAAAGATAAATTAAGTATAGATGTTGTAGTAAAACATGTATTTTTTAATCTCAAAACAACTACGTACCTTTTACTTTGTATTTATATTATAGTAGTTTTGCCATAAATATTGGTAGTCGTGTATTTTTTTCCTATAGGAAAAGTCATTATATTTATAATTTTTATTATTTGAGAGCATGTAACTACTTGATGTTTAAATCTAAAGAAAATATAACTAGAAAAAATCCACGCGGACCAGGCAGCAGACGGGACTCTAACCAGCACCATTCGGTAGAAGAATTTCGACGCGGTCCGTGAGGGCCACGGTAGCATAATTGGTCAGTGCATTCGCCCGGATTACGAAGGGTGCTGGTTCGAGTCCCGTCTGCTGCCTGGTCCGCGTGGAATTTTTTCTAGTTATATTTTCTTTAGATTTAAAAGTCATTATATGCTAAAGCATAAATGATTTATTATTGTAATGTGTGTTAGTTTATATATTCATTTAATAAACAAAATTAAAAAGATATGAAGCTCATTCAAAATGATCTCCATTGGCTTTAAATAAATAAAGTATCGCCGCTTTTCCGTCACGAAATCGGTGTGAATGTGAAGTGACCTTTAGAATCATGTTGTTTGTGTCTTGCGCAGGCACAACTAATTCTACACGCTTGTAAAATCCTACATAAAAAGGAGAAGGTCTCCTTAAACAAGACTGCAGCCATACGAAGTTATGTTCCTCCAGATATCAGTTACACATATCAGTTATAATATATTCGCAATTGTTTTTTATTTTTTTTAATTATGGTAAACAAGAATATGGCCCGCCTGCCTGATGGTAAGCGACCACCATAGTCTATAGAGACACTTGCGATACAATAAATATCACTTGAGCCATTGCCTACTCTGACCCAATCCCCTACCCGTTGGAGCCCTAAATCTTAGTTACCGACAGAAACACAACACCACCAAAAGGTAGTGTTATTTTACTGTGGTCTTCTGTAAGGTGGATGTTACTTCCCCAGCCCTGTGCTCCAATTCGAGCGGAAATAGCGCTATGCCCTCTTTTCTTGAAGAGAGTAATTTGATAGACCATTTATTAAAAAAGTATAACCGATGAGTCCGTATTTCGTATAATGTTAATATTAAACTGACATAAAAAGATTTATTATGGACAACGCCTGTTTGATAGACAAAGACTCAGTCGAGTTAGTCCATTTGCTACGCTACTGCAGAGAAACACACCTTCGCTACTTTACAAGTACTTACGGTCTGTGGTGTCTGTCCCGCGGCCCTTTGATCTTCGTAGTTTCTGCGTGGATGAGTTCTCCACATGTTTGCAGACATAAGTTCTATAAATTTCTATGTAAATATTATTATAATTCTATTGTCAAATTACTTCATCCATTCTCTAATTTTAAGGTGATTTTTGAATTATAAATTTTAAAATAGGTAACCGCAAGATAATGCATCAATATTAAGTCTTAGTGTTGTTTAACCGTAATTTGAATTTTTATCACGTAAACACTGAAACAGAACCTTGAGTGAACTTGTAAGTTTAATGAATGTGCCGACATACATACATTATTGTACCATATTCAATTAAAAGTTAATACTAAAAGTTTGTTAGTTCACAATACCAACATTATATTGCCCTGTCAATATCAGATTTCATTGCTCTACTAGTATAGCAGATATAAACCAATTATGAAACAATCCGTTTTCATTTGTTTAATGAAGTTATTAGGAAAGTAGCAAATGCTCTTAACGAATAAGTGGCAACAAAAGAATTAATGTGGAAACATAATTGTAAGGTTGTTTGTAGGCCTACGCTACCAGTTACGCCATTCCTATGAAACATACTGTTGAATTCGTTTTATTTGCCCATGGACGTAATAATGCTATTTTGTAGGCCGGAGTGGGCCGTAATGTCGCATTGTTAAACTCGAACCTATTAACAACAGTCGAGAATCAAAGTCGCGAACTATAATTATCGATACACTATTGTTTCTTGTGATGTCATTTGGTACAAAGCCTTTATCGCATCCTGCACTTTTGGGTAAATTTAATCTTGAAACAATGTGATATTTCAATTGACGTTAGATATTATCTTGTAAAAGAGTATAAAGTATTCTAATACATTCTTTTCTTTCGCACGTGTCAAATACTCTAGCACTTTTAGCTTTAAATGTACTAGGTACATAATTTTACACAATAATAACTAGTTGGCTGCGAACTCGGCGACAAAAGACTAGGATTCTCAACAATCGCCTCACGTACAGGCTGTCAACTTTCGCAATGCCACCTCGCTACACTCAAACAGTGAGCGGACTTGAAGGCTAAAATAACAGAGTACGCGTCTCAAAGCGTCAACTTACCGTAAATTATACAGGTTAAGAATTCTACTAGATTTTCCGCCATTTCTCACGAAATCCTTTGTAGACAGAAAAAGCAAAACCATTGTTTACAAATGATTTAGGTTTGTACAGCTGAAACAGGGCGTTGTTGAAATATTGTAAAGACTACAGATTTTTGCAGTTAGTCAATACAAGGAAAAAACTCCAAATTGGTAGCAAATTGAAACTGGATTAGATAATTCGACGGTTTTATTAACTATCGTCTTAAAATTTAATAAAAAAGCAATTTTTGCAAAGAAAGCAGTTAATGCTGTGCAGTTACTTAAATACTTTTATCCATTTCAAGGTTAATTTTAAAGTTAATTTACGAATGTAGTTTTTAATCTTTATGCTAGCTTTTTCCATAATACTCTTCATCTTCATTTTTGATTTAATTTCTAAAGCTAAGTAACATAACATGTTCCGCCTAAAGGCATGTAAAGTTTATAAGTCAAAACAACATAATTACTACCAACTGTAAGCCGCTACACTTTACGTTAACGTTAATTTAACATTGGTATTGTGTTTAACGAACCTTACAAATATGGTAATATCACTACACAGTGAGAAAGCACTTATGTAAAAACCTCTGCTATTTTCCCAGCAAAACGAATTTCTCATATCCAATAATAAATGTATATGCTGATAAAACTGTATGTCTATTGTAAAGTTTAGCTTTCAAATTACGTGAGTTACTGTGGACACACCACAAGGCCCCACGGCACAGGTCGTATGTCCTTATCATCCTTATTTCGGTTGAGCCGTTGAGCCATTCACTTGTGAATTTCACCTTGTGCACACGTATTGTTGAAAATAAGTAAGGTTGCATCACGCTTACTCGCATTTAACCGCACAAAATTTACAGTGTACAATATTTACGATTACCTACTCCTTTGCGGTATGTTTTAAACTTTGTGTTTACAATGTTGAACCGTTTAATAACAAGGTAGATAGGTAAGCAGTAAGGCATTCGATTTCGGTCAACAATACTCAAAGTTATAAATAAACCACTCGTTATAATTTAAATGCTCTCCCATTTCTTATACACTTATATGTGTTTGTTTATACATATTGGATATCAATATCAAGTCTAATAACATTTTCCTTAATTTTCTGAAAAAGTATGACTTAATAGATTAAATTCCTATGATAAATCAACACATTTCAAAACTATAATACTTTTATATAGTGTATTGCATTTGTTATCGTTTTCCCTTGCTTTTATATTTATTTGTATTTACATTGATAATGATATTCATTTCAATAACCGTGAATCGTCTCTCTAGGTTTAATTGGGACTTGAATACGAAGTGTTCCAACAATTATTCAAATAGGGGTTTAAAGTCAAGTCAATTAAAAGACGTCGAAAAATACTCATTTTGGATGGGTCCATTAAAATTTTACTTCAATAAATGATTTATTGTTTAAAAAAAATGATTATCTGCCTACTGCTAGTGAATTTACATACCGCTGACAGCCGTCGTAGTCCCAAATAGCTGGAAGTGAGTAAAATTGTTCAAAACATATTTAAAAATCACCTCAGACGTAAATTGTAGATCATAAAATTATCTTTTAAAAAAGGTACCAATACTAAGAGCTACCATTCCTGAGATATAACGATTCAAAACATTTGTAAGACACCTCTAAGATAGTTCATTTAGAGGGCTTTTTAACGTGCTTTCCCTAGTAGGCCTATTCCATATTCCATTTCTGTAGACTTAGTATTTAAAGACTGAAAAAGTGAGGAAAAGAGATATCATGTCCTTACGACAATCCTACTAGGTAGGGACGCAACATGATGTACCTTTGGTCCAATAAGTGATAAAGTATATTAGTAATTTCTATGAAACTAAGAAAACAATTGTGCTTATGCAATTCAGTTTGATTGATGGTATCCTGTGTTTTAAGCATTTTTAAATATACGACACTATCACTCACAAATTCACAATCAAACACCGATACGCAGATATGCACAATTCATTTTTTTTGGAACACTTGCGATGGGTAGGTACTCTGTTTATCTTTATTTATATCCTACAACTATGGTTAGAATAAACATAGTAATCGATAATTGAAACATGGTAAATGTCATTGTCATTAAATCGTCCTACTTCAGGAAATAAATTTATTGACACATTTTTTTATAGGTAATTGTATGATCTACAATTTTGTCTTAGATAAACCTTTTACCTTGACCTCTTTTTTTCTAAGTAGCGGTACGATGGGGAATTTTGAAGAATTTATGTACCTACCTTCACTCTTATTATTTTTTATAATTTGACCAAGCTAACGGTTACGCCGGTTTTCAAGGTGTCGCCTACTCAGTTGTTCCGCGTTCGAATCCCGGTATAGCAAATGTTTGTGTGATGAATACGAGCACTTGTACCTTAGTCATGAATGATTATATGTATTAGTCAGCTGAGGATTAGTAGGTTAAAATGCACTGTTATCTAACACTCATTTGGGTAAGGACACTTAAAAAAATCAATAACTAAATAAATACAATGTATCTTCCATGGCTTCATTTTAAAGTTACGTGTATCACGACAATCCTATCATTTTCATCCTTGACTTACTCTGGGCGGCTCCCGCGATAATAATTAATTGAATCGGATCACAGTAACATTGGGCGTGACAAATTAGAAATTACTTGGATTTCCATCCCTAATAATACTTGAACACTTAAACGGCTAATTAAGGTTGTGATATCGTTATGGAAATACAAAGAAATTATCCTGCAGTTATATCTTTGGCCAACGCCTATAGAAAAAAACTGAGGTTTGTTTCTTATCTCGAGACAGCAGATACTCTTATTTTTTTTTTCTTGCCTTGGTAATGTTCTGCGAATGTAGACTTATAAAGTGGAAATTGATTTGGATGGAGGGAGTCGAGATTCCCTTCACAAATGGTTGACGCTCGGGGTCGGCAGTAGTAATTTCCTTGGGCGTCTCTGAGCGATATTCGTCAGTTTTTTGCCGGATGCAGACAGAAATAGACCAATTTGTCGGTCCCTCAGATTCTAAAAGAAGGATACTTCAAATAAACACGTTGTAGCGTAGTCTCGCTATGTAAATATCTTGCAATATTATCTCTCAAATAAAATTAACTTAAAATGACAACATTAAAATATTGAAATTCCTAAGTGATTCATGAAACGTTTATAATTACAACTAGTACATACAATTATGCCAACAAACAAACCTATATAGAATTAAGATTACTGTGATAGGGTGGGTTCAAGGATTGAGTTGTTAAATATGATTTTTGAATTTTTAGGCCAACTTGCACCAACTTTGCTTAGCAAGTTCGGTACAAGTGAGCCTTAGTAGTGTCGTTATTTATGGGTTGGGTTTTCTTAAACCAATATATATATATACTGTTGGACATTGAAGATTTGCATTGATTGTGTAGGTAATGTACTCATCAAATCTTCACAAAATTGATATCAGGAAAAAAAAACAATCTTAAGTTTAAAAGAATCCTCAAAATCGAGAGTAAATGCGCGAATAACCATAAGAAATGCAAATTTTATATTTTTTATTATTGTTACCATTCCCCATAAGGAAACTGCGCAATAATAAAAAAAACAAGTATAAAGACTAAACAACTTCCTTCGGTTAAAAAATGCCACTTAATGTTAAGCGGCCATTGTATCCTATAAAGACGCTTGCTTTTCCAGACGTTATCATACGTGCATTACCTACCCCACAGACATAATAGATAGCGAAGCGACCAATGGTTTTTTATGCTAATTTATTTCTTTTTCGATTCATCTTACTCGATAAATAAATCAGATCGGACATCAATCGTAATTTTTGAACATTTTTCCACCACTTATTTGTTCTCGTGAGTACTCAAAATCTGACACGCCCGGTGTCATCAAATCATCATACAATTTCACGTACATGGGGCGTCTACTTCAATCTTGGTCTGTGGCCTACCCTGACAGACACCATCCTATAGCCCGTGGAATGGTAAATCCCTCGGAACATTACACACTTTACTTCAAGTACCTATGCCAGATCGTTTCAAGTTTCCTTAGTGACCTACCTACTGGGTAGGTAAAGCAAAAATAAACTTTTTGTTTTCGTTGGAAATAATTGGATTTTTATGATTAAGATTTTTAATTTCACTAAGTAAGACACACTTTATTTCTCGTGAATTCCTATTTAGGCTTCTATAAATAACATTCTTGTTATGATTGTGGATAATAAATAATGTGCGTAAATCTTGTCTTTTCTTTTGTTACCGTTAAATAAATTTCCTCCAAAATACAGCCCATTCTTGTGTTAAAATTTTACATCAAGAATCTTGAATTCATGGCCATTACTTCCATTGTTATTTTCTGAAAGTATAATTGTGTTATTCCTAAAACTACTCTGTTTGTAGGTAACAAAATATATCATCACTAGCGGACGCTTTGTTTTTTTAGAATCTCGCACCAACTTGACATTATTCCGGGATAAAAAGTATCCTATGTCTGAATCCAGGTCATAAACTATATGTGTACCAATTACTATCCAAATCCTTTCAGTAGTTTTTGCGCGTTTGAGTAACAAACATACAAAATTTCACATAATAATTAGTAGGATTGTGCGTTTAATCTTGGTTTAATCACTTACCATTTAGCCTATTCTTTAAATTGAATGCGCTGTTTCAACTGATCCGATATCGAAATGGTTTATGGCGAATGTCGTGCGTACGTGTCACAAATGGAGAATTGCTAGTCATTTAGTACAGCCTCGTTTTGTACACTGGGCCTTTCCTTATAGTTTTCCTTTTTGTCGCTACAGCTATTGTTACAAAATGTTATCTTGTACATTTCATTAATTCGTCATGTTATGTACAAATTACACTTTTATTAATCGTCTTTTACTCCGAAACATGTGATAGCTTTTGTATTTAATTTCGCAAGAAAAGTTTGCAATGATACTTGTCAAAACTGAACTTTAAACTTCTAAAGGGTAGGCTGAAATGATTTTCTCAGTTTTGTTTCATATTCGCATTTCACAATATTGTCGGAAGCCATTCGTACGCTCTTCGAGAAAGAAAAATTCGATCAGCATCGCGGAAACCTTTCATGTCATGATGAATTTCGTCAGATTACGAATATCTCTGAGTGAGAAGTCTGAAACGATGCGGCGGCGGCGTCGAGGGCATTTTATCATAGGGTGGCTCGTGGGCACATGGCGGCAGGCGCGCGGGGGCGGACTCACGCGGCGCCGCGGCGGCCAGACGTCAGTCCGACACCGAGCGACACGCGAGCCGAGCGCTCGCCTTGCGCTACACGCGACGCGCGGTTCATCTATGTACATCGAAACGAACAGTTAACCCCGACATCGCAATCGTCCTCCAGTTTATAAACCCTAAAAAAGTCAACCCTAACACCGCTATAACAACCCCTATTCACTCCACTCGAGTCGCAGAGCTCCCTCTAATTATTGACTCCCCTAAACTTTGTTCAAAAATCCGGCCGCTCTCCGATCACTTTCATTAATTTTATATTTTTATAACTGCACCGCTCTCTCGTTCCAAAAAAAATGTGCTATATTTCATAGCAACAGATGTTTCAGCACACTCTTTCAAGCTTCCTACTTTGCTTATTTCCTCAATAGCTTCAATTAATCTACAGAGGTGACAATTACTTTTTTCTACATTTCATTAGCCGGAAAATTTCGTGGAGTCTGTTGCGCGTAAGACTAAGTTGGCAAACTGCTTTGCGTCACAGTTATCTGTAATCGGGTCAATTAGGACGCTTTGAACCATGACACTGCGTTGACGCTCGTCGGTTCTGTCTGCGCTAGCTTTGGATGTGTCTGTGAATGTGAAGGGACTGGTGCGGAAAAGTGAATGGTCTCGTGTGGGCGCCGCTGCAGCGGATGTGCACACCGCTGCCGCCCTGGTGGTTCGTGCCGGCTGTAATGCCAGCTGCTCTTGACCTATCTAGGTAATGAACACACACCCATCTATAACATTTCATACGAAGCCAAACACGCAACCGATAATGATTAACGCATATAAAACTAATACCAGAAACAGCTGTTCTAAAAAACACTACGTGGGTTATTTAATTATTAATATTGACTTTCAAAATCTTTAGCCATAAGAATAATTTCGTTTGTCAGGTTACATTTAAAGTGAATAATATTATTAAGCAAACTTAGATTGTTGATCCGAATAATCTTTTTGAAGATCAACAAATCAATATACAGACATTTTTATGGCTTACTTTAAATATTTGGATATACCGACATAATAATATTATCCGTAATGTAACGTATTTAATGACTTACAAAATCCATAAAGTGTTATTCATTTTATTCTATTTTAATTGAATTAATGCATTTTATGAACGAGCAAAACAGCATGACATTAATATTCAGTATCATAGGAAGACATATTAATATTAAAATGTCATATCTTTAACGGCACTGGTTCTACTAGTAGTTCCTGATAAGTCAATAAATATTTGTCAGCAATAAATTGTTTAGTAATGTTCTGTTTAATTTACGAATGTTAAAGTGTTATTTCCAACGAAGTCATTGTTGATGTTTCGATTGCTATATCGTTTTCAAACATTTGTGTTGACCAGAATAGTTGGTACGATAATAATAACAAATGCTTCTGATTTCATATTGTTTTTAAAGAAAGTTGTAATAAACGGTGATATTACTATAACAACATGTTGCATTACATTGCGTATCGTAAAAGTAAACAAAGTATTTTATTGTTAGTAAGGTTAGTAAGCTACAATAAAATAAATATCGTTTCAGACTCGTGTTCGTGCACGTTGGTCATTAAGCAATTAACTACATAGCACGCACATTATCATTTGAAATTTAAAATCTGTACTATTATACGTCAGGAATTCTTAATCACATTGAATATTTCGATATTTTAATGCAAAGTTTATGAAATGCATTTTGACCTATTAATAATTATCTTTTTCTAAGTTTAAACAAATCTGTCTCTTTGCCTTGAACAACTTATTTCCATATTTTAATGCAAAGTTTATAGAATGCATTTTGACCTATTAATAATTTTCTATTTCTAAGTTTATACAAATCTGTCTTTTTGCCTTGAACAACTTTAGTGTAACCTGTTAGTCACCGTTCGGATAACCATGTAACATTTACGGGGCGTTTATATTCAGCGTACCACCCGCGTAGCTCACGGCCTCACGACGAAATCGGAGATGCATTGCTGGTGGTAAAGTATTCATGAATTAAGCACGATACAGCACACTTGAGGACCATTTGATCCTTCTACTACACTTCAGCTATTAAATATTGGTTTTTATATGTCATTATAGGATGCTCGATGGCACAACAATACATTCACAGTGGTCGGTCTTTGGATGGGTGATCAAAAAGTTAAAGTAAAGCTGTTGGAACCAGCTGCATCTGCAATCGTTACCACCAATCCGCACTGAGCCCGCGTAGTGGGTGAAGGAAAAGAAGGCGTGTGCCCCAGCAGTGGGGACATTAATTGGCTGATGATGATGATAATATATCATAATATCTAGGAAAGTCTAAAATCACTAAATACTTTCTAATCGCATAAACAGTTCCTCTCGAATGAATGACTGTCCTATTCACAGTCTTTAAACAAGGCTACTAGCTAAAGTCCGAATCCATAACACAGTATCCAAGTACCCAACTGCAAAATGTATTTCGGCAGTAAGTTTATTGGAATTCATTTGTCTACGTTGTTGTTATAGCTCAACTAATCGACGTATATATCCATAAAGTCTGACATTTATTGACTCGATGGAGAAACTTCTTTACGCGAAACCTTCACAATTCCTAAAACTTTGTTTATCGCATTAGTAAACGATGACTGCACGTTTCATAGTAGCTATGTTTTATATAGGTAATGCGCTACGTACACCTATTTACACCTATTTAGAACAACAACAGCACCTAACTTAATATGCTGTTAATCAGTACTGATAAATACATTATTGGAGTAGTGATTATGGTTCTGCATCTGGTATTGATCGATGTTGTTTAGTGATAATGACCTTTACAATTTATGGATGATTAGCATGAAACAGCAGTTTTAGTGAATCAACTGGTTTCGGAAGAATGTTAATCGGTCGAATCGAACGCTCACATTAAAGTGCTCACTTAAAGGAGCGACGCCAACGACGTTCGTTCTCTGGTCCGATTTTCCCGAAGCAACAACATTTTATTTGAGTTCGGTGTACTGCAAAAGTAAACTTGTAAACGTGTGTAAGATTTGTATGCATCGCTTTTGTTACTATAATGTCCAGCGCTGAAAATATCATCGTTTTGCATCATTCATTATTATTCAGTCTTAGGAATTAATAAAGTATCATGCAATTTTTTATCAGTTTACAGGTTTATATATGAAACACCCCGTCATTTTATTGGTTCCTGCTAATATTTAATGAATTTGAGGAAGATAAAAAAGAGAATCTTATTAAAAAAAGGGGGAAAAAATATACAATTATTTTTCGTAACTTCAAAAACGAAGTCTTAGACGACGATGACGATGCAGACCTGAAAAGGCTGCGAAACGTCAATAAATAAATAAAGTTCGTCCATAAACCCGTTAAAACTAGTTTTATTTAATGAGTTATGTGCGTGAAAACCTAAGAAACAAATGAGTTATCTGTTTCACATTGTGTTGTTGTAGAGTCAATAAAGTACTTACCAGACTAGTTATAAGCTCATTTAAAAGATATTGGACTGTGTTCCGGGTTGGTTTAATTAAATAATTGTGTTATGTTTTTCAAATTTAAGTTTAGTGAATCGAAACAAATAATACAAGGTTATTTCTTGTTATGTGGCATTTTCTACCACACGAAATTGGAAATGTACGTTAGACACACGTAACAGGGGTCATAATGCTTCATGTCGTTTGTCACACCCAACTAGGTCCTAGGCTATTATCTACGGATAACAATCCCTCTTGACGTGGGTCGGGAGTTCCTCCGAATCCAACTCGCTAAAATGTAATTCACATACTCAGTAAATACCTCTTCTGTCAGAGCAATAAGGCCCTATGTCGAGAATGCAACTGGTGTAAAATCTAATCTCCGAAACGCCCAATCCAAACCTTCTGTCCGTAAAGCGTAAATCGAGTTTACTATTGAGTTTAATATTATCTGAATATCATTAAAAAATTATATAACTAAAATTTCACCTACTAAAAGATGGAATCTGGATAGGTAATTTACGAGAGGGACGTTATATGTGTTGCAACGTTGCAAGCGTCTACAGACTATGGTGACTATCAGATACACATCAGATGTAATATTTAAAACGTAAATAGAAGCATTATTCGCAAATTTTAAAATGGGCCCGAATGATGATTTATCTATCAATACCGCTAAAGATATCATCGCCCAAGGTAGGCCTGAGGTCAGTACTCGCTGAGCATACATCAGCAGCAGGGTTTTATCTAGCTAGTACAATCAACTTGGGCAGCATCGTGGAACTACTTAATTCGTAATGCTCGTAGGCGGCAGTTAGGCGTTTCCGCGTTCGTCAGCCTTCTGTCGGTCGGCACTCGGCACACGTCTGCAAGGTCGTGTGAACCTCTTTGTCTCTGTTTTGATGTGGGTAAATCAAAAAAACATCGCGGTTATTCACATATTAAATTTGCAGAAAACCATTATAGCTATACGGCCGAAGCTACGTCACGATTTGGCATAGTGTCTGCTTCTTGGAAAACTGTCACAGGTCTAACCCTTTCCATATTTATCTTATTGATGTTTTAAATAATGCTCTTGTTATTTTTAGGAACATGTGATTCATGGTACTTCCTCGTCACGTTTCGTTTATATTAATCGTTGTCATAAGTTGTGATTTAGCAATTCTTTTGCTTGTTAGGGAAGTACGCGACGTGTTAAACGTGCTTAAACAATCAATCTAAAATAATTACATACCGTAGAAATGTACTTATCAGCAAAAAGTGACTTATAAAAACTCAAAATAATAATTTGCTTCCAATTATTGTCATGACTTTCTTTTTTCTCCCGTTAATTCTTTTACAGACTATATTTTGTTAACAGCCGCTTTGCACGAACGTTTTTTAATTAACAAAATTGGATTCTCGAAAACGATACACAGTAATTGAGTCTGGAAACAAAACGTTTCTCTACATAGTATAAATACTAAATGGAAATATTTGACAAACAGTTACCATGCTAAGTTGATAGAGAAAAAGAAGAAATATAATTAAATTGTTAACCTTCCCGCGAACAAATTAAACGCCTATCAACCCACATTTTAAGGCAATTAATTATATAATTTTAAATATTAACCTGTTGTTATTGTTTCCTAATTAGATTGACCTTACCAAAAGTTTGCTAAAAATTTCAAGCAGTTTCATTAAAATAGTGAATAGGGCGTATTTATTTGTGGATGATTTATCTATGTCGATAACGGTTAAAAGTAAAATTGAAATAAACGAAAACTAGAAAAAAGAACTCCACTTAACATGTAGAAAATTTATTAAGGAACATTGCTATTTGATAGTCTTTTATACTTACTGAATATATGAATTTTGTGGTCTAATTAAGAATAGAAGTTGACGATATGGTTTATTTGTAGGAAAATTTCTGTTTGAATCCAAAGAATTCCCGACCATGCCATCCGACAAGCTGAAACTGGAAGATAGTATCTATTTTATTAAAAGAAGTACAAAACTATGTGATACCTGTATATACAAGTAGATTTATTAAAAGACCTGTGTATCTAAATCTGGGAAATATATTTGTAACTTAACACCTCCCTAATTTATGATTATAATGCTTGAATATCATTCAAATTATCGTGACATTATACTTTGGAATTTGACCTCGTTATTAACTATTATAAGTTATTTTATTAATAGTTATTATAATGCAAGATAATTATTAATATACGAATGGTTCTATAACATTTAGTATAAAATTGTTTATCAATTAAACACATATATTCATTTGTTTCAAAGGCAATATTTATAATTTAATATTAATTTAAATTTTAAATATACCGTCCAGTTTGTTGGCATTTGAAATATGTAAGTATACAAATTACATTTGAGTTGAAAGTTTATTAATTGATATATTTTAATTAACAAAATGAAAGGTTACTCAGTATGTGTTTTAAATTTACCAAATTTATAAGAAAGTCATTTAGCGAATGACAATTTAATTATACACAAACTAACTTACTAACATTTATTTTTACTCTTGGGAAATATATTGTTTTACCAATATCGACTAAAACAAACCTTTGAAATATTTTTTTTTGTTTTATAAAAGTTATTTTGCATTATTTTAATAATAATCTACACTTTTTCGCTTTGCATTTTTTTAAAGTTTTATCGATTAACGACAACTAATTTTACACGAGTGAGTAATAAAAGTTAAATTACTTTATTATATTGTTGTAATTAGTAGTTCAGATTATTTGGTATCGTTAATAACCAAAATGTTTATCTAGTTTTTCCGTGACTTCCAAAAAAGGGTGTTATGTAGGCAAAAAAGCAGTAACCATAAATCAAACTAATAGATTGAAAATTTAGAATCAAGCTTTTCTTTTTATTTAAATAATATTAAAGGCAGACAGCAGGAATATATTCGTATTCTTCTTAACAAACTCTTTCATTCCATGGGTATCAATACCGTGGATTTACACAATAAAAATTACTAGTCGGCAAATTGTGGCATCGTAGGCTGTCCGCCACATGGATTTAGATTTAAAATGACGTCACTTAGCTAACTATGCATTGTCATCCACACTAAACGCTTATGTTAAATCTCATCTTAATCGATGGAAATAACAGCTTTGAAATTCAGTTTTAATGACCTGAACATTCATACATAAACGTAGTATGTTAAATAAAGCTTTAAAAAAACCGACCTCAAAATCGAAAATGGAACTAAAAAGTAAATATAATATCTGGTTCATGATTTGTAAGTCGGGCGAGTCAAGATTGAAACACGTATCATTACCGATCAGAAACGAAAATCTATCTGTTTCAATCTTGACCCCTTCCAAGACGACTTCCAAGTCATGAACCAGATATTATATTTTACTTTTTAGTTCCATTTTCGATTCTGATGTCTGTTATATGTATTTATTTTTTATTTCATCCATTTTAGTGAACATTACATCATCCAAGTAAACGTTAGCGCAATTGTCGGACTCATCGAATAAAAAAAGAATTTTGGAAATCGGTCCATAATTGAGGGAGAAATCGGTGACATACATATATATATATCCTTTTTTGAAGTCGGTTAAAAAATAAAAGTCAGGGGCCGTCATTATGAACTAGTTTTTGACTTAGTTCGCTTTTTGGCAGGACAGTCGTGTGTTTATTTGTTTTATATGTACTCTTCTACGATTATTGTATGTACATAGTCGTTTTCATGATAATTTATGACGTCATGATGTATTCCTAGTAATTATTCAGTAAACCTTTTATTATTTCCCCATACAATAATGTCTGCACTGAAATCACTAAACAACAGCAGCTGGGTTTTTTGCTTTAATTTGTGTAAGTATTTATTATTTATGCAAAACTAATTAGTAATAATTTATTAATTTCCTTTACTTATTATTGGCTTTGTTTTTATTCGAACTCTCATGTCTTTATTTGCACGTGTACAATTTTATTATATATATTCATGGTACATGGTCATTTGTCATATAAAGAATCTGCGCAATTGATTCGATTAGTTACCATTCTTATGATTCCACGCTATCTTCTCAGTTGCTCAAGAAGTAAATAGCTGTATACTATTTCGTAAAGTATAGTTTTTTTGGTATGGGATAAACGGACGCGCTGAGCCCCCCTCGTGCGTTGAACCGCCAGTTATATTTAACTGCAACAACACGTGTGTGGCGGCAACACAAATGCCGCCGTATTTTAAACGAGGCCGTTCTTAGCATCAAAGTCATTATAGAAACTCACTGACAAAATTAATTTTAATAATCAAGACCATAATACGCCATATCAGCACGAGCGAACTACAGCAAGCGACCTTCGCCTTTACACAAACTCATTCACATACATACGTGAGCAAGCAGCGAATTTTTAAAGTCTTTTAAAGGGACGGCTGCGAGCGAAGCTTTTAAAATTTGCATTCTCCGGTACTTTAAGACTCCATTCAGTCGCCAAAAGTACATTGTCGCACGCCCCATATGAAAGTTCCTTTCTGTAGGGTACCTAATGTACATTGCCGGGAACAAACCTATATTCTGCGCGTTACCTGAAGATTCACAATAGCGTACATAGGGACACGATATCGAATAGAAAGTATCGATACTGTACTCATGAGTAGTATCGGTAAAAAAGTATCGTACTCGTAAAAGTATCGAAACAAAAGTATCGATACTTCAAAGTATCGAGTACATTTCATAGGGCCTTATCGGATCCTCTGTGGCCCGATGAGCAACCCCCATTATTCACGTTACATATGACAGCATCATTATAAAATTGTGCAATTATAAACACGATTTAAAATTAATTGGATATAAATAAAAAACTAAAAGTATCTGTTCATGTTATTATGAAAAACAAGCTTTCAAATGTTATATTATGTTTCGTCGCTGCATTTTTATTGCCTCCAGTTCTAGTGAATGTTTTGAAGCTGGTTGTGTAGCCCGTGTTTGTAAAGAAGTGGTGGTAGGAGGAGACGGCCACGACCCTGGGGTCGCGTGCCACGTGCACCACGTGGCAAAAGTCCAGCAGCGCAGGCAGCAGCAGCGACAGCGGCAGCTGCAACTTTATGAACCGCAGCGACTGAATCAACGACATAACTTGATCGAACGACTTGCTCAACTTGTCCAGGAAGCCCTTGGCTTTTTCATTACGTTGAAGTACTGTTTGAGCTTTTAAATAACATTCCGCCCCTGCAAGAAATGTACTATGTATATTCATTTGTGAGTTTTGTTTTATAAACGGTAACGATTATTTTTATTTTATTTTGTTATTTTTAATTTTTATTGTATGCAATGAGTAGTCTCCCTGAGTCGACGTGTCCCTTTTGCCACAATTCATCACGAAAGTTTACGTCACGAGGTCTCAAGATACATATTACGCGCATACACAGGGATGTACTCAGTCCTCTCTCTCAGCCCCCGCCGCCACCGTCCGTTGCCGCACCGGTTATTGCCCCATCAACGCCGGGAGCAGCTAATCCGCAGTCTTGCGACCGTTGCATATTACTCGATCAGCTTGCAACACTTAGGGACACAGTTCGTGTTCTGCGTCACATTCCAAAGGGTGCGAGGAGTGTGGCAGCAGGCAGACTATGTGACATCATTGATGGTTGTGTCGCCACTAATGGGTTGGAAGAGTGGAGTTCTCTTCTTTCTTTCTCTTACACTGCCTTTAGAACCCCCGAAAAGGCCGGTAATGGCTCTCTTACTTCTAAAGTAAAAGTAAACGTAGGTGTAGTCCGTTGTTTTTCTTCCGCTGACTGCGCATTGTTAGTGAGGAAGCCACTGTCACTAACAAAGGTAATTGAGTCTAAAGTCCACGAGGGTGATTTGAGGGGAGCGGTTCGGTTACTCATGAGCGAAGACTCCATTGCACCGCCGGGACCGGAGACTGTTGCTGCCCTTCAATCAAAACATCCGCATCCGTCCCGTCTTCTTCATTTTCCACCGGAGCCGGTCTCGTGCATTCCGGGGTTGTTGGTGACGGAGGAGGATGTGGTGCTGGCTGTTAACTCTTTTTATAATGGATCAGCTGCCGGCTTAGATGGCATTCGTCCTTCCCATTTGAAGGAATTGATTTCTAGTTCTGCGGGAGATAATGGTCAGCGCTTGATTAAAGCCTTAACTAGGCTCAGTAATTTTTTGCTCAGTGGGCAATTGAATCCTGATGTGTGTCCCTATTTATATGGGGCGACACTATGTGCCTTGAAGAAGAAGGAGGGTGGGTTGAGACCTATCGCAGTAGGGAGTGTGCTTCGGCGCTTAGTGGCCAAGCTGGGATGCCGAGCTGTGAAGGAGCAAATGGCTTCCTACCTTCAACCACATCAATTAGGTTTTGGGATACGTCTAGGTTGTGAGGCGGGAATACATGCGGTTCGGACTTTTGCAATGGATCCGGAGAATGTGGATGGAGTGATAGTTAAGCTAGATTTGAAGAACGCTTTCAATACTCTTGAAAGGGACGTCATGCTTCATGAGGTGATGGAGAATATCCCTGAGCTTTATCCTTTCCTCCACCAGGCATATCATATACCTTCTAACCTATATGTTGGCACTGATTTAATCCTGTCCCAGGTTGGTGCGCAACAGGGAGACCCCCTCGGCCCCCTCGCCTTTAGCCTTGCCATTCACAAAGTGATCACTGAGCTCAAATCGCCCCTCAACATCTGGTACTTAGATGATGGGACCATTGGGGGTAAACCAGAAGAAGTGGAAAGGGACTTAGCTTTCTTATTACCTCGTCTGGGGGAGTTAGGTCTAGAGGTAAATTTTACAAAATGCGAGTTCTTTTCCTGTAGTTCGGTGTCATCTCAATCCTTCTCGTCTTTCACTTGTTTGCTTCCGGGCCTCAAGGAGCTCAATAAAGATTCTTTTAATTTGCTTGGTGCTCCTATTTTTCCATCTGCAGTTCCGGAGGCCATGAAAACTCGTAAGGATGTTCTCTTGCTGGCCAGCGAGCGTCTAGAGGCCATTGCTCCTCACGTTGCTCTAGTCCTCTTGCAGAAATGTTTTGCCATCCCAAAAATAACATACCTCCTTCGGACGGCTCCAGTTTGGATGTTCCGTGATGATATTGCTTCTTTTGACGCTGTCATAAAAAATGCGGTTCAGACAATTTTGAATGTCTCCCTGAGTGGCAACCACTGGAAACAGGCATCTTTGCCAATCCGATACGGGGGTATTGGGGTGCGTTCTGTTAGTGATGTGAGTCTCCCGGCTTTCTTGGCCTCGGCCCATGGGGTTTCGGGCTTTGTAGCTAATATTCTGTCTATGAATGGCGACAAGGTGACCGTACCCTTTGCGGCCGATGCTTTGGCCTCCTGGTTAGCTCTCGTCCCGGGTGCAGCCGTGCCTAGGAACCCCGAGTTCCAGCGCTCATGGGACGACGTTAATTGTAAAGCGACACTTGAACTGCTTACTGGTGGTGCCACGGGAGTCGATCTAGCGAGGATTTTGGCGGTTTCACAGCCTGAATCCGGGGCGTGGCTGCACGCGTTACCTTCGCCTCATATGGGCACTTTACTTGACGGTGACTCTTTGCGGGTGGCGGTCGCCCTCCGCTTGGGCTGCGATGTATGTCAACCACATGTATGCATCTGCGGTACCATTGTGGGGGCTGACGGCCATCACGCATTGAGCTGCCGTCGATGTACAGGCAGACACCCACGTCACCATGCTCTAAATGACATAGTGTTGAGAGGTCTTAGGTCGGCCGGCGTTCCTTCCGTCCTCGGACCACCTGGTCTCAGCCGCACAGACGGAAAACGGCCTGATGGACTTACATTGGTACCGTGGGAGAAGGGACGATGTTTGGTGTGGGACGCGACGTGTGTCAGCACTTTCGCCGCTACCCACATCGGCCGCACGACACGCAGGGCTGGGGCGGCGGCTGAGTATCAGGCAACGGCGAAGCGCTTAAAATATTCCTCGTTGGGGCAAGGATATATTTTCTTGCCTTTGGCGGTGGAAACGGCGGGTTGTTGGAGCGCAGAGGCCAAGCAATTTGTGTGGGACCTGGGCCGCCGACTCAGGCAAAAAACTAATGACCCTCGCTCCGGGTCGTTTCTGGCACAAAGATTGTCTATTGCCATCCAGCGTGGCAATGCTGCAAGCATAATGGGCACCTTTGCGCCAGAAACGATACGGGGTGATATTTGAATATTATTAGTATTTGTATATTATTCTTGTACATAATGTTAATTTTTGTTATTATATTATATTTTTAAGGTTTTTAGTTTTAGGTTCATTGTTACAAGTTTAAGAATTATGTATTAATTATTATGATTACTTAAGTAAATATCATTTGTAAATACATATTTATATAATGACCAATTAGGTTATTTGCTTTAGTGCAAATAGTAATGTGTTACCAAATTGATTTTCACTATTATATAATGAAAAGAAAATAGCTGTGATTTCTGACACTTAAAAAGTGTTCATTAATATCACATTAATAATTAAAATGTTACTTGAATCTGACACGCAGTTAACTGCGGCCATTGGCATGCTTCACTCAATATTATAATAGGGAAGATGCATATATAATATTTATGAAAATTTTATGATTAAAATGTTAAAAAAATATAAAAGAAATGCCATTGCAACCTTTTTTTTTTTTAACGTTGTTTTTTAACAATTATTACGAATTAAAAATACTTGAAACGGAACGTATTTTAAAACACCAATCAGCGTTTAGTGACGTCAGTCCTGTTATGACAACTTCTTTGAGGTTATGGTTGTTAAAGTAAATATTATTTTATGGGAATATTTATTGCGTTTTTTTACATTTAATAAAAATGGAAGTTACGTTTATCAAAGCAGACTCCAGGAATTTACCAAGAGTTAGCATTGACATGGTCATAACTTTTTTTGTCCAAAGTGCAGAGTTTTTAAGTGTAGAAATGAAAGGGACTAAATTACTACGGTATGTAAAAATCGTAGTTGTTAAACTTCGTATTTTATTCAGCGGCTTCTACAAATCTTACGGTGATAATGCAATCGGCTATGTCCAAATTAAAAGAGATGGAAAATTATGTACAGTAAAGAGTCGAGTTCTCCGGAGCATAAAGTACGTAAAGAAGGTTATCGTGTTACAGTTATTTTAAATGAAACGCAAAGTTTGGTTCAGTCCTGCCAATGTGAAGATTGTGCCACACATTTTAAACTTTATCTAATTTTCGACGTCATTCTCCAACTGTAAAATTAAAAATATGTTATAGACAGGTTTTGTAAGTATTAGGTAGGTTACTAATGCGTTTTTACGTACAAGCAGATTAATTAAGCATTTATCAAGTATATTCGCCGACTTACGTCAAAGTGATCTTCACAGCATCGAATAATGGTCTTTGAAAAATAATTGTCATTTCTCTTCGCAGCTTGAAACCACTTTTTTCAGTTTTGGGTCAGAAGTTCCAGTCAAAAACAATTTATTTGGGAACTTTGTTGAAGTAGATTGGCACAAAAAATGAGTCAACACGACTTTTTTTCGGAATATTAGTGGTATTGTTATGATCACATGATGTTGATGGATAGTCCATTTTTGAAATTTTTTCTAAAAAATATTTCGAAAGTCGAAAAAATATGCAAAAGTATGAAAATTTAAAGCCAGCAACGAACAATTACGACCAGTGACAGACAGAAGTGACGTCATCGCAACCAGAGGTTCGTTTTCGCGCGAAAATTTAAATTGTCAATTTAAAACCGCATTTTTTCCGATAAATCACAATGTTTTAATTTTTTAATATATCTGTGGTTTATTCTACATGGAATTCTTTAAAATGAAAACAAAAATAAAAATATTGCATCTTCCCTATTATAGAACAGGTTACGTCCGTCTTTTTTTCAGGTCCGTGGTTTCAAATAGGTATACACAGTACAGACAGAATAATAGTGTTACACTTGAATACATCAAATGAATCACAATTCCTAACAATATGGTCGCTAAATAAATAACTATGAAACAAAACAAAGCGCAAAATAAACACAGTTGGAAAGAATTTGAATATATCATAACAATATGAGGCGCTTGTCCAAATTTTAAAAGTATCGATACTTACTTGCCAAAAAGTACTCAATAAGTAAAAGTATCGAATACAAAGTATCGAGTACAAAAGTATCGGTATCGAAAGGAAAAGTACTCGATACCACAAAGTATCGATACTTTTTTCGTGTCCCTAAGCGTACAATGAACTAGCCCGACAGACGCCTACGCAGTCCATCACTGCGGGATGTTCCTTCAAATCCGACGTAAATGTCGTTTCCTCAGCCCATGACGCGAACGTTTCCGATCATAACCGATCTTGGATGACCAAGCCATTACAAGAATAAATTAAGCATCAGACAAATTTTAATGAATCTACTTATATTTTGTTCAATTTACTCATAACATGCTTTGCCTGAACTAAGCAATGATGTGGTTTATCATAATGACGTTTCCGTTGCATGTGAGTCTGACGTTTATGAGACAATTTTCCTTCCTCATATTTATTATTATGAAAACGCGTAAACAACACAAGCACTAGGTCTGCTCCAATGGTTCTGGATTCTAGTGCTGGTAGGTATTTATTTATGACTAAGCATATTTTGTGATCCCGAGTTATGGTTATGTATTTTAAGCTTCGATTAGTTTTCGTAGTTTGAGACTAAATAATTATTTCTAGTTGATGTACAGAATTTATAATTTCATGTAAGTAAGTAAGTAGTTATTTGATAACTTAATAATGAGTATGGCTAAAATCTTCACATGAATTTAGCACATTTCGTTATCTGCACGTACGTATGGATAAAAAACTGATATAAAATTGTATCATTGTGTCTTTTGACTTTGTGAATAATAATATTATAATGAAATTAATAATCTAAAGAAATTTTTAACTAAAAGAAAAACACGCGGACCAGGCAGCACACGGGACTCGAACCCGCACCCTTCGCTATCCGGACGAATGACCATTATGCCACCGCGGCCCTGATGGCCGTGTCGAATTTTCTCTAGCATTAGGGATGATGACTATTTTTTTTTTCATCGTTTATCAGGTAGATTATCAAAAAGTATTGGACACATATTTTTCTTTTTTCACATAATATAAACATTGCAGAGGTATATTGATCTGAAAAGTCGCATGACGTCACGTTTTAGTACACATTTAAGTGAAAATTCACTAAAAAGTGACGTCACGAGCCCTACTCCCAAACTTTGACGCGCTATAACTTTGTCATTTTTTGTTTGATTGCCCAAATAAAAAATACGTGTCCATTATTTTTTGATCATCTAACTGACTCAATAGAATTTCGTTTACTGTACCCCGTCATCACCCCTTTTCTTAGACTCGATTGTAAGGTAGCGCCATCTCTTCGCATTTCGGGTTGAAGTCCCGTCTGCTGCCTGGTCGCCGTGGATTTTTTTCTACAAAAAATTTCTATAGTTTTAAATGTCTAGCAGTTAAATTCTTCCAAAATATAAATATTGCTAAATTAATGTTTATTAAATCACTGGGGATAGATATTGTCATCGCCACGAAATAAATCACGCTTTGAACATCGCAATGTAATTTTCCTGATGAAATTGATGCACTCACTTATTAAGGTTTACGGCATTACTGTTTTAATGTATTCATATGTAGACTGTAACAATTTAATCATGCATTGATACAGAGTTAATTTACGTACATGTAAATCAGTATTGACGATACGATATCGCATCAACACGACGATACCACCCTGTGCGGTCGATGTCATGCCGCGTATGAAATTTCAGCGAGACGAGCTATGGGTTTTCAATTTCTTTAATGAATTATCGCAGGTTTAGCTACACCTTTTGAAATTTAAGACATATCAAACAACTAGTGGATGCCCGGAACTTCCTCTGCGTGGATTAATTGGTTTCCCATACAAACTTCCATTCCCCTCCAACTCTCATGAAGGTTGATTTAGTATCGTTGTCCTTTCCCGTGACTCAAACTATATACCAACTTTCAATTAAATCGGTTCAGCGAATTATAATATTAGTATAGATATAAAATATTACGTATAATAATAAAATACTCTTTATTTTACATCACCACTAAGGACATAAAACTAAGACAATGTAATTACAGAATGACATTACACAATGAACGGCCTTATTACTAAGTAGCAATCTCTTCTAGGCAACCCATAAAGCTTAATAACCCATAATTATAAAGTTAGACCTAGAGCGAGGAAATACTTTAACAATCACGTAATCAAACTAAAATTATGTTAAAACTTGTATTAAATCGTAAATAAACGATCAAAACCTCGCGTGATTGCTACACAAACCATATGAAAAAATAATATTCCCCGTATAAAAACGCTACTTTTAATGACGAACTCCACCAAGTGCCTACTGCCTACGTCACTGTTAATTCCTTATTACACATTATTATTTTATGAAGTCACGCTATATCCCTTTGTTATGATAATATCCTGACTGTTTGACACTCGTATGAATAAAGCAAATATATTGTTAACGATTTTCATAATTTACGAATGACTAATAAACGTGTATTTCCGTAGCGAAATCGAAGCGTTTTATCGAAAAACTGGAGTGTCACTCGGTGACAATAGGCCGTAAAATGAACTCGTTTGCCGCACATTTGTATCGTTTACATTAAATTATACCTGTAATAAATCTATTTAGCTACTTACTTTCAATTGAAACATGATTAGGAATTTAAATTTACAATTATACCTATAGTGACGTAAAGAGACACCTATACTAGCGTATTTTATAAATAGATCATTGTAAACAAATCCTTGTTTACAATTTCTTGATTGACTATTATTTGATAAATACAAGCGACCTAAGGGAAAAGCATTAAATCTAATGAAGAGCACCATGCCATAACCATCGAGAGACTAGTTCAAGCCTAGATAGGGTTATTGATTCCGTCTTTCAGACTATTAGGGCTTAAAATTAAAGTTAACATCGCGTGTTCCACGTTAGTTTCGCATAAGGACAGCGACACACAAAGAGGCTAGTAAAATTCTTAGAAAACAAGTTTGCCAGCACTTCTTCACATCTTAACGGCTGGTCGATGGAAGCCTGCAACGACCCCGCGGAAAATGTAAGTAGGGTTTTCATTAAAATTATTCAGTTACGGCTCAACAAAAAAAATAGGCACACGAATTTAGAGGCCCCGTGGTGCGAACTCGGCGCGGTTGGGATATTGATCCGTGTGCGCGCGCAGCGTCTGCCCAACTGTATACACAGACGCCGCTCAAGCGATCTGTCGGTTGGCGTGCCATAACTGAAGTGAACACTTAGTCACATCAAAGCTCTCCAATTGACTGATGAGAATCTAGAGTAACAACAATCCGCGTGTTGATAACACTTCGTGATCTCACTCAAAATAATGCTGTCAAATCGCAACGCGAAACCGACTCGAAAATATTCTTTTTCCACTGCAGAGAACTCTTAAAATCTCCTTTCTGACTCCAAAAATTACAATCTCAATAGTTGTTTGTTTACCCGGGTATTTATTTACCTTCAGAGATTGAATGAATATGATTTTACAGCAAGACTTGTTGCAAAAATCTCGTAAAATGTTGAATAGAACAAAGATTGGAGATATCATATCAGTATTTTACGAAATAATAAAAAAAAAGGTTTTATTAAGACAGTCTGTGTGAAATTCCTCGAAACCGTTATAGCAGCGAAATCTGAGCCAAATTTGTCTACGGAGCGGACACAATCAGCTGAGATCGTCCGGACGGCCGATGGCGCTTATCCGACACCCTCCCATGTGATTAATCGCCCCTTCTTAGATCGCCGAGTAGATTCCGCCAATGGAACAACTAACCATTTTCTGCTTTTGGCTAACTAACAATAACTTTAAATGTTAGCACTGTACGAGCAAGGTTGTTCCCTGTAATGTTGTCAGAGTAATATGCTTTCAGGATGATAGGATGGTAACTAGGATCCCCGGAGATTAATAGTAGCATGGTTGGGAATTTTGCATGAATCTGTCTCTGGAGCTAATCTAGACTGCTGGCACTTACTATATTATGTACTTTATGCGAGAAATGGGATCTGCGTAATCTGTTATTATTTTCATTTATAGAATTGGCAATTTTAATATGAGACAATATTTTGTTATCTTCTCCATATGTCGATTTGGAGTTGCCATTTAGTGCACAAGTCAAGTAGAACATGTAGTATTTTTGTTTATACCAATTATTGTCTTTTCCGATTTTCCATTAATTTAATGCACATAAAGTGTTTATTAAATGTGTTTTTTTCCATTTCAATAAATACAATTTTGTTTATTTCATTTATTCCGTTCTCTCCTATAAGGCTCGCTTGATTAAAGCAATTCCTGTTTAATTAAACAATATTTAATATGGAACAGAGATCAAAACCCTTGGTTAGCCCTCTGGGAGGAGAGATATCGAATTGTCGAATATTTCTCCGGACCCGCAGTCCCTTCGAGGTCATTGGAACCGGATTGAAGTGCTACGCTGCTAGTAAGGTTTTTGTACAAACGAGATACTGCCAGAGATACGACCTTTTGGGGATAATTCCTTGAATTAAACTTCGTTTTTTTTTCACTATTCGGAGTAAAGCAATCGTAATGTGGGTATTATACGTTGGATGATGTTTTGATATGTGAGTGTATATAAGGTCACGCGATTTCAAAATACATAATGTTTTTGAATAGGCAGTAAAAAGGACAATGTTAAAATTGGCCTAAGAACCAACACCAATTTGGCATTTATGATAATTCTTAGTATATTTTTTGCGATAATTATATCAGTATTTAGATTGTGACGGACACTTCCAGTAAAGTGAGCTAAATTAAAAAGTTCATAAATATTCTGAGACAATAAATACCATTTTATGTGTATAATCTATGACAGCACTGCAAACAAAAAACACTTTCTTCCTAATGCCGGCACTTCACTTGGCTATTCGTATTAGCTATTTAAAAACATAACATCAGTCTGTCCATTTCATTCCTTATTAAGCATGACAAGGACAAACTGTTGTCAAGTGAAGGGCCGGCATAAACTCGATACTCTGTGGTTGTGGTGCAGGCAGTTTGCATTCGTAGTAATCTGTGGCATTCGTGCATTCTCGTCAGAGTACCTTTTATATGTATACGGAAAATTCTCGTTCGGATTACCTGTTGTGTGTGTTTATTTGCGATTGTTTTTCCTTTAATTTAACTGTTACTATTTCGGATATCTAATATGCCATCGATGTTACCAAAGAGCAGAGACCTTATTACCAAGTGCTAGTGAACCTGTGCCATAACATCCTGAGAGGATCATACTGCCAAATTATTCAAGAGCACCTGATTGATACACATTCACGCTGCATATTTACACAATATACCATGTGTTAAACAAATAAATACAATATGATACAACTATGTGAAAAATAGTCAATAAATAATAAGAAGCAAAACCATTGTTTTTATTTTATTCACGATTCCTACCTAACCAAGTTTTTCCTAATAGTTATTCTTTAAAATCGCACCGAATGAAATGAATTAGTTGTAATATTAATTTACTTCATACTGAGTTCATATTAAGTTCATAGGTTGACTCATGTTTCATGGAATATTAAACATAACCTCAAAAAAAAGTTTTCCTAATAATTTAAGTTCTGAGAAGTGTCCGTCAATAATCTTTGTTTTTACAGTCACTTACTTGCAATTTCGATCCTAGAAAAGGCTAACTATGTATGGACGCAGAACAATGTCCTTTAATGTAAATACCTCAGAATAGACCAAAATATCCTTTTGTTCTATAATCTGAGGTAAATACATACTCTTTCAAATAATCGAGTGTAATAAAACTTCATACGTGTTTATATCTTAACAAAGACCTGTCCAGCAAAATCATAAATATTCCTCCGGACCCGCTAATATTAAATAATTTACTAATAAAATAAATGTGAATGTTTGTTACTCAATCACGCAAGGTTCCTTTGGCATTCTCAAAAAACCAAAGTTAACGCGGACGAAGACGCTAGTTTATTTTATAAAAATAAATTATGCTTAATAGGAAGTTAGCTTTTATCGTTAAATAGCCCATTATTTGAGCTAACTATTTATTTAATAAGAAAAATATCGCTTTGAACGCGCAGCGGCCAATTTATCCACTTAATTGATGTGACGACAATGACCGTGTTATTAGCCTATCAACGTCAATGAGGAGCGGACGTAGCTTGGCATTATGGTGATCAGCTCCGATCGCGTCGGAGCTCTATGCTCTTGGTTTGTTATCTTTCTCCATCCTACTTGCGCTAATTTTATCGCCATCATAACACTTATTGTCGGAAAAATTGAGAATCAGCTCCTTTGGTATCATTGTTTTTAAATCGTCTTTTCAATTTCCTTCATTTAATTGTGCGGTACTTCCCTACTTCAATCACTTGCTTGACATTTTTATGAAAATGGCAATGATTAATGGCGAGTGATTAAGTATTGATTGTTGCTGCATCTGTTCTATTGGTTTAAATCTTTAAACTACACAACGGATTTTAAAGCAGTCATAGGTGTAGCAATAGATAGAATGATTCAAGATTAAGTTTTATATATATAAGAGCTCTAGAGCAAAAACTATAGTCTACACCAAAGCGAAGCGAGGATGAGTCGCTAGTCTACTATCTATACTAATATTATAAAGAGGAAATATTTCATTGTTTGTATTGAATAGGCTCGGTAATAACTGGGCCCATTCGTAAAATTCTTTCACATTTAGAATCCTTCATTATCCGTGATGAACAAAGGCTGTAGAGTATTTAAAAAAAAGTTAGGGTTCCGTATGAAAACTTGTTAATGTAACCCAACGTGTGTAAAAAGTACCAAAAAATAACCTTATGTCGCGTATGCTGCGGAAGTCATTGACAATAGAGCAAAGTGATGTACTAAAGTTTTATAGAGGAAATCGATGTCTAAAAAAAAGTCCGTGATACCTAATCCTAGTCTATCACAGTTATGTCACAACTAGAGATCCACTGCGGTTTCACCCGCGTTAATTTGAAGAAAAAGTGAGTCAAACTTAAAATATTAACATTGCTGTTGCGGACATTTTTACAGAACTTTTAAAGGGGAACAATTCCGTTATACATGATTTTTGTGTATCCTTTACCGTTTACCCAGCGCACGCAACGGAATCTCACAAATGGAATATTTTTACCCGTTTTTGCAACATTTTTCTTCGATGTTCCGATGCTACTGGTCATAGCCTGATGTTATATAGCCTATAGACTTCCTCGAAAAATGAACTACCGATAAAAAAATTTTTTCAAATTGAAACAGCAGAGCAATTGTGTCTTCGGTACTACGGGTCCTAAACTACGCAACAATATTGTTCATCATCATCATCATCATGTCAGCCGTATGACGCCCACTGCTGAGCATAGGCCTCCCCCAAGGATCTCCACACCGATCAGTCCTGCGCCACTCGCATCCATCGGCTTCCCGCGACCTTCACAAGATCGTCGGTCCACCTTGTGGGGGGCCTACCCACAGAGCGTCGTCCGGTGCGTGGTCGCCATTCCAGAACCTTTCCGCCCCAACGGCCATCGGTTCTTCTTGCTACGTGTCCCGCCCACTGCCACTTCAGCAGAGCCATCGTTTGAGCGATATCGGTAACTTTGGTTCTCCTACGGATTTCCTCATTTCTGATTCTATCGCGTAGGGAAACACCAAGCATCGCTCTCTCCATTGCTCGCTGCGTGACCTTGAGCCTTCTTATGAGACCCGCAGTAAAGGACCACGTCTCGCTTCCGTAGGTCATCACTGGCAACACACACTGGTCAAAGACTTTTGTCTTGAGACACTGAGGTAATTTGGACGCGAATATTTTTCGTAGCTTCCCGAACGCTGCCCATCCGAGCTGGATACGACGAGAGATCTCTTTCTCAAAGTTGGACCTACCTAACTGGACTGTCTGTCCTAGGTAGACGTAACAGTCGACAACTTCGAGTGTAGTGTTCCCAATTTTAACTGGAGCGGGTAGTACATGGGCATTCGACATAATTTTCGTCTTCTCCATGTTCATCTTAAGACCCACTTTTTGGGAAGCACTACTAAGATCTTCGAGCATCGTGTTAAGATCTTCCAAGGTCTCAGCCATAAGAACTACATCATCGGCGAAACGAAGGTGCGAAAGGTACTCGCCATTGATGTTAATGCCTCTTCCTTTCCAATCCAGAAGCTTAAAAATATCCTCCAATGCAGCTGTGAACAGTTTCGGAGATATCACATCTCCCTGTCTCACGCCTCGCTTCAATTGGATAGGATTGGAGCTCTGGTTCTGTAATCGGACTGACATAGTGGCGTTTTCGTAGAGGTACCTTAATACCTCGACATACCTGTAGTCTACTTGGCACCTTTGGAGAGACTGTAACACCGCCCAGGTCTCAATCGAATCGAAAGCTTTCTCATAGTCCACGAACGCCAAACAAAATGGCAGATTATACTCTTCGGTCTTCTGTATAACCTGCCGCAGCGTATGAATGTGGTCTATGGTACTGAAGCCTTTGCGGAAACCGGCTTGTTCGGGAGGTTGGAAGTCATCAAACCTGCGTGCGAGACGATTCGTAATGACTCTCGAAAACAACTTATAAACATGGCTAAGAAGCGAGATTGGTCGATAGTTTTTCAAGAGTGCTTTGTCACCTTTCTTGAAGAACAGGACAACCCCACTTCTGGCCCATGCTTTTGGCGTTCTGCCTTCAAGGATGATGGAGTTGAAAAGCCTCTGGAGGACTTTAAGTATCGGCTTACCGCCCGCTCTCAGAAGTTCTGCTGTGATTCCATCATCGCCCGCCGCCTTGTTGTTTTTAAGTTGTTTGAGAGCCATACTAATCTCATACAGGCTGATGTCCGGGATATCTTCAGTGTAGTGTCGAGTAAGCTTGGCTCTGGGGTCTCTAGCCTTGCTTTCAACAGGTGCTTGCGTAGAATATAGCTGTCCATAGAAACTCTCAATCTCCCTCAGGATTTCAGCCTTAGACGAAATGATGCTACCGCTGTCAGTCTTCAGCTTTGCCAATGAGGAATGTTCATAGGTACGTAAAATCACTTGAAACTTCGTCACAGTGAAGTTTTTATATATCCATATACACTACTTTTTGTTTTATTTAAAAATACCAAGTACTTTTGATTTTACAAGCATTCAAAGTTCGCGTAAATTTGTTGCTCCGCTAAAAGTCATTAAACCCCGGATGACGTCATTTTCCAACGCTCCCTGTGCAGTCCGCGCCCAGCTGTAGCAGTGAATAGGTCCCGCAGTGTTTTCTACTCTTTCTCCGCTTCTAGCTGTGTGAATTGTTATAACTATGGATGAAGGCTTCAATAAAGGACAATCGGATAACCTACCTAAAATAGATGGACTTATGGTTGCTCATTATTTAGCAGTAAATAATGATTTCTTTGCCGACTTTTTAAGTTGCCAAAATTAGTGAACATCGTGCAGCTGTGTACGTTCTTTTGTCCTTTTGTCGCTTTATTATCCTAGCCCGTAATAAACTCGACTGTCGGCATCATACAAATCAAACTTTCTAAGAAATTTGCCAAATAACCCCATAAAATGTACAGGCCCTTTAGTTTCGTTATATAGAGTTTACACTGTAATTAAATTTTAATACATTCCTTTTCTTACACACTGGGTTCTTATTCTTTAAACATACTGCTTTGAAGATTGACTATTCCACATGCAGAAACTACAACCAAATCTAGCATGTCGACTTGTTTTAATTCTACACAAGCGTGCGGCAGCATAAACTGAAAACCTCTTAATCTGCCGATAGATCTTTCAACGTGTATTCGTAACGCTACAATTTTTTTTGTTTGTAAAACTTCTTTCTTAGTCGGTTTAACTACTGCGCTCACGCTAGGAGGTCTAATCAGAGTATGACCATTTTGTAGCATTAAATGCGCAATATTTTTAAAGCCTCTATCGGCTAATACAGCTGACCCTTCAGGCAGTGTCTCTAAAATTCCACAATCTTCAAAAATTAAAGAGTCGCTTGCTCTGCCCCCATAACCTGAAGAAATAAAATTTATAAGCCCATCAGGTGTTATGGAAATTAAATATTTTATGGTATTACAGCTTTTGTAATCAGACCATGTTAGAGCTTGCTTCACGGCATCTATAGGTTTTTCAATTTGAATTTCAAAACAGTCGATAATGCTTTGAACCTGACTGTAGTTTTTCCTAAATGGTATAGGTTGATTCATCTGGACATCGGATGAAGGTGGAAAGTATATAAGAGATTTAAGAAAAGCTGCAACAGCGGGAACAGTTTTTCTTATAATTTTAGTTATAGTACTCGTTCCCAAGCCAAAATCTAAGGCCAGAATGGCATTAGCTTGATATAAACGTATTTTTTTTAAAGTGATCATTATATTTCGTGGAGTACATTTTGTTGTTTCAGATATTAGGTTTATGCAAAAATAACATTTTTTAGGTAAACCTAATAACAGTTGTGGCTCTCTAGATATAGATAAAAGAGCAGCTTTCTGCATATGGTTTCTAAAGAGATGTGTTTCATTTTCTGAGTTCTCTGTATCTGTGTCTTCATCAAGATTATTTGAATGTTGATCGAACTTATACATTTCATGAGAAGAGGCGTTAGAACATGTGTCGTTCGTAGTATAAACTGATATTTTTTCTGGATCGGATATTATTTTACCTACTTTCTCAAAATATTTTCCGTCAGTCATGGTAGATTTATGGACACCTTTATCCTTCAGATTTGCTTGCACTCCCTTATTTTTTTTTGATATTACCAAAGGCTGATCATTATTTGCAAAACTTAAGGGATCTTCTAATCCTGTTTCGTCTGGACAGCAGGCAAGTAATATTTCTTCAGGTTTTTCAGTTAAATCTAACTTCGGAATTTCGTCTTTGTTTAACAATTTCTCGAAATATTTTATTCGATCACGTTTTTTCACAGCAGATCTCTCGGGTTTATCTTTATGTTCTTGTTGACATTTAAATTTGTGAGGAACTATTCCATTTTTAAGTTTAATCCTTCCTCCAACCAGCTTATATTTGATATAGTTCTCCATATCATTCTCAATCTAAAACAAAAAAGAATACTAAAAATGTATATCGCGTTCAGTCCCATTATAATAAAATCTAGTAAATAAACTTTTCACCAAATTTATAAGAAACAGTTGCTGGCAAAAGCTAACAGGTACCATTCTCCGGTTCCGTGCCATTCATTCATCTATATAACATTAAACACTATGTTTGAAACTCTTTTTAGTTGTATTCTATTCTGTTATTATGTTATGTCTTTATGTCTCTTAGTTATAGCCGAAGGGGAAATACATAAAAGTCTATGAAAATTTCAACTGTTTAGCTATCACTATTCATGAGATACAGCCTGGTGACAGACAGACATACAAATAGACAGACGGACGGACTTTTAGTAATAGCAAAATAACAAATAATATATATCTAGGTAAAAGTATATGGTACTTACGTCAAAGTGATCTTCACAACAATAAACTTTGCTTTTTTCACCAAAGGGATCTAACCTCTTCATGATATTTAACCATTTATTTCGTATTTTTAAGTCCATTGGAACTAGGAAAAACAACTTTTCCGGCGTCTTCGTAGTAGTACTTGTACATTTTGGCACTACACAGGATTTCCGAGAACTAGGATTGGACATATCCAATGATTTTTAGGGAAACGTATGGCAGCGATACGGACACGAGCGAACGGACTGAGCGACTGTTGGAAAATGACGTCACGCAGCGTGAGCGCGGGCCAACGGTCGCGCGCTCACTTTAAATTCCTTAACTCGGGATTTAACTAACATATCAAAATATTTTTTTCACACGTATTTTTTATTTTTGACAGGGAATGCATTAAGCTAAAATTTAAAATTAGTGAACATTCTCCATTGGCTTTGCCCAATAGACAGATCTCTCGCGAACACTTTGGAGCCTTTGTTGCGCTCAATAGCCTCTTTGATACAATGTGTATTAAATCGGCGAAGATCGCTCGTCAAGGACTGTGATATCTGTCTATTTAGCTGCCGGTACTGACTTGCATCTCCTGAATTCTGTATTCTCATTTCGTTCCGCTGTTCCATGAGTAGGAGAGTTTTGTCAGAGAGTTTCTTAATTTTGGTACGGTGGGCTTTAAAATACTTGGACCCTACCGTACGGACAGTATCTACCACCGTGTTGTTCAGATCGTCCACATCTAGGCTGTTCTCAAGGGATTCGAAGCGGTTTTGAAGCTCGAGTTGAAAGCTCTCGGGGTTCTGTAGTTGTGCAGGTATTGGTCGGAGCGTCGACTTCATCATTCGAGATCTTTCGAGCTTAATGTTGATATTCAATGTGCCTCGTACTAACCGGTGATCACTTCCCGTTTTAACGGCGTTAATCACAGAGACATCATTGAATATTAGCTTTTTCGTCGACATGATAAAGTCGATCTCGTTTCGGACTTTACCGTCCGGACTCATCCAGGTCCATTTTCGATTTTGGGGTTTCCTGAAGAAGGAGTTCATCATATAGAGGTTCTCCTTCTCCATAAAATCTACTAACATCTGTCCTCTGGCGTTCCGTTCGCTTCCCCAACCTTGCGTTAAAGTCCCCCATCACAACCGTGTAGTGTGTTTTGTAGCTATGCATGGCTTTAGTGATCTCCTCATACATAGCTTCCACTTCATCATCTGGGTGCGTTGAGGTCGGAGCATAAACCTGTATGACATTCAACGAATATCGTTTTGATATTCTGAGAATCAGGTATGCTACCCTGGTCGACACACTTCCGATGGTGATGACGTTGTGGACAAGGGACTTGTGGACGATAAACCCGACACCGCCTAGGGACTGTTGATCGCCCTCCCGGTAGTATAGCAAGTTACCGGAATTGAGGATTATCGAGTCCTCTCCCTCTCTTCGGACTTCAGATAATCCAATAATATCCCAACGTAACTTACTAATAGCTTCTTCCAACTCTATTAGCTTAGCGTCGGTCCTCAGTGTGCGCGTGTTGTAGGTTGCCAGGTCGAGTCGTCGTAGGTGGTAGCCGGATCTTACCCGGGGATTCTTAGCACCCCTTGCCCCGCCGTTACCATAGCTGCTACCGTGGCTAGGAATAGCAGGGCTGCCGGGGACTGGGGGCCAATCTTTAATTGTGCTACTCATTTCTTGGCGGGGTTTTGCCATAATCGCCACGCTTGGCTGGCGGGTTGGCGATCGCAGTACAGCCAAGATATTGTAACAAGACGCTGCTGCCCGTCTTCTGCTGGCTGTGTTCCCTTAGTCGCCTTTTACGACACCCACGGGACGAGAGGGGTGGTGCTATTCTAGGCCGGCACGCACACGGCACCATTTTATAAACATAACCCAATTATTATAAACATTTCATTCCAAGTAACAATATTGTTACTTGGAATGAAATGTTTATAATAATTATGAATGACAATGACTTTTATTGTGTATAATACAAGCCTGAATAAAAACTATAGTCTACACTACAGCTCAACACTGAAATGAAGCCAGGGCGGGTCACTCAGTTACTAATAAACTTGGCAATATGGCATCATTTTTTCCCACCACAATAAATAATAATGGGAGGTCGTATTGTTTTTGTAATTTGTCTGTCAATCACAACATTTCTAGGAATCTTGCTTCCTCTTCATTGATACTACAACTTCCTTCTATATTTTTGTATCATTGCAATTTGCCACTTTATTTCTACCATTTAGCCACTTTACCAATGCTATATTTCACAACGTAAAGTCAATCTAGACTTCCATGGTTTTGGTTACTGTTCTGCTCGATTGAGCCCATTTAAGGTTGACCTGTTTTAAAAAGGCAGTTGATTTTTTATTAATGTATACAGCAAAAATTGTCGTAAATATGCAATGTCATATCTAACTTCAAATTCAAATATGTATTTATTTATCATCGCCAGTTCGCAGAAATTAAATAAAAGCTGGTACTGGATAACTATAGATTAAGCTATCAAACAAATCATAAAATAAGCCACAATAAACAATAACGTCAGCGTCTGCAAGTACTTGACGTCAATGACGTAGGATACTTGATATTTACATAAATGGCCAATGGCCCTCAATCGTACACTTGACGGCTAACCTTGCTCCGTTGCGGACAAAGTTAGCCACTAGTCACTGCCTCATCAACTCGTTAGACCTTCACCGAGGTCATAACTATTGGTTTGGCACCCAGTTGTTAACATGATGTTGTCGGTATTTCGCAACGAGTGAATCCCAACATAGCGTTCCGGTTGCGTTATGAATTTCAATGTTTCAAACTTAAGATGTCTTTCCTGTCCAACTACTGAATCGGTGATCGACCTTAGTGAAGGACAATTTATAAAAGTTAAAATCTTTAATAATTATAAATGATTCTTAAGCTTCCGCTTACAGATAATAAAAACTACACACGTTCATTAAACGTTTTTGAACTGCTTTAGTTATAGTTTTAGTCGTTTCTAATGTATGTTGAGACCTTGTAAATAAAAAAGAAACTGTAAGGATATAATATGCAACTTTCGGTGTTTCTTTGTGCACAGTAAAAAAATATGAAAGTGTACGTTCTTACTCCACCACAATTTCTTTGTCACCCATGCCGTGCATAACATGACATAATCTTCTATTCATTGTGGCGAGAGTACTGCTTGTCTCGTCTTGAATCCATACTGTATAACCTACTTTTTTTTTATCGATTACCCCCGTTTTTTAGAAGTTTTTTTTTTTTCATTCTTTTGGTTTTTTTCAACTTTTTTTTCCTCATTGGGTGCTCTTTCTTTTGCACCATATTATTTTTTTGCGCTTTCTTTTTTATGCTGTTTAATGTTTTTCCACCACATTTTACATTTTCTCTTAGTCTATCTTACAGTCTTGCATTTTACTCATATTTCGTATTCGTCTATTTTTCTATTTTAACAATTTTATTTCCTTAATACTATTTCCACAATATTTGTTACATATTTCCTAAATCTTATACATCTTATCTCTTTACACCTTTCTTGTTTCTATTTCTTTATGAAGTACATTTATCACTTTTATTCCTCTCAACAAAATTCTCTACAACTTTTTTGCTAAATTCTAGGAATACGTTTCTTTATTTTATATTTTCCCTAATTTCCCAAAATGTGTCCCTCCTGATTTTAGTGTCTATACGTATCTGAAGTGAGAGTCTATTGTGTTCCGTACAGAAGGCATTCTATGAGGACATGGAAGATGTCCTCTTCTGCCTCGCTTGGGTCGCATATACAAACAGGTACCCTTAAATGAAATGAAAAGTAATTTATTCAGTCTTGGCTGTTACAAGCACTTGTGAAGGTCAAAAAGCTACGCCATCGGTTCGCAAAACTACGGCGGGAGACCTTGTACTGAGAAGAACCGGCAAGAAACTCAGCAAGGGCTGCTTTTTTCTCCCTGTATTGATATATACAGAGTCGTCAAGTTGAAAAATGACTTCAGAGATACTTCTGAAGTCACCTTCCATTACATTATTTAGGATATAAATATATACAGTTACAATAAATTTTATATTTAGTATATAGGAAGCGGCATTAGATAGGTACAATATTACTGTTACAAAAACTGACTCATACCCATCTAATAACAAATTATAAGAAACACTATGTCCATGCATTAAGATCATTCATGCATTTAGATCATCAAAGCTATGGAGGTAGGCGGAAAAAACTCCATGCCTGGTGAGGATCTGAGCTGAGAGATGATTGATAGGATGTCTATCTTAATCTTACTATTCCAAAGACATTTTCCGCACTAGGGAAAAAATACCTTTGTTATGGTCGCCGTGCTTTCGCTCCTATATCGTCTGCTCCATCCTACTATACAAAATAGCCTAGTTACAACAAAAAGCACAAAATTGTGACCGAAACCTGTCCAAAGATACATTGGACGATCCACGGAGCTCCGTAAGATGATCGCGTTGTCAAAAACAATTTAACGCATTATTTAAACATTGAAAGTCACCTTTAATGCATACTGTATAAGGTCTTAATTAAAGCCCATGCGTTAAAGAGAAGACAGTTCCAAATGCAAGCTCGTTAAATTTTACGAATTATTGCTATATACCGAAGAATATAGGCTTTATTTCTTTGATTCTACGCGCAAGTCTGAATGTGCTGTTAGCAATATAGCAGGTACGGACCGCGAGGAAAAGAAACGGCTTATAACCCACCATGCTTTTGAATATCACAAATATTTTATAATTAATCAGTTTATAGTAAGTATTAGAACAAAATTTGCTTCAAATGCGTTAAATTAACAAACATTTATAGTAAGTATTAGAACAAAATTTGCTTCAAATGCGTTAAATTAACAAACATTGATTAGATATCTGTCGAAAAAATGACACTACAAAAAATGGCATTTTTTCGCGGAGCTCTGCGGCATCTCGACTCTTCAACGGTTCGCGCGTGACTATGAACCAAGAAGTGCTTCGAGTTCAAGTACTTATTGATTGGGACACATTTTAAGCGCACGTGGTGTATCTAGGGTATTTATTCTTAATAATTGGACGTAGTTACGCGAAAACGTTCCAACCCACAGCGACCCCATTTTGAGATAAACGCAATTTTGTGTTTTAGCGGTACACTTTTTCCCTGTAATTATTTCAGGCAAATACTATTGGTGTTACTGTGGAATGCCAAATTGGTTATTGAATGATATGCATATTTTTTGTAAATACATAATACAAGGGGCATATAAATAGGTAAAACGAGTTTGAAACGTTTTCGCTAAATTTAATTTTGTATGAACCTTGTTAAATAGCAATTATGCATAAACGTTCCAGAACGAATTTAAGTGTATTATTTTATAAATATATCTAAAATAAATATGTAAAATAATAAATAACAATGAGGAACATACAAAAACAACAAAAATTTGAAAATGTATTACAAAAAAAATAGAACGTGATCTTTTGAGCTTTGAACCTATGCCAATTTGCTGATATGGTTCCAAAAGTTATCAAAAACTTATATTATAAACATTCAATTTTCATCATCGTATTCTATGATCTCGAAGTCCGGAACTCCACCAAACCCATCAACATCATCAGTGCTTCTTCAGAACAGAAGGCAATCCACTTCCTGTGCACCTCTTCCTACCTCTCCTTCTACCAATACATAACAATGCCCAGTATCATTAGATGCACTATGGATACCACTATTGTAGAACTAAGTAAAAAAGTTAAACCTCTTCAAGTTTACAAAATGACAAAGACTGATTTTATAGTACAACTAAACTGGAAAAGAAGATTATCAATAGGAAGAAGTTTACAGACTCATCTAAAGTTAGTTGGCTACATACAAAAGAAATTAAGTTGGATAAAGATATAATTTTTTCTATTTTTATGCGGTCTACGATGGAAGACGATTTCAATGAGTTGAAAATTGATAAAAGAATAAAACGAGAACTACAATACATAAAAGAATCTGATTTTTGCTTATTGTGGCCTAACGACAAACCGATTGCTCCAGCGAAATTAGTGGACTTACAATCCATGTACCACTACATACCCGAGGATTGCCTTCAATTTTATAGAACGCTTCAAAGTTCTGAAGAAGCACTGATGATGTTGATGGGTTTGGTGGAGTTCCGGACTTCGAGATCATAGAATACGATGATGAAAATTGAATGTTTATAATATAAGTTTTTGATAACTTTTGGAACCATATCAGCAAATTTTTGGCATAGGTTCTAAACTCAAAAGATCACGTTCTATTTTTTTGTAATACATTTTCAAATATTTTTTTTGTTGTTTTTGTATGTTCCTCATTGTTATTTATTATTTTACATATTTCTTTTTGGTTTATTTTTATAAAATAATACACTTAAATTCGTTTTGGAAAGTTTATGCATAATTGCTATTTAACAAGGTTCATACAAAATTAATTTAGCAAAAACATTTCAAACTCGTTTTACCTATTTATATGCCCCTTGTATTATGTATTTACAAAAAATATGCATATCATTCAATAATCAGTTTGGCATTCCATAGTTAAACCAATAGTATTTGCCTGAAATAATTACAGGGAAAAAGTGTGTAAATTGCGTTTATCTCAAATTGGGGTTGCTGTGGGTTGGATCATTTTCTCGTTACTACGTCCAAATATACCATAGTTATTTATTTTGGTAAAAAATATCTTTTTCTCTAGAACATACTTAATAGCAAAAATGGATCAAGTATATGTGGATTGTTTATAGCAAAAAATTAGAAAATAATATATTATAATAAAAGGTTTCAATTTATTTAGAACAGTGTTCGCAGCTTAAAAAAACAGTATGGATTAATCTAAAAGGTTTCAAATTACATGGAACATTTTTGCAGAAATAAAAAATGTATAAAGATTTTGCAAAAACGTTCCAACCCACATGGATCATTTAAGAAACCATTAAATGTGCGTTTTATGAATTTAGTATAATGTTCCAAGACAAGTGGAACATTATAACGATATGTTATTCTATTAAGAGTTTTTAACAATATGTTTCAGTATGCATGTAATGTTTTTACTTTATTTTGAGTACACGTCCTTGGCATAATGGTGGGTTGGAACATTTGGGTTAAACTTTATTGATGAAACTAACCTAAAAATACTAGCATCTTTGTGTGCACATGATGTAATATGTCAAAAATAGTACCCTGGTTATGGTAACTCATTTTCGAGTGACTTGTGGGTTGGAACGTTTTCGCGTAACTACGTCCAATTGGTCTCGGCGCGTAAATGTCACTTGATAAAAGAGATGGGGCAACGCATTAAAACGTAGCACTCTGCTGCTCCTGGATTATGTGTGCCTAAAGTTTCTATGAAACCTCCCACGAAGGGCAAAGAATCCCGTGAGTCGTAGGAATGTTCAATTCTAAAAAAAAATCTTTTATTTATCATCACCTCGTCTTGCTTTGTTAAAATAACCTATCTACTCTTAAAATTTAACATTGTTCCAAAACGATGTATTCATCATGAGTTCATAGATTTTCAATTTTTACATTTTCACGATCTACTGTGAAATAATATTCATATCCAGACAGTCGGGTAAGTCACGTAGAAGCAACAGACGTAATAATATGCCATGATAAGAATTATAATATCTATTGGTATTCATACAAAAATCCCTTTTGCTTTTTGCCTATTGCTATTGGATTCGAACTCAACGTCCAAATCAGATATTTATGTATACAGAAACGTATTAAACTACCAGCATACATTCATCAGTATTGGCATGGCATGCACATATTGTTCGTATTTTTGCATATTGTACGGTGTTCACCTTTAAAACTAAAAGTGCTATTCCAAAGTTCAGCTCCAGATTCTATATAATTGTTTTAGGTAGCGTGCTTTAAAATAACACCTTTAGGATTCTTTATAATTAACACGGTTAACACTCAAGACTTTTATCCATTTTTAGACATCGTATTTATAGCAAATTAAGAGACACTGGCTGTTATATTAATTAAAGGGCACAAGAATACAGTTAATCTCTTATCTTTTGAAATGGTTTATCGATATACAGAATTATTAATTCTGTGAAATCTTACAAATCTTTCACAAAACCCTAATGTTTCTTTCTTATTTTCAGGTAATGCAACTTATGCTACTGGTTCTTAAGGAATGGGGAATTCTTTAAATGTAAGTTTACTGCCAAAAATGCTATCAACTATCTGTTATTGATCATTGCGAAACTAATTGCGTCGCAGCAGCTTTCAAAGTTTAATACTGGTTCTGCATCTCAAGGTTCTTTTGAACATTAAAACCACTGTTAACGAGCTGAGCCCCTGTATGATCGTGTGTTTCCTATACTCTCAAAGAACATGTATAGAATGAGCTAATAGATCACTGCATCGAGTTGAAGCGGATATGAGGCAAGCCTAAGGGCATTGTTCGACGTGCTCTAACGGATAGGATCCTACTTAGCTCTATCGCTGAGCTGCACGTCGAAGCGTGATAAAACAGTAATGGGAAAGTACCTAGCGTTGAACACTAAGATCGGAACAACTCTGTTGAGAACGTGACGATAACAACGACACCTGTCTCAGCATCGGTGAATAACGGCCTTGCCATCACGAATGCATGAAAAACTTGAATGCGTACATATAGCGGTGCATCTTGCTTACTGCAGAACTCTTTTTGCTGCGCCATCATTTGACAGACATTCTAGCAAAAATGTGAATTACATGCTCTCGGAAATAAATTAGTAACATCTGAAAATCATATAAAGCTATGAATGAATGCGACCGTACCGTCGAAATTTACTACATCTAGTATAAAGATATTTCCAATCTCGTTTATATGAAACGTCAAGTATTCACAGATAACATAAGTACGACGTATACAACGTATTCAACGAAGTTACAAGTAGAAATTTTAATTTAAAAATTAATAGCGTCTTTCATGTAGTTTAACATTTAAACTCCCTATCAACACATTTACACGAAGTTCATTGTCTTTAATTTTCTCTTAAAACCACTGGGGACTGGTTTCTCTACGCTACAATGCACCCAATACATTCTATTATTGATTGCTGTTTTTGCAACCATAAGAATATTGGAAATAAAAATAAATTAATTATAAAGTTAAATTTTGTGTACCTACTTGATAGTGACAATGCGATCATTATAGACATTACATTAGTGGCAAAATCAACACATTGTTGACGTGAGTACGAGTTCCTATGTTCCACACATAACCTGTTTTCAAGGAAATAGTGAGAAACAACTTATCGATACGACAAAATATCTAACGGCGAGCGCTCTGCGTGGGGGAAATGGATCGAGAGCCTGTTCACGCGCAGCGCTATAATAGATCGTCAACGTCCCAGTTGGTTTCGGCGCGCTGCACTGAGCACGTGTATCGACGACATTAATTTTGTGTTGCAACACTTGCAACAACATCCAATCACCACAATCGGTTTGTGTAGTGTCACAGTGATAATATTACGTGATATTATGCCGCAGTGTTTGACAGTGCGATGTGTACGCCCCTGAGTCCATCCATTCGAGGTATTTACGCTGGCTGTTATCAAATGATCGTGTTGTTTTTTATCAATGTCGTTAACTTATCACAATAAGCTCTCCTCGGTTTGTTTTTCTAGTGATTGCTATATTTATGTAAGCTTCGAAAACGAGCGTCATTTTGGCTTTTAGTCTTCAATGTCTTGATTACAAAAATACCACGTGACCTGTTATGACAACAACTTTTTTATTATCGTCGTAAATTACTTCAAGTTTAAAATATGATCTAGAATTCGAAATGAATATAAGATAGTAGGCTTTATACGTCACTACTTAACTAAGTATATGTACAATGTTTATGAAATATATTATACATATTATTGTAAAACTAATAATCCAGATGGTCCTGACCTGACCTGAAGATACATAGCAATATAATATACACGACGAGTATTATTTAATAATGTAACATCGATACGACCTTAGGTGATGTAGGTTGACCGCAGTAGGTACATATTATGAAAACTACGTCGTTATTTAGATGGCCGGATATCAGGTTACCCGATACACTGCCCAGTTTACTTTAAACCGGGCCTCTATTCCACTACCGCTATATGTAGCTTAGTATGGTGTGGTGTATAAGCTTAGTGGCATTGGTCATGCAAGACTAACGAATATGGAACTAGAATTAGGTCACAGAGAACATAACAGAACGATATTAAGCATACGTTAACATACGAGCTGTGCGCTGTGGTTATTAAATTCCACTTTCATATTGTTCTCCTACAGATATATTGTCACGTTATCTTTTTCGTGATTGTTCAAAAGAGACCATGTTCAGTTTTGTAACTATTTGTAGATATTTCATAGTAAATAGATCTAGTCCGACTGGCACATCGTTATCAATGACCCTTGACTTTGAATTCAACTAATAATAGTCGCGATATAACTTTCAGAAAGAGGAACGGAAAGCGGTCTATGCTTATCAGTCAGCGCGGATGTGCTGCGTTGCCGGTGACCCGCCTTCCCGCTGTCGCATGATGTTAGCTGCGATTCCGTTTCATTCGCGATATCTTGAAATTCAAGACTTAGATCCTCTTTGCATTCACAATGTGAGATCTCTTTAATATTCGTCTAACATAAGAATTCCAACCTTTTTGTTCGGCCTTCTGTTCTAATCGCGAATGTATGATGCATTAGACAGGCGCATTGTTTTCAGTATTGCCGTGCCATCGTTCGTTGATTTGAACTCTCCAATATATTCTAAAATATTTTATGTAAATATTAACTTACCACTTTGGACTATTGGCACCTTGAAGTTTAGATGTTCTTTTAAGTTACTAATGCCATTAAATTCATCATGAAATAACTTTAGGTTTATCTTAGTGCTAGGAGTATGAATTATAATAGGAGAGTAATTTATGCACGAGACTATCGATAATAAATCGTGAACGTTGGCAAATTCAATTGCACTCTTAATGGTACGATGTATGGATGGATTGTCTATAAGTTTATATGATGGTTTACACTCTCTAGCAATTATAACTATTCATCAGCACATACATGACTTATTCACACATGAATTTGAGTGCAAGCAACACTATGTTTCACAACCACGAATGGATCCAAATGTAAGTGAATAACACAGCTACACTTGAATATATTCCGTGCGACTCTTTTAAATTATGTTATTAATATGCCTGTAAAGGTACTGTTTGCCTGTTACCAGGGTTCCAATCGCCTAACAGGTATGCTATAACTATCGCTCTCGCTTACAAATTAATGTTGTTATTATCAATGCAAAACAAAAAAAGAGCGAGAGGCATTTGAAACCCTTCGGCGCCGTCAGAAATAACAATATGAAATTGCGAAGCTGTATCGATAGCCATAGCATTCCCATTGGCGAATGACCCCCAAGTATCTGGTAAAATTGGCTTTGATGTAATGTAACTTCTTAGATTTTATGGAATTTTTACATTTATTTTCACAGTGTTTTTACTTTGCATCGATGTTTTGTGTCTTCACAAGAATTTAATTACGATGTGAATTCTCATTAATGGGTTACTAAAAGATAAGAAATCTGTACAATGTTTCTAGGAATATTCAATAAATTAGTTTAATGTTATAGCCGATGTAAAATAAAGTTAAAATCAAAGAAGACCGAATAAAGGAATGCGAGTTTTGCAAGTGTGAAATCGCGTACAATTCCGAACCCTTCGTGTGCGAGTACTACCTACTCACATTTAGTCGATTTAATATATCACACTAATATTATAAAGGTGAAAGTTTGTTAGTGTGTATGTTTGTTACTTCTTCAAGTCTAAACGGCTGGAGCGATTTTAATCAAATTTGGTATGGAGTTAGCTGACACTTTGGATTTACACATAGGCTACGTTTTACTGCGGGAAAATACCCCTTATAAACCGCGGGGAACACCGCGGGGCACAGCTAGTTTTATTATAATCTGGAATGAGCATTATGTCCTCACTGAATGCTGATAATATTACCGTGTGATTGTAGTATTGTCTACTTTAAATTTACCTTTCAATACGTGGTGCTGTAGCGTGTTGCGAACGATCAACGGTGTAAACATAGTTACTGAAAGTGGAAAGCCTTGGTATTATCGAGGGTGCCTCTAGTGTATGCTTATTTAGCAGCACCGAGGCCGTTCTACGTGATTGTGCAAATATTTAAACTTGTCGATTCGTTTCCATGCATGATTCGCATGTCGACTCCAATAACGGAATATCTGACCTAAAAAGGTAATTTGTCTCTATTGAGGTGTCACTTACTCAGATGGCTGTTGTCAGTGAGATGGCACTGGAGTAGGGCTGCGCCGGTGAACAAAGGTTTACATATCTTATAAATATTCATTGTAGTATTTATTCTCTTTAGAATTGTGTAGGATTACACATAATGTGGTAAACTAAAATACATAATTTTGCTAAATTTTGTTACTTCACAATAGTTCGCTGCAATACAGAATAAATTTTGGACATAAAACGTAGAAATAACCATGAACAATACGAATGGATAAGAGTAATAAATAATTTTTAAATATCCAATACTTGAAATGTCTATGATAGGTAAGTTATCCCTATAACCTTAAGCGTGATGTGGCTCAACTTACTTTAATTTTAGTTAAAATTTAAAGTAAAATTTTGGCTATAATTTTAACTGGCCTCGCTTGGACAGTTAATTGTCACGGTCAAATTATAACCTCATTTTGATTATCGTCAAATGGTGCAACCCAGTTTTCACCTAACCAGTACTTTAAATAAACAGTTTAAGTAAGTTGGTGCAACTCACGCTAGGAGAACTGCATCTTAAGTCATCGCTTAGGGCCAGCGTCCACAATATCGTCAGGGTGTACTGCACGATAAGGCATTTTTACAACTAAGAATACGATACGATATATACATTTTATCGACATGACAGACATAGTGTTTTTATATCGACAGTGTTTTTGTTGAAATTCTAATCTTATGTCCATTTGTTGAATCGTCCTAAGATGCCTAGACATTCTGATTAGGGATGCAGACTCCTTACCCTAATATAAACTTAAACTTTTTAAGCGGTGTTTTGTTCGCATCACTTTAATTGCATTTATAGTACGGTGAGAACAATAAAAATACTAGTTCAAGATTATTCTTCGATGATCAGATTTGTGTCTTACTCAATCAAAACATGAATGAAGCAATTTTGAAAATCAGTAGAGGAGAAAAGACAACCCTGCACACAATATAATGAGAACACGTAGAAGCCCAGACAAGGAACAAATACATACGCCGTGAGCTCGCGGCATCTGGAGCTTTTACACCATCTTTGACACTGGAAATGTTTCTTGGAGAATTTTCCGTTTGACAATGAGAAATGTCTCTTGACTGCATTTTCTTTGCGTCGCGTTGTTTTTACGCGATTCTTATTCAAATTTCTATTTTGTTATTCATCACACCAACAGTGTTAAAGCATAAATCGCTTATACACCTATTGGTGCTGTTTAAAAATGGTCATTAAACAAAAACTTAAAAACGTTAAGTTGAAAAAAGTGGATTTTATGTCAACGTGCTATTGTAGCTCTCATACACGATAAAAAGTGTCAGTCCCTTTTAATCGTGCAAAAATTACCGGTGTTAAAAGCATCATAATAAACTAATCAGTATAATGGCCACTAAAAAATTAATTACGAATCTCCATGTTAAGGGGCGATTATCGTACATTTATAATACCTACAGCTGTCGTCGTGAAAACATTTGATTAGATTTTGTGTTTAATTGTCACAGTCGACACATTCCCAGGGAGAAATGTGATCATAATTCTCATAATTGATATTCATAAGGCAGATATTAAGTTACTGGATTTCGTTGAGCTTAATTGAGTCACACGAGGAATAGATTACACACGTGCTTAATAAGAAAGAGACCACCAACTTACACAACAATCGATAATATAGTACCGATGCAAATCAATAAAATCTCTTGTAAATATAACTTGGGCCATTTTGAAAGTTTCGCGAAAGTTAATTCTGGCATTATTCTCCAAACGAAACTCAAAACCTAAACAAATCGAATTCAATTTTAGGTGAACCGCAAAAAAAGTATAAGTTGGGTTTTGATCTTCTTTCTGACTTATGATAAATGTTAATCAGAGAACATGCAATGTAAAGGCTCGATTTCTACACTTTTAAAATTAACTCTCTAACGCGCGGAATTAAAAAAAAAATAAAAAAGTATATAAAAGATTCGATCATCGGATCGGTATATTAAGATAACAATACGACTTGAAAACCTTCAAAAAAAGCATACTCCTTCCTTAAATGCCGGCATCGCATTTGTGATACTCCTGGTATTGCATTTGTCTATAGGCGACTGTGATCACTTACCATCAGGTGAGCCGTCAGCCTATAGTATAAAAAAAATGGATGCGTGTAACTTATGTACGCGCGTGAGAAGTTATACTTCTTTAGCATCATTAAAAATATTTTTTAATTGCATGCAAATAATTAATAATTACAATAAAATAATAAAAGGACTGGAAAAGGATAGTTAACACAGTCAATTAAGTTCAGTTTTAATTTGAAAAATTAAATAAATATTCAATTTAATCACTACTGAATTTAAGTCATTAGTCCATATGTAATTAGCACTTGTAATTAACTAAAACACGTTGTGTCTATATAGAAACTAGAAACATGTGGATAAATATTATAAATATGAAAACAGTGATCAGAGGCGACGAGCGTGCCAACACTGTTTTTGACAACGCGATCATCTTATGGAGCTCGGTGGATCGTTCAAAGTACCTTCGAACAGATGTCTAATAATGGTGGATTATTAAACACTAAGTGGTTAATAATCCACCATTATTAGACACTAACATTCATAACGCGCCCGCGGCCAACTTCATGGTGTTACTATTGTGTTACAGTGATGCACGCGCATCTCGAAATTTCACTCACATGATTTTTTCATAACGCGCCCGCGGCCAACTTCATGCTGTTACTTTTGGGTTACAGTGATGCGCGCGCATCTAAAAATTTCACTCTCATCATTTTTTCATAACGCGCCTAAAGAAGTATAACTTCAAAAATATCCTCCATAAATGCTTTTGTTTAAGATAAATTTATCGTGAGTGGTTTTCAAGTACCAAATTGAACATTTCCCTTGAGTTTTTTATATTTGTATGTTTTGTATCATCTTAGTAAATGATTCAACAACGGTCGAAAGGATAGATAGATTCGATAGTTTATAAGATTATCAAAAACTTACTACATGACGTATTGAACTATGATTAGATTTTTATACACATAAAAGATTCACGAGAGACTTTTGAATTTTAAAACCACGCCGCCGAATTCGCGATCAACGTCCAGTCAGTCTAGTTCCATAGTCCTTGTTTCTAGAAACTTTAGACTGGATCCCATTTACAATTAACATCAGGTAGAGAGGGGAAATTTGTTGCGCCTCGTATAAAAACAATTTCTGTTCAGATAGTTAACCGTATTTCTTGTACCATTGAAACATTCCACACTTCAAGAGCTCTTGAAACCTTAACCATTACAGGACCAGATTAATAAATAAATATTTTTTTTATATTCTTCCTGCACTTTTTCTGCTTTTTTTTTATCACTTTGTCAGATAATATACATCACTTCCCACTTTGAAGAATATTTTTATATACTTACAGTAGACCAACTTTTCGACTATAATTAGTTGAGAGTAGAGTTGCTTAAGGATTCTATCGTAGCTGTGGTTGATGCTGATTATATAACATACGTGATTGCAAGTAAATAAAATACTACAACTTTTTTGCTCTCAGTCAATTCAATTTTATATGAAACGGCTAACTGATAGTTATAAAAAAGGACTGGTCTAACGCGCGTCCGCTCTGCAAGCAAACATTGGCTCTCTAACGAAGCCAGCTTAACTCAATACCTTTATCCACACGGCAAAAAATGACACTGTAATAGAAGAAATTCAGAAATATATAACTAAAATTTTAGTTTAACAAACTGCAAGTTCTATTCTAGGTAGGTATATTGAGGCGATGAAATCGAATGTTTAACAGACAGTTGTGGCTAGGAGCCATACATAATTATTTACGCAATTCAATAGGCTATTTGACAGTATGGAAAATAATGTACCAAATGTTGCCATTTGTATTTAACATGAATATTAGCAGCAATTTCATTATTCTGAAAGAACAAATAATTAATAACTGTTCTATAAAAACATTAAATAAAAACATAAGAAACCGAACCGACGTCTGGGATTGGCCAAGACTAAAATGACGTCACACGCTAGTAAACTTCCGGCCAAAGTGACATTACAGTGTTTCGTTTGACGTTTCAATAACAGTCGTATGACGTCACTCACTAGTGAGACTCCATAATGTCCAGAGAAACGTTTTCGGGGCAACTTGAAAATTGAATTTTTAATTTAGTTTTTTTTTACAAAATTACAAAACAGAATTAAAATTTTCCATTTTTTATGTTATGTATTCACGACTCCATAAACATTTGTAAATAATCTGACATCGTTTTCTAAAACTTGTCAAATACCCTATTCAATGCAGGCAGCAGCATCGTCACTTCTCTTTTAGGATTTCATTTATTTGACGTCGATAATGTTGTCGTTGACAAGACGATTTTCATTTTACGACCCCAATAACATACATAGTCAAAAGACCTAATAAAGTCAAGTCATTCTTAATTTTTATCTCCTAAGTGAATGATCGAACATTTCGAGATGCTACAGAAATTCAGAAAGAATTGTTTTTCCTCGACTTGAAACATGATAACGTAAATGATCATTAAATAACTAGTTTAATGACGTCATCGCTGTTTGAAATGTGTTGTAATTTATTTACTCGTACAACACTGTTTTTCTGGTATTAAATCTGTTTACTATCTGATAAGAGAGGGAATAAAAAGTTTGTTTAATTGCTTACAGTGTCGTCTGCGGCACTTATAGTAAAGTGCACTGGTTTAACTTGATATGTACTAGGTACAGTTACTTCTGCGATGCGTAAAACGGTGACAGCTTAATAAAATTGTTACGAGTTTCAAGATGCTTCAATGTTGTCATTTCCGCGTATCACCGTTTATTTTACATCTGTTTGCAGTCTCCGATTCTAATCCTGGATTATAATATAGTTAGCAGTTGACGAAATAAAATTCAATGAAATTTTTGAGGACAATGACCCTAAAGTTATATATATTACTTTTCTAGTTTTAAGTCCACTTGCAGCAATTTTGTTAAATCTCAATTTAACTAAAATCAGACTTATACCGATACAATTATGTCAGATTGAGATTGACATTTTGACATTATTTTATGGGATATATCTAGTTTTCGTTGAATCGAGATTAAAGTAAATTTGCTGCAAGTGGGTCTTAATCGGCCTTAATTCATTTCGTATCATACTTATGCGAAAATAATTTTATTAGGTAATATTTTAAACTTGCTAAGATCTTTTAAGGATGTTCATTATACAAGTACTAAGACACAAGTCAAGCAATGACAATAACATAATCATCCAAACATCGTCCATTTTCTGGACTACAACGATAGACTAGTTCCACCCGCAACTTCATCCGCGTCATGGTTAGTTTGTTGCGAATCCAACAAAAACAACAATTTCCGGGACAAAAAATATCCTATCCTGTGTCAATCTAGTTGATGAACTAATATGCCAGATTAAATCCAGATCCGTTTATCCATTTTAGCGTGAAAGACTAACAAATATCCATAAAAACTGGTTTTCCGGCCGAAACCGAAACCGAATATTCGGCCGTGGCTTCAGTTTCGGCCGAAACCGAAACAGAAACTCACGTGGTCAAGATTAAAATTCCTTAAAATACTGAAATTTGGTGCATTTTTCCCATTATTCAGCATTAATTAGGACATGAAATTTAATGGAAACACAGTATATTAATTTTGTTGTAGGTAATCATTTATTAAATACAATATAAAAAAATATTAATAATATTTTTATTATTTTTTCAAATTAAGTTCTCATAGCAAAATTTTTATCAGTTATCAATTTACCAATTGTTACTGTTTCATTAAATACCCATCGGCATTTTGAAATCTTATTAATGAATACTTAGGTTTGTATTTGTACTTAGAAGAATCATCAATCTCTTTTATCTCAATATAGGAAACTGCAAACGAAGTAAGGCGAGCGTGTACGACAACTTCCGAAATCAGTTTCGGTTTCGGTAAAAGTTTCGGCCAATTTTAGCCGAAACCGAAACTGCCGCCGAAACTTAATTTTTGGCCGAAACCGAAACCGAACTTTCGGTCGGACACTAATAAAAACTTACATATTTATAGGATGCAAAATTATTAGGATGCTATCCATGTAAGCTTTCCTTTAAAAGCGCTAATAGCCACCGCTTGTATTATTTCGTAAGACCTATTCAAATTTATGTCTAAAAATTAAGTATTTGTTGTATCGCAGCTGGCATTGCTAAAGATAAGTGGCGAAGGTCAAAACGTACGCAAGGAAAGATATCTTAATAAATATAGTGACCGTGTTCATTTGGATTTCGTCAACTTAGGCGATTTTTCGACTAGGTCACTGCGACCTTAGTTGCGTAAGACGCGTCGGTTCCTCTTCCTCGTTGCTGGAGGATTACAATGACAGCGAATAGTTTCCGCTGATCCAACTTTACTGTTACGCAGCAAAAAAAGTATTTTTTGAAAACCGCATGGTGCTACTGCGGCGATCTCACTCTCGACGTCTATAAATGTCCGTCCTAATTCCAAAATTGATAGCGATCAATTGTTCGTATTGTACATTCTGAGATCCTAAGAGACCCTGATCCGAGACAGACCCTTTTGAATACTTTTTGTAGCTTTATAGACTTTAATCACGTCTTCGTCGGTGTTAACATTCAGAATGCAAAAAATCTCTTGGCAATCGTGGACCAATGGTAATAGTTAACCTATTACTATGGATATGCCTGGAAGTGAAATAATACTATGGAAACCTGTCATATTACAAGGCAAAAAGGCCTATTTCTCAATCCAGGCAATATATTGTGTTCTTACAACAAACGTTCCCATTTATATCAGACTTAACCAACATCCATTACATCTAATATATAAAATTCTCGTGTCGCGGTGTTTGTGATTAAACTCCTCCGAAACGGCTTTCCCGATTCTCATGAAATTTTGTGTGCATATTGGGTAGGTCTGAGAATCGGACAACATCTATTTTTCATCCCCCTAAACGTTAAGGGTAATCCACCCCTAATTTTTTTTTTTCAATTTTAGATTTTTCTTTTTTTATTTTTTTATGATACAGCATTAGTAAATATATATATAACCCTGAATTTTCAACCCTTTATAATCAACCCCTATTTTTTATGGCGGCACTAAGTTTCGCTGGGTCAGCTAGTATTTATAAAAAATGTATTACAGCTTCATTTGCAAGCGTGAACAAAAATAGTTCAACAATCGATGCCGAGCAGCCCGCCTTATCTGATTGTTTTTCAATTTATCAATTATGTTATAACAAAGTGAATGTAGCTTGGGCAAAGAAATACATAGTGTAATCAATAATTCGCTTAACATTCTGAAAATTCCAAAGAAGAGGCATATAGAAATTTTATGCATGAAATACCTGTTCTTAAAGTTACTTACATGTTTGACCTTTCCGTATTAGTCCGTATTAGTGTAGGAATAAAGGTACCTAGTGCTAACACTAATACAGTCCCACATACAAGGAAAACATGGTATTTATACAACATCTATTAATTTGGTGTCAAAGTAATTAACGAATGCGTTTATCTTCTTCGGTTCTTCGGTAAGGAACATTCGAATACGAATTTAACAACAAATTAAAACTTGAGCCCCCATTTCAAAAACGAAAATAAACTTGGAATGGAAATGCTGTGTTTTGTTCTCACCACTAGTGAATTTTGTTATTTGAAAAACATAGATACTGTTAAAGTTGTTAATGTCCAGTAGTTTGATCGTAGTACACAGCAAGTTCCATTTTTACCTTCTTAAAAGTCGTACGTAGTGTACCAAATAAAGGCCTGATTTAACATTGCATATTTTGTATTTACGACTTTTGCACTTTTTATCGATACTAAAATTAATATAAATGAGTATCAAAACTAGTATTTATAGTAAATAAAGTTATAGTGTCTTCTCAACATTATATAAGTAATAATATTTCTATTTTCAGTTTGTTGAAAAGCACAAAATTCCACATTCACTCACTACAATCTAGCGAATTGGCTATCATCTGATGGAAGTTCCCTTTTCATAATGGTAGTTTTGCGTGCATTTACATTTTCAATGCTTACTTTAGCACGAACAGGATGATTATACACAATTTACAGTGCCATATAGATCTTTTAAATAAACACAGATAGATTTAGTTTTATTGTACTGATTTTATCATTATAGCCTTTTTTCCATCTTGTTACAATGATGTTGCGTTGCATGGAGGAATGCTTCCTCAAAAGCAAGCAAGTTGTTGTCGTTTATTACAGTGATGAATCTGATTGCAGAATTGCATCAAGTCAGGTTTTGCTTCCTTGTTGAATCAAATCAATTTACTTCCCCATCCATCACCGCGTGCTACTTCGGCGTCGTAATTTAACGGCATCGAATTTCTATATTGCTTATTTTAAAGGTGCTTTTTTAATATCGTAAAAAATTACCCACTGTGGAATCGTTTAAAAGTTCGGCCAGAACGAAGTTTCCATTTTCCATGGCCTCATTACCTGCCAAATTGTTGAATTACAACCGGTTTAATTCCTGCCTTTGAATTCATCATTTACTCTTGATCTCGTTAGTAGCTTAATTTAATATGTTGGATACGTGAAATTTAAGTTGGACTAGAATAGTAAAAGATAGTCGTAAAATTAAACTTGTAAAAAGATTTGTGGTTAATTTACACTTAAAGCTTTAAATATTTACCACTGATTAAAATGTAAAATCAAAGATGTCCGCAGTGTTGTGTCGCTCAGTGGTGGTCGAAAGTCACCAGTCAAGATAATAAACTAAGGCAACAATGATATTTTGGTAGCTGGAAAAAACAAGAGGGTCGTTTCGGTTCCCGCGCCGGGAATTCTCTGGGCGCTTTGTGCGCCGCGAGGAAAAGAGGATAAGTAGACAGCGGCGTAGGAAGCGTTCAGGATACTACTATTTCATGCTATTTACATCGCCGCCGCGCCATTGTGGACGTCCGCTTTTAGACACATTTTACTCGCTCTGGAATTGGAATTTAATAGCGACCTTTAACTAAAATACATTGAAAGCTTTGCGCGTTGAACATTAATATCTGACCCTTTTTAATGACCCCGTCGTGCTATAAATAACTCCACTGCAAAAAATTGCAAATATACCTAAATGTAAAGGCCTCATTTATTTTTATTTTTATTTGTAATGATCAAAAGTACGTGTGTAAGATTTGTTAGAAGACCGATAATAAATTAAGAGCAAGGAAGCCTGATAATATAAAAAAAATATATTTATGATCTAACTTTTCATGTATCGTTGAGGGAAACAGAGTCAATAAAATACCAATGAACTATTATCCTAAGTTACTCTGTTGTACACATCATTGACGGCCTTAAAAATAAAATCCTTTTGAAACAGGTGATGTAAATGTATGATGTCTCGAATGTTTGCAGGTGCGCTCTTTGAGTTCAGTCAGTCCTCGACAACAGAATCGCAGGTAGTGTCCCTTGCCCATACAAAAAGCGAGAGCTCGAAATTTGAACCGCACAACCCACGAATTTCAAATTTCTTTGCTTAAAATAAAAAAATAATAATTAAAATGTTACTTTTCAGTGCCAGCCATGTGATGGACGATACCTCGCTTAGAATCTAATAAATGATCATTACTAAAATTTCTTTAAAGAAATTCTCTCTTGGCGTTTCTCGGTTGGCAAAGTTAGTATAAATGGCAGTTGCAAACTGTATTTTTGCTCCTAGCTAAGAAAAAGCCATTTGCATATCCTCCAACGCTGAAACTTCCAACTTAACGATTACGTCTAGTTTCGTAATACTAGCAAGTCCTTTCTAAATATTATATGAAAATATTGTAATAGGTATTATTCCTTGCAAGTTCTGGCCAGCTAATTGTTTAAGTATAGCTGCGGTGAAAGTTGGCTTAGCCTTCTAAAATGAGTCATGTTTGAACAAGCAATAAGTTCACATTATGTAAATTAGGACAATTGTCCATAATGTTGGTTTTGAAGTTTCTCCTTTATCACTGGCTGAGCAGCCTCCTCGTGCTGTAATTAATATAATTGACGTATGTAAGCTAATTAATGGATGTTTGATTGCGGAAAAGTATTGTGTATCTTTTTTAGTAACGCAGATCAATTAACATCAACTTTTACAAATTACAGTTCATAATAAGTGAATTTATTTATTTTTATTTATTTATTTTGGTTACATGGAAGACCAACATACTTAATATACTAGAAATGAATAGTAACGACAAAGAGCCAATTACAGGTCCTCACATCTAGACATAACTTAAAGTTATAAAGAAACTATTTGCACTGTCCAATGTAAAAAATCTCTTAAATATAGTTTTATAAATGAGGTACTTATGATAAATAACAGAATAACAAATTAACAAATTACGCACATGTTAAGTACATACACTTGTCTATGGAATTAAAGTCTGGAATATATGTTTATTATTATTATTATATTAATTATATTCTCCAAAAAACAAACGAGCAATGATACGTCTAATCGACGCCTCGCTAGTGTTAAAAAGATCTAAATTTACCTGTTTTGATAGTGAGTTGAAGCTGCTACTTGCTCGACAAAGAAAAGCTATAGAAATGAATACTAAAGTAAGTCCGCTATAGAGCCATACATTCATTTCGCACTTTGTACCAAAAAAATTACTTTTACTGAAAACGCGCTTCGGCATTCTACGTTACGTAGGACCGCATACCCGGTGGTGGGGTGGGTGGGGTTGCATCGGGATTGTTTTGACTGGCTTCGAGTCCGGCAACAGGGCTGGCGGCATGGTGCGGAGAGTGGCCGCCCCCCCGGCGTGTACCTGCGCGTGCGCCGCGATGCGCACCTCCGCTTCGTCGCGCCGCGGAAACGGCAGGTACTTCGCGCTCCGCACGGCCATAGCCATAGCTCAGTGCGCGCGCTCTCTCGCCGCCAGTGGTAGTGTATGTGGTGCGCGGACGCTAGCGCGCGATCCGCAAGCATGGTGGTGGCTAGCTGGTGAAGTGATTCTTAAAGTGCATTGGCTGACAGACGACATGTCCTGTGATAGGAGAACGAGGGCCGCGCGTTTCCTCGATCTGCGGTGAGTTAAGAACACAGCACCATGCTTCCTGTCACGACCGAGCGATCCTTTGTTGAATCCTCGCGAGGAGTGTAATATGCGTCCGTCTCTTTTTAACTCGTTATACCTGTCGAGCCCACGAATGTACAGTGTTTTGTTGTTTATTTTTTATTTTAAAATGAAGTGAAACATTTTTGGTAGAAATTCGAATTCTCTTGATTGAAAGTGATTTCTGATCGGTATGCAACTATCCAATTCGAATGTGACTTAGTGTTTTCCAGGTAAATTATTAGATTTCACGTTTTTAAATGTGCGACCTTGACAAGCCAAGCAACGCAACCAGCGACCCAAGCACACGTAATCTAACAAAATTGACGGTCACGATTTTCTCTTCAAGCTGTTACAAGGTTCCGGACCTTTTTGAGTTTTTATCAGATGCCATTAAACTTAAAATAAACGATGTTAAAGTACAAGCTCTCGCTGAGTGTTTCACAACATGCCAACCGACCTGTTTAATTTGTCTTGTAACAATGGGTTCATTAGCGACATGTCCTTATTCCGCGTTGCACCATCATCTCTATAAACGGTCAGCTCGGTACCTATTTATTACGGCGGCTTTTGCACGAGCGACTTCTTTCTGGTGGAATGTCGTCAAGAGCGGTTCGGGCGGCCGGGCCCAGACGCAGAATCGCAGATGTGAGGCGCGGGCACACTCCCCGCCTTGCGTCCCGGCCTTGAAAGGCTCTTGACCAGACCAGCGTCGTCGATATCGTATTTATTGCAACCTCCACGATCCGTACCGACGAGGTTATTGACGCCTCACCGCTCACCCCCCCACAGTGACTCTTTCATGGGAACACAAATAAAAACAAACTCGAAACAGCTTAATGCTCGCCTTCTCCTTGAAGCGATTGTTCTCACGTCGATCTCGTTGTAATGAATAACTACAATACTCATTACGTCATTGGTTAGCGAGTTTCCGCCTTCAAACTTTGGTAGCTAACGATATGAGTCACGCGACTGATACGCTTCACAATAAATCTATAATTTTACAATGCAAAGCGTTCAAAGTATGATGCTTGATGGTGCATTGTCCTCTTCGTAGACTGAACTCGAAGCGCAAAAGTGGTACATAACATAGTCGAGAACTCAAGAACGATCTATAAATACACTCGTCAGACGGGGCACCTACACAGGATCGATGCCCAGCCGGTCCTAGGTGAAGGACGATTGTCCAGTGCTTCGCCCCTTACAGACGCAACATCTCACGACAAAGCGCACTATCATATTTTACTTTTGTGGTATCTTAAAATGTTCAGCATAATTATCTATGGCAATCCCTAAACAAAGCCATAAAAAACATCTAGTATACATGTCTGGTATATATGACATATATACCAGACATGTATAACAGTTATATTTTGTAAATATACAAATACGCTGTGTATAATTGTATCAGCTGTCTGCAATACCATACGGCGTAGAGATCCACACTTCATAAAGAAAATGAGGTCAACATATGTTACCGCTTTCACTCCCTACATCACAATCACTGTTTCATACCAATGTAAATTCATGTGATTTCTGTGAAACCAGTTTTGGTTGGCTATATAATATAGGCGTTATGTATTTACGAAGTTTAATGTTCTAAAAGTTATAACGGGGTAAGAAAAGTTCGCAGTTCTGAACATAATAACATCATGTGAGCTGTGCGTGCTACGGGGGCATAAATCCTCTTGCGTTTGATAGCGCTGCCATTACTGCACATGTAAAATCATTTAATAATATTTTCCTAAATTATATATAGAAAGTTGCCTCCAGTCGTACGTATTTCTTATTTAAATTTGATATAATCACCCCTCCGATTTTGCGTCGAGCTTTTATGTTTATCAGTTAGTGGAACACTAAAAAGTATGCTTAATTAGAATATAAAATAAAGGCAGGCGCATGCAGCAACACGCGTGGCTTTAGCGATGGCAAGGGTAGTTTTTGCCGTCAGCAGCTGGTAACCCCACGAGTGACTCACGTCCTGTGTCTGTGCCCTACTGCAGGGCGGGGTGCGTGTCATTGACCCCACTCAAAGCCCCATACCCGACACATACATACGCCATACCATTCATTGCCTTTTGTGCACTCTTTTATTTATAGCATTTTTGCTCATACAATACATACATCCCTGCGCTTTTTTTCGACTCCACGCTTCTGCATTATCCATTTGGCATGGACAAGTGATAGTTTGGTTGCCAGTTAAAAATAACCCCTGGGCTATTGATCTTGAAGTCGGACTGAACATCAATAAGTAATATGACGGACGTGCATCCCTATAATGTTTATGTCGTGTGCGCATAAATTTACTTTCACACGAATAAATATTACAACCGGAGACCTTTCATGCACACTGATAAAATTTATCTGAAGCTGACACAGTCACTTTAGTGTCAGCAAAGTTGTTTAAAGGCAATTCTCTTTTAACAGTGTCTAGGCAAAAGTTTAAGCTTAATTGCAGTATGAAGCATTCCTATTTCAAATCTATTATGTTAATTTTAAAATTTCCCTACATCGCTTCCAGGAATTACTCTATGGAGTTGCGACCGATAGGCGTAAGAAATTTGATCTAACCACACGACGATTTATACCGGTTTCCACAAAGCCGAGCCTCGCCGCATTGTTGATCCTTCCACAGAGAAACAAATAAAACAATCTTTCTGCCTTTTTTTCCTCGTTCGTAAGGCGTTGCGCTGTGTAACAGACTATCTTGGCCAACTGCTGTTCAAAAAGTTTATTCAAATATTACACTCTTCTACTGTTTTTAATTCTTAAATATATTCGACAAGGCAGGTAGATTGTTTATAATCATATTTGTTTATTTGGTAACGGTTTACAATTAATTACATAGTTCTAGAAATAACAAAAGATAATTATGTAACTTTAGAGCCTTAAATATTTTAACCTGTGTTTCAGGCAAAAAAATCTTCTATAAATATATAATTAGAATAATCAAAACTTTGATGTGTATTATAAAACCAAACCAATAACTAATTAAAGGTATAACATACCATAATTTAAAAATGTACTCAATGTACGATGAACGATTTATTTAAAAAATAACATCAACATCTGTATCATTTTACGACATATTTAGTAGGTAGGGCATCATGGAGAATAGATTTCGCATGTTTATAATTAAGACTATTTTCAATTTGACATTTAGTCGGTTATATAAGAATGGAATAAAATAAATAAAATCTGGTAGCGAAGGCATGTTTTGTAAAATTACTTTAGAACAAACTATATCTTTCCGTCTTTTAAACGTTTTTTGTCGGTTAATCTGTTATTTGTGTATTGAAAGATACACAAATAACAGATTAACAGACAAAATTGAAGACGGAATACAATTTTAAAACAGTTAATTTTAAAGTAAAAGATGGAATAATCAAAGAAGCTGTTTAATCAGAAAACACCAGTGCCAAATACAAGCAGCCATGGTATTCCAGTTTTACACAGTGGTCATATGATAAATTACACACAGGCCCTGTGCCGAGAGAATTAATCCATTCTCAATACAGATAATCATAAATTATAAACTGCATGAATTGGAATCACCGCAGTTTGATGAATTGTTAGTTGGCTCTTTCAACATAAAATTTCTCCTTTTGCCGCGGACAACAAATTTTGAATGATATTTAAATTCCCAACCTATATTTCTATCTAATTAGGACTCAGCAAAATTTTCGTGTTCACCATAATATTATGTGAAAAGCATTACAAGCAAATGTTAATTATATATATACATAATTTCGTAATTTGTATGCGAAGACACTTACATTTTCGTGCCTTTAAAACACTTATTAGTATTTCCAAACTTGCGGCTACTTTCCCTGATAGAGGTACCGGCGTAGTCGCACATTACGACGAGCTGACGGCTGAAGTACTAGGACATGAATAATTCAGGTCGTCGGCACCCTTCGTTGACTTCGTCCCGACTCCCACCCGACAACGCCACTGAGAGACAAGGATTTGAGTGGCCCTACTATGGACTTCTATTGTCTTCATTACTTTTCTTTCCTGCAAGTGTTTCATCATCCTTGTTATATTGAAAGAGTAAATTTTTAGTCTTGTTTAGATAGAAGCCAATTTCGCTAATCTTCTGATCTAGTTGGAATCTTTAATTTTCCAGTATTGTTTCAATGTTATTGTCTTAAACATAAGCTGTGAATAGTGATCTTAAATCGTCACCATGCCTAAAAAAACGAACTCAAAAATGTTGAAGTTGTTCATCAGTTTTCTTATTATATGTACTTATATAATCTAATATATAAAATTCTCGTGTCGCGGTGTTTGTGGTTAAACTCCTCCGAAACGGCTTTCCCGATTCTCGTGAAATTTTGTGTGCATATTGGGTAGGTCTGAGAATCGGACAACATCTATTTTTCATCCCCCTAAATGTTAAGGGTAATCCACCCCTAAATTTCTTTTACCAATTTTAGATATATTATTTTTTTTTATGATACATTAAACAAAAATACATACAACCCTAAATTTTCACCCTTCTACCACCAACCCTTATTTTTTTATGGCGGTACGAAGTTCGCTGGAGCATCTAGTAACATATATAAATACAAAACCGGTGATGCTTGTAATTTCAGAACACCGAATCAAAAAGACGTGCCAACCGTGTGCACTTTTTTGTCTCATGTGTATCTCAACACTTTCTGTGTGTGTACATAAAACCACCCAAAAAACTGTAAAAAAAACTGTCAAAAAAACTGTCACGTTCTTATAAGTCTACTGGAAAGGATGCTACTTTTTTAATTTGATTTCTTTCAATTTCAACCACGGTTTATGTGTTTTATGCGATCTGATAGATAACATGTAGGATTAACCTCTCAAACAATATTCCTGTCGACGTGATAACTAAAGCGTGGAAGATGTTCTGCCTAATCTGTGGTTCTACTGACTGTTACTCATTGAGCCGTGGTCGCTAGCTCACTCGACGCCTAAAAGGGTGTTAAAGGTGGCAGGCGTTATCTTATCAGAAGAGTAGGTACACCGCCAGTGGGGGTAGCTTTGTTCTCACGGGCGAACTCTCCAACCACTTAGAAAATTGCTCCGCTTTGTCTTAACAGTATATTTCTTTGTATCTCGACTCTTGCTTGTCTTCAATTTTGATTTACTCTTATCCTATAAAAGCACGCTCTAATAAACAGTACCAATTTAGTCTTTGTCATTTTGGATCTAATAATAAGATCTTTGGTTGGTTTGGAATTATGGACATATTTCATTCATGCACACGTTTGATACCTACTCGGTTCTTTAGTACGAAGGTTATGAGCAAATTTTTCTTGCCTTCTGCGTGTTATCCTAACGCATAAAAGTATGTGTAAATGTTCAAACACTTAACGATTTGTTAGTAAGTAAACTTTGTTGTCACGTGTTATTCGTTGTCAATTATGTATTTAGTGAAGGTCAAAGGTCATTTTCTTAAAATTCGTACTTTAAGAAATGTTTGTCGGTCTTCAACGGGCCTACCTAGGCTCTACACAGGCGCGGCGGCGAAAGCAGCGCTCCCTTGACACGCTACGCTGCGCGCGCATTGCAGTCAAGGCCCTCGGCTACCGGCGCATGCGACCTGGCTCTGCTATGCACCGCGCTAATAAACAAACAATATCGCCATGTCCATAATTTACCACCAACCATTACTCGTACATCAATTCTTCTTATCAATATATTTTCTATCATTTTGCATTCGATTGCTAGAAAATCTAATTCATGACTGTGCTCCACTGAAAATACCTGATGGTGCATTGTTTGTGACGTCATTTTACTTTGCTAATACCACAAATTTGGCCAACAATGGATACTACAGATTATGCTTTCGTGTATTCTTAAACGAGGAGCTCCATGGCGCAGTGGCTACCGCGTTCGATCTGCGATCGTAAAAGTTAAGCAACTTTAGAAATGATAGGTGACCGAACCAATGCGTACTGGGTCCGCGTGGTGGACCCGTTCTCCCTATGGAATTTCCCGTCCGTAAGGAGGAACTGTGCCCCGTCAGCGGGGACATTATTCGGCTTATGATGAATCTCTAGTCAATATGTTAGTAATGGGTTAACAGCACTATCGTCCTTATTAGCGATTACACTGAAATAAGATAATACCCGAGTTTACCCGGCTTTCGAATTCAGTTGATTGATATCTCTGAGTGAGGCTGTTTTTAATATTAGAATTATGCGATATTATCCGTGTCTGCTTTTGTCAAATATGCATGCAATACAGTACCTATGTTAAAATTACTCTTATCTAAATTATCAAAGAATTGGAATTGTACACGATGCAGGTGACCGTGGCACAATGGCTCCGTTTGCCGGAGTCAACGCATCCTTGACATGACGGCTGCAGCGCGCGCGTCGATCCACGCTCGTTATGTAATCATCGCCCACCAATGATAACAACACTTGCATTGCAGCATCCGATCAACGCCAATCCCTATTGTTTACCAACCATTATTCAACAAATTTTTAATTTCTGTTAATAATTATTTTTGACCGACTTCAATAAGGTGGAGGTTTTCAATTCGCTCGGTATATTTTTTTCTCCGACATTTCTTTTTCAGTGATACTTTTTTTTTGTTTTATGCGGAATAGTTGCTATTTGGTCCAATAAAAACAGTAATTGATGATTTAGAAGTCGGGCGGGGCCAAGATTGAAACATGGAATAGACTTTCATTTCTAATCGTACCTCCATGTTTAGCGTCTTCAGGCGTTTCAGCCCACGAGCGGTTCGCCACGTAGGGTTAATTGCTCGGGTTTTGTTTTCAATGCATCGTTTGTAATTTCAATCTTGATCCCGCCCGACTTCATATTCATGAACACTATAATATTTTTTTACTTTTTAGTAACATTTTCGATTTTAAACCATGTTTTATTTTTTGTTTTTTATAATAAAGAATTATTATATTCACATAGGACCCACAGTTATGTTAATACTAAAGAACGTATATAATGTGCAGACTCATTTTATAACCAGTTTTGTACCACCGCAATAACGTTACTACCTTTGTAAAATGTTTAGTTACTGTATGTTTTAATATTCAAATCGATAATATAGGTAGTAAAATGTATGATGGAAAAGGTGATCAAGAGTTTTCGTAACTGGGAGGAGTAAAGAAAAACCTTGAATATATCTACGCATGATGTTATTACTGTGATTGCCTACTTTTAGGAGTTAAATAGGAAAAATCGTTTAGTTGTTAGTGTTACGCATGCGAACTTGAAGTTGCCGGCGTTCGGGGCCAGGGAAACTGCTAAGTGGGTTTTTCCTTGACACGGAGCAGTAAGTTGCAACACGCCAATACAAGGTTGAAGCGACACGCCCTGACGATTATTTAATTGTTATTTAAAATGAGAGACAGTGTCGAGGACTAACTGATTGCAAGATAAATGAGGCGGCAAGATATTCGAAATGTATCAATGCACGCTGGATTTGATCTACGGTCGGGAAAATTATTAAACCAAAGAGGTTATTTAAAAAAAACAAAATAACTATTTATGTGTAGGTATTTTTTATTTATTTTTTTTTATTTAGCCTTTACCTACTATTTTTTTTTTTAATTAATGTATGTAGCCTTTACCTACTTGACTGGCGGTAATTCATGATAAAATACGCTTCTATCAAACGAAACATCTACTAATTACTTGAATGTATTTAAACGAATAACTCTTTAATGGTTTATTTACCATTAACTTTAGCCTCGTCCCTGTTTATTTTCAGGTTTTTTTTTCTATTTAGATATTGAGAAAGTACTAAAAATCAATCTTAATATCAAACTTTTTAGTTTATCTTACATGTATGAAATTACAAATCCCACAAACATAATAAATATTTGACATACGGTAAGTAAACCGTACCCACGGGGCTTATCGGATTGCAGAGGATTACTAACTTTAACTATCAATTCTGTGAAACTTTTGCGGATCCTTTGCATACAAAAGGTTTTAGCGACGATCCGACGTAATGTTAGATACATTATGCAAATTTGCCATTTTTATTGGACTCTTTCTTCTTCTGTCTGTAAACTAAATGTTCTCCTGCCTATCTCGTTAACTGTAAAAACGTCTTTTTCTTTGCGATTGCGCTGCGGTCAGAAATGTATGCATAAAGTATGTTTCCATTTATGGTCAGGTCGAGATGTTTCACAAGATGACCCTTACCATTAATGCAGAAAGTTTTCTGCATTTAAATCGTGTGGCATTAAAAACTCAGTGTGCTGATGCGGGTCGAAGTCGACTTCACGCCATCGACTGGTATAATTATAGCATATTTTTTTAAACAAAATCTCTTGCTGATTTCATGTCATTTCACCAATTAAGCGCAGTTTGACATTTCCGAGTTTTAAATTATTAAATGTACGTGCTGTGATCCAATTAATAATTAATCCGCCCTCCGCAGGCTCGTTCAGTATTCAATTCAGTTTCAGTACAACGCAACGTTTTAATTTATCTCTCAGATTTGGTTTTTGTTTGTTTGCCAAATTAAAACGTTGGCAATCAGTATTTTGTGTAATTACAACCTTGACCTTTTCGTTGCTTTTTAAGTAAAACGTAATTAAAATAAATATAATGACGTATAATGTAACTATAAAACACCATTTAATAAATATTGGTATTTTAGAAGCCTGTTTTCCATGCCCTTTCTTGTTCTTTGCATTTCTTTCATCCACTCTACGTTCCCTTTTTGCATTTGAATCTAATTTTAAAACTTCTACAGCTATGTTATATCTTTGTTCCCTTGCATTATCATGATAAAATACGCTTCTATCAAACGAAATGTATTTAAACGAATAACTCTTAAATGGTTTATTTACCATTAACGAATATTATTATAGACCTGGACCACGAGGACAAAATTCAATCCGTGCCGATATATTCTCTTGCCTATTTATCCCCTGCTAATTTTAGAGCTTACCACAATAAACAAAATACTTTACCATACTCTATTATACTGTGTTTATCACAATCTCAATATTCTTAAATATACCGTAGTAAAGTCCTAACTTAATCGTGGTCACAACTTCGTTAATATTTGTCGTAGAACAAAAATTTAACCACTGTATTTTATGAAATCCTTAGCTCTATAAATCTGCATTCTCAACTAAAATCGTTAGGGATCCTTATTGCGTCTTTGAATAAAAAAACCTTACAAATTAATTTTCTAACAATACATACATGTATTGAGGAAGTATTAATATCTAAAATACTTGTACCTAAACTCCGATTATAGCGTCTTGAACGATAAGAGGATATAAAAGCAGGTATAGATGATTAGAAACAAAGTTTCAAAGATAAACGGTTCTGAGAATGCAAATAACTTGATTGGATCTACTTTGAGCTTACCTCTATTATCAGCATGCGACATGCATGCAAGGCGTATAATATAATATATTATCTACCTATACCACGGCGAGTGTTCTGAGGGGTTATTCTCCCTTATCCCTCCATCACCTTTTTTTCCGAGGACCACACGCTCTTTCCTAACTTTGCCACCGACTTACTGTGGCCACTATACCTACACGAACTAAGAAATTTGGTGACTCAATTCTTTGTCGTACTATTTGTATGTGGAATTCTTTGCCCGCGGACGTGTTCCCTCCTTCCTACAATGTGGAGTCGTGAAGAAGCATTTTTGCAGACCGGCAAGGTGAGTCTGGTTGGTGTGGTAGTTTATAACTGCTGTGCCAGCTATCTTCGCGTTTGGACTTTATCACCACTTAACATCAGGTGGGGTTGAGTCATTTGCCTACCTGACTGTATAAAAAATTAATAATATAATACTAAGCAGTTCAGTACCCCAAAGCACAAACAGCTAGAGACAAAGTTTATAGGAATAGCCAGTTAGTTCTTACGTCCGGTAGGGTCGCTGCTTAGATTCCATAAAAACTGACGTTGGTGATACGAATCTGTCAAATTTCGTGCTTGGGGTACATTTCACTGACGTCATACTTAAATTATAGGTAGCGGCAAACTTTTTGAGCACAAACAGACAAATAAACTTGCGCAGTAGATGTTTTTGTATGTAAAATTGCTACTGCGCAGGCTTCTATGTTCATGGTCGATGAACATTGTCAATTTATATCACGAATTTTACGCTAAATAAAAACACCATAGAGGAATTACGAAACGACAGTACATACATTTGTATGGTTGGATATTTATCCAATCATCAGAACACATTTAGAATAATGAGTCTTATTTGGAAGAGTCAATGACATGTTGTGTTGGTATTAGTGTTCTATGTTCGAAAAGTCGTCGACACGGTTTTCTCGGTTCATGGGTAAGGTCTAAAGATGTCTAAATTTTAGCGGAACTTCCCGCTAATTAGAGGAAACTTTACGTAAACCACGCCCGCGTACATTTCAAGGGCAGCCAAACACCCGTATTGTGAGTAGGGTTGCCAACCCTACTGTATTATATAGTTTCCTGTCATGGGGAAGGCCTGTGCCCCAGCAGTGGGGACATTAATAGGCTGATGATGATGATGATGACTATATTATGGGATCAAATACTATATTTCTAAAAAAATATAGTAGGCGAAACTACTATATTTTGCTTAAAAGAGACAAGGAGACTTTTGCCATTAAAAGCTTTCTTAGAATAAAAACTGAAGTATTAAGGAATAGAGCAGCAAAAATATACTCATTTCAAAAATAAAAATAAAACGTACTATATTTTTCCCGATTTTTTTGTCATGTACTATATTTTATGAGGTAACAGCTTCGAAAATACTATATTTGATGGAAAAAAAAAAGAAAAAGCAACCATAATTGTGAGTACGAAGATAAACCAAACTAATTTCCAACAGACATGTTTAAAGAACAGTCTTTAGAGTACATCAGCTATAATACGCTATGAGACATAGAGCGAGTGTGACAGCAGGACGTTACGCGTAACTCCATTGGTTCATTGTTCGGGCGCGTTGGCAGCCAGCAAAAATGTTGGCGGCCTAGCAACGCTCGTTCCATTCACCTCTCACCAATGTGAACGTTACTGCCGCACCCGAGCCTCACGTCTTTATACTTTAAAAAATACCTCCACTGTTTCTACGTTTGACTGGATTGACAAACCGCAACCGTGGCCAGTTTCCCACGCCCGCCCCGCCGCCGTTCTACGTAGCCTTAACGTGATATCAGCAGTCAGCTATTTCCTAAGATCTGAGAACTGAGTTGTGAATGGCATCAACTTCTAAAATTATACGTGTTCGTCATATCAGATTTCTTTTAGTAATCGTTCACTTTTTCTCATAACTTCCTGGTAAGTTATATTCGCAAAGCGAAAACCTAAGTAGGTATATGTATACATATGTGTTATCGTTGCTGTAAATAGGCATTAAAGTGATCGTGGGATATACACAAAGTTATTAACGTCGAAACGGAGCACAATTTGATTTCTCTTTCCGCGATCGTATTCAAAGCTAAGGTTAGTCAATGTGACATTTGCTATTATCTCTTTTTTTCAATGTATGAAATGTAAACGTAGGGCCCTGAATAGAGAGAGAAAAAATCTACCTACGATGTTTGCCAAATCGTCGTCCCGGTGGAAGTTTTGCCCTTCCGTCAAACCTTTGAACGTTTTTCTAAACCGAAGATTCACGTGCGACTAAGAATTAATTGAACTTCCACGAGGAAAGACTGGGTTCTGTGCTGACGTCATAGCGATGACAACACGTGCCCTATCTGTTTGTTTACTAACGGCCACGCCACGTGAACCTCAGATTATAGCTCATTATCGGTCGAATAAACTACAACTTTTGATAACTAAAGTCTGTCGCAATTATTTCGCATTATATTGTAACATATTATTATTTAGCATAACGTTTTTCAAATTATTACAGCGTCACACATTTCATTCACCTTAAACAAAGAAAGTTCAATGAACTGCTGTTTCACGGAGCTATTCTCATTCATTAGTCTTCGCAGCAATAGATTCTTCACTTCGTTGAAAAATATACGCATGTTTACGACAAAAATACTCATAGTTTTATGCCTTGTAATCTTCCCGGAATTGGCAGAGCACAAAGATATGACACTCGAGTTTGATAAGTATAGCCCAGTTAAACCTCATTCCCACAGGCCACACCTTATCAACGCCACATTTGGCATAAGATAAGCCGAAGGAGTTATACGACGATGGCGATATGCGAATACGACTGTAGTATTTATATTTGTTCATGGCCACATAACCACACTTAACCGACATAAACAGCAATTATTACTGACCAACTCATTTTGTTTCCAAGTCTGTCTACTTTTTGTAATAATCGTACGAATAGGTGTAAGAACAGCTGGCACAGTCTACGTTTTTCTTTATCTGTCGGAGCGAAATACAAGAAACAAGAAACAAAGATCTTTGCAATATGCCGTTCTGCACAGATCTGATGCCATGTTTGTCAGACAGGCTACAACATAAGTATAGACAGTCATTTCAAGTTCAGTTTATCAAACGTGTCAAGCGGCCGCCATTCTAGGAATATAGCTTTTAAACAATGATGTTGGTGTGCGCGCCGACGCGACACGGGAGGGAACACATTCACTGCCTTTCACTTCCCGCTTTTGTCGTGGAGCCACTCTAGGCAACGGACGGAAAGGCAGACGGCCTTGTAGCTCGCATGCCTTCTGGGCGTCCCTTCTCATCAGTGATGACATACGCAACCTAACCGCTAAAACCGCAAAGCCCAAACCAAATGACATGAATCCCTTGCTCAATAAATGCTCAAACCACCGTTTCCTTCCAGAAACACGTAACAACCTATTTTAATTGAGTCGTCCACAATTTTATTTGAAAGTTGAAATGAACCAATGAAAATAGAAATAAATTCGTATTCACGAAGATTTGCCTTGCAATTACATGATATATCATGGTCAAGGATATAAATAAATAGCAATTAAGGCATCGGTCACAGAACATTCGCATGTGTTTGAACGAGGCTCCAGGGCCGTGTTAACCTTGGCTTTTGAGCGGTGACTTTCACGGTTAGACGGGCGCTGGTTACATAAGATGCGCGCTACTCCGACGCCCAAGCATCTGCTATGACGACACGCGTGCCACTCACTAACGTCCAAACCGGTTCCATCGATTTCCACAATAGAATTAAATAATAATTACAAGCCGATCACGTAATTGCTATCATGGACTCCTGACTGTTGATGACCTTTCAATACTTATTATGTTTGAGTGTATGTACAATTTAATTGAACATATTGCTGATTTGCCGACGCCAGTGCCGCTGCGCATGGAAAAAAACATTGTTACTTAGAGTTTGCTAAGGCAGTTTATTTTCAAGGCCAAGTGGTTACTAAACATGAGGTGCTTAACCTGGACATGGCCTTCAATTGTTTAAAATGTTCTTATAATTTTTATTTTGATTGTTTCCATACCACGTTAATAAGGCTTTCGAATGAAAAAAAAAGAAAAAAGTTCATTATTTGAACAATCACATTTGTCGATTAAACTTTAAATTTTTTAGGAATTTTAGGTTTTAACCACTCACATTTGACTATCAATACATTCATGTTAAGATTAAGGAAATATTATTTAAATGAGTGAATGCAAAACCCGGCTTCCGTCCAGAACAATAAATTATATGCGGATTATACCATCTATATTTTACACTATTATTTGTATTGTGGTTTGAGATAGAAACAAAGCAATTTCTGAACTTCTGAGTGCAAGAAATCACCTTCCCTTTTTCAAAATAATCTATATATCCAAACACTTAATCCTAATGTCTAAGTTCGATATCCTCTTTTAACACATGTGGCTTTGGTACTACAAGTATCATATCTTGAGTAAGGAGAGACTAGCCCAGAAATGATTTACTTGAACCCTCACGCATTGCATCCTAATACCACTAGATATCCTCGAGGTGAGGAATGGACCTACTCGTTTATTTTCGGTGACTTGACTCGTATTTGTTTGTATATAAGACAACGTAAAAATATACAATACCAAATATCATTAATTTATCCATATATATAAATGTGTACTGTAATATGTCACCATTACCACCCCACCCATTCTAGGCCCAAGTACTAATTTTCGACAGCTCTGTAACGTATCGTCATCGACAAATTCTGTATGGAAAAAGCTAATTTCTTCTTCCGTCCGCTGCTTAGTTTACATAGAAAGCTGCTGTCGGAACTGTCAAATATTTCTGCTTGGGCCTCTGGCCATTGTGGAACATCAAATTAACTGTTGTTTGTTTCGTTTTCAGGTACAAGAGCGGGGTGCGCTCAGTGAGGGGCGGGGGCGGCGGCGGCGGCGGCGCAGAGGAGGCGCGGCGCAGCGGCCTCAAGGCGCTGCCGAAGCGCGCCCGCACTCGCTGCAGGGGCATGAACATGGGGCAAAAGCTCTCCGGTGGAGTCAAGTCGGTGTCGCGCGACTGCACGGCGCCGTTCAAGGCGGTAGTCGCCCGCGAGCTGGCGCCCGAGCCGCCCAGGCCCGCGCGCCTTGACGCGCTATTGGACGCGCCGCCGGCGCACCCGGAGCAACAGCTCAAGCATGCGTGGAACCCAGACGACAGGTAAGATTTTCTTGTAACACTCCCTGAGATTAAGAGATTCATGCGGCCACATGGTCAAGCATTTTTTATGCTACAGAACCTGCTCCCAAAGCAACAGCTCAAGCATGCGTGGAACCCAGACGAAAGATGAGATTTTGTTGCCACGCCCCTAGGGCCCAAGCACGAATGTTGACAGCTCCGAAATCGTATCGCATCGTCAAAGTCTCTATGAAAACAAAGCCTCTACCGGATATAAGAATTAACTGGCTCCTTCCATACAAAATTTGACGATGACGATACGATTACGGAGCTGTCAAAATTCGTGCTTAGGTCTCTCAGCTTAAGCGATATATGCGGCCACATAGTCAAGCATCCTCTACGCTACAAAAAGTGCACCTAAATAAAATAATTAAATTTTGTAGTATTTTTTAATAAAGTCACTAATTTTCCTTAGGATAGATAAGGAAGTTGAGCAAAGGCTGGCAACAGGAATTTCATAAAGAACTCGCAAATATTGAAACCTTGCATTAAAATGAGGTGAAGAACCATTCAAATATAGTTATCTAGATACTTTTATCAAAGTAACAATAATCATAATCAGCATTTATGCTGTTAATTATATTATCGGTTTTTACGAAACCTTCAATAAAAACAACACGGCGATCGATCATTATCTTCTCTTTATCCATTACTGGGAGAATTACAAAGGCTACACTTTAAACGGTTGTTACAGAAGCCTCTAATTGCCCCATCAGCTACACAATGACTACCGCGTTCGCAACTACTTCGAATGACTCAATCGAATTCCTCCACCGGAAAAGATGTCGACAGATGTTATTGTCGGACGGACGGCCGTTGACATCCACGAGCACAGGCCTGAAAATAAATCTCAAATTCAAATACTTTGATAAAAACTGTTTGCATTATTCAGTATAACATTCCTCTCGGCATATATCAAATGTCTTAATATCATGCGTACTTACTTAGCCAGGCACATCGATTCCGCTCTCAAAGCGGGTAGGTTAATAATAAATAAATATTTCCAACACTCACACCAATTAGCCTAGCGCAAAGTAAGCACTGTAAGGCGTAACGGGTAGAATACATATACATTACATATATAAGGATATTTTTATAGAAATACATATTAAACATCCATAACTGGAGTACAAATGCTCGTGTGCATCACACAAACAGCTGCCCCCACCGGGATTCGAACCCGGAGGTATATATAATGTCAAATTGCACCCTAGATTGCTTGACTTGCTGAAGTAGTAATGTTGTTTTATTACCCAAACAATCCCTCAAAGTAAATTATGCTCATATATATTGAAGTTTTACCACTTCTTGACCAGTAAGATATTTCTCACATGAGAAAATATATAACAAAATATATGGCAAAACGTAAATTTTATCTTAATGTCTTAATGCTTTGTGATTAATAAAGGTATTCTTGGCATTCTTGGGAGTCAATCTGAAAACCAGCGCTGGGCTAACCCCAGCTTTTTTGCTGAGACTGGGGCCCATTGCCATATTATATCCTTACCTTACCACCCAGGTCATGGCAAAAAAACCTTAATTCTTAAGTCATTAGTCGTTTATTTTATTACCGTTTATTTTTTGCCTTGTTCTGGTTTTTTATGTTACTGCATCTTTAATTTGTGGCAATAAAGAATATTTCATTTCATTTCAGATCACTAAATATATTCGTTAAAGAAGAGGATGCGTTGACGTTTCATCGGCATCCTGTGGCACAGAGCACAGACTGCATCAGAGGGCGGGTCGGCTACTCGCGGGGGCTCCACTGCTGGGAGGTGGTTTGGCCTGCGAGACAGCGGGGCACCCACGCAGTAGTGGGAGTCGCGACGGCGCACGCGCCCTTACACTCCGTCGGCTACCAGAGCTTAGTAGGCGCGACGGATCAGAGCTGGGGATGGGACTTGGGCAGAAATAAGGTTGGTCTCCATTTTCATACAAAAAACTATTAACGTAGTTTAGTCTATTTTTTTCATGCGAGGCGCAACTAATTACTCCTTCCCACCTCATGTTAAGTGTAAGTGATGTCGCGAATATAGATGATGCGGCAGAAAGTGTGCCGCTCTAGCCATCATCACCTTGCTGGCCCAAACAAGGTGATAAACCCAATTCTCTACCCCGCGGAGCACTGGAACCCTAATCACCAGCAAAAACACAGCACTACCTAAAGGTAGTGTTGTTTTACTGTGATCTTTTGTAAGATGGAGGTTGCTTCCCCAGACGGGCGCGCCAATTCGAGCGTTTAATCCGCTATGGTCTACCTCTCTTAAATCGGTTGTTCGAATAGTCAATTAAATTTGTGGTGGCTCTATTGAGCGCTTTATGTCCATAAAGTTGTTAGTACTTGAGTATAGTTTTAATTATGGCTTGGCATAAGGCTTAGGCAAAAATTAGGTTAGTGTCGTGCTCTATATTTACGATAGCATTGTTAACATATTGTTTTTAAAGAAGTTATCTAATATTATAGCCCTAAATAACCACCAACGAGCGATTAAATAAGTAATCGTGTTATTGTTTCGCCTTATCCAATTAGATTAATCCAAAATTGAACAAGGAAAGCGAATGACTAATGTTTACGCAATTTTATCACCAATTAAACAAACTTAAATGTAACTTAACTCTTCAAGTTAATCCAATTACCAAGAATTGTGTACAGAAGCACGAAACCTTATAAAGAGGTGTCGTCACTAGTAAAGTAAGAGTTATAATTATTAACTCGCTATTAAAGAAATTAGGGATGTTTCTTAATATGCATGACATTCTTTTTCTTATGCATTACCATCAAACTACATTATTTGCTCAAACCACATTAACATGATTTTCACATAAAGATGATGAATAGTTTATTTAAGATTCAGCATAAATATCTTAATTATTCAATAGCTTGTCTGACAGAGATTAATGGATTAGATAAGATAGTCAGGCGTAAAACTTTAAACCTAAGTTGATTACAATATTAACTTGATTTAATATAAAAATTAAAGATATGAATATTGGAACTCGCAATGAGTAAATAAGTAAGTGAATGAAGAAAAACATTGCGCCAACTATCAACTTTCCCGTGCATAAAGATAGGCAGTGATAGCAACTATATTTAGAGAATGGCTGGCTACCTAAGACTGTTGTTTCTGGACACCATGTTTGACCCTTTCTAAGCCAGACACGAAGAATTAGTAGCTAAAATTGACAACTGCTGATTAGTGGGTGCTGCTAACGACTGCAGATGTAGTCGGAACCAACAACTAAACGTGCCTTCCTAAGCACGCAGAAGCTCGAGATAATAAGTTTTTGGTCCCCCATCCAATGACCGACCATTGCGAAACATGCTGAGTTGAACATGTTGTCCTTATGTTCTCTTAAATACACCCTTGTCTGTAAAATATATTAATTTATTTATTCATGGAAAACAAACTGCATGTTATTACATATGACAAAACAAAATGGTGTAGTATTGATAAGCATTCTATTAAACAGTTTTCCCGAGTACAAAACAAACATATTATTAAACAATTTATACAAACGGATAAACACAGTTTTTACTATAGTGATATAAGTTATTTACGGGATTGTTACCATGCACCTTGTTTTTAGAGTTTCCGATATTTCGGCACTGTTGCAAGCGCCATGATCACGTAGTAACTGAAGTAAATGCGGGTAGGCTGTTATTGGTAACAATCCCGTAAATAACTTATATCACTATAATGTTAGTGACCATGGAAGTTTTAAAACAATATACAGTTTTCACTAGGATAAAACAAACATATACAATTTTTATACACACGGATTTACTCCGATATATAAATAAATATTCAAGTCAGATTAGATAGCTATTTGCGATAGTTTAAATTTTTGTTGACATATGAACTTTTTTTTTACAGGTGTACCACAACGCGAAGGGCACGGGCGGCAACGGCGCGACGTACCCCTCTTTACTGCGGCCCGACGAACAGTTCTTAGTGCCCGACCGGGTGCTAGTCGTACTGGATATGGACGAAGGCACGCTAGCCTTCTGCGCAGACGGCCGATATTTGGGAGTGGCGGCGAGAGGACTACGCGGCAAGACGCTGTACCCCATAGTGTCCGCCGTGTGGGGGCATGCGGAGATCACCATGAAGTATATAGGCGGGCTGGACCGTGAGTGTTTGTTTAGTCGTATTGAATATGGACGAGGCACGTTCTGCGCGGACGGCCGCTACTTGGGAAGAGCGGCGAGAGTACTACGCGGCAAGACGCTGTACCCCATAGTGTCCGCCGTGTAGGTCCACGCGGAGATCATTATGAAGTATATAGGCGGACTGGACCGTGAGTGCCTGTTTAGCCGTATTGAATATGGACTTTACTGCGGCCCGACGAACAGTTCCTAGTGCCCAACCGGGTGCTAGTCGTACTAGATATGGACGAAGGCACGCTAGCGTTCTGCTCGGACGGCCGCTCCTTGGGAGCGGCGGCGAGAGGACTACGCGGCAAGACGTTGTACCCCATAGTGTCCCCCGTGTGGGGGCATGCGGAGATCACCATAAGTATATAGGCTGGCTGGACCGTGAGTGTTTGTTTAGTCGTATTGAATATGGACGAGGCACGTTCTGCGCGGACGGCCGATACTTGGGAGTCGCGGCGAGAGGACTACGCGGCAAGACGCTGTACCCCATAGTGTCTGCCGTGTGGAGGTACGCGGAAATCACCATGAAGTATATAGGCGGGTTGGACCTCAAGTGTTTGTTTAGTCGTATTGAATATGGACTAGACGAGGCACATACATTTTCAAAATGTAACGAGATACATTGATTAGAAATGTCACATAACATCCCGTCTTTGTACATTTTTTTATTAGAAGGCATTTTAGCAAACGGGTATGAAGTCATTGCCAGCTTTTCATTTTTTTATTCCCTGCGGGGCCTTTACTCTTAGTCGTCCCCACAGTGATTACCATTTGATCATTACCAGAGGCAAAAGGCAATAAAGTTATTTCCCCCATTTCAGTTTTTTATTCCCATCAGCCCCCGGTAGCAAACCCCGCGGGGGCGACTGGGAATAAAGAAGGTGGTGTGGGTGTTGGAAATATTTATTTATAACTAGCGTCCCAGCGAACTTCGCACCTCCATAAAAAATAGGGATTAGTGGTAGAAAGGTGAAAATTTAGGGTACAAAAAATATTGCCCACAATAAATGTTAAGAGGGGGATGAAAAATAGATGTTGTCCAATTCTCAAACCTACTGAATATGCATATTTAATTACACGAAAATCGGTCGAGCCGTTTCGGAGTAGTTCAATTACGCACACCGTGACACGAGAATTTTATATAAGTAATAGATTATATTTAGATGTTATTACTGTGTCAAGTAACGACGTTTATCTCTATTTTCCTCAGCGGAGCCCCTGCCCCTGATGGAGTTGTGCCGGCGCGTGATCCGGCAGCGCGTGGGGCGCGTGCGCCTGCGCCACGCCGCCGCGCGCCTCGCCCTCCCCCCAGCGCTCACCGCCTACCTACTCTACCGCGCGCCCTAGCAACAACGTGCGAACTAGTGCCGCCTCCGAGCCCCGACGTACTCCACTTTAGTTGCGTCACCGCGAGCTCCACAACACAATCGCTAACTCGGGCCGCCTCCACCCCGCCCGCACTAGGCGCCCCGCCCCGCCCGCGGATTATCTCCGTCCCAGCCGCACTGTACTGTAAACTAGCCGCGTACCTCGCGCTCACCACCTACCTGCTGTACCGCACGCCCTAGCAACAGCGAGCGGACTAGTGCCGCCTCCGAGCCCCGACGTACCCAACTTTAGTTCCACAACACAATCGCTAACTTGGGCCATCTCCACCCCGCACTAGACGCCCCGCCCGCGGATAATCTCCGCCTCAGCCGCACTGTACTGTAAACTAGCCGCGTACCTCGCGCTCCCCCCGCTCTCACCGCCTACCTGCTGTATCGCGCGCCCTAGCGCCCCAGCGCGAACTAGTGCCGCCTTCGACCCGTTGTACTCCACTTTAGTTGCGTCACTGCGAGCCTACGTAGCCTGCGTCGTGTTATGTGACGTATAGTCCGATTCAAAGTTAATGGCGGTTGCGAAGTTAGCAACGTGCGCGAGTACTACTATGCGCAGGTTTTAGTTCAATGAAACCCCGAGCGCACCTAAATTCCGCATGACTACCTTTATTTCGGCGGTTCCTTATTTCGAGACCACGTCGTTTCAGAATAGATTTTTAGAAAGACGCCATACACATTCCGCTCCTCACCTCATATTAACGTCCGCGGGCGACGCGCGAGCAGCAACGTAACCATTGTGTTGGCTTCTGCTCTGTTAATTTTGGTTTGAAGCCGATTGTACCGGACCTGATCTGATGTAAAAGCCATCATAGACGGCAAACTTTGTGTTATTCTGACGTAAGCCTAAATATTAAAAAAAAAACTTTGTCCCTTAGTGAATAAGGATCATCACTAGAGCACATAAAACGAATGACGCAATGTAACAATAGTAATTTTGTATCGGTATCCTGACGATAAAAGATAGGTTTTATTTATTGATAAGAATTTTAGTTTTCGTGCGCAATTAAATTTTGACTATATCTGGCCTTATTAGGGCCTTAGCATTTTGTAATGTTTTTCATATGAAAGCTGTAAAAAGTAACTTGGAATTTGATGGAAGTGTATAAATTGTAATCGATTCAGGTACTCATTGTATCGCTTTCTTATTAGAAAATATCATAATAATGAATTATTAATACAAAAAGAATTAAATTGTATGCGAGATTGAATGCCAGCACAAAATCAAATTGAAAAAAGTACCTATTAAAGAGTATTTAGTTTATTTAAAACTACGTCCAAAGCGTAAAAGTATATATTGACAATTTCAGATAACCTAATGCAATGAATATTCTATAAAACTGTATACTACAAAATCGTATTGATTGATATACACAATGGATAATTTTCAAGTAAGCTTTAAGTATAAATAAGTAATCCTATCGACGAAAACATTATACATACTTACACAAAGTAAATACACAGTTTTATATGCTTTGACAAAACGATATATTATTATGGAAATGTACGATAGACTCTTTAACTATGACTCATGAATTAAGTGTTGACCTTTATCAAAGTTATATAAAAATCATGTCGATTTGCCTTGAATATTACAAGAATGTGGATATGAAGATGTGGCTGTGTATGATCAACAAAATCATGATAAGCTATGATAGATTCTGAAAAAAATGTAAATAATATACCCAGGGGCCTTTGTGCCCCTAATATTTCCCAAAACGTCTATCGAAAATACTTGCACAAATGAAGAAAAGTTTAAATTAACGGGACACTATTTATAAACTATACTTCCCGCAAGCCAATAACTTCCAAACGAGCACCAACATTTTACTAATTGGTGTCCGCATTTATTTTAATTTGTAATTATGTTTTTAAAAACTCCAATGATTCCGACTTGAATGGATACTACCTGTTGTTTATATAATTTTTAATATTATCTGTGATAGTCCTTACATTAACCAAAATTCATTATCGGCGATGTTGGAATTTTTTTATTCTGTGATACAGTCGGCAAAGGTCAAGTTACCCAAAAAGGTTTATTCAACTAACTTTGAGCTTTATCATACATGATAGAAGATTCACAACTGATTGAAAATCTGTGACCGGTAACTTGATGGTTTGTCGACTGTATTGTAGTGATGTTAAGTGTAGTGGTTTTTTTTTAATTATTCATGACCATGGATACAAGTCCTGCAGTCGTATACATATAAATACAAATCTTAATCTCTTTTTTTACATTAGAATGTCGATGTGACGCATTCAAATGTTTCTAGTGGGGTGGAGATTAGTGACGGGCGAAATGGGGTACGTACTAATACTGTTACCGATTGAATCAAATCTATGGACGATTCATACACGATGATTACGATATGTTAGTGTCGATCGATTGCTGTATTAAAAAACTGTTTTATGTTAACATTTGTTCAGCTCTAATGCAAACCGCACGTGTTTTATATCAAGCCATATTGATCTCTTTAAAATGCGTTCCCTGTTTTAACTAGTCAGTTAACACAGCGATGCGCATTTTACTTGTTAAGAAATAATTTAGAATGAACAACAGCGTGTTATACATAATATGTAACTCACGAGCCTCGGCGATTACTAATAACGTTAGAATGTGATTGTTCTTACAACAATAGCATTACGCGGACCGTGCCGGTCCACACTAGGCCAGTGTATCGTTGGCAATCTTACATGAATACTATTTTATAGCTCATTAAGTGACTGGTTTATTTTTTTTTTAGTTAGAATCCTAATTCCTATTGTAAAAACGTGTGAGTGTGTAATGTATATATATTATCTACGACTATACGTACTGTATCCGCATGAAGTGAACGTGTCACCCAGGGATTATTTTAGCTGTACATTTTCTGAACCCTAGTGTATTTAGATTGGTATATCGCGAATTCATCTCTTCTCTCGTTACGTCTTCTTTTGCGAATTTTAGACTTATAGGTATAATGCAATAAATTATGAAATTAGTATTTTCAAAAGCACGAGTACTAATTGAAACGTCAGCCATTTTTGACCCAAATTAGTTATTATTGTAACCTTATAATGATGTGTAAGTACTTCCATTTTAATAAGATTTTTTCATAATGTAGATTGTACGGCAAAGTAGACATCCCATGTGGAGCTCACTTTTGTAATGTGTCAATATTCAAATGGTATCATTCGCCTTAATATTTTATAGTTGTCACATAGTAATTTGGGTTGTGTAAAATTGCAAGAGTTCATATTATTTTGTACCGCGCATAATGTGATGTATGATTTGAATATTGATATAGCGAAAATGACTATGATATACTGCCAAATGCGACGTATGGATGTGTGGAATGGAGTGTGCGAGCGAGAGGCGATGTATGCGTGTACGCGTGTCGTATGAATGTTGACGTGCGATAGAAGGATATTTTCAATGTGTAAAAGATGTAATCATGATAATATAAAAATACACCAAGCTCGATGTACCGTTGACGCGGTCTTTTACGTTAAACCCCTCCAAAAGGACCAACACTGTCGTTTTTAGAATACCCGATTGTTTTGGTTTTGTTTCTAAAGTTTCGTCTCCCGCATTTCTCTCTATATCCAAACGCACAGGGGTGTAATGTAAAAGATTGAGATATTAGCAAAAGTAACCATTTGAATTCTATGAACCGTCAAATTTAGTCCTGTATATAAATATATGAAATATCATTTTGCGGTGTTTAATGACTTTATTATAAGTGGAAATGCATTTTAGTTTTATAAGTTGTAGGCAATATTTTTAAAAGGTCATTTCTAATGGATCACTGCGATCGACAGTCGAATCTCTTAGATAACATGATTTAAAAAAAAATAGGAAAAACGATTGGAATAAATATAACTGGTTAAGAAAATAATAAATAATATGAATAAAAAAATGCATTTTATTTCGACACATTAGATTTATACATAAATTAAGGACGGAGTTTAAATAATTTTTGTATTAATCCTATTTGGTCCAGCCTTTCATTATTTTCTGATGTATTGAGGATTACATACAAGTATTACTTTAACATTTTCACTTCATTACAAAATATATTTCTATTAAAACTAAAGTCTTAAATGAATACTTAAGTAGTTACCACTAAAATAATATACTTTTAATATCACTGATCACAAAGTGTGTGATGTTCTATCACAGTATCATCAGTTATAATGATCGTATTTTCATCGGTGAAATCTTGAGGTATATCGATCTGTGCCGTAAATTCTTGCAATCCTCCAATAAGTTCGTTCAAAGATGCCTGAAATAATAAAGATAATACCTTGTTACAATTTTTTTCAGACTAAATTAATCTGGTACAAAATTTTTGCCAACATTACTTATAGTAGCACTATTGTTTAATTTAAAGAAACAAATTAAACGATAAAAGTAATTTTTGACTCATGCAGTCTGCTACAAAGGTTCTTCCGGCCTATTCGCTAACTTTTTTGACATTTACAGAAAATTGCATATCCATCGATACTTTTCAGAACAAGTATCTTAATGGCGCTATAGCAAAGCAGTAGTGCCCGCCCCTCTAGCATGACCACCGAAACGGGATAATTATGATAAAGCGATATATACCCCGCGCGACATATCGCGCTATCATACCCCGTTTCGGTGGTCATGCTAGAGGAGGTAATTCACTAAATAGCTCTGTGATTATCACTTGCATCTGTCAAAAGTAGTTAGCAAATAGGCTTACTGTCCTGGCTTTGAATCCAGCTAGAAGTCATAGTTGTTATTAGTTTCTATACTAAAATATATTCTTAGTTTGGGTCGATGAATGAGTTGTCTAATATAATTGATAGGTATATAATGATTATTATAAACCATTGATTTTCTTTTTATATTTGAATATTTCTAAAAGTAGAGTTCTAAATATTCTATACTTCGATGGGTCCTATGTATAAGGGGCAAAGTAGCATTTTGTTCATTTTGGCTTTTTGGTGGTAAATGCTCTCTTTTAATGTTGTTTTACCTGAGACACAGGATTCATCCTAGTTCAGGTGTCAACCCACCATAATCTGATCAATACGTACCTTTTATTTTTGGTAAAAAAAAATGCATGCTTTTTATATCATTGTTTTTATGTAGCCATTAATACCAACATTGTGAACATTGTGATTATGGTGAGAAATAAAGGTTATTATTATTATTATTTTATCCAACTTTTTTTTTATAACTTTTAATGTAATAAATGATAATCATTGAAAAAAACTCCAAATTTATTGCTACAAACACGTTTTTTGATGCAGTAAAAGGGCCATTGTGTCACACTTTTAAACGTATAAGGGCCTAAACGGTAGTCCGAGACTTATACACCGGGAGTTACCGAAATTTAATTTGAATTATCGGCCAATCTGTCAGTAATACCGGGTTCACACGACACGATTTTAGTTGATCAACTGTTACATCGCATGCGATTTGAACTGTCTGAACTATTGAACAAACTTTCAATCAAATTGAAGCAAAATAATTGAAGAAAAGTAATTTAACATTAAAAATAATCAATTTAAATCTTTTCGTGTGAACCTGGTAGTGACATTAGTGTAAGCGATTAGAAGTGAATAATATAAAACTAGTTTTTCACGGGTTAATGCACGAAACTTTATTTATTTATTGATGTTTCGCAGCTTTTACAGGCTGCGTCGTCGGAATAATTTTTATTTGGCTGTAAAGGCTGCGAAACGTCAATAAATAAATAAAGTTTCGTGCATTAACCCGTGAAAAACTAGTTTTATTTAATGGGTGACGTGCGTGAAAACCTAAGAAACAGTGAATAATATGTCAGTCTTTGATGATAGAAACTTGGTTAGCTTTTGCTGATTTTGGAACCAACAAATAGCTTTGAAAGGATCTTACAAAATTGCTAGCTGTTTATGATACTTAAAATTAAAGGATTGATGACTAGTTTTTATTGTGGTCAGACAATTTGCTGGCCAAAATAGAATCAGAATAATGCTTTTTGTGTTGTTTTAAACAGCTTTATATTAGTTACATTTTATTGAGAAAGGACACATCCAAAATCATGCTACATTTGAATGTGCATCAAAATGTAATAATATCTTCACACCATCTGAATGGAGCTTATTAATACAATTAAAAATTATTTATAACTTCAAACATCCCAGGTTTGCATTTTTCCTAAAATGGGACTAAAAACTCAATAGGAGAGTCTTTGTAAAGATGAAAATTTTATTTTATAAACTGGACCTGTCTGAAAATTCCATTGAAAGCAATCTTTACATATTTTAAGTTACAACCAGCCAATATCATTACATCCATCCAAAAAGAAAGACTTCATTGACATAAGCCGTAAGAATATTATTCCACCACAATAACATTTCAATGTATGCGAGTGATGATGATGACAATTAGTGATAAAATTCAATATTTTATTTTTTTATAAAATATTAAATGCCGCAACTTTTAAAGTACTTAAATATAATATTATATTTTGATTATAGTTATAATAAAGTAGGTACAAATAAAAGTCTGTGATTTGAGCAATTGTTCTTAAAAATTATCTAAAATAATCATTAATTTTTGTTCACTTTTGGCTAGCAGCAATGTTAGCATTTATTTACTTTTGAAGAAATTTAATTTAGTGGTTTAATTTGTGATTTGTTTGACATTTTTTTAAACCTAACTGCAAGTTCTTATTCCTATCGAATAAATAAAAAGCATGAAATTAAACGTAAAAGGGTCAATATGACTTATTGCTTAAAGTACTTACATGGTTAATGTTATTTTGGGTTATTTATTAATGTTACTTGGGTGATGTTATATTCTAATAGTAAAAATAAAAATTTAAGCACTAATTTTTATTGTAAGAATGCACTACGTCAATCGACCAAAATAATACTTTAGCCTTTTTACTAGTTTTTTTGGATAACTAAAAATATAAAAAAATAACGAATAACGGCGAATGAGCAATAAAATCAAAATAAAAATATATTTAGAATATGCTCTGAAACATTCACGAAGAGTATAGTTATTATAACACACATGCAAAGTTTCATAAACTACAGATTAGTAGTTATAAAGATACTAGCAAACCAGTGAACCAAATGTTCACCAAAACCTGATTTAAAAAAAAATGTATTTAATTAATTGAGAACTTCGGAGATTTTGTGTGGTTTCGTTTGAAATACGTGATTTGTCGAAAACCGGAAGTGCTACGTTACTCAAATCCGGTTGGTAGTCTTATCAGACTATTCTTAACTTATAACTTAAATATTCTCTTTATCTATCTCTTACGGTTTGGCCGCTGAAACAGCACCACAGACGGACGGACGGACTTGTCTAATAGATAAGAGATATAATTTTGAAACTTCAACAGCCTCTCCTGAAAAGTCATGATTTTGCACTTTAGCCCTTATACATAGGACCCATTGACTTACTTTTGTCTCCTTGAAGTCAGCCAAGCGATCGTCTAAGCTCATATCTTCACCTTCCAATTTGGATGTCACTACTTTAAGATGGTCTGGCAGGTGAGAATTATCCACTTCCCCAGAAGACTCATCTTTCAAGATCCTAGAAGAGATGGAATAGCTGTAATATATCGAATAACAGAACTTGTTCACGTGATGTATATACATGACTTGATTCATTTTCATTCATGTTTCTACAAAAACTGATTTTGTAAGTAAAATATATGAACTATGCCCGAGGCTCCTACAGAGACCGATATCGAAAAATCTTCCTCACAAAGAGACTAAACGTATTTATAAAGAAGTAAAAGATATTTTTTCTGCTTAAGAGCCCTTTCACATTTTTTGCAATCGCAATTTTTGAGCGCCTCGTCTGAAATATGTATATATTTTTATAATAAGTTCATTAATTATTATTTTATAAGACTCTGAACATCACCCGTAAAATGCAATATATACTAGTGCAAATCTAGGCGCCGTTCAGTACGGCGCCAGCGCCTTTGGAGGTCGGGCCTGTGTTGCTTTGTACCGCACGCGTCCCGAGCGTATAATGCGATTCAACTAAGTATAGGATCAACGGGGCGCCATATTGTGACGTCATAGCTGTCATTACAAACGAAAAAGGTAGAGTGAGCAAAAAAGTTTTTATTTAATAAAAGTTATTTACTAAGATTAAGTGAGAAAAAAACATCCGATTTTTTAATAAAATTTATTTACTAAAATTGAGAAAAGCAAATAACCGATTTTTAATAATATTTACTTATTAAGACTGTGCGAGAAAAAACATTAATCAGAATTAAGCTCTTCAATTCCGCTCATCTCGGCATTACCGCCAGAGTAGTTATGAATAATCATGCACTATTACTAGGTCACATACGAACATGCATTCTATATGTAAACCACAGTTTTAAATCGAGTTTCTGAACGCAACTTAAAGTGACATTTGGTTGACGATTTAGGTTATCAAACATTCATAGCCAAAGCTCAATAAATGAAAATAAAATATCAAATAATATTAATTAACAATATTTGTTATTGTTTGTTTACAAATGTTTGGTTTTTTTCCATAATTAGCTGAGTGCCAAAAAAGGGTTCCAAGATTTTTTTGCAAGCCATACTTTTCAAGCGACATTTGACAGATGGAGGTCATTGGCTTTCCTATTCTTATTTGAATCGCAATATAGCTACGAGCGCATTCATCGTAAAACTGGGTGGATATACTACGACCGCAAAACTTTAATCGTTGACTGTATGTAAGTTTCCACAACCGTACTAATTTTTATTATTATTAGTACCTACCTAGTTATTAATAATCGTTGCTTCAACTAATATTTTTGTTATTAGCTTTTACAATGGGGCGTAAAATTCCAGCTAACCATTGTGTCAAAAAAAGAAAACGAAAGAATGATGCAGCCATAAAGAAAGCTTGTGAAGAAAGGTGAATATGTTTATAACATTTCGCTTTTTATTTGTGTGGTTTCCGTGGGTGTTTTGATTGTATAAAAATGGTGATTTGTCCGGACTTTTCAAGTATCATCGGTATAAAATTGTAATTAGTCAAGGTACTTTACTCTAATAGCCAACGATTTTACGGGCTTGGGGGTGGGGGGACCCCCCTTTCGGCCAAAACTTGACTTTAAGGGAAAAATAGTACTGGCCTTTTTTGTTAATTACTAAATTTCCTAACTTTTTTGTTTTAAACTTTTTTTGTACCTCTTACCGTTTTTTAATTATTGTTGTTTATTTAAATTTGTAGTTGTAGTTTTTCCTTTATAAAACCTTTAAAATGCCATTAATTGATAAAAAACATGTTATGAAAGTTATTCATCATTAAATTTCCTACAACTTTTGCATAAATCTTTTTTTTATTAATTTTTTCTTTTAGGGTTATGAGTCGTTAACGTAGCAATAACGCAGTATATCAGAGTTTTGTGTACGTGCAATTGATTCTCATCACTAATATTATTTGTAATATTTATATTGTTTCCCCTATTTTTTTTTATTACAATTAATTGATAACAATCCAACACAAATCACCATCAGCTTCAATTTGTATGAAAATAAGTGAATTTTTCGGATACTTCTGTAACTTTAATTCACTGCCCGTTTTTGCGCACATTAACGACTATTAACTTCAAAAGTATTTATTTAATAAAAAAAATATACAAAACTTGTAGGGAATTTAATCACGAATAACTTGTATACGACGTTTTTATCAATTACTGACATTTTTAAGGTTTTATAAAGGAAAAACTACAAACATGTTCAAATAAACAACAACAATTGAAAAAAGGTAATAGTTACAATATAAAGTTTTAGAGAGAGAAGTTAGAGAATTTAGTAATAAACAAAAAAGCACTCTACATTTTTTCCGTACAGTCAATAATTTAGGAGATATAGCTATAAACGCGTTTTCCAATAAAGCGGCCAGTTGTGACCACCCTACATTCCCCGATTTAAACTTAAGCTTCTTACAATCTACCCTTATGTCTGTAAAAAAAGCTAGAGTATGGTAAAATTTTGCATTTCGATCAAGTATAACAAGTATAAACTCGTGGGCGGCCAAAGTAAATATTGGCCCAACATAATAATATATTTAGAAGAGAAATTCACAGTTCTATTTATTTTAGATGGAAACAAAATTTTAATGGCTACCCCGAAAATAATGAAACTATACCGACCATAACTTCAATGGATTCGATTGCAACGGAAACTGTAAGTTTTTCATGTTGTTATTGGAAGTAGACAATGAAAAGAGAAATTAAAATTATAATAATAAATTTAATTATATAGGAAAAAAATGCTGTTGGATTGGAAATCGAAGCCGAGGAACAAAGGGAAGCGTCAAGCTCAAATGTAAATATTTTATCTGTTTTATACTGACTTAATGGGTATTTCACTACTACACCAGGTACATAGTTTACAATGTTAGCAGTTTGGTTTTTTGTTTAAACTTAAACTAATGGGATGCATTTCTAGAGCAAAAAAGTTTATTTTTAATATTTTATATTTAGACTCCTTTGCTCCATAAGTTCAATTGACAGTAACTTGCTGATTTACGTACCATATCTGTGTCTGGATTGGAAATGTATTTCCAGTATTGCCTATATCTGTTTATATACGTAGATAGTCGATAAAAGTAGTATTGTAGTCAATTAGATAATCTGTTTTCAGGAGGAGTACATGGTTGATGGAAGACGTGTAATCGAATTCCAATATTTTTGGAATCAGTTGATAGCCATAAGTAAACATAGTGTAAAGTTTGACTGCAAAATGAATTATCTTAAAATAGAAAATGAAAAGAAAGTGGGTTTCATATCTAAGTTTGTGGTAAAATGTGAAATGTGTGGATCGAGATTCGTCCTGAATACTTGTGATTCTGAAAAACGATGCCTCAAAGTCCGCAATAATTACCGGAATTGGTCTTTCCAACTTAAACGAGCTTGTATCCTCGATGGATTTACCAACGATGCCATTTCGTTTATATAGTACTCTTCATGATAGTGTTTCCGATATGTGGAAGAAAACCGCCGAAGAAACTATGCTAAATGCGGCAAAACATGAAATAGAGTTTGCAAAGTCACAGGGTCATATAAACAACGCAGGAATTGCCATGATTGCTGTAGAAGCGGATGCTTGTTGGAGCAAACGCTCATATAAGAATAATTATTCTGCTCTCTCTGGTGTCGCGGCAATTATCGGAGAGCTTAGTGGCAAAGTTCTACACATAGGAGTTCGAAACAAATACTGCGTGATTTGTGCCCGAGCGAATAACAAAAACGAGAATGTAAAAAGTCACAAATGTACAAAAAACTACTCGGGGTCATCTACAAGCATGGAGCAGCATATCTTGGTAGAAGGTTTTAAAAAATCTATTACAGATCGTAATTTAATATATAAAACTTTAATTGCAGATGGAGATTCTAGTACATATAAAAGTATTCTAGAGAGTCGTCCTTATCCTGACGTAGCGATTCAAAAAATTGAGTGCACGAATCATTTACTAAGGAATTATAATGGGAAAAATTTAATGCTTCAAAAAGATACCACTGTTCCATTAAGCGAACGCAAACTTTTTAATCTGGACCGAAAAAAAAGGTTGCGTACTGCAGTTCGTGCTGCTGTAAAATACAGGCAGGCAAGACATTCTGTCTCTCTCGCACGTTACTTAAGGCAGTATTAGCGACAAGGATAGAATGTCTCACGTAGTCATTTGAGATTCGTTTATTTATTGGCACGAGTTCGTGTATACACCCGTGAGCACTGAGCGTGGCGAGCGGCGTGACAGCGGGTGCGACGCGGGCGCGTCTTTCCGTGTGCGTCCAGTCTACGCGTAATATGAGCGCACCCCAAACTACGTGTCCTGTGTGATATGTGTATACCTCATGATCTTGCGGCGTGTATACTCCCCGCCGGTGAGCAGTGTGAGCGTGGCGGCAAGTGCGCCGCGAGCGCGTCTTTCTGCGTGCGCCCAGACCATGCGTAATATGAGGGCGCCCTAGGTTGTGGGTCCTGTGTGATATACCTCATGATCCTGCGACGTGTATACTCCCCGCCGGTGAGCACTGTGAGCGTGGCGAGTGGCGTGGCGGCGGGTGCGACGCGGGCGCATCTTTCAGCGTGCGCCCAGTCCACGCGTAATACGAGCGCGTGCCGACTACGCGGGCCTACTACGTGCGCACCGCCCGATAGTTGCGCGGTGTTCGCCACGCACATGTATTGCACTGTCAACAATACAATATAACCACTTAGCAGTGACCTTTTATATGGGTGGAAAAGGAAAGTCATGGCCACACGCAACGTGAGCGCGTGGCACTACGCGGATTCACTAAGTGAACACCGCCCAATATGTGCGGGGTGTTGGCCACGCACATGTATTGCCCTGCAGATCATAGGACTATTAATACCCCCCTCACTTTTTATAAATATATATATATATATATATATTATTATAAGTGTGTTAAGTGATCACCAATGCTACACCAGGCATATCAACAATGCGCTGTCGGCCTTTAAGGAAAGAGTACTTTTTTTAAGATTTTCTGGACAGCATTGCGTATCATACTACTGGGGCACAAGTAATAAAAGCATAAGAAAGGTCATGACCACGCGCAACGTGAACGCGTGGCGACTACGCTCGCCTATTGTGTGAACCGCCAAATAGCTTCGCGGTGCTCGTCATGCACATGTATTGCACTGTAGAACACCATAGGACTTTAACTGTCTTATTCCAAAGAGGCGGACTAAAGTTAGTCTTGGTTTAACCCTTATGTTGTCTCTGCCTTCTTTTCAGCAAACAAAAGTGACAGTATTAGTTTTAGTTTGTAACTTTCGTCTACGTTCTGTAATAAGGTGGTTAATTACCCCATTGTTGGGGCCAAGCCTTCCCTATGAATGGCATAAGGAAGGCCATGACCCACGCGCAATGTACACACGTGGCGACTACGCGGACCCACTAAGAGCACACCACCCATCCAAGGGCAGATTTAAGGGGGGAGACACGGGGGTACATTTTTTTATGATACATCATACAAAAATACATACAACCCTAAATTTTCACCCTTCTACCACCAACCCCTATTTTTTCATGGCGGTACGAAGTTCGCTGGGACAGCTAGTTCATTTTATAACATACTGGGATATTTTTAATTACAAACCAAAATATACTCACGATTGAAGTGTACCCGGGCACAAACGAAGGCGGGCAAAGGTGACTTGTTGTACAGGTTGAGTTGTATGGGAGTCCTACTGACGGCGCGGACCAACGCCGTGTTACCGTACGTCACCAAATTGGCCCAACGAATGTTGTCTCCTCCGACGCAACCGTACAACTTCACCTGTGTACGATAATAATAATAATATTTTTCCTTTATTTCTTCTCTCAAATAACAATACATCATTAACTTAACCTTAATATTAAATACATATATTATTTCCAGTTATGTGAGAGACTGGCGTCTGTACTAGGAGACCTGTATTACAGATTACCAGTCTCTTCACTTCCGAACCGTCTACAAGGAAATCAAATACATATAAGTTTTTAAGTGAAATACAAAAACATTAATAGGAGAACAAAAACAAAAGAAGGTAGTGTGTTTGTGTGGGAGTGTGTGTGTGCTTGTTTGTATTGTGTTGTTTATTATAGTGATTAATTGTGTTTATAAGACTGTGTAGTATAAGTGTCTCTGTTTGTTTATGTATGTACAAGTGAAAATATGTTTGTATGATGTTAAGTACATTTCACGAGATGACAGCCAAAAGTTTCTCTGTTGTAATGTAATGCAGAGATTTTAGCCAATCGGTAGTAATCATACTTAGATAGCGGATAGAATTTAGTATGTCTGTTAATAATATAATCATCATAATGGACACCGATGCTGTGTTATTTGCTCCATATAATTAGTGAATATATACTCTGATGTCGCAACGATATAATCATCGTAGATTATAGCATCATCATCATCAGCCAATTAATGTCCCCAATACAGGAGCACAGGCTTTCCCAAACGATGGATTGGGCCAAGGCCATGAATAATTAATCCCAAATGTTACATGCATTTTATATTATAATCTAACTGTAATGCTACGGCACAATTGCAATCACGATAAAACTTCGAAATAGATTTACGATGAAGTGTACAGGTCACTTATGAAAAGAAACATCGCGATAACGCATATTTTCGTATTATGGCGGTAGTGTGGCTCAGACAAACATCTATAATACGAATCAACTAAGAATAGGACCGACTGGGCGCCATATTGTGACGTCAATTCAAACCAAATAGGTAGTGAGCAAAAAAAATTTTATCTTATAAAACTTATTTACTAAAATTATGTGAGAAAAGACATCAGATTTTTTTAATAAAATTTGTTTACTAAGAATGCGAAAAAAATTATATATTTATTTATTAAGACTGTGTGAGAAAAAAATCTCTGCTTTACCGCCGGACTAGAGTAGTTATGAATAATCATGCACTATTACTAGGTCATATACGAACATGCATCCTTGATGTAAACGTAAGTTTTAAATCGAGTTTCTGAGCGCAACTTAGTGACATTTGGTTGACGATTTAGGTTATCAACCATTCATAGCCAAAGCTCAATAAATGTAAAAAAACAACCAATATTAATTATCAAAATTTCTTATTGTTTGTTTACATTGTATGTTTGGTTTTTATTCTAGAATTACCTGAGTGCTAAAAAAGGGTTTCAAGATTTTTTTGCAAACTGTACTTTTCAAGCGACATTTGACAGATGGAGGTCATTGGCTTTCCTATTCTTATTTGAATCGCACTATACATGACTTAAAGAACAGATCAATGAGCTCAAGTCAAATGTCACAGACTGTCCGACGCTGGTTTACCGTGGTGACCTTAGAATGAAGGGGTGAGCGCCACTAGCTATGCTTCTTTAAAAATAGAAAAGACACAAATACTAGGCAGCAAAGTACCAAGACAGTCTCAAGATAGCCTTTTGTTCCTAAAAAACTAAATGGACAGTGAAATCATCGAAAGTACTTTAATTGATGTTACCATACATACCTTTCTCGAAACATCGCTGCTTTTATCGAAGACCATGTGCAATGTGGCCGAACATGGATTATTGGTAGCCGGATTGAACATTATAGGCAGTAATCTACACTCGTTGGGTCCGAACGGCAACAAATAAGTCCCTCTAGACTCCGCACCAGGCAAGTCTATCGAGAACCCATCGCCAAGCACATGGCATTTGATATGGACTTTAGAGTTGCTAGCGTTTTTGAGACTAAGCTCTTTTCTTCCTGCGCGCACCCAGGATAAGCAATTGTGGTTAGCTTTTATAGGGAACACTTTCGGTTTTTCAACACCAGTAACGATATCAATAGCTGTTTTAAGACCTGTATTGATTTCTTCAAATATAAGAGATCTGAAATGTAAATGCTCATTTAAGACGTTTGTTAATTGTAATATATTAAATTAAAAAAACAATAGATCAATATTATTTCGACTAGCAATTTTTATATTCGGCGATAAAACTGGGTATTCCGCTGGGTGACCCGCACAAATGAGAAAATAGCTAGCAATACCACTATTTGTATCACTAAAAACAGTACCAAATAAAAGGACAATGGGCAAAACGCACCCAGCTCCGCCAACAATGTAATTAGTATGAATCGATAGATCTATGAAAAACTAGCCTTTTTTATTATGACACCGAAAATAAATATCCTGGGAGTCAAAAGATATGACACCGTAAAAAATATCCTGGTAGTCAATAGATATGACACCGTAAAAAATATCCTGGTAGTCAATAGATATGACACATGGGCATATTTAAGTAGCTGAATAAATTCATTTTATAGTACCTTCATTATATATTATTAGTAATCATAATAATATGCCATATACAACCAACCAACCAACTAATACAACCAGATATACGACAAAGCCTGCCGACTATCCCGCGCTTGCTCTTACTGAGACGTTTCAAAACGGTTTACGGATGATGAAGGACTTGCAGTTGCAAATATTCGACTCGTCTTACTTCGTTGTGATTGTGCGCTCCCTGCTACTTGATTGATTTTTATCTAACACGCTTTGGATATTGGAACACGATTATCGGTTTTGTCAAATGTATGGATGAACAGGATTCATGTCTCTCCCAAACGTGGACAAGTTTGTGTAATCTGTGGTCGCTCCGTTTTACATAGAAGACATTTTACTTTAACGAACAGAATGTTTAAAAAAAACCCAACCCATGCGGGGATTTTTGGATTTACTCTAGCGCGGCAAATTAACATAAGGGGGCACCCTTGCACCTTGTGAAGTACTCCTATAATTCCTGAGCACCCTATGTAGGGTCGAACTAACTAAGTAAATAATTCCCTTGTTTCATTAATGTTCGTTCGTTATAGTACTTGTACATATTTAACTTAAAATAACTAAAGACCCCCGGGATGGAATTTGATGCGCTTTAGCACAAATGATCTTGACTATAATACCTTTCAAACAAATGTAGTTTAAGCCGTGGCGGACGTGGGTGCAGCGTCCATATATTTTTGCCCAATGTCCTTTGTTATTATTAGATGATTTTCTAATTTATACCTACAATATTGTATGCATGCCCGAATAAGAAATAATATGGTAGCATTACTCTTTAAACAAAGGCCGCTAGAAAATGGTTCCAAAATTTAGATCATACAATTAAACTTCAATAATAACGCAACACGCACACAGCCAAAACAAAATATTTTGATAAATCAAATATCGGCACAGGTATGCAATGGAATCTGAATCAATCCCATGATCGACATGTTGATCGCAGTTTTTCGCCCCACCCGTACGCAACTACGATTAAGTAGTTGCGTGGGGCCACTTTTTAGCGCAGTTCGTATTCCATACTATTTATGTTTCATTCAGTGTATGCATACTTTTAAAACGTGCAGAAAAAATAGCATACAATAACAGAAATAATACATACGTCTCACAAATACTGTCTTCATATCCTGTGTACGTAATTATAACCGGTTTTGCGATACCGGGACGCAGCTCCAGCTTTGACGGTGAAAAAGTTATTGGGCAATTGTTATTGACATTTTTAACCTTAACAACCCATATACCCGGAATAGTTCCAATGTTCTGAAGCATTACATTGTTATTTTCTATAAAAAATAAAGTTATAATAAATGTGCTGGTTTTTCTCAAGTTTTACAAAACAATTCTTTACTCATTTTAATATCAACGATATTCAATTATTGACCTATTTTATTTGTATAAGTCGTACAAAAATAAATGCTCGCATAATAATTCTGACCGTATATGCGAGAGAAGACAATATCTTGCGTCGTCATTTCCGATTCCTTTTTCTATTGGTACGAGCTGTATGAATAAAATAGACCAAGATTTGAATATCGTTGATATAAAAAAGAGGGCGAGTTGTAGGCTATAAATATAAACAAATGTTGAATATTTTTGCCTCAAGTATTCCCATCTATCTTCGACACAGGGCACTTTGAAAGAGCCGTAAAGAAGTGTTTTTACGTTATTAACTGTACGCTTAGCAACGGATGGAGTGGTTTTACTTATTATAGGGGATTCAATTTGTAAAGGGCCAGGGCGCCAGATTTTAAAATAGAATCTTAGTTAATAACGGATTAAAGGGTCTTCCGAAGGCAGGCATAGAAGATTGGAGACGTCAGCTTTTGGTCACCCATCCATCAAGGACATAGCGAGGTTCACTTTACTTCCTAATTGAAGCTAATATAGCCTAATGGTTTAATGAAAAGTTTTAGCATTGATTATTATCGACACGCTTGTATGTTCACGTGTATCACTCATAAATGTATTTCTAGATCAGCACAAATTAAGAACATTGAATTTACACAGTCAGCTCATAAGTATTGTCACACAGTAAAAACTTTTCTTTTAGAATGCTGGCCACAAAAAAGTTTATTGAATTTGAATTTCGAATTGTTCATGAAAATAAAAATATATACTTTTTAGAATTTTACTCATTTTTAAATATGGAGTGAAAAGACCGTGTTGCAGTTATTGCGTTGCATCGTTGCGGTTACGCGCCAATTCAAATTTTTGACATACTGAATAATTTCAATATAACCAAAAGATTTGTTTATCGTACCATCAAACGATACAATGAAGACTCTAGTGTAGATGACAGGTCAAGAAGTGGTCTGTTAGGACTCCAGCAGGGATAAAAGCTGTGAAGGCGCGAATTCAAAAAAATCCCAAACGTAAGCAGAAACTGTTGGCCCTTCAGATGGGGTTAAGCTTAGATTAAAACAAAAAGGGTAGATATGGTACACTCATACTTGCATCAAACAAAAACTGATCCCACTTTACTACATATGCAACACTCACACATCCACCTGTTTGTAAAGATACAATCGAACGAACGAAACAGCAGTATAAGTTTCAACTGCAGCGCGAACGGGACGGCGAGCTCCGCGTCACTGCATTACCGACCCGAACGAAACAGCACGTAAGTTTCAACAGCAGCGCGAACGAGACGGCAAGATCCGCGTCACTTCACTACCGACCAATCACGCGACCAATACTCGACGTCACTACCGAATAAGATTCAAAACAAACAGCTATTTTATGAAAAAATATATTTTATAGTATTTACGAATGAAAAGTGATGCCGTTTTATTTTTAGTTGTTGAGCAATTTGAGCACTTTTTAAAAACACACTTAGGCATTGTTTTATCATATAAACACAAAATATTTCTTTTTGCCGTTCACATGTACGTCGTTTGCATGTCAAGTTGTGACTAAAGCGATTAGGGTCGTGGACCACAATTTACGCGGATCACTTTTGTGAGGCTAGTGCCGTATCTACCTTTTTTGTTTTAATCTAAGGGGTTAAGCAGAACCACGATGAAAAGGATGTTAAATGAAAACAAGACAGGCTTCGGGCATATCGAAGAAAAACAGGACATCGTTTGCATGCTCGTCTAATGGATCTGAGACTGAGGAGATGCCGCGCTTTGTTGAAGCGGTACGCCGGAAAAAAATATCGGGAAATTCTTTTTTCGGATGAAAAAATTTTTACCGTAGAAGAGAGCTACAACAAACAAAATGATAAGGTGTACGCACACATTAGTAAAGAAGCGAGCAACTGTATTCCGCGTGTCCAACGAGGTGATTTTCCATCCTCGCTCATGGTATGGTTGGGAGTTTCTTATTGGGGCTTAACAGAGGTACATTTTTGTGAGAAAGGTGTAAAAACGTATGCAGTTATCAAAATACGGTCCTGATGAACCTTGTGGAACCTGTTTCTCATACCATGTTCAATAACAGGGACTGGTTATTCCAACAAGATTCGGCGCCAGCTCATAGAGCGAAGAGCACACAAGACTGAGAAAATCTGAGAGAAATCGACTTCATCTGGCCTTCCTCCAGTCCAGATTTGAGTCCGTTACATTACAAGATATGGCAATACTTGGAGGAAAAGGCGTGCTCAAAGCCTCATCCCAATTTGGAGTCACTCAAGACATCCTTGATTAAGGCAGCCGCCGATATTGACATGGACCTCGTTCGTGCTGCGATAGATGACTGGCCGCGCAGATTGAAGGCCTGTATTCAAAATCACGGAGGTCATTTTGAATAAACTTTATTGTCATAAATATCTATGTTTTGTTAAGTTCATTTTGGGATATAAATGGTTAGTTACATAATGAATAAACTTGTTTCAATTATTTTATATTAAAGATGTGACAGAATTTATGACCTGACTAGAGCATTTACCACTAATTAAATAAAACTACTTTTTAACAGGTTTAAAATATGTTTTTAATAAGTACTTTTTTACATAAATCTACGTTTCGTATCCTGAAAAGGGTGTCATCAAGATCATCAGGATGTTGAGTTATGTAAAAAGGTAACAAAAAACGCATTATAAACCAGTAAAAAAAAAATATAACCGTTAAAAAGTAGTTTTATTTAATGGGTGAAGTGCGTGAAAACATTAGAAAGAAATAAATAATACTTTACCACTGGTCATGCGTAACTTCTTGCCAGGAACATCCACCACTAACTTCACAATTCCAACAAATCCAATGAGATCAACTTTCCGCAAAACAGTTTTAACACCCATTAAATTCACATCCAGAACACCTCTGAAGGAAACTATGTTATCTGTTAGACAAAAACAAAGTTTAATCATTTTCTTATGGTATCAGATTAAATTTAGACAGTAGCTTTTGTGACTAGACTGGCAGGAATAAAATGTCGTTAGCTAGCATACCTGTGAGATGTGCGACATTTACTGTATTAATGTAAATCTGACATTAATCGAAAATTATTATTATCAAACGAATTGATATAGGTCGCAACAAACTTCTTGAGCAAAACCACAGACAAATAAACTTGCGCAGTAGACCGATTTTGTATGTAAAATTGCTACTGCGCAGGCTTCCTTGTCGTTGCTCAAGAAGTTTGCAGGGATGTATACTATCACTTTCTTTATATCGTAGTAACACTGGTTGTTTAATATAACTGAATACACGATACACATTTGATAAAAGACTTTCAGTCTAAGGGAGATTGTAATGGCATTCGCACATGGACGGAAGGCCGCGCAAAGCATATTAAATTTATTACGCAAATACCTTATTTATATTCTAACTTCAAATACCGTTAAGATTATCTCCTCGGAGCATTTGTTACTGAGATAAATGCCACAGAAACCATTTATACATTACGCACCAATTTACAATTACAAAAATGTTTGCGATCCCGCGGTCCGGTGAATTGCGATAGCTATGTGACTTCTAAACAACTTTTTCCGACTTACTTGTTTGTAGATCAGAAATCATAGGAGCGTTGAATGCAACTGTAACTTTGATCGCGTTCCCACTGCTCAATCTGCACAACTGTTTATTTTTGGCTTTTTGTTTCTGCCTGGCCGAATGCTCTTCCGTAAAGCCTTGGCGATCCATTAGCACTTTATTGATATCAGACTTCTTCACTTCTTGCGCGTTAGTTATAAAGAACGTACCCTCCCCTTCGCTTATAGACAAATCGAGTTGCAAATCCACAGATCCATCACTGACGAGCACAAACGATTTGTTGACAGTACACTTTTCCACGGTAGGTGCAAAGTTGACTTTATTCACGCCATCGCAAGACATGGCCTGTATTTCAGGCATTTTTATGTCGACATCTATTGATCCGTTCTGTTGAAGTTCTCTGTCTACGGAGGAATCTTTGAAAGACATGGTGAATGCTAATCGTGTGGTTATTTCTATTGTGGAAGTCAGATAAAGAGTGAAATTTTCCGATTTCCCTGGCGACAGTAAGATTGGCAGGCGAGGCAACTCGACGGTCAGATCTCTGCCGTTGTTCGGTAAATCGTCGAACTGAAATTTTGCAGTAAGCCAGCTGTCTGTTAGCGTGGTCACCGTTATTGTGACAGCACAGCTAGCTCCTGAAAACCAATATTGTGTTATAGTTAAACTCATAGACCTATACAGATTTTAGTTAACTTTGCAGTTATTTTCTGAACTTACCTACAAAACCATTTGCTGTTGTAGACAAAATGTCTGCCCATTGTTCTGGAATAAAATGGTTTTACATAATGATAATAACGATGGTGTAACGATTGTATTTTAATATATAGAGGAGCTTGATGGCGCAGGTGGTTAGCGCGTTCGGCTGCGATCGTTGAACATAAGCAACCATCCAATGGTCACCCATCCAATGGCCGACACTGCGAAACAGTGGTCGGCCATTGGATGGGTGACCAAAAATCTTCTATCTCGAGTTCCCTGCTTCGGAAGGCACGTTAGGCCGTTGGTACCGGCTGCATCTGCAGTCGTTAGCACCCGCCAATGCGCACTGAGCCCTTTCCCAATCTCCTTATTCCATACATATCCAGCATGGACGACCTCCGTAGTCGAGTGGTTCTTGCGCCGGGTTTCATGGTGTCGCCGACTTGAGAGGTCCCGGGTTCGAATCCCGGTATGAGCTGATGTTTGTGTGATGAATATGAGCATTTGTACTCCAGTCATGGATGTTTAATATGTATTTCTATATAAATAAACTTATATACCTATGTACGGTATATATATACTATCCATTACCCTAGCATTCCATAACACAAGCCTTACAGCGCTTACTTTGGGGCTAGGTTAATTGGTGTGAGTGTTGAAAATATTTATTATTTATCCATAGGGAAGGCCTGCGCCCTAGCAGTGGGGGCATTAATAGGGTGACGATGATAATGATGATAATTAGTCAATGCATGTTGTATTATGATGGCCGGTTCACTATTAGATGATTTATTATGAGAATAAGATTTTCTCAGGTCAGTATTGTTAAATGGTCATTTTCAGTAGTTAAAACATGAGATGTGTTGCAGGCAAAATAAGGTAGATTAGCTTCGCTTCACCACAGGAAATACATGTTATGAAACAATAAAAATGAAATAGGTACAATAAACAATTCAATAATAAAAAATATGTTTTAGTTAGTGTCTTTAAATTTCAAATAGGAGTAAGTTTGTTAAATGTTAGATATCCTGATGTTAGGACTGAAGCGGACCCCACAAACCTTTAGCAAAGCCTTCGTGTTTCAAACGCTTCTGGAGTAACACATCGTGCCAATCTACAGACTTATCTAACTCTTTATACTCGATATTTGGTGAGGGTACATGTGACGAGTTGTGAGCTTCGCCTGAAATTGCAACTTTGGATTCATTGAATAACTCCACCATAAATTCCTGCCAAAAACCAATATTTTGAAATTTTGGTTTCGATTTATTGGTGGTGAAATGTTGGTTTGGAATGTCTGACAATGCTTAATCTATATATATATAAAAATCAATTGCGGTTCAATCAATCAAAACTCGAGAACGGCTGAACAGATTTATCTTATCTTGGTCTTGAAATGTTCATGGAGGTCTAGGGAAGGTTTAAAGGTGAGAAAAATTCGAATAATTGCGACGAAGCTAGTAAAAATACAATTTCATTTGTCCATATAAATCAAATTATTGTAAGCAGTACGAAGTACGCTGGGTCAGCTAGTTGATTATAAAAATCATGGAGGTTAGAGATAAGGAAAACGATCGCTGTAGAAAATAGTGTCCCAGAAATATGGTCAAAATAAGTGAGGCGCCACGATCGAAGTTGTCTCAATAAAAGCGGGCTAATTTGAAATTACCAATGCCGCGAAGAAAATTTGTACAATATTCAACTAACTTAATCTACTTGTACTCATAAACAGCTAACTTCACAGATACTACTTACCGACGGCAACGCGGCTGGTGGCTGAAAAATGAACTATACATTCTACAAATTTTCAGGGACAGGCGGGCTAATGCGATAACTAGCGATACGTAGCATGGTACGTAGCGATCGCTTTCCTTCTCTCTAACCTCCATGATAAAAACACATATAAAGATACTTACTCAAATTTTATGAAATAAAATATTATGCATAATAGTACATATCAATAGTAATCTGTACTTAGGTATTTTGTATATTATATAATATCATATTTTTATTAAAAAAACACAGAATAGATAAAATAAGAATGGTAGGAAGGGCTCTACTGGAGTGGCAGAATTATACTAATTATTCAAAGATTTTTCTTTCCTTTATATTTTATTATACTTTACCTCTTCTGCTTTTCGATAGGCTGTCCTCCGATTTAAAGCTTGCATAGTTTTCTTGTACTGTACTGAGAGTTGACTGACTCTTGCTAGAAGGTGATTTAGACCTTGTAGTACGGCGATTAGATTTTATGTCATCCACATCTTGAGTCACTTCTTCGTCAACTTTAGCTGTATGTTGAGTGACAATCACTGCTGGAATTTCTTTGTTATCCTCTTTATTTACTTTCCATTTATCAAGGGATATAACAGTATTAATACTACTACCAGAATTTGCAGCTGCAGTATTTTTACTATCGCGTAAACTAGTGACTTGCATATTGTGATTTGTAAATCTGTCTTGGGTGTTCATTTGCAACTCTTTCAGTGGTTGTTTTTTGGCACTCTTTTTCATAAGAAGCATGTCTGATACGCTTACATTGGATTGCTTGCCTGGAACATCCAAACAAATAGAATAAAGTTAAGAGTATCGGTCATGGAGTACATTACAAGTTCAATGCTTTTTTAAAAATTTTCTTAATTCCCATAAACAGCCAGTGAATAATTTTTGTGTTGAAAAGTCAACATTTCTGATTTACTTTAGCAGTAAGTTATACCCCGGCGAAGCCGTGAGGGTCGTTAGATATTTCCACAGAGCTCATCACTGCCAGCATTATTGAAGTTTTTTTTTTACTAAATTATAAGACACTTTTGTCCGAAAAGGACACGTCAGTCCTATTAAATCTTAATCTAGATACACATAGCATACAGAAAATTAATACTTAAACTAAAATAATTAAGTTACAATGCTATATGCCCCACTATATCACATAGCAGCTTAGCTGATTATTCAAGTTTGAAATTGCCGAAGTTGGCGATTTTTCGAGGCACATCAAAGGGGTTGTGGGTGGACGATAAATTTGTGTATGCAAGTGAAGGATCGTACAACCACAATTCAATTTAAGAAAGAAATTTTTAACGCTTTTTTTATATAGGGTGAAATTGAATGTTTTAATGAAACTTGGTGAGATTGTTGGGTTACGTGTATAGAGTATGCCTGATTTTTTTCGGATTTTTTTGAAGTATATTTTTTTCATGTATTTATTTATAATTTGTGTATTTTAATATCCTTTCCTCCTTTTGAGTAGTTATTCATTTTAAACAAACAAACTTACATATCCAGTGAAAAATAACTAAAAAATGGAAAAACATTAAAATTCCACCGCGGGTCAACGACCGACCGCGCCCGCCAGCCGTTGAGTGAGTAGGTACCTACACAGAGTTCAGCTGACTCCTTTGATTCCACAATACAATAAAGTCGTCTTAGATGTCTTTATTGAAATAATAAGCACAAATATCATCTTCTCTTAAGCAGAGAAAAACTTTAAAAGTTAATAATAATTTTGTCACGATTAGAAATAGGCAAATGTTAAACAAAAAGAAATACTTATTGCAGTTCAATACTTGGGTCAGAATGATTTTTATAACCAGGTATTCAAAAGTACTTCCGAGACCGATGTACTTATTCATTTTTTTCACTTTAACTTCCCGTATACACTTTGTAAACACAATCAATCACCAAACCTACTTTCGTAAAGCCTTGTGGGTGGCTCTGCTGAGTATTCCGTGACACTACAATAACAACACACCATATCCAACTTCTTATATTGAGGCCACAGAACAAGAACTAATCAAGGCATTATTTGCAAATCTTCTCTTGTCACAAATTTAAAAGATACGCACGCGCGGTGGACAAACTTGACACTGCACTTTGCACCGCGGATAGGTAGGTATTCAACCGATTCAACGGCGAGAGCGGTCATTGCTCCCGGCCGCTCGTCTTGTTTTTACGTTTTTTTTAGTAGTGCTTATTAGTTGTTTTTTACTTACTCTGTATGCGTGTAGAAAAGGAAAGGACTTAAAATATAACAAAAAAAAAATATTTTAAATCATTTTTAAAAAATCCGAAAAAATTCAGAGATACTCTATATACGTAACCCAACAATCCCACGAAGTTTCATTAAAACATTAAATTTCACCCGGTATAATTTCGTTTGAAAATAAGATAATTTAAAAAATTGTGAATAATATCAATACCAACCTAGATAGTCTGCAATTTTAGAAATGCTTAACGAGTTCTCAACTGACCCTTCTGTGTCATCTGTCACAATTCTTAAAGAAGACTGCAAATTTCTTAATAATAAATCAGTTGGTTTGGCAGTGGAACTCATAAAATGTTTTTGGCTTGACATAACTGGATTTGGCACATTTGAAACGGATACTTGAGAGTATTTCTTGGAATGCTCTGTTTTAGCAGACATATTACCAGTTGGAACATCCTTATTCACTTCTGATAAATTGCAGTTCTTCTGTGTATCGCCTACTGCATTCAAATTGTTGATAATTCTATTCTCTGGCAATTTATCAATGGGATTTCTGGGCTGTTTTACAGGTACACTGTCCAGGGACATATCCATCTTAAAAACATTAGTCTCTTTTCCAGCATACTCCAAACCAGCACTTGCCGAAACTAAAACATTCATATAAAAAAATACCAATCATCTACTTTTTATTAAACTGTTGAGGCAATGACTAGGTATGAACTGGAGATGATATATATCTGATCACCGAACTAAAGATATTTTTAACGGAAGTGAAGTTATCTCTATACCAATGATTAACTGCAGTATCAAAAACACGGTATTGATATTGGAATAAATATTAATAATGGTTATAAAATAAAATTACCTTCACTAATACTTGGCCTCAAAGACCTGTCAGGGCTGTCAGTCTTTCCAAGTATTTTCCCAAATTCTGGACATCTATTTTGAAAATAAGTTCCCATTGACATATTTGAATTGTTCAATCTGTAATAATAAATAGAATGAACAATTTTAATACTCTTCCTGAAGTACATGAATAATATGGCATGGCCAGCCTGTGACCATGGAAATTAAGCAACTCTTGCAAGAGCTAGTCACTGAATTTGACGACCTCCGTGGCCGAGTAGTTTATACGCCGGGTTTCATGGCGTTGCCGACTCGAGAGGTCTCGGGTTCGAATCCCGGTGGGGGCAGATGTTTGTGTGATGAATACGAGCATTTGTACTCCAGTCATGTATGTTTAATATGTATTTCATAAAAATATACTTATATATGTACAATATATGTATTTTATCCGTTACCCTAGTATCCTATAACACAAGCCTCTACAGTGCTTACTTTGGGGCTAGGCTAATTGGTGTGAGTGCTGGAAATATTTATTTATTTAGTACTGAATAGGAGCAAAAATGTACTTTAATAAGCTCTTCCATGCTATAGATGGCATGTGAAGCTGATGGTAATCATTGATACTACTAGCTCTATGGGATGTGTATGGATAGCGAACAGGTTCGGTCCTAAGGTCACAGCGGACATAAGCCCCCAAAAAAACACATGTAAAATTGAAGAATAAAATATTATAAAGACTGCTGAAACTTCCGGCGACTCTTTCTATAAGCGGTGTGACATTTGAGAGCAAATATTTACTAATTCTGTGGAGGAGAGGGAGGGGTGCTAATCATAAGTTTGTTGACACCCCACCCAAAGTTTCATGCTGCTCCTGCACCTGGTAGATAGTATATAAAATAATAATATTTAAATCTTACGTTACACTCTCAGCAAAGTTTGTTTGTGTGCCAGGAGGTACTGGGAGAGGAGCTTCCCTCATTACCAGAGAGGCTTCATCAGCAGTCAAATCTCTCTGAAAAAATCATAGAAGAAATATATTATTAAACTACTTTTTTATTGAGAGCAGAGGCCTAAGCTCAAATTTTTGTCAGCTCTGCAACATATCGCATCTTCAAAGTTTCTATAAAAACTAAAAAGCACCCCTATTGGACATAAAAACAAACTAGCTTTTCCCATACAAACAGACCCGTCTTTGCCAGTGGGTTTCTCCAAACTGAAGGCATAGGGGCCCCATTATCCTAATATGCCCAGGGCCTCCAATAGGTCAAAGACGGCACTGCATACAAAAATTGATGATCACAATATGTTAAGGAGCTGTCATCAATCATGCTTGAGCCTCAGTTCAGTATAAAGATCTTAAGTTACCTTTGAATGAAATGAGTAGTTAGTGGCAATTGAATGCCTCATTAAGTCTTCAATTTCTGTAGTTTGTTTGTCCATCTGGCTAGTGAGAGAGTCTAAAACCAGAGAATGTCGACCAAACTCTTCAAATGTACGTGTGGTCCCAAGTGCAATAGATTTTGAGTTAACTTCATCAGTGCCAGTTGAACGGCCAGTCAGTTCACCAGGATTAAAAGCAGTCTGAATACGAAACACACATGAAGAAATTATACAATAGTCAGCAAGAGCCTTCAAACATAAAAAAGTAGCATATTGAATGGTTACTTACAGATTTACTAAGAGACATGTTCCCAATTAAACACTCCCCAAAACCTAAAAAAAACAATCACAGTATTAAAATAAAAATCTAAATTTAAGCTGGAGGAAGTGTTTACTCAAAACACATTTGCTGACTAGAACTTCTTTGCAGGAAGTAATTTAGTAGGTAGCTATATTTTCCATACCCAATTAATTTTATCTAAACTCTAGTCTAAACTATGGAAAGTTAGCTCATATTTTTTCCATCATTTTTCTGAGTTATCACATGCACGCAGAGAACATCAAAAAGTCAGAAGAAAATTTAACAAAATATACTTCTATGGAAAATAAAAATTTCAAATAGAATTTATTACCTTCTAGCCGCTCCAAATCCAATATTCCAGACGATGATTCATAGTTAGTATTCGCATTTGATTTATTGACACTATGTGTTGTAGTGAGTCTAAAAAGTAAGTTTTAAAATTAAACCAATGCATTGATTATTCTAAGTTTTCGTTGGAGTGAATTACCTTCGATAAAACTTAGTTATTAATTTGAGTTAGCGACTTATGGCTAGTTTAGGCTTTAGTTACATTCACGTTTACATCATACTACTTCATTTTTAAGTTCTTGTATGTATTACTTACATTACATTCCTTGTCCTTGCTTGTGGCTGGTTTAAAAATCAATTATGGTATATTGTGTCTAATAACAATAGAAAACAAATGTTATCATTCTTACCTCTTCAAATCTTCATCATTCAAAAGCATACGCCTTGGCAAATTAAAAGATTTATCTTCTGCTAAATGAATAAGTCGCTGGATCTTGTTCGGAGTCAAGGGATTATCCATTATTGATGGGTACCTATTTAATTGCTGATCAACAAGCAAGCTTCTAAATAAGCTGGAATATTAAATTTTGGTATTGAAATAACCGTTTGTATTCAAAAGTTAGTAAACGAGAGACGTCACGAATTGCGATGACAGCTGACTTGGCTGACATAATGGTTACGTTCAATACCTGCGCAAAAGCTGCTTTCGATCGTTTGAAAAGCTCATGTGTCGCATTATTGAACTAAGTACCTGCTTAATTAAATGGTAATGAAGTAAGGTTAGGTAAGTGTTGCGGCAAAGCAAAGACAGCCGGAACGAACAATCCGTGAGTTTGTTTGTAACTTTTATACAATGAATGTTTGCTATATTTTTAAAGTGAAACTTTTTTAGGCACGCTTGACTTGGGGGGTAAACTGTGTTACGATTTCGCGTTACGATTAGTGTCATAGGTGAGTCATCTCATAAACAACAAACAATACCCGTCACAAAATACATGAATCTAGTGCTTGGTGTGTGATAGCGGTGCGGATTGGTAGATGATAACAGACCCAGCGCGGATTGGTGGGTGATAACGGACCCAGAGCGGATTGGTGGGTGATAACGACCCAGCGCGGATTGGTGGGTGATAATGGACCCTGTGCAAATTAGTAGATGATAACGGACCCAGCGCGGATTGGTGGGTGATAACAGACCCAGTGCGGATTGGTAGATGATAACGAACCCAGCGCGGATTGGAGGGTGATAAATAACGGACCCAGCGCGGATTGGTTTGTGACAATGGACCCAGTGTGGATTGGTGGGTGATAACGGACCCAGCGAGGATTGGTGGGTGATAATGGACCCAGTGCGGATTGGTGGGTGATAACGAACCCAGCGCGGATTGGAGGGTGATAACGGACTAAGTGCGGATTGGTGGGTGATAACGGACCCAGCGCGGATTGGTGAATGACAATGGACCCGGTGCGGATTGGTGAGTGATAACGGACCAGCGCGGATTGGTGAGTGATAACAGACCCAGTGCGGATGGGTGGTTGTTTTTCTATCAACAAATCTTCAGGTTAAGTTTATGATTTTCAGATCATTGGAGCTGAAGAAGTTTCACTTCAGTCGTGGGGCCATAAGCCCACTTTTTTTTTAGGAAATTTATCCTACGATGCGGATACAAGGAAGAGGTGTTAGATTAAAATTTGCTCCAAATCAAGCACAATCGAGTGCAAGGCCGGGAATTATTATGGAAGGCCAACAGCGCCGTTATCAACACTAGTAGCTAGTAGGGAAACTAAGAGCAAACAGCGTCTTTTTTGACTTAATAAAATAAGTTCTGCTATTACTCACTAGATGGCAGTAGTGTCGATTTAATAATAATTTCTCGATAATATGGCATTATCGAGTAGTTCTAGTGGCCCGCCCTCGCTTCGCTTCGGTGAAGAGCTGTAGTGTAGATTAGTTTGTGTTCTCAGGTTTGTAATAAACACAATCAATTTCTTAATTTAATTATAAACCTTCCATGAAAATTTTGTTGCGTAGTTTTTACCCGCTGTACTGAATGCTTTTTCAGAACTATTTTTTTTGGTGGAATGCGCAAATCTCTGGAACCAGTGGTTCGATTTGAAGAAATCTTTTTGTGTTCATTTATTGAGGAAGGGTTAAGGCTATAGTTGTAAGGTCGGTTTAAAACGAATCAAACCATGCCGTTTAAAATCAAAATTTTGGTTTAAAACGGAGTTTTATGGTTAGAACAACGATATTAAATACCCTAGATACACCACGAGCGCTCAAAACGTGTCCCAATCAAGAAGTCCTTGAACTCCACTCAAGCACTTCTTGGTTCACAGTCACGCGCGGACCGTTACAAAGTCAAGATGCCACAGAGCTCCGCGAAAAAATGAGAAAATAATAGTTAGAGTACGCAAAGTGACGTTTTTTCGACAGGTATCTAGTCAATGTTTGTTAATTTAACGCATTTGAAGTAAATTTTGATCTAATACTTACTATAAACTGATTTAATATAAAATATTTGTGATATTCAAATGCATGGTCGGTTATACGTCGCCATATAGCCGTCTCTTTTCCTCGCGCTCCGTGCCTGCTATATTGCTAAGGCATTGTCCTAATACAACGCGATAACGCGATCATCGCACGTTTAAACGATGCGACCGTCGCGTGATCGCGAACTGGGTGTCCTAATAGAACGCGAATACGGAACGGGTTAGCCCTGCCCCTCTCCCCGCTTCCTATCGACGCGACGCGATCATCGCGCGAACTTCAGTTAGGACACCTATTCATCATTAATAGGTTTGATTGCGCGTTCGCGCGAACTAAGATCGCGCGAATAGATTTTTAAACATTTTAGTATTCTAGATCAATATGTTTGATCGTCGTCTCGTACGATGATCGCATCGCTCATTCGCGTTGTATTAGGACAATGCCTAACAGCGCGTTCAGAATTGCGCGTAGAGCTTAGATTAAAACAAATGTTTTAATCTAAGGCGTAGAGTCGAACAACTAAGGTCTAAATTCTTCCGCATAAAGCAATAAGTCGCAAAATTTTACGAGCGTGCATTTCGAACTGTCAGAAGTCCTTAACGCATGCGTTTTATTTAAGACCTTATACAGTATGTTACTTTCAATATTTAAATAATGCCTTATATTGATTTTGACTACGCGGTCATCTTACGGAACTCCGTGGATCGTTCAATATACCTTAATACCTTTTGAACAGGTTTCGGGCACGATTTTGTTCGTGTTGGTGTATCTAGGGTATTTATTATCGTTAGGTTAGAAACAGTGTTTTTTTATACGAAAATAGCATTAAATTATCGAATTCGCCATGCATCGGAATACCAAAATGTGTATTTTCATGTTTGTTAGATATTTTGCTAATAATTATTATAAGTGAAAAATGTCGACCTCAGGAGAAACTCAACATTGCTTTGTTTTTCACTTTAGAATTACCTAGTGCTCAAAACGCAAAAAGATAAAAAAAAATTACATCATCACATCATCATCATCACCAGCCTACTAATGTCCCCACTGCTGGGGCACAGGCCTTCCCTATGGATGGAATAGGGAGATTGGGCCGTGACCCGCCACGCGGGCCCAGTGCGGATTGGTGGGTGCTAACGATTGCAGATGCAGCCGGGGCCAACGGCTTAACGTACCTTCCGAAGCACGGAGGAGCACGAGATAACAAGTTTTTGGTCACCCATCCAAAATACTGTAGTAAAAAATAACTTTATGAAACATAATTCAACCACAATAAACTACCATTGTAAATTACTGTAGTAAAAACAGTCGTATTTACCAGTCTTTTATGAAATAGGCCCCAGTTGTCAATTTTACGTGTATTATTAATTCATTGGTCTGGGTCATTAATATGCCGCATAAATACGTTTTATTGGACATCGAAAATTGTTAGCATAATTTTCAAAATTTTAAACAAATTTCATTTATTTGCATGGGGAAGCTTACAGCTAGAATAGCTGTAAGCTTCCCAATGCAAATAAAAATATAAAATATTTTTTAATGAAATATTTAAAGTAACCAATATTATAAGAAGTAGTAATATTCTTTTTACTTGCAAATATTTAATTTCAGCAATATTGTAAAATATTGTACGTTATTTTATGCCTTTACAATACAATTCTAAATACATAACTCTCTTTTGCCTCCGCAGTCGGGTATTACACCGTTTAAAACGGTGGCTTTCAGGATTTAAACGGTGCGTTTCAGTTTTAAACTGTTTTTTTTACAACCATAGTTAAGGCTATATAATATTGCGCTGCGACCAGTAGGAGCGTATCGATGTAAAATGTTGCAAAAACGGGTAAAAATATTACATTTGGGAGATTCCGTTGCGTGCGCTGCGTAAATGATCGACGAAAGACTCGTATAAGAGTGCCGTCTACAGACTTGGAATATGTGCCGTCACGAGCCACTGGTTGATATTGATAATGGTTTCAATTCCGGCATGGCCTCTAAACTTAAAACTAAATTTAACATCAGTCATCATTTTCATTATTTATAGAGAATGATGGCCTGCGCTGCGTCAAGCAGGAGCACGGAGCGGGCGTCTGCTTTGCGTACAACTTTTATGTCATTTCATAGAAGCGCAGTGCGGTTGCGTAGGGGACCCAACTCACTCAGCGCTGTTGTTTGAAATAGCATGAAACGAACACGCAGAGCGGACGGAGAGGCTCTTAGACAAATTTATTTAGTTAATATTATTTTGCTGAAAATAATCAAAATAAAAATAAAATATCTTTCCGTTATGGCTTTGAGGAACGGATACAGTCAAGGATTGCATTTTTTAGGGTTAGTTGGAGGAAACAAGAAAAACATTTAGCAGATATATCATTATGTTTTTATTTAACTTGTACCTATGGATCTGTAAGGCAGTTTTTTTAATTAAATTCAGTTACAAAAATGTTTCTTAAATCATGCTTGTTAATGTAAACCTATATAACATTGCTAAAATAAAAAATAGGTAGCTTTTACAAACTCTTTTTCTGAAATCCCATGTCTTAACTTAGCTTGAATTGGGACCTGTTAAAGGTAAAGCATTTATCTCTTTATTAAGCCTTATTTGCTCATTAATGGCTCTCCAAGCATCTTCTTTTTCTTTTTTAGTTATAGGTCTTTTCTTCTGCTTTGCTGCCACCATCTTTTTATATATGTCTACACACTCCATATCCACTTGATCCAACTGTTTTTTCAAGTTTAATCGAATCATTTCTTGTTTACAAAAACCAATAAGGTTTTTCAAATTACGGCAGTTATCTTTTCGTACTGCAGTTAGTTCCGTTTGACATTTCTTAATTTCTGCTAATATCTCGTCATCAGCAGGGTTAGTCAGAGGAGGCAAATCTTCAGGATCTAATATACCTTGTTCTACTAATTCTTTCCGAAGACATTTCTCTAATGTCAGTGAATTTTTGTAGGTGTTCTTTGTATTTGTTATTTGTTTAACTTTGACATCAGGTACTTCATAAGGCATCACATTTTCTTCCATTAACGCTGATACAAGTCTCTGTGTTAGTGGCCCAGTGATCATATTTTCGTTAGACTTCTCCAATTTCTTTCTTATGGTGGACGCTTCAGGAGACATGCCAGATTTGTGCCGGTTTGGATTAGAAGCATTCTGATCCTCTGCCAAATGTTCATCAGCCCACACCTCAGAATAGTGCCTACCAAGTGGTGGTATTGGTGGTAGTGTTGTATTACTGCTTTGAGCAAGCAAGGATTCCAGAAACTTTATATCATCTAAGGTAATCGGAGCACAATATGGTTCAACAGAATTCCAAAATTTATAAGGTATATTGTTCTTTGGCAGTGCAAATTGAGACATTTCTAGCTTAACAGAATTATCAGAGTTCAAATGCTCATTGGAGTAACTATGAGCAGTTCCAGAAGCATTGGAAAAATTTTTGAATTTAGGCACCTTCGGTTGATTGGATAATTTAGTGTAGTCTTTGGTTTTCACTAATTTATCCTCCATAAATTTTCTTTTGACAGGATACTGTAACTGTTTGCCTGCTGCTTTTCCTTTCTTTTCACGTTTGGATTCATTAGTGTCAATGCTCTCGATTTCCGATTGAAAGTAGCGAATACGAAGGGCGGTGTTGCAGAGAAGAGACTCCAGTTCAAGTTGTAATGCGTCAAGCTCATCCATCCCAATCTGTTCATCGGCAGACCTTGCAGCTATGGCGGTAAATCGTGGAAGGTGTACAGCATTGTCTTGTATTTTTATATACGGTATAGGACACAGTTCCACTTTAGTTTTACCCGCGGAAATGGCGCCAGGTATTTTAGCAGGTTTATTGTAGGGTGATATACCAGGACTTGCTGGTTTACCGTTGTCATGGCCTTTACTTGCCAGTCGTCCTTTACTGTTGTGGTGCATTCTCTTGCCTAACATCTTCGTGGTTTTAATTACCCGCGTAAACACGAATGTATAAACCTATAGATACATATCCAATGACAGCCCAACGTCACAGTCACACCATATCCCCACAATCCTTATACTTCTTTAGTACGTAATATAATCAATTAACTCATAAAATCAGTTCATTAAATAAATACACTACGCAATTGTAAACAATGTTCAACTCAACGCCAAAGTACTAAAACAAAATACCACGACGACACGGCGCCCATATTCATTTACCAAAGACAAGACACTACACAGTACACACTAAAGAAGATACTGCACACGACACAAACCAAAGACAATTTTACTTTTTTGTAGCTCTCAACAACATGGACCTACTATTTGTACATGACTGATCACAAAAACGAGTCAAGTGAGAGATACAAATTACGGATGCCATTTTGTTAGTAATATAGCAGGCATCATGAAATTATTTATCTATGGTGCCTGCTATATTGCTAGCAAAATACTTCATACTTTATGGTAGGCACGAGGCGCAAATGAAAGAGATGACTTTATAACCAACCATACATTTGATTTTTACAAATATTTTTCATTGATTCAGTTTATAGTAAGTATTAGAAGAAAATTCGCTCCAAATGCATTTACTTAATAAACATTGATTTGATAACTCTTGAAAAAAAAACGACAGTTTCACATTTTAACGCGGACCTCTGGACCTCAGAATCCATTTTTGAAGTTATACTTCTTTAGGCGCGTTATGAAAAAATGATGAGAGTGAAATTTTAAGATGCGCGCGCATCACTGTAAAACAAAATTTTAACAGCATGAAGTTGGTCGCTTTAGCGACCAACTTCATGCTGTTACTTTTGTGTTTACCGCACATTAAGAAAATCTACCAACAAAATAGAAATAGAATCTCTATTTAGTGGGTGCTAACGACTGCATTGTGAAGGCCTATCAAAAGTATTTATTAATCTGGAACAACGGAACCAAAGCGCGATTCAGGAGACTACAGCGCCATCTCTTGACCATTGGTGTAGTAGAACCAAAAACCACATCTTTATTTTTTGTAATAAAGTAACAGTTATAGGTATTCATATTTATAATATTTATCCTCATGTTTCTAGTTTGTATATTCGGAATACGTGTTTGAGTTTCATACAAGTGCAAATCACATATGTTCTAATAAATTATATTCAGTAGCGATTTTAATTGAATATTTTGATTATTTATTTATTTTTTCAAATTAAAACTGAACTTTATTGACTGTGTCCTTTTCCAGACTTTTTATTAATTTATTGTAATTAATTATTTGCATGCAATTAAAAACTAATTTTAAACGATGCCAAAGAAGGATAACTTCTCACGCGCCTACATAAGTACACGCACCCATTTTTTAAACTATGTATTAAAAAAAACGGCCATTCGGTGACATATCTTGTATTAATGACAGACTGTTTTTTGCAACATTTAAGTTTTTTTTCACTATATCAAGTAATAAATGAGTTGACTTTAGTTATGGCAAAGCAAATAAAGTACCTAAATAAAAATAATGGTGTCATTAGCATTTGATAGTGTTTCCATTTGCAAAGATGCTGAAGAATATTGAAAAAGCATTTTTAAAATTAAAGATCTTTCGTACGACCGAGCTTGCCCCAATTTACAGAAAGTTTGAAACTTTCTTTTCGTCCTGCCTTTTCCAAATATTAATATGGAGGCCATTTCATCTTTAATGGCTATAAAAGCAATAGGCTAGTTTACTCATGTCGAATTGTATTAAATAAATGTTTATTTCTTAAAGTATTTAGTCTAAGGAACCTTAATATATCGATTTCACTTCATAAAAGCAGAAGATTGCTGTAGAAATTTAATTTTAAAAGAAATTTTTTAGTCTATATTTTTTAAACACTAAAAACGCTGTTCGCCACATCTGCCATGATTTTGACGTCTCTTGTGGTAAACAACTAAATGTCATTCGCGTGTTACTGTAGGTGGATTCTTTCGTCTGACTAAATTTATCTTAAAACACTTTTAACTTAAGGAAAGAAAAAAACAGTAAACTTAGTTTTTTTTTTTGACAAAACTAATTATGGATGCCGGCTTTGTGAAAGCAGAAAGCACAAATCTGCCAAGAATTGACGCATTGATGGTTGGTGAATCTGTTGCACTAAACCCCCATTTCTGCTCTGCGGAGCAGAGAAACGACAAGGCATCTATGTAAGTACAGTGCATTTAGTATTACATTGGTGCCAATTCTGGCATGATTCTCTAAACTTAAAACTAAATTTGACATCAGTCTCTCCTTTTCATTCTGTATAGAGAATGACAAGGATATACTGCTGTCAAATTTAAGTTTAGGTTTAGAGAATCATGCTAGAATCGACACCAATGTAGTATTATACATAAAACATATGAATAAGTGTAATAAAGTGGCTTTGGTTTATTTCTTTCGGCACTTTAATCCACAACTTTCCTGGAGTCTTCAAGGGTGTGTTTTTATATTCTCGTACAATACAGTAATGATAATTATTTTATTTTTCGTGGTATTTATTAGAAATCATGTTTTTTTTTTATAAACTCAGTTAAAAGTAATTTTCTACGTGTTTACGAGTTTTTGTTTACCACAGTTCATGTCATAGCATAGATAATCTATAGACTAAAATTGCCGACAGCGTTTTTGTATGTCCATGAAAAGTCTATTATAAAATTAAAGATTTGTAGCTTTCTAGGTTTAAAAAAAATACAATACCTTTTTTTTCGGTCTAATAGAACATTTATTAACCATTTAAAACCTTTTTCCAAAAAGGGTCAACTAGCCTATTGTTAAAGATACAATTACATTTTAATTTTTTTTTTATACACTTAGCCCTTATGCATGATTTTCAGATCTGTAAAAGAATAATGTATGGGATTGGATAAACAATATTTTTTTGTTGAATTTTATGGTACAATACAAGTTCAGGTAGTTAATCTTTTTTTTTTAGGATATGTCAATATTACACGGTATTTTTTTAGTATAAAATAGTCACGACTTGTATATTTGTTGTTTTTTTTTTGTAAGGACAACATTTGGATCCATTTCAAGCCGACATTGACAACTTTTGCCGTGCAGGCTCTGGCAACACTGCCCAAAAGTCAACCCATTCAATTTTCCGCATTTCTGTTTCGTTCGGTGCTTTCTTCATGTTATTAGCAAATTAGTGTGAAGTTCTTCAGAACAGGAATCATTTGTGTTGAGAATTTAGCCATGTCAAGATTTGACTGAATGTAGCACTCAATGATAAGTTGGATCGAATGAAATGATAACGATTAATGTTGCTTCCAATTCATAATTCCCTTTGATTTACATTTTCACTAGATCAAATTATTTGATCTGAGCATTTGCATATATTTTGTCTAGTCCTTTGTATGACTCAGATTTAAGTACTAACTAATATTTTTACAATGAAGCACTCATTTTTGAAATGTTGCCTTTGTTGTAACCAAACTTTTGAAACCAAATTGGCATTTGCTGAACACCTGTCAAATGTATTATCTAATTTATCTTGTCCTGTATGCAATAACAAATGGTCATCACTTGCTCATCTTATAGAACACTTAACTCTCGATGATTGTGAGCCAGACAATAGTTTAATTGCTAATTCTCAAGAAACCAATGATAATGATCCAGATATTGAAAATCCTTGTTCTATATTAAAAACTTATGAAATAGATGATGATGGTGAGAAAACTTCTTGCTCAAATTTTGATTGCATTGATCAACACTGAAATGTTATTATTTTGTCAATTATTAACCTCTTTGGATGCTTTGTTTGCCTGTGAGTCAACAATATTCTTTCATGCTGTTTTTTTCTTGATGAATTTATAATAAAGCATCTGAAAAGATTAATAATTATGTGCACTTGTCCAAAGTTAGTGCTTTTAACACTAATCGCACTATCCATCTAGCTGAATCCAGCATGCGGAACAGCACAGAAGAAGTCAAGGAAGTTAAAACTGAAACTTTTCAATTTATAGATTTTCTTATGTAATAAAAGAAAGAAATATCGTTTATGAGGCCTGCATGATGTTAAGTGGCTACCATAGCCTTTAGAGAAACTTGTGATGCTCAAGAGCTAATACTTATGCATTGCCTACCTTGACCTCATCCTCTGACCTGTGAGCTTCTTACTTATCAACAGAAGCACAACACTACTAAAGTTAGTGGCATATTTCTATGGTCTTCTGTTAGGTTACATAAAATTCCAGCAGAAAAATCTGTTTTTCTTACAATATACAAAAGTAAGGAATTGTAAAAATAATCATAATTTAGTTTTATGTAATTTAAATAATTAAACTTACCAATTTCAGGACATTATTAAAAAATCTATGTTATTAAGTTACCCTGACAAGCTGTACCTAGTTGTTAAATTAATACTATTACTATGTGATTTCAGCTAATGTCGAGAACATTTCAGAATGCAAATACTCTGGCACATCTAATCAACTTGTTGATGGTGCAACAAATGCTTTAGTCACAGAAGGCAGTGTTTATTTAGAAATACTTGACAAAGACAAAGTAAAATGTTTACCAACTCAAGAGCTGAAATTGCTCAGTGGAGGCAGGGATGCAGACCAATTTGTGATCATGTCCCAAGGGGGAAGCGATGTTAATTTGGAAAATGCAGTGATACCTAGTCAAAATAGCGATGGTACCATATCTTTGCAAGCCATCAGTGGTAAGTTATAAATAAAAGTATATGCATAAATGGTTGCTATAGTTGCAGCACTCTTTGACTTGGTTTGAATTCTAATGCCTTATTAGACTTTTGATTGCTGAATTGTAATGCCCTAGTAGGTGATCAAAATTAAGCCATCAGTGGTAAGTTATAAATAAAAGTATATGCATAAATGGTTGCTATAGTTGCAGCACTCTTTGACTTGGTTTGAATTCTAATGCCTTATTAGACTTTTGATTGCTGAATTGTAATGCCCTAGTAGGTGATCAAAATTTTGTATTTTTTTTTTCATTGCGGGGCTAGTAGTCAGTAAAAGAAATCTAACTGAATCAAATACCAGAAAATCATTAACTTAGCTTGTAGTCTTTTTGCAATTTCATTGAATGCTGCTTGTCTTATTAGCTGGTTAATGTAATCTTCGTGTTGCAAACCTGAGAGGTCAGGATAACTTCAATCCAACATAATTTTGCTAAGGGAGTTAGTATAACAAATCTATCCATTGAAAACACAAGTCACTGGATTTGATAACCAATTTTCAGATATATTTAAAAAAAGTCTTAATATATATATATATACTCTGTCTCGAATTTTTGTTTAAGCTGCTTTGCATTTTTTCTGATTTTCGTAACATAACTCTAGTATATCTTTATAAGATCTTCTACACCAAAAGCTTGAAACACATAATTATTTTCAGAATTTAAATTTGAATCTGCTGAAACTGTTATTGCGCCTTCAGAAAATGAAGCAGAAGACAATCAAGAAGAGCTTTACAGCTGTAACACTTGTGGAGTCTCGTTTTCATCAGTACTTGAACACATACAGACCTACCACAATGATCAAGAAGTTGTAGTAGAGGTAAGTCAACAAATTTATTTTATCTACTAATACAGTTTTATTTTTATTATGCTGAGAAATGTATTTTGGTATTGTGTGATTTATTTTAATTTAAATAAGTATAAATTAAGTTAATAAATTGACAGAAAATCTGGAGGCAAAAAGTACAGTGTACACATTCTTGGATGCACTTCAATCATATGCAAAGAGTTTGGGACTTTTAGGCCCATATTATAGAAAGATTCTCAGTGATTGATCTAGTCTTGAGCATAGTTAGAAAGGGATGTCGCTTTATATCGCACATAGCGATTTCCCTTTCTAACTGTACTCAAGTAAAGATCAACACTTAGTTGTCATCCTGTAATACAGGCCTTAAAGTCTTTTTTAGAAGTAGTATAAAAATTGCAATATTTATTTCATCACACAGGAGTCATTGAAGGATGAGGAAATGCCATTAGAGTCATATGACATCTTTGAAGCAGATGATTCTGTCATGGTGAAACAAGAAGTTACCAAACACAAAATCCTCAGCAATGGTGAAATTGTGGATGCAACTGAGGTTGACGATACCTTAGGTCTGTAATTAATATCTACATTTAAAAGTAATTGCTGGCATTGCTAATTTATTTATAAGTTTTTAAAACATTAGGTTTACAAATCTACATAGCCTTATAAAGGGAATGGGAAAACGGTTGTATAAATTGTTAAGTAACATGTTTTTTATTGAACTTCGTTAGCTCAGTGTAGGTTTCAGTACTTCAGTACTAGTAATAGTCTACTATATTGAGGCATTTTAGGGCGAAGTGTAAAGAGCCCTGTAAATGATCAAACATATTTGTCAAATTTACATGTTTGTCAAACATATTTGATTGTTTATGGGTATGTTTTATGCATTTGACAAACAAATTTGATGGTTTACAGGGCCTTTAATTATTACTCTGTTTAGTTATATGGAGCACCCTACAAATAAATAAACGGTTTAGACTCATATGTGTATAGTGTTTGATATGTTTTGGTACAAAATAAAAAGTTATTTAAAGTTTTATCACATGCCAAAATAATTATACATTTCACTTTTGCAAAAATAATTATACATATCATTTTTACACATCTATTAGCCCACTTAGTGTTATAAGTTTCAATGGTAACTGCATTAAAACTTTTTGCTCAATGTAACATTTATCTTTAGCTAGGGACAATCAAAATCATATAGGCCATCACAAAATATAAAATGCCAAGTGGGCCGATAGATATGTTACATATCATGTGATTTATTCCATAGTAATTAAAGGACTTAGTTATACTTCTCATGTTTTTTTAATATTCTCCTATCTGCAATTGGCCAATCAGCCATAATCAGATTTTATGTTCTCCCATTTGTGTTTCGAGGGTTATTTCAAAGAAGACGTTGTTCTGGAACCTTTGTAGGATTTCGAGATTCAAGTAGACTAGTAGTTTGTTGCTAAGTTTTAGTCATGACTGCCTTCCTATCAGCCAATATAAGCCCTTGTAATTGAGATCTGCTTCTTTTCTCTTTGCCTTGATATAGTGGGCCCATGTTAATCTCTGATCAAGCAGGAATCCAAGATATTTTACACATGTTTCTTTAAGAAATTGTTTTCCCTCTCAAGTTCACCGCTGGAAATTTTCCTCTGCAAAGTGTCAATGTGATTTGTAGAGATTTGGCTGCACTTGGTTTGACTCTCCATTTATCGAGCAATTTATCTATTGCATACAAATGTGTTTGTACCCTTTCGGATACTACAACCGGGTCTTTATGACTAGATAGGCATGCAGTATCGTCGGCGTAGGTTGCTGTTAATACGTTATAGCTGCAAGGTAGGTCTGCTGCTTGTATGGAGTATTAGATAGGACCATGGACAGAGCCTTGAGGCACAGAGGACTCTATGTCCACGTACCCAGTAGGATCTCAATACCATATAGTAAGAGTTGGGTAGAAGAGTTTTCAATTTATATAACAACACCTCAAGTCAGACCTTGTCAAATGCCTGTTGAATGTCCAGAAAAACTGCAGCACAGTATTCCTTCCGCTTTAAAGTTTGAGTTATCTTGTTCACCACGCGATGTACTTTTTCAACTGTGGAATGCCTCTCCCGAAATCTCAAACCTTGTGGTCGGGTATTATAGCATTTTCTTCCAAAAATTTCTCAAAAAGTTTGAAACAGTTGGGAGAAGATTTATTGCGCGATGAGCTGGGATCTGTCGGTACCTTTCCAGGTTTGCGTACCATGCATATCTGGGAGATTCTCCACAATCTGCGATAGTTGTGTATTCTCAATATGGCATTGCATTACACCGTTAGAAAGACGAAGGCCTTTTTTGGCAGCTGTTTCAAGACTTCACCAGTAATCAAGTCGAAACCAGGAGCTTTTTTTTATTACTTGTTTACTTTGCGTAGTTCCTTTGGTGTCACATGTTTTATTGTAAGTGAAAGGAAGGTGTTCACCTCATATTCAAAGTCCGTCATTGTAGATGGCTGAAATACTTAACTGAGATGATGAGCGAAAAGTTCAGCTTTCCCCTCGGGACTTTTGACCCATGTTCCCAACTGTGATCTCAAAGGTGGTACTGCCTGACTTGATCTCTTGAACTGGTTTGTGAATTTCAATAAAGTGTAGTTATCTTGGGGGTGCCTATTCGATTGCCAATTAAGGTACCTAGTTGTATTTTTCATGTGAACTATTTTTTTTATATATAGTTTTTGGTGATTTACAGAAGCAGAAATCGACAATGCAGAAGAAAAGAATCAAGCAGCTGAAAAAACGGGCAAACAGGGTTCTCGTTATGTCAAAATTGAGAAATTCTGTGATAGTTTTGTAAAATCAATCAATCCACCGGGTAAGTAGTAAGTCAAGTACCCACTGTTAATTTTATAAATTAAAAAACTGAATACTTTGCATTTTATTAAAAGTATTTCCTTGGTTTGGTAGTGGTATGTACACCGGTTTTCAAGGTCTCGCCTATTCTGAAATCCGGGGTTTGAATCCCGGTAGAGGAACTGTGTATGATTAATACATAAATTCTAGTCATGGCTGTTTATATAATTATTTCTTATAAAGCTTGAAAGTATGAGCCAATGTGGTGCCAATAAACGTCGCCACTCAACAGCCGCTCAGACAACCACCGCAATAGTTGTTTCACGTCCAGAACAGAACTTAACAGTTCACTCCGTGATAAATCATTTCGTCCTTTTACGTTTTTGATTTAGCTATAATAAATATAATAAAAAAGCGGCTAAGTGCGAATCGGACTCGCCCATGAAGGGTTCCGTAGCAGCAAGAAATATAATATAAAAGTTCTTGTAGTTCGTTGTAAAACGTAATATTTAGCATTCGCAAATGTATCGAAAAATTAGCTCCGCGCGCACGAATTTCAACGACGTCTGCCCTCACGTGTGAGTGTCCGCTACCGATCAAGCCACGCCCCGCGCGAATTATAATTATTATTACAGATTTATTATTAGAAAATAATGGTTTATGTTTATGAAGTTATTATTTTTTTATTTTTTATATTTGAGTTGATTGAATGAAAGGTAAATTGCGGTTAACGATTTATGACGTATTAAAAAAAACTACTTACTAGATCTCGGTCAAACCAATTTTCGGTGGAAGTTTGCATGATAATGTAGATCATATATCTATGTTTTTTTAGTTTTATCATTCTCTTATTTTAGAAGTTACGACGACGACATATTTTGCCACTTTGGAAGTGTCTCTCGCGCAAACTATTCAGTTTAGAAAAAAAATATATGAGAAACCTCTATACCATTTTTAAGACCTATCCATAGATAAAACACACATGTATGAGTATGATAAAACAAAAAAATCTTTAAAGCGCTTTGTCTTTGTCAATTTTTGCTTGATTGACTAAATAAAAAAATACGTGACCATAATTTTTTGATAATCTAACTGACTGACTACCTAAATAAAATTTCGTTTACTTCATCCCGACATCACCCCTAGTTTTTCTATCCATTACAGTATGGTTAATATTGTTCCAGAAAAAGGTGGACCTTCTCACAAAGTAATAGTAAAAGAAGTGGTAATGTATGGAGAAGCATATGTTTGTACGTTATGCAATATAAATGTTAGCAATTTACAAGACTTCAAAAATCATCCATGTAAAACTTGTAAGTATTTTTTTTAATATTAACCTAACCTAACCCAACCAAGTCTAAATAGGACGCAATGTGATGTGAAAGTGAGTTTCTTTGTTTGTTACGCTTTCACGCCTAAATCACTGAATTGATTATTCTGAATTGATATAGAGTTAAATGGTACCCTGGTGATCGTTCTTTCTGTCGTGAATATAAAACTTGAAAGGGTTAAATTTGGGATGAACTTTTGTATGACAAGTCAATCAAATAAAGCGGATGAAGTCGTGGCCATCCGCTAGTATTACTATTAGTTATTACTAAGGCCGCGTTGCTTCATCAATATTGAAATTTAATGTCACTTCTAATACAAAGTAAGGTCCACTTGTAGCAAATTTGCTATATCTTCAACTAAAAGTAGATTTAACCCATAGAAAAATGTCAAAACGTCAAATTCAATTTGTATGGCAATGTAATATAGGCTAAATCTAGTTCTAGATAAATTGTGATTTAGCAAATTTGCGGAAAGTGGGCCTTAGGTCCACTTGGTGGAGCTTAATGTGTCAAATTTTGACAAATGGTTATTTTTTCTACAAGATTTAATTATAGTCAAATTAAACTATCAATGAAATAAGCCGGCCTAATAATAAACACTTGAAATGGCCTGACAAACGGGACGGAATTATTTAGCTCTGAACCAAACAGAATAGAATAGACTATATTAATAAAGAGTTGAATATGGTCAGAAACCCGGGTTGAACAAATCCTTCAATAGGTAATGAGAATACGATCACCAAAATTTCTGTAACAGCCAGATTCCCAAACTGCAATCCAAAGTACTGAGCTTCAAGAAACTGACGCACAGCAGAGATAATAAATAATAATAATAAATAAATAATTCCACACTCACACCAATTAGCTTAGCCCCAAAGTAAGCACTTTAAGTAAGTACATGTATATTTATACAGAAATACATATAAAACATCCATGACTGGAGTACAAATGCTCGTATTCATTGCTGCAAGCTGCTTCTTCTTCAACCCGGCATCTTCCAATACAAGTTTTTCTACTTTTCCGACGATTTCCGGTGTGGTGGCCTCAATTGGCCGTCCAGAGCGGGATTGTCTTCAATAGAGTCCATTGTTTGAAAAGACCATGCCACATGTAAACCATGGTTTTACCAGGGGCAGTCTGCGTAAACCACCTACAGCTCTTGAAAAATAACCTGAGCGGATTTTCCTTGCTTGGTAAGGAACTTAATAAGCGGCGCGGTGTTAAATTTTCTCCATACTGGCTGACTTCTTCCCGATTCAGTTGTTTGCAGGTCGATAACTCAAAAGTTAATGACCCGATTAGGTTCAAACTTGGTATACATACTCTTAATGAGGTGCTCAACTAGTGCCAACCTGGACGAGTAAACCTACCCCTACCAACCCCTCCATTCCGCACACTTATTGACCTCCCCTCGTATGTATTAATTTATATCAGGGAATTGACACATCGGCTCTTAATGAAGTACCTTTTATTTTCAGTTAAGTACAAGTGCCCACATTGCCCTGTTAGTTACGACAACTCTAAATCTCTTTGTGCTCATATGAAAGTGCATAAAGTAAAAACAGGTAAGGATTTTTTTTACACTATCATAAGTGTCCGATATAGGGCTAGAAGGACCATTTTGTTGATGAAAAAAAAAAGATATAAGCAAAAAAAATTATGAAAGAAAGTAACATTAATTTACCTATTTACAATATATCCATATCTAAGCTGAGATTAATTTCGAAAATTCATATTTATATTAAATCTCATGAATTTCAAGCTCAAGGGAAATTAGAATAAATTGAAAATTGCCTTAAGACACTGTTTTAACGGTATATAATTATGATTTTATTTATTTTTTAAGCATTTAACTGCTAGATGTTTAAATCTAAAGAAAAGTTTACTAGAAAAAAAAATCCACGCGGACCAGGCAACGGACGGGACTCGAACCCGCATCCTTCGCTATCCGGGCGAATGCACTGACCATTATGCTATTAGGGCCGTGGTAGCATAATGGTCAGTGCATTCGCCCGGATAGCGAAGGATGCGGGTTCGAGTCCCGTCCGCTGCCTGGTCCGCGTGGATTTTTTTCTAGTAAACTTTTCTTTAGGTATATAATTAATACGAAATTACAAATTCCTATATTTAATATAAGGTCTCAAACTCATTAGGGATTTCGCCGATGTTTTAAAAAACTGCTGCTTGACCCATAGTATATGACGCAAAAAGGTCATGTTGCATTTTTATTAAGTTTTCTTTTAATGAGGTTGTTTTTTTTTATTTTTTTGCCAGGAAATCTCATACCAGCACCATCTCCTTCAGAAAACTTCGAATGCGAGATATGCAATACTATGTTTCAAACAAACAAGTCTCTAAAACTGCACAAAAGAATGCATGATCCCATCAAGTAAGTCTTTGACACAAGTGAAAAAAAAAGTTAATTTTTCTTCATAAGTATAGGACACGGTTTACTTAATATATTTCTAGGTTTTTGATGTGTAACATCTTTCCTCTCGCTTTCCTGCAATTTGAGGACGGAAGTGTGTAACAGGAAGTCGCGAAAGCGCGCGCTATTCGATTTGATTTTAGAACATAATGTTCAAATGGCTTATTCCTTTTATAGTAGGTTTTATTTCTTTTTTGCTAATATAAGGTGAGGTTTCAAAAGTTACACATCATACGCGACTACTGTAAGGTTCGCTGGTTTTTTTTTTCTCTGCAGCAGCAATGAGGGCTATCGCGTATGAATCCGCCGCAAAAGGCACTGGTGTAGCGTGAGGTCTCCGAAATGTCAATTGTTTTTAAAATAATATTGTGAATATTAGTAATAACTCCGATTAATTATGGCAAATATGAGTTATATGGCAATGAATGCCAGTGTTTTAAAAGCGGAACTAAGAAAAAATATTATGTCCTCCTGTTTTTCCGAACAAAACGGAACTGCACATTTGCACAACACTGTGGCATGGCCGATTACGTTTACGATACGGTGCTTTTGTATTAAAATATGATTTAAATGTAAACTTTGATTTCACGCGGGTATTAACAAACTTTAAAAGCTACACTTCAGGACCTCACTCAACAGTGACGCCATCTGGTGAGTCTACACAAAACTTTGTTTCACTACACATATTTGTTTGCATCAACAAAGTTTTTGCTTTGCGAGCCCGATGGAAAACACGTACACAAATCGAGCGGTTTGAACAGCAGGGTATTGCTTCATCGGCCATTTTTTTGACATCTCGCTAACGGCGGCTGCGTTCCAAACCAACACTCCGAGTGCAACTTTTTACTCCGACCTTTCAATTTTGACATACAATGTAGGAAACTTCAAATTTGACATTTGTTGCACTTGTTAGAACGCGCACGTTATTAAAGGTTTTGGTACCTTCTCTATCCCGACGTTTCAACCAGGTTACCACAACCAATGTAACCTGGTCGAAACGTCGGGATAAAGAAGCTACGAAAACATTTAACACTGTGCGCATGTTATATATAAAATGGTATATTTATAATGTAAGGCGAAAGTTTCAAAACTCGTTTCTAGCTCTACTCGCTTCACGTTTATCGTCTGCAGTGGGAGCTAGCCTAAGACTAGTCTAAGAGTTTTGACTAATTTACTTGAGTACAGTTAGAAAGGGATGTCGCTATGTGCTATATATAGGGACATCCCTTTCTAACTATGCTCAAGACTAGATCAATCACTGAAAATATTTCTATAATACGGGCCTTAGAGTCAACATCTAGAACAAAACTGTTAGTACCAATCCGTACTGTGGCCCCCTAGTTGATCTTAGCCCAATTTCCCTATTCCATCCATAGGGAAGACCTGTGCCCCAGCAGTGAGGCCATTAATAAGCCGATGATTATGATGATGATATAATGCGGGCTTTAGAAATGACGGGCGGCAGATGGCATCACTGGCCGAAATGTTTACTCATCCGTCAAATCGCATATTCCGTCATTGTCTTTATAATAATTCAATTTAAATGCTCGCTTGATTAATTTGCGCCAAAAACTTCTTAGAAAATACCTCATGCCACCAATTACTGATACCATGAATTTTCATAAACACACTTATTAATGCGACTGGACATTCCAGAACCCGGCCTATAGACCCACCAGTAGAGACTTCCGAAGGCACAGAAGGCGATTGTGTCCGGTACCATTGCAACGTATGCCAAAAGATGATACCCATAGACTATCGCAGTATACACCAGAACTCGCACAAGACTGACGACCGAATGAACTGCGGCATTTGCAATAAGAAGTTCCATTCAAACGAGTATCTGGAGATGCACATGACCGTTCACAATCTGGATAAGGTATGTTGTTTGTGGTCTAAAGTTGTCTACTCCTAAAGAGAAGATTTGTCTTAGTTACTCTGTTTTTTGAAAAATAAATATATTTAATAGACGTATGACTATAGAGCAACATGGTCGACGCGGTCACGAGGGGAGTAGCATTGTGACATAACTACTGAAATAATACTGCCACTTTTTGCGGGGGGATGAATATGCACACAAATGCAGCCTAACATAATTATTCGCAAAAAAAGAAATTGTAATTACGACACACACATCAAAAATTACATAATACACAACCAAATCCTGCATACATATTTATTTTTTTGTGTAAGTCACGACACATTTTGACACGTTCTTTACGTCAGGCTTGACACCAATTTATCGACACCGCAATATCGATGATCTTTGGAAATCGCTATTACCACAATCAGGTGGATGGAATATTAGTAAAAATATTAGGAACTGAAACATTCGTATTAAATTTGACAACAGTAATGACAATGTCGTAAGTAAAAAAACTTAAATATTTAGTATGGCTGAATAAAGATTCAAACATTAATAAAACTGCCATAACACCTTGTTTTGTATCAAAATTTGGTAAAGTGCTGTAAATAGTTTTAAATACTTTAAAATTCAGTACCGTTTATTCAGTTTAAGTTATTACAATAAATGCACGTATGAAAGTTGAAAAAAGTACGTAAATCCTTGAAACTTTGTACTGAGAAGAACAACGATATCTTTTTTTTCTACCTGTCCTAAGTAACACACTAATGCAAAAATACAGCTTTCCTTAAGGCTCCAACGTTCAGTGTTGAGATAATGGAGTCAGGATAAGGCACAAATTCGATAACAGCTAAATTATATGTAGCTATATAGCTCATGCCTGCAGCAGAATCCTATGGTTATTTGGGACACCTTATGGCACCAATAACTAGACATAGATAGCTTTTATGATGAAGGCGTGCGTTAAGAAAGGATTTTCCAAAACTCACCTCTTAAATGGGTAAAACGGAGGTTCAAAGTTTGTATGGCGCACCAAGATTGCGAAGTTAATCCTTAAACTATATACGCCTGTTTCAGGATTTTTCAAAATTTGACATTCATTCAATCGCCCAATATCAAATCTAACGGTTATAGTTTATAATAATTTTCGTATGGCTATTATGTAAACCTATACAAAATAGGCATGAAATAAAAAAGTGGTAGTTATAGGCGCAAAGTAATAAAAAAGTAACAAGATATTTTTGATGGACAAGCAAATTTTTAGCTTTAATATTTGATTTCCTACAATTAAAAGCTATGGTCATCTCATTAAAAGGGATAAAAATGACTCTCTTCTATATCTACCTTTCTTATTTCTTATTTAAATCACTTATCACACCGTAATAAACTAAGAATATGCCTCCCAAATATTGAAATCATATGATAAAAAATATAGTGAATAAATGTTTAAAAAAAATGTACGTCCATGCATAATGTTTTTGGTCGTTAGAAAATTTATCGACATGCCACCACTTTTGCCAGATTTTTTGATTGACGTATCCAAAATATGTTCTGACTAAATTTTTGTTTTGTCAAACAAATCCGACGATTGAATTGTAACAAAATATGAATTTTGTATTTAAAAGTGTTGGTCAAATGGAAATAATAATTATGTTAATAATTCTACTTACCTTCTGTTAAATTTAACACCATCCTTTTGTAAGTTTGAACATTTTGGCATTTTTATATCTAACATACACTCGCGTGACTAAGGCCCGTATTATAGAAAGATTCTCAGTAATTAATCTAGTCTTGAGCATAGTCAGAAAGAGATGTCGCTATAAATAGCACATAGCAGCATCCCTTTCTAACGCTTCTCAAGTAAAGCTCAACACTTAGTTGTCATTCTGTAATACGGGCCTTAGTCTAATGAAATATCCGAGCGCAACTAGTTTTGTTACGTGAGCTTGCCCAACCTCCTGGCTGCGTCGGCCGTGTTGTTCTATGCGTATGACATAAACTTATTTTGTCTAGATTCTATGGCCGCGTTCATATTTGAATATTTAATATATATATTTTTTACAAATTGTAGAGGCATAATTTACCTACATACCTGCACGAACTTTTGCTAATTCATATATTAGTGGTCCTGCGAGCTGGATGTGAACCAGAGACCTATGGTTTAAACGCAACCAAATTAAATAGGTATTTAACTTTCTACTAATTATACAACGTTATGTATATATTATAGTTATTAGGGGGATTGCTACCATGTGCTTTGTTTTTTGTGAGTCTGCGATATTTCGCATGATCACAGAGTAAATACTCACAAAAAACAAGGTACATAGTAGTAATCCCGATAATATCTATAATGTAAGGCAGCGCAGTCCCTTAGTGACCACGAAAGTTAAAAACAATGTGTATACAACCTTTTTTTTTTTTTTTTGTTGACGATGGAAAATGCTTTTACGCACCGTACCGCGCGCTGGCTGGGCGCGCGGCGTGTGTGGGACTCCCCGGCGCGGAACAACGCCGGTCCTACCCACTAAAAACCACCGGTACCCTCCTACGCCCATATGGGGGCGTCTCAGGATCAGCGCACCTTAGTGTGCGCCACTTCACTGGGACGCCCCCGGGCTGGCCCGGCCCAACGAGTGGACCGGGCGACACGCCTCTGGGGGATTGCGCTAGGGTACTAGGCAATCCCCAGACGGGGTGGCCTATGCCGAATGGCACCAAGGGCACGCGGCGGCCAAGCCGCGCCCAGACCACCTTAGGGCCGACGAAGACCGAGTCACAGCTGCCAGCCTTCTTCGGCCCACCCGTCTACGTCGGAGGGGAGCGGCTAGAGCATCCTCCTCCCGCTCCCTCTCCGCTGCCTCCTTCTGCACCATCACAACTTCGCAGAAGGAGGCCGCAGCCTTCCATGCCCTCTCATTGCCAAGCATGGCTCGAACCATACTTGGCAATGAGAGCGATCCTCCGCCGAGCGCCGCCATCAACGTGCGGCGCTCGTTTCGCCAGGCCGGGCACACGATCAGCGTGTGCTCGGCCGTGTCGTCGGGGGAGGCGCAGTGATGACACCGCGGCAACTCCTCCCGACGGGCGACACGGTGCAGGTAGTGGCCGAAACACCCGTGTCCGGTCAGTACCTGCACCAGGCGGTAGGTGAGGCTGCCCCGCTGGCGCCCTACCCACTCCTCCAACACCGGACGGATCGCCTCGATCGTCCGGTGGCCAGCGGCTGGGTTGGCGAGTGCCTCGCCCCATCGGCGCAGAGCCTCCCTCTGCGCCAGGGTGCGGACCCGTTCGATCTCCTCCCGATTGTGTATACAACCTAACAAAACCACCTATATGTATGTTTGGGCATTCACTAACTTATACATATATTAGTGGTCCTTCGAACCGGATATGAACCAGTAACCTATAGGTTAATGGCCAGTTTTAATTACCGAACCGAAACCAGATTATCCTTACCTTTTACTGGTGGTTGCTTATTGAAACTGGCCGTTTAACGCTCAAAAAGTTTGGGTTATGGTCGGAAGAAAACATGCGGTTTTGTTCGTAATATATTTCATAGATATTTGGTTACAGGTTCCTGTTAATAAATCCGATAAATCTCTACCATACAGCTGCTTGTATTGCGATCGGAGGTTTGCGAGGCCACACGAAAAAGTTAAACATGAAAGAATACATACCGGTAAGAATACACACTGCATCATATTTTATTTCAAAACTGAAAGATCATACCGTTGTTTGTGGTAATAGTTAATATATCATACGTGGCAAAGGATCCATTCTATTCTTCATACAACTCTGTCCAATGTTGTACCTCAAGTATTATCATGCATTTATGTGAAGAATAATACGCTGAATTCATTAAAAAACTTAACAGTTAAGTAGTTTTCGAGATTCAGTGGTCAACACCGTCTTCTAATTAACCTATTCTAAATATCGCGTCTGCCAATAGAAGACATTATATTTATTATCATGATTTGCGTGGTGAAGTGTTATTTATAATCGTACACAGGTTTTGAGCTGGTAAGGCTTCTCAGAGGTCCCCCGGCTCGAATCTTAGTAGGGACAAATGTTTGTATGATAAATACGAGAATTTTTACCAATTCATGGTTGTATATTTATTTATGGTACAGCGACAGAGTACAAATTACACATTAATATTGGTAATTATTTTATTACACACCACAATTGTTGCTAAATTTTGACATTAAAAAAAAGGAAATGAAATTTTAATAGTTTATAAGGTATCTACAAAAAATGTACTTATACTTATCTATGTCATATGTTGCCCAAGTCTTACAGTGTTTACTTTGGGGCTAGGTCGATTGATTTGAGTGTAAGAAATATTCATTTATATATTTAGGTACTTCTCAAGTTCTCATACAAATTTTGTATCCCATTTTTAGGCGAGAAACCCCATTCATGCGAGATCTGCGGCAAATCTTTCCGCGTGGCGTACTGCCTCACGCTGCACATGCGGACTCACACCGGCGCGCGACCCTACGCATGCCCGCTGTGCGGCAAACGGTAATGTGTACACTTGTCTCCAGTACCTTTTATTTTGATTATATATTAAATCTAAAGAAAAGTATTCTAGAAAAAAATCCACTCGGACCAGGCAGCAGACGGGACTCGAACCCGCACCCTTCGCTATCCGGGCCAATGCACTGACCATTATGCTACCGCGGCCTTGATTTTATTTTTTTTTTTGCTAGTTTTTAGCAGTAGTTGTTTATTTAGGTTTATATTTTATTATTTTTAATAAAATAATCAAAATTTTTATTTTAGTATTTTCTAGAAGATTGTAACGACACCGTTACAACCTCTATGGGTTAGGAGGATAGGTAAATGCCGCCCCAGTGCCACACGTTTGGAGATTCGTTCCGCGTCGGTACAGTACCCCTAGTATGAACCAATATCGAATTCGTATCGTCTGCGAGTCCGAAATGTCATTGTCAAATGTGTACTGATTTTTAGTTCTCGTTACGTACTTTGTGCCGCTGCTGTTCAAGTTTCCATACAAAATTTGTCATTGACATTTCGGTTTTCAAACTATTCGAATTCGATAATGGCTCGTGCTAGGGGTACTGCTCCATGCTTCATATGCGCATGGTAAAGCGTTATCATCATCAGCTTATTAATTTCCCCACTTCCGCGGTACAGGTCTTCCCTATGAATGAAACAGTGAGACTGTGCCGTGACGCACTACGCGGGCATAATTATATAATTTACAGAAACACAGGGGTGTATTTTATAATCTAACGGGCCATTTAAAATTTAAAATTTGTACCCCCTCCCTCTCTAAAATTAGTAAATTAAATCTCTCGTAACTCTTATAGCAATCCCTCGTAGTCTGCCACCTCGGACCAAGGTCCATTTTGCTTCTAGAGTAAGCAGACGCTACCAATAAGTAATTAAGTATTCCCGAAAAACCAAGTTTCATTATTCAAACTGTTTCTTTTTTCCATAGGTTTAAAGCACACAGCGTGTACAATCATCACTTGCTCACACACTCTTCAGTGAGGCGTTACAAATGCCCGTATTGTCCGAAAGCTTTCAAGACGTCAGTACAGCTAGCCGGACACAAAAACTCTCACACTAAACCGTTTTCCTGCACACACTGCAATAGGTAAGATATTTTTAAAATGTGTAATAACGAAACAGATATAATTTTTGAGCATAGTTTGAACTTTTATGTACGACCCTCTAACAACAAATTGGACTTAAGTAATGCTGAATGTTGTGTTTTTATTAGTGGCCGCCCGTGACTTCGTCCGCGTTCACTTTTGTATTTTGAAAATCCCTCAGGAACCTAATATTTTTTCGGGATAAAATGTATTCTATGTCTCAATCCGGGTAATAAACTATATTTGTGTAATATTACATCAAAATCCGCTCAACCGTTTTTGCGTGATTGAAAAACTTTCACGTTTGCAATATTAGTATAACGAGAAGCAATACAAAAGTTCATTTACCTTAGATGAGACTATGGGAATAATAATAACTATCTCGTTTAACCCATACATATGAATGACATAAGATCTCGTTCGGTCATGTCACGTGATCGCCGAATTTTTAGTTCGCCAACATTTTATTGGCGAAAAGACGGCCATTTTGTAGTAAAAAAATGTGTTTTAAAACTAAAAAAATGTTTTATTGTTGTATATATTTTCAGAATAGATTTCAGTAATTTTAGTGATTTAAAATAATATCTACACAGTTTTTGGGATTTACTCCTTAAGAATCCATTTGCATATATAAGGAGCCCGGTATGAGAAAAATGTGAGGAGTAAAATCTATCGATGAATGCCCTCGTTACGTTTTTGGTGCGCATCCTATGTCGCGCAACTTTGACAAACAAAGATGACGGATTGACATTAATAATTTTTTTAAAATCTGAACTGAATTTAGATATTGTTTCTGATAGAGCAATGGGGACAACGAGGTATGGTACAACCATTGATGTGGTATTTTCAAGATTCGTGAACCACGTATCTACGAACGTCCATGTGTCTTATTTTAGTTACCATAAACCACTTGTCACTGTAATTAATAATGCAGAAAATGTTGATTTAATTAATATTTAAAAAAATGATAATAGTCTGATAATAATAATTACATAATTTATCAACATTCCTAATGATATATTTATGCATATCTGAAATTGACTATTGTAAAAAGTTTAATGTAAAATATTTCGTCGATTAGTTATAATAAATGTATATGAAATGAATAAATGTATATTTATATATGTATATTATTTTCATTAATTTGTTAATTTACCCTTTCATACAGTATCAATCTTTTTTAAGTTAAATAAAATCTTTTTACGTCTGGTTAGACTATCGAACTTAGGAGTAAACTCCAGTCGTGCATCGGAGCTGACACATTTTTTACATTTTATTTAAATATATGCGTATTAAAACAACAATAGTCCTATCTTAATTTTACAAAGATGATGCCAAACTTTGCATTGGCTAATGATAAATGATTGATTGAATGACCTTTCATCATGTTAACATTTTGTATCGCTTCTCGTTGGCCGTACTTTACATGCACGAACATTGTAACGTAGTTATACCTCCTAATTCCTTTCGAATGCGAATACCCCATTCGTTAAGCATTGACCACTTCATGGTAATCGGCTGCCAAAGCCACTCGTTTATTTGTTGCTTAACCAGCTGCCGTATTGTGTAACTTTCTCCTTTCGCATACTCTTTCATTTGGTATTTGCGCAAGAGATTAATTATGACATATCGACCCTTTTCCTTAGCTTTGAAAAATAAACGCTTTAGCGAAAGAAATTCAGAAATCATTCTCCAGCTAAAAACTCTTTTGAGGCAGTTTTCTATATAGAATCTCCGCATTATTCTTTAAAGAGTATGATCCTATCACAATGAAGGTTCTCTAACATCAAGCTATTTTTGGCTCAATATTCAAAATAGGCCGTTTGCATCATTGTACGCGGTGCGAGTTCACACGGAAACTCACGCGCGCCAGAACAATCTCAAGTTCTCCTGCGCTCAGTGCGGTGCCAGCTACGCCCGAGCGTTCGCGCTCAAAGATCACATGAAGCAAGTGCATCAACAAGACGTGGATACTTCTGCTTTAAACGCGGCCCGGGACCAGGCGCAGGCGCAGGTATGTAACATAATCCTAGGGATAATACATTAGGTAATATAAGGGTGCTTCAAGATCACGTTCGCGCTCAAAGATCACAAGAAGCAAGTGCATCAACAAGACTACTGGTTCGAGCCCGTCTTTTGCCTGAAATTTATTTACTTTTGGGAAATTGAAATAATATATAGGTTCGGGTCCTGTCTGATGCCTGGATCGGTTGAAATTTATCTATTTTTCATTTGGAATTCTAAAAGTAATAACAAAAAATAGCAACTGTTGGGAAAAAATTGTACATATATTGTTAAAGTTCTTTGTAAAAAATCACGAAAAAGCGAGTATCCCCCTAACACAATAGTCCGGTCGAATTAGACAGAAAAACAATTTTCAAACTGTTTAAATGTCTAATTGACTGGACTACAAGTAGAATACTCAACAACATGTTTATATGGAACTTGTAAAAAATAAAGATATTTTCATTTTCAAATATCAGAAACGCGACACAGCATTAGTGACATAGAAATACATAACAACAAATCAATAAACAAGTCCCATGTTCACAAGTTATGCCAAAGTCAACGATACCTAGTGCAATAATGTCAATTTTGTATTGTATTTGTATGGTGGTGGCGGGTATATATATATAGATAGAAAGAAAGAAAAAATGTAAAGAGTGTATTATTCGCCAACAAACTGACTTTTCAGTTTGGCGAAATAAGTTGTTTTTGTATTCCTGTATTTTTGGTGAAAATAAATAAATAAATAGTGCGTGAAGCTCGTGAACCGAACCTCGGAAAGAAAATCTCCTATAATAATCTAACTGTGGACTTGTTTGTTTTGTTGTTAGGTTTCTATGGACTGTGATGTGACACCAAGAATTCCAAAATAGCGAGCGTTTAAATTATCCGTGCAAAGTGGCTATTTTTATCATTTTTTATACACTACAAAGTTTTAACGACGTCGAAAATTTTTTTTATACAATATTGAGGGAATGTAAACTATGAACTAAAAATATAAAAAAATAATCATGAATATTCCCTACTGGTCAGTGCATCCGCCCGGATAGCGGAGGGTGCGGGTTCGAGTCCCGTCTGCTGCCTGGTCTGCGTGGATTTTTTTCTTGTAAAATTTCCTTTAGTTTTAAACATCTAGCAGCAATTAATAAACTTCAATCGCTATTTCTTCTTTCGAATGTTTTTCACTTGTAAAGGGAGGTATTTCGTTTGACATTATGGGTTACCTACAATGCCAATAGATAGCATTGCCTTGCAGCTAAATAAATGTTAGGAAAAAAATCGACACGGTCATTAAGGTCGCGGTATGATAATTAGTCAGTGCATCCGCCCGGATGGCGGAGGGTTCGGGTTCAAGTCCCGCATACTACCTGGACCTGGATTTTCTTAAACTTTAAATAAATATTTACTCACTATTCCTAGCGTCTATACATGACGTTTTATGGTTTTCTAAAAATGGTCAACTAACATATTATCTACTATTTTATACACATTATATTCTTATTTTTGTTTTTTTTTCACAGTCCAGTATAAAAGAAAGTCTAGACGAAGAAATGAAGATATAAGAAATACTAAGAACTGTAAAAGACGTACCAATAACGGTGAGTATTATTTTTATTATTAGAGAAAATTTTATTTGTCTGTATGTGAAAAAGGTTGAAGAAATTCTCTTTTAAAAAGCTCGATTTTTAAGAAAAGAAAAGAATCTAGCAAGTAATCTGGGCATATTCAAGGCCAGAATGAACAGGCATCATCTAGGCAGGCGTGTACCATCCAAGGCCTCATCATCGCTTTCCATCAGGCGAGATTGTGGTCAAACGCCTTGCCTATATTAAGCATTAAAAACAAACGTTTAAATGAAAATGTAACAAAATAACATTATATAGTCAATATAACAAGAAACGAATTATATCTGACACTGTTTATGATAAAACGGATATTTTCATTGGTATTTTAGGCCTAAAAAGCTTATGTTGTTTCTAGTTTAGATAATTTTGGTATTTCAATTATTTAATTCATAGTTGTAACTGTGTGATCCCATTATTAATATATTTTCTTTCTTTTTTTTCAGATGATAACCAAGAAATTGTAAATATGTATCAATTTTAAATATGTAAATAAACTTGTTCAAGGTTGAAATCAATTTGTATTGTAGATATTCCTTAAAAGTGGCCCTACTAAGCACATTTAAAGAGATGCAGAAACGCGACAGCGCTGTTGTTAACTTATGGATAGTTGAAAAACTGTTTGGTACACTTTTTTTCAGATTTTATCATGTATCTGTATATAAAATTATATTCTAAATTCGATACATTATCGATTCAATGAATTTAGTGTCTCATTTATGTATTTTAATTTACCTGCATTCTATACAACTAATGCCTAATAAATATGGCACAGTTGCGGTGTACACGCCGGAGTGATATATATACGAAATTATTCAGATATGTACCTTTTGATTTTTTGTCATCACTACACAAAATGTTAAAATTTAAATGCCACGAAATTAGAAAAGGTTTTCATGTTATCGTAACGTGGATGTATTGAGCGGCCTACTGTACCCCTAGCACGAACCATTATCGAATCCGAATAGTTTGCAAATCGAAATGTCAGTGTCAAATTTAGTATGGAAACTTGAACAGCAGCGGCACAAAGTACGTAACGAGAACTAAAAATCTCATGACAATGACATTTCGGACTCGCAAACGTAACGAATTCGATATTGGTTCGTGCTAAGGGTACTGAATGTCAGAACCATAGGAAAACATGAAAGAGGTGACAATAAATTCAAGTAAGTAATCGTGTTAATAACCGATAATAATTAAACACTTTTCAATGTTATAAAACGATTTTATTTTAATTTCCTTGCTTTTTTACATTTTAGAGCCCTATAAATTAAATCAATTTATTATGGAATATAATTAATGAACTAACGAAACCTTACGAGATTTCCCAAAATGATATAGCGCCTGTTAACGCCATCTATCCTTCGACGAGAGAATCTACAATCGTTCCATCATTATCGTCCGTTCATACATTCATTCCATACCCATTCATTACTACATTCACTAATTAGTTTTATATAGTTTCACTTTCTCTTGCGATTCGAATTCAAAAGACAACGTACGTTCATAATTTCATAAGATCTCTAATTTACTTTGACTAATATTTTACAATCTGAATATCCGATTTTTATTGGAAAATCCACATAAAGAAGACACTAAGCTATCGAACAGCGCCCTAGAGACAACATGTATGTGAAGTCTAGTCAGCCTTACGACTCTCCTTATAACTAGTTTAGGAGTGTTTGATTAGATAGCTGGTATAGCAGTTATAAACTGCTTCACCAACCATCCTCACCGGCCGGCCTGCAAAAATGCTTCTTCACGCCTCTTAAAGGACCCCAGATTGTAGGAAGTACGACAAAGAAATGAGTCGCCAAATTTCTTTGTACGTGTAGGAATAGTGGCCACAGTAAGTCGGTGGCAACGTAGGCCAGCGCGCGTGGTCCTCTGAAGAAAATGTGATGGAGGGATAAGGGAGAATAACTCCACTCAAATAGGCTAGTTGACTCATGTCAAATTGCACTATACAAGTGTTTATTTCTTATAATGTTTGGTATGAGGAAAATACATCGATTTCACTTCATAAAATTTGAAGATGGCTGTAGTCATTTAATTTGAATAATGTTTTTTAGTCTATGCTTTTTAAACACTCAAAACGCTATCCACCATGATTGTGACGTCAACAAATTAGTAAATGTGTTAGTAAACAACTAAACGTCATTGTCGTGTTACTGTGGTGTCTTTCGTCGGACTAAAATACATATATCTAAAAACTCTTACATCTTGTATAAAAAATTTCCATTTATTGGTTTTGTTGACTAAATGAATGCTGGACACCGGATTTGTGAAAGCAGAAACGACAAAACTCTTTGACTTAGTACTTACATTTATAAGTCGCATCGAGCTTTAGAAAGAGATACTCGGCTAGCTTCGGCTTCGTATAGCGCCGTCTCTGTTACCCTTGTCAACCTGACCTTTGGAGCGCTTTCAATTTATGCGTTTCTTGACGGCCTGCTGCGGTGCCGAAGCGGTGCGCGAAGCGGTGCGTCGTACAGCGTACGGACGATCCTTTTTTTCACACAAAACGCACGGTGCGGCAACCGTGCGGCGCCGGTACCGCGAACGCTCGACAACAGGACTGTTGCCGCACCGCAAGAAACGCATAAATTGAAAGCGCCCTTAGTCGCTGACTTGTCGGTCGTAGTTCAACGTCGCTAAAGAACAGTCGGGTTCTTAAAATATATACACAGTCAGGACATAAGTATTGTCACACAGTAAAAACTTTTCTTATAGAATGCTGGCTACAAAAAAGTTTATTGATTTCGAATTTCGAATTGTTCATGAAAATAAAAATGTATACTTTTTAGAATTTTACTCATTTTTAAATATGGAGTGGACGTTTAAAGAAGACCATGTTGCAGTTCTTGCGTTGCATCGTTGCGGTTACGCGCACATTAAAATTTTTGACATACTGAAAATTTTGAATATAACCAAAAGATTCGTTTATCGTACCATCAAATGAAGACTCTAGAGTAGATGACAGGTCAAGAAGTGGTCGCCCTCGGTCTGTTAAGACTCCAGCAGTGATAAAAGCTGTGAAGGCGCGAATTCAAAGAAATCCCAAACGTAAGCAGAAACTGTTGGCCCTTCAGATGGGGTTAAGCAGAACCACGGTGAAAAGGGTGTGAAATGAAGACTTAGGGCTTCGGGCATATCGAAGAAAAACAGGACATCGTTTGAATGCTCGTCTAATGGATCTGAGACTGAAGAGATGCCGCGCTTTGTTGAAGCGGTACGCGGGAAAAAATATCGGGAAATTCTTTTTTCGGATGAAAAAATTTTTACCGTAGAAGAGAGCTACAACAAACAAAATGATAAGGTGTACGTACACAGTAGTGAAGAAGCGAGCAACCGTATTCCGCGTGTCCAACGAGCTCATTTTCCTTCCTCGCTCATGGTATGGTTGGGAGTTTCTTATTGGGGCTTAACAGAGGTACCTACATTTTTGTGAGAAAGGTGTAAAAACGAATGCAGTTGTGTATCGAAATACAGTCCTGACGAACCTTGTGGAACCTGTTTCTCATACCATGTTCAATAACAGGCACTGGGTATTCCAGCAAGTTTCAGCGCCAGCTCATAGAGCGAAGAGCACACAAGACTGGCTGGCGGCGCGTGAAATCGACTTCATCCGGCACGAAGACTGGCCCTCCTCCAGTCCAGATTTGTGTCCGTTAGATTACAAGATATGGCAACACTTGGAGGAAAAGGCGTGCTCAAAGCCTCATCCCAATTTGGAGTCACTCAAGACATCCTTGATTAAGGCAGCCGCCGATATTGACATGGACCTCGTTCGTGCTGCGATAGACGACTGGCCGCGCAGATTGAAGGCCTGTATTCAAAATGACGGAGGTCATTTTGAATAAACTTTATTGTCATAAGAATCTGTTTGGTTAAGTTCATTTTGGTACCATTTATTACATAATGAATAAACTTGTTTCAATTATTTTATATTAAACATGTGACAGAATTTATGAGCTGACTAGGTATATACAGAGTTGCTAAAACAAATATAAATATAAACATTTCGTGAAAGAAAGAAAAAATTAAGTTTGTAAGTAAATTAATGGCAGTAAATATTTTATGAGAGGCTTCGCATATCTATTAGTTTTTTGTATTTTGTTATTTGGTTGGAAATAAAAATTATAGTTTTTCATTAAAATAAATAAATTAACATACCTAGTACATATATCTTGTCTTTTACCTACATGTTTTCTTTTTGCATTGATTTCTAAAAAAAAACTTAAAAAAAGTTTTAGCAGCTCTTAACAGATACCGGACTGTTAGTGTTTCGTGTGACAGAGATGACGCTCCACAAAAGCTGAATCTAGCCGAGTATCTCTCTCTAAAGCACGATGCGACTTATAAATGGCCTGGTACTGTATGTGTATTTCTCTAGGCAATTTAAACCACAACTTTTCAAGAGTCTTTAACGATGTGTTTCTACATTCTCGTATAATACAATCATGATAATTATTATATTTATCATGAAATCTATTAGAAATCATGGTTTTATAATATAAATTTAGATTCTGGATAATTCTTACGTGATCTGAGTTACGAGTTTACGATTTTGTTGACGTCATAGCATAGGTAATCTATAGACTAAAACGGCCGACAGCGTTTTTGCCTTTGTTCCCAACCAGTCACACATGTGACATGTTCGGAGACCTATCTTAAAATAATTTCCAACAAGTCACACTGTGACACGTTGGGCGACCTTTTCGAAATTATACCCAACCAGTCACACTGTGAATCGTTAGACCAATCTACTCTTAGGTGTTGGTTATGTTACGTCTGAGGTGTATGTTGCGTCTTAGCCCTAATTTCATTAAATAATCAGCTACACTGCTACTTTTTGATGCAATAAAAGGAAGGCAACATTTTTTCCTATTATTGCTTACTATCATCAGCTTACGATAAATTCATTTTTGGTGCTTAATTCATGGTTGTTGAAATATTAGGTCCTTACATATGAAATTAGCGTTTTGTCGTACTGACCATTTTGATCTGAAATATCTCCTCTTTGGTTAGGAATTCCAAATTCAAATTTATAAATTCATTTAAGGTTTTCTCCTCATTATTTTTTTCTTTGGCGTTGCTTATTACCGCCCAATGGAAAACATGAAATATCGGTATATTTACAAGTACTAGTTCTACCGAGGCACCAATGCTGCAGAAATAGCTCGAAGGATTAATAATGTGTACGGCGCTTGTATCGCAAAAGAAAGCACGGTACATTTTTGGTTTCAACGTTTTCGTTTTGGAAATTTCGATCTTCAGAACCAGCCCCGTGGACGGCCGGAGACCAAAGTGGAAAATGAAGAATTAAAGGATTTTGTGGAAGCGGATTTATCACAAAGCACTTCAGAGATAGCTGCAGGCTTCGGGGTAAGTAACAAAACTGTATTAATCCACTTGTAGCAAATCGGGAAAGTAAAAAAACTTGAACGGTGGGGTACCTCATGATTAGGGAAGATGCATATATAATATTTATGAAAATTTTATGATTAAAATGTTAAAAAAATATAAAAGAAATGCTACTGCAACGTTTTTATTTTACATAATGTTGTTTTTTAACAATTATTACGAATTAAAAATACTTGAAACGGAACGTATTTTAAAACACCAATCAGCGTTTAGTGACGTCACTCCTGTTATGACAACTTCTTTGAGGTTATGGTTGTTAAAGTAAATATTATTTTAAGGGAATATTTATTGCATTTTTTTACATTTAATAAAAATGGAAGTTGCGTTTATCAAAGCAGACTCCAGGAATTTACCAAGAGTTAGCGTTGACATGGTTATAACTTTTTTTTGTCCAAAGTGCAGAGTTTTTAAGTGTAGAAATGAAAGGGACTAAATTACTACGGTATGCAAAAATCGTAGTTGTTAAACTTTGTATTTTATTCAGCGGCTTCTACAAATCTTACGGCGATAATGCAATCGGCTATGTCCAATTTAAAAGATATGGAAAATTATGTACAGTAAAAGGTCGAGTTCTCCGGAGCATAAAGTACGTAAAGAAGGTTATCGTGTTACAGTTATTTTAAATGAAACGCAAAGCTTGGTTCAGTCCTGCCAATGTGAAGATTGTGCTACACATTTTTAACTTTATCTAATTTTCGACGTCATTCTCCAACTGTAAAATTAAAAATATGTTATAGACAGGTTTTGTAAGTATTAGGCGCATTATTTACTAATGCGTTTTTACGTACAAGCAGATTAATTAAGCATATAACAAGTATATTCGCCGACTTACGTCAAAGTGATCTTCTCAGCATCGAATAATGGTCTTTGGAGAATAATTGTCATTTCTCTTCGCAGCTTGAAACCACTTTTTTTTCAGTTTTGGGTCAAAAGTTCCAGCCAAAAACAATTTATTTGGGAACTTTGTTGAAGTAGATTGGCACAAAACATGAGTCAACACGGGTTTTTTTCGGAATATTAGTGGTATTGTTATGATCACATGATGTTGATGGATAGTCCATTTTAAATTTTTCAAAAAAATATTTCGAAAGTCGAAAAAATATGCAAAAGTATGAAAATTTAAAGCCAGCAACGAACAATTACGACCAGTGACAGACAGGAGTGACGTCATCGCAACCATAGGTTCGTTTTCGCGCGAAAATTTAAATTGTCAATTTAAAACCGCATTTTTTCCGATAAATCACAATGTTTTAATTTTTCAATATATCTGTGGTTTATTCTACATGGAATTCTTTAAAATGAAAACAAAAATAAAAATATTGCATCTTCCCTATTGAGTGAATCGAACTTGAAAACACGCGTCGACTGCTGTGTTACTTTGCTCAATCGACACAATAATGATAGGATTTTAAATCGAATCATTACTTGTGATGAAAAGTGGATACTGTTCAATAATCGGAAGCGCTTATCGCATTGGCTGAAACCCTGGAGACCCAGCCAAATCCTGCCCTAAATGAAAATTGACTCAGAAAAAGTAACTTGTGAGTGTTTGGTGGACTAGCGCCGGTGTCGTTCACTACAGGTTTCTAAAATCTGGCCAAACGATTACGGCAGATATCTATTTTCAACAACTGCAAACCATGAAGCTGCCTTCATAGCTAGTTCTGCAGCTAGCTGCTAAACAACCGAGATTGGTCAATCGCTCTAGGCCACTGCTGCTTCACGACACCGCGAGACCACACACTGCATAACAAACAACCACTAAGTTAGATGAGCTACAATTGGAATGTCTGCGACATTCACCGTACTCCCCGGACCTCCTCCAGTAGATTACCATTTTTTCTCCGGAATTTGGACAACTTTTTACAAGGAAAAAAATTCAACTCTTATGCGACAGTCCAAACCGCCTTCAAAGAGTTTATTGATTCTCGCCCCCATGGTTTTTTTAGAAATAGGATCAATGAACTACCTATGAGATGGCAAAAGTACATAGATAACAACGGTGCATACTTTGATTAATTAAATTGATTTTACAAAAAGAAATTGACTTAAGAAATTAAAATTGTAAATATATTCCTCCCGTACAAAACGCCTGGAATTCAAAAGTCATATGTAAGGACCTAATATTTTAACAGGTAATGAAAAGGTCAGAGTATAGATTTATAGGCTATCAAGATTAACAGCAATATTACATTTTAAAAGAATAGGATAGAATCTTTGAATCAAAGATTGGATAAAAAGTTTTACCTATGTAAATAGAGTCCAAAATAGAATGAACATGTAACAGTATAGTAATTTATGTTCTTTCCGGGATTGTAACCATGTACCTTGTTTAAAAACAAGCGCCATGATCACGGAGTAACCAGTTAGTCCCTGATCATGGTGCTTGCAACAGCGCCGAAATATCGGAAACTCGCTAAAAACAAAGTACATGGTAACAATCCCGTAAATAACTTATATTAGGTACTATAATGTAAGTGACCATGGAAGTTTAAAACAATAATGTAACAGTATACCTATCAGCAGGTTGGCCTAACGAGTCAGAGTGTGACTGTTTGGGAATGATTTAAGAACGGTCTCGCAACGTGTTACAGTCTGACTAGTTGGGAATTATTTTACAAAGTTCTCTCAACGAGTCACAGTGTTACAGGTTACAGTGTGACTCGTTGGGAACAAACGCGTTTTTGTATGTCCATGAAAAATCTATTTTAAAATTAAAGGTTTGTAGCTTTCTAGGTCAAAAAAATACAATACATTTTTTTTGGTCTAATAGAACAATTATTAACCATTTAAAACATATTTCCAAAAAGTATCAAGTAGCCTATTGTAAAGATAAGTTTCTTGAGTTACCTCTTCAGCGCCAATGATGCGGGCAGCGCGCCTATCCAAGGCATCGAGTAAGTACTTAGCGGAGCCATCTTTTTTTTTTTTTTTTTTTGATTCCTCCCAGGCGGGGGAGCGGGTGAGAAATCCTCATGGATACCCTACAGCCGGCTGCAAGGTTATGTCAGACTCGTACTGACTAAAAAACACCCGTAGGGGCTGCCTTTGGCCGGGAAGGCCTCTAAGGCTTCATCTGAAGCGATCGTCCCCCAGGGGGGGGAGCGACGCAGGAGCCATCCCAGAGGCACAGAATATATACACTACACTACGCGAAAAGAAGCGACACTTAAGCATGTGTGCTCGTAAAATCGCCCGCGGCTATGTGTGGGTGTCTGGAGGCGCGCGGGGGCGTTGCGCGGCGCGCGGGACGTGGAGAGGGCAGTCGCCGACTGCCTCGACCGAAGGCATGGCAGTCAGTGTTTCCACAATGAGGGGAAATTCCCCTTTTAAGGGGAAATTAGGGTCCAGAGGGGAAGAAAAAGGGGAAATTGCGGGAAATTATAATAACAAAACATATAAGGTACAAAAATTTTACAGCTGTTAAATTTACGAGACATACTGGATCGCTGGACTAGGTCGCTTTAGCGACCAACTTCATGCGTTACTTTTGTGTTTACCGCACATTAAGAAAATCTACCAACAAAATAGAAATAGAATCTCTATTTAGTGGGTGCTAACGACTGCAAGTGAAGGCCTATCAAAAGTATTTATTAATCTGGAACAACGGAACCAAAGCGCGATTCAGGAGACTACAGCGCCATCTCTTGACCATTGGTGTAGTAGAACCAAAAACCACATCTTTATTTTTTGTAATAAAGTAACAGTTATATTTATCCACATGTTTCTAGTTTGTATATACGGAATACGTGTTTGAGTTTCATACAAGTGCAAATCACATATGTTCTAATAAATTATATTCAGTAGCGATTTTAATTGAATATTTTGATTATTTATTTATTTTTTCAAATTAAAACTGAACTTTATTGACTGTGTCCTTTTCCAGACTTTTTACTAATTTATTGTAATTAATTATTTGCATGCAATTAAAAACTAATTTTAAACGATGCCAAAGAAGGATAACTTCTCACGCGCCTACATAAGTACACGCACTCATATTTTTTACATAAGGCAGTAGTCTTAAAATGAAAAAGTACAACTGACCCTAGAAAGGCTATAAATATAGCCTGTGTTTAGGGATTCACACCCATCCTATAGGTTAAATTATGGGTAAAGCCTAGCCTAGCCTAAAATAATGCGGCACGGAACAAATTGTTTGTGGACTATACCGTGGATTAGAGTGTTGCCGTATAAAAGAAACTGTGGCAACACGTGCAGATTTTATATATTTTATTTATCTGTTATAGAATAAAATAGATTAAGACCTTTTTTTTCTTTAGTTACAACAGTAGTGCCAAAGCTAAAAACTACAGCAGAATAATTTTTGAGGGGAAAAATGTCCTAAGAAGGGGAAATTTGAATTGAGGCGTGGGGAAAGGAAATCATTAAAGTGGAAACACTGATGGCAGTAGCGAAATAGTAAAATAATTGCACTGCATTGCACGCACAGACTGACTACGCTACGCAATCTTATTATTATTTAGATAATAATAAGAATTATAAAACGAATCGAAAAAGGAGAAAATATATAAAAGTTAACAATTTGTTATAGTACCTACATTAAAAGATTAAAAATTGATTATATGTATAATCAAACCTATCCTTCATTATTTACCCCAGTATCCTTGAATCAGTTTACATTTAATAACTTACTATGCATAAATATTCATTGGCACAAGTCTAAATTCCAAGTCCAACCCTAGCGCATACACGCTCCTGCTCAAGGTCACTGACGCTGGACTATCAAGTACAGAGAGTGTCACCGCTGTGGAGCAATATTCCACGCAGGATCGCACTTACGTTTTGTACAACAAGTACAGTAGATCGGGCGTGGAAAAACGCCGCACCTTGTTCAGGACTCCAAGTTTGCTTGAAGCTGTTTTGATCACGATTTCGATGTAGGCTTGATCGGTAGCGGGGGCAGGTTTTATATTACTTGGTGCTACGGAACCCTTCATGGGCGAGTCCGACTTGCGCTTGGCCGAATTTTGCTTTTTGGCTTGGCCTTTGTGGATTGACGCAAATTATGTGTACGTGATTAACATAAAAAGTGGTGATTAAGATGTCTCAACCAATATCGACCCGTGGCTGCTAGGGGTACTAATAGGGGTGGAAGAGGTGTTAAAAATATAGACTTAAAAATAGCAGATAAATCCGAGAAGTATTAAGATGAGGTAAGAAGATAAGATAAGGAAAGGAATAAAGGGATGTAGTAAGAGGAGATACGAAGATACTTATTGTTGTTACTTAAAATAGACCGTTATACCTACTATAAGGAATAATGAAAGAAACACCTCGTGAGGACTTAGTCAAATCCTAACTCACAATGTGGAGCTTTGATCAGAACAAAGAAGAACTACAGCTACGCTTTGTCAAATCGAGTTGCAAACCAAAACTGTGCCCAAGGTTATGAATTAAAATTTTACCCACCAATTTTTACGGGTTTAATAGTTAGTATTTAAACACAAAGGTGTCAAAGATTCTGCCATGATACTCTAAACTAAAAACTTATTTAACCTCAGGCTCTCCTTTCCATTCTGTATAGAGAATGACAAAGATATACTGCTGTCAAAGTTCAGTTTAGGTTTAGATAATCATGCCAGAATCGACACCGGAGTTTTCTCTTCTGCGCAAGTGGCCCTTGCATATGCATATGCAAATGCATAATTGTCAAAGTATGATATGTTCAGGAATGTAGGCAGAGGTTGATGATCAAAACGCAGATGCAAGCTCAATCTGTGCGTGACGTTACATCACGGCATACGGCAGGGCACCAATCGGATACGATTTTATATTTTACTAGTCATCATTTTAAACTTTTCAAATTTTGGTAATCCTATATTCACTAACGCATTAAACACGTCTCGTGAAGACCAAGTACGTTGTTTCTTTTTACTAAAAAGTGGTTCAACCACATTTTAACGCGAACACCTGGTCCTTCCACGCCAAATAAGGAATCAGCGATTTATAATTTAACAAAATTTTGTTAAATTAATATTTGGTAATATTAATTTAACAAAAGATAAAAAGGTTTATTAATTTTTGCTTTTCAGTTTTTTCGGCGGTTTAATTTTGCATGTAGAAAATATTAAATTAAAACAGCGGGTCCGAAATTAGTTCCGACAATAATCCAACAAAACGAATGAAAACCGATACAGAGTTCTATATATTTTAAAGTCTTTTGTTAATAGTTCAAAAGTATTGGATTTTGTAATGTAACGTCACAAAACTAAGGACCCGTCCCACACTTTGTTACACAATGGTTACGATTCTAGAATGATTCTCTAAACCTAAACTTAAATTTGACAGCAGTATATTCTTGTCATTCTCTATACAGAATGAAAAGGAGATATTGATGTTAAATGTAGTTTTAAGTTTCGAGAATCACGCCAATATTGGCACCACATTCACACTACGTCAACCCCCTCCCTCCCCCTTAACGTTTAACGTACTTTATGGATGACCCCGTGATTATAAAAGAAACCTTTTGTTCTGTGAACAAAAGGTTTGCTCTTCAGCATCTAAATCTTATGTCAAAAAAATCTATAAAATGGTTTTTTGTTGAAGTTGTTATTCAAAAACTAAGCGAGTTACGGTAAAAATATCCTCACAATTATTTGCAGTTAACAAAACACGTAGGTATATCATAGTACCGTTAAAGAAGATTCCTATTCATCTTTCACACATTATGAGACACACGCACACAAGTGTGTTAAAGTTCTATGAGTTTTCCCGCAAAACTGCATTGTGTTTTGGACATATCATGTTGAAACTTTAGATTTTTTACTTTTAACAAGATATTTCACCGTTAATATTGGGCTAGTGATGTTTTGAATTGTTTTTTATAAGCTATATTTTTACTTCGAATATTTTGTTCATAAAATACTTATTTACAGTTTTTCATAAAAAACGTCTGAATATGAGGTTTTCTTGTTGAAAACTTAACGTTTTCATTTTTTTAATTTCCAATAGTTGAAAAGTAATGCTGATTAGTAAAATCTTTATGGAACACAAGTTGCTTAGAATAAGTCTATCCAATTCTTATTTTTAATAAAATAATTTTCATCGCCGAGAAGGGGTGGCGTCTATCCCCAGGGTAAAAGCAACCCTCGGCACAATAGAGGGTAAGTAGAACCTACAGCCAAAAAGCTAAAGCTAATCGGTGCTGTTTGGTTGAATAGGCAGCGAAACCGTGTATTGACGGAAGTAAAATGTTTATTTAATTGCCACCTAGCAAATAGATGCTGGAGTAATCCCGCCGCCGCGCCGCTGACTAAACAAAGGTTGACGGATTACCGTGGTAGTTTTTTGGTGATACCTAAGCCCCTTTATGTGTGCAAATGAGAAGAACTTTTATCGTCTGGTCGATGCACAGAAGAGAGACCGACATAACGCTGGGCATGCATGCCATTCTCTCAAAATATAAATCTAGTATAAAAAATATTAGGAATGATGCAAGATATGGGCGTTCCCACGCCACGGTGGGGCAGTAATGCCCCGCCCACAATGGTCAATACTAATCGATTGGATCTATAAAGTGATATACTTGTACTATCATGTATTCTGTGATATAGGTAACTAGAGTCCCGACCTTTGCTTCAGAGTAGTATTTTGTGATCTCTCGGACATTATACTGTCTTACTAAAAATATGTATGTGCATGTATCTACTTGTCCAACTTTTTGGGGTAACAAGGATATTATCTATACCTAAGTATGACCGTTCCGTCTATTAAAAACTAAGCTAATAACTGAAGGTGAAAGAAAACCGTTGATGTTTTTGAGAAAATGGAGAAAATACATACATACAGACGTAGCGAGCGACTTTGTTTTCTAAGATGTAGTGATAAAAGGATTTCTTTCTTTCTTTGCCCCACCATGCAAAAAGAGGTGCATTTCGGTTTTTGTTTCTTCCAAGGCAGAAAGGCAGCAAACAGTTGATTATCATGTACTTTCTAGTATCTATGCTATGCTTGCTATGGATACTTACTGGCATTTTAAAGTTAAACGGGACCAAGTTTTAGTGCAAAATTACTTTAACTAACCTGAAAGTTTTGCGCAAAGCGCGCTGGAAAACTTTTCCACGATCAAGGCCTTCGGCCGGTAATGTTGCAATTGTCCCAATTTTATTGGGAATATATTTAAATATTTAAATTATCACAAAAAATATACAACGACAAACCTAAAGGTTAACATTTGTATTTTGGAGATCATTCATGCATAAGCCATTTTATAGCATAAAAATAAATTAAATCTGAAAACACAACAAAATAAGCAGATTTCGTTTTGATTCAAATTGCCCAGCCCCTCCCTAGCATAAGCATGAGCGGGATATGATATATAGCTGTACAAGGACTGCCCCTGTAGCATAAGCACTACATTATACATTTTATCACGTTTTTTATCGTGTCGAACTGTCGAAATCCATAGTAAATTGACAATTGAGCGTTATCAAATCGAGGGCATTAAATCAGTAATTTTATATTTAACCCCCCATTATTTATTTCTTATCTTTTCGCGTACTCCATTTCCAACCATGAAATAAAAACAAAAAAAAAATACTTATCTTTTAGCGACTTCTAAAGCGCTTTTAATAATATTATCATTATTCATGACATTTCGGGCCCTATTCAGGATCCGTGTTTACAAGATTTATCTTCTTAAATCGTTAAAAGTGGTTTTATTCAACCCTAGCCCCCTTAATAATAAACAAGGAATAAGCTTGGATTAGTTACTCAATGTTTGTCTTTGTTCATTGAATTACTAAGCATTTGAGTGATATGAATAAAACAAGGCGTAAATAAAATCTAAGCTTATTCCTTGTTTATTATTTTGTCCCTGAAACAACTATGTCAAATCGATAATATGTTACCAAAGGAAAGTACGAATGAAAGTTTTTTTTAATTAATTAAAAGTATGTATTCTTATAAATGGAATTTTTAAAATTTTAAAAATTACTTATAGGGATCGTATATTTACATACCCCTATTTTTTTAATATTTGGCGTATACTAGCTGTATAATTTTCTTTCATTTAGTAAGGAAGTATCTATACTACCTTTACTAATGGGTATCTTAACTAAGTATTAATTAATTATATCTAAATCCTGTACACATATTAAAGAAGCACTATCACATTTTTTAAACATATCTACCTACTTACTTAACTCCACATTTTACATACTTAATCATTTTCACTCACTGAATGGAATAGTACATGTCTTTTTAAGTTACTAATTACTTATTATGATTGAGTCTATAGATTTTTTTTTAATTAGGTCACGTTTGTCCATTGGTCCACTCTCCTTCCATCCTCCAGACGGAAAAGGCGTAGCTGAGCTTGTCCTGCGCGAGGTACTTGCCGTGGTCGGAGCCGGCGTCGCTGCCGCTGTCGCTGGCCTGCTCGCCGCTCGACAGGATCTGGTACAGGAACTCGATGTAGCGCGTCGCCAGCTGCAGCGTCTGGATCTTGGACAGCTTGTCGCTAGGCAGCGAGGGGATGATCTGCCGTAGGCTCGCGAACGCCTCGTTCAGGCTCTGCGTGCGCTGCCGCTCGCGCACGTTCGCCATCACTCGCTGTACCTGCATCTCCTCGAAGCTTGCAGATCTTTTTTTAGACGATTTTCGTTTTCTGGCCATCCTTTGATCTTCTGTTTCAGATATATTTTCATTGAGCGATGACCGACTGCCGTCGTCCAACTTTTGCATCTTGCTATTTTCGTAGTAGCTCTGTGTACCATCTTGAGAATTAGAGTCTTCGAAGTAGAGATTCCTTTGATGCTGCCTCTGATAGGGCTGGTCGTATGACAAAAACTGTGGCTGAGTATATTGTCGTTCCTCGCCATCAAAGGAAACGTTGGATGGCCACGTCTGGAGCGGGGGTCGCTCGCAATTACCGCTTAGGTCCATGAGGTGCGTAGGTGAGTCGTCGTTGGACGTGTGCATAACTGCTTCTGATTGTCGTTTTATTTCTAAAGGAACGTACGAATAATAAGGCTCATTGTCGTGACACTCAATTTTAACTTCGCGCTTAATCGACACTGGGTAATCACTATTCGCATAGTCCATGGTGTTGTCGTGGCTAGCTAACGATATGGTAGCGTGCGGGTGTACGGCATACGACCGGGGCGGTGGGCGCGGAAGAACTGAGGTCCTTCGCGTCCCTTCGTTGACAAGACAAAAAATAACCGATCCGCTGCGCCTGCGCCTCCCAGAGCGCCGCGCGCCGCCTCCTGGGGCCGCTCGAGCGCCTGCGTTGGACAGAGATAGCTATAACGGCCATATTGATCGCATTTGTGTTTATCTTGTCCATCATATTTCTAACGTATATTCACGTTACATAGGTAGGGATACGGTCGCCATTACGATTTCAAAAAAGGTGGAACGTTATTGTTATTATAACTTATAATGATTGATGATTCCATGAGTATTGTCTAAAAAATGTAACTTGGACATAGATTCTAAAAATAAGGTACCTTCCATGATTTTATATTTATTAACAGCATCGGATTTTATAAGTTTTCTATAAAAAAAAAACAGGAAAACCTATCTAATTTTGTTAGGTACATAATAATAACAAAGACATTTTTAATAAAAAATAAAAACCGACTTCATAAGAAGACAAAACCACAAAAATAAGAAATTTGGAATGCATTTTCTTTACTGATGAGGCCGCGTTGTTTCATCTATAAGTAGTTAAAATTGACTATCTATATTCAAATACTATAGAAAAAAATACGCATTTGGCAAAATTTTACTCATTTTTAATTATTTGACGTGACATTAACTAAAGTCAGATTTAACTATGGATGAAACCACGCGGCCTAAGTCTAAAGTAAACTTAATATTTGGTGTCGAACGCAAGTAGTAAATCTATCAGGAAACTCAGGTCTAAAACATGCATGTCTGATATGCATGTTTTTTAAAAACAAGAAAAAACGAGAAAAAGATTTCAGTAGGCGCAGTCCTTTAAAGTCTGTCGGCAAATTAACAAGAACCTACTTACGTTATCTTAGCAGTCGGCGGAACTTACAAAGATACAAGTTATACGTTATTATGTGTGCACAAAGCTTGAGAGTTTGTCTTCTTTAAAGAGGAAAAAATCTCTACTTAATTTTTCGAGTAATTGAGAATCTCTACTTATTTTGAGTAATCAGCAATGACCATAACTAAACTTGCTATAATTATGTTTTTGGTGGCCTGTCTGGGTAAGTATTTACATTAACAATACAATAGAAAACTACTAAAATTTAATTAAAAAATTAAATAGGTATTTCATTTATAATTTTCAACTATACTCACAACTATTTCTTATATTATAGACAACAAAAAAAAAAAGATGAAGAAATGGCATATTTATCTTTGGCATGCTAGGAAGGTATCATTGTAAAATACTTAAGACTGCTTTCATATAAAAACTTGTAAACTCGCACTTATACTTAACTGTTTAGGTGTTATTTCATAGGTACCTTAATCTCGTTTAATGTAGGGTAAAGAAAGATAAACGCTCGCATCCCTAGTTTGAGACACAGATGTTCGGAATTACTGAGTCGAGTTTATTTTCTTAACTATTTTCAAGCCACGGTTTATTTTTGTGCGGTTTTGTCCTTGATGTTGCACCTGATTTAGATAATAAACAACTAAGTGACAAAACGCTGCTAAGTGTGTGTTTTAGAAGTATTGGAAAAGTTGCTATGCGGGGCTTTGTTATTTAGATCATAGCGTTTCAAGTATTTTTTTTAGATTTCTGGGGTAGCTTTATACTAATGAAAGCTTTCTGAAATTTAAGTATACTCATCTAAGATAATCAATCTCTACATTTTTTAAAGGTCGTTACTTACCAAACTGATGATGGTTGGGAAACGACAAGAACGTAGATATCAAAAAATCTTTGTCAAAGGAAGGTAAGGCGTGAATTACAGTACCTACTCAAAAATCGGCAAATTGTTGTAATAGCTTAATGACTATGAAGACAATCATCTTACATTATCTAGATAGGCACCTACTTACCTACCTATACAGTTTATTGAAAAAGAAAATTTTAGGGTTTCAGAAAAGGTATTTAGATATGTAAGTTTATAAGTCATACCTACTTTCTGTGCCTAAATCAAACATTATAAATAATTGTAAGCAATATTATTTGTAATTCACTAGTAAAATAACGAAAGGTCAGCAATAAAACAAACAGCGTTCCCACGAGCGCATCTGCGTACCACATGCCAAAATACCCACTGCCCATCGCCATTGTCTTTCCACAATGCAACGGAGATTAGGTTCTGAACGACTATAGACAGATAAATAGACTTAGAAATTGTTACTGCCATAAAACATCTGTGAGGCCTCCGCAGCTGCGTACTGAAGAAAATACGTCACACGTGCAGTATCTTTAGTCAGGCAGCTACCTGACGCCCGCGCTGATAAGAAAGCCTTTTGTTTAAATTATTAAAAAGTTACTTATGCTAATTCCCTTAATAATTGTTTGGTGAACACCTGCGCTTTAGAAAAGGACTAGATTCTCGAGTGGACTTGTTTTAAAGCTTTAAAGTTCTTTTGTGTTATTTATAATTGTAACAAATAGGGTCAGACACTTTTGTGTTGAGATCGAAAAACATTGCAACGATGCTCGAATAAAAAATCTAAGAATATGAATCAGGTCATCAGAATATTATCCTAAAACCCTTATGGACGTCACTATTGTACTTAGTTTAATAAACTCTAAATAATAAAAAAATAACAGTGAATAAACGAAATAACAAATTTTAATACTTTATTAAGAAACAAAAAGAAGTAAAAGTGACGTAGGTAAGTTTATTATTTAAAAAATATCGTGTTTGAAAATTCATATTTATTTACTAAATAAAAACTTACTTTAATTAATTGAACCGTGTTCCTTTAGCCAAGTTTATGTCAATACTATAACCTCGGCCGCTCGTTTCTCTACACCGTACACCTCCATCGCAGATGCAACACATGTGTGGCATTTTCTTCTCGCCCGAATGACTCCTATGACGATGACGCCCTATGACTGGAATGAAACTTCGCTGTCTAGGACACACCCAAAACCGTAAAATATTTAGGTGGGTATTTTTTACTCCCAAGATAAGATTTCAGTTGGTACTAAGTTGAGATTTATAATTCAAGACAAAACTAAGATAGAATTTTGTCGCTCCCAGACCAGTTTCGAAGTAATAACTTATTAATACTACGAAACATTATATTAGCATAGATTCAAATCTCTGGATATTGAAATCTTAAATAGTGACATTTGCATGGATCTTTCACAATATGTTTGATTTCATATTATGTTCAATCATGTTACATTAATGTTTTTTCTAAAAAGTGAAACATATTGTATATACCTATATAGCAATTTTTTTAATATACATATTAAACAAACATTCCCGATATATAATGTGAGACCTCCAGAGCGAAAAATAATAATACATAATTACGAAATGAGCCCATAACTTTCCCAAAAATTTTACGATGACATAGGCTAACAACGTACAAGTTAAGTATTGTTACAACTCAGCAAACTAAAATATAATTATATTTTTCAATTATTTTAAGCATTTAACTGCTAGATGTTTAAATGTAAAGAAAAATTATACTAGAAAAACTCGCACTCTTCGCTATGCGGGCGAATGTACCGACCATTATGCGTCAAATATTCTTCTTAGAATATTGATATGACTAATTTACTAATTAGCTAGGCCTCGGCCAAATTTGGCTGAACAAAAAAAGGGAGATTCTACATTTTAATCGCCGTGTATGCGTTTTTCTGTGTATGTGCGGCGATATCTTCGTGAAATGTAAACCGATTTTCATAATTCTTTCTTTCTATGAAAGTGTAGTGTCCCTTGGTATAGCATATCCATTAAGTCAGGATATGATAATCCTTGAGAAATCAAGGGTGGTTTTCAAAATTATAAGCACTTTTCATTTTATAATAATAGGGGCATTTTTTAAAGTGACTCCTCGTCTATTGGCTTCCAAAAAGTGCCATCTGGTGAAGTGGAATTTATGACGATAATAAAGTCAATAAAAAGCTTGGTCAATATTTTTTCATAATTTGTAAATGAAACAATTTTAATTTAACTACAACCGAGGTTGGTATTACGTCTTTCATATTTCAAGAAGATCTGATACTTACCGCATCCTACAATAAGTACATATAGGTACTTATTTATACAGTTCACGAAGACAGAAATATTAAACAATTTGGCCACAAAGCTTTAGTAGCTCCTGCCGATGATAATATTATTATTTACAGTTTCCGATGTAAATATATTGGAAATTAAATGCGAAAATAAGCAGTTTGCTTTGAGTGCAAACGGTGTTGATAACTTTAGTGGTTGGCATCCGTTCCCCGAAGACTAAGATGTCTTTCGATCTATTCCCATAAATCTTTAATCGTACGTGGATTAAATAGCACTTTATTCTCTTAGAATTAATTATATAAAGTCATCTTAAGTTGAAAACTGATGGTCAGAAAATATTGTTTTAAAAAAGGATTGGGTTACCAACTATTGAAGACGCACGTTACCAATTTATTTTATTTTAACGTGGGTAAGATCGGACAAAATTAAAAAATAATTTATTCAGTTTAGGCTTTACAAGCACATGTGAAAGTAGAAAACGCCATTGATTCGCAAAACAAACGAATTTACTAACAATAAGTGTAAAGAAAAGTCCCAAAATAGTAAGAAACAATCTTCAAAATAAATTGAACAAGTATATGAAACGAGTAAGTGTAAAACTCTTCAAAACTCTCTCTAAGGCCCCCAGTTTCAATATTATGTACTTTAGAAAAATTATCAACAGGTAAAATTACAACCAGGGCGTTTTATCATTCAAATATTGATTTACAGTAAGTATAATATCCTTTCCTAGGTAAGCAATTTTTAATGTGTATTTTAAAACACATATCTCTAAACCTGACCTTAGGTAATAAATATTTTTTTTTACCGATGTTTAATCGTTTAATAAAAAAGTAAATTGTCAATAAAGTTAGTTATGTCAGTCTACGTTAGATGTTTCATTTCGTAGTATAGTGTGATGTGTGAACATTTGGTCCATAACTCGCCGGATTTGAATAAGTAACGATGAAACAAAGATTTGGATATTGTAAGTTGTAAATATTATATAGATTCCAAGAAATATCTTCTATACTTATAATAAATCTGTAGAGAGGTCAATTCTGTACATGAAATAATTTTTCAAAATAACTATCAGGGGGTGATTAGTGATCGATACTGATGCCAAAATGCAATCAGTAATTTTTTTGTCTGTCTGTCTGTCTGTGTGTATGTTCCTTATAGAAACAAAAACTACTCGACGGATTTTAACGAAACTTGGTACAATTATTCTTCATACTCCTGGGCAGGTTATAGTATACTTTTCATCACGCTACAATCAATAGGAGCAGAGTAGTGAAGGGAAATGTTGGGAAAACGGGAAAAGTTACTCCATTTTTTAAGCTTCCGTCGCGTGTGCAGCCTTAATGGTTAAAGTTACATAGAAATCATGTATGACGAAAATATTCTACATAAAATTGTCTAAAAAATATCCCGCAACAGCATATGTCTATCTTTTATGGTTGACTCACAATAACACGTGTAACTCCTGATGGCTTAGCAGTTCGGAGCATTCTGATTATATTTGTTTACTCTTACGTTTATAATACTCTCACTCATCCCTTATTTAAAAAAGTTAACATTATTACCTATTCAATAAAAAAAGAATCATAGAAATCGGTATAGAAACACCAAACTTATACATGAAATAAGCCATCGCGCCGTCGCACGTGAATACTGAATCATGCTATAAGGATTATTTTTGTGTAACGGTTGCCGCGCTCGACACAATCAATACACAATCACTACATAGTATAAAACAAAGTCGCTTTCTCTGCCCCTATGTCCCTTTGTATGCTTAAATCTTTGAAACTATGCAACGGATTTTGATGCGGTTTTTTTTAATAGATAGAGTGATTCAAGAGGAAGGTTTATATGTATAATACATGCATAATATAGTAGAGAAACACTGATAATTTTAGAGGTTTTTAATATAAGGTCGTAAATAAACACATTTTTTTGCGCTTACATTGCAAACGCTGGCTGAACCCAACGAGATAGATCAAAATAATGTACTACAGTATTGTACACCTTAAAAAGGTCTACAAAAAAGTCCGCGATGGTATATAATAATAATAATAATAAAATCATTTATTGCAGGTAGCTAAGACCCATATTTAAAACATGATACTTTATAAAAAATATAAAAACTAATTAAAAATACATTTACATTATTATAATAACAACGTCAATCTTCTATTTGCGATTTCCATCCGTATGCACAGATAGCCAATATCTATAAATTGGATTGTTAAAATCCGCGTACAAACATTTTAGTATGCTGTTACCAGAGCAACGCAGTCCCTCCCAAAAAGAAGCTATGCGCGCCCTAATAACAGCATAGAAGTCCGATACCCCAGCCTCCGCGAACATTGTAGAAGCACTGCAAAATCTCGGCAGACCCATCAGGATACGAAAAATATCATTATATTGAACCCTGATGGTATTATACGACCTCCTGCTGTACTTTATCCACAGTTGACTGGTGTAGAAACTGACACAATAGGCATTGAACAGCGTCAATTTTACCTGCCTGCTACACCGACTAAACCTACGGGCGACCATATTACCCCGAACAGCCATCGCCCTTCTTTCACGCTCTATGTCCACGTCGTCTTTCATATCTTCGGTCAGTATATGACCCAAGTACCGGAATTGGCTTACAACCCGAACAGGTGTACCGTTTAATTTTACACTAGGCACGTTATCCGGACCCTTTCCTGCCTTAAATACCAACATTTCCGTTTTTTGAGCATTGTATTTCAGACCATGGGAATTTATATAATTCTCACAGACTGAAAGTAGTTTCCTAAGGCCCTTAATGGAAGAACTCAGGAGCACCATGTCATCAGCGTAACTAAGACTGTTAACACAGGTCCCACCCACGTGACATCCAATTTTGGTGCTCCTCAGTCGTCCCATTAAGTCATTTACATACAAGTTGAAAAGATCCGGAGATGTGAGCCCGCCTTGACGTACACCGCATTCCAACCTATAGCTATTGGAAGTCGCGTCGCCCCAGCAAACGTAGTTAGTTTGGTTTCCGTACCAAAACTCAAATATTCGCACAAGTTCTTCAGAAGCACCCGAGTCCCTTAATTTTTGCCAGAGAATTTCATAATTAACTAGGTCAAAAGCGCGACTCAGGTCGAGGAAACACGCGTAAACCGTAGTGTTGTAGCCAACATAGTAATTTACGGTGTGCTTTAGAGCAAAAATGGCAGAGTCTGTTGAGAGATTGGGACGGAAACCAAACTGCGCATCATCAATTTCCAAGCACCTTTGCAGTTCAGGTTGCAGCAAACGTTCAAATACTTTTCCTATAATCGTACCCAATGAGATAGGCCTGTAATTAGTGGAAGACGATAAATTACCAGTTTTGTTTTTGGTAATGGGGACGACTTTTGTCAGCATCATGTCATAGGGGAGATACGAATACCTTAGACAAAGATTGTAAAGGCTACTTAGCTTAGGGTAGATCTCCTTACCAGCGTAAGAAATGTGTTCCAAGCTCAGATTGTCATGACCTGGAGATTTCCCCCGCTTCATCCTCCCCACCACCTTCGCTATTTCCTCAGGGATAAATTGAAATTTCTTACTCGTTGACACATGGTCCGCTTTCGAGGCAAATTTGCATTCATAGCCGCTCGCAGGCTGTGGACTTATTTTAAATATATTCGCGAAGTTATTGGCTATCTGTTCAGGTTGTTGTTCATCATCTACACTTATTGGTAAAGACTGTTTTGATGAGAATTTACGCGTTTGCTTCCAAAAGGACACAAACTTTTTATTTTTACAAGAATACGCTAATATGTCAAGTTTTATTTTCTCTTCATTCTTTTGACACCAAGCTAATTTACTTTTAAACTTCTTCCTACTGCAACACATGCTATCGTAAATAGGTCCTGAACAAGGTCTACCAGCAGTAATCCACGACTCAAAGTGTAATTTGTACAAGTTATGACTATCTTTCACATAAATATTCCAACCAGAAATGCTTTTGCATTTACGTTTTGAAGATGGGGAAATCACAGTAGTCTTAGCTTCTTTGGTTAAAATTGATACAATAGATTCATATAATATATCAATAAATTTAAAATGATCATTTATAAAAATACATTGCTTGCTATAACGCGCGTCAGACATATCACAAAATTTGCAATTAAAATTATCATTAATATTCATTAAAAGCTTATTACAATAATTAAAATATTCGTCAATTTCTTTCGCATTTCTATTACCCCAGCGCACTCCAGTGTGGTGTAAAGGGCCACTACTGGGTTTACCGTGAAGTTCAGTTACACCCTCTAGGTTACATACTATTTTTAAAGGTAAATGGTCCGACCACGACACTTCAGCAGAGACCTTTGTAGATACAATTGTGGTCCAAGCAGCCTTGGTGGTAACGCAATGGTCTAACCATCGCTGCGCCCCATTAGAGTCGCTAATGTACGTGAAAAAGGATGAGTATATACCAGATTTTTCAATGTCTGCGCACACCCACTCCTGCTCACGACAAAAACTAAGTAGCTCCTTGCCAAACAGTGCATCTGGATGCGCATTAAAGTCCCCTAGTATATAAGCAAACTGTACATTATATTCTTCAATCATGGAGCTTATTAACGCTAAACAGTTTGTAAACTCGGTCAAATTGTCGGGCCCATCGGTCGGCATATATACATTAATGACCAGTAAAGTACGTGCATCTAGCACTATTCGAATGGCATTAATGCGGTCACATTCACATTCAATTACGGTGACATTGGGAAAGATTTTCTTTCGCCAAAATAATGCAAGTCCACCATACGGCCTTCCTCGTAGCACCCCGGTCGATGTGTCTACTGAGGACTTTGCAGTTGCTGAGAATTCTGGGTGCACCGATTGTACGAAGTCCAAATCATGCGGCAATAACCAGGTCTCTTGGAGTGCGATGATATCGGCTTCATCACATAGATGCCTAACGTGTGCGACCGATCTCTTAATCGATCTACAGTTGTATGAAATCATAGTCGTGTTTTTAATAATATTAATATGTGATTTACTGTCCATATTTTATTTATTTATTTTTCTTTCTATGACGTTTTATGTAATCTAGTTGGTCGATCATGAAAGCGTCGATACTTAACTCCCGTTGGCCAAAAGTCACTAGACAAAAATTTCTCTAACCTATCTTTGTTTATCACAACCTTAAACGAGTTGAAATCTATTAAATGTTAAATGTATATGCCTATCTCTTTGGTATAACCCACAATAACCATTTTTTAATTACTTATTACGAGAAAATAATGGCTTATTTACGAACAAGCGATTTTAAGCAATACAGCATTAATCCTTATCCAATTAAGTACCTTAAATACATTGTGCGTGTAATATAGATCAATATAACCCTCTACAGCATGTAATTTAAATGAATATTTTCGAAGATATTACAGATTTAAAATGCAGGAACATACCGGTTCGGGCAGTACTGGCCGGGGGGCCGGCGGCGGCGCGTGTCTTTAGTAATTAGGTATTTAAAGAAAGTCATTGTGTTTAATAGAAACCTGAGAACAAAAATATAATCTAAACTACAGCTCTACACCGAAGCGAAGCGAGGGCGGGCCACTAGTATGATATAAAAAGGCGGGAGGTCCGAGAGCGAGCTAGGAGCACTCTTTTAGGTGTGTAATCAATTTTTGGCTGTTGATGCGTTCCGAGCGTTCGAACTTATTGACAGACAATATAATTGATATTGAGAAACCGTGCTTATCAGCGCGACTTTTAGTCTTTAAATAGTTTATTTGAATTTCTTTTGTTGTTATTTTGTAAAATAGGTATTAGTTGTTTTGGTAGTGTTTAAATATTCGTTCAAATTAAAAATTATTAAGCGTAGGTACTTTTAATAATTAAAGTAGAACTTAGGTATAATAAGAATGTCTTAGTGTATAATAAAAGCCTGAGAACAAAAACTATAGTCTACACTTCAGCTCTACGAAGCGAAGCGAGGGCGGGCCACTAGTACATAATAAAAGGCAAAATATTCGTCGTAAAATACGGATAATTATTTGACAGTTGGTAAAGAGTATAACGGAAAATTATTTTGAATACTCTCCCTTTTGTCTGTTATTCAAAGAGTATAATGGAAAATTATTTTGAATATACTCTCCTTTTCTCTATTAAAAAAAAATAAGTTGAACAAAGAGTAATATTTTATTGTGTCAAGTAACTGCAAGAAAAATGTCTTTACAAGAAATAATTATTACGCAAAATGAATTATCTATACAAATAAATAGCGCCTTATCCAATTTCAAGAAATCGAAAGCAAGAACAAATAAGTCATATATTGAAACAAGATTAGATTTATTAGAAGCAAACTTTCAATTATTCAAAAACAACCATCTTGACATTACGACAAAGGCAACGCAAGAAGAAAAGAAAAGTTTAACATATTTTCAAGACGATACGTATTATAGTTGTGAAGATGTCTATCTCGAGTTTAAGACTTTGATGAAAGAGAAGTTAGAAGAATTGTTTTTAAATTCGTCGACTTCTATGAATAAGGGAGATGTTCCTGTCTCCACAGCTCCAGGCAAAGCTCTACTAAGGTTACTAACAATTGAAATACCTGCCTTTTCAGGAAGTTACAATGAGTGGACAGGCTTCTATGATTTATTCAAGTCGTTGATACATAATAATACACTGTTGTCAAATATAGAAAAATATCATTACCTGAAAAGTACTTTGAAAGGCGAAGCAGAGAATTTATTAAAGCAGTTTCCATTAACAGAAGCGAACTATGAGAAAGCATTAGAAGTATTGGAGTCAAGGTATGATAACAAAAAACTTATAGTAAATTCGCACATCACACGTCTACTTAATCAAAGGAAGCTTACGTTAGAGTCAGCCAAAGGGTTATGCGCATTATTAGACACTACGAATGAAATATTGAATGCACTTAATAATGTTGGCGTAACAACAACAAACTGAGATCCTCTTATCACACATATCATTGTAGCAAAGTTCGACAATGATAGTCAACGTTTATGGGAACAACAGTTAGCAGGGACTAGAGATATTCCAACTACTAAGCAGATGTTAGATTTTTTGGATGTAAGTTTCAGATCGTTGGAGGCTTTGAATGCTACACAACACAAAGAAGTTGTTACGCGTCAACCGTCTATCAGATCGTTCAAAGCGGATATCGAAGTCATTTGTTCGTTTTGTTTGAAAGATCACTACATCTACAACTGCAAGGAGTTTGTGAAATTGAGCCCAGAAGAACGTAGAGATGTAGTCCAAGAGAAACAACTATGCTTCAATTGTCTTGTACCTGGACAAAGTGTTAGGTTTTGTAAGCAGCTTATGTCATGCAAAGTATGCAGGCGACGTCATCACTATCTTTTACATTTGGCTGTCTATGACACGCAACAAGCTTATGTTTCACAAGTTAAGAAAGAACAAGAAGAGGATACAGAAGACAGAGACACTTCCCAGTTGGCTTTCCACACAACTGATATTACTGATACGCAAGTCTTACTAGCTACGGCCATGTTTCGAGTAATAGGTAATGATGGCAAGAAGTATCAGTTGCGAGCGCTGATTGACCAAGGGTCACAAGCATCGTTTATTACAACATCAGCCGCTCAGGTTTACGTAGAGAGTGTAATATCAGCAAGATGACAGGAATCGACATAAAACTATCGATGATTTGTAAACAGATTGCAGGATTCGACATTTTTTCATTATACAATGACACACCGATAGTTAAAGTAGAAGCTCATATATTGAAGTCATTTTCTTCGATATTGCCACGCCAAGAGATGCGCTTGAATTTATCATCAAGTATAAAAACATTGCCTTTAGCAGTACGTACGTTTTTAGTGGTATTGATATTTTATTGGGGGCTGGGATATATGCTCAGATTATTAAGGAGGGGTTAAAGAGATATGGTTCAGTCATAGCACAGAATTCGCATCACGGTTGGTTTATTTCAGGAAAAGTTGAAGAATGTGTGTGCAGTGTGCTTTACACTGAAACTAGAGAAGTTGTTTTAATGAACAGCCAACATGAGACAGATAAGACAATAGGACGATTCTGGAAATCTGAAGAACTACACCCTAAAAATCGTAAAAAGACTGCACGTGAAACAGAGTGTGAGGAGAAACCTAAAAGGAGACATTCTCTTACGAGAATGTCGTAATTGTCATCTTGTCTTCTTGTCGTCATTACTGACGGGGTGCGTTCTATTTTAAAGTGTATGGCTCACTGCTCGGAGTATCAAAGTCTCTTGCTGTCAAACGTTTGTTGCAAACTGTACAAGCCTTTGTACAGTTTGGAGGTTTTTGTACAGGTTTTCAGAGGAATGAGGATTTACACAAGCGTTATAGAGGTTTTATGGATGACTATGAAGAGTTACAAGATATGAAAAAGGATAGTTTTAAGAAAAGAAAGAAGAACTACCAAGCCTCGTGTTAGGATTGATTTAGATGAGAGACAAGTATAAGAGCATCTTTGAAAAAGCATAAGTAATTGTTTCACATTTATAAAATAAAAATACTTAAATTTTTGGGATAGCGAATAAATTTGTATACGTAATATTTTGCAAGAAGTTTTGACTGCATTACTGCAGCGGGGGGAATGGTTCGGTGCATACAATGTTCTGAACAATGTTTGAATGTAAATGATATGCATGAATAAGTTATTCTACAAGAGGGTATTAATTGTTTGTTACTAGGAGAGAAAGGATAAAGAGCAACGTTTATATATTGAACAACAAGTGTAAGTAGCAGTAACGTCTGTAATGAATTTTATAAGTACTTTACGGCTAAAAATTAATACAGTCCATTGTTTAATGATTTTCTAAACAATTTTAAGAATGATTGAATGAAATACCTATGCAGTCCATGAATTGTTGTATTAGAATTTAAGAAACATCATTTTAAAATAATAATAATGAACTATCGAATGGTGTATGTGTTTCTTAATCAAATCTATTATATATTATGTTGTATGTATGTATGATGATGTAGACATAAGGATGTGCTTATTCATCATTATGCTTGATTTTTGTTAGTTTATTTTTGGTAAATTTATATAATTGTATTTTTTAAATAGACCATTGACTATTGCTTCAAATGTAGCTATTGAGGTCCACATGCTGGATAGAATAATTAAATGTCAGATCTTTGTGAAGCTACATGTTAAAGCAATACAATTTGTTATAAGATATGCAACATCTAGATCTACTTATCGAGTATCGGGTAATTTGCCGGCAAAATAAGTCATTGTTTTTAAAGCGTTTATGTTGATTTCCGATACAAATATTTAAAATTTGTCATTTAAAGTCAGAAATTTGTTTCGAATTTTTTATCTAAGTGTTCGAAGATCTATCTATTCAAGATAATAATTTTATATACTTTGTTTAAGTTTAACGCAATGATTAACTAATATGCAATGAATGTTAATGTCGCCCTACGTAATTTTCATAATACGTTTCATTTCGTAGTATAGTGTGATGTGTAAACAACCGAACTTCAAAAAGGAGAAGAAGATTAGCAATTCGTAAATATATTTTTTATCCTTATTAAATCCTTTTTGCGATTGTATATACCCGCGTAGGTATATATACAACCTACGTAAAAATAAAATCAATTAAGGTTTATTTAGAGCGCTACGTAATACGGATAATGAACCTAATAATAACTCGCGACAGCATCGTCATGGCATCGTTTACGTTTGTGTACGTTACTCGTTCCCCTAAAATTCTATTGAACAATTTATCATGCACGTGAACTCCTTTCATCACAATTTTTAACTATAGGTATGTCTGTTATATATATGTACTAAAAGACTTTAAGGCCTACGTTTATAAATGTATCTCGAAAACTGTAGGTACTCTTCCAGAAATAGGTAAATGAGTACTTTGTAATTTGGCAAATGGTTTTTTCAATCACTGGTAGGTACTTAACTAATTCCAAAGGCTACATCAACAGAGTAAATATGTCTAAACCCAAAAGACATTGCATGGATTTTTCTTTATTTCACTTTTTACAACTAACCCAGCCAAGCTTCATTTACCTACCATGCCACAACGTAGGTATTGTTATTAACACCCTATTGGGTAGTGTTTGGGTTAAAGTCTTAGATTAAAACAAAAAACCGCTTTTTTATTTTAATCTAAGGTTAAATACAAATAAAACCGTCATTATGAACTTGGAGCGTGCCAAACCACCACGTGGAGAAATGGATATTGAATTGATTTAGACATATACATTAACGATGGCGGCCGAAGGGATTATACTACCACAATATAGGATTAGGATAGGAACAAATAACAAGCCGCGCACAATGAACTAAGACGGTAAGATAAATATGCACTTAAATAAATCTAGTTATAAATTAGTTGTTATTTTTTGCATCAAGTAGAATTAAAATTAGACGGAAGATTTGAATCTTGTTGTTTTTAAAAACTGGTACATTGACTAAATAAAAATAACCGGGAAATTGCCAGTCGAACACGCACGTGAAAAGGTTTTGTATCATCGTAAGTACAATAGTTATTTATTATACAAGAGTGGAAAGTTCCTTTTTAACCGCGTGCTCGATTTGGATGACCGAGCAAGCGAAGGATTCTAAAGTTGAATCACGAGCGCAGCGAGTGATTCTAAATTAGAATCCTGAGCGTCAGCGAGGGAAACAAACGAGCACAAGGTGAAAAATCTTTCCACTCGAGTGCAATACGTAACTTTTCATCCCACCTCAGCGAGGAAATGACAAAATGAAAAAGAAAACAATTTATAATGACAAAATATTTTTATTTCAATTAAAACACATTAAGATAATCTATAAATTGAAGAAAATAATAAGAAGTAGAAAATAATTAAGAAATATTAAATGTAACGTTGCTACAGTTACTTATGTTAAGTTTAATATTTTTGTTAGGTAATGTTATGTTGGTGTTTGTGAATTGTGCGCTGTTTTGTGGTAAACTACTCGTATCAGTAATTTTAAATAGTTGTGCCGATTCATTGGATTCTATTGGCGTAAATGTTGGCGAGAGAGGGCTATTGTTTCCAATCTTATGGGGGCTCATTTTAGATGTAGAAGGGCGAGACCAAGAATCTGACAGAGGTTCTTTCAGCGTTATGGCCTCCACGATACTATTACAAATTTTTGATTTACTTTGGATTGAATCCTCTATGTATCCCTCTACAACCGAATTAGACTTCCAGCCTCCATGGCGCTTAAGCGATAGAAGATCAGCCCCTGATTCGGCCAAAAGTGTGGCTGAGGTTCTTCTAAAACAGTGACCGGTGTATAACGGGGGTTCTAAAAGTCCGAGAAAAGTTGCTATTTCTCGTGGAATACTGCCAATTTTATTCTGACCCATAGGTTGTCGGATACACTTTCCGTTGCGATATTGTAGAAAAAATCGTTCAATTGGGGTGTTAGAAGGACGTAAAGCTTGATATTTCTGAACAATGTTTACATATTCCTTGCGAATAACGAAGTTGCGGTCTTTTTTTGTCTTGGTATTTAGTACATTAATTAATAGCAATTCATCAGAATTATGAGAATATTTTGATACGTTATTGACATTAAGTAGTGTAAGTTCATTTCTTCGACATGCTCCGGTTATACCAATAATAAGAACAACCTGTAACAAAAGAAGTATTTATAATCGTAAATAAATTAATCAAATTAAAAATATTGTAAGTACTATGTACAATTTTATCAACAACAAAAAATTACACGTATTGACTTACTTTTGCCGCTAAATATACGGAATCAGGTGCTTCATTAATAAACTTTGCAATTTCAGATGCTGTGAAAACCTTCGATTTTTTTGGTTTATAACCAGATGAGGCTCTTTTTAAAAATGCCACTAATTTATGATAGGTGTCGATATGAACGTCTTTCTTCATCTTAATTGTTAATTTTAGCATTGAATACGTACTCCATAGCGTGCTTGCTTTCTTGGTCTCAGATAATTCTATAAAATATGCCAGCAAAACGTTTTCGGAGAAAGTTTTTGCTCCTTTAGCTAGTCGCCACATGTTAAATATATCGTACTGTTTCAAATACTTCTCTCGTGATTGCTGAGGGAGAAGGCTCATTTGCGCATTATTAACTGTTTCAGTTAACTCAGTTGGCGTTAGATAAACTTCATCGTCGCTAATGTCACTCATTTTAGTTGATTTTTTTGTACAGTTTTTAGGTTATGTTAATTATATTAAGCAATAAAACGTGAAAAACTAGAATGGCGCGAAGCACGCAAATAAAACAAAGAAACCAAGAAGGTTCCAAATTTAAATTTTTTCACAATTTAAAAAGTTCTAATCATAAATTTGGCACCATAGAGGTTACATTAAATAGGTTTAATGACGTTTTGAATTTACAATTATATTGAGTACTCATTATATGTGATGTTCTAAATTCAAATCTACTTTGCCGCTCAAGCGAATAAAATAGAATTTTCCAGCCAGATTTCGAAGCGCAAAATTACACTTTCCGAGGTGGTGGGATGAAAAGTTAATTTCTCATTTAGAATACAGCCCTTAGGTTAAGTTCCACCAAGTATATATTTTTTATTTAACTAGAGGTGGCTTGCCGTTCGCCAATAAAAGATAGAGAAATGCTGTTGCGGTTTTTTTTTTATAAAAGTTTTAAAGGGGAACCCGTTATTCATCAATTTTGTGTAACTTTTAGCGTTTACGCTAAAAATACAATGCTTTTATATGCTATAAAGGCTATCTAAATATGACATAACCTTAAAATGCTTACGTAATTTAATATTTTCTTTAAACCACCACTTAAGTTTCTAATGATATTTTTCCTACGCAATATACACCTGATTCCCTATTGTTGTACACTTATTCCAATAAGACGCAATAAAAAAAACTTAGCCCAACTCCCAAAGTAAAATGCCCATTCTCCTTTTTCCTGTTTTTGCAACAAATTTCGATATATGGACATGTAGTTCCTGAGATTAGCGCGTTCAACCAAACAAACTCTTCAACTTTATAATATTAGTCAGTAAAGATTTTGTGGCATAGCAGCAATAGATGTAGGTACACATTCTGGGAAAATATTAATTGTTACTTTAACCCTGATAGATGGGCGGACGGACATAAGGTCACCTGACAAAAGGTTTCTGTTTTCATTATTTTCGTACAAAATTTTAAAATTGAACCACTATTCCAAGTTTTATAATACTCTTAAAATGTTCTTACGAAAAAGAAGAAAATTATGCAAAGAATTAAGAAATATGTATAATAAAACTTACAACTCTAACGAATGGGTGCTGCTTTTCTAAGATTTCTATTCTATATATTTTCCGATAGTGCTTCGGAAGGCACGTTAAGCCGTTGTCCCGGCTGCATCTGCAGTCGTTAGCACCCGCCAAACCGCACTGGGCCCGCGTGGTGGGTCATGGCCAATCTCCCTATTCCATCCGTAGGGAAGGCCTGTGCCCCAGCAGTGGGGATATTAATAGGCTGATGATGATAATGATGGTGAATGAATAATTTAAGAAAATCAATGAACCCCATGTGCGGAACCGATTTGTGAAAAAACACGTTACCTTGATCTAGAATTGAACATTTTTCTTATCCGATAATCCTTTAACTACATTATTCGCGTCATTCGTAACCCGTGGAGTTGTTAGCTTTAACTGTAGTAACAAGTTATGTTATTTACACAATATAAGCAAACAACCTCGCCGTAGGTATATAGCAAAGCAACAGTTCATTTTATTTATTTATTGAATTTCACATTACAATAAATAATGATAAATATATTTCACCAGTGCTACAAAAACCTGTGTAGGTTTTACCGAGTTAAGACCATTAAATTAGTGATGGTGGAAGCCGTCTTTTGAAGTTAAGTATCATGCTGAAAACGAAAACCCCTGGTGTTTGTCTCTTGAATAACATATTTGAAGACTGAAAGCTTGAAAGTGGAATCGAGTAATGTTTTCTCATCTATGTTGTGGTGCATCATACATATAAAGTGATTACCGCCAAAAATACGGGTAGAGTCTTGGTAGAGCACCAGTTCGGTAGTTGCATTACCTTTAAACCTAAAACTTTTAGTAATAAGCTAGGTATTTAAATAAAAGAATACTTAAATGGATACTTAATTTCTATAATTAAGAGTCCGATAAATTATTTCAATTATATCTATAAAAGTTCCCAACAATAGTCCGTTACCTAGACAAACCTTATATTGGTGTCTTGGGACTCACTCGGCCTGTCGGCCACATATCCTAAGATAACTAAACTTCAAACCTAAAACTGGTTTCAATCAACAATCGAACATTGAACAGACGCCGTTATTGAAAATGAGTTGAATAAATAAAATATTTATAATATCGCAGCAAGGATCGCCCGCTCGGCGTGGGACCGGCCTCTGTGGGTCGGTTGCGTCAAGGATATTTTTAGGAGTCGACAGGACGACCGACGCGCCTGCACAAAAAACAGCCACCCCTGGCGCCGAATTTCATGTCCATATTTTTATTGGCATACCGGTTTAATGGGATATATCCTATGTGCCTTTTCTTGAAATGCGATTTAAAAATTTAATGGGTCATAATCATGGTTTTGTAACTTAAAAATTAATGGTCAACAAAACCAACGGACGCATCTTGGCATCATTTCAAAACTCTAGGTAGATTAATAACTATCATACTAATGAGATGTAAACAAATTACCTATTTCATCTGAATACTAAAATATGTGTTCGTCGGAGTAATAACAGGATGCGGCATCCCTGATTCTGTCTGTTGTAGTGACCTTTCCATCTACCTATGTATGAGAGTAAATACGAAAATGTCGGACAAGATGAGACGAACAAAGCCGATCAGTCGGTTGTTGTACGCGTCTCTGTCTAACTCATGCGACTTGCGCAGGAGGCGGCGCTCTGGGAGGCGCAAGCGCAGTGGAGCGGTTATTTTTTGTGTCTTGTCAATGAAATGAAGGGACGCGCGCACAGGACCTTAGTTTCACAGCTTAGTTCGTCCGCGCCCACCACCCCGTACGTATGCCGCACGCAAGCGCCCGGTGCGCTGATTTACAACGCCGCGCCCGCGCCGCACCACACCGCGACAACATGAACTACGCGTACGAACCTTCTGACCATTTACCAGTGTCTATTAAGCGTGAAGTTGACATTGAGTACCATGATAACGATTACTTTGCATACGCACCCGTGGAAGTCGAACGGCATCCTGAGATGGTTTCCTTTTCACCTTCATCACCGACAAAATTGATGGATTTAAGTAACAGTTCGGAGAGACCTACACATCAGACGTGGCCGTCAAACTTATCGTTTGACGGTGATGAAAGAGAATATCCACAAACACAATACCCACCTTACGAGCAATACCAGAAGGAGTATCCCAGAAATTTTTACTTTGAAGATTCCAATTCTAAGGATGGCATGCAGAGATACTTCGAGAGCAACGACATGCCAAAATTAGGAATCACATATAGGTCGTCAATTGACGAAAACGTCATAGAGACAGAAGATCAGAGAAGAGCTAGAAAACGCACAAAATCATCGAAGAAGAAGTCTGCAAGCTTCGAGGAGTTGCAGGTGCAGCGAGTGATGGCGAACGTGCGCGAGCGGCAGCGCACGCAGAGTCTGAACGAGGCGTTCGCGAGCCTACGGCAGATCATCCCCTCGCTGCCCAGCGACAAGCTGTCCAAGATTCAGACGCTGCAGCTGGCCACGCGCTACATCGAGTTCCTGTACCAGATCCTGTCGAGCGGCGAGCAGGTCAGCGACAGCGGCAGCGACGCCGGCTCCGACCACGGCAAGTACCTCGCGCAGGACAAGCTAAGCTACGCCTTTTCCGTCTGGAGGATGGAAGGAGAGTGGACCAATGGACAAACGTGATGTGATGTGTAAACTGTGAACTTTACAAATCTTTGAAAATATTCCATTTTAATGTAGTAAATTAGTTTCTATAATTAGGTATAAGAGATCTACAAATTTGTTATTCAAATTCTAGAGATACATGTGATAGTTTATTAAAATTGTTATGTTCTGATTTTTACATGGTTTCTATAATGCCTGTTTGTATGGATCTATTAAATTTAATTTAGCGATTGAATTGGTTGTGATGTTTTGAAAAAAAAGGGGACCAGTTTATCAAATCTATGGAAAAGGCGATGCGTTCTATTCCATGTAACGTTGTAATTGTAACACAGATACTTTATACTTACGCATTTAGGTAGTACTCATGGAGTACGTTACGTTATAAAAAACCATTGCAATCAAGTCCTATACTGAAATGTGAGATACGTATCCACATTTTTCTATTGGTTAGATTCATACAGTTAGATATTTATCTAAACATGACGAAACGAAAAGAAGAATTCCTTAATTTGCTATTAAATATGGGTAGGTGGGTTAATGATAGTTGCAAGAATACCAAATGATTATGCTAAGTCATTTCGAAATATGAAAGCTAATGGAGTAAGTAAGTAAACACAATCTTAAAAAGTAATTGTGAAGAGTATTGCTTTTTTTGTTAAAAATTGTTTCAAGTTTCTTAATAAAAAAAAATACGACGTAATTGTACAGTCACTCGTTGTATTCACAAGCTCCTGTGAAATTCGCTCTCCTCTCCTTTCTCCAGCAAAATTGATTCTCCCCTCATTAAACTCAACTTTGAAACCTTTTTATATCTTAACTACAGCGACAGGGCTCGCTTTAAAATATCCCAGAAATTTTTACTAATTGTTTTTTAACATTTTAATGTGTTTTTACAATTATTTTATGGTTTTCCTATTATTGTAAAATGAATATTTGGTTGGTTAGGAAGCTGTTAGTATACATTGTTAATTAACAAAAAAATCATTAAATAAATAAATACATTAAGTTATGAGTGACATTGTATTTTGTTTGAAAATTTTCAAAGAAACGTTAAAATTAAATCTTATTTTGCTATGTAAGCTTTTCGCTGTTAGATCACCACTGATCTCAGACCCAAATATCGGTAGAAGCATTTATTTGTGCTAAAAACACAGTTTTGTTCCCGAATCAGGCTAACCTATCTAAATATGTATAGTATCCATTATTAAGATCCATAGTATCTGCATAGTATGGAACTAAATAGTGTTGCCTAGAATTTGTTATAAATTCAACAGAAAAACTCCCCCTGCGCTACAGCACGGTAATCTATACTTATAATGAATCTGTAGAGAGGTCAATTCTGTACATGAAATATATTTTCAAAATAACTATCAGGGGGTGATTAGTGATCGATACTGATGGCAAAAATGCAATCAGTAAAATTTTTGTCTGTCTGTCTGTGTGTATGTTCCATAAAGAAACAAAAACTACTCGACGGATTTTAACGAAACTTGGTACAATTATTCTTCATACTCCTGGGCAGGTTATAGTATACTTTTCATCACGCTACAATCAATAGGAGCAGAGTAGTGAAGGGAAATGCTGGGAAAACGGGAGAAGTTACTATTTTTTTAGCTTCCGTCGCGTGTGCAGCCTTAATGGTTAAAGTTACATAGAAATCATGTATGACGGAAATATTTGACATAAAATTGTCTAAAAAATATCTCGCAACAGCATATGTCTATCTTTTATGGTTGACTCACAATAACACGTGTAACTCCTGATAGCTTAGCAATTCGGAGCATTCTAATTATATTTGTTTACTCTTACGTTTATAATACTCTCACTTATCCCTAATTTAAAAAAGTTAACATTATTACCTATTCAATAAAAAAAGAATCATAGAAATCGGTATATAAACACCAAACTTATACATGAAATAAGCCATCGCGCCGTCGGCGTCGCACGTGAATACTGAATCATGCTATAAGGATTATTTTTGTGTAACGGTTGGAAACACTGATAATTTTAGAGGTTTTTAATGTAAGGTCGTAAATAAACACAGTTTTTTCCGCTTACATTGCAAACGCTGGCTGAACCCTACGAGATCGATCAAAATAATGTACTACAGTATTGTATACCTTAAAAATGTCTACAAAAAAGTCCGCCATGGTATCTGTCTATCTCTTAGGGATAACTCACAATAACCATTTTATATCCTATACTTTTTACGAGAAATAATAGATTATTTACGAAGTGATTTTCAGCAATATAACATTCTTCCTTATCCAATTAAGTACCTTAAATACCTTGTGCATTTAATATAGACCAATTTGGCTATTTAACGCATGTAATTTAAATGAATATTTTCGAAGATATTACAGATTTAAAATGCAGGGACATAGCGGTTCCGACGCTACCGGGCGGGGCGCCTGGTGGCGCGTACCTATTGTAATTAGGTATTAGAAGAATGTCATTGTGTATAATACAAGCCTGAGAACAAAAACTATAGTCTACACTACAGCTCTACACCGAAGCGAAGCGCGGGCGGGCCACTAGTAGATAATATTACCGTGGCTACAGCGAAAGTTATGACGCCGATCACAGTATTTTATCTAATACTACATTTTTTGTCCTCAAATGATTACTTATTTATGTATCCACCTAGGGCACACCGCAACCGCATATTCTTATTAATAAGAAACAACAAATTTCGTATTTAGCTTTATGTCAGTTTTATTTGGTCGCCGGAGACAGGCTGTCATTTAGTAACTGGTAATAATTCATCTCGCCATCGTAAATGCGGCTAAAGATAAACAGCCCGTCACGTTAGAACTATACAGAAATATCCCATTATACGTTTCAAAACACTTCTGCGGCAGTCAGGAGTAATTCTAACAGTTCATCGTTTACAATAATTTATTGCATTCAATTTTCACGTATGAATAAAGCGCAATAAAATATTCTTTATATTTGCGAAGAAGTTTTATATGACTTCGATGGTAAATGAAAATTTTAACGTTTTATACAATTGCAAAGCTTTTTGGGAAAACAAATTGTAACGAAACGTCATTAGATTTTCTGGATTTTCCCTCCCGCATATAGAAATAGGAAAACCCTCCAAATGCATGTATTAATTATGTTTTGAGTTTTTTTTGTCGAATCCCATGATTTTAAATTTTGTCATGATAATATTAACTAAAGAAAATCAAGTTTTGGTAAAAATAAATGGGAAAGCAACCACGAGTAATAATCACGATTTAAGAGGCTAAGAGTCTATAAGTGTTTTCACACGTAGACACTTATTATTTGCTACACTAGGGATAAAGGGATTAATTCCACCGAATTCCAAAATCCCTTCCACTTTAACTCCAAAACAAATAAAATTTAATCACGGCAACTTCTGCGGTGAAAGGTGAGCTTGTTCTTATAGAATAGCACTGCTGGAATCAAAATAAGACCGTTTTTAAGAAAAAGTTCGCTTAATATTGATGGAGGCAAATTTTCATTAATATTAAAAGTAAGGGTGCTTTTCCTCCAACCATGGTCTTTTATCCACACTGTTTTCTTTCCAGTTCGATTCCAAAAAAAATTTTGATTAAAGCTCAAGCTTACCTCACGAAACCGTCGGGGTGACCAGATGGGGCGAAAACCATACGCTTTGTCTGTCGCGTCGCGTGCCCTACATTACAAACGCAATGATATAAGAAGGAACCTCTATATAATATACACCTATTGCGCACTGTAGCAAAAAACTACAAGGACCAGAAATTATCATGCAAAAAGACTTGCAGTTTTTGCGCAAGTGAAAAGTACCTACCTAGGAAACATTGATTGGCTTTACACTAAATGAGTGTATTAGGAGAACACAGATGAAACTCGTAGAAGATTACTTAGACAACCGATGCAAGTGCGTATAAATAGAAAATATTACCAGTGATTGCCAAAAACCAAGCTGCTATGGTATTCCTTAAGGAAGTATAATCTGTCCCATCCTGTTCCTTGTTTATATTATCGATTTAAGTAATATGTATTAAAAAAAAAAGTATCATACGCTGGTGACACAACCCTTATTTTTAGCACCAAAAGTAACAGTGAACTATATGAAATTACTCAACTTGGAATTAATACTGTAAATGACTGGCTTCACTGCAATTTTCTAACATGAAAATGCTTCTTTAGTGACACTAACCCTAACTTATGTGCACACCAGTGTCAAAACCCCATACTCAATAATAATTGCGATTGTCCGTTATCTTAAGCACATCTAATACTAAATATCTGGATATTATAATATAAATGACGATACATTGTCTTTTAGACAGGTAAACAGAACCCGTAAATTAATGTATGTCTTCAAAAAACTACGTACAGTTGGCTGATCCCAAACTAATTAAATACATTTATTAGACCATATGCTAATCTATAATTCAATACTGCAAAACTTTCTGAGGAGGAGCACTAAAAACTATTTTAATCCCTCTTGAACGAGCCCAGAGAGCTATCCTGCAAATTGCCAATCCATTTCCTTTATATTATCCTACACACCTACTTTTACAAATCCTGCTATTAACAGTTCATCAGCTTTTGAATTGAGTATGTGAATTTAATGTTACCTACAAATTGATTATCGCACTCATTATTAGTATAGATTTTCAATGAATGTAATTGTGACTCATTTATCATGAATAAAAGAAAAATATTATTATGCATTAGTGGATCTTGCGTCGCGTAAGAGAGCAAGATACGCTGCGTGTGATCCGACACATACGCGATCAAAGTAACTTAGTGGCAAATATATAATAAAATGGTCGCCTTCATAAGTCATCTAGGGTGATAATCTACTGTAGGTAGGTTGTAGTTTCTTATATCATTTTTCGTTGCACACTAAATAATTTCATGATGCCCAAGTTCAGTCTTGTAAGTGACTACAGAAACTAAACAGGTTTTTATTTTATTTTTATTTTATTAATTAAGGGATAAAAGGTTCGCCGACTGGGCCCGCGTGGTGAGTCATGGTGGCCCAATCTCCCTATTCCATCATAAAAAGTATCCTAGTCTCCAACTACCGGCCGCATGGTGCGGCATGCAGGGCCCGATCCACCGATTCACATCACATTTCCTTTCTGCAATACTAAGTATTCTTTATTACCTACAGTGGAGTTCACTTGAACTTTTTGGAACGAAGATCATTATTGGACGGTAAGGCAAAAGGGGCTAGCTAAGCGAAAATGTTTAAAGATTTTTCCGTCACAATCTAACGAGGCAGCCTGTAGCTAGGCAACTGGGTGGGTAGATAGATGGGCAGCTAGGTGAGCGACCGCTGACGGCAGTGCCGGTGGACTTGGTTTAAAATTATGTTCAAGAGTTTGACGAGTTAAACCCACCCAGCTGCCTAGTTACTAGTTGCCTGGCTAAATTGTGACGGAAAAATCTTTAAACATTTTCGCTTAGCCCCTTCCGCCTCACCGTCCAATAATCTTCGTTCCAAAAAGTTCAAGTGATCTTCACTGTTGGTAATAAAGAATACTTAGTATTGCAGAAAGGAAATGTGATCCTTGACAGACAGAGAGGATTAATTTATTATGGGTATGTATGAGAACCACTGTGTTGAAATTGTGCGATTGAATCTGACGTAAGAACAGGCCAACCTACCAGCAAAAGTAAATACATATGTACTCTATTTAGGATCAATAATGTGTGTCAAGGCGATACTCGGCTGAAGTGGCATATTAAATTTAAATTACAATGTACCATGTTACCAGGGTTCCGAAACCAAAAGTTAAAAACGGTATCCTATTACTAAGACTCCACTACGTATCTGTCACCAAGCTGTATCTCATGAATCGTGATAGATTAGATTGAAGAAATTTACAGAGATGATGAAAACATAAAAAATAAGAGAATGATAAACTAAAAAAAGTAAATGATGTACCATGCAAACTTCCACCGAAAATTGGTTTGAACGAGATCTAGTAAGTAGTTTTTTTAATATGTACGTCATACATCGTAAACCGAAATTTACCTTTCATTCAATGAACTCAAATATAAAAATATTATGTTACTTGCTGCTACGGAACCCTTCGAGTGCGAGTCCAACTCGCACTTGGCCGCTTTTATTAAGCTATTTTTATTTCGACTCCATCAGTACCAGATTTAATTTTTATAAAAATAATAACTACATATGTTTTTATTTTTTAAGCATTAACTAGATGTTGAAATCGAAAGAAAAGTTTACTAGAGAAAAAAAACTTTCACAAATATATTAAAAATAAAAAAAATATTATAATTACTTAAAAGATTTAATCATTTTATTTGTCATTAGAAGGTCATTGGTTAACACACAAAAACAGTATAAATTCAACACAAACGCAAAATTACGTGAACGATAGCCGCGATACAAAACGTGTATGAATGAATATTAGTCCAAGTTAATGCACGGTTTTCCTTAACAATTCTACAAAAGAACACCAATTTGCACAAAAATTTGGCTGTAGGTTTTACTCACTACTTCAAAGTTGTCAATGTGTCGAGGGTTACTTTTACCCTGAGGGTGGACGCCACCTTTTTTTCTAATCTAAGAGATAGACAGACTAATTCTGACCAAATTTTGTTCTATATGGTTTTACAGATAGGCATTTTTTTCATCTTATTCATACTTTTTTTCAAAAAGAAAAACCACGTTTTCGTGCTGTTTTTCACGAATAACTAAAAATAACTTTTTATGAAAAAGATCATTCGCAGTGAAATTGTAGCTAACAAAAAACAAATAAAATACGGAGTAATAGCTTGTTAAAGGTTGGTTCTTCACGCCAAAATTGCAAGAATATTTCACGGAGAAATACGTGAAATATCTAAAAAATAATGATTTTTTAAGGGAAAAATCATAAGTAGTACTTTTTTTTAAGCGCCAAAGTAACTCGAACTTAAAATTTTGTGCTATGATAAAGATAAAACGGTCTCTATGTTACTGGTAAAAAAAAAAAAATCAAAAGAGCCACCTAAATGACTACCCCAATCGAAAATGATATTTACCACTTTATAATTTACTTAATTTATTTAGTTGTAGGTATAAGTTAGATCAGCTTAAAGAGCTTAGTTTTGAAATATGAAGTGGGTTGAAGTAAAGAGAGCCTTTTGAAAGTTTGCTAAAAATTGCCTTTCTTCAAAAATAATGCAAAAACTATGAAAGATACACAACATTTTGAAGAGTTATAAATTGATGTTTTTTTTTTCTTTTAAAGCATTTTGGATTATTTTTCTGTTTGATAAGAAATGAGTAAGATATGGCCATTTCAAGTTTGCATATGGTCGCAAATAGTAATGACTTCAAACTCTTTCAGTTCAAAACTTTTGAAAAATAAGTAAGTACTTGAAAATAAATCAGCTTAAAGCTTTAAAATCGTATAATATGCTTTTTATTGAACTTGCTATATCACTGGAGAGTAATGGTAAAAACTTTTTATTTTAGCGTTTGACGAGAAAAAACCAACCTTTAACTTTAGATTAAAACAAAAAGGGTAGATACGGTACGCTCATACTTGCATCAAACAATAAAAAAGATAAATTTAAAAAATCAAAAAAACCCGACTGCTTAATTATACTTCAAATAAAAACTGAAAAGAAAAAAACAAGTCCAGTAGTATTCTGTTAATAAGGAACAAAGCTACTTTAACAGTCGGGACCCATTAGATATTCAAGAATACATAATATTTTTCAACAGTGGGTTCCGACTGTTAAAGTAGCTTTGTTCCTTATTAACAGAATTATAGACTACTGGACTTGTTTTTTCTTTTCACTTTTTATTTGAAGTATAATTAAGCAGTCGGGTTTTTTGATTTTTAAATTTATCTTTTTTATTTCACACTTTTTAGTTAGTTAGTATTTTAAGACGGTATATACCGGAGTCTTGTTACTTCAGTAAGGGAATTAATATCGCGGGAATTATTAAGTACCTTGCGTCGGTCTAAAAGATTGATTTATTAAGACATATAGAGACTTTACCAGCGAGGTCAAGGCTACAATAAATTTTCGCAAAAATGTGTGAAGTTAAATCAAGTCGTTACATCATCATCATCATCATCATCATCATCATCATCATCATCATCATCATCAGCCTCTTTATGTCCCCACTGCTGGGGCACAGGCCTTCCCTATGGATGGAATAGGGAGATTGGGCCACGACCCACCATGCGGGCCCAGTGCGGATTGGCGGGTTCTAACGATTGCAGATGCAACCGGGACCAACGGCTTAACGTGCCTTCCGAAGCACGGAGGAACACGAGATAGAAATTTTTGGTCACCCGTCCAATGACCGACCACTGCGAAAGTTGCTTAACTACAACGATCGCAGCCGAACGCACTAACCACCTGCGCCATCGAGCTCCTCGTCGTCGTTACATTAATATCTCTAATGTATGTAAATTTTATAGTAAACTAGCACTTACTCAAAAAGTCATCTTTTGTTTATGTTTTTTTTAATAGTTTAGCAGTAAATATAAAATTCATTTACTTTTATTCGTCGACTATTTAAAATTGGTAGTGGCTGCATTGTCATGTCAATGCCGGACGACTAAGATTGTGATATACACAAATGCAGTGTCAGTCCCTAGTGTCATAATTTGATATACCTACATAATTCACAGAAACCCAATATGTAGATGCCAGAAGTTAACTTCAAATGTTTTAATCACCCTATATACAATACCAATCAATGACGTTTATGTCGCAGGTTGAAGAAAGCAGTAATTCCCGTTTATTGTTTTGGACAATGGTGGCAACTGCCTTAGATCACTAAATTAAATAATTATGCAAACACCAAAGCAAAGTTTATGATATTTGATTTAACTAAAGGCGCACAATAAAATTTTCATAACGTTAGGTAGAGCACCATAGCAATCTCATTTATTATCAATTTATAGTTCTCTTTGTAGTTTTCTTTTAAAGCGTTCACATATAACAGGTCAAAGACTTTGTGATCGACCCTTTTTTATTGGTAGTATAAAGCTCGAATGAAGAGTACTCCCAGTAGTGCAATCATGGCAATTATTTTCCAAATTTTTTTTGTTTAAAAAAATACCGAATATCGTATCTCTGTTAAGCACAAATGCTAAGTAACTTTTACAAATATAATCAAATAAACCTATTACTTACTTTATTTTTAAATCTTTTTCATCAATGAAATACTTATCTTATCCTAACTATCTATACTAATATTATAAAGAGGCAAGATTTGTATGTTTGTAACAAATAATCTGTCAAACTACTGAACCGGTTTCAAATATTAATTCATCATAAGGTAGCTACATTATTTATTATTACATTTTTCTTTATTTAAATACATTTTATTTGAGTGACATAGGCTATATTTTATCCCAATAAATAAATATCACCCGTACAATGCCCGGGTGGATCATTAGTAAGTATAATATAATATTATAGATGCGAAAGTGAGTTTGTTTGTTGCGCTTCCGTGCCCTAATAGCTAAATCGAATATAATGAATTCCCACATAGAAGTAGATGGGAACTTGGTTCTTAGCTACAACATCGCAATACTTATAGGCGTAGGGTGATGAAAGGGATGATTTACCTATAAAAAAAATCTACATTATTTACTTTGAATTTTGCAGAATTATTACAAAACCAATATTATCGGGAGCTGATTAATAAATACAGGGATTCCAATAAGTATGTACTTACTGGCGAAAAATGGGTTATTTGTCATTATATTAAGTAAACCTTTTAAGTAACATTAAGTAATATCGTTAAAAAAATGAAAAACAGTAATATTCTGAGTTTTTCATTAAAATTCAATAATCATAAATACCTATTATGATAATATATTTTTCATCATTTAATAAGAAGGAACTGTATCACAGTTTTATTGTTAGTGCTTCGTATAGGATTAGATACTGCGAATAGCCCATTTTTTTTTCTTTTACATAGTACACCGCACTATCACTTTGTCATCGTTGTAACTTTTTGAATATTTGTCGAAATGACAGTAAAAAGCAAAGTTTATCGTCTTTAAATATCAAAAGCGATAAAAGTATTTGTTTTGATAAAAAATGATTTGTTAATACAAAATGTGCATTTTGGAAATAGATATCAAATAATATTTTAGTTTTGATTCACTAGTTTAGCGGTAATGACTTATACATTAAAAATAGATATATGGTATCACGGACTTTTTTTTAGAACTATTTAAGAGATACATTTTCACTCTACATTACATTCATGTAACTTTTATTGTTTTTGCAGTGCAGGCCAAAATGGCTCGCAGATGGGAGATTTTTTCCGTCTTATGTGACACTTATTGTTATATATTGGCCAATTCACTCAATAACTACATAAATTATTATATATATGTAATTATCATATATGAGCTATATTACTGTTAAGTTTCATTAAAATGCATTCAGTATTTTTTAGGTGAAAGAGTAACAAAGATCCATACAAACGTAAGATTGAAATTAAAAGCGTAAGTGGTTAATATACAACTTTAAAGCGTTGTAGATCCTAAACAATCATATTAAATGAAAAATAGTGTTAGAAACCTAAATATGATTTTTGATTATCTAGAGAGTGATACCCCACTCGACATATTTTGTCAACTTATTTTTTTTACTTCATCACAATATGGCGCCCAATTTTGCCCATATTGAATTTTGATTACTATCATATCTTTAGTAGCACTCCCATAATTGAGACGAATCGATTGATGTATGAATCATCAAAATCGGTCCAGGCGTTTGGTCTCTAGTGTGCCACAAAGGAACAAACATACATATATAGACTGTTAAACACATAACCCTGTCTGCGCATCGCGCTTCGCGCTCTTGCATTGCGCAGCCGGGTAAAAACTGATCCCACGGGCAGCGCGAACGGGACGGCGAGATCCGCGTTACTGCATTACCGACCCGAACGAAACAGCACGTTAAGTTTCAACGACAGCGCGAAAGAGACGGCTAGATCCGCGTCACTGCACTACCGACCAATCACGCGACCAGAACTCGACCTCACTACCGAATAAGATTGAAAACAAACAGCAATTTTTATGAAAAAATATATTTTATAGTACTTACGAATGAAAAGTGATGCCGTGGGTTTTATATTTAGGTCTTGAGCAATTTGAGCACTTTTTAAAAACACACTTAGGCATTGTTTTATCATATAAACACAAAATATTATCAATATTTCTTTTTGGCGTTCACATTTACGTCGTTTGCATGTCAAGTTGTGACTAAAGCGATTAGGGTCGTGGACCACAATTGGTGCGGATCACTTTTGTGAGGCTAGTGCCGTATCTACCCTTTTTGTTTTAATCTAAGACTTTAACAAGCTATTACTCAGTTATCAGTATTGAGTCTAGTGATATTTTAAAAACAAAAATTAAGGTTTTTAAGCACTTCAAAAAAAGATCTGTGAGTTTCCCCGAAAAATGCATTGTTTTTTAGTTATTTCACGTTGAAACTTTCGATATTGACTTTTGAAGAACCAACCTTTAACAAGCTATTACTCCGTTAGTATTCGGTCTAGTGATATTTTAAACCCTGTAATTTTGCTTTTTTCAGCTTAAATTTTACATCTTATGATTTTTTTTCATATATTACTTTCTTTTCCTTCACCGTCCGTCAAAACCTTCTGAAAACGTGCCTATTGTTGGAAAAAATACTTTTTTACTTTTGAATAAATTGAAAAGTATTGCTTTTCAGTAAAACATAATAGAGCAAAATTTGCTTAGAATTAGTTAATCTATCCATTCCCATACTTATTTGTAATTCAAAAAAATCATCCCCGACGAGGGGTGGCATCCACCCCCAGGAAGAAAATAAAACGCTCGGCACATTAACAGATTTGTAGTAGACGATAAGTAGAACCCAAATCCAAATGTTGGTGTAAATTGGTGCTGTTTGGCAAAGTTGCCAGGTTTTCCCGTTTTTTCCGTGCATTGACTAGATATACTTAGATGTAAGTAAATCAAGATACCCACAGTGCAAGCGCATATTTTTCTTAGACTAATATTTGTAGTTGTAACAGGCTAGACGGAAGAAATGATTATATTTGTCGTTGTTCAAAATTTTCTTTTTGTCTTTGCAAATTTTATCTTCCTATTCCAAAGTCGAATTGAAGATGAAGACTTCCGCAGTTACTGGGCAAATTACGCACTTAAAAGATCAATATACAGGAAACGCTGAGTACGTAGCAACTGCAAACAAAATTAGCACAGTGTCCCTGTCACACAACATCTGCTGTGCCCTGCAACAATAAAACTGATCGTAAAATTTTGATGAAACCGACTCTGACGATATTTCATTTCCTAAACAAACTGTATTTTTGTTTTAAAATAACTCAACTACTAGTATATTATAAATACATACCATAAGTTTGGCGGTCCTACTTTGTCTTAGGAAACATACCAATTTTGATGAGTAATTATTCCTCTTATACTTTAACAGGAAAAATAACTCATCAAAATTGGCGAGTAAAGTAGTTATTAATTCTTGATTTTTAAGTTATTCAATGAGGAAGGACATAGACAAAGACCTTGAAATATTGGACGATACATAAAACTTTCAATAAGTTAATTTTAATAAAGTAAAATTTCAATTAATTTCAATTCTAGGGGGGTGCATATCGTAAGTTTGATGTATCGAAAATTTCAGACTGTGACCGCGCCTGGTCCTAATTCCCTACCCCGTAAAACCCTCGAAGTTTTCCCCTAAATCAATTACATAATGTTGTGTTCGATACCATAAACGAGTCCGTGACGACCTCCTGGCCGAGTGGTTTGTACGCCGGGTTTCATGGTGTCGCCGACTCAGAGAGTCGACTACGAATCCCGGTGGGGGCAGATGTTAGTGTGATGAATACGAGGATGGATATGTAGATATGTACAGTCATGGATATTTAATTTGTTTTTTCTATATAAATATACTTATATATGTACAGTATATGTATTATATCCGTTACCCTAGTATCCCATAACACAAGCCTTACAGTTCTTACTTTGGGGCTAGGCTAATTGGTGTGAGTGTTAGAAATATCTATTTATTTATATTTATATTTTATGAAAAAATAGTGTTATTTTACTGTTGTCTTCAGTACCCACCTTGTATTACTTCCCTAAATGGACGTTTTGACTGTGTTCTGATTCGAGCGGAAAATTCGCCATGCTCTATTTGTTTGCTGGTATAATATTAGTTGTACAGTGCTTCAGGTATATTAACTTAAGCCTTTGATAAAAAAAATATAGGGCAGTATGTACATAATAAAAGAAACGAAAGGGTATGATAGCTACCCTTTATGCAAGTTGCTTAATATTGGGAACTGGCATTAGAAAATATTCCTACTATACCCTTCAACGTTATTTTGCCCTTGTTACAGACAAATATTCTAATTCATGTTTTTAAATGAAATACAATTTTTCTAGGAAATTGGTTCCCAACTTACAGTACATGTCGATGCGGAACCTCGGCCGCCAACCGGGGTGCCCGCGGCTCGCCGCCCCCCGCCTTACCTTGGTTTGTGGCGGAAACGAAACAGCTCGTGTGAATTTAGGAAGATTTCGGACAATGCCTGTTACTGTGTCCAATTTTTGGTATAACAAATTCAGGTTAATTTCAAATGGATATATTTTAATTTCATAATTAAATTCAAATCTAAATAGAAACTTATAGAAGAAGAGACTGACTGGCATATCAACGCACAGCCAAAACAGGTCTAGAGACTCGTCGTCAAAGGAGATTGCTCAAATTGGCCCAAATGCAAATATTGGCATACACGGTAATTCTTGGCGTAATTTATAATTTAATTTACAGTCATTAGATTTCAACAGACATCTTTGTATAATATATTTACTTTAAAAAGGAATTTTAATTTTACCGGTTTGGAAAACATACGAATCATTTTTAATGGCTATGGGTGTAGTAACATTCAGCCAAAGACTGATCGAAGTTGTTTATATAACATAAAAACAAATCTATTTTGTAAAGATCGATAAAATAAATCATCTCTTATCTATTAGACAAGTCCGTCCGTCCGTCCGTCTGTGGTGCTGTTTCAGCGGTCAAACCGTAAGAGATAGATAAAGAGAATATTTAAGTTATAAGTTAAGAATAGTCTGATAAGACTACAAACCGGATTTGAGTAACGTAGCACTTCCGGTTTTCGAGAAATCACGTGATTTCAAACGAAACCACACAAAATCTCCGAAGTTCTCAATTAATTAAATACATTTCTTTTTTTTTTAAATCAGGTTTTGGTGAACATTTGGTTCACTGGTTTGCTAGTTTTTTTTATTACACTGTGGTATAAATATCCACAACTATATTATCATTTTCACTAGATGCAAATGTGCTCAGACAATTATAATAGATGGTAGGCGATATCATAAAGTCTATTGCCATACATTTTTCGCCAAACACCTCCATAAATACATTTTAATCTGTATATATGTTAGACTTTAAGGTATCTATCTATGGGCCTACGTTCCCTGACTATAAATTAATAAATAAATAAAATTATAAGGTGTGATACACTAAAAATCTAAAATATGGTTATCTTAAAAACATAACAAAAATAATGAAGCTACTGAATATATGGCTATAGAACCTAAATCTCTTAGCTTTCTTTGGTTAACGAGAGTTTAAAAATTCACTCTAATCTGTGGCTCATTCACAATCATCACACAGTTTCTGTCACAGAATAACTTATTATAACCGGAAATGATACCTGATTTTAAAAAGGTACCCTTATGCATTAACTTTAAAAACAGGCAACTATCTGTTAATCTACATGCTCTATATACCTGAATCTTATCCATAATTTCGGTACTTGGCTTGATTTCCCTAGTTTACTATGTAACTTATTTGTTTTTTATTATTTTAATATGTACAGTGTATATAGTTTATAGAAGTTCTCAGAGGTGTCCGTCAATAATATTCGTTTCTACAGTAATTTATATATAATTTCGAATCTAGGAAACAATTTTTCATGATTACGTTGTCTTTAGGCCAAACATGTATGGAAGCAGCTCTCCTTTAGCACGTCGTTGGTCCAGGTTATTCAATTTTATATTCATAATAATTGAGTTTTTATTGCGCTTGTCCTGAGAGTAACTAAATAGGAAATGTAAATGGCCCGTCTTTAAGGACTAAATCCACCTTTTGGCCCGACTCTTCAAAAGGTCCAATAGCCTTGTCCAAGACTATCCTCTAAAAGGGGATTGGGAGGGTGGCGAAGTTTTTATGTGGATGAATTTTAACGCGCATTTCGTTTCGCAACTAGGACTCTTCTATTTTCGGATTTCCTTTTTTCACAGACTTTTCCCAACATTATTAGTTGCAGGACTTAATAGTTGCATTGTATCTTTCAAAGCACATGCCACAGATACGCAAGTTTCCGCTGTTAATAGCATTTATTATGTACAGAGATATCATAATAGAAACACAGTTTTGATGAATAGAACTAACTATCCAGCTTATTCATTCATTTTTCATTAATGAACGGAGAATGCGCAACAAGTCAAGGCGGAACTTTGTTTTTTTTTATTATTAAGGGATTTCTTTTTCAAAAAATTTGTTTTATTTGAAATATCAAATCAGCTTGTTTTTAATTTTTTTTTATGACTTGCTAGTGACTTGGGAATGTTCTCTAGACCGTAAAAGTCATGGACACAGTACTAGGGTGCTCGAGTTGAAGTCGGAGAAAAAGCTACATATGTGACGCATATGTGATGAAACTGCTTGAGGTAAAATTGAAACGATCTATAGTCAGACTAGAAATAGGACGTTCTATTTAATAATTTAAACTGTCAATTCATTTCGATTTCAAAATATAGCAGCTGTCGACTCAGGAAACAGAGAAAATGTTAGTCCATTACTTAATTTATGTAAACATGTCGACAAAATTTTAAGATTCAGAACAAATGTTACAATAGCTAGTAAGCATGGATGGGTACCGTTAATCAAATAGTTAACTTCGTTAATCGTTAATCCGTTACTAAAAAAATTAACTTCGTTAAACGTTAAAGCGTTACATTTCGGAAGAATTAACGCAAGTTAATCCGTTAACACATGATAAAAATTGCATTTTTTATATCGTTGAGTTAGTGATCTACTTACAAAAACTGTTGTTTTGGGTTTTGGAAGTTAATAGGTTAGGTTCTAAAAAAGACAGTGTATTAATAATAAAAAATAAAAGAGTATTATTTAACCTTCTGGCACAATGTAGATATTACCCTTCATGAACATTAAAAATGCTTTAAAAATAAAAACATAACTATAATTGCTATTTCTTCTTTCAAATGTTAATACTTGTAAAGGTTTTTCATTTGACATTGTGGGTTACCGTTGTCTGGAAGAAATCGCTTTTAGCGATAAGACCTCCCATTGAATCACTATGTTTAAACATAATGTATTTACCCCATTTATGTACTGTACTGTGGTGTTTTCAATAAAGAATTGTGTATTCTATTGTTACCTATAATGCGAAGAGATGGCGCTGCCTGGCAGCCTAAGGCTAGAAGAAATTCGACACGGCCGTCAGGGCCGCGGTAGCATAATGGTCAGTGCATTCGCCCGGATAGCGATGGGTGCGGGTTCAAGCCCCGTCTGCTGCCTGGTCCGCATGGATTTTTTTCTAGTAATGTTTTCTTTAGATTTACACATCTAGCAGTTAAATGCTTAAAAAAATAAAAACATAAGTACGTAGTATTTGTATACTTCACTAAAAACAACCAAAACACTTGTCACTCGTAAGTAGTGATGTGCCGAGTCGGTTATTTCTGGTATTCGGGTATTTTAGTACTCCTTAAAAAATATTCGAATTAAGACTAGAGTCGGTAGACTCGGACAGGTATTCGAGTATTAGCATGAGTATTCGAATACTTTACTGGTCTTGAGTATTTTTTGAATCAGACCTTGTAATTTGCTTCATCATCATCATCAAAAATTATATTATACGAATGATAGGAAAATATGTAAATAATAATAGATTAAATGTATAATCAGTCATTTATTAATATTATAATCATCATATTAATAAGCTCCCGGTCTATATTCTTCGAGTTGACCTGAATAGCATTTTTTGACGTAAAAGTCATCTGTAATTATCTTTTACGACTTTTCACTACCAGTAGTAATACTTGGTCAATGTCATTTGATTGACTTGTAGATGACGATGCTAATGAGTCTAATGACTCCAAGTCCAAATCAGAACTCTCATCCAAGCTTTTGTTTTCGTTTTGCTTACTTTTTGATGTGTAACATCTTTCCTCTCGCTTTCCTGCAATTTGTGGGAGTGATTTCGTGAAATGGGACGGAAGTGTATAATAGGAAGTCGCGAAAGCGCGCGCTATTTGATTTGATTTAAGAACATAATGTTCAAATGGCTTATTCCTTTTGTAGTAGGTTTTATTTCTTTTTTTACTAATATAAGGTGTGGTTTCAAATGTTCCACATCATAAGCGACTACTGTAAGGCTCGCTCGTTTTCCAAAAGAATGTATGTTTTAATAAATTTGTAGTGTTTCCAAAATTAACAAATGTTTTTTTACACTCTTTGCACTCCACTTTTTTATTTATTAAAATATTATAAAAAATCCATACTTCGGATTTGTTCTTCGGAGCCATCCTATCACAAAGTCACTAGTTAAAAAACAGTTCAACTTTACACAAATTCTACAGTTAAACTGGTAACCGAGAGTTCGACTAATTAAAATAGGTAATTTTACTTTTACTACTGATAAGAAATAAATATGTAATTAAGCTTTTGTTTGGCCGTATACAGAAAGAAAGCCGAAAGCCGATCGGCGCCGATCGGCGCTTATCGGCGCCTGTCGGCGCCGATCCTTCCTACATAAAGGAAGCCGATTAAAGCAGATCAAGCAAAATGTCGGACTCATCGGACGATGATTTGGTTTTGTTAGAAAATATTTATTTAAAAATGCGAAAAACAGCTATACATCCTATAAATAGAGAAAGGAAACGTTTCGGAAAATACCATCATTTATTTGTAAAAAAAAAAAAATTTGATGAACAAAGATTTTATACATATACAAGAATAATTCAAGAAACATTTTATTACATTTTGGATTTAGTGAAAAACCGTTTGATGAAAAATTGGGGCAATTGGCATAAACAACCAATCCTTCCAGAAGAAAGACTGGTTGTCACCATTCGGTAAGTACGAAACAAATAATTTTAGCGCTTAGTTAATAAAAGATAAAGTTATTAGATTTATAAAAAGATTATAACTTAGATTGATTTAATCTAAGGATAATAATTCAAATACAAATTATTTATTATTCGGACCAGCGCGTGTCGGCGCCGGTCCATAGAAAAAGGATCAGCGTCAATAGGCGCCGATAAGCGCCGATCGGCGCTGATAGGCGCCGATCGGCTTTCGGCTTTCTTTCTGTATACGGCCTTAACATCTCATTTAACAGATCGGCCGAGTAGGAAACATAAACACGTTCAAACCTGCACCGACTCATCAACACTTCACGTTACTAACTTTACTGTACGAGTACAACGACTAAGTACTCGAAACCTGTACTCGGGTACTGTGGATCCGAACACAATATTTTGATTACTCGAGTACGTGAGTACCTGCTAGGTATTCGAGTCAGCCTGACTCGGCACATCTCTAATCGTAAGCGTCTCGCTAGTAATGTATTAAAAAGATCACACGTGCCGCCAATACGTGCTTACATAGTTTCAGCACGCATCGGCGCCGCTTGTACTTTTTGGTGTTTGTCGGCCCGCCTGAACGTACTCGTCAGAACGCGTTTTTCGCGACACAGCGCGGTGCCTGCGGTATATTTTTGGTAAATAGTAGGTACTGGATTAACGATTAACGGACTTAGATTAATTTAACGGAAGTTAACGAGTCCGTTAACATTTTTTAAAGTTAACTTAAAAGTTAATTCGTTAATAGAAAATCGTTAATTAACAATTAATAAAAAAACAGATTAACGAGTTAATGCCTACCTATGTTAATAAGTAAACAAAAATTAACATTTCAGTATTTATGTTTATAAGTAATCGAAATTACATATACTTACTTATAAATAAAAGGTGAAATTTAATTTGATACAATAGTTTTCACTATAAATTAGGGCAAATACCTAGCCCTACTCTTTGCTGTGATGAATGACAGTTACTATACTAATTATTATATTATTCTTAAAAACAACTTTTCTATTAGAAACTATCAGACAATACCAAATAATAAGTCGGGGAAAACCCATTTCGTATTTTGTGTGCTGTTATAAAATCTTTGGTTCATGTCATAACACAAAAAAGGTTAGATTGTAATTCTCTGCATCAGAAAGTATGAATCTAAAGTACCAAATTAGTAGATACAATATTGCTATAAAATATTTAAAAGTTTAAAAAAATATATTGTTCCAAAAGCCATACTTATACGGCATTTTTTGAGAACGATTAATATGTTTTTTAATCGATCTCATATTTTTTTAAGTTTAGACGCCTGAAACTTTCGCGGTTGGAAGGTTGTCGTTTATATTTGAGTTAAAGAGTATCTGTCTGTATCCATATCCAGATCAGAAATTTCATATCCAAAATATCCTTGTTATATAATAAACTACGGCTGAATTACGTTTGAAAAACGGAATAAAGCTACATACAATCTTTGTGGTACTTATTGTTAGTTTTCATTTATTTTATAATAGGCACTGACAAAAAAACAAAACACGACCCCATAACTTTGTTACTTTTTTCACTACTCTAATAATAAGCTTTGAAACAAGTAAAGCTCGTCGATATAATTCTGTTGTTTTAAAACGCAGGAGATCGTGGATTATAAGCATCAATTCATTAAAATTACACATTTATGTCTTTGAACAAAACACCTTTTATCTATTACTAAGATAGACACAGAGAAAGTATTACTTATTGTGAGTGTGACTCAACATAATACCGAGTCTTGGCTACGGATACTGAAGACGTGTGACGTATTTTCTTCAGGGCTCAGCTGCGCCTGAGGAGGCCTCACAGATGTTTTATGGCGTTGAGAATTTCTGATTATTTTATTTATCTGAGTATTGCCGTTTAGAATCTAATCTCCGTTGCTTTGTGGAAAGACAATGGCCATTGACCAGCGCGGGCGGTGGGTATTTTGGCATGTGGTGCGCAGATGCGCCCGCTCGCTCGTGGGAACTCTGTTTGTTTTATTGCTGACCTTTCGTTTTATTGCGACTCAGCTCATACCTTACTATTCTTTTGGTTACTTAACAATTATTCTTACAATATTTTTGTGATCGACTTTTTACAAGAATACCAAGTTTTTACTACCTTGATACCGTTTTCGAACGCATTCACACGGTTCACGTCTCTAAAACACCTTTTTTATACGTCCTTGGCGAAAGCCAAATCTGTACGAGCATTTCAGATTCCTTTAAAGTTTTTGCAAGGACCATGTGCATTACAACATCTCCAATGATGATAAATAATTTATAATGAATAATATGTTCACGCTTTTGAATGTTGTCGGTATTGAAGTGAGCGGCTTTTGGCAGTACCAGTAAGTATCAAAACATGAGTAAAGAAAGATACGTACAGTCTATACAGACACAAAGCTTTACAACCGCGATGCGATCGTTTCACTACTTTGTTGTAGTGTTTAAAAAAAATAAGATAATTATGGTTATTGTTGTGTGCATATGAAAAATAATAGAACGAATAAGAACATAATATTCATAGGGGAACCTATACCTCTAATGTTGACCCCCCCCCCCCCCACAAAGATTGGCCGTCTTGCATTTTTACTAACATAAAAAGTTAATCTTTTTATTATACTTTGATGGCAATATTCAAAATATAGTAGTTAATTGAATTCTACACACAAAGTTCGATTCTTGCCGGTTCGCATGTGCTACAAAAAGGCAGCCATTTTATTGAAGTCAATAAGTAATAGGTGTTTTTAAACACGTTAGATCTTAATTCGACATAATTAGTAAAATGTAACCACTGCATAGATGAAAATTGTATTTTAACAGTTTTACCTAAAATTCAAAAAAACATTAAAGTTTTTTTTTGTGTACCATTCTTTAGAATGACTAATGAATGATAAATATATCTCTTATAAAGAATAAAAAAGAAAAACCGGCCAAGTACGTGTCGTGCCACGCGCAGTTAGGCTTGCCAGGTGTCCGGCTTTAGCCGGACATGTTTGGCTTTTTGCGGTCGCGTCCGGCCAAATATGTACGTGTTTGGCCTGTCCGGCTTTTGTCAGGCTTTTTGTCAGAGTGGCGATTCGTACGACGATGGGCGGACGAGCGTCCGAGCGGACAAGAGAGCAAACTGTTAGCGCTTCGATCTTCGATCTCATTCTCACTTTACATCACGTATGAATACTTTTTTGAACAGCCCAGCTGTAAAAACATTATGTTTGGCAATAAAAAGAATATGTCCGGCTTTTAGGGCAAAATGTCAGGCCTTATATAATGCGCAGTCTGGCCTTTGCAATTTATGGCCTGGCAACCCTACGCGCAGTGTAGGGTTTCGTAGTGCTCGTCGTTACCACAATATATTTTAGAGAGAGTCTATATTTATTTTCTTCTAAGGATTTTTTATTAAGCCAGAAATTTTCTAAAACATAAGTTGAACGACTATTGCTCTTAAACTAACAAATCTATTTTAACAATTATAATTTTCTTTAAAAGTTCTTTTCATGAACTTTTTGAAGATATTTCATTATATTAAATGTCATGAATTTTTCCAGGTTTTTCAAGCCAATAGTTTTACAGGGAGGACGCCCTACACGAACAAAAATTAGTACTTGGTTGGCGCTGCTGGTGGTTGGCAGGCGCTGCTGGTAGGTCTGCTGGTGCTGCTGGTGGACGGCAGGCGCATCTAATAAGCAGGCCGAAGCGGTTGAAGTCCTCCCAGCTGCCTAGGTTGTCTAGCTAGTTGCCTAGCTATATGCCTAGCTTGATGCCTAGCTAAAAGCCTAACTAGATGCCTAGCTAGCAGCCTAGCTACTAGGCCAACTAGCTGTCTAGCTAGTTGCCTAACTTGCTTTCTAGCTAGTTGCCTAACTAGCTGTCTAGCTAGTTACCTAGCTATCTGTCTAGATAGTAGCCTAACTTGTTGCCTAGAAAGCTAGCTAAACTAGCTAGGCAACTAGCTAGGCGTCTAGATTGTTGCCTAGCTGGCTGCCTAGCTAGCTGTCTAGCTAGTAGCTAAGCTAGCAACATAGTTATATGCCTAGCTTGATGACTAGCTAGCAACCTAGCTATATGCCTAGCTTGATGCCTAGCTAAAAGTCTATCTAGATGCCAAGCTAGAAGCCTAGCTAGCAACTTAGCTAGTTGCTCAACTAGCTGTCTAGCTAGTGGCCCAACTAGCTGTCTAGCTAGTTCCCTAAATAGCTGTCTATTTAGTTACTTAGCTATCTGTCTAGATAGTAGTCTAGCTAGTTGCATAGATAGCAGCCTAGCTAGTTGCCTATCTAGATTGTTGCCTCGCTGGCTGCCTAGCTAGTGGCCTAGCTAGCTATCTATCTAGTAGCTAAGCTTGCTGTCTAGATAGTGGCCTAGCTTGCTGTCTAGCTAGTTGCCTAGCTAGCTGTCTAGCTAGTTACCTAGTTGCCTAGCTAGCAACCTTAGTTAGGCACTGCTAGCTAGGCAGCTAGAAGCCTAGCCCTACAAAAATGCAAAAATAAATAATTTCAATGTCATCTTGAGGGCTCTACCGAGCTTTAAAGTGTGGTAAATTTTAAGTTTTCACGTTCCTATATTGTTTGTATTATGCATGTAATAAAAAAACAAATTTAGTAAGTATTTATTAATAAATGTAATTATAAAAAATAGAGGAAACGAAATAAACAAAGTTTAATATTAATAAGTTAAATATCAACAACATTTTAATTTAAACATATTCTTATTCCGAAATTTAGCATTTCTGCTCGAGACTACAACAAACAAAGCCATCTCTTGATGTAGAGTCAGTTATATAGTATTATAAGTTTTACACATCTTTCTACAGATTGTGTGTGATAAGGAAAATTAACAATTTTCAATATCCTATCTGTTGCAATGACTCGAACTCTTCACTCCTCTATACTTAATATTATTATTATAAAGAGGTAAAGTTTGTGAGGTTATAGGGGGTAATCTCTGGATCTACTGAACCGAATTTGAAAATACTTTTATCTGTTGATAAATCTTTCTATTGAAAGCCACGGTATTTGTGAGTGTCTCATTCAATGAACAGAGACAAAACATGGAGTAACTAATCCAAGCTTATTCTTCGATCATTAATAAGGAAGACAGCGTTAAATGAAGAAGCAGTCTTATAACTTGGTGCAGTCTATGGTAAATTCGCGATAAATAAATATGGAGGAGCTCGATGGCGCGGGTGGCTCGCACGTTCGGCTGCGATCGTTGAAGTAAAGCAACTTTCACAGGGGTCTGTCATTGGATGGGTTACCAAAAATCTTCTATCTCGAGTTCCTCCGTGCTTCGGAAGACACGTTAAGCCGTTGGTCCTGGCTGCATCTACAGTCGTTAGCACCCGCCAATCTGCACTGGGCCCGCGTGGTGGGTCATGATCTCCCTATTTCATCCATAGGGAAGACCTGTGCCCCAGCAGTGGGGATATTAATAGGCTGATGAAGATGAAGTAGAAGAAGATGGTAAATTGTACAGTGAAAATAGGGCTTTACAGTTTACTTTATAGTTTGCGCTTCAAACTCACCAGCGGCGCCACCATCCTTCTTTTGTAATGCGATGGCAGCTTTTTAAATTCATAGGCGTCTTTACCACGTCTTCACTGGTGAGTGAGTCTTGCTGGTGAGCAAGACTAGTGTTGCCCAAATTCAGTCTTGGTCTTGTTCTTGCATTTTTGCAAGACCAAGACCAAGAACAAGACCGCGTATTTTTAGCAAGACCAAGACCAAGACTGGCCGTGCAAGACTTGAGCAAGAACAAGACTAATCCGGCAAGACTCTTGCGTCTTGCAGCTAGGACTTAGTGCTATTTCACGGAGTAGTTAGGTATACAGTTCGGTGTATATAGGGCTGCCATTCGTCCGGGTTTCCCCGGATTTGTCCTAGTTCACGGGGCGTCCGGGGAGCGTCCGGGCGGGGTTTCGTTTGTAGTCCGGGTTTAAAAAAATCCTGTTTTGGGTCGCCAATTAATCCGTCAATTTAAATGTCTTTAAAAATAAATAAATCTATTCTAACACTGTAACCATAAATGCTGACTTCCAAGAAAGATCAGCTTTGTCGCCCATACTGTCCGCAATAACAGCATTCGTTGCTATGCGGATTACAGCACTGAAACTTTTTACACTGGCCGGTCAAACATCCCTCGGATGGAAGAAGAAGGGTGTAAAGACAGACTTGTGTCCGAGATTGAGATGTTACTGGATCAAGTCTTAAATTGGAGCCAACAAAATTTTATTGGATTAACCCAGCAAAGACACAAGTGTGTGTGAAAAAGCTTGTGTGTTCAATAGATCTAGTAAGTACCTCAAGCCTAAATATCGGGTGTTACTTTACAAAGCACTGGTCCTCTGGGCTGGAGCCCCCCAATACCTACCAGCTCCTTGCTCTTGACCGGATACAAAAGCGGGCAGTTTGACATATCAATGCTCCTGAGCTCACTCACGCGTTGCAACCCCTTAGCATGTGCAGAAGGTACAACACGTAAAAGGACGCAACTCCTTCCACGTGTCGTACCGTCTATACAATCAATGGAGAGCGTTCCGAGGAATTATTCTACCGGATGCCAGTGGCCAAGTTTCCTCACAGCACCACACACCGCAGAGAAGTTTCCCGCCCATCATCTGGACGCCTGGCGTTCGAGCACCATGTGTTCCTTTCTTTTGTGTACCAGCAAGATCTAGAACGAACTTTCCTCAGTATTTTTTTCTTCTTCAGGTGCTGCAAGTGTCCATGGGCAGCATTGACCACTTACTATGAGGTAGACCGCTAGCTCTTTTGCCTACATCAACATAAAAAAAAGTTGATTTGTGACATTTTTAACTGTTTTTTTATTGGTCTGTTCGGGTTCTGGGTTCCAAAATCCGGGGTTATCACGCCTCCGATCCTGGTTGCCACATTTTAGAGATGGCAGCCCTAGGTGTATAGGTACGCTTAGGAATTCTATAAGACGCAAAAAACTGTATCAAAGAATATGAAAAACTGGACCTATGCATATTACCATAAACATACATAGCGAATAAAAAATATCCATTAAAATCAAACAGAGTGCATGCATAGTTTTGTTTTAACCATCGGCACTTTGATAATGCGGCATCAAAGGTTTTGTACTGACTTCTCAAAGAAAGGAGATTGGTCAAATTGGCCTAAATGCAAATAAAATATTGACATATACAGTAATTCTTGGCGTAATTTATACTTTATTTTACAGTCATTAGATTTTAACGGCCACCTTTAAATAATATATTAATTTTAAAAAAGGACTTCTATTTTTACCGGTTTGGAAAACATACGAATCATTTTTATTGGCTATGGGTGTAGTAACATTCACAAAGACTGATCGAGGTTGTTTATATAACATCAAAACAAATCTATTTTGTAAAGATTGATAAAATATTTCGATGATATTTTAATTCAAAATGTAGATGATATGTAATATTAAACGCAACATAAAAGTACTTAAGTTGTTTTATTTCATTAATTTACCTTATCAGAATATTTAAGCTATGTCAGGAATATACATATTTCACACATTGATCAGAACTATCATGAACCTACGCAATATATTATTACATTAGAATTACCTTTTACCATTATAAACCTAATTATTACTAAGAAAATATCCTATTGGTTTTTATAAAATTATGAAAACAGTTCCATGTTTGTCATAACATAGGTAAGCAGGTACCAGTTCCTTGACATGCATTTTGTTAGTGTAATTAGAGTTAGACACTTGTCAAATGAAACAAGATTGCTTCTGAAAGTCGCAATGGCATAATCATGATTTTAAAACTTACTCTTGTGCATTAATTTTAAAAACAGGCAATTATCTGTTATTTTACATGCTCTATATACCTGAATCTAATACATAATATCGGTACTTGGCTTGATTGCCCTATTTTCCTATATAAGTTATTTGGTTTTTATTATTCTAATACCTATGTGCCTATTTGCAAACATAACCTCAAAATCATTCAGTGTATATGGTTTATAGAAGTTCTCAGGAGTGGCCGTCGATAATATTCGTTTCTACGGTAATTTATATATAATTTCGAATCTAGGAAACAATTTTTCATGGTTATTGGTTTTTAGGCCAAACATGTATGGAAGCTGAGCAATCTCCTTTGCCGCTTTTCGGAAGTCCATGGTGATGATACACGCGCCGGCGGCTTCTATTGAAATCACATACAACAATCGTTGCCGTCGCGCCGAAATCACAACATTTGACACTATTTGATTGCCGTCACAGGGCCTAGGTATACTCATGCAAAATTCTAATAAGTTTCAGAGTGCTTAGAATGGAAACGAATACATTATACCGATCACGCAAGTAGTATTATGATTAGATAATGGTAAGAATAGGTAGTAGATGTCATAATAATTTATTCTAGTAAGTATATATTATAATATTACTATTATTGTACATTTAGTCAAAATATTTCTTAAATTTCTTAAGTTTTGACAACACAAAATAGCAAAAAAGTGGTCAAATATCACCCGTTTGATAAATATTGTAGCCACTTTTAAATATACTTGAAACGTGTAAAAAATTCTACAAAACTTATAAAATAATATAAAAAGCGTACCTACCTACTTATGGAAAACCATGTGGCAGTTGATTTTTCGAATTTCTTATCAAATCTTCAGACATTATTTTATTAATCTGATTGGTCTTTACTATGGCTATGTTAATTCAAGCTCACAATGTTCCAATTCTAATACGTTTTTCTAAGATCTAAAGTAAACTTTAATAAAAATCAATAGTCTAATTGGTAATTGCAAGACTTGCAAGACTCTTGCTGCAAGACCAAGACCAAGACTGGGAGCGCAAGACCAAGACCAAGACTGGCTAAGTCTCGTCTTGTTCTTGCATTTAGGCAACACTAAGCAAGACCCTTGCTGCAACGCTGTGTGTTTTATTCTACTTATAATATCTGTTTTGTTTGTAGCAAAACAGTTCTATTACACGATCTCTTAAATATAAAATATAAAACACACACACAATAATATAAAACACACACACAATAATATAAACACACACACAATAATATAAAACACACAGCGTTAAGTGAAGACCTGTTTGTTATCTGCTGGTGAGAAGTAATAGATAAGTAATGTAAAACGCTGTGTGAATTATTTAGAAAGAATTAACATTATACCTAGAAGGACCGGTATAATTCAAATATCAATACTAGTGCATCCACTTTTATAATTAATCATTTATTTATCTAGCAAATTAATTGAAATAAGTGTACGGAACCTGTCCAAAAGGTACATTGAACGATCCATGGAGCTCCGTAAGATGATCGCGTAGTCAAAAACATTAAAAGGCATTATTTTAAACATTGAAAGTCACCTTTAATTCATACTGTATAAGGTCTTTATCAAAACGCATGCGTCAAAAAGTTATGACGAAGCCGATCTCGCGAGTGTTGATTGATACACGTGTTTATGGGATTTTGACATTTTCGGCAGTTTAGTGGTGCTTTCTCCACAGTAAGCCGTTTTATCTTACGTAGTGGTGGTAGTAAGTGTATCCTTGTGTTGTTTTTATTGGTAAGTAACACAATAACTTCTTTTTTCCTACCCTTTCCTACTCCCCGACCCACCAGATCCTCCGGATGACGAGCGATCTCCGACTCCGATGGATAAAGGGAATTCCAACAGAATTAAGTATGGAAGAACTTGTGGAGTCTTTGGATGTTCCAGATGGTTGTGGTACTGTCTTAAAAGCAAGACGCCTGAACCGTAAACAAATTGTTGATGGCAAGGCTTCTTGGGTTCCATTCCAATCAGTGGTCCTTTAGGGCAATATCTGCCTTAAAGAATATTCTCTTTTTATACGTCAATTCCTGCTGAAAACCACCTACTACCAACTATACAGTGTAACAAATGCTGTAGGTTTGGTAATGTTAAAGCTGAATGCTGTTCAAAGCGCAGATGTTTCCGTTGTGGCCAACCTCATACAGGTGAAAGCTGTTGTGCCTGCAGTGAAGGCTACATGTCTATATTGTTCCAGTTCCACTTTGCTACAAACAAGTCATACCCAGAAAATCAAAAATTCGAGCAAAAATCCATTAAAATTAGCATGTCACAGGAAAATATGTCTTTCCATGAAGCCTCCAGCTTTATCCACAAGTAAAAAGATTCTTTGCTGACTCCTCTGATCTGTCCTACCCTCTTTACCAATATTACCCGGTTCACAAAACTTAAGCACACTAAGCCAACAACCTACCTCCTACAAAAAAGCTATCGCCAAGTACGGTCTAGGACTCCCCTAGGCAGGTGACGGCAGGTCATATGACAGATTAGCTCACCAAAATATTATAAGTAGCCCTTCATCAACCCTTCCTAATGGTTGTGTAATATAGAATACAGTAATACAGAAGGCAACTCTGCACTCCCCTCAAATGATTCTCCTAATAGTTACTACTTGGACCTACTGTGGTTATAAACATAAGTAGCTAACATTTTGTCCAAATATAGTGATGTTCCCCTACCGCCCAACGCTGCTTCTAAGATTTTCCTCCTCCTCCTTGGGTCGCATTCCTCATTACTGAGGGTCGTGACCTCCCTTCTGCATCACTCTCTTCAGTATGATGGTCCTCCATCTGTTTCTGTCTTTGGCTGTGTGGAGGGCAGTGTGGACTGTCGAGTCTAGAGCGGTACGAATCTGGTCAGACCAACGCATTGGGCTGCGTCCACGCGGTCTTTTTCCCTCTACTCTGCCGGTCACAATCAGCTTCTCGAGGTTGTCACTGTCCTTCCTTGCAATGTGGCCGAAGTACTCAAGGACTCTACGCAAACACTCGAATGATAGGCGTGAGGAGATTTTGAGCTCACGCAATATGGAGACGTTAGTCCGGAATGCTGTCCAAGGGATACGGAGCATCTTTCTCCAGCACCACATCTCAAAGGCGTCGATGCGTTTGCGATCTGCAGCTTTCAGGGTCCAGGTCTCAGCGCCATACGAAAAAATCGAGAAGACCAGAGTCCGTACCAGTCTGGTTTTGGTCTTTACGGATATGTTGCAATCTCTCCAGATTTTGCCAAGCTGAGACATGGCGCCCTTAGCTATGCCAATTCTCCTGCGTACTTCAATGTCGCACGACCCATTGTTGCTGATGTTGGAACCCAAGTAGATGAAGTTGTTCACTTTTTCTAGTCCCAACGCGCCAGTAAGTTCCAGTTTCCCAGATCTATCTACCACCATGATCTTGGTTTTGGACCTGTTTATGGAAAGTCCCATCTCCTCGCTAATCCGCTCCATTCGAGCTAGAAGCGCATTCATTTCCGACTCGTTCGCTGCAAGAAGAGTTGTGTCATCGGCGTAGCGCAAGTTGGTGATTTTCATGCCACCAACTGTGATGCCTCCCTCTCAATTCTCGCAGGTGCGTCTCATAATGTGCTCTCCATAGGCGTTAAACAGAATGGGCGATAAAATGCATCCCTGGCGCACTCCTTGCTCTGAATTCTTCAATAGAATTGTAAAAGCATCCAAAGTAAAGAGTCAGACTTGAAATACTTGATCAATAAATTTTCTCCATCGTTACTTGCAAAATCGGCGACATGGTTAAACCCAGACAGGCAGTTTGGTGTCTCTGGGTTCTCATGCCTTCGGGATGACAGGAGTGATGGATGGGCGAGAAGCGCCCTTCTGGTAAAACGTTCTATGGTTTCTGATAATTTAACTCTTCCCCCCATAATTCAGACCGAATTAATGCAGTGGCAGTGAAAGCTTTTGGCATTTCTTTTGCCTCAATCTACATTCCTCACCCTAACGCTGACTCCATAATGCGGCTTTATGCGGCGAAGCGAGGGAAACCCCAGGAAATATTAAGGGGTAGAAAGGTGGAGAAAAGGGTGTCCTTCATGGAATCGGACCACCCCGGTAGCAGCAGAATGATAGGGTTTGACTGCTTGGAAAACGGGGAGGAGGATAGCAAAATAGCGGAAGGTCTTGTGAAGATTTATACAGATGGCAGCAAACTGGAGGGAAAGGTGGGAGCCGCCCTGACCTGCTGGAAAGGGCAGGCAGAAGTCCTTTCCCGAAAGTTTAAGCTGGAGCCATACTGTACGGTCTTCCAAGCCGAGCTGTATGCTATCCTCCAAGTCACGGAAAGTATATTAGGGAAGGGATGGAAGTCGCCGTGCTCAGCGATTCGAGGTCCTCTCTCCAGTCGCTAATTGATCCAGACTCCTCGCATCCGATCACCAAGGCGATTCAGGGTAACCTGGCCCAACTTAGGGACAATAGCCAAGCCGTTTCCCTATTTTGGATCAGGGCCCACGTCGGGGATTACTCAACCCTCAAGCTCTTGTCCAAATTTATTTCCTCGCTTTACTTGTTTTATGTTTGTATTGTCCAGATTGTGACGTTTTTCTTTACAGGTAAAAGTGCTTTTAAAATAACCAAAATACTGATTTTTAACTGTCATTCCCTTACGTGTAATGGCTGAACACTTTACATTGGCGGAGCTGTGATAAGTCACAACGCAAGCCATCATAAAATAAGAAGAAGAAGAAGTTATGACAGTTCGAAATGCAAACTCGTAAAATTTTACGAATTATTGCTATATGCGGAAGAATATATAAATAGCTTATTTCTTCATCTTTACTTTTCAATGGTCCGCGCGTGATTGTGAACCAAGAAGTGCTTAAGTAGTTGTATACGCCATTTGTGCATGTAAAAAATGTAGTTCATATGTGTCAAAATAGATGGCGCTGTAGTTCTTTGCATCACGCTTGCAAATTTGTTTGGAGCTACATATAGGCAAAACGTCACAAAACTAATAAAGTAATCTATGGTCAAACAAAATCCACCTTAGTTTCATTTACTTCTTTTGCACCTAAGCTCTCGGATTTAAGAGTTATTTTGGCTTGATCATGGTCCTTCGTTAGTCGGATAATTAAATTTGTCCAAGGAGTTTACTTGGACTTGGAGCTGCGGTGCAAGTTTTTGTTTGAAAAGACGTCACGGACAGTGGATCGCTGTTGCAAACGTGACGTGTGGCTGGAGCGGCGCACGTGAAGCGCTGATACCAAGCCGACAGCAAGGGTGCTGTCAGGCTCGCGAGCTGGTGACGTAGCTGGTGGAGGATACAACTGAAGGTGGAAATTTGCTGCAGTGGTGCCATCTGGAGGAGCCAGGTGACGAGGATTCCATATTATTTACGTGCTTGACAAGTCGGCACGATTTCATCTTGTGTGAGTGAAACGGATGAACTGTGAGTACTTTAATTTTCGACCTTATGTCTATGAAGAAATTTACTTTAAACAAATACTGGTATTCTTGGAAAAGTGAACCTTATTTCTTAGTGAATTTTAACTTAAACAATTATTTGTGTTATTATGGACTTAGAAAAATTTGTGTTGTAGATTTAGGAACTTAGAATAGTTTTAAGAAAAGCGAAGGCACGGGGAACCTATGCCCGATTTCGGTTAGAGTTTAATGTTACGCCAAATACTTAGAAAATTTTTAGAAATTTTCCCATTAATGTTGTTTGTTTGTGAGCTGGAACGAAGTTTCTATTATTATTAATGATTGTTTCTGTTTATGAAAAATTGGTAATTTAACTTGATAAAAAAAAATGGAGAAATTAATTCATTCTCAAGAAGATCTCTAAACGCGGCTCACTAAGGCAAACAGTAATTTCAAAAAGAGCCCTAAATGTCGAATTAATAAAGACTATGTAGACGGCAAAATAAAACTTTTAGAACAAATGTGGTTTGAGTTCTCAGCCGGACATAAGGAATTGATGCGTTCTGTATCGTCGTCGGGTGAATTAGCCGATACAACATATGTAAAAAATGATGTTTATGAAAAGGCAGAGGAAATGTATTTTGAATATAAAATGGACCTTAAGTCCATCCTGTCCACGCTGGCATGTAAAGAAAGTAATGAGAAAATGAGTGTAACAGGCTCGGCTAGTTCAAACTTATCACAAGTTAAGCTACCTAAAGTGAATATTCCAAATTTTTCAGGGAGGTATTCTGAGTGGAATACCTTCCGTGATTTATTCTGTTCTTTGATTCATAATAACAAAGCATTGGGGAATGTCCAAAAATTACTATACTTGAAAGGCTATTTACAGGGCGAGGCTGAACAGCTTGTAAATAATATTTCGATCACAGAAAGTAATTATGAAAGGTGTTGGCAATTACTCGAAGAAAGGTACAATAATAAAAAATACATTTGTCATCATATTTTGAAAAAAATGTTATCACAAAGAAATATTGTTTGTGAATCTGCTAGTAGTTTGAAAGAATTATTGGATACAACGAATGATTGTTTGTCGTCATTGAAAAATATAGGTATAAATACAGATACTTGGGATGTGCTCGTAATTCATATTATAACTTTAAAGTTAGATTTGGAATCTCGACGACAATGGGAATTTTTTGCCACTGATAATGGTTCTTCTGAGCTACCTACCTATAAGCAATTTGAAGAGTTTTTGAAAAATCGTTATCGTGCCATAGAGTTTTTAGAGGCTGGCTCTAAAGGTATAAATAAACATCAAAGCAACAAACTGCCTATGAATAAAATCAAGTCTATGCACATATCAAAGATTGTTTGTCAGTTTTGTTCAGAGGACCATAGGCTTAGTTATTGTAAAAGTTTTATGAACGAGTCCGTAGAATCACGTCGAAGTTTTGTTTTAAATAACAATGTATGTTTTTGCTGCTTGGGTAGTAATCACTCTGCCAAGAGCTGCCAAAGTAATTATAAATGTCGCATTTGTAGAAAAAGACATCACGTCCTCTTGCATCCTATAAGTAAGGGTACAGAAAGTAATAGCTCCTTAAGGGAGAAGGCAACATCAAACGATACTGTCACTTATAATAAGAATTTGAAGCCAAGTACTTCCTCGTCAAATGCTGATAATACTGAGTCAGTTCCTGTGGTTTCTTATATTTCCACAAGACACGTTACATATAATCAGGTGTTACTAGCGACTGCTTTAGTGAACACAATGGCTAAAAATGGTCAAATATTTACAATTCGGGCATTGTTGGATCAGGGATCCCAATCGTCTTTTATAACAGAATCCATGGTTCAACTGTTGGGCCTAAAGAAAATTCCTGTTAAGGGTCAAATTTGTGGAGTAGGTGGTGAAAATGGATTAGTATCCAAGGCTATGGTTAATATAAAAATAACTTCAAGAGTTGATAAAAATGTTTTAATAGATGTAAATGCTTATGTTCTTAAGTCCATTACCATATTGTTGCCTACAAATAAGATAAGGGCTGTGGAATGGAAGGAAATTACAGAGATTGTTCTCGCGGACCCTGGCTATTACACTTCCAATCGTATTGACATGTTGTTAGGCTCAGAAGTGTATAGTCAGATAATTCAAGATGGCGTAAAGAAAGGGTCACATGGCTCGCCACTCGCGCAATGTACTTCGTTGGGTTGGATATTGTCAGGCGTGGTCGATGCGTGCAGTCCACCATCTGAAAAAATAAACGTTATGCATTGTCAACTTGAGGAAAATGAGCTTCTAAGAAAATTTTGGGAACTGGAAGATGATCTTCCAATGTCAAAAGAAAAAATGTATACTGACGAAGAGAAGCAATGTGAGAAAATATTTGTTGAGTCAACACGTAGAGATGAAAGTGGCAGGTATATAGTGCAACTTCCTTTTAAAGCTGGAGTCCCTGAAGTTACTAATTCATTGCAGATAGCTAAAAAAAGATTATATTCATTAGAAAAGAGGTTGAAGACTGGAGACCTGAAAGAAAAATACAAAGAGGTTATTAATGAATATCTTGAAATGAATCACATGGAATTAGTGCCAGAGTCAGAAATAAAAAATGAAAGGGCAATATACTTACCACACCACGTTGTTGTCCGAGATGATAAAGATACCACGAAGGTAAGAGTAGTCTACGATGCTTCTTGCAAGGGTAGTAACAATCGGTCTTTAAATGATCATTTATTGGTAGGTCCAACTCTGCAATCAGATTTGAGACATATTGTTATGCGTTGGAGAACAAAAGCAATTTGCGTAGCAGCTGATATAATAAAAATGTATCGGCAGGTGAAGATTGATAATAAAGATGTTGACTATCACAGAATTTTATGGAGAGATGAAGTGGACGCTGAGATTAAACATTATAGGTTAACAAGAGTTACCTTTGGAGTAGCGTCCTCTCCATATCTTGCGGTGAAGTCTTTACAACAAATTGCCAAAGATGAAGGTCATAAACATCCTCTGGCGGCTGAAAAAGTGGTGACAGATTTTTATGTCGATGATTTTATGTCTGGGTGTGAGTCCGTTACAGAGGGATTGAATCTATATAGAGATATGAATGCTTTATTAGAAAAATGTGGATTTCAACTACAAAAGTGGACATCTAATAATAAAGAACTTTTAAAGGCAATAGAAGAAAGTGAACTTAGTTCTAATATAGTTCAAGGAAAAACAGAAATAAATAAAGATAGTTTAAAAATAAAAACAGATGAAATAATAAAAATTGTCGGACTTACCTGGAATAGCAGTGAAGATGTCTTCCGCTACAAGGTGGAGGTACCCACCATTGAAGAACCTGTAACAAAAAGGAAGATCATATCGGACATATCACGGTTTTATGATCCCTTAGGGTGGGCGGGGCCAAGTATTATAGTAGCAAAGCTAATTATTCAAAGGCTTTGGCTGGCTGGTATAAGTTGGGATGAAACAGTACCCAATGAAATTTTAAAAGAATGGCTTACTTACCGAAGTGAGTTGATACAATTAAGTCGCCTTACCATACCACGGTGGATCGGGACCAAAGCTGAAGATTACGTTGAGCTGCATGGTTTTTGCGATGCTTCGAAAGATGCATATGCAGCCGTTATCTATGCAAGGGTGATCGACTGTAACAAAAAGGTTAGTGTCGCCTTGTTATCTGCAAAAACAAAGGTTGCACCCATCAAACAGGTATCAATCCCGAGACTTGAGTTATGTGGTGCTGTGTTGCTCACTCGTTTGCTGATGGAAATAGCATCAGTACTTAAAATTGAAAAAACTCACCTACACGCGTGGACTGATTCAATGGTAGTCCTTGCATGGTTGAACAGTACGCCTAATCGTTGGAAGGTTTTCGTGGCTAACAGGGTGTCAGAGATCATCACTAGTCTAGACTCACACCACTGGTCACACGTTACATCTAAAAGTAATCCAGCTGATACTGCTTCAAGGGGCTTGCATCCACTAGAACTGGTGGAGAATGAAATGTGGCTTCAAGGTCCGGAATTTCTGAAAAAGGAAAACATAAATTACACAAAAGTCAAAGACAATATTACTGATATAGAAATGGTTAAAGTTAAAACATGCTGTACAATAGTAGAAACAATAGAGGAAAGATTTTCGTCACTGACTAGATTAATAAGAGTTTTAGCATATTGTAAGCGATTCATTCACAATTCTAAAGACAAAGGCATAAAGCATGTTGGATATTTGACATCCAAGGAGTTGCGAGAAACAAAAAAATATTTAATAATAAAATGTCAATATTTAAGTTTTAGTACGGAAATAGACTGCTTGAATAAAAAAGAAAACTTACCAAAGCGTAGTATTCTCCGATCATTGAATCCATTTTTGGACGATGAAGGTCTATTAAGAGTCGGAGGAAGACTTGCAAAGTCACACTTAAATAAAGGTCGCAAGCACCCAATATTGATTCCTAAGAAGTCTGATTTGACGAATCTTCTCATACTGGATGCTCATAAGCAGACTCTTCATGGGGGGCCGCAACTTATGATGTCCTATTTGCAGTCTACTTACTGGATTTTAGGTAGCAGCTTGTAAAATCTTGTTTTCGTAAATGCGTGACATGTGCCAAGAATACAGGCAATATACAGTCACAGCTGATGGGACAGTTACCATCTAATAGAGTCGTACCTACACGACCCTTTAAATCTTGTGGCGTGGATTATGCAGGTCCCATACAATTGCGAACGACTAAGGGACGTGGTTATAAGTCATACAAAGGCTATATTTGCCTATTTGTATGCATGGTAACGCGCGCCATACATTTAGAGGTAGTATCTGACCTTACCACGGAGGCTTTCCTCCAGGCATTTAAACGATTTGTGGCAAGGAGAGGTTACTGCTCTGATGTTTGGAGTGATAATGCTACGAATTTTGTTGGCGCGGCTGCTGAATTAAAAAGGTTATTCGCCGAGGAAAAGAACTCCATGATAAGTGAAGCAGCCGAGGCTTTGGCAACTAACGGTTGTACCTGGCATTTCATACCCTCACGCTCTCCCAACTTTGGTGGTCTATGGGAAGCGGGAGTAAAGTCCGTCAAGTTCCACTTGAAACGGGTTATTGGCCAATCAACGTTGACGTTCGAGGAGATGACGACAGTATTGGCACAGATAGAGGCCTGCTTAAATTCTAGACCTCTATCCACACTTTCCTGTAACGAAAGCGATGATGTGAGAATTTTGACACCTGGACATTTTCTTGTTGGAGAAGCACTGGTCACACCACCTGACAGGAATTACGAATCTGACAACATCAGTTCTTTACGTAGATGGCAATATACTCAGAAAATGCTGCAGGATTTTTGGCATCAATGGTCACGTCAATATTTGACAAGGTTTTACCAAAGACACAGATGGTCGTTTCAGAATCCTCAACTAAAGATTGACGATGTAGTTGTAGTAAAGGAAGATAACTTACCTGCTGGGCGTTGGCTTTATGGTAGAGTGATTGCAACTCATCCCGGAAATGATGATATAGTTAGGGTTGTCACATTAAAGGTAAAGGGTGGCACTCTAAAACGTCTTGTATCTAAAATTTGTCTTCTTCCCATAACTAGTTAATTTATATAGATATTTGTTGCTTTATACAAAAGTACAATACTGATTTATAAAAAAAATATGTTCTGTTAAAATTTAAAATTTGTTATTTTAAGTTATTGTAATTTTAAGTGTTTTGTTACCTTAAGTCATGGTGGGCGATAACAGTCATTATGTTTAGTTAAATATTTGTAAGGACAAATCTCAGTTTGTCCTTGGTGGGCGATTATGTATACGCCATTTGTGCATGTAAAAAATGTAGTTCATATGTGTCAAAATAGATGGCGCTTTAGTTCTTTGCATCACGCTTGCAAATTTGTTTGGAGCTACATATAGGCAAAACGTCACAAAACTAATAAAGTAATCTATGGTCAAACAAAATCCACCTTAGTTTCATTTACTTCTTTTGCACCTAAGCTCTCGGATTTAAGAGTTATTTTGGCTTGATCAGTAGTGTTCAAGCACTTCTTGATTGGGAAACATTTTGAGCGCATGTGGTGTATCTAGGGTATTTAATATCGTTGGATCCTTCTCATATAGGAGAGGCCTACCCTACTTATTTAAAGAGAGGCTTATGTCGAGCAGTGGACCAACCTGAACTTTCGAATCAACCGACTGACACTGATCAACCCACGATACCTGACATTGACATCTCCTATACCGACAAGAGATCACGTAGATTTGTAAGGTTACCGGTGTATCTCAAGGACTTTATTAAGTATATTTTGGTTGTTACATTACATGTTTGTTTGTTGTTTTGAACATATCAACCTTATAAGCTTCCGATTTTTATGCCCGCGGAGTGTGGTGAGTGAAACCTAGTTTGTATAGTTTTCTATTGAACATATAACAAACATAAACAGTGACAATAAAAGTTGTTAACGTAGTTACTGGACCTGTCTTATAATTGTATTGTACCTCAATTCTCAAGAGGTGGGGTACCCGCTTCTGGCATAATTAAATTTCAGATCAATAGATCATAGATCTAATAATAATTGTCAATGGGAGTTTATGCTCCTCAGAGTGCGACAATCCTTGCCCTTTATTTATGTGAGCGACAGTTCGGGAGGGCGCCACTGTCTACTTAAATGATATGACATACCGTTCTCTACATGACATACAAAATATGACGTTTACTAAAACGGCGTTAGCGTTAGTTACAATTTTCTTCACATTCATAAAGATCCTTGACGTACTATAGGTATGCTCGTGGTATGCTCAAACGTTATAGAATTAATTATATGCACAGTGAACGCTACCCATAACATCAGAGCCCGTCACAAAACTCCGAGACAACCAAGGAGCGCATTGGATGAAAAACCTACGGATGAATACCTACCAATCACACGACTGCGCAGCAATACCGATCAATCACACAACTGCGCAGCGTCACAATAGAGAGAGAGATAGTTAGCCGTTCCTCATCTTCTTTCTCTTACTACTAGACAAAGAATTTATATAATACCTAGACTGTGCACGAAAAAAATTCGTTAATCTAAAGTAAGATTTATATCTGTAGTAATAGGATAGCTATTATCTTGATAAGCGGTCGCTAGTATATACGGGCCTGAGTGAGAGAGCACCCAACGGGAGTGTGTCCCTTTTTAACCTCTTGCCCTTTCAATTTATCATTGGGTTTGATAGAAATGGTAGAAAATATCATCCTTTTCTACTTGTGATTTACTGATTAATTACCGATACGAACGATTCGTAAAGTATGAAACGTATTTAAACATTTCTACAGTTCCTATAAATAATTAAATAATCATTGATATTTTTAAAATAAATCTAAATTCAGAGTAAAAGGAGTATTTAAATGGTTGAGCCTGGTAATACTGAATGTAAGATGGTGATTTGTTCACTTGATCGCTAAATTGATTTACTCGTTTTGATTTGAAATATTTAGCTTATTAAAGTGTATTTTTTTAAAATGGTGAACTTCTGTTATGTAGCAGGGTGCTACAATGAATCTTATCCCGGTAGCCCTTTTTCTTTTCTTGGGTAAGTAAAACTTACAATCATATTCATTAGGTGAACCATGAATTTTGGAGGTAGATGAGTATTTTTTTCTTAACATGAGTTGTGTGGATTTAATGAATCAATTATTAAATAACGCGGTCGCGGTTACTTCCTTGTTTCGTAGGTACTTTTTAGAGCGTTTTTAGATTTGTCAAGTCTGTCTTTTTTTTGTTTTTATTTTAACTAATCATCACAAATTACTTACATGTTTAGACAGTAGCAGATACTAAACACAATGATCTTTTCAAGCTATATTAAATAACAAATACTAATAACAAATTTCGTCCCGCGTTATGCTTGAATATGGTCACCTCATGAGAAAGGAACACACTACCATTGGAAGCCCTCTTGCCTGGACCGTTTTTCACACGATGGTGCACAGTCTAGGTATTATATAAAGTCTTTGCTACTAGACGGACACTTCCACTAGTAGTAGAGCACATATCTACCCTACTCTATTCTTATAATTATCTCTATGGTATAGACAAGTGTTGTCTAATTTTGGGTTTAGAGAATCATGCCAGAATCGACACTATTATTTACTATTGACAAAAATACTAGACGAGACTGTGTGGATCCTTTGCCTTCCTATTAAGATTTAATCCAAAAAAAATGTTACGTTCGTTTCGTTTGATTGATGTCTTTCTTGCATTTGTGGAAATGTTGGCGCCTTGTATGTAATTAAAGTTTTATTTAGAATTTTATATAAATTAAACACTTTATCTTGAACATGGATATAGGTGAATCATTCTTGTCCTGTGCTGTGACTATGGAATGGGTCACTCCTCAAGGTTCCATAAGCCGAAAAGTAAATTATAAAACAGCTTCACTTCGCCTTATCAGAAACGAATTTCGTGAAATGTTTATGGAAATATCGAGTGAAAAACATGCTGCTATAAGATTAGCACTCAAAGGTATTAACGTTTTTAAAAAGTTCATGGTGGAAGGAAAAGCTAGTATTAAATTTCAAGGGGTTGGATGCACACTCTTCATTTCAAATGCTCCCCCAACGAACCTAGTTTCTTTTTTAAGAACCATATTTGTTAAAATGACCGGTGATAAAGAGCAAGGTTCTAGTACTTCTAAGCAAACAATGAGAACGAAGCTGTTGAGTGGTAAAGCTCAAACATTTGAAGAAATAAGCCCTGTGACAGTAGCTGATATACATAGTGCAAAGACTAAAATCCCTAAGTCAACTCTGACTACTCCATCGCCGCCATCAAAAAAGAGGAAAGCCGAAGATATATCTAAAGGTCCTGTACCAAAAAAATTGTACTCGCCTTCACCTTTGACTGCTATAAGTTCTCTGAATACAGAACAACAAAGAGTTCTAGAGGCTTGTCTTAGTGGAAAAAATATATTTTTTACTGGTTCTGCAGGAACTGGTAAAAGCTTTTTGTTGAAAAGAATTGTGGCAGCTCTGCCACCTGAAGTAACAGTTGCTACTGCTTCAACTGGAGTTGCTGCATGTCATGTCGGTTAGTATTTCTTTACTTTCAATAATATATCTTAGTAAAAATAAAAATTTGAAAAAGTTAATGTTCTTTGTCAACTTTTTTTTTCAAGGAGGAACAACACTGCATGCCTTTGCTGGAATTGGAGATGGCAGTGGTACATTGGAAACTCTTTGTGAAAGAGCAGTAAAACTGCCACTGGTGGCCCAGAAATGGCGAAAATGCAAACATTTGATTATTGATGAAATCTCTATGGTTGATGGAACATTTTTTGAGGTACCTATTTGGAACTTTAGATGATCATAATTTTTAAATAATTTAATGAAGTAACAATGTTAAGATGATTCTATTATTTAATTTCAGAAATTAGAAGCTGTGGCAAGATATGTCAGGAGAAATGATAAACCGTTTGGTGGAATTCAACTTATACTGTGTGGTGATTTCTTGCAGTTACCACCTGTTGTGGACAAAGCAAAAACTGAAAAGAGGTTTTGTTTTCAATCTCCATCTTGGGATAAATGTATTGAACTTTGCTTTGAACTGAAACAAGTACATAGGCAAAAAGATCAGGAATTTATATCTATACTTAATAACATCAGGATTGGGCGTGTAACAAAAGAAATAAGTGACAGACTGCTCAGCACAGCTAGACAAAAAATTGAGTGTGATGGCATTTTGGCAACAATATTATGTTCTCACACAAATGACTCAAAAACAATTAATGATACAAAACTAAAAGATTTAAATGGTGAAAGCAAAATCTTTTCCTCTCAAGACAGTGACAGTGCCACCAAATTATTAGATATGCAGACAATTGCCCCTTCAAAGTTAGTTCTGAAAGTAGGAGCTCAGGTAATGTTACTCAAAAATATAAATGTCAATGCAGGTTTAGTGAATGGTGCTAGAGGTGTAGTTATTAGATTTGAAGAGGGTTTCCCTGTTGTAAGATTTAAAAACAAAAAGGAGTATACAGCAAGATCTGAGAGATGGTATGTCAAAAACTCCAATGGTACGCTTCTGTGTCGACGTCAAGTACCACTTAACTTGGCATGGGCATTCTCTATTCACAAGTCACAAGGCTTAACTTTAGACTGTGTAGAAATGTCATTGTCCAAAATATTTGAAGCAGGACAAGCATATGTTGCATTGAGTAGAGCTCAGAGCTTAGACACATTGCGTGTACTAGACTTTGATTCACGTCATGTATGGGCTGACCCAAGTGTATTGGAGTTCTATCAAAAATTCCGACGTCGCTTACAACAAATGGAACTAATTCCACTTGGTAGACCATTGTCTGATAAAACTAACAAAAAACTTAAATTACGAGATGTATTAGCTAAACAATTAAGCCGTAGATAATATATTCTTATACAAATAATATTTGCATGAAAATGTAATGGTGAAAAAATAAATTGTGTTATGCAATCAATGACATTAATTGCATTATATTTTCAATAGTTTAAATGTAAGACTGAGTTTAAGCATTTATTTATATAAATTAATGAAAATAAATAAAAACTACTAGAGTAAATAAGGTATTTTTATTACTGAAACAAAATGGTATTTCTTATTATTGATTTGGTTTTTTCCTTTTATCTTGCTTCTACTGCAGTTAATATTTCAATTTGTTCCTCCAGCGTAGCATGCTTCTCTTGCAAACTTTTAACTATGTATTTCATTGATTCAAAATTTTGTTCCATTTCTCGTTTGGATAATTTTGAAGCCTCCATATTTTTTCGCATGGTTTCCACTTGTTTTCTGTTCTGTGCAAGATCTTCCATTAACATAGTGATTAAACGATCTTGCTTTTTTACCATAAGCCAAAGACGTGCCTCCATTGGTGCGTCTGGTTTCCATTTTAATTCATCAGTGACAAAAGTATCTAAATTTGTAGGTTCTTTGAGTTTATTTAAACTACTCTTAATATCAATCATTAAGTCAGATTGAACTTGTTTATTGAGCAACCTTTCAGTTTTTGCATTAAAAATTGGAGTGGAATCATTCTGTAAATGCAAATAAATAGTGATATTATATATCATTGTATTATTAATTAAGAGATAAGTTTTTCAGCTAATATTGCCAGCTATTTAGTTTATTATAACTGCCAGACATTGTAGTGTATAAAATAGCACTCTAAAGTCTTACACAATAATAATTATTTTCATGTGACATTCATATGGACGAAAGAAGAATAAGAAAACAAACCATGCAGACGTGGTAATTAGTAAAGTAAGTGTAAACATAAAATGCACAGACAAAATTCAGTGTTGGTATTATAGTCATGCTGTTTTGTTCAAATCACTCTAATGACATTAATTTACAATTTGATGAACAGAAACAAGAAACTGTGTCAAAGGTTCAAGTTTATTCTATGTATCTAGTAGGTGGTTTAGTTAAAAACTTACTCTGTGTCAAAGGTTCAAGTTTATTCTATGTATCTAGTAGGTGGTTTAGTTAAAAACTTACTCTAAGAGGTTTTTCCATTGCAGAAGCAGGAAAAAGAGTTGGTATGGCATGCTCTTTTAATTTCCTCTGGGAATCAAAATATTTGTTTTCAAAATGCCTTGAACAAATTCTACTTTTAGCCCAGTCTAACATGGAACATTTATTTTTAAGCATCATTAGCCATTTATTCCTCATTTCACTCGAGGCTGGGCACCTAGTAAAAAAAAAAAGACTTAAAATACACTTCAAAAAAAAGCAGTTGTAAATACATTAAGGGAAAATGGTCAGCAGTATTTAAATGTATTGATAAAATGTGTTTTCCTTACGGATGGAAAGAAATTCCAGGTGGTTTATTGTGGGCATTTATTTTGCAGTTCCCTATAGCACAGTGTAAGTTACTCATTCTTATTAATTATGAGCTAACAAAGTTTGTAGTTTTGTATTAATATTAACTAATTCCAAATATTCCTTTGAGTGTGATTATTTACAGTTTGTATTGGACATTTGTAATACAAATTTTGTATCTTCTAAGTTCGTCGGCGGATTTTGAGGACACAGACTACAGAAATAATGTAACGCTAGTGTTAACTTTCTCTATGGATTAGAGCATAGAATACTAAGATTGAGTGATGATAACGTATATTTGTTGATATAGTAAAGCCAGAAACATATTAACGTGTCGTGTCGTGATGCGCCAGAAGCACATCGGTTTCATACATTTACTATCGTAAGAGGCATATTTACGTGTCGTGTTGACTCTAACATCTCTCTCTCTCTCTCTAACCCATAATAAATAACCAATATCGAAATTCGTATCAAAAACGATATTTTTTTAATTATTAGCGGCATATCACGATCTAACTAAATTCGTATCTGGAAAAATCGTAACTGGATCTCAGATTAATGATATTCAACATATCTATGATCTGTGCTGTATTTAGTTTTGTCTATTATTTGTAAGTCTGTTTCGCTGGTGAATTGGTTGTGCTGATTTCCATTATATTCTGTGAAGTGTGTGACTGTCTTGTTAACGAAAGAGCTGCAATCATTTTCATCATTCGAAAATAGGGTCTATTTTTAGGGAGATAATTTTCGTTCCATTATTATTCCGCGTGTCATATTTCTACTGTACGATATTTTTGGGTAAATTGGTCCGATATATCGATGTTTTTTTCGCGATATATCGAAGCCGATATTGATATTTTTTAAAAGATCGATGTATCGATATATCGATATTTTTTTCAACTTTCGACATCCCTAGTCACGACACGCCACGACACGTTTAATTTGTTTCTGATTTAAGGGTAAGGAAAGGAGTGTTATGGAATACCAGGATGCTTAGAGTATATATGCTCCTAAGGCAGAATGTACGCATTAAACACAAAAACAGCTAAAGGAAAAATAAATAACGTTTATGGATAATGGTTGTCATATGTAGTGTTCCAATTACAGCATTATAGCGCATTATGCGTAGGGATGCAAAGTCTTTTGAAATATCGATATTTATATCGAAGTCAGGAAAATATCGATATCCGATATATCAACCATTTTAACTCGATAATATCGATATTTTTTCCTTTTTTTGCTTTGTATTAAGTTTGCAAAGCAAAAACCTATAATTAAGGAAGCAAAGGTTTCCGAAATATCAATATTTATAATGTGGGCAGGTAAATATCGATATCCGATCCGATATATCAGCCATTCCAACATTTCCAACACGATATTTTCTATATTATTTATAGCGCTGTAAGAAGTATCAAATCAAAAGCAATTTCGAATGAAAGATATTTATTTTGTTTAAAATGTTTGCACGCAGCCAAAATCAGAATAGATAATCATATGAAAAACAATTGTTATGTATTAGTAAAACCCACACATCAGGGGCGTGCCCATGGCTTCAGAATAGGGTAAGCCCAAAGCTTCCAAAGTTACTATACCTATCTTACTTTCTTGACTTGGCGAGCTTAAAAAAATTACGATTTGTATAAGATTCTTAATTTTATTTTGTGTTATATTACAATGATATTAAATTTCAATTAATCAGTAGTTGACAATTATCTAGAAAGAGAGGCAAGGATTTAATTTAAGTGCATGAGTTACCATTAGGTTTACGATTATACCTATATACGTTGGTGTCGATTCTGGCATGATTATCTAAACTTAAAACTAAAGGAGATTGCTCAGCTTCCATACATGTTTGGCCTAAAAACCAATAACCATGAAAAATTGTTTCCTAGATTCGAAATTATATATAAATTACCGTAGAAACGAATATTATCGACGGCCACTCCTGAGAACTTCTATAAACCATATACACTGAATGATTTTGAGGTTATGTTTGCAAATAGGCACATAGGTATTAGAATAATAAAAACCAAATAACTTATATAGGAAAATAGGGCAATCAAGCCAAGTACCGATATTATGTATTAGATTCAGGTATATAGAGCATGTAAAATAACAGATAATTGCCTGTTTTTAAAATTAATGCACAAGAGTAAGTTTTAAAATCATGATTATGCCATTGCGACTTTCAGAAGCAATCTTGTTTCATTTGACAAGTGTCTAACTCTAATTACACTAACAAAATGCATGTCAAGGAACTGGTACCTGCTTACCTATGTTATGAGAAACATGGAACTGTTATCATAATTTTATAAAAACCAATAGGATATTTTCTTAGTAATAATTAGGTTTATAATGGTAAAAGGTAATTCTAATGTAATAATATATTGCGTAGGTTCATGATAGTTCTGATCAATGTGTGAAATATGTATATTCCTGACATAGCTTAAATATTCTGATAAGGTAAATTAATGAAATAAAACAACTTAAGTACTTTTATGTTGCGTTTAATATTACATATCATCTACATTTTGAATTAAAATATCATTGAAATATTTTATCAATCTTTACAAAATAGATTTGTTTTGATGTTATATAAACAACCTCGATCAGTCTTTGTGAATGTTACTACACCCATAGCCAATAAAAATGATTCGTATGTTTTCCAAACCGGTAAAAATAGAAGTCCTTTTTTAAAATTAATATATTATTTAAAGGTGGCCGTTAAAATCTAATGACTGTAAAATAAAGTATAAATTACGCCAAGAATTACTGTATATGTCAATATTTTATTTGCATTTAGGCCAATTTGATCAATCTCCTTTAACATCAGTCTCTCCTTTTTATTCTGTATAGAGAATGACAAGGATACACCGTTGACAAATTTAATTTTAGGTTTAGAGAATCACGCCAGAATCCACACCAGTTTAGTATATTTCTTGGGGTTCAAGATTTTTTTAATACATCTATAAGCTCTTGCGATTTCAAAGCAATAGTTATTTCGATATTATTCAATTTAGATAGTCGTAGCAGGTAAATTAATTGATATTATTGCGTTCAAATTTAGACTACGAAATATCGATATTTTGGAAATTCCGATATCGATATTATCGATATCAGTGAATTTTAAATATCGATATAAATATCGATATTTTGGTCTCGATATTATCGATATTCCGATATATCGTTACAACCCTAATTATGCGGCATAATGCTTAACGTTGAGTGTTTCAACTACAGCAACGCTTCGCACATTCGAGCACTCTCAAAAGTAATGCTTTCGTGTGATGTGTGCAATCGTACCAACTCAGTGACAGAAAATTAACAAGTGTTTTTTCTTTAAGTTGGCATTGATCGAAATGTTTTATTTATATGTTATCGTAAGTCATATTATTTATTGTTGAAAAATTATTAAAGCTTTCGTTTCATTAAATAGTTTTTTTAAATAATCAAAGTTCATTCAAACTGTTAAAAAAATAAATATACGTATGGATGAAGGTACAAACATTGACTTTTTTTCAACACTGAACTTAGCGCACTCTGCTGGTGCATTTGAAAACTAATTCACGTTCCAGTTATGCATTAGCATAATTCGGCATTGTGAGCCACTGAGTCGCATTATGCTCTGTAATTGGAAAACAACCATAATCACTTTAGAATCCCTTGTATAAGCAATATCAATTATTTTCCTACACATTTTACCTTTCCCTGCTTTGTGTTTGATTTATATCACCCTAATACTTCCACATCATTCCCTTGATTACTTTAATAATATTGCACTATTATACATAAACAAGACCGAGTACTTTTCTCGACAAAACTGTCTGAGTGGGAGATATAAAGCAGAGGCCATTTATCTCTCTCTATTAGGTCCACCAAAACGATAGTCAGAGTAATGAATCTTGAACTTTTTTTTAATTTGAATATGGCAATATTGACATAGCTCGAAGAATAGCCCAGCTGAAGTGGCAGGGGGCGGGACACATAGCGAGGAGAACCGATTGCCGTTGGGGCGGAAAGGTTCTCGAATGGCGACCGCATGCCGGACGACGCTCAGTGGAAAGACCCACTACAAGGTGGACAGACGATCTGGTGAAGGTCGCGGGAAAATGCTGGATGCGGGCAGCGCAGGGCCGATCGTTGTGGAGATCCTTGGGGGAGGCCTATGTCCAGCAGTGGGCGTCGCTGATATGATGATGATGATGACGGCAATATTAGTATTTACCTTTCGCAGTCAGTAAAAAGTAGATTTAGCCATCTTGGATCACAAAATTATTATCGTATTCGTAATCAGCACTCTCGAAAACTATGAATATACTCGTAATACACATATTATTATTGGTTTTATTAAAAAAGGCAATTTCGACATCAATACATCTAATTTTACATAAACAAATGGGGTGGACATTAGTGACAACACACATTCCAAACCAACCACCATGTTAATCATTAACACTAATCTCCACCCCATTTATGTAAAATGATATGTATTGATGTCGAGATTGCCTTTTTTAATAAAACCAATAATTATATGTGTATTACGAGTATATTCATAGTTTTCGAAAGTGCTGATTACGAATACGATAATAATTTTGTGATCCAAAATGGCTAAATCTACTTTTTACTGACTGCGAAAGGTTAAGTTTTGCGAGTGTAAATACGTATATAAGTTTGTATGAATCAATCACATAACAAAAAGCGGTCGCACGTGAACTACTTTAATATAACGCACATGTTTGAACGGACACGTACTATGGCGAGTGGAGTTTGCCCGCCTATGCCATCTCCATTGGTATATGCTGTAAGTTAGAGACTACCGTTTTTTTAAAACAATTAAAACTAAAGACAGAACCAATGGACAGAACTATATTTATCTGTTGTGATGTGACGGGCTCTGCGGGTCAATTAAGCTTTAGTGATAAAATCCTTATGTGATGTCAATATGATGTTGATGCCAAGTTGACATTGTTTTTAAATGATATTAAAATAACATTCCTACTTATGTCACATCAAGATCTTTATCTTGTATCACATTTTTGAAGTTTATGCGATACTGTTCTAACCGGAACCGGTGGTAGTTTACGGTAGATATGCTCAAATAAATAAACTCAAAATTACAAAAAAGAATTTTAAATAAAATACTTTATTAGGTGAATTAAATTATAAATTCATACATAGACAATAAAACTTTAAAAATCGAACAATGAAATAACCGAACGCTCAATAAGTCTTTCGAAGGTAGCTCGACAAATTAAATTAATTTACTTCAAATAAAAACTGAAAAGAAAAAAACAAGTCCAGTAGTCTATAATTCTGTTAATAAGGAACAAAGCTACTTTAACAGTCGGGACCCACTGTTGAAAAATATTATGTATTCTTGAATATCTAATGGTTCAATCAGTTTTTATTTGAAGTAAATTAAGCAGTCGGGTTTTTTGATTTTTTAAATTTACCTTTTTTATTTCACACTTTTTAGTTAGTTAGTATTTTAAGACGGTATTTACCGTAGTCTTGTTACTTCAGTATGGGAATTACTATCGCGGGAATTATTAAGTACCTGGCGTCGGTCTAAAAGATTGATTTATTAAGACATATAAAGACTTTACCAGCGGGATCAAGGCTACAGATGGGCCTCAATTTTCGCAAAAATGTGTGAAGTTAAATCAAGTCGTTACGTAAATATCTCTTATGTATGTAAATTTTATAGTAAACTAGCACTTACTCAAAAAGTCATCTTTTGTTTATGTTTTTTTTAATAGTTTAGCAGTAAATATAAAATTCATTTACTTTTATTCGTTGACTATTTAAAATTGGCAGTGGCTGCATTGTCATGTCAATGCCGGACGTCTAAGATTGTGATATACACAAATTCAGTATCAGTCACTTGTCTCATAATTTGATAAATCTACATAATTCACAGAAACCCAATATGTAGATGCCAGAAGTTAACTTCAAATGTTTTTAATCACCCCATATACAATACCAATCAATGACGTTTATGTCGCAGGTTAAAGAAAACAGTAATTCCCGTCTGTTGTTTTGGACAATGGTGGCAATTGCCTTAGATCAATAAATTAAATAATTATGCAATCACCAAAGCAAAGTTTATAATATTTGATTAAACTAAAGGCGCATAATAAAATTTTTATAAAGTTAGGTAGAGCACCATAGCAATCTCATTTATTATCAATTTATAGTTCTCTTTGTAGTTTTCTTTTAAAGCGTTCACATTTAACAGTAGTGTAAAGCTCGAATGAAGAGTACTCCCAGTAGTGCAATCATGGCAATTGTTTTCCAAATTTTTTTTTTGTTTAAAAAATACTGAATAGCGTATCACTGTTAAGCACAAATGCTAAGTAACTTTCACAAATATAATCAAATAAACCTATTACTTACTTTATTTTTAAATCTTTTTCATCAATTAAATACTTATCTTATCCTAACTATCTAAACTAATATTATAAAGAAGCAAGATTTGTATGTTTGTAACAAATAATCTGTCAAACTACTGAACCGGTTTCAAATATTAATTCATCATAAGGTAGCTACGTTATTTATTATAACATTTTTCTTTATTTAAATACATTTTGTTCGAGTGACATAGGCTATATTTTATCCCGATAAATAAATTTCGCCCGTACAATGCCCGGGTGGATCACTAGTAAGTATAATATAATATTATAGATGCGAAAGTGAATTTGTTTGTTGCGCTTCCGTGCCCTAATAGCTAAATCGAATATAATGAATTCCCATATAGAAGTAGATGGGAACTTGGTTCTTAGCTACAACATCGTAATACTTATAGGCGTAGGGTGATCAAAGGGGTGATTTACCTATAAAAATCTACATTATTTACTTTGAATTTTGCAGAATTATTACAAAGCCAATATCATGGCGAGCTGATTAATAAATACAGGGATTCCAATAAGTATGTACTTACTAGAGAAAAATGGGTTATTTGTCATTATATTAAGTAAACCTTTTTTGGAACATTAAGTAATATCGTTAAAAAAAATGAAAAACAGTAAAATTCTGAGTTTTTCATTAAAATTCAATAATCATAAATACTTATTATGATAATATATTTTTCATCATTTAATAAGAAGGAACTGTATCACAGTTTTAATGTTAGTACTTCGTATAGGATCAGATACTGCGAATACCCCATTTTTTTTTTCTTTTACATAGTACACCGCGCTATCACTTTGTCATCGTTGTAACTTTTTAAATATTTTTCGAAATGACATAGTGTAAAAAGCAAAGTTTATCATCTTTAAATATCAAAAGCGATAAAAGTATTTGTTTGGATAAAAAATGATTTGTTAATACAAAATGTGCACTTTGGAAATAGATATCAAATAATATTTTAGTTTTGATACACTATTTTAGCGGTAATGACTTACACATTAAAATTAGATATATGGTGTCACGGACTTTTTTTTAGAACTATTTAAGAGATACATTTTCACTCTACATTACATTCATGTAACTTTTATTGTTTTTGCAGTGCAGGCCAAAATGGCTCGCAGATGGGAGATTTTTTTCCGTCTTGTGTGACACTTATTGTTATATATTTTCCAATTCACTCAATAACTACATAAATTATTATATATATGTAATTATCATATATGAGCTATATTACTGTTAAGTTTCATTAAAATCCATTCAGTATTTTTTAGGTGAAAGAGTAACAAAGATCCATACAAACGTAAGATTGAAATTAAAAGCGTAAGTGGTTAATATACAACTTTAAAGCGTTGTAGATCTTAAACAATCATATAAAATGAAAAATGGTGTTAGGAACCTAAATATGATTTTTGATTATCTAGACAGTGATACCCCACTCGACATATTTTGTCAACTTATTTTTTTTACTTCGTCACAATATGGCGCCTAATGTTGCCCATATTGAATTTTGATTACTATCATATCTTTAGTAGCACTCCCATGATTGAGACGAATCGATTGATGTATGAATCATCAAAATCGGTCTAGGCGTTTGGTCTCTAGTGTGCCACAAAGGAACAAACATACATATATAGACTGTTAAACACATAACCCTGTCTGCGCGTCGCGCTTCGCGCTCTTGCATTGCGCAGCCGGGTAATAAAAGTTTAATTCTGACGACGTAGCCTGTAAAGGCTACGAAACGTCAATAAATAAATAAAGTTTCGTGTTATTAACCCGTAAAAACTAGTTTTATTTAATGAGTGATGTGCGTGAAAACCTAAGAAACTAATACTGTTCTAAGTCAAAAAGTTGAACGTAATACGCATTTAACTTGATATCATTTTAAAGGGTTGAACATAATACGAATAAGTTGATGTCATTTTCATATCGCATTTTTCGGAGAGCATAACACGTAATGTGAAATTGACATCAAAACAATATCACAATGAACGAGCTTAATTGGCCTGCAGGCTGTGATGCGTGGCAACCCTGTACGTGCTTTAGTGATAATAAATAAATAAAACAAATAAATAAATATTTCCAATAATCACACCAATTAGCCTAGCCCCAAAGTAAGCACTGTAAGGCTTGTGTTATGGGATACTAGGGTAACGGATAGAATACATATACTGTACTTAAATAAGCATATTTGTATAGAAATACATATTAAACATCCATGAGTGGAGTACAAATGCTCGTATTCATCACACAAACATCTGCCCCCACCGGGATTCGAACCCGGGACCTCTCGAGTCGGCGACACCATGAAACCCGGCGTACAAGCCACGGAGGTCGTCAATAGTGATGCGTAGCGTACATCTATCTGCAGGACCGGATTTAGGATTGTGGAGGCCCCGGGCCACTTAGGATTTGTATGCTTATTGACCCATTGAAATGTTGTTATTTCTTAAGCTGTTGTGGAGGCCCCTGGGCCACAGCCCCACCTGCCCTGCCTTAAATTCGGCCCTGGGTAAAGGTAAAAGAGCAAAAAAAATATCAAAGGAAAAGATGTTTACTACTTGGAATTTGAAAGATTTTTTTTTCCGAAGTCTCTATTGTGGGGGCCCCCCGTTTGTGGAGGCCCCGGGGCTTTCGCCCCGGTTGCCCTCCCCTAAATCCGGCAGTGTCTATCTGATGCTCTCTGACGGAGCGTTGCCAGAACAGTACCCCTAGCACGAACCATTATCGAATTCGAATAGTTTGCAAACGGAAATGTCTATGTCAAATTTTGTATGGAAACTTGAACAGCAGCGGCACAAAGTACGTAACGAGAACTAAAAATCAGTACACATTTGACAATGACATTTCGGACTCGCAAACGATACGAAATACGAATTCGATATTGGTTCGTGCTAGGGGTACTTACACTTTGCGTCACTTTTGGCCCTATGGCGTTATCTGACTCAAATTGCGTTAGGTACTTTTTCATCGAAATAAAATATTATGTAAAATCTATCATTTGCCAAATGCCAATGCCAAAATGGTAAAAGGGTGGCAAACATACTTATGACCCGCCTGATGGCAAGCGGCCACCATAGTCTATACCTAACTAGACACAGAACACAGAAAGAGGTAAAAGTGTAAAGTGTAGTTGTGGGCGAGGCAAGCGCGCCTGTTATATGTGAGCAAATGCTCGTAACTTGACCAAAACTTGGTTCTGAATGCGTCGTTGCTCTCAGCTGTGAGTGATCAGCACTCACTGCTGGTTCGATTGTTTGATGTCGCGTCGTTTAATTGACTATTATCTTTTAAATGGAAGTGTAGTGGGGGCGAGCCGGCGATATCGGTTTCCGTACAAACTGTTTATGATCACCCTTCTAACTATTTTTGTGTTCTGTGCCTATAGACGCTTGCGATCAACGATATTAAATACCCTAGATACACCACGTGCTCAAAATGTGTCCCAATCAAGAAGTGCTCGAAGAAGCACTGCTTAGTTCACAGTCACGCGCGGACCGTTGCCGCAGAGCTCCGTGAAAAAATGCAAAAAAAATACTTATTGTATGTAGTGTCGTTTTTTCAACAAGTAGCTAATCAATGTTTGTTAATTTAACACATTTGAAGCCAATTTTGTTCTTATACCTACTATAAACTGATTCAATAGAAAATATTTGTAATATTCAAATGCATGGTCGGTAATATAGCTGTCTTTTTTCCTCGCGGTCCGTACCTGCTATATTGCTATTAGCACATTCGAAATTGCGCGTAGAATAAAAGAAATAAGGTCTTTATTCTTCCGCATATAGCAATAAGTCGTAAAATTATACGAGCTTGCGTTTTAATTAAGACCTTATACAGTGTAAGTTAAATGTGACTTTTAATGTTTTAACAAAGTGCTACGGTCTTTCAGAGACTGTATACAACATAATTCAAAAAAATAAGCAACTAGTTATAAAATGGTTGGAACAATTTAACTATGACAATTTAGAACAATTAGTACAAACAATTACTAGCTCGTCTTAATATCCAAACACACACACACACACACGCACACGCAAACACACACACACATAAACACACGCACACGCAAACTCGCACGCGCGATCACACACACACACACACACACACACCTAAACTATACATAATCATATTTTTTTTTTTTTTTATTATTTTTAAAGCATGTAACTGCTTGATGTTTAAATCTAAAGAAAATATAACTAGAAAAAAAATTCCACGCGGACCAGGCAGCAGACGGGACTCGAACCCGCACCTTTTTAAATTTTTTTAAAATTTTTTCTAGTTATATTTTCTTTAGATTTAAACATCAAGCAGTTACATGCTTTAAAAATAATAAAAATTATAACTATAATTGCTATTTCTTCTTTCAAATGTTTAATACTTGTAAAAGTATTCATTTGACATTGTGGGTTTACCTATAATGCGAAGAGATGGCGCTGCCTTGCAGCTTAAGAATAGCTAGAAAGAATTTCGACGCGGTCCGTGAGGGCCGCGGTAGCATAATTGGTCAGTGCATTCGCCCGGATTGCGAAGGGTGCGGGTTCGAGTCCCGTCTGCTGCCTGGTCCGCGTGGAATTTTTTCTAGTTATATTTTCTTTAGATTTATACATAATCAGTTGTTTGTAGTTTTCAAGTAACATGTGTAATAATTGCATGTTTATTAAAATCTTATATTTATATAGTAAAGATGAGCCTGCTTGTCATAACATAGGGTAACGTTATATGAGAGCATTTCTAATTTTGTACAAACAAAAATTTTTTTTTGTATAATGCCTAATATTGTTTTTGACTACGTGATCATCTTTCGGAGCTCCGTGGATCGTTCAATATACTTTTTGGACAGGTTTCGGGCGAAATTTTGTTCGTGTTGGTGTATTTAATATCGTTGCTTGTGATATAAAACATATCACTACCGCCGTTGCCTACCCTGACCCCATCCCCTACCCCGTGTGGCCCTGGAACCTTACTGACCTGATATCTGTTATTATCTTAGTTTTTTATATTTTAAGTATTTATTTAATAATTTTAAGTAATATAAAATAAGTGTTTACCTTTATTAACTCCTCATTTATCTAAAACAGAATACAAAATCTTTTAAGTCAGAACCTTTATGGGAATGGCAGCCTTTTTGTCAGCAATTTTCCAATTCCTAAATGGTAACCCTTGATGTGGCGTCTCGTCAGACGGCCGCTACCCCGCGCCACTCAGATGCAATCGGAAGCTCTTCTGATACAACACAAATGTAGTTCTAATCGTACTAAATGTATGAAACCGACACCTCTCTGCGCGTCACAGCATAACACGACAGAAAAGTGTAGTTCACTTATAAGAATATTTTGATGTTAACGTCTTACTAAATATATGAACACCGGCTGCGAGCACGAAAAAGTGTGATGTCATGTCATGAGTTATTTCAACGTTCCGCTGTGTGTGAGGGGAGGTTGCGGGATACCTTCGACTTGGTTAGTGAGTAAGTGTGAGAGCTCCACGGGGTAGGAGATTGCATTCGGGCCAGCAGGGTGAGATTAGGTGAAGCGACATATTTTTCTGCCGGAGCAGCTCCTCTTACACTTAACATCGGGTGGGACTGCTTTAAACTATCTTTTGAATCAGGAAATGTGTAGCTAGGTTTAAATAAAAGATTCAGTAACTTTTGGTGTGCTGACTCTCCCTCAATGACGTATAATATCAAACATCATTGATGTCCCTACTGTCGGGGCACAGGCCTCACCTACGAATGGAATAGGAAGATTAGGTCATAATCCAACACGTGGGCCCTGTGCGGATTGGTAGGTGCTAATGACTGCAAAATTGTGTGTATTGTATCTTACGGAGCTTAACGGAGAAGTTCGAGATAATAAAGTTTTGGTTACATGACCGGCCATTGAGAAAGTTGCTTAACATCCATGATCGCAGATCCTAGATTCAATGCACTAACTACTTGCTCCATCGAGCTCCTCGAAATACTCACGCGTCAATAAAAATAAAACAAGTCTAAAGAAAATTTGCACGTGGTCCCTTTACTTTTTTCTAATTATAATTTTCTTTAGATTTAAACATCTATAATAGCAGTTAAATGCTTAAACATAAGAAAGTAATTATTTTTCAAATTCAGACAACTATCTATGTGGACTTGCGTAGAACAACGGGGCGGAGGCCTTAACAGGTGCGTGAACCGGGATGGAATAGGTGGAGAGCCCCGTGAGAAAATGTGAAAATACATACCTTCATAGGTATCGATTCAGGCATGATTCTATAAACTTAAAACTAAATTTAACATCAGTCTTTCCTTTTCATTCTGTATGGTGAATGAAAGGACAAATGACACCATATACGAGCTATGGTAGTCTATTCAAAATTATATATATTTCCGCGGGCTACGTATATTGCATTTTCGATTTTTTATGGCGCTAGGGCGGTGTATTGCTTCGCTACTCATATCCCTCACTTAGGCTCCTTCTTCGCCGGGTCGGTGCGGGCTAGTTTTTTTTGCGTTTCTGCACCGAATCTTTAACTACAGATATGATCCTGACAGGTCATGTCAGTTCCATGTAGGGTTACCAACTTTTTTCTATCAAATATAGTATTTTCGAAGCTGTTACCTCTAAAAATATAGTAATGTCAAAAAAAGGAGAAAAATAAAGTATGTGGTTAAAATATTAACTTTATTTCTGAAATACATATATGTATGTTTGGTGCTTTTATTGGCAAAAGTCTGCTTTAAGCAAAATATATTAGTTTCGTCTGCTATATATATTTTTTTAAGAAATATGTATAGTATTTGATCCCCTAATATAGTAGGATACTATATTATATAGTAGGGTTGGCAACCCTTGTTCCATATGCGAAGGAATTAGAGTTTATATTCGGACCTCTTTTTTACTAGATCGAAAGTGTACTTTATTCTGTTAACCTAGGAACTGACACGATCTGTCAGGATCGCATTCTTTCGCTGGCCGTACTTTAGTTCTTTTATGCACCCGTGCGTGATACATAAAAGGGTTTGCTATGAACGAATAATTTACGAAATTTACTAATAAAACAAGACTTCGCTCTTACCGTCGTATTTATAAACGAGTAAAATACATTAATTCTGCCTATATAATGACTTAAGCAATATTTTCATTTCATACATATGGAATTGATTCAAGTAAGAACTGACTGGTGGATTCTTAACTCTGAATAAATTTATCTTAAAACACTTTTAACTTCAGAAAAGTTTTCGTTTACTGTTTTTTTTGACAAAACTAATTATGGATGCCGGCTTTGTGAAAGCAGAAAGCACAAATCTGCCAAGAATTGACGCATTGATGGTTGGTGAATTTTTTGCACTAAATCCCGATTTCTGCTCTGCGGAGCAGAGAAACGACAAGGCATCTATGTAAGTACAGTGCATTTAGTATTACAATGTAGTAATAAACATAAAACTGATACAACATATGAATAAGTGTAATAAAGTTGCGTAGGTTAATTTCTTTCAGCACTTTAATCCACAACATTCCTGGAGTTTTCAAGGATGTGTTTTGATATTCTCGTACAATACAATAATGATAATTACTTTATTTTTCGTGGTATTTATTAGAAATCATGTATTTTTTTATTATAAACTCAGATAAGTTATTTTCTACGTGCTTACGAGTATTTGTTTACTACAGTTGACGTCATAGCATAGACAATCTATAGACTAAAATGGCCGACAGCGTTTTTGTATGTCCATGAAAATTCTATTTTAAAATTAAAGATTTGTAGCTTTCTAGGTCTCAAAAAAATACAATACATCTTTTTTCGGTCTAATAGAACATTTATTAACTACTAGCGGCCCGCCCTCGCTTCGCTTCGGTGTAGAGCTGAAGCGTAGACTACAGTTTTTGTTCTCAGGCTTGTTTTATACACAATGACATTCATCTATGATTATTCTTATACCTTCATGCAAAGTCTCAGCCCATTCGGTTTTAAAATTGACAAAGTTTCATACAAACTTTCATTCACTATTTTATCCCCTTGGGGGTAGAATTGATCAAAATCCTTTCTTAGCGGATGCCTACGTCATAACATCTACCTGCATGCCAAATTTCAGCCCGATCCGTCCAGTGGTTTGGGCTGGGCGTTGATAGATTACTACGTCAGTCAGTCACCTTTGAGTTTTATATATATAGATTATAAAAAAACTGAAGATGGTATATTTATCTTTTCCAAACTTCTATTGACATCACGTCGCTCAATTGTTTTGCCTTCCCAGAATCTCTCCACTAACATTTGAAATTTATGGTATGGTATTAAAGTTCAAATTGACTTTTAAGTATTATTACGAATCGTTTGTATGGGAGTAAAGAAAAGTTTTGTTTTTTGATATTTTCAGGCATTTTTTTAATTTTTCTCTTCGTAAGAACCATCCTCGTACTTCAAGGAATATTCTAAAAAAAAATCAGCCAAATCGGTCAAGCCGTTTTCATGTTATGTCGTGACAACGGAAAACGGGTTTCATTTTTATATATATAGATTTAAAAACTTTTTCCAAATAGGGTCAACTAGCCTATTCTTGAATCTCGTGCCAATAACTTAATTCATAAGTAACGTACGAGAGAGACAGAATGTCTTGCGTCGGTATTTTCCAGTTGTTTCTTTAGACTGGGCGCACATGTATAGTTTTCGGATCAGAAATTCCGCTTCGGAAACCTGCACGTCCTTACATACAAAATGTTTACCGAGGCGCATTTTTTAGAATGGAAAAAACCTAACGTTGCGTTCGGACTCTTAACTTTTAAGAAACCGAAACGACTGCGCTAGGTTCTCGGAATTCCGAATCTAGAAATTGTACATGTGCGTCCTGTCTTAATAGTACGAGAATTCTCATAATTCTCATTTTTGTCAGTTCTTACTTTGGTCAATTTGATAAGATGAAATGAAAAATGCTGCTCGAGCAAAGTAATAGCTTTTATAACACATTTGCTCGTAAAGCGTCTCTTATTACACCAATTTCAATATCATAATCTATCACATACACACGCGTGCGGTAATGCAAAGTAAAACGCACTGCTTATTATGTTCCGTCTCAAAACGAACGATGTTTTTTTAAATCTTAGCAAAGAGTTTTTATGGCAGAAAGGTAGCCAACATTTTCTTAATAAAATTAACTTTGGGATATAAAATATATAAACATTTAATTCTTTAATTTGATTCATTTTGACAATAAATTACAACCATGTCATCATCATCATCATCAGCCTCTTAATGTCCCCACTGCTGGGGCACAGGCCTTCCCTATGGATTGAATAGGGAGATTGGGCCATGACAAAATTCACAAAAATATTAATTTTCTTTATTAGTAACACTGGCTACTTTTTGTTCCTTTGCCTAAAAAAAGCGTTGATGCGCACGCATCGCCAATCTGTGAAAAAAATATTTCTTTTTCTTTACGCTGTATCGTTTTTATTTGAAAATAGTGTCAAGTAGTAACAAATTTATTAATTTGACACCGCCAGAAGTCGAAAAAGGCTACGCTAAGCCTCTTGCCCGAAAAATCCACGGATAGATACTTACAGTCAAGCGTATCAAAATTTCATCTTATGGAAAACAAACAAAGGTTCAAATTCATTTTCAGAAAGTACGTACGTACACGTAGGTAGTATTATTTCCTCGCAAATGTGTTATAAAACGTCGTATGATATACGTTCGGTTTGATAATTACAGCCTCTGCCTTCTTATAGTCCTCACCTATGGCTCGGGCTAACAATATCGCCTCGGCTGTAATTCTCAACTTACCGCACTTATATCATAATGTACTATTACTTATCTACTAATATGATGACACGGATAAATAATCTGTAATGTAATAAATTGATGGGTCTGATTCAAAGATTATATAATAGAAGCTTAGTTTCAAAAATGTTTTTTTTTCCTATTTATATCGCGAATTGGAGACAAAATAAAAAATGACACATCATAACTATTATAATCTTATATATATATATATTTAATCCTTATAATAATATGATATCAATCAATAACGTACATTTTAATAATATTTTATAAAAAATAAATATGGAATTGAAATACATTTTATTTACACTTACTCAATCTGTGACACTTATAGCGACTGGCGGTATGAACCTCCACACGTGGCTGACTTCACCCGGACATGGTTGTATTATAGATGGGTGATCTGTGTCCCCTATCACAGGGATATCTTCTAGCACTGGTTCTGTCGTCGAACATTGTATGTCAATTTTATATTCCCCAGGAGTTAGAAACACTACTGTGCACTCGTGATATGCTTTTGAAGACTCTGGTAATGAAGCCAGAACGATCCTGGGAAAGGAATTACATATAAGTGTATTTACAAATACAGACAATATTTGCATAATTCGTTCTTAAACAACGGTAAATCCCTTATTATACATTTTTTTGCAACGCTTTTCAGAGACAAAAATATCAGAGAGACACAGTTTGCGGTTTGCCTCAGATGGTTCCCCCCCACGCAGTACCGATTACGATTTCCCACCGCTAGAATTAGTGAATCAAATAAAAATTTTCTTAAATAAAACTAGTTTTTACGGGTTAATGCACGAAACTTTATTTATTTATTGACGTTTCGTAGCCTTTACAGGCTTCGTCGTCAGCGTAGTCAATAAATAAATAAAGTTTCGTGCATTAACCCGTAAAAACTAGTTTTATTTAATGAGTGATGTGCGTGAAAACCTAAGAAACAAAAATTTACTTCAGTAAAGAATGCTTTAATTAATAAGGATCTAGGAGTATGCTTGTTATTTCCAGCGGTTACGAGTCTGTTTTTCAGCTTGTATATTATGAACGCCGTTATTATAATCCTGGTAGAACTGTACAGAGACATAGCTATCGCAACGACCGCTATATTTCAATGGAGTGGATCTAAGATCCACTCTACTAAAGAGAGTGGCTCTAAGACCCACGTTACGTCAGGAGTATAGTTACTTGTCATTTACAGCAATGGCCAGTCTGTTGTCCAGCTTGTATATTATGAACGATGTTGTTATAATCCTGGTAGAACTGTACAGAGCGACAACCCTATCGCAACGACCGCCATAGTACAATGGAGTGGATCCAAGATCCACGCTACTAAAGGGAGTGGCTCTAAGACCCACGTTACGTCAGGAGTATAGTTAGTTGTTATTTCCAGCGGTTACGAGGCTGTTGTCCAGCTTGTATATTATGAACGCCGTTGTTATAATCCTGGTAGAACTGTACAGAGAGACACACCTATCGCAGCGACCGCTATATTTCAATGGACCAATCCATCGACATCTACATGCCCCACATACATATATTCAACATGGAGGAAATAGTCACTCGCCTCCTCAAGAGATGGCGCTACCGGCGCTGCGCTTACAACGTATGGAAGCCTACATCGCGCAAGAGAAATTTGGAGGCTAACACTCCATATATACAATGCCCGACCATCAACAGTCGGGCCGCGGCCCCCGAGCTACCATTACCCAGCTGTCTAAGCGGCCGCCGTACTAAGAGGGGGTGGCACTATAACGCCTTTGCCTTATCAAAAGTATCATCATCATCAGCCAATTAATGTCCCCACTGCTGGGACCACAGATCGCCCTATCCTGTTGAATGGAATAGGGAGATCGGGCCATGACCTACCACGTGTGCCCGAAGTAGATTGGTGGGTGCTAACGACTGCAGATGTAGCCGGGAACAACAGCTTAACGTGTCTTCAGAAGCTCGGAGGATGTCGAGCTGGTAAATCGAGATTGCAGCCGAAAGCGCTTACCATTTGCGCCATCGAGCTCTTACCAGGAGTATACTTACTTGTTATTTCCAGCGGTGGCGAGTCTGTTATCCAGCTTGTATGTATGAACGCCGTTGTTATAATCCTGGTAGAATTGTACGGAGAGACACAATTGTCTAAGCGGTCGCCTCAGATGGTTCCACACTCCCACGCCTAGTGAAAGGCATTCGCCCGCAGTGCAATTCAACTCCTCTTGTGGCTTTATGCACTGCTTGTTTACACTCACCTCTGTGGAAAATTTGACATTATTTTTAATTTTTAAATTCTTAATCTTATATTGCCTATTAAGGACTGTCGTTACATTTTTTTTTACGCCTATTCATGTTGTGGGTGTTTTTATTACATTTATTACAGAAACCCCACCTTTCTCCCTAGTTAAGTAAACTCAGCACTGTGGGAAGCTTTTGAAAATTAAGTGAAATCATTCTCAAAAATAGACCTAAAATTAATAAAGTCTATAACTTACCCCAGTTCAGAGGCGACATTCGGACGATATCGATCATGGCTTGTGAGAGTGTGATGCCTTTAACAGAGGCTTTCCCTCTCGTTTCAGAGTGCAGCAATTGCCAGCTGAGCGACACATGCTCCGTAACGTGTGCTGAACATAACTCCTCCACGCTTGTTACGGAAGATCCGGTTACCGTAGATTTGCATTCTAGCATATCTAAGCACAATATTTAAGGCATCCATTAATTCAGCTTCAAAGTGCAAATTTTATTGTTAGAGTGGAGTGTTGTCGCTAAAGAAATGGTAGTTTCTGGATGTGTAGGTATATTTAAGATAGTTGTATATTTTCTTAAAAGCAGATTTATCAGAGTTAAGTAGGTTTTAAATTTTTACGAGATATACCTGGACAAGTTTTGTTGTGTAAAGAATTTATGAACTATATTTGTTATTTATTATATTAGAGCGGTAAGTTGGTTATTACAAACGATTAGACGAATTTAAACCTGAGACTAAGTCGAGGGCTTACCACAGTCACGAGTTTGTAAATACAAATTCCGCACGAATGTCATACCACGTTTTCAACACATTTGCGAAAAATTAGTATATCTAACTTTTTCTAATAAGATAATGGTGCGCATTTCCCAATTGCGATACGTGTGGGTGTTGAAAATTAGAACTACATCGTTCGTCTCTTTTTCTCTTTACTATTAAAGTGACACCAAGTTATATCTATACCTTCGAAAAGAGCTTACAAGAAGATTCCATCGAAATAAGAAAAACGCACAGAATACGCACGACGCCATGTATTGGAACGTGCGGAAAAATGCTTTAACGCACGCTCCGTTGTATTGCCCGTAATTTTGAACATTCGAACAATGTATACAACCTCAAAAAACCTAAATGCATTTTTTGAGCAAATGTGTTTTGAAAAAAATTAAACATGTTAAAATTAAAAAATCCTCAATAATAGGGGAATTTTGACAGTTCCGTAATTCGTGCTGGGACCTCAGACTGCAACTCAAAGTGCCAATAATAGGACGAGTGCCAATGATTGGGTGGTTTCCCCTATTTCCTTAATAATAATAATAATTGACTCAAGACTCAAATAACGTTTAGCAGTAGGTTGCAGTCTGAGGTCCAAGCACAAATTACGGAGCTGTCAAAATTCGTGCTTAGGTCTCTGAGCTCATAAGCGCAAAAGTCCAGAACATGGTAATATAACTGACCTTCCGAATTACTTTCTTCATTAGTTCTGCTGGTGAGATTGAAGGGACATCTGTCTAGTGGCACTGGGACGCGGCAGGACTCCTTGCTTTCTATCAGGATGTGCTTCGACGGCGTATAGTGGAAGTCCATCTCCTCTGATGTGAGGTTTGTTACGTCCAGAACTAGATATAGCTGAGAAGGACTGAAACCAAATAATATGCTTGATAATAATCCATAGATAGTATAAAGTACCCGGCTTTCCGTGTCGAAGCAGAGTGTGTAATATAAAAGGCATAATAAGTGGATAGTTATGATAGGGAAGATGCAATATTTTTATTTTTGTTTTCATTTTAAAGAATTCCATGTAGAATAAACCACAGATATATTAAAAAATTAAAACATTGTAATTTATCGGAAAAAATGCGGTTTTAAATTGACAGTTTAAATTTTCGCGCGAAAACGGACCTATGGTTCCGATGACGTCACTCCTGTCTGGTCGTACTTATTCGTCGCTGGCTTTCATACTTTTGCATATTTTTTCGACTTTCGAGATATTTTTTAAAAGCCGCACTGAATCATATTTTGTGTCAATGGGTCCATCTACTTCAACAAAGTTTCCAAATAAATTGTTTTTGACTTTTGGTCGAATTAATTTAATTGACCCAAAACTGAGCAAAAAGTGCTTTCAAGCTGCGAAGAGAAATGACAATTATTCTCCAAAAACCATTATTCGATGCTGTGAAGATCACTTTGACGTAAGTCGGCGAATATACTTGTTATATGCTTAATTAATCTGCTTGTACGTAAAAACGCGTTAGTAACCTACCTAATACTTACAAAACTGTCTATAACATATTTTTAATTTTACAGTTGGAGAGTCGAAAATTGGATAAAGTTTAAAATGTGTGGCACAATCTTCATATTGGCAGGACTTAACCAAGCTTTGCGTTTCATTTAAAATAACGGTAACACGATAACCTTCATGCTCCGGAGTAACTCGACTTTTTACTGTACATAATCTCTTTTAATTTCGACATAGCCGATTGCGTTATCGCCGTAAGATTCTCTTGTTGAGTTGAAATAACTGCTATGTGTAGAAGCCGCCGAATAAAATACAAAGTTTAACAACTATGATTTACACATACCGTAGTAATTTAGTCCCTTTTATTTGTACACTTGAAACCTGCACTTTGGACAAAAAGAAATACAACCATGTCAACACTAACTCTTGGTAAATTCCTGGAGTCTGCTTTGATAAACCCAACTTTCATTTTTATTAAAAAACGAAATTAATATTCCCATAAAATAATATTCACTTTTACAACCATAACCTCAAATAAGTTGTCATAACAGGAGTGACGTCACTAAACGCTGATTGGTGTTTCAAAATACGTTTTTTTCATGTCATTTTTAATTCGTAATTATTGTTAAAAAAACAACATTATTTAAATAAAAACGTTGCAGTGCCCTTTCTTTTATATTTTTTAACATTTTAATTATAAAATTTTCATAAATATTATATTTGCATCTTCCCTATTCTATTAAGTATATCAGTGTAAATAGTCTGTAGTTTAGTCACTTACATTTCTGCTGGTAAGACATCCCAATGTGTGATGGACATACTAGGTAACAATTCAAGGTTAATTTGTAGGGTTGACTGTCTACAATGCACCTCCTTGCCCGATCCACCAGAATATCGTATGATAACCTGAAATAAAATTTTGTGAAAGTAGCCTTTGAAGCAATTTATTGTCCGTCACATAAAGGTGATAATCGCTTGCGCTCAATCTTTTCATATAATTGATTTTCCTTTCAATATCGAAAATGAACTCAAGCGATATTATACATACTTGCGCTTCTACTTGTCTCCCTCTGGATGGCGGCATGACAGATATCGGAGCAGACCAGCTAGTTGTATGCGAGTTACTGGATCTACAAAACATTACCATTCAATGGAATTAACAATATTCTGAAAGAAAAGATTGTCATACATTCAGAAATTGATATGGAATACGAACTGCGCTAAAAAGTGGATCCAAACTGCTATTAAGTGGGTGGGGCGAAAAATGAGATCAACACGCCGATCATGGGATTGGTTGTAATTTCGGTTTAACATTATCTTATCCAATGAATGGATAACCGAATTCATTTGCAGATATTTGATTTAACTAGTTATTTTGTTTTATCTGTGTCCGTGTCGCGTTAGTATTGAAGTTTAGTTGTATGACCTTGGAATCATGTTTTGGCGGCCTTTGTTAGAGAGTAATGCTTTCATATTGTTAACGCCATCTATCGTAAGCTTGCGAAAACACATTTACCTTATCCCTTCCTCTAAACTCACCTGTTGTCGACTTCGTCCGCGGCGCTGCCATCGCTGCAATTCGAACCAACGGACGAAAAAAAGGGCAACGGCTGTGTGTGCTCTGATCGCCGAGAGGAGACACCAAGAAACTCCCACGACGAGAAAAAACCGCGCTCCGGAGACGCTTTTCGCCTACACATATTTCCGCCCCGGGGCCCGCGAACATCCCGCGAACATTAGTGTAAAAAAGAAATAGTGGCGCGCCACAGGCGAACATTTCCAGGACAGGAAGAACAGGCGTCAAGGAACCAGCCCAACAAACCAACAGGTACCCCCTTTCCCACAGTTTCCCTCTAGTTTTTGTGTTTTCTTCTTGTATATAATCGCACATCCGCGCCGGGAATTTGTTTTGTTTTGTGGCGTGACCATTATTTAGTGGTCCTTCAGCCGCATTCATCCACCCGCCCTTACTGGTATTTACCCAGTAAGAGTATTTATCCGCTCCAATATTGTACATATTATATATATTTTCGCTTATTTTTCGTATTATAAGCCCGCAACGCATTTTCGTTCTCATAAAACGAAAGCACGGTGTCGTGGCTCGCTCATATATATATCTACCGCCCCATTAGAATAAAATTATTCATCTAATAGGAGAACAATACAAATTATTATAACACCCATATGTATTTATATAATTAATTAAAGGTTCCAGTAAATACTTAACCATTATAAGTATACCTACATTTCAAAGTACCTACATATTTGATATTTGTCACATTTATTTACCCGTGATTGGATATTTTATAAAGGTGCATAGAATAAAAACAACAACGCTTACATATTTAATTACTTACGCATTTGTCATTTGTTTGCATTCATAATGGACCCGAAAAAGGATTCGCCTAGTACGCAAAATCAAAAATTACTTATGTTGGAAGCTAAGCGTAATGCCTTATTTGAATGCATGCAAGAGATTTATGACTTGTCAAATACACTAGGATCCGGTAATCAAGGCGTGGAAATTTTCCTCGATGCTAGTAGTAACATTGACACATTACGTTCTGAATTTAAAAACTTATTAGATGAGTACAACAGGTGTTTACTAAAAGAGAAACCGAACTTTGCAATAGATTACAAAAGCTTTGTCGCATTCGAACGACTATACGGCCGGGTTAAGAGATTGGTGACCATTCATAGCCGCGATCTGCTTGCCGAGAAGAAGAGTGAAGATGCACCGCGTAAAACGCGTCCCTCCTTACCACCGTTAGAACTCGTGTCGTTTGACGGAGACATACGCAAGTGGCCTCTGTTCTTCGCTAGTTATAAGTCTACTGTTCACGAAAACCCATCGCTTTCAGACGCTGAGAAACTTTATTATTTGTTAGGTAAAATTTCGGGTAAAGCTCAAACCGCTTGCGCCGGGATTACCCCCTGCGCAGAAAATTATGATTTAATTATTCAAACGCTAGTAGAAAAGTATGAGGACAAGCGTACTTTAGTCAGTTCACATATAAACAATTTATTAGATTTTAAACCCATACAAAGCGCATCGGTTGTAAATTACGATGCCTTTCTTGAAAATTTCGTAAATTCAGTCCGCGCACTCCAAAATATCAAGGTAAACGACCTTAGCGATATTATTGTTTTGCAGTTGGCGTTGAGAAAATTAGACACTGAGACAGTACGTAATTTCGAACAAAAAACCGATTCTTCCAAACTACCTACATTCAATGATTTAGTAAATTTTATGCAAAATCAGTCAAAAATATTAACTCGTACGGCAGTAGCCACCTACACCGCCACCTGTTCGAAACAAACAATTGGAAATATTCGCTCGCGCTCTAATATTAAGAATAATAATAATTCGCCGCCAAACTATCAATCATATATTGTTAATTCTGTTGTGAACAGCGCCCGCGGTTCTCCGGCCTCCAAATGCATGTGTAGTAATTTCACACATCAACATTTATTTAAATGTTCAAACTTTAATAAATTATCTCCTTTGGAACGTTTTAAAGTGGCTAAAGATTTAAACGCATGTATAAACTGTCTTAGTACAGTACACAAAGTTTCGGCTTGTAATTCAAGTATGTGTTGCCGTGTGTGCAAATCGAAACATCACACACTATTGCATTTTTCCAACATAACAACGAATCCAGGCGCACCGGTGACGTCAGCCGACACAGCTGCATCGCTCACGCGCACACAGCCTACGTCGTTGACTAATACAGACGTAACGCTATGCGCTACGTCTAGTGATTCATTACATCGCTCCAGTAAGACACCGCGTGACTGTTTCGCTGATACTACGCAATGCACACCGCACACAACTATATTATTAGCGACCGCGCAAGTTTATTCTTATGACTTGTCTCATAACAAACACACCGTTCGTGTTCTGTTGGACACCGCTTCGCAAAGCCATTTTATAACTAAGCAATGTTGCGAGCGTTTAGGTATACAAACTAACGAAATAAAGAGAACGTTAATCAAAGGTTTTGGAGGTTCCGAGAATATCGTAAATAATTCCGCTAACTTTAAATTTTCTTCTCGGTTTAATGCAAATATAAATTTTAATGTAAATTGTTTAATTGTTGAGAAAATCACTGAAAATTTACCTTCCGCTGTGGTTGACAAATCTTCGTTGCCACATTTTCTCAACTTGCCATTGGCAGACGAATCATTTTCGATACCTGACAAAATAGATGTTTTGATAGGCGCCTCGTTGTTTCCGCATTTATTATTAGCCGATGTACTCCACCACAACGGCTCGGCGCCCCCCGCGATTAATACAGTGTTGGGTTATATTATTATGGGTTCCGTACCCACCGCTTACCACCGCGCCGACGCGTCGTCACCGCTCACCTCGTGTTGTGCTATCACCGCTCCCGAATCTATAGAAATGACTTTAAAAAGGTTCTGGGAATTAGAAGAAGTACCTTCGCCGTCCATTCAACGTCCGGATGACGTTGAATGTGAAGAATTTTATTGTTCCACCACTGTAAGGGATCCTACCAGTGGCCGATACGTCGTGGCGTTACCTTTTCGTGAGGACGCTTATTCCCTCGGGAATTCCGAGTTCATCGCTCGCAAGCGATTTTTGTGTTTAGAGCGCAAGTTAGAAGCGTCTCCCAAATTGCGCACCGCTTATGATGCCGCTATCAATGAGTATATTGATAAACAATATTTATCTCCCGCTCGCGCGGAAGACCCCACTCTTCCGTCGTATATTATTCCGCACCACGGCGTAGCCCGTGATGACAAACCGCTGCGACCCGTGTTAGACGCGAGCTGTAAAACGTCGACTAATATTTCGCTCAACGATATTCTGCACGGTGGCCCTAATCTACAGGGCGAATTATTTCAAATTATTTTAAATTTTCGTCTACATGCTATAGCTATGAGTGCGGACTGTCGACAAATGTTTTTACAAATAATAATACGCGATTGCGATCGTCGCTTTCTAAAAATATTTTATCGATTTAATCCGCAAGAGCCTCTGATGCTTTATGAATTTAATCGAGTTTGTTTTGGTCTCAAGTCAAGCCCGTTTCACGCATTACGCTGCGTTCGTCAGTTAATTAGCGACCATGGGGATAAGTACCCCCTCGCGCGAGATATAGCTTCTCGGTCGTTGTATATGGACGACTTGGCCTACTCAAGCCCCAGTAGCGAACAAGCCATTGCGGCCAGTAAACAGCTGATCGATATGTTCAAGGAAGCTCAATGGGACTTAGTAAAATGGAACAGCAATTCAAATGCTGTACTAGACACCATTCCTGATACTCACAAGCTCACCACCGCCGTTGAGTTTGACAAGCACGCGCTTTCTAAAATACTTGGTCTATATTGGTGTAGGGACTCTGATGAATTCTATTTTAATGTATCGGTCCCCACCGATAACACTTGTACCAAAAGATCAATTTTATCCACCGTGGCGAGGTTGTGGGATATCACTGGTTTTATCGCACCGACTGTGTTGTACGCGAAACTTATCATAAAGCGCTTATGGCAACTAAGAGTCGATTGGGACGAAGCTCCCCCTTCGGAATTGGTCAAACAGTGGTTACAGTTCCGTTCCGAGCTTCTAGCTTTAAACGATATTCGCATCCCGCGTCACGTCGGCGTCGCTGGCAATTGCGTCATTTCCTTAATAGGATTTTCAGACGCAAGTGAAAGCGCGTATGGTGGTGTAGTGTACCTACGCGTAGAAACTAACAGAGGTGTCACAGTACGGTTGGTCTGCGCGAAGTCTAAGGTCGCGCCAACTACCCCTCATACTATCGCTAGATTGGAGCTCTGTGGGATTGTGCTTCTCGCAAAATTAATGCGTACGGTCTTAAATAATTATGCCGCCACATTAAATATAAATATTTTCGCTTTTACCGATTCTAAGGTAGCGCTTTACTGGATAAAGAGTTTACCCCATCGTTGGCAGACATTCGTCGCAAATCGTGTCGTCAAAGTGACCGAAAATATTCCTGCCGAAAATTTCCATCACGTCGCCGGGTCCGAAAACCCCGCTGATTGTTTATCGCGTGGCCTAACGCCACAGAAACTAGTGAAGCATCCCCTCTGGTTTCATGGTCCACCGTGGCTATTGTCCGATTGTTCACTTTGGCCATTCAACGATGGAGATTTTCTAACTTCCGTCTCCGAAGTGCCGGAACAGAAGTTATGTGTTTATACCGCTACCGCCCTCGCTAGGGAGTCTGTAATTTACGCTCTTGCTCTTCGCAAATCATCATGGAGCAAACTCCTCCGTATAACAGTTTATATTTTTCGATTCGCGAGAAAGTTGCAACGCCGCGCATCCGCAACTATTACGGCGGCCGATTTGAGTTTCGCCGAAGTTCAAATTATTAAAGTGTTACAGCACGTGTATTTCGCTGACGAGATTTCAAAGCTTAAGAGTGCTGAACCTTGTTCACCCGCATTTAATAAACTTCACCCGTTCATTGAGAACGATGTAATTCGAGTAGGTGGTCGGCTTTCAAATTCTGCCCTTAAGTACGCTCAAAAATATCCATTTATATTACCGCGACACGATCATATAGTGCATTTAATCGTAGATTATTATCATCGTACATACCTGCATGCTGGGCCCGAACTGCTTATGTCTTTGCTCAGACAAAGATATTGGATCATGTCCGCCCGCCGCATTGTACGCCAGCGCATACATAAATGTAATCTTTGCTTCCGCGCCAAACCGCGACCTACCCTTCCATTAATGGCAGATTTGCCCGATTTCCGCGTTCGTCCCGTTATAAAGCCGTTCACGCATACGGGATGTGACTACGCCGGCCCCATCTCGTATACGCCAGTCCGCCGTAGAGGTGTTCGATCCGAAAAGGCATATATATGCGTATTCACTTGCCTCACGACTCGCGCTGTTCATATTGAATTGGTAACCGACCTAAGCACTCCTACCTTTCTCGCAGCTTTTAAAAGGTTTTTATCTCGTCGCGGTCCCGTGAAATGCATGTACTCTGATAATGGTACGAATTTTGTCGGCGCGAATTCATATTTGAGAGATTTTTATCGATTTTTACGCAATCAAACCTCATATTTCGAAGATTTCTTTTCGGGGAATCAAATAGAATGGAGGTTCAACCCCCCTTCCGCTAGTCATTTTGGTGGATGTTGGGAGAGCATGGTGAAAGTGATAAAGAATCACCTTTATAAGGTAATAGGACAGCAACTCCTTTCTTATGAGGAATTGCTTACGGTTTTAACACAGATAGAATGTTTACTAAATTCGCGTCCACTTACCGTGTTAAGCTCGGATCCTTCGGAGCCTACGGCTTTGACTCCCAGCCATTTTTTAAATAATTTCCCTTTACCGTCACTACCCGCACCTGAGGTTACAGATAACGTTTCTCTACTTCAGAGACATTCTTTATTAGACAAGTTGGTACAGTCGTTCTGGAAGCGATGGAGTGTAGAATATCTCCACAGCCTTCAAGTTAGACAGAAGTGGAATACGCTCTCCGCTCCTATCACCCTCGGCGTGATAGTGGTCATAATAGTAGATAATGCGCCACCTCTCTCTTGGCCTCTGGCAGTAGTAGAAAAAATTCACCCTTCTAAGGATGGTATCGTGCGCGTAGCTACTGTCAGAACCCCTCGAGGAACGTATACACGCCCGGTTGTTCGTTTATGTCCTTTACCAACTCAATAACATATTTATCACAACTACACTTTACACTAAAATTAGAATAATAATTTAAGATTAAGTATAATATGTAGTTTAATGTATGTAAGTATATATATTTTAGTCAATTAGTAAATTCCGCTTAATTCGCTATAACACAAGTAAGTGTTTGGATTATTGTTATTCTCGCCTTTATTATGATTGTTTTAAAGGTGACCCTTTAAGGGGGGGTGGATATGTTAACGCCATCTATCGTAAGCTTGCGAAAACACATTTACCTTATCCCTTCCTCTAAACTCACCTGTTGTCGACTTCGTCCGCGGCGCTGCCATCGCTGCAATTCGAACCAACGGACGAAAAAAAGGGCAACGGCTGTGTGTGCTCTGATCGCCGAGAGGAGACACCAAGAAACTCCCACGACGAGAAAAAACCGCGCTCCGGAGACGCTTTTCGCCTACACATATTTCCGCCCCGGGGCCCGCGAACATCCCGCGAACATTAGTGTAAAAAAGAAATAGTGGCGCGCCACAGGCGAACATTTCCAGGACAGGAAGAACAGGCGTCAAGGAACCAGCCCAACAAACCAACAGGTACCCCCTTTCCCACAGTTTCCCTCTAGTTTTTGTGTTTTCTTCTTGTATATAATCGCACATCCGCGCCGGGAATTTGTTTTGTTTTGTGGCGTGACCACATATAATTTTTTATTCGTTGCTTCAAAGTACCTGTTAACATTTTTTTAAACACAAAGTGAGGAATACTTTCCTTATATTAGAGGAAAGGATGCTAATTTGGAATACTACAATATACAAAAATATTAAAGCGCCATCTATTAACGTATACCAGTTTTACGTAGTCTGTGTTAGGAAACAAAATTGAGGTGGTTTAGAAGCAGCCATATTGACAGTTCCGTGACAAACTTCATCGGAATGAAAGTGCTGACGAGATTTTTTTCCAAGTAAGTAATAAATCGGCTTGCATCTTGAGTATGACTTATATTTATGTGTTTATATTTGTACAAATCTGAAGTCTAGTATTTCAGTTGTAGAAATCAACATTTATTCTAGAAATTAATCGAAACACAAATTTCCAAAAACATTTTAGGTTAGAATTGGCTATGTTGCTAATTTGGAATACAATAGGCTATGACTCTGGTTGTTACGTTTGTGACTATTGCAAAGTCTAGAAAAATATAATTGTTTTAATATAAGCTTAAAGTTATTTTTATTTTAATTGAAATGCTTTAATTTAAAGCCAAGAAAATAGGTATTTCAGGTTAACCATTAGGTGATCGTAATTTGGAATACCCTATTCCAAATTATATTCACTTTGGTTAAACTATGCTAATCTGTGATTTCTTGATTAAACCACAATTGATCCTACTTGTGATAATCCAAAGTTGTTAATTACTTTTCCTTGAATAAAATATAAGTTCTTCTAACATTTAATGCAGTGTTCACTTATTTATCTCTTTGTTTAATACGATTTTTTTAAAAGTAGTATTTCAAATTTGCATCCTTTCCCTATAATATTAGGTAGGATGGATGTGAAATATTGCTGGACTCAGTTTTCTCTGCCTAACTGACAAAACGTGAATATAGATGCTTGTGTAGGTGTAGGTTTGGAATCTTACCTAAAGCTCCCTGAAGTCCTGTTAGGTATCAGACCACTGCTGAGCGAAGTTTGAGCGTTCGAGCTTTGCGTTGGCAATGAGGACTGAACGTTTGGCACTGGAGATCCCACTCTCGAAGGGTAGTTTGACGTCAAGCTGTTAGGGAATAAGTTCTCGCCGCCCACCCCGCCTAGATCTAGGAAATCTGCTTCTCCATACAACTTCATCGTCACTGTAGCTGATTCGTTGGGAGGGATTGGCAATTGAGCCTGGATATCCTCATTGGACAGTTGGAAAACTTTAGATTGCAACTGACTGTCCATGTTTGACTGCGAATAGGCATTCGAAAAGTATTAAAAAATAATTTCGCCATGTCAATAGAGTTGCTATTTCTACTGTATTTTCAGAATAAAAGCACAATGTCTGTAATTTTTGATATCACAACCAATACAGCTTGTGTAGATTTGTTACTTTTTAAACAAGAAAACAACTTACTTGAATAGCTATATCCAAATATTCTATTGGGACGTTACTTGTGTTAGTAATCCTCATGGTGCACTCTGTGCTTTCCCCATTGTAGAGAGTAATGTTTGTGGTACTGCCAACATTCTCTAAGCTCGACAAGCTAACACTGCCAGAGGGCGCCACTGAAGTTTCTATAGTAATTGTAGGTAGGCTGGGAATAACTTCAATCGTGTATGAGGGTAGAAATTTATTTGGAGTTGGCATGTTCTTTAGTCTGCAATTTGACTTTACACCTAGAGTGTGAGTGGAATATCCCAGTACTTGCAATTCACCCACTTCTTTCGGTGTCCCGTGAAGGTTCACTGTGGTGGGAGAGTCGGGCGGCAATATTATAGTTTCCGGTATCGACTCGAACACCACGCCGGACGTGAGCAGTCTCATATTGGAAACTTTGAGCTCGAATGGTAGTGGATTGGTGAGTTTCATTTGGACTTCGCAAATATCGTCTTCCACCCAAAGGTACTCTGTAACAATGGAAATTCTATCCTCGGGTATGTGTTTTGAACGAATTCATTTTAGTTTCCTTTGGGGAAATAAGATCAAAAGAAAAGCAAAGAATTAGCGGTTGCTGTATTCGCCACGAAGATAGTAAAAGCCTATCGATGGATAAGAAAAAATCGGATAAGTAGCGGCTGAGTTGGCAATCTGTATTAGACCTGACAATGCCAAATATATAATTATGCAATCAACGCCGTAAGGACATGTGCCATGAAATTACGTAAATGTATTTTTGGTCACTATTTCGAGTCAAATGGCAATAAAAAAAAATATAATTAGATTAAAACGGTGGAGCTCGATGGCGCAGGTTCTTATCGCGTTTGGTTTGCGATCGTGATGGATGGATAGATGATCAAAAACTTATTATCTCGAGCTCCTCTGCGCTTTGCCTTGCTAAGCCGTTGGTCCCGGCTGTATCCGCAATCATTAGCACCAATTAATCCGCACTATTCTTACGTACTTACTATTCCATCCAATAGGAAGGCTTGTGCCCCAGCAGCGGGGACATTAATAAGCTGATAATGATGATCAGCTCGTTGATTGATGAGTCGTTGGATATACCAATGACAATGAAGACGCTCAAGCACTCACCCATTTTTCCCTCATCCTTCCTGGCTTTCCGCTCGAGACTGCCGAAGTGTATTGGCGTGAATATAAACGGGCCCTGCTGGGGCTTGCACTTGAGCATATGAGGGGCGCGGGGCGACGGCGGCGGGCGCGGTAGGAACGCAGAACAACGCGGCACGTGCGTGAGGTTAGCGGGAGGGATCACTTCACCCGTCTCCAGCACTAGGGGCACGGGTCCGCCTTCGCACTGCGCCGATAACGCCTGCCGAGACGTAGGTACCTTATTATGTGTACTGACTGTGGGGGATGGGAGGTTCAGTAACGATGTAAAACGCCAAAATGCATCAAACAAAGGTATAATAAATCACTTTTACAGGATATTAGCATAGCGCGTTTTTTCTGGATCGCAAAGTAGTACGGTGTCAATTTCAGAGCGGCTCGCGGAGGACCGTTTGGGGCCCGTGCAACGGCTTGTAACGGTTCTCCGCGGGATTGGCAGTGACATCGCACTACCTTTTATTTTTAATAAAAATTATAATCTAATTAATAAAATTGAGCGCGTCGCTAACACTGTCTCTGATACTACATATATCAGGGACTTTGAGCGGGTGCGGTAGGAACGCGGAACAACGCGGCACGTGCGTGAGGTTAGCGGGTGGGATCACTTGACGAGTCTCCAGTACGAGGGGCACGTTCGCACTGCGCCGTTAACGCCTACTGAGACGTAGGGACGTTATAATGTGTACAGACTTTCTTAAAATTATATTACAGACATGGCACCAAACACTTTTTTTGGACAATATCAAAATTGTATTCCCTAAATCTATCTACTTCTTTATACATATATGCAACAAAACTAATAGTATTACAATGTTCAATTATAAAATTGTATTTAGGTGGAGTAGGTACATTAGAAGTTGATTTAAAGTTGCGATTTCTCCTTAATACCGGAATCAGCATGGTCTCTACTCACTTGCAACTGTATGGCCAAGTTCCTGTGCTCCTGGCGTGACAGATGTGGCCACATGGTCTGCAGCAGGAAGGTCATGTGCCTGGTGGCGGGAGTCGGGTGGCCCATACTTCGAGCGGCTACTACTAGCTTTTGCAATAACTACATTTTAAGACTGGGATACTGTAGCAGTTATTCATATAGTACGTAGGTACTGACTTGCAACTGTATGGCCAAGTCCCTGTGCTCCTGGCGCGACAGATGCAGCCACATGGTCTGCAGCAGGAAGGTCATGTGCCTGGTGGCGAGAGCTGGGTGCCCCATCCTTCGAGCGGCTACTACTAGCTCTTGCAATAACTACATTTTAAGACTCGGATACTGTAGCAGTTATTCATATAGTACGTAGGTACTTACTTGCAACTGTATGGCCAAGTCCCTGTGCTCCTGGCGCGACAGATGCGGCCACATGGTCTGCAGCAGGAAGGTCATGTGCCTAGTGGCGAGGGCCGGGTGCCCCATTCTTCGAGCGGCTACTACTAGCTCTTGCAATAATTGGATTTGAAGGGCTGGCCAACCTAGTGAGATGTGAAAATACCATAGGTTTTTTGGGGCATTTTATATATGCAGTTATGGGGGTTCAAGTGTATTTATAATACTTTTATTAGCAGGATTAGTAAAAAGTAGTTTGTGTTTCAAGTTTCTATGCAATTGTACACTAAATAAATGAATTCTGTCAAGCTTAAGTGAAAATGTTATCATAGTTCCTACAGAAATTTTACTTAATAAAACAGCTGACGCGAAATATTTATTTACCAGTAATCCAAGAAACATTGATCTATACAATCAACATAGACAATACAATATACATACACTTTTAACTTAAAACCCAAATACTGAAAATATCAGTCTATTAGTGAGTAGGAGGTTGACATCTTATCTTCAAATGCTTACCAACTTGATGCTGTATAACATAGTTAGGGTCGAGACTGAGTCTGTGGCCAGGGAAACTGTGTAGCATGAGATAGTAGCACCGCTGCCAGTCTGGGTTCGGGTTATTAGGGCTCACTTGACGCGTGGCTGCCAAACGCTGACAAAACGCTGCTTTTCTTAGGAATCCTAGAAAATTAACGCCCAAATAAAGGTGTTTACAATGGCATATCTGGATTTAATTCATAAATATATTTATTCTGCTAGTCATCATACCTATTTCTTTATAAAGTTCAGCCAGTGTATCGAATCTTTGAATTTTTTCCTGTTCACTTAAAGTCAGATTGATAAATATTACATTTTGTAAGAAGCTTGATGCATGGAGACTGTTGTTTTGTTCCACAGCAATTCTAGCTGCCTTGAAACAAGCTTCAGTCTCTATAATACCAGCATTTTGATATTTGCTGTAATGGATAATAGCTTTTCGATATTTCTCAGCAATCTCTTCACCATTCAATAGATATTGGTTGTTGATTTGAGATGGTTGCCTTGGAATTGAAGGATGGTCGGACATGTAAAACGATTTCTGGCTCTGGTATTCTATGTCACTTGAAGATGCCAGGGATTCTGTATCGGCATTATCAGTTTCAGATTGCCGTGAAGAGGTTTCCAAGCTTTCTGATGATGAGGGAGTTAGTTCACTGGGAGGATTAACAGGACTAGAGGTTTTTGAAGATCGAAGTGGAGAAGAAGGCAATTTGTATTTTTTAAAGGGATCTATATTTGGTTGGAATAATGATAAAGGTTTGGTTTTGTTGGGTGAACTTTCTTGTAAGCTAGCATTTCTTTGTAATGGAGTGGGGTTCCGCAAATTAGGATATAAGAGAATTGCTGATGCAGCACATAATCCTGAAACATAATACAATATGAAGGTCATGGAATACCAATAGATGATTAAATTTAAAAAAAAAATTACCTTCTTTAGCAGCAGCTAACCATAGCCAGTCATTGACAGCTTTAAGTATTTCTGCAGCATTATGGTACAAATTCAGACTATCTGCTATCAAGCCCGACTGTAAAGTTAAATCTGCTAGGTTTTTGGTGACACGCCCCATACATCGCTTTTTGTTATTTCGTGATTCCATATCAAGACCTGAATGTAAGTAATAATTAGGATTCTTAATTAATATTTAAATTAAAAAAATAATAATTTAGGACTACCACTTCAAATTGTATGAACTTCCACTTACCTACAAAGTCTTTCTTTTCAAATGGTGCTAAGAGTAGAGAGACTTTCTCAATTTTTTCTCTAGATCTTTCCAACCTTTTAGATTCAACAACCCAAAAAAGAGAATTAATCAAATCAGCTACATTCTGTTCTAAATCAGTCACTGGGTCATTTTCACTATAGAACATAGCATGAGTTTTAAAATTTGATGGTGTTGTATAATTTTCTTCTTGTATAGGTAAAGATGTGGTTGATGATGAAGAATGGGGATAGCTTTCAGCTGAAGACAGACTGTCTGCTTGATCACTAGGCAAAGAGAATCTGAAATGATTAATTGAATTAATATTCTTTTATTATCAACATCTTGCTAAGATCAGTCAGGCCAAATAAGATACTGATGAACAGTACTTTCAATACACTAATTACAACACTCAAATGATTAGGATTTTGACTGTTATTGTTGAATTTATATTTTTTAAATTAAAAGGTTTTTGGAAGATTTATAGATCAACAAAGAGTTAAACAGTGCCATTTACAAATCAATTATGTAATATAAAGATTTTGAGATATAATTGATATTCATTTCACTAATCTAAGCTGCAATTAAAAAAAATGGTTTGAAGTGTTATTTGTCACATACTTACAAGTAACACTTCAAACCATTTTTTTTCAGCTTAAGAATATAACAAATAAATGATGTTCTCACTTTTCTCCTAGACTACTGCTTTCCTTTGATGTTTTATCATCTTCAAATATGCTGTAGGTTTCTGGCTCTTGTTCTGGTTTTTTACTGATTGGTCCAAACATGAAGGCTCTCGAGTCATAAAGAGTGTTGGTATATTTCACCTTCAGAGATTCATGTACTCTACAAACCTCATTTAATTCTATTTGGTTTGTAAATTTACTTAGTGTTATCAGCCCTAAAAGACGTCTGCAATAATTTAATCGAATATCAGTATTAATTTTACAATATTGTTGAATTGTAAATAATTTTCTTTAATTTACCTATGGGTTTGGAAGTCTCCCCAGTCATTATTTTCAACAGGATAGTCTCTAACATATCTAACCCAAATATCTCGTACTTGTCCAGATGAATCTGATCAAATGACAATATAAGTGATTTTTAAAAATGGACCACTTAAAAGGTACTTGGTAATAAAGTTATTGATAATCAAATACATTTTAACTGCTATTTTTAGACCTATTTATTTTAAATAAACATTTAAAAAAAATACATTATGATTAACATTTAATCAATTACTTAATATTTTTCAGAAGAACAGATATGATACAAACCAGTAACTTTTATGTTGTTTACTTTTTGGATACGCTCCCATAATTTGTTGAAGTTTTTCAACATACCACCTATGCCTTTTACCAGCACCAAGAGGCAAGCGTGGTGCTGGGCATGTTGCCCGTAGTCTGGATGCGACATTACAGATTCTCCAGGCGCGTGAGATAAAATGTAGCTCACTGAAGAGCGCATTGATATAACATTTGTTGCTAGACTGTGAATTCCCTTTAATTGGTATTTGGACGCACTAGTAAATTGTTCATTGGGTTGAATATTGAATTGAATAACTTAAAAATACTAGCCAAAATAAGCTAACTACGTATTAAACAACGCAGCAATAAATAATAGTAAATGTTTATTGAAAGTTTTATTCCCAATTTCCAACATTACAAAGTAGATTTTACCTACGGGGCGTAAATGACATTGACGTTTACGTTTTCGTTCTAAAATAACCACGAACAATGGTGCCAATTCTGGCGTGATTCTCTAAACTTAAAACTAAATTTAACATCAGTCTTTCGTTTTCATTCTGTATAGAGAATGACAAGGATATACTGCTGTCAAATTTAAGTTTAGGTTTAGAGAATCATGTTGGAATCGACACCAATATACTTTTATATAGGGTAACAACAAACTGAAAATTGTATTTGATATGATTGATATATAAATATATATAGATATATATATATTATGTATGCGCCATACCCGCAATCACATATAAAAAATGGAAAAATATAATAAGACAAAGTTGTATGAACTCTACATCCTTTTACTTCCCTTTAAAAAAGAATATTACAAAAAAAAGCCAATTTGTTGACAGATTTTGTTTTTTGACAGATTAATAACCTCAAATCTCAATTTCGTTTTGAATTCGTTCGCCGACAATAATTTTATTCAAACAGTAAACATTAATATAAAATTGTTTCCATAATATTTTCAGGAAGAAACGATGGCTTCCAAAGACGGCGGAGAAAAAACAAAAGTAATATTTTTACCTTATAATGTAATTATATCTGTACAAACATTAATTTTACTCAGATTCAGATTCGATTTGCTTTTAGGGTGGCCAAGGTGCGGGCGATAACAAAGAAAAGCGGAGGAAAGAATCCATTCTCGATCTAAGCAAGTATTTAGAGAAAAGTATTCGTGTGAAATTTGCAGGAGGACGTGAAGCTGCAGGAATACTCAAGGGTTACGATCCACTTTTAAATCTTGTCTTGGACAACACCACAGAGTTTCTCAGAGGTTTGTGGTAACTTTTTTATTATTATTCGTAATTTTAAGCCTGATAATACTTTATGAACTGAAAGATTGCATGAAAAGCTATGCGTTTAATAGCTGATTTTTTACTGTATTGCTCGAGTGACACAGTAGACTGTATTAGATAGGATCCTGAGGAGGTAGATGGCGTAGTAGTTACCGCATTATGTCTGCGATTGTAGTAGATATTTTAAAAACTCGTCATGCTTTCGGAAGGCATGTTAATCCATTAGGTCCAGGCTGCATCTGTAGTAGTGAGCACCAACCAATTTGCACTGGGACATGACAGGTCATGCCCTATTCCATCCATAGGGAAGGCCTGTGATGCAGCATTGTGAATATTAAGGCTGATGATAATGAAGAGTTAGGTTAGGTGGAAATAAGCAAAATATGTACAAGCCATTCCAACTGAAATTTATTTATTCATTATTACCAAAAAAGTAAGCAGTGGACTGAATGCTGCGAAATCAACAATGTCTAATATTTTGAACTATTAATATCTATCATTTTGCATTTCTTGGGAGTTTAATCTAAAGTAATTATTTCTCTTCCACTACACTGAACATCAGGGGGGCTAAATTGGAGCTATAAGGTGATAGAACCTATTTTGTATATAGAACCCACAATAGGGTGGAACCACTTTGGCTTCCAAAGCTTTAATTCTGTTAATGTAGATTTTCTTTTGTTTTTAGATCCTGATGATCCTTACAAGCTCCTTGATGATACCAGAGCCCTTGGTCTAGTTGTCTGCCGGGGCACATCAGTAGTATTGATTTGCCCTATGGATGGCATGGAAGCAATACCTAATCCATTCATTACACAAGAAGGATAGTCTTTTAGGGGAATATTTTTTTACATTATTTTCATAAGTTATAAGATTAAGTAAACAATAAGAACAAAATCTGTTTTTTTATTATAATTTATTTAAAAAATATCCATAAGAAGGATAAATTAACTTTGTCATTTCAAATTTTAAGTAACATACTTAAGTAGTTCCCCTTTTGAAACTGTCTGATAGATTTATCATTTTTATATTATCATTTTTATTTTATCATTCACTGTTAACTTAAATAATAACAAGGGATGGCAAATCTTTATTGTTTTGCTATTTAATTATAGCTATTATAAATAACATTAAAGTCACTTATTTTATAAATATTGCACACATTGCGCCATTACCTTCAACTTATAATGTGTTTAGAATACTGAGTTGTCATGAGATTGAAAACTTAAACTGTTCTAGCCTTATTATTATTACTCAAAGTTGATTAAAATTGAAGTTTTATATTTCCAATACTACTGATACAGAAATAATAGCATCAGTTTTATGCTATACCTAATTATAACTGAATTTATTCAGTTACAGAAACAAAATGTAATAATATCTAACTTTTATTACTACTTAAAAAGGCTCTAAGAGCTTTATTCTACATAACTAATATTTAAATAATTTAAGTACTGGTAACTACAACTTTATTTGTGGGGATTTCCACTGTAACTAGTAATAAATTAATAAAAAATACGAAAAGTACTAGGCATGCACTCAATACTAATATTACTTATTGCTCAAGTATGTCGTTGTAAGGAAGATAAAATAGCCTTGACTTTATTTATGTATAAATCAACTAAGTGGATATACTGATTATACTTTAGTAATTTCATTAAAGTCATTCTACACCAAATTCATTTCTTATCCATGGATATGATTTTGGGCATTCAGTACATGTTATCATGTACCTATCATGGGCGAGGATTTTTGAATGCAGTTTACATGTTCTTGGTTTAGTGCATGCTAATTCGTTTTCTTTGAAATTTTGATGTTGGCATTGCCAAGGTTGGAAATTTTTCAGTTGAAGCACAGGAGTTGGCCTCTTGATCCATTCGATGGCTTGGCGGTTAGTTACAAAGTAGACATCTGGGAGTCTAAGAATCTCGTTCATAAACCTCTGAAAATAAACAACATTTTTAAATCATACTTAAACGATAACTTGTGATTTTCGGGTTCCGTATTTTGAACAGTACCCCCTAGCACGAACTAATAACAAGTTCGAATAGTTTGCGAGTGCGAAATGTCATTGTCAAATTGTATGGAAAGTTGAACAGCAGCGCCACAACGGACGTAACGAGAACTAAAAATCAGTACCCATTTGGCATCTAAAATAGATTGAATTCAACCGATATCCGATAATGGTTCGTGCTGAGGAACATAAACCCATCATGGTTCATTCATACTACTTAGTAGCACAGAGTGGAAGCACATCGAAGCGAATTTCCGAAACAGTAACATAGCAAATTCACCCTTATCTCCGCACCGTAATGTACATATTCCCTTACAGATAAAAAGAAAACGCGCGAATTCACGCGCATACGACCGCGCGCAAACGCGTTAATTCCGCTGATAACACAAGTCAACAAAATGAAAAAAAAAATTGAGTCTGTTATTTAATGACTATTGTCTAATTGTTTATATCGAAAAATAATCAGAAACCTCATTTTTATTTTAAAAAGTTTGCTTTTGTACTTTATACAATGATAAATAAATATGTATGACTTTTGTAAAAGGCTGAGGATCTACCGCTTTTAATAAGCAAAAGAAAGGAGTGCAGAAGGATATTGGGTATGGAATAGGAAGCAGTAGAGCAATCAGTCAGTGCATGTACACACCTTTTAGAGAAACGACGTATATTATAAATGCTTAGAGCGGTAAATGCCTTCCAAAATGAGTGAAAACTACGTGGACCCAGTTTGCTTTATTTGCGGAGATTTTTTAAAAATTTTGAGTCATAACAATGATTTAACCAGTAGTTAAAGACTTAATTAAACATATGAAGCTTAATTTTAACTTCCTATTTGACTTCAGGATAAAATATGGACGCCTCATGACGATATACAAAATTTCCAAGTTATTTTTGTTTACTTCACTACCAGCAGCACATTCAGAGTGTCAGAAAAAGAATTATAATATTTAATATGATATACTTTTATTCATTATGGACCCTATCATTATAGTATGTCTCAGTTGCATGAAAAAATCTTTATTGAAGGGAAACGACGTATTTTGTGAATCTTGAGCGGTAAAATGTCTTCCAAAATGAGTAAAAACTACGTGGACTCTTTTTGATTTATTTCCGGAGATTTTATTAAATTTAGGGTCAAAAAATGTTGTTTATCCAGTAGTAAAAAGCATAATTAAACATCTTTAACTTTCTATTCGAAGTCAAGATAAAATATGGGCGTCAAATGAGGATATACTAAATTTCCATGGTATTTTGTTTACTACAGAAAATTTTCAGACTAAAAATTATAAAATATGCTAAAAATATCAATTTTTAAAACTAAATCAATATAGTTTTTGTATTCATAGACTTGGTTTATTTGTCTAAAGTAAATAAAAGAGTTTTAAATAAATATATTAATGATTTTTTTCTTGTTATATACAACTTAAACAAAAAAGTTTGCAATTTTCCATGAAATTTAAAATTTCATTCTGATAGCTACAAAAGCAAACTTTTTTAAAAAAAAATATTATTTCTTACATTAATTAGGTATATGAAATCAAAATCTGGTACAAAGAACTAAGACTCAAAAATCGTGTTATCAGCTCAGAAGGATTATAAAGAGTTTGAGGCAGCCCGACGTGTTGCTTGGGTACCATAAAGTCTCTTTTTTTATTGTAAGTTTGTTTCGCTTTTTAATTTAATGGGTTTTTTCTTATTTTTTTATTGAACTGTTTCACTTACGCAAGTATATTTATTTGTGATGAGCAGGCAGACCGGACCAGAGAGTGGCCGGCAGCCCACCCACCAAGCGTCCTCTGTATGGCTATAAGTATGATATAGCTAGCCAGGTCCGATTGGTTTTAAATCGGTACATAAGGTCAAACAATTCGGGTATAAGCGTTGCAGATCGGGCCAGTAAACAAAAAGCAAGGGGTTTTTAAGTCTAGGTTTAATTTATTGCGTTTATTTTTTAACTTTATCATTTTTTGATTAATCGAGACATTTAGCGTCCCAGATCCCTGAAAATCGGGACGTCCCGCGCAAATCGGGACACCTGGCAACACTACCTGTAGCAGAAGGCGGGTGGGATAGAAAGAGAATAGATGAAAGATATGGATTTCCCCATCCCCCCGAGCAAAGAGGGAGGGGATTAGAGAGGAAGGAAGAGAGAAATGAAGAATGGAAATAGTTTGTGTAACGGGGACTGACGGCGCGAGCCGTCGCAGTGGCCTCAAGTGGCCATACACGAAGCCTAGCCACGCCAGCCCCCGTCACGTTGTTGGCGCCGCTAGGCAGCTGGGCATAGGTATAATAAAAATTTCATCAATGATTTCATAAAAAAAAGTTCATAACTTGGTATCGAATCATAAGTACGTAACAATGAATTTCTAAGTTTGATGATGATTGGATTTAAAACTATAATGGAATAACTATAAATATAAGGACCAGGATCCAGGATCGGTCCCAGGTAAGACAGACCGATGAGACAAAATTATTAATTTGTAGCTCTTTTCCCTGTTTTATATTGCCTATATTAATTAATCAACGATAGGTACATATATCGTTGTAATTAATTAATAAGTAGCCGGACCCACCCAGGACCAGTCTCAGGTAGGACCGGCCGATGAGAAAAAAAAAATAATTTGTAGCTCTATTCCCTGTTAAATACATTGCTCATACTAATTTATTATTAAGTAGTCGGACCTACCCAGGACCGGTTTAAAATCTAGGTAGGTCCGACCGATGACACCTTGAATTATTAATTTGTAGCTCTTTCACCTTAAAGTCTGTTAGGTAGTCTTCATTGGATTTCAGCCACGTCGAGCTTAAGTGTATGCCAAAAGGTGCTCTGTTCGTCAGATAGTGTCGCTTGAAGTTGTTCATGAGCACAGTGTATACGTCTCCGCGGCGCAGTTTCGTGGGACACCGGTCTAGCGTTGGGCAAGTTGTGTTACCGCTCGCTAACGGATTAATGACCATTTCCCAGAGCCCTGCGTAGCTTCGAGTCGGGCACTGTTGGTTGTTTACTGAAAAAATTTAGGTGCGTATATTATAATTGCGACGGCCAAAGTGTGTTTGTTTGTTTGGCTTTATGTCTAAACCACTTAATCTATTATGATGATTTTTGGTTTAAAGAAAGATTAAATTCTGAAGACGATTATATATGTTTGTCGCGAAAGTTAAACTTGAAGGGAGTACATTAATTTGTTTGTCTATAATTTATTAATCTTTCTTCGCAGATGATGAAGGATAGATATTATAATTTCTTATATATCTTTACATTTGGTTCAAATATTTTACTTATTTGCTATCTGTTTTACACCACTAAAAAAACAATGTAATAATTTGTAGTTATAAATACACACATCAAAAGTGTCTAGGGATCAAGCATTTTTATGCGGATTTCTTGAGATTGAGATGTGGCTTTGTAATAAATTTATGATTTTATAAATTTATATGGATCCTTTTTGGTGCATTTCATAATTTGAATCAGGAACTGTGAATCAAATTCGAGTAAAAGATGAAAATCAGCTGTCAATATTTTCCCTATAAAAACATACAACGCATTGAAGACATTATTAGTGCTACTGTTTCCCTACTACTGATTAAAACCAACGTTATTATGGAGCGGCGACGTCATTTAAGCAGGGAAGAAATGCTCAGAGCCGTGGGAATGATAGAAGCTGGTTCCCGGCAACGTACTGTGGCTTTAGCTCTGAATACAAGTCAGAGTGTTATCAGTCGACTTTGGACACGATACCGAAGCACTGGTACCGTGGCTGAGCGCCATGGAGGACGGTATCGCTGCACCACACGGAGACAAGACCGATACATTCAAATCTTAACTCGAAGAGCTCCAACAATAACCGCCATGATGTTAGCCGTGAGGCTTCATCACTCTTCAGGGAACTTAATTAGCGACCAAACAGTCAGAAACCGCTTGCATGAAGTGAACCTTCATTCCCGAAGACCGCTACGGGTACCACCTATAGCAATGCACAATCGTAGGATTCGATATCAATGGGCTCTTGAACACAGAAATTGGGCAGAAGAACAATGGCGTTTCGTGTGCTTTTCTGATGAGTCTCGTTTTGGTATGAGACCGGATACAAGACGTATACGACACTGGAGAACCCCTGGACGCCAACAGCGATTAAAATCCTGCCAGGAAGTCCATCCTTATAGTGGTGGAACCATCATGGTATGGGCGGGTATTTGGATCGGCGGAAGAACTGAGTTGATTTGGATCAGAGGCAACCTCAACGCTCAAATTTATGCTGAGACGATTGTATCAGACGTCATCGTTCCTCTACAAGTGCAAATCGGTCCCTTATTTCAGTTAATGCATGATAATGCACGACCGCACACCGCAAGAGTTGTAAGACAGACTCTCGCCGCAGCTAACATCAATGTCCTGCCCTGGCCTGCTCAGTCGCCAGACTTGAACCCGATTGAGCATGCATGGGATATGCTACAGAGAAGAGCTCTGCCGAATATGGAGGGTATCCAGTCGCAAGAAGACCTTTTTTTGTTGTTGCAACGAACATGGGCGGCCATTCCACAGCGTGATTTGGATGAACTCATTTTGAGTATGCCAAACCGATGTTCTTGTGTTGTTAGTGTTCCCGGTAGAAATACGGATTATTAATTGTTTAAGTTACCCAATAAAATTTTAGAGAAAACTGTTATTTCAGTCTTTTTTTCGAACTTTTGTGTCAGTGGTTTAAATGTCAAAAATCCCTTTATTAGGAAAATGGCAAATTTCTTTATTAATGCAAAGGTGACTTGGTTTATCGTTACTGTGACAAACGAAAACACTTTATTTGATGAATCCTTAAAGAAAATTTTAATTAATATCAATCAGGAGAAAAGTTATTGCAAAAATATATGTTGATCCCTAGACACTTTTGATGTGTGTATATTATTCTACAAGAAATTTTACTTCTCCGTCTATACCACGTAAAATTATAAAGCATGCTTAGCTGCGATAGTTTTAGCTTTCATATTAATTTAATAAATACTTCTACCCGTAGGTACCCATTAGTTTCTAATACTCGAGTACTTGTCTTATTTAGTAACTTTTACGAACGATCACATATACTCGTATATAATATGGGGTTAGTCACACAGAGCTGTTCGGTCGTGGAAAATGAAACCAGCAATGTATTAGTAGACATGGAACGCGATACATTGTGCGAAGATTATAAGTGGAGCGTGTGAGAGATGATTAGATAAGCAATTGTTACAAGATTCTACTTGGAATAAACTGATTGCTCCACGCAAGTGCAAGATGCGCCGTTGTTTGCGATGTGACGAATGACATAATAGTAGGCGAGAATGCGGCACTCTGCAATGACTACTTATCTATTAACCTATACAATTACATTGTGATTGTATTTTTGATTAAATTATTCGCAACAACAGAAGCTGAAGATGGCGTTATTTAGTTTAGGACTCATTTGAATCACTGTTTCACTACAATCACTTTTGTCTGCCCGGTCTAAACAAATCACTCAAACTCAACAACAATTTTGTTAGATTCAACCGTGCAACCGTCCCAACTAAAGGGTCGTACTAGGAATATCATGGTCCATGAGCTAACTAATCTGAGCCGTAACCAACACTTAATGAAATATTGAGAACTATATCGCTATATATGTAGATCACAGTCAAATTAGATGAATTTAACTGCAGAGCCGAGTTTTATGTTTCCGCTAGAGGCGCTGTAATGCTCAATTAAAAACTTTGGTGATCATATTTTTCGAATAAAGCTTTAAGTACCTATATTATACTGATGCTGATCTGATATTACCTATAACGAGAATACAGTGAAAGTTTTGTTATATCATCTAATTATCGAGAATGTGGCCTACCGTCGCATTCGTGTGGCATCTTGTAATCTAAAGTATAGGGCCAATAGGGAGGGTTGATGAGCGGCGCCACAACTGTGGAGTCGTATACGAAACCAAACTCTTGCATCATCAGGAATTGCCGATTCCAACCCACAGCCAGGAATGGTACGCGCAGGCCCCTGCGAATATATAAATCCTTTTCGAAGTATTATTTGTACATGTGTTTTTATTTAACAAAATAGCTTTTAAGGGAGGTAGGGCATAGCGAATTTCCCACTCGAATTGGAACGCCCGTCTCGGGAAGTAACTTCCACCTTACAGAGGACCACAGTAAAATAACACAACTTTTAGTGGTGTTGTGTTTCTGTCGGAAAATAAGGTACAAGAGCTCGGGGATTGGGTCTGGTAGACAACGGTATGAGTGATATTTTTGATATTGCAAACGTCTTTCCATAGGGAAGGTTGACGGGAGTAAGCGGCCACCCCATGGCGGCAACTCCATGGTGGCCGCTTAACATCAGGCCGGCTACCATACTTTGTTCAATCAAATTGTACATTTTGCTAGCAAAGTATTTTGAACCCCAAGTAATCATTTAGGCATTTATTACACTGTTTAAATATATTTGAGGAACTGGCAAACAAAACGGTATAATTACATCAAATTAAATTTTATAGGAGCAGTAAAAAAGTGAATGACATACCTACAGTAAGCTTTTAGCGAGATTTTTAATTAAGTAAAGGTAACACTATTTTTGGGCGGTTTTGATTGACATGAGTTGAAATTCAAATTCAGCTGGCCCAAAACCTCCGGGCTGTAAAAGTAAAGTTTTATATGGTCAAAACCATATGAGTAATTATATCGTTTTATTCGCCAGCTCCTCATTTCATAATCACGACCAAGTTAGTTCGAGTTTGTCCCAAGCAGTGTGCACACAATTACGTTCAAGTTTAATAATAAATATTTTTAGTCAAGTTTATCAAGTGTTTTCCTGTCTGCGATATCAAGAAACAGCAGTTCAATGTACTGAGTTAATAAGGGCTCGTACATACTTGTTAATCACCCTCTAACATAAAAAATATTAAGGAATTTCATTGTATTACGCAGTACATTATTGTTGTTAAAATCGATGGTTTCATTTTATTGTTAAAATCAACCTTTCTGTATCTTACCTGAAGTCCTCCATACGAACTTTGGCAAATCTGTTGACCACGTTAGCTTGGCCCACCATCTCATCGAACCAGTCTTCCACTGTTGCATTTTTAGACCACCAATCCTCGGGCCCTCGACTTCTGTAATATATCATGTCGATAAAACAAATTTATTGTTAGTTGTTTCTTAATTATATGTTTTTTTATTGTATTATTTAGTTATTAGACATGAGGTGACAAATACCTACGGGAGTACCGATAGGTGTGAAAACTCAAAACAAAAAAAAACCTTAGCAAGATGTAAACAAAAAAAAGAGGTGAGGTTTTATGAAAACACCGTCTCTTATTTTTTTCAGGCATTTATCTGAAATTTTTGCAATATTGTTGCTCCGGCTTGTAAAAAGTAAAAGAAAATAAAAAAAGTCCTTAAGTTAATCTGGGAATCGCGTGGTAGCCAAGCTTACTACAACTGAACCATCAATGCTTGTTTATGAAGTATGTTTACTTTAATTACAATTAAAATGTAATGCGACATGGTAATGAAAAACGCGCAATCAGTAATTTTTTGTCATCGGATAGTATGCCATTGCCATGCATAAGATATGTGGTATAATTTGGTAGGCTACGGGATTGGTGATAATTGATGATGAATCATATTTACATCATAAAATGTAAAAGTATTGTATATTTTGGCGGCGAAATACTTAATTATCTTAAAAAAAGTAGGCACTGTTTCTTTAAGATAAGTTTTGTACCACGGTTATTATGGTATTGATACTTACGTTATCGAATTAACCCCAATTTCGTGTCCATCGTTCCATAGCTTCTGCACGTGTCTGTAGTTCGAGTAAGAATGGGACACGAAGAAGGTTGCTTTCACGGGACACCCGTTTGGATTCTTCTTTTCCGGGGTAAACAAGTGTTTGGTGTAAACGTCCCAGTTCTCGTGGTTCACCGGCCCGTGGAAGGTCAACGTTATCATTTGGGGAGTCTGTTGAATGACTTATCAGATATTAGTTGATATTGCGAGATGATTCCCAGACCTTGTTGGTAAGGTTAAATAGTGAACGAGGTAAATAAAATTAGATGTACTACAACTAATAGCTGAAACATAATAAGGCTTTATTGTTAATTAGAAATAACAAGGAAGTGTAGTATAGGTATCAGGTAAAATGTGTATCTAAGTGGTTGGACCACAAACACTAACATTTGGTGTTTTATTTTTATAGATAGGTCCGACAAATGACTCCACCGCACCTGATCTTAAGTAAAAGTGAAGTCCAGAAGCGAAGATAGCTGATACTGATGTTGTGTTTCTGTCGGTAAGTTAGGTTCCAGGGCTTCAGGCAGCGGCGCGAGTGATATTTTTTTGTATCGCATGCGTCTATAGGCTATGATGGCCGCTTACCACCAGACAGGCAGGCCATAAGCTTGTTTGCTACCCTTATTTTAAAAAATGATAGACACTGAATACCATGCAGTGTAAACTCTATATAACGACACTAAAGGGACTGTACATTTTATGGCGTTATAGAGAGTTGTCGTTAAATGGAAAGAAGAAAAATCTGAATTATGAAAAGAAAACGATTATTTCAAGCTAGTAGTTATGTACATAAAAATATTATCTTATTTAAACGCTATTGCGTATATTCTGTTATTTTTGTCTGACGTCTTTTGCTGCACCAGTAATTTTGTTGTATTATATTTTTTTTAAGTCATAGTCAAAAACAGTCTACACGTGCAATCCCAATATATAAACAAAAGAACGAATTTCTTAGAAAGTTTGGTTTGCATGATGCCGATCCTAGTCCAGTTTATTACGGGCTAGGATAATAAAGCGACAAAAGAACGTACACAGCTGCGTGGTTTTCACTAATTTTGGCAACTTAAAAGGTACTTTTTGATACTTAATTGTTGTCTTTGTTGAGAGCGGGTGTAATGCTATATGGAGTGTACCATTGTATGGAAAACAAACTAAACCAACCAAAGACGTGTGACGTGACGTTACAAGGAGTTTACACTGATTTATAAATATTCAGTCGCAGGAGTATAATGTAAAATAATAATAGTAAAATGAGCCAAATTTGAGAACCAATAAGTTTATAGACATACCTATATGCTCTTATATATATAATAACCAATATTATTAAAGTAACAAAATATTACCTGCATTGGAACTAGACTGCCGGGGGTTTCGGTGCCATTCTTGGTACAGAAGCAGTTGGGTAGTTCACATTGGACCGTGTCACAAGGAGTTGCCGAGTTGGGATCGTAACTGCTGTCACACCAACCCTGGGAAAAAATCACAAGAAGTTGCATTACCTACAACGTATTTCCCAACAGTTTGATCGAATACGTCTTATGTGCCTTATTATGGGACAGTCAACAACATACCAAGTCTAAAAAGTCACATTTTCTTAACCAATTGTAAATCTTATATCAAACGAGATAAAGCTAAAAGTTAAGTTAATTTCAGCACTTCTTTTTTCAAAAAAGTTTGCATTATGTATTGTAAAAGTCTGATTATCCCATATCTCATATATATAACAACAAATCCTTCTTTGCCCAACTTTGTTTTTCTGGTGCTGCTTTCCGCACAGAAATGAATCTCATTATTCTGAAGCACGTTATAGATATTAAGGACAAAAAGCATAGGCGACAGCAAAACAACCTCGCAAGCAAGCAACGCTAATATACGGATTGGGAATCCGAGCATTTACCATCGACTACAACTTTTACTTAAAATTGTACGATCTGGCAGCCCTGCCAAATACACACATATATAGTTTCTCAAGCTCTTAAGAAGGAAGATTCACAAGACACGCCTTGTGTCAAACCCGACCTTTGCGATAATCGAACTAATACTTAACTGACCGCAATCTACTAAAAACCTTTCTAATATATACTAAAAATGTATAGACAGCAGAGGAAATTCGTAAACTATCACAATCACAGACGTAAGTGAACTACGAACAACATTTTTTTTATTGGAAGATGCTATAATAAAAATATATTGCGCGTACACATACAACAGTTGCTCAGCAATTTTCACACTCCTGCAAGTAACGAGCGCTTAAGAAGCTCATTACAGCAAGAAACCGGACATAATTCTCATAAGACCACTTTTACCCGCTTGGGAATACGCTAACTTTGAGTGAAACTTTTTACAATATTAGTCAGCCCATTGACTTTTATACTGGGTACGTTTTTATAATATCAGGCGGTCTATAACACTTTGCGCTGTATACATATAAATCCTGTTTACATAAAATTTTACCGAGGGAGTGCTTGTGTTTGTATCTGCATTTTACGAAAGTTAGCACACTTTGTTTCACGATATTGCCAGGCAGAAAACCTACACATTGCTTACATCATCATTGAAAGGAAATAAATTTTAAGTAAGCAGGTAGTATAAGAAAAATTCCTCGCCGAATTCCCAATTACCGCGAAATATTTTTACGAGCAACATTATTGAGGCAGTTATGATATAACAGTACCGTGCATGGAAGTGAGAGCCGCTGATGCAGGTAATCAAAGTATGTTTTTTAGTCAAACTTTACTGTTAAATGCGAGTAATGTTGTGCAATCGGTGGGGAGGGAACGTTCATGTAGGTATGCATGTGTCCTCAACAAAGAAACTAAGTAATTTTTATTTTTCTTCTATTTTTTGTATTAATATATTTTACTTTTCTCCATTAAATATCTACTAGATGTGCACTTAAACACTGTAATGTGTAAATAGTTTTCTGTGGGTAAAAAGTTTTTTAAAAAGTTTTTTTAAGTAGTTTTCTAGGGTATTTGATTTTTGTAATAACTTAGACATTATAATTTTTATTATTTTTGAAGCATGTAACTGCTTGATGTTTAAATCTAAGGAAATATAACTAGAAAAAATTCCACGCGGACCAGGCAGCAGACGGGACTCGAACCCGCACCCTTCGCAATCCGGGCGAATGCACTGACCAATTATGCTACCGCGGCCCTCACGGACCGCGTCGAAATTCTTTCTAGCTATTCTTAAGCTGCAAGGCAGCGCCATCTCTTCGCATTATAGGTAAACCCACAATGTCAAATGAATACTTTTACAAGTATTAAACATTTGAAAGAAGAAATAGCAATTATAGTTATAATTTTTATTATTTTTAAAGCATGTAACTGCTTGATGTTTAAATCTAAAGAAAATATAACTAGAAAAAATTCCACGCGGACCAGGCAGCAGACGGGACTCGAACCCGCACCCTTCGCAATCCGGGCGAATGCACTGACCAATTATGCTACCGCGGCCCTCACGGACCGCGTCGAAATTCTTTCTAGCTATTCTTAAGCTGCAAGGCAGCGCCATCTCTTCGCATTATAGGTAAACCCACAATGTCAAATGAATACTTTTACAAGTATTAAACATTTGAAAGAAGAAATAGCAATTATAGTTATAATTTTTATTATTTTTAAAGCATGTAACTGCTTGATGTTTAAATCTAAAGAAAATATAACTAGAAAAAAAACTTCTTTTAAACTTAGACATTGTTTGGCTTCGTCACAAAATATTTTACAAAAAAACCGACTTCATAAAAAGCAAATAACAATTGAACCGACTGAATAGTGTATACTTTCAAACAATATAGATTTTTTTTAATTGAACCAGCAGACTGCGTAATTACAAAGAGTAATACATAAAACAAACAAAATATTCTGACGAATTGAGAACCACCTCGTCCTCCATATTCGAAAACTAAACTTAAAAAGTAATGATATCAATTAAAATTTGTATCTTTCATTGTATTTTTACGATAAACGAACATCCTATCAAATGTTACCATCTTAAACGGTTAACAGAACATTATCGAGCATACCTATCATATAAAAGACATCAACGCTCTACGCTTTATCAAAATAATGAAACTAACTTCTGTGCAAATTTGTCTGCTGTCTAATGTCTAGTGAAAAGTTGAAATTTCAATTCGAATTTAGTGGTGGTTTCTGGTTGTTTTTCCAAATAAAATATTTTATATAATATATGCTCTACAATGACGAACACTACAAAACAGCGTTACTAGAACGTTACTCTTGTAACATTTTGCGTTACTTTTGATCCTGTCGCGTTACCTTCGCGTAAACTGGCTCAACTCAACGTTACTTTTTAATTGAAAGAAATTATGAAATATTTTACATTTATTATGTATGTTCAAATCATGACAGATAGATTGATAGATTAACACTTTATTATAACACCAAATACATAATTACGTAACATTCACAAACAATAATATTAACAAAAGCGTTATAATTGGCGGTCTTATCGCTAAGAGCGATTTCTTCCAGACAACCACTGAGTATGAAAAGTTATACAGAGACCATAGGGGTGTTAAATGGCTTGGAATAAATAGTCACATCCATACATACAATCTACATCAAACTAAGTATCCTAATTAGACATATAAATATATATACATACATACACATATATATACATATGCATTTAATAACATATAAACATACTTACACATATATACATACACATACATACATAAACATAACATATATACGATAAAAAGTTTACACAGTAAAATCAGATTCACTGCGAAAGATAGAAATTTTTGAGCTGGTCTTTGAATATATTCAAAGACTGAGCGCGTCTGATATTAGTAGGCAACGAGTTCCAAAGCCGAACAGCTTGTACAGCAAAAGAATGGTCATAATAGCTGGTGCGGTGAACAGGCATTGTAAGGGTCAGATTTTCTGATGACCTAAGGGAAAGCGATAGGGAATTTTGAAACTTAAAAAGTTCCTTGAGATAGCGCGGGGAGAAGGGATTAAACAAAATATTGTAAAGGAGTGCTAGTATGTGAGTATTCCGGCGAAACCTAATGGGAAGCCACTTGAGCTTAGAGCGAAAATTGGAAACGTGATCATATTTGCGCAAGCCAAATATAAATCTGATACAGAAGTTTTGGAGTCACTCAAGTTTATTTAGCTGTTCCTCCGTTAAATCCAAATAGCAGGAGTCGGCGTAGTCTAGTAAAGGAAGCAACAGAGATTGTGCTAGTGCAATTTTAGTGGCTGTAGGAAGAAAGTTGCGCAATCTTCTGAGAGACGCCGCTGACGCATATAACTTGCGACTGACTGACTGTAGCTGTAGGCCTCAACTTAAAGTATTGTCGATGGTCACACCTAAATTTCTAACAGATGAACTGTACGGAATATTAGTTCCAGCAAAGTTGACCATAGGGAGAGTTTTTAAGGTAACCTTTGCCATTATTTTGGAACTACCGACTACGATAGCCTGTGATTTTGCAGGATTTACTATAAGGCCAAAAGCTTTGCACCAGTCAGCGATACGTTCTAAATCTAAAGAGATAGTAGATATTGTATCATTCAACTGTGAAACGGACGCTTGGCGCAACTGGAGATCAGATGATCAAGCATACAAGTGGTAGAACGATGAAAGATTTTGAGAAATGGAGTTAATTAAAACGGAAAATAAAAGAGGAGATAAGACGCCGCCTTGTGGTACGCCAGCAGCAGTCACGCACCAAGATGAGAATTTCTCATCCAAGCGCACCCGCTGCCTGCGTCCATATAAATAATGGTGAAACCACTCGATTACCGTTGGAGATATGTTAAAAGAGCTAAGGAGTGCTAAAAGAATGTCAAAATTGACTGTATTAAAGGCATTACTGAAATCCAATAATGTTAGTACCGTTAGAAGGCCCTGTTCCATACCCAGGCGAATGTGATCAGTAATTTTGACAAGAGCGGTAACAGTACTATGCCCAGGTCGGAAGCCAGATTGAAATGGGTTGTGGAGGTCATATTTAGAAAGGAATGCGCTTAATTGGTTATGTACAAGACGCTCAAGTGCCTTGGATAGGAAAGGAAGTATAGAAATGGGACGGAATTCGGTGACAGATTTAGGATTAGGCTTTTTAGGTAAAGGGATAATTTGAGCGTCTTTCCATGCAGAAGGGAAGTCACCCTCAGTCAAGGAACAATTAAAAATGAAGGAAATGACTGGAAGGATGAAATCAAGAATCGGCATCAACATATTGCGACTAATACCGTCACTACCGACAGCATTAGAGGTGATTGACAAAATGCTCTTTTTAACATCACAATCCGATAATCGAGCAAAGACAAATGGAGGAACGTCAGGCAATGGTAAAGAAGAAAGGTAGTCAATGGTCTTAGTTTTGTCAGAATTACTAATTCCAGATGATGAAGAAAAGTGAAGATTGAGGGAGTCAATATTAATATTATTTGGAACAGTCTCTTTACGAGCTTTACCAATGCCAAGTGACCTGAGGAACTTCCAAACTTTAGCAGGCTCCTCATTTTCGACAGAGGAATGAATATGACGGCGCATGGCGTCCCTACACACTGTATTGTAGCGATTTCTAGCCTTATTGTAATTTGCTTTGTTTTTGTCACTAGGATATTGCTTGTATCTACATTTTGCAGCAGCTTTGCGGTGTATTAACTCTTTAATATCCTCGGTAAGCCATGGCGCGGGAAGATGTTTAATTTTGATAGAGCGAAAAGGTGCATGTTTGTCGTATAGTTGTATTATAAGACTGTTGAAAATTGCAACCTGTTCGTCTATGGTTACAGCTTTGTATACAGGAGACCAGTCAATACCGCGTGCATCTTCAAGAAAAGCTCCCTGGTTCATACCACTAAAATTGCGCTGAAGAATAACTTTACGTTTTGCTTTAGGAGGGCGGATTTTATATGATAAAAACACCAAGTCGTGATAAGAAAAGACATCCGCTGACAATTGACCATGCTTTGCAACATGTTGAGGAGATGAGACCATTAGAAGGTCAAGAAGAGAAGGGGAGCAGTTCGGAAAATGATGAGTGGGACTAAGCGGAAGAATGTGCAAATTTGCAGAATTTATAATGGCTCTGAGGGAAGAAGAGCGATTGTCATTCTTGAGCAGGCATGTATTGAAATCACCCATGATGATGGAATGGCTGTAAGGAGGAATAAAATCTTCAAGAAGATTTTCGAAGGAAGAAAAATAATTTATACGGAGTGATGGGCTATAGTACACCCCAAGCAATATTTTGTTGTTCGACAACTCAACCTCAATCAGTAGATGCTCGCCTGCGTTTAACGGTGGCGGTTGGGACGAGGTGCTGACAACAGAGAAAGGAATGTGGTCGCGGAGATAAATAGCAACCCCGCTTCCAGCCGCACCTACGCGATCATTCCGTATGAGACGGAAACCGGGAAGAGCATACGAAGAGGAAGGTAAACACGGCTTCAGCCAGGATTCTGATACTAATACAGCCTGAAGGTTTTTATTATTATAAAAAGACGCCAACAAATCCGTATAATGGGCCGGAATACTTTGCGCATTAATGTGAATAACGTTAAAATTCTTAGGTGAATCAGAAAAGTGACCCTGAAGAGTATCTGTGAGCGAAGGCAGGCTAGAATAGCTAACATTACTACTACACGAGCTATTTGGTGAAAGTGATAAAAAACTACAGTCGTTGCTATCAGAAGAATCGCACATTACTATGAATACTCCAAAAATGACGTTACTTCTTAATCTAAAATGTTACTTTTTATACAGTCTTGTGTTACTTTTGTTTTTCCTATGGCAACACTGCAACAAAATCCCCTTTGGTACAGATACTAAGGAGTGAAAACGTCACAGATAGTTTAGCATTTATATTGGGCACTTAGGATTATGTCGACATACCTCGTCAGATGAATCATCACAATCATTGGAGCCGTCGCAGAAGTACTCGGCGGGTATGCAGGCGCCGTTCGCGCATCCTAGATGAGTTTCATTTGCGCAAGGTGCTGCCTCCAGAAGTGGGCGCGGAACTAAGATTTCTAAAATAATAACATTAAGACGCCGTGTGTAGCGATAGTTTAGGTTTTTGAAGGGGTAAAAGCAGGAGAAGCGAGTGACGGCAACTGCCAGTCATTCCACGCAAACCCTGTTCAGCGGAGCGGAAAATATAGTCGTATTATATACATACAATACATTACATACGATACAAATAAATAAAAAAAATGATTTCTAAACTTGGCTTATTTGACATGTCATCAAACAAACAATTAACACGGGAATAATTTTGTTTGAAGCAAAACTACATGAAGCTGAAACTAGCAGACATTGACGCAAAAACATATTTCTGGCAACTATTTTGATTTTAAGGGTTCCGTACCTCAAAAGGAAAATCTATCTCTTATCTATTATCTCTTATAGGTCATTCTCATGACAAATGGTTCTTCTTTTTAATTTTCTTTAAATTATTTTTACCGACTATACAACTTGAAAAACACTTTTAACATTATAATTTTGTAGATTTGGCACTTCTTTTAACTATTTATTTTTTGGCATAAATCCAAAGAGAGATATACATTTGGACGTGACTAAAATTAGGTACGCAGCGACGAACTTTAAAATTGCTCAATAAATTTTGAATATCTGTTTTAATAAGACATACATAGAAATAATCAACATACAAATCATTATTTAGATGTAAATGACCAAAATATATATTTCGGCACTGTTGCAAGCGCCATGATCATGGAGTAACTGAAGTAATTGCGGGTAGATGTTATGTGGGAAAATTCTGTACTGGACAGCTAATGGAAATTAGGATAACAAATGACGTTTTGCCAAATTAGGTGTTTTATACACCATTCTATTTCTTGTTAAGTAATTAATAGAATTTATCCCAAAAAATATTAACCCCGAATTAAGGTTTTGGTAGATATTTGTTAGGACGCTCAAAAACCGGATGAGCTTAGAATGATCGTTATAAGATTACTTTGTTGTCTAGCCGTGTATGAGTGTTACGAAATCCTTTCTAAGCAACGAAGCCATACCTCAAAAGGAAATAAAAACCCACTTATACGATCGCTCTGTTATCCGTCGGTCCGTCTGTTTATCAAGACCCTTTATCTCGGGAACTCGTGGAGATATTGAGTTGAAATTTAAACCATACACTCAAGTCTGCAATACATATTTAAATAAATATTATTAAACACATAAAATTGTAAGAAAACTTTCTTGCACATAAAGTTTGTTAGCTATGAAATTGAATAAAATATATAATAGGGTCAATTAATAACAGACTTTCTATGTTTAAGAAAATGTATAATTGGAGAACACTGTTACAAGAGGCACAGTGTAACATAAGGAATGTCTCTGCCTTTTTCTTATTTGTCTATGGTCTGTCTTTACGTGGTTTTGTTAGTTTTATAATTATACCGCCATGTTAAGCAACTGTCATCAGACGTCAATTGACGGTGTTTAATATAGAGATATTCCTTTTGTTACACTATGCCCCACTTGACCCTACCTACCTGTGGAGAGATCGCAGTTGTATACATTCAGTGCATGGTCGCACTTCTGACGCCTAATGTCGAAGAGGAGACCTTCTGAGCATCGGAACTCGTACACTTCGCTGTCTACGCACAGATAGTATTTTGCGCACTCAGCAATCGTCCATATGTATTGCTCAGGCCGATCTGGGTTCCTGGATTAAATACAGATTATTTTACAAAAAAAAAATGGTTGCCTGTAAAGTCGGTTTTACGGGCGAAGATTTTACGTGACAACGTCTTTTTCTCGGTAGAATATTTATTGATATGAATATAATTAAATTGCACAATAGGAACAAGGAATTGAATGAAAATAAGAATTGCACAAATTTTAACTATAGAAATATATTTTGTTTACTAAAACATTGTACATGTAAACTTAAACTTAACACGAGAGACTCATCGTAACGTTACCGAGCGTTACACTTTTTCATAAGTGACTCCCAGCCGCAACCTAATTTAAGACGTTGTCACGTCAAAAGGCTGGTCAACATTCACTTGGCCGGTCCGTAGACGATTGCTATTGCCTGTATATGCTTGCGATACAAAGCAGTGATGCTGACATCATATTTCCTTAATCAGTTAAGCCCTGGCAACCTTGCCAACCACGACAATACAACATATTATGAAGAGATGATATTTTTTATGTTAAAAAGTTGGCGAAAAATCATATGGCCCGCCTGATGGTAAGCGGCCACCATAGCCTACTCGTATAAACGCTTGCGATTAAAAAATATCACTCACACCCCTGCCTACCCTGACCCAATCTCCTATCCCTTGGAGCCCTGGAACCCTACTCACCGACAGAAACACAAGACCAAAAGGTAGTGTTATTTTACTGTGGTCTTCTGTTAGATGGAGATTATTTCCCCAGACGGGTGCTCCAATTTGAGCAGAAAATCCGCTATGCTCTACCATTTTTGAAGTGAAACTTCTTTATCGGCGTTGGAAAAAAATTTACCGTCACATTTTTCGGTTACGCGTCACATTTTTCCGTTACGCGCCATCTTTTTTTATATTAATTTATTTATTTATTTATCAGGCATGCCAACATTTTTACACCCAACATAATTAAAAAAAACATACGTTATACATAAAGTTGTGCAAAAACAGTTACAGGCATACACAACTCTTATTTCTGTCAAAATTAATGATATAAAACTAAACTAGGTATAAAAAAAAAACATACATAAAACTAAACTATAATCAAGTGCCACAATCAATGCTCGATAGCAAAGCCCTCCTAAATGCAATCAATGACGCAGCGAACAAATCAACGCCTACCAAGGACCCAGTACAGATTTTATTATGTTCTTCACAAATCCTATTTAAAACACTCTGCGTACCCAGGTTGGTTTTATAAGTTTTTAAATTAAATAATTTATAGTTGGCTGGTCTGAAATTTGGTCGTGGTATATTAAAACTAATTTCACTAAGAAGTTGAGGACAATCAATGTTACCTCTCAGAATTCTATACAGTAAAATCTGATCAGCAACCCATCTGCGTTTCCGCAATGAAACCAACTCGAAATACTCCAATTTATCCTTATATGAGATGAGTTCATATCTTTTTCCCTGGTGTCTAGTTAGAAAAGACAAAAACTTTTTTTGGATTCTTTCAATTCTGCTTTTATGACACTCATAAAGAGGATTCCAAATAGCAGAACAATACTCCAAGGAACTGCGTACCAAAGCAAAGTATAGAAGTTTCAATGCTTCAACATTTTTAAACCGCTTACAACTACGCCAAAGAAATCCCAGCATTTTTAAACTCTTAGATATAATATGGTCAAAATGATGAGTGAAAAGTAATTTTTTATCCAAAACAATACCGAGATCTTGAATGGACGATACCTCTTCAAGAACTTGGGAATTTATAGAATATATAGACTTAACCGGAAATCGTTTCTTAGTGAATTTTATATGCTTACATTTGTCAGGATTAAAAGGAAGCATATTTGCGTGTGACCAAGCCGCTATTTGGTCCAGATCTTTTTGTAAAAGCTCTGCATCATTGGAATTTTGGACAGTTTTGTATATTTTAAGATCGTCGGCAAACAATAAACAACTTGAGTACCTAATAACTCGAACCAGATCGTTTATAAATGCTAGAAAAAAGAGAGGTCCCAAATGTGATCCCTGAGGAACTCCTGAGTAAACCAGAATATAATCAGATTCATATCCACAAGTAACTACTTTTTGATATCTCTCAGAAAGATAAGAATGACACCAGTCTAACAAAGAGCCGTGAACACCTGCCAAGCATAATTTCTTCAGCATTATAGAGTGATTAACCTTATCGAATGCTTTACTTATATCGGTGTACACCGCATCCACCTGTCGACCCTGATCCAGTTCAAAACTTAATTCATTTACATAGCATGTCAGATTTGTAATTGTAGACATCTTTTGACGAAAACCGTGCTGCTGAGGAACAAGGATGGATCCAAGATGATTTGTAAAATATGGGTACACTAATTTTTCAAACAGTTTAGGAAAACTAGATAATAAGGAAATAGGTCTATAATTACGCACGTCGCTCGTATTTCCTGATTTAGGAATTGGTAAGACATTAGCCCATTTCCAAACTAACGGAAAAACACCAGTAGATAAAGAATTATTAAAAATAATATTTAGCGGATATGATAGAGAAGAAGCACAGTTTTTTAGGAATATGGCTGGCACTCCATCCGGACCTGGACCTTTCCTTGGATCAAGATTCTTCATCGCTTTTTCAATGCATTCTACCGACAGGTATATATTAGAAAGGGAATTATTATTGTCATAAGATGTACTGCCAACGTGTGGCATTAGAATAGCAGGATCATTAGCCACGTATACCGATGAGAAGTGTTGTGCAAAGGCATTACAAATTGACTGAGGAGTATCAAACTTCGTATTATCCAAATGCATTACAGAGGGCATCGTAACGGCTTTCTTGCGATTGTTTTTGACATAGCTCCAGAAGGCTTTAATGTTATTCTTGCTAATAGAGTTTTCAATATTATACAAATATCGACGGTAACATTTTTTTATTAGTAAATGGCATCTATATCTTGCCTCTTTGAACTCAAAATCATCTACAGGATTATTATAAAGCTTTAGTCTCTTCCGTAATTTTTCCTTTTCTTTAAGCATTTGAATAAGGTTTTTAGAGTACCATGCAGGATACTTATTACATTTTGCAGAAACTTTAGGTACGTACCTTTCTATAGTTTGATTGACTATAGAGTAGAATGAATTAACCATAGCATCGACTGAGTCTGTATTTCTGAGTTCTTGATCCCAATCAACACAATCAAATTTTTTATTAATTTGAGCATAATCTGCACGATAGAAATTAAATTTTAAAATTGTCTGCTTTTTCAAACATTTATGAACTGTAAAGTCAATATTAATATTAATCGATGGATGATGTGTATCAAGACTCACAAGAGGATCATCTACAAAATCAACATTAACAGATGAACCACTTGAGAAAACTAAATCTAGCAGTTTATTATTCCCATTCATAATATTATTAAATTGCGTTAGATTATTTAATGACATGAAATCAGACAAGGATTGATAGAGAATACAATTTCTGAATTTGGGAGACATAGCTGACGATGACATTGATTGACATGGGACCCATTCAATATTTCCCAGATTAAAGTCGCCTATGATTAACATTTTATCGTGAATGTCTAGTGAAGATAATCCACTAGAAATACTGCTGAGTAAATTATCGAGGTCTACTGAGGATACAGGTGGTGGGAGATATAAGGCACATATAACTAATTTACCTAAAACTCCCTTGGAGTCGGTGATCGAAACCCATAAATCCTCAGAACTGCTTTCCAAGTATGGAAGACGAGAAGACGTAAGATTATTAGAGACAGCTATAAGGACTCCACCTCCGTCCTTTTTGATAGAAGATGTAGTGGCGCGATCTCTACGATAAATCCGGTAGTTATTATTTAGAATTTCCGCATCAAATACACTGTCATTAAGCCATGTCTCCGTCAAAACAATTACATCGTAACTTTGGTTAAGACTAGATATATATAATTCATGTAATTTACCACGTATACTTCTAACATTTTGATAATAAATATTTAGTTGATCGAATTTTGTATTAATATGGATAATAATACTTACTATAAACTAAAAATAAAATAAATAAAAGGAATAAGAGAAAGTCAGTGCTTCAATGATTGAAGTACATCACCATTCCGGATCCAAAGAATAGGGGACTCGTCATCTTTTCTCATTAGAATACGACCGTTTCGAACCCATAGATATTTGTACTTTGCCTCCTTTCTAAATAAACGGGCTTGAGCATGCAAAGAGCGATTACTTGGAGACAGATGTTCACTTAAATAAATTTGTTCCTTGTCTCCCGCCAAACCCAGGAGACCACTGTTGAGTTTGTCGTCGGGGTGAGCTTTATTATACGCGAGACAGGCCGCGATCATGCTATCACGAACTCGAGGTGAGGACAGTTTTGCTATCACCGTCTTGGGTCTTTTTGATTTCGGGTTCAACTTGGCTACTCTCGTGCAAGATAGTATATTTTCCTGTTCCAGCGGACAACTCAACACCTTAGCGAGTTGTATTACAGTGTTGGGTAAATTCTCTTTGGAGAATTCAGGTAAGCATTGGATTTCCAAATTGCACTCACGTGCCTGCTGTTCTATGGTATTCACTTTGTCTGTAAGCTCATTAACGATCCCAGTTAACTTTAGGTTCTCCCGGCGCAAATCTATAGTTGATGTCTTAGGTTTTTCCAGTTCAGTGTTCACGTCATCATATCTGTTTGACAAAAATTCGATAGTTTGTTTCAAATCAGGTATAAGTTTAACGGCGTTCTGCAAAGCTTCGAGTTCCGAGCGAAAGATGGATTCCATTTTCTTAAGCAAAGAAGTTTCCAGCTGGGATAGCTTTTTATCTAGCACATCCTGGAATTGACTATGCTCCTCGGAGACTGCTGCGTCATCTTTAATTGGAGTGTTAGTGTTGTCGCCTCGTTTTCGTGGAACTTTACATTCTGGACATTTCCATGAGCCTTTAGCTTTAGCCGACAGTTTGACAAAATTTTCTTTAGTTATGTTGACACAGGTATAGTGATAGACATTAGAACAGGCCGTGCATGAGATCTTTTCAGAGTTGATTATGTTAAGGCGACATCCATCACATAGATTCATGACAATATATTTCCTGTATCCCCACTTAGTAAAAAAAATAACACCTTTAGGCAAAAAAGTATTATACTAGCAACACTAGGATCTGCCAAAAAGAATCTTGTTAATGTCAGTTGAAGATGACAAGTGTCAAACTCAAATATGACACTGTCAATTGAACTTGACAAATAAAAAATCACTCACAAGGTGGGTAGTCAAATTTCAAACAAGCAGTGAGTACAAAATTATATCTTAACTTTTTTTATTCTTCTGCTGCTTCTAGTGATCAAAACACAGAAAAAACGATATCACTGGTTGTAGATTATACGATAGCTTCAATGCTGACATCAATGTTTTGTTTACGTTTGAATAACACTTTTTCAGAAATTAAAAACACGGAAGCGAAATATTCACTTAGTGGCTGGGTTGCCACTATGCTTCATATAGATGCCTGCCCTGACCCAATCTCCTATCCCTTGGAGCCCTGGAACCCTACTCACCGACAGAAACACAAGACCAAAAGGTAGTGTTATTTTACTGTGGTCTTCTGTTAGATGGAGATTATTTCCCCAGACGGGTGCTCCAATTTGAGCAGAAAATCCGCTATGCTCTACCATTTTTGAAGTGAAACTTCTTTATCGGCGTTGGAAAAAAATTTACCGTCACATTTTTCGGTTACGCGTCACATTTTTCCGTTACGCGCCATCTTTTTTTATATTAATAGTTGATAGCTGAATAATCACACTGTCGCCGGCGAGAACTCTCTCTACTCGTTTGTAGCTGAGTGACAATAGTTATTAAAGATAAGACTCGCTCAGCCAAACTCGCATAGCGATACTCGCTCAGCGATACTCGCTCAGCGGTACTCGCTCAGCGGTACTCGCTCAGCGGTACTCGCTCAGCGGTACTCGCTCAGCGATACTCGCTCAACGATACTCACTCAGCGATACTCGCTCAGCGATACTCGCTCAGCGATACTCGCTCAGCTATACTCGCTCGGTTAAGCTGGCTTGGCTGTCAAAAGCCGTGCGCGTGCATTTTAACTCAGGACTGCCAATTCGTTTCTAGTTTCTACTCGCTTATCGTTCATCGTCGGAGGTGGAACATGTGCCTTAGATTACTGAGCCGTGTAATCATAACAGTTTCATAGGCAGTAATTTGTATTCATGTCTATGATAATAAAATCCTTTTCTTTAAACTTTATCTAATTTAACTTTATTTAACCAATTTCTGGAAAGTTGCTTGTAGATCATTTTTCGAAAACTAAGGCCATAAAGAAGTTTCACTTCTTACGTGTGTACACTAGTACACGCACACATTATTTTTTTTTAAACGGATTTAGGATTATTTAATGGGTTTTCCTAAGAAACCAGAATTTCGTTGAAACTTAACAGTAAGTTTCTTTAGTTTCAAGCTTATTTGAACCAACAGACACTTAACTACGAGTCAAAATTCTGGTTGGAAATAAGGTGATAAAGATATTTTTCTTGTCTTTATATTTTTTCACTTTCGTTTATCTATGTGTCTAGTTCACATGAAGTTTTCACCTTTAATATAAAACATAAAACACAACAACAATTATGTTTTATATTATAGGCGAGTAATTCACATCACAATCGTCGAAATGAATAGCGAAAGTGAATTTCTCGAAACGCACACTAGGAAATGGCGCGAATGAAGCGCAGCTCGCATCGCTCAGTCAAGGTTGCGGCGAAAGTCGGAGGGTCTTTGAACTGAAGTTCCCCGCGTTTCCTGACCGCGCGAACGGCGCCACTGCCGCGTGTATTATGCATGCACTTCGTCCGCGGAAGTTACGTCCGAGTGCTTTTAAGTGGCTGTTAAAATGCTTTCTTTACCTACTGACACACATTTTATCACTTTTTTAGTGCAATGTATTTTTCTCGGTTATTCGTGGGATGCTTGAGAAAATTTGTATTTTTGTTATTTTTTGTATAATTTGGTTTTCGAAATCTATTATAATTAAGATTTCAAGTCGAGTGAAGTCGCTCTAGTTTTTAAAAGATCGCGTAAAATTTTAAATGCCACTTCCTGTTTCAGTGCAAATTAAGAAAATAGCCTGTTATTTTTTTAGTTTCTTCATGTTTGACATACATGGTTAACATACAGGATATATTACTGCCTAACTTACTCTGATTTAGCTCTTAAGATAAACACACACATTAAAAAAGGTCAAGGTTACTGATATACTTATCCTATTTTGTCTATCCGATATTCTATCCAATAATTGTGAAACCAAAAATTCCTAGTTTATTGGCATAATTATGTGTGCTAATTAATTTAGCAGCGACTTTATCAGCAAGAGGTGAAATAGGCAATCGCAAAGTACTTTAGCTTATCTGCCTAGTCAATTGCTTCAATTAAAATGGATATAGGTATCTAAGTAATTCTCGAGTACCTAATGTTTTTGAAGTTATACTTCTTTAGGCGCGTTATGAAAAAATGATGAGAGTGAAATTTTAAGATGCGCGCGCATCAGTGTAACACAAAAATTAACAGTTCGTGCTGTTACTTTTGTGTTTACCGCACATTAAGAAAATCTACCAACAAAATAGAAATAGAATCTCTATTTAGTGGGTGCTAACGACTGCATTGTGAAGGCCTATCAAAAGTATTTATTAATCTGGAACAACGGAACCAAAGCGCGATTCAGGAGACTACAGCGCCATCTCTTGACCATTGGTGTAGAAGAACCAAAAACCACATCTTTATTTTTTGTAATAAAGTAACAGTTATAGGTATTCATATTTATAATATTTATCCTCATGTTTCTAGTTTGTATATTCGGAATACGTGTTTGAGTTTCATACAAGTGCAAATCACATTATGTTCTAATAAATTATATTCAGTAGCGATTTTAATTGAATATTTTGATTATTTATTTATTTTTTCAAATTACAACTGAACTTTATTGACTGTGCCTTTTCCAGACTTTTTATTAATTTATTGTAATTAATTATTTGCATGCAATTAAAAACTAATTTTAAACGATGCCAAAGAAGGATAACTTCTCACGCGCCTACATAAGTACACGCACCCATTTTTTTTTATGATATAATGTAAATCATTATTAAATAACCATCAACTGAACTTGCAATGTAAAATATATTCTGATTCTCTTGAATAATTATAGTTTTATATAAGTTGCAGTCATGCAGTCATAACGCGAATCCGATAGTCGAAGCATGAAGGCACCCATATTGCTATGTACACTAAAATTACAAATAGCAAATACCAGCATTCATGGTATTTGCTATTTGTAATTTTGACAACAGTATAACCATAACACTTTGTAATTTTGACGGCATCTGAGGAGCTGGTGCAAATGGTTAGCGCATTTGTTCTGCGATCGTGAAAATTAAGTAATTCACGTAATAGCCGGTTATAGGACGGATGACAAAAAAAATTGAGCTACTCGCGTCGTGCTTCGGAATGTCAAGCCGTTGTTGTTAGTCTCGGGAGCTTATATCGGCGCCTAATGTAATTGATAGAACCAATTAGTACTGGCTCAATTTCGACTGGCTAAATTCTACGTGTTAGTTGCGTTAGCAGTTTCGGTAGGTAATGAAATCCAAAAATATTCTTACCAGCACTAAAACAGGGCATTTGGAGCGGTTTTAACAACCATTATCCCTACCGGTTATCAAAATGTAAAGTCATCAGTAAACGTAACGGTAGCGGTACTCTGTCTAATAAAATGAACATTAGACATACTCACTCGGTCGGGTCGAACTCAAAAAGCATACAATTTTCTGGTCGAGTCGACAGTAAAAGTGTTAGGTATTGTCGTCCGTGATGAATTTGCAAGTCAGCCTGACGTTAGTTACACTAACAGAGATTTCTACTAATAAGGTTTCACTTTGACTGAGAAATTGTATTCAAATTTCATGGCGAGAGTTTTCGGAATCACACTAATATTACTTATAAAGGCGAAAGATTGTAAGTGTGTATGCTTGTTACTTCTACACGTGTAAACGGCTGGAGCGATATTAATAAAATTTGGTATGGAGTTAGCTGACACCCTAGATTAACACATAGGCTACATTTTACTGCTATTTTTAATATCCCTAATAAACCGCGGGTAACACCGCGGGGCTAGTTGTCAATAAAATTCAAAATATTTGATGTTGCGTATGCGTAAAGATTTAGCCTGCTGTAAAACATTACGGAGACCGAGAAGAATTATGCCTTTTTTACGTGTCATAGTAGATTTTCACTGCTTGGTGACAAATCCTAGAAAAACAGACACAGGTAGGTACGCATAATACCGTAATTAGGTCACAGTGCAAGCCACTCGCTAAGTTACCTCTGGGCTAGGCCACCACTGCAGACCACCACTCAAGCCTAGAAATAACCTCTTCCTTAATGTTTCGATAAATCACAGCAAATTATCCCACTCCAGCTGATATTTAGGACCACTTGCACCAACATTCTTAATTCAAAAAGTTTAATCCTGAATAGCTATAACTTTCATGATTTTCAAGTCAATTATTTATTTAAAATTGATGAAACGAGACTTAAACATGATTTTTTTTTATTTTATTTAAGAACTTTGGTGCAAGTAGGCCTGATAGTGCTAATAGCCTGCGCAGACTAAGGATTTTTGTTCGTGGAGTACAAAAGTCCCAGAACCGTGAAGAAAAGGTCCGCCGAGGACTTGTCACGGACTCAACGCACACGATGTGCGAACATTTGTCCCCCGAAAATTTTGAAAAGCGCATACTATGGAAGTGAATATTTTCAGATTATGTTGTGTTATAATGAACATGAAATTTAATAAAAAGAGAAGACATTTGAGAGGAGAATTCAGGCAATAAGTGAATTGCCTGCGCAGATGAGGGACTTTCGTCGGCAGTATTTCTTTCTTGTCCGCCGAAATAGTTCGCTTACAACTGTATCGAGCAACACGCACGAGGTATTAAAGATTCCGTGTACAAATGTCCCCCGAACAACCGAGGCCACCGAGAGACCGAACAGGAAAGAACAAAAGTACAACTGTATAGAAAATAACTGATGAGACAAAGTGTACCACTGCTAGGTTTGCCATCCATACTTTAAAATAGACAGAAGTGCGACCATATTATCCTCTTTTTTAGGGTTCCGGACCTCAATCGGCAAAAACGGAACCTTTATAGAATAACTCGTTTGTCTATCTGTCACAGTCGTTTTGCCCGGAACCATCTGGACTAATCAAGTTGAAATTTGGTACATACATGTAGGTCTGTGACCCAAATACGGACGAATAAAGTAAATAAATAAATTAATTTTTCACAAATGTAAAATGAATAGTTTAAAAACTATAAGCGATTTGCTTTATTTTTATAGACTCAAAAGGCACTTCTAATGTTCTTATAAAGCGTCACCGGAGACGATCAAGTTGACTTATCAAGTCTACATGATTGAAGCGAATATTGATCGTTTACCGCGTTGACTTGACGCTGTAATGACTATTCGCTTCAATCACGTAGACTTGACAAGTCGACTTGTCCGTCTCCGGGAGCTCTATTTTTGATTCGCTCGCCTGACCGCCTTCGAAATCGCATGATACTGATTTTCCCCGTATTTTTGATGCGTTCATCTACAGTGTTACCAGTTTAATACAAAATATTTATTTTTATTAATTTCACGGAAAAAGATAAAAAGCAGTCATTACCGCTGTGAAAAATAATTTGTCAACAACTGGTTATTTAATCTTTTGCCTTTTTTGTTCGAAAAGATAAAAACGTCGAATCAAGTCGTCATCTTATCTGTATTTTAAAAAGATTGACATAAATTTGACAAATAATTCTACCATTCGCCTCCGTCATTCTCCAACGTGCAACGAGTAGTCGAGACCGCTCGTTGACGTCGAGCGATTCAAAAATACGGAATTTATTATGTCGAACCAAAATAAATAGAAATCGAGCGTTCGACGCAAGGCGAGTGATTCAAAAATTGAGCTCCAGGGGGCATGAAAAGTCGAGCGATTTCACTATCATTTGAATTACCTACTACTTAGTATAATTGGAAAATTATTGATGAATGCGTGTGATACGATTTGTGTTTTTTGTCAAACCTGATCATGACGATCGTTTATCAAGCAATACTTCCCCACGTAGGTAACGTAACAACTTCTTGTTTTACAGTTTAAATACAACGATAAAATCAGTACTACATTTTACCCTATGTAAAATTTTGTAAAATTTTAGTGTAAACTTGAATATATTTATTTGTAAACAATTCATTTTCATTTTATGAATCTCATTCGGCTTTTCTTCCCAGGAAAGTTCATTAAAACATTTAATCGCTTATTTTATATGCGATGTACCAAAAAACTCAGCTTCCCGATCATTGGTCGACTCGAAGTACAACAGTTAACTTGCATTAATTATGTAGTAATATTGACAGGGGAATTATTTTATCAAATAAACACCTGAAAAATCTGCCCGTGACGTGACATTTCACATTACTGCTTAAACTCCTTTTGCTCACATGCGTACACTGCACTCCTGAAAACATTAACATACATTCAAAGCTACACTACTACACTTGCCCATTTTTTTTTTAAATTTTGTTAATCATGTAGGTAGTAGATAACTTTATTATTTTATTCACTTAAACTGTATTAACAATTTTCTGAACTTATAGCTCTGTCAACTTTTTCTTACCTAAAGCGAGTATCGTTAGCGCGAAAGAAATCACAATTCGCGGAGCCATCGCGCGGCCAAGAGTTCGCTCTCTGAATACATACTGAGTTATCAGTAACCCCCCCGTTCATTCGCAAGCTTTACTTTCTTTCTTTTGCCGATATAAGGGGGGTTTACGTAGTGACCACTAAGAATAGACTTTTTTACACCAAGTAATAAATAAACTTTAGATTTGCTTTAAATACTTACGTAGCTTTTCTTAATAGTAGTATCTACTATCTTCTTAGAGCATCTCTTAGACTTACTTACTTCCGACTTAATATATATTTAATAATTCATATTTTAAATGTGAAAGTGTGTATGTTTCTTACTCAATCACATTAAAACTACTGAACAGATTTCGTTGATATTTGGTAGGCATATAGTTTATCGCCTGGAGTGCGACACTACTTTTTATCCCGGAAAAGTGTTAGGTTCCTGAGGGATTTTCCAAAAACTAAAGTTAACGTGGACGAATCGCGAGAGGGTGCTAGTAACATTAAAAATTCGAAAGTGTACCTCTCTGTTACATCTTCATGCTGAAACCGCTAAATCGATTTAGGTGAAACTTGGTTTAAAGATCCGAGAAAGGAGATAGGCAGGCAAGCTTTTATCTCTAAAATTATTCCTCAATGGTGTAAAAATAGGAGTGTAAAATAAAAGAATCTATAAAACGTATATCAATCAGACTTTTTCATTTATGTTTTCGTTAGAAATAAAAAATGTTTATGCATTTTTCGTCAAGTTAGTCACCCCTTAAGGGTTGGAAGTTTGTATGGCGAATCTAAAAAACCTACCTATATTTTTTAAATTTTTCTCTCTTTATTCTTGAATTCTCTCAATTCTTTTCTTTCAATCTTGCATCACATCTACAGTCCCTTTTCTCTCTCTCTTTCTTTTAATGCTCTATTCTTTCCCTAGGCAGTAACCTTAGCAGTCTTGGACTGAGAGCGGTAGTTTGACTAACTTACTCTCGTTACTATGACTCATTTAATGAAACTACCGTAACATACACAAGACGGAACATTAACTGAAAAGGAGATTGCTCAAATTGGCCCAAATGCACAAAAAATATTGACATACACGGTAATTCTTGGCGTAATTTATAATTTAATTTATAGTCATTAGATTTCAACGGACACCATTGTATAATATATTTACTTTAAAAAGGACTTTTAATTTTACCGGTTTGGAAAACATACAAATTATTTTTAATTGCTATGGGTGTAGTAACATTAAGCCAAAGACTGATCGAAGTTGTTTATATAACATAAAACAAATCAATTTTGTAAAGATCGATAAAATAAATCATTTTTTTTTATTACGCTGTGGTATTAATATCCACAGCTATATTATCATTTTCACTAGATGCAAATGTGCTCAGACAATTATTATAGATGGTAGGCGACATCATAAAGTCTATTGCCATACATTTTTCGCCAAACACCTCCCTATACACATTATAATCTGTATATATGTTAGACTTTAAGGTATCTATCTATGGGCCTACGTTCCCTGACTATAAATTAATAAATAAATAAAATTATAAGGTGTGATACACTAAAAATCTAAAATATGGTTATCTTAAAAACATAACAAAAAAAATGAAGCTACTGAATATATGGCTATAGAACCTAAATCTCTTAGCTTTCTTTGATTAACGAGAGTTTAAAAATTCTCTCTAATCTGTGGCTCGTTCACAATCATCACATAGTTTCTGTCACAGAGTACCTGTATATAGTTTATAGAAGTTCACAGGGGTGTCCGTCAATAATGTTCATTTCTACAGTAATTTATATATAATTTCGAATTTTTCATGATTATTGGTCTTTAGGCCAAACATGTATGGAAGCTGAGCAATCTCCTTTACCTACAATAATTGTGTGCGTGGCAGGCGAGCTTTCTACCACTGAACCACTGTTGCTTGTTGACAAGGGTTGAATTTTTTCATAATAAATATAATAACATTAAAATATGAACAAAATAATTGTAGTGTAGTTTCGTTTATATGTATATTATGTATGTAATAGGAAAAAAAAATATTCCTTTTATATAGGAAATCTTTGAAAATGAATTAAATGTGAATCCCAATCTCAACTGAGTTAATACTAATTTATACCAGACCGTAGGCAGGGCATAATCAGGGCGCGCTTTAAAATTTGCGCTCCCACTTAAGATTTGCACGATTTTGTAGGTAAGTGCGTACAATAATTAACAATATTTATATTTATTAGTTCTTTCAAATTTAGAACTATTTTTTATGAAACTTCACGGGCGGACAAACGTTAAAACGCACAACGCGGTACCGAGAGAATTTTGACTTTCAATCATTTCCGACACTACTTTCTGTGTCATGCGCTGTCCGATAAGTTTTCAATATTAATGTCAACGAAAGGAAATAAATTTAATAAAAGAAACGAGCAAGCCTTACAGTAGTCGCGTATGATTCCTAATGAGCTAATTCCTCCCGCCCCTTTCTACTACCGGACGAGCAGGGAAACGGCAAGGCGACATCGATTCACGGTGGCAGTTCCAAAGACTCGCACTAAGCGATTCGCGTCTAGCTTCATCGTGCGGACTGCCAAACTGTGGAATTCCTTGCCTGAGCCCTTGTTCCCCGAGCACTACAATCTAGCGGTCTTCAAAGCAAGAGTGAATCGGTTTTTATTAGGTAAGCGCGCTCCATCGTAGACCATAATATTGCTTTCCATCAGGCGAATTATGGTCAAGCGCTTACCTATTACCGAAAAAAAAAAATGATGTGTAACATTTGATATCTTACCTTATATTAGTAAAAAAAGAAATAAAACCTACTACAAACGGAATTAGCCATTTGAACATTATGTTCTAAAATCAAATCAAACAGCGCACGCTTTCGCGACTTCCTGTTACATACTTCCGTCCCATTTCACGAAATCACTCCCACAAATTGCAGGAAATCGAGAGGAAAGATGTTACACATCAATAAATAAAATCTAAAAACTTACGAGTGAAATATTACACCATTAGCTTTATTTGTATTCCTAGTATTGTTGGTGCATTTACGGAAGGCACGCGACGGCATTTTGACACTTTTCTCGCAATGCAAATGCCTCGGTATTTTAATCACCAACGTCAAATGTTCAGATGAACACTGATTAGACAAGACATGGTGAGATAGGAGTTCGCTCATTCGAGTGTAGACAGATTTCAGTGCGGTCAAACTATGGTAAGGACACGGAGTAAGGGCATATCTAACAATTTAAATCTTTGGCTTTAACAGTATTAACAGCCTTTGTAGTTCTAACAGCACGCGGCTGCCCCGATCTCTTCTGGTCTTCGACAGACGAAGTGTTGTTATATCTGTTGATGGTACGATATACGAGGGCGGGATGATAAGTAACTAGCCTAATAAGAAAACACTTAACTTTCCGTGATAAAATTAATTTTATTTTTCGATAGTCTCCGTGAACCTCTACGAACTTATTCCATCTTCGTTCTAAAGCAGTGATGCCTTTCATAAAATGATTTCTTTCGAGGCCTGCAGAATACTCCCCTACAGAGCCTATGACTTCATCATTTGTGGCAAATTTCTGCCCGCCCAAAAAGTTTTGAGCTTAGGGAATAAGTGGAAGGCTGATGACGCTAGATCAGGCGAATAAGGTGTGTAGGGCAGCAATCCATACTTCAATTCGTTGATTTTTGCCATTGCTTTAACAAGTGTGTGAACTCTAGCGTTGTCATGGTGGAAGATGTTTTTTTTTTTTCACCAAACCTGGTCGTTTTTGCTGAATACGTTGAGGAAGCTTATCTAGAAGATTAGCGTAGTATTCTCAATTAATTGTTTGGCCTTTAGGAAGGTAATCTATCATCAAGATCCCATCTGCATCCCTAAAGACGGAAGCCATCACTTTTCCAGTCGACTTTACAGCCATGGCTTTGTTGAAGCCGGGCATCCCGATTGATTCCACTGTTTTCATTGAAGTTTTGATTCTGGCGTGTAATGAGAACCCATATTTCATCTGTTGTTACAAATAGATGTAAAAAATCGGCCTTATTACTTTGATAACGGTCCAGACATTCATTTGAGTTTTGCACCCGAAACCTTATTTGATCGTGCGTAAGCAATCGCGGCACCCAACGGGCCGATAACTTTTTCATATTTAATTCCTCACTTAGGATAAGATGTACCCGTTCTTTTGAGATACCTGTCTGTAGTGTTAGCTATTTGAGATTACTTCAATCGTCGATCTGCTACAACTATATCATGTACTTTCACGACCATTTCCAGAGTCGTGACGCTTTTTGGACTTCCGGGGTGGGCTTCATCTTGGACACATGTACGACCGCGTTTAAACTCGCCACGCAGATTTTTACTGTGGCATTAAACGGAGCACATTCACCCATAACATTCTTTAAGTCGTCATAGATATCTTTCTCGCTTCACTCGAGTGAAGTGAGACCAATCATTTATCTATGTCTTTCCCCTTCATGCCCTTCATATGAAGAAACTTTATCACCGCTCTTTGTTCAATTTTATCCATTGTTGACGAAATATATTTTCAAATGACAAAAAATCAATAAAATTTTCACGCCACCAAATTCAAATTTAGAATATAGGTAGGCTAGAGGTACGAATTTAAAAATGACATATATATATTTTTAATTTAAACTATTTAAATAGCAGGGGCTTGTTACTTATCATCCCGCCCTCGTACGAACATACGGCTGATACCATGCTTTTGAAGTGTCTGGAATATGACCGATGGCGCCATACCCACTTTGTGCAAGGTGATCACTGTAATCCTGTTTTCTTTAACACTCCATTCCATATTTTAATTTGATAATGAACATGAAAAAATATGTGAAAGTTTTGAAAATAATATACGTGTTCCAAATTCAAAATAATTAAAAAGTTGAAAAATTAAAAGTTTTTATGTAACAGTATTTATGGTCAGATTAGTTATATTTCAATATAAAAACAAGGAAAAAAACGCTTCAGACGAGGCTATATGGACTTTCTATGCTTTGCCTTCCTATACAGATCTATTGTCAAAGTCAATTTTGACAATTCGATTTGACATTGTTCGCTGGTTGGTTCGTTTCCTTCGTTACTTATGGGTATATTCCGTAATATATACCAGTATACTGGCCAGTGCTAATGACGTCATGAATCGACGCTATACTGGTGAATTGTTCCGAAATATATTGGCCAGTGCACTGACGGCATAATTCGACGAAATATTAAAAAAAAAAGTGCGAATGAAGAATATTTTTTATTCACCTCATCAGGATGCCGTTATTGTTCTTTAAATAAAAAAGAAATAAAATTTGAATGCTTCTCACGCACGCTCGGTCTTACGTCATATTCGTTTTCCCGGTAAAAATATGGTAGCATACAAGTACAAAATGGCGTCGGATTCGTGACGTCATTACCACTGGCCAGTATAGTATACTGATGTATATTTCGGAATACACCAAATACCTATCGTTTTGTTAGTGCTTTGCGTGCGACTGCGTCTAAAAACTGTTCTAATAGATAGACCCAAAGAGTAGTATAATATACCGGATAGACCGGTTACTTGCTAAAGAAATAATTAACCTGTTTTTTGTAAAGTGTGACTGTCTGTTACTGTTAAAAGATTGTTCGTACTTCCAGAAAATGAGATGTATCAAAACAACTCTTCAGATAATCTTCCTGCTCAATGTGTGTTTAGCGACGCTGTCTCCACCAACTGATAAAAAGGGCCAAAAAGGTGTGAAAGCCCAAGACGGGCCCCGAAAAAATAATGTTCTAGATCGTAAACTTGTTAATGAGACTCCACTCGCAAAGGATATTATCAAATATCATGCCACTTACCATCAAGAATTAACTAAGAGAAACTTTAAAAATTCTGTTCTGGGCTATGTTACGCCTGTAAGTTGTTGAAATATTAATGATAACTTTCATTTTACATACATATATTTTATGTAATATGATATATCGATAGATCTTAAATTTTGTATAGGTATTTGATTTGCCTATTTGTAATTGCCAATTTTATTAATATGCTTTTCCATTTGTAATAATGTATAAATACACGTTTTTAGTGGAATAATAAAGGTTACGATGTGGCCAAAACATGGGCACCAAAGTTTAATTACATTTCTCCAGTATGGCTACAAGTCAAAAGACAATCTCCCAATATATACATAATATCAGGACTCCATGATGTGGATCATGCTTGGATGAAATCTGTAAGGCAGAAGGGATTGTCAAATAATTTAAAAAGTAAGTTTACTATGCTAGTTGCTAAACTATATTTCAAAGGAAAAATATTTCATTACAAATATAATAATTTTATTTCATGCTTTTAGTATTGCCTAGAATCCTGTTTGAAAACTGGCAGCCTACTGATCTTAAATCTTTCTTTATGGAACCCACTGCTCATACTGAACAAAGGGCTCTAATAGAAGAAATAAAGAAGACATGCAAACAGTGGAAATTTGATGGAGTAGTTCTTGAGATACTCTCTCAAATTGGAAAATATGTAGATAAATCTGTGAAGTTCATACAACAGTTTGGTGAGTATTTATCTTGATAGCTACTGTACCATGCATGTTATCATTAGAGATCAGGTAATCTGAGGCATTTTTAGTAAAAATTGAGAAGTTGGCTATTATGGAAAGCACTTATTGAATTAAAAATTAAGTGTATATGCGGTGAGTTCTAATAAACCCAGTTTGATACAAATGACTATTGCTCTGTTACAACATTATATGGTTATCATTAATGAATAAATAAATGTAAATATAAATCCAATTAGTTATGCAATACCAGAATCATGGGATATTTTTTAATAAAATATCCTAAGAATTTGTTCTATAATTTGTCAGCCAAAAAATGAGTTTAGTTAAATACCTATGCATCCAGTCTCTAGTTATCAAGTATGCATGTTCAATAAAACTTTTTATTTTGTTTTTATAAAAAAAATAAGAACTTTTAACAAATAAAGATGTTTAGCTTAATATATGATAATTGACTTTAAGATTGTCATTTTCAAGCAATGGTTTTTTAAATCTTGCTATTGTAATTAAAAATGCAATTTGTCTAGTAGTAAATAAATGACATCAGTATACTGTTCTGCTATTGTTATAGTAAGGTTTTCTGTGTTCTGGGCAGGGATGGAAATGAATGAAGATGACTTAAAGCTGATTCTGGTGTATCCACCTTTCCGAGGCTATCCCACTGATGAATTCTTTATTCAGGCCTTCAATGATATCTATCCTTATGTAGAGGCTGTATCTGTTATGACATATGACTTTTCAAACCCACAAAAACCAGGTAAAATAATGTTATTTTTCTTGTCATAGTCTTCTTTCTTATTTTTTTTTATATTCTGAACTATTGCTATTGTTACCAATTGATACATAGTTTGGCATTGGGTCTACCAACCCTATGTGATTTTTTTTAATTGAAAAATAAAATTTACAATATACTTTTGTTTTGATCATTCTAGGACCAAATGCTCCATTATATTGGATGAGGCTGTGTGTAGAGAAACTTATAGACAATGAAGAGAACCCATCAAAGAGATCAAAAATATTACTTGGTCTTAATTTCTATGGCAACTCTTATACTGCCAATGGTGGTGGACCAATTGTGGGCACAGAGTATATAGAGCTTCTGAAAAATGCTAAGAATAATCAGGCTCTATCATATAATAACAATACTGCAGAGAATTATATAGAAATTAGGTAAGGAATTATCATTTTGGTATTATAAATATGAATTTTCTAATGAACTGGGATTAAAAAAGACAAAATTAAAACTTTTCCTGGACATGGTGGTGGTTTTGCTTATAAAAGTTACTTTTAGTTTAATTATTATGTTATTAAGTTTCTTCACTCAATTTGGAAATAAATAGTGATATGATAAATTGTTTTTACAGCTAGTAAAATTCTTAAAGTCTAATTGTACTTAGTATAGGTAATGGGTGGATTAACTGACTACATGAATTGATATACCTATATATACTGCCAACCTTGCAAGGCTCATGAAGTAAAGCTTAGCAAAAATTTAATAAAAAAGCAATCAAATCAAATCCTCACAAAATTATTAAATGATTTTTATTTTTCTTTTTACAGAACATCTCAGGGAGCAAAGAAAATATTTTATCCAACACTATATTCTATACAAAGGCGACTAGATTTAGCACGAGAGTTTGGTACCGGTGTTGCCATATGGGAGCTAGGTCAGGGATTGGATTATTTCTACGACTTGTTTTGATCACCAGTGATATTATTTTTAAGGCAATAAAATTGTGATGGTATGTGAGAACTAGTCACTCTTATTTATTTATGAAATAAAAGACGATTCTATTCCTGATAATAATTTATTTATTCATTTGTTTTCTTTCTGCTCATTAAATTAGGACTTCCAATTTAGGGTCAATTCCTTCAGTCTTAAAATTTTTCATCTCTGATTTTTTTTAAATTTTCTTTGTTTGATACTTTCCCAACAAATTAAAATTATGACTTGGATGACTAATAATAACTCTTTCATAAAATGTAACTGTGGGAAACCCATCTAAACATACTTACAAATAAAATATCTTTATCAGTGCCTATACATAAATTTGCACAATAGATTAATAGTTACAGGTAGATCGATTTACTAAATATTACGCAACCTTTGGTTTAGCAGCGAATCCCATCATAGATTGGGGGCCTTTCATGACTCGGTTCATTAAATCCCAGCACATCTTTGCAGGTAGCAGGCTGAAAAGAAAGATATATAAAATTAAGTTTATATAGAAGATAGATAAAATTTTAAACTCAAAGAATATTGTTAAATATTCAATAAGTAAATTAAGTAGTACTGGGCAGACTCATCTCTACAGGGAGCACCTGTCCACGAGCATGACTCACGAACTAGCCATCACTTCGCTCAATCGTATTTGAGGGTTGGTAACGTCTCCTCACACCACGCCCAGGTAGGCAATCAAATTAGTACTGTGAATATGCTCATGTTAATATACCATTATCCTAACCATTTGAGATTTAAACATGGTATTATGATGTAATATGTATTGAGGAGCTCGATGGCGCAGATGGGTAGCGCGTTTGGCTTGCGATCGTGGAAGTTAAGGAATTTTCGGAATGGTCGCTCATTGGATTGGTGACCAAAAACTAATTAACTCGAGCTCCTTCTTGCTTCGGAAAGCATGTTAAGCCGTTTGGTCTCTGCTGCATATCCAGTCGTAAGCACCCGCCATTGGCTCATTGATTGAGTCATGACTCAATCTCTCTATTCCATCCATAGGGAAGACCTGTGCCCCAGCAGTGGGGCCAATAATAGGCTGATGATATTGATCATGATGTAATATGACAATGACCATTTTAGCGGCAGTAGATATCTGACGGAGCCGAGCATTATACAGTTGAACTCGTTCTTGCGGATGGAGTCGATCATGGTGTCCGCCACGTAGTCCGGCTCGAGCATGTGCACGAGGCTTGTATGTAATATGACCCTCACCATTTGAGCGGCAGTAGATATCTGACGGAGCCGGGCATTATACAGTTGACCTCGTTCTTGCGGATGGAGTCGATCATGGTGTCCGCCACGTAGTCCGGCTCGAGCATGTGCACGAGGTGTGTATGTAATATAACCCTCACCATTTGAGCGGCAGTAGATATCTGACGGAGCCGGGCATTATGCAGTTGACCTCGTTCTTGCGGATGGAGTCGATCATGGTGTCCGCCACATAGTCCGGCTCGAGCATGTGCACGAGGCGCGGGGTGGCACCGTCGAACATACTCGTGTTAATGTACGACGGGCATACGAGGGTCGCGTGTATCGTGTTGTGACCGTGTGCCTTTAAAATACATAAAAATAGCTATATAAAGATCAGGCAAGGATATTGTGGATCTTTACGAATGCTGGGATCGTATGAACTATCGCCAAGAAAGACAGTCGATTCGATCTAGTGTGGAAAGGCTCTTGACCTTGCACGTAAAAGCCTATAAATAGTTGATAGAATCATGTCCTTGCATTTACACTAAGCCTATAGACAGTTCTTGTCATGATGTTTACCCCAACTCCGAAGCGGATAAATGGTGCGACATCATTTGATAGATCTCTCTGCACTTTTAGGGCCAGCTACGGTACCTATCAGGCATGTGGTCCTATGCGCAGGGATTTTTTAAAGAACAACATATCAAACTTCAAAATAACTCGCTAATGAACGGTCATTCCCGCTCGTCACCTTTAGCTTTGTCCCGCTAACGACTGAGAATTCTGATAAAAAGATAAGCTAATGTGCTGCATGCTTACCCGGAGTTCAGTAAATAGGCTCTCGTGAAAACCTACGGTGGCGAACTTGGTCGCACTGTAGTCGGTGCATCGATACGTGCCCAGCAGCCCCGCCACCGAGCCCACCGTCACGATGTGCCCCTTGCCCGACTTTATCATGTCCGGCAGAAACGACTTCACTGTCTGAAAATAAGGGTGGGTAGTTAAATTCATATGCGACACATGGAAAAGTGTTCCTAACTTACCTACGCCGATAAAATATTATTGCTGACTCAGTACTATATGCAAGGAATAGGTTTACACACACTCACACTCCAGGAAAGTTCAGTGTGGTAAGCCATGTTCAACAGATTCCTGGATCGGCTGGAATGTAAGAATGAATCGGGCCGTTGGTGTAGTGCGTGCGATAATGCAGGGTCCAACCAGAGACAGAAGACAGACGGAGCGTTCCGTGTCCAACTTTAAAGTAAAACTGGGCAGATAAGTGTGTGAGAAACTCAGCGATCGGGCGGCCTATAGATTTTTGGAACAAAGTTCTTTTTCGGATGGTATGGCGGATGAAGGCTAGGCGGAACATTTACCATACCATAATAACCTGGCGAGGTAGATAGCTAGGCAATTAGCTAGGTAGCTGGGCGGGTCGCTACCCGCCAGCTGGGCGACCACTGACGGCGGTGGTTGTGGACTTGGTGGCGATGGACCGGGACTGTTCGCACTGGGCTCATTCCGCGCTGTTTAAGCCAGTCCCATTATACCTTAAACTTGTAACAACTCAACTTATAAGGGATTGATCACACCGGCCCATACGAGAGTTCGTACAGGCTCATGTTTATGTGTACCATCGCGTTCTCACTTTCTAGAGAGTTGTCAATTTCATGTGGGTATCAATCAGTCCAGTTTAGGCTCAACACATCCTTGCTGACCAGATGGCCTTCGGTATTACAAGCAGTTTGGTCGCAAATTGTATGTGTAGGTGATTTCTTTTTGATTTGTAACATCTTTCATCTCGCTTTTTTGTAATTTGTGGAAGTGATTTCGTGTCATCAAGGACAGGAAAAACAGGAAGTCGCGCGCGGTGGTAGTTTCCGATTATAATGTTAAAATTGCTTATTACTAAGGTGAGATTACAGTTGTCCTTAGGCCTTACAATAGTCGCATATGATGTGTAACATTTGAACATCATATGCGACTACTGTAAGGCTCGTTAGTTTTTTCTCTGCAATGTGTACCTATGCTGTGCTGTTGGTCACAAATGACATTACAACACGTCAGGTCTGGGACGGTGAAATCCTTAGCGGAATTCAAGCCGGCAAAAAGCGAATGGTTCTTAATTTTCTAGGTACGCAGCTCATCGCTGGGGAGCCACCATCCGCCGTAGAATCACTAGATCACTATCGACCCTGAAGTACACTAGTGTTTAATATTTTTCTGTACATAAAGCAATTTTACTCTTCTTCTTAGCCGGTACGCTCTTGACAGAGCGGTCGTGATCGCTATGCACTTGTAGTATTATTGGAGGGGGCAGATGTGATGCGCTTCACTATGTTTCGCCATTGCTGCCTGCTAGAGGTCTTTTTTACTCCCCACCTTCGAAAAAATATACCTACCTACCTACAGAGATGCTTAACTTACCCAATAGTGTGAGAGAATGTTGACTTTGTACGTAGTTTCGATGGCATTGTCCGTGAGTTCTAGAAGGGTGTAGCCAAAGACCGTGCCCGCGTTGTTGATTAGAATATCTACTTTGCCCATCTGGAAATAAAGACAATAATGTTTTAGGTACCTAAGTGTGACTACGTGCGGTTGAAATAACCTAACTAACGTCAATGACGCCACATTTGATATTGAATGAATTTAAATCGGTTGTTGGGAAAAAATGTAATACTTGTGTGATTCTATCATACTTGCATTTTACATACTTCGTACTTGCGAAATCCTAAGTCCAGTTAGTAAGATAGTTACATAACAGAAAATACCATTAATAAATTTTACCATTGAATAGAATTATATCATGTTTGCGTGATAAATTTAAGTTGCCAACGCGTTTAGGTTTTCTATTCCATCATTCTTTTTCAGAAATAGGTCCGACAGATAACTCCACTTCACTTGATGTTAAGTGACGTAGCAGTGGATACCAGACGCGAAGATAGCTGGTACAGCAGTTCTACCTGCCAAACCAGCGATCCTCACCTTGCCGGCCTGCATTTAGCTTCTTCACACCACTATCATAGTAAAGAAGCAATTATTTTTGCATTCCTGCTTTTGTTCACAAAGAAATATTATAAAAAAATAGCTTACTCACTTCTTTTTTTACTTTTTCAGCGGTTGCATAGACCGCTGTTCTGTCCGCGAGATCTACTACGTAACTGGCTATATTATAGCCCTCGTCTGTAACAGCTTTGCAAGTTTTTCGTAACCCTGAAACAATAATTTGTTTTATTTTATTAAACACATATTTAATAAATTTTCATTCAGGAAACCGCTCTTCTAGAATTTAGAACAATGCTTTGTAAAGATACATTGCCGACAGTGAAAATATATATTTTTTCAAATAAAAGTACCGATTAAAAGTACCTAACTATTTACGCTAACAGTATAGAAACTGGGAGCGGAAACAGACCCAGACTGACGTCCTAAGTAAATCTAGGTAGATACCGATCTAAGTATAAAATCTATTATGTTTAATAGGTATTTGTAGTCTTAACGTTTACGGCCGCTTACACTAGAACTAGGTCAACTGAATTCATAATGAGACTATCAAGTTCTTTGCTGCCTTAGATAGAAATTTAAAGTGGTTAATGAACTTACCTTCCACACTAATATCCCAGACAACAACCTTGGCACCAAGTCTTGCCAGCTTAATGGCTAACTGCCTCCCCACCCCTCCTCCGCCTCCGGTGATCAGCACCACATCTCCTTTGAGGCTTTTCATAGGCCTTAAAGCATTTGGCACTAAGGTCCAAAATATCGACTCCAGGATGTAGTAGCAGGACAGCAACAGAAATAGCACAGTGTCTTTGGCTAAGTTGAATACAGTAGTCATTTGTGTGTTCACGTTGTTCTTTCTGTCATTCATCATGATTGCTAGACTTATTTCTTTTTGTCACTGAAAATAATCATTCGAGTCAAGTAAAGTTAGGGTTTAAGAGCTGATATATGAGTGAGTTTATAGATTTATATCAATTAGGAAGAATGTGCTTTGCATTGAATAAATATAGCTGTAGGTAACAGGAAAGATTGCGATCCAAAAATAGTAGGGAAGCCTTCAAAAACTCCGAAACAAGTTTATTAAAGTTTTAACTTCTGTTTTGCTCATTACCATCAAAGTTGCCCCGAGTTGAAAGTTCATGGTAAGGGCCCTGAAGTCCTTTCGGTCGCAAGTGAAAATATTGTGTTAATGCTTAATTTACGCTTAAGTAAGTAAGTTAAGTAACGGAGTGCTATTCCGTTGTAACTTAAAGGTAATTAAGGGGGGGAAAAGTGAAATAAACAAACTGTGTTTGACTTTCATAGTTTATTTAATTTTAGTATTTCAATTAAGTTTATTTATATTTTGATAAAATAAAGGAAATCTGGGTAATTTTCGATTTTAATTATAAACGGGATATTGTCCTTTGGTAAATACCGTAAGATGAATAAGTAGCATGAAAAGTTGACGTAACGCTCTTGAAATTCAATCAAGAAAATAAGGTCAAAAACTCTCAATTAAATGCGCCAGCCTATAGCGTTATCCTTATACCTAATAATAATAACTTTGAATGATAATTCATCTATATTATTGTTACTTTAGGTTTAACTAGTTCTGTAGCTTTGAACTGGTTTAATTTTTCAGTAAATAGGTAGGTATATTGAGAGAGTTTATTTTAAGGAGTACGTAAATTATAATATATTGGATAGTGGTAGATACTTAAAATAAGTTAATTGCTCTTTAAAGTACGCTATGTTATTGAAGTCAGAACTAAGAAAGGTATCTCAAATTTTAATTAAGAAATGTAAAATTTGTTTGTAGGTATACACAACACAATGTTCTTATAGTCTCTCTTTCCATCGTCATCATCTTCATTTGTCTACATACTACTTCAAAATACATTTTCAAATTGTCGACGTTTAAAAACCACAGCTTGCATTATAAATGCTTATAAACCAACATCTACCATGCATGAGTTAAACTGTATTTAAGACCACAGAAACCTCGTATGCAAGATTTAAAGATTAAGTTTTAAAATGCATATTTCGTGTACCTGGGAATAATAATAATGACTTAGGTACAGTACTCTCTAAATTGCGAAGTCGTTATACCAACCTAGTTCTAAGGTGTCATTAACTATTTCGAAATAGTTTGGTACATAGGTACCTACTTAAGTTTGTAATATGTTCATTGTATCATCAGCTTGAGACCTATTTTCGACTAAGATAATATTTTACTTATTTAGATAATATTCTCTTTAGAACAAAAAAAAAATTATAAGATAAAAACATTTACAAAAAGAATTAACCAAAAAAAAATCAAAATCTACTACTCAAAAATTTATACGCGTCGACTTGAGAGCCTATTCCGTTCTTTTTCGTCGGTTAAAAATCACAGATTCTTAAAAAGCTCGTAATTGATTAAGTTAAAACACGGCCAGGTTTCGTATTACCATTATTGGAAATCATGAGTCTAGGTAAGTGCCAAATCCAAAGGTCATACGGACCGCGATTACTTTCAAGCATAAGGTTTCTATAGTTATTTTGGGTTTTTGTTGTGACACTTTTTTGACACTATGAGCTAATTAGGGTTAGGGTTTTTTTATTTAAGGGTAAACAACGAAACTCTCTTAATGAGCCTACATTTCTTGTCCCTTTACCAGCGGGCTCTATGTCAGGAAACAAAATGGATCATCATCAGCCTGTTATTGTCCCTACTGCCGAAGTACAGGCCTTATGGATGGAATAGGGAGATTGGGCCATTACCCATCACGCGGGCCAGTGCGGAGTAGTGTGTACTAACAACTGCAGATGCAGCCGGGACCAACGGCTTAACGTGTCTACCTACGGAGGAGCTCGAGATAGTAAATTTTTGGTCAGCCATCCAATGACCGACCATTGCGAAAGTTGCTGAATTCCAACGATCGCAACCGAACGCGCTAACGACTTGCGCCAACGAGCTCCTTGAACAAAATGACTGGTAATTGACATTTCGCCAAGGTGTACTTTTCATTGTGACTATAATCAAAAACATTACAGAGTAACAGTTACTCTGCAATTATGGCATTTGTAACAGTGTCGAAATATTATGGGCTTAAAAAAAACTGGGTACCTACCACATGATAGCAATTAGTAGGCGTATTACTGTTAAATAATATTAAGTGGAAAATCAAAGGAGTAGAGAAAAGTAATCGCCAAATTTCTCCTATAGCAGAAATTTAATCTTTTCGAATCGCGATATCAACAAAAGCTGTATTTCATATTGTCAATAAGATAAAATACAAGAGAAGCATGTACGAGTTTTATTCGCACTTCATCGTGTTTTTTCTTTTTGGCGTCATTTTCGTTATTCCCCATAGCTGGTATAATGTTTATTTGACACATGAGTTCAGTAGAAAGTAGGAGAACGAAAGTTGTTTGGTTAACTGTTTATCGGTAGTGCCAACATATTTATTTTATGGATCGGTTTCAAAAGAGACTTGTTTTTGAAAACCAATCAGCTGATATTAAATTCGTATTAAGTGATTGATTCCAGTTGTTGTAATTTTGTAACTACTTAATTGCAATGGTAGGCATATAGGAACTGACGCCTTTTTGTATACGATGCATTAACATATTTGCACCTTTATTCATGGATTCTACGTTAAAACTAATCAGTACGTAGGTACATCAACAGTTTTAGAACAAATGGCAGAAGTAAAATACTTAATAATAACATTCGGGGCATCTTTTATGGGCAAATGCAGTAAATACATGTAGCACTACATGGACTTCATATTTGATGAATATAAAGGTAATGTTTTAATTAGTATTATATTTAAGTAAGATAAATAATCAACACAAAATTTTGAAACGAACAACAAATATGACTTGAACAATAAAGAACAATTATTAATGCGATGTTTTTATCACTAAAATATAAACTTAATAAATTCAAAAAACTTTTTAACAACAAAATTAAACCACCGAATATGGTGTAATGCAAAAAATAAAACTTTATTATCTTTAGTTAAAATAATATTTGGAGTCGATGCCATGCTAACCCAAATAGTAAATGGGACCTCAGATCTATCCGACATGCATAGCACCTGTATATACCCATTTTCCCACCCTTAGGGCAGGAATTTGTTTCCAAATTTATCTGGGACCAATTTCGAGGTATATCCCTAACAAAATAAAAAAAAATGTCAAAATCGGGCTGTACTGATAAAGTTATTCGTGATCATAATCTAAAAAAAAATACGCGTCTACTTGAGAATCTCCTCCGTTTTTTTACGTCAGTTAAAAAGTTTCGAGTATTTAAAAATAAACTGGACAAAAAGCCACGAATTTAATTTAAAATCTTTTGATGCTATTTGATTTAATGCTTTTGTAATAATAATTGAGTAAATTATTTACACAGTGCGTTATCGAAATAAAGAGTTTTGAAATATCTTGCTGAATTTGCTTTTACACACAAAATTTCATTTAAAATATTGAGATAAAATGGACATACCTTCTTCAAAGAAAATTTCAAACCTATTTAATTAACACAAACATTAAAATTTGTTAAAAAAAATTACCACTTCTTAGGTAGCGCGCGTTGCATGCGCTTGCGTCGCTGTGACTACTACGCCGGCGTTCTACAATCGCAGCTTTCTCCATAACGGTATAATTTCGTCTTATAGGAGGTTAAGGCTTGGGAATAGATAGATGCATTTATTTCTTCACCATGATAATATGCTGTCGAACACAATGTTGGGAATGTCAAGTAAACTCATTATTTTGTATAAGAAGTGTTATTACCAATAAAATATTCTAGGGCTTGTTTTGTTCTAAAGTCGCATACAAGTTTTAGAGTTCCGTACCCAAAGGGTACAAAAACATACCTATTACTAAGACCCCTTTGTCCCCCTGCCAGTCCGTCTGTCTGTCTGTCACCAGCCTGTTTCTCATGATTCATGAGTCATAAATCGTGAAAGCTAAACAGTTTAAATTTTCACAAATGATATATTTGTGTTGCGACTATAACAACAAATACTGATAATAGTATCATAACGCCAAACTCGTTAGTCGTAAGCATGGTGACTCCGACATGCAATCACTGAAATATATTGATTGATCAATAAAATGATATATTTGATGACGATCTATTTGGTATAGTGGTGAGTACACCAGTTTCCTAGGTGTCGCCTTCTCACTGAGGTCCCAGTTGCGAACCTCGGTAGGTGCAAATGTTTGTGTGATGAATACGAGCAATTGTACCTGAGTCATAACTGTTTATGTATATTTCTACAAAATGTATTCTTACGTAACTTGGTACCATTGTCTACTTTATATGTGATCTATGGTACATAGGCCATTAAGTGCTTTCATCATCATCATCATCAGCCTATTAATGTCCCCACTGCTGGGGCACAGGCCTTCCCTATGGATGGAATAGCGAGATTGGGCCAAAGTGCTTTGGGGCTAGGCTAATTCGTGTGACTCTAAGAAAAGAATTACAACAGGTATTTTTAATGTTTTATTATGATAACTACGTTACGTCAAATATGTATATAAGAAAGTATACTATGTTTTGGAAAACCTACATGTAGGTTTTCTAAGACTGGTGGACCTGTCAATTTGTGCCACAATAACTTTAGCTATGCAACAACAGCAGGCAGGGTTGTCAAAAGATAGAGCTACTACAGCGCTATTTTTAACCGACTTCAATATGGAGGAAGTTCTCAGTTTGGTCGGTATGTTTTTTTCAATTGTATTTATTACACTGATAAAAACTATGCGCTGCAAGCAAACGCATTAACTATGGATAATGATAATTACCATTTAAGATTTTTTTTCTAAAAAAAACGAGTAAAACAGTAGTTTAATATATAGCTCGGCACGTGGTACTCTCAAATCATTCTTATCAAGTAAGGTCCATTTGCAGCATATTTGCTGAATCTCGATTCAATTAATACTAGATTCCAATAAAAAAATGTCAAAAAGAGGATGTCAATTTGACATCATTGTATGGGCTAAACTAAGTTTTAGTTAAATTGAGATTTAGCAAATTGCTGCAAGTGGCCCATAGTAGTAGTCTTTTTACATAGTATAGGCTAGTACATAAATGAAACAAAAAGTTATCAGAGAATTATCTTTTTTTTATTGTGAGAGAACAATCTATGGCAATTGAGGTTCAATGTCGTTAATGTGTCGAATTTTCTCAATTTTAGCTTTTGGATTGTTTTTGTTTTTTTGACGTACACTTCTTTAAATTATTACCAAAGAATGTAGCCAGCATTTGGCCATTGTTTCATACTTCACTAGTTGTGCCCCGCGATGTTATCCGCGGTTATTAGAGATATTTTCCCGCAGTAAAACGCAGCCTATGTGTTAATCCAGGGTGTCAGCTAACTCCATACCAAATTTTATTGAAATCGCTCCAGCAGTTTAGACGTGAAGGAGTAACAAACATACACACACACACACACTCACAAACTTTCGCCTTTATAATATTAGTGTGACTATAGATCTTTCTATCACTATAAAAAAAATAAGAAAATTTCTCCGAAAACTTTTTGTTTTATTTACAATTAAAATAAAACCGACTTCTTTCGAAAATCGAACTAAAAAGTAAAAATTAAAATCTGGTTAATGATTTGGAAGTCGGGCTGGTCCAGATTGAAAGCCGTATTATTACGGATCAGAAACGAAAATCTATTTAATGTTTCAATCTTGACCCCACCCGACTTCCGAATCATGAACCAGATATTATTTTTTACTTTTTAGTTCCATTTTCGATATTGAAGTCGGTTTTATTTTTTGTTTATTTTTTTTATTTCAGCCATTTTAGTCCAAATTACACCGTTCAAGTAAACAAACAAAAATGCTCATTAAATAAAAGCTACTGGATCAAACAAATTTTTTTTTGGAACCAAACGGCAAGTATCTCCAATTGAACAAAAGAAGAATCACTTAAATCGGACGAAATCTTTACGAACAAAGTATCGTGAAAATTACATCGTCCAAGTAATAATATTTTTTATAAGAAGGTTTCCCTCGATTTCGCAGATTTCCACCATCAGAGTCTGAATTGGTTCCAATCAATACTTCGGAAGTGCACTCTTTCGGATGAAAAAAGAATTTTGGAAATCGGTCCACAATTGACGGAAATATCGGTGAACATAAAAAAAAATATACAGTCGAACACAGAACCTCCTCCTTTTTTGAAGTCGGTTAAAAATCGGACAGTTTGGTTCCACCACCCTATATAAGATTAAATTGTTCTTACTGAGCATAGCCTTCACCAAAACGAAGCGAGGGTGGGTCACTTATATAAAGTTCATGTAGAGAAGAGTCTTACTGTACGTTTTGTTCAAAATCCAGTGTACTAATCTCTGCTACTTCACCACTGGCTGGTTAAAGTAAGAAGGTTCTTTTCTAGCTTAACTCTAGTTATACAATATTTTAATTTAGATGGTTTGTCACCACAACATTTAAAAGACCTCCTTTCAATCTCAGTAGGTGACGCTGGCAGAGTCCTATTACATAATATCACTCTTTTGGTAAACTTAATGCTATCCGGCGAAGTACCTAAAGACATTGTCGAGATCCTTTACGGGGCCAACTTAATTGCTCTAAAGAAAAAAGATGGCGGTATCCGCCCTATAGCTGTTGGCTCCACCCTTCGTCGTATAGCATCCAAAATTTGCTGTCAACATATTTTACCGACAGTTTCAGCTGTTTTCCAACCGGTGCAGCTTGGTTTTGGCGTCAAGGGTTGTGAAGCAGCCGTTCACGCTCTTCGCACCTTTCTATCACTTGACGCTGCGGAGGTGGTGCTGAAGGTGGATGTCAAGAATGCCTTCAACTCCGTAGATAGAGGTGCCTTGCTTACAGTAATTAAAGAAAAAACGCCCACTATTTATAAATATCTTTGGCAATGCTACAGCGAACCGACTAAACTTATTTTTAAAAACAACCTGTTGCATTCATCTGTTGGCTGTCAGCAAGGCGATCCTCTCGGGCCCGCTGTCTTTAGTTTGGCAATACAACCTATTATTGATTCGCTAAATTCAAAATTTAATGTGTGGTACCTTGATGACGGAACTATCGCTGGCGATATTTCAACAGTTCTTTCAGATTTTCACATAATTATTGATAAATTTAAAAATATTGGCCTTGATCTAAATTATTCAAAATGCGAACTATTTATACCAGAATCAAAATTTTCACAGGATCAGTTACAACGCATTATTACCGAATTTTCGGCTTTAGCTCCTAATATTAAAATTCTACATAATAAATCACTCCGTCTCCTAGGGTCACCCATATTTGACGATGCTATTCCGATTTTTATTGATGAACAAATTTCTAAATTTCAGCAGTCCTTCGAAAAAATGTTAAAAATTAATCCTCACATGGCTTTGTATTTAATACGTTTTTGCGCTTTTGCCCCAAAATTCATATATTTTTTACGTAGTACTCATTTTTGGCTTTTCCAGGGCTACTGTCATCTATTGACAGTTTACTCAGGGATACACTTTCCAAAATTCTAAATTGTTCATTTTCTGATAACGCCTGGAAGCAGGCCTCTCTCCCTGTTCGTTTCGGAGGACTTGGTACTCGCCATATTTCACATATTGCCCTTCCCTCTTTTCTGTCTTCTGCAAATGGTACAGCCGAGCTTTTTAATAAAATACGGCTCACCTTGCAGAGGCCAGGAATGCTTGGTGCAGGGCATGCCCGGGAGTAGATCTACCTTCCTCCTTATTTTCACAGAGGCAATGGGACGAGCCACTCTGTTTGTGTCTTCAGAGTGATCTTCTAGCTTCCTCTGAAAACGCAGCTGAGCGTGCTCGCCTCCTAGCGGTCTTTCAAGTAGAGTCTGGTTACTGGCTGCAAGCTCTTCCTTCAGCCAATATCGGGACTCTGCTTGACAGAAGTTCTCTATCACTTGCCATTTCACTCAGACTCGGCGTCAAGACAAATCACCCCCATCGTTGTCGTTGCGGAACTCGCGTCGTCGAGTTGGGACACCATGGTCTCTCATGCCAAATGAGCGCTGGTCGAGTCTCCCGTCACGCCTGCATCGTCATCGACGTCATCCGCAGAGCTCTTGTCGCAGTCAATGTGCCAGCGGCCCTAGAGCCCAGCGGCATCTTCCGAGACGATGGCAAGAGACCTGACGGAATGACGCTCATTCCCTGGAAGCAGGGTCGTCCTCTTGTGTGGGACGCAACTTGCGTGGATACGCTTGCTCCGTGCCATACAAGTAGTACCTCCCTGGCTGCAGGCGCGGCGGCGGCCACCGCCGAGTGCTCCAAGCGGCGCAAATATTCAGCTCTCAATGAGAGCTACATATTTGTGCCGTTTGGTGTGGAGACTATGGGACCATGGGGTCCAAGCGCTCGTTCCTTCTTTAAGGAATTGTCTAAGAGACTCACCGAGGTGACCGGTGATCAAAAGGAATAGAATAGAATAGAATAGAATTAGAATAGAATTAATTTATTCATAAACATAGGTACAATAGTGATGTTACAATAAAAGTATTAGTCCTGTCTATGTTTCACCATTCTGGTATATGAATTTATGAAGTTATTTATATATTATTACATTATTTACAATACCTGTTATAACAAAACATTAAAAAAAAAAAAAAAACAAGTATCAAATGTTGAAAAGAAAAAAAACAAATAATACCTATATAATAATTTTACAAATGTCAAAAATTTATAGTACATCCGCGTATTAAAATTAAGTTAAATTACATAATTGAAATGTCAAAATATCAAGTTGTCAGTAAAAAAATCCTTAATGTCATAAAAGCATTTGTCAATCAAAAGTTTAGACAATACAGTTTTGAATTTAAGGTCGTCTAACTTTTTAAGACTATCAGGCAATTTATTATATAGCCGTGGAGCCATGGTTACTACACTCTTCTCCATCATAGCCGTTTTACAAGGCAGAGTACGGATATACGGCTTTCTTGGGCGTAGGCGGGAATCTTTTTCAGGCTCTATTACTTCAAACAAGTTTGGATTACATTTAATAAATGTACAGCATTCAAAAATATAGAGGCTAGGAAAAGTTAACAGTGCTAAAGATTTGAAGAAAGGTTTGCAACTTTCTGTGGGTTTCAGTCTACATATTGCTCGAATGCACTTTTTTTGGGCTCTAAATATAATTTCTCTGTAAGAAGAATTGCCCCAAAAAATAATACCATATCGTAGTGTTGCAACAACATAGCCATGATATGCCATAAGCAATGTCTTTCGATCAACTGACTTAGACAACATGTACAGGGCATATGAGAATTTATATAATTTTTTACATACATCTATGGAATGAGATTCCCAGGTCATATTACTGTCAATATGAATCCCCAAGAATCGAGCAGTGTCTGTTCTATGGACATTTACTCCTTTAATTTCAATGTCAGAGATAAGAGTAGGTTTTCTTTGGGAAAAATGCATTATGTTAGTCTTCTTTAAATTAATTATAAGATTGTTATTGTTTAACCAGTTTATTACGTTTGTCACAGCACCAGATATGTCATTACTATAGTCAATGTTTTCATTTCTTTCAATAAAAATGGTACTATCGTCAGCAAATAATATCATAGGATGACTAGTACAGTTTATGATGTCATTAATATAAACTAAGAACAATAATGGCCCTAGTACGCTGCCTTGAGGTACGCCATATTTAACAACTTTGTTTTTTGATATATATTTCTTTTCTTCCCTGGTAGCGACACATATTTGTGTTAATTCAGTATATTGATCTCGGTCTTCTAAGTATGATTTTATAAGTTTAAGACAGTTTCCACGAATTCCACATTTTTCTAGCTTGTAAAGTAGTAACTTGTGATCTACACGGTCAAACGCCTTCGTCATGTCCATGTACACAGCACATGATGGCCTTGTTTTATCCATTGTCATTACAGCTTTCTTTACTAAATCAAAGATTGCAGTATTTACAGACACTTTTTTTCTAAATCCGTTTTGTTCTTTTATAAATATGTCATATTTCTCAAAAAAATTGTATATGTTCTTGTAAATAATTTTTTCGACAACTTTAGACAGTATTGATAGTAGTGTTATAGGGCGGTAATTTGATATATTTTCTCTGTCACCCTTTTTAAATAATGGTTTAACAATAGCTTGTTTTAGTTTTTTCGGGAATACGCCTGTGTCAAAGCTAAGATTTATAACATGACTTAAGGGCACTGCTATTAAATGACCTACGTTCTTTATTACTTTTGTACTGAATCCATCAAAGCCTACACTTGTTGTATTTTTTAATGACATAATTACTCTATACACTTCCTTGGGTTTAACAGGTGCTAGGAATATTGTTTTTAAATTACTTTTTATGCCCGATAGCTCTATTTTATTTGTATAATTGTTATTATCTAAAGTATCATTAATAAAATAATCATTAAATGCATTTGCTATCTCAATTGGTTGTGTAACATAGCTATTATCTACTTTTATTTTAGTGATGGGTTCCTTCGGACTACTGTTTTTGGTTTTATTTATTATTTGCCAAGAGGCTTTAGATTTACTTTCAGAGTTCTTTATGTGCTGAACATTCTGTGCTCGTTGTGTCAGTGAAATTATTTTTCTTAATCTATACGTATATCCTTTCAAGGCTGCTTTAGCATCAGGACTTTTATTCAACCTACATTGCCATAAGAGTTCTCTCTTTTTTTTACAACATAATTTGATTCCTCTAGTAAGCCATTTGGGTCTAACTTTAATAGGTTTTTTTATAGTTTTAATCGGAAAGCATAAATCATATAAACATTTAAAAATGTCAAAAAATGAATCGTAAGCTGTATCAACGTTGTCAGTTAAAAGTACATCATTAAAAGTCAGGTTTGCTATGCAATTATTAAAATTATTTAGGTTTATTTTACTGTAATCTCGACGTTTAAATTTCCACGAATTTAGAGTGTATGTTTTCTTCACGGGACACATTAATATTTGAGCTGAATGATCAGACAGAGCTAGTTCAACTACCTCTGTCTTAGCGCCTTTAATATTATGACCGATATTGTCCAAACAGGTACCACTGCTCTTTCTTGTGGGTTCATTAATGGCAAGCCTCAAATTGTGACCCAACAGTAGATACTCAAAGTCCCGTTTATCTCTTGTATTTTTCAAAATATTAATGTTAAAGTCACCACACAATATGACTTTTTTATTGCTTAACTGGCAAGTATTACTTAAAATGTCATCGAGTTTATTAAAAAATATGTTAAGGTCAGAATTTGGGACTCTATACACACATATGATAATTATTCTATGTTCAACAAGTTCAATTGCACAACATTCTATCAAACATTCAATTGAGTACTTCTTCACGCTTTCTATAATATTATACTGGAGTCCTTTTCTTACAATGATGCAAGAGCCGCCCTTGCTTTTTTGTCTTGTAAAACTTGTAGCCAAAGCATAATTGGGAAGCATAAAGAGATTTTGCTTTTCTGGCGTCATATTATGCTCGGTCACACAAATAACATCAATAGATATCTGTTGTTGTTTTAGTTCATTAAGATGTACTAAGAATTCATCACTTTTTTTCAAAAGACCCGCTATATTCTGATGAATTATGTACAATCTACTGTATCAGAAAAAACTGGTTCTGGTGAAAATTATTACTTTTGTGCGAGTCCGATACAGCGTCTTTGACACTTGCCTCTTTAACTAGTCTGTCCACATTATGTAAAATGCATTTAACTCCGCTATTTTTTATTTTTCCTGTGCTGTTACTAAACATGTCTAGAGATACCTCTCGGTTTGAATCCAAGAATAAACAATATTTATGTGCTTCGATGTCATCAAATAGAATATTATTGAATGCCTCTACTCGGTAATTATATAAAGGCGCGCCACATATGTAGTTCGGCGAAACTATGATAATATTTGTAAAAAATATTATGTCTAATTGCTTTCTAATAAATTCAACAAGCGCAGAATAGTTTTTCGAAGAAGTAAAATCAGATTCTCCAATCATAATGACAAGGAAATCATTTTTCGAATACCCTTTGGTTAGTGATTGTACATTCTTCAGCAATATCTCAACTCCTACATTAGAGGTAATATGGTGGCATACCTGGAAACCCTTAAAATAATCGTTGCTTAATATATTTGGTAAAATTTTATTTCTCTTACAACTGGAAAGTATACATAGTTTGTTATTTTTTGATTTTATTTCTTGATTTCCCTTATTAAATTTTTCCTTATCACATTTATTACTGAGCTCCGTTTTTATTATCTTTAAAGGTTTGGTTTCATTTTCTTGTACCTTTGTTAATTTTGCGTTCGTCAACTCCTGTTCCAATTTCTCTATGGTATTATTAAGAAGTAGTATCTCGTCTTGAGCTCGAGTTAAGTCACTCTCTAGCCGCCAAATTTTAGTTTGTATAGCCGCTGCTTTCGGTGATCCGCAGTGGGGTGTTTATGGACTAGACATAGGCGTTAGAGTCTTCGTTGACTTAAATGGGGTCTTGTTAACTATACTTCTTAATGTGCATATTTCTCTATTCAGTTTCTCAATTTGTCGGAATAGTGCCCAATAGGCTGGCAGCTACCTCGGCCAACGGATTAGCATCGCTATCCAACGTGGAAATGCTGCCAGCCTATTGGGCACCATTCCTGACGGCGGCGCTGGGGGTGATATATTTTTTATTTTGTAAATGGTATATTATTTAAGTTCTTAATTATTTCTAGTTTTTACGTTTTTAGGCATTAGGTAGTTTTAAGCTTTTGTAATAGTTATATCGTTCCATTATAATTCTATAAGTTATACAATATCCGTTTGTATCAAATACAAAAAATCTGAAAGCCCCAGTAGTTGTAAGTGTACAGCTTTAGTAAATATTGATTTGTGTAATGATTTCTAATAAAAGTATCCAAAAAACTCCAACAACCCTGAACAATTTGTGCATATGGGTATGCGCACGAGCAAAAAGGGAACGAATTATATTGCGCTTTGTATTCTTGACGCGTTAAGTTCTCGCCTTAGGAGGACGCACGCGCCACTAATCGGCATAGAGGCGACGCACAGTGAACGATAAATCAGTATCCCCTCTCACAGGATTTATAAAAAAATTAACTGCTTTTTCCTATTCAAATAGTTATCGATCGGGATCGTCAAAGGTCATAAGCTTCCACAATAACAGCCCTATTATCAATACATAATAAGTTTCAGCCTGACCGAGCCAGACTGCGTTATAGATAAAACAAGTTCCGTTGTCGTACATTTAAAAAGTTGAAAACATAATGATTCAAACCTTTTTACCACAAAAATTTATACATGAGTTTAAGAAAAAATGTCATACAAATTTCGCATAAACAATGTTTGAAACCATTTATTATTATTGGATTTGCTCCATGATTGAAACCGTGTCTCAACTTTTTGGAGAAAGACCGATAGTGTTTATAAAAGTAAAAGCCACGGGGCTATGTTATACTTTAACTTATTTAAGTACATAATTAAACTGCATACTTTAATGTAGATAAAATAAATGGATTTTTTTTTTCAAAAATTTAAAGGAGGCACTTATTTTTCTTCCACTGTGCGGCGCGTGCGTTTGTCAACACTGAGGATACAAGCGTCGTTATGGTATATAGTTAGATTTATTGAAGGTTGCGGGATCCTGGCTGCGTAACATAATGCGTATTTCTTAATATTATAAGATATGATGTTAAGTAATGATAATATAAAAGAAATATTTCTTACACTCGCATTAATTAGGCTAACTTCAAAGCAGTTGTATTATTGGATACTAAGGTAACAGAAATAGGTACATATGTATATTTTGGTAGAAATTTATATAAACAGCCATGCCTCAATTGCACATTTGCCCCTACCTGGATTCAAACCCAGGACCTTAGACAAGGCGACCGACACCCTGAAAGCCGGTGTAAAAAGCATTCCACCACGGAGGCCGTTAAAGAAGTAAGTATGTATACGTAATATCCATTACGTATAAATACTATACATCCATACGTATCATAATACGTATACATACTTGTACTTATTTGTTTAACGGCTTATTTCAATGTGACGACTGTATAAAATATACAGGGAGAAAAAAAATGCCCTTGCTGAGTTTCTTGCTGGTTTTTCTCAGTACAAGGTCTCCCGACGTAAATTTGCGAACCGATGGCATAGCTTTTCGACTTTCTCAAGTTTGAGTGCTTTTAACAGCCTGGACCGAATAAATGATATTGAATTTGAATTACGCCTACGTTACGTAACTGAAATTTGTTGAAATAGGCTTAAAACTAAATCAACTTCAGTAGGTAATATCCGGAAAATTTACACACAAAAAATTATGCAGTGATTATGAAATTATAGGATTCTGGCTACTTGTGGGTCCTGAGACCGAATCCTATTTATATATTTAAGTGCATATACCGGAGTAAATATCAATTAGTTATCGATTCTACCCTTTTATTTATTAACCATATCGCCCCATTTTGTTTCATTCAGTGTTTTGTTTCCACGAGATAATAGTTTACGGTACTTTAACGAAGGTAATAACGATACTAATTTTTGATAATTAATAGACTCGTTAGCTCGTAAGCACAGAGACGAGGAGGCTTTATGAAGTTCCTAAGTAACTATTTATTAAGTCGGTATGCCTATTTCATTGCATCCGTTTATTAAATTGCCTTATTTACTGCTTTATTAATTAAAATTAGTATTATAAACTTAGATAAAAACAAAAAGGGAGGATACGGCACTCGCGGCTCAAAAGTGATTCGCTTAAATTGTGGTGCATGACCACAATTTGCTTTAGTTACAACTGGACATTCAAACACGCTGCATGTGCACACAATATAACTATATTGCGTATATTCTGTGTTATAAAGATAAAACAATGCCTACGATGTGTTATGTTATCACACCGTAACTCCCACATTCCCACCATTCCACAATGACTGTCAGGGTCAGCCATCTGGACGCCATCGACGATCCCAAAATCATTACCTACTAATGTAAATATTTACAGAAACCCATTTATATTATATCTTTATCACTATTTCTTTTATATTATATAGCCTTAATATTTTATTACCCTTCTTTTACATTGTATTGTAATGTTGTTGCAAAATTATTATTAAAATTGAAATCTGAAAAACAAAAAAACATAATAGTGGGCGGAGATTTTAATATTAATATGTTAGAAAATAAAAAACTGTCATCTGACTTTAAGAACTTAATGCTAAGTTATAACTTTATTCAACAAGTAAAAGTCCCTACTAGAATATGTAAATCTGCGGCCACTTACATTGATTTAATTTTCACAAACTTTAAATGGACAAAAAGTAAAGTATGTGAGTTTGGTATCTCTGACCATAGTGGGATTATAGTTCAAATAGACACGGAATACTTTCAAAAAAGGTCAAAAACACAAACATCGTTTAAAAGAATATTTTTGGACAGCCAAATAAATAGTTTAAAACTAGAACTGGGTCAAATTGATTGGAATTATTTTCTTCAGGCAACAAATTGTAATAAAAACTATGAACTATTCACTGGTTTGCTACAAGATCTTCTAAATAAATATTTCCCCTTAAAGAAATTTGTAACAAGATCCAATTATAGTAAAAAACATTGGCTTACTCAGGGGATTAAACTTTCTTGTAAGCACAAGAGATTGTTGCGTATTATTATTAACCATACCAATAATCAAATTATTAAAAACTATTACAGAAGTTACAGAAAGATATTAAGAAGATCAGTGGTTACATCTAAGAAGAATAATTATGCCAGACGTATGATGAAATCCAAAAATAAAATAAAAACAATGTGGCGAATTATTAAAAGTACAACAAATAAATCAACAAACAATTCACAAAAAAATATTAAACTCAAAATAAATGATATCTTTTTGGAATGTCCGATTAAAATCGCAAATACATTAAATACTTTTTTTTCTTCTGTGGGAGGACATTTTCAGCAAAAAACATATAGACTACCTTTAGTAAATAATATACAAAACAGTTTTTATCTTAGCCCAGTAAATGAGAATGAAATAAAGAAAATTTTAACAAACCTAAAAAATATATATAGTTGCGGTAAAGATGAAATACCACCAATATTACTAAAAAAATGAAGCTCTGAGCTAGCAGTGCCCATCACTATTTTGATAAATCAGTCATTTCACGACGGGATTTATCCGGAACTTTTAAAAATACCGTTAGTAAAACCTATACACAAAAAAGGCGACACTATGAATCCCCACAATTATCGGCCAATAGCTCTTCTTCCGTCAATCTCAAAAATATTTGAACGTGCTATGTCAAACCGATTATACCCCTTCCTTGAAAAATATAAAGTTTTTGATGAGCGCCAGTATGGTTTTCGTAAAAATAAATCTACAACGCTTGCCGTTTATAACTATGTTCAGCAAATTTTACAGTATCTAAATGAGGGTAATTAGGTTGTGGGCATTTTATTAGATATGACGAAGGCATATGATAGAGTCAATCATGAAATTTTGTTAAACAAACTTTACAGTTATGGTATAAGAGACAAGGCCCATGAGTGGTTTGCCTCATACCTGAAAAACAGAGTACAATATGTTCAAATTTATCATCACAATAAACGGACTGGTGAATTGCTACAAATAAATTCTAACTGCACAATACTAGAAGGTTCTTTACCACAAGGAAGCGTCCTTGGATGTCCATTATTTTTAGTGTACATCAATGATCTCCCGAAAATAGTTAACACTCCTTGTGTTCTATTCGCATATGACATTTCATTAATAACTAAATATAACAATTTAGACAAAACACAGGAAGAATTAAAAGTAATATTTCATAAAATTGACAATTGGTTGAATCAACATAACTTACAAATTAATTACTCTAAAACAAAATTAATTGAATTCCGATCCCATCAAAAGTCACCCTTAAACGTTACGCTTAAAATTAATAATATTGAATTAGAGAAAGTAAGTAGCTGTTCATTGTTAGGACTACAGATAGATTCCCACTTAAATTGGAAAGCACATATAGAGAAAATAAAATCAGAGCTATCACGATTCACATACGCACTCTACGAACTTAAACTAAGTACAAATAAAAAAACGGCAATATCCGCATACTATGCATACGCACACTCATGGTTATCATATGGAATAATTATGTGGGGCAATAGTACAGATGTAGGGGATCTCTTTATACTACAAAAGAAATGTATAAGAATTATTATGAACATAAGTAATATGGGTACTTGTAAGCCGCATTTCATCAATCTACAAATTTTGAGCCTTATTTCTATATACATTTTTATAAATATGTAAGTTTGTAAAAAAATATCCGAAAATTTTTAATAATGCCATAAATAATACGCATACCCCTAGAACAATGCATAAAAATAAATTTAAAGTACAATATAGCAGATTGGCCATGATTAGCTCTGGACCATTTTGTAGTGCAATACAGATTTATAATAAACTACCTAATAACTTAAGATCAGAAACAAACATTAGTCAATTTCTAATTAAATTAAAACACTTCCTGCTACAAAAGTGCTATTATTCTTTAAATGAATATTATAATGAGAAATTTAATGTATTTTAACTAAAATTAATAATAATAAGAGTAAAATAATTTAACAATAAATTAATTTAAATTATAAATATAATAGTAGTAATAAAGAAGTAAAATTAGGAATAATGAATAATCCACTATTTATAATTATAATTATGGAATGTCCGTTGCACGCTAATACAATTTACTTTGCTATGCCCAAATGGGTAACATAATTCGGTCGATTATATTATATACCTACCATCTTTTGTACAATTATGATATGCAATAAATGTTTGACTTTGACTTTGTTTCGGTTAAGTATACATCCTTAGCCATTAAGATAATGTTAATTTTATTTTTTAAACCATTTAACCTATGGTAAACCTTCTATCACTATTCCTTAACTATTAAGATGATTGTTTGTGCCATTTTCAAAATGTTACACAAAGTAACGCGTTGAAGTCTTTTCCTTCAATTAAATATATAATAAATAAAAAAAAGCAAATTCAATAAAAGGGATTATCACGGTCTGTTTGCGATTGGCGAAGATAAGTTTCGCAATGCTATGTATTTTTCTTTACCTTTTGTTTTTTCTTATCTTTTTTAAGTAAAAATTAATACTAAACAAATTTATTATTTTTATTATTCTTTCCTTTATTTCATTATTATTATTATTGTTTTGCATTTAAAAAAGACTAGTTAAAATTACTGATCTATGGACGGGTTACCAGAAATGTAAATAACTTGGGGTCATTCTTGCATTGGAAGGCATGTTATGCCGTTTTTTAGTTCCCGCAATCGTAAGCACCCACCGATCCGCAATGTGTTCCAGCAAAAGGAAGGCTTGTGCCCCAGCAATAAATATGGAAAGAAAGATGCTGGTTTTTAATCATGAAAGCTACAGTAATATTCTGATCATAACGGTAACGGTCTGCCATCTAGTGGAAACTTGTGAAACCAACACATTACATCAATTACGTTAAGGCATTGACAAGCATACTTTTCCGTGAGCGTTTTCAAAGCAACTTTACCCGTGTCTGTCTGTAGAGTTTCTGCAATGGTTTCACGATGGCGCTAAATCCATGTGAATCGGTTCCATGTAATTCGGAAATGTCGGAATTACGCAAACAAAAGCTTGTATTATTTCTTTATCTATATTTTTCTGACTGTACTTAACATTATAAATGTGAAAGTGATTCTGCCTGTAATGGAATAGCGACAAAGGGGACAACTGAGGAGTAAGGATAATGGCCTATGCTTAGATTAAAAAATCTTAGGGCCTATGTCCTTCTGTCCTATAGTCATGGGCTAATTATTAAGGCCCCTTTGTTTGGTGCATAGTTAAATTTGACCATAGTTAGATAAAATACTAAAGAAAAAAATAACCATTTGTCATATTTTACTATGTAAGTATTAAGTATATGACGTGAAATTGACTTCAGTTAAAAACTATGTTTTTAACAACGCGGCCTTGTTGTGTAAATAAAACTTGAAAAAGGTAAAATTGGAGACGTAGGCGACAATCATTCATCGTAATTTACATGGGTGTTCTGAGATCTCGAAAGTAAATCAACTGTTGCAATGGCCGGTTATGGGATGTGTGAATGAAAATCTATCATCTCGAGCTTCTCCGTGCTACAGAAGACGTAAAGAAAGCGTTTGCACTAGTGATGTAACGAATGTCATTTTTTGAACATTCGCGAATGCGAATGCGGATGCGAATGTCTGGTACCGACATTCGCGGATGCGAATGCGAATATTTAGTTTTTTTTTAAATTGGCGCCAATTGTCTATGTCATCGTGGCAGTCTCGTTCGAATTGCCGAGTTGATATGAAGTCATCCGACTGAAGTGTCATTTCCACTCGCACCGGTCTTTCCGTAAACAAAACAAGTGAATTTTGAGGTAAGTGATTGTGAATGGTAATAGTGATTTATTAACATGAGTAAATCGAATTCTAGTGAAACATGGACTTATTTCACACTTTGCGATGCTGAACGAGTTAAATGCAAACTGTGTAACAATGAATATTCAAGGAAAGGCAAAACTACAACTTCTTTTTTTTTCTAATATTCATATTCGCAAAACATTCGCAGAGATTTTGCGAATGCGAATGTGAATGCGAATATTCGCGAATGCGAATATTCACGAATGCGAATGCGAATATTCGTTACATCACTAGTTTGCACCCGCCAACCCAGTACAGATTGGAGGGTGCAAACGCCACGGGTCATGGCCGCAGGAATTTTAGTGATAATGGCCCAGTCTCCCTATTCCGTAAATTAGGAAGGCAAGTTTCTCAGCATTGGAGACATAGGATGATCATGATGGTAATTAGGTGTGGAGTATATTTATTTGATTGCCACCCGCATCTGCGTCCGCATAAGCTTTAGCTTTTTAAGAATCCCACAGCAACCTGACGCTTTTCCGGGATAGTAAGTAGTATCCTATGTCTCAATCCAGGTCATAAACTATATACGTACCAAATTTTATCCAAATCCCTTCAGTAATTTTTGCATGAAAGATTAACAATATCCATACAAATTTTTGCAGTAGGATAGGATTTTTTATGGTATTATGGCAACAGGGAATTAATTACCCCATCCCTCAGCCACACCCCATTTATAATATTAAGTGTGAATGACTGGAGTATAGTTGTGGAGAATGCTAATGCCACTTCAGGCACCTCCACCTTTCTGGCTTGAAGAAATGCATTTTGATTTTGGTAATAGGCATAATAGTCAGAGAACCGGCTGCCAAAAGTCCTATGGATCAGATACATGAATATTTTTTGGGGTACGAACAATAAAGCCATGGGCCTAGAGGTCGGCAACCCTGAAATTGCTTGACTTTGCCCCCATGAAAAATTATGACGTCACTTCCGGGTTTTATTTTAGGTGTTATTGTAATTTATCAAATACATGAAAAAAATTTATGTCATACGAAAGCTTTTGATGCGTAGAATAGAAATGTCAAGGGTCGGACTATAAGGTTCACATTAGGCACCAACTCGACGCATTTAATAGAAAGTAAAAAATATAGCTTCATATTTTCCATATCATTAATATTTTTATGATTCTCGTTAAAGCTTTGATAAATTAAATATTAATTTTGGTTCATATAAAAAGTTATAGGCTTTGAACGAAGTCATCGTTTTCCGGTCATTGGCCTATTTAGAAAATGTTCAGTACCTTTACCCACATTTAATAAATATATTATTTGGCTTCTCAGTAGTTCTCAATGATGTTACTAAATTGTACTTAGCATTCAAGTAAAATGGTAAGTGAATAATACAATCCAGACCGTGACGTAGATAACCCTTGGTCTGCGAATTGTAATCTTATTGCAAATGAATAAAGTCTCGATTGTAGGTACTTTGTGTTACTGATCCCCGTTAACATCGGGTCACGCTTCAGAGAACCTATTGCGATGTATGGACTAAGACGTTGGGTGCTGTTGTAAGTGAACTTATTGCATTAATCAAATGAGATGACTTTGTAACTAATCGTGATATCTTGTAAACTGTATAAATAATCAAAATTCAATAGGTATATGTTTCCTTTTATATTAATCCAAGGTATGACATTAAGTCTGGTACCATAGGAATTTTAGATCCCTAAAGTTGTTGAAGTTACCGTATCTCTATATTATATTATATTATATTTGAGTGCGAACCGGTCTTTGCTTGGGTTTGGCTCCAGACAAGGTTATTGCCCCAAAGGGTTAAAAAAAAAGATAAACTGGAATAAGATTTTTGGAACTTGTTTTTGACTTTTAATTTGTGTTTTTACGGGCCGGAGTTTTATTTTTATTTTATGATTTTTAGTGCTGGTATATTTTGAGGTTCCGCAGCCAACAATGCAGTGGTTTGTTTTACTTACGTCCTACCCCTCTTATTAATAAACACAACTTGAAATAGCTACACCATGTTTTGTCTCTGTTTATTGAATATTTGTTCATATCACTCAATTGCATTTGAGTGATATGAACAAAACACGGCGTTACTAGTCTAAGCTTACTCCTCGTTTATTAATAAGGGGGTATTTTTATCGACTCATCGGTAACTTTATTTTGAAACCATGCTGTAATCGTTGATAAAAAAATATCATTTCTTAAAATGATTTTTCATCTGAGCCATCTGGATGTGTTTTTAATAAAGCCGGACAAGCACTAGTCGGACTCTTCTACCTAGGGTTCCGTACAACTTTAATGGGTACACAACAAACGGCCGTATCTTTTTTTACGTAAACTTAGAAATGTGATTTTTTTTAACCGCTTACATAAAAGTAAGATTTTTGCACCAATTACTGTAGACTTGACTATATATTAATAGATATATGGTTTACCTTTACGCGTTACCGAGTTAAAGGGTCTTGACAAACAGACAGCTAAGCGGCTGTAACTATTTTTCAGTGAAATTATACTAGCCACATGGACGGACATGGTCTGAAGTAAAATATTAATATTATTAAATTTACTTATTTTTTTATAGTGAGGCAGGCAAATGACTCTAAGCCAACCTAATGTTAAGTGGTGATAAAGTCCAAATGCGAAGATAGCTGGAACAGCAGTCATAAACTGCTACACCAACCATCATCACCTTGCCGGCCTACAAAAATGATTCTTCACGCCTCTCTTAAAGGCATATACAAAACATCCTTAATTTGTTCGACGAAGTAATGGTAGAGTAAAGAAAGCATACAAACATTAACATTATACGTTCGTGAATACTACATATACACGGCCCGTGTCATCGGGGCTTTAAGCCGCTCCCGCTTGCAAGCACACGACGAAAGTAATGGCCCATCACTATTTAGACATACACGGAAAAAAACTTTTTTCATACCGTCTTTCATCGTTTTTTTTCTGTTTTCGTCGTATTTTCATTTCCTTGACTTTGGGATCAAAACAATATAGGTGGATTCAATATAGGTGGTGGTTCTATACAGGTGAATGTGATGTTCTCATCAATTATAATAATAAATTAAACATATTTAATTTAAAATATTCTAAGTCATATCAACATACTCAATTAATAAAATGTTGTTTTCTAAATTGATCCGAACAGGAACAGGGAAGTAATAAGATTATAATAACAATAAGGGCTTATTGTAATTATAATTTACAACTTTCTCTGTCATCATAAATGCATACATAGAAAAGCAAATTAGCTCCGCCGTTGCTAGATTTGAAATGAATATCAAAGTATCACTCGTAGATTACTATATAACCCAGTTTTCCAGTAGTAATGAAAATTGTAATGCTGTACAGCAAACAATTACACTTAATGTGTTGCCTTGTACTGTTGTAGAGGCGATTTAAGTGTTTTATTGTTAACCACAAATTACCGCGGTTGTGTCTGCCACTGTACTGTTGATGAGTGAAAACTCTTTCGCCGTGTTTTCTTGCTCGAGTTACAAAATAGTCATATAGCGAGGTCAAGGTTAGGTACCTAAGAGTTTTTAATCTATATTATTTCCACAGATATAAAATACTTTTATCCATTAAAATATGTTACAATTGGATTTCGATTTGCGTAATATTTGAAATGAAAACTTTTTTTATTATAATATCTACCCTTTGGATAAAACTATTGAACGACACCATGATCGACACTGACGACATCTCTGAATATAAGTATGGGTATATTATTTTTTCCCACGCATTAATAGTGGCTTCGAGTGTAAGAGGTCTTGAATTCGAACCTGATAGGTATATATTTTTTAAATATTGGCAGTTTCCCTTGTTTCGGCATTCCTACCGTATTAATAAACGAGGAATAATCTTGAATTAGTTACTCCATGTTTTGTCTCTGTTCATTTAATGACAAATGGTATTTCAGTGATATGAACAAAACAATAAGGGGGCTGGAGTGCAACCGCCATTTTGTTAGAGTTATGCTCCATATGGTTAAGTTGCATAGATGAAAATTGTGTCGCTCCAGCTGTTATTTTTTTATGTAGGTAAATAGCCATCATCTTGCTAATGCATTGTAAACATTATGATTGTGATGAGAAATAATGGTTATTTTTATATTGTCTATCATAGGTACTGTCCATAACACAAGTGATTAAGCTACTCACCTTGCGAACTGATGCAACATGTTATAGTGTCCATATTGATTTACTCATTCAAATTCATTCAACCATTTAAGTTTTATAATGGAGTAGATAAAACGCAATGTTGTTATCGATTCCGTACCCCTTGTTTTTTTTGAGTGTGTATGCTGTTGGTCGCAGATGACCTTTACAGCGTCACCGGGTTTGGGGACGGCGAGATTCTTAGGGGACCCCAAGCCATGAAATTGGCGAGTGCCTCTGGAGGTATTCCAGGCAGATGGCATCTCCCCACGGGGGGAGTCTCCTCTCCGTCTGGAGCCTCTGGACCACTCGAACCTGAGGGGGTCGGCTCAACTAGAGGGCGACTCTGAGACTCAGACCTCGGCTCTAATTAGCCGTTGACGTAGGGGACGGTGAAAAACGCCAAGGTAGGTGCCTGTACCTGGTATAGCGTGTCGTGTGTAGACCGGATCTTCGCACTCTTATCCTACGGGTGCGGTGTCTTCCTAATGCTCAGCTAGTGTGCAGGTATACTAGCTGTGTAGTGTTGGTGTTTGTAGCCTGTGTGGTAGGAGTCGGAAGCGCGTTGGCGCGGGTGATTTCCTCGTCGGGGTACTCTAAGACGTGCCTAGACTGACAGAATCGGAGGGAGTACCCCTTGTGTGACAACGTTACCCATTAACCTCTGCCACAAAATAGATAGTATTTCCGATGTGTTATTCATATCAGGAGTAATGTATAGAGAAAGAAATTTTTAAAGAATGCTTTTCCATTGGTCTTGCAACGACAATTAATTTAAGGTTAAGTGTTTTAAAATAATTAAAGTGTGCCCAATACAAGAACCGAGAAATCGTGCACATAGACCCGTTCGTGTGGCTTGTTTTTATTATAAAACAAGTGGCTTCCCACGACTTTGTCCGCGTTAACTTAAGTTTTTCGAAAATCTCTCAGGAAGCTAACATTTTTCCATGATAAAAAGTATCTTATATGTCAATCCAGGTCATAAACAACATGCATACCAATTTTCGTCCAAATCTTTTACTTTTACATTTAAACTTTTACATTCATAATATTAGTAGGAAGTAAAATTTTAAAAAATATATATTTATAAAAAATACGGAAAATGCTGCCCTACATTGCCCTATCTCTTTATAATTTACATTGGTAACCGTTTTATTTTTTTATCTGACTTATTATGACGTACGACTTATTAATCATTGTAGGCACAAACAGTATGTCACCTACAAACACAATTATTTTAATGACTGCAGCGTTAACTCAATGTGCAAGTGATTATTATTTATTTATAATGCACAGCGACACTTATCTGTGCTTACGTAAGGATTGATAAATGAGTTAACGATGGTTCTAATTTAGTGACTCATTATAATCAGTGTTTGAATGTGTCTTTCTAATATTGTAGATATTTGTATGAATATCAAATTTACCTACCTGCAGCTGTATTTGAAAATTATACATTTAAATATAGGATCAAGATAAAAAAAATACCAAGAGGCCTATATGAAAATCAGTGCCAGTTCTTACTAAGGTTGCCAGATGTCCCGATTTTCAGGGGTCTGGGGACGCGCCCCGATTTGTACCTGATCGGGACGTTAAATGTCTCGATTAATCAAAAAATAAAATTTAGGTAATTAATATAACACTATACTTGTACTAGTAGCTTAAAACGCAATAAATTAAACCCAGACTTAAAAAAAACAACAACACTAGTGTTGCCAGGTTATCAGTTCTTACTGATTTAGTCGTTGATTTAGGCATAATTTTGCACTTCGTGACTCTACTTTGAAAATGTTCTTTTGTGACGATGTTTGTTATTATTAAACATTGTGTGCAAATTAAAAATTAAAACTAGGACGCATTTTTTTTAAATTATGTTTGTCTAAACAAACGACCATGAATTTTGTGTTCATCAATTCGTGAATTAAAATTCACGAATTTCCTAAATTATCTTTACAGGTCCCTTTAATTTTTTTTACTAAACGTTTAATATACGCAAATATTTTTGTAACTAGGGCGACTCAATATACAACACATTAACCGGTACAGCGAAAAATGCTGAATGTGAATTGGAAGGTGGACGCCGACGCGGTGTATTAAATGACAGACAACAAGTTCTTTTATTATTTTGTGAAGTGGAACTGATCGTGAAGACCACGGATAGCCACCGGAACTATACAATAATAAGTATATCAGGAGCTGCTATATAATTACTTTAGTTTGGTTGCTATGCAAGATATGCCAGGTCATGATTCATAATTATGGAATATAGGAAAAACTTTCGTAGACCCTTTTCAAGCATATTTATTACTCCAGATGTATAAGATTTTGCTAAATATAAGTTTATGTAAAGAACGTGTGAATAAAACTAATAGTAAAAAGGTTTTTGTGTAAGTTACTGATATTAAAATTTCATACAGTGCCGGCCCTGGGGTAGTACTGGAAAGCGGTCACTGCGTTGTTAACGTCATATTTGCTACATGGACCGCCAAAAACAGAAAATTTCTAGAGGAAGCGGAAATTCACGTGAGTTGTAAACGTCGATTTAAGGACACTGAAAGACAATCTCGCTTTACTTAACCGCCATCAAGGGCTGCGGCCGGCGCTGTTTATATGAAACCCGTCAGGAGACGGAATTGTGCATGTTTACGGAAATAGGTGAGATTTCAGTAAATCAAATCAAGATTAGCTGTGCTTTTCTGTAAGTAAGAACAAACTCATTTTTCACCGCGGAATTCGCCAGAGTGATTAGAAATTTATTTGAAATTTTGTTCTAATTTTGAGTCACACCGCGGTTTTCGAGGCGAAAAGTAAACTTCTTACAGAATAGCATAACAGAATCAGGCTTACAACAACTGCAAATAATTACTTTGTATGCAGTTGTTATAAAAACGGCACATCCTGGCCAGTTGGTGAAATCTTTTGTAAAAAATTGTCATAAATGAGAAAAGTGCCAATGCATGTCGCTATTGATCTCTTTCCCAAAACTATGAAATAAAAAAGATAGTGAAATAAAAATGATTTTTTAACAAAAATAGAATCCACTTTATATTAACAAAATCACAATAAAATGAATATAAATCCAAATCAGATATAAAGTAAGATTAACAATACTTGAAGTAAATTTCCATTTTTCGCCACTGATATAACCTTAATTTTTATGTCGAGATACAATTCATATAGACGTATAAAACGGGTATACGGCACGGGTTTTTAGGAGTTTTACCAAAGTCATTATACTACATATATAGCAGGTATTATTAAAACTCATTTTGATTTATTCGAAACTTCCTATATAATGTAATTGCGAGATATAGCCAAGTGAAAAGTAAACGCAGTTACAATTGATTGGAGTATTAATCGCTTATTAATAATATATGAAACATACGTGATGATCTAGTTTACGCTATTTATCTAGGTCAGTTTGACAAGATGTAAATTATGCAATTGTGTTATCTTTATCAAAAGGTCTAGCGGTATAAGGAAAATGACATCTACATTAACAAATTTACTCTTACATAAGAATGAAAAATTTAGGCATTCATTTTGATGATTGATTTGATTGAAAGGGCACCGCACGCAGTGGGTGACTCACAGGATTTAATTATAATATATCACCTCCAGCTGTGCTGTGTGGCTATTTCGTAAGAACAAATAATAAATTTTGGAAAATACTCACTTTTCACCTGGGAATCCACTTTAAAATTCGAACCCGAATTAAAAAATATATATATATTCCGCGGTGAAAAGTGATTTTGTTTTAGAATACAGAACAAAATAGCAGTGCAGTTGCAAATGGATACGAATCCATGTAAAAAAAAGATTGACAACACTATACTGCACGAGAATTACTTATATACTTACTACCATGTAATAATCCAGATAGGAAGAAGTCGAACGGTTAGAAGTCAATAATAAAAAAACCTGTATATAAAAATAAATATAAAAAAAACGACGGGTTGCACTCGGGGAGTGCCGGCAGAAGTGAAAACTTGAATATTAACGTTGTGCATTTTTGATATTTTGGAATGGTTAGGGTATAATTTTGCACGAATTGCTTTAATTATCAGTATAAAAGTACTATCATGTATGTACCACATATAATAATACAATATTTATTTATTGCGCTGTCGTACACAAACATGACAATTTATATTACATTAAAAAAGTTTATCTCTTAGAAAAATCAACTTACATGAATCACGTTTAAGCGCACTTAGCGACATCTATTTTAAAGAAATCAACTTACATGAATCACATTTAAGCGCACCTAGCGACATCTATTGTAAAAAAAGGCATTTTCTTCGCAATAAAGCTGCCACGTGGACGTCCTAGATAGAGACTTATTATTATAATACGGTAAAATAAAATATTACTATGTTTCGTCCAATATATTGAAAGTCAACAACCTTTCCAATTTTATTATGTGTAATGACGCGATCAGCCCACGTGTTTAACCAGACGCGAGTTTAACATTTTTTACCCATACAAAAAAAAATGTACAACGCCGCTGAAGAAGTTTTCACTTCAAAAATCTCGTGATTTCTGCATATAGTTGAATTTTAATGAACAACTATTCTCTTACTTCCGCTCAATCGAATGGTACTTGGCCAACTTTTATTTCCTAACTACAACAAAACCGCCAGTGGTTACTGAAGTTAACAAGGTAAAGCCACCAAATATGTAATTAAGTGCGCACTTAACTGTATCTCAGTGCACTTCACGGTTTCGTGGTTTTATTCGCTACATTGTAAAAGTACGTACTTAGATTTACGTATCTCTTCTTTCGTCTTGTATCGTAAAATTGACGATATTTGAAAGAACATTTAAATATTTGTTTCTTAGGTTTTCACGCACATCACTCATTAAATAAAACTAGTTTTTACGGGTTGATGCAAGAAACTTTATTTATTTATTGACGTTTCGTAGCCTTTACAGGCTACGTCGTCAGAATTAAACTTTTATTTAATTTGTCGAGCTACCTTCGAAAGACTTTTATTGAGCGTTCGGTTATTTCATTGTTCGATTTTAAAGTTTTATTGTCTATGTATGAATTTATTATTAAATTTACTTAATAAAGTATTTTATTTAAAATTCTTATTTGTAATTTTGAGTTTATTTATTTGACCCTAACTACCGTAAACTACCACCGGTTCCAAAATTGGGAGACCTTCCTGAGAAGAACCGGCGAAACAAACTCAAGAGAGGCTTTCTATCTCCTTCTTATGTTAAATTATCCAACAAAAAGAACTAATAGTATGTGATAGTCTTGCAGTGTGTGCTCGGGGTTGGGATTTTATCTCCTGTATAATAGGTTCCCAAGCTGGTGGTATATACCAACCATCTTCAAGGGTTCTAGTTCACAACCCAAACGGTACTATTTGGTATAAATTAAATTTTAATGTTCCTTTGCAACCACTGCCTCAATGTCCGACGAAATTAAGCAATATCGTAGGTTTCGATGCAATTCTTAAACTATATACTACTACTAGAGACTACCAATTTCCCAGCGAAACTATAAGGATCTACAAGATTGAAAGGCGGTGCTGTCATCTAACTGTTATTAATTTTACGATGATATACCATTCCAAGTTCAATTTTTAACTGTGATGTAATTGAATGATAAAACAATTATTAATATGATGTAACAGAATCAAGAATTGTTAATTTCTTAATATTACGGAACTTGTCAAACTATTACTATACGTTATTTTTCCTATAAAATAATGTAAGTTTTTTTTTAACTGTTTAGTTTTGCTTTATTTTCGTCTTTTTCTATTATATTTTATTGGCACTTTTTAATTATAATTATAAAAGCTTTTTTTACCAAAACAATTTAACTAAGTATGTTATATAAGATCATAATAATTTTCACATAAATACTCATTTTTATTGATAAGTGTACCTTAGACAGCAAAATACAATTAAGTGCATTGCAAGGAACTGAAGTTCCTTGGTGCATTGTCAAGAATTTTTTTATAGTTCCTACTAGTATTATATAAGACGCTTTAGCTTTGGAGAATTAATTTTTGTTACTTAATTACTGATAAATAAAAAGTATGAAAACCGCAGAAGTCTTTATTTTGTAGGACTTAAACCGCATAAGTCAAATATTTAGTTTCACAGAACTAAATATACTAATATTATCTCTTGATATCAAAATGAAAGCTAACTCATACCTATTTTTAAATTCATAAAACATTAACGAAGTGTTTAATAAAAAATAAACACATTTTTGTCTCTCCTGAAAACTTGTCAAATTTTATTTACGCGGTATTGTTGTATAAGCGACGAATATATATATATATATAGATATGACTGGAGTAAAAATGTTCGTATTTATCACACAAACAGCTGCCGCCCCAGCTAATGTTTAAACATTCTTTAAAGAAAACAAATAATAACAGAATACTTGATATTTTTCCGAAAAAAACACACACAAGACAAAAAAAAGCCTAAGAAAAACAAGCCAAACCCTTGACCTTATTTACTGCTACGTATGTGCACACTACACAAAGATAGTAAATTTAATAATAATGTATTAGAAAATCCTATTGATTTCTTATTGAGGCAGAAACTATTTATTGGTACATTAATTAATGGTCGGTGCTATTTGACCCTGGAATTATCACTAGATTTGTTTTGACTGAACGCATTCTTGCATCTGCAGAGTGCAAGAGTTGTTATGATAAACGACTATCACATATTTACAAAACCATAACGAATAAACCTACTTTGATTTTCACTATAAATATCTTGGCTATCATGATTTATACGAAATGTCTTACTAATAAATATCAAGAAAATAAATATGTACTGACATCTAAAGCTTAGTACGGATACGTGCCTTGAAACGCGCTATTGATACTCATAGTAACACGAGGAGTGTACGGAGTAACTACAAGTAGGTATTTATATTGCGTTCCTGGGTACGCGTAGACGACTACGCGTATTCTGGAACGCGCTATCAGTACGCAGCTTAACACTTTAGTAACTTATTTATCTTATGCACTCCAATAAAGTCTCCTACATTCTGCTTAGTAAGTAAGAAAATAATAGATTTATTTTAAATACCTGCCTTGGCTTAGCGAAAATGCAATTTACTTGTGAACGAAATGAATATTTTCCGAAACTTTTCGCCTATAGGCATTATACCTACGTAGATTAAATAAGTCATCGCAATAATAAACAAAAATCGATTAAGTACATAAAAATTATGAAATGCTATTGATTTGTTCAAGATTTTCACAAATTTTCATCCAAATTAATACTAACTGCTGCTTTATAAGAGATAGGCTATATTTTATCGCTATATTTTATAGTTAGCATAATAGCTAATCAATTTTAGCATCGCTGAATGGTTTGTTTTGTCTCCAACTTCATTGTTGTGGGAGTCACCCCGTGTCCATCGGGCGTGAAGGTCGTCTGCAAGGGTCGCAGTCTGCGCGCGCAACCTGTCGAACGCTCAGTCGATCTGCACCTCTCGTCTCACCGGACGCGCCATAGCCATCGAGAGCGGTGCCGGCAAACGCGTTCGTACCCAAAAACTAATTAACTAAACAACGTTACGCGTACTTTTCACTATTAATTTATTCGTCAAAATAAACGAAACGTAGTGTCAATCATCGTAATATTTTCTGTGGAATCATTTTCATTACCTGTCGACGACTCCCGAATTTCGTGAACAGATGACAGGCGACAATTAGGTGAGTTGTGTACCTGCCAACTACAGATAAGTACTTACAGCGACGTTATCCAAATGTTGATTCGCGTTGGGCAAACGTTTTCGCGTAGACCACGTTAGTTCGAAAGTATTTCAAGGAGACCCTGCTTCTCAATGCTCTATAGCTGAATCAAACCTAGAAATTGTTATAGTAATTATAGTACAAACTACAAAATGCTCTTTTAATAAAAAGGCACTAGAGATATTAAATACACACCGACGGACGTTTTCCTAAGAACAAAAAATTTACGTACAATATTATTTCATATTAACTTAAGTCAATAAATAAGCGCAAGTCTAAATAAAATCATAATATACACAATATCGATAAAGGCGAAACGAATAGGAAAGCCCTTGAAACAAATCTTAAATCTGTTTTATTACCAATGAAACCCATTAGTGAGAAAATATGCAATAGAAAAGTCAATCTCATAAAATTTATATCGAAACTTAATCAAGAACGATGTTTTATGAAACAATGTCAAATAACAGTACGTTTAATTTTAACCTAGTAACAGTTTTCTAGCCATTTTACCATCATTGTGTCTGTCTGTTTATTGAATTCCTTGAAATTTTGTTATTTTTAGACATACTTTAAAGTTATGGTCACTACCTACATTTGTATATCGAATTTAAGAAAAATAAATTGAGGCAGATCAATTAAATCTTCAAGGTTAAATTCTTATAACATCCAAAACCCAAACAAAGTCTCGTATTAATAAAATTGTATTTTGCTTTTATTTTTATGATTGACTTTTTTTTCTTCTTTGACTCATTTATTACAATTTAAAAATGTATGTTTTTCCGTAATTTCTTTACGAAGGTTGAAAATTGATTGAAATTTGCATATACATAATTAATTATGTTATAGTGTTATTTTTATGATACATTTTTTGATATGTTTAATGTTGACCTAATCACGTCTTGAGATGCAATAATTCCATCACTATGCAAAACGAATAAAAAACAAAAATAATTCTAGTATTATTAATGGTTCTTTTAACTAATAAGAATAATTCGCATTTGGGAACCATTCAGAAATGTTTGGAGACTAGGCTGAATTAACATAATTTTTATTTCAACGTGTCAAGGTTATCAAAGAAAATCTTAACCTTAATACGTTGGAATTCTGATACAGTCGAGGCCTCTTTGGTGAATATGATTAAATATTAACAAAGTTAAAATATAACTATTGCTTCCATTGAAAATGAAAATTAAGATTCGTGATAACTACTAGTTTTATTATCGTAATTTCAACTATATAGTCAAGGTAGCTATTTTTTGTATAATGTCACCGCCAATCTGTATATGCCTGAGGCGTATAGGCAATATAAGTATAATATTGTATAGTAAATGATAATATAAAAGAAATATACTTTGCCTAGGTAATGTATATCTTACCGGCAATCTGTATAATCCGACGTTGTATACAATAAATAGGAATTGCATACATTATCTTGGCAAAGTATGAAATGGAAAATAATTTAGTAAATTTTATACATTAAGTAGATTTTAAGTTTTTGTTATTTGGATGTATATATTATTAAAAATTATAATACTTATAATAATTCATACATTGCTTAGACGCCTCAGGTATTTTATACTTTGCCTAGGTATTGTATAGAAAACCTGGATTAAACAGATTGCCGGTAACATATACACTTCCTAGAGATTGTATAGAGTATCTGGTGGTCCACCAGCAATGTGTAAAAAAATAGATTTTGGCTTGTTTATATCCTAACCAAACCTAACCCAGCGTACCCACTTGGATATAAAATGACGGACGGATTCGAATCGAATTTCTTACTGTCGCTGAATGAACTACAGACCAATGAACGTTTGACCAACACACAGTGGGTTAGGTTAGTGTTGTGAATTAAAGTTAGCGCGAGCTGAGCGAGCAAAGCGAAGGTGCTGCAGCAGCGGCCGGCGAAGCGCCGGCCACCTATGGATATATATATGTATAAATAAAACAAAGAAAAGACGACTCCCTATATCCTTTTACACACATTGCCGACTCATTGCTATTGTATGGAATACCCAGGAAACGTATAAAATGAAATATATTTCATACATTTCCTTGACTTTTAGGCATTCTATACATTGCCTAGGTAATAAATAGAATGCCGGATTATACCGACTGCCGGTAACAAATACACATAATAAAGTAAATTAAATGGAATTAATTTCTTTTTGTAATTATACACCTTCCACGAAAATGTATTTAACTGATAGTGAAAATTTTGTTGCGTACTTTAAGACCCGTTGCACCGAATGCACCATTTTTTTGGTTGAACGCGCAAATCTCAGGGACCTTCACAGGAAATCTAACACAAAAATCTCAGGAACCTTCACAGGAAATCTAACACAAAAATCTCAGGAACCTTCACAGGAAATCTAACACAAAAAGTTTTTTTCAAATAGATAGATAGTGAATTTATTGAGGAAGGCTTAACGCTATATAACCTCACGCTGCGGCTAGTAGAAGCGGATCATCGATGTAAAATGTTGCAAAAACGGGTAAAAATATTCCATTTGTGAGCTTTATTTGCGTGCGCTGCGTAAAGTTACACAAAGATCATGTATGGCGGAATTGTTCCCCCTTTAAAAGTTCTATGAAAAAGTCCCCGACACGGCACAAATTAAAAGATGGGCATACGCCCATCTTTTAATTGGCTCACTATAACCTTTTTCCTCAAATTAACTCGGGTGAAACCGCTGGGGACCTTTAGTTGTGACATAACTATAATAGATAGACATATGGTACCGCGGACTTTTTTGTAGATATTGATGTCCTCTATAAGACTTTAGTACATCACTTTGCTGTAGGTACTGTCAATGACTTCCGCAGCGTAAGCGATATAAGGGTATTTTTTGGTATTTTGCTTCACACCCTGGGTTGCGCTATCGAAGTTTTTATATGGAACCCTAGCTTTTTTGAAAAGACTCTATAGCCTATGTACATCAGGGATAATGTAGGATTCTAAACGTGAAAGAATTTTTACAAATCGGTCCAGTAGTTTCGGATCCTATACAAACAAACAATCAAATATTTCAAAAAAAAATGTTAGTAGTCACCCCGATTAACGATTTTTTGGGTGATGTGTTTGTTTTTTACACGTCATTACTTATCATTTGCTTGGTTGCTTATACAACTAATGACTGTTTTTGCTTGATTACATTCTGAGGCAAACTTCATCAACCAAGATCATTAAATAAAGCTGCTTTTGTAACTTGACAAAACACGGATATGGTGTTTTTGTGGCTGACTGATATAAGTCGCGTATGATTTTATTTGTAGTAGTTTGATTTTACAAAATATTATTTAAAAAATGTTGATATAAAAGATTAATAATTAGAATTAAAAGATCACACGTTACCAAAGTTCGCTTGAATAATCTAATATATTTTTAAATTATTGAAAAATGATTGAAAAATGTTCAATCCAACTTCCAAAAATCTTGGAAATCATATGCGTAAATATTTATTTATTTTTACAAGTGTTTAAAATTTTCTCCAAGGTAAAGTCACTTTTAACGTCACGTATGTGCCGCTTGTAGAACATTATTTCAAAGGCACAACAATAGGTGTGATGACGGGGTAAAATAATAAACGAAATTCTATTTATTCCGTCAGTGAGACTATCAAAAAATAATGGACACATTTTTCTTTTGTCAATCAACCAAAAAATTACAAAGATATTAGGGGTGGGTGTTTTTAGAATAACGATGCAATTTTGTATGCGCGCATCCGATGCGACTGGATGCCGATGCCATCTAGTTTTTGTTAACGTTACTATAGCAACAGTACCACAAACTTATCTATGCTGGTGGAGATGTCGCTAGCAGTGAACAAATATGTCATGAAAAATTCAAAATTCCTTGGATAAATTTTAGTTCAAATTTTGCCACCGGCACAGAAAATTTTGTGGCACTGGACTGCGTTCGCTTTGATTATTTTGATTACGCTTTGAGTGCAATTTTTTATGTAAAAATTTTGCCAGCATTCAATATTTTTAGTTACCATACCGGAAAGGAAATAAATGGTTTCGATTACATTTTCAAGTCATGATTGAACACTTGGCATCGATGCGCGCGTCGGATGCGATTTATCTGATACCGATGTGCATTGTGCATCGATTTCACAAATATCTAAAAACGCCCATCTCTAAAAGATATAGCGCGTCAAAGTTTGGAAGTGGGTGCTCGTGCCGTCATTTCTAAGTAAACCAAAGACGTGACGTCATACGACATTTTAAATCAATATAATATCTCTGTTATGTTTTTATTATGTAAAAAAAATAAAAATACGTGTTCAGTACTTTTCTATAATCCACCTGATAGGCAAAGAAAAAAAAGGTAGTTATTTAATGGAGAATTAATTCTTGCGTGACTAAGACGTCACTTCATTAATGATAATTTTGAACGAATTTGCTGTTGTTGATTGTAGATTATACGTAGAAGATTACTTGTTACTTAGATGATTTAGCTACTTATAGTCAAAAAGTTGATAGTATGCTACTTTTAAGCGTTTTTTTTTGTTTCTTCTGCATCTTCTTCTTTCATTCTTCGACCAAAAGCCCCAACTGGTTCTTCCCTCACAAGACTTAAAGTAAATATGGTGTCTACACATGAAAATATTTATGTAATGCACCAGATTTGTCATTTTTATAATCGCTAAACAAAGACGATAAACGCCAACAACTTACATTGGGCAAACTCCAGCGTATTATCATAATATGATTATTTCTCTTTAGTGATTCCATGGAAATTCCACGTTTTAGCACAAACCGGTCTCGCATAACTTTATTGATGACGACCTTTGCTTTTCCTTATTTTATTTCTATATATAAAATGTAAAGTTTTATATATAGTAATCCTGATCGACAAATTGGTTCTTAGTGCTCTCGACATTATTAGAAGAAAATAATTTGACACGTCAAATTTTAGATATATAATTTCCCTATCACGTTATGATCTTTAATTATCAACACGATAAAGATAGCTGAGGTAGATTTCATTATATTTAATTATTCCTAGTCTATTCTGGGAGTAATGAGTTTTGAATTACCTATTTATTATTGGAGTCAGGTTGTCTTTACCTAATGAAAATATACCTACTCGAACCTATACAAAATACACGGATATTACGCGCGTTGATTTTGGATAAGTAGGTACTTAAAATGCGTATGTTACTTGAACTCTTCCAACTTTGACATAATAATTTGTATTGATCACTTGCAGACATATAACTCGTAGCATACCAATAACATTGTCTGGCAATTAACACACAATTGAGATAATACGTTACGTTGGATTTACTATCTTACTCCTTATTTGTTTCAGTAGAATTAAAAAGAATTATGTTTTTCATGGATTCTGTTTGAAAACAAATAAATATGACACTTCTAGTGCCACTAATGAGTACACCACCATGCTTAATTTAAATAAAATGAAGACATACAGATTTGGACTTCATCCTTGTCGTCCATTTGAACTCAAGAGAGATGAATGAGGCTTAAAGATCTGGTTTTAATTTCATTTAGGAATTTTGGAGCAATTCGACCCTAGTCGCCCAAAGGGCTTTGGGTTTCAGTACCGTCTAATACTTATTGACACAAGTTGGATTAAAAACAAATGATACCTATATTTATGAATATTAAAATTCCTTATTAGATTCCAACGAAAAAATATCAGTAAGTTTTCAGTAACGACAAAACAAGATAGGATTTATAATATAGTAACGTTAAGCAATTAACTAAAGGGTTTATATTTTTTAAAAAGCCATTTTGTAAAAAAATACCACAATAGGTAAAATTTTACCGGCAGCACCTAGAGTATCACAAATGCGATACCGATGCCGCGTCTTTAAGGAGGGACGTACGCTCTTTTTTTGAAGGGTTTTAGGTCGTATTGGTCTGGAAACACTGCTGTTGTGAGCAATAAGCAACGGCCTATAGTAACTTACATCGATTGGTATATTCTTTTTTTTTCTAAAAAAATAAAATGCCGAAATGTATGTAGGTATGCGCATGAATTCCGAATGAATACACCAAATATTTTTTTTATTTTTTATTGTATTTGTTACAGTGAAGTTTGTTTAAAGGAAAATTTGAAAAAAATATACATAAAAAATGTGGTGCAAAGTTCAGCGGGTCAGCTATCCATACTAATATTATAAAGCGAAAGTGTGTTTGCCTGTCATTCTGTCTGTTACCTCTTCACGCTTATGGAATTTGGTATTACAGATTAATTGATTTACGGGAAAGGACATATTTTATCCTAGAAATCACCTTTTAAGAGGGTAATAGGTTTTATCTGCTAAGGTTTTGTTTGTGGGAGTGACGGGAGAGGCGAGTTGAATTGGAGTTGATTGATTCAGTAGCACTCGTTTGTACTCGACATAGAGAGCTGTAATCCGTTCGGTCAAAAATCATTACTGAAACGACTCAGCGAAGGTCCAGTCGGAATAGCCATAATTTGGACCGACTTCTATTCTAAGACACCAGCGCTTAGCCAATTTTTTCCTAGGTAGTATAGACCCCCACGAATATGCCCTCCATTTGTCCCCGCTAGAACCCGTGTTTCGTAGCCAGGAAAATTGTTTAAACAAAGAAAAACCGGTTTTTTGAGTTTTTTTGCTTGTAAACGGGGATTTTGAAAATTTTATGAATCAAAGTTGTTCATTAGCTTGCCCTCTACAAAATCAGTTCTATGAAAAAATAACGTGAGATTGTTAGTTTAGCAGTAAATTGCTATTATGTCGGTTTTACGTTTGCAACAATTCAACATGTTATAATAAACATTTTGATTTCTAAAGAAGTTTATCATGTGGGTAACGCCACTCCCAAGAGAGTCATGTAAAATTTATCGACCTGTGTCGCAAACTTTAGCAAAAATTCTCAATCTCCGAAAAAAAAGTACTTGCCTGTCCCGTCTTTCCCAGAAGGCGCACAGCGGGAAAAAAAATTCAGGTGATTCGATTCACCAAGAATTTTGAGGAATCGATCGAGTAGAAAAAAATCGTTAGTAAAAATGTTCGTTTTTGGACGATTTAAATTTTTTTTAAAAATTGACGTAGAATAAATTTTTTTAAACTAATGTATTTTTCTCTCCTCAACTCGAATATACTATTCTGAATATATATATATATATAATATATATATACATATATATAATATATATATATATATATAATATATATATATGATACTAATATACCCTGAGAATTCCGATTATGAACCGGAAGAAAAAAGGACGAAATTAATTTAATTAGAAATATAGAATACAACGCAGTCTTGTAATCGAATTTTAGTTAATAGTTTTGTAAATAATTTCTGTACATAAATAAACTGATTTTTTTAAATTTTCAATCGTATATTCGAGTTGAGGAGAGAAAAATACATTAGTTTAAAAAAAAAATATTCTACGTCAATTTTTAAAAAAAATTTAAATCGTCCAAAAACGAACATTTTTATTAACGATTTTTTTCTACTCGATCGATTCCTGAAAATTCTTGGTGAATCGAATCACCTGAATTTTTTTCCCCGCTGTGCGCCTTCTAGGAAAGACGGGACAGGCAAGTACTTTTTTTCGGAGATTGAGAATTGTTGCTAAAGTTTGCGACACAGGTCGATAAATTTTACATGACTCTCTTGGGAGTGGCGTTACCCACATGATAAACTACTTTAGAAATCAAAATGTTTATTATAACATGTTGAATTGTTGCAAACGTAAAACCGACATAATTGCAATTTACTGCTAAACTAACAATCTCACGTTATTTTTTCATAGAACTGATTTTGTAGAGGGCAAGCTAATGAACAACTTTGATTAAAAAAAATTTTCAAAATCCCCGTTTACAAGCAAAAAAACTCAAAAAAACCGTTTTTTTTTTTGTTTAAACAATTTTCCTGGCTACAAAACACGGGTTCTAGCGGGGACAAATGGAGGGCATATTCGTGGGGGTCTATACTATCTAGGAAAAAATTGGCTAAGCGCTGGTGTCTTAGAATAGGTCTCATGTTTATTCCGACTGGACTAAAGCTCTCATTTCATTATATGCACTCGGTATATATTTGGTATAGAAACGAAAATGTAACGAGCCCGCAAAGACTCGGCAAGGAAGGCGCCTTTAGTGTATTTGTGTGAATTTATTAATTTTTTGTTGAAAAATAGAATGAAATTTTGTACTGTTATCTAGCTACATATATTATATAAAACATATTAAAAATTATATACAAATAGATATGCATTACTTAATGTCTCTAATTTAAATAGTCTAAAAATTAAATACATCAAATGCATATCATAATTTTATATTAAAGAAATATCTGTAAATAAAAGTAACAATACATTTAACTGTAAATAAATTGTTAAAACTGCGAAGTTGTCCTAACTTATGCATCAAGATTTAGTTAGTTGGGATAATATAATGTTGCTTACGGTGCGCTTATTAAAGGATAGCAGTTTGTTATTCAATTAATACTTAAGGTCATCAGGTAATTTTTGTAACCTCTATAACAAAAAACTTGTTTTAGCAACGCAATTTGTTTTTATTTAAGTTGTCTTTTTAGCCAAATATTGTCTTGTAACAGGTTTTAATTGTTTTAGTATTGTGCAACGAGTTCTCCTGGTAAAACAACGATGATTCTTATTTATGACTAACCAAATACCTATCACACTGAATTGCTGTTATTGAATACACAATATAATACTGACCACGTAAATTACTTCTTATGTAAACACTTGTTTGAAGGACACCTAATTGTATGTACAAAGTACAAACTTCCTTTAATTTTTCATGAAGTTGTTTCGACCGCCTTCTCGACGGTTTATATCGTAACAGAGCACTAAAGATTCGTTAGCGCTTTATAGGTAAATGTTTAAAAAGACAGTGACACTCCAAAGGCCTATATTTTTGTATGAATATTAGGAGATTTTGAAGCAGACGCAACCCTGAATATTTTTTATGTGTTATCTAAATAACCACGATTTTGTTCTATTTAAATAAGATATTTTTTTTGTTAAATTTTATTAAATACTTTTTGGACCAGTTTCACTTATCAAACTATAGTAAGAGATAGGCCTATTAGAACTGAGTTAACTAGGTGTTTTTATTATTTAGTTTATAAAAAAAGCAACTGTCGATATGAAACAAAACCAGCCCCTCTAGCATGGCCACCGAAACGGGATATGATAAAGCGATATCGGCATTAACTGTCAGACTACAGTGGAGTTTGACAGTAGTCTGACAGTTAATGTCGATATATCGCTTTATCATATCCCGTTTCGGTGGTCATGCTAGAGGGGCAGAACAAACCAAACTTTTAATCGAGGTTGATTATTGAAACTGGCAGTTAGTGAATTACTCGAGGAATCTGTTATTGGTTTATTATCGACGCAAGTGGAACCTAATCGAGCCACTAGTATGCGTATATAGGAATGTCCTTCCGAAGTGTCCGACGGCCGGCAGGCGCGGGCGCAGCTCGGTTTTGAAACACCGAGGCCGTCCGGTCTGTGCTTAGTTAGCTCACCGCGATCATCTCGAGTTGCATTACTTTATGCTTTATGTATTTTATCAAACCCAACTTTTGCTCCGTCTAAGTACATAAAATTCGGCTAAATACGTGATTTATTGAAAAATTTACTTATACTGGTTACAGAGCTTATGTATCGAGACTAACGGCTGAACTCAAACGCTTTTAAAGATTCTACTCAACCATGTTCTAAGATTCCTGAAAAATGCTATGGAAAGTAGGAACATTGAATAAAAACAATAAGATTATTTTGTTTCCACAGTTCAGTAGCTAATAAAATGAACTAATACTATCGAGCTCCTATGTAATATTGTTTATGGTAACAAATAATGTTATTAGCTTTAAAGATGTTCCTTACCTATATTTTAGCTTAGATATTAATAGGGATCCGTATGTCAGCCTGACATATGGATCCCTATTAATAAGCCTCCGTGGCTCGCCCGCACGTCTGTATCACATGAATCACAATAGCAAGACCGTTAATTTTTTCTTGGCTTCACTTGTGCGTTTTTAGCAATCGCTGTTTTTTTTTATTTTATACTTATACTATGTAACGTGATTCCAAAATGAGGTCTAACCAATACATTGACCTCCGCAAATTTTGATGATTTACGTGGTGGTGTTCCATGTTTACGTATAATGTTTCTTAGCGTTTACTGATGGCATCGACATTTATAGTATGATCCGGTTTTCCTGCATCGAAAGAAATTAAATAACATGTAATAAATCCAAAAAAATATTCTTAATTTTTTGTAATCGGCTAACAGCATTTTTATTGATAGCCGTAAAATTTTGTATGGAAAACTACTGCCAGGATTTATGCTATAAATAAATTTGTTTTGTTCAATGTTGTGGAGATTTTTGTGCTAGTTCTGTTTTTTACAGTGATTTAGTAAAAGAAGTTTAAAAGGTGGTAGGTGCATATATCTTGTGATGCATCCCATTTAAATATTAAATTTTAAAATCTTGGAATTAAAAATTTTTTTGGCGACATGGAATTATTTAAAGCAAGCAGTGGCATTCACAGCAGGGTGGTTATTTGGTTTTCATGTAGACTTGAGGAATAAGTCTGGGTGATTGTGGTAATGTGGTTTTGCTTTAACATCTTTTTGTTTCATATTTTGACTCAGTATTCTGTTCCTTTGTTTCACCTTCTTTTTTGTATCATCTTTCTTTTCTCTTTCTTCTTTTTTTCTTCTTTGTCTTTTCTCGTCCCCCACTGGTACTTCTGCCTTTATCAAATCACGACCTCGATATTACGCTACGTACATTCAAGTTTTCAATAGTCATTCAATACATTTAAAATAAAGTAAACAATATTAATGTTACAAAAAATATACTGACCAATGTTAGCATTAGCATCAAGTTATGATGCGCAATATCGTATGATTCGGCAATTATTACTTAAGACGACTAATTAGTATAATGGTAGTGCTCTCTATCCACCAAAGTTCAAGGTTCTGAGTCCAAATGCCAATGAAAAGGAACATTTCATTGCGTGATAAGATTTTTTTTTTGAGTTTTTTGTCGCCCCGTGACAACTTTGGGCGTATCTTGGTAGAAACGTCAGGATAAAAGAAAGTACGGAAACTTTTATTTAGTGCGCGTTTTAGCCAGTAAAATATTATATTCATAAAATTTTGTCGGATAAATACTCCTCCACTTAAATAATTTATCTGTTGCTTGAGCTCTGTTAAGTTTGGTGAATGTAATGTTTGGTGAAACGAGCCCTGAATAATTGGATTGGTGTGAGTTATCAGTAAATACTGTAGCTTATTAAATTCGGTTCAATTGGCGGGATGAAAAAAGAATGTCTCGACTGGGTACGTTCGTGGGATATGTCCGGCTGTATGCACGAATCGACAGTCAGTTTTCGGCAATATCTCGCTACCTACGTTGTCATGTTGCTGCGCTTTCTCCCCTGGTAGGTACTTTCACTAATGACCCACTGGGATTTTATAAAAAAATGTAAAATTTGGCAAATTAAAGACTTTACTTTTTATATACGATGCGACTTCTCAGTCTCATATTGTTAAATTTACTGAAAAGAAGTTGTTAATTATATTAAAACGATTAAATAAGCTTGTATTATTGTTTTTTAATAAATAGCCTGTGAGAACTCTGTGTGAATAGGTAAATACGAAATACTCAAAACTTAACTGATATGTCACTGAAATCTTACTTAAATACAAAATGTTATACCTACTTTTATTTATTTATTTAAATACAAGCGTTTTTGACGTGACAACGTCTTAAATTAGGTTGCGGCTGGGAGTCACTTATGAAAAAGTGTAACGCTCGGTAACGTTACGATGAGTCTCTCGTGTTAAGTTTAAGTTTACATGTACAATGTTTTAGTAAACAAAATATATTTCTATAGTTAAAATTTGTGCAATTCTTATTTTCATTCAATTCCTTGTTCCTATTGTGCAATTTAATTATATTCATATCAATAAATATTCTACCGAGAAAAAGACGTTGTCACGTAAAATCTTCGCCCGTAAAACCGACTTTACAGGCAACCATTTTTTTTTCTATAAATACTTTAACCAGTTTAGGTATGTCCAATAGAGGAAAATTTTATGTGTATGCCAAACTATGGCACACTTAACCTGTTTTTTTATTTCAAGACGAAGGATAACATTTAATCAAGTCTAAAGCAATATTCGTCATTGTTAATTAATGTAATTATTTTTTACATGCTCAACACAATTTGTTAGCAAACTTCTATTTTGCATCATAAAATGTTAAGTTATAGATGACTGGTGTACTGACCTTTGCCTTCAGTTAGTTATTGCAAGCGAACCGGTTTTATTTAGGCTTGGTCGAAATTCATCAAGTATCATCATTCAATAACACAATCTCGTACCGTTACTACTAAACACGCAAAATAGAATGAGATGAAAAGTTTGACATTGCATTCCGAGTTTGCTTCGTTACTGTTACTTACCTTTTTGATGCCCCAAAGATTTATTATAGATTAGTGGCCCGCCCTCGCTTCGCTTCGGTGTAGAGCTGTAGTGTAGAATTCGAATTTTTCTCACCTTTTAAACCTTCCCTAGACCTCCACGAACATTTCAAGACCATGATAAGATAAATCCGTTCAGCCGTTCTCGAGTTTAAGCGAGACTAACGCACAGCAATTGATTTTGATATACTTATATAGGTATGCGTAAGATTTCTTACACAATTTGATCATCTTTCATGATTAAGTTAACTAGCTTTTGTAATATTTACTAAAATATATATCACTTCCCGCATGATCCCTCATAAAGTATCTGCGGCAACATAAATGTTTTAGCGTGAGTTGTACCAATTTACTTTAACTGTACAGTTAAAGTACCGGTTAGGTAAAAAATAGGTTGCACCATTTGACGAAAGTCAAAATGAGGTCATAATTTGACAATAACCGTCCAAGCGAGGCCGGTTAAAGTTATGGTAAAATTTAACTTTATAGTACAGGATCCCAAGAACGTCAGACCTAACTTATTTTCATGGACAAAATATTCATAATCGAGTAGTATTAGTGTGTACAATTAACTTATACATACTCGCTAACTTGTGCTGTGGGCCAATTTTCATGTATCAGGGGGCACAGGCACGTAAAAAATTTACAGTCTTAGGACTGATTGTTACGTATGTTGTAGAGAATATTGTAAACAATTTGAATTAATACTGCCAGACACATTCTGTCAACAGTTTTTATTGCCAGACACTTTTAATGTCGAAAGCAAAAAGATAACCGTTGTTGTAAGTACGTTCATTGTACCCACTAATACTACTCGTTTATCTATATTTTGTCCATGAGAAAATAAGTAAGGTAAAAGTCTTGGGATTTTACTCTATTAATTTCAAAAAGCTCTGTGGTGTACCTAACAAGTTTTTTTAACATTTTGGTGCACAAAGCAGTAGAATACTTATTTTAGTTCTTTTCCGGCGAAAAATTAAATCTTCATTCAGTTAACGTGGGATTACCTTACCTAGCTCTGTCATGAATATGAAGATTTTTTTTCTATCCCATGACTATTTTTAATGCAGTATGCGTTAATAGATTTTCTAGAGCTTTGAGCATAAACACGGTCCGGTCTGCTTATTAGAGCATTCTAATTCTCTCGATCGTGAAAATTTTCAATTTTACTACAATTTTGAAATTATCGGTTTAATAATTAATACACTTCTGGACACATCTATTGGCCCACCTTAGAGTTTAGGTTTCGATGGCCCCTACCGAAATATGATTGCTAGATTGAACAAAAACTGTTGATGCAGTTTTAAACCTGATACATTTTACCATCTTTTTCGATCGTATTGTTTTAAATTTGAATTCAGAATACCATACGACATGGAGCTACGCCTAACAAATCGGATATGCGCCTTGTTAAAGGCAATTGATTTTTGAATAAAAAACATGTTTTATCAAATAAAGGTTTAATTTAATAACGCGTGTTGCCTCCATGGGCATCTACCACAGCTCTCATACGATTAGGCATAGAGTTTATCAACCGCTCTATGAAAATTTGAGGGATCATCTCCCATTCCTCTTCTATAGCAGTTTTCAACTCCTGCATCGTCTGGGCAACTGGCTGACGAGCCCTAACACGTCTTTTTAGCTCGTCCCACATGTGCTCAATGGGGTTCATGTCTGGGCTTCTGGCTGGCCAGTCCATAACTGTGATGTTCACATCCCGAAGATATTCCCTGACGATGCCGGCCGCATGGACTCTTGCATTATCATGCATAAAAAGGAAATTTGGGCCCACATAGTCCGCGTATGGTATCACGTGAGGTTCTAAGCACTCACGAATGTACCTTTCAGCATTTAATGTTGGCAGCCGTGGTCCTGTAACAACCTCAAGTTGAGTTTTGCCGCTCGCGGATATACCGCCCCAGACAGTCCATGAGCCACCGCCATAAGCAACCCTCTCTTCAAAGCAGCATTGTGCGAAACGTCTCCCTTACGTCGGTAGACCTTCTTCCTTCCATCATTGCCATGTAACACAATTTTAGACTCATCAGAAAAGAGTACACGGCTCCAATCTTGCTGTGTCCAATTTAAATGACTGCGTGCGAAATGAAGGCGCGCTGTTCGGTGGGCTCGCGTTAGTTTGGGCCCATTAGCTGGCTTGTGTGGTACCATATCGCGTTCTTTTAACCTTCTCCGAACAGTTCGAGCGCTCACAGATGGAAGTCGCGAATTTGTTTTTGTATCTCAATGGACGTAAGGTGACAATTTCTCAAGCTGGTCGTCACGATGAATCGATCCTGCCTTTCAGTTGTGACCCGAGATCGTGGCCTTTCTTGGCGACGAACAGAGCCGCCAGTCTCTAGGTACCTCCGATCAACATTTCGGACCGCAGATCGACTTAAATTAAGTTGAGCACTCACGTTTCTTTGGCTGTGTCCGGCCTGAATAAGTGCCACAGCTTGGGCGGCGACTTCAGGTGAAGTATCCATAGATTATTGATAGAACCTCACCTTAATGTTAAGAATAAGTAATGTTTGTTGCAAAACCAAAGATATCAATCACTTTTTCAAGAATTAAATCCAAGTAAACCAATAAAACCAAGTTTTCTTAGTATTCGATTGTTTAATATCAACAAACAGGCTCCAAATTGTCTTTTGTTTCTTTAAATTCTGTGTTCGAAATTCAAAAAAAGACTATTGAATGAAATTGTGAATGTGCCAGGTTTAAAACTGCATAAAAACTTTTTGCTCGACCTAATATAAAATTTTAGCTAGGACCAAACGAAACTGAAAATACAAGGTGGGCCAATAGATGTGTCCAGAAGTGTATAAGTAAATTAGTTTTCTTAAGCTGTAAGCTGCAGGTCCAACGTCATCTCCATAAATACGCGACACAGTTATATTTGCGATAAAATCACTTAGCTTTAGGCATGTATGCGGTCGTCGTAGTTTTAGTATGAATAAGTACTATATGAGAACGGCCAAATATTTTTCTTTTACTAACAAAGGCTGTTCCACTGTATCTACAAATATCTGTCAATAGTGGAGACAATTTCCGACACTTTTTTTGCGGAAATATAACCTAAATCTTTGTCTAAATTACCTAGTATAGTTTCTCAGGTAACTCAAAATTCACGGTTTATAAGTAAATAAGGTAAAATAATGTCAATAAATACATATAAAGATGGGTGCATTACCTTCACAACACAAACGAATATACTTAGCTAAGATTAATAGAATCGTAAGCTATTGTATGCTAAATACTTATTGTTGATAAAAACGTTCATACATGCACAAATGATGTGAGCAAGATATTAACCTGCAAATATGACATTTTAAATTGATGCAAAATAACATTAACAACTTTGATTTGACCTGTGACTAAGAAATCTTATTCTTCAATGTTATTAGCAACCGACTTCTAACAATAGCTAGGTACTTACACTAAGTACTAGGTACTGTTCATAATTAATTACCTTCTCGTACCAATAACAAAAAAAAGGTTTTAGCTTTTTTCAAGATATATCTTTATAATAGCTTTATTTTTAATATATTACCATCTAAAAAGGAGCACGTTTACTAAATGTAATGAATCTATTTTCACAAATCTCAGCTCGATTCCACATAGTTTTTTTGAAGTTATACTTCTTTAGGCGCGTTATGAAAAAATGATGAGAGTGAAATTTTAAGATGCGCGCGCATCACTGTAACACAAAAAATTAACAGCATGAAGTTACTTTTGTGTTTACCGCACATTAAGAAAATCTACCAACAAAATAGAAATAGAATCTCTATTTAGTGGGTGCTAACGACTGCATTGTGAAGGCCTATCAAAAGTATTTATTAATCTGGAACAACGGAACCAAAGCGCGATTCAGGAGACTACAGCGCCATCTCTTGACCATTGGTGTAGTAGAACCAAAGACCACATCTTTATTTTTTGTAATAAAGTAACAGTTATAGGTATTCATATTTATAATATTTATCCACATGTTTCTAGTTTGTATATTCGGAATACGTGTTTGAGTTTCATACAAGTGCAAATCACATATGTTCTAATAAATTATATTCAGTAGCGATTTTAATTTAATATTTTGATTATTTATTTATTTTTTCAAATTAAAACTGAACTTTATTGACTGTGTCCTTTTCCAGACTTTTTATTAATTTATTGTAATTAATTATTTGCATGCAATTAAAACTAATTTTAAACGATGCCAAAGAAGGATAACTTCTCACGCGCCTACATAAGTACACGCACCCATTTTTTTACTTAATACATTAATTTAAACTTTTCTGTAATGTCTGGGATTAGATCTTGCAATAGCTACATAAGCTATTGTTAGATCGTTGTGATTTCCGATTTGTCATATTATGTAGCGCTTTTAATGTAGAAATACGATATTTTTCTTAGAACATAAAAATCAAAATTTTTATCACGCGTGCATTGTGCTTTATACGTCAATGTAATGCGTATCAAACAAAATGGTAGGGTTTCATCATAGCTGTACCTAGTCGGGTCATAAATTCTGTCACATGTTTAATATTAATTAATGGAAACAAGTTTAATCATTATGTAACCATTTATATACCAAAATGAACTTAACAAAACATAGATTCTTATGACAATAAAGTTTATTCAAAGTGACCTCCGTGATTTTGAATACAGGCCTTCAATCTGCGCGGCCAGTCGTCTATTGCAGCACGAACGAGGTCCATGTCAATATCGGCGGCTGCCTTAATCAAGGATGCCTTGAGTGACTCCATATTGGGATGAGGCTTTGAGCACGCCTTTTTCTCCAAGTGTTGCCATATCTTGTAATCTAACAGACTCAAATCTGGACTAGAGGAGGGCCAGTCTTGGTGCCGGATGAAGTCGATTTCACGCGCCGCCAGCCAGTCTTGTGTGCTCTTCTCTCTATGAGCTGGCGCCAAATCTTGTTAGAATACCCAGTGCCTATTATTGAACATGGTATGAGCAACAGGTTCCACAAGGTTTGTCAGGACTGTATTTTGATACACAACTGCATTCGTTTTTACACATTTTACTGTGTGACAATACTTATGTCCTGACTGTGTATATACCTTTATATACCTACTTAGTTTGATGCATTTATCTATTGTTAGTAACCATGACTTGGTTCACATTTACACATAATATTAAAAATATCTACGAATAGGAGACAGTCTAGAGCAATTAACCTGACCTTGAGCGCTTAAATCACTTTTTAGTACATCACGGAATTATGTTTAAGGGTGCGGCCAGAGTGCACTCAGATTCAGATTCAGATTCTGAAAACAAGCGCGAGAAATAAACAGTGTAGTCTAAGCAGGTTGCCTGCTTTTTCTCGCGCTTTGTTTTCTTTGTCTGAATCTGAATCAGGAGTGCACTCTGGCCGTACCCTTCGACTACACTGTTTATTTCTCGCGCTTGTTTTCAGAATCTGAATCTGAATCTGAATCTGAGTGCACTCTGGCCGCACCCTTACGATGACACGGGGCGAGTTTACAAGCTACAAGCCAGCGAGTTTGCTAGCAGCTTGTAACTCGCCCCGTGTCATCGGCTTTTTTACCATCTGCTACTCGATGATTCGGGGCGAGTTTACAAGCTACTAGCGAACTCGCTAACTTGTAGCTTGTAAACTCGCCCCGTGTCATCGAGGCTTTAGTTCGATTTGTATTACGCTATATAGCGAGATTATTTATTTCTATTGCTTATTGAGTTCGCCTGAGGTTATGTATAGCTTAACTAACATCAGTTCCACTTGGGTTGCAGTCAAGGCGGCAGGCAGTACCAGTCTAACCTTTATTAATTTTTTTGCGATGTCATACCTAAATAATAGGTCCGGAAAAATACTTTTCGTATTAGCATGGTAGGTGTACCTATTTAGCATGTTGTTTTATAATCTCTTGTAGTTGTACTATTTTTGCATCTGGCTGATTTTGACACCCAATAAAAAGGTCTCATTTTAAGGAGGAATAATAAAGTTAAAAAGATTTTCCAGCTACTAATATGTTGTTTTTCAGTCCACCAAATGAATTATTCTTAAGCTAATAATAGAGACATATTAATACAAAAAGGCAGAAGTTGTGAATAATATGCACTGTGTAGGTACATTAGGTTCATAAAGCGCCAGAGTTAGAAAATAAGAGTCAGTAAGAGTATCACAAACTTATTGAAGCGTGTTCAGTCCGGGATTTTAGACATTCAAGACTCGGGATGCTCTGTTACAAATTTAAGTGAGGCTATTTCTGAATAAATTAAGCAATACCGGCATATCAGTAATCATGACGTATCTGCAGGATTGAAAATCGACTACAAAAATTTTTGCCCATTTGAAAAATTCTCGAGTAGCCAAAAAGGTGCTACAATATCTAACTGAAAAGATCAAACCAAATCTGATTTATTAATATATTAGTGAAATTTATGTAATAATAAACATAATCGCCCAATTTCAAGGTCATAGGTCAGCGGGAAGTTAAAAAAGCTTTGGAACTAAATTTTGTAAAAAATGCTGACTGATGTTTTACAATATTAGAAAAAAATGAAAATCTATTAGTATTAATAATGTTAGCTGAGTGTAAACAAAAGCTTACAATATTGTATGCTTATATTATGTGTGTGCAATTATTTACTCAAATTTTGAGTTTAAAATCATGTCGCAAAATATAAACATCGCCATAATTATACAGGCGTGATATCTAAATATATTTAACTTGGCTTCTATGTTAACAAAAGGCAAAGTTAACACAAGCTTTTTATATAAAATAGCATCTACGTATTAAGTAGAAATCACGCATATTTTCTATGCCGTTCGACTAATACAATATTGCTCACGATAGTAATCTTAATACGCGAACATGGCCCTTGCACGGAAAGGTTTGTTAAATAGTGTTTGTTTTTTGACAAAGTAAAATAATTCTTGACTTTGTCATATTAAAATAACTAATATCATATCATATCGTAGTCATTTGGCCCGATAGAGTCTTAATTATAATACATAGTTAATTATTTGCCTTTACGTAATGATTCAAAGTATGATTGTGCTGGTAACGTGCAAAATGGCTAAAATGTAAGGTCACCTAGTCATATCAACTACAGTACCTAATTGCATAGGAAAAAATACCATTATCGTTTAATACGAAACCTCTGTTCGGGGTTTTGTACAAAAATACATTGTTATTATTATCATAAAAAAACTATTTAATTTTAGAATTACAGCAGTGCTATTCTGTAAAGACAAAAAAAAACATCCACGCGTGAACGCGGATCCATAGCGGATCCAATATCGATCCGCCAGTGAAAATTTTGTGGGTGTTTACAGAATAGCACTGAAAGAAAGAAAGAAACAAAAATCATTTATTGGCCTTAAAACACAAGTATGTAACAATAAGAAATTATATACCGATAAAAATAAAATTACAAAAACAAACAGACAACAACAATATGCAGAAAGCAGAAAGGCCAATTAGGACCCTGCATCAGCTTAATGCTATTACAATGGGACTGGAATATTCCCACCGTAACAGCGCACTGCTGTTAAGGTGCCGTCCATAATATTGTTCGACGTATGGAATCTGATGTACTTTGTTTAGAAAAGATAGAACGGTAGAAATTATATACCGATAAAAATAAAATAAAAACAAACAGACAACAACAATATGCAGAAAGAAGAAAGGCCAATTAGGACCCTGCCTCAGCTTAATGCTGTTACAATGGGACGGGAATATTCCCACCGTAACAGCGCACTGCTGTTAAAGTGTCGTCCAAAATATTGTTCCACGTATGGAATCCGATGTACTTTGTTATTATGTAAATACTTCATCATCATCAGCCTATTAATGTCCTCACTGCTGAGGCACAGACCTTCCCTATTTATTAAATGGCCACCACAGCCACCCGCCCAGTACGGATTAGTGCGTCTTTACTTAGTAACGAAAAAATTAAAATGTTGGGTATTTACTCTTAAAACAATTTCCACAACGATAATCCCTCTGTCTTGCATTTTACATGCATGTTAAAAAGTCTTACAGCCGCACTGAGAGATTACGAATAAATTTAATATCATTTAAAGTATCTTGTTAATTTACTAGTTATAGGTGTCAAGTTAACAATATAAGTTATTATTGTTATTGAAAAGTAAGTGACAGCATAACTTTGGTCAAACTTACAACTTTATTGATGTCTCTGAGTGCTGCCCACACTCTTATTTTTTCTAGAATTTAGGAGATAGTATATACCAGATTTAGTTGGGCAAGGTGCTCCTCGTTATACTATACATATGCATTCAGGCGGTGTATGTTTTGCATTCAATTAAAATTAATAAATTCATGGTTAAGGGTTAAAGTATACGCTTATCTCATAGTCCTTATTAGAATTAAAGCCATTAAAAGTAATAATTAAGGTGATGTAATGAGATTGGTACTATATGAATTTTAAAATGATTGATTCGTTGTTTTCTGACTTTCATTTTCTTGACGTCATTGAGCAGTTATATGTTGGTAAACATACGTTATTTTATTGCCTTCAATGGCCTTAAAATAGCTTTTAAGAGAGCGTAAATTAAACGGACGTGTGTAGTTACATAATAAGTTACTAATTAGTTTGTTCAGAAATACAAAATATGTATTAATTTTACAATGGGTATAAGGTTGAAATTAGTATCATAAAGTTTAATAAGGCACAGTTTTATTATTTTTAACTGGAACTTTGGACGGTACCTAAGGCTACTTGCTTGTAGTGATACCCAAAGTGTTGCTCAGTGTCGATAATACAATAATAAAAAACCTAGTAGTTTTTAAAAAGGTGCTCTTTTTTTGATATAATCTTAATATCTACAAATAATATGTCGTAGCATAGATATTTTTGAGATTTAAATTTTTTTATTCATCTTACGTTTACATATACTTAGATTAATATTTTTTTATTTTAATCATTTAACTGGGGATTAATAAATCTAAAATTTCTTTAGAAACACTTAGTTATTATTTATTTCTCAGTAAAGTTGCGCGTTAAATGGAGAAGGCCATGAAGGTCACGGTGTGGTTAGATTTTATTAAAATATGGAAGAAAAAAATATACTTAAGCTGACAAAAAAATTATTACTACTTTGTGAACATTATATCTATCTGTTCTGATGTTTAGTGATTTCGGATTAAGAGATTGTTTTTAGTCAGTTAAGTATCTAAATTGAATTGAATTGATGAGATGTCATAACAGAATTCCTTTAAGAAGATTTTTATAGAGATTGTATTAAAGTTAGTGTAGTGAGCTTATGAATAGTTAAGTGATGAATTCAGTTAGGTATCTAAATGAAATTGATACTTTTGAATCGAATTATGATAAAAGATAGACAAGTTATAAATATAACAATTTAAACCAACTGACGCTTTAAAATTAAAAGATGCACTTCGTTTCATTTGTCTATCTTTTATCTTAAATCGACTCAAAAGTATCAACTTACTTTAGATACCTAACTGACATTATCACTAAACTATTCATAAGCATAAAACTACTCACTTTGATATAATCTCTATAAAAATCTGCTTAAACGAATTCTGTTATGACATCTCGACATCTTAATTCAATCAGATATCGATAGTTCTAATATACACACATCAAAAGTGTCTAGGGATCAAGCATTTTTATGCGGATTTCTTGAGATTGAGATGTGGCTTTGTAATAAATTTATGATTTTATAAATTTATATGGATCCTTTTTGGTGCATTTCATAATTTGAATCAGGAACTGTGAATCAAATTCGAGTAAAAGATGAAAATCAGCTGTCAATATTTTCCCTATAAAAACATACAACGCATTGAAGACATTATTAGTGCTACTGTTTCCCTACTACTGATTAAAACCAACGTTATTATGGAGCGGCGACGTCATTTAAGCAGGGAAGAAATGCTCAGAGCCGTGGGAATGATAGAAGCTGGTTCCCGGCAACGTACTGTGGCTTTAGCTCTGAATACAAGTCAGAGTGTTATCAGTCGACTTTGGACACGATACCGAAGCACTGGTACCGTGGCTGAGCGCCATGGAGGACGGTATCGCTGCACCACACGGAGACAAGACCGATACATTCAAATCTTAACTCGAAGAGCTCCAACAATAACCGCCATGATGTTAGCCGTGAGGCTTCATCACTCTTCAGGGAACTTAATTAGCGACCAAACAGTCAGAAACCGCTTGCATGAAGTGAACCTTCATTCCCGAAGACCGCTACGGGTACCACCTATAGCAATGCACAATCGTAGGATTCGATATCAATGGGCTCTTGAACACAGAAATTGGGCAGAAGAACAATGGCGTTTCGTGTGCTTTTCTGATGAGTCTCGTTTTGGTATGAGACCGGATACAAGACGTATACGACACTGGAGAACCCCTGGACGCCAACAGCGATTAAAATCCTGCCAGGAAGTCCATCCTTATAGTGGTGGAACCATCATGGTATGGGCGGGTATTTGGATCGGCGGAAGAACTGAGTTGATTTGGATCAGAGGCAACCTCAACGCTCAAATTTATGCTGAGACGATTGTATCAGACGTCATCGTTCCTCTACAAGTGCAAATCGGTCCCTTATTTCAGTTAATGCATGATAATGCACGACCGCACACCGCAAGAGTTGTAAGACAGACTCTCGCCGCAGCTAACATCAATGTCCTGCCCTGGCCTGCTCAGTCGCCAGACTTGAACCCGATTGAGCATGCATGGGATATGCTACAGAGAAGAGCTCTGCCGAATATGGAGGGTATCCAGTCGCAAGAAGACCTTTTTTTGTTGTTGCAACGAACATGGGCGGCCATTCCACAGCGTGATTTGGATGAACTCATTTTGAGTATGCCAAACCGATGTTCTTGTGTTGTTAGTGTTCGCGGTAGAAATACGGATTATTAATTGTTTAAGTTACCCAATAAAATTTTAGAGAAAACTGTTATTTCAGTCTTTTTTTCGAACTTTTGTGTTAGTGGTTCAAATGTCAAAAATCCCTTTATTAGGAAAATGGCAAATTTCTTTATTAATGCAAAGGTGACTTGGTTTATCGTTACTGTGACAAACGAAAACACTTTATTTGATGAATCCTTAAAGAAAATTTTAATTAATATCAATCAGGAGAAAAGTTATTGCAAAAATATATGTTGATCCCTAGACACTTTTGATGTGTGTATATACGTCGTCCTTACTTCGTTCATACTATGGCATGCAGTGGTTTGTGCAATCCAGTTGCATTCACCGGTCCGAAATTGCGACACTTCTATACGTGAGGCAGTGGACTTCCACTTAATATACGCCATAGAATATCTTTTAACGCGATGAGTTTCATCTTCATCAGGCATAGTGAGCAGCACGATTCAACCAATTAGCGAGCTATAAGATTTCTTTTGCAACAATTACCAATGTTAATTATTAACTAAATAAAACTATTTAGATGCTCATCATATTATACAGATTTTGGAACAAGAACATTTTAATTTAAGATGACAATTATTTTGTGTTTCTCTGTTCATATTTAGACATAAAATATAATAATACAATACTTAGGACCGTTAACAACAGTTTTATTATCACTGACGAACATAAAGGTTACGAAACATCAATTAACCATCATATTATTTTGAAATATACGCTCTTTAAACATTTATGACTCTTTTTAAGCGACTTCAAAAAGGAGAATTTCGTCAGTATATAATTTTTTTAATGTTGCTCGCGCATATCTCCGAGATGCGTGGACTGATTTTGATGATTCTTTTGTATTTGAATCGGTTATTTGGCGAGATGGTCCCATATTGATGTAACTCAGGTTCCTGCTAGTAGTGGATATTCTTAGACATCTACTAAAGATGTCACTTTTGTTTGCAAAAAGTGGAAATTAAAAAACCGTCTTCATAAAAACAAAACCACTAAAAAGTAAGAAATAATACATATTCTTCACTTATATCTAAAATATATTATTAATATTTGGTGTCCATACCATGTATGTTGTTGATAGACCTGCATGGGTTGTTGCTATGTCTGTGCCTTCTGAAGCACGAAGGAGCTCGAGATAGTAAATTTTGGTCACCCATCCAATGACCGACCACTGGGAAAGTTGCTTAACTTCAACGATCGCAGCCGAACGCGCTAACCACTTGCGCCATCGAGGTCCTCCGATCAGATTTTAACATCTAGCCTTTAAATGCTTAAAAAATAAAAATGTCATAAACTTATGTCGTTAGACTAAAAGTAGATAAAGCAATAATCTAATATATTATGTATATATTCTCAATGTTACTTAATTAAAAATCACATATGCATTATGTATCAATATGATTTAATATTTTGTCAATGGTGAAAGCAAATATATCGAATACGCGAAGGCTGCTGAACTAGTTGAGCGATGAATACGTCTCTCTTATTTGGACTTACCTCTTACTTTAATATTGTTTTAAGTTCTTTCTTGGGTGATCGACATTAAAGTCAGCTTTAAATACGCGGTTTGCATATAACAAAATTGTATTTTTTATAAACAGCTTAATCAAAATATATTTAAGAAAAACACATGTAAATTGATTGAAGATTATTTTAAAATATGATCGACCCATCCGTCTAAAAACCAGAATAAAGAATATTTACATAGATGTAAAATAAACTGAATAATTTCTTATTGTACAGAAAACTACGAAATTATAAATTTCTTTAGTTCAATGTTAATTGAAATTTAACGTAGGTAGGCTTTTATACTCTCAAAATCATACAGAAACGCAATGATATGCGTTCAACTCGAACGGAAATTCGCGCGGTGTTGTATGATTCTATATTGTAGATATTTATTTTTCCCCGCTCCAGTTTAAATCGGCATGTTGATCTTGAAAGTAACTGGTGCCGAATATTTGGATGACAGCCTTAAAAGTAACTGCTCGAATTTTAAAAACCAGTTTCATGCGACTCAGGTCAATGTAGGTGAATGTACTTTTTAAACTGAAAAGTAAAAGCTTATAAAAGATCATTATTTGAATTTGTCAAAAACGTAAATTACCCAGTTTTATTACTTTGATTTAATTATTTACTATATATTTAAATTACTAGGAAAGCTAATTAGCTGATTTTATGTGAGAGTTTAGTTATTTATACTTATTAATTTTTTCATAAGATTTACAATTAAAATACATAGTAAAATTTATGAATTCCAATTATTATTAATTTATCAATACCGCTAATTTGACCTTCTTTAACTCCCTCGCTGCCTGGCTGATGGAATAGTAACCTAAAAATCTGATGTTGAGTTGCATCCGAAATATTATCTTCAAAACTTAAGTAAATTTATTTATTACCTTAATAATTGTTTTGGCACTCAGCACAATAATTCCCTCAACATTTCGAAGCTTGCGTCTAGTGCACGCACGTAAGCTTCTATAAAGTAACAAAAGATTTTTTTTTCTCGTTATTATATTAGTATGGATTATGTAAATACCTGACAATGATTAGGAAGATCAACAGCTGCTTAGGTAGTTCAAAACAGATAGTAGTAGATAGTAAGAAATATCCAATTCGGTTGTTGAAAAAAAAAGATATTTGTTTTAACTGTATTATAAATTATATTAAAATAATTGTCGAAGACAAAAGTCTCAAAAGGTTTAACTACCAAAATTACCAAAAGTAATAACCAAGTTAAAATTGATAAAACGATAAAAATAATCAGATAAAAATGATTAGATAGGGTAGAGTCATTTGCCTAGTTAAATATAAAAAATAATACCTTAAAGAAAAACCTTTTCATTACAAGGACTCGAAGGTGTTTAAACGTTTTAAACTATTCATATGACATTGTTATGAGAATTCAGTATTTTTTTATTAATAACCCGTATGTCATGGCCTAATCTCCCTATTCCATCCATAGGGAAGGCCTGTGCCTCAGCAGTGGGGACATTAATAGGTTGATGATGATGATAACATAATTATTTAAATCAAGGTTCCCGGAGTGTAAAGTCTATCATAGTTTAGTAAGGAAACAAAACAGTATAAGTAGTTAGTCCTTTCGTTTCCTCAATTTTAGATTAAGGTCAAATGTGTTCAACTAACATTTACAAAACTTTAAAAGTTTGTAAAGAAACTAAATTGGATAATATCTACAAAAAATATAGCTGTAATATGTAAAAAAAGGTGAATACGGAAGATTGAATCAGCGCGTTTTGCAAACGTTAACTGCAAGTAAAATATTCGTTCTACCAATACAAGGCGATTCTTTACTTTTAAACACAAACTTCCGTCATCATTTTATGCAAAAGAGTATTTTTCTTTGGCCTACCAACCACATTTTGGGCTTGAGTATAAAGTACATTCGTTTTGTACTGCGTACCTGATGTGCCTCATGTTCATTTACAGTTATGCTGGATAGTGGAAGGTACGGGTTCGAATCCCGTCTGAAACCTGGAAAGAGTGGACTTTTTTAGATTTTTTCTACTTTAGATTTAAACCTGTAATATTTAAAATAAAAATATTATAATGTACAATTGCTATTTCTACTTTCAAATGTTTAATACTTGTCAAGGTATTTATTTCGTTTGACATTGTGGGTTACAATGTGTGTAGTGGGTTACCCTACAATGTGAAGAAGTGGAGACGTCATACCTTGAATCCGGAACAACCCGGCGCTGCCTTGCTGCCTAATAAATACTAGAGGAAATCCGACACGCCAATTAAGGTCTCCGGAGCATATTAGTAGTCGATGCGGGTTCGAATCCCGTCTGAAAACTGGACCGAGTGAATTTTTTCTCGTAAAATTTTCTTTACATTTAAACGATTAACAGTTAAATTTTTAAAACAAAAAATATTATGTACATTGTTACATGTATTCCATAAGTATATATATATATTCCTTAAGGGTAGACAGAACCCTAATAGTGTCAACTTGAAAGTAAAATGTTTACTTTTATATCACTAGTGTAGCCATAACTCATTTCAAGGAAACCACATTTGTGGTTAGGTCTAAGATTAATAATTCAGTATAATTATTATTTAATAATAATCCAAAACAGCACAGAAACGATTTTCTAAGCAATATCATATTACAATACAATGCCGACGCTACCAATTTTTTCTCTGCCTCTTAGTTTAGGTCAACATGTATTCTAGGAGACAGATTATACAAACATAATAACAATTGCGAAATAATGACAAGTGTTTATGTGATTGGGTGGAGATGAATGTTTGTGTTGATTAGTATGTACCTAGTTTATTTTTAAGAAGTAAGGGTAGTAAACAGGCTTATGTATACCCTGATGGTAAGAGGCCGGCTACCATAATCTAAGGTGTTTAAAATGCCAAGGTATTTTATGTATGCCCAGACAAGAAAAACCATAAATAACTTAGGTAATTAAGCGGATTTAACGAGCACTTCACTGTTTTTAGGGTTCCGTAATTTAAAAGTAAGAATCGGAACCATTATAAGATCATTATGTTATGCGTCTGTCCCTCTATCTATTTGTCAGATCTCCGGAGCGCGTGGAGAGACCAAGTCGAAATTTGAACAATTTGTATATTCATTCAAGTCTAAGGCCCCTTAAAACTGTGTTTAAAATCGAACTTCTAAGCTAACGGGGATAAAAGATACGGCCGTTTATGTTGCGTACCTACAGAATCCTCGGTGGGTGAGTCCGACTCGCACTTGTCCGGTTTTCTTATTATCGCTAGACTTGGAAAGTAACTTGTAGTGTGCATTATGAGTTTTTCTTTCGCTCCTTAACCTGTATGGGAGGTTTCATTCTTATCCTTACAAACTTTGATTCTAGAATCAATAATATTTTTCTTTCTTCTACAGGTGCCGAACAAAAAAAACAAAAACAATCTTCGAGTGCTAGTCATTGTGCTGAACAGACACAAGTGATGCTTAGTGTTATTTATAAATCAAATTCCTAGTGGTTAATATTCGAGTGAAAATGTCGATCGAGACGCAAGAGTACATCAACGGATTGAGGCCGGGACCGCTCACTAGGGAAATCCCCGAGTGTATGCGGGACAAGTATACGGTGCTACAGTCCATACTGGACATTACGTTGTTTCTGATTATTGCGATCAGGAAAGTAATCCAAGCTATATATAGGACGATAGTGGGGTACCCTAAAAAGGACTTGAAGGGAAATATAGCTTTAGTGACTGGCGGCGGTGGAGGCCTCGGGAGTCTGATGGCCCTGCGGCTGGCTCGGCTCGGATGCACAATCGTTCTATGGGACATCAATAAACAAGGTTAGTATCTACACCACATTATATTCGCGCACGTATAAACGGTTGTACACATATTTTATGGTGTTCGTGCGAATAGAGCAATGCAAACGTTTTTAAAAAAAAACTCTATAATGGTTTGCGCAGACGAGAGACTTTGGTCCCTGGAAGACAAAAATCCCTGAATCGTGAAAAACATGTCCGCCGAGGACTTATCACGGATTCAATGCACACGGTGTGCGAGCGTTTGTTACCCGGAAATTTAGAAAGACGCACGCTATGGCGAAATTGTTTTGAGATTTTGGAAGAAAATCTGTTAAAATTAAAGTCATTTTTAAAGAGATTACCGGGTCCATCCTTGTAAATGGGTTCAAGCGCGCAACGCGGACTAAGGCTCGCTGTGTGCATTGCTGGCCTAGTCACATGACTTCTATTTTTTCGGGGATATTTGCGTACTTTTGTCCAGTGCGATGTCCTCGGTTGTTCGTGAAATCTTTTGTATGCTCGTTACTTGATGAAGAAGATGTTTGGCGGACAAAAAAGTTCGTTGACAAAAGTCTCTCGTTTGCGAAGACCATTATATGAATATTTATGGGCGCGTCTTTGGAAAACCGTTGAGAGTGTCCGTTTTATAGTTTCTGAGGTCTGCACAGACGAAACAATATGATGACAAAAAAATTACTGGTGTGATGTTTGTCATCATGTGACTGAAATCTAATGTAGTGCGTTAGCTTATAATTATCAGCGGATGATATGTTGATGAGCTAAAAAGTATTTAAAGAAAACACTAACACTTACACTCGGAAAATTAGTATAAACCCTTGTTGGTTTCAACTTCGAAATCTACTTTGGAACGATCTCCCCTAACAATATAATAGGTACATAATATAATACAATTGCTATTTCTTTAGTAACATACCGCGATAGCATGCGACTGTTTAATCCGACTGATTTTCTAGAACCTAAATTAAAGCAATATCTGTTAAAATTACCATGACAACAGATAGTATCCCGCTACCACAATCATTTCATTAATTCAAACCTACTATTACAACAACTTTATTATATTTTACTTTATTAAAATTTATGTGGATACATATTTCAACCTGAGCAGGTAGGTAGGTACACAAGGTGTCAGATTCAAGTCTTTTCTTTGACATTTGGACAGAAACATAAATTTTGAACAACGCGAAGGTCATCTGATTGACAAATAAACATTTTTAATATCTCAAATTAATGAGCTTTCATCATTCAAGGTATTTTTCACTGAACTGGTGAATGTTAAATTCTGATAATATCACGATTTACGATATCGACATTCGATTTACCTATGATATTTATGGTTCAATAAAATCATAATTATCGGGTAGCAATAAACATGTACTTTGATATATTTATCTTTATGACACGAAAATATCCCAATGAATTTAATGTGCTTTGTCCACTACAGTCGCCAGTTCTCATTGTAATTTATGTTATTACGATATTGCTACCATGTTCCTCCTATTCTGAGTTACTCCGTGATTATTTGCAACAGTTCCGAAATATTGGGGGTTCGCCAATGACGTATAATATATAGACAGGTTATACGTTATACGTAACATTATTGCATTTTAAAATAGCATAAGTAGTCCCCGCCCCAACTTCCCTTGGCAACAGCCGCCAATACAGCTCACTAAAGTAGTCTCTTTCAGTCTCATGCATAAAACAGATTACATCTCGCTCTTTAGCCTCCTCGTGTCAGTGGTGTTAGCAACTGTCAAAATAAGTAAACACTAAATATTTTTACGTTAACTTCTTTAAAACTGTACTTACGAATGAAACGACAAGATTTTCTTGTCTCTAATAGCTTGTATCTAAAAACACACATAGGGCTTTTGTCTGGAAAAACGTAAAATATTTAGAAATTTTAGCAAAGTGTAGCCGCGACGGCGGCGTATGTAGTGTAACTATAAAACATCATAGGGGCTTGCATTAAACAAGGATAATGGAAGCATTTTATTAAAATAAATTATTATAATGTTAATGACCATGAAAGATAAAAGCAATTTGTTGTCTAAGTACATTGTATTACTATGATAAAGCAAGTGCTTAGTTTATTTGCTCACTATGAAGACATTGGCGATGATTTCGCAACGTGGCTGCCTCACGCGCTCATGTTATCTCTACGCAAATCGTTATGAGTATCGTGTGCACGTTGGGACATCGCCGAGCCATCAGTTATTTGTTGGTTTTGGCAAAACTAAATAAAACAACTTTAGTTTCATGAAGGTCACTTTGTACCTAATTAGTATAAAATTGTGCTCGGCTTTTGAAGTGAGAGCAATGGTATTTAATTTGATGTAGATATAGACAAATTATTGTGAACAGATATAGTTCCAAATAAAATTGCATCATCGTCACTATGGATCTGACATAGGTTGGAATTATTTAATTTTTAAAGAATACTAAAGAAGATACGAAAAAACAGTTCGAAACAATCTGAAACTGAACTTTTCGTAACTATCCATCTAATACTGGAACTACTGAAAGGAACAGTAAAAAAGTATCATGAAAAACATTTTCGCCAAGGACTTGTCACGGACTCAACGCACAGGGTATGTGAACATTTGTGGCCCGAAAATTTAGAGAAGCGCACGCTATGGAAGCAAATATTCTCAGTTTACATTCTGTTGTAATTAACATGAAGTTTATGAAACAAAATACATTTAAAAAAATACTGGGTCCATCTCTTTTAATCGGATCTAGCGCGCAAATCCGACTAAAGTTTGCTTTACGCGTTGCTGCGCTTAGTCACAAGAGCTCTATTTTTTTCGGCGACACCCGTGTACTTTAGTCCTGTGATGCCTCTCGGTGTCCTCGGTTATTCGGGCGATTTTGCACGCGGTATTTTTAATCCGTCGTATGCGTTACTAGATGCAGATGTAAGCGATCTATTGTGGCAGACATAAAAGTACGCGGACAAAGGTCCCTCGTCTGCGCAGGCTTTAAATCATGAAGAATCAAAACAAACGACGGTTGATTTAATACTTAGCAAGTTATCGAAATACTACAATACCGTATTTGGTATTGATGTTAGTATCCCAGTCCTACCGACCAATCTAAATGTTTGCCCTTAACGCTGACGAAACGTAGCTAGGCCAATGTTTGCAGCCATTCTAAGGCCAATACCGCTTGCGACAGCTGATCGGTGACCACCGCTTTTCCATTTACCATTCTCTCGCTAATTTCTGTCTTGTAACCCCACCGTTAGGTAGATACCATACAATGATTACGATAAACTTTTGATAATACATATAAGCACCTATTCGTCATATGAAAAACAATATTATAGTTTCTATTGAAAATTCGTTCTTACCAGAGGCACTAAATTCATTCTAGCTCTTCCTTGAGAATAAAAAATGTGTCATAAATACCTTCTTTCTAATCTTTTAGAGATCCGTATCTAAATGGGATCAACGGAACCCCACTGCGAGGTCTCCACCGTCCATCAGTCCTTCTGTCAGCGTCTGCAATGGCGATTCACAAAATCGCATTATATCTTGTAAATTATATCAACTTTGGAACTTGGTGGGTATCATTCGTGTGCAAGTCCGATTCACAATAACTGATTTTTTTAAATATTATCAACAAGCCCTTTTGGTCGTACCACCATTTATTTTCTTTAGCACGTTTGGCTACCGAACGTTTGTTTGTTTTCATTGTACATTTCATAAGATTTTTTTGTAAAGCAAATAAATAAAAAAATAACAACAATAGTCATTGACATTGTGGGTTACCTACAATGCGAAGACATGGCGCTGCCTTGCAGCTTAACGCTAGGAAAATTTCGACGCGGCGAATAGGGCCGTGGTAGCATAATGGTCAGTGCATTCGCCCGGATTGCGAAGGGTGCGGGTTCGAGTCCCGTCCGCTGCCTGGTCCGCGTGGATTTTTTTTCTAGTAAACTTTTCTTTAGATTTAAACATTTAACAGTTAAATGTTTAAAAATAAATAAAAACATAACAACAATAGTCATTACAATCTCTAATAAATTTGTTGATTGAGTACCTGCGGGTCTTGATGGCGAACGGCAGTGTCCGGGAAAACCAATACTGGTTTATGAGACACTGTTATACACTTAAGATTATAATGTATTTCAAATAATATAATAAATAAATAAAAAATACTGCAAGCCAGTCAATGCCGTACACTGTGTTGTTTAGTAGGTTTGCTGTGTCCATTGTAATCAGAGCATTTTATATTTGTGCATTTTATATTAATTGTTTTATTATACAAAGACAGTCTGAATGTTAATGGAAACTCAATTCTCTTTTTTTTAATATTATAACGATTAATTAAAATATGTCAGTCAGATACAACATACGAGTATACTTACCTACCAGAACAAACTGAGGAAGAAACAATCCGACGGTGGAGATATATTAATGGGGATTTCTGGAATAAATGATGTCTACATACCATAGGTACTTTTTTCTGACCGACGGACGTATCGTATCTTTTTCTTAAATCTGCATTCATAACAATCAGCACGTTTTGTCACTAATATGATTTGGTTGATGAAGTATTTTTATGGCTTGAATATTAAATTATTAAGAGTTGAAAGGACTCAATACGGGTTTGCATTTGAAACTTGAAATGGAGCCGAATGCGTTCAACGACTTTACAAAGGTACATTGACACCAAATTTTTAACATAAAAAGTTTATAACAAAAAGTCTTTTAAAGACCTGTATTAAGCAATAACATTACCATTTTGTTTATTTACTTTGGACAAAACTTATGTCCCCAAAATAAAACTTTTTTACTTAAATAAAATTGTTTTTGATGGTTATAACATTTTAAAAACTTCTTAGATCGATGATCGTTTGAAGTTTTGGGTGTATAATAAAATAAAAGCCTTTCTTAACGTGCCGCAAACATCTTGCTGTACAATCGGGTTAAACCTAAAGTAGGCATATTGTTCGACCTCGTTTTAATGCCAATATTTTATTGTTCACTCAATATTTTAAAACAAAAATAATATTGAAATCAACTTTCTTTTACCTTTTACCTATCTAATGTATAATACTAAATTATCACCTCACCAGAAAATCATAACCTGGCTTTAGCTTACGATTCATACCTGACATGACATTAATGAACAATTTACATAAGAAAGCAGTAGGTAATCATAGAAGCCTAGGCACAGGAAGCAGATAAAGTTAATTAGTGGACTTATCATTTTATACGATAAATATTTGCACCGATATAATTGTATCAATTAATTAAACGGAGAGTTTTTATCGTTGCCTTAATTCGGAAAATCCATCAAAATTATGAACTTTTAACATCATTTATACTTAGGTAGTCAAGTGCAAACATCTCGGAAAATCGAAAAGCTATGCAATCCATATGAAATTAAAATTAGCACCGGCTATTTTTCTTTTTTCACCTGCCATGTAATGAGTTACATACATAGATGTTAAGTTAAAACATTTATCATGATTTTAGATAACATTTCAATAAGATTTAAAAGCAATTCACAGCACTGCTATGTTAACTAACAGTGCATGTCACATTATATGTTGTTGTGATGGACTACATACAACACAATACGTAGGTACATATTTTGTAACTATCTTGTGTCGTGAAATGGATGGTTACATTACAGATGACTGTAGCTAAGTGGTGAAGTTATGTTCAAATTGTGTTCAAAGCAGTCCTCCTTTGTTGGTTAGCTGATGATAAGTAAGTTTTGCAACTTTACATGTGACTTAACGAAAACATAATATTTTTACTTTGTATTAATAGCGAATGGATCTAAATGATTATAAAGCCTTACATTCTCCGACGACCTCCGTGGTCGAGTGGTTTGTACGCCGGGTTTCATGGTGTCGCCAACTCGAGAGGTCCCGGGTTCAAATCCCGGTGGAGGCAAATGTTTATGTGATGAATACGAACATTTGTACTCCAGTTATGGATGTTTAATATGTATTTCTATAAAAATATATACTTATATATGTACAGTATATGTAATCTATCCCATAATACAAGCCTTATAGTGCTTACTTTGGGGCTAAGCTAAGTGGCGTGATTGTTGGAAATATTTGTTTATTTTATTTATTTTTCATTTATTTTATTACAAGTGGCCCGCCCTCGCTTCGCTTCGGTGTAGAGCTGTAGTTTAGATTATATTTTTGTTCTCAAGTTTCTATTAAACACAATGACTTTCTTTAAATACCTAATTACTAAAGACACGCGCCGCCGCCGGCCCCCCGGCCAGTACTGCCCGAATCGGTATGTTCCTGCATTTTAAATCTGTAATATCTTCGAAAATATTCATTTAAATTACATGCTGTAGAGGGTTATATTGATCTATATTACACGCACAATGTATTTAAGGTACTTAATTGGATAAGGATTAATGCTGTATTGCTTAAAATCGCTTGTTCGTAAATAAGCCATTATTTTCTCGTAATAAGTAATTAAAGAATGGTTATTGTGGGTTATACCAAAGAGATAGGCATATACCATCGCGGACTTTTTTGTAGACCTTTTTAAGGTGTACAATACTGTAGCACATTATTTTGATCTATCTCGTTGGGTTCAGCCAGCGTTTTCAATGTAAGCGCAAAAAATGTGTTTATTTACGACCTTATATTAAAAACCTCTAAAATTATCAGTGTTTCTCTACTATATTATGCATGTATTATACATATAAACCTTCCTCTTGAATCACTTTATCTATTAAAAAAAACCGCATCAAAATCCGTTGCGTAGTTTCAAAGATTTAAGCATACAAAGGGACATAGGAACAGAGAAAGCGACTTTGTTTTATACGATGTAGTGATGAAGCTTAGAGCCCCTTCACGTGAAAGGCGAAAAGACACACTCCAAAAAGAAGTTACAAAAACATAGCAATAACGTTGGTTTTATTTCATCCACTCACTGCTTTGTTCTTTAACTTGGACTAGGTATACACCCCGGCTAACTTCTTCACCCTTATTAATAAACGAAGAATAAGCTTGGATTAGTTACTCCGTGTTTTGTCTCTGTTCATCAAATGAAAAATATCATTTGAGTGATATGAGCAAAACGCGGCGTAAATAGTAGTCATTCCTCTATTAATAATAGGGGGTCTTGACTATCGACCATAGACAAGGAAGTCTACGCAGCGCAGTTGAAATTTTATTTATACAAAAACGTCTACTGCGCAAGTATATTTGTCTGTGGTTTTGCTAAAGAAGTTTACCGCTAACTATACTACACTGACGTTCAATCTACATTTTGTATTATTTTGGTAACCAATCTAGCCCATATTTTTTTTCTTTACCCGTTAAACATATCTTTACTTAAAAAGAGTCACACTTTTACACATATTTTGACACATTACAGGTTTTATTTGGCGGCTTACAAGAAACGTGTTTGATTTAAATTTTACACTATATTTTGATCAGTACCCTTAGCACGAACCAATATCGAATTCGTAACGTTTGCGAGTACGAAATATTATTGTCAAATATATACTGATTCCTATTACGTCTGTTGTGGCGCTGCTGTTCAAGTTTCCATTCATTTGACAATGACATTTCGCACTCACAAACTATTCTAATTCGATATTGGTTCGTGCTAAGGGTACTGAATACATAACCTATATATACACCTATAACATATTCGGTCAAAATGTTCTGAACCGTACAATCTGCAATAAAAGCCTTCACCTTTTAACTAACAGCCAAGGTCTATGTATTGCTAATGCGCCACTTCCTTCGCCGCCGTTAATTACATGCATGTGTATGTTTTAAATTATTTTTTACAAACAACGATCTGTTTGTTGCTTGTCACGCAAAAAAAAAGATCTTGTTCACATTTTATTTTTACTGTTGACGTCGCCCAGGGGAAAAAATGATACTGTTTATTATATTATATATATTCTGTGTGTTAAAGATGCGTTTAATGTACGAAAAAAGGAGTAAATGAACCTCACACTTATTGACTTTCCATACGCAAATATTATTTTTTGTAAGGCAACTTTGGAAAGAATGTGCGAGCCCACTTTGAAAAACTGACCCAGTACCTTTTACGTATGGGGATGGTATGGCGTGACTAATGTATTTTCGTATTTGTCATATATAAACTCATACCTACATATAAATTGCCTTCAACGGAGACAAAGGCGAAACACCCTTGAAAATGGTTGTTTAACATTTTCTTTCCGTGAATGGAAATATAAAGCCGCGGAGTTGTCTCTCCAAAGCAAATATGCGCTGAGGTTTCTACAAACATGGCTTCCTTGTTTGAACGATTGTCTTCGATTGTTGCAGTATGTTGAGTTGAGACTTAAAAGCGACAAAAGGTACTTAACTAATGGTTTAAAAATAAATCTCTATACTTTACTCGGTACAACTGTTATACTTCCGCGCACAACTTATATATCAATAAAAAAAACTTTTTGTATTTTCGAAAAGGTAAATGGGCATTTAAAGGTAAGCATGCACTGAGAGAGCATCGACGTTTTCTATCAAGTGCATTAGTGGTTGCAAACCCATACCCAATAGAAATACTAGTAATCAGTCACGCTATTAAATGCACCCACGTATTTTGTTACTCAGATTCTTTTAAACATACACAAGAATAGGTACTATCCAGATTAACCATGCTAAATTTTACGTTGGTCTTCCTCGGAGAACATGTTTGATATTGCTTAAGTAAGAAGTTTGTAGTAACCTTGGTGGCAAGTTCAAAACTGCCTTGTTTTATCAATCATCATCGCGAACAAGGCGGTACGTAGGCAGACGTGATAACACCATAAATTGTAGTAATTGTATAATACAAGGATAGCATTATGTAACGTGTCATGTGAGATGTGATTTTTTTTTCTTTCGAGATCTTGATTAAAATTTGATAAGAAGGTAGATATATAATTTAATTTAAAAAAATACGGTAAGCAAGCTTATGGCTGCCTGATCGCAATCGACCACTTATCTCATGTCGGCAACACATGTGTACCACTGTCACCCCACCTCAAAATTCCTTGAAAACCTTACCATCAGTAACATAATATTCACACCACCAAAATTTATGATAAAGGTTACTTCGCCAGATAGCTGGGTGACAATTTTTCTCTATATAGAATCAGTATAAATACCAGCCAAATAAAGCTAACGTTTACCCCTTTATTAATAAATAAGTAATAAGCTTAGACTAGTTACGCCGTGTTTGGTTCATATCACTGAAATTCCATTTGTAATTCAACATCAGTTAACATCATTACCTCATTGTGGCATAAAGATGCCTGATATTAAAATCAGACAGCGTGAGGTTCGTGCTGAATTGCAGTTACTCGACGTCCGGATCGCTAGGGGACCTGATGGCATCCCAGCAGTTGTACCTAAAAATGTGCAGCAGAGTTGTCTCCCGTGCTCACGCGCTTGTACCAAGCTCGTATTTTTAGAGCGTGTACCGGTGACTTGGAGAGATGCCTACGTGCAACTGGTGCCAAATAAAGGGGATCTCTCAGACCCGGCCAACTACCACCTGATCCGCTGCCTAAAGGATCACTCTCTGATTAATGACCATAAGTATGGTTTTAGACCGAAACAATCGACGGATGATTTTCTGGCGTACTTGATACATATCTGGGGTGAGGCTATCGACAAGCGTGGCAAGTCGTTGGTTATCAGCCTTGACGTTGCCAAGGCGTTCGACAGGGTCTGGCCCAAAAGCCTTCTCTGCAAGCTTTCGGCATACGGTCTGCCGGCCCAGTTCTGTTCCTGGGTAGCTGACTTCCTGCATGAACGTAGAATTCATGTTCTTACTTACGGTAGTAGTTCACGGTTCATGTCAGTGAATGCCGGCGTTCCCCAGGGCTCCGTCCTATCCCCCACTCTTTCTGCTGCATATCAATGACTTTATTCCTCTTAGGAATATTCATTGCTATACAGACGATAGTATAATGCATGCGGGGTATCTCGGACAAGCAGTGGCTGGGCAGGCGGTAACCTAGGAGAAACGGAAGAATCTTGTCATTGAACTCAATCAGGCTTTGGACCACATTTCTGAATGGGGTACCAAGAACTTGGTTGAGTTCAATGCTAAGAAAACCCAGATCTGCGCTTTCACGGAAAAACGTCGCCATTCCTTTCATGTCCTTCTTTTCAGGGCTCAACACTGGAGTTAGGGAGCAGTATCACCACGCTCGGAACTGAACCCTGAACAAGGTACGGCGTTTTTTCACGCCCGAGCAACTGTGTATAAGACGCAGGTGCGGTCTTGCGTGGAATATTGCTCGCACCTCTGGGATGGCTCCGCTAAGTACTTGCTCGATTCTTTGGATAGGTTACAGCGGCGCGCGATCGGTATCATAGGCGGTGAGGAGTTGACTAAACACCTCGAGCCTCTTCTATTACGCCGTGACGTGGCGTCACTGAGCGCTTTCTGTCGTTTGTACCACGGCAACTATTCTGAGGAGTTATTCTCTCTTATTCCACCTTCCCCTTTCCTTCTAAGGACCACCCGCGCTGGCCTTCGTTGTCACCGTGTAACTGAGGCCAAAATTCCAACGCGTACAAAGAAATTTAGTGACTCATTTCTTTGTCGCTCTATCCGTAAATGGAATGCTCTGTCTGCTCACGTGCTCCCTCCTTCTTACAACCTGGGATCCTTTAAAAGAGGCGTGAAGAAGCAATATACAGGCCGGCTAGGTGAGGATGGCTGGTGTGGCAGGTACAACTGCTGTACCAGCTATCTTCACGTCTGGACTTCACCGTCACTTAACATCAGGTGGGGTGGAGTCATTTGTTGGACGTATCTATGTAAATATAGACAAAACATGGAGTAACTATCGCATTTGTGATACTCCTGGTGTTGCAAGTGTCCATGGGCGACGGTGATCACTTACCATCAGGTGAGCCGTCTGCTCGTATGCCCTGCCCCCTAAAACATATAAAAAAAAACTACTAATCCAAGCTTATTCTTTGTAAGGCTCTTACTATTAAAAGTTATAGATACGATAAAACCTTGTTTAGGCAAATATTGAATAACATTTTTTCTTAACACATCAGCTATCTTCGCAACTCTACTATGATTTAAGATCGGATTTGCTAGAATAAAATTTTATTTATTTGCTTTTGAAAAGACAAAAAAAACAAAGTTAGAGCTACATCATCTACTTAAAACGCAAAAAATATGTCGAAATACAGGAAGAGAAAATTTTCAGTCTGTCATGAAAGCCGGAATGGGTTTGTTCTGTGACAGTGACATTTGACAAGGCGGTAACTAGAATGGCCGAGTGATGCCCCATCACAGTGTGTGGGCCACACAACAATGAAGCCTAATGTGTGCCCATTGTACTAAGCGGTTCTCAGCTGCCGCTCAGAATATTTTCACACACTTAATGTCACCGCTTTTTCTTTCTAGGCATAATCACAAAATGTTCCGTAATCATCTATATTTAAATAAACGAATTGCTGAAATGCTTCTTAAATATTTTAAATTATTTAGAGTTCGTTGTTTAATCAACGTTTCGTTACAAATGTGATAGCATAAGATAGAATTCTTATATATTTATCTTAGAGCTTTAAACAGCATGAGATGGGCTTGCTGGCAACCTAATTTAAAAAAAATACCAAAAACCCCTTTTTTAAATTTGTCTCAAAATAACAAATATTATAAAATCACGTCTCGTTAGTTTTCAAGGTCAGCATTTACAAACTTTATAAACCTAGCTAATACGACAAAATTATATTTTAGTGAAGAGAAGACAAAATGTAGGTATTTAAGAGTTTCGAGCTTATTGTCTTATTTTTTTATAACAATGATGCATATAATTAATAAGAAAATTATTATAACAAGCACTTTCCACAACCCAAGAAGTTTTTAATAGGGTACGAACCCAACCTACCTATATCTAACTTCAATTACGTGCAGCATTTTTATTTATTCATATAAATTATAATAATAATAATCAATCTGACCTTGTTTTGTATGCGGTGTCATTAATTTCCGGATTAACGAAAGGTCAATGCGTTTGTCACATCTAATAATTTGTAAATCTGTGTTGCTGACTTAATATAAATACTTCAGTTTGGGTCAAGCACTAGCAGACAGACACGAGTAAATAATCAAGAGAAGTGCGACTAATATAAGTATGTTCCGTACCGAAACAATATTTTTTTATTTTAATTCTCAATAAATCGGATCTGTCAAAGTACGTGCTTGGGGTACACAAGGCTTCTGAAGTCGTTAGTTTCAGCAGCATCACTTCAGCTGTTGTAAGAACAATGCGCACTGGGACCGCATGGTGGGTTATAAGCCGTTTTTCTTTTCCATTCACAAGAAAGGCTGGAAGTTCTCATGCATCCATAGGCTAGGCCGGATAATAGGCTGGGGATGATGCTGAAGATGATTATTCTCTCATTCTTAATTGCTCTCGATCTTTCTAGATACGGGAACACGTGCAAGCACCGTGTAATGCGCATCATTAGCCACACTCATCATTATCTACAGATAAAGCTCGGAAATTGCTTTGCACACCACCGCAATCGTAACAGTACTCTTGTGTATAGAATTTGAAATTACTCATATTATGTGCATGGTGATAGTTCCGCTATATTAGTTAAGGTTAAGCTAATATTAGTATTAATAGACCTCCCACTAGAAATTTGGCAAACAACAGATGATTAAACAAGTATAAAATATCACTTCATCGTGATGTGGGACACGTGATTTGACTATATTGGTCGGTTTTATAATACACTAGCGGGCCGACCGCGACTGCCTGCGACTTCGTCTGTCGGGAACTTTGGTTTTTTGAGAATACCATAGGAACCTAACATTTTTCCGGGATAAAAAGTCTCAATCCAAGTCATAAACCATATGTGTGCCCAATTTCATCTAAATGTGTTCAGTAGTTTTTGCGTGATTGAGTAACAAACTTACAAAGGACATGGCTAAGAAACTGCCCTTAACGTGTATAAATATTTCGCACTAGCCCGTAACATTACAATATTTTTTTATTAATTATTACGTGTTTATTATTCACATACAACTTTCGTGAAATAATTAAATATTTTAAAGTATAAAAATTGACTTCATGTCTGTTTAAAAAGCCAAATGTTCCGTTTTACAATATGAATGAACAATAAATGTACACAAAAAAATATTTGTGTAAGTATATCGAAATAAGCAATATTATTTCTAAACTCCTTCAAATTATGCCATATTTGGCCCTAATTTTTATTATAACAAATCACTGAAGGCCTAAAATAATAGATTTTATTTTTCTGATTAGGCTTGAGACAAGGCTGTATGATAATTAATCTTTTAATTTTTGCAAATGGACAAAATAAAACTTCATAGATTTCCTGTCAGGCCGACGATAACAAATTATATTGGTATTTATTTTTGCTTTAAAAAAACTTTTTGTGAAGAGTTAATCAGAGAAATGGAAAGAAAGATTCAAGAAAATGCGAAATTGATGACTCTGTTAATAATTGGCAACATCTTTTACAACTGATTGTGACTTTATCAAAAGTTCCTGAGCCTTTTTTCATAGAAATTATATATATTCAGCCATTTACCATTAAATATTACTAAGTACAGTATTTATACATTGCCCGAGAGTTTGTTGACAGCAAACTAACGCGGCGTTGGTCATTGTAGGGGATATAATGCATATTTTCTCCCCGTCATCGAAAAAAAAGGGCAATCGCTGTTATAAAATTTTACCATGTCCTTTTAATTCTTTAAGTTTACTAGAAAAAAAAAGAAGAGCGAAGAGATGGCGCTGCCTTGCAGCTTAAGGCTAGGAAAATTTCGACGCGGCGAATAGGGCCGTGGTAGCATAATGGTCAGTGCATTCGCCCGGATTGCGAAGGGTGCGGGTTCGAGTCCTGTCCGCTGCCTGGTCCGCGTGGATTTTTTTCTAGTAAACTTTTCTTTAGATTTAAACATCTAGCAGTTAAATGCTTAAAAAATAAATAATAACATAAATAATTACAAATTTTACATTTATAATATGAGTAGGATCACTATCAGGAAACAAAAATCTTTTAATTTTTTAAGACGTCATTTATATTAGCTGCGTTAAGCTACGGCTGTTTTATTAATGTTGAACTTCCAAGCTTGTAATTTTGTTAAAGATATTTCACGTTTAAATATAACAGGATCCATCTGTTCGATAGCTATCTTTCAAATCAGTGATGAACGCTTTAATAATTTACTCCGATATTGCAAGTTTTATTAAAACATCGACCTTATATAAAACTTATGTAAGTAAATTGTACAATATATTAAAATGACATCCAAGCAAAAACTTGCGACTTGATGTAAAAAATGTTTAACGCTTTTTTTACAAACTCATTACGTTTACGATAAATTATGACCGTAATAATGTTTTCGCAATAACGTAATTGGGCATAACCGCGTATTAAAATTTAAACAACATCGATCAACTGGGGTCGTGTGACTCGCGTGTATGGTAACATGTAACATCAAGTGGAGCTCTGGCTCTTGTTCACATTGACCGAGTTAGGTTACTACGTACGTAGTTACATGAAAAATCAACGGGATGGACGTTTTTATTACTACTACTAGTGATCGCCCGCGACTTCGTCCGCGTCTAGTTTAGCTTTTTTTAAGAATCCACAGAAATTTAGTATGTATCACTACATACTAAATTTCTATAATGCACTGCATACATATATGCGTACCAAACTTCATCCAAATCCGTTCAGTAGTGTTGGCGTGATTGAGTAACAAACATACAAACTTTCTCATTTATAATATTAGAATGATAAAAATAATTAAGTAAAGGTATTGCGTAATTATTTTTTCAGGGTAACAAAACATATTAAATTGATTTTACTGAAACGAGCTGGCGATATTTTTTTAGATCTAGCCAAATTTAAAGTTCGAGTATAGTAAACTTATTTACCTACCTAATTCCTCTTCCAGCTGGTAAGTAATAAAATAATCTAACTTTTCAGACCCTTTACAAACGAAGTCGATAACAATAGTGAAAAACATTGACAATTATTCAAATAATTGTTAAGCTACTTTGTAGTCAGGAAGAAATTTATTTTGCCCTGTGTTAAGCGTTAGAGACCTAATTAGACCTTATGTTATGGTAATATGTTTACAAAAATACTTCTTTATTAAAATTCCTTTGGACGAGCCTTACCCATCCATATTAGCTTTTCATAATTTTGTGAATAATAAGCTGGGTTAAGTGAAATTTTATAAAAATCTATAATATAATATCTCTAAGTTATGCTTTACAAATATTTATCTGATACATTCATTACTTTAAAAATTGGCACAACTCTTTCTTTAATTCATGTTAACCGTGTTTTCCTCACTTTATACTTAATGACTTTACAAGAAACAGTACCATCATCCTAATAAGTAAGTAGCACTCATATTATTATTAATAAATTAACTGTCAAACCAATTTAATAAGGCTAGCAATTGGAATGAAATTATCTTGTTATTGAGGAACATCACGTTGCCACAATTAAAATGTTATTAGAAATAAAACGAATATATGACACGTGATATATCATTTCAACCATTACATTACAACTAATCTATAATAAATATTTTGAATTCATTGAATGGTATACCAAAATCGTAAAAGTATTGTTTATCTTTAAGAACTGTACGAAGAAAGTATCGTTACATGGTTTCTAATAAATTGAGCATATTTTTACAAACTTCACAAAATAATAATTTTCGTCTTCTAATAAGTTTACTTTCTTGTTTGTTTAACTAAGATTAAACATGAATAATGTGTGTATTTTACCCTAGTCGTTTCATCAACCCCTTCAGCTAGGACACAGGCCTTCCCTATAGACAAAATTTCAGAAAATGGGCCTTGACTTACCGTATAAGTTTAGATAGAAATGGCGGATGGGTATTTTGTTAGTCTCAAAAATTAACTGAGAGTGGAAGAAAATAATGCATAAACTATTATACATACGATGGGCTGTTTTTTCCGGAGATAATTTATGCATTGGCTTGTCTATTAAAATTATATTATCAATGCGATATAAACTTTCACCACTAAGCCACTGAACCGATTCTGATGATTTTTTATTCGGAGATTACTAAAGAGGCCTTGAAGAAGGACAACACCTGCTATTTTGCTTCAGCAAAAAATACTTGAGGGGGGAAAACTACGTATGACGGGAAACATTTTATTTCTCACAAACAAATTCTTTAACAACGTCTCTTCAGTGAATTTATAGGGTATGATTGTCAAAGTAAGAAGACTTTAAAAAACTTAATATTAGTAACCATAAAAATATTTGAAAATCAACAGAAAAGTTTTAAAAGTATAGTCATGGCCCTCGAAGTACAATAATTGACACCCACGTATATCAGACATTCGCCGTCGGGATGTTTGTATCGATGTATGAACGGCCGGCACAACGAAGGACTTTTGTACGCAGAGGACAAAATTCCTTCAATCTTGATAAAAAAAATCCACCGAGGAATTGTCACAGACTCATTGCAAACGATGTGCGGACATTTTGTTACTCGAAAATTTTGAAAAACGCTCACCATGGAAAAAGTAAATATTCTGAAATTGTTCACCCATTGTAAATAGTATTTTAGCAGAGTTTTACATTAAATTCACCGCACGAATGTCATACAACGTTTTTTAACACATTTGCGAGAAAACAGTATAGGTACTTACCTAATTTCAGTAGTGAAGTAAAGTTTTTCTAAAATAAAATGTAGCGCTTTTTAATCGCGCCACTTACGGGTCTCTCTTCTCTTCTCTCTTCGTCTCTCTTTCTAGTATTGAAGTGAGACAAAGGTATAGATTAAAATCGCTTCCAAGAAGGTTCGATCAAAATTTATAAAAAAAATCGTGCGGTTTAACGTTTTACCGCACACTCCGTTGTATGGGTCGTTATTTTGAACTTTCGAACATGTATTCTTCCTAGTAGATGTATATTTCAACAAATGCGTTGAAAATGTTTTTTATGTCTACATTAAAAACAAAGAAAATTTTAAATGCCAAAAAGTGCTAAGGAATATATGTAAAGTATTAATAATTTGAATAATGCTGTATCATCTATAGTAAATTTAATAAAAAATATAAAAACTAATATTACGAGAGATGTCAAGGCAGACCGGATTCCCCGACTTACACAACTAAACGGTGTGTTCAATGAATTGGATCAGCTGTTCAAGACTACTCGGTCAAGAGCGCACAACAAAGTACAAACATAAGCAGCGCAATATATCACCTATTTGCCTATTTGCGTAGTGCAAACACACGCAATATTCAAATAAAAACGTATAAATTTAAGCATAAGGCATACTTATCATAATAACGTTAAAATTCGTTTGACTTTTAACTCGGAATTATTATAATCAACACTTTGTTTTTATCCGAGTCTTCAAATATATGATTAAACATATCTTACCAAATAGTACTTGTAAAATATAATATTTAAAAATGTGATGTGAAATGGTAAACACTTATAATAAGAGGTGTGAGAGCTTGGGTCACTCCCTTCATACCAATTTCTCTGCGTTGACATGCAGACATTATTTGGGTGTAACATGGGTGTAACATACAGACAAGTACCATTTGTTGTTCGTAAACAATGACGAACTGCTAGCCCAGCCCACCTGTTGTTACACTAAGCAAATGGACACAACTGAATAACCTTGATTTAAATATATTATAACTTGATTTAAATTTAAAAAAAAATACTGGTACATATTCTGTTTCTTTAAAAGAACTTTTTCTTTTCTACAAATGTAATATAATCAAAAAAAAAGTTCACTGATGACCAGTCAAAGTGAAGGTTTCCCTCTTCAGTTTTTGTCTAAAGAGCTTTTGAGAATGACTAACATACCTAATTTTATTTAATGAGTGATGTGCGTGAAAACCTAAGAAACAAATATACCTAATTAAATTGCAGCAAGGGTACGATTAGTAGACGCCTTCAATATAATAAACTATTTTTGTCAGTATTTGCGTCAGTTGTTAGTGTTGTCAAACCATAGATATGTATGTAGAGTAGATATTTTATGTGATTATTACTGAGAATTAATAATATTATTTCATTTCTAAACATACAATATTTTTTTAATTAATTATTCAATATCAGCCAACGTCCGATAAAACAGTTAAGAAGTAATTTCTTCGAGAATCGTGAATCACGTATCACTTTACTATCAAGTGCGATAACTGTTATTATAATATCAATTACGCTATCCTGTAAATAGTTTTAATTGGTTAATGCCTCATTCTCTATACAATAATCAAGAAGTACCTAAATAAAACCCATCAATAAACTGTATACCTTGCCAAATGGTGCATTGCTATTATAGACCAGGGTCGATAATTTTAAAAATGGTGAAAAGTGAAAAAAAATTATAGTAGGATGAAACCCATTAGAAAAGGTAGAGAATATAACAAAAATGAAAGGAAAAATAAATTACGGGCGATCTGAGGTCGGGAAGGGGGAGGGGGTGAGTTTTTAAGGGTAAAAAATGGTTAATCTCGATTTCCGGTAAAACTGCAAGTCCTATGAAAAAAAGTTAAATGGCAAAGTTGTAGGTAATAAAAAGATCTACAACTTTTGTATCAACACTTTTTTCACATAACCTCAAAATTTATGTGAAAAATGCGTATAACAGAGTTTTTGGTTTTTGATTTTTATTTTTTGCAAAAAAAAATATTTTTCACGAAATTTGGTGAAAACTTACCTTTGTATGTCTCAAACATACAGTAATTTTTTTGATTTAAAATATTCATTTTTTTACCTTAATTTGACTTAATATCCAAAAAGCACCCTAATTTTCAATCGAAAATTCTGACGTCAAAATATCTGCTTTTTTAAAAAAGTTGGGGTGTTTTTTATTTGTTGTAATCTCTATTTTCTGATGGTATAAAAAAAATATACACTACTATGATAAATGTTCTCAGAAAATGCAAATTAATAATGAAAAAAACTCGAATCCATTGCGCAGGTATGAAAAATCCAATAGAGAGGTTTTGGGCAGTTCACGTACACATTTGCAGTGCACATTTCAATGTACGTTTTTACTATTTTTTTTCAATCATGAAAAAAAATAAAAATAAAACTATTTTTTTTTTGTTTTTCAATCATGAAAAAAAATAAAAAATAGTAAAACGTACATTGAAATGTGCACTGCCAATGTGTACGTGAACTGCCCAAAACCGCTCTATTGGATTTTTCATACCTGCGCAATTTATAACTTGAAAACGGTAAGTAATACAAAAAAATTGTTTATACAAAAGTTGTTGGTAATTATGTGTACGAAACAACTTTGCCATTTAAAGTTTTCCATTAAAATGATATTTTCAGGGTGAAAAAGTGAAAAAACACTTTTTTGAGACTTTAGCGCCACCTACAATGCGCATTTTTTGTTGTACGAGATTGCAACAATGACATAAATTGTAGTACTCAACGCCCTCTACAATTATGGTAAAAAAAAGTTTCTAAAATGCATACAAAACAAGAAAAATGCGTTTCAAAAAAATTTTGACGGTTTTTTTGAGTTTTTCAAAAAACGCCTAAGAGTTGAACATGCCCATCGCCAAGGTGGCTTACTGACGTCATTTGGCAACAGAAAAAACAAGACTTACCCTTTAGGTTTTTTTTTCACCACTCAACCTACAGATTGACTGTACTACATGTGGTGCTTGTATATAGTGCCTAAGGTGAGTCAACAATATCTACCTATATTAAAAATAGTAAATGATACCTTTTAAAACTTGATAATTGACTGTTAAGGTGCAGAATCAGCTTTGCCCATTATTGCTTTGAGATTTTACGACAATTTCTCACTCTATCTCAAAAGAAAGTTCCCTGACGTTATGGACTGTCAATAAAATTGCAAATAGGTAAAAAAATGTTGTTGAATTTGATTTATTTACGTGTAGGTGAAACATAAATGTTTATGATGCCTTTATCATCATTCGCATAAAGTCTCCGGTATCATTAATAATTTTTTAATTAATTCTTGGAATAAACGCATTTAATGATGTACCTACTCGTATTTATCGTTTTACAGAATATAATAGCTTCGGTGATACGTGAAATGAAACAAAATTTATCTAATTATAACTGAATTGAACAAGATTGCCTAAGATAACAATATAGGGTACATTACATTTACATTTATGTGGTCAAATAGCATAAACATTGGGTGTCTACGCAACCCCCTTTGTCAAATAAATAAAGAAATATTTCGCCACAATTTAGTTTTAATGTTGCCCCAAATTGTAGCATAAGTACTTCTCCAAAATCCATTTTATAAATGCAGCTGTTTATCCGTGAAAGCGTTACATAAAAATTACTTTATACTTTTATAATAATATTGATATAATTTTAAAGTTGAATCGAAAATCAACTTTAATCTTAATTGCGGAATAAAAACATAAATTGGTTTTAGGTTTCTTCACAGGTCCTCAGAGCATGCTTAACCTCACAGACTACTACAGTCAGTGTTTTCCTATCCATATCTGCTGTATGTACGCTGTCAACAAATTTGTTATCAGAAAACTCTCTTTGACGTTGTGCGTCCGGAAGCATTTCCCGCGACGCGCGGCGTATGCCATTGACACGAATCGCAACCAACTAGACTATTGCGTTATACACCGCTGCTTGTAACACATGATATCATTTGTATCAACCAACCGTTAATACTAATAATAGTATCGACAGAACGGAAAGAAATTTAACCTAATTGAATAAAAAAAAACTATATTCTGAAGGAATAATCGGTTAGATCAGATAAAAGTTGACGTCACAATAATGCAAAAATTACAATGAAAACCATAATTTAAATTGTGAAAATCGATTATAAGTAGGTACAGAAGTTTGCTAGTTAAATGTATAATTGATGTGAGCACTTTTAGGTACAAAAGTATGCTAGTCATAAATGAACATAATTAATGTAAGAACTTTATGTCAAAATTTCGACGTCGTTAAGGTGGCATGGTGTGCTTACGTATGTACCTACTCGAACTTAACCCACTTTTTATGCACTGCTAACTCCGCAAATGTAAAAAGACTAACTCACAACAATTACTTAGTCCCAAACTAAGCAGATATTTTACCATAGAAACAGGAGATACGTCATTGATATAAATATAAAGCACTAGCGTTTGTCAGAGTGTTATTTTTCAAATATCATTCGGCAAATAGAGCTATTTATATACTTACCTACATATAAAGTGTTTACTTTTAAACTTCATTCATAGTGAATGTAGGTGTTCGAAATTGGTTGTTCCGAAAATATTTAGTCAAACGAATATTATGATGACCTAAACTTTCACTTTGTTGCCTTCACACAAAGACGTATTTATAGAAATCTATCTAAAATATGCTAATTAATTGTGACTTGCTGTCCACATCCCATTACCAGATGTAATTGAAAACACGAGAACTAGACACCTTACCTACTTACTTTCAATGTATTTCCTTCCTTATCTTCTGTTATTTTTGAAATATACCATACAGTATACAGCCGTCGATCGTATAAATTTTTTAAACAGCATTCATGAGCTACTAATGGCCGCCCGTGACTTCGTCCGCGCTAACTGGTTCTTTGAGAATCTTACAGGAATCTCACATTTTTAGAGATTTAAAGCATGCTATGGCTCATTCCAATAGCTTTTTGCATGATTGAGGAACATACAAACTTTCAATTTATAATATTAGTAGGATACGCCAATGAGTTAAAAGTCACACATTAGTGCTATAAATCAGTTTGCGTCCAATCCAAAATTTAATTTCAAATAAAAGATTGCCGAATCGATGCATTCAAAACTACCAGAGCATAACTTACACAAATTAATCAAAAAGACTTTTAGTCCTTACTTTTCTTTTTTACTATGTTAAAAGGGTGGCAAACTTCATATGGCCCGCTTGATGGTCAATACCTAAGCGGCCTCCATAGCCTATAGGTATAGACGCTTGCTTGCGACAAAAATTTCACTAGCGCCGTTGCCTTCCCTAACCCAATCCCCTACCCGGTGAAGCCCTAATTTTTTCATAAACTTTGGGCCACTTGCACCAACATTTTAAAAACAAATAGATATACGAGGTTTAAAAAGTGGCCTTACAGCTAAGTGGTAAAATAATTATCCATGTTTTTATGTAATTATTTTCTGAAGTCCCACACACAAGCGAAGCCAGAGAGCATGTGGCCAGAGCAAGGAAAATGTTACAACTTTAATATACATTGTCTAATGTATCGTCAATTAATGAACAATATTTTTTATAGTGCTCCAATTAATTACCTCAATGAGCCTCGAAATTGCAGCTAACTGCAATTAAGTCAATAAATTAAATGTACATTAGTACATTACCAAAATAGCTTTGATATCAGATTGAAACATCTTTGAAATTAATCTTTCGGATGAATTAATTATGCTGTCCATTACTGGGTTATTAAATGAATAAGAATGTTACAAGAACGTCGTAAATTGATAACATGTCAGCAATAACTATTTAACGATTATATTCTCTTCGAATGTTTCAAAGGATTTTACACATTTAATGCTACAAAAAAAGAGACTTTGTTTTTTTTGTCCGAAAATAGAATTTTAAAACAAGATTTTAGTCGCGCCCACATTTGGTCTGTCTTGTTCCGTTACTTTCTAAGAAATGTACTTTAGGAGCTTCAGTTCACAAGGTATGCATTCACATATTTTAACTTCATAACGAAAAGTAAGTTTCCATATTATATTTTTTTATTCTTCATAGTAGATCAGAATTAACTGAACGATTTTGTTTTATTTAATTAAGTATAAAAAAACAGTAACACATTATAAGGGAACTAAAAACGCTATACATTTAATAAACTTGACACCAACATCGTTTACCACAGATTTGATTTACAAGTATAAGCATTGTTATAAACAAAGTAGGCTTATTATATTTTGTTTTGAAGAAGAAACTTTTATTTTTCGTTATTACATATTAATTTTTCAAGTAGTCATTATACTTTTCTGTTAAAAATCGACTAAAAATATTGTCTTTATCAAAATTAAATCTGTTAAATTAAAGAATATTTTATTTTTTAAATATAACTTTTAAGCTCTGTGTATTAAGTTTAGTCTGAGATATTGGTATATCAAGCGTCGTTAATATTCCAAATATGAAACTATAAAAAGGGTTTAAAGTCTTCCAAAACCTGTATTTTGTATAAATGGATTGACATTTACATAAAAATTTAATAAAAAACGCTTCATCAATGAACGTATTTTTTGTGATATTAAGTAATAGTTTCAAAATAGACCCTGGCCCTTTGCCTACTGCAGTCGAAATCTTACATAAAAAAATCTCATAACGGCGCGTCCGGCCGAGGTCGTTAATGAGCGCCGATATCAGTCGTAGAAAGGCTCTCGTGAGCCTTGGCGCGGTTCAAGATCACGCGGACATCAACCTTCATTGTTTCACATTCACACTGTACATCAAAATGAAATTGATACATTAAACGAAAACTTTCTAGCATAGCAATCACCATTGTATATTGTGCTTAAAATATCTCAGCAGTTTTGTGTCAGTACATTACTCATTATTTTTAATAAACTTTGTTATTTTGTATTACTAACTTAAATCATCATGTGTACAAGTCGTACTTTGAAGTTTAAAAAATTTAAAATACGGCAGATTCACATAAGTATATAACTATAGATCTACATAACTAGCATTTATCTGGTACCTAATTTGAATAAACAAGTGTACAAAAAACCCCAAATACTTTAAAAAACTAAGTGCGGTTTTTTTCATTTTTTTTTTTTTTATATTTAAGAGATAAATAAGCAGTAGTTTAATATTATAATCGGATTATTTAGATGAGTAAATACCCGTTCATACAAAATACGTTACTTTGTTCGTATCTTGATTTATTTCTATGGTTAATACACAAGAAATGGTACTTATCTTTTGAAGAGAACTAATAGAAAAAAAGAACGCAATTAAAAAGAAGAATAAGATACTTTTGAATGAGCTTTGAAAACAAAAAGGGAATAGCAACATTTAATTTTATTAAACCTGTCTCACGGTTAAGATAAAGGTTCGTCTTTTTATTTCATTTGCTTTTGTTGTTTCTAATCTCTTCATCATAAGGCACATACATTCATTAACATTAATCAACGTAGGTAATTTCTTTCATACAAAGCAACACTATTTATACCATGCACACATAATCATTAACTTCACAATGTTTGCTGTATTATTAAAAGAACAATTGGTGTCTTCGTGCTCTCTTTTCAATTTTAATTGAATAAAACTCTATCTTTTATGTTAACTTTAGAAACAGAAAAAATATACCCTAATACAGAGTGCACAAAGCAGCTGGTGAAATGATATGAACTATAAAGACGTTTTACATTGTAATAAACAAACTAATTTCGTAATATTTCCGGTCCGTTTTGAAGTTTGATTAACATGTAAAGTTTCATCATAGTCTCTTTAATTTAAATGAAACAATTTTTACTATGTAATAACAAGTTCACAGGTAAATCAAACAGATTTTAAATGTCGTCATATTTCGTTATTTATTAGTTTAGAGATGTAATTATATAGTAAATTAATTATATTTTCGAAACAAAAGTCCCATTTATGTAAAGACAATAGGTAGTTCTAGTAGTATAACACTTTAATGGCTCCTCAACCCGCGAAAAATCATCTATGAAGGAACTTTCCAATCTTCTTGAATAGTGTCTCATTCGACATAGCCATGACATGAAACATCTAGAGAACGCATTGGACAGATTCGGAAACGATAACTAGAAAGAAGAATGAGAGACGTGCAAAGTAGGAAAAGGGAAAAAGGAAACAATTATCTATTTCTTAGATGTAGCAACATCTAAACCAATGTCAAAACTGTCGGTGTAGGTAATTAAGAATTTGTCTCGCAATGTTATACGTACTATTTTTTTACGCTATTCCAACCGCTCATAAAGCCTTAACTTATATGTATACATATAAGCCACGCGTTGGACTGAGGGTGAAAAAAAACAAAGAATGCACCAGCGACTATTTGCGTGAGCAGTACCCTTAGCGTGAACCATTATCGAATTCAAATAGTTTGCTTGTCCGAAATGTCATTGTCAGATTTTGTATGGAAACTTGAACATCAGCGCCATAACGGTTACGTCCGAGAACTAAAAATCAGTACACATTTGACAATGACATTCCGTACTCGAAAACTTTACGAATTCGGTTTTGGTTCGTTCTAAGGGTACAGAACCCGAATCACTCCGAGTGAGTCGGAGGAGTCGGCGCCTTTTTTGTAACGTTAATTTTTATTGCTGGAGATTTCACATTAAGCTGTTAATTTGATTTATTATTTCTTTAATTTTAAGGTAATTTAGTGATCTTTGTTCGTTGATTGTTTGACGTCGACTCAGAATTACTTAAGTATACTTACATTAGTTTAAGAACATAGTAATTAATGGTACATAAAAAAGGTTTATTATTTTTTGGCTTTTCAGTTCCTAATGCGGTTTTTAAAATGTGTTTTCTTAAAAAAATGTTTTACTCTCAAACAGCCGCTTTGGACGATTTATCATCTTCGATATAATGTGAAATTAAAAAAAAAATAAAAGACCAAAAGTGACCAGTGGCAGCCTTGAGGGATAGCCAAGGATAGATGACCAGGCAACCTCGCAATCTTGCAAAGCTCTGGCAAGGGCCTTGATAATTTGCGATTGTTTGTATTAACTTATAAAATTTACCACAGAGTTACCTGAGAAACTTAAAAATTTGGTAAATAAAAATAGTGCGAACAGTTATACTTAAATAATAAACGTACTATAAAAACTCCCATATAAACATATTGATTTATATTGTTTAAATTTATTATATTTAACTATTGCCCTTTTAAAGTACGTCGGTTATAAAAATAGATTTATTTTAATAAATTTATAATAATTCAAATTGTCAAGGTTTCATAATTACACAAATAGTGAGTTACAAAAAATATTAACAGTTTTATGTAATTTTTTTTTTTTTTTAATGTGTACAATACCTTCCTACCATTGTACAAGAGGTATTGTTTTTTTAATGTGTACAATACCTACCATTGTGCAAGATGTATTGTTTTTTTTTTCATTTGCCTTCAAAATTCCTATTACTTATACTTTCGATTCACATAATTTCTCAAAATACTACTCATTTAATAACTTATCTCGTTCTGTGCCATTAGACATGGCGTAAAGTATGGCGATTTACGTAATTTTAAATTTACAAGTGCAACATTAACAAACAGAAGTGCTTACTTAAACATAAGTTGCCTATACCTATATATACATAGCAAGATACTTTAATGAAGAAAACCGGACAAGTGCGAGTAGGACTCGCCTACCACAAATCGGAACCCTCAGTTCCGTATAGATTTGTTTTATTGAATATGTGTACGCTTGTGCTAAAAAAGCCCTTCCACTTCAAGATTTGGATCCCCACTCATTGCATACATACCCTATTTATTGTGATTTATGAAAAATATAAGGCATTCGGATTTTTCTCTTTTATAAAAAAAATGAAATTTTTAAAAAAATGTTCGCTTATACAATTGTGACCGCATGTCACCGTTTGCTTAACCTCGACGATTATTAATATATGTATAGTTTTCAGATTTTTGATATGAAACCTCTTTCCTCTCGCTTTCCTGCAATTTGTGGGAGTGATTTCGTGAAATGGGACGGAAGTGTGTAACAGGAAGTCGCGATGGCTTATTCCTTTTGTAGTTGGTTTTATTTCTTTTTTTTACTAATGGAACGTTAGGTTTCAAATGTTACACATACGTGACTACTGTAAGGCTCGCTCGTTTTTTTCCTATAGGTACTTGCAGTATAAGAAGATATTACTTGCCAAATTTTATAGTTCCAAGTCAACGGAAAGTGCTCAATTACACTTGGTCGCTAGCCCGTATTCGGGTACACGAAGGACCTAACTAAAATTCGGGCACCCAAAGCAAACACTGAAATACGGGCTGGAAGGCGGTGACGGGTAATCAAAGCGAAAACTACTCGAATACGTGCCTACTCGACACTCGACTTCGTTCATTTACACTCAGTCGTTTACCCGAATTTTATTGGCACTCGTATTCGGCCTAACGACCAAATGTAATCCCGCCATTACATTACCCACACCTATAACTGATATTTGATCAAATTTTATCTGTCTTTCCAGGGTTAGAAGACACTGTGAAATTGGTGAAGGGTATTGGTGGCCAATGCTGCGGCTACGTGGTAGACCTTGCCAAGAAGGAGGATATATATCGAGTCGCTAAGCAGGTGCACCTAGAAGTCGGCAGGGTTCGTATTCATACTATGTTTTTTTATTACGCAGGCAAAACCTCTGTTTACAGACGTTGGCGCCCTTAAGGGGCACACCAACGAACGGACCTCGCTCCTAGCCTCTCGCAAGTCTCACGGGTGCGAAACGGAAAAGCCGTTAAGCAGTCCGCGCTGTTTACGAGCGCTTGCGGCACACTATCCGCTAAAAAACCCTGCGAATACCCTCTACGCTGTTAAGTGCTGAACCGCGAGATTCCCGTCGAACGACTTCACCGCTTCATCCATCCATACTAGCCTACTAATATTATAAATGTGAAAATTTGTATGTTTATTACTTAATCACGCCAAAACCTACTGCACGGATTGGTATAAAATTTGGTATGCAAATAGTTTATGACAGGTCATAAACTATATAAATAAATAAATAATAAATAAATAATATATATATAATATGCATAGAGTCTGTGCAGAAAGAGAATGGGATTTAGATTGGAGGGCCCTGTAGTGCTTTTCTACCGTATTTGTAAGGTTTTACCCCTTTAGACATGATTAAATACAAAAAACCGCAAGAAATCACAACAACAAACAAATCTTTGACATTTTACAGATTGCTGGGTTTGATTGCCAATTAAAAATCTTAATGTTAGTTCCGGTTTTCGCCACGCCCATTCTCTTTCCGCACAGATTCTAGCAAATTTTTATTGATTAAGACATTATATTTTTTATCTCGGAAGAATCTTAAGTTCCTATGGGAACATATGTATGCGAATGAAATCGCGAGGGGCCACTAGTAATATTATTAATGCGTGTCTATGTCTACTAAGTTACTGAAATAAACTAATTTTGTATTTTTTTTTGTCTGTTACACTTTCACGCGCAAACCGCTGAACCGTTTAATATTAAATTTAGTTTATGTACGGTCCCGGGAAATAACGTAGTTTTTATCCCAGAGATCATTCTTTATGGGGGATTTAGGGGTGAGTGGAAATTTGTAAGGGAGAAGTCTCGGACACCCGTTAGTCCTATTAATATGTGAAAGTTTGTATGTTTGTTACTCAATCACACAAAAACGACTCAACGGATTTAGATGTAATTTGGTACGCATATAGTTTATGACCTGGATTTAGACATAGGATACTTTTTATTCCGGAAAATCTTAAGTTCCTGTGGGATTCTCAAAAAAAAACAAAGTCAACGCGGACGAAATCGCAGACGGCGCGTAGTAATATTACAAATGCGTGTTTATGTCTGTCTGTTACCCCTTTCAGCTTTCACTATTGAATGAGAGATGTGAGGCGTCGTCCTAATTGGCAGCGATCGTACGATGACACGTACGATCTCATCGTAAGATGAAAATAATGTACCTGTGCTGTGGCGATAGCTCTCAATCTGTATTAGGATTTAGGTGTCATCGTACGATCGTTGCCAATTAGGACAAGACGCCTTAACATTGTTAGTAACGAAATTTGTTTGCTTGTATTATAGTAATAACTAGCGGCCGCCCGCAACTTCGTACGCGTGGAGTTAGTTAGAAATAAAGGTTCACTGCTCGTTCCCCGTAGGTGATAGCGTGATAATATGTAGCCTGTATGTTGACCCAACTTCTTAATAATATTCGTGCTAAATTTGAAGTAAATCCATGCAGTACTTTTTGAGTTTATCCCGGACATACATACAGACAAACAAACAAAAAAATGTAGATCACATCCCAATTATTCTTTTAAAAATAATATTCAATATACAGTTCTGACTTTCCTACCATTTTATTATATGTATAGATTACGAAGGCACAATTTAATTTACTACACACACATTTTATAATTACGGTGCTGAAAATGCATCGGCCGTTGTGACACTCGGTTACAAACTATGAAGGTCAGTAACGGGCGCGGGAACATTGCCCAATGATAGAGTTTCATCATGATCGCCAGTCCAGTAATCAAGAGCGAACAGCAATTACCACACATTTGGTGAATTTCATTGTCAATATCATTCACTAAACACGTTTTGGATTTTTTTTTATTATGAAGGTTAAAAATGTTTCGTTTGAACCCTAAAGAATTAGATTGGGGCTTAAAGAATTATCTATACATATCAATAAAATTGGAGTGTCTGTTTGTAATATTGAAATAACCGCTTTTTACTACATGCATATGAATATATATACGTACATACACCAAAATAACATTTTTTACAATTTTTGTCTGTCTGTTTGTTCCGGCTAATCTTGGCTGAAATGGCTGGACCGATTTTGACGGGAGTTTTATTGGCAGGTAGCTGATGTAATAAGGAGTAACTTAGGCTACTTTTATTTAAGAAAAAATGATTTATTTTAGTAATAAAAACTATAAATTAACGCGGACGAAGTCGCGGGCGGTCGCTGGTTGTAAAATAAAATCGGTGACCGTCATTAAGAATGACGCAGTGTAGAGCTTTTTTTTGAATTGTTATTACAATCTTTAGAATAAGGTAATCTCGGAAATCAAAATACACAATTTCGAGTAAATTTTATAATAAACTTAAATATTATTATAATAATTGACTGAATGATTGACAGTAAAGGCATTAGAAACGTTCGTAAACTTTAAGTAGTTGAATATTGTAATTGAAGAAAAATAAGACTATGAAACAGACTCTTGATTCGCTTAGTGGTAGCAAGCCAATAGTATATTTTACTAGTAAAAATTTCTTTCCATTTTTAAATCTAGCAGAGCAGCAGATTAAGAGATGTAGGGCATTGCGGATTTGCCGCTCGTATTGGACCCCGCCTGGGGAAATAACCTCCAACTTAGAGAAGACCACAGTTAATTAACACTACCTTTTGGTGGTGTTGTGTTTCTGTTGGTGAGTAAGGTTCCAGGGTTCCACGGGTAGGGTATTAGGTCAGGGTAAGCACCGGCGCAAAGGATATTTTTTGTATGGCAAGCGTCTATAAGCTATGGTTGCCGCTTACCACCAGGCGGGCCATAGGCTTGTTTGCCAACCGTTTAACATAAAACATAGCAGTTAAATTAACTGCTATTTTTTACGTTAAAGGGCTTAGAAATAACAATACCTATATTAGTCGAATGCTTTTAATTTTTAAACACAGGTAGGTGTGTATGTACTTATCTCATATTTTTTTATAAACTCGATACTTAAATTATTATCCATCTACACGCGATAGTTCATACAGAAATATGGTTAGATAAGATAATCATGAGACTACCAATTTGAGGTGCATAGGTACTCAAATATTTTAAGTGCTTGTGCATTGTTCACACGCACTTCAGAACAATAGGTAAGCATTGTTTCACACGACGCCAAAATAATGTGTCAATTTTAACACTTAACAAAGGCGCATTTAAAGTACCGATATAATGATTACGTTACGTTAGTTAAGCTTTTGTAAAAAATGAACGAAACACTACGGACTCGGTCTTGACAATGTTAATATACGTAAACAATCCAATAATGGAAATAACACCTGTTCGAATAATTATGACAATTAGAACTCAAACATAATTGTCTGCTACATATTTTTTTTTTAAGATAGTCGTTGATTCTTTTAGTTAATTTAATTAAATTTTTTCTTCAATCTTAGCTTCTTGTGAAAAACGGTGGGTTAAGTGAAAATTTTAGACTTCAGTGTTACTATACTCGTCTGGCAAGCGACCCTATCATTAATTAATATTAATATCTTAAGTTTTTGAGCCAATTTTGGACAAAAGTCCAACCTAAAATATTAATATAAAATAATAATATTCATATAAAATGCGACGAGACTTTTTAGTCTCGTAGCATTTTATATGAATATTCAAAACATTTTTTTAATAAAGTTATTAACATTTAACTAAAGTATATAGGTGCCAATTTGTCCATAACTTTTTACCATTTTGTAGGTAGGGTCATGAACATGATCCCATTGCTATAGAAATGTTTGGGCTTCTGATCAAAAAACCGCGGCAAGTGGTTTTGGTAGTCCTCTCGTGATGTTAACTTGACACTGCCTATAGAATTCTGAAGAGACCGAAACAGGTGGAAATCTGAAGCATGGACTCATTAACACCTCCCAGTTAAACATTCTTAATTTTTGCTGAGTGGCTAAAGATGTGTGAGGTCTAGCGTGATTATGATGAAAAACCACACCCCTTCTGTTAATGAATTCCAGCCGCTTTATCTTGCTTTAATCTCATCAGTTTATCGCAGCAGAGTTCAGAATCGATGGTCCTGCCTAGCGGTAACAGCTCATAATGAATAGCTCTTCTAATCCTACCAAACACACAGCACCACCTTGTTGAGAGTTAACCCGGGTTTCGCCAGTCTGTGAAGCCTGATCGGCCTTTGACCACGACTTTTTTCGCACGTTCTTGTCATACATGATCCACTTCTCATCCACGATCCACCAGTTATCAGCTCTTCATTACTAGTTCGGTTTCCTTACGTCGTAATAAAGAATCACAAATGAGTACACGGTTCCTTAGGTGTCTTTCAGTGAGCTCGTGAGGCACCCAAATATCGAGCTTATTTGTGTACCCAGTTTTTTTTCAAATACGCCAAAACTGTTTTGTAGTCAATTCCCAGTTCTTCAGCTACATCGTAACTACTGATATGCCGATCTTGCTCCACTTTTTCAAAAACGGCATCCATTTTATCCGTAACAGAGCGGACCAGAGCGACGTGCATCTTTGACATCAATTTCCGGATTGGAAACGCTTAAACCAAATTTTTGCTACTCTCACAGACACTGCATTAGGTCCATAAACATTGCGAATATATTTCGCGGCTTGCGTTGTCTTTTTACCTTTTTTGTAGTAAAAAATTAAAATGTATCGAATTTCTTCATTAGATTCACTCAGCTTGACAGTAAGAAAAACAAATGAAAAGCACACATTTTATCAATTTTTTAATTTGGAATTATCTTCTGTAAAATTTAAACTAAAACCAGCCACATACAAATAGCAAAACAGATTTTATAACAAGTTTATACATACTATAATTCGAAAAGACTTTTCCCTAACCTATTATCTGGGTCCATCTTTTTAAACTGGATCGAACGCGCAACGCGTTATAAAGTTCGCTGTGTCTGTGTGCGAGTCACATGAATTGTATTTTTTTTATGGTCGCTCGCGTACTTTTGTCCTATCCTTGGTAGTTCGCGGGACTTTATATACGCGGGATTTTTAATACACTACTCAATGCAGTTGTAAGCGATCTATTTTGGCGAACAAAAAAAGGCCGTGTACAAAAGTCCCTCGCCTGCGTATCTCTGGTTTTATCCTCAATGCAGTAATCGTCACCTTTAGAAGAATTAGAGGAACTACTAAAAATCGTGACCTTCTTATTCCTTTTATTAAAGTTACTTTTAATTTATTATGCTCTATGAAATACTACTTATTTCGAATTCCCACAGTTTCAATATTAATCAAACTGTTTTATGATCTTTAGGTAAATCTGCTCATCAATAACGCGGGAGTGGTATCAGGGCGATACCTGCTCGACACACCCGACCATCTCATACAGAGGACGTTTGACGTCAACATCTTGGCTCATTTTTGGGTAATTTGGAACTTTTTGAATATAGTACGACATAGTTATAATACTCCTGCAATAATTTGACAACCTCCGCAGTCAATTGGATTGCTTACGTATAAGTTTTGTTTTCATTGTTAATATGCTGCTATATTTGTTGCTTTATATCTCTGAGCTCCGGGTACGATTCCCGACCAAGCAGAAATTTAATATTTCTGTATCAAATCGGGACTGAAACTTTGTGGTCTTCTAATAACATAACTATGTATGCTGCACCCACTTGTTTTGGAATCACAGCAATATTCTTACATTTTAATGTCGAAATATCCCTTATTTTTTACTTGTAAGTTTGTTATCTGAATGAATATACATAGTATAGAGCTTTATAAGAATACTTAATAGAATATTTACAGGTTTAGAGAGTCATGCCAGAATCTAGCCCATTGTAATATTTAGTAACTTATATTTATAGAAACTTAGTTGTAATCCAAAAGGATCTCTATAATTCATGATCATGAGATTAATCAAAACAAGATTTACATAAGAGAAACCCCGAGAGTGAAGAGGAAAAATTAATCTAGCTGGAATTAATTTTGTATATTAAAAATTTTCAGACCGTGAAAGCTTTCTTGCCGTCCATGATTGAAAAGAATGACGGCCACATTGTCACCATAGCATCCATGGCGGGCTACGTAGGAGTCCCCAAATTGGTCGACTATTGCTCATCCAAAGCTGCCGCTTGCGGCTTCGACGAGTCGTTGAGGCTGGAACTTCAGGACAGGGGCATTACGGGAGTCAGAACTTCGCTCATTTGCCCCTTCTTTATCAGATCTACAGGCATGTTTGATGACGTTAATTCCAGGTTTGTAACTTTTTCTTATTTTATCGCTTGTTGTGGTTTGATTATAAAATATAAGCAATTAAATAAAAACAAATCATCTGGAAAAAGTCTACATACATTTGTATATAAAAGTAGGTACAATAATATAGTTCTTGAAGAGCTGTAAAAAAAATATTTTCATTCACAAATGGCTTTTTATATGCCAGCTCAGCATCTATCTGTTGTCATTTATACCAAGTTGTGGTATGGCATCTATCCACCATAACTACGGCTACAAAAATAATACCTCGCCTTCTCTCCTGCATATTCAATTAAATTATGTTATATTTTTGGGTTCCGTAGTCAACTAGGAACTCTAAAAGTTTTATAAGTCCGTCCGTCAGTCTATCAGTGCTTATTCCATCGACAAGTCATATAAATTACAGTTAATTTTTTCCATGGTGGTTGTAATGTCCAACTAAAGTTAGCAACATCCTCCGCAAATCGAAAAGTTTCATCAAATTCAGCTACAGGCTAGATTTGTGGCCAACTTGTTACTATTATATCTGGACAAAAGTGACAGTCTGCATAATACTCATACGTCCCTACTTCTATCGTGTGTTGTGGCATCTTTGATTCTCTGTAAACATTGTAGTGTATAAGGCTTGGTGTTACGTGTGTCTGTATTAAATCTTGCGAGTTATTCTGCTTCAGGTTCTTGCCCCAGCTGAGCTCCAACGACGTGGCAGACCGGGTTGTCCACGCGATTCGCACTGAAGAGCCGTTCGCTTTCATACCTGGCATACTGCGGATAGCTCTTTGTTTGAGATGGTACTTGGCTTCTTTATGCTATTTGGATTTAGAGTACGTTCAGTTAATGCGTGTGCGATTTCGCGTGTGCTAACATGACTTTACAAGTACATGAATTTTGTTCGAGTCGTTCAGATGCTAACGCGCTTTTTTATTGTAAGCGCGCTCAACGCTCGATAATGCGTTGAACAGATTAAAACCTAGTATAGTAAAGACTTAATTTGATTTAAAAATGTTGGTGCAGGTGGTCCTCAATTTGAGATTTTTACATTATTATTTTGTAACGACGTTCCGCACAATATGCTCATTCAACTCATTTTTTTAGACGGTAATTGCCTTATTTGTGAAACTTCGTTACGCGTTACGAAAAGTGTGTTTGGGCGAGGCGAACGGGAGTTGAGTGGGGGAAATAAGCAAGAGAAAGCTGTGCGCGCGCACATTTTCTTTCTCTCTTTCTCTTATAGCTAGTAAATATATATCGCTCATATAAAGAAGTTTCACTTCAGTTGTGTGGTCATAAGCACACTCGTTTTTTTTACATTATTATTTTGTAACATGACATGACTATTTTTACATACCTACTGCGATAAATCTTTGTTTGAGATGAGTCTAATATTATGCTATCTGGATATATATATCCTGGACAATTTGGGTTTTTATGTCATAATTTTGTAATACAATAAAAGATTTGAGGCACGCTACTTAAGCGATTATATTGTTTTACATAATGTGGAGTTGCGTGCTTCTTGCGCTATTCACAGGAAATTATTTTAAAAATATAGGTAAGCAGGTAATTGGATGATGATGGCTGTTTTTATTATAATAACCATAACATTAGCAATTCATCTCTCGAGTTCGGCAATTACGTGAAGGTACATTTTTATTCTTGGAAAAAGTATAACATTATGTAATAACAAAGTATAGCAAAATTGCCTTAGAAATTAATAAATAGATACTAGTGTCATATTAGGACTACAATTTTATCCCTTTTTACCCGGCTGCGCAATGCAAGAGCGCGAAGCGCGACGCGCAGACAGGGTTATGTGTTTAACGGTCTATATATGTATGTTTGTTCCTTTTTATTTTGCATATCAGATACCTACATACCACGTATTTCGTGGTGTAAAAACACAAAGTGAACATATAAGTACAACCACATTGTATGTATTGCTCGATCTGATCTCAGTATATATTGATATAAAAAACTGAGAAATGTCTTCATCTACTGTTTTATCCTTAAGTACTAACATAAAAATCTACTCTTTAAAGATAATTCTGAACAAATACTTCTACTCCGCCTAATGTTAAGTAGCGGGGGGGTTCAGACGTAAATATATCTGGTGCAGCATCAATTATCTTACCTTGTTGGCTTGAACAAAATCTTCTTTCTAATTTCACTCCTCTTTTTAAAGTATTCCAAGTGATATGGCTTATCTATTTCCTCTGTATATTATACTATGTGTTTCTTCTTATCATACCTAAACATTTAGTTTATTACAGCCACTGACTTAATAAACTGAAATGCGCTTCAATGCTTTTTTATGCACATTTCAGTTTATTAAACTTTAACAACTGAGGAGCTGGCGAACAAAACGATATAATTACGTATCTCGAAAAACGACTTTTTTTTACAGTCCGGAGGTTTCGGGCTCGTTGAATTTGAATCTCAAATAATTTTCAATCAAAACCGCCTAAAACAGTGCTAAAATCATTAAATTTATAAATTAAAACTATACCAAAAGCTCACTATAGGTATGTCATTCGGTTTTATACAGCTCCTGTAAAATTTAATTTTATGTAATTATACCGTCTTGTTCGCCAACTCCTCAACTTATATTTTATGCTAAACCTAACTTACATACGTAAACAATACCATAGCGTCGAAATAGACTACTCGTACCTAAACTTATCAGCATCCGATACTAATAGACTTTATTATACATTTCAGGCTAGTCCCGTACCAAGTGATAGCAGACTTCGTCCGCATGATGATACCGGACGCGTCGCCAGTAGGGCACGCTGCACCTCCTACACCGCCTGATTCTCCATCGCCTCTCACCGAGACTACGTTACCGAAGCGCGAGTCCCGTCCGTTGTCCCTGGTTCCACCCGAAAGACATGACAGACAAGTCTGATATACCTATAAGATTATTCTAGTATACTTAGCGGCAAATATCTTGGGTAAAATCAAATCATAGTGGCAAACATCTTGAGCAAAACTATAGATAGAGAAATATGCTGCCCGCGTAACCTACATCGCCCGCTCCCCTTACAGAGCCGACGCTAATGAAGCGCGGATCTCGCCCAATGTCTCTGGTACCACCCGAAAGACGCGACCGACAAGTCTGATATGCCTTTAAGATTATTCTAGTATACATAGCGGCAAACATCTTAAGTAAAATCAAAAATTAACGGCAAACATCTTGAGAAAAACTATATATAGAGAAACACGCTGCCCGCGTAACCTACATCGCCCGCTTTCCTTACAGAGACGACACTAATGAAGCGCGGATCCCGCCCAATGTCTCTGATACCATCCGAAAGACACTTTCCAGTTCAGCTTCAAGTTTATTTCATGGTCTAAGAATATGCCTTTTTAGGGCTTGATAGGATTTTTCCGTTGAAATCAATATTTTTAGATTATTTTTTTAGATTATTAAAGTTTAATATAATCGTCTGGTCAGATTAATGTTTAAATTATTTTTATCAAATCACTTTAATATTTGCTTTAGAGTTGTTTTTATATCCTGTATATGTTGCTCGTTCTTTTTTGTTTTCTTGTTGTGACTAGTACAGAGACGTTATCCACAAATAAAACAGTTTGTTGGTTAGTGGATTCATTTATATGAACAAGAAATAACAAGGGCCCAAGCACACTCCCCTGAGGGACACCCAAATTTGTAGTCTTAAATTCCGACTGCTTTACTTGTTTATTATTAAATTTATTAATATAAGTTACTCCACTCTCTAAACCCTATTTTGCAAGTATAACTTTAGCCAACTTAATGCAAAACCTCGTAGTGACCCAACACCGTAGTGTTCTAGTTTAGAAAGTAATTGTTTACGTAAAACAAGGTCAAAAGCTCTGATCATCTCTAAGACCTATTCTAGACGGATGTAATCCAGCGTACCAACCAAGGTGACCTTGGTGGGAAGTTGGTTTCCATCCGGGTTATGATTTTCGACTACACGGATGTAATCCACGCGCCAACATGCAATCGCGAGCCGTCTTCTGGCGTGAAAACACGTGTGCACTAGTATCATGCGCGGACTGTATTATTAACCGTGTTGTAGAAATGGCTCCAAATTTGTCTAAATTTCAAAATGTGGGCTTTGCCTTAACAGTTTTGTGTGCAATAGACGACGAAAAACAACAAAAAAGAGAATGTGGATTCCACCTGATTTAAAATGAGGGAGTCGAGACGCGAAGATAGTATAGCTGCTGCATCAATTTTAATTTGCAACTTAGACGTTGTTGATGTTATATTGCTACTGCACAGCACATGCTTCGTTGTCTGTGGTTTATGTTCAAGATGTTTGCCTGGAGCTTTAGTAAGTGATTTCAAACCTAATGCTGGATATGAAGTTAGCGCAAGTCACGGTGCAGTCAACGGAATGTTAGATAATGAAAGTGCGTGTGAAATTTCACTCATAAGCATAGGGCAATACCTGCATAATATTGATTACTCTCTAGAAAGAGACAGAAATATCTTGCGACCAACAAGCAGAAATGCAAGAAAGAGACCAACCGATCGAGTGACCAGAAGTTCACGATTAAATATATCTGATCGCTGACTAAGAAATACTCAGCCCATTCTCTCTGTCTATGACGTCACTGAACTGAAACTTGAGCATAATTGACTTCACAGCCGCCATGAAGTTTGAATCACACTATACCCACTGCCGAAAAACCCCGCGGTCTATAAGAAATCCTCTACAGGCCTCTAGACGATTAAGCTTCATAACATGCTCTGCAAGATAAAAATGCATGTCATGCTGCCAAAATCGTCTAGGGACACTTCGTGACTTTCGGTGACTTTTAATGACACTTCGGCCATCTAAAAATATTTAAAATACCAACGCGTTTGCACTTCAAAAGTATTTAGTGCGGTTGATACTCTACGACTGAATCGTCAACTATTTGGTCGTCGAGATATACGTGAATATTAATGAAATGACCACTCGAACCCCTTTTATGTATTTTGAAACAATGTTTTTATATTGTTTGTCCATATACCGATGATCTTGCCTTAACTTATGCGGAATTGAGGAGATTGTCCCTTTCTCCGCCAACCTAAGGCATGAACTACAACTTGGTAGTATCTTGAATCAAGGCTTTACTTTATACGCACGTGTAACCAAAGTTTCGAGTAAAAATGTTGTTACAACTATACTTTTGTTAACATCTTAAAATTAGGGTCCAAAGATAAATCTCAGTGTGCAAGACACGATAAAGTACTCTTAACTGCAATGTGTATTCAGGGTAATTCTCTGGTTCACTGAAGTGTAAAATTTGGGAATTATTTACTAACAACTGGCTGCGAATGTATACATTCTAAGTAATACGAATATTTGTTAAACGGGTGCTAGCATTAGAATACATAAACTACATCAAGGAGATAATGTTATAGTGGTTGAAGTTACTTGTACGATTGCAAATAAGTTTACCATCTAATGTATTGTTAGCAGCGTTTGTTTTTATAAATTAATTAATTAATACAATGAAGAATTATCAAAAGTCTATGATAAGTTTAACTGTACATTTTGTAGAGTTTTGTAAACATTTATGTAGATTTCGATATCTCGGGATAGGATAGGTACGTAGATTATAAGTTCGTATATTACGGGGCCTTAAATATTAGATCTTACTTATGTTATAAGTCTCCTAATATGTGAGACGAACTTTGAAGTCACTTGTTTGTAATGGGCGTTCTTAAATCGGAATCATTAAATGTTTATCTTGGTATCTGTGATACTATGTCAAATCACATTGAATGTTGTGTATATTTACTGTGAATATATTATTTGTTCACGAACAAAAACTTTAATTCGCGAAGTGGTTCTTATTTTCCAAGTAATTAGGATCGAAATATTGAAAAAGAATTTGTATTGTATTTTTTATAGTTAAAACAATAAGTCATGAGAACCTTTAAGGTTTGTCTAGTAAATAAAAAAAATCTAACTCATATGTAATTTACATCCCGCTGAAATACACATTTCATCCAGTTTTAAAAATACAAATAAGTAATCTATTATTTATCAAGCGTGCCTTTTATAATAATACTGCTTTTACAATGACTACAAAATGTATTTTTTTTAAGGGATGTTTTTATATAGCTTGCGTCGAACACTGTAGTAATTTGTTTCAAACAGGCTTATCTATTTGTTTTGTTTTTCAGCGTTATTTTAATATTTCATATCTAAGTAAGGTTTAAAACTTATCTTTATTATCTATTGATATTAGTACAAAGGATTACCACTAATTTTGTAAGACTTAGGTATTTGTAATAAAGAAATAATATTTCGGCGGAATTTTATTTGCTTCTGGGTGATTCAAATCAATGTGATATTATTACATGTTTAATTATGGATTATCAGATATTGTTATTGCAAAAATAGGTATTTTCCATTAGTTCATAATCTTCTTAAAAAACTTCTCATAAAGTTAATTCTCATTGGTTTGGATGAAGAAAGAATAAATGATAATAAAGATTTAATCTTTACAAGAAAAGTATAAATAAAATAAGGAATTATTTAATTTCAAAGCATTTTTATTTAAACTTCACAAAACATCATCTTTCGAATTTATTAAGAGTGGCTTATATACAAGAACATGTAAAAATATGAAAAAGGTAAGGTGCGACGCACCTTCAGGTACGCTTATTTTTATAAATAAGTTACTCGTATATGCAAATTTATTTTGAAAAAGACTAGTTTCATCATAATTTTAATCTATATTAAGTACAAACATTCCTTAAATAAAACTAGTTTTTATTTAATGAGTGATGTGCGTGAAAACCTAAGAAACAAATAAATATTCCTTATTTATATTTAAAAGGTTTTTGTAATAATGTATAACATTACATTTATTACACTTAAATTAAAACCCGAACATCATTACCTACATAACAAGAAACTAAATTACTGCTTGTCACTAATGAATGATTGCTGTTCTTCTTAATTGAAAAGCAATTATTTAGTTCCCAAGGAATTCATATACTAGTTGATAAATTCCCTGACCTGCATCTTTAATATCAAAATTTCCAGATTGAAAATGCTTTAACCAAATTTGTGATGCTCTCACAGACACTGCGCTAGATCCATAAATATCATAATAGTACAGTCAATCTGTAGGTTGAGTGGTGAAAAAAAAACCTAAATCGTAAGTCTTGTTTTTTCTGTTGCCAAATGACGTCAGTAAGCCACCTTGGCGATGGGCATGTTCAATTCGTAGGCGTTTTTTGAAAAACTCAAAAAAACCGTCAAAAAAATTTTGGAACGCATTTTTCTTGTTTTGTATGCATTTTAGAAACTTTTTTTTCGAACATAATTGTAGAGAACGTTGAGTACTACAATTTATGTCGTTTTTGCAATCTCGTACAACAAAAAATGCGCATTGTAGGTGGCGCTAAAGTCTCAAAAAAAGTGTTTTTTCATTTTTTCACCCTGAAAATATCATTTTAATGGAAAACTTTAAATGGAAAAGTTGTTTCGTACATAATTACCAACAACTTTTGTATAACCAATTTTTTTGTATTACTTACCGTTTTCAAGTTATAAATTGCGCTGGTATGAAAAATCCAATAGAGCGGTTTTGGGCAGTTCAAGTACACATTTGCAGTGCACATTTCAATGTACGTTTTTACTATTTTTTTTGTCAATCATGAAAAAAAATAAAAATAAAACTGTTTTTTTTTATTTTTTTTTGTTTTTCAATCATGAAAAAAAATAAAAATTAGTAAAACGTACATTGAAATGTGCACTGCAAATTATTTTCAGTATTATTTCCATGCAAATGATATTTTCAGGGTGAAAAAGTGAAAAAACACTTTTTTGAGACTAGCGCCACCTACAATGCGCATTTTTTGTTGTACGAGATTGCAACAATGACATAAATTGTAGTACTCAACGCCCTCTACAATTATGTTCGAAAAAAAAGTTTCTAAAATGCAAACAAAACAAGAAAAATGCGTTTCAAAAGTTTTTCAAAAAACGCCTACGAGTTGAGCATGCCCATCGCCAAGGTGGCTTACTGACGTCATTTGGCAACAGAAAAAACAAGTCTTACCCTTTAGGTTTTTTTTTCACTGAAATGATATTTTTTTCGACAGATTGACTGTACTATAAATATAATTCGCGGCTTGCGTTGCATTTTTACCTTTTTTAATAGTAAAATTTTAAAATGTATCGATTTATAGTTTTTTTTAAGCATGTAACTGCAAGATGTTTAAAGCTAAAGAATTTTTTACTAGGAAAACTTCCACGCGGTCCAGGCAGCAAACGGAACTCGAACCCTCACCCTTCGCTATCCGGGCGAATGCACTGACCATTATGCTACCGCGGCCCTGATGGCCGTGTCGAATTTTCTCTGGCCTTTCTTAAGCTGCAAAGAAGCGTCATATCTTCGCATTGTGGGTCCCCCACAATGTCAAATGAATTCCTTTACAAGTATTAAACATTTGAAAGAAGAAAGAGCAATTATAGTTCTTTTTTTAAGCATGTTGTAACTGCTAGATGTTTAAATCTAAAGAAAATTTATGTATGTATGTATGTACCGAATTGCTTTATTACATTCACTCATCTTGACAATAAGAAAATTTAGCCTTATTTATTGACAATAAAAAAATTTAGTAAATAATGATAATCTCACATTTTTTAATTGTAATTTGGATTATTCTTCTTTAAAATTTTAACTTTTTAATGATACCAAAATCAGCCAGATACAAATGGATAATGAGCTGATGGCTAAAGATATCTCATTACAAGTTCATACATTCTATAATACGAAAATACTTTTTCCCCAACCTATTATATTGAAATGTTAGACATTTACTTAAAGTTTATTAAACGATCAGTAACAAAAAGGAAGGTTTGTTTTTGATCATTAGATATTATATAGCTAAGAATATCAAGTAAAAACTTTTTTTAAGCATATAGGAAAATGGTACCTGTTTTCTGTTAAAAATTAAATAATATTTTAAATCAACAAAAACAAATTTAGTAGGTAACATTATGCAACGGTAACAGACGTAAATACAAATAAAGTTATCATTATTATTTCATTGTTACATTGTAACTAAAGAACTCTAACATCCTTATCTTAAATCTCAGATAATACAAAGCTCAATATTGAAAGAAGTTATTTTCTAAATGTAACTTCTAGTGTAATATAAATTTTTCATCAGCATAGGTAGTACATATCTTTAAGTGGTATAATCTTCAATATTTTGAAAATTTACATAACTTTAGTTCAGTGACACAGCATTAGAAGAAAAAAAATACCCACACTATTTTTGACAACATAAAATAAACGTAGCCACTTACATACTTGATATTTCGTTAAGTACTAAATACATCACACACAAACACATCAATGTTCGACAACTGGCACTCAAGCTATTAAATAAATGCACGCAGTAAATTTTTGCAAGTCACGCTTGCCAAAGATATAAAAATATAGTAGATAAATACTGTTGATTATTTCAACATTGATTCCTCCTAATATAAGGTATTAGGGACTAGGGTGATAAGTACAATTACTCAAATACATGACACATTATTTTACGAGTTCGACAAAAGGAGCATTGTAAATGGCACTTTATTTAACAAATTAAAAAGATTGTGAAAAACTTACCTTATAAATAGGTACTGCATAAATATTTTTTAAATGTAAGTACAACAGAGTCAACAAAGTTAAAGAAACTAATTACACTAAATTTTAACACAGCTCTACCCAATGCATCAATCCATTTTATCTCTATTGTAAGCCTCGGGCATTTTGAATTCGGAGATAGGAGATATGTACAAAGGATTGAGTTCCTGCATATGCATCCTGCTTTCTTGGGCCTCCTGGACAAATTTCGCATACGCTCGTCTATCGGAGATGATTTGGGCGGACTTGTAAATCAATATGACTATCATTCCGACGGCCACTACGCAAGCCATTATCACCAAGGCGCTGGTCATGAGCTTGGCTCGCAGTGCCCCGATGCAGTTCTTGGACCTAATGACTATCTCCATGGAGATCATGGATTTGGTGGCAGCACTGTACGTATATTTGTACTCGCAGTCTTGTCCGTCCTCGTTTTCTCTTCGAAGGATGCATGCGACTTCACCGGTTTTCAGCGTGTCTAAAACAAAGAAAGTTAATACAAACACCCATTTGGTTCATTGACTGGAGCAAGATTAAAATAGTTACGAAGCTCGTCTTCTTCTTTATTGATTTGCATATATTTCTTTCGTCCTAGAGTTATGTAATTGAACTTTCAACTATCGGGTCCGCTACTAATATATACATTTTAAATAATATTTCAAGGGTGAAAGAATATGTAATTGGTCGACCTAAAGTTAAAGTGATTCTATAACCCATTTAAAAAAACCTAGGTAAAGTAAGCTGTAACTAAAGAAATGAAAACAGTCTAAATCGTAAAAGTCCCAGAGAACATCGTACTCTAGCTTACCCGTCTGTAGGAAAAACGCGCAGTTAAGAACCGCAAGCCGCAGATTACTTAATGGTGTGTTCGAAGAACCGCACTTTCAGCTTTAATGAGAACCGCAAAGTTACTATAAATGTACAGATTGTGATTAGCCTAGACGCGTATTAGGTTATTATTTTCATTGTAATTGCAGTTTACCTTTTACTTTAAAACGAGTAGGTAATCATTAAAAACACCTTAGGCTGGTATCTGCATGAAGTACGTTTAATTTTTCACAATTCTGAAGTTTCGAAGTTTAAGAGCCTTTTCATTCTCCGGTATCACAAGACGAGACAAGTTGTATGTGTGTGATATTGGTAAGATCAACATTGGCGACGCCAAATCACTCGACCATCGTCTACCCCAACGTGTGGAGTATCGTTGAATAGGTCCTTTAAAATTTTCCGGATTTAGATTTAGGTATCTAAATCCGGATTGTAAGGAAAATTATAACGGTTAAGATAGATTAGTTAGTTTAAGAGTAACAGTCGTTCAACTTTGAAAAGGATCTTACCTATTGAAAATTACTGAGAAGAACACATTAATAATAACATTTGCTCGTAAAGCGTCTCTTATTGAACCAATTTCAATATCATAATCTATCACATTACACACACGTGCGGTAATGTAAAGTAAAAAGCACGGCTTATTATGTTCCGTCTAAAAACGAACGATACTTTTTTTATTAAATCTTAGCAAAGAGTTTTTATGTCAGAAAAGTAGCTAACATTTTCTTAATAAAATTAACTTTGGTAGATAAAATATAATATACAAACATTTAATTCTTTAATTTGATTCATTTTGACAGTAAATTACAACCATGTATCGGTAAGAAATTCACAAAAATAATAATTTACTTTATTAGTAACACTGGCTGTTTTTTGTTCCTTTGCCTAAAAAAAGCGTTGATGCGCGCGCATCGCTAATCTGTGAAAAAGTTATTACTTTGTCTTTTCGCTGTATTGTTTTTAATTGAAAATATTGTCAAGTAGTAACGAATTTATTAATTTGACACCACCCGAAGTCGAAAAAGGCTACGCTAAGCCTCTTGCCCGAAAAATCCACGGATAGATGATACTTACAGTGAAGCGTATCAAAATTTCATCTTTGGGAAAATAAACAAAGGTGCAAATTCATTTTCAGAAAGTACGTACGTAGGTAGTATTATTTCCTCGCAAATGTGTTATAAAACGTCGTATGACATACTTGCGGTTTGATAATTACAGCCTCTGCCTTCTTATAGCCCTACGGCTCGGGCTAACAATATCGGCTGTAATTCTCAACTTACCGCACTTATATCATAATGTACTAAAGGCGGATCCAGAGATGGGGGGGGGGGGTCATGGGGGTCATGACCCCCCCCCCCTGGGCTGGGTCCATTTGTACCCACTTCACAATCTGTACTTCGCAATCTATACCCACTGTGACTTGACCACGACTATATGACCCCCTATGCTAATGTACTATTACTTTTGAAATATAAATAGGATTAGGTTTGAGTGATTAGGACATACCAGTATCAGTTAACCTCTCGGTGACTGTGTAGTTGAAGTCGCCGATGGTGCACAGATCTGTGCACGTGTTGTTGAGGTGGCAGCTGACGCACGGTTCCGCGTTCACGCACAAGGGGTTCTTGCACGTAGCGCAAGTCTCGCAGAACATTCCCGAATACTTCCCGTCAGGCCCGGATGAGTCGCACTTGCAACGACCTGAAAAGACAATTTAGGTTGATCTGTATAAATACAATAGTCTTAACAGATTAATGAAAACTTTTTGAAAACATGCATTAATAACTGTATGCCTGAACAGGGTTGGAAATCTTTAGAGGAGTCGCACGCGGGCCCCACCCTGCCAGTCCGCCGCACTAGTATTGGCATATCTTGCTGGCAGTATATAAAATGGGCCGACAGTTACCGCACTCGCAGGTGCCTTGTCCGGAGCACACTTCACCGCCGGCTGGCACGAATCAGGCATCGGTGGCGGTGAACAGTCGCGCGTGGGCTTCAGCCAGCACGCCGCACGAGTATTATCATACATTGTTGGCAGTATATAGAGTAGGCCGGCAGTTACCGCACTCGCAGGTGCCGTGTCCGGAGCACACGTCGCCGCCTGCGGGCGCGCGGCAGGCCTCGGTGGCAGTGGGACAGTCGCACGCGGACCCCAGCCAGCCCGGCGCACACGAGCACTGTCCGCATACGCAAGTGCCTCGCTCAGCACCGCCGCACTCCATGCCGTTCTCACTGGAAACAGGAGAAAATACAGTTTTAAAATCCAGACAGTCAAGTCAAGCATCGTAGACATTTTCATCGCGATAGTTACGTGTTAAAGTTTGTTACGTTTTGCATTGGTTCGGTGCAGGGTGTCTAACTAAATCATATTCCTCGATTAAATTATTATTAGAAATTTGAGAAAGCGTGGTGTGAATAAATTTTTCCCTTAGTTTTAACACAGAATATGTTCTGTCTGTGATTAACACGCAGTAGGTATTAAAATAAAAAGATGTCCAATGTTCAGAAGTGTAATATTGGACAAGCGCCGTAATTGCTACAGCCATTTTACTAGGAGTTACACGGTGATAGATCTTGAATAGCTATATAGTATTTCTGTCATACGTCTAGTGATTTTCTAGATCGTGATAGTATTTAGTTGGTACATTAAATATGTTATTTCTAAGCAACACACGTAGGTATTCATTATGTTCAGCAAATTCATGGTAAAACACATCCTTAGCAGAAAATTGCTTAGGTGGATTTATTTCTCGAAATGAAGCGCTCGTGAAAGGCGCTGCAGATGACAAATACTAATTCTGCGGAGTCAAATATTTTTGCATTAAGTAGACAGAGTTCCACAAATTACGGGGTAGATAACATGCGAATTATAAACCAGTTACTGCGAGCAAAATTTGACAAAAGCAAAGTTTATACAGTTAAAGATGGACGCCTACATGCTCCGTTCACAATCCTTGCACTGGCAGTATCTGCCACTGAAGCCGCGGTCGCATTGGCACTTGCCGCACCGACAGTCGCCCATGCCGGAGCACGCGATAGTTCGAGTCGCATTGGGTTCACGGCATTGCGCTTCTAAAGCTGCCGAAGCGGCTTCATCCTCTATAGAGCAATTGCACATAGGACCTGACCTGTAAATAGGTACTCAAAATTACTTTTATTCTGAAATGGAATTTACTATTGTAATATATTTATATTGTAATATAATATATTGTAATAAAAAATTTCATCATAATTCCAAAATCATTGCCAATGTCTTGCTTATATGTGTAAATATTAAGATTAGTTAATCTGAAGGTCTCTATATATAACATACTTTACAAGTAATAGTATCAAGAAAACATCTCAAAGATGAGAAGTGTTTTTAAAATATTGGGTAAGTATAGTGCAACAGTAGCTCCAACAGCAGAAACTTGGCACTTACCATCCTTTATTGCACTGACAGACACCGCAGACCAAATGCGAATTACTGGGGCAATTGAGCAACATGTCTTTGATTTGATCGCCTTCACATTCACAGCCGCATTGCAGTTCAACATCCAGCTCTAAAGAATCCTGGCCTAATTGACTCTCAGATATGCGTATTTTTTGGGTTATCTGAAAGAACACTTTTATTAAAATTATAAGGGCTGTGGAGATCATGGAATTAGTAAAAGTAGATTTGAAGATTTTTTTTTCAGCTCTCTATGGATTATGAAAATAAATCTGGCTAAAAAACTGGCAAGGTGCCTGCCTTGACTCCTTAATACCTGTACAACTTTGAAAATTTGGAAACCTTCACCTACAGAAAAATAATGGAGAGTTATTTTACGGTGGTCTTCTGTAATTACGATCTTGTGTATTTGTTGCGAATTCCAAAAAAACTAACGATTGTAACAAACAAACCTTCTTGTACTCTGGGCAAGAATCCAAAGTTAAATGAGCTTCATAGTTAAGCGTCATGCCATATTCAACACCAGTGCACTTGGTAGTTTCCATCATGGAGCCACCTTTGACTCCGCAGTTCGTAAAGTACTGGACCTTCACAGGACCATTACTAGAATCGTCTTTGAAATTAACCACGCTCACAATGTCTTCGTAACCCATTTTAACCAATTTCAGTATGTTGGAACTGTCGCTTTCCAATTTGGCAACGTAAGTGAAATCTTCAAGAAGCTGATGAACGTTATCGTAGTAGGATTTCACGCTATCAGTTACAGCAAAAACTACGTTTACCTAAAACCAAATTAACAAAAATTAGGTACACACCCAGATAAAGGAGCAAACATTGAAAAAATGTTTAATCTCAACCAGCGAGTTTAACGAATTTTACCTTGTACTTATCTAAAAGTCTATACACTTGTTCAAGAGACGGGTAATCGTATATTATTGACTCTGTATAGTAACCGTTATCATCTAAATGGCATTCACCGTCGTTTCTTTTTGTCGCACCAGCTGAAAAAAATACGGTTACATTTTCAAATACTACTAGCTGTGCTCCGCGGTGTTACCCGCAGTTATTAGGGATATCCCCGCATTAAAACGTAGCCTATGTGTTAACCCAGGGTCTCAGCTAACTCCATACCAAATTTAATTAAAATAGCTCCAGCCGTTTAGACGTGAAGAAGAAACAAACCTATACACTCACACACTTACAAACTTTCGCCTTTATAATATTAGTGTGATTACAGTGCTATCTGCTCTATTAATTTCAAGCAATAGGAACACATTTTCCATGGCTGGCTTTTTTTAAACAGACTACATGCAGATTAACATCACTATGGTCAGACCCCTCTTTCCCAGTGGGCACTTTGGGCAAATGCCCAGGGCCCCGCGATAAGGCGCCCCCCTCAGATCAAATACGAAGTCCCTAGTTCCTGTTAAATCACCAAACGGGGGTCATAATAGGGGCCCCATTATCTGCCCAGGGCCTCCAATAGGTCAAAGACGGCACTGACTATGGTACTCATAGTACCGTACTAATAGTACCGTCGAATTTTAGCGAACTTACACAAATCAGTGAGGAGCTCGATGGCGCAGGTGGCTAGCGCGTTCGGCTGCGATCGTTGAAGTTAAGCAACTTTCGCAGTGGTCGGTCATTGGATGGGTGACCAAAAATTTACTATCTCGAGCTCCTCCGTGCTTCGGAAGGCACGTTAAGCCGTTGGTCCAGGCTGCATTTGCAGTCGTTAGCACCCACCAATCCGCACTGGGCCCGCGTGGTGGGTCATGGCCCAATCTCCCTATTCCATCCATAGGGAAGGCCTGTGCCCCAGCAGTGGGGACATTAATAGGCTGATGATGATGATGACACAAATCAAAAAAAGTTTGACATCACTTGCAAAAGCAATGTTTACGTTATATCTTTTTTTATTACAAATTGGTGCCCATGGTTTACTCGGAAAGGTCTGACGATTCCATCAATAGCGACTGTTTTGTATCTGTCTGCCGTCACGAAGCCTTGATAAGGAATTAAAGGCGTTCTAGCCCAAATCATAGTACCACCCCAAAAGGACACTGATTTCCAACCTTACTGAACCGTTCCAGTGGCCGTTCTTTGCCTTTCAGAGTCTCCAGGTCTTCTCCAAACACGGACATGTCGGTTATCTGGGTGAGTACTGATTCGAGATTCGTCAACGAAGAGGCAATTTTGCCAAATGTTTTCGTCTTCGTCTTCTTCGTTTTGCCGGAGCCTAGCCCACTGTAATCTCCGTCGCTGACGTTCCCGTGAATTCAAAGGTGTTCGCCAAAACCTCCGTGCTCGTAATCCTTGTGTTCCGCAATTCCGAATGGTCTGAGTGCTAACTTCAAGTCCGGAGGCTGCCCGTATTTCTGCTTTTAATTTTGTGGCGTTTATTGTTGGGTCGCGGGCTACCAGCAACCTGATGTAGCGCTTCTGAGCAGCTGTCAAAACAGTTGGGCGACCGCTGCAGGGTGGATCAGTTAAATTACCCATGCCGTGGTGCCTCTGCAACGTGGTTACTACACAGGATTGGGATATGGCAACTCTGCGTGCTATTTCTCTCGTAGAATAGCCTTCTTCCCTCAAACTTACAATTTTGGCTTGTAAAACATCTGATAGTCCTCGTGGCATTTTTTTAACACAACTTTCCGTGAAAAAATATTTTAAATTCGATAATGGTGCCAATTCTGGAGTGATTCTCTAAACTTAAATCTAAATTTAACATCAGTCTCTCCTTTTCATGCTGTATAGAGAATAACAAGGATACACTGGTATCGATTCTGGCGTGGTTCTCTAAACTTAAAACTAAATTTAACATCAGTCTCTCCTTGTCAATCTGCATAGAGAATGACAAGGATGCACTGTTGTCAAATTTAAGTTTAGGTTTAGAGAATCATGTCAGAATTGATACCAATATTGACTAATTCAGATTTCTGAATGAGTGTCAGCTTGGATTGCATGTCTTTTTATATGGAAAAACAATTGAATTATTTTATTGTTTTAAGTTCTAATTCTAATTCTAAAAAATTAGGATCTTATCAGAAAAAGAAATTACAAAAAAGACTTCTGTAAGTAACACAAAAAACAATCTATTTTTCAAAGTGATCGCAAACTTTTTTTGATCTGGGTATGCACTGCTCTTGTAGATTAAAACAAAAAAGGTAAATATAAAAATAATAATAACTCGGCTGCTTAAATATTACTAATTCTGTTAGTAAGGAACAAAGCTATTTTAACTGTCGGGACCATTAGATATTCAAGAATGGATAATTTTTTTTCAATAATGGGTCCCGACTGTTAATGTAGTTTTGTTCTTTAACTATTACTATTAAGGCAAATCGATTGACGTATGAATCACCAAAATCAGTCCACGCGTTTGGTCTCTACTGTGCCACAAAGTACATACACATACATACATATATAGACTGTTAAACTGTCTGCTCGTCGCGCTTCGAGCTCTTGCATTGCACAGACGGATAAAAAGGGAAGATAAGGCACTCGCGGCTCAAAAGTGATCCGCTTAAGTTGTGGTGCATGACCACATTGCGCTTTAGTCACAATTGGACATTCAAACATGCTGCAGGTGCACTCAATATAACAATATTGCGTATATGATGCCTTATAAAGATAAAACAATGCCTTCGATGCTTTATAAAGAACACAAATAGTTCAAGATCAAATAACAAATTTTACGGCAACACTTTTCATATGTAAAACTATGAAAACATGTTTTTTCCAAAAATCATAGTTTGTCATGGATGTTATTTACTTTTTCGCCATTTGTTATCAAGAAAAGGACAACAATACAGCTCAGCCGTTTGTAGAGAGAGAAAAAAACCGCAGTTTTTAGTTTATTTACAGAAGTGTGCATGCGTGAGAGTTGCTTATGTAGCATTGAGTCGTAGCATATTTTATTTGATGCTAGTATGAGTATACCGTATCTTTCCCTTTTGTTTTAAATTTTTAATCTAAGACTACTCTATGTAATTTATAAAGATCTTCTAGGTAAGTATTCCCTTAGAGTATAGTTTCTTCATTCATATGATCGCACTGCGAAAGACTTGTCTTAGAGATAAAGAAAAGAAAATAATAAAAAGATTAGAGATGTAGGCCTGAAACTATGTCTCACCTAGTTTCCCGTCTCCCGCCGTATGTATGGAGCCGTCAGTCAGCAGGATCACAATCTTCCTACTGTGCGCCGACCATCCGATGCGATTGCCGCAAGCTATGACCTGCACCAGAGCGTCGAGCTGGCCCTCCGCGTTGTCCAAGTTCGCCGTCACTGCGCTCTTGTTTACGTTTTCTATGAAATCTTTCACCTGAAATTTGTTGTACAAGAAACGAACGTTAGTAAAAATGACTTATTAAGTAGGTAGAGCGCTGGTAACGACATATTTTTATATAATTTGCTACTTAATAACAAATTAATGCCCTACAATAGGCTAGTTTACTCATGTCGAATTGTATTAAATAAATGTTTATTTCTTAAAGTGTTTAGTCTAAGAAACCTTAATATATCGATTTCACTTCATAAAAGCAGAAGATTGCTGTAGAAATTTAATTTAAAAAAATATTTTTTAGTCTATATTTTTTAAACACTAAAAACGCTGTTCGCCACATTCGCCATGATTTTGACGTCTCTTGTGGTAAACAACTAAATGTCATTCGCGTGTTACTGTAGGTGGATTCTTTCGTCTGACTAAATTTATCTTAAAACACTTTTAACTTTAGGAAAGGAAAAAAACAGTAAACTTTGTTTTTTTGACTAAACAAATTATGGATGCCGGCTTTGTGAAAGCAGAAAGCACAAATCTGCCAAGAATTGACGCATTGATGGTTGGTGAATTTGTTGCACTAAACCCCGATTTCTGCTCTGCGGAGCAGAGAAACGACAAGGCATCTATGTAAGTACCGTGCATTTAGTATTACAATGTAGTAATAAACATAAAACTGATACAACATATGAATAAGTGTAATAAAGTTGCGTAGGTTAATTTCTTTCGGCACTTTAATCCACAACTTTCCTGGAGTCTTCAAGGATGTGTTTTTATATTCTCGTACAATACAGTAATGATAATTACTTTATTTTTCGTGGTATTTATTAGAAATCATGTTTTTTTTTATTATAAACTCAGTTAAAAGTAATTTTCTACGTGTTTACGAGTTTTTGTTTACCACAGTTCACGTCATAGCATAGACAATCTATAGACTAAAATGGCCGACAGCGTTTTTGTATGTCCATGAAAAGTCTATTTTAAAATTAAAGATTTGTAGCTTTCTAGGTTTAAAAAAAAATACAATACATTTTTTTTCGGTCTAATAGAACATTTATTAACCATTTAAAACCTTTTTCCAAAAAGGGTCAACTAGCCTATTAGTCTATCAAATCAAAATATAGCTCAATAACGAATGCCTATTCGGCCGTGGCCATCTTGACCGGTAAATATGCTCCTCCCTCTAAGCCCTTTTCGCCGTTTCTTAAATACACCTAAACATTTGCCTCAGTTTATGATTTCCTAAAAAAACTGTCAAAAACATTATTTAAGTACCTACTTGTTGTTTAAGCATTGTAATATGAAAAAATACGAATTTTTTGGGTAACCAAAAGAAATTGAAGACTGTTTTTGCTAAAACATGTAAATAGATCACCGTATACATACTTGATCGGTAAGCGACAGATGGTGCCTGTAGTTGTACATGGCCTCACACTCATGCTCTTCCATGGCACAAGGATTCGCTAGTCGCTTCTCGTCCACGCTTATGAAAGGCATCAGCGGCTTATCGGCGAAACTACCGAATCCTATCCTGTAAATTTGAGGAATTCGTACATGAATAAGCAGGCTGAGTCTTTTAATGGAGGTTAGTCATACTGCGACCTAGACAATCTGAGATCAATCCCTTAGAACCTGTCCAGAGGTCCAAGCACGAATTTTGAGAGACCCGTAATCGTATCATCATCGTCAAATTTTGTATGGAAGGAGCCCGTTTGTTCTGACGCGCGGTAGCAGTGCTAGTTAGTTTTAATAGAAACTTTGACGATGCGATACGAGTACCGAGCTGTCAAAATTTATGCTTAGGCCTCAGATAAACGCGCTTTTTACTCGCGGATCGTACTTCATTGCGTGATCATAAGGCTGAGTAAGAACAGTCCGTGATTAACACGTATCAATGAACCAAAGACTAAAAGCTTGAAACACGTGTAAATCGCCTTATCTGGAAAAGCTCTTAGCTTTTAGGTAGAGTAACAAAGAGCAAGTCCAATTGTTAAGTGTTAACCACACTGGGAACGAAGATAAACGGACTTGATTTGGTAAACATCTTTTCTTTCTTGGGCTTACACAGCGAGCGATCTTTTGGCTCAGCTATACTAGTAAAACGACTGAGGTGCGAAACGACGTTGGTTCGCTGTTATATGTTTCACTTTTCTCTGTGTAGTTGCGACATGGCCTGCGTGCGTGAGTTTTACTTATACAATCAACTAGTAAGGTGGCGACTGGTGAATTAACGATATCTCCTACAATATTATTAACCGCGACTTCGTCCTCGTTTTCACAATACTACAGAAACCTAACATTTTTTCGGGTTAACAGTATACATATCCTATGTCTGAATCCAGATCATAAACTATACGAGTACTAAATGGTATTCAAATCCATTCAGGATTTTTTTCGTGATTTTGTAACAAAGATACAAACTTTCATATTTATAATATTAGTAGAATATATATTTTATATCGTAATCTGTGACGATACAATACAACAATAATGCTTAGAATAGAAAAAATATTCTTCCATACATGCACATTTCACACATATATATATATATTATGTGGGTACTAGTGCAACCAGATTTTGGTCTCGTATTGAAAATTCTATAGATATATTAGTAAACTAAATCCATGATGCTAACAAATTTAATATTTACCTGAAGTTGTCAGTCAAGTTGCTCAGTGTGACCGTGAGGGCGTCTCCAAGGTTGACAAGCGTATCTTTATCGTCCTTCATGGACCACGTGAGGTCCATCAGGTAATACAGGTCCAGAGGGTAGTTTTTAGCTGGTCGATAAGAGAATTTTACCTTCCTGGTCTCCCCTGAATAAATGAATTATGTTAATTTATTCGCCTATAAGTGCTATACGCAGAGGTGGCTTGCTCATTCTAAGCATGAAGAATTGCCGCATCTTAAACTTGTAACTCGGGTTTTCATACTTCATATTTTATCATCTTTTATCCTCATCATTACATCCCGTTTCGATCGATTCTTCCGAGAACACAACAATCTCACTCCTGCAATCGCAACTTACAACAATACTTCTGCATCGTAAGTTTTTAATTAAATACTACTAGACTAGGTAAGTACTTCAAGCTAGCTAGTTCTGCTAGCGCAAAATTCTAAAATGACTGCAATACGTCATACCTATTCGGATGATTACTTTATTGAAGAATGCTTACTCGATCTAAGAGGTCCCCCGACTGCCTTTAATTTTCTTGGGTTTATTTCGTTTAAAAAGACGACGTACCTCTGACTTATACTCTTTTCTAATAATTCATAGCCAGTGTCACTTGTTACGATCACGTAAAAAATCTAACAGTATCCTATTCATTAAATATGTTCAAGTATTCAGAAGTTCTCTCTGTAATAAGTATAAACGCAAACACAAACATACATGAACACTCTTTAAACATAACTACATGAACATACAAGAACTCCATTTTTGACAATCGTGTGAAAAATACTAGTTTACTTGTATAAGGCTAATCAATTTCTTTCTTTCCTAATGCATACATCGCGGAATTTTTTTTCCTTCGCATGTTGGTACGCCTATTTAATATTTATGACAAAACTTAAGTGTTTACTCCAAAACTGAATAAGCAAAAGAACATTACATACATATATTTTCACAGGAGTGTCGGGTCGGGCATCAGTTATTTCTATAGACTGTCATGTCATGTGTGGATCGTCAAACAGCGCGTTAGTTAAAATACCTCACTCAGCTTAACCCCAAACACGATGCTTGACCTCAGAACTTCGCGTACCCTTTGGGAAACATGGAAGTATACATCGTACAGTTGTGATATTTGCCTCGTTATAACTGGTTTTTGTAAACTTTCATATCTATGAGGAGTGTTAATAACTATTAGTAGTAAAATTATCACGAGTTTGGAATTCTTGGAAGCTCGCGATACAAAAGAGGCCCTAATAATATCTTAGGAATTCTTCGTGTATTTGCAACACTTCAACACATTTAAGTATAAAAAAGTAAAACCTAAACATAGAAGTTAGTCAGTCAGCAAATCACTGTATTCCAATTTCTTACGAAAAGGCTGTGATTAATGAAAAAGCCTTTATTACCATACGTTGTAGTACATCGTATGACACATATAGAGTGAAGCTTACTTGAGAGCTCCAAGGCGCTAAGCGCGTTCGACTGCGGTCGTTGAAGTTAGTAACTTTCGCAGTCATAAAAAAATTTACTATCTCGAGCTCTTCCGTGCTTCGGAAGGTACGTAAAGCCGTTGGTCCGGGCTGTATCCGCAATATTCGCGCATGTGACCGCGTGGGTGGGTTATGGCCAAATCTCACTATTCCATCCATAAAGAAGGCTTGTGCCCCAGCAGTGGAGACATCGATAGGCTGATGATGATGATGAAAAAAGCTTACTTGGTTTCAGGGACAGGCGTATGCTTTGCGGCTGAATTTGAACAACATGATCTAAGCTATCGGGCTGCACATCCTGCAATGTGTTATTAGCAACAACTTCCCACAGCGCCGGCAGTGGGCGTTGAATCAGACCCTGACTGCACCCACTTTGCACCAAGCTGAAAAACAAACTTAGCGTTAATTAGGGCACAATGAACGGTACACTCTACGACCAAAATACGTTATCTCAATCACACTTAATCTTTAAAGACTAAGTAGGTGCGCCGCCTACTTTTTGTTACAAGAAATATAACTTACTAGGCAGTGAAATAGGGGATGAAAGTTTGAATGGAATTATTATTTTCATCATGAAGGATATATTTATGAGAAGTAGGGCATAGAGGGTTTTCCGTTCTAATAGGAGCGCCCGTCTGGGGAAGTAACCTTCACCTTACAGATGATCACAGTAAAATAACACTACCTTTTGGTGCTGTTGTGTTTCTGTCGGTGAGTAAGGTTCCAGGGCTCCACGGGGAGGGGATTGGGTCAGGGTAAGCAACAGTGCGAGTGATATTTGTGGTATTGCAAGCGTTTATAGGCTATGGTGGCCGCTTATCATCAGGCGGGTCAAACGCTTGTCTGCCACCCTTATAACATAAAAAAGGAAAAACTTTTGTACCTCGTTTTTAGGACATTTTGCACATGGACGAGTGTGATATTTTGGATAATAAAAGTTTATAAGGAGAAGGAGTGCAGAAAGCTAATAATTACTAAAGTCTACCACTAGTACCAATAATTCATTGCAAACGAGGACGCCATCACCAGCTAGTTGGTACTGCATGTAACATATATAAAGTTCAATGAACTTCCGAGAACTTTTTTGAGATGTGATAAAATGACAATCTATCTGTCAAGCAAGATCGTAAAAATAATGGAGAGCATGGACACTGTTTCCATACGCACTGGCCGCTCTAAAGGAAGTTAATTTTAGCGTTTGTAATGAACCGAAGTTTACGAGATGCACTCGCGCGTGCCTATTTGGTTATTTCGTACAAGTTTATTATTATACTTCTCGTATTCTATTTATCTTTGGCTTCCTAGTAAAGGCAGCAAGATAGTTTGCCCTGCTTCCTTATTGGCTCTACGAAGAAAAATCTTTGTATGCTAGCAACTTTCGTTACTTTTTTATATATATTAATGAAAATTAATCAATACTGGTATTATCCTGGTACATAATTAACTTAATGACGTAGGATAAAAATCGCAGAGACTTTACAAGCAGCGAAGCAGCCAATACTGGATATTTTCATTAATTTCATTTCATAATAATAGAAAATATTCTAACAAAAGTACTAAATATGTTTAAATTTGAAGTCACAAAATCCATAACACAAGTTAGTATAGGAAATGTTGTTAGTTACAGATAATAATGTTTAGAATTAGAAACTCAAAGAGAGCAGCAAGATTATTTACTGCAGTGGTTCCATCTGAAATTACTCTGTCACACACAGAGCACTGTGTAGTAAATCGTTAATAGAACCTTCCTGTAGATGTTTGTTATTTTCTTTGATCAAGCTAGATATTAGAGGAAACTGTTTTGATTTGTGGGGGAGGGTAAAAAAAATATATAGGAATTATTTTTGTCAAATTCCCCAAGGAAAGCAGCTATCGTACAGATTATAAATGGGATATGAGCTATCGTCATGCATTGCTGCTCTTTGAGTTTCTACTGTTATTAAAAGCATATCTTACACTAAAATAAGTTTTATGGTTTTGAGACTACAGTTTTAAGGGTTTCGTACTTAAATTATTGCTACATACGTAAAATACATTATTAGATATCTGTAACGTCTCTACAATGTTTTTGCTCGTTATAAGTAATTTCAAATCTCTCGTTTCACGACATATCTATACAAGTATGACTTTTTTTTTACTATAATTAATTCATTTAAGTACTTGTTGTCTTCAAGAAGAAACTTACTAAAGCGGCCACCAGCAAACCAAACACAGCACTGACAAAGCATCAGGTACATCTTATGCCCTGTAGCAATGAAATTACCAAACGCAGCGTGCGTCGAAATATATCCATTGAAAAGCGTTGATCCTAGCTACGGCTGGCGGCGGGCGCACAATCAATAATCAATCAAACGACCATCTCTTGATTAGCCAGCCGTCCAAACGTGGGAACAGGGCCCGTCAAGTCGGCGCTCTTTCAACTTGGCTCGTGCGTACTTTCGAAGCTCAACATATTTTTTTCGGCCCAGTGAGTGCGCGCTGTTGGGAAATACTCACGTTATGGTTGAATAAATTGATAGATCATCATACTGACTTTTTAGATGGATATTGGTGTAGCTTTATCGATCAGTCGAAATGAAGTTTTGATATTGTTTTCTTGAAGCTTAATATAGAAATGTTGACAACGAACGGCATGTTATATGTACAATAAGAATTCGAATTCGATTGGTAGGGTCAGTTGATTTTTAGCAGAAGGACTTATGCAAACTTTTTTAAGGATAGTGGGATATTTGTCTTATCAGAGCGATGGGTATGATACATTTTTCAATATACTACTCAATATAATTAAGTAGTATCAACAAAGTAACATGTAGATTTTATTTTAATTAAAATTAAAAAATACTGCTATGAAGTTTCGGTTACTTATTTTTCATTTATTCATTTTATTTATTTATTCATATTATTATTTATTTATTTTTATTTATGCAAGGGATAATATAATTATACCTACGCAATCTAAATGGATACTATAAATGGACAGATTGAATAGTCCATTACGTAGATAAATTGCAAATCAAAAACCCAAAACCTTAAAAATGACAATTAACACAGCAATCGAACCACTCAGCTGCGGACGTCGCCCGTCGGCGTCGTCCAAATGTAGTAGGAATTAATATACCGTTTCTAATGTCTTATGCGACACATGATTCAACATTAGAATAACCGCAGCCATACAAGCGGAGGTGCTGTATGCACACTGCATGCCGGTTTTATCAATGATTAATTTACTACTAAGCAAACACTGAATAAACTCGCGTATTACCTACATAGAGGGCACGTAGAGCATTCATAATTATAGTTTTGTATTATAAATATTATATAAGCCGCGACGCTTGCACATGCAGTAATTCAGGTACAGTGGATTAGTTTCCTAAATACTTAGGTAAGTTTAAAAGCAGAATCGAATCCGCAACAGATAAATTACTGCAGGTTTTCTAGTTTTACATGAGCAAGCGACCAAAATCAAGAACTTCAGTATAAATTTAGGAATGGGTATTTCAGCATTCCCAAATTTATAATTTCTTGACAACTAAATCTTCATATTATTCAAAAGAGTCGGATCATGACATGATGTTAAATGCGTAGGCATCATCATCATCTGAGTAGTCAAGAATAATTATGACAGTTGCCTGCCTGACATAAAAAAGGTTCCTTTGAAAAACATATTTCACGGTTGCTGCAGTGGTATAAGATAGCATCACGGAGCACCCCCACTAGAGTCCGCCTACAAGGGCAAGCGCTTACGCCAAGTTTAAGTAGTATTTTACCTATGCGTGAGGCACGCCTACAGACGTCGCGATACATCGTTTCATTCGGTAACCGAGCGTTGGTCGAACTGCTTCTCTCGTTTTCGTGTTAAAAAACTGTAAAAAATGCCGTACTGTGCAATTAAATTGTGTGGAAAGTCGAGTACAACTTCCAGTCTTAAAAAAAAAATGGTATTACTTTTCACTGGTTAGTTTAAATGCATTACAAAAAGAAAAAAATACTGTTATATTAAATTGGTGTTAATTGTATTTATTTTTTGGTGAACGCGTTGATGTCTTTTTACACTATCCCTTTCTCGCATGGGCTACATCATATATGCTATCTCGCTTTCACACCGGCACGTGTATTGCTAGTGACTCAGACGCAGCTCATGTCTCAACGCGTAAGTTTATCAATAAGTTTGTCAGCTATGGAAATTGAAAAAATAAATAAAAACTATTTATTTCATCGTATACAATAATAGATGTCATGAGTATACAACCAACAGTTTTTATTTGACTTCAAACATATCCTAATAAAATTGAAAAACCGCGAAAATTTGTATGCATATTTGTTACTCTTTCACGCTAAAACGGTTAAACGGATTTGTATGAAATTAAGTGCGCATAGTTTATGACCTAGATAAAGACATAGAATTAATGATATTAAATACCCTAGAAACACCACGAGCGCTCAAAATGTGTCCCCATCAAGAAGTACTTGAACTCCACTCAATCGCGGACCGTTGAAAAGTCAAGATGCCAAAGAGTTCCGTGAAAAAATACAGAAAAATACTAATAGGACGTAAAGTGTCGTTTTTGCGACGGGTAGCTAATTAATGTTTTTTAATGAACGCCTTTAAAGCAAAGTAGATTGGTCAAATTGGCCTAAATGCAAATAATATAATTACATATACAGTAATTCTTGGCGTAATTTATACTTTATTTTACAGTCATTAGATTTTAACGGCCACCTTTAAATAATATATTAATTTTAAAAAAGGACTTCTATTTTACCGGTTTGGAAAACATACGAATCATTTTTATTGGCTATGGGTGTAGTAACATTCACAAAGACTGATCGAGGTTGTTTATATAACATCAAAACAAATCTATTTTGTAAAGATTGATAAAATATTTCGATGATATTTTAATTCAAAATGTAGATGATATGTAATATTAAACGCAACATAAAAGTACTTAAGTTGTTTTATTTCATTAATTTACCTTATCAGAATATTTAAGCTATGTCAGGAATATACATATTTCACACATTGATCAGAACTATCATGAACCTACGCAATATATTATTACATTAGAATTACCTTTTACCATTATAAACCTAATTATTACTAAGAAAATATCCTATTGGTTTTTATAAAATTATGATAACAGTTCCATGTTTCTCATAACATAGGTAAGCAGGTACCAGTTCCTTGACATGCATTTTGTTAGTGTAATTAGTGTTAGACACTTGTCAAATGAAACAAGATTGCTTCTGAAAGTCGCAATGGCATAGTCATGATTTTAAAACTTACTCTTGTGCATTAATTTTAAAAACAGGCAATTGTCTGTTATTTTACATGCTCTATATACCTGAATCTAATACATAATATCGGTAATTGGCTTGATTGCCCTATTTTCCTATATAACTTATTTGGTTTTTATTATTCTAATACCTATGTGCCTATTTGCAAACATAACCTCAAAATCATTCAGTGTATATGGTTTATAGAAGTTCTCAGGAGTGGCCGTCGATAATATTCGTTTCTACGGTAATTTATATATAATTTCGAATCTAGGAAACAATTTTTCATGGTTATTGGTTTTAAGGCCAAACATGTATGGAAGCTGAGCAATCTCCTTTATTGTTGTAATACTTACTATAAACTGATTTAATATAAAATATTTGTGATATTCAAATGCATGGTCGGTTATACGTCGCCCTTAGCCATCTCTTTTCTTCGCGATCTATACCTGCTATATTGCTAACAGCGCAATCAGAATTGCGCGCGAAAAGTCAAAAAAAAATAAGGTCTATATTCTTTCACACATAACAATAAGTCGTCAAATTTTACGAACTTGACGCGTGCATTTTAATTAAGACCTTATGCCGTATGCATTAAAGGTGACTTTCAATGTTTAAATAAGGCATTATATTGTTTTTGACCACGCGATCATCTTATAGACCTCCGCGGATCGTCCAATGTACCTTTTGGACACGTTTTGGCCACGATTTTGTTCGTGTTGTTGTATCTAGGGTAGTTAATATCGTTGCATTAATACTTCTTGTCCTGGGCGTGTTTTTTTTTTGTGTTGCTTATATATAATTTAGTATGTAGTTACTAGTCGCGTCATGTAATTAGAACGCTGGAAGAAAGTGGAGAGGGTATGATTACGCATTTGCTTACAGTCGCGCACCAAAGTACTAGGCCTCTATTCTAAATTGTTTATCGATAGAAAATATCGATATTTTCTAAAATCGATCTTACCCTCATCACTTCGCTGCACTGAGTATATGATCTGACTTTGACGCGTCCAATCACAGCGGGGCTGACCTCACTGCACCCCACCGACTTTGGCGATTTTGATTCCAAACAAAATTTGTGTGATGCTGACTCTAGTGGGGATGCTCCATGGATAGCATGCATTCTTAACTTAGCACCCTAGTAGCATCTACAGTTGTTAGCTCCCATCACAAAACTGGTCCTGCACAATGGGTTATTCTACCTACGTGTTAAATTAGGGTACTTACGGGTAATGGGCAATAACTTTCTTTTGGGTGTGTATGTTGTCGTTCGCAGATGATCATCTCTCGGCCGTAGAATTACTAGACTACTCAAGTCTGAGGTGCGTCGACGCAACTCAGAGTAGTAATGCGTCCTGGAGACGATCTAGTAGACTTGTCAAGTCGACTTTATCGCCTCCGGGACGTATAATGGTAGCGTACCTCAAGTCGTCGTTACACCTCGGGGCGGGCGCGTTGTAGTAAGGGTCGGCGCACCAGCGGCAGTGAGGCGCGGCCGATAGGCACGCACCACACTCCTGATGGTCGATGCACGCTAGCTTGTTGAGCATTTGCTGGCCAGCTGAAGTTAACCATAAAATATTATTAAAATACTTAGGTATTTAAAAATATATTTATCTACATGAGTTTTTTATTGAGGTATTTGTTAAAGGCTAAATTCTTGATCCTCTATCCAGTCCGAGAAGAGATGGGATCTATAGTGTAGCGATAAATCTATATATCGGAAGAACTTCAAAGACATAGATATTCAGTAGACGATGCATGAGCTTCAAATTATATGAAAACCTAGAGTGTCACAAATAAAGTAGTAAATATATGGATAGGTGTATGATGGGAAAGTTATATCATCTTCTATATGCACATATACTTACAGAAACATCAAAATATCTTAAATTCAACGCGGAAGATTTCCGAATAATAATACTCTTGCTTTAACTGTAACGTAATTACATAATAATAAAACTAAGCCACTACTCCAATTTTCCTAGCTTTATTTATCGTTGTATGCACTATTTATATAACACCTCTTTTTGCCAACCGTAATAATGTATTCGTGACATCTCGTGACATCAGCGGCAAACTTTCTGCGTGCGGCTAGTACTATGTTTAAATATTACGAGTAATCCTTTTTGTAATACTAATGAGCATGGCATAGTCATATGGCCTTTAAATAGATATTTTATAGCTCTTAACTTAACAAAACAGCATAATCAAAACTAACGTCAACAAATCTAGTTCATCTGTTGTTATCGTTACAAAGATATACCACAAACGAATGAATACAGTGGCACGTACTACACAGATGTTATTCTTTGATGTCAATTGCACGTCTCGTCTTTACTATGGACGACAGCACGTCTGATTTCTTTTTAGGGTTCTGTACCCAAAGGGTAAAACGGGACCCTGTTGCTGTCACGTTGTCGTGTGTCTGTCTGTCTGTACGTCTGTCCGTATGACACGGGTCTCTAGATCGTAACCGGAATAAGTTATAGAACTGAAATTTTGATATTTTATGTAGAATGCTTACCCAAAGTTGAATATTTATTTGAAAATTCAATTAAATTATTTACCCATACATGAAAAGGAGATGAAAAATGTTTTTTTTCCTTTTTACCAGCATGTGACACAATATTTTACTCGTTGTGTAGTTTATTGTTTTTTTATTTTCAATAACAAAGAAAGGGGGATTTTTTTACGAAAGATCATCTCGAAACTAGTTAAGATGTGAAATGTAGGTATATGTCCCATAGCTGTATTTAAGCAACAAATAAAAAACAAAAAATGATTTTTCTTCGCGCTCTGTACCGATCTCATACAACAGACGTGATATTTTTGCCGTTTTTACTCGATATTATAATACTGTGTGTAATGCTGCAAAGATAATGGTACGGAACCAGTGCGCGAGTCCGATTCGCACATGGCCGGTTTTTATTGCCCTGGAAGGCAGATGATCAAACGGGCCACCTGATATTAAAGTGATCACCGACGGCCATGTACGCATTCCTCACAAAATTTACTAACACGTAGCTTTTTAAGTTTGAAAATGCCGCGATGTGGCATCATTAAGCGCATTCTACCGACTATACCACGGCGAGTGTTCTGAGGAGTTATTCTCCCTTAACCCTCCATCACCTTTTCTTCAGAGGACCACGCGCGCTGGCAAGCGTCCACCGACTTACTGTGGCCACTATTCCTACACGAATAAAGAAATTTGGTGACTCATTTCTTTGTCGTACTATTCGTAAGTGGAATTCTTTGCCCGCGCAGGTGTTCCCTCCTTCCTACAATCTGGGCGTGAAGAAGCATTTCTGCAGGCCAGCAAGGTGAGGATAGTTGGTGTAGCAGTTTATAACTGCTGTACCAGCTTTCTTCGAGTTTGAACTTTATCACCACTTAACATCAGGTGGGATAGAGACATTTGCCTACCTCGCTATAAAAAAAGAAAAAAAAGAAAATGAATAAAGAATTTGACTTTTTTGGACAGCCTGAAGAGTTGCTGTACGTTGCTGTAAGTAGGTTTTATATTGTTTATTCTACGCAAGTAACCCCTGAAAGCTAGACCAAGCTCCTCTTTTGTGTTTACCTACTAATAAAATTATTATTCCGCCTGAGCTACTTAAGCTGCGTACAGCCGACTTGTTTCTACGAAGTGTGTAAAATGAGTATGCTATGCATATGAATTATAAACTTAAACTTTTATATGTAAAACCTTTAAATTCTTCTATTTGATTGAGTGCATGCGAGAAAAACTTTTCTTTTGCTACTTTTAAGGTGCGACCTCTTCATTCGTAGCTAAATGGTACTTTGATATTTTTTAGTATATTTAAATTTATAAATTTTCTGAACCTGCTACCTTAGTATTAGATGTAATTATATTAAAATTATTCCTCTATAAGTAACTGATATTTATACAGGGTGTCCCACGGCTACCTCACACGGAGGGAAAGTATATTAAATATTGAAGATAGGATATTTTACTGAAAGGAGACATCGTTTTATTTTTAATAATAACTAGAACTGCATTCACAGATTTTTTTAAAATCGCAATTTTTTGTTAATTTACTTACCATGGGGTATCAAAATAACATGGATTTAATGGATGCTTACTTTATGAACCACAAAGACATATTAGCTTTGCGGTGGTACCGCGAAAGATATCCTGATAGAGACGTACCTTTTCGATATGTGTTTCAAAGGTTAGTGGATACTTGGATGTTGAACTCAACATTTTAACTTACTTTGAGGCGTATCCGATTTTATATTATTTGAATAATTTTAAATAAAATGCTAAATTAAATTACTTTTCTTTCATTTAAAATGCTATGTTATTGAGCAAAAAATAATCCTTATGATTAACCCTTTCGATGGTTATTATAAAATGTTTTTTTTTAGAAATTTCACGAGTTTGATTCCCAGTTGTAGCAGGCGATTTTTTTTAAATCTGTGAATGCAGTTCTAGTTATTATTAAAAATAAAATGATGTCTTCTTTCAGTAAAATATCCTTACTTCAATATTTAATATACTTTCCCTCCGTGTGAGGTAGCCGTGGGAAGCCCTGTATACCTATCGCCGTTATTGTTTATTGTTTTCTCCCAAGGATTAACTGTTAGAGGATGGTATATATCATTAAGTCCGCCTTTCTTTTGTACCTTTTTTATACAACTTTATCAGCAAATTTTGATAAAATTAAAGTTATAATACTGCAAAAAACGAAAAGTTTCTCCACGTTAACTCAGTACATTTTTAATTGTCATAAATTTGATTCAAATAAAACTACGATCTACATACTTTAGACTGATAATAATTGCATACTGATAATAATAATAAGTATGCTATTTACTAATTTGCACCGTTTTAGGATATATTGTAAACGATATAAATTAATATTTTTGTATGGGGGTGTAGTATATTTAGGCACGATTTAGGTACTGTTTATCACTGTTTGTACCGACGAAAAATTGGAGGAGGTTCTCAAGTCGACGCGTATATATTTTTTTTATGTATGATCACGCATTACATTTTACAGAGTAGACCGATTTTGATATTTGATTGATAGATTGCGATTTTTTTATATTGATAGGGGTATATACCCCAAAGTTGGTCCAATATGAATTTGGAAAAATAATCCAACCCTAAATGTATGAAAACAGGGGATGATTGATTGTTCACTCACTGATTGTAATGTATGACCACACATATTTTATTACAGAGTAGTCTGATTTTGATAATTCTTTCTTTATTGGAAAGGGAAAAGTATACCCGAAGTTAGTCCCATATAAATTCGAAAAAAATCCAACCCTAAAGATATGAAAACAGGCGATGATTGATTGTTCACTCACAGATTTTGATGCCGAGTTGTATATTACAAAAATAATAGCCTCTTAAAATTGTAAAATAAAATCTTCTTAACAAAATAATTAAACCGCCGAATAGTAAAAAATAATAAACTATTTTTATCTTTAGTCAAATTAACATTTTGGATTTGGTGCCATCATGCAGGTCTGATAGATCCGAGGTCCCATTTACTACTTGGGTTAGCCTGGCAATGGCTACGACTCCAATTATTAATTTGACTAAAGATAACAAAGATTTATTATTTTCTACTTTTTGGTGGTTTAATTTTTGTGGTAGAAAGTTATTTTATTTACAGGATTTTTAAATTTCTCCGGAGACTAAAAATTCACGATTTATATAAGTTAATAAATATATAAACATTTTAAGTATTCGTTGGTGTCGATTCTGGCATGATTCTCTTAGCTTAAAACTAAATTTAACAGTTGCTCCATTTTATTCTGTATAGATAATGACAAAGATACACTGTTATCAAATTTAAGTTTAGGTTTAGGGAATCATGTCAGAATCGACAATGTTGACTAGGATTGAGATCAGGATAAAACGCTTACTAAGTAGAACATATTAAAAAATAGGCCACCAACTGAATAGATGTTGGTGAGTGTGTTGACACAATTTGTGTGGGCGTATAACAGCACGAGATTACGAGCCAACTAGATTAACACCTAACGTGATCGACGCGCGTGTCATAATAGGGACGATGATTATTTGATAAAATTATGACGTTTTTGGAGCAATATTGTAGTAAAATTGCAACGCTCATTTTGACGTTATCCAAAGAATTTTGTGAAAGGAAAATTATCTTTAAATATATTTTCACTTATCTCTATGGTACCGCGCTTGGTGCTATGAGCTTGTCTACAATGCACTGGGACACACTGCAATTCACCTAGTTAGGCGAACTGCATTTTTTTGGTCTCTAATCTGCATGTTTTCTCGTTGTCCCAGGATTTTGTCCCATTAATGGGACAAATGTCGGCACTTAGCGCGGCTCTTTTTAGCGTAGCTTACTTTAACTTTAGGAGTAAGATGCGAAGTGAAGTGTGTAGCCCAAATTATCCGCAAAGCACTGCCATGAAGATATACCCCTAACCCTGCGGCAGTCCTTTTTCTCATCACATTTGCCTTATTTACACATTTGCTTTTAAGAAGAAGGTAAGTAAAGTCAATATATACGTAATATCATTGAAATAAAGTACTTAATTAATGTATGTCTTCGATCAACAGTTCTTGCATTGCATACAAAATCAAAGCTAAAAACTGTTCGCGTATGTCTAAACTTATGCAGCTACATTCGATTCCCAATGAACAAAGATAAATGTTTTAAAACAGTTTAAGTTGAACCCAATAATAACTATCTCACGAAGGAATAAGGTTACAAATAACAAAAGTTATTTTACACATACGACCTTTTATCTTATAAAACGAACTCTTGTTCCTTTTATAAATTATATCTGATACTTGGAAAATAAATGATAAAGGTAAAAAAAGGAAAATGTGAAATCAACCTTATGAACCACAAAATAAAATATGTTTACCAGTCATTGGCCAGCGTGTTACGTTTTTTATTAACCGAACTAATTTAAAATAAGATCTCACGTCTCAAGTGAGGCTTTATTTACCGAGACGGATTTTACGCGCTGACCTTTATCTTTGTTCCTTGTTATCTATAGAATTGTTGAAGATTTATGTGCTTGAAAACAAGCGAACAGAGATACGAAAGACAAGAAAGTTGTCAAGTTTCTTTGTTGCCGCGCATTACCCACTAATCATTAACACCAGTTTTAAGGTGGAAAAAGAAATGTTCCTACCTTAACACTAGCTAATGGTGATACGGATGCAAACTCTGTCCTACCAGTGTGAGTCAGGAAATTATCATTCGCAGGCCTCGAGAACAATGGAGATTGGCAGGTAATAAAAAAGTAGTTATTTTATTTAGATGCTAGTAAACCCGAAGAAAGTCTAAACAAGGAGAACGTAATAATACTGGAAGCTCGACTCTGCTGTTCTAGTAAATATTCCTATTTGTTATATTGTCAAACGTAGTTCAATAAATATAAAAATGTGTTTTGTAGACCAAAGAGTAGAACAGCTAGCTGATATTAACGCGAGATCTCCTCCCTCCAAAAGAGGGAACGCTTCTTGCTGAAGATATTTTTTCCTTAGAATTCGCCTTAAAGTTTTTCGATAGTTTTCCTATCCAAATCAATTAATTATTTATTTCCATTATTAATTCAATTCCCTGCTTTAACACTGATATGGGAATCCAGGTTTTGCCACCTTCACACTGAACTTCGAAAGTGGGATATCTAAAGGTGCGGATAAAAATTGTCCCACCTTAACACTTGTTCATGTTTGGTGTGCAGGTGTGTAATGCACGCTTTGTTGCCATAAATGTTAGTCGTAATGTGTGTGGGTCGGTGCCCAATGCATCAGATTCTACCATCGAATATCTGAAAACATATGAAATGTCTGAAAACCAAACAATAAATCCTATAAAAATAATTGCTATAAAAGGATCACTGTACATACATTTATGAAAGAGTTAAACATATTAAAGAGATTAGCAGAACCAACTTCGTTCACAACTTAGAGTAATACACACATCAAAAAAGCCTAAGCATGAGGCATCATTTACAGAAACTGTAACTATGTTTTGTTAATTGTTGATATAATTTTTTTCTTAGGTAATCGGATAATTGGGTGATTTTAAACATATAAACTTTTCGATTGGGTTTAAAATAGTATAGTATAAATATAAAACAAAAGTAAAAATCGTTTAGTAGTTCAAAACTGTAGATGTTGCTTATAGACTTTTTTGATAAGTATAAAATAAATCGATTCATCGATAAAATAAGAACGATTAAACAATAAATGACAGCACGTGTCTATAATATTTGGGCTAATAGAGTATTGCTCAACTGATGCGATCGCCGATAAGCTTGCACCAGCCCGACGGCCAGCAATTACGTTGAATTAACTATTTTAAGATAATGTCGACGTTAACTAGACGTTATAGGTGATAATTGAACGTCAAAGGTTAATCTTGAAAAAGTGTGTATAAATCAATACCATGTATACATTATCTTGTGAACTTTCAACAACTTTAAGTAATCGATGAAATAAATAGTGATGTAACCAAGGTTTTTGTTTTGTTGTTTTTATAAAGGAAATATGCTGACGTAATTATTCATCGACGACGTTCTCACAAAAGTTTAATTGTTGCATTTTATGCCTTAACTTTTATTTTTATATTTCAACTGCTGCGTTTATTAGGAAATAAAATAACGATACTTATAAATTCTCTACAATTACGCCGCGATGTGGCATCATTAAACGCATTCTACCGACTATACCACGGTGAGTGTTCTGAGGAGTTATTCTCTCTTATCCCTCCATCACCTTTTCTACAGAGGACCACGCGCGCTGGCCTACGTTACCACCGACTTACTGTAGCCACAACGTACACGAACAAAGAAATGTGGTGAGGAGACTCATTTCTTTGTCGTACTATTCATAAGTGGAATTCTTTGCCCGCGTACGTTTTCCCTCCTTCCTACAATCTGAGGTCCTTTAGAGAGGCGTAAAGAAGCATTTTTGCAGGCCGGCAAAGTGAGGACGGTTGGTGTGGTAGTTTATAACTGCTGTACCAGCTATCTTCGCGTTTGGACTTTATCACGTGGGGTAGTCATTAGCTTACTTCATTATAAAAAAAAAACAAGTAATATCTCTAACTGCAATTCCTGTTTTACTTTGCTATGGGGCCTAGCACTTCTTTTCTTTATTTCTAAACTGATTGGTTACTTCACTTTCAATTATTCAGTACTTGAATATTTTTCTAATAACAATTTTCTCTATATTCTTTATATTTACAAATGTAGCAGCAGCAGCAGGTCAATGTTCAAAATAACATATCCGTAAGGATCTGATCATATGGCATGTAAAATAGAAACTCCTAATAAAGTACTTCGTTAACGCAACAGGTACTTACTATAAGGTACCTATCAGAATTAGCCGTTTTATATTCAATGCATGCAATGTATACCGGTGCATTGTTTTTGGTGAACCGATGCCGCCGTGCCCTTTTCTATTCAACCCACTTACCTCTAGCCCACAATGAAACTAACGTATCTAATTGACTCCACAAAGAGAGATCGAAGACAAAACTATGATTTTGTCGCGTCATTCATTGTCGGATGACTTTCCCAAGGGAATTCACAAATTGCCTTGTGATCTTTGTTAAGATGTGTAAGTTTATTTATTACCATGTCAATTTATACATATAAGCGATTTTGAAGTAGGTACTTATACTTAGCACAATAAAGCTGGTTTTATTGTATGTACCTTATATGAGAAATTGAGCATTAAAATTTTTCATAAAGAAAATTAATGTTTCGTGAAACTATTCTGCCTTTTGTTAGCTGCTTAATTTGTTATGTACTGTCTTAAAATATAGACTGACGAATTGAGAACCTCATCGTTTTTGAAGTTGGTTAAAAGTATCATTTATATTTACAACAAATAATAATAAATATGTACTAGTAATAATTATCATGAAATTCGTCGTATGCAATGGAATTCGATACATTAAAATCTGGTCAATATCAACAATGCTCGTGTGTCCAATAATTCGCGTTAACGCTTTATCTTGAAACATGTTTTTTCAGCTGCACTGCAAGTTACGTTATCGGGCCCAATACCTAAATAGCTACATTTGTGTAGTTCGTTAGTCAGAAGCGAGCCTTTCTCTCATACACTAAAAATAAGAATGTCAATTCCTTGTGGGACGTTTCCATTCGAGTTAAACTAATGCCCGTAACAGGTGATCGTTGGCACGTGCTACAGTTATTTTTGGTGAACGCCAAGACATAAAATAAATCTTTTGAAGTTACGTCCGCGTCCGTGTTCAGATAAGGATTTACTTTTATTTTGTTTTAATCGGTCCTGCCCGCTGACGCCACGCGTCTCCTTTTAGAAGCAATCTTATTTACCTTTTACAATATTGGGAGTTCGAAGTTGCGTGTGCTGTTACGCGCATTAGTTATAGTTAGTTACTCGTACAATGACGCGTTCGGTGAAGCCTCAAGGTAAAACATTTAATATATTTGCTGCCGTATTTCTTTATTGTCAAGACTATTATTCGCTCGAATGACATCACTGTTGCAATGCAGGATAATCTCATAGATGTAAAATTATAGTTAAGGTTTTTCTTAAGATATTGTTTCACCGTAGGTATTTGTTGTTTGATACAATATGTAAAGGCATTTGAATTATAGGCTAATCCTCCTTTATCGAAATTAAAAAGTCATAAAATCTTCGAATCCATTCTTAAATATTTCTATATTGTATTACTGAACTGAAAGATATTAAGTTTATTAGGTATGTGGATTGCCTCGGGTAAAGTAATTGAAGATTAACACTTCAACAGACTTTTGAGCTCTAGGTAGGTATATTTATACAGAAAAATATCGCAAGAGATTGAGAAATATTGACACTTAGTGAAAACTCGAGTTGTTGTCTACAGTACACTTCAAGTGCTGGTGTAGTTAATATATAGTTATGACTAATTCTATAATGTAAATGAGCCTTGAAACACCACGGCTACATACTAACCGCCTTATTCCAAAACGCGGACTAAAGTGAATCTTGGTTTAAAGCTAATGTTGTCTCCGTCTTCTTTTTAGCAAACAAAAGTGACAGCATCAGTTTTAGTCCAGATTTAACTTGAGTCCACGTTTTGTAATCAGGCGGATAGTTTTTCAGTTTTTCGTGTTCTTATCACCTACCTAACCATAAGACAAACAATACATCACCTTGACCGTCGGCATATCCCAGGAGAAGCACCACACATAAACACAGCACTTTCCGATGCATGGTAGCCACGAGCTCATCTGGTACGGGTGTGATTATTTGCGCGGTGAAGTATCGAGGCGATCGGTTTCGCGATGAGTAATTGATAAGGGCTGATAAGAGATAAGAGGCGCGCGGCCGCGGGCGCGCGCGTCTCTACGTCCCGACATCGGATACCAGTCTGACGGACGATACAGTGCGTTCCGATCCACGCTATCATGAAACCGTTTTCTGAAAAGCCGGAAAATGTAGGTAACACTAATCATTCATAACATCTAAGATGAATAGATTAGTTTGATGTGGGGTAAGTACTTACGCTGTTGTGATGAAGTCGTACGTAAGTACAATATGTACTACGACGTTAGTTGAGACAGAGTTGTCTAGGAATCTAATTTTTCATTTAACTATTTGTTATAATAATTTTTACTGTTTGAGACAAACTAATTTACATACTATTTTCCTTTATTTTTCTTTTACTATTTGTTTAAACTTTATTGGAAATTCATTAAAATAAATTTGTTCTATTATAAATTAAAAACTTAGTCCTATAATTATATTTATGTCCAAATTTGTTCATAATACTCAATTTTTAATGGCACTTGAAGTGGATCTAGTCAAGCGTCATTTCATTTTTTATTCATCATTATTTGGATAATAGATAATGATAAATCTTAACAAAGGTGACAATAAATATTGTTGCCTTTTGTTCTATGTTAAAATTTATTTAATGATAATAAAAAAAATACTTTCGCCCGGATAGCGAAGGGTGCGGGTTCGAGTCCCGTCTGCTGTCTGGTCCGCGTGGAATTTTTTCTAGTTATATTTTCTTTAGATTTAAACATCAAGCAGAAAAATCATTTACTTGCAACAAAAAAAACAGGGTGTAAAAAAACCTATAACAAAGACAAAAACTACGCATTCTGTACACCCAAACAAGTCATATTAAAAAATATTATAGGTGGGAAAATTTTATATTTTTAAGTTAAAAAATTTTTTTTTTCCTGTACGCAATGTATAGCGCGGCGCGCTACTGTGGCGCTACGTAAAGAATGTGCCTGTGTGTATGTGTGTAAGTGCGTCGATAAAAAAGTTTCTAAATAACGTTTTGAAAATATTAATGTATAAATCTTGAAAAAAAAACGACAAACTTGGTTAAAATAATAACAAAGAATAAGCTTCAATATTTAAAATTTTCTGCATTTTTTTTTTAAATCTTGTATATCCAAACTAGAAAATACAAAGGTAAGTTTTGTAAGTTTGAAGTAGGTAATTTTTCCGTTGATTTAACTAAGCTTCTGACACTAGAGCAGAATAAAATGAAACATAAAAAGTTTTAAAATTACGTATGTAAGGTCACCCGGGGCTACTGTAGCCAGGGGGTAAATGTGGCCGTTTCAAATAACTCGTTACTGTTTCATTTTTTAAATAAGTGGCATCTATGGCTCTGAAGAGGAACTTTTAATGACCTGCATATAGATAGATTTCGTCAATAACACTAAAACAGTAACGAGTTATTTGAAACAACTACACTTGCCCAGGGCGCAAAAGCCCCAAGGGACCCTGTAAAAGTATAATAGTACTACTTATTGTTGTATTGGAGCCCGTAAAATAAAATGCTATTTAGTCATTCTACAATACTTGCTACCTACACTACTAAGACTAGTTCTATTGTCCGTCAGTTTGGTGTCATGTTCGCGTTTTGGAAATATGACTCAAACAAGTATTAAAGTTTATTATGCGACTGATGTAATTTTTAAATGTAACAAAGTTGCCACTGACCAAAATATTAGCCCACGCTAGCTACATAAATGTTCACATTTATTTTCGGGAATGTTACCTCATAGTTTCTTTATCAAAAGTTACATCCCGATAAAATCTCTTTTATGAAAGATAATAGTGATATACCTACTTAATGTTAAGCTGTTAAGTATTACTACCAACAGACTGGGTGGGTGGATCGAATTGGATAACGACTGCTGTGTGTATGGTGGCAAATCACATGGCCATTTTGTATTTGTGTATTACAAAAAATAACTTTTATAGGTGGAGATATTTTTTTATTTGTTTCTTAGGTTTTCACGCACATCACTCATTAAATAAAACTAGTTTTTACGGGTTAATGCACGAAACTTTATTTATTTATTGACGTTTCGCAGCCTTTTCAGGTCTGCATCGTCAGAATAATGATTTTTTATTATATTATATTATAATAATTATATTATATTATAATAAAAAATCATTATTCTGACTAATCATTATTATATTTTTTTATGGTTAAAATGTGGGAAACAAGCTTGTAGCCCGCCTGATGGTAAGCGGTCACCATAGCCAATAGGCGTTTACGATTGCAAAAATATCATTCACACCTTTGCCTACCCTATCCCAATCCCGTGGAGGCCTGGAACACCACCAAAAGGTAGTGTTATGTTACTGTTGTCTTCTGTAAGGTGGAGGTTACTTCCCCAGACAGGCGCTTAAATTCGAGCGGAAATCCAATATGCCAAACTTCTCTTACTTACTTATTTGCCTATATGAATGCCACGTTTGCTTTTTACAGACGGTTGTAACCTACAACAGGAGCCTACTACTTACCTATCTTATAAAAATAGGAATATAAATTAGAAATACCTAAGTAAGGAAATATAAATTAGCCATAGCTAAGTGAGGAAATATAAATTAGCCATACCTAAGTGACGAAATATAAATTAGCCATACTTAAGAAAGTCCCTACTTAATAAAAATATAGGTACACGTGTGCATTGCAAAATCTTTGACCTCCTCCTGAAAAAGAACCGGGCGGCTGATTACTAACAGCTAAGCCATGTAGTCCATCATATTTAAATTACTTAATTCGCTGGCTTAGCGAACCGTAGTGGATCTTGGCCTCCGACACGATATTATGACGCCACTACTCCCTTTCTTGTGCAGCTTTTTGTTGGTCGATTGTTCCTCGCAGCTCGAACAGATCCTTGACTAATACTTGTCTTTCCAGCGGTACTTGGGGCGCCCAACCAAATTAACGTTCTCCAAGTGTTCTATGTTCATGATCATTTAATTTTATCCTTTCACAAAAGCATAGACTGACAAAATACTGGGATGAATGAAGAATAAATACGAAAAAATAATATGTCAATCCACCAAGGCACAATACCTACGTAGGTAGGTACTCACGAAACAAATCGACTCGGTGAAAGCTCCGGACCTAAATGAAGCTGGGAGCGAGGGTCACGGGTTCAAATCCGTCGGATCAGCAGACGTGATTGCCCGTCGAACGGTTACGGCACACAAGATTGATTCGGCCGTATGAATTAAAAATAAACTAACGATTGTTTCATAAAGATTATAGTGTTGACCAGTTGTAATATCTGATTAAAAGCCTGTTGCGTCACACACTTAAACTTAGCATCTCTTGAACGTCTTAGCTTAAAGATGCTTGATTATTTACCTCCACGAAGTTAAATATGTTTAGCTCATAGAATATTATATATCCATTGATCTAAACTATGTTGTCTGGGATTACGACAAATCACCCAAGACCTGGAGACTAACTCTCTAAGTATAAAATATAGAATTCTACAGTGCTATTTGCTACTATAAACTGGTGCAAGTAACTCAGAACATTTAGGTTGTCGAATCATTACCAGGGGCCGAATCTTCTGAATTTAACTTTCCGCCATCCCTTTCCTTTCATAGTTGGGATAGAGATATGACCATCATATTAACACTGTTTATTTAGCTTTAAGAAGGAAAGCTAAAGAGAAAAAGTTAGACAATTTGTTCGCGGGTCTCCTTATCATCGAAAGCGCTTGGGGTATTGCTATGCAGTCCTCAGCCCCCCCTAGCATGAGCATCGCGATAGGATATATAACGCATTTTTATCATGCTCAACTGTCAAATTACTATGAAGTTTGACAGTTAGACGCGATATAAAACGTGATATAATGTAAATTGTAGTGGTCATGCTACGGGGGCTGGACAACACATTGTGGAAGATAGCCAGGCTTCTAATGCCGCTTTCTTGCACTCTTGTCTTCTTTCTGTATCTTTTAGAAACCAGAGCTGTCTGCTATCTAGTATAGTTCTGTATGCTATCTAGTATGGTTGTAATATAGTCGCTGACGACACGGACAAAAAATATTCGGACACAATAAACTAGCTTTCGTGTCCTATCGTTTACACTTAATTTAGTTACCAAAAATCTTAGAGTACCTACTCAAAGACAAAAATGCACAAGGAAAGTACTTTAGCTCTGCGATGGCACGTTCTGTTTTTCTTTTGCTCACACTCGATTAATTTTAATTCCGAATTAGTTGTTTTCAAACAAGTATGAAGCGCGATTTATTGATTGTTTATTTTATTCTTCGCGTTTCGGATCCGTATCATGCTCCGTGGTCAAAAAGATTGATTGGTATTTTTTTAGTTATTTTTGACTACAAAACCTCCTCAAAATATTAATTAAGTTCAGAATTATATAAAAAAATATTTTATTGTCTACAGATACTTTCTATTATTGCTTTAGTAATGTGTTTTAGTTATTTACTCTTCGTGGATAAGCCTACTACCGTTAATTACCAGGTCTAATTAGCCTTCAAACTTAACGATACCTCTGCAAAATCAGTGTCCTTCACAATAGTCCGCCTAATTATTAATTACATGCGGCATTGCTTCAGAAGACACACGGCCGGGTGTCACGCAGCGGGCCGCTCCCAACATCGCATTTAACCACCTTTAATTGACCTTACACTCAGAACAGCAAAGGTAAGAGCTGCAGGTCTTCTTATATCGGCTTTTCAAGTGCAACTAGTGGGTGTATAATCGAGGCCAAAAGTACAAGGCAAATGGGCCTTTTATTTGCTGCTTAGTTCTAAACACAAATACTCAGGATGTCACAATCATTACTGTAGGCGGCAAGCTGTCTGCTTTTATGTTTTGTCTGCCTTCACGTCTAGTGACGAAATAAGGAGAGAAACTATCAAACGACGCGGACGGACGCCATAAAAGTAGTATCTTTAACTGACTTCAAAAAAGGAGGATATTCTCAATTCGTCGCAATCTGTTTTCCGCCTGGACCAATTACAAAATAGTCTTTTTAGGGTTCCAAGTGTTTTTAAGGTTAAAAACGGGACTCTATTACTAAGATTCCATTGTCCGCCTGTCTGTCTGTATGTCTCTAACAAAGCTGCATCTCAATAATCATGATAGATAAACAGTTCAAATTTCACAGATGATGTATTTCTGTTTCTGTTATAACAACAAAAACTAAAAACAGAATAAAAATAAATAATGGGCCCCCATACAACTAACAGATGTGATGTTTTTGGCGATTTTTGCTCGATATTAATAACGGCCACAGCAACAGAGAGACGCTTGAAATATTCATAGAATATTTAGTTGTATAAAAATAAATAATTAAATTAAAAGAAAATAAATATTTAAGGTTTTCTTTTGTTTAAGGTTTCACACATTCTTTACTAAATAGTTGATGTTGATAAAATAATAAGAACAATACAAATTCTCGTTCTTTTCACAATATTGACATTGGAAAATGTTGGTCGCACATCCGTCCTAATACATGTTACATTACTTACGGTGTCAAAAACTGTTGCTTCCGATTGTATGCTCAATACGTTAAGATAAGTGGGTTCAAATGCTCAAGTGTCGCGTAGAGTGTGTACTTTAACTGGAGGAGCAAGTAACTGTGCTTAGCGAGTTGTAACAGCTAAAGCTTGAACACACAAAATAATAGTATAAATGCTATATTTTATAATAAGTATTTTTATTGTTATCATCTTCATTTGATTGATATACCTACAGGTATTTTATATACAATAAAATTAGTAGGGTAGTTCTTCAAGGACCCGTATTTGGCGGTCACACGATTGTTATTCCTAATCTATTGTAAATATAGCGTTAGGATCAATATCAACTTACTCTTTATTTAAATCTGTATACAATTGCGATAAAAAATGAGTGATATTAATTATATTGGATTTTAAAATAATTTTTAAAGGTCGGAATCGGAAGTAAAACCGCTGTTCTAATTTTGGTAGTGGCAACTTCGTTTCGTAACTTTCGTGAACACAAAACAAATTAAATACAATATCTCGGTAAATTATGTATCAATTTACATGTTTCTATATTATTATTGGTCTTTTTTAAAGAAATAATTTTATATTTTCTATAAACTCAATATGAAATTTCGCCACGAAAGTCACACGGAGAACGCTTTTCAAAGAATTGCCCAAATGCATGTACAATTTTAAAGTAAGCTCTGTGATTTTGTGTGTTTGAGCCTTAGCCAAAGTAACTAAGCACATCAAGTAAATCTTTATGTAATAAGCCATTCGTATAAAGTGCAAGTTTAATGCAATTGAAAGATATTGTTAAATATTTACTGTCTCTTGCTTAAACAACTGTGCTTAAATTATGTGGTAGCTTGGGCTGTTCTAATGAAATCTTAACGCTACAATTTCGAATATTAAAGGGAAATAAAGTTACGTCCGAAGATTATTTATAAAAAACAACGTCCCTTATCAATATCTCCAAAATGCTTTAGGTGATTAAGGGTTTAAAATTTCGACTGTGCGTTCTCCACATTTCCTATCAAAAAATTAAAAAATATATTTATTTAAATTGGCCACATATAAGTATTTATGCATATACTGCGTATATACAATACCTTTATAAATCAATAGAATATACCAAAGAACACAGAAAGAGGTTTGAAGGGTGATCATAGACCGTTTGTACGGGAACCGATGTCGCCGGCTCCGCCCCACTACACTTTACCTAATAGATAATAGCCAATGAAACGACGCGACATCTAACAATCGAATCAATCAGCGCCACACCCGAGAGCAACTATACAATCAGAACCAAGTTTTGGTCAATTTATGAGCATTTGCTCATACATAACTGTGACGCGTCTGCCCCGCGCACTAGGCCCTTCTTTTTGTGTTCTGTGGAATATACAAAGCTCTTTGCATACTAATACGTAAGCTAAAACATAACTGCATTACTCTACGAAGGAAGAGGAGATCGTAGAGTACCTGCGAGTGAAGACGAAGTTCTCCCTGAGGGTCGCACGGTTGGAGTCCCGTCATAATGTGAATTTTAATTCATTTGTGGTGAGGATGCCGACCGAACATCTAGCGACTTTTATGAAAGAAGAACTTTGGCCGATGTTCCGGCGATTCCGCGGCCGGTTACCCGATACCACTACGCGTCACACGTCGCCGGTTATACGTGTTAATTAGGTGTTTACTAACATAGTTACTAATTTTATTTACTAACAATAATGTTTTATATCTGTATATATGTTAGACGATAAGGTATTTATCTATGGGCCTATGTAGCCTGACCATAAATAAAAATAGAAAACGCTCGTTTGCAGCATTACTCCAGCTATTGGTGTACGCCAAGCTTAATGGCCTGTTACTAAATCCGGCGAGCACTCCCCGTTCGCACTAAGCCCAGTGGATTGTGTTTACTTTAATTATGTGTAACTGCCCAGATGTCTACGATAAATGAAAGGCGAGGTGACGAAATAAACGTTTAATGAATTTCCTCGAGTTGAACAAAAATCAAACCGAAGTGACTACAGACTCTCGTAAGTTGGTACTTTTACTACAACTTGCGGCGATTTTGCAGCGACCTATAACATTAACCACTGCTTCTGTGTGATGGGACAATATAGCGTAAGTATATCATTTTCTGGGTCTAAGCTGGTGCTCTGATTTATTAGTGAAGTTAATAAACTGCTAGTAGTATAAATGTTTTAAAGAGACTCATTCGCAAGTCAACATACACTTTAAGAGTGATAACTTAAAAGAACTGTTATAAATGTATAAGCCCTGGGTGCTTAGCCATTTTAAAATAATACATACATATTTCAATATTTAGTAACCCGAGCAGGGATATACAAGTTAAATGGAACACTCATTAATCCAAAGTACTTAATTGAATGCCAAGCTAACTAGACTGCTGTCCTCAAAGTATAGTGCGGCTAAGTGAGTTGTGGTCGATTTTTCAATCTTAAATTCCATCTTATATACAGTTTTTAATTCTCTATCGATCTTCCTTTAACAAGTATTCGTATCTTTAATAGTTTAAGTCTAAAAATCCGTCATGTGATGAATGGTTACAAAATAGCAATAATTTAAAGTGTGCGCGCCATTTTTTGGCCATATCTCAAAAGTTGGCTTTGACATTGCGGCGTTATAGCTTGAGGACGGCAGGAGAAGTAATGGTGAAAAGCATTACAACTAATTAGCAGCATCTTTGCGTGTCTCCACAGGCGTCTGAATGTTCTTGGTTGGTTTTCTAGTCTTAACAGATTCCCGTGTGCTCTCTAACATGTCGTAGAAATGGTTGACCGGCTTCAACCAACCGAAACCTTGGTCAGCTTTTCCTAACCAAACATGGCCGTTGGGATCGGTTAGATGAAGGGGACCCACGGGGGCGTTATCTGAGAAATCGCACTTCAAGACACTTCCATCTGGATAATAATACCTAAACAAAAAAATACAGTCAATTTATTTATAAGTCTAAACATCATCTACATAATATAGACGACTTATGTGGTCGAGTGGTTTGTACGCCGGGTTTCATGGTGTCGCTGACGCGAGAGGTCCCGGGTTCGAATCCCGGTGGGGGTAGATGTTTGTGTGATGAATACGAGCATTTATACTCTAGTCATGGATGTTTAATATGCATTTCTATATAAATATACGTATATATGTACAATAAGTATATGTATTCTATCCGTTACCCTACTATCCCATAGCACAAGCCTTACAGTGCTTCCTTTGGGGCTAGGCTAATTGGTGTGAGTGTTGGTAATATTTATTTATTTATAAAGGCCATTTATAAAGACAAAATTATCCGCTTGAATCAAGTAAACTAAGACATAGGTACTTGGTGAAGATTTCTACACCTTAGAAGATATAGAGAAGCAACACTATTCTGTTTGCAGATGAGTTATATAGGTACTTATTCTGCCAGAGATCCACGGTTTATGGAATGGTAAAAGAGTAGGCAAAGACGCAAAGTCCGAGATCACAGAAGTAAATCAATAAAACCTAGTAATGTCTAGATCTTTTGTGATCTTTCTTTCTGTTTAGCACACATCCCCTCTTTTATTTAATTTAATGGTTGTATAGCGATAAATACGCCAATTATTTGAAATTAGTAATTATTATCGTAATATTTAATTAGGTGTGCACAATAAAGTACTACTTTATATCTTAGACAAGTGGTTGCAAGCAAAGGTGCAATTTGCCTACTTTGTAAAAAAAATAGAAACTGGGCGCAGAAGAATATTTTTTGAGTATCAATACAACAAACAATCTCAAGGGTTGGTTGGTCAGGGGTTTGCTCGGTGGTTTCCAGAAGGTAGGGTAGGAACTTCTGTTTATGTAGCCCTGCTGCATGTAGTGACAGTAGCTGCATCTTTCTATTCAGGCAAACGCTAACAGATGCATTAACTAGTGTTATGTAAGGCGGGTCGTTACGTTCCCTAAAAAATATTTAAGCCACGCGAAGGCAGGTTCATACGTCATCGGCGGGCGCATGACCAGTCCCACTGGGGGTACCATGTATGCTCGCCCCCTTACACGTGTGTCAGGACCGCGGTCCTCGGGGTACGTGTCGGGGAAAGGTACTGAAGTATTGTATGGTTTTTACTGGTTAAATCAGAAGGTATTGTATAAATTGTTTTGTCATATTTTTTATGTAATTTATATTTGTAATGGAAGGTGACTTCATGAGTTATCTCTTTTTGAAGTCAATCTCTGTATAAAATACAGGGAGAGAAAAACAGCCCTTACTGAGTTTCTTGTCGGTTCCTCTCAATACAAGGTCTCCCGCTGCAGATTCACTAGCAGCCTATAATTAATAGACGATATTGTGTTTTTTTTCTGTTTTGTTTTTAAGTTATTTTAATATAATACCTGCCGCGACCGTTGTAGCTCCAATCTCTGAAACCTCCTTCGAACATAGCTCCCTCCTTATACAGGATAGTCACATCCTCGTTGCCTCCCAGCCGGTCGGCATCCCAATTGCCGATGTACGTGTCTCCCTCGGCGGTAATGTAAGTGCCTGGACCTAAGTTCAATCATGATTTATAGCCGTGAACAGAAACTTCAAAATTAATTTAATGCAAGAGTTGTCTTTTTATATTGTCTCATCGAAGAAAGTGACAGCATCAGGGTCGGATTTAAGGCAGTACAGGCGGAGCTGCGAACCCGGGGTAGCCATAAAGGCGCTCTCCCACGATCCGTGTTGTACTAATAAGGATACATTTAGTGACGGCATAATGAATCTGTACTTACTGAGTCGATCCTTTATGGACTGGACATTTATTTACTTTCTGATAATATTTTTGGTTTGTGTACATGACACACACAGTCAACATTGTTCAAAACTCATATCAAAGTGTACGAGATTTCTATTTACTTCGTATCATGTATAGACACTGTTAAATCTCGAACGTTAGATTTCTCATACGTTTGGCAACACTGCGCGGAGCGGATTCGCCAGTTACAACACAGATCGTGGGACAGCGCCTTAAGAGAGGTAAAAATACCGAATGACCCCGGTTGGCACATTTTAAAATACGCCCTCGTTAGGGGTCTCCACTCTTTCCTTGCCGCAGGGCCTCCTCACCTCTAAATCGGCCCAGGAGAGCACAAACTTAATTCAAAGTCAAAAGTTGATTCACGTCCCTGTACCAACTACTTGATTTGTTTATTTACAATAAAAACACGTGAGTAATATACGGCATAATAAACCTTGCGTGCCAAAACAGAAAAGAGTTATCGCATCCTACTCCACTGAATTCGTAGCCAAGTCATTCTTTGTAAGAGCTATAAAATTGTGGAACTCTACCTGTGGATATCAGGCGTGCACAGTCATGGGACTCCGTTACTAAAATCAAGGACTATTATTTCCTTATGCTGGACTCTGCCTGAACAATTTCTCTGTATATTACTTTGTATTTAATTCTATATCTTACTTTATATTAACTATGAACTTATTTTAACTTATTTACATTTATTACAATGCACTAGTCCGCAGTTCTTTTTCCTCTTTGGTATAATTTCGTTTAGCCAAAGGTCTCCTGGCAAAGCCTTGCTACCTTAGCCATGAGTCCACCTTTTGCGTTCAGATTCCTGTGTTTTTACATTTCTAGAAAACTTGTTACATAGTACTACTACCTATGTATAAAGAATATATTCATTTATTCATTCAAGAGTTCTGTTTATATGCAACAAAAATATTGGGCAAAACTACAAACATAGCAACAATAATGACCATTGTCAACAATTAGACCATGACGTATACTATACGATACGGAATAGAAAGAGCGACGCGGTTCATTAAATCTAATCGTGAAGAACCTTTGACACACTTCGTTTCACAAAAGCACTCCATAGATGCATGTTATTGTGCTTGCTTACCAACTGATCAGTCAACAGATAAAGAAAGTTTTGGAAAAGAAATTTAATGGTTTTAAAATTTCACATGCTTGAGTGGTGGACATCTCAAAGTGTTAAATACACTTCACCATCTCGTAGTATGTATGTACCTTGAATGAAAATTAGCACAAAGTAAAGCAAATAAAGTCCTTAGTCCACTCACTTGACTTGCTTGCCTGACTTATCATGTGGCATCATTAAGCGCATTCTACCGACTATACCACGGCGAATGTTCTGAGGAGTTATTCTCCCTTATCCCTCCATCACGTTTTCTTCATAGGACCACGCGCGCTGGCCTACGGTGCCACTGACTTACTGTGGCCACTATTCCTACACGAACAAAGAAATTTGTTGACTCATTTCTTTGTCTTACTATTCGTAAGTGGAATTCTCTATCCGCGCAAGTATTCCCTCCTTCCTATAATCTGGGGTCCTTTAAGAGAGGCGTGAAGAAGCATTTTTGCAGGCCGGCAAGGTGAGGATGATTGGTGTAGCCGTTTATAACTGCTGTACCAGCTATCTTCGCGTTTGGACTTTATTACCACTTAACATCAGGTGGGGTAGACTCATACGCCTACCTCTATATATAAAAAAACATTACTCCAACCTGCATTTTGAAACTAGAATGAATTCACTACGTTATTTCAATCCCAACCGAGTTAAAAGCACTACAAGTGTGAAGTTAAAATGCCCTATAAAGGAGCGGGAACCTCTCCGACAGGTATTATTTTACTTACAAAAGGGTCTCCATAGAGAAAGGAGATTGCTCAAATTGGCCTAAATGCACAAAAAATATTGACATAGACGGTAATTCTTGGCGTAATTTATTATTTAATTTACAGTCATTAGATTTCAACGGACACCTTTGTATAATATATTTACTTTAAAAAGGACTTTTAATATTACCGGTTTGGAAAACATACGAATCATTTTTAATGGCTATGGGTGTAGTAACATTCAGCCAAAGACTGATCGAAGTTGTTTATATAACATAAAAATAAATCTATTTTGTAAAGATCGATAAAATAAATCATATTTTTTAATACACTGTGGTATTAATATCCACCACTATATTATCATTTTCACTAGATGCAAATGTGCTCAGACAATTATTATAGATTGTAGGCGACATCATAAAGTCTATTGCCATACATTTTTCGCCAAACACCTCCATAAACACATTATAATCTGTATATAAGTTAGACTTTAAGGTATCTATGGGCCTACGTTCCCTGACTATAAATTAATAAATAAATAAAATTATAAGGTGTAAGGAACTAAATCTCTTGGCTTTCTTTGGTTAACTAGAGTTTAAAAATTCTCTCTAATCTGTGGCTCATTCACACAGTTTCTGTCACAGAGTATCTTATTATAACCGGAAATGACACCTGATTTTAGAAGTTACTCTTAAGCATTAACTTTAAAAACAGGCTGTCTGTTAATCTACAAGCTCTATATACCTGAATCTAATCCATAATTTCGGTACTTGGCTTGATTTCCCTAGTTTACTATATAACTTATTTGTTTTTTATTATTTTAATATGTTCAGTGTATACGATTTATAGAAGTTCTCAGGGGTGTCCGTCAATAATATTCGTTTCTACAGTAATTTATATATAATTTTGAATCTAGGAAACAATTTTTCATGATTATTGGTCTTTAGGCCAAACATGTATGGAAGCTGAGCAATCTCCTTTGTAATATGTACATTGTTATAGAAATAAAATATTTTTATTTTCAGCATTGTTTCATTAATGAACTTGCTTCAGTATTTAACAATAAATCTTCTTTTTATATGAAAAATCTCTATTATAGTTTTTAAGATCATCGCAAACAAAAAGAGACACAGCGATGGACTTCGTTTTATAATTATGTACCCGATGAAAAAATACGAAAAAGAACTAGGAACATCGCTAAACAAGTTAATTTTGAATTTCACTGAAATTCTCTTATCCGTCAGGACGAAAATATGTAATAATTACAGCATAACACAATTATGTAGTTACTTGCATGGCTACAACTAACCGTGCATTTTAGCAACTCTATCTTTCTTCTTTGCTTCAAAGTAACCATCGTATGTGTCGCCAGTATCGTGCTGGAAGAATCCTTGGTCGTGCACCACAGGTAACTCCTTAGCAGACTTCTTGATTTCAGTACTCTCTGATGCGACATCCGTGGTACTGACTGCCATCTTTGTCTACGTAAGTACAATGATATATATAACTAGAAAGCCAAGTTTCTGGCCAGGGCTGGATTTAAGACGGGGTTGTGGTCCTCACCAGTAGAGAGACACAGACGTAAAGAATAACTAAATTTCGACAGGTCACCAACCAACCAAAGGGGTGCAAATCGTAAGTGGCCCCGAGTGCCAGGCTAGGGGCCTTCACTCCTTCGTTGCCCCAGGACCTGCAATCCTACACAAACACCTCTAAATCCGGCCCTGTATCATGTCCGGCATTACTACGCATAAACACACATACGTGCAAAGCTTTGGGGAGTTAATAAAAAGTTTAACATCGATGCTGTTGCTGATTTATTTATCTGTGCCCATCATTGAATCTGATAGTCCACTTTTTAAAGTGGCTTTATATAAAAATATAATAAGGTATAAAGGATTGCATAAATAACAATATACTCAAAGAGTACTTTTTATATACGGAAAATATACTTGTGTTTATGGTCGCCTGGGGAAGTGGAGATGTATTATTATCCTCCTACTCGATAGAAACACAATAAATAACCCTGTTCTGCCGAATCTTCCCACAAAAAGTCATCTTGCTGTAAACCTGACTTAGCCAGAGCTCCAATAACTTATAGTGGACTGCAACCGGCTCTTTTTCAGCTATGATTAATAAAACAATTTTACAAAGTCAGGGGGACGCAGTTGGAATTTTAAAAAGTCAGGGGGATGTGGTTGGAATTTTAGAAAGTCAGGGGGACGAACCCAAACCCTAGAATAAGAGTACAGCGAGACTGTCTTTAAGCACCTTTTAGTGGACGTTTTCTATTCAGGTGAAATTTATTATGAGTTAAATATCGTCTTCTTTCACGATGTGTTTGTTGGTGCTCCTTCCTATCTGGCGCATAGAGCGACAGCTAAACTGGCCCCAACCCGGCACTGATGGCCAGCAGTGAGTCTACAGAGCTCTATGTGGTAAAAGTATGGGATTTACACTGACAAAGTAAACTTACTAAGTAATACTGCAATTGCGATTGACTGAATTATTACTAATTGTTATTATTCATTTGAGTCACTGAAAATTGATATCTATCATTGCGACAAAACCATGGACAAGATGGACAAAACGTCATATAACGTCAAATTACATACAAGTAAATACCAAGCAAGTTTTAAAGCGAAAGGGGTGGGCAACTTCCAACTTGGCGGAGGCGTCATTTTCTCTCGTTTTATTTTTACTAAATTGTCGTTAAATAGCGATCAATGAATTGGTTTGTTTCATACAAATATTATAAAATAGTTAAATTTTTACTTACCTAGGCAACAGAGACAGTAAATATAGAAATACACTAAATTACTATTACTAAAATTTTGTTACTATCACCTCCAATAATGAATCTGGTATGGAAACAGATGGTTCCATGTCCAGTCAAACACGAAAACGAAGTCTGCTCCATGTTTACAAACATGGCAATAAAAAAGGGCGCAAACATTCTACGTCAGAACCCAAAGTAACGGATTGCAGTTGTTATGATCCCATGACAGTCCAACAAGAATCAAATAGTGAAATGAAATGAAATGTCATTTATTCAGTCTAGGCTGTTACAAGCACTTGTGAAGGTCAAGCAGCTACGCCATCGGTTCGCAAAACTACGGCGGGAGACCTTGTACTGAGAAGAACCGGCAAGAAACTCAGCAAGGGCTGTTTTTTTTCTCCCTGTATTGTTATATACAGTGTCGTCAAGTTGAAAAATTACTTCAGAAATACGTCTGAAGTCACTTTCCATTACATCATCTAGAATATAAATATATATTTACAATTAATTTTATAGTTAACATTTTAAGTAGTATATAGGAAGCGGCATTAGATAAGTACAATATTACTGTTATGAAAAATGACTAATACCCATTTAATATCAAATTATAAGAAACACTATGTCCATGCATTACGATCATTTAGATAATCATCAACTTTATAATAGCCCTTATTCATAAGTGTATTTTTGATCTGAGATTTAAATTTGGTCAGTGGAAGCTCAATCAGATCTTGGGGAATTTTGTTAAACAATGCAATACTACAACCCAGAAATGATACTCTTGATTTTTGGAGTCTGAAACATGGAACGGCAAGCTTGTTCTTAAATCTCGTGTTAAAGTTATGGGTTTGACTTTTTTTTGCAAATTCATCATAGTTTTTTCTTACATATATTAAATTTTCATAAATGTATTGCGATTTGCGACGCCAGTGTTAAAATATTAATTTCTTTAAATTTTTCTCTAAGGGATTCTCTTGCCTTTAAATTGTATATGGCGCGAACAGCTCTCTTTTGCAGTATGAAAATACTTTCGATATTAGCGGCTGAGCCCCACAACAAAAGGCCATATGACATAACACTATGAAAGTAACCAAAGTAAACTAATCTTGCCGTTTCCACATCAGTTAAGAGTCTTATTTTTTTAACAGCGAAAGCTGCAGAGCTCAATCTACTTGACAAGGCATCAATATGAGGATCCCATTGCAAACGAGAGTCTAAAGTAATACCCAGAAACTTTGTAGAATCCACTAACTCTACAGGCTGGTCATTTATTTTTATACTAGTATTAACCTGCCTCACATTAGGTAGAGTAAACTTAACGCATTTTGTTTTACTGGAGTTAAGTTTAAAATTATTTACCGTAAACCAGTGAAGGACTTCAGAGAGTGCACAATTTACTTCATCATAACAATCATTTCCTCTTCTAGCTTTAAACAATAAAGAGGTGTCATCAGCAAATAGTACTGTCTCACACAAATCTCTTGTAAAGTGAGGAAGGTCATTGATATAAATAAGGAAAAGCAATGGGCCCAATATTGAACCCTGGGGCACGCCAATAGAAATGGGTGCTCCTGTAGACTCAGCTTCGTTTATAACTACTTTCTGAATCCTAGCAGAAAGATAAGACTGTATCAGACTTAGTGAAATATTTGATACACCATAATGCTTCATTTTATTTAACAATGTTTCATGGCTAACGCAGTCAAACGCCTTTGATAAGTCGCAAAAAATGCCAATAGCATCGTGCTTACTCTCCCATATATCAAAGATGTGTTTGAGAAGTGCAGTTCCAGCATCAGTAGTACTTTTGCCTCTAGTGAAACCAAACTGTTTTAAATGAAATAGCTTATTTATAGAAAAGTGTGCTAGTAATTGGTTATAAATTATTTTCTCAAATACTTTACTTAGCGCTGGTAATACAGATATAGGCCTAAAATTGCTGGGATCTGATTTGTCACCAGCCTTAAAGAGAGGGATAACTTTAGCACATTTCATTAGATCTGGAAACACTCCCTCATCAATACATTTGTTAAATATAATGGCCAGTTGTGGCCAGTTGTGAGTATAGCTTGGATTAAAACAATAAGTCATGTGTCACTAACGCAAAGATTTCTCCTGTGTCCACACCCTCCCCAGCAGTGGTTCCTATAGGTCGGAAAATCTATGACAAAACGGATGCGCCACATCAGGAGGAAACATACAAAATAATATTAATAGCGAACAAAACACGCGCCCCGCACCCCGTGTTTCCCTGAAAAAATCCTTACGCACAGGAATAAATCAAGACATTAATTCGTGCTGCGAGTTTTTAAACACCCATGTCACACTTAATGCGAAATAAAGCGCCATAGCCTGCGTTATCAGGCAACATTTTCAACCCTATCCCAAGTAGAACAAATATTACTTTTCTCTATGAAGTAGAACAAGATCTGCTATTATGTGGCTTACACGCGAGTTTAGGTCACTTAATACTAGACTAATGTTTTATATGTAGCGGTTACAAATGAAACTTGACAATATAGGATATAGGTACTGTCGTTACCATGAAGATGGATAATTTTCCATGTGAAGGTATATGTTCGTAGTCGTTACTCAACAATAAGTATGATCCGATGAAGGCCTGCGCAGACGAGAAACTATTGTGCGCGGACTTTTTTGTCAGCCAAAATAGATCGCTTACAGCTGAATCGAGGAATGCACTCGCGGGATTATAATTACCGCGTACAAGAAGTCCCGCGAATAAAGGACGACACCGAGAGACCGGACAGGACAAAACGAGGAAATACGAGGGTATCCCCGAAAAGGTGTAAAATTCGCTGTGGAAGGCACACAGCGAATTTTACTCGGTCCGCGTTGTGCCCTCGATCGGATTTAAAGAGATCGTCTGGACCCAGTTTGCACTTCTAAAACGTTACCTTTTGCTTAAACTTCATTTTAATTACAACACTACGTTATCTGAGAATATTTACTTCAATAGCGTACGTTTCTCTTTATTTTCGGGAACAAATGTTCGCATGTGTGTGTTGAGTCCGTGACAAGGCCTCAGCAATTCAGACACATTTTTCACTTCAGATCAGATTCAGGGAGTTTTGTCGTCTGCGAACAAAAATCCCTCATCTGTACAGGCTCTTACAGCTACAGCTGTTTTCGATGAGCATGTCCTTGACTGTATACTCGCATTTCACGCAACAGCTGACGTCCATGACCTAATAAAGTAATTCTATGATTACATTCAAAGTCCGATTCAAACACGCATGACCTTTTCCATTACTGTTTCCTCGTCGACACGCAATTTTGTGAATTATCTATATGAAAAGACAGATTTCTGCAATTTTTTTTTCATAAATTTTACACTTATCAAAAGACAACGCAGTAGATATAATCTGCTTTAGATATTAGCTGCTGTATTTATACATTGTACTTATAGGATGTGTAAGTTTGTTTGAAGAATTGAGAGAGATAGCGAAACATTATGAAGCAATTTTGAAAAATTTTTGAGATCGACATTCAGATTCAATTAAAATATTATTCTTGAGTACTTTATTATACTGGTGGGTGTTCGCAACTTCGTCTTTGTAGAAATTTTTTTTTCCAATACACAAAGTGGCACTTATCCTTCCATGGGATAAAAACTATCCTATATCTTTTCCCGGGACTCAATCTCTGTACCAAATTTCATCTAAATCGGTTAATTGGTTTAAGAGACAAACTGTACAACACTTTCTCATTAATAATATTAGTATGGATGTATCGCTATAAACAAATTTCAGCTAGGTATTCACAGGCATGGCAACTTGCTAGCATTACATATATTGTCTGAAGTGTCTCATAATAATAATATAATAATAATTTTATTTATTTTGCTCCAACAATCTACATGTCCAAATTAAACAATATTTGTTTATGTATAACTTATAATTTAAACAATATTTGTATATTTCATAAGATTGCGAGAGACTGGTAACTGAACAAAGCGAAAGCTTGTATCTCAGTGCACCAGTACCCTCCTCTTCGTAAGGTGACCGTTTTATCTTAACAAAGTAAGTTTCTACATATAAAAATACCTGTAGGAGAATATATACCACATATACCCAAATAATGACTTCATTGACAATGATCGGTACTAGAGCCAAGACAAATTTATATTAAGTTAATTACAAAGCTGCTGGCTCGCAGGTTTTCACGTTGTAGTAGGGCAGTCAAATTAACGCTTTTTAAAGCCTACTGCCAGTCGTTCTACACGTGCTGCCTGTGGGTGAGTTTCACGCGGCGGGCTTACAGCGACCTTCGAGTGCAGTATAACAATGCCTTGAGAGTGATGTTGGGGATGCCTTGGAGGTGCAGCGCGTCAAATATGTTTGTGGAAGCGCGAATAGATGGCTTTGCTGCGGTGATGAGGAAAAGGTGTGCCTCGGCGCTAACTCGCTTACGGAGCAGCTCCAACAGTATTCTCAGGGTGTTTGTTGATAGGTGGGATATGCCACTTATACAAAGATGGGTGAAGCTCCACACTTTATGTTAATTTTTATATGATTTATATTATTTATTGATATATTTTTTTTCGATTGTACTCTTACTAACTCTAGTTTTTATAAGAATATTGTTACTAACATCTTATATGGGCTATGCCTGAAATAAATTGAATTGAATTGAATTGAAAAAGCACATTTTTATGGAAGAAGCAAAGAGTTATAAGTTGTCACAGTTAGTATAATGGACTTTCAAATCCACTACTAGAAAAGAACACTACGCATAAACATGATTTAAACCTAAGTTACATACCATCATACATTAATTTATATGCACTTGCCCGAAGATTGTTACTTTACAGCTTCAAAATCAGACAGGTGTATTTACTTGATGAAGTGATAAAATAGAACTTACAAACGATCGTAGGATATTTTATAGGTAATATTGTGTTTTCTACCCAGACATTTACGAACCTCCAGAAACGCTCCGAATAATTTATGTATTACTTAATAAGTTTGTTGATAACAGGATTGAGATAAAGGAAGGTTTATGGAAAATAAAAAGAAACATATTTCTTTTTAAATAAAATATATTCAACTAACGTTCATAGAATCTGGCAGCATCAAAACAAACTTGTACAGATAGTAATTTATTTACGCCAAATATAAAAAGAATTTATTTACATTATGCGTCACGGTATCCAGTTTTATCATTTATGGTTATGAATACATACATGAAAGTAGATTTACATATACAATAAAAGTAGATCTTTACTCCAAAAATAACTATAACATATAAAATGATCGTTTTCATATACATATACAAGTATATAAATCACATTTATGATGATAAACATCCACTGAATAGAACATGTGTCAATTTATTTTTGTACTTAAAAATTTAAATTTAAGGAACAAAGTAATCCTTGGAAATAACATTTATACACAAGTATGCCTTTGGATACAATAAACTCGATGCTTAATTTACTAAATAAATAATAACTCACTTATTTGTGATGACGGGAAACGAACCTTCGAGCAGAACGGAATAGTCTCCTCGAGTATTAATAAAATTAAGGAATAAATTATAATATCATCAATCACTACACATAAACAGTTATGACTACCATTTGCTTCACAGAATCGTAACGTAAAACATCAAGGAAAATATTCAGTGCGTCCGAAGGCTTTCAGGTCTAAAATCACATAATAAAAAAACTCATTACAATTTGCTAACTGGAATAAGGCGACTACTATGGACTAATGTGGGCTAATAACACTCATAAGACAGACTGATCAAAAATTAAAACATACTCAAAAAATGCCACTTAAATAATCGTATTTACAAAAGTATACAGCGCTTGCACCATCGCAACATTATGTCTATAAACAATAAAAAAGTAAACAGTTATGTCAAAAAAAGATAAATAAATGTATTATATTAAAAAATGTTTTGTGTTTAGGCGAAGTACAGTTTTTCTTATATTATAATGATAACGTAGCTAATACAATCTCCGTTATTCATTTCCGTTTTAAATAAATAGGATGACTTAAAGTTGATACTAGGTATTGTTTCAATCTGCAATATCAAGATTACCAAATATTAGATTACCCTTACATAATAATAACACTGTCCTTTGTCGCGTCTGTCTGTATATATGTTGTTTTTTAAATAATAGCGAAATTTCAAAAACTACTGAACAGATTTTCATGCTGTTTTCGTCATCAATTACACAATTTCTCGCTGAAGGATTTTATGTATAAATACAAGGCCGAAAACCAAATATAGTCTACACATAAGCGAAACCAGGGCGTGTCACTAGTCATATTATATAAAAAAATACAATCCAATGCATAATTTTCCAAGTGAATATTTCTTCTATATTACAAAGAGGAAAGATTTGTTTGTTTGTAATGAGTAAATTCAAAAACTACTGGACCGATTTTAAAAATCCTTTACCATTAAAATGCTACATTATCTCCGAGTAACATAGGCTAAGTTGTAAATCGAGCAGTTTAATGTTTAAAATAATAATTTAATCTTGTTGGCTAGCAAATTTTAAGTCATCATATTTATACAATATCTATCTGTGTATGTATTAGTCCACTTAGCAAATCGCTGAGGTATTGGAGGTGATTCATAGTATGATGTTGGCGGGATCTTCTAGATTCTCCTTGAACGCTTTCATCCATTGCGCGCCCACCGCGCCGTCTATCACTCTGTGATCCGCCGACGCCGTGAATGTGATGAATTTTGCTACTCTGAAACTGAAATTATAAATAATATTGTCACAAACGCTCTCTAACCAAAACCGCGTTTATTTTTATTTTTTTTTTGAGTGTGTATGCTGTTTTGATCGCAGATGACCTTTACAGCGTCATCTGGTTCGGGGGCGGCGAGATCCTAAGGGGACCTCAAGCCGAGAATTGGTGAGTGCCTCTAGAGGTATTCCATGCGGATGGCATCTCCCCACGGGGAGTCTCCTCTCCGTCTGGAGCCTCTAGACCACTCGAGCCTGAGGGGGTCGGCTCTACTAGAGGGCGTTTCTGAGACTCGGACCTCGGCTAGTTAGCCGTTGTCGTGGGGGGCGGGGAAAAACACCCAGGTACCTGTACCTGGTAAAGCGTGTCCAAAACCGCGAACTTAATGGAAACTGATTTAACCAGAGTGCCGCGGCTTGAGACCGAATGGTCCGGTTTATTCTAATATGAGACTTATGCACTGCGGCGTAAGGGTGAAAGTGCAACGACATTTGCACTTGTTTAAAACACATGCGCGTTACCTAAATTTTCTGGTATGCGTCGATTGGCGTATACAGGGTTAATTTTAAACACCAACAACCACTTAGGGGGTGATTCTACCCATCAACAGGAACAACTTTTACTATGGGACCAAAGCTGAAATCGCGAAAAAATAATCTGCTGTTTCATACAAAAGTGCATCAGCTAATAATAGTGCTAGCTAATCTACGAAATGTATGAAACAGCTAATTTTGGTGTAAAGTGAATGTAGTATCGTGAGTTAAATAACGAACTGTCAAGCGTTAACTGGCATTCAATTTCGAACCCCATCCCGACGCGTAACAAAATTAATATTTAGGACCACTTGTAGCAATTTCGCTAAAACTCAATTTAACTAGAACTAGATTTAGCCCATTCAAAAATTTCAAGACGTCAATGTAAAATTGCGAATTGTAAAATTGTATGGGCTAAATCTAGTTCTAGTCAAATTGACATTTAGAGAGATGGCTGCAAGTGGACCTAGGAGAGGTAGTACATAACGGGTTTTCAATCTTAGTAATCTATACTATGTATTAGTATACACGCGGTAATTAGACAAACGTTTTGGCGATGTCGGATTATCAAAATCGGAGCTTAGATTACTGCCTAAGACGACCCTCGGTCTGGGTTTTTTTTAATAAGAGTATAAGTAATAGTATCTTGTAATCTAACAAATCTCGAGGAGGAGCTCGATGGCATAAGTGGTTAGTGCGTTCGGCTGCGATCGTTGCAGTTAAGCAACTTTCGCAGTGGTCGGTCATTGAATGGGTGACCAAAAATGTACTATCTCGAGCTTCTCCGTGCTTCGGAAGGCACATTAAGCCGTTGGTCCCGGCTGCATCTGCAGTCGTCAGCACCCACCAATGCGCACTGGGCCCGCGTGGTGGGTCATGGCCCAATCTCCCTATTCCATCCATAGGGTAGGCCTGTGCCCCAGCAGTGGGGACATAAATAGGCTGATGATGAATCTAACAAATCTATTTGAATAGATTTTTATAAACAATGCTGTGATAGTTTACAGGGGGCGCCACATTTAACCGGGACCGGATAACTGCAGGTCTACTATATTACAAACAGGAAATATTTGTATGTTTGTAACGAATAAAAACTCAAAAACTACTGAACTGATTTCAAAATTCTTATTCGCATACTACATTGGCATATTTTTTCGTGTTAAAATATAGTTCACCCCTGCAAAGGTTGTTTTTTTAGTAATATTATAAAAGTGAGTTTGCAATCTATGTTTTTTGTATTCATTATTTTGGAAGGAGCCTCAGTTAGTTTTGACATCCGGTAGGCGCGCTGCTTAGTATCCATAGAAAGTTTAAAGATGCGATACGATTACGAATAGGGTATTTGACATTATTAAAAATAAAGTGCCAATTGTTAGCATCTGTGTTTAGAATGAATATTGGCAGGGGTTTTTACTATTTTTACAAAAAAAATATTCATAATTTTACTAAAAACCCACGATAAAGATAAGTTTTCTTATCTATTGTCACGTGACCGAAAACGCTTGGTATTGGCGGAACCTAAAATGACGTCACACGCAAGGAAACTTCCGGTTAAAGTGACATTACATTGTATCGTTTGACGTTTTGATAACAGTCGTGTGTCGTCACACACTAGTAAGACGCCATATTGTCCAGAGAAACGTTTTCGTGGCAACTTGAAAGTGGAGTTTTTGATTTGGTTATTTTTACTGAAATACACAACAGAATAATGAATATCCACTTTTTACGGACTCCATAAACATTAGTCAATAACGTGAGATCGTTTTCTAAAACTTGTCAAATATCCTATTTGTCAAAGTTCGTGCTTGGGGTACTTACTGGCTTTGAAAGAAATAAAGTTTATAGAAAAAAAACATAAAAAACACCCAAAGTTTTGTAATGAAAACTGAAACTTTCTCCATCATTATGCACTAGTGCGAAACCAGGAGGCTCGCTAGTTTAATATAAGTAAAACACAAAAAAATAAGCTAAAACTTACCCTTGTGGTTCATTCTTGTCAGCTATAACTAATTCTTGAATACCTCCGCACGCCAAAATCAAAGACTGTGGAGGATTAATTATGGCATTGAACTCGGTAATTCCTGAAAGTTAAAATTAAGCATGATTATTATTTTATTATAATGCGTAGTTTTTACTAATTACAAACAGGGATTAGAGAAATAAGAGTCAATAGTTTAGACCCTGCCGCAGCATTTCTACTTGTTCAATGTTAAATAAAAATATACGAGATATAGATAAAAGTCGTAATGTACAATAAAATGGTTAAGACATAAATAAGCTTGAAATTATACAAGAACTACACGAGGTCGTGGAAGTGAAGCCACTTTCACAACGGCCTCTTTAGGATGGGTGACCGAAAATTTTTAATATCGAGCTTGTATAGAGACACGGGACTTATAAGATACCAAACTTAATGAAGTGTTCTTTACATGATTCGCATTAAACAGTTCGGACCATGGTTCGTATTGCCCTTTACTGCAAAACAAAGGCTTTTCTAACATTATAAGCATAACTATTACCCCATAACATTATACTATATCGAAGATGGGACTTAACCAGTGCATACAGTCTTCAGTTGATCCAGACTTATTTAATAACGAAGGCTTCTACGGGCATAACACGCTGAATAAGTTCAGCCATTTTCTATTTTATACAACTCCTCTTTCCTATTCAGACGCGAATCAATATGAATACCTAATAATTAATAATGTTTTGATCAATCCTCACTGGGGACATTAATAGACTGATGATGATAATAATGCGAGAGATAGAAAACATCCTAATCCTAATTTCTAAACTTATTGATAGTTTAGACAAAAATGAAGCTCGGTAGAATAAAGGGTCCCGTTCTCCCTATCCATCTTTAGGGAAGGCCTGCGCCCCACAGCAATAATAAAGCAATAAAATTAATAGCCTGATAATGATGAAAACAAACACACAACCTTTTGACGACCTCCGTGGCAGAGTGATTTATACGCCGGGTTTCATGATGTTGCCGACTCGAGAGGTCCCGGGTTCTAATCCCGGTGGGGGCGCAGATGTTTGTATGATGAATACGAGCATTTGTGTACTCCAGTCATGGATGTTAAATATGTATTTCTATATAAATATACTTGTATATGTACAATATATGTATACTATCCGTTACCCTAGTGTCCCATACCACAAGCCTTACAGTGCTTACTTTGGGGCTAGGCTAATTGGTGTGTGTTGGAAATATTAAAATATGTATATATACGAGTATATATATTAAAAAAAACCAGTGGGGACATTAATAAAGTAATGATGATAAAAATAAACACTCAACTTACCGAACATTCCCAAATTCGATACGGTAATTGTGCCTCCCTGGTATTCTTGTGGTTGTAGCCTTCCTTCTTTAGCTTTGGCAGCGAGTGCTTTAACATCCTTCGAAATTTCGATCACGCCTCGAGAGTCAGCGTTGAACACTATAGGCGTTATTAGGCCGGTAGGTGTCGCCACTGCTACACTCACGTCTACGTTTGAAAATCTGGGAAAATAAAATAAATAATCTATACAAATAATAAAATGGTAGGAAAGTCAAAACTGTACATTGAATATTTTTTTTAAAAGAGTGAGACTTGGGGTGTGATCTACAATCGATACCAAAGCCAAAAATATAGTTTTTAGAATTTTTGTCTGTATGTATCATCATCATCATCATCAGCCTATTAATGTCCCCACTGCTGGGGCACAGGCCTTCCCTATGGATGGAATAGGGAGATTGGGCCATGACCCACCGCGCGGGCCCAGTGCGGATTGGTGGGTGCTAACGACTGCAGATGCAGCCGGGACCAACGGCTTAACGTGCCTTCCGAAGCACGGAGGAGCTAGAGATAGTAAATTTTTGATCACCCATCCAATGACCGACCACTGCGAAAGTTGCTTAACTTCAACGATCGCAGCCGAACGCGCTAACCACTTGCGCCATCGAGCTCCTCTCTATGTATGTCTGTATGTATGTCCGGGATAAACTGAAAAAGTACTGCATGGATTTACTTCAAATATGGCACGAATATTATTAAAAAATCGCGTCAACATATAGCCTACATATTATCACGCTATCACCTACGGGGAACGAGCAGTGAACCTTTATTTCTAACCAACTCCACGCGTACGAAGTCGCTGGCGGCCGCTAGTACTTGATAAAAATTCTTCACATATGAAACTCTATAAGTATAATGGTAATAATAAGTACAATGGTACTAATATAATAAAGCTGAAGAGTTTGTTTGTTTGAACGCACTAATGTCAGGAACTTCTGAGGCACAAGCGCGAGTTTGACAGCTAAACCGCCCCTATCGGACGTAAGCATAAACTTCCATACAAAATTTGGCGATTACGTTGCTTTAAGGAGCTGTCAAAAACTCGTGCTTGGGCCTCTAGCCCCATTTGAAAAATACTTTTTGTGTTGGATAGTGTATTTATCGAGGAAGGCTATATATTTAAATAACTTCACGCTATGACCAGTAGGAGCGGATCATCGATGAATAATGCAAACAAAAACGGAAAAAAATATTACATTTGAGACTCACGACAACCTTTTTCCTCAAATTAACGCGAGTGATATCGCAGGGGACCTCTAGTATAACTTAATTCTAAGAAGGAATACCATTATTTAATATAATGTTAAATATCTTTTGTCAATGATAAATTCATCTTATAACATTTATTATTCAGCAGATATAACATGACTAGTAAAGAACAGACAAAAACCTAAACAACAGTTTTTGTTTTGAATATTTTTAAATTTTACCCAGTATCATTGCTCCTCCAATTCATAAATTCTATCTCTACTATATTATTGTTTTATCTCATTCAAAACCTGATATCTTTTTTCAGAAACAGATAAAATTCAGACATTCAGAATGATGATAATTTTTTGTCACAGTAATATCATGAACATGAAAATTTTTAAATCAGTGTTGTGTTAGTTCATATGTATGTATATATATAAGATAAGATAACATACTGTCTGATGAAAGATTCCATCCAGTGTGAGTTGACGGTGGGCACTCGTTTCGCAGCGGACGCCATCGCCTTCACTATGAAGTCGTTGACTGATATCTGCAAAGGTTATTTCAATTTTAGTTTGCTCATTAGACGAACAGTTTTAAACCCACTAATAACACGTTTTAAGTGACGTAGGGAATAGTAAATTTTCAGCATATATAATACAGTGTAACGTCACTTGATTTAACGACAAACTCTCTACAGCGTCAAAATCACTCGTCTTTGGTTGGTTTAGTTTGTTTGCCATACAATGATACACTCCATTTAGCATTACATCCACTCTCAATAAACACAACAATTAAGTAACAAAAAGTACCTATTAAGTTGCCAAAATTAGTGAAAATCGCGCAGCTGTGTACGTTCTGTTGTCGCTTTATTATCCTAGCCCGTAATAAACTCTATTGTCGGTATCATGCAAACCAAACTTTCTAAGAAATTAGTTATTTTGTTTACAAATTGGGATTGCACTTGTAAACTGTTGTTGATAAAAAATATAATACAACAAAATTACTGGTGCAGCAAAAGACGTCAGACAAAAATAACATAATACACGCAACAGCGTTCAAATAAGATTATTTTCTTATGTACATAACTACTAGCTTGAAATAAACTTTTTCTTTTCATAAATCTGATTTTTCTTCTTTCCATTTAACGACAACTCTCTATAACGCCATAAAATGTACAACCTCTTTAGTGTCGGTATATAGAGTTTACACTGTATATATACAATATATAGAAGGAGAGAAAGCATTTAGATAGAGGAGCTCGATGATGCAGGTGGTTAGCGCATTCTGCCTGCGTTCGTGAAAATTAAGCAACTTTTGCAACGGCCGATCATTGGATGGGTCGGCAAAAACTTATTATCTCAAGGGCAGGGAAGGCACGTTAAGCCGTTGGCCCCGGCTTCATGTTAACACCCACCAATCTGCATTCACGGCCCAGTTTCCCTTTTCCATCCATAGGGAAGGCCTGTGCCGCTAAAGTGGGGACATTAATAGGCTGATATTGATATAGCATTTTTATAATAAAAGACAAGTCATTTTAGTACAAATCAAGACTGCGCAAGTATAAAAAATTACAACAAATATCTGCAAAGGTTATTAATAAATAGTTTGCTCATTAGACGAACAGCTATAACTGAACGTACGCCTCGTTATTACATAACCGAGTTAACGCTTATCGCTTTAGCTCACGTGCGCAATAAAATTATATAATTTACCTATATAAATGTAAAAATAGTTGATAGCCAAAAGTTGTAAATTTCTATTTAAAGACCTAGTTAAAAATTATAATGTTACGTCCTGAACATAACTATCAACTTAATGAAAGTAAAATGGAGGTAAAAGTAATTAAGTTTAATGATCTTATTTCATATTTTTTAGGCCGCAATCAGACAAGTTAACTCATATTTTTATTTCTTAAGCATTTAACTACTAGATGTTTTAAATCTAAGGAAAATTGGTTAACTTTTGAGTTTCACTTAAGTTAAGGCTGTCACTTTCTTTTAATAACAATATAATGAGACAACAACGTGACATAATGAATGAGGCGTTAGATTAATTTGACGTTTTTGGGTATGCCTGTTCGATTACAGTTCGACAATCTTGACTAAACCTTCATTTTTATTATTTTTATTTACAGCCAAAACAGTCCGTTCTCTATCCAAAATAAGTTTTATAAAATACAGTGTTCGATAAAACAAAAAAAAATCTATGGCGGAGGAATAAACGTTTCACTTTAAAAAATATCTCACCTTGACATCCGACTTTTCCGCCGCCAATCTCTCGTTGACCGCCTTCCTCATAGCAAGGGTCTTCTCAACGTTGACAGTGACACTGAGCTGGTAGTGCGGGATGGTTTGCTTGGCAGCCGACAGTCGTTTGGCAATAGTTTCCCTCATGCCAGACAAGGGAATGTCGACATAAGAAGCCCCAGGCGCTGGTGGTGGCATAGCCATTTGTGGGGATGCTGCTGCCGATGCCGCCAAACCTGACAGATCACCACTCTTCAGTGACCCGTACAGGCCTGAACCCTGTCCTGTAGACGGTAATGTTAAGTAATATTGAAGCATCAAAATAACCAAGAGAGGGCTCCTCTTGCTATGCCCATAGCGGATTTGCCACTGAGCTTTTAGAGCATCCGGGGAAGTAACCTCCACCTTACAGTAAAATAACATAAAATTTTGGTGCTGTTGCGTTACTGTGGATGATTAAGGTATCGTAAGCAGCTATAGGCTATGGTGCCTGCTTACCAGCAGCCGGGCCAAACCTTTGCTTGCCACCCTTTTAACATAAAATAAACAATAAATTCTTAGAACAAACGAAGTGATTTAGCAGTTGAGTTCCGTTAAATATTCTAGATTAATAACAAATCCACATAAAAAATCACGACTGGGTAAATAGCTGTGATGCGCATTTCGAATTCATTGTTTATTTTATGTGCTTCAATATTACTTAACAGAATTCTAGACTACTGGACTTGTTATTTCTTTTCAGTTTTTTTTTAACTGTTTAGGCCTGTACCCTGTCCAGTAGACAGTACGTTATGATCTATTTACTCATATTCCTATTTTGAAACGGTCTATAAAACAGTTCTACTATTATTGATTTTAAAATTTCCACTAGTCTCTAAAGTATAGCCAATGTAACATTTAGCATTAGTGATGACATGCCGCAGTGGTTTATCTGCGTAACATTTTATGTTTCAACTACCTTTCCGTTTTATTTCATGAATGCAATATATGTGAGTAGATAAATTAAGTCATCATGAGGCTTTTTTTTGGCTTGGAGATGAGGGTTAAAAGAATTAAAGTTTACAATCAGCACCCTGGTTAATATTGAACATAAGAGGCCTGTGTATTTGTGGTACACTGTGGTTTTTTACGTATACTACGTTCTCTGATTTTATTTTAAAGAAAAGAATCAATGCTGAATGTGGTGTCTGTGTTGAAACATCTAGATTTCTACAAATGTGCATTGGAATATTGTATCACCACTTCCTGCAAAGCCATAAAATTAGTTTCATATCCGTGCTCTTAAGAAATATTTTTTTAATATAATGAAAAACAAATTAAATATTCGCTAACTTTTTTGACATTTATGGTGTATTGTAACTAAAGAGAAAGTTGCATATCCATCGATACTTTTCAGAACAAGTATCATAGTGCCGTTATAATAAAGTGGTAGTGGATCACTAAATAACACTAAATAGGTGATTATCACTTCCATCTGTCAAAGGCAATTAGCCAATAGGCGTAGTCCTACTGAACAACTTGAAAACAACACTTATAAAATCATAAGCAACATAACTCACCCCCAAGCCTAATGTTCCTGATCTCAGCGAGGCGTCTCGCCAGCGGACTGGCGTATACCCTATCGCCTGCGGGGGCGGCGGGTGCTGCCGCTGCGGGGGCAGCCGCGGGGGCGGGGGCTGGAGCCGCAGCGGGGGCGGGGGCGGCGGGCGATGGGGCCGCGGCCGGAGGCGGCGCCACGGCTATTGTTATTATAGTGAGAGAAAGGGAAACATTTTATTGACCAAATTACAAAAGAAACCAAACGACAATGAAGGGACCACTCTATTCGTCGTTATTAAACATGTATAGTTTCTATTCATTTATTATTGAAAATATTTGCACACGGTTATTCACGGGTTCCTTTAAAAAAATGTGTCATATTAGTTTGCTTCAATTCATTTTTTGTCCTAGTGTACGCTTATTATATTCTATTTTCATTGCTTTTACAATATCTAATATCCTTTCCATAACCAAATAAACAGTATCTTTTAAGCTTTGTTATACCTAACACATGAGTGATGTGATGACAAGGAATCTCACCTTCCTTGCAATCTTTTTCCTCCTCATTTTCCTCATCTTGCGTCCTATGTGATGGAACAACAGTTTCAACAATTTTACTATCGGACAAATCGCTAGCAGTGATAAGTTTACTGTCAATATGAACATACTAGCAAACCAGTGAACCAAATGTTCACCAAAACCTGATTTCTCGAAAACCGGAAGTGCTACGTTACTCAAATCCGGTTTGTAGTCTTATCAGACTATTCTTAACTTATAACTTAAATATTCTCTTTATCTATCTCTTACGGTTTGTCCGCTGAAACAGCACCACAGACGGACGGACTTGTCTAATAGATAAGAGATGTTTCCCAGTCCGTAACATTTGTTTCGCTTGATGATGCTGTAGTCAGTTGTGCCAATAGTATGTCCAAATCATCGGAGTCGTCGTCAATTGTTGTGATAGCCGAAGATTTACGGAACCCAGCCTGTAGAAAACACTTTTTGATCGTATCCGGAGTCACCCGAGCCCATGCTGCAGTTACCATTTCAATAGCATCTAAAATATTAACGGAAAATAGTCCTGGCCTGTTTTTAATGTTGTTAATAATTTTCTGTACTAAAATCTTCCTATAATGACTTTTGACGGTTTTAATTATCCTTTGATCAATCGGTTGAATCACTGATGTATTGTTTGGTGGTAAAAATGCCAGTTTTAAGTTGGTCAAATTTTTTATTTTAGGCTGAGCTCGGCAATTGTCAATTAATAAAATGATCTTCTTTTTGTTATTTCTTAACTGGGAGTCCCATTTGCGTAGAATTTTTTTGAAAATCTCTGAAGTCATCCAAGCCTCTCTTTTTGCTTTGTAACCAACTGGCAAAGATTTAACGTTTTTAAAGCACGTAGGTTTTTTGCCTTGCCTATGACCAATAATTTTCTTTTTTCGCCTGCCATACTTGATATGACAAGCATGGAGATTCTATTTTTTGATAATTTTCCATTAACGCACTTTTCACCTTTAAATTTAAGTGTTTTCAGGAGTTAACTTAAAAAACAAACCTGTCTCGTTAGCGTTCCATATTTGGCTATCAGTATAATCTTCAGTCAATTTTGGGAAAACTGTCTTTAGCCAGTTGTCACAGTCACTTTGCGATACACTAGCGGCTTCTCCACACACTTTGCCTACTACAATATCGTGTCGTTGACGAAATCGGTATATCCAGCTTGCTGAACACTCAAAATCCATTTTTCCACACAGTCTGGCAAAATGTTTAGCCTTTTCTTGCAACAGACGACCGCTCATAGGTACGTTTTGGCTTCTTTGGGCTTTGAACCACATTAGAAGGGCATTTTCGACATCTTGATGCGTCCGGTTGCGGATTTTCTTAATTTTTAAGGATTTGGATTCAAAGCATTGTAATATTTTATCACGATTTTTCCACATCGTACATATTGTTGAATGGGAAACTTTTTTATTCTTTGCACAAAACAGCATTGCTTTCACCGTTTTTCAATTTTGAAATGATTTCCGCCTTTCCTTTAACAGTGAATGTGCGTCTAGCAGTCATACTTATTTAAAAGTTTACTAAACCCAGTGGCTACTCGGAATATCACTTTGTAACTGAACCATAAAAACTCCGAAACATACACGCTTCCCTACCTACTTAGCTGATATCTATAAACAAAAGGTAAAGGTCTGAACACTTGCTGGCCATCTGTGTGGATGTAAACAAAAGATAAAAAACGATTGTGATAGAAAGAAATCTTTGTGTCTTTTGCGGCTGACTCCGGTCGCAATATCTGCATGGGATTTCCAGGAATTTGTTATAAATGATTCATTAAAAACAATCGCTACACCCGAGCTCAGCGTTACATCCAAAGTCGCTATAGCCACATGAATTGTACTAAAGTATGCTTTAAGTTCAAGGGACTTAGATTTAACGTTGCTATAGGTAAATGGTCGCTACAACAAAGGTCGTAATAAATTTAATCCTCTGTATTTTGAAAATTGTACGTAATAAAAAGAAGAAGAAAACAGATTAAATTATTATCCTAAGTGGTCAATCAGGACTCTGCCTCAGCATAATGCTGCCGCAACACGTCACCAAACGTGTCACAGCAGCGCTGGCTGGCTGGTTATAGCAAAACTTATCTTGACAACTTTAACTATCTTATTACAAAACGTAGAATCAAGTTAAACATGGACTAAAACTGATGATGTCACTTTTGTTTGTTAAAAAGAAGACAGAGACCACATTACCTAGGTTTAAACCTAGACTTACTGTCGTCCGCAATTTTGGAATAAGGCTGTAGAGGTTCTACCTACGACAAAAAAGTTAGATACGGTTTCAAACTTTGTTTAGGCAAATTTTGTACTGCATTTTTTAAACTCGTGTTGAACGCATGTCTAACTTGTTTGTGGTAATAAGGTAGATGATCTTTCTATTTGTTGGTTATTAATACATGCCCGCGATTTCATCAACGTGGAAATTAGTTTCCCATACAAACTGCCATCCCCTTTTCACCCCCTTGAAGGATGATTTATAAGAAAAAACTATCTATCCAAATTACAAAAAAATCAGTTCAGAGTTTAAAGGTGAAGAGGTACACACAGATAAGATACACTTTGGCATATAAAATTTTAACGTGTTCATTTTATACTCTGTCACATAAATCTGTTCAATAAAACAAAACAATTACATATTATGTTCATTTAAATCTTGACATTTCTAATTTTGCAAAAATATATATTATACATGCAATATCCATTTAGACTCACAGATGTACGGGATGCCAACTGCTTTCTCATGATTTTGAGTTATTATGTCTTAGAGAAACTACATCAGAATAATGAGTTAGTAACCTGATAACAGGTTTTTAATTACTTTTTGTATGCATGCTATTCCTAATTTTATGTAATTACTTTGATTGATTTCATATGAATATAATAAAATAATCTTACCTTGAGGCTTGGCTGGTGCACCAGAGGCTGTAGATAAAAACCAGTAGAGATTATTCATGCAACCATGGAGAATGTGATTAATATTTGTTACAAAAAATGTACTATTATAAGTGAACGAGAACAAGTGATTGTGAATGATAAATTACTAACCCATATTCAAAGGAATATTTTGAATATAGGATGAAACATGCAAAATTAATTAGCTGATTACTTAGTATCATTACAGCGCTGTCATAATTTGTTAGAAATATGTATTATAAACCCACAAATGTGTATTACCAATACTTACAGTCATCCTTGAAATCTTTAAATGCTGCAACATCATCTTTGTTGCTCACGATTATACATAGGAGTTTACCGACTGCTACACCTTTGGTGCCAGCGGGAATTAGAACCTTGGCCAAAAATCCCTCTTCTGGAGTCTCAAATCCCATAGTTGCTTTATCGGTTTCAATTTCACATAGAAGATCACCTAATTAAAATAAAATAAGTGTCACAAAACTGAAAATCCTAGAGGTCTACTTTGTAACTGCAAACATTTTAATATTGATATCTTAAGAGCCCTTTTACAAAATTGCGCCGCTGCCGTACTGATCAGCGCGTAGGTACATTTGCACTAGTATATATTGCATTTTACAGGTGATGTTTCAAGACATATGAAATAATTGTTATTGAACTAATTATTAAAATATAATATAATATATATATATATATATATACATATTTCAGTAGTTTAATGATGATAGATTAGTTTTATGAAAGTTTTTGATAGTAATTCTATTTAATTCAATATCAAAATACGAGGTAAACCTGCATTATTTTTTGGGATAACTCATGGTTGGTTAGATGTTCTTTTTGATAATTAATGAGAAGGAAAGTCAAAATTTTAATACATTATGTTACAACAAAAACATATTTCTGATGTTGTAGTAATTAATTTGATCTAATTTAGTGAACATTATTGAGAGATTGAAGCTGTGTATATATTATAGTTTTTTTCCGTAAACTAGCTGTGGCAGAACGATCAGTACAAGAAAAGGAAAATGGTATTTGCAAATATTCTACATTAATTTACAATAGGAAGAATAAATCTACTGCTTACTTCTATTGGAAATAGTCAAAATCTTATCTAACAGGCGAAGCAAACGAGGCGCTCACAAATTACGATTTTTTGCAAAAAAATTAAAAGGGCTCTTAATAAAAATGTTGGCATATTAAAAAACCTGTTTTTATTGATAAAAATGGATGTGAAACTAGCTAAACCTCATAATACTGGTAAATTATAGAATGCCAAAATAAATAATACTGCTTGTTACCAGATAAAACACACAAGTTATTAATAAAAATGGTTTTGCATTAATGTCAGAATAGATTTGTCTTAGTTATGTGTTAAGTAGGATGATGACTGTGTTCAGTGTATAGAAAAATCTTAAGAGATTACTGCATTCATTATAAAATCACTGGCATTGTAATATGAAAATGTGCAAATTATGTTTTACGTGTTATACATCAAACATTCAAATGCAAATTTAATGCTTTCTAAAACCCATACTACTGAATAGAATAGTAATATTTTATTAACTGTAAAAGAATTGAGATATGATTTCAAACAGTAGCACAGAGCACTGTTTTATATAATTCACAAATGCTTTTATCTTGATGACATCTAAATAATATTGAATGTGACTTGTTGGGACTCTTATCAGTAATGTTACAGAGCAGAAAAATTCTTTTATTTCATTAAGTATAATCTTGAAAGCAGTATATATATATATATATATGTATGTATATATATATATATATATATATATATATATAATTACATTCTGGAATGAGTGCCTTATTCACATTCATTGTCATGCGAGCCCTTTCATGGCAAGAGCACTAAACCAAAAACATAAAATATGCAAATAAATTAATAGAAAGAACTATATACAATTTAACTGTGTATGATTGATTTAACTTCCACTTTATTAAGTTAAATTACTAGACTGTTATACTGTTTCTTAACAAAAAAAAATCTAATAATTACCTTCATTCAGTTTATCTCCTTCTTTCTTTTCCCAACTGACAATTGAACCACTCTCCATAGTAGGAGAAAGAGCTGGAAGGTTCACCTTTATGTGAGATGGTAGGCTGGAGTATTGCCTGAACTGGGTGGTCCATTGTGGAGACAAACATTTATTTGTTTCACATGGAGATAATAATCTAAAAAGAAAGAATACTTTCATAAATATTGTTTTTTAACTTAGACGCTGAAGAAGTTCTACCTTGTTAAGTTTAATGCCAGTATCATAAATATTATCACAAATGAACTTCCAGATACCAGAACTGCCTATGTAAATAAAGAATTAGATATATTTAAAGGCTACAATCTGACCGGCATTCCAGCACAAGGTCACACATCACACGTGGAAGAACCGGTGTCCTTCCAAAAGTTGTGGCTGACAAATCGCAAGAATCTGACATTTTGGTTATGCAACTGACACCCCTCCATACATTAACTTAGGAATTGAATAAGCTGGGTTCATTGATAAAACTGATGTGCATTATTAACAATGTAAGCAGAGAAACATTGAAATATAACTTTGAATTTAACTTACTGATTAGAATGAATCTTCTTCCTAGTCAATTCTGTGCTCAAACATCTTGTCAAATTAGTTCGTATAGCCTTCTTTAGACCACTATTTAGAACCTGATTTCGAGTAACAATCGTTCGCAACATTTTACTTCCAAATAAAGCTAAATCTAATCCGTCCAGATGATTGGGACGGTTTATTAACCAAGTCGAAAGATCGACCTTCTTCGATTTGTAGGTCGTTGAAATCGTCACGTCAAGCCTCCGTCAAGCAGAAGACATGACAATTGACATTTGACATTTTAAGATTGACGTCTATACATATATACTTGCTCCATAGACATAGGTGTTGATTCTGACATGATTCCCTAAACTTAAACTTAAATTTGAAAATGTGTAGTGTAGTATCCTTGTCATTCGTTATACAGAATAAAAAGGAGAGAATAAAGTTAAATTTAGTTTTAAGTTTAGAGAATCATGCCAGAATCGACACCATAGTATAACTAAGGGTGCGGCCAGAGTGCACTCAGATTCAGATTCAGACTCAGAAAACAAAGCTCGAGAAAAAGCAGGCAACCTGCTTAGACTACACTGTTTATTTCTCTCGCTTGTTTTCAGAATCTGAATCTGAATCTGAGTGCACTCTGGCCGCACCCTTACTCAGTGCTTTTGACGTATGACGAGAACATATTGTTTTTTTTTGGTCTTTTTGTTTTTGTTGGGACGGATCACGGAATCTTAGTCCATACAGCCCTATCTACAATGTAGGTGTCGTTATTTAATAAACAGTGTAGTCGAAGGGTACGGCCAGAGTGCACTCCTGATTCAGATTCAGATTCAGACTCAGAAAACAAAGCGCGAGAAAAAGCAGGCAACCTGCTTAGACTACACTGTTTATTTCTCGCGCTTGTTTTCAGAATCTGAATCTGAATCTGAATCTGAGTGCACTCTGGCCGCACCCTTACTCAGTGCTTTTGACGTATGGGTGCGGCCAGAGTGCACTCAGATTCAGATTCAGATTCAGATTTCGAAAACAAGCGCGAGAAATAAACAGTGTAGTCGAAGGGTAAGGGTGCGGCCAGAGTGCACTCAGATTCAGATTCAGATTCAGATTTCGAAAACAAGCGCGAGAAATAAACAGTGTAGTCGAAGGGTAAGGGTGCGGCCAGAGTGCACTCAGATTCAGAGTCAGATTCAGATTCTGAAAACAAGCGCGAGAAATAAACAGTGTAGTCGAAGGGTACGGCCAGATTGCACTCCTGATTCAGATTCAGATTCAGACTCAGAAAACAAAGCGCGAGAAAAAGCAAGCAACCTGCTTAGACTACACTGTTTATTTCTCGCGCTTGTTTTCGAAATCTGAATCTGAGTCTGAATCTGAGTGCACTCTGGCCGCACCCTAAGGCCAGATTGCACTCCTGATTCAGATTCAGATTCAGACTCAGAAAACAAAGCGCGAGAAAAAGCAAGCAACCTTTGTTTTCTGAGTCTGAATCTGAATCTGAATCAGGAGTGCAATCTGGCCGTACCCTTCGACTACACTGTTTATTTCTCGCGCTTGTTTTCGAAATCTGAATCTGAATCTGAATCTGAGTGCACTCTGGCCGTACCCTATGACGATAACATATTGTTTTTTTTTGGTCTTTTTGTTTTTGTTGGGACGGATCACGGAATCTTAGTCCATACAGCCCTATCTACAATGTAGGTGTCGTTATTTTGTAATAGTATTCTCAAGTGGCGCGGGTTGTTTTCTTCACCAAAAGTGCTGTGTCCGTCATGCTAGCATACACCACATCGAGTTCGAAGTTGTTACTTATGCTAATAAATAGTGAGTAAATAGTGCCTAATTATGATCCCCATGTTCGAATTCCTGTTTGATAATTAAGCAACAATAAAATTTAAGGTAGGTACATATTTCCAATAAAATTATAACGCATTGTAAAAATAGTTACGTATTTGAAATTCGTAATGAACATAAGTTTTTTACATTTAGAAATGTATTTGAAATAAATCCTTTATCTGGGTACTCAAACCACTATTTGAATTTTGGTCGCTTCTCTCGACACACCCATACATGCTGATTAACGGCAACGCTTTTTTTGTGGACTGCTCCATCCATTCGATACTATGTCTATGTGCTTGGTCTTCGAGTTTTCTCGTGTAATGCGTCGTTCCTAGTTATTAATATGTGACCTACAAATATCTCTAAATATAAAGTCAGAAACTTAATGAAGTGTCGTGATGCGCCAGATTTGAGTGAAATTGGTGTGATTAGGTGTTAAGTGGCATCCACACGATACAATTTTACGTCCAATTTGATTAGATTGACAATCGAATTGTGTTGTGTGGACGGAAATATGAAATTGAAGGTCATTGGATGGTCGGTATCGCCCGATTCGGGATTGCCCAATCAAATTGGGTGGTGTGGACGCTAACTGGCCAATTTTTTAACGTAGTCACTGTGCAAGCGGCGTTCAGAGCGGGTGTGTGCGTTGACTTGTCTTTTGAGAAGAAGATGGAGCAACATGACGACAATATTATGTCTATTCGATCTGAACGGGAAGTAATGGAGGAGATTTTAGATATATGTAAAGACTTGCCATGCCTTTGGGATGTGTCTAACCCATTATATAAAAATAAACAAGCAAGGCATAATTCCTTAGAGATTTTGCGGAATAAGTGGAAAAATATTGATAAAAATATTACTGTTATTATTTTTAAAGCATGTAACTGCTTGATGTTTAAATCTAAAGAAAATATAACTATGGCAGTTATTTGTTATTGAAAATAAAAAATCATTTAATTAAATTTATATTCTACTCAATGATATGCGCGCATGCTGGGGTAAAAAAGAAGTAATATTATATATATTTTTTTATAATTTTTATTTTTTAAGCATGTAATTTTCTTGATGTTTAAATCTAATGAAAATATAACTAGAAAAAAATCCACGCGGACCAGGCAGCAGACGGGACTCGAACCCGCACAATTCGCAATCCGGGCGAATGCACTGACCAATTATGCTACCGCGGCCCTCATGGACCGCGTCGAAATTCTTCCAGCCATTCTTAAGTTGCAAGGCAGCGCCATCTCTTCTCATTATAGGTAACCCACAATGTCAAATGAATACTTTTACAAGTATTAAACATTTGAAAGAAGAAATAGCAATTATAGTTATAATTTTTATTATTTTTAAAGCATGTAACTGCTTGATGTTTAAATCTAAAGAAAATATAACTCAGTTATATTTTAAAGGGTTTTCGAAGGGTGCGGTTCGAGTCCTGTCTGCTGCCTGGTCCGCGTGGAATTTTTTCTAGTTATATTTTCTTTAAAAATATATCTCCTTAAGTATAACTATATTTAAGTTTATTAATTGAGTCACTTAAATATAATATAACTACATTTAAGTGCCTCAATTGCTTTTTTTTAATAACGATTGTTTTGTCCACAGTCTTCTTTTTCCTTTTTTTCTCATCTACATTTGTAGTTAGAGCCAAGATTAATCCAATTTTTTGCTTCTTGGTAAGAGACATCCTAATACAAACAAGTCCGTTCAGCAGAGGCAACAAATAAAACTGAAATTGGCGATCTTGTTGTGTATGTGTGGACGGACGACCAGATTGTACCCAATTCAATCGGCAATCAGATTGGCAATCAAATTGTGTCGTGTGGAAGGGGTATTATAACCGTCTGCATAACTAAAGAATTTGTGGAATCTTTGACACTTTCCCAGCGGATCACGATTAAGATACGTGGGGGCGTCTCGAATAGAATACGTGATGCATTTTCTTACGAACAAAATAAGATTCTTGTTGATATTACACACACATTGGAACAAAATTCCGCTGTGTTAAGTTCATTCAGCTACGAGATCGTTTGAGAGCGCGCGGTGGCCAGTACGCAGTTAAATATACTTGAGAGAGCTCTTCGATGTAACATTTATTATTATTATTAATCTTTATGTAACATTCCGTGCCTCAAATTATATAATACAAAAAATATTATACCATTTAAAATCCATAATATTTATCTCTAGAGATAATTTTAGCTTGTAAGTCTTATGTAAGAGTTTTTTTTTTCATGAAAAACGTACAATATTCACAAATGAATAAATAAAAATAATATTGTTATATTTCATTGTTTATATTTTAAATACAAAGTGTAATAAAGTCATAATATAATAAAAAAATCAAACAGATATCTATTATAGTTTACATTCTATGACCATTTGAAATATGTCAAAATTGCCCCGCGTACGGCGGGATCCGCGTGTGTAATTGCTTCGCTGGGAAAGTGTTAAAATACACGTTATTCCGGTCAAATGAACGTGAGAATACTACCTCACACTCCTCACAGGAGCTTAGCGAAAAAGCTTACTCGATTTATTTTGTGCCAAATACTCCAAGAAACATTAAAATTTGTCACATCGGCATTATAATGTAAAAAAAGAAGACAAATGAAACTTTAGATCAGGCTGTATGGGCATTGTTCCCTTTTCGTACCCTAAAAAGCGAGAATGTTAAAAAATCTAACGTCTGTCGGTTTGTTTTGACATTGACGACCCACTGTTTTCTCTCTTTTACTTTTCTGTCAACTGCTTGAGTGTTGATAACAAAAATGGTGAGAGTTTAATTAGAGAATATCATTGCCATCACTTTTGTTTGTAACTAAATAATATGCGGATAATAGTGCTTCTAGTGTTATATTGTTGTCATAAATTTTATTTCGTTCCAGGCATATTGCCTCAATGTTCATAGTGCCAAAGTTGACCATAACCTTATTGATATTTTCAGGCCAAGCGTACGAAAAAGGTTGGAATAACTGGCAAATATGGCACACGTTATGGTGCTTCGTTACGTAAAATGGTCAAAAAGATGGAAGTTACCCAACACGCCAAATACACCTGCTCCTTCTGTGGAAAGGTTAGTATAACATCTCATTGACTAAAAGTTTTGAAACTGCTCCTTTAGCCTGCTTTACTTCCTACTTTTAACATAGTGGGTAAGAAACTCAAATTGATTTCATACCGGGTTTTCCTATCATGATCAAAACAGTTGCTGTGCTGAGATCAGACTATTTGGATTGTCATATTGTATGTTTGATCATAATTTCTTGATTTTACTATCCATTTTCATGTAAGCACCTCTAACCTTTGTGTATACAACTATGTAACTGCAATGTCTTTATTTCAACTTAAACTTTGTATTTAAAATAGTAACGTTTTTAATTTACACAACTGTAAGCTGGTCTTAATTTTTTATTTACTTCAGAGTTCTTTCCTGACCAATTCAAGAAACATTATGCTTTTGTAATTATAAACAGTGTGATACGTGATTACAATAATGAAATATAAAGGCAGTGTTGCCAACTCGGATTTGAAAAAGGCGTAGGCCCGATGACAAAATTACGTAGAATTAGTAAAATTGGCATATGAAAAGTTCGTAGATCTACGTATTTTTTTCTGAGAGAAAAACGTTAAAATGAGTATTTTGTTATCCAATTTATTTAAATAAAGGAGATAGAACAGAATTCTTGGAGAAGACGCTACATTGGCAGCTTCATTTGTAAATAGCATTTTTTACCTGTGTTATAAAAAAAAAAGGTGTCAATATTGGCATAATTCTCTAAACTTAGCACTAAATTTAACATCAGTCTCTCCTTTTCATTCTGTATAAAGAATGACAAGAATACACTGTTATCAGATAGGGTAGTTGACACTTTTTGAAAATATGTTTTAAATGGTTAATAATTGTTATATTAGACCAAAAAAAATGTATTGTAGTAATTATCATGATTGTATTATGCGAGAATGTAGAATCACAACGTTAAAGACTCCAGAAAAGTTGTGGTTTAAATTGCCCAGAAAAATAAACATATCTACACATGAACACATGTTTAAAACTTGCTAAATCCTGTAACTTTATCGACTGAAAGTAATTTGTTTTTGCAAAGGTCACTTCAGTGTAAGTACTGATTCAATAATATTTTAAGTTTAAAAATAAAATTTTTAAGTTTATTAATAAGTACCTACTAAGTAAGAGTCGTTTCTGCTTTTACAAATTCGGTGTCCACAAAACCAATAAACGGAAACTCTTCTACAAGATATAAGATTCTTTAGATATATTTTAGTCCGACGAAAGAAACCATAGTAACACAACAATGACGTTTAGTTGTTTACAAATTTTGTGACGTCACAATCATGGCAGACAGCATTTTCAGTGTTTAAAAAGTATAGACTAAAAATATTTTTTTCAAATTAGATTACTACAGCCATCTTCTGATTTTATGAAGTGAAATCGATGTATTTCAGTTCCTCGTACCAAAAACTCTAAGAAATAAACATTTGTATAGTTTATAAGTAACGGAAAATATGCTTTTTGCAAATTTGTTCAAATTAAAAGAAAATACGTAGATTTTGGGACTGAAGGTTTGCAGAAAAGGCCTAAAATACGTAGATCTACGTACAGACGTAGAGTTGGCAACACTGTATAATAAAGGGCTGGTGCTTAATTTGAGGAATTATCTTTGCTTTATTATTGCTACAGAAATTTTGACTGATCCATATTTAGGATAGGCATCCTCGAATTTTCTATGGAACTAGCTAGGTTGTTATATGTCTTGGGGTGCTGCTTAGTTTCCATGTAAGCCTTAACTATGGCAATATGAATACAGTTCTATCAAAGTTTGTGCTTAGAGTAGGTACTGATAATTACTATACATTTTACTATATCAGTAGAAGGATACATTTTCACTTGCTTATTGTCTGTGGAATTACTGATCTTATGTATACTTTAAATTTATATTTCAGGATGCCATGAAAAGGTCCTGTGTGGGAATCTGGTCCTGCAAGCGATGCAAGAGGACTGTTGCAGGTGGCGCTTGGGTATTCTCCACAACTGCTGCTTCATCATGCCGTTCTGCTGTGAGAAGATTACGTGAAGTCAAGTAAACATCTGACTTAGTGTAAGGCAATAAACTAAAAAAATCAACACATTTGTTTTATTTTCAATTCATTTAGTTTGCCCAAGAGTGTCATAAATATTTTGCTAACCCAATCTTATCAGTCTGTTTAAATTAAGATTTTATTCTTTTGTTACATGTTTCTCTTTCACAGTAACCAAAGTTTTAAATTAGGTAAAAAAATTTTTTGCTTGGGTATTTCTGTTACTTTCAATCGACCAGGACCGATAGGATTTAAGAAATAAGTATACAAGGCACTTGCTGTTTTAGCTATAGAAAACAGTAAAAGTGGAATTTAAAATGTACATGCAAGTGTCCTAGATTATATAGACAAAATGAACTATGTGTTACTTCTTGCATGGCCAATTGAATCATAGGTAAGTATTTATGGTATGGATAATTTTATGAAGAAATTTGGAATAAATGAAAGTAGAAGTAAAATATAAAATATTGTACATTTATTCTAAGTTAAAAAATTACATTTTATTAATGTACTCTTCATCAATATGTATAATAGATAGGTACTTATCAGTTACATTAGTTCTATAGCACCAATTTTTTTGTTTTATCAAAATTATTACAGACATTGAGTAGGAAAGTGAAACAAAATACAATTTCTTTGAATGAGTATTTCTTAAAATGCTGTCTTTTATGTAAAATTTATTAACCTATGTATAGTACATTAAATAAGTACAAATAATAAATTCTTTTGGCCTCACATAAAAATAATTAAGTAAAAATTACAGTTTATAGTGTCTGTGACACATTCTGTTAACAACATTTCAATTTTAAAGACACTAAAAATTTAATAACTATTAATAAAAAAAATGGTACATTTTGATTTCATAAACCATTCTTGACTAAATTAATGTAAGTTATGGGACTAGTTCCTACTTACTGTATGTGGTGCCATTTTACTGGTTTTACATGTTTTTCTGGCAAGCCCCTAAAACTACCACATAATAATTTATAATGACTATCAGGCTGATCTTGATATATAGCTTAATGTTTTAACCCCTTGTAACATGGAAGACGTTGAAGCTGCAATAGCAAGAGATTATATTTTATCATATGACATGTCACCTTACCCCTGTGCCATTTTGGAACTAACTTAAATTTTTAGTGTTTTATGTCCTTGAAAAGTTTTTAAAGACTGCCATGTCCATTAATAAAAAATGCGTTTTTATGTTATTCTGTCTGTCTATCATGGTAGTTTTTATGATTGGCTGTCTCACAGTCTTACACAGTAATTTGTGATGGCACAGAGAACATAACATAAAATAGTATAAGACTTGACAATATTAACAATATTTCAGTACCAAGGCATTAATTACTAAATATAAAATGTGCCTCTTATTTCATAAATTTTCTATATTAAGGTAATCTCCATAGTTACATCATTCACCTAAGTCAGCATCATCATCATCCATTACATCCAAAATACGGAATGCTACTCCCAATAAGGCAGTGCCAAGTAAATCACCTAGAGCTGTTAAGTATGGTATTGCAGAGTTATCAGGGTCCATACCAAATTTCCACATCCACAATACCATATAATGACTAATTAACAATAATAAAAACACTTGCAGCATTGCAGCTGACATGTAGAAAAATATAAATGTGGGAGTCATAGATGTATGCCCAGCCCTTAGATATCCTATTGTGTATATGAATATTAGTTGGCCAGGTATAACCATAATAAGTAATAATTTTGTAGTACTACTAATGACAGGTCCTTCTTTCTGACCTGTGTGAAATGCTGTTGACAATCTGGATGCATGGACAGCTACCATATTGCCTCCTATCCCATTTATGACTAGCTGGTAGACTGCAATACCTTTGTACTTAGACACTGTATAATCCAATATTAAACCACCAGCACTGCTTATAACCATTGCAGACACAACAGGCACCCAACCCTCATCCAGAGCTTGTCTAGTAAAGTTATTTTTCCAAGCAATATAACCACAAACTGGCACAACAAATGCACCGGTGATGATAATAATAGATGGTAATATCACACTTGTGCCAATAGATTTGTACAACAGAGAAGCTATCCAAGATAACAGTGCCAAGGTTGTTAAATCACCCAAACTGGCTGCAATGGGTGTGGCAATGTTGTCTGGATTTATATTTATCTTTCTAGAAAACACAACAACACCAATCATGATTAACCCAAGTACAAAACTGGCGAATGAAGCAGTGAGAACACTCGACGCACACAACAATAACGCATGATGAATATCAAACTGTCCTTTGGGTATCCAGCCCATTGCAACTGCTGCTGATGCTGCTAGGAAGCCAACAAGGACTGCTTGACATTGTATTAAACACAAATTACCCATCACTAATGAACCTAAACTAGTTTCTAGATGACCCAAATGTGCATTGGTAGAGAGTCTTGATGCAAGGGTCATTTCCAGGTTGCCCTTCAGTCCTAATAGAGCAGGCACTAAAATGTAAACTTCTGACACCTCCTTGAAAACAACCCAATGTTGCACAACATCAAGGAGCAAACTCGCCGCCACCATACCAAAACCGGCAAGTAAAAATGATAAAAACATTTGCACACCTGCAAACCACGAATTCTCTTTTCCATAATTTATGTCCGGTGGTTTCGTGTTGTTCGCAACGAGTTTATACGCATTGGAATTAACTTCTGTTTCACTGGAGCACTCAGAGGTCCTCGACATTCTAGAATTATTGTTCTTGATTCTGTTCATGATCACAAATTAATTTTTATATTAATAACATACAAGACGAACGAAGTTAACGTTATCTTAAAATGTAACACATACTAAATTAAAACTTCAGCTGCGAGATTGTGCTGTGGTGAATAGAATTTACAATTTAATACCAGAATAGATATTTGTCTCGCACAATTCAACCAGAAGCTTTGTTGTCTTTAGTTACTAATTATCAGATACATGATTTCTTTTTATTTGGACAGCGCAGCAGGTGACGGAAATTACATGACATTGACCCACACTAGTGTTGCCGATCGATAGTCGACTATCGATGATTAATCGATAGTCTATCGATAGCCAACCAATCGTTTGACAATCGATCGGCTTATCGAGAGTATCGATACTATGAATAGTATCGATAGCACAGAAAAAGCCAATACTATCGGATGAGTTAAATACTATCGATAGTATTGTAGTTCGTTAATAACAAACTATCGATAGTATCGATACTGTCGATTTTATTTGCAACCATACTATCGATAGTTTAACAATTTGCAATAGTATTGTTTACAATTTTCAGGTATTATAGTCAATCACAAACTTTAGTCTAGAACAATCGCTAGTGTCGATACTATCGATAGTATTGTTGCAGATAAAATCAACACTATCGATAGTATCAATAGTTTGTTATTAACGAAGTACAATAGTATCGATAGTATTGCCTTGTTCTGAGCTATCGATAGTATCGATTCTATCGATAGGGTACATGATTTTCGATGTAAACTGTCGATAGTTTTAATATCGATAGTTCGGCAACACTAACCCACACCATAGATTAGATAAATAAACATAGTGGTGCGAAGATAACGATAAAAACCTCGTGATAAAGACATTGATTGGCAGGCCGCAGGCAGCATATTACATCGCTTTCGAGTTTGGTTTGATCGTCACGCCAGCGTACAAACCATGAACACCATTAATATTTCCAAAACTAATGAGATTTTTCGGACTAATTAAGCACTGCTGTCGATTCTGGCATGATGCTCTAAACCTAAACTTAAGGCAAAAGTGTATACTTATGTTGCTTTACAGAAAGAAATGGACAGCTAGAGTCCGACAAGCGAGTCGTGGCACAAGCTCGTGGCGGTAAATTTAAAAATCTCTCATATGTTAACCCTGAATATAGTGAGAAAAATCATGTTGATACTTGAATTTTTCAATATTTTTGAAAAACAAAATAATAATGAAGAGATCTATTACGAATAGCACCATATAAACAAATGATTCAATTGGTCATTTATCTGAGTCATTCACGCCTGATTCACCAGGGCTTGCAGTGTAGACATGTCGGTGATCACTAATGTGGAACAATCCGTACTCTAGCGCCGCCAACCGACAAAAAAATAATCAAAGTTTTTAAGAAATAAAAAACTAAACAAGTGATATATGTTTCTCCGAAAACACATTATCAAATTTAAAAATATTATTCTTTTTAGTGTCTCGAAAAATAAATTATAATCAAGTGGAATAGCTTTATTTTTAAGCGGCGCTAGCATGCCAGTCGTTCCACCTTATTAATACATTGAAAACGGATATACACAAAATGAATAAAAAAACATGTATTTATTCTGAAACATAATCAAAATCTGACTCTAGAAATTCAATGCCTTCAGATGATTTATCACTTTCACTTTCATCATCACAAACCCTGAAGAGAAATGGTTCAAGTTGCTCTTCTGTTATTCGGTCTTTAACTTTATATTCATTTTCAACATTAATTATCTGTAATCTGTAAATAATAATAAAACAATTTTGTTAATAGTTGTTAGTTAATAGGTTCTGACGCATGCTTACATTCATCTAAACATATTTTCAAAGAAAAAAAGCAGATTAAGTCAGAAACTTAGTATACAAAAAATGACCTTTAGAAATTTTGTCAATTACTCCACTTGTGCTCGGGACCTTGCCAAGATTTTTTTGGTCTATAATTTTGATGTACATATGTTTCATCTAAATAAATTATTGTGTTTCCCTCTTGCCGTTTCTGATCAATAGTTCTGAGGTATTTGTGTCTCTAAGCCGAAATTTCAAAATTTTCAATTAGAAGAGACCGTTCGCTTTTATTGCTCTTGAATTCAAAACAATTTTTTTGACAATATTTGTCTTAATGTTTCACGGGAAAAGCACCTGTCCTTATTTGAATGTACATATAAGTATCAAAATGTGATGGCTATACTTACTTGCAGACACAGACCTGAAAAAAAGACGGACGTAACCTCGTCTTATCTCGAGTGAAGCATACAAAAGGCCGCCCGCTTACAGCGTGTGCGTGATTTGAGGGTTGTCGGGTAAATCATCAATTTCCCTACTTTTTAAATCTCCCAAACTAAAACATTGTTAACATTATGTAATCAAATACATATTATAAAAACGGGATATTTACCACGTGTTTTACTCGTTGTGAGCTCCTGATTTTTCAGCAATTTAAACGGTCTATCAAATTAATTTTTAGGACCACCGAGATAGAAAAGAAAGCACTTGTTATGTAAAAAGAACTTTATTGTTTACATATAAATGTTAGTGTCTTAATATTATGTATGAGGTTAATAACATACATTAATATACATAAATCGCGCAGATTAATGCTTAAAATAAAAATATAATAGACTAATATTGCTATTTCTTCTTTCAAATGTAATTCATAGATTGAGTAGGTATTTAAAGACTGACAGAGTGAGAAAAAGAGATATCATGCCAATCCTATAACGTAGAAAGAGACGCAACATGATGTACCTTTCGTCTAATAATATATTTTTTGCAAGAGCCGCAGCGCCCTGTCAAGTCGTACTGAGATAAAATTTATTATGAAATTCTGTGAAACTAAGAAAACAATAATGCATATAATAATAATAATAAATAAATAAATAAATATAACACAACACAAATGTGCTTATTACAAACTGAATAAGTATGTGTTATGGTATCCTGTGTTTTAAGCATATCTTGATAAATCGACACTGTCACTCGGAATCAAACACCGATACTCACACATGCACAGATATTTTTTTGGAACAGTAGCGTTAGGTACTCTGTCTATCTTTACATCCTATATCTATGGTTTCATTTGACATCGTGGTTTACCTACAATGCGAAGAAATGGCACTACCGTGCAGCCTAAGAAATACAAGAAGAAATTCGTCACGATCATTAAGTTCTCGGTAGCATAGCAATTAGTGCATCCACCCAGACAGCAGAAAACGCAGGTTCAAGTCCTGCCTGTAATTCATTTTGTAATAATTTTGGTTATCGTAATTTAGTTTCAAAAGTTTATTTGTATAGTAGTTCTGTTAACGGGTTTCAACTGTATCTATATATATAAAACTCAAAGGTGACTGACTGACATAGTGATCTATCAACGCACAGCCCAAACCACTGGACAGACCGGGCTGACATTTGGCATGCAGGTAGATGTTATGACGTAGACATCCGCTAAGAAAGGATTTTGATCAATTCTACCCCCAAGGGGATATGCAGATAAAATAGGGAATTAAAGTTTGTATGGAACTTTGTCAATTTTAAACCGATCGGGCTGAGACTTTGCATGCAGGTATAAGAAAAATCATAGATGAATGTCATTGTGTATAATACAACAATTCAGCTCTACACCGAAGCGAAGCGAGGGCGGACCGCTAGTTTTTAATATTTCTTCTTAACAGGCTCCGGTTTGAACGAAAATCAAACAACGTGTGCACTGCACACAGGTGTTATCCCCTTTGCAGTATCGAATAATTAAAACCCAGTCATCTCTACGGTTTCTATTTCTAGGAAACCTATTAGAAAGAAGACAAGACAATAATTTATATAAAATATTCTATGAATAATATGGCTTCTTTTCTTTTCCTTTTGGGATACGGAACCCTAAAAATTTACGAAATCTTATCTTGCCTAGTTACAAATGCAAGAAATACAAATTTCCCTACTTTTAGGGAAAATTTCCCGTAAATAAAGTAGCCACACAGTTCTATTTTTGTTTACAATTTTCATCCTTGTAAATAAAATATAATATAAAAAAAATATCAAGAATCGTCAATACTTAAGCATAGTAGGTGATTCCTTGTGACTTTTCAAATTTACTCGTGTAGTTTTTAAAAGATTTCACCACACAAGACGGCATTTTTTTCAAAATATATCGGAGCAATTGAACGTGTGACTGGCGCTGTCACGCGAGTTCAAATGGCAGCAGATTGTCCGACCTGGTGCATTAGTGTGAGTGTAGGTAGTGTACAACACACGATTTTGTCTGACCTACATGTCATTGTCATGCTTCACAAGATTTGCCTTTGATATTACGTCCGTCTTTTTTTCAGGTCCGTGCTTGCAGATGAAACAATTTTGTCCAAAAGACGTATTTTTTCCTCCACACGTCGGCTTGTATCAGTTTTTCTTTGTTCATACTTGTTTATCATACTATATAACAAACTCCGAACACTGCTTTTAATAGGTTTCGACATTTTTCATACCAAAAAACGTATAAATATCACACCACAGCAAGACGTAAAGGTTATGATAATTTAAAATGACATATATTTTTTCTACCTATGACAGTTAACAGTGTTGCAATTCGTAATAATTCTTGTGCCACGACTCACTTGTCAGACTCTAATGTTACATTTAGTTTAAGTTTAGAGAATCATGCCAGTGGTGTCGATTCTAGCATGATTCTCTAAAGCTAAACTTAAATTTGACAACAGTGTATCCTGGTCATTCTCTACACAGAATGAAAAGTAGAGACTGATGTTAAATTTAGTTTTAAGTTTAGAGAATCGTGTCAGAATCGTGTCAGAATCTAGCATGATTCTCTAAAGCTAAACTTAAATTTGACAACAGTGTATCCTGGTCATTCTCTACACAGAATAAAAAGGAGAGACTGATGTTAAATTTAGTTTTAAGTTTAGAGAATCGTGTCAGAATCGATACCATTATCGACACCAGTAATTAAGCAATAAATAATATCATAAGTAATAACCTCTAATTTGATCGGATGTACGCTAGCATGACGGTTACTAATTTGATGTAATTTTTAATAGCATTTGTCAGCTTGTTTTTGGTGGACTTCCAACTTCCATTTTGTTTATGGTTCCGTTTGACATTTGACGTATACAACTTTTACGACATTTGGCGATGTCGAGTATTGAAGTGACCGCTAACAAAATTGATTTAAGAAAATAGTGCGTTATTTTAATAATTCCAAGTTATTGATAAAGCAACAACCATTCTAAAGTAGGGTAATTAAACACAATCTCAATAAAAGACCGCCCTAACGTTTGCATCTGAAATTTTTTATTTCTCTTCGTCTACATCTTAGATCCGGAAACCTACTTATTGGAACACTGTAGAAGCGTACAAGTGAGATTTGTTGATTTAATAATTTGAAATAATCCCCAAACAACTTCTGTCGGGGCATGAATCTTCTACGAAAAGCATTACGTTGTAGGTAGGTTAAAAAGTTACTTCTTTGCAGGTTGGCGAAGTGAAGTAGCTGTGCATTTACTAATCTGTCATGTGGAATTAGAAATTAGGTGATATTCAAAATGTTCAGAAGTAAAATAAGAATACACACATGTCGGATAATATTACTGACATCTCTCGTGTGGTTGCTTGTGGATGTCGCGCTATTAGCTATGTATTCGGACTGTTTTGGTGATGGATGCAACAAGAAATCTAGTGATTATGCTGTAAAGGTAAGTGTCTTGTATACACTTTTACTCATAAAACTTTATTTCATTAATAAATCATAAAGTACTAACAAAGTCTTTTATAATAATAAAACATTAGGTGTTTGATAACAATGATTAATAAAAAAGTAATGCCAAAATACTGTCAGTGGAATTTATATAATTTTATCCTGTCATGTACTAAGCAAATTCTAACTTACCAACACAGCAAAAATATTTAGTTGATTGCAGTACATTATTGCTTAAATGATTTATATGCTCTAAGCTAGCAAACACTAGTGCATTTTTATCAACTTATGACAACAAATTCAAAACAAAACGCACTGTTAGTTTTTCTCTGTACATATTAGAAATAATTACATATCTAGGTATGTAAAGGGCAATGAACTTACCACTTTATCTTAAATCACTATTGAACTAATGGGGAAATGTCTGCAGTAGTCTTCATTAATAAATAGTCTTAAAGTTCTTTTCATATACTTACCTAATCATTTATTCTGCATAAATAATAAGCAAAAGTTTTAATAAGTAATTCTTTTATGTAGTTTAATCTGTATAAAATTAATATTGATAATACAGAAAACTATATTTTTACACAACTGCAAAAGGCTGTAAATGCTTTTGTTTTAAGTTTATATTGTAATTTGAGTGTTATTATATTTTCAATTTGAGTTAGTATACTAAGAAAAGTGTTATGAGCTAAATCAACAATTTGACAGACTAAAGAAGAACTAGGAGGCAAAAAGGCTGCCATAGCAGCTGCACTGCAGCACAACATTGATGATGATGATACTAATTTAGAAGAGAATGAAATTGAACCTGATGTTGGGGAAGATGGCCTTGTTTTGAATGCATACCCTAAGTCAAGGTTAAAGAGGTGGCAGAGAGTACCCACTGTGCTACCACAGGGAGAGCTACCTGGGGAATTGGGTAAGATACTTTTTCAGTATGTTTTGTCATGTCTGTAACTGTTTCCAGTGATCTCAAAGACAGCCTTTTTATTATTATCTATTCAGAATCTACTTAAGGGGTGAAACCACAACAATGTGTATTTGATATTATACATTATTTGTTAAGATACTCATTCTTAGGTAATTTCAACATAAGATTTTCTGACGTTATGTAATATGCTACATTGTTATTTATTTGCTTGATAATATTGGTATCCTTGGTTTGCAATGCCGTAAAGCCTTAACTCTATACTAAATATTGCAGTCTTATTCAATATTTTTTATCCAGATTAGGTAAAATTCAAAAGAATAAGCCTATTACTATACCTTTACTCTTATCCTACACTTAAGGCTAATAAGGATATACATCAGATTAAATTTATCCAATTGTTTATTCATTGAGGTGTCTTTCTCAGGTTATTTGATATTTATAAAATATAACCTATTTATTAAACTATTTCATGGTTCCGTTTGTCATAGGTTAATAAGTGTATTTTATTGACCAGTGGGTCTGCAAAACTAAGAATCACATTCTTTAATTATTATTTTTCTGAACTATAGAAGTTAGGGATTTAAAGTAAAAAAGTTTTATACACAATTTTATTAGTTTTCTTAAAAACCATAGTATAAAATAAAACTCTATTTAGAGTCCTTTTTATTTTGAAATTAAAGTTTTTACTTGTGAACTTCAAAAGTAATAGCAATTTTAATAGTGTGATACTTAGTTTTGTTGGCCAGTGTAGTTATTCAACATTAATTTGATATATGTAAAATTTATCCTATAACTTTGTTAAGGTTTTAAGTGTAACACTTTTCCAGATACACATTATATATTAAAAGAACTTGCTTCAATCTTTATATATATAATTCTTCTGTGAGTGTGTATGTCACTGAACTTCTCTTAAACGACTGGACTGATTTTGATGAAATTTTTTGTGTGTATTCAAGGGGATCTGAGAATGGTTTAGATTCACAATTTTGTCCGCTGGACAACCCCTATTTTTTTAGGGCGGTACGAAGTTCGCTGGGTCAGCTAGTACTCTTATAATAACTTTCTTTTAACAACAGCAAATCCGTATTATTAACGATAATTATTATATTTTTCTCTCTTCAAAATCTTATTTAGTGTCTACAATTCATCCCACAACCTTGATTTAGATGGCAACTTCTTGCTGACACATTGCTGTCATTACAGAGCATACGTAGGTGTAATCATTTGTAAAACATAATAATTATATTCACATAAAAATATGTAATTGCAAAATATGTTAAATTCCACTAAAAACTCCTCAGAAAAATAACACACACAGGTATGAAGTTGAGTTCATACCTGTGTTGAGTTATTTCCAGTCGCCGCCGCCACGGCGATTGCCACCGGAGGCAAATGGGATTTAACTCATTGCGCCCACTTCAGTTATTTTATTTCTCTTGACTCTGGTGGTGATCCCCGCAGGGGTGACTGGGAATATACGGTTCTTCTGAACCAAAATAAGAATAGATGCATCCAATTTCATATAAAATCGGATCTCCCGTATTCGGTAACTCCCTTGAAAAAACTTTCGCCATTTGTGTTAGAAAGATCCTACTCGCCACTATTGAAAAAAATATTCAAATCTAAAGAAAAGTTTACTAGAAAAAAAATCCCCGCGGACCAGGCAGCGGACGGGACTCGAACCCGCATCCTTCGCAATCCGGGCGAATGCACTGACCATTATGCTACCACGGCCCTATTAGCCGCGTCGAAATTTTCCTAGCGTTAAGCTGCAAGGCTTCTAGTAAACTTTTCTTTAGATTTAAACATCTAGCAGTTAAATGCTTAAAAAAAAATCATAAAAATATTCAAAATACAAATACCTACTTAGGTATCAAAATCATAAGATAAAATTGTTAAAGTACTTACTTGCCACGTCGTCAATTGTGCGAAGTCTCAGACTAGAGAGATAGATCACTCACAGATCGTAATCTTAAAATGCTGTTTTGTATAAAAACAGTATCTAAAGATCGTAGTCTCAGACTTGAGAGCATCTATTAATAAGGGCCTTAGTTTATCGGTGTACTCGCAACCACGGCGGCTGCGGGACGGAACAGTATGCGGTCCCGTGGTTTTTGAAACCAAACAGCTCTTACGGCGTGTGCGGGTATAACGCCTCGGCTGTGTAGCCATCCACTTAAGTTTTTCACGGACGGAAAAATCAAAAGGATTTCCGGCCAATTTTCCTCTTATTAGAATTCTACTGTACATCCAGGCTTCACTTAGGTCTTAAATCAATCATGAATAGTTTCTCTACATATTTATTTATATATTAGATGTATAAATTAAAACCAATACTAAATATGATAAAACGCAAAATTAAAATATGTAAATAATTTTCTCAACCCCTGGCAGAAATCATCCACTTACACAGACGAGAGATAAATGGCTCCGTGAGTTCTTTAGGCTAAGAACTCACGGAGCCGAACTTAAACTTTGAGAACTAGGTATGTGGAAATTTCGGAAATGGCATAAGATGTAACAAAAATATCGATTCCTATCTACTTAGTTTAAAACTTACAGAACGCCAAGTGTCAATCGCGTTAGCATAACCGTGAAGTTATAGGTATGCACGCAATGCACTACCGTAATTCCACATTAAAAAAGATAACACGTTAATGGAACAGAGAATACCCAGTACCACCTACAACGGTTTCAGTGTCGTAATCGTGATTTTATTTGTTTAAGGATACAATTTGACATTGCAGTACCTCTATTGATTGTTCACAAGAGCAGTTTTTGTAGTTTTTAGGGTTCCCGTAACTCAAAAGGAAAAAACGGAATCCTTATAGGATCACTTTGTTGTCCGTCTGTCCGTCCTTCCGCCTGTCAAGACGGTTTTTCTCAGAAACGCGTTTAGATATCAAACTGAAATTTATATCTAATACTCATGTCTACTGTCCCTTGGAGCTGTGAAAATATCAAACTTCTAAGCCAAAGCAATCAAAAGATACAGCCGTTTATGCCGTAAATTTTCGAAACTCTCACAGTAATCAAAACCTACATGGTACTTCCCGTGAACTTAGAATCTTGAAATTTGGTACGAAGTAACGTCATAAAGTACAGATAAGGGAAAAATTGCGAAAACCGTAAAATTTTTAGTTACAGCATTTTATAAAAAATAATATATTTGAAAATTTTAAAGTTACAACCTCTTTTCTCATGAACGCGTAGAGGTAATTGGGTTTGTACGGAACCCTCGGTGCGCGAGTCCGACTCGCACTTGGCCGGTTTTTTTTTATATTAAAGAGGTGGCAAATAAGCATATGGCCCCCTGATGGTAACCAGCCAGTATAACCTATAGACGCTTGCGATACTCAAAATATCACTCGTTCAACGGTCTACCCTGACCCAATCGCTTAGCTCGTGGAGCCCTGGAACCTTACTCACCGTGGTATTGTGTTTCTGCCGCGCCTGAAACCAAAAGGTAGTCGTGTTTTAGTGTTATTAAGTTTATAGTGAATTACATTTTTAAGAATAAAATTTTTGTCATTGTTAACCCGGCGTTCGCACAGTTGGGTCTATTTGACCCGAGCAGTTTTCAAATGAGCGTGTTTCTTAAAATGTTTGTGCTACTTTGCCAAACTTCTCAGTAGCTGGAGCTAATGGTCGCCCCTCCACGTGGGATTCGCCAATCAGTCGTGTTGCGGCCGCAGCGAGTGATAGACACGGCCAAACACGAAAAAGGTAAATATGACCCAACCACACTATTCGTGTCGTAATTTTGCGCCGTTTAAAAAAATGTTTTATTGTTGTTTTATATTGTTTATTTTGTTATTTTTGGCAAATATGTCTGGAATAAATGCGTAGATATTACATAACGCCAAATAATTCGTAGATATTACATAAAGAAACTTAAGCCTTATACTGGTTCGTGAGCATTTGCGCAATCGTAAAGATGTCATTTAGTTGCCAAGACTTATGCGCAAAAGAATAAGAGAGTTTTTAGGAGTAGGTACCTGATGAGGAGCCACCTGTGAAGATACTTTATGTAAGAAAGAGATGCCAAGACTGTTCTGCCAAAAAAGATAGAAAACTAATACTTTTCGGAGCTGTATATGCAAATACATCTGCAGTGAGCATGCAATGTTGTACTGCCGAGATTGCGCAGATGATAAGGATACTATGACTGACATATGAGACTGATACAAATAGTATATTATTAGTTTACTAAAGATTTGATTAACATGTAACAAATTAGTTTATGTTATAGAAAAAAGTTTGTTTTGTTAAAATTTTATTACTTTAAGACAGAGGTTGTCCATTTTGTTAATATTTTGTGACACTTTTATGAAAATGACATTAAAAAGATAGTTTCGTATCATGTTGTGTTTTTTTCTACTCAAAACCTATAACGATAATCGTTTTATACAGATAGTACAACCACAAACCAAATTTATTTTAACCTTTTCGGGTCCGTTTTCTTATACGGGTCCTCTCGACCCAACCCTACTGTCGTTGATGCATATTTTGACTGTGCTGACGCCGGGTTAAGAATCCATTGGACCGTTTTCATGCATACTTTTACACATCCTCCCACATACATCCATTCACTCGCACATTACACACAGCGAGGTCATTGACTTTTACAATTTTTATTTTAACAGTTTTATTTAATCAAAATTAGTATTTCTTGTAATATCAGTATAACAAGAAACTTACTTCACTAGCTTAGATACAAGTAATTGTCTAAACCTGAGGATTGAGGCACTCTGTATGCTGAAATACAGGATGAAAATCCTAGTTCGGCAGCAGATGCTAAAGATTGTCTTTTATATTCTTAAGCTCATATATGGTGTCTATAGTTTACAAGACGTAATGTTACTTATATGCTGGTTTAAATAAAGGTTATTATTATTTCTGTGGGTTTCTGTAAGGAGGACCTTACTTCCCCAGACGGGCACTCCAATATGAGCGAATAATCCGGTATGCCCCCTACCTCTCTTAAAGTGAAATGTATGTCATACAAAGTCATAGCGTCGTTTGTACAATAGTTTTTTTAACCATTCATTAAACAGAAATATTTATTACTGACTCTGTAGTTTAATGGAAAGTCAGTAAAACGTTTAAGTTACACAATATTTCAATGGATTATTTTCTGTGAATCGGTATTATGTGGGTGTAAAACCGTGACCAGCTTTTATAACATATCCCAGTATCATAATTACAACAATTTACTACCTTATTTACAATTATGTACAACTAGGTCATTTTATTTATCAATGAAAAAAATCTTGGCTACAAGCATTTTTAATGAATTTCTCTTTTTGAGTTTGAAACTGAAGTCGCTGTAAATGTAAATGGATAGTTGTTACTAAAAATGCACTTTATGTAACAAGATATTTCAACGAATTCTATGAAAGGAGATCAAACAGTATAAATATTTATAATTCTGTAATTATTGCCCACGCTTTGATTTGAATATGGAACTTAAACTAACGTAATTCAATATTTTGGCAATTAAATACAATCATTTGGATCTGAGTGCAATTACTCGTACTTATTTTACCCCGTCCTTCACGACAACGTCTAACTAGGCCGAGGTCCGAGTCTCAGATACTACTATTTGTTGAGCTGACTCCCCTCTAGTTGAGCCAACGCCCCTCAGGCTCGGGTGGCTCTAGGACTGAAAGGAGACTTCCCTGAGGGAAGATGCCATCCGCCTAGAGAATACCACAGAGGCACACGCGACTTCCCGACTTGAGGAATCCTAAGGATCTCGCCGTCCGCAAACCCAAACGCTGTAAGGGTCATCTAAGTTCTATTCTTATGTTAGGTAAAAATGCGTTTTTTCCTAATATAAGAATAGGATTTTGAGTAGACATTTTGTTACAGGTAAGGCTGTCAACATTCCTATAGAACAAGAGAAGTTGATGTTGGAAAAGTTCCAAGAGAACCAATTCAACTTGTTGGCCAGTGACATGATATCCCTCAACAGGTCACTCACCGATGTAAGATTCGAAAAGTAAGTATTATTTTTACTGTTTATACCATTTATTATGCTAATAGATAGTCAAAGGTTGAAGGTGAACTTTCGGTTAAGTTTAACAACTTCGTTAGCCTTGTGTTGCAATGTTCGTGACACGACGAGACCTGGTGGCCTATTTTGAATGCCTATAAGAAATGCTTCAGATGATTTCGATATTTCTATTTTAAGTATTTATGGTACAATTAAAGGAGAATGAACAATTAGCGTATATTTAAACACACCTTAGCTAAAAAAATTGTCTGAGAAGTTTGTCTGCGGATCTTAGAATACTCTTTTTAAAACACGAATTAAAAAATTTGCAGAATCAATGTCATAAAACGATATATTTTCCTACCTTTGTAGTATTACAATTAATGACCATATTGCCTAACTTCCTCAAATTTCTTTCAGTTGTAAGGAAACATTTTTGTAAAAATTTTACCCAGCGAGGAAGTATATTTTGCAGCCTATGCGTATGAAATCTTCAAAAAATCACTAAATTAACGTTTCGAAAATATCCAAAACTCGAATTACAGTCGTTCAATCCGTAGTAGGCCCCTTGATCGGTTCAATTAAAACTAGTCCAGGGGTGGGCAAAGCAACAGACGGCCCGCGGGCCCTTGAATAGTTAAAGTCCTACTCGTGAAAATCGAAGGTTCTCACCAAAAAGTACTATTGTTTCACATGTTCCGACCGGTTATAAGCACAGTGCCTAAAATGCTAGATGCCACTGCTGCAAAAATACCTAACACGTCAATTGACTAAGAAGCAGATAGCCTAGACATTGTAATTGTCTTTTATTTCTTCTACAAATCGAAATGCCTAAAATGCAGTACCATGTCTTTGTAATGCCTAATGCGCAACTTTGGAAACTCTTGGTTTAAATGGTTGATGTAATTCTATACTAGCACTTGAAAAATCATAAGATTTTATTATTATGCTCAGTTTTATGTAAAATAATATTTGTTTAATTAAGAAGTAGAAGATTTGTTTTAAGAATACAGTTTTTTCTGTTATTTATTACTATTTAAAAATTTCAAATTGATGGTTGGCAGCAAACATTATGGTCACGTCACGACACATTGTAGGGAATCTGCTTCTTAGTTAATTACAGTTTTAGTTATTATTGCAGCAGTGGCATCTTGCATTTCAGGCAATGTGCTCATAAGCGGTTCCGACAAGGCTCACCCCGCTCTGCCGAAACTGGTAGTACCTGGTAGTTCCTATTTACTTTACAGAAAGAATCGTGTGTGGCCTGAGCAAAAACTTGGCACTCCATAGATTCTAATAGTAAATATTGGCACGATAGTCATGGCGAATGGCGTTTGCCTATTATTGCACTAAATAATGTATATTATTTTCTCTATAGATCTCTCTTACTCTCTCGATAGGTGTCAGGTGTACCTACTCGTGAAATGTTTTAGACTATGATGCAAATTGCTTCACGACACGTTTGCTTGAGTGATGTCCTAGCTAGAATGAAGACTTTTTTATCTTTCATATTATCATCATTATCGTTGAATTAAATGTAAGACTAACTTAACTATTTTTTTATTACTGATTACAATATCTGCTCTTTCCGCAACTTCTACCGTTTTGACCGTTTTCTATTGGTTTTTATTCTAATAACATATTAAGTTTATTTACTAACATTATAATGTTTGGTATTTGTATTCAAGTTAGACTTTAAGGGGTATAAATATATCAATGGGTCGACTTGCTTGATTATAAATAATAGATATAAAAATAAATAAGAATTTATACGCCATAGTACTTTTATATTTTTAAGTTTTAATTTTAGTAGATATACCTATGTATGTCCTTAAACACCACACCAGAATTCTTCGATGTTATCTAAAAAACAACGTTAATAAAGCTTTTGAAAAAGCAACCTTCACTCGACTCACTCACTATATCTTATTACTATTTTTGCAATAAGCCCGGTCACTGCCCAATAATATCCGAATCGAGACAAGTATTCGGAAATGTTGATTATTGTATCCATGATATTACATTCCGCACCCCACGCGACTGCGCGACTGGTTAGGGTAATAGATAATAAATAGAACATAATAGAAATGCTGTATTACTTAGAATGCCAAAATCGTTAGAGTGCTGGACCGCGCGTATTTTTAAGGTTTTGTTTAAGTTTTGAATCTAAACGGCCTCAACGGAAATCTCATATTCTGCTAGCCACCACTGTCCGCCCATCTGAAAGAAGGCCTTTTCTCCAGAATGATACAGGTCTGCGGCTGGTTAGGACATAGATAGAATGCCGAGTCCGTTAGGAGTGCTGGAACGTGCGTATTTTTAGGCAGTTTGTTAGCAGGCTCTGTCTCAAGAACCGTTATATGTTGACAGTGAAAATTATCACAGAATGCTTGCTACATCAAAAAAAATAAATGAAAGTAAAACAGTTGAGAGTTTTGTCCGCGGACGGTCAAAATTCTCTCAATCGTGAAAATAAGCCGAGGACTTTTTAGGGACTCAACGCACATGGCGTGCGAACATTTTGTTGCCTTGCCCGCAAAATTTAGAGAAGCGCGTTTCGGTGTGCTCGTTTGTTCGGGGGACTTTTTGTACGCGTTACTTTGAATCAGTCGTGGGCGGATGTGGTTGTAAGCGATCTGTTTTGGCGGCCTAAAACGTCCGCAGATCAAAGTCCCTCGTCTGCGCAGGTAGGTTTAGTAGGAAATATGAGGTTAAAATTCAATTTTTACTTTCTAAACGGATCCGTCAATTAGGCATCCTCAATTTTACAACCAGACAAATATTTTATCCTGAGTGATGTTGTTAGGTACTACTCTGGGGCAGTAAAGGTAGCATATTAGCATATTTGGGTCACATATTACCTCTTGCAATAATTACATAATTATGTAGATTTTTTCTGCAATTCTTCGATGGTCAACTACAGTTTTAGCCGCAAACTAAAAAAAATATGAATAAAACTTCTACATAAACTAGTACAGTGCCGGTTTACCTTTCTTTAGTGTATTGTATAGGTATTATTATTGCTTTTCGGGACAGTATTGTTTTAATATTTACCTATTCCACATGGAAGGGGTGTGCACAGCAGCAGCAAATTAAGAGAAGCGCGAATTGATTAGTTATTAAGTAACATACTTATTGTAATATTTGTTGTTTTCTCACACTACTAAAATTTCATGTTAAACTGATATTACTATAATATGGTTGACGCTTCTGTGTTTTTGTTTAGTATTTTAATCAATACAGATTTATATATGTGGTAGCTTGTCAATAGCTTTTAGTAATGTTTTTTGATGTTATTTTTATTTTCATAAGTTGTTAGCTGCCCTAAGATAATAAATAAAAAATCCTCCTGAGAATGATAGTTTGCTTAAAAGAAATAAGTCCATTCTGTACTGAATCTAAACAAAATATTAAATTTATAAAAATGAAGTTGTATAAAATCTTTTTGTCTCCGTTGATTGGATCAGGTTCTATGGTGGTACTATCATACTCAGTTATGAAGGTCGTAAATCTCTCATGTTCGTATTTAAACGGTTGAGATTTGTATTTCACTCAGTTTATTGTTCTGTATTATTTTCATTCACTGGACGCTAGACATCGATTCGTTTTGTATAAATCGCATAGAAAGTGCTTGTAAAACCGGTTATTATATGGCTTTTATTGCGCGCGGCTGCTTGCAATATGCCTATTGATTGAACTGGCGTATAATAGCTGCGTTCACGGTTAAATGCCATATTGAACCAATATTTTATATATATTTAGTATTCCCGTTAACACATCACACTAAGTCATCTATACAAAGTATAAAATAAGTCTACTTCCGGCTCTGTTTGTATAAATATTTGCTAATTCTTAAACCAGGCAACTAATTTCAGTCATCAGTTAATTCATTTTTCACGTGGGGTTTAAATATATATAAACCTCCCGTTTAATAATATTAACACTAAAGGGAAGTGTTTACTCAACGTTTTGTAACAAAGTTAGCGTGTAAGAAAATGAGACGTGTTTGAGATTATCAATTCATGACTGTTATGAATCTTTTAACTGGTATGACGAATTTTAATGAGAGCAATTGGAAAGTGACCCTAATATCATTGGTTATTTTACGGACGTTTAGCTGATAAAAATAAAACAACATCAATCAAAGTTGTGTGCATTATCTAAAAAACCATGAGTCTGCATTGCTTTATTGCAATTACCATTCTATTCTATAGGGATTAAAGATGTGTACTTCTCCATACATTTATTCAAGTGTGTAATACCTTAGTTGTGTTCGTTCATACAAGACCAAATATTTCTGCTATTACGAGCTTCCCGTCGTTGATGAGAAACGAAGCAGCGATAATTGTTTGTAATAAATACAAAAGGCCATAACTTGGTTTACCATAATGTGGTTGTATAAGATATCTTAGTTAAGAAACAACAAAGACTATAGTTGCTTGTATATTAAGTCGATGGTTACAATGGAGTTGTCCTAAATTAAATAGATAATGTATAGGCCCGACCATCATTGCAACCTTGCGATCGGTGAATTCTGAAATCGGTTGAATTAGAAGGATTTTATAACTTTATAAAATAAAGAACACATTCTTAGGAGACGATGAACAATGTACTGTGTAAATTTTTGGCAAAAGTTCAATTTAAGTTGTTGTTAAGTATACAATACTGGCAGGTCGCCCGTCAACGTCCATAATAAGTAGGGCTGCCATCCGTCCGGGTTTCCCCGGATTTGTCCTAGTTTACAGGGTGTCCCCGGAGCGTCCGGGCGGGGTTTCATTTGTAGTCCGGGTTTATAAATTTTCTGTTTTTGATCGCCAATTGATCCGTTAATGTGTCTTTGAAAATAAATAAATCTATTCTAACATTGTAACCGTAAATGCTGACTTCCTACAAAGATCAGTACCCCTAGCACGAACCAATATCGAATTCCCCTTAACTACGCAGACGGTACAACACGCACAAGGTACAACGCATACGCTTATTGACATTTTGAATTAACTATGTTAAATTTATTAATGTGACATTGAAATAATTAATGTTTTATAGATATATTATATTGCATGCCGATAAGGCAGAATATGGCTGTACTGTATTAAAATGTATCTATGTAACAACTTTGCAACCTGTATTCGCAATAAAGATGATTTGATTTGAATTTGAATTTGAAAAGGACGCAACTCCTTGTACGTGTTGTACCGTCTACATGTACATACAATGGAGAGTATTCCGAGGAATTATTCAACCGGATGCCAGTGGCCAAGCTTCTTCACAGCATCACACACCACAGAGAAGTTCACGCCCACCATTTGGGCGCCTGGCGTTCGAGCACCATGTGTTCCTTTCTTTTTCGTACCAGCAAGATCTGGAACGAACTTCCCTCAGTATTTTTTTCTTATAGCTATAATATGGTAATCTTAAAATGGCGGATGAACCTTTTCGTTCAGAGCCGGCAACGCATGATTGGCCCTTGGTGCTGCAAGTGTCCATGAGCAGCAGTGACCACTTATTATCATGTGGACAGCTAGCTCTTTTGCCTACATCAACATAAAAAAGTTGATTTGTGACATTTTTAACTGCTTTTTTATTGGCCTGTCCGGGTTTTTGGCTCCAAAATCCGGGGTTATCACGCGTCTTGTCCTGGTTGCCACATTTTAGAGATGGCAGCCCTAATTATAAGTAGTTTCCGTACAGTAGTAGGTACATAGTTTATTAAAAGAAATTTTTATGTTATGTTCGTCACCAGCTTGTAGTCCAGTCAACAAGTTCAAAAACGTGAAAAATAGAGATAAAGCTCCTAAAAATATGAGCAATAACTCATTGGATTCGGAACGACCTCTAGAAAATTGAGTTTTGAGGATTTTACTGCACGTAAAAAATTGCAATTGTTATTAACAAAATAAGATGAAAAAAAAGAGGTATTTACGTTTTTGTTAATAACTCATAAACTATTAATATTTACGATATTTGGAAAAAAGGTCCTTAAAGAGGAGGAAATTTTCGAAAAAAAAGTCCCAGCTCCCAGAATCTACCTCTATTATTTATAATTTTAATTTAACGCTGAAAATAGGGCTCCGCGCAGCCATTACGGCATGGGCGCACTGCCGTTAAAGACAGTTTCTTACATAAAATTATTTTTTTTAGTAACAAATATGAATTTAAAAATTTAAAGAAATTATGGTGTCATCCAGATACTTGAAAGAATATATTCCCGATGGAATTTTTTTTTAAATTAATTTTTCAAAAAGTTATGCAATTGTTAATTAACGAATTTTTTTCCTATCTCCGTTTTCATAAATGACGACATAAAAATTTAAATAATAAACCTATAAATTTTTGGCTCTGTGGAGCTCTTCTTATATATATACTTAACAAGATCCCGCGATAAAAGTTTATTAAGGTTAATTATTTTGTTTATAACAATTTTTTAAAGTTAACAAAAAATGAAAAGTCTAAGAAATGTTATTAAAAAAATTTTTTTAAACAAATGTTATATTATTGCTGCTTTCTTATCCAACAATGGCATTAAGTAACATCGGAAAAAAAATTTTTACATCATTTGTTAAGAAATTGTTTATAAACAAATAGACAAGTTTAATATTTAAAGATTTTTTTTTTACCATTATGTTGTCTTGGCAAAATAATGATTTAAAAAAAAAAAAAATCTTAAATATTTTTTTTTATTGTTTATAATCGTTTTTTTTTATATTTCGATTGTTTAAATAATTAGTTAAGGAATGATTTTCTCTTTAAAAATCATAATTGGCATTTCTTCATAGGTAAATAGAAAAAAAATTTTTTTATCAATAATTTCATTGTTTGTTAACTTAACAATTTGTTATAAACAAATTCTAACTACCGTTATATTTTTTTTCTAGAGCTAAGAAAAATAGCAAAAACAGCCATATATATCAAAATACTAAAAAAATATTTTTCTATTTTTTATAACGCTTTAAAATATTACACGATACCAAAGTTGCACCGGACCCTTGATTTGTCAAGTAAAAAATTAATATAACTTATAAACTATTCGAGATACGATAATGGACATTCAGGTCGTTTTTATAAAGCATTAATTAATCTTCAAAATAAGCTAAAAACCAAGTTTGTAACTATTGTTTATCAGCTAATACATGCATTTGTTTATAAAATTTTGAGATTTCTTTAACTTTTTCGTATCTCTTATGACTTACAACTTAATAAAAAATTAAAATACAGCTATAAACCTTAAAAAAATTTTGTTTAGCGATACATTATCTCCCAAATTATCAATTAATCGTACCTCCATCTCTAATTGTTTAAACAATATACGTGATTTAATTAATATTTATTTAACTCGTGTTCAATTTAACATCGAGTTAATAATTTGGGAGATAATGTATCGCTAAAAAAAAATGTTTTAAGGTTTATAGCTGTATTTTAATTATTTATTAAGTTGTAAGTCATAAGAGATACGAAAAAGTTAAAGAAATCTCAAAATTTTATAAACAAATGCATGTATTAGCTGATAAACAATAGTTACAAACTTGGTTTTTAGCTTATTTTGAAGATTAATTAATGCTTTATAAAAACGACCTGAATGTCCATTATCGTATCTCGAATAGTTTATAAGTTATATTAATTTTTTACTTGACAAATCAAGTGTCCGGTGCAACTTTGGTATCGTGTAATATTTAAAAGCGTTATAAAAAATAGAAAAATATTTTTTTTAGTATTTTGATATATATGGCTGTTTTTGCTATTTTTTTTAGCTCTAGAAAAAAAATATAACGGTAGTTAGAATTTGTTTATAACAAATTGTTAAGTTAACAAACAATGAAATTATTGATATTTTTTTTTTTTTCTATTTACCTATGAAGAAATGCCAATTATGATTTTTAAAGAGAAAATCATTCCTTAACTAATTATTTAAACAATCGAAATATAAAAAAAAACGATTATAAACAATAAAAAAAATTATTTAAGAAAAATTTTTTTTTAAAAAATCATTATTTTGCCAAGACAATATAATGGTAAAAAAAAATTCTTTAAATATTAAACTTGTCTATTTGTTTATAAACAATTTCTTAACAAATGATGTAAAAAATTTTTTTCCGATGTTACTTAATGCCATTGTTGGATAAGAAAGCAGCAATAATATAACATTTGTTTAAAAAATTTTTTTTAATAACATTTCTTAGACTTTTCATTTTTTGAAAACTTTAAAAAATTGTTATAAACAAAATAATTAATTTTAATAAACTTTTATCGCGGGATCTTGTTAAGTATATATATAAGAAGAGCTCCACAGAGCCAAAAATTTATAGGTTTATTATTTAAATTTTTATGTCGTCATTTATGAAAACGGAGATAGGAAAAAAATTCGTTAATTAACAATTGCATAACTTTTTGAAATATTAATTTAAAAATTTTTTGCCAATGGGAATATATTCTTTCAAGTATCTGGATGACACCATAATTTCTTTAAATTTTTAATATATTTATATTATTTTCATATTTGTTACTATAAAAAAATAATTTTATGTAAGAAACTGTCTTTAACGGCAGTACGCCCATGCCGTAACGTCTGCGCGGAGCCCTATTTTCAGCGTTAAATTAAAATTATAAATAATAGAGGTAGAGTTCCGGGAGCTGGGACTTTCTTTTTCGGAAATTTCCTCCTCTTTAAGGACCTTTTTTCCAAATATCGTAAATATTAATAGTTTATGAGTTATTAACAAAAACGTAAATACCTCTGTTTTTTCATCTTATTTTGTTAATAACAATTGCAATTTTTTACGTGCAGTAAAATCCTCAAAACTCATTTTTCTAGAGGTCGTTCCGAATCCAATGAGCTATTGCTCATATTTTTAGGAGCTTTATCTCTATTTTTCACGTTTTTGAACTTGTTGACTGGACTATTGGTAAATTATAGTTCTCTACAATTATTCAATAATTTTATTGTCTCTACAAAGCAGACTTGCGTGACCCTAAGGGTACAGGTACTAGCTTAGTTCTTAACCATAAAAATACAAGAGACTAGGTTGTTAACTGGCATAGTTTCACGTTATAGATTTACTCTAAGCTATGTTCTAAGCAAAGTTTCTTGTAACACGGTCTTTACTTAAATAATGTAAGAGTGGTGACTCTGGTTTCAATATATTCCTCTAAATGCTTGCGCTGGCAGACGTTCGCTCCGCGTGCAGGGACATGTCATTTCATAGAACGGCTCTGCGACGGGAGGGCCGCTTCACGCAGCGATAAAGAAATAACATGAAACTGCGCGCGGAAAGGATGTCCGCTCCGTGCTCACGCTTAAGGCAGCGCACGCCCTAATATTTTCTCAAAGGGGCTGTCCATTAATCACGTGTTACTACACCCCCCCTTCCGTGGTCCGAGGATACTGTTCATTAAATAATGTTCATGTATTAGTACAAAAAAGTTTTTTGCATTTCTTTCATTATTTTTATGTCAGTCAAAAACAACCTGCAACCTTGAAACTTTACACATGTATTTTATAAATATTAAAGAAATAGGGTGTAGGTATTAAAAAATACACGTGATATGGAGGAGGGGAGGGAGGGTAGTGTGAAACCTCACCATGTATCACCAAGGGGGAGGGGGGGTTAAAAACGCCAAAAATACATCATGTGATTAATGGACGGCCCCAAACGTCAAGCATCACGTGTACATTAAACATGCGCGTTTTTTGAGTAATTTAAAAGAGTCAGTTGAAGTGTTATTTTCTTTGTTTCCATTTAGATGTAAAGACAAACCTTACCCAGAGTTGCTTCCGACTACCAGTGTCGTGATCGTCTTCCATAATGAAGCTTGGACCACTCTAATTAGAACAATCTGGAGTACCATCAATAGATCACCGAGACCTCTACTCAAAGAGATTATTCTTGTCGACGATGCCAGTGAAAAAGGTAATCTATCAATTACAAATAATTGAAGAATTTGATAAAGTATTTTTAAAAAATATTTTTTCCATTAAGCTATTTACAGACGTGCTACATTCGGTCTTGCAGCCTGCTGCAGCTTGATTGTAATATTTTTTCGCTAATAATGTAACTGCATTGCAACTGCAAACTGCGCAGTCACATTTGCTGAAACAGCATGCAGGCATTAGTCAATGCACACTAACTACTGGCAGTCCGCGTACTCCGTACAAGTTTTGATATCGCCTACATTCAACATTTAATTTTGCAGCCGGCGATACAGCCCATCAGTCAAGATCCTTATACATTTACTTATCCATGTATTTTAGTTGGATGTGATATGTAATGTTTTTTTTTTAATATTTATGATCCTTCGTAGAACACTTAGGCAAGAAACTAGAGGACTACATAAAAACTTTGCCGGTGCCCACTCACTTATTCCGCACGGAGAATCGTTCTGGCCTTATCAGGGCGAGGCTGTTGGGAGCCAAACACGTCAAGGGTGACGTCATCACCTTCCTAGATGCCCACTGCGAATGCACTGGTAAGCAATTTATTATTATAAATTAGCCGATCGGCGTACTTTGTGCAGCATTTTTTTTGATAAATTATTCTTATATATCTTTTATACATACCTTGTCCTGGCAATAAAAAACACAAAAAAAAACAATTTGAAGCAGTCGTTCGGAACTTATGCCAGTTCATACATTTCGTATCATCTACTTTTGAGTGTAAGTTTTAAAGTTTGCCGATTGGTTTTCGTTGGTATGGTGTCGTTTAGTACCCTTATCCACTGTAGGAATACGAAGCAGCAAAATAATATTTCTCATGTACGGTCTTCTGAAAATGCAATATAATGCAGTTGCTCAAATCCAAGTGATTTATATTACAATTCAATGGTTTATTTTTCCTTGTATTATTATTAGCTTTTTCCTTTTAGTTGTAGATTTAACGCAGGCTACGACCAGTAGCAGCAAAGCATCGATGAAAAATAATGCTAAAACGCGTAAAAATATTCCATTTGTGAGATTCCGTTGCGTGCGCTAGGTAATCGGTTAAAGTTACACAAAAATCATGTATGACGGAATTGTTCTCCTTTAAAAGTTCTGTAAAACAAGTCCACGACAGCCTATGTCTATATTTTAAGTTTGACTCACTACAAACCCTTTTCTTCAAATTAACGCGGATGAAACCGCAGGGGGCCTCTAGTTGTGACATAACTGTAATAGCTAGACATATGGTATTAATCTCAAAACTTTAGTACATCACTTTGCTCTATTATCAATGACTTCCGCAGCGTGCGCGATATAAAGCTATTTTTTGGTATTTTTTACACACGTTGGGTATTACCGTTATATTATCGAAGTTTTCTTCGATAATATAACGGTAATACGGAACCCTAACTTTTTTGAAAATACACTATATAGCCTATATTAATCAGTGATAATGTAACATTCAAATGGTGAAAGAATTTTTAAAATCGGTCCAGTACTTTTTGAGCCAATTCGTTACAAACATACAAACAAATCTTTCCTCTTAATAATATTAAGTATAGATTAAAATTAACCGACGCTTTAAAGATGAAACGTATCGTAATATCCTTAAGTATTTTAAGCGTTTTATATACTTAATATTGTATTATGTTACATGTCTCTCTGATAAAGGTAGTGTGATAATCTGTTGGTTTAAATGGTGGAGACAGCAGTATGAAATACTAGAGTGCGTCAGATATTCAAAGAGGGTGTTAGCTGATTACTATTCATAAGACACAAGCTCAACGACGACTTACTCGACTTCGACTAAATTAAGAAAAAATGCATATCAGGTTGTCCTCTCTTACATTATTCAATACGCGGTTGAATTCTTATTTTATGGTGTGGAGTCATTTTAAGATGCAATATGAGTGTTTAGGGAGACAATCATAACAGACATCACAACATTACATTTAATGTTATAGGTACTGATTTTAATCATGCTGTTAGATCTTATTGTATGGAATAACATAAATTATTAATGTTTTCCTTAATTACGACAAATTTGAAGACAAATTTAATATATTGTAACTATCAGCTACATTTGTGGTAAAATATAACATTATAGATATGTTGTTACGGACGTTAATCTGGTATTAGCTACCTAAAACCATTTTGATTGAGTTTCCCCTTATTAAGAGAAAAAAGCAATAGTATTGTTTACCCTAAGCTTATAGTTATAATATTAAAATGTGTGATTATTCATCACGTTTAAGCCACTGAACTGATTTTGACTAATTTTGATATGGAGGTTGGACCTCAGATAAGAGCAAGTCGAAAGGAGATTAAAAGGGAATAAAAACTCATATTTGAAGAAAAGTAATTTTATATAGACGAATGAGGGGGGAATATTGTAACTCAAATTTACTGAAAATGCCAGTTGAGCAACTGACATTAATAAAATTCCTCAATGAAATTTAATTTCTTGTGCATCGCTGAACATACATAAAGTGAATCCTACTTCCTACTAACATTATGAAAGTTTGTGTGTTTGTTTCTTTGTTACTCTATCATGCAAAACTACTAAACGGATTTGGGTGAAATTTGGTACGCGTATAGTTTATGACCTGTCCCTTGTCCCAGTTCCGGAAACAAATTGGTTCAAATGGGATTTAAAAAATACTTAAGATAACGCGGAAGAAGTCGCGTGCGGCCGCTCATCATTATAATACTACTATTGCCTACTCTGCTTCAGTATAGACTATGGTTATTTTCTCGGGCATGTGTTATACGTAATAAATATAAACCTAACGGGGAAAATATCTAACATATCAATTGGGTAGTTCTTGTGATCATCGTGATATGTTCACTTACAGAAAGAATATACATGCGGCAATAGACTTTTTTCATTCTTACCCCACACCACACCTGTGTGACGCAGGTTTAGTACTAAAATACGCTAAAATTAGCGTTGGAACTTTGAATGTACGCTCCTTTAGTTGCACATACAAAAAGTATCTATACATATAATAAAATGGTAGGAAAGTCAAAACTGTACATTGAATATTTTTTTAAAAAGAATACTTGAGGTGTGATCTACAATCGATACCGAAGCCAAAAATATAGTTTTTAGATTTTTTGTGTGTTTGTTTGTATGTATGTCCGGGATAAACTCAAACAGTACTGCATGGATTTACTTCAAATGGCACGAATATTATTAAGAAGTCGGGTCAATATATAGGCTAATTATTGTCACGCTATTACCTACGGGGAACGAGCAGTGAACTTTTATTTCTAACTAACTCCACGCGTACGAAGTCGCGGGGGGCCGTTAGTAGTAGTAATATTCAGCTAAATAATAGGAAAATTAATGGGAAGTAGCTGTTTATTTGTCTAACATGCGACACGATAACGGATCTTATATAGTGCATGCAATTCTACTGTATAAATTTATATGCACACGACGCGATGGTGTAAAAATTTTCGCGTCTCCCGATTTCGAACTTTATTACAAGGTATCACGGTTTCAGGAAAGTAATACTATTTATTGAAAAGTCGACGCTTTAGTTATTCGATGCTAATTTCCATTCGATATTTACTAATACTGTCTTTTAGAATACGTAGCATGGCTTTCTATGTTTCTTTTAAACTCTGATTTTTCACCAATTTTTTAAATGATTAATATTGTTGTTCGCACATATCTCAGAGATGCGTGAACCGATTTTGACCACAATTTTTTTCGTTTAAATTAGTTGTTCGGCGATATAGTCCTATAATAATTTGGTGAAAATCTGATGAGTCCTTTAGGCGAAAACAAAGGACCTCCTCAATTACAAACAGTACTTGCTTATTTTACGAGATATGAAAGAGATGAATCTGTCCAGGTACCAAGTAATTTTAAACCATTTATAGTCCAGTCGGAATAAACATGAGACCTATTCTAAGACACCAGCGCTTAGCCAATTTTTTCCTAGATAGTATAGACCCCCACGAATATGCCCTCCATTTGTCCCCGCTAGAACCCGTGTTTTGTAGCCAGGAAAATTGTTTAAACAAAGAAAAACCGTTTTTTTTTAGTTTTTTTGCTTGTAAACGGGGATTTTGAAAATTTTTTTGAATCAAAGTTGTTCATTAGCTTGCCCTCTACAAAATCAGTTCTATGAAAAAATAACGTGAGATTGTTAGTTTAGCAGTAAATTGCAATTATGTCGGTTTTACGTTTGCAACAATTCAACATGTTATAATAAACATTTTGATTTCTAAAGTAGTTTATCATGTGGGTAACGCCACTCCCAAGAGAGTCATGTAAAATTTATCGACCTGTGTCGCAAACTTTAGCAACAATTCTCAATCTCCGAAAAAAAAGTACTTGCCTGTCCCGTCTTTCCCAGAAGGCGCACAGCGGGGAAAAAAATTCAGGTGATTCGATTCACCAAGAATTTTGAGGAATCGATCGTTTAGAAAAAAATCGTTAATAAAAATGTTCGTTTTTGGACGATTTAATTTTTTTTTAAAAATTGACGTAGAATAATTTTTTTTTTAAACTAATGTATTTTTCTCTCCTCAACTCGAATATACGATTGAAAATTTAAAAAATTCAGTTTATTTATGTACAGAAATTATTTACAAAACTATTAACTAAAATTCGATTACAAGACTGCGTTGTATTCTATATTTCTAATTAAATTAATTTCGTCCTTTTTTCTTCCGGTTCATAATCGGAATTCTCAGGGTATATTAGTATTATATATATATATATATATATATATACATATATATACATATATATATATATATATATATATATATTATATATATATTTATTCAGAATAGTATATTCGAGTTGAGGAGAGAAAAATACATTAGTTTCAAAAAAAAAATAATCTACGTCAATTTTTAAAAAAAAATTAAATCGTCCAAAAACGAACATTTTTAGTAACGATTTTTTTCTACTCGATCGATTCCTCAAAATTCTTGGTGAATCGAATCACCTGAATTTTTTTTCCCGCTGTGCGCCTTCTGGGAAAGACGGGACAGGCAAGTACTTTTTTTTCGGAGATTGAGAATTGTTGCTAAAGTTTGCGACACAGGTCGATAAATTTTACATGACTCTCTTGGGAGTGGCGTTACCCACATGATAAACTACTTTAGAAATCAAAATGTTTATTATAACATGTTGAATTGTTGCAAACGTAAAACCGACATAATTGCAATTTACTGCTAAACTAACAATCTCACGTTATTTTTTCATAGAACTGATTTTGTAGAGGGCAAGCTAATGAACAACTTTGATTCAAAAAAATTTTCAAAATCCCCGTTTACAAGCAAAAAAACTAAAAAAAAACGGTTTTTCTTTGTTTAAACAATTTTCCTGGCTACAAAACACGGGTTCTAGCGGGGACAAATGGAGGGCATATTCGTGGGGGTCTATACTACCTAGGAAAAAATTGGCTAAGCGCTGGTGTCTTAGAATAGAAGTCGGTCCAAATTATGGCTATTCCGACTGGACTATTATGTTTTTCTTTGCTTGTTAAAGCTATATTTTAATCCAGTAAGCTGAAATTTATAATTCTAATTAACTTTGCTGAGTTTTGAAAGTTTAGTTCTAAAATATCGTATTAATACACCGAGCTGAATACTTCCGTGCGACGAAAGGCGTTGGTTTCAAGCAGTCATCCAGTTTGAAGTGGTTTTATTTTAAGATTAATAACGACAGGTTAGCCATTTGGTACCAGAATAGTACCATCCCAAATCCACACAGAGAAAGACGTGACAATGAATATAATGTGGATGCAAAACTTTTTTTTTGTTATGTATAAAGCTAGAGCATTTAAATTTTAAATTAATGTAGGTTACTGATGTGAATAAATCAATTTTTTTATGTTGAGTTCTCTACATAGTTTTGCTACGTAGTTAGTTTTAATTATAAAAAATAAAGAAATACTGTAGAAACTAAAAACCATTACGTAACTGTAAATTGTGAATGTTTAAATAAATAGACATTAACATAACCACTAATAACAGGTGTTTTACTCATTTATATAAAGCATTAAAATGTATTTATAGACTTTTTATTTACTGTAATGGTAGCGGTACGTTCAAGATATACGGAAAATGCTACAGATTTGTAAATATCTTAAAAACATCTTAATCTTCGTTTATTGGGGTTTTTCCTTATAAATACGACGTTATCGGTGTGTCGTTGGTTTTTTTATTTATCATTACTATCGAAATTTCATAAATAATTATTACGTCTCCATAACCCCGAGACCGTTAATTGCCATTTACATCGTGCGTACAATACATCGCGAATCAACAATAAGCCTCTCGCTGGCTTAAATTGCAACTAAATACTTATCGATAAACGGTTATTGCGTGACTGTAGCGTTCGAACGTTGCATTTGTTGTACGGCGATAGTGTCGTAATTCTTCACATTAATAAATATTTGTATTTATTTTCTTTACTTCATTCATTCATAATATAAACATTATCTAATAAATAAAATTCTCGTGTCACGGTGTGCGTAATTGAACTACTCCAATACAGCTCGACCGATTTTCGTGAAATTTTATATGCATATTCAGGTCTGAGAATCGGACAACATCAATTTTTCATCCCCCTAAATGTTAAGGGTGGTCTTCCCTTAATTTTATTTTTTTTGGACAAAATTTTATGTTTATATATTTTTATGATACATCATACAAAAATACATACAACCCTAAATTTTCACCCTTTTACCACCAACCCCTATATTTTTTATGGCGGTACGAAATTCACTGGGACAGCTAGTTTTATTCTGTAATTGAATTCGTAAGCGTTGTCTTTGAATTTTCTGGGGAGCTTGTTACTTGTTACCGTGAAAAGTAGACTTGTCCCATGAATTAAATCTGGTATAACTGACTGCGCTTATTTTAAATGACTTCCTTTATTTCTCGTTACGGACTCGATCGAGCTCCCGTAGCATCACGGGTATGCCCACAGAATATGAATCTTCTATTGGGAATAGAAGCGTTGGTGTACGCAAGGCAAGGGTAGGTTTTGCTACTCACAAAAATTGCATAGAAATATTTAAGATTGTTGTAACCAACAGTCTTGGTTTTGTTTCCTATAAGTAGATTCAATTTCGTGCAAAAGTATTAAAGTGAATGTGCGGATGTTTAAACATAGCCAAAAGTACTATGGAAGGTATTAGTTCTGGTGATAATCTGTTTAAATACGAAATCCCTTCATCCGTTTTGGTGCGATTGAGTAACGAACAAGCATAAAAATGCTTACGCATTTTAATTGGATAAGAAGGATTAATAGAATTAATGTGATAAATGGTGTTATGGACGTAATGTTCAGCGGGAATGATACCATATGAACCACGGTATGGCTTTTCTGGCTGCAATATCCCTTTCAAAACACAATTTAGTGAAAGAAAGTGATTTTGTAGAACAATAGCATAAATAACGACATCAACTATCGAACGGATTTATTCCTACTAACACACTTGCCCGATAATTTAAATAATATAACTATACTTACTTTATATGGATGATACATCCTTGAAATTAGACATTTCTTTTCAATTGCATTGCTTTTGATGACATTGAAATTATAGGTAGTGGAATTTCAAAATAACTTATAAATCTGTATGGAACAGAAACTTTGAATTTATTTGAGACTTTACTTGAAATTTAGTAAATCTTGGGTTTATTTTTCCACCAGTCACCGCATATTGGCGGCTGCAATGCCGAAGTCCTTTCAAATATTTTCACATCCTGCGTCTTACCCAGTTATGCCCCTGCAGCACTTTTGATTATGTTTGTTTATTTGACAGTGTAGTATTTTTTTTTATTATAATTGTTCTGATTTGTACACATACGTACCGTACCAGTTGACTTCTCAGAATATAGTTGATTGTATCTCTTATAGAGGGCTGGCTGGAACCGCTGCTGGCGCGCATAGTGGAAGATAGAACTACAGTGGTGTGTCCAATCATCGACGTGATATCGGATACCACGTTCGAGTACATACAGGCTTCGGATATGACGTGGGGAGGGTTCAACTGGAAACTCAACTTTAGATGGTAAGCAATAAGGTTGTTGATATAGTAAACCTTGAAATTCAACACGAGCACCTCACCATGAAAATTGGGTATCATGCTTATATTATGGTGGATACAGTTTTGAGTTTAGGCATCATCATCAGTCAAAATAACAATAAAAAGGTAAATCTCAAAAGCAGTTGGGATTTGATCGCTTTTATAGCTCATACGGCAGTAACATTTATATTTTTTTGTTTCTGAAATCATAGAAGTAAAATAATGTTATACAAAATATTCAACAAAGTTAAAAAAAAAACTCCTAAATTGCATTTAAAAAAATGCCATCGTGTTACAACAAACAGTTGCAGTGCTAAATTGCAAATGTTTATCTGATATTGTTTGATTGCGTCATGATTTCGTTCTATTGTGTGGGCTTGCGACTGCCGACCAGCAATTAGCAGTTAACGTCTTTGTACCAGTTTTGATAAGATTTGAGGTAATAACTCTATTAGACTTGGTAATGTAGATATTAAAGTTATTTTAACAAATTTTTTGTTCATAGTTCCGCATTTCCGCATTGCTAGTTTCAATTTCTCGTTTTTAATCAATCTTTCATTGCATTGGTTAACTAAAGTTTGATTAAATACTATTATAAGCAAACAATTTTATTTAAATAGCTTTGATACAATTTCATTTATCTCGATACGGTAATTGCACTTTATGTTATCTTGCAGTTTGTAAACATTATGCGAACAAGTGATTCATATTGACCTTACAACACCGAATAGTCCTTTGACAAGCATTGGCAATGAATTTGAAATAAATATAGATGGAGCAACAGTTACAGATCTTGATAGATAATTGGAGACAACGATAAGATATGGGTTGTTATAAACACCTAATTTGATATAAGGCTGTAAAATCTCTCAAAATGAGATGACATTCTTTTATTTTGAAGAAATTATAAAACTTTATTAAAAAAAAAGTAGATTATTTTTTAAGCATTAACTGCAAGAAGTTTAAATCTAAAGAAATTTTTACTAAAAAAATCCACTCTGTCCAGGTTTCAGACGGGATTCGAACCCGCATCTTCCGCTATCCGATCTAATAAAAGTACACATTGAAATAATGTTTGAAAACAGCCCTTGATGAATTTCCTTTCCGTCCGTACTTCTCAATATAAGGTCAGGATTTTCATCTTTCACAGGTGCTTTTAACAGCCTAGACTTATGACGCGATTACGTTTGTTCGTTAGCCCGAATACGAGTGCCAATGGGAATCGGGTAAACGACTAAGTGTAAATTAACGAAATCTAGTATTCAGGTAGTTATCGCTTTGGTTACCCGATATCGCCTTCCTGACCTTATTCCAGTGTAAATATTACTTCGGGTGCCAGAATTCGAGTAATATCTATTGTCCACCCGAAAACGGGCTAACGACCAAGTGTAATTGGGCCATTACAACATTGAAGTCTGCGTTTCTAGTATTTTGTCATGTAAATTAATACAGTGCACGTAAGGCATATTTTTATTCCTTTACATTGAGTATGTCACCGCATCAGCAGTTACCTACTTATTCATTCATATTGTCATTATAATAATAGCTATAAAGGCATTGTCACGAGCAAGTGTAATGAGTTTATTGTACTGTATAAACATTACGCAGTAATAATTACATACTACAAGGTGTTTTTTATTTATAAATTACATTGTTTGTGTGATAAATTCAAGATGTAATCAAGTGTTTGTGTTACTAACATATTTGAAAAGTAATTGGGGTAAATTTTCATTAACACATACTGTTAGTCAGTTGAGCTAGTATTATGATTGCGAAAGTGGATGGATGTTTGTTTGGTACTAAGAAACGCCAATCATCTTTCAACTGAACAAATAAAAAATATACACTTTTTCCGGTTAAATGATCCTTATGTTTACCTGTTTCCGCTAACAAAACTAGCAGTCAGACTCCGCAATATGTAGACAAATAAACGCAACTAAAATAATTATTGTTTAACATGACGTACTTGGCGCGAAGGAAATATTTAACGCAGACAGGGATTTCTGTTTAAGAAAAATAATTTCCTTACTAATTATTCTTTTTTGTTCTAATTTGAAATCTTAAATTCAAGAAAGATTTTAATTTCGTTTAAGACTTTCGCAGATTACAGTACATAGGACTGTTTTATCATTGGCAACACATCTAAAATGTTAGAATTCCTTAGAATTAAAAATCAGACTTTAGTTTAATATACATAACGTCAGTATGCGGCAATATGTCCCAATGTCTATCTAAACAGCCAGTAATAGATATTTGTCAAAAATTTGAATTAATGAAATTAAAAGTGCAATTGCATAGTACAGAATACCTAAGCTGTACCCTTAGCACGAACCATTACCGAATTCAAATAGTTGAATTCGTTCTAGTGTACTGATTTTTAGTTCTCGTTACGTCCACAAATGTGTACTGTTTTTTACTATTCGTTACGTCCGTTTTAGCGCTGCTGTTCAAGTTTCCATACAAAATTTGACAATGACATTCGGCAATCGCAAACTATTTGATTTTGATAATGGTTCATGCTAAGGGTACTGTTCTCAAATATCACAGGTATAGAGTTCCAGAAAGAGAGATGTCTCGTCGCGGCGGCGACCGCACAGCGCCTCTCCGTACCCCTACAATGGCCGGCGGACTGTTCGCTATCGATCGCGACTACTTCTACAAGATCGGCTCCTACGACGAGGGCATGGACATCTGGGGCGGCGAGAACTTGGAGATGAGCTTCCGGGTAATGTATTACACTGTAGTCAAGCAAAAAAGTCATCATTGCCGTTGCAGTACGGTTTATAATCACACATAAAAAAATATAGGATAAGCAACTAAGATACACGTGTTAATGTAAGCGTTTTACATGTTGTACGATTTCGTGTTTGTGATCTTTGTTCTTTGTGTTCACTACTATTAGATTTATTGTAATTATCAAATTTAAAAGTATACCAAGACATTTTCACATTCACAATGCGATAGTTAATTTTCTTTTCAGTGTGTTATCAGTGAAAGATATTTACTTATATTTCACTAGATCTTGTTGTGTCACGTGTCTGGTGTGGTGTAAGTGATAATGCGGCAGGTGGCTTACGGTCGGTCAAAAAATCTTACTCTACAGTCAGCAGCAGTGGCGAGAGCGGTGGGATTTATAATGGGGGTGGCATAATTACTATTTTTAGAAATTAATCCACTACTCACGGAGCTAACATAAATTAGTATTGATTGTAGAATCAAAACCGTCCTCAAGGGTGGGGTAGGGGGAGACGATTGAGATTACTCACTATCGGCGCATTTTTTAGGGTTCCGTACCTCAAAAGGAAAAAACGAAACCCTTATAGGATTACTCTGTTGTCTGTCCGTCCGTCCGTCTCTCAAGAACGCATTTCTCAGGAATGCGTGGAGGTATCAAACTGAAATTCATATCTAATACTCATTGATCTGTCATGTCTACTGTCCCTTGGAGCTGTGAAAAAATCAAACTTCTGAGCAAAAAGCAATCAAAAGATACAGTCGTTTATGCCGCAAATTTTCGAAACTCGCCCGGGAATCAAAACCCTACAGGGTACTTCCCGTGAACTTAGAATCTTGAAATTTGATACGAAGTTACGTCTTATAGTACAGATAAAGGAAAAATTGTGAAAAAAACAGCAAATTTTTAGTAACATCATACAAATAATTAAAAATATTTTTGAAAATTTTAAAGTTACTACCTCTTTTCCCATGAACGCGTCTATACGCGTTATAGCTATGTATTAAATTGAGTTTGTACGGAACCCTCGGTGCGCGAGTTCGACTCGCACTTGGCCGGTTTTTTTTATAAATTAACCCACTACTCACGGCTAATAAAACCGTCCTCAAGGGTGGGGTAGGGGGAGACGGTTGATTGAGGCCATGTAAGTGCTAATTGTTCGCGTGGGCGCACAAGGTGTGGCAGTGCGGTGGGCGGCTGGAGATAGTGCCGTGCTCGCACGTGGGGCACGTGTTCCGGGACAAGTCGCCGTACACGTTCCCAGGCGGCGTGCAGAACGTGGTGCTGCACAACGCCGCGCGCGTCGCAGAAGTCTGGATGGACGAGTGGGGCGAGTTCTATTACGCCATGAACCCAGGTTCGGAGGGGACGGGCGACGCTGCTAGCAATTTGTTTTCTTTAGGGTCGATTCGGGCCGGCATTGCAGCGGCTGGCAGCCACGCGGCGAGAACTTTCGTACTGAAAGCAGTGTGAAATTATTAAAACTTTATTTATTTTGAATTGCATTGCACAGATGTAAAAATGGCGGATTTAATACCTTTAGGCATTCTATCCCAGTCAACCGGAGAATTGTTGCTAAGTCTTAGAAGGTGGTGCAAAAAAGAAATTTCTAGGTGATTTGTTGCAATTTTATTAACCTACATAAAATCCCTAATTATGAAATACTAAATTATCTCCATACTTAAAAGACCAGTATTGCCCGCACAGTCACGCGGCCGCGCGCGGTTTCACCTGCTCGCGACACTGCGGAATATTTTCAAGCGATATTGGTCTTTTAAGTACTTTTAATAAAGTTTAAAATTACTTCACACCGCTTTCGGTGAGAAAGTGCTCGTCGCGTTGTTGTCGGTCGCTGCCGTTTCGGTGTGAATTGGACCTAATGTTCTACTTTTTTTTATAAAAAGCTGTTGATCATCTAAGAAATAATTTAAATTTATGGCCGGGTTGAAACTGTTGCATGCTTATTGTCTTGTGTAGGCAAGGGGATGGAGTTATAATTTTGAAAGTCTGTCTGATACGTTTCAGCGCTGACTGATTTTATGAATTTTGGTAGGCAAAGAAGAAGTTGGATTAAAATTACTTTGCGAAAATAAAATTTACAAAGTAATCAAAGTTTCTCGATTGCTTTTATTGCGAATATCGATAAAAAATATAAAATTCATCGCCTAGTATACACAAGCTGTTACAGTTAAAATTGGAGTTGTATTTGCTTGGAGATCCCCGATATGAATGGAATTTTATCTACTTACCTATATTCAAAATGCTAGCAGTTTAGTCCTTATATTAAAGTTTTGTTGTGGCTTGGGTTATAACACTGTTAGCGATTTCATATGGTTTTGTATCATTAACAAAATAAATTAGACTAATTTAAAGCTTTTAACATGAACCATTGCCGCTGCATTCATCTTAATTTGCATGTTTTTCTCATCATTTCATTCATTTACGCTTCATTATTTTAAAACTTCTTTTTATGTTTTTTACTTTCGTTATTGTTCGTGTCGCTTATTTTCAACAACTCTTCAAAATGGGATTATTTTTCGTATACTCTTTTGTAGTTATATATTTTCTATTCAGCGATTTTCTTTTTTCTTTTGCTTCTTCGAAATGCAGGAGCAATGATGGAATCGACGAGATACCTATTATGATTGATACGTCGAAGAAACTTTCGTTTACTAAATAACCACAGCAATCCTTTTTAGATCAAGAGCTATGTAGGATTTATTTTGAAGACAGTTTAAAATTTATTACCTTGATAAAATGCTATGTTATTGTCCACCTATTTAGATGACCGTAACCACAGAACTCATATTTTATTAATTCATATTTTATAAGTTATTTATGTAACTTTATTCGATATATCATTACAATTTCAAAATTTAATTACCTCACCATAGCCCTTGGTCTATTATATCATGGCCTAATAGAATTTTCTAATAATATTTGTATGGACCACTTTGAAATCGAAGTTGTAACTTTGCATATGTCCGTATACTAATTAATTTAATTAACTACAATAATTATTACATAATATATTATTAATATTTAACCATACAAATGTATATGTTTTTGTGTGCTTTTAACCCGATTAATAAAACAATAGCAGTAGTAAAACTGATATCGTTAACAGTTTTTTTTATAACAAACAGTTTTACTACTGTTCAAAACTGACAATATTCACCGATTAATTTTCATTTAAGTAAATTACATTTCCACAGGATAATTGAATTTGCCAAATTTCCATTCTTTATACAACACCATAAAGAAAATCTATCAAACATCCTTAGAAATATTTTTAAAAAAGATCACTATTATTCACTGTCATGTCAAAAAAACTTTAAATATATCTTTAAAAAAAACAGTTCTCGTTTAATTAATAGCAATAAAATCTCTTTCGAGAAGTGTTCTTAAAAAAATCAAAACTTTCATCGCGCGTCCGTTGATCGGTGAATATTGTCGTTACTAACATTGGCGGGGATCAGGTGTGGATGTGCGGTGGCACACTGGAGATCGCGCCGTGCTCCCACGTGGGGCACGTGTTCCGCAAGACGACGCCTTACTCGTTCCCGGGCGGCACTGGCCGCGTCGTCAACCACAACAACGCGCGCCTCGCCGAGGTGTGGCTCGACGAATGGAAGCACTTCTACTACAATATCAACCCAGGTGCTTGTCGCGCGGTTGTAAGATGAATATAGGTGGTGCTAGGTTTCGTCCTCCTTCTTTATGACCACACAACAACGCTTGCCTCGCCGAGGTTTGGCTCGACGAATGGAAGCACTTCTATTATTATGAATTCGAGGGGCGGAAGCACTTCTGCAACAATATCAATCCAGGTACCTCGCCGAGGTGTGGCTCGACAATTGGAAGCACTTCTATTACAATATCAACTCAGGTGCTTGTCGCGCGGTTGTAAGATGAATATAGGTGGTGCTAGGTTTCGTCCTCCTTCCTTATGACGTCACAACAACGCGCGCCTCGCCGATGTGTGGCTCGACGAGCGGAAGCACTTTACTACAATATCAACTCAGGTTCTTGTCGCGCATTTGTAAGATGAATATAGGTGGTGCTAGGTTTCGTCCTCCTTCCTTATGACGTCACAACAACGCCCGCCTCGCCGATGTGTGGTTTGACGAGCGGAAGCACTTCTACTACAATATCAACCCAGGTGCTTGTCGCGCGGTTGTACGATGAATATAGTTGGTGCTAGTTTTCCTTAGGTGTTAGTATGTCATCCGTTGTCCTGGTGTCCATTCTTATTATTATGACATCAGTTTAGATAAGGCGCTTTAGATGCATGCACTTTTACTGCAATATCAAACCAGATGCTTGTAGCACTCTCTGTACGATGAAGATAGATAGACATCGGCGAGTAGTGCTAGGTGACGTTGTTATTTGTTATAACGTTAGCTTTAGCTAAGCTTAGGCTTATTTTAATAAGGCCCTTTTCGTGGGTGGACTTCTACTACAATATCTACAATATCGTAGCTAAGTGGATAGGTCTCTTTACTCATTGTTTCAAGCTTGGTTTCGGACATACTTTTCTGTGACGTCAATCTCAATAACGCGTTATTTGCCAAGGACATACGTTTGAATATATACACCCAGGGTCTGTGTTATGAAACTATCTTTCAAAATCATATCTACAACATGGTATGTGTCTTAAACTTTTATTCAAGATCCATTATATTTAAACCTTACTCTTTTTTTCTTCATTTGAACGCCACTACTGTTTTTGCCTTATTTTTCTTATGATGTTGAATTAAGCTATTCCATGTCAAGGGCGGATCCAGGGGGGGGGGGGGGGGTCATGGGGGTCATGACTCCCCCCTGGGCTGGGTACAGATGGACCAAACCCAGGGGAATTTTATTTAAGTATTTTCAATATTAAATATTCCACGACTATATGACCCCCCCCCCTGGCGCCAAAGCTGGATCCGCCCTTGCTCCATGTAACCTTTCCAGGATTAATTTACTCGATTAGTAAATTTATTGTTTCAGTAAACAGAACCTCTTGTTAACCTGTTTGTAAATTTGCTATCGTTGTTAATGTTGTAAATTTACAACAGACACCGAGCAAACACAGATGCTTATTTTGTGTAATTTACACGTTCTGAACGAATGTCTGGTTTATTTTCAACAAATTGTTTTTAAATAACATACAAAGAGGGTATAAATATGAGATTTGCAAATATTTTAGTAGTTTACGTCATCACATCTGTGTGCGTTTTTCAGTATTTTTCCGTTAAACTATCTCTTTCTGTCGCTTTTCGTTCACCAGAGCGAGACAGGTTGTGTCGGCTCGAGCTATACGTTGGTACTTGCTTACAGTTGGACATGGACCATAGTCAGTTCATTCTTTATGTCTATGGACCGTACACATTTATCATCCCCCTCCATTCTAAAAGACGATTCTTGTATTGGAACTAGTTTGAAAAAGGCGGAGTTTAAATTTGGTTACTTACTTCCTGCTTATCAATTCAGTATTTTTTAATTTGTCCATGCACGTAACTAGGGATACGATATCGAATAGAAAGTATCGATACTGTACTCATGAGTAGTATCGGAAAAAAGGTATCCTACTCGTAAAAGTATTGAAACAAAAGTATCGATACTTCAAAGTATCGAGTACATTTGAAAGTAAAACAATCTAATTTTATTATAGTACGTATAATCTGAAACAGAAAAAGGACATGTAAATTCACAAATTGCTATATTATCTAGCTACTCTTAAAAATGTGTATTGTTTATATAATCAACTACAGAACTAAAGGTGTGTAATTGAATAAATAATGAAAAGAACAGCTATGATTTCTGACACTAAAAAAGTGTTCATTAATATTACATTCATAATTAAAATGTTAATTAATAAGATAGAAATCTTAAACAATTTAAAAGTATGAAACTATTCAGATTTGTTACAAATTAAATTTACTTTTCTTGAATTTTAATCCTTAAAAAACGTTTTATGTACATAAGTTAACATAAGTATGTTAACTTGGACCTGACACGCAGTTAACGGCGGCCATTGGCATGCTTCACTCAAGATTATAATTATAGAAGAGGTTACGTCCGTCTTGTTTTCAGGTCCGTGGTTTCAAATAGGTATACACAGCACAGACAGAATAATAGTGTTACACTGGAATAAATCAAATACAGTCAAGCGAAAAGCACAATAAACCGCGAATCAATCACAGTTCCTAATAATATGGTCGCTAAATAAATAACTATGAAACAAAACAAAGCGCAAAATAAACACAGGCACAGATTGGAAAGAATTTGAATATGTCAGTTACTGACTTTACAACAACGCAATGGAACATTTTAGAAGGTTTGCTATGATTTAACAAGTTAGCGTTGCCATTAATATGAGGCGCTTATCCAAATTTTCAAAGGTATCGATACTTGCCAAAAAGTACTCATTTAGTAAAAGTATCGAATACAAAGTATCGAGTACAAAAGTATCGGTATCGAAAGGAAAAGTACTCGATACCACAAAGTATCGATACTTTTTTCGTGTCCCTACACGTAACTAACAGTGTTCTATGTGATATGAACTGTAGGTTTAAATTCTTCAGCAATTTGCTGCAATTTCTCTTACTCTAGAGCAAGTCTAGTTATTTTCATACAAAATTTTGTGCAAGACATACGATGGAGATAACTTAAGAATTAGAGTTTTCTGGAACAAAGAATGCTAGGTGACGGTATTGAGACGAGAGGTCCACACAATTGTCCAATCACTTGTAGTGTTAATTTTTCCGTTTGAATAAAGTGTTTATATGTGTATGTTGTCTATGATCAATTGTAGAATAATGTATTTACTAAATACTCACTCTGTGAATTCGCCCCAAAAAATCTATTTAAAGGATTTCATGCTACAGTGGCGCCAACTAATGGCAAATTTCCTCAGAAATCACGTAAAAATTTAACTACATCCATTTTTACTCCTGCGTCTGTTATATTTGTTTGTTTTTTTATGTTTTGTACATATTTTTTGGTAGTCCAAATACTTACTTAGATTGGCTTAGGTTTTTGTTTGACGTTGTGTATATAACAGATAATGGTAATATGTATAATTTTGGTCCTATTAAATCTTATTTTCTTTCGATCTTACTTCTATACGGTTCTATATTGTTATTGTTTACAATATAATTATTATCGATTAATACGAATTGGTTTCTTCGAATAGTACGCTATTGTAACTGCTTTAATGTGAGTCAATATTTTATTACTTCTTCGTAAACGACCTCGTATAAACCAGCTGTTTTAACAAAACCAATATCATTCACTTCATAATGTTTACACATTTTCATTGGGTTTTAATCATGCTTGTTATAATATTGACCGTAGACTAACGCTTTTAATTAATAACTCGCAATAATACCATAATCATTAGTACGTAAGGTATTAACTATTTGTTTATATTATATGCGTCAATTTACTAGAAAATATCTTGAATATGATAGCTTATTAGTATTTGTTCCTGCTGAACAAATAATTTTTAAATTAAAGACAATAGTTATTTATATTTTTTTAATTAATTTTTAATTATAGAATCATTTAGTATAAAATAAGCTTTTTGCGGTTTTAAGTGCACTTTTGTAAATACGGATACTGAGATACAAATCTCAATAAAAATAACGTCTTGAAAGCAAATTAATATTTTTTCAAAACAATTAGTTCCATTTGAGCTGTCAATATTACAATGTTATACAGTTCTATATTCTCAACTAAATTATTGAGATAATCTTTTGTTGCTTTCAAATGAATATCTTATGATGTCCAAACTTTTTTCACTTATCCTAGTATGGGTTATTATGTTGCTTTTGTATTCCGCTAGGGGCGCTGAACGTGCCAGTCGGTGACGTAACCGAGAGACGAGCGTTGCGCGACAAACTCAAGTGCAAGAGCTTCAGGTGGTATTTGGAGAACATCTACCCTGAGAGTCAGATGCCTCTAGAATATTATTACTTAGGGGAGGTGAGTACTGAGAATTAATCACCAAGTCTATGAGGTATCTAAATGTATTGTATTTCTTTTTGCGCACAAACAAAACATAACAGGGATATATTGATTTAAGGCTCTGTGCTTAGGTGGCTAAGCAAAAAACAGCCCTTGCTGAGTTTCTTGCCGGTTCTTCTCAGTACAAGGTCTCCCGCCGTAGATTTACGAACCGATGGCGTAGCTTCTAGACATTCATGAGTGCTTGTAACAGCCTAAACTGAATAAATGATTTTGATTGATTGATAAGCGACGTGACAGAAACGTGATTTTCTACCGGCATGTAGCATGACTCTGGCATGACATTCAATCGAGCCATCAGGGTGACAGAGAGATGTCAGAGTACAAAAGCACTCTAGACAATTTCGCCCTCTGATGAAAATGAAGATGCTCTTGCTTAACTACAAATTATAAATATTAAAAACGGACAAAGACGATCAAAACGGCTTCTGGGTGCATTCCAGCTGGGGAAAAAGTTAAAGACAGATGTTTTTAATGAAGTTATTTATTTATTACACATCGATCATTATTACACGGTCTTTCTTGAAACAATTCAATAAATATTAAATCGTCCTTCCTTTTTAACTGACAAGTCACTGCAAGTTTCGTGTTGCGCTTCACTTTGTTGTGTCACTGGTAGCACGCTAAGTGACACGTCAGGGCGTATCAGACTTCGTCACGCAAATGGGTGCTAGCTTAGAAACTATTGTTCCAAGAGCATAGCCGAATTGTTGGAATCTGTCCCGTTCTAGTAGTGTGCCCAAACAGTTGCAAGAGAGGGCAGATTCTACTGTCGTCGTTGTCGCGCTAGGAGTATTTTTCCCCCTTATAAAGGTAGAAAAAAATGGACTTTATGTATAACTAGTTAGAGTACATTTTTTGAATTCCCATATTGTTTCGAAAGCATTTCGCTTAGTATATAAGTTCCTTGGTGCTAGCACATACATTTACTTTGAATGTTGATGCTAGTGTCAAGTTACATGCCAGATCACTTGTCAGAGCACGTGTCACTTTGCTTAGGTGGGCACAGCGTCTTTATTGTCGTATGACGTCATGTATTTGTACAATTTTTACTCAGAAGTGACGTCACTAGCCTACTCTTCCAAACTTTGTCATGCTTTTTCTTTGTGATTTATTTGGTGACTGACATAAGAAAAAATATATGTCCATTGGTTTTTAATAATCTAATTGACGAACTAAATAGAATCTCGTTTATTTTATCCCGCCATCATCACTATTTTAAAGACGTTTTCGTGTCAATATTTTAAATTAACGTTACGAAACACATAATTATTACTTTGATTTAAATATTCGTTTTTGAAACTAAGGATGCTCTTGTTTAGTGGTATTTTATTATATATGGTTCTCTCACGATAAATGCTTTCATATTTTCGAAGAGGTAGTTGATATTGTTCTTAAACAATAAGAGAAATGCTCCTGAACCATTCCAACTGAAGACTAAACGTACAATACTGAACTCGCTTACTAAAAAAATGCATGTCGAATATTTTTGTTTGTAGATCCGTAATGCCGAAACGTCCAATTGTCTGGATACTCTCGGCGGCAAGGCTGGCCAACCTCTAGGGATGGGTTACTGCCACGGGCTGGGTGGTAACCAAGTAAGTGAACATTTTTGCTTGAATAGGGTATTAAAACCATAGAGGTATAACAATAGAGTGGGGAAGGCGGCTCTAAAAGTGTCCGTCTAATAGAAAGAGAAAGAAGATGAGAGACCGCTAGCTATCTCTCTCTCTTGTGACGCATGGCATCCAATGGCATCACATCGAAATAGTAAGATGCTTACGGTTGCCAAATCGCATGCGCGATTAGAGAGTGAAAGCTAGAGGTCTCATCTTCTTTCTCTTTCTATTAGAGGGACACTTCCACTTGTAGTAGAGTCTATGTCTCCCCTACTCTATTCTTATACCTCTATGATTAAAACAATATGAGTTGACTGATGACACTTTGTCATGGAGCAGCTGTGTGACGTAATAACGTGGCGGCTACTACGGATACCATATCATGTTGTAAAAACAGATTAAAAAAACTGAAAAAAAATTGAATTGAATTTTAAAATGTATCTCTTGTTATTTTATGAACTAAAATTAACATTTTCCGACTGCTTTTTGCCTAAGCTATCGCGATGACATATTTGTAGTTTTTTACTCAAGTAGAGTGAAGTACCCTATTGTAATGTCAGAAAACACAACATTTTGACTGGTACATTCATAACGTAATGCACACAGTTCCATCGATATACAGGGTGTTTCTTCTAGGGTGTCAAGCCAGTGCGAGCTGATAGCGGAGTACCATACCTATCAATTGAACCCCCATGTATGTTCTATGATATTGCGTAGTTTTCGAGTTAGATTTTTTTTCGTTATTTTTTAAGTTCAACGACTTATCGTCGTCTTAACAACTTTAAAAAAGTATAACTTCTTTTTGGGTCGATATTTCTTCGAAATTCTTTTTTTAACAGAATGTCTAGTGCTTGTAGTTTTATAAGAAAAATAATCTCCTTCCTAACTTTAACCTAAGATATAAAAAAAATGATCGATACTAAATTAAAATGAATTAAGTAAAACAGAATGGATTATCAATTGAAATAAAAAAAATGAAAATAGATGTTCCATAACATCTGACTAATTTTAAAAACTGCCCCACTACATAAGCTTTAATTAAAATACAAAAAAAGATGTACTAAATACGGCATTATTTGCTGAAATCTGTTGTTGAAGGTGTTGCATCGGAAATCGAGTAATTCTAATATTTTATAATTTCGTAGTATCTCTTATCTATTAGACAAGTCCGTCCGTCCGTCTGTGGTGCTGTTTCAGCGGCCAAACCGTAAGAGATAGATAAAGAGAATATTTAAGTTATAAGTTAAGAATAGTCTGATAAGACTACAAACCGGATTTGAGTAACGTAGCACTTCCGGTTTTCGAGAAATCACGAATTTCAAACGAAACCACACAAAATCTCCGAAGTTTTCAATTAATTAAATACATTTTTTTTAATCAGGTTTTGGTGAACATTTGGTTCACTGGTTTGCTAGTCTTTGCATATTTTGTCAATCTTAAGTTTTTATTATCCCTTTTAGTTTAAGTGGAGCTCATTCGAAAATAAAAATAATCATTTTATGATAACTAATCACTCGAAACTCCTGTTATCCTCCTCCTCAGGTATTTTTATTTTAAGCCTAAATAAGGCAGTGTCTACGCATACGTTGAGGACTTTGATAGTAGGCTTATAATAGGTACATTATTAATTTACATGCTATTATATATGAGGTAAATAATGCAATCTTGGTAGAAAGTGCCTGCCTGCGCCAAATAGAATCTAAGTTCAGCATTGTGTCAGCTCAAAGAACTAACGCTGGTTTTCAACTAGACCGCGAATTATAAAATAAATATTATAAAATAATGTCCAAAATACGTTTCCACCTTACAAATGAGATAAAAATAAAATACGTGCGATTTATACAGAAGAAAGTTAAAAGTATATTATTTTTCCCCTTAGAGTTTATCAATACATACATACTAATAAATTTACCCAACTTTTTGATACAACTGTTTATGTTAACATAAATATATACACATAAAAATACTAATAAAGAAGGCTAAAAGTTTTCTAATTCATATTGTGTACCCGGTAGATATTTCTTTACATTTTTTTCTGAAAGCATAAATGGATTTGGAATTTCCAGTTTATATGGAAAAAAGAAAATGTTGTTTTTACTGTCTTCCACGAGATTTTGCCATATTTTCTCACCGTTTAAACCTTCCCTGAACTACGACAAACATTTCACCACCATAATCTGCTAAATCGGCCCAGCCGTTCTCAAGTTTTAGTGAGACAAACGAACAGCATTTGATTTTTATATATATACTAGTGGCCCGGCCTCGCTTTGCTTCGGTGTAGAGCTGTAGTGTAGAATTCGAATTTTTCTCACCTTTTTAACCTTCCCTAGCCCTCTACGAACATTTCAAGACAAAGTTAAGATAAATCCGTTTAGCCGTTCTAGAGTTTTCGCGAGACTAACAAACAGCAATTAATTTTTATATAAATAGATAGATATAGATTATACGCCCATTAAATTCTCTGTTTTCCTGTTATTAGGTGTTCGCATACACGAAACGCAAGCAAATAATGTCTGACGACAACTGCTTAGACGCGGCTCACCCGCGAGGTCCCATTAAGCTGATCCGCTGTCACGGGATGCGCGGCAACCAGGAGTGGACATACGACTCTAAGGTACGTTCACTTTTTAAAGGGAATGGGGGGCAGTCCTCGATTTACGACGTTTCAAGTAACGTCAAACAATGTTTTGACACTATTCCTCAAGCATACGTTAATTGTTTCGATTTCCGGCATAAGAGAATCTATTTGTCGCGAGGTCAATGTCCGTGGGCCCGGTGTCCGTGGGGATGTCTCGACTTAAATCTAAATATATGTTAAGGGTGGTCCACCCTTAACATTTTTTTTGACAAAATTCTCAAAAGTTTTTTTCATCACACAAAAATACATACATCCCAAAATTTTCATCCTTCTACCATCAACCCCTATTTTTTTATGGCGGTACGAAGTTTGCTGGGACAGCTAGTATCCTTATAAATTCTGTTCTGTGCCTAGACGCGGACGATAAAGCACACGAACACGGGCATGTGCCTAGACAAGCCCGAGTCTTCGGACGTGTGGAAGCCTGTCCTGCGCGCCTGCAACAGGTCGCGCGGACAACAGTGGCTCATGCAGCTCGACTTCAAGTGGCAGGCGCGCCGACAACACAGCTAGTGTACGAACTGTAGGTATGTAGCCTTCTATCTCGGCCGCTTTGGACATAGGTCTCCTCCATTTCAGTGTCTAGCCAATAGGATATTTTTCAAATATTTGAAAAATGATTATATTTAAAGATTGGGACAAACGATTTAACAGAAATAGAAACGATTTAAAAAAATTAAATAATTAATGTCTTTGTTTCTCCAATAAGCCAATTAAAGTTGAATTTATTTTTGAAGCACAGAAATCAGGATAAGTAGCGAAGAAATTTTGCAACCTTAAAACATCTACTACAGGAAGATTTGCACTGTCGGCTTTCGGAAACCCGGCTTCCTTTGTGGAAAATAAGTAAAATCGAAATACTCTAACAAAGAAATCGTCAAATAATTAATCCGTAATCACAGATCGTCCACAGACTACATAGGTGTTAAAATTCTTTACACAAAGTTGACGTTACATAGTAAACGTCATCGAATCGCGTTTTGGCGGTAAATTCAAAACCATTAAAAATAAATTCAACTTTAATTGGTTTAATGGAGAAAAAAACTGCTAAATCGTTTGTCCCTTATCCCTTATCTTTAAATATAAGCAGTTTTCAAAAATTTGGAAAATACCCTATTGCCTACGTAATGCCTGGGCCCTATTTCACCAAATTGACATACGTCATAAAAATAGCAGGCATTCTGTTACTTCAACGACCATAATTTGTTCAACACAATTAAGTGTTCTGTTGTGAAAAAAGGGTAATTTTTTCAAGTTGACGTAATTTGTCAAACTATCAATATTCTTGACATGAAATCGGGGCTGTGTATGATTTGCGTTGTAATTGTAGTGTTTTCGTTGTTAGTTACAAAATGTCTGCTAAAGCTTGAAAAGTTGATTCTTATACAGGATAATTTAAAGAAGAACGAATAAATTTCTCCCTTGATATCACTGATTTTGCGTGTAAAGAAAAATTAGATACCAAGCCGACATGTACTTAAATCGGGCGGTCCTAATGTTTATTATATTTATTTTGTTTCAGGAATGACAACGACAGACCATAACAGTCTTCCCCTCATGTTAGATATCAGATTTATTCCTTATTCTTATGTATATTTAAAGTTTTTATATCTATTAGATTTAAACGTATGACACGTATGAGGTCTTGTGAATTGTTGACAATACATTTAAAAAAATGCTGTAATATGTTGTATTCCCTGTAAAGGTTGCTCAAACTTAGTATTGCGTTGGATAGAGTGTGTTTAATTGCAATTATTTTAGACGTGTGGAAGTAAAAGAGATTATATTTATCTGTATATTGAAGTATTTTTTGTGTTTGTGCTGAGACGGCGTTTTCTATTGATATATATTTGATTGTGCATTTATCTACAATGACAATGTATTTTCTGTGTCCGTCTGATAATTTTATTGGATTTATATGCCCTTTTAAAAGAATTAACGATCGAAATTTCGCACGTTTCTTACTCTGTTTCTTTTCATTTTGAAAATTCGATCGCCCGAAAATAGTTCGACAATTAAATTCTCGAAGCCTACTCTAATTCACAATACTTTCGAAGGAAAAGTTGAATTTGACACATAATTATTCGAAATTTTAACCTCGAATTGAAGAAATGAAGAGTGTTACATTTTCGTTTTGGAATTTTTGATTAAATTAAGCCTAAAATGTCTGCTACAGTATTTTTAAACAAGGCTGCTTAGCGTGAGGAACATTTTTTAGCATCTAAAATTAACAAAGAAACAAATTTTTAATGAATTATTATATTTCCAATACTTCAAAATATTACACGACAAATTAAGGTTGACATACAATCGATTACATCAACTCTACAAATTAGTCGGCTAACACTGCCAAAGAAGTTTTTTTTTATGTCATCAAAATTTTTGTCGTAAAGTAATATTGTTTCCAAGTAAAAAACGTTATCTAATAAGTGGAGATAAAAAGAACTTACAATCTTAACTCATTCCATTCGTTTACGGAAATAGTTTGTGGTTCTAGCTTTATGTGCGTGTTCGAAAATGAAATAGAGCAGAGTCACTGGCGAAATTTAGTTTAAAATTCGTTCGTTGCCGACATTTCGTTTCGGAGAAAAATAGTAGAGCTCCTGATTCCATGTGTGTTGTTCTGTGTATAGGAAATTAAAATGACAATATTTTCAATTTATGTATTGATTGATACTCAATATTATTTAGGTAAAAAAAAATATTTGAACATTTTATTTTGTTATATTATTATAGCAATTCTTCAGCATTAGCAAGATTAAGTTTCAACAGATTTACTATAATTTCTTTTCAATTATTCTAATAGTAGATAGAGCATTTCAAATAAGCCTTTTTATTAATAAATATAAATAATATAAACTTGAAGTCGCTATCGTCTGAGCGCAGTTAATTTAAAATATAGTTTATTTCAGATTTACATTCACATAGAGATTCCTCGGTAGTTATCGGTTCCCTTTATAGAAAGATGATTTAAATTTCCCAATCGAAAGTTATAGTATTCTAGGGATGTCGTTTGGTTTCCTTCCCTTCAATGCGACATTCGCGGTGCTAATTCTTCGCCACTAGTTTTGCATATCTAATGTTGTTTTAATGTACCGATTCCTCTGATAGTGTGCTAGCGGCACGTACGTGCCATAACTGTTTGCTAGACTGCCTTCGATTTTGCCACTCCTCTATGTTAATTATGAAAAGGAATCACGACGAAAACTTTAGGGCAGCTAAATTAAAGATAATTTCGATTAAGTTTTTTGTATGGTTTTGTAAGTTTGTCGTGATAAAGATACCCTGAGAAATTTCGATTAGCAAATAGGGTTAAGACGTTCACTTTTCATTATTCTGCTAGTGACATCATTCATATTATAGAACTGCCATTATAGTGAGTGTGTTATATTATAAACATTTGAACTGTATGTAGTGCTGTTGAATTATGGAAACTTGATTCGCATTGTTTTGATAACGACTGTACTGAATGGTTGAATACTACGCTACACCAGAAATTTCGAAAGTGAGATTATTGAATAATTAATAAAGACTCTGTTTTGTGTGTGATATTGCGTTGTCTCTTGACACTATCTGCAGTGGCCAATGAGATCATTCTCTGTGTTGCAATATGGCAGTAACATATACTCCCTCTAAGCTCGTTAAAAACTGTTGCCTTAATTTTATGATGAGCGTGTTATATTGATAAGGAAATATTATATTTTAGCGTACTATGACGTTCTTGATGGGGCTCAAGAGAATTGCCTTTAATACGTTCACAAATAGCTTAGCGTTGTAGTTTCTGATGAAAATGTTTTGGGATTTAAAACAGATAAAACGTATTTCTATGTTTCATCATCCACGTTTGTCTGTAAAATTGATAATGCGTTATTTAAGCGTCGATGAGACTCGGACGAATATTGAAATGTTACTCAATTTTTTAAGCTTAATAAGTCTAAGTAGCGAGAAGCAAGTGTTTATGTAGTTTCGAACATACATTGCAGATGACTTAATTTGTTGTTGGTAACTTGTGTTAAAATCAATACTTTTAAACTACTATTATAAATAAATTACTCATAAAAATAAGTCATTCACTGTGATAAGTCAGCTAATAGTTAAGCAGTTTATAAATATTGAGTGATGTTTTAGTATTTGGTCTTTTTAGTATGATGGAATTGAGATTCTTAGAACTCTGATAGTTATATATTTTCAATATGCACTGGGAGTAATTTTTAGTTTTTGACTTGCTGAGATTTATGTATATGCAACTGGTTTTGTAATAATGTAGGATGGTGTTATATTTATTTTATGCTTCGTTTCAAGTCGATATGTAATATTCGAATGAATTACAATTTGAATTTAAGACGTAATCTATAAAATTGATTGAAACGGAATATAAAAAACTTCTATTTGTCAAACACCCCAAAACAACGAAAGTAAATTAATCTGAGAAACCCTTTTTTTTTTAATTCAGGTTGTGTACTGCTTCTGCTTAATTATATTATGTAAAATTAATGGTAGGGTAGGACTTTTGTTTTTACTCAATTTGGGGATGATTCCTCTCGCAATTCCGAATTATTGTTTGTTCTATTTAATATTTTGTGAATTAAAATTATTAATTTTCGTGAGTGTATTAAATGCAAAATTATTTATTTTCAATTTTTAAGATGATCATATCAATAAATAAATAAACAAATGTATAATATGTAAAATTTGTCTTAGATCTAGAAATTTGGCATAATCATTTTTCGTGTAAATTATACTACATCACAAAAATAGGTTAAAATTTTCATAGAAATTATTCAACAGAGATTTTAAAAGTATGACTAATGGTGCTCCATTTTTCTCTGGCAATCATCATTCGTAACACGATTTCTATCAACAGCAGTTACCGTAAGATTCGAGATTTCTTTTCACTCTGAGCATCTTCAGTTCAATTTTTCTTCTATCATAGTGTGTACTACACATAAATTCACATCTCCTATTTTTGCATTCATTAAATCATATGTCGTAAATATTTATTTATTTAGTGGCACGTGTTATTATGAAGCTTTTCTTTAGGGTTAGTAGTCATTTCGTTCGGACACATGATGATAATTATTAAGAGAAAGTAGAGAACCATTATAATACACGTAAAAACATTTTTATAAAATCCTTGAATGGTAAATGTCCTCAATTTTCATAAATAATAAACTGTGTAATACAACTACAATATGTTAGTATAATGTCTTGTGTAGGAAGACAATCTAAGTCTCGAGATTCTTAGGCGTTGACTAATTATATTATTTGACACGTTTAAACAAGGCCTATAAATTGTGTACACAAGAATGTAATTATTGTAAATAGTTACTATGTGATGATTCGTCCAACTGTTTTAAATGTAAGCCAATTGTAAAAGGTCGAGCCTTTTACAATTGATGATGGCATTTATTTTGATCTATAATCTCAGAAGAATTCATTTGATAGACTTTTAAAGCAATGGTGCCAAATTTATTTTTCCAACGGCACACATCATCATTCCAATAAAACTTGTCAACTTGAAAATTAAATTGTTTGGACTGAATTTTATCGATGTGTTTTATTTTGTTTAATTTAGTTATCCTACAATTAATGTAAAAGATTGTATGTATAAATGTTTCTTACATAATCACGCAAACACCGTTCTGTACCCTTAGCACGAACCAAAATCGAATTCGTAACGTTTGCGAGTCCGAAATGTCATTGTCAAATGTGTACTGATTTTTAGTTCTCGTTACGTACTTTGTGTCGCTGCTGTTCAAGTTTCCATACAAAATTTTGCATTGACATTTCGATTTGCAATTCGAATAGTTTGCAAACCCAAATTCGATAATGGTTCGTGCTAAGGGTACTGAACGGATTTGCATGAAATTTGGTACACTATACTATAGTGTCCCAGAAGTGCCACGTTCCTGAAGGATTATCAAAAAAAATATTAGTTAACGCGGACTAGATAAATGATAAGCAGTGCAAAGTTTTTTTAAAATATTTATTAAACTTAACATAATTTAATCTTACAGATAATATTGTATACTATATATCTATCTTACATTTGTACAATCAAAAATCCAAATCATACACACATAATAAACTGATAAAGTTAACTACCAAATAATTGGCACATAATAAAATCATTAAATACACATCATTGAGCACTAAAACGTGCTCATTATTATCAAAATAATGAATCTCAAGGAATAAGTCACTTTATACAATGTGTAATAGAAATAACGCAAAACGGTTTCTATCTATGATTATTGTCGAGTATTGATACATCAATAGTTTTTTTAAACCTCATAAAAATGATATCTACAAGTTCTGCGTTATAACAATTTCACATAAGTCAATGAAATAGAATGCATCGACATGAGTTTCAATATAACACATTAAATGGTATTCTCTAAAATTATAAAATTTTTGGTATGATACTAAATCATATGAATGAGAACAAAAAATGGAAATCATAAAAACGACATATTATGTGAATGGATATACATTTTGACGTTAATGAAAAACATTAATATAGTTAAAGCGCTACAAAAAAACTTTCGCATGTCAACTAACAATAGAACTGTTACGAAATAGAAGATATAATTTCATGACCTTTTACTCTCCGGGTTTTCTACCTAGAGAGGTATACTTTGTCCTTATGCCATTTCTATAAGACAGGTTTTTTTTAAATAATTAAGAAATCCGCACTAACAGTCGTACTCAGAAATATTTCATTACACGTGTTGTCTCATTCTATTATTATTGGAAAGAAAGCGACAGCATCCACTTTAGTCTAATTTAAATGTTAATTCACTTTTCTGAGTCCGGAAGTAAGATGTCGGTTTAATGTTTGTCAATTTGTAATATACTATTGCAGATAATGTGAGAGCGTCAGCTTCAATCAAACTCCAAAAAACAAACGTAGTGTTATTTGTAAAATTGACATCAGTCTGTCCTTATCACTCCTTATAAAGCGATCTATTTGATATTCTGCGAGGGCCAGAATTTCTTTGGTCGCCATTTTTATTTGTTTCTTTATTAGCGCGGGTTTTACCAAAAAAATATTTTACCACAGTTCTATTCTTGGTAGATATGCCGTCATCTTTTACAACTAAAAGGATTCCCGTGTTCGATGGCTCATTTGGTTTGTAGAGATCAATGGTGGAAGGTGACATTGTAGCTTCCTTTGACGAGTCTCTGCACTGTACCATACAGTAGACAAAATAATATTGGCTATCCTCGATTTAATCGAATACGTGTAATATTCGAATATCAATTCCATTCCAAGCCCCCACTCCTAAAGTTTGAGGCGCTTTGACTTTGTAATTTTTGTTTAATTGACAAAAGAAAATAATAAGTGTCCATTAAATTTAAATAGTCTAACTGTGGGACTAAATAGAATTTCGTTGACTTTGACCCCGTCATCATCCCTATTACACACAATTCGAATTTATATTCAATACAATCATCTGTATTCTCAGTAAGAATAAATTCAAAAATATAATTATCGTCTTGTATGCGCTTATTCGACAGCGTTAAGTTTCCCCTAGAGACCATACAAATATCAGAATACTTCCAAAATACTTGATAATCTGATGGAATTAATACGTGAATATTATATATTTAGGAACAAGGAAGTCACACAGATACTCTTCTGCTCATTAAAACCATAACTGCAACAGCATAGGATTCATTTATATAGCGAGTTCTTTGATGCCAAAGCCGGTCGGTGGGATAGTTGATTTAAAACAATTCAAATTTTTAAACACACAAATAGTCAAAAACTTCTATATATGCTGTCTATGTGCTCTGGAGCATTTTCACGGTCTTCTGTAATGAGGGCTTCCAAATATTTTTATTTCTGTTTCCTTTTTTTAGATACTCTGGAAATTCCTTACTTTGTTTCATAAAAGTAATAGTGTACTGTAACTGACTAACTGTAACTTATCAGAAACTTATAATTTTGATATTATGAAAAGCATGACAATCGTATGACTTGTTCGATGGCAAATGGCCACCATGGCTTAGTACAGCTGGGACTATCATTACTGCGTTGCCTTATCTTAAACTCCATTCTTGAAGTTCTACGGGTTTTACTCACAGCAGATTCTTAAATTATAGAAGTATTGATTCTTCTACGATCATCTGTGTAGTGGAGAAACTTCTCGACTTCATTGTAGCCAATAACCATCGTGTTCAATGGTCTGGTGCAGAGTATTCGCATGGAAGTAAAATCTACAGTCACTCGTGCCTCATGTCTTCTGGTAGCCAACAATCGTTCTCCGCTCGAGCTAACTGATTCTTCAAACTGAAGTATAGTTTTATCAACGAGTCCTGTAAAGATAGAGATCCGATTAGGAGAATTTGTCAAGCTGTATTGCTAAATGAGATAAATAAAACATATTATTCTATATGTAAACCGGAAAAACTTATAGAGGTTGCATATGCGCACGGGAAATAGAAGCTTATGTACGCGCGATAACGTTGAAAGATTGTCAGAATATCGGGCGCCAAGATTAATGCCGCAATTAAATTGGGTAGTTAGCCCGTATTCGGGTGCACGAAAGACGTTACTCGAATTCGGGCACCCGAAGCAATATTAAGACTGGAATACGGGCTGGAAGACGGTGTTGGGTAAACAAAAGAAAATCAACAAGAATACGGGCGTACTCGACTCCATTAATTTACACTTAGTCGTTTACCCGAATTCCGTTGGCACTTATATCCGACCAAGTGTAATCGCGCCATAAACGCGTCAGTTTTTGCTATATGTCTTCTAAACGTATTCATTAAGTAGTGTAGTTATCAAAGTACCCTATTGTATTCCGGAGATGGCGTTGCGTAATGAAATCTGATGGATACATAGACGCGATACGATACAAAATCCCCTTTGGTCCTTTTGTATGGAAAAAGCTAGCTAGTTTTTTCTTACGTCCGCTGTTCAATTTTCATAGAAAATTTGATGATGCGGTATGTTATGGAATATAATTCGTGCTAGGGATCTATGTACATTACGCTCCCGTCGCTGTAGTAGAACATAAAGAGCTACGAGTTAACATTTTGCTCGACGCGGCGCTGGTCAGTAAGTATTGCACGGAAGATGTATTCTTATAATCGATTGATGATAATCGAAGTTCGTCATGATGTGTCCTACTCTACGACATTATTGAACTATGTAAATAAGAGAGAGATCGACAACGATAAAGATTGGTGGGTGCTGACGACTGCTGATGCAGCCGTGACCAACGGCTTAAGAGCCCTTTTACAAAATTGCGCCGTACTGATCGGCGCGTAGGTAGATTTGCACTAGTATATTTTGCATTTTACGGGTGTTACCGACAAAGGAGGTCAAAGTATACTATCAATTACTCGTTGATGTTAATATATTTTTAAAAAGAAAATAAATGTCATTCTATCAATTCATGTCACTGCAGAGCTGGTTTTTATTTATATTATTTTTCCGTTTTATTTCTTTCGTTTACAAAATTGGTCCTTCTCGCTGGAAATAATGATTACCAGGGCGAAATCAGCTCATGCGGAGGCAATCGCTACTGAGAATTCTGGTTTAGGTGTTAGTGCGCCCAACGCGGAAGCTCACGACCAGGCTTCGTGCCACATTTCCGTCGAAGCAGCCGCTGCGCCCAACCTAGCACCATGTTCTATAAACCCGAACTCTCAGCAGCCAGTAGAATCTTTTTCTCACAGCGTTGCTTCCAGGTCGTCGTCGGCTACAGTTCGAGCCCTTCGGGCGACGGCCGAGGCTAAATTCGCACGGCAACAGTTCGAACGCCAGGTGCAGTTGGAAAACGAGCGACGGCGCATTGAGGAATTGGAGCTTGCGGCCGAATTAGCAAGCTTGGAAGTCGGTGCCAGCCTCAAGTCTCATAAAGTAAAGTCTACGTCTCGGACAGAGGCTTGGGTAGCCGACCAGGTACAATCCAATAAACTTTTATTAGGCAAACCAGGCGGTCTTGTGCAGGAAAAATGTCCATCTGAGGCATCCATTGTCACAAACGAATGTAAACATCAGTGTTCAGATATAAACAAATTAGCCAAAGCGATTACATCCGCCGCGAGTTCAAAGAAAATAGAGAACTTGACTCCTTTTAGTGGCGGTCATTTAGAATGGCTAATTTTCAAAAAGAATTACAATTTCTCTAAAGATTATTTTTCCAATTTAGAAAACCTGAACCGCCTACGTCATGTGCTCCAAGGTAAAGCACGTGATTGTGTAGCCACGTTATTATTGACCACCGACGACCCCAACGAAGTGATGAGTATACTGGAGCAAACTTTCGAACGCCCGGAGGCAATCGTCATGCGTGAGGTTGCGGAGGTACGTGGTTTACCTAGACTCTCACATGATCTTAGAGACATTAACAACTTTAGCTGTAAATTAAAAAATTGCATTTCAGTGCTAAATCTTTTAAACCAAAGCGAATATTTGTACTCTCCAGAGCTTACGCATAGTGTCTTAAGTAAATTAACTCCCCTTTTGCGGAATAAATGGCTTGATTTTGCCTTTACCAATGTTTCACTAGGAAAACCAAAATTTGTTATGTTATCCGATTTTTTAAGTCTAGAGACACACAAGTACAATAAATTTGGCATTACTGAGCAAATGTTCGTAAATTCTTCCTTTACTCGTCGTGAAAGTGTTAACATAATATCGACAAATTCACCTGTTATCAAAAGTACAAATGAAAATTGTGCTTTTTGTAACCAGAATCATACTATAAAAAAATGCACTAAATTTCAAAAACTTACCCCAGAACAAAGATGGTCATGGTTGTATGAGGTGAAATTTTGTTATCGGTGCCTTAGGGGAGGTTCACACCGATGGAAAACGTGCAAAGCGAAGCGGTGTGGTGTTGACGGCTGCCTTCGTTTTCATCATCCGTTGTTGCATGGGTGTGAGCCTCCACCATCCAAAAATTTTACGGTTCCTTCAAAATCATCCGACCAGAATATTACACCATCCGACAATACCATTGATGAAAAAGTCACGATAACGAATACGACCACTTCCTACTCTTGCTTACAAAGTGTCTATCTACGTATCGTCCCAGTAACAGTGTCCGGTCCTTTGGCAAGCGTCAACACTTACGCGCTCCTTGACGATGGATCCACAGCCACCCTTGTTGATTCTGATTTAGCGCAAACTATTGGGGCAGTGGGTCCAATGCGTCAGTTGCGTCTAGAGGGCGTTAGTGGAATGACGATCGCCACCGAAGTACAGCTTGTAAATTTCGCTATTAAAGGGGCTAAAGAAAATATAATCTATGATGTTCGAAATGCCAAAACTGTAAAATCTTTATCCCTTTTTACACAAAATATCAACAGAGATTACATAACCAAATATCCACACCTGTCGGACTTAGCAGAAAGTTTAATTTTAGACCATGCTACTCCGAAAATTCTACTTGGAGCTGATAATTGGCATTTAACTATTCCCAGGGAAGTGCGTGAGGGCTCCAAATCTCAGCCGGTTGCTACACGCACTCTTCTAGGATGGACTCTACATGGGCAGTCGAATAGCTGGACCCGTCCAGTACATTTTATTAATCACGCAACCGTCCAACATTTTGACAGTGTGGACACACCCTTAGACATTCTAATCAATGATTATTTTAAACTTGACAGTATCGGAATTTCTAAGGGTGATGTCAAAGATAATAAGCTAAATGAGCGTGCTTTAGTAATTTTAAACTCAACTTCGAAGCGTTTACCTTCTGGTAGATTTGAAGTAGGATTATTATGGCGAGATAACATAGTAAACGTCCCAGATAGTTATCCACACGCCCTCTCGAGGTTTCTTTCTTTAGAGAGACGTATGCAGAAAGATCCTCAGTTTATGTCTGGGTACAAAAGTTTTATTCAGGGAATGCTCGACAAAGGTTATTCCGAGCAATGTCTCGACACTTATGACTCTAGAAAACAACCTTCCTGTCCAAACGACAACAAAATTTATTGGTATTTGCCTCATTTCGGTGTCGTACACCCACAAAAGAAGAAATTACGTGTCGTACATGACGCTGCCGCGAAAAGTCTGGGAGTAAATTTAAACTCGCTTTTGCTCACTGGTCCCGACCTATTACAATCATTATTAGACATTTTATGTCGATTTAGGGAAGGCCGCGTAGCTATGAACGCCGACATAAGGGAGATGTTCCCTCAAGTGAGGATCAGGGAGCAGGACCGCGATGCTCTTCGTTTTTTGTGGCGTGATAACCCCAAATCTCCAATCATAGAATATAGGATGACATCTGTTATTTTTGGGGCAGCTTGTAGTCCATGCACCGCACTCTACATTAAAAACAGAAACGCTTTAGAGTTCCACGATAAGTTTCCATCGGCCGTAGAAAAGATCATCAAAGATCATTATATGGACGATTACATTGGAAGCGTGGATTCCGAGGAAGAAGCCTCGCAGCTCGTTGCAGACATCGTTCATATCCACAAAGCTGCAGGTTTCGAAATGCGAGGCTGGGTATCCAACCACCCTTCTGTGTTATCGACCATTAGTGAAGACTTACATGGTGCTCCACAGATTTCAGATGTCGGTCTAGGGCCAGAACCCTTTGTTCGGACCTTAGGCTTAATCTGGCATCCGCAAAGTGACAAACTTTGTTTTAAATATTCGACAGTAGAGATTGAACCATGTCTAACAAAAAGAAAAGTACTATCTTACTTGATGAAGGTATACGATCCACTAGGTTTTTTACTTCCGTACACTATTGAAGGAAGAATATTGTTTCAGTCAACATGGAAATCCAATATAGATTGGGACGATGAACTTAGCTCAAGCCATTCTATCGAGTGGATTTCCTGGATTTCCAAGTTGACAGATGTTCAAAAAATTAAGGTGCCACGTTGGTATAGTGATGGTAATGATAGTATCATCGAACGGGAGCTACACGTTCTTTGTGACGCCAGCGAATTAGCTTACGCTTGCGTAGCCTATTGGCGTTTTATTTATGATGATGGTCGTGTTAAACTTTCACTAGTAGGCGGCAAAGCTCGTGTTGCTCCCGTCAAGCCCGTGACTATACCACGTTTAGAGTTGCAAGGTGCGTTAATTGCTTCCCGGTTTGCAAAAACCATTTGTGAGGCTCACAGAAATAAACCAAATCGCATATTTTTCTGGACCGATTCTACTACGGTTCTTAGTTGGCTTAGAAATGACAGTCGTATATTCAAACCCTTCGTTATGCACAGAGTAGCTGAGATTTCTGAGTTAACCGAAATCTCAAGTTGGAGATACGTTCCAGGTAGTCTAAACGTCGCTGATGCTGCTACTCGTTCTGGTAATTCCCTAGAGCAGTGGCTAAGTGGCCCGCCCTTTCTTTTGCTCAACCCAAGCGAGTGGCCATCAGAGCCTCATATTAATGTTAAGACATTTGAAGAGGTTAGATCGAACTACAAAGATACCGTTCTTTTTATCGGTGCTACATCGCATTTAGAGCCTCTATCGGTTACTACGGATCCATCCAGACACAGCTCCTGGTTACGGCTTGTTCGATCGACTGCAACCGTATTTCAGGCCTGTGACATTTTCCGGTCCTTATTGTGTAATAAAAAACATAAATTACTTCGTCGTGTCCAATCTCCCCCCGTTCATCTTCATCCCCCATTATTAGCATCTCATATCATTAAATCTGAGGATATGCTTCTCCGACGTTCGCAAGTGGAATCGTTCGAAGAAGAAATCTCTTGTCTTTTGATGTCCAAACCTATTCCTAAGCATAGTAAATTGTATCGCTTATCTATAATTTACCAAGATGGTTTGCTGAAACTTGACGGAAGAATAGGTTTAGTAGAAAAGGCGGATCAATTAAGTAATAACCCGATTCTGCTAGATGGAAAGCACCACATCACTCAGCTGCTAGTGAACTATTTTCATATAAAGGCAGCTCATGGTAATAGTGAAACCGTCGTCAACATGCTTCGGGAGCGATTTTGGATTTTAAAATGTCGTGGCGTGGTCCGCAAGATGTCATCGCTGTGTCAATACTGCAGAAACAAAAAAGCCAAAAGCGAGATTCCAAGACTGGGAAATTTGCCCGCTGTACGTTTGGCGCACCACAGCCGACCATTTATGTTTGTTGGACTGGACTACTTTGGCCCATTAGAAGTGGCGATTGGTCGGCGACGTGAAAAAAGGTATGGTGCAATCTACACATGCATGACGTCCCGTGCCCTACACCTAGAAATTGTGGCATCACTTTCCGCGGACTCTGCAATTTTATCTTTGAGGCGCTTCATCGCTCGACGGGGTTGTCCTTCTAAAATTCTCAGTGACAACGGCACATGTTTCGTCGGGGCAAACAAACAATTGAAAAGCTTCTTTTGCTCCGAAATTGAACAATTTGCAGCAAACAACCGCATCACATGGGAGTTTATTCCACCCGCTTCTCCTTTCATGGGTGGCTGCTGGGAGCGAATGGTTCGCAGTGTCAAAACAGCGCTGAGCGTAACATTAAAGCAGAGAGCCCCGAAAGAAGAAACGCTGCAGACTATTTTCGCAGAAGTTGAGGCCATTATCAACTCCCGACCACTCGTGCATGTTCCCATGGATCCAGATGAACCAATTGCATTAACGCCATTTCACTTTTTACTAGGCACTCCCTCGACGCAAAAATTACCTAATACTGCAGACCTTTCCGATAGTGACTTATCTGGCAGAACAGAGTGGAGAAAGGCAATTCGTTTAGCCGACCACTTTTGGAACCGATGGGTTAAAGAATATTTGCCCACAATAATTCCTAGACGTCAACCACATACAAATTCCCCGCAAGTACCCCTTCAAAATGGAGACGTAGTCCTTATCGTAGACGAGACCTTACCGAGGGGCCTTTGGCCAATAGGTCGAATTACTGCACTACACCCTGGGCCAGATGGTACAGTGCGCGTAGTGGAAGTGTCCACAAAAGCTGGGGTTTTCAAAAGACCAGTTAGAAAAATTGTTCGTCTGCCGGTCATGTAATTTTACTATTCCCATTGTAATTAGTTCATTCATTTAATTTTTATTTTAATATTGTTGAACTTGGTCCTTCTTTGTCGGTACTGATAGCAGTGTTGCCACACGGGGGGTGCTGTGTTACCGACAAAGGAGGTCAAAGTATACTATCAATTACTCGTTGATGTTAATATATTTTTAAAAAGAAAATAAATGTCATTCTATCAATTCATGTCACTGCAGAGCTGGTTTTTATTTATATTATTTTTCCGTTTTATTTCTTTCGTTTACAACGGGTGATGTTTCGAGTCTTATAAAATAATTATTAACGAACTAATTATTAAAATATATACATATTTCAGTAGTTCAATGATGGTAGATTAGTTTTATGAAAGTTTTTGATAGTAATTCTAGTTAATTCAATATCAAAATACGAGGTAAACCTGCATTATTTATTGGGAAAACTCACGGAGGTTAGATGTTTTTTTTTGATAATGAGATGAAAAATCGTAATTCTAATACTGTTTAAACAAAAAAAATGGTTGCCTGTAAAGTCGGTTTTACGGGCGAAGATTTTACGTGACAACGTCTTTTTCTCGGTAGAATATTTATTGATATGAATATAATTAAATTGCACAATAGGAACAAGGAATTGAATGAAAATAAGAATTGCACAAATTTTAACTATAGAAACATATTTTGTTTACTAAAACATTGTACATGTAAACTTAAACTTAACACGAGAGACTCATCGTAACGTTACCGAGCGTTACACTTTTTCATAAGTGACTCCCAGCCGCAACCTAATTTAAGACGTTGTCACGTCAAAAATATTTCTGATGTCGTAGTAATTAATTTGATCTAATTTATTGAACATTATTGAGAGATTGAGGCGTTTGAAGTTGTGTATATTATCGTTTTTTCCGTAAACTAGCTACAATAGAATGATCAGTACAAAAAAAGGAAAATAGTATTTGCAAATATTCTACATTAACTTACATTAGGAAGAATAAATCTACTGTTAACTGCTATTGGAAATAGTCAAAATCTTTTCTAAGGGGGTAAACGAAGCGCTCAAAAATTACGTTTTTTTTGCAAAAAATGTGAAAGGGCTCTTAACGTGCCACTCGAAACACGGAGGAGGTCGTAATATTAAATTTTTCGTCACCCATCCTATGACATTTGCCGTTGCCGTTGCGAAAGTTGGTTACTTCTACGAACACAGACCAGTCTCGAAATATAAATACTATCTTTGATTCTTCGATGCACCGCCAAGCTTGCAAAGCTTAAGCTTAGTACTCTTTAATGGTAGGATTTTATTTTTTTATTTACTCCTCAGTATTATTCAACAAATGGCGGACTTAATGCCATAAGGCATTCACTATCAGTCAAACATCGGGCTAAGCGAAGATTTATTTTTTAAATTTATAAATACTCTTACCTTCTCTTTTTCTAATTGTATAATTTCTCTTTTCTGCCGTAATTCTTCTTCATCCATTTGATCTTCTAATTCTGATTTGTGTTTACTTAGGTATGCTGTTTCCGTCTGAACCTGGAAATAATAATAAATAGTCATTATATTATACATTTATACAAATTGCTAGGTCTTTGTTGTCAGAAATTCCTAAATAATTTTGAGACAAAAATACATACAGTATATTTTGAAGTTTTTCATAGTTAAGTAAAATATTCCCTAACATTGTACTAATATTAAATGGTGCTATTTAGATACAGCCAAAGGTCAAGCTTACAAAAAATTGACAAATTTCTTTAACTTTTTGAAAAAATTTACTATTTTTGGAAACTATATGTGTGACAACAACCTAACCTAGAGACAATATAGAAAATATTTTATACGTGTTTTGTACATTTGACATAACAATAAAACGAACTCAGGACAAATGATTGTAATTACAAATTGATGTTTAAAGCTAAGGAAATAAAATGAAAAAAAATAAAAATAGTTGTATTCGCTAGATCACCTGATAAAATGAATGCGTCATTCACGCAGCAGCGAGTTCTAAGAAAAATGGGACCACGAGGTATCGATATCGCGGTCCCCGATGACGCATTTGAAATACAAAACAAACAGTGCTTATACAAAATTCTTGGCTCCGCGTCTCAGATACTTTTAGAAAACACAATGAAATGTTTTTCTATTTCTGCTTTATACTGCATTTATATCTATTTGCATCCATTATTTTCACTTAAAGTAAAAGAAACTTCCAGAGAAAGAACACATCGTAGGAAGTACCATTTTACAGAAGATCGTAATAAAATGACTAGCTTTGGTATTGTTGAGTTTTTGTTGGTAAGATTTATAAGTTATAAAATTCAGTTTAAACTTCAGAGAAACATGCAAAAGGTGCACATTGACGTATTTCTTTTCTAATTAAGAAAGGAAATCGCCTTCTTTTTCTAGATAGCGATAAATTTCATGCACGTTTTTTAATCCATTCTCGACGTCTGATCGTAAGATGTCTGACCTTTGGGTACAGGCACTGACTACGGAGCCAGATTTGTATTTAATAATGGGCTGCTGTAATTACAAGTTGGGCACTTCCTCATAATAAACAATTACAAAACAAAACTATAGTTATCTCTTGTATTTTTTTAACTAGCTCTTGGTCTTCCTAATGAATAAATAAATTAATAATGCCCACTCATAGTAACGGCCTGGTAGCTTATGTTCCTCGTAGATGCGTTTGGACTCGTCGCTATTCGGGTCCGGCGATATGGGCCTCAAGAACGGGTCCAGCATTATGTGCACTGAGTCCATCAACCACTACAACCGACTACCGATATGCAAAGTCTACCGCAATCTTGGTCTAAGGTTAGTCCCCAGGTCTTACCTTAAGGTACTCCGGCGCTAACTGTTTATGTTCCTCGTAGATGCGTTTGGACTCGTCGCTGTTTGGGTCCGGCGATATGGGCCTCAAGTGTGGGTCCAGCATCAAGTGCATCGAGTCCAGAGCCGGGTCGGGCTCGGCCGGCGGCGGCGCGGGGCCCTCGCCCGCGGTCGAACCGCTACTGTTACCTGTTCAACAAGAACAAGTTTATCATTGTTGTTTTAAACTTTCATGGTAATTTATGTTAAGGCTAACTTCATATGACCGCGCGGTACAAGATCAAAACAAACAGCTAATATCGTCCACATAACTAGATAGATCTTGAACCGCGAATCACCGCGCGGTTCCATTTCTACGAATCTGTAACGGCCTGTTGATTTGATCCGCGCGGGTTGAGACGGAGAGACGCATAAATGCAGGATGCCGATGCAAGATGCAGATGCCAGACTGAAGCACCTACATGCGCCGTCATGTGAATGCTTCACACGCGCGGTCGTATGAACTTAGCCTTACAATTATTATTATTGGTAGGATTGCTTCCTTGTTTTTTGGAGGTAAGTAGTCAGTTTCAGGGAATCGCATGAAATGTACACAGAAAGCGATCCCGCTAATTAAGTATTGTTTATCACATCATTATGGTTAAACGAAAAACAGATGTACTTGTGAGTTAGAGATACGGATATATTAACGATACTTCGTATAGAAGAGGCAAGAGTGCCAGGAAGTATCGTGATCACAGTTTCTAAGGTATTGGATTAGTTTTGCTGATAGGTCTATGTAGAAAACTTAATATTCTATACCTATTATTTGGAATTCTTTCTGTACATTATTGTCTTTTCCTAACTAAAGTATTTAAGCGACCAATATTATTTTTTTAAACCTAAGGTAGTCAGATATCAGAAACAACAATATCTTACCCAGCAACTCATGTACTAATAAAAAGCCAAGACCGAACCATAATACAAGGTTAAACATTAAAAATACAACAACTGTTAAGGTCGAGAAAAAAATGATGGAAATCTTGTTTCCTGTTTAATATCTATAATATATTTTTACTCATTTTTTGTGTTATTATTAATTCTTGCCAAAGCAGTGTCACAGATACTTTGTGAATTTTTCTGTTTACCTATTCTGGATCATATAAGCTGCAGTGCGCTGATAAGTTAGGCTCTGACAGTAGGGTTTCATATAATAAAAAAAAACTTTTAAATTGGGTAGCAAGGATTCTATTGGTAACTCTTTGAGTACCGAATCTTAAAGAATGCTGGTTTACAAACATGTTTCATGTAGGATTAGGTACAGAACAAAACTAAGCTAACTTTCCGAGTCTAAAGTAAAATTGAGTATTTTAAACTGAGTTGATTGAGAGCAATTCAAAGGTAATATTTCTAAATATCAACTTAGGTCGAAATACGACAAATTGAAATCGTTGAGATGAAACTAAGCTATATGCTTTGAACCAACCATAATGATGTCAGAAATTCAGTGATCACCCAAAACAGTGCCCATTAGGAAAATGTTATAAACTAGGTGTACATAACGATACATAAAAATGAGATATTATAAAAGCTCTATCCTATTTAATAGATGCAAGCAATATATTTTATTAGTATTAAGTAAGAAATTCAGTATCGACATGATGAAATAGCGAAATGAGTTGAGAACATCTTAACATCGAACTTGTAATATTTTATATAAACATGAAAAAAACATATTTTTTTGATGATGAGATGAAAGGCAACTGTAAAAAAAACTTACTAAAATAGTTCAACACGGCCTTATTTTTGTGGGTAAGGTAGTAGATAAAAATCCTTTTGTTGCTTAAATTTTAACAAACACTACTTTAATATAAATAATGTTCTTGTTGATGAGTGCCTAATTAGTTGAAAATATGTCAATAGAATGTTAGCGGTTTTAAAAGAAAAACAACAATGAACGAATCATTTCAAAAACAAAAGACATTCATCTATCTCATTTAATATAATGAGCATTTAAAATAGCGTAAAATTTATTACAATGCCCCCATACAAAGAGCAGCGCAGGAGCAATTTGAGCGTTTAGAGTAATCATGCGCAGTCTCACAGCAGGGTTATATACGTCAGAAGTTAAATTTACATCGGCTTGGTGATGTCAGACGCTTCACCTAGATTTCAGCTTCGACCAACCAATGATTCTTTCACCCACAAATAGATGGCAGCAGTGAATCTAAACAAGGAAATCATAACTTCTTTCCGGCAATTTAAATCCATGGAGCACAGAATTTGGAAAATTATTTGCGAGTGTGACATAAAACACGACGAGCACTTCGTCTAGACAATCGAATAGAGATCTGATTAGGAAAAAAAATCAAACACACACAACTCTTTCACGAAAACCCAAAAACCGAACACTGAAAGATTTTCCGATTAAAAAACTTTTCTAACAATCTCTTAGAAGCATGACGTCTGTAATAATTGATGATCGTTTACGCTTAGTTAACACACGTAAGAAGCAACTGGCGGTAGTAGGAAGTGCCGAGAGGTATGGAGTTGACGCAAAATGCTGCTACGAAGGGCGGGCGAGGTTACCGCTCGAGTAGGCCGCGACACTCGGAAGCATCGCGATATCGGCAGACACTCACTATAGAATATCCAACTACATGTGCTGACTGTGTCTCTGATGGTGGTGACGATGCCGGCGGAGGCGTCACACGCGTCGAGGCGGCGCAAGCGCGCGGGCGGCGCGGGCAGAGGGGTCATGGCGCGTCCTCTCACGGAGACAGTGCGCCGAGCACTGCCCGCTCGAAATAATCGACGGGAGAGCCAGGAGCGGGCGTTGCAACAAACAAACCGCCGCTATTCGCGTTGCGGTGACTCACGCGTCAGGCAAGCTAAATGCGGACGCCGTGTGCTGCCGCCCTTCGTGAGGTTTTCTGCCGTTTTCGCTGGGAGGGCGCGCGCGCTCTCTCTCTCTCTGCAGCCGGTCGACGACCCGCACCCACGCCGCTGTTGTCTCTTGCACCCGGCACCGCTACACTAACCCGGCGCATCCGTGCACTCATCCACCATACAACGTAATCGCAAATCATACTCGATTGCCTTTACTCGATTACTGGTGTGCTGATTAATAGGTTACAGACGAGAACTACTCATTCTCTTAATGAGAAGTTTTATCTCTGCCGATACGTTGCTCAAATCCAAGAGGCAACTGTTCTAGATTTGTTTTCAACCGGCGATGCTACAGTAACCCGAGTTGATTTATTGTCAAGTGTGTTGCGTCGGTGAACGGCGTTGACGGCCCTGTGTTACGCCACGTTACAGCATATTGGACGACCGCCGGCTGGTGGCGCGCGTTTGTAATATTTGAGTGTCCGTTGTAGGGATAAATTAGGGCCTGATTGCAGCATCACTAGGTCTTAATCTTAATCATACACCTATTGGGTCGTGCATTGCCAAAGTGCAGTGCGCAAAACCCACGTAGTGCAGACGTAAAACCACACGATTATCAGCATATGACACGTCAAAGCAAGAAACGTGAGTTGTTGCCGAGCTATTTATTTGAGAACATGAAAAGATCAACATCTATGATAATACAGTGGCTAAACGTCATGATTTTCATATTAGACAATATGTCATCCGCAGGTTTTGATACGAGTGAGAGTCCTGAATTAACTCAAGAACAAGTATTCCGGTAAAGTTATATATAGAAACGAATAAGAATAAAGTGGACTGTTGCGATCTAAATATAAAGAGAGAGGAGAAAAAATGTCAACAAGAAATAAACAGCACGTGCCCTTATGAAATTATTTTGATATCGCTCTGTGCCAACTTCGTCGTTTAATAGCTCATTATACGAGTATTATAAGATTATAACTTGCGTTGTCTTGTGGTGGCAATAAAATCAGCACCGTATAAATCTTATTATATAAACGGAAGAGGAAAAACTTGCCAGTGTTTGAGATTTAATGATTAGTATTTAATATCTAATCTTTGATGCAGTGTTCAAATGTTTTAATGTCAATTTATCTTCAAGCGGTGATGTTATAATAAATGTTGACCGTTATAGACAGCACAATATAAATTTCGGGCGTGGAAGCAGCTATCGATAAAGTGTGCGGACTCTTCTCCGAAAGATATCGTCAATCTCCTGGCTTCTCTATCTCTATGGTTTGGACCAAAGGACAGGTCAATTATTGTTTTTTTTTAATGTTTTCTCTGCCATCCGTCGTCGATTTTGATATGAATGTAATTGAAATCAAAGTCTTAACAATAACAGCAGACCAAATCCAAGATAGAGTACTATTTAAACTTCACAAGTTGCAACCTTTTAGCCAACCAAGGCCTGGGTTAGATACATATGTGATTAGTATTTAATATCTAATCTTTGATGCAGTGTTCAAACGTTTTAATGTCAATTTATCTTCAAGCGGTGATGTTATAATAAATGTTGACCGTTATAGACAGCACAATATAAATTTCGGGCGTGGAAGCAGCTATCGATAAAGTGTGCGGACTCTTCTCCGAAAGATATCGTCAATCTCCTGGCTTCTCTATCTCTATGGTTTGGACCAAAGGACAGGTCAATTATTGTTTTTTTTTAATGTTTTCTCTGCCATCCGTCGTCGATTTTGATATGAATGTAATTGAAATCAAAGTCTTAACAATAACAGCAGACCAAATCCAAGATAGAGTACTATTTAAACTTCACAAGTTGCAACCTTTTAGCCAACCAAGGCCTGGGTTAGATACATATGTACTCTGTTTAGGGGTTATTCGAATCGAGCGATGACTAACCGTTCAACACTCTAGAGAACCACATGTGGCAAATAAAACTGTAGGCATAAGTGGCTAATTGCGTTAGGGAAGTGATAATTAACGTGCCCGAAAGTGAAGACAGGGCAGGGGCGCGCGGATTCTAACCGGGGCGATGACGGATACCCACCGGACGAGCGGTCAGCCGCAGTGTGAGTTAAAAGAGCACGTAAATTTTTACGAGCACAATAATGTAAACATAATAATAGTTATGGACGTGGAAATGCCATGCAGTAACGTGCTATGGCTTCGGCAAACGGTGATGAGAATATTTAAGTCCTTAATATTCGTAGTGTGTCATCTAATATATACTCCCGGATGCATCTTTCGGCCCACCTAGCATTTTAAGTTTTGACGGTCCCTGGCTTAATATAAATGCTACATTGAGCAAAAAGTATTTCGCAGCTTTGAAGCTTATTTGGTTACCATCGTTTTCATGTGTTTTTAAAAATATATCCTTATTTCTCAATCTAACTTAATTAAATTTTGATACAGACCGTTGAAACTTATAACACTAAGTGGGCCCGTTGATATATCCGGAATTGTATAATATTCAACAGAGCTTAATCTGTAAGATCAAAACAAGGGTTGGAACTGTTTCTTGTAGAAAACTTTTCTGACGACTTTTGCTGATGGACACACACCGTGCCGCGGTCAGCAAGAGTGTGACTCAAGCAAGAGCAAGCAGTTTGAGTCAAAAGAGCACCTTCATTTTTACGAGCACAATAGTATAATATAATAATAATATTTTAAGAAAAAATATCGTGATTATATTGGGATGGCTTACGCATTCATTGAGTCAGATTTGATAGATAGGAATAGAAGAAATCTTATAAAGATTAAACTTAGGGATGGAACCCCTTTACATAATAAAATCAAGGTGTGTACATCGTATTTTTGATGATAGACACACCTGACGATATTCTGTGCAGATTGTGAGTCAAAGCAAAATACCACCTTAATTTTATGAGAACTGAAACTCTGTAAAGACGATAATGATATTATACATTTAATTTTAAAAATGACTAATGATAAAATATAAAACCAAAAAATTAAAGGTTCACTCATTAAATATTCAGCAATGGATGTTCGTACATCCATATCCATGCCACCATTTTTTGTCTCACCAGATGGCGCCACTTTTGAGTGAGGTCCTGAAATGTAACTTTTAAAGTTTATTAAACGCGCGTGAAATCAAAGTTAACATTTAAATACAAAAAAACCGTATCCTAAACATAATCGGCCATACCACAGGGTTGCGCAGTTCCGTTTTGTTAGGAATAAAAAGGAAGAAATAATTATTTTTCTTAGCTCCGCTTTCAAATAACTGACATTCACTGCCACGTAACTTACATATGCCATAATTAAGCCGAGTTATTACCAAATATTCACAACATTATTTTAATTAGAAATAAACCCGTAGCGTAGTCAACACACAAGAAATAACATTTGACATTTCGGAAACCTCACATTACACCAGCACCTCTAGCGGCGGAGTCCTCATTGAATAAACTCAGGAAGTCTTTATTACGATGAAAAGAATTCATGGTAAAACTATTCCAAATTTTAGTGAAGTAAATGACTTACAACCTTTAAATATTCAAAATGAAAAAACATGGTTTTTAATAGCATATAGGTACACCTTTTTTTTATTATTAATGAACGGATTAAGTATATGCTTTTGAAAGCTTAAAGGGGTTAAAGAAAATATATGTGATCATTTTAGATTGAAATAACCTATTTACTTATATTATTATGAATTTTATTTTCTCATCATATCTTATATTTACTTATACGTCTTTAAACGCGAGTGACATAATCAAAATACGAATACCCATCTCCCACGACGCTGACGCCCCGGATCATGTGCCAACCCCTTGATCATAGATACCAACTACTGAAAAATGACAATGGGCAAATCTTGGCAACGGTGGTATTCTTATCATAACGCTCTCGGGCTTATTGTAAAGTTTTCTGACGAGAATCAGTATTGCTGGAAATGTTTAAATAAAGACTAAACTCGCTTGTCGTATCATTAAACGAATACTCCACATGTTTACCATTAAATGTTACTACTGAATATGTATTTTCAATAGTTCTTGCAACGGTTTTTGATCACAGCACAAATTGAGATGCCCAGGAATCTCGGTGTTGACTATGTAGGTATTTTAAATAATTATTAAGGACTAAACAAGTTTTACTGTTACTATGTATAAAAGAACATGTACATGTATAATTATCAGTTTGTGTTTTTTTCAGCTTGACTCACGAGAATAACGTAAATGGTCCTAGCATCAGGTATATGCCTATACCTTTTTCCAAGCGATATGACGTGTAAGTAAGTGTGATTTCCGAAATGTTCTCTTGCTAATCTTGATATGTGGTTTATCAAAAATAAATCTTCTGATGGAAAAAGCTCTCAGATCATTGGATTTAATATGTTTTCAATTTGACGTCTGAGCTGGTTGCGGATCGTAGCAATTGCGTCATTACCAGAAACGGAAGCAGCCCACATGATGACATTTTATGTTTATCGTTTGTGATTTATGTGATTATAATTTATTTATCTTTATAAAGCAATCATAATTTACATACTAGTCCAGTACCCACTGTCGAATGAAACAAAATCAATACGAATACACCTGAAATTGAAATGATTGATGAATGTGAAATTATTATAAAAGATTTCCATGTAATCGTGAAAAAATTTACTTGCTAGTGTTCGAGAAATCGAAGAATGTCCAAACTTTTGATGTTGGGATCACGTTGGGCGGGTGACAGGGAATTACGTCTTGCAGCCAACATTTAAAAGTCTGATTCACTGGAGACATTTTCATTTCATCCGGAAATAACTACCGGGCAAATTTAGGCGTCCTTGCGTGTTATTTTATTTTTTTTCTAAAAGACAATAATATACAAGTGGTCCCGGTGCGAGAGCAGACAACTTCGGTGAGTCACAAAGAGCTAAAAGCGGCCAAGTTCTTCATCTTTATGATTTTATCCATTTATATAAAAAAAGATAAATATGCATAACAACATTGGTTAAAAATCAAATGTGGCTATTATGATGTGCGCCTTTTTTGTTACAAGTAGGTATTAGAAGAAATGGTGTTTGGATTTTAGCGCCTAGATAATAAAGAGGGCAGTTTACATTTTCGTGCCAACTTCTACGGCATAACTAGATCTGGGCCAGTCACCGTTAATACGTTATATAGGTGATTTTATCCAGATCAGATCAAAGAGACTGGTGGCGGGATACAAAGCAGAAACACTCGCAATGACATCTGTGACGACGTATGGAATTGTCAAGTGAACTAGTCGTAAGATATGGTCTGTGGATTGGGTACTGAGAGATCTAGGTTGATATTGAACAGAGAGAGCTCGGCATGTAAACCAGAAATATTTAATTTTAATTATTGTTAGACTTAAGATATGGGCTAATAATACAAATATACCTAACCACATGCTATGTTTTAATCGACAGTAAAACATTTCATTATTGGACTTGATACGATGTATTTACCGAAAGCAGTGGGAGTGAAAGCGTGTCGGAAGTGGATTACTTATCCTACGCAAGAACTACATATTACAGTTGTACATTAGACCAACTCTATTTCAAGTAAACAGACGTAAAAAAACATTAACACTATTAAAATCATATATAGAAACTAGCTGACCGCCATAAAATAGGGGCTGGTGGTAGCAGGAGGGAAATTTAGGGTTGTATGTATTTTTAATGCCACATTATAAAAAAAAAGAATTTTGTCCAAAAAATAAGTTAGGGGTGAACAACCCTTATCACATATGGGTATGAAAAACAGATAGTAGCCGATTCTCAGACCTAAATATGCTTAAAAATTTTCATAAAAATCGGTCAAGCTGTTTCGGAGGAGTACGGTATCTACTATGACTATGACCGTTATTTAAGTCTAACGGTCACACTTAGAAAAGTTAATACTTTTTAAAGTTTGATAATAATAATAAATATTTCCAACACACACCAATTAGCCTAGCCCCAAAGTAAGCACTATAAGGCTTGTGTTATGGGATACTAGGGTAACGGATAGAATACATATACTTTACATATATAAGTATATTTATATAGAAATACATATTAAACATCCATGACTGGAGTACAAATGCTCGTGTTCATCACACAAACATCCCACCGGGATTCGAACCCGGGACCTCTCGGGTCGGCGACGCCATGAAACCCGGCGTACAAACCACTCGGCCACGGAGGTCGTCATAAAGCTGATGCTGTCACTTTCATTGCATATAGTAAGCATTAATTTTTAACAAATGATTCTCAAAAAAATTATAAATGATTACCTTACTTACCATAAACTAAAAAGAGCTTACTCCTTTCTAAAGGCCGGCATCGCATTTTTTGAAGATCAGTTTAATATTATTTTGATGATCCATTAAAATATATGCCATTTTTAATTCATTCTTCTAGGTAGGGTTATATACAAATAGTACTTATTTATATTTCAATGACTGTCAAGCAATGTAATTTCTAATAGGCATTTCAAATAGCTGACGCTGTATTTATTGTAGTTATTGCTTGAAAATACAAAGAATTTGGTTTTAGTTTCCAAAAATATAGTACCATTCTTAATTTTCTAAAAATGGGGTTAAAAGTACTGAGAGATTAAGGGATGGCTGTGTTTGCAGAATAGGGAAGATGCATATATAATATTTATGAAAAATTTATGATTAAAATGTTAAAAAAATATAAAAGAAATGCCACTGCAACGTTTTTATTTTACATAATGTTGTTTTTTAACAATTATTACGAATTAAAAATACTTGCAACGGAACGTATTTTAAAACACCAATCAGCGATTAGTGACGTCCCTCCTGTTATGACAACTTCTTTGAGGTTAAGGTTGTTAAAGTAAATATTATTAAGGGAATATTTATTGCGTTTTTTTACATTTAATAAAAATGGAAGTTGCGTTTATCAAAGCAGACTCCAGGAATTTACCAAGAGTTAGCGTTGACATGGTTATAACTTTTTTTGTCCAAAGTGCAGAGTTTTTAAGTGTAGAAATGAAAGGGACTAAATTACAACGGTATGTAAAAATCGTAGTTGTTATACTTCGTATTTTATTCAGCGGCTTCTACAAATCTCACGGCGATAATGCAATCGCTATGTCCAAATTAAAAGAGATGGAGAATTATGTACAGTAAAAGGTCGCGTTCTCCGGAGCATAAAGTACGTAAAGAAGGTTATCGTGTTACAGTTATTTTAAATGAAACGCAAAGCTTGGTTCAGTCCTGCCAATGTGAAGATTGTGCCACACATTTTAAACTTTATCTAATTTTTCACGTCATTCTCCGACTGTAAAATTAAAAATATGTTATAGACAGGTTTTGTAAGTATTAGGTAGGTTACTAATGCGTTTTTACGTACAAGCAGATTAATTAAGCATATAACAAGTATATTCGCCGACTTACGTCAAAGTGATCTTCTCAGCATCGAATAATGGTCTTTGGAGAATAATTGTCATTTCTCTTCGCAGCTTGAAACCACTTTTTTTCAGTTTTGGGTCAGAAGTTCCAGTTAAAAACAATTTATTTGGGAACTTTGTTGAAGTAGATTGGCACAAAACATGAGTCAACACGGATTTTTTTCGGAATATTAGTGGTATTGTTATGATCACATGATGTTCATGGATAGTCCATTTTAAATTTTTCAAAAAAATATTTCGAAATTCGAAAAAATATGCAAAAGTATGAAAATTTAAAGCCATCAACGAACAATTACGACCAGTGACAGACAGGAGTGACGTCATCGCAACCATAGGTTCGTTTTCGCGCGAAAATTTAAATTGTCAATTTAAAACCGCATTTTTTCCGATAAATCACAATGTTTTAATTTTTTAATATATCTGTGGTTTATTCTACATGGAATTCTTTAAAATGGAAACAAAAATAAAAATATTACATCTTCCCTATTATGGGCAAATACCTGGCAACCAATTAACCCCGTTTCACATTTCCCTGATACGCCATTGAAGGACGCGTTATTGAAATTTCATCTTCTCTATATCTTTATCTTGATATTTTTGACGTGACAACGTCTTAAATTAGGTTGCGGCTGGGAGTCACTTATGAAAAAGTGTAACGCTCGGTAACGTTACGATGAGTCTCTCGTGTTAAGTTTAAGTTTACATGTACAATGTTTTAGTAAACAAAATATATTTCTATAGTTAAAATTTGTGCAATTCTTATTTTCATTCAATTCCTTGTTCCTATTGTGCAATTTAATTATATTCATATCAATAAATATTCTACCGAGAAAAAGACGTTGTCACGTAAAATCTTCGCCCGTAAAACCGACTTTACAGGCAACCATTTTTTTTTTGTTATTTTATTGATAGGTAGTAAAATCATTAGTTAAATTCATTGAAGGCGGCACGAAGTTCGCCGGGTCAGCTATCTTTTTTCTTTCTTTTTCTTTTTTATAGCTATCTGTTTTCATCAACAATAAGCCCTGCTTTTGTCTGACAATTTATGTGTATTTTGTTTAAACTCATTGAGCCTTTGTGATCAGCTAGTAATAATATAAAGAGTCCCCTACAAATCTATGGAAAAATCTGTAGCAGCAATAGGAAGTAAAACAAAAGCAATTGGCAAAGGTTTGAGAAATAGCGACCGGTGAGTCAGCCGTATATTTGTGATGAGCGCGGGCCGCTTGGCCCAACGGCTAGCTCTCCTCTCTACCGAGTGCTAAATATTAAATTAACGTACCATTCATTCTTTAGACAGTTGGCGTTTCATCCAGATGCATTGATGCCTTTTGATTATTCATGTCGAACTCTTTTCTCTAATCATCGAGTATCATTGATTATTATTAATGATAAAAAAAATGGAAATAAGATCTGTATAAAAATGTGATGATGAAGTTAAGATTGATGTGCCGGAATATATGTTGTAAAGATATGACCAAGTCATATTAGATACGATAAAACATTAAAACAACTTTAATCGCAACGTGACAGTATGCAAATACAGCCAAAAAAACTGAATTATATTGGATAAATTTCATAATTTGTGACAAAAAATCTCTTAAAATTCATAATAAAAACTTAACGAACTACTGTATTCTAAGCAAATTCCTTGGAGATAAAACTCTTTGTACTCAAATGATACAGTTGTCTCTGTAATTTGTAATGAAATCACCGTACTGATGATATCATATTCGAAGAATTTTCAAAGATTAGTCATTATTTTTATTGATAACTTAAGACGATGTCAGCTTAATTATTAATCCTTTTTTGAACTTTAACCGGCACTTCTTAATATAGATTGTTGAATTATTAAAAACAGTACTTTTAAATTTGATTACGTATGGAAAAACCTACCTCCCAATAGTTTAGTTTTTGTAATCATATTTGTTTTTATGTAGCTTTGCTTTTTGTTATGAACGGTCACAACATAATATAACCGTAGGAGTTCTTTGATTAAGGCGAAGAACACGATATATACCAGACTTAATTACTGCTGACTGAAGACAACATCATTTTCAATTTTTTTCTGTGATTACGATTCGGTTAACCGCATAGCGTATGACTAATACTGTTACTGGGCACCAAACTAACACTGGCCACGAGGTCATAGAGAAATGGAGTAAAGCTTTTGCGTAAACGTAAGCGAAGGCGGCATGAGCGCGTGACGCAGGAGCGAACCCCGACCTACTTATGTCGTCGAAAAAATCAGCAGATGTTCAACTATATCGAGCGGGCAGAATGTGTTGTTCTGAATAGAAATAAACTTGTCACATATTTTGATTGTATCTAGAGCGGGCAGCGGTTAGTCACGAGCGATGCCGATGCCAACGTCCCTGCTCCGAAGCTATAAAGGCAATCGTATTCCAGCTTGATTCATTAACGGCGCCGTCTGCAAAATGTCTCACTCCATCCCTAAATGATGGACCACGATCTCTAATTGTGTACGAAAATGCCATGGACTATTCGATGAAAACAGCAAGTTCGCTGTCAATGTTTTTGCGATACTATACGCTGAACGAAATGCCCTGTCATTAAAAAGCTAAATGTATTTTTAAATCTGTTGAAAGATGGACGTTGAAAGCTTGAAACACTTTAAACATTATGTAAACTGTGCGTTAAAGGGATTCCACTTGGTCCTCTTCACGTGATAATGGGCGATGTAAACAAAATTATTTTCGAATCTTCAAAGGGGGTTGTTTATTATCGTCATCCAAGATCGCTCGTACAACAAAAGAGTTAGCAGTGAAAATAAATTTAGAGCAGTCGTAAATTTGGACAGCAGCCGAGGCGCTAGCGTTGCCATACGCGGCCGAGGAGGGGTGGCGAGTCGAATTGTTTACATCGGCTGCTCGATGTGCCGATGCTCGTAAAATAATTAGCAGTGATTCATCGCTAGATAGCCGCATGCGAGATGATACCGAGGGTCGTTAGCGACCGGTTTTTGGCATAGCGTTTTGACAGACGATTATTTTACTGTCGGTAATAGTTAGTGGAGATTATAAATTTGCCATGTGATTGCGATTCCTGTCGCAGGTTATTTTCATATTGATTGATGTGAATGCGCGAGTGAATAGTTACGTGAGCTGCTTTGTAGTTGGGACAGATAATGAATAGGTGTGATTTACGAGGACGTTAAGTGATGTTAGGATAGCTGCGACCTTCAGGTGTTTACTTTCAGTCCACTTGCAACTTGTAATCAACTCAGTACTCAACAATATATTGTCGCACTAGGTTTTGTCCGTGGGGACTTGAGATTTCAAAAACTATGGGATTTATGTTAACCAATTTGTTTAAGATTAAAATTCTAGTCAACCATACCCTTGGCCAAAATCTCAAATAAAATATTTTGAAAAATGGAATCTGAGTTATTGACTGACAGATAGCAGCTAATAATACCACTGATTTAAAATAATTTCCTTGATTGGTTGTCTAAAAAATTACATGACAGTTTTAGTTGCATTATAAATAACTATAGATATGACAGTGACATTTAATCGCCTTGGTACACACACAGCCTGTTAGGCAACCCTTTCAGTTATTTATTATTTTACATGTATTTGGATGGGTCTGCAATTTAATATTTTGTTATATTTAAGCTTTTGCCGATCATGCTTTTTTTTTAATTTCCGTAGCTTATTTTAATTAATTTAAAACTGCACCTTTACCATAATATATTATATGTGTTCCCATTGTGGATAATAGATTCCATTTTTATTTTTAATGAACTCGGTGCATTTTTCTACACATAAATGCATGATAAATGATAGATACTTGAGGTACAATACAAGGTAGATAATAAATATCAACTCTTGAAAAATACATGGAGAAGTTAAATAAAAATACAGAAATTAATAGCTCTAGACTAATTTGAGATATAAAAATTGACATTATTGTAAAGGTGGATGACATGTGCATATAATTTCTTAGCCCAAAAGAAATTTAGATTTTTGGCTTGAGAGAGATGATTGTTTGTGAACAAATCCAAAGTAGGGCAGGCAACAAATAAACATATTTAAAATTTGACACGCTGTATCGTATTTAATACGAGCTTGTTGCACTAATACAATGTAATAATCGCTGCATTTTGGTGGGATACAATCATTGCTATTATTGGTTCTAGGTGTTAAGTTTACAAAAGTAACCGATATAGAGGACTTACAAGTCTCAAAAATATTTTCAATTCAAGACATTTTAATGAACAATTACATGAGTACTACTCTTATCTCATTTACTGAATGAAACCTTTATTTCTACTTTTAAATAATTTCTAAAATATGTAACAATATGTATTACGACTTACTCATGAAAACGTCAACGATAACTTGATACTGCTCCTTGTCAGGTTGCACCGTTATAGAGACTTGCAGGGAACAGTGCTTTTGAGGCATTTCACCCAATCACAATAACATTGGAACCAAGTACTAGGCAGCACGTGGTCGCTCGCGAGCTTTCCGCTACCGGGAGCAACGCTACTAGCATTAAACCAGACCAGCTTGTACGTAGGTCTCACAGGAAACTATAACGCGTGGTTGTGTAAACGATTGCTGTGCCAAATGTATGGCACGTGCGGGATTATCTGTGCGCGGACACAATGCGAACGTTGCGCACTGTACGTGTGCATACGGCCCTGCACCGGATTGCACTACGGCACGGCGAGACTGTGCGACGTCGGCCATCCCACCACCTCGGCAACCTCAAATTAGATTGATTGCACCCCGCTGATTCATCCAGATTATCTGTGTTGACACTGCTCGATTTAGGATCGAAAGTGAATCATTTTTCGGAACGGTCGCTTAGTCTGTCGAACGATTGTCTATGTCAATGGCCGAATGCGTTTCTTTCTAAATATATTGGTCGTGTGACGGAAACAGGCTGTCCATGTACCAGTGACAGGTTTATATGAATGAGAGTAAACGATGACTAAAGTCAAACTTTTTAATACCAAATAATTATGTTGATTCTTTACATCGGTTACAATTTTTCAAAGTAACGAACTACGAAAGACAAAAAGAAACTTGTAGGCCAGCAAGTTGAGGATAAAGCTTGTTTGGCAAGTAAACCATGGCAATAGCTTCTTTGAGCCTGGATTCCAGCGCCACCTTACTTCCGCAGCTGGAGTTCGATGGAAAAGCTTTGGGAAGACTGTTCCCAAAAACTTTCAACAATGTTGAATCTGTGATTGATTGAAAAAAAAATGTTTAAAAGTATACATTAAGTAAATACACCCAGTTTTTCGCTGAAACAGTAAAATCTAGCATAGCAGCAACCCGAATATTTTCAATAATCGTTAAGAGGAATCGATGAGGCTACCGCGCGCCGGAGCAGACTGCCGTTCAAAGGCCAGCATTCACTGTATTAACAATCAACACATTTTGTTTATTTGAGCTGCGCATAACGGCTGCGTTGCCCGCCACGGCGGCACCCATGAAAATATTACGACTTATTTACTTCAACGCGATCCCGATCTAACCGCGCTGACGTCTACTGACTCAGCATGTACAGTACTGGCAACACGACGTTACACTTGGCACGTCCAGAAACAATGTAGATATTCCTGGAAAAACTTTAAGTAATTCTTTTCTTTAAAGGACCAGTCGATATTTGGGTGTGGAATCCAATAGATAGTTGGTGCGGCACTAAAGCACTAACTCCTCTTCCATCCAGAGCCTTTCCTCAAGGTAACGCTCAAGTAAGAGCAGAATATATAATAAGTAACCAAACAATGTGCTGTAATAAATTATTGGTTTGAGGCTAACGACAACAGTGGATAATACATCTAAATAATACTGGATGCTTAAGAAATACTGCAAAGGTATTTCCTGTGTAACATGTGACATGTCCTAAACGTCTGGTGTTGTCGCGCACGGCGCTGAGACGACCGGAAGCGCAGAGTAAACAGAAGACGATCCGTCTAGCCATCTGCGCGGGCACAGATCAATATTGTCACAATATACGCAATCATTGACAGTGCCAATGAAATATCCGCCGAATTGTCACATTAAAGAAACATACTTCATACTTCTTCGTCGACGTATGCATCTTTCATAAAAGCTAAATGATAGATTACCCAGTTTCGCTATTACCACGAACTGGCTACAAAGTTGTGCGCCGGAATGAAATAAAATTTTATTAGAGATGGAAGCTACTTTAAACACGCTATACTAAGTGAAACCTGAACATTTCCTGGAGACTGTTCTAAACGTGTTAGCGGGAATCGAACGAGGAAACCGATGGTGGATCGCAGCAACCCCGTTAGCGATCTAACAATACTTTGGCTTTTCGTTCGGTCGTTGGTCCCACAGCTCCCGGTTCCTAGAAGGTAAGCGGACACATTCTAAAATAGTATCCGCCTCTTCCGAGAAGCGTGACTCACGCCGGGACCGTCCTGAGCCGCATCTGGACCTATACACAACTATAACACTATCCATACGCCCAGTTTATAACTGCATCTAAAACAAACGCAGTTACGTACATATTGTGAGCTTTGATGTTGCCGGTAGTTCGAGAGTGTAACAAATCACTAACGGATGTTGCTACGACAGTTTTATTTAATAGACCAAGATTCAGTTTCCCCTGTTCCTGATAATGTTAACCACTACCATTAACACTACCTTATTATCACAAGTTGCTGATACTAGGAAAAAAAACTGACAGACAATTACTATTCAGGATCTGTACAACCAAAATTTCTTCCAGGATATTTTTATGCAGACAAACTATTAACATACTTGGATCTTTTCAAATTTTCTATGGCGGCTGGTTAGTAAACACACACACAGTCACACTACACCAGCAATACTTGCACACCATGCAGGCTAAACTCACATCACCTGAACGCGTTTTGAACGCTACGACTATATTTTTTTATTTTATTTTTCATTACATTATAAATTTCACCATTTCAATTTGTGCAAAGCCAGAGTAGGTCTAGTGCCTAAAGACTAGAGTCTAGCTGAACGCTGACCTCTTCAAAACCTTTCTACGGGCAAGTAGACCAACATTGCGCATGTGAAAACAGGTGACTGATCATGATGATTTTAACAGACATCTTTTTAAGTTCCAGGTTAAAGCTGGTGAAATGACTCAGGTCATACATTTACCATACGCAAAACAGGTATGTTGTATGTCGAGCAGAAGATCTTTCCAAAGCTTTGTTTACGTAAATAACTTAAACGTCACATGACTCACCAGAGTGGAGGAAATAGGGAAAACATCTTATGTAAAACTAACAAAAGACCAATCACTCAATGGGTGCAACTAAATGACTTTCCTTTCTAAATATAAGAGTCAAACATTTTGAGAACCCAACGACAACCATCGCGCACCCAGCTATATAATAAAATATAATGTATAAACATAAAATAGTTCTAAGAAAAATAAACAATGCAAGATTTATGCACATTGCGCGTTCGTTCTCGGTAGAAGCAAATCACGTGATAGCCAATGCTGAAATATAAAATACAGGCACACTATATAACGATTACTCATTGAGTCATATGAAGAAACGAATTGCTCGTCGTGCCTGAAGATACTGAAGAATAATTTAATTGTCCACCATTCTTCCTGATCATTAATGATCTAATTATGATGTTGGTGAATATAATTATTTTTATGCAAATATATTTGTAATAGGGTATTTGACAAGTTTTAGAAAACAATCTCACATTATTTAATAATGTTTATGGAGTCCATAAATGTGGATTTTTAATTCTGTTGTATATTTTAGAAAAAAAAACTAAATTATAAGTTTAGTTTTCAAGTTTCCGCGAAAACGTTTCTTTGGACATAATGGCGTCTCACAAGTGTGTGACGTCACACGACTGTCATTAAAACGTCAAACGATAAAATATAAAGTCACTTTGGCCGGAAGTATACTGCTAATATTCATATTTAAGACAGATGCCAACAATCGGTACATTATTTTCCATAGTGTCAAATAGCCTATTTCCATTTGAATTCCACTGAGATTTTCAATAGAGTGATATTATTACGTTTATCTTGAATTTCTTATATAATTCCCTAGTACGAAACTATAAAAACGAGAATAACTGAATAATAAATACTATGCAATGAGGTTTGCAATATGGTAGCAAAAATCTTATGTAATAATTAAGTAATTTTAAGAAAGTTGTATAGTCAGGTTACGATGGGGCTGGTATGGACAATTTGGCCCAAAAGCCCCTAGAACAAAAAAAACATAAAAACTACCTTGGAAGAAATTCACACGCAAAAGTAGCAATAATTGAATAAGACATTGATAATAGGCTATTTGACAAGTTAGTGACTCCATAACATTTCATACATTTTTATTTCTGATGCATATATCAGTAAAAAAATAAAAATAAATATTTTGACTAGCAAATATGGCGTTTTGTAGGCAGGTGACGTCCCACGGCTCTCATTAAAACGTTGAACAGTGCAAAGTAATGTCACTTCGATAACATGTTTACAAGCAGGTGACGTCAATTTAGGCTCCGTCAATCCTTGGCGATTTCGGTCACGTGACAATAGATCAAAAAATTCTTTTCTATTTAATGATTTTCAGTTAGTAATATTTTATCAACTAAGTACTTTTTTTGTCGGAATGTGAAATCGCTCCCAATATTCATGTTAAGAGGGCAGGCGAGCAATGTTTTTTTTGATTGATTCCTCCTTGATTTTCATCCCTAAAGAAATCTTCATACATAAAAATAATTTTACTCATTCTATTTTATGCTTTCCTTTTTTCGATTACGTGCTTATTATTGAATGGGTAAAATTTCTTTTACATATATCTTATTTTCGAGGAGGAAATAGTCGAGAGCCAAACCTCAAATTTTGCAATTTTTACACTAATTTTTAGTGTCAGCTACTGTTGCTCCTATCGTACGGTAATGTTCAATACGCGACAGCAACAGTTTTTTCAAATACCTAATTCTCAAATGTCTCTCAGCTCGCGTCCACTCTTAAATACAGATGCTAAATAATTGGTAGGTACTTTATTTTTCATACTGTAAAATAGCCTATCATCTGCAGGATTAATTTTGTACTACACTGCACTGGTATTCTATTTTATAATATTAAATATTATTTTTTGCTAGCAGATCATAATGCGGCAGGTATCCTTAGACTGTTTAAATTCAAAAGGTATAGGAAAACAGGTATTAAATATTTACAACCTAAAAGTACATGGCAATCAAGCGAGTGTTTCATTAATTTATTACTCAACGTAATATAATTTATTTTTAACCCGTATAAAACGTTTAGAGGGTGAGTAAGCGGTTGATATTTGTGCGGCCGGTGCTTGTCAAATAGTTACACGCTGAACATGCGAACTTCTAGGAACCGACTTCGTATGCTGCGTTGATAGGAATGTTGGATTGACACACTAGTTACCTGCTCCGGCTTTGCACAGGTTAAATTTATCATGACGTGATAAAATATAGTCCTTGACACCCACACATTGAATAATGTAGCTTACCACCGCTGTAGGGATGTTCAAAATTGGTTGAGTAGGTACTTCCACTGATTATTTCCTACAAACAAACTTACAATCATCACTTCTTCATTATAGCAGCACAAAGTCACTACTTTGTGTACTAATGATCAAAAAGAACCAATTTTCAACATTTTTGTTTTATTATCCAAACTGCAGACGCTTGGTGTTGCCATATTCAGTGATCGGACTCTTATTTTTATCACAGAAAAAAAAGGCGATCATTGGTTGTTGTCGGTTATTGGTGTCATTACCTTAGATAGGGTACTACCAGCCTTCTGTTAAGTATCCGTTTGGATGTTGTCTTGTGCAGTTGATATAAGCATCGCAAATGCATTCAAATTTAAATTTTGCTGATGACGTGCAGTTCAGATCAATGCAACCCGTCTGTCTAAGCCCTAAGCACTATAGCAAAGCAGAACCAAATTCTCAAGTCTAGAGGGATATACAGACACACAAATTCTGTAATCCCCGACAGTTCGTTTATATGATTTTATAATTGAATAAATTGAAGCAAGGCATTTTCTTGTAAACAACCACATTACACTCATAATTGACAGAATTCTGACAGTCGATTCAGACAGCTCCTGTCGCTTACAATAAATACTCGAAAATGTTGTTTGTGGTATATGGAAATAGGTTTTGATAAATTAGGTCAGATAATAAGAATTATGATTATTTATAGTGATTAGCTGGTAAGTTTTGTGTTTATATAAATTGGTTTATTCTATATGAGGCTATTTTTTACATGTAGGTTGTCGAGATGAGAGCAAAACGTGAGTAAAACACACGTAGCAGTTTTGCGCCAAGCTTAACTGCTGCAACCTGGGGAAGGTTCTCCTACTTTATAGATGACTGCTGCCAAGTAACAATCGTCAACAATCATTAGATTTTTAAGCCCCCACTGCTGGGGCATACACCTTTTCGACAGACGCAATAGGGAGAACGGCAACCTACCACGCATGCTTAGTAAGGATTGGTGAAAACTATAGACGTGTTCTTTCGATATATGTAAAAAAGTTCCATTGAGTATAAACTTTTTCACTATGTAAAAAAAACTAACTGCTAAAGTATAGCATTCTATTCAAAACAATATATCTATAAAACCGTAGGTAATGTAGGCGTTTTAGTTATCCAGAAATATAATACTATCCTGAAGTTCCATTATATTTTGCACATAATATGAACTCATAAAATATCATATATTGATAAAGTGTGCTATCATTTAAAAAAAATCTTAAGTATAAGAAAATACCCGTCAAATGAAAATAATTTACAAAAAACGGTATCGCTGGTAAAACACTACATAATAAAAGCTAGTATCATTATTTACAAACTTGACAACTTTTTTTTGTCCCTGATATTAAAAAACAGAGTATCAGTTATCATTTTTGAATCAGAGTTACTTTGTTTTTGTCAAGTTGGCCCTAAATTACGTAAAATTCACCTGTGTGCAACGGCTCGGCGTGCTTTCTAAAGCAGAGAGTAGTTTGACCATTTTTTGCTGATTCAAAGCTTAAACATAGCTCTCCAAATACCAGTGGTTGCCTATATCTAAATTTTGATAGTGCCGCAGCCAAGAATTTATTCAAAGAATCGATTGGCGGGTTTTTTTAATTTATGAAACTAATTCCCGTGAACGTGAATTCTTCTATAAATTAAAATTACACACTTAGTCCAAAGTTTCCCAGTGTCAGAGTTGCGGTATTTCGATAACTTATTCAAACAAAAAATCGAACTACCAGGTTACTACTGTATTTACTTAACCAATTCCCGTAAACGTAAATTCATCTCACACTCAGTCGAAGGTTTCCCAGTGTCGGAGTTCTGGTCTGTCGACAATAGGGTGTCTGAAAGCATTAAAAATAACGAATCGCTAGGAGGCATCTGTATTTAAAATAAATATTAGCAGCGAATTTTACTATTTCTACAGTTTTTTTTTAAATTTTACTCAAAAATCACGATAGGACATTGCTCTGCGTCCATACATAGTTAGGCTAAGAACCAACAATATTGAAATATTATTTTCTAGGTTCGAAATCGCAATTAAATGACTGTAAAAACAAAGATTATTGACGGACACTTCTGAGAACTTAAATTATTAGGAAAACTTTTTTTTTTTTGAGGTTATGTTTAATATTAAACGAAACATAGGTCAACCTATGATCTTAGTCTGAAGTGAATTAATATTACAACTAATTCATTTTATTCGGTGCGATTTTAAAGAATAACTATTAGGAAAAAATTGGTTAGGTAGGAATCATGAATAAAATAAATACTGTCGTTTTGCTTCTTATTTATTGACTATTTTTCACATAATTGTATCATATTGTATATTGTATTTATTTGTATATCACATGTATATTGTGTAAATATGCAGCTTGAATGTGTAAAATAATCGCAAATAAACACACACAACAGGTAATCCGAAACGAGAATGCACGAATGCCACAGATTACTACGAATGCAAATTGCCTGCACCACAACCACAGTATCGAGTTTTATGCCGGCCTTTCACTTGACAACAGTTTGTCCTTGTCATGCTTAATAAGGAATGAAAAGGACAGACTGATGTCGTGTTTTCAAATAGCAAATACGAATAGCCAAGTGAAGTGCCGGCTTTAGGAAGAAAGAGTGTTTTGTCTGCAGCACTGTCATAGATTATGGTATCTATTGTCTCAGTTTATTTTTTAACTTTTTAATTTAGCTTACTTAACTGGAAGTGTCCGTTACAATCTAAATACTGATAATTATCGCAAAAATATACTAAGATTTCATAAATGCCAAATTGGTGTTGGTTCTTAGGCCAATTTTAACATTGTACTTTAAAATAGTTTTGTTTTATTGTCACACGACCAAACACAGCTACGATTGGTGGAGTCTAAAATGACATCACACATAGGTAAAGCTCAACATTACCCAGGAAAACGATTATTGAAAGAATTTTTAATTTAGTTCATCTAATGATTACACAACACGATGATAAATACCACTTTTTATACAGTCCATATACATAAAGAAATAATGTAAGGTCGTTTTCAAAAAGTTGTCAAATACCTTATTTGTTAAAAGAATCGGCCTACCCAAAATTTTATTTACGACACCGCAATTTCCGTAAGCGTGAATTCATCTGTCGAAAGTTCCCCAGTGACGGTAGGGAGTTTCGATCAACGTTTCTCGTTTTGACGCAATGAGTCATGGACTCAGCATGTCCTGGCACAGGACTCGCGCTATTTCGACGCGGTTACTCACGCGGCCGGCTGCAATGATGCATTGCTACCAGTATAGACGACAGTCTTGTCTCTGTTTTGTGCGCGCGACTTGCGATAACATGTTATGTTGCGCGCCTGATGGATTTATGCACTCTGAAATGCTAATCCATTTATAAAACTGCCGCTGCTACGTTTTAATGTGAGATAACACTCATATGTATTTATGGACTGAGTGGAGAGCTCACATCGTCATCAATGCACACTGGTTTTCGTGACCCATCTCTTAATATTGCCAGGTTCGGCCACGGTCAGGGCAATATAGTAAAAATCTGTTGAGTGCAAATCAGACACAAAGAATTCCGTTTGATATTAGTTCCTAACATTTCTTAAGTTTTGCATTGCTAGCTAGTACTTCATTCATAAGAACCCCTTTATTTAACTGTAACGGTTACAGATACAGCCTGCGAACAGAAGGACAGTAGAGTACAGAACTTTAAAAATTAACTTTGTTATATTGAACCATATTTGGATATTGTGGTACATTTGTAGTTTTTTATATGTATTGTATATCACAAGAGAAGTGAAGATTTTTTCCGCATCATATATTTGTGACAACTAACAACAAATTGTTGATTTATTATGCTTCGCGCATAATATTATTAAATTTATAAGAAATTCTCTTACGGGAGTTGTATGGAAATGTGCAAACGACTTTGAAATGGAGTAGAACACAGAATTTTAAAATATATTTAACACAGATTAATTACAAAGTTCCTGGCAGATATTAAGAAATATCATCATTATCATCACTAAGGTTTCAAGGAATCCATTTCTAGGACCCGCTATGTACTAAGAATCCATAGGAAAACCTATCCCGCCAATCCCATGCGGATTGGTGGGCGAATAGTAGACGTAGATGAATATCAAACCCTAGTACAGAACTGCTGTTTTATATTAAAAATAAACATGCTACAACTTTAAAATACGTACACACAACAAAATTAAGCTGTCACTGGCTACTATTATGAAAATAGAGCGCCATCTATCGGCGGCATCAACAGCACTTTTGCAGCTGATAGGAATCTGTTAGTAAAAGCTATCTATCGTTTAAATTAGACTTGCAACGAATAGTATATTCGGCAGTATACCGAATACCGAATATTCGGCAAGGCTCCTGGCCGAATAGCCGAATATTAGGCAAAAGTATTCGGCTGGATTTTAGCGCCAAAAACTTGTACAGACGTGATTGTTTCGCGCTCCTTTGTTTGCAGTGCAATTCAGCCAAATGCAGTTTCGACAGAAATGAATCTTTTCTTAAATATTAGTAATATATGACGTTATGACAACCAGTATACATGGTGGCAGCAAGGGAATTTGAATTTCTGTGTTTGATTAAGATTGCAGCAAAATATTTGTCGGCGCCAGGAAGTAGTGTTTCTTTTCTAAAAATGCAGAAAAATTAGTCTTTCTGCACCATAACCTTCCCCTTCTATATTTTGATTATGAAAATAATTCAAATGCATAGAAAAATTCTTAACTTGTTTAATACAGAAAATTATTAAATATGTACCTGTTTATGTACCAATGACTACTTAATAAATGATTATAAAAGAAATGAGAAAAAAGGGTAACCTTTTAAATTTTACCACAATAATTCAAATACATAGAATCCTCCATTTTTCCAATTCAGAAGATGATTATGTATCTGTGTTATGTACCAATGACTACTTAAATGATTATATTTAACAGAAATGAAAATATGAATATATACGTAATCAATCGATTTTAATTTTTCATTTTATTAATTATTCCTCTATGACAAAATATATTATTTAAGTATTCGGTATTCGGCCGAATATAATAAAAGCAGCCGAATAGGCCGAATACCGAATAGTAACCGAATATTCGTTGCAAGTCTAGTTTAAATACTTTTTACAAAAGTTTTAGTGTAATCTATCCAATGTTGCTTTATCAAGGTTACTAAAGATTGCTCCCAGCTGATTGTGGAATCGAAAGATTGTATTAATAATAACCCTTTAATTAAATTCATTCTGTGCTATGGGGCAGATTACTTGTACAATTGAACAATATCAATGTTATTTGAAAACTTGGGATTGGCAGAACGCAGTGAATTTGCTCAATGCGAGGTATAAAACGAACGAAAAAAAGTACTTCTTTAAAAATAAAATTTATATGTTTGTTTTAATTTGTTATCAAAGAAAAATGGTGATTCTATTAATACAAATACTTTCAAAACAGCATAGCTGTAGGTTCTGTAGTAAGCTTAATACTTTTAGTGAATTTCACAATTATTTTATCAATTCCGTGTAAAATATTATTATATAGTCAAAAATTTAAATCATGCAACACTTACCCAAAATCAGGAATTTATCAAACCCGAGTGTGTTTTTGACTCCTACGTAATCATCGTACTCGTTTTCCCAGGTATTCTACAAGAAAAAAAAATACATATTTTTATTAATAATAGTCTAAATAATTAAATATATACATTTCATATAAAATTTTACACACATACACATGTATTTTGTATGGATTTAATATCTTAATAATCAAAAATCAAAACTATTTCGATTCAAACTTTATGGCTGTTGTAAAGTTTGCAATCTATACTAATATTAAAAAGATGAATAGTTTGTTTGTTTGGTTGAACGCGCTTATCTCAGGAACTACTGCTCTGAGATGGAAAATTCATTTTGTGTTGGATAGTGCATTTATCGAGGAAGGCATAGCCAACAAACTATGACGATTAAGCGCGGAACATCGATGAAAAATGTTGCGAAATCGGGGAAAAATAATCCATTTGAGCGCTTCCGTTGCCTAAATAGTTAAAGTTACGCAAACATCATGTATGACGGAATTGTTCCTCTTTCAAAATCTCATTTTTTTGTTTGACTCACTATATACTATTTCCTCAAATTAACCACATTCATCGACTGTTTGGCGACAAGAAGTTCGCCGGTCATCTAGTTATATATTCCTTGGCCAGCTGTACCCTAAGCCCAAACTAATATCGAATTCGATCTTGATTCGCGTCAAATGTCAAGAAATTAGTGTTTAGGAAATTTTACGTCACCAGTTTGCGCCTCTGTGACAAGTTTCTTGCGCGAATTATTCGAACGAGCATTAAAATCCATAGACCATGACGACATACGTGATTTCACGGATGAGTAGACCATTCGCCTCAGTGCTGCCACCGGGCGCCCGTCATTCCAGATAACTCTCATTTGTGCTACTGATTTTTAGTTCTCGTTACGTCCGTTGTGGCACTGTCAAGTTTTCATACAAAATTCTCGATGACGATTCGCCCTCGCAAACGTAACGAATTCGATATTGGTTCGTGCTAAGGCTACTGTAAGATAAACGCTAATGCCAACTACTGTCTGTTGAAATGCTTCCTCTCTTTCACACTGCTGCCCGTTGGTCGTGTCCATAGAAAAATAACAAAGATTCAGTCTACTATACTTCGACACTTGTGTGAGATTGACAACTCTCTAGAAAGAGAGCAAAACAATCAATACATGGACAAATTATGGACCGCCCGATCGCTTCATCTCCCTCACGCTCTCTGCCCAGTTTTACTTCACGTTTGATAAGAGAGCGTGCAGAATTTCATTCTCTATGGCTAGATTTTATTTACTGCGCTGAGACTTCTGCCAACTTCACATCCACCATTAAGTTTGAATAGCGATTTAATTTAAATAATAAAGTCCACGAAAGTCCAAGAAAAGTTGCTGTATCAATGTAGAACAGTTTCTACTAAGGTTGTAAGGACTTTCCTCGTAAATAGTCCTAGCCACTCAGCACCAGAGACGCTGATGTCGGTAAGACTATTTTTGGTTACGAAGATACATACACACTTGAAAGAGTTTAAAAATAATTATTTTCTATACCTGTTATCCTAACCGGTGCCTAAGATAAGTTCTTGTTTAAAGGATAGGATTTTCTAGATATATTTGGAAAAAAAACATAAAAGAGAAAATATAATTGAACACGAGTTCATGATGGTCCAACACTTCTCATCTATTTAAGGTAAGCAGAACTTATTGATAAAAGTCAGTTAAGCTTTCAAGCAAGTTGCTTTTAGTTTCCTACTGGCTTTAATAGCAGTATTGATAATGGCCCTATTGGCGTTCCGTAATGCTCCCCTTTACCACCGGCGAGACGAAGCTTTGGTACTAAATGCGCTAAAAATTAAAGTACGAATTTTTAATTAGTTCTATCGTAAGTACGCCCCTTCGCCTATTGTCTCCAACAACCGTGAGTCAAATCAACCCAGTAAAGCTTTCGTCTAACCAGGGATGGGCAGGTTTTCCTTATCCATTCCCGTACAATATGTACAATAAATGAATCAAATCAAAATATAGCTCAGAAACGAATACCCCTCACAATGAGAGAAATAAGAAGGTATCAGGTTCGGCAGCGGGCTGGTCCTTGTTAGATAAATGTGAAAAAAAATACTATTTGTTGATAACCCTTTTTTTTCCAACATTAACGCAAATTAATATAGCCCCAAAGTAAGCACTGTAGGCTTGTCTTATGGGATACTAGAGTAACGGATAGAATACATATACTGATACTTATATAAGTATATTAACTGACCCAGCGAAATTCGTACCGCCTTAAAAATAGGGGCAGGTGGTAGAAGAGAAAATTTGGGGTTGTATGTATTTTTTAATACCACATTATAAAAAGATAAATATTGTCCTAAAAAATTTTAGGGGTGTGTAACGTAGTGTTCTATCAAATTCCTGGGATAACACTCCTCCTCACCCATATGAGAACACTACGTCACAATACCCAATAGTTTGAATTTTGTCGCGAAGGCGTATTGTAGGTTTCAGAACACTACGTTACAGGTGGACAAACATTATCACTTAAGGATATGAAAAATAGATAGTAGCCGATTCTCAGATCCACGGAATATGCATATAAAATTTCATAAAAAGCGGTCAGGCCGTTTCGGAGGAGTATGGTAACTAACATTGTGACACGAGAATTTTATATATAAGTTTTATATAGAAATTATTATTAAACATCCTTGACTGAAGTACAAATGCTTGTATTTATCACACAAACATCTATCTCCACAGGGATTCGAACCCGGGACCTCTCGAGTAGGCAACACCTTGAAACCCGGCGTATAATGGTCGCGGGCCAGATTTCTACCTTTCGAGAGCCGGAGCTGACCCGCGGGCCGTAGTTTGCACATGCCTGTTTAACGTCTTTCATTACCAAGCTCGATAATTCGATGCGATCACAGAACTATTATACCCTTAGCACGAACCATTATCGAATTCGAAAAGTTTGCGAGTCCGAAATCGTTGCATCCGCTGTGGCGCTGCTTTGAACAGCTTTGTTTCCGTACAAAATTTGACATTTCGCATTGGCATTTTTTTTTAATGCTTAATAGGCAAGGCGTTTGACCACAGTCTCGCCTGATGGAAACCGATGTTGAGGCCTAGGCCTGCCTAGAAGATACCTGTTTACTCTGGCCTGGAAGATCCAGATTATATTGGTCCGGGAAAACAGACCTCGGCAAGGAGTTCCACTCCTTAGCCGTTCGCATAATAAAAGCGGAAGCAAATAGCTTCGTGTGAATAGGAGGAACTTCGACAACATAAAGTACTCTTAATTCAATATCGATTAGTGTTATTATTATTTTTATAATTCGGATTGCAGTACACGCCGCATGTACTTATATTTATGTCAGATTTTCAGTACTCACGAGAGCAAATAAGTGGCGAAAAACCATTGTTCACCTATTGCAATTCTATCGTTTTTACAGTTTAATATGACATAGTTACATATACACACATCAAAAGTGTCTAGGGATCAAGCATTTTTATGCGGATTTCTTGAGATTGAGATGTGGCTTTGTAATAAATTTATGATTTTATAAATTTATATGGATCCTTTTTGGTGCATTTCATAATTTGAATCAGGAACTGTGAATCAAATTCGAGTAAAAGATGAAAATCAGCTGTCAATATTTTCCCTATAAAAACATACAACGCATTGAAGACATTATTAGTGCTACTGTTTCCCTACTACTGATTAAAACCAACGTTATTATGGAGCGGCGACGTCATTTAAGCAGGGAAGAAATGCTCAGAGCCGTGGGAATGATAGAAGCTGGTTCCCGGCAACGTACTGTGGCTTTAGCTCTGAATACAAGTCAGAGTGTTATCAGTCGACTTTGGACACGATACCGAAGCACTGGTACCGTGGCTGAGCGCCATGGAGGACGGTATCGCTGCACCACACGGAGACAAGACCGATACATTCAAATCTTAACTCGAAGAGCTCCAACAATAACCGCCATGATGTTAGCCGTGAGGCTTCATCACTCTTCAGGGAACTTAATTAGCGACCAAACAGTCAGAAACCGCTTGCATGAAGTGAACCTTCATTCCCGAAGACCGCTACGGGTACCACCTATAGCAATGCACAAACGTAGGATTCGATATCAATGGGCTCTTGAACACAGAAATTGGGCAGAAGAACAATGGCGTTTCGTGTGCTTTTCTGATGAGTCTCGTTTTGGTATGAGACCGGATACAAGACGTATACGACACTGGAGAACCCCTGGACGCCAACAGCGATTAAAATCCTGCCAGGAAGTCCATCCTTATAGTGGTGGAACCATCATGGTATGGGCGGGTATTTGGATCGGCGGAAGAACTGAGTTGATTTGGATCAGAGGCAACCTCAACGCTCAAATTTATGCTGAGACGATTGTATCAGACGTCATCGTTCCTCTACAAGTGCAAATCGGTCCCTTATTTCAGTTAATGCATGATAATGCACGACCGCACACCGCAAGAGTTGTAAGACAGACTCTCGCCGCAGCTAACATCAATGTCCTGCCCTGGCCTGCTCAGTCGCCAGACTTGAACCCGATTGAGCATGCATGGGATATGCTACAGAGAAGAGCTCTGCCGAATATGGAGGGTATCCAGTCGCAAGAAGACCTTTTTTTGTTGTTGCAACGAACATGGGCGGCCATTCCACAGCGTGATTTGGATGAACTCATTTTGAGTATGCCAAACCGATGTTCTTGTGTTGTTAGTGTTCGCGGTAGAAATACGGATTATTAATTGTTTAAGTTACCCAATAAAATTTTAGAGAAAACTGTTATTTCAGTCTTTTTTTCGAACTTTTGTGTTAGTGGTTCAAATGTCAAAAATCCCTTTATTAGGAAAATGGCAAATTTCTTTATTAATGCAAAGGTGACTTGGTTTATCGTTACTGTGACAAACGAAAACACTTTATTTGATGAATCCTTAAAGAAAATTTTAATTAATATCAATCAGGAGAAAAGTTATTGCAAAAATATATGTTGATCCCTAGACACTTTTGATGTGTGTATTTTAAACATTAAGATTAACGTCCAGTATCGAGAACGGTGACGCGAAGAAATAATTAAGCGGAAATGGAAGACCATTGGTCAACCTTTTGGCACGCGAAGTACATACACTTGCGTTATTTATTTAGATCTATGGCTGTGGTTATGATATAATTAATTCCAATTTCGAATGTAAATTTAAGCGCATTTAGGACCAAATCTTCGTCCAGCTAATGTGGGAAAAGAATAAGAGCATTTAATATTAAGCAATGCAACATCTCTTTGAATTTGTTACATGATTAAAGGAAAATAACACTGATTTTTGGTTGTGTTGCGTTAAGTATAAGCAGGTAAGTAAGGTTCCAGAGCTCCACAGGGTAGAAATTGTTGTTACAACTAGTACGGCATTCTTTTCTGCCGCATCTTCGGGATTAGACTCCAGACATTGAACATCAGGTACTAGGTACTTTTCAGCGCTTTGTAAAAAAGCAGTTATGTTAGGTATTGCATTCATTGGACTAGAATTGTGAAACGTGCGCGTTATTGGGGTAAATTGATTTCATTCTATCAGTTTTTTAAAGCTGTATTAACTAGCATTAAGTTATGACTGTATGTGTGCATTGCTGCTTATTGAAATCGTAACATAGAGAAAAATATTGGAGTATTCTGAGTAATTTGCTAACCCTGTATAAAGAAATAATCAGTACGAGCTTACCGGATCCACTTCTATTTGTAGAGGCATGTGATATCTCGGGTCAACGGCTCGGGGCACATTTCCATTGTACACGTTTAAAGGTGTCATTGGGCTGTTAGCCGCACTCAATCGATCACAATAGTTCTGATTGTAGTCCTCTTTCCTCAAAGAATTAGAGTTGCTATTTGCAGATAGGCTTCGGGGCGATAGTTTATCGTTCTCCCTGATCCAAAATTGTTCTAAATCGATATGCCTAGGATTCATATTTCCAATGTTGTAATTCACTATTGGTGAAAGTCTCCGTGGGGACGAGCTTTCGCTGAAAACTATAGGGCTTCGCACTATCCGCAGCGAATCCTGAGGAGTGCTTCCTTCACCCGGGGTCAATCTATCCAGTGCCGGGGAACCGGGAGATTTGTTTAGGGGGAGCCCCATTGCAGATCTTCCAGCTTCAGTGTCTATTCTTTTGAATTGCTGAGGGATTCTTATGGGTCCGATGCGGTTGAATGCTTCCACTTCTTCTTTAGTCAAGGCAGCCGTTTTCGTTTGAGCGCCGACCGCCATTAAATTCTGGAGTTTGTTGACTTGCGTTTCTACTATGCTTCGCGGTCGGGGATTTTCTGGGGAATGCTGTCTGAGAACGACGGTGGGGTTTATGGCGATGGCTGGGGAAGGAGTGGGGGTGTGCGAGGGAGAGGGAGGGTCTTGAGAGAGCGCGATCTCGTCTCGAGTGTCACTCAGCATGTATTCGTCGTCGGAGCAGGATGTATCGTCGTCCTCGCAGTTATCGTAGTCTATAGGAGTGTCAGCGCCGGGGAAAAACTCGCACAGCGCGCCCATTATTTCAACGACCTGCGAATGAGTATTTTTTATTGTTTTTTATTTACCAGCCCCATCGTATCCTGACCATAAAATTTTCCTATTATTATAGAAAATTTTTGCTGCTATATTGCCAAACACATCAGCCTCCTTACAATTGAGGGTTGGCTAATGAAGCCTTGCAAATGAGGTTAGTAACTAATAATGTAAATAATTAATAATCTAGATAAATTTAATCTGTTTCCCTACTGTCGGCCACACGCAAAATGGAGTCGAATTGCGGAAACACCCGTTTCAAAGAAGTCCCTTCTAACGAGTCAGATGCTTTTCCTTTAGAATTTCAGTATAAAACGACATGGTAAAGCTGAGACAATGGTGAGACTAACTATTGGCTCGATTACACTTGGTCGTTAGCCCGTATTCGAGTCCACGAAAGACATAACTCGAATTCGGGCACCCCCCCAACGGTGTCGGGTAAACAAAAACTACCCAAATGCGGGAGGGCGTACTCCGTTTATAGCCACTCAGTTGTTTACCCGAATTCCATTAGCAATCGTTTTCGGGCCAACGAAACGTAATTGAGCCACATGGTTTAAACAAAAAGGATCAAAGGATCAGTAATCATAATGTACAGTGTAATAATAATAAGACATATAATATGGAGTTTACGCAAAAGTTGACCAATACTTTCATTATACATTTAAATAAGAAAACACAATGTATATTAAGATGTAGTGTACTTAAGATAGTTTTACTTACTTCTGCCATACTAGGCCTCTTCGAAGGCATTTTATGCCAACACTGTGTCATTAACTGTTCAATTGGTTCTGGACAACCCTCAATAAGATCTGGTCTACGACCTGTAAAATATAAAAGAGAATAACAGAAAAAAGTTTAACGCGTCATTTCTGTCTCGCACACATTGGCGTAGCGTAACGTTTTCAACACATTTGCTCAAAAAATGCATTTACGGAGGTTGTATACCCTGTTCGAAAGTTCAAAATTACGGTAAAACATTTTACCGCACGCTCCCATACATGGTGCCGTGCCTATTCTTTACGGTTATTTTTTATTTCGGTCGAACTTCCTATAAAGCGCTTTTCATAATATAGTTTTGTCTCACTTTTTTACGAGATGTAGTTCAAATTTCGCCACCCGCACGTGGCGCCATTTGAAAATGCGCATCATTTTTCTATTAGAAAACAGTTTAGTTCATTATACAAATGAGGTTTAGGTACTATTTTCTCGCAAATGTGTTGAAAAACGTTGTATGATATTCGTGCGGATTGGTATTTACAAACTCGTGACTACTCCGCACTAATATCATAAATAACTATTGTAAACGAAGAAAGAAGGAGATAGCACTTATTTCGTTTCGTTAAATTAATTATGCAATGAAAAGACCAATGTTTCATTTCGTAATATGCGCCGTGGCTGCTTCTGCAGTAATTATGCAGCATGAGCGCGCTCAATCGTTGGCAAAGCCTACTTATGCGCGCCGAGGTTGATTGCATTGTTTAGTACTCCATTGTGAATTCATACAAAGCAGTGCCACCACATTGTGTTAATGTCTGCTGCTAACGAAGGGCTCAATCGCTGTCAACGGAATATTTAACAAGTTTAATACGTATAAACTCTTCAAGCCCTAAGAACTACATTTATAGGACACGAAGAACATGATTCCTGTCTTATAATCATTCATCATTTTTATTTATCATTTTCAAAAAGTTATTGGACATCTATCGTCAATTATTGGCATGGTTAAGAATTGGAGTATGTAGTTACAAGGACAATAATGATACCCATAAACAAACAAACATGATTACGAAACTATAGTTAAAATTAAAAATTTATCAAAGGCAAGACTATGGTTTGTGTCATTCATGTAATTTCATGCCATGAACACTTGTATAGTTTGAATGTGTGCCTTAATTAATGTAAAATCTACTCCAGTGTATAAAAGTTGTATCATAGCCTTAACATGTATTTAACTACTAACCTGTATGCACAGCCCACATGATTCTGTATGCTGAACCACCTTCTTCAAAAGGTTTCCTCCTGGACAATACTTCCCATAATATAATACCCCACGAAAACACATCACACTTTTCTGTGTATGTGGAACCCTCAAAAACCTGAAATAAGCAAATGATAATAAATTATTAAATTCTATCCACACACCCAATTCAGTGAGAAAAAGCATTAAAAATATGGTAGAGTCAGATGCCAAATTTCCCTTGCAGATAGCAAGACTGCAGGGGTCTAATTGTGCAGTTCTTCCCTTTAACTATCCCTTTAATTTTATAGTGGAGAAACTCATTATACTTCAAATTATCTCATTGATACTTCAAATTAGAAGGGGAAAGTGAGAGAGTCAAAGTTAGACAATAAGACACCAGTTGGGATTAAGACACTACTGGAACTACAGAACAGATTAAGGGCCTTGTGTGCGGGGCAGGCGCGCCACAGTTATGTGTGAGCATATGCTCATAAATTGAGCAAAACTTGGTTTTGATTGCATCGTTGCTCTCAGGTGCAAGTGCTGATTAGGTCGATTTTTTGATGTCGCGTCGTTTGATTGGCTATTATCTATTAGGTGGAAGTATTTTGGCGGCGAGCCAGTGACATCGGTCCCGTAAAAACGGTCTATGAGCACCCTTCTAACCTGTTTCTGTTTTCTGAGACTAGGACAGATGGTAAACAATTACTATAACAGTTGACTTGGTAGACAACAATAGACATACATATGATGCTAAATGAGCAGTGTTAAGCAGAAAGCAACCAATGGGCATTTTGGGGGTCAAACAAAATCAAACTTAAAAGTACGTTCATAGAACAAATTTTAGCTTGCTCGAAAAATGCTCACTGGTCGGTTTCTGCTTAACAACATTCAAATGTATCGACATAATTATGTGTCTAAATCCAAACCAATCAAATGAAAATATAATATTCTCTCAGTTACATCTTCACCACCATCATGACCACTGCAAGGGGTAATACATTTATGTAAATACATACTGATGATAATAGTTGTGATTTAAATAAATCACAACTATTATCATCAGTCTGTAAATGTCCCTTCTGCTAGTGAAAAGCACAGGCCTATGCAATGGATAGAATCACATAAGGAAAATCCAACACAGTATGGATCCCAAGTTTATTGGTTAACCATAGAAAAAAAAATAAGTATTTTATATGCTTTGATTCATAGCTCTGCCATGTTTCAGAAGGCACTTCAAACCATTATTTCCAGCTGCTTCTGCAGTTGTTAGCACCTATAAATTTGCACTGGGCCTGCATGGTGGCTCATGGCCCATTCTCCCTATGCCATCCATAGGAAATGCTTGTGCTTCAGGAGGACATAAATAGGCTGTTGAAGTTGGAGATTATTTCATACACAATGTAGCTCTTATCCAACTAATGGTGGCGAGTAAACCTTCCAAGTACCAGCACAATAAAGATATAGATACATACGCTGCCATTTATAGACACACAATTGATTTTTGGATAAGATTCACCTTCCGGCACACCAAATGTATTAATTTGGTTTGTTAAAACTTTGTATAAAGAAGAACCAGAAAGAACACCAATGGCTTTCAGACTAAAAAATTGCAAACTAAATAACTAAACTTTTTCAAATTAAACACAATACAATAAAAAATAAAACATTTATTATTTTATTGTATTGCCTGCTATATGATTTTACTCATTAAATTTTCTTTTTCAGAAATAGGTGGATTCTTAATTTTTATTTCTAAAATAAAGTTTAATCTATTTAATTAGAATATCTTTATGCTTTGTCTTAATAAGTAAGTAGCAGTGTAAAACCAGTGCAGCAAAAGTGCTTAGTCAAAAATGTTAAGCTACTTCTTTGACTGATATCTTTAACTTCGTTTTCTGCCATGGTAAAAACAAAATTTTGTATCTACTAAGGCCCAACTACAGATGATCAACACAAGATAGACTTGTCTAGTATTCTCATCTATCAGTTATGGATATCTATTCTCATGTAAATGTGTTTGCAGTGTGCTGCACTCTGTGGACTACTCATGTAATATTTTGATATGCATTGCTAATTATTTATGAAGGGCATACATAAATATAAATTGACTGTGACATTCAAAGCACTTCTAACTAACACAGACTCAATTTTACACATTTTAATTTTAACTTCAATTTTTTTGCACATTTTTGTATATTTTAATTTAGGTATTGCAAGCAGATAGAAGAAATTACCATATATTCACTTCGTTAAAAGTTATTGATACAGTACTTTTTTAACACTCTCTGTAAAATTCAAATGAGTGATTTCATCAAAACATGCAGAAATAGACTTAAAGTTATAGTTGTAAAAAGTCAATTTCTTAACAAATCTAAGATAGGAGGTATTGGTGTTTTGCCATTGAAATATAAAATGACATGTTGAATATTTTATATCATTCTCACCTCTGGAGCCATCCATGCAGCACTGCCTTTGTTGTTGGTCATGTATGTTGCCTTATCAGCTGCTGTACCAAAATCACATATTTTAAGACATAAACCATTTGCAACCAGCAACAGATTAGGTGGTTTTAGATCTCTGTGTATCAATGGTTTTGGTTTCATTGCATGAAGATATGCTACACCCTGTAAAAAGCCATTCAAACATTATAAATAAGGCACCAAGAAAAGGATCTAAAAAATAAAATCAAACAGTATACTAGATTGATAAACCCAAAACTAGTATGTACAAACATTTCATATTACCTCAGCACACTGCCTGGCCCAGCTCATTGCATGAGCTGCAGTATATTTAGGTTTAGGACGGTTGTGTAGAACATTGTACAATGAACCTCCTTCAGCATACTCCATAACAAGGCAAACATGAGCGCCTTTAGTACACGCTCCATACAGTCTAACAATGTTTGGGTGACAAACGCGGGACAGCTGACGAACTTCTATGGCAAACTCTCGTTTCTCAGCTTCAGAATTGATATGCTTTACCGCCACAAACGTGTTTCGCCATAGTCCTTTCCAAACTACACCAAAAGCGCCTTTGCCAACTACCTGCTTACACAATCTACGTGTCAATATTAACCCAAACAGTTGTAGGTAAAACTGAGTAAATACTTTAGTAGCATAATTACCGATAGCTCTTGTATTTCACTATAATCAATCTCCTCCACAAATGTCTGCTGAACGGGTAAATCGTGCACATTGGAAGCCATGAGTACACTTTATTATAACATTATCAACACGACTAACTAAGATAAAATCAACGTTTCAATATAGGTTTGTCAAATTATTTGTTACGAATAAAAATAGTTGGTTAGATCAATTTTCTCAGTATTGTTTGGCAGAAAAAAGCAACTGTGACATGACCGCCATCTTTGAAACTGAAGAACAATTCACCACAGACAACCCATTGTCTAACTCTATGCTATTCCATTCCATGGACCAGTGGTTCTCAAACTTTTTAAATGACGGAACCCTTTTGGGAAGCAAAATACTTGATGGAACCCTACAATAAAACAATTATTTTTATAAGTGTATTCTATATTAATCAGCATAATAAAAGTACAATGTATCCGTTACTAATTATTATTTACTTCACCACTTGGTAAGGACAATAATAGAAAACATTAAAAAAGAAAAAATCTAACTAGTGGGAGGTATGAAACTGTTTTTTATTTTTCATCAATTGCTTGATATCAGGTTTGATGGAAGAAAGTTGGAGTCTCATATCAGCTTCGGCGTCCAGTCTATTGCGATATTTTGTTTTCGTGGCTGCGTAGGTAGAGAATCCTGTTTCGCACAAATATGTAGTTGGGAACGGGAGAAGAATATCCAGAGCCATTTGGCCAAGCATTGCATATTCATCTTGGATTCTGCACCAAAAATCATTAAGAGGCGTCGTTTTGAACAATGACTCCATACTTGTGTCTGATGACATTTCTAAAAGAGATTCATATATCTCATTTGACATGTTTTCAGGCTTTTCCAAGTTGGGTAAAAAAGGATTATGAATCCAGGAGTTCACTTTAATTTTTGTATTGTGTTCTTCGGGAAAATACTTTTCAAAAGATGCGCGCATCGAACTGAGATATTGGACCAATTCTTCAAACACATTATCTTCAAACATTTCTGAGTCGTTTTCGCTAACAAACTCAGTGAGTAACGTAAAACTTTCTATTTCTTTCTTACCAATGCAAATGATCCAAAAATCTAATTTTCTTTTAAAAGTAGTTATTTTATTATAGGCCTGAAACACTGTTGTCTGTTTACCTTGCAATGATAAATTTAATTCGTTAAGTTTTTGAAAGATATCCGCCATAAAAGACAATCGGAACAACCAAGTTTTATCATACAAACGGTCCTTCAAATTAAAAGAAGTATCTGCTGAAAGAAACATTTGTAACTCGGCTCTAAGTTCAAATAGCCTTGTTAAAGTTTTTCCCCGAGACAGCCATCGCACTTCTGTATGGAGCAGCGGTGTTTTATGTTTGCTGCCATAATCTTCACACAATAATGAGAACAATCGGGATTGTAGTGGTCGTGATTTGATAAAATTAATTATTTTTACCGCTTCATCCATAACTAATTTTAGATTAGACGGCATTTGCTTCATCGCAAGTGCTTGTCTATGCAGAATACAATGACTGGAACTACAATTAGGCGCTTTATTTTTCATTCGTGACACTGCTCCTGCTGTTTTACCTGTCATCGCCTTGGCCCCATCTGTACAAATGTCAATGCAATTGTTCCAACTGAGATTATGTTCTTCAAAAAATATATTTATTTTATTAAAAATTTCTTCCCCGGTAGTGTTTGTAAGCAGCGATGAACACATAAGCATGTCTTCTTCAAAAGAACTTTTATATGGATATCTCACAATAACCAGCAGGATAGCCAAACCAGCGACATCAGTCGACTCGTCCATTTGCAAAGCGAATCGTGTATTTTGTAGACGTGTAACTAGTTCTTGTTTGACGTAGCTTGCCAGATCATGGATTCGTCGTGAAACAGTATCGTTTGATAGCGGAACAGTAGAAAGATGCTTTGCAGATTTTTCATCAAGCATACATTTTGTTATGTCTAATACACATGGTTTTATTAATTTCTCAGCGATAGTGTGCGCTTCACCTGCTTGTGCAATGCGATAGCTAACTAAGTATGATGCCTCCGTGGCCTTTTCGTTGGTAGTTTGTGTTACATGCATCATATTTTTTTGACTTTCTAATAACTGATCTTTTTTGCGAACAAAAAATTCTTTATTCTTGTCTTTAGTCTCGGGGTGTACGGTTTCTAAATGTCGACGCAATTTGGCAGGTGCCATGGAACTATTAGGAAGCAGTTTACTACAGAGCATGCAGAGAGGTGAGCCGTTGGAATCAACAAATCCGAAACTGATATAAGATTCATCATACTTCCTTTTTTTCGTCTTTGAAACCGTCGAGCTTGACGTCGTGGCACTCGTGGCATCATCTTCTGGATCGGTGATTGCTAAATTCTCCGCGCGCATTGCTTTTGAACATTCAGCGTCATTAGAAGATGTTGTTGGAACACGTTTAACACCTTTAAGCCAACGTTCCATTCTTCTTTATTTATAATGTTACAAGTCAGGATAGTGGGGTTTAAATAATGCACAATCGTTACTGCGTATAAGAGACTAAATTTAGAACCTACAGGGAAGAAATGTATAAAACTGAGACAACAGAATACAGCAGGCAGTAAAACAATGAACACCAGTTTCTCGCTAGCGAGCTTGTAAGTAGGTAGTAACTTATCGCTCCGAACGCTAATCATCAACTGACGACGCCAACGCGCGATCGCCGCTTTTATACTTAGTCCTAGACTCGATCTCAAATATTCTCGAAAATACTCGAGTCGGCACCTTTGATAAACAAAAAGCAAAAATAAAAACAGAAATTTAAAAATAGCGTTGTAAACAATATCGACTTTATCCTTTGAAGTTAGAGACGAAAGTCGCTAGTTGACAACTATAGCGTCTAATTCAGAGGCGGCTTTTATCAAAGAGACTGAGCGCTTACAAGTATACTACCCGCTCGTTTTAAGTTTGCCGCTGGCGATAGGTATGAGTGTATGACGTTCGAAATTTTTTATTTAATTGTAACAATAAAAATTGTGTACGTTAGATATTTGGGTAAAACTATGACACATTATAAGTTTTGTTGTCACGTGGGGGAGGGTACGCGCATTCCACAGACCGGCAAACTTAGAGCGAACGCGTTGTACAAGTATAAAATTGTTGAGACCAAACTTATGAGATATTGTACCAGCTAATGTAACACAAGCTTATACAAATACAAATAAATAAATAAATAACATTCATAGCGTTTTGTCTCCGCGCGGCCGCGGAGTCCGCACAGCCGCGGAGCGACCAGAGAGAGGTGTTTTGATTTTTTTATTTCTAAATTCTTGCGGAACCCCGACAGAGGTATCACGGAACCCTAGGGTTCCGCGGAACACACTTAGAGTATAGCTGCCATGGACCTTAGACCATCCATGGACCAATAAATTATACCTACTGATCCACTGCTATGTACAAGTAGTTATCTCACAACAAAAATAAATAGGTATTTGTAGGTATAATGCGATTCAACTAAAAATAGGACCGACTGGGCGCCATATTGTGATGTCATAGCTGTCAATTCAAACCGAATAGGAAGAGTGAGCATAAAGTTTTTATTTAATAAAACTTATTTTATAGCACAGTGGGACCTAAACTAATATAAATACTACTCTTTGACCTAAACCCGCACTTTACGCACGCTTTTCTGTGACCTAAGTTGCCTATTTCTGCACGGTGTGTAAATGAATTGACCAACTTCACTCATGTAGAATTAGTACATTACGATACGCGTAACTTAACTTTACTATGCCAATCAAGGAATAAACGTTCATGGATACATTGAAATTCTATTTTGTTGTAATGATATTTGATTTTTTACTTTTGAAATATACTTTCAAAATGGTAATCTGAACCGGAATTCTTTCTTTTCAGAGTTTGACTTGCAGTCTGTATTGCAATTCTTTGTGATTGCAATACATGAATTTTACTTTCAAAACACTAATCGCAACCCCCCCCCCCCCTCTTACCCGCGTCCGGGGCGGGTTTATGTCACACTTGCTATAAAATAGTATACGATACTTGTGGCCTAAGTTGTCTATTACTGCACGGCGTTTAGTCACGCGTATCGTAATGTACTATACTAAGATTAAGTGAAAAATAACATCAGATTTTTTTAATAAAATTTATTTACTGAGATTGAGAAAATAAAACAACCGATTATATAATAAATATTATTAAATAATTAAATATTTTTAAATAATTAAATATTTTTAAATAATTAAATATTTTTAAATAATATTTATTTATTAAGTCCGCTCATCTCTGCATTACCGCCGGAGTAGTTATGGATAATCATGCACTATTACTAGGTCACATACGAACATGCATCCTTTATGTAATCGAAAGTTTCAAATCGAGTTTCTGAACGCAACTTAAAATGAGATTTGGTTGATGATTTAAGTTCAAACATTCATAGCCAAATTTCAATAAATGAAAAAAAATATCAACCAATATTAATTATCAATATTTTTTATTGTTTGTTTACAAATGTTTGATTTTTGTTCTAGAATTAGCTCAGCGCTAAAAAAGATTTCAAGATTTTTTTGCTTACTGTACTTTTCAAGCGACATTTAACAAATGGAGGTCATTTGCTTTTCTATTCTTATTTGAATCGGATTATAGCGATATTTTTATATTTTAAGCATTTAACTGCTTGATGTTTAAATCGTAAGAAAATTCCACGCGGACCAGTCAGCAGACTGGACTCAAACCCGCACCCTTCGTAACAAAGTTATTTTGTTAATAAAATTAAATACAATTTATTTACTTAATATTTACTTAGCCGTGTCAAATTTTCTCTAGCATTTCTTAGGCTGCAAGGCAGCGCCATATCTTCGTATTATAGGTAATACAATGGTGTCGATTCTGGCGTAATTCTCTAAACTTAAAACTAAATTTAACATCAGTCTCTCCTTTTCAGTCTGTATAGCGAATGACAAGGATACACTGCTGTCAAAATTAAATTTAGGTTTAGAGAATCATGCTGGAATCGACACCAATATCGAATTCGTAACGATTGCGAGTACGTAATGTCATTGACGAATGTGTACTGTTATTTAGTTCTCGTTACGCGCGTTTTGGCGTTGCTATTCAAGTTTCCATATAAAATTTGACAATGACATTTCACACTCGCAAACTATTCGAATTCGATATTAGTTCGTGCTAAGGGTACTGTAGTAAAGGGTTTACAGTAAAGCTTAGCCTAAATTACATTAAGCTAATGGAAAGTGACTGCAACATACACTTACTTAGGTCACTTGCGGAGCTAACCGCATGCATTAGTTACAGCGACAACGATTTATTTTACGAAAAACTTCAATTAATAAAGGATATTGGGCAAAAATGTATGGTCACTACACCCACGTCCGCCACGGCTTCAACTACATTTGTTTGAAAGGTATTACAGTCATGATCATCTGTGCCAAAGCGCATCAAATTCCATCCCGGGAATCTTTAGTTATTTAAAGTTAAATAGGTATAAGTACTTAGGAGCTCGATGGCGCAAGTGGTTAGCGCGTTCGGCTGCGATCGTTGAACTTAAGCAACTTTCGCAGTGTTCGGTCATTGGATGGGTGATCAAAAATTACTATCTCGATCTCCTCCGTGCTTCGGAAGGCACGTTAAGCCGTTGGTCCCGGCTGCATCTGCAGTCGTTAGCACCCACCAATCCGCACTGGGCCCGCGTGGTGGGTCATGGCCCATTCTCTCTATTCCATCCATAGGGAAGGCCTGTGCCCCAGCATTGGGGACATTAATAGGCTGATGATGAACTACTTTAACGGACGAACATTAATGAAACAAGGGAATTCATTTAGTTAGTAAGTTCGACCGTACAAAGAGGGCTCAGGTATTATGGGAGTACTTCACAAGGTGCAAGGGTGCCTCCTTATCTTATGCTGCCGCGCTGAGTTATTAAATAAATCCACGCTTGAGTTGGGTTTTTTCAAACAGTCATTTCGTTATAGTAATTTGTCTTCTACGTAAAACAGAGCGACTACAAATCACACAAACTTTTCCACGCCTCCGAGAAAACATGATTCCAGTAAATCCATACTAATTCACAAAATCGATAATTGTGTTTCAATGTCCAAAGCGTGTTAGTTAAAAATGAATCAAGTGAAATGAGCGCACAATGACAACGAAGTAAGACGAAGGACTGCATATTATAGTTGCCGCGCCGCGCAGGGCTGCCAAACGTATGAGAACTCTAACGTTCGAGATTTAGCAGTCTCTATACATGATACGAGGTGAATAGAAATCTCTTACCTTCTGAGTACCTTACTTAAATCTGACGCGTTCTAATTTCTCCGACGATCGATTTTTTACTTATTCGTCGTTTGACTCTTTATGAAGGGCTAAATGGTGGGAGTACTTCACAAGCAGCAGATTACATAATGGCAAACAACCATGCCAGGTCGCTCCCTTTATGTTAAATCTGCCGCGCCGCGCTCCCAAAATCCCCGCTTGGGCTCCCCTACCAAAAGTGAGAAGGGTTAACAAACTTTTGGATATTGGTGGAAAATTATTTAGATGGAACCTAATAAAATAAATATTCTAGTTTATTATCTTAATAATACAAGATAGTTCAGCAAAATTATTGTATTTTATAGCGGAATCATAATATATTTCAACTTAATGTACTTATAACTACTTAACTACTTTAATAGATATTATTTAACTGTCATCATGTGTATTTTCTGCATCATACTGTATCGTATTGTAATGGCTCCTCATACCCATAAAGCCACCCTTATCAGCGTTTTCTAATTCTTGTAATAAAGTTTGTGCTTCTTTACACCTAAATGTGGCAGCCACTTGGTTTGGAGTTTCACCTCTATGGTTTAGCATATACAAATCGGCGCCTAAGTCTATGAGGATTCGAATAAGGTCACAGTTGTTGCTCATGGCAGCAAAATGTAGTGCCTGTCTACTTCCTGGAGCTTCAGGGTCATTCACAATCGCTCCCTTATCGACGAGAAGATGTAATATCTTGGCTTCTTCTGGCGTCGGTGTACACATCATCACGAATTCTAGTGAGAAGAGTATTTATTTAAATTTCACCTCTAGATGGTATAGTCTAAACTCAAAACTAAATTTAATATCAGTCTCTCCTTTTTATTACCTATTCAGAATGATAAGGACACACTATTGTCAAATTTAATTTGAATATTAAGTAAAACTAAGCAGAGATTAAACTTAACTCACTATGGCTAGAATAATTGTAGTATTGACAAGTTATCGCAAAGGCAGCCCTCCAGTAGGTCTATTCGCCAAATACGTTTCACAAATGGAAGTGATAATCACCGAGCTATTTGAGTCGATGAATATCAAAATCCCGTAGCGCCATGCTAAGTGAAGTACGGGAATCGCGACAATTTCATAATCATATTTTTTATGATAATGATGAATTGCTGACGTATTAAGGCTTTACTAGATACTCATTTTTTATATTTTAACAGAAGAAAAAAGATGCATAAGTTGCTAAAATAGTCGCAAAATAAGAATTAAGTTTGGACATACAGGTATTTGATATTTACCAGTGAAACTTACCGGGGTTTGAAAGTGTCACCTTGGACTTACAGGACTTGAAAACGTCGTCTATGGACTTGCAGGAATTTGATGTACCTCAACATTTTTAGGGCGTACTTGTGGTAAGTGTGGGTATTGTATCATGAATAAAATATTTCAATAAATAAAAGTTATTAATATTTATATTTAAATATTCATTGACAAAATATAAAAGTTATGTATTTCTAACATCTAATATATAAAATTCTCGTGTCGCGGTGTTTGTGGTTAAACTCCTCCGAAACGGCTTTCTCGAATTTTGTGTGCGTATTGGGTAGGTCTGAGAATCGGACAACATCTATTTTTCATCCCCCTAAATGTTAAGGGTAATCCACCCCTTTTTTTTTCAATTTTAGATATATTTTTTGAATTTTTATATGATACAGCATTAGTAAATACATATAACCCTGAATTTTCAACCCTTTACAATGAACCCCTATTTTACCATCGCGATTTTTATTTTTAAAAATTTCTTTTCTTTTCTCAATTCAATTTGATCTTCCGCCTTCACCGGTCGATAACCGAACAACGATCAAACGATCAGTTACCCCTTTTTTTTACCTGGGTCACCTCTCATCCAGCAAACATCACGGAGTAGGAATGAGAAGGAAGTCGGTCTCCTGTCTTCCTCAATATAACGTTTTCGACCATGTCACAGTGTTAGTTACCATACTCCTCCGAAACGGCCTGACCGATTTTTATGAAATTTTATATGCATATTCCGTGGGTCTGAGAATCGGCTACTATCTATTTTTCATATCCTTAAGTGATAATGGTTGTCCACCTGAAACGTAGTGTTCTGAAACCTACAATGCGTCTTCGCGCCAAAATTCAAACTATTGGGTATTGTAACGTAGTGTTCTCATATAGGTTAGGAGGAATGTTATCCCAGGAAATTGATAGAACACTACGTTACACACCCCTAAAATTTTTTGTGGACAATATTTATTTTTTTATAATGTGTTATTAAAAAATACATATAACCCTAAATTTTCTCTTCTAACACCTGCCCCTATTTTTATGGCGGTACGAAGTTCGCTGGGTCAGCTAGTAATCATATAAAATCTAAGACCTCATCCCTATATGCTCTAAGACCTCATCCAACACATACTCTGAAAAAATATTAATTTGCTCTTCTAAAACATAAATATACAAGTTGACAGACATTTTATATTTTTTTCCATCCTGTCCAGGCGGGGGTAATATGATATATTATGCGTCTTTATCACGCTCAATTCAAATTACTATGGAGTTTGACAGTTAGACGCTTAGAGCATATACCTAAGGTCAATATGGACTTGACCGAGTCGGTTTTATCAATGTCACACGATAAAACGGGGGCACGGGGATTTGAAAAAAAAACAATGACTGACCTTTATTTTCAAAGAGATATGATCGACTTACCTAAATTTGAAAGGCATAGAATGAATCAGATCTGAATTTTAGCGCTATTCATAGATCAATATGGGGAAGGACTGTGACTTACAGGGATTTGATATTAATTGACTCATTTAGTGATCCACTATTGCTTTTTTAAAACGTCACTAAGAAACTTGTTCTAAAAAGCATCGATGGACGTGCAATTTACTTTAGTTACAAACGTAAATAAATGTCTCAAATTTTGGCGAATAGGCCGGCTGAGGGTTCTACAGACTGGAATTTCAGAGAGATACTTTTAATAGGTCTACTACTTTGCTTTTACTATAAAGACGTGTAAGTTTTCGCTTCCTGAACAACAAGTATGAATGTTTTTGAACTTTTTATAATAGGTGCACTGTACTTATCTTAAGAAAGCCCACTAAACAAACCAAAGTGTTTTAAAAATTAAAGATTTTAAACTTGATTAAAGAAAATAAATTAGTTACGTATGAATAAGCCAGTATCCATTGGAGAAGAGCGTGCTAAAATCTTGGCGCCATAATTAAAGAGTAGATTCGCCACTTTAAGTGATGGTCTGAAAATATAATTCAGTATTAATAAAAAACATACAACTCCACTTTCACCTAGGTACTGTGTGCATTTGCTTTGTGATGTACTTAATAGTATAAGTATCTATGAGCCATATACCCATTTTTCACCTAATCCATCATCCCCTCCACCTTAATGTTCCGTGTGATAGAATAGAGTGCAATTAAGAAGATAGCTGGCCCTAAGTTCAGGGGCGTATTTTAAATCTCGTGCCCCGGGCCACCTAAGATTTGCACCTATATGGAGGGCCTAGAATTAGTGAATCTAATCAAAACATATGTCCGTAACAAATGCTTTTATATAGCATCATCATCATCATCATCAGCCTATTGATGTTCCCACTGCTGGGGCACAGGCCTTCCCTGTGGATGGAATAGGGAGATTGGGCCATGACCACCACGCGAGCCCAGTGCGGATTGGTGGGTGCTAACGACTGTAGATGCAGCCGGGACCAACGGCTTAACGTGCCTTCCGAAGCACGAAGGAGCTCGTGAGAGTAAATTGTTGGTCACCTATCGAATGACCGAACACTGCGAAAGTTTCTTAACTTCAACGATCGCAGCCGAACGCACTAACCACTTGCGCCATCGAGCTCCTTTATATAGCATCGGCCGCCAATCTCCGCAGCCTGCAGGCGCCCTTCGAAGCCTGTTGCTTCGGGCCATAGCCCTTTTGACACTTAGGTAAATAAGCCCCTGCCTGTGTGATAGATAAAAGGAACTAGACATTATACCAACGGTCCGCCAACAAATCCGGTGAGTAGTGCCGTCTTTGACCTATTGGAGGCCCTAGGCATATTGGGATAAAGTGGCCCCTATGACCCCCGTTTGGAGATCTAACAGGAACTAGGGACTTTGTATTTATGATCTGAGGGCCCCGCGATCGATAGGGGCCCACCTATCGATCGCGGGGCCCTGGGCACTTGCCCAAAGTGGGAAAGACGGGTCTGCCGGTGAGTGTTATGTGCTACTCATAAAGCTAACAGCAGACATACGCATCACATATCCGCCAGCTTTGCTGCCGGCATAGTATCAGTCAGGCAGTCTGTCTGAAGTTTGACAGCTTTCCATAAAGTTATGGACATCATGAACAACCTTGTTTGTGTGTGTGCCCCGTGGAGTTCTGGCAACCTTACTTTACCTTACTTTTCATCCGTTCTGTTAGGGGGCAGACTTTACCAGACTAGCAACTCGGGCTGTAAACTTGTGTAATGAAATCAAATAAAATCAGTTATTAAGACCAGGAATCTACTGGCTTGCATCGGCTGTCATGGCGCCATTTCTCACGTATTTTATACAATCTTCTTTAGAGTCAAAGTAGAAACATTAATCTCTATTGTCACGGGTCTACATTGTGAGCCTTTTTTGTTTCTGATTTCCATATCCAATCCATAACACAATGTGGGATCAGAGTTACTTGTACTATTGTCTAGGTAGGTAGGAATTTAAAGTCATTATCATTAGCCTATTTATGTCTCCACTGTTTAGTGCAGTCATTGAAGCATTATTGCTCCGATTTTTTTTACTGTGAACCGAATTGCATACAATTTTGGAATTAGATTCATCTTACCCTTAACTTCAAAAGTGAAAATGATTTGAACTCCGTAACCACCCTGAGGGTGGTTGCCACCCCTTCTCGGGGGTGATTTTTTTTTCAAAATTAACCTTGGATATCTATAGAAGGCCTAATTTTAAGCAAAAAATCATCTATAAAGTTTTTCACAAAATCCAATACTTTTCAAGTTATTGGCAATTGAAAATTCGCAATTTTTTCACGTTTTTCATCGGTTTTTTGCAAATATCTCCAAAAATATACGTTTTATCGAAAATTTTATAAAGAACAAAATTGTAGCAGGTAAAACAATGAACAATTTAGTTTTTTATAAAGTACTCTAAGTGCAATATTAAGCTAGATATTAAAGATCAAAGCCATTTTTTATTTTGTCTGAAATTTAATCGATGTGGTCAATGCCATCTAGCGGCGAGCAGATGCATTTTATGCATTCTAATACAAAAGGGTTTTGTAGTGCTTGAAATAAGCTTTAAAATGAGTACTATTAGAAGTCTTTTGCACGTAAAATAAGTGAGCTGTATTGCAAATAAGGGGAGCATCTAATGTTTTTTCTTTTAAATCAATGGGTTTCATTATTTAATTAATCGTATTCCGCCTAGAATTAACTTTATTATGAAGAGTTTGATAGATAGTATCAGTTTGGCTGCTTCAGGACACATATTTTTCAAAAAAGTCACGATTAAGAAAAAAACTAAATTTCAAATTTTTAAAAAACCCACTTTTTTTCATAATATCTCAAAAAACGACAGATACGTATAAAAGAGTACGGATTAAAAATTTAGGTATTTTTCTGACAAACAATTTGGTTTTTTTGTTTTTTCTGTCAAGCAAATATTGACGGAGATATAGGTAATTGTTTAAAGAGCGCGTGGCAGCGCAATCACAGCCTCTCTTAAGCCCTTTAACCCTTCACCGTTTTATAAAAAGGTTTTTTACTATATATTGCAATGAAGGATGTTGTAGCTCTCTTAATTACCTTTACAATGGTTTTTTATAAATTGTGATAGCATGAAAATTGAAGGAGTTATGATCCAAAAACTTATCATATGTTTTTCTACTTAGTAACTGAAAATTTCGGAGTGTGAATATTTGGAGCAATGTGAAAGTGACAGTACGCAGTATAATAGAGACCCACAACTATTGTAATGTGTATATACATGGGCGTACGCAGGTAGGGGCAGGGGGGGGGGGGGGCAGCTGCCCCCCCCTGGAAATCTCGCAGAACATGTATGAACTCGCCTAATTACTAATAAAAGTGTAAACGCGGCCTTATTCTCTTACTTGTAAATAAACCGCGCAGTGGACACTGGCAAAATGCACGCTGAAATTGCCAAAAAACCGCGCGCGACGATGGCGGTCGAAGATTACCGCATCTAGCCGAGCGTTCAAACGGTAGGGAGATGCGAGCGACTAACATTTATTTCATTTGAAATGTTATTGTTTTGGAGGAGCCAAATCAAACGTAGGTGAGGTGATAAAAAATAATATGTAATTCAGTGTCTCTACTCTATATCAAAGTATAGAAATCTGTCTAATTGATATTGTGTTGTGATTGCGACACACACATACATCCTGCTGAGCTATAATAAAGGTAAGTATTTTGTCTGTTATTATTTTTAACAATTTATTTGTAAAAGGAAGGAATGTTGTTAGTACCAAAGAAGGTGTAGTTTACGTAGGTAAGGAAAATTAAGATTATCTTATTCTTATTAGATATCTCGGTTTATTCAGCTAGAACGTATTTAGGTACTTACTTAAGTTTTCTTTATTGTATGGCTAACAAAAGCCGAACCTCGGGTTTTTACATACCTACATCAAGCAACTCCAAATAATTTACTTTTACTGGGCACCTCCAGAAAATTATGATTATGCTGGTGATGCTGCGCATTTGAAACGAAAATTTAATCACTCTTGTTTAGAAATGTACGAACCTTGGCTTATTTACTCAAAGAAATCGAAAGGTACTTTTTGTTTGTTTTGAGTTTTATTTCCGCCGAAACTTGTACGTGGTGTACAGGGATGTCTAATTGTCCGACCGTTCACTAAATATAAAGATATACACAGTTATTGTAAAGCACATGTAGATAGTCAATGGCATAGAGAAGTGCAGCCGCCAATTGTTTTGGCAACGTAAAAACAAATGTACTGGTTGCTTTGCAAACAGGCAACGCAAAACTTATTCATGAGAACAGTAATACGTTGCAAGCTATAGTTAATACCATAATTTTTTGCGGTACTCACGATTTGCCATAGAGAGGGAAAGAAAACGATGAAGGCGTTTTTCCAGATTTGTTAAAACTGAAAATTGATTCTGGTGATGAAGTTTTGCGAAAGCACTTAGAAAAAGGCCATAAAATGCTGAATATACGTCCCCAAGAATACAAAATGAGATTTTAAATATATGTGGACCTCTAATTAGAGAAAAAATGGTCGATGATGTTAAGGCTGCAAGTGCCTACAGCATTTTAGCTGATGAAACATCTGATATTTCAGGAAAGGAGCAAGTATCGATAGGTCTTAGATATTACGACCAAAAGGAAAAAAATGTTAAGGAAAAATTTATTGGTTTTGTCGAGTTACAAAAAATGGATGCTCAAAATTGTTTGAGCTACTGAAATAAATAGATTCATCAATTCCTTAAACATTGTTGTTAACAAATGCGTGGGATAGGGCTACGACGGATGTGCTACGATGGCGGGAAAAGCTGGAGGTTTCCAGAAAATATAGAGAGAAACGTTTAAAAAGGGTTTATATTTTCACTGCGCCTGCCACAAGCTAAACCTGGTAGTAAACGATCTAAATAATGTTCCTGAGATCCGAAACTGAATCGGAACTGTAAAAGATACTATAAATTTTTTCAGGGTATCTGTTTTGCGACAAAAATGTGCACCGAAAATTCCATTGCTGTGTTAAACAAGGTGGTCGCATAAATACAAAAGTATTTCTATGTTTAAAAACCATTTTGTGGAAATTGTGGAAGGTTTGGAAAAGCTTTCACAGGCAGGTAATTCTGGGACAAGAAAAGTAGCTTTTCAATTGTTATCCGCAGTTGGACAAACCACATTCATATTGTCTTTATGTATTATAGACAAATACAATTCGCTGCTGCAACCCGTCGCAAACACATTGCAGTCTAAAACCTTAGACGTAATTAAGTGTGCAGAGCATATTCAAACCATTAAAACAGCAATTGCGGAACATAGGCTTTCTGTCGAGGAAGGCACTGAAGAATTATTGAAATCAGCTAATGAAATTGCTAAGGTTTTTTTTATCTTGAGCTGCATCTTCCAAGGACAGCAAGCCGCCAACAATATAGGGCAAATCATCCAGCTGGTTCGTTAAGCGAATATTTTCGTCGATCATTGTACGTGCCCTATTTGGATTCATTATCATCCTCATTAGAGGCGAGATTCGATAAGGAACATTCACCAGCGTTTGCTCTTTCATTGTTACACCCTGCTCAAATAATAAAAATTACAGCTCCAAAATTAAGAAAATATATGGACGAAGTATCCAAATTTTATGAAATAGAAGGAATCAACAATCAGAATGTTTTTATCCGCAAGTGATAACAGCCCTAGAAATTTTACTGGCAATGCCTTATTACACGGCTACAATTGAAAGATCATTCAGTGCACTCAGGCTCGTGTAAACGTGACTAAGGTCAACAATGATAAAAAACTTGTTAACAGTATGGGCGATTCTTTCACGGAAGACGTTATAAACCGTTTTGCAGAAGATCCTCGAAAATTACTATTAAAGTAGAATCGATTTAAATAAAATAAAAATGCATGCATAGTCAAATTTACTTTTATTTATCTAACTACCTATAAAGCAGGATCATTAACTGCTGTTTGCCCTACATACTACACTTCATATACGTAATGTTTCATGTAGGTATGTTTATGTAGAGTGTATGACAAAACAGCCGCGGACGATCCGATCTAAATAATCTGACTTGCCCCCCCCTAGGCCAGAAGCTGGGTACGCCCATGTGTGTATATATATATATATATACATATAATATGGCTCATATATTTTGGAAACGTAGGCATGAATACATACCAACGTTCTTATATGTAAATATAACACATTCATTTACTGGGTGTGACTCAACTTCGGTGGCATATAATAAAGGCAAAAAAAAAATATGGATCTTTTGGAACGATTTGAGAAGTAAGGCAGAGATATTTTTGAATAATACATCTGAACTCGAAGATATTTTAGAGGCAGGTAGATATTGCACGGTATGTTTTTATGGACTTGCTAAAGATACACAACAAAATAAGCTGAGTCGAGTAGAAAGCCTAACAGAATATCTCGAAAAGATGCACTATGAAAGTTTTCTCAAAGCTGCTACGAAAAATACTGCCGTAAAATTATCATCCTTAGTTCCAACCGTTGCGTTGGTGCCATAAATGAGCATACTAAGAGGATTTATCTTCAAACCCAGATTTGGCTTGGCAACAAAAACATTCATCCAACGGATTGGGGGTGGGTCATGAATGACGGTTTATTAAATCCATTTAAGTCTGTAGATCCACCCAGACCACAAGAACTGCTGAAAATGATTTTTTGCAACTGCAAAAAAGGATGTGGAGCGTCTTGCGGATGCAGAAAAGTTGGTCTGTTTTGTAATAGTACCTGTGGAACATGCCTTGGAGATAACTGCCAAAATAGCCCTCCAATTCAGCCAGAAGATGTTGAATGTGACAGCGACTCCGACATTGAGTCAAGAATAATAATATATTTTAATAATAATAGTACAATTTTATATAATTTGTAAATATTTTATTCAATAAATGGCAATTTTTTCTAAATTAAATTATTTTTAAATATGTAAACATATATATTGACTGTTTTTATTTAGGGGTAGTTTTAAGGGTAGAAAAGCTTAAGAATATGAATCATTTTCGAGAGTGTGGAATAATATTTAAATCCTTTTCATTTTATCAAAAAAAAATTTTTAACAATTTTTTATCAAGGGGATATTTTAATAATAATAGTACAATTTTATATAATTTGTAAATATTTTATTAAATAAATGGCAATTTTTTCTAAATTAAATTATTTTTAAATATGTAATCATATATATTTACTGTTTTTATTTAGGGGTAGTTTTAAGCGTAGAAAAGCTTAAGAATATGATAATCATTTTCGAGTGTGGAATAATATTTAAATCCTCTTCATTTTATCAAAAAAAAAAATTTAACAATTTTTTATCAAGGGGTAGTTTTCAAGGGTTGAAAGGGGGTTAAAAATTTGATAATTATTATAGAGAATATAAAATATTACTTACTCTATACTTACATCTTTTTATATCAAACCAAAGTATATTTTGTGATTTTTTCAATTTAGGGGTTGTTTGCAAGGGTTGTAAGATTTTCAAGGGGTTGAAAATAATTTTAATATGAGGTAATTATGTTAGAAAATACTTTACAATTTCACCACTTACTATTAGACATGTTTTCTAGCAATAAAATGGCTCAATGTCAATTTTTCCATTAAGGGCTTGTTTACACCCCTTAAAAATAATAGGTGGAGTTCAGATCATTTTCACTTTTGAAGTTAAGGGTAAGATGAGCCTAATTCCAAAATTTCATGCAAATCGGTTCACAGTTAAAAAATTCGGAGGTAAGACCGTATTTTTCGCTTCAATGACTGCACTTGTTGGGCATTTGTTCGCACTTCGTCTTATTCGCATAAGGACGGATTCTCATTTTGCCTGATCCAGTACAGTAAAATGGAGAAATGAAAAGAAAAAATTACTTGCAATGTTTTTAATGTTACTAGCTGTGCCCCGCGGTTTATTAGGTATATTTTCCCGCAGTAAAACGTAGCCTATGTGTTAATCCAGGGTGTCAGCTAACTCCATAACAAATTTTATTAAAATCGCTCCAGCCGTTTAGACGTGAAGAAGTAACAAACATACACACTCACACAATCTCAAACTTTCGCCTTTATAATATTAGTGTGATCAAGAAAAATAGCATTCGCATTTGTTTTTCAGGTTGCTGAAGAAGGAAGCACCGTTTTATAACGCAAGATTAAAACGATTACAATAACATTCTGCAATAAAAAAGTGATATCCGCAAAGACATACTGGACGAATCTGATTGTAGATACTGATTGTTTCTTTTCAGTATTTTTAAATCTATAGCAGAAAAAAGCTAGTGGGTTTCCCGTAAACGTTTTTCTTGTTAACTGTATTCCGGCTAAATGAGAATCTGTCCTTATACGAATCCTACCAAGTGCAAGGAGTATAGGGCCTTCCTTAAAAATTGTAAAGAGAGATTGAGCCATGACGCACTGCCCAGGCCCAGACTGGATTGAGGATGCTAAGCTAATAAAAAAAGCGAGTGTGCTTATGACCAGATGACTGAAGTGAAATTTTGTAGCTCCAATGATGTGAAAATCATAAACTTATCTCGAAGATTTGTTGATAGAAAAAAAACCACAAATCCGCGCTGGGTCCATTATCACCCACCAAGCAGTAGATTACTATACCGCAGGACCTTTTCAAACAATACTGGCCTTTTAAGTATATAGTTAAAGTTTAAAAATATTTTAGACTGCTTTCAGTGTGAAAGTGCTCTCCGCGATGCTTTTTGCCCAAGCCTTAGATTTAATCAGAGATACCTTCTCATGAGGCATAGGGATAGTGGCGTCATCCCAACATTATCTTTAACGTTGACATTAACGCCTGCATCTAGAAGCAACATGATGGTTCGGTAATTGTTCCCACACACCGCCAAGTGGAGTGCGTTGCGGCCAAGATGGTCTTGCTGTTGTAAATCTGCACCTGACCTGGATTAACACAAGTAACTAGTCATTGGTGTCATTTGTTTAGCATTTCGAAATAAGTAAGTGTAAAAACTCCTAGATTTATTTTTTACTTCTATACTTATAGCATAGGTAGCTCTTATGGATTGTTGTGAAACTAAGAGTTGTAATATTAAAGGATAGGTTTATGACGATTTGGCAATAGCTAAAATATGTAACTACTATAAAAGTAGGTACTTTAATGTATACGCTCTGGTGTAGTGGCGCACGTAGGTGCGCCGATCCCAGAGCGCCCTCATAAGGGCCGAGGAGGGTACCGGTGGTTTTTAGTGGGTAGGACCGGCGTATGGTGCGTAAATGCATTTTCCACCGTCAACAAAAAAAAAAGGTACTTTAATGTATACATGTATTTCTGGTTTGAAAGAGCATCAGAGTTGCACCTTTAGAGTAAAACCTAACATCCCTAGCCACACCTCAACGACGATGTCATTTATTATATATTTCTCCATTAACTGTACTGTACTACTATTAAGTGCGAACAAACGCTTACAATGATAGATTGCCAGCCTATCGTTTACAAAGCATTTTTGCAATATGCCCTATCTATTGATAGCTGTTTACTATCTGCACTGGAAAGCATAGCAGCTTGTGCATTCTTTATTTATGTTTAGTTCCCGTTTCTGCATGGTAGGCACAAAGGATTAAAATTTACCTTTGTTGCCCTTGTTACTACCAATTTTACAACCAGTAATACCTTTAATTTTTATTACTCTTTTTAGGGCTCCGTAGTCCTGACAAGGAACCCATATAGTTTAGTCATGTCCGTCTGTCTATCCGTCTCCGGTTTTGCTTGGAGACTGTTAGGCACTAGAGAGCTGTAATTTTGTGGAGATATGTATGGAGTTGTTACAATGCAAAATTTAAAAGCCCGTGTTACTACCGTACTATCATAGCTACGAAAAAAATCATAGTTTTAAATATATATATGTATATAATTATATATACAGGGCGTCCCACGGCTACCTCACACGGAGGGAAAGTATATTAAATATTGAAGATAGTATATTTTACTGAAAGAAGACATCATTTTATTTTTAAATAGAACTGCATTCACAGATTTTCTTAAAGTCGCCTGCTACAACTGAGAATCGAACTCGTGAAATATCGAAAAAAAATCACGTCTTATTTTATGATAACCATCGAGAGGGTTAATCATCATTCATCATATGTTAACACGAATCTAATGAGCCCAAACTCGATATGTTTACTAGTAGGCAGTCCAGGGTCCATCAGTCACCTTCCAGTCCATCATCAGGTCCTCGTCATTAGGAGAAATGAACAGAATGTGTTAAGACGAATCTAATGAGCCCAAACTCGATATGTTTACTAGTAGGCAGTCCAAGGTTCCATCAGCCAACTTCCAGTCCTATCATCAGATCAGCTCGGTGGGACCATAATATTGTATTGTCATCTAATCTACATATATTTGCCAAGTTTAAAGTAAATCTGATCGGTTGGGCAAAATCGAGTTAAAACGAGTCACTTACATACATACAAACTTACAGGTGAAACTAATAAAAGCGTGTTAAAAGAGCTAAATTTGCCAGTTCAATTTACCTGTTATAGAAACACCAAGTATTACAATAGCTTAAATATTAGTTATTGTGTATATTTGTTGTGTATATCTTTCTTAAATAAATTGTTTATTGTATGCACAATTTAAAAGCAATTATTTACCTTAATAAAATTTCAAGTATATTGTCATTTCCAGTTTCGGCAGCCACTAAGAATTCATTGTCCCGATGAAGATATTCCACAGCAGCCGCAATTTCTTCGGTTGGCACAAACGAACTGAATGACTCCTCTGATGCTATGTTTAATGATCTCGGACTCGGCGGGTATGACGGTATGTGGACGTCCAGAGAATTTTCTGAGATTTCTGAATGTCATGGAAATAATAACAAAAAAATGTTTTTTTCATTTTGTGATTGAAGATCTTTGTTTCACAAAAAAAAATAACACTTTTCTCTAACTCATAAGGCCTGGAAACCATTACCAAGCTTATCAAGACTAAGTCAGAACGGTCAAAACATGGTCTTGTGGACAAACCTTTAAGTGAGAATTTGTTTTGCAGTCCGATAATTAATTAGAAACATGAACATATTCGTAGACAATGCATTAAAAAAAAACATCACCAATTTATAGAATGCTTGGATATTAAAGCACTGCACGTGAGCAGAATCCAGCTGATATGAGTGAAGATTGATGCCACATCTGGCTAAGATAGGATTGATAAACTGAACAGAATCCACTAAACGGAATTGGCCTGGCACGATGGACTCAGGTGGGGGGAAAGTGTACTACGAGTCGTGATGAAACCATTTCCATGCAATGGTTGCAAGTAGACGGAGGAAGAAGATTGTCCTATCTATTCGACTATAAAAATTAAATTTCAAAGTTGTAATGGTTGGACAGCCTGTCTGTCAATCTGAGCCGTGGGGACATTTTGTTAATTATGTTAAACTTTAACTCACTACACTCATTACATATAGGTTCGAGCAGTTATTGGTTCTAAATAAAAAAGAATACATCAAAATAGTAATTATGGCGTATTTATTGACTGTTTGATTTGTTTGTTTCCTTCATCCACTAGGACTTCTTCAACTGAAGAACATTCTTGTGTTGGAGTAAGCAAATTTTTTGAAGTGGATGGAAATGTCGAGAACCGTTTGCCTTCTATGATTGTTTCCATTTTAGGTACACTTTCTAACAGGGATACTTTCTTTTTACTCGACAGCAAAGTTCCTTCTAATTCCAATAACTTATCTCTATTACGAATATACGCAAGCACGATGGATTCTTTGTCGGACTCGCTGTCTGTCATTGAAATATCATTTTCACTTTGAAGGTTAATATCAACCACTTCTAGTTCTTCTTTAGATTCACATTCTTTAATATTAAGAGTAGGTATTGTTGTATCTTTGCTAGTGGAAGGCAAGTTATCAGTTTTCATGTTCTTTTCACAATATTTCATTAATAAGTTATCTTTGTAACCAGTCGGGTCATCAATAAGCATCTCTTTGGAACTAGGATTACTGAAACTATTTGATTCTACGATCACGAATATCGGTTCTTTGTCGATACCACAGCTCTGATTGCGATGTTTACAAACTGAATACGGAATTCCGATGTCATCTTCACTGGAAAGAATATATGACTTAATAGCAGTGATGAATTTTCTTACTGAACACGATAAGCTGGATGTCTGTCGTTGTTCTCTGGAACTAATGAAACAGTTTGCATTGAATGTTCTGCAGGTAGACTGTTTAAAGTGTATTCCATCACATTATACCTGCTGTATGGAGTTGTATGAGACACTCGTTCTCTGCGGAGTTCTAACCGAACTCTCATTAAATTAACAATATGCTCTGGTAGAACTTGATCAGAGTTAAAATACCGCATAACGGACCGAAAAAGATCTTTGCACAAACGAGTAATAAACATTTTTATGTAGTCTAAAAACCAAAAAAATAATTCATACGTTGTCTGGGTCGTGGACTGGTCATCGTATACCAGTTGAGAGCTCTTTTTTGACAATGATTCTTCCACTGAGCGTGATGTCTTCGCTGAACAATTTTCACTTACTAAGCTATTATTGGTAGATTCATTATTTTTCATATCAACTTATGAATACCCTGTTTACTTAAGATATGTTAAACCATTTTCACTTCAAAAATTCTTCTCCTTTTTAGATTGTACAGATACGACAGTACCTAGATTGAGCAGTAAAAATTTGACAATGAATGACAATAGTTGAATTTAAAAAAAATATTTACTTTTAATTTCGAAAACAGAGGTAGAATAGTGCCTTATGTGTGAATTTGTTTGTTTTCAACAATAATATTCTTGGGATTTTCAAAAGTTAGGCAAACAGTTGTTTTTATAAGATAATTACTCTACTACTACTCCCCACTTAGTGGCAGGTCCTTTTTTTCTTCTTCTTATTCACTTTCATAGATTTATAATTATTTATTTATGGGTAAAATGTTCATACTATATAGTTCTTGTATTTAACCCTTTCGTACTCTATCATTCTTCAAACTAGCATCGATTTGGATTTTTAGCGAGACTGAATGTGGCTCTTCCGGCGTACTCCTATCTTCTGAAACTATTATTCAAATATGTTTTACTAGTCCTATTCCCTGAGTCTATCTTGGGTCGATTGTTTTACAAACAAATTAAAAAGTAGGACGACTAGTAGGTGTAACTGTGATTTATGCTTTTCACACTTAGATTAAGTCTTAATTTCCCTTTGAGTATCTATTAAAGGAATTGCCACATAATTCAATCTCTTAGATGCGATTAATTGAAGTAAATTGAAACAAGCTAGGTATCTCTTTCATATCTACTTTTTAAATTAAAATGCATTGCGTTAAAATTATAAGGCAAATAATATAATGACGACCTCCGTGGCCGAGTGGTTTGTACGCCGGGTTTCATGGCGTCGCCGACTCGAGAGGTCCCGGGTTCGAATCCCGGTGGGGGCAGATGTTTGTGTGATGAACACGAGCATTTGTACTCCAGTCAAGGATGTTTAATATGTATTTCTATATAAATATACTTATATATAAAGTTTATGTATTATGTCCGTTACCCTAGTACCTATCCCATAACACAAGCCTTATAGTGCTTACTTTGGGGCTAGGCTAATTGGTGTGAGTGTTGGAAATATTTATTATTATTATTTATTTATTTATTTCTAATTCAAACGTCGAAAAAAAGTAAAATTTAAAATTATTTAGTTTAGAGCCGACCATAAGAATTCTCCGAAGAAACGGTCAACAACAATGTTATGAGAAAGGTGCGAAATGAAACTCTAATTATAAGATAACTCTAATTTAATACACCAGTTTATGTACCATTTACACATAGATCTATTTCTAGATGCCTATATCTATTTAATAAAGGTGAAGTTTCACTTCACATAATACTATTAATATTCGGAAAAACTAGACATTTACCTATCTAGAATTTGATTATAGTGTAACCACGAAGGTATGTATTTGAAAATAGATATGCTGAGAACTGAGGTAGGGTAATAATATATATCACAATTATAAAAAAAAAATGTGACGTTATAATGAGATTTAATACTTCGTTCCATATGATTTTTTAATAATTTTATACATATCGATAGATAAAATTCTTTTAGGCCTTACCTTTTTTTTAACGTGACAAATCAAAACATGAAATTTAGCGGAACATATTATTTAAAACTTTCTATAGTTATGTCTAATTTGGTAGGTAGGTATCCGCTACACACTGCGAATTAAATGCGCGACAATCTTCCATTCCACCCCAAATTTGGCCTCAAAGACGTCCACGCGAGCATTGGTCCTGTATAATGATGAAGATGCTTCTCCATGGTGTTTGGTTATTTGTGCGTAGTAAGTAAGACCATTCGATTGGACGTCAAATTTCTAAAGACAGCTTACAATATCAGCCGCCGATACACAGGAAGCTCCTGTTCTTGAACTCTAGGCGCAGAGTGGAGCAGTTCAGCCAGTGTATACAGGTCGTCTCTCGGTCTATAATTGTTTTCGGACCGTTTCCGGGCAACCATGAATCTCTTCACCTTGTTGATGTATTGTCTCTTGCGACGTGCTTCTTCGTACCTTCGAGCGAGCTCAGTTGGGTCTACCTGATACATGTCAGGATAACCTCGCGCTAAAGCCATACGATTTTGTTCTGAGAAGTATGAATGATGAGGATAATCGCGGTCATGCGGGCCAATGACTACAGGCTCGTTGTACCAGATGTCTCCATTCTCGTCAACTTCAGGTTGGTCTTCTTCAGCATCATTCATTCTTCCATAGTAGCGGTCAGCAGCCCATTGATTATTATATTCTTGTTTCCTTCTTTCTTGAGCTTCCCATAAGTTTAGTAGAGCTCGAACATCAGCTGCGCTTAGCCCGGAATCACGTTTGCGACGCTCTGATATGGGCCTAAAAGAAAAAATAAATAAATAACATGTAAAATCAGAATGAGATGTTAAGTCACGACCATAATAAATTAATAGCTATATACCTGAAGTTTTTCTTGTTTCCACCAGAGTTCTTAGTGGCAGTTTTTGCGGAGGCAGCAGCACCACCCACTTTGGTTCCACTGCCACGTTTTCTACGATGAGCTTCATGCTCTTGAGCAATCGAGTCTATGGGCGAGAGTGCATCATGGTCCTCTGGCCTGGTTAAAAAACATTAATGAGTTTTTTATTTAAAATGTTACAATATCATTAATTGTTCTAAAGAAAAAAACTTACTTAAGGTTTTTCTTCCCAGAGCCTGATTTTGTGGCTACTTTAGTAGCTGCGCCTGCTCCGCCCACCTTGGTACCGCTGCCTCGTTTGCGGCGCCTAGATTCATAGCCAGGGGCTAGACCTTCCATTGCAGGTGGCTCCCCATATAATTCAGGCCTCATGATAAGATTATCAAGCTCACCGGTCGACTGCGGTGAGTCAAACCGTTGCTCTACACCTTGTTCATAGCCTTCAGCATTGCCTGTAATATTTGTGTACTATGAATACGAGTGTAACACAGTCTACCAATTTGTTAAATCTTTGATTGGTAGTTCAATTAATTGTACCTATTATAAGAAAATGTCAATAATAAACGGAGGAGAGAACTTCGAATTTAATAAAGTCTATGAAGAGCGCTCAGACAAATTTGAACAAGACAGTAATATAAAAGGTTGTTTGTTGTTTACAAACCTTCTTCACTCAGGGCTAACGGGTAAGGTTCCAAATCGTTCTTGTCGCTTTTATTCAGGAACAGGGATTGGGTGTCATCTTTTGTTTGGTCCCAATTTTCTGGCAATTCACCAATAGGACCTCCATCTAGAATATGAGCGCATAACTATTTTCTAAGCAACAACAAATCCCCTTTAGATTAGGTACCTAAGAATTAAAAAAATCCTAGGCAATGATTCCACCACCATATAGGCATATTTAATGTAACAATTTGCAGTATAGAAGATAACTGGTACAAACACGGTGCAAAATATGTATGTACCAGGTACTGACTACCCTCATTTTCTAGACCAAAATATTGTTTATTCATCTTCAAAGAACTCCGACTCATAAGAAAAATGGACCTTGAGGAGGAATAAAATCAAGATGGATTTCTCCTACTAGAAATTCAGTAGATACAGTTCAGGTTTTTATAATTTAGTCGGTAACATAATCAAAATTCACTGCCTCTCGTAATACTTACGCGTCGCGGGCGGCCGTTTGTAATATACATAAACTAAGTTATACAAGGGGCCGCCCCCGTGACTTCGTCCACATTTACTTTAGTTTTTTCAGAATCCCTGAGGAACCTTACAGTTTTTCGGGATAAAAATTATCCTTTATCTCAATCCAGGTAATAAACTATATGTGTACCAAATTTTATCCAAATTCGTTCAGTCCTTTTCTGATTTAATAAAGCAAAATATAAAATTTTTTTATGGGTATAGTTTCAAGAAACCTGATACATGTTATTCTTTATTTCAGGGATCAAGTATAAATACTCCGCAACCCTCGGTTGGCGAAGTATGCGTAATGCATTTTCTAGACATTAAAAAAAAAAGTATAAATACTGAGTTTTGAGTTTTTCGTAATGCGCGTTAAAATACATCCTTATAATATAAAACTTTGACACCCTTCCAATCACCTTTTAAGGGGTAGTTTAGGTAAACTAGAAAAAGAACAAACTTTATACATAATTTAATTAGATAAGAATTATTACTAAGTTCCAAGTCTATTAACTGAAGGAATAGGATTTTTCATACAATGTTTCATCCCCTATTTAAAACCTTTCGGGTATGAATTTTGAAAAATTCTTTCTTAGTGCACCCCTAGTTTGCCGCATAAAGAACGTGCCAACTAAAGGAGTCTCCAGACCCAGCGGTTTGGGATTGGGTTGTGCATTAATTGTCAGTCAGTCAGTCTCTCAGTTTCTTCTTATATTTAATAGAATATGCACAACCTGTTGTATCTGACATGATTTAAAATAAAATTGAAGATGTCAAAACCACAGCCGCGGTTACTTTCTGGTTTCTTAATTAGAAGGTTAAAATTATGGTACCACGCAATTTTTAGTAATTGGGTACGCAGTAGGGTAGTGTGCCCAGTTAATGAACGGTACCCATTTGATAAACGAATTCAATGTTTTTTTTTATATTGTAAAAATTACGAAGTCCTTTTAAAAACAGGGTATTGTTTTTTGAAAACGGCAACAGTAAATGCGTTAATGACAGTTACTGGATAATCAATCTCGCTTCTGACGCTCTGACGCGAAGCACATGAATACCTATCCTATTGGGCAAGTATGCCCAATAAGTAGGGTAGTAACCCTACCAAGCTAAAAAATATTTTTCACAGTAGCACACCAATCCGTTTTTCAATTATAAGACCGTATTAAGGACTTAGTTCACCAATCCCTGATTAAATTCTTTTAATTTTTTGCAATAGATTGCATCTTGATCATATAAGTTTCTCACACTTTCTATAGAATTATTAGAATTTAAGTTTATTAAGTTCTTTTGTTGCATTTTTTTAACATTTAAAGATCTAGCAGTTAAATGTAATTAAAAATATAAATAATGTAAGCTTTTTTCATAACAAATTCATGTTAAAAGAAGTTATTAGTACCTATTTATTAATAAATTATGTTTATCAACATATTTTTAATTAGATTTAAGTTATGTAATAAGATGGCGTAAAAAAAATATTTAATATCAAGGGACACACCTTAAAATCATAATTAAGTAGGTCGGAGGAAAGATGGCTGCCACATCCGAAATGATAATTTATATAAAAATAAATAACTGAACGATACTTGTTTAACTCTCTAAAAAGTTTCGAGTCAAAATGCGATAAAAAAAATATTTTGATTCATAGTATTTATCACTTATCATTATCATCCACACATGTAGAACATTCCTAAATGTAGGTAGGTGCCTAAGTGTAACATATATCACAGCTACATTAAGTTACTTAATAGTTTGTTTTAAGCATCATAGGAAAATAATATAAAATTTAAAAAAAGATTTTAATTTGCTAGTATTATTCCCAGTTTTTTCCTAATAAAGCGCTTAGTAAACTGAGAAAATTCCGGCCGGCCCGGCCCTGCGTAGAAAAACGGTTCTACGCAGCAACAAAACAGCGGCACCCCGTAGCACCTGTTGCTAAATATAGAATACAGGGCGCCAGTCGGCTCACTGATCGATACGGGCTTTTTCAAAACAACCAGAAAGCTCAAAACAAGAAAAACACCAAAAAATGTTAAATTTAATAGTTAATAACAAAAGCTTTGTTATAAACACTGCAAAACAAAAACTCAAATGAAACTCACCTTTGTTATTCGACGGAGTAGGAACGCCTTCGCACACGAATAAAACCGCGAATATCGCGGTTGAAGTTAATAATAACATAGTTTTGATTGAAGCCCTCAATGCAGATCTTTTTATTTTCTTCAAATCCTAATATGGAGGAGGATCAAAGGAGTTGACCACCGGATGCTCGTGTGTGGCACGCAGGGAGCGAGTGTCGTCCGTCTGAGCTAAAGCTGGAGAGAAAACCCATTGCTCCTGTCGATAAATTCGCGACATGCGCAGTGGTCAGTACAGGGACGAACTCTATTGAATTAACGATACAATACAAAGTTCTATCATATCTTATCAGTCATACTTAACTACAGGACATAAAATTTGTAATTTCGTTTAAAATAGTCGAGTTTCCGATAAATTATTACCAAGAAATAGCCGTTTATAGAATGAATGAACGAAAGGTATTGTCTGAAACCACAGATTATAGAACAAAAAAGTTCTGTAATCTGGGTCTTGACCTCTTTCGTGTGTCTGAAGACACTTTAATCCCGGCCCGAATGCATTAATTTAAAGTTGACTCACCGGAATGGTGCCCTCTTTCGCCCACAGAGAAGGCCTGCACTCCAGCAGTAAAACTATTAAGAGGCAGATGATGAGATGGGGTATGATAAATTAAAAGTCTTCTGTAGGGTAAAGAATAGATATTTGACGGGCAGGCGCATTATGTAATAATAATAAGTTTGTGTGTAGGTCTGTATCGAGTAATCATCATCATCATCACTGCTGCTGGGGCACAGGCCCTTCTTATGGATGGAATAGGAAGATTGGGCCATGACATGACCCACCACGCGGGCCCAGTGCGGATTAGTGGATGCTAAGCTAACGACTGCAGATGCAGCCGGGACCAATGGCTTGACGTGCCTTCCGAAGCACAAAGGAGCTCGCGATAATACCTACATTTTTGGTCTCCATCCAATGACCGACCACTGCGAAAGTTGCTTAACTTCAACGATCGTAGCCGAAAGGTCTAACCACCTACTCCATCGAGTAAGTACTAGTGAGAACTAAGGACTTACTTAATCAGAAGTTGCGCGTTGCCAAATACATCTCTGTCTGCTGACGTCTGAGGCTGCTAAGCTAAACAAGCCCTTCATAAAATTCTTATCGTGTGGAAGGAGAGACGAGACTCGAGACGTCGGAACTTATTAATTATGTTACATTAAACATGTTACCTACTGCTTTTACTCGGTAGCTTTGGGCCGTTGGAAGACGTCTGCATTACTCTTTCTAATTTGCTTGAGTGGAAGCAAATGAAAGACATGAAAGTGTCTTGAATATGTTATCATGGTATTTGATTATACAGATTGGTAGATTCTGAAAATTGATCTCTCCCTGATTACGTGAATATCGTCTGGACTCGACTACCTAGTAAGTATATATGACTATATCAAAGTCTATCTTTAAAGAATAAACGAAAATGAGAATAAGGAATTTCATATTTTATTCAGTAATCAATAAATAAATATTTCTAACACTCCAATTAACGAATAAGCCTAGTCCCAAAGTAAGCACTGTGGGCTTGTGTTATGGGATACTAGGATAACGGATAGACTACATATACTGATACATAAATAAGAAAGAATAAACCAAATCAATTGATTGGCTCGTCTGGTAATAGATCCCGGAACTTCACTCATAGGTAGGTATGTCGAATACCTAAAATAGTAACTTTAACAAAAGCTGTAAGAATTACTGTATAATAACATTGACTAAAGGGTGCGACACGGCGTGTTTAATTAGTTTCCATACCAACATTTCCTCCCCCATTTCACCCCCCTTTAAGTTCTATTTTCACGACACAAAAAGTATCCAACTATCTCTATACCAAAATTTATCATAATCGATTCGGTGCGGTGGTTTAAACGTGAAAGCATAGCAAACAAACTTTCGCATTTATAATATTACCTAGTTAGGATATAATAATCATTAAGAACGAAGAAGATAGATCTGTGACTCACAAAGATAATAATAATAAGTACACAATGTGTGGGTCGAGGTGCACAATAGGCGAGTTTAGCCGGTCATCTTCTCGTTCAGGCAGTTAGCACACAAAGGCAGCTGGTGGTCAGCCTATAGAATGTTCCACGAGAGTACCGTCGCGTCCTGTAAACATGTGGCACCTAGGTACATGTATGTTGCTCATAATATAGTCTGGAGGAGCAAACATATGAGGTACAGACGCCAGACGACACTTTTTTTCTTTATTTTTTAATATATGATCAAAATGTTCTACATCTGACAAAAGTATCAAATCAAAATATCATTCCACAAAATAGCTAATAAAATATTAATGACAACTCTATAGATTTTTCATGGGTTTTCAACGCGGACCAGGCAACAGACGGAACTCGAACCCTCGATCGCTATCCGGGCGAATGTACTGACCATTATGCTACCGCGGCCTTGATGGCCGTGTCGAATTTCCTCTAGCATTTCTTAGTCTGCAAGGCAGCGCTATCTCTTCATATTGTAGGTAACCCACAATGTCAAATGAATATCTTTACAAGTATTACACATTTGAAAGAAGAAATAGCAATTAAAAATTAGATATATATGGGTCAAAATCAGAGAGGTGAGCATTATGCTTCTGACAAAGTTTTTCTGAATAAAATAACATGATATTACTAAAGTAATTATTTCAAAATAAAGGTTTTGTGCATAATTAAACGGCATTATTTGAGTATCCCATAACACAAGCCTTACAGTGCTTACTTTGGGGCTAGGCTAATTTGTGTGAGTGTCGGAAATATTTATTTATTTATTTAGCGTATTTATCTTTTTATATTAATGTTTTATTTGATTTAAACGAAAAAAGGTCAAAATAGTCATTCCGGGAATGCGTCCCCTTATATCATGTTTCATAGTTCAAACAAGACAAAAATGTTTTGTAATTAACACTTAAAATTAACATATTTTATTATTAGCTTCGAAAATCATCAAATTAAGAATTTACGTATAAAAAAATAGCAGTTTCATTTCTTTATATTTTGAATATTCAAATGGTGTCCGACGTTTATTAAATCATTCCGTGAACGCGGTAGATATCGATCAATGTAAATAAAAGGACACACGCGAGGTGGCGTTAGCGAGCATCAGCGTGAAGTTCACTAGTCAAATCAAAAGGTGTGTTTCGTGTTTACGGAAAAAAAAAGATTTTGTTGCTAAGTTCCTTTTAAATTGATATGTGTGAAGCGTACTTTAACTCCCTTTGACTACGGGAACGCTGTTTGATGATAAGTTTTTCGTAAATTTGTATATTTTTTGAAAAATTCTTACAAATATTACAGCTCACTTGTTCATAACATCTAAAACCAATATCTAACATGGCGGCGTCAACCGTGACATGAATATTTTTTTTGAAATAGTCATTTCGGGAACGTTCCCGTACATAATCCGTACATAATAAGGTGTTCCCGAAATGATAATTTTTGGGCAAAGGATGCTCTAATGCTTTTAAAAGCATAATTTTGGTTTTAGGTATTCAAACATGGAAAACGATAAAAATAAAAAGAGAGAGGGAAGTCGAAAAAAAGAATTAAAAGAGGATAGTATATCCCATCATTTTCGGGAACATCACAAAAACCGCAAATAATTCACTAATAAGTAATGCTATAGTTAAATCTTGCATATACAATGTTAAATAAACTTTAATCTTTTGCATTTATATTATTAATACTTATATAAAGTAGTGCAAAAAATGTATACTATAAATTGAAATTACGGAGCGAAATTTACATCAATTGAAAATTTATGGCGAGTACTTTGAAAAACAAATGGTTTCAATTTAAAAATATACACAATAACAACAATATCCGATTTAGGAACAGGTTAATCGGGGGGCACGGCAGTGCCCCCGCCAAGTCGAGCGCGAAGCAAACACTGCCGTACCATCCTTTACTGGAACCATTTCTCCGCATTTTCAGACCCCTATTTGAGAATCTCTGGATAAAACCAGAACGCAGAAATTTTCGTAATCCAGTAAGCTATAATAACATACTTCAAATCCAAAATTTCAAGTCTGTAGGTCATTTAGTTCCGAAATTAAGCGAAAGCAAAGTTTCGCATTTATGACACTCACTCATGATCACCAGAATAGTGCTTCCCATAAACTCAGAGAGCTTCAGCTCCAAATTTCGATTTGGTACAGAGTTAGGGTTTAATGTCCACATAAAGGGAAAACTATAAAAACTAGGATAATCGAAGATCTGGAGTACCAGGTGACCCTGATTAGAAAACACAAGAGCCCAACCAAACTATTAGAAGAGATTGACATACCGCCTTTACAAAAAATATTCAACTTGGTGGGCCGCTTCATTTGATGTCAAAAATCGAAGGTCTGAAGTACCTGATGAAGAACTCTCAGCTGGTCTCAGCTGTATTAGAAATATGGTAACGCCCCCTTCTACTATTGGTTCACAAAAAAAAATTACTGTCATTGCAAAAATCCGGCATAGTGGGACACATCTTTTAATTTAATCTAGCCTATAGCGTCCTACTGCTGGGCGAATGACTCCCCTTCTGCTTTTAAAACGCATATAAATAAAATTAAAGGAAAACTCTGGATAACACTAGACTGGCTTTTATATTTATACTTACGAGTTTACAAGAAAAAATGGCGAACGATTAACTTTATTCTACTCGATCATTACACAAATTATATTAACAAATTACACTAAAATAATAATTACGCTCAAAATTTGGTCAAAATATAATGCATTGGACTCAGAGTGGCCGTGATAGTCAAGGTCAAGGCCAAGGTCTAAGTCTAAAAATGCTCTCATGGACATTGTCACCTCCATATTCTCTTGTGGCCAAGCCTACGTGGCGCTTTCACGAGTAACCAATCTTCATGGGGTGCACCTCATAAATGTTGACTTCAAAAGTTCAAGCTTCAGCGATTACCGAATACAACCGGCTTAGGCGTAAATACCGCGCTGATCTTTCAGAAATTAAACCGTCTAAAAGAAGAAATATAGAACGCGAATGGGCAATACGAAAAACTGTTGCTACTGTTCAAGAATCAGAACTGGAAAAAAAGAAAAGAAAGATTTGTAATAATAAAAAGACTACTTTAAAAGAAAAAAAATGTGTCAAATAAGAAAATCTAATAAAATAAATCAATATGCCCACGATTCTACAAAAAGAAGTGAAATACCAACAAAAACATTCTGTAAAAAACTAGCCAAGTCTTGATGGAGCTGCTTGTTTATCTCTAAAAAGTAATGAAATCTAGACAAAGTCGTGCCAAGTCTAAGATTCCTTACTGCGATTTCTTTATTATTATAGTTAATGTTGTGTGACTTGGCCGTTGAAGGGTACACAAGGGTACAAAACCAGGTGGTACATGACACCATTGCACCGATGCATTCATATGTGCAACATTACGTGTAAACGCAACTTTATCAAGCCTACAATTGACTGATTATTCAATCAACGTTTTCCAAGTGTCAATTTTCCATCGTCAATGGGTAGCGGTTCTGGCGACAGATTGGTGCAATGGTGTCATGTAGCACCTGGTTTTGTATCCTTGTGTACCCTTCAACGGCCAAGTCACACAGCATTAACTATAATAATAAAGAAATCACAGTAAGAAATCTTAGAATTGGCACGCCTTTGTCTAGATTTCATTACTTTTTAGAGATAAACAAGCAGCTCCATCGAGACTTGGCTAGTTTTTTACAGAATGTTTTGTGATACTTAAATGCGTTGGTTATATTATTATTAAAAAAATATTTGAGTGTTCCCGAAATGACTTTTGTGTTTTCGTCAAACGAAATCTTCATTTCTCAGATATTTGAAAACTTAAAATGATTTTGACCCATATTATCATATCTTAAATTAGATTTCAGCATATATAGCAGTTAAATTCTTAAAAAGAAAAAATAAATTTAAAGAATTAATGAATCTGAATCCAAATTTCCGAGGTCCACGGGTGGTGGGGTGTCAGGGTCTATAAAATATGTATAAAACATCTAAATAACATCTAAATTTATAATTTTTTTTGCTACATGTCAAAATATCATAATCTATCAACTACCCCTTCGATTCTCGATTCGCATGACAGTCGCTAATTCATGGGTTTAAATATTATAAACACAATACCCTGTCTGCACGTCGCGCTGCTTCCGTGCGCAGTCGGGTAAAAAGGAGTCTATTATTTTATACGTAATACTTTTATGCTCGAAGAACCCATTAACAAAGAAAGAAGAAGAAAACAAATAGCAAATAAGTAACTACATAAGTAACAGGAACTTGACTTTATTAATTTGAAATAAGTTCTACTTCTCAGAATAACTACTTACATGGAATGTCTCATAAAAGAATAATTGATTTTATGGAGTGACATCTTAGGCACCGCGCTCACGAGACGGCCACGTCTATGACCGGTTTTACTAAAGAAACAAATATGAACGTCGCGCCCTTGGGCGTGGCGGTGTGCAACGCTGGCCGCACACCGCCGCGACCAGATTCTCTAGACTGGTCCCCTGGCCAGAGTCTACGTGTGCCTCAACAGATCCCATACTGGCGATGTTGAGACAACTTGACTTTTTGAACACCTTAGTCGGGCAGCAGATGACGCTCAGGAACAATTTCCCAATGCAGAATTCTTGTTTTTGGGGGACTTTAATACTCACCACAATTTGTGGTTAAGTTCCTCCAAAACAGACCATGCAAGGATCTCATACATTCGCTCACGCATGCGCTCTCATGCAAGACTTGAAGCAACTGGTCGATCAGCCTACCAGGATTCCAGATATTCTGTAAGAAGGCTTACATCAGAGCGGATGCTCAGCGCGTTGCACGTGTTGGTCACGAACTTATAACGCATACTATGGGCTTCCGTATCTATTAGCGTTTGGCCAAGGCCGTGCAGAAGAACTTCTGCCAGGCCTCGCCGCCACCTTTGAGATGCCCAGATAGAACACCAGCTCATAAGCCACAGGCGAAAGCCGATTTACTGGTAAAACTCTTTGCGGCTAACTCCCGAATAGATGATTGCAATGCACTGCACTGTCAGGTTAGCGCCGAATTGTAATCACTCGACGTCCAGAAAGCTAGTGAGCCTGATGGCATCCTAACAGTAGTACCTATTTAAAAAATGTGCAGCAGAGTTGTCTTGGGGCGTGTGCCGGAGACGTGGGGAGATGCCAACGTGCAACCGGCCAATAGCAGTATAAGGTAAAATATAAATAAATAGCCTAAAAAAGGTCCTTAACACTCCCTGATTAATGATCGAAATATGGTTTTAGACTCAAACAATCGACGGGTGATCTTCTAGAGTACTTGATTCATATCTGGAGTGGGGCTATCAACAAGCGGGGGCGAGTCGTTGGCTACCAGCCGTGACATTACTAAGGCGTTCGACAGGGTCTGGCACAAAAGCCTTGTCTCTAAGCTTTCGGCATACGGTCTGCCGGCCCAGTTCTGTTCCCAGGAACAGCTACCTAGGTAGCTGAGTTCCTGCATGAACGTAGAATTCGTGTCGAACGGGAGAATATTGTCATTGAACTCAATCAGACTTTGGACTACATTTCCGAATGGGTTACCAAGAAGTTGGCCGAGTTCAATGCTAAGAAAACCTAGGTCTGCGCTTTCACGGCGAAAACGTCGCCATTTCTTTCATTTCCTTCTTTTCAGGACACAACACTGAAGCTAGAGAGTAGTACACCATGCTCGGTATGGAAATCCGCTGTGACTTAAATCCAAAGAATTACATCGAAAGCGTGGTTAAAAAGGCCTCAGTCCTGAACAAGGTGCGGCGTTTTTTCACGCCCGAGCAACAGTGCATGTTGTATAAGACGTAGGTGCGGTCTTGTGTGGAATATTGCTCGCACCTCTGGGATGGCACCGCCAAGTACTTGCTCGATGTTTTGGATAGAATACAGCGGCGCGTCCACATTAAAGGCGATGAGGAGGTGACTAAACACCTCGAGCCTCTTGAATTACGCCGTGACGCGGCGCGTTCTATCGACTGTACCACGGTGAGTGTTCCGAGGAGTTATTCTCTCTTATTTCGCCTTCCCCTTTCCTTTAGAGGACGACGCGAGCTGACCTACGTTGCCACCGATTAACTGTAGCCACTATTCCAACGCGCACAAAGTAGTTTAGTGACTCATTTCTTTGTCGCACTATCCGTAAATGGAATGCTCTGCCCGCTCAAGTATTACAACCTGGGATCCTTTAAGAGGCGTGAAGAAGCAACATGCAGGCTGGCTTATTAGCTCAAATGCAAAAAGACGAGGGGATTGGTCAGGATTTGTCCTATTATACCAGTATAATATTCAATGATGCATGTACGGAATTGTTTACACTTATAAAAACTATGTTTAAAATATAACTGACATTATCTGATGTCACAGTGATCTTTTTTGTTGTACCTATCCCAAGCACTTTTTTAAGCGTCTACTGGCTAAAGTGGCCGCTTATCATCAGGCGGGCCGGGCCATATGCTTGTTTGCCACACTTTACCATGAAAAAAGTTTTATGTATGAAGTTTCATATTATATGGATAGGATACAGAACCCAAAAATACATAACTGCATAAATATATAAACAGAATCACGAAAATATTAAAACAGTCCAACATTTATGAAAATTTTGTTTTTATTTTATCAATGTACCTACCTCTTAGATGTAATTCATATAAAATCCGTAAAATCATTTGAATACCTACATGCAGACAGGAAATAAGAATATATAAGCTCAGCTATGTATAAATTGCTAGACATTTATATTTCAATCAAATTAAATATGAATGTATTTTTTAATTATTATTCAAGCATGTGAACAGTTTTAAAATTCGTTTAGAAATAATTTTAAGCTATACTTATTATAATGTAACGAGACATCAGATGAAACCAATTATTCTACTTATCATTAACCACACAAAGAAAATACCTATAGTACTTTAAATATAAAATGTTATTTCACTTTCAATAACTTTTCAATCCTACTGTTGCAACGGTTATGGGTTCTCATTCAGTAGCCGAATTTATCAATGAAGTGTATGAATACTTGTTCACTAATCTACGAATACAGGCTCAGCTTAGTTTGGAAGTTAAATAATTGTTGTATTTATCCATAATTTATTATTATTTATGAACCATATAAATTTCTAATTTGATAAATACTTATTTTGTACTGAATCATTTACCAGGTTCAACAATAATTTATTATTAATATTTTCATCAGTCAGTGATTGTTACAATGAAAATGGCCACATACATAGGTACAATATTTATAAACAAATAAATAAAACTAACATTATAAAATAATTGAAATTTCATCGCCAATTTGTAGCTATACGAAATTAGAAAATATGTTCATTCTTCTGTTTGTATTTGAGTAATTATGTAACTAGGGAAATGGTTATTAAAGTTTTAAGAAAATAATTTATAGTAAAAGAATTATAAATTCAGACAATGCAATAAATGTCAAGCTTAAATAAAGTTTCAAATGCTTTTCTTCAATGCCTATTTTTTAAATGATAGGTTTTCATAATTTTATTATGAAAAGTAGATTCTGAAATGCAATGATACTGTACAATTGTTATTGAACTAAATAGACAACTACATAGTTTATCATTTAAAAATTACTTTGAGGAATGAAAAGTAATCTGAACACACTCAATAATATAATTTTATAACTTAACATGCATGGATACTAAGTTTTTTTCTTATTTTTCTTGACCACTTTCTTTTTAGTTTTCCTTGCTCTTTTTCTGTTTCTTTCACTATCAGAACTTGAACTAGTTGAACTACTAGAGTCTGAACTACTTGAACTAGAAGAACTGTCACTAGATTCACTGCTGCTAGATGTTGAATGCTTCCTCTTTCTTCTTGATCTCTTTTTCTTTCTGGTATCTGAATCACTAGAACTTGTTTCAGTACTTGATGAACTGGAGTCTGATGATTCAGACTCAGAAGAGGAAGTTGAGGGTTTTCTTTTCTTTTTCTTATTTAATTCTCTTTTAGAGTGTTTCTTATTTTTCTCTACATGTTTCAAAATTTTTTTGTCTTTTCTTTGTTTCTTTTCTTTTGCAGGAGACGGAGTGCGAGGCTCGACATGTTTATCATTCACTCTATCCCGTCGCCTGTCATGTTTTTTATCTAATTCTTCGTTTTGATTCTTTGATTTTTTGTTCTTTAAATTATCACTACTATTAGATGTTTGATGCTTTGTGACATTGTTATGACTGCTATTTTTTCTTTTCCTATTTTCATTTTGTTCAGACTCTTCACACTTTTTGTCTGCTTTATCTTTAGTGTTTTTGGAAGGAGAAGTGGATTTCTCTCTTTCTCTTTGCCTATCACTGTGAATCCTATCAGATTTACTTTTCTTATGACTCTGTGATGTATCATATTGTCTAGAACTGCTCATACTATCATTATTTTTATGATTATCAGATCTACTTCTGAATTTTTCACTTTTACTCATAGATTTTTCTTCTGATCTACTTCTGCCTCTGCTTCGTTTTTCATTTTCATACTTTTTCTTCCTTTCATAATTGTCTACACCTCTGTCTTTGTTATAATGATGCTTGTCATTATGTCTGTCTTGTCTTGTTTTACTGCTATGACCAGTAGATTGAGTCTTTCTATCCTCTTTCTCTTTATACTTTTCATCATCACATTTACTGTTATGATATTTTTCTCTATCACTTTGACGATTCGGATGGTATCTGTACCTCTCTTTATCCTGGTTTGACTTGAAGTGATTTCCTTTTACATTGCCATCATCATCCAGGTGCTGTACACCTCTACCCTTACCGAGATATCTCATTTTAGACACTGACTGTGAAAAATCAACATGTATACGCCTATCATCTATGAGAACATTATCCATTTTAAAGTATGCATCTTCACATGACTTCTTATCAGAAAATTCTATAAAAGCATATTGCAAGGAATCACCGGTCTTTTTGTCTCTAATGACTTCACAGCTCACAATTTTTCCGAATCTACTGAAGATTATTTCCAAATCTTCATCTGTAGTCACTGGATTGAGTTTACAAACAAAGAGCACATTTTCTGGGGGAGCTATATCTGCATCAGGTAGGTCACCAACAATTTCTAGAATGGTAGCTCTAGCTTTCGCCTCCTTCTCTTCAATAATTTCCTGGATTTCAGCTGCTGTTCTGCCTTGTGTTTCGTCAATTTCTTCATCAGGTGCGATTCTGCCACCTTTTAATCTTTCAGCACTTGGAGATGGAGATCTTGAAGGTGATCGAAAACCTGGTGGATCATTAAATGGATCCTCCAATATCACAGTATGTGTTACTCTTACATCTTGATAAGGTCTATGTGTTTCATCACAGATTACCTCATTCAATTTCCGGAGTACTTCGTGGCCTTCTGCAACTTCTCCTATGACACAATGTACACCATCTAGGGAATCCAAATCAGACGCGAGAGTGAAGAAAAATTGCGACCCGACCATCATATCGTCGGAACAAACCATGGATAATAAGCCGGCATTTGTGTGACGAATTTTTGGCATCTTTTCACCTGAAAAGAAGCGTTTCTCTGGTCCTTCTAATAAGCCAAAAATAGACTGCCCTCCAGAGCCCTCTCCACTAGGATCTCCTGTTTGGGCAATAAAGCCACTTCTTATGGTGTGAAATAAGTTGAAATTGTAGTATTTCATCTTGCATAATTTCAAAAAATTCAGACATGTTACAGGACGCTGCTCCAAGTACAAATCCACGGTGATATCGCCAAGAGTCGTTTCAATAACCACTGCCATTATAGTAGTTTCACCTTTTACTGAGGAAATCTAATTAGAGTTGCCACAGTTGTCCTAAACCAACATTCCTAACTATTTTTGAATCGCAGAATTCTTTGACACATCACAAACATAACCTCAAAACCATAGATTAGAAAATATAACCTACGCTCAAAACAGAAAGATTTTTTTTGCATTATTCCCCTTTATGAAAAGGCGAAGTTTACTAAGTCGATACAGCCTTCTTTTTGGTTATGTTTGGTTTATGGTTTTGATATTGGTTATGTTATTGAAAATGTGTATAAACATTTTTTTTATAAAAATCGGGAAAAAAAAGTTTCGTCCATACAGACAAATAATAAAAATATAATTCTAATCTTTGCTAGTTTTTCACATAGACATAGGAGAAGTTACATAATGGTGTCGATTCTGCACTGATTTTCTAAAACTAAACTTAAATTTGACAACAGTGCATCCTTGTCATACTCTGTACAGAATGAAAAGAAGAGGCTGATAGGAATTTAGTTTTGAGTTTACAGAATCATGCAAGAATCGTCAACAGTATTTTATTAAAATGCGACATGCTTCTAATGTTTTGACAGTGGTGTCGATTCTGGCATGATTCTCTAAACTTAAAACTAAATTTAACGTCAGTCTCTCCTTTTCATTTTGTATAGAGAATGTCAAGGATGCACCGTTGTCAAATTTAAGTTTAGCTTTAGGGAATCATACCAAAATCGACATCATTACCTACCTATTACATAGGGCATATTAATAAAGGACTCAGATTTTTCGACAAGTTTCTGTAAATATTTTTTTATTGTGGAGGTTTAATTAAATCATTTTCATTTATTGATTGATGAATCAGTTTCGAAAAGCTTGTGAGTGATAAGAAACAACATTCGTTATATCCACTGCAAATCTATTAGCGATCGAGAACGCTAAAAAGTATTTCCTTTTTAAATAGTAAAACAAGGGAGAAAGTCACATCAATGGACAAAATAAAGAAACTCATCTACATGAGTAGGTAGTAGATTCTACAATTTACTTAAGATTTCGTAAATTCCACGCTTAATGTTGAGATCCAAAATGTAAGTATAGCGACATCTACTTTATTTGCCTTGTATTAGTTTCTTTAAGTACCTCAACACAAGGTTATTTAAAGCATATGGCAGGCAAGTAAATAATTTTTGTTTCATTACTAGATGTCGTTAGTATAGTTATTTCTTAAACCGAAATAGTTTTGTCCATTGATGATTGCTGGTTTCTTATAATTTTATTGGAAAACTAGCTAGGCAAAATGTAGCTAGAGTTAGAAACACAGCTTGCTAGGCAACTACCTAAGCAGCTAGCTAGGCAACTAAATAAGCAGCTCGCTCGCTAGCTAGGCTACACAGAAGATAACTAGCTAGGCCGCTAGCTTGGCAGGCAACTAGCTAGGCAGCTAGCTAGGCATTAAGCTAAGCAGCTAGCAAGGCAACAAGCTAGGCAGCTAGCTACACAATTAGCTAAGCAACGAGTTAAGCAGCTAGCTTGGCAACAAGCTGGCCAGCTATCTAGGCAATTGGCCTGGCAGCTAGCTAGGAAACTAGCTAGGCCGCTTACTAAGCAGCTAGCTTGGAAATTAGCTTAGTGGCTAGCTCGGCAACTAGCTAGGCAACCAGCTAGGCAACTTAGCGCAGCGTCTAGCTAAGCGAGTAGCTAGGAAACTAGCTAAGCAGCTAACTTGTCAATTCGGTAGGCAAATAGCTAAATTGGTAAACTAGCAATGGTACAAGTAATGGTCAGTGCATTCGCCCGGATATTTAAATAAAAGTTTTGTTTAATGTCAAATGAATACATTTACAAGAATTAAACATTTGAAAGAAGAAATATTAATTAAAGCTGTTTTTAATTTTTAAAAATTTGCTTAGACATTGTGGATTACTTACAATGCCAAATCTTTACGCTGCCTTGCAGCCTAAGGCTAGGCTGTGGGCCGCGGTAGCATAATGGTCAGTGCATTCGCCTGGATAGCGAAGGGTGCGGGTTCGAGGCCCGTCTGCTGCCTGGTCCGCGTAGATTGCTTTCTAGTAAAGCTAGGCAGCTAGTTAAGCAGCTAGCTTGGCAACTAGCTAGGAAGTAAGCTAGGACACTAGCTACGCAGCTAGATAGGCAACCAGCTAAACAGCTAGCTAAGCAGCTAGCTGGGCAACTAGCTAGTCTCTAGCTAAGCAGCTAGCTGCGCATCTAGCTAGGCAGCTAGCTAAGCAACTAGCTTAGTGGCTAGCTTTGCAACTAGCTAAGCAGCTAGCTTGGCAACTAGGTAGGCAGCTAGCTAGGAAGTTAGCTAGGCAAACAGCTAAGCAGCTAGCTAGGCTACCAGCTAGGCAACTTAGCGCAGCGGCTAGCTAGGCAAGTAGCTAAGCAGCTAACTAAGCAGCTAGCTTGGAAATTAGCTTGGCAACTAGGTAGGCAGTTAGCTAAGCAACTAGCTAGGAAGTTAGCTAGGCCACTAGCTACGCAGCTAGCTAGGCAACCAGCTAAGGAAGCTAGCTAGGTAACCAGCTAGGAAAGTAGCTAGGCGGCTAGCTAGGTAAGTAGCTAGGCAACTAGCTAAGCAGCTAGCTAGGCAACTAGCTAAGCAGTTAGCTTGGCAATTAGCTAAGCAGCTAGCTTTGCAACTAGCTAAGCAGCTAGCTTGGCAACTAGTTTGGCAGCTAGCAAAGCAGCTAGCGGCATGGTCAGTGCATTCGCCCGGATAGCGAAGGTTCGAGTCCCGTGTGTTTCCTGATCCGCGTGGATTTTTTTCTAGTAAACTTTTCTTTAGAATTATTAGTTTACTCAAGTACTTACTTAGCTGATCCTTTCTTTTTGAACTGTTACTTTTTATCCTGTTTCCCATACTTTTAACCTCGTATTGCATAACACGTGCATACTATAATAAATATATACACACATCAAAAGTGTCTAGGGATCAAGCATTTTTATGCGGATTTCTTGAGATTGAGATGTGGCTTTGTAATAAATTTATGATTTTATAAATTTATATGGATCCTTTTTGGTGCATTTCATAATTTGAATCAGGAACTGTGAATCAAATTCGAGTAAAAGATGAAAATCAGCTGTCAATATTTTCCCTATAAAAACATACAACGCATTGAAGACATTATTAGTGCTACTGTTTCCCTACTACTGATTAAAACCAACGTTATTATGGAGCGGCGACGTCATTTAAGCAGGGAAGAAATGCTCAGAGCCGTGGGAATGATAGAAGCTGGTTTCCGGCAACGTACTGTGGCTTTAGCTCTGAATACAAGTCAGAGTGTTATCAGTCGACTTTGGACACGATACCGAAGCACTGGTACCGTGGCTGAGCGCCATGGAGGACGGTATCGCTGCACCACACGGAGACAAGACCGATACATTCAAATCTTAACTCGAAGAGCTCCAACAATAACCGCCATGATGTTAGCCGTGAGGCTTCATCACTCTTCAGGGAACTTAATTAGCGACCAAACAGTCAGAAACCGCTTGCATGAAGTGAACCTTCATTCCCGAAGACCGCTACGGGTACCACCTATAGCAATGCACAATCGTAGGATTCGATATCAATGGGCTCTTGAACACAGAAATTGGGCAGAAGAACAATGGCGTTTCGTGTGCTTTTCTGATGAGTCTCGTTTTGGTATGAGACCGGATACAAGACGTATACGACACTGGAGAACCCCTGGACGCCAACAGCGATTAAAATCCTGCCAGGAAGTCCATCCTTATAGTGGTGGAACCATCATGGTATGGGCGGGTATTTGGATCGGCGGAAGAACTGAGTTGATTTGGATCAGAGGCAACCTCAACGCTCAAATTTATGCTGAGACGATTGTATCAGACGTCATCGTTCCTCTACAAGTGCAAATCGGTCCCTTATTTCAGTTAATGCATGATAATGCACGACCGCACACCGCAAGAGTTGTAAGACAGACTCTCGCCGCAGCTAACATCAATGTCCTGCCCTGGCCTGCTCAGTCGCCAGACTTGAACCCGATTGAGCATGCATGGGATATGCTACAGAGAAGAGCTCTGCCGAATATGGAGGGTATCCAGTCGCAAGAAGACCTTTTTTTGTTGTTGCAACGAACATGGGCGGCCATTCCACAGCGTGATTTGGATGAACTCATTTTGAGTATGCCAAACCGATGTTCTTGTGTTGTTAGTGTTCGCGGTAGAAATACGGATTATTAATTGTTTAAGTTACCCAATAAAATTTTAGAGAAAACTGTTATTTCAGTCTTTTTTTCGAACTTTTGTGTTAGTGGTTCAAATGTCAAAAATCCCTTTATTAGGAAAATGGCAAATTTCTTTATTAATGCAAAGGTGACTTGGTTTATCGTTACTGTGACAAACGAAAACACTTTATTTGATGAATCCTTAAAGAAAATTTTAATTAATATCAATCAGGAGAAAAGTTATTGCAAAAATATATGTTGATCCCTAGACACTTTTGATGTGTGTATATAAAAAATAAGAACTTTTTAGCAAAAAATTATACCGCCAAAAAATTTAAAAGCAGAAAATAATAAGCCTTTTTTTATCTTTAGACAAATTAATATTTGGAGTGGATGCCATGTATGTCTGATAGATCTGAGTTCTTATTTAATTCTTGGGTTGGCAATGGCATGGCTCCGACTCCATAAAATTATAATAAATTTGTTTAAAGATTTATCTTTTTTTAAAATAGTTCATTATTTTCTTGTTTTCAGTTTTTTTGTGGCTTAAGTTTTTTGCTAATTGAGGTGACCTACTCGACAAAAATTTGCACTTTAAGGTTTAATATTTCACAAACAAAAATAGTATTTGCAAACCCTAAGCCTTATTAAGGGACTATTCAACCTAACCTAACCTAACAAGGCAAATTTGACAATACCATAGATAACGGGTTAGCTAAAATCCGGCTCGGTAATATTATCACGATACGATATATATCGTTCCTTGAGGCGTGAGATCTTATTTTAATTAGTTCGTTTTATAAGATAAAAGGTCGTATGTGCGAAATAACATTTTGTTATTTGTTTCCATATTCCTTTGTGAGTTAGTTGTTCTTAGTTTCAAGTTAAAACATTTATCTTTGTTTATTGGAAATCGAATGTAGCTGCATAAGTTTAAACATAAGCGGACAGTTTTTAGCTTTGATTTTGTATGCAACCCGTTATCCATAGAATTATTGTTCATCAAAGTATTCAACGATATCCCACACGATTGACGATGGAATTTAAATTCACCCCCACTTTTACATGTAGGGGAGCCACCCTATTTTTTTTCCAAATTTATATGATACTAACTTCGGAGTATATCCTTTTCAATAAAAAAAACTGGCCAAGTGCGTGTCATGCCACGTGCTGTGTAGGGTTCCGTAGTTGCCAAAAGAAGTATGTAAGTTTCAAGTGCTCCTATACTCTTTATATAAACGTTACGATAGCGCGATTTTCGCCGTTGTTACAGCGTGATTCAGAAGCTGCTGATACAGCGTCTTGCGGCAGCTTTATGGAACTAAAGATATTTAATTGTGGTCTTTTAAATTGTTATTTTTTAGGATTTGTTTTTAAAAGCATTGTTTTTGCGCGTTTAAAACAAGCTATTACTTAATCTAAGTCACTTTTAATATTTAAGAGAGCTACCCCAAAAAAGATATTTATTAAAAAATAACAGCTCTCAAGTGCCAACAGTCTCCAAGCTAAACCGGAGACGGATATGACGAAACTATAACGGTTCCTTGTTCAGAACTACGGAACCTTAAAAAGAATTATCAAAATCAAACCTCTGTAAAAAGTTATGCCTGATCATACATAAAAAAAAAACGCGTCGACTTGATAACCACCTCAGCAGTGCTATTCTGTAAAATTTTCACGAATTTTACAGAATAGCACTGCTGTTGTTTTTCGTCGGCGGAAAATAAATATCTATGTGGCACAGTTAGGTTAGCGCGTTCGGTTTGAAACCACAATAGCCGATAAAGGATGGCGAACAAAAATGTACTATCACAAGCTTCTCCGTGCTACGTTTGATTCCGACTTCTCTATTCTTTCGCACCTACCCAGGGCCGTCTTTAACCTATTGGAGGCCCTGGGTCCCTTAGGATAATGGGGCCCCTATGACTTTGATGTGTTGATGTGGATTATGACTTGAAATGGAGCGAGTCAGACTGATGATTTTTCTTTAAAATGTGTATGTGCTTAGTATACCATTATATGTATATTTAAATTTATCTAAGCATGCTGAAGTCGGAAAGCCGAATTTTTGAGCGAGATTATAATAGCTTTGCTTATGTAAAAGCTGGTAAGTTGGTATTGTAGTCAGTAAATTAGGTTCGATTTCATCGAATTATGTAAGTTTTTTGATAATAATTATTGGTTATCGTTTGGTGATCTGTACCCCTAGCACGAACTAATATCGAATTCGTATCGTTTGCGAGAGCGAAATGTCGATGTCAAACATTGTATGGAAACTTGAACAGCAGTGCCACAACGGACGTAACGACAATGACATTTCGGACTCGCAAACGATACGAATTCGATATTGGTTCGTGCTAAGGGTACTGACAGGAACTAGGGACTTTGTATTTGATCTGAGGGGGGCCCCTATCGATCGCGGGGCCCTGGGCACATGCCCAAAGTGCCCACTGGAAAAGAGGGGTCTGCAGCCACCAATCCGTACCGCATCCGCACAGGGCCTGTGATCCCGCAATTGGGACATTAATAGGCCAATGACGATTTTGATGACTTGCAGACAGTCTTTAACAATTTTTCAACCTAGGGCGTCGTATCGCAATGCCGGCCATGCGATTTGTTGTATGTACCTACTTACGTTACTGGAAAATCTAATAAACGCCGTACCACCCTCCTGCCGTTTTTCGCCCCTAAAGTGAAGTATTGAAAATTTACTAACCATTCTCCGAGAATATAAGGTTTGCCCAGCATGAATGACAATCTCACGTACAATTTATAGGCGCACAACGCATTACCGATTTTATCGCTCAGCTCATAAAGTTGGTTTTGAATCTGTACTAAGTACAGAGGAGTGGTTCACATTGTTTTTGGTGAGGTTACGCATCGAAATAATTAAATAAAGTCCGGGGAATAGGAGATATTATGATATAAACAAGGCGTCAAGCAATACTTGGGTCAGGCGGTTCCAGGATCAAAAGTTGTCAGAAGAAATTTATGCTGAGACTAGCGGCCACGCGACTTCGTCCGCGTTAACTTTACTTTTTTTTCAGAAACCCACAGGAATCTGTCATTTTCCGGGATAAAAATTGTCCTTTCAATCTAGGTCATAAGCTATATGCGTACCAAATTTCATTAAAATCCATTTAGTATTTGCGTGATTGATTAACAAACATGGAAACTTTCACCTTTGTAATATTAGAAGGATTATAAGTAAAAACCGATTTCATAAAACAACAAGAAAAAAAGCAATAATAAATTTTCTTTACTAGTATCTAAATGAGGACCTCATGGAAGCGTGGAAGTTAAGCAACTTTCGCAATGGCCAGTCATTGGATGGGTGACCAAAAACTTATTATCTCAAGCTCCTCCGTGCTTTGGAAGGCACGTAAAGCCGTTGGTCGCGGCTGCATCTGCAAGCGTTAGCACCCTCCAATCCGCACTGGGTCTGTGTGATGGGTCACGGCCCAATCTCGATATTCCATCCATAGGGAAGCCCTGTGCCCCAGCAGTGGAAACATTAATAGCAGCCAGCCACGATGATGATGTATCTAAAGTAGTTTTTCTAAATTTTTCATGAAGTCAAATTAGGATTTGGACTATATGACATGTAAGTATGTATGTTTTCATCATTCACTGCTAGCTAGGCCAAACAGCATGAGATCGTTAGTAAACACTGAATACCTTTGTTCTATTAATTCTTTTTTGTTAAGGAGCTTTGATCGACATATTATTCTATCATAGTAAATCCACTTTATAGGTCTCCGTGGAAATTTCGTTATTGTTTTTTCTGTTATGGGCCATAGCCTCGCTTGCCCTGCCCTACATATACACACCATTGTGTGTATCTACAATAATCTCTTATCTATTAGACAAGTCCGTCCGTCCGTCCGTCTGTCTGTGGTGCTGTTTCAGCAGCCAAACCGTAAGAGATAGATAAAGAGAATGTTTAAGTTATAAGAATAGTCTGATAAGACTACAAATCGGATTTGAGTAACGTAGCACTTCCGGTTTACGAGAAATCACGAATTTCAAACAAAACCACACAAAATCTCCAAAGTTATCAATTAATTAAATACATTTTTTTTTTGTTTTGGTGGACATTTCGTTCACTGGTTTGCTAGTAATAATATAATACTATAGAATGCTGTAGATTAAAATTACAGTGAAGACCTTTAAAGTGTTGTTCGTTGCGTGATAGGTGTTATCACAGAACACAGAAAGAGATTGATAGTTAATGGCGTGCGTGACATGGCCGGTTGCCGACTTACCTACCTAGGGCACACCGTTAATTCGCTACAGTAAACATTTGCACGGCTGATTGCAATAGGTACCTTGCGTCCGTAGTTATGGTTATTGGAAAATTTAATAATATTAATTTATTTGCTGAGTTTGCGTACAGTAAGTTCTGGTTAAGCGCTTATGTTGCAAAGTACTGACATCCATAGTACTGTACTCTGAAGACTTTTAAGCAAAGCTGTTTTCGTAGTTATATGGCCGCAGATAAGAATATGTTATTCTGCAGTGTGGAGTTATTATTGCAGGCAAAGATTTTGAATAGAAGGCCATCAAAGCAAAAAGCATGGAATAGGCGAAGAATGAATATTCCTAACCCATAAGCCCATAAGTTTTCCCTGGGCAGGATTGAATTGTTGGGTAAAAAAAATCTACAGTTCACAATAAATAAATAAATATTTCCAACACTCACATCAATTGTAAAGCTTGTGTTATAGGATACTAGGGTAACGGATAGAATACATATACTGTACATATATAAGTATATTTATATAGAAATACATATTAAACATCCATGACCAGTCATGTTGAACGAACGAATGTTCTCCAGAGAACAAATGCTCATCACACAAATATCTGCCCCCACCGGGATTCGAACCCAGGACCTCTCGAGTCGGCGACACCATGAAACCCGGCGTACAAACCACTCGGCCATGGAGGTGTTCAAATGAAATATAATAAAACTACTGGCCTCTGTTTAAAATCAGTTACAAGTTGCACCAACTATTCACTCCGTACATTGCCGCATAAAACAATGTTGATACCCAACAGGGCGATATTATCTACATGAAAAAGCAATCAAATCGTGAATGCGCGTCAAACCAAGCCAGCAATAACGTTGAATGTATTTTTAAGAAGGCTGGGGTGTGACGTGCGTATTTCCATACAAATGTTGCATAATTTACGGACGACACGACTACGCCTTATAAAATTCTCACTTTACGAGATTCATTATGCGGAACCGTCAAACTAGCGCGGTGGAGCGTCGGGATTATATTTTTCTTTAAAAAACAGCTAAACCTTATTTTGTAACGAATGCTATTTTTAACTTTTGCTTATGTATATGAGTTAGAAATAAAAGAAAAGATAAAAACTTATCTTTTATTTTCAGGAGAGTGTGTATCTATGGTAGCCCTCGTAAACAAATTAGTAATAAGACCAGGTTCTGTATGATAGTGACTTTAGAGAGAATGAATAAGACTTCATTAAAGGAGGCTTAAAAGTGGTAGCTGCGAAATTGAAATGTTTGGCTTGGTATGGATGGGCAGGTTTTGAGAAGGAATGAGATGTAAGTTACGAGGAATGAATGGATCTTAAATTTAACGGGATGAACAGCAAGCCGTGATAAGTCTAGATAGCAGGAGTGGACAAACTGTGTAAAGAATGACACCAATTACCACGAATGAAAAACCTAATAGATTAAATTGTTTGATCTTGATGTAGACATTTGAACTCTATTGACTTTTCGTACCACGTAACGAGCTAGTTATACGGTATACTTAAGGAATAAGGAAATACGTTTAAAATGTTCATTAACGTCGTTTACTACAGCAATCGTTAACAACAGCAATTAAAGTATAGTAAATATTATTTTACGCAACAATATATTTATTATATATTTTCGTGCCCACACAAATGAGGGAGTTAGATACTTTGTTATGAAAAGAATCTTTCGCAGTTTTACACGTCACTGTATTGAACAGCTAAAGCTGAAGCTGAAGTACATACAAGCTTATATCAGCCATAATAAAAACCGAGACACAAGCCAATAAAGCCAAAGAGCAAACACCCCACAGTTTGATTTAATCTGCTTAGAACGCGCATAAAACGTAGCCGATAAAATAAAGTGAGAGGCTCGCGAAATCTTGTCTTATCGCCACCGAGCAAGATTACACATAAAAATGTTAAATGATCTCGAACGCGTATTGAAAAAATCGAGGGGTAACGCCGCCGGAAAATTGCTTATTGGCCCTACGACTAAACATGGTGCGGTGCATGGAAAGGAAGAAAATTATGCACCTTTTTTTATTATGTGTGTTTCAAAATGGCTTTTCTGACTGGACCACCCATTTAGGGATATACTCGTAATTTTTAAGACTACAGAAATAATACAAAATTTTAGTTTATTTGCGTTCCTGTTCGAGTTACTAGTTGGTCAGAGGATATAGGTTAATAGTTACAGCACTATTATCTGCCATAAAGGACAATGTTAAAATTGGCCTAAGAACCAACACCAATTTGGCATTTATGATAATTCTTAGTATATTTTTTTGCGATTATTATCAGTATTTTGTTTAGCTTACTTAACTGGAAGTGTGACGGACACTTACAGTTAAGTAAGCTAAATTAAAAAGTTAAAAAAATAATCTGAGACGATAAATACCATTTTATGTGTATAATCTATGACAACGCTGCAAACAAAACACTCTTTCTTCCTAATGCCAGCACTTCACTTGGCTATTCGCATTTGCTATTTTAAAACATGACATCAGTCCTTTTCATTCCTTATTAAGCATGACAAGGACAAACTGTTGTCAAGTGAGGGGCCAGCATAAAACTTGATACTCTGTGGTTGTGGTGCAGGCAGTTTGCAATTTGCATTCGTAGTAATATGTGGTATGCGTGCATTCCATAGAGTAGTATAATATACCGGAAAGTGCATTCTCGTTTCGGATTACCTGTTGTGTGTGTTTATTTGCGATTATTTTTCCTTTAATTTAACTATTTCGGCTATCTAATATGCCATCGATGTTACCAAAGAGCAGAGACCTTATTACCAAGTGCTAGTGAACCTGTGCCACAACATCCTGAGTGGATCATACTGCCAAATTTTTCAAGAACACCTGTTACATATTCACGCTGCATGCTACACAATATACATGTGATATACAAATAAATACAATATACAATATGATATAATTTTGTGAAAAATAGTCAATAAATAAGAAGTAAAACTACAGTTTTTATTTTATTCATGATTCCTACCTAACCAAGTTTTTCCTAATAGTTATTCCTTAAAATCGCACTGAATAAAATGAATTAATTGTAATATTATTCACTTCATACTGAGTTCATACTAAGTTCATAGATTGACCTATGTTTCATTGAATATTAAACATAACCTCAAAAAAAAAAAAATTAAGTTCTCAGATGTGTCCGTCAATAATCTTTGTTTTTACAGTCATTTACTTACGATTTCGAACCTAGAAAATAATATTTCATGATTGTTGGTTCTTAGGCTAACTATGAATGGACGCTGCACAATGTCCTTTGATAAATAACACCTATTACAAATCCTTTAAATGTCAATTTGCCTTTGTTGGTTGTAAAAATAATTAATCAATATGTTAAGCTCCTGGAGATCATAAAAAACAACAACGTTTTTTTTCTGAAGATTTTTTAATAAATCTCAAGATAGTCGAGTTTCCGTGTTTAGAAAGCATTATCTTTGTTATTGAAACTCTGTTGGTATTGTGCAAAGTATTTAGTGACGGTGGAAACTTAAATGTATTTTCGTCTCAGCTTATTTTAGCGTGCAGTATTCAACTGGGCCAGCGGGGTGCAGTGTTCGTGACAGGCCGACAAGCGTCGCGCCTGTCGACTTTCTTGAAATCTAATCTCCGCGCCTAATTTCGATCTCTCGCCCGAAATAAACACACCGACGTCATGTACGGGAACGTTTATGTAATTTTCTGTGGATATTTTATGAATAAACCTACTTACGCTGATAGTTGTATGTTCTGTCTGAGACAGTAGCAGTCTTACTACAAGAAAGTTAAACACGGTTTTAAACCTTGTTTAGGTAAATTTTGCATTACCTTTTTTCTGAAACTCATGTTGAACGCATGTGTAACTTTTTTGTGGTAATACAGTGTCTAAAAGTGTCTAAGTACATTTGCCTTTATTCAACTTAATGTAAATCAAACATAAATATTGATCTTGATTATAATAGCACCTATTATAATTTTTTTTTTTCATTAAAGGCTTTAACTCATGACTCAGAATGAATCGCGCAGTTAGGTTTTTTTTGTTCAGGTTATCAGATCAATAGATTAACAGGACATTACTTTTTTATCAGTATGCCATAGTACTCTCAACATTGTCAGACCCTCTATCACGTTACAATAAAAGCGAAATAAAATTATATATTTTTTATAAGCATGTAACTGCTACATGTTTAAATCTAAATAAAAAAATATATCTAGAAAAAAGTCCATGCGGATCCGGCAGCAGACGGGATTCGAACCCGCAACCTTCGCTATCCGGGCGGATGCACTGACCATTATGCTACCGCGCCTTTAAATGTTTAATACTTGTAAAGGTTCAATCGAACGATTGACAGTATATGTTGCCTGAAATGTCAAGAGGCGGCAGCGCCTTGCAGCCTAAGAAATACTAGAAAGAATTCGACACGGCCGTTAGGCCTGGAATTTTTTTCTAGTAAAGTTTTCTTTAAAAGCGAATTTCTTACTTCCAACATATCCTGCTATCTATTTTAAAATTGTCCTTGACAATACCTACAAACAAGTAATATCTGACGTCTTCGCATAAAAAGAGGGGACCCGTAAAAGAAACCTTTAACGAGCGGACCGTGCAATTCCAATCACAATAGTATCGGGACGCACCTGAGCATCACGTTCCCAGTTAAGAGGCCACTTAACCTAAGTGTCTCCACTCCTGGAATACCAACTGCGTCATGCCGATAGCCAATAGTATAGCCGACATAACAGCTGAGGCCGGACGCCGAAAAATAACATCCCCCCAGAAAAAACGGTCCCGAAGAAGTGTATTACTCTCACCGGAGCAATAATCGAAGTCAATTGGCCTTCCGAGTGACACTCCTTATTTATACCGTGGCAATATCGTAAAGCATATTTTATGGGTGATCATTGTAAGGGTACATGGTTTTAAAATGTGTTTTTTTTTTCTTTGTAACATAGGTGTGTATTAGAATAAGGAGGATGAAGAGTTTGAGGACAATATTAGATGTCTCTTATAATGAAGAAAAAAGAATGCATTCGTAATACTGATGATATCTATACAAATATTTTCAATGCCTACAATATTCTGTATGTTATTTTGATTAATTTTAGCATGGCAACCAAGGGGACCTTAGGGAAGTGCCCAGGGCTTTTGACGTAAAACTCACAAACATACCCTATTTCACTCAATCAAAGATATGTATAAATTAGTGAACTAGAGTGTGTATTGTAAACGCTCTAGTTTTACATAAAATAAAAGAATAACAGAATGTCATCTGCTAGTGTTAGTGGTATGCTGATAGTAGAAGTTTCGGAAAGTGTAATATTGAGGCAATCCGATATCTCTGTTGTTTTCAGAGAACTTAATTTATTTAGACAATTTTCAACTAAAGAACATAAATACGAACTTAATACGCGTATTTAAAATTCCAATGTTAGCGCTTTTGTAATACTTTTATATAGCAATTACGACAAACGGATCTTCTATAAAAAAGAAACAAAGTTAAAAAAGCTCCCACGTGCTGGAGAGGGAAATGTCACAAGGTCTATTCGTACTGTTAAAATTAATGGCAAAACAAACACTATTGCAAATGATTCCTAGATTATTCACGTACATTGTTATATAAAGCATAAACATTGGAAGAAAATACATTTCTTTGATGATACTTTTTGTGATCTACCATTATTGCAAATGATATAAAATTAAGTTAAAACTATTTTCTGTGTTAAATTGATTAAATTACAAAATTTTGTTATTATAGGCATTTATAATTAATACAGCAAGTTACGAAACGGGTGGTAATATTTTAATTTTATAACCCAACAAATTTACAAGAGAGATGAGTGAGTAATAAACGTAACTCAGCGAATGCATAGGTACAAATGGGAACACAATTTCTAATATAAGAACGTAGCAAAAAGCAAACAGGGTTGCGGCAGTTGCTTGCAGATATTAAAGGCATATCTCTCTATTATGAGCGGGAAGTTCTGTAATTTAAGGGCAGCGCCGCGGCATATGGTGAGATGCAGAAGGGTTGAAAGCATATCTATGAAGTTATCGATGTTTACGTATATGATTTTTTTTAATTCAATGTTCTTACTGGTTTTGATTTAATCTACAGTTTCTTTTTATGCGACTGCTTAGTGATTAAGATGATGTTAGGTATTAATAGAAATTTAAAAATTCCATTTTTAACGCGTTTTTAAAGTTTAAGAAAAACCTAATGATTGGTTTGTGCTCAAAGATAAGAGACAATTATACATTCTTCACACATGTGATCATCATGTGTCATTTAATTATTTTGGGTATCGCTACATTTTGCATAAAACACCACTTATCAATACATTTCAATTTATTTTGTAGGATAGAAAGAAGTTTTGATACACTAAAAACATATTTATGTTTTATTACTCTTAAAAAAAGTTTTGGACAAGAAATTAAAAGTTTAAATCAACTCGTAAAGTGCTACGAGTATCGTAGCAGTGTTCGTAGTAACCGTAGTCGATGCGTGATTTATTACGTAACGCGTGAAAGTATCTTCTCTGTATGTAGAATATTTTATCCTCTCTCTCTCTCTCTTTTTTATTTTTTTGAGTTTACTACAAGATTTTTTAATCCATATATATACTTATTAATGTAAATAAAACTTGTGTTACAGTGTTCGTTATCGAACTCCTCTGAAACAGCTTCACCGATTTTTATGATTTTTTGTGTGGCGTTTGATAGATTTGAGATTAGGTCGTAGGCTCTTTTTAATACCCCTATGTGATAAGAATGAGGAGGGAACCTCGAGAAAGTTTTTATGTTTTATCTTTAAAAAATACTTACAACCTTACATTTTCAAACTTCTAATTTTACTAATTTATTTATGTCGGCACGAAATTCGCTAGGTCACCTAGTTTCTTTATAATTGTTTCTAAGGTTATTAGTAATGTATGCAATATTTGCCTTTTAACAATTTTTAATTCTTACCTTTGACTTCTTTGCTCAATGATCAGGTATTTCTAAGTCAATTTGGGACTGAAAAGGACAGACTGATGTCAAATTTAGTTTTAAGTTTAGAGAATCCTGCCAGAATCGACACCAATGACCGTTTTTAAGGTTCGTGCACATATAAGTCGAAGCGGAGTAGCGGCGGCTTGATGGTGTAAGTGGTTAACGCGTTCGATTTGCGATCATAATGCATTTTCGGTACGGCCGGTGTTCAACTGCAAATAAACTTAGTTTAAGTATCGTGTTCCGCTTTCGGTGAAATGGTGGCGCTGTGTTAATTCTATATCGCGGTATGGTTTTATTTATACGATTACGTATATAGTTTTTCTGATTTAGATATTTGTCCCGCGAATATGTTTTGATTTGTCGTCTACTACGACATACTACAAAACTACGTTTGGTCCTTCGAGCCGGATATGAACCAGACCAAAAATATATTATCTCAAGCTTCTCCGTGCTTTGAAAGGCATGCTAAATCATTATCAGTTTTCTTACCAATTTTCTTTCGAACTTCTCCGTGCTTTGGGAGGCATGTTAAATTGTTGGTCTATGTTGTTTCTGCAGTCGCCATTACCCACTGGGCCCTTGCTGGCGGCATTTTCTCCCTGTTCCATCCATAGAGAAAGACTAAAGCCCAGTAATGGAGACGTTGGTTCACGCATAATGTGCCCTCTGACCCACTGAGAAGCTCGATATTTTATTTTTTACCCGTGCTAAGACCGTCGTACACCGAACGCGCTAACCTCTACGACATCGAGATATTCAGTATGTGTGTTAGTTTGTAGTGTAATAGGATATTTTCGTATAAAGAATAATACTTAGAGACGCGAGTAGCTGCGCGGTGCTACGATTTCCTTAGATTCATTTTCTAAAGAGTTTTTCTTAACTGGTTATCAATATAACATTGTTCAGCGAGAGGAGAAAGTGACCGATTACCAACAAGGGGGTAGTTCGAGACCCGAGGCAAGGGATAGATAGTGCTTTATACTATGCCTGCGAGGAAATAAAAGACAAATTCTTTAATTGAAATTTATATTAAAGTTGTTACAGTTACTAAACTTTTGCATGAGAGCTTTATATTGGTATTTTGGTTTCACGGGTAAAGGTTCTCAATGACTGCTTAGGTAGTTTCTTTTAATACTGGCGGTGCCAATTAATCTTCATTATCAGTAATATCCGCCGTCTCGACTACATAGTAAGTCCTTGGTGATAAACAAATTAAAAACTAAAATTACTATAATCATGATGAACCATGAAAGTACATGTACAAGTAGGTAACATCATTAATTTTAGTGTCGGCAATCTGTCCACAATGTCTGCCAAATCAAAGTCGAGTGTTTCAATATTGACGACTAGAGATTCGCCCCGGCTTTGCACGGGTGTAATAAAAATACTACAAAATATAGCACATGTTTCTAAGGCATAAGATAACATTCTAAAGGTGAATGAATTTTGAATTCAGTTTTTGAATTTATTCCGTACAAACATACGAAATTTCAAAATTCTTAGATTCTGAAATAAATTTATCGATACTTTACTGACGTGTGTCGCATTACTAGTGTAGCAGCTCGTTCCTCAGACACAGCTGCAGCGGCGCTCGATTATAACTAGCTTACTGAACTCGAGCGATACACACGTTACATACACGACCGTGGGTGGGGCTGTTATTATATTTTTATTCCTTTAAAATGTGCTCTTTAATATGTCAACATTTTTGGGAACTCCACCGCTCCACTAACTAATTAACTTCATAAAATATTATTGTATTTAAGAATCCTTTTTAGATAATAAAGGAATTCCCATTTCCCATGCCAAAATGTGAAAACAACTAAACCGTTTCTATTTTGTTTTATGCTACTCCATTTTTGTTTTATGCTACTTTGTAAAAGGATTATACGGAATAATTATAGGAAAGTTGTGCAGAAAATTAGAGAATTTAAGGCAACTTAACATAGGTTAGGTACAACTCTCCGATCCGATAGGTAACACAGCAGTCGGGTTGCAAGATTTTTTTATAAATTCTTTTGGACAATGCTTTTATCATAAACATCCTTCTTTTACACATCTACTTAATATATTGAAAGAAATCCGTTTTTCAGTAATTTGTGGGTAGCCTAGTTTTCGTAACACATAAAATATAGACAAAACACAATCCTCATACGAAATTATTTATAGTGTCAATTTATAAACTTCGTTTTTCTTCACAACGTTGTATTTGACTCACTTGGTGAAACACGTACGTGGCAGCAATAAAATACGGAGTGCAAACTCGACGGACGCAAGCAAACAGCTTTAAAATTGGTTGTCAGAAAACATAATGCCGAGAAGGGTTGGGCTGCGTGTGCCCTTTCTCTATTCTTGACATTTTAAATTGTTTATTTGCGAACAAGCGTCAAGTTATTTACTCACCGTACGCTACGTATTAACGCCTAAGGGTAATACGGAAACAGCTCTGTTTAAAAGAAAATTAAAAGATTGTTGAAATTTAAAGAAAATTTTACTAGAAAAAAAATCCTATTACTTCCATATTATTATACTATTCGCCATCCGGGCGAATGCACTGACCGATTATGCATAATCAAATTCATCAGTGCATTCGCCCGGATAGCGAAGGGTACGGGTTCGAGTCCCGTCTGCTGCCTAGTCCGCGTGGAATATTTTCTAGTAATTTCTTTACATTTCAACATCTAGCAGTTAAATGCTTAAAATATATTTATAACTGTATCTATTGTTTTAGTAAATAAATAAATTACGCCAGTATTGTATTTTTGTTCATTTTTAATCGTATTAGGCGAAGTATGATTTTTCTTGTGTAAGTATTACTACACCTATTTTAAGTGCTTATTTTGCGATTAGAATTCAATTAAGTAAATACTTATAATGGCAGATTTGCACCAAGTCAGTCTGAGTCCTATTTGTTCAGTACTTTCAGATCTGACGAGCTCGATGGCGTAGGTGGATATCGCGTTCGGCCTGCGATTGTGGAAGTTCAGCAACTTTTGCAATGGTAGGTCATTGGATGGATGACCAAAAATTTATTATTTCGAGCTTCGCCGTGTTCGGAAGGCATGTTAAGCCGTTTGTCCCCGCTGCATCTGCAGTCGTTAGCACCCACCAATTCGCACTGGGCTGGATTGGTGGGTCATGGCTCAATCTCCCTATTCCATCTAAAGGGAAAGCTTGTGCCCCTGCGGTGGAGACATTAATAGGCTGGTGATGATGATCCGAGAACTGACTCGCACTGTCATACGAATTTGGAGTCAGAAACTCCTCGTGTTTTCTTTCACTCTCAGTTACAAATTATGGATTAGTGGTTTGTTTATTGTGAACGAAGTGTAACGGGAGTAGGAAGTCGGTGTGAGTGCGGTCGTGTGGAGGCACGCCGCGTGATTAGAGCCGCTCTGTGCCGGGTTGATGTGCCCGCGCTTGCGGTCTCTGTGCGACCGGAGCTCTACACTCCAGTGTGCTGACAGAGTTCTAGTTACGTGTGATAAGGAATTAAGCTTAAAGGTTTCTTTCTTATTTTTTAGAATAAACACTTCATAAGATATTAGAAACAGCTGCGAAAAATAAATCTTATGTGACGTGGAAAGTGTGATGTCCGCTGTCCGTGGAAAACGTGTTGTCCGCTGCGCCGTTAAACGTCGTACTAAAATCAACAGGCGTTTGTGAATAATGTAAGCGGACTCGATCATCGAGTTGACAACTGAAATGCTTTTACTTAATAAATATATATCAAAGCTTTACAAAATCATGAGAAACCTTTAAACGTAATTCCTTATCACGTGCGACTTTTGAAATGACTACTATTTACGCATCTATAGAAAATTTTACTAGATTTTTTTAAGACAAAGTCACTAGCGTATACGCCCAAAAAAGAAAGGCGCTGGCTGCTTCGAATTTTGGGGGATAAAGCCGAGCGCGTCCGTGGGCTTTAGCTCTAGATACCCACACGTGTCCCCTGGGTAGCGCCAAATGCTCGGCACATCACCGGTGGTAGGTTTCGACCGTGGCTGGTAACCACCCTCTAGGCAAAGCCGAGCCGCCAAACGACTTTCATCGTGTTTCGGCTCGATGCCTGGTGTTGCCGTTTTTAGGGGGGGAGTCCGAGCAGTTGCGATGTACAGCTTGCCGGCTTCGGTGTTGCGTGATTGCTGCGCTGGGTGGCTGATCGCGGAGGGTAGCGGGATCCTAAGCACGGTTCTCCGCTGGCCGACCGCAGGTAGTAGGGGGCCCAAGTAGTAGGAAAGCCACCTACGAAAGGCTGCCCCGCCAACTCGCGAAAAATCCCAAGGTGCGCCATCGTGCCGGTTGGCGACCGGATGCGAGGGCCCGATGGACACTTTTGGGGGGGTTAGGGCGTCCCCGCGCGCTCCAGCTCAGTCACCCGTCAGTGTGGCGTCATAACTGCATCGCTTGGCAGTAGCTTAGCAGAGTCTCGCTCATCTGTCCCCTTCCTGCCTGTTCACTCTCTACTTATGAAAAAAAAAAATATGAACGTCAAAAGAAAGAAACTGGTGAAACAGCGGATGCACTCCCTCGCACTAAAAGTGCACCTTGCTAACATCCGAGGATTGCACTCAAATATCGATAGTGTCCATCACCACCTTGAGACCGATAAACCACATCTGCTGTTCCTCACGGAGACTCAAATACGATGCCCGACTGACGCAGCTTACTTGCATTACCCAGGTTACATCCTGGAGCACAATTTTAAATCGCGCGCTGGCACCTGCGTGTATGCTCGTGATGACATCTGCTGCCAACGTCTCCGCAACCTTGAGGATCCCAGTTTCTCTACATTATGGGTGCTGGTGAACACAGGTATAGAGCAAATACTCTATGCCAGTGTTTATCGGTCGCACACAGAGAACATGGAGACAACCAGGTTTTTTCAGTACCTCAGCGCCTCCGCTGAAACAGCCCAGCAAAGGTACCCGAGTGCGCAGCTAGTCGTTCTGGGGGACTTTAACGCGCACCACCATGAGTGGTTGTTCCCGTTCCAGAAAACCGACCATGCCGGGAGATTAGCGCACACATTTGCTATGTCGCTAGGTCTCTCCCAGCTTGTGAAGGGCGCTACACGAGTACCCGATATTGATAGCCACACACCAAACTGCCTGGACCTTCTGCTGTCAACAGACCCGGACCGTTACCAGGTGGTAATTTCGTCTCCTCTAGGGAGTTCCGACCACTGTCTGGTGAAGTCCGTATCAGTCTACTCTCCAAGCGACCCGGAACCTATCGGAACTAGGCGTGTTTGGCGATATGGTTCAGCAGACTGGGATGAGATGCGGCATTTCTTTGCATCTTATCCTTGGCGTCGCACCTGCTTTTCTTCGGACGACCCGACTTGCTGCGCGGATGCCATTGCTGACGTGGTGCGTCAGGCTATGGAGTACTTTATTCCATATTCTGACGTACCACGCCGGTTTAGCGCCCGCCCTTGGTTTGACGCGGACTGTGCTAAAGCAGAGGCGCTTAAGCATTTTGCGTATCGCTCCTGGGCGGATGCTCGAGCCCGCAAATCACCAAATGTTCGAAGTCTGAAGAAAGCCTTTAACAGTGCCGCCAAGTCCTGTAAAGGTGTTCTCCGCAAGGCCCGCTTCGATCACATTGGCCGTATAGGAGCCAAATTAGCCTCCTTTCCATCCGGAAGCAAGGCTTTCTGGTCCCTAGCCAAAACAGTCGAAGCCAATTTTTGCCGGTCGTCGCTGCCGCCTTTAAATAAACCTGACGGATCGCTGGCTCCCACCTCCAAAGAGAAGGCTGACTTGTTTGCCTCTATATTTGCGAATAACTCACAGCTAGATGCTGCTGGCGTAAACCCACCTAAGCTTCCTCAGTGTTCTTCTGCCATGTTGGAAGTTCGCATCCATCAGAAAGAGGTCCTAAAAACGCTAAGCACTCTAGACGTGAATAAAGCCAGTGGGCCCGATGGCATTCCAGCTATTGTCCTGCGGAATTGTGCCCCTGAGTTGTCTCCTATTCTGACTCGCCTATATCGCTTATCCCTTGAGATTGGCCAAGTTCCGAAAACCTGGAAGCTTGCTAATGTCCAACCAGTGCCCAAAAAGGGTAGTCGTGCCGACCCTGCCAACTATCGACCTATTGCAATCACCTCCATACTCTGTAAGATTATGGAGCGTGTATTGAACAACCGTCTCCTCGCTTACCTCGAAGATAACGATCTCCTCAGTGACTGCCAATTCGGTTTCCGCCGTGGGCGATCTACTGGGGATCTTCTTGTGTATGCTACCCACTTATGGAGTGAAGCCATAGAGAAACGCGGCGAAGCTCTCGCCGTTTCTCTTGATATTTCTAAGGCTTTTGACAGGGTCTGGCATGCAAGTCTCATTGGCAAGCTTCCTTCATATGGAATCGCTGTCGGACTTTGCAACTGGATTGCAGATTTTCTGGGGGGCAGATCGATACGAGTGGTCATTAATGGCACATCGTCGGATTTGCTTGGTATTGATGCCGGTGTCCCCCAGGGATCTGTCCTCTCCGCAACTCTATTCTTGCTGCACATCAATGATCTGCTCCTAACTCCTGGTATCTTTGGGTATGCAGATGACAGCACAGTTTCGGGGAGATATCTGCCTGATGTGAAGTCTGATGCAGATGTCCGATCATTAAGGGAGGCGATGGTGGAGGGAGTGAATGCAACCCTGGAAGCTGTTTCCCTCTGGGGTGAAGCCAACTTGGTTGGATTCAATCCCTCTAAAACACAGGCCTGTCTCTTCTCGACGAAACGGAGTCCATTCCATCTGACTCCGACTTTCCGAAATGTCTCCGTGCCGGTTAAAGACCATCTCGAGCTCTTGGGTATGGACATCTCATCCAGCCTCAATTTCGGTCACTACATCGAGTCCATTGCTAAAACCGCTGCCAGAAAACTTAGAATACTTTCTAAGGTCAGGCGATATTTTACATCTGAGCAGCTCCTTAACCTTTACCGAGCCCAAGTTCGCTCCTGCTTGGAGTACTGTTGTCACCTTTGGGACGGATCTGCTCGGTATCAGCTGGATGCACTGGACTCGGTGGAACACCGTGCGAAGAGACTCATAGGCAATGACGCTCTCGTTGAGGCTAATCTTCAGAGCCTCGACCACCGAAGACGTGTAGCTTGCCTTTCGGTGTTTTATCGGTTACATTTCGGAGAGTGTGCGGAGGTATTACATAATTTGATCCCCCCTTCCCCTTTCCACCACCGGACGACCAGGCGCGGCGAGGGCTTCCACCCTTATGTTGTCGAAGTTCCTCCTATTCGCACGAAGCGATTTGCTTCGGCCTTCATTATACGAACGGCTAGGGAGTGGAACTCCTTGCCGAGGTCTGTTTTCCCGGACCAATATAACCTGGTCATCTTCAAGGCCAGAGTGAACAGGCATCTTCTAGGCAGGCGTGTACCATCCTAGGCCTCATCATCGCTTTCCATCAGGTGAGATTGTGGTCAAACGCATTGCCTATTTAGCATAAAAAAAAAAAAAAAAAAAAAAAAAAGAATACAGCTTAACACCTCAGCGGAGTGGAATAGATCATAATTCCGAGGATGGGCGGCCTGGGGCTTAAGCACAGGCATGAAACTACCTATATTAGGTCCAGCCTCCCATATTAAATTTTTATGGTATTTAATTTTAGACATACTTTTGTATTTAAGGTGGTTTTATCACTGTTGACAGTAAAATAAATGGTTGTTATTAATGTTTTGTTTAAAAAAAATCTTAAGAGTTATTAATCTAGTAGTTTAATGTTTCAAATAGAAGCAAAACATGGAGTACTGCTGTTGATATTTACTAAGAATTAATATTATAGAAGTAAAATGAAGAAAAAACTTTATTAGATTATATGTAGGTCAATATGTTTAATCATAATTTTTATTTTATAAGCTTGTAACTGCTCGACTTTAAATCCAAAGAAAATATTACTAGAAAAAAATCCACGCGGACCAGGCAGACGGGCCTCGAACCCGCACCCTTCACTTTGGTATGTGTACATAATTTTTAGATTTGATACCAAATATACCGATAGCCTCAAAAACATTTTATATTGGAAAATTAAACGTGGGATTTATTAATCAAGCAGATAATAATATAACGATGACATCTAACAGGCGACAAAAAATAATGAAACTGTTTTCTTGACGAGGAAATCGAGATGCCAGCGTTTAGATTCCGGTAACCGAAATGAAAAGGTTAATGCCGTTGTCAAGGATTCCTTCCAGTGATTCCTATATTTCTTAAATAAAATTTTAAATTTATCCAAGGTTTAAACTTTGCAAAAGTGTGTAAGTCTATCTATGTCTCTTTTAAAAAGTGTGCAATGGATCTCTAAAGCATTTTCAGTTCTGCAGTGCTTTTCTGGAAGAACAAACTCACTTTTCGCCTAAGAATCCACGGTGGAAATTAGCAAACACATTTCAAAATAATTTCAAATCACATTGGTGAATTCTGCGGTGAATAGTGAGTTTATTCTTACTTAATAGCACAATAGTTCTTATTAAGTTAAGTGGATAAATTATAAACTATTGTAATTGAGTGGGCTTAGAAAAGTATCTCGTGGTCACAGTGTTGCTTACTAGGTACCTATGTAAGCGAAAAATAAAGAGCATTAATAAAGGAAATATAAAAGCATTCACAATTAAACTGCTTAACATAAAATGTGGTGATTAGCATGAGCGATTTGTGGGCTTGGGCTATGTGTCGAGGCGGTATTGTTTTGATAATTATGACCGCGGTGGGTCGGTTGCTTGCCCGGGCGCGGCCGGCCGCGGTCGTTTGAGGTCTGCCCGAACCGAACTTCGGCCGGTCTGTGTGATTTCATTGTTATCAAATCATATTTGTGTTACTACTCTTGGTAGTCTGATTTTGATATGTCAAAATGGTTTCAGACTTGGCTGAGTGACTTTGTTTGTAGTTAGAGTATTTTCTGTGTTGATTATCGGTCAGCTAATATTTTTAGTATGTAGGTACTCATTGCTTTTGGGTTAATCCAATTATGCTTATCTTACTTTGAATTAGTGGTTTATTTTCAAAGAAAGAACTTCTTTCCAAATTATAGAGATTCAAAAATCTCTATAATTAAGAGACTTAATTTTTATTGATTGTTTGGTTTTTAGTAAATATAATACTCATACTTCTGAAAAAAAATAACAGCATTCCTAGGAGCTTTTTCTTTCTAAGCATTACATTCACATTCAGGGCGACATTATGCGCCGTCCGTCCGCTGAAAATTTCAACGTGAACTGTCAAAATTGGCGCGCAGATTTTCGTCACGGCGCATGCGTGCCGAAGTGAGACGGTCTGTTTTTCATCTCGCTTTCACTGAACGAGGTCTGCGGGCCGCGGCTAACCTTCGGCGCGAGGTTTGCGGCGGGAAAAATGTGTGTTTCGGTGTGCCGATAGCGGGGCGCCGCACGCCGCGCCACGCCCAGGCCCGCACGCGCGCGCCGCTAACGCGTCTTGAGCCACTTAGTCGCTAAGACGACGGGCACACTGATATCTGGAGCGTGAATATTACGGAGCGGAAGGATTCCCGCTCTTTGACCCATCGAGACAAAAGACGACAATATTGTAGCCTCTTTTGTTTTCCTGGAAAGATTTCGTGGATAACAGGATATTTCATTTTAAAAGGAAGCATTTATTAAAAAGCTGGAAACATCACACCTAAATCAGGGAAATAGAGAAGATTTTTTGTTTTGATAAGTTCACATCATTATTATTCCTGATTTGGCCTGGCATAGCATCAAAGGTGCTGCACTATGAGGCACATACATTATTACAAATCATCATTATTTATAGCTACCTTTGGATTGGCTTAGGTGTAAGTTTTGGTAAATGCAAGATTATTTTTAAAGATTGCGCTATTGCATATTCTCCTTATGTCTTAAAGAAGCGGAATCTATCTTATTTCCATGAATTGTCCAAAACCTTAATTTGGTTATTTTTCTGCTTATATTTTATAGAATTCCCTTTAACATAGTCCATACTGACTTGACGTGTTTTCTGGATTGTTTTGGGTATTCAGACGTTCAAATTAATTAAAATACAATTACGCGAAGTGAAGGTGCTGTGAACACTGACTTACCTCCTGGCCAGATATGGAGCCGCGAGCTGTCAAAATGGAGTGGGAAAAAAGGCGGGAATGTGGCGCGCTTTATGTGAAGCTCGTCATTGCGCGAGACAGAGAGAGCGCTGCGGAGGCTCTCGTGCGAGCGAGATGTCGAACGCAAAGTGGTTTATAAGAAAACCTAAGACGCTGGGCGTGTTTGGTGGGTGGGCGTACGGGTTTTGAGGTTGTAGTGGTGTGTTGCAAGTGTGTGAGTTGTAAGCGGCCGTGCGGTTAAAGGTGTGTGCGTCGCGGCTACCTAGGTCTCATCCTTTTGTCAACGATACGGCGCTATATCGGCTTCAAGCTTTAGTTATTAAAGTGCGCAGTTAAATTTTATAGCGACGTAAAATTTTCATTGTCGACCGGCCAGTCTCGATCCTTATGCGGCGGCTCTTGGCAGAATACGCGTATTAATTTATTTATTCCAAGAATATTTTTATGCTTTGTAACTTCGAACGCTCCCGTAGACATTGTAGCGGCACGTCTACGGAGCGACTACGAAGCGCTACAACTCATTTTTTGTTCGCAATTATTATTCTTTTACAATGGATCTTAAAGAAGTTATGAAATTCAACTTAGTAAAGTTTTTTTTTAATAAATAGACTTTAACACAACTACATTTCAAAATGACAAAAAATATATTTAGACATTAAACGTAGCAGTTAAATGTTTAAAAAATGTAACAAACTATACTCTTGGCTCAGTGATCTGAAGATTGATTTACTGCAGAGTGTTAAATTTCTCAATCGATTTATATTTACTTTATGAGAACAGATAAATTATATGATTACCTTGATAGTGACCTTAAGCATAAAAGTTATTAATTAATTATCCTAATTGAAATTTGGTTCTTTCCTTAATTTTGTTATTCAGTAAATGAGGTTTATATTAAGAATAAGTACATCTGTCATAGTCTTGTAAATCTGTTAAAAATTACGTCAGATATTTTCGAATAATTTTTATTACCGATCTAGGGAGATGCATAATCTGTCTTTTTCACAGTTAATCGATATTAGTCTTAACTTTGTTGATTTGAATCGTGCAAATTTGAAGACACAAAGTAAAGACTATTAACGGGTTTCCGTTTGCGTCAGATTCTGTAAGAACAAAGACATTTTTCACAGCGGATTCCGCCGACATGACATGAAACTTATTTGAAATACCTGTTCTAATTTTCAATCACACCTCGGAATCTGAGTTAAAAGTGAGTTTGTTCTTACAGAATAACACCGCTGACCTTATGAAATTCAGTAAAAGTATACCTTAATTTGAATCGGTAATAGTAAAGATCCGTGCAAAATTAAGTCCCATTTCTATTTTACCAGCATTGAGTATTTTTTTTGTAAAAATAATGTAAGAACAACTGTTAACTCTTTTTAATATAAATCAACTTTTACGCAAGGTACAGTAGCTTTACTAAGAACCGTTCTATAACTGATACTGGTGCTACTTTTGTATATTTAATGCTTGGGAAATGCACATTCTGAGATTTATTCAAAGCTTTTGATGGCGTAGATCATTAAACTTTGTTGCGTAAAACATTACGGCATAAAAGATGCGACCCAAAAGTTGTCTCAATCATATTTACGACAAGGTAATCAATATCAATTATATTTAACAACAAATAGTTGATATTAATAATATAAAATCAGCCGGCTTTCATGTGAAAAAGGCGTTCCTCTGGGTTCCATTTTAGGTCCATTTCTTTTTTAATATATATTAATGATTTACTGTTCTCTGTACAAATGCAAAAAGAAAGAAGTAGAAATAAATAAAAAACAGCCTCTGCTGAGTTTCTTTGTTATTCTTTACAGTGAAAGAACCGAGGGCAACAGGTGCTTGTAACAACCTAGACTGAATAAATAATTAAATTTTGAATTCGAATATAGAATCTATATTCTAATTAAGTAATTATTCTAATTATAAATGATAACGCAGTGAAAGATTTTTCATTGGACATAAAACATAATGAAAAAAAATGTTTTCTAGGTACGTCAGCATACGAATACCGTGGACCCAATACAAGTAACAGTACTGAGTATGTTGAGGGAGGATATGAAGTCACTCTACTACGTTACCTGTAATAATTTGTATGTTGTTGAAGTCTTCTAGCGCCATAACTATGCACTACTAGAGTCATCAAAATACACTACTAGTGCCATCAATATACACACTTATTTTATAAATTAAGTTAGCAAACCACTCACTGATATTAAATGATGGGTACTTTATTTACTCTCTATCAATTTTTAAAATCACTCCAAAATTGTATGTATTAGTTTTATATCAAATAATTCTGAGTGACTAGAAGTTATATTTATACTATAAAAGAATACTAGTATTAGCCTTATGCTTAACAAGATGGGCTCGTATTTTCCTTAGCAGTGCTTTTTTGTAAGAACAAACAAGGAACAAACTCACTTTTCGCCGCGGAATCCGCGGTATGATTTGAAATAAGAAATCAAATTATAATATCAAATTTTAAATCACACGCGGATTCCGCGGCGAAAAGTAAGTTTGTTCTTATAATATTCTATCGGCACTGCAGTATTCTACGCCGTCTAAGCCCAACCATATCCAGCCAATTCAAGTTCAAACCAGAGCATATAAATGTATATTATATGTGTATGTATAGATCCATTATAGGATGCTTGTTTTTCAGTATATGGCGCTCATCGAATAATATAATTATGATTTTGCGCAAACCTGGTGCTTGATTTACCCACGGAGTGTCAATGCACTGTGTAGCCATCATTGATTTTCTTTTTCAAATAGTTGGTGATTAGTTCTTTTACCATCAGCTCATTTCAGAATTTCAATTTAGAAACATACGAGGCTTTTCTTACTAGCACTTTTACGCATATAGTTTATCACCTGGAATGAAAAGAATACTTTTTATCTCGGAAAATCTCAGGTTCTTGTGGGATTCTCAAAAAACTAAGTTAACGCGGACGAAGTCACGGGCGGCCGCTAGTATAAAATAAAACCTTGATGCCTAACAATCGTACAAACGACCACATTTTACTCCGATAGAACATCACTGGTAATAAATATATGTACATAGATCGAGAAACAGTGGTAATTTGGTCGTGTCGAGCGCTGGTAGCTGTAGCTACTGCAACGTGTCGAATATCTGTGTTGAAGGTTTGACAAAGCGATCAATCTGTGTCAATCAATTATTTTTTGGTAGAAATACATCTTACGATGGTAATGGACTCATATCACCAAAATAATATTATCATTATTAATTGAGTAACACTCTTATTAAAATTTTTGTTTCTTTTCCGGTCCCTGTATAATTGTATATGAATTTTTATTTTATTTTAATTCTGCTATATAGTAATTTCTGATATGTTAACAATAACTGAAAATAAAATATATATCTTATCGTCTGATTAACAGTTATATTGATTTACGTACTTTACTAGTACCTTGTTAAAATTAATATTTGTATTTTTTCAGTCCTACAAAGTAACATACTTCGTTTGTATATAATTTAAAGTACAAATATATTACATATTGCTAAAGTTATTCGGCCTCAGATCAGCCGCCTCCTTACTCCCTGATCCAAGATAACAAGAGGACGAATATCCAAGCCGGGCATTTTATTCCGGAATAGTTTAGGTAGAGAATTTCTCATGTACGGCGTCATATGGGAGGCGTTAGACGTTTCGCTGCTTGTCCCGCACCTAACTATCTCTTTTAATACTTATTTGTACCCTGGCACCCACACAGCGACGTGCTTCCCCCCGTGTCGCGTCGATGCAGCGTTTGGCTGTGTGCGCGGACTTCTTTCGCCTGCCCCTGTGTGCGGGAGAATTTCTTTCGAGACGTAATAAGGGGACCGTTTCTTTCCCGCTAAGGTTTTAATGTCGACCACGTTTCGGTGGCGGACGCGCGCGCCTCTCGCGGTTAGTGGCGGAACTTTACTTTTTCTTCTTTTTTTAAATTCAGTGCATTGGTCTCTGTGCTTTGGTGGTCGGGGTGGATTTTTTTGTAACAATACTTTTTAGAGGTACGATTCTTAAAATTTTCTTCCTAACATTTTCTTCTACTTTTAGTGTGTTCTTGTTAAAGTTTTCACGTCTTTAAGTATTCTTTAATTGAATGTGGCTGTGTGGTGAGAAAAGGTGGAAAATTAATTAAGGAAAGTTCGTTTAAGTTGCGAAGTAAAGTTGTTAGGCGAACGGCGGGCGCGACGCACACTTGCGTGTTGTTTCCAAAACCGCAGGCTCGTTAGCCCGAGAGCACACTACGCCGCGGCGATTAAACTTCAAAGATAACGCCGTTGATTGTGATAAGATAGTACTGAAAGCGATTTTGGCGATTAGTTTTGGTTTGGACTAAACTTGTTTTCATAAAGATAATTCGAGTATGATCAATTATGAATATAGGTGAGCTTACAACATTTCTTTATTTTTAAGTAAGAATAATGATTGTCTTTTAAATCCCAAAACATTTATGAAAAACAAGTCTTTATTAAATAATAGAACAGGAATTATTTACAAATACTTCTTCTTATGCATTGTATTATTTTAAATATTAAATGGAATTCTTAAAAGAAACCTCTAGATGGTAATTGTTTTTTTAGTTACACACATACATTATATAGAAATATTCGAAAAATAACTACCTATTTTAATTATTATTTTTTTCTACCAAAACTATACAAAGTTAGGATTATACTAGATTTATTTATTATTTACGTAAATCAAATATGAATGAGAAATGGTCATCTTGTATTTAGGATGTTTATATTTTTGTTGGGGAAATTTCTAAATGGAACTTAAAATTAGAAAAGTTTTATTGCGCTTTATAAGGTCTTATACTATTATATTTATTTTACGCTTTATAAGGTCTTATATTATAAATTATATAAGGTACAAATTATTTAAGCTTCATGATGGGACATAACAATATCGATCTTATAACTAATGTCGTAAGGCTTAATTCCACTGATAGGTGAGTAAATGCGCACATTATAGTTATTTGTAAAGGTTAATTAAATAAATAAATAAATATTTTTAACACTCACACCAATTAGCCTAGCCCCAAAGTAAGTACTATAAGGCTTGTGTTATGGGATACAAGGGTAAAGGATAGAATATTAAAATTGAATTTATAAAATATTTAAAAACGTATTTTTTATTCACTAATTTACTTTTTTATATTATTTAAATATACCCTGCGAATTAACGTTTAAGTTATCCTAGACGGGCATAGGGACAAAAAGTATGACCTACAATATGCTTTGTTCACGCTTACTGATAAAATATTCTTTTGACTGTCCACACAGATAAAAAAAACACTTATAAAAGCACACCTCACAAAGTATTTTTGGCAACTTCTTTCCAATCCCACCTACTTTGTTCTTTCTATTAATATTTTCTGAATCCGATACTTATTTGAACTCTATATCAATGCTGAGAAGCGTATTATAAAACAATTATCGTCACACTCATTTAGCAGTGTTTCACGTGGGCGCCTTGGAAGCGGTAACTTGTTAAAAAGTAGGTGTGAACTGCCATTAGGGCGCCCGCCCCAACTTTCTGTTTAATTGTGACCGTGCGTGCGTGCCCTTAGCTACTCCTGTGACCGAGTGTAACTTTGCCTTTCATCTTAGAAATGTTACATTCCAATTTTAAAACTAAAAAATAAATAAGAAAATAATAAAAAGAAAACTTTAATTTGTAAGAATCGAGCCCTTTACTGCTTCTTTGGCATTCTTCCTGAATACGTGAATGTAACCTTGCCTTTCTTTAATAAGTTACACTAAATAAAAATAATAAGCTCATGTAGTGGAGCGCTTGGGGGTATAGACCTCAGACTTTTGCTACAGTGAATAAATTTTTATGGTTGAAACGGAATTATGTTTTTAATTTTAACGCCCCGGGAGCTACACTACTATTTGAAAATAAGAAGAGTTTGGTTTGTAACAGTTTATTGTCTTATGTTTCGGAATTAGAAATTGAGTTTAGTTAAAACTTAATGCTGATAATATATTCGGTAAATAAATTATGTTTTTTTTTATCAAAGCCGTATAATATATGGTTATGCGTATTTTTTATAAAGTAATAAATTAAAATGTAATAAATATTATGTCAATAATAGTCAATGTTAGTATTAAACCATTGTGTTATAACTGAAATGTTTAAAGCAAAAATAACTAGAACTGAACCGTTTACAATTATGTACTATTGCATGCTTCTTAACAAATTCATATTTACAATTTAGGCATAGTTCATAATAATATTTTTGTGCTACTGGTCGCAGTCAATAATAATTTAGTGTGCACGGACTACACATCTAAGGTGAAACTTCTTTTCACAAATAACCTAATATAAAAATAATATATATATAAATAAACCTATAAAATATTAGGCGGTGCATAAGGCATAGGGGAATGGAGCAGCGCACGAATCACTCGTAGTGTTTCAGCCTTCGTCGAGTTACCCTCCAACTTTCATGCTCGTCGGGAAGAGCTGCGCACGCATCCCACACACACACACACTCCATATATAGTCATGTGACACTCGTGAAGTATTTCCGTTTCATCTTTTCCATAGGTATTTTCCATTTTCACCCCATCCGAGGAGAAGTATACTCGGACTAATAATCCACTGCGCCCAATTGTAACAGCTTAATATAAAAACACTAGCGGCCACCCGCGACTTCGTCTGCGTTAAATTTTGTATTTGTAGAATCACTAAGAAACCTCCCATTTTACATCATCATTCATAAAGGTATTCTATGACTAATTCTACGTCATAAACTATATGTGTACCCGATTTCACTCAAATTCTTTTTTGCGTGATTGAGTAACAAACATACAAAGGCGCTTTTCTTGCCAGATCGTTTCGTTTCTGTACTGAATCGGTACAGATTTTTTAAGTGAAACTTCTTTACGCACGCTTGACTTGAGGGATAAACTGGCGAATGTGTTACGCGTTACGAAAAGTGTGTTCGGGCGAGGTGAACGGGAGTTCAGTGGAGGATATAAGCTAGAGAAAGCAGTGCGCGCGCACATTTTCTTTCTCTCTTTGTGTTATAGATATTAAATAAAAAAAAATATGTATATATATACATGTATATATTGTACACACATATATATATACATACAGATGGAGCTAAACAAGTTTCGCTTCAGTCGTGTGGTCATAAGCACACTCGTTTTTTTACCGAGAACTGCACCTATCCCGTGAAAAAGACGCCAAAAAGACACACCCACACACATATAAATTGAATTGAATTTGAAACGGCAGTCTGTCATTTTTATCGCGTAAAGGACTTAAAGTCAAATACGAGATCGAAGTTAATTTTAATCTCAGCTCAGCAGCTACAAATCGGAGTTATAATAATGCCGCGAGGGGGATCGCGCTAAAGGTAATTCCTTTGTTTGTCGCCGGTTAAATTCCAAGATTTCGTTATCGTACTTCCAATAATTTTTAGTGGAATTTTATTCATGTAACTTACCAGCAGAATAGGCTCAATTATTTGATGTTTACTTTTATTTATAAGTTTGCAATAAATTCTAATACTAAATATATATTAAGTTTCTAGTATTATCATTACTAGTGGTCACGACCTCCGTGGCCGAGTGGTTTGTACACCGGGTGTCATGGTGTCGCTTACTCGAGAGGTCTATGATATTATTTATCATAAATACACAATATTTGTTACAAACTTGAATTACTACATTCATTATAGATGAAGTAATATAAAGTCAAAATATAAGTAACATAAAAAGTATTAATGCATATGGGACGACTTTTCACACAATAATTTACAAGAACATCTAAAAGATCTAAACCTTAGTCCCTTATTAATAAATGAAGACTAAGCTTGGATTAGTTACTCCTTCATTGAATAACAAATGGCACTTGAGTGATATGAACAAAACACGGCGTAACTAGTCTAAGTTTATTCTTCGTTTATTAAAAAGGGGGTAGGAAATTAAATAAACCAAAATAAGCTTTATAAAAGTTTGGTTAATAAATAGGCAGTTCGTTAGTTATGGAGACTAAATATTTCATTCTTATTAAACAATTTGGTGAAATCCGTCAAGAACTTTTAAAATCTTTAATATCTGTCATCATACACACGATCAGATAAATATAGAAAGCTTTTCGTGTATGGACTATATGACATATACGTGTGTGTTCTATATTTGTATGAATAAAAAAATGGATGCGTGTAACTTATGTACGCGCGTGAGAAGTTATACTTCTTTAGCATCATTAAAAATATTTTTTAATTGCATGCAAATAATTAATAATTACAATGAAATAATAAAAGGACTGGAAAAGGATAGTTAACACAGTCAATTAAGTTCAGTTTTAGTTTGAAAAATTAAATAAATATTCAAAATATTCAATTAAAATCACTACTGAATTTAAGTTATTAGTCCATATGTAATTAGCACTTGTAAGTAACTAAAACACGTTGTGTCTATATAGAAACTAGAAACATGTGGATAAATATTATAAATATGAAAACAGTGATCAGAGGCGACGAGCGTGCCAACATTGTTTTTGACAACGCGATCATCTTATGGAGCTCCGTGGATCGTTCAAAGTACCTTTCGAACAGATCCACCATTATTAAACACTAACATTCATAACGCGCCCGCGGCCAACTTCATGGTGTTACTATTGTGTTACAGTGATGCGCGCGCATCTCGAAATTTCACTCACATGATTTTTTCATAACGCGCCCGCGGCCAACTTCATGCTGTTACTTTTGGGTTACAGTGATGCGCGCGCATCTAAAAATTTCACTCTCATCATTTTTTCATAACGCGCCTAAAGAAGTATAACTTCAATAAAATAAATAAATAATAATGCAGCTGTTACATGTTTCAAATAATCTTTATATAAAAATGAGTCCATATTGCCCTTTGCTACGCCATAACTTTTAAGAACGACTTTTCCATATTTTTTTGGGTTTGCAACAACTTCACCGACTTAATGTGTTTTTTAATGTTTTAAAGTTAATATTTTTTTATGGAAATTAATAATTAAACTAGTCAAATAATAAGAAAATATTTATATATAAAACTAGCTGACCCAGCGAACTTCGTACCGCCATAAAAATAGGGGCTGGTGGTAGAAGTGTGAAAATTTAGAGTTACATACATACTATTTTTAGTGCCACATTACGACAAAGGAGATTGCTCAAATTGACCCAAATGCACAAAAAATATTGACATACACGGTAATTCTTGGCGTAATTTATAATTTAATTTACAGTCATTAGATTTCAACGGACACCTTTGTATAATATTATATTTACTTTAAAAAGGACTTTTAATTTTACCGGTTTGGAAACCAAACGAATCATTTTTAATGGCTATGGCTGTAGTAACATTCAGCCAAAGACTGATCGAAGTTGTTTATATAACATAAAAACAAATCTATTTTGTAAAGATCGATAAAATAAATATTTTTTTTTATTACACTGTGTTATTAATATCCACAGCTATATTATCATTTTCACTAGATGCAAATGTGCTCAGACAATTATTATAGATGGTAGGCGACATCACAAAGTCTATTGCTATACATTTTTTGCCAAACACCTCCATAAAGACATTATAATCTGTATATATGTTAGACTTTAAGGTATCTATCTATGGGCCTACGTTGCCTGACTATAAATTAATAAATAAATAAAATTATAAGGTGTGATACACTTAAAATCTAAAATATGGTTATCTTAAAAGCATAACAAAAATAATGAAGCTACTGAATATATGGCTATAGAACCTAAATCTCTTAGCTTTCTTTGGTTAACGAGAGTTTAAAAATTCTCTCTAATCTGTGGCTCATTCACAATCATCACACAGTTTCTGTTACAGAGTACCTTATTATAACCGGAAATGACACCTGATTTTAAAAGTTACTCTTACGCATTAACTTTAAAAACAGGCAACTATCTGTTAATCTACATGCTCTATATACCTGAATCTAATCCATAATTTCGGTACTTGGCTTGATTTCCCTAGTTTACTATATAACTTATTTGTTTTTTATTATTTTAATATGTTCAGTGTATATGGTTTACAGAAGTTCTCAGGGGTGTCCATCAATAATATTCGTTTCTACAGTAATTTATATATAATTTCGAATCTAGGAAACAATTTTTCATGATGTTTGGTCTTTAGGTCAAACATGTATGGAAGCTGAGCAATCTCCTTTGTCCATAAAATTAAAAAAATGTTAGAGGGACGACCCTTATCATTTAAGGATATGAAAAATAGATAGAAGCCGATTCTCAGACCTACTACATATGTATATAAAATTTTATAAAAATCAGTTAAGCCGTTTCGGAGGAGTATTTTAACTAACATTGTGACACGAGAATTTTATATATAAGATAAACTTCAATCTCTACCAGAAATAGATTCAAGTTTCCATAAGGCATGTTTACTCAATCATATAGTAGATACCTACCTACATAATATATACACTGTTCTAAAACAGTGGAATTTTCCAAACGAACAGCGAATGTAAGTAGTTAATAATTTAGGCAGGGCGTGCGTGTTATTAGCTGATTTACGCGCAATAATGATCTTGTATTATTCAGGATTAATACAAAGTAACGAACAGGGCCGGATTTAAGGCAGCACAGGGTGGGGCGGAGGGGAGGGTTGGCCCACAACAGAGACGAAAAACAAACTTCGATAGGTCCCCAAACCGGCCCACATTTAAGGCCCCACTCCTTCTTTGGCCTAGGGCCCCCACAACTCTAAATCCGGCCCTGGTAATGAAGTACGGGCTAGGATGTGTTTGTACTCGAATAGAAATCCATCGGGTTTTGTGTCGTCTGTCGTATTTAATCCATATATGTTTAGGTGAGAAATGTGAGGGATTTGGTTACTAAGGCGTATGGAATAGATTGTATTTCTTCGTTGATGAAAACAGTTTGATGATTCAAGATTTACCTACACAAACGTCTTTTTTGATCGTAGTTTCTTTTCTACAAAAATAAATAAATAAATAGATGTTATTTTAAATATAGGTCTGTATTAAACATTTTATACTAGTTTTTATTGAAACATTATAAATTATGGCGGGACCAAGGGAAACAAAGGATTAATTTTCAAATGTAAAAATACAGAAATATCAACTATTTCGATAACATATCAAAATATTTTTGATATGTATTTGAAGATCTCTGCTTTTTCTGTGAACATATACATTTATCAAGGTTTTGCTACACGTTCATATAACGCTATTACCCAGGTCGTCTTTCTCTATATCCTAATTTAAGTTGCTAATGTTGCAACACAGATTTTATTACATTGGCAACACCGTGGTACCCGATTCTAATAAATGGCGGCGCATCGCTGGGCGCATTCCGTGTGACTCTTATTTAACTGCTTGATTGTGTTGCCCGCCGTTGTTTATTGTCACCAATATTGCACGGAACGGTCTCCCCTCAGCTCATTTCACTGGGTTTTTTGCTTAAATTCCCTTTAAATAAGGTCCTCCTGCATTGGCGCCCTTTTCAGAAAATTGCAATCTATAATTTAAACAAAATTACCCGAAAACGCTATCTGTACTCCAAGTATATCTAGATTTTATAAAAAAGAAGATTGGAATTGCCATAGTTACAGGGTAGTAAATTAAGGTTGGTTTATCTTTATCATGATATTATGCAGCCAAGGACGTCGTTGCAATAAGCTCGTTGCTAGCGAAAGTATGGTCAAGGTATTTTAATTGACTGTTCCAAAGTACAGAAACAAAAAAGTTTTTGAATTATTTACAATCAAGCATCGTAGGCCCATAGATATAAATACACTATAGTCTAACTGTACAGATACAATACATTAAAAGAAAATAGCGGACTTTAAAAATTTTACTGGCCTAAGATAAAGTAAAAAAAAAATATATACAAAAACCTATACGAAAAACGACATTTTAATTATACACCCTATATTTATGATTTCAACATTGCAGATTTTGTATGTTTTAAAACATTCCAAACAAAAAGGCCTTAAAGAATAAAACCTCCTCAGAAGTAAATCTTCGGACTCCTTCGGAATTTGAAATCAGGAAGCTCAAGGGTCGTCACCTAGGCCCGTCGGCCGTCCATTTGAATATCTTTGGACACGACGGATATTACATTTGCTAACCCATTTGTATACGTCGCTGGCCTCTACGATCATTATACATGTCCGACCCGATCCCAGCTCCCTTAGGACGCGTGCCCCTATTGATTCTCTCCTTAAATTTGGGCCGATAATGGCCCGGGGGTGTAGATTCTTTAGGACACATGTGATACTTATATTGAATCCAATGATCGGTAGCTGTTTTCAATAAGTACAAATTCACGTGTAATGGGCCGGCTAATTCGATTTGTAGTTTGTTATTTGATTGGTGTCTCGGGATCGATTATTCAGTTGAATGCTTAGTATCTAGACAACTAGGTATAATAATATTACATATGTATTAAATAAGACTAAAAATAATCAAGGATTGCATATTAAACTGATCAAATGTATTTACTTGTTTGCAAATAGGTTCATAGTTTCGAATCCTGGTATATACGGCTTTAAATTCTCTGATTAGTAAAACAAAATATTAGATGTTAAAGTTTAACTTTGGAGCAAAAGCAAATGGTGGTAACATTATCGCACCTTAAATGGTTACTACATGCATATACCTGGCACAGTGCTACCTATTTAAAAAAAAGTAATCAATTGAAGCATGAATTTCAATATTAAAAAAAATCTCATGTTGTCCGAATGCTGTGCGGAGCATTCAAACAGAAATGGATGTAATGTATCTTTACCCTATTTGCCGGGTTCTTTTGTAGAAGGGTGCAGGCCCGGTAACGAGCATCACCCACTTGTAGGGCGCCCCTACATGCTTTATTATTTACGACTTTTGCCCTTTATGCATGTTTTTAAGCTAAGATTTTATTGCTATCCTATTCATGAGCCTAATTCCGGGAAATCTCGGCTAGAAAGTACTTATATTTTTCATCATTCACCGGAAGATAGCTTCAGTTCCTTCGTTGTTTACGTCGTCGTTACGTAATTTCATTATAAAGAAAATTCTTGTTTTCATTATAGAGAAACACCAACCGCGTCAAAAAAAATTAGATAGTAATGTATGGATATCAAACTTGGTAGACACAATTCTTAACAACTTCGAAATACGTAATTAACAAGATTGTTGGAGTGAAACTTCTTTTCGTATGGGGTGTAAATGGAAAAATATTATGGAAAAGATGAAACGGAAATGCGTCACGAGCATCACACGCGACAATATATATATATATATATATATATATATATATATAGGCTTATTTTAGGTTATTTAAGAAAAGGAGATTCACTTTAGACGTGTGGTACGTGCACACAATTTTTTCCCCTAATTCATTATTCGACATCACTCCACACTGATTTAAAATTAAACGAAAAATACTATAGCCTTGGATAACCTGATCATCTGTTGTATATGCACGCACCGTCGATATCAATAATAGGTATATGTGTAACATGACAATTTGAGAAGTAGGGTGGTGTGTATATGTTACCAATGTGGTTTCTGATTTAAAATCATTGCGTTTTATAAAGCTTTGCGTTCAAAGTGAACTAATCCGTAAAAAAATACGTCATCCAATACCTATTTATTGGTTCATTGTATTTTCGCTCAATTTATTACTGGCCGGAATAAAAAAGAAAACCTCCCAGGAGTTTCTATTGTCGCAAAATCATCGTGTAAAACCTCGAAATGTCTCCTAAGGCAGTGCGACATCAAAGCAAACAGTGAAAGGCGGTAAAAGACACGTAGGGCTCACCCCTTCCCGGAATTAACTTAACATGCCAATCGACATATCGTGTAACGGATAACGGGCTATTTGCTCTGTTCCTTGGGGTTGAAGTGATGTAAGTGTTATTGGAGATGCACTATCAGGACAGTTTGACAATTTGTAGAATTAATATGTTCTTTGAAAGTATGACTATAGGTATGGGACATGAGCACTAATAGGGTATCTATTTTACTAAAATTTTATAACATTGATTACTTGACAATCAGTTGATTATGTAATTGTAGTAAGTAGGATGAAAATGAGACTATCGATTTATAGTTATACTAATCATAAATGTGATACAATTGACAAAATAATTCATTAGTTATAGAAATACGTAGAAATAAGAGATAAATAAAGATAAAGAATCTGAATATTATTTATACCACATCTGCTCGGAATGTGATTTATCTTGTTTTTATAATGAAGTAGAAAGGACCTCATTACTTTGGTACTACTAAGCGGGCTGAAAAATGTATGGAAATCCGTTTTTAAAGCGCTGAGGGTGCAGAAAAGTCTATGGAAATTCATTGATAACGAGCGGTTTTTTTTATTTATGTTCCGAAATGTGGTCAGTATGATTTTGCAGACTTTGCAACCAATTTTTTAACATTATGCTGATTGTTTTCAGGATTAATTTTGAAAAAAGAACAAATAGTAAAAAACGCGCTGATTATTTTATTTAAACGAGTCTTTAATTTGTTTTCCTACCTACTCGAGACTGCATATGTATGTGTATATTACTGATGATGAAGATTAATTGACACCGCTAGAATTAAAAGAAATTACTTAAGCAGTCATTGAGAACCTTTACTCGTGAAATCAAGAAACCAATATAAAGCTCCTAGACAAATTCAAATTTTCAAATTCAAACTCATTTATTCAGTCTAGGCTGTTACAAGCTCTTGTGAAAGTCAAACGCTACGCCATCGGTTCGTAAATCTACGGCGGGCGACCTTGTACTGAGAAGAACTGGCAAGAAACTATTGGCTATTTTTTTCTTCCTGTTTTGTTTCATACACTGTCGTCAATTGAAAAATGACATCACAAATTGAAAACATGTGTTGATGTCAACTTTCATCATATTAATTTCATAAATGATAAAGGTGCATTATCATTTATGAAATCTTTAACAGTATAGTAACGTTTCATAAGGAGACATGTTTTTATACACACTTTAAACTTATTAAAAGGTAAATTAATTATTTATATTGGTAGTTTATTAAAGTAACATATACCTTGAGCCACAAATGAACCAAGAAACTTTTGGAGTTTGAAAGGTGGCAATTTGAGTTTATCTTTATTTCTGGTATTGAAATTATGTACATCATCGCGCCTCGTATATAAATTTATGTTCTGACGCACAAACAATATACAATTGTAAATGTATTGAGAGGCAACAGTCATTATACCTCGTTCCTTTAATGTATCCCTAAGAGAAGTTCGATATCCCAAGCGATAAATAGCTGTTAAAGATTTTGAAGAATAAAAACTGTTTCAATGTCAGCGGCCGTGCCCCGCAATAGAATGCCATACGACATAATGCTGTGAAAGTTTTGTGCAAAAGTTTAGTAACTATAACAAATTTAATATAAATTTCAATTAAAGAATTTGTCTTTTATTTTCAAGCAGGTGCTTCATAAGCACTATGTATTCCTCGAAACAAACTGCTATTCCCAACTTGGATGTAACTACACCCTCGTTGGTAATCGGTCACTTTCTGCTCTCGGTGTTTTAGTCTTTACTATTTTAGTCGTGTTCTGCATTACATTAACGACCGCCGTGGTCGAGTGGTTTGTACGCCGGGTTTCATGGCGTCGCCGACTCGAGAGGTCCCGGTGGGGGCAGATGTTTGTGTGATGAACACGAGCATTTGTACTCCAGTCATGGATGTTTAATATGTATTTCTATATAAATATACTTATATATGTAAAGTATATGTATTCTATCCGTTACCCTAGTATCCCATAAAACAAGCCTTATAGTGCTTACTTTGGGGCTAGGCTAATTGGTGTGAGTGTTGGAAATATTTATTTATTTATTTATTATTATTATAAACGCGTGAAGAGTCAAACTGCGGAATTAATATTGCTGAATTTTGGTATGGGATAGAGAGAAACATTGGAATTATAGGCAACTTATTGTAACTAAACTATTATTATTCTACGCAGGTAAAGTCGCGTGTACAAAGTCAATTCAGAAAATTAGTTTGGATTCTTACAAAAATATGTCTATTCTATGCTGTGCGTATGTACGTATATTTAATATAGCATGTTGTGTATGTTTAATATAGTTTTATTGTTAAGTTTTTTATCGCATAAAGGTTTCGTTAAATACATTTCAAGATATCGGTTCTTAAATAGAGCTACATAAATTTAACTGTAGGGTCATAAGTATAATCAATACTTGCTCTTCTGTGATAGCGGCTAACCAACCATGCTTAGTGACGAGGGGTCTCTTCTCAGTCGAATTGAATTTATCCTGAAATAGAAATTCAGATCAAAACTATTCAAATATTTGTTAAGCGGAATTGTTGCTGATTTTTTAGTATATCTCAAGAAGTTAAATATATATTTATCATTTAACTGCTGGAATTTTAAATCTAAAGAAAATTTTACTAGAAATGAATACACGCTTTCCGACTGCTGTCTGCACCGCGTGAAATTTTTTCTAATAAAAATTTTCTTTAATCATACTTAAAGAAATCATATTCCTGCTAGTTCAAATTAATAATACTTAAACAACATAGAGATAGATAAGAATATAATGAAAAACTTGATTGAGGAGATCGATGGTACAGGTGGTTAGCGCATTCGGTCTGCGATCATGAAAGTTAAGCAACTTTCGCAATGGTCGGTCATTGGATGGATGACCAAAAACTTATTATTTCGAGCTTCTCCGTGCTTCGAAAGCCGCTTTAAGCCGTTGGTCTCGACTGCATCCGCAATGTGCCCGCGTGGTGGGCCACGGCCCAGCCTCCCTATTCCATCCATAGGAAAGACCTGTGCCTCTGCAGTGGGGACATGAATAGACTGATGAGGATGATAATAATAAACGAAATATTGAAGTGCCAATCTATTGTATCGCTTCAGATTAATCAGGCCTAGGCAAAAAATAAGAAAATACTAATTTTTCCTAACTTCAGGGTTATTGCATAATTATTGTGGTTCTGGGACAATTACACGTACAGTTTCACACTGAAGGATGACTTCACTGTGAAACTGTACGTGTAATTGTCTCTGAAGACTGAAAATATTATTTATTTATTAACTTGCGTTTTTAATTTTCTTTTAAGTACTGGTATAACATCGAATGCGCTACCCCTGATTGATAACCTTGAACTTTTCGCTAATATAAAATTTTGTACACCAAACCGTCGTACTGGTATCGCCCCGTCATTTGCTACGTTATATGGAGTAGGGCGATTTTTATGAAATTTTATATGCATATTCCGTGGGTCTGAGAATCGGCTACCTATCTATTTTTCATATCCTTAAATGATAATGGTTGTCCACCTGTTACGTAGTGTTCTGAAACCTACAATGCGCCTTCGCGCCAAAATTCAAACTATTGGGTATTGCAACGTAGTGTTCTCATATGGGTTAGGAGGAATGTTATCCCAGGAAATTGATAACACACTACGTTACACACCCCTTAAATTTGTATTTGTAGATTTTTTTTATAATGTGTTATTAAAAAATACATACAACCCTAAATTTTCTCTTCTACCACCTGCCCCTATATTTATGGCGGTACGAAGTTCGCTGGGTCAACTAGTTATTTTATATTAATTCATTACTTTACATAAAACTAAGACTTCCGCTCAAATATATTGTGGTAACGACCGACAGGCAACTACGGAACCCTACACTGCCCGTGGCACGACACGCACTTGGCCCTATTTTACACAACAACAGTTTTAGTTAATATAGTACCTATTTTAATTAGTTGGAACCTGTTATTGACCATTCTGTTTACTTATGATTATGTAATATCAATTTGTGCCGCTGTTGGCTTCTTAAAAATAAATAAATAAATCTGCCATTTCCAATGGCGTGAAAGTAATTTAACGAACAAGGCAATTCGGAAATTGTTATCAACTTGTTGTTATTGTTTCCGTACTAAATGTTAAACACAAAAAAGTGACAAATGTGGCGTTATTTGTGGTTATGGGAGTTATGTTTCGACACTTTTAACTTAAAAGCACTTTGTGTATTCTGCTAATCCCGTAAGCTATAATGATCAATATGGTTTGCATATCTTTGCATGTATAGCATATATGTCTAGCCTATAATGGCACAAGTATATATAATATATATAGAAAAGGGAAGAGGTTTTCAATTCGTCGGTTTTTATCATACCACGGAACAGAACAAGACGGTAAAATCAGCCAAAATAGAAGAAGAGGCAATAAATGTTTACTCATAGTGTGAATCTCTATATTTTTTTCTTAAAAACACAAAGGAGTTATTCAGGTTTGCTTGAGTGACTCCCCTCCAAAGTCTGTGTTGTTCGGTTCGCGGCATTTCGTCTTTGATGCCGCGTCTACGATTCATACGGTAGAATTCAATAAATGTGTTACACCTTTGTGAAGTTCAAGTAAAATTGTTAGAAAGTTAAGGGGACAATATCTACTGGAGTATGTACACAGGGTCGTTCGTACGTTCGGCTCTATAATTATTTAAGTTTGTTACTATCACCAAGTGCATACAATAATAAATAGAGTTAAGGGATATTCAAAAGCTTGTGAAAATTCCTGGAATGCTTATAAGTTGTCTTCGCTATAGGGTTAATATTTTATTTATTAAACGATCTCTAAATTGTATTAATGGTTTTACTTAAACTACCATTACGGTATCATTATATTTAAAATTTGAAATATATTTACACACTTTCCAATTTATATTTCAGGAACCCTTTGAAGTTTTTTAACTCGTGACAAAAATTAAAGTTAGTAGGTAACATAATATTGTCACTGAAAACACATTGGTCTCATGGCCTAATATTTTCAGGGCTCTAGTGATACATATTTTTTGAAAGAGAGCATGGAGTCCTGTCAATGTTATTCTTAAAAAATATTATGATTCACAACGCTTAGTGTAAGTTGTAATTTCTAAGATTAGTGCCATTTACTAGATTATTTAAAGTACATAATACATAATATTTAAAAATCCTCAGCACTCAGTTGTTACAAATAACTGTCTAAGTGATCTTGTACTCACTGGGCTATCATAATTGGATCTTACACAGGTCCTATTAGACCTCCTATCAAGAACATGGTATCAACCTATTCTTTTAATGAAATGTTTATAACTGATTACCTTTCGTTTATTTTTTGCAGATGTACCACCACACAAGATGACATATGTATTCGTAAGTTCACACTCCTCGATGAGTTGTCCAGCGAGAAACTCAATTCAGTACATCACCGACCTAGTTATGTGACGGATGACTGAGGTTACTACAGACTGTGCAGTGATAGTGCTTTAGAGTTTGTTTTACGATGCATTTGTCGAGTGAAGTGAGTTCGACTACCAATGGACTGGGGCACGAGGCGCCGTCGTCGAGTTACGGCAGTGGTTTGCCTAGTCAGCCTCTGACTGCTGAACTTTTGGCCGAAAGAACGCTGGAAGGCCTTCTAGCTGATCACCCCGGGGAGTTGGTTAAAACGGGATGTCCACATGTGGTGAGTTTAGATGTTGTCAACTAGATTTTAGTCTGGATTGTTCACTAGGTTAACATTATACTCATATTAAAAGTCAATGCAACATTTGTACGGTTTTGATTTTGAAAGATTTTTTCTATTGTTATTATAGTTATACCATGTATGAACACAATCGAAAAGTTTATATTTATAAAATTATCCAGTAATGTTCCTAGAACGAAAATATTACAGACCTAGGTAGGAACATACAGTTTCTGTAAATGTTGCTTGTTGCTGTAAGTTTTTCGATGTGTGTGGTTTGAAAATCCTCCAGCTTTGTACCTAGTTATACATACTTGGAGATATACATCTCCAAAGACCTTATCCAAACGAATGCTATTCCTTTCATCATCCGCTTCACAATGCATGTTACGCATCCTACTTTCGAAATTCTATGTTGTTCAATCGATTTCCATCCCTGTGCTTTCTTCCAGTTTGTGAAACTAATAATAATTTCGTTATGTGTTATTTCTTATTCCAAGTTTAAAGCTTAAGTATTTTTTTCCCTCTCGTTCCAATTGGTAATGAAATACGAAAACGTAAATAATATCTACTCATTGAATGATTACTTATTTCGAACTATTTGGGGCAAGATAATATCCATAAACAATAGTGCTAAGTTGTCAGTCCATCGCTTAGAACAGTTTTTTGGTGTAAAATTGATGAAAAATAAGCATATTGGCCGCTTGATGTCCGCGGTAAGCCGCTATCTGTAGATGCTTGCTATAGCAGAGTATCATTCATGTATTGTCCACCTTGACCTTACCCTTACCCCGTGAAACCCGGGTATATTCACTGATATATCATAATGTTGTGTTTTTTCACTATAGTCTTCTGTAAGGTGGTAGTTTACTCTGTAAGTTTCTCAGATAGATACCCACTATATCAACAATATTAGGTATGGTCAACGGAATGCAGGGTGCCATAAGAGCGAAAAAATCGTCTTCTCCTAAAATCGTAGGTTTACGAAGAACTTTAAAGGAACGACCGTTTGTGTAACCTACATACCTACACCTGTATGGTAGCAATTTCGCTAATTAATATAATGTTAGTTACCTCGAAAGTTAACACTAAACTGCCATAATGTTGAAAGACATTACTATCTGCTCATATTTTTATTTCTATCTTCGCATGTTTGTTACAGGTTTGCACAGTTTTACCGCCGCACTGGCGGTCGAATAAAACCCTACCCGTCGCCTTCAAAGTGGTGGCGTTAGGGGACGTCGGTGACGGGACCTTGGTCACCGTACGGGCGGGCAACGACGAGAACTGCTCTGCGGAGCTCAGGAACTGCACCGCCGTCATGAAGAACCAGGTGGCCAAGTTCAACGACCTGAGGTTCGTCGGGAGGAGCGGGAGGGGTGTGTATGTTTTGTTAGTTTTATAGCTTTAGATGCCCCGGGAGTCGATGAAGCAAGCGCTCCTGTCCCCCTAGCATGATTTATTGACATATACTGTCAAACTGCAATAGATTTTCACAGTTGAATGTCGCTAAAAGCTTTATCATATCGCGGTGTGGTGCTCAATTGCTCATATTAGAGGGCGCTGTCGCGCAATTAATAATTGTAACTGAGTTGCTTAAAGAATATATGAAATGAATAAGTAAATTAAATTGTTTAGACACAAACTCTACATCGTAAAGCTTTTTTTGCATGTGTCATATTATAATCTTTATAAATCAAAAGAATCTATTGATAGTTATAGTTAAAAAACTAAATAAATCCGACCCTAAAGGGTATAAACATAATTCATTTATTGTATATGTTTCAAAAGCATCTATTAAAGTTTCCTACTGTTGAGCATATACGAGTATGAATGTTTACGATAATGCAGACATCTCCTCATAAAAATCCCCTCACCCAGGGGAGAGCACTCAAAAACAAAGCCGGGGTGACTCGCCTTGTGAATATTTCAGAAGGTCTTCGCTTTGTCGGAATATTAAGTCAATGGGGGTAATTGATCTGTTAAACCCCGAGTGTATGAAAATGTCTGCTGTGATACATTTTTAAAAAGGTTGTATTATGAATGGTTCCTAGAAGGCTGTGTTTGCAATGAGGTTTGGGCACTCTAATTCATTAATGTTACCAGCTCCTGCCTAGTACATTGTCTGCATAAAAGTATAGGATATCTGTAGTAGTCCGTAGGAAAATTATTGTAAATCCAGGTGGCCTAGCGCTAGCTTTTATCGAATCGTCCTGTTTTAATATTTTTTAAGCTTTGAGATTTTGTAAGCTTATTTTAACACTAGCGGCCGTTTGTATTAACTAGTACTTTAAGAATCCTTTAAGATCTTTATATTAATTTAGCATTTTTCCGGGATAAAACGTATTCTAGGTCTCAATACAGGCCTTAAATTATATGAGTGCCAAAGGAATTTGCTCATTCAGTATGAACAAAAGTTGTAATCTAATTATTTTTGTGTCCTGGTAAAAATACCTATACTTGATTAATCTGTCATAAACATGACGCGTACCGACCTTAGTTAAGTTTATTTTTAGGTTCCAGGAGGTATAGAACAAAATGAATTTAAGTTCTTTTTCGCAACTCCGAATATTCGGTCGTGTCGGTCTGTGGATATCGTATATGACATGAGTGATCCCTTCTCTGGCGATCAGTCGGCTGCACTTGTGCTGATTCTAAATGCATTTATCGGTTATTGGTCTATCAGTCGATTAAGTAATCGTATAAAATGGGTACGTTATTACGTTTTCTTGTACTGATTAACACGATGATAATTGGTGATATATTAGATCAGGAAGTCGATTTAAAAATGGAAACAAATTAATTATGGGTTACGAATTATGGGTTTTCTAATAGAAGTATTGAAGAATTCTGCTTTATAAGATGTATAAAACATGTAGTATACAATACTTGAATCAAAGTTATTGGATAAACAAAATTTATAAAGTAAATAAAGTAATTTATACTTATAAAGATACTAGTTGTCTATGCAGTGTAAACGACAAATGAATGAATGAATGAAGAGATGAATGTTTTAAACAATCACAACGAGTAATCTACAAGTTTTGTATAAAATTAGTATATGACTTGTTTCTTGGTGTAAACGAGGGGTATTGCAGATTAGTTTCTTTAAAACTGTGCTGTACCGATAAAAAATTCCTTTTTTTATTTAAAAAAAATTCAATGTCACAATGTATGAACCAATTTCAAAATCAGCTTAGGAATATTTTACAAAACTTGACTAATTCATTCCCACTCGAATGGGAGCGCCCGTCTGGGGGTACAACGTCCACCTTATAGAAAATAACAGTAAAATAACACTATCTTTTGGCGGTGTTGTGTTTCTGTAGGTGAGTAGGGCTCCAGGGCTCCACGGGGTAGGGGTTTTGGGCAAGTTATTAAATAAAATCTTTTTTAAGAATTCTGTTGGATAACTAATAAAAATGATACTAGGAAACATACAAACACATGGAATTTTCATCGTTTAGCATGATACTTTGCTAACTAATTAATAGCTTATGCGAAAAAGGGTGCATATTAAGCGGTCAAGTGAGTTCACTTGTAGTACTTCGCAATTACGCGGCTCTTCCGTAGGAAACCGATACTACGCCTCCTAACCCTTCTTATGGGATCAATGTTACTACTTAACTGCAAATTTTACGTTACATTATACTTTGCTAATGGACGGGGAAGGATAAGCTTTATTGTATCAGATTTATTCTCCTCGTTTAATTAGCTTATAAGTAGGATATTTGAATAGAAAACAAAAAAAAGTTTATTAATTTCCGCTTATCAGCTTTTTTTTTATTAATTTGTTGTGGCTGTAATTTTTGTAATTGTTCACTCATAGATTTCGATGCCGATACAACTCGGAGTGAACAATCACCCCTATTTCCCCACCATTTAGGTAGGATTTTTGTTTTCAAATTAGTAAAAAATCGGTGAAGTGCGTGTTATACCACGCGCAGTAGATATTATGTTGTGGTTTTTAAAATTTTGTTTTCAATTCAAGGTTCTACGCGATATAAGCTAGCAACTACTTCATCTAAGTCACTTTTTAAGCGTTCTAAGGATTTTTTTATTAGGTACGATTTTTTCTAATAAGTGACTTAAACCACTATTACTCTTAAACTTATTGATCTATTAACCGTCATAATTTTCTTTGAAAGTTCAACATGACTTTTTTCTTACGTTTCAAGCCTTTAGAGGGGCGGGGGGACCTAATACCGGGGAAAAATACTATCTACGGGGGGAAAAATCACACCCCTTTACATGGTGCTCTCTTAATTTTTTTTTAATTTATATGGGATCAACTTCGAACCTTTTCCAATAAAAATAGGAATTCTCAAAACAGACTTCCCTGTAAAAAGGACTTGATATCCTCCTCCGTTTTCTATCATTGGTTGAAAATGGCATTTGAGTGATGAGAACAAAACACGTCGTAGCTAGTCTACAAGCTGTACTAAGCTTGTTCCTCGTAATAATAAAGTAAATTTTTGTAAGAACTGAAATACGAACAAGTTTTAAAAATTTCTCATTGTTAGTTTAGTTTAGTTAGATATATCAAAGATAATTTATTAAGTTTAATTATAAACAATAGTCAGGTCGAGCCCAAGAAAATAATAAAGAATATCACTGCTTCTCAAACTTCAATGTAGGTATTAGTTTATTATAACACAGCCGTCTCGTAAGGAAACACAATTTCTTAAACTATCCGCATCGATCGGGCAAACTTAAAGTTTGGGGTCGCTAACGGGGATGAGCATCTAACTGTGAACTCACATCTCATATTCAAATAGTGGGGAACTAACGAAGCGGGGCAGCAGGGGAGAAAGGGGCTCGCTAAGAATATCACCGGGGTAACTACTAAGAAGTAACGGGGAGGCAACTGTGTCACGTCACTTTTGTTTCACGTAAACAACTATAATACGAGTAGACGCGTGACGTGACACGGGAACAGATCAGCTGAAATGTGGTTATGGTGATGTTTAAATGTTGTTTTGTTTTTGGAATACATATTAAGTACAAAAAGTTCTTATAGAAATTAAGTTATCGATCTTATTTTTAGGGTTCCATACCTCAAAAGGAAAAAACGGAACCCTTATAGGATCTCTTTTGTTTTGTTGTTCGTCCGTCCGTTCGTCTGTCAAGACCGTTTTTCTCAGAACTGTGTGGAAGTATCATACTGAAATTCATATCTAATACTCAGTTGTACTGTCTGAGCTGAGCTGTGAAAAAATCAAACTTCTAAGCCAAAGCAATCCAAAGATACAGCCGTTTGTGCCGCAAATTTTCGAAACTCGCACGGGAATCAAAACCTACAGGGTATTTACCGTGAATCTAGAAGCTTGAAATTTGGTACGAAGTAACGTCTTATAGTACAGATAAAGGAAAAATTGCGAATACCGTATATTTTTAGTTACATCATATAATATTTTTTTTTAAATTTTAAAGTTGCTACCTCTTTTCTCATGAACGCGTAGAGTAGTATTAAATTGAGTTTGTACGGAACCCTCGCCTCGGTGCGCGAGTCCGACTCGCACTTGGCCTTTTTTTATGTTTTTTTTTGTCTACTTCTCTGACTATACTAATATTATAAAGAGAAAATGTTTGTATGCTTGAAACAAATAAATTTAAAAACTACTGGCCAATTTCATAAATGCCTATACCATTGTTTACTTTATTTTTAAATAAAGTTCACCCGCCGAAAGTCGTGGCGGATAGAAAAGATTAGCTCCTATCATATTTTCCTCAGATAGCATAATGCAAATCATCGGAGACTTTTTATCTGGACTGAATTCTAATATGATGTTTAAATTCCGACAAAGTAGCAAAATAACAAAATAAAAGAAAAAACTTAAGTTAAATTTTTGATAGTTAAAAAACTTCCAAATTGAAAGCAATATTTTATTTGCCAACCTAAAACAGCGGCTTTCCGTATACAAAAGGTGAAGTTCTCCTTTTCATATTTTCCTAGGTGTTACATGTACTAGCCAATAAAATAGCATCAGTATTTAACATTATACCCTATCCGTTATAAGTACTTACTAGTATATGTTCCAGAGATATGCATGACAGTTATTAACGAACACACTCATATCTAAACAGAAATTATGCCTCATGTTACCTTTGCCCTAAACAGCTGAGCTCCAATTAACCAAAAAAAAAACAAAGTTATCCATGAGCTTTAAACTTAGTGAACTTATTCCAGTTGTTAGAAGAAGTTCGCAGTGAAAATACGATTTTCCCTAAACAAAGCGCCGGGTGCAGCGTACACGAAAAAACCAATATAGCCTTGAGTGGAAAAGAAGTTAAGAGGTGTCTATTTGTCACGTTCCTTCCTGGGCATCCTGCTCCCAATTAAGGGTAAGCGTTCTCTTTGTTTATCTTAAATTGCGAGAAAATCTCACTCAAATTATCGAGCTGGAGACACAAAGGGGAGAGCGGTGCTCCGCGGAACACAACTTTTGTTTCGGAGATAAAAAGTTGCTTATTCGATGGATGAGGGGAGGAGGGAATTTTTAATAAGCGAAAAATTTAATGAGGGCTCTTTTTTGCTACGGCCTCCGTCAACACCGACACAGACTGACGGCTGACCCTTGACGGCCGACAAGGTTCGGCTTTCCAAAATATTCAAGTTTCTTGGAAAATCTTAAAAATAGTAAATAATAAATCAGTTTTTTTTAGAATATGTTCAGAGATTTCTGGTTATTAAACTAATATTCAAATTATAATAGTTATTTTTTATCTTTTAAACAATCAAGGTTGTCAATTATTTGAATAGACTGAAACAGAATATTCATAAAGGGCATTTTTATCTATACTAGCTTTTTATTAATTTTGATGTTTAATTGTATTGTAAATTAGTTTATTAAATATAACTTTTTGTTATTAATTTAAAATGGTTTCAGGAGAGTTTTAACTTATTATCTAATAAAACTTTTATGGTAGCATTTCAATGCATAAGATTAAATTGCCGTTTCTTACAGATAAGTTGATTGATTGGCTCGTCTTAGCTTAACTGTAAAAAGGGGATCTATTTATCCTGATCTTCCCCGCGGCTTTTAATTGTGTAACTAGATGGGAGACTTTTTATGAGGGCAGCGATTTTTAATTAATATACATATTTTTACATGTTAAAAATGATAGTCTAAATTATGATCTTTTGTTTTTAGGTTATTTAAAAATTTAGAAATGTGGCGACTTCAATCTTCTTATTATTATTTAGAATAGCAATGCACTTAAATAAAAATCAATAGTGTCATGTTTGAATGTCAATTTCGGGTTGAGAACTCGTTGCCTTTTGTAATAGGCCATTGAATGGATAAAACAAAGTCTGTCAGTGTTAACAATTCCACCTGATTTTGATGGTAGGGTTAAACTATTAAATTAAATACAAAAAATGCGAAACAAAAGAAAAAACTCCGATCCCATTTTTATAGTCATTTTTCTAAATTAAGACCTTGTCCCCATTTCATTAAAATTTTAAACACTTCTCATTTTTTTTGTGTATTGCATCCTGCATTATGCTGTATTTTGAAACAAAAAGCTGATGATTGAACTAGGAGCTCGATGGTGCAGTGGCAAGCACGTACAGGCTGCATGAAAGTTAACTTTTGCTATGAGTGGTCATTAAATAATGTCGAGCTTTTAGAGCTCTGGGTAGTACGCTAAGCCGTTGGTCTCTACTGCATCTGTAGTCGTTAGCCAATCCACATTGAGCCCGCGTGGTGGTTCAAAGTCTGCTTATTCAATCCATAGGGAACGCCTGTGCCCCAACAGTAGGGACTTTAATTGGTCAGTAATGATGATGAGACAAAGTGGAATTTGCAGAAGAATTTATCAAACTGTACGATTGTATAATTTTTCATTAGTAAGGGACAATTGATGAATGATTTAGTATTTTTCTCGCTGGCGTGTTGTATGAGACGTACCTTATTAGGCCGTAGCCGAGTTCCCAATTTGCCGCGTCAGTGGTTCGCGACATCTGCTAATCGATTGATTGGCTCGCATTAGGTTCTATGTAAAAATATCCGGAGCCCGATCGACCGTACTCCCCTCCACGCCATCTTTGATTCTGTAATTACACACAAATATTTGATCGTTTTTACCGGATTAAGCTTTGAAGCTAATTTAGTAGTGTGTATTTTATTAATGGTATGGCAGATAATATATTCCTGTCACGTTTTTCTTATTAATTTATCTAAAAATATTGAGAGATTGTTTTCTGCTATCGCTAATAATAAAGCATATTTAAGAGTAGGATGTGTTTTTTACCTCACTTAAATAATTTGTTTCAGTAATTAATTGTGTTATTGTCTCTTATGGCCCAGCCACACTCGGTTTTATAGATTTTATATTTTGATTAACAGCTACGGCAATGTCAATTATATGTCTCTACTCAGAGTAAAAGTAACAATCTTTTGCATCCCCAGTCAGTATTGAAGGGGGAGGTGCGCTATGTTTTTTTCCATACAAACGTTCTCGACAGATTCCTCCTTGATTATTATCACTTAAGAATTGATTTTCATCCATTAAATATAATTTTGGTCATTCTATGCTCCCATGTCTTCCTTTTTTCGATAACTTATGTTTCAAAGAAACTAGAAGTCCTTGAAAAAGGCCATAAATAAAAAAAGTATATCACCACTAAAGACGTGTATTGTGGAGATTAAATAAGCATTTACAAAAAAAAACAGAACATAAAGGCATAGTATAACTACTTATTATTCTTTGTCTAAATTTTATTTTACATATATCTTATTTTCGAGGAGGAAATCGTCGAGAGCCAAATCTCGAATTTTGCAATTTTTATACGCAATTTTCAGCGTTAACTACTGTTGTCCCTATCACATGGTATTTGCCAATGCGTGACAGCAATAGTTTTTTCAAATACCTTTTCTCAAATGTCTCTCAACTTGCGTCCGCTCTAAGGTCAGATTTTCACTGTTTAGGTTATTATTGTAACACAAAAATATTTTTACACAGGAAATTAAATGATACCTATAGTATATTGGCTGCTGCGGCAGGTAAAACTGATGCATCAGTTATTTGCATGTCTGGAGTCTATCGTCACTTAACATCAGGTGGGGTACACTCATTTGGTTGAATCTATGTATAAAAAATCTTTTTTAATGTATTCACTCACACAACACACTAAAATAGTGTTTTGTTTTAATAAAAAAATCTTATTAAATGGATACTGAAACTAATGTATCTCACAATTTTAATGAACCTGAAAAAGGTTTTTCTCTTTAGACACCGTGTAAAGGAAACAAGCGCCTTCATTTGTTTCTCTTTTTACAAAAGATGGGTGGGCAGTTGGCGGGACAAAGCAATGTTCGTACTCTGCTGTTAACCAGACGCTGTTGGTAAAACGAGACAATAGGCTCTTTGCACCCTTCAATAGGGCTGTTACTTAGATACATTTAAATAAAATAAATAAATATTTCCATCACACACACCAATTAGCCTAGCCCCAAAGTAAGCACTGTAAGGCTTGTGTTGTGGGATACTAGGGTAAAGGATAGAATACATATATAAGTATATTTATATAGAAATACATATTAAACATTCATGACTGAAGTACAAATGTTCGTATTCATCACATAAACATCTGCCCCCACCGGGATTCGAACCCGGGACCTCTCGAGTCGGCGTTACCATGAAACCCGGCGTATAAACCACTCGGCCACAGAGGTCGTCAATTCATCAGATTTTTGTTGTTTATCAGGTAACAATAAAATTAGTCATCTTTAGGGATGATTTTCATTATTTTTTAGGGATTATAGTCAAATGCGATATGTATGACATAACTTATAATCATAGAACGGTTTTATTAGTTTAACATTTTTTTTTGTGTTTTCGCATTATTCTGTGTCAAGGTTTGTATGAAAATAAAAATTGATTTTCTTCACCAAGAATCACTTTGTTAAGCAAACAGGAAATAATAAACCAATATTATTTAGATATTCATCAAAATTGCTTTAACGAGATTTCTATACTTTCGGAAAAGTTGATAAATTCTTATTTGAAAAATTTAACACCCAACCAATATGGCCAGGCAATCATTCTAATTTCTGTGCGGTGCTGAGTCGACAGCCCTAGTCCTGCCGCACCTCACCTCCCTCCACATTACTTTTGTATGAAGCCGCGGAAAAGATCTCGCCTCACCTTTCCTTATGAACTGGACCCCTTTGATGTACTGGCTCAGCCCTCAGCCCTTAGACTAATGGCTTTAAAAGGGCAGCCAGCCATCGTCAACTTCACCCACTAACTACGTGTGCGTCAAATCGGTTAACTTTATTAATACCTACCTTTGTTAATCTCGAAATGCGGATAAGGGTTGCTGGATGAAGTTTCTATTAATAGATCAAAATATGCTGCATTTCAAAAGTGTCTAAAGATCAAATATTTTTTCAACCCTACTAATATTATAAATGGGACAGTTTGTATATTTGTGTTTTTGTATGTTTGTTAAGCAATCACGCAAAAACTTCCGAATGGATTGGATGAAATTTGGTACGCATAGGTATAGTTTATGGCCTGGATAGAGACAGGATACCTTTTTATCCTGGAAATGTTAGGTTACTGAGGGATTAAAAAAAAAACTAGAGTTAATACAGACGAAGTCGCGAGCGGCTGCTAGTGTTAAAATAAGCTTACAAAATCCGTTACTGAAACAGTATGATTCGATGAAAGCTAGCGGTAGACCAATTGGATTAAGAATAATTTTCCTACGGACTACTGGTAAAAAATATCCAATAATGTTGATAGATAGTTAAACGCAATATAACTTTTAGAAAAAACTCTGTACCTACTTAGGTTTTGTAAAAATATTTGCTAACTTATTCAAGGTCTATGACATACAAACCGACCAAAATTAAAGTAGGAGTACTTATTTTATTTGTACGCAAATTAACTGATATCGCCGCTCTTTCGGCTTAAGTGAAAAACTTAATGATGTGCTTTCGCATCATCAACGTAATGAGTATTTCTATCAAAATACATTTGTTACGTACCCATATGTATACAAGTACATGACAACACAATCTGAATATAATTTTAATGAAGTCTGCTCATTAAATTCATCTGCTGCAATAATAAATGATAATGTGCAGAGCAGATACATCGTCGGTTCCAGTGTTCACTGCATTTTTCCTGCTGTTCCCATTTCAGTTATTTAATATTTAGTATTAAAATTATTGTGGACATGTCTTTTATCATCGCTTTCGGGCTTCGATTGTGAAAGTTAAGCAACTTTCCCTATGGACGTTAAAGGATGGGTGACCAAAAATTTATCTATCTATCTCGTGCTCTTCTGTGCTTCAGCAGGCATATTAAGACTTTTGTTTCATTAGATTTAAACATCAGCGGATCTGCAAAGAGTTAGACACGGTTTTAAACCTTGTTTAGGAACATGTTGTATGAGATTTTTCTTAAACTCGTGTTGAACGCATGTCCAATTTTTTTGTGCTAATAAGGCTAGCAGTTAAATGCTGAAAAAGTATAAATATTATTATGAATGATGTGTTCTGTGTAAATGTTGAATGTAAACGAAATAATGTCGCAACAAGTATTCTATAAGTTTAGTGTAACACTAATGTATGTATAGTAGAATTAACATAATCATTTGTAATGTATGTTACCAACAGTAATAAATAAGAAGTAGCACTGTGCTAATAAAATGAGTAGCTTCGCAAAACTGGCAACTACCACGCAGGCCGCCACAACTCAAGGCATCCATTTGAATTTTTATTAATTTAAAAGAGGAGTCTGCAGCGGGCGCAAAAAATTCATAAGCGAAATTGAGATGAGCGGGCGAGCGGGATGCAACTACGAATTAACAAAATCACAGAGAGGGACAGACAGTTTTCTTTAGAGAACGCGCCGTCTTTTTCCAGTTGTTCTCTTTTCCGTTTTTAATTATTGAACCACTCATTCCTAATTATTGTTATTAGCGCCGGGGAGTGGTGAAAATTGAGGGTCTTGTCGGGTAATATTGACCGTCAAGCTTGAGGTGCGTCCCCGGAGGCTTTTAATTGTGCCCGCTTTTGACTTTCCTCTTGTTCTTTTGAAACGGTTCAATAAACTTGAATTTTACGGTGTCTCGTTCTACGCAGTTTTTATTAGAGCGTGTTTTATCATGCCCCCTCCTGGCTCCCCAGCTTTATTACTGTCTCTGTTCGTTTGTTTATAAGTTGGCAAAGGGTAGCTCACGTATTCAATTCGCTAATGTGCCTAATGCGTATCGAGCCGCATTAGGTATTTTATATCCAAATTGCCGCTCTCTGGGCCCGGAATCCCCAGTAAGCCGTGAAACCGAGATCAAAGGAGCAGGCAGCCATTACGATTGTGGCTCATTTTTTATTTAGCCGGGAGCGGAGAACTCTTATCTTAACGCGGCTCCCGCCTACTTTATGACGTTATGAAGCTGATTTTTAATCTGACGTGCTCGGGAAATTGCCGGGAACAATCCCATTGCATTACTTAGCTTTCGAGTCTCGGTAAAAGTTTATAAACTTAAACGGACGGTATAGCTTGCATGTCATTCGCATATGCAAGTTTATTTTATATTAGGGTTCCGTACTCGTAAAGTGACTACAGAATCATGGACCAATAACAAATTGTTATTATAAGATATTCGTTCGTACGGAACCATAATTACTTGACGAACAAAATTATGGTATTTTTATGGTGTTAGTTTTCGTGGAAAATTAAATTCTGCGACAAATTCTAGAAAGCCAATTTCATGTTGGGTTTAGTTTTGATGTGGTTGATGATTAAATATTCTTGTTGTGATCTGTCGGGATTTTAAAAAGCAAGATTGCGGGTTTCTCATATTGTTCATAGTAAGTATCTTTTTTCAAACGCCATAATTATTTTGTGCCATGAAACAAAAAATTAAATAATTTCTTATGTTTGTCATTTTTATTTTGTGTACATTACGTAAAATAGAAACATATTTCAGATGTTAGATACAAATTCGCTATCTTAGACACCTTCAACAAATATTTTGAAGGTTTCTTAAATAGATACGTAAGTATGTATCTAACTAAAAAAAATATTTCACGTTTAAAATCTATGTACAAGTAAGTATCTATATTGGTTCTAAAAGTAAAAAAGAAATTTTACAAATTGATAAACAAAGGGTTTTGTTATGTTATTCGTAGATATTTTTATGGACAATCAGTGGCCCCCTCTCTCATATTGGCAGTTTATGAAGTGTGCCACGTGCTACTGCAATATGTTCAGGGGTGGCGAAAAGCTTTGTGAATAACTAAATGATTTATGAAGTAAGCACCGAATACCCTTATTTTTTAGCCGGCGGTGATTTTTGCAAACCGTTTTCTATTGTTTTTCCTTCGTGACTTAGCAAAAGGAAGATGACATCATGTTGACATATTGTCATGAAAATATTATGGAGAAAGCAGATACTTTGCACTACTTGGCTTTATTACTACAATATATTATATATTATAAAAGTTTGTTTTGTTTTCTTATACTCTGCGCTGTGCAAACAAAACAATATTTTGGTCTCTTAACCTCGCCGAGTTTACGGCATTATGAAAATAACTGGGTGGCCGCTCATTTAGGGTCTGTGGGGGTCGCGGGTGGGTGTTTATGTCGTTTTCATGGGCCAACACCGTTTGGCGGAGTGCCAGAGGGAATGATACGGCGCAAAGTCTGTACGCAAAGGAATGTTCTCGTGGTTCGTTTCTTCTTTCGGGTATTATCCTAATATTGGAGTTTTGGTTGGATGTACTATAAATAAATAAATATTTCTAAAACACCAATCAGCGTAGCCCCATAGTAAGCACTGTAAGGCTTGTGTTATGATATGCCAGGGTAACGGATAGAATACATATACTGATACATACATAAGTATATTTTATGTAAAAATACATATTAAACATCCATGACTGGAGTACAAATGCTCGTATTCATCACACAAACATCTGCCACCACCGGGACTCGAACCAGGGACCTCTTGAGTAGGCGACACCTTGGAACTCGGCGTTAATACCACTCGGTCACGGAGGTCGTCAAGTGTAATCTGTGTACGGTTCTTAGGTAAACGGGTTCAGGAGTTAACTGTATTTGAAGTATGTTAATTGTCATAAATCGTCGTAATAGACGCCCGTCGTGGTAGTAGGTTTGATTTGTTAAAACAATGTATTGTATCGAGTCTGAGTGATTGTAAGGGTTTTGATAGTTTCGGTTTCATAATCCACTGCGGTATTACCCACTTACTATGGCGCGGTATATATATTGGATACAATATTGGAGTTAGTAGTAATTAATAAGTATTTGTTAGCTTTTATTATTATGAATTCTTCGATGACCTCCGTGGCCGAGTGGCATGTATGCTGGGTTTCAAGGTGTCACCTACTCGTAAGAACCTGGGTTCGAATCCCGGTGGGGCAAATGTTAGTATGATGAATACGAACATTTGTACCTAAGTCATGGATTTTTATATGTATTTCTACATAAAATATACTTATATAAGTATCGGTATATGTATTCTATCCGTTACCCTAATACCCCATAACACAAGCCTTTCAGTGCTTACGTTGGGGCTAGGCTAATTGATGTAAGTGTTGGCAATATAGAGTTAGGGAAAACAGAAAGATAGCTAAAATGCTTAACAATGAACATTGGTAATACTAGTACTAGTTGACAGTAGCATTAATGTTGATGTAATCAGCTCGTGTGGCATCCAATGACCGAGATGTGGCCATTATGCGGCAAATGTTAGGATAACCGCGACGGCTTTCCACTGCGGGGCGTTGCGGTGCTCACTCAGTATGCTTGGACATGTTACACTCTTTGTTGTTAAGATTTCCACAATTACTGGAGTTGTTGTAGGTACTTTTTCTTATTAAATTTCTTTGTTTTAGACTTTAAGATTTCCGCAATAGTTGTAGTTATTAGTAGTAGGTAATACCTATATTAGGTATTTGTTACCTTATATGTTGTTATTTTTTTTTTTTTAAGGAAATGCAGACAAATAATCGTAGTACCTACTAGTTGAGAGAAGCAGTAATGTTAACCTGTGTGGCATCAAAAAATTCAATATTAATTTATACAGTTTAGGTTTTTACAAGCACATGAAAGTCGGAAGGTACGCCATCGAGCATCAGTTCGCAAATCTACGACGGGAGGCATTGTACAGAGACATCCAATGGCCGAGCTGCGGTTGTTATGCGGCAAAAGTTCCGAGTGCCGCGATGGATGTTCCATTGCGGTGTTGCGGTGCCCACTCACTATGCCGCGACATGTTATAGTCAAGTTGTTTAGATTTTCACAATAATTCGAGTTATTAGTAGGTACTTACTACTTCTTTATTTTTTTTGGAAATATGTTTTAGTTACTTCTACCTATAAGATAGGTTTAATGTACTTAGAAGTAAAAGTACTTGTACAAGACAAGTAATAAATGACAATAAGCAAATCTATTCAAGTTAAATTAATGCAATATTGTATATAGAGTTATAGACCATTAATTATCAAAATTATGAAAATATTCTTTATAGTCCAGGCAACGAAAAGGTATAGTGGGAAGTGCTTAGAACACAATTTTTGACTTCGTAACTTTGTGAGGACTAGTTAGGAGGTAAACATATCAAAAGTCCCCGCCCGTAGCCCTTAAGCCGGGGGGAAGGGGGGGGGGGGGATTGAAGGTCCCATTTTTCGGTTTTTCGCAATATATCTCGGAAACTATGCATCTTAGCGACATGAAACTTTGACAAAAGTGACCTTTCTCCACCACCGCTCAAGTACAAAAGGCAGGTGAAACCTGCATCTTAAGGTGGTATGGAGCTCCAGCGAAAGAGATTTCCCTCAAAGCCTACAGGTACAAGTCATTCTTGAAATTAGTGGCCACCATCAAGCCTGATATCTCTTGTCTTCCTCCCACCGAGGGAGCAGTAAAACAGCATTCTCAGGAAGTGGTGGCAATTTTTTTTTCCATAATTACAGACTTTCAAGAGCGGATATCTCGAAAACTATACAAGATATCAAAAACATGACTGAATAGGACTTGTAGCAAATTTAATCAGCGTTCACTTTTATGCGAAATATATGAAGATATATGCGAAAAACCTAAAAATGGGACCTTCAACCCCCCCCCCCCCCCTACCCCGGCTTAAGGGCTACGGGCGGGGACTTTTGATATGTTTACCTCCTAATTAGTCCTAACAAAGTAACGAAGTCAAAAATTGTGTTCCAAGCATTTTCCTCTATACCTGTTTTTGAGCATTCGTTGCCTGGACTATATGTTTTATATAAGAATGTAAGGAAAAATATTATTACCCACTTAAAAGTTTACATTTCTAACCCAATATCCAGTTCTAAATCCTTTACGGTCGCGGAGCCATAACCATTCCCAGCTCCAATATGAAGATGTGTCTTCTTGATGATCTTTATAGATGAGATATATATGAAGATGATAGTAATTACAGATCTGGTATTCTGAGAACATATTTTTTACGTAAATTAAACTGTTTAATAGATTTTTTTCTTGAAAAACTTAATAATAAGCTGTGGAAGGCATCCGTCACTAAAAAATAATGACTTGACAGATGCTGACAGATGTCACATAGAGATATTTTTTTAATATTCTCTCTAAACGTGTGATGAAGGCACTTCGTAGCAAAGCTCACTACAAGGTTCATTAATGTCGAGGACATTGAACTGAAGTATAATATTCGTTCTATGATATTGGATTAAAATAGTGACTTAAAGTAAAGGTATTTATTCCTTAAAAATAAATTTGCAATGCATAATCAAAGAACTGCACAGTAAATAAGGTACGTTGCTGATGTGGCCAATATGCGGCGAATGTACTGACTTAAGCGAGACGGATGCTCTACTGCGGTGTTGCGTTACGGTACGCATTCACACTACAATGCCGAGGCATTACACTTTTGGCCAAGATTTACAGAGAAATATGTTTTTGATACCTTTATATGTATAAATAAATATCTCGTTTTTCGAAAAAAAAAAAATGTATAAATTACGAAACTATTGTCAATGAGCATAAATAATGCGTTATGTAAAAACAGTTTTTCGTAAGAAAAATCATTTGAAATAAAAATACTGTGTGAATAAAATTATCAAACTTTTGGCCATGGAGCCAATACGGACGTGGCGGATCGCGTCCGTGAATGAGTGAAACTGAAAAATGGGCTCGTCCTTTTGGAATATTATGGATAAATATGTGTGGTGAAGGTAGTAAGTCGTGTGTGGCAACATTTTATTGATTCGATGTTTGATTTTCCAAATTATTGAAAAAGAGTTCCCCTTTAAAAAAATCACTATTGTAATCGAGCCCGGAATGTTCGATAGCTTTTTGGAGCTAAACGAAAACGAAAGAAACACTAGGTTTTTGGTATAAATCATACGCTCGGGGTATTCGAAAAACAAAAGAAACATCAGGGTTTCGGAATAGAATCATACGCTCGGGGCAATCGTGACGGAACGTCGGGCCTGCGGGCTTGACGCCGCGCCACAAATCAACCAAGCACCGCCGGAATGACTGAATGCTTAATGCATACCGTTGTCCCGATGAAATGTGGATGGATTCCATGATGTGACAGCGACGCACTCCGGATGTCTTTGGAAATGTTTTTAGTAGGTGGTATCTGTTCACTGGATTTGCCGTTTTTATCAATATAGGAATCCCTACATTCGATAAATTGATGAAGATCGTCAATTATTTTACAGAATAGGAAATACGTATGATTCTTTTACATTTTTATTTAGTCATCATCCCCTATATACAATATAAATAACAACGTTGAAAAACTGGAATGAAGAGTAAAAAAAAAATGTTCAAAATAGCCACTTTGTACGGGCATTTTAATCGCGAGCTATTTTGTAATGCTTGGATGTGACCGCACAATTCATTAAACTTACATAAAAGATAAATGACCTTACAAGATACTGATATTTGTGTTGTTTACCTTCACTGTGGATGGAAGTTGGAAAAAGACATTATGTTTAATATTTTTTTGGTAAAAATTTAAATGCGGTAGTTAAAAGTTGGATTCGATGTCTAGATGTGAACGCGGCCTTGACATTTACGCACTCGCACTATAATCTCGTTGACATTGGCATATCCTGTGAACATCATTTTTGATTGTTGTTAGGTACATTTTTACGACACAACCGTCTCTCGTCGCGTCTCAAATATCATATTCATTGCCTTGCGGCTTAAGGCTAGGAAAATTTCGACGCGGCCAATAGGGCCGTGGTAGCATAATGGTTAGTGCATTCGCCCGGATTGCGAAGGGTGCGGGTTCGAGTCCCGTCCGCTGCCTGGTCCGCGTGGATTTTTTTTCTAGTAAACTTTTCTTTAGATTTAAACATCTAGCAGTTAAATGCTTAAAAATAAATAAAAACATAACTTTAATTGCTATTTCTTCTTTCAAATGTTTAATACTTGAAAAAGTATTCATTTGACATTGTGGGTTACTTACAATGCGAAGAGATGGCGCTGCCTTGCGGCTTAAGGCTAGGAAAATTTCGACGCGGCCAATAGGGCCGTGGTAGCATAATGGTCAGTGCAGTCGCCCGGATTGCGAAGGGTGCGGGTTCGAGTCCCGTCCGCTGCCTGGTCCGCGCGGATTTTTTTCTAGTAAACTTTTCTTTAGATTTAAACATCTAGCAGTTAAATGCTTAAAAATAAATAAAAACATATTATATTCATTAGTTCGTAGTTTCATAAGTTTTTCGCACTTTTGTATCATTAATTTCTTTCTCGTAAATAATTTTTTGATAACAAAATAATATTGATGGAAGGACAACCTTAAAGTAATAAAGTTTATATAAAAATAAAATGAGGCTTATTTGAGTTACATGCATATTCCCTATTTGCAGCAAATAACTCTACTTCACGTGATGTTGTGTTATGGGAGTTTAATTGCGGTAGTTTATGCGGCTGACAAAAATCCGCTCCAACCATCCTTAATTCACGCTAGCCTGTAAATCCAATCCCTACGATGTAGAGCACCGGATCACATAGATCCTTTTAACCAACAGAAACACTACTAAAATTAAGTGTTATTTCATAGTAGTCTTTTATTGTAAGATTTGTCCCTTCAAAAACATGTAGCCAAGACGAGATCATATGACTCTCACTCAGAAAGTTACACCGTATGTAAAGCCAGGCTTTTAACTCTACACACCCTAACCCCACAAGGCCTAATATCACAAACTCTACACCTTGTGGGTTACCTACAATTAGCTACAATGTGAAGAGATGGCGCTGCCTTGCAGTTTGAGAAACTCTAGAGAAAATTCGAAATGGCTATCAGGGCCGCGGTAGCATAATGGACAGTTCATTCGTCCGGATAGCGAAGGGTGCGGGTTTGAGTCCCGTCTGCTGCCTGGTCCGCGTGGATTTTTTTCTAGTAAAATTTTCTTTAGATTTAAACATCTAGCATTTCAATTCTTGAAAAAATAAATACAACACCTTAGTCAAAATCGTCGTCTTGACGTCATGACGGTGGGCTGTACTGTGCCCCGAGATATTCCCATTTTGTATTTTTGATGCTTTTCCAAACTTTACTTCTCATCAAACATATTTCTCCAACAGGCAAGTCGTTCACGCTCACAATAATGCTGGCGACATCGCCGCCGCAAGTGGCGACGTACCAGAAGGCGATAAAGGTGACGGTGGACGGGCCGCGCGAGCCGCGCTCCAAGACCAGGCACCACGGCTTCCATCCGTTCCATTTCGGCCCGAGATTCGCGCCTGACCCGCTCATGGGCACGCTGCCTTTCAAACTTTCAGGTAAATTGTAATTTATGTAGGTATAAAAAAAAATCAATCGCTGAAATGTGTCTATGTAGTATACATGTCGTGGCCATATCGTAGATTTGCTCACTTCATGAAATGCTCGAGAATTGTTGATGTGGGCATCTTAATTTGACCCGATCATTAAATCGTCAATATTTAACGATTTGGTCATCCACATTTGGCCGGATCGTATAATTAAGGTGTTCATAAAATATTTAATAAAAATCCAGAATATGTAAGAACTTGTTTATTGTCATTTAAGTTCGAATGACACAAACAAATTTAATCAAATTTTTGTAACAAAATAAACAAATTCAAGATTTTTTTTCCTAAATTAAACATCAAACATGTCAAGAACTTACACATTTATATTCAGAAAACTATCAAAAATTACAAATAATTAGGTACTTTGGTACATATTACAATAGTAGGCTTAACTGTTCTTCCAGGGCCCAAAAGGTAATACTTCACACTAGGTTAGGTTAGGTTAGTGATGACCGCCGAGACGGTGTAGTGAAGTCCCAAACAAGGAACTCACGGCGTCATAATCGGCAGAGCGGGCACACCCCAGTGTTTTAGTGGGTATGCCCGCGGGCGTTCACCTGGTCATGAGCTATGACCGGCTGAACGCACGTGGGAGAGCCCCACATAACCTCGTCGCACACCCGGCGACGGGGTATGCATAAGGCAGCATTTCACTGGGTCAAAAAAAAAAAAAGGTTAGTGATGTGATCATAACGCGCGAGCCGAGCGAGCAAAGCGAGCGTGCCGCGGCAGCGGCCGGCGAAACGCCTGAAAAAAAAAACCTTAAGAGACCTTTTCTACAAAAGAAATTCAAGTATAGAATATTCAAGTATCACCCAGGTGGGTCCTGGAAGTACAGTTTTACAGTATATCTTTGTACGGCATTGATTCTCATCCGCACTTTGTACCTCAACCGCAGTTTCCAAAATGATTGTTTCGTCCATCCAAAAAAAAAATAAAAAGAGGATGGACAATATGTCCAAATTTATATTAGTTAAGTAGACATAAGTGAGAATGCCGCATGTTTGCATGATTAAATATAAAAGGCCGCACTGAGTGCACAAACAAATGTATAACAAAACTTAAAAAAAAAAACAAACTAAATAATGGCATGGGCATACGCCTATGGAGTAATTGTATTCATTTATAAAAAAAAAATGTTTCGTCGAAAACCCTTTTGTTATCACTTTCTTCCTCATTAAATAACGAATAATGCACTTTTTCACTGCGAGAAACAACATTGTCGGCAGCGGCCGCCATATACATATATAAACAAAGCGCTTGCAGCGCCGCTACCGGTAATTAATGTAACTACTTTACAATGTGATCAAATAATTTTTGCCATTTCATGAAGTAGCCACGCGTTTAGTTGGCCATATCGTGAAACGATTTCTCATCATTGATCTGCCCAAACCACATCATGATGTGGCCAATAGATAGTGAAACATTTCATGAAATGCGACCATTTCATGAAATTCTCGAGCATTTCATGAAGTGAGCAAATCTACGATTTGGCCACGACATACACATAACTTCGGAAAGACTGCACCGAATTGGATTTTTGTTGTGTCCGTTATTGTCACGACAAAGTATATCAAAAATTATTTTTGTAAAATACTTTAGAACACACACTTTACACATTAGGCAGTTTCGGTAGGACAAGTTCACTAGTTAGGGATTTTCCTGATTTCCTTCAGATTCCTTCTTCTCTGGTATTGCTAGTATGTCAGTTTCGTGAAATTGCTAGTATTTTGATCCGCTAGTTTTCATTATTTGTCAGCTAATCGAACGATTTACCTATTCGTCAGTTAGATATTTTTGATACTTCTAAACTAATACGACATACTTACTAACGCAAAGAAATTATTACGCAGCGTAAATAACAAAGAGATTTTGTACGAAGTTTCAAGTCCCCAGATAAAAATACGTGCTCCAGGTATAAGTATTTAACCTCCTTGTTAAAAACAAATACTGAAATTAGTTTTCTGTACATATGTCATCTGGTAATAAGGAATGTCATATATTTACATAATATACCTTTGACATGCATGACACGATGAAGTAGTAAAACACAATCTAAACTAACTTTACTGACGAACAAGAAAACTTGCAACCAAAAATACATTGTTTGGTTAGGAACATGACGAAATAGCAAAACTGACAATAAAAATTAACTATTGACGTACAAGGAAATTTGCGAGCAAGGAAACCAACTTAATAGGGAAATTGAAAACTTAGTGAAACTGGCAAATAAGGGAATCGGCGTATTCAGAAACTGTCTAATAAGTAAACTGGTGAATTAACGAAATTGATGAATATGGAAACTGACCAGTGGTAAGCTAACACCGTGCGAGGCCAGTTGGGTCTCAAATGAATAATAAAACTAATCAAATTAGATTATGGAGTTAAGTTATTAAGCTTATGAAGGAAACACTATGCTCAAACTTCGCACCTGGGAAAATATTTTGCACCTGAGGCTTTGAAACAGACGGACTGAATTTAAAAGTATACTGTGACTGCCAAACTGTAGTTTAAATGTAGCTGGCTCGATTTCAATCAAACTTCGGGCCGACCGTCGTCGTCGAACCTGCATACCGATTGTGACTGAACTACACAGTTAATTGACTGTTTGACTGCAGTCTTGCCATCTGCATGCAAAATTCCATTTGTTTCGTTAGCATATGTAAATCTAGTTTTTGATACTCTTTCAAACGAAACATTGTCAAATATTGTTTGTGTAATAAAAACATGCACAATTTAGTGTCATGCTTGCACTTCACGTGGTTATTCTTGGTATTTGCATAACAACACCAGTTTGTTTTTTTATTTTTTTTTATAGAAAATCAAATGAATAGCCATGTATGAAGTGCGGAGATCAAACATAAAACGACGAACTTGACGCAGTTCGGTTTTTCTGCATATTAAGGTTGTTATTTGGCAGTCTGATTTTAGTTGAAATGCAGTTCGTCTGCTCGGGGCCTTATACATATAACACTGTAAGTAAAAATATTTTAACTATGCTCGATACTAACTGGCACTCGACTAAGATCACCCAAAGCTTTACAAAAAATACGGGGAGTCAGTGTAGGCTATATAACAATAAGATAGTGAATTAACGATACTTTTGCAGTCGCAATCGCCTTTAAGCTTTGATTTCTGTGTCTGTATATTTTGATTAGGCTGTTTTTTTAAAACTGGTCTTTTGTTCTTATTAAAGTAACAAGTAAGGTCATCGGAGCTGTACGGAGTATAATAATAATAATAAATTATTTATTTGTTTCAACATAAAATTGGTACAATACACAAATAGAATGACAGTAAATTTTAATTGAAACAAAAAGGTATGTAGCTCAGCATGTGACAGTCAAGTATACGGTCAGTGTAAGTAATATAAGAGAGAGAACAGGCAGCTTGGACCAATCGGGATGGACTGCTCAACACATACAACACAATTTTCTTCAGATTATATTTATTAAACAATATTGTTTATTATATTTATAAAATATATATTATTGTTTTAAACTTTCATGGTCACTAAAATTATAGTAATATAAGTTATTTACGGGATTGTTACCTACCTTGTTTTATATTTTGGCACTGTTGCAAGCGCCATGATCACTCCGTTCACTGATCAGTTACTCCTTGATCATGGCGCTTGCAATAGTGCCGAAATATCGGCAACTCGGTAAAACAAGGTACATGGTAATAATCCTGTAAATTACTTTTATTAAACTAGCTGTGCCCGCGCCTTCGTACGTGTGGATGTCGGAAAATAAAAACATATAGTATGTAGGTTAGGTTAGCTAATGCTACTTGTATTTCTTTAAGCTACTATCGTTACCCTTCATCTAGCGCTCGGCACGCGCTTTGTTTTGGTCGCAACACTAACCTAACCCTAATGTCACCTGTTTGCGCGAGAGCTCTATTGCTGCTGCGCACTCCTGAGCATTCCCACTCCCAGGTACAACCGGCTCCCAGAAGGTGCCCTTGATCATGTGTGTTCAAAGCCCTGAGGGACCCCGTCCCTTGGACGCCGCCACTCCTCGGGAGCCTCCATTGACCCCGACACCTAAGAATCCCCTCCCCCATTTGACTCCGATCCCTAGGAAACCCCGACCCAAAGAAACCCGCTCCCAGAAGCGCCCTAGCCTCAGGAACCCCTACATCCAGCAGCTGCCTGTCTTGTGATTCGGACATTATTAGTTCTGACTCTAATGCCCTACCAATAGCCGGATATCGACTAAGTCGAAATGCCATAATAAATCTATCTGCACATTGTCGGGTACTCCAGCCGCTGTGGGTGTAAACTGTACAGAGTACAATTGTCCACTTTCTAAACATTAATGGAAGAAAACAAAAAAACGGACATGTGCTGTTCACATGCGATAGAAGTGAAACCAACAAAAATGTGAACACATCAAAGTCCTTCCGCCGCCCGCGGCTTTTTTTGTTACCAGCTATTTTTATTTAATTTCTTTTGTTATATTATTCTTATCTTAGGTTTTTGTCAAAATATTGATTTATAAAAAATTACTGACTTAAAAATTGCAAACATTGGAAAGGTAAGGATATAGTATAAAACAAAATGTAATTTCATCCAAATTTGATTACTAATGCTGAGAATAGATGACATTTAATTCAGTAGTTTTAGTTTGATACGCGAGCAAATATACAGACAAACCGACAGACAAACGACAAACAATCAGACAGAAGTTATAAAATTGATAGAAATGTGTTCCATTACTTAAAGTCCATTTTTGCTAAAATATTCAATAAACAGACGCGCAAGGCTTACATTTATATTATATATATATAGATTCTTAGATTCATCTTGAACTTTATTGTAACAGCCACAGCTAAATATTTTCAATATTACAATCATACCAAATACGGTGTGTGTTACAAACATTGATTTTTTTTTATCATACTTCCCGTATGTCTGTTGCGCTGTGGTACCTTAACCGCTAAACCCGATTTGATTTGATGAGTTTTGGCCTGAAGATAGAGGGGACCTTGGAACAAAAACGCAGGTTTTTTGTCTAAAAATAAACTCGGGGAACGCGAAATAGCAAATGAAAGTCTGCACATTATAGGAAACAAATTATTATTTTCTATATAGTTAATAATAAAGCTTAATTCATTATGAAGTTTTTAAAAGGCTCGCGCGTGCTTAATTAAATGCTCGGTATTAATAATAAAACCCTGCTCCGTACAGGTGCCAAAGAGAGCCCAAATAGATAATTAATTGTTTCGCAAAACTTTTCGGTCAAATGAAATCCCCTTTTGAAGTCGGGTCAGGCACTCCCGGGTGACAATTTAATATCTGTCGGATAGAATCGTCGGCAAGGAGGGGACTTCACGGAACTTTGGTTAGTGTTACTGCGGGACAAAAGGCGAATTCCTCCGAATCGCGTGTTCTGCAAAAGTTGATAATATAAATAAATCCAGTTTTACTCTTAAATATGGAACTGGTCTTTCTGAAAAGACGCATGAGCGGTCTGTTAGGCGACGTCATAAGGATGCTATGTGGGTACGTAAGCTCAAAATAAACAAGTCATAGCCATAGGTTTATTAACGTCATCAGCCTATTAATATCCCCACTGCAGGGTCACAGGCCTTCCCTATGGATGGAATAGGTAGACTGGGCCATGATCCACCACTGGGTCACGTTGCGAATAGGTGGATGGTAACGACTGCAGATTCAGGCGAGGCCTAAGGCTTAACGTGCCTTCCCTAGCACGGAGGAGCTTGAGATAATAAGTTTTGGGTCACCCATACAATGACTAACCATTGCGAAAATTGCTAAACTTTCTTATCTCGAGCTGATGCGCTCTTCACCTGCACTATCGAGCTCCTCAAGCATAGGTGTAATGTGTACATAAAAATGTATTAATCCCGGCTGCGTCGTCATCGTCACCACTCGCCAAACTAGTTCATGACCCACTTTAAATTTTTCATTTTAAGGGAAGGCCTGCTCCCCGTCATTGGGTACAGTAAAAGGTTAATGATGAATCATCATCAACCTCATCATCAACATCATCAATGATGATGTTGACACTTTTCTGAATTATTTTTCTTATCATATCAAAAAGCAATAATTACAAGAGGGGTAGGACGCAGACAGCGCTTTTCCGCTCAAATTGGAGCGTTCGTCTGAGGAAGTAACCTCCACTTTACAAAACACTCCGCAATATAGCATTACTGAGAAGATCACAGTAAAAATATACTGCTCTTCATGGTATTGCGTTACTACCGGTGAGTAAGGTTTCAGGGCTCCACGGGATAGGGGATTGGGTCAGGGTAGGCAACGGCGCGAGTGATATATGAGGCCATGAGAACCATAGTGGTCTAACTCATTTACAATATTGAGTTTATGATTTTTTCCAGTTCAAATTGATCATTTTGATAGAACCAGAGTGATCTTAAAGTGATACAACGAATATTCACTAGATGGCAGCATAATCACTGTTACGGTTTTTATTCTGTGATCTAAATTTGAGGTGCCATACTGGCCTAAGTAGGATAAGCCACTATGGTTAAAAAATGAGTTAGGCCACTATGGTTAAAAAATGTGTTAGGCCACTATGGTTCTCATGGCCTCATATATGGTATCGCAAGCGTCAATAAGCCGCTTACAATCAGGCGGGCCATATGTTTGTTTATCACCCTTTTAACAAAAAAAAACAAAAGATTTTAGTAGAATCATATAATACTTCACTTGTAGAAAATATGGGAAAAGGCGCTTACTGTTTTACAAATTGTTAGCTGCACAAGAAACCTTTGTCCAGCAGTATTCTACGCCGAAATGGTACGTTTGTATTCCAAGCAAGTACATTTACAGCGAGTTTAGGAGTTTATTATCGAGTTATCTGCACGTATACAGTGGTACATATACAGTTTTTTCACAGTAAATAAAACGTATCGCATTTTTCGATACTCGTGGTCTACTAACTATGAATGAAATGTATGTTAAATATTAAACATTTAAGTATCTTTTAAATGACATCTTCACTAGCCCATAAGTTAGATATATTTTTGTACTCTAATAATCTTCATTAACGCTACTTTAATGATATCGGACGAAAACGAGACTCCGTTTATCCCTCCGCAATATAGCTTCACTGTGAAAACTTCATGGTTGAAGTATAAAATACCAGTCGGTAACAGAATTACCGGCGGGGTGTTTATTACACTAGGGTGGTGCCTAGCGACGCCGAGACGGTCGCGATGCAATATCAGGTTGTGCTCTTTGGGGCCGCGACTCGGGACTCTATATTAAAATTTTAAGCTCGAACGATTTCAATATTTGACAAAAAGTTGTATCGAAATGCTCCGAAAAGAAGTGATGTTGATGCTGCGAAGATGTCAGTAGCGGCATATGGAAAAGATGCGATTTTCTACTCTGCGCTTTGCTTATCATTGCACATTTGTACATTTTTTTTGTGTTTGTTTTATTGCATTCGGGATTGCGAGGTTGGTCCATTTTTTACCATTTTTCTAAACCATCTACGAAAGAAGAATTTTAATTCACTTTTTCTTACTACTTCTGGAATAGGATAATTTTTCAGTTTTCATATCTGGTTAAAGGGGTTCTACTTTATAAATCGAGAAATATAACTAAATTATATAGTTATATAATTTAGTTATATTTCTCGACGAAGACGGAATTTTTATTGACATTTTCTTAACTGGTTACGTATAAATAACATTTCTTTTTAGTTGTTTATCTTAACCAATTATAAAAAAATGGAGAAAAAAAAATCTTGATATCCAGTTAGAAAAAAGTGATTAAAACTTCTTCATTCGTATATGGTTAAGAAAAACGCTAACGAAAATGGACCAAGTAAAATTTTGTATGACATATTCTTCTTAAACTCGCGTTGAACGCCTAACTTATTAAGGATTTAGTATCGATTAACACTGTGGTATCACTATCGATAGATAAGCACCTAGACTGTGTTGATTGTATCGAAGCGACGCCCATCTCGACCTCGAGGCGGCGGCGAGCGCGAGGTATGTAATTGTGTTAGAGCCTTTGACACCCGCCTTAACGAGGTTTGCGAGGCTCTTGCGTACCCATCGCCGTCGCCTCACTAACCTAACTGCAAGACACGACGCGTGCTAATATACGTACACGCCTACACTGGTGCGTGTAAACGTGTGTGACCGAAGCGGTTTAAGGGAAATTATTTACCTACAATATTTTTGAGGATCATTCAGTTGTAAATCTAGGTATCTGTTTTATAAATAGCTTATTTATTTTAATAAAAACGGTAGATTTTACATTATACGGTAAGATATCTATATCGGAAGTGTTTTAAGATAGAGTCAGTTAGGGGACAGTGTAATAAAGGGCATAGTGTAATTAAAAAGGAATATATGTGTATTATACCTACCCGGCCATTTGGAGTCTGATGACAGATGCATAATATGGCGTTATACAACACGTCAAGACAGACCATAGACGAATAAGAAATAGGCAGACATATTCCATATGTTAAGCTGTGTCCCTTGTTATACTGGGGAAAATGGGGGACCACTTGACCCTACTTATAATATACTACTACTAATAGTACGATTCATAATTAGATCATATCATCGTTCGACCATAAGTGATTAATGTAAGATAACTATAGGAAATCATTACTAAAGCGTGGGATCATTAATAATTTTAGTGATTCCTTTCGAAGGTGCGAAAGTTCTCGTTACAAAAATAAATTATTCATCCCCAAAGTTTATCAAGCGTTGCATTAACTGCCACAATATACTGAACGTGTACAAAGTCAAGCTCTTCCTCATATTTTCATAACGCGAGGTTGATTTAAGTCGCGTAATTAAAAAGCACCCGTACCTTTCATTAAAACCTATGACTCTTATATTAATGGCGAACAACAGAACATTTTGACACATTTCAAACCCACTTAGTTGCTCGGGAAACAATTTAGCGCGCACTTCAAAATGTAAATTCTTCGTTGACGAAAAGTGCCATTTCTGCGTCTGCTCGAGTACCAATAACCCTTCTTGAATCATGATAAATTATCCACACTCGCGCGCTCTTATAGACACAATTTTGGCCGTGGATCATAGAAACGTGCGGATACGGTGCTTGTTCAATAGCTAGCTGACTTAAGGATCAGAGATGTAACATAAACAAAAACGACGGGTTGCACTCTGGGAGTTCCGGCAGAAGTGAAAAATTGATTATTAACGTTGTGCATTTTTGATATTTTGGAATGGTTAAGGAATAATTTTGCACAAATTACTTAAATTATCAGTATAAAAGTACTATCATTTATGTGGTAGAATACAATATTTATTTATTGCGCTATCGTATACAAACATGACAATTTATATTTCATTAAAAAGTTTATCTCTCAGAAAAATTAACTTACATGAATCACATTTATGAGCGCACCTAGCGACATCTTTTGTAAAAAAAATGCATTTTCTTCGCAATAAAGCTGCCACCTGGACGTCCTAATTTGAGACTTATTATTAAAATACGATAAAATAAAATATTACTATGTTTCGTCCAATATATTGAAAGGCAACAACTTTGGCAATTTTTTTGTTTTCGTCTTACGAATTTTCCATTAGGTCACGTGTCCCGACACGAGTTTTACAGTTTCTATCCATCAAAAAAAGTTTACAACGCCGCTAAAGGAGTTTTCATTAAGAAAAAACAGAATAGAATATGTATATTGAGTCACTTTATTTTCTGCGTCTACCAGGTAGATTATCAAAAGTATTGGACACGTATTTTTTTCTTTATTCACACAATCAACAAAGAGATGACGCATGACGTCAGGTCTTGGTACAATTTTTCATTAGAAGTGACGTCACTAAAACCTGCTCCCAAACTTTGACGCGCTATTGAAATTTTTTGGTTGATTGACAAAAGAATTATTGATAATCTAGCCGACGAAACTTAATAAGATTTACCCTGTCACATCATAAAGCATAATATTTAATTTTCATAGAAAACTGCAATACCATTAAATTTGTTTAAAGTAAAAAAAATGCGAACCTGTGTTTAAATTTTGAAAATAGTCAATATCAACACTTACCTAAGAATTTTGTAATCTCATCTAACACAAACAGATTCTATATAATTTGGTCAACTATGTAATATGAAAATACGCTAATTAAGTAGATTTTCGTATATCCGCCTGACTTATTTCTAACTCATGCAATAGATTTTTATGGGGTTTTTACCCATCAGTTCAATATTTCTTCAGGGAAATTGTACAAGCACAAGCTTGAGATCAAAAACTACTGTTACTTGTTAATAAAAAAAAAGTAACATATATGTTACGCATTTCGAACATCTTCGACCACGGTAGCGTGTGAGCGCCACTTAAAGTCGATGCCTCCACATTATTAATGAAGGAGCCTTAGAGAAAATTAAATATAGCATTAGTCCCGGAAGCCCCGGATTGTGGGGGTCGGGGGTGGGGGGCATAACCCTTCTGCAGGCGCGACAATGCGGGTGCATAATTACGCATTTGTAAATTTTAAATGTCCCACCCACCTCATGCAGTCTTTTGTACGGCGTGATTCGCGCTTTACGACTGCTCTTAAATGCCGAACGAATAGATATGATGATGTGAGACTGCTGACTTAATTGGATCCTAGTAATAATGAGGATGTAACCTTTTGGCTGACAGTATTATTGACGAAATAAAAACTGGATTTATATATTCATGGAAAGCAGTAAATTTCATGCTTTTCATTTAAAGGAGGAAATGAAAACATAAGTAACACACTGCTGAATTTTTCCAATTTTCTCGGTAAGGTCGGATAGGGTAGTTTTGGAAAGTATATAAATGCATTGTACTGATTATATAGGCTGTCAATCTAGAAATACTGTCAGTGCAAAATGTAGCCGTTGTGGTGTAGCTATTTCTATTATAATATTAGGTATATTTGCAATTCCGTATCGTGTATAAAACGCTCTGTGAACTCCGCAGCAGGCTATGGTGCATATAGCTCCGCTGCTTTTATGTTTCATTAATGAGAATGCAATATTTTTCTTAGGAATAGCAATTACATAAATCAGCACGTAATCTTGATTAGAATTTTAATAACATCTGAAAAGGTGCCATGCTTTACATGGCTTGACGTATTATCATGTATGCCTGATAATTCACGTAAAAGTTCCATTTCTGGAAATGTATGTCATGCTCCATGGCCGTCTGTAGATCTCTTAAGTAAAGCCGTCTTCAGAAATGGACTGGAAAACTAAATATTCTCTGTAAAACTGTTAGGAGAGCAAAATAAAGTCTAGATTTACGAAATTCAGTTAAAGTAATTGTGTGTAAAATAATTAACAGTTTCCCCAGAGTCCGGCCGTAACCTCCTTACTAAATGAACTCTACTACAAACACAATACTTATCGTAACCTTCGACACCCTCTTGTCACAGCTACTTTTCTACACCGAAAGGTTAATTAAGCAAAACAAAAAGGGGTTAAACAAAATCAATAGACGCAAATTCATTAAGCGCTAAGCAGATTGAAATCCAACATGGCGCTCGCAAGATGGCGGCGCCAAGTTAAGGCGCGCGTTGACAAAGCGCGCTCGTTAACCCAAAGCCCTCTTATTAACCTTATGATGTACGGAAGGCATCAGTCTTGCTTCCCTGTGACGACACGGCCCTGCCACTACTCATAGTTGCCGAAACAAGGTTGTGTTAAAATTATGACGTCATCTACGATGTTGCAACGCCACTTGTGTTAGATTTATCTTGATACAGTTATTACATTTCTGTCATTGCTACAGTTCGTATTTTGACTTTTTTAAATAAATTTCCTTATTTGTTATGTTGATTAAGGACCGATTTTTCAAAACTCGGATAAAACTTAACTGTTCAATAAATTAATACAAATATTCAACCTAGATAGAGATGTCATCCGTGACATTACACCACAACACAAGGCAACTCTTTATTTTGTCCGTATAATACGATATCAGACAGATTTTATTTTATCCAGTGTTCGAGAAATCAGCCCTAAAATATATTAATTTGTTCCAGCAAAGACAGAGTATTAACAGCTTTAGTTTTTATTCTTTGGCAGATAATCTTCAGATAATATATTATTTTCCGAAGCACCATGGTCCTAAAAATATGATTACCGGTTACGCTTTTATAAAGAACGACTCCATATTCGTATATACTTAAAAGCACAACATAAAAGGCTGAAATAGCCTATCCAATTAAATGTAACCTTAGAATATTCGACAAACAGTTTAAAATTAGGCGAGATTCAATTTTGCAAACCCTTGGTAACCATGTAATTGAACAGTCCCGTTAGACAGCAGACTCTAAACCTAAAATATAAATAAAAAAGTTGTAAGTATAGTTTTATTCATTAAGAAATCTTATTTAAACATAGATTGAATATTAAAATAAGAGCGCCCATCTGGGAAGCAAACCACCTCACAGCGCCGATGTCGATGTTGTGTTACTTTTGTAACCAGAGTTTAAGAAAGAGTTTTAAGAGAGGCAGGGCATAGTAGATTTTCCCCTCGAATTGGAGTGCCCATTTGGGGAAGTAACTTCCATTTTTACAGAACATTAGAGTGAAATAACATTCCCTACCGTGGTGGTGTTGTGTTACTGTCGGTGAGTAAGGTTCCAGAGCTCCACCTAGTTGAGCCGACTCCTTCAGGTTCTAGTGGTCTAGAGGCTCCAGACGGAGAGGAGACTCCCCCCGTGGGGAGATGCCATCCGCTTGTAATAGCTCTAGCTAGAGGCACTCGCCAATTCTCGGCTTGAGGTCCCCTAAGGATCTCGCCGTCCCCAAGCCCGGTGACGCTGTAAAGGTCATCTGTGACCAACAACATACACACTAAAAAAAAATCGTAGGAGATTGGGTCAGGGTATGGAACGACGTGAGTGATATTTTTGATATTGCAAACGTCTATACCACCGCTTACCATCTGTTTGCCACCCTTTAAATATAAAAAAAATACAACAAGGTTCCAGGGCTCCACGGGGTAGGAGTGAGGTTAGGCGAGTTTTGATAGGTTATTGTGGCTGTTTACCAACCATGAGGTCTATGGTAATTGGCACTCATTTTATACAGCAAAATAAATCTATTCCGGACTTGGAAGTCGAATCAACTTCGAAATCGATTACTTATTGTTATACCAAACATAACTTTCACAACAATTTATCAATTACGTGTAGGTATAATTTATCCAAAAGTTGGGGTATACAAGTTGCCATCTCTTTAATATTATGACGGCGTAAACTGTGAGTGAAAGTTGGTAAGTTAAATACGAAATTATGTAAATTAATTTAACTTGCAGGTTGTTACGCATAACGGGGTAACGTTCACGAATTCTCATTTAACAACCATGTAGTTTATAATTTTATCCACGAAAGTGACAAATATTAGCTGGCGGTGATTGTTGTTATTTAAATCTTGACACGAAGTAGGATTAATTAAGCATTTGCGCGATGAAAATAATTTTCAAGTATTATACTAAATACTTCTGTTGAACATGCTTCAGATTATGAGAAACTTATGTAGTCACTATTTACACAAATAACTAGTACGTGAAGAACTTTCCATTCAACTGTGCCTAAGAAAGGTGTCTAATGACGTTTTTTAACATACAAGACAGAAAGAAAGAAAACTGTTTTTATTGTTGACAGCACATAACAAACACATAAAATGCAAAAATACATTAAACATATAGTAAAACGAAACGAACAAGTAAAATCAACAACAACAAAAAACAGCTACAGAATGTGTATTTTATGTGATGCCAACACTGGATATGGCTCAGCATACACAATAGGTAAAATACCTGCTGCACTGGTATTCTGGCCAAGGGCAGTGACATCACAGAAAACATTATTGAAAAGAAAAACAAATTATTTACCTACCTCCTAAATACAAATAGGAAAGAAATCGCATTATAGGTCAGAACGGTCAGAATACATCACAATATCTGTGGCAGATAATTGTTTATGATTACAGAAGTAATCTGTGGTTGGTTACAACAGCTTGCTCAATGGACTTTGACCTACAACAAAAAAAGCCTAGCCTCAAAGTAAGTATTGTAAGGTTTGTGTTAGCAATATTAGGGTGTACGGCATATAGTGGTATGTACACCTGGTTTTAAGGTGTCGCCTACTCAACCAACCAGGTTCGAATCTCGGTGGGGGCAAATGTTTGTAAAATGAATACGATCATTTGTACTCTGTGTCATGGATGTTTATATGTATTATTACGGCCACGCAGGTCCTCATTATTTTCTACTTGCGGCTATGTTTCAACACTAAACTTTTTCTAAACTAAACTCACTCGTTCCATTTATTAATTAACAAAGGGTTTTTATTTACAGTTACATGTCACAGAACATAAATCGTTTACCACGTAGCTGGAATCCTATCCTAAGTACAATGTCTCCTTTCACCCACGAAGCAAAGACAAAAGCAGACAAGCACCGACTCGGATTGATGTTCAGAGAAATGTGAAATAATTACTTGAAAGTGCTCTTCGCAACCCTTTTCTAATCACCACGGGGACTTTAGGGGCTGGCGAGGCGAGTCGTTAAAAAATTCCGCCCTTTCCAGCCATCGGAATCGCACTAAAACGCGGATGGATACTTTTATCCGTGTAATCCGGGTCGTCTTCGCAGATTAGCACTGTAGTATCGGGTGGAAAAATGCAAGACGCAATCTAGCAAATGGCATTAAAATGTTCGGGTTGAACCCTCCAGCGGCGCGGCGCGATTTTTCAAAGTCGACGGAGAAAAAACCCCTTTCGACGGGAGCAATGTAGCGGACTGGCACGTCTTCGGATGCGGCCAATCCTACTGCTGTACGCCGGCCCTGGCTCTTGATACTTTAATGGAATCTGAGATTAACTATTGTTTTCTTTCCTTTTTAACCCTTGGTGTTTATTTAGAGAATGTAAATAATTTTCTTGGAAACCATTTTGTTTTTTGAGACATTTGGATAAGTAATACATATATTTGATAACACACAAATCATCGGTTGTTTCCGAATCTCCCCTATACTTAAATTGATCTATTACCTTTAAATGACATTTAAAACTCCTTTAATTGTCATAATGAGCGCATGCACAGTCTATTATTATGCTATACTTTGTAGAAACATTTTATATTTAACTCTTTCATTCATCTTAGCCATTACCAAGAAAACTGGTCGCCTTATATGCCGATTACACATCGTACACAAAACACAAAGAATCCCAACATTTTTAACGAATGCAAATCGTTTGGAGTCGCCCTTTCTCTTGCTTCTTCCGACGGGAATACGAAATGAAACGGAACCTTTAATTTTTCAAATGTTTGACAGATCAAGAAAAACATTTCGTCCAGTGTTTGTAGTTTAATGATGAAATAAACTTATCTGAATTAGTTTGCAGAATTAAAGTTATCATAAATATGCAGTAGCGTTATATCATTATTTAATGATTTATTACTACTGGTTAGTAGTAAAAACCTGAGAATTATTATCAAAAAAACATATTTAAAGTTTTATATTAAATTTAAATCGGCTGAGACATGAAAAAATTACCGCCGAGGACTTGTCACGGTCTCAACGCACACGGTGGGCATTTGTAGTCCGAAAATTAAGAAAAGAGCACATGGAAGTTGATATTTTCAGATTACGTTGTTTTGTAATTAATATGGAGTTTAAGAAAAAAAGAAAACGTTTTAAACATAATACTAACCATTTCTTTAAATCGGATTGAGTGCACAACGAGGACTAAAGTTTGATGTGTGCGTTGCTGCGAATGTCACATGGCATGAGTTTATTTTTTTCGCGGTCTCTGAATCTCACGCGTACTTTTGCCCTGTCCGGTCTCTCGGTGTCCTCAGTTGTTCGTACGTTCATTTGTTTCCTTGTGCGCGTTACTCGACGCAGTTGTAAGCGATCTAATTTGGCGCACAAAAAAATCCCTCGTCTGCATAGTATAATCTAATTTCACAAAGTGAGACCAAAACAATCCCTGTTTTTAAAGCACGAATGTATAACGAACGTGTTTTAAAGCAAATAAATAAATTATTATTATTATTATAAATTATTATTATATAAAATAATGAAATTTAAATAGCGAACTTTCATTGTCTTTTTAATTTCGATATTGGAGTGCCAGACGTAAAGCCATTGTCCGTTTAGCTGTCTTACTGTCTAGGACCCGCCAGGATTTCTTAGTCTTACAGAACGCCATGAGTAATCTTGAGGCACTTGCTGTTTTTTTTCATCGCATCCGGCTGGTGCGGATATTGCGAACGCCAGGCGCTCGTAATATGGTGGATTGTCTTAGCTAAGATTGCCGTCATGATAGGTACTTATTAAAATAACTGTTGAATATACGGCATTTGTTTTTGTATTTAACGTAATATACTATCTACAAAAAGAGAACACGTCTATTAATGAAAAAAAATGTACTTACATGCATTTACTTGAATAAAATTCCGTCAAGTCAAGTGGTTATGCTTCCATTATTTTCTCTGATATCGTGTAAACGATTATAAATGACTAAGTAATTACTAGAATCTATTAATTACAATATTGACATTCTTTCACGATAATTTCACGTGTCTTATGAGGAGAAAATAAAATAAAACGTAATGATATTCTGTAGTTTCACAAACAAGTTGGGTTTTTTTTTATTATTTTAAATGAAATATGAAAATAAAAAGCCTCAACTCATAAAAAATACATTCTTTCTTTACGTATGAGTTATGTGTACTTAGGTAATGAAAAAAAAGAGTTTTATGAGTAATTGAATCAAAAACCACAACCTCATTAATACAATGATCGATGTTAAAACAAATAACAGGATATTTTTTCTGTTTTATGCTCAATATTAAAATTAATTATTTGTTTGGGAGCTTTGATCTATATTTTAGATCATACCAGCTCCACCTTAGCCAAACCTAATTTACAAAATCAGCTTAATATTAGAATTGCAAAATTCATACTCCACACACCACACAGTTTCGGGATTCTATTTTCTTTAGATTTTTTACTTGTAACCCGTTGCTTTGGTGAAGACTATAGTTTTTGTTCTTGGGCCTGAATTATACATATTAAACGCTCCACGAAAAGCTAAAGTGATAGTGAACGCCACATGTTTTTTTTTTATGTTTTTGATATACACACATGATAATTTGCAAACATAATATATAGGCTCCTTTTTTTTGAATCTGTTTTTAATTGTGGGTTACCTATAATGCGAAGAGATAGCGCTGCCTTGCAGCTTAAGAATAGCTGGAAGAATTTTGACGCGGTCCGTGTGGGCCGCGGTAGCATAATTGGTCAGTGCATTCGCCCGGATTGCAAAGGGTGCGGGTTCGAGTCCCGTCTGCTGCCTGGTCCGCGTGGAATTTTTTCTAGTTATATTTTCTTTAGATCAGTTTTTAAATTCAAACTTTAAAAAGCTCCGCTGTACAATTGGCCAAATGGCGGTACATTTAGTTTTCCTTACCACCGTACATTATAGACAAACAGACGTAATGGAAGACTATGTTATATAATACAAGAATCTAGAAAAAAAAATGTGTAAAGAAGTCCCTAAATATGTGGTTAGACACACACATTAAAGATGCAATCGATGCATTACCTAATTGTGAAAGCTTCTTAACCCGTCCATCCCGATTCAATTCAAATCGTTATCGTAAAAGCGAACCTTTGTAGCGGCTTAACCGGTAATCCGAAAAAGCAGCTATTCTCTAATTGCAGCGAACTCATAAAGCACTACCTATAAAGAGTAAGCGGTCGGATTCAAAATAATGTGTTTAACATTTTCGTAGCGTCGGTATCTGCGACATAAAACGGTCTGTAATTTATTCTATTGCTGAAAGGGTTGGGTAGAGGGTGGGAATTACCCAAGGTGGGTGCTAAAGGGTTAAGCCGAATATACGGGGTCGCGGCGCTGGCAAACTTCGTTAATTTATGCGCTTAAAAATGTCAACTGGAAATTATGACGCCGAAACACATTTCCTATATATTTCCAAAATGGTTTTGTAATCATACAGCCCCGCTTTTGTGTATGATACTTTAAAAATAGGAATAATGGGCTTTGTTTTATTTTCCAGTAATGTGATTATAGATAAACACCACCTTAGGCTTAAGGCTGTATATCGCTTGCGGGTTTGGGAGGGTATCAAAGGCGCTAAAGCCAGATATTTACTTAAGTATAAAATATACTCATACACCCACAATTGGCATTGACAAACAATGAGATAGTTTTCCGGCCTCAGTGGGTATTAATCAAAATATTGAGTGAGTGAGTTTATTGTTTTAAACTTTCATGGACACTAACATTAAAACAATTTATGTTATTTACTCGCTAAAAACAAGGTACATGGTAACACTCCCGTAAATAACATAAATTAATAACATAGCGTCACTAAGCGCGTTCTATCATTTGTACCACGGCGAGTGTTCGGAGGAGTTATTCTCTCTTATTCCACCTCCCCTTTCCTTCAGAGGACCACGCGCGCTGACTTACGTTCTCAACGTCTAACTGTGGCCACAATTCCAAAGCGTACAAAGAATTTTGGTGACTCATGTCTTTGTCGCACTATCCGTAAATGGAATACTCTGCCCGCTCACGTGTTCCCTCCCTCTTACAACCTGGGATCCTTTAAAAGAGGCGTGAAGAAGCAACATGCGGGCCGGCACGGTGAGGATGGCTGGTGTGGCAGGTAGAACTACTGTATCAGCTATCTTGCTATCTTCGCGTCTGGCAATCACCGCACAGCAGCACCATCACTTAACATCAGGTTGGGTGGAGTCATTTGTCGGACCTATATATAAAAAAACTAATATGAGTGAATTTAGATCTAGTAAACGGTTATTATTGATATAATTTATTTAAAAGTACACGCTGAGCGATTAGTGGATAACAGTTTGATCCATCTTTGTTTTAGGGTTACGTAGCCAAAGGTTGGCAAAGGAAAGCTATTGCTAACACTCAGCTTTTCTTCTATCTGTTCGTCTGTACCTTATGTCATACAATGAATGAACAATAATAGGTAGTCAGGTGACATTGTATCAGAACATCTATTTCTAAGGCTGCTGCAATAACAAAATTAAGGGTTAAAAAACTTTATTTTTTCGATCACAACAATAGCGGTGATTCAAAATTCAAGTTTTAAATCTTGATGAGTGGTACGGAAACCTTTGCACCCGACTTAGACAGCCGTTTTCCTTCCACATTATTTTTTTATTTTGTTTTTACTAAAATATTGTCTGTTTTACATTTTCTCTTATAAAAAGGTATGTATTTTGTTTTTACTTAAATATTGTCTTTTTTACATTTTTTCTTATAAAAAGGTATGTACGCAAGACGCCCACCCGCGCACCTCGTTTCCCCCCAAGACATCTTAATTTTTACTTCTGCGCAATAACTGTCAGCGCTAGAGTTTCGTGCCGCGACATAAACGAACTTAAAAAAGCCCCAAGTAAAATTCATGCAACTAGTAAAGGTTTGAAATTATCGTCAATTTAAAAAAAATAAATAAAAATCAATTGTGCTTATTACAGTGTAGTACCTTTTCTTATGTTAAAAGGGAGGCATAAAGTATATGACCCGCCTGATGGTAAGCGGCACCATAGCCTGAAGACGCTTACGATATCAAATATATAACTAGCGCCGTTGCCTACCCTTAGCGGTGATGACGGGGTACAGTAAACGAAATTCTATTTATTCCTTCAGTTAGATGATCAAAAAATAATGGACACTTCTTTTTTCTTTAGGCAATCAACCAAATAATTAAAAAGTTATAGCGCGTCAAAGTTTGGGAGTTGGGGCTCATGACGTCACTTTTAAGTGAAAATTGTACCAAAACGTGACGTTATGTGACTTTTGAAATCAATATATCTCTGCAATGTTTATATTAGGTGAAAAAAGAAAAAATACGTGTCCAATACTTCTTGATAATCTACCTGATAAACAAAGAAAAAAAATAGTCATCATCCCTATCCCCTACCCCGTGTAGCCCTGGGACCTTACTCACCGATAGAAACACAACACTATCAAAAGGTAGTGTTATTATACTGTGGTCTTCTGTAAGGTGGAGTTTACTATGCTCTATTTCTAAAACATTACAATGTTAAAATTGTTCAAAAGTTCAAAACCGCTCAACATGTTACTGAGACTTTTTTGACACATTACACATGAGAATGTCAAAATTGATGAACTTTGAAACACCAATCTCCACGCCTCCGTGACGTAGACAACATGGATCCTAACATTGGAAAACTCAACACAAACAATTGAGGAGTGCCGTGAGAGATAAGGCGGGGGCTTACAGGGGCGAGAATCACTCATTATTTAAATATTCTAATGACTGCGCTAAGCGTCCCGGGTAAGTGGAGCGTTAGGTGATAAGTGTGCTATTGTTTTGTAGATTGGTTTCGATGGAAGTGGGTTAAGGATTATGGCTGCGGAAACTCTGTTCGAATAGGGAGCGAGACGAATGAATATATTGAATTTAATCTATTAAAGTACTTATATAATTTACTAAAAATAACAACTTAGCCCCGGATCAATCACCAACTGCGGCGACTATCCGGCTTTTACCCTAAATTATTCTTTACATTTTTTCCGATCTGTGTGGAAAAAGACATTCATACGGCATACATACCATAACTTAGCGTTTTAAATACTACTAAAGAGCTAGGATAGAAAGAGGAGCCTATTAACGTCCCCACTACTGGGGCACAGGTCTTCCCTATTGATGGAATAGGGAGATTGATCCATGACCTACCACGCGGGCCCAGTGCAGATTAGTGTGTGCTAACTACTGCAGATATAGCTGGAACCACCAGCTTAGCGTGCCTTCTGAAGCACGGAGGAGCTGGAGATAGAAAATTTTTGGACACCCATCCGATGACCGATCACTGCGTTGTTGTTGAAAGTTGCTTTACTTCAACGAACCCAGCCGAACGCGCTTACCACTTGTGCCATCGAACTCCTCAGTAAATTTAAGTATTTTTTTTTAAGTAAATGCAATACAGTCACATACCTATCTTAAATATATACACCCGGTTTAGTGTCTGCTACAATTTGTCGTTAGGTAGTTGAAGACGACATTTTGCGAATGGAACGAAGTGGCCATCACAGTCAAATAAACATTTGCGATACCAGGGCCACGGAATATCGTAGGGCATTGCCTACCGTACCCCAAGCACAAACAACTAGCGAAAAAGTATTCGTATCGTTATGTCAGTTTCTATGGAAAAAACTTTGACGTTGGCGATACGAATACGTACTCGTATGTTGTCAAAGTTTATGCTTCGCTTACCCTGTCCAGTTTAGGCGACTTCACTCACAACTGGAAAACAACTCTCAGAAGCACAAAGAAACGAATAAAGTTTCGCATCTTTTTATACTTTTCTTTCACATTGCAAGCGCCGTTTATCATTAAAAAGTACTAATGTGGCATGTTACTTGCGTTTTAATAATGCTATTTAAGCCCGATTGGATAAAGGTATAATGCATTTACCTATTTATATGAATTCGGTTTCATAGCGATACGATACCAGTATGGTTCTGAGAGCGTACAATTAGAATCGAGGTGTATCGTGTCGTGAACTTCATGTCTTGTCCTACTATATGGCTTTAAAAACCTTGCAAGTTAGAGGAGGATGGATTATGACGATCACGATATATCGAAAGACTACTTTAAGAGTACATGCGCTGATTAGGAGTGCAATACTGCATGAGATTAAACATAAAGAACACTGAACGGCTCGATCTGAGGCGCTGCTGATGGATGCCTTACCTTTACAATTAATTTCTCCTGTAAAGCATAGCATATTGTCTGGCCGTAGCTCATTTTCTTTTTCATCCGGCAGGCATAGCGCACCAGCTAGCAGGACTTCCTGGCAGCGAGTGGGGGGCACTGGCGAGACATTACCCGCCACCATTGCTGCCCTCTCACGCACACTTCACTCCACACGTGTTGCCACCAGCTCATGCTCAGCCACCTGTACCACCGCCGCCACATGAAACAGGTCAGATTATTTTATTATGTGTAGTACCAATTGACAAGAAAAGAATTTCTCGCGGAATCAGATGCGCTGGCTAGGCATACACGCTTCCGTTTCTGCTCTCTTAGTGCAGTCATTGAAGCGAAAAATACGGTCTTACCTCCGAAATTTTTAACTGTGAACCGATTTGCATGAAATTTTGGAATTAGGCTCATCTTACCCTTCAAAGTGAAAATGATCTGAACTCCGCCTATTATTCTAAGGGGTGTAATATTGAAATATAATAATTACCCCTTAGTGGAAAAATTGATATTGAGCCATTTTATCGCTAGAAAACATGTCTATTAAAATCATTTTCAACCCCTTGAAAATCTTATAACCCTTGCAAACAACCCCTAAATTGAAAAAATCACAAAAAATACTTTGGTATGTCATAAAAAAATGTAAGTATAGAGTAAGTAATATATTATATTCTCTATAATAATTATCTAATTTTTAACCCCCTTTCAACCCTTGAATACTACCCCTTGATAATAAATGTTAAAAATTTTTTTTTGATAAAATGAAAAGGATTTAAATATTATTCCACACTCTCGAAAATGATTATCATATCCTTAAGCTTTTCTACCCTTAAAACTACTCCTAAATTAAAACAGTATATGTATATATGTATTTACATATGATTACATATTTAAAAATAATTTAATTTAGAGTAAAAAATTGCCATTTATTGAATAAAATATTTACAAATTATATGAAATTGTACTATTATTATTAAAATATTATTATTCATGACTCAATGTCGGAGTCGCTGTCACATTCAACATCTTCTGACTGAATTGGAGGGCTATTTTTGCAGTTATCTCCACTGCACGTTCCACAGGTACTATTACAAAACAGATCAACTTTTCTGCATCCGCAAGACGCTCCACATCCTTTTTTGCAGTTGAAAATAATCATTTTCAGCAGTTCTTGTGGTGCGGGTGGATCTACAGACTTAAGTGGATTTAATAAACCGTCATTCATGACCCACCCCCAATTCGTTGGATGAATGTTTTTGTTGCCAAGCCAAATCTGGGTTTGAAGATAAACCCAAGAGGGTTACTAAGAAGTATGCTCATTTATGGCACCAACGGTTGGAACTAAGGATAATAATTTTACGGCTGTGTTTTTCGTAGCAACTTTGAGAAAACTTTCATAGCGCATCTTTTCGAGATATTCTGATAAGCTTTCTACTCGACTCAGCTTATTTTGTTGTGTATCTTTAGCAAGTCCATAAAAACATACCATGCAATATCTACCTGCCTCTAAAATATCTTCGAGTTCAGATGTATTATTCAAAAATATCTCTGCCTTACTTCTCAAATCTTGCCTTCGTTCCAAAAGATCCATAAATTTTTTTTTGCCTTTATTATATGCCGTCGAAGTAGAGTCACACATATAAGAACGTTGGTATGTATTCATGCCTACGTTTCCAAAATATATGAGCCATATTATGTATATATATATATATATATATATATATACATATTACAATAGTTGTGGGTCTCTATTATACGGCGTACACATCCAAATATTCACACTCCGAAATTTTCAGTTACTAAGTAGAAAAAAATATGATAAGTTTTTGGATCATAACTCCTTCAATTTTCATGCTATCACAATTTATAAAAAACCATTGTAAAAATATTGTAAAGGTAATTAAGAGAGCTACAACATCCTTCATTGCAATATATAGTAAAAAACCTTTTTCTAGAAAGGTTAAAGGGCTTAAGAGAGGCTGTGATTGCGCTGCCACGCGCTCTTTAAACAATCATATCTCCATAAAATTTTGTTTGACAGAAAAAAAAACCAGATTGATTGTCAGAAAAATACCTAAATTTTTAATTCGTACACTTTTATACGTATCTGTCGTCATTTTTGAGATATTATGAAAAAAAAGTGGGTTTTTTAAAAATTTCAAATTTTGTTTTTTTTAATCGTGACTTTTTTGAAAAATATGTGTCCTGAAGCAGCCAAACTGATACTATCTATCAAACTCTTCATAATAAAATTAATTGTAGGCGGAATACGATTAATTTTAATTTTGGTGGAAATGGCACTTATGAAACCCATTGATTTAAAAGAAAAAACATTAGATACACCCCTTATTTGCAATACAGCTCACTTATTTTACGTGCAAAAGACTTTTAATAATGCTCATTTTAAAGCTTATTTCAAGCACTACAAAACCTTTTTGTATTAGAATGCATAAAATGCATCTGCTCGCCGCAAGATGGCATTGACCACATCGATTAAATTTCAGACAAAATAAAAAACGGCTTTGATCTTTAATATCTAGCTTAATATTGCATTTAGAATACTTTGTAAAACCAAATTGTTCATTGTTTTACCTGCTACAATTTTGTTCTTTATAAAATTTTCGATAAAACGTATATTTTTGGAGATATTTGCAAAAAACCGATGAAAAACGTGAAAAAATTGCGAATTTTCAATTGCCAATAACTTGAAAAGTATTGGATTTTTCGAAAAACTTCATAGATGATTTTTTGCTTAAAATTAAGCCTTCCATCGATATTCGAGGTTATTTTGAAAAAAAGTCACCCCCGAGAAGGGGTGGCAACCACCCTCAGGGTGGTTGTGGAGTTCAAATCATTTTCACTTTTGAAGTTAAGGGTAAGATGAACCTAATTCAAAAGTTGTATGCAATTCGGTTCACAGTGAAAAAAATCGGAGCAATAATGCTTCAATGACTACACCGTGCTGCCACCGACTCATGCTCAGCCACCTGCAACACCGCAGCTACAAGAAACTGGTCAGATTATTTTATTTTGTGTAGTACCAATTGAAAGGAATTCCCCGCGGAATCAGATGCACTTCCGTTGTTGCCCTCGTAGGCATACTCACGCCACACGTGTTCCCACCAGATCATGCTTACCCATCTGTATCACTGCCGCCACACGAAACAGGTGAGATAAATTTATTTTATGAAGGACTAATTGTCAGGAATTCCTCGCGGAATCAGATGCACCGGCTAGGTACTACCCACTTCCCATGCTGACCTTGCACGCCAGTTTCACTCCACACGTGTTACTACCGGCTCATGCTTAGCCACCTGTACCACTGCCGCCACTTGAAACAGGTCAGGTTTTTTATTTTAAGTATTACCAGTTGACAGGAATTTCCTCAGGAGTTTTTTGTTGATAAATAATTTGTTCAATATTTTCTTTCACAGCATATTTTTCCCTGTGATATATCCAAATATAATCGTTAACGTGACGAGAGGCTTGACTAAAATACATTTTTTTGTGCAGATGTAACATCGGAGACTCCGACGACGATGCACGCCCACAGCACCACCAGCCCGGCTACCTCCCGTCCTGGCTCGCCGCAGGACGATGACATATCCGTCACTGCGTCCAGCAGCCCTCCTCCCGACGACCGCCCCGGAGCATTCACGTCCGTCGCGAAACCAAGGAAGCCCTTACAACCACTCCCACCACCGTCCAGTCTGTTCCATAGCGCTTTAGCAGCGCAACTATTTCTCAACTCTCCCCTTTTACCCACCCCACCCGCCTGGTTGTATTCACAGCTATACGGAGGTTACGATTGGTGGTTGAGGCCTCCGCCGCCGCAAGAAGACTCTAGTTCTAGTCCGGACAGAGAAGAAGAAGGTTCTACACCTTCAGGCGCTGGCAAAAAGCGGTCAGCTTCACCAGAATGGACTGACCAAGGAGTCAGAACTCGCAGCAAATCGCTGATCACGTCGGAGAGGCGACCAGTTGACGTGTGGCGCCCGTACTAATTAAAACTTTTCGCGATACGAAAGTCAGTTAAAAGTTAATTGTGTACTGTGTTCGGATTATTGGTGTTCCGGGTATGTGACATTTATTGTGAAATGGATTTTAGAGATACGTCGCTCGGTGCGCACGGTGATGTTGGCTGACGTTCTTTGTAAATTATAAAGGTACCAAGGTATTTCTTTACAAGTAAACTCTATGGATGTAAATGTAGCCTAGTGGATTGGAAAGTGGCGTGAAAATGTGCAATATTGTATTAACTCGACATTTGGACTTCGTGCCATGTAGACTGGAAATAAATCGGATACGAATTTAAGTTAGTTATAAATGTCGATAGCTGTTTTTACGTTAGATAAATGAATGTGAACTTCAAATGGTAATGTTTAAAGAAATTGTTGACTGTATTATAAGATAATGCAAAGTCTGTAAATAAAGTTATCGAAATTTTTCATTTGTTGTTTCAGTATGTATTCCTAAATTTGTTTACAATTATACAAATAATTTTTGTTCGCGATCAGTTGAATCGTATCTACACATACGTTGTAATTCCAAATCATTTTAACTTTCAGTCATTAGACGGTGGCAGTTCGTTTTTGTTTTATGCATTCCCAATCTAAACTTATTTTATAAAACCTACTAAAACGGTGCCAACACTGGGTCGTTTTATTAATATAAATTTTATTAATGGCACTGGCAATATGCCCTGACTCATTAATGAAGATAATAATTGCAGATTTTTTTAACAGGCTTGTGCTTACTGCTTACGTATTGTATAACCAAAGTTGTATTAAATAACAGAGCCGTCTACAGCGAGCTGACGTTAGGTGCATATCGCATTTGTTATTGCGATATCTTGTTTTTGTTATACATTTTGTACGAGAATGGCTACGAAGTTACACACAGCTGCGAAAATAACGATGCAATAGAAGTATGACGAAATATCGCAATAACGCATCCGATATTATCGATCGATAATAACGCACCTTAGGGCTGGAGGCTTTATGATTGTGATACGCACTAGTTTTATTTAGGGGATGATCTAACCATAATTTAAAAAAACATTAATAATAACCATTATTTTAAAAAGGCGGAAAGGAGTTGAGGGCCTTGATGGCGAAGGTGGATAGCGCGTTCGAGTTGTTATCATGGAAGTTAAGCAACTTTCGCAATGGTCGGTCATTGGATGGTGTCCAAAAATTTTCTATCTCCAGCTCCTCCGTGCTTCAGAAGGCACGTTAAGCCGTTGGTATCGGCTGCATTTGCAGTTGTTAGAAATAATCCGCCTTGGGCTCGCGTGGTGGGCCATGTCCAAGTCTCCCTACTACTCCATCCATAGGATAGGCCTGTGCCTCATAAGTGAGGACATTAATAGGCTGATGATTACGTAATATCAGTTCTCTAGAATAAAAAAAATACGCTACCTATTGTAGTGCTTGTCGTCGGTAGAGTTGAAAACTAACCTGTTTAAAGAACGCACTGTATCATATTATGTGTAGCCACTTTGACGATTGTAAAATATTTTATCGGTGGGCTTTAAAGCCGTTTTGTATACATAAATTACTTATTAGTTTAGTTTCAATATCAAATGAAAACCAAACATTGTTTTTGTTTACCATAATGATTTTATTAAAAGTTACAAAATTACATGATTACTGTCAGTCTTGTCCTAATAAAATAAAATTATAATTAGAGTACACATTACAAATAGCATTGAGAATTTAATCTAAAATAAATTGGTTATTTCGGGCATACACACGCGCCGCTACTTTTACACCTCCTGTCAATGAAATCCATCAGCCTCATGACCCCGTAGTACACTTCTGTGGCAGTGGATACTATCTCTTCTTTGGGCAGAAGGAACCTGTGTTTCTTCGCCCTAAGTTCTATCATGTAGGAGTATGGTATGTTAGCGACAGCGTAGCTCCAGTCGATGCTGTTGCCAGATGCGTAGTACATCAAGTCTTTAGTGCTGCCCACTTTGTAAGTGCGACCGCTGGAACCGTGGATTGCCTACGGAATGAAAGATTTCATTAGTTCTATGAGTTCACTGTAAAATACTCACTACATAACATTTTAAATATCTTGTGTGTTTAATATAGTACCTACAGTACTGTGTCATTCACAGAAAAAAAGTTAAAGTATATGTAATTAAGTTATAAACAATATTATAAGAGCTAGACAAAAAGCGAATGGAAAACCAAAAATGCTACACCTTTTTACTTTCTTATTTTGTAAAGAATATTAAAAGCCTATCGTTGGACAATGAATGGATATTTGGGAATAAATAAGCGATTAAGTTGCGACAATTTATGAAAAAGAAATAGGCTCAACCGATTTCAAACTCGAGATCATTTATGTATATTATTTTTCTCAGACATGCTGGGAAATGTAAGCATCATTTTGACAACTTGCTTCGAGATAAATCGATATTGCTGTGCTTTGCCACATACATACGATTAGCGGCCGGTAAAGGTTGTATGATAATATATATCTGTCGGGTTTAGAGGCCAAATAAATTAGATAGTAAACTTATGTAGTGTTATTAAAAAATGGAACGATCTATTACACAAAAATATTGCAACCATGGAGGTAACTGTAAAGGAGGTTATTTAAAGATTTTATTTTAGATTTGAACTGGATTTCAAAATAGAAAGCTGGAAAGAAAAAAATAACCCCAAGAACTCTTAAAATTCATTCACTCTTAAATGCTATTGATGCTAGAATTTCGGGAGTTCCACCTATATGGCCGCTGCAGTAATGTACATGTAGTAGTAAATGTACTATTTTTGTTAGACTTTCATTTTATACCTTAGCTATTGCAGTGCCTCCTTCCAGTAGCTCCACGTAGTCAGGACAGGGGTCAGCAGTATATCCCCATGGGAATATGATCACCTCGCCGTAACTATGGAATGACAGGAACGCTTTGAACGTTGTCTCCGACTCCAGTATAGTTTTCTGAAAAAGGTAGTGTTTTGTTTTTGTGCAATGGTTCGAAATTAGCGCAGATTTTTTAAAATATCGTCGAAATAGAAATAATGTTGAAGAAGTAATATACAACACCTTTTCTGCGCGAAGTACTACAGCGAATTTAATTCAAGCGCTAATGTTTACTGTTAAAAAAATAATATCCTCCAATGGAATAGTTTGGAACCAACAAATTAATAGGTATTTCTAAAAAATACCAATCCCAATTAAGAGGGATAAATGTTTCAAATATCATTAGAAATATATTTTATAATAGGAAAAATATCTCTTTCAAATGAAACTCCGGAAGATCAGAGATGTTGACGAATATGGGTTACCTTTACAGCCAATGTTTCTGGCTCTGAAAATGGCTTCGGACCTCTGTAGAAGATATTCCCAGGATCTTCTGATGAACCTTCCTCTCCCTTCTCACCCCAACCATAGCTAAAATGTCATTGAATGTTTAGGCAATGCATAATAAATCCTAAACTAAATAATATAAAATAAAAGGATATGTTGTGCACAGAGAGTGAAACAAAAAAAAAATTTTAAAACATGAAAGAATATTTGAACATTACTAATTCTAAATTTAAATTCTTCTCACCTTTACGTTTTCAGGGAAAATATGCTCTGAATGTTTGATACTTATAAAAAAGTCTGTTAACATTAGAAACTTGTAATAAAGTTGCGTTATTAAGTTAATTTAAATCACAAATACATTTGCTTGCTAATTTTTGTTGTTGTAATCTTTCTTTTTAGCATTTACTAGAAAAAAACTAAATATAAAAGAGATTACTGAACCGAAGTGGTTTTAGAAACGATTACTACGTTAGCTTAACAGAATCGATTGCCAGATTAGTTACCCCGAAGTCTGTGAATTATAAAAGGCCATCATCATCAGCCTATTTAAGTGCCCACGCTGATGGAATAGGGAGATTGGGCCATGACCTACATTGCGAAAGTAGCCTAACTTCCACGAAGGTAGGCCGCACGAGCTCCTCAAATAAAGGTCACCTACCTGAAATTTCTGTTCAGGTCCACTCCTACGCACTCGCCGTACTTTGCCCGATTCTTACGCCACATTCGATCGTGCGTATGTGTGTACTCGTATCCGTCTGGGTTCAACACTGGCAGTATGTACCTGGAAGAAAAGTAAATAGTTGAAACCAAGGACTAAATTATTAATTTTTCATAAAAAATAAAAGCAAGTACCGATGAAGTTTTTCAAAAAATCAATCAATAATAAATATGGGAATTGGGTAGCCTAGATTTTGTTGAATTAATTGGGTATATTATTTTACAGATACGTAGAGTATCACATATGGGACAGCAGGCATGACAAGAGAAATTAATCACAGTATCATAATCGAACGAATACCTAAATAAAAACTCTACAGTTTTTTGTTAGACACCGCACTCGCGCATAATCTATTTAAGGTGTATAATTAAACTCTACAGAGCTTACGATAGAAACTTCACCCGACAATGTACGGATATTGTACCAAGGATGTTGTTTTATTTACCAGTCTTTATTGGTGACGCTGTCCGGTTGTTCGTGGAAGGTGCGCACGAGGTTGTTCGCGATGAAAGTGACCACGGCGGTGCTGATCCATTCTCGAGGGTGAATGGCTCCGTCCAACCACACGCCGGAATTTCCGTTCTTACCGTTGGACACTTTCAATAACTGAAATAGAATTTTTATATGTAAAAATATGAGAAGCTATACATATGCCCCAACTCGTTGATAAGCGGTCACCACAAAACTATTTATCATCATTATACCACATTGGTTGTGTATTTATACGTTTAATCAAGTATCCAGCCTCAGGCATAGTGTCTACAATAGCTTACAAAACTGGCTTGTTCACAGATTTTACTTTATGTGAGGAAATGTTGCTTCTGTGTAAAAAAATCTTCATGCATGATAATCTTTTTGCTTTCGTTGACAGCTGTAATACAGCTGTCAACGATTACCTCTTAATATCAGAAAATCAATGAATGCATCCACTAATTGTTTCGAGGGAACACTTGTAAATTGGAGTGAAAATAAATAACTTTATTATTATTAAAATCATAAACAAAAATTGCTTATCAACAATTGAAGTTCTGGTATGATAAAGTAAGATAAGGGGATGTTAAGGAGAAAAAATCTCTTACCCGTATATCGCGCCCTTCAGCAGACTGTCCAATAACTTTAATAGTGCACAAATACGGAAATTCGGCAGCCAGATTGTCCATGAAATTGTAGATAGCGCTCAATCTGTAGTAATTTTTCCAGTCCATCCCATAACCTGTAAGGTATCCCATAGTTTGGAGACAAAGTAAAACAACAACTACACTCGACAAAATCAGACTGGAGACTAAAATGTAAAATATTTATGACAGGAGGCACTCAGTAATGATAAGGTGCTTAGGATCTATATGGCTAATGGTCCATCTTTAGTCGTCTTTACGTAGGTGAGTCACTAATCTTCAATGGCACCCATTAGAACGAAAACGGGTACTTAGCATTAACGAATTAGCGGGTTATTTCGTATTATTAGTCTTAAATAAAGATCGTTATCATGATGACTACTAATGAAGTTTCATTTTAGAATAGGGATATATTTAGATAGATATTATTTATTTGTAGAGATGTTCTCAAATGTTTAATTTAAGATTCCAAACCTACCTTTATTAAGTACACGTTTCCTTGGAATATTTTTCCGGTAGGCCTTGAACCCTACAATTTTCAAAGAATGAATTGAAATAATTTAGAAATTATCCAAAAATAATAAATTTGTCGTTGAATCAAAGCTTGCACAGTTAATACACTAATTGACGTAGAGCTTAAAATATTAAGGATTTATCACCTTGTCGTATATAAGTAAACAAGGAGAAGTGAGGGATTTCTTAAATAAATAGAAACAGAGCATAAGTTTTTTCAAGCAATCACATACATTAATCGTAGTACACGTCAGTCAGTCATATTTTCCATTAGTGTTGCCGAACTATCGATATTAAAACTATCGACAGTTTACATCGAAAATCATGTACCCTATAACTATTGCAAAAGGGTAGCCATGCCCAGCCATAACTGTCATTTCCACAAGCCGGTTGGATAACATCGTCCTCATTGGGGTATGAAGCTTCCATACGGATATTAAAGATAGCAATCAACAGTGATCCAGAATTCAAGCCGCCCAAAAAAGTCAGAATTCAAGTAAGTGAGGATCTGAAGATTGTAAAAGCAACCGAGAGTAACGACACAAATTGTAATATTTGGGTCACTTACTTGATGATCAAGTTTTGATGTCCAGAGCTCCCTTGGATACCGAATCAAGATGGTGTAGGAAAAGCGCAAGTGGTACTGTGGTATCGAAGGCGACTTGATTTTTGGTCTAACATTAGTAGGCGGGAAAGAAAGTAATCTTTCTTGTGGTGTTTCGCATATTTTACATTAGTATAAACAATGGAATGAAATGAAAACATCTTACGATTCTGAGTGGAGCTTAATGTTGGCGACTGAACTTTCGATGAAGTGCCCCCTCGCTCTCTTGCCACCATCAATCCCACGTCTGCGATGGCAATCGAGTATGGTATCTCTCTTTCATGCAGCATGCCTGCTACTTGGCCAGCGCGAGGACCCTCAACCATGATATCCATTGTGCTGTGTTCCTCTTTCCAAATTGTTAAAGCTAGAAAGATTAACCTCTACACAAGTCAAATACAAAAATGCCTTCCTTGTTCTTGTGAGGTTGACAAAACATCGTAGCTGTGTTAGTAAGGTGAGTTTATCCTGCTATGCTTTGATAGCCTTGTCCGAATGATATAAGTAGACAACCTTTTTTTGTAGAGAATTTTATTTTATTTGAATTTATATTTTTTTTATTAATGGTTTTTTAGAATTATAAATAAAGAAAATAATGTACCTCCGAGTGTATCGAGCGTTCTTACAAAATATCTCTGCCCTTCTCTAGTAAATTTTACCTCCCATACTTGAGTTTTTTCACTTAAATTTGCCACTTTGAATGGTAATTTGTAAATATTTTTAGTTAAAAAAATAAGTTAAACTTTCAATTTTAATTATGTAGGTTGTGGCATTTTAATGTCAAATGACAGATATTGTCAAAAAAGGTTATTTTTTAAAATAATATATTGTAATATCTATGATATTTTACTCTACTATCTCGAGCTCCTTCGTGCTTCGGAAGGCACGTTAAGACGTTGGTCCCGGCTGCATTTGCAGTCGTTAGCACCCACCAATCCGCACTGGGCTCGCGTGGTGAGCCATGGCCCAATCTCCCTATTCCATCCATAGGGAAGGCCTGTGCCCCAGCAGTGGGGACATTAATAGGCTGATGATGATAATGAATATCTATGCAAGAAAAAAAATACATACTAGCACTGTGGCATGTGGCATTAACTTTTACTTTTTGTGAAATTTTATGTGTTATCAAAATAAAAATATCGGTCAATCAGTTGTCGCGTTCTTAAATAATATTCATACAATACTTTTCAAATATTAAGCTTAACGAAGGCTTAATAAAAAGGGTCCAAGATATGAAAAGTATAATCACCTAAACATTTAATGTCGCTCATTAGTTGCGGTAATTAGTCTTCATTATTCCAATTGTCCATTGTGTTATGCTGCTTGGAACAAGTATTTTGTTTATCTATAAATTCCACAAATGCTTTTATAGCCTTCACTATCTCCTCTCCTGTTTCTTCGATCTCCTCTTTAGGTAATTTAAATTTGTGTTGCTTACTTCTGAGTTCTATCAGATAACAATATGGTATACCAGCTACGCCATAGCTAAAGTCATTGCTTGTACCAGACGCACCATACATTACGTCTCTAGAAACGCCGACTTTATACGTATTACCACTGCTATCGTGGATCGCCTAGAGGCAACAAAAGCTTATCTTAGTCAGATAGTTTGTTAGCAAATTGTTAATGTGATCGGACTTTTGGTATATATTTAAGTTTCGCAAATTTTTTAAACAGTTATGACTTCATTATTTTTGTCTGAGCTAAAATTTCAAATAGTTTCAATTAATACTCGTTAAGCCATTGGATATTTCTCATCAACGAATTTAATTAGTGCTTTAATACAACAAAGTATATCGTTGGCAGTTTCTTTGATCTCTTCTTTCGGTGTTATTGGTGGTAGGTTTCGCTTTCTTAGTTCGATCAGGTACGAAAATGGTATCCCGGCCACTCCGTAACTAAAATCATAACTAGTGCCAGCTGCCCCGTTCATGACGTCTTTAGATATACCAACTTTGTATATATTTCCATTGCATTGGTTAATTGCCTACAGAAATATTACAATGTTATCATTATCAATGCTGCAAATTGAAGGCGTTAATTTATAATAAGTATCACCGTTTGCATCTGTCAATCAGTTCTTTTAATATTGTTTAATATATCAAAACCAAAAACCTTTGTAACCTTTATAACTGGTGCTAACATTTATGTAACTACGGCTAAGGTTCCTAGTTCTAATAAAAAGTATCTTGAATAAATTCGGCTTAAGGCGAAATCGTACTCGAAGGCTACCGCACCAACGTACAAGGTTAACTACATTAAAAATACCTACAATAATCTTGCCATGAAGATTTGCAAAAGCGTTATTTAAATGGATTGGACTTTATATGAATTATTACTATAGTGGTAAGAGAAATACATTACAATAACACCTTTGACATAACAGTTGCACCTTCAAGCAATCTAATATAATCAGGACACAATGCCTCTTTGTGCGCGAAGGGGAATATGATAACTTGACCGTAGCTGTGCAGAGTAATGTACACCTTGAAGGAAATACCAGCATGCATCAACATATCCTGAAAGAAATACGTATTAAACATAAAAATAACAGTATAATCCTTAAAATAATAAATAAATTTATAAAGAAAAATTCTATTAAATAATTTTAATGCAGTGGTATTAGACAAAGACAAAATCCAACCAAATAGTACAGTAGCAGTCCAAAAAGCTGCGTTAAGCCGGACCAAGGAGCGAACGTCCGCTACCGCTTAACGCAGCGCACGCCCTAAGTGTAGTCGCACATCTAAGTTGTTTTTCCATAGCTAAGTTCTCATTTAATTTAGTGAAAGTATTTTTTTATAAAGTTTCAACAGTGAAATTAAGTTTGTTTACTCACAACCAGGTGCTTCAATAGTTAATCTACGAAATTTACCTAACGCAGTGTAATACCACAAGATTTTGGTGGATTTGTATTTCTGTAGATGAGTACAGTTGCAGGGCCAGAAATAGACATAGTAGGAGATTGGGTTTAGTCTAACAAGGTAAGGTTGGCTGGAGCTGGTTCTTTCGTTCTTTTATCTTGGCAACTGGAATCCACTTACAATGAACATTAGGTGGGGTCAGATTGTGTACTACGCCTTCTTTAAAAAAACAAACTTATTTTTACACCTTCATAATAATTTAACACCATCATTTCCATCATCATCAAAAATGTGAATCAATGTAAGATAATTCAGCAGTCTAGACTCTAGAGATCCAGGATTAGAGAGTTACTATAAATTTAATCATGAAAATGTTATACAATACAATACAAAAACTCTTTATTTTTATGCCACAGAAAACATAAAACATGAAGTATATATATATATATGACTATATATGTATTCATGTAGGTATTGACGTGTAATTTATTACGAAATAAATGATTATGATTATGATTATATAATTATATGTATGTATTGTTTTATATACTTATTTTTATTATATTTGCCGTCTCTCCAGATTCTTTCCTGTGCTCTCCATCCTAAGGTTGTCTGGAAGAGATCGCTCTCAGCGATAAGACCGCCCATTGTAACTCTGTATTCTGTAATTATGTACTTCATGTTTTATGATTTCTGTGGCATAAAAATAAAGAGTTTTTGTATTGTATTGTAGTATTGTATAACATTTTCATGATTAAATTTATATATATATATATATATATATATATATATATATATATAAACATATACATAACCCATATAAATACATACATGCCTATGTCTAATTCATTCAGCTAAAATCAACAAAAATGGAAGGGTTACAAGGACATATTGTGAGATCTAACAAGGTTTTTGAAAAAATCGTAGAGATTTTGCACATCTGATGGATACTGGAAGAGCATTCCATAGACGAACAGCTTGTACTGCGAAAGAACGGCCATAAAAAGTTGTACAGTGAACAGGAGTAATGAGAGAAAGATTTTCTGATGACCTTAGGGACAATGTGTTCGAAGTGTGAAGGAAATTAAAATATTCCTTAAGATAGCGTGGGGACAAAGGATTGAACAGTATGTTATACAGAATAGGAAGGATTAGTTATATTTAGGTATTTGGGTTTTGTTGGCGTACCATCAGTCAGAATCAAGAATTTAAATAGCAAATACAGTGAATTAATTCAATGTAACAGAATGATATAAAACCGGTGCAATGAAATTGATTTACGGCTAAATTCTGTTTGCAGTTTAATCTCGCCGCTCATTGTTGATGGCACGATTTTGGTATCAACGGGACATTGCTCTTAATGATTATAATATATTTTGTTTGTAGTATTAAACGATTTCAATCATTGATGGAAACAATATTAAATATGCTCATTAGTATAATAATTAACATTCAAATTATGATGCGATACAGAGGGTCGATATAGAGTTACTGGAGATTGGAAGATTTTTATAACTTGATCCAGTTTTCAAGTAAAGAGTCGTCTGAATACATAACACAATCATCCTTATCTCTATATCCAAATTCATTTAAATCTATTTTAAAACTTTAAGGCATCGTGACTGCGATAGAATTATCATATTGGTTTTATTTTACGGTTCTAATTGTAATACAGCAAATGCTGATTGATGCGCGTTTTCAAGTGAGTGATCATTTGAAATAATTCGGTCACTTTATTGATGTGCTATAGATAGACTATTCTGTTGTTGATAAGAGTTTATATACTAATACTAGCTTCTGCCTTTCGCTCGCGTTAGATTCGATTTCTCGCGACGCGATCGCGTCCAAATTTCGGACACCGTTTTACGCCTTTAGGGGTGAGTTTTGGAAAAGCGCATGCTTACATCATAACAGCTACGAGTATATGTGTATTAAATTTCAGCGCAATCAGTTCAGTGGTCTGAGCTGTTCGTTCAGAGATTAGTAAGGCAGTAACGGTTGTCTTTTATACATAGGTTATAAAAGAAGATTCTCTACTTGATAAAGAAATGTCTGATTATAAAAATCTACGTTACATAATGACTCACTCTAACAGCGGATGACTCTGGTTCTGAGAAAGGTTGAGCTCCGCGATAGAAAACACTTGTGGGAGCTCCTGACGATCCTTTACCACCCCAGCCACAGCTACAAGAATCAGTTTATATCAGGTCTCTCAAAAAACCCAAAACACGACTTTCTATCGAGTTATCACACATAATTATTTCAAAGGTTTAGAAGAAGACAAAAATGAAATAGAAAATAACTTCTTAATAAAAAAATCATAGTACATGAATTATAAAAACAATATTTTCTCTTATTACGAGTTAAGGAAATCAGTAATAAACGTAAGGTAATTTAAAATCATAGATGTTAATCACCTGAAGTTTCTATTGAGGTCTACCCCAACACATTCTCCACCATACCATGCCCTACTCTTCCGCCACATGCGGTCAACAGTATGGGAATATTCGTATCCATCGGGGTTCACTACTGGAAGGAAGTACCTACAATGTCGAATGTATTTATTTTATTATTATTTTATATCCCATCAATATCAACTTATTTAAAATCGATAAAATATTGCCTTAACCACATTTCATATTTATTTTACGGATGATGTTGCATTGCAGTAACTCAACATTTTATGTTGAGTTTATTAACGAATGTATTGTATAGCTGATCAATACTCTAAGTTTATTAGCATACCATTTTTGTCAATAATATGGCAACGCAAATGTTGATAAGAATAGGAATTATAATGAGATGAGATGATGGGCATCTGCGTATCTGGCTTAAATTTTTAGTTTTTCTGATGTATGTAAGAAAGTATGTATGAATAGATTATAAGTACTTTTTTTTGACATTGCGTATAACTATTATCTTTAAATTAATTTTATTTATTTTGACGTCACTGAACCTCATTAATTTAATTATCTTCTATATTATTTGCACGTTGACATTCAACAAAATATGCTGGAAACTAAAGAGCTGACAACTATTGTAACCATATTTTGGCAAATAAATGATTATTATTATTTACAGAGCAAGTACAGAGAACTTATAAATACCACTAGAGTGCACAAGAAGGTGGCGTTCTGGGTACAATAAACATATTTATTTGGACTTACCAATCTTTATTAGTGACACTTGGTGGCATATCAGAGAAATTCTTTGCAATGTGGTTGGCAATGTAAGTGACCACTGCGGGAGCTATCCACTCTCGGGCATGAATGCCGGCGTCGATCCAGACACTGCTGTTGGTAGCGTCACTATTGGAGATCTTAAGAATCTATATTAGTAAATAGTAAATGAGATATATAATAGCGCTAAGCAACTAGTTTGAAACATGGTAATTGTTTATGTGATTCGATGAAATAATTAACAAACAGAAATTTAATAATGCGAATTTATTATAAAAATCACTTAAAATAAAAAAATGTATAAATATTAAATACTACTAAACTGATTCAATGCAAAAGTTTGAGAGCACTTAAAGTTCGAAACTGTATTATTACAATGTCACATGTTAATTTAATATTTTTTTAATAATAGTCGATATACCATCGTTAATCAGAATCTATTACCTTTAAATCTCTACCTTCTACCGACTTGCCAATCGAACCAGATGTACAAATTGAAGGGTAATCACGTTCCAAATCATCCATAAATGTGTGTATAACGTCAAGGCGATGATAATTGTCCCAGTCCATACGTGGAACTTTATGATCTTCGTCTATGTAAATGTAACCAAATTAAATTTATTTAAAACGAGAAACCCTACTATAATTTATATTTCTTTTTATAGCCAGGCAGGCAAATGACTCTACCCCACCTGATGTTAAGTGGTGATAAAGACCAAACGCGGTACAGCAGTTATAAACTGCAACACCAACCATCCTCATCTTGCCGGCGTGCAAAAATGTTCCTTCACGCCTCTCTTAAAGGACCCCAGATTGTAGGAAGGAGGGAACACGTGCGCGGGCAAAGAATTCCACTTACGAATAGTATGACAAAGAAATAAGTCACCAAATTTCTTTGTTCGTATAGGAATAGTGGCCACCGTAAGTCGGTGACAAAGTAGGCTAGCGCGCGTGGTCCTCTGAAGAAAAGGTAATGGAGGGATAAGGGAGAATAACTCCTCGGAACACTCGCCATGGTATATGTTTTTACTGTTTTGTTCTAATATTATTGTTCAGTTACTTCAATATGGAAATTAATAAATGTGAGTATAATACAAAAGTTTGTTATCATATTCAGAAGCAAAACTAATAGAACATACCATTTATAATAAATTGTGGTTGTTTTGATGTTTTAATAGTGGAGCTAGTGTCATCAGTTTGGATGTTTTCAATCGATGGGTCATAAATATATGAAAGATCGACATTTTCTGGATTAAAATCATCTTTAAGAATATTTATTAAGGTTTTAAGTCTATCATTAATAGCCTGTTTTGATTCTGATTCCGGTGTACCGACAGAGTACTCATCGCAGATACTATCGAGTGTACTACCCGAGTCTTTTGAACTGTCTTCGTGAATTGCACAGCTAACATTTGCTTCATTTTCTAGACCATCTTCATATAAAGTTTCGTTCTTTGGCTCATAAATGGTATCTTCAGGGTGCGAATACAAGGCATTTTGTCGCATATATTGATGTTGCGGTCTGATTTTTGTAAATTGAGCGAAGTGTTCAGTTCCAGACATTGTTCTATGTAATGGAGCAAGTAAAGGATATCAGAACATATTTTTATTATATAAGCCAGTTGATTCTGGAACTGTTTTATTTGAGGCAGGACTATTTATTCATCTTCAGATTAAAAATCATTTTTATTTGGTATCCAGTTTATTTTATGGAGAACATTATTTTGGTTTTTGGCACTATTTCTGTGTTTCTGTTTAATTGACGTCTTCTTCAGATTGTTCTCTTTGGATAATAGGTTATCTTTATTTTACAGCATTACAATATATAGAACATCAAATTACAACAACTTAAAAAACTAACTAATGTATAAAATCTGAACCAAATTACCTTAATCTACACACGAATAATATCTAATTTACAAAATAAAAAATATGTATCCTCCAGTGCCGCCGTCAGGAATGGTATCCAATAGGCTGGCAGTATTGCCACGTTGAATGGCAAGGCTGATCCGTTGATCAAGATGGCTGCCAGCCTTTTGATCAACAGTCACTTCGGTGAGTCTCTTTGATAATTCCTGTAAAAAATGAACGAGCGCTTGGACCCCATGGGCTCATAGTCTCAACACCAAACGGCACAAATATATAGTTCTCATTGAGACCTGAATATTTACGCCGCTGGGAACATTTAGCAGAGGCCGCCGCCGCGCCCGCAGCAAGGGAGCTACTACCTGTATGGCACGGAGCAAGCGTATCCGCGCAAGTAGCATCCCATAAAAGAGGGCGACCCAGCTTCCAAGGAATGAGCGTCATCAAGTCAGGCCTCTTGCCATCGGCACGAAAGATGCCGCTAGGCTCAAGGATTGCTGGCACGTTGACTGCGACAAGAGCTCCACGGATGACGTCATTGATGCAGGCGTGACGGGAGACTCGGCCAGCTCTCATTTGGCATGAGAGATGGTCCCAACTAGATAATGATATTATTATTTCCCTTGGAGAGTTTATAATATTGAAAATATATAAAATATGTGATTCTTTAACGTTCTGTAATCATAAATGGTAAAATCATATGTCCATGGTCAAGCTAGTCCCGTGAGCGTCCAATACAAAAACAATATTTTTTTTAACACACACCAATTAGCCTAGCCTCGAAGAAAACGCTGTAAGGCTTGTGTTATGGGATACCAGGGTAACGGATAGAATACATATAATGTTACATATATATAGGTATATTTATATAGAAATATATATTAAACATCCATGACTGGAGTACAAATAAATGTTCGTATTTATCACACAAACATCTACCCCGATCAGGACTCGAACCCGGGAGCTCTCGAGTTGGCAACACTTTGAAACCCGGCGTCCATACCACTCGGCCACGGAGGTCGTCAAAAAAGTTGTAAGTTAAGTGATTTGTAAAGGACAAAATAAAGATTTTTAATGCGACAAGTGTTCTTTCCATATACATGAGTTAATTTCCACAATGAAACAATCTTTTTCAAAACCTCAAAGTTAGTAGTTTCCACGTTGAATACTAAATTAACAGTAAATAGTCCATTTTCACCCACCCATAAGCAGAGTCTAATGAAAAACACAGCATTTACCCCTCCCACTGGTGCCTACTAACTGTCGGTACCATAGTACCACATTATCATAGATAATCATGCAATGTTGTCTCCGATTACGTTTACTATGTAGCAAAAATAAAACGGTCGCAGGCCGTACATACTTTGTGGAATGTACTTTCTTAGGCCCGTATTACAGAATGACAACTAAGTGTTGATCTTTACTTGAGTACAGTTAAAAAAGGATATCGCTATGTGCTATATACAGCGACATCCTTTTCTAACTATGCTCAAGACTAGATCAAATATATGTGCCTTAGACTGTTATCACAAAATAAGGATGTCCGCCACCTAATAGGGATGATGAGATGAGAAGCATGAAAATCCTGACTCTGCCTTCGCTGTACATTTATGAAGTAGCTGTTTTTGTGTTATGTAACAATTCTCTGTTTCCGACACTCTCAGAAAGGAACCCTGAAAGAAATCATCGCCACTGGAATAGGATTTGCGCTCCTTCTTATAAAACCATACATGTTAGTAGTAGCTTCTTTGGGATGGCTCACAGAATATTCAACAAGGTTCCGAGTCGTCTTAAATCACTACCGATAAAGACTTTTAAGAAGCGTCTGTTAGCATTATTAGTTGAAAAAGCCTACTATACAGTCGAGGAATTTTTAAATGACAAATCTTGTAATTAAATCGGACACCTCTTTTATAAAAGCAGTTCTCTATTATAAAATTTAGACATATTAAAATTGTCAATTCAGTTAAGAAATGTGTATTTATTGCTATTTTGGACATTTTGCTTATTTTTCTATTAAAATTTTGACTATTAGTATGACAACTTTATTATTACTATTACTTATCAAATTTATAATTAATTTATAATCTACTTTGACATGCATGTAACAACAGACAATTTCAAATTATATTCATAAATTGTGATTCCAATGTAAAAATAATAGTACTTCTTTCATAGGTTCATATCTATTTGTATACCTTAATTAAGGTGGAAATGTAGTCATACTAACAAAAATTTTATATACCATGTATACTAACCTATGTTTCACAAATAAAATTCTGATTCTGATGACTATTTTTTTTCTTCATTTACGAGGTAGATTATCAAAAAGTATTGGACACGTATTTTTTCTTTTTTCACATAATATAAACATTGCAGAAATATATTGATTTGTAAAGTCGCATTTCGTCACGTTTTGGTACAATTTTCACTTAAAAGTGACGTCACGAGCCCCTACTCCCAAACTTTGACGCGCTATAATTAAAATAATAAAAAATAGTCAAATATTAAGGGGAGCTCCTAACATAAATTAAAATATGGTCAGCGAGAAGCGATACAAAAGTACCTTAATCTTATACGAGACTATGGGACTGACAGTCTAATAACTATCTCTTTCATCTCATATATATGACTAGCGGACCCGACAGACGTTGTCCTGTCTACACGTCTTTGTGAATCTAAACCATTCTCAGATCCCCTTGAACACACACAAAAAATTTCATCAAAATCGGTCCAGTCGTTTAAGAGAAGTTCAGTGACATACACGAGTGTGTGAGTACAGAAGAATTATATATATAAAGACTAGCTGACTCGGCGAACTTCGTACCGCCCAAAAGTAATAATTTGCAATAAATTAAAATTGCGACTATAATTTGAGATTTAAAGTATCCTATCTCTCAAGTTGGATCGAACTGCACATGGTGTGCGAATTTTATTATAATCGGTTCAGTGGTTTAGGAGTCCATTGAGGACAAACATTGTGACACGAGATTTATATATATTAAGATATGAGGTCTCGTTCTGTCATGTCAAGTCATTGCCAACGCGCCGCGTTCGCCAACATTCGGGCGCCCATTTATAGTAAAAAAACTTTTTTTTTATGATTTTGTGGTCGTTCAATACAGAAAATCACAATAGTTATCTACATTTTATTTAAATACTAGCTGACCCAGCGAACTTCGTACCGCCCTAAAAAATAGGGGTTGTCCAGCGGACAAAATTGTGAATCTAAACCATTCTCAGATCCCCTTGAACACACACAAAAAATTTCATCAAAATCGGTCCAGTCGTTTAAGAGAAGTTCAGTGACATACACACTCACAGAAGAATTATATATATAAAGATATGCTTATTAAAATGATTAACGTCCTATATTAATTTTCATAAATAAAGTGACATTTTGCAAAAAAAATCCCGACCGCTGCATTGGTCAATGACCGTTCATCGACTGTGTTCACATTTAGTATCGCTTCTTGTTGGATAGCATAGAATTTGAAAATCCGCTCGTTTTTTTCAACCCCATGTCAACCGCTGAGGCTCTATGGCAAATGTTAATCTTGAACAATAGTTTGAAGCCTTTTATTAGCGAATCCGACTCGAACATAACAGTTGATTAATACATAATGTTGGACTCGTATAAAATTATATTTTAGATAAGGTAGGTATAGGTTTGCGCGTCCGCCGCCTACCCGCCAGGTTGTTGTTTCCTCTTACAGAATCAACAAAATACGCTTTTCAGCATCAATATCTTTTATTTTTTCCACTAGGAAGTTACTACTAGTTGTCTGAATTGTTGTTACCGTTCCAACATGAGGCGTTTATAATTATTTAAGTTTTGAAATAAGCCAGCTTGTTTTTATTTCTTCATAATTGTTACATGAAAATTAAACAAGAATTCCTATTTTTGCCTAATTTTGATGAAATTTGGTATGCATGTAGTGTAAGACCTGGATTGAGATAAATTTTATTTTTTATCCCGGAAATACATTAGTTTATTGTTGGATTTTCAATAAAACAAATATAATTATCTCAAAAATATATCTAAAATTATACTCAATTAATTCAATAAAAATTGCTGAAACTCTTTATTAAAATAGGGAAACTGCGTATAACGGAACGTTATTACTTAGACGCAATTTGTCATTGACTGACAGGTCACAGCTTATACTATTGGTTTAAATCTCTGGTTTAAATTAATTTCCTTGATTGTGATTGGTTGTATCAAAAATCATGTGATTTCCGTAGATAATTATATATTATCTGTGTTGCCATCAGACTAATATTATAAAGGCGAAAGTTTGTGACTGTGTATTTTAGATACTTCTTCACGTCTAAACGCCTGGATCGATTTAATAAAATTTGGTATGGAGCTAGCTGACATGATTCACAAACCGCGGGTAACACAGCGGGGCATAGCTAATTAATGTAAATATTGAACGACATTTTTACGTGGACAAGTGGATCATACACTTCGTTTATGTTTTTAATGAATTCAGCATATTATTCTACATACAAATATATACTTTAGGTACAAAATTGGGCAGATTTGTATGGAAAAAAATGGATTCTTTTCTTGATTGGCTCATCAAAAAGGGCTTGAACACGAGACATCTGCAAATTAATCTAAGAATATTGGGCCGAGAATCGAACCGATAAATCTAACAAGCAAATAACGAGAGTCGGTAAGGGTGGCACAATTAAAAAGATAAACGCGCATAAGATCGCGCCCAGGCGACAGGGGGAGTTTGGGGTGCGCCAGTCTGGTTAGCGGGTTACCGAGAGACTGCCCCTACTACTGTAACTAGAATTTGAGAAAAAATATAAAATATCCCGGTTTCCGTATTTTCAGGAGATGAAGTGGATATCATGTCCAGTCTATGAGTAGATTGACGTTTATTCTTATCTTACTTCCTACTAATATTACAAACGTGAAAGTTAGTATGCTTGTTACTTGATCACGCAAAACTATTTGGATGAAATTTGGTATGCATGTAGTTAATGACCTAGATTGAGATAAAGGATACTTTTTATCCCCGAAATACATTAGTTTTGGGGGGGTTTTCAAATTAACAGATATAAAGCGGACGAAGTCGTGTCCCAGACTAATAGTAAACTAAAATGCAATGAACTCTAATTGCTGATAAAGTACCTGTTCTATCTTATAACAAATATATTTTCTTATAATAACACCTAAAAATAGAGTAGATAGGTAGGTATATCGCGTAGGTATATCTTTTCAGATATGACTGGCTTGATGAAAAGTAGAGCCCACTTTCAGAGGCTAATAATGCCCCGCGTGAACGCTGAAAGCCTACAAAAAAGCTATAAGGTTCCAGAAGAAAGTTGGGGTTGTCTTAGCGGTTTAGGGCGGCGACATTTAAAATTTTACATGAAAGAAACCACTTCTGTACTGCATTAATTGTTTTAATCACTATTGCTGCAACCTTCAATAATAAAAAAAACAAACCGATTTTTTACAACTTTTTATTTTTTGTAAAACGTAACGTAACATAGCAGTCAATAAAATTAAAAGAATACTTTTACTATAAAAAAATAAAGTCGGTCAAGGTTTCAAGCGGGACTCGAACTTTAACCTCAATAAATTTTGGTGGGCGCTAGAAAATAATTTTCAAAGTGGGATGTAGATAAGTTTTAGAAACTCTGTTCTGTACAAAAAGGTGATTCGTATTGAAATCCGTAATTTTCAGTACCTAATATATTTTTTTCTAACAATGAGAACCGTATAGTTGATCTGTAAATCTAAAAATTACTTAATTCTTGCTGTAAGTTCGCCATGAAAATGGAAAGATAAGTAAATACTCATGTATGAATCTACATATTTTTCTATTTTAACTTTTTATTTATCCAAAGATAGTTCGAGCGCATCTATCGCCAAGTTTGTGGGTATGAATTGCATATCAGGGATAAGCTTCAGCTCCCACCAGAAACGCAACGCTGCGTGCATATTTTATTAGAGCGAATCAAAATATAACTTTATTTACAACTCCAAAAGATACACATTTCATAGTTTGAAACCATTAAATGAGTATCTTTTCATGTAGTAAATAAAGTTATGTTTAGAGTCGCTTTGTGCAGCAATATGCGTGCAGCATCACGTCGCGTTTCGGTGTAAGCTGAAGCTTATACATAAATTATTACGCGGCTCAAGTGTGAATAAGTGACCCGAGTCTCACAACTAAAAGTGCCTTCAGAAGCACGAAGGAACCATTTCACTTTACAATCACATTTGAATAATAAAATATATATTTCGGGTTCCAATAGTAGGGGCTATGTTTCATTAAAAGGGAGTGCACGGGCGGCGAGGCGTTTACTGAAAATATCTGATTACATCTAATTATCGAACGAGCGCCAGCGCTCAGCTCGCTCGGCTCGCTTGTCTTGATTACACGGCCTTTGTTTGCCGAGATACTTGCAACTGCGACTTGTAGATTACTGGATTGCACTACTCGCTTGTTGAAGTTTCGCTTTAGTGGTATTTTTCTTGTTATTAATGAAAATAATATTACACTGTATAGCTATGTCAGTTTAAAGAGAATAGGTTCACGCAAAAGAGAAAATGTTTCTTTTGCTAAACCTCCCTATAAAAAATTAGGTACTAACCTTCTCAAGTAGAGACTTAAGCCAATTAAATGGCAGATTAGAGTTAGGAACATTACGGACGCGCCGTACGCGTTGCTAATGACTAGAAACCTATTACATACTTAATTTGTGTGCCAGTCATTAACATGAACAACAAATTCAATTAAATTTACTTATTTCTGAAATAATAATTGCTAAAAGGGTCTCATTACATAATCTTTATTTTTATCTATCTTACGGTACCGTACAAGAAAGTTATAAAAATATCTATGGTACCGTAACTGTGATGCTTTGCTAAAGGATAAAGTGACGGTATGTTATGCAAGAGTTAATAGCACAGTTTATAGTATTAAGTTTGGGACAAAATATCTATGTGGGGCGGTTGTCACAACTGTAGGTGACTCGTGTTTAGTTCAGTAAACATGCATTTAACCCATTATACCTACTATATTATACCCATTATACCATACTATATATATATATATATATATATATATATATACCATTATACCCATTATACTGCCATAGAAAAAAGCTAAACACAAAAATTTAAAACCTGAGCCTAAAACCCTTTTGTGCGATAGTTTTTAGTTATTAATCAATGTCTATTATTAAATTTATATTCTATGGGCATGTTTTTTGACACTCAACGGATTGACACTTAATTATGACGTCGTCGGTAGCATGTCAAAATTCAAGAGTTATTAATTATTTTCAGGGAAACGTTTTATTTTGAAATTCTAGTGGGTTAATTAATCAAAGTGGCACGAAAAGACGTCAGGTACCAAATATGGGACGTGAAGTGTTTAAAAGAAGGACAAAGAATTTTCCTGAGAAGCTTAAACGCCAAAGGATGTATGTTCATGTCTTTTCGTGTAAAAAAGTAAAGTGTATTTAATTATATATCGTTTATCGATCTTCTTCGCGTTTTGGAAGCCATGTAGACTGTATGGTTCTAGCTCCATCTACTGCACTCGCTTATCTCGGCTATTAGCCATGTTCCCACCACTATGCCCCATTGGTGGGTCCACATGTATCTACATGGGGTCTACTGATAATTAAAACTAAATCGCCTTTTAACTGTGATGATTGGAAAAGTACCTATGTAGGTAGTAAAAAAGATAAAGTCCAAAAGTCTATATTGGACCCCGGAAAAAAAATCATTAAGATTTTGAAATAGAGGCTAGAGAAATTTTCTACAACATCAAAACTGGAAACTACCGTCAAAATTGCGAGACCACTTTTTAATATTTCATACTAGCGGCGGCTCGCGACTTCGTCCGCAGTAACTTTAGTTTTATGAGAATTCCTATGGAACTTAACAATTTTCTGGGATAAAAAGTATTTTGTGTCTTAATCCAGGTATTGAACTATGTGTGTGCCATATTTTATTGAATTCCATTTAGCCGTTCTTACGTGAACGATTAACTAACTTACCAACTTTGCCATACTAGTGAGTCAACAAGTATTTTTTTATTCCAGTGGGTATGGCAGTGAATATACGGATAATTGAGCTAAACTGCTTTTTAACCGTTTTCTCACCGCTTCTATGTTTGGAAAAGTATGTAGGTTGTAGTGGATTTACGGGGGAAAAGAATATCAAAATTAAAAAGCGGGTTTGTCCAAATTATTTTAAATCAGGTCGCATCAGGCCCGCATGGTGGGTTATAACCGTAGATATATAACTTCATGGCTTTATAACATATTTTCCAATTCTAATCCCCACAATCATATTGGGAATCTTTTGTAAAGTAATCCTTGTTATTTAAACTTCGACAAATAAGGTACTTATACCTATATATTGCAAACACACGCCTTATTTCGCATTCATCAGATTTATCGCCGGCGCAGATGACAGACTTTTCTCTGTGGACTTTTTTATCGGCCTAAATAGTTCGCTAACAGCTACCTCATTGAGCTATGCACACGAGGGATTAAAAATACCGCTTAAAAAAAGTCCCCCTAACAACCGAATTCACCGAGAGACAAAAGTACGGGGGTGTCCCCGAAAAAAATGTAAGTCATGCAGCAACGCACACAACGAACTTTAATAAAAAAATTGTTCGCGTTACGTACTCGATCCGATTTAAAGGGATGGACCTAGACACCCAGTGTTCTGCTTTAAAACGTCTTTTCTTTTCGTTAAATGTCATATTAATTACACCGCCCCAAAATCCAGAATATTTGCTTTCGAAGCGTGCGCTTATTTAAATGTCCGAGCAACATTTGTTGCGCGCCGCGCCGTGTGCGTTGATTCCGTGGCAAGTCCTCGGCGCCAATTTTTATCGCAGACATAAGTCCCTCGTCTGCGCAGGCCATTAAGTGTATCAATGGACGTAGAATTTTAGAGGGTACAACGAAACCAAATATTATTAAGCCTCGTCTATATATATCCGTCTGTTATTAGCGCTATATTCGAAATTTCTTTTTGACTAATACGAATTCATCTGAAAATGAATCTTTAAAAAAAATCCTCAAAATCATATCTTTAAATATTTTTCATAAATTTCTCTTTTTCCCCATTTTTTGTTAGCTGTAAGCATCAGCAAAGAATATCCCACGAGAATGGACGTCATGGTGGACGTACAGAGGCTGATGCAGGTGGATAAGCTTCTGCGAGAGAGGGACATCCCGTACGAAGTCACTGTTGCTGATACAAGTATTGGAATTACTCATAACCGCAATCGAAGCCCTATTCCAAATATTCAGAGACCAAGATCACCCATAAGTAAGCTATTTTAGATTTTTAATCCAAACCTTTTATTGCATTTAGTTTATAAATTCCTTTATTGAAAAAAAACCGGCCAAGTGCGAGTCGGACTCGCGCACTGAGGGTTCCGTACAAACTTAATTTAATACCCCTACGCGTTCATGAGAAAAGAGGTAGTAACTTTAAAATTTCCAAAAATATTTCCATATATATGTAACTAAAAATTTACGGTTTTCGCAATTTTTCCTTTATCTGTATTATAAGACGTTACTTCGTACCAAATTTCAAGATTCTAAGTTCACGGGAAGTACCCTGTAGGTTTTGATTCCCGTGCGAGTTTCGAAAATTTGCGGAAATTTGCGGCATAAACGGCTGTATCTTTTGATTGCTTCGGCTTAGAAGTTTGATTTTTTCACAGCTTCAAGGGACAGTAGACCTGAGTAATTGATATAAATTTCAGCTTCATACCTCCACGCGTTCCTGAGAAAAAGGGTCTTGACAGACGGACGGACGGACAGACGGACAACAAAGTGATCCTATAAGGGTTCCGTTTTTCCTTTTGAGGTACGGAACCCTAAAAACACTGAATTCCGTGGCGTTTACGAAAAGTGTACCTTTGTACCACATCAATATTGAGATTTCATATTCTGATGTACTTTTTATTTGTAGTCTGTTAAAAAGTAACAATCTTTTTTTTTAGAAAAAGCAATGGATTGGAGGGACTTCTATCCTTTAGATATGATTTACAATTTTATGGATTATTTAGAAGTTCAATTTCCTTCTACTTGTACGGTGAGCGTCATAGGAAAGTCAGTAGAAGGCCGAATTATAAAGGTAAGTCGTAATAATGCAGATTAGAGAATTACTTTTAAGTGTCCAATAATAAATGAAAACTTATCAATGGTGCAGTTTAAAAAGAAAAGCAAATCATAGTTAAGTTACTTGCTGTTTTTTCCAATTAATGTAGTAGAACAGCTAAAAATAGAAGCTCTATTAAACTGACTTTAAAAAGAGAACCAACCTGGCATTTGTAGAACTCGATGGCCCTGAAAACCTTACAGCAGAGATAAAAAACCTCATAGAATAGTGATATTCAATTGTGGTATCCTATAACATGAACTTTACTTCCCAGACAGGCTTTCGAATTCCAGCAGAAATATTTGGCAATTATCATCAGCCTATTAATGTTCTCTTGGCCAGGCACAGTCCTTCCTTATGTGAGGAATACGCAGATCACACCACCAGACCACGCGACCCACCATGCAGGAGTGGATTGGTGGGTAATAAGTGCAACACTTTTATTAAATTTTGCAGATGCTCAAGATATCAAACAGTAATGCAAGCAACACGGCGGCATGGCTTGACGGCGCTATACATGCGCGGGAGTGGATAAGCACAGCTGTGGTCACTTTCATAGCCGATCATATCGCTAGAAACTTTGACGAACTACCTCTGGCTATCACAAATAAAGACTGGTAAGTCCTGTTCTATATTTTCTTATGATGTCTTATGAAAAGAGGAGAAAGATAACAAACACGTAATGAAAGTGTTTCCCGAAAGTCATACGAGAATAATAAAAGTGAATGATCCAATTTACTACCTTACTACTACTATACCAACAAAAGAGAAATAATATATAAATTAAATTGAAAGACGATCAATGAAACTTGTATTAGAACATCATGTAATTTTATGGCGTAGATTATGGGTATGGTACTCCTAATGTGGTCTGGTAATAATAAAATTGGAGTGCGGTGTGATATTGTTTTTTCATCAGTCATCATTAATTAGCATTCCTTCCAATAAGAAACAGATTACTTTTTATTTGCAGGTATTTCTTACCAGTTGTTAATCCCGACGGCTACCACCACACACACATTTTGGATAGATTATGGCGCAAAAACAGAGCTCGCGTTGGTACTACGATATGCGGAGTTGATCTTAACAGGAATTTTTCGTGCGTATTACTTATTTTAACAAATTTGTTCTTTGTTTATTGTGTTGACTTTAAAAACGCTAACACTGTTGGATATTTTTTAAATCGAATGTCATAATTTATTTTATACTTTACAAAGTAATTTAGGCTTCAACATATTAAAGACCTTGTTTAGAGTGGATTCATGTGTCTTCGTCTGCGTGGAAAAATTGGTTTCCCATACAAACTTCCACACCCCTATTCACCCCCTCTAAAGATGAGTTTTGGAATAAATTGTCTCATGCCCTTTTCTGGGACTTAAACTATCTCTTTACCAAATTTTATCTAAATAGTTTCAGTTCTTTAAGCGTGAAGAGATTACAACAGATAGGAAGACAGACAGACTAATGTGGAAGTATGGAAATGGATTTCAACTGTACCGATCATAACTATATCGATTTTTCTATAATGTTCTTTTTAATTGTATTTTTTGTAACGAAATATACTTTCAGACATTATTGGGGTCGTGGTGCTTGTGAATATTCTTCGACAGATCCATGTCATTTGAATTATAGAGGCACAGCGCCTTTTTCAGAGCCCGAAACGGCAGCTATTAAGGTGAGCATGAATAAAGTGCAGATTACAATACAGTTAGGTGAAATACAGTCATGTAGTTTTAAGGTTAGCGCACATTATGTCGGGCTACAGCGGAGCGGAGTTGGCCAAAGCGTAGCGCATAATGATAAGCACATTAGTGTCGGGCCGGGTTGCAGCGCCTTGACGGATTTTGGGTACAGTGTACTGCCAGACATCCGTGCAACTGTATGTACTTCAATCGGCTTTCTATGTATATATAGCACACTGTTTCGGGGCCCAGCAGGGTTGAGCGGGCCGCATCGCACGCAACCAAAATCCACGGCGGTCCCTCCGTCGCCATCGTAACCGTGTTTCGTAATCAGTTCCATTCGAAGACTTAAACGTCCTTGGTAGTAACCAGTTACGATTGAGGATGTTTTCTTCCTAGTTCGAAACCAGTTACTTTACTAAGATTTTTGTCTTGATTATTCATTTTATCTTTCAAAACTCTATGCTGTTAATTACTGAAAAAATACCTAACTGGCCTCTTAGAATCCACTCAAGTGTGATCTAATCTCTTTATTTGTATGAGTAACCTATCGTAAATAGGTTTTTGTTTATGTGTACATAATTGTAAGGTCACCCCGCCACGTTTTGTAAGCACGTGCAAGTTGTACAATAATTGTTTAATTTCCTATATGAAATAAATCAGTGACAATTTAGCACTCGAACGGGACGGTTTTATTTATCATTATCCAATTTCATCACCCGTTCTAACTTATCAGTATCAATTATCATTTTCTATTAAATGTAAGAAGGCTTACGCATTAGCCCTTCATTATTTTTTTGAGTGTGTATGCTGTTGGTCGCTGAAGACCTTTACAGCGTAACCGTGGTTGGACTAAATACTACTATAATCTTTAGATATGACAATGTTTAGTGGTGTTCGGTACAAATCGGTAGGTAGACCGGAGGTCAGTTTTATTTATCAAAATTGTAGGGTAGTTCAGTTCTTCGTTCTCTCGGCTTGAAGTCGGCTTGGTCGCCGTGTATAATTGAAATTATATATTTTATCGCAACTAGTGTCTTCCATCGTAACTTGTTTTGAACAGGGAACAATACACCCTCAATTGTAACTGGTTATGAAAATATTTTGTTGGTGGATACTGGTTTCGAACAAGGTAAAAATCATCATCACGACTCGTCACGACTAAAGACAAAATATAGTGATGACGCCGAAGGGGTGGCGGCATTTGCGGCCCGCTGTGCCACGGCATGCTTTGCGCGAAGCTTAACTATTACAGCTATTCGAACCTAATGTAAACCCAAGAACCCAAGTTGGATACTTATAGAAATACTTGTGGCTTTTTTTCCTTTTTATTGGAGTAGGCCTTTGAGACCTAAAATGTATGAGTAAAAATTGCTTTAGAAATGAAATAAAATTATACTGTATTTAAATTGACTTGTTAAAAGCTCTTTTTAATCGTCGAATAGTTTTCCCTACTTACCCATTTTACGCCCTATTCAGGACATATTTTAGTTAAAGAAAAGAATGGGTGCAAGAAACTCATCAGTATTTAGCTGAAATAGCAACATTTACATAAAATTATGTCGCTAACAATACAATGTCCACTGACATTTTGATTGCTGTGTCATACAGTGTAAAATACAAATAGTGTAATAATTTTTAATAGAGATGATGCAAATTGAGCTTTATTTTCATTTCTAAACCAATGTAGACCTCATTAGGCTCTAATCTTTTGAATGCTCAATCTCGGTTATGTTGAAAAACTGCTGCTTTGATAATCTGATATTATGAGAATCTATTATTAGACGAATCTGATTACTTATATAACAATAAATTTGGCAAACATTCTTTTCAGGATTTAATATTATATTCAGCAACACCATTCAAAATATTCTTAACTTTTCATTCTTATAGTGAAGTAATATCATTTCCTTGGTGCTTCTCAAATGAACCATGCAAAGACTATGTAACACTATTAGAAGGTGGCACATCAATGGCAAAGGTATTACTATGTTTTAATACTACACAGATAATACTTTTATGATGTTTCAAATATATTAACAATATCTTTTATTATTTTCAAATATATTAACAATATTTATTTTAACCAATGCTTTAATTAAATGTAAAATTTACATTGTTAGTATACATACTTCGAAAGTAGGAAATAATAAATATTAACTTTTGGAAAGATAAATAATTTATTGAAGACTGCGACTTGTCATTTCTAAGGTCCTTTAGTTTTTAATAACAATTAAACAGAGAAATGTAAAATCGTCGTTACTTTAATAGTACTACTAAGCTATTGATTTGCTTAATTGCTACTGAAACTCATCTATAACTCAATTACTGCTTTTCTAAAAAAATCTAATTACAGGCTATCTACGAAACGAACGGTCGGATGTACAAAGTCGGCAACTTCAAGGATCTCATGTACAGCGCTACTGGAACCAGCATAGACTGGAGCTATGGGGTTGCTCGAATACCATTCTCTTATCTAGTCGAACTGCCGAGTAAGCAACACCGATTCTTACTTCCGAAGGAGGAAATTCTAGACTGCTGCAAGGAAGCCTTAAACGGAGTAATGGCATTGGCGCAATTTGTGGACACGACGAAGCCATCAGTCCATACAGTAATAGCCGATAAAAAGTGGTCGGCCTTGTGATAGTTTTGTATGATATTGTTATAGGAGAAATATTGTTTTTCATGTTGATGTAAAATAAATCACCCTTTTACCGATCATTACAATAGTTTATTTTGTTTAGTGTTCTTGTACTTTTTTGCGTCTTCGCAGAGTCAAAGATGCATCAGAAACGTTTTTTTACGCGTGAGGAGTTTCATTGTTTAAAATAATAAACATACCTAGAATTTGCTAAGTTGGGAGAGTCAGCACAGATATAGACAGATTTTGTGCTAATAAAATAAATAAATAAATAAAAATAGAATCGGACTTTTCTTACGAGAAAGTAAGCCTCACCTTAAGGTTTGCGCACATTATGCAGCGGGGCAGAGCAGGCCGCAGCGCAGCGCAAAATGTTTACTTAACTCATTACTGACGGGCTGGATCGCGGCGCATTGACGGATTTTGGGTACAGTGTCTTGCCAGATGTCCGTGCAATTGTATTCACTTACAATCCGCTTACTATAATATAATATAATAAGCACACTATCGGGGTGCAGCGTGGCGGGGCGGGCCGCATCGCTCGCAATCGAAATCCGCGGCGGAATATGCGGCCATCTGCGCCCCGGCATAGTGTTGTGCGATAGTTCATAAAAATACATAAGAGCGATTTCAGTAGGTTTTTGCGAAACGACCCGACCCGCTGCGGCTAGACATAATGTGCGCGATCCCTTTAAAAGCACATTACATTAAAACACTAGCTTTCGTGATGGTGTTGAGTTTCTGTTTGCTGAACTCGCAGAGTTTCATGAGTAGAGGATTCTATTCAGGCCGGTAAATTTAAGACGACTAGAGCGGTACTTTCTCTGCTTCATCATCTGTCTTCTGGACTCCACCCACACTAATAATTTTCTGCGCCTTCTTAAAAAGTGCATAATATAGTAAAGGCATATACCTAATTAGATTGTTGACTTAGAAAAACGACGGGTTGCACTCCGGGGGTGCCGGCAGAAGTGAAAACTTGAATATTAAAGTTGTGCATTTTTGATATTTTGGAATGGTTAGGGAATAATTTTGCACGAATTGCTTTAATTATCAGTATAAAAGTACTATCATTTATGTGGTAGAATACAATATTTATTTATTACGCTATCGTACACAAACATAACAATTTATATTACTATATTAAAAAGTTTATCTCTAAGAAAAATCAACTTACATGAATCAGATTTAAGCGCACCTAGCTACATCTATAAAAAAAATGCATTTTATTCGCAATAAAGTGCTACCTGGACGTCCTAGATAGAGGCATGTTTCGTCCAATATATTGAAAGTCAACAACCTTTCCAATCTTATTGTTTTCGTCTTACGAATTTTCGATTAGTTCGCGTGTCCTGACGCGAGTTTAGCATTTATTACCCATTACAAAAAAAGCGTACAACGCCGCTAAAGAAGTTTTCACTTCACCAAAAATCTCGCAAGAGCAAAACTTTGTGCAACGCATTAATGAAAGAATATTCAATAATTTTAATAAGTACATAGAGCGACAAAGAACCAATAGAACCATGAAGATGATTATAAAAATGTCAACAAAAAGAATTTATGTGCGGGGCGGGGAATTCAAAATCGACTTAAAATCTTGATGCTAGGTTGTTAAGACCTTGCTAGAATATTATTAAACCCTGATTTTGTGTTTTTTGAAATTGATATATTATTGCATATTTATAGTAATTTATATTATCATTCGCATTGCTACCAAATATTTATGTTCGAAAAGAATGTTCGACAGTGACCACGAAAATAAGCTAAATTTACTTTAAGGGTTACAGGTGCGGATTTCAAATAATATTTGTAAGAGCTTCATGAATACAAACTTTATTGTCCCTTAACATTATATCTACAATACGATTACAAAACAAGACAGTGTGTTTCATTTCAAAGTGATCCTAATGGTTATCAATATAGTTCATCAATGAGTTGATTGCATTCCAAATTTCAACGCAGTTGCCTGTGATTTGATCTTTTGGCAGTTTGAATCTGTGCTTTCTACCCCTCAGCTCGATCATATACGAGTAAGGTATTTTTGCGATGGCGTAACTCCAATCTATGCTTGTGCCACAAGCGTAGTATGTCAAGTCCTTTGTGCTTCCAACTCTGTATGTCATACCAGAAGTTTCCTGGATTGCCTAAAAAACAAGTTTATAAATTGCAGTTATACAAGGTTAACTGACAAATATTTTTCTAAAGAATATGTAACTAGAAAAAAATCCACGCGGATCAGGCAGCAGACGGGAATCGAACCCGCACCCTTCGCAATCCGGGCGAATGCACTGATCAATTATGCTACCTCGGCCCTTACGGCCGCGTCGAAATTCCTCTAGCCATTCTTAAGCTGCAAGGCATAATAAGAAATTAGTTATAGTGTGAACCTTAGTTCACACTATAACTAATTTATTATTTCCAAGCTGAGAAATAAGTCAAAATCTAAGCAAATTACCTAAGAGCGTCAGCTGAGGTATTGATAGCAAGAGTATGAAATACGCTTGTTCACTATATTTGATTACTTTTTACATTATTCATAGACAAGGTATTAGGATTTATTACTAATTAAATATTTAGGCATTTTAATTGTTACAAAATTAAATTTTCGGTATCGATACAGTCGAAAAGAAAACCTAAAATAAAAAAATAAGAAAAAGTAGCTATCCTACTAGTTTCTTACGCGCGAGTTACCCTGGCCATGGCCGTGCCTGCTTCCAGCAAACGCAAGTAGTCTTTACATGGCTCCTTCTTGAAGCCCCAGGGGAATATGATCAGCTCAAAGTAGCTATGGAACGACAGGAACACCTTAAAAGGCGTCGTCGAACCGAGTATCGTATCCTGTGACAAACAAGGAAATCAATTTGAATGTTTAACTAAATATAAAACGACCAGCTACTAACTTTTCCATGCAGAAGGAAAAGTCTTATTATCATCGAACAGGCCCGTTCCAAAAGCTTTGTAAGTAGGTATATTTTGAGTTCACAATTCTACAAATCAAGCTTCATATATCCAAAAAACGGCAATGCTGAATAATGATTACGGTAGCAAAGTATGTTTTGTCTTCATGGTGACATCTGCTTCTCAATAAAACTTGTTTGTTTCATCATCATCAGCCTATTAATGTCCCCAATACAGGGCTACAGACCTTCCCCATGGATGGAATAATGTAACCCACCACGCGGGCCCAGTGCGGATGGGTGGGTGCATATGACTGCAGATGCAGCCGGCCCCAACGGCTTAACGTTAAGCACAGAGGAGCTCGAGACAATAAGTTGTTGGTCACCCATTCTATGACCGACCATTGCGAAAGTATTTCACGATCGCCGGTCGAATGCGCTAACTACCTGCGCCATCGAGCTCCTCGTTGTTTGTTTATATTACTTAAAATAATGTTTATAACTTACTCTCACAGCTGTGCTTTCTGGTTCCGAAAATGGCGCAGGACCCCTGTAAAATATGTTATTTGGTTCTTCCGAAGAACCTTCGTTACCATTATTTCCCCAGCCATAACTGTAAATGAAAATATTAAATATACATCAGGAATATTAAAATTGTATGTAATTTTAGAAAATCAGCTTTAATTACCTGAAGTTTCTATTTAGGTCGACACCAAATTCGCCATTGTAACAAGCTCTATTTTTCCTCCACATGCGGTCGTGGGTGTGAGTATATTCGTAGCCATCTGGATTCAGCACTGGAACTATGTGCCTGGAAACATACTACAAAATGACTAAAGTTTAGTAAATACAGTTAGAGTCTGTGCGGAAAGAGAATGGGATTTAGATTGAAGGGCGCTGTAGTGCTTTTCTACCGTATTTGTAAGGTTTCACACCTTTTAGACATGATTATATTACAAAAAATCGCAAGAAATCACAACAAAAAGCAAATCCGTATCAACACATAACTTTGACGTTTTACAGATTGCTGGGTTTGATTGCCAAATAAAAATCTTAATGTTTTTCGTCACGCCCATTCTCTTTCCGCACAGACTCTAGTAGTCATTATGTTATTTGCGGCATTGTTACCATGTGCCTTGTTTTTAGCGAGTTTCTGATATTTCGGCACTGTTGCAAGCGCCATGATCACGGAGTAACTTCTTCAGTTGCTCCGTGATAATGTTAGTGACCATAAAAGTTTGAAACAATACAGTTTATTTTGGGAATCATGAAAAATGAACTGAAAAAATATATGAAGTTAAATTTTTTACTTTAACTTTTTACTCACGAAATAATTTTATGGTGTAATCACATTACATGTCTGAGAATATCTCAAGAATATTGGATCGAAGTTTCTTTTCTAATGGTATGGCGGATGGGGGCTAGGCGAGAATTTACCGTCACAACCTAGCGAGGCAGCTAGCTAGCTCGTCGTGAAGAGCTGCGCCGCATCCCACACACACACACACATATATAGTCGTGTGACGCTCGTGACGCATTTCCTTTTCATCATTTCCATAGGATTATTCCATTTACGACCCGTCCAAAAAAAGGTTTCACTTTAATAATTTACTTTCTGGCACATACGGTTCTTGCTTCAGCTAAATATTTACCAATCCTTGTTTGTGATGGAGTTTGATAAGTTCTGAAAATTCTTCACTATCATGTCGGCTATGTAAGTGACGACAGCGGTGGTGATCCACTCACGAGGGTGTATTGATGCGTCTAGCCACACCGCGGAGTTGCTAGCATCGCTGTTTGATATTTTCAACATCTGAGTAAAAAGAATAGGATATAATTTTTGTTATATTTAAGCAGGCAATCCACCTGACGGTCAGTGGTCACTGCCTCCCATGGTCACAGCCAAGGCTATCTAGGTGCCAACTCTGAAGAAAATGGTTTAGCACCCTTTTGAAGACTGCCATATAGATACTTACGGATAAGAGGAAAAAACACTAAATATGAACTGTTGCTGCTATTCTGAGGACAACCTATTATGAATGAAATATCAAAACCATCAGAGATTACAAGAAAATTTGGAAATTAGGATGAGGTTCTTGCCTGACTGAAATTTAAGCCCTTTCAATTTTTTCATTAGTATAGTCGTCCGTGTGCAGAATATACCAAATTATATACATAAGAAAAAAATCTACATTAAAAAAAAATTAATTATTAAGTAAATTCAAATACTTTGATGTCGCGGCCTTCCACTGACTTTCCAATAACAGACACTGTGCAAATCGCAGGATAATCCCTCTCCAGTTCATCTATGAATTCATATATGACATTCAATCTATGATATTTTTTCCAATCCATCAGTTTCACTGTAATCATAATTACTTAACTTATTAATGCTCAACTTGTGAAATTAGAAAGTAACTAGTAAAACTATTTACTTCGTGGCCGAGTGGTTTGTATGCCGGGTTTCATGGTGTCGCCGACTCGAGAGGTCCCGGGTTCAAATCCCGGTGAGGGCAGATGTTTGTGTGATGAACACGAGCATTTGTACTCCAGTCATGGATATTTAATATGCATTTCTATATAAATATATTTATATATGTACTGTATATGTTTTTTATACGTTACCCTAGCCACGGTAATATTAGATAATATTACCGTGCCCTAGCATCCCATAACACACGCCTTACAGTGCTTACTTGGGGCTAGGCTAATTGGTGTGAGTGTTGGAAATATTTATTTATTTATTTAGTTATTTGTTTTACCTTTTCGTTTCTTCGGTTTTTGTGTTGGTACTATTTGCTTTATATATTTTTGTATTATTCCGTTAGAAATACATTTTCCTAGAATAAGAAAAAAATGGTAACCTGTATTTATTAAGATAAAATAATCTACATTAGAATAAACACTAACATTCAACAGTCTTTTATTTTATTGTAGAAAGCTTTACACAACTTTTTTTTTCATTAATTTGGGTATATTATACAGAAATGATTCGACGAAATGATGATAGGTACTTGGTAAACACATATAGTTGATTAAAACTATTCTAAAGTTGGTATGGCTGATACTGCCATTCTTTTATGTAAAAACGGTAACAGGTACTTAATTCCATTATATGTAATTGAATTTCGGGGTAATTTGTAGGGGGGGTGGAGGGGGGGCTCCCCCCGACCCCCCTGCCATAAAAGATTTTTGGCGGAAATGCAGTTTTTTTTTTTACCTAACCTAAAAATTCATTAAATCTGTTAAATGTAGGGGAATTTCAGGGGGATAGGTATTAGGGAAGACCCCTCAGAGGGAAGGGTAAATCCGGGGGGAGGGGGATCCCGGCGTTTTTTTACAGAAATGATAATTATAAAAAATTAGAGGGGTTTTAAAGGTAAAACTGTACTTCCAGGGCCTAGAGATGATATTTGATTTTTTTGTAGAAAAAGTCTCTATTAACGAATTTTTCTTTCTGGCGCTTCGCCGGCCGCTGCCGCGGCACGCTCGCTTCGCTCGCTCGGCTCGCGCGTTAAGGTCACAACACTAACCTAACCTAACCTAGTGTGAAGTATCACCACACAAGCGGCTCATTAGAGTCCGAAACTCGCACTACACTCGACTCTTCAGGCGAAGGGCCAGCAGAACTCGAGGCTTTGAGGATGCCATGGTAGTCAGACGACGTTAATATCAACAGGAGTACGAAAAAGCTCTCAACTGCGACGAACACAAACACTGACTGGCAGATCTCATTAATGGCGGTAAATTGTCACATTTTGACAATAGTACCAACATAATAAACTTATATTTACCATAGACAACGAGAAACATGTTATTTTTGCATAAAAAAATGGCAGCACTGATCAAAATTGCTGTCAAAATTGACTCATAACCTACAAAAATATTAATTTTCAATAATTTTTTTTTAGAGTTCTATTCGTTTCCGCCTAAAAAGATTTCGTGTACGTGTTTTTAATAGTTAACACTTTGCGTGACAAAAATTTCAGCTTGCAACTCAATTACATATAATGGAAAGCTGAGCCCGGTAACAAAATAGATGACTATTTTTGATAGATATTATTACCTATATGAATAGGTATGGCCCGCCCGATAGCAAGCATCCAGTTTGAAGAGGACAGATTCTGTAAATGTTTGCAAGAACTTACGAATGCAGGCGAATCCACGTACATTAACTATTTAGAAAATGAAATTAACTTCATGACTATCAAAAGTCAATCTCACCTTTGCCTTTTCCAAATTTAGTTTGTGTACCGTTTTCCGTTTTTATTGCCACCGTACTTGTATCGTCATCATCTTCTTCTTCGGAAAACGGTATATGTTTCTTCAAAACGCTAGCCACTTTATGTGGCTTTGGGATTGTTATCACGTTCATAATTTATAGATTGATAATTTTCTGTTTATATGTATAATTATCGAAATTTAAAATATGCTAATACTGTGTATTACAAAGTAAGCGTATTATAAGTAATTGCTTTATTCAAAATATGAAGAAATTGATTAAAAGAAAAATAAATAATTCCTAAGCGAGCTATTTGTGATTATTACGTTAATGCTATTTACACTAATCATCAAATTACACATTTGTTTAAATTGCACTTATTTCATTTTGATAAATATAAGACACTGTAATTTAAAATAATTAAACAGTTTTTTAATACATTTCCAAAATAAGGTACTTGATGGACGATATAATGTCAAGTGACATTGGCTCACATTGACATTTCATTGAGTGCTCTTGAGTGAGAGTAGGGCATAAATAATTAGGCACAGGTCATAAAGTACATAATTACATCTATGTCCATGGTACATATCATGTATGTTTACTGTATCTTCTTATCATCAAAATTATCATTTTTATATAATTTTGACAAATTATGAATTGTATTGTAAGTAAATAAATAAATATTTCCAGCACTAACACCAATTAGCCTAGCCCCAAAGTAAGCACTGTAAGACTTGTGTTATGGGATACTAGGGTAACGGATAGAATACATATATAAGTATTTTTATATAAAAATACAAACATATTAAACATCCATGACTGGAATACGAATGCTCGTATTCATCACACAAACATCTGCCCCCACCGGGATTCGAACCTCTCGAGTCGGCGACACCATGAAACCCGGCATACAAACCACTCGGCCACGGAGGTCGTCATATATATATTGATATTTTGGTTTATAGTTTCATCATTTAGTAGGTTGTAGGTATTTTTTTTATTCTTTAGTGGCTCGTATTCTATCGCCGTGCCATTTGTTTCCAACAACCGTAGGTACTAGTAGAGAATAGTCATGGCATTAAGTACTCCATTTACTGCTTCTAATATTAAATGACTGTATTATAATAAAAAAAATCTAAAGCTGCCCTGTAGCCAGAGTTAATGAAATACTAAATGAATACATTTCCTTTTTTATTTTGCTTTATAAAATTATATTAATATAGGTAGGAGTATAATGTTTAAATAAAAATATATGTAAAATCTAGTAGGTATTGTCAAGACGAGTTTTCATTTTCAACTAAAAGTTACAACCGTTCGCATTGTCGACTGTCGCGAACTCGTCCAATTAAATCAGACGCGTCGGCAACGTGAATAAATTCGTGCCCGGATTAGAAAACCGCGCGCGGCAGAAAACTCGACGGTGCCGCACCGCATTGTCGCGGTCGCGGGCAATCACGCGGCGTTATGCCACCTCCGCACTATTCCGGATACGGATAGCGATATCGCTCAAACCTCATGCTTACACTTTGATGGAATGACATGACACTAATGTATTACAATTATTATACCAGACACTGTACAAATAAATACATTTGTTTTAATCTTTCATTGTTACTAATTTTATAGTTATTAGCGGATTGCTACCAATGTACCTTGCAACAATGCTGAGATAGCGGGGACTCAGACAAATAAGGTACATGGTAGCAATCCCGTTAATAACTGTTAACTGTAACATAAATGTTGAAAGATAAATGAGCTGTTTTCACCACTGAATTAGTTAATAATATTAAATGCGCTTTAGGATTTCGATTTGTTAGAAATATTACACATCTAGCTGCCTTGGTTTGGCTATGATTCATGCCCTGCATTTACCAATGAGGACATTAGAAGTATTGAGATTACAGTACAAAGATACCATCCAGATTCTTAATGTTCACATTGTTTGAAGTGGATTTCCTGCAAAAAATATTTAATATAAACCAACCCAAAAAAGAAAAAATCAGCCAAATAGGTACGTAGATACTCCGTCAGTCATAAATACTCGGAACAATAACTTTGTTCTGAGGTAATACATGTGGCATTTGATTCTGAATTTGTATATTTTTAAAAATTAAGAAAGAGGCGGTACAGATTATAAACTTAAGTGGGTAAACATTGAAAAAGCGACTAATAACAATAATTTAATTGTTAGAAAACCAACATAATGTGATTTTTTTTTCCGAATACTACCGTCAACTTTTCCTGTGTCCCGCTCCGTTCCGGTGCGGACGCAGACAGAGTTGCTAATTGCGAGCAAATGAGATTGATTGAAACCGAACGACGGACTGCGAGCTGTGGCTGCGGCCCAGTCAAAATGCTCGTCTAAATAATTTGACGCAGGACAGTTCAACTATAAAAAACGGGAAAAGTGCGAGTCGAACTCGCGCATGAAGGATTCCTTATAACAAACCGCACCAGACAGACAGACGACAAAGTGTCAGCAATAGGGTTCCATTTATGGATGCAACGATGCGGCTATTACGACACCAATACGAATGAAGAATACATCGTTGTGGCACAATGCGATAACGAATTACGTTACGAATGCACTAGGATTTTAGTTTCATAGCATTTTATTGAATTTATTCAAAGTTTTGTTTGTATCACTTTGTCTGTTATTATATAAATATTAAGATTTAGTAAAAAAAATGCATTTTTAACTTATTTCATTTTATAATTAGATTTTTTTGATACCCGGTTGTTTTCAAGATTCACCTTATTATACGTACGTATGGTTTTCACATATTTTGTTATTGTTGTATATTTAGATGTACAAACAAAACCCTCCATCTGATGCAGTCAAATAAGATATCAAATCAATGCAAAATATCATGAATTCAATAAAGTACAAAAAAGTTGATTAACATTCAAATCACGCTGCAACCATAACAATGAATCAACGGGGAATCGAACCGTTACGCTCCAAGATTATCCATAAACTTGACTGTGGAATGGAAAGTTAATCTAGTTATCATGGTGGGGACACAGGTTCGGTTCGCAACGTAATTAACGATGCCGGCACTACGCTAGTGGGGAGTTGGATAATTGAAATGTACCACATCTTCCTTTAGAAATGTTTACTTTTTGCTCGCACTTGGTATATAGTAAAGTTAATAATAGTAATTGGAGTACTGAGTGAAACGAAAATCGGCGATTGTTGACCCAATGTAAAAGTAATTTTCATTAATGAACGGGACCTTTTTATTTGAGTTTGGAGCTCTATAGGCGTTTGCCATTCTGTTTCGATAAATACACCTAAAAAAAATGAGTAGTTCTCTGTAAACATGACTAAACACGTTGGCGTGTGGACAGCTGGGTGCCTGCTAGTTGTCACCAGTGGACATCGAGCAGTCACCTTACTTAAGGGAGTTGTTGAAGCAGATTCATGTAAGTGGGCCAGTCGTGCTCATGCTTTCGGATCCCATATCTCCAATTCAAGAAAATCACAATAGCAAAATTTGTAAGTGCATTAAGTACCTACTTGTGAAACCTTTATGCAAAGAGTGTCTATATAAAAACGGATTTGGCGACGAGTCAGTCACGATGTAATCGCAAACACGAAATGAAGAAGTTCACGATTCGTCGAATGTATACTTTAATTCTACATTATCATGGTATCGATCAACGTTAAAGAAACAATCGTATATCAATGGTGTTTCAATAGTTTTGAATTTAGCATTGTGATTGTTGTGTCTTGTTATTTTCCTGCAACACTAAAACATATTTATATTACCCTACTCGTTTATGTTGTCAACTACATATAAGTTAGCATATTATATTTTTGTTCAAAAAGCGATAGTATAGAACCACTATTGGGACACGATTTTTAAGTCAGCTTAGCAGAATCGACACTCAGATTAAATAGAGTCTAAACATCATTTGAACAACGTACACAAAGCCACGGTGCAGGCTAGTGTGGCAATCCGGATGGCTAATGATGAAGTCCTTTTGACCAATTACGTGGGTAAAGGCCGCCACGCCGTGTCGCCCTGTGCGTTGGCGTTCGGTTAATTGATGAAGCCTAAAGACCTAGTAGTATTGTACTGAATCGGAAGTAGATATAATTAGATTGAGTATGGATTGACATTCTGCATATTTAATTAAGTTTCAAAAGCATTATTTTACTTTTTTTTTTGTTATTATACAAGGTGCATTATTTTCCCACACCATAGTGATATTAGTCCGATAGTATTAAATGAGAGAGTGATAATACAGAGTTCGTAAGAATTTCACTTTATTAGGTTTTGAAAGGAGCTGATGCGTCAGAAAAGTATACCGCTCCAACACAGACCCAGATTGAAGTAGACGCCGCACTTACTTAAAATTGTATGAAAATCGAGCTTGGCAGATTTTGTGTACTCCTGAGAACAAATAAGTGGTGAAAAAGCATGGGCCCCGGTCACCACCGTTTTTACAGTACTCGGCGTCAAAAAAATCGCACCTCCGCGAAAATAACTTTCAAGCGTTATTATAACCCATAACACACGTATTACCCCTAATAATATTTATGTGATTTCAAAGCCCATTAAATTACCCTAAAAACCCCATTTCATTTCATTAAAAAAACTAGATACCAGAAATGTGACTTTAAAAAAAATTAATGCCAATTTTGCTCTGCTTGAAAGTTATTTTCGCGGAGGTGCGATTTTTTTGACGCCGACGACGGTGACGCGATGAAATAAATTAGCGGAAAAGAAAAACCCCTTTACAAGTACTTACACTGGTGTTATCTATTTAGATATATGTTTGTGCGCTCCAACCATCCTCATCCTTCCGGCCCGATTCTAATTCCCTACATCTTTATGCCAATTCATAACATCAAATAAAGCAATTAAAATAATTATAGTATATTATTTGTCAGTTTTAAGCAAATATCTGCTAAATTCATATATCTAAGCCATCCGGATAGCGGTAGTGAAAGTTCAAATTCTGTCTGAAGCCTGGAGCCAGTGAAATTTCTAAATAAAAAATTTCTTAGATTTATGGTTTCCACCACCGGACGACCGGGCGCGGCCAGGGCTTTCACCCTTGTGTTCTCGAAGTTCCTCTTATTCGCATGAAGCGATTTGCTTCCGCTTTCATTATGCGAACGGATAGGGCGTGGAACTCTTTGCCGTGGTCTGTTTTCCCGGACCAATATAATCTGGTCAACCTTGAAGATGTCAAGGCCAGAATGAACAGGCATTTTCTAGGTAGGTGTGTACCATCCTAGGCCTCATCATTGCTTTCTGTCAGACGAGATTGTGGTCAAACGCCTTGCCTATTAAACATTAAAAAATGGTTGAAATATACTTTGATGACAGTCATAGTATTCGTAACATTTATGACCTATTTAGCCGTTTCAAGTACTCTCAGCACGTGTAATATTATATTTTTTATTGTTCTCCATCCCTTTTGACAAGCTAACGCTGTAATCCTTGACAGAGCTCAATAATGCCTTAAAGCGACTGGGGTCTGCTTTAATGTAAACCCCGTCCGTGTAAACAGGGCTTTGTTGGCTTCGTACGCCCACGGCGATTGTACAAAGACACAGTATAATCGAATTCAGTAAATCGATGGCGAAAGCAAAAATTAGAGTAACTTTACCCCGTTCTAAACTAATTTAAACGACAAAATGATATGTCTATTTGTCAATACACCTAATCTGCGGAAGTAATTTTGTGTTTTTTTTCTATGGAGATAAATTATACTCTCAAAATGAAAATACTTACAATAAGAAATTTGTTCTGAAATTTCTTATAAATATTGGTTTTATGACCTTGTGTTAACAGGTGAAAACTGATTTTAATCAAATATGGCAAAGATGTTAACTTTAAATAGATTACCTGGTCAATATTTATCCTGGGATACAGGAAACTAAAGAAAATTTTACTAGAAAAATTTCCACGCGGACCAGGCAGCAGACGCGTATAATGGTCAGTGCATTCGCCCGGATAGCGAATTTAGACATCTAGCAGTTATGTAACTGCTAGATGTCTAAATAGAAATTAGAATAGCTTAAGAATTCAAAATATAATTCTATAGGAAAATAATTATTTCCTTTATATAGTTTAGGCCAAGGATCGAATCTAGGACTTCAAAGGTAACGTCACCACGAAAAGCGATGAGTTAGATAAGTCACACAATTAAGGTAGTGGCACCAATGACATGGTAATACTAGCGTCTATAGCTCGTACTTCTAAATGTAGAAAATTAGAGTAAGTAACCGATCAGGTTGCTCTAATTTTCATTGATAACAGAAAATATTATGGTCTTTTTTTTCTTGTCGGTCATTGGTGCCACTACCTTAATCGTGGCATGGCGGATACTACACATTTATTTTGTACTTTTTTATTTATTAATTATCACTCTGTGCACTGTGTTTCATAATCTATGGCGCCGGTTCGGAGGGGCGGCGGGGGGGATGAGCCGGAATCAAAAAATTGTGTTCCCAATAAAGGACATCATTAATTCTCGCCGCGCCGGTCGCCGACGATGCCGCTGCCTGCCGGGGCTCTACCGTCACCGTCTGAGATGCCGATCGATACGCACACTTGCGGTGTTTCTTGTAAGGTACGAAGAAAATTTTACGCTGAACTCAACAACAACTTCGAAATTATTATTTTAGGCATTTAACTGTGATTTGAAATTAGAACACTAATTTAAATCAAATTCGTATTTTGATTTCAGGTTATAAAAGCTGTCTCTATGTAAATTTTATTTTCTGCATTGTCCCATCCATCATGGTCGAACTTGGGATCTCAGATATAACAATTCCAGTGCAGAGTACCAAAGTAGGAGTTAAACTTGAATTTCAATCCACAAGTGAATCACTCATCATTGCATTGTACTCAGGCACGGTCGCAGCCTGAAATTTGGAGGGGGTCACTACACTAATAAAAAAATCCGACCAAGTGCGAGTCGAACTCGCGCACCGAGGGTTCCGTACACACCTGAATTTTCAAAAATATTTTTTATTATATGATGTAACTATAAATTTACGGTTTTCGCAATTTTTCCTTTGTCTGTACTATAAGACGTTCCTTTGTACCAAATTTCAAGATGCTAAGTTCACGCGAAGAACCCTGTAGGTTTTAATACCCGTGCGAGTTTCGAAAATTTGCGGCATAAACAGTTGTATCTTTTGAGTGCTTTGGCTTAGAAGTTTGATTTTTGCACAGCTCCAAGGGACAGTAGACTTGAGTATTAGATATGAATTACAGTTTGATACCTCCACGCGTTCCTGAGAAAAACGGTCTTGACAGACGGACGGACGGACAACAAAGTGATCCTATAAGGGTTCCGTTTTTTCCTTTTCAGGTACGGAACCCTAAAAATAGGTATCTGGAATAAAATAAACTTATTGCACAAGACACAATTTTATTTTATACATTACTTATAAAACTAAATGGAAGTCGTCTTTTTGTATCTGAAATCGGGTGATAATATTTATGACGTCTTGTACTATTTCCGGGTGAATGTTTAGAAGAGCTAAATCTGTTAATCGCTCTTCTAACATGTTAGCTCTCAACCACGTTTGTAACTAAGTAGACAGCCTTCATCTTGAATCTTTACAATAAACCTACAAATAACATTATTAGAATATTGTTATACAATCTTTATCATAACGACGCATATCGATTTTGCTAGGATTACCAAAACTACGTAGTTCGGTTCCTTGTTTCTAAACTAGTACTAGTTGCCATTTCCAAGTTATTTTGGCCATCGTTCGTAGTTAATAAAAACACCACTAGATGTCAGCAAACTATAAATTTATCTCTGTTAGGAGATAGCTAGAAATTTCCTTTTATTATTTGGCAAATTTTTGAGATTTTTTAATTAGACTTTAGATTTTGGGGGGGTCATGTCCCCTGTGACCCCCCCTTCGGACCGCGCCTGATTGTACTAAACTTCTACCTTTCATAGATTATGGCATAATATGTGTTTTGAAATAAGTACATGATTTCTATAAAAAACAATCAAATGACAGCAGCCGAATTTCCTATCACACCTGCCTAGTTTCGCTAAAGGTAGTATAAATAGTGTTCCTCTGTCCTATTTTCAGGTTATACGATGTCTCTGTGTAAAATTTCATCAAAATCCTTTTAGTCATTTTAGCGTCATTGAGTAACAAACATACAAACTTTCAAATATTTTATATTCATAAACTGAAAGAAAATATTGACAGTCATTCAATGAGTAAGAATTATAAAGTATTTCGCAAATAATTTTAGCCCAGTATCATCTATACAGAGATTAGATTTTTATTTATATGAAAGAAGACATGCGCAAACTACAAAACTTTTATTCCTAATCATAAATAAAGAAAAAAAGAAAGAAAAGCATTTATAAAGAGTAAAGAAACGTGTATTATCGTACGGCTTGATCACGTTGAAGCGACAGAGTTATTTAGGTGCCTTCCTTTTTAATTTGACTCTAAAATTGGCACTAAATTCAAAACTTGTTACCAATCACACGTTGTCTCTTATCCCAAAAAAGAGCACAACCGTGCTGCTTTGAGCGCAGCCGTTGCTTTTAATTAATAATAATTTCAATGAGCAGCATATTAAATTATCAGCACACATTTTTCCCGCTGTAAACATCCGACCGTCAAGTCCAATTTGGCCGGCTAATCCCTCGGTGCCTAAGTATTTTTTTCTCAAATAATTATCCGACAAAAACATCCCAAGATTCTTGCGGAGTTCGTTAGAGCTCGCGATCCCTCCTAAGTAGAATTAATGATTCCCTTTATTGAAAGTTCAATTTTTTGATTAGAAGACGAGGGCGGCGGGCCCCTGTTAAGGCGCTGTTTAAACACCGTATAACAGAGTATTTATTTGCATCCGGTCAATACCTATCTGATTTGTTTGAAGAGGCTGCGCTTTTGCGGACGCCACCCGTCTCGGGAGGAAAAAGAGTATTCGAACATTTTCCAACTTTGCGTTTGATAGTTTCTCGTCTGCTAGATTTTTAAGAGTTTTGAGCATGATTCTTGGTGTAAATGCTTTAACTTTCGGAACGAAGAAATCATTATCAACTAGAATATAAAACAATAGAAGAGGTTATTGTCTGCATTGACCTAACGCGGTCGAACTTCGGATCTCAGATATAACAATTTCAGTTGCAGAGTACCAAAGTAGTTAAGCTTAAATTTTAATCCGTAAGTAAATCAGTCATCGGTGCATATCTGTTTTGAAATGAGAACATGATTTCTAAAAGAACAGTCAAATGACTGCAGCAGAATTTTCCCATAATACCTGCCAAGGGTCATTAAAGCTGGAAAAGTGATCGATAGAATAGCTGTGATATACTGGTCATTATACCAGCTTCCTTGGTATCCGAACTTCAATAATCAATTGTGCACGTAAATTTTGGTAAGACAAAGATGACTAAGTCTTTATCATAAAAAACCATCACAGAGCCGGGAAGTCCACATTTTGACCGCTACTTTTGTATCTCGTTTCGAGGTCACGGCACGGGCCCTGCAATGCAATTTGTCTCAGTGGACGCAGCTCATTTGTTCAAATTACGCCGCTCGCCTCGAAAACTGGATAACATCCCAACTATGGGGAGCCAACTACTGGCAATTTTGAAGTTTTCTTAGTTCGTGTATTTATGTCGTCTTTCAATGTTGATGTAGGTAATTAGTTTTAGTAGTTATGTGCAGTACAGTTAAGAGTTCCACAGGTAATCACGAATTGCAAACAATTTTTCCTACTTTAAAGAAAATAATAGATTGAGATCTTCACACATTACAATTTCCACTGTCTTTTTTTTTCTTTATTTTGTTATAGAGGGTTTAATCAGATTGATTATGTCACCCTTGAAGATCTATTTTCCACTGCCTTGTAAGGTTTTTTTTTTACCGCGCAACAAAATACCCCACTCCACCTGATGTTAAGTGTGAATGAAGTCCAGTCGCGGAGATAGATGATGCGGCAGAAGGTATGCCGTTCCAGCCATTCTCACCTTGCCGGCCTGAACCAAATCTCAGACCCCGTGGAGTCCTGGAACCCGACTCACCAGCAGAAACACAACACCGCCAAAATGTAGTGGTACTGTGGTCATCTCTAAGGTGGAGGTTGCTTTCCCAGACAGGCGCTCCAATTCGAGTGGAAAATCCGCTGTGACCTACCTCTCTAATAGTAATATAATGTTTTTCTAAAGAAATTTTTAGCAGAAATAATTCCACGTGGACCAGGCAGTAGACGGGACTCGAACCCGCACCCTTCGCTATCCGGGCGGATGCACTGACCATTATGCTACCGCGGCCCTGACGGCCGTGTCGAATTTTCTCTAGCCATAGGCTGCTTAAAAAATCCAAAAATATAATATGTTGTTATTATGTACCTATATTGTACCTCATTAAATTACTATAAAAGCAAAATCATAATTACAGATTGGCTGAAATCACTATCATAATATGATGAAGTTGAAAATTTATTCCATATTGTTAGATAAATTATAGTTGATATTCTTCTTTAGTTTAGTTTGAATTTAAACAAAATATCACCAGAAATTCTTGTAGAATCCACAAGCACAAAATTAAAAATATTATAGATGAAATCCTATATTTAAGGTTCTTAAATCAATCTTATTTACGATTTCTATAATTCAGATTTCTGTCCAATGCCAAATATCTAATACTGGCTGCTTCTATAGACATACTCGTAGCGACTTTTGACCGTGTAATAGTGTAATACATATCAAATTAATGTTAAAAAGTAGCTTCACTGATTTATTAAAATATCTGACTATTTCCAACAGCGGTTCTCATACTTTTTTTAATCGGGCCATACATGCAAGTGCTAAAGTCGACCTGGGCCGCAGATACATACCGGACAAAATAATGTTTGATGTTTGGTCTGTTATAGGTAATAAACTTGCTAGCAAGCTATGTTATAATGCTATGGCTATTCTTACAGGATATGTCGTTAATTATCGCGATGATGGACAGTCAACAGTCAATGTACAGTATGCGAGATCTGAGTGCCGTCGGGGTATAAGGTTGGGGGTTCACCCTCCGCCAACTCATACGTCTGCAGTGTATTAACTCGAGCTGTATTTCCGAGCACTAGCATATTCCTCAGAACTGCGCTTAGATCGCGCGCGTACTGTAGCTTAAGTTTATCATCGCCATAAGTAATGGCATTTCCGTTAGTGTGACCCCAGAATAAAAAAAAAGTGAGTGTGCTTATGCCACACGACTGAAGTGAAACTTCTTTAGCTCCATCTGTATGTGTATATATATATATGTGTGTGTGACCGGTGACACTTTTCGTAACGCGTAACTCGTAACGCATTCGCCAGTTTACCCCCCAAGTCAAGTGTGCCTAAAGAAGTTTCACTTCAAAAAGGGTGTTTGAGCACCATCTAATATTAAAAGCAGTACTACTCTGTTGTATTAGAAACTTTTTTAATTGTCATGTCTTTTATAAAAAAATATATTTTGTCACTTGACAGAGATAACTCAAAATGTAATGGTTTTATTTTAAAAACTTTTACTTTAAATTACATATATTTAACATGGCGCAGCCGGTAAACTAATATTTTTTATTGAATTAAGATAGGTGCGTGTGAAGTGAAGTATATAAATATAATATAAAGTGATATAAAGTGATCATTTTTCAAAATGCCACAATCTTCGCAACTAGCCGAAGAAAGGAAAACATTAAATCAATTCCCGCATATAGCACTTCCTTCCCAATTATCTTGGGAAGGTAATTTATCTGAAAATTGGATGTTTTTCAAGCAAAAGTTCGAAATATATCTGCTGGCATCAGGAAACAGCGTAAGTGATGATGCGATAAAAACAGCTTTGCTACTAAGTGCTGTAGGTGATCGAGCATTGAAACTGTACAACACTTTAACATTCGAAAAAATCGACGACAAAAGGAATTTTAATAAAGTAATTGAAAAATTTGATGAACATTTCTGCCCAGATAAAAATGTGACATACGAACGATTTTTGTTTTTTACCCGGAATCAAAAAGAAGAGGAGACATATGAAAACTATGTAATGGAATTGCGTGACTTAAGTGCATCTTGTGAGTTTGGACCACTAACTGAGAGTTTAATAAAAGACAGGATTGTATGTGGAATTTTAGACGTAGCTGTGAAAGATCGTCTTCTACGTACGAAGGAATTGACATTGTCTAGAGCGCTAGAAATATGTTGCACTTCTCAACGAACAAAACAGCAGGTTGAAGCCATTACGTCTCCAAGTGCGTGTTATTCGGGATTGCATAATTTTTTATCACAAATTGACAAAAGTGATGAAAAAAGTTTGAATATGGTTCGCAACAACACTAAAGAGAATATTTATCCATCAACCTCTGCAGTTAACACACATGTGGATATAAAACGTCACTCTACGTCACAGCAGCAAAAGAAACGAAATGGATTTATTTGTAAGAATTGTGGTTATTCTCATGACAGATATAAATGTCCGGCTTTTGGAAAAAACTGTTTAAAATGTGGAAAACGAAATCATTTTTCTACAAAATGCAGAAGCATTAGCGAAATAAAAGAAAACGATGATGAATGTAATGAAATCGATATGCTATTTTTAGGTGCGATTTTTATCAACGCTGTTGTCAACTCAAATGATTGGTGTATTACTTTAGAAATTAATAATTTTCCTTTGCAGGTTAAAGTGGACACAGGTGCACAGGCGAATATTTTATCTGACGATTCATTATTTTTCCTTGGTATAGATAAAAATAACTTAATATCAGTTAATACTAAGCTCACCACATATACGGGCGAATGCATTCCGTGCCTAGGTCGATGCTCTCTTTCGTGTAAGTACAATGACAGAATATTTTATCTTAACTTTTATGTTGTTTCTGGACGCTATACTAATATATTAGGACTTAAATCGGCCATTGACATGGAACTTGTAAAACCTTTGCGTGAAATAGAGAAAAAAGTAGATATTTTTCAAGAATTCAAAGATGTTTTTGAAGGTTTAGGTTGCATTAGAGGAGAGTATGATATTAAAATAAAAGAAAATTCGGTGCCTGTCATACATGCCTGTAGAAAAGTACCCATAAGTATAAAATCTCGATTAAAAGAAAAGCTGAATGAAATGGAACGACAGAATGTAATTATGAAAGTGACACATCCAACTGAATGGGTGAATTCGTTAGTGATTGTTTACAAACCGAACGGTGATCTGAGACTGTGTGTAGATCCGAAAGATCTTAATCAAGTGATTATGAGGCAACATTTTAGCTTACCCACGTTTGAGGAAATAACAAGTAAATTAGCAGGCGCTACTGTTTTTAGCACACTGGATGTTAAAAATGGCTTTTGGAATATCAAATTATCAGCAGCTAGTTCTGACCTTTGTTGTTTTAATACTCCGTTTGGTAGGTACAAATTTTTGAGAATGCCGTTTGGTTTGTGTAGCGCTTCGGAAGTTTTTCAACAAAGAATGAGAGAAGTATTGGAAAATTTAGAAGGGACAGAAGTCTTTATCGATGATGTTTTGGTTTGGGGGAAAAATCAGGTGGAGCATGATAGACGTTTGCGTTCAGTTTTGGCCCGATTAAGACAAGAAAATATTAAATTGAATAAAGATAAATGTAAATTAAATTTAGCTGAAGTTAAGTACTTGGGCCATATAATTAGTAAAGGAGGATTAAAACTTGATGAAGGAAAGATTAGGTCAATCGTTGCAATGAAAAGCCCTCGAGACAGGAAAGAACTAGAAAGATTTTTAGGTGTTATCAATTACGTTTCAAAATTTATTCCTAACTTTGCTGATTTAAGTGCTCCTCTAAGAAATCTTTTGAAAAAACATTGTGAATTTAATTGGTTGGAAAACCACGAAAAGATTTTCCAAGCTTTGAAGAAAAAGCTGGCCTCGGAGCCAGTTCTTCAGTTTTTTAATGAAGATCTTCCTGTTATACTGTCCGTTGATGCTTCAAAAGATGGTCTTGGAGCAGTTCTACTCCAAAATAACCTTCCTGTTTCATATGCTTCTAAAGCTTTAAATGACTGTCAAAAGAGGTATGCTCAAATTGAGAAAGAGCTACTCGCTATCCTATTTGCTTGTGAAAGGTTTAATCAGTTTATATTTGGTAGAAAAGTAACTATTGAAACGGACCATTCCCCACTGATTTCTATTGTTAAAAAACCATTAAACGCATGTACTGCACGTATTCAGCGAATGTTACTTAAGTTGCAAAAATATGACTTTGAATTAATTTACAAGCGTGGCAGGGAATTGTATTTGGCTGACACTTTGTCGAGATCTTATGATGACAATGATTTTTTAGAAATCGATTTGGATACTGACGAGATTGAGGCACAGATTGATTTTATTGTAAGTAGTATTAATGCGTCAGAATCACAGTTAAATTATATTAAACAAATGACAATGGAAGACAGTGAATTGATTCTTGTTAAAAAATATATATCTCAGGGTTGGCCATCTCACAAAAATTCAATACCGAGTATAGTTAGAAAATATTGGCCCGTTAGAAATGATTTGACCTTTAAATCAGATATTATATTTAAAGGTAATAGTATTGTTATTCCGTTTGGACTGAGGCGAGAAATGCTAAAACGTTTACATTTTCCGCATCTGGGTATTACAAAAACGCTGTTGAGGGCAAGAGACTGTCTCTATTGGCCAGGCATATACAATGACATTAATAATTTGGTTTCTTCTTGTAATATCTGTAAACTTCATAGTAATAATAATAGGCAGGAGACACTGATACCACATGCTGTCCCACATTATGCTTGGCAAAAAGTTGCAGGTGATTTATTTGAACTGAATGGTAAAATGTATTTACTAATTGTTGATTATTATTCCAAATATCCGGAAATATCTTTATTAAATAGCACGACAAGTGAAGCTGTTATTAATCATTTAAAACAAATTTTTAGTCGTAATGGAATTCCTGAAATATTCGTTAGTGATGGCGGTCCTCAGTTTTCTAGTGAAAAATTTCATTCATTTTGCAAAGAATGGAATATTGACCATAAATTTTCTAGTCCTGAGTATCCTCAATCCAATGGTATGGTGGAACGGACAATTCAAACTGTCAAGAACTTACTTAAAAAAGCTTTTTATGAAAAGAAGGACCCATATTTAGTCATTTTAGAGTTAAGGAACACTCCTATATCTCTTGAAATCCCTTCACCTGCTCAAATTTTCTTCAACAGAAAGATAAGAGGTATTCTGCCTTTGTCTTCAAATAGTTTAAATCCAAAAATCTTTGATAATTTAAGATCCAATTTAGAACAGAAACAATATAAAAGTAAAGTATATTATGATAGAAATAAGAAAGACTTAAGGCCACTAGTAAGGGGAGAAAAAGTTATTTTTAAAATTGGGAAACAATGGAGAAATGGTGTAATCATATGTGCATTGGATAAACGAACTTACAAAATTATTTCTAATGGTGTTCACTTTATCCGTAATAGAATATATATCAAACCTTTAGCGTTTGTTCCTTTTTATATTCCGGATGATATTGACGTTCCTCATAGTGTAAATAATTTACCACCAGAGCAGGCCGGAAGTAGGCCATTGATGAATAGAAATTCAGATGGATATTTGGTAACTTCATCAGGTCGTGTAAGTCGCCCGCCTGATCGATTTGGTTTTACTTATAAATAGTTTTATTGTAAGTTTTGAGTGTGTTGTGTTATAAATATTTTTCTGTTGATATAAAAAAAAAAAGATTTTTTTTTGTTATTAAAGAAGAAGGATGTTGTATTAGAAACTTTTTTAATTGTCATGTCTTTTATAAAAAAATATATTTTGTCACTTGACAGAGATAACTCAAAATGTAATGGTTTTATTTTAAAAACTTTTACTTTAAATTACATATATTTAACATACTCCTTACAAAAAACTTGTTTTTAGCATACGATAAGGCTAGCGAAAATGTCGTAGGCACTTTGAAATAAGTGCGCGTGCATTCACGAGAAACTGAGTTGCATTCGATACCTACACTCCTAGTGCAAGCTATCTCAGATTAATTTATACAATTTATGTCAAAACTGAAACGTCAGCGTGAAAAGTTGCACTGAGAGTGTATGAAATTAGTTACAGAGTTTACTGACATGAGATCTCTGGAATATATTTTCGTTTTAGTAGAAAATCTATGGCATTCTAAAACTGCGACTTAAGTAAATTAGGATTTGATCAAAAAAATAAAAAACAAAACAATAATATGTTTATTCACCAATACAAAATTTTAACTTAGCTTACAATTAAACAGTGGTTTTTGCACTGAGCTGAGCTCGTAACGCAAAGTCCTAATATTTCAGTTTTTCTAAATGGTTCGCATTACAATATGTTGACAAAACTCGGGAGGTGAACATTGTGAGTGAGGAAGTTACGGTAATACATAAATGTTTGAGTAACATTATAAGACAAAAAATATGACAATAGTAAAATTATTAATCAATTTCAACTATTCAATGAGTTAATTGAATTGAAAAATGAATAAAATATACAAGCAATTATTATGGATGATAAAATAAATGAAAAAGATTATCTTGCGTTTTTGGAATTGTTACCGGATTCATTTAAAAACTTCAAAAAACTGTTCATTTTTGATATGAACCCTATTTCCTTTAATAAAACTTGACTCTTAAAAAAATTGAGTATATAAAAACATTTACAGAAATCTATTGACTGACAAACATCTCAATGATATAGTAAGAATAGTATATAGCAAATAGAAGCAAAATAATTAAGAGGAGCTCGATGGCGCAGGTGGTTAGCGCGTTCGGCTGCAATCGTTGAAGTTAAGCAACTTTGGTGGCCAAAAATCTTCTATCTCGAGTTCCTCCGTGCGTGGAAAGGCATGTTCAGCTGTTGGTCCCAGCTGCATCTGCAGTCGTTAGCACCCGCCAATCCGCACTGGGCCCGCGTGGTGGGTCATGGCTCAATCTTCCTATTCCATTCATAGGGAAGCCCCAGAAGTGGGGACATTAAAAGGCTGATGATGAACAAGAATTAAGAACACTGCCCAATTTCACGTCTGTTTGTTTTTCAAACTTTGTTTTTATATAAAAAATAAATAAATAAGAGACCGTGATATATTTTCGTAACTCGGCGATGGCGGTGGTGGCACGGCATCATGCGCGGGCCCGCAGTTTGAGTACCGCTGATTTACAAGATCTTTTTAATACACTCATGGTATGTAAGGGTATAAATTTTATAAGTCTTTTATAAAGAAATACTAAATTAACATTCCAATCAAAGATTTTCCTTAAGATTAACAGATTCCACATAAGATTAACATAACCTATTAGCAAAGTATAAGATATAGTTTAAACTTATCAAGTACCTAGCTCTCCGGAGACTAAGCACAGAGTCTGCCCGATATAAAAAGGTGGCAACTCAATATTTATGTTAATCCTGAGCTAGCAGGTAATATATTTCCAGTGCAGCACCACAAAATAGATATTACAGAAGGTAATATACATACATAGTGCGTCCAAGCAACGCACACAGACACCGCTCACGGACACGATATCTCGGACCACTTGGACCACTGCAAGCGTGATTATCTGAATATTTCTGTGCAAAAATGGAGTGAAAAAAGATATAATAACTGATCAGTGGACGATTATTTAAATTAAACATTGAACAGTGAATTGTCATTTTAAAAACTATTTTTTATTACTGCTTGATATTTCTACTGTGTCTGTTTCATTGTCAATAATATGTACGAGTACTACCACTACCACGATTTTTTTGTGCAAAATTCAAAGTTGACAATGCTAGCGCGACCACCAAGCGAAGGTCTGTAAAGTGTAGTACATATGTGTGATTACCTTCTGTACTGTCTATTTTGTGGTAGCACCGTATAAATACGTGCAGCGAGGGGCGGGAGAGACTGTGCACTGTATAGCCTGTATTAGTTTATCCGACACCCGGCTCTCACGGTGATTGGATAACGTAATGAGGTCTATTGGTCCTGCTTTTGCGATCTCAATGCAGTTGATATGTAAATTGCTGGTTTTAGTTCGGATGAGCCATAAATAATAAGCGTTAATTGAACTTGCTCATCAAAAGTAGGGCTCAAGTAAACTTTTGCAATAAACCATATATATAAAATTCTCGTGTCACGGTGTGCGTAATTGAACTACTCCGAAACGTGCTGACCGATTTTCGTGAAATTTTATATTCATATTCAGTAGGTCTGAGAATCGGACAACATCTTTTTTTCATCCCTCTAAATGTTAACGGTGTTCCACCCTTAAATTAGTTTTATTTAGACAAAATTTTTCATTTTTATTTTTTTATGACATAACATACAAAAAAATAACAACCCTAAACTTTAACCCTTCTACCACTAACCCTTATTATGGCGGTACGAAGTTCGCTGGGACAGCTAGTATTCTAATAAATAATTACACAATCAATCTCCCAGATTAGAATAAAGTAAATTCCTGTGTATAAGTAAAACATGTAGGTATCACAAAATTTAATTAAAAGATAAGACTAATAACACTTGCAGTATTGGTATATTTTGAGAAATTAACCCGTAATTACGCACTCTTATCGATGTTTGTTTCTTATGACACTTTCTATATAGTTATTTAATGTCAGTAAATCTTATCAATTTAAGTATCATTATGTGCCTTACTAACTTGATACGAATTTTATAGAATAAGGAGAACGGGCCAAGTGCAGATTGGTTGATGGTAGGTGTAAAGTCGTCTCCCCTAGACGGGCAATGTTTTTTTCCAAACAAACCTTCTCGAATGATTCCCCTTTAATTTATATCAAGCAAAGAATTTATTTTCATTGATAAAATATATGTTTACTCATTTTATGCTCTTATGTCTTCCTTTTTTCGATAACTTGTACTTCAAAGAAACTAGAATTCCTTAAAAATGCCAACAATAAACAATTGTTGTATCACCACTAAAGACGTCTAGTTTGGAGATTCAATAAGCATTTACAAAAAAAGCAAAACATAGACGCCTAGTATAAGTACTTATTATGCTATTGGTACAATTTCTTTTACATAAATTAAATTTTCGAGGAGGAAATCGTCGAGAGCCCACCCACCCAACTACTGTTGTCCCCGTCTCACGGTATTTGCTAATGCGTGACAGCAATCGTTTTCCAAATACCTATTTCTCAAATGTCTCTCAGCTCGCGTCTGGTCTTAATAGCTGCAGGTGCAACCGGTACCAACGGCCCAATGTGTCTTCTGAAGCAAAGAGGAGCTCGGAATAATATTTTTTTGATCCCAGGCTGAACGCGTTAACTACTGCATTATCGGGTTTATATTGGTAGTTTTAATAATTGCACAATGCATCATTGTGCAATTATTAAAACTACCAATGATGCTAATATGTATTTTTTTTTACTTTTAAGAATCCTACAGAATAATAAACGGAGAATGAGTGATCCAACGATAAAACAATGACAAGTAAAAAAAAAAAACAATATACAGTGCTTACTTTGGGGCTAGGCTAATTGGTGTGAGTGTTGGCAATATTCATTTATATATTTATTTATAAAATATAAAGGACCCAGTGTTTTCTTTTAGAACGTTTTCTCTTTTTGTTAAACATTATGTTAATTACAATACAACGTCTTATCAGGATGAAAATTGCAACGTCAACCAATTATTTTAATTGATTAATATACTGCTTTTGATCATAGTTTGAGTAATATGGAATGTAATTCGTGTTAATCTCAATTACCAGATTGACATAACAAGCTTCAATCTTAACTAATGCCCCATTAAAGAGTTCATCAGACCTGAAACAAGTTCAGTTACAGTCACGCTTTTCATAGTTATCTCGGCATCCGAGAGAAGTTTGCCGATATCCGCACTAACATAACAAGATTGTGTTTTATCCACCAACCTAAGTGGAGCCCTATTACTAGCGGCGTCATTAGATGGAGTCCGTTTGTTTTTGGGACAATGTTTGGAGTTGCACGTGTCTGGTTTGTTTGGTCGCGAGTTTGTGACAGTGGTAGCACAAGGGTGTGTTTTTGCTTTATGTCGCGTGAAATTTTATAGTCGCGGCCGGCGCCCGGGGTTCGCCCGTCGCGTCATTGCGAATTCCGCCTTATCGGTGTGCTATGTCGAATTTAGTTGGGATGTCTGACAAAGCACTGGATGTGTCTACAGCGAGAAATGCAAGCAATTCATACTATGAGTGTTTTAGCTTTTTTCAGTATCAAATGAATTCTGACCATTGGCTGTGCGGTAACACATCACACGGCGCTCAACCAAAGACTAAGAAATGTATCTTCTAAAAAAACGCCGGATACAAAGTATTGGTAGTAGGCCTGACATTAATTCGACTTTAGCAAAATAGAGGAAGAGTTAATAGACTTTTATTAGGCTATGTATTAAATCAATCATTTTGTTAAGTGTAATTTTATTTAAGATAGTATGTCTAACTTTCAAATCTCAATAATCGAGTTGTTTGTCTTTAATACTACCTACTTACATCATGTTGTCATTCTTTGACGTTCTACCAATTTTGGGATACAAGGTTATGAAAAGGTATTAAAGTAAAACTCATGTTAGCAATATTATTCGTCGATATGAAGGTTTTCGGTATCTTTACAATACTTGATAACAATTGCTTTGAATAAATTTGCTCCCATAGACACAGGAAAGGGTGACATCACCTTTTAACATCACATGAATTTTAAAGACGCATTCGAGTGGAGGGTCCACGTCGCCATAGTCCCCTAAAATCCTCGTATTTGCCTAGCATTATACAAATGAGACGAGATTAGGACCAACGACTTTGTAAATGAGAGCCAGTGCAAATACACGAGGCAGACCGCGGCCGGTGAAATATTTCAAAATGGACCAGCAACGAGAAAGGTAAAATTTATAATTTGAAGACATTGTTTTGTTATGAAAAAAATTGAGCACTGCTTTAAAATATCTGTTTTTATTTAATCATTTATAAGTATAAGCAAGATAGTTAACGAATCATAAAAATAAAAAAATATGGCAGTCTGCCTTCATACAAGAAATGTGCTTTTTAATATTTTTTCATTTTGACTTAAGGATAAAAATGGAACCCTATTGTTGTCACTCTGTTATCTGTTCGTCTGTCCGTATGTCACGGGTCTCTATATCAAAAACAGGATGAGTTACAGAATTGAAATTTTGTCATTTTATTTAGAACACTTGCACAAAGCCGAATACTTTATAAAAAATAAATAAAATAATTTTTCTTTGGCATTTTCCCAAACACTGTTGTCTAGAGCTCGTTGAGTAGGATATAAATATATTCATTTTTTCAATTAGAAAAAATGAGGGGCCGTGAATGTGGACATTTTTAGACCATTTTTGTTACGGGGTCTTTCTCAAACTCGCAACTAATTAGAAATGTGAAATTCTGATATATGAAGTCCCGTATGCTGTATTTAAACAACAACTACTGAAAATGCAGATTTATATTGTATTTTGTAAGTTGTGACGAAAACGAACAAATGATTTTTCCTTTCGCGTATTGTTGGAATTTTCACAGATGATGAATTTCTGTTGCCGTTATAACAAAAAACACTAAACTTGATATTATGTTCTGTGAATATTTCAAGCATCTACGTGTTGCCGTTATTAATATAGAGCACAAAACGGCAAACAAAACACGTTTGTTGTATGGGAGTCCCTCTGAAATATTTGTTTTTATTATTTGTTAACAGCAACAGAAATACATCCTGTCTAGCTATCATGGTTCATGAGATACAGCCTGATGACAGACAGACAGACAGATGGACAGCGAAGTCTTAGTAATAGGGTACCGTTTTTATCCTTCGGGTATGAAACCCTAATAACATCATTTTGAGTAGTAGCTCTGAATGGCCGTTTTCTACTTGGATCTGCGTGGCCTTATTGTTCTTGGGATCTGAGTGGAGGTTTTCTACTTAGGATTTCGGATTTTTTCTTGACTTAAATAATAAAAAAGTATTTCAAATGTAAACTGCTACGATGTTACGAGTCTCTCCATGTGTAATTCAACTCGCAATTCCACGATTTTTGAAGTAAAACTTCTTTACGCACGCTAGACTTGGGGGGTAAGCTGGCGAATGCGTTACGCGTTACGAAAAGTGTGTTTGGGCGAGGCGAACGGGAGTTGAGTGGAGGATATAAGCAAGAGAAAGCAGTGTGCGCGCACATTTTCTTTCTCTCTATCTTATAGCTAGTAAATGAAATATGTATATGTACATACATGTATATATTGTACACACACACATATATATATATATATATATAATATACATATAGATGGAGCTGAAGAAGTTTCACTTTAGTCGTGTGGTCATAAGCACACTCGCTTTTTTATGTTTTTGTGGCATGTAGTGTGCATAATCTATCACTGCTTTAGGGCAATGACAATACTTTAATTGAAAATGTCAACACAGGTATAACACGTTCTATAGTACCTACTTTAGGGCTTAGGTACCAAATGAATGGAGTTAGCCAGGATCGTAATTGCATCAACGATCCTGCATAATGTAGACTCTTAACTGGACTAATATATACGAATATGTATATATACGAAAAGACCCAATAACAAATAATTCTCGCATGATAAAATCAGCAAAGGTCTGATTAAAATTCGGCTATTTTACACTTTAAAAAGTTACACAAAGTCTTAATACGGATTATACGTTTCATTATACGTATGGTTCTTTATTCATATAACTGTTTGTAATTATTATTATTTTCTGCTTTAGATGGTCTTATTAAAATTTTAGTTAACAAAACACGATCCCAACTATTCCATCTTTAAAAAACAAACTGCGTGCCCTTTCATCGCGGAATCTCGAGATTTCCCTGGCATGCATCGTTTCCCACGGGATGTGTAACTCAAAATAGATGTTTCCGTCCCTCCACGTATGCAGGACATGACCGGGTGAGGGCCAGGATGTCTTAAGTGACTGCCAAAGGGCTGAAGGGCCGCACAGGATATTTATATTCCCAATATATCCGAGAGGCTCTCGCTAACTCGACGACAAGTTTGGTTGTTACAAGGGTCTATTGTATATGATTAGTTAGTTGGAGTATCCATTGTGCTTCCAGGAAATGGAACGTCTTAGATTGTGTTTGTTGTTATTGTGACACTGTCTATGAATATTTACTTGAAGCGAATGTCATAAAAATATACAATTATGCATCTTTATTAGCCAAGTAGGTGCTTTTGCCGAATAATAGAAACTAATTTATTTATTTTGTATACCATTAACAAAAAATATTCCCTACCTACACTGATCAATAAATAAAATTCTTCTAAGCAAGTTCTGAAACAATTATTTGAAATTTTATAGTAATTTACTATTTACTAGCTGAATCAGCGAACTTTGTTTCGTAGAAGCGAAAATTTAGGGTTGTATTTTTGAATACCACATTATAAAAAAATAAATATAGCCCAAAAAAAAAATTAGGGGTGTGTAATGTAGTGTTCTATCAATTTCCTGGGATAACATTCCTCCTAACCCATATGAGAATACTACGTAAAGACGCAATAGTTATATATGTACAGTATATGTATTCTATCCGTTACCCTAGTATCCCATAACACAAGCCTTACAGTGCTTACTTTGGGGCTAGGCTAATTGGTGTGAGTGTTGGAAATATTTATTATTTATTTATTTATTTTATTTATAGTTTGAATTTTGGCGCGAAGCCGCATTGTTGGTTTCAGAACACTACGTTACAGGTGGACAACCATTATCACCTAAGGATATGAAAAATATATAGTAGCCGATTCTCAGACCCACGGAATATACATATAAAATTTCATAAAAGTCGGTCAGGGCGTTTCGGAGGAGTATGGTAACTAACATTGTGACACGAGAATTTTATATATAAGATTATGATGCTATTTGCGTAAAAGGTGATGGTGCAGGTACCTACTATTGACAAGAAATCAATAGAATTATGTTAATAAAATATGCACATTTCTTTATCATTTTAGTGCCATCTAAACTACGTATATCCAAATTCGAGTTCCAAGATTTTATCAGCACACAATTTAATATTCGAACTATGACTCGGCAAGAAGTTCTTATCTTTTTATATACATACCTACCTACTAAAAAGGAAGAACCTAAATATAAAGCAAACGAGAAAACGTTGCGAGAATTCGTTATTCCCGATTTCCCAGTCACTCGTCCACTTAAAGCGACAATGAGATTTAATTTCGCCGACTAAAGTGGGTGACGTTTTCTCATATATCGATACATCTGTCTTTTGATCGAGCGGTTCCCCAGGGCGACCGGAGACTGTTACGTCACCTCCATCCGAAAAGGAAGCAATGGGAATTATACCCTAGTTGCTATACATTACGCTTTTTTAAAACAGATTTTTCGAAGCATCATTATTTAGGCGAGCAGTGTACGTGAACAAAACAAGTTCGGTTGCCTACTCGCTAATCACAATAGGCTTGTTGGCAACAGATGGGGAACACGTCGACTTGATCGAGAAGGCTGTTTTTCTGTAGAAAAAAAAATCCCTTGTCATTATTGGCGTCGTTTAACTTTTATAATGATCTGGGGTCGTTGATACGCTGAGTAAAATTGGTAACTATTCGGGGTGTTAAAGTGTTCTTAACAAAGTGTATATGATACTAACCTTGGTTAAATATTACATTAAAAAAATGCCTTAATATAGTAAAACTGCCACACGCCTAAAAAGGATAGATCAAAGGGAAGAAGATGATAGTGCAGAGAATGAGATGATTAAGAAGTGATAAGGTATAATTTGATTTATTGATGGGAAAAATGTAAGAAAGAAACATACTGCATCGACCGCATATACATTAGGATGAGGCCCGAAAGAAGTAGATTGAATAGTACTACAGAAAACGTTTAGTTTTATAAAAAATATTTTATAATTTCAAAATGTACGAGTAGCTAACACATCATATTACTGTTATTTATTATTTCCATAACACAAACTGCTTTGCTATTTAGAATCAGATCAATTTATAAAAGAACCGGTGTCTGAATTTAATATAATAGAAGACACTTACATATTTTTAGGGATGTTTTACTAAAGAAAATAACGGATTGTTTATCATTACAATATCTACTAAGTACTACGTACAAAAATAACAATAGGTTTCCTATAGGTATAATGAAAATGATCAAAATGTTTAAAGCTTTATTCATCAAAAAAGATATTCCTAAGTAAGTAGGAGCCAGGGCATGTCTCCCTACTTGTTGTAGCGACCTCTCCAAATATCATTTCGTACGCCAGCTCTTGTTTTGCGCCATTGCATTTTGTAGAGATGGATATTAATTCTTTTATTCTTTTAGCCTCGCTATTTATGTCCGAAGACCAGGCAAGCATTTAATTCAATAATCTTCTCGGAGCTACGAACAAATATTTGTAGATGTTCCAAAAATCATGATTAGGTATTTTGAATTCGGAATATTATTAGTTGTATAAACTCTACTCATAATATGTAGTTACATTTTATAAAAATAAAGAGAAAAAATTAAGAGGTAATGATGAACATGGAATACTACGAGATACGGTCGCATACTCGTAGATGAGTGTAAGTATAATTAATATTCTACTATTTATTTTTATAAAATTTACGTATTATGACGTAGATTTTAAAATCCTCAGTGTCGTATCCTTACACCTTGATGGCATTTTAGCAATGTTAGGCATTGCTAAAATACCTAAGTTTTCCTAAAATTGTAGTGTTCTATAGAGACAAATTGCAGTTTATCGGCTCTACTCATCTTATTGTTTTGAAAGAAAGAAAAAAATAGATTTGTTTACCACAAAACATTAATAATAGAATAAACAAACAAAACACATAAATCTAATATGTTGTTTCTTATTAAATGTTTTGCAAACACCCGCGAGGGTAATGATAATATTTTTTTTCTTAACGTGTGTAAGTTGTTTAAAAGATTATGTAGTTAATTTTCTTTTAAAAGAACATGAACGTAATAAAAATACTATATTTGCTTACTTATGAAACTACCATATCCTTCAGCATTTTCCTTACTTCGTCACTGTACGCAGTCCAGCTACTTAGGTTGATTGAACAAGTTTTTCCCATAACTCGGGGGGGCTGGCGCTGCGCGCTCTAGTGTGAAATTAGCCTGGCGTGACGCTCCGACCGGGCTAATATGTCCGATGTTGGCCCGCTGATTTTTTAGGTATATTTATTTATTTGTATAACCTAACCTACTTTTTCAAATAAATAGAAATCAACTGACATCCTCACTGACAGGGAAGCTCGATGGCACACATAGACATGGATCGAAATAACGCAAGTGTTTGTTCTTCGCGTGCCAAGAGTAAGAACGTTGGTCATCCTTTACGCTAATTTATTCTTTATTTCTTCGCGTTACCGTTTTCGATACCAAACGTCAATCGAAATGTTAAAAAATAACTAACTATGTCATACTAAGCAGTACTAACGATATGATTGATATAAGTGACCGGGGCCCATGCTTTTTTACCACTTAATTAATTTTGTTCTAGAAAGTACACAATATCCGACAAGTTGGATTTCCATACAATTTGAAGTAATATGCGGTGTCTATTTCAATTTCATGCGCGTTCATTCATCGTCTTCGGATAGACCAAAAATTTACTATCTCAAGCTTCTTTATGCTTCAGAAGGCACTTTAATCCGTGGGTCCCAGCTGCATCTGCCGTCGTTATGGTGGGTACTAATCCGTACTGGGCCCGCGTGGTAGGTTATGACCCAGTCTCCCTATTCCATCCATGGCGAAGACCTGTGCCCTAGTAGTGGGAACATTATGGCTCGATTACACTTGGTCGTTACCCAGAAAACGAGTGCCAATGGAATTCGGGTAAACGACTAAGTAAAGAATGAACCGAGTCGAGTATGCCTGTATTCGGGTAGATTTCCTTTTGTTTACCCGACTCCGTCTTCTAGTCCGTATTACAGTGAAAATATTGCTTCGGGTGCCCGAATACGAGGTAACGACCAAATATAATTGCGTCTTTAATGGCTGATGATGATGATTGAAGTGACACATAATGGAGCATGATTTGAAGGCTCGATCGATTTGGCTATTCACATTTAAAAACATAGAGCAACATGGCGGACGCGTTAAGATATAGGTAGGTACGTATATATTGGTGTCGATTCTGGCATGATTCTCCAAACTTAAAACTAAATTTAACATCAGTCCCTCCTTTTCATTCTGTATAGGGATGACGAGGATACACTGTTGTCAAATTTAAATTTAGGTTTAGAGAATCTTGCCAGAATCGACATCATTTTCGTTATTATTAAATAGCGCTAGTGTGAAGCCCAAAGATTTGGTGAAGCCATAGTAAATAAACATTGGGTTAAGTTTCCATTGCACTAGTTAAAAACTGAAACACTTGTTTTGTAAAGTAAATAGTGATAGGGTGCTAGTGCTTTGGCTACGATATATAACATAGCCTAGCTAGTCTTCATGCCATTCAGAAGAGCAAGTATTCTACTACAAGCTCTTGTGGAAGCCAAAACGAACGTAATCCCTGAACAAAATCTGCGACGAACACTTTGCAATTAGGCAAACCGGCAAGAAACTCAGCAAGGGCTACTGTATTCTATATTTTTTGTTTATGAAGGTGTCGACCATTACAAGGTCGACGCTTAAGAACATCTTTTGAGTTCACCTTAGATTACACCTGAGTAACTTGACACTTAGTACATAGTGAACATTTGAGTAATACAACACTTCATGTAAATTTCAATCTCTTGAAAAGAAAAATTAATTACTCTAAACCGTTTGCCGTCTAAACGGCATAAGTCTCTATGCCGTCTTAAATATTTAATTTTAGATCTTTCTCAATATATCGCATTCGTGTAGGTATAAGCTTTTCACACCGTTTCGCAAATAACCGTCCGCTGAGTTGTCTACAAGCTCAGACGGCGGCGAAGTTCGTCGGCAGTCCGCGTGTCAACCCTGTGATCACGCCAATATTGCCAACCCTACCACACGTGCGAGCCGACAAGCGAAACTTAACCTTATTCCTAGGGTAATAAGTTAGTAGCCAAGTCTTTTTGTAATGAAGTTGTGTTTGTAATGAAGAAAAACGTGCCATATTGGATGGACAGTGGGCATTTTATGAAATAGTATCACGATGTAGGTATTCTATAATACTCACTGTAGAGAAAATAAATTGCTTTACCTGCTAATAATATTTTGTTATGTTGTCTTTTTCCGTGACTGTGTATAATTAGATCTACTTAACTCTACTCTAATGATGCGAAACATTTTAATATGCAAATGTATGCTCCGCTGTCATACTTATGACTGCTCGCATGCCTTCTATAATTTAAATATAATTATGTAATATATATAGTAAAAATGTCCTTGTCAAGCGAAGAGTTGTTCCCGGTTGACTGCGGATTCGACAAGTTGTGTGTGCAACAAACAATTTTACTACCTGCCGACGTCATTAATTTTGTCTTTCATGACGGGTTAACACGTTTTCCTCGAGATATGTACAAGTTTTGGGAAACATGACAGTACAGTCAAACGATGTTCGTAAGTTATTTGCAAATTCTATGAATACTATGAATGTTGCATAAGAATCGACACTAACGACGACGCTTGTAGTACGAATAGTAAAGTGGTCAACCACGTTAAATGGCGTAAGATGTCGAATTCATTTTCTGCCTGGGGAACACACACAACAAACTCACTTTTCACTGCGGAAACCGCTGGTAAGATTGGAAATACCTTTGAAATTCGTGTTCTAATTTTAAATTACATGGAAGGTTCTGAGTTGAAATGTGAGTTTGTTCTGACAAAATATCACTGAAGATGTTTTTAGAATTAAGGCACAACATTGCTATCAAAGTCACTCGCAAATTCAACCGACCAAAAGAAACCGACCAACTGCATGTCGTGCCACGCGCAGTGTAAGGTACCGCAGCTGCCTGTAATTACCACAATATATTTGAGCAGGTGTCTTTATTTTCTATATCGGAAATTAGAAAAACCTCTTTACAATCTGTGTACCTCAACTAAAATACCTAAATCAAGTTCAAACTGCGTCTCAGGCTCAATATCAATTTGATATTATTATTATTTTTAAATAGGAATGTTAACCGCCGATTTTTTTGTTTCCTGATAGACGGGAGCGGGTGTGAAATCCTCTTGGATAACCTACAGCCGGCTATAATGTTATGTCAGACTCTTATTGACTAAAAGCTTCATCTGAAGCGATCATACCCTGAGAGGATGATGAGGGGATGATGCATTATAACCACCGATCTTTTCGAGTGCTTAAATACTTTTTATAAAAACGTAACGTAAGCGCGTCTCAGAAGCCGTTGCCGTTGATACTCGCGGTAGTGTTGTGGAACCAATGATAATTTATTGTGGTTCTTAAGTAGTTTTTTTTGAGATTTTGTTGCAATGCAAGGTTTTACGCTACAATAACTTCATTTATGTAACTAATGCTCTCTTCAAAGGAATTTTCAATAGGTAAGAAATTTTCTTTAAGCAATAACAAATCTCTCTTAACCCTTCGATTGGTACTGTGCCTTGCGCGGAACACTACCTTGCAAAAAATCTAGCTAATTTATTATTTAGAAAATAAGTTCAAAATCAAAAAAACTATAAACTACTATAAATCTTTTTTCGGTAAAAAATATTTTCCCGACCTGTCAACACTATAACTGTCAGTTTAACAGTTACAATGGCGTCAAGACGTCGTGCTTCTTCAGTGCTCAAGGTAAGTTAATTATATTATTACTTTTTTATGCTTTGCGGCTAAAATCTTTTGTAGTAGCATGCTCCTAAAACTCTAGATTACCTCACCATTTTTAATTTCATCGCTATTGTTTGTTTTTCATCACTTTTACAACCTCTTTATGTTGATGTTCCACGCATGGTACATTGCCAACTGCAAAGGAATTTTATTATTTTTTTGTATGTTCTTGGGGTGGGCCACTGCCAATGGCCTACGGATTTTAATACCGTCTAGCATGTACCTTGCATGGGACTCTGCCAAAAGCCGGACTTAATTAAGTTAGGCCGTCAGTTACATTTAAATTCAATTTAGTCTTCCTTATTTGTGTTTTTTGTTTACCATTTCTTGCTTTTTTGGTTATGGGTTGATTTTTTTTCTCTCGCTTCTTTACAGTTAAAACAGTCACGTGTTGCGAAGATTTTTTCACTTGTCCCAAATATTTATGCATGTTCAGAGGGAAGTGGTGAATCAGATTCACCCTTCCCTTCCTAACCGCTCGTACTTTTCACTATCTAGCTCTTCTTCTTCCATAGCAAATAATTCTTCATGTGACGACCCCCATACTTCTCCAGCTCCTTCTATTGATTCATCCCTGGAAAGACTTGGAAATGAAATATTTAAAGGGGGTTTAAGAATTTTGCACGAGCTAGCCTAGATGGATTGATCAGAGACTTCCTTTTATATGGAGGGGAAGATACATGCCGATTCCACATGTTCACAGAAGAAGAAGAGGGTTTAGGATTTGGTGCAAAGATTGTGATTGCGCTATGTCAATCAATTAAAAAGAAACGATCTTTTGTCTTTTGTGGCAACTATTTTACATCGCCGGAGCTTTTTAACATTTTGGAGAAAAATTATGGATCATTTGGACTTGGTACAATTAGATCAGACCGAATGAGAGGTGCTGAGAAAGTACTGCCAGTTGAAAAGACCTTCAAGAAGACAAGGAGAGGCTCACATGCTCAAGTAGTTTGCAACAGAAATAAATTGTCTATTGTAAATGGAATGACAACAAACCAGTCACATTGATCAGTTCAAACTTGGGTGCCGATCTCGTCGGTCAAATTAAAAGATACTGCAAAGAAGACAAAGCCAAAGTTGATGTAGAGTGTCCAATGATCGTAAAAGAGTATAATAAATACATGGGAGGGGTGGATTTGGCAGACATGCTTATCTCTCTGTACAAAATTCGTTTGAAAACCAATAGATGGTATATGGGTATATTTGCCCAGTTGGTCGAGATATGCCTCAACAATGTCTGGCTGAAATTTCGGAAAACGCAGAAAAAGACCATGTCTCTGAATGCATTTCAGGCGAGAAGTTTATGAAAAACTAAAGAAACTTGGTATTTCAGTTAGTCGCGTGGTTTCCATTGAAAGTAAGGTAAATAAACCAACGATTCCCAGGCCCTCGAGTCCCATCAAATATGATGATATTGGACACTTTCCAGATATAAGAAATGAACGAGGTCGTTGTAGGCATTGTCAACAGAAAACCAATGTATTTTGTATAAAATGCAACATGAGGCTTTGTTTTGTTCCCGGAAGCGATCGTAGAAACTGTTTTCTATCATTTCATACTAAAAAATAGATTTAAGTACAAACTTTCTATTCAAAACTTTGAATTGGTACTTACAATATTTTTAGTATTAATAAATATTTGTTTTTGATTTTTTTAGGATCAATGTATCCACTGTTTGTTAGGTATAGCATTATGTCTATTATAGGATTAAATTTGATTAAAAAAACACTTTTTTTTATATACACACTCTTACCCTTAACTTAGCAATGTACCACCTAAGGAACATCCATTAGTACAAAAGAAATCAAGAAAAATTGGCAATGTTCCATGTGTGGCACATCAATTTTCCGGAAAACTGAAGCTTATAGATTTTTTGTACTATTTTTTAACAGTCCTTAACTGACCGTAGAACAAGATTAAATCGATAGAATTACCAAATTCAGCAAAAAATATGTTTGCCAATCCAAGGGTTAACCGTTATAGCTTTTCTGAAAAGTACATGAAATGCGCTATTATAATGATTTTTTATTATGATTATGATTGATAATAGTTTCGCTTTTATTATTGGACGCCCTACTCGAACAAAAATTAGCACTTTCAAGTTCAACATTTCGCAAACGGCTCCTTAAATCGAAAATTAGTCTAAGGAACCTCTTAGTAATTTTAAAGGACCTATTCGACGATATACCACACGATGGGGTGGATGATAAAAAAATCATAGCCCGGTTACATCTAGGGGAGCTACCATAAAATAAATATTTTTAAATATTTTATTCTAACCATTTTGTCGGCGTGATCGATATAAATATCTCCACAAAACAACAACTGACAAGTACTAATAGTCTCCAAGCGAAACCGGAGACGAACAGACGGACAGGACGAAACAATAAGGGTTCCTTGTCAGGACTACGGAACCCTAAAAAGGCTAACAAGGGACTAAAAACTGGTATTCACTACAGAACCAAAAATCTTTAACAATTTGTTAATCAAATAAGAATACTTGTCATAAATTTCCGTTGGTGGCTTACAAGTTGCATGCAATAGAGACAGAGCCGGATGTAGGGGGTCGACTCACCCAAGGGGTCTGCGAGGCGTGTAAAGTGTATTTCCCTGTCCGCCGAAGGTTGGGTCAGTTTTTCTCGCACTACATCAAGAAGGGGTAAAAATGACCCAGGGGCGCGTGCGAGTATGATTTACGCCGCTCGCTCCGCGGGACCAGCGATACATCTTACGTGAAACTTGACACTTGCCGCGATATGCATCAATGTGAACACGACGTATATATCTTAACAATTTATCCTTATCGAGATACAGACCTTTATGAATACTCAAGTGATCCATCTATGTCTCAATCATTATGATATATATTTTAGCAAGAAATTGGGAGATGGAGATGTTTTACACGATAAATTTATTTTTTCTTTTGCCTACATTTGTTATAATCTTAGAATTTAATATGAGCTCGAATATTGAAATATTATTAAATAATGAACATTTTGGTAATAGGAATAAAATTTTACCTATCCAAAACACATACTTATGACGGCCTCTACACCTGACGGATGAATGAATCTCAGCTTTTTCATAATCCCTGAAAACCCGCTTTGATTCCTGGTCGAGACTCGAAACAAACCAAACTTTTTTATATCTTATTTTCATAAAGTTCTTATCAATGGTATTTTTAATAGGTTTGTATAGTTGGCGAATATTTATTATTCCCTCCTAGGGACTCTTTTTAATAATATATTTTAGTTATAATATTATTATTTTTTAAGGTTTTTAGTTTTAAGTTCATTGTTCTAGTATATATAATAAATTTATTATTACCTACTAAATGTTCATTTTTATAATTATGTCTAACATAATCTAGCATTTTAAAAATTTCATCTCATTCCCAACTTATAGTTGTACGGTGGCATTGTCAATACATACCTTAGTTCAACCTCCACCGGTGCATATCCTAAATAGCTCGCAATCCGTCACGCTACGGTGGTATGACTGGCATTCTGGATTGACGCCGCGCCGCGCGACCCGGCTATGACATTCCGATCGACGTAATGCGCTGTTTAAAGGTGCAAACTTCAGATTGACTGGAATTATACTTTACTAGTGGGTGCCCGCGACTTCACCTGTGTATAATTGGTTTCTGACTTTCTCTTGTTTTGCATACTACTACTCCCCGCTTTGTAGCAGGCCTTTCTTTATCTTTTGTTTTTTTTTTACTTTTTACTTTATGAACGTTTTTCTTTTCGTGTTTTTTTTTTTTTTACTGTATTAAATTTTTGTTTGTTACTCACTTCCTTACTTACATTATTCTGTCCTTTTTCAATACATGGTTTCTAACATTAATCCCCTATTAAGTTGGATTGCTCATTAAAATAAGTAGGTACTTTATATCATTTCATCACGTCATAATTTCAAATGGGATAGATATGCGATGTTGCTATTTCACCAGCTATCTTCGCATCTGAATTTTACCGCCAATTAACATCACGTGGGGTTGAGTCATATCTACCTTAATTATAATATATTAGTTAGCTTATATAATATACAGTTTGTTATTAAATTCTAAGCTAGTTTGTTAGGCACTATTGAACTTCAAAGACTGGACAAATAAAGCCATTGTTTTAACCTCAATAACTAATCTGATATGTGGCGTCGTCTCAGCTCTAAAGGTTGCAGCTCATTAGAGCCAGCCGACACCGTCTCGTCGCTCAACGTTCACATTCGTGGTTGACTAGCAAACTTCGGTAGTTGCCGCGTAGTCAACTAGCTAACGTCAGGTGGGGCACGGGTGGTCGCGTCGTTGTCAATCCGTGAACGTCAAGTGGTCGACAGGTGAACGCCACGTCCCGCCGCATAGTCGACTTCGCGTTGTCAGCGAAAATCAAGTTGTGTGTTAGAGTAAGTCGAGGTTTAGACGTGTGTTTCCACAATGTTTAATTTTACAAACCGCTAATCTAATAGCTGTTGCGTTTGATGAAGAAGAAAACGAAATGCGTTGTCAACTTGCAGGCAGCGTGCGGTCCACTCAGGAGCAGTACATTTACAATTAGCGGCCAGCACACGGCTAGCGCGCGAACGAAGCCATCAGCGGGTTTATTCTGTAAAATTCTCACGCGCGGATCCGATGCGGATCCACGCATCTCCCATACAGATGCGTGCGAATCCACATCGGATCCGCGCGTGAGAATTTTACAGAATGGCCCCCTGGTGACGGTACGGAGTTAATGTAGTGAGCGTATATCTATAGAAATCTATACAAAGAATATCAACCGCATAAGTTGAGGCGGTGCTGGTCGGGTGGTGGGGACGTCTAATGAACTGCGACCTTAAGTGCTCACACAGGAACACTATCAGTATATATGAATATTCACTAGACAGTGCACAACTGTGAACCACTGTGAATTATTAATTAAGAGAAGCAGGCTTAAGAGCTTACCTTAGAGGAGATTAGAAACATAGCCTACGTCGTTTGTGTATCTGAGCATTTTTCATGAAAAATTTATGTTGGTTCCAGTATTATACTAGACCTTTCTTCTATATGACTGAGAAGATCAAACAACATATAAGGTTTTATAATACCTATGTTATTATCACACTTAATATTATAGGTAAAGGCGAAAGTTTGTGAGTGTGTATGTTTGTTACTTCTTCACGTCTAAACGGCTGGTGCGATTTTAATAAAATTTGGCATGAAGTTAGCTGACATCCTAGATTGACACACAGGATACGTTTTACTGCGGGAAAATATCTCTAATAAAATGCGGGCACCGCCGCGAGGCACAGCTAGTTTAAATATAAATTCCATAAACAGTTTTAAAATAAATTACTTACTTATAATTTTATATATTAAAAAAAAACAGTTCACAATCTTGTTTAGCTTATAGCTTACGTTTGTATTTTTTTCGGGTGTTTTTCATAACATTTTTAGATTTTCAAAAAATAAGCTACAATAATTTTTTTACAAAACATAATTATGTGTTTCCTTTCTAAAGTAAAAATTAACCATTCTATAAACTCCTTTAAAGAGTTTAATTACATTATTTAATTTAATAGCCACACTTTTTTAAAAAGAATTTTGTTCAAATATTAATTTATCTACGTCTAGTATTAATGCATGAAAATAAAGATATTTTATGTATGGAACCCATAAAGTACCAAGCGATGTCGGTAGATTAAATCGGAGAGTTACAGTGACTGCTCCTTTCTTTATCCTTTAAGAACTTAATGTGAGAAACAAAAACCTAAGCTTCAAAGCTATGCAAATGTACAAAGGTCTCAGGCAAGGGATCGAAGGGTCAGCGCTGGGGGGACACAGGACGGGGGCAGGGGGGGAGGTGAGTCTGGGCAACAAAATGTGATCGCTTTGTATCCTCCTGCCCGACGCTAATCTTTAATGGCAATCGAGACGCCGGCGATTATTTGGCAAATACCTACTTACCTACATGAAGAAATATTTCACATTGGTTTCTTTAAAGCTTATCTCACAACTGCATGACGAAGCTTCGGATGACTTTAGTATCAAAATATACGCTGCTAAAGTTAGTATTCCAACTTTGAATTAATTAAACTCCTTCTGCTGCTATATACTGTATATACTTATAAATTCATCGTTTTACACAATCTCTTTTAGCGTGGCACATTATCGCCAGTCAAGCTATCGTCTAGCGTCCATAGACACGCAGCCCGCTAATTCATTACGACAGTACTAATTCCAATTTCAAACATCCTAAAATTAACGTTCATTTAGTTACAAAGCCGACACGAAGCTTCGTGACGCAGTTGTGGAAAAAGCATGTCTAATGAACGAATACTGGACAACTGTAGCCAATTGTGGGCTCCTAAACTGACCAGAGCTCTTAGGTCGGTTTTTTTTTACTGTTAAGCTTCCCGACAATAAGTTATGAACCAAAGCATAATATTCTCATATGTACTGTTTGCCATGATGACAACAGTAAATATTTTTTTTTATTATCAACCAACTGAAAATAATTTAAATTATGGGACATATCATGAAACGATCCATTCGAAGATTTGATTTTGAAGATTCGAAAAATTACGCTAACCAGGCAGCGGACGGGACACGAACCCACACCCTTCGCAATCCGGGCGAATGCACTGACCAATTATGCTACCACGGCCCTGATGGTAGCGTCGAAATTTTCCTAGCCTTACGCTGCAAGGCAGCGCCATCTCTTCGCATTGTAGGTAACCCACAATGTCAAATGAATACTTTTTCAAGTGTTAAATTATGTTCATTACATATAATTCTATTGCTACTTATTCTATTTACTAACAATAATGTTTATATATCTGTATATATGTTAGACTATAAGGTATATCTATGGGCTTATGTAGCCTGATTATAAATAAATTAGACGCATAAAATGCAAGATTTACATCCACTGGTCACATAACTTTAATTATTTGTGGTTAAGGCAAATCTCGCCAAAGGAATACCGGAAAGCGCAATCAAATCATTACCTAAGATTAAGAAACTATGGAACCCCACAAATACCAAAATCGATTGTTTTTCATATAGTAACACTTTCTTCTGTTTCCATATCACCGTGATATTTTTTCTTTATTTTCACATACAGAGATCCGCTTCATATTTGGGCCTCCCCACCCCACAAATCACTTTGTGCTCATAAATCATATCTTCTCGCGTCTGTTTATCATTTCTGTGTCCAAGGAAGATTTATTGGGTACCTACATGGCGACCCAGGAGTCCTGAGGGACAAAGGGTCAGCTAGCTTTATTTATTGCTTCGAGATAGTTATTAGTATTCTAGTCTTTATTAATATTATTTTTTATTTATCATTTCCGGTTAGCTTGACTTTCGCCCATATATATAATACGGTTGGCGCTCATAATATCTATAATCACTACATTAGCAGTCGCGCTCCATCGACGGGTTAATGAATCGACAGTAACCCAAAAAGATGGATTGCTACATTGACAGTACCCCAAATCGATATTACTCTCGATATATCGACAGTCACCACCGAGAAATCTAAAATTCACTTTTCTTTAATATAAACATCGCCCGGTTAGGTTTGGTTAGTGTTATTTATGATCATAAACCGCGAGCAAGGCGAGTGAGGCGAGCACCAGAAAAAAAAAACATGATTAGTGTACTGTCGATATAGTGTATCATCGATTTGGGGTACTGTCGATTCATTAACCTGTCGATGAAGCACTTTCGATACTCAACTGTCGATGGAGAATGGATTGTGGATCTACAAACAAGGATGGGCGAAATAGTGTTTTTGTGGTTCATAAGTTTATCATGATTGATCCGTATGCGGAAGTAACTTTGCATGTAAGAATTTCACTCTAAAAATCGATAAACCTATTTCAAGTCTTTAGTCTTGTAGTTGATAGTACGTAACCTTCCATGTGTAAGTTTTCTTGTCCTACTATTCAGCAGAAATTGTAACATGTAACTAGATACTTGAGTACGGTTCTGGCATAATTCTCCTAGCTTAAAATTAAATTTCATAACAAAATAACAGTCTTTCCTTTTGATTTTGTAATAAAGAACATGACGAAGATATATTATTGTCAAATTCAATTTCAGGTTTAGAGAATATGCCAGGTTCGTGCCCATTATGTGTGTAGTAACATAACAAATATTAATAACTAAACTTGAATGAAATTTTCTATTAAAGGAGATCTTCTAATTCATAAACTTAATGATTAATTTTAATACAAGTCTCAGCTACAGAATCTTTGTATCTGATTAATTACAAGTAGGAGACGATATGAGGGTTGTTCTTCTTTTTAACCTACAAAAAGGTGTCTTCATCCGTTATAAAAAACTATAATCAAAAATTATCGGTATTATTTTATAATTCATGTATCAATGTGTACTGTACTAAAAATGTAACGACTATACACGTTTCAAATAAATAATAATTTCTATTTTAATACTAAAAATAATGTTACAGAGTCGTCAATCCGCGTGACAGAGGTGTATTCCATACAAATCACAGTTGTCTCCCGCTACCTGGGCCTGTGTATAATTCATAATAGTACGAAAAATATAAAAGACAGTAGCAAATATAAAAGTATTTTTTAATGCTGAAAGATATAGGCCATCTTGTAATAGTGACTAATTTTTTTTGACATTTTTAATAAAAGAATAAAAAAATCTTATAATCTCGTCTCTCACTACAGACTGTTTTAGTAGGTATATTCGGTCACGTGTTTTTTCGTTCGAACGACGCGTATACGCAGTTCGCTTTTCTCGCTGTCGATAGGATATTTAGTTCCCCCTCCCCCTCGCTGGGATTACCTCTGCAAGGCCGAGGGATCGCGCGTTAGTCGCCCGGAAGCTGATTAAGAATGTGCGTGTGTTTATTCGGCGACAACTTCGTCACGTAAGTATTGGACAAAAATATATTAATTATAGTTACTTCTTATTATTTAACTTTTACGTAATAATAAACACTTTCGTGCCAACCTTTAAGATTTGTATTATGTGGTAACGTTTAATTATTATCGTTTTTGTAAGTAAGATTTACCCCTCCGTCATGCTACAACTCCGTAACAAACAAATTGTGACGGAGTGGTAAAGTACGTGACGGAGGAGTAAAAAATGGCAAGGAATTCAATATTATCTCACAAAATATAAGAATCTGTTGAAATAGGACTAGTACTTATTATCGTAACTGTTTCGATATGAAGTTTATCTAATGTTTACATACTTATTTATATATTTTCTTTTTTAAAAGACAAAAAGACAGCGGCGTTGCCGGGAGAAACAAAAAAATGATCCAGAAAAAGTAGCTGAAGTGAAACGCAATGATCTCGAGAGATATCATACTCGTAAGAAGCTTGTGGCTGACATGACCGTGAGAGAGCATCGTATGATGAAAAGAAAATGGCAACAACGAAATAAAAAAAGAAAGGAAAACAAATGCTTGAAAACGTACTATTGAACACGCCGGCTCCAACGCCAATACCAGTAGATCCACAAATGCGTCTTTATTCTGCAACACCAACTAATTCAGAAGTATCTAGCTCAAGGGGGAGGAAAAGAATTCTAACACATCGCCGATATCTTTGCCTCTTGCTACAATAGCATCAGCTTGGCGTTTCAAAGCTCCGCCAATACCATCAGCAGCTCCGTTTCCATGTCCTGATTCAAAAAAATTCCAAGATATTTTATGAAAGTTGTACTGTTCAAAAAACCGGTACGCCATTAGGTAAAAGTTAATCTTTTCCTTATACTAGGTAGCTGGTCCATCTAAATAAAAATGTACAGTCGTTACAGTTCGATGATTTGTTTAAAGGTGAGCCCAGATCGCAGAAGGCCTATGGTTACCAGCAAAATAAAATGTTTTTGGTGGCACACGAAGACATAGACAACGTAGACTCTTCCAAGCAATATTTTACCCCTAAAAGGAACCATGCAAATCCATCAAATGTTCTCAGAAACTCGTGGAATCTTAAACTATAGGGTTCTGAGTTGTTTTTGTGAACAACTCTGTTCGTGTCACGTTCCTTAAACTTACTACACGTTGATAACATATTTTGGACCACTTGTTTCCTAACGATAAAGACGACGTTGTAATTCATGAGATGGAGGATTTGTCGCTCACTGATATTAGGAACAAAATTAGGATGCCTCGAAAAAGTTTTTATGATAATGTGTATGGCCCGGATGAATCATCTGTTGAAGACCAGCCATTGGCTACATATAAAAACAAAGATTCCTCTAATCCAACTGCCGTTTCTAGTACTTCTTATGAAACACTTCACCTTGGGGACATTCCTCCAAGGAATATAGAAGACGGTGTACATGTACTCGTTAAAGTAAAAAGTGAAACGAAGTTTCAATACACATACGCTGGAATAGCAAAAAGTAACGTTGACGAAGAAGGCAATGTTCTGGTGATGTTCCTGAAAACAGTCGATGATTGTGGGAGATTATTTAAATTAGTGGAGAATGTGTTATCGGATGTTCCGTATGAGGATTTGATTAAAATTCTACCAAATCCAAAGGTAGCTAAAAAAAAGACAGTTTTTCAAATTTCATGAGCCTTTGCCAGTGTTTGAAAAGTAAGACTGGTTAGGACTAGTATGACTTGTGGAGAAAGTAATTTGTTGTTGATGATTATTACTTTATTTTGATTTTTCAGGCAATTTGAACATTATTTTTTATTTTTATTTAGTTGAGACAAGTCAGAAGTCTTATAATTTAATTATACTATAATACTGATCTCTCATTCCAAAGGTTCTGCAATATGATTTCATTAGTATGTAAGTATCTTGATTTTAAGAAAGCGGAAGACTTTGAATAATAAGAAATAAAATTATACCAAAGAAGTAATAAATGATTCTAAATAAGTACATATAAAACCGATTTTATTCCAACGTACAACCTAATATTTTATAGAATAACAACTCTGTCACACACTCTACCACTCTGTCATGATAATGTCTCCTGGTTTTAAAATGTTTATAGCAATTTTTATATTTTGTTATGAATAGTACAATTTCGGAAAAATCATATTAAAAATAGTTAACTATAATATAGTCTACGATATTAATATTTCTATGCTAGAAGTGGTTAAAATTGAATTATAGCAAAAATATACTTCAAACTAGCTGCAATTGTGACAGAGTGGTATAAGATTGAAAATATATATTTATTATAATATGCAGAAATTTTGCTTTGTATGTTTTCTAAAAGGACCATTTGATTATTATTGTAATAAATAATTTGCAAGTTATCTGAGTTAAACTATTTGATACAAAAAAATAAAAGGTATTGTGACGGAGGTGTACAATTATTAGCCCAATCCATCTTTAAGACCTTGAAAATCTTATAAAAATTTGTAAACTTCGCGGCCAACCACTTTTTCAGATAGAATAGACATTCTGCTGCCAGAAAACATATAAGATTTGACTAGAAAGCGTTATAATTTTTTTTGAAAATTTGAGTAAAAATTTTACCAACATGTAGGTTAAAAAAAAGAATGACCCATGAAAAGTACGTAGGTAGGTACCCCCAAAGTTGTGCCTTAATAAGCAAAGTTTCGCTAGAAATCGTCTTTTTGAATGAAACTTGCTCTTTGATGGGAAGGGCAGGCCGTGATGCGATTATACGTATAGGCTGATATAATACCTCGGCTCTCCTGAAGTAAACGATGTTTGAAACAATATAATTATACTGAAGTAACCAGTGAGTATATTTTAATGTACCCTAATGTATACGAATTTGTATTTCTTATAAAGAAAGAAAGAAGAAAGAGAAAGAAAGAAATTTTATTGACCTTGAAATATTAACATATACAAAAACAAAACACAGAAAGACAGGCCAACTATGTCCCTGCCTCAGCTTAATACTACAGCAACACCAGGGCTGCTGCAGCACTGATAATTCTGGCAGGGCCTAAGTATTACGAGACATTTTTAATTTAATAATAAAACAGAAGATTAGAACCATACCAATTAAAATAACAAAAAAAAACCATTGACAGCATAGGCTGAATGCTTGTAGTATCTTAAGCCTTAAAACAAAGGAAAAGATTTTATTAAAAATATAAATTAAATTAGATTAATCTATGAAAAATTAGAACTTTCAATTCAAAATCAAAACTGAACCCAAACAAAAAACACAAAGAAATAATTAGTAAAAATCAGTTGCTAAACACAAAAAAGTTTGCTACATAAATATGTTCTTGTTTATATATATATGTAAATTATATATATAAACAACAAAGAATTCACAGCGAGAGAGGGCATAAAAACACGAGGCAGTTTGCAAAAACAAAAATTCAGCTACAAGTACAATTTTACCTTATTTCTGTACAAATGTGGTATTAGCAAGATGGATGGAGACCTTTTTTCATGGATTTGGCTTCAAGAACCAACAAACATTACGTCGACAGTGCTACCTATTTAACCGGAAAAAAATAAATGATAATAAAGGTCTTCTTCTTCGTCCTTGCTCCTTCCCACTTTATATGGGGTCGGCGTGAAATGATAATAAAGGTATTTTTATAAATATTTTTTATGTTAAAAGGGTGACAAACAAGCATATGTACCGTTCAATGGTAGCATATAGAGCTTCGTGATACTAAAAATACCACTCACACCATTTTCTACCATGACCCAATTCCCTACCCCGTGGAGCCCTGGATCCTTCGGATTCCTGGATCACCGACAGAAACATAACACTATCAAAAGGTAGTTTGATCTTCTGTAAGGTGGAGGTTACTTCCCCACACGGGCGCTCCAATACGAGCGGGAAATCATTTATGCTATGTTAAAGTATAAGGCTAACGGCTGAACCGACAAGAAATGTGCTTAAATTATTTTGACGACCTCCGTAGCCGAGTGGTTTGTACGCCGGGTTTCATGGTGTCGCCGACTCGAGAGGTCCCAGGTTCAAATCCAGATCCAGATACGGGGGCAGATGTTTGTATGATGAATACGAGCATTTGTACTCCAGTCATGGATGTTTAATATATATTTCTATAAAAATATACTTATATATGTACAGTATATGTATTCTATCCGTTATCCTAGTATCTCATAACACAAGCCTTATAGTGCTTACTTTGAGGCTAGGCTAATTGGTGTGAGTGTTGGAAATATTTATTTATTTATTTTATTTCAGCCCTTTTCACCGACGCCTGAATCAAACTCTCAACCAAGTGGAGCTCTGAAACCTGACTCCCCAATAGAGACATAAAAGCGGTTTTATATTTAACTATGCTCTTCCGCAAGTTGGAAGTTTATTTCTCCAGTCGGGTGTTAACATACCTCTTTTTACATCATCATAGTCTAAAAAAATACAAATAATGTTACTCCTTTTTAAATTATCTTAGGCATATTTCAGAAATAAGCTTTCATTTTCATGGTGGATAAAATTCATTATGCCAGTTACCTAGGCCCACTTTCAATTTAAATTTGAGGAGCTCGATAGCGCGGGTGGTTAGCCCGTTCGGCTACGATAGTTGAAGTTAAGCAACTTTTCAGTGGTCGGTCATTGGATGGGTAGCCAAAAATCTTCTATCTCGAGTTCCTCGAGTGCTTCGGAAGGCACGTTAAGCCGTTGGTCAGGGCTGCATCTGCAGTCGTTAGCACACGCCAATCCGTACTGGGTCCGCGTGGTGCTTCATGACCCAATCTCCCTATTCCATCCATAGGGAAGTCCTGTGCCCCAGCAGTGGGGACATGAATAGACTGATGATAATGATGATGACTCTCAATTTAACTAAAACTAAGTGGATATAGGCCATACAATACTAAAAAATACGTTGACGACGTCACGACATTGACGTTATGCCATTTTCTGTAGGGTAAATCTAGTTTTAGTTAAATCGAGATTTAGCAAATTTACTGCAAATAGGCCTTATGCCTGAATCACACTTGGTCGTTAGTCCGTTTTTGAGTACACGAAAAACATTATTTGAATTTGGGCACCCCAGGCAATATTCACACTGGAATACGGGCTCACTCGACTCCGTCCTTTTACACTTAGTCGTTTACCCGCATTCCATTGACACTCGCATTCGGGCTAACGACCAAGTGTAATCGCACCATTACTCATGTAAGTTTTACTTGTTAATTTAAAATCACTTTAAACAAAAATCCTTTTCTATACCCAACCAAGACAAAAGAGGGACGTTTTTGAAAAAAAATCCCCACGACATTTGTAAAAAGCGGCCGCAATCCTTTATCATGTTTCCACGTCAAAGGTCGCAGTCGCAGGCGGCACCTAGCAGGCGCGCGATAAATCAGTCCTCTAGGAAATTGCCGCCGACGAACGAGGAGAGGGGGGAAGGGGCAGATTTAATTAAATCTTGCATTGAACTCCTGAGGCCTGCCTAACGAACGACCATTGTATTTAAATAATGCGTGGCGTGTGCGGACTTTTTTTTCGCCATAGATAGAATAGCGAATACATAAGACTCGAATTAGGATCTCATTTGATCATCGATTGTGTTTTGTTTTGTGTTATTTTGCTTTGATTTTTGCCATTTTTGTACGAATCATCTCAATTAGGCCGCGTAAATTCGAAAATTAGACGAATTACTTGCATTTTTCAGTAAAATGAAAAATTGGATTCTATATTCTTAGGACTACAATCAATTACTTTTTTTTATTAATTGTGATTTCTAACATTAAGTTTATGCGATAGATAAAGAATGAGGAAAACATATCATTTTGATAGTTGATAAGTTTCATAACAGAAATCATTATAACACAAAACAACAAAATAAATCAGTAAAATTGAGATCCTACTTCGTTATGAAGTCTGTTGTAAAGCTTTCTGCTTACTAATGACTAGTAGCCCTGGCTTCGCTGCGTTGAAGACTATAGTTTTTATTGTAATACTAGCTGAGCCAGCGAATTTCGTATCACCATAAAAATATGGGTGGTAGAAGGGTGAAAATGTAGGGTTGTATGTATTTTTGTATTAAGTATCATGAAAAAATAATAACAAAAAATTTTGTCCAAAAAAATATAAATGGTGGACCACCTTTAACATTAAGGGGGATGAAAAATAGATGTTGTCCTATTCTCAGACCTACAGAAGATGCATATAAAATTTCACGAAATTCGGTCGAGGAGTTCAATTACGCACACCGTGACACGAGAATTTTATATATTAGATATAGTCTATAATTCCCCCAAATAACGTGGCTTTCTATTGGTAACAGAATTTTCCAAATCGGTACCCGTAGATCCAGTGATCACCTCTTACTACCTCATAAACTTTAATATTAATATTAGTATAAAGATAAAATAGTCTTTTTTTATTATAAGATTAATAAAAGAGTCATTCTTTCTTTTTAACCATAAATTAACTGAGAGCATTTCAATAATTGAATAAGTGATAACCCCTGAAAGTGCACTCGTAACCCACCGTTTACATTTCTCAATGGCTCATAATTCATTTGGGGGGCACTAAATAAGGCTTTATTACGTAAATAATACCCCCAAAATATTCCTTCTAATTAATATAAGGGCCTGCTGTTAAACGGATAACCAGAATTTACAAGCTCGTTAGCATCTTAAGTTCACGGATGGAAATTTTGTATTTTATTATGGTTATTTCGATGATTTGTAACGGTGAGTTTTACAACACGAGAATGTTTATTTATTTATTATTTGGAAGACGAACAGCTAATTTAAAACAGAAAATTTAACTACAGTAGTAAAAATTTGCCAATTATATGTCCTCTCAGATAATAACAGAGTACATTTCAATATTCGCTGCAATACAGAGTACAATAGTTAAATATTTTTAAAATTCAACATTTGCAAAAAACATATTGGAAATAATGCGCCTCGCCGAAGCGTAGCTAATGTCAAAAATATCTAAATTGGCCTGCTTTGAGAATATATTGAAATTATTACAAGTACGTGAGAGGTATGCATTCTGCCGATAGTTAGTATACGCTGGAGGGATATATAAAATTGGGTTCGATCTCAGGGGCTTTACTGGAACTGTAAGGTTAATTTTGGACACAAGTCCCGGGCAATCCATGGCACTAGATGCTATCTTCATCAGAAACATCAAATCCACAATCTCTCGACGTTTTTCCAATGGGAGAAGATGTACTTTTTACAAAGCCAATATAGCGGGTCGATGCATATCGGCTATGAATGCGGAAATAGAGATATTTTAAAAATCTTTTTTGTATATTTTCTATAACCTAATTTAAATACCTCGGACTCCAAATCTGCGACGCATTTTCAAGATGGCTTCGTACAAACGCACAATATGAGATCTTTAATCTATTACCCTGAGTGAAATCCCTTGAGTTACGCATCGCAAATCCAAGGACCCTAGACGAAAGCGTCTAATAATTGAATCAATATGAATGTAAAAAATAAGCTTATCATCGTGAAACACTCCAAGGTCTCTTACTAATGTTTCCCGATTTAGTTTCTTATCCTTCAATGTGTAGTCAAAAATTAACAGATTACATATTTGTTTCTTAGGTTTTCACGCACATCACTCATTAAATAAAACTAGTTTTTACGGGTTAATGCACGAAAAATTTATTTATTTATTGACGTTTCGTAATCTTTACAGGCTACGTCGTCAGAATAAAACTTTTATTTAATTTGTCGAGCTACCTTCGAAAGACTTTTATTGAGCGTTTGGTTATTTCATTGTTCAATTTTTAAGTTTTATTGTCTATGTATGAATTTATTATTTAATTTACTTAATAAAGTATTTTATTTAAAATTCTTGTTTGTAATTTTGAGTTTATTTATTTGACCCTAACTACCGTAAACTACCACCGGTTCCAAAATTGGGAGACATTCCTGAGAAGAACCGGCGAAACAAACTCAAGAGAGGCTTTCTATCTCCTTCTTATGTTAAATTATGCAAACAAAAAGAACTAATAGTATCTGATGGTCTTGCAGTGTGTGCTCGGGGTTGGGATTTTATCTCCTGTATAATAGGTTCCCAAGCTGGTGGTATATACCAACCATCTTCCCTATTGAAATTTGGATATTTTTTAATCTCAATAGCCTCGCGCATCATTCGAGGAACGAACCGCCGCTCAGCTGCAAGGATCTGTGGTCTATCAAATCTAATGTAGTGGTTTGGTCCCCCTAATGCATGTTCACACACTGCAGATTTATTTTCACGCCTATGTTTCATATCTGCGATATGTTCTTTTACCCGAGTCCCTATACTCCTCTTTGTTTGCCCGATGTAGGAGAGCCCACAGTCGCATTCAAGTTTGTAGACACCAGCAACTCGAAAGGGTATATTGCACTTGACCGGTCGTAAAAACTGGTTGATCTTCTTTGGCGGCTTGAAGTATGTATTGATTGAAGCACGCTTCAGAATCCTCCCAATCTTGTCAGTGACTCCTTTCATGTAAGGTAGTATAGCAGGTTGTCGGTCGACTGTGCTAGGTTTGGCGCGACTGTGACGGCGACGTGGTACATTCAGGTTATTATCCTTCAGTACTTGCTCGACATGCTGAAGTTCAGCTGCCAGGTGTTGTTCGTCACAGACAACCCGTGCTCTCTGAAACAAAGAGTTTCCTACGGCAGTTAATTGTTTCGGGTGATGGTGTGAGTCACCATTGAGGTACCTATCAGTATGAGTCACTTTACGATACACAGTATGGCTTAAACTTTGGTCAGGATTCCTGATTAATAAAATATCTAGAAAAGCTAGTTTACTATCTGCCTCTAGCTCCATAGTGAATAGGATGTTGGGGTGTATAGAGTTAAGGTTATTTAAAAAGGCAGAAATTTGATCTGTTGGGAGGATTGTGAAAGTATCATCTACGTACCGCTTATATAGCCTGGGCACGGTAATAATATCATAGAGTATTCTATCTTCATACAAACGGTCGGAAAGCGAGTCATACCTACGCCACTCGAGTTCGATATGCGCTCGGCGTGCACCCAGTCGCGAATGCGCCGCCGCGCAGCAACGACGACCGAACGGTCTGAATTGTTTTTTATGCAGTTAGCCGTGCTTAAACGTGCGTTTTGTATTGTAAATATTTTATTTAATTAAGTAGATACCTACATAATTTAGTATGGAAAAGAACAAACGACGATCAATATCGTACAACAGCACAATTGCTGTTTTTGGTTGCTTGAACTCTTCAATAAAACACCCAGATATATCATTTTTTAAATTACCTGAAATATTGGAAAGGTGTCTTACCTTTATAGAATATTTTTTATATACCTATCTACTAGTACGTTATTTGTTTCTAATATTTAGGTATTTCGTTTTTTCCGTCGGGTAAATATCTGGAGTAATATATAAATAAGTGGTTAGGATGAAAAAAGAGACAAACGAGTAATCTACCTACACTCGCGTTAAAAACAAAACTACATAAAATACTGTAGGCTGGCGGCCCTACCGCGTGCCAACGCAGCGTTCGGTGTAGGCATTTATTTTCAAGGCCAGGGCGGAGTCACAATACTGTATAGATAATATTACCGTGGCCTGGGTGTGACAGGTGCTACGCTGAGAGCCCTCTTCTCGAAGTCTTCCATGAAAATATCGGCGACAACAGGTGAGACAGGGGAACCCATTGCAACACCCTCCATTTGTACATAGAAGTCATCCCCCCATAACAGGTAGCCAGATGTAAGGCAATGCTCCAGTAATACTGCATATTCTATAGGCATATTATTTTCAAGTAACTTCTTCTTAGTGATTTCAATGCAGTCCTGTACTGGTAGGCATGTAAATAAGGACTGAACATCAAAACTGACCATGATTTCATTGTCCATGAGACGTTGATCTCTAATCTCATTGACAAATTGGTACGAATCTTTCACAAAGGCTGTTGTGTTACCTCTCAGTGGTGAAAGTAACTTTGCTACGTGTTTAGCCAAACGGTATGTTGGTGAATCAATCTGGCTTACAATAGGACGTAGCGGAGCATTCGGTTTGTGTATTTTCGGTAACCCATACAGTTTTGGTGGCTTGGGACATGCAGGAATTAGGTTGTTGATGTCAAGATCCAACGTTTCGGAAAGTGATTTGATGAGTTCACTTGTCTTTTTGAGAATCTTGGCGGTCGGATCATTCTTCACAAGTTTATATGTGTTCTCATCCGATAGAAGTTGTAATATCTTGTCGTTGTAATCTGACGTATCCATTACTACCGTGGCGTTTCCTTTATCTGCACGAAGGATAGTAAGTTCTGGCTTAGTTCGCAAGTTCTTGAGTGCAAGGTATTCATCACGAGGAAGGTTTGATTTCGGTGGCTTGTTCCGTCTTAACACTGATGAAATGTCTTGACGCAGCGCCTCCATGTCTTCCTTTCTCATGTTGTTTTTCACTAAGCAATCCTCTACATTACAGATAATTTCTTCGTACGGTATCCTGCGTGGTGCTACAGCAAAATTCAGTCCTTTCTCCAAAACTTTTAAAGTAGGTTCGTCCAAGTTTTGTTTACTTAAGTTGACAACTGCTCGGGTAGCGTTCGCCTTGTCTGTGGTTCTGACAGGTGCGTTTCGTTTTTCCTGAACGCGAGATAGTCTTTGATATTTGTCTATTTGTCTATGTTTGCACTCGTTGAATTTTGATGACTCACGATTGTTAAGTATCAGAATGCAATTATGATAATAATCCGATGACAATTGTTTCCTCAAATCACTGGACACCATTTGATCACTGCACTATTGAGGTTTTGTTTTCCTTACAGTAACATGTTAAAATAATACTACTGTTATAAACTTACAAATAATATTAAACTACTGTTAACATATTATGTCTAAGCTATTTAAAAGTGACTATCTGTTACAAATACATAATTTACGCAATAATCGAAACAGTTTCATTATGCTTCCAATTTGAAAAAAGAGATTTTGACTTAAATATTTAGTTGCAAAATATGAAACGGTTCACTGTGAAGATTAACAATGTAATCTGAAAATAATGTTTAAGTACTTATTGATACCTAATTTTTGCTTATACAAAATAAAAATAACAATAATGTGTTCTCATTTCTGTAAAATTTCTTTCAAGGATTTTTTAATATTTGTATGCCAACATTGTTATTTTTTCTTACCCACTCTAATTTGTTTAGAAGTTTTGGTATTATATAATTATCTGTTCTCATCCCATAACTATTTTTGACTTTATGTATAACAAACTCTAAATTGCGGCATAAGGAAACCTAATAAAGACTTCTCTTATGTTTATAGAGATATGACACGAGGCTATATTCTCTGGAAGTATGTACAAATCTTTTGACGAATAAGTAAGTAACATATTGATGACGACCTCCGTGGCCGAGTGGTTTGTACGCCGGGTTTCATGGTGTCGCCGACTCGAGAGGTCCCGGGTTCGAATCCCGATGGGGGCAGATGCCTGTGTGATGAATACAATCATTTGTACTCCAGTCATGGATGTTTAGTATGTATTTCTATATAAATATATATGTAATGTAAATGTATTCTATCCGTTACCCTATCCCATAACAAAAGCGTTAGTGTTTACTTTGGGGCTAGGCTAATTGGTTGTGTGTTGGAAATATTATTATTATTATATTTGTCTAAAAAATCCTGTTAAAAAATGACTACTAGATTGTTATCGTTGTTATTATTCTTTTTTTATTGGACCTATGTGTTTGTTAACCGTTTTTCCAAGAACTACATCGCCCGTTCAAGCATTTCCATCCCCGTCGGTCGCACGATGACGGTAAAGAGGCGTCCCTCTTGCCTTTACTAACATACCCCCGATGAATTTTTAATGTTCACTCAAATCAAAATAACTATTACAGTGAGCGGAGGAGCTGTGTACATAGTAGATTCCTATAAATACAAAATGTGTGGGCGACATTACGGTTCGTTCTTAAGAGCCCTTTCACACTTTTTGCAAAAAAACGTAATTTTTGAGCGCCTCGTTAAAGAAAAAGTTAAAAGTTTTCCCCTTTAGAAAAGATTTTTATTATTTCCAATATAAGTGAACAGTAGATTTATTCTTCCTTTTGTAAGTTAACGTAGAATATTTGCAAATACTTTATTCCTTTTTTGTACTAATCGTTCCACTGCAGCAAGTTTAAGGAAAAAACGATAATATGCACAACTTCAAACGCCTCAATCTCTCAATAATGTTCAATAAATTAGATCAAATTAATTACTGCGACAACGGAAGTATGTGTTTGTTGTAACATAATGTATTAGAATTTAGATTTTCCATCTCATTAATTATCAAAAAAAACATCTGACCTCCGTGAGTTTTCCCAAAAAATAATGCAGGTTTACCTCGTATTTTGATATTGAATTACATAGAATTAGTACCAAAAACTTTCATAAAACTAATCTACCATCATTGAACTACTGAAATATGTATATATTTTTATAATTAGTTCATTAAAAATTATTTTATAAGACTCGAAACATCACCCGTAAAATGCAATATATACTAGTGCAAATCTACCTACGTGCCGATCAGTACGGCAGCGGTGCAATTTTGTAAAAGGGCTCTTAAGCTAGGTATAGAGGCTCGAGCACGAATTTTGACAGCTTACTAATCGTTTCGTCATCTTCAATTTTTGTATGTAAAAAGCTAGTTTGTTCTTACGCCCGATAGGGGCTTCTATATTTTTTTTATATTGCAGACCATAGTGTACACACGAAGGTGGTAATTTCAAACAGATAAAAAGTACAATATGGAACCTGTAGGATATCGCAATTGGAAGAGGAGAGGACGTCTTTTTTATAATTCCTTATAGTGACATAATTTGTCTAATGTATTAAAACATATGACAAAATAAATGTTAATCTATAGACGGACAACCAGGACCCTGCCTCAGCATAAGCTGACATAGTTAGAAAAGAAAAAACTTATCTCACCATATCGGCGTTGGTATTCGGGCAGGGAATATAAAGGCAACGTTTCCTATGAAGGACTGGGAGCGATGCATGAGAGCACCTTACGGGTAGCGAAAGGTGCAGGTTCGACCCTGTCTGATATCTGTGCCAAGTGGATTTTCATCTAGTAAAAATTTCTTTTTCAATGCTTTAAACAGTCACATAAAATAAACTTGATACAATGTGACTTTTGTAAGGAATTTCTGTGCAACCTAGAAAGAATAAATAATATGTAGGAATAGAGAAAATTAAAGTCCTCAAAATGGTCATTTACACAATGAAATGATGTACAGTTAGTTAAATAATTAATATGGTGGAAACTACTCATAGAAAAAATTGGATTTTTTGACATTTAGACATTCGAAGAAAATCCGTCGTACCTACGAGGAAAGAACATTCGTTTTGTTTATGTTTATGTTTATAAGACACTTCTTGTTAAGTAAGTACCTAGTTGATAGTGCAATAAATGGAGATGCAGTTTTAAACGAACAAAAGTTCTTAATTCAAATTAAGACGTACTCGTGTTTAACGCATCATTCCATCTTTGCCAATTCTTTAATGTCAAATAAAGAAAAGAATGAGGCGTGTTTAACTTTTAAATTTGAATTAAGAACTGGTGAAAGTTGGCCTAAGGATTTGCAGTACCAAAAAGTTGAATTCAGTTTTCAGGTGACACCGATCCGTTGCGGTCCCAACCACACCACCTAACCTAATGAAATAGAAATTGGCGACCTCTCGAAGACGGGCTCCTAACCTCGCCCTCCTTCTACCCCCCAGCCGCGCGAGAGAGACAAAATATATTTATACAAAGTCAAAGACGGCTGTCGAGTGGGACGGCTGTATTCATTATGAATATAATGCGGTCGCGGTTGTGTCCGTGCCTCAACACGAGCGCGCGTGTGTGCGCATTTCTCAACTGAATCAATAAATTCATCTTAACAAACGATGACCAGCTTTGGATTGAGTTATCGCAATAACTTTTAACGTTATCAATAATCCTTTTTGTTAACTTCCTTTATTTATTTTCTACATAAATATGTATCAAGTGGTAGAAGTACTAAGGCCGTATTTGAAATTCGATCACATTGTTTTTTTATTGTTTTGGAGTTTGGAACCGATCCAAAAGAAGGTGGGTGATAAATTTGACCGCAAAAAGTATTTATATAAGTAAATACGCGCTCCGGAATGAGTAATTTAAAAAAAGAACGTTACCCTGACGTGGATCGATAGCGTGACGCGAATGTCTCGCGTTGTGGTTGGTTTGCGGTTGTTAGGGCGTGGCTTGCGGTTATATTTACCGGCTCTCATTGGTCTATCACCTGACCTTTGCGGTTAGTCGTGCGGTTTCTAAGATTTTCACCCTCGGAAAAATAGATAGATGAAAATATATGGCGCGCTCGCCGTTGATTGGTCGTTTGGTAATTTTGCGGTTAGCCGCGATACGCGATTCGTTAAGATGATAATGGGTTTCAATTGGAAGGATTTGTCGCGGGTGTGTTTGCGGAAACGCTACTGGTCTGCGGTTGCACTACTGAATCTGATTAGTACAACTACAGTTGGCTAATCAAATGTTAGTTTAACGAGCCGTTTAGAATTAAACATCATTATTTCGTTGGTAATTTTATAGTCGTTAAAATTTTGATTTATCAAATATTACAAAGATTATATATATGGGAAGTAATATTTATACATATATTGGTTGATGATGCAAAGTTATGTTATCATAAAATGTAACCCAAAACCAAATATATTCCAGTATTTTTCACATTAAGCAAATATTTTTTTCCTATTTCAAAATATTTAACGTTGCGCCCTCTCTCGAATCGAGTGCGAACCTCGTCCTAGACATTTTTCACAAAACTCCTTCAAGTGCGAACCTTTCCTTTTCTTCCCCTTCTTAAGAAAGCAAGTCGTTCTAAGAAAGTTCAACACCCCTTGTCTAACGCACACATGGAAAATTCACCCGAGAAAAGGCCTTTGCCTGCTTTGGATACTAAGAGTCGTAAACGCCTGACCTTCACTCGAAGATCCTGTCATTTTGTTTTTGTTAACTTTCAAAAAAGCCCTTTATGTCGATGTGGCAGTGTCGCCTTTGAAAATGAGAGTACTTACGACTTTTCTACTGTTGACTGCACCTTTCCGTTCTTTATTTGAATTCCGAAACGGCGTTGGCATTGTTCTTGTTCCATTTGATTTTCAAGCTTAAATACACTACAGTAAAGGGCATTTTTGCTTAAAGTGTGCTAGTTAAATGCGTCGCCTTCTCGCTCGTACATTTTTGGTAACTTTTCTTGTTTCTAGTGTGTGTGAACGTGCTTTGTAGGATAAAAAAGTGCATGTTGAGCGTGGCGCTAGTGTGTTTGTGTTACAGAAAAATATAAAGAGATGGCGCTACTAGGCTTTCGTTGTGGTTCATTGTGGTTTCTTCATGCGGGAACTACTTGCTTTGAAAGATGAGCTTATAGCTTTTAGTAGATTAGGTTTCGTAAGTTCGTAACATGCATACATAATCATATGAGTATACCCCACATAAATTACATTGAAATTTTCGAAAACGCTTCTTATTGATTTGATGAATAATGGTAATGTTTCTGGGTTGGTTGGTTTTAGCAATAAGTCAAGCCCCTATGCATTTTTATGTGTAATAAGGTACATTAATTTTTCATCATTATGTTCGATTTTAAAACCTTACACAACAATGGTTTTCTATTGATGATATGGAACGAACCCACTTCGGACCTTACTTTGAATTTATCCCTCCAAAAATATTTCTGTACCTAGTATTATTATTATTAAAGTGTGTGTGTTTACAAAGCCAATTATATCTCTGCTAACTTTCTTAGTTCTCGGGCAGGCGGTATCATCGGAAAATCATACTAATATTATAAAGGTGAAAGTTTGTGAGTGTGCATGTTTGTTACTTCTTTACGTCTAAACGGCTGGACCGATTTTAATTAAATTTGGTATGGAGTTAGCTGACACCCTGGATTAACACATAGGCTACGTTTTACTGAGGGAAAATATCCCTAATAAACTGCGGGTAACACTGCGGGGCACAGCTAGTGTTCCATAATTTACCTATTCAGTTTCGTCCAAAAACCGAAATGGTATTCTTAAACTAAAAGGTTGCGGTATGAAATAGTTAAGTAAGTATATACTTTTACAGCAGTGCGGGTGGGTTGGTAATTTTCTGGACTATTTATTTCCGTAGCCATTATACGACTTCCGCGTTCACTTATGTGAGGATATGTAGCTGCAGGTACCCTCATTAAGCGCTTGGTTGTTTCCCCTGTCCACTAACAAAATACTAAACTACTTTCAAGCGGAACATATTTAATTAGGTACTTTTATAAGGCTCAGAGGGATTTTATTTTAGGTTAAAGATTTTTTATGTTAAAAGGGCGGCTTGGAAAATAAGCTTTATGGCCCGCCTGATGGTAAGTAATGGTTAGTGCCATCATAGCCTAATTAGCCAATAGAGGGTTGCGAGTAGGGTTACCATACGTCCGGATTAGTCCGGACATGTCCGACTTTTAGACTATATTCCGGACGTTGCCCGGATCTTTACATTGTCCGAATTAAATGAAATGATTTTTACGGGTTTTGTGCACTGAATTTATTTATCTGACGTTTCGCACCTTTTCAGGACTCGCGTCTTCAGAAATAATAACCCGTAAAACTCGTTTTGTTTAATGAGTGATGCGCGTGAAAACTTAAGAAACAAATATTGTCCGGATTTATAAATTACATTGAATTAGAATAATAAAAGTACATATTGATTTAAATACCATACCATTGTAACCAAGTGAGGAATGGTACCATTGTGTGACTAAAAACTCCGGACTCCGGACTTTTTTCGAAATGTCAGGATTTTAGTTAGGACTTTCGAAATTCCTAAATGGTAACCCTAGTTACGAGACAATAAATATCACTTGCGCTGTTGCATACTCTGACCCAATCCCCTACACCGTGGAGCCCTGGAACCTAACTCACCGACAGAAACACAACACCATCAAAGGCTTAAGAAAAGTTTTAATAGAAAAAAAATATAATAGAAAAAAATACTTGAAAAAGTATTCATTTCACATTGTGGGTTACCTATAATGCGAAGAGATGGCGCTGCCTTGCAGCTTACGGACAGGAAAATTTCGACGCGGCTATCAGGGCTGCGGTAGCATAATTGGTCAGTGGTTCGAGTCCCGTCTGCTGCCTGGTCCGCGTGGACATATTTTTCTATTCAAACTTTTCTTTAGATTTAAACATCTAGCAGTTAAATGCCTAAAAAAAAAAAACATAACCATCAAAAGCTTTTAAAATTTTCTCTGATCTTCTGTAAGTTGGAGGTTATTGTCCCAGACGGGCGCCTCTCTCTTAATTTTGTTCAATTTGAAATTTAATTTGCCAACTACTTCACTAAACACTCCATGAGGTCGGGGATGGGATTATGGTTGGTAATGCGCAAGTCGAACTGTATATCATGTCTATTCTGATGTTAAGAGCCCTTTTACAAAATTGCGCCGCTGCCGTACTGATCGGCGCGTAGGTAGATTTGCACTAGTACATATTGCATTTTACGGGTGATGTTGCGAGTCTTCAAAAATAGTTTTTAATTAACTAATTGTAAAGGTATATACATATTTCAGTAGTTCAATGATGGTAGATTAGTTTTATGAAAGTTTTTGATAGTAATTCTATTTAATTCAATATCAAAATACGAGGTAAACCTGCATTATTTTTTGGGAAAACTCACGGAGGTTAGATGTTTTTTTTTGATAATTAATGAGATGGAAAATCAAAATCCTAATACATTACGTTACAACAAAAACATATTTCTGATGTCGTAGTAATTAAATTGATCTAAATTATTAAACATGATTGAGAGATTGAGGCGTTTGAATTTGTGCAAATCATCGTTTTTTCCGTAAACTAGCTACAGTAGAATGATCAGTACCAAGAGGAAAATAGTATTTGCAAATATTCTACATTAACTTACAATATGAAGAATAAATGTACTGTTTACTTCTATTGGAAATAGGCAAAATCTTTTCTAAAGGGGTAAATAGGGCGTTCAAAAATTACAATTTTTTGCAAAAAATGTGAAAGGGCTCTTAAGCGTCTATATAAACTACATCGACCGCTCACCATCAGACTGTTCATAAAGCTGGTTTACCATTATTCATACCCAACACTATGCAAATGAAACTTTCAAGTGAGTTACATCCATTTGACGATCTCCGTGGCCAAGTGGTTTGTACGCCGGGTTTCATGGTGTCGCCGACTCTAGAGGTCCTGGGTTCGAATCCCGGTGGGGGCAGATGTTTGTGTGATGAATAAGAGCATTTGTACTCCAGTCATGGACGTTAAATATGTATTTCTATTTAATATACTTATATATAATATGTACAGTATATGTATTCCATCCGTTACCCTAGTATCCCATAACACAAGCCTTACAGTGCTTACATTGGGGCTAGGCTAATTGGTGTGAGTATTGAAAATATTATTATTATTATTAGCGCCTCAAATATTTTATGAGTTATAAAGAGTGGTTATGAGTTATAAAAAGTTGTTCTTCGGTTGAAAATCGAACCAGGGCCGCCCGCGTAGTATGCGAGCTTTCTACCACTGAACAGTTATTGGGCTGCCCTAAAACTGTAGACCCAGAATGTCATTACTTCATGTGCAAGGATTTTCGTAGAATAATCAGTACCCCTAGTACGAACCATTAACGAATTCGAATAGTTTGCGAGTGCGAAATATCAATGTCAAATTTTGTATGGAAACTTGAACAGCAGCGCTACAAAGTACGTAGTACGAGAACTAAAAATCAGTACACATTTGACAATGACATTTCGTACTACTCGCAAACGTTACAAAATCGATATTGGTTCGTGCTAAGGGTACGGGTTGGTCCGTGTTTGTTTATTTTACTATAAACATAAAAAAGTTGAGCAGCTGGCCCAACTGTTGGCCAAATAGGTAATTAGGTACTCGAAATGAGCAAATTTAAGTAGTACGTGTTTGAAAATTAAACCTGAAGTAATAATTAATGAGGGTGACGTCAGTGGTTAGCGCGTTCGGCTGCGGTCGTTGAAGTTGAGCAACTTTCGCAGTGGTCGGTCATTGGATGGGTGGCTAAAAATTTACTATCGAGCTCCTCCGTGCTTCGGAAGGCACGCTAAGCCGTCGGTCCCTGCTGCATCTGCAGTCGTTAGCACCCACCAACCCCCGCACGAGGCCCGCGTGGTGGGTCATGGCCCAATCTCCCTAATCCATCCATAGGGAAGGCCCATTTATAGGCTGATGATGATGATGAATAATTAATAATAATGCGCTATGCTATCGATTAAAAAGAAAAAGAAAAGCGATCGTATCATTAATTACACTAAACCTTTTTCTATTTTTTACGACAAACTAGCTGTGTCCCGCGTTGTTACCCGCGGTTTATTAGGGATATTTTCCCGCAGGAAACGTAGCCTATGTGTTAAACCAGGGTGTCAGCTAACACCATACCTAATTGTATTAAATTCGCTCCAGCCGTTTAGACGTGAAGAAATAACAAACATGTACACTCACAAACTTTCACCTTTATAATATTACATAGTGTGATGGCCTGCGCATACGAGGGACTTTTGACCGCGGACTTTTTTTCTATTTTTTACGACAAACTAGCTGTGTCCCGCGTTGTTACCCGCGGTTTATTAGGGATATTTTCCCGCAGGAAACGTAGCCTATGTGTTAAACCAGGGTGTCAGCTAACACCATACCTAATTGTATTAAAATCGCTCCAGCCGTTTAGACGTGAAGAAATAACAAACATGTACACTCACAAACTTTCACCTTTATAATATTACATAGTGTGATGGCCGGCGCATACGAGGGACTTTTGACCGCGGACTTTTTTGTCCGCCATAATGGATCGCTTAAATTTTCGTCAAGTAGGTAACATGACGAATTAAAGGTAGAACAATTGAGAACACCGAGAGACCGGACTAGACGAGAGTACGGAGGTGTCCCCGAAGAAAATAGAACTCAGGCGCAGCAACGCACACAGCGAACTTTAGCCCACGTCGATTAAAAGGGATGGACCCAATATTCTCTTTTGAAACATCTTATCTTTCCTTATACTTAAATTTTATTACCTACTAGCGGCTGCCAGCGACTTCGTACGCGTGGAGTTAGTTGGAAATAAAGGTTTACTGCTCGTTCCCCGTAGGTAATAGCGTGATAATCTGTAGCCTATATGTTGACCCGACTTCTTAATAATATTCGTGCCAAATTTGAAGTAAATCCATGCAGTAATTTTTGTGTTTATCTGGGATATACATACAGACAAAAAATCTGAAAACTATATTTTTGGCTTCGGTATCGATTGTAGATCACACCCCAAGTATTCTTTTAAAAAAATATTTAATGTACATTTTTGACTTTCCTACCATTTTATTATATGAATATTTTTTTTTTATATATATAGGGAACACAATCGTGTTCCTTTTATTTTATTATTATTTATTATTATTTTATTTATTTATTATTTATTTTATTTTATTTTATTATTTTATTTTTATTTTCGAGCAATAAAATTTCGGCAGATATAATTTTCACAATTCAGGGACTTTTGTCCTCCACGGGCGAAAGTTCCTCATCTGCGCAGGCCATTAAGATTATATTTAAGTACCTGAACCTCTTATGTGTGTTACTGTGAACAATAAAAATCATGTGTTAACGCCCTCCTTTGGTGTAAAGAGGTTTAGTGTTCAGCAAAGAAAGGGTTGGAATCAAGGCGCGGCGGTAATCAGGCGTCGACCGCGTAATAGCCCCGCCGGGAGAGGCCGGTCGCACCGCGCCGCCTTACAGAAATCACGCAGGGCTGCTACTTCTGTCTAAGAGTTTCGATTTTTTACATTTTAACAAAAATAATCCATTAATATACATTTTACATTAGGGCCTACTTGCCCCAAAGTTCCTAAATCAAAGAGTTAGCATTAAGGCGTGGCAGTAATTAGGCGTCAACCGCGCAGGAGATGTGGGTAGTATCGCGCAGCCACAAAAACACAGGTAACAAGATTCCTTAAGGTAAACTTATCTAATACAACTTAGAGTCATCTTACAAATAAATCAGACATTTGATTAGAAAAACACCTTTCTCCTAAAATATTTACACTTAACCATGTCTAGTCCCTGAATTGTTTATAAAATGGAACAAAATATTTATGCCGCCTGAAAACCTGTGCAAACCATAAACCAGTTAGTTCAATAATATTATAATGAGGAACTCGATGGCGCAAGTGGTTAGCGCGATTAGTCTGCGGTCGTGGAAGCTAAACAATTTTCGCAATGCCCAGTTATAGGATGGGTGACCAATAATAACTTACTACATTGAGCTCTTCCGTGTCTTAGAATATATGTTTAGCCATGGGTCTCAGCTGCATCTGTAGTCGTTATCACTTATTAATTTATAAGCGCCTTTGTCGTGGGGTCATGGCCCACACTCCCTATGTCATCGATAAGGAAGGCCGTGCCCTAGCAGTGGGACCATGAATAGACTGATGATGATCAATTTAAATAATGAAGTTAATATAACATTAAAGTTATAATAATAAAGTAATCAAGGAATCTGCCACCGAAACCGATGGACACGAATTTGCATTTAGCCTTTGTTCGCATTTGGTCAGATTCGCATAAGGACGGATTCTCATTTTGCCGGAATATAGTTAACAAGTGATGCCAACTTTCGATGGCATTTGTAGAACGCTATCTAATATTTTATTATGCATATTCAGTAGATCTGAGAATCGGACAACATCTATTTTTCATCCCCTTAAATGTTAAGGGTGGTTTAAAGGACATTGTTCTGCGTCCATACATTGTTAGCCTAAGAACCAACAATCATGAAATATTATTTTCTGGGTTCGAAATTGCAAGTAAATGACTATAAAAACAAAGATTACTGACGGACACTTCTGAGAACTTAAATTATCAGAAATACATAATATTTTTGAGGTTATGTTAAATATTAAATAAAACATAGGTCAACCTATGAACTTAGTATGAACTCAGTATGAATTGAATTAATATTACAACTAATTCATTTTTATTCGATGCGATTTTAAAGAATAACTATTAGGAAAAACTTGGTAAGGTAGGAATCATGAATAAAATAAAAACTGTAGTTTTGCTTCTTATTTTTTAACTATTTTTCACATAATTGTATCTTACTGTATTTTATTTGTATATCACATGTATATTGTATAAATATGCAGCGTGAATGTGTATCAGCTGCTCTTGAATAGTTTGGCAGTATGTATGATCCTCTCAGGATGTTGAGGCACAGGTTCTCTAGCACTTGGTAATAAGGGATCTGCTATTTGGTAACATCGATGGTATATTAGATAGACGAAATAGTTAAATTAAAGAAAAAAATTGCAAATAAACACACTCAACAGGAAGGAAATCCGAAACGAGAATCCACGAATGCCACAGATTACTACGAATGCAAACTGCCTGCACCACAACCACAGAGTATCGAGTTTTATGCCGGCCCTTCACTTGACAACAATCTGTCATTGGTAGTTTTCCAATTACAGCACTACAGCGCATTATGCGGCATAATGCCTATCGTTGAATGTTTCAACTACAGCAACGCTTCGCACAATCGAGTACTCTCAAAAGTAATGTTTTCGTGTGATGCGTGCAATCGTACCAACTCAGTGACAGAAAAAGTGTTTTTCTTTAAGTTGGCATTGATCGAAATGTTTTATTTATTAAATATCGTGAGTAATATTATTTAATGTTGAAATTTTTTGAAAGTTCTCGTTTCACTGTAGTTTTTTTTTAAATAATCATACTTAATTTAAACTGTGTTAAAAATAAATATAAGTATGGATGAAGGTACAAACATTAACTTTTTTTTCAACACTGAACTTAGCGCACTCTGCTGGTGCATTTGAAAACTAATTCACGTTCCAATTAAGCATCAGCAGAATTCGGCATTGTGCGCCACTGAGTCGCATTATGCTCTGTGATTGGAAAACTACCCTTGTCATGCTTAATATGGAATAAAAAGGACAGACTGATGTCAAGTTTTCAAAAAGCAAACACAAATAGCCAAGTGAAGTGCCGGCATTAGGAAGAAAGAGTGTTTTGTTTGCAGCGCTGCCATAGATTATACACATAAAATGGTAGTCTCAGATTATTTTTCAACTTTTTAATATAGCTTACTTAACTGGAAGTGTCCGTCACAATCTAAATACTGATAATTATCGCAAAAAATAAACTAAGAATTATCATAAATGCCAAATTGGTGTTGGTTCTTAGGCCAAATTTAACATTGTCCTTTACCATTAAAATTATTTTTTTTTAGTTTTTTTTTTGTTTTTTTATGATTAAAATTATATATATAATATATAGATAAATTTTCACCCTTCTACCACCAACCCTTATTTTTTTGGCGGTACGAGTTCCTGGTATAGCTAGTTTTCCTATAAAACAAGTAAAAACACAGCAAGTATTTTTTTTAAACCATTGACTGGAAAAATAACGTTATTATTATTATTTCTCCATATTAGTGTACTCGATCCGGCAAAATAAGAAACCGTCCTTTTGCGAATCCGATGAAGTGCGAACAAATGGAATTTAGATAAGAACCGAATAGATTCTGTTCACAACTTACTTTATATTGAATTATTATATTTGTTATTTTATTATTAGTGTTAGTATATATTGAAACAATCATCATATCAGCCGAGAGACGCAAATTACTGGACATAGGTCTCCCCCAAGGAAATGATACAATCACTTAAATAACATCTAAACATCATCGTGTCAGTATTTAAATAAAGTTTTATCGACGCGGCAACCCTAAGACACTGTAATAATTCTCAGCCATGCTAAGATGGCGATGTTATTCTTTATCGTAGTCGTGGGAAATTTACGTTTCGGCTTCGCGATAATTAAAATATTCCCATTCATACAACTCCCTCGCCATTTAATTAAAACAGACAAGCTTAATCAGTATTCATTGATATTTTTGTTCACTTTCGTTTTAACCATCATTGTAATTATTCAGAAGAAAAAAAATATGATTTACGTTGGATTTACGATTAAAGAGTTATGAATCATGTTACATAAAGTCGATATATGGTAAATCTCTTCTCTTCTATTGATGATTTGATGATGTGTTTAGGTAAATTAGAGTTACGAATCTCTTCCATGAAGTCGATAAACGATAAATCTCTTCTCTTCTATTGATGATAAGATGATGTGTTTTGGTAAATTAGAATTACGAATCTCTTCCATGAAGTCGATAAACGATAAATCTCTCCTCTTCTATTGATGATTTGATGATGTGTTTTGGTAAATTAGAGTTACGAATCTCTTACATGAAGCCGATAAATGATAAATCTCTTCTCTTCTATAGATGACGTATTTTGGTAAATTGGAGTTAGGCATCTCTTATACGAAGTCGATAAATGATAAATCTCTTCTCTTCTATTAATGATTTGATGATGTATTTTAGAAAATTAGAGTTAGGAATCTCTTACATGAAGTCGATAAATGATAAATCTCTTCTCTTCTATTGATGATTTGATGATGTATTTTAGTAAATTGGAGTTACGAATCTCTTACATGAAGTCGATAAATGATAAATCTCTTCTCTTCTATTGATGATTTGTATTTTGGTCAATATTTTCTCGAAATGCCATACTGTCGTCCTAGCGGACATGATAATGAAAAAATGGCTTTTAAATTTAAAATATGTACGAAGGCATTTTTCTCAATCTTACTTACTGCATTCTTCACTAAGACGGAAGCATTGTGAACCCTCAAATTCCAAAACACTGAAACAGGAAATCTATTCTAAACTTCAATTATGGTAGATTGATTGTTAATAATTTTAGCATGAGGAACCTGAAAGTTATTACGTCATACTCGTATATATTCGCAAATCTTCGGTATAAATAAATGTCAAGAAACGAAGAAAGATCTGATTTTTACACCATTGTGATTTTATACAAAGTCATCAAACAAACTTTTTAGCTAAATAGCCCTGCACACGCTGATGTTGGCTGTTTGGCGGTTGTTCGCTAAGCGTGTGGAGGCATCATAATAGTTGAGCGTAACTTGTATCTTTACCTAATAGTTTATAGTCAATGCTCATCAAAACCAAAGTATTAATAGATAGATACATTATTGAAAGATTTGTAAGAATTGAAAAAGCAGTTTTTTATTGGAAATCTGAGAAAAAAAATATTAAATTTATTAATATAATGTCACAGTTTAATTTTTTTACCTACAATTTGAATCTATAATATTCTATATACAAGATAAAATACCTACAATTACGTTGGAGCTTTAGAGGTACATACTTATGACTCTTAAGTTAACTTACAAAATGATCAATATATCTTTTCATCTATACTTTTTCTTTTGATTGTTTGTTTGTTGGTATTGAATAGGCTCCGAAACTACTGGACCGATTTGAAAAATTCTTGCACATTTAGAATGATAAAATTTTGGTTCCATAGGAAGACTTCGATACTGTAATGATGAAAAAAAATACCGAAAAATAACCGTATATCGCATACGCAGCGGAAGTCATTGATAATAGAGCAAAGTAATGTACTAAAGTTTTATAGAGGACATAAATATCTACAAAAAAGTCCGCAAAACCATATGTCTTACTATTACAGCTATGTCACAACTAGAGCTCCTCTGCGGTGTCGCCCACTTTAATTTGAGAAAAAAGGTTATTGTGAGTCAGTCTTAATTGATGGACATATGCTGTCGTGGTCTTTTTTATAGAACTTTTAAACGGGAACAATTCCGTCATGTTTGATTTTTTTGTGTAACTTTAATCGTTTACCCAGCGCAAGTAAAGGAAGTTCACAAATATTACTATTTTTACCCGTTTTTGCATAAAAAATCATTGATGCTCCGCTCCTACCGGTCCTAGCGTGATGTGAGTAATTAGATCATTCCCAGGTTTTGTAAAAATCACTGTATCTCTAGACACTTTTAATAATAAGGGCATGGATCAATGGTAAGGGGGACTTACTTTTTTAACAGCAGCTGAGCCATGGTGCATTGGTACAACGGGTCTTAAACTACGCGACAAAATTTTCACTATCCGTTGAATAATTTTTCACGGAAGGTTTATAATTAAATGAAGAAAGTCACAGTGTATAATACAAATCTGAGAACGGAAATTATAGTCTACACTACATAACTACACGGCGACCCACTAGTATTGAATAAATAAAACAATGGAAGCATAAGTAAAAGACATATGACGATGACAGATAGATAGATATCTGTCCCAGGCTATGCTGAAGAATTTAATTATCCGCGTCTTTACATTTGGAAATTATTCAATATTCAGAATGCGAATGTACACCCTGCACACATGACTAATTACATTCATTATGCTTCCTTCGTGTGAACAACAGGGTGTTCCTACGGCGTTCGACAAAACAAACGTCTCTCTCACTTATTTCAATAATTGGCGTCTTAGCTTAAACAAAAGCTCGCGTGTAATTAAAAGGGTTTGTATGAAAGACGTAATTACAATACATGGCCCAATACAATGCTACAGAAACCAACGTAGCCCGGAAACCGATGAAAATGGAACTAGCACCTCTGCGTATGGAATCCGCAAGGGTGCTATAGAAATACAGACTCTGTTCTCGAAAGGGAAGCGATTGTGGCACCCTAAGTCATTTTATAAATAAATTGGTCGTGCTGTTGTCTTCACGTACGCAATTAGAGGTACACAAAAGATTTCATATGTACTTATAGGTACGTATGAAATTGTCGTTTTGAAGAACAAATGAAGATAAGAAAGTGTTGATTGCTAGTAAAGCAAGAGTTTCTTCCTATAATTGGCCGCATCAGTAGTTGTTTGGAATCTTAAACTAAAATTGGTGTGCTTTTATGCAAGCACGATGCGAATGAAACTTTTAAAATCTATATATATAAAAATGAAACCCGTTTTCCGTTGTCACGACATAACATGAAAACGGCTTCACCGATTTGGCTGATTTTTTTTTTAGAATATTCCTTGAAGTACAAGGATGGTTCTTACGAAGAGAAAAATTAAAAAAAATGCCTGAAAATGTCAAAAAACAAAACTTTTCTTTACTCCCATACAAACGATTCGTAATAATACTTAAAAGTCAATTTGAACTGTAATACCATACCATAAATTTCAAATGTTAGTGGAGAGATTCTGGGAAGGCAAAACAATTGAGCGACGTGATGTCAATGGAAGTTTGGAAAAGATAAATATACCATCTTCAGTTTTTTTATAATCTATATATTTTATATAAAACTCAAAGGTGACTGACTGACGTAATAATCTATCAACGCCCAGCCCAAACCACTGGACGGATCGGGCTGAAATTTGGCATGCAGGTAGATGTTATGTACGTAGGCATCCGCTAAGAAAGGATTTTGATCAATTCTACCCCCAAGGGGATAAAATAGGGAATGAAAGTTTGGATGAAACTTTGTCAATTTTAAAACCGAACGGGCTGAGACTTTGCATGCAGGTATAAGAATAATCATAGATGAATGTCATTGTGTATAAAACAAGCCTGAGAACAAAAACTGTAGTCTACGCTTCAGCTCTACACCGAAGCGAAGCGAGGGCGGGCCGCTAGTTAATAATAAAATGAGACCTTCCTCAGGTAGGAATAGAACCCGGGCCGTCGGCGTCGCAGGGGAGCTTTCTACCACCGATCGACCGGTACTTGTTGATAAGATCTGGTTTTTTAATAACAATTAAAAATGTAATTGAATTCTTAAAGATGAATGTAAAAATTTGGGGCGATGTAAAAAAGTTTCACTTTGATTGGCTTTCTTGTCTTAGATCTTACTTTGTCTCAAATCAAGTGTTTTGTTTTTTCTTCTCCTAATTTACTTAACTAGTTAAAATTCATGCTATTATCCAATGTTGGGACTAGGAGGTAGTATATCTTGATTAGACCCCCATCTATTAAGCATTCGAATAATTTTGTCTGCATTTGACGGTTATCAGCTAATTAATCTTATTTTTTGTATTAGCCCTGTCGAATTTCAATCATGTGGGAGGTAAACCTGCCTCTGTCTATAGAAATATTAAATTTCGGACAACTCACACTTTACTTAGTCAGGTAATCAGAGTGAGGCATATGAAAACTAAAACCGGCCAAGTGCGAGTCGGACTCACGAGCGAAGTGCTTTATACCATTATCTATTCAACATTAGACACTATAAAAACTAAAATAGAAATGGAAAAAAGCGGTTCATGATATACAGCCTGGTGACAGACAGACAGACAGACGGACAGTGGTGTCTTAGTAGGGGTCCCGTTTTTACCCTTTGGATACGGAGTCCTGAAAACATCACACAAACAAATGACTACTCTTGGGTTCGAATCCTGGTCTCTTACCAGGATCTTTGGAGCAGAGCAGTAAGGCAAAAGCGCTGCTGTTGGACCAACCGGTCATCAATGACCTTTCATAACTTGTTTAAATGTAAAATCGAGAATATTTGTGTTCTGCCATTTAAACGACGTTGTTTTTTTATATAATTCGAAACCAACTACCCCACCTAATGTTAAGTTAAGTGGGGTCCAGTTGAAAAGGTAGATGATGCGGTACAGATTGTGCCACTATAGACATCCCCACCTTGCCGGCCTGAAACTCGATCTCCTACCCCGCGGAACCATGATAGCCTACTCACCAGCAAAAACAGGAAATCACCAAAAACTAGTGTTATTTTACTTTGATCTTCTGTAAGGTGGAGATTGCTCCCCCAGGTTATTAGTGTTGAGTTTCCACGATCTATCAACTACAGCTCTAGAGATTTACATCCAAAAGAAAAAATATCTACTGCTCCACCATCACCTCTTCGTCAGTACACCGAAAGACTTGTGTTACCGATGGTAGATACAAATGAAGGTTCGCAATTAAGGCGGGCACACACGGCTAGGCACCCCGCATTTGCTGGTGTCACGTAGCGACCGCCTCGCACTTAATTCTCGCAGGGGGGGGAGCGGCGTGGGCGTGCGGTTTTAAATTACACCCCACGGGGAGGACTGCAGTTCGACAGGGCTGTCTAACGTGTTATAGTTCGATAGCGATCGGAATTTGGAATGTAACAGGTTTGAGGGTTCCGTTCCTGAAAAGGGAAAGAATAACATTTTTGTAATATCTGTACCGACTGCTGGGGCACAGGCCTTCCCTTTCCCTATGGATGGAATAGGGAGATTGGGCCGTGTCTCACCAGTGCGGATTGATGGGTACTGCACATGCAGCCGGGACGAACGGCTTTACGTGCGTTCCGGAGCACGAAGGAGCTCGTAATAAACTTTTGGTCATCCCTCGAATGGCCAAAGTTGCTTAACTTCCACGATAGCAGGCCAAAGGCGCTAACCACCTGCGCCAACCATCAGTCCAACTTCTTGACTTTCAACTACAAACTATATTACCTATAATCGAGAATATGCATGTTTTTTGTATATTTTTATTTAGTAGTTTCCATCTCCTTTATATTGTATAACAAATCTACGTTAAAGAAATAGTATCAAAGTATAAAGTATCTTTAAAAAAAAATTGTGTGTGTCAGCTCCGACGCACGACTGGAGTTTACTCCTTAAGTTCGATAGTCTAACTAACCAGACGCAAAAAGAGTTTATTTAACTTAAAAAAGATTGATAATGTATGAAAGGGTAAATTAACAAATTAATGAAAATAATATACATATGTAAATATATATTTATTCATTTCATATACATTTATTATAACTAATCGACGAAATATTTTACATTAAACTTTTTACAATAGTCAATTTTAGATGTGCATAAATATATCATTAGGAATGTTGATAAATTATGTAAATATTATTATCAGACTATTATCATTTTTTTAAATATTAATTAAATCAACATTGTCTGCATTATTCATTACAGTGACAAGTGGTTTATGGTAACTAAAATAAGACACATGGACGTTCGTAGATACGTAGTTCATGAATCTTGAAAATACCGCATCAATGGTTGTACCATACCTCGTTGTCCCCATTGCTCTATCAGAAACAATATCTAAATTCAGTTCAGATTTTAAATTTTTTATTAATGTCAATCCGTCAATCAAATAAACATTACGTTTCATACATTTAAACTTATTTTACGACATAAAAACTAAAATTAATTGATGAATCAATCTGTACTGAAGTATATTTCTAATATTCAATGTCATAGTAACTAAATGGCTCATCAGGAATAAATACATATAAGAAAGTATCCTGTTATCGCGTCCGAGATTTATTTTTCTTTACTATGTAGTGTACCCTCAGTACGACCAGCCAGTCCGCACATAGTTTCGATGTTCATATATTTTAGAGATTAAGAGACAACATTGACGATGTTTTCCTAGACAATTAGGGGGTAAAAAATATTAGGGAGGGCGGGATCCTAAATCCCATCGGCGATAACAGGATAATTCAGACCAAACTTCACTTGGGTAAGTTCGTTTGTTAATTCAAATATCCTGTTCGCCTCCGAGATTTATTTTCCTTTACTATGTAGATGTTCAGAGAGTAAAAGTCAATGTTGTTAAGAAATAAATAGGATATTATCCGATATAAAATACAAATAAATCATGTTCATGATTGCTTTTAGATACTTAGTGCACACATGCGTTAAGCTTTGGTAATTCATTATTGTTAACAAGACTAGATAGATTTGAACTTATAGGTATTAACACTACTCTTCTGCAAAGTCTACTTTATCTATCAAAGGTATTCGATGAAGCAGCATTGTGAGTTTTCTTTTTTTTTGTTTAATGTTATATTTTAATTGTCATCTCGTCTTAGACTTCGGTCTGATAGCGATTGTTGGGACATATAAACACCCAGAGTAACAGAAGAGAAAATTCTCGGATTAGGTACTATAAAATAAGAATAGGCCCAGCACTGTCTGAGCCTAAATAAATTAAGAAGATCAATTTGATGTAAAATAGTCCTTATTAAATTTGTTATTATAGTAATTATCTTATCCTTGTATGGAGAAAACTAGGAAATTTTAGTTATAATTTTTATTTTTTAAACATGTAACTGCTTGATGTTTAAATCTAAAGAAAATATCACTAGAAAAAAATCCACGCGGACTAGGCAGCAGACGGGACTCGAACCCGCACCCTTCGCTATTCGGGCGAATGCATTGACCAATTATGCTACCGCGGCGCTGACTTTAATGAAGATTTTATTAAATAATAAATTTTATAAATATTTTATTAGACTGATTTTATTAAAGATTTTTTAAAAAAGAATAAATTGCGTTGTGACTTTATTTTTAATTTTATAATTTTATTTATCTTATTTTTTTGTTACCGCGGCCCTGATTTTACTGAAGATTTAATTAAATAATATATTTTATAAATATTTTATTAGACTGATTTTATTAAAGATTTTTTATAATAGAATAAATTGCGTTGTGACTTTATTTTTAATTTTATAATTATATTTATCTTATTTTTCTGTTATAAGTTACATAATGAAAGTGAAAAGTTGATTTAAATTTGGATGGATCCTAATTATCTAGTACAAAGAAATGTTTGAGTGATGATTATTATTCAATGTTTCGTACGATGCAATAAATGGTTATAATTTACTGGGTAAATCCATTGATTTTCCAAGTAAAGAATAAAGTTTAAAATATAATAATGTAAAGTATAAAAAGATTAAAATATAATTTGGTTCAATATTCCCACCTTTTAAGCTAAATGAATATATAGGTATATAGATTTTTTGTACTATTGGATATTAAGGAAATCAATATCTACATCGGAATTCGGTTTTACTTGTATGAAGAAGGATTGTCGCATGGAGTGCGCATCTCTATGGACCTTCTTCATCAATGCAGTGAAACAGATGAAAACAGATGAAAGGATATTTATATTATGAAATAATACAATTAGAAAGTTTCATTTGTACAAGGTCGATTAAATAGTGAGTGTAACTGTGGGGATGTATTGAAATACCTATTTATTGTGTTTTTATGAATATATTTATTTTTTCATTGCCACGAAGCGCGTAAAAGGGCTGCCGATAGCTATAATAAGCAAACGCATAACAGGACAATTCAGATCGAACTTCTTTTAGGTAAGTTCGTTTGATCATTCAAGTAGGTATTTAAACCTCACAAGTGGGGACGGTAATGAAATGATCGTCATCATCATCATCACTGAGTGGCGCAATGCAAATGTATGAAATAATAATCACTTTAAAATGTCATAATTTGCGAACGGTTGGGAGCAAAATGCTGTCGTATTTAAAACTAAAAATCAATAATTAAGCGATGTATGTAATTAATACGCTGTTCTGGGTGCCTGCACTGCATGCATTATGCCAGGCACATTATCCATGCGGTTTCCACGCATAAGGATTTTTGAGGATCAGAAAAACTTTGCATTGAAAACACTTCCAGTCTAATATACAATATCGAATTATGCGGATTTAAAACGAGTAAATGAGGTAATAATAAAAATGATTATGTGCAGTCAGATTTTTAAAAATTGATGAAGATCAGAGTAACCAAGAAAAAAATACTAGAAGAAGATCGAGCAGGCTGCAGCTGACCCGGACTGAGTGTATTTTTTCTAGTAAAATTGTCTGCAAATTAGTAAATAAAATAAAATTTACCAAGCAATGATTAAAAATTTTACTAACAATGAGTAACTAAGGATGAGGTAATAATGATCCTAAATATTTTGTTCTTTTGATTATGTTCCTTCCAAAATAGTTCTGCTGCGAAGGAAATCTAAATAGAATAAAGAATACTCTAGTCTAGTGTCTTAATCGTGTAACATTATTTTAAACTTATAGAATTGGGCATTTCTGTCCCAAAACACTAATAAAGGATGGTGCACCTATAATAGCGGAGGACTAAAATGCCCCAGCTGCATTATGAAAATGACGCCGCGATAAACCGCGCCGTCATTCGATCGCAATTCGCACTTGCGTCTGCTCTGGCTGATGTCAAAAAAATTATTGCACATGGGATTTTATTTTAATATGCTACCTACTCACCACACATTGGTTTACATAAAGCTTATCATTACTACTTGTTTTAGAAATCATTTACTCACCTGCCCGAAACCAAAGGTCTGAAAAAAAGCACTAAAATGAACGATATTTTTAAAAATGATAATTATTATATTTATATATTTTCATGCATTCGTTGTAATTATAATCAAAATTCATATCGAAAGTGCTTACATATTTATGCAAAACATAGTTATCAAAATTCTCTATCCTCTGTTCCAACAACGTTTTTATATATCTGTTAAATGCTTTTGAATTAATGACTTCATAAATATTTTTGAGTAATTAATAGTGCTTCGTAGAAAAAAAGGAATTTGATAGATAAATACAAAAGAAAATATTAGAAAGTGCACATAAGCTTTTCCGCGTAGGCTATCTAAAAAGTGATACTATTTCTTTGATTACTATAAATCAATTATAACGACGAAAGTATCGTTGTTTCAAATTATCGTACCCGAACAGTTTGTGTTGCAGTTTTCGCTCAGCGGAGCACGAAATGTTGATTATTGTAATTAATTGCAAACACTCTGATACTGTAACTCCACCAAACGGGTTTTCATGTTATATGACGAGATAACTATATGATAGTCTTTAGGATTTGTAATGTAAGTTTAATTTTAGGGTTCAGTACCTCAACAGGAATAAACGGAACCTTTATGGGATCACTTTTTTGTCCGTTTGTCATGACCGTTTTTCTCAGGAACGCGTGTAGGTATCAAACTGAAATTCATATCTAATACTCAGGCCTACTGGCCCTTGGAGCTGTGAAAAAATCAAGCCAAAGCAATCAAAAGATACAGCCGTTTATGCCGCAAATTTTCGAAACTCGCACGGGAATCAAAACCTACAGGGTACTTCCCGTGAACTTAGAATCTTGAAATTTGGTACGAAGGAACGTCTTATAGTACAGATAAAAAAAAATTGCGAAAACCGTAAATTTTTAATAACATCATATAATAAAACATATTTATTAATAATTATTAAAATATACCTACAGGTTTGTATGGAACCCTCGGTGCGCGTGTCCGACTCGTACTTGGCCTTTTTTTTTACACAACACATATTTAATTTCTTAAAAAAATCATTCTTAAGATTCTTCTTTGCTGCTCTGAAAGAGAAATAAAAGCGGAATACTTAATTAAATAAAACTTCATTAGACTTGTTCGGACGAAAAGCTGTCAAACTTCGTGCTTGAACCTCAGACAGGGAGAACCACACGAGTCAAGTGAAAACTAATGGGCCCTCTGATATGAGCATTTTGAAGAGCTCGATGGCGCAAGTGGGTAGCGGCTACAGTCTGCGTTCGTAGAAGTTAAGCATCTTTTGCAAAATATTATTAGATTATTAGATCTCCTCCGTGCTTTGGAGGGCACGGTAGTCGTTGATCTCGGCTGTATATTATGCAGGGTAACGACTGCATCCAGGGAGGGAGGTTGCTCGGCGCATGAAATTTCTGCGGGGGGAGTGCTCCCAGGACCGGGAGGAGTGAGGGGGATGCTTATCCGGTGTCCCACATGGGCCGCGAAGAAGGTGGCAGAGGGAGGAAAGATAAAGGTCGGATGGAGCCTTGCCAGGGTGACGATCCTCAGCCGGCGCGCGCACTGTTACCGGTGCATGGGGAGGGGGCACGCAGCAGCGCGATGCCCGGCGAAAGAGGACCGGAGCACCCTATGCTTTCGGTGCGGGGCAGCGGGGCACAAGGCAGCGACGTGTGCTGCCCCGACCAGATGCATGGTGTGCGCGGCGAGTGGTCGGCCGGCCGACCATATAATGGGGAGTAGGCGGTGTGACCCGCCGGTCACCAAGGGCAGGCCTCCCGAGCGAGTGGCCTCTGAGGCGGCGCCCGGACGGACGCCCTCGGAGGGGGGGATGTCCGAGTAGCCTTGGCCGCTCGGACCTCCCACGAATGCTGTCACCCGCCTTTCCCCCCTCTTCTCCTAGGAGAAGACGCGGGGAGACGTGGGCGACCGGGAGGGGGGAGAGGGACGGGAAGAATTATGCTTCCCCTCCCGTTCCCCCTCCTAGGAACGGCGGCCCCCCACTTGTAGTTTTGCCCTACAAAGGGGGGGCGGTGGAGGGTTCTTGGACGGGTACGCCCAGGATTCCCCTCCGCAGCGGATGGGGGGCGGTATGGTGGGCAGTAGGCCGCGTACCCAGCCCCCACGCGCGGGCCTACCTGCGCACGTCTGCGGGGTCCTCGAAATACCGCGGGAGAACCCTGCCGTGGAGCCCCGGCGAGGCCGGGAAGCTGCTGGGGGCGGAGCCGTGGTAGAATCCCTAACGGGGACCCTGCGGCTCCGCACTAAGCAGTGTAGAGGTATTCGCAGGACTTTTTTAGCGGATATTATGCTGTAAAGCGCCCGTAAGAGTTGCGGAGTCTTCGGTGGGTAGCCACTGGGGGGTCCGTAAGACTTGCGGGAGCCAGGTGTGAGGTCCATTCGGCGGTGTGCCTCTTAAAGGCGCCGTCGTCTGTAAAAAGATTTTTTACCTGCGTTATAAAAAAAAAAGGGTAACAACTGCATGAATCTCCCTATTCCCATGGACATAGAATTTCGTTACCCTGAGTCACTCTTTTATAGTTGATAAATTTAAAGTAGCAAACTATGTATGCTGGCACTTTATACCTACATCATTATTTTAAACCGATATTGAATAAACATATAAATATTCATATTTTCATCATTGTAATAATAGCAGTATATTTTTTTATATTAGAAACGTACAAATTACATCACCCCATCTGATGTTAAGTGAGGTGCACTCTAATCGCGAAGATAGATAGATGTCAACAATCCAACAATCCCTTACCTCGCGGAGCCTTGGAAACTTTCTCATCAGCAGAAACACAACACCACCAAAAGGTAGTGTTATTTTACTATGGTCTTCTGTAAGGTGGAACTGCTTCCCCAGACTCGAGCTCTAATTCGAGCGGACAATCCTCTGTGCTCTCCCTCTCTTAAAATCCTTATCATGTTCTATAGTGATAAATTAAACATATATCCGCTACCTCTCCACGAATGCAAGGTGAAACTTAAAGACTGGCTGTTGCTTCTGAGCTTTGATGAGACTGAAGAAATAAATTGTTTTATTAATGATCTGATTTTGATGTTGTGGGTGATTGTGACAACTTTGATTTTAATTTCATTTCGTTTATATATATATATATATATATATATATGTATATATATATATTTATATTGTTACATTAATGCTTTCTTTGCTTGTATTTGATTTCCCTGAAGATGGAAGACGCAGGAAGCTGCGCCACAGTTTTATACTACTGCAGTTGCGGACGTTAACCTTTTAATTGTGTATTGTGTGTATTATTTAATAAAATAAATAAAAAAACAGGAGAGATTATTAAAAATACAGCATTATTTAGTTTAGCAAATAAGAACAGCCATGTGAAGTGTATTGGATAAAACTGCAAACAAATTGAAATTTTGAAATCTACTCCTTATCTTTTCGTTTATCATCCATTATCACTAAATTCTATAGTTGACCAATAAAATAAAAACTTTCTTTACTACATAACTTAAGGTTTGTAATTTAAATTAAACAAAAATATAAACAAAAACTAGGTTATGCACAAAAAGCGACCACATGCGAAGATGACAGTTGAATAAATTCTCGAACTGCAGTAAGGTCACATTATGCAGCAATGTATCTCTGCCTCGTGGACGCTAATCCTCATTAATTACTTGGCAATTTTAAATCTCATTATTGCCGAACAAATCGGTCTGGCATCGATTTTTCGCGTGCCCAGTGGGTGGGTTCGCATATATTGTCGCCCATGCTCAGGTGACAATGAAATTGGTATAACAACTTCGGCAATATCGGATTTTCGGCAATTAACTGAGAAATGTTGGGCACAGATTACTTAATAGGTTTGGGTGTTTTCAATAATAAAACGAACTAGTTAAATAAAACAGGTAGTTTGACGTTCGATCAAAGATATTTATTTTATAAAAACAGGCATGAAATGTATTCAACGCAATTCTAAACGTCTACTGTAGTTTAAGAAAGACATGTAGTATTAGTAGAAAAACAGACTGACACACTTTCGCATTTATAATGTTAGTATGGATTTTATGGACACCATATTTACTTATAGTAAATTACGATCTAGCCAGACGTGGACGACTAACTCGTTGAATGTTGACGGATTAATGATCTGTACTCCAAGCACGAACAACTAATGAGACAGTGTTCGCATCGCCATCGCAAAAAAAAACAGCTCCTTCTATAGAAACTTTGACGATGACAATACGAATACTTTCACGTTAGTTGTTCATGCTTGGAGTGCTGGTCAAATTAAGATTCCCACACCATGAAATGCTACCAATTAAATTCTCAAGCATTTAATGGAGCGAGCAAATCTACGATATGGCCACGTCATATAGATTAGCATTGCTTATATGTTTCAAATAAATCACAGGATTTTTCCCAGAGCTACTCAAATTAAAACATGTAATATGTCTTTAATACTTCTACCTCAATAATAATTCAGACTTGAAGTTTCTGTTCTTCATCTTCAGAAAGTCGTATTACATTTTTATTGTTGATGTTGTTAAAAAACATCGGTGGTTAGTGGTAGAGCTTTCTACTAACTACGTAAGCCGCCAAGGATCAGACGCTTCGATTCCCAGCCGAAGAAGGAACTTTGTTATTGATTAGTTTCATGGTTTTTATCCGATATAGATAAAAATCATGGTAGCTCTATTGGCAATGGGCGTGCATTCGTCTATCACATTGGCGCAAATTAATGAGGGTTGGATATTTATTTCGGAGGTATGTTTGCCGGTGTCGAAATACCAGCCGGTAGGTTGTGTCAGGTAATATGCAAAACGTTCTGTGCTCATTATCTCAATGAACTCATTAGGCATACCGACTGCTGATGACATAGCGTTATAATAATCTCCTAAATAAACTATTTGTAAATATTTTATTCAATAGTTCCTGTTCATTCAACACACAAATAAGATCGAAAATTTTTACCACGTACGACCATAAGCACCACCAGCTTCTATAATAAAAAAAAAGTAGAACGTTTATAGAACATTCCGATGAGCTTGTCGCCTTAACATGATCAGAAACTGTCTTCATGTGATTGATATGTCGAAACCAGCAGAACCGGTGTAAGCATTCAACTCTTTTAATGCTTACGCACTCACTGATTTTTTTGTCCTTACAACGGTTCTGATGGTTTTGACATATCTATCTGTTATATTATAGTAATAATCGTGTGTCAATAGTATTTTAGTAGTTTTGTCTCTTAATACAATTATTGAACTTGACGACCTCAGTGGTCGAGTGGTTTGTACGCCGGGTTTCATGGTGTCGCCAACTCGAGAGATCCCGAGTTCGAATACCGGTGGGGGCAGCTGTTTGTGTGATGAATACGAGCATTTATACTCCAATCATGGATGATTAATATATATTTCTATATACTTATATATGTACAGTATATGTATTCTATCCGTTACCCGAGTATCCCATAACACAAGCCTAACACCCGCCATACACACTACGAGAAATCGTTACGATCAGACTGTATAGTTCGAATGGTACAGTTTATACGATTTCGTTTAGTATAGGAAACTGTGCAGTTTTATAACATACACGCTACGATTTATCGGTACCGTTCGGACTGTACAGTCTAATCGTAATGATTTATCGTAGTGTGTATGGCGGGTATTACAGTGCTTACTTTGGTGCTAGGCTAATTGGTGTGAGTGTTGAAAATATTAATTAATATTAATTAATAATAATATTTAATATTATTAATTGAAAGTAAATTAAAAGATATAAACAATATGTTTACTTTGCTTACTCATTTGTTTATAGTTATCTATATGCATTTGTTATTATATGTTTTAGTAATAAGGACTGTGTCAAAAAGCCATACTATTGAACTGGCTCAATTACACTTGTTCGTCAGCCCGTATTCGGGTGCACGAAAGACATTACTCCGAATCGGGCACCCGAAGTAATATGTACTGGATGACGGTGTATGTTTTGGATTAGGACCATGCATCTCATCCTATCCTTCTAATTTTGTATTTGTATGTTTTTTACTCAATCATACAAAAAATACTGAACGGATTTGGATAAAATTTGGTACTCATATGTCTACCAGGTTATAAACCATAATAACCTGGTAGACATATGATAATTTTTATTCATATATTTTAATACTTTTAACATAAAAAAGTGCGTCAAAGCAAATTTTTTTTAAAGTTTATCAACTCCTGAATACTTGCGGTTTCTCCGTTATACCTTTTCTAAAAAGCGGCTACGAAGGGTTCCGAATCATCGCACAAAAATTAACACTAGTTAGGTCGAGGGTCAAGTGGGGAACAGTGTAACAAGGGGCACAATGTAATAATATAAAGAAAGAAAGAAAATGTTTTATTGGGTGACACAAATTAATGCATGAAACAATATACCTTATGCATAAATACAATAATTTAGGTCTTAGCATTTGCGTCACTAAAAAGGCAGTCTACTCAGCATGTGTCGGATGTCGTCGACTGCGCGACGCTGGTATTCCGTATTTTAAGAAGTATATCTGTATTAAACCTGGCTATTTGACCTCTAATGATAGCTGCTTAAGATAGTGGGATGTGAAATTAATAAAACACGTCAAAACAAATCCTTAACAAATACGAAAAGGGCAGAGATATTCCTTGTGTTCCACTGTCCCCCACTTGACCCTAGTTAACGTCGAAAAAAATATTTTGCTCATTCAATTTTATTTACTTTTACTGAGAAAAACAGAATATATACCTAATAAACAAATAACATTATATTAATAATATTTGAGTAATTGCAGATGGTGTACACCCGACTGGGGTTTTATAGATAAACTTAAATGTATTTAAAGGATAACAGAGATGTGAATTAAATGAATTGCATGAGAAGCTTACAATACCTTTGCGATCTGCTACCTTCCTAATTTGCAATAAGATTCATTTTTGCAGTGCCTACGAATAGTTTCATACGTCCACGTAGTTACGTGTTATTCACATCACAACAGCCCTTAATCCCTTCGGTGGAGCATCTCTCACGAATAATTAAAAAAAACACGAGCTCATTATTTTATACAATTTATTTAATGTAAAATCACTTCCGCTACTTGTAGTCAACAGAAATACAACGAGAAAAGTAAATTTAAATCATCGGCTGCTATGCAATTTACATTAAATGATTAATAAAGAAATTAATAATTAATCACGCTTTTTACAATATAAATTATTAAACTGTTCGTTTTATTGCACACATTTGAATCGGTAAATATAAGTAAATATTGTTACTTTTTGAGTTTATTTTTCAACAAATGGTTTACATTTCGTAATAACCTTCTGACAGAGAACTCAAATAATTGTATTGAATTACATTAATTACTTATATTATCTCAACTGGAGATGTTTTAATAATAAACAATAACACTAATGAATTTTATATTTATTACAAAACAATATAAATAATTCAATGACATCGTTTAAAGTATTCGAAATTAAGAATTCAGTTTTTTTTGTATTACACTACTTATAAGAAAGTCATTATAAACATTAGTAACAAAACAATTATATTTTCATATCTTGGAGTTTGTATTTCCAACTGGTTTTACATAAATCTTTGCCGCTCTCACATACCAAGGCCTTTTCTAAGTGCCTTAAATTCATAAACGTTAATAACTTATGCGAAATGTACTTAACTTACTAGAATTAACATAAACTCTTTGGCACTTTTTATAACAAAAATAATTAATTACACAGCGAATTAAAGAAGAGACATTATAATAGCTAAAATAGCTGTGGGCAGAGCTATATACAAATGGGCATGCTTTTCTGAGTGCTGAGCGTAAGTTTGTATTCCATTTACGACGTCTGCTGGAAAATGTGTGTACTACGATATCTATTGCATAATTTGTATCCATGTAAGAGTTCCGTAGTCAAGAAGGAACTCTTATTGCTACGACATATCCGCCCGTCCGTCTGAGTCAGAGATTAAAAGTACTAAAAGTTGTAATTTTGCATAAATATAATATTAATAAGCTTTATTGACATAAAAATATACACAGCAACCAAAAACAAAAAAAACCTAAATTACCTCATTTATTTATTGCGAACATGTTTTCAATACTCTCGTGACACTGTGTTTTTAGCTAAGTGTCAGTTTAGATTTACATTCATACGAGTTAAGTGAAACCTAATTAAGAATTTTATTGATTTTATTATATAGGAAATGGCTCAAAAATAGAATTTGTTTGCAAAAGAAGTTTTTTTGGGAAATGTTGCACAAACTTTATCTTTCCTGCGGGTTTGTATTTGATTTATGTTATAATTCACTTTTTGTGTTGTACTTAAATTGTTTACAAAATAAGTAATTGCCGCACTGACAAAACATCACAATGAGCATATAGTTGAGCTGTTGGATATCTATAGGGCTGAAATGTCATAACCTTATATATTGCACGCTGGCTTCTTTCAATATAGATTATATGTGTTTTTATAGTACCGCCCCATGTTCTAATGCAGTAGCATAATATGGATTGTAATAAAGCATAGTAATTTGGTTTCATTAATTTTGTGTCAGCAACATGACGCAGATTTCTGAAAACATAAATGAGTTTACTGCGTATTTCTGTTACTTTTTGTTTGTGCGGTAACCATGTTTATGTATGGTCTGGGATAATACTAAGACATTTAGAATTAGTTACTCGTTCTAGTATAACACATCCCACATGGTGAGTTACTTGTTAATAGTTTATTACAGGTGTGCGTCAATATTTGGAATATTTTATCTGTAATGTTTCTATTTGTTATTCCAAAAGTTATGTACTTGGTTTTAGAAATATCGGGTGTTAATTTTTTTATTTGTAGCCATTACTAACCATTTGGAGCCCACTCTGAGCTTCGGCCCTAGTTTCGTCCCAATCCTTACCATGGAATAATAAAGCTGCGTCATCAGAAACAGTATAAATTTTTCATTTTTTTACTAATTAATTGTACAAGTCATTAATATAAATGAGGAAAAGGTCAGGGCTGAACACACTTCCCTGTGGTACGCCAAATGTAACTAGACATTCTAAACTAGTTTGTTCACCAATTTTTACCCCCTGGGTTCGAGCAGAAATGTAACTTTCAAACAAACGCTCGGTATACCACGAATACCCATCCCCTTCATTTCTCCTTGTTTTTACTATCAAGATGTTGGAAAATGTAATTCTTTGTGTTTTGGCAATGTAAGGTCCAAACATGTTTGAGTATTTATGTGCATTCGTAATTTCGTTATTTAGTTTTATATCAACATTTACATCTCCCATGATATCGATATTAGTGTATGCCTTATTATAAACTGTCAACAGTTAATATACTCACATATATTACATATCTTCTTAGTTACACCGAGAGTGTTAAAAAATCTTGAAAATCATTGAAAAAAATGCGTTTATTCCTGTCAAAGCGAATTAAGGCTGAGTGGATAAATAAACTCAAAATTATTAGGCAGTTTTTTTTGGGAAATCTATAATATTTCCGCGTCAAGTTGGACAATGGGTAAAACATGGTAGGCACAGGAAATAATTAATTATACAGATAAAATGGATTACAAAGCTTACACTCAACACAAACTCAGATCAACAGACAATTTTCTTTCTCCATATTTCTGTTACCTATAAATCTACTCAACTTTTGATTGCACATCTATTGCACTTTACAAGATGCATTTACAACAACTTATTCACAAAATTTATTTACATTTTCAACGATGAAACTATTATCTAAGATAAAACTATTGCATTGTGGTGTGGATTTTTGTACAGTTCAAAAATATGTAACATGTTTCTGTCATTCTTCAGGCTTTTATAAAAAAAAAGTTACAATAACAATAACTTTCGAAGGCAAATTAAGTATTAGGTGTAAAAGGGTTGATGACTAACTTCTCTTTTAACGTCTTTCAGGTACTTGTAAAAGTATTCATTTGACATTGTGGGTTACCTATAATGCGAAGAGATGGCGCTGCCTTGCAGCTTAAGAATGGCTAGAAGAATTTCGACGCGGTCCGAGAGGGCCGCGGTAGCATAATTGGTCAGTGTATTCGCCCGGATTGCGAAGGGTGCGGGTTCGAGTCCCGTCTGCTGCCTGGTCCGCGTGGAATTTTTTCTAGTTATATTTTCTTTAGGTCTTTCAGGTAACTCATAAAAAAGTATCGGATACGTATTTTTTTTATTCACATAATTAAAACATTACAGAGACTTATAGATTTAAGATGTCGCATGATGACCTTTCTTTATACAATTTTTACTTAGAAGTGACGAAGCTCCCACGCCCATACTTTGACGTGCTTTATCTCTGTATTTTTAGTTGACTTATGAAAAATTACGTTTAATTTTTTTCATGATATGACGGACTCAATAAAATTACCTTACTTCACCCCGTCATCAACCATATTCTATGAGCTGTTTAATAGTTTTATAGTGAAAATTAATATGTTGAATAATTAAAAACGACTGCAGCGCACAAGGTTAATGGAAATCGTATATATTTAGGACGGGAACGAACTTTTTAATCGTATCATATATAAATTTCACTAATCATCACATTACCCGTACAATTTCAAATTTATTTACTCTAAAAATTTACACGAAAATAATTACAATAACATCATACCCGAAAGGTATCTATTTCGTTGCACTATTTTAAGCCTAACTTTATAAAGAATACAAGACGATTTAAAAAATAAAATTTATATTTTATCTGTAAGTTTTTACCAGCCATACTATTCTGTAAGAACGAACTCGTTTTTCACCTCGGAATCCGCGTGTGTTTGAAATTAGAATACAAATTTCAAATTCTACCGCAGATTTCGCGGCGTAAAGTGAGTTTGTTCTTACAGAATGCACTGGCAGGTTCTCACATCTCTTTTTAAATAAATCATAAAAAGTTTTTTTAATACGGCCTCCATACTGTGTTACTATCAGGCTGAGGATTTCCTCTTTGGCCAAGGTTGTTTACTCTGCCATCCTCACCTCTAGCTGCAGCTGCTGCGCAAGAGTTTCCACCACCAAGCAACAACTCCCCTTGCCCGTGACTTCCATGTTGCCTATGGTTGCTCGTCGTCGACGAAATCTGATCCATCATAGTTTGCAATTCGTTGTGATGGTTCTGCGTCGAGTGTATCGAATTCGAATGTAGTGGATGGAAATTGTGCGTTTGGTTTGCAGCGGTGTACAGCTGGCTGTAAAGTAAACTAGCTGGTAGTACCGGGTAGAGGGAATTGTTGCAGTTACTGCTGCTGTATGAAGAGTTCTGCGAACCCATTAGTGATGGGAAGTTGGCGGCGTTGGTGTGATTGTGGCCAATGTTTGTCGTTGTGTTCGAACTAAGAAGGTCGTCTTGTACAGGTGATTCCGGTTGTGAACTGTTGTCGCTTAATGATCGAGGTCCCGTTGAGAGGCTGTAGTCTGCGTTGTTGTTGTAACGGGGAAGTAGACTTCCGTGGTGCGACGGCGATGAGCCCACTAGACCGGACAGTTGCTGGTCTAGGTCCACACCCGTCGTATCAGGTAAAACTGCACAAAATTTGGCTGAATTATATTCTACCCTATTAGCTGTGGTTATACATATTAAAGTGTACATTTCTTTTAAGATAAAACACATTTAACCGGATATAAAGCATCGTATTGTGAACAAAAGAAAAGGATAAAATGCACAAGATAATGATTCATATGTCATTCATGACAGTAAAATTCCAGCAGGAATTTTACTGTCATGAATGAATAAAGCCTGATAAATAAGCTGTAATCGTGGCATATGAATGTCAACGATACCACGACCATCAAATACGCGTTGCCGGCCCTGTGAACACCTCCTCGTCCACATCTTTTGAAGTTACCCCTGAGGTATTTCTTTGGATAAATCGCATACCAACGCTTAATCTTATGAAAAAGGAAATAACTTTGAAAACGTGTCGCAGAGTGACCACCACAATACCGAAGTATGAGGATAAACTCTCTGTTCATCATCACACCTTAATTCATAAGAACAGGAAATTTTTTTTTAGAAAAGAAAGCAATTTAATTAATTTGAGACAAACCAACAGTAAAAAAATAATATACAAAACACACATCTAATTTTTTTGTCTCAAATCGGTCCCAAGTCAGCATGATGCTGATGTTGCGCTGGTTTTCCATTGGCACCGGTTCTTCATATATTTAGAAAGTTTACGTCGAGCTTTTGTCTATTGTATTTATCTGACTTAAGCGCCTTTGTCAACTTAAGACAAGTGAGACCCTCTACCTTCCCAGACGGTGAATGTGATTTCGTGATTTAAAATTTCATAAGAACAACCAAAAATAAAAGTTCGGGTGAGCGTTAGCATTTCGAAAGTTTACACGGCGCGTCTATATAATGTTTCTGTATATTTGATGGCGCGAGTGTGGCACGCATCAACAACGGCAGTAAATTCATAGTCCGGATCGGACGCGATCCGATCGCTGTAAATTATAATGAGAGCCGGTTAACGTCCGCCACGCCCGTACGATTCCAAGGAGGATGACGCTCGTAAAACATTTTGGTGGATTTAATTTCGACCAACCGTTTTAATGAGTCACCTGGCCGTAAATCAATATTTAATGATGGAGATGGATGTATGGCAATCGATCGTCTCGTATGTAGCATCTCGTGCTACCTCTGCCAGTTGTCTGACTATGTTGCATATGTGTTTACTGTATGAGTCGGCGAAAATTGCAAATGCAAGATTTGCTACAAGGCGTGTTATCTGTACAATGTCAAGAATTCCAATAACGATTACATACAATTTCCAATAAAATACAGTTAGACCGGCGGGCAAGTCCTATGCACAAACTAATAGTTCTTAGGAAGTACCTACTTTATTGTCTCTGGAATTTCGGTGAACATTGCGATCAGGCGTAGGCAAAAGTAACTAAGTCAGTACAAAATTTACACAGATATGTTTTGCCGATCCTTTGTTCGGGTTGACTGATCATCTAAGGCAAGGTGGTTGTAGTAGACCGATACTTCAGTATAAATATTATTTTCATAGCCAGTCCTTGAAGACGCCATAATTGGCACAGGTATAAGAAAAATATATTATTTAATATTAAATGAAAAATGTATTCGAAACACTAAACGAAAAGAGAGCTTTACTCGAGAAAGGAGAACGTTACTATACGATATTCTGGAAAACAGCAGTGCAAGTGTTGATCTTTTGATAACCTTGCTTGTGCGACATGGTAAATTTTTAAAGGTAGAAGATACCTAAATTGCGTCGACAAAAGCATTGTTTTAATTATAAAAGAAGATAAAGTTTACTATGGTACATTCAACAGGACTAGTATAACGGGCAATAAGCGAGGAATTGATCTTACCTGTATTATTAGCAGTGAAGTCTTGCGTAGGCGTCTGGTCCGGTACAGAGCCGGTGAAACCCAGTGTGGGGGGGTTGAACTGGGAGGCCGCCGGCGCAGCGCACGACGGCAAGTAGGCGGGATATGCGCCCGCGCCACCGTAGCCCCAATGCGTGTTGCTCGAACTCAAGCCGAATTGGCTCATGTCTGTGTGGATACAGGGAGGTTATTAGCTTGCATATTTATGGCTACGTCTTCTAGTTTACGACTTAAATCGAGTGCATGTGTGCAGTTCAGGAGGTTTGTGAAAAACCCATTTTCAGTTTATCGATTAGTAAAATGTGTTAGTACCTTCTTACATTTCAATTAAAAAGAAAACCTTCCTAGTGTAATAACAAGTAAGCGTCTTTAGGTGATTATGCGCAGCGCAGCATCTTTAGGTGCTTATGTGATTATTTGAGAAAGTTAGCTTCCTGAGCTTCACGTGGTTGGGAATAAAAGTTAGGGCTCTATAACGCTCGAATGATACTACACATAATATATAGTATTGCAAATTTGTATGGACTATAGCAGCTGCACTATCAGGCGGGCCATACGCTAGATTTCTATATTTTTTACACGAAAAAATAATGAGTCAGTTACTCGTACTAATACCCTCAAAAACTAAATCATAATTTTATTACTGACACCTTCTAAATTCAACGATTTTGTTTAAAGATTGAAAATGTAGTTTCTAAACAAGCCGATATAAGCCAATTCAAACCCGTACAGCAAAATCGGCGAACACGCAAAGCCCACACATAAAGATAGCCGTAGTGGACAAAACTCGGCGATCGTCCGCGTCGCTCGGTGGCGGTGACTTTATTTTTTCCAGGGTATTACCGGCTTTTATTTTTCGGTATCACGGTTCCGTTTTTGGCCGGCAATCGGCGGAGTTGGTTTTTATACGATATGTGAGCGCGTTCGCTGGCAGTCGTCCGCCGTCGCCGCCGCATGTCGATTTGCGAATGTTTTTTTCGCGTTTTGAGCCGCATCAGTTGTTTTGGGGTAGCCTGGATTTCAACCGGTGCATACTTGTTCGATTGCGTTTGCAGCGAGCCGATACTTTTTTTTGTAGGCCTGATTGAATCCGCGCTTTAGCGAACGTAGTTTAGCGTATCGCCGCACGGTTTGGTGGCTCATTCACTTTTGAGCCGCGGTTTTCGTCCGTAAGGTTTCGCTATATCGGATTCCAATTTAGATTGGGGCCTGCGGATTCACAATTTTGTCAGGTTTTTGATGAGGTTTTTCCATTTTACGGGAGAGCGAGATAATATAAAGTTTGCACTGCTTCTGTGTGAGTGTCTCTAATTTATATTGAACTATACCATATATACATATATTTAATTTTACTTGTTATCATAAATTATTAAATGCACGCATACATACGCTTACACACAGAATGTGTTTTTACTTAAAAGCTCAGGTAAAGGTAGCGGCAACTTTCTTGAGCAAAACCATAGACTACTTGCTCAGTAGACATTTTTGTATGTACCTAAAATTGCACCTGCGCAGGCTTCCTTGTCTATGGTCGTTGCTCAAGAAGTATGCCGGGATGTATACTTATCCTGGCAGAATATGACTTACTCTGGCAGGTAGTGATGGGTGGCATCCGGAACCCCCCCAGCGGGTCCGGGGGGAAGGGGAACGGACGCTGGCCGAATGCGAAGTGGAACTGCTGCTGCTGCCCTAGGAGAGACAACACTACATCAGTACGATACAGGCTGCCCTTTGGAATAAACCATTGGGGACATAGATAAATGATGAGTTTTCCTTCACGACTGCAGGGAGAACTATCACTCATCCAAGATTGAGAAGAATATTTATGTATGTGAAACATTTTTAGCTATAGAGACTTTACACTTCTATTTTCGTAGTTGTGTTATTGGATACCCAAGAAATAAAATAATAAAAATACTTTTATCGCTCAGTTTTTGAATTTTTAACGTTTTGAGACTGCCACAATTCCTTCCTTCTCAATCCAACTGGAGAGACCCGCTTGCGGGAGGCCAGTCAAACCGATTCACTAACACCGTAAGAGCACTATCAAAATTCACTAGTCGAAGGACTTCCTGAATTGATGTAGAATTTCCTTTACACGTTTCGCGATGATGTTGTTAAAATGATAGTTTGTTGATAACTCTAATAATGATGAAACTGTATGTTTATTAGCACACGCGGTACATGTGACGTCCGAATGTGAACTGATTTGCTTTCGCTGATAAAATTAATATTTAGTTAATGTTAAATGAAATCATAAGTTACTACGCAATGAAATGTTTTGTTTGGACTAAACATGACCATTAATATGTCTATCTACTACTCCATTAAATTGCTCAGTTCACATCCCCATACTTTAAGTTCACTACACTATCCACTCTGGATCAATTTGTGCAGAATGCAGACAGGGACTTTGTCGAGAGAACAAGATGAGCTGAGATCGATAAATGTATTAAAGGGTTACATCGTATACCGCTTAAAAGAATGCTGATTAGGGTTGACTATGGCTATCGATATGTCGAGATGTAATTTAATAATATTTACTAGAGTATGTCAAACTTCTATTTATTGTATCTAGATATACAGTGATGATTATAGTGCACGAATAAACCTTTCTGGTTTTTGTTTGCACTATATGTATGAAAATAATTGTAATAGTACTTGATTTAATAAATAAATAAAAAAAAAAGAGTTGGTAAAGACTTATATTTTATATGTGCATGTTTGTATGTTTGTTACTCAATCACGCAAAAACTTAATCAAGAACTGATTTGGATATGCATATAGTTTATGTGGCGGATTGAGAGATAAGATAGTTTTATCCCGGAAAAATATCAGTTCCCTGTGGGATTATCAAAAAACTAAATTTAACCCAAACGAACGGCCACAACTATTTAATTAAACATTTGTTGATCGACAACATCCGTGGTAGAGTGTTATGTTCGAATCCCAGTAGGGGCAAACGATGATAATGTATATCATCGTTTGCCCCCAAAATGAATACAAGTCTTACCGTTTATATATTTCTACGAAAATCTATGCACCTTTATGTTTATCTTATTCTATCTAATGCCCTGGTATCATAACACGAGCTTTTCTATAGGCTAGATAAATTTGGTTTAACTGTAAATTTACAACACTAGGTGAAGGAAGTGTAAGATTTTTTCGTCACGACCGTCAGCAGGGTTTCGTATCGTATTGTGTACAGTTGTGTACTTACGCTTATGTTATTAACTTCGAAATACACTCATGCATTTTTTTAATGGGTTATAAAGCGACTTTAGATTTTAAGACGGTAATTTTGGTTTTCAACTAATACTCTGTAAACTGACCGACTCAGTCAGGCACAGGGTCAAATCCATTCGTGTCACCGTCTAACTCGAACCACTGCTGCTGTCGAATTTTGATTAGTTCCTACCCCACCGCTCTGTCAGATCGTGTCGAACAAGAGTGTCGACGCCCAGACACTCGATAATTCATCGTCGTCGACAGACATCCCTCGCTAAATGTTCGAATTAGAGAACTGGCAACCCTTCGGCATGAAATTAGAGACATTCTGTCCCGATCCGGGCAGCGTTTAAAGGATGCGTGTTAGGTAACTGGAGATTTTACGATGTGTTTTGGCTAATGATAATAATTTTAGAGAAGTACCAACACCATTTTTTATTAATGATAGATTTTAAACACCGATTGTTAACGTTGATAACACGACGATGGATGAAATGCGTTGCTGTGATTGAGAGTATTCCTTCTAAGTACCAAAGATTGTATGTTAAAGCGAATCAGATATTAAAACACATAGGAAACCTAGTTCTATGAGGGATTGCATCTCGTTACTATGCACGTGTATAAGGCCGTATAGAGAAAGAAAGCTGGAAGCCAACCACCTGCTGCCCGCTGGAAATCCTTACTGGTAACAGTTAGATAAAGGAAGATGATTGAAGCCTAGTTGTTGATTAATTTCAAAGGGCGGTGCCAGCGCTGACCAGCGCGTGTAGGCACTTGTCGGCGACGTTCGGCGCTTATCAGCGCTGGTCCATAGAAATGCCTGCGCCGGTTACCGGTAAGGACCAGCACTGACAAGCGCTGGTCGGCTACCAGCTTTCTTTCTGTATACGGCCTAAAGGAACGACTGAGTGATATGTTATAATTTTTATTATTTTTTTAAAGCATGTAACTGCTTGATGTTTAAATCTAAAGAAAATATAACTAGAAAAAAATCCACGCGGACCAGGCAGCAGACGGTGATATGTGTTTGATATCCGCCTAGTTAGTAAGCTGAACAATACTGAGCATGGGTAGCAGTGGACAAATAATATATGAAGAAGTATAAATCAGGAACCAACGTTTGGTCTTATTGCTTATTTGAATGAAAATAAAAAAAAACAGATGGCATTATAGGATTGAAACATAAAAAAATCCATGTTTATTTATATTCAAATTTGATAACATTGAATTTCTCCTTGGTGAAGAGATACTCTTGCTTTAATCTACGTTTATTAATAAGACGGTTGGAGTAAAGTTACGTTCAGTAACATTGCACCAATCAATTGTTACAAAAAATATAACGTACCTAATATTTGATATAACCAACACGCGATCTGCCTGATGGTAAGCTGTCAGAGTGTGAGCCTTTAGCCGCCTACTAGAGGTATCACGCGTAACCGTCTTTTCAAAATCATTTTCAATTCACAAGATTTTTGTATATTCCGCTATTATAACATCGATTTAGATATATATATATATATAAATATATCAGGTTACCACAGAGTATCTTCTCTCAGTCAATATCATTCTGATATTATCATTTATTTAAACACGAATTTTGGAGAAATTAATAATTATATTATTTACCTATATAAAATTTGATTAAAATATGGCATTATTAGATCTTTTGTTGACTGTACCTTTGATATTGTCAAGTATGTAGTGCATCCTTAATTAAACCATCTGTCTAAGCTTCGATCAACACGGTGCAGGTGTTTGCCACCAATCAACAAATAATTTACGCGACAAGGTGATATTGTCTGGTAATGGGATAAATCAAGCGGGCCTTGAAACCTCGCTTCAGGGTCCTTTTCGTTAGCAGATAGTAATGTGTCAACTGTTGTGTCAAAAAACTCTCTTTTACCGTTCTTTGTAGAGAAAATAAAACACAGAATACGCCAGTTATTTGCTGACCTTCCTGTTCAGATTAAAGGCCTAGTAATTGCTCTGAAAGGCAACTAAACTTATATACTAGATATTATGGTTGGTTTCCGGTTGTATACAGTATTTCCACCAATCCCACGTCAAGGGTCATGTGGGCCATGATGACGCTGATTTATATCATTAATTTTATTATGTATAAGCTAAAGACAGTTGTAAATATTTTCTTAAAAAAGGACAAAGATCTACTTTATTTTTCCGCATTACAGAAAGTTCTTTTATAAATTATATGATTAAAGACAAACATTTACTACAACTTTTATGTCGGCGCCACCCAAAAACTACTCGTATACTTGTTTTTCTTTCAAGTTGTAATATAATAATTACAAACCTGAAAAACAGTTTTATTCCAAGACTGTTTAAGTCCATAGTAAATCGTGCATACAAGTACATTTTCCAATACCGTCACCTATCCGGTCTGGCTCACACACATGTTCGATTCCCGCGCCAGCCATCGCTGTATAAATCAACTGCTACAATTACACACTTTCATGGCAACTTGGAATTAGAAACTGTCATTTGCACCGTTCGAGGGTTCCGTGGGGGGGTTGAGGGGGGGAGGGGGACACACAGGGTGCGGGCAAGGGCTACCCTGGACCTGATTAAAGGATTACATGAGGGTGCCGTCCGGTCTAGTTAGATTTATAATGCCAAGTATTTCTACTAGTTGTTATCCCAGGTTTATATACGCCGCCATATTTAATTTGGGACCCAGATTAAATGGACTCTTATAAGTTTCGTGACAGTGAGTAGAGAATGTTTAGTTTTTTGTTAAACTGGTGCCTAGCACATTTTATTTACATTTATGGGGAAAAACATAGGGATAGCGAAATTGTCTATTTTAATATTTTTCTATTACCATTATTTTTAGGTCCACTTGCATCAGAGTTTAAATTTGAACTCGAATTTAAAATAATTATGGATATTCACTGTACTATTTAGAAAATCTCATTTCATAATCATACTTTTATACTAATAAAAAAAGATTTAATTTCTTTATTATAATACAGAAATAAAATAAAATTATCAAAATAATTAGGCTACATAAATTCAAGTGTAAGGTAAAATGATTAACACTTTCTCATATAATGTTTTATTTTTCACGATAAGCGCGACTGAAAACCAGAGTTGTGGCTTATGCTGCAACACAGGCTGAGCTTTGCAGCTCAGCTCAGATTGTATTGAGCTCTACCCTCTCGGCTGTTTATTTACTAATAATATGATTTTCTTTATATTTAAGAATTTTGTATGATGGATGAAACAACGTACGAGGTACGAGAACACTACACATCATCACATCACATAATTATTTTGTCAGATAAATTTATAACCAGATTTTTCATTGTAGGCAACATGTTAAAGCATAGCATAGATCGTAAGTATCCAGACCAGTTTATGTTTATTATAATTTTAATTTAAAGCATTGAAGTCCTAAAAAACCTTCTTTACAGTCCATGGTTAGTTGATCCGTTGGCCTATATGTTAATTTACTAATTCGGGAGGGGGAGGGGGGACACAGGGTTGTCCACCCTGTGAAACACTGAATAAATATTTACTTTATTACTCCAAAAACTTACATGATGTTCGACTAGATTGTACTTACATATTTTATGAATTGAAAACAACATCTAAGTTACCGTGTGAATCAAACAAATCTTAATAGCAGAATATAAACGGTAGCGCCGCTCTGCTGCGGGTGGTCCGACTCAGGCGCACCCAAAATAGCTCACTATAATAGTTGCTTTAAGAAAAACATCTTTAATAGTCGCGATTAATGTCCTAGGCTACTGTTGCTGTAAAACCAACCACCCACAACCGCAGCTGTGTTTCCGCATTTGGGAGCTTGCATGGAAGACTTTAGAGATGGTTTTTGCGTGTGTAGCTGTGGTGGTTGAAAGGATACGATGTTTGTGATATCCGCAACGTGGCTATTTGTGTAGCGCGAAGAGAGGGAGGACGATGGTGTTGCTTAAAAACGAATTATTTGGTGATTTTTAACCGTTTCTGTTGAGGATGTTTCGTCTTGAATAAAGTATTTTATCGCTAGTTAGATTTCTTGTTTATTGAAAAACAAATGGTCAACTTCACCTGATGCGAATTCTATTATTTCATTAATGAAACGTTCCCAGAAATCTTGTAACAGATATTAATTATGCCCTTTATAAAACAAAACACAGATAAGTATATTTATTAAAGAAAAGAAAAACAAGTTTGTATAAAATAAATTTTATATAGGTAGGTAATTGCATCAAACTTTGCAATTTTCAAGAAGAATATTTGAGTAAGTATAATAATGATTTATGAAGCGAAAGTTTCTCAAAATATAATAATAGCAACATTGTAGAATGTTTAAACTTCACACTAAACATGGTGCATGAATTAGGTGCTTACTGATAAATATTTGAGATTAGCAGTTTACATATATATCCGCCTATAACATTTCAATTAGATATAATGAATTAATTATTATCTATCATACACGCAACGTGCAACGCACATATTCAATACTCGCTCAGATAGCACGCTCGTCGGAACTTTGAATTAAATAATTTATCGGGTGAAGGGCTTAATAAATCAATATGCAGGGTTGCACACATGGGGTGGGCCCTTTCTTCACTAATTAATTACACAACCGATTCATTAAACAGCCTCCTTTGTGCCTCGCATTCGTCTTGTACGGATAGCATCGTATGTTAAGCAAAATATATACGCGAAGAGATTCGAAATGAGATTTTACTTTCAAATATTACGAAAGCCTATTTGAGTGTGGGAAAGACTACGGATTTCATCTAAGGATTGCTTAGTAATTAATATGTTTCAATGTCGACGAAATTAGAAATAATGAAAAGTTTGTTTGTTTGTAAACATACTTTAGAAATGTAATTGAAATATAACTTACTAAGATTATACCTAGGTACTTCAAATTGTCAGCATTTTTTAGAGTTTTGTGCAGATAAAGTCAGTGCTAATATTTGCAAATTTAACATAAAGATTAGGACCAACTTTTAGATAAGAAATTATGAAGTGAAATGTTATTTGTTAATTAATTAAAAGAAAAAAATATTGTTTTTATTACTAAGTTAATGTGAAAAGAAGTTACAGCCATTTGTGTGTTTGTCTGTAAATACCCTTTATCTCGAAAACGTAAAAAGGTATTGACTTGAACTTTTAAACCATAAAGGTACTGAAGCCTACAGTCCCTTGCAGCTATGAAAAAATCGCACTTCTATGCTAACATAAAAAATACGGCCGTTTATTTAGTGTACTTATAAATTTGTACGGAACGCTTGGAGGGCGAATCCGGCTCGCGCTTATCCAGTTCTTTTATCTAATATCTTAAATCATTTTTAAACACAATTACTTTTAGTACTAAAAAAATAAACAGATTGCACGGTGACACAGTACTTACACAGCACAACGTTAAAAGTGCCGCAACATTGAAAGGCCGAGCCCAGCGTAGTAACCCTTGCGCGGCGAGGCGAGGGTCTTACAGGCCCACTACTATCCTAGCAATTATTTTAATTTCTCCACGTGAAGGATTGATCGAGCATCCAATGTGATTCGGAGCGGGTCTCTGAGGCCCGTCATTTGTTACCGTCACGGGCTCAAGTAACTATTTAAATTACTTCGTTTGTTTACGTAAGTAACACGGCTCGCTAATGGTGTTTAAGAGTGTAGAAGGAATGGTCTTTGTATGAGGAAAATAAAGGACAAAAATATGTATATATAATTTAAAAATATGACAAACTGGTGGTGTTCATACCACTCTATCAAAGAAGGGGGCTCCTTTGATAGAGTGGTATGAACACCGGTTTTCAAGATGTCGCCTACTCGAATCTCTGTGGGACAAATGTTTGTGTGACGTATACGAGCATTAATCCTAGTTCATGACTTTTTATATATATTTCTGGAATAATCAAATCATTAATATAGGTTTTGTGCTTTTATTCTTTCCGTACTCGTAAAATCCTTCCTAAGGGCTAGACTTATTGTTGTGGGCGTAAGAAATAGGTATTTTTGTATTTATTCATTTATATTAACATTAATTCATTAATAATATAAATGCGACATGCTAAAGATAAACTTAAAAAAAATATGGTGAAATAGAAAAAGTTTCACTTTAAAACTGTTAATCCATTCATTTATTATAGAAAAAGAAATTTACCAAAATAAAAGGAAAATGCGTTAGAAATTTTCATGTATTTAGGTAAAGGTTTTAAAGTATTATATAGTGCGAGATATCATAGTATAAAGAACAAAGTTCAAACAGAACACAATTATTAATTAGAGCCCTTTCGAAACGTAAACCCGCGATAATAGAGGCAGGCTGGCCCTAGTTTCACGCCCACTGAACTTGAAAAGGTAAAATCTGGCAAGAGTCGGCAATTATTAATAAATTACCTTCATTAAAGCCGCTGTTTTCGAATGTTTTGCGGTCGCCCGCTTTTGTGTTTCGGAGTGTTCCGTAATTTGAGCCTTTGATGTTTGCCTTAGTGTTGCCGCGCTATGTTTTTGGTGTAAAGATATGTTTTTGGGTATTGTGATGTGTTGTGGAGTCTGTTGTGTAGTTTGAGTTTTTAGGTGGCTTCAGGGTAAGAACCATAGAGCAATAGGAAGGGAGTAGCCATAGCATACTTAAAATATTTATATAAAACAAAAATGTCCCGTTAAGCTTATTTTCCAATCTTTTTTTTTCCGTATTCATACCAAAAAAGCACTTGCATATTATAAATTATAATATAGTTACCCACAAATTGCGTTTTCTATTTATATATATAAATATATATATTGAAGACTGGCGAAAGTTACAATTGAAAACCGAAGTAGGTGGGTTTCACGGTTCTGGTACGGTATATATCTATCAGTATAAGTATGCTTTCCTTTACCCTAGTATCCCATAACGACAAGCCTTACTTTGGAGCTAATTGGTGTGATTGTTAAAAATATTTAATCTTGAGGAGCTCGATGGCGCAGTTGGTTAGCGCGTTTGGCTGCGATCGTTGAACTTTTGCAGTTGTCGGTCATTGGATGGGTGACCAAGTGTTTCTCCGTACTTCGGAAAGCACCGTCAATCCGCACTAGGCCCGCGTGGTGGGTCAGGGCCCAATCTCCCTATTCCATCCATAGGGAAGGTCTGTGCCCCAGTAGTGGGGACATTAATAGGCTGATGATGATGATGATGATATTTTTATCTTGCAACTTGAGTGTAGTAATACGAAAAAGAGAATATACGGCATATCAGTTACAATCTAAAAAGATCTCTATGCAATAAGGAACTAACTGGTTTTGGATCGAGGTTCCCTTGGCCCGTCGACGGTCACCTTGATGGCCTTGTTGTACGTTGTCACCTGCGGCGGCGTCGTTGATACCGTTATCGTCAACGTGAACGATTTCCCTGGAACAAACATTTCTATATTATTACTATTGTAACTCAAAGTTAACGGACAACTAAAAGTTCACATATTTGTTTCTTAGGTTTTCACGCGCTTACTCATTGAAAAAAACAAGTTTCAACGATATAGATGCACTGATTTATTTATTTATTGACGTCTGAATAATGATCTCATTAATCACACGACGCATCCTGTAAAGAAAGCGAATTTCAATAAATAAATAATTCAGTGTATCTATACCGTTAAAACTTTATTTTATTTTATTCAGGACAAAAATCAGTACTACAATCCTCATTAGACAAACAGTATTGTAATAGAGGTGACACTTTAAATTATTGTAATTTACAAAATACATATTTTTGCGCTTCTTTAAGATTTTCTTGTTTTATTTTATTTTACTAATAGTTATTTGAAGGAGAGGAGCTCGAATGCGCCAGTGATTAGCGCGTTCGGCTGCGGTCGTTGAAGTTGAGCAACTTTCGCAGTGGTCGGTCATTGGATGAGTGACCAAAAATTTACTATCTCGAGCTCCTCCGTGATTCGGAAGGCATGTTAAGCCGTTGGTCCCGGCTGCATCTGCAGTCGTTAGCACTCACTAACCCGCACTGAGCCCGCGTGGTGGGTCATGGCCCAATCTCCCTAATCCATTCATAGAGAAGGCCTATGAGTATTTATATACGAATGTGCATTTATCACGAGGCGACGCCGAGTGTCATAATAGTATCACATGAGTATTTAAATACCTAATTATAAACAGTTGCAGATAAGACTATCTTCCATGATATGAATCTTCTAAAAGATTCTGATACCATGGGGTATTCTAAGAACAGAAAATCATGAAAAGTTTCGGCGCCGTGGTTGTGAAACGCGCGTGAATGACATATTTTTTTAATTCATTCTAATACGAAAATTCTACGCATCGAGTAATGAGAACTGTGGCTCTCTGATAAGTCAACATTTTGCGAGGAAGGGATTGAAAAAGCGAAAGAGTGTTATTATAAAATTTAAGTACAATATTATACATCCGTTTGGATGATATTATGGTTATTAGGACATCGGATGTTTTAATCTTGGCAATAAGTACATAAACTGATTTCAATTCTTTTGTAGGAGCTTAGAACATGGGTGTAGATGAAATAAAAAGTAATAAAACGGATGCTAATAATAATTAAGTTCACATGTATTTATGTATAGAATGTAAAATTTCAGCTCAATCGGATGACTTTTTTCGGCCACTTTACAAGAAGTGGATAACTTATTATGAGTATGTTACGAATAGTGCGCATGCGTGTACTTTGTAGTGTTTATCGTAGAATTTAATGCATATAGGTACACTATCTGTGTACCAAATTTCATCTACATCCGTTCTGCCATTTTTGCGTGGTTAATTGATATTATTACGTCTCGGAATGGGATTCGAATTATATGCCAGTTCACGCTTGACAGCATTTTATTAACACACAGTTAACACACAATATTAATCACAATACACTCACTAAACACTGTACTTCACTATACAAGTCTTTAAACAATCGCACTTGAACACTGTACTTGCACTTTGATCGCAATTGCATCTATACCGTTGAAACTGATTTTATCAAATAAGACCACACGCCCCGATCGGGGCGCGCTCGAAAAATACATCGCACGGTCAAACACCGCACGCCCCGATTGGGGCGCGCTACCCACGGGACCATAAGCCGTTATTTGTGATAGTTAGAGCCTACTTTTGTATTAAGAAGTTTAACCATGATTAACTTGGCGAAATGACCTATAACTAGAGCCGTAATGTTTAAATAGCCCGCATGAATACTGCTTATGCGTACCCCAAGCAATTAAACTCTTATAATATTCCTTTTTTGTCCATCTGTTTGTCAAGACCTCCTAACTCGGAAACGCGTAGAGGTATCGAGTTGTAATCTAATCCATATACTCAAGTCTACGGTCAATTGAAGCTTTGAAAAAATCCAACTTCTAAGTTAAAGAAAAAAAAAGATATGGGCGTTTATCGGTCTGTCAAGACTCTTTATGTTGAGAATGCGTGGCGGCATCGAATTAATTTTTGAAGTGAAAACTTCTTTAGCGGCGTTGTACACTTTTTTTTGTATGGGTAAAAAATGTTAAACTCGCGTCAGGTTAAACACATGGGCTGATCGCATCATGACACACAATAAAATTGGAAAGGTTGTTGACTTTCAATATATTGGACGAAACATAGTAATATTTTATTTTACCGTATAATAATAAGTCTCTATCTAGGACGTCCACGTGGCAGCTTTATTGCGCAGAAAATGCATTTTTTTACAGTAGATGTCGCTAAGTGCGCTTAAAGGTGATTCATGTAAGTTGATTTTTCTGAGAGATAAACTTGTTTAATGTAATATAAATTGTCATGTTTGTGTACGATAGCTCAATAATTAAATATTGTATTCTACCACATACATGATAGTACTTTTATACTGATAAATAAAGCAATTCGTGCAAAATTATTCCCTAACCATTCCAAAATATAAAAAAATGCACAACGTTAATATTCAAGTTTTCACTTCTGCCGGCACTTCTGGAGTGCAACCCGTCGTTTTTTTTAACCATATTATGTATGGTCTCTTGAACCTGTAAAAAATCAAACTTCGAAGTTAACGTAAAAAAGAGATAAGGCTGTTCATGTTGCGTTCCTACAAATTTGTACGCATCCTCGCACTTGTCTGGTTTTTATTGAATAATTAGTCAAATTCTAATATTAACCTTTACGGAAGTTTAAGTTTGTATTTGCAAGGTAAAGATGTGTTAAACTATTTATTTCGGATTGCCCATAACCAATTTCATCGTTACACAAACTATCCAAAGTTGATATATCATACAATGTTCGAATAACGACAAAAAACTCGTTACCACTCACGCCTTATTACAATCGGATTGAAAATATTTGCGCCAACTTTCCACTCAGAATGATCGTGAGCCATAAATTCAATCTGCGGTCGTCACTCTTTTCGCGGGGCGTCCACTTTTTTATAGTTCGATTTTGATCACTTGTTCGAAAAGTTAAAAATATATTGGCTGGTGAGTTTTCAATTCGAGTTTCGATTGAAATTTGTTCTGGCGCGATCGGCGGATGGAACGGATCGGGAACACGATAGTGATAAAATTGTCCATCAAAAATATTAAAATAAACATAAAAAACTAGTGTTACGTAGCGTTTGACGAACAGCCGTATAATATCTGTATGTATTCTTTAAATCAAAACGTTGCCGGAAAAAAATACAAATTTTTATTGTTACAAAAAAAATAACAAGCGCACTTAATTAAGCAACAGACAAATGAGACAATACTGAGCCTCATCAAGTATCCACTCCGACATCAAACAGGAAAACACTCGAACAGACCTATACCTACAAACGCAAAAACAACAATGTACAAACGTGGAGTGGATAAAAGAGCAGCTCATCCACAATACATCGCAACGTCACAAACAACCAACGGCCACTTCATCACGGGGTAACAGCAATAAAAAAAACCATTTCCATCTGCGGGAAAACCACAGTTAATATTAAATGAACGTCCGTCAAAGCTGTGTTGTGTAGTATTGCAGAGCGCACGCCGCCGCAGCGGGCCGTCTGTCCGTAGGATACCTACCGATTTTCCGATTTTTCCACCCCACCCTGTCTCCCCGCGAGTGACATGTAAGCTTTAATGGGCACTGGAGTTGCCGAAAAAAAGGCCTCATTCATACGTGATTTCATGTGTAGGCTACTTTCGGTGGGGCTCGTTAAAAATGGAGGCCTACACGCCCGCTTGTTGTGGCCGATCCGAGATCCGAGTTTATTAAGCGGACGAGAGCTGGCCGTGTTCACACACTCGTTTCTATACCTGTGCGGTTAGTAACGAGATTGTTTTGATTGTTTAATTAGAATTATGGTTTGATTATTATGTGTTGAATGATTTGTAAGAACTAGAGTCGATGATCACAGGCATCGTTTAAATGATATCACATAGGTTAACATTTTCTGAATTTGGTTTGATTTTGTGATTTAGATAGCCCAAGATTTCTAATTTAATTGTAATCGTGGGCAAGTTGATATTTTAAAATGATTTTTTTTTAAATTTCAGATGTATGTGTGATGAATACATTTGTACTGCAGTCATGGAAATGCTTACTTTGGGGCTAGGCTAATTGGTACGAGTATTGAAAATATTCATATACTTATTTAATAACAAAATTAATAAATAAGTTAGTTTATACATAACTACCGATTTGCCCTCACACGCAGTCTATAGTTTTTGTTCTCGGGCTTTTCGTATAAGATCTTCAATTTTTTTTTAACTATTTTGATTTAATTTTTAGTTTGTCACTGCACCCGGCTATTGAAATAAACATTCTGTAATAATTTCAACTCCGTACCTACCATTCATAGGCGAACAAATAGCGGAGTCTTAGCAATAGGGTTCTATCGTCGTCCTTTCAGTAAGGAACCCTATAAGGAGTATAGATACGTGACCATAACGAGCGTGACAAATCACCTCGCCATAAAAGACGTGTCTAAGAAACTGCGAGTCCATAAAAACGGGGTTAGTGTCGTGTAAGGGGCGAATTAAAGAGGGTTATTTATTTAGGCGTCGCTCGTGGCGGTTCGCGGCTGGTACGAAAACCGTCTTGCGATGTTAAAACACCGGCCTTTGATGGGCAATTTGGGGATCCGAACTTTGAAGCGGAGGGGCTGCGATAGCTAATGATAGGTAAATTTAATGAATGATTAACTAATATCGAAAAAGAGAAATATTAATTAAATTAGATATAAACAAGCTTTACAGTAAAAACCTTTAGAATGTTAAAAAAAGAATCGCTAGAAGAAATTCCATTCCATCCATGCGGTCCAGGTTTGAAACAGGACTTTATTAAGATTTAATCATCTAGCAGTTAAATGCTTCAAAATATAAATATTCTAGAATATTGTTTGAATTTTGTAACAGAGGCGGTAACTAACTTTTTCGGAAAGCTTTATAACTTAGTTAAAAGAATAGTACATAGTATGGGGTCAAGATTGAAACATTGCATAGATTTTCGTTTCCGATCGATAATCGGTAATAATGTCTTTCAATCTTGACCCACCCGACTTCCAAATCATGAACCAGATATTATTTTTTTACTCCATTTTCGATTTTGAAGTCGGTTTTTTTTTGTTTATAAAATTTAATTCAAAAAATTCAAAATTCAATATCGTTTATTCTGTCTAGGCTGTTACAAGCACTTCTGAATGTCGAAAAGCTACGCCATCGGTTCGCAAATCTACGGCGGGAGACCTTGTACTGAGAAGAACCGGCAAGAAACTCAGCAAGGGCTGTTTTTTTCTCCCTGTATTATATACAGAGTCGTCAATTTGAAAAATGACTTCAATATGAGATAACTCATAAAGTCACTTTCCATTACAAATGTAAATGATAAAACAATTATGACTATATAATATGATAAAATAAAAAATATAAAAAACAGATTTAAAAATAAAAAAAGTTTAGGAATGCCGTGTCCTACTGTTTAGGCATAAAAACAAATGTACCATTAAAGTTAAATACAACGATTAATAGTACCCAATGTAGCAAGAGCAGACTCATCTCCGCTGGCAGCACCCGTTCACGAGCATGACGCATGAACCAGCCATCGCTTCGCTCAACCATTTTTTAGGGAACGTAACGACCCGCCTCACACGACACCGCCGAAGAGATTTTTAAGAGAGCATGACTACTCATAACCACATATGGATACAAGATAGCAAAATAGGGGAAAAAAAAATTAATAATATATATATAATTAATAATAATAATAATTTAAATAATAGCATTTCAATGAATTTCCATAGACTTTTCTCTCCGTCAACGTTATAAATAGATTTCCATACACTTTTCCAGCCCGCTTAGTAGTACAACAGTAATGAAGTCGTCCATTCATCCATACGCTAAAAAAGTAAAAATAAGCAAAAGATTTGTTCATCCTATGAAATAAATAAAATTATTGATGGAACTACATGTAAGTCTCTTATTATAAGAATATTTTGTAACACTTTGGTACACATGAAAAGGCAATAAATATTATTATTATAGTTTTTAATAGTTTTTTTGTTCGACCTGGTTAGTCTTGAATCTAATAAATTGGTATATGAAAACTAAGGGCGAGTTCGACTCACACTTAGTCATTTTTGATTACTGCAGGATATCCGACTTCATTCTATCCTACTACCTTCCTAATGCGTAAACTAATATTAATAAATGTGAAAGTTTGTTACGCAAAAGCTTCTGAACGGTTTTGGATGATATTATTTAGTACGCACATAGTTTATGAATTGAATTGAGACATAGGATGCTTTTTGGAGCTCGATGGCGCGTACGGCTTCGATTGTTTTTTTTTTTGAGTGTGATTGCTGTTGTTCGCAGATGACCTTTACAGCGTCACCAGGTTTGGGAACGGCGAGATCCTAAGCCGAGAATTGGCGAGTGCCTCTAGAGGTATTACAGGCGGATGCCATCTCCCCACGGGGGGAGTCTGCTCGCCGTCTGGAGCCTCTAGACCACACGAACCTGAGGGGTCGTCGGACTCGAACCCCAGGTACGTATCTGTACCTGGTATAGCGTGTCGTGTGTAGACCGGGTCTTCGCACTCTTATCCTACGGGTGCTGTGTCTGCCTATTGCTAAGCTAGTGTGCAAGTATGCTAGCTGTGTAGTGTTAGTGCTTGTGGCCTGTGTGGAGTTGGAGGCGCGTTAGCGCGGGTGATTTCGTCGTCGGGGTACTCTAAGACGTGCCTAGGCCGACGGAATCGGAGGTGGAATAGCCTGCCGCGAATGAATGCTGCGCGATCACGAACTATTTTGAGATGAGGTGCAAACGTCAACCATTTACTAGGGTGACTCCCAAATACTTGACCCGGTTCTCCCAGGGGATGACCAGGTCAAATAGTTGGATGTTCGGCAAAGAACGCGTGGGAGGTGGTGTCGTGCTAAAGAGGATCGCGACGCTGTTTTCCGGATTAACCTCGATACGCCATCTACGGAACCAATCGCCAAGGGTGGTAGCGGCTGATTGAAGTCTATCACAGGCTATTCCGAGACGTCTATCGGAGGTATAGAGGGTAGTGTCGTCGGTGAAAAACGCGAAATCGACTTTAGGAGTCTTGTGCATGTCGTTCGTAAAGACCGAGTAGAGGATGGGCGAGAGTGGCCAGCCCTGAGGGACGCCGGAGCGTATAGGGAGAGGCGAAGAGAGCGTTCCTTCGACGCGATAGCAAAATCAGCGATTCGACAAAAAGTCCCGTACGATGAGCACGAGTTTGTCCGGCACCCCGAGTTTGTAAAGCTTATAAATTAAGTCATTATGCCAGACTTGTCAAATGCTTTCGCCACGTCGAAAAAAAGCGCCTCATTGAATTTAAGCGACTTTCGCAGTGGTCGGTCATTGGATGGGTAACCAAAAATTATTATCTCAAGCTCCTCCGTAATTCGGAAAGCACGTTAAGCCGTTGGTCCCGATTGCATCCGCAGTCGTCAGTACCCACCAATCCGCATTGGGCCCTCGTGGTGGGTCATGCCCCAATCTCCCTATTCCATCCATAGGGAAGGCCTGTGCCCCAGCAGTGGGGACATTAATAGGCTGATGATGATGATACTTTTCATCCTGAAAGAATGTCAGGTTCCTGGGGATTATAAAAAGTTGAAGTGAACGTGGTCGAACACATATAACACACATAAGCGTACAATTAAAATAACTTGGTCTAGAAATGGATGAACAAATAGTAATTTATGTTATTTACGGGATTGTTACCATTTACCTTGTTTTGTTACCATGTGCCAAAATATCGGAAGCTCGCTAAATATACCTTGTTTTATCGAGTTTCCGATTTTTGAGCACATGGTACATGGTAACAAAACAAGGTACATGGTAACCATCTCGTTTATGACATAAGTTACTATAATGTTAGTGACCATGAAAGTTTGAAACAATATATGGATAAAGAAAAAATCAATTTTACTCGAAAAAAATAAAGTGAGCTAGAGCTAACTAAACACGTCGAATCTCATTAGGTGGCTGAAGTGTTTCATTCGAGTGATACAATTAAGAAGTGCTTGCTAGTCGTAGTCGTACGGTGCACTGTCGCGTTCTGTTTTGAGAACTACCGCCACTAAATTTGTTCAGAACAAAACGATGTCGCAATCGTAGGTACCGATATCAAAGTATGGATATTACAGACTTGGAATCCTTTAACATTGTACATGTGAAAGTTTGTATGTTTGTTACTCAAACATGCAAAAACTGCTTCATTAAAATAAATTAATTTATAAAAAAATTACACACAGACAGCTTCTTATCCAATAAGGGACATGGGATATTTTTTATTCTGAAAAAGTTTAAAGGTTTCTTAGGGATTGTCAAGAAAATAAAGTTAACGCGAACGAAGTGTCGCAGTGCCGCTAGTAGATATATATCATAATATATTAAAGATTCTCGGAAATTTGCTACCAATTGTATAAAGTTCGAAAACTTATTATACTTAGTACAAAAACTACAATAACTACATTGAATTGTGTAATCACGACTTATACATTAAGAGAATTTTCTTAAAGTCATCCCACAAATACACCATCTTTGTCATAGTTTTGAGTCTAAAATGTTCTCCGGAGACATTATAACCAGTCTATTTGCATTCAAATATTTTCAGTGATTAGGTGCTATGTATGCTAATGAACCTTTATTGATTAAGTCCGCGATTTTGTAAACGGTCTCCATATTTTAGAGTTTTCCCTCTTTCCTAATCCAGCACGGAATAAGATACATGCAGATTGACAAACCGCAATTTTTTCCATAATTTTTCATAAACATTTCATAATTCCAACGTTACAAGCGTAGGACACAAGGGTGATCCATCCTATTCTGTCGTCCGTCGCCTGCCCAGACGACATTCCCTAATAGCTGGATGCAATCCAATTTGACAGCTGTCAAATACACTCCCGCCTTGTCAGCGAGCGCGATTACTAAGCGCTGTGCTGTTACGAGGTGCTAATGCTTGCGCGCTAATAGAGTGAATTAATGTGGCCGTGTAAACCGAACCTGCTAGGTGAGAATGTTAATGTCTTGATTGCTGACTGTGGAGCAGTTATTGCCTTTCCTATTATTGGTTATGTCGTTGTGTATATAGTGGTTCTGCAGTGCTATTTTGTGAGAACAAACTTACTTTTCACTGCGGAATTCGCCGGTGTGATTTGAAACACGTAATCTAATTTGAAATTATGACGCGGATTTCGTGGAAAAAGAGATTATGTTCTTACGGAATAGCACTGCTGACGCTGTTTCTTTTTTATTGTAAGTTGATTCTTTCAAACTTTTACTTCACAACTTAGTTACATAATAGATTATGCTGGCCACGGAGTTTGCAATAGATCGGAAAGCTCGCTGCAGATGTGTAAAATTTAAATTATCTTGATTTAAATACAGATGAAATTTGTATTCCGGTGTGTGAAATTGGAACTTGGAGAACAAGATTGCGATTTGAAACGTTCGTATGTAATCTGATCGAATTAAAGTTTTTAACACTCGATAAGTCATCTTAGTGCTGGCGTTATATTGAATTTCCCTAAAAGCAGTTCTAAGTTGGGATCTAATCAAATAACATTAGAATGTATTAGCGAAACTGTATTAGTATCAAATTTAAAAGTATTTCAATACTCAAAAGTGTTTATTGCATTAGTATTTTGTTGATCATGGTCTAAATGGACTGGCATAGATCACCGCAGTCAACATATGGTACCTATAACCGAGACCTCAAAATCGACCGCCTCTCATAACTGTCTAATAGAGCCACAATGCATAGTTACGCAACTTGCGGGTTCTGCTTAGTTAGCGAAACCGAGGGGCAACCGTTAATGAAACGGCTGGTAGTTTTCCAGCGGCCGGCCGGGTAAACCGGGCCGGCGGGTAGGGCGGTTAACCGGCCGGCCGACGCTGCGGCGGCGTTATGGTTGACAAGGGCGGTTATGGTTGACGCGTGCGTGCCCGGGCAGCGTGTTCGCGGCCAGTGTCGATTTCCCGGCGTTTGTCTTTTGTTTCACCAACCTTCACACCACCGAGCCGCCGAGTTTGACTGCAAACATATATAGTGCGACAAGGATCTTTATATCAATAACGCCGCCGTTTTTGTAAACGTCATATTTTTTGTGTCATTTACATTCATAAAGATAGTACGTTCAGTTACTTTCAATAATCAACCTACAGTAAGAGATAGGCCTATGAGAGTTTAGAAGCCTATACAAGCCTATATATAATTGTAATATCAACATATTAACTGTTGTTAAGAACCGAAACCAAAATAAGCTTACCTTTTACTGGAGGTTGATTAATGAAACTGGCCGACAGAGAATCGACGGAACGTTCTCAGAGGTCCAAGCACGAATTTTGACAGCTCCATAATTGTATTGTCATCTTCAAATTTTGTATGCAAGGAGCCAGTTTGGGCCTGTTTAGCCTATAAACTAAAACAAATGTAAGTGCAAGGGAGACCAAGCGACCGTGCGCCATAGTTCGTATAAACATTGGCATTTATTAAGCATTTATTTTTTTTGTCTTTCCACGAATGTGCCAATTTTACGCAAGTGTCGCTCAGTTCATTCTTATGATTGCGATAAGCTTGGCAAATTTGGTGGTTGTAACAGCTCAGTACGGTGACAGGCGGTGGTGTTGATTTACTTGCTCTTTAATATATTATGATTGATTATTCTGGAAAGTGCTATTTCCATACGTAAAGGTTGTCATGATGCGTGCGTGCCCGGACGCTGGCGTAGTTCTGGCGTGTGCACGCGTATCGCTTTCCTGGCTTTCAGCATTCTTGATGTTTTTCGTAAAATTATACATTCGCTATTTTTATAGTTATATTTTATTTCATCGTATTATAATAATAAGTTTCTATCTAGGACTTGACTAGACAATAGATGTCGCTAGGTGCGCTTAAATGTGATTCGTGTAAGTTGATCTTTTTACAATAGATGTCGCTAAGTGCGCTTAAACGTGATTCATGTAAGTTGATTTTTCTGAGAGATAAACTTGTTTAATGTAATATAAATTGACATGTTTGTGTACAATAGCGCAATAAATAATTATTGTATTTTACCACATAAATGATAGTACTTTTATACTTAAAGCAATTCGTGCAAAATTATTCCCTACCCATTCCAAAATATCAAAAATGCACAACGTTAATATTCAAGTTTTCACTTCTGCCGGCACTCCCGCAGTGCAACCCGTCGGTTTTTTATGTTAAAAAAGTAGCAAATAGGCGTACCCTAGTATCCTTAAATTATATATCCGCTGATGGAAAGCGGACATTATATCCTATATACGCTCGTGAAACCGAAGATATTACTCGCAGGTTTGGCTACCCTGACCCAATTCTCTACCCCGTGGAGCCCTAGAGCCTTACTCACGGACAGAAGCACAACACCAATATTAATATTACTAGCAGTCTCCTACGGTTTCACCCATATCAATTTGAGGAAACAGGTTATAGTGGGTCACCCTTAAAATATAGACATATGCTGTCCCAGACTTTTTAATAGAACTTTCGATGGGGAACCATGATTTTGGTATAACTTTAACCGTTTACGCAACGCAAGTTCACAAATCGAATATTTCTTCCTGTATATGCAACATTTTCCATTGCTATTAGTCGCAGACTAAGTCTTCAGCCTTTCTCAATAAATGCACTATCGAACACACAAAGAATTCATCAAATCGGACCAACAGTTTCTAAGATAAGTGTGTACAACCAAACAAACTCTTCAGCTCTATAATATTAGTATAGAGTCTGTGCGGAAAGAGAATGGGATTTAGATTGGAGGGCGCTGTAGTGCATTTCTACCGTATTTGTAAGGTTTTACCCCTTTTAGACATGATTAAATACAAAAAAACCGCAAAGAAATCACAACAACAAGTAAATCCGTATCAATACAAAACTTTGACATTTTACAGATTGCTGGGTTTGATTGCCAAATAAACATCTTAATGTTAGTTCCGTTTTTCGCCACGCAAATTCTCTTTCCGCACAGACTCTAGTAAAGATATATGTATGGAGCACCGGCATTATATTTTAGTGCATAAAAGTCACTGATTATAAATGTATACCGATATATGTATGATTACTATGTTAACCTATGTTCTCTGTTATTTTTTTTAACTTTATTCCGGTATTTCGCAATCACCTTTGCCATAAGTAGCTGGAATCAGCGCTGCTGTGGGTATCGCGAAAGCGTTTACCAAAGAGCATAGCTGAGTCAGCGCCTAAATGGCCTTACACGGCCCGCACCTACGTACGTAATGAGCTCCCATGTTTTTTATTATGTATATCTTTTATTAATATTACCATTTTCATTTCGATATTCATGCTGTGAAGGCCAATAAAATGTTTTTCTTTCTTTCTTTCTTCTTTCTTATATAATAACCATCTCTATTCACATCCTCTCCACCTTCAAATTGAATATTTTCGAAATTTAAAATACTTTTATTTTGTGGAGACTATATAAGTACTAACGTGTTTCGGTTTCGTGTTCGCGACTTGTTTGCGTGCTGCCGTGTTGTGGTGCCGGGTACGTTTATCGGCGATGGTCTGTTGTTTTGTTTCCACCGCGCCTACTTGAGCGAATCGTGTGTCAGTTGTTTTAACAAGCAAGCGAAACCGTGGGGATGGTTTGCTATAAACGTTCCGTGAAGCCATAGTAAAAAAAAACGTAGAGTTAAGTTATAAGTTTATTAAGCTTAGGTTTGTGGTTACTAAAAAAATCAATATAACAATAATAGTTAAGTAATCATACGCTTTATGGCAGGACATACCTAGCTGAACTGTACGTACTTGTGTATTATCCCTATTATTGTACCTACGCTCCATATTAAATGAATTAATATTATTGTAACTCAACTACTTTATTTTTATTCAATTATGCAGTTTTTTAACTTTATTATTCGATAGTCATTTCCGTCTTATTATAACTCAGTATAAGCCCTTGAATCGCACACTTTTAATTTTCAGTACGATTCTATATGTATAAAATAAATAAATAATAAATATGTCCATCACTAAGCCATATTAGCCTTGCCCCAAGTTAAGCACTGTAAGACTTGTGTTGGGATAATTTAAGGATACTAGGGTAACGGATAGAATACATAAATTGTGCACAGATAAGTATATTTATATAGAAATACATATTAAACATCCTTGACTAGAGTACAAATGCTCATATTCATCCCACAAACATCTGCCCCCACCGGGCTTCCAACCTCTCGAGTCGGCGACACCATGAAACCCAGCGTATAAACCACTCGGTCACGGAAGTATAAAGCTAAACAAATAGATGTATACAAACAATGTCATTTTGGGTTTAGATGAGTTAATTGGTCCATACTCGTATACGGTATTAATCAATAGTTTTTTCTCTAATGCGAGTAAATCAACGTGGATCAAAGATTGATGTAGACCACAAAACTTACAACTCAAAGGTTCGCTCGTAGAACGGAACGCGTTGATTTTTACACGCTTTAAAGTAAAACTTTCGAGTAATACCGTATGTGAGTACGGACAATTAATTAGACTAATGGGCCTTCTTAATCAGTCAGAGCTAAAATTGAAAAAAGCGATATGAAAAACTTATTGAAGCAGTTATATCGAGTAATATAATAAGCGTTAAGATATCTGGCAATTCGAACGCTGTGCAAAGCTATAAACTTTTCATCGTTTTCTTAAAAAAATACATTTGAATTTGGTAAAGGCGGTTGTCGTAGAGCTCACAGCCGCATGTTCGAATAAAGAACATCTCAAAGGAGGATTTTTATTCAAATGGCCGTGCGACCGCGGCCCCGCCCCCGCAAAGACGTCTGTTTCCCGACTTTTCCATTGGCTGCCTGTAGGGGGCGGCGTCTCCTTCAAGTCTTCGAGAGTAACTTTTCATTTGTACAGCGAGAATATCGCGAGATTAAAGCGAAGTTCCGTTTGCGGTTGCCAGGCATTTTTTTTGTTTGAATTGTAGAAGCAATATGCAGTAGATCTTGAATTGGAAACGTTAAAGGTCATCGCTAATGAGTTTGCGACTTAATGGAGCGTGAATATGAAATATGGCATATCTGTATTATAAGTTTTGTTATACGTTTAAAGTTTTTGCACTCAGAGTCCATAAAAAGAACTATTATTATGACTTTTTTTCAGATTTTTCAAGCCAATTTATATATATAGATTAGATTTAAGAGGGGCGGAGGGATCTACTCAAACAGAAATTTGCACTTTCCAGTTTAATATTTCAGAAACGGATCCGTAACTCGAAAAATAGTCTTAGCAACTCCGAAGTCGTTTTAAAAGGCCTATTCAACAATGTCCCACGCGATGGGGTAGATGATGAAAGGTAATTATTCCCACTTAACATGTAGGCGTGCTACTAAAACATGTTTTTTTCTAAATTTATATGGAACCAACTACGGAGTATACTCTTTCCAATAAAAAAAATAATTATCAAAATCAGACTGCTCTGTAAAAAGTTATACGTGATCAGATCATACATAAAAAATATTCGTGTATATTCTTCGTTTTTTTCGTCGGTTGAACATAAAAATCGGAAATTGGTGTCTCTGACTGCAGCCTTAATTTTTATTAATCTGTTCTGTATTATCTTATTGTTTTCATATTTAAATGGTAATGTGCAATATAGCATCAACATTAAAATGGGCCAAATGCTAGTTGAACCCGAAAACTTATGGTACCGTACCAAATCACACTAATTAAAACTAGATCGAGTAAATAATAGTCGAAATAGTTTAGTTTTATATATGGTGCCTCTGTTCATTTTTATAATTAGTTGTGTTACAAGTAGATAACTGTTACAGACAGACAGGCAGCGGAAATATATTAATACCTTAAAAACTGGACGAATTCAAGTTAAACTCGCAAAGAGAGGGTTCCATAAATTGATAAATTCAATTTAATAAGACCTTTCTGACCCGAATTTGATTGTGGTAACTACAAAACTTATGTGTAGTGCCTTATACTTGATTTCTAACTTTTAAAAAAACAACATTGATCTTCTTTAGGGGTGAGTGTTTTTTGAATAACGTTACGCGATAACGATGCCGGGTTTGGATGCGCGCATACGATGCGACTTGATACACTTGTACTACCTATACGGTATTGTACCGTTATTGGATGCCGATGCCATCTAGTTTTTGTAAACGCAACAATAGCTACAGTGCCACAAACTTATCTGGTAATATCTGTATCTGTTATTAACTATGTTAGGGGTCCAAGCGCTGGTTCCTTCTTTAAGGAATTGTCTAAGTGACTCACCGAGGTGACTAGTGATCATAAGGCTGGCAGCTACCTTGTTCAACGGATTAGCCATGCTATCCAACGTGGAAATACTGCCAGCCTATTGGTCACCCTTTCTAACGGCGGTGCTGGGAATATATATTTTGTATATTGTTTAAGTATTCAGTCATTTCTGATTTTAAGTTTTTAGACATTAAGTTGTTTTAATCTTTGTGATTTAAATACTTCTATGTAAATATAAATAAATTATTTACCTGGTATTTACAAAGCTATGTTATTATTATGAATCTCTTTTATTCTATAAATAATTATACTTTTCAGTTAGTTTGATCGCCTGTTCAGCTAAAATATGGCATTTTGTTGTTTTTTATTGTGTTGTAAATAAAACATTCCGTTAAGTCCTCTATGTACTATCATCTTGCTGAATCCAGCAAGCGGGAAAACGCTATACACGGAAAAGAAATGGAGATACAGGATCTCTTTTACGTGTATACTTCGCATCACAAATCATACTGTGATACTAGAAAGAAGAAATAAAAAAAGAAAGAAAATACATTTGTTTTGACACAAACAACGAGACAGAAGATACAAGATTTTGAGCAACAAAAAAATACAAGAAAAAAAGAAAAATCATCATAAACAATAGGATAACAACACAGCAAAAAAGTAATACACACAATTTTTCATACCGTTTGTTATCTACCGGTAATTTAATCTGTTGCTATCTTGCGGCTGCGCCAAAACAGGTTGTCAATTCAGGTTGTTGTCAGGTTTGTGACCTGACTCTGGTTTTCAGTTGACACCTTTGACAACTGACTATCGCAAAAAAGAAATAAAAAAATCTGAAATACGTACTCGTAAAATGATTTAGTAATATAAATAATAAATACAATAGTGTCCTCCTTTTTGAACTCTTTAATGGCAATCCCATTCAGTATAGACTTCTTTGATTTATCTTCATAAAGACCTTGATCCTACCTGCAAGCAGAGATTTCATAATGGAATCTGAAGGTGGCCAAAGAAACAGTTTTTCTTTGGTGATACGACAACAGCTGCTTCTGTCTGTTGCCGTATGTAATGCTTTGTATAGATGTTCAGCGTATGGGTCTTCTTTGGCTTGGGCGCTTTTACCCAAAATATCAATTGACCATCAATTATCGAGGTTATTGCCATCTTTTATTGCTATGCTGCCGAAATATTCCAGGACCATTCGAAAACAGATGCAGAGAGTCTTGTTTTGTCTCTGTACTATATATAAAAATGGAGAACACCAAAGTAAGAACTAATTAAGCTTTGTGGTCATTGATATGCTTCTGTTCCTCCTAATTTTATCCAGTTTTGACATAGTACTCTTTGCCAGTACAATTTTTTTGTTGCTTCACTTCACGTGTGATCCTTATTTTTTCCAAAATAAAATTTAATAGATAAGTTAGGCCGGTTGCTTCTGGGAAATCTAAAAAGAAAATTTGACCCTCACTTGCATTAACGCTTCTTATTTTTTTATTGTTCGTATATTGACTTATTCTTCTGTTAAAAAATAATAGTTATTCCTGACTAACCCCTCTAAAGTTATCACATCATAGCTAGTTTCTTTAATGAATTTTCTAAAGTTGCTATAAAACTCGCTTGATTGTGGTAAGACATACTCTTTAAGGGAAAGCCCGCCTAAACTTGAAGAGGCTTCTTAAATTTTTATTAGACATTTGTTAAACACTTCATCGGTTGAATGGTCTATGTCACCTTCTACTTGCATTTCGATTTGTTGTTTAAATCTTCTGAAAGCTATCCTTTAAATGCATCCCACAGATTTAATGAATCAGACATTCGGCAAAACACCAACATGATAGTAAAAAGCTCGCGTATTATTTGTGATGATTGACACAATGCTGCCTTCCTTACTCAATGTTGCATGCCAGTTGTCATCGTTTTCTAGCAAGAATAAAGCCTTGTAAAAAGACTTATAATCCCACTTATCAGTCCTCTTACTAAATCATTTGCTGGTTTTCTCGCTTTAAATAACGTGAGTCCACGAATTTCATGGAGTAGAATTCGAAGACGAAAACATTCAGTTTTGTTAGGGTGTATTGTATACATTCTGCCCAGAGCATGTTCTTTTTTTCATGCCAGGACATCCATCTAAGTTTACCCCACGTTTCCTCTTTTGGATTCGTGAATTAGTCCAAACATAATTTGCTGATACTTGGTAATATAAAAGTGTGTTTACAAAATCATCAATACGACACAACTCAAAGAAAGCAAGATGTGTAGTTTTTGGTCGGTTTGTAAGTGTATCTGCGAGGTTTTAATGATTAGAATATATGCCTTGGCTATTTTCCAGATGTACCGCAAGATGAAACACGGTGGGGAAGCGTTCATGAATATCTTCACGTCTGGACTTCACCGTCACTTATCATCAGGTAGGGTGAAGTCAAAAATCGGAAATCCAAGAATTCGCCATACCGCCTCTGAACTACTTCTGTACCTCCCAGTTTCGTAAATCTTTACTTCATCTTTTTCATTTTCTTAGCAAATCAGGTCTGGACGGATCCTTTATTTATGTATTTGTTAAAGTATTTTATTGATTTTACAGAGTGACAGAATTCGACGTTTAAATGCTAGTTAAATGTTCTCAAAATAACTGAATTATATACTATCCAGCGGTTGTCTCCATTAATGTCAAAAGTAAAGCCACCTATGTCTGGAGAACGTCTTCTATATTGTGGGTAGCCGTCGTCCCCGGTTTGCGTTTTACTAAGTAGGGGCCTGAGATACATCTTAATGCAATTTTTGTTTTTCAAACAAGGTGACTTATATAATCAAAACTTCCGAATGGCCCATGTATCATATTAGACTTTACTATGCGCGTTAAAATTCATCTATTATAAACATCGACGCCCTGAATCCTCTTTTTAAGGGGGTAGTGTAGGAAAAATAAAAATGATAAACTTTATTATTTATTTAGATAAGTTTTTGTGACAAGTTTCAAGTCTATTGAGCCAGCGGGAATACGATTTTTCATACAAACTTTTTCGAAACGAAAGAATTTCATAAATCTAGATACATGTTATTCTCTGATCAGCGGGGCTATTCTGTAAAATTTTCACGCGCGGATCCGCGAGTTTCCCATATAGATTGGCGCGGAATCGCATCGTATCCGTGTGTGATAATGTTACAGAACGTAGGCCCTGAAGTATACTCGTAAATACTGAGTGTCGAGTTAATCGAATGCGCCTTAAAATTAACTCTAATAAAAACTTCGGCACCATTCAGTCCCCTATTTATTGGTAGTTTAGGCAAATCAAAAATGGCAAACTTTGTAATGTATTTAGGGAGGTATTCGTACGAAGTTTTAGTTGTATTAACTTAAAGAATAAAAAATTTCATACAAACTTTCATCCCCTTTTTACCCTCTTAGGGGAAGATTTAAATAAACCCTGATACACGTTATTCTTTATTTCTGGTCTTTGGTAAAAATACTAAGTTAAGAGTTAATCGAAATGCGCGTTAAAATTAATCCTTATAAAAATTCCAACACCCTCCCAATCTCCTTTTAGGGGTAGTTTAGGAAAACTAAAAAGGACAAACTTTATAATTTATTTATATAAGTATTTGTGCCAAATTTCAAGACTATTAACTCATGGAATAAGATTTTTCATACTAACTTTCATTCTCTAATTAAACCCCTTCGGGGATGAATTTTGAAAAATTCTTTCTTAGTGCACCCCTAGACCTCATAAGGAACTTACCTGCCAAATTTCAAGTCTCTAAACCTAGTGGTTTAGGCTGTGCGTTATTATATCAATCAGTCGGTCAGTTTCTTCTTTTATATATTTAGATATTATGCTCTTTATCTTTTTTAATGTTATTCCGTCAAGGTTCTTATTTATATTGCACTCCAAATGTTTCCATCCTGCACTACTGTAAACAGAATAGACATAGTCGGTATTAGTTTAACACATTGCTAATATATTTGTTCCTTAGATTTTTACGCACATCACTCATTAAATAAAACAAGTTTCAGCGGGTTAGATGCACACATTTTATTTATTGACGTTTCGCAGCATTTACAGGATTTTTTGTAAAAACAGTGCATATAAAGTCGAAACTTGTTTTATTTAACATTGTTTAATTTTTATTATATTTTTATCCAAAGCATTTAACTGCTGGATCATAATATCCACATTCCTTAGTCAATTGTTAAAAATTAAAAAAATAAAGTCGAACAGGCCTTCGCCCTCGGAAACCTCAAGTTTCTACAAATATGTAGAATAGTGTTGTAGAAATGGCTCCTAAAGTATATAATAAGTTACCTGAGAGCATTAAATATTATAATATAAATACATTTAAAAAAATAATGACGAAATTTTTAGTGGATAAATGTTATTATAATGTAAATGAATATTTAATGGATACTGATATCTCGATTTTTTTTTATTGATTTATAGATTAATGTATTGATTGATTCTTTTATGATTATGATTTTATTGAATTTAAAATGTAATGATAACAAATTTTTGTATGCTGTTGAGCATGTTCTGGAGGCACATTTATATAAATTTTAACAACTTATTGTTACCGATGACAACGAATAAATTATTTGATTAATTGAATAATGATAAGCTTCTAAATTTAATTTAAGAAATTTTCTGCAAGTGGGCCTATATATCGAACATGATTATCTGATGATTTAATGATAAGAACAGCTGTTAAAAAACAGAAATATTAAAAAGCCATTGTGACAAGGTTTTGAATAAACCTAGCTCGGATTATTGGTAGGACACGGTGGAATAAACGTCGTAATCAACTCCCTGATGTTGTTAAATAAACATATACATACCCGTGAATGAATAACGGTATACTTTCAATTCCACATATTCGATACGTTTTTGTGCTAATTTAGTCCTTGTTGATTGGTATGACGCGATTTAATAACTTTTATTGAATCTTGAGTCTATTCCTCTTAAAATAATAATAGACAACGGGTCGAAACTGAACCTTTTTAGTGTTTTATCATTAATTATAAAAAATCCTTCCTAAGAACAAATATTGTAGATATCCCACAAGGACATTTATTGCATGTCCAAGCTGAGAATATCAGTGCAAAGTGCATATTTTGTCATAAGATTTTTTTCTAGCGTGCAACAACTGACATGTTAGTTGGTTAAATGAAATGACTTTTAATATTCATATTTATTTTTCTAAAAAAGTAATTAAGGTCTATTTAAGTACCGGGTAGCGTGTCCTCAGCTTACTTCTTCTCGAAGAAGCACCTTGCTTAAAATAATTGAAGAGCTGGCGAAAAAAACGGTATAATTACATCAAATTAAATTTTACAGGAGTAATAAAACACTGAATGACATACCTACATAATTATGGCGTGATTTTTAATTTAGTAATTTTAACACTATTTTAGGCGGTTTTGATTGACATGAGTTGAAATTCAAATTCAGCTGGCCCAAAATCTCCGGGCGGAAAAAATAAAGTATTATATTTTCAAACCCATATGCGTAATTATACCGTTTTGTTCGCCAGCTTCTCAATTAATAACTTAAGATGTTGGAGTATCCAATGGTTTAAATTATTTGAAATTTTATCTAATGAAATACAAATGATTTGGTATCAAAGTTTGTCCAAGTAAGGTGGCAAAATTTCAACGTGTCAAAACTTATTACCGGATGGTGCGAGACGTGTCGTATTTTTACACCCCGCTTACCTTACTGGTGCTCTAACGTTTGTAAAAAGTGGAAATGAGATCGTGCACAGCATGTTGTTCCTATAACGTGATAAAACTCTTTGGTGACTTTTAATTTGACAATTCAATTCAAATGGTCGGCTTTTTTTTTTTTTTTTGATGTGTAAAATCTTTCCTCTCCTGCAATTTGTGGGAGTGATTTCGTGAAATGGGATGGAAGTGTGTAATAGTAAGTAGCAAAAGCGCGTGCTATTTGATTTGAGTTTAGAACATAATGTTCAAATGACTTAATTATTCCTTTTGTAGTAGGTTTTATTTCTTTTTTTACTTATATAAGGTGAGGTTTCAAATGTTACACATCATACGCTACTATTGTAAGGCTCGCTCGTTTTTTTTATGTCTGAACTAGAAAGTTTTTAATAATATTGTTGTTTAAACGAAAGTCTGTATATAAATTTCAATATTACTACTATTCATATTTTTTTTTAGAGATTGTGAATATTGTGAGGTACGAAAACACTATTAAGTAACCAGTATTTTGGTAGATTTTAGAGTACCCCGAGGCTAACAACGTAGCCTTTTACATAACCTCTGCTTTTCATCCAACCGCCCATCGGTCAGCATCATTATGCGATAAAGAAAACAGCTCAAATTTTCCCAGAATACGCATTTCTTTTTACCTATTTATTTTATATAGGAATCGTGATTTTTTTAATGTTTTTGCTCGATCTAGTGTCAAGAACAGTGCATGGAATCCTTTATATGCGTTGTGCGAGTCTGACTTCGAATCATTATTTGATTTATTAGTACGGTTATTAATACTGTTACAAATGAGGGCATTTAGCATTGTAATTAAATAATTAACCAACCTGGTCCGCGTGGAATATTTTCTAGTAAAAATTTCTTTAGATTTCAACATCTAGCAGTTAAATGCTTCAAAAATCCAAAAATATAACAAATTTAGAAAACACGTTTTCTAATTTAATTTAGTCATATCATATTTTATTTTATATTGTTTTAAACTTTCATAGTCACTAACATTATAGCTATTAACGGGATTGTTACCATGTACCTTGTTTTTTATGAGTCTCCGATATTTCGGCACTGTTGCAAGTGCCATGATCACGGAGTAACTGAAGTAATTGCGGGTAGATGTTATTGGCAGATATATCGGTCTACCCTCTGACGTTGTCTTTTACTGAGCTCGATACCCTACCATTCCTACCATTGGTCACATTTTCACTATTCACTCGCACCTGTTCCCGACTCACAATACTCACAGTATCAGATCGTGGAACGACACTTTTTTGATTTTATCGGTTTTTGCACATATGAACCACTGGATTCCAGACACTTGACAATTTAAACCCATCCTCACGATTGAATTTTTTGTGTTTGGTTATTTCAATCGCTTCCCTGACCAATCTTGGTATGTACATACCAATATTTAATTTTCTTGTTAAAAGGGTGGCCAACAAGCGTATGACCTAACTGACGGTATGCGACTACCAAAGCCTATAAACACTTGCGATACCAGCACTGCGGTTCAAATAATTAAAATATCACTTTTTTTTTATTTAATTTTTATATTATATAGGCTTACGCTTGATGGCCACGCGACTGATGAAGAGTGACGTAGCAGCCTAAGGTGGGACGCGCTTGCCTAGAAGAAATCGATTCACTCGCGACTTGAAGAGCCCCAGATTATAGGTGACTGGAAACAGAGATTCCGGCGAAGAGTTCCACAACCTAGCTGTTCTGACGATATAGGTGGAAGCAAACCGTTTAGTATGAATAAAACTAGTTTTTACGGGTTAATGCACGAAACTTAATTATTATTTAAATAAACTCAAAATTACAAACAAGAATTTTAAATAAAATACTTTATTAAGTAAATTAAATAATAAATTCATACATAGACAATAAAATTTTAAAAATCTTCCAATGAAATAACCGAACGCTCAATATAAGTCTTTCGAAGGTAGCTCGACAATTTTAAATAAAAAATCATTATTCTGACGATGCAGACCTGAAAAGGCTGCGAAACGTCAATAAATAAATAAAGTTTCGTGCATTAACCCGTAAAAACTAGTTTTATTTAATGAGTGATGTGCGTGAAAACCTAAGAAACAAATACGTTTATTATAGTATGAGTTTGCGGGTCCTCTACGGTATATCTGTGGCGTTTTGCCGTCTCTCTGGTGGTTCTGTGTTCACTTGCACCATTGCCTACTACGACCCAATCTCTTACCCTGTGGAGCCCTGGAACCTTACTCACCGAGAGAAACACAACACCACCAAAGGGCAGTTTTATTTTACAGTGATCTTTAGTAAGGTGGAGGTTACTTCCCCAGACGGGTGCTCCAATACGAGTGGAAAATCTCTCTTATGATTTTATTTGTTTGTTATATGTATAAGTCTGAAATAGTTGGAACCCTGTATCCGATCAGACTTAAAGTAAAAATAAAACTTTCATGATTCGAATTAGATGCATAAAACAACTATTTAAAATTGTCTGTATTATCACTAATTTATTTTTACTTTAAAGACATTTTTTCAGTGGAGTAAAACAGGAGAGTAAATCCAGAGCACTCAATTAATAGTAGCAACATCATTAACCTGATTTTTAAATATTATAATATATGAAATTCTCGTGTCACGGTGTGCGTAATTGAACTACTCCGAAACGGTTCGACCGATTTTCGTGAAATTTTATACGCATATTCAGTAGGTCTGAGAATCGGACAACATCTATTTTTCATCCCACTTAATGTTAAAGGTAGTCCACCCTTAATTTTTTTGTTGTTTTTTATGATACATCATACAACAATACATACAACCCTAAATTTTCACCCTTCTACCACTAAACCCTATTTTTATGGCAGTACGAAATTCGCTGGGTCAGCTAGTAATTATATAAAATAAAATCACTCGATGGAGCAATTCAAACAGTTAAAACTCAATCATTATATTATCTGACTGATAATAATTTAGACCCTTGATAATATGCGTTGGAGTAATTTGCCTTGTCCTTGGAACCACAGATGTTCAATAAATTGCATATTCAAAGGTGGTTTGGGACCACGGCACCACATCCACGACCACACACATCATCTGAAAATGATTCATGAATTCACCGTAACTAGTCCACTGATGGATGCACTTTCTTAGTTATGATTTGTACGAAATTGCATAAAATTTAATTTGCAATAAATTAGCTACACAAAAGTTAAGTTACACATAACCCCTTATTAATAAAGAGGAATAATTTTGGATTAGTTACGCCATGTTTTCTTCATATCACTCAAATGCCAATTGACATTCAATGAACAGAGACAAAATATGGAGTTACTAATCCAAGCTTATTCTATTTTTATTAATAAGGGGCTAAAAGTCTTATTTCAAAAGATGTCATGTGTTTATTATGTACTGTTGCGGTATTGTTTATTTATGAGTAGGTACGCAAAATCTGCAAAATATTTATAAAATACACCTTTTCACTTTACTCATAAACATTCTGTAATTAGCTGCTTTCATTGAATTTGTATGTTATTTCCGGAGTGTGAATAAAATAACATGCCCTGAAACTGGGATGACGGATAACTAATTAATATTATATTGTATATTTTTATTATAATTATTATGTTTAATGTTATAAATTATAATTGGTTACTCATTTAAAACAATTGTCGATTTACGAAATAAATAGGGCAAAGTTCTTACGCGTTTTCAATTTTTTTTACTACCCTTTTCAGTATTAACAACGCTTTTGATGTTTTCAGCAGTATTGCTGTAGGTTTGCTGAATTATGTGTTTTTTTTCATATTACATAATCCATGCTTTTACGAATATTGTTTCATTAACCGCGAAGAAAATAAATATCGTATTTCTTAGTTTATCCTACAATACCTAATGTAAATAAGAATTTAATATATAAAAATATCTTGTTGAGTTACGAAAAGGAAGTTAAGTATTGAATGATTGTGTGTCACTGTTTTAGTAGGAATGGAAACAGATTCTCTGTTTTATTATAAAACTTTGGCTTTTTAAATAGTCAAGTATACTATACGTTAATTGTATTATAATTTTTGAAAATTTCAGATTTAGATTGTGTTATAATTTAAAAATGTCAGATTTAGACCTGCCAGTTGATTATCAATTACAAAATTGGTGTCGTGTAACAATAGAATGTGTTTTTTTAATTTTACACAAATACAATTTATTATCATCGTTCTAAAAAAAATATAATTAGTACCTATATACCGATTATATTTGAATTAACGTGAATCATTTAAAAATCACACGCATAACGCGATGTTTACCGTAAAAAGTTTCACAAGAATGTTCATGTTCAATGAAGAAAGTTTACTTTCTTAAGAAGGGCGGGCCAGTAGGGCGGAATGTCCGCCCGATCTCCCGCCCTCCTATTGACATTCACAGAACCACTTAAGAAGTGCGAAAAACTTTGGAGCACTTTTCAATGTCACGGAGTTTCCTCGTGTTTGGATGAACAAAAACTTTAACAGACTGGGAGATTGCTGAGATGATAAAATTCAACTTTGCGAAGTTTTGAGTTTGGTATGCGGTTGAATTTTTGTTGCGTTTAAGAATTTATAAAAGATACTTTCGTTATCAATGTTAACACATAACTGCACCTTAGGCACTCACCGCGCCCGCTGCGGCCGACGAATCTCAAGTCGTTAAATTTCGCCACTTGATTCTTCATCACCGCCGAGCTGTTCCTCAACTCCGCGCAGCAGTTCTCGTCGTTGCCCGCTCGCACTGTCACAAGAGTCCCGTCGCCCACATCTCCCAAGGCGACCACTTTAAAAGCGACCGGCAACGTTTTGTTCGATCGCCAGTGCGGAGGCAGCACCGTGCACACGAAGTGGGGACTGCCCGTCCGAACCAGTTCCCCCGGGTGTTCGGACAAGAAGTCGCCCAGCGTCCGCTCTGCCAGGATGTCGGATGTCATCTTTGTGTAGGTCTCGTGGAGGAGCGTGGAGCTGGTGTCGGGCGACACGGTGCCGGTGCTCGCGCCCGTGAGGTGCATCCTCGCGACGCGCGCTCGCTGCGTGCTGCACATATAGTCCAGGCCCGCGGCGGCTACATGTCACGCGTCCCGCCGCGCCGGCAGCCACCGCGAGCACGCGCCGCCTTCGCTGAGCACTGCCATCTCGCACTTCCACTCACTTCCTACACGACTCGTTGCTAGGGAACGAGCGCGTGGCCACTTGACGCGGTGACGTCACGACGGCCTTGCCACACTTTTTTCCCCTGTGAATGAAAAGTTCGGCGGGCGGCGTGCGAGGGACGCGAGGGGCCGTTTTTTTCCGACGCCGCCGAGGGGTGGCACCCCCGCGCAGCGAAAAACTTTTCACTAGTTTCACTGACTGCGGCACTTTTTTTCGGTGCCGGCCGTGTGTTTACGCACGCACGGAGCTCTCACTTTCGATGCGGTCGCGTTCGACTAGGTATTTATGGAGTCCGTTTTCGATTTTGTGTAGCGCGAGTGATGAACTGTTTACGCAAAGGTGCAAGTGCGTGTGGTGCGTGCTGCCGCGAGCTCGGTCGTGATGCGACTCGCGTGGGGTGTTGCGGTGGCCGTCCACGGTGGCTATTAATACGCGGCGTACGTCCGCGCCCGTCGACTTCGGACAAAGTTTCGCGGGTGAGTCGGTGCGGCTCCGCGGCAAGAGAGGCGGCGACGGCGCGGGCGCGACGGGCGGCGGAGCGCACTTTGCGGTCGGGGTGGGTTGGGTTTAAAGCCGCCGAAGGATAAAACATACAAATAAACACGTGTTCGCGCCGGCGCGAGCGAGAGGAGCGCCCGAAGCGGCAGTGCGAGCGGGACGGCGTAGCTCTTGCGGCATTTAGCAGCCAGCCCGATCGCCGACGAACGCTCGTCGAACGCCGCGCCGCAGTTGCAATAGTAATCACAGTTAGCAAAAGTTGCCTGAAAGTTTATCAAGTGAATGTAACATAATTTTATGCGTATAATTTAAAATGTTGAGCGACAATATAAAACAGTTTAACGAATAAGTGCATCCAGAATTACCATTTTAATTATATTATGTAACAGTGGAGCAAGTGAATTCTATTCCTGATTTACTTGATTTAATACCACACATTGTTAAATAAGAATTTTCATCTAAAAATAACTAATTTATTGTTTTCTCGGATAATAATCGTTCTATAGGCGTAAACATTGAAATAATTGACTACCTTACAAATAGACAGTATGTGAATATAACAGCTGTGATCAGTGAATCTTTTGTAAGAAATGTACTCCAGGAGCAAGAGTGCAAAACTTAGTAGATTAATGTTCTAGAGATAATCTGGAACTTATTCTAACAAAATATTAGTTTATATTAAAAATTTCTATCTCATCTCTTTAACTAAATAATCTAAAAGTTACTTTACCTTTATGAATAAGCAGAATAAAAAATATCTTTCGAGACTTAATTTATAACACCTGAACTGAATCTGCAGGTAATTAGGGTTATATACATAATATACACTATATTCAATCTGATAAAAAATAATACAGTGTGATCATATTTGGGTGAGAAAAAATCGTCCAAAAATCATGTTTATAAATTACGGGCCTTCCTTACAATTTTTATTTTATTAAATGTGACTATTAATAGTAATAGCAGCAATAAAAATACCTACATCACAAGTTCAAGATAGCTAATACTATAGATATAGTATATATACACATATGTATTTGGTAATATATATATATATATATATATATATATATATATATATATATAGAGAGAGAGAGTTGTTATATATATATATATATATATAACAACTCTATTTTGATTGCTGCTATCACGACTAATAAAATAAATATAATATAAATCACACTGTTAAAAAAATTTCATTAGATATATATTATTTAAATAACATAACATCCACAAGCAAATACTGAAGGTGTTTTACAGCTGCACTAACTTGCTTTTAGTTTTAATGAGAGCAGCAGTAACCTCCGGCAAAATTATTATTGTATTATTTACTCACCACCAGTTATTTCGGTCAATAATTACTAAAGTTATGTAGTATTCTATTGGTTCAAACGCCCTCCTTTCCTCTATACAAGCAGATAAAAATCATATCAATCCACTTATCACAATCCTTACATATTTCTTACTCTAGTTTTTAGTTCAAACTGCTATAATTTACGTTTTTTAAACTTTAAAGATTTTCATAAAATACGAAAAAAGTTCGTTTGCTTGCTATGGTCATTGAATAAAATGATTACATTCCGATCAAAATAATAATGAAACACCAGCTGTCCATGAAATTAAATTAAAACCGTTTAATCACCCGAGACTTATAACAGAATTGAAAAGTTACAAAATAAGAACATAAAAAGTTATGAATAAACAGGTTAATCACTTGAAAATTGACCTAATGGTTCAGTATACTATGTACTGCACTTTGCTTACACTCACCTTATGCTGAGTGTAAGCAAAGTTCAGTTAGGAAAATAGCTGAGGTGGCAGAAAATACATGCCACATAATATTTTACGCTATAATGTCTTATATAACAACACCAAAAATAAATAAATAAACTACAGTTATCATTAAAATACAAAATTCAATGAGTTAGAATTATTTCTACATTCTTATACCGTTTAATAAAAAACAAATTCACTATCTCTAAAACTAAAATACTCGTGTTCGACATATCCACCTCTCATCACATTCTACACAATAATCCTTATCTTTTGGCAACAAGGTCACTTTTGCGATGTCACATCCTACGTGCCGAAAATACCTAAGTGTGAAGGGTTCTAATAGAGGGGGTGCAAACTCTGTCAATGCATTGTTGCCCAGAATTTATTGCTTGCACTGTACCGGCTTGCGTAGCACGCATATAACCTGCTACGAATATCTGCACTACGGGACTACGAGATTACAGTGTCGTGTAGCATCGAATTACACAGCGAATAAAGTGTTGAATTAATTAAAGTGCCAAAAATGGACAAAGTGGAGCGAATACATTAAAGGTGATTTAATATTTGTAACTGACTTTCATGGTAGGGACACATAATGGTATGAGAGACACGTGTAGAATAAGGAATTGAACTTAAATATTTTACCAGGTCTATATATAGGAGAGGAAAGCCAAATAAAAGAGGTACGAATTGTGTAGAAGAAAAGAATGAGTGTTGTGATGATTATATATTGTGATGAGCAAGGGTGGATCCAGAGGGGTCATGACCCCCCCCCCCCCCTGGGCTGGGTCCATCTGTACCCACTTCACAATCTGTACTTCACAATCTGTACCCACTGTAACTTGACCACGACTATATGACCCCCTCCTGGCGCCAAAGCTGGATCCGCCCTTGGTGATGAGTAAAGAGCGGTAGGACTAAACACATCATTCAAATAAATTAGAAACATGTATTTTTACAAGCGATATAAAGTTATGTATTGTTTAGGGTGTATTCAAGAAGTCAACAAATTAATTATATTGAACAATAGCCCTCAAAGCCGAGGACGTAATGAAGCTATGCAGATCGGTCGGTCCATTCTCCAAATATTGATGGAGGCCTCTGTCAATTAGGGTTGCCGGAAATTATAAATTTGCAATAAAAGAAACCGACGTTTCTCAAAAATATATTCTGTTAAAATTAAACCATAAAAATAAGGCTGAATATAATTATTGTTGAAGCACTCATAGTGACACATATCAACTAGACAATGCTGATCGTAGGAAAGGATTAGTTTCAGATTCATATTTTTTACTCAAAATACCTAAGAATCGTACTAATATTATAAATTTGAAAATTTGTATGTTTGTTACTCAATTACGCAAAAAGTACTGAACGGATTTGCAGGAAATTTGGTATGCTTACATGATATGATCTGGATAGAGACTAGACACTTTTTATCCCGGTAAAACATTAGGTTCTTGTGGGATACTCAAAAAAACTGAAGCTGATGCGGAGGAAGTCGCGGGCGGTCTCTAGCGTTTTTAATAAAAATATTAATTTACAGAATAATTATGACATTCCAATCTGTTTGTGAGCAGTGTCATTTCCAATACAGCACAGATCACAGCAGAAATCATCCTTAAATCGAAATTTTCTTTACAATACCTCAACCAGTCGACCCTGTTTAAAACGTGAAATCCAACCTTTTATTTAAGTTCGGGCACACAAGGGCGCATTGTTTGCGAGCCGAGGGCAAGGGATGATAGTTCAACAACCTTTCTCTGACCAGCTCTAACGGCGCGGCGATCGTAGGAATTATGCTTTGAGGATTAGGTACAACATTGTTTTAAAGCAGCTTCAAATTTCCCACTGCACCGGGAAATACTTTATTGAAACAGAAGGGGTGAACATAAGCATGGAATCGTACACAATTGTTTAAAACCTTTAATGACCTTAAATAGTGGGCCAGGAGTAGGGTTACCATTGATTAATTTCACAAGTCCTGACAATGCAGAAAAGTCCGGATTTTATAAGCACAAAATGGAAACATTACTCACTTAGCTACTACCGACAATAGTATGATATTTGACTTAATATGTAGTTTTATTTACATATAAGTACTATCTAATTTTAAAAAATCCGGAAAATTTGTATAGGCTGACAAAGTCCTGGCTAGAGGTTAAAAGTCCGAACTAGAGGTTAAAAGTCCGGAAATGTCCGGTCTAATCCGGACGGATCGTAATCCTAGCCAGGAGTGAAGTGAAGCGTTTGTGTTTTGAATCTAGTCACACTGGTTTTGAATCTGGTCACTCAGATATGAGAATGCAGCGGAATCCATGCTGGCCTGGGAGTGTAAATAAATCACATAATACGTCTACATAAACATTACATATTTACTTGGAAATTTCTGTTAAGGTGGGCTTGCAAACTATCACTACTGTTTGCGGACAACATTTTAGTAACATTGAATGCCAAAGGTAGCGTTGCTATGTGGCTATGTATTAAGGTGAAGTACTAATAATCGAGAACAGGCCCGAGACCTTTCGTGTTTTGTCATAACTTTCATACATTCTTCACATTTTATCATACTTTTAGTATAAATAAGTATGTTTATAACACAAAAATAGAGATCGAGATGTAAGCTATAAACAGTGCGGATGGGCGGTAGGGATGTCGAAAGTTGAAAAAAATATCGATATATCGATACATCGATCTTTTAAAAAATATCAATATCGGCTTCGATATATCGCGAAAAAAACATCGATATATCGATATATCGGACCAATTTTCCCAAAAATATCGTACAGTAGCTCACGAAATATGACACGCGGAATAATAATGGAACGAAAATTATCTCCCTAAAAATAGACCCAATTTTCGAATGATGCAAATCATTAATCTGAGATCCAGTTACGATTTTTCCAGATACGAATTTAGTTACATCGTGATATGCCGCTAATAATTAAAAAATATCGTTTTGATACGAATTTCGATATTGGTTATTTTGTATCGATGTATCGATATATCGAATCAAAATATATCGGCAAAAAATATCGATATATCGAACAAAAAATATCGATATATCGATACATCGATATATTTTCAACAAGCCTAATGGGCGGGTATTCAAATCTGCTAATATACCTCGGGCCGTTGCGTCACCGTGCCTTCCAAAGTAGGGAATAGTAGGTAATTTATGAGATTAGTGCAGTAAGTTGGTTATTATAAACGAGTAGACGAATGTAATGCCAATTCCGCACGAATATCATACAAAGTTTTTCAACACAGAACTGAGGTAACAGTATATCTACCTAATTTAGGTAATGAAGCTAACTTTTTCTACTAAGAAAATGGCACGCGTACGTTCGGGTGATGAAAATTAGAACGACACCTTTCGTCTATTTTTCCTTTTTAGTATTCATATTTCCTTTTTGAAGTGATAACTTCTTTAGCGGCGTTGTACAAGTTTTTTTGTATGTGTTAAAAAATGTTAAATTCGCGTCAGGTTAAACATATGGGCTGATCGCATCATGACACACAATAAAATTGGAAAGGTTGTTGTTGACTTTCAATATATTGAACGAAACATAGTAATATTTTATTTTATCGTATTATAATAATAAGTTTCTATCTGTGACGTCCACGTGGCAGCTTTATTGCGAAGAAAATGCATTTTTGACGTGACAACGTCTTAAATTAGGTTGCGGCTGGGAGTCACTTATGAAAAAGTGTAACGCTCGGTAACGTTACGATGAGTCTCTCGTGTTAAGTTTAAGTTTACATGTACAATGTTTTAGTAAACAAAATATATTTCTATAGTTAAAATTTGTGCAATTCTTATTTTCATTCAATTCCTTGTTCCTATTGTGCAATTTAATTATATTCATATCAATAAATATTCTACCGAGAAAAAGACGTTGTCACGTAAAATCTTCGCCCGTAAAACCGACTTTACAGGCAACCATTTTTTTTACAATAGATATCGCTAGGTGTGTTTAAATGTGATTCATGTATGTTGATTTCTTTACAATAGATGTCGCTAAGTGCGCTTAAACGTGATTCATGTAAGTTGATTTTTCTCAGAGATAAACTTTTTTAATGTAATATAAATTGTCATGTTTGTGTACGATAGCGCAATAACTAACGCTTTCAAGGGGGTTTGATCGAAATAAAATAAAACCGTAGAGAATACGCACTTAATCCTAGTATGGGAGCGTGCGGTAGAATGTTTTACCGCACGCTCCGTCGTACGGCCAGTAATTTTGAACTTTTGAACAATGTTAACAACCTCCGTAAATGCATATAATGAGAAAATGTGTTAAAAATAATATTTCGTTACTCTTTATCTATGAACAAGATATACGTACGTAAATTTTCTTCCCTATTGTTTGCCCATTTTGAGTAAAAATAAATACATGCACTGGACTCTTATTAAAAACCTTTGAGATAAAGATTTATATGCAAAGCGCGTGTAACAAAAGGGCAGTAAGGGGTAAGCAGCCGAGCATTTAGACGCCAGATTGCAATAAACATAGCCAGTGGACGCTGGACACAGCTTGCTAGAACCGAACAGAGAAAGCGAGGAGAGGGCATGAATAACTGTTATTCATATTACAGTTATTCATATAGAGAGCTCCTCTGTGCCATAGAGGAACTCGATGGCGCAAGTGGTTAGCGCGTTCGGCTGCGATAGTTGAAGTTAAGCAACTTTCGCAGTGGTCGGTCATACGATGGGTGACCAAAAATTTACTATCTCGAGCCCCTCCGTGCTTTGGAAGGCACGTGAAGCCGTTGGTCCCTGCTGCATCTGCAGTCGTTAACACTTACCAATCCGCACTGGGCCCACGTGGTGGGCCATAGCCCAATCTCCCTATTCCATCCATAGGGAAGGCCTGTGCCCCAGCAGTGGGGACATTAATAGGCTGATGATGATGATGATGAATTCTGCTGTGCAGCGATGGGCTATTTGATTAATGTACAAAAACGACCAAAGGCGTTGCACTATTTTGAACCGCCACATCGCGGAGTGGTGTCGCTAGCGCAGTATTAAAAATAAAAAATTAAAGGTCGCAAAAAAATATTTAATAATGATGATGAATAGAGGCGACTACAGCCAGTGGCCAACAAATCGTAATTGTAGTGTTTTGAAAGATTAACTCCGGTTCTTTAAAACAAAATATGCACACATAGTTCATTCGAAAATTCCTGTTCTTCTTCCTTTTTTTATAGTCATGTTCAATTATAAATCTTAAAAGTTTAAGCTCTTTGCTATGTCTGTTTACTGTCCAAAATTCAACCTTAGGTGGACCCAAATTCAATCATATGACTAAATTAGTCACCTTATATTTCATCAGAATTGTTTTGAGTACACAGCCACTCCACGCCAATCTATAGTCAAGGCTCAGTCGGTGGCGTCCGTCGCCCTCGTTAGAGGAGCTCAAATTAATGCCGGCCATTCTCCCTCTGACGCCGCCCAGTTGTTCTTAAATCTAATTACCGCCACCGCTCCTGCGACCGCCTCGGCTCACGCACAGACTGATTAATCGGTCCATCTGAACGTATACTGCCACTTGTTCCGTGAAATACGGTGCTGGACTTCTCCTGAACTACATAGATAGGTCAAGTCGTCAATTGTAATAGATTTAAAGTAAAGTTGCTAGCGCCGGTGTCACTAACAAACCTCCTGTTCCATACTTAACTGACGACCGGACATTTACACTATTTAAAACCGTGCCTAGATCCGGATAGAAATCATCTCGATAACAAGCCTGAGTCCCGCTACGGCCAGCAGTGCTATTCTGTAAGTACAAACTCAATTTCCACGTCCGAATCCGCGGTGTCATTTATTTATTTAGAACACGAATTTGAAATAAATTTCAAATCACACCGGGAAATTTCGCGGTGAAAAGTGAGTTTGTTCCAACATAATAGTTTTTGACTTGTTTGACCGAAATCTCAGCCATTTCCGTTCTCTGATTAAAGACATGCACGAGGCCTCTTCCTGACCATTCGCAAAACCAAATGAGAATTAGTTTTAATATATTTTTTCTAACTGTAATTCTTTGTTATACAGTATATGTTATACAGTATATGTTATACAGTATATAAACCTAATTATTATTAGTCATGATTTAATATGTAATATGTTATGATTTATTTATTTATTTATTTTATGAATATTAACACTTTATATATTTACTGATTTAGTACACACAAAATAAAACAGATAAGAAGAGCAGAAACAAGAAATTTGTACAAAGGCACTTTAATTTTAGTCATAATTTTAATTGAATCAGACTTATTTATTTTTGTTGCCATTTGTTGTCTGATAGGTTTATGCATGCTATGTACACATATTAAGTCTGGATGTCAATGTCTTTTGAGCAAAATGTTAATTAGGTATGATTTGTATCCGTTTTGTGTTCTTAACAAATAAATAAATAGAAAAGCGCCAGCTGGCCGTAGCTGGACTCAAGGTGCTTGTTAACGAGACTATTTCTACCCGGATCTAGGCACGGTTTTAAACCGTGTCTACGTTTGGTCGTCAGTTGACTATGGAACACTATGGAGGTTTTGTTATCGACACCGGCGCTAGCGAAGGTTTGGGATCAAACGTACAAAGCGTACTCGTGAACAAGCTTAGCCGGCACCGGCCAGCCCCTAGCATGAGCACCGCCATATAATTTATATAAGGCGTTTTTATCATGCTCTATTGTCAAATTACTATGGAGTTTGACAGCTAGACACGATGAAAAACGTGATATAATGTAAATTGTTCTCATGCTACGGGGACTGGATGCCGTACCTAGAGCCGGCGGAAAAATGGTCGTTATTAAGCGGTCTCAGACTAGATAAACGGTTCAAATGAAATGATCGGCTCAATGCTAATTAGTGCGTTCGATCTGCAATTGTGAAAGTTAAGCATCATATTTCCTAATTTCCAGTCATCCGACGGATCATCAATTTAATTGATCATTAGGCTGTTAACGATTGTAATGAACGTTATTCAAACTATATAAATATAGTTTAAGTAAGAGGTAAGTAAGAGGTAGGAAGTAAGAGGAGCTCGATGGCGCAAGTGGTTAGCGCGGTCGGCTGCGATCGTTGAAGTAGTTTCGCAGTGGTTGGTTATTGGATGGGTGACCAAAAATTTACTATCTCGAGCTCCTCCGTGTTTCGGAAGGCACGTTAAGCCGTTGGTTCCTGCTGCATCTACAGTCGTCACCACCCACCAATCCGCACTGGGCCCGCGTGGTGGGCCATGACCCAAAACTCCCTATTCCATTGGTAGGGAAGGCCTGTGCCCCAGCAGTGGGGACATTAATAGGCTGATGATGATGAAATATAGTTTGGATACAGAAGAGGTAGGCCTGAATGTGTAACTGGACATGGTCTAAATAATCGGTGCATCTGAATTCTGAACGTACATATAACATTTCTTAATGGGTAAAACACATATTATACAAGTACAGCCTACGTTCTTACCTCCAAAGTGTAGATCTTTGGCGGGGGCAGCCGGGCTATTCTGTAAAATTTTTACTCGCGCGGATATGTATCGGTACTTTTCACGAAAGTTTTACAGAATAGCACTGCTGAGCCTTAATTATAAATAAAGTTAAGTAGCTCTATACCTTTCCATCCGCCTGGTTACTAGACGGTAACAATAATAAGGTATGACAGGTAGGGCACAACTACTTCTTTGCCAGTGACTATAACATCAAGATCGATGGTGCCACTCATCAGACGGTGACACCTACACAACAAACACAGTATGAAAATTGCGATGTGATCTTTATATTTTATTAACAGATTTAGTTAATAAAACATCATCATTACCAAAAAATTCCGAATCGTTTGTCATCAGAACTCACGGAGCGGTTTTTCCCGCGCCTGCGGCGGTCGTAGAGCTGTTTTATTTCCAAACTCACGAAACCACGTTTTCTGCGGGTCCACATCGGGCGAAACCCGCCGCGTCTGCGGGTGATCGCGGCTCGCGCGCGCTGCAATCAGAAATCGCGTCGCGAATTTAACTTTTCCGTTAGACCTACATTTTCACATTCTACGCGAGTTGCGGTCCCGCAGCCGCGGCGGGCGCAGGAGTAAATCGCGCCGTGAGTTTTTAGCCTTAATAACAAACGCGAGCTGAAGGTTTGAGTGGTCTAGAGGCTCCAGACGGAGAAGAGACCTCCGTGGGGAGATGCCATCTGCCTGGAATACCTCTAGAGGCACTCACCAATTCTCGGCTTGAGGTCCCCTTAGTATCTCTCCGTCCCCAAACCCGGTCACGCTGTAAAGGTCATCTGCAACCAACAGCATGCACACTCAAAGAAATAGAGACTTTTGAGAAATAGGTATTTGAAAACACTATTGCTGTCACGCATTGGCAAATACCGTGCGATAGGGACAACTGTAGGTAATGCTGAAAATTGCTAAATTCGTGGTCAGGCTCTCGACGGCTTCCTACTCTAAAATTAGATGTACGAGTATGTAAAAGAAATTTTACCCATACAATAATAAGTAGTTTTACTATGGCCCTATGTTTTTTTTTGTAAATGATTTTTAAATCTCCACACTAAACGTCTTTAGTGGTGATAAAAATTTGTTTATTTTTGTAATTTTTGAGGGCTTCTAGTTTCTTTGAAACACACGTTGTCGAAAAAAGGAAGACATAGGAGCATATTACGAGTAAAATTATATTTTATGTATGAAGATTAACTCATTTGTGATAAAAATCAAGGAGAACCACTGGAGAACGTTTGTATGGAAAAAATATTGTCCGCCTCCCCGCTTAATCAGTGGTTAAATTGCGTGTTGTTAAAATCTGTTGTTGCAGATTACATGCAAAAGTGTACGGAAGTACCGAAGTACATACCAGACTTTAGGTAGCATTTTCAAGAGAACTACTAGTAAATATACCTTTTAAGCACTCTAACCGGCTTACCAGTCATTTACCGCTGCGGCAAGTACAGCGCGCGGTTTAAAAAGCACTTCTCGTGCAAAGGCGGTATATTAAACCTTTTTTTTAGGGGATTGAAACCAGCATTGTAGCATCCAGTCTGGCGGGCCAATTAAAATATTTAACCGTATTGTGGGGATAAAGTGAAGCGATTCGCCGCTTTAAACCTTCACATGCCGTCCCCCCTTGCCCGTTACCTACCTCCTTTCTCCAACTTTTTAAACTTCCGCAAACATGTGAGGGAACAGCTAAAACAGAAGTTGCGCGCCAGTTTAGAATTGTTGCGAAAAAATAAAGTTTAATTTCTACATTTTAAAACAAAGTCGGACCTGTTAGGGATAATGGCTGGAGCTTGTACCCTTCGCGGGCCCGTATTGTTAGCTAAACAATGTCTTTTGATGGATCTAAACCCAAAATGTAGAGTGTAAACACACATTTATATTGCAGTTTTATTGGGTACCTACCCTTCACATTGTGTGAGATAAATTAATCATAGAACGAAAGAAAAATTTGTTTTTGTTTGGTTCTGAAATTTAGTATTAAAACTGCATTCCCTTGTCCACTTTGATAATGCTAAGCGGGAATGTAAAAAATATTATTCTGTTAATCAATGCAATTTCAAATGGACAACCAGAGAATTGGTTTATCATGATATTGTGTAGAAAAACTTTTTCAATATGCTTGAGTTTGGAAATAATTCAGAAATAGATTAATATATCATACATGTCAATCATAATTATATTCTGATTTGTTTGTATCCACTTCAATAAATATCTACCAAGAGTCCTGAGGATGCTGGTGAAACCAAATTGTAAAAAAGGTATTGCAACAAAGACCTTCGTTTACATAAAAGTGTGTTACAGAGCTTCCTCTCATACGAATGTTTAGCATGGTTCCTTGGTCCGAAGAATGTAGGTGCAGACAAAAAACACCTCGGGTTCAAACGGAAGGGTCACCGGACTCTGCGAGCCCTCGTTAACACAGCCAGTGCATCTCAAAATAGCTCTACAAATTAATTTAAAATTTTCGTTTTAACTTTAATCTATAGAGTGGAAAAAATCTATTCATCCCATTGTAAAGCAGAGTAGGCAAACTGTACCCTTAGCACGAACCAATAACGAATTAAAACAGTTTGCGAGTGCGAAATGTCAGTGTCAAAATTCGTATGGAAACTTGAACAGCAGCGTCACGAAGAACGTAACGAAAACTAAAAATAAGTACACATTTGACGATGACATTTCGGACTTGCAAACGTTACGAATTCGATATTAGTTCGTGCTAAGGGTACTGATAGAATGCAAGTGCTATCGTCTAGACATGAGGCAAGTTTGAAAAAGACCGATGCAAGTGGCCAATATGGAGGAGCTTTTGAAGCTGCCCATATGTTGTTGCACTACCAGATATTATGGACAACGTGACACAAATGTTGGCGAGCAACAGCGAGTGTCGAGAAGCAACGCCAAATAAGGTCTATGCACGTTGGCGCGTCCCTTAACTAATATTAGACAAGCGACACCGCTCGGTGTCGCTTGCCTAATATTGTCTTGTCGATAACAAGGCAAGACAAATATATGGGCTAGCAAGTGGATGACATCTTTATCATGTTTTAATATTTTTTTATATTAACCACATACCTACCCGTAATTTACATGTGCAACCTAGAAAAAAAACTCCAACAGTTTGAGAAACTCACTCGGTAGCATACTCATATATAAATCTATCTAGTAGCATAAAGCCAGCCGCTTAGTCGGCTAATGAAAATGAGCCTTTCTTCCCAGCTCGGTCCGGCGGGCGGCGAGCCATCTCAGCGCTAGTCCGTATGTTTAGATCGCAATTTATACGTGGGGTCAAACCCCTTCTGCGTTTATTTAACGAACGCAATCATGCAAATGTACCTACGGAGTGCTATTGTTCCTTTATGAATTATTATTGAACATCATTAAAATTCAAGTTCAATTTTCCGTGTGATATTGTTAATTTATCGAACTGTGTCGAAATATCCACAAATACTTAGGCGTCGATAGCATCAAAATACTTATAAGCTTAAAGAAAGAAGTTGCAAGACCATTACCTAAATTCTACGAAATTAATATTATCAACTAAGTAAAAGTACTTAGTAGGCAGTAGATTATCTCAATGTTCCGAACTATTTCCTTTTACAACTTTTTTTTTATATTAACAACTTATTTTGCACAAGAGTCAGTACAGTCAGAGTCAGTTTCGGAACAAATATCGAATTCAAATAGTTGAATTCGATCTCAATACGCGTCAAACGTAAAAAAGTTTGGAAGTACGGAAATTTAAGCAACGTCATAACGGACGTTACGAGAATTAAAAATCTTAGATTACAATTCTTTACATTTGACGTGTATCGAGAACGAATTCAACTAAGGTCACCCGTGGCAATTGAAGCTACTTTTATGTTGGTGCTAAGCTAACCAAAATTTTATTTAGGTGTTGCTTAAGGTTAGAAATTCCTTTGCTGGGAGTGGCCTAAGCGTAGGTTGATACAAATGGGTATCAAAGATTCCAATAAGATCATAATAGATTAAAACTTTAAAGAAATTTAAACAATCACTGTCCGCTTATATCTACTTCGAGTGGAATTTGACCCTATCGGGAACTAATTAGTCCGGGCTAGCTTCAGAAGTCTAATTAGAAATTCCAATTAGATATTTGGCATGCCCGGCTAGAGGTCCGGCCCGGAACAATCGTTATCCCGGTTAAAGTCGCGCTTTGATTCAACCGTTACAACCCCTCAAGACTGTACATCTTTTTGATGTTACCACTTCCTGCAGTGAATGTACAGACTAACAATACACCTGATAGACGTCGGTGTTTTATCAATAAGTTGAGCAAATTACTGGATTCAGGACTTTTAATTTAATTCAAATATTGGTTAAGAGTTTTTTTAAAGCTATTGATTAAGAGCAAGCTACAATGATTTTATGAAGTCATGCATGAAGATTTTTAGGCTAATTAAAAGAATATGTACAAAGTACAAGATTTTGATTATAAAATACTGAACAAAGTCTTTTTCTTATAAGAATGCAATTTTCTGATAAGCCTCAAGTTTGAGCGTGTATTAGCTGCACTTTATGATTGGAAAAAATCTTACAGAGCAATATTATTAACTGTCATCTGTCAGGTTAATTTTACATTTGGAAAAAAATCTTTGGAACACAAATATGGCTTTTTTTCTTCTGCTTTAAGGTTTCGTATCCACAAGTTTCGTTACTACAAGACGTAATGTATAACCGAGAATTCATAAACAGTGCATATATAATCCACTTCACGCCCATGTAAATAAAGAGAAATAAATAGCCAAGGTACATATATTAACTTAGGTAAAGAGTTTGTGTAGTTAGTTGTAGTAGAAGTAATTAGGCCTTGTAGAGTTGGAAGCTAGACTTTACATGAGATCTGTACCCCTAACACGAACCAATATCAAATTCGTATCGTTTGCGAGTCCGAAATATCATTGTGAAATGTGTACTGATTTTAAGTTCTCGTTACGTACTTTGTGCCGCTGCTGTTCAAGTTTCTATACAAAATTTGACATTGACATTTCGGTTTGCAAACTATTCGAATTCGATAATGGTTCGTGCTAGGGGTACTGTACCCTTGTAAAAATCAGTACACATTTAAAAATGACATTTCGGACTCGCAAACGAAACGAATACGATATTGGTTCGTGCTAGCTTACTGATAACTTCTGACAGTGCGAATCATATGGTTTCGTCTTAGCAACATTTTACATGTTTAATACTTGTAAAGGTATTCATTTGACATTGTGTGTTACCTACAATGCGAAGAGATGGCGCTGCCTTGCAGCTTATGACAGCGAGAAAGAATTCAACACGGCCATCAGGGCCGCGGTAGTATAACGGTCAGTGCATTCGCCCAGATAGCGAAGTGTGCGGGTTTGAATCCCATCTGCTGCCAAGTCCGCGTCGAATTTTTTCTAGTAATATTTTCTTTAGATTTATACATCGAGCATTTACATGATTAAAAATAAAAATTTATAACTATAATTGCAACTTCTTCTTGCCCAGATAGAGAACTGCCTGGTCCACGGGGATTTTTTTCTAGTAATATTTTCTTTAGATTCAAACATTTTACATGAAAATGTTTTTGGTAGGATTTATGGTTCCTATTTGGAAATACGCCCGTTATGAACATTCACATACATTTCGTGATGTTAGATAGTGTGTTTATTCATTTGACCACATTTAACGGCCGACTGAGCAGAGTTACATTTCACCGAGTTTCGTTTATGCCTCACGTTTGCTCGCTTATTAAATTTCAACAGTTATGTTTGTTTATCTACTAGGTAGGTGTGCTTTATAGATCTCTCACTTTTATCACGGGATGCGGATGTGCAATCAAAATATTGTAAAGATTCTCATTGATGAGGCTTTAAAAACTAAAATATTTTTTCTCTTGATAGAAGATTCAGAAAAGGAATATCAGATGGTAGATTTAGAAGGTTATAACGGTATAGTTTATCTGTAATATGTAAGATTTCGTAACATCATAAATTGTGTTCATGATGATTGTTGAGTTTGTTTTTAATTTTCTACAATGATAAAATTTATATTCCTTTAATTAGAAATTCAAGCAACTTAAAAGTTATATGTCATTGATTATAGTTATTCTTTTTCAGTGGCTATTTCAGATTCCAAAAACTATGCATAAGCTGGTTTTTCTGTGGTTATTTTCATAATGTTTGCCACCAAGTTATACCACAACTGACCAAACAGGAGTGTACAATATACCAACTAGTAATCGAATTTACAGACATGATGGGTGTCGTTAATTTCAGACTATTTCACAAAGTCTCGAAATTCAAGTCAGATTCAGTCACAGAGTGATATTTCACATGATTTTCGCAAGTTACAGATTCCCTTTCAGCATTCTCCTATAAATATTCTACACTACAATGACGAAATTGAGTTAGCTAGTTTACTTTGTATAATAATGTACATACAAACACCATTTCACCGTACGAAACACAAGTTGCCATAGGAAGAGCCAATTGAGCAGCTATCACCCAGTTAAGATTTTAGAAAATTCCTTGCTACCGTACTCTGCAAGCTATAAGGGGCCTTTAGTATACGATTTAAAACCGGAATCACAATGTTTGGTTGAGCAACTTAAGGTCTATTGTAGGAGGGCTGTCAAGTTTGTGAATTTGCATAAGACACTGTCAGATCCACGGGAAGGGTTGAAATCTCGAGGGCTTCTGCTGATCCTGGCGCTTATCCTGATAATTATTTCAATTGTTTATGCCTGTCGACGGTGCATTTAGATGGCGAATTATAGTTTGTAGCCGTGTTGTCTTCATTAAGGGATTGCGAGTCTGTCAGCCCGGTGATGCATGACGGGGGTTACAATAAACGATATTGCCTGCCCGAATTGAGATGGATCTCTGGAGGAAAATTATAAGGTACTATCCTACTTGGGGCGAAAACAAAGTATAGCTAGTAAATAAAAAAAAATATTAAAAACATACGCTGACAGAAACATGTATCGAATGCTGTAAATCGAAATAAATATGGGTACTGAATCTCTTACCCCCTTATTAATAAATGAAGACTACATATGGATTAGTTACTCCATGTTTTGTATCTGTCTATTGAAATACAAATGGACATGAACAAAACACGGCGTAACTAATCTAAGCTTATTCCTTGTTTGTTAATAAGGGGGAATATATTTATTATTCCAAAATCAGGATACCCCATTCTTGATTTAGGCCCACTTGCAGCAAGTTTGCTTAATCTCGATTATACTAGAACTAGATATAGCCCATACAACGATGTCAAATTGACATTGAAATTGAAGTTTTAGTTAAATCGAGGCTTAGCAAATTTACTGCAAGTAGGCCTTAGGCACTTACTAGTAAGAAAAATGTCGTTAATGTTTCCTTTAATATTGATAAATATACGTAATCATTTATGTGAGAGATATTGTTAAAATTTGTGAATCCAACTGTTGTCAAATTTCTCAATTACGGTGATGCTAAACCCATGAATACCTATAATATGAACTTATAATAAATTATGTTGTCTGCAAAAATGATAGTTCCGATTTTTTGCAACCCTTAATATTGTGCCGCAATTTTGTAACCGTCAGGATACGTAGGTTTAAGAAAAAAGTCGACCAAAAACAACAAAAGGTGTCAGCGGCCGGCCTGCGGGGCCCGATGTGCCGAACACTCCTCTTTTCTGCCTCGTGACCATTTCCGACGCGTTAGGATTTATTGACACATGGGTCAAATGTCACATGAGTAGAGTCTGATCATGGAACTAATAGAAAATGTACTCGAAGAACCATCATTTATTTGTGAGTTAAAATACTTTTCAAGTACTGGCTTTTCATTGTACATTCTTATAAAGTTTTATGCCTTATTTATATTCTTTGTATGTGCGGCTATTTTAACTGTGACCATATTTACTTTCACCAAATTTATTTAATTGATATCGCACATTTGAAAAAATGATCTGCTCTGGCATGTTTGCTACACAATGAGAGGTAATTTATATAATTTATTGTATTTACGTACTTATTGATCCTTGCTGCTCCGCTGAACACGTGAGGTGTAAATTATTTTCATACCCCCTACCAAAGCCACACAAGGCATTAACAATATGCTCTTCTGTGATCTATGTTCAACTAAGCAATCAATGTTATTAATAAAAATGGAAGCAACGTCTGATAAAATTTTAATAGTTTGGCCACAAAGGCCTGTATAACGTAATGAAATCTGGCATATTAAAACAGTTTGAAAATATAACTACGAGTTCCAGTATCGTTCACCCGATCCCTCAAATCTGTCGTCGGTGGATAATAGCAAAATTTTGGGAGAAAAAACGGTGCCACGCAGTCTGCCGTAATCTGACCCGGATCCCGGACGTCGAGTGTTTTTTCCACGACATTTTGTTTTGAATGTTAATGAATTCAGGAAGTCAGTAATATAAGGTTGGGGACCTTTCGAGCTACTTTTATTGGTCATAATTTTTTTTTTCATTTTTACGATTATAAGTATATATTAAAATTCACCAGATATTGCATCAATAATAAACATATATTGTGTCTTATTGCAGATACAATGTATGTACATAAACAACACCCAGGTGCTGCAGTCACGTATAGACCTACGGTCTTACTACAAAAAAGTTAGACACTGTTTTAAACCTTGTTAACACAAATTATATATCATTTTTTCACTCGTGTTGAACGCATGTCAAAGTTTTTTGTGGTAATAAGGTAACAGTTAAAATAAAAATAAAAAATTGTGCAGAAAGGTCACATTGGAAGTAGTTTTATATTAGATTTTCAATAATTTTTATGCGTACTTATGAAACGTGGAAATAGCAGAATCCACAGAGTTAGTGAATAATTGTTTTTTTTTAAATGTATAATGTACTAGATCCATTGATTTCGAATGAGTATAAACTAACTAATAACCATTAAAACTGGTGCCAACTGGCTCTAATAACTTATATGATTTTAGACACTACGATGTTGGATTTTCCGTTCAATTATTTTCCTTTGCAAAAGTTACTCATAGAACGCACTTATCATTGCGTTGACAAACTCATACTTTATGACGACTTAAGTATCATATGAGGATAATGAGGACAAACACTGTGCTTACTTGCGGAAGTCTTCGACGGTGGCGCTGGCTCGTACGCTAGCTTCTCCTGCAGCCTGACGCAGTCAGTTGATAACACTGTCACACACAAAACCTCCTATTTCGCGGCGATCTGTTCTAGTTAACTACACACTCTTCCCTTTTAAAACAGAAAAAAAGCTCAAATTGAGGCGCCCGTATGGGGAAGCAACTTCCACCTTAAAGTAGACCACAGTAATATGATCACAGTGATGTTTCTTTACGTGGTGTTGTGTTCCTGCTGGTGATGTGGTGTTGTGGGCTTCAGGGCTCTGGGGTAGAGGATTGGGTTTAGTCCAGCAAAGTGAGGATGGCTGGAGTGGCACACTTTCTGCCACATCATCTATCTTCGTGACTGGGCTCCACTTACACTTAACATTAGGTTGGGGTGGGGTAATTTGTTGCACCTAGTATAAAAAAATGAAGTGAGGATAATAAGTTCAAATTTATGATGAGCTGGTGAGCTGGGAAAACAGAATGATATACCTACAGAATGCTTTTGGCATGGTTTTAATTTATAAATTTTAGCACTGTTTTAGGCGGTTTTGTCCGAAAATTATTTGAGATTCGAATTCAACGAGCCCGGACTGTTAAAAAAAAGTAGTTTGTGCAGACGCGTAATTATACCGTTTTGTTCGCCAGCTCCTCATATGTAAACTTTTGCGTTAAAACATTGATTGTAACGCAAAAATTTACATTACCTTTTTGCATTTAACTAACATAACGACACATTTACTTATATTCAAAGCATTATCAGGTAGGTAGAGAATCCGGCCCACCCTTACATTTCACTCGCATAGATACCGATCCTTATTGTGCGCTGACACTCATAACATTTGACGTATGCCTTAATGAAATGGAGTGTGTATTTATTAAGTTAATTAAACTGTTCTTGAAGGCCTCCGGGCCACGGGCTTCATTTGGGGCCCTCGCATGATTCGGATCTTAGATTGTTATGCAGATTTAACAGAGATTATTTTGGGTTGACGTTTGTTTACATGTTTGCTAAAATATTCTAAGAATTTTTGAGAGGGTCAGACAGAGTAAACTGGACTTTATTCGTTTAATTGGTAGCATATTGGTCGGTGCGTTCGCCCGGGAAGTAAAGAACAGTGGTTCGATTCCAGTATTTTACCTGATCCGAGTATTTTTTTTTAAGTAAAGAAAAAATCTTTTAGAGGATATTTATTATTATTATCATTTCTACCACAACTCGTAATACATTCCTATGTCAGGTAAAAAAATCCCCTACCAAGGGGACTAATAAATAAATCTACTCTGACATTAAATTCAAAAGTCTTTCATGAGCATCTGACTTCGTCTGTGTAAAATTAAAACAATTGATTTCACATACTATTTCATTTATTATTATTTCATCCCCTATTAATACACTAGGTATATGAAGACGAAAAAAATAGCTAATTACCTTTTTTCAAGATACCTTTTATAGGAAAAATAAGAGTTACAGGTAAATAAAGCGTTGTTCTTATACCAAAATACATGAAAAAAGTTTTATCATTAATTGAGACGTACAGGATATAGTTAATGAGTAGTATTAGTCTAGATAAGTATATTAATGAATTATACCCCATCTACTCTTTATTAAAAAAGTTATACATCTCAAAATTTAATGCTCTCTTCTGCGAAGCGTATATGCGAAGAAGCCTTAATCATAATATATCGTAAACAATAATGAGACATTATTAGGGGAGCAAGACGTACGTTTGAAGAATCGGGTCTGCCTAATGAAGCAGGAAGAATTCATTAGTCAAATAAGTATGTGAACTTATGAAGGCTTGCGGAATTTTGAAAGATTAAAATGTTCTTAACAAACATATTTCATGTGTGCTATATTATATTCTGTAGTTAGGTAATTTCGGTTGAGCTCATACAAAATATACCTTTGAGGATTTTCAGTAATTATAAGAAAAATTTAACAGATTAGAAAATGAAGCAAAACAAAAAAGAGAGAAAACTGTCTTTACTTTTTTAATAAGATCACATATATATACACTGATATCCGTAGTCGGATTCGAACATTACGTAAGTAGGTAGGTAGCAACTTTACTGTCTTTATTTTTTATTTTTTATGCATTTAACAGGCGGACCTACAATGCTGAGAGACAGCACTGCCTTCCAGCCTTAGAAAGGCTAGAGAAATTTTACCCCGCCGTCAGGACTGCGGTAGCAGTATGGTCAGTCCATTGGCCCGGATAGCGAAAGGTGCGGGTTCTGGTCATGTCTGCTGCCTGAGTCGCGTGGATTTTTTTCTTTTTAAAGTTTGCTTAATTTTACTGTTTTTTTATTTTAATACTCAATCATATTTTTAAAGCAAAGTTCAAAACCGAGCAAATCACAATCACAATTAATCCGCAACACTTCTGCCAAACAAACCAGCAAATGATATTTAATAAAAACTCACTCGAAAGCAGTGTGCCCCAAACAACATTCCACCAGCAGCACCTACCATTCGCAACAACAAAACGCAAAACGAGCGAAGTCCGCGCCACCCTGGGCCGTTAAATAAAACGATTACGGGCAAAACCTAACGGCTCTTCAAATAACAACCGGCAAATAACTCCGCGCGGGTAAACAGCATCATCATTGTGTAACACGTGTAATTCCGCTCCCAACGACCGTAACTTTTACAGGTTGAGTTATAAAGATATATATAAATATATATGTATTATGTAGCTGTATATCTACCGCATAAAATATGGAGATGGACCCTCGTTAACGGCTGTAGTGACCGACGGCCGCCCGTACCGTTGACGTACCAACCGTTCTGATTTAGAGAAAAAATATGTGTGCATTTTTATGTGCCCCTAGCACGAACCAATATCGAATTCGTAACGTTTACGAGTACGAACTGTCATCGTCAAATGTGTCCTGATTTTTAGTTCGCGTGACGTCCGTTATGGCGCTGCTGTTCAAGTTTCCATACAAATTTTGACAATGACATTTCGGACTCGCAAACTATTAAAATTCGATAATCGTTCGTGCTAAGGGTACAGCATTTTAAAAAGCTTAACGCTTATTAAGTCTTGCGCCTGCGACTGCGAATATATATCCCAAACACTAAATATACCTATAACACATTTAGAACTTAAAGAGAATCAAAATTAAATATGTGTTTGTACCGAAATTGAAAGATATAGGAGGTTTACATTAAATCAACGTAATTCAGACTAGAACACTTTTATTTGTTACGAAAAAAGAAACAATATTGATTCAACATGTTTAAAAGCGTTCATAAAACCAATTAAAAAACTCAAGAAGGACTTAATAAATTGAAACAATATCCGGTTACAGTCCTATCGTCCGGTTCAGTTATACGTATTCATGGTTGTAGTAGGGTTGTAGCACGTGTATTAACCTCACGAGTGGTATCCCCTTGGTTTGATTAATAGGTCGCGGGAAACGGACTTGTGGAAATACAGACTAATGCTGCATGAACAAAGGAAGGGGTGTTTATATCCTCTGATTTTGTTCCTTGTTCATGTTTATTAAAATAAATAATGAATAGAGCCCGTTTGCACCTAAAGTTATTGAATGAAATTGAAAATAAAAGCATGTTTTAGGCTCACTTGTAGCAAAGCTTAATTTCGATTCTAATAAAACTAGCTTTATCCAATAGAAAAATGTCAAAACGTCACTGTCGATTTAACATTATTGTACATCTAGTTTTAGTTGAACTGAGATTATGCAAATTTTCTGCAAGTGGACCTATTCTCGTTGCTTCAAACTTGATTTAGCTTATATTTAATTTAAGATTTTCCAAAGGGTTGGAAGTCAAATCAGTACATTCGTAGTATTAATAAAAATATAATATGAAGGGTAAGGTCACTATCGATGAGCCGCCGGATCCGAAATAAGTCCATATCGTCAAGAATCATGTAAAATTTATTCATAGCTACATTAGTGGCTGCCCGCGATTTCGTCCGTGGAAACTTAAGTTTTTTGGGAATCCATCAGGAACCTATCAATTTTCTGGGACAAACAGATTCCTAAGCCTGGGACTAGGTTATAAGCTGTCTATGTGTAAAATTTTATTTTAATCCGTTTAGCCGTTTTTCCGTGATGGAGTAGCAAACATACAAACTTTCACATTTATAATATTAAAGTAAGATAAGCTTTAGAAGCTCTACATTGTTATACGTCATTATTGGTAATGTTCAGGCATGCCACACCAGCCGTACTATTCTCAACTAAAGTACTTTACTCAATTTCTTGGCTACAACAGAGTTGTTTGTCTCTACCTTACATCTGTGATAAAATTTAGTATTCACATAGTTTTTTTGAAAATCGGAAGCTTGCCATTTTTTGTATTTTAGTATTTACAAAAAACAGCTTTGACAACTCGAGCTTGACAAGTTGAATTCGACGACGACGTTTGAAAAGACGATATTGGTTGAGCCGCAATAAGAACTTAAGTAAACATTGCTTTACTCGTGTGGTGCAGTTTTTAGATGTAGTTCTTAGGTATGGTGTGTCTGGTGTAGAACAATAATAACAGATTGATAATCCTACGGAATAACAAAGTGACAACTCGTTCGTCTTCAACAGTTTTCGATATTTCGAATATATCCGGTCAATTACTACAATGACTTACAATTTGCTATACGGGAGAACCAGCAATAACATTTGCTGACAATAAAATTTCTTGTACTAAACTGGGAGATGTTCAATTTACTGAACAGTAATAGCACGAACCCTTATCGAATTCGAATAGTTTGCGAGTGCGATATGTCAATGTAAAATTTTGTATGTATAAACTTGAACATAAGCGCCATAACGTACGTAACGAGAACTAAAAGTCAGTACACATTTAACTATGACATTTCGTACTCGCACACGATACGAATTCGATATTGGTTCGTGCTTAGGTTACAGTATCCCTAGCACGAACCATTATCGAATTCGAATAGTTTGCGAGTTAGAAATGTCATTGTCAAATGTGTACTGATTTTTAGTTCTCGTTACGTACGTTATGGCGCCGTTGTTACAGTTTCCATACTAAATTTGACATTGACATTACGCACTCGCAAACTATTCGAATTCAATAATGGTTCGTGTTAGGGGGGTACTGAAGCACGAATTTTGACAACGCCGTAATCGTATCGCATCGTCAAAGTTTCTACAAAGACTAAGCAGCGCCTCTACCGGACGTAAGAATAAACTGGCTCCGTACAAAATTTGGCGTTGTCGATACAATCATGAAGCTGCCAAAATTCGTGCTTCGGCCTCTGAAAGTATCTACATGGAAATTGATTTATTTATTTACTCCACCCCACTCCGTCCCCACAGCTGAGGCACAGGCCTTCCCTATGGATGGAATAGGGAGATTGGGCCATGACCCACCACGCGGGCCCAGTGTGGATTGGTGGGTGCTAAAGACTGCAGATGCAGCAGGGACCAACGGCTTAACGTGCCTTCTGAAGCACGGAGGAGTCGAGATAGTGAATTTTTGGTCACCCATTCAATGACCGACCACTGCGAAAGTTGCTTAACTTCAACGATCGCAGCCGAACGCGCAACCACTTGTGCCATCGAGCTTCTCAATGTGGCCCGGTCCATACATATATAAACATGAAAATGTTGACAATTTGACATCATTACAGACCTATTAGTTTCCTTAATTAGAAATCTTTGCTGTACAGCGAAAACCCAGCAAATGTTTCTCCAGTAATGCATTAATGTAAATATAATTTCTACGCACAATTGATAAACGGATTCACGGATACACACCACCGGACTTCCACAGATGAAAAGCTGCACGATCACACAACACCAACCCACCAGGCCCCCACCGCACATCGACGAAATTATTAACAAACATTTTACAATGAACAAATTAGCGCTAAACAATTTAAACTTAGGAAAGTTAAGTAAATGTGAGGAAAAGCCAATTGGCGTTTGACGTTGATATAAAAACTTCTCCACGTACGACCATGCACGCGTCGCAACCTAAAAGTAACACACATAATCCCATCTATATTTACCCACGTGTCCCTTCAGTAAGGTGGTCTGGGCATTAAACCGGGCCACAAAAACCGGGGTCAGGAAGAGCGCCGGTGGGCCGCGGTCGGCGGGTGTCGAGTTCACTTCCCGGTTCGGTCACTCCGCGTGTGCCGCGCGTCTTTAGGTTTTACACATCTTGAAGGTTTGTTGTTTTATGGCAGAGTGTCTATGTAAAAACTTGCGGAATCTCTAACGTTGTCAGCACGATAAAAAAAATCAAAAAAAATCTTAGGAAGCGACTGCATCGCCACTTTACTGGAAGAGTTGTTGTTTCTTAAATTTTCTGATTTCCTATGATTTTTTTTTAAGAACTTTCTACAAAGTATTCGAAAACTTTAAAAACCGGGCAAGTGCGATACGGATATAAACTTGTAGGTGCATATTATATTTATTTACATTATTGTGTTTAATAAGTAAGTGGTCATATACAAACCACAAAATTAAAAATAATTTGTTTGTGTTCTTCATAACCTACAAGGTACATTATGATATGGCGTTTTCGGTTTTTATTGTTTAAATACAATAGCTTAAGGGACATTATATTATTATACCAAGATTTCATATTCTTGCCAACTTTCGATTTTGAGATAGAGAAACGAGTAACGAAAATCCCCTATTTCCTTGTTATTGATAATAAAAATATATTTACCTATATCCTGCTGAACGAGCAATAACGTGTCACAAGTAGGGGTAAACAAAGAAAAAAAAATCCTTCTCATGTCTTTATAATTTAATTGAATATTATTAACTAAAAATATTAAGTTTTGGGCAAGCATTCTACATAAAATACCTACATTTCAGTTACGCGTGACACACGGACAGACAGACAGACAGACAACAGAGTGACAGCAATAGGGTTCCGTTTTTACCCTTTGGATACGGAACCCTGAAAAAGACAAAGGATATCGGTAAAGTCGTTCTAAAGTTTTGGTATAACCGAGCAAAATAAGGGTTAATTTTATTATTATTTTTTATTTTAAGCATTTATAAATCTAAAGAAACTTCCGCCCGGATCGCGGAAAGTGCTTGTTAGAATGCGTCTGATGCCTGGACCGCGTGGATCTTTTTCTAGTATAATTTTCTTTAGGGATTCATATTTATACTATAAGTAATATAGACTAGCAAATTAATCATCGTAAGTCTATAAATGTCCCCACTGCTGAGGCACAGACCTTCCCTTTGGATGGAATAGGGAGTTTGGGCCATGAACCACCACGCGGGCCCAGTGCGGATTGGTGGGTGCTTAGGACTGCACATGCAGGCGGGACCAACGGCTTAACGTGCTTTCCGAAGCACGGAGGAGCTCGAGAGAGTAAATTTTTGGTCACCCATCCAATTACCGACCACTGAGAATGTTGCTTACCTTCAACGATCGCAGCCGAACCCGCTAGCCACTTGCGCCATCGAGCTCCACCTTTATTTTTCCTCGGTTTTGTTCATAGAAATAGCCTTACACTTATTTTTTACTATGCTGGAACTACGTCATTCTATTTCTCCCAAAAAAAAATAAGTTACCATCTTTGTATAAGAATTGATGGATACTATTTTCTTTGATTGTGTACTTATTGATAAAAAGTAAAAGTAAACACTGAATTTTGTATTCTAACTTAAAAATCTTAAACTGCTATCTCTGCTACCATGTAATTTCCTAACAAAATAGACAGCTCTATGCAATTCTACAAACTCCAATTACCTCGACACACAGGAAAGCACCCGTCGTGTATAAAAAGCTCGCAGCGCCCTCCGTGTTAAAATACGATACTACAAAGTTTTAACGAATGAAGTACTAAGCACAAAAGTTCCGCCGCTGTTGAACAGATGGCGGTAATACAGCGGAAATGAGGTGTTGAAAAAGGGTGACTTCGAACTTTTTTTATGAAATTGTTGGCTGTAATTAATTATATTTATAACACGTGGTTAGCTTTTAGCAATAAAATTGTCAGTGTAGACTTTTATTTTCCACATAATACACTTGAATTTTCCACTTAAGACTTTCAGTAGTTTTTCTACACATCGAAATTACCTGTTTCCTTAAGGGTTATTAGGGAACACTAGGTATTTGCAAACCAGATTGACTCATTTCTTTTGTGCTAAGCCAGCAGAAATTCTTATTTTAAATAAAGTAATTATAGAAATCATTTTTAATAGGTACACCTACATTACGTTAGGGCACTGCGTTATTATTTTAATACTATGCCAAAAAATATATTTTTGGAAAGAAGTACATTTTCGGACGATACTAACTTGGCGGATGGGGTCTAGGCGAAAAAACGTTAAGATTTTCCGTCACAACTGTCAGTTGTTTCGTAGCGTATTATGTGTAGTTGTGTATTTATCCTTATAGTACAGGATCTCAAGACCGACAGACCTCATTTATTTTATCATGGAAAAAATATGCATAATCGAGTAGAATTAGTGTGTACAATGAATGTATACATACTCGCTAACTTGTACTGTAGCCCAATTTTCAGGTATCAAGGGGCACAGGCACGTAAAAATTTTACTCACTTTACTTACAGTCTAGGGAATGATTCTTGCATAATCATAATCAAAATCATTTATTCAGTTTGGGCTGTCAGAAGCACTATGAATGTCTAGAAGCTACGCCATCGGTTCGTAAATTTACGTATTGTGTAGAGAATATTGTAAACAATTTGAAATACATACTGCCAGACACATTCCGTCACAAGTTTTTAATAACTTGTTTTTAATTATTAAAAAGCAAAACTTTTAAACCAAAAAAGACAAAGATATATTGCAATTCCAATAAATCTATGTCACAGTATATAATATACCTAGTCAGGTCATAAATTCTGTCACATGTTTAATATAAAATAATTGAAACAAGTTTATTCATTATGTAACCATTTATATACCACTGTGTATATACACAGTCAGGGTTAAGCAGAGCCACGGTGAAAAGGGTGTTAAATGAAGACTTAGGGCTTCGGGCATATTGAAGAAAAACAGGACATCGTTTGAATGCTCGTCTAATGGACCTGAGACTGAAGAGATGCCGCGCTTTGTTGAAGCGGTACGCAAAAAAAAAATATCGGAAACTTCTTTTTTCGGATGAAATAAATTTTACCGTAGAAGAGAGCTACAACAAACAAAATGATAAGGTGTACGCACATAGTAGTGAAGAAGCGAGCAACCGTATTCCGCGTGTCCAACGATGTCATTTTCCATCCTCGCTCATGGTATTGTTGGGAATTTCTTGTTGGGACTTTTATATTAAACATGTGGCAGAATTTATGACCTGACTAGGTATATATATATAAGCTTCTTTTATGTCAATAACATGTAATCAGTGATCTGCTTTACAAAATGGCTCTGTTTTTAATATGACTAGATGGAATGTAAAACCTAAATAAAATCTACAATCCACCTGCTGTACATAAATACCTGAATCATAATCGCGACAAAACTTTATTGAATAGTTTTTGTATTCGAGCAATGCATCTCATGCAACCGAGACTTAAAGTGCGTTTTGAAAAAATTATGAGTATTTTTGAAATAGAATTTCTTTTTGAACTGGGTGTAAATGGAAAAGTCCTATTAAAACTTGAAACGGAAATGCGTCACGAGCGTCACACGACTATAAATATATGTGAGATGTGTGCACAGCTCTTCCCATCTAGCATGAAAGTATTACCCTCCAGGTAACTCGACGGAAGCTAAAACGCTACGAGCGTCACAAGCGTTACACGCAACAACATATCTATATATGAATAATTCATGCACTGCTCCATTCCCCTATGTCTTGACTTCATCTGAGACAAAAGGAAAACAAACCGTTAAAAGGTTTTTTTTTTTAAAAAACACTCACACCAATTAGCCTAGCCCCAAAGTAAGCACTAAGGCTTGTGTTATGGGATACTAGGGTAACGGATAGAATACATATACAGTACATATATAAGTATATTTATATATAAGTACATATTAAACATCCATGACTGGAGTACAAATGCTCGTATTCATCACACAAACATCTGCCCCCACCGCGATTCGAACCCGGGACCTCTCGAGTCGGTGACACCATGAAACCCGGCGTACAAACCACTCGACCACGGAGGTCGTTTATCAGTAGGTCGAATTTTATGCGCATATAAAATCAAAATAAAAAAAAGTTACATTAAAAAAACTAAAAACTGTAGCTATGCCCAAACTTTGAGCGCATTATATTACTACTAAATTGTAGTGTGGTGATAAAGCGAATCATTTACGTTGAAATGTGAATTTTGTTATCAGTCTGGTTACACCGGCCATCTTTACTCTCGATAATAAAAGTTTAAAAACATTGGTTTAAATAAATAGGCTATATGGCAGGCAGGCCATATGCTTGTTTGGAACTCTTTTTACATAAAAAAGGATCAATGTGATTTCTAATGTGTAGTTTTCATATTTATAATATTATAAATAAATAAGTATAGATTTATGTTTCTCAACTGAAGTAAATATTTAGAGTGCTCTTATTTAGATACTATCTGTCAGGCATTAAATAGCGCCGGTGAAATCATTAGTTGTGGCCATTTTATATTTTATACGGTAGTGGACGCGCTAAAAAGCGTCCATGCATAATTACCTCCCGCGGGGTTTTGGTACCGCGCCCCAACAGCGAAGTGATTAGAGTCGAACTATTTTTTGTTCCTTTATGTTTTTTTGCAATTTTCCAACAAAGGTCAAAACAACTGTTATCTCTTTGGGCTCTACTTATGAAGAAGTAGAGCACAGCTGATTTGCCGCTTGAACTGTAGCGCTCTGCGCTCTGGGGAAGTAACCTAACCATCTCATAGAAGACCAGTCAAATATCGTTCTCCTGTAGTATTATATTTTAATTCTTGAATCAACGAGATGATGCAGTGTTAGCGCATTCGATTTGCAATCGTGGAACTTTCATCATAGCAAAGAGAGGGAGGAGGTGATATAAATGCTATCTCGACCTTCTTCGTACTTTGAAAGGCGCGTTATATCATTGCTCCTGTCCGCCTCTATAGTTGCTAGCTCCAAACAACCTGCATTAAGTCCGCGTGAGTGGTCACGGCCCATTAAGCATTTCAAGTCCTCAGGATGGCCTGTAAACCAGCAGTGGGACTATCAATAGGATAATATTGATTACTTAGGTAATCAGTTACAGATTACAGATTCCCAAAATTGCACAAGGTTAGGTGTACAAGTAGTTGAGAGTGACTAAAGCGACGATTTTCTGCCACAACAGTTACAGCAACAGATAACACTTATTAATTACACTTGTTATTAAAAATATTATTTTACATCAAAATTGTTTGTCTGACCATATTCAAACGTAAAATATTGCGTGTGTCGCGACACATAAATATAATTATAACCGTACGAAATGTACGAAACCGATACCTCTCACTCCTTGTTTCCACCAAGAAACAAGTCATATACTAGTTTTAAACCAAACTTGTAGAATATTTGTTGTGGCTGTTTAAAACATTATTTCGTTTGCACTACACTGCATAGAAAACTAGTATCTTACAAGTATAAATCACTTATTTGCTTCACATATTTTGTTTATCCAACAATTTTTATGCAAGTTTTGTATACTACATGTTTTATATGTATATAAAGTGTGAACAAAAATAAAGACATTGTATAAAATTTGTTAAATAAATGTATACCTTGGTGTAATCGAGGGGTCAGATGCGCCACGACACAGTACGATAGACAAATTTATAACGACTTTTCTGCTCAATGTGTGGTATAATATTGTGGTCTGTATGAATTAAAGAATGAAATATAAGAATGAATTTTTAAGAGGAAATAATAACATAGAATGAAATAGCTATTCAATATATTTTCTGGGTATATAGTAAATACCTATTTAAGGGAAAACCTTCGTCGGCTAACGCGACTTTAGTATATGTATTTTATGAATTAGCCGATCATTGAAGCTCTGCTGTAAGCAATATAATTCTATTCATATATCTATCAAACTCTATACATATCTATTAAAAAAAATGGTTTTCGAGATACTTTTTCATTTGACAGCAACTCCATATACTTCCCTGTTCGTAACCGGACTCTTTTATATGCGTTTGTCAGTGAATTACAACGGCGGCTGTAGCCAGCGAAAAACTCGATAAATACATACTCATGTGTACATTTAAAAGCATGTACTCGCGTCCGTGCGTTGCAGTTGTTATTCGAACGGATTTTCAAGCCTTTTATGGCGTTATCATTTACTCTTTTTTTGTTTTTAAACAGAAATTATACTGCAATCATGCTTTAAAGAAAATCAGTAAAACATGAAATACTTGTTCAAAGAAAATTTTAAAAAATCATGTTACCAGACATAAATAGATAACACCAGGTAAAACAATAATTTATCTATAATAACTACTTGTACTTTGATTGAATGGTGTTCAAAAGGTTGATCTTGGAAATAGGTTTGTAATTATATGTATAGAATACATTACTGCTGCTGACCGTGAAGTCGCCAGGAGAAAAAAATAGGTTACCAATAATAGCAATTTTCATTCCCTATTTAAGCCCTATCAAGTTATAGTTATGCGACAAAAAGTAGCTGTTTCTTTTATATCTCTTCTCTATATCATTATCACATATCGAGATTCATCAAAATCGGAGAGAGTACTTGAAACTTGAGTTAACCAATACAACTTGACTACAGAGTGGTAGGGTAAAAGCGGATTTCCCGCCCGAATTGGAGCGCCCGTCTGAGAAAGTTACCTTCACCTTACACAAGATCACAGTAAAATAACAATACCTTTTGGTTGGATGGAGATGAGGATGGAATTGTGTTTCTGTCGGTGAGTAAGATTCCAGGGCTCCCTTGTGGAGCCCTGGAACGAAAGGTAACGGTACGAGTAATATTTTTGGTATCACAAGCGTCCATAGACTATGGTGGCCTCTTACCATCAGGCGGGCTACACACTTGTTTTCCACCCTTTTAACAATACTCCGTTGTATTTTAACATTAAAATAAATCTTTGCTTTTCCACTATCGAACGACTAGTCTTAAGTAGAGTCTCTACCTTCGTGTAGTGGAAATTCAACGCATAAAATGAAAAAGATTTCGTTTATAAGTAACTAGTGGCCGCGACTTTGCCCGCGTTAACTTTGTTTTTTGAGAATTTACCACAGATATCTAAAATTTTCTCGGATAAAAATTATGTCTCAATCCAGATCATAAACTATGTGCATTTCACTGAAAATAGTTTTGAGTTATTTAAAACAAAAAAAAATATAACCTATTACATAAAAATAGTGACTACTTACATAATTATAGTTACTAGTAGAGAAACTCGGTTTAATTAAAGTGGTTTAGTTTATAAGTAATGTTTTTCTTGTTGACAAAGTGTACCGACTTAATTGCTTAATATAATCTACTGACAACAAAACAGTAATGTATAAATAAACCACTTTGATTTTATTACATACGGTACTGTTTACTTATGTAAAATTAACAAAACTGTTTTGTCATAAATAACTATGAGTTTGCTAACTCTTACACTTGTTCAGAAATTGGTTACAAAATGATTGCTTCGGTATATCATCAGTATTATGTTATTTGTAACCGCAATATTCGTTATCTGCAACATAATTTTCTGATGAATTAGACTGTATGCTATCATCTAACTTGCAAAAGTTCTTTTCTGTTGTACATACTACTTACTGACAAGTTCTGCAGGTTGCTGAACAGGCCATTGTTGTAGTTATAATACCCTGGTTCCCAATTTATTTGCAAATACAAAGTTTATACACTTAACCTTATATCTATGCACGAAGTAATCTCTACAGCGCAATTCAGTGAATGTACCGAACATTTAACAAAATACGTATTGCATTATTAACACTTGCAATCTGTAACCGAACTTTTTGGCTAACAGTTACATCGCTTTTAAGTTATTCATAGCAGTTTTTGTGCTTGATAATAAATAGAACATACAAATAATTGTAGTTAGGCCAACTCTATGTAAATAATCATCTCAAGTGTGTTTGATTATATTGATACACTGTTATGTTACAGATTACTGAAATCTAATTTGACAGCATATAACAAAATAATTTAGTAGTTTTTAACTAAATTCAATTAACTGGAACGCTAATATAAAATGCAACAGAACAGTTAGTCTATGAGTAACTGAAATTTATTTATTAGTAAATAAATGGCTATTTATCGGTTAAATTATCCATTAAAAATGCAGTCAGTTGAAAGCATATTATTTTTTATCGAATAAACAAATGAATTTTTCATACACAGCACCGGTCGGGTGGGAAAACCATGAATAGGCTGTGTAATTCTATAAAATCGCTCCGGCCGCGGACACATAATTCAGTTAGCGGGAAAAGGCGTGTGATGCCGACGAAATAATGGGTTTATTTATAAAATACCCAACTTAAATAAGGCGAACACTGAAAGCTTTATTGAAAATAGATATTGGATCATGAATAGCCAATGAACCGGTAGGATTTCGGCTTTCTGGCTCATGTTTCATGCAGAAAGTTTTGGAACCTAATTAATTTCGTACAATGCAACGTTCTTAAGCGGATTTCAAAGAGTATGGTTATGAAAATTATGAAAACTTCAAAATATTATTGTGGTACTTTAAAAATACCTTTGTATTGTTGCAAGAAAATGTTTTGAGAATTTCACTAATGATAAAGTAAGATAAGAACGTATAACGTGAAATCCAGCTTTAAATATTAATAATCCATAAGGATCTTTAGATTCTTCTTCAGTCATTAGATTCTGACACTAGTGGCAAACCGAGTCGCTCATTACTTATGTATTTTAAGCAGATTTTAATATTCAGCAACGTAGAATTCGCTGACTTGGTTCACTTAGAGCATCTACAAAAATGTACACGCTCTAAGTTGTTTGAAGAAGTGAAAAATAAAATTAATTTTAAATTGACACAGATCTCATCACAAAAAACGGGAGTCCGCAAGCTTTTCCACAAACAAAGAATGGTACGACCCGTTTTATTCGCAAGTTTACCAAAACTTTGGAACGACGCAGATAACCGGAGCGGTGCGATCGTTTTGTGCGGAGCCGATCGGGGCTTCGTTACCGAGCTATAAAGTCGAGCGCACGGTGGTTCGGATTGCATCCAAAAGCGGACAAAACGGATGATAGTTTTCCCGACTCTCCTTTTTGCGGCGCTGACCACAGGAAAATCTGCGAGTTTTTATTTCTGAACGTATGTGGATGTGGCAAAAAGGTTTCGCGCTCGCTCAGAGAGAGAGGAGAGGTGCTCCGGGTTTTGTACATATACCTACTAATAACCAAATATCTGTATTTTTTCATTATTTGATTTCTATTCACCATAGTAGTTACTAAATGTGTATTGTCATGTTAATTACAAGACTAATAAAAAACTTTAATTTTTTTTTAAATACTTAAAATTGACACCTGCTGCATTTTTCAGGTTCGATGTGCAAACGGAGTCCATGACATAAATTTCTAATTGAAAATGAACATGGAGGAGGGCTCCTTTAATTGTTTCTAAAATGTTTTATTATAAGATTGGTATCTAGAGATATAAAAAAAAACTTACTAAATATAAGTTCAAACTATTTTATTTTCTACTAGACTCTCCAATTGAACAGTTTTATATGTTGGCTTTATTCTCAATCAGAGTAAAAAAAAATCGACACGTGTTTCACTTGCCCCGAATCTATCATCCGGGCGGATTACTCTGCATAAACCAAAACTCTTGTCACGGAGACTCATCGTCATTAGCCTATTAATCTTGCTGGGGAACCGGACTTCCCTATAAATAGAATAGGGAGAATGGGCCTGCCTGATCCACCACGCGAGCCTAGTGTGGACTAGTGACTGCTAACGCCCAAGGAATAACGACAAAACGTGCCTTCTGAAGCACGGAGGAGAAAATTTTTGGTCACCCGTCTTTTTACCGGCCAATACGAAAGTTGCTTTACTTCCACGATTGCGGCCAAACTCGCTAACATCTGCGCCATGGTCCTACTCATAGAATCAAGAATATTATATAAAAAAAACCTTTTTGTGCGCCTTTTAAGCCCACTGTGTACCGTAAAAGTCTTAAGTCGCGGGCGGCGCGTGGTTGCATCGTGGCGCGGGTCTATCACCCGCCCGGATCACTCTCCATAAACCGGGTCCCTTATCGCCCGCGATAAAACAACTTTGTCACGGAGTCTGCCTCTTTCAATATGCGATGGCTTTGAACGCGCCATTTCTCCCAACATTATGTTAAAAGGAATACCTATCTATGGCTAGATTTTCAAATAAGAGCTTAGGATTCTTTTGTTGAATATATATTTCGTGAAAATATTAATACATTTTTAAACGTGTTATACAACTGATATACTGCTACTACGGAAATAAAATAAAAATTAAGATTTTATATGGTATATCTTTTAAATATAAAAAGTACGTTGTATTTATTTAATCACCTCGATTACTCGGGCCGATAAGGTATAATAAAGACACAACATTTGGAACAAAATAACATTAGCCTATTATAATTTGGTGTAAAACGAATTCGGGATTAGATGGATTGCTAATGAAGCGATTTTTCTCCTAGCTAGAACTAGTTCTGTATAATTTAATTCAGTCTAGAAGGAATATAGCAACTTAGAAGTAATAGGCTAATATAGAAAAAATGGGGTTTATCAAAGGCGCTTATAATAAATTTTGTTTTAAGCTTACTTTTAATTTTGTGCGATAAAAAGAACAGTGCTCCGTTGGCATATTTTCATTGTGCTTAAGAGGAGACCCACGTAGTTTCAATAACAGGAAAGTAAGGTTTTTTTACTATTTATAGGTTACACATGTGCCAGAATCTAATATTAACAACGTGATTTACTGTGCATATATGTCCTCATTATCATGTCAATATTGGTGCTTAAGTTGGTGGTCAAGTTAATCCGGTTAATTTGAATAATTAGTTGACTAATGAACTTGACAAATATCAAATGTTTGTCGCCATTTGTCATAGTAATAAATTTTAATATTGAGCTAGGAAAGCAAATATGGTATGGTACCACTTTGAAAACGCACGTTTACTGTTTATGAAACCAGTGCAGAAACACTGAATGTAGGTGTGGTTTATCAAATAACCGCAATTACACTGTTTGTGGGCCACATGAAAACGCGCAATTAACAACAAAATGGTAGGTTTGTAGCACATTTTATATACGGGCGAACGAAAACATTTGTTTTAAATTAATAAATGTATTTTCATCATAACTGTTGGCGATAGCGATGTAAGAAGAAAAGAGAAGTACAAGCGGCGAAAACTTTCTTGTGTTAAACTTAGAATTTTTTATTTAAGTTATTTTTAAAGTTGCCATACACAGGCTGTCCGCCTGAAGTAGTCGGGTGAACTACAGTCTTCTATGTACACACATACACAGACCGCGGGCATCTATCCACAAACATGTTTGTCAATTTATTAGCAGTGTGTAATCGATTTGAACTTCTAAAACGAAGATTAACTAATGTTTGATCATTTTGATATTCAAATTATGAACGTACTTTGTACCAAATATGAATGCAATCCTGCATATGAATGCATAACTAAAATCATTAACTCCACGCTGAATTGCGTATCTCTGTTAAGACTTTAATATAGTTGCATTTTTTGTAAAATTTTGTTGGTATTCCGACCGTTTCATTTGTCTTGTTTTAGTTTAAAGCTCGTTCAACTGATAAGATTGGTTAGTTGAATAGGTTTTCAGCAAAACGATTTCTCTAAAATTCAGTATGCACCCGTAACTGACTAAACTTATTATGGAATGAATCAGTTTTTAAACTTTTTTTAGTCTATTACATTTTTATTTGTAGCATTAAATTGTCATTTGATAGCTCGGTGAAATGGAAGCTTCAAGCTGTTGACTATCTGCTCGAGCAATTCGTATATGTTGATAACTGATTAACTGCTCGAGCAGTCCATCTATGGCCGCTTTCAAATTATTAAGCATTTTATGCACATGTAAGTCATCCTTTTTACAACAGACATGTTTCGACAGGACATTCTAAATTAACCCTCAAGAGCAAGAAACAATCGATTATCGTTTCACGGCGTAATTGTGACGGCTGAAGACTCGTCTCGTCCGCCTCATGGCTAATGATGCCATAAACTTTAAATTATACGGTCCGTTAGACCAACCGTTGCCCCCATGGGTTTGGTGGGTTCACCGCGTGTGCATCTTACGGAGTTCCTTGGGTAGAATGTACCTAAGTTTTAACTTTTATTTTACTGTCGAAGATTCCCTAACACATATTGGACTAATAAAACATTAATATTATCAAATTAAGCAGATTAATGCTACACATGAAAAAGTAATAGACTTGGAAAATCAACAACTGATTCATTCCAAAATAAGTTTAGTCTGTTAAAGGTGAATACTGAATTTTAGTGAAAATCTATTGCCAAAAAGCTATTCAACTAACTACTCTTATCAGTTGAACGACCTTTAAATTTAGTACAATACCAACATAAAATTTTACAAAGAATGTAACAAAATTAAAGTCACAACAGAGATACGCGATTCAGCGTGGAGTTAATGCTGTTTTGTTTTGGAAGGTTTGTATTTTTATTTGATTGTTGGTACAAAGTACGTTCATAATTTCAAAACCAAACTGATCATAGTTTAGTTAATCTTCGTTTTGGAAACTCAAATCGATTACACTCTGCTAATAAATTGACAAGCATGTTTGTGGATTAATGACTTCACAAGCTTTTCAGATACCGGGTGTTACTTTAGTAATAAGAAGTACCTTAAGCCGCGTTGTTTCATCGATAATCAAATTTAAATAGTTAATGCTACGACAAATAAATATTTAATGTATCATGTTTTGACAATTTTATATTTCAATAGAATTTAACTTTTTATATTGCTTAAAAATAGAGTAGATATAAAAACCAATGAAGAGTAACTTTTTTATCTAATGTGTAATTACACAATAATTTCATTATCCTATTTGAAACCTTATATGTTTTACACACAGGTAATAAAGTATTGTTGCTACTTTCTTTTCATTAGAGGATCGATCACAAGCGATTATCGTCTAAGATTATAAAGCTCCATCTTCGAATAAACAGTGAAAAATAATAAATAATTAAATATTTCCAACACACATCAATTAGCCTAGTAACCCCAAAGTAAACACGGTACGGCTTATGTTATGTGATACTAGGGTAACGGATAGAATTAATATACTGTATATTAATAAAGTATATTTATATAGAAATACATATTAAACATCCATGACTGGAGTACAAATGCTCGAATTGATCACCGGGATCTCTCGCGTAGGCGACATCATGAAAGCCGGCGTACAAACCACTCGGCCACGGAGGTCGTCAAATAAAATACGACACGTAGACATAGTTATATATGGTCTCGACAAGAGAAACAGGCAAACCGTGAAATAACTGGCGCTGTGCTTTTATTCAGTCAGACCACCAGCCAGTGGACACATACACACCGCAAACCCGAAAACCTACATACGCGTTTCGATTTAACAAAAATAAACAAACTGGCTCAGTGCAGCGAGATGAATCGATAGCCTATCGATTCTGTTGCGCCCGTCAAACTTTTGTAATATGCAGCGGCATTCACCAGAGCGTGAGCTAACTATCTAACTCCCGACTACGAAAATACTACTACCCTAATACAGATTCAACAATGCAAAAAGTATAACTCGCATTCAGAACTAAAATAGCGTGTTACAGAAGAGATTTCTTTCGCCAAAATATCCACAAAACTAGGTTAGTAATACACCCAACAATGGGAAGTCGAACAATCGCTACCCCGATATTGTGTATTACACGGTGGATATAATTAGATATGGTGTATGGATTTAGATTTTGTTGTTGAGATAATTTTTGTGAATGCTGAATAAACAGCTGCTCGAGATTTGGGAGGCCGACAAGCGAGAGATCCGCATTCAAATGTCATGTTAGAAAACTGATACGCAAGCAGTTAGTTCGCCCAAAAAATGGTCAGTGCGCATTCGAGCGTAACGTGCGATTTTGAAAAATAACAATGATCTAACATAACAAATTTTCTTTTACTTATATTTTAAATAAAAACAAACAAAGGTGACGTTTAAATATTTTAATAAATAAAATTACTGTTGAATTTTATTAACTACAGTTTCATTGTAAGTACGAGTATTAGTTATTGCAATTGAAGTTAGTTTCTATAATTATGCCCTAAGCAGCCAGACTTACTAAGCCCTATAAAAGTCTATAGTAAACAGTCGATTAAACGTTTTCTTAATAAGTACTTACCATTTTAGAATGTAAGTATTTTTTGTATTAGTCACTATGAATAAATAAAAAATCCCATGGTTAATACAACCAAGACAAGCGGTAAAAATATCTTAATGAATCTTATATAAAGCAGTATAACCTTCAGTTTTATGACAAATACACCTTTGGCTGTCTATAGATACGAAAAAAATACTGTTAACTTTATTAACAAAAATGTACCTCTATGTAATTCTTTTAGTTCTTAAAGCTACAAATACTTAGTACCATAAAAACTTAAATATAGCGTAGCAGTAGTAGAATTTATCCATCTATAATAATAGCCTATGAATTGTAGGTATAAGGAATACATTGTCCAATCGAGACTAATTTGTGTGTTTGTTTCTTAGGTTTTCACGCACATCACTCATTAAATAGAAAATTGATTCCGACGAAGCAGCCTGTAAAGACTGCGAAACGTCATTAAATAAATAAAGTTTCGTGCATTAACCCGTGAAAAACTAGTTTTATCTAATTTGTGTGTTTTAAGGGGTCCTTTTATGTCGTCAAATGAGTATCATTTTATTACAAAAACACGATTGTTTTTTACTTAGGTCCATTCAGTTAGTCAAAAAAAAGCCAGTTCAAAAAATTGTAAAAAAATATGCACTACAAAATAGAGCCCTAATGTCATAGTAATAAACATACATTGAATGTCAAATTATATTCAAGAGTGTGAACTTAGTTATTTCTCGAAAAAATCCGACACGTATGGATGGCACGCGTTGGCCAGACACGTCGACTTGTCATGACCTTCGTCAAATTGACAGATTAATTCTCATATCAACTCACACCACATTGTAACTCATACTGGTATACATTAAATCTATTATATTTCTCTAATTTCACTGATCGGCCTGACGGCAAATGAAATGCGGGCAAGGAAGTACGGATCTATGGATCTTTATATTTTTTACAAAATACTTATTATACCTAAAACTATTTGTATGCATTTTTGAATCTTTCAGGTGCTTTCGGCCGCCATGCTTTGCTACCAGTTGCCTACGAGGATTTTTTTATTCTTTCATGGCAACCAATTTTGATATAATAACATTCATTCTAGATACACAAACAGTTGCCATCAAGGAAAATCTCTGAGGCATAGTTGATATAGAACAGTTAATTTTCTATGTTCACTACCATCGCTAATATAGTAATAACAGAAAATGAAAGATTTATGAAAAATATTAAAACAAAAAATATGGTAAAAGAAATACTAAAATATACAGTCGAACACAGAACCTCCTCTTTTTTGACGTCGGTTAAAAATGATTTTAAATGTTCCACTTGCGTCATCGTAGTTTCATAAAACCACACCAATTTATTATTATTATATTTATATTTTTGACGCCAGATATTTTAATACAACTAGCCTATGTTCTTCTCAGTCCAAATTATCACATAAAACTAGTGAAAATTGATCTGGTTCAGCGTATTAACAGAGAAATAAACAGATAAAGTCAATTTCGCATTTATTACTTGTAGATGAGATTGTTCCTTAACCCACTATACACACTGTCATCAGACTTAATTTTATTGAAAGGAATACCAAAGACCTGCATATATTATGCAGGGCTTTAAGTTTATTATATTTAATATTAATGAATGTTTGTTATAAAAATGTGTAAAAGACTTGCTAATTCACATTGATCTCTATTAGAAACTAAAAATTTTGGTACAGTTTTTCTTCTTCTTAAAATCTTCTATAGAGATTGAATACTACTATCCGCAAACATAGATATAAATAGGATAAAAATTCCTCGTCGTTGTCCCAAAAAGCGTACCTCGGCACGACGGTAATGTGGTATCTCCGAGAACCGCCATTCAGCGGATCCACCTTGATTATCTTTACACGGAATCAGCGGAAACATTCGATCACTTTCCAAAGCTCACTCGAGATAAGCGTTTGTTTCCTCTCGGAGGAGTGGGTGGAGGGGGGAGGAAGTGGCATTTGGCACGGGCAATTGACGCTACTGATAGGATCGCGCGCTGAGTTGGCAGATATAATACTCCAGGAGACCGTGTTCACGGCCAAACGAACAACAATGCGTTCGGTTGACGTAAAATTGTCCATATGATTCGTCAATCGCTTGCGCCGAGATCTCAATGAGAGTCAAGTTACCTCGAAAAGAATAGTCTTGTATGAGATTTCGTGTTTTGTTTTTTTTCCGAATAAGCTAGGTTTAGAATTTCAAAGAGCCCGCTGCTGGTGGTCGGTGCTTAGCGGCTATTATGGTATGTAATAAAATAGTTGCCACTGGTTGATCCTTTTAGTTAGCTATTGAATAGGTTTTTTTCTAAATCACATGTAAATTCATACCATTCATACCACAATAGTTGAGAACACAATAAAAGTGTTCCGCCTCGTGCTAATGAAATGGGTACTAGTATAATTATTTTTCATGGATTATTTCATAAAACCATATTTTATATGAGAGTAAATAAACCTTGCAATAAAATAAGAACTATTGAGTTACATATATGCTAATAAGATCCAAAAAGCTTGGGGTTTGATGGTATGATAGCACCTTAAACGTGATTGTTTCTTGTGTTCTCGCGCACATTTTAACATTCAGTTAAACAAAATTTATATATTATTTTTAAGAAAAGTGAAGGCTCTTTCTAGTTCCCGTCCTAGCAAGACTTGGGATGTAACTTATCTTTAAATAATTTAATTACAAGCACTCGTCTGAAAATATTAACTGAATCTTGCTAATGTCTAGCACTCGGTCTTCTTGTCTAAAAGGAGCGCGCAAACGGTGCGGTGTCGGTCCGCCACGACGCGGCTTGGCTTCCGATATGTCACCGATATCTTACACCGGCTCGTATTGTGCTCACGCTTTGGAAAGTATCAGTAGATTTAAAAGTTCATAATATCACTTTTATCTTTTTCAAGCAAGCTGGTACCTAACTCACACCTAAAGAGTAAAAACAACAAAAAATCTTGAATATCAGTTCAACGAATTAGATGTGAAATCGCCAGATAGAGAGGTAAGGCATAGCGGATCTCACGCTAAAATTGGAGCGCCCATCTGGGGAAGTAACCCACACACTACAGAAGATCGCAGTAAATAACACTACCTTTTGGTGATGTTGTGTTTCTGTCAGTGAGTAAGGTTCTAGGGCTCCACGGGGTAGGTGCTTGGGTCAAGCCAGGCAACGTTACGAGTTATATTTTAGGTATCGAAAGTATCTACAGTCAGTGGTGGCCGCTAACCATCAGACAGGTCATACTGTTGTTTGACATCCTTTTAACTTTAAAAAAACCATTACTATATCAAGTTCTCTCCTCATCCATTGGTAAGGTCTGTGTCTCATTGCAGCAGTGGGGACATTAACATGCCGATGATAATGGTGATAAAATATTTATCTGTATATCTATTTACAAAGAAAGTTACTTATCAAGTGTATACACAAGTAGATACACTTTTCTTGTTAACATAAAACCCCTACGATTTTTTAAACGGGCAATATTATTATAATATTTAACACTTATTTTTAAGTCAGATATACTTAATTAAGTTGTGCCGCTACAGTTTTTTTTACCGTCCCTCAAAAGTAATGAATGACTTTTAAAAGAATTTAACTGTTAAAGAATAAGTCATCAGCATCTTAAAACAACAGCAGGTTGAATGTTAAATGTTAAACGTTGTTAATTACCTGAACAGATAAAGCCAGCTGACACACGAACAAAAAATAACCTCTTCACCTGTTATAGGCGCACGATTCTCTCTTAAAAAGTTTAAAAAAAAGATGATCAGTAAGGATCTTTAAATAAGTATTATTTATTTTGGATTTAAGTGCATTAAAAAAAAGAAAAATTTGCGAACATAAGCCGTACGATTTATATATTTATTGATATTGAATTAGTGTGTCGATAGTACATCGATAAAATATTGACTTAAGTACTGATTGTGACAAGAAACAATGTTGCATATTATTTGGCAATGCATTAAAGGCATTTACTTTTCGTCTTTTTAATAATAACCTGCCAAAGATCATCTCGTGACGACATTGACATGTTGACGGTCCTTACTGCCACTACGTCAATGTCGTTGGGTTCTCATACTGAACCGCCTAAGGTATTTAGGGCTCCCATACAAAACTACGATGCGATCGTATAGCAGGAACTTGCAACGCGAATTACTGTGATGCGAATCCGTGCGGCAAAGCTTTGGTTATGGTCACCATACCTTCAACGGTAGTCAGCCGTATTGGGCGTGTTTAAGTATTACATGGATCGCAAAAAGATTGTTGCAAAGACATATAGAAAAAAATTAAGATTTTGCGTTCATCCATTTATTACGAACGCTTAGTTCATCGATTATGAACGCTGATGGAAACTATTTTACTCGAAAATAATATGGTGAGAGAACAGAAAAAGGTTTTTTTTCATTATTTTAGAATGAGCATGATACCTTCATTTGAAGAACCTTTGAGTTTATTATCACCATGTCTACAAAACTGATAGTACAAGGGAAGTCTCAGAACGGACTACAATGGTGTCACCAAGTGTGACGTAATATCTCAGAAATGTACGAAGCGAATCACATTCGTGCAAGCTAGCAGATATTTGCGATTTGATGCAAATTCGCAACTATGTGGAGTACTTATTTATTTGGACCATTTTATTTATACAAAAAAAAACAATTTTATTTTTAAAATTCTTAGTTATTTAAAACTAAAATTATTTAAATGCTCAAAGCTAATGTAAACTATATTTTCTATGGTACCTTTGATCTCAATAAAATAACATTCGTGTTTAATACGAAGCCGTTGACAAAAGAATGCATACTGTCTTACTTCAAACTATAGGATAGGATATCTAATGGCTGGTTTTATTTGTTTAGAGAACAACACAGATAAATGCGAGCGTTAGGTAAGCCGCAGGAGCAGCCTTTATGGTTTTATTAGCGTTTATTGAGTCAGTAAAAATGGACGCGTGACCGTGCAGTTTGGCGCCATTTTTTTATTTGGAACAATACTAATTACCTCATGTGACAAAAAAACCGATCAAGTTCGAATCCAACTCGTACACTACAGGCTCCGTATAAATCTAAAGTTTTAGGTAGTTATGTAAATAGTTAGTTCTTCACGGTAATCGTGTCTTAAATTATTGAGACACTTTTCTTTTTCCTGTTTTTTTAAAATGTTGCCTATCTCTATTTTTACCATTATCGAAAGTCCAATTTGTTTTTAAGCGAATTAATTAAGCTATCACGGTACTTTCCGTTGACCGCGAGTATCAAAATTTTCTGCTAAAAATTAGCATAAACGGCCGTATATTTGATTTCGTTGACTTTTAACTTTTTACAACTCCAAGGGATTGCAGACCTAAAAACTTTGACGTAGTGTACTCTCGTGGTGTAACAGACGGATGTAGGAACTGACAACGAAGTGATCAAATATATATACTTATATCAGTTTATTTTTGAATATGCTTCGCTCGTTCGTAAGCTTTTACTACCCTTAGCACGAACCAATATTGAATTCGTAAAGTTTTCCAGCCCGTAACTGTTTTGTTAAAACAACAAAACTATTTAAACAAATCTGAGTTTGTCCACTTATAACTATAGTTATGTAGTCACTATTTTTATGTAATAGGTAACATTTTTTTTTATTACAAGTAACTCAAAACTATCTTCACTTTTAATGCGACTGCAATAAAATAGGACAACAACGTCACTTTGACAAGCGTTTAAAGGCCGCTCGCCTTTTAGCACAAAGGCGCAGTCGTTTAGCACAAACAGAACACAAGTAGTATATTGTTTGCCTGAGCAAATTAGGCATATATATCCATTCCACATTATGTATAAAGTGAACAGTAGCAGTCTGTTGATTACCAATTTTCAGCTTTATATCACACAAATTAAACTTGAAAATCTATCGGATAACCTAATGCCCCGTTGGCTGCACCGCTTCTTACCGAGTGGTGGGCATTTAACCGTATCCGTGGTCATGGGCCGTTAGACCCACGTCCCACCAACGGGCAACTCGATAGACAATCGCATCTGTTACTCACCAATAATTTCCACCATTTATTGTTGTTTAAACGTGTGGTGGAGCGAGGAATTCGTTCTAAATTGGTATTATTAACGCAGTGCCTACTTACTGGAGTGAGTTAACTCTTGAAATAGACGTAAAAAACTGAGCCTTTCTGCGTACAGATCAGAAGAGAGAAATTTAATAGAATCTGGAATAAGCTGCTGTCCCACTACTTTGCCACATGGAGGAAGTTTCTGCATTCAAAGAATCTTAAATAATCGCTACAATTTTGTATTCTAAAACGTTTTCTATTTGGAAATGATAAATTGTTAAGTTTGAATAAAGCTTAACTGAACTGATTATATTTGTTTCTTAGGTTTTCACGCACACCACTCATTAAGTCAATAGTTTTAACGGATTAATGCACGAACTTAATTCTGAAAAGGCTGCGAAACGTCCATAAATAAATAAATTTCGTGCATTAACCCGTTAAAACTAGTTCTATTGAACTGATTATTTTTTATCTGATATCATTAAGAACAACAGGTCCACTAGACAAGGATTAAATTTAAATAACGTCTTTAGTGCAGCCTTTAGGAAGTAATTTATAATATTTTTTTAAAGCATGTAACTACTTGATGTTTAAATCTAAAGAAAATATAGTATTATATAAAGTAATTTATGTTATTTAAGGGATTGTTACCATGTACCTTGTTTTTAGCGAGTTTCCGATATTGCGGCACTGTTGCAAGCGTCCTGATCACGGAGTAGAAGAGAAGAGAACTGAATGAAATAAAATGAGAAATGGTGCTTGAAACAGTGCCGAAATATCGGAAACTCGCCAAAAATAAGGTACATGGTAACAATCCCCTTAAATAACATATCTTTATATATATAATTCTTCTGTGAGTGTGTATGTCACTGAACTTCTCTTAAACGACTGGACCGATTTTGATGAAATTTTTTGTGTGTGGGGATCTGAGAATGGTTTAGATTCACAATTTTGTCCGCTGGACAACCCCTATTTTTTTAGGGCGGTACGAAGTTCGCTGGGTCAGCTAGTATTACTATAATGTTGGTGACCATGAAAGTTTAAAACAATATTTAGTGCAGCCGTAAGTAAAGTAGAAGGAACTATAAAACAAAATGTCTCCAAAATAAACTAATCAGAATGAAATAGGGATCAGTATTTTTTTGCAATAAAATTATCCTTAGATTGTTAGACACTTTCATGTTATACACTTTCATTGTCACTAACATTACAATAACAGACGGGATTGCTACCATAAAGCACAAAATAGATAGTACAGAATGCAAACTTGTGAATGTCTTGTTTTTGCGAGTAAGTGCCATGCATGATCATAGAGTTTGTCCGTTTCGTCAAAAGTGACTCACACCCGTATTCATAAACATTACTATGAGGTCTCACAGGGTGCGTTAACGCACAGGGTCCGAAAAACCTATTCATAGACAATACTTGAGTGGCGACCGGCACTATACGTCCCTTATAATGAACGCACAGCCAAGGTAGCCTGCTAGCTGTATTACGCAACGCATAGTGCAATATTTTTCTTGTCTTTTTTAAAATTTTAGGTTATTTGCGTTGACTGTTATTTGCTGTTCGAGGTTTTGTTTTTTCTTTGTTTGCGGCTGTATTCGAAAATTATGGCGTTCTTTTACAATGGATTACAGTAGTGAAGAAGAATTTGGTATACACGGTGGCCGGGGAGTTGACGTTCAAAAGTAAAATTTAGATACTTTATGATGAGGAGTATCCAAATCTTATTGGGCGGGGGATGTGTTAGGTTTATATATAGCACAAAGACGGCTAAACCTAACACATCACCTATTTTACCATTCTGCGTCCCGTCTGGTAATCTGGTGAATGGTCTGGGGAGCGAGCGCAGGTCGTGTAGATCCCCCAGACAAGCCTGGCTGTTTTCCTTCACGTGGTTGCCGCCCGTTATTGGTCTGATTCCCTATGAAACAGACGTAACTGAAATGGTCAGACGATTTTCCTCCCCATCCACAAGGAGTAGGGAGGCGGCCTGGTGGTGCGTCAGCCTCTCCTGCGCTAGGACCTGCGCAGCATCGCCGTAAGCAGGGATGAAGGGATCCTGGTGTTTGAGCGGAAAGGGTAGCTGCGGCACCCCGGAAGCAACACAGCACTTTGGCCCGGATTTCAAGCGAGACGGCAACTTCGTGGTGTAGCCGACCACGAGGCAACGGTCAGGGCGTCTACCGTCTATGGATCGCCGGCGAGGGGTGTGGGGGTCGCTCTTAACATCTAGCGATGGACTCCGGCCATGCTGAAGGAGCAAGGTTGCATGGAACCACTGGTAGTTGGGATCGACTACCAGCCATGTAGCTGCAGTTCCCGATGTCGCGCTGAGAGGAAAACCTTGTGCCCCTATATCCTCACCACAATCCTGGTGCCTTGATTTTTAATATCGGCATCCCAGTTGTGGCTCCGTGGCGGGTGGGACTGGTGAGGATGAAGCTTTAATAGACACGTGAAATGGAACCAAACAGATCCCATAATATAAACGACAAGGACATAACAGCGTCTGGATACCTGGTGAAGGGGAAACCCGGTGACAGGCAGACGAACAAGACAGACAAAGAGTCGGTATACCTGGTGAAGGGGAAACCCGGTGTCAGGCCGACCAATACAGACCTAGACGTACCATCTACGTCCCGTGCGTTGGAAGCCTTGGTGAAGGGGCAACCCGGTGTCAGGCAACAGCCGCAGGAAGTGGATGGTGACTTGGACTCCTGGCAAGTCGCTACCTACCGACGTAAGAATCGGAAGGCAGTGGACAGGACTGGGGGCCCAAGTGTTGACAAGACAAAAATGACAACCGACCGGCACAGACTCGGGCAGAGGGCTAGGAAGGCCCGTAACAAAACTGCAGCAGCCAAGGCCGCTCAACAGGCTGTTACGAGTCAGGGAACCCAGGACCAAGTACAGACAGACAGACCGACTAATGTACAGACGGACAGACAAACAAATAAGGGACAGACGGACAGACAAGAGGCCTCGAAGAGGCCCAGACTGGACGACACCATCTCACCAAGGGGGCAACATAAGAAGCCTAGACCCGAGGGGCTGCGTCGTACAGACAAAAAATCATTTGCCGATGCGGCTACAGCCGACTTGCTCGTTGTAATAACGGGCAAAAATACAGGACATATCAGCGCTGCTCATGCTGGGGTTGTCCTTAAGGCTCTGGAGGACGCCGTTGTAGAGGAACTCCTTATGGCAGGACCTTCAACGGACGAAGGCCCGAACCTTAAGGGTAAACCCATCATTGGTGGTGGAGCTCTGAGCCTCTGGTGTGAGACGCCCCGCACGCTGGAGTGGGTCAAGAAGACCGTAGCCGGACTGAAGGTCCCGGGGTATGAAGACGAGTTGATAGTGCAGCGCCAAATTGATAGGCCGAAGAGGGTGGTGTGTGGATTACTTGTCCCGGGCACGAGGGAACCACACACGATAGCCAAGCTGCTGCGCTATCAAAATAAACAGGCAGACGTAGACCGATGGCTATTACACAAGGCCATCGCAGGAGACGACAACACGTTCCTGGTGTTCAGCACCACCAGGGACGTCGCAGAGAAACTGCTTGCGAGAGGCAGGAGACTGTGCTACCTGATGGGCTCGGTGTATGTAAGGTTCAGGAACCAGGGTGGTCAATACCTGGACAGCCTGCCGCCTTTAGAGCAACCAACATCTGCTCCGTCGCCGGGCTCATCGGGGGGCATAGCAGCTCCAAAGCCAGACCAAAAGCAGGATTCGACAACTCCGGCTCCGGCGGATCCCACTTTGGGTGAGCAAGGAGCAGCGGACATGATAGACGAATGGGCTGACAAGCTGGGTGGAATCGACATCGGGCAAGAGGTGGATGTCGATGTTTTGCTTGCGTCCGATGGCGCCTCCACCGAGTAAAGTCAAGCTCATTCAGACAAACCTCCAGCACAGTCGCACCGCAACGGCTCAACTCAGGAAGTGGCTGGAGGAAAACAATGACGGGGCTATTGCTCTGGTCCAGGAGCCGTGGATCAGATCCAACACCATATGTGGCCTCAACAACACCGGTGGTAAGAATTTTTACAACCCAGGTAACCGCTCACCGCGGACCTGCATAGTATGTTCAAAACACCTACAGGCAAAAATAATGACACAATTTTGTTCTAGCGACATAACAACAATCCAAATAATACAACAGCAAAATCCAAGTGTACCTGTCCTGGTAGTTGCCTCTGCCTACATGCCTGAAGGAGAGGAAGCTCCGTCAGGGGAACTGGCTGAGCTGGTGAGACACTGCGAACAAACAGACAAGGCGCTGATCATCGGCACCGACTCCAACGCCCACCATCAATTGTGGGGTATGACGAAAAGCAACAAACGAGGTGAGGAATTAGTAGATTATCTATTTACCACTAACCTTAATATAATAAACACAGGATCTGAACCTACTTTCGTAACAAGAAGGGGCAGATCCATCATCGACCTTACACTAGCATCAAGAAGAGCAGCGGATCTGATCTCTGACTGGCACGTTTCCCCAGAGGCATCCTGCTCTGACCATAGGTGGATTAGGTTCAACATCGCGGTACAGCGTGTCACCCAGCCACCTAGACGCATACCTAGCAAAACAAACAGAAGCCAGTATCGCAGACAGGTAACTCGGTCACTGCGACATCTGCAGTCTGGTAGTTTAGACGAAACTTATAAAATAGACGAAACAGCTGAGGAATTAACAAGAGTTATAATCTCAAGCTATCAGACAGCCTGTCCTCTTAGTACACCATCATCCAACTCGGGCGCCAGCCAGTCTTGGTGGGGTCCCGAGCTGGAAAAACTGAGGAAAAAGGTAAGAAGACTTTTTAACAGGGCCATGAATACATGTGACGACCAGGACTGGGATGCGTACAAAGATGCCAAGGCACTTTACAAGAGACGCATCCGACATTGGAGCAATGGGTCTTGGAGAAAATTTTGTTCAGATATAGACTCATGCACAAAGGCAAATAAGGTAAGGAAACTGCTATCTAAAGATAGGCAGCAAGACCTAGCACAGCTCCGGAAGGCTGATGGCTCCCTCACAGAAACAACTGAGGAGGCACAGAGGGTACTACTTGAAACCCACTTTCCGGGCTGCATCATACACACGACACATACATGGAATGACACTAGCTGGACCCCCACGGAACAATCCTGGAACACTACATTGAAGACAGTGTCTACAGATAAGTTAAGGTGGGCCATCAACAGCTTCCAGCCATTCAAGGCAGCCGGACCAGATGGCATCTTTCCGGCGCTGCTTCAATGGGCAGGTGAAGCACTAATCCTTATCCTGGTGCCCCTCCTGAGAGCGTGTCTTGCATTTAGATACACCCCGAAGCTCTGGAGGGAGGTCAAGGTAATCTTCATACCAAAACCGGGTAAGGCAGACTACAACGAGGCGAAATCTTTCAGACCAATAAGTCTCTCATCATTTCTGCTAAAGACCCTGGAAAGACTGTGCGACAGAGAGCTGAGAGACAACCAACTAGTCAATGTTCCACTACATCCGAACCAACACGCCTATAGTCCAGGCAAGTCGACAGAATCTGCACTACATGCAGTCGTAAGTAAAATAGAGGATAGTCTCAGACGGAAAGAGCTATGTCTGGGCACCTTTATAGACATAGAAGGCGCGTTTGACAAAACAAGCTTCGCCAGCATAGTAGACGCACTTGGCAAACACGGAGTCGATGAGACCATTATATACTGGGTAAGTAACATGCTCCGTAACAGACTAATCAGACTACAAGACGACAACCATCTCAGAGCATTGGCAACTAAAGGATGCCCTCAAGGAGGAGTACTGTCGCCTCTGCTATGGAATGTAGTTGTAAACGACTTAATTACCAATCTAAACAACCTTCACTACCACACGGTGGCCTACGCGGACGACCTTGCAATCATAATTCCAGGTAAGTTTGCGAGCACCGCCTGTGATGTTATGCGAGGGGCAATGAAGGTTGTTGAAAAATGGTGTGACGACTACGGCCTTAAGGTGAACCCAGTGAAGACGGAATTGGTCATGTTCACGAATAAAAGATCATTAGGCGACTATCGGCTACCGAAACTATTTAACACGACACTGAGGCTCTCCAACGAGGTAAAGTATCTAGGAATAACCCTAGACTCCAAACTGAACTGGGGATCCCACATAGACAAAACTACAACGAAGACTAACATCATTTTCTGGCAATGTCGCAAAATGATTAGCAAAACTTGGGGACTATCACCGCTCATTGTTAAGTGGCTATACACGACCATAATTAGGCCCATCATCAGCTATGCAGCAGTAGTATGGTGGACCAAGACAATCCAGGTAACGACAATTAATAAGTTAAAACGTCTCCAGAGGCGGGCATGCTGTGCAATCACCGGCTGCATGAAAACCACTCCCACATCAGCACTGGAGACAATACTTAACGTGAGACCACTCCACTTGTTTATACAACAGGAAGCTGCATGTACAGCCACGCGCCTAAGCATGCTGGGGCATTGGAGAGACAACAACTCCCCGCACACCAGCATCTTGGCAGACATACACAGGCACTTTCCGTACTTTGCAGCAGTAAACGACCTTATTCCCAAGACGTACGTATTTGACAAAAAATACAAAATTCAACTTTATGAAGACACCCCGGACCGTTGTCTGCATAAGGAGTTGAGGGTCTACACAGACGGTTCAAAAACCAACTGTGGTACGGGCTCGGGTGTCTTCTCCGAAGACCTGAATATACACATCTCGACAGCTTTGGGTGCCTATAACACGGTCTTCCAGGCAGAGTGTGTGGGCATCATCAGAGCTGCTGAGGCGATAGAATGTCGCGGGGTAAGAGGTAAACACATTCGTATCCTCTCTGACAGCGCTTCTGTCCTACAGGCACTGGACAACAATATAATGACATCAGGCTTAATTTACGAATGCCACAGTAAGTTGACTAATATTGCGAACGACAATAGATTGACCCTACAGTGGATTAAAGGACACAGCGGCTCAAGGGGTAATGATGCGGCGGACTGCTTAGCCAGGGAGGGGTCTAGCAGGACGGCCATTGGTCCGGAGCCAATTATACCCATACCCTATCGGCAGCTGCGAACCTGGATAAGGGAGCGCTCTCAACGACAACACGACGATTACTGGTCAAAACTCACGGACTGCAGGCAAGCCAGGGAAGCCGTTCCTAAGGTAAACCTGCAACTAACACGTAAGTTAATCAGACTACCTAGACAAGCCCTGAAACAAATCGTGGGTATACTCACGGGTCACGGCTACTTTAACAAACACCTTTGTAATATAGGTATTTCTGACAGCCCTCTGTGCAGAGCCTGCCTGGAGGCGGATGAGACGAGCGCCCATGTCCTACTGGAGTGCAGGGGCGTTGCAAGACAAAGGACTTCTCTAATGGGAAGCCCGAAGACAATAGTAGAGGCCTGCAGCAACATTCGGGGACTGCTGAGCTTTCTGGAGGAGCTGGGATGGCAGGACTGATGCCAATCCCCCACGCAAAATAGGCACTAGGTGTCGAGTTGCGGAAACAGCCCGCCGTACTACTAAGACTAAGACTAAGACTAAGAGTATCCAAATCACCCCCATGTATGTTCTACGATTTTGCGTACTTTTCGAGTTATATTTTTTTTAAAGTTTTTTCGTAATTTTCACCTAACATCGGTTTTCGATTTTTTTCTCATTCTGTTGGACTTTTCTGGTTCAGTTTTTTTGTAATAACTGACTAACATAGTCTAACCTAAAACTTATGGTTTATCTAGGCATTGCAGAATTCACTTAGAATTTGTTCGAAAGTTCAAAATTACGATTTGAGCTCAGTACACACAAATTTTCAAAGTATCAAAAAAAATGTAAATGGGGGGATTTGGACTTCAAAGTGCTTTTAGAAACTTTCTGAAACATTAAACTTTAAAACAAGGTCAAATAAAGATAGGGTTAATGGGGGTTTATTTTCTGTAATTGACCTTCAAAGTACGCAAAATCGTAGAACATACATGGGGGTGATTTGGATACTCCTCATCATAAAGTATCTATATTTTACTTTTGAACGTCAACTCCCCGGCCACCCTGTATATATCAATGAGCAAAACAGAATAAGTACCAGAAAAGTGATACGAGATTTCCAAAATCCTTTTGATTATTACAGTTCAGAAGAATTTAGATGACGCTACAATCTAATTAATTATAATTACCACGAAACACAAAATAGGTCTCAAGCACTGTTTGGTTTTAAAAAGGTTATGAATTATGACAATGAGGGCTACCGTTTTCTGTCTCACCAGATGGCGCCACTGTTGAGTGAGGTCCTAAATTGTAACTTTTAAAGTTTATTAATACGCACATGAAATCAAAGGTTACATTTAGTATTTTAACACAAAAGAACCATATCCTAAACATAATAGGCTATGCCACAGTGACGCCCAGTTCCGTTTTATTGGGAAAAAATGGGAACATAATCATTTTTCTAAGCTCAAATTTTTAATAACTGACATTCATTGCCACATAACTCATATTTGCCATAATTAAGCCGAATTGTTACCAATTATTCACAACATTATTTTAATAAGAAATAAACCCGCGTAGACAACCAACAAGCAATAACATTTGACATTTCGGAGACCTCACGCTACACTAGCGCCTCTAGCGGCGGATTCATACGCGATAGCCCTCATTGACAAATGATAGACATGTCATTCAGAGCGGTGTGAACTACGTAACATAAATGAACCAATCACAGAGCTCTGTTCAACGCTGTGCGTTCTCATAGCGAAGAGTCATTTGAGTATTGTTTATGAATTGAAAGGCTTGCCAAGTAAAACGCACTGAGAAATGTCTTACTTCGCACAGTGTTGCTACTTTACTTAAACAAGTATTGTTTGTGAATACGGGTGTCAATCTACATTTAAATCTAATGAAAATTTTACTACAAGAAATTGCGGTCCTGGCAGTTTTTTTCCATATTTATCAAATTTAAAGTTGCATATTGGCTTTTCACTTTTCTAGAGCAGTTAAATTTTTTATAAATTAAGGTAAATGAGCCCACATAGACAGTGCCATTAATTACCTATGTACGTTGCGTGTTTGTTCCTTACACATTTTTGATGTATCTATTATCATCATCATCATCATCAGCTTATTAATGTCGCCACTGCTGGGGCACAGACAGGCCTTCCCTATGGATGGATAGGGAGATTAGGCCATGACCCAAAACGCGTGCCTAGTGCGAATTGGCGGGTGCCAATGACTGCAGATGCAGCCGGGGCCAACGGCTTAACGTGCCTTCCGAAGCACGGAGGAACTCAAGATAGATGATTTTTGGTCACCCATCCAAAAACCACTGTGAAAGTTGCTTAACTTCAACGATCGCAGCCGAACGCGTCAACCGCATGCGCCATCGAGCTCCTCTTTCCAAACCAGTTTCTAAAACTAGTGCCTTAAACAAAAGTATGACAGATATGACATTCATATTTTTATGAAGTGCGTGTACATCGCGCGCGGCTGCAGCATCGGCGAGGGTGGTCACAATACGCGTTTACGCTCCGCTAGCCTCCGACAAAACCCGCTGACACCCCTAATGCCGTCGTCCGTGAGCTCTTCGTATCTCTGTCTGAGCAAATAGCATTCAGGGTTAGTATCTATAAAAATATGAATATTTATTTAGTAAAGAAATGTAAAAAAACAACGAAAGAAACGACTTCATCATGGTTTTATATGGAATTAATAGAATATTGTTTAATGCAATAATTTTCGAATATTTTTACTAACTTTTATTTCATGTAAGTTTTTTCCACATATAGCCACATTATTTTTCGTAAAATATTAATGTAATCCTCAATGATTACCTCATTTATCTAAAGCCGTTTAAAAACAGTAAATGCACAGCCTAATTTAAGATTATATATTGTTTTAAACTTTCATGGTCACTAACATTATAGTAATATATGTTACTAGCGGACCCGACAGACGTTGTCCTGTCTACACGTCTTTGTGAATCTAAACCATTCTCAGATCCACTTGAACACACACAAAAAATTTCATCAAAATCGATCCAGTCGTTTAAGAGAAGTTCAGTGACATACACACTCACAGAAGAATTATATATATAAAGATCAGCCATCGCGGAACATTTGATTGATTCGAGTCCCAACCACTGGGTTGAGTTCCATAACCCACAGATTATCTCCACTGAACACCACTACATACTAAGATTGGTCAGGGAAGCGATTGAAATAACAAAACATAAACATTTCAATCGTGAGGACGGGTTTAAATTGTCGAGTGTCTGGAATCCTGTGGTTCGTATGTGTAAAAACCGGTAAAATAAAAAAACTGTCGTGTCGCGATCCGATACTGTAAGTGTTGTGTGTCGGGAATAGTTTCGAGTGAATAGAGAGAATGTGAACAGTGGTACGGGTATCGAACGCAATAAAAGACTTCGCCGGAGGGTAGACCGATATGTATAACAGCCTACCCGCAATTACTTCAGTTACTCCATGATCATGGCGCTTACAAGAATGCCGAAATATCGCAAACTCGCTAAAAACAAGGTAGGTACATGGTAACAATCCCGTTAATAACATATATTACTACTAGCTGACCCAGCAAACTTCGTACCGCCCTAAAAAAATAGGGGTTGTCCAGCGGACAAAATTGTGAATCTAAACCATTCTCAGATCCCCTTGAACACACACAAAAAATTTCATCAAAATCGGTCCAGTCGTTTAAGAGAAGTTCAGTGACATACACACTCACAGAAGAATTATATATATAAAGATAATTTAGGATTAGGTTTAAAAGCAACTTTTTATTCACTTATCTTATTAATGTATTTATATTACTTGTTTTGTGACGCATTTTTCTATTATATTTATTGCTGTCAGCCCTGTAGCGGTGTGGGTAAGCGGCCGCGGTGCCGGTACCCCGTCGAGTGAGTGCACATTCACGCCGTGACACGGCCCCTTTACAATGAGACTTTGTTCTGCACCAGCCCTTAATTATTTTGATTACAAGTGGCGCATATTATCCATTATTGCGTTCTCCGTGTTATAAGGAAACCTCTTATAGGGAGATTTTCTTCTTAGAGAGAGACGTTTTTTCGTCAAGTAAGAAGGTCACTTATTCACAAAAAAATATGTGTCGAATTGGTTACGTCGATAGAGACTGAGACTAGATGAGTTAAGCCCAGTACATAATGGTAAGGTGACATTTTGGTGAACATGGCTGCGTCTATTACATGACGGTTCTGCCAATGTTCGGGTTAAAATATATGTATTTTTAATTAATCGGAAAAAATGTATATTTTTGATAACTTCGTACCTAAATGCGTTAACTACCCTATAACAACGTGTCATGAGGCATGACAAAACTATGTAAATAAATAAAGAAGAATAGTTTTGCTGTTATAATTTTTAACATTTTTAAAGCATGTAACTGCTTGATGTTTAAATCTAAAGAAAATATAACTAGAAAAAATTCCACGCGGACCAGGCAGCAGACGGGACTCGAACCCGCACCCTTCGCAATCCGGGCGAATGCACTGACCAATTATGCTACCGCGGCCCTCACGGACCGCGTCGAAATTCTTTCTAGCTATTCTTAAGCTGCAGGGCAGCGCCATCTCTTCGCATTATAGGTAAACCCACAATGTCAAATGAATACTTTTACAAGTATTAAACATTTGAAAGAAGAAATAGCAATTATAGTTATAATTTTTATTATTTTTAAAGCATGTAACTGCTTGATGTTTAAATCTAAAGAAAATATAACTAGAAAAAATTCCACGCGGACCAGGCAGCAGACGGGACTCGAACCCGCACCCTTCGCAATCCGGGCGAATGCACTGACCAATTATGCTACCGCGGCCCTCACGGACCGCGTCGAAATTCTTTCTAGCTATTCTTAAGCTGCAGGGCAGCGCCATCTCTTCGCATTATAGGTAAACCCACAATGTCAAATGAATACTTTTACAAGTATTAAACATTTGAAAGAAGAAATAGCAATTATAGTTTAATTGTGGGTTTACCTATAATGCGAAGAGAGTGAGGGCCGCGGTAGCGTAATTGGTCAGTGCATTCGCCCGGATTGCGAAGGGTGCGGGTTCGAGTCCCGTCTGCTGCCTGGTCCGCGTGGAATTTTTTCTAGTTATATTTTCTTTAGATTTAAACATCAAGCAGTTACATGCTTTAAAAATAATAAAAATTATAACTATAATTGCTATTTCTTCTTTCAAATGTTTAATACTTGTAAAAGTATTCATTTGACATTGTGGGTTTACCTATAATGCGAAGAGATGGCGCTGCCTTGCAGCTTAAGAATAGCTAGAAAGAATTTCGACGCGGTCCGTGAGGGCCGCGGTAGCATAATTGGTCAGTGCATTCGCCCGGATTGCGAAGGGTGCGGGTTCGAGTCCCGTCTGCTGCCTGGTCCGCGTGGAATTTTTTCTAGTTATATTTTCTTTAGTTTTGCTGTTTCAATATCAGTCAGAAACCTCATTTTTTACAGTGTATGAGTTGAGCTTAATCTACTAGACAGGGTATACCAATATGAGTATTCCATTGCAATCTCGAATATAATGTTAAACCTTTTTTTAACTGTCAAGTAAATATACTACCTCACTATTAATACTTAACGATTTATCAGCACATCTTACATTTGCTAAATAAAATTTTATGAATTTAATTTATTTTTATAGTTTAATGAGAGGCTATTAAATGTGTAAAATTGCAAGATTTTTGAAAGAGCTTCGTCGTCTGAGCGTTTGCTGTCACTACAAATAGAACTTTTCACATTAAAGTTTAGCTAAATAGGAAAGATCTGTAATGTAAATTAAAAACAACTAAGAATTCAATTTTGACACCTTGACTACAGATGCTCCGGAATACTTGGTTTTATTAACATCAACTTTTTGCACTCAACAAGAACGATATGATATGATAAGGCCAACTGATTTAACAGAGACACCATCATGTACCAATTCCTTGAACAAAGTTTCGTGGCAATCGAATTCTTTGAAAAGATCACAAATAAATTCAATTGCATCATTCTTACTTCTTCCAGTAGTTCCAGCGTCAGTAGCGGATTTGCCTTTAGTGAAGCCAAACTGGTTGTAATGCAATGGATTGTCTTTTATTTATTTTCATTTGGGAAACATACAGTTTTCCACAATTCATTTAAGTTACGCTTATAACTTTTCCATAAACTAGTTAGGCAAAATATATCCAATCCCCTGAAATATTTATTATAGCTGTGACATGCTCTAGAAATGAAACTATTTGCAGGAAACTTGGTCCTGTTGAATTGTATTACAAACGTGTTGTCAGACCTAGTTCTATGTGAAAAGGTATTGGAAAAGTTTGCCAAAAAAGCGTATGGCCCGCTTCATGATAAGCGGCTATCGACGCTTGCGACACCAAAAATTTCATTGGCACGCCTACCCTGTCTGCCCTGCCCTGTAACGCACCGACCGAAACACAACACCACCAATAGGTAGTGTTAATTTACTGTGGTCTTCTGTACCCTTAGCACGAACCAATATCGAATTCGTAACGCTTGCGAGTCCGAAATGTTCTCAAATGTGTACTGATTTTAAGTTCTCGTACTACGTACTTTGTGGCGCTGCTGTTCAAGTTTCCATACAAAATTTGGCATTAACATTTCACACTCACAAACTATTTCGAATTCGATATTGGTTCGTGCTAGAGGTACTGTTAGGTGGACGTAACTTCTCCAGACGGACGTTCTAATTCGTGCGGGATATCTGCTATGCCTTACCTCTCTTAGCTTCTCTATCATAGCATTTTATTGCTCTACTTACCTCTCAAGTATATTATAACTAAAAATCTATCAATAAATAGCAGAGTGATTGATTAACTTTCTTTGAACCTACGAACCTATATGAACCTGTGTAGACTTAGGTACTGTCGTGCTTTTCCCAAAAGGATAGCCCTGGGGAACGTAGCTCACGATTATTACAATATGAATAATTAGGATGCTCAACTTCTTTTATTTAAACTGAGAGAATAACATGAAAATCTGAATCTATGCCTGAATTCTATCTGCTGGAATGTTCGATTCAAATCTTTAAAATAATGACATTTGCTTTTTAATATAACTTTCAGCCGTAGGCATTACATAAACAAAGAGTTTACACAAGCAAGGAGGCCGTAACGCTACGGGCCTTACAGTACCTTAAAAGTATATTGATTGCAAACAGCTACAAGCGCATTTTACATTCGGCTTGGTGCTTCTATGCCTTTCGACGTAGTGTACAGAATGTGTGCAGTCACAGGCCCAAGGTACAGATATGGCCTGGAACAATGGGTGTAGGCACAATGCGCGCGTTGGGCGGAAACGGCACTCCGCTGATGACTAGAGATGAAGTTTTAAGCTGGTACAATCGACATCATATTACTGTAGTAGGTACAATCTTTTTTATTTCATTACTAGAGGCCGCCCGCGGCTTCGTCCTCACTAACTTTAGTTTTTTGAGAATGAAAGGAACCTCACGTTTTTGGAGCATGAAAAGTATACTATGTCCCAATCCAGGTCATAAACTATATTTGTACAAAACGTCCAAATCCGTTCACTAGTTTTTGTCTGGTTGAGTAACAAGCAAAAAAAAACACACAAACTTAAAAACTTTCCCATTTATAATAGGAATCCATTTATTATAGGATAATCTAAGTAATAATGAGACTATATCAAAGCATATTGTTTTTCTGTTCAAATTAGAAAGAAAAAAAAACATTAAATGATCAAGCATAATATACTTGTACTCACAAGAACAAATCGTCAAAATAGCATTTAAACCATAATTTTAAATTACGGTTGTTAAAAAATAAATTAACAGTCTGAAACACGTGATACCATACCATTCCATATATTCAATAAGCTCTCGACTCCCGGCGCAAAAAAAAATAAGAATCGATTATTTAATTTAATAATAAAAAAAGACCGAGTCAAGAGTATTGGGGTGCGTCGGGAGAGCAACAATCGTGAAACACACGCGGATGCGAACATTTGTAGCAATAACTCGGGGCCACAGGGCTGGGGTGCGCCGCGGCTGCTGTTGAAAGAATGATACATCATCATACCGATAATAAATCACATATGATTCAATTAGAAAAATACGCCGGGCGTACGAAAAACGGTGGGATTCCGTCGCCGAACCGGTCGTTTGCGCGCTAATTTGACGTTTCGGCTTACATCATCAATCAAACGCAATTAACAATGTCGGTGCTTTCGGGCGACAATAGAATTGCATCCAGTTTAACGCAAACATAAATGTTCCATTATCTTAAAATAAATTAATTTATCTGAGATACAAATTTCAATAGGTAAATTGGTAAGTATAGCATTATGTATGAAAATTTTATCAATTTAAACTTCCGGCAGTAAATATATCAATTATCACGATTCCTTAATTATTGTTTCTATGCTCTATGAAAACAATTGAACTACTTATACTAGTGATTTTTAATCTGTCAATAAAATAACCTCTCATAAGTTTCACGTAATGTGATAAAGACAATCAAATGAAGTTTAAACAATGAAAAAGGCGGTTATATTAAAAACACAATTTCAAAAGAGGCACGCAACATTCAACTCTTGCTCTTGAAACACACGTTAATATCAGCTTTAACACGCGAGCTTTCGGCTCACTCAATAACTCATTGGCGAATCGCACCGCTCACTCCGCCAGGGTGGGGTTGTGTCACGTGGCCGTAATGAGTCCACACCACCCGAGCCCCCCACTATGAAATTTCACACATACGCCGCACGGTTCTGATTATTACAATTTATGACGTCACATTTTTCCAACGGCGTGGCGTGGCGACTGGCGCGGCTCGCTTGCCGCACCGCCATGCAAGCCTTTTTTCATAAAGCTAAACAATGCGAGTCGCTTTTAAAAAAAATGTTTGGCACTAACAGCTTTTAGGAATGTTGGTGCTCAAAAAGGTTAAGGTTTATTATTTAATAGAGACCGGGTGTTAATAAAAATACTTGTGAAATTTTTACGCCGTGTTAATATTCTTATTTTGTTATAAACTTACACCGGGTTCAGCGGTCATTATTTCGAAAATCATATCCAAGGCGACGCCCAGAACATAGTCATAGTCATCGATCTTACATCTATCATCAGCTCAGCTGAGTTCAGCAGAAGGTGAATTCTATATTTTATTTTCGCTCCCAAACAAAAAATAATAATTTGAAATGCAAATAAGGTAGCCGAATTCAATCAATTAAATTTAGTGCTTGACAAAGTGATGTGCCGTCTTATTCTGTATCTACCGCAAAGATAGTAGTAACAACATCAACTGTAATTAAAAGTACACCGCGTCTCTGCATGGAGCCGATACTTAATTAAAAATAATTAAAGAACCTTTTGACTTAATTTTAAATGATTTTGATCTTAGTATCTTTCTAGTCGCATTGGCATAAGGCATCACAAATATTCGTAAGCGTCTTTACAAGTAAATCCCAAGATCTCCTGCAATTACTCAGCTAATCCCGAGAATTGGAAGTTATTTGTAACAACAAAAGGTCCGAAATTCACTTCCTGTTCACGACGTAGCCGTCCCGTCACCTGTAATACGGAGGTTTGAATGAGGAGCCGCGGGCGCTTACCGGATTTACTCTATTTGCACAATACTCGTAGCCCCGAGGTCGACGGGCATAGACCGTAAATATATTATTATAGAAAAGACAAATGGTAAAATATTCCGCTTGATTTTACTGATTTGGGAGGTGTAAAATAAGAATATGACAGATTAGTCTCTACAGTATAGAAATGCTTAGTTACAAGCATCTATATCGCTTTAGAGAACTATCAAGCCTACTTTGAACTTTTTTTTACTCAACTAATGGAGTGAATAAAATAAGTAACCACTGCCGAAAAGACCCCTATCCCCTAAAGTGATCAAGAGGTCGCAATATTATAAGTGTATAGTAAGTGTATAGTAGATTAGAAAATCTGAACTTTCATGAGTACTATTTGAAGGTAGAGATCGTTACCTCTCAGTGAATGTCAATTCGGTTTCCACCGTGGACAATCTACTGGGAATCTTCTTGTGTATGCTACCCATTTATGGAGTGAAGCCATAGAGAAATGTGGCGAAGCTCTCGCCGTTTCTCTTGATATTTCTAAGACTTTTGACAGGGTCTGGCATGCAAGTCTCATTGGCAAGCTTTCTTCATATGGAATCGCTGTAGGACTGAGGGGCAGATCGATAAGAGTGGTTATTAATGGCGCATCGACGGATCTGCTTAGTATTAATGCCGGTGTCCCCCAGGGCTCTGTCCTCTCCGTAACTCTATTCTTGCTGCACATCAATGATCTGCTCCTTACTCCCGGACTTTCCGAAATGTCTCCGTGCCGGTTAAAGAGTATCTCGAGCTCTCGGGTCTGGACTTCTCATGCAGCCTCAATTTCGGTCGCTACATCGAGTCCATTGCTAAAACCGCTGCGAAAAAACTTTTAATACTTTCTTAGGGTCAGGCGATATTTCACATCTGAGCAGCTCCTTAACCTTTACCGAACCCAAGTTCACTCCTGCTTGGAGTACTGTTGGCACCTTTGGGACGGATCGGACGGACTCGGTGGAGCACCGTGCGAAGAGACACATAGGCAATGACGCTCCCGTTGAGGTTAATCTCCAGAGCCTAGACCACCGAAGACGTGAAGCTTGCCTCTCGGTGTTTAATCGGTTACATTTCGGAGAGTGTGCGGAGGTATTACACAATTTGATCCCCCCTTCCCCTTTCCACCACCGGACGACCAGGCGTGGCGAAGGTGTTCACCTTTATGCTGTCGAAGTTCCTCCCATTCGCACGAAGCGATTCATTATGCGAACGGCTAGGGAGTGGAACTCCTTGCCGAGGTCTGTTTTCCCGGACCAATATAATCTGAACATCTTCAAGGCCAGAGTGAACAGGCATCTTCAGGCAGGGGTGTACCACCGTAGGCCGTATCATCGCTTTCCATCAGGTGAAATTGTGGACAAACGCCTTGCCTATTAAGCATTAAAAGAAAAAAGGTTATCTAAGTTGGTTGGCGCGGCAGAAAAACCTAATATATAGCCTCAATATGTCTGCAAAGTGTGACTATGATCCCGTTATAATGGGATAAGTGTAAGTGTGACTATGATCCCGTTATAATGGGATAAGTGTTTATATAATACTATCCTAAAAGTTGGTAACTTTCTCCTTTTTTTTTCAAACTTATTGATAGCAAAGATAAATACTCATTTGTAAAACATCAATTAAGATATTTCATAATTATTGTAAATTGTCCGAAATTTATTATTCTTAACAGAAATACATCTTTTGTGCAACTTGCATTAAAACAGGAATTAAAAAAACAAACGCCAGTTGCAAACTGTTTTAACTCTACGTCAACCGGAAAGGTTACCCTTAAAATTCAAGTGGCCAATTACGGATTTACCTTCAGAGCAAAACTCTTACCATTCTTAAGAGGTCCTCGGGAATTGTATGGTAGTATACGTTTATACACATTGTGGCCCAAGTATACTCAGCAACAGCAGGGTGTTTTAATAATGATTGTAATGTGCGCCTTTTAAAATGTGCAACGGTCTTTAAAAATCGTACTAGATATTAAGCAAATCGCATTTACTGAGGAGTCGTATTGCTTATTAATGCTTTTAGTACAAAATTCGTTTTATTATTTATAGGACTGATATACCTATATAGGAACTAACTATGGGTAATGATGTTTCTTTGATAGAGTCAAAATGCGAGGAAGTTTACATAATAAAGATCTAGATTAGGATACAAATTGAGGAACTTTTCTTTAGTCTGAATAGTTGTGGTACCTTTGTGGTTTTGGTTTTCAAATTAATAACTATAATAATAAAAAACATTCCAATTAATAGTTTTAAAACCTTTTTTTCTACAAATGGTCGCCTGTCTAATTCACAACATGTGCGCTCCGTCTTTAATAACTTACAGTAGATCTTACCTCGTTATAAAATCGGCATCAAATAACAATCAGCTGCAATTTAGTTTTGTTTGATTGTTTAAAGTCAAGCTGGTGTTGTTTACACGCCCGTCAGGATTACGTTACGGTGCGCTGGCCACATGTGCCAGCCAGTTCCGCCACACAACTGCACATATTGGACTTGTGAAAGCCCGCGACTTCGCCTGTGTGGAAAAATTGCTTATTAAGTTAAAAGCAATTAGTGTGCTCCATACAAATTTGAAACCCCTTTAAATGAAAATGATTTCTTAGCGCACGCGTAAATGATGTTTTCAAGTTAAAGATACGTCATAAACGCTTTAAGTTTGGCAATAAGAAATTGAGGTAATTGCCCGACTTGCATTCAGTTGGGCACGCTCTCTCGCCGCGGCTACACTTCGCAACAACATGTAAATATTCTACGTATTTTCAGACAAAAACACTATGTGTGTGTTTTAGATAGTGCACAAAATACACGGGAACTATTGGAGTCAAGACAAACGTGTAATTTCATTCCTAAGAACAGTTTAAAAAAAAATAGTCTAAAAATATTTAGTGATTACTTATTTTGACAGTTGCTGACGCCGTTGATACGTGAAGGCTAAAGAGGGAGATGTAATTGCTTTATGAATGAGTGTGAAAGAGACTACTTTAGTGCGCTCTATTGGCGGCTGTTGCCAAAAGGAAGTTGGGGCGGGAACTACTTCTGCCATTTTAAAGTGGAATAAGCATCTGATATCGAAAAGTGACATTGATATGTTTTCTATAGTTAACATTCATAAACTGCTAAATTTTTAATAAGGAAAAAATACCTTTTACCATGTAAACCATTATGATAACAACCATAGACAAATTCATTTTAATAGCTATTGGTTTAACGTAATGACATAGTTTTTATGCAATAATTCAGCAATGATACATTACATTTTCGTATTGGTCTTATAACGTTTGATGTGTTGTTAATAAACACACAGTGCTAAATTTATTTATTCTGTAGGAGAATATAATAAGATGTTTTAGCTGTTACTCTGGCCACATGTGCCATCCAGTTCCGCCACACAACTGCACATATTTTGTGTTAACTGATTTATACCTTAATTTCTTTGAAAGCCGTTTCATTGATCGTCATAATAGATACATACCTATATAAGTGGGATTCTTTTTAATACATTTCAAAATCAAACTTCTCGCTTTTCTCTTAAGTTTATAAATTTATTAAATAATAGAAATTATGGTATAATGTAAACTCTAACTCATTTTACGACCTTATTGTTCTCGTCGATCAATATTATCCATTATTTAAAGACTGATATCTAATTATTTATATTTTCCTTCTCAAGTTCATATATTTTTACATTTTCTTCTTACTATAATAAGTTTTCATTAAATAACACCTCATATCAAATTAATATATTGCGTAGGACAATATAAAGAGCTTTATCATTTTTTTAATAACTCCGGGCGGTTTCCATATCATATTTTTTTATAATTATACTACCCATGGCAAGAACACCTAGGGCATTTGTCTGGCAGCCAGAGAGAGCAAGTATCTCTCTACTTTATAAAACTTAATATTGCTTTATAAAACGGTATCTACGAAATTAATAATACTTAAAGATGGATTGATAAGTTGACAAATATAAAGTAATCAAATAATAAAATAAAAAAATCTCTGTTACATTTAAACGCGATTAAAGTTAACTTCACATACTTACCCTTACCATCCTGATTGAACCCAGTAATAATAATTTAAAAAAAGAAGTAACGAACAGAATAAGTCATCAGTTTACCCCGCGTCGATGGCTCTATTCATTTTTTTACCATACCCAGAGTAACAACCCAAAAGTCGGTAAATATCCTACAAAGGGGGTAACAAAAGCCGAATGCCAATGTTTGGGCCAAATAATACTTGGTCTTAGGAACAGCGCATTGTGCTCCGGCGCATTGTAACAGCCGGCCTTGCACAAAACCACTCGGTAGCTATCGGCGTGCACCTCAAAGCTCACTGTTTACCTACAATATTATTTTTATTGCCGTAATTGAGTTAAGTTTGTCAAGACCCTGTGAGAGTTTCGGCCAGCTTTCTACTTTTTTTTCGTTTAAGTTTTGTTTGTATGCTTTTGTTTTGATTATAATTATAGTAGTGGATGATAGCAGCCGAAACGATTTCGAGAAAGGGTTTGATAGCACGGACATTAATTTGTTTTTTTTTATTTTAGATTGGTCTACTGCCTTAGCTGATAGAAATAAGTGCATGATTAATATTTAACAGACAGCGAGTTTCTATATAACTACAAAATAATTGTGCTTTAAGATTTTTCGATTTATTCGTTAGTGCAATTGGATCACATTAGAACAAATCAGATAAACGCAGTAATATTTATATTGCAGCTTTCATAAAAAGTGACAATATTTTAATGAGATCTTTTAAATGAGTATGAGCGCGAAAGGAGCGAAACACGGACGGAGTCTGTGAAGGGGTTAATCTCGTATACATCTTATGACGTCTTGTCGTACTCATTATTTTCTCCTTATCCACAAAAAATATTTCCTTTTAAGTTCTTTATTCACCACATCAGTATTCCTAGCTGAACCCATTTGCAAAATTACGTAAAAAATTAGGTTAGCGTTAACGGGCTCTGAACAACCTGCCTTAATTCAAATTAAGGCTTAATCGTGTTTAACAAATCCTTCCATCTTTTGTAAATTGTTTCACGTCAAAAAATAAAGAACGTTAGATTTTAAACTTTAATAAAGCACTTTGGTGCAAGTGGACCTTTATATGATGTTAAAGCTGTCAACAATATTCAACCTCAATTAAATTATTCTTTGTAAAAATACCTATAATGTAAAAAGGTGTTTCGAGTGTTCACATAATAACTCAGCTTTATCAAGCCAGGAGAACTTAATTAAACCCTCGCCGATGAGTGGTGAGTGCAAACAAGGCAATGAATATGGATGGATATGTGATAGGTGACAATATTGCGTCATATGTCTGCCTAATTAAAAAGTTTTTTATCACAAATAAGTCTACTAACGTGACTTTGTACGATCCTAATTCAGGCTCAAATATATAAATGTTAACAGTGGTAATGTATGTATTTGCATGTTTATTAAAAAAAAATATTTAAATGCCTTTAGATTTTATTTTATAGACAGGTCTGACAAACGACTCCAACCCACCTGATGTTAAGTGACGGTGAAGTCCAGACGCGAAGATAGCTAATACAGCAGTTCTACCTGCCACACCAGCCATCCTCACTCTGCCGGCCTGCATGTTGCTTTTTCACGCCTCTTTTAAATGATCCCACGTTGTAAAATGGTGGGAACACGTGAGGCCTGCTCACGGATAGTGCGACAAAGAAATGGGTCACCAATTTTTTTTTGTACGAGTTGTAATTGTGACCATAGTTGGACATTGACAACGTAGGCTAGCACACGTGGTCCTCTGAAGGAAAGGGGTAGGTGGAATAAGAGAGAATAACTCCTCAGAACACTCGCCGTGGTACAGATGATAGAACGCACTTAGTGACGCCACGTAACGGCGTAACTGAAGAGGCTCGAGGTATTTAGTCACGTCCTCATCACCTATGATGCGGATCGCGCGCCGCTGTAACCTATCCAAAGCATCAAGCAGGTACTTGGCGAAGCCATCCCAGATGTGCGACCAATATTCCACGCAAGACCGCACCTGCGTCTTATACAACAAGCACAGTTGCTCGGGCGTGAAAAAATGCCACACCTTGTGAAGATTGTCTGCTAATAGTGTTTTGTAAGACTTAATTGACAGATAATGATATCTACTTTTTATCTCGGAATAAAAAATGTGTCATGCAAGTGTCATCCTAATAACATCGACGGACGGACGTTAGTTCTCAGAGATGGTCACATTGGTAACCCTTTCAAAACTTAGGTTGTGCAAGTTAGTAGCGGAGCCGTAGAAGTCATCATATTAGTTATACATATCCGGAGAATATATTTTGTGTTCGGTTTATTACCACAAGTCAATGATAATAAGATGCAATTTTGGAAAAACAACGAGAAGTGTGTCCATTACAATCCGGGAGGTGTATGGCGAAAACAACGGGGATATTATTTTGTCCCTAATATAAAACTCAATAATTATACACAAAATTTGACAGAAGTTACAAAGGCGGTACTTGACAACAAAAATAAGTTAATGGGTTCTTTTAATGCGATTGATACCTTCATGCCATGTACCCCTACGAGGTCAGCAGAGAATCAAAGCTGCGTCATCCCCTTCTCAGGGGATGATCGCATCAGAGGAAGCCTGTAAAGAACATATGGCTATAGGTATCCCCCCACGGGTGTGTTGTAGTCAGCAAGAGTTTGACATTACCCTAGCTGTGGGGAATCCATGAGGATTTCAGAATCCATGAGGATTTCAGAACCGCTCCTTCGCCTGGGAGGAAACAAAATAAAAGAATCAACGGTCCCATAGTCACGTTTATTTGCCTTTGACATTATTTTTATCTAATTTGTTATTGGGAAACTACATTGATAAATTTTACAGCCTTTCGCTCAAAATTTTCTGAATATATTATGTTCGGTAATGGTCTTTTGGAATCTTCACCATTTAGCAGCTGGCTAATTCTAGCTATCGACAACGAAGTTCTAATTGCTTCTTAGTCACACAGACAACGTTTTACCAAAAGTGGGAAAAACGGTTAGCATATAATTAGGTGTCTATAAATCGATATGTATTTGTAACCAATATGGTAATAAGTTTGGAAAAGTTATGGTAGAACGAGAGCTACCGACGGTAAGCAAATAAAGTTGCCTACTTGGAGCTCTCAATTTCTGCATCACGAGCACAATATTGGTTATTGAAATAGAGTGTTTTTTTTACCTAAAATTTATGGTAATATTTGTAATTATATTTTTACCTATAAGTAAGGGCGTTGCATGCAGCTAAGAGAAATTGCCACAAATAAGTAGTAGTATAGAAGCTATTTCTACATTATATTTACCATTAAAATGCAAATGAGTGGTTTGATCAAAACATACGGATTGCGAACCCTCAATTAAAGTCTTTCGAAGGTAGCTCGACAAAGTAACTAAAAATCACAATTCTGACGACGCAGCCTGAAAAGGATGCGATGCGTCAAAAATTAATAAGTTAACGCATTTAAGCCGTTTAAGCGTGTTTTATTTAGCAGTAGGGTACTTCGCCGTCGTTATACTTTTCCAACAGTCTCAGTTGGGCATTTGAAACTATGAAAAGGAACCAATTATTATAATACTTGACCAAAGAAAAATAACACACCATAGAATTCTTTATATCAACAAAAAATATTGTGTTAAATCGACTGCAGTAACAGTATTCAACGAAGAATACGAAATTGTATCCACTATCCCGAAGAAGAGTTATGCTTAAAGAATTAGATAAATAAATAAATGACTTGGTAAAAGTTATAAAACATCCAAACCAGATGTGTAAATAATCACAATGAAGCAACACAGTAGTATGGCAAAGTGTAATAAAACCTCAAACGATATTTTTACAACCGCATGGGCATGAATATTTTGCAAAAATTAGCTACCATAAATGTGCGTTTACCTACAAACTTTCGCAAACAATATTAACCTTTTTAAGCAGTTTAAACTGACCATGGACAATGAGCGTGTCTACCTCTATGACAATATAGCGCGGCCTTCAAAGGTGCCGCCGACATTGTGGTGTTTGGTAATAAAGCCACGCGTTGTAAATGACTTGAAACAATAGTCTGCTAGGTAGGGCAATAGCTACAGACAGCCATGATAGGTGGAGTTATTCTAAACGAATAAATTTGTCCAACTGACTTCGAGTTTTTCTCTTCTTTTAATCTTGTTCATATTTAAATTAATAATAAAGGTCTGAGTGTGGTGAAATACTCGGTTAGAACGTAGTAACAAATATTTCGATACAACCCACCAATCCGTTCTGGGCCCGCGTGGTGAATTATGACCTCATGTGCCTATTAAAAAAAAAGTATCCTACCCACCAATATGCATTGGGCCCAGTGCGGCTAATATTGACATTCAAAAAATTTTTCATCGGCAGTGACATTCTAAAAATTATTTATTTCACAGGTCTTTAAAGGTAAAATCTGGCTAATATATTAAAACAAATCTGGCAAATTTAGACGATAGCAAAGTTGTAATCGGGATAGTAATCCATAACCTGCTCGCACCAGGCTCAAATTTTTAGGGAAAATTCCTATAATTGTTTCAAAAATATATATATACGGCCAGAACATTCTAGTGGTAGTCATGCCACATGGAAGGAAAGTATATTAAATATTGAAGATAGGATATTTTACTGAAAGGTGACATCATTTTATTTTTAACAGTAAGTAGAACTGCATTCACAGATTGTTTTAAATCTACTGCCTCAACCAGGAATCGAACTCGTGAAATGTGATTAAATCACATGTATTTTATGATTAACGTCATAAGGGTTAAATCATAACGATATTTTTTCTAAACATAGCACTTGCAATGAAACGAAGATCATAAATGTTATGTAAAAGATTTAGTTAAACTTCAACGAACGCAGCTGAACGCGCTTGCGCAATCGAGCTTTGGGCGAGCAGGTTATGAATAACTATCCCGATTTTTACTATGTAATATAAATGTAAATTTTCATACTACTTTTGCCGGCCGCTGCTCGCATGTATATAGTACAGCAATTTAGATTTATATCGAAGAAGATTGTCAATATAATGCTCACATTTCCAAGCATGTTTGACAACAAAATATATCGCTGGAAATAAAAAATAAATAAACACTTCCCGGCGACGCGCGACGCTTCAGCCGGAAAAGGATTTTTTCGTATATACTTATCAGACAGGTCAATGTCTGTTGGATCCGCTAGTAATAAATAAAAAATACAATAATTTCATAGGACAATATTAAGTGTGGCTGCGTTGTTATATCTATAGTTAAATTTTATTTATTGTTTAAGCATTTAACTGAAAGATGATTTTTGTAGGGTGCGGGTTCGAGTCCCGTCTGCTGCCTGGTCCGCGTGGAATTTATTCTAGTTAAATTTTCTTTAGATTCATACAATGTTGTCGAATTGAAACAAAAACAACGCGACCTAACAAGAAGAAAAGTCCGAACAGCGAAAGTTGCTGGCACACATGGCGCGTGGTGAAAAGCGCGGGAAACTCGCAAGTTGTCAAGTCCGCGGCCGGCCCGCCCGCCGCGGCCCGCCCCTCCGCCGTCCCGCTCGCACGCGCGCCCGCTCGCACCGCAGCGGCTAACCGCACGCGCGACACGCGGCTCGCCCGTACACGGATATCAAACGATGTGTTTAGCATTAATTTTATTTACACGGTGCTGACGAGTTCAAACTTTTCCTTGCCGTTTTTTTGTTATTGAGTGGTAAATTTTGAGAAGAGATGATGTTATCAATTGTTGAAAGGACTACGGATCTAAAATATTACTTACGTTGTAGTAACATGTTAGTAAGATATTTTTTTTGTAGCAAATTGTAATAAAAGTGAAACTTTTATTACATTTTGCTACAAATTTCTTCGTCCACCTTTATTAGTAAATATGTCGCATTACATCATCAATTGTTTTAAAAAAATCAGACCATTTCATTAAGTATCCGTGGCTCAGTTGTAGGAAAGAAAGCATGTCTACTACTCAGGCGACCCGGGTTCGATTCCCAGCCGAGAGAAAGACTTTTTTAATAGTGAAATCAAAAGTTTCACTTTGCTTGTTTTTTAACATTATTTTCTTTCAGTTAAAAAATAATTGTGTTAAGTTTATCCTGCATTTGCAGTTTTGGATTAAAAGAATAAAATAACTTTACGTTTTGTAACAATTTTAGTTACCACCGACTATTTCAGGGCTTACATGAGACTCGAAACTTATTTAATTTAAAATCAGGGCGCCGTGATACTGTGATTTGAGGGAGATAAATGAAAATGTCTAAAACCGCAGTGAACAAGATATTATATTGTTAAAAAGATTCAGATCTTATCTCATCATGGTTAAAACTTAATACTAGTCACATTCAAGTTAAAAATACATAGTTATATTTCTTCAAAGATTTTTCTTTTGATTTAAAGCTATTCAAACATTCAAGATCATGTGCTAATACAGTAATACTCAATTTAAGTTTCTTATATAAACAAATTATTAAACAAGTTATAAAATACTAAGTTTTAAAAATTTAACAATAAAAATTTGTTATGTACTTATAATGGCTTTACAGTTTACCAATAGAAATCCTTTATCACGTTAAACAGAAATTGTTCTCCGGAGTATGCACTGGTTAAATATCAAGAAGTTATAAGTTTTACTTAGCTTGGCAAGATCATGGGAGCATCAGGATGACTCAAATGTCCTCGGGGATGAAGCAGGACTTGCTGTCATCACGTGAACCCGTCACTTTTTGCTCAAGAAAGCTTCACAGGCTCATATATATATTTTTCCAAGGAGATTCCAGTCAGGATCAAGTAATTGTGATTATTATTGTTATTAATTAGCCAAATTAATGGACCTAGAACCAATTACATATTTTTCTTTAATTCAATAAAAAAAACTAACTGGACCTACAGCCTAACGAATCAAATGTATTGAACTTACCCGTTAATCCGGGGAGAAATATTAAGTATATAATGCACTGACTACCACTGCTAGTCTTAATGCTATTTTCTAAGTATGGTCTTCAAGGTTCTATCAGCCAAAAGAGAGCGAATCTGTTTGTGCACTGCTATTTATAGGCTACTACAACACGTGACAGCGTCATTGCAAATTTCTCTCATATCACCATATTTGGTATGAGGAAGCACACGGACCGGTTTTGCTGACTCCGCCTTTCAATGTTTCCAGAACATTAATGTGACGTCACATCCATTTCCGCATCTCATTTAAAAAATTTACACACTAGCTCCCTCTAACTTACATTCCAAATGCAACTACTAGGTTCACACATATATTGTACTTGTCCTTTGCTTTTCAAAGTGGATTTCGATATTGAATAATTTATATGCATGATGATAGATGGCGCTGAATAAATAATAATATTTCTACGACTTAATATTTAAGAATTATATTACTAAGTTTTTAACGTTATTAAATTTAATTGCTACACAACATCCCCCTTATCTCAAAAAATTTTTTCCAAAAAATTTTTTTTTTTTTTTTATTAATTAATTAACCTGCAACTGACTTACAGACAAATCAACAATACTAAGTATTAGCCAAGATAAAAAATTTAAACTTATATACGTGAGTATCCATTTATTTACTCCACGTAATGTTCTAAACTCTAAGTCAATAGCAACAATTAAATATTTGCTGTTTAATGATTTTTCTTTTAGTTTCATGTAAATACCTTTCTTGGATCTAATATCCAGTGGTATAACATGTCTTTTCTGTTCATCTTATGAACTTAAGGTAGTTAAGAAAACAACTCAAGATTAAAGATGTTTGTATGTTTTCAAACTCAAAAGATTAAGATTATTTTCCAACAATCTTCCTATCTTTAATTATCAAGTCTAAAGTATATGTCCACTTCCTTATGCTTATGCCTTTCTTACATCAAGACCTATTTTTCTATTAAGTATTAAAATAAATTGCACGTGCTTATTTTGAAAAAAAAAAAACTTTTCATACATCACGCATTTCATACTACTCTCATACCCATATGCATATCAGTAAACACAACTTGACGAAAATAATTTTATCAAAAAAAAATTTTTTTTTTTTTTGTGTTAAAATATTAAAATTCCTCGAAATTTCATTTAAGCATTTTTTTTTTTTTTTTAAAAGTGACCATATAGGTTAAAAAAGGTTGTAAATAAATATTTATTTAGTTAAAAGAGAAAAACAATTTAATTTTCAGGCAGGTTTCGAACCGTAGCCCACAGATTTCCATATGCACTCTTCCTATACCATAACTCTTCTTAACCAACCGTTTAATACTGAAAGTGACTAAAATAAGCATCCTATGTGGAATTCAAAGATTTGTTAGTTCTATTGTGCAGAATATTTTAGTATATCTTTAATATGATAATTACCTAAACATTTACCATTTAAATCGGTTAAAGTATAAACTAAAGGTGATAATTTAGCCGTCACTACACATTTAATAAATTTTGGTGCTAATTTGGAAGAAAAATTCTTTGCCTTATTGGATAAATAATGAGTACGTTTATACACTATCTGGCCAACTCTTAATTCAATGTGTCTTTTTCTGAGGTTATATTGTTTTTCGTTCCGTTGGTGGGCAACAATCAAATATTTCCTCACCTTTTGGAAGATATTATTAAGTTCAAGCAACTTTTTCCCATACTCCAATGTACTGTCTGAGGTAATTTGATCTAACGGACATGGAGGGAAGGAATTTAAATATAAATTACCATCTATTATATACTCTCTACCATGGACTAGGAAATAGGGTGAAAATTTAGTTGCTTCATTCACAGCCGTGTTTAAAGCACATTGCAATTCTATTAAGTGTTCATCCCACCTTCTATGTTCGGATTTTACATAACAGGCTATCGCATGAACTATGTTTCTATTTGCCCGCTCAGCTTGGTTCGTTTGGGGATGATACTTAGGATTGTAATATATGTTTGGTACATTATATTTAGTTAACAGCTGTCTAAAATGGGAGCTAACATATTGTGGACCGTTATCTATAAAGATGGTTTTACAAACTCCATGGACTAAAAATACATATTTTTCTATAAAGTTTGCTACAGCCATGCCTGTTGCTGACCGTATAGGGTGCAACATGACATATTTACTAAAGTAATCTGAAACAACTATTAAATAAGTATTTCTATTCCTTGAGTTTGGAAAGGGTCCCAATAGATCACAACTAATGGCTTCAAATGGCTTGGTCACTTTCTTAGGACTTCCCATAAGACCGGGACGTGCCGTGTTCACAGGTTTGTATTGCTTACACGTCTCACATTCACTTACATACTTTTTCACACATTCGTATAGGTGGGGCCAGTAATAATGTAAGGCGATCCTCCTATGTGTCTTCATGACACCTAAATGTGCACTAGTAGGGTCATCGTGATATTTCCTAAGAATTGCCGATCTATTTTCTTCAGGAACTACCAGTTTCCAATCAAATTCGCTAGTAAGATCATATTTATTTTTCGAATATCTATATAAGTTTCCATCTTTTTCCATGAAGTTAGGAAATTTACGTGGGTTATTCTTTACTGCATTTAACATATAAGAGTACCAACTATCTTTTGATAAATCTATTTCTATTGAGTCTAATTTAATACGTGACAAAGTATCCGGGAGGATATGATCCCGACCCTTCCGGTGTTCTATTTTAAAGTTAAATTGACTAAGACGCATGCTCCATCGTGCTAAACGACCTGTGGGGTTTTTTAATTTATAAAACCACAACAGTGAAGCATGGTCTGTGACTATGGTACATTCCTGACCTTCAACATATTGTCTAAATTGTTCTAATGCATAAATAACAGCTAATAATTCTCTCTCTGTTGTACTATAATTAACTTCATTTTTATTAAGTGAGCGGCTACAGTAGGCAATAGGGTGTTCCATTCCGTCATAAGACTGGGTGAGAACGGCCGCCGCTGAGTATGCAGATGCGTCAGTCAAAATACGGAAAGGGCGCGAATAATCTGGCATTTTTAAAATAGGGGCAGAAACAAGGGCAGTTTTAAGCAAATTAAAGGATTTCTGTGCCTCAGAGTTCCATTCAAAATCCACATTCTTACGGGTGAGTTTACATAACGGTTTGCTGATTTCAGAGAAATTATTCACAAATCTTCTGTACCAACCTGCCATTCCAAGGAATCTTTTTACCTCCTTGGGGTTCGAGGGTGTAGGATAGTTAAGGATTATATCTACTTTACCAGGGTCCGTTCTTAAACCATGTTTATCAATGTAATACCCTAAATATTTGAGCTCTTTGCGACAAAACTGTGATTTTTTTTTATTTATTGTCAGGCCTGCTTCTTTCAGGCGCTGATATATTTTCTCTAGGAGCTCAATATGTTCTGAGAAAGTGTTACTAATGCAAATTATATCATCTTGAAAAGCAAATACCTTATTATTGAATTCTGGGCCAAATAATTTATCCATTAAGCGTTGCATGGTTGCTGACGCCCCTACTAACCCAAAACACATCACATTAAATTGAAATAAGCCTCTACGAGGAACTGTGAAAGCTGTCTTTTCAGCAGATGCTGCAGAGTCATAAGGAATCTGCCAATATGCGGCACTAAGGTCAATTGAGGTTAAATATTTAGCGTTGTTAAGATGATCTAATATTTGGTTAATATAAGGCAAGGGATAAGCGTCTGGTTTTGTGACGTAATTAAGTTTTCGAGAGTCTAAGCATAATCTGGTTTCACCATTGGGTTTTTCTACCATTACTACTGGAGAATTCCAAGCCGATTGGGAAGGAGAAACTACCCCCAGGGCTAACATTTTATCTAATTCCTTCTCGAGTGCTAGTTGCTTGATAGGTGATAAGGGATAATAACGCTGTTTAATCGGACTATGGTTACCAGTGTCTATTTTATGGTGTTCCAATGAAGTTCTACCAAGACCAACCTTTTCTGTGTTAATTAAGTCAAATTTATCAATTATTTTATTAATTATTCGCTTTTGCGCCGTCGTTAAGTTATTGTAATCTTCTAACCCGTTTTTTAATGATATTGAGTTAATAGGATTTTCTGAGTTTAAAGTGATATTACTAAAGCTGGATGACATCAAGTTTTTTGTCAAACCAAAATGGTGCCAAAAATCAATACCTAATATGATTGGTGTAGTAATTTTCGGAACAACATAAAATGTAATTACCTTAAGTATTGAGTTATATTCAATGGGCAGAGACATGTACCCTACGCAATGCAATTCAGTGCTATTAGCGGTTTTTACAATACGCTCTTTATCTAAAGTGTTAAGTTTAAAGCCTAAATTTAGAAAGATGAGGTGCGAGTTTTTGCCGAGTATCGAGCATGACGCTCCAGAGTCAGCAAGTCCTATCGCATCTACATTTAATATTTTAAATTGCAAATAAGGTCTATTGTCAAACTTTTTTTTATGGAAGAGAACTTCACGGTTTTTTAAGTTAATGGGTGACCTTTTTTTACCGTAATTATATGTGAAGTTCCCACTTTTTAGTTTTTTGAATTATTACTTGGATTACATTGTGGGCACTCAGGTCGTCTTACGCCCTTTTTACCACACTTAAAACAAAGAATTGCTCTCGAATTTACACACTCTCTAGTGAAATGCTCTCGACTCTGACATCTCATACACCTCCTATCATTTGAGACATTTTGAGGTAAAGTTACGGTTGAGATCTGACGGGTTGGTTTGAAATTATTTTTTATTCTTCGTGACTGAAGGTCATTTGAAATAAATAATTTATTCAAATTGGGTTCCGTAAATTTCTCTGCACGGACTTGAGCCAATTCCAAGCGCTTTCCTAATTGTTTTAACGTGAGAATAGAATCAACGTTATGAAGAGCCAACTCTTTCATATATTCCGGACGAATATTATGCATTAAAATTTCTAGCTGTTCTTCTAATGACATGGGAATAGACAATCTCGCAAACATTCCTTGCATCGTGGAGATATAGCTCACAATTGACTCTTGTCTAGCTTGTGTGCGTTGTCTAATTTCGTTTTTAAGTCGATATTCTAAATCCGGAATATCAAAATCCTCTCTTAAGTGTAACAATAGATCAGAATATGAGTTAAAGTTTGCTTTGTTACTTCTAAACCACGCCAATGCAGAATCTTCTAAGAGATCGGAAAATGCTGTCAGCATACGAGATTGCGGAATCTCGCGGGCCTGTCTAAGTTCCTCTAACCTCTCAATAAAACTTCTAACGCAACCCGAACCATTATATTTTAAATTGAGTGAATTTAAGTTAATTGGTTTTTCTTTAATGACGATTAATTCCTCACTTCCATTCTTTTCATTCATCATTGCTTTCGAGATAGGCAACACATATTCATCCGTCTCTTGTTCCCTCACATCCTTCATGCCGGTTTTACTACACTTGGGAGTACCTTCCTTATCACTTAATTCGTCTGAACTACTTTCATCTTCCTGTTCTACCTGAGCCAAGATACGTATGAGCCTGTGGCGCAAATCCACAAGAGAAGCATTGTCAACCTCCAATCGAGCAAGTCTATCGATTAGATAATTAGCCCTAACTGACACACGTAAGTGGAGATTACTGTCCTTTCCGAGGTCACCTGATGACAGCAGATCCTCTAGCTCAGCAATTTTCGGCGTACATGCCTTGAGCTCGCTTGCCGGGAGTGGTGTGATCACTGGAGCACACTTGATGCTGCCACGTCTCTTCAGCTTGAAAATTTGGCGAAGCTGCTTTCTCAGTGCATCCACCGATGTGTCAGGAGCTGTGGAAATGCCAAGAATATCCAATTCATATATGATTTCATCCTTTCTTAAGTAGTTTACATATTTTTGTATAGAGAGCATTTTCTCAGATTTTTTCAAGTTAAAGTCAGTTATTTCTGTTACTAAGTTAATTATTAAGTTAATTATTAAATTACGTTTAATCAAGTTTTTAAATCAAGCTACTTATTCAAGTTATTTAATCTAAGAAAGTTAAATACAAAGGAATTTATAAAATTTTTTTTTTTTTTTGAAGGAGGGTACTTTTATTATTACAAGTTTCAATTCTTAAAGACTATCTTGTTCACTGTTCAAGGTCAATTTTTTACGCATCCAATCAATACGAAAGTGTTATTGTAGTATAAGTTGATTAATTCTAATGTGCTAAGTTAATTAATGCTAGTGTGTTTTTCAGACTGGTTGGGGATTTAAGCATCTATGTTTCCACCTACCTTTTTTATCATCATTTAGACACACTAGTATTCCAAAAGTATTGTTTATTAAAGTTTTTTTAAGTTATTAAGTAATTTACTTCTAATGTGCTATTCAGACTGATTGGGGATTTTAAGCATTAAATTTTTCCACCAATCTTTTTATCATCATATTAACACATTAGTACAAATTCTGAATATTAATGATTTTTAAGTTAAATTTTTTTTTGATTAGATGTTAAATTCTAGTGTGCCGTTCAGACTGATTGGGGATTTAAGCATTTATTTTTCCGCCAACCTTTTTATCATCATATCAGCACACCAGTATTTCCCTCAAATACAGTATTTTATTGCTCGGCCCTAAAGTTGGTCGCCATTTTGTAACAATTTTAGTTACCACCGACTATTTCAGGGCTTACATGAGACTCGAAACTTATTTAATTTAAAATCAGGGCGCCGTGATACTGTGATTTGAGGGAGATAAATGAAAATGTCTAAAACCGCAGTGAACAAGATATTATATTGTTAAAAAGATTCAGATCTTATCTCATCATGGTTAAAACTTAATACTAGTCACATTCAAGTTAAAAATACATAGTTATATTTCTTCAAAGATTTTTCTTTTGATTTAAAGCTATTCAAACATTCAAGATCATGTGCTAATACAGTAATACTCAATTTAAGTTTCTTATATAAACAAATTATTAAACAAGTTATAAAATACTAAGTTTTAAAAATTTAACAATAAAAATTTGTTATGTACTTATAATGGCTTTACAGTTTACCAATAGAAATCCTTTATCACGTTAAACAGAAATTGTTCTCCGGAGTATGCACTGGTTAAATATCAAGAAGTTATAAGTTTTACTTAGCTTGGCAAGATCATGGGAGCATCAGGATGACTCAAATGTCCTCGGGGATGAAGCAGGACTTGCTGTCATCACGTGAACCCGTCACTTTTTGCTCAAGAAAGCTTCACAGGCTCATATATATATTTTTCCAAGGAGATTCCAGTCAGGATCAAGTAATTGTGATTATTATTGTTATTAATTAGCCAAATTAATGGACCTAGAACCAATTACATATTTTTCTTTAATTCAATAAAAAAAACTAACTGGACCTACAGCCTAACGAATCAAATGTATTGAACTTACCCGTTAATCCGGGGAGAAATATTAAGTATATAATGCACTGACTACCACTGCTAGTCTTAATGCTATTTTCTAAGTATGGTCTTCAAGGTTCTATCAGCCAAAAGAGAGCGAATCTGTTTGTGCACTGCTATTTATAGGCTACTACAACACGTGACAGCGTCATTGCAAATTTCTCTCATATCACCATATTTGGTATGAGGAAGCACACGGACCGGTTTTGCTGACTCCGCCTTTCAATGTTTCCAGAACATTAATGTGACGTCACATCCATTTCCGCATCTCATTTAAAAAATTTACACACTAGCTCCCTCTAACTTACATTCCAAATGCAACTACTAGGTTCACACATATATTGTACTTGTCCTTTGCTTTTCAAAGTGGATTTCGATATTGAATAATTTATATGCATGATGATAGATGGCGCTGAATAAATAATAATATTTCTACGACTTAATATTTAAGAATTATATTACTAAGTTTTTAACGTTATTAAATTTAATTGCTACAGTTTGTTTTGGAATATTAAGAGTTTAAATTGTTCGCGTGAAAAAATATTATAACAGTAATCAATCAGAAAAAACTAAGTGCCAACCCGCAAGCGCCACTTAATAATTTCGAACATGAAAATCATAATTTTTCATGAGCTCGTTGATAGGTTTTCGCGCCGGCCGCGGTTTCCCGTCGCCCCGCGGCCTAATTACCGCCGCCTCACGATACGTCACCGCGATGATTCAAAAAAATCCACCCATCCTTCTCCCACTCCCCTGCTGCGGTGACGGCGTCCCACTCCGGCGAGCATTTTTATAAAAACGCAGAGACCGACCGCGGCCGTCCCGCTCGTTCCCGCCGCAATACCGCGTCACACTCCACCCTTCGTCTCCTTCCCACTTTTTACGAGACGTAGGGGCCGCCACCCGGGTGGGGGCGGCGACCGCGCGAACGCAAAATATTGACCATCGGAAAAAGTCGCGTCGTATCACAGTCACCAGTCGAAACCGAGTCCTCGCGAGCACGCGTCTCTTCGCGACGACTTCGTTGAGCGTCGTGAGTCTTCGGCTTGCGGTCTCGGCGAGTCACACGGCCGCCCGTATTTTTCCCGAGTCCCCCGCCCGGCGTCTTGTTCCGCGCCCAACAAGTGGTGTAGACGCTCGCCTGCGGCTCACACGGCATCTCGCGTCCGTACTTCGCACAACTTTCCCGGTTTCTCGCCGCGAGTTTGGAATCGAATCGCGCGCTTCAAACTTTTGCCGGCGTGCGTAAGGACTAAAGTGGCGTGACACAGGACTTCAGTGGCGTGTTGAGAGTCAGTGCGGTGTTTGTCAAGGGTAGTCTGGAGTCGATGCACCTACCGCACGCTAGCCCTCCGGCCCCAAGTATGGCGGATGTGTATTCTCATATCCATGACTACTACCGGCAAAGTCACGGGGAGCTTGTGCAGACGGGTTCTCCAGCTGTGCTTTGCTCGGCGCTTCCAGGACACTGGCGGTCTAACAAGTCGCTGCCGGTGGCCTTCAAAGTGGTCGCCTTAGACGATGTTCAAGACGGAACCCTGGTCACAATTAAAGCTGGTAACGATGAGAACGTCATGGCGGAACTAAGAAACTGCACGGCGGTGATGAAGAACCAGGTGGCAAAGTTCAATGACCTGCGATTCGTCGGTCGCAGCGGGCGAGGAAAATCTTTCTCCTTGACCATCACCATTAGCTCGTTCCCAAGCCAAGTAGCCACATACACCAAAGCAATTAAAGTGACTGTGGATGGACCAAGAGAACCAAGGACTAAGCAAAGTAAGTACAGTAACTGTCTCCAGTATTTATTAATTATTATTATTCTGTAAGCTTTAAAAGATAACTGAATTTACTAATTTATTTTTATTTTTTTATTAATTATCTCCGCCATTTCTAAGGCCAGCACTGGGAACATTTAACCTGTTTGACAATGAATATATATATTTTTTTCGAATTATGAGATCATTTAAAACGTTTTTGTATTATCACGGATACTTTGCATTTTTACACAAATTATATTGCAAAAATATGAGAAAATAGTTAAATACAAAAAATGCTAGTAGTAGTAGCTTTTATTTACAAGGGGTAACTTCAGGTCAAACTTTGCACGCAAATGAAAAATACTAAAGTATCACCATCAATATGCTTGAAATAAAACAGTTGACAATAAAAGAGTATTATTCTGGTAATTTAAATGCGATCAATTCATATTGTGCGCTTGCGCCGTCTGGCTCGCAGCCAGGCCAGTTGATTTTGTGGCATGCCAGCATTCAACCGCACACGAAAATCTTATTTCTGAATCCAACAACATTTCAAATATGATAAATCTTCACTCTCACAATACCTATAATATTTTTTTTTTAATAAAATTCGATTCATTGAATTATATGGATGCATCATGATTATTACTGGTATTACAAATATTCGGAACTAATATATACATTGTTTTTTTTTTGTTTTACTATTATTTTGTAACCTATTAGTACAGTTTCCAAGCAAGAACTATGCCACTAATACTAAATATAGCGAAGATGTAGGTGAAATATTTTATGCTCGTGCAAAAGAAAAAACTTAAAATTATAAATTCTAACTCTAAATTAAACGCTAAGTATACCAATACCTACGCTATAAAAAAGGGAACTGAAATTAAGTATTATTTTCACGATCATTGTTTTACAGTCCTCACTTAACTTCGATTAAGAAAAATCATTACAAAGATATCAAATGCAATTAAGTACCGACCTAGAACCGTAAGCCCGTCAGTCCGAAATTAGTCGTAACATCTGCTCCATGCGAGACGGAGACGTGAGAAATATTCAATCACGCAGACAGTAATTGCCTGCTTCGTTTAATCTTAAACTACTCGAAGAATTATCGTTAAAGGCGTCCTCCCTCCGAAAATAACTCCGATTGTCTTTATGAGCAAGGAGTTAAGTGAATTGTGTTGTGACTCGTCCTTATAAATGGTTGTAACTTTTAAATTTACACCGTTTCTGTTTTTGGATACATTCGGGTTGGTGTAAACACGGAAATAAATTAATGTAGTCAGTTTTAATTTGATTTTTTGTACTGGATTTCTTTACATCGTTCATTAAAAGAAAGTATAAAATGATATCAGGGTTTTGTAAATTAAAAGTCCGTCATTTGTACAATTTTGTAATCAGCTTTGAATAGTTACTTCAACAAAAGTGTGCGAATGATAAAGATGGAGGAAGACAAACAGCTTTTGCAATTTCCGATCATAGTGGATTATATCTTGTAATACTTTAGTTTTTACTTTTTATAATAGGAATTCATAATAAATGATGGGTGAAACTAAATTGTATTTAGTCCGTCTGTGAGTTTAATAAAAATAATGGACACTTAGTTTATTTATATGGTACTAACAAAAAACTACAAATATGAAGCGCAACTCAGTTTGACGGCGGGGCACGTGACGTCACTTCTAAGTAAAAATTGTACAACGGCGTCAGGCGACATTTCAAATCAATATACATATCTCTGTTACATTGTGATTATGTGAAAACGGATAAAAACATATCGAATACTTTTTCATAATCTACCTGATAGATGAAGAGAAAACCACTAGTCATCATTCCTATAAAATTAACTAAAAAACTACAGAATAATTAACGAGTTACAGCTAAATACTACAAAATCTTAAGTGTTACATTGAACTAAGTTTTTCATTGAAGTGAAACTTATTTTCGGGTGGATTATAAATGAAAAAAATACTATGGAAAAGATAAAACGTAAATGCGTTATGAGCGTCACACGCGACAATATATATGTATATATGTATACATACATATGAGTGATGCGTGCGCTGCTCCATTCCCCTATACCTTATTACCGTCTAATGTTAGGTTATTTAAAAAAAGAAGTTTCATATCAGATATGTGGTCTTGCACACTATTTTTTTTTTGTTTTAACTAAGTACGCTTTTTGACTTTGCATTCACAATAGCCAAAACACTGCATATCATTAATTTTGAATAACTCATATATAAAAGCAATCACAATACCTACAGGCAATTAACTCACGAAAGTTCGTAATAATTTCATATAACTGTTTTATTTTTGTAACTACAGCACCCACCGAGACCGTCTGTGTAAACAGAGCCAGCCCAAACTTCGGCCAAATAATAAAAAGACAGTATGCGGAAAAACTAACATCCTCGGGCGATAAACATCAAAGACTCGGCTTAATAAAGTGATCAATGGTGAAGACCTAATGGCGGTGCAGGACCAATTATTTTAGAAACAAACAATTACAGCTTTCGATTTAGGGATCCGTGTCCGCGTGATTTGTTTTAAGTACTTCTCGAACGATTTCGGTGAATAATGAAAAAGTTATTAAAATATTTTATTTTTCTACAAAGTTTTATTTACGATTGCAGTAGGTACCTTAATACCCATATAACACTAGTGGGTGTGTCGTGAAAAAGATGGTTTTCCATACAAACAATTCATTTTTATTTTACTCAAAAATTTCTATCGTCCTTTATGTCTTACAATTTTAAAGAAAATTTCAAGGAAATTCCATAAATTTCATCTATTTTTAAAATTAATCTACGCTGCTAAAGCTGCTCACTAAAATTTTTTTTTTTTGTTTTATTGATTCTGTATGTTCTTTCCGATTGACTAATAGAGAATGCCAAGCTGGTATTAAGTCCGCCATATGCAATATAAAGGCATTAAAGATTAAATAAATAAATAAAATAAATTTTTAGGGTCGCGTACCTAAAGAGTAAAAACGGAACGCTATTGCTGTTACTCTGTCGTCGGTCTGTCCGTATGTCATGGATCTCTAGAGTGTAAAAAAGAGTGGTTTTTTATCTAGAAGCCGAATATTTGGTTAATTTTTTTTTTCAACTCAGCATGTGATCCATCATTGCCTGGAGCTCGTTAAAATAGATATAAAAATAATTTCAATTCTATTTTATTTATTTATAAATCGAAACTAGATAAGAATGTAAAATTTTGTATAAGTATGTTGTCCCATATGCTGTATTCTAACAAGAACTACTGAAAATACCGATTCATTATGCATTTTGTATGTTGTGACTAAAAGGAACCATTATAAGACAAAAACAGACAAAAGGTTATTCCTTTCGCAGTTTGTTAAATTGTGATCTACCATCATACAACAGGCGAGATGTTTTTGGCGATTTTTTCTAGATACATATTATAGTATAGTATCTAATGTTGTAAAGACAATAGTACGGAACCCTCCGTGCGCGAGGACGACTCGCACTTGGCCGGTTTTTTTTTACATTTTCACATTGTGCTTTTTGCAGGACACAGTACTTAGCCCTTAACAACATATACAAATGAAAATTAACATAATTCGATCTTTACAATCATACGTTTTAATATAAGCCACTTCCACAGCCAGTGGTTACCAAGTTTCGTGTCCTGGCCACGGGCCGCGTAACAGATGTAAACAATCTCGGCCCGCGTCGTAAAGTCCCGTTTGATCTCCCCGCCCGCCCCGCGGTCGCCTCTAAAATATGGATTTTATGTTCCTTTAGCTGCTAATATACCATATCCATGCCATGCGACCCTCATAACCTCAGTTCGCACCAAGAAGCCAAAATTATCTTACCCTAAACTTTACTGTTGGTCTTGATTTCGTTTAGCAGATTATATTAGGGGATCAAATTTGGCAGATCATTTAAACATAGAATTTCTAATTCTAAGTCTCCATTCTGTCAGTACGCAAACGAAGTAATCTATAAAAAAAAAAATTAACCATCTAAATCACATGTGGTTTCAAAAAACTATTTCACCAATTCATTCTAAGAAAATAAATAGTATATAATAAATAATTTTCTTAGCTTAAAAATATTCTGAAGAATTAAATGATTGCATTTTATTTCTTTAAATAAACAGAGTCGTAAATAACCAAAGCATCTTTGAGCCACAACCGTACACTATTACGACATTACGAATGTGGTGTTTTATATGGGACGCCTTATCGTCAACTATACGACTCATAACTCTGATTCCATTTATTCTACACGCGCCCGTCTCGTCAACATTAATTTACGAGACAAGGCTCGCGTCTCGTCCAAGATATTTAACGCTCGTTTTGACACTTATATGTCGTATCTTTCATACAATTATTGCTCCGGTGGAACCAAATTAAGAATGATTTTTGATTAGACTTCGGCATTTAGGGGCCGTTTTTAAATCAAAATTTGAAATTATTATCTCTAAACTGGAATTTGAATGAGTGTTTAGAAAATCCATAACGTGCAACTTAAATAATGTAATTAGATGGGTTGAGTATACTTAACGTTCATCCGTGTATTGTCTAGGTACTTATGCGGATAGCTACTATCCCCATCACTTTGCGCCTCAACAAAAATATCATGTTTCACTCTTCACCATTAGGTATGTTCTACCTTGTTAATATTCAGAGCCCCGCATATGCATAGGGTCGGGAACTGAATTTAATTGAATACCGGCATTAACAAATGGAGCGGGCCATTTCCGAGTTACACATTTAACTTATTATTGTACCATGATGGCGGAGCGTTCTTCAACGGCATTGCCACACGACAGCGCGACGGGTCATCCATCACGCTCTTAATTTAAAATACCCACGATTTTGGGGAGCACGCCGTACTCGCTAATCTCCCAAAACGAGCTGTTTACGCTTCTCAATTGTTTGATAAACATTCCATTTAGCGATAAAAATGTTCAATCACCAACGAAACAGAACAAAAGACAGCTGCTTCAACATGTTTTATGGGAAAGAGTCAAATATAAAACCTCTTCTGATGAAACTAGCAACTTTGAACGCCATACTATAATAATATTTACCAGGCGAAAACAAAGTACGCGAAGAGCTAATAAAGAGTTTAATCTCGTAATAAAAATGTCGATACTCCTGATCGATTAAGATGAGTCGCGATTGAATTAAGGAATGCAATAAAACCCGAAAATAGACGGCGCGGTGATGGCGTCTTCAGTAGCCTATCGATTAAACAAATAAAAAATCGTTTCGCTGGCTAAAAGGCGAAAGGCAACGTGACGTCGGTGGAGGGTCGTAAAAACGTATGGTTCAGAGGAGCCGGCTGACTGCAGTAGTAAACCGGATCGTTTTGTATACAGACCCCTTGTTATAGTCGCGGTAAACAGAGCTCGGGCCGTGTGTCGCCGCCTTTATGGGTTGCCTTTGTGACTTTAGTGCTTGCGGACGTGGCTCAAGACCGGTGACCTCGCTTCGTCAATCACTTCTTATTGCGAACGATTTGCCCACATTTTATAGTATTGGGCACTTTCTGTCATTCACAAGAAATCGGTTGCCCTAAATAAAATTCCTGTGTTGCTCAAGGTTTTCTCTTTGTTACAGATTATGGTTACGGCCACCCTGGGGCTTTCAGCCCGTTCCTTTTGAACCCGGGATGGTTGGATGCTGCATATCTTAACTACGCGTGGGCAGATTATTTTAGACCACCGCAAATGAGAGATTCTGCAAGCTCTCTAGTCAAAGGTATTTATCGAAACTACTATTTACTTATAAAACTAACTGCATGTATTACTTTTTTGTTTATAGGTATACTTAATTAATAATTGCGACTCACAGCAAGTGATTGCGTGTGCAAATCCTTTGTTGTTCCTAACTAGAGAGAACAACTTAAAACAATTTCGTGGAAACGTCGAGTATAAACACGTACAGCAATCAACGGACAAATTCGGTATTTGTTAATTTAAAAATTCCCGATTTTGCAAGCATTCGGAGAAAAAACATGTTGCTCGCGTTTCGTACGGCGCCCCTCAAGGCCGAACAACGCAAAGCGGCTCAAATAAAAGAAGCACCTCTTGAGCGCTGCAAAACAACACCACCCGACCGAAGCACAACCACCCGGTGAAGTCCGGGTGCCCGGGGGGTGAGAACACAAGTAAAAAGGCCCTGCCTTCACGTTCGAGAGAGTGTGGAGTCAATTTTATTCCAATGCCGGCGACCGCGCCACCAGCTACTTTTTGTTTCCTGGCTGAAACGCGAGCGCCGCGGCGATGTGTTCAATCACCTACAGACTTTTATTAAACCTGCAGCTGTCTTCGTTCCGGCTGTTTAATGAGCATATTGTACTTCTTGATATTACATATTAATATAATTAACAAAATTATAAGTGACAAGGCGAATTACCGAGTTCACGTTGTGATGTAAACTAAGAATAGTATAAACATAAGAGCAATTTGTCCTTATTCTCGTTAACTTTAAGGAAATTAAAAATATCAATGTAATAAATCATAAAAGAACAAGCGCCTGCTTATGAGATCAGCAAACTTAGTTTTGCGAAGTTTTCAAAGGAAACTACCTGCGTCATTATATTTGTAAAGTAAGATTGGGAGATGCTCAAATTATAGTGCATATTATAATTCCATTGCTCGATCTTGTAAATATTTCCCATTCAACGTCAGCCGTATCCACACCCACCGCTAGATGTTCCACATTAAAAGACAATTCCCGTAAAGAAAAGTTTATACAAGGATAAATATTTAAAAAATATATAATTATATTATAAAGCTAATTACTAACACTTGTCTAAGAATTTTAATAGTAACGCGAAAAAGTTTCATAATAATAATTTCTTTTTACGTAATTCATCTATTCTACCTATTTCTAAATTATTAAACAACACGAAATCAAATTTGGAGATCAGGGATCACCTCAATCAGGCGCGGCGTAGATATTGGCCCCCGCCTCACCAAATTACCCCCTAGTTACGTCCCCTCCCACCCTTGCTGCCTTTTAAAGTGGTCTGCGCACTGCCACTGCTGCAAACAGAAAAAGTGCAAAAGAGGTACGAGGGTTGCACCACCTCCGAGCTCTTTGTGGCCCAATCTGCACCTCCATCGTATCTTTTTTATGTGCAGCTTCTCTTACACGCTATCGAGAATCAAAGCTTGCACAGCAAGAACTTTTGAACACTGTTGCTAATGAAAATTTCACGTTACGAGCCCTCTTTGTCCGCCCCGTGCGGAGATAACTCGCGACCTTATCGCGATGGCGCGAGCTTTGGAATACAACGTGTACGTAGCGGCACCTCCACACGCGCCCTGCATCACTAATGCAACGACACACACACCGAAAATGAGACGAGCACTGCCGAATTACGACCTACTCCTGTCTACTACGTAAAGAAAGATAAATAAATATTGCACCCTCACCCCTCGATATTGCACTAAAAAAACATCCCTTTCGGTAAAGCCGCCTTTAAACGCCTACAGATTGTACATTATCCTTAGTACGATTATGCACCCTCGTTGTTCGGGGAATCAGGCGAGTGGCCCTTGCGCCAGGATGTCCCCGAGGACTTGCCTCTCATATTACGTCATGTTAGTGACGAAGATGTCAATATACCGAAGAAAGTTTTGAAGTATTTAAAATATCTCAATTCATTTTTTTTTCATTGTCAACAGGAGCTGCACCTTTAACGACGCCTCCGGTGGTGCTGCCAGGAGCTGATCTTTTCCCGTTCCCGCCGGCAATAACTAACCTTCCACCGGGGGGCCTAATACCGCCGCCTGGTTCCTTCTTGCCCTCCAACGGATTGCTACCTTTCCCACCGCCGCACCCAGCTGAACTAGCGTTAAAAGGGATACCACCTGAGCTTTCACTCAAAAACGGAATCAGTCCGTATGATGCATTGAGACATTTACAAAGTAATATGTCTTCAATGGATACGTCGAGCGCACGTTTGTCACCGACGAGTAGCAGACTAAGTAGTCCAAGGAGTATTACTAATGCTAGTCCGGATCGTTCTAAAGCCGATTCGAAATCTGAAGTTAACTCGGTGCACGAAGCAACAATTTCTGATGAATCTGATGAAGAACCCATTGAAGTCGTGAAGTCAGCATTCCACCCTACTCGACCGGCTAATGTGGAATTGCAAGAGATGAAGCGTGTACAGGCTGCTGACTCAACAGTCTCAGACAGACCGCGTGTGAGAAATGAACTAAAAGCCCCGTCATCAAGAACTACACGTGTTTTGTCCACTAGTCCAACCTCTACCAAAATCTCCAACGGTGATAGATCATCGCACAAAACAGTTTGGCGACCCTACTGACATTTTAGTGTATAGTGTTTAAAATTTACTATCGAGTGCCGTCGTTAAGAGGTATTGTTGAAAAGTGATAAACCAGTTGATCTAGCGTCAAAAGCGACACCATTTGGGCTTTCACTCATAATCGGAGTACACATGATGCATAAAGACAACAAAATACTCGTCTTTTTGGATACGTCGAACGCTCGTGTGTCACCGTCGAGTGGCAGACTAAGCAGTCCAAGGAGTAATGCAGAAAGTAGTCCAATGCAAATCTCGAGCGGTGCGTGACGATATCTTAAGAATCTGATGAAGAACTCATACAAGTATTGAAATCAACATTCTATACTATGCGACAGGCTAATATCCAAATATAATAAATGAAGCGAATACTACTGCTGACTTAATAGTTTCAGACAGACAGTGTGTAAGGAATAAATTACTATTAAAAGCATCGTCATTATGGTCAACTCGTGTTTTGGCCACTAGTCCAACCTTTACCAAAATCGCCAGTGGTAAAAGATCTACGCACAACAGTATTGGCGGCTGTACTGACATTTTAGTGATAGTGTTTAAAATTAGGAATCAAGTGCCGTCGTTGAGCGGTGTTGTTGAAATGTGATAAACCCATGAGCTTGTAAATAGTATAGGTGATTATTGTAAAGATACATTGATTTATAACAGATATTTATTGTTAGAGATATTTAGACCATAGTCAATTTAGAGTACCTATCGATTGCAGTACATTATTATTGTAAATGTTAATAGAATTTGTTATTTTTATTGCAAATGTGTTCAAGCTTGTCGATATTAGACACAAAAGGTTTGTTTAAAATTTGTTTCACGGATCCAGTGAAACGGTATATTTGTAAAATAAAACCATATTCTTCGATGACGACTGACTATTATTAGAAATAATTTAATTAGCTTTAGAAGAAAAAATAAGTAATTAAGATGTAAATATGTAAATTATATTTATTGAAAAAATGTGATGTACTGTATGTACAATAATAAATTAAGTGTTGCAATGCAATGTAAAATGTTACTCTATAAATATGTAAGTAGAAATACAGACATAAGTAAAAAGATGATTCTAAAAATTATCTCTTATTTTATTTGTCGCCCTGCATTTTGGATCATCTATGTATTTCGAGTAATATTTTCACTACAAGTTTGCAGATACTCAATGACATACAAGAGCCAAAAATATGATTTCCACAAGTTTTAAGTAACCGGAGATTCATGGAGTCTTTGTGTTTATCAAAACTGCAAATGATAACAAGAAGTCGTAAAATCTTAAGCGATATGGAACTTTATTCCTCGGTCAAAATAATGCATGTCAATAGCATTTATTATGATAAAGTTTTATACGGAAACATCGAAATTGCACGGCTAATTATCGAACTAAAACTCTTTCCTTTCAAATAATAATAATAATAATAAAAACTCTTTATTTTACACCACAAAAAAAAATATATATAAAACATACATAATGGCTGCTTAAAGTGTAAAAATGGGCGGTCTTATCGCTAAGAGCGATCTCTTCCAGACAACCTTGGGATGGAGAGGACAAGAAAGAAGCTGGAAAGACGGCGGTGTAATTAACTGCAATAATACGCGAGAAAATCTATGTACAAACCGAGTATATAAAACAAATAAACACATATAAATACATAGATATACATAAATACACTCATATATACATAGGTAAATAGATATATATATATATATATATATATATATATAGAGATACCAACACGGTAAATGTTGATCTTTCGAGACGTATGATCAGTTAATTGTTGATCCGAAAACAAATGTTGATCCGGAGGCTTTATGTTGATCCATTACGCTATTTCTCATACTGATGTGGCTCCGATCGGATCAACATTTGGATTTTTTGTCACGTGACTTGGCTGCAAATTACTCTTGTCAAATGTGGCTCCAATATACAAATCCGCTCCGATAAATGTTGATCCGATTCAAACGGACCAATCAGGATGAAGCACTTTATTACTTCCACCGTGATTGGCCCATGGAGGTCAATACAACGTTGCCGTTCCGCTTACTACAGTAGTTGGTCCATTGAGAATCGAAAATTTAACTTTTAATCTGTGCGTGTGCGTAATTGAACTACTCCGAAACGGCTCGACTGATTTTCGTGACATTTTATATGCATATTCAGTAGGTCTGAAAATCGGACAACATCTTTTTTTCATTCCCATAAATGTCAAGAGTTTTTTAAGGTCCACCCTTAAATATTTTTTTGTTTTTATTTTTTTATGATACATCATACAAAAATACATACAACCCTAAATTTTCGCCCTTCTACCACCAACCCCTTTTTTATGGCGGTACGTTCGCTGGGACAGCTAGCCTAATATATAAAATTCTCGTGTCACAGTTTGCGTAATTAAACTACTCCTAAACGGCTCGACCGATTTTCGTGAAATTTTATATGCATATTCAGTAGGTCTGAGAGTCAGACAAAATCTATTTTTCATCTCTCTAAATGTTAAGGATGGTCCACTCTTAAATATATTTTTTGTTTTTGGACATTTTTTTTTTATTTTTATATTTTTATGATACATCATACAAAAATACATACAACCCTAAATTTTCACCCTTTTACCACCAACCCCTATTTTTTATGGCGGGACGATATTCGCTGAGACAGCTAGTTTAAATATAAGAACGCTTTCGTTTGAATTGAGTTTAAATGAGGTCAGTTATTACATGAGTAGGATTTGACTGACAAAGAGACAGGACGCCATGGAATGCCTCAGAGGGAAGATAAAGGCTCCCGGCCCAACCGGCGTCCGAAGAAGGCGGTCCACCATAGACGCGATACTCAGACTAAAGCGGCTATCCCAACAGACATTTAGCAGAGGGGAGGTTGTCATAGCGATATCGCTTGACATAGCAAACGCATTTAGCACCCTTCCCTACAGCTGTATTAGGAAGTCCCTCTACCACCATCGGCTCCCCACATATTTGATGGTCATAATGGAGCACTATCTCCAAGACAGAGAAGTGCTCTATACAGATTCTATTCGGCGCGCAGTTGTTCGCAATACGACGTACGTGGTTCCATAGGGGTCGGTCCTCGGACCGCTCCTGTGGAACGTGGGTTTTGATTGGGCGATTCGCGGAGATTTGCTGCCCCATAAAGGGGTTATCTGCTATGCAGACGACACTCTGGTCACCATACGCGGCAATAATTATGCTGTGTGCATAATTATTGCCCCGTATGGTGACCCATCAGGTTCGCCAGAGCAGGAGTAACATCCACATTCAAGTGGACGAGGTAAAGGTTCCATTAAAACCCTCAATCAAGTACCTTGGGGCTCTGGCTTGACTCTTACTGGAAGGTAGTGAGCACTTCCGGCGCCTGGGCCCCAAGCTAGAGGGAGCGGCAGCTGCCCTAAGCAGACTTGTGCCCAACTTGGGAGGATCTAATGCCACCTGTCGAAGGCTATATGTGGGTGTCCTCCACAATATGGCCCTGTATGGTGTGCCGTTCTGGGTGGACGCCCTTAACACAGAGAATAGAGCTATGCTGCGAACCGTGAGAACCGTGGCCAATTGCGCAGTTGATGGCTCTCGAATGATCGCCTGGGCTGTAACATGCATCCTAGCCGCCAACCCGTCTTGGAAGCTAGATGCTTAGATCTTGACGGTTGTTTACAATGAGCGCGCCGACCCCAAGGAGCGAGGTGAACGACCCGCCATTGAGGCTCTGGTGAGGACAGGAAGAGATGCGTCCGGGCATAGCTGCTTTGGAAATTACCTGCACATGACGCGAAGGAAGGCGACCCCGTCGTGTCATGAGGGCGGCGCTACTGAGGCACTGCGCAGCTTACTCTAGAGGTGCGAAGCGCGTAGGTCAGCGGTGTGACACCCTAACGACGACTCTCTGCCTAGTCAAGTCAACGCTATGCTGAGTGGCGACAGGTCTTGGCGTGCCGTGGTCTCCTTTTGTGAGGACGTCATCTCGCAAAAGGAGGCAACGGAGAGGGCTCACGAGGTGGACGCTAGAGCTGACCCCTTGCGCCATCGGAGCGAAAGAAGGAGAAGATGCCTGTATGCGCGGTACCCTCCATAGGTAGTTGGCACATACTAAGTTCTCTCAATTCCTGTGTATGACCGAATCGAGGTTGAGTGCGCGTGGCCTGCCCCGAGTGGCGCCTCCGCCCGGCCCTCCACGACCCAACCTGACTCTGTGCATCCCTGCGCCCCCGGCGCCCTGTGTCTCACGCTCCTCTCCGAGCGAGAGGGGTTCGGGCGGCTCGACGGTGCTGGGAACAGGAGACCTCGAGAACTTACCCCCCTTACAGGGAAGAATGAGCCAGTTAAGGTTGACCGACGCTCGATATGTCAAGTTACAGTGCTTCAAATTCATTGCTCCAGTTTCATTTATTGAATTTCATTTTCTGGTATAATGTTTTGGATGACCATTTTTCAGAATGTCGTAAATAAATCGATTCTCTACCGAATCTACTAAACTATACCGATCTTCTACTGAAATTATTACTAAATCATCAAAATCATAAATCATTTATTCAGTCTAGGCTGTTAGAAGCACTTGTGAAGGTCAAGAAGCTACGCCATCGGTTCGCAAAACTACGGCGGGAGACCTTGTACTTAGATGAACCGGCAAGAAACTCAGCAAGGGCTGTTTTTTTCTCCCTGTATTGTTATATACAGAATCGTCAAGTTAAAAAATTACTTCAAAGCTACTTCTGAAGTCGCCTTTCCATTACATCATTTAGGATCTATATCCTAAATGACTATAACAATAAATTTTTTAATTAACTTTATATTTAGTATATAGGAAGCGGCATTAGATAGGCACCATATTACTGTTATGAAAAATTACTAATACCCATCAAATTACAAGAAACACTATGTCCATGCATTACGAGCATTTCGATAATCATCAACTTTATAATAGCCCTTATTTATAACATTATTCTTGATCTGAGATTTAAATTTGGTCAGTGGAAGCTCAATTAGATCTTGGGGAACTTTTTTAAGCAGTGCAATACTACAACCCAGAAATAAACCTCTTGATTTTGGAGTCTGAAACATGGAACGGCAAGCTTCTTCTTAAATCTCCAGTTAAAGTTATGGGTTTGACTTTTTTTTGCAAATGCCTCATAGTTTTTTCTTATATTACCTACACTAATATTATAAAGGCGAAAATTTGTGTGTGTGTATGTTTGTTACTTCTTCACGTATAAACGCCTGGAGCGATGTTAATAAAATTTGGTATGGAGTTCGCTGAATTGGATTACCACATAAGCTACGTTTCACTGCGGAATAAAATCCCTAATAAACCGCGGGTAACACCGCGGGGCACAGCTAGTATATTATACATATTTTTATAAATGTGTTGCGATGCCAGTGTTAAAATATTAATTTGTTTAAAATTTTCCCTAAGAGATTCTCTTGCTTTTAAGTTGTATATGGCGCGAAGAGCTAGCCCTCTTTTGCAGTATGAAAATACTTTCGATATTGGCAGCTGAGCCCCACAAGAAAAGGCCATGACATAACATCGTTCTCTTTGCCTCAAATTTACTAAAAAAGTAGAAATCTATTAGAAGTGCTTATGCTGGACTCGTGTAAAACACATCTCTACAATTCAAAATGCAGAAATACTCGACAGAATGTTGTCTCACGTTCACTTTTAATGGAACGTATGCTTGCTTCATTTGTCCAATAGCGCGACGTTGCCGTACTCTTCATATTCAACTATGGAGCCACATTTACCACTAAAAGTCGGATATAAATCGGAGCCACATTTTGCGCTTGCATATCATTTTTTTGACCGTTATTGGATCAACAAAAACCTTAAAATTTTATGACGAGTAAATTGAAAACGGGTAAGAGCACATCCACTGATGTCAGACGCTGAATTCATATATTCGATCTATACAGCCGTATCTGAATCCAGAGCTGAATGTACACACGAAATAGGTGGATCAACATTTGTTCTAAATCAGTACTGGATCAACATTTACCGTGAAAGGTTGATTATATATATATATATATATATATATATATATATATATATACATACTAAAAATACATAAGTATGTACCATATATAAGTCTAGTTCTTTGAGAGGAAATAAATAGAATAGAAGAGCTATAAGGACAAATAGTGAGATTTTAGAAGGTTTTTGAATCTGTGCAGAGATTCTGCACGTCTAATGGAAACAGGAAGCGAATTCCATAGGCGAACAGCTTGCACTGCGAATGAGCGGCCATAAAAAGTTGTTCCGTGCACAGGTGTAATCAGAGCAAAATTTTCTGATGACCTTAGGGACAATGTGTTAGAGGTGTGAAGGAAGTTAAAACATTCCTTAAGATAGCGCGGGGTCAAAGGATTAAACAGTACGTTATAGAGAAGAATAAGGATATGAGTATTCCGGCGAAAGCGAATAGGCAGCCACTTGAGCTGTGAACGAAATTGAGAAACATGATCATATTTGCGCAGGCCAAATATGAATCGTATACAGAAATTCTGAAGCCGCTCAAGTTTATCAAGCTGGGCCTCCGTGAGATCTAGATAGCAGACGTCAGCATAATCAAGAATAGGAAGCAAGAGTGTCTGAGCTAAGGTAATTTTGGTGGTAGTGGGTAGGAAATTACGCAGTCTCTTTAAAGAAGCCGCGGAAGCAAACAGTTTACGACTGAGCACTTGCATCTGGGGTCCCCAACTCATGCAGCTGTCGAAAGTTAAACCTAAGTTTTTCACTGAGGTGCTAAATGGAATATTGGTGCCCGCAAGATGGACTTTGGGGAGTGATTGCCAGTCAACTCTAGTGATCATCCTGGAACTTCCAATTACTATAGTGTTTGTTTTAGAAGGATTAACGTCCAGCCCAAAAGATTTACTCCATTCCAAAATAATGTTCAAGTCACTATTAGTGGCCAACACTGCATCACCAAGTTGACCAACGGGAGCTTGTTGATAAATCTGGAGGTCATCTGCATATAGGTGGTAGGAAGAAGAAATATTATTAGAAATAGACCTTAAGCGAAGTGTCAAAGTGACCTTATTATTAATAAAATTTCCATTATATGAAATACAAGGGATTGTGGCACAAGTAAAAGTTACTTAATTAGTGAGTTCACCAGGTCAAAGGTTTAATTTGTAGTTTACGCGTGATCTGAAGCTAAGAACGAAATAAAATTTAGTTACTTACCTATTTATCATAAACGTAATAATGAACAAGATATTATAATATTATACTCATGCAATTATATTATAAAAAATAAAAATATACTTAGAAATAAGATTTGGCCGTGACTTCATCTGCTAGCTACAGAAAAGACCAACTACTATCTAAATGTCTGTGTGGACAACTCTTTTGTCAGGATAATGGTATCCTAAGTATCTATTATATATCACCTTTTTACATAGTATTAGTAGATGAGATAAATTGAAATAATCATTAACAAACATTAAAATTAGTGTAGTTATGAATGCAAATAAAATGTTAGTATGTTGACTATCGACATGTATTGAGAAATATCGCAACAGGTCTGTAGATTTAAAGGCAAAGAGCACTATTTTTTTTAAGTGTCCCTGCTGTAAAATCACCGGAACGGAGAGGGGAGTAAAGTCCTTCAGAGTGTTTAATGTGAGGTCATGTGGAAGTAGCTCACAAGGTCGCTTAATGCCCTTTTGAAACAAAAGAAATACATTTAGCATCAACTATGGAAACTGCACGCTGGATATACATTTTGTAAGACTAGGAATAACAATAGAGAGTCGACTGTCCAAAATCGAGTTACCTACACAGAAAAAATTGAAAGGGTTAAAAGTTTCAGCGCGTGATGCGAAAAACACGTCAAATTAAATTAAGCATTCGAGCCTGAGCTGCGGACCATTTCGAATTCTTTGTGACTAAGCTAATAACTTTAGGGAGGCGTGCACTTTTGAACATGCGTCGCGGCGTTGCTATCAATTGTGTTTGCGAGCTGATCCGGTTAGCTGATTGCAACCCCCCTCGCCCCGCGGTCAGCCGAACGCTCCTCAAACAACCCGACACCGGGAAATAGAAAGTCTGGATGAGAAATCGTGATTATCGAATGCGCGATTGTCTGTCGATTCTTCGTTGAATTCTTGCTTCAGTATTTTTGTGTTATTTGTCCTGAGACCGAGTGAAGACTGCTTTGATTGTAAGTTTCTCTAACACCCTTTAATAATAAAATATACACGTAATGAAATCAGTTGCGTGTGCAATAATATATATATATATAACATTTTTTTAATAATGCGATTATAGTAAGACAGAAAATACGTGTAAAAATAAATAAGTAGAGACGGAAGAAAATGCAAAAAGCAATTTATTTCTTAATTCAGAAAAATATCTCGATAAATTCTATAGCTATACCATTAATGAACGATGTGTTAACGAGTCTGGAGAATAAAGTTTGTAACTACTTGTGCGAATAAATAGAGGAATATCTTCTTATTTCAAGTCCGTATCCGTCACTCATTCGGAGTACATTATATTATCACCTGCTTGGTTGTGTTTGACTACCTCTTCGCCCTTTGCCGTTATAAAATGTCTTATCGCCCGTTGTCTTATCTAGAAATCGCTCAGTTCTGTGAAACTCAGTGAATGGAGGTTCCTCATTATGTCGAGCTTTGATTCGCATCTAGCAGGCGTCGGGCTTATGATTCCCTTTTTGGTGAGCGCCAGACCCCATACATTGTACGTTATACGTACGACCATCCTATTTCACCGTATTAAAAACCTGTGGCCAGAGCTGCCTCAGTGAGTGTATTTTGAATTTGAAATTTTGTTTGAGAGCACCTGAATGCATGAGTGATTATACTTTATCAGAGGGTGCAGCTTTATTAAGTTGAACACGGTTCGTGCAGTTAGGTTCATTTGCTTCATTCGAGTTGTGTGCATGTATGAAAGAACAAGGTACCTGTGAGATTTTCTTACGTCTACATAATCGTCATTTGTTTTGTAATAGAGTCATCGTATAAAATGAAAAAAAACACTTATCTTGTGAAACTATTAGGTACTTTAATTGAGATCAGCAAACTTACTTACTTTACAACTTTACCTAACTACAAAATGAGGAATAAAGTTAGTCTTGGTTAAAAAATGTAATGTTGTCTTTGTCTTAGTCCAGGTTTTGTAGTACGGCCGATTGAGATTAAAACTTTTATTTCAAATACATGATCTAGGAAGTATTTGGTCCCGCTTCCATGCTAGTGTATGAGCGAAAGAAAAGTCTTCTTTAGTTTCTATGCCACCCTTAAATACATAGCGTATCAAAAATGAAACATTAACTTTATGCCCTTGTCTAATAATATATTTGAAATGTGTGGAATTGGCTGTATAGTAATTTGATGTCTTGGTCTATAATCGATTAAAGTGAATTAAAAAAATAACGAGGAGCTCGATGGCGCTACTGGTTGTCGCGTTCGGCTGCGATCGTTGAAGTTAAGCAACTTTCTAAGTGCTCGGTCATTGGATGGGTGACCAATAATTTACTATCTCGAGCTCCTCCGTGCTTTGGAAGGCACGTTAAGCCGTTGGTCCCGGCTGCATCTGCAGTTGTTAGCACTCACCAATCCGCACTGGGCCTGCGTGGTGGGTCATGGCCCAATCTCCCTATTGTCCATCCATAGGGCCTTCCCTCTGTCAGGGCCAGCCCTTGCTGTGCCCCAGCAGTGGGGACATTAATAGGCTGATGATGATGATGAAAAAAATAACGGCTATAGAGTAGCGCGTGGGTCTAATTCTCATTTTTAAAATATAGGAGCGTCGTTGGCGCGAACTACCATTGACGAAAATTTGCAGTTTTGATTTTGATTGAGAGGAGTTTAAAAAAAAACAAATTGTATTAAACAGTTTATATTTTTTTTGATTATGCTTCTATTTTTTGGGTATATATTGGAATTACATTATTTTTTTCTCAAAAAATGTACTGTTTTAAAAATGATACAGTATGTAGTAACGTGTAAGTATGCGCCTGTCAGTGTAAGTATGTCTTTGTAAGGATTTTTCTATCAATTTGAGATTTATTCTGGTAAAACGATTCATGCTCGTCTTTCAAAAGAGCCAGAACTTGGTGCATTTTTTGATACTAATGTCAGACTAACACGACGTATGCCTAGAAACCGCAATCATATAATTTATTTTGATAAATTTTACATTTTTAATATGAGCGTAGTGAGGGCAGACTCATCTCCGCTGGCAGCACCCGTTCACGAGCATGACGCATGATGGTTCATGCGTCATGCTCGTGATCATGCAGTGACGGCTGGTGCCATCGCTTCGCTCAACCATATTTTAGGGAACGTAACGACCCGCCTCACACGACACCACCGAAGAGACTTTTAAGAGAGCAAAATCTTATGGATTTGGCGGAGTTTCCGGCTGAAGCTCCATGTAAATATGGAACACACAGAGAGAATAAGAGGGGAAGACCTAGCTCAAGCATTGAAAAGGCAATAGCCAAAAAAAAAGTATCATGCAATCGATGTCACCTAAAGATGTTCATCTTGACAAAGTTCGACATGAACCAATCACAACTGATACAAGAAGGCGTTGTCAGTATCCTCAGTGTAAGCACCTGAGCTCCATAAAGTGTTTAAAGTGTGACGTAATGGTTTGTTTTAAAATAAAATTAATTGTTTTGTATTATTTCATAACAATTGAAACAATATTCGTCACAATGTAAAGTTTATATTTTTACCCAGTAATGCATATTGTTTCATTTTTGATAGATAACCTTTTTCCATTAAAAAATACTTAAAATATGTATTTTTTTTTTACTATTTTTCCATTAAAATACTCGTTAGCCTGAATATTTTTTTTCCATTAAACATAATAAATCATGCATTTTAGGGTTATATATCTGCGTAACTGACAATATCGCAAGGGTTAAAATTAACCCAAAATACGTATGCATGGTTTTAATCAAACCTTTCTGAGACATTTGAGTTCTTTGTGAAATAAACTATAAATCTTTGACTTATCTTAGCACTCAGAAACGGTAATTGAAAATAAAGTTTGATCAAAGTTACAGTTTCTTTGCAATAATAGTAAAAGGAAGCTTTACTTTGACAAAATGTAATATAAAAGCGGCAAAATGAAAAAGTAAAAGATATAAATTAATGTAACAACACGCTTAATTTTGTCGTATTAAAATGATATAAGTGTACCTGCAAGCACTTACAAAGCGGTGCGTAACTGGTGTAACCCTTGAAAGGTGAATGGTCTACACACGCGCAGTTTCCCATTTTCACTTAACCCGCACGCAAACTTACATATAATCTGGCTGCCGCGTCGTAAATCATAACAAACATCTTGCCAACCCTTCGGTAACCCGTCGGCCTCCCAAGTGCCGTTAATTGGCGACCGGCGAGGAAATTGGTCCGCTGTACTTACTTCCGCGAGTTAATGACTCGACGCCCAGTGGATGGACGCCGAAACCTATTTAGACGAGTGCAATTTGTGTATGCGCAGCTTGGCCGTGGATTTTGTTACCGACGTCCGTCGGCTGTTTAAGGGTTAGGCCGGAGTTGATTGGATGTAAGGGATTATGATGTGATGGTAACTTTTACGCAGTTTTGTGTTGGTCTGATGTAAAGTGTAAACGTAGTCACGATGCCACACCGTCTTCTGGCTTATCAAAAATCTAAGTTTAAAAATGTATAAGCAGTTTAAAAACCAAACGCTGCTTACCTCCATACTGCATCTTTTACTGCATTGTAAAGCAGAATATTAGTTTCTTCAGCTTTGCGAGTTAATGATTCGAAGTAGATAAACGCCGCCCGCACCGAAAACTATTTAGAGGAGTGCAATTTGTGTATGCGCATACACGTCCGTGGATTTTGCTACCGACGTAGGTTTAAGGGTTAGGTTGAATTTGATTGGATATAAAGGGTTATGGCGTGGTAATGATTTTTTAAACGCAATTTTAGGTAATAGATCTGATGTTAAGTACTAGTGAATCACGATGCGACGATAACTAGTGCGACAAATATATATTGTGTTGCGTCAACCACACCACCTTTTTGAGGTTCCATGTTCAAAGAAATAATACCGAACCCAATTACTATGTCGCCGCTGTCAATATCCGCCCCTTGCGGAGACATTTTTAAACTAAAATCGACGATTGAAATCTTTGGTATAGAATTAAAATATTAACGCATATAATTGATGTGATTATTTGGAAGTTTTCACTGGACCTAAAGTAAACCTACCTATTAAATCTTGTAAGTACAATGATAAGGAATACCTACTTCATGTGCGAGTTCGAGTCACACTTGGACGGTTTTAAATTAACTTTTTGAAGTAGATTATTCTACTGTTACAACCACAAAAAATGTGCTGACCACGAAACCAAAACAATAATATTAAATGTCTGCAAAAACCGTGAGATGCTGTGATAAAGTACAGCACCATTTAGAACTTTTATTACTCGTAGTATATTATAAATGAGTAGATCTTATAATAATATAAGTTATTTACGGGATTGTTACCACGTTTCGGTCCTGTTGGAAGCGACATGATCACGGAGTAACTGAAGTGATTTAACAATTCCGTAAATAACTTATATTACTATAATGTTAGTGACCATAAAAGTTTAAAACAATTTAAGAGTTGATCTGCTTAGACAGCTAAAAAAATACTTCAGACAAGAATACTGTTAATTACTTAATAAAACATAATTTGTAGAATAATATTCACATTACCACAGATTCGTTAATATCAGGCGTCGACCTGGCAATGATATCGCTCGATCACACGATGCGTTCTCGCCGTGATATGATTTGGTCCAATATTCAGATTTCTTGAGAAGTATCCTAATACAGCTCGTAAGCCGTTGCACGAGCTCAGGTACATAATTTCCATCACACGATAAGATAGTATAGTGTTATCATCGTACGATCGTTGCCAATTAGGAAGACGCCTCATAAACTTCGATACAACTGTACAATCAGCAAAGACACCTGACCTACCATAAGCTTATTTTCCTATAACCATTGCAAAACATTAAGGTAGAAATTCACTTTAATTCCCTAGAAACAAAGATTTTATTTTCACAAAATCATAATTGAAATGACAGATTTTTCCTGTGGCATTATTTTGACTTGAGATATGTGGACTTGAGATATATAGAAAGAGTTTCTATTAAATACACGATTTTAAAAATTACCTATTTCGAAATTCAAACCAACAATAAAATTCGAATTTTATCTAAAAGTTGATATACTGCATTGAAAACATAGGTAAAATTTCAAAGATCTCTGATCCACGTTAATGCAATTTCCTAATAATTAGAAGTGTTATTACGCCAAGTGAAAAAAAGAGTTTTTTTACGAAAACCTGTGTGTTTCACATTTTTAAGCAAACCATCGGACAAATGGTTCAAGAATCCCTTTGTTCGATATTACATTATCTGCATATAAATGAAATTGACAATATTTTGTTTTAAACTTCCATGGTCACTAACACTATAGTAATTTATGATATTAACGGGATTGCTACCATTGAACCTTATTTCTTTACAAATCCCCGATATTTCGGCACACGATATGTTGCAAGTGCCATGATCACGAAGAAACTCGTAAAAAACAAAGAACATGGAAGCAATCTCGTTAATAAAATAAATTTCTATAGAAATTGACAATGTTTTATGCGATTAGCTATATCCGCCCTGTAAATAATAAACAAAAAGGGACCTTATAAACCCAAGGAACACAACACTGTGAGTAGAATACAGATCCATCGCCCCCTCCATAATTCCAAAGCACCATAATATAGTACGAAATTAACAAATAAAGACAAGCAAATAAATATTTTTGAATCGAAGTATGTATTTTGAAATACAGTCTTTGTCATCAGGTCTTAGGCCAATTTAGTAGTTGATAAGATTAAGAATAATCAGAAAAGGAAAACATGAGATGCCAGGTATACAGGGCGTCCCACGGCAACCCACACGGGCGATTTTTTAAAGATCGCCTGCTACATATGTTGTATGTTGCATTTTTTTTCGAAATTTCACGAGTTTGATTCCCAGTCGTAACAGGCGATTTTTCAAAAATCTGTGAATGCAGTTCTTGTTACTACTAAAAATAAAATGATGTCTTCTTTCAGTAAAATATCCTATCTTCAATATTTAATATAATTTCCCTCCGTGTGAGGTAGCCGTGGGACGCCCTGTATAGAAAAAAAATATTGCCTCCAAAAATACCACAAAAATAGTAACGTACATAGAACACAACTGACCTGTGTAAAAGTTAATTTTGTTGCCATTCCACTAAATATTATCTATAAAACAACAAGGTCACTTTCTTAAGAAAACAAAATGATGCGGAACATAAAGGGCATCCCTCAAAACTTACGCACAGTAGCTTTCTTGGCGAATATAATACCTTCAGTCCGACTAGGGGCATTATTCTCCAACAATTGCCTTGGGTTATTTTATGATTTTTATTGCGTTTGTTTCAACAAGCCGCTCTTTGGTAACGCCGACTTTCTTTCACGTGTTCCTACCCAAACTGTTTCAAACTTTATTACGGAGAAGGTTATGACAGGAAAAAATACGAGACATTGTTTTTGTACCAGTTTTCTCTAGATATGTCTATTCTAACATAATGATTTGGAGAAACAGATTAAAATTATACATTTTGAAGGCAAGATCGCATAGTTAACATTTTAACACAAAACAAACAACCGAACCAACTTTTCATGCAATTTTCTGTAGTTTATTTAACCAAACAATATTTAAAATCACACTAGTAAAGTACTCAGTGAATTTTTATGTGTGACCAAAAATCAAATAGATACAATGGAGTTTAAAATAGCGACAGCTAAGATTGCTATAATATCGTCGGCAATTGGCTACAAAGTCTTAATTTAAGACACTATATAAGTATGTATAAAGTTGAACTAGGTATAAATATAGTATGTGAAATAAATTTATTTATAAATATAATTAAAGGAATAAGTACCTATTTATGTTACTTTTATCCTTAACCTTTTGGGAGTCAGTTTAAAAGAATCGAAATGTATGTTATTAAAAAATATAGACATGCACACGGCTAATAAACAGAGCGTCCCTACTCTATACAAGTAGGTCGTCAGTAGAATAAACATCCGAATGTTTAATTTATTTATTCGCTCCGCAGCTTGAAGATTTCCGATTTTTTCCTGATTCGGACGAAAGGTGCGGAATAAATATTAATAATAAAGAAGGGCTCTCCAAAATTAGGTGGAGGAGGAGTCACAGAAGTTACACGAGATAATAATAAATCAGTATCTCGATTTTTTTAGTTTAAAAATCATCTATGATTAATCCCAAAAACTTAAATGCCTGCTTGCCATTACCATACATGAAACTTAGAATCATTTTGGAATATTACTCATGATTAAACTCAATCATCATGCTCATTCAATTAACACTATGAGTTTTCATATTATGTTCTGCTTACTATCACACTAATATTATAAAGGAGAAAGTTTGTGAGTGTGTGAGTATGTGAGTGTGTATGTTTGTTACTTCTTCACGTCTAAACGGCTGGAGCGATTTTAATAAAATTTGGTATGGAGTTAGCTGACACCCTAGATTAACACATAGGCTACTTTTATCCTGAAAAAATGTTAAGTTCCAGAGGGATTTTCAAGAAACTTAGTTAACGCAGACGAAGACGCGGGCGACCTCTAGTTCATAATAATTGCAGTTCTTTGACAGAAAACTTCGCGTGTGAGTAAGTATATAAATATAATATAATTCAAAACTAATTCAGTTTCTCAAAAAAAAAAACTTCTTTTTCCAATGTAAAATAGTTTGTCACTTCTTATTTTGTGACATATAAATGAATAGCGGCTGCCCGCGACTTCGTTCGCTTTAAAGTATTTTAATTTTTAGGATTTATGTCATAGCCTTTGATACTCCTAAATAACGTGACTTTCTATTGGTAAAAGAATTTTTGAAATCGGTTCAGTAGCTCCAGAGATTTACGCTCTACAACCTCACAAACTTTACATCTTTATAATATTATTATAAATGTTAGCAGTAATCTGTATAATTCGGCATTTTATACAATACCTAGACAATGTATAGAATGCCAAAAACCTCAAGGCAACGTCTGAAATATTTTTAATTTTATATTTTCCCAGGTATTCTATACAATGCCGAATGCGCAGTCGGCAATTTGTGTAAAAGAAGATGGCGCTTCGACTTTTCCTTATTTTATTTTATCTATTATCTATCAGGTGACTGGCTAACTTTAGGTCATAAAACCAACTTAACCTAACCCATTGTGAGTTCGTTATACGTTCATTAGTCTGTAATTAATTTTTCGGTAAGAATTTTAAAATCCGTCTGTAATTTTTCTGTTTTATGCAACTGGGTAGGCTAGGTTAGTTTGGTTAGGATAAATAAAAGCTATTTTTTTACATACAGCCGGTGAGCCAGCAGATACTCTAAACAATCCCTAGGAATTGTATACATTACCTAGGGAAAGTATAAAATGTTAAATAATATTTGTAATATTGCATACATTGCCTAGGTGCCCCAGGCATTGTATACATTGCCTAGGTATTATATAGAATACCGGCATTATAAAAATTGCTGGTGACATAGATAATTACAACTGCAACCAAGCAAGAATTTTGACAGTTCCGCAATCGTATGGTTATAGTCAAATTTTGTATGGAAAAAGCTACTTTGTTCTTACGTTCGATAGGGGCGCTGTTTAGTTTTCATAGAAATTTTAACGATGCGATACGTTATGGAGCTATAAAAAATTCATGCTTGCGCCTCTTATCATGATTCGAATTCGTTAAACGTGAGTTACTGGTCGCTCGTACCGATTGCCAGTAGGTAGTGTTGACGACTCCTAATTTGACGTGATTTGCATAGATTATGCCAGGTCGCTGAGTGCCAATCTTTTTAAGTGGCTTCCTCCACTCATTTTGTGTCCCTGCCGCGGCCTGAGAAGCCCAATAAGGCATTTATTATTTTCACCGGCTCAACGAGATTTTGTTTGATAATTGGAGATATGTTTTTTTTCTAAAACATTCGTCTTTTATGTAATACGTAATGGAAGTTAAAAATTAGTTATTGAATTCTGTTGACTGTTGTAGAAGATGTATTGATATATCTCTCGCTCGCGCTCCAGATTTCGTCTGCATAAAATAATTAATTTCCAATACAGTAAAATCCCCTTTTTCACTCAAACCACTCTTCAACTTTTAGGCCCATATAGCCGCTGAAGCGTCAAAACCGACAGGCATCGCTAAGCAAGATGCAACGAAGAAAACTATCAAGTTGCATATTGTTTTATTTTGTTTCTATAACACAACTGATTGAACTACCTTAAGATCCAGACTACATTGCATTAAATGTTGTTGAATTGCATTTATTTACAACGTAGTAGAAGGAAAAAATCTATGATTTCCAAAGAAAATAGAACGGCTAAGCTAGCTGTGCATAAAGATATCATAAATTTTATTCAATAATCTTGCACTTAAAGTAATAAACATCATAATTTTATTAATTTAAAATTGAAAGCTTTTTAAATAAAAATACTTAAAACTGTCAATATTGTATTAAAAAAAACTGACATTATTCCATGCAAGAGCAATTACGTCCATAAATTAAAAATAAGCAGACTAATTATTACAAACATCCGAACAAATGACAATCGAAACATAAAAATTCCAGTGACAATCAACACTCAGCAGAACGGGGGTGACCAAACACCGACGGACAACATAAAAAAAAAGAAATCTCGCAGATAAAAATTTAATGCTTGTATAAAAACGCCATAAATTTGATTTACGTCCCCGACCCCTAGAAACGGGGTAATATCGAAAAATAACGCGAGATAATGTTGGCTTACTGGGGGCGGGCAGGATTAGCCCTGTTTGGACACAGTCACGTTACCGACGCCTCTGTCTATCCTTTTATTTTGATAGGAATAATCCTCAATCCCGGTAATGCCAACATAACTTACGTTGACTTTGAAATACACGACATATTCTAACAACGTTGAAAATGTTTGTGTTGTTGTCATGCAACTGCAACATCACTAATTGAACTATAAAACATCAAAATATTCAGATGTGTTTGGAAAGCTGTGTTAGATACTGCATTCAAAAATATGTATAAAAAATTGTTACCTAATTTGTTAAAATTATATTATTATTTGTATAATATAACATTTCTTAATGATAATAAGAATAAAACAATTATTTAAAATAATTTGCTTAATCCTTTCAAGATTCTGTCAAAGGGCCGGTGGTTTTAAGTTAAAACTATATAATACTAGCTGTCCCAGCGAACTTCGTACCGCCATAAAAAAAATAGGCGTTGGTGGTACAAGGGTGAAAATTTAGGGTTTTATGTATTTTTGTATCATGTATCATCATAAAAAACCAAAAAATTTTGCCCAAAAAAAATTAAAGGACCACTCATAACATTTCGGGGGATGAAAAATTGATGATGATTGAGATGTTATCCGATTTTTAGACCTACTGAATATAAAATTTCACGAATATCGGTCGAGCTGTTTCGGAGTCATTCAATCACGCACACCGTGACACGAGAATTTAATATATTAGATCTAATTGTTTTAAAATTGAAAAGGTTTTCGTAACCTTCATATAAGTTAGACCATGATTTTATATATTTTGGTAAAATTTTAATTCTACACCCTAAAATTACCCTAATGACTAAATACGCGTCTCTAATGACAATGAAGAACAATAATTATTTCTTTCAAATGTAGAACTTAGGATATGAAACTTCATTAACGCACAAACGTCAAAACGGATATCATAGCGTGCCGCTACTATAGTTACCAAAAAAGTTCAGTGTTCGAAGCACTGATTCTGTGATTGATTTAATAAGGAGTCTCCTGTTTTTAACAAATTAGAACGAAAAAAGTAGTACTCTATTTCTTTCTGTTTCTGATAAATTAGAAAACAAAAATTAAGTAGATTACAAATGGATGGATACCATATTGTAGCTATAAAAAATAAAAAAACCTAAGCACTTGAAATGTCCATTTGGAGTTTAGATTTTTCGCTCGTGCCGCGGACGCCTAAGGCGGCAGTCCTTCGTTGCACGATCTGGTTCAAATCGTTTCACCCGGTTTCATCCGTTCGAACAATTAAAGCACCTGGGTCGTTCTTATCGATATGTGATGTCGCGTTGTCGCCTAAGGCGCGGCTGTTTCATCGCGGTTCCTACGTTGTTTGCTGTATTTTTTTTTGTTGATTCTATCAGGCCAGTTCGCAGATGTTATAAAAAAACCAGTCGGACTCGCAAACAAAAAGTTATCTCTAAGCATGGAGGAGCTCAAGCTGATAAATTTTTGATCACCCATCATGTTTAAACTCAAAAATCCTGAACACAAAAACCTATTGCGCTCTCGAGCTCCCCGAGAGCATAAAGTTGTCATTAAATAGATAGATAGATAGATAACACTTTATTGTGCACACCATATTAAATATTACACACTAGGACAAAACTTAAATAGTGAACAATTGGCGGTAAATATTTTCTTTTAAATGTTTAAAATTAATTAGTATTAACTTCTTAATTTCTAAAATAATCTAGAATCAATCTTATCATACAGCATGTATAAGATTTAAACTATTTGATTTCCCCATTGTTGAATAACAAAATGTGTGTATTTTGTAACTAGAGAGAAAGCAAACTTCTCTGAACTACGATTCGAGGAAACTATATGCAAAATTATAACAAAACAGAAAAGAATAGAAAACCTATTTTTTGCTGATAAAGACTTTATGCAGCGGTGCATAGTAAAATTACCATTTTTGCGTCAACCGTAACGGCGAAACACATTTAATGAAGATGTTTATGGCAATATAAAAATCTCTTTATTTGTTTAGGTAGGTACGCTCCACAATCGGTAAAAAGTAGATCCCAAAAGCAATTGCCCGCTTTTTTGTATTTGGACCTTTCGCTCAAGTTAACAGTTAGAATATGTAAATATTGTGCAACTTAAATGGAGCAAAGAAGAAAAAAAATCTAAGAAACGGTACTCGTAATTAGAGGTGCAGTTAGCAGTCGTTTTTCAATAATTAGTTTAACAGTTCTACGTTTTGTAGAGCCAACGTTAAATATTTGTGACGTAAGCGAAACGCTTTCTTTGCGTTCCGTTTGATTCTGTCTAATACTAAAACAGCAACGTTAAACATTTTAAAGATATGATTTATCGAAGTTATATTTGTACAGATGTTGGTACTATTTGTCCCACGTGTAACATAAATAGCATAGGTACTAGCGGTTGCTTGCGTTAGTTTGTCCAATTCAAACTTTATTGCCGAGACCTGATTCCCTCTTTTTATCTCTTTACTGGAATTCCTCTCTATACTAAAAATTTTGGTCCTTGGGTAATTTCTAATATTAAATTCTCGAATACACAATAACACCGCATGACACAACTTCTAATACGGCCTCGTGTTGTTGTTGAGTCGAGTGCGCGTGGTGCGGATAATCCACAATATTTTTAGTAGCGAGCACCGAGACCTGACATATACTTAAGCATTTTTTTTACTAACGATCGCACCACCCGTTATTGTTTTGCCCGCTTTTGTTTTGGAAATCTTGACCTAAGACTATCAACAACTTGATTAATTTGTAATTCCTTATCTAATAAATTATAATTTAGACGCCATAAAAACGTGGTAAAATCTAAATTGTGGTGCTCATTCTACGGGGACCGGTGTATTCCACGGTGAAAATATTCTCTTTGTTATTGCTACCCAAGTGGTGGCGTCGGCACTCGCCTGGTAACATTATCGGTACGATTTGCCATTTCAAAAAAGTGTCGCCGATAGCTCTCTATCGATCCGGACCCGTCTCGCGCCCGCTGGTCACTGTGTGCGGGTGTTAATTCATACACGCCTCGTTAATTTTCCTTAACGCGAGTGCCGATGGTCCCGCGGCTTACTAATGAATTTCAATTTGTTGCCGGCCGCGGCACGGGCATGGGTGGACGGTTAAAAAACAACCGAATAACGCTCACCCACCACGGGTTAGGATTAGAACGGTAATAACATTTTTCGCGCGCTCATTTTCCGAATATTCTACATATTTTTTCAAAAATGTGAAGTGTCATGCGATAAATACTGGTAGTCAGATCAGTCAGCTATAGTCCATTAGCATTTGAGTTTGTGATTAAAGTTAAAGTTGGTGAATTGTCACATTCTCTGCAATAAAAACGGTAAATAAAGATAATTTGAAGCATTACACAAACTGTCATCTCTGAGTCTATTGTTTTCACAGCTTATGAGAAAAATATAACATCTTTCGAGAGAGTTATCACGGTGAAAATCCTAGAACCTAGATTGAATATAGACTTAGATTTGAACTCACAATATTTTATATCGCATTTAAATACAATATGGGCGATTCTGGCATAGTTTTCTAATAACTTAAAGCTAAATCTGAGAGCACTAATCCTTAACCGTGATCCTTAAAAAAGGAAAGACCGACGTTGGATACATTTTTGAGTTTAGACCCATTGTGAATCTTCATTACGTGGATAGATAGATGTACCAAGAAGCTTAAGCTTAATATAAAACAACCTACTTGTCTTCACGACAACGGCTAACTAGAGCTGAGGTCCGAGTCTCAGAGACGCCCTCTAGTTGAGCCGACCCCCTCAGGTTCGAGTGGTCTAAAGGCTCCAAACGGAGAAGAGACTCCCCCCGTGGGGAGATGCCATCCGCCTGGAATATGTCTAGAGGCACTCGCCAATTTACGGCGTGAGGTCCTCTTAGGATCTCGCCGTCCTCAAACCCGGTGACGCTGTAAAGGTCATCTGCGACCAGCAGTATAAACACTCATAAAATACAAGAAGCAGACCCAATGTAAATCTTCATTACGTAGATATATAGACGCATCAAGAAACTTAAGCATAGTATACAACAGCCTACTTGGAGCGATACACGCAGATATTTGAAAATCGAATTCCACACCCACCGCACTTGTAAAAAAGTTCAATAAACGTGAAAACATTTTATTCCGACATTGCCACAGTCAGGTTAGAGAGTTCATTTATATTCGCGTGCTCACCTGTTACCAAATTGAATAATGTCAGAGGCGGGAGGAAAGTTATGATAATGTTGCGAGCGCCTCGCTGAGTGGGGGCGACAACTTGTCAAACTCAGTTTGTCAATCAATTTTGTCCGAACGGCGGCAGCAAATGTGGTGACTTTCACGTGTGTAACTCGGAGGTAACTGGGCTATCAGGTGTACATACATAATTATGTTAATTTGAAATCTCATAAAAATTTACCTATTTTAGGTAGATTGAATGGATTTGCCAAATCTCTTTATTTTTAATAGAAAGTTATAAATACGCAGATTATTATTTAAGAAATCCCAAAAAAGGTACCTGCTTCACGTGCTTGTAATCAGTTTAAAGAACATATTATGATAGTCCAGCAGTAAACGAATAATGACGTTGTTGTTGATTGATGATGATGAGAATTAATGAGAGAAAATTTTCGATTGTTCAAAGTTAAATAGCTTCAACTTCAAACCAAAGCGAGCAAAAAAGCACGGAGTGTAATGAGCATAATGTATTTTTACATTTTATAGATACCAAAGATCTATTCGTATAGAAGTTGCTTATGACATAAAAAGTAATAACTTTTTTCTCTACGACTTCTGAACGAACCAAATATATTTGAAAAAAAAAATATTATATTATATTTTTGAAGGTTTTTAGTTAGTCTTTTCCGTAACAGTAAATGTCGCCAAATTGGGCGTTCATCCTGTCTGAGAGCTACCATTGCAAGCAATAGCATAACCATTCCGAAAAATAAATTCAGAAACAAAGCCATCTCTCCAAGGTATCTATCTAATGTTAACCCCTATCATGTATATAAATTATAAATAGTGATATTTAGGTATAAATTGATATTTCTAATTGAAGGTAAGTGACAGTATATGCATATTTAAATAAATAATGTCTAATGTTAGCTCTTTACAGAATGTTGTGGGCGTGCGTGACAACTCGACGCCCAGTGGCCGCGGAGTTGGTTACACCGCGTGTCATGCCATACCGCACCGTACCGCACTCAAACACTAGAGATAAACCCAGTTCATTTTTCAATGAATTTTTAAATGTTTATCAGTTTAAAAGAGGAGATTAAGAGCAATAACTTTTCCTTCTATGACTCCTTTAGCTGAATAGGTTTAAATAGTAATGTCTAATTTAAACTCCTCACAGAACGGTTGACGCCGAATGGCCGCCTAGTTGGTCATAAAGCGTCACCGCCGCCGTCGCCGCGTCGGAATACTATAAGTTTACAATTTTTTTTTCTCTATGACTCCATTTTCAAATCAAATCAAATCAAAGTAAATAATTATTATTTTGCTAATATTATCATTATCATTCATATTAAAAAAAATATACCATTGTTTATCTTATTATTTTACTTTATTTACATATAATTTTTCTGTTATTTTTTTTATCTGGAAAAGTTCACATTTAATATTAATTTTACTATTTTATGATAACATTTATATAGGTAAATACTAGAACAGTAAAACTAAAACTAAAAACCTTAAAAAATAAAATTAATAACTAAAATATATTATTAAAAGGAGTCCCTTTAGGCAAGGATCCGAAGATACTGGCAGCGTTACCCCTTTGCATGGCTAGACTTATTCTTTGTCCGAGGTAGCTGCCAGCTCTTCGGTCTCCTGTGATGTCGACTAACCTTTTTGCTATTTCCTTAAATAGCCTTAAAGTGCTAGGACCCCACGGACCAAGTGTCTCGACACCGAATGGGACAAAATCATATTATTCTAATTATATTACTGCTACTATAATTTTAATTTATTTTCACAACCTGAGCATCACTGAAATTATTAGATATAATTCAAGAATTCTAAAAATGAAATGAGTGGATTCGCATATTTTTTTCTTTCAAAGCACCATTACAAATTGAAGGATTTAATATACCTACGCAATTCAAATAATAACGAGCGAAAAAGAAAGTTAATTCGACAGCTCATTTACTAAATCCGTTCCCCAAATAGTCCAAGCCGTTAGATAAACACGGGGCCGGATTAAGGCCTATTCCGTCTTACTCAACGGCTTAGGTATTTAAGGGAAATCAGATTTTGAAGATGTACCCCCTTGTCTTACAAATCCGATTACATCGAGGATTGTCTTCTTATTGCCTCTTTTTAAAAACAGGTTTCAAATCAAAAGTTAAACTACTCGAAGTAGTTAATAGTTGAGTTATAGAGCGGTTTGATTGTATAATTTCAATGGCGGAGCAAATAATTACATCGAACCTATGTAGGAATATGGTTTAAGAATTTTATTGGCCTCACAAGAATTTAGAAAATTCACTTACCTTCTACTTTCACTGGTTTTTTAACAAAAAAAAACAGAGAAGCCATACACTATAAAACACCACCGTTTACAAAAAAATATTACGAACAACATCCACATTACAATGTTTATGCCGATTACGTCGAGGTAAGTGTTAAGATGATATTTAGTTCGATACCAAAATTATGTTTCTATGATATCGATGAGACTTGTGTGCATAGGTCTGATTAATAAGAAAATGCTTCAATATACATAATGATGAGAGAAATCCTGGAACTCCCATATTTCAATTGAATTCCAATCCATCGTACTAATTTTATTCGCACTAAAATAAAAAAAAGAGTGACCACAGAATGTGATATTTCAATTTTGAAAGAATATAATTAATCACGAATGTACATTTTGAAACAGTAGGTAAATACGTTTAGTCGTTAACAGCATGAGCTAGCACTTGTGTCAATATTAGCGTAAAGCTTCACCCATGACGTCATCAGATCAGTTTGCTAGAGGAGACTTGTGGTTAAACACTGCTAATCTGCAATTAATATGTGTCAGTCCAGCGTCTTTGCATGCTAGCTGTTAGGTATTGCTAATGAGACAGTACTAGTTAAGGTAAATTATTGGTATTTTATTTTATCAATGATGATATTATTATTTATTCTAAATAATGATTTAGAATAAATAATAATTGTGCTTCAATAGTTAATCTGTGTGATAATTGCTGATGATTAATGTTTCGAATTTTATAAATACATGTTGATTGAATACTTAGATTTTTAAGCTTTGTGTCTTTTACAATCATACTTTATTACACGACTGCACTTTGCCATTCCAAAAGAATTAGCCAAATAGTTAAGAGCTCCAATAGGTCCTATTGTGTAGGCAAGTCCATCTTTGAGGGTCCAGTCGGCCCCATGTTCTTGATAAGAGGTCGAATGGGTACTATCATGTTAGTAAGTACCAATTATGAGGGTACAATGGGCACCTTGTTCTTAATAGGAGGTCGATACTTTTTTGTAGGTAAGGTCCAATTACGAAGGTGCCATGGGTACGAGACCATTTGGATGATATTTTGTATGTCTCAATCCATAACTAAATCCAATCCAATAAACTATATGTTTATGACTTGAATTGAGACATATAATATTTTTTATCTCGGAAAAATGTTTGGTTCCCTTGGGATTCTCAAAAAATAAAGCTAATGCGAACGATGTCGCGGGCGGCTCCTAGTTTCTTAGGTCGTTTTTTTATGCATTGAACTGCTAGATTAATGTAACTTATCAGTACTTATATTATAAATGTTTGTCTATCTGTAACCTATTCAAGCTAAAACCGTTGACCCGATTTACAAAAAAAAATAAGAAATCGTTAAAAGTCCCAGAGAAGAACATAAGATAATTTTAGTCTCAGAAATCATCAATCATATTAATAAATATGTGTAAACCTTAAAGAGCTTTTGATAAATCGTGATTCGTTTGTATGAATTCATCTATATGAATGTGAATTGAATTCCTACTACAATAATAAACAAAACAAAGGAACAATATTTTTAATTTTGTGGGAAAAGAAAACATTTGAAATATTATATAGAACAAGTCATATTTCAGTTTTTTTTATTAAAGATTTTTTTCTGAAATATGTTTTGTTCTAAGGAGATATTCAACATGTTATACTTAAATTGTAGGCTTTCACTTAATTTTTTTATATTAGAAAGCTTATGAACCCTGCACACTTGTTTAATGTATAATTGTAACAAAAAATTGGCGAAAATTGGTTAACTTGGTTATAACTGCTTGTTGCTGCGTTGGTTCATACATTTAAATACACAAGCAAATTTAAACAAATGACTCAATACCGCATCTTGCTTTATCCAATGGTGACTTCCATAACGTCAAAAGAGGATCAATCAAATTACTTTCCTCGAAAAGATTCCAAATTGGAAACAATCGGTGCAACAAGTAACAGTGTTGCGATTGGTCACGGCCGGCCGCCAAATACCGCGTCTCACCACCCGTTCTTAGAGAAAGTCCTTTGTCTCTTTCACTTCAAGGACGAATAACGTTGCCTTTTGTATAACTGTCCTGTTACCATTACGGTATCTTGTGTAATTAGGAAGAAAGGGTTGCTCGAAAATAGTCCACCGTTATAACGGGCTGTGACGTAGTGACGTGCAACACTAGTCCCGTTAAAGGGTTACAGTTTTGGATAATGAGAGAAAGAAGAAAGCCCCTTTGAAGCTGACCGTGTAATCGACGCTTTATTGATTCATAAACTTTTGTTTCATTTTCGCTGTGAGTGCGCCTTTATGACTAGGAAATAATAGCTAAAATGAGTGTAATGAAATGAAGGTAACGCATACTGATGTAATTTAACGGTACTGTTTCTACTTTTCGAAGTTTTCTGCCCTAATTACAGAATACTGCTGTCTACGTAAGATAATTTATCTGACCAATCACTAAGAGTTTTTTTGCTTTATCTCAAAAACTTGTCAATAATAAAATAAGCTTCATGATTACATAATCGAATATCTTGGTGGATGTTAACTCATTTTAATACGGCTTAAACAATTCATCCAGTACGCGAATCGAAGATGTGATGTCGCGACTGACGCCAGAATCTGGTGTACCAAATAAATATTTTTACATTTGTATTTTTTTGTGTTCGCTGAACAGCTTCTGTTGTCATAAATAATACAAACCCGCCACTGGTGTTACAACATTGTCTCATTGTCAAATTGGCAACAGTAAGTTTATGGTACAAAATACGGACCATTCTGTCCTTTGTTCATCAGCTATTAGTCAAGTCTAAGTACAAGGTCGGAAAGCATTTGATGCTGTGAAATTTGTCTTTATAACGAGCGTTTTTACTGGGTTCTGTTTCTGCTTAAATTATCCTCATGGTATCACTAGCGAGTACTTTAAGATTAGGTCGACCAGCATAGGTATTCTGTAAAATGTTGCATCTTACAGATGTATGTTTAATGCATGTTACAGATGCAATATATGGTACTCACTTACGCTCTCATTAATTCAGATTTCTGTCAAATGTTAAATATCTAATACTGGCTGCTTCTATAGAGATAGCGACATTTTGCCGTGTTATGGCGTAATGCATATCAAACAAATGTTTAAAAAGGCAGCTACCGAAATTGGAAGTGAGATTTTATTTTATAGAATCGCCCTACTGAAACAATAGGAATCAAACTTAACATGGATCAGTCACTCAATATGACTGAGTATATGGACTATAGGAATGATGACGGGGTAAAATAAACGAAATCCTATTAAGTTCGTTAGTTTGATTATATTTTTTTTCTTTTGTCAATCACCAAAAAAATACAAAGATAATGCTCGCCAAAGTGACGAGGATTTTAGCAAGTCGTGGCGTCATGCGACATTTAAAATGTATCTCCGTAATGTTTTGACTATGTGAAAAAAGAAAAAATAAGCGCCAATACTTTTTTATCTACTAAAAAAAGTTATTCATCACCCCTAGTGGACATATTTATATCAAACTGCAAATTATACGGTAATCTATTTCAATTATATCAAATATATTTACAACTAAATATGACATTGATAGATATTTTTTTAAAGATTACCTACGTTTGACGTCCGCTTTCGAGGTCTAATAATAAATTGGTCTTCATCTTAGTACGCTTAGTGCACTCGTGTTATAGTGAGCCGGGGCCACTCGAACTGGACTTATAAAAGTAGTGGTAATGCTTTGCTTCTTCAAACCTCATGAATTTATTAACGAATTTCAATATATTCTCTATTGATGATGAAGTTTCTCCAGAAATTATGCATGCGATAATTTGTAGTTACGAACCTGAAACTTTATTCCTTTATGGGAAACAACTCACTTCTAATTTATTTCAAACGATGAACTGTATAAGTGATATATTGTTTTAAACTTTCATGGTCACTAACATTATAGTAATTTATGGTATTACCGGGATTGTTACCATATACCTTGTTTTAAGCGAACGAAAAACAAAGTACATAGTAACAATCCCGTAAATAACATAAATTACTGTAGTGTAAAAGTGGTTTTAAATACTACTGTATTGTGAGTGGTATTAAATACTATTGTATCGTGTCATAGTAGATACGGTATATTGTTTGATTTAATAATTAAAAATGTAATATGCATGATGAACGGTTAAATTAAACGAAATTGCTATTTTGTTCGTCAGTTAGATAGGTATAACCTTAGATTAAAACAAAAAACCGCTTTTTTGTTTTAATCTAAGGGTATAACAAAAACGAACAGACGCGTATTTTTTCTTTTCTCAATCAACTAAAAATTACAAAGAAATTGTGTCAAAGTTTAGGCGAAGCAGCTCGTGACGTTACTTGTAAGTAAAAATTGTTGTTGTAGGCGTGACGTCATGCGACAATATTCCAATACTTTTTGACAATCTATCTGATAGATGAAGAAATATGTTTTTGTAATGAGAGATTCTTATCATACCTATATTATTACGAATCGGTCATAGCCTTTGACCTTAATGATCTCCATTGCCGAGTAGTATATACGCCGAGTTTCAAGGTATCGTCCACTCAGAGATACCGGGATCAAGTCCCAGTGGGGCGAATGATTGTATGATGAATACGAGCATTTGTACCCAAGTCATGGATGTCTATATATATTTCTAAATAAAATATACTCATATATATATCAGTATATTTATTCTATCCGATACCCTAGTATCCCATAACACAAGCCTTAACAGTACTTATTTTCGGGCTGGGCTAATTGATGTAAGTGTAAGCAAGATTATATAATATAGAAAAAAAATAACCTCTTTAATGGTGTCGATTCTAGCAAGATTTTCTAAACTTAAAACTTAATTTGACGTCAGTCCATCCTTTTCTTTCTGTATAGAGCGTGACAAAGATACACTATTGTCAAATTTATTTAAAAAATACCAATATATATAATTGTTTAGAAAGAACATCAAGTTCTAAAACTACGGGTGCTAATAGCTAACAAATCGTCTTTTTTCCCCTGTTCCTAGTACGTGGCCAACCACCGCGTCCTCGTGTTAAAACACCTATGATGACTAATAACCAGAAAACACCTCAATCACCGGAGACAGGTCCCCGCGGATACTACTAAACGAGCGATTCTGCGCAACAACGCTTCCAAGACGACACGTAGCTCCGTGAAATCGCAGACAATCACCACAATAGACTTAACTACATTTAACTTCCTAACAATTAAACAAAGACTACAAAATACTACAAACAATGTCTCAATAGCTTATGAGAAAAGACAATGTGTAAGATATAAAGGGCACAAAGAATTCGTCTCCTAATGACGTCCAGGGCCGCATTGTGGGTTTTACGACACCCACGCGACACCACAATGGAATTAGTTCCACTGTTTTGCCAACAGGGTATACACGCTAGTTCTACGAAGCGAAGAGAAAATTGGGACAAGATTGGAGGAGTAAAAAATGGAACGCGTGCCTACCATGATTTTTGTTCCGACTCACTTCTCAGTAATTTGACTACTAAAAATTTGTCGTTGTAATTTGGAAAAATTTTAAGGAAATAATTTAATAATACTTACTTTGACATACATTTCTTACTAAACTTTTTATGTGATAGTCATACTTTATTAGAAAATAACTAGTGACTTTATCTGGGGAAAGTGATTACTTTCCCACACAAATGTTCACCCCTGTTTCACCCCCTTTAAGTTTTGTCTTGTTTGTTTTGTTAATCATTTTCCAATTTTCAGTTAACATTGATACCAAAATTTATTAAGATAATTTAAGCAATATAGGCGTGAAATTTTAACAGACACACAAAGTAACTAAAGCTAATACATTCATAAGTATGGATTTCAAGATCAATTCTTTCATTTCTTAAGTTGACTTGGACCGCATTGTTAAATCGATTCTTAAATTTCCGCTATTGTAAATATCACATCAAATATATAGTAAATGTGTAAAATTTTGACAAATGGTTATTTTTTTTATAGGATTTAGCAATAATCAAATTTAACTATCGATGAAACAATACTTCGCAAATTCTACAAGAACAATTACTGTAATATTTGCAGTTCTTCAAAAATGTTTATGTTCAACAAGCATTCAATTATTGACAGGGAGTTCAATAAACTCAAACAGAAAACACGTGTAGGTAAACAAAAACAATCACCTGCATAATTAACAAAAGAAGGCGTAATTTGCAGCAAAAAATCCGTAAAAAATCCACTCGTATAATTCCGCACCACAGGGGTTTCGCGTGGACATTAAAGTACGTAGCAGCAGTAATTTGCGATCGGGCTGCATTCGTTAACCCCCGAATGTTTGCCGGGGCGACGCAACGCATGTCGAAAATACTTAGTGGGGCTGGCCTCATTATAATCCCTGCGTCCCTCCCTGCTCTCCGGCCCATATTAACACGTCCGTATGGGTTGTGATTGTATGGATGTGAATCTGTTTTACTTTTCGAATGCGAAAATATCGTTCGAGCTCTACATCGAATTAGTATTAAGGTAACATTTCCATACATAGATTGACTATATGAAATTGACAAAAAATTTTTTTAACAAATTTTTATTAATGCAAAACTTAATTTTTAAATCTGTCTCATAATGATTGAATGCAAACAGATGTTGTTGTGTTTCATCACAGATAACTATTCTATTTCGAATCAAATTAAAATCTCACACAGTAAAAAGATAATTTAAATTAAAAATATTACCTATTGTTCAATAGGCAGTATACCACTCTTTTAAAATATGTACTAATACAGAAAATTTAACAAAATATATTGTAGCAAAAGAAGAGGCAACCAATTGCTGCATCTGCATAGTTGTATATACTAAATTTATAAAAATGAATTTATATTAGGAAAATAAGTTTATAAATATTTTTTTTTTCACATTATGCATAACTTTTATTGTATCTTAAAGTTCAATTACGACTTGGCTGGATTTTAGCACTAAGTATTCTCGGGAAATATTGCATATTAATTAAGGTACCTTTCTCCCAACCAAAAAGGATAATTTAAATCGAGCATGATATTTCTTTGGTACTTGACTCCATTACTTGTTTGATTTTTTGCAATTCCGTTTATACACGTAATTATTGAAAAGACATTGTGTTTATGATGCAAATGTAGTTTTGAAACTTTATGCACTGAGTACATTTTAGTCTGTTCCCATTAGGAAACTATCAACAAGGGAATTTACAGTGTTAGTGGAACGCATGCAAACTGAATAAATAATGCAGGCTTTGACCGTCCATTGCTCTGCATCAGTGCGATGTTTTTGCAACTTGTTAATTGACGAACCTATAAGCCAGCTATAAACTAGTACCTACCTACATAAAACAACAACACATCCATACTTTTGTGAGGACAAAATGCGTTTTTAAACTCTACACAAAGAAATTTTGAACTTAAGATCGGTTACAGATTTTTTAGATTGGACCAATGCTGTTGATTAAACATAGATATGATTATTTTACAAACGATACTATTAATACGGGAGTATTCCATTGGAAAACATTTTTTTTTTACTTTTACCACTTTCAGTAAACCAATCCTATGTATATTCTTTGGGAAAGTATAATGGGTATATTTAATGTTTCGTCAGATTTATTCATTAAGATAACTTTACAACAAGAAACGTCTGCCTTTTATATTTAAATCGAATCACTTGACCTACTCTTTTAAAGAATTCTAATATGTTTATATTCTCTTATGCTTTTCGTTTTAGTAATTGACACCGGAATGGCAATGACCGGCAGCGACGCAATTAGTACTTTCAAAGCCTATACCGTTTTTTTAAACACTTAGTTATTACATTTTAAGTTGATGATGGGTTATGTTATATTGTGATGTAGAGAATTCGATAGTTGGTAGAGTAGGCCCATCAGGATCTGAGCTTGTTGCGGTGTACGGCACGGTGGACAGCATGAATCTACACACTGGCAGCGTATGTCACAGCATGGACAATAACAACCGGCAGAGGCCTGCGGGGTTTGGCTTGGGAGGTTCAAATCCTGCCTTGCACAGGTCCTTGCTGATGGCTGAGGATGCCCATGATTCTCCGGGGCATCCCCAACACTCCCCTCTTCCGGGGGGAGACGGGTGTATCCGTTCGACTCTCGCTGACGCTCACTGGTGAAGTTGCGGAAGATTCCGTAAGGGTTTCCGTGGGCTCATCTAGTGCCGTTGTCTCAACCACGCTGGTTGAGACCGTGGACCGAGTGAGGTGAGGGGCATCGTCAGGTTTTTAGTAGGTAGGGCCCCCCCTCCTGGGCGGTCGCTGAGCTAGTCCCAGGACTTTCTGAGCGGACGGGCAGGACGGGTTGGGAGGAGTCCCACATAACCCCGTTGCCACTCCCAGGTGGCGGGGTATGCGTCAACATTTTCCTGACGAAAAAAAAATAGGGACAATAACAAAACGATAAATCTATATTTTCTGTACGAAGACCCCAGGAAGGGCGAACAAAAAGCCAGAGCCGCTGAAACGATTTGTGAGCCTTTTGTACAACGCATGAGATGTGTTTATAAAATTTTAATTTTGTTATCAATAATGACACCCAAGAGCTTCAAGTAGCGGTCAAAGATGATGTGCCTACCCTGCATAAAAAAAACTCGACCAGCTTTAGGAGAAAATGCAAGAGACTAGGTTTTAAAGGTCCGAAGACTAGCTTGAACGTATATCCACAATCAACGATCGTGTCCGTCGGGCAGCATCAGACCGAGAAGTCCGTCCAGGATTAAATTCCAAAGTATTGGGTCGCAGGCCGAAACCTGAACGCATCCCCTCTGCATTCCCCGAGATAAATTAACACCAGAATAACTAAGGAGGGCGGTGCGATCTTGGAGGTAGCTTGAAACGAGCTTGAAGATATTGGCTGGGCAGTGGCAACATCTCTGAGTCTTTGAAGGATATACGGCCACCAGGCTCTGTCGAAGGCAGGTTGGATGTCTAGAAATACCGCAATGCATGGAAGGCCAGACGTACGACTACGTTTTATAAATTTCAAGGCGTCTTGAAGAGCGTGAACAGTGAAGCTATGACGCTTAAAACCATTCTGCAAAAGGGAAAGATTGTTTGTAGTGGATAGGTGATAGGAACAAGAGATTTGCGAGAGTTCGAAGGGTTCGACCCCGATTTAGGCATCTTTTTTACCAACGCTTTCTTCCAGCTCCTGGGAAAGTGCCCGAGAAGGAAAGCTTTCCGCAGTGGAAAGCTTTCCTTCTCGGGTACTACTAGACAAATGTCTGAGGTCAGACTGTCTAGGCCAGGAACCTTCTTGGATGACCCGCTCTTGAGGGTTTCAAGTATCCTTCAGTGAATGAAAGATCACCCTGATTGCGTGGGACTGTGTAACTATCAGCTGTTAAAGTAGCTTGTGCTGGTGTGTCGAGCTTAGAAGGGTCACTAGGAAAGTAGTGCTCTAATAAAATATCAGAAGAGTCCTCTGCATCACAAATATGTCCAATATGTCATCACATATATCTGCTGCAGTGAGGGGTGGCAGGAGGTAGTCGAGGAGTCCCGTCTGAATGTAAGATCGGATTGGTAATAGTCCATACAGATTCAGGCGATTGTAACTCGCAGAATTTTCTAAAATACTCCCCAGAGTCCCACCTAATGGCTTTTTATAGCTTTCTTTGCGCTCTCGGATTTCAACGGTTAACGACTGTATGTGATCATTGGATAGGTTAAGTTCCCTAGCTCGATGTATTTTCTCTTCGCAACTGAGCGACCGTTATCTTGTCCTCTTCGAGATGCGGGGACCAAAAAGGAGCATTTGATCAAGGAAAGCCCCTACTCCGAACGGAGAAAAATGAAGCAGTTGCCTGATTGACAGCGGTCGTAAGCCTGAGCACCGCGTTATCAAGATCGAAGGTCGAGAGGTTGGATATACTGCCATCCACCATACCAGAGTTTTGCAGTAAGGCAGGCAGGTTAGATAACAGTTTATCTAACCTGCCTACTCATTCAATCTGCTATAGGTACTTGAACAAAAACATCAACACAACTTATCTCAGAAAATGGTGCAAAACATCATTATGATCATTTCCCACTCGTATTTCAGCGTATCCATATTGTACAACCAAAATCAGTGAGCATCAAGAGGGCTGCATCGCTGTGCCATTGTTATAATTTTCAATAAGGGTGTGATAGAGGGGCATCGATCGGATCTCACTGGCTCCCGGTGCATCCAACTATAAATATCCGCCGTTACGAAAACTTATTGCGATATGAGGGAACACGGAACATATATTTTTTTTCCACTGCAAAGAGATACATAATTCGCGCTTGTAGTTTATTTTAATTCAAACTTCTTGGTCAAGTTTTGGAAAGATTGAACCTTATAAGCCTGCCGCCTGAAATATAAGCAAATGTGTCTTTTTATAATAAAAAAAAATCTTCAGAATAAGATATTCTGAAGTTAGATCACTGTTACATAAAAAAATATTGTAAACATTGTGTTCATTGATATAACATAATGTTTGAAAAGTTAATAAATTTTAAGAAAGGTGACGGATAATATAGTTACATCCTCCATCAGAAGCACCTAATCAAATATTTATTTTACTTATTATCTTTTTCTATCTTAATTCTAAATTTGCAGATCCAGTTGCGACTTGTGAAAAGTCCTTTACCTAACTTTGGGTTGTCTTAATACTTGCAAACACTCTTTAAAGAGAAGAAAATCAAAGAACACTCCTATTTTTTATTATCGTGAAAAAAAATGTGGTATCTGAAATATTACCAATATTACTCATAAGAAAAGATACCTAGAGTCATGATAATTATTTTTAAACTACATATAATAATAGAGAAGCGTTATTTTTTACACAGATCAGTCCTGAATATTTTTTCTTGTTTAATATTTTCATTTCATTTTCTAAAACAATTCACATTCTAGACTGTGTTCTATTCTAACACGACCCGACAGCATCTGTGAGCGTACAAACCATTCGTATACCCAACCGCCTGGGGTGCAGTCGAATTCTATTAAAATCCAAACAATACAGACTTCCCCAACTAATATCTGGACTAAATCCCTAATAAGTATGCCATTGTATGAGAGGGACGCGGCTGAAACGACAAAGAACACGTTATAGCGATCTCGGTGATGTGTTAAAAGTAGAACGTTGTGACTGACCTTTTTATTTTCACACTACTTTCGATTTAGTTGCGTACGGAATAAAGTTTCATTTTATCTGTTGGTGTTTTCGAGTATTGTGCTGTTTCACTCCTGGGCAGTGCGGGTAGAATACACGCCAGAGTGTGGTGAGTGGCTAGCCATGGAGGCTCACCAAATGTGCCGCACCCTTCCCCTCCAAACTAGATTTGCAGTCCGGTTATAATACGGTGCCCATTCATTACAGCCGCGCTACTGTTTCAATTTCAATATAAAGTTTTTTTTATTTTATCGCTATTGTTGTTAGTAGGTACATGTAATTTGTAATGGACTCGTGAACTGGGATATTAATTTTGGAGTAGCTACATTTACCGTAACATGATGTGTACATTAATTCTTGTCTATGCTTATGTTTGGTTTTTCTTAAGGTTTTTCAGTCATTGGTGTAATATTTAACTAACTTTTTTCATTCGGGAATTATTTTTTCTTCTGATAAATAAAATATAATTAGACGACACATCATTTAAAGTAGGTTGAATGCGTTTTATTTTATATGATTAATTTTGTATTGAAACACATGCACTAAGACTTTATTTGTTTATAGTTTTATGAAGATGATTCGTTTACTTCCTCAGAGCATATATGCTCTAAGTTTACTTTTAATATAGGAATAGCATAACAACACGTGACCTTGATAAATTGACGTTTTTCGATGCTAATAAACACCGTTTCATATATAACATCCTTTTTAGAACAGTTGAAATTACATGATATACTTTTTGTTTACAAATAGTTTATGGTATTATGTTTAAATACAAGCTTGCTGTTTTATTAGTACGAGACTTTAAACATTACTATTTAATATGAGGATCTGGCGAACAAAGCAGTATAATAACGCATCTGGTCAAACTACTTTTTTTACAGTCCGGAGGTTTCGGGCTTGTTGAATTTGAATCTCAATCAATTGTCAATCAAACCCGCCTAATTATTGAAATTACTAAATTTATAAATTATAAACATTGCCAAAAGTTCACTGTAGGTATGTCATTCAGTTTTATACAGCTCCTGTAAAATTTAATTTTATGAAATTATTCCGTTTTGTTCGCCAGCACAAATTCTAACTTTATATATAGGGATATATAAAGTTAGAATTTGTTCAAAACATAAAGTTTTCATAATTTATTTATTTCAACGTCGCACGGATTTTAGTCTCATAGGGGACTAAAATCAGTGCTTAAAGCAATGGCTTAAAGTGTAGTGTCAACAGAGATAAGTGTTTCCTTGTATTGCGTCTTTATGGGGAGCGAGGCATGCCACACGAGCGAATACTACTGCTGTTAAATAAAACCAAGTAATAAGCAAATTCAAATTAGTAATACGTCTGGTTATTTTGTTTTGATATTTTTCATTTATTTAATTATGTGGAACACGTTTTAATAGAATTCAAAAAATATGTTTTTAATTAGAAATCAGTAGGGCAGCAAATTGACAAGTTAAAAAAATATAACTTTTAAAAAATATAAAGCCCATAAGAAATATGTGTTTTTAGCTGTCATAGGTCAGCTTAGTTTGGTTCTTAAATAATAGAAATGAACATCCGAAATTTATATGGCTCGCATCCAGATAATTCCGCAAAATTAGAATATAATATTTTAAAATAAAAAAGACTTTCTGATCAATTGGTAATTTTATCGGAAACACTTTTTAATTAATAACATTTTTTTTAACAAATAAAATGATAATTCTTATTTTTATTATAATGCTGCAACTCAGATTTACCTAGTTTCACTTCGCGACAACAGCTATGCAACCGTAGCGGGGTACGAGACAATAGAGGCTAACTACCCCTTTCTTGTACGGGGCGGGAGGCGCGGGCCTAACCAAGCATACACTGCGTTTTGGGGCACCGCTGTGGGGACTATCGTGTACGCAAGTCGAATATCCCAATAACCACCTCAAGTTTCACGATTTTTACTATCGCTGTATTTGTACACATTTGTACTATTTGTAGTATCATATTTTTTTTAATCGAAGTTTTTTGTCCGGGAAACTTTATGTGATTCTATTTTTGAAATTTGTCAGCTCCTTTGACAGCAATGACTAATATCAATCAATTTTTATCTAATAAACCAAGGGCTCTTTGTACGTTACTTAAGTTTGTTATGCAAATTCAAAAAAAACATCGTTTAGAAGTGATTCTGTTTTGTTTCTGAGTGGCCTTGTAGAAATAAGTACATCGATAAAAAAGGAAAAAGGCTTTGGTTATTTACTCTCTATATAGAACATCACCTAGTAAACACTGCAATAGAAACAGACCAAGTTTTATGTACTTGTGTGCGTGACACGCAAAAATAAAACACGCGAATGATGCATCTTACACTCGCGAAATGTCATCAAAATGACATTATTTTTGTCTCGGTGTGCATGTGTAAGATACCAGGTTAGGCCACATTCCCCAAAAAAGTGGGTAAACTTAATTAAATCAAATTTAGTATATTGTTCACACAATTAAAAATTATAGACGTTGAAACATCTGTAAAACGTATATAAGTTTATACTTGGATATTTGAATTAAAAAATATTTGTTACAAATTTTTATTTCGTTTAACTAAAATAATAGCCGCCATGATAATATAGAAACAAACAACAAAACGGATCTTTTTTTCATATCATGATGAGTAAGGCTTTGAATTTAGTAGTTTAATATTATTTATCTTTAAAATTTGACATATTATACAAAACATACCCCTGTGACGCAAAACTTGTTTTACAATTATTTTTTAAAATGATCTGAGAAGAAATCTTCTCCACGACTTCTTATCTCGTCCACCCACCGATTTTTCATTATGGGATCGTCAGTTAGCCTGGAAATAGTGGACTTTATAAAAAAATAACATTTTTGCCCTGTTAGTATGTATGGATCGATATGGATAGATGATACAGCTGAGTTTTTGAACTCCTCAACTTTCACAAAACAATGACGATATCAACACATACAGGTTGTGTACTTTTAATTTTATTTAAAAAAAGTTATGGTTATCCTACTAGAAAAGTTATACAGGTCTCTGTACCCCTAGCACGAACCATTATCGAATTCGAATAATTGTCGAAATGTCAATGTCAATATTTGTATGGAAACTTGAACAGCAGCGCCACAAAGTATGTAACGAGAACTAAAAATCAGTACGCATTTGACAATGACATTTCGGAATCGCAAACTATTCGAATTCGATAATGGTTCGTGCTAAGGGTACTGTTCTATATCTTTCACTCATCCCGTTTCATCGTCAAAAGTCTTAGTTATATAGTACGTCCACGTACGAGACTCTGAACCTTATTTTTTAATTCTAAAATATTAATAAACTTTTTGATGTTCCGTCCAGTTATCGAGACAATCAAATTTATATCGATATAAAATAAAAACTATTCTCCATCGCACTGCTGCGATTGGTAAAAAATTTGATTACGCATACTTACTTTTTGGGGAATTTTGAATATTTAAATTAGTATTGACGTCATTTATGCTTTAAATTTCATTAAGTCTCTGGGTCTTTTCGTGTAATCAAAGTAAAAATATTTTGGGGCATTTATCAAACCCACTCCTTTCGATCGTTCTAAGTAAAAATATATGTTTTAAAGATCTTTACAAAGACTATTCGTGTTTGAAGTATCACAAAATACAAAAAACTGGTTAATCTAGTTAAAACTTGATGCGTTTTCGGAAGCATTGCATTTAATATTTCACAAAGCAATCGAGATAAATTTTAAAACTTGTGTATCTTACTACTATTTTCTCACAAAAAAAAGATAAACTGTAAAAAGCACATTCGCTCTGATTTTTGACAGCATATATCTATTTTTAAGCTAATCAGCGCATTGTATGGCCTATCTCCCTTATTTCTAAGTCAAAACACTCTTTGTTCGCGTCAGTACTCAGAAACTACTACTGTATGGGGTCCCGCAGACCCACAATGCAGATTTGAAATGGGGTCGCAACCGGATCACCAAATTGAAATGTTTTATTTTATTCTCCCAAACATAATGCGGATAATGCCAGCTTTTAAAATTGACAACTGCCTACGTGACAAATCTTTTTTTTTCGACATTAAACGCTTCGACGAATATTTGGTTAGAAGTTTAACCGTATCCCTTTCAAGGAGCGCATTTTATAATTCTTTAAAGGATTAATTTGCATACTGGGTATCATTGTTTGTTTTTTTCCTGGCTTAATGTTTGTTTGCGCCACCGACTTACCCAGAAGTTGTTTTACTATGATTGATAGGAGGCAGTTTGGTGCGGTATTTCGCACATAATAAATTTCAACATAAAGTCACCCCTTTACGTCTAGCGGCATTCAAAGTAACTTGACGCTTTGACGATAAATTTTAGCATAATATATAATTAAAAGTAAATTTTGTTAAATCTTAATTTTGTAAATCATACTATTTATATCATCATCAGAGGTCGGATGTCCACTGATGGACATAGGCCTCCTCTAGGGATTTCCATACATAACTGAAATGCGCTTACCGCATCCAGTGGGTGGGTGGGAGTAGGACCCAATGGATACTACTTATATGGTTTTATTTTTTTCTCAAACCTTACATAAATCATTTTCGAATCTCACCAATGTATAAGGAAACCATATGAATATAAGTATACTTAACGGAAACAAAACTTATACTTAAATAATATTAAATTAAATAATATTAAATGTAAATCCCAATTCTATGGATTTATTAGGCTTTCTTTCATTAATTATATGAAAACAAACTGATAAATTGTATCAATGTAACAATAACATGAATGAGATATCAATGAAATGTATAAAAACGGCAAACACAAGAAATGTTTTGCACGTGGTGACGTCAGTCTTTCTGATTGGTGTTTGCCGTCACGTGATCTAATGCCTATTTTATTCGAATTTATTTTCAAAAAATAATGATAATCTATAATTATTATGATACATAGCTTTATTTTTTGTTATTTGTATATCATAATTCATATTTAGAAACTGTAACCCATTCGATTTATTGTTAGTTGACACAAGCCTATTGTCTGTGATTCCGAACTTTATGTGCGTGTTCGAAGATGAAATAGAGTAGAGTCACTGGCGAAATTTCGTTTAAAATTCGTTCGTTGCCGTAATTTCGTTTCGGAGAAAGAGAGTAGAGCTCCTGGTTTATTATTCACCAGCATGAAGTTTCTGCGATAGGTATAATCTACACATTGGAAATCAAAAAGTAACATCAGCATCAGATATTGAAGTTGTCACAGAATTTGATTTATATTTTTCTGACATTCCAGTTTCAACTACCAAACCTTTGAGCTCCTCCCCCATTGAAGCCGAATCTATTTTAAAAGAAGGTATGAAAAATTGTAAAACTCAGTTTGAATTTCAATATAAAGTCTTTTAACCAATTAAATAAAAAAAAACTCTGTTCTATGGCTAATTCCGTTGATGTATCTAGATCTGTAATAAAGATAATAGCTTCAAAGTAACTGACATATTTAACCAGTGTATTGACTGTGGTGTTTTCCCTGATTTCATGAAATACAGCAAAATAACTCCATTATATCAATCTGGTAGCACAAATGACCCCACTAACTTTAGACCTATATCTGTGCTACCCACGTTTAGTAAGATATTTGATAAAAATAATGTTATAATTTTTATTTTTTAAAGCATGTAACGGCTCGATGTTTAAATGTATAGAAACTATTACTAGAAAAAAAAACCACGCGGACCATACAGCAGACGGGACTCGAACCCGCACCCTTCGCTATCCGGGCGAATGCACTGACAATTATGCTACCGCGGCCTTGATGGCCGTCTCGAATTCTTTCTAGCCTTTCTTAAGCTGCATAGCAGCGCCATCTCCTCGCATTTTAGGTAACCCACTATGTGAAATGAATACCTTTACAAGTATTAATTTGAAATTTACATTTGAAAGAAGAAATAGCATTTATAGTTATAATTTTATTTTTTATGCATTTAACTCATCTTAAACTAATTATGACAGTTGCATCTCAGTATATTTATGAAAATTTAATGTATGTTCGAAAAAATATTTTTTTTTTGCTATAAATAGTGATAAACATTTGCTTAATACTAGAAATAAAAATAAAATAGCTGTACCATTTACTAGGCTCCACAAAATCAGTAATTCATTTAAAGGTCTTTCTGTACGCTTCTACAATAAAGTCCCTAGCAATATCCAACAATTGAGCATCAAAAAATTTAAAGCTACTCTCAAAAAAGTTCTTATGCATAAAGCGTATTATAAGGTGTCTGATTATATTTTAGACAAAAGTGCTAAGGTTAAAATGTTCCAGGAGGCTCTATAATTATAATAAAGATGACCCAATTTTGTAATTGACAATTATTTATTTGATGATGATGATTATTGCATGATTTGACGCTGTGAAGATTTTATCGCCTGTTTTTCTCCACAGCAAAAAATGTCTTTAACGGGTGGTAGGGAAAAAAATATGGACGATTCAAAAGAGATGTATTATGCTTCCTATTTGAATTTTAATATTTTAAAATTGAATTGAACTAAATTTTGTCATTCTCTATACAGAATGAAATGGAAATAATATGTCTTTCCATTTCATTCTGTTAAATTTAGTTTTAAGCTTAGAGATTCATGCCAGATTCGACACCATTGTTAGTAACTTGTACTTATATTTATGTGGATGTTTATCTGAAATAAACAATTATTACTATTTCAAATTTCATGATTATAGGTAAACGAAAAGTACAGAACGGATGTTCAACAAAGTGATCTTCTATGGGTTACATCACTTTCAAATGGGAAGAAAACGATTCGTCTTAGATGATAAAGTAAAGATAGTCCCTGGTTAAGAAACTAGTGTTGCGTTTTTAAGCTGAACCGTAAACATAATTCGTTTGTAGCATGTGGCGGAACCACGCGATAGCATTGTGCCTATTATCGCAATGATATCGCGATCAATCGAACCGGGGGGGGTGGGGGGCTGGAGTGGGAAGGCAGCGGCGCAAATAAATGTATCTGCCGGCCGACGGGCGGATAAATACGCAAATAATACGAAACTACAAAAATCAAAACCCATCCGCTACTCTGGCGCAACGCTATCGCATTGAAAGTGGCTCTACTTAGGACAGAGGCCATAATAAGCCTCCCGCCGCGGCGCCGGTAGGCGCGTTATTATCTGTCGTTAAAACAGGATTGGTTATTGCAATATTTCATCATAATTCTATTGCGTCGTTATTATCGCAGCAGTGTGTTACTTTACCATAATAACTCTTCAAAGCTGCTAGAAACCGGTGTAATCAGATGATATGTAACGCCAAACACCAATATGTTCTCAACAATCTTTCTTCCTCATCTTCTGCTGATATCCGGAAATTCCTGGGAACGCTAGTTATCGGCAAATTGCGATATATAGAGATCTATATGGTAGGTTTATTGAATTACACGATCTCAATTTTCATTTCACTACTCTTAAGCTGAATCATTGTTTTACAGCAAGCACTGTTGCTGCTATAAATAGTTTAACGCGACCCAACTTTAACCCCTTCTATTTTTCACCAGTCGCACCGGCAGAGATTAAGAAGATTATTCTTTCCGTTTAGTCGAATGCGATGGGGTGTGATGATATTAGTCGTAGTATAATCATCACTATCCTAGACCCTCTATATCCTGCCATAACGAATATTATAAATTCCTCTCTTGACATCGGCACCTTTCCTGTGTTATGGCGTAGAGCCTATGTACGAATCTCAAACTTTCCATCCCAACCCAGCCCAATGAATTACGGCCGATTTCCATCTTCCCCTTCATATCTAAAGTGCTGCAGGCCTGCGTTCACAAGCAATTTTCTCAATTTGTCCATATTAATTCCTAAATGAGCCCTCTCCTATCCGAATTTAGACCAAGGCATAACACTGTTTCAGCACTTTTAAAGGTGGCTGGCAATCTTAGGACCGGTCTCCACGGTAAAGTGGCATGTTTATTACTTATCGATTTCTCCAATGCTTTTAATACCGTCGCACACGATATTCTCCTTTCCATATGTCCCATCTTATGGTCTCTGACGAAGTTTTGATTCACATCTTATCTTCCGGACTGCCAGCAGATAGTCCAGATTAGGAATTCTTCCTCATCGTGGCACAGTCTGGAAACTGGTGTTCCCCAAGGCGGTATTTTTTCTCCTCTCCTTTTTTCTACTTTTATTGATTTTATCACTCACAAACTTCAGTGTTCGTATCATCTATGTGCTGACGATTTACAATTATATAACTAGACATATATTGACAATTCGATGCTGTAAACAGGGACTTAGTCGCTATTACAACATGGTTGGATAATGTGTCACTTTTAATGCTTAAAAATGCCAAGCCATTTTAGTAGGTGGGTCAAGAGCGATGAGCAAATTTAACTACTGCAGTATTGGTTCTGCACTCCAATCCCCTTCAGCAATGTCGTAAAAGACCTACGTAAAGGACCTAGGTTGTATTTCGACTAGTTTCATACAACGTGCCCTTTATCGCTTGCAAAATGAATTGCCGGTCAATACCAAGGCAATGCTTGTGCAAACCTTAATAATTCCCATAATCGACTACGGTGATGTATGCTACCTCGACCTGAATTCAGATCTACTTAACAAACTTAACGGTCGACTTCAAAATTAATACATTCGATTCGTTTTTAACCTCATAAAATATGACCATGTGTCCCAATACCGATCTTTCTTAAATTGGATGCCCACACGGCAGCGCAAATGTATGTGGGCTTTGACCACTTTGTTCTCTTTGCTGGATTCTTCAAAGGGAGGCACCTTTATCTCACTTCTCAATTTCAGATGTAGTACCTCTCATACTAAAAATATTCGATCTTCTTCCAATCTTTTATTGTGTAGCCATTCTATCTCACAGCTCCAATATCATTCGCTAAAACTATACTTTTGTGGAATGAACTCCCACTAGACATTAGCATGTCCCCCAACAAACCTATCTTTAAAACCAAGCTGCGAAGCTTTTTACTGGAGCAGGGGTTACGTTAAGTAGTTTGTCGTCATGTGTGTATTCTATAAAGTATGTATGTATTTATGTGTATGTATAATGTATATGTTTCGTTATATTATTTTTGTATATTAACTAATACATATTATGTTTATATAATTATATTTAATATTGCTACTATTCAAATTGTGATCTCCACCTCAGTTGTGCACCCTACCACTAAAATCTCTACAACACCCTATGGTTGGCCGGTAAAGAATGCCTATGGCATTAAGTACGCCATTCTACATTTGTGCATGAAGAAATTAAAACAAATTAAAACGTGCTTTATACCCGTTCAATAATTGTTTTATAAAGTGATTGATACGTAAATAAATATCTAAACGCCAGGTAATACCAACGATTGAAGCGGGATGCCGCTCCTACTGTGCGAAAGTGATATCTTGCTTTAACAACAGACATTGCCTGGCGTTAAGAGTTCATTTAATGTGGTATATTACGTATTCAAATCGTGCGCATCGAGACGAAATTCAGATCATACGCCTATTGTAGCTTTATATATTATAATATAGCCTTTATGTATATACTAGCATCATAATTCTATATTTATTAAAATATATTTTAGATTATTAGTTATGTAATATTGTTGTTATCAATTTTAGGCTGCCTAAATTGATTCATAATACACGCTTAATTGCATTTCAGTTGCAGTAATGACTACTTTCATGTGGAGTAACCTTTGGGTCGTAATTGCAGAGCGCGAGGCCATTATCAAGCCTATAGCTATTTGCCCCGAAAAACAAACTCTCGCGGGATGCGAGGGGGCGGGGGAGATCGGTGGGGGGCACAATGCAGCCAACTGCCCGTTCGCACACCGCCTCCCGCGCCACGCCGTACCGCACGCAGCTGTGATGTGATTCTGAGCGGATATAAAACTTTTTAAATATTAATTAGTGATAAATTAATATTAAAAATATATCACAAACATTACCTATACGATCTGAACGTGATGACTGATGATGAAGCTCGTTGAATGACATAAAATTATTTTGTGTCTGTGCTGACAATACTTACTACTGCTGCTATTGCTACAATAACTTGAAAATCTCTAATCTAAAATATATAATGAAAATCTATATAATGAAAGGAGCCTTCAAACTTACTATACAAATTATGACTGCGAATTTATACTCGTACTTCAAAGAATAACTTACTCTAAGAAAAAGTTTTATTTTAGCTTTCTTTATAAATTTTGAGAAAAAGTTTCTTAATCAGGAAATAAATCAAAAAACTATGAGTATAGAATATTTTGTAACACTGGAAGGCACGAAATTTTAATTTTGTTTTAAAAGTTTCAACTGTTAATAAACATTTTAACTATGAATTCTAGTACTATGATATCTATATCATATATAATATAACTGATTTGGTGAAAGTATTCGATCCCCTTATCAGATGACAAAGCGATGGTTCCTTTATTCTGTAAGGTTGAACATACTTCATATCACGAAACCACCAATTACAACAGGAAACCTGTTGATTTCTCTTAAGCTTTACTTTTTGTACTCACTCTATAAAGTATTTTAGTATTGCTCAGGATGTATGTCATTACTGTCCATATTTCAGGAGCTTTCAATTACTTTTTCCAAAAAAAAAACAATCATACAACGTTACCATCATCAATCAACTGATTTAAAATAACAAACACGACATGTCCAGGTATTTCAACAACGTTAATTTAGGCATTCCCGTTGCTTTTCTTTTCCCTTCCTCCGAATGTTGAAGAAGGAAAAAGAAATTTTCTACTACAAAAATACCTATACGAATAACATTGAAAAACCAGCAACACATCACACACGAAACGAGCGTACACAATATTCGTATAAACGCATGTCCCTTTCCGCAACATTCAATAAAGCTTCTAACAAACACACATAAATCTGGCCGGTTTTACGTCCGCCATCCCAAATTACGCCATCAAATGGCACCTCCATTGACGGCGGCCGAGTGAGATGTAGAATTTCCATATTTGCATGCAAATCACTTTGCCACGGATACACCCCAGTCACAGTTCGTAAATTTTGATTTTAATGTTTGACCTCACGCTTGCAGGGTTCTACCCGAAACAAACTTATTGAGGCACAGTACAGAGGGAGCTTTAGTCCGATAGTTAATGAGTTTTATTATTTTCGCATTTTGTATTACAATATTTAATTCTTAAGCATACTCATTGTACGCAACTCAGACGAAATTTCCTAATCAAACGCCTTGTGTTTAATCAAGTCTCTATTCGATCATACGCAAAGGGCAATTTAATTTTTTTAAAGTGAAACTTTTAATACATCGCCACATTTTTTTTCATCCACATTTCATGGTGTCACCGACTCAAGAGGTCGGGTTCGAATCCCTGTGGGGGCAGATATTTGTGTGATGAATACGAGCATTTATACTCCAGTCATGGATATTTAATATGTATTTCTGTATAAATATAGTTATACGAGTATATGTACAGTATAATATGTATTCTATCCGTTACCCTAGCATCCCATAATACAAGCCTTACAGTGCTTACATTTGGGCTAGGCTAATTGGTGTGAGTATTGGAAATATTTATTATTTAACATTTTGCATGTTGCATTACATTTTATAATTGTTATTAAAAAATCAAACGCCTTGTGTGTGGTCAAGTTTCTATTCCATCATACGCAAAGATCAGCTAAATTTCATTTAAAGTGTAATTATGAGTGGTAGAAAGCTCGCCTGCTACACTGACGCTCCGAGATCGATTCCCAGCCGAGGGAGGACTTTTTTGTATGAATGACTATAAAAGTTTCGCTTGCACCGTGGTTTCATAAAACAGCTCCATTTTTTAATAAATAAAACATTTAATTTACTCATCACAAACTTGTCAATGGAACGAGCTTATGAACCTTATTAAGCTAATATCTACAATAAGCTTATGAAGAGATTTTAAGCCCATTGCGTACTTTTAAACTTTAAATTAAGCGTTATTGTCAACATGAACATAAAGATTTCCAATTGTCTAGAGGCCTCGATATTATTGTCTTCAATTTCTCAGCTCTATCGTTTTGATCACATATCATTACCAGCCACCCCTGTTCATTCCAGTTTCGCTATAACCGGAGTAAGTTGGCGAGATGAGGTTCCCGACCTATCTCCGATCTTCATCTTATTGCTATTTAAATTGAATGCGGCGTGAGTCAGTGAAAACAGTCTCGACATTGTCATGTCAAGAATGTCTGGATATAAACATTATCAGATCACTATATACAACCGGTTTCATATAAATAATTATTATTTCCTTGTAAATATCAACTTATTTTATGTAAAAAATTATGGTGATAATGGGAGAAAATTAGTAGAAAGTGTATAGAAAAATCCTGAATCAAAACCGATTCCTCGTAAATATTTGCCGAACTTCAGGTCTTTAAAAATTATCATGTGTTCATCAAAGAGAAAGAGGAGAGGTCCGTGAAAGGTAGGACACAAGACCAATATCCTTTTAGTGGTGAGTTTTTCTTGATAAGTAAGATTCCACGCGTCTCGGAGTAAGTTTTAATTGAAGTCGCCAAAGTGAAGTTGGCTGGAGTAGCATATTTTTTCAACCGCATCAATTAGACTTATAAATAATATCAGATAAATGGAATATTATATAACTAATTCATATAAATATTAAAGTTATAGAAATCTTCCGTATAAACTTAGGTACGTACATGTGTATACATATGTATGACATCTTGAAAATTCAAACGTAAAAGAATCATCAAAATCACACATTGATATGTCGATTTGATAACATACTCCCTTTTAAAGTTTAAAGTTGTTTAAAGTAACCAGAGAATCAGTAGTCAGCAAAAATCACAATGACTCCCATGTAAAACATTTATCTGTGAACAAATCTTTGCAAATAATACACTACAGGGAGCAACAGCGAAGGCCCATTTCCATATAGAGATGGGACGATAAAACCGTATCATTTACTTAAAAAGCCTCATAAAATTAAACAGCACAACAATAACCAGAAATGGTGCAGCAAAAAAATACAACAACGCTCCTGTGTTTTTTCGCGTCCGCATTACGGGATAATCTGTCACTGCACCGGCCGATGGCTCTGATAAACGTCTATCTTACCTAAGATCATCGACCGTTACAATTTGAACTGTCGATTGCGTTAGTAATGCGAGAGATTCGGAGGTCATTTGGTAATGGTGTTTGACTTAACAGAGCTATCTGATGGTCGAATCAGTTTCATTCATGATTATAGCGTTTGCGCACCGAGCCGAGATATTTAATACCTTCCCACGAAGACTCGCTGAGTGGGCGCACGCGAGCAAGGACGTGGGAATGAGTAGGGTAAAATCACCCCCGTGTAATATGGACAAATTACGTAACTAAATTACCACGTTTTACCTTTATCTATTTATTGATTAAATAAAACAAATTTCAACGGTATAGATGCACTGATTTACATATAATATGTTTATGACGTTTCGCATCCTTTTCAGGCTACGTCTTCAGAATTATAATTTTATTTATATTACTTTGTCGAGCTACCTTCGAAAGACTGCAAATAAAAAAAGTCTCGGAGGTAGCTCGACAAAGTAAATAAAATCATAATTCTGACGAGGCAGCCTGAAAATACGTGTAACGTGACAAATAAATCTTGATCTTGCATCTCTACCGTTTAAACTTGTTTTATTTAATGAGTGGTGTGCGTGTAAACCTAAGAAACAAATATATTTATTGATTATTTATAATAGAGTTTGCACTCAGACTAAAATTCAACGAAGACCAACATTACCAGTAACGTTGTAGCAGTATCTACAAACAGCTATGGGCAGGAAAGGCGGGGCTGTGAACCAGGGAAAGAGACCCTCACAATAAAAATATTTCGACGGGTCTCCAAACCAGGGGAATTGTAAGTGGCCTGGAGTGCCAGATTAAAAAAGCCTTCTTTAGGAGCCACCACTCCTTCAATGCCCCAGGGTCTCCACACATCTAAATCTGGCCCTGGCTGCAGGTCTTCCGATTATTAAATGAATTACTCTTAACCACTTATATTCAACTAATAATTTTACCACACACATATTAAAGTTATTTATCAATTTGACGACTCTGTATATAATACAGGGAGCAAAAACAGCCCTTGCTGAGTTTCTTGCCGGTTCTTCTCAGTACCAGGTCTCCCGCCGTAGATTTGCGAACCGATGGCGTAGCTTTTCGACATTCACAAGTGCTTGTAACAGCCTAGACTGAATAAATGATATTGAATTTTAATTCACTCATCAGGATTTATCTCAGATGTATGTAATACAAAGTTCCCAGGCGTAACAAGAGGCGACTCATAACTGGATCCCGCAGTTACGCCTGGAGGGTGAGGGGAAGATCGGAGAGTTGGTTTACCTGGTAGGTACGGCAGCTGGTCGGCTGACTAGCCGCTAGCGCTGCGGTTTGTGAGACTATTCAGGTGACGCTGTGAACGGAGAAGCCCAGGATCGGCATAAGCGGGTGCGGACCGGGCTGCTGGTCGGAGACGGTGTGGTTTGACGTATGCCACGCTTGCGTGAGTGCACTTCAAAGTATACCCGCACCGACTAGAGGCCCTAGCGCTGCTCGCCGCTTGCCGAATGCACCACGCAATTAACTGCGTCATGACAGTTTGTTGACAGCAAACCAACGCGGCGTTGGTCATTATCGTGGATATAAAGCATTTTTTCTCCCCGTCATCGAAAAAAAAAAAGTTAAAACAAAGTTCATAATAAAATGAACAAACACCATCCAGTATTCTATTTCTATTTATTTTGCACACTTTAATAAAATCATCTAATGATCTTAAACACAACAGTTTCGACTTCATAAGATCTTTATTATATTTCAGAAGCACCAAACAAATGAAAAACAAAACAAATATGTTTCAGTTATAAGTAGTTTTATTGCAGCGCTGTCCCTCGTCACTTCAATTGCGATCCATCGGACTAAAATCGACAATCGACGCTGTATTCAACATTTTAAAACCATCCCCTTTTTCGGGGTAACATTTTTTGTTTTTATCTCGAACCAGCCAGCCATCACTCGGTCCATATCGCCGTTAAGCCATATACATACGTACCCGTGTAAATAAGTATCTGCTCGAACATTTATTAAAAGTTACAGGGCAGGGGTTACCGCAGGAGTCCTAATTAAGCCTCTTTTTACAAAAAGGATGGTAGGGACAGACTTTTTGCCCTCCTGACTCCTTAATGAGCTGCTGGCGACCGCCGTGTGGATTTCACAGGACATACCCTTTGTTTTTATATTGTGCGGTGAGAGGCATTCGAGAAAATTACTAAATAAACGCTGGTACTCGTTGCCCGCTTATGCGGATAATGGGATGCGCGGTACGAATGTGGCGGTCGAAATGCGCACGATGGACAATTAACACTAATATGTTTTTCACAGAACATTTGACAATAATAATATTTTTATTCTGTATTTCTTATAGAAGATATTAATGAGGCTGATGGTCTCTGGTTAATAATTTATTTATACTAGAGATGCCCACATTAAGTTCAGGAAAAAGGTTGTAGTGGGTCACAGACATGCATTTTTTTATATAACTTTTAAAGGAAAGCAATTCCGCCAGACATGATATTTGTGTTACTTTTACCGTTTATGCAGCGCAAGCAATGGAAGCACTCAAATGGAATATGTCAAATCAGACATACTTTAAAAATGGTAAAGTACACTAAAACATTTCAAAAATCACTTCAATAGGTTCATTATTAGCTGAGATAATTGATTTTTAAGAAAAAACAACGTTATTCTGTTCTTCTGTAATAAAAATGAAGATCCTTGAATTTAGTTTAGAGCAGCCGAGGAGCTTTATTTCTTGATCTTCCGTAGTTACATAATTATCATATTATGTTTTAAAAAATTAAGTGTTTTCATTTTCATAAACAATTTTAAAAAAATCTACGGGTTTCTTTCTATCGTTTTCAAATGAAATAATTTAAACTAAATTATAATGTTACTTGTTTTTTATAGAAAACGATTATTTTCTGTATTAATAAAAGTATCTTTTCAAATTAAGCTTTGTTCAACAGAGCCTTTCTATCTGTAAGTTCTGTTGCCAATGCTAATGCGGTAAGAATCGTGTCGCCCGACCTATCCTCATATTTGGAATTATAATAAAACTTGGCATGCCCGCTTTAAGAAAAACTTTCGATCACAAATCGGACTCATACACGAAGATTCAAAATTTGTACCTATATACCTCTAAGGTTTAACAAATATCTTGCTATTTGTTGGACCAAAATTTTACTTTTAGTTGTTATAGCTCTAATAGAATATAAAGGTTCATGACATGCATCTCACTGACTTCTCTCAAAACTTTTGAGGTCCCCTTACGATCTCGCCGCCCCCAAACCCGATTACGCTGTAAAGGTCATCTGCGACCAACAGCATACATACTAAAAAAAACTCTCTGATAGGGTTCGAACGAATGTACCCAAAAATATTACTAAAGTCCACTACGAGCTGTTTCACTAGAATGGTACTTAAAGACTAGAATGAGTTTAGATATTTGACACCCTCCTTATCACAAACGTCTTAGGTCCAGTAGTCTCCTCGCTCCTAACCGTCCGCAGTGTGAATATACTCAAATTACACCGGCGAAAGCCAAAAGCAGATGACTGCAGGACAGTTCAGGCTTAATATTTTCTGATCTCAGCCTTTTAGTACGTTAAACCTTTAAGAGAAACCAACTAAAGTACACTACGAGCTGTTTATTTAGAAATATACTTATAGACTGTAAAGAGTATTGACATTTGACACGCTCCTGCATCCAATATTTTTAAGCCAGTAGTCTCCTCGCTTTCTTTTCCTGATCTCAGCATTTGGTCAATTTCGGTACATAAAACGCTTTAAAACAAACAACCCAACAAATTTGCTAAAGTCGATAAACGAGCTGTTTTTAAATAAAGTTCTTAAATACTACAAACTGGTTTAACACGCTCCTGCATAGAAATCATTTTTAATTCGTTGAGAAAGGTACACAAATCTAAAAATAGTTGACATTTGGCACGCTCCTGAATCCAATGTCTTTGGTCAAGCAGTCTCGTCTCTTCCCCTAACCGTCCGCAGTGTGAATATGTCCAAATTAGGCCGGCGGAAGCCGAGAGGCGCCCACGACTTGACCGGAACTACGCGCGCCGGCCGGGTAAGGCCCGCTCGTCTTGGTGCGCGTTTTCATTGTACCACCTTTTAAATCAATTTAAATAGTTCTAGTAGTATCGTATTGCGTTTTGTTATTTTTAATTTAATAAATTCATAATATACTTCTTTGTATTGATTTTGGATGAAAGCATTGCAGGTCGATTCTGTTATAAAGTTAAATATTAAATTAAAAATATATATATAAATATTTCCAACACACATCAATTAGCCTAGCCCCAAAGTAAGCACTGTAAGCTTGTGTTATGAAATACTAGGGTATCAGATAGAATACACATACTGACAAATATATAAGTATATTTATAAAGAAATACATATTTAACATCCATGACTGGAGTACAAATGCTCGTATTCATCATACAAACAGCTGCCACCACCGGGCTTCGAAGTCGGGACATCTCTAGTTGGCGACACCATGAAATCCGACGTACAAACCACTCGGCCGCGGAGGCTTATTATATTTCTGTGACTTTAATAGAAGATCTTACATTAAATAGAAGATCATATTAAGTCATTTTTACAAAAAAAAAGTTACCGTCTGACACTAATCCTATTAAAATAAACCTAGATTGCCTAAAACCGTTTTGTTTTTTAACCTCGTTTAAATACAAATAAAATTGAAAGCATTAGTTTTGCCAGGCTTTATTGGTGTTTTTAATACATAACCCGTGTTTCTCTAATTATTCATTAGAAAACTGACAGACAGCACATGTTACATCATCATTTTTTAAACAGAATAAAATATTTTATATAATAACTAAGTATCAAATTAACGAGCCCTTTTAAACTCTATCTACATTTATGTAATAAAACAATTGATACCCTGACTTCGTATGCATATACATAATAATAGCAAACCCATACAAACTATAGCGTTTGTGTTTTTCTAAGGTCACTTTTACATGTTACCCAAAATACATCTAAATTGCTTCAGCAGTAAAGGGGTGAGAATCAAAGGCGCACACAAGAAAAGATATTACGTATTTTCATTTTCTTGAAATATTTCATAAAAATTAAAGTGCCGTATCGTCTTTAATAACGGATACAGGATACTGGTCCCTCAATACGCTGGCAGTTTGTTTAGGTGAATTGAACGAGTTTGCAGAAGGCGCCAAGCCACCGTATATTGAGGTAGGGCAATCAGTGAATCAGTGAATCAGTGAATTTTGTGGGTAGGTACGCACGGGTGACTTATATAAGTACCTATCTACGAATCTTGCCATCGATAACAGCAATAAAAAATAATTTTATCATAATTATAATCATCCCATTCTTTCTTAAGAGATGAGCTCATTGCGCAACTAGTAAGCGCGTTCGGCTTCCGATCGTGACCGTTAAGCAACTTTTGCAATAGCCGGCCTTTGGATGGGTAACAAATAAATTTATTATCTCGAGCTCCATGCTTCTGTAGGCACATAAGTCTGAAGTACCTGTAATTATTACCACCCACCAACCTGCTCTGGTTCCATGTAGTAGGTCGGGTCCAATTCACCCTTTTAGAACTTGTGACGAAGAATAATAAGAAGACTCAAATGTCAACCCAGAGCAAGAGCAATGGAGAGGGCTACGCTCGGGGTTTCTCTGTGCGATCGAATCAGAATTTATGAGATCCGCAGTAGATCTAAGGTCGCCGACATAGCCTAAGTGGCAGTGGTTAGGGCATATTGCAAAGACGACTGATGGCCGTTGAGGCGGGAAGGTCCTCAACTGGCGCTCGAATACCGGGAGAAGCAGAGTTGGCAGGCCGTCCTCAAGGTGGACTGACGATCTGGTAAAGGCCGATCGGTTTGGAATTCCTTTTGAATCCTTTGTCCAGCAGTAGGCGTCTCACAACTGATACGATGATAATGATGTGCACCACCATTGATGATATTATTGTACTGATTTAGGTAAGTGGGAAATTGGGAATCTAACACTCCACTATCCAAGAAAATTTGACCAACGGTGCGTTTTCTATTCCTTTAGAAAACAAGTTAATCTTAACAAAAAACAAAAAAACGCAATTGCATGCATTTGCATTGATTTCCATTGCAGGCTGAATTTTTCTACAGGTCGTATCTAAGGAATACGTTATTTCAAGAGCTATCTCAAAAGGAAATTCCCCATTGACTCCACTTGTTGAATTTGAAATTTTTCAAAGCCTACGTATAAGTACTTTTACAAAAACCTGCTTATTTAGTTGAGAAAAATCGTTAATTGGAACGCCCATTTTGTCTGAACAAAGTTTTCAACCTTTTTTTTTCAGATAGCGTTTCAAAAATTCACATTTTGCAATATTCGAATAATCATAATTACCGTGTTACTATTGCAGAAACATTGTATATATCCAACTTTAGCCAAAACAAAAGGCATCTGAGATAACGCGCGCGTGCCTTAGCCATATGTTAGTCCGCCTCGAGCAAGCGACACCGTTGCCGTAAAGCACGATCCAATAAAGAGGATGAATGCCGCCCATCGGCAGCCAGGCGGCCGCCGGTAGGATTATCTGAATCGCCACTATTTATCGCTTGAGCCTAGCACCCAGGTGCCATCAATCTATTTAATGATCGGGTCAGCGCATGCTCTTGCTCTTTTTCCGACGCCCGCCCGGCACAAAACGAAGACGAGCCGAGATGGACGTTTGATGAGGACCTTTTGTGTCGTCCTATGGCGTTAAAAGGGTTTTTGACGCACTATAACCAGGAAAGCGGCGTGTTTTGTTTTCTTTTTGCCAATAACGCCCGTCTATGAGTTTTGCACTTCGATGCTGGTGACGGTTTCGTATTTATAGTGTACTATAAATAAAATACGAAACCTACGATTAACCTTACTATGTTTATTTGCCTCTTGCAAAAATCTGATAGTTATTTATTTTTCTATTAACTTATTCATAGTCTTTACATTCGTAGAAAATAATAAACTGCAGGCTTCATTTGTCGTAACTACTTTTCCAAACCATGAAGTAAAATTATGATTATGATATTTTTCTCTCGAATAAAATACTTACTCATTATATTAAAACCACTATTCAATAGAGAAGAGAAATAGTATCCACAAGAAATAGTTCTAGTAAAATGCGTGTAGGTATCGTTATAGTTAGCGCTTTGTTTATACAAATCAAATCATATCTCATGAAAAACAAATAAGACACTTCATTTTATAATGTTTGATCAGGAGTTCAATCGAAATTCGAGCAATTGCCGATTCGGATTTAATTAAAAAGATGATGCTACAGAGAGATAGGTCATAGCCGATTTTACGCTCGAATCGGAATGTTTCCAAGAGGTAGTAACTTTCACCTTAGACAAGATCACAATGAAATACCAATAGCTTTTGGAGATGTTGTGTTTTTCTCTGTAAGTAAGGTTTTCATGGCCATAATTGAGTTAAGTCCGGCAAGATGCGGATGGCTAGAATTAGAAAGACATTAAACAAGTGTCCTATCCTCATATTTGTATAAAGAACAGAAGAATTAATTATAATAAGTACTTATAAGTATCAAAAGAAGTAAGAGCCTGACCTCAAAAAAGTTAGGCATGCGTTAAACACGATATAAAGAAAAAATGTCATACAAAAATTGCCTGAAAAAGGTTTGAAACATTAACTAACTTTTCTGTAGTTAGACCTTGATACTGTAAATTTTAATTGTGTTCAGAGTTTGGAGAAATCTTTATGAACAAAATCCCTTCTGCTTAGATATAAAAATTACCTTTTATAATCACCCGGCTGTGAGCGGTTCAAAGGCCGCAGCGACCACTCGGCGGTACAAAACTCACAATGGCCATTGACTGCCGGTCATACATCTGGCCGGTTCGTGCGGGAAGCACCGGTCGGAGGATTTGAGCGGTCTTTACTCACGGAGGCTTACTGACCTACGTTTTGTCTGGAGGGCTTGACAAATCTTTGCCGGTCGTTTGTTTATGGTTATAGCTGAGTGATCTCTTGGGAATTATTACTAACGGTAACAGGGGGGTATACTTAGATGAAAGTGTTTTAAAACGTGTCAATGACTACTAAAGAATGATGGACAATTAAGAAATCTTTTGTGGCTTTTGATAATGAAGGAAGAGGGAAGAGTATGTAACGTAAAAGGAACATAGTAGAATATATTATTTGTAGGTGAAACAGTGAAATAGCTCCGTTATCTTGTCATTACTTATTTTATGTACGTATGTATGTATGAACGAATAGACAACCTCCGTGGCTAAGTGGTTTGTACGCCGGGTTTCATGGTGTCGCTGACTCGAGAGGTCCCGGGTGCGAATCCCGGTGGAGGCAGATGTTTGTGAGCTGAATACGAGCATTTGTACTCCAGTCATGGATGTTTTATATGTATTTCTATATAAATATACTTATAATATACATATGTACAGTATGTATTCTATCCGTTACCCTAGCCTTATAGTTGACCTAAACACATGTTTGCAAGCTTGATGTCAACTTTCAATTGGACGACACTCTATGAAATAAAACAGGGAGAAAAAAGCAGCCCTTGCTGAGTTTCTTGCCGGTTCTTCTCAGTACAAGGTCTCCCGCCGTAGATTTGCGAACCGATGGCGTCGCTTTTCGACATTCACAAGTGCTTGTAACAGCCTAGCTTGAATGAACGATATTGAATTTTGTTTTTTTTAGTGCCTTCTTTGGGGCTACGCTAATTAGTGTGAGTGTCGGAAATATTTATGTAAAAATTTAAAAAATCAAAAAACCCGACTGCTTTATTATACTTCAAATAAAAAATTAAAAGAAGAAAACAAGTCCAGTAGTCTATAATTCTGTTAATAAGGAACAAAGCTACTTTAACAGCGGGACCCATTAGATATTCAAGAATACATAATATTTTTCAACAGTGGGTCCCGACTGTTAAAGTAGCTTTCTTCCTTATTAACAGAATTATAGACTACTGGACTTGTTTTTTTTCTTTTCAGTTTTTATTTGAAGTATAATAAAGCAGTCGGGTTTTTTGATTTTTTAAATTTACCTTTTTTAAATATTTGTCGATATGACATAGTGTAAAAAGCAAAGTTTATCGTCTTTAAATATCAAAAGCGATAAAAGTATTTGTTTTGATAAATAATTATTTGTTAATACAAAATGTGCATTTTGGAAATAGATATCAAATAATATATTAGTTTTGATTCACTATTTTAGCGGTAATGACTTACACATTAAAAATAGTCACGGACTTTTTTTTAGAACTATTTAAGAGGTACATTTTAACTCTACATTACATTCATGTAACTTTTATTGTTTTTGCAGTGCAGGCCAAAATGGCTCGCAGATGGGAGATTTTTTTCCGTCTTATGTGACACTTATATATATATATTGGCCAATTTACTCAATAACTACATAAATTATTATATTTAAGTAATTATGAGCTATATTACTGTTAAGTTTCATTAAAATCCATTCAGTATTTTTAGGTGAAAGAGTAACAAAGATCCCTACAAACGTAAGATTGAAATTAAAAGCGTAAGTGGTTAATATACAACTTTAAAGCGTTGTAGATCCTAAACAATTATATTAAATGAAAAATGGTGTTAGGAACTTAAATATGATTTTTGATTATCTAGACAGTGATACCCCACTCGACATATTTTGTCAACTTATTTTTTTTACTTCGTCACAATATGGCACCTAATTTTGCCCATATTGAATTTTGATTACTATCATATCTTTAGTAGCACTCCCATGATTGAGACAAATCGATTGATGTATGAATCATCAAAATCGGTCCAGGCGTTTGGTCTCTAGTGTGCCACAAAGGAACAAACATACATATATAGACTGTTAAACACATAACCCTGTCTGCGCGTCGCCCTTCGCGCTCTTGCATTGCGCAGCCGGATAAAAAGGGTGGCAAACAAGCATATTGACCACCAGATGTTTTCATTTGACATTGTGGGTTACCTACAATGCGAAAAGATGGCGCTGCTTTGCAGCCTAAGGCTAGAGAAAATTCAACACGGCCGTCAGGGCCGCGGTAGCATAATGGTCAGTGCATTAACCCGCATAGCGAATGGTGTGGGTTCGAGTCTCGTCTGCTGCCTGGTCCGCGTGGATATTTTTGTAACAAACTTTTCTTTAGGTTTAAACATCTAGCAGTGAAATCCTGAAAAAAAGATACATAATTATTTTTTGATCCTTCAAGAGAGGTAGAGCTTAGCGGATTTGCCGCTTGAATTGGAACGCCCGTCAGGGAAAGTAACTTCCACCTCACAGAAGACCACAGTAAAATAACATTACCTAAATAAAACTAGTTTTAACGGTTTAATGCACGAAACTTTATTTATTTATTAACCTAACCTAACCCGTTAAAACTAGTTTTATTTAATGAGTGATGTGCGTGAAAACCTAAGAAACAAATATAACATTACCTTTTAAGGATTTAGTGTTTCTGTCGGTAAGAAAGGTTCTAGGGCTCCACGGGATAGGGGATGCGGTCAGGATAGGGGATGGGGTCAGGGTAGGCAACGGCACTATTTGATTGCTTTGGTGGCCGTTTTATTAGGCTCCTGTATACATGTAAAGGATAACGGCCGAAACAGAATTTTGAAACGCGACGCCACGCGATCTTTGTGTTTCAGGGCTTGTCTAGGTAAGAACCTTGAAACAAATCGTGGGGATACTCAAGGGTCACGGCTACTTAAACAAACACCTTTATAATATAAGTATTTCTGATAGCCCTCTGTACAGAGCCTGCCTGGAAGAGGAGGAGACGAGCGCCCATGTTCTGCTGGAGTGCAGAGGCGTTGCAAGACAAAGGACTTCTCTAATGGGAAGCCAGCGGACACTAGTAGAAGCTTGCAGCAACATCCGGGGATTGCTGAGCTTTCTGGAGGAGCTGGGATGGCAGGACTGATGCCAATCCCCACGCAAAATAGGCACTGGGTGTCGAGTTGCGGACACAGCCCGTCGTACTACTAAGACTAAGATAAGTGTGTGCACATCGCGTCGAGTCGGACGTTTCTAATATGATTCTGATCATAGAAAATAGTACATTTTTTTTGACTAAACACGCGTCGCGTGGCGTTTGGTGGCGTCGCGTTTCAAAAGTCTGTTACGGCCTTAAAAATTAGGTTTTCGATTCAAATTATTGTTTTATTGGATATCGGTGACAGTAACTCCAGAGTATTTGTAGTAAGTATCCTCAAACTTATAAAAAAATGATAGGATAATCTTTAGACTGTTTTCAAAATACAATCAAAAGATAATCCTATCCTACTGTACGAGCAAGCTACGTACATTTCGCCCGCTCATCATTTTAGTAATTGACCTTATTTTATTATTTTCAATAATCGTCAATTACTTACATGTTAGTTTGCAATTAACTATCAAGTAAGCCGTGCGCGTACTCATTTATAACAATCATTTTTATATCAATTACTATTGTTTTAAGTTATTGTTTAGTTACCAAAATATACTTTATTATCAAGTTATCAAGTTTATCATTTTATCAGTATCTTAGTTTCGGTACATCCCGAACACCTACTAATATTATAAATGTGAAAGTTTGTATGTTTATTATTATTTAATCACGCAAAAAGTCGGCTGGACGATTTCAATGAAATTTGGCACAAATATAGTTCATTACCTCGATTGAGATATAGGGTTCTTTTTATCCCGATACATTTAAAGGTTCCTGGGGAATCTCAAAAACCAAATTTGGACGGCCGTAGTAAGAAATAAGAATAAAAATATAAATAGGTACCTAAGTAGGGGTATATACAACCTCGATAATACGTATACAACCTAAATAATTCTACAATAAAATCTCCAATCATCTTATCAGTTGTCGAGCTTCAAAAAAAGAATCTCCACACATTTTATCTGCATGGCGAAACCAAAATGATTAATTGTCGATCCTCGGAAGTGCTAATGATTTTCTTGGTGTGTCCGTTTTTTCACACATCGCAGTTTTATAATCATTTAGGGCTACCCAAATAACAATAGGCTTATCTATTTTATGGTTTTAGTCAAAAAAAAGATGGCGTCAGCGGAAAACAATGGCAAATTAGTGATGACGTATAAAAATGATGGCGCTAGCTTGTTATTAATGTGTGCTGACGCGACGGCCGGCGGTCGAAAATTAATTTTATGTATGACAATGTATTGACCGTTCGCATTGTTTTTCAATCAGAATAAATGGATCGGAACTGTGATCTAACGATTACGTAGATACCTGCTTAAAATACTTGGCTAGACAATGTAGCTTTTTCAGTGAGTTTGTCAAAAAAAAAAAACGTGGTTAATCGCCTCAACTTATTCTCATATGTAAATATTGAAATGTACTTATTGAGAATAAATCCGCAAAATAAGTTGAAAAAGGTTTTTGTTGATACTTTCCTACAATTTCTTTTTAAGAAAGAATTCCTTCAAGCTTCAATCCTTAAACACCGTAATGTCAAGAACCAAAGTATCTGAAAAAAACCCAGTACCATTTTCTTTCTTCTCTTATCACATCTGTGTATTGTCATAACTATGGGGTTTGACAGTTAAACGCGATAAAATCGTGATATAATGTAAATTGTGGTGCTCATGCTACGGGGACTGGCCACTTAATAGGTTAATGGTGTGGTTTTTTGCCTGCTTTTCGACGCCACGCCATGCGCCATGCAGACATCAAGATCGTGCCAAATTATCAATGTCTGCTGTCAGCTCCCGTGTACGAACGAACAGTCAGTAATATTTATGTACTTTAAAAAAGGAATGTTTATTTTAAAATGTAATAACAATAATTCTTTCTTTTTAGGGTTCCTCAAAGGGTAAAAATGGGACCCTATTTCTGTCACTCTGTCGTCTGTCTGTCCCAGTCTGTCCGTATGTCACTAGTATCTAGATCGTAAACGGAATGAGTTTCAGAACTCAAATTGTGGTATTTTATGTAGAATAAGAAGCAGTCCAGGAAAGAAGAGCCATCTTCGCACCCTTACCTATCTCCAATATAGATAGAAGATTCCTGAGCGGCGGTTCCATCATCATCTCCCTCTCATGATCGCTTTAGATGAAGCTTGTAAGGCCCTTCTGGCCATAAGCATGAACTACGGGTATGTTTTAGTCTATAAGAGTCTGACATAACCTTACAGCCAGCTGTAGGGTATCCATGAGGATTTCAACCCGCTCCCCCGCCCAGGAGGAAACAAAAAACACACTTATTTAAAAAGAATGAATTGATTTTGAGTTTGAAACTCAGTTTGACTTTTATTTAGGTATTTTCGTTGAGAATAACTATGTAAGTTTGATATAAATTGATTTTATAATATCTGATACAGAAAAAAAGGACTCCAGCTCAAATATATTGTGATAACGAACGACAGGCAACTACGGAACCCTACACTGCGCGTGGCACGACACTCACTTGGCCGGTTTTTTTGGTATTTACGGGATTGCCCACTGTTCTTTCTGCAAAGTGATCCAAGATCCACGCAACTTGAGTTACCCCGTGATTATTGCACTTGCAACAGGTCCAAAATATCGGAAACTCGCTCAAAACCAGGTATCTGGCTGTTTTCAGATCCAACGACCGTACTCAAACACGTCAACTGACTTTTAAGTTTGAATAAAGGTACTGTTGTTGTTGTCATTTTCTTTACTTTAACGTAACCTGTTAGTCACGTACCCCTAGCACGAACCAATATCGAATTCGTATCGTTTGCGAGTCCGAAATGTCATTGTCAAATGTGTAATTTTTAGTTCTCGTTACGTACTTTGTGCCGCTGCTGTTCAAGTTTCCATACAAAATTTGACATTGACATTTCGGTTTGCAAACTATTCGAATTCGATATTGGTTCGTGCTAGGGGTACGGGTAGCAATCCCGTAAATAACATGAATTACTATAATGTTAGTGACCATGGTAGTTTAAAACAATATAAAAATTCTTTCATCTTTTCAAAGAATATAAACATAACGAAAAAAATAAAAGTCAGATATACACCGTGAATTTTTTGTTACCTCAGAAACTTTATTAGCTAATTCAGATAAAATTTATATTTCAATAAAAAGAAAATGTTTTTTTCTCATTATTTTTTCGAAAAATGTCTTTTACGTTAACTCTCTAATTGTGCAATTATAACACCTTAATAACTTTAATTGTCATAAATTGATTCAAACAAAACTACTTTTATGATCTACGTACTTTAAACGGGTAATACTTCCTTAATAGGTATATTATTTACAAATTTGCGTTTTTTGGGATATTTTGTAAACGATATAAATCAATATTTTTGTGTGGGTACGTCGTACGTTTATTATTATACACACAGTTAAAGTAAGTTGATGCAACTCACGCTAAGTATGTTTAAAATTGCTGCTGACACTTTCTTTGCTTTATACGAGTCGGTATAACAATTTAACAAAAAATAAATATTTCCAACACTCACACCAATTAGCCTAGCCCCAAATTAAGCAACTGCAAGGCTTGTGTTATGTGATACTAGGGTAACGGATAGAATACATATACTGTACATATATTTATATAGAAATACATATTTAAACATCCATGGCTGGAGTACAAATGTTCGTATTCATTACACAAACATCTGCCCCCACCGGGATTCGAACCCGGGACCTCTCGAGTCGGCAACACCATGAAACCCGGCGTACGAACCACTCGACCACGGTCGGTCGTCGTCAAAAAAACTAAATGAAAGAAGACGTGACAGCGGCCGAAAGACCGCGTAGCTTTTAACATCTTTTATGTCTGGAATATCCCTTAATGCATTTGCCGCCCACCGGGAGTAGCAAGACGGAGATATCTGTTGGCTCCTCCCTACGCATTTCAACCACCCAGTAAAAACTATTAAAACCTTTGGTAAAAACGAGATAATATTTCTGCACCGATCACCAGGCACGCACTATGACGACTATGAAGTTTCCCCTAATGCATGTCAGGAGTGCGGATGATGTTGCGGCACCTAGTTAAAAATGGCCGCGCAATGTCTTGTAACACCTGACTCATCCTGCTACTTTATATCTAGATTTGCTGTTAACAGCGACATCTGTCCGGAAACACAAAAAAGACGAATGGAAATCGACTTTTCATCCCCTAAAAATCCCGATAGCGGTCAGAATAGTGCCCGTGGAAATGCGAAAGGCCAGTAGGCTACATATTTTATAAGTTCGCTTCGATTGTTCCGGCTTTGGTTATGGTTTTTTCTCGAATAAGTAGGGTGACCACTCTTAAATTTAGTTGCTGAAGGACCATCTACGGCATAAAGTTTGTTCATATAAGCCATAAACTTTCAAATTTTAATTTTATATCCTGTTTACTTTATTCCATTTCTTCACGCCTTTTCAGCACATTTCTCTCTGTACTTTATTGTATATTATATATTTTCTTCCATATGTAATAACATAACATAAACATAATTAATAAATTAACATTTAATTAAACTAATTTTAAATCTCATCGCGGATTCCGAGGTGAAAAGGGAGTTTGTTTTTACAGTATAGCACTGCTGTAGATGAGTGGATGAATGAATGAATATTCTTTATTGCACTATTAAACAAAATACATAAAAAAAAAATGGTTGCCTGTAAAGTCGGTTTTACGGGCGAAGATTTTACGTGACAACGTCTTTTTCTCGGTAGAATATTTATTGATATGAATATAATTAAATTGCACAATAGGAACAAGGAATTGAATGAAAATAAGAATTGCACAAATTTTAACTATAGAAATATATTTTGTTTACTAAAACATTGTACATGTAAACTTAAACTTAACACGAGAGACTCATCGTAACGTTACCGAGCGTTACACTTTTTCATAAGTGACTCCCAGCCGCAACCTAATTTAAGACATTGTCACGTCAACATAAAACTCAGGAACACAAACACAAAAGGCGGCCTTATTGCTAAGGTAGCAATCTCTACCAGGCAACATTTGGCTAAATGAAACCATACCACGAGAAAAGAAGAAACAGCGGGCTAGTGCGTTTTAAAAATAAATAAATAAACGTAAATATGGGAAATTAAAATTATTAAGTATATAGGAAGCTATAAAATACAATACAGGCAGAGGTCAGCTTGAGGAAATATTCCTTAATTTTAATAGTAACGGAGTCCCTCGTCTGGGCAGAGGTAAAGAGTTCCACAATTTAACAGCTCTTACATAGAATGACTTGGCTACGAAATCAGTGGAGTGGGATGGGATAACTAAGGATAGGTTATGAGAAGACCGAAGATCACGGACAGGATTAAAAGAATGGTGCTTACTTGTATCTGTGAGATTAATTGAAAAATATTGTGTATGAATTTAACGCAAACAACCCGCAATATAAGATTTAAATTATTTTCTCCTGTATTTATGAAAATAAGGTCACAATTTTTCCCGTTTCATCATCTGAGGCAATTCACCTCGGAATCAATGAAAACATCTCACAACAACTGCAAACGTGGTTACGAGTTCCTACTTATATTGGAAACCATTGTCACCGCACGTATCATACACAGCACTTGCCGATGGACGCATCGACACACAGTGTGCGTTTCTTTTTTTACAGTGTTGACCGGAATGTATGTTGGTAAGTCTTTATTGAACCCTGAATGATAAAGTTACGCGAGGAAAATGGCCGGTGTCCAGTTGTTCTTGTTGCGAATGTTTCGTCCAGTGCGCCTACTGATATGGATAACAAACGCTGCGATGCACACGCGTGTACACGATATTACGTCAAGCTTTTTAAAAACAATTGCATCAGACGTATACCTTTTTTATAAAAGTATCCCAAGCTTCGATTTTTGAATTGCGTTTTTTGTTCCAAATATGAACAGCGGAGCTTTTACGGAGTTATTACTCATATCATAAAGGTACTAATCACTACCGTTATAACACATACATTGGCGTCCTATCTCGTTCTATGTGAATTTAGATTTTCTAGATTAATTTGCTATTCATTCTCAACGCAATCTTTGCAGGGCACTCAAATCCTACTAATATTATAAACATGAAAGTTTGTTAGTTTGTATGGCTGTTATTCTATCACATAGTTATTAAAAACGACTGAACCGATTTGTATGAAATCTTTCACACAGACAACTTTTAACTTGGAAACAGACATACAATAATTTTTATCCCGGAAAAGGGGGTGTTTCCTATGGGATATTCAAAAAACTAAAGCTAACGTGGATGAAGTCGCGGGCGGCCGCTAGTAGGTATTTCAATAAATTTTAAAGTTTGATTAAAGTTGTTGTTGGCACTTTCTTTGCGATATGTAAATAATAAAATAACAAGCATTAAATTTAAGTGACGTCCCTAAGTGAGGTCCTTAAATACAGTATAGAACCTGATTATTACATAATATTCTTGTAAGTATGACATTAATTAGTCCGATATTCAAATGAAATAAAAAATGATACAAATTCATATACATATAATTGTCGTTATTTTTTGATACTACTAACAACACTGTATCTCCAACATACAAACAACAGACGACATTGATCACTGCAGAATTAAAATTTAAAAAGAAATTTGTTTCACCAATAAAAGAACTGCCACTATCACAATACTCGAGAGCGTAAATTTCAACAAAGTACACCAAACTTTTCACACAACCGGAGCGTGAAATCATAACGCGTGTAAAATTCATACGTACGTCAGGTAGGTACCAGCGTCACGTTTTTTTCGTTCCGCGTACTTGAATGGACGTATAAATTTAGGATCGGTTAAAAAAAGTAACAGATGATATCGATGCAACGGCGAGATATCGCTCGGGGCATAGATACGAGTGTACGAGCAGTGTTCGCAACGGAAGTGCTTCCTTCGCCATTCAACAGGGACAATGGGTGTGGGGCATAGTTTCGACAAATTCGTCGCACAATCGACACATAGGTACACGACTCTTTGTAAGGGTATCGTTTAATAAAATTTATTAACGTTACATTACGCGATGTGTTTTTTGTGGTATTTGGGGTTCGGCGGAAATTCCGGAATAGTTATTGCAGCAAAATATTTCTTAGTTTGGCATAATTTTTAGGAATAAGCATTCAAAATATTGCTAATAATAAAATATTGGGGTAGCGGATAAAGTGTGTCAACCTTGTTTCAATACCATAAGTATTATATATTAGTTTTTTTTTGTGGTTTCTCTTTAATCATAATTTTTGTCTGAGTCCTTATTTTTCATTTGTATCTTATGTCTTAACATATAGCGCACATTATATTATGAAAATGAAATCAGTAAGAAGGTTTACCTACAACCTGCGGAACCACCGATTTCATCTTGATTTAACTGACTTGACCAGTTTTTACGAGTGTTTACTTTTGCTGGGCACAAAGACTAAATCCGGCTTTTGTGCATACGCGATATTAAAAGCACGTGTGGCCAAACAAAGGTTGCGTTATGCGGCGGATTATTTGCCAATTTATGGCGCTTTTTGCTGCGATGAAAACCCCGGAAATTTGGCTCGATTTCAACAAATGATCGCCACTGTATAAATATAATGTGACGCCGAAAACACAGTGATGGATGCTCACCTTACCCGTGGGATTATGTTTTTTTCCCATTAGTAGCTCTCGGTGAACGGATGGATAATGGTTTCACCTGAAAATTAGCGTGATGTTCCAGTTAAACAACAGCAAGAATACATATTGATTCAATTAAAAAACTCGTATTCCTTGGTAACTTCTACTGACAGGCCGCGTTGTTTGATCTATAGTTAAATTTGACTATAGTTATAGAGAAAGGTACATTATAGGTAACATTAAAAACTCGTATATTATTAGCCTCTATGACAAGAAATACTAAAAAAAAAGACTCTGTGACCTAATAGTTACGTAGTAGTTATACAGAATAAAAAAATATATACTAGGACAATTAATTATTGTATTTATATATTGCACTTTTGAATATGTATAGTAAGTATTTGTAAAACCTTAGTAACTAACAAGGTACTGAAACTTTTTTAAACATAATTTTTATAACTGGTCTAAGCAATACGTACTGCATTGTGTCGGCAGCGGTTAAGTTGTACTAAAAATGGGGCTATTGGTTACAAATCAGCGCGAGTAGCTATTAGAGGCGATAAAATTTTACGATCGTTCGCCACTTTCTAGCGCGCCCCGTTCTTACATCGCGTCGGGTATAAGGTATAAACGTTGGTTTACATGACGCCGATTAAATATAAAATACTACCCGAGGTTTATTGGGGATATTTTCACACAGTAAAACGTAGCCTATGTGTTAATCTAGGGTGTCAGCTAACTCCATTCGAAATTATATTAAAATCGCTTCTGCAGTTAAGATGTGAAGAACTAATACATAAACACACTCACAAACTTTCGCCTTTATAATATTAGTGTGATTGTTAAGCAATATAGTTTTTTAAAACTAATACCTACTGTTTTACATAGTTCACAAGTAAGGATTTTGTATTCACTGTCTTAGAAATCCAATAAGTACAATTATTTCGTACGTAGTATTTAGGTATGTTTTGATTAGTTTGAATGTTCCGAATATGGACAGTCCGTGGGTTCTAAATATGGAACATAGACCATGAGCCTGATGCCATCATAGGACAGGAAACTCTCGACTCAAAAGATGCAGAGTGTATATTCTGCAATAGCCTATTTTCTCTAGAAACTCGAGGATCAAATGCCTCATGTGTGGGCCCTGGACACATGGTAATTGTGCAGGTGCAGAGATCGACACCTAGATACAGAGTTGCCAGGTCTCCCGATTTTGCAGGAGATCTCCTGTTTTTCTTAAATGTCTCCTGTTCATTTGTTTCTCTACATGAATCTACTGCCTTTCTTAGAATACGATTTTCTTTTTTAAATAGCGTCACCTGTGTTGTGCTTTTCCATTTCTGCCATTAAGAGTGTTTCCTTAGATACAAAAGAATGTATGTGTTTATGTTAATTAACTTCTCCCTCTAGATTGTAACTTCAGTAAATACCACATAGCAAAAAGGATTTGTTGCTCTATAGTAACTCAATTACTTTTGGGGGCCTACCGCCTATCGGGATTGCTATGGCTTGAGTTATAGCTTTCGATTTCATTTTATTATTTCTGACCGCCCAAGATTTTTATACACGTCACGTTTATTTTCCTCAATATTGTTATTACATATACAAAAGAAATAAAAGAGCGCCAGGCAGTCAAAATCCTTCGGCGGTCAAAAGTAACATAATCCTATAGCTATAGCCATAGTAATCCCGATAGGCTTTAGGGTACGCCCCTGTTCCTGTTAACGGATTTTACGCAAACGTAATTAGTATTCCTCCTCCTGAGATAATCCTAATTCTATTTACATAAGAAACTTTGAAATTATATTTGCAAATTTATTTGGAAAATAAACGAATATACCTATGTCTTACAAAAACTACGAAACGGATTTAGGTGAAATTAAAAAAAAGTAGTTATTTGACATTATTTTTTGTGGTAACGACTGCTTTTGTTCCTTGAAAAAAGGCTCAATAACATTTTTTAATCCTAAAAAACTCCTCACGAACAATGTCGCGAGCAAAGGAATAGTAATATTATATCTTTATGTATATCAAAATTAATTTTACATATTTGTTTCTTAGGTTTTCACGCACATCACTCCTTAAATAAAACTAGTTTTAAGGGGTTAATGCACGAACTTTAATTATTTATTGACGTTTCACAGCCCTTTCAGGTCTGCATCGTCAGAATAATGTTTTTTTTAAGGTAGCTCGACAAAGTAAATAAAAAATCGTTATTCTGACGATGCCGACTTGAAAAGGCTGCAAAACGTAAACGTAAAAACCCTTAAAACTAGTTTTATTTAATAAATTTTACATTTAGTCATTTAAAAATTTTACATAAATTTTGTTACCATGTAGACCATCTCTGTCAGCGCAGTCACACTAATTTCAGAGATGCGTTTGGACTGGGATAATTTCGGAAATCACCGTGGCGATGAACTTAATTATCTCATACTGTTTACACTACCGAAAGTCCATTTAAACTCCATAAAATATTCCCAAAAATATCCGAGGTGGTCTGCCTATATAGCCGTAGGCGGAGCTCGGACGCGAACTATGCTTACCGTAAAGCATAAAATTAAATTAACAAAAGAACAAATTTGTTTCTGAAACCAAACATTAAATTTTATTGTTACTAGCTTTAATAAAAGGTTGAAATAAGAATTGGTAATTCGACAATCGATGTCGGTGGGCATAGATAAATTCCAAAGGTCTGAGATTTTTTAAATACATATTACAAGACAGTAAAAGGAATAGCTTCGGTATTAATATATTTTATACAGTTTACATGTTAAACAACATGTAAAATCAACAAATAGAACCATAATTATACTCTAATTGATTTGCAATTATTTTTTCAAATCCATGGTTAAGATCAAATTACAATTTATTTAATAAAACTGATATAAAAACCGCATAGTTATTTTCATATCTCAAAACCCATCCTCGAACCAACAACTTTTTAGGCAAAAAAGCGCATACACTACTACCTTCTTAACTCAAAAACGTCGCCGCTTCCCTATACCCACTGGTGACGACTCTATTTACGTTTTAGCACAAATCACGTGTAATTGTCGCACTGACGTTTACTGGAAGGTGAGATCTGTGGAGCAACCCCCCGCTGAAAATGCCTTTGCGGTCGCAGACGTCTCAATCTTTTCGGCCAGTTTGTGTAAAAAAATATTCGTCCTTTCGCCAACGACGATTTATTTACGAGTTCGCTTTGCTCTCGCCGTTCTTGTGGAAGGTAGATGCCCCGCTGTGATGATAAGTGCGTGAGATAGCGGCTAAGTATCTTGTTGGAAGTCACGCACTTTACTTGCTAAGCAAAGAGTAACGACGTTAATGAATATTAGTTATTTAAGCACGAAAATTGTAGATTTATAAATTCTAAAGAATTAAGAGCCAGGCTTGGATTCGCCATCCGGGGTAGCGGATATCGAAAGGCGCTGGTTAGGAGCCATCAGTGTGACATATTGGCAGTGTTTTTATTTCGAGTAAAATTTCATTAAATAATAATAATTCATTTCTATATAAATGTTACCGAAGGACACCGGTAAATTATAACCTGATATTAACACCACAGTAACATTAATCACACTAATAAAAAGGCGAATGTTTGTGAGTGTGTGTCTTCACGTCTAAACGGCTGGAGCGATTTTAATTAAAGGATGATGGGCAAATTGTATGGAACTTGGTATCCGTTCCAATAGAGATGTGTTGCATATCATTTGAAAGGTCTACTTGAATACAATAACGTCTACTATGGCGCTTGCCCTGATACGTTGTCGAAACAGAGCTATATAATAAATAATAAAAAAAAAATCTTTTTAAATTGTTATACATTTTAGTATTTACATTATTTTAGCAGTGTTGTAAGTATTAGCAATAGGCATTAGGTTAGACCGTTGATATCTATACCATTATACCATACCAGTGCCTTCCGACTTAGTAACAATACAACCTCGTGTGAACAATTTAATGTATATCTTTAACGAGAACGTTAATAAAAGAAAATAGTAAAAAACATAATAAAAAAAAAACAATAACTAGCTTGTTATCTTGAACGGTAACCATAGGCGTATATAGAGGGGGGGCCGAGTGGGCCGTGCCCACCCCAGGACGGTCTTGTGCCCACCCCAGAATGTTGGACTACTAATTCGAAATTCTATAATACTAATCACTAACTTCAGACGACTTTTCAATGTCAGAGCCCAGCTCCCCCCTGAAAAATAACCCTAGACACGCCAATGACGGTAACATTTAATAAAAACTTTTTTAACAAAAATAAAAATAACAAAATAGAAAAGTTTTTTTTTATGTTTTTATTCATTTAATTTTTTATGTATGCAGTTATCCAGAGGCAGAGTGAAAGAAACACATTTTTGAGTAATTACTTTATTCATTATCTATAAGGATGTCATTTAGGAACAGTGCAAGAGCGACGAATCCGGCGTGCCTGGCATAGCTTAGGTACCATATAATTGATATAAGTCAAGTCCATAAGAAAGCCGGAATCAACGATAAAATAGGTTAAAATAACGATAAAAGATATAAGAAGGAACGAACGTAGTCTCACGCACAGTACTAACGATCGACTAATGCGCCCGCGCGTTCTATCTACCTGCCTAAATACGGACGGGAGAGGGGATGGTATCCCGCATTCAACTCTGTACTTGATTCAGTGACTCGATTTCCCTTTTTGGTTATGTAATAGTAAATAATGGCAATAACGGTTCCTGCAAAAATGGTTCGGCTATTTTCTGGAAAAACTAAAAACGGACAACAAATATCAGAATGCCGCCATAGTAACTAATATTCTACATGAAAAGAGGTATTCAATGATATATCACTCATCGCTATTGATACCAACCACCAATTGGATACCAAAATGCCCGTCCTCCTTTGGTGTGGAATTAGCTGACACCCTTGATTAACACATAGTTTTACTGCGGTAAAAATAAACCACGGGTAATACCGCGGGGCACAGCTAGTTTAGAGCATCTCAGAGTCACCGAGTTAAGTAATAGGGGACTATTATCCTCAGACACACCAATAAATATTACAATGTTATTATCAGGTTCGTTCTCCACTATAGTATTGTCGCTACTTAGGTATTAATAAATTTTTAACATAGCTTATGGTTTAGCGTTTATTTTTCCGGGCTTTGGTGCGCCCGTCTGTGGAAAATAACCTGCAGCATGCCTAGAGGATACCATAGAAAAATAACACTACTTTTAGGGCTTCACAGGATGTAGGATCGGGTTCAGGTTGGCAACTTGAGGATTCCTGAAGCGGTAGATTATTTCGTCACTTCGGCTATGGTCGGGAATAAACTCAACCTATACTTAACATCAAGTGGGGACATAGAGTAATACCGACAACACTTATGACGACTACGATTATTGCAAAGATTTTTAAACATATAATAATATACAGTCCATATAGAAATTACGATTTCTAAAGCGGTACTCTTACAATGCAAGAATAGTACTAATAAAAATACAAAAAAAAAGTTGCAAAATATTTAACGCCCGAGCATAAACAAGCCGTTATGCAATCACAAACAAATTGTATTTTGCCATTTGGTAAAAAAATGGCAATCGATATAGTCTCACAAAAAAGATTTTGTGCAAAAAGAGACACATAGTTTTTTTCGCTCAACCCTCGCAATTATGAAGGGGGTGGTCACTAAAGAAAGTTGCCGGCAATAAAAGTAAACCTTTCGGCAGTGAGCCACCGAAGGGTTACTGTACTTTTTATTTCTATTATCCGACTGTTTGCAAAACGTCACCCTGATCCCACGTCTCCTATATAACGGGCAAACCATCTTGCCTGAGCCGAGTTCACGCGCACCGCTCTAACCATTTCTGTAGTTTGAAATTGGAAAAGGCGAAAAAAGCACCCGTTGGCCAATACAATACAGGCTGCTCATAAAGTAATTTGCGCAAATTCGCAAAAGGGTGAAAATTCCGCGACGAAATTTTTAACTGTTTGCCAAAACCCGTTACGTATTCAATTTGGCAAAAAATAAATGTAGGTACTCACGCCGTCACCGTTAGAGTTTTAGAAGTATAATTTGTTGATTGTTTATACTGAGCGGCTATTCGCAACTCTTTTGTTTGGCGTTCCTTTCCTTACAGGCGTTTTTATAATGGGACAGCAACAAAAAAACAATTTGATCTTCTTTTGTTTTCACAGATTAATCCGTCGTAATTAGGGGCTTACGCGCGGTCCCTCCCCAGAAAGAAATAAAGCGTTTTATAACTTGGACTTCTTTAACCCCAAGTAAATCCGATCGTAAAACTCGTAGGAAGATCGGATCGGCGATATGACGCGGAAATAAATCGGCATTTAAAATCAATTTGTGTAAGGGCCGGGGTAGTTCGCCGGTGGGTCAGCGACGATTACGATAATCGTATCGGTTTATACCGTTCCTCCCTCGGCGGCCGTGGGCAATAAAGCCAATTGCAATCCCGTGGACAATACTCTTCTCTGCTCACTAACGAAAAAGGGGTTTCTAGGATTTCCTCATAAGCTACTTACTAAATGAAAGTTATACACTTATCAGTCACCGTAAACCTTTCCAATACAACGTCATTTAGACATTAAAGTTGAACTTTATTAAATGCCGAATGTTATTAATAAGACTTGCTAATTTCCATTCAATTAAAACAATAAGTTAAAAATATAAATATTTAAAAAATTGTGTGTTGAGTCTAATTTTCAACAATTTAAGTTTTACACTTTATTAAAAAAAAAGTCTAAAACTACATACATGTACTATATTTTGAAATCCCATTTTTTAAAACAATTCACATTTGACCGTTTTGGAAATGAACCTTGTCGTGTCATGAATAAAACAACCTTATGATAATACAAGAACACACCAATAAACTTCCAAGTTTATGCCACGACGCGGCGCATATCAGTTTTTCCGACTTTACCCAATAAAGGGTAAACGCAGATCCGTGGAGTAAACAAAAAGTCAGGCAGCCCGGCTATACGGGGCTATAGAGGCGACGTAACGAGTAAATCACGGGTAAGCTCCAATACGGGGCGTGCGGCCCGCTTAAGCCGCGTAACCCCTTTAAGTTCACCTTTGGATATCCTCAATGTGCCAAATATACGGATCTGCTGGGCTCGTCCCGGAGTTCTTTTTGGCGGTGAGCTTTTTAAACGTGTTCCAGAACTCTGACTAGCATTTGTTTCGGTGATACGCTAAATTGATTGAGTTATGTTGGTATTAAAAATAGTGTATGGCTGCCTTTCTTTCCCACGAACATAGGACGTACGGACATATGATTGATTGTATCAGAACATTATCGCCACTCAACCAATGCCAATTAAGAAAGTTATTTTATTACATTTTTATTTTTTACGCATTAAACTAATAAATCAAAAAACTTAAAAAAAAGGAATCTACTAGAAAAGACTCGGCCCCTGGACCATGTGAAACTTTTTCTAGTAAAATTTTCATTATAGATTTTGTTCTGAACCAAACGCAAAAATAGTAACGAAATTAACAGATGGTACAATTACGAGTCTATAGTTTTCTATCTGACATGGTACCGCCAGAGTTTTCGTTGTTTTATCACTCTTAAGTATCTACGCAGAAATACAAGCTCATTAATCACTTATGAACAAGAACGGTACGTAAAACACGTCATTAATCATTCGATACCACTTAAATAGCCCATAAATGCCCACAATCCTTACTTGAAAAGACCATGAAATTCCTTTAGCGAAATATATTTTGTTCGCACGATATTCCTCACTTTGCGACAACTTGTTTGATATATTGAAACATCTCAATCTTCACAATTCAAAGTTAAAAAAGGAAACACTGAGTACGTTTTATTACAATAGCGGTAAAGTTCAAGATTGACCAGTATGTGCTTTTATGAGTCAACGCATTGAATTTGGACAATATATAAATCAACGCTTTAGCTCGTGAACGGTTGAGGTGACAAAAACTATTGTGATACGTTTTCAATGGAAGAAACTGCGGTTTATAGAAATACAGTCCAAAAGTGTGGTGTGAAAAAGTTTTAAATCCAACAAAAAATGATCACCTTCAAATGCCACTATAACGCACGGCGACAATTTAACTTCCTGCTGATGTTATTTTATAAATATGACTTTATTTTCAGTTTCGAATTAACGAAATGTTCAATGTGCTGAACTCGCTGAACCAGGGGGTCAATATCCTGACGGAATTGCTATGGCTTTCGCTATCGCTATCGCTTACGTTTTCATTTTGTTATTTCTGACTGCCGAAGGTTTTCAAATACTTTACGCTCGTTTTCTTTAAATATTGTTGTTACTAATAGACAAGAAAAAAAGAGCGCGGGGCATTTGAAAATCTTAGGTCAGAAATAACAAAATGTAATCGTAAGTATTAGCGATAGCCCAAGCAATCCCGTTAGGCGATTGGCCCACAGTACATATTATACGAAGATATTATTCTTTCAATATTTTTTGAATATAATTAAAGTCGAAGTGACTCTTAGTAGCGAAATAGAAATGGAAGCCACATTAGTAGAGGAAAACATTTTCAACTACATGATAATACGACCGTTCAAATAATCATTTTGGACTTATCTCTTATTTTTATCATCAGTCCAAAATGATACTCTAGGTCCTAAGGTATGTACATACTTTAAATTATTAAAATCAATTTTAATGCCAACAGGAGAGGACAAGATACGACTAAGTTCACGATACATCAAATGTTCAGTATTTATAGTTTTAACGTAGTTTTACAAATAGGCAAAAATAGCAAATAGCAATTCCAACCAATAACGGGTGTGATCGTTCATGGTGTTCGCTCTGTATACGTCGTCGAGCCGCTTGTGCCGCTTAGCTGCCACGACGGTACTCATACTCCATAATAATTCGAATTTTTAACGTATCCATGATGACTTAAAACGTACAAATGCGCTGAAAATCGAACGCTTAATATTAAAAAAATGACTAATGAAAAAACAATTTAAAAAAAACTATTTCAATTTAGAATTTAAGCGTTAAAAGAAAAAAAGAACTTGAAATAGCCAGTACCACAGAACGGCAACTTCATAAGTAAAGACCTATTGCTTAACTGTGATCTGAATTGAAATAAAAAAAATCATCGTCTAGTTTTTCATAGATTCATGGACCAAGAAACTCATCTGCTCACTTCGCTTTTAAGAGGGATAGGGTTTTAAGGACTTTGTTCTCGAAAAGACGCTTCTTCTGCCAGAAGTAAAAGCAACTCTTCCTTTTGGTAGCAACGCTACCTTTTTCTGGTGATGTGTTTCTGTAGGTGAGAGGTTAGTGACGTCGGGTGCTGCGGAATTCCGGAAAAGTAAACTTTAACTTACAGAAGATCACAATAAAATAACACTACCATCAAAAGTACAACAGGCTTGGTAGTTTTGGTGGTGTTTTGTTTCTGTCGCTAAGTAAGGTTCCAGGGCTCCACGGAGTAGGATTTGAGTCGGCAACTATACGGGTGATATTTTTAGTATCGTAAACCTCTATAGACTATGGTGACGCTTACCATCAGGTGGCCCATACGCTTGTTTGCCACTCTTTGAACATAAAAACGGTGAGTAAGATTTCTAGAAGTTGGTTATGGGACTGTGTTTAGGCCGGGAAAGAGAAGATCACTGAAACGGCACATGTTTTCTGCCGCACCATATCTTTGCAACTGCACTCTATTTGATCGTAACATCGGGTGGAGTATTGAAGTTTACCGCGATGAATATTTATTTTTTATTTATTTGAGTGGGAAAACTTACAGCTATTCATACACAATTTAGTTTAAAAAATTTAACAACTATAAGCCATTACCAGTATTTCACTTATATATCTTTCATATTCTTAATATATATATATAAATAACGCGTCACGTTGTTTGTCCGACATGGACTCCTAAACTACTTAACCGATTTTAATCAAATTATCACACCGTGTGCAGTTTGTACCTACTTGAAAGATAGATAGCTTACATCTCAATTTGTAGTCGCAATATTATTTTATTGCAAATTATTACTTTTCGGTGGTACGAAGTTCGCCGAGTCAGCTAGTTTTTATGTAAATTGTGTAATGAGTTATAGTTTGATGATAAAAGTTTTAAAGGAAAATAAAAGTTTTGTCTTTTTAACAGTTGTTTCCTTTTCATTTTTGTTTTTTTGGGTGGAAGTGATGTGGTAGTAGGTCATTGGTCCTGTCTCTTTCATTCTGATTAATCAGCAAAGCTATTATAATTTACCTTCATCGATTAAGGATTAACCCGTATTATGGTTAACCGGACGAATGAATTTTTGGCCAGTTCAGTCAACCCTTTCGACTGATTGATAGGTCACACACATTACTCTGATCTCTGCTTTTCATGACATAGGAGTTACTGTTTTGATTAGTGTAAGTGTTTCATATCCATACTTAAAGCTTATATACGGAGCAGATTCCATGGGCTTATAGGTAATGGGACCACTTAACATGAACATCTTAGTAAAAGACAATCACAGCACACTTATTTTGTAGGTACCATTTGCTGTAACAACTCATTTTTTGTTTATTTATCGCCTCATGGTAGGTGAAGAAGCATATGGCTTGCCTAATGGCAAGTGGCAGGCGGTCACCAAAGTCTATATAAGGCTTGCGATACCAGATGAGAGGGGTGGCCATAGCGGATTTTCTGCTCGAACAGGAGCGCCCGTCTGGGGAAATAATCTCCATCTTACAAAAGATCACAATAAAATTGCACTACCTTTTGGTGGTGTTATGTTCCAGGGCTCCACGGGGTAAAGGATTGGTTCAGTGCAGGCAACAGTGTGAATGATATTTTTAGTATCTTTTTGTGTGTATGCTGTTGGTCGCTGAAGACCTTTACAGCGTCACCAGCTTTAGAGACGTCAAGATCCTAGGGGGATCTCAAGCCGAGAATTGGCGAGTGCATCTCCCCACGGGAGAAGTCTCTTCTCCGTCTGGAGCCTCTAGACTACTCGAACCTGAGGGGGACGGCTCAACTAGAGGGCTTTTCTGAGACTCGGACTCTAGTTAGCCGTCGCCGGGGGCGGAGAAAAACGACCAGGTACATACCTGTACCTGGTATAACGTGTCGTGTGTAGACCGGGTCTTCGCACCCTTATCCTACGGGTGCGGTGTCTGCCTAACGCTAAGCTAGTGTAGTGTAGTGTAAGTGCAAGTAAGCTAGCGGAGTGTAGTGTTGGTGTTTGTGGCCTGTGTGGGAGGAGTTGGAGACGCGTCGCGTCGGCGAGAACGATTTGGTCATCGGGGTATCTTAGACGTACGTAGGAATTGGAATTTGGATGGAATTGGAGAGACCTACGATTGGAGGACGGGAGGTCTTTCATATACTTCGCGATGGAGTCTAACTTGAGATCGCGATACAAATCGCGGTTGCGCACATAACAGGGGCAACCTGTGGCACCGTGCAGCACACGATTTTGCAGCGTTTGTAATGGTTTAAGACACGACGGAGGTATGAAGCAAACACTCGCGTAAATCATGATAGGGCGGGCGGATGCAAGTTTTGTAAATTGTCAACTTATGCCGAAGTGACTACGCTTCGCTATGAGGTAGAATAGCCTGCCACGAATGAATGCTGCGCGATCACGAACTATCTTGAGATGAGGTGCAAATGTCAATCAGTTATCTAACGTGACTGTCTAGTACTTGACCCGGTCCTCCCAGGGGATGACCCGGTCAAATAAATTGGATGCTCGGAAGAGAACGCGTGGGCGGCGATATCGTGCTAAAGAGATTTTCGGTATCGCAAGCGTCTAAAGGTTATGGTGGCCACTTACCATCAGGCTTGCTTGTTTGTTTGCCAGCCTTTTAACTTAAAAAATCGTTTATTCTGGTTCTAACCCCTGCGGAGTCCTGAAAACCTTACTGACAGAAACACGACACCACGAAAGCGTAGAATCATTTATGCTCCAAGTACTTACTCACCTTATGCTTTCCAAAATATATTTATTTGATACTAGCGGCCGCCCGCGACTTCGTATGTGAGGAGTTAGTTAGAAATAAAGGTTCACTGATCGTTCCCCGTAGGTGATAGCGTGATAATATGAAGCCTATATGTTGACCCGACTCTTAATAACTCTGACTCTTAATAATATTCGTGCCAAATTTGAAGTAAATTCATGCTGTACTTTTTGAGTTTATCCCGGACAAACAGTCAAAAATTCTAAAAACCACATTATTGGCTTCGATATCTATAGTAGATCACACTCCAAGTATTCTTTTAAAAAAATATTCAATGTGCAGTTTTGACTTTCCTACCATTATATATATATACTAGCGGACCCGACAGACGTTGTCCTGTCTACACGTCTTTGTGAATCTAAACCATTCTCAGATCCCCTTAAACACACACAAAAAAATTCATCAAAATCGGTCCAGTCGTTTAAGAGAAGTTCAGTGACATACACACTCACAGAAGAATTATACATATAAAGATATATATATATATATATATATATAGATTTTCACAATTCGATTAAAGTATTATTTTATAGAAATGCCAATCAATATCTACAATACAAAGGATAATTAACACAAGCAATAATATTGCCCTTGCTTATTCGGAAATCAATCTTTTCCCATATAATATAACTAGAACACCAAAATGAGTAAGTTGCTCTAGCATGAAGAAGTTTTCTCAGCCGAAGTTTTACTAAGAGCTTTGATTTCTCGTTAAAAAAATTAGCAATCCATATTTATACACGCGGCCGCCCGTGACTTCGTCCACGTCAACTTAAGTTTTTAAGAATCCCACAAGAACCTTAAATTTTCTCGGGATAAAAAATATCCTATGCCTCTATCCAGATCATAAGCTATATGCGTACCAAATTTCAACTAAATCCTTTAAGTGGTTTTTGCGTAATTGAGTAACAATCATATAAACATACTAACTATCAAAGGACAATGTTAAATTTGGCCTAAGAACCAACACCAATTTGGCATTTATGATAATTCTTAGTATATTTTTTGCGATAATTATCAGTATTTAGATTGTGACGGACACTTCCAGTTAAGTAAGCTATATTAAAAAGTTAAAAAATAATCTGAGACTACCATGTTATGTGTATAATTTATGGCAGCGCTGCAAACAAAACACTCTTTCTTCCTAATGCCGGCACTTCACTTGGCTATTCGTGTTTGCTTTTTGAAAACTTGACATCAGTATGTTTTTTTATTCCATACTAGTAGAGCAGAGTTGATAGCTGTAGTGTTGTAGTGAGTACTAGTAGAGTAGAGTATAGAGCTGTAGTGTAGACGATAGTTTTTGTACAAAGGCTTGTATTATACACAATAACTTTCTTCATAATAATGATAAACCTTCAATTCCAAGTAAAAAATTCGTTGCGTAGTTCAGGACCCGTTGTACCGAATGCAACATTGCTCATCTGTTCCGATTTGAAAAATTATTTTTGTATTGGACAGTGCATTTATCGAGGAAGGCTATAGGCTATATATTACGAAGCTACCTTTCCTCTTTATAATATTAGTATAGAAGAAACAAATATACTATTATCTAATACTAGCTTAAAACAAAAAAAAACATAATAACGAAACTAAAAACCTTAACAAATAAAATATAATAACTAAAATACATTATATGTATAGAAGTATAGATTAAGCATGACAAGGACAGACTGTTGTCAAGTGAAGGGCCGGTATATTCGATACTCTGTGGTTGTGGTGCAGGCAGTTTGCATTCGTAGTAATCTGTGGCATTCGTAGATTCTCCTTTCGGATTTCCTGTTGTGTATGTTTATTTGCGATTGTTTTTCATTTAATTTAACTATTTTGGCTATCTAATATGCCATCGATGTTACCAAATAGTAGAGACCTTATTACCAAGTGCTAGAGAACCTGTGCTACAGCATCCTGAGAGGATCATACTGCCAAATTATTCAAGAGCAGCTCATACACATTCACGTTGCATATTTACACAATATACATGTGATATAACAATAAAATACAATATGATACAATTATGTGAAAAATAGTCAAAAAATAAGAAGCAAAGCTACAGTTTTTATTTTATTCATGATTCCTACCTAACCAAGTTTTTCCTAATAGTTATTCTTTAAAATCGCACCGAATAAAAATGAATTAGTTGTAATATTAATCCAATTCATACTGAGTTCAACTGAGTTCATACGTTGACCCATAGAGAAAAGTTATATAACTAGAAATGGGTTGACCTATGTTTCATTTAATATTAAACATAACCTCAAAAAATATTTAGTTTTCCTGATAATTTAAGTTCTCAAAAGTGTCCGTCAATAATCTTTGTTTTTACAGTCATTTACTTGCAATTTCGAACCTACAAAATAATATTTCATGATTGTTGGTTCTTAGGCTAACAATGTATGGACGCAGAACAATGTCCTTTAAAATATTAGTAGGATGATAGATAAAATTATGTAGATTGTAAGTCAAGTTCACTAGCGCCATCTGTCATGCACAACACGGCTCGCTACCCTCCGGAACCACTGTTTGCACACAAGGTGCCCCGCAGGGATATTTTTTACCATTCAACGAACCGAACTATATTATTTTGACAAAAAGAGACGACATGCCTCTAAGTGGATTACGCTTTTCAAAAGATTTCACGTCACATTTACTCTTGCATTGTGTAAACAATGTCTTGTTACGTAGGTGTTGTTCGCCATGAATAAAGCTAAACTTTTTATTTGGCTATAAGAAGCTTTAAAAAGCTATCTCGAGTTTGAGACATCTGTCTTTTCGCTTTGTGGAACCGCCCAAGATTTTTATCGTGATACGATGCCGTAACAGAAAAGGTACAGCAGATTTCAAATAGGTACGTATAATAATAATGTTTACTTTAGATATTCATAAAAAAATGCTAACTTAAAAATGTTTCGCGAGTTATGAACCCACGACTCCACAAAGAAAGTCTTATATTTTTTTAACAGGAATTGGCCCTTACAAATGCAATGGCAACTAAATAATTACCTACAATTGCATATTTTTTAATATTAAAATAACTAAATGAATAAATACTAAACAAACGTTACTTTGCGCAGAGTAAAAAAATCTAGTCAAATAATTAATTGTAAAATGCATCGCGATTGAAATGAAATGAAACAAAAGTTCAGTTTCTGTAATATTTACTATGGTAAGATTATCTTTAATATATTTTCCAAGTTTTAATGCACTTATGTACCTATGCAATGTAACTATTACTTGAAACAGAAATAACTAACTTTGATCACTACGATATCCACAAAACTTTTTAATTTTCAGAAGCCTTGCTACAAATGAACATGGGAACATGGGAAGCCGCCGAGCCGTCTACCACATCGCTAAGAAAATATTTTTTAAATAATAAATGTACAAAATTCAATTTCAGTTGATATATGGCTTTGACGCTTGTGTGATACCTCGAACCTCGAACCGTAGGCGTTGCATTGAAAACACGTGCAAAACAAACACATTTTTCGCTAACACCTATAAATCAAGCGTTATTATAAAAAGGGCATGTTCGAGTATCCTCATTGTCGCTTTATGGGTGTTATGCCATTCATTACAGGCCATTAAACGTATTATAACACATTCACTGACATAAATTGAACTGCCGCGCTCATCCGCTTTGTTCCGATTGGAGCTTTGCTAATGGAAATTCGTGGATCAACTTACATTGGACATGTTACTCTGGAAGCATTGTTTGGGCTGTATTCGATGCCATTCAGAGATCCCGAAATAAATGGCGAATGGTTGATAGAAAAACCGTATCGGTATCGTGGCTTTGATAGTCCTGAATCTCCTTGGAGAGTTTTGAAGCTATATTGAATCTGGCATTGAAAAGAGTCTATATAATATCATGAATAAATAAAAAGGTACGACATCATCGTATACATTAGGTAACTTCTAACTTTATTCTCTACTAGCGGCCCGCCCTTGCTTCGCTTCGGTGTAGAGCTGAAGTGTAGACTACAGTTTTAGTTCGCAGGCTTGTATTATACACAATGACATTCATCTATTATTTTTCTTATACCGGCATGCAAAGTCTCAGCCCGATCGGTTTAAAATTTACAAAGTTTCATACAAACTTTCATTCCCAATTTTATCCCCTTGGGGGTAGAATTGATCAAAATCCTTTCTTAGCGGATGCCTACGTCATAACATTTACCTGCATGCCAAATTTCAGCCCGATCCATCCAGTGGTTTGGGCTGTGCGTTGATAGATCACTATGTCAGTCAGTCACCTTTGACTTTTATATATTACTAGCTGACCCAGCGAACTTCGTACCGCCCTAAAAAAATAGGGGTTGTCCAGCGGACAAAATTGTGAATCTAAACCATTCTCAGATCCCCTTGAACACACACAAAAAATTTCATCAAAATCGGTCCAGTCGTTTAAGAGAAGTTCAGTGACATACACACTCACAGAAGAATTATATATATAAAGATATAGATTTAAGATGAAAATATTATTTTATAGAAATCGCAGAATAGTCAAACCAATAGCAATTGAAATTTATGTTAATTTATTATTATGAATAAGTACTGACAGGATTTCTGAAAACTGCTGACAATACTGGATCTTAGGGATCAAAAAGATTCTAATTTTATAAAAATAAAAACACTAGCAAAACTCAAACGCTACTCCTATAATTTTTAGAGCTTAAAGCTACTAACAAAACGTAATAATTAATTTAATAAAATAAATAATTTATATCGCTTCTCAGAAATAAAACCCCGCTAATATTATAATGTATCCAAGATCAGTTGTTATTGTGACTTCATTATTAAATCATGGATGAAGACATAACTTCTTTTTTTCCTGTGAACCATAAAAACTTATTCATTGAGCTTAAGATTAATAGTGCGCAACCGAATGCGAACCGTTCCTTCGCCAACTTTTATTAAACTTTATGGACTGGAAATGACAATTTGTTGTTTGGCTTAAAACTTCCTATTGTCAAGTTATGCGACCGACTTGTAGGGCGTGACTGAGCCTGCCGGGCCCAGAGAAACGTCCCGAAAATATTGTGAGGTAGTCAATCCAAATATTTACTTACCAGAATCTTTTTATTATAGTTGAATGAACGAATATGTTCCTCGGTCGTGTTAATTCTTTTGTTGCAAATCGCTATAAAAAGAAACTGACTTTGTGCCAGCGAAAAGGTAGAAATACTTTTATTTCTTTTTCCACCTTTACGCCCACTATGGCTCTACAAAAAGAAAATTTATCACCTCCATATTAGGAAATACATACATATATATGTTGAACAAAATACTAAGCCAAGTTATAGTAATGTTGGTATAATATTTCTTACCCATAAATTATCTTTATTAAATAAAACTAGTTTTAACGGGTTAATGCACGAAACTTTATTTATTTATTAACGTTTCGCAGCCTTTTCAGGTCTGCATCGTCAGAATAATGATTTTTTATTTAAAATTGTCGAGCTACCTTCGAAAGACTTATATTGAGCGTTCGGTTATTTCATTGGAAGATTTTTAAAATTTTATTGTCTATGTATGAATTTATTATTTAATTTACTTAATAAACTATTTTATTTAAAATTCTTGTTTGTAATTTTGAGTTTATTTATTTGACCCTAACTACCGTAAACTACCACCGGTTCCAAAATTGGGAGACCTTCCTGAGAAGAACCGGCGAAACAAACTCAAGAGAGGCTTTTACCCATAAAAACTAGTTTTATTTAATGAGTGATGTGCGTGAAAACCTAAGAAACAAATATTATCTTTATTACTTTAGATACCCTACAAGTTTTACATAACACCTTAAAATATCTACTTATGACTAATTTCTTATGAATGAACTTCTAAATCATTGAGAAAACATACTTTGACCGTTAAAAATAGATAAAAAGACCTCGCATACATCCAAAAGCTCGATGGAGCAAGTGGTTAGCGCGTTCGTCTGCGATCGTTGAAGTAAAGTAACTTTCGCAGCGGTCAGTCATTGGATGGGTGATCAAAACTTTACTATCGCGAGCTCCTCCTATCTTCAGAAGGAACGTTAAGCTGGTGGTTCCGGCTTCATCTGCAGTCGTTAGCACCCACCAATCCGCACTGGGGCCACGTAGTGGGTCATGGCCCCAATATCCTTATTCCATCTATTGGGAAGGCCTGTGCCCCAGTAGTGGGGGCATTAATAGGCTGATGGTTATAAATCTCGAAACTAAAATTTAACTCTGGTGAAATTATCTTAAAATATAAAAGTTTCCGAAAAACCTAGAGTAATTACTAGACAACTGTGAATTTTGTTGAATTTTTAATTTTAACATCATTAGGAGAAAAAATATGAAGCAATTTACGCTATCTTCTAAATTTTTTTGCGAAACTGAGCATGAATAGCAGTTCCATAACACTTCTGTATTCTTTGATTACAAAAAGAAGTATTGTTTTCTATGTTTATGAAGATCGTACCAATTGATTTCGTGCAAACTTAATTTGAGTATCGCCCTCTACTGAGTGAGAGCAGAAACTTATTCAGTGCTGCCATCTAGTAGTGGGTAAGAAAATCACTGCGTTTGTGTTAAATGACAGCATGCTAAACTTATAATAAACACTGACTTACCAATGAGTAGCTAGATGTCGCTGTTAAGTTTTCAGTATAGTCTCTGTTATATTGCATAGGTAGCGCTATTAACTAAGTATTTTATTTGTAACAAACAAACCATGAGTACCATTATTATAATGTTCCACCGAACACACAAAATTTAGCTTTTTAGAAAGTTCATAGTAAGTTTTGTAAATTGTTATATACAGTTACAGCATTACAAAAAAAACCGGCCAAGTGCTTGTCGTGCCACGCACAGTGTAGGGTTCCGTACTTGCCTGTAGCTACCCCAAAAATTTGAGCAGGAGTCTTTATTTTCGGTATCCGCAAATTAGAAAAACTAATTAATATCAATCTGTGTATCCCAACTATAAAATACCTAGTAAATAAGTCTGGCTTACAAACTCAATATATATTTATATATATTTAAATTTAATATACATATCTCTACAAAATTACTGATCCCTAGTGCTAATAGTCTCCAAGCAAAACCGGGAACGGACATACGGACATGACGAAACTATAAGGGATCCTTGTCAGGACTAAGGAACCGTAAAACCGAACTTAATGTATAACCTAATATTATAACGTAGGTCTTTTTGGACCATTAGCTTGAATGATAGTTGAGAATATGCTGAGAATAATAACGTGGTCCGTTATTTAACACATAGTTAAATTTGACTATTATTATTATTCGTATTTTAACTATAGTCACCTTTACTATGTATCAAAAACGGGCCCAATTAGCACCCAATTATAATATTGTGATATTGAAGCTAGAATATATCTACGATCGGTGTTATCTGTCTTTTTTCACTGTATTTTTTTTGTTTTTTTCTGTTCTTTTTTTTGCACTGAACTGAAATGTGAATACAGACACTATAAAAAAGTAAATATACTATTTTGATTTGATCACCCTATTTTGAGGAACTCTGGTAATGTTATTCACTCCGACTATGTACAGAAACACAACACTATACAGAAATAACATGTTAGTTCTATTTGGTTTTGCAAAGGTCCGACAACTTAAGCGCACTTGCACCAAATTTGCTATATCTCGGAACGGAAAAACGGTCATAAATGGCAAATTTTGCCAAACGGCACCTAATAAGCACCAACATTTAGATTTGAGTTCTACTTACCCTCGACTTTAAAGTTCTCAGTGTGCCGATGGTTGCTTTTTTCTTGGAGGAAATTGCCACCCTTTCTCAGGGATGAAATGTTTTTATTCAATATAAGTATAGGAATGGGTAGGTTGATTAATTCCAAGCAACTTTCGTTCCTTGAAGTTTTTATAGAAAGTCAACACTTTTCAACTTATTCGGGAAGGAATCATCAATTTTTCAACAAAAGCAATACGTTTTCAGACAGTTTTTCATGATTAAACCTCAAGAATAAGTAATTTATAAAAAAACAAACGCAGTAAAAATAAAATACTGGGTTTTAAATATCACCAGACCCAATACTAACCGCTTTTAAAGATATTTCTTCTTTCTAAAACTCCAAAATCGAAAGTTTCAACGTGAAATATCCAAAAAACAATACATTTTTCAGGGAAAGCTCATAGAACTTTTTTTTGAAATGCTTAAAATAAAGTACCCAGATTCACCTTTATTTTGTTTTTTCCGTATATTTTTGCGGAAATACTGTGCAAAAGGCCCCGTCATCCACTTGTTAAAATTTTTGTATGGGTGAAATCCAATGTGAAATCAAATTTCTTAGCTCCGAGTTGAAATTATTTCATAAGAAATTCTTATGAAATACAAAGAAGGTTATTCGTAGTAATTTTACTATTGTTACTTAATTAAATATCTACCAATGCTTCAATGCTTACTTTTTCAAAATTATTAAGTAATTTTGAAAATCCAACAAATTTCAAAATCTGTATAACTTACTAAATCAGAAAAATCACCGTGTGGTGATTTAAAAAGTACTTACGTTAATACCGACTTTATGGTTTTTCTAATATTTATAGGATTCCGTACATAAAGGGTAATAACGGGACCCTATTACTTAGTCTCCACAAACCGTCTGTCTGTTTGTCACCAGGCAGGCAGGCAGTAGTATCTCATGAACTATGTTAACTAAACAGTTGAAATTTTCACAGATGATGTATTTTCTATTGCCGCTATAACATCAAATGATATAAAACGGAATAAAATAAATATTCAAGTGGGGAACCCATACAACAAACGCGATTTTTTTTGCCGTTTTTTGCTTAATAGTTGATGAGGACAGCAAAGGAAACGGCGGTTAGGGGAAAGGGATATATTATTAAATACAAATATTACAGAAATATAAGGAAAAGACAGTAAGTAGCAGTTATAAAAGAAGCAGACAAGAGAGTGACAAGAATAGAGTAAGGACGGCGTGGCATAGATAAGTGTAAATATAGATATTTACAATCAAACAGTCTGTCTTCGACAATAGTAATATATAGTTACGAAAAAATCCATTGACAACATTAAATGTAATGTTGGCAAAATTTGAGCTTCTCTCGATCGCATAACTTTTCATTCGAACTAATTAAAAATTTAAATTCTGAGAATTAATAAGGTATTGGTAAAAGGAGAGAAAAAATATATAATCATTTACCTGTTCGATGGGCAACTTAAATTTGTTTTCCGTATGACCAATCGATATTTAATTAACCTCTCTCCCACCACCACATCATGATTGGGATGAAACTTGTTTAATTATACATTTTAATTAGGTGCATCTGTTTTCCGGTTGCTACTGCTGCTAGCACTTGTATTATAAAACTATTAAAATTTATTTCAGTTATTTAATGACATTGACATTGTTACTTTTAGGTAGTCTGGTATAGTTTTTATACACAGACACAAAGTAAATAAGTCGACGGGCGACATTATAAGTATTAGAGCAATCACACCAACCAACAGTTTGTACCACAAACAGTGTTAAGAATCAGATTAACATTTTGTATACTAGATGGCAGGAATAGTCTATAGAATTGCGCTATCGTTTTGTTTTTATGTAAACATAAGTATTTTATGTAGAAGCAATAAACGTTTTCCAACCTTTCCACTCAAAAAATAAAAAAATGTTCTCTCTATTTGAAATTAGAACAATTTGTATCATTTAGTTAGTTCCACCTCCTTTTTGAGACACCTATGAGCTCTTTTACAAAATTGCGCCGCTGCCGCATGCCGTACTGATCGGCGCGTAGGTAGATTTGCACTAGTAATCAATTGCATTTTACGGGTGATGTTTCGAGTCTCATGAAATAATTATAAATGAACTAATTATAAAAATATATATACATATTTCATTAGTTCAATGATGGTAGATTAGTTTTATGAAAGTTTTTGATAGTAATTTTATTTAATTCAATATCAAAATACGAGGTAAACCTGCATTATTTTTTGGGAAAACTCAAAGAGGTTAGATGTTTTTTTTAGATAATTAATGAGATGGAAAATCAAAATTCTAATAGATTATGTTACAATAAAAACATATTTCTGATGTCGTGGTAATTAATTTGATCTAATTTATTGAACATTATTGAGAGATTAAGGCGTTTGAAGTTGTTTCAGTACAAAAAAAGGAAAATAGTATTTGCAAATATTCTACATTAACTTACAATAAGAAGAATAATCTACTGTTTACTTCTATTGAAAATAGTCAAAATCTTTTCTAAGAGGGTAAATGAGGCGCTCAAAAATACGATTTTTTGCAAAAAATTTGAAAGGGCTCCTAACAAAAAGTGTTTGTTTTTAACCACTTATAATATTTTATAACAATAAATATCATTAGAGAATCGTGCCTGAATCATACCTAATCCGCCTTATTTCAAAGCGTAGACTAAAGTTAAACCTGGACTACAACTGATGCTGTCACTTTTGTTTGCTAAAAAGACAACAGTGACAATATTAGGTTTAAACCAAGAGTAACTTAGTCCGCCTTTTGGAAACGGCGGAACGTGTCCGCTCCGCATAGCGGAAGGTGCAGGTTCGAATCCTGTATCGATGGGATGAGGCACTCGCCCAAGTGAGCGCCGGCCACCGGACGATTGAGGCTATTCGTCCGGTTTTGGAGGAGTGAGTGGGTCGCCGGCGCGGCGGCCTCACGTGTCGCACGTCGGGAGGAAACGCCGCAATGTCATTATTGCAGTGCCCCGAACGACACGGCCGAGCACACCTTATTGGAGTGCCCGGCCTGGCGACACCAGCGCCGCGAGCTTATTGCGGCGCTGGGATGCGGAGCCCCCTGGCTTCCACCATGCACCGCAGCGAGAGGGCGTGGGAGGCAGTCACCTCCTTCTGCGAGAACGTTATCTCGCAGAAGGAGGCGACTGAGAGGGAGCGGGAGGATGATCCTCTGGCCGCTCCCTCCCGCCAAAGGAGGACGGGTGGAGAGGACGGCGGCGCGCCCTGGCTGCGCCCGTCCATGACCCTACCCGGGGGGTCCTGTGCTGTGTGACACCGTGACGGCAGCCCCCCCCCCCCCCTCCTTGTAGGCGACGCGGCGCTAGGCCGCGTACTCAGCCCCCACGCGCGAGCCATCCTGCGCACGTCTGCGGTGTCCCCGCAATACCCCGGGAGACCCCTGCCGCGGAGCCCCGGCAAGGCCGGGAGGCTGCTAGGTGCAGAGACGCGGATGAATCCCTAAACGGGGATCCCGCGGCTTCGCGCTAAGCAGCTTAGAGGGTATTAGCAGGGTTTTTAGCGGATATTATGCCGTAAAGCACCCGTAAGGGTTACGGGGTCCTCAGTGGGCAACCACTGTTGGGGCTCGTAAGGCTTGCGGAAGCCAGGTGTGAGATCCGTTCGGCGGTGTGCTTCTTAAGGCGCCGTCGTCTGTAAATAGTATTTTTTGCCTGCATTTAAAAAAAATAAAAAAAAAGTTTCGAATCCTGTATGACTGAACTGAGTCGTTTTTTTTGTAAAATTTTCTTTTGATTTATAAACCTAGCAGTTTATTGCTTAAAATAACATTTAAAACCTCTGAAAAGTTTTTTGTTATAATTATAATAACATAGCAGACATGCATGAAAAGTTGACTGGAAAAAATCCACGGGGATCAGGCAACAGACGGGCTCGAACCCGCACCCTTCGCTATCCGCGAGAATGCACTGACCATTATGCCACCGGGGGGGAGGGGGCCTGATGGCCGTGTCAAGTTTTCTTTAGCCTCCTTCAGCTGCCTTGAAGCCCAAGAAATGGTGCGGGTTCGAGTCCCGTCTGCTGCCTGGTAAGCGTGGCTTTTTTTTCTAGTAAAATTTTCTTTAGATTTAGCCATCTATAACATCGGCTTATTAATAAACGCAGAATAAGTTTGGATTAGTTAAACCATGTTTTTCTCTGTTCGTTGAATGTCACAGGCGTAACTAGTCTAAGCTTATTCCTTGTTTATAAATAAGGGAGTGTACGGCGATTTAATCGTATTCTTGGATTTTGTTATATTTTTTTCAGGCAGGACCACATCTATCAGGTTTGCTAGTTAATAATCTGTACCCCCACGACAACGGTAACCAGAGCCGAGGTCCGAGTCTCAGAGACGCCCTCTAGTTGAGCCGACCCCCTCAGGTTCGAGTGGTCTAGAGGCTCCAGACGGAGGAGACTTCCCCCGTGAGGAGATGCCATCCGCCTGGAATACCTCTAGAGGCACTCGCTAATTCTCGGCTTGAGCCCTAAGGATCTCGCCTTCCCCAAACCCGGTGACGCTGTAAAGGTCATCTGCGACCAACAGCATACACACTCAAACAAAATTAACTTTAATAAACTGATACGTGTTGAACATGCTAGAAAACTATGAGTCATATTAAAAGCGTCCGTTTACCTCTTCCGATAAGTAGAGCTGACCCAGAACCGTATGGGCGTGGCAAGGTTACGTTTAACCCATTGAGTAATATCAATACATAACAACACGTCAGTTCAAGGCTGGGGAGTTTGATATTAATTTGGCAAATACTAGACATTTTGGGTTTTTCCACAAACAAGTCAGTCACTGTATTTAAATAAATTTTGTATGAAATTTAAGCTTTACCCAAGATACATTATTTGCAGACTTACTCATCTATATATATAAAACTCAAAGGTGACTGACTGACTGATATAGTGATATTATATCAACGCACAGCCCAAACAACTGGACGAATCGGGCTGAAATTTGGCATGCAGGTAGATGTTATGACGTAGGCATCCGCTAAGAAAGGATTGTGATCAATTCTACCCCCAAGGGGATAAAATAGGGAATGAAAGTTTGTATGATATTTTATCAATTTTAAACCGATCGGGCTGAGACTTTGCATGCAGGTATAAGAAGAATCATAGATGAATGTCATTTTGTATAATATAAGCCTGAGAACAAAAACTGTAGTCTACACTTCAGCTCTACACCGAAGCGAAGCGAGGGCGGGCCGCTAGTTCACCAACCATATACGTCAAAGAAACGCAGCCCTATAAGTCACGATTGAAACAAATTCCTCATTCAGCCAAAATGTTGCAAACTAATCCTGATACTGACCAGCCAAATGACGAGAGCTCAAGAGATCAGACTTGAAAGCTTAGCTGAGGGACCAGGACTACTACCTTATAAACTTGGAATAGGGAGACTTTCTGAACAATATCATACTTTCCTACAATACATACGACTAGACGAACTTGAAAATCGTGTTATCTTTGAATAAATTTTGTATGAAATTTAAGGCTTCACTTTAATGTGTGTTCTTACAGAATATCACGGCTGGTCTCGGTCTCGAATGACAGTGTAAATTTCAGTAAATTTGTATGCAAAATAACTAAAAGCAATATTATTAAAATAAACTGTAAAGCTATAACTACATAGGTATATTTTTTGTTATAAATTTTGGGTCACGGATTTATAAGTAAATAAATATTTTTTCGAAATCATGTATTTTTTTCGAATATACAAGTTTTATATCTCCTCAGCTTATATAATAATTAAATGTTATTGCAAACTAAAATAAAAAATTCAAACTTTACATGAAAACGTAATAAAAATCCCGCCATGTGTACCTATCAATAAATCAAAAATTAAATATCATACGGCAACTTTTGTTCATATCATAAGTCATGCCACGGGGAAAAAGAAACTCACAGACTGAACTCTACAAATTGACACTTCCAAAAAAATAACAAACTTATTACCTATACCACAACCGAATGTGATTTAAACCCTCTCAATTTTTAGGGTAAGTAGTCATGACGGTTTCACTATCCAGTATATCTATTATTATGCATATACCTATCTGTTATTGAGTGTTATTATAGTAATACGTCTTACGTCAAGTATTTTTCATTCTTGCTCTGCTACTCTACCTCACTATCAATGCAAAATGCACATGCGTTAAGCTTTATAAAAAATATGTATGTAGTTAAGTACAATAAACTCAACCATACATTAATTGAACTCCAGTTCAATAGTATTCAAATTCATAACATACAGCGGCCACCTCCATTAGGACACCAAATTGCCTCTACTTATGCAGTACCGTATTGTACCGCCAAAGCCACGATAGCTTAATCACATATCCTAGGATTATCGCTGTTATTGCAACGTTTATAAGTACTGTCAAATTGGGAATGTAATCACCGACGTTGCACCGATTGTACAATCACGGTATGTTTGTAAACAATCGGGCTAGTTAGTTGATGGTCGACTGTTAAGGGCACATAAACATTGTTAACCGAATCAATGCTGGACTTATAATATGTATGTCTTCAATTTCATATAAAGAAAGTAATAATAATTGTGTCGAGCACGAACAAAATCTATATAAATAAAATCAGTTGTGGTTCATCTGTCTCACTAAAACTCGAAAACGGCGGGGCCGATTTAGCTGGTTTTGGTTTTGAAGGGATTGTCATAGTCTAGGGAGGGTTTAAACGGTGAGATAAAATATGGGAAAATTGGGGGGAAGATCGTATTTAATTTTCTCATTAACTATCCTATTTTATCTACTTTCCTGTCAAACATTTGACGTTCGTTCCATCAGTACGGTAGACTCGGGTCCACTCGAATTGAAGCAAGTATTTAATAAAGGGTTTCCAACAACATATCCACACTACCGCGTATTTAAATTTTAGCTTTCATTTTCCAAATTATTGTAAACTGTGCGAAGTTCGCCGAGTTAGCTAGTGTTAAATATTTGTATGAAGCCAAACAAGAGGTTTTTACAATTCCGTAGTCAACAAGGAATCCTTATACTCGTACATAGCTTCACTGTATCCGCCCGTCAGTCTGTTCGAGGCGAAGAGACTTTTGGTTAAGAAAGCTTTTTTCCATAGATATACATTAGTCACGCCGGTAAAGTGATACATTATAATCTTGAAAACAACAACACAACACAACGGTGCTAATTTAAATTCATATAAAAATATCTTATTATAAAATATTTCTTATTGGAATTCATATAAGAAATATCTTATTAGATATCTGCTAAGATTACAGAACTAAAGGTAGATAGCTGGACAGTGCGGTTCGCAGATTGCGTACCACCAAAGAAAATACGAAGTCAAAAGTAAAGACTTTTTTTGAAGTTATACTTCTTTAGGCGCGTTATGAAAAAATGATGAGAGTGAAATTTTAAGATGCGCGCGCATCACTGTAACACAAAATTTTAACAGCATGAAGTTGGATGCGTTACTTTTGTGTTTACCGCACATTAAGAAAATCTACCAACAAAATAGAAATAGAATCTCTATTTAGTGGGTGCTAACGACTGCATTGTGAAGGCCTATCAAAAGTATTTATTAATCTGGAACAACGGAACCAAAGCGCGATTCAGGAGACTACAGCGCCATCTCTTGACCATTGGTGTAGTAGAACCAAAAACCACATCTTTATTTTTTGTAATAAAGTAACAGTTATAGGTATTCATATTTATAATATTTATCCACATGTTTCTAGTTTGTATATTCGGAATACGTGTTTGAGTTTCATACAAGTGGGGGGAAGATCGTATTTAATTTTCTCATTAACTATCCTATTTTATCTACTTTCCTGTCAAACATTTGACGTTCGTTCCATCAGTACGGTAGACTCGGGTCCACTCGAATTGAAGCAAGTATTTAATAAAGGGTTTCCAACAACATATCCTCACTACCGCGTATTTAAATTTTAGCTTTCATTTTCCAAATTATTGTAAACTGTGCGAAGTTCGCCGAGTTAGCTAGTGTTAAATATTTGTATGAAGCCAAACAAGAGGTTTTTACAATTCCGTAGTCAACAAGGAATCCTTATACTCGTACATAGCTTCACTGTATCCGCCCGTCAGTCTGTTCGAGGCGAAGAGACTTTTGGTTAAGAAAGCTTTTTTCCATAGATATACATTAGTCACGCCGGTAAAGTGATACATTATAATCTTGAAAAAGTAAAATATAGGGGTAAATAATGTAATGTAAACACGTAAATGCACCAGACGGAAGGTCAGCGACCCATGCCTCCTCTCCTTCCATTGCCCCAGGACTGGCCGCAGCGCCTCCAGGGTCCTCACCCCGAACTGCTGCGCCCCCAGCTCCTCGGCCCACTGCTCCATGACGAGCTCGTGCACTCTCCTCCTGAGGGCTATCACCTCCTCTGGTGACGCCCTATGCCAGTATAGGCGTAACAGCGCCCTCGCTTCTAGCACCCATGGAGGTGACCCCACCAGTGCGCATACGAGGTTAGTGTTGTGACCTAATTACTTTAACGTTTTAGGCCCTCTATACATAGCTGCTTGAACCTAGCACCCTTCTTTGGAAAATCGATTTTTTTGTTATGATTCTTAATATCATCGTTTGTTAACTATTTTTCGATTGATGTTGATTCAAAATTTTAAAAATAACGGTTTTCTTGCAGCTATAGCTCAGACATCGTTTATAGTTGATTGTAGAAAACTTTTGTCGTTTGTAGTTTTTATGTCTTTTACAATGTTACTTTACTACACGACTGTACTTTACCGTTCCAAAAGAATTAGCCAAATAGTTAAGAGCTCCAATAGGTCTCATTGTGTCGGTAAGTACGTCTTTGAGGTCGAACGGGCACTTTTTTGTAGGTAAGGTCCAATTAGGAGGGTCCAACGGGTACTAGACCACTCCAAGACCGTTACGCCGTGCTATCTGTCTCTTGCAGAGATTTACAAAATTACGGATACCTTGTGTCAAATACTGTTAAACTTACGTTTCATCGAGTTTCAAATCACAACGGTGCTAATTTAAATTCATATAAAAATATCTTATTATAAAATATTTCTTATTGGAATTCATATAAGAAATATCTTATTAGATATCTGCTAAGATTACAGAACTAAAGGTAGATAGCTGGACAGTGCGGTTCGCAGATTGCGTACCACCAAAGAAAATACGAAGTCAAAAGTAAAGACTTTTTTTGAAGTTATACTTCTTTAGGCGCGTTATGAAAAAATGATGAGAGTGAAATTTTAAGATGCGCGCGCATCACTGTAACACAAAATTTTAACAGCATGAAGTTGGATGCGTTACTTTTGTGTTTACCGCACATTAAGAAAATCTACCAACAAAATAGAAATAGAATCTCTATTTAGTGGGTGCTAACGACTGCATTGTGAAGACCTATCAAAAGTATTTATTAATCTGGAACAACGGAACCAAAGCGCGATTCAGGAGACTACAGCGCCATCTCTTGACCATTGGTGTAGTAGAACCAAAAACCACATCTTTATTTTTTGTAATAAAGTAACAGTTATAGGTATTCATATTTATAATATTTATCCACATGTTTCTAGTTTGTATATTCGGAATACGTGTTTGAGTTTCATACAAGTGCAAATCACATATGTTCTAATAAATTATATTCAGTAGCGATTTTAATTGAATATTTTGATTATTTTTTTTTTTTAAATTAAAACTGAACTTTATTGACTGTGTCCTTTTCCAGACTTTTTATTAATTTATTGTAATTAATTATTTCTTTTTGAACAGTTTTTACAATGTTTATTTTTACAATAAGGCGGCACAGTTTTGATAAAAACTTAATATTCACGGGAAGTAGTATGTTGTAATGTGCTGACGCAAGTAGATATTCACTTTAGACTTCATATTTGCTTTGGTGGCAAGCAATCTGTGTACCATGCGCTCCATCTGCCTTCCATCTGCCTTCTTTCTGTAATTGGAGGATATCTAATATAAATACCCATGCTGGAAAAAATCTAAATTATTTCAGCCAAACTATTAATAATGTGATGAAACTTAGTATGTAAGTACACATAAAGTCAGTGTTATAATAATAATAATAAACGTTTATTTCATCCGTAGTACCCATATTACATACAGAAGTAGAAAAACTATTGATAATCAAATTTAATAATCACAATAATAATAATAAAATACATATATAAATTACAAATAATTACAATCCATTTAAATTAAATCATAAATCAATTATCAATCAAATAAAATAAAATCAAAAACAAATAAAAATTAATTGCGTTATGATTGTGTTATGATTGTGTTATTCTTATTTTTCTCGTCTAATTAATAAAGATATCTAATAAAATGTTTGTGACAAAAACAAACTTGAAAAATACCTGTTTCCAAAATAAGTTTTGTCAGAACAAATAATAGTATTATTTACAATAGTAGTATCACTATGTGTACTAGACTAAAGGTGCCCTGCGGTTTCACCCGCATTAATTTGAAGAATAAGATTATAGTGGGTCGCCCTTAAAAGATATATCTACATATACACAGTGAGGTCATAAGTATTGTCACACAGTAAAACCTTTTCTTTTAGAATGCTGGCTACAAAAAAGTTTATTGAATTCGAATTTCGAATTGTTCATGAAACTAAAAATGTATACTTTTTAGAATTTTACTCATTTTTAAATATGGAGTGGACGCTTAAAGAAGACCGTGTTGCAGTCATTGCGTTGCATCGTTGCGGTTACGCGCCAATTAAAATTTTTGACATACTGAAAATTTTGAATATAACCAAAAGATTAGTTTATGGTACTATCAAATGATACAATGAAGACACTAGTGTAGATGACAGGTCAAGAAGTGGTCGCCCTCGGTCTGTTAGGACTCCAGCAGTGATAAAAGCTCTGAAGGCGCGAATTCAAAGAAATCCCAACTTAAGCAGAAACTGTTGGCCCTTCAGATGAGGTTAAGCAGAATCACGGTAAAAAGCGTGTTAAATGAAGACTTAGGGCTTCGGGCATATCGAAAAAATAGGACATCGTTTGAATGCTCGTCTAATAGACTTTAAGTCCTGAGACTGAAGAGATGCCGCGTTTTGTTGAACCGGTACGCGGGAAAAAAATATCGGGAAATTCTTTTTTCGGATGAAAAAATTTTTACCGTAGAAGAGAGCTACAACAAACAAAATGATAAGGTGTACGCATACAGTAGTGAAGAAGCGAGCAACCGTATTCCGCGTGTCCAACGAGGTCATTTTCCATCCTCGCTCATGGTATGGTTGGGAGTTTCTTATTGGGGCTTAACAGAGGTACATTTTTGTGAGAAAGGTGTAAAAACGAATGCAGTTGTGTATCAAAATACAGTCCTGACGAACCTTGTGGAACCTGTTTCTCATACCATTTTCAATAAAAGGTACTGGGTATTCCAACAAGATTCGGTGCCAGCTCATAGAGCGAAGAGCACACAAGACTGAGAAAATCTGAGAGAAATCGACTTCATCCGGCACAAAGACTGGCTCTCCTCCAGTCCAGATTTGAGTCCGTTAGATTACAAGAAATGGCAACACTTGGAGGAAAAGGCGTGCTCAAAGCCTCATCCCAATTTGGAGTCACTCAAGACATCCTTGATTAAGGCAGCCGCCGATATTGACATGGACCTCGTTCGTGCTGCGATAGACGACTGGCCGCGCAAATTGAAGGCCTTCAAAATCACGGAGGACATTTTGAATAAACTTTATTGTCATAAGAATCTGTTTTGTTCAGTTCATTTTGGTATATAAATGGTTCATCAACAGCCTATCCTAGTCCACTGCTGGACATAGGCCTCTCCAATTGCACGCCACTCAGATCGATTTTGGGCTACTCGCATCCAGCTCCTGCCAGCCACCTTGCGCAAATCGTCACTCCACCGTGCCTGAGGACGTCCTACACTACGTTTGCCTGGACGCGGTCTCCACTCCAGAACTCGTCTACCCCAACGGTTATCGGTTCTTCGGCAAATATGGCCAGCCCACTGCCACTTCAGCTTACTAATCCGGTGGGCTATGTCGATAACTCTGGTTCTCTGTCGGATTACCTCATTTCTGATGCGGTCCTTCAGAGAAACGCCGAGCATAGCCCTTTCCATAGCGCGCTGAGCGACTTTGAACCTGTGGACCAGCCGTACCGTCAGTGTCCACGTCTCGGCTCCGTATGTCATCACAGGTAGGACGCACTGATTGAAGACTTTCGTCTTTAGGCACTGTGGGATCGACGATGTCAAGACTTGACGTAGCTTCCCAAACGCTGCCAAACAACGCTGCCTTGTCTCACTCCACGATGCAACGGGACTTGTTTGCTGATTCTGTACTTGGACAGACATGGTGGCGGCTTCGTAGAGACATCTAATCACTTGGATGTATCGCCAGTCAACTTGGCAACGCTGCAGGGACTCCAGGACAGACCAGATTTCAATCCAGTCAAAGGCCTTCTCATAGTCCACAAATGCTAGGCACAGAGGCTGATTGTACTCTTCAGTCATCTGTATAATCTGCCGTACTGCGTGGATGTGGTCTATGGTGCCGTATCCGCTCCGAAACCCAGCCTGTTCCGGTGGTTGGAAGTCATCAAGTCTTCGCGCAAGCCGGTTCGTGATCACTCTTGAGAACAGCTTATAGACGTGGCTTAAAAGGGATATGGGTCGATAGTTCTTGAGTAGGGTCTTGTCCACCTTTTTAAAGAACAAGACGACCACACTCCTACTCCACATCTCCGGAGTTCTCCCTTCGAACAGGACAGTGTTAAAAAGCTTTTGGAGCTCCCTCAGTACGGGTTTACCTCCAGCTTTCAAGAGTTCTGTTGTAACACCATCCTCTCCAGGGGCTTTTCCATTTTTAAGCTGCCCAAGAGCAATCTCGATTTCGCCAATACTGACTTCTGGCAGGTCTTCGGTGAAGTGACGCGTTAATGTGGCTCTAGAATCCTCATTTCCGGGATCTGGTCGAGATGCATGTGATGCGTACAACTGGCCGTAGAAGTCTTCCACTTCCGAAAGGACTGCCGGCTTTGAAGCAACAACTTCCCCACTTGGTGTGGTCAACTTCGTCAGATGACTTCTTCCAAGAGATTGTACGAACACTTTGGACCCTCGATTCTACTCGATCGCTCTCTCGATCGAGAGAGTATTGGAGCACCGGAGATCATGTCGTACGTGCTTACTGATCTCTTGGTTTAGCCGCTTTGCCGACGAAGTGACGGGTGGATTTTCACGTCGTTCCTTCATTAGCCCTAAAGTCTCTTCGGAAAGCTTTGACTTCCTACCCTTACGCTGCGTTGCACATAATCTCGTACCCTCTTCCCTGAGGATCCGAACCACATTTTCGAGGTTTTGGTTTACGTCTGATGTGGTTTCCACGGCAGCAAATCGGTTATCCAGATTTGACTGGAACGTTTCAGATCCTGTTATAGATTGGAGCAGAGTAGGTCGGAGCCTGGATTTCATCAAACGGACGCGCTCGGTTATAAAGTTGATAATCAGAGAACCCCGGACGAGTCGGTGATCACTACCGGTATTGAACCTGTTGATCACGGAGACGTCTCTGAATATATACCTCTTGTCCGTCATGATGAAATCGATCTCATTTTTAGTCATAGTGTCGGGGCTTTGCCACGTCCACTTCCTTTGGGGCTGTTTCTTAAAGAAAGAGTTCATCAAGAAGAGCCCTTCCCGTTCGAGGAAGTTGACCAGCATTTGCCCCCTATGATTTCTGCTTCCAAATCCATGGGATCCTACTACCGATTCGCTGCAATTCTGTACTCCCACTTTAGCGTTGAAGTCACCCATAACAACGTTGCAGTTTTAGTAATGGAGTGGAGGGCCCTCGATATATCATCGAACATATCCTCCACTTCGTCGTCAGAGTGTGTCGAGGTCGGTGCGTACACTTGCACCACCTTGAGGCTATACCTCCCGGTGAGCTTTATAATGAGGTACACTACCCTGTTCGACACGCTGGACATTTCCACAACGTTATCGGCAAGGGACTTATTCACCAAAAACCCAACGCCACCTTGGGACTGTTGGTCTCCCCCACGGAAGTACATTAGGTGGCCCGATTCGAGCGTTATGGTGTCCTACCCTCTCTTCGGACTTCACTTAACCCTAAAATGTGCCACCTAATCTTCCCAAGTTCCACCTCGAGTTGCGCCAGATGCAAGTCAAGCCGAAGCGTGCGTCCGTTGTACGTCGCCAGGGTCAGTCTATTGTGGTGGCCTCCCGTAGCCCGGAGATTCTTGGCACCCCCTGCCCCGCCGTCACCGTGGTCGCCACCGTGACCAGGAATAGCGGAGCTGCCGGGAACTGGGGGCCGTGGCTTGTGGTCTGTTTGCAAGGAAGGAAAGGCCACGCTGGGCAGGCGGGTTGGCGATCGCAGAACGTAGGTTAATTCACTGATGACGCTGCTGCCCGTCACCAGTGAGATTTCCCTCCCCTACGTCGTTGGATGGTTATACCGCCATCGGTCGGTTTGCCAGAGCCTCGTCTGTTGGTCAACAGGGTGCACCGCGTGAAGGTGAGGTTGGCTTGGGTTCTTGCAGGTGTATTTAGAACCCCTTACACCCTTGGTTACATAGTGAATAAACTTGTTTCAATTATTTTATATTAAACATGTGACAGAATTTATGACCTGACTAGATACTATTGCGGACTTTTCTATAGAAGTTTTAAAAGGGAACAATTTCGTCATACATGATTTTGTGTAGGTTTTCGTCCGTTTATTTTCCCGTTTTTGCATCATATTTCATTGGTGCTCCGATCCTATTAATAGCATCGTTATGATATATAACCTATAATAGCCTTTCTTGATACATGCAATATCCAACACAAAAAGATTTTTCAAATCGGGCCAAGTTCCTGAGATTAGCGCGTTCAACCAAACAAACAAACAAACTCTTTAACATATTGTTGACGTCGGTATAATTGATAGAATGTCAAACGCGTAATAAGACCGGGTAATAAATTATATCATTTATCAATTAATGAGAAAAACGAGGAGCTTAGTGCGTCACCGGCGCGGCGTCCTATAAGTAGATGCATTAATAAGTATCGTTGCTGTGCTTTTTCTGCTATGCTGTTGCACTCTATGTATTCATATTAAGATTTAATTTGCAAACGGATAATAATAGTTGATAATGACTGATGCAGTTCCGTAGCACCTGTATATTAATAGAAGGCGATTGTTCTTTTGACATGTTAATGTTAAATTTCTCAGTGGAAATTTATATGAGTAATGATTGTATTTATAATGAAAGTTATTGTATCAATCAAGGTTATTGGGAAATCAAAGTAATTTTCATAATGGACTTTTCAAGAAAGTAACCTTCATATTTTCAAATATGTGTTTTTAAAGTGTAGGTAATCTAATATATAAAATTCTCGTGTCACTGTGTGCGTAATTGAACTTCTCCGAAACGGCTATACCGATTTTGGTGAAATTTTATATGCATATTCAATAGGTCTGAGAATCGGACAACATCTATTTTTCATCCCCTTAAATGTTAAGGGTGATGGTCCACCCTTAAATTTTTTTTGACAACATTTTGTAGTTTTTATTTTTTTATGATACATCATTCAAAAATACATACAACCCTAAATTTTAACCCTTCTACCACCATCCCCTTTTTTATGGCGTTACGAAGTTTGCTGTGACAGCTAGTAACCTGTAATAGTCTTCCTTAATACATGCATTATCCAATACAAAAAGATTTTTCAAATCAGACTAGGTTCCTGAGATTAGCGCGTTCAACCCAACAAACAGACAAACTTCAGCTTTATAATATTAGTTAAAGATATAATATATTTTTGACATAGGTATAATTGATAGAATGTCAAGCGCGTAATAAGACCGGGTAATAAATTATATCATTTATGAATTAATGAGAAAAACGCGGAGCTCTGTGCGTCACCGGCGTCCTATAAGTAGATGTATTAATTAGTATCGTTGCTGTGTTTTTTCTGCTATGCTGTTGCATTCTATGTATTCGTATTAAGATATAATTTGCAACGGAAAGTAATAGTTGATAATGATTGATGCAGTTTCGTATCACCTGTATATTGATAGAAGGCGATTGTTCTTTGACATGTTAATGTTAAATTCCTCAGTGGAAATTTATATGAGTAATGATTGTATTTATAGTGGAAGTTATTGTATCAATCAAGGTTATTAGGAAATCGAAGCAATTTTCATTATGGACTTTACAAGAAAGTAACTTTCATATTTTCAAATATGTTTTTTTAGTGTTATCTAATATATAAAATTCTCGTGTCACGGTGTGCGTAATTGAACTTCTCCGAAATTTTATATGCATATTCAGGTCTGAGAATCGGACAACATTTATTTTTCATCCCCCTAAATGTTAAATTAATCCTCCTTATTTTTTTTTGGACTAAATGTTTTGTTTTATTTTTTTATTATACATCATACAAAAATACATACAACCCGAAATTCTCACCCTTCTACCACCAACCCCTTTTTTATTATGGCGGTACGAAGTTCGCTGGGACAGCTAGTGTATGTATAGTAATTTATGAAGCCACTATAGTAGTCACTAGCACATGAACTATTTACCGTAAGCTTTAACCCTATTCTCTACACTTACAGACACAGAAATAATTTCTGTGTTCATAAACATAGGATTCCTCTTCTTTCTCCTACTACTTCTTTAAATTTTTCTTACTGACATATAAACATAATATACGGTTTGTATTGTGATAAAAGCAGAAAAAACAAGATAAATATTTATGAATATCATTTTTTCATTGTCATATATACTACGAAAATTTAGCTTTATACTAGATCTACTACTAAATTCATTAAGTTTAAAATTATTGATAACATTTATTGATATTACAAATTTCTTTTAAAACAATATCTCTGCGTATTATGGACATAAGGCGATTCTCACACTGCAACGCATCATGCAGCGTAGTGCGGTAGAGTGCGTATTCTGATGTTGCTCGCAAGTACCTCTCTTTGTATTGAAAAACTCGTAGTGCATGCAACACACTGAAACCAAATTTCACGCGCCTTCATGCAGAAAAGTTTGTATGGCCATCTGGATGACGATGCAGATCAGCACTCCCGCAACCACCTACGTGGTTCAGTTGCCACGAACCCCACAGCGCAGTGCAGGGTAGTGTGAAAATTGCCTAATTTAAGAATGATGAATCTTCATCATAATATGTTCTTGCGGTCTCTCCTTTTCATTGTATTTAAAATAACCAATATAAGCTAAGACAAACATATATTTTAGACATAAAGTAGATTAATTTTTTTGTTATTTAATTGTTTTCACATACCTTAATTACTATCTACTAAGCTAAGTCACATACATACTATAGAAACTTTAGCCAAAATGTGACTTTGAATACAAGGTACCCATCCTATCCTAATAAGCCTAGCCTGCCGCCCATAGGCGCGTTATTATCAGCCGATAATATCGGATGCATTATAGCGATATTTCGTCATACATAATTCTGTTGCTTTGATATTACCGTAGCGGTGTGTAACGCGGTAGCCGTCCTAATACATAATGTACTAACAACAGATATTGCAATAACGCATACGATATTATCAACCGTACGGGGGGAAGGCCTAAGCTAGGTGGCTGGTCTATAAACTTCAGCCAAAGGTCATCGCAAATGTTCTACGTTCAAAAAAAAGCACACCGTTCATCAATTCATTTAATAAATAGGTTGTCATCGTGGCCCGCGCCTGTAACCGCAGCAGCGATTTTCGGCGGAATTTCGCGACGGCAGCGGTCGGCCGTCTTGCGGTAGTACGGCGCAATTAGTCCTCATTACCTGGAGCCACGATACAAATAGAATCCTATTTGTAAACAACAAGTTGTAGTAGGTGCCAAACCAAAGAAATAAGAAAGTACACATCTTTTGTTGGTGATAGGGATGATGACTAGCTTCTTCATCTATCAGGTCACGTGTTTTTTCTTTTTCCACACAAAATGCAAAATATTTACAGATATATAGTGATTTGAAATGTCGCATGATGTGACAATTCATGTCATGTCATGGTACAATTTTTACTTGCAAGTGACGTCACGAGCCCCCACTACCAAACTTTGACGCGCTTTATCTTTGTAATTTTTTGGTTGATTGACTAAAGTAAAATAAATGTCATATGGCCCATCATTATCCCTTTTCTCGGCTGAACACTCATACGTTCGCATTTAAAGTAGATTTTATGGCCAAAACCCCAAAAGAATGTTCGGAACCTCACTGTTTGTTTGTCATGAGGTTTTATCTTTTAAATGAAAACAGATAGGTACCTAACCACCAAAAATTTTCAAAGATTGCCTGTTAGAGGAAAAAAAGGAGGTGTGTCCCATACATGTTTCGTGATTTAATCCGCTTGTTTTGCTCGATCTTGTTTTAAATAATTATTTTACTTTATTGTTGAACCCTTCTTTCGTTTGCAAGCCACACACAGACACACACACTTATTTAACTCACAATTTGCCGGCTTTACGTAAATTATTATCTTTGAAATTTGGTTAATCTTTCAAGATGTGATTTCAATACTTCATTTGAATAACAAATCATGTTAAGGCCTAATTTCACCAATGTGTTGATGGTGTAGCATTAAATTATTAATTGGGTTATTGAAAGAATGTTAATAACCCACCAAAAACATTTTCATGTAAAGTGTTGCCAAGATGAGACCATATGACCGGCACTGTCAAAAAAATATCAGATCTCATGTAGAGCCATGCTTCTAACTCTACACTACAAGGCCTAACTTCACGACACCTTATGTAACTCGTCTTGTCGTCTTGGCAGAGGCACTACTGTGCCTCTCGGAGATATGAGCGAACAAAAACATAAAAACAAATATATTGACTAATTGGACTCCTCATTTTTGAAGAAGTTCAGTGTCTGCAAGTTACATCAAAAAGGTAAATTTAAAAAATCAATTTTTTTTGATTTTTTAAATTTACCTTTTTTATTTCACACTTTTTAGTTAGTTAGTATTTTAAGACGGTATATACCGTAGTCTTGTTACTTCAGTAAGGGAATTAATAACGCGGGAATTATTAAGTACGTCGGTCTAAAAGATTGATTTATTAAGACATATAGAGACTTTACCAGCGGGGTCAAGGCTACAGATGGGCCTCAATTTTCGCAAAAATATGTGAAGTTAAATCAAGTCGTTACATAAATATCTCTAATGTATGTAAATTTTATAGTAAACTAGCACTTACTCAAAAAGTCATCTCTTGTTTATGTTTTTTTAATAGTTTAGCAGTAAATATAAAATTAATTTACTTTTATTCGTCGACTATTTAAAATTGGCAGTGGCTGCATTGTCATGTCAATGCCGGACGTCTAAGATTGTGATATACACAAATGCAGTGTCAGTCCCTAGTCTCATAATTTGATATACCTACATAATTCACAGAAACCCAATATGTAGATGCCAGAAGTTAACTTCAAATGTTTTTAATCACCCTATATACAATACCAATCAATGACGTTTATGTCCCAGGTTGAAGGAAGCAGTAATTCCCGTTTGTTGTTTTCTGTCACTCGACATATTTTGTCAACTTATTTTTTTTACTTCGTCACAATATGGCGCCTAATTTTGGCCATATTGAATTTTGATTACTATCATATCTTTAGTAGCACTCCCATGATTGAGACGAATCGATTGATGTATGAATCATCAAAATCGGTCCAGGCGTTTGGTCTCTAGTGTGCCACAAAGGAACAAACATACATATATAGACTGTTAAACACATAACCCTGTCTGCGCGTCGCGCTTCGCGCTCTTGCATTGCGCAGCCGGGTAAAAAGCAATCTTTACAGTTTTAAGGCACCCCGTTGCACATTACCTTACATATAAACACGTACTTGCAATCTGTAAACGAACTTTTTGGCTAACAGTTACAACACTTTTTAGTTTTCATAGCGGTTTTTGTGCTTGTTAGATAATAGCAGAAAAAAGTTGTAGTTAGGCCAACTATACCTACGCAAATAATCATTTCAAGTATGTTTGATTATAACAATACATTGTTATGTTACAGATTCGTCATCATCATCAGCCTACTAATGCCCCACTCATGGGGCACACGCCCATGCGAGCCAGAGACTGCAGATGCAGCCGGGACCAACGGTTTAACTTGCCTTCCGAAGCACAGAGGAACTAGAGATAGAAGATTTTTGATTATCCATCTAATGACGGACCTAATTAACTTTAATGATCGCAGCCGAACGCGCTAACCACCCACACCATCGAGCTCCTCTCACATTATCAAATTTAAATTTGAGAGCTTATAATAAAATGGTTTAGTACTTTTTAACTAAACTTGATTAACTGAAATGATAATTTAAAATGCTACAGAACAGTTGGTCTATGCGTGACTGAAATTTATTTATTAGTAAACAATGTTTGGCTACACGGTCAACTCAACTAGTTTTGTAAATTACTTTTTTCAGTGCGAGTACCAGGATGGAATCGAACGATCTCCCTTTAGTTTGAGTTCTAGCTATACTTATTTTCTATGAAAATTTCCTCGTTAAATCGTATCTTACCTAATTTGGTGATATTTTAGGACAACTAACACACTGGAATTTATCGGAGTCAAGGTAGAGTCGAATTGGCAGGTCGGCGAGTGTAGGGTCGGAAATGAAATTATTTGTGGAGTTTTTTGGAAACCATTATTTAACCTACTACTAAATTATTTTGATCTCGTAGAAGCTAATATGTATGCATTGAAAATATTAATTCCATATCAGACTTTAACTATGTTTCTTCTTAAAAGAAAAGGAATTGCAGCAGTTTTATTTTTACAAAACTATAATAAAAATAAACATGAACTCCATTCAAAAATATTTTTTGGATCTGGGAACTGGTGCCCTAATCACACCATTATTTTTGTCCAAAAGCATTTGGTTATGTAGATACCAACTTACTCTTTTCCACCTGCTAATACTGCTTTAAGAAAGTAGATAGAATAAAGAAACATATACCTCTATGATATAAGTTTGGTCTACAAGAAATAAATGGAACCGCTAGTTTTATTTTTTTCTATCGCTACAAAAATCCATGAAAATTATTTTTTCATAAAAGCTGTAAAAGGTTCTTAAAATACTTACGTTGAAATGAAACTATTATTTTCACATATGATCAGTTACATAATTGCCCCCATAAACTGTCAACAAAATTCTGTAGGCGTCACAACATATCCGCGTTTGCCGCAAAGCAACCGATTGCGGTCGCGACAAAAATCGGCGTGGCGTATAACGGGTCAGCAGACGGCGGGGTGTTGTGTAATGCCTATGTCACGTGGCCACTATGGTTTAGTGAATGGCTTGATTGAGATTTATGTGGTGAATGGCAGTTTAGAAAAAAAAAATTAAGAACCAAATAAAAAATAGAACACTTCCCTTAGCTTTGCTAATACTAAAATAAAATATGTTACCCATATGCAAACTTTTTCGGTTTTTAGACGAAGTAAAAACCGGTTATGAGCATAGTGCCTAAAAAAATAAAACTTCTAGAAAGTTTACATAGGGTAACCTTTACTAATGCTGGCCCACCCCACAATGATTGGCCCTCTTGCATTTATTCAAAACTATAAAGAAATTATAAATAATGTACTGAAAACAATATCCTTCTATTATTCTTTTATGGCAATTCTTCAATATTCAGTAAATAATTAAATTCTACTATGGTATTTTTTTGAAAAACCACAGTTTGATAGTCGCTGGTTCGCAATGCTACGAAAAGGCAGCCCTTAAGGGATAAGTTTTCTTAAAAACCATTTGGATTATTTTTGTACCTTGGTTCCTTAACAGGTTCAGGATAAGTACAACGTGATCATGGCACTTGCAACAGTGCCTAAAAATTTGGGACTCGTAAAAAACAATACATAACATGGTAGCAATCCCGCCAATTACATAAATTATCACGATAAGAAGTAACAATCTTCGCCTCCCCCATTCGAGAGACGGCGTAAAGATAGAAGTAATACTAACCAGCCAACACGTGGATCAAGCAACAAGTGTCCCGAGTGAGTACCGACGACCGACGTGCGGCGACGGCGGGCGGCGCATCGCTGGCGGCGCGGCGGTCGACGCGGCATTTTTCCCACACTTGCGACTGTCTTCGCGACGGTGGGCGGCCCCGTCCCGCCTACCAAGAAACACGCCCATTGGCCTTGCGTTCCTCTAGAATACATTCCACAACCCTCACGCGCTCTCCCCGCTAAAACTATTGAGAAATTACCAAGTAGCCGTACCAAATGAAGCGCAAATAATCACGTCCAACTTGATATTACGAGATAGTGATCAATAAATTGGCAATGAGTTTCACTAATACGTATAGACATTATCTAACATTAATGTCTCATTTGAACGTACGCTATGGCTATTTATAATTTTAAATTATTATTAAATAGTTTGCAATTTTTAACTTCTGTAACTTATTTCAATTCTTAAACTTCGGTAAATTAGCAGCTAGGCAGCCATTATAGACATCTCTCTCGACGTTGAACGAAGCGCCCGAAAAGAGCGAGATACGCAACAGCAACGTTTCAAAACGAAAAAGCTCATAATATTTCCCTTCCAACAATGGATCTAAATAAAAATATTTAATGGTACAAAACTTGCGTGCATCTCGCTCGCACTGTGTACCTCGATCGGACGTGCAAGCGGGTAAGAAACAACGCGCATTTTCCCGACAAATGAAGCGTGGCCAAACCGCAGATTGACCGCAGAGAATGGAGGCAACGAGTGACAGAATGGCGGCGGTTCAGTAGTAGAGAGTCGCGCGGGCAGCGAGCACGCACGCAGCCTCCGTCAGCCGCGACCGAGCCTGACTCATTACACGCGGAACCAGTCGCTCGCGCGCGCAACCCATCACGCGGACCTGGGGACTTACGCTACTGCGCTCACAACAAGTTGCTTACCAGCGTTGACGTATAGCGCGGGAAATACCTACCTTGAGAAATTAAATCTCAGCTGATGTTGACAAGCGGCCACATACGACCGTGTGCTTCTGAGAACGCCGGCCGGAACCTTTGACACGAATGCCTGAGATTTCGGCCAGATTCGCGCTCGACTCAGTGAAGTTTGTGACTCATCTAAAATGACGAAAGTTAAGTTGAAGCAGAACTCTCCAAGGTCTGTTGCTAAACTAGTGCGTTAAGTAAATCGAGGAAAATATTTCTTTATAAATAAAGTAATCGCCGAAGCGCGCAAAAGGACGTTGTGTTGTATGAGTGTAAGCCCATAAGTAACTACGTAATTTTGTGAATCGTATGATGCCTAAAGGGGAAAACAACAAAACATTATTTGTAATAAGGAATAAAGAGCCGCTCGCCCGACATCGAAGACTGAACATTAGGAATACAAATCGAGATCCAAAGAGAAACTAATCAATTATTTAACAAATACACGGAAACGAACGTACTGCATCGTCGAGTTTCACTTTATATTAATAAGCATTTATTAGCGATACGAGCTTGGAATAAATTAATTCTAATATCATAACAAGGACGAGACGTGAATTCATAAACAGTGGGAAAACTTGTGATGTTGTGATAGTTCTTATTGGAGAGTATCAAAGTCGGTGGCCTTGTGAGAGGAAAGGTGACAGTTTGTATAGTGCTTCATCCATTGCTGGGTCAGTACATTAGTCAAGTAGAGAAGGGGTAGCTGTGGCGGCGTGTGATGTTGTGAAGGATGCACTTGCCGTTCGAGACCCGGGGCCGGCGGCGCCGAGACATGGCCGATCTGGAGCCGTGGTGGATGCAGAACATCATCGAGGAGACAAGGGCAGAACATCCTGACCTAGGTGAGAATTATAACGAAATTATATAAAGTGGCAATACCTCCATAAACCAAACAAATATTTTTACATTCACGCAACATCCGAAACATTGTAGTTATTACCACAAAAAAGTTATTCGGGCTTTTAACACTAGCTTAAAAACTGTCATCCAAAAGTTGCATTAACTGGTTTCTGTTACAACCTCTTTTTTAAATATATCTTTATCTTTTTTTTATCAAAACAATGGTTTGTTTAAAACAAAAAGCCTATGGCAACAAATTGACATAAAGCTCTTGGATTAAAAGCTTCGAGTTTATAATATTCTAAAAATCAAGATTGTCCCGGGGACAACAAATTTCGATTTATTTAACACTTGCTGCCGCCGGCGACTTCGTCCGCATTATCAGTTTTGCATATTTAGTTTTTTGAGAATCCAACCTACGGGAACTTAAAAAAATCCGGGGTAAAAAATATCCTGTCTCAATCCAGATCTTGAACTATATGTATATAATCTGTCTGCAGTACCTTTCATCCAAATCCATTAAAACTTTTGAAAACCGAAAACTTACGACACAACACATTTTGTCGAGATCTATATATAATAAAATACAATCAAAAATCAAAATGCTAAATATGAACATGTTTAAAATAAACTGTATAAATGGCTAAATCGAAACCATTTCTATGATCTATAAAGTTTTTTCAATTACAAAAAATAATGACACTTTTTAGCTTATCCTATTATAATTAATATTTTTTTTATTTCAAAGTTCCATATGTATTTTCATACTATCTTTTCAAATGGCAAAACACGCTCTCAATCCACTTTATGTAGACCTGTATACCGTGTTTTTAGCAAATAAAGATTATCATTATATGTATAACCAACATTTTATTTGAAATTAAATACACGCTTAAATTCAATTATTTAAACACTGATATTTTACATAAACTGTGCAATTAAAAATGTTATTATAAGACTGTAAAATACCAACAGAAACAATGTATGTGACGTCTTAATATTTTATTTGCTAAGGATCAGTAAGAAAAAGGCCAAAAAGTAACACTTGAACAAATCACCAAGTCATCGTGATCAGAATAATAAATTTCCAAAAATATTGTATAAACAAACGCAGTAGGTAAAATGATTAGGTTCTTATTCGTGCACATGTGCATACCGGTTCTGTTATTAAGAGTAATAAATCATAAATGCGATTTATTTAAGTTTTGATATATTTATTGAGAACAGTGTCTCACATTAGAGATCCGTGCCAAATGGGTAACAATGAAACCGCATTACTAAGTCTTTCTGCACTGATCGTCCGTCCGTCTATCAGAAGAAAAGCAAGTCTTTCGAAGTATACAATTACAAATTTCAGCGAATGTACATTTCTATTGACGTTTTAACTTTAAATAAAAGATATTCATTAAAATTAGGGAGCTTCATTACAGAAATTCTTGGTGTTTTCAACTTTTTCTTGCTTCTATCTAGTGTCAAATCTGTCATGTCAGTCTGACTCACACTTGGCCGTTTCTTTTTTCCTCTGTCGTCAGTTTTAATTGAAGATATTAGCAGACTGCATAGGAATTGCCGCTTAAAGTGGCGCGCTGGTTTGGGGAAGATTCTTCCACCTTAGGGTGCGGCCAGAGTGCACTCAGATTCAGATTCAGATTCCGGAAACAAGAGCGAGAAATAAACAGTGTAGTCTAAGCAGGTTGCCTGCTTTTTCTCGCGCTTGTTTTCTGAGTCTGAATCTGAATCTGAATCTGAATCAGGAGTGCACTCTGGCCGTACCCTTCGACTACACTGTTTATTTCTCGCGCTTGTTTTCGGAATCTGAATCTGAATCTGAGTGCACTCTGGCCGCACCCTTACAAAAGACCGCAGTTAAATAACTCTCCTTTTTGATGGTGTTTATCTGAGTCGGTAAAGTTAGCAATCTTTCAAATAAATAAGTTGGATATAGGGCTTGTTCAAAGTGTTCTGAGTAACCCCGAATCTGAAGCCGCATTGAATTTGTGTAGTTTAGTGGAATGCTGCCAGTAAATTACACAAGGACGAAATCTAATGTAATAATTTTATAATTTTTCATTAAGTAGTTCAGTACTCGTTAGTTTGTTTCGATGGAGCTGTCATGTCACCGATGACATGTCCGAACAAAAGCTCCTAAACAAAAAAGACAAAAAATAAAAAAATAAACATTATGATAATCTTCGTGCAGCACTGTCAGTGTTCCCAAAGGGTAAAAACGGGACCCTATTACTAAGACTCCGCTGTTCGTCTAACTGTGTGGCCGCCTGTCTGTCTGTCTTTCCGTCTGTCTGTCAGGCATGTATCTCATGAACCGTGATAGCTAGACAGCTGAAATTTTCACAGATGATGTACTTCTGTTGCCGCTATAACAACAAATACTAAAAACAAAATAAAATAAATATTTATGTGGGGCTCCCATACAACAAACGTGATTTTTTGACGTTTTTTGCCCGATATTATAATATAGTGTCTATTGTTGTACGGATAATGATACGACACCCTTCTTGTTCGGGTCCGACTCGCTCTTCTCCGGTTTTTCAAAGTATGATTAGACATGAGTTTTTAAATAACTACCTACTTAAAAGTTAAATATGTTTATTCAGTTTAGAATTTAGACTCTTAACAATATATTTAAGTAAACTCAATTTTCAATATCCATTCGTGACGAGACTAAAATACTCAATACTATAAGGAAAAAACACATTTTTAGGTATTCCAAATCCTTTGGTATCGTTTTATTATAAGTAGGTATTAACGGAAAAAACTTTGGATTGCAACGTTAGCTAGAGAAGCTACTCCAAACGCCCTTAAATCAAGTTAAATGTTTATTTATTTAAACGATCGTAACTCACAGCATGATTTGACACAAAAAAGTATTGATACTTTGGTCTTAAGATTGTGACAATAAGTGAATGAAATCTCGACGTTTATCCATATTTCCATCTTTGTCACATTTTTTAAAATATAAACATGATTAACTTATAAATTTGATTAAGAAACTTTGGTGCAAATGCAAATGGTGCTTAGATTGTTGTAACGGTGAATATAGTTCAAACAAAAAAGTTATAACTCTGCCCGGATAGCGGAAGATGCTCTTTCAAATCCAGTTTGCTGCCTGGATCACGTGGAGTTTCATTAGAATTATAAATCTAGCTGTTAAATCCTCAAAATTAATATAATACGTAACACTATAGTTATAACTCTTTGCAACTTAAAATTCGTTAATTTGGATCGGACACGATTGTACTTCAAGTACTGGAACACTACGTCTGCTGACTGTAATTTCCAGATGTTTATATTATAATAATATTTTAATAAACGATACTTATATTAACTTAAAAATAATTATACCTTATTGGAATTTAGGTAAGTTAAATTCTGGTTATATTTTATTCTTTGAGCAGTTTAAATCTTCAGAAAATTTTAGTAGAAAATATCAGGATTTGATTTAGTCCCGTCCCGTCTGCTACCTGGTCAGCGTGTTAAATTCTGATTAGCTTCTGATGAAAGACTGCCCATTTTTATCTAATTTTACGTTATTTGCTAAATACTAAAAATAATATGAGATTTTTTCTGATAAAAGGATAATATAATATAAAGAAATGCAAAATAATAAGTCCAGCTACAGAATTTTTGTTTGGTCACGTGATTAAACTTGTTTTTGTAACTGAGCAACGGGAAAATTAGTTAGTTTCTAATAAAGTAATTCATCTCAAAAAAAATCTAGAAAAAAAATCTTTAGATTTTAACATCTAGCAGTTCAGTTCTTAAATAAAAATATATAATTTTCATCTTTTTTACAACGCCAACTAAATATTAAAAGAAAGCGTCAAATAAGATCAACAATAACATTTTCTGATTTATACATTGCCACGTAATTTACTTTACAACTTATCATCATTTTACGTTCTACAGCTGCAACACAAGCTCCTCAAAAATATTATCAATCAATGGGAGGGGAAAATATAACCCCTTTCCTCTCCCTCCTAGGGATGAAACGATACGAGTGAATACAAGTAACTACTCGATACTTTTCTTTCGATACCAAGTACTTTTGGCATCGATACTTTAGAACTGAGTAACAAGTAGTATCATGAAGTAGGTACTTATATCGGTACTCGGTCGGTCACTCACTGAGAAGTATAAAAAAACCCATAGGCGGATTATTTACTATATGGTATATGGTGGTATTTTTATTTCGCAAACGCATCTTTTCTACTGCTCAGCGGCGTAGTCTTGCGAATGATTTATATTTATTCCAATTTATTCAGTCAGTTATTCGTTCATGGCGCTACTAAAGCCGTTATTTGTTTTTCGTTAAATTAAAACTGTAACTGAATTTGTAATTGTAATATCGTTCGTCAAAATTTATGGATACAATTAAGTATCAATATTTTTCATTCGATACCGAGTAGGCATCGATACTTTATGACCAATACAGTATCGAGTAAAAGTATCGATACCTAGATGGTACCGTTTCATCTCTACTCCCTCCCAATCCCTGAAAATTGTGAGCCGTGGGCCGAAAAATGGCTTTTGGTACAGTCCTTACTTAAAATTTTAACCATGAATATCTCAGAAACTATACTTTTGCGCGCGGGAAGAGGTAGGGATAATTCCCTCCTCTCCCTCCCCCGCAACCGGTCCTTAAATCGACGGACAATATTCTATATTTTTACCATATAGTGGCTTTATTTGATGATAAATCGTAGATAAATTTAACGATCAATTAATGTAAGATGAGTCATATTTTAGAAGCAAATAGAAATACTATTTTGGTACCATATATTAATACTTTAGAATTAAACTGCTTGATACATGTTACAAATTTAGCAAGCATGCTAAGTTGTAATTACAGGGGCTCATATAAATAAATAAATATTTCCAACACTCACACCAATTAGCCTAGCCCCAAAGTAAACACTGTAAGGCTTGTGTTATGGGATACTAGGGTAACGGATAGAATACATATACAGTACATATATAAGTATATTTATATAGAAATACATATTAAAGATCCATGACTGGAGTACAAATGCTCGTATTCATCACGCAACATCTGCCCCCACCGGGATTCGAACCCGGGACCCCTCGAGTTGGCAACACCATGAAAACCGGCGTACAAACCACTCGACCACGGAGGTCGTCATATAGAAGATAACTAGCGGCTAACATAGTATTAGTCAAATGCGCGTCGATTGTGACTGACTTATTAATTTAGAAGGCAATTACTATTTTTATAAACTCAACTTGCCACCGTTGAGACTCTAAAAGGTTCTTGGTTTATTTGTGGGTCAAGGTGTATGTTACTGTAATAAAATACCAAAAGAAATAATAAATTTACCTTTTAATAAGTTTAAAGTGCCTATAAAAACTTGTCTCCTTAAGAAAGGTTTCTATACAGTTAAAGATTTTATAAATGATAAGGCATCTTGGGCTTAATATAATTATGACTAAGTCGTTTTACTTTGCTAATTTGGTTGAAAATTGTTAGTTATACTTAACTTATTGTTAATTAATAATATTAATGTGATGAAATATGACATCAACACATGTTTTTAGTTTTTGATGTCATCTTTCAATTGACGACACTGTATGAAACAAAACAGGGAGAAAAAAATAGCCCTTGCTGAGTTTCTTGCCGGTTCTTCTCGGTAAAAGGTCTCCCGCCGTAGATTTACGAACCGATGGCGTAGCGTTTGACTTTCACAAGAGCTTGTAACAGCCTAGACTGAATAAATGAGTTTGAGTTTGAGAGACGAACATAATGCTATTAAAAAGGAGCCTGTTTAATTAGTTACCTTCGATCAAGAATTGTTGATCGAAGTAAGGCCTTAAAGAAAATCATAGTCGAAGTTTAAAAAGGACACCGATTCTAACAAATTATTTTTATTTAAAGATAAGATTATAATTATGCAAAAAAATGTACTTATTGTGTCATTTGGAAAAACTAGACATAGAGATGTGTCTACATGAGGATTGTTTATTGATTGAATAATAGAAACATTTAAATAACAAAAACATAAAACTACGTAATGTCTTAAAATTTCAAACCAAATTACCGCAACCTACATAAATTATGGTAGCTAACTTGATAGTAATATTTTTCTATAGCTCATGTTGTTATAATTTGTTTTCTAAATACTATTTGTTTAACACACATATTTCACTCACACATACACTACTCATTGCCAATACCAGTTCACTCTTTTTACACACAAAAAAAAATATTCTTCTCATTTACACCTCATATGAAACTCTGAGTTGTTCTCATAATTACATAAGAAAGTTTTATATAATCGTTTACAAATGCAAAACCTTTTCTTGGATAAATAACCAAGATCATACATGCATCCGCCTTCTACGCCACACTGTACCTGGTTCACCATCTAACCAACCTTATTTCACTTTTAAAAATATCATTGATAATTATTATAAATAAAATTCGATAATACACATAAAATAAATAAGGACCTTGATAATTTGGCTATAGCGCAATCCTCTATATGTGATATAGAGGAGTGTGCAACAATAATAAAAAACCCCAAGGCAAGTCTAAAAGTAATTCATCAAAATATCCGTAGTATCAATAAGAACTTTTCAGGTCTTCAAACTCTTCTCAACAGAACAAATACAGACTGGGACCTTATAGTAGTTACTGAATGTTGGTTACGTCATGCGCATTTTTTTGATACACTCAATGGATATAGCTATGTAAAAACCGAAAATAACTTAACTCAAAATGAAGGCGTAATGGTTTATTTCAAAAACAAGTTACGAGTTAAAATAGAAGAACCTCAACTACGAGAAGCTAACTGCCTTACTGTTGTGATAGACCATAACACAATTCTAATAGCCATATATAGACCACCTGGTTATAAAAACATCGATCCTTTTATGCAGTCGCTTAGGGACCTTTTATCTAAATTAAACTACGCTAATATTATTATAATGGGAGATATCAACATAGATATAAAGGAATACAATAAAGATGTTAATTCGAACGAATACCTTGATCTATTAGCTTCATTTGGTATTTTACCCGCACATTTGTTTCCTACACATGGAGAAACCTGTTTAGACCATCTCATGCTCAAAACAAAACTACCAGCTTACTGTTATGTAGCAGAAACATCAATCACGGATCATGACTCTCTTATATTTATTTTAGAACACAAAAATCCATGTAATAAGTCAGCTATGAGTAGATCTGCCACAACTAAGAAAATTGACTATAATAAATTGGACATTGATATGGAAAAATTAAATTTAACTGCTATTTACGATACAGATAATGCCAATACGGCAACATCCTTACTAATTAATGAAGTAAAGGATAAAATAACTTCGAATACACAAATTTTCACGGTCCCAAATCGCAAACGGGTAATCAAGCCTTGGATTACAAGAGGTCTTTTAAAATGTTTAAAAAATAGAGATAAATTACATCAAAAACATAAAAAAAATCCAAACAATGAAATAACTAAAACAATTTACAAAAGGTACAGGAATTTTTGCAATACGTTGCTAAAGCGACTAAAAAGAGATTATGAGAAGGCTCAAATTCATATAGCTTCTAAGACAAGCAACAAATCGCTTTGGGACGCTTTAAAACGAATAACAAACTTAAGAAAGGAACAAAACGCTGCCTCAGACTTAGTCTCCCCTTCCAACCCCCAGAGCTCAGTTAATAGCGTGAATGATTTTTTTGCTTCAATCGGGAGAAACCTAGCAGAGAAAGTACAAACTAGAGATCATAGTAAAATTTCAACCTTACCCACTCAGTCATTTTCATTCTTTATGACATCCACTACCGAATCGGAGGTCAGAGATGTCATATTTAATTTAAAAAAGGGTAACACAACCGGGCGTGACAATATCTCTGGGAACTTCCTTAAACGTTATCATATGTTTCTAGTTCCACCGTTGACCCATATTTTTAATCTAATGTTTTCAACTGGTGTTTTTTCCCGATAAATTCAAACTTGCTGATGTAATGCCTATTCATAAGGGTGGTGATAGGGGCTGTGTTAATAATTATAGGCCCATATCTATACTTCCGACAATGTCAAAAATAGCGGAGAAGCTCATTAACAGGCGTTTGGTCGATTATCTTGAATCTAAAAATCTAATCGCTAAGTCACAATTTGGTTTTAGAGCTCACAAGTCGACCAGCGATGCTGTTCATGAGCTAACGGATTATATAGTCTCTAAACTAGATAAGAAAAAAAATGTTATTGCAGTATTTTTGGACCTAACGAAGGCTTTTGACACAGTCTCTGCACCACTATTGTTGAGTAAGCTTGATAAAATGGGTATTCGAAATACGCAACTAAGATTGTTCCAAGATTACTTGACAAATAGGCTACAAAGGGTGAGGATCGGAGAATATACCAGTACAGATATACCCATAGCTTATGGAGTACCCCAGGGAAGCGTAATAGGACCAACGCTCTTTCTCGCTTTTATCAATGACTTGTGTAATATGCAGTTAACCAATGGCAAAATTATCACCTACGCCGACGACACTGTATTAATTTTTCATGGTGATTCCTGGCAACAGGCGTATGAATTTGCACAACATGGTTTTGATAAGGTCTATTCCTGGCTCACTAACAACGCTCTAACACTAAATGTAGAAAAAACTAAGTATATTCCTTTCGCTATCCAAAATACAGGTTCGTCTGTACATGAACACCACTATATAGTAGCACACTCTTGTCTAACTGGCCAGGTGTGCTCATGTACTCCAATCACTCGAACATCTAACATTAAGTACTTAGGAGTCATAATTGACAAAAACTTAAGTTTTGACAACCACATCGATCTGCTGTCAGCCAGGACTCGTAAATTAATTTTTATTTTTAAAAACCTAAGACATATAGCCGATAAAAAAGTCATCAAAATGGTGTACTTAGCATTATGCCAATCGATAATAAGCTATTGTATCACTGTATGGGGAGGTGTGTCAAAAACTAAAGTCTTAAAAGTCGAAAGAGCGCAAAGAGCTATTTTAAAGGTATATAACTTTTTGCCATATCGTTTTCCTACCAAAGAGTTATATATTTTGTCCGATGTCCTTACTGTGAGGCAGCTCTTTGTCCTTAGCACTATTTTAAAACAACACTCACTAACCGAATTTGATCCTTCTCTGAACTCATCAAAGCGACTGAAGCACAAAGTCTGTATATCTAAAAATGTGTGGTTCACAAGATTCTCGAATAGATTTTTTGGTTTTCTTGGTCAATATCTTTATAATAAAATTAATCAGAAGGTTAAAATTTACCCCTTGACAAAGTTTAAATGTAAAGAGGCCACTACTGCTTTTCTGAAGGGTCTTAGCTATGATGACACTGAAGAGCTTCTAACTGTTCCTACATAAGAAACTCAGAATATTATTAAATTAAATACGAGTACACATCATAAACACACATTCACACACTTCCACATGCACACACGCACGCACACACACGCACACACACGCACACACATCATAACACATACTCACAAGTTAATATTTATATTTATGTTAAATTATTAGTAAGAGGTACCATTATCCACCTGATCCAGAGTCGGAGAGGCTGGTTATCTGTCATACAGGTCCTCCTAGTGCAGAAGCCAGTCTCTTACATAGATTTATAAGTTAGGTATCTAAATTGTGAATTTGCTTATACCTTACTTTTTACCATTATGTATTTCTATGTGAGAGAACAAATAAAGTATTTTTCTATTTCTATTTTCTAATTATATATAATTTACAAAAAAAAGACGTATCTACAGAAATTGGTGGACTTTGTTATGAGCATTATGTTATTTAAAAAATTGCCATCTCTTAATTATATTCGTTTCTTTAAAGATATTAAATTTCGATTAATTGAGACAAGAATACATAACGTAATTAATGGAAGTACAAATGAAATATACTTAATTTTACATTAATTTTATGTTATACCCGATATCATTAGCACAATTTATAGTTCTTGAATAGTTATTATCAAAAATATATATGTTCTTTACATTTAAACATCTAGACGTTCAAATCTAGCAGTTTCATGCTTAAAAAAAATAAAAAATATAAGTATGACCGTGTGGATCACAGCATTCTAATAAATAAGCTTCAGGGGCTAGAAATTCATGGGGCTTTGCTTCGGTGGGTTAAATATTACGTGAGTAATCGTTCTTAGGCTGTAGTTGTCGGGGGATACAGGTCTGACTTTACAGACCTTACAGCTATACCTCAAGGATCTCATTTAGGACCTATATTTTATATTGCTTATTTGTCAGATATCGCATCTTGTTTTACATCAGCACAGCACTTGATGTATGCAGATGACAAGAAAATATATATAAAAATTGATAACGAACAAAACTGTCGTAGGATTCGATCAGATTAAGAAAACTAATACGCGGAAAATAACATCACTGTCAATATAAGCAAATGTGAGTGCATCACTTTTATTCGCAAAGCTGGACCTGTAATCTACCCCTACAATATTAATGGAAAACTCATTCGCAGAACATATTTAGTGAGAGGCCTGGGTGTAAACTTCAATGACAAAATGCTTTTGGGTAATCACATAGACAAAATAGCAGATAAAGGCTCTAAAAAAACCTTGGATTTTTTATACGAACCTGTCAGCCTTTCTAAAATCTCAATACAATGAAAATTATTTATTTTGCTTATGTTCGCAGTATAACTGAATGCGCGAGTACTATTTACAAAAATCGTCTCGAACGTCTACAAAAGATATTTATAAAACATTTAAATTTCCGTTTCCGTAGCGTCAGGTTCGCTAACATACGAAGAAAGCTGTAGGCTGTATAATTTGTTAGTAAATATCCTTGAGGATAGGCGTAAATTGATTGATTCATATTTTCTTTACGATATTATACGGGGTAATGTAGAATGTGCTGAATTGGTTGAAGGTATAGCAAATAATGTGCCCGGACGTCGCACCCGTAAGCATATTCTACCATTATTAGTAGCACCGCGTACCTTTACAAATTATCCATGAAATGCGCGTGTATCTCGCTTACAACAGAATTACAACGATTTCTTTAAAGAAATTGACCCATTCACACATTTAAATCACAAGCAACAGATATTCTCAAATATCGGAAAAACATACACAAATTAAAACATAATTGGCATATACACAAAGCATCTCCTTTTTTTGATTTTTTTATTGTTTTCAATTCATTAAATTTAAAAAAAAAATATCAGAAAGAGCTTTATGATATTCTTTTATGAATTGTATTAAGAGTAGATAAAATTTTATTTTATTTGTTAAAGGAAATCCACATAAGGTAAAACAGCTATCGCACATCACTTTAGTCATATCGCTTTAGTAAGTACTTATCAGTAAGTATTGTTCACCTAGCACGTCCGTGTATACAATTTCTATGAAATACCAAAAAACCTATTATTAGCTTTACCTATATAGTTCTAAGTATTAGTAAGTATTTATTGTAATGCTGTTGTTTTTTTTTAAATAAAAAAAAACTATTATTGCTATTCTCTTTCAAATGTTTAATACTTGTAAAGGTATTCATGTGACATTGTGGGTTACCTACAATTAGGGTTACCATATCTCAGGATTTGTCCTGAGATTTCAGGATTTTTGGAGTCTTCTCAGGAGTACGGCTGGATTTTGTAAATCTCTTGAAATCTCAGGATTTTTGAATTTTCAATAAAATACAGCTAACGTTTTAAAGATCTGTTTAATAAAAACTTAAACAAACTAAAAATAATCTTCCTTTGATAATAATTGCACTGTTAAAATCAGTACTTATTTATCCAAGTAGGTACTTGATCAGTTTTATCATACTTAATATGTGATGATAAATTTTTAAGTAAGGTTTTTTCTTTAATTATGGATTTATAAAATGACCCACATGTTAAGCTCTTCAAATTATATTGAATTAAAAGTATAAGCAACATGTATATAAACGATAATATTACGATTTTTCTAAAATGTTAAGTACGTTTGAGAGAAAATTCTCAAACTAAAAATCTCAGGATTTTTCAATGGAAATCAAGCCTTTTCTCCGGACTCTTGATTTTTTCATCTGGTCACCCTGCCTACAATGCGAAGACATGGCGCTGCCTTGCAGCTTAAGGAAGGTTAGAAAAAATTCGAAACGGCCATCAGGGCCGCGGTAGCATAATGGTCAGTGCATTTGCCCGGATAGCTAAGGGTGCGGGTTCGAGTCCCGTCTCCTGCCTGTTCCGCGAGGAATTTTCTCTAGTACAATTTTCTTTATGTTTACAAGTATTAAACATTTAAAAGAAGAATAGCACTTACAGTTTTATTTTTGAAGATTTAACTGCAAGATGTTTTAATCCAAAGAAAGGTTTTACTAGAAAAAAATCCAGGTTCGAATCCCGTTTGCTGCCTGGTCCGCGTGGATTTTTTCTATTAAAATTTTCTTTAAAAATAAAAAATAATTGATAATATGTATTAATAAAAAATCAAAAATCATAAAATAGAAAAGAATTTTTTGATCTATCGCCAACTGACCAAAAACGCCTAGGATTAGCGGAGCCAAAAATAATGTGATCTGCTTCTAAACATGTACATGCTTTCGAAGTGACATAACTTTGTACTGTTTGACGTTTTAATGAGAGCCGTGTGACGTCACCTGGCCTGTAAACACACCACATTTGCTAGCGAAACGTTCCCGCGGCACATTTGAAAATAGATTTTTTATTAATATATTGTTTTAAACTTTCATGGTCACTACCATTCCAATAATTTTTACTACCTACCGGAAACTTGCTAAAAACATGGTACATGGTAACAAACCCGTAAATAACATAAATTACTGGAATTTTTATTTTCGTTCTTCTTACTGATATTATGCAAGAGAATTGTAAATATCCACATATTATTCAGTCACTATACATGTATGTAACGTATATACGTGTAGAAGAACATGTCAAATAAAAGCGTGAAACAAATATCGTCATCAGCCTATGAATGTCCCCTCTGATGGGCCCAGGCCTTTCTTATGAATGGAATAGGAATAATAGATTACAACCATACTACAACCCACCGACCCAGATATACTACCGAGTTCTAATGACTGTAACGCGAAGGAGCTTGAAATAATAAATTTTGGTAACCCATCTTATGATTAACCATTGCGAATGTTGCTTGTCTCCCACAATTATTAATGTGTGTTGAACAAATACGCTTACCACTGCGCCATCGAGCGCTCCAAATAAATATACAGTAGTATCAAGATTATTGATGCCAATTGTTGAAAGCTTGGTTGGTAATTTTCAATCAAAAATGTGTGGCAGCTTTTAATATACACAGAAAACTTTAATATAAACTCATAAGCATTAATCTTCCTTAATAATTTTGAATACTGCACTCGGGGAAAAAAATGCTCCAGAAATAAAAAAACACGTTTCTTTAATTTTTTTTAAACGATTTTTTCACTATACTTAAAACTGATTTTTTTGCATCTCTTATCCAGACCATATTATATCTTCCTTAACAAATCTTTTCGTTTTATACTTTATGCACTCCAGTACCCTTAGTACGAGTTTTACAATTGCGAAAACTGTGATAGTTTTCGTGAGCTGGCACTCGTACTAAGGGTACTGATTTTATTGCTTTTGTTTCAATACAAATAAATAGTGTTTAAATTCTAAGATTAAATAATTTGCGTCTTCTTAAAATTTAAGTATATTTGGTTACTTTTCACCAAAATGGACATAGAAACATAATTTACAATTACGAAAACTATGATAGTTTTCGTGAGCTCAAACTCGTACTAAGGGTACTGCGCAGTTAGCAGCTGAAAATATATATTAATATCTTATGATTTCACGTTCAAAAATTTTTTTTTCAATCCTATTGATGAGAGACGGTACAGAAATGAAAAGATCGAGCCCACACAGGAAGGCGCCTAAGTCAGCTGGGCGGTTTACTTGTAATACCAATGGGTTTTTTTACAGAAAGCTGTTTAATGTAATTGTGTCTTTGATCGTTATCTATTTTGTTGTTCATATATGAAAATGAAATAAAATAATAAGCAAAATTCAAATTAAAAAAAAAACAATAAATGATATTTTTTCGTAAGAACAATAAATTACTTTCCAAGCAAAAGACTTCAACGCACTGACTGCGTGAATGAATCTCCCTATTTTTATTTTGACTTAGTTATATATATTTATTAATATGTTATACTTTTTTATATTTATTTTATACTATTTAATTACTCAATAAAATTTGTAGTTAACAATAAACCTACTTAGCTATACGCCACAACCCTTGCAGGGTTGGCAGAACATCGAGGGTGCTATACTGTGACAAATAATTATAGTTGCGATCAAGTTCCATTAGTTCCATAAACTGGACACCAGTAGTTACAATAGTATATATATATAATAGACGACTTCCGTGGCCGAGTGGTTTGAACGCCGGGTTTCATGGTGTCGCCGACTCGAGAGCTCCCGGGTTCGAATCCCGGTGGGGGCAGATGTTTGTGTGATGAATACGAGCATTTGTACTCCAGTCATGGATGTTTAATATATATTTCTATAGATATATACTTATATATGTACAGTATATGTATTCTATCCGTTACCCTATTATCCCATAAAACAAGCCTTATAGTGCTTACTTTGGGGCTAGGCTAATTGGTGTGAATGTTGGAAATATTTATTTTATTAATTTATGAACGTTTATTTTAGTTTTATACGTTCACTGGCATGTGTAATGTAATGTCTTATTACTATGATCTTTTAACTAATGTTCATATTTAAAAAACTAGTGGCCCGCCCTCGCTTCGCTTCGGTGTAGAGCTGTAGTGTAAACTATAGTTTTTGTTTTCAGGCTTGTGCTATAAACAATGACTTTATTTATATAATTACACGTGTTATTGTGAGTCAACCATAAAAGATAGACATATGCTGTTGCGGGATATTTTTTAGACAATTTTATGTAGAATATTTCCGTTATACATGATTTCTATGTAACTTTAACCATTAAGGCTGCACACGCGACGGAAGCTTAAAAAATGGAGTAACTTCTCCCGTTTTCCCAACATTTCTCTTCACTACTTTGCTCCTATTGATTGTAGCGTGATGAATAGTATACTATAACCTGCCCAGGAGTATGAAGAATAATTGTACCAAGTTTCGTTAAAATCCGTCGAGTAGTTTTTGTTTCTATAAGGAACATACACACAGACAGACAGACAGACAAAAATTTTACTGATTGCATTTTTGGCATAAGTATCGATCACTAATCACCCCCTGATAGTTATTTTGAAAATATATTTCATGTACAGAATTGACCTCTCTACAGATTTATTATAAGTATAGATAAAATATTCAATGCAATGTGTATTTACTTTGCGATATAATTAAGAGATAGATTGCATTAAATACTTGTATAGAAAGAATATAAAATTAATTTTACCATCGATAATAATATAAGTGTGAGCTTATGTGCGAATAGGTGTAATTAAAGATCTAATAATCGATTATATTAATTCTTCAAAGTTTCTTTAGGAGAGAAAAAAGAGTGCGCCAGCAGGTGCAGTAGAAATTGTAATCAAGCATAATAATTTTGTAATTAGTAGTAAAGACCCGCTTTGTAGTTCATATAGCCCGTTCTTCCTGTTCATATGAGTAAGGGAAGTCATGTACCCCATCGCATAGTTTTCTTTGGAGAACTGATAGACTATGCATAGCTGCCACCAAGACTAGGATGCATTCCGCGAGTTCTCCCATTCCTGGAACTCCATTCGTACCTATAGCGTTTGAGTAGGACTGAACATCAACTTGCAACCCCGTACTCTCCCTAGATTTGAGGTGGTAGCAAGGACCATGGGTTGGTGAAGGGTTTTTACAAAAACTTACCTACGTTTGTTGGTAACTATTAATTTAACACTCTCAATTGCAATCTGTCAGAATATGTTCGAAATAAAATGACTCTTACTCCAAATAAATCAGCCTTAGCCATTCTTCTAAGCATTTTAACTGGGCCTCTTTTGATTCACGATGAATGAGTTGTAAATATATATTTACCGCTTACACTAAGATAAAAAACCGGCCACGTGCGTGTCGTGCCACGCACGGTGTAGCGTTCCGTAGTTGCCTGTAGTTACCACAATATATTTGAGCAGGAGTCTTTATTTTCTATACCGGAAAAGACATGGTAAAGTTTTGTATGGGCGACTGCCCTGACAATGTATAAATACTGTACTTAGTAATATTTAATGGTAAATGGCTGAATATTCACAATTTCTATGAAAAAAGACTAGGGAACTTTTAATAAAGTCACAATCTTGAAAATTATGAGAACTATGTCATTACCTTACTACAGTTGATAAAAGATGTAACAGAGTCATCATTACGCATTTTCTTAGAAATTATTCTTCCCATTTCTCTGATTAACTCTTAACAAAAAGTTTTTTTAAAGCAAAAATAAATACAATTAATTTGTTATCGTCGGCCTGACAAGAAATCTATGAAGTTTTATTTTGTCCATTTGCAAAAATTAAAGGATTAATTATCATACAGCCTTGTCTCAAGCCTGATCAGAATAATAAAATCTATTATTTAAGGTCTTCAGCGATTTATTATAATTAAAATTAGGGCCAAATATGTCATACTTTGAAGGAGTTTAGAAATAATATTGTTTATTTCGATATACTTACAAAAAAATGGTTTGTGTTCATTTCATCATCATCATCATCATCGACCCATGCTCGTCCACTGCTGGACATAGGTCTCCCCTAATGCACGCCACTGCTCCCGATTTTCTGCCACTCTCATCCAGCTCACGCCAGCCAGCCTACGAATGTCATCATCCCATCTTGTCTCAGGGCGTCCCACACTACGTTTACCGAGTCGCGGTCTCCACTCAAGAACTTTACGGCTCCATCGGCCGTTAGTTCTGCGGCTAATGTGACCAGCCCACTGCCACTTCAGTTTGCTAATTCGGTGGGCTATGTCGGTGACTCTGGTTCTCTGTCGGATTACATCATTTCTGATGCGGTCCTTCAGGGATACTCCGAGCATAGCCCTTTCCATAGCTCTCTGAGCGACTTTAAACTGGTGGACCAGTCCAGCCGTGAGTGTCCACGTCTCGGCGCCGTATGTCATAACTGGGAGGACGCACTGATCGAAGACTTTCGACTTGAGACATTGAGGGATGGGTGACGAGAAGACTTGACGAAGGCTACGAAATGCTGCCCAGCCCAACCGAATTCTTCTATTGGCTTCTCTCTCAAAGTTGTTTTTGCCTAAGGGACGCAAGGGGGCCTACACAACATCTTTCGGGTCCCAAGTCAACCTCCCCTGCAAGCGGTGCGTCCTGCTGTATAACAGACGAGGCCCTGGCGAAACCACCCACCAACCCGCACTGGACCAGCGTGGTGGGTTATGGTCCAAACCCTCCTAAACGATAAACGCAACATTGTGTTCATTTATTGTTGATTTATTTAGTAAAACGGAACAATTTGCTTTTTAAACAGGCATGAAGTAAATTTTTATACTTTTAAATATTTGATTATTTCACGAAAGTTGTATGAGAATAATAAACACGTAATAATTAATAATAAAATATTGTAAAGTTACGGGCTAGTGCGAAATATTTATACACGTTAAGGGCAGTTTCTTAGCCATGTCCTTTGAAAAACCAATTAATATCAATCTATGTATATCAACTAATATACCTAAATTAAAGTCCAACTAAGTCTCAAACTCAAAATCAATTCGATATCATGTAATTTGTTTTTAAATACCTATGAATTCCGCCGATTTTTTGTTTGCTCCCAGGCGGGGGAGCGGTTGTGAAATCCTCAAGGTGTCAGAGTTTTACTTACTAAACACACCCGTTGTTCATGCTTATGGCCAGAAGGGTCTTACAAGCTTCATCTAAAGCGGATCTTTTCAAGTTTATTAAAACGTAACGTTAGTGCGACTCAGAAGCCGTTGCCGTTGGTACTCGCGGTAGCGTTGTGGAACTAATGATATTTTATTGTGGGTTTAAAAATAGTTTTTTTAGATTTTGTTACAATGCAAGCTTTTACATTAGGATAGTTTCATATGTGAAATTATCCTAGTATGACGTTTTATAAGGTTTATGACGTAGCAACACTATTAATATATTCTTCTAAGAAATTTTAATAGGTAAGAAATATTCTTTGACCAAAGTTAAACGATTATTACACGTAACTAACAATTCTATCTTAACCGTTCATAAAAATCAATACTATCATGAATTTTTCCAGGTTTTCAAGCCAATAGTTTAACTTTTAGCGGAGAGAGGGACGCCCTGCTCGAACAAAAATTAGCACCTGAAAGTTCAATATTTCGCAAACGGATCCCTAAATCGAAAACTAGTCTTTCGAAGACCTAAGTTATTTTAAAGGACCTATTGGATGGGCTAGATGATGAGAAAAAAAAACATCCCCAATTTACCTGTGGGAGAGCTACCCTAAAAAAAGATATTTTTCTAAATTTTATTCTACCATTTTGTCGGCGTGACCGATATACATATCTCCACAAACTTACAGCTCTCCAGTGCTCATAGTTTCTAAGCAAAACTGGGGATAGGCAGACTGACATGACGAACTATAAGAGTTCACGGAACCCTAAAAATTGGTTGACTCAGTAACGTAACAGCAAACATTTAAATTATTAAATAGATTTATAAAAACTTCAAAAAGTCTGCAAAAAACCGAACCTTCCGATATGGCCCAGGTCCGATAATTTTTGAGAGCAAACAATTTCGGAACACGATGAAACCCATACCAAAATGAAGAGAACACATTAAAAAAAGAGTATAAATAAATTACGAGCAATTTGAGATTCGGGAAGTGTGTCTACATCCTTAAGGGGGACCTTTCAAGGGGGCAAAACGGTTTATCGCGATTTTCGGGAAATCTACAACTAATTTAAAACAATAAAGATAAAAATAAACCTGTACATAATGGAAAACCAAATTTTCATTAACTAAAATCTAATTAATAGAGTTGTTCATAAGAAAATCTTTGTTGAATAATTATGTCATAATTAAAATTGAACTGTCGAAGTAGATGGAAGAGGGCTATATTAGGCGCGGCTGTGATAAAGACTCTAAGAATTTTACTAGTTTTAGAATGGAACAGGTACCGTCCTTTTATGTTTAACAAGAATGGCTATAAAACAAACACACGTGTAATGAATCACCCACACACACCGCTGTGATAAAGCTAATATATTATTCTTATTTTTTTTATATAAATTTTATTAGAACGTTAAAAAGTTCACATTCCGCCTGATGGTAAACGAGCACCAAACGAACGTCTTCGATACCAGAAATATCACAATAATAATATAATAATAAAAATGCATACATGAGTGTTGTGAAACACTCGGTTGGTGCATGGGGTACGAAGTTAAAAGCAAAAGAACAAATTACGAAACAAGTGACTGTTGTGATGGTAAATGTTACACTTTTTTTCGCCTTGCCTCCATCCGCCAAGTCCACACCATGCGAAAAGGAACTTCCTTCCATTCCAATAATAAATATTTCTAACACTCATCATTGATCAAGCGTAGCCCCCAAAGTAAGGCTTGTTTTATGGAATACTAGGGTAACGGATAGAATATATATAATTACTGATACCTAAATAATATATATTTATGTATGTTTAGATAACCATACTTAGTAAATATTACTACTAGAAAGTAGACATACACGTACATTAACCCCACCGGAATTCGAACCTGAGATCTTTGAATACCACTCACAACGCTAAGTTAAGTTTTTGGTAAGCTAATAAATGCTCAGAAATGATTGGGTTCTTGTTTTGTTTTTGAAAAGCGTTTAAAAGCAAGCGAAAGTGCCTTGTCAACGTTAAAGTCAACATCCGTATTTGTTTACTGAGCAGATAAGTTCTAAGTAGCATATTGAGAACTTTACTCAGCAATTGTGAAACAGGCCCTTAGAGAACTAATTTCTAAGATTGATGATGATGATGACGAAGTTGCCTATATGCATCGTGCGAGCGATATTTCTGGCGTCGCAAGCGTATATTATTATCCACCTTGTAGAACTAGAAAAACCAGAAAACCAAAATGGAAAACTGACACAAAAGTGTGGTCACCGAAAACCATGTACAAAGTTGAATCTTCAATCGTCGATTGTTTTGGGTGACTCGAACTCAGTGCCCCACAGCATTGCGGTGGTGGCGGCGCCAACCGCACTCCTAACCCGCAGCTTGCGGCTGCATAACTCGCACCTACATAAGCCCAGCTTCCGTAAATAGAGTAACCACAGTTACACTACTAATGTTTTTATGGCAACGAACCGTTATGAGGCGGTTTTTTTCGACCGGCCGCAGTTACAGATCGGCTTCGCCCGTCGGCATCGTCGTCGCGTCCGCCAGCCGGTCGGATTGACCGCATCTTAATTTGAGGGCGTTTGACACATAATTAGCGGCCACGATTTGCGTGTTGGTCGATATTGTAAACAATTTATGATTGGCTGATTAGATGTTGTATGTTAAAGGGGGTTAAATGAGAGATTCAAAGTAATTTTTAGACACGAATTTTGAGAGACATTTTGAAAATTTGAGAGACTTTTTAAAATATTAATGTTCCCATGAAAGCCCGTACAACCAGAGTGAAACAGAGCTTAGCATCAGCCAGCTGCTAACTTTCATGCACGGCAAAGATTTTATCATCTCATTTCACTTAAGTAAAATATAAGTCATTTTATTTGTGTTACTCAACTCATCCATTCAACTCAGAATTACTATAATAGGTTCGTTTTTTTTTGTGTCAAAACAGCGCTGGTGTGACTCAATGTCGTATCAGCTAATGCTGAGGCAGGGTTCTAGTAAGCCCTTAGCTTTTTTTTTTATTTGTAAATGTGTGATTGAGGATTAATAAAAAAGTTTTTCTTTCTTTCTTTCCTTCAAAATAGACGAGTAAAAAAGGCATTGAAACTTTAAATTTCATCAAGGGCATTACTCTCTAGATGATATTATAAAAATAAGCTGAACTATGCGCCCTGTTTGGGATTAAATTAATTAGCTCAATAATCTTTCACAGTACCGACCGGCAGTCCGGACTACATGTGCTCTATGCTGCCGCAGCACTGGCGGTCCAACAAGACGCTGCCGGGCGGGTTCAAGGTGGTCGCGCTCAGTGACGTCCTGGACGGCACGCTAGTGACAGTGATGGCCGGTAACGACGAGAACTGCTGTGCCGAACTTAGAAACAACTCAACTGTCATGAAGAACAGAGTCGCCAAGTTCAACGACCTGAGGTTCGTCGGCAGAAGCGGAAGAGGTGAGTGACCGTATTTATGTGATCTATGGTGCTGCAGCACTGGCGGTCCAACAAGGCGCTGCCGGGCGGGTTCAAGGTGGTTGCATTCTGTGACGCAGAGAAGCGGTATAGATGAGTAAACTCACTTCCAATACCATTCATGAATACCATGAATGCCAGTCCTCAATGGCAACTGTCAACTGTAGCGTCGTTGGAGCGCGAAGAAAAGGCATAGAAATTAACAGGGTGAGTTTAAGCTGGTCGCGCAAATTTAAGTTCAAAGCTGTATCGGCAAAATCAACAATTTTCATTGGTGACAGGCTCCAATGCATATATATTAAAAGTACAATATTTGGCTAAGAAGAGCCTGCTATATTTTATTATTTCAATTAGGATAGCATTTTATTTAAAGTGCAACAAATTTGAAAATAACAAATCAAGAAATAATGAATGGATGCATTTCAAAATAAAGTAGAAAAATAATTCAATTTGGAAACCGTTGTGCAGACAGCTGCAGTTCAAGTTAGCTGAAATTGTAAAATTTCCGCTACTGATCTGAATTTAAACTTTATTATAAATACTTCATGTTATTTGATGTGTTGCTGACTGTATGTACTTAGGTCTCAAATCTATCCTCAAGCCTGACACAATCGTTTCATTTGTATTATAAGAACTTGTCATTCCTTATACTATAAGAGTATTAATACTTATATCCCATGTGTGTAACCTACTTTGTAATAGTCTATTAAATAGTAGTAGACAACAAAATCGGTAGTTAATCTCATTGTAAGAGGTCGGTGCGCAAATCATGGCTGCCGCCCACATTGGAAGCTAGATTAACCAATAATCATTCGCCTAGCACCTAGCACTAGTCAGGGAATACCAATACAAGTTCAGATAACTGAATTGTTGCCGGTCTATTTGATAGTTTCGATGAAACTCTACTAAATAAATAAATATTGCTTTGGACTTACAGACGCATCCATTTGTTTTTATATTATATTTATTATAGGGGCATTGACCTAGGTACATATAGGTGTAAAGGAGAAGACGGCTTACCTGATGGTTAGTGATAACAGACATCTTCAACATCAGGAGTACCTAGGTGTTACAACTGCGATGTACATCGTTATGGAAAAAGCACGCTCTATTTCGATGATTACGAAGATAAAGGTAGAAAAAAGTTAAAGGTGCAATAAAAAAACCCAATGACAATAAAATAAATAAAAAAAACTAAAATCCGGGCGGTGATAATGACAATACAATGACACACATGAAAAAAAAATCAACATCAAATATAGTCCTAATAGATGGAGTGATATCAAGCTTATGTATAAGTTCTCTGTTTACACTAAAATACACGCTGTTTGTTAAATACACATGTTTAAACACACGCGATGATCAATGCAGTAGATGCCGCAACAATAATCACATTATATTGAAATAAGGTCAAATTAACATCAATACCCAATTTCCTATCGTGAACTTATCCACTAAATTGTATACACATCTTTATCACATTAAAAATTTTCACTCAACGTTATTACACAAACAAAAGCTACTTTTTCATTACTAATATGTTCTACACATAATACGTACAGTTCTACAAACATGTTTACTTATTAATATTGAGCACCGAATAACTGAAAAAAATGTATGCAAACGAGAATAAAATGCATCATATAAATCAAATCACAGAACGCCAAGAAATTATGTTATACTCATATGTATCACTTGATACAATTAAAAAGTCGCGTAATTCGTGTTAATTAAATTATTAAGACGAAGCTTTAAAGGTCATATGCGATCAACAGCAAACGCGCTTAAAGATATGGTCAAAGACCCATTGGATTATCCAAAATTGTTAATCGGCAATTGATTTCACACTTAGTGACTAATAAAGAGTTTTTTTTATCTATTATGTAACAATTTGTACTACATACAAAAACACCCATAACCAAAAAACCTACTTCACAAAACATACTTGGGATTTTTTGTTTGAACAACTATTAGAAGTCTCCAAACGGATTTTACACACAGTAGTACCTTAAATACTGTTCTTTCCGTACAAAAAAAAAGTGTTAAGAAGAGGTGCATGACCGTAACACGTCAATAGGCCAAAAATTATACACTACGAAAATCACTTTTACAAAAACGCTATAAATATCAAAATTGTTTTCATCAACGTGGATTTGATTTGTAATAAATTGGCAAGGTTCGAATTCTATCAATTATATATTTGACATTGATAAACTCATTAAATAAAACAAGTTTCAACGGGAAAGATGCACTGATTTTATTTATTTATTGACATTTCAATAATTAAATAAAATCAGACGCATTCCTGCAAAGGGTGCGAAACGTCCCCACGCGTGGGCCATCCTGCGCACGTCAGCGGGGCCCCCGCACCCTGCCGTAGAGCCCCGGCTAGGCCGGGAAGCTGCTGGGTGCGGAGTCGCGGAAGAATCCCTAACGGGGACCCCGCGGCTTCGCATTAAGCAGTGTAGAAGATATTCGCAGGACTTTTTTAGCGGATATTATGCCGTAAAGCGCCCGTAAGAGTTGCGAAGTCCTCGGTGGGCAGCCACTGGGGGGTTCGTAAGACTTGCGGAAGCCAGGTGTGAGGTCCGTTCGGCGGTGTGCCTCTTAAAGGCGCCGTCGTCTGTAAACAGTATTTTTTACCTGTTTTAAAAATAAAAACAAACGGTGCGAAACGTCAATAAATAAATAATCAGAGCATCTCATCCGTTGAAACTTGTTTTATTTAATGAGTGATGTGCGTGAAAACCTAAGAAATAAATATTGATAAACTCTTAATGACTCATCTATCTCAAATTAAATGGGCGCTTAAACCTTGAATATTTACGCAAGTAGTCGTATTTTCCCTCACGCCGCTACTACTCTCTTACACACGCCGCATAACACCTTATTAACATATTAGTGATCACTACACTAGGATGTAAATTTTTTAAGTTGTATATTAATGTTTATGCATACAAAAGGGGGATCCCAATACACTTTTATTTTTTAATTAGGTATACTAAAATGTAACATGTGCAACGGTATAGGTAAATTTGACGACGTCAGAATTTTCAATGTTGCACTTCTAAGAAGATAAAGTTTCAAGTTACAGATTTTAATAGTTACCAATAAATAATTACAAGCTTGGGCAGCCCTGTTCTTATACATTCATTCATTATAACTTAAGTTTTAAAATAAGCGAATACTTTAAGGTAACAAGTTACAAGGTTTCCCATACAATCCATCAAACATTTGATGCACATAAGCTTACAGAAAGTGATTTTCTTTTATTTAATTTTTATTTTCAAACTTTAAAGTTTGCGTCAGCGTTCTAGTTTCTTAATTCTACTTGAAGGGTTCAAGTTAAGTTGAAGCTATCATTTTCTTTTTATGATAACTATAGAAATAAGACGTGCATTAATGACCAATTATATTCAATTCTCGTTTATTTCTCTATGCTTGTATGAGGCTACAATTTTGTAGAAAATTACAAGTATCATACCATTTAGAAAGAACTCTTTATTTGTGCAACTGTACAGAAAACAACCGTTAGCGAGTAAGAGAGTAAAAAGAAAACTTAAGCGCCATCGCGATTAAGGTAACCCCTCCTTTATAAGGCAATAAACAAAATAATCGTTTGCGGTAAGGCGCCGTAGTTTCTAAATCACGAACGTGGAGACTCGCCTCTAAGTTCGTGTCATCGTTGAATTACATACCAATTTATTATCAATTTGTTTATAACGAAACGGTACCCTCGCTGAGTCGCTGAACGTTCGAAAGGAAAGGTGTGGTTTTGCAGTTTCATTCGTAAATGTTTGCATTACGAAGATTTTCTTGCAACTGTTTTGGTTTCCTCTGTATAATTAGCAAAAATATATAATAATTTTAAATGTAAGATCTGTTCGAATAAAGTTGCAAGTCAATACATAATGAAAATTTGTATACACGTCTTCAGGCGCAGGCCTACCTTCTATGAGATTTCATCATCATCATTTTAGCCGTAAGACTCCCACTGCTGGGCATGGTCCTCCCCCAAGGATCTTGACATCGATCGGTTCTGTGCCACGTGCATCCATCGGCTTCCCGCAATCTTCACCAGATTGTTGGTCCACCTGGTGGGGAGCCTTCCCATCAAGCATCGTCCGGTGTGTGGTCGCCATTCGAGAACCTTTCCGCCCCAACGGTCATCGGTTCTCCTCTCTGTGTCCCGCCCACTGCCTGTTCTCGCTGTGCAACCTTGAGCCTTCTTATGAGACCCATAACTTCCCGAACGCTGCCCATCTGAGCTTAATAGGAAACCTCTTTGTCAAAGTTGAACTTACCTAACTTGACTATCTGTCCCAGATAAACGTAATGGTCGACAACATCGAGTGGAGTATTCCCAATTTTAACTGTATCTTTAAATTTCAGCGAATACGAATTTTGCAAGAATAGTCTACTAATCAAGTAGTCTCAAGGCCGCTTATAGTCCATTGCTCGATAATTATCAGCTAGAGCAGTCCTTTATTTTTTTCGTTCCTTATTCAGTGTTTCTTGTTCTATATTTTTGTCTGAAGGTAGCTGAATGCTGAAAATAAATGTGGCTTAACCATTTTGTTACTACAAGTACTATAGTATAAGAGAAAAATAATGAACAGTGAAATGTAGTGAAATGGCCAAACCACATATTTGACTAGTGTTTGTGAAGTCAGGCCTTGTAATGTCAGAGCGTGTAGAGTTTGAGTGTAAGCTTGACTCTACATGAGATCTGATAACTTTTTGACAGTGCGTGTCAAATGGTCTTATCTTGGTAACATTTTATATGAAAATGGTTTGTATGGAATTATATTAATATAATTATCATAGATATACTCATCAAAAATGTCTAAGCAACATCTATGGTTTTGAACTACTGAACGAATTTTACTTTTGTAATATATTTATACTATACTATTATTATCAACGAATCGAAAAGTTTGTATTTTTATAATCAGCCAATTATGTTTCCGAGAACAAAAATTATTGTATAACAATGTTTTTGCTTAGTAAAACAATTTATATCAACAAGGCATAAATATAATTTCTATATAAAAGATGCGTGTTGCTTGGCCCTTTTTTGATGGGTGTAGTTTGATAATTATTTAACTAGAGTAACGTAAAATACAAGTTTCTCTTCTACGGAGGTCATCGATCGAGATTAATACTTTCAGTCGTATCAAGACGAAGCATATTTTAATTCCCTAACCGCGGCAGTAAACGCGCCGCGCTTTACTGCCCCATTGTGCGCGGGCGCAGCTATTCCAACCCACATGCCGAGCTCGGCAAATCACAGACCATTCCGAATGGTCAGCGCTGCACTTGAGCTACGAGTATGTATATGCTTGAATATGTATGTATATGCTTGAATATTATATATAGGCACAACTGTTTTCATACTCGGTGTAGGAAGGTTTTTAGATGCTTCTTATATGCATGATGAGCTTTTCGGGGTTGAGAGAGAGTTAAGGGTTATACGAAATAAATTTATTTTTGTACATCTAGGAAAATCTGTAGATTTAGGAGATATTTAGAGACACATGTTTGATTTGAAAATTATTAGGTTTTATTTCCTATTAAAAATAATTAACGCAAGCGCTGTGACATACCCAAGTAGGTACCTAACGACACAACCTAAAATCGACAAACATTAAGATTAAAGGAGAACCTTTAAAAGAAGTCATATCGGTTCTAATTCGTTCTTACATAACAGACTTGGAAAAGAACAAAGTTTACTTGCTATAGGACTAAATAAAAAATATGATACAAATGTTGTAATAAGTACCACAAGATTTTGTCATCACGAGCTACAACGTCAACGTAAAAATGAATATAACTATTCTCACTTTGATATTAATCAAACTCGACATGGGTGATTAGTAGGTGCACAAGGGTACAGATAACCCAATAAAATTGCCCACATATCGTATGACTATTCCATACAAAAATTGCATAAAGTACATAACCGCAGACCCAAATGTGTGCTACTGAACTCCGCCAGCGTTACTAATACCTAAATGATTTCAACCAAATATAATGACAGATTTTCGCTACCACGAATAGGTAACTGCTTAATACTTTCGTTGTTCCTAATAATCGTTACCAAACCAGATTGGAAGCCAAATTGTAGAGATCTCGTTTATTGAAAATAAAAGTTTCGAAGTAGAGGTCATATTACACCGGTTATTAATATGTAATTTAATACCAATATGGTGTTGTCAGACTGCTATTAGTGGTCGTATAGTCAAAATATTGGTTCATTGATGTGATAAGATGGTTTGGACAGGTGACACAAGGGTTTAGGTGTACTGGTCATGAAGATTATTTGGAGAATACTTAAGTTACCTACTATCAACAATAAAGATTAGAAATGTAGCTAATTATAGCTTTTATATCCCTAATGGAAAAAACAAATCTGAAGATAACATTGTTCATCATACTTTTATTTCTGTTATGTTCTTCTTCATGACCACTGACTGTATAAAATCCGAAAAAACATGAATAATGAAAAAAAATCGACTTGTTCAAAGGCTTCAAAAATAACATATTTTATTGGGTTTTGCAATCGCCTTTATTTCTTTGGTTGATAGGTAATAGAATTTTTTGATATATATAAATGATATTAAACATTCACACATTATGACGAAATGTCATGACCTCATCACGTTAAATAAAGCCCGAATTTTAAAGTTTCATCCTGAGAATTTTAGACCTCATGGGTCAGAATTCTTCAAAAACTTCTCTAAATATTATTTTAAAACGTTTAATTATTGATCTAGCAGTAAATGAGATTAAAATTAAGGAAATCTAGTATCGTGAATTAAGATACGGAAGCGTCTTCAATCTACTTAAACAATCTAATAACAATCATTATTTACGTAAAACAACACAATGAACCGAAGGTATGATAATTTATAAACTAAAAAGAACAAAAAAACATGCGTGCATATTCCTCTGTTGATGCAACTTTTCGGAATGACTCTGAAGGAAAGTAAACGTTGTGAGAAACCATACGATTGCAGCTTTGCTACTTTTAAAATAAGGTTTGAAATCCGTTATTGCGCTGGCAATAATAAGTTGTACGAAGTTGTCATCAAATCGGACAGATGATTAGGGGCGAGCGGCGTAAGCGGCGTGACCAGAATGTGACCAAATCATTTCATGGAACGCTCATCAACGCTTTATTCGTTCTAGTTTTGTTTTTATTCTACTAATGTACTGCTGTATAAAAGTATATGTAGCTTTTAAATGAAGCATTAGAATTTTGAGCTGTTGCTCTAGAAAAAGTAAATGCATTTTTTTTTCATAAAACATATTACTGTTACATTTTTTATAGCGTTTATTACTACTTACATAAAAACTGTTATTTCGTGGCAGTCCCTTCCTACAATAGCTTAGGCGACAAAGCTCCATAGGACAGCGGGATATATTCAAGGCCTTTCAGTGATTTGCCGCTGGGGATGTGTATAACCGAAGTGTTCTGTAAATTACTCGTCGTCATTGAATATGTACGGAAATATTCCCAAATTTCCAGGGTGTAATTGAAATGATCAAGGTTGGAAATATTCCTAGGAATCATGATTTCGTATGTTGGTCAGAAATCGAGGCTTTCCTTTGGGTTCAATATTTGAATCGTTTCTTATGGGATCCACAAACTGAAAGTAATGCAGTTCAGTTCAGTTATGAACCGCTCGATCTTAAAATTCGATATGCGACGTGTCAGAATCTAGTACGCGATCCAATGACGTTTTATATCGGACACTTTTTGTGTTCCCGACATTCAAACTCCAATGTAGCGACCGCAAGCGATTCCCTGAAATGCGTGTCACTCGAACGTAGCATTGGAACTCGAGTCGTCTTCACTCACAAATGTCACTGAGGATTTACGCTCGATCGTAAATCAAGATGGCCGCCATCCCCTCCTCACCCCAGCCCACCTGCGCCCGCATATAATAATTGAATATTTCACGCAACTCTCTCAACACCTCAGAGGCGATACAATGTTACTGTTTATAGCTTGCAGCATTGTGTTAGGTCCTAAACTGTTGATGAGTGATCATACGAAATACATTAACTTTAATAGCGATTTTAAAAGCAATATTTCACATCATTCAAGACACGCCTCGAGTTTAGTTCGCGTTTTATGATGATTTGTTTCCGTATTGAAACGGTCCACGCGACGCTTTGTGGGAAAGCGACACCGACTCGTGACATTGACATGTCGCCGCGTACAAGACACGCACCACACTAGCGACCGGGAAGAAAAATAAGAAGCTTATTTTTGGTGTATAACATTGGCAAGATTGCGATTGTTCCTAAAAAATATGACCAACTAGCATCCGCCCGCGACTCCGTTCGCGTTAACTTTAGTTTTTTGACAATCACACAGGAACCTAACATTTTTCCGGGATAAAAACTATCCTTTGTCTCAATACAGGTCATTAACTATATGCGTACCAAATTTCAAACAAATCCGTTCTGTAGTTTTTGCGTGATTGAGTAACAAGCACACAAACTTACAAAATTTCACTGAATTTAAGTCGGAGGTAGGATATCCCCGGATCATAATTACGAATTGATCGTCGTCTCATTTGCCGTAGTTGGGTAGATAAAAGTCGCTTTACTACAAAATCAGAAGTGTATGTGAATTAGATTAATAATAATAATAAATTTATTTAAAACAGTCATAATGGGTACGATTTCTTATAGGTATCAACGCACAAATCCAGTGGAAATCACAATTACAACCATGTCAAAGAAAAAATAAAATTTAATATGAAAGTAAGAAAATAACATCATTTGTTATTTTTTTCTAAAACACAATCAAAATTTTATCAATATAACTATAAGACACAAACATAAGCACGCATAGCTTGGTATTTAGTATGTATGAGTGTGTAAATGCATAATAAATAAATAAATAAATATTTCCGACAATCATACCAATTAGCCTAGCCCCAAAGTAAGCACTATAAGGCTTGTGTTATGGGATGCTAGGGTAACGGATAGAATACATATACTGTACATATATAAGTATATTTATATAAACACATATTAAATATCCATGACTGGAGTACAAATGCTCGTATTCATCACACAAACATCTGCCCCCACCGGGATTCGAACCCGGGACCTCTCGAGTCGGCGACAGCCATGAAACCCGGCGTACAAACCACTCGGCCACGGAGGTCGTCATGGATGCATGTATATTGTTTGTATGCCCATGATATTTAATGACATTAAAAAGATAATCCAGAAAAGTATTTTTTTATCGTATACCGTACACCGATTAAGCGACAGGTAATGTGCTTTGTATGATTGTGTGATCCATTTTCTCTGCTAGTTATCCTTCTGGGAAATAAGCGGTACCACATAATACTTGATACATATCACTTTTTATTCGGCCATACTTATCAAGTGTAGACATTCTCCGAAAATCAGTCCCGAGATTCCCCTATTTAGCGGATTCCCGCGATTTAACCAGATCACCAGTCAACCTGATACAGGGTTCTTCGGTAACTTCTCGTACGCGGTCGCCATTCGAGAACCTTTGCGTCTGAAGAGCCATCGTTCCTCTTCGTTATACTTACGTCTTACCCACTGCTATCTAAGCAAGCCTTCGAGCGATATCGGTAACTTTAATTCTCCTGCGGATTTCGTCATTTATACGAATTTATCGCGCAGGATAATACGCATACGCAAAAGACACTAAGGCCCGTATTACAGAATAACAACTAAGTGTTAATCTTTACTTGAGTACAAGTAGAAAGGGATGGCGCTCTGTATAGCAGCGACATCCCTTTCTAACTGTGCTCAAGTGGGGATCAGCACTTGGTTGTCATTCTGTAATACGAGCCTTAGTATGTAATTACGATAATTAAATAAATGAAACACTTAATTAAATTAATTATCTAGAGCCCTGATTCTAGAACCCAGCAGACCCTAATTTTGATTTAGTATTTATTATTTAATCAATCTGTGTTGTCACATCTTAGACAGCCTAGCCACTCCATAGGAGATGGGATTCAAACTATGGATGCGAAGTTATAAATACACATACTTTCGGAAATCTCTATTTACACTAACATTATGGTGTAACTTATGGTTAGGTAATGTAAAAATAATGATCTTCATAAATAAAGCTTTTGTTAGAGCTTTCATAAAATTTTTAAGTAGCACTCATTTATTATTTTAAAGGAAAATGTTTAAATAATGCAGTAGCTACCTATTTGTAGACAACGATCTTGCACATTATGCAATATATTTCATAATAAAATGGCAATTTCATATCTCTGTCTATCCAGGTATCAGCTGCAGACAAGAACCCACATTAATTGGTTTGAACGAATTTTTATGAAGAAGATAAACATGATTTAAAATAAAAGTATCTTTCAAATCCCAAAACGTTGTATAAGTTAAACTTTTTCGCCATTATTATATTGGTCAAAATTTTTAATAAGTTATAAAGCTGGTAGATTTGTTATCGCCACTGAAATATGCAAGACTTAACTTGTACCGCGTAACATGTTGGTACAGGTCATGTTATCAATTGGACAAAAATATTTCTCATGGAAACATAATAAGGTCACTGGTAGATACTCCACTTGGTTATAATTAGAAGTGGTGATCATAACATAACATATACTATTTTATAAGGGTACTACGTAACTGTACGTGTACATTATATTTATAATGTAGAGTTAACTCTAATGACAAAATAGTATTAATACAAATACTACTTATTTGATTGCTACCATTTTTACACTACGAGCAAAGAATTTGTGATAAGTACATTAGCAATCTATATAATAAAACTCAAAGGTGACTGACTGACTGACATAGTGATCTATCAAAGCACAGCCCAAACCACTGGATGGATCGGGCTGAAATTTGGCAGGCAGGTAGATGTTATAACGTAGGCATCCACTAAGAAGGATAAGGATTTTGATCAATTCTACCCCCAAGGGGACAAAATAGGGAATGAAAGTTTGTATGAAACTTTGTCAATTTTAAACCGATCGGGCTGAGACTTGGCATGCAGGAATAAGAAGAATCATAGATGATGAGATGATTGTGTATAATAAAAGTCTAAAAAACAAAAACTGTAGTCTACACTTCAGCTCTACACCGAAGCGAGGGCGGGCCGCTAGTTCCACATATAAAGAATTTAAACTCTTATCCCCCTTAATAATAAACGAGAAATAAGCTCTGACTAGTTACACTGTGTTTGCCCTGATTGGCCTTTCTTCTCTCTCCTTGTTCTTGTTCTCTGTTAATTTATTATTTAAATTACTATATTTATTGTTTTATTTTACCTATGTATGTGTAAGGCCAATAAAAGCTTTTTTCTTTCTTTCTTTATTAATAAATAATATTTTTTATTGATTTAAGCTTTCGTGGTCACTAACATTATAGTTATTAACGGGATGTTACCATGTGCCTTGTCTTTATGAGTCTCCGATATTTCGGCACTGTTGCAAGTGCCATGATCACGGAGTAACTGAACTCATTGCGGGTACCTAAATGTTATTTTTTTATTCTTTTTTTTTTCCGACACTCACACCAATTAGCCTAGCCCCAAAGTAAGCACTATAAGGCTTGTGTTATGGGATGCTAGGGTAACGGATAGAATACATACATATACTGTACATATATAAGTATATTTATATAAATACATATTAAAAATCCATGACTGGAGTACAAATGCTCGTATTCATCACACAAACATCTGCCCCCACCGGGATTCGAACCCGGGACCTCTCGAGTCGGCGACAGCCATGAAACCCGGCGTACAAACCACTCGGCCACGGAGGTCGTCAGACATATCGGTCTACCCTCTGACGTCGTCTTTTAATTGCGCTCGATACCCCTGCCTCTAGTCACATTCTCATTATGCACGCGCACCTGTTCCCGACACACAACACTCACAGTATCAGTACGCAGAACAACACTTTTTTTATTTTTGCGGTTTTTGCATATATGAACCACTGGATTCCAGACACATGACAATTCAAACCCATCCTCACGATTTAAATTCTTGTGCTTGATTATTTCAATCGCTGCCCTAACCAATCTCGGTATGTAGTAGCTTTCTCTCAAGATAATTTGAGGATTATGGAACTGAATCCAGTGATTAGGACCCGAATAAATTAAATTTTACGCGATGGCTGATTTTTGGGTATTATTGTTTCTGGCTGCTTTTATGTGTTATATCATTCGGCACGTTATTTTCACCAGGTTTCTCCAAGGGGGAGTCTTTTGGAGACCGTAGAATCTGTGACACATCTTGTCATACAAAAAATCTGTGACACATCGGAGAGTCATAAAAAACAAGGGACATAGTAACAATTCTGTTAATGACAATAAAAGACTATGTTTATTTGAATTTTAACTTAGGTGTAATCAAAATCACTAATTCTTATATCGATATAAATCGAGCGAGCTAAACACGCAAAAGGAATATCCAAATACGTTCAAATCCACCGTCCGCACGTTGGAATCAGTCATTTATCCCAAATCGAGTAGGCTACACGCGAATTATCTGCATTAGACATGTTAATCCACTCATTTTAACTGTAATTTTATTCGCTATTTATCGGTGCATTCATTACTGGTGACCGCAAATCGGACGCCCAAAAAGCTCGCTATTTTCAACCATTCCCCCGATGTAGTTAGCCGGTGCACTAGTTTAAAGGGTATGTACAGTCTGTTAATTTCTATTGTACCGTTGATTAACAAAGCAACGTTATCTGTATTTTGTCGAACGAATCATGCTGGACTGGGAGAGATAGAAAATTACAGATGCGCCTACTTTTAACCTCAGGTGATATCACCCAGGCGTTCATAGTCAACAAACTTCTTTTAATCATAGCATGTGAACTACTGAAGAAGTATTCTTTGCACCTGCAAACTTTTCTTCGGTCGGGCAGAGCAACTTAGGAGACCATTGTAAGCTGGACGATTTTTAGACCCTCAGCCAAAGTCAACTGTAGGAAAAGTAGGACATTGGCTTTGGATAGTGCAGGTGGTTAGCGCGGTCGGCTTGCGATCGTGGAAGTTAAGCAACTTTCGCAATGGTCGGTCATTGGATGGGTGACCAAAAGCTTATTATATCGAGTTCCTCCGTGCTTAAGAAGGCACATTAAGCCGTTGGCCCCGGCTGCAGTCGTTAGTACCCACCAATCCGCACTGGACTCGCGTGGTGGGTCACCGCCCCTCCCTATTCCATCCATAGGAAGACCTGTGCCCCAACAGTGGGGACACCAGGCAGTGATGATGATGATCATATCATACACACCGTGTCTGCGTACGGGGTTTAAGCCTTTTCTCATTGTATGCTTTTGTCGGTGGAGATTCCGTTGGGATATTGGTGATATGATATAAATGATATATGATTTTTTAAAAGTGTTTTTCTTTTTATTGCAGGCAAGAGTTTTTCGTTAACCATTACTATATCAACGAGTCCCCCTCAAGTAGCGACATACCAAAAGGCAATCAAGGTGACCGTTGACGGCCCGCGGGAACCACGATCTAAAACGAGTGAGTATTTTTTTAGTTAGCACTGAAATTAAACTGAATGCGGTGATTGTTATTTATGAACAAAACTTTATTAAAGAGTTATTGAAAATGGTGCTGAATAATACTTTCCTTTCATCATTATGTAATTTCAAGGGGCTACAAGGGGCTATAAAAATAACTGTCCGTTATTTTAAAGGTAATCTTGTAGGAGAATTGTGGTAAAATTTGTTTAAAGTTTTTTCAATTACTATATGGTCTAAAGCTATATAGTCATGCATGCAGTCTTAGATGAAATCTGAAAACCCTTGTTCATTTCAACAAAGATGTAAGTACAGATATCAGAGGAGCGACTAATGAAAAAGTTGTTTTCAAATACAATAAATTTTGAGATGCCGCTATCGCCCTATAACACGTGTACCGCACAAATGGGTAGCAAAAATATGTAATTGTTGTTTTATTCTATTTTTATCGCGGAATATTTCACGCGCGATAAGTATGGTGTATGTCGTATAGTTTTTGATAAGTGTGTCTTCCCACGGTCCTTATTGTGCTGATAGCAATTGTCACACAAACAACTATAGTGCAATGATAATAATTCATATGCGGTTTTGATTTTAACCTTATCGATTGTAATTTCCATGTCAGTTAAATAATCATTGAGGTCGAATATACGTTTGTAGGTACTTTAATTAAAGGATACACAAGATATTCATTCTCAATCGAATATTTTAATCATTCTACCTCATTTTAAATCTAGAGACTGATTACGCATTAAGTTTAGTGCTAAGCCAACTACTAAGGATACTTCTTTTAAAAAAATATTTTAACGTGTAAGTTACTCTCTTTTCAAGCCCATTATTTTTGAGGAAATTTCTAAATAAAAAATACATAATCGCAGTAAGTATTGAGCATCGACAGAAACAATTTCTTTTCACAAATATAAATATGGCTAATTAATATTATTTAATATCGTCTTCCGCCGTCCTTCCGACTGGTAGTCACGCGAAACTTGTGCGCACTCCACACTTTCGGTCAGCAAGAGACAAACCATTGTATTAAAAAAACTTTTTTAAAATAAATAATAACCGACTTTCAACCGACACTAAAAATTCAAAAATATGTAATACCATTTTCTCAACTTAAGTCTAAAGTAGATATATAGTCAAATTAATATTTGGTGACGGTGCCATGCCAACTCTATTAGTAAATGAAAACTCTGACCTCTTCCTTTTTCAATTTGACTTTTCAACTTCTTGCCCTTCATTAAATTGAGAACTTATCTGGCTTACAACCTATATAAATATGTAATTGCGTATTATATGAATTAATTTTAAACTTATATTTAATATTAACTAATTAAATTTTTCTATCTATCTTAAATTGTTATCCTATTGTAATTTTATTAAATTTTAAATTAATATTTGCATACTTTTATTATAATTTGCAATGCCCTTGCAGGGCTCATGTTTGCGAGCTGTTATTAGATTTAAGAACTTAATGTAACCAACATAAAGCAATAAATATTATGACTATGACTATAAATATCAATTCAAAGTTACTAAATTGATTTTAGGTCACCGTAAATTACGTCTTAAATCATTCGTAAATCAGATAAATAACTTATCTCAATAAAAACTATCCTGGAACATGACAATCAAGCAGTAAATTGGGTAAAAGTAATAAAATATACCCCATAAAAAATAATGTATATGCATAACGGAATTTCGAAAATAATAAAACTAAAATATTGCCTATTACACAAATCCATAACAAAAACATTCCTTTTAATCATCATTAGCCTGCATTCACTTGTGTTTTGTTCCAAGAAGAAATTAAATATCTTTGCAATCTGTAAAAACCAATATCCAAGTATTCGTTACAATATGGAATTCCTAGCGACCCATTGAAAAGACCTGGAACTATCGAAATTGGCTGGTGAAAAAAACACGTTACACCATATGGGGCTGCGCCGGCGGCCAACAATAGTGAAATTATATCTGTAATAAGTCGCACTCACGCACGCCAAGCAACTGCTGTGCTGCGAAAGACACAGCGACGTCACATAAGTTCAAAATAAACAATATACTTAATGTAAGCCTTCCAAAAGTATAAATGCTCTCATTTTTTCCATTATACCTGCTTCAATGGGATTATGAAGAGTACATGCATGTTTAATTTAAGGGTTGTTGTACGAAATGAATGACAAAAAAGGTTCTAAAATAAAAGCATGCTTTATTTTAATTTGTTCCAAAATGAAATTAAAAATATCGGCGCTACATCCTGCCCAATTTTTGGGCAAATAACAACGTGTCAATCACCTTATTAGGTAGAAATAGGTGGTCTTTTTTTTGGATGTCCCAAAAAAAGTGAGCCTGCGCCACGCAGACCTCTATTTGTAAACGCCGCCACAATTACGAAGGATCGGTAAAATTTAAAGAAAAAAATATACGCATAATTAGTTTATGAGTTTACACAATACAAAATACATCGGCTCTGCCATTATACTAATTCGACACAAACAAATGCAGGCCGTCAACTATGAGTTCGCTGCCAGAAATAAAATATTTTTAAATTTAGTTTGGTAGGGGTGTGAAAGGACATGCGACATTCTGTGAGACTTAATTGAAATATTTAATTTTTCTTTGATAGAAAGGATGTTGATTTTCCACAATACTGACTGCTTCTAATTGAAATATGAATATTTAGTGTAGCTCCCAGGACGTTAAAAACATGAAAACCTCGAACTTTAGCTACAGTGAATGAAATTTAAAAATTGTAAATGGAATGTATAGCTACTAAAATATATTAAAAAGTTTACCAATTAAAAAATTGTGATCTTGATTTTTTTTAATAAGCGTGCCTTGCAGTAATGTCATATGATTTGTTCCACCTTGGTGTATAATTTACATTACCGTACGCTGCGGCTCTTATGTGCCTTCTAATAATTTTACTAGGCGCTTTTAATATATGAAACGGATTTTCCCATTTACAACCCGTCCTAAAAGATATTCACTTCAAAAACATTATTTAAAATTATGGTTTATATATACTCAAATATTATTTCCTGCTTATATAATGAAAAAATCAAAAGCACAGAAAAAGAATTGGTAAACATTGATATTTATTGTATAAAAAACCAAATTTCCATTTCAACCTTAAAATTATTTTCACTGTTTCAAAACTCCGGTCTAAGACCCCAGACGCTCCACTGATTGACTTTTAAAATAGGCAACTTATGATGATAGTACTACAATCAATATATTTTTAAATTATATTCTCATCTTAGATATTTTACTCCTGTTATGATTTAGATGGAATTTTCAAAATTAATCAGTCTTAAGGGTGTAACTTACGATAATAAAATGAATTTATTTTTAGAAATACCATTCTGGTTACAAACATTTTGTAATTAGAAATAATAAACTATTATTTCATCGACCCGATTTATAACTTTCATCGATAGTCGATATCGTTAATAATCTATCTATCGACTGAGCAGCTTAATTAGATGGGGTCACTGCGAAGCGGCTTACAACCGGGCACCTACAAATTAAGTCTATTTAGTCAAACTTTTAAGTCCCGCCACGTGAATCTTCCTTTCTTGTAGCGTCGAGTTCGGGGCTTATGCGCTAAGTACCCGTTTGTCCCTTGCTACTCTTTGTCCGCTGTTCGTATAAGCGGGATTTTCCTACTCGTGAGCAATAAGTCCTCAAAATAATAGCCTTTCGCGTGAGTTGATGCGTATGTTTGTTTTGAAGTGGATGTTTCTTAATTCGCTTTAATTAACATTAGGGTAGGCGAATCAACTTATATGGTGCTGCATCTAAGTACTTTAAGAATTGCACACGAGATCTCTGGCATGACCACTAGGTACGAAAATCTTTAAATCAAACTTTGACTTGTTACTTCGTTTGTACACCACACCTACTAAATATCTTAACTTACCTATATAGCCAGTGTCGTCTGTGACCTATTGGAGGCCCTAGGCATGTTAGTATAATGGGGCCCTTTTGACCCCCGTTTGGTGATTTAACAGGAAGTCTGGTCAAGGGTCTGTATGTAGCGTCTATGTTCTATTAAGACCAACAATTTTTACAGCCTTAGACTTAGAGAGGGTACTACAACCTTCTTCAATAGAAGTAACCTTAAATATGTAATTGAAAGGTGCAACGACTGCAAATGTAAGCGGTAACAATGATTTAAAGCACTTAAAAAAACACACGGCCAAGGTTCTCGATCAAAAGCGGTGTTGTCTAATACAGTTTCTGTTCTTTTGAAGTTGACTTTCGATATATCGTGATCCTTAATTCATCTACATAATTTTTAATGCCGTAGAGAAGAATACGGAACTGCACGAAGTGTGCTATACATTGACAATACACAATACAATGTTTCCCATCGTAGAATTGCGAACCGATGACATAGCTTCTATGTCATGAGTACTTGTAACAGCCTAAACCTGAATAAACTCTTTTTAATTTGCTTGTAAGGCTCACTTGCATCAAAGTTCTTTATTCATATTTAAAAGCTAACCATGTTTAGGCCTCATTCTATCTCTGAATCTGAATAAAGAAAGCTCACTTTGACCAAAGTTTTTTACAGATCATTCCATTCCATCTTTGTCAATTGTTTAAAGTCAAAAAGAGATAGAATGATGCATCAACATGTTTTTGGAGTTTACTCCTTAAGAATCGATTTGCATATATAAGGGACCCGGTATGAGAAAAATGTGAGGAGTAAAATCTATCGATGAATGACCTCGTTACGTTTTTGGTGCGCATCCTATGTCGCGCAACTTTGACATACAAAGATGACGGATTGACATTAATAATTTTTTTAAAATCAGAACTGAATTTAGATATTGTTTCTGATAGAGCAATGGGGACAACGAGGTATGGTACAACCATTGATGCGGTATTTTCAAGATTCATGAACCACGTATCTACGAACGTCCATGTGTCTTATTTTAGTTACCATAAACCACTTGTCACTGTAATTAATAATACAGACAATGTTGATTTAATTAATATTTAAAAAAATGATAATAGTCTGATAATAATAATTACATAATTTATCAACATTCCTAATGATATATTGATGCACATCTGAAATTGACTATTGTAAAAAGTTTAATGTAAAATATTTCGTCGATTAGTTATAATAAATGTATATGAAATGAATAAATATATATTTATATATGTATATTATTTTCATTCATTTGTTAATTTACCCTTTCATACAGTATCAATTTCTTTTAAGTTAAATAAACTCTTTTTGCGTCTGGTTAGACTATCGAACTTAAGGAGTAAACTCCAGTCGTGCGTCGGAGCTGACACACACTTTTTTTTTTTAATTTAAATATAAAAATTTGGTGAAAATGGGCCTAACAGTACTAGCCTTGATTTATTTATTTATTTCGCAGGTACGAATGCGTCCCCTCATCCAATAAGGACGTTCAGTTTCCAGCGCACGCTGATAGACTCGCAGTTGGCGCTGAGGGACATGGAGTATAAGACCTCCCCGGTCAGAAGTATGCGCTCCTTGTCACACGAAGACAGGGAGTACAAGACGAACGCCAATCTACAGGCAGGCGGTAAGTGATATAAAGACATTTCAACAAGCAATAATCACTTAAAAGTGTTAACGTTCTATGTGAGAACGTACTTCGCAGAGAGAAATGGAGAACAATAGCTCGCCGGGCAAAAGTATGCGCTCCTTGTCACACAAAAACAGGGAGTACAAGATGAACGCCAACCTACAGGCGGGCAGTAAGCGATACAATTTCAACAAATTAGTTGTGTTGTTTCATCAATAGTAAAATTTTACTATAGTTAATGTGTAAAATTTTGACCTGTGGTTATTTTTTCTATAAAATTTAACTATAGTCAAATTTAACTTTCATTGAAACAACGCGACCTTAAAAGCGGCTTTGAAAGTTTTAAGTCTTTTAAAGACGCATTAATTGATGCGATTTAGTTTTTGTTATTATTTTAATAATTCTTTTTATTAAGTGGAATTTAATATATCAATCACATTTTAAAAATATATAATACCTAATAGAAATAAACAGCACTTGCTGAGCTTCTTGCCGGTTCTTCTCACTACAAGGTCTCCCGCCATAGATTCGCGAACCGATGGCGTAGCTTCTTGACATTCACAAGTGCTTGTAACAGCCTAAACTCAATAAACGATATTGGATTTTTTGGATTTATTTAAATCATTCCTAGCTTATTAGCGATTTGAAATTTAAATACCGAGGTGTCTTCGTTTTTAACTATAGCCTTGACCACCGGAAACGTGTAGCTTGTCTCTCGGTGTTTTATCGGCTACATTTCGGAGAGTTTGCGGAAGTATTACAGAATTTGATCGCCCGTTCCCCTTTCCACGACCAGGCGCGGCGAGGGGTTCACCCTTATGTTGTCGAAGTTCCTCCCACTACCAAATAATCTGGACATCTTCAAGGCCAGAGTGAACAGATATCTTCTAGGCAGCCGTGTACCATCCTAGGCCTCATCATCGCTTTCCATCAAGCGAGATTGTTTGGTTGTCAAACGCCTTGCCTATTAAGCATAAAAAGGTAACATTTGAAGTATCTTTTCAATTTCAACCGAATAGCAATGCCACCACCACCACCACCTTTGCCACCTATGCCTACAAAAAATACCTACTGCTTAAAACTCAAAACAACATCAAATTGTGAAACTGAACACAAAGTGTGAACTGGATTGTGAAACTAAAAAATGTTATAGATCGAGCTAAGCGCGCCTGACTGCAGTCAGGCAGGTAGGCAGAAGCTAATTTCCTTCTCGTACATAATTATGCCCTAAATAACTGTAAACGGGCACTGCTGCTAAATTTATTAATATCCGCGCTTATTATCATTACAGCTCACAATCACGAGTCTCTAACTGACTGCCGCCTTATTTGCCGACGAGAGCAACAGGCACGCCTTTAAATCGATCAGACATGACTTCAAAAGAACTAGGATAGGAATTGGAACAAGTATTAGGTGAAATATATATAAAAAACTTTTCAAAAAGCTCTTTTATATGAAATAAAATTTTAAATGATACCTTTGTAATAACTTTATTAACATATTTTCAGTTTATTGCATTTTATGCAGCCGATTTTGTTTGATACGATTTCAAAAATACAGGATAAGCGTTATACAAAAATCTTAAAATTTAAAAATGATAATATATATCTTCTTAGGATATTTTTAGGAGTAGGGCTACAACTTATTCTAAGCCCTTCAAACTATATTTTTAGCAAATATAGACGATGTAGAGAGTAATACATCAAAATATTGTATTGCCTTTTTACCATAGTTAGTTTTCTGGGAATCCCTCATAACTACCTTACATTTTTCTGAGATAAAAAGTATCCTTTTTTACATTACTATGCATGACAAATTTTATTTTTAAAATTTCTAATCGGTTCAGTAGTTTTTGCGTAGGGATAGTATAAAGGCCTACGATGCCTGAACACAAATAAATAAATAAATAAAATACATATAAAAATACCAAATTATCGTGTGGCCGTGTCTGTTAATCTTTATGTCTGCTGCGTGAGCTTCGGGGCGTTTACAAGGCAATCCCAGCAGACTTTCATCAGCGCGGCAATTGCGCCCGCGCACCTAATAACTGGCGGCCATTACGCACATTATTAGCCCACGGTAACCCGTGTCACTCTAATACTTGTTCCAACCAAATTGCTCCGTCTTGCAGCTCGGTAGCAATGACGATATTTTTATGTAAACAATTTCTCACTAGGATCAAAACATAACGTAAAATAAATTATTTCCCGTTATTCTGAAAACTTTTCCAAAGGTAATTTGATACAGAGTTACATCATGATTATAATGAAAATAATTAAAAGCGGTATAGTATCCATGGAAAATAAAAACATTAGATCGAAGTCATACTAATTTTATTTTTTTTAATTTCTACACATTGATTTGATTGATTCAAAAGAATAAAAAAACGAAATTATATGTTTGACTTCTTCTTCTCTTTTTTCAAATATTTTAGTCAAACATTCAATTATATATATATTATTAGTGACGCCCGCCACGGCTTCGTCTGCGTGGATATTTTGGTTTCCCATACAAACTTCCAACCCCCTTTTCATCCCATCAAAGGATAACTTCTAGGATAAAAACTACTTTATACTTTTTGCTGGGTATTTTTTTTAATTATACTAAAAAGTGTTTGAAACAAACCAACTACATGCATAACTAAATGTAAAATGACTTAATCCCTTAAACTCATCAAACTCTACATCTCTACAGACATTCCTTTGAATTTTATAAATAAGAAAAGGTAATTTAAAGAACAAAAGTTGATCACAATAATTTTCCTTCGTACATTGTTTACAAGTTTATTTAGAACTAATTAATCTGATTCAATCACGTCCGGTAAAAAATTAATAAAAAATTAGAAGTCATATCTTCATTCTTGCTTTGGTTTCTTAATTTTTTAGTCTATGCTTTGTTACTGGACATGCAATTTATAAAATCCGTATACTTTTTGCTATCTTATCCATAAAATTTTAATAAACTATAAATGAAAAATCTATATTCAAACTTCACTGTACTTATAGCAAACATGTTTTGTTTTTCAAAAAATATCATTTGTTTTAATTTCAGCTACTACCCAACAGAGACGTAATTTTTAAGTTTTCACTCACACAAATTCGAATTGAATCGCGGTTATTACGTTTACTAGACCAGAAAACACAAGGGACACCGATTGTGATAAGTACATGTGTAGGAAGCCTGCGTACGGGTACAGGTTAGCACGTTTGCGTCGAGTGAAGGTGTTCCATCACCGGCGTAATTGTTGGTTCCGATTGTCTGCGGAGCGCCATCCCCTCGGTGCAACCCTGTGTTTGTTTACGTATGTTCCACCCCTCAAACTGTAGTGGTAACTAAAATTGATCGTATGTTAAAATAACAAGTATACCAATAAATGCCTATTACCTACTAGGTTTTTTATTCAGACTTTTTTTCTCATTAAAATAATAAAATTAATTTTTACTTCTGAGTGACCTAAAAGTTGTTTTAAGATATTCTTTTCAAAGTTATTACAGGTTATATAAAAGTTTCGATGAAAAAATCTTTGGCTCGCTTTTCTGCGTCATCTGATATCTTTCCACTTATACTTATTGTCAAATCAGATGAAAAACCGGCCAAGTTCGAGTCGAACTCATGCACGAAGTACCATCTATACATACAGAGACACTATATTAAATTATAGAGAAAAATCGGCAAAAAAGACACGTCCCACCTTATTATTACTTTTTTATTTTAATTTAATTCTATATTTCTAAAGTGAATACATAACTAATATTTAGTTTATTATTTTTAAATACGTGTGTTTTATGGGAGCTCCATTTAAATATTTATTTTATTCTGTTTGTAGTATATATAGTTTGTTGTTATAGTGGCAACAGAAATAGATCATCTGTGAAAATTTCAACTGTCTAGGTATCAAGGTTTAGGTGATACAGCCTGATGACAGACAGACAGACGCACGGTGGAATATGGTAGAACAAACGCATATCAAAATTGATTGTTATTACTGATTGAAATTGGGTAATACATGAATATAATTTATTAGTTCAAAAGTCGAAGTTTAATATTCTGCAGCGTAATTCATATTTTATTTCGTAAAAGTATTTTTTTTCATGTAGCAAAGTTAAACGTTTAGGCAGCTGGGAAATATTAAGTTCTTCATTTACGTTTTTCAACGTGAAATAGTTTCAAAACTTGAAATGAAAGGTATAAGGTATTATATATTTTTGAAAAGCACATTTATCAGAGGTTAGAAATAAATACAATTGATTGTTTTTAATACGAATATAAATTTAAAAACCAATTTAAAGAAAAAATGGAGAAATATTTTTTTTCCTCAACTCGAATCTTTTTACATTTAGAGTTGTTTACCGATGCTTTGAATTTAATGTTAAATTATAGGTTAGTTACTCATCTAAAATATATAAAAAAAATTGCTGCGCCTTTTTGCGGTTTTCGGAGATATGTGAAAAAATCGAATACTAGTCTGGGAACGGAAATCGCTATCAAATGCGGTTTCGTAGTTTACTTTTATTATCAATAGTTTGTGGTACATTTTATGAATTAATTATTTGATATTGTTATGTAGGTTTTATCATTTCGATGTCATTTTTCGTGAGAAAATAGATATCTGAAATAATTCCCACATTCTGAAACAATATAAAAAGGGCAGTGAAAAAATATGTCTCCATTACCGTTTCAGTGGTCTTTACGTCTACGTACTCTAGTAGGTACGGTTATTTCATTATTCAACATGTCTACTTTTAACTGTACTAAACGCGAGTTAATAGTGTCTTATATAGAAGGCGGAAAAACGACTGCGGCACTTTCAACATATTTGGAGGGAAAACAAATTTCGGATGTCAATATATGTTTTATTGTTGACCATATTCAAAGGGATGTCATCCCTTCGTTTAATAAACGCTGGAGTGAAGCAGGACGCAATAAAAATACCTTTTTAAGAAAGAACACCAATTGGTTGGATTCTGAATATTCGTTAACAATACCAACATCAGAAAACGTGTCAACAGACTCTACACCGTCTACTTCTTCTGGTAAACGAGGAAGACCGTGTGTGTCATATAGAGACTCTTCAGAATCAAGCAAAAAAAGAAAAAACACCATTTTGCTAAATGAATATGGTTTGGAGCACATTCTAAGCGCATATCTTCAAGGATTGCGTTCTATAGGAGAAGGAATTGAAGCAAAAGTTGTTGAAAAATTAAGGTTGGCTGATGCAGAGAAAAAGTTTTTCGTTATAAATCAATTAGATGATGCAAAAATAATTAAAGGGCTTACAGATGAAGAAGCATTAAGTGTCTTCATCGACTTGGAACTAACAAAGGCACAATATCTGTATATCAGGAACGTTACAGATGAAAGAAACTGTTCTTTATTTCCACCATACTATAAAATACAGGAAATGAAACAGAGGTGCTATCCACCATCATCAACAATCGAAATCACAAATACTTATGCAAAAATATTGAGAGTTCAAGATCTATTGGATCACACTGCAGCTCGAATTTTATCAATAGATAAGGTTTACAAGAATGGATAAAAACATTTACTATTGTATAGCAAATGGGGTTGTGATGGGTCATCTGGACAAAGCCAGTACAAGCAAGCACTACCAGAGGAGTCTGAACTTATTTCCGATGCAAATTTATTTATTACTTCTTTTGTGCCTATCAGATTAACTGACGTGGAATCAGGCGCCATCACATGGCAAAATCCAGTGCCTTCATCTGTTCGTTTCTGTCGCCCTATATCTATAGAATTTTGCAAAGAAACGCCAGAAAAAACTAAATCGGTTGTAGATGAAATAAAAAATCAAATACAAACTTTGCTTCCATCAATAATTAATATAGAAGGCGTGGGAGTCCAAGTCAAGCATGAACTTTTTTTGGCGATGATAGACGGAAAAGTGGCACAAGTTTTAACAGATACGCCTTCTAGTTCCACATGTACAATATGCGGAGCAACTCCTAGACAAATGAATGATTTAACGAAAGTAATAGCTAGGCCTGAAAATGAAAATGCTTATCAATACTTATTATCCACATTACACGCCTGGATTCGTTGCATGAAAATGATATTACACATATCTTAAAATCTATCTTTCCAAACGTGGTCTGCTACAAGCGAAGAAAAAAAAAGACTCAAACAAGAAAAAAAGGCTGAAGTACTAAAGCGATTTCGTGAAGAGTTGGGTCTAAATATCGATAAACCACGACAGGGGACGGGAAATAGTAATGATGGCAATACTGCTAGGAGATTTTTTTACAATGCTGCCTGTTCTGCTGATATCACAGGGATTGACATTGATTTAATTAAACGGTTATATATTATTTTGCAGGCTTTGTCATCTGGTATAGTGGTAGATAGTAAGAAATTTGGTAATTATGCTCTGGAAACTGCAAGAATATACGTGAGTAAATATAGTTGGTATTACATGCCATTATCTGTCCACAAAATTTTAATTCACGGAGAGAGTATCATAAACCATTTCCCGGTATTACCAATTGGGCAACTTTCAGAAGATGCTCAAGAATCTCGCAATAAGGACTATAAAAAATTTCGCTTACACCATGCTCGGAAATGCTCTCGAATGAAAAACGAAGATGTGTTTAATACACTACTTTACACTTCAGATCCATATATAACGAGCATAAGAAAACCATATGCAAAAAATGTAAAGGAGCTCGATGAAGATACTTTACACCTTCTCAAGGTTATTGAACTTATTTCAGATCCTGAAGCTCACCGGGTGTAAGATGTCAATCTTGCTGAGCAAAAAAAAAGAAATATATATATTGCGATAATTTTGATTTGTTTCTGTATGTTAGCGTAGTGTTAAAAATATTTTACCATTTTTAATTTTATATTATCAATATAATATGATAGTTATCTTAATAGAGTAATTAGCATTAAGAAATAGACGTACAATATGTTTCTAAAAAATATTTCAATAAATAAATAATACTAATAATACTATTTTAAATCATTTTGTGACTTTTATTTTTTAATTAAAAAAATACGCATAATTCCAATTCATCAAACATTACTTATATGAATCCTTATGTATCACTTTATATTATAGCAATATTTTATAAGTCTATCTTTCAAATTGACGGAGTTACAGATTTTTAATCCGAAACACACCGAAATATTCCACAGTGAGACGGGCAGTGCAGTCTTAGTAATAGGGTCCTGTTTTTACCCTTTGGGTACAGAATCCAATAAACTAATAGAGACCGAGCTTTCCTTTAAATTGAAATAAAAATAGTATTTCGGAAATTTTATCAACACATACGTTCATTATGTTGTAAGACTCTCCACAACATTCCCCATTCCGTGACTGCAAGAACACAACACCAAACATACGAAAAGTTTGTGAAAGCATAAAATAAGTGGCCCTTTGAGCCCTGAGATCATATTAAATCCAATCCAAGTATGCTTGTATTATATAGAGCTGCACAAATAAATCAAAGCAATTCAATATCTTTCACACCTGCGTAGATTGCATGACGTCTCGGATACGTGTTGATACGAAGCAGAGCAGAGCGGGAGGCTAATCCGAACCGCTTATTACATCCCACAGTAGCACGGCCTGACCGCAGCCAGCGTTCCGCAGCCCCATCGATCCATAGTTTCGTTATCAAATTTTCACACGGACCAAGATTGACTTTATTTGACCAAGAATAACCGCAATGCTACGAACGCCAACTTTGCTCCAGCATTCAAACTACATAGCCCCTTCCGATTCTCTATCACTTTTTTCTTTTAGTAATATACACGCAGTGTATCTCCGAACAACTGAATGATTACACTTTGCCGCCGGTAGCCAATCACGACGCCCGAGATATTGATCATCGAAATTGATCAATCAAATCGAAAACATCGTACCGGAAATAAGGCGCGATGTAATAGTTATTGTGTATTATATTGACGGGATTGAAAGATTTTTTGTTTCTGAGAAATGGAGTTTTCGATTTGTTAACGGTTGGTTTTACCGTTTTACGGCATTAGCCAATACGTATGTATAGCATGCCTGACTATTATATCAATTGTAAAATCAACGAAATCTATGGGTCGATTAAATTTAAAAGGAAAACTAAATTTTGGAGATTGTTCCATCTATTAACGAATGTTCGTATAAGAATATAAATGACGGAGTTGAGCCGACACTGATTAGATTACTACGGGTTCAAACAGTGATGGACACTAACCAAAAAACATTTAGAATTGATTTCATTATAAAAGGGATTCTTAAATTTATTTGTTTGTTTTCGTTACGCTGCTATATGTTAAAATCTATACAAACATGTATCAAAGAAAATTAAAAGTAGAAATAAATGAAACACATAAAACCTTCAATTGCATCAGTAATTAATACCTATTGACTGTAAGTTACTCATAAGCATGCAATATCCTATGATGAATAAATAACAAAATAATTTCTGTATTTTATCCTTATTTGTAACACATATAAAAATAATTAAGTTGCATAAGGAGTACTTACGTTATTTTAAATACCATAATCATTTAAAGAGTATTTGACGAACAAAATATCGCCCCTAGTCATTCTAAAATTTAACAAGCACTCTTTGCTCTCCGGGAATAAACAAGATAAACAAATCAAGCATTTAAATGCAAAAATAAAAATATTATAATCATAACTTATACATTATCTTTTTGAGGATTTATAGAAAAACCATCCATCTTTAATTATTCAGTTCCAATTTAATGAATAAATTATTTTGATTAACATTAGTCTTCAGAAAATAAAATAACAATTAAAAGTGTAACAACTTAATTTAAAAACTTATCGATAATGGCGCCCCTTGCGGGAGAAAAACTAAACAATTTTTTTAGCAACGTGCAACAAGATACCTACAACAAAACGGAAAGGTAACGATGGTAAAAATATTCATTTAAAAAAAATATATCATACATTTTTGGTGTAGGCAGAACATTAAAGATGCGACACCATGTTAGATATATAACTTACATTACTTTAAATAACACTAATCTAACTATAGTTTATTATGTGAACGTCAATACTAATAATAATTAAGGTAATTTTTATTTTGACATAGTTACCTAGCTAAAAAGCAACATTCTAAGAATGTTTCGGTGTTGTAATGTCTATGGTGCACGACGTCGCCTCGGCTGTAATGACATTGCGCTAGCGTCGGTTTTTTCTTTGGATCGCATTTGGAGTTATTGTTATTATTTTTCTCTCATAAGCCGTCTACAGGTCGCTCACCTTTATGACTTTACATTTCTTTCTACTCCATGGAATGATTGATGAAATTAAATATGATTTTTTGGAGGTATTGCACAGAAGTTTTGATGCGTAAAAGGAATAGCAACACTAGGTTTACATTTAAATCCTGATCTGTGTATTTAGTCATCATCATCACCGTCATCATTCTGTTTTAGTCCAATGCTTTTTAAAGGCATCTCATTGAGTCGGCGATGTTGTGTCCTAGTTTTATTTGGTTGTTATGAGAGATGAGAGAGAGATTTTGACAAGTAATAAGAACTTTACTTTTTTTATGACCTTAATTTAATCAACGGTAGCTTATTCTTTAAAGCCGACTTATTTGATACATTTTTTATTTTTCACAAAATTAGTTATCTACTATTTGAGAAATGAAATAAAAATACTTAGGTATTTATATTTTATTATTGCTTTATTATTTTCTGTCTATGTTTCTTATAAGTTATTATTTATTTAAATCTGTCATCACGTCATAAATTATTATTTTTCTAATTTATCTGAACAGAACGACCACAATCAGTGACAAGAATAATCCAATCCCAGACGATAATTTCGAAACAAATTACTCAAATCTATTCTCATACAATTGGAAAATGAATCACGTACACACCAACAGCCAACTGAACGTCTTCATCCATAAATGATCATAATTACCGTAAAAAGTGTATGATAGACAAAGATTAGCTTATAGAGGCGAAGGCCGACGATCTTGGCTACCGGCTCGGGGAATAGGGATGAGCAAAAAAATACCGTAGAATCAAGCGTTTCTATCGAACACCAGAAAACAACCTAATAATTCTTTTTAATGTATTGTTTCTGACGTAACTGTCAAAAATCCTTTAAATATCTACATTTATTATCTCTTGATTAGAATTGTCAAATCACTTTAATAATAATAATATTACTAAAAAACTAGCAAAACGTGATTCGAACTCACAAATTGTCGAAAACAATAGCAGTGTCGCGTTCGATGAGTACAAATATGAACGTATCTATTTAATCGGTTTAGAACTTTTATTGAAATACAATATTCATAATTTTTGATAATAACAGTGAAAATTTATGTATGAAAAATTACTACACTAACTAACGCTGAAAAATGTTTGGAAGATAAACATGTAGCTCTAACCCCAAATAAAATTTTTACCAAAACATACGAAGATAAAATAAAATAAAAAAATCATAGCTATAAAAAGAACCCGTAAGCGATTCTCGCCGTCTTTGCGAATCCATATCCATATAAAAAATAAAGATATTTGACATCACTATATTGTGGGCATTAAAACTATTAAGTGTACGGGGCGGGCCTGCGGGTGGAATTAAGCCGCGGCCACAAACCACAGCTCCTGGCGGACAGGACAGTTAGCCTGCCGATATTATCGATACTTTCATAATTAACCATCTCATCACCAACCAATGGATGGATTTGATATCTTCACGGAATATCATTAGGTTGAACATGATAATAATGATTTACATAATTCGTGTGACGTACCTAAGTGATCGATTGTCGTGCATAAAAGTTCTAATTGTTATTTCTGGTCCTGGACTTATCATTATATTATATATTTCAAATGATTTATATCACATGTGCAAACACGATATCTGTTATCCTATCGGGAAATATGAATTTTTGGAAAATATGGGAAAGATAATAATATTAATAATAAAAGTTTCATAATTTCACTGAATTTATTAAACAGCCTAATTTTGTTACATTTAAACATAATTTTGACATAACCATTAATCTCTTTAAATATTTTAAAGATCTTTAAGAATCACCGTTCCGTATTTTATCTTAATGCATTAGCATTTTGAAATGCGAATACATGCCTACAACCCACCAGCTTGTCGTAATAAGAGAGTTTTATATTCCCCACTAAGTTAAATAAAACATATCAATCCAATATTAGCTATACCTCAAGATATAGATTAAGGGCAGTGCTCGTGTATTTTTTAAACAACTTCAGTTCGCAGGGTAAATTTCAGTCGTCCAACTCAATTATTCAACTAATTACTCTCCCCTCTCATTAGAATCAGACTATTTTCAAACTTTCAGAGTGAATTCGTAAATGTGCGGTAAAATGCTCAAAACCGCAAAGTCACCGTACGAACGAACCTAGGATTCAATGGCATTTATAATTATTGCCTAAGTTAGAACTCATGTACTTACACAATTATGAATATAAATAAAGAAATGTGTCCCTTTTTATTGTTATAAAATATTTAGGTTAAACTTTAGTAGGAACATAAAAAAATATTTAGAAATCAGTATTTTATGAGACTTCCTAAAAAAATCGATATACCATAACTTAAAAGAACTGCGTACAAACCTACATAATCAATTGAAATAACATTTATCGAAAAGCTGTTGACCTACTCGATCTTGAACTCGAAAACATGAATGAAACAGTCGAAAGCCTACGGTACGCCGTCGATCAAAGCATTACCCGAACAAAAAACTCGTTAGAGGTTTTCGTTAGAGGATTACAACTGTTTTTGCTTCCGCTGCTTGCCGTCGAAAAAAGTTTGAATACCAGCGTCGATATAGATTATAGATGGAGAAGGCATCGATTCGAGCACGTACCACGAATGTAACATTAAGTGAAGAGTTCTCCCGGGTCAGGTGGCTCCTGCGCCGTAATGTCTCGCATTTGCGGTTGCTACAGGCAGGATACGCGCTTGTACAGTAATGAGCAACACATAACGAAACCTTACAAATAATTCCACCCACGAAAAAAAGCACACCGAATCACGTACTCGTATCCTTCGGAGGAAAATGCATATCGGATAGCACAGAAATATGGCTCTCCCGTTCCACCCTTTGCAGTCGGATGAGAGAGAACGAGACGAAAAATTAAATTATAATCTTGTGATACCGATACATTTTTAAAATGTCGGTGGAGCTCAATACAATCAATTATTGTACTACGTGTTACACGCTCACCTTCTGTCAGTAAATGTTTTGAGTTGGCCAAAAAAAACTTGTTTTTCATTTATCGTAAAAATCGTGTAATTTACGTAGACATCAAATTATGTTCGTTTAAATCCTGTCGGATCGCGTGTAATTTGTTAGTTAAGGTATTGGGAAGATTTTTATTGGCTTCTCTTCGATTTAGAGCTGAATATTTAGCTGGACCGGCGGCATGTGAACCGGTAATGATCTGATTATCCTTGTGAAAGAGCACGGCATTGCACATTGCTCTCACGGATACATCGGAGTATGTAGTTGGACCCTTTATTCCAATGTATCTACTAATTTCTAATTTATCAACAAGTTCTGCTTCATTTATCTACCAAATTTTAAATTAATGAATCAGGTTCGTCCTTTTTTAGTTCTAGTAGATAGATACTATATTGATTTGATGATAGGTTTCGGGCTCCACGTACGGACGGCTGGAACGGCACACTTTTGCTGCCGCCTCAACTACAATTTAATATTTAAGATATTATCTTTATCATTTTCTCACATTTTATTCAATAGAAGATAATGTCATAAGAATTAGAGCATTACCGCCATTTAACCTACCTTCAGTCAGACATTACGCCTACGTGAAAAATCGTAGGTGTGACAGCTACCTCACGTTTTCATGATTCGTAACAATGGTTATAAATAATTCATATATCGTATCTTAAATCGAAAATTATTCAATAAAAATGAACGTTTATAACAGGTTTAGGGAAATATAGGATCCTGGAACTACGAAAACTTTTAATAAGAATGCGAACTAAGTCGTGCTAAGACACCATCTTATAATGGTTGTTATGTAAAAAAATAATGCAGTTTAGTCACGTTTCCTGTTGAATTTGGTAAATTTTGAAATTATAGGGGAAATAAAAGGTCAACTTAGGGACAGTGTAACAAGGGGCACAGTATAACATAAGGAGTATCTCTGTATTGTGCCCGGCCATTTGATGATAGCTACTAAGCCGGCGGCATATGACACTAATAAAACAGGTCAAAACAGATCATTGACAAATAAGAAAAGGGCAGATCTCTATATTCCTTATGTTAGATTGTGCCCCTTGTTACACTGCCCCTAGTCTAGAAGATTACATTCGTGTAAGAGACTGGTAATCAAAATCAAAATCATTTATTCAGTTCAGACTGTAACAAGGACTCATGTATGTCTACTAGAAGCTACGCCATACAAGCGGGAGACATTGTACTGAGCAGAAACTGGCAAGAAACTCAGCAAGGACTGTTTTTTTTCTCCCTGTATTATTATTTACATATGTCGTCAAATTGAAAAATGACTTCAGAGATAATTCATAAAGTCACCTTTCTTTACATAATGTGAAATATACAATAATTGTTCACTTGCATTTTGATTACTGTATAAATACAAATAGTGTTATTTATATTAGGGTTTCAATAGTTAGAAACAAAATGAACATTATTCGATCATTTTTCATATTTGCCTTTAGCATAACTGAATAATTTATATAGGTACATCATAATCATACAAAAAAAATGACTTGCAAAAACTTCAGTCTTCATAAGTGCCCGCCTGTTAAACATACCCAGTCCGCCCCTGCGCCTGCGCCGCGCGAGATGTGATAGGTTATAGTAACGCTAGCCTCGCGGATCGCGTGTGCACGTACGTATAGTGTTACGCGCCCGGCCGGCTGTATCAACGATCGTCAATCGGCCGGATCCATTCCGTGTAACAATACCTCCGGTAGGGCCACTAACTTGGCTGCTAATGCGTGTAAAGTTAAGGAACCTGCAGCACGCCTATGCTTATTGTAGAAAACGCAAGTACGCTCCTGCGCTGAATATTGCACGTACTCTCTGGAATAGTTTCGCTGAATACTGGCTTGATATTTTATGTTGCAACTCTGTTCAAAATGTATTATTTGTGATGTAGGGGTGACTAACAATCAACCTCTCAGGAAGCCTCTATAATTACGCCGATATGGCATCATTAAGCGTGTTTGAGCGTCTTTTCCTCGCTGAGTGTTCAAAAGAGTTGTTGTTCCATTTCTTACCTTCCCTTTTCGTTCAGAGGTCTTTTTGTTTTCAAAGCACTGGGATCGTTAGATTAAAAGTATACGTTTACTGCCATTGCACACGGGCGAAAAGTCCGATCCCCGCCGTCTGCACTGCGTCTATAGGATGATATGAGTCCGTGAAAGATAATCCTGATGTCGCAAGTATTTATAGGCTTTTCGCTGTCTGTAATTTCGAACATGCCTTTGCCAAACACACACAATTTTTGTCACACTGTTGAAATTAAATAAAAAAAACTATATTAAAAAATCCATTCACGTAAATATATAAAAACAAAATAAGAACAACGGAGCATCAATAATATACATTAATTGTAATTCGGCTATTCCACTTAAAATTACGTCACGTTTTGAAGAAGATTATAAAGTAAAATATTTTACACCATGACAGGGCCTACTCCTCGCAATAAATTTATTTATTTCCACACGGCGTTTTTATGGCCCCATTTGATCTCAACAACTTACATTACCCGCAGCGAACGTGTCTCAAGACTCCGACGCATCGAACCGGACAATGTTACCGTTTGTACTTTGTTTAAAGCACCTTCGTATAGCAGATCAGATAATACACCTTGTCTTATCGCTGACAGTCATGTTATAAAGATGTTCAATGGCTATAAAAGCGATAGAAATGTAGTTAAAAGTCTAATAGACACTTTGATAATGGAGATCAAGAGGATCTAGTATATGTGCAAGCATTTCACGTGACCTTTATAAGTTTTCACTCCTGCCTTCGAGCAACAGGTATTGTTAATAGAAGGCCTTCGTTGAATGTTTCAGGCTAACATCTAACTGGGATAAAACTCCTATCTTTATCTCACTAAGCATTTTCAGCTTGTCAGTTCTATATTATTAAAATTTTTAGGTTCCTTTCAGAGCAAAAATCATGAAAAATACACATGAAATGATAAATCGTTAATGGTTCTAAAAAAGTAGCGCTGATTCTAAAAAAGATTCGCTGTTAATTCTTTGCATTTTTCTTTTTTTAACTTCTGTGCTAGCTCAAAAAAGTACACAGGCGGCGCGGGCGCAGCATTATCAAATGAAATTATTATATAATATGATATAAAGCTTATTAAAAAAGAAAAGCTTTCTTAAGAATATTCATTCTTAAAATGTATTTAATTTAGTTTTTAAGAATACTATATTTTTCGAACAAAGCTGTCCCTAACTTCTTTGGAAAAGCCATAACAACAAATACAAAACTTTAATGAATAAGCTAATTAGCTTTTACAAATGCTTCTAAGCAACCAAAATTTGCTGGAAAACCTTGAGGAGCATTTGGTGAACGTTTTCGAACCTTGTTCAACACACATCATTCAGTTCAAAAGCAATTTCACCTAAAGATTTTGCAAGAAAAACTACTCCTCAGCGTCGTCGTGACGTTTCATGCAGAGCTTTGTTCAAGCTTTATTATAAAAACGGCTCCTGTGCTGCGGTCGGCGCATCACTCCCCGTGATTACCGCTACGTGCAGCGTGCCTCCTGCGTAGCGCTAAAAGAAATCTATAGTAATCGCTTGCTCCGTGTCGCTACTTGCGCGTTTTACATTACTCTAGAGAGTGCGCATTTCAACAAGCCTTTGTTCGTTTTAGGACAGATTCGCGTTAAGACAGAAGCGATTAATGACAAAAGTATATAGACAGGTGCCTCCCTGCGTAGCGCTAATAGAAATCTATAGTAATCGCTTGCTCCGTGTCGCTACTTGCGCGTTTTACATTACTCTAGAGAGTGCGCATTTCAACAAGCCTTTTGTTCGTTTTAGGACAGATTCGCGTTAAGACAGAAGCGATTAATGACAAAAGTATATAGACAGGTGCCTCCCAGCGTAGCGCTAATAGAAATCTATAGTAATCGCTTGCTCCGTGTCGCTACTTGCGCGTTTTATATTACTCTAAAGAGTGCGCATTTCAACAAGCCTTTGTTCGCTTTAGGACAGATTCGCGTTAAGACAGAAACGATTAATGGCAGAAGTATATAGACAGGTGCATCCCTGCGTAGCGCTAAAATAAATTTATAGTAATCGCTTGCTTCGCTACTTGCATTTTAGCTACTCTAGTATGTTAAGTGGTCACCGTTACCCATGGACCACGACAATGCCAGTGACACAGCTATCGATTCTTAAGAATTTTGACGTAGATTTCCATGCCATCATCTAATCACGTTCCTCAAATGATATTTTATATATATTTTTAAACTTTATATTTTATTATTTGTTATTATTATCGGCGTTATAACGTTATCATATATATTAATAGCAACAACAAAAACAAAACTAATACATACATACTCATCGAAATTCCAACTGACTACGGAATAGATACCACCCCGCTCACCATTCCGTTGATTCCGTAGTTCCGTAGGCTAAGTACTTAAAAATAATAGAAAACAAGTTTTTCATCTTTTGTATCTCCGATTAAAACTCCCAAACTTGTTTACAATAGTTTGATAGAAAAACTATTTAAGACAAAATATATCATAATTAAATATTCACTTTTTTGGCGCTAACTCGAAACTAAACTGTCATTATCCAATCTTACATAGATTAGTTTAACACAGATCGATAAATCAATAGTCTTAAAACATAACAGCATCTACATTTTGATAAGGGCACAATATAATATTATGGAATTATGTTTAATTTATCTTAAACTGTAACAACGATATTCGTTTGTTATTACCAGCTGTTTTAGTGTTAATAAACTAAGATAAATTACATCATTAATCTGTCTATTTATTCGAAACCACAAAACGTTAGGTCCGCTGCGGTATTAAAATTTTAAATGCCCCACATTTCATACAGTTGATTACTAACGAACATTATTATTAATTACGCGTTTACATGGAAAATTAATTTAACAAAGCGAACGGGGTGTTCTACAAAGTAGTCGCTCGAAGTGTAAATATTAATGTCTATAATGTCAGTAATTGACACAGTAGTTAAAACAATTTAAGTGTTTTTTAGTATCGTAACTGGTAAGTTGTAATATTAAAATTAATAAATTTGTTACTCCCTCACTTTAAAGAATAATATCTACAAATTTGATTTGGACTAAAGTTCTCATATTATGGAAATCAAATCAACAACCGGTAACACCAATATTTATATCCGAAAGAAGTAGAAGAATTAAAACGCATTATTAGTCTTATTAGACTTAATAATACTTTAGCATTCGCATTGCTTACTTAAATGAGCTGCTTATAAGTTACCGAACGTGGTAGTAGAATTAAACTTTCTGTACTTAATCCGGCCTAAAATTACCAATAATCTCAGAACTAAACGTCTAGTCTGACATACATCCTCATAGATATCTGAATTACATCAATTATGCTTAGGGATAAAACTTGTAGCATTTAGGTGAGTTAAAGGTTCTATAAAAAAACCGGCCAAGTACGAGTCGGACTCACGCACCGAGGGTTCCGTACAATCCCGTAGGTATATTTACGGTTTTTTAGGGTTCCGTACCTCAAAAGGAAAAACGGAACCCTTATAGGATCACTTTGTTGTCCGTCTGTCCGTCCGTCCGTCTGTCCGTCCGTCCGTCTGTCAAGACCCTTTTTCTCAGGAACGCGTGGAGGTATGAAGCTGAAATTTATATCAATTACTCAGGTCTACTGTCCCTTGAAGCTGTGAAAAAATCAAACTTCTAAGCCAACGCAATCAAAAGATACAGCCGTTTATGCCGCAAATTTTCGACACTTGCAAGGGAATCAAAACCTACAGAGTGCTTCCCGTGAACTCAGAATCTTGAAATTTGGTACCAAGCAACGTCTTATAGCATAGATAAAGGAAAAATTACGAAAACCATAAATTTTTAGTTACATCACATAATACATTTTTTTTTAATAATTTTAACCTTACTACCCATTTCCTCATAAACGCGTAGAGGTATTAAATTGAAATTCATACCAAATACTCAGGTCTATAATACCTTTAAGCTGTAACAAAATCAAACTTCTATGTCAACGCAATCAAAAGAAACAGCAATTTAAGCTGCATATTTTGAAACTCGCAAGTACTCGCAAGGGAATCAAAACCTAAAGGGTACTTCCAGTCGACCTAGAATCTTGAAATTTGGCATGAAGCAACGTTTTATAGCACACATAAAGGAAAAATTCCGAAAACCTTAAATTTTTAGTTACATTACAAAATATATATTTTTTAATAAATATAAACTTATTACTTTTTTCCTCATGAACGCGTCGAGCTATCAAGTTGAAATTCATATCAAATACTTAGATCTAATTGCCTTTAACCCGTGAAAAAAAAAATTCTAAGGATTGTCGTAATGAACGAACTTTGTAAACCTTGCAGGTTTGTACGGAACCCTCGGTGCGCGAGTCCGACTCGCACTTGGCCGGTTTTTTTTTTCTCTATCTGTGCTATAAGAAGTTGCTTCGTACCAAATTTCAAAGTCCTGAGTTCACGGGAAGTACCCTGTAGGTTTTGATTCGCAAGTTTCGAAAATTTGTGGAAATTTGTGGCATTAACGGCTGTATCTTTTGATTGCGTTGGCTTAAAAGTTTGATTTTTTCACAGCTCTAAGGGACAGCAGACCTGTATTTGATACAAATTTCAGCTTTTTACCTTCACGCGTTCCTGAGAAAGAGGGTCTTGACAGACGGATGGACGGACGAACAACAAAGTGATCCTATAAGGGTTCCGTTTTTTCCTTTCGAGGTATGGAACCTTAAAAATCTTTTTAGGATTACTTAACCGAACAATTTTTGTACACAACACAATAGCCTGAACGGGGCGAACGATAGCCGTCAAGCGCAGGATGTATCGAATTACGCCCAGTAACGATGTAAATGATCACCGACAAAAACTCCACAAAACGAAGAAAATCTCAGCCGGGTGAGAATATTCTTATGGGAGTGTAATGAGATTTGTAAAGCTTCACCCAAGTATGCGTGAGATATTAAATTTACGCTAAACTTCTTGTTGGTTATAAGAAAGACTATACGTAATAGGTAGGTATGCACTTAATACTTTAACCGTGTTTAGCTTTGTGATGTTAATTATGCAGTGTAATGAAATATGTAATGTGTATTTTGCAAAGCACTGAAAAACGATAAAGAGCACAAAATGAAGGAGCAAATTAAACGTCTCACATAACTACCTATCTTACTTATATTTTGTTAAGTATCACTCATCGACAAGAATATAGGAGAACATATTTAAATAAATTTACTGCTAGTTGCTCGCGGATTTTATCTGCGAAGAATAATTGGCTTTCCACGCAATTTTCATTCCTTGTTTCGTCAAATTATATTTTCACAAAGAAGACTCGGAGTCATACAGCGAGCAATGGAAAGAGCTATGGTTGATGTTTCTCTAAGTGATCCAATCAGAAATGAGGAAATCCGTAGAAGATCTATCTAGAATAACCGACATAGCTCATCAGATCACAAAGCTGAAGTGGCAATGGGCGGAGCACATATTTCAGCCGATCGATGGACTTTGGGGTGCCAAGGTGCTTCAATGGCGACCTCGCATTGGAAAGCGCAGAGTCAGTAGACCCCTCACCAGGTGGGCAGACGACATCAAACGAGTCGGGATACTCACTGGATGCGAGAAGCGCAGGACTGTTGTGTGTGGAACTCCATTGGGGAGTCGTGCAGCAGTGGACGTCTAGAACAGAAAAATCTGAACTACCTACATAGATGATGTTGCTCTGATTTGCACAGGATTTTTTTACAATAATTATCTTTAAAATTTTATTTAACATTTTTTTTAAACCGACATTATAAAAACAAAACCACATTTTTTTAAAACAAATTAGTCTTTACCTAGTCACTGAAATCCAAAGTATATTTAAAGTAACATTTAATACTTTGAGTCGGTGCCATGCCTGTCATATACTTAGGTCTGAGTTGGTTTTTACTTGGTTTTCCATGGCACTGATTACCAACAATCACATCCACACACCACACACATACGCGATTCTCAAAAAAGTTCCCTAAAAAGTAGAGTTGAGTGCCAAAAAAGATAATACTAATAGATGCCACCAGAGAACTTCTTCATAGAATAGAACAGAAATTGCTAATTGATATGTGCATATTTGAATCGGATAATTCATAGGCGGGTGCAAATTTTATAGACTGCACAGGCACACCATAAACAACCTTATTTAATATCAGCGTGGAACGCTGATCGACGTTACATTATAAACTGTCAATAATATGCTAATTGCCATGCTAGACTCGAAATGTGTGTAACAAGAACAAGCGCGGCGTGATCAAAGGAGGCTAATTACTAACCAACCCCCGCCCCGCGCCCCTAATCAACGGCATCGGTCGAACGACTATTTGTATTCAATAAGTACATAAGTGAACCTGCTACTTTGCACAATTTAAGTGCAGCGTTAATTCTGGAATCGAAGCAAACAGATGGAGAACCGAGAGGGTTTCATATGCCCTAGCTAAATCCATTTAAATCCATTGCAAAGATCCATTGATGGATCGTTATGAACTCTTATATCTACTTTAATTCTTGATCCAGGTTTTTTTGCAAAGTGGATTTTTAGAACTAACATTTATCTGAAAATCCACTAACGAATGGGTCCACTAACACTAAGATAGTACTTGTGATGAACAATGTAAAATATAAACCTACTTATTTATTAATATTTTCAATAGTTTTTTTTTAATATATTCCAGAAGCTTATAAGTATTATGAACAATTAGTTGGATTTACTAAAACTATTATTTAAATCTCAATCTCAACCAATATCTAATTCGTAAGGTTTGCGACTCCGAAATGTCATAGTCAAATGTGTACTGATTTTTAGTTCTCGTTACGTACTTTGTGCCGCTGCTGTTCAAGTTTCCGTACATTTCGGTTTGCAAACTATTCGAATTCGATATTGGTTCGTGCTAGGCGTACTGAACAAATGTCAAATATCTAATACACCTGCTACAGTCATAGCGACATTTTGCCGCGTAATGGCGAAATGCATAACAAACTTATGTCTAAAATCAGACAGCTACCGAAATCGAAAGTGAGATTTTATTTTACAGAATCGCCCTACTGTTCTTTTGCGCTTCTTTGATTTTAGAGCTGTTAGATAGGTACCTATGGGAAACATTTGCGAATGTATATTTTTATTAACGCATTAAAAAAAAGTTATTTAAATTCAATAGCTCCAACAACTTTCCGGTAAGTAAGTACCTAATAAAGTTACAATATTTGAAAAGTAACCAAACCACTAAAAATGTTAGCCAAATGAGAACATTTATACGTAAGCGCAAATAAAAAAGTACTTACCTGCAATTTAATTTAAATAACCGAGTGATAAAATGAGAGTAATGAAAATGCATGAGCTCATTAGCTTTTCTTATATAAAATCCTCGTTCTGTGTACAGCCAGCCACATTTCAAGTTACCCAAAACTATCAAATTCATCCAAACGACTTTGTGCTTTGTATCAAACTTTTAAAAGTCTCTGAGATTTGTAAAAGTCATTTTCTCAATAGCATCATAGAGAAAAGTTTGCAGTGGCTTTCTGTACCTACAAATTTTATTTGCTACGATTTTAAAGTTCATAAACAAAAAAATACCACTTACTTATTTTACTTTGCAAAATCGAAAATAATATATATACTCCCGGACATCTATCAGCCTACCTAGCATTTTAAGTTTTGTTCTATATTATTTTGACGGTCTCTGGCTAAAACTACACAGCCAGCAAACTTGCACACTAGCTTAGCATTAGGTAGGACACCGCACCCGTAGGATAAGAGTGCGAAGACCAGTTAACACACGAAACGCTATACCAGTTACAGGTACGTACCTGGGCGTTTTTCCCCGCCCCCCACGACAACGGCTAACTAGAGCCGAGGTGCGAGTCTCAGAGACTCCCTCTAGTTGAGCCGACCCCCCCCCCCCCCCAGGTTCGAGTGGTCTAGAGGCTCCAGACGGAGAGGAGACTCCCCTCGTGGGATGATGCTATCCGTCTGGAATACCTCTAAAGACGCCAATTCTCGGCTTGAGGTCCTCTTAAGATCTCGCCGTCCCCAAACCCGGTGACGCTGTAAGTTTTGAAGATGGTTGATTAACCATCTTTTTCGTATGTTTTAAAAATTATATTATTATTGCATAATCTAACGTAGTTATTTTTTTTTACATACCGTTGAAACTTATAACACTAAGTGGGCCGATTGATGTGTCTGGAAGTGTATATATTTTGTTCAATTTTGCAAAGTAAAATAAGTAAGTGTTATTTTATTTATTCATTTTTAAATTTTTTGTTAGTTAATAAGTAGTCGTTCTATCAAAGAGTCCAAATATATAAATAACATTGTTTTATACAATTATCTGTCATTCTCGTTGTACCCAACCACAATATGCACGATGGCGTTTTCACGAATTTTCACAATAATCATTATTGTCGCTGTTTTCATTTGGTTGAACATCGTTATTTTGTTGAATATTCGTTAAATGGAGGCGCTGTGTTTTGACAGTCCACCGAGGTGAGGGTGTTAATATGACATTACGCTGTGCCACGCAGGGCCGCAACGAGCGGAATATTATTAAAAATCTTGAATGTTTAATTGTATTAAAACATTCTTTAGATAATAAAAAAAAAACCACGACCCACCTGATGGTTAGTGTAAATGGAGTCCAGTCACGAAATTAGATGATGCGGCAGAAGTGTGCTACTCCTGCCATCCTTACCTTGCCGGCCTGAACCCAATCCCCTACCCGGAGCCCTGTAACCTACTTGTCAATAGAAGCAACACCACCAAAAGGTAGTGTTCTTTTACTGTGATTTTCTGTAAGGTGGAGGTTGCTTCCCCGGACGGGCGCTCCAATTGACGACCTCCGTGGCCGAGTGGTTTGTACGCCGGGTGTCATGGCTGTCGCCGACTCGAGAGGTCCCGAGTTCGAATCCCGGTGGGGGCAGATGTGTGTGTGATGAATACGAGCATTTGTACTCCAGTCATGGATGTTTAATATGCATTTATATAAATATACTTATATATGTACAGTATATGTATTCTATCCGTTACCCTAGCATCCCATAACACAAGCCTTATAGTGCTTACTTTGGGGCTAGGCTAATTGGTGTATGTCGGAAATATAAAAAAAAACGAGCGGGCTAAACCGCCCTGCCCTACCTCTCTTTTCTATAGCCATTTAATAAAACACTTTTCCTCCCCCCATATGCTCCTTAGTCGAGAATATCGAATGCGTAATTGGGACATTCGTTTTGAATACATTATGTATGAGAACGGATAAGCAATAGAAGTATGATGAAATATCGCAATAACGCATCAGATATTATCGACCGATAATAACGCGCCTATAGGCGGGAAGGCTTCAAGCGTTTTTTTTCTCTCTATTCTTGTTTTTTGAGGTTCCGGACCTGCAAGATCATTTCAAGGGTCGAAATGGGAAGCATAATTTAAAACTAAAAACTAATAATACCTTTTCTACAAAATTATGAATGTGTGTGAAAACATAAGAAATGAATACAAAGCATTAGCGTTATCTTAAATACTACAAAGCACCTACGTACGTCCGGCCCGCAGGATAATGTAAGCAACGTGTAATAGTCGAAATTATTTTCGACAAAATATAATTGCTGAAGATTCGTTTTCCTAGGTGCAACCCTACGTGAGGGGATCGTGAGAGGCGAGGGGGCCGGTAATTATCCCACGTCAGCAGCAGGCCTAGGCTCCCTGTCCGTAGGTACCAACACTGTGTTAACATCTAACTCAGCTTTCATAAACACCCAACTTAATAAAAACTTGTGCTTTGAAACAACTGAATTAACTATACTGTCTTCTTTTTTCACCTGAATCGAGAATTTCCGTTTAATTTAGTAATTGGAATTGTCATTTATGATAGTTAAAAATTGGTCCAAGTTGTAAGTAAGAGTTTTGAAAATTATCTAAATTATTTATTTATCCTTGTTGTGGCATGATAACAGCGAAAGTTTCAAAAAAGTTGTATTAATCGTAGAAGCAGCAGCCAGGTTTTTATGCAAAAAATATGGTAGTGAAGCATATGACTTGCCCGATGCTATATTACCACAGCCTATAGACGTATGCGATACCAAAGTATCACTCTTGACTGACTTCGAAAGCTCAACTGATAAGTTGAGTTTTCGAACCTTACTCGTCTAAAGAAACTCACATTATTGATTCCTTTGCTTGAAAACCCTCATAGAACTAAATCATATTCGAAAACTTGAATACAATCCTAATACTCGACAAATGGCAAGAAGTTTTTTGTGGAAGATTTTTAATATTTGTTACGTCCGTTGTGGCGTTATTCAAATTTCCATACAAAATTTTCTGACATTTAGAGAGCATCGAGATCGAATTTCAACTATTAGAATTCGATTTCAGTTCACGCTGCTAAGGTCAGGCATTTAGTCATTTACTATGCTAAATTATTTCGTAAAAGTCACTTGGTTCCCGAATGAAAAAAAATATGAATAAATATAAATCAAATCGCACCTCATTATCGGCGTCCGTTAAATTCAACAGTGGAAGTACGAAAAGTTCCGATAATGATTTCCATCGCCGACACGCCACCGCGCGCTCCGCGAGCCCACTTCATTTTGCGGTCCAACCGTCCATTGATCCTAATTTCGCGCACTCGTACATGAAATTAAAATCGGTTTAATGTATAAATGAGATATGCACTTAATAAATATTTAATTAGGTATCTAAATAAAAGCGGACGCCGGTCGGCCGCCGCGGGGCCTGCGGTCGTGGTAGTAGTAGCCGTGTTAAATTATGGTGGTTGTAAAAACCGCGCTTCAGTCTCACTACACTTTTGGGAAAATAGTTACAATGACGTGCCATTAGTTTGTAAGCTAATTAGATTAGTTATTGTTTTGGGGACGACTTAATTCGGGTACATTTAGGAAGAATTTGAGGTTGTGATCGTCAACTACTTACCAGCTGTGTACAATGAGTATAATGTTCGAAAACTTCCTAAAGCCAGTGTCTATACTTAGGCACTTACTGTCACTAAGTAAAAAAAAAACATTATTTACTGTACAGGGTTTGGTATATAAAATCTTGCTTATGTACATGTTAAAATCTTGCTTACGTGTTCACAAAATAGTGTCGAATTATTCTAATTGATAGAAATTTTAATCGTAAGTATTCGCTATCAAATCGCAAATGTAGTATGAGTTGGTTTCATCCATAGTTAAATTTGATTAATCACCTGATTTTTTCTGCTAATTTTTAACCCCTTACTCTATCCTAGTGATAATGTGAGGTTTTAGACTATGATTTTTGGTCAGTACAGCGTTGTTTTTAGGGTTCTTATCTAGTGCATACGACGAGTTACACGTGCTTTTTAAAAACAAAAAGAAGATAGGAAGAAATATTGGACTATTCAAAGTGCTTACAATAAGTCAATTGGAATAAAGTATATTTCATTTCATTCCAAAAAGACAGTTATTCATTTTGCAGAAATTCCGCCGTTTATAACGACCAATAAAATAAAAATAAAATTTCCCCTTCCAAGAAACATGATGTTTTTATTATTATTATTATTATTACCCGGCAGGGTTATGTGTTTAACAGTCTATATATGTATGTTTGTTCCTTTGTGGCACACTAGAGACCAAACGCCTGGACCGATTTCGATGATTCATACATCAATCGATTCGTCTCAATCATGGGAGTGCTACTAAAGATAAGATAGTAATCAAAATTCAATATGGACAAAATTAGGCGCCATATTGTGACGAAGTAAAAAAAATAAGTTGACAAAATATATCGAGTGGGGTATCACTGTCTAGATAATCGAAAATCATGTTTAGGTTTCTAACACCATTTTTCATTTTGTATGATTGTTTAGGATCTACAACGCTTTAAAGTTGTATATTAACCACTTACGCTTTTAATTTCAATCTTACGTTTGTATGGATCTTTGTTACTCTTTCACCTAAAAAATACTGAATGGATTTTAATGAAACTTAACAGTAATATAGCTCATATATGATAATTAACATATATATAATAATTTATGTAGGTACTTATTGAGTGAATTGGCTAATATATAACAATAAGTGTCACATAAGACGGAAAAAAATCTCCCATCTGCGAGCCATTTTGGCCTGCACTGCAAAAACAATAAAAGTTACATGTATGTAATGAAGAGTGAAAATGTATCTCTTAAATAGTTCTAAAAAAGTCCGTGACACCATATATCTATTTTTAATGTGTAAGTCATTACCGCTAAAATAGTGAATCAAAACTAAAATATTATTTGATATCTATTTCCAAAACGCACATTTTGTATTAACAAATCATTTTTTATCAAAACAAATACTTTTCTCGCTTTTGATATTTAAAGACGATATAAACTTTGCTTTTTACACTATGTCATTTCGACAAATATTTAAAAAGTTACAACGATGACAAAGTGACAGCGCGGTGTGCTATGTAAAAAAAAAATGGGGTATTCGCAGTATCTGATCCTATATGAAGTACTAACAACAAAACTGTGATACAGTTCCTTCTTATTAAATGATGAAAAATATATTATCATAATAGGTATTTATGATTATTGAATTTAAATGAAAAACTCAGAATTTTACTGTTTTTCATTTTTTTTAACGATATTACTTAATGTTACAAAAAAAGTTTACTTAATATAATGACAAATAACCCATTTTTTTAATGTGTAAGTCATTACCGCTAAAATAGTGAATCAAAACTAAAATATTATTTGATATCTATTTCCAAAATGCACATTTTGTATTAACAAATCATTTTTTATCAAAACAAATACTTTTATCGCTTTTGATATTTAAAGACGATAAACTTTTCTTTTTACACTATGTCATTTCGACAAATATTTAAAAAGTTACAACGATGACAAAGTGATAGCGCGGTGTACTTAGCGGTGGGTCGTTCTCAAATTTTCTGACGACGAAACGCAACCGTTTTTTCTTAAACGAAAACTAGTCCTCGAAACGGTTCTCGTTCGCAACTGGTTTTGGTTGCGGCCGGGTGACGCAACGAAACGACACGCGACGGTCGAACGAATGTAACGCAACGAAACTGAACTAAATGAACTTATTGGAATCCCTGTATTTATAAATCAGCTCGCGATAATATTGGTTTTGTAATAATTCTGCAAAATTCAAAGTAAATAATGTAGATTTTTATAGGTAAATCACCCCTTTCATCACCCTACGCCTGTATTGCGATGTTGTAGCTAAGAACCAAGTTCCCATCTACTTCTATATGGGAATTCATTATATTCGATTTAGCTATTAGGGCACGGAAGCGCAACAAACAAACTCACTTTCGCATCTATAATATTATATTATACTTACTAGTGATCCACCCGGGCATTGTACGGGCGAAATTTATTTATCGGGATAAAATATAGCTTAGGTCTATCGGACAAAATGTATTTAAATAAAGAAAAATTTGTGCTTAACAGTGATAAGTTATTCGGTATTTTTTTAAACAAAAAAAAATTATAAAATAATTGCCATGATTGCACTGCTGGGAGTACTCTTCATTCGAGTTTTACACTACCAATAAAAAAGGATCGAACACAAAGTCTTTGACCTGTTAAATGTGAAAGCTTTAAAAGAACTGTTGAGAAATTTTATGTATTCTTGAATATCTAATGGGTCCCGACTGTTAAAGTAGCTTTGTTCCTTATTAACAGAATTATAGACTACCGGACTTGTTTTTTTCTTTTCAGTTTGAAGTATAACAAAGCAGTCGGGTTTTTTGATTTTTTAAATTTTCCTTTTTTTGTGGTATTTTTTTGACTTGACCTCAACGATCGCTGTGTCTACCAAATATTACTAAACTTGTACGATTGTACGGTGTCTTTCATGTGAAAGGCCAAATCGCACTTGTCTTGGATTATTTTGTAATTTGGTCGGAGAATCTAAACAACCTATAGACACTTGAAACACTAACTAATCGTTCAAGAATTGCCTACCATGTTCTCATTCTCGAACTTATGCAGTACTGTCTACCTTTAATTTAGTGTGTTAGCCTTGAGAAGTACAATGTAGTGGATTTTACTCCATTTTGGGATCTTACTTGTCAAGCCTTGTAGCTGCCGCTTAGCATCAGGCAGTCTAGTATGTTTGTTCGCCACTCTAATAATATAAACCGGAAGGTTGAAGTTAGACCCCAAAATGAAGTAAAATCCGTTTCATTCTACTTCTCAAGGCTAACACTAAATGAAAGGTAGACAGTACTGCATGGGTTCGGGAATGAGAACATGGTAAGCAATATAGTATATAGTTATACGGAATAACTCACTCGTGATCATGGCGCTTGCAACAGTTCCGAAATATCGGAAACTCTTAAAACAAGGTACATGGTAACAATCCCGTAAATAACTTATTTTACTATAATATTAGTGACTATAAAATTTTAAAACAATATATGATAGGCAATTCTTGAATGAATAGTTAGTGTTGCAAGTGTGCATAGGCTATTTAGATTCTCCGACCAAATTACAAAATATTCCAAGCCTTGTAGCTGCCGCTTAGCATCAGGCAGGCTAGTATGTTTGTTGCTTACTCTAAAAATATAATACATCTCTTTTACAGATAAGTATTTCTAAAACTGCAAGTCGTCTCAATAATGTTGCAGATATCGTAGACTCAGAATAATATCTGAGTCTGAAGGACATGATGACCGCTTACTAATGAGCCACCGTCTCATTCAACATTCACTCCTTTCTTTGTCATGTCATCTAATATATTAATAAGAAAGAAAAAATATTTCTCATATCTTTATAATAAATGGTATTTTTTATTATTTCGTTCCGAAAATCTTTTTTTAACGGTTAGTTAAACCGGACGTTTCCAGAAAAAAGTATTCCGATATAAATTTGTAAGTATATTTTCTGCAAGCTTTCTACTTACTTTTCATTTCTTGACCTTTCCAAAAATATATTTATGAGAAATAATAAATATTTTACTGTAATTAATGACAAAACTATTCCGTAGAAAACATCTAAGTGACATTTATGATTTGGGAAAGACCAGTGAGTCGTCGTTTAGGTAAACGCATAAATAATATGATTTGTGAGTAATAAATTAATTTGTAATAAACAAAATTATATATCTTCTTCCGACCTTCTTGGACGAGTGGTTTGTACATCGGGTTTCGTGGTGTCGCCGACTCGAGAGGTCCCGGGTTCGAGTCCCGGTGGGGGCAAATGTTTGTGTGATGAATACGAGCATTTGTACTCCAGTCAAGGATGTTAAATATTTATTTCTATACTAGCTGACCCAGCGAACTTCGTACAGCGGACAAAATTGTGAATCTAAACCATTCTCAGATCCCCTTGAACACACACAAAAAATTTCATCAAAATCGGTCCAGTCGTTTAAGAGAAGTTCAGTGACATACACACTCACAGAAGAATTATATATATATAGATAAATATACTTATTATGTATTACCCCATAACACAAGCCTTACAGTGTTTACTTTGGGACTAGGCTAATTGGTGTGAGTGTTGGAAATATTTATTTATTTATTATTCTTTTCGTGACTGTTATGCAATACAGGTTTATTCATCTTTAAATAATTTAGAATATTTTTTAAAGAATACAATAAGACTAATTCTTAATTAGAGCTTTTGATCGTTCAAGTCACAATCACAGAACACTGAAAGAGGTTTATGTTCTGTGAAAGGAATTTTAAATACATTTTGGTGGTTGTTTCGTGTTGTTCCACCTAGTGTAGTCAATCAATTATAGCTATGAACCTGGCAAAGCTACGCCAGATGCATCCCTTTCTTTGCAGAGAGCTTTAGTGTGTCTATATCCCACGCACTTGGAAAACTAGAAAACGGACCACTGGTTACTGAATGTTAGAGGGAAACTCTATTTACATTTACATTTCTAATCTAATATTTATACAGTACTTTTTTAACAGCATTGATCCGATTCCCTACCCTACCTTACGAGTCATATCTTTCCTTAGGTACTTTAAAAAATCAACGCGACCGCCCCGTATTATTACAAAGTGGCGGAAGTGTGACGACGAGACCTCCATTCCGGTGGAAAATCCAATGTTGCCCACCTAAATGAAAAATAAAGAATTAGACTATAATGAATGATGACACATCAAGACAAGATCGACATTTATCATGCTTATCACGTACGCTTATTTGTTAGTTAAAAAAAATATATATCGCCTAGACCGATTCGGCTATTGTCAATATAGTATAGTGTTAATATGTGGGTCACGCATACGGACCGTACACATTGGGATTGCCAGCTGATTCACGCTACAAGGCTCGTAAGTAGTAAATCAACGAAAGTGCCGCCATGTCGAACGTGGCGACGTCGAAATTATGAATACAATCGTATAATTTCAACATAAGGAATCGACAACGTTTTTATTGAGTGAAAGTACCTTGTTAGTCAGTCAGAACCTTTGGAACTGTGCCAATTGTATAATTGACGCGATAAGTATTGAAATTAAATTATAGGCTAGGTGTGTCATATTAACCAAAATCTGTTTATCATATTCTTTGTACATCACACAAGGGTTGATATAGGGTATAATGACCCTTGCACCTTTTGCCATTGTCTTTCACGAAATTTTAAAACATTATACGGATTTCCCAAGCAAATGTACCATATACCAGGCCACTCAGAAAGTTTTGCGAAAAAAAGTTTTCATGTATAAGACAATGGCCACTTGTAATTATTTTGAAAACTTCGATTATTTAGAAGCAAAAATACCACTGTTCGATTTTCAAAATTCCCTCCGCATCTTTTTGAAAATTTTTCTTGTTTCATTAAAAAATGGATCTGCATCGAGAACATTTTCGTGCTATGATTTTTTACGATTTTAAATGTGGCTTCAAACCTGATGTGTCATTTGATCGATTTCGCACTGCTTTTATGGTGAAGGACCTTCAAAAGCAACCATCTACCGCTGGTGTAGCGAGTTCAAACGCGGTCATCTTACTTTGGGGGATGAACAAAGGAGTGGTCATCCTACGACGGCTGTCACCGAAGAAGTGTGCTGGCAGAAAAAAAAAATCAAGAAAACAGACGAATTACGTACGATGAGATTCAGCATACTCTGCTGATTGTTTCAGGATTTGTACGAATTCACAAGATTTGTACGAGCACCTTTGCGTAAGGAGGATAGTTTCCCGCTGGGTGGATTGGTGTAGTGATATGATACAAAAATTAGATGCAGGCTCATCATGGCGCGTTTACGATATTGTGACAGGTGACGAATCCTGAATTTATCAATGCGATCCAGAAACATCGAGGAGCGCAGGGAAAATTTTGATCGCTAGTTTCTTCACGAGACCAAAGCAGCATCAACGCCGAAGTTTTTTCTGCGATGAACAACAAGCGACCTAACACCGGGCTCCGCGGGGCCTTCTTCACGACGACAACGCGCCCGCGCAGTCTGCCAACAAAACGAAGGACTTCCTGGACTCCACACCAGTCAGTCTTGGGACACCCTCCTTACAGGCCTGATTTGGCAACGTATGACTTCTTTTTATTACCTAAAATAAAAAATCAGCTCAAAGGGATACAGTTTTCATCGCCGGAAGAGGTGTCTGCGGAGGACTGGAAAAAATGTTTTGAAAACTGGTTCAGACGCATAAAACTTTGTATAGAGGCTGGTGGAGAGTTCTTTAAAAGATTTAATAAAAACATCTTTTCATAGAAGTTAGTTTTTTAGTTTCTCAAAACTTTCTGAGTGTCCCACACAAATATTTTAGTGAAGAAAGAAAGTACTTACTTTCTCTCCTCACTAGAATATTTGTAATGCAATATGATATCAGGTTTATGATAGATTTCAATGCTTGAAATTCGTAGAAATATGACGGTTACAATTACTACTAGGTACTCATAAGTTGCAAAAGCTATATATTCGACATTTGAGAAGACCGAAATGAATGATGATCCTTTTTAGTTTAAATCAGTTTTCTTTTGAGATGGTCCTAAATTCTCAGTTGTGGTTTACTATCGTCTACGAATACTGTTTTTAATTCAAACGTCTTAAAAAAATTGTGGTTTTGTTTTTATAAAGCCGGTTTTAGACTATTTATGTCGTGAATAAAATTTCCCATTGACAACATCTTATTATGCAGATATCAAACGTTACATTTTATAAACATAATGTAACTTACTAAATAGTAATAAAATTCACACTTATCCCTAAAACCAGGGACCTCTGCAATAAACAATGCACTGTAATAATTCACAGTGGACACAGAGGAACTAAAATTATTATTATTATTCTAAGTGATATTACAAAAGACTTATTATTATGACGCACTGTGCCGTTGTCCGAGGGTGTGACTCAAGCAGCCGATAAAAAAAATATTATGCTAATAAGCGCAAATCGTATGTATGTGCTTAAGCTTTGTTCCTGAGTACGAATGAGACTACGAGACTGTTGGCACGTACTCCCTCACGGGTTTTACTGTTAAATTTACAATTCTTACGAAATTTAGCTCGCATATACAATAATAAAGTCTTATCTATCTAACAACGACTGAAAAACCACTGACGTATAATATTCATGACGAAATTTTGTCGTAGAACGGTCTATTTATAACCACGAGGGATTTATTTTTGTGGAAACGTCTCTCTCTTTTGTGTTTACTTATTAACAATTATACTTTATATGATTATTTATCCATTTGAAAATAATTTTCCAACGAGTTTAAAATGCGATTTGAATACTCTTTTATGATGATGATGTTTAAAAAAATTATGTATTTTATGAGTGCTGCGTGAAAACTTAAGAAGCAAATATGTGTTAATTATCAAAGAGGGAACTAACTTTATATTCGTTACGACTCTCCACATCTGGAGTGGAAGTTAGGTTGTATAGCACACCCAAACTGAGGTCATAGGGTTCGAATTTAGGCCTTTTCAATGTAGAAAATGGACTTTTGCTATTGAAACCAAGTTACTTTGCAAACACTACGCTAGGCGAAAAAAGTGTAAGATTTTCCGTCACAACCATTAGTTGCATCGTATCGTATTATGTACGAGTATAGTTGTGTACACTTATGTTTATTTTTAAGGAAAGGGTTTGCGCTGATATACAATTTTTAAAATATTATAGTATTGTCAAAGTTACCTTTGTTTTTAATTAATTCAAGCGATTGATTTTTTTTATTTTTTAATCTATTCCAGAAAGCCTTGGCAACATCACCGGGGCGGCGGAGTGGAACACCGGGTACCCTTCCTCCGCGACCGTCTACCCGGCGTATGGACCCCTTCAGCCGCCCTACTACAAACCGGACCCAACCATACACATACCTACTGGTAAATATCAAATAGCTTTCTATCTGATAATTAATAACCGCCCAAAGACGTTCACAAAATGCAGGCCCACAGTTTACGGACTACGGAACCTAGACCCCGCCATATACTCACCCTCTAGTAAATATCATGGTAACCTGATTTTTGATTTTATTAACACGGTTTTGGCTCGCAGCCGACGGTTGCAGTTACGATGCTGTCGCCACCTTTCGGCGGCAGCCGTCGACCCGTCAGCTGCAGCTGTCGACCTCTGTTTTTCGACGGTTCGTCGGCGGCGGTCGTCGCCACGTTCACGGTAGAGGTCGACGGCTACAGTTGCGATGCCGTTGATTGTAATCCGCTCGTATATATGAAGCCTTATAGTTATGGGGCTTAGAGCATTTCTCTCTCAAATTGGAAAAGCAACCTTTACTTTGCAAAATAATACAGCAGTAGCCGAAACCGTTGTTCACGGTAGAATGAGACTATTTCAAAAAACGTCGACCATAGGCTTATAATACACTAGAAAGATACTCGAATTTGTCTGTATTTCACTTTTTAGTTAGTTGCCTCTTGCTGTCTCTCGCTTTACCCAAGGGCTGCGCTGAACTGCGACTAAATAACCCCTGCCATAATATTATGATCCTACGATAAATTTACCTGATAATTTATTTTGAATTATACTCACTTTCATCAAAAAGTTAAACATTAAACAATCTGCCCTGTAAAAACAGTCTATTATATATTAATTTGAATATTTACCTTTAATCACAAATACACAAGCACTGATAAACCGTACTACCACTTACACAAAACTCACACATATGTACAAACTTATACACACAAACAAACATCAATCAATTCTTGAATTTTATGTTTACGCAATATTATTGTATTGGATCTTTTTTGAAAAAAATACCTTTATTTTACACAGGCCACCTCTATTTACAGACGTTGGCGCCCATAAGGGGCGCACCAACAAACGGACCTCACGCTTTACCTCTCGCAAGTCTCACGGGTGCGAAACGTAGAAGCCGTTAAGCAGTTCGCGCGGCTTACGAGCGCATACGGCATACTATCCGCTAAAAAACCCTGCGAATACGCGTCTCCAACAATACACACGCTTAATTATATGGTCTGAAATAATTTGCTGATCCGCAATAATATCTGAAAAGATAATCAGACTTGTGCCATTAATATATTTTTAGGGTGCCGGGGATTCTAATCGAACTACCGTTTGGCATCAATGGCTGGCATCGCCCGTATAGTGTTACCAACACACAGGGCACAGTGGTAGGCCTCAGAACGAAGTACGTTTTGTCACCTACCCCATACATAAATTAAGAAAAAAAACAACGGGTTGCACTCCGGGAGTGTCGGCAGAATATTAACGTTGTGCATTTTTGATATTTTGGAATGGTTAGGGAATAATTTTGCACGAATTACTTTAATTATCAGTATAAAAGTACTATAATTTACGTGGTAGAATACAATATTTATTTATTGCGCTATCGTACACAAACATGACAATTTATATTATATTAAAAGGTTTATCTCTCTGAAAAATCAACTTACATGAATCACATTTAAGCGCACTTAGCGACATCTACTGTAAAAAAAATGCATTTTATTCGCAATAAAGGTGCCGCCTGGACGTCCTAGATAGAGACTTAATATATTGTAAGTCAACAACCTTTCCAATTTTATTGTTTTCGTCTTACGAATTTTCGATTAGGTCACATGTCCGGACAAGATCAGGCCACGTGTCCTGACGCGAGTTTAACAATTTTTACCGATTACAAAAAAGTTTTTTTATTACAAAAAAGTGCTTATCGCCGCTAAAAAGTTTTCACTTCAAAAATTAATCTCCCAATTATTGTTTTCTTGGAAAGTTAAGTTAAAATAATTGTTGTTTTATTTATTATCTGTGTCATCAACCATAGGCCCTACCAGAATTATCAGCCTTGGTATTGTTGTAGTATCAAGCTGAGGCAGGGACCTAGTTGGCCTATTTTGTCTTGTTTTATTTATGTAAATCTGACTGTGAATGGCTAATAAATTTATTTCTATTCTATTCTAAGTAAACTCTAAACTGCTAGCGCCATCTATTAAGATTATTAAGTACCAAACAATGGACTGATGGAAATCCATTTTATGAACATGCACATAGGTAATAATAGGTTGGGGAAGTCTTTTCTCATTATAGTATGTATAAACTTGTAATAAAATCTCTTTGGCTATACCATATGCATCTAGCTGGTTTTGATATCATTAAAAAGTTTAAATTTTAAAATAAGATAATTCCAAATTCTGATTAGAAAAATGCATGGTTTTCGTTTGTTTTTCTTATTGTCAAAATTGGTGACTAATGAAGAAATTCGATGATAAAGGTAAAAACGCAACGCAGGCCGCGAAAACAGATGTGATTTTACGGACCTACTGCAGTATCTGTGAGAGTAGCGCAAAGTTGGTTTAACCGTTTTCAATTCTGGTCTCCCTGTTACGAATAAAATGGATGGCATTTTTGAAAAAGTGGAGCAAGATCGGCATATCTATCGACGGTTACGACGCCGTCGTAGCTGAAGAACTGGGAATTGACCACAAAACAGTTCTGGCGCATTTAAAAAAAGCTGGGTGCATAAAAAGCTCGATATATGGGTGCCTCACGAGCTCACTGAAAATAACCTATTGAACCGTGTACTCATGTGTGATTCTTTATTAAGACGCAATGATACCGGACCATTTTTGAAGAAGCCGATAACTGGTAATAAAAAGTGGATCATGTATGACAAGAACGTGCGAAAAAGGTCGTGGCTAAAGGCCGTTCAGGCTTCACAGACTAGCGAAACTCGGGTTAACTCGCAACAAGGTTATGCAGTGTGTCTGGTGGGATTGGAAGGGCATTATTCATTACTAGTGGCCTGCCCTCGCTTCGCTTCGGTGTAGAGCTGTAGTGTAAACTATAGTTTTTGTTCTCAGGCTTGTGTTATAAACAATAACTTTATTTATATAATTACACGTGTTATTGTGAGTCAACCATAAAAGATAGACATATGCTGTTGCGGGATATTTTTTAGACAATTTTATGTATAATATTTCCGTCATATATGATTTCTATGTAACTTTAACCATTAAAGCTGCACACGCGACGGAAGCTTAACAAATGGAGTAACTTCTTCCGTTTTTCCAATATTTCCCTTCACTACTCTGCTCCTATTGATTGTAGCGTGATGAAAAGTATACTATAACCTGCCCAGGAGTATGAAGAATAATTGTACCAAGTTTCGTTAAAATCTGTCGAGTAGTTTTTGTTTCTATAAGGAACATACACACAGACAGACAGACAGACAGACAGACAGACAAAAATTTTACTGATTGCATTTTTGGCATCAGTATCGATCACTAATTATCCCCTGATATTTATTTTGAAAATATATTTCATGTACAGAATTGACCTCTCTACAGATTTATTATAAGTATAGATGAGCTGTTACCGCCAGGCAGCACCATCGATGAACCCTACTGAGAACAACTGATGAGATTAAAGCAAGAAGTTAAGAGGAAGCGGCTGGAATTAATCAACAGAAGGAGTGTGGTTTTTCATTATGATAACGCACACACCTTTAGCCACACAGCAAAAATTAATAAAGTTTGACTGGGAGATGTTATTGCATCCGTCTAAAGGTGCAAGGTTAGGACTACCTAACCTTGCACCTTCAGATTTCCACCTGTTTCGGTCTCTTCAAAATTCATTAGGCAGATTCAGGTTAACAACACGAGAGGACTGCCAAAACTACTTGTCGCGGTTTTTTGATCATAAGCTCTAAAGTTTCTATAGCAATGGGATCATGTCCCTACCTACAAGATGGTAAAAAGTTATCGAACAAAATGGCACGTACATAATTTAGTTAAATGTAAATAAACTTTATTAAAAATGTTTTTAATTTTCATATAAAATGCGAAGAAACTTTTTCGCCAACCTAATATAATGTTAAATAAAGAATCATTATTAAAACATACAGAATACATTCATTTTCTCTATTTGAGAAATATATTAATTGTTCGAGTAGCATGGAGCAATCCAGAAATAACAAATCAGTTGTTAATTATAGGATGCAGTTTGGTATGTATAGGTATTACGTAGGTACTACCTAAAAACAAAAATAACTCGACACAAAATTACGAACTTTTCCGGTTTAACGTTTGCTGTTAATATTCTAAAGAGAATGTAATTGATAAGTTTATTAGAGCTATCCCTACTACAGTAAAACTTGTATACTTAAGAGGTAGTTAGTAACAGGAGATACTTATACTATAATATTAGGTACACCTTTTTATTTTAGAGATTTCTTTTGCTGTCAGCACAGAAGTTAGTCCAATAAGTTTTACTTCAACATCGTTATGTTTTAAAATCATCGAACAATAGCGTTGTCCTTATTAATAATTGTATGATAAATAAACTTCCTCGATGTGTAACCACGTAATGTGGCGGTTGACCACATTGTAGGTTCCCAATTGCTGGTCAGTTTTAAACTCGATAATTTAAACTTTGATAAAGTAAATATTTAATTTTAAAAAATGCTGAATACTGGCATAACTAGTGTTTAATAATAAAAACGCTTTTTTATGAAAGTTTACTAGAAAAAATCCACGCGGACCAGACAGCGGACGGGACTCGAACCCGCTTATGTTAATCCATCGTTTGTGGCATTTGTCTACATTTTGCGATTAACTTTTCCCCTTTCTCTTTTCCAGTGTTACCAGCTGAAATACCTCTCGGGCACGCGGACTACGGCGGCTTCCAGACCAGCTCTTCGGGCTTCGTGAAGGGCAGCCCAAACACCGGGTCCGCGCTCACAGACCTGAACGCGTCCACTGTGCCTACGCAACGCTACGACCCCAACTACTACAACACCTGGCCTGCCAACACATATAACTACAACAACTACCAATACAACAATATAAATAACAACCCCGCCTGTTTACAGTCCCACGCGCCCTACATAAACCCTAACCCCACGCAAATGTTATTGCCCAATCTTTACTCCACCGTCAACCAGAATCAAATCCACGTCCATCTGCACAGCTCCGCGGAAAAACATAGTTTAGATCAGTACATGCAAAGCGAGATAAAGATTAGCGATATAGACGGTGGCATATCCATTACCACGGAACTACAAGGCGCGGGTGAGAACAGTGGCCTTGTCCAAACTTGTGATACGACAGACGAAGGAAAACACGGCCTATACGGCCCTGCCAGCCAAGAAGTATGGAGACCATATTGACGACTGGCAAACAATGAAAACTACCCCATTGTACATATTGTGATATAGAAATAAATATTATTGTAAACAATCCTGATTTATATTAGATAATTGTATAGAAATATTAATGTTAAACATTAATTGTTATGTTTAAGTGTTACGTACCTTTCCATTAGATTTTAAGTAAATTAAATTAAAAATAAACATTTTTTTTTTATTTGATTGCTTGCTTACCTACCGTATTTAAAAAAAAACATGCCAAATTAAGTGCCCTGTACAGAGATGGAGCAAACAGTATAAGTAGTAGCATAGTAGATTATCCAACTATCCTATTACTTTAATAATGTAAACAGTGATGTCGATTCTGGCGTGACTCTCTAAACTTAAAACTAAATTTGACATCAGTTTCTCCTTTTCATTCTGTATAGAGAATGACAAGGACACACTGTTGTCAAATTTAAGTTTAGGTTTAGAGAATCATGCCAGAATCGACACCAGTATTGGTAGAGTACAAAATGTTGGAAGAGTAGAGTCTACACTATTCTACTGCTTGAAAGAAGAGGAAATCTGCATTTTAGTTGCTTAAGAACTTTGTTTTCATTTTGCTGGGCAAAAAAGCTACTCTTATACTTAAATTCCACCACTCCGGCGTCTACACTACTCTACATTCTACTGCTAGAGAGAAGAACAAGAAACATGTGTTTCTTGTGTGTGGTTGCATTGTGATTTTTAGTTCTGGTTACCTAAGTTATAATGCTGTTGTTCAAGTTTTCATACAAAATTAGACAATGACATTTCGCACATATTTCCATGGCCTAAAAAATATGTAGCACTTCACTTCACCATAAAAATCCACGTTACCTATCCACCTACGTACGACACGATGTAATGTTTCTCTTATCTCAAGCTCTTCCGCGTTCTAGAAAGTACGTTAAGTTCCCGTTCCCGTCTGCTTCGGCAGGAGCCAACACTCACCAATTCGCATTGGGCCCGCGTGGTGGGTCACAGCCCAATCACCCTATTCCAGTCATCGGAAAGACCTATGCTCCAGCAGTGGGGATATCAATAGGTTGAGGATGATGATAAATTATATTTTTACTCACAGTTACCAATGATTCTTGACCTGGTACCCTTAGCACGAACCAATATCGAATTCGAATCTTTTGCGAGTAGGAAATGTCGTTGTCAAATGTGTACTGATTTTTAATTCTCGTTAGGTACGTTAAGGCGCTGCTGTTCAAGTTTTCATACAAAATTTGACAATGACATTTCGGACTCGCAAACTATTTGAATTCTGTAATGGTTCCTTACACGGACCTGAAAAAAAGACGGACGTAACATCAAACTAAAACGATGTGAAGCATCCTACAATTTCGTTTGTTGTACACTATTTACACTCATACAAATGCACCAGGTTGGACAAACCGCTGCCATTTGAGTCCGCGTGACAGCGGCAGTCACACTTTCAATATCCCTACATTTTTTTAAAAATATGCCGTCTTGTGTGATGATCATCATGTAAAATCTGCAAGGGTAAACTTAATAAGCCACAAGGAATCACCTTCCATGCGTAAGTAATGACAAGTCGTGATAATTGTTCAAAATTATATTCTAATAATTAATGTGATGAAAATTCTAAAAAAAATACAACTGTGTGGCTACTTTTTTTACGGGAAAATTTTCCTAAAAGTGGGGAAATTTGTATTTCAGGCATTTGTGACTAAGTAAGATTTTGAAACTTTTTAATATTCCGTATTCCAAACGGAAAACAAACAGAACCCAGATTATTCATATAAAATTACTCTTACCTCCTTTTTATGATTACTGGTTTTTTAGTTATTCGATACTGCAGATGAGAAAACAATTGGAACCCGTCAACTGCCAGTATTGTGTGCAGTGCACATTTTGATGATGTAGATTTTATAATTACAGCTAAGGGGCTACGTTGTTTGGTTCCGTACGCAATCTGCGCGATTCTTATTTGAATCGCATTATATAGTTTTTTGAAGTTATACTTCTTTAGGCGCGTTATGAAAAATTGATGAGAGTGAAATTTTAAGATGCGCGCGCATCACTGTAACACAAAATTTTAACATAATGAAGTTGGTCGCTTTAGCGACCAACTTCATGCGTTACTTTTGTGTTTACCGCACATTAAGAAAATCTACTAACAAAATAGAAATAGAATCTCTATTTAGTGGGTGCTAACGACTGCATTGACTGTGAAGGCCTATCAAAAGTATTTATTAATCTGGAACAACGGAACCAATGCGCGATTCAGGAGACTACAGCGCCATCTCTTGACCATTGGTGTAGTAGAACCAGAAACCACATCTTTATTTTTTGTAATAAAGTAACAGTTATAGATATTCATATTTATAATATTTATCCACATGTTTCTAGTTTGTATATTCGGAATACGTGTTTGAGTTTCATACAAGTGCAAATCACATATGTTCTAATAAATTATATTCAGTAGCGATTTTAATTGAATATTTTGATTATTTATTTATTTTTTCAAATTAAAACTGAACTTTATTGACTTCGTCCTTTTCCAGACTTTTTATTAATTTATTGTAATTAATTATTTGCATGCAATTAAAAACTAATTTTAAACGATGCCAAAGAAGGATAACTTCTCACGCGCCTACATAAGTACACGCACCCATTTTTATATGAAATCACAATTTACCGAAGCAACTTTAAATAACCTTCTTTTAATAAAATAAATAAGTAAGTACTTAGTGTTATTCCGAGATACACTTTTTAAATATATTTTCCGTTCATTGCATTTTCAAAATAAATAAAATAATAAAATAAATATTTCCAACACTCACACCAATTAACCTAGCCCCAAAGTAAGCACTATAAGGCTTGTGTTATGGGATGCTAGGGTAACGGATAGAATACATATACTGTACACATACAAGTATATTTATATAGAAATAGATATCAAACATCCATGACTGGAGTACAAATACTCGTATTCATCACACAAACATCTGCCCCCACCGGGATTCGAACCCGAGACCTCTCGAGTCGGCGACACCATGAAACCCGGCGTACAAACCACTCGGCCACGGTAAAATGCCGATAAAAAGACAGACAAAATTCCTAAAAACGATGGAAATAATGGTGTTAACATTCAAATTGACTTAAGTATTATTACGAATCGTTTGTATGAAGTTATAGAAAAGTCAGTGTTGTTTTTGGACATTTTCAGGCATTTTTTTTCCGCGTAGGACCCAGCCTCGTACTTCAAGGAATATTCTAAAAAAGAATTATTGAAATCGGTTCAGCTGTTCTCGATATTTGCGCTTAGCAACACATTCAGCGATTCATTTTTATATTATAGAAGATTACTTTTTCCAAATTATTGCAAATTATAACGTTCCCTATCTAAGGAGAATTTACGTTCTTGTCTTTTATAAACTTGTTTCACCAGCAGCCCCCCCCTATAAATGTCACAAAAATTGTCACAAGATCTTGGACTTGAACAACTGGGGTTAGTTTTTTGAGAATCTTATGTATGTCTTTACCCAGAACTCAAACTAAGTAACTCTGTAACAAACATATCAATCGGTTTAAAATGTTTAAGCGTGAAGAGGTAACAGACAGACAGACAGACACACTTTCGCATTTATAATTAGTAGTATAGGATATGGAATAATAATTCCGATCGTCATCTTCTATGGTCATCATCATTAGTCAATGGTACTAAATTAAAGTAGTAGTGGATGCGATGGAACATTTCGTAATCTAATTAATAAAACCAAAATTATATTGTTTTAAACTTTCATGGTCTCTAACATTATAGTGACCTAGTTACTCCGTGATCATGGCGCTTGCAGCAGTGCCGAAATATCGGGAACTCGTTAAAAACAAGGTACATGGTAACAATCCCGTTAATAACTTATATTACTGTAACCAAAATTATGTGTTTGATAACGGCTCACACTTGAATGATTTTTGCCTTTTGGGTGGAAGGAATCTTCGAGGAAGATTTGGGATTAGGGAAAAGGAGAAATGGTAATCCAGCAACACTGGGTGCTAAACTCCCTGGCCCAGGCATAAAAACAATGTAGCCATTGCCAAAAAATAAAAAAAACGCCCTAGCCCAAAAGAGCATGAAGTCAAAGCCGTAAAACTCAATAAAAAAAAGTGAATGCTGCTACGTGATAAAATGGCGTCATCTGTGTCTTCAATCTCCTTCTAAATGTAGTTTTTTATCAGTTTTAGTGCTTAGGGGTTTAGTAAATCATATCAAACATCTTCAATTATTATTATAAACTCTTTTTAACCGTAAGTAAAGTTCTAACTTTGTGCAAGAACAACGTACGTCATTATTATTTCAGGTTTCCCATAACGGCGGAGAAATGCAAATTAGACAAGTGTTCTAGAATTTAATATAAATAATTTGCTTACAGTCGAAAAAGGTCACATTTGCATAATAGTGAGAGTGCAATGTCAGAGGAGATAGATCGACAGGGTGAGACGGCGAGTGACAATGCGGGCGGAGGAAGTTTGAAACCGACGCGCGTGCTATTGACCTCACATCAACTTGATGCCGCCACCGCGGAATCTCTACACACCGCATGGAGAAACCAGGACTTGTACATTGACCACCTCGAATCATTGAACAAACAGTTGGAAGGTATTTACGAAAGTTTCGGCTTATAGTGCCCCGTGTTGGGGTCCGAGCGATCCGCGAGTTATTATGTTACATTAAATCGACAATACTTTAACTAAAATAACTAGTGTAACTGTTATGACAAAATACTGAATGATGTTACTGTGATGTTGTTAATTATGAAATTGTGGTACGGGGTGTAACTTAGTTTAAGTTATCGGAAGAATTTGGTGTTTGCTGTGCTGTGGAGTGATCAGTGGATGTGATTATGAAGGCTGAAGGCCCAGTGGTGTCTCCAGGTGTTCCTGGAACTGTGATCAGTGCTGTTAAACTCGCTATCAATATAGTGAGTTATGCCGAGTCATCCTGCATTTTCACACTTAAAAAAGTAATTATTTTTTCTTACTTGTTTGCTGATATATTTTATATATGTGCTTTGTTATCTTAAATATGAAATGTTGTGCTGTGTAAAGTTGTGTACTATTTACTAGGTACTTGAAAAACAATAAAATCAAGCATGTAAATATTACATATACCTTTGTAATATTAGTAAGTACTTCCTTAGTTTATAAGTGGTAGTTTAAACTTATTATACTTAAAGATATAATACAGAAAACATTGAAGTGAGAGGTTGATAAAATTTACACTAATGTGTATAAATAAAATGTGTTGTTTTCATCCCATAATTTGTATTGTTTGTATAGTGAGCAATTACATCAAAACTTAATTATATTAAATTTATATTGTAATTAATACTTACTACCTATGTTTACTTTTTTATGTAAGTTTGGCAAAATTTAATGAATATAAATAAAGTAATCAATTTAATATTCTGTAAATATTCAACCTTTCAAGTCACTGTTATGAAATAAAGTTATATTGTTCATAAACTAATATAGTTCTGTCTATAACTGTAAGAAAACTATTTGTTCTTTTAATTACTAATATATTTGCTCTTGTGATTTCAAACTTACTGTTGATGTGGGTGAGTCAAATTGGCAGATAGGCTACTTCATCAGTGATTGTCAGTTAAGGGTGAGGTAAATCAAGTTTAAACCATTTTGAGTCCTCTCAACTGGCATAGAACACAAAAAATAGATTAGAGAGGCTATAAAAGATGTTAATATACTCATCACTTTGTAAGAGTTACTCAAAATATTATGAAATTAATATTGGATATTATGATGAAAACCTAAAAACCTTTTGTAGCAAGAAAAAAGATTTAATAATAGCATTATACTTATCAATTGATGATTAGGAGGCCATTCGCCTAACAGGATTGCTTTGGAAAACGCTATCACTTACAATTTCATTTTGTTATTTTTAGCCACCTGAAGTTTTCAAATGCCTTGCACTCTTATTTTTCTTTTGCATTGTTAATAACAATATTAAAGAAAATGAGCGTGAGGTATTTGAAAACCTTCGGCAGTCAGAAATAACAAAATGAAATCGTAAGCGATAGCGTTTTCCCAAGACATCCCGTTAGGCTAATGACCCCCAGGAAGCATTTGAAATATTTCTTATACTTTAAAGTGCTTTGGTCATAATTAGAAAATCCAATTGGATTTATTTACTTAAAGTTAACCATTAACTTAGAACTTCTACCCAATTATAATTTCACTAAACCAAAGATAGAAAATGAAACTGTTACTACATTCTACATAAATTATTTGGTTTTTAGATGTTTACTTTGACATGCCCGCAGTCTTTTTTAGCAATAATTTATCACACACAAACAAGCTTTTAGCGAGATATAAGGCAAATCAGTTAATACAAGTGTTTCCATTCATAGTATAGTGATTCTTCATCTTCACTCTCTATGTTATTTAATACTTGTAGAACCTTGTTTGTGCACTTATTTATTTATTAGGACCACCAGAGAAAATTACGTTACATCTTATTTTTAAACATTATAGTAGCGATACATACAAAATGCAAAATTCTATTGAAGGTCATGCTTAAGAGACATTATGAATGGCTATGATTTTAATTAAAAAATAAACAGATTTTTGTGACATAATCAATTGGCCTATGCATCTTTTAATAACTTATAAACTTTAGCCCTAAGTCATGGAAGATATGAACAATCTCACTCAGTGTTGTAAGCATCGGGCAAGTGATATGATGCAGAATGTGTTAGTATGTTAGTCTGAGCAATTGGTTTACTGAATGTTGGTTTGCAATAGCGTGGTGGTATAAAAGGAACTCTAATATTTATCTTACTTCTCAGTTGTGGGCAATCAACTACATTTCTGACAACTTCTTAATATAAATATGATAACCAAAATATTTCTCCCATTGAGAGGACTGTGCATATTGAAGTACTGAAGTCTTTGGCTGTGGTTCGTAGATTTTGTATTCAGCCCACTACTCACTACTGAATGTGAGATGTCGAGTAAAAGCGTTTCTGAATGTGTTCATTACATGCTGATGTATACTGTATTGCAGAGACCAAATAACTGAACAGTAATCTAGTGTGCTTTTAACAAAGCTGTTATAAATTATGACCTTTGTTGAGGGATTTTTGAATAATTTGGCATTTCTCTTAACGAATCCTAGAGTTTTTGAGGCTGAAGCAATAATGTTATCCAACCTCCTTAGTTATGCTATTGTGGGTGCAACTTCAGAGTTTTAGGCTAGCACACAGTACTCTCCTCTCACAGTGTTCTAGAAGCATCTGGAAGAAGTGCTCAACTCCAAACTCCCCAGAAATATGGAAGAAAATGTCATTTAACTTAGCTCCAACCATGGTCGTGTTTAATACTGGTAAAGTCTTACACCTCACAGATGTTAATTATATATAATGTTTGTCAAAATATATGTTGTTCCCAACAATATTAAATATCCTAGATACACCACGATTGATCAAAATGCGTCCCAATCAAGAAGTGCTTGAACACCACTCAAGAACTTCTTGGTTCACAGTCACGCGCGCGGACCGTTACAAAGTCAAGATGCCACAGAGTTCCGCGAAAAAATGCGAAAATAATACTTAGAGTACGAAAAGTGTCGTTTTTTCGACAGGTATCTAGTCAATGTTTCTTAATTTAACGCATTTGAAGTAAATTTTGATCTGATACTTATTATAAACTGATTTAATATAAAATTATAGATATTAACGGATTGTTACCATGTACCTTGTTATTTATGAGTCTCCGTGATCATGGCGCTTGCAACAGTGCCAAAATATCGGAGACTCATAAAAAACGAGGTACATGGTAACACTCCGTTAATATCTATAATTTTATATTAAATCAGTTTATAGTATCAGATCAAAATTTACTATAATGTTAGTGACCATGAAAGTTTAAAATGAATATAAAATATTTGTGATATTCAAATGCATGGTCGGTTATACGTCGGCATATAGCCGTCTCTTTTCCTCGCGGTCCGTGCCTGCTATATTGCTAACAGCGCGTTCAGAATTGTGCGTAGAGTCAAAGACTAAGGTCTAAATTCTTCCGCATATAGTAATAAGTCGTAAAATTTTACGAGCTTGCATTTCGAACTGTCCGAAGTCCTTGACGCATGCGTTTTATTTAAGACCATATACAGTATGTATGTAAAGGTGTAAAGGTTACTTTTAATATTTAAATAAGCCCATATATTGATTTTAACTACGCGATCATATTACGCAGCTCCGTGGATTGTTCAATGTACCTTTTGGACAGGTTTCGGGCACGATTTTGTTCGTGTTGGTGTATCTAGGGTATTTAATATCGTTGTTTGTTCCATTCTAATACTATTACAATAGAAGTGGCATTATCATTCATCACATAATCAATCTTGAAAAAATTATTGAAATCTTGAGAGAAGCTCTTGTAAGAATTTTCTAATTTAATTTTGTTACTATCCACGCCATTTTAATTGTACAGAAACTGTATGGATGATTTGATGAGGCCATTATTAAATTGTGTTCAGAAAAAATAAATGAGAGAGTTGTAAAAAAAATTATTGCTACAATCTGCCAACCTTATTGTCTAACTTCAACTCTTATCAAGATTCCAATATGTTGTTTTTGAAAGTTATAACAGTAAGAGTAGAAATTTAACATATAAGGGGCTGATTATTCAAACGTTCAAACGTTAGACAAAGCAATCTATTATACTTTCGTTATAGTTTTGCTACACCAATCTAAAGATGTTAACATTAGTAGAAACTGGTAAGTACTTTTAATATAAGTTTAACATTGCATTGTTGTTTCATTGTATGCTTGAATTGTTACAACACCAACATTTTTAATATTATGTTCGAACATGTAAAAACTGGTGAATATACTATATGTCACAAGTTTAGTAATGGCAAAATGTAGATTATTTTTCTGAACTCTGCATCTTTTCTATATAATGCTTTTCTTTTTACTTTTAACACAAGATTAACATATCACAAATATTAAAAATGTAAATTATGTATTAGTTAAGGTGTTGTCGATATATTTGGTATAACGCATCAAAGTGTCTGTTACATATGACTTCAATTGTAAGAAATCTAATTTACTAAGTTTTAATTCAATTTAGTTTTTAACAACTTCTTTATGTTAGGTTGTATTTCAGTACAGTATGGTAAAATTTTATACAGCCAAATTATCTAAAATTATTATAATGGATAATTTTCTCGTTGACTTGTATGAGTAAGTCATGAAAAGATGGTACATCTGATGTTACTGTGACATCAAAACACTGGTAATTATAATTCTGGAAGAAAGAAACAGGTAATGTGCCTACTAATAACAACAGGTCAACAAACTAATATTCTGTTGATTGAATAAAACTATATTTTTGTAGTCAGGATAACTGACTGATACATCAAAAATGGGATTATTTCTGACATTTTGAACTTTTGTCTGTGCAGGACGGTTGGAAAAGGCGAAAGAGGTAGAAGATAAGCATAAACAACAAAATGCAGAGTCACAACATAGAGAGCGTGTCCTTGTTAGACGACTTGCCGCTAAGGAGCAAGAGATACAAGATTATGTAGTAAGTTCGAAACCAACAGTTATGCTCTCTGGAATAATTAGTGCGATCATAATTTACCAAGTCTCAAATTCTTTCATACCAATTTCAGGGGCAGATAACAGAATTGAAGTCCTCACACGCGAGTCTCAACGGTCGACCGACACTTTTAGATCCGGCAGTGAACATTTTAATATTAAGGCTTAAGCAAGAATTGACGTCAACAAAAGCGAGACTGGAAGAGACACAAAACGAGCTTTCGGCATGGAAGTTCACCCCAGACTCGAATACAGGAAAAAAGTTGATGGCAAAGTGTAGACTGCTGCACCAGGAAAACGAAGATCTGGGGCGGATGACGTCGAGTGGGCGAATAGCGAAGCTAGAAGGGGACTTAGCTTTACAAAAGAGTTTTAGCGAAGAGGTTAAGAAATCGCAATCAGGTTTGTTCAGTAGCTATATCAATTGACTCGGTGTTTACTTTGCATTGTTGCTTACTGCTTTTGTTTTGTTTCAGAACTGGACGAGATACTGCAGGAGTTGGATGAGGACGTGGAGGGTATGCAGAGCACGGTGTTGTTCCTCCAGCAGGAATTGCGCGCGAGCCAAGCGACGGTTAACGGCAACAGGCCGCCCACGCCCGTCGACAAGCGCGCCTTTTCCGGCAGCGAGTGCAGTGACACCCCGCCCGGCAAACGGCGCCGCGGCTCCGAGATATCACTCGACTACAACGAGGAAGAGAACCCCCTCACCATCACCAACGGCGACTAGCCCAGGACCCCAGTGTTCTCGTACCGAACACGATTCTTACACATGAACTAGTGAACTCGTGCGCTCTCGCAACTGTATTAGCCCGTTGGCCCGTTACGTTCGATCAAAATTGATTTCTCAATTATTGTGAGTGATATGATTTGATTATTATACATTATCAAAAACGCTGGTTCAGTGTCAGTCAGTCACTCGTTTCGAAATGTGAATGTATGTGCTTATGTATTAACACGTATGAAGTGTATATCCCTAATGGAATCTATGTATATATACTTTCGTTAGAAGACAAAGTTTACAAATGAATAATGTGTCATTTCCATTGACAATGAATTGGTGATGATCGTGTCTGACGTGAAAATGAAAATGAGACTAATGAAACATTTTGGTAAATGTATGGTTTGCGTTAAATGCACAACAGTGGACCATGTGATCAGATTTAATAGTGAATCGTTTTTTGACATTGTTTTTATATCTTGAATATTAAGACTTGTCTTAAGTCTTAGTGTCTTGACACTCAGTTGACAATTTTATAATTTATTTATAATAAGTGCATTGATTGTGATATATATTAGGAAATCCAATTATAGAGCAATAACAACTGTGACTTGACTCGTGTTACAAAATTTCATGATTGATGGCATTTATTTACAACATGCCAGAGTTAAGAATCAATGGAAGTCATGCCCGTATTACTTATAGCAATAATATCAAACACCAAGCTTGATGTCTTTCTGACTGCCACAGATTTATGAAATTTATGCGAGTTTCTACATGAAATGTTTCTATTTTCAAATTAAAATGAATGTATATAGTGCTATGTTAATAAACATTATATTACTGGCACATTTTGTGTATTATTTGAAACAGTATAACCACCTTGTAACTACAATAGTTTGATAAAGTCCATATAAATATATTGCAAGTTTGATAGTACCAATCGCAGCATACCCAATGCTATAAAACAAAGTTCAGTTAAATTTATGATTAAGAAATGTTTTCTTTGAATGCTCATTGGATTTTATTTTGTGCAGGTGAGAATAAGTGTCTTAAAATTAGTTTAACATAATCGAGCCTACAGATTTCAGACGATAAATTCAGTCTTAAGTAAAGTATCTTTGGATAAGGTTGTTTTCTCGTCCTATATTTATTGCCTGAGCTCAACTTTACTGCGTAGGTAATAAGGATCATTGCACATGAAGAGTGATCAGCTGTTATTTCATTAGCTACTTTCTTTATCATTCATTGTAATAATATCTAGTTAAAGTATGGCCAGCGAGAAGCGATTCAAAAGTTAATTCACCCTATACGAGACTATGGAAATGACATTAGGTCTCATTCGGTCATAGGCCGTATACAGAAAGAAAGCCGAAAGCCGATCGGCGCTTATCGGCGCCTATAGGCGCTGATCCTTTTTCTATGGACCGGCGCCGATAAGCGCCGACTCGCGCTGGTCCGAATAATAAATAATTTGTATTTGAATTATTTTCCTTAGATTAAATCAATCTAAGTTATAATCTTTTTATAAATCTAATAACTTTATCTTTTATTAACAAAGCGCTAAAATTATTTGTTTCGTACTTATCGAATGGTGACAACAAGTCTTTCTTCTGGAAGGATTGGTTGTTTATGCCAATTGCCCCCATTTTTCATCAAACAGTTTTTCACTAAATCCAAAATGTAATAAAATGTTTCTTGAATCATTCTTGTATATGTATAAAATCTTTGTTCATCATTTTTTTTTTTTTTACAAATAAATTATGGTATTCTCCGAAACGTTTCCTTTCTCTATTTATAGGATGTATAACTGTTTTTCGCATTTTTAAATAAACATTTTCTAACAAAACCAAATCATCGTCCGATGAGTCCGACATTTTGCTTGATCTGCTTTAATCGGCTTCCTTTATGTAGGAAGGATCGGCGCCGATAAGCGCCGATCGGCTTTAGGCTTTCTTTCTGTATACGGCCATACTCATATCACGTCATCGCCGAGACGCAGAGTTAGCCAACCCATCATTAGGGCGCCCATTTGACAATAAAAAATAATGACATTTTTATTTCGTTCCGTGTTTTTCAGATAGTACTATAGTAGTAATAACAAATATTTTTTGAACTGTTGTGATTTTCTGTTTTGATAATTGAAATGATTATTTTCTACATTTTAATTGAATAATATGCCTATTAAAATCATAAAAGTCCTATATTAAATTTCATAAATGAAACGTTATTTCAAAAAAATTGCCATCCCCTGCATTGGTTAATGACCTATCATCGATTTTGTTAACATTTTGTATCGCTTCTCGTTAGCCGTACTTATATAATATCTTGATGATCTCGTATATTATCGTCATTTTCACTGTTACTGTTAAATATTAATACTGGAAGATTACTTTTTGGCTGTCGAGTATAGATGATTGTTGGTCAATATTTAATTATTATAAGTCCACTTCATATACATATGGTATTAATGCAACTTGATAGTGCAATGTGCGCAGTCGCACACTGTAGATCCGCCGAATCGGCACCCGAATCCAGTATTCTACAAGAGAGCTCAAGTGTGGCGCACCAACTTGAGAAATGCCGACGACATATTGCTCATCAAACGCCTTATGGATAATGAAGGTAATTAATTTATTGATATCTCATGTACTATATCGTAATATACTGTTGATCAGGCTACTACTTACGTTGATGAAATTCCGTCTATTATGTAGCACTAAGGACGAAATTCCTGGTGCAATGTTAAAAATACCATTTGACATTAATTATCTCCATCTTTATTAAGTACTAAGGAAGAAATTCGTAGTGCAATATTATACTTGTAGGTACTTTTATTAAAACCATGTTATTGGTCTACCTTTTAGATGTGTCAATGTGGAAGCTAACACCAAAACAAGCGGATTTCTTAGTGAGATGCGACATGAAGTTGCACGTGAACCGCCAGTTAAAGGCAAGAGACCTGAACCACACGGTCCTCATAATGGATGTACAACGACGGATAGACGCGCAAACTGTCGAACCAGGCAAATGGGACAAAAATTCTCTAAGACGCGGTATAGAAAACATTGTTTTTACTCATCCTCATCACAGTCAATTGTCTGTCTACTGGTAGAGCACAGTAATTCAAAATTTATGGATATACAGTGAGGAAGGTCATCAGTGAATGACACACTACTTTTATTGTAGGTTAGAGGTCCCCCTAAACAGCTGGGACCAACTGTTTAACGTTTTTATTTGGTGACTCGTCCAGCAACTAAAGGTTAGGAGCGTGCGCCGTATGGAGACAATGGTTTTAGGGGGCGCCACTCACCATCATTTCACTTTGATCGCACGCTTACTAGAGGGCGCTAGGGCGCGCACTGGGAAAAAATAAGGATGATAACGGGGTAAAGTAAACGAAATTCTATTAAATCCGTCAGTTAATCATCATTACAAAGATAAAGCGCGGCAATGTTTGGGAGCTCGTGACGTCACTTCTAAGTAAAAATTACACGAAGACGATTTTATGCGACATTTCAAATCAATATATCTCTGTAATTGTATGTCTTGATTATGTAAAAACATACGTGTCCAATACTTTTTGATAAACTAAGAAAAAAGTAAGTCATGCCTATTGTACATGGCGCTTTAAGATCTACAGACGCCTTTGACAGTCTTCGTAAATTACTTTACTAGGTACCTACTGGTGTAGATTCTGGCAGGATTCTCTAAACTTAAAACTAAAGGAGATTGCTCAAATTGGCCCAAATGCATAAAAAATATTGACATATACGGTAATGATTTTTTTTTTTTTAAGCATTTAACTGCTAGATGTTTAAATCTAAAGAAAAGTTTACTAGAAAAAAATCCTCGCGGACCAGGCAGCGGACGGGACACGAACCCGCATCCTTAAACTTTTCTTTAGATTTAAACATGTAGCAGTTAAATGCTTAAAAAAAATAAAAAAATAACATCATATTCATAACTATAAGTAATTGCTATTTCTTCCTTCAAATGTTTAATACTTGAAAAAGTATTCATTTGACATTGTGGGTTACCTACAATGCGAAGAGATGGCGCTGCCTTGCAGCTTAAGGCTAGGAAAATTTCGACGCGGCTAATAGGGCCGTGGTAGCATAATGGTCAGCGCATTCGCCCGGATAGCGAAGGATGCGGGTTCGAGTACCGTCCGCTGCCTGGTCCGCGTGGATTTTTTTCTAGTAAACTTTTCTTTACATATACGGTAATTCTTGGCGTAATTTATATTTTATTTTACAGTCATTACACTTTAAACGGACACCTTTGTATAATATATTCATTTTAAAAAGGACTTTTAATTTTACCGGTTTGGAAAACATACGAATCATTTTTGAAGGCTATGGGTGTAGTAACATTCAGCCAAAGACTGATCGAAGATGTTTATATAACATAAAATCAAATCTATTTTGTAAAGATCGATAAAATAAAACATTTTTTTTAATTACACTGTGGTATTAATATCTACAACTATATTTTCACAACATGCAAATGTGCTAAGACAATTATTATAGCTGGTAGGCGACATCATAAAGTCTATTGCCATACATTTTTCGCCAAACATCTCACGTTGTAAGGTGTGATACACTAAAAATCTAAAATATGGTTATAATATAAAAATAACAAAAATAATGAAGCTACTGAAAATATGGTTGTATAACCTAAATCTCTTAGCTTTCTTTGGTTAACGAAAGTTAAAAAAAATCTCTAATCTGTGGCTCATTCATCACATTCACAATCATCACACAGTTTCTGTCACAGAGTACCATTATATCGAGCCCTTACCGCCAAATTATCGTAAGCGACACTCGCCAAATTATCGTAAGCGACACTTTTGTCGAAATGCGTTTTTTGTGGAAACTAATATTTTAAACCGTAACGGACCCATCTCTGTTGATATTTCCCTCCAAAAGAACACCGTTATAGTATAATAGAGGGAAATATCAACAGAGATGGGTCCGTTATGGTTTAAAATATTAGTTTCCACAAAAAACGCATTTCGACAAAAGTGTCGCTTACGATAATTTGGCGGTAAGGGCTCGATATAACCGGAAATGCATAGATGATACCTGATTTTAAAAGTTACTCTTGTGCATCAACTTTAAAAACAGGCAACTATCTGCTAATCTACATGCTCTATATACCTGAATCTAATACATCATTTTGGTACTTGGCTTGATTTCCCTAGTTTACTATATAACTTATTTGTTTTTTATTATTTTAATACCTATGTACCTTTTTGCAAACATAACCTCAAAATCGTTCAGTTTATATGGTTTATAGAAGTTCTCAGAGGTGTCCGTCAATAATATTCGTTTCTACAGTAATTTATATATAATTACGAATCTAGGAAACAATTTTTCATGATTATTGGTCTTTAGGCCAAACTTGTATGGAAGCTGAGCAATCTCCTTTAACATCAGTCTGTATTTTTCATTCTGTATAGAGCATGACAAAGATAAGTACGCTGTTGTCAAATTAAGTTTAGCTTTAGAATTCTCTAAATATGCCATACAAGCATGCCAGAATCGACATCACTATAAATGTAAACAGAACACGCTTTTCATTGACACTAAAGATGACCTGAAGAAGTTCTGCTACGTTGTGCTTAACTCATGTAAGAAACCATAGTTTGATTGTGAAACTGTTTTAGAAAGGAAACATTAGGCACACAACGCACAGCGCAGCACAAGTGTCCCGGGATGTCAGGTTTTAGGATAGGACTCCCCGTTCCTTCGTTGCACCAGGGCCTCCTAATCCGGCCCTGTTGATAAGTATTACCTAATTACTTTTTACATTATGATATTGTACAGTGTTAATAACTTTTTTAAAGGTCACAGGATGAATTGGAATAAGTATCCCACTCTAGAAATAATTAACGAATATTTAAATTTCTTAACGAAAAATTATCCTTCTATATGTAAACAAGAAGTCATTGGGCGAACATTTGAAAACAACACTATTACGGTGAGGTTTGAAACAGTCGATTTTAATTTATATGCCTACATTGAATTTATACCTACTAGACAAACAAGAAATCCTGACACTTAGCTGATAGTTGAGATTCGGGACGACTATAGTAATATGGGAGAATATAATTGGTCAACTTAACCAGATTAACCAAACAATCGTATTAACATGGTTTAAAATAACAGTTTCAAACTGATTTGAGGTACAGGTCAATATACACTTCCAGACACATCTATCAGCCCACCTACCATTTTAAGTTTCAAGGGTCTCTACTTAGTTGAAAAGAAGAATGTAACATACATTGAGCAAAAGTTATTACCTACGCAGCTTTGAAGCTGATTTATTAACCATCTTTTCGTGTGTTTTTATAATTATTGCACTAGGTACTATAACCACATATTTTTGCTACAGAACTTTGAAACTTAAAACACTAGGTGGCCCGATAGATGTGTCCGGGAATATATTTAGTAAGATGACATTTAAATTATAAAGGTTCTCCTAGTTTAATGAAACGTATAATAATTCCTTAGATGATGAAAGTTTCCAACGGCAACCCGTCAAACAAGGCGATCATCTTAAACGCTGGGTCGCACGCTCGCGAATGGATCGCTATCACTTCAGCGCTTGTCATATTGCGTGAAATCGTAACGAATTACGACGAACAACCGTCTTACATGAAGGATAAAGACTGGTTAGTTTCTTTTCTTTTTGTTGCCCTAATCCTAGAATTAGGGCCGAAATTAGAGGTATGGAGGCTCTGGGGCAACGAAGGAGTGGAGGCCCCTAAATCTGGGCCGAATTACTTACGATTTATTTTATTTAATCTTCAATGCAATTAACCTTAACTAGGAGAAATGCCTTACGCAAAACCCGCCGCTGGGTATGGCGACGAGATTATGTGGGCCTTTTTTAGATAAAATTATAAATAATCTCTCTATAATACGGGAGTATATCCCCTTGTCAATATTGCATCCATAAACATTTATAAAATCACTATTTCGAAAAATGTACCAGGAGACCATACATAACTAAGAAGTACTTACTAGTAAGGAATGGATACATAAAGAAAATAAGTTCGACGACGATCGAACTAATGAATCGAACAAATGAGAATAAAGGCTTAGATCGCCCCTGCATATTATCATGTGTGGGGGCGATTCGGCAAATGCCGCAACAGTGTCACCAAGTTAGGGGTTTTACGCCCAACGGAGGATGGCCACTGCCTACGCATTTCATTCGCAAGGATATTCCGATCAAAATCTTTCATTGCTCAATGTAGAAAAGCTGATTATCACAGTATTCAGTCTTTAAGTAGAAGAAGTCTTAAATTCTGTAATATCTCAAGGTACATCATCCCGCTTCTAAATCCCGACGGCTTCATGTACACACAGAAAACGAACCGGTTGTGGAGGAAAAATCGAAGGCGCAGTAAGATCTGTTATGGCGTAGATATAAATAGGAATTTTAAGTAAGTAAAATTGTACTTGTCACCTACACTTAGAGTAGGCATTTTTTATTGTGTCGTCATTATTATAAAGATCTTGTCATTCTCCATTTACCTCTACCAACCAAAATCTCAAAATGCTTAAAGCTAAACTTTTTCAATTCCAAGTTTCAACTCTATAAAATTGATACTGTTACTTGGGTTACGTTTAAGTTTAGCTCGTTAATCCGCGAGCTGTCGCGCATACAGTTCAATCGCATTACAATCGTGATTCCCATCTCAAAAAAATACTAAAAGCACTCGTGTCAAATGTGAACATGGAACTGCTCACCGGTTGAATATGGAGATCATAATATGACACATCTGGTATTTTCAGTGTCTCCTGGTATGTTAAAGGCATATCACAAACATCAGAATGCAAAAATACTTATATCGGCCCTCATCCATTCTCCGAAAAAGAAAGCATCGCTTTACGGGTAGGTAAAAAAAGTTTTTATCAATAAAAAAAATCAGAGACTAATAATACAAATTATGTTAAGTAGGTATCATTATCAACTTATTAATGTTTTCACATGTTGGCACAGGCCTCCCATATGCACGCAATAGGAATAACGGGCTATGATCAATCCACCAAGTGGCCCCCGTGCAGATTGATGGGTGCTAACGACTGCAGATGCAACCGAGAGGGACCAACTGCTACTGCACTGTATGATTTTCTTTAATTTATTTTACTCCCAGTCCAGCATGGGAGACTTAAAAAAATTAAATTTACTTCCACGCAAACCAATCATATATTTATTTCTTCTATTTTCACGTAAGAATAAATTAATAAATAAGTAAAACATTTTTGAACAGGTTTATTAAGACTCAGTAGTCTTGAGACCACTTGTGGCAAAGATTTTTGCCGCCATTCAGTGACGTACTTTACGGCTGACCCTAATTTAATTTTGCCGCTCTGGGCAAATGCCCAGCTCGCCCCCTTGGATCGTGCCCTGCCTGTAAAGGATTCTAAAAGCAAAGTAGAATGTTAAATCAAATGAGGACCTAAATGACGTTTTATGCAAATTCGATGTGTTTCACTTTAAAAAATAATAGTTGCCTACTTGAGCCGACATTCTATATTTCAGGATACAGTATTGAAGTTAAAGGGTCGCCTGAACGCAGTTTTAGATTTACATTCATATGGCCAGATTGTACTGCATCCTTGGAGCGGCAAATCCGAACCAACAGATCACAAATCAATACACAACGCAACTGCAGCTGGTATAAGTAGGGTAAGCCACATAGTCAAGTCTTTTTTAAGGGTTCCACACCCAAAGAGGCGAAACGGGACCTTATAACGAAGCCTCCTTTGTCCGTCCGCCCATCCGCTTATCGAAAGCTCTATCTCATACCTAAACAGTATTTAATAGATAGACAGTTGGAATTTTTACAGAATTTGTAATTAGGGTATATTTTAAGGCTATATGTAACGACTGAATAAAACTAAAATTCAAAATCAACTAAATATTCGGCTTTGGACAAGCAGTTTACATAAAATACCAATATTTCAGTTCTGTAACTCATTCCTTTTACGATTTAGAGACCCATGACATACGGAGAGACAAACAGACAACGACAGAGTGACAGCAATAGGGTTCTAGTACGGAACCCTAAAAACGCATTTCAAACCCGTCGGTTTTGAATATAGTTGGCGTTAAAACAGTGTTTTATTTACATTGCGACCTCCGTGGCCGAGTGGTTTGTAAACCGGGTTTCAAGGTGTCGCCGACTCAAGAGGTCCCAGGTTCGAATCCCGGTCGGGGCAGATGTTTGTGTGATGAATGCGAGCATGAGTACTCCAGTCATGGATGTTGAATATGTATTTCTATATAAATATACTGTATATGTAATCTATCCGTTACCCTAGTATCCCATAACACAAGCCTTACTTTGGGGCTAGGCTAATTGGTGTGAGTGTTGGAAATATTTATATTTATTGCAAAACTTTGGAAAAGTCAAACAATTTCCAGGCACTTTATCAACACAAGAAGAGCAAGTACAAGTACGGTCACACGTACCACGTCATCTACCCAGCCACTGGTTCCGCGCTGGACTGGGTGTATGCTAACGGGGTTGTGCACAGCTACGTGATTGAAGGCCCCGACAAAGGCTACCACGGGTTCCTGATGCCGCCCGAACAAATCGAGCGAACGGGCATGGAAATGTTGGCAGCCGTCAAGTATTTAGCGGATGTTTTAAAAGATCGGGAAACTGGAGAAGAGAAACGGAGCTCGTGGTTTTGATAAATAATAAATTGATACGAGAATAAATCGTTGCATAAGCGCTTCTTATGTGTTTATTTACTTTGACGTTAGAAATATGTTATATTTAACCGATTTCAAAAAAGGAGGAGGTTCTGTGTTCGACTGTATATTTTTTTTTACGTATGTTCACCGATTTCTCCGTCAATTGTGGACCGATATCCAAAAGAGTGCACTTCCGAGGTGGAGGCCCATTGGAACCAAGTCAGGGTCTGATTGTGAAATCCGGGGAAATTGAGAAAAACCTTCAAATTTCAAAGGCAGGCAGGATTTTTTTTAAGCATGTTCACCGATTACTGCGTCAATTGTGTTATTGTTTACTTGGACGTTGTAATGTTAACTAAAATGGATGATATAAAAATTTTTAAAACAAAATAAAACCAACTTCGAACTCGAAAATGGAATTAAACAGTAAAAAATAATATCTAGTTCATGATTTGGAAGTCGGGCGGGTCAAGATTGAAAGACGTATTATTATCGATCAGAGACGAAAATCTATTTAATGTTTCAATCTTGACTCCGCCCGACTTCCATTTCATGAACCAGATATTATTTTTTACTCTTTAGTTCCATTTTCGAGTTTGAAGTCGGTTTTATTTTGTTTTATTTTTTTTATTATTGACCAATTCTTTGAAAGTCGGCATCCTCATTTGTTCTGAATCATGGTTTTGTTTACACAATCAATTAAAGGTATATTCGTAGTTCTGGTATAGTTGGCAAGATTTCGCGTATGGTGTTACTTTTTCATTTGAAATCTACTTTAGCAGAAGCGACGTTCCGCTTTCAACTGCATAAAACAAAACATATTCATTTTTTTATTTATACTTACTAGCGTTTCAAATATAGGTTAATAATATGCAATAAGGTTGTTTTCTCTGCGGGCCACTTCAGCTATCAGAAAGAACTGGCACAAGAAACTAGTTTCTTTAGTTTCTGTTATAAACCCAGTGTGTTGTGAACTAGAGAAACCGCATAATAAATAAAAATCTTTAGAAAGGATTGCACATGCGCAATTCCCAAGTCAATAAAAGTAATATAACACGTTATACAGTCAATTTACCTTAATTGAAAACATTTAACATTAGACAGCGCTTTTATTGCCTACGAGAGAAGTGATTAACACTAGCACCCGTAACAAATGCTTTCCTAAAAGAAATAGATCGCCAACGTCCTTTGCAATTGTAGCGTACTTTCTCGTAAGTACACACAAACTTTAATTACCAGCTACAAGTTAACGAAAAATGGACACGATTGAAATAACAGTAAAATTAAGAGAAATAAATGCATTTATTCAATTAAAACGAAGGCACCACGTTAATTATTCTGACATCACATCAAGCCATAATTATACATCACAAAAATATTTGGACTAGACATTTTCCCGTATACATGGGTATTAGGAACTAATTTCAAATTTTATTCAGCAAATATCTAAGCCGTTAGATTGGTCTCAGTACTTAAGTAAGTACTAATATAATAATATCGTTTATGATAAACAACCATAACAATGTTATCAATATCGTTGTTAATAACTATCAATCACAATTCACAAACCTACATCCTGCTAAATAAGCAACATTTAACCAGTGGCGGCGCTAGGCGTCGGCGACGTCGGTCGGCCACCGCCGACGGTCTCGCGCCTGAGGGGACCTCGCAAAAAAAATTTTACAAGTTACCTATTTATTTTCGTTTCTCCTGGCCTGGCTTAGGTAGCCGACCCCGAACAATTCGGGGAAAAAGCTAATCAAATGATAATGACTTTTATTATTTTCGAGCACGTGCGTGATGGAAGCGAGTAGTACTTTACGGATATTCAGAATCGTCTGTTTGGCAACACTATTTTTGTAATTAAATTTCTATGTTTGTAATTATTTTTTGTCATCATTTGATTATCAACAATAAAACTCGTTTACTCATACGTTATTTTATAATTTGGCTCACTTAATTTTACGGTTTGTTACTGCGAAGTAAAATAGGCCTCGCGAACTTGATGTCGCCGACGACGTCCACATGTGGTCTAGCGCCGCCACTGCATTTAACAATGTTTAAGCCCAAGTTATAGTGTAGGTAAATATCTCGGCATTCACAAGTAATGAATAAGTAATCGCATACATTGTTTTTTTATTTGCACGAACCGCTCTTACGAATGGACTTAGGTAGATACTCATCTCACACTGAAATACCTAATCTGCGGTGAGACGAGGATATATCTAACGATTTAAATATTTGTTATTCAGTACATTATCTGGGCTTATTAATCCTTATTTCCTTATCAAACAATAAAGGAATTATATTATTGCGTTTCGTCCAGCATAGGCACTCGAGAACACTTAAATCTTCATAAAACTACTGATGGTCCCTATCATAAATACTAAATTACAATTATGTGTAAATCTCTCTAATTATCATAATTTTACTAACAATAACTAAAAACACACAACGTATTTTACTTTTACAATATTTACGAGTCAATGCAAGTTGCTTTAAAATTTAATACGATTGGTATTAAACAGTTACTTAACAAAAAAATAGGGCAAAGAACCAATGTTTAAACGTAGTTACCTAAGCTCACCCTATGTAGGTACTAACGAGAAAATAATGTTTTACACGTTTCTTTAACACAATCTTTATCACTTTCATTTAAGTTACTTAGATTAAGTTACTCTCGAAATCTTATTTGTGCCGTAGACAAGTTGTCAGACTTAAGGAATAAAGAGAGAAGAGTATCTTCATCTACGTTATTCAATCATAATTGACCCTACGTAGAACGTATATAACAGTCTTCTATAGAACGTGATAAAATTACAAAATTTACGATTAAAACCACCTATATGCAAAGAGTTTTTCCACACACAGTGACTGTAAACTACCTATGTACTTACTGAAGAAGATTTCACACAACTGCTTAGTATTAATAAAATTGTAACATTAACTAAACTACGTTTTCTTGCAGTAAAACAAAACTAAAGTGCACAATGACTTCTATAATAATAAACAAGCATCAATATGCTTTCTATTTAATATATCTGCTTAGATACGGAACTGTTAATATTAATAATATTGTTAAGTTAATACTGAATATTTGGCTGGAAAGAAATTTAACTACGAACCTATTCCTTATCGTTGGAGAAACAATCAAAGCCTCTTTCACTACCTTCTACATACTTCTCATTTACCTACTTAAAATTACTGGTGTTCTACCAAACTCTTTCTGCCAATGTCTACTTAAAAAGATTTTGTAATAACTTGGATGCAATGCAACATCGTATTGCAAAGAAAGCCCCTGCATTTTACAAAAGATATTAGTGAATCTGTAGTTAAGCTTATTCCTCGAGTCGATCGACACGATTGTTTGGTAAAAATATGGGAATGAGTGTCTGGCTGTGGTATATATGCATCGGATATTTTTTACATGTGAATAATTGCAGAGCATTTTGTTTCAAACTTACATGGTAGCAATCCCGCCAGTAAAAAAAAGCTTTCATTGCGGATAAAACGAAAAACACGTAGCTTTACCCACAAGAACATACCCTAAAAAAGATGCAACCCATTTAAATCTTTCAAAATTTCCATAATATACTTCAGTGCCTTTAGTATTTATGTAAATGTCACTTCACGGATATAAGGCCTACTTACCTAAACAACACAGGTAATTTAGCGATTATCCTTTTTACCAAGACTCCTTAGGCTACCGGTGTCCCCGCCAGCATGCAAATCTTCTTTGAGACCAGCTTGATATTTGACTAGTTTGTCATCGGCAGATCTAACTCGATCCTGGAGAATCTCCACAGTTCGATTGAGCAGTTTAATCTCCTCCTGGAGAGGGTAAACTTGCATATTCATTTGCATTAGCTCCTTCTCGTGAGCTAATTGTAGAGTGTGAAGCTGTAAAGGAAAGATTTTATATTTTTTAAACCATATATCAGAGGCCCAAGCAGGAACTTTGACAGCTCCGTAATCGTATTGCTTCGTCAAAGTTTCCATGAAAACTAAGCAGCGCCTACTAACTAAACGTAAAACTATTAGACGTAAGAACAAACACTCCTTCCATATTAAATTTATTGAACGAATACAGTCCCCGTAGCATGAGCACCATCATTTACATACTAATCACGTTTTTTATCGCACCTAACTGTCAAACGCCATAGTAATTCGACAATTGAGCGTGATAAAACTCATGGGCCTTTTTGATGTGGATATGTTCTTACACCAATATGCTATTTGACAGTATGAAAAATAATGTACCAATTATTGGCATTTGTACTTAATATAAATACTAGCAAACCAGTGAACCAAATGTTCACCAAAACCTGATTTCTCGAAAACCGGAAGTGCTACGTTACTCAAATCCGGTTTGTAGTCGTATCAGACTATTCTTAACTTATAACTAAAATATTTTCTTTATCTATCTCTTACGGTTTGGCCGCTGAAAAAGCACCACAGACAGACGGACGGTCTTGTCTAATAGATAAGAGATTAGCAACGATTTTAATATTCTAAAAGGACAAATCATTAATAACTTTTCTATAAAATAATTAAATAGAAATGATTTTCTTGCTCCGTGTGTTCAAGTGACCGTCTGAGAAGTTTACTGGCGTGTGACAAATGACGTCACACGCCAGTAAACTCCCGACCAGTGACATTACATTGTATCGTTTGACGTTTTAATTACAGTTGTATGACGTCACATACTAGTGAGACGCTATAATGTCCAAAAAAAAACGTTTTCGCGGCAACTTGAAAATTGCTTTTTAAATTTACATCGTTTTTTTTAGTGAACTATAAACATAAGTAACTAACGTGAGATCGTTTTATTAATCTTGTCAAAAACCTTGTTATGTAGATAGTGATCCTCCTGGAACTTTGCCCTACATCACGTGAGGAAAGATATTTCTGAACAAAAATGGGTAGGGATCAACCGATTTCCCGCTCTAATTGGAGTTGGACTTGAGTAAGTATTGTACAGTTTAAAAAAAACTTCAGGAAAATCATTCTATTGTTGATGCTATGCTATGAGTGCACGAAATTGTAAAAGTCCCAAGAAATAGCGGAATAGACTTTTGGCCTGCAAGGTGGATGGAGTATCTCTAATGCACTGTCAGCTAGCTGTCTTTGCAACTGGACTGCACTGGCACCCAAAAATTTTATTTTTATTTTCTAAACATATAGCAATTTAATTATGATGACAAAAATCTTCTTCAGTTTCAGTCCATGCCTATATACTGTCTGTCTATTAGCTGTGCCTATGATTAATACATATCCGAGACCGAAAAAACATATAATCTACATCGAAACGAAGTCCGTTTACTAGCATGCGCAGACGAGGGACTAAATGCCGCGGCATTTTTAAGGCACACGAAGATAAAAGTAAGCGAGAGTCCCCAAAAAAATAGAACTTGTGTGACTAGGCGCAGCAACGCACACAGCGAACTTTTAGTCTGCGATGCGAGCTTGATCCTATTTAAAGAAATGGGCCCAGTACTCTCTTTTAAACGGTCTTCTCTTTTTCTTCAAGCTTTTCTAAAAAAAATCAGGGGACAAATGTTCGCACATCGTGTGCGTCGAGTCCGTGAAATATCTTCGGCGGAAACTTTCTTCACGATTAGGGACTTTTGTTCTGCGCGGATAAGTCCTTTGTCTGCGCAGGCCATAAAATAAAACACTTAGATACTTACATCTTGTATCCTTTTTTTCTTCAACAGTATGAATTCTTCGTTCGTACGTTTTAAGGAATCCAGCAAACTGTTTCTTTCCAGCATAAGCCCTTCCCTTTGCTTTCGGATTTCTACAAGTTCAGACTCCATCTCCGTGTTCATTCTAGCCAATATGTTTTCCGTCGACTTCGCCTGTTTACAACCGGTCTTCTTTTGAGGATTTAAGTTAAGTAATACTAAAAGATAAACAATGAATATATTATTGAATGCCTCCAACTAATACTTTGCTTTAATGTGTGAGGAATACAGATTTTCACCTTCTTTCTCTTTTTGTAGATTCCGTAGATTTTTCCTTAGTTCTTCAGTCTCTCTATTAATCTTTGCAATAGTTCGTTGTTTGACAGTAAGTTCTGTTTGCATTCCTTTTATCGTGGCCACTAAATAACTATCTTCCTTCAATTTATTCAACAACAAAGTAGAGTTTTGTGTTAACCTACTAACAGCCGAAGAAGCTCGGTCTGGCTTCAAAAAAGTTTGAGTCGAAATAGTATGTTGAGGTTTAGGCACAGTTTGGACGGCAGCATCGATAAGATTACTTTTATTTATTTTATTCTTAAGCTCTGAATTAATTTTACGATCTTCCATCAATTGACGCTCCACATCTATTATATGATTTTCATATTTTCCTTTCATGTCACTGAACTTCTCTTGTAGTGTCAACAATATTCCCTGGAAATGGTCCTCTTTATCCTGGAGTTCTTGTTCTAAGCGTGCGATTCGTTCTTCTAGTAACTTCTTTTTATTGTCTTCCACTGTTGATGACTTTGATGCCACTGAAATATACATATGGTTACAATTTTAGAATAAATGATGAAAAATCGACTTGCAGTTACAAATAATTACCTACTTTCTGACTTTTGGCGGCAATACTTAAATACCTAAGATCAATCTGTATAGTAGAAGGAACCATTGGAGATTCTGAAGCACGGTGGAGCTCGACAAGATAATTTTCTGGTCAGAAACGAACTAAAGTGCTAACCACTGTTCCTTCGAGCTTCTCAATAGGAAAATTATCAACCTAATTATGAAGTTACTAATTTATTTATTTTTGTTACATTTCTTTCTTTCTTTACCTTCACTTTTGTCACTCGACCTTTACTTTAATGAATTAACAACTAGAAAAGATTATTGGGTACAAGGGTAAGCTATCCAGAATTCCGGCTCAAGATAACATGTCCAACGAAACGAACTTTTACTGATTACAATAAATCTAAATAAAAATAGATTTGATATTTTTTATGGATAAGGATTAGGTTTAAACATGGGTAACTTTAATACGGATATATGTATATTGAAAAAAAAACCAAATATACATGCAGTTAGGTAGTTATAAAAAACATACGCCTCTTAATATAAATCATAATGGGGGAAATTAAAGAACCAAAGAAATACCATACAGTGTCACACCCTTCACAAAGGCCTGTCGTACCCGTTACATTTTCATTTTTTTTATAGTACCTACATTATACATGTTTGTAAATTTCAAATAACATAGTTATTTGAGACTAGTGACCCGCCCTCGCTTCGCTTCGGTGTAGAGCTGAAGTGTAGACTATAGTTATTGTTCTCAGGCTTGTATTATACACAATGACATTCTTCTTATATACCTACCGCCGCCGCGACCCGTGTCGAGCGCGGCAACCTTACACAAAAATAATCCTTATAGCATGATTCAGTATTCACGTGCGACGGCGCGATGGCTTATTTCATGTATAAGTTTAGTGTTTCTATACCGATTTCTATGATTATTTTTTTATTGAATAGGTAATAATGTTAACTTTTTTAAATTAGGGATGAGTGAGAGTATTATAAACGTAAGAGTCAACAAATATAATCAGAATGCTCCGAACTGCTAAGCTATCAGGAGTTACATGTGTTATTGTGAGTCAACCATAAAAGATACGACATATGCTGTTGCGGGATATTTTTAGACAATTTTATGTAGAATATTTCCGTCATACATGATTTCTATGTAACTTTAACCGTTAAGGCTGCACACGCGACGGAAGCTTAAAAAATGGAGCAACTTATCCCGTTTTCCCAACATTTCCCTTCACTACTCTGCTCCTATTGATTGTAGCGTGATGAAAAGTATACTATAACCTGCCCAGGAGTATGAAGAATAATTGTACCAAGTTTCGTTAAAATCCGTCGAGTAGTTTTTGTTTCTATAAGGAACATACACACAGACAGACAGACAGACAAAAATTTTACTGATTGCATTTTTGGCATCAGTATCGATCATTAATCACCCCCTGATAGTTATATTGAAAATATATTTCATGTACAGAATTGACCTCTCTACAGATTTATTATAAGTATAGATAACTGTAATTCAAGTTTTATATAAAATAATCTTACTGTATACTTTCATCGAAAATTTTACAGGTGTTTAACTGAAAGTCATCTTGATCGCATTAGGCGATTTTCTAAGGTCACACCCGATACGAGATTCATGACGTTGTATAAGTTTTTCATTGCAAGTTTCTATACAGATTTTGTTTGAGTTAAATATCTAATTTTTCATACTATTTTTCTTTATTAACGTAATTTGATATATCGGAACAAACACTTTATTATCTTGAACAAAAACGCAGTGTCAGTGACGCACCCAAAACGCAAAAAAAATGTGTTATTGAAATCTTTAATGAATTACCAGACAATTTTAAAGAATAAGTATTGTATACAATAATATTTAGATTTAATTATAAAGTTTATCAAAATATATATACGTGTTCTTGCGTATGTCTGAAAATGCAGAAACGAGTGAAACCTGTTTTTTGATTGTAATTAGCAATTAGATATGTTTTCGTTACCCGGTTTCCAGGCACATTGAAGTATTGATGATGATGATGATGATGAATGGGTTAAGTAAACGAAATTCTACTTAGTCCGTCAGGTAGATTATCAAAACTAATGAACACTTATGTTTTCTTTTGTCAATGAATCAAAATATTAAAATCGCTATAAAATTTGGGATACGTACGTACGTTGGCTCGTGAAGTATAAGTAAAAATTGTACCAAGACATCATGCCAGATTTTATATCAATATACCTATTACTGTAATGTTTTGATTATGTAAATAAAAAAATACGTTTCCAATACTTCTTCATATTTACCTGATAAACGAAGAAAAAAAATTATATCATCCCTATTACTTGCTAGTATTTTTAAAACTAAATAGTGGCCCGCCCTCGCTTTGCTTAGTTGTAAGTAGAGGTGAAGTGTAGACTATAGTTTTAGTTCAAAGGCTTGTATTATACACAATGACATTCTTCATAATAATTATAAACCTTCCATTCCAAGTAAAAAAATCGATGCGTAGATTAGGACCCGTTTTACCGAATGCAACATTGCTCTGCTATTCCGATTTGAAAAATTATTTTTGTATTGGACAGTGCATTTATCGGGGAAGGTTATAGGCTATACTATACAACCAGTAGCAGCGGAGCATCGATAAAAAATGTTGCAAAAACGGGTAAAAAAATATTTTTACACGTTTAGATTCCGTTGCGTGCGCTGGGTAAACGGTTGAAGTTACACAAAAATCATGTATGACGGAATTCTTACCCCTTTAGAAGTTCTGTAAAAAAGTCCACGACAGACTTTGTCCATATTTTAAGCTTTAAGCTTGTCTCACTATAAACCTTTTTCTTCTAATTAACGCGGGTGAAACCGCAGGGCGCCTCTAGTAATAGTAATAGACATATGGTATCGCGGACTTTTTTTTGATATTCGTATCCTCTATAAAACTTTAGTACATCACTTTGCTCTATTGTCAGACTTCCGCAGCGTACGCGATATAAGGCAATTTTTTGGTATTTTTTACACGCGTTGGGTTACATTATCGAAGTTTTCATACGGAACCCTAACTTTTTTGAAAATACGCTATATCCTATATTATATGTAGCATTAATGTAGCATATCATGTAGCATTCAAATGGTGAAAGAATTTTTAAAATTGGTCCCGTATTTTTTGAGCCAATTCGTTACAAACATACATACAAATCTTTCCTCTTTGTAATATTAGTATAGATAAAGTATAAATTACCTATTAACGCTGATACAGAATCCGGATGTTTTCTTCTGAGTATAAGTTCCATCTCTTTCACTTGTCTCTGGAGATCTTTAATAACTATTGCGTCTTTATCACGTTGTATTGATAAATTTTTCCTTTCATTTCGTTCTTTGTTTAACTCTGCCATAATTTTACCTTCGCTTTCTTTAACAGTTTTCAGCTCCATATTTCTATTTTCGTACTCCTTACCAAGCCTGCTGATAAAATTTTCACATTCTGCTAGTTTCAAATCAGCAACATGTTTCTTTTCGTTAATTTGATCTAATTTTTTTCGAAGAATCGTATTATCCTCAGTTAATTGAACATTTAACAATTCGATACTTTTAGTTCTTTCTTTTGTGTCTTTTAGTTCTTCAAACAATCCTTCGTGTTTACAAATCGCACTCTTTTTAGGTGAGTTGGTTACAAATCTTGCAACTTTCGCAGTCTCTCGCTTCTTTGAATCGATAACTCCAGCAGAGAAAGGTCTCAACTTTGGTTTTCGCCGAATTTCGTTAGTCTCTTTGGCATTCTGCTTAGTACTTCGATTTACCTAAAACGACTTTTAATGTCAATTCACTCTTTAGAAAACAAAACGACGATGAATTTTTACTAGGCATTTAATAAATGGGTAGAGGTGATTAAATCTATGGTGATAAATATTAAGTACGAAACCATGCATAACACGGGTATTGTATTAGACTAGCGAATCAAACTACAGCTGCCGTTAGAAGCGCACAGGCAGTTAAACTTTTAGGTAAGTAGACTGTGACTATGAAGCAAGAAAGTATACCCATTCATAAACATTTCCAAATTCCCAAACCTAATTAAGCAGTTCTGAGATAAACAATCAGCCCATTGGAAACGTGTTCACAGTAAATACGATTTGTCATCAGCGTTAAATAACTGCATCGGGTGGCAATGACCGCGCCGTGGCGCTTCAACCCGACTGAGGTTGTCTTTCTGGTTCCGAAACTACTAACTAATTATAGAATGCGTTGGCGCTTGCAAAGTAACTGCCATGGCGATTTTCCTTTATTTGTATGAAATCTCAATATAAGTGTATTTCAATGATATGTTACGATAATGCATTTTGGTAATGTAAGTTTTGTCCTACAGCTGAACTCTAGTAATAATTTGGGTTGAACGTTTGGAGTCATATAACTCGGAGATGGATAAAGGACAATTAATCTTACTACAATTTCCAATCAGTATGAAATATTTAAACCTTTTTAGTAGTTAAATAAGTAATCGAGCTTGGGTATAAGAATAAATAATGTACGCAACTTAAAATATTTTAATAATAGACCAGTCTTATGTATGTATGATGCTACTTAAAAATAGCCATACAATGATACACCAGAAATCAGGAAAAAAATATCGTCATATTATGGTACTGCTATAGACTCTTTGTTAAATTAGAAAATTTGAAAACGTGAAATTATACCACGTTTTCCTATTTCCATACGTAAGACTTAAGCTATTCCACCTTCTAGGTATAGAAATCCATAATTTTGGGGTCAAAGAAATTCGGTATTACCCACTGACATCGTACTGCATAAGGAACAAAAGAAATCCACCGTTTTGAATTTTAGCTATCTTAACAAAACTTTTATTTAAGGACCATAGATTGTTCGACGTTAATACTGTTTTAATAATCACATAACCGATTGTGTATGTTTTCCTCGTATCTAAAGCATGGAGAAGTGTAGGAGCTTAAAAAGGCTTAGCGGCTGCGCGGGCGCATCAGAGCGGCAAGGCTCCGGCACCGGACCGTCCAGCGGCAGTAGACATGGGTGTTTTGGTGCAAACAGTCGTTTTCCTGGTGGCTGCTGCTCTTGCGGTGGGTACACCGTTCGTCAATGACCTTCTTCCTGGACAAGGTAAGTTAATTCTTTCCGAAATCTGATCTAAGCCGCTTTAAGATAAATAGTGAAAATTTATAAGTTACCTTACAGATACTTAATTAGATAACACTGTATTTATTAACAATCTTTGATTATTTGTATATTAATATGGTGTTGTAGTTATTTTATGATAGAGTAGGTAAGTAGCTATTTCTCAGAGATATAAAAAGGGTTCTTAATTTTTTTCACCAGACCCAAATGGTTTGATTTAATCGAGTCACTATTATATCATAATTTAATGTCTAAATAGTTTCTTATCAGAAACTACATATTTTTGATGAGAAACTATTTCACTTAATATTTAAATGACTCACATAAAAAAATATAATGAGATTTTACAAGAAATTTCTGTGTAATGACACATGAACAACATCATAGGTACGTAAAAGAAAAATATATAAACAAACCGCAACCTATTGTATTTTATTGATGCCAAAACAATTATAACACAGAGGCATCAAGTAACTTCAATTTTATTTCTATTTATCTTAAGCTGAGGAAATTCTCATAAATTGAGAAGATGCTTATCTTATTTATCTAGGTACTTCAACGAAGATCATCGTGGTAAACTGATACAATAAATATAGTAATTCTAAAATTGATAATAAAACAGCTCTGACAACATAATGTTATAGAAAGGTAGGTCTATCAAACAAGTGTATATTTTATGATAAATGAGAGTTTATTTAAGACAGAACTCAAAGTTTGTTAATTGTTGATACAGGAAAAATGAGGTTCAAACATAATATTAATTAAATTTCATTTAAGATAGTTGGTATAAGTGACCATTAATTTTGTACAATGGTTTCAACCTTCGGTTGGAAATCCGAAAATGGCCAATAATTTTCCAGGGAGTTTGATGTTAATGACTTTTTAGACATCAGAATGATCATAATAAAGCGGAAACAACAAAAGTGTCCAGAAGAGTATCGACATTCCGGACACAGTTTCCCTTCACCTTCGATCGATATACGTGATGGTAATAGTTGATCGATATTTGCGGAAATGTTATTTCTAATTCGGAAATTATTCTTTAGCAAGATGACCGAATGGAAAACGCGCCGCGGTCAGAGAAAGTCATTAAACATGTCACGGGCTGTATGTATTACAAGTCTTGCATTTTAAATATGTTTCTATTATTTATTAGTGTACTGTTGCACAGTAAAAAGCAAACGGCAGCAGCCGCAGCGGCAGCATTATAAAATCTGGCCACGTAAAGAGCGTTTTTCGGTTTGGTCTTTATTTATGGCTGAAGTCGAATGTTGCATTTAATTTGTGTGACTGGTATAAGTAATACCATAGTAGCCAGATAAAAGCGTTTTTAAAATATTTTCGAAATAGTTTAGAAATATGTTCTAAGAGAATCCAAAATGTTATATAATACCAACGTATAATTCGTTGGTAAAACTCCAGTTGTGTTTCTTAACAATAAATAGTTGTTATTTTAATCTAAATAACAAAAATACCTAAACCGCAACTAAACTAATAGGTCTACCCCTTATTGAAGACTGATTTATTTAAGCTGACCGTAAATAAATAGGGGATAGGATGGGACCCTGGGACATATCTTACAGACATTCAGTGACATGAACCGCAAACTGCATCTGTCCGTAAGAATGAAAATTACACGCTAATACACGCAATCAGCTAATCAGGCTCAGAACTTTGCAATCAAAATGCCAAAATCTCGGAGAGTCCTGTGCTAGAACTCAGTCGAGCTTTGTGCCATGGATGAAAGATTTCTCTATTTGGTGATGTTTAGCGAACTTTGAGTATCAATCAAAGTCAACGATAGCCAAATGACAAACTGAAGAAGCTTTCTTGTCACTCGTGAATAGAATACGTCGTTGTCGTCGTGTGCATAAATCTCATACAAACGTTGTAAAGAGGCCCTTGCAAAACCGCTTTTTTCGGTCGAAACAATGTTTCTGAATACTTTTCATTCTAATCAACTTCCATTAGAATTTTATATCGTGTAGTAGTATAGTATTTATTCATAACGGTGAACTAAATGAAAAGAGTAAGAGTTAATGTTTTGTGCGCTAAAACAATAGTCATTACATGTATATAGTTATCAATCAAGGTTATCTAAGTGTGCCTGCTTTTATAGCAATATTAACTCTTTTACAGATTACATAATCACATTTTATCCTATTATAAAAAAAACCTCAAAAATACATAAATCTGCTAGTAACAGATAACTCAATTTATTTTTGCGATTCAACATTAACGTTTCAATTTGAATCAAATTCGTTTTAAAAATGATCAAAACAATTTTAAAATTCTACTATACGAGATAAATACAGAATAAAAACAAAAGTTAACAAAACTATTTTTAATTTACAATGAATAATACAAAAACACGACTTTTGTTTCAACAAAAGTCCTGCACAACACAGATACTATCAGCTCATTATAATTATGCTCAGTGTTAGTACATCCTGATAATTCTAGTAAAGGACGATTACCGTGAGCAATTTGACTACCGACCGAGTCATCTACTGATTGCGCATTATAGCAAACCATATAATAGATCACGTTTAGCACTAATTCTCCCAAAGCACAATAATTGCACAAAGGTGGTAAAAGCGAAGTAGGCAAATCGTATGTAATATTAAATTTCCATAGTTAGTTCAGTCAACAAATCATTAATCCAATAGAAAGTAGTAAAATTTTGCCGTTGCTGATTTATTAATGAAATTAGGTATTTTAAATATTAAGATATTTATCGGCAAGTGAAAATATTTCTAGCGAATGAATCACTGTTTTTTTTTTATTGGCCCAATGAATGCTGAAGAAGTCTTATAGCTTCTTTTAAGAGAAGAACGTTATGATGATCAATTATCTATTATGGGAAGAACAAGTATTTTCCTACTTATGTATTTCCTTAAATTCTTCCTTACAGAATGGCCACCACGAAGCTCAGTTAAACAACCATCCGATCTAGTGCTTACTGAACCCCAAGAAGCAATTACTAAAGAGTCCTTGCAAAATGTTGACAATGCTGCAGAAAACATAGTTGTGATAGAAGCAGAAAAAGAAGCAGCAGAAAAGCAGAAAGATGTGGAAGAAACTTCTAACGTTGACGACGGTGGAGTTCCTGAACCTGATATTGTTGCTACTAAAGCAGTAAGCGAAAATAATGAAAAACCACAAAAGGTAGACTACACTGGCGCCCAAGTTTGGAAAGTGCCTACAGATAAAACCGGAGTACGTGTAGTTCTTTCACGATTGAGGCGTAGAAACTGTAAGTTCTGTTTAATTAAATTAAGTCTCATAACAAATCCTATTTTAATATCAATACAGGTACACTCATAGAAGACGGTCGTTACGTAACCTATTCGGTAAATATTTTGGTATCGAGTCCAACGATTCGAATTCGACTCAACTATGTAAAAGCACATCACTAACTAACATTACTTCCCTTTCTAAAGAGGGAATAACATGAGACAAATGGATAGAATAAGGAGTTTATCGGATTTAATATTTTACTAAATATATATCTGACAATATTAAGTCACAATGTTTGTCTCTACTTTGTACATAAATAAATATTGAGATTGAGGCGTAACATTTTTTTTTCGATTCTTACAGTAATCTCGCCATGGGGGAGCAACGGTACTGCCATCGACGTATTGGTTAAACCTAACGTCATTGCAAATGTTACTCAAATATTGAAAAGAGAAAATATTTCATTTACTGTATCCATTGAAAACTTACAAAAAATGATCGATGAAGAAAACCCACCCTTAGATGAAGCTGAAGCAGAACTTCAAGATAGACGTGGTACGTACATATTCAATAAAAAAATAGTACCTTTGAAATCACAAATAGTGGTCCCTGCCGTTGCCAACCGTAGAATTTTTTCTTGTCCTAATGCAGCTAGACTCTCGTAATCTTACTTTCCCCCCAGAATTATAAAATCAAATTAAAACGGGTCAACCGTTGGCCTATATGTTAATTTGATAATAATGCTAAAAATACAGAACTATTTTTCTAGAAAAAAAAATTTAAATTCAAATATCTAGCAGTTAAATGCTGAGAATAAAAATAATAATTAACATAGACTCGTTTGGATATATGCTCAACATGTTGCCTACGGTTACGGAAGACCAGAAATCTCGTACGATTGGCAACACTAACTGTATATTATATGTAGAATAGAATACAGTAGTAAGTTTCTCGGCGTAAGAATGTTACGGCGATGTATAATGTTTTAGGATTATTTATGCTTCATAACATCATTAAGTAAAAAGTCGATATATATTTTAGCATTCGGATGTTGAAGAATTACTAAAATCATGATTTATCACGACAATGGATGGTAAATACTGAATTTTATAACTGATACAGTTAAGAAGTTTACTAATTATATTATATTTATTATTAATTTCTTCACATAAAACTGATTTTTTTGCTATTAGCGATGCTCTAAGTTAAAAATGTTTACATTTCTATCTACCAATATTCCAAGGGTGGTGTGGTTTTGTTCCAGCGAGAGCTTACAATTTTTGGCGTAACAGGGCTCAACGACCCATAGTGGTAGGTGCCTACATGGGCTACAATTCCCTAAATGTACCCATGGAATATTGGCCATATGCAAATTGGGGTTCGTTCGTAATATTTGAACACAAAAATGCACGTTCTGTACGTTTGTGATTACATTTAAAAAATATTAACAGTGTTTTAAACATAATATTATGTTGCGGATTGGCTGCATGTGTGTGTTTTTTCGTTAATGGTGCTAATGCTAAGAGGGTTACACTGAAATGTAGATAACTTGAACCCAGAATAGTAATGATTTTGGTTTATAATATCTAATCCATTCTTATCCAAAAAGAAATATTTTAACGACAACTACTAACTAGGTATTCAAATTAGGCCTTCAGTAAGGAGCATTATCTGCTCACTGATACTAAAATACTCTAAAATAAGAAAAGAATTATTTCATTAATTTTCATAAGAAAAGTCTGTACCTTGTATTTATGATCATTCGGTATGGCCCTCTACTTACATATATAAAGCGTAAACGTTCATGCAAGTTTAGATAAAATCTGAATAAAAAATTTAACAATATTTTAAAAAATCCGATAAGTTTTTACATGTGCTCAAAAATTACAATAAATAAGTTACCAACCACTGAAAATCATATTGTATGCTCTTCGTAGGACATCGCATGAACTGGAAACAATATCATCGTTTGGAAGATATCTATGGATTTATGGACTACCTCGCCAAAACCTACCCTGCTATCGTTAGCGTCAATACAATCGGAAAATCATATGAAGGACGAGATTTAAAGGTATTTTCTAAACTTGCCACGTTGACACAAAAAAAATAAGTTTTTAGCCACTTATAAGTCCAGGCAACGAAAAGGTATAGAGGGAAATGCTTAGAACACAATTTTTGACTTCGTAACTTTGTTAGGACTAGTTAGGAGGTAAACACATATCAAAAGTCCCCGCCCGTAGCCCTTAATCCGGCGGAAGGGGGGGGGGGGTTGGGGGGGGGATTGAAGGTCCCATTTTTAGGTTTGTCGCATATATCTCGGAAACTATGCATCCTAGCGACATGAGACTTTGACAAAAGTGAAAGCTGATTAAATTTGCTACAAGTCTTATTCAGTCAAGTTTTTTGATATCTTGTATAGTTTTCGAGATATCCGCTCGTAAAAGTCTGTAATTATGGAAAAAAAATTTGCTTCACATTTTTGCTCTATTTGACCGGATAACTCTTCAACAATGCTGGCCGTAGGGTTGTTGGTTCCACCAGTGAGCAGCATGCAGATTTCGGACAAGCCCGCCAAAACAAGGATGGAGCTGACATTGCCAAGCTCACCGATTGGTTTGAGAAATTTCCTCCCTTCCCAGAGACCAGAGACATTATCAAGTCACCAGAAATCCAGAAAGCAGCAGCGGTCTTTTCACACCCTTTCTCCACCACCGCTCAAGTACAAAAGGCAGGTGAAGCCTGCATCTTATGATGGTATGGAGCTCCAGCGAAAGAGATTTCCCTCAATGCCTACAGATACAAGTCATTCTTGAAATCAGTGGCCACCATCAAACCTGATATCTCTTGTCTTCCTCCCACCGAGGGAGCAGTAAAACAGCATTCCCAGGAAGTGGTGGCAATTTTTTTTTCCATAATTACAGACTTTCAAGAGCGGATATCTCGAAAACTATACAAGATATCAAAAAACTTGACTGAAGACTTGTAGCAAATTTAATCAGCTTTCACTTTTGTCAAAGTCTCATGTCGCTAGGATCCATAGTTTCCGAGATATATGCGAAAAACTTAAAAATGGGACCTTCAATCCCCCCCTTCCCCCCGGCTTAAGGGCTACGGGCGGGGACTTTTGATATGTTTACCTCCTAACTAGTCCTAACAAAGTTACGAAGTCAAAAATTGTGTTCCAAGCATTTCCCTCTATATCTGTTTTTGAGCATTCGCTGCCTGGACTAATAATTAAATTTTGCATTTATAATGCTGGAAGAAATAAATCTAGCGACTCCAGATAGGACTATAACTTTTAGATACTTTGCAGCAAGGGAGAGCATAACAAACAGAGAAAAGGGTTTAAATTCCGCCTGGGATTATCCAACGTTTTGCTATATTTTATGTACTTAAGAGCCCTTTCACATTTTTTGCAAAAAATCTAAATTTTTGAGCGACTCGTTTACCCCCTTAGAAAAGATTTTGACTATTTCCAATAGAAGTAAACAGTAGATTTATTCTTCCTATTGTTAGTTAATGTAGAATATTTGCAAAATTGCTATTTTGTTTTTTTTATACTGATCGTTCTACTGCAGCTAGTTTACGGAAAAAAACGATAATATGCACGCCTCAATCTCTCAATGATATTCAATAAACTAGATCAAATTAATTACTACGACATCAGAAATATGTTTTTGTTGTAACATAATGTGTAATCAAAATTCTAATATTTTGATTATCCATCTCATTAATTAGGTATCAAAAAAAACATCTAATCTCCGTGAGTTTTCCCAAAAAATAATGCAGGTTTACCTGGTATTTTGATATTGAATTAAATAGAATTACTATCAAAAACTTTCATAAAACTAATCTACCATCATTGAACTACTGAAATATGTATATATTTTTATAATTAGTTCATTAATAATTATTTTATAAGACTCGAAACATCACCCGTAAAATGTAATATATACTAGTGCAAATCTACCTACGCGCCGATCAGTACGGCATACGGCAGCAGCGCAATTTTGTAAAACCGCTCTTAAATGCTTGTATTTAGATCTACAGAAAGAAAAGAGTTTGTGCTTAATAGGACTAATCAAAGCTGTCTAACGTTAATTACTTGTCTTCTTAACCAGGTTCTCCGCATTTCGGACGGTAAAGCGACAAACAAAGCTGTATTTATTGACGGAGGAATCCATGCGCGTGAGTGGATCAGCCCCGCAACCGTTACCTATTTCATTAACCAATTCGCCGAAAACTTCGATGTCGAATCTGATGACATCAAAAATATTGACTGGTACTATTTTATGACTTTCATAAACAGCATAAAACTATAGAGAATCATTTCTTGTGCAGTTCTTTTTGCCATTTGTGATCAATAAATATTTTTCAGGTATTTCTTGCCCGTAGTAAACCCTGATGGTTACGAATTCACTCACGAAGGTGATCGGCTTTGGCGTAAAAACAGACGGATTCCATTAACTGGCAGAGCTTGCTCTGGAATTGACTTAAATAGAAACTTTGGGTACTTTATTTGTTAATACCTACATCATTTGATAGTCATGAGACTATCCTATTGTTGCTTAATAACCTCACGGTTTTTGTTACAGATATAGATGGGGCGGTAAAGGTACCTCTAGTAATCCTTGCAGTGACATCTACCGCGGAACTAGGGCATTTTCTGAACCAGAATCAAAGGCTTTATCAGTGAGTAACTAAAATGACTATATGTGTAGGCATAATGGCTGAAATACAGCCATACCGTCAAGCATCATTCGTTTTTAAGTTCCAGAGTTGGTGTTACTGAGGTTCTAATACCGAGTGTTGTCTTCATAATAATTATGTATATGTATGTCATGCTGATTTTATATTTTTTTGCAATTCTCATGTCTCTTGCATTATTGTATAATATAATTATATTATGGTGTACAAAGTTATTATGTTTGGCCGAATGTTTATTTGTCCAAATTCACAATGGCAAGGAGTATGCCAAATTATTTTCATTGCAATGAAGTTGATGCCATTTGTTGATCTGCATAATAATATTATGTCACTATAATTTCTGCGATAAATTCTGCAATTAAAGGCCATTGCCATTTTTTTTAAACAAAATATTTATAAATCTTTTACCTACACTGAAAACTTAAGACATTTTTAGGTTTTCTGTCAAAAATTAATAATTTTATACATAATTTGATTTATTAACAAAGACGTATTGTTTTCAGGAATTCATTACAAAAAGTGCTGCAAAGTTTTCAGCATATTTGACATATCACAGTTATGGACAGTATCTACTTTATCCATGGGGTTATGACAATGTTGTCCCCCCTGATTACAAGGATCTCAATATTGTTGGGCAAAGAATGGCAGAGGTAATGTTATAATTGTGTTATTGCATGCTAAACAATAGCTACTGAAACAGTTAACTACAAGATCATTCTAATTTTAGGCAATAGCAGGCACCAGCGGCTACAAATACCAAGTGGGATCATCAAGTAAACTTCTTTACCCAGCAGCAGGAGGCTCAGACGATTGGGCTAAGGCACAAGGCATCAAGTATGCATATACAATAGAACTTTCTGACACTGGACGGTATGGCTTTGTGCTGCCAACAACCTTCATAGAACCAGTGGCCAAGGGATCTCTAGCTGGTCTAAGAGTACTAGCAGCACAGATTAACAAAGAGTGATATTAAATAATACCGAATTTAAATGCCATTATATTGTACTGAGTTGTGTGTTAGTTTTTAATAAATTATTTAAGATAATAATTATTATATTGAGATTAGATTAATAAATGAAAATAAAATGTTTTCACTTTTATGTTATTAATCTTACCCTTCTCAAAAATTAGTATCTGATAACATAAGCTTAAGCTTGCAATGCTTACTTTGGGGCTAGGGTAATTGGTGTGAGTGTTAGAAACATTTCTTTATATAAAGAAAGCATGAATATTGCAAATTGAAGGAGAAATTGAGTATAACCAAAAAATAAGTATTTAAATACTACAGTACCTTAGAACCTGTGGGTGAAGTTTCTTCGACACACTCAGTATTTTCATTGGGCTTACTTACTTTAATTTGTGGAACAACACTCTGAGTCATGTCACTGTTCAAAACTGCTGCAATAGGACTCTTTTTCAGTAAATTCTCTGTCTCTAAAGCAATATCTTCTGCTTTTTTCAAAATCAATTCAACATCATCTATATCTTCGACTATCACCTTATTATTGTTATCACCACCTGATAGTTTATTTATTTCGGAAAATATTGTTTTGATTTCTTCGTCACAATCTTTGTAAGCTTCGCATGTCTTTTCAAAGTCCAAAAATTCTTTAGTAGACAAACTATTTTCATTTGAAGCCATTTCCGAAATAACTTTTTAATTGCTCTCGCAGTATAGTATGTCTTTAATGATGATGCGTTTCAGTTTTATTTTAAAGTATTGATGATAAAGTTAAATCCGAACTTTTCATTTTTCGAACAAACAAAACTTGAGTAGCAGTTGCCAGGCAACGAATTTTTTGACAGCTGAATCACAGACTAATAAGAGAACAATGCTGAATATTTAATTTTTTTGGGTAAGGCCATAGATGCCATGGAAAGTCTATTTTGAAAATCATTATTCTGAGTAGTTTATAGTATGGACTTTTATTGAATCTGAAGACTGTATTTCAAGCGTCAAACCCTGAAAAATACGATGCATGATGAATGCTCATAGAACTCATGGAAAGCTTTATATTTACTTAGTTTATACATACGAAATGACTGAAAACTTCGCTGTATGAACATAGTATTCTTTGCTTGACAAATAAAAAAAGTGGAGTTTTTGACGGGATCGGGTGCGGCCAGAATGCACTCAGATTCAGATTCAGTACAATAAGGGTGCGGCCAGAGTGCACTCAGATTCAGAGTCAGATTCAGATTCTGAAAATAAGCGCGAGAATTATACAGTGTAGTCTAAGCAGATTGCCTGCTTTTTCTCGCGCTTTGTTTTCTGAGTCTGAATCTGAATCCGAATCAGGAGTGCAATCTGGCCGTACCCTTCGACTACACTGTTTATTTCTCGCGCTTGTTTTCGAAATCTGAATCTGAATCTGAATCTGAGTGCACTCTGGCCGCACCCTAAGGCTAGTTTACTCATGTCGAATTGCATTAAATAAATGTTTATTTCTTAAAGTGTTTAGTCTAAGGAACCTTAATATATCGATTTCACTTCATAAAAGCAGAAGATTGCTGTAGAAATTTAATTTTAAAAAATATTTTTTAGTCTATATTTTTTAAACACTAAAAACGCTGTTCGCCACTTTCGCCATGATTTTGACGTCTCTTGTGGTAAACAACTAAATGTCATTGTTCGTCGTGTTACTGTAGGTGGATTCTTTCGTCTGACTAAATTTATCTTAAAACACTTTTAACTTTAGGAAAGAATAAAACAGTAAACTTAGTTTTTTTTTACTAAACAAATTATGGATGCCGGCTTTGTGAAAGCAGAAAGCACAAATCTGCCAAGAATTGACGCATTGATGGTTGGTGAATTTGTTGCACTAAACCCCGATTTCTGCTCTGCGGAGCAGAGAAACGACAAGGCATCTATGTAAGTTCAGTGCATTTAGTATTACAATGGTATCAATTCTGACATGATTCTCTAAACCTAAACTTAAATTTGACAACAGTGTATCCTTGTTATTCTCTATACAGCATGAAAAGGAGAGACTGATGTTAAATTTAGATTTAAGTTTAGAGAATCACGCCAGAATTGGCACCAATGTAGTAATAAACATAAAACTGATATAACATATGAATAAGTGTAATAAAGTTGCGTAGGTTAATTTCTTTCGGCACTTTAATCCACAACTTTTCTGGAGTCTTCAAGGATGTGTTTTTATATTCTCGTACAATACAGTAATGATAATTACTTTATTTTTCGTGGTATTTATTAGAAATCATGTTTTTTTTATTATAAACTCAGTTAAAAGTAATTTTCTACGTGTTTACGAGTTTTTGTTTACCACAGTTCACGTCATAGCATAGACAATCTATAGACTAAAATGGCCGACAGCGTTTTTGTATGTCCATGAAAAGTCTATTTTAAAATTAAAGATTTGTAGCTTTCTAGGTTTAAAAAAAATACAATACATTTTTTTTCGGTCTAATAGAACATTTATTAACCATTTAAAACCGTTTTCCAAAAAGGGTCAACTAGCCTATTATTAGAACAAACTCAAGATTAGGCTGTATGAGCATTGTTTCCTTTGCCTTCTTTAAAAGGGGAGAATGTTAAAAAAACCAAAAAAGTATTTTAATTTTTGACATTAGTGATGTAACATCAAGTGAGTAAAACTGCAACTTTTATATCGATTAGCCTGAGTAAATGGCAATTTACTGCCAACAAACTTAAAAAGCCCCTGTCTGTGGGAATGGCAGATTTCTGCCACGAGTTTAGAAAATTATTTTCTTTGTTCATATTTTGCGTTTTATCAGCTTTTAGTAATGGTTTTTAATTTACACATCTCATATAAATATAAGTTTGTAGAGAAACTAGATAATTTAAGACAGAAATGGAGCCTGGATGTACAGTGCTAATTTAATTTAAGACATGGAAGGGGAAGGTGGAATAATATAGAATGACTCCACAGAACACTCGCCGTCTTATGGAACATAAAACGCGCTTAGTGACGCCACTTCACGGCGTAATTGAAGAGACTCGAGGTGTTTAATCACCTCCTCACACAGGCAAAAATCTGGCAGAAAATGTTCATAATCGCAAAAGTAGGTCACTTTCATCTATTAAAACAGCTTACATAAGTAATATAAATTCATTTGTTCTGATGTTGCATAATAACAGGCATAAAAGATGGTTCTGCTGTTAGATTTGATAATAATATCTCAAAGAAAATGGTTAAACAATATCACATCATGGTTATTAACTAATATTTTTCAAAAGTTTAGAATTTAAGGAATCTATCCTTAAAAATTTTAAAAATAGCAGTTGTTGTGCTTGTATTTAAATCTGGCAGTAGAAATCAGGTGACAAAGTATAGACCCATTTCGTTTAATCCTGCAATGTCAAAAGTTTTGGAAAATATTTTTGACAATAGACTCGTGAAATATTTGGAAAACAAATCTATATTACCCAAAAATCAATTTGATTTTATGTCCAGGTTATCTACTCTGCTGTTAATTTACTTACTGACTATTTAGTGCAGGAACACGACAAGGGTAATAAGACCATAGGAATATTTCGAGACCCAGCAAAAACATTTGATGCAGTTTCCGTACCCATCTTGTTGCAAAAGCTAGAATCATTACATCATCATGTGGATACAGAGATGTTGATGTCCCTTTTTAAAATAAATGGTACTTTATCTAAGAGTATATTTTTAATTTATGGTAGTTAGTTTTTAAGTCTAATGTGTTTTGAGATTTAACTAATGAATTTCTAAAAGGCAATATTTGATGTTAATTGATGCAATAGGGGTGATGACGGGGTACAGTAAACGAAATTCTATTGAGTCCGTCAGTTAGATGATAAAAAAATAATGGACACATATTTTTTCTTTGGGTAATCAACCAAAAAATGACAAAGTTATAGCGCGTCAAAGTTTGAGAGTAGGGGCTTGTGACGTCACTTTTGAGTAAATTATCACGCATGACGTCACATTTGAATAAGTGTACTCTAACGTGACGTCATGCGACTTTTCAAATCAATATATCTCTGCAATGTTTATATTATGTGAAAAAAGAAAAAATACGTGTCCAATACTTTTTGATAATCTACCCGATAAACGAAGAAAAAAAAATAGTCATCATCCCTATTGTTTTCTTTGAAATTGTCTGATTTTATATTTATTGCTTTTCTATTTTATCTTGATATACATATGTAGTGTTCAAGTGAATTCATAAATATTAATTTTATTAGGATTAGGAAATAGCTCCCAGGTCTTACTTATTAAATTAACAAGACCTTTTATGTTTTTTTAATTTTATTAACTAATTTTGCACTTTTTATTAATGAAGTATTATATTTTTATCCTACATTGACATTCACATATGAGAAAAAAACCCAATTATTTTGTCAGTTTGTTTTATATATTTAATTGTATGGAATGAGTCGACGTGTCCCTCTTGCCACGATTCATCACGAAAGTTTACGTCGCGAGGTCTCAAGATACATATTACGCGCATCGTTATACAGGGATCCACATTGATGTACTCAATCCCCTATCTCAGCCCCCGCTCGCCACCGTCCGTTGCCGCACCGGTTATTGCCCCATCATTGCCGGAAGCAGCTAATCCGTAGTCTTGCGACCGTTGCATACTCGATTAGCTTACAACACTTAGGGACACAGTTCGTGTTCTGCGTCACATTCCAAAGGGTGCGAGTAGTGTGGCATCAGGTGGATTATGTGACATCATTGATAGTTGTGTCGCCATTAATGAGTTGGATGAGTGGATTTCTCTTCTTTCTTTTTCTAACACTGCGTTGAGAACCCCAGAAAAGGTCGGTAATGGCGCTCTTACTTATAAAGTAAAAGTAAACGTAGGTGTAGTCCGTGTTTTCCTTCTGCCGACTGCGCGTTGGTAGTAAGGAAGTCGCTGTCACTAACAAGGGTAATCGAGTCCAAAGTCCACGAAGATGATTTGAGGGGAGCGGTTCGGTTGCTTATGAGCGAAGACTCTTCAGTCAAAACATCCGCATCCTTCCCATCTTCTTAATTTTCCGCCAGAGCCGGTCTCGTGCACTCGGGGGTTGTTGGTGACGGAGGAGGATGTGGTGCTGGCTGTTTACTCTTTCTATAATCGACCTGCTTAATTGGTATTTGTCCTGCCCATATGAAGGATTTGATTAGTAGCTCTACGGGAGATAACGGTCAGCGCTTGATTAAAGCCTTGACTAGGCTCAGCAAATGTTTGCTCTGTGGGCAATTTAATCCTGCTGTGTGTCCCTATTTATATGGGGCGACATTATGTGCACTGAAAAAGAAGGAGGGTGGGTTGAGACCTATCGTAGTCCCTACTACGAGCGTGATTCTGCGCTTAGTGGCCAAGCTGGGATGCCGAGCTGTGAAGAAGCGAATGGCTTCTTACTTTCAACCACATCAATTAGATTTTGGGATACGTCCAGGTAGTGAGGCGAAAATACATACCATTCTAACTTTTGCATTGGATCCGGAGATTGTGGGTGGAGTGATGGTAAAGCTAGATTTAAAGAGCACCTTCAATACTCTTGAAATGGACGTCAAGTTTAATGAGGTGATGGAGAATTAAATCATTAAAGTCAACATGTTTAAAATGAAAATGACTAAGACAAGGTTTCACGTTTTCTCTTAAGATTAATTCGGCCGCAATGGGGGAAGAGTTACAAGACTTAGTAGTTGAAACTGGAATATCAGTAAAGATATTTTTGAATACTGTAGCAACTTCAATATCTGAAGTATCCTTTTTATTATAAATATTTAAGTTATTGTGAGTTTTGGATTTTCCAGTTTCATTGTTTATAATATTCCATGTCATTTTACTTTTGCCATTACTGTTCCTAATCTTTGAACTGAAATAATTTGATTTTGCTAAGCGGCATACTTTTTTTAAACAATTTGGAATAGTTACGAAGATGCTTGTCGCGACCCTCTTGGGGGCGGGGCTGCCAATGCAGCCCATATCCGTGCTACAAACGTATCCACCGTGGATCGCGAAATTTTGACGATAGACACGTGACAAAGGGAGAATCGAGAGACGAAGGGTGATTACTTACCACAGATTATATTGTATATACCTTCAAGCACCAGCGAATGTCCGTCCATGCCTCTCATCACTTTCTTACTCCATCTGTAAGTATAAATAAAATTATGACACCACTGCGTGGTGCCACTAAGTCCCGGAGTCACACCATCACCACGGTATGATTCCAGGATTCATAGAACACATAAATATTGTCATAAATGAGTATCAAGATCATCTATATGTCAATTACCCATGTTAACTCAACAATCTACTTTAGCTGTCTAAACGATGCGAAGATTTCCTCACATGACTTTATGCCATGTGTCCTACGCTCCTGCAGAGCGGTGTGAGCATGAGAGCCAAGGCCGTCGCCTGCTCCCCACGCAACCCTTGCATGTGTGCGCCCACATGCAAGAGTCGCGTCGCCCACTTCTTATGGCACTACTATGGAGCGTCCTCCATCTGGCTCAGTCACTATTCCAGCTCCATCCAGACATAGCGCTGCGCATGCCATTACACTCTCTTGTGGCCTCTTGGTAGGGTACCCTAGGACTTGCCTCCTGCAGAAGCACAAGCCCTCCTCTTTTTATATTGTTATAATTATGTCAATGCCACAGGCGTTTCACGCCCATACTCTCCGGCGCTTTCGCCGTGGGAGAGAGTATTTCTTTGCCTCTTTTTATATTGTTATAATTATGTCAATGCCACAGGCGTTTCACGTCCATACTCTCCGGTGCTTTCAACGTGTGAGAGAGTATCTCTTTACCGTGCCGGTACCCACAGGGACATAGGTTAATAGCAAGTGCGCAGGTAAGCGCTTATTTTTACACATACAAACTTTTCATGAGATGCAAACCGACTATCATTTATGTGAACTATTCTACTACTTAGCTTTCGTTATATTCCGTTTGTTCTCGAGCTCGTAGACAGGCACGCATCAGGTAGGCACATTTTTATGGCACATAACAGTTATTAAATAATAGTACAAGGTAATAATAGTTAAAATAGCACAACAAACAAGAAGAGAAAAAAGAGCGGCTTACTTGACATTGACATTAGTTATAGCGGCAATTGATATGTGTTGCCACCTCAAACATCGCGACTGGTGTTGCCGTCGCGACAATGCTCTTTAAATTTTTCACTATTGTTACAGTTTCGTTCATTATAAAGTTTATAAAGTGTTCTTCTACTTTTATGAATTCCAGGCGCAGCCCACTTAATAAAAGTTACCGCATCATGAACACATATTTTTTTGGGTACAACAACACTATTAAATTTATTGCAGCATATATTAAAAAATCATTATATAAATCATTTGGACTGTCTTTATACTTTACACAGTTTTTTTATCTAATAGATTTTTAAAACGTTCCACACGATTTGCAGATTTTGGTACAACAGTGATGTGTTTTTGTCACATGCTTCACCTGATACGGAAATGTAATCAACTGATGATCACTATCTAGTTCATTAATAATATTTGTTTTTTTCTGTGGTATGATATCTGTTTAAATATTATCAATGCAAGTGTCCGAAGTGGTAGTTATTCTAGTAGGCTCAATAAGTAAGTTTTTCAGATTGCATATTTGAAATAAGTTTTTTATTTTAGTAGTACGAACTAGATTTTTCTAACAAATCAATATAAAGTCACCACAGACAATCAACCGTTTGCCTGTAGTGTTTTCTTAAGAGCTTCGTCCATGATAGCTTCAAAACAATCATACAATGCTGATGGTGGTCTGTATATGCTCAATACAACAAGCCGGTCCAGTTCCACCCAAGCAATTTCTATTGTTCGCTCAACCGAGAGGCTCACAATAACTCTTCGTTCCTTAAATTTTAGGTTTTTGTTCAATAATATTAAATAGCTAATAAAAAATTTTGATGATTTTTTTTTTATCTATATTAACAAAATAATTATCAATCAAAAGAATTGTCTTTTGTCTGACGCTTAAAATATTCCTCGTTGGGGCAAGGATACATCTTTGTACCTTTGGCGGCAGAAACGGCGGGTTGTTGGATCGCAAAAGCCAAGCAATTTGTGTGGGATCTGGGCCGCCGACTTAGGTAAAAAACTGATGACCCTCGCTCCGGGTCGTTTCTGGCACAAAGACTGTCCATTCCAGCGTGGCAATGCTGCAAGCATAATGGGCACCTTTACGCCAGGAACGATATGGGGTGATATTTGACGATATTTAAATAAATGGAATTGTATTTCATCAGAAATAAACATTAAGTTTGAAAAAAAAATATGGTATCTCTTTATAATAATACTGGAGTAAGTTCATAATTGTTTTGGTTTTATATTACAAATTATAGTTTTGATTTTGTATTAATATATATAGCTATAGAAGACCTTTTTTTTCCTGAAAAACTGGTTAACTTATTCAGGCTAAAGTATAAGTTACATATCTTTTGTTATTTCCAGAAATAAGTTATTTATTTTAGTACGATATTGAATAAACATTTATTATTATTACTGTTCTTTCTACTTCTTACTTTATTTCTTGTTCTGAGCACGGTACTAAATGGAGCTGTCAATAACTGCACAGTTTTTTTTCAGTTTAGAACTCTTATGTGATAAGGCTTTACAGACATTTCTTCATTGAAGCTATTCTGTGACGATTACCCTTGCTCCGCTCCAATCATCTTAATTTTTTTAGTAACTTAATGGTGGCGATTCTAGCATGATTATCTTAACCTTAATTTAAATTTGACATTAGTATATCTCTGTTGTTCTCTGTATAGAATGAAAAGGAGAGACTGGTGTTAAATTAAGTTTTAAGTTTAGAGAATCATGCCAGAATCGACATCACTATCTACCTAATGAATCTGGCAGTGATGTCGAACGACAGAGATACACTATTGTCAAAGGATGATGGGCAAAAATGTATGGATCTTGGTATCCGTTCCAATAGAGATGTGTTACATATCATTTGAAAGGTCTACTTGAATACAATAATATCTACTATGGCGCTTGTCCTGATACATTGTCGAAACAGAGTTATATAATAAAAATAAGTTTTTTCTTTTTAAATTGTTATACATTTTAGTATTTACATTATTTTAGCAGTGTTGTAAGTATTAACAATAAGCATTAGGTTAGAGTGTTGATATCTGCAATAGTTTAAAAAAAACTGTATTGCAGATACCAGTGCCTTCCGACTTAGTATCAATACAACCTCGTGTGAACTATTTAATGTTTATCTTTAACGAGAACGTTAATAAAAGAAAATGGTAAAAAACATAATAAAAAAAAACAATAACTAGCTTGTTATCTTGAACGGTAACCATAGGCGTATATAGAGGGGGCCGAGTGGGCCGTGGCTTTATTCTTTATCTATAAAAAGGTCATTTAGGAACAGTGCAGGAGCGACGAATCCGGCGTGCCTGGCATAACCTAGGTACCATATAATTGATAATATGTGAGCACAAGTTCCTATGGTACGTCTACCAGTTAGACATGTGCAATAATGTTGAATTATATTATTTTAATTATTATTCTAATCTAAGTCGTTATTACTGAATAATACGTAGCAGTAATAGGTTCTTGCTCGAACATGACGAGACCGGATTCGTCCTCGTAACAAACAAATATTTTGATCTATGCCGTATTCAGGCAAGTCTTCCAATGCATTTTCTCTATATGTTTTTATCGTATTTAGGCCATTATTTAAATGCTCGCTATAGTAAGATCTGGCTAGTTTGAATGATATGTGCCCAAAGCAAGCACAATGAGTTCTTCTTCAGTCAGTTGGGGGAAGTTCTTCACTTGCATTGCTTCAAGTCGTATGAAGTCTGCCCTTCGAGATGGTTCAACCGCTTTCTTTTTAGCCGCGGGTCAACGGGGTCAACGATAAAAACAGGTTAACACAAGTCCATAAGAAAGCCGGAGTCAACGATAAAAACAGGTAAAAATATAATGAAAGATATAAGAAGGAACGAACGTAGTTTGACACGCAGTACTAACGATCGACTAATGCGCCCGCTCGCCCGCACCTTCTGTCTACCTGCCTAAATACGGGCGGGAGAGGGGATGGCATTCCGCATTCAACTCTGTACTTGATTCAGTGACTCGATTTCCCTTTTTGGTTCTGTAATAATAAATAATGGTAATAACGGTTCCTGCAAAAATAGGCTAGTTGACCCTTTTTGGAAAAAGGTTGTAAATGGTTAATTAATGTTCTAGTAGACCGAAAAAAAATGTATTGTAATTTTTTGAGACCTAGAAAGCTACAAATCTTTAATTTTAAAATAGAATTTTCATGGACATACAAAAACGCTGTCGGCCATTTTAGTCTATAGATTGTCTATGCTATGATGTCAACTGTAGTAAACAAAAACTCGTAAGCACGTAGAAAATAACTTATCTGAGTTTAATAAAAAGAACATGATTTCTTATAAATACCACGAAAAATAAAGTAATTATCATTATTGTATTGTACGAGAATATAAAAACACATCCTTGAAGACAACAGGAATGTTGTGGATTTAAGTGCCGAAAGAAATTAACCTACGCAACTTTATTACACTTATTCATATGTTGTATCAGTTTTATGTTTATTACTACATTGTAATAATAAATGCACTGTACTTACATAGATGCCTTATCGTTTCTCTGCTCCGCAGAGCAGAAATCGGGGTTTAGTGCAAAAAATTCGCCAACCATCAATGCGTCAATTCTTGGCAGCTTTCTGCTTTCACAAAGTCGGCATCCATAATTACTTTTGTCAAAAAAAATCAATAAACGGAAACGTTTCTAAAGTTAAAAGTGTTTTAAGATACATTTATTCAGACTAAAGAATCCACCCACAATAACACGCGAATGACATTTAGTTGTTTACTGAAAGAGACGTCACAATCATGGCGGATGCGGCGAACAGCGTTTTTAGTGTTTAAAAAATATAGACTAAAAAAATGGTTGCCTGTAAAGTCGGTTTTACGGGCGAAGATTTTACGTGACAACGTCTTTTTCTCGGTAGAATATTTATTGATATGAATATAATTAAATTGCACAATAGGAACAAGGAATTGAATGAAAATAAGAATTGCACAAATTTTAACTATAGAAATATATTTTGTTTACTAAAACATTGTACATGTAAACTTAAACTTAACACGAGAGACTCATCGTAACGTTACCGAGCGTTACACTTTTTCATAAGTGACTCCCAGCCGCAACCTAATTTAAGACGTTGTCACGTCAAAAATATTTTTTAAAATTAAATTTCTACAGCAATCTTCTGCTTTTATGAAGTGAACTCGATATATTTAGGTTCGTTAGACCAAATACTGTAAGAAATAAACATTTATTTAATACAATTCGACATGAGTCAACTAGCCTATGGTTCTGGTATTTTCTGGAAAAAATTAAAACGGACAACAAATATCAGAATGCCGCCATAGTAACTAATATTCTACATGAAAAGAGGTATTCAATGATATATCACTCATCGCTATTGATACCAAACACCAATTGGATACCAAAATGCCCGTCCTCCTTTAAGTTTAGTTTTAGAGAATCATGCTATAATCGACACCAGTGTCACAAATCGTTATCTATGTAAATCGATCCTTTTTTTACAACCCTACTCCCTTTTTGACGTTAATGACGTTTCTTTCTTGCGTACTTTGCTTTGCATACAAACAAACACTGGTTTTGCGTAAAAGGTGAATTTTATCCTGTTAATGCATTTGTGATTGCCCGAAAATATAACATTAAAGAGATGGCAGTACCACCTCAAGCGTTTGTTAATAAGCACAAGAAACATTTTCTTGGTATTCCAGCCCCTTTAGGTTATGTAGCTGGTGTTGGAAGAGGGTATGTACACTGACGAAAAACCCTAAATATTTCTACTTTAACCCAAAATTTATTACAGTTTATATATTTTTTAGATATATTTTAAGTTTTTAAGTTCATTTCTATCATTGCAGTGCCACTGGTTTCACCACACGGTCTGATATTGGTCCAGCGCGAGATGCGAATGATGTGTCGTGAGTATTTTATCATTGTTACTTGAATATTTGCAATCCAAACATAACATCTATAAAACTTTTTAATGAGGTTATTGAAGTCTTGGTAAAAGCTAATATTGGTAAACTTTGGGCCAGTTGATATACCTTTAAGATAACTATAGATAGTATAATATGATTATTAAGGAACCAATAAGTTGAACGACAGGGTTTTAGTTATGGACAATCATGAAGTCAGTCAAACAAGTATGGTTTAGTATAACAAATGAACGGATTTATGTTATGATTTCTCTATGATGAGAGGGAGGAAAACTCAACACATATATGAAATGGTCTTTTTTCATAAAAGTAAAAGTACAGAGATTACTTCTCAGCATGCCTAGGAAATGTGTTTTAATTTGCATGTTTTTTTAGTGACGATCGACATGCTCCACCAGCAGCTAAACGTAAGAAAACAGAGGAAGAAGATGATGATGAAGACTTGAATGATTCCAATTATGATGAGTTTTCTGGATACAGTGGTTCCTTGTTTTCAAAGGTATTCTTTTGTCACCTGAATGTAATACTATTTTTTTTATTGTTTATAGTTTTACAACAAATGCTGGACTTAATGCCACACGGCATTCTCTGCCAGTCAACCATCGGGCTAAGCAGAGACATTACACAGTAAAGTAAATAAAAGCCTTAAAGTAAAAGGTTAAAAAAAATAATATGGGTGCGTGTACTTAAGTACGCGCGTGAGAAGTTATACTTCTTTTTGGAATTATTAAAAAATAGTTTTTAATTGCATGCAGATAATTAATTACAATAAGATAATAAAAGGATTGGAAATGGATAGTCAACGCAGTCAATAAAGTTCAGTTTTAATTTGAAAAATTTAATAAATAATCAAAATATTCAATTTAAATCACTACTGAATAAAATTTATTAACACATATAAATTTCGCATTTGTATAACATTATAACACGTGTTAAGAATATAGAAACTAGAAACATGTGGATAAATATTATAAATATGAAAACAGTGATCAGAGGCGACGAGCGTCCCAACATGTGCGACTAAGAGATCCTATTACTATTTTGTTGGAACCTTTTTTTCGAGACTTACGAGTAATGTGCGGTTTAGCGGCCGACTTCATAGTGTTGCGCGCGCATCTTAAAATTTCACTCTCATCATTTTTTCATAACACGCCCGCGGCTAACTTCATTATGTTACTTTTGTGTTACAGTGATGCGCGCGCATCTTAAAATTTCACTCTCATAATTTTTTCATAACGCGGCTAAAGAAGTATAACTTCAATAATGATAAGACCAGATATATATATGTATGTGTACTGTAAACATAGATATTTTTATCTTTCCTTTTCCATATTAATCTTAATTATGAAAAATGACACATTTCTCCATCAAGAAAATGTACTTTTCAGGATCCTTATGATAAAGATGATGCTGAAGCAGATGCGATTTACGAGTCTATAGATAAACGCATGGATGAAAAAAGAAAAGAGTATAGAGAAAAAAGGCTCAAAGAAGATTTGGAGAGATATCGTCAGGAAAGGTGAGGTAGATAGACTATAAGTAATAATAACTCATATTATCAAATGAAACATAAAATAAAGAAGGTAATGGTCAAATAGGTTCTTAAGGTCTTTTCTTTGGGACAAAGATGTAACATATTAAAATATATTAGTTAGCTGTAACTGCTATTAGAATAGAATAGTAATTGTCCACTAAAATCTCATGATTGATCATAATAGTGTACATGTGTGTACACTAAACGCGACAAATAATGTATCAAAGCTAAGTTAAAGCTACAAGTATATTCCTATAATAAATTTGATTTCAGACCTAAAATTCAACAACAATTTTCTGACCTTAAACGTGAACTGAAACAAGTGTCCGAAGAGGAGTGGGCTGCTATCCCTGAAGTGGGAGATGCACGCAATAGGAAACAACGTAATCCGCGTGCGGAAAAATTCACACCTCTACCTGATAGTGTGCTGTCCCGGAATCTAGGAGGCGAATCCACTACTTCCATTGACCCTGGATCTGGTCTGGCATCTATGATGCCCGGTGTGATGACACCAGGAATGTTGACTCCTTCAGGTAAGTATGTTGCAATTAAGATATTTGGAACAATTTTTGGAAGCATTTTAATAAACCTTCCAGATTAATCCCAAAGGCATCCACTAGAGTAATTTGAACTGTTTACATTACTCAATGTTTGTATAAAATAGAATTTGTCAAAGTTTTCGGCATTCAGAGTGGTAAGCCGCTTTTTGTTTTTCCAGGTGACTTGGATTTAAGAAAGATTGGTCAAGCAAGGAACACATTGATGACAGTGAAACTATCACAAGTATCGGACTCTGTCACTGGACAAACTGTAGTTGATCCCAAAGGTTACTTGACTGATTTGCAGTCCATGATACCGACATATGGTGGTGACATTAACGACATTAAGAAAGCTAGATTGTTATTGAAATCTGTCAGGGAGACAAATCCAAACCATCCACCGGCTTGGATAGCTAGTGCTCGATTAGAAGAAGTAACAGGTATTCTTTTTCATTTGTTATTTGGCAGAATTTAAACTTTAATTTGAGTTAATTTATGGCCTGCGCAGACAAGGGACTTTAATTAGTAGAGGACAAAAGTTACTGAATCATGAAAAATATGTCTGCAGAAGTCGTGTCACGGATTCAATACACACAGTGTGCGGACATTTGTTATCTGGAAATTTAGAGAAACGTATGTTATGGAAGCAAATATTTTGAGACTATGTAGCAGTGTAATCATCATGATTTTAATTCCTTGTGTACGTTACACAATCCCAACTAGATTGCTAACAATGCATTTGTTAGCAATCTAGTTGGGTGGACAAAAGTTCTTTATCGGCGCAGGCCATTACTTTAATAAATAAATGATAAAAATGGCTTAAAATGCTTAATGGGAAACCTGTTGCAAAAATAGTTGTTTTGATATGAGTGTATTAGTATTTTGCGTCGGAAGTCCTGGTTAATTTTCTGTGCAATCGGTATATTTGCTGTGCAATCGGTATATTTGCAGTGTAATCAGTATATTTTCTGTGCAATCAGTATAGTTGATATGAAAATCATATTTCTGTACAATTTAACAAGTTTTCTGTTACTACAGATTAGATGTATATTTTAAATTATTTTCAGCACTAGTTTTGTTCAACAAATGTTTTGTTTGCAGTTAAAAAAGTATTTAATTGCTGTAAATAACTTGATGGGTAATAAATCATTTGCTGTGCATTTAAAAATATCCCGATAAAAATTATCAATGTAGTGTCTGCATTTTGAAGTTTCTGTCAGTGTTTATTTCGTGAACAATCCAAAACCAAAACTATCACTCGCGCCGATTATTTTTACACTCATATTTTTCATACGGCTTGAAGGACCTATTTTTTTACTATCTAATGTCATTTCAAGGTAAAATCCAATCAGCAAGAAACCTTATAATGAAAGGTTGTGAAGTTAATCCTAGTAGTGAGGAACTATGGCTCGAAGCAGCTCGATTGCAGCCACCGGACACTGCAAGGGCAGTCATAGCACACGCTGCGAGGAACCTGCCCCACAGTGTCAGGATTTGGGTTAAAGCTGCTGATTTGGAACAGGAAACAAAGGTAAACTATAGGCATGGAATAAATTATACTATTTAATTAGAAAACAAAATCAATATTAGAACTAAAATCTGAATCTTTAGAAGTTTAGGCTGTTATCAAGGTTTCCCAGTTTCTGAGTGTTTTAATTAGAAACATTCTAATTGAGAGACACCAGCTCGAAGCTTTACAGGTTAAAATATTTTCTTTAGATTTACACATCGTGCAGTTACATGCTTAAAAAATAAAAATGATATCTAAAATTTTGATCTGAATTACCTATACTAATATTATAAAAAGGTAAAGTTGTGAGGTTGTAGGGATTAACCTGGATCTACTGAATCGATTTTGATGATTCTTTTACCAAAAGAAAGCCACGTTATTTGTGAGTGTCATAGGCTTTAAATATTAACCCATAAAATTAAAAGACTTAACGAAGCTGAAGTCGCGGGCGGCCACTAGTTTAATATACAAAGTCATAAAATTTCAAAAAATTGTACCTCTGCCGTGATACTGTTACATAGCTGTCATCATCGCCAGCCTTGCAAGAGTTGCCCTTTCAACAGTTATCCCTCTATGTAGTTATAAACAAGGAGTTAAACTTGCATTCGCTAATTAATCAATTTTCCCTCCACAGGCTAAACGACGTGTATTCCGCAAGGCTTTAGAACACATACCTAATTCCGTTCGCTTATGGAAAGCAGCCGTCGAATTAGAGAACCCTGAAGACGCTCGTATATTACTTTCAAGAGCCGTTGAATGCTGTCCCACAAGCGTGGAACTATGGTTGGCCTTGGCAAGATTAGAAACGTATGAGAATGCTAGGAAAGTGTTAAATAAAGCGAGAGAAAACATACCCACTGATCGCCAAATTTGGGTTACGGCCGCTAAATTGGAAGAAGCTCATGGTATGTAGTTGAAGCTATATAAAAGAATATGTGCATAAATATGTATTCGCGTAATAAGTTATACTTTAAATTCTTAGGGCTAGAGCTAGAGATATGGGGTATATGGGTTTGGAAATGATTGTATTTTAAAATCCACTCATTATATTTGCCTAACATGCCACGAAACCTCAAATAGTTGGCTCTACGTTTTCTAGCTAGTTTAAAAGAATTTGATTAAATACTATAAAAACTATTTTTTTATTAAAATCAAGATAAGAAACTGCTGTTACTAATACGAACAAATTGTTGTATGAAGTATAATTTCTACGTTATGTCTTCTGACTCTTATACTGATATCTAATAATATTTTTGAAGGCAACACTCACATGGTAGAGAAGATCATAGATCGTGCGATTACGTCCCTCAGTGCTAACGGGGTAGAGATTAACCGCGAACATTGGTTCAAAGAAGCTATGGAAGCCGAAAAATCTGGAGCCGTTCACACTTGCCAGGTATTTTTAATACGTAGAGTGTCTACATTATAAAAGCTTATATTTTGTAGTAAAGCTATCAAGTTGCATAGTACTAATTGACGGTTAAATTTTCTTTTCCTAGGCTATCATTCGTGCTGTAATAGGACACGGTATAGAACCAGAAGATCAAAAGCACACTTGGATGGAAGATGCTGACGCTGTAAGTGTTTGTTTATTTTCAATAGAAACCCTTTTGTTATTGTTTGTTGCCTTATTTGGGGATCCGGCTCGAAGGACCAATCTTAGATTTTTCGTAATGTTTTTTTTATACATTAGGTTTACCAACCAACTAAGAATTTAAGGTATGACACTGTAAAACGATAGTAGACGGCTTTAACATAATATTTCAAACAACATGCTGCATCGCCGGAGTCCTAATGAATAAAAGTCTATTTATATGCTTTCGCAGCTGCTGGTCATCAAGCGTCTTATATGCTTTTATATGTGGTATCAGCTCGCAGGACCAATCTTAGATTTTTCGTAAATTTGAAAGTTTTTAAATATTAGGGAAGCCAACCAAATAAGGAATTAAGATATTACAATGTAAAACGATAGTAATCGGATTTTACATAATATTTCAAACAACATGCTACATCTCCGGCGTCCTAATGAATAAAAATATCTATATGCTTTTGCTTCTGCTGGTCATCAGTCGTCTTATAAATGAAATGAAATGAAAAGTCATTTATTCAGTCTAGGCTGTTACAAGCACTTGTGAAGGTCAAGAAGCTACGCCATAGGTTCGCAAAACTACGGCGGGAGACCTTGTACTGAGAAGAACCGGCAAGAAACTCAGCAAGGGTTGCTTTTTTCTCCCTGTATTGATATATACAGAGTCGTCAAGTTGAAAAATGACTTCAGAGATACTTCTGAAGTCACCTTCCATTACATTATTTAGGATATAGATATATAGTTACAATAAATTTTATATTTAGTATATAGGAAGAGGCATTAGATAGGTACCATATTACTGTTACAAAAACTGACTCATACCCATCAAATAACAAATTACAAGAAACACTATGTCATAAGAGAATTCTTGATCTGAGATTTAAATTTGGTTAGTGGAAGCTCAATCAAATCTTGGGGAACTTTGTTAAACAATGTAATACTACATCCCAGAAATGAACCTCTTGATTTTTGGAGTCTGAAACATGGAACGGCAAGCTTGTTTTTAAATCTTGTGTTAAAGTTATGGGTTCGACTTTTTTTTGCAAATGCGTCATAGTTTTTTCTTAGACTTGGTTACCACCGTTTCCAAATAAAGATTGACAACGACCTAAAAGAAAACTAAATACCCTCGTGAAATTAAGTTTTGATTCAGTGATACAAGTAAAGCGAAACCTTACAATGGTTTTGTGCGATCTGAATATGGTCAGCGCTAAATGATGCTATTGGTTACCATACTCCACAGACATATAACTAGTAGCAGACCGAATATTCAGTTTTAAACAGCGTGGCAAATACACACACATTGGAACTCACCAAAGCATGGGCCGCATTTAGTATAGTAGAATAATGGATGTCATTATTGTTTCATGAAATACCTATTCGAATAGATAGGTCCTAATGTGATGTCCATGTTAATAATATTATAAATGTAAAAATTTGTCTGTTTAATATCTTCATGGCGAATTTAGCCAGGCGAAATCGCTGAACCGATAATGATGAAATTGAGCACGGAGATAAAATTAACACAGGGAAAGGACATAGGTACAATTAGGAAAATTGAAATAAAAATTTAAGGCATAGTTTTTATCTTTTTATTTTGAAATAATACATGTTTTTTTAGTAAATTTCTCTGAGATACATTTGTTTCTTTGCATTGATGTTTACATCTAATATCAAAAGAAAATTTGACAACAACTTTAATAAGCAAGTGGACATGGTTTATGTCATGATCTGGATTGTTCGAGTCAAATAGTGAATAATCGACATAATCACATTTAATCAAACTATTAAAATCATTATTTTTGTTTATTTTAAAACAAAAAACACTTAAGACACTATAAGTATTTGGTTGCCAATCCTGACGTTTCATATATTTTAACCATGCATTCCGAGTACTTTCATCCTTTGGAAACCTAGAACAAAATTGTTTATGTGGTTATTTGGGTTATATACCTACCGATGCCAATGTTCCAAGAAATATGAATAGCTAGTCTGTAATAGGTACCTATCTATTTACGTTCTTGATTGCATTCACATTCAAAATACAATGCAATGCAAACAAAATGAATGCCGAGAAACTTTTTGTCTTTGATACCGATTCCGTCCTCTGTTATGGCAACAGTACTTCAGTTGTCAGAATTGGAATTTCCTATCATGATTTATCCTGATTACTTCTATTTCTTTACGTTTAGGATATTAGTTTTCACCGGTAGTGTCTTAGATAAATAATCCTACGTAGAAAATGTTACATGTTGCGATAATATTTAAATAAGCTTCGAAAAGACTCAAAGACATTTCAGTACACAACAAAGACACATAAAAACTTACTGATTAAACGTTAATCCTGGTGTTCTATTGTATGTAGCACTTTCACATCGATACGCACTGTACTTGACCATAGTAATTGAATAATCTCGTTTTGTAATATAGTTTCATCAAAGCAATATTCTTAATAAACACCGAAAAGTCGCATGTCCGATAAGTCATGAATAAAATGGCGGCGAGGAATAAAAATGACACGCGTTGACATTTGTTGATGTGTGAGTCATTGTGGCAATAGATGGAAGAATGAGATGCCACTATCGAGTTGTAGCTGAGTGTAAAAAGGATAAAAGATCATGTTTTGATTCATAAATATAACTAGGTTTTTATGTTCCGTCTGCTATAGTATTATATGTCTGTGCCATACTCTGAGACGTCAAATAAATTGAATGTCATATATAGTCCCATGATGTATTATTCTAATGTGTCGTCACATGATGTAAACAGAAAAAGTGCATTGCACTTTAACCCTTTAACGCACAGAGTAATTTTTTGTTAAAATTTGTCATTATTTTATTATGTTTGAGATAATTTTATCTAAGTTGCTGAAAATAAAAATATCGTTACTATGTTTAAAAATCATATGTTGAATCTGACTCAACATTACCCAACCTTCAAGAATGATCATGTAAATAGAAACGTTTTAAGTCCAAACAATAGGGGTTTTTCAAAATTTTTTGAAAACTGCTTATATTTAAAGATTGGGCAAATGATTTAACAGAAAAATAGAAATAAATAAATTAATGTCTTTTTTTCTCCATTAGACTAACGATGGACTAATTAAAGTTGACTAGAAAAAAATCCACGCGGACCACGCAGCGGACGGGACTCGTACCCGCATCCTTCGTTCCAATTTTTTCTAGTAAACTTTTCTTTAGATTTAAACATCTAGCAGTTAAATGCTTAAAAAATAAATAAAATCATAATTAAAGTTGAATTTATTTTTAATGGTTTTGAATTTACCGCCAAAACGCTCGGTTCGATAACGTCTACTGCGTGACGTCAACTCTGTGTGTGCTATGCTACGATATTAAATACCCTAGATACACCAACACGAACAAAATCATGCCCGAAACCTGTCCACAAGGTACATTGGACGATCCACGGAGCTCCGTAAGATGATCGCATAGTCTAAACAATATAAGGCATTATTTAAACATTGAAAATCACCTTTAAAGCATACTATATAAGGATAAGGTCTTAATTAAAACGCACGCGTCAAAGAGTTATGACAGTCCGATATGTAAGCTCGTAAAATTTTACGACTTATTGCTACATGCAGAAGAACAAAGACCTTATTTGTTTGACTCAAGGTGGAATTCTGAATGCGCTGTTAGTAATATAGCAGTCCGCGAGGAAAAGAGACGGCTATATTATCGACCATGCATTTGAATATCACAAATATTTTCTATTAAATCAGTTTATAGTAAGTATTAAAACAAATTTTACTTTAAATGCATTAATTAACAAACATTGATTAGATACCTGTCGAAAAAACGACATTTTACATTCTATAAGTATTTTTTTTCGCCTGTTTTCACGGAGCTCAGCGGCATGTTGACTTTTCAATGGTCCGCGCGTGACTGTGAATCAAGAAGTGCTTGAGTCGTGTTGAAGCACTTCTTGATTAGGACACATTTTGAGCGCACGGGGTGTATCTAGGGTATTTAATATCGTTGATGCTATGTAATCATCTGAAGGTCAAATTATTAACTTTTTTTACGTTTGGGATAAACTTATAGTATAATACTTTGCAAAGGAGATTGCTCATCTTCCATACATGTTTGGCCTAAAGACCAATAATCATGACAAATTGTTTCCTAGATTCGAAATTATATATAAATTACTGTAGAAACGAATATTATTGACGGACACCCCTGAGAACTTCTATAAACCATATACACTGAATGATTTTGAGGTTGTTTGGAAATAGGTACATAGTTATTAAAATAATAAAAAACAAATAAGTTATATAGCAAACTAGGGAAATCAAACCAAGTACCGAAATTATGTATTACGTTCAGGTATATAAAGCATGTAGATTAATAGATAGTTGCCTGTTTTTAAAGTTAATGCATAAGAGTAACTTTTAAAATCAGATATCATCTATGCATTTCCGGTTATAATAAGGTACTCTGTGATAGAAACTGTGTGTTATTTGTGAATGAGCCACAGATTAGAGAGAATTTTTAAACTCTCGTTAACTAAAGAAAGCTTATTATTTTTGTTATGTTTATATTATAACCATATTTTAGATTTTTAGTGTATCACACCTTATTTTATGGAGGTGTTTGGCAAAAAATGTATGGCAATAGACTTTATGATGTCGCCTACCATCTATAATATTTGTCTAAGCACATTTGCATGTAGTAAAAGTGATAATATACTTGTGGATATTAATACCACAGTGTAATAAAAAAAAATATTTTATCGATCTTTACAAAATAGATTTGTTTTGATGTTATATAAACAACTTCGATCAGTCTTTGGCTGAATGTTACTACACCCATAGCCAAAAATGATTCGTATGTTTTCCAAACCGGTAAAATTAAAAGTCATTTTTAAAATGACTATATTATACAAAGGTGTTCGTTAAAATCTAATGACTGTAAAATAAAGTATAAATTACGCCAAGAATTACCGTATATGTCAATATTTTTTGTACATTTGGGCCAATTTGAGCAATCCCCTTTCTTCGCTACTAATCCTGATTTCTGCTACAGAGTTTTGAAACATCAAAAATTTTGTATAAGTATTATACTATAAATTTATCCTGAACGTAAAAAAGTTAATAATTTGACCTTCAGATGATTACATACCATACACAAAGTTCGATCGAACCGAGCGTTTTTGCGGTGAATTCAATACCATTAAAAATAAATTCTACTTTAATTGGTTTAATGGAAAAAAAATACATTAATTTATTTATTTTTATTTTTCTGTTAAATCGTTTGTTCTAAGCTTTAAATATAAGCAGTTTTCAAAAATTTGTAAAAAACCCTATTATTTTTATAAGTGTATTTTGTAAGGCCTAAAGAAGGCTGGCAGTCAGCACCGCATATTTCATCCGGTCTTTGGCGAGGTCAAAAAGCTCCGCAGCACTTGTGATTCGGGTCCATTACTGGAAATAGCGCAGCCACGATTTCTTCCTACGTTCAACAGCTCTTCTACTGGATCGCTTTGTCGATTTGAGTTTGACTGTATGAAATTTTGCCAGTGTGCTAGCGAAGGCGCGTTCGAATGTTCGCGCGCAGTTTATGGATACGCCCTGTCAGTGTTTCCGTCGAAAAAGTCCATATGGCTCAGAGCTGCCTATCTGGAGAAACAACACGGCACCAGGGCGAGTCTCGAGGCTTTACTGCAGCGGGCCGTCGCACATTGCCCCAAATCGGAGGTGCTGTGGCTTATGGGAGCGAAATCTAAGTGGCTAGCTGGTAAGTGCTTTACTTTTACAGGTTTTATTAAGTAGAGTATAAAAAACATTCATAACTTGTCGTTATCCTTCCCTTAGGTACAGCAGGGGGTCTAAAATAGGTAATCTATGATACAATAAGTTATACATAGTATTTTTTTAAAATCTTTAAATGACTAGATATCAAAGGAAACATCAAAGGAAGATAAATATTTAGAAAATACCAAATAAGTGAAATTTCATTATTGTTAAATTCACGAATTAATTGACCCATAAAACATATTTTAGATATCTCATCCAATGTTACTGTACGGGACGCCGGGCTGTCGCAGTAGCGGACAGTTACCGACTCGTACTGAGGGGGTGGAGGAAGTTACACGCAGGAGTCTTGACTGTAGTGGACTGTAGTTTCGGCGAATAAAACCCCTGGTGTTCGGTATTGAAGAAATCGGTGGGCGCTGATAATGGATGGCCGGTGAGAGGAGGCTTCAGGTCCAGAGTGAACCGCTTGGTTGTTTCTTCCTGTTCCTTAGGGTAGGAGCGCCTGTCGCTGAATGCATGTCGGGGCATGTTCCGACTCGAATTTTATATGCTAGGACTGAGCTGGCCAGCGATCCATTACCTCACCCACGCTATACTTTATTTTTCATTTTCTCAAGATTTACAATAGTGCGAGCTTAAAACTAATTGTACATACATCGGGCATACATTTGGGCATATTTTTAACATAGTTATGTGTCCGTAAACACGATATTTTAGGTGTGGCGCGCAAAAAATAGGTCTCCGCAATATTTATACTTTCCCCCTCCATAGGACTTCGCCCTGCCACGGGGCTTCGCTGCCCCACCCGCGCGCTCCGGGCGCGCCGGGTGGGGAGCGCGACATGTCTCAGAAAACGGTTCTATACAAACATGTTTTTTCTCCTACACAGTACATTTTTACACTTATTGATGCGATACCTATTTATTTACGTAGCCCTACGTGTTACCTATCTAATACAACAAGTTTCTTACAAGAATATTAATAAACAACAGCTGTACGGCCCTATAAAGTTTGCAAATTAAAAAGTCTTAAAAAACCTACTTATACTCGCTTAATGTTTAACTATCATACACCATTTTAAAGAAGAAGTAAAAACACATAAAATGACATCATTGTTATAACAATTATACCTATATCCTATTGACTATTCATAAAAAACTATTCCCGATATTTTCCTTAATTACGCTTAAACTACTAACACGATTCATACAAAACTTCGATATATTATTCCTATAACTACCTACTATCTAATAAGACATAAAATAAATCAATCCAAACATAAAACATACTATTATCGAAAATTGTCAACTCAGGCAAAATCCTATAAGACGTGTGACAAGGACAACCTATTGTCTCCGTCCCTCCTATAGGTCGGAACTATCAGTATTCTGACTAGTTTCCCCGCGCCACCGCTTGGCGTCGTGGCGATCGTTTAGATAAAGTCTTATAAGATTATTGGAGAGAACGGGGCGGAATATCGCTCTGAACTATCAATTTTACAATGGTTTACTATGGGCAGAGCTATCTATTGTTGCGATATCCGACTCATTCTAATAAGACAACAAGGGAATGATATTTTTAATGCGTATACAACTAATTCATGTGAAATTATAGATACATTTTTATACATTGCTCTCGTATTGTCGTAAGTCATCTCTTCTCGCTTCGGTCGTAAGGCGGTCGTCTCGTACATACTCCCGCCGTGCAGCGTCGGTTGACTCGTCGCTGCATCCAATCACCGTGGGAGAGGCGACCGATGATGTTGTATGCACCACCAGCCGCTCCGAAGGTCGATGTAGTGCTCCTCCAATCTTGATAAGGTTGATGACTCGTGTAGTCGCGTTTCGCCCGAATTGGTTGGCGATAACGATTCGGTACTTCTTGTCTATACGGCGACCTCCGTCGATTTTCTCTGTTGCGATCGATGCGATGCCAACCCGGGGCTCCCGCCGGTGGCGCGGGCGGCCGAGGTCGATGAACTCGCGGCTCGTCGCTGTAGGTATAGCGAGCTGGGCGATTTCTTCTGTGTGTCGCATTGTGTTTCGTGCTCCCGCCGCTATGCTGACCCGGTGGCGGTGCTTTTCGACTTCGTGGCGGCGCGTGCTCGGTGCGAATTTCTATGTGCGCGTCCGCTCTTCTATTCGTCTTCGATAATGGTCGATGATCGATTTTTCGATTTTCATTCCTTGGTCGATTTTCTATTTTCGGGCGATTTTCGATCTTCGGTCGATTTTCTATCTTCGGGCGATTGTTGACGATGTTGACCTTTTCGATGGTGTTACGCGCTTGTGTGCCGTGAAGGACCCATCCGAGCGCGGTTTTCGATGCGGCGAGCTGTTTTCGGTTTCCTCTTCGAACTTCGCTGGCGATAAGGAGGTCCCAATTGTCTTGACCGATCAAAATGCTGGGACGGGCGTCTTCGTATACGAGGTGCTTTTCTATGTCTCGGAGGTGCTTGCAGTCACGTAGGCAATGTGGCTCGACCGTTTGCGATGAAATCTTCATGCGCCGAATAGTGCGCGCTTCTATGTCGAATCCCTCCGTCTGTCCCTCGATGTTGAAGGCGACTCGTTTCGATTGTGTTTCGGGCAGCTCGGCGTCTATGGTTTCGATCTGGAAGTCTTCGGTTGGCCCGTCCGTCGGCGCCTATCTTCTCGGCGGCTCGCTCTTCAATTAGTGTCACGGTGGAGCCGTCGTCGAGCAGTGCGTAGGTATCGAAATGACCTCGCGGTCCGGTGATGCGTACTGGAACTATCTTCAGATACGCGTCGCGCTTGCGGCTGCTGTGCGTGCTGGCTACTCGTTCGGTTTCTATTTTTTCTGTTCGATGCGGTGGCGACTCCTCTTCTTGATCGATTTTCGGTTTGAAGTGAAGTAGCGGATGATGAGTGCGTTCGCAGCCATCTCTGTTGCACGCGCGCGGCGCGCAGTTGTGTGTTCTGTTTCTGTACTGTAGGCACTTGTAGCACAGGTTGCTCTGCTTCGCTATTTCCCAGCGGCGTTCTCGGTTAGCGGCCTTCAGTGTTGCGCAGTCGACCGGTGTATGTTTTAGTTCCGCGCAGACAGGGCACGGGACGTCTTCGACGTAATATCTTCTATTTCTATCTTCGATATTTTTTCTTTCTTGACCTTCTATGCTGTGTGTTCGAAATCTTCGTTGCAAAGTAGAGTGTTCTTCACTCCCGATGTATTCCGGTGGGGCGTATCTTGCGTTGTTCTCTGCTTCGACTTCTATAAACTCGGCGAACAATAATAATTCCGGTTGCGACTTCAATTTTTCTATGTTTCTATGTTGGTTGGTGAAGTCGTTCCAGCGAAAACGAATGGTCGATGGCAGCTTTTCTATAATTGTCTTCATGATGTCCGGCGCACGTAGGTACTCGTTTTGCCCCAGTACTTGTAGTGCGACGACGCTATTCTTGATTTTGTTTGCAAAAATCACGATGTCCCTCGGCGAATCGGTGAGTCGGGGTAAATGGCGCAGCTTTTCTATTTCGGTTGCGGCGATGTTGTCCGGGCGGCCGAATCTGTGTTCCAATTGCTTCATAATGTCGCCCGGCGTAGTGTTGCTTATTAGCATGCTGCCCACGGCTTCTCTTGCCTTCCCCTTGAGGGCTCTTCTTAATCTTGATGAGTTTTCCGCCGACGATAGGTAGGTTGCGGATTCTAGGTACGCCGCCCTGAAGGTGAGCCATTCTGTGTGCGCGCCGCTGAAGGGTGGCAGCTCTCCGACGTAGCGTGGACCCGGTGCAGGTGGTACGGCGGCACGGACGGCGGCGTTGATTGCGACGGCCAGCTCGGAGACGTTCATTCTGTCTTGCTGGACCGGCGGTGGCGGTGGCGGCAACGTAGGGGCGACTTGTTCTTGAGCTTCATCAATGCGGGACGGCGGACTCTTCTTAATGCATGGCTTCAGCGCCCCTGGGACTGGATCTTCGGCAAGTGGTGCGACGGACCCACCAATCTGTACGGTGTCCTCGACGGTCGGTCTTCTATACGGTTCGGTGGTGCCGCCGTCGGGGGTGGTGTCCTTTGTCGCTGTGTCCAGCCAGGTGATGACGCGTTCTTCATTCTCGGTGCCATGTGTGCTATCGGTTTCTCTTCTATCTTCTATTTGCGGGTCCTCTTGATCCTCATCTTCGCTATCTTGCTCTTCCATTCGTATCTTCGCCCTTATAGTCTTCTCTAATTCTTCATATAACGCCGCCAGGCGCTTCTTCTTTGCTGCTCTTCGTGCAGCTATCTTCGATTCTGTTCGGTGTGATGTCATTGCAGCTGATGGCGACTTCGGCGGTTGGTCGTGGCGCAGCGGGTACGGTGGCCGCGTCACGGTGTCGCTCCCTTGCGATGGCGCTCTTGACGGGGGTTGGACAGGATTCTCTCCTGCAGCGGTTCGCTCTGGCTCTTCGATGCTTCTCTCGATGCGCTCCTCTTCGGCCTGGTCCATTTTGTCAGCTTGAGATCTTGTTCGTGGCATTTTTCTTTCTTCAATCTTCTATAATTTTTCTTCAATTTTCTGTCTTCAATCTTCTATAATTGACCACGACGATCTTCTTTCTTCAATCTTCTATAATTTTTCTTCAATTCTTCCTCGGCGCTGTAGATCCGGCTCGATGCGACCAAAAAATGTACGGGACGCCGGGCTGTCGCAGTAGCGGACAGTTACCGACTCGTACTGAGGGGGTGGAGGAAGTTACACGCAGGAGTCTTGACTGTAGTGGACTGTAGTTTCGGCGAATAAAACCCCTGGTGTTCGGTATTGAAGAAATCGGTGGGCGCTGATAATGGATGGCCGGTGAGAGGAGGCTTCAGGTCCAGAGTGAACCGCTTGGTTGTTTCTTCCTGTTCCTTAGGGTAGGAGCGCCTGTCGCTGAATGCATGTCGGGGCATGTTCCGACTCGAATTTTATATGCTAGGACTGAGCTGGCCAGCGATCCATTACCTCACCCACGCTATACTTTATTTTTCATTTTCTCAAGATTTACAATAGTGCCAGCTTAAAACTAATTGTACATACATCGGGCATACATTTGGGCATATTTTTAACATAGTTATGTGTCCGTAAACACGATATTTTAGGTGTGGCGCGCAAAAAATAGGTCTCCGCAATATTTATACTTTCCCCCTCCATAGGACTTCGCCCTGCCACGGGGCTTCGCTGCCCCACCCGCGCGCTCCGGGCGCGCCGGGTGGGGAGCGCGACATGTCTCAGAAAACGGTTCTATACAAACATGTTTTTTCTCCTACACAGTACATTTTTACACTTATTGATGCGATACCTATTTATTTACGTAGCCCTACGTGTTACCTATCTAATACAACAAGTTTCTTACAAGAATATTAATAAACAACAGCTGTACGGCCCTATAAACTTTGCAAATTAAAAAGTCTTAAAAAACCTACTTATACTCGCTTAATGTTTAACTATCATACACCATTTTAAAGAAGAAGTAAAAACACATAAAATGACATCATTGTTATAACAATTATACCTATATCCTATTGACTATTCATAAAAAACTATTCCCGATATTTTCCTTAATTACGCTTAAACTACTAACACGATTCATACAAAACTTCGATATATTATTCCTATAACTACCTACTATCTAATAAGACATAAAATAAATCAATCCAAACATAAAACATACTATTATCGAAAATTGTCAACTCAGGCAAAATCCTATAAGACGTGTGACAAGGACAACCTATTGTCTCCGTCCCTCCTATAGGTCGGAACTATCAGTATTCTGACTAGTTTCCCCGCGCCACCGCTTGGCGTCGTGGCGATCGTTTAGATAAAGTCTTATAAGATTATTGGAGAGAACGGGGCGGAATATCGCTCTGAACTATCAATTTTACAATGGTTTACTATGGGCAGAGCTATCTATTGTTGCGATATCCGACTCATTCTAATAAGACAACAAGGGAATGATATTTTTAATGCGTATACAACTAATTCATGTGAAATTATAGATACATTTTTATACATTGCTCTCGTATTGTCGTAAGTCATCTCTTCTCGCTTCGGTCGTAAGGCGGTCGTCTCGTACAGTTACCATATAAAAAGACTCCAGTTAGCACTTCACATGGTTTATTGTACGATGTTAGACTTACACTTAGCATTGGTTAAATAAAATGTCTGGCAAAACGGGGATATAGCTATGCTGTTGTCTGCAACTGTCCTGTCTAATTGTAGACTTTTTCTGTCTATATATGTAAGTTAATAGGCATTTCCTTTCAATTAAACTTGAAAGCACTTTTATTGAAAAAGAAACATTCAAAAACACAAATGCCAAAAGTCATAACGATCGAGGGACAGCTTTACAAAAAAATGTATCTCCCGGAACGCCCCCGCCCCCCAATTCTATGACTTTTTAAACACATTACACTCCTCTTTTTGGTCAGTTGAATAAAATTACAAGCAAGTCCAATTTATTAAGCCGATAATATATTAATCTGTCGTGTTGTGTCGTGACGCGTCAGAGAACTTTCGTTTTCATACATTTAGTACGGTTAGACGGTGTCGACTCAATGCGACACAAAAATATAATTCTAATAGTACTATATGTATGAAACCTACCACTCTGATGCTTCACGACACAATATGACAGATAAATTTATATCCGGATTTATTATTTAAGGTGATGTTCCGGCCGCTCGAGGCATTCTATCGCTAGCTTTCCAAGCGAATCCCAACTCTGAGGAGATTTGGCTCGCTGCCGTCAAACTGGAGAGCGAGAACAAAGAGTACGACAGAGCGAGACGATTGCTCTCCAAAGCTAGGGCTTCTGCGCCCACGCCGAGGGTATGTCAACACTTTGTTTATTATTTAAATAATAGTGTCGATTCTGGTATGATTCTCTTAACCTAAAATTAAATTTGACCATAGTGTATCCTTGTAATTCTCTATACAGAATGCAAAAGGATAGACTGATGTTAAATTTAATTTTAAGTTCAGAGATTTATGCTATAATCGACACTCTTAGGCGGAGATGGAATTGAACCGCCGTAAAAATTAAAGACTGAATCCAAGTTCTTTCTTCCCATAAGAAATATTTTAATTAATAATTTATTTAAGAATGTTTTATGAAATGGTAAGTTTCTTGTTAAAATATTTGTATAAACAAATTACAAATAGTATCCTTTTCCTTGGTAATAGTCTGGGGTAATTTTTATTTATTAGACAAATCTGATGATAGATTTTCACATCTAAAAATATTACAAGAGAATGTTAGCTTTAGATATTATGAGTGGTTCATCTTCAATTATACGAGAAATTGGTTATCTGGTGCAGCCTCGTAAAAAGTTAATTTGGAATGTTTAAGTAAATCACATTTAATGTACAATTTCATTTGATCCTGCTGTTATTAATATTCTTAAATTATTTTATGTAAAGACCGATCCACCATAACAAACACTGACTATATTATTTTATTACATAGGTAATGATAAAATCTGCCAAATTAGAATGGGCCTTAAATAACATGGACGAAGCTCTGAAATTGCTTGAAGAAGCAATTAAGGTTTTTGGTGATTACGCGAAGCTTCACATGATGAAGGGAGAAATCGAGGAGCAAATGGGCAAGAATGATGACGCACATAACACTTATTCACAAGGGGTAAGGTTCATTTTCTAATGTAATGTATATTTTGTTTGTCAAGTAAATGTTACTCGCATACCTGAAATAAGGATGATGACGGGGTTGAAATAAACGAAATTCAATTTAATCAGTTAGGTTATCAAAAAACAACACATTTTTTATTTTGTCAATTAACCTAAATATGTCACAGATAAAGCGCATTAAAGTTTTGGGGAATGGGGGCTCGTTGCGTCACTTCTAAGTAAAAATTGTACCAAGACGTGACGTCATGTGACATTTCAATCTGCAATGATTTGATTATTATATGAAGAAAGAAAAAATACATATCCAATATTTTTTGAAAGTCTATTTGTTAGACAAAGAAAAAAGTTATTGTCCTTATTGGAATGCCTTTTCAAGGGCTAAATTTGATTTAATGCTTTTCTTCAATGTTTTTATTTTGTTTATGTACCTTGGGGAGTTTTATTTTAATTGTATTCATTAGTCTAACCTAACAAGGTCAATTAGGTAAAAAAAAAACAGCTAGGTTGAGCTAATGCAATGATTTTTTTTTTACACATGCAGCAATAGATCTATAATGTTTTTTCTTTTTCAGTTGAAGAAATGTGCTACAAGTGTACCGATGTGGATATTGCTATCAAGATTAGAAGAAAAGTTGAAGCATGTTACAAAAGCGAGATCTGTCCTAGAGAAGGCAAGATTGAGGAATCCTAAAAACGCGGAGTTATGGTACTGTAAATTTCTATCATTTCTGTGAAATGTTTCTGAAACTTCTTAATAATGTAGCAATATTTGTTGTTATGGTATTTTACAATGGGTGATCAGAAATTTATTATCTCGCTCTTTTCCGTGCACGTTAAACTGTTGGTCCCCTCTGTATTTGTAGTTGACAATCAGTCCTGGGCCCGCGTGTTGGATCATTTTCTTTATTCCATCCATAGAGAAGGCCTGTGCCCCATCAGCGGGTACTTTTTTTATCTTATTTTCTTTCAATAAGGATCAGTTTTTGCTTTTGAGTGTCCATTCTTCCATGTAATATTATGAATGTGAATGTGTGTCTGTCTGTCTGTTTGTTACCACTTCACGCTTGAACCGCTGATCCGATGAAGATGAAATTTGGTATAGCGATAGTTTAAGTCCCTAAATTAAAAGTCTCATAAAAACTTCCACCACTAAAGTTTTCCACGCAGACGAAGTCGCGGGCACCCAGTAGTAATATTATAAATGCGCAAATAACTCTTACTTTTTCTCGCCAAGATTCTTCTTGGCAAAGTCCTTCTGGACACGACTACAGTTTGTAATATAAATAAAAGTTTAAGGTCATAAAAAAATTATGGGTACCATGTTACGCAAGCCAAGATGCGGCCGTTAGCTACTGTAAAAATAGAATTAGACTACTTTCATGACGTACAATAAAGAAATAGATGGGCTGATTATGGTTAATAAGTACAGTGCGATTTAATCTTAATAGCGGCTGTGAAGTTAGCTCAAGTCGCTGCGCAGTAGACGAAATTGAATCGTTCTAGGTGTGCGCGCGATATCACTGAACTAAATTTGCACAAAGTTAAGTAAAACAAATTTTCCACAGGTTTAAAATACGTTTCTGAATACTTTTTTATATGTCTCTACTTTTCGTATCCTTTACAGGATGCGTTGTTGCATAAAGTTGTGCTCGTGGCTAACTTCACAACCGCCAGTAATTTTGACTCAAACTATAACGTATTGTTTTTATTTCTTTTTTTTACGCATTTAACTGTTAGATGTGTAAATCTAAAGAAAAGTTTTAATATATAACGACTATATACGGTAATAATATATAACGTATTCTTAATATAAAGGTTAGAAAGTGTCAGGCTCGAAAGGCGGAACGGTAGCGCGGAGATCGCGAACGCTGTGATGGCGAAAGCTTTACAAGAGTGCCCCACCGCTGGGCGTTTGTGGGCCGAAGCCATCTTCATGGAGTCCAGGCCGCAGAGGAAAACTAAAAGCGTGAGTGTTTTGATGTAACGTGTGTGATAAAACCATAACAGAAAAGATTATTAAGGTAACTGAAGAACAGTTTTACTCGGGAAAAAAATGTTTATGTTGCAATCTTTGGTCTAACGTTCGCATTACTGTCTTTAAATTTAATTTCCCCATCTAAATTTAAAACAGTTCAAAATTAATGAAAATAGTTATAATAAGTGTAACAGATTACTAACAATTTTGTGTCGAAGGAATTAGATTCTAAACAAAGATCTGATTAATGGCAGCTAAGGGACTGATTGTTGATTGTACCTACTATTAATATTACTATAATAATGTAACTATTTTTTGTAATATGCATTTTTTCAAATTTTATTTGCTGTAGAGTGATGCACTCGTCGTGTAGTTACTTAGGGGGCGTCCATAAATTACGTGAGGTGTATTTTTGAATTTTCTGTCCCTCCCTCCCCCCCTGGTGAGATGTCGTGAGATTTTATTCAACCCCCACCACCATCCCCCGATCTCACGTGAGATTTTTCAAAATGTGGGTTTTTTACGTAAACGCGTTGGATTGTTACAAATATGGTGGTTTGACAGTCATGTATAACGTCGAAGTATGAATGAAATTATTATCTTTCGAACGAATTAGTGAATGATCTTTATTATATATCGTATTACGATTACGCTTAAGATTAAATCTTAAGCATGTATAATCTGGAATAAATGGACCAAAATAGTACTTTTTTTTTGTTTCAATCAGAAAAAAATTGCGTGATGTTTGTCGAGACCCCCCTTCTCTCCAACGTAAGATTAGATGAGATTTGACTCGACCCCCTCCCCCGCCCTTAAACATCTCACGTAATTTATGGACGCCCCCTTATTATTGTCGTTAAAATGCTAAAAATATTTTAATTTGCCATAAAAATAAATTTTCATGTTTTTTACTGATTAGCCGATATCTCGCTAATTATGAATTTAACGCCTGACATTTTCGGCCGATAGGCTTTATTTTGTAGTGTGAACAGAATGAGCTACTAAAAATTAAATGTTTTCAGTCACATAAGTTGTCCTTTACATGTCAGTTAAGCGTTTAATCGTGCTGGGTCATTGACCTCTTGGATTTAATGTAACATGATGAGATGCAGTAACTTTGTAAAATATATTTTATCCGAGGATCGACGGTTGATTGTAGAAACAGTTTAAATAACTGGTAGCCGAACAACCATCCAACACTAAGGATCTATTCATGCCGCGGCGGAATGGGATAGATGGAAGAATATTTTCGCAACGAAATTGCGCATAGCATAATGAACTTTATGCAAAGTATAACATTCAGATTAATACGTAATAAAAGCTAGGGGAATTTTCTAGAACACGCGAGGATTACGCGGGAGACGCGCGACTTTTTTTGACTCAAATTTAATTTCTACGTCATACAATTGTCATAAAGTTCATTATGCTATGCACAGTTTCGTTGCAAAAAATTCGCTTCCATTCCATTCCGCGACATTTTAAATTGAGCCTGATTTAACTTAAAATCCTTTCCGCGATTCCTTTCAAAGTGTGCAAGTAACAGTTAGCTAATCTCTTTTCCAAATAAAGAATTAAAGAGATCGCGTAAGGAGTAATAAAAGTTGAGGTCTATTTATATTAATTTGTGTCTAGCGTCAAACTCAGCTGACGCCTGTACTGAGCTAAGCTTGGTCACCAATCACTAACAATCAAATTAAATGTAATTGTTATGATTTAACTATGCAATAATGTTGGGACAAATAAATAAATTATAATAATTATTATTGTAATCTAAGTCCTAAGTTTTATAAACTGTTACCTATGAAGCATATGTAAGATTTTGGAGAGATAATATCGTTATTACTATTAATTTTACTAATAATAATATGCTTCATTAAGGTGGACGCGTTAAAGAAATGCGAGCATGACGCGCACGTGTTACTGGCGGTATCCCAGCTGTTTTGGACCGAGAGGAAACTCAACAAATGCAGGGAATGGTTCAACAGAACGGTCAGTATATAACCACATAATTAACACAACTTTGACACACAAAATAAGTTGGCAAACTTCTATCAATTTAAATAAGTCTTTTAACTGTGGAAAGTTCAAAATCATCATTTATGTAAAGTCGTTAAAAATATTAATTTTATTAATTTATGCAATATATCCTCATTACAATAGGGTATTTGACAACTTTTTGAAAATAATCATGAGTTATTTATTAGTATTTATGGACTCCGTAAAAGTGGTTATTTATCATTCTGTTGTGTAATTCAGTAAAAAAAACGAAATCGGAAATTCAGCTTTCAGATATGCCTCTGAAACGTTTCTCTAATGTCAATTTGACCGGAATTTTAGCCATGTGTGACGTCATTTTAGGCTCGGCTAATCCCGAGCGTTTTCGGCCACGTGACAAAAGATAACAAAATTATTTAATTTTTCCTGGATTTATAGTAAAATTATCAGTATTTTTTCTGTAAAAATAATGAAATCGCTGCTAATATTTATTCTAAATACAGATGCCAACAATTAACACTTTATTTTGAATATATTCAATACATTTATTTATTATTATTATTTCATTAACTTATTTCGTATATTAATAGATACATACAGTCAGATTGCTACTGATGTTGTGTAATTAAAATGCGAATTTTCTCATTTCATTGTGATACTTATATCAGGCGGAGTAAAGTTAAATGTCCGTTTTGGATAACTTCACCTAATGTGGGTCGTACAGACAGCTGCAACCGGTGTGGATTGGCGCCAAATAGAACGATGACAGTTCAGTGCACAGAATATATTTTGATGTTTTGTACTGCGTATTTTTACATGCAGTAATTATTTAATATTATCGTAAATCGTTGTTAAGCGAGAATTGTCGTCTATTTGGAGCAAAGATCTATTAAATATGTCTTATTAAATTTTTCGAATGCAACTTCTAACTGATTTAAACAAAAGAAAAATTGTTATAGGTGTTGTTTTTAATAGGAAGCTTTAGTAACTCGTTTAATTTGGTTTTCTCTTTCACCAATCTATAACGAACTTGTGTATATTAGTTAACTTTGATGCTTATTCCATTTAGTATGCTCTCTCCATAAATAATATACGACAAGAAAACCACCAGAAATTATTGTAAATAACACTTAAATATATTATTAAATATTTTCAGCGTCACTTGAATTTTTTTTTGGCTAGTGTGCCTTCCTTCTGGGGCCCGTCTGCCAGTGTTCCGTACTGGCAGTGGAGTTCTGGAAAGGATTTGAATTTGTGTTTAATTAAAGTTGAAGCTGTCATTTTCTTTTGAATGTAAGAATACAGTTGGACCAAGTTCTTGTAGCGCGTAGCCGAATTCAGAACTAATTTTAGGAAAGTATAATTAAGCATATTATTTTTGGGGGAAGTTGTAAATAAGCTTCTTAAATTTCATAATACTCTTTCTGATATAGTAAATCATAGTTTCCTTTGGTGAGGAGATTTTACTTAATTTGTAATCCTCATTTTACCACTTATTTACCAGTAGCGCCCTCTTGTCAATGTCATAGAAGTGACATAAGATCAAGATCGCAACGTATGTCACTTTGACAAGAATTTCTTTTTTTTATTGACATCTCTGATTACGGTAGATGTGCGGCGAATAAATTAGTAAAGGTGCACCATCATCGTTTTCCCTCTTTCAAGTTGACAATTTCATACGAGTGTTTCTCAGTCCATCCTTTATATCTAAATATTTATATGGACTGGGTCAATCATATGATCTCCCCCTTTATTCCTAGTCGCCCCTGCGGGGCTTGCCTACGGAGGCAAATGGGAATAAAATACGAGCGAGCCTAGAGTCCCACATATTGCAGGAAAGCGAGAGGAAAGATGTTACACATCAAAAACTAAAGTTGGGGCAATGACTTCGTTCGGATTTGCCTCCCGTGCCAGTCCCTGCGGGGGCAACTGGGAATAAAGGCGATCTCCTGATTGCTTAGCCTTTAACTTTTCAAACAGGTAAAGATCGATCCGGATCTCGGTGACGCTTGGGCATATTTCTACAAATTCGAACTACTTCATGGTAACGAACAACAACAGGAGGACGTTAAAACCCGCTGCAAGACCGCTGAGCCGCACCACGGCGAGCAGTGGTGTAAAGTCTCCAAAGATATAGCCAATTGGTGCTTTAGCATCGAACAAACGTTACTGCTAGTGGCTAAAAACCTACCTGTACCTACTTAGATTGGATTAGAATAAGACTGATTTCTATACCTTTTTGATTTGTTCTTATGTGAAAATTTTTCTTTACTTATTTAAAAGTTAATTTAAACTTTATGTTTTGTGAAATAGGGCGTGTAAGTTTTACATTACAGTGTATAGTAATGAAAATATGAATGGTTAATAACATTCGTATTAAAAACTGCGTAAAATTTGTAGCTGTGATTGCAATCATTGTCTCTATATGTGATTCTATAGTACGATTCATACATAATAAGAAATTGTTTAATTGACTAAGTAAATGTTAAAAAGTTATTTAGCGTGTAAATATTTATTATTTTATAGAATTAAATAATGTAGCAAGTAATAAAGGAAATTTAATTGTGCGTCCTTATTTTAATGATTCGGATAATGGCGAAAATAAACGTACTTTGCAGACATTTCTCAAAAGGTAAATGACACAGTTATAAGTAGTTTACTGCAAATATTATTAGAGGAACTCGTGTGAGAACAGTTCGCAATTTTCCCGGATACACAACCCGCGCCAACCAACCTAGCGCCGTTTCAAACAAACATATCGGATACTATCACAAATCGTGTATAAACCGAGTGGTAAACACCTTTTATAAAAGTTCTATAAATACATAATGCGCCCGAGTTTGCGCGAGTTTGAATTATAAACGTAGGGCTGGCATTGCGCCAAACATACGCGCGCATGCGTGAGCTAAATAGCTACGCAGATTTTTCACTTCTTTCTCTTCCGAAAACCGAAAGCCGACACGTCGGTATCGCCATGCTCAATATTTTGTAGTACACTTAGTGGAAAACTGTAGTGAAAGTGATATTTTAAAAGTTATTATTAGTTAGTGTACTAAGTGAATATGTCGCCCAAGTGTCCAGTGCCGCCGTTGCAAGAGATAACACTCTCTTTAGTGGCAAGACAGTTGATACACACGTTAGCCAGAGTAACGGCGGAAGAAGATGTGTCCCTACCATTCGCGATGGTGTCTTCTTACTACGAAAGTATGGGCGCAACGAATGACATATTTCAAGATCTCATGAACTTAATCCTAACTTCGGAATACCTAGATCCATCTGTAAGATATTTTACGATGCGCCTCTTGCTCAAAGAGAATGTGAAAAGTTTAGCAACCGGAATGTTTCCGTGCCCTTATTATAAGAAAATCCTTGAGCTACTTATCGAACAAGGACACCATTTGACGTCTCTCAATTTGAAAGGTGTGTGGGTGAAAGAAGAACATTTGACGCTAATGTATCACTTAATTAAGAATCTTACCAACCTCACTGTGCTTAATATACCTTATATAGCCAACGATGAGGTTTTGAAGTACATCGGTGAACATAACAAAGTACTGAAACTTCTGGACGTATCAGGCGAGACCGATATAACGGAAATAGGTATAGATGCAATGTTAAACGGTAATCCACAATTGACAAGAAGTTTGACAGTAGTAAATATTGGCATGTACGGTGAAGAAAACATTGATCACATAGATGTAGCTTTGTTGATACGACGGTTGCCCAATCTCACCAACCTCGGCAGTTACTCTTACGTAGGTAAATCCATACTTCACATTTACAATACCAATTGCCCGCCAGATTTCAAAACTAAACTTCAATATTTACATGATGTACAAACTAATATGAGGACCATGAAAGCTGTTTTAGCACTGTGTCCAGATTTAGAGACAATATATCTAGAAGAGCCTGAACAGGGTGTTTTACAGCAAATCAAAGAGTTGAATCATATTAACAAAATTAAATTAAACAAATTCCAATGTCACGAATTACATCAATTATTGGACAAAATGGGCCACAAAATAGTTAGTTTAATGTTATCCGGATCATCAGGATCGTTCAACTTCACCAGAATAGCAGAAACATGCAGAAATCTTGAATCTCTAGAATTTTTCCAAATACAAACTGCAACTCACGAGGAGGAAATACCGTTTAATAAATTGGAGCACATCGAAATTATTCACGGAAACCTGTCAACGTCTTGTCTCAAATATTTGATGACGGGAAGTCCCGTGCTCAAGAAATTAATCATTGGTGACGAAATCAAGCTAGATGATAATGATATGTCAAGGTATGTTAATTTTGTTGAATTATTGATTATATTGTTGTTAAATAACGAAAGAATTTGAATGATTCATTGTAGGTACGAAAGGATGTGGTTTTGAAATTAATACAAGCACAGAAATATTTTTTCTTAGCTCTTCGAAATTCGGTACAAGATTCCTGATTTTTATTTACATACTTATGCATTTCAGAATGCTTCGTCGATATAAATTCGAACATCTTGAGGGGATCTGGTTCCCGAACGCGCCACGACTAACCAGGGACACAGTGGATCTATTGATGGAATGCTGCCCAAAGCTGACCAGTCTGGGCCAGTTAAGCGGTTGGCAGTTTACCCCAGATGATATGATGCTCATGAGAGCTATCATTGCTAGCACAAATACAGACCTAGTCCTGTCCCCACTCGGTATATTCCAACAGGGCAATTAGATTTAACAAAGTAGCTAGGTAGGCTATGTTGTTTAATTTTATTTGATTTTCTACTGAAACTATGGATGTGCGTAACAATTTTCTTTAATCTAGTCAACACTGAATATTTTTAAGCATTTTTTAATACTGGGTAATAAAAGATTAAACGAAATATAAGACGATCTTTTTAATTAAATTTACACTTGGAATAAAATGTGATTTTTGGTTTTTGTAATCATGCTTATCGGAATAAATGTATTACAATTCTTAAATTACTATAATCAGACTAACATTTTGTCACTCAATTATTTTCCTTATTGCAGCCGCTTTGGTTAGGTCCATTTTTGGGGTGTGATGTTGCATTTCTCTTCTTCTCCATTCGGGTTCTGAACATTTTGCTTTCATCAGCGCATTTCGTTGTAATTATACTCCTGTTGAAAATATTGAAATTCAATAAGTTTTTAAAGTCTTTTATTAACTAGGGTTCTTTAAAAAGTGCAATAGTTTCTTTGTACTAACCTGACTAGATTTTCCTTGACGTCGAATCGATCCATTACCTCAATAATAATATCTGTTATTTTCTTTGGGTCTAAGCACATTTTTGCGGGTTTGTCCTGAAAAGCTGGTGATCTCTTTCCAGTTAAAGAGTGAGTTGCCAGAGTTCTAAAAACAAATATACATTTTATTAACCTTTACCAATAAATGTTTGTGTAAAATGGTCTAAAGAAGGCTTCGTACCTTCTCGGAAAGAGAGCCAGCAATAAAGTTCTGGTGGCTATGGTATAAGATGACCATTTTACTTTTCTGTATTTGTCCTTATGTATTTGTGTTTTACCGCTTCCAATTGGAACCTGAAATTAAAATAATTTTGATTAGGATATTGAGAAAGATTTTCTCGACAGATAAAGAAATAAAAATCTCCAATAAGAAAGAAGTTATACCCATTCATTTTGATCCTCCACTTCTGATTTTCTTGTTTTTTTTTCTCTTTGGCTCTGAGCGTTCTTGTCTATCTTTTGTGATTGTGTATTATTTGTTATATTTTCTCTTTTTGGTAGCGTTTCGCTGAGTATTTTCTCAGTATTTTTAACCGTAATTATTGCCTGTTTATTGTTAACCGAATCATTTTGGACTGTCTCGGTGACATTTTCTTGCGTGTTGTTTTCTGATTCTGTTGATACAGTTTCATTGCTCATATTTTGTTCCTGCGTATTATTTTCTATATTTCCATACCTATTTGATATCAAAACGTTGTCATCAGAGCGATTAGATTCATCGCTGTGGTTGCTTTTTGCATCGTCTTCATCTACAAACAAGTTTCCATTCGTGATTTCTGGTGTAATAATTTTGTTTTCTGCTATTTTGTTTGCCGATTCTTCTTTCAAAATTTCCATACGTTGTGCTATTTTATTCATTGCCTGAAGTATTCCAATAACAAGCATCATATCAAGAGTAATAGATGCGCGGTTAGAGGACTCCACCGAATCGTTGAATAATTGCGTGTTATTGTTGTTTTCTTGTATCTTTGGCGTCGACTCATGTTGCCTTTTACGGCAATTTATATAGGTTTTCAAGTTCCTCTGTTGTTTTTTATACGAATTATTAGGAATGAGTGGTTCTACTTTGTTCGAGGGCTTAATGATTTTCTTGTTATGCTTTTCTCTAATTGATTTTCGTGAAACATCCAATTTTGGCCTTTTTGATTCAACCTGTAAATTAAGTATTTGTTTAGGTAAGGCTAAACCAAAACTTTTATTTTGCTGAATTGGAATTCATAATATAAAGTTCTACCTCAGAATCGGATTCTTCATCGTCACTCGGCTTCCAATCGGATGAGCTGTCAGAAAAATCTCCTACATCCGGTTCTGGTGGCACACTGGGCCCTGCGTCATCGCCTAAAAGCTGCTTCAACAATTGGCGATCATCTGTATTAAAAGAAACTAATTAGTAATAAAATTTAGTAGGTACGTAATAAATTATAAATAAATAAAGTAATAAAAGTCATTTGATTCTAGTAATATACATAATAGACGAGGCATTAATTTGGTCGATGAGATATTGTTAATTTGTATAGGACCAACTTTGTTTTTATTAGTTCCATGACCAATATAAATAATAGTTATGTTTCATGTAAACGGAGTCACAATGGTGCTACAGAGAATTTTGTAACCTAAGCTTCGTATTTTCTTTTCTTTAGCTTTCTATTCGACAAACATTGTGCATGTGCGTTGTAGAGAAACAGCGCCATGAGAATAATAACCTTAACGTGTTTGACATATAGAACAAAATTGAATAACAATATTTTCACTTTCTGTTAGCTGACTGTGCGCTGCACTGCTCTTACAGTGAATTTGAAATAAACGAAGTTGTGTTCGAGAAGGCCGCGTGGTAATAAAAAGTCTTCCCGCGTTTTTGTTTTGTTGGGAAGAGAGTCATGTGTGTTCCACATACGTCGGTAAGTTACTCAATTCGAATAAGATTAGGATACTTATAGTCTTAATCATAATGAATCAATTCGAAATATTTTCTTAATATTGTTTTTTCTTATATTAATATGTACCTACTTATGTAATATGTTACTTATTTTAGCTTTAATTCGGTAGAGAATAATATTTCCTTATTAAACAAGTGTTAGATGTCCATTATTTAATTGGATTGACCTTAGAAAAATTGCATTTGTAATTGCCTATTTCCAAAACAATCACATTTACTCAAGCGATGCGTACGGCGTACACTAACAAAACTACATGTAATTGGTAAGAAAGTAATCTAATTCAATTGTCCTGAAGAAGAGTTTCACTTACTGGATCTCGCTAGATACGTAGCCAGCTGCTGTTCCCCGTTCTTTCTTATAGTGATGTAGCGACCAGCTTTTAGCTGGAGATTTGTTTTCCTCATCATAAACCTCGAATTCACAACACCACGGGTACCATTACCCCACTCCACCAACAACCACTTTTCAGAACACGTAAAGGACATGCTTCGGTAACCGACGGCAAGACAATACTGACTGGTTGAGTTTCCTTGCCAGCAATAGCAAAATAATCACAGCCGCAGGTAAAAGTTTCATTGCGCACCCTAACTGCATTTGCTGCAGCCCCCGCCCCTCTGAACAATGAGAATTTCGCCAACGGGCGCCGAGTGCACACAAAAAACGCACCTTTTTTGCCACGCGCGTTTCCTGCTAAAGTTCCTCTCACAGATACCAAGGTACGTCTTTATAAATGCCGAAAGCGATAAAATTCTCAAAACTATCCCTCTGCTATTGTTTCGAGCACTCAGGTACTTACGTATCACCTTGGAAATTATTGGTCCGTGGTATTATTTACCTTGTAGGTGCCAGGTAAATTCTTCATTTAGCCCTATTTAATAAAATAACAAATTAATTAATCCTATCAGACACGCATTTCAAAACATTTCGTATTTATTTCTATTTAAAAAAAAATACTACTTTAACGAAAAATTTAAATCATTATTAAACATATTTTTTGTAATTTTCACATAGGTATTAAAAAAAAACAAAATATAGATGGGGCAGCTGTTCTTATCTTGGGATTTAATCCATTGTGGTATTAATTGTTGTGAGTTTATAGAGGTTTATAAACATATGTAACGCTGACTTTCAAATTCAAAACCACTCTTATTTCAAACTTTGTGAATTCTTGTTTTGATCAAGCGTCAATATTTAACTAATGCTCGATCTCATAAGAACTTAGGTTTTATAAAATTAGTATCATCTAAGAATACAATCCAGTATTTTTAATGGGTTGGTTGGGATGACTATTTTAGTTAATACCAACTTACAAGATGATGTACCTATTTTTATCATATTCTAGTTAAGTCAGGATATCCATACTTACTTAAATAAAAGTGACAGAATCAAAATAATTGACTAAAGTCAAAGAATTATTACTGCTAAGTCGTTGGCTAAACTTAATTATTTTGTCAGAACAATGCAGAAGTACAGTTTTTTTTGTATATATATATTAAATTCACAAATTTATCCAACTATAGGTTTATAAATAAATTACAGGCTCCTAGTTGTTGCAAAATATCTTTGCAAAAAAATATTATCCATCATTATAAACCAGATTGTGACGAATAGAAGACAGAGATAGAACTATCGTTAACTATTTCGCCTATGAGAGTCATATACATGAAGGGTCGACACTTTACTAGGTAACAAACGGCTTGGGTTGGAGTCCTTGGAGTTTCTTTTGTGATCTTGTAATAGGTATGGCTTTGATAAATCGTGCTGGAACAGGAAAGACGACTACATATTGCAGGAAGATATTTTTTATATTAAATTAATGAAGGTTTTAATAACCTACTTACTGTAGGGAAATATTAATAAATAATCTTATAAGATTAATATTTAATAGGTTTAAATTAATATAAAAGGTTATGTAGGTCAAGCAAATAAAATCTAAAATAATCGTTTTGAGGAATTAATTTTCAGTAAGCTAGAAATTGTTTAATACATTCATTTGGCCCTTTGTACTCTACGATTTTACGTTTTGTAGCTCTACGCCCTTAACCGAGTTTTTGCAATCTTGCTTACTCAAGTAAGCATAATTTTTAGAAGCTAAATATCGGAATACTCGCTTTTGCTCTTTTTTCAGTTTTTTGCTTGCATCGAAAACGGTACGTCTCACGGAAAATTGTATTCTACTCAATATTATACAGGGTTAAATTTTGCGTCAAATGAGTATCTAAAACTTGAAATTCGGTTCAGTGGTAGATAGAGCTGCAATCAAAAATAAAATAAATATTTCCAACACCACCAATTAGTCTAGCCCCAAAGCAAGCACTGTAGGTTTGTGTTATGAGATACTAGGGTAACGGGTATACAAATTTTATAAAACCTAAGTTCTTATGAAATCGAGCATTAGTTAAATATTGACACTTGATCAAAAAAAGAATTCATAAAGTTTGAAATAGGATTGGGGTTTGAATTTGAAAGTTAGCGTCTTTTATATATATAAACCTCTATAAACTCACAGCAATTAATACCGCAATGGATTAAATCCCAAGATCTACCTGCTAAGAAGACAGCTGCCCCATCTATATTTTGTTTTTTTTAATACCTATGTGAAAATTACAAAAAATATGTTTAATAATGATTTAAATTTTTCGTTAAAGTAGTATTTTTTTTTCTTAAAATAGAAATAAATACGAAATGTTTTGAAATGTGTGTCTGATAGGATTAATCAATTTGTTATTTTATTGGCTCTAAATAAAGAATTTACCTGGCACCTAGAAGGTTACTAATACCACGGACCAAATTATTTAATTTCCAAGGTGATACTTAGGTACCTGAATACATATACTGAAATATACATGTATATAGAAATACATATTTAACAGCCATGACTGGAGTACAAATGCTCGTATTCAACACACAAATATCTGCCTCCACCGGGATTCAAACCCAGGGGGACCTCTCGAGTAGGCAACACCTTGAAACCCGGCAACATATCACTCGGCCGCGGAGGTCGTGAGCTCAAGTCCTCCGACTATTTATAAATAAATAAATATTTTCAACACTCACACCAATTAGCCTAGCCCCAAAGTAAGCACTGTAAGGCTTGTGTTATGAGATACTAGGGTAACGGATAGAATACATATACAGTACATATATAAGTATATTTATATATAAGTACATATTAAACATCCATGACTGGAGTACAAATGCTCGTATTCATCACACAAACATTTGCCCCCACCGGGATTCGAACCCGGGACCTCTCGAGTCGGTGACACCATGAAACCCGGCGTACAAACCACTCGACCACGGAGGTCGTCAAAGGTTATTTGTGTGATGAATATGAGCACTTGTACTAAATCACTTTGTGCCAACTTAGAAAAAGGCAAATTTCTAATTTTATTTTGCGACTTTCCTTACTATATATTTGAAACAGATTACTCCTGTTGAAAAAACCATAGAATAAAAGTTGTAAAAAATGTTTTTTTCATTAAATACCTATACACCTCAATTTCCAAGTTCAGTCATTAGGAAAGACTAAAGGAGATTGCTCAGCTTCCATACATGTTTGGCCTAAAGACCAATAATCATGAAAAATTGTTTCCTAGATTCGATATTATATATAAATTACTGTAGAAACGAATATTATTGACGGACACCCCTGAGAACTTCTATAAACCATATACACTGAACATATTAAAATAATAAAAAACATAAATTATATAGTAAACTAGGGAAATCAAGCCAAGTGCCGAAATTATGGATTAGATTCAGGTATATAGAGTATGTACATTAACAGGTAGTTGCCTGTTTTTAAAGTTAATGCATAAGAGTAACTTTTAAAATCAGGTGTCATTTCCGGTTATAATAAAGTACTCTGTGACAGAAACTGTGTGATGTTTGTGAATGAGCCACAGATTAGAGAGAATTTTTAAACTCTCGTTAAGCAAAGAAAGCTAAGAGATTTAGGTTCATAGCGATATATTCAGTAGCTTCATTATTTTTGTTATGTTTTTAAGATAACCATATTTTAGATTTTTAGTGTATCACACCTTATAATTTTATTAATTTATAGTCAGGGAACGTAGGCCCATAGATAGATAGATACCTTAAAGTCTAACATACATACAGATTATAATGTGTTTATCGCCTACCATCTATAATAATTGTCTGAGCACATTTGCATCTAGTGAAAATGATAATATAGTTGTGGATATTTAATACCACAGTGTAATAAAAAAAATGATTTATTTTATCAATCTTTACAAAATAGATTTGTTTTTATGTTATATAAACAACTTCGATCAGTCTTTGGCTGAATGTTACTACACCCATAGCCATTAAAAATGATTCGTATGTTTTCCAAACCGGTAAAATTAAAAGTCCTTTTTAAAGTAAAAATATATTATACAAAGGTGTCCGTTGAAATCTAATGACTGTAAATGAAATTATAAATTACGCCAAGAATTACCGTGTATATCAATATTTTTTGTGCATTTAGGCCAATTTGAGCAATCTCCTTTGGCATCGATTCTAAATCGGTTTAACATCGTCGGAATAAACAAAAATGCTCATAAAATGAAAACTAACTTGGTAGCCTTATGTAAAAGTAGTAATGGATCAGTAAATAGCTTCGTGACAATCACTTCCATCCGTCGAAAACCTTTAGCGAATAGGCCTACAGGTCATCAAGCTAGCCCATATTATTTTCTAAACGCTCTAAAATGTAGATATAGAATCGCATCAGACTGTATGTATATTTATAAGAGACAGTAGGGTCTTGTTGCATGATTATTCATGGATCCAAAATCGATAAGATTCCTGCAAGGCTTCCCGGCAAGGGCGTCGCCAGCTTATGGCCTCGGAGGGTGAGGGGGAGCAAGGTCCAAAGCCATTCAATTGCTTCTTCATCTTGCGCGTCTTGGGCGTGAGGTAGGAGCACCATCTGTGAGGGGTAGATGTAAAACACGGCTAGTTACTCGTCTTTCTGCAGAAATTGTTTCAGCTGCTCGGCGTTGGGGCGTGCTCCTTGGTGGTGGCTGTGGCGGGTGGTATTGCGGCGGAGGTCCTCGTGTCACTGTCTGCAGCGGTTCGTTGATCCTTTTTTCCCTTGCGGCGGCGGCTGGGCTTGGCTGGTTTGTGAGTGGGTGAAGCGTTCGCGGGAGCCATTAAGGTGTCCGGCGCGCGCACGCTCAACTCGCGCGGTTGATGGGGTGGTTGGGCGGTCGTGCGGCCTGCCTCGAACTCCAACAAACGGACGTAGGAGTTCAGCCATTGGTTCAGTCTATCGATCCGACGAGTCGAGATACCATCGTGACGTCAAATTCATATTTGAGGCGCGGCGATGCTATCTCGATCGAACTAAAACGATGGCCAGCTTCTCGTCCGTTATCGGTGTCAGGCACTGTGGTGTTGGTGGCGTTGAAAATTTTAGTTACACAAAATATGTCGGCTACACAAACACAGAGAGGCTTCGGTGTTTTGTGGTCTGCGACTCGGAAATACATTTTCAGTAGCAAAGTAGCTAGAGCAGACTCATCTCCACTGGCAGCACCCGGTCACGAGCTTGACACGTGAACCAGCCACCGCTTCACTCAACCATATTTTAGGGAACGTAACAACCCACCTCACACAACACTTTTTCGTGCGTGCAGCCGGTGTTCATCGATTTATAAGACGTTATCACGTCAAAAAAAAAATAACGGGCCAAGGACGTGTCGCGTCACTCATTATCACCAGATTTTATGTTATCACCTTGTCGGCGAAATGTCATAATTACAGTCTCAGAATACAGAACAAACCAGAAGGAGCATTTAGTCTTATTTGTACAGAGCGCATTGTGTCCAAAACAACTTCCCGCCCGCGCCGCACCCACCCGCGTAGTGTTACCAGCGCAACATAACATTACCGCTTTTGGGGTAAAATTAAAATTTTATGTATAATATGACAGTAATGTCAAATGGTAATTATTAAACGTTCAATAGGTAAAATATATTCATTCCTTTTGACTTAATTTAATAGGAACAAAGTTTGACAATTGGATGTGAGTATCATAACTAAAATTAAAGGTAACTTTTATAATACCCCTTTCTTGTTATATTCATTGAAGTAGAAAAAAAAATTAAAGTGCTCGTTTTTTCTGAAAAACAGTTTATTTATCTGCATAGTCTGGTCTTTTACTCCTCTTTCGGTCTTGGCATATTATGTATGTATTTACAAAAAATATATATGTATGTTTAAGTATGTTAATCTAGAGTCCTTTACACAAGTTGTTACTGAAACTTATCTTGGACTCAGCTCAATAATTGGTATGATGATAGGGCTATACCATGGATAATACGGTGGGGTAGAATGAAATAATACATTTTGTAGTTTGCACATACATAATTTATTAAGTAAACTAATACAAGTGAAAATATTTCTAGTAAACGTAATGTGACGAACATATTTGTCTACATTCATGTTTTAATATTACAATTATAATCTCAACATACCTTTTTGGCATATCTTTTTGAAACTGAGTAATTAATGGCTATATTAGTTTTATCTGAATGAATTATCCGCACATAAATGGTATTAAAACACTCGCGCAGTTTATACTATGTGAAAAGTATTTTTTACATATTATAGGTTATTAAACAGCGCAATTGTTATTATTAATGACACAAATATCCTCATTAGTTACATAGATTAGATTTAGAGGAGTTATTCTCTCTTCCTTCCCCTTTCCTCCAGAGGACCACGCGCGCTGGCCTAATCATAATCATTTATTTCGTAATAAATTACACGTCAATAATAAACAGAACAGAAAATACATAAAGTACTAAGTAATCATTCAATTAATTCAAGATTTCATCTTATATAAAAATACATTACGGAGTTAAAATACAATATTTTTACTTAGAAAAAATTCAACATGTCAAAATGGTCAAATACAAATATGTCAAAATACAAATGTCAAATAGAAATAATAAAACAAAAAAAAATGAATTAATAAATTAATAGTCATTCAATATTATAAAGAAATAATTAATCAGTCCAATGTAAGGATCTATCATTTAAAAATTCATCGACACTATAAAAGGTTCTGTCAATGAGCCATAATTTTAATTTATGTTTAAAATTATTAAGCGACTTGGCGTCAGTGACCAGCTTAGGTAACAAGTTATATACCGTCGAACCCGTGACATGAGTTAGCCTGCGAATTAACATTTAAAAAAAACACATAATAATTGTAATTAAATCAATAAAATTAAAAGTTGTAAAAAAGTTGGGTAAAATGTTCGATTATTCTGTGGCAATACTAACAAAATGGACGCGTGATTTTCTTTGACAATTATATTACGTAAATTAAATTTAATATTTTAATAAAATGGATTGGAAATGTACAACTTACAGATGAAAGGTGATCCCATCTAATTTCTTCGTAGATCCTGTTGCATTTTTGCAAGTGGGAACGACACACGACGGCATAATTATTTTAAAACTGACAGCTGAAATTACTAGTAAACAGTACGAGCGTCGGCCATTGACTAAATGACAATTTGACGAACCACACCGTTACGACGTGGTTTGTATGGTTTCACTTTTGAGCGCATTGACGGTTTCTGGTTTGTTCTGTATTCTGAGATTACAGTTTAGAATACTACTTTATTTGTTTAATCTCTTTTCTAAGACAACGTTTTTTACGATGATTGAATTTATAAGATGATGATGCCCCAGCTGTGGGATAAATTAAATGAATATATCTTGCAGTCACACCAATCAGCCTATAAAATTGTAACTGAAAATAAAATTCTACAATGATGTAAATTCTGGCATGATTCTCTAAACTTAGAACAAAATTTAACATAAGGCTCTCCTTGCATTCTGTATAGAGAATGATGAGGATACACTTATGTCAAATTAAATTTTAGACTAAAAGAATCCTGCAATATCTACAAAGAATAGGTATAGGTAATATGAAAAGAAAAAGCTAACATATTAATGTTGAATTTGATTTCATTATAAGAAAAATGCTAGTTTTAAAAGCTTGTAAAGTTATATAGAACTGATAAATTTAGTATCCTTCGCCTTCGTAAACGTTCAGAAAAAAAATAAACAAATATGAGAATTGTCAATGTCATTAGTAAATTAGAGATCTTCACCCCAACCTACAAAATAATAATGTCTGTCGATGGACATTATTATTATTAATAAAAGTACCGTCTGCTGCCTGCATCGCGTTAATTTTTTTTGGTAAAATTTTCTTTATTTAAATCATCTAGCAGTAAAAAATTAAAATATAATTTAAAAATATATTCTTATAGAGCTCTTGTGAAATCAATAAAATACTGGAGAATTAAAAAAAGACAAGACGGACTTTTCCGCCCTTGATGGGGTTATTGGACAACCATATAACTACAACCAGTAAGCAGACTTCTCGGCCTGCTATCCAGCATCACATGTTGACAGCGTTGGTTGCAGTCTCGTTCGTCGTCATCATCGCCGCAACAGAACTATCAGGCAAGCATATATACTCCATACAACATACTGAAAGTAAAATATCGAACGAACCGCCATCATCTCCAAAACTTTCTCTGAATTTTCTCCCTCCAGCAGCATTCCAGCTAGACATGAGAGCCTCCAATATGGCACTGCCTTGGAAAAAATTCAAATTATCTTTGAAAATCTATTTTAAAACCAATAATTTAAACTAAGGTGGCCATTTTACTCAACGCCATAGGCACTGACGCCCTACATATTTTCAATCCATTTGAAGTGGAAATGAAGGCTATTCCATACGATGTCCTCCTTGCTAAGTTTGAATCGTATTTTTTGCCAAAAGTAAACATCTCAATCGAAAGACACAAGTTATTTAACAGAAAACAAGGCCAGCTTGAAGAGTTTGAGTCTTATGCTACAAATCTGAAAAACATAAGTCTACAGTGTGATTTTGGCACTATTAGTGATGATCTCTTAAAGGACATATTTTCTTGGAATTTGAACTGTACATATACCAAGTCAAGAATTCTAATAGAAAAACCCAAAACTTTTGATGCTGCGATCACATTAGCAAAAATCACAGACACAAGATATTAGTGTGGACAACACGTCAAGATCAACTAGATACAATTTAAGACCAATGAGCCAGCTTGGAAGTTCTTCCAATCAGCGGAAATACACCAGTCAAGATAGTCGACAAAACACCAACCAAGTATGCAGCAACTGTGGTCAGGTACATAAAATCAGATGTCCAGTGTTGGGAGCTGTCTGCAGCAACTGTGGGAGAAGAAACTATTTTGCTTCGGTTTGCCGAAAAAGTTGTGAAAACTTAGGACTTGTCAAAAGAATACACAATGTCACATTTGATAACACTTCCTTACTATCAGAATATTCTCATTTGTTTGAAGTTTGTACTTTAACAGATTTCAAATGTCACCTTACCCTAAAACCAGATGCTGTACCCTCTGTGGTTGCATGTCGCAGAGTTCCCTTTTCTTTATTTGATGACCTTAAACAAGAACTAGAAGTATTAGAAAAAGACAAAGTAATAATTAAAGTCAATGAACTCACCGACTGGGTCAATTCAATAGTACTTAATTCAAAAAAATGGAAAACTTAGGCTTTGCATAAATCACGGGAAGCTAAATGAAGGAATCATGAGAGCTCACTACCAATTCCTATGAAATCAAAACCAGTTCATCAGGCGCTAAATTTGTTTCTACTTTAGATGCCAATAAAGGATTATATATAATAAAGCTAGATGAAGCTTCCTCAAAGCTATGTATCTTCATAACACAATTTGGTCGTTATCGTTTTCTTAGGCTCTCCTTTGGGATCAATACGGTTCCTGAAAATTTTCACGCAGAGATGACCAGAAGGTTCAGTCACAAAAAACCAATAATTTGAGATCACTTTTATCCAAGAATGTAAAATTTGCCTGGTCAGATTCACAAAATAAGGAGTTCGAGAACCTAAAATAAAAATTTCAGAAGCGCCAGTGTTGGCATTTTATTATCAAAGCAAACACATTTTGACGACCTTTAACTTTTGTTGACGACCTCCGTGGCCGAGTGGTTTGTACGCCAGGTTTCATGGTGTCACCAACTCGAGAGGTCCTGGGTTCCAATCCCGGTGGGGGCAGATGTTTGTGCGATGAATACGAGCATTTGTACTCCAGTCATGGATGTTTAAAATGTATTTCTATATAAATATACTTATACATGTACAGTATATGTATTCTATCCGTTACCCAAGTAACCCATAACACAAGCCTACAGTGCTTACTTTGGAGCTAGGCTAGGACCAATTATGGTGTGTTGTAAAAAAGAAAAAAAAGAAACATTGTTCTGTCAGTTGACGGATCCAAAGATGCTATGGGGGGCAGTCATAAGTCACGAAAAACAGCCAATAGCATATGCTTTTGCCTCTCTTGGTCAAGCGCAACAAGCTTACTCCCAAATAGAAAAGGAACTGTTAGCTATTCTTTTCGGATGTACTTAATTTCACCTGTACATCTATGGTTGATATGCCACTATGGAAACAGACCACAAACCCATTGTCTCATTTTTCAAAAAGCCCCTTTTCAGTATTCCAGTCCGTTTACAAAGAATCATGCTCAGACTTCAACCTTATGATATATCAGTACATATATGCCAGGGAAATATTTGTATGTGTAGCATACACACTGTCCAGATCAGCATTAACTGACCCAGAGACTGATATAGATCTTCATGTCAATTTGGTACATCAGTCATTGTCCATTAGCCCATATAAATTAAAAAAAATCCAAGATCATACTGGCGAAGACAAGGATTTAATTACTATTAGGTCCTACTGTATTAATGGATGGCCAGAACATAAAAAAAACTCCCTGAAAGCATATGACCTTATTTCTCAATAAAAAATGAATTACAGTTCTTAAATGGAATAATCCTAAAAAATAATTATATTGTTGTTCCTTTCTCTCTTAGAAATGATATATTGAAACTCTTGCATGAAGGTCTCCAAGATATCAAGAGCTGCCAAAGTCTAACCAGAAATTCAGTCTATCGGCCTAATATCTTTTCAGATATTGATTTTTTAATAATTCATGTCATGTTTGTCTAACTTTCCGGCATAAAAATACTAAAGAGCCATTATGTCACCAGGAAATTCCTTTTATTCCTTATGTTACAAACTTGATGTAGATCTATTTGATTTTAATTCACAAAAAGTGTCTTACAAGATGTTGTATTCAGATTATAATAACTAGACAGTGATGATTAATAAAAAGAGCTGCTGCTGCGAGTTGGTAGGTAATGTTGCCAGATGCACCGCCATTCTGCGTTTTCTATCTCCTTACAGACAATGATCTGCCTTCTACTTCTTACCTACGTGGTTCTGCTTTTTCAAAGTCTGGTCTGCTACAACGACTTTCTTCTACTTAAACATTTGTGGTTTCACTGCACGTTAACTTGGGGTATTCGTTTTACACGCTGACACTGACTTACTTACGTTACTATTTTATTTGTAAAATTTTTAGTTGTATTATGCAGAAATGACTGAACTATCTTGTTACTACTTTTTTTTTTGGAAACTCCGCGTTTTGACGCTCGGTTACTGCATTTTTAAATTATTTGTCTCGTTCACACAATATCTTAGGTCTGAACTTTTACTTGCCTCATATAAAGTACCAAAAAAAAATTACTTAATATTAATCGATTCGATTTTGTTTCGAGAGCATCTCTATTCAGCTTGGCACCTTGACAGTTGTCGACACAGACTACTAACAAGGGGATGTTGACAAATTTGTTGGAGTTTAGGTTAGTTTACAGTACACAATTTAAATACTAAGTTCTTACTCTTGACTTGTAGTCATTTCACATTTTTAAAGAAAATCCTAAATGGAGGCTGCTACTGTACAAACGAAGAAAGGCATTAATAAAGGAAAGCTTAAGAAAACTATAAAAAATGTTTTGTGTCGTCCTGATCCTGTGTTTTGGTAAGTTTCTTGTAAGTTAAAGTTAAAGTAAAGTTATATAAAATAAAGTTTGTTGTAATTGCCTTGTATTTTTTAGTTACACAAATATTTAATAAAATGTGTATGATACGCAGGCATAGATTGAAATAGATAATACAATTTATGCACCTTCTTCCTTGTATGTACTCTTAATTTATTTCTTCGCGTCATTGATTTCGAAACCAGACGTCGTTCTTTATGTTTAAAAATTTATAAATCTATGTCACATTAAGCTGTAAAAACGAAATAATTGAAATTCATGTGGCATCTACTTCAATGTAGGTCTGGTATGATAAATGTAAATTTTTTTGAAATTCATATTTCTGCTACTATTATGTTATTTATGAAACTTTACAGGCCTTTGATATCAGAAGATCAAAAAGTGCTATTTGAGAAAGCCTTAAATAAATTTAAGATTGACATACCACATTTTAAAAAGCTCCATTGGAAGGAACTGAAAGAGATTCCAAAAGAGAAAAGACCGAAACCACCAAAAATAGAGTAAGATATATTTTTATAAATGATAAAATAATTGGTATTGGTTGTATCACATAAAAGCTCTATAATGTGACAACTGTTTTTGTTGAAGTTGATCACCCAAGTTATCAATTCAAAACAAGTAAAAAAGTTGAATTTTGCGCTAATAGGCGACCACTAGTGATAATTATTTTAATATCTTATTTGGATTAACTTTAAATTCAACTTTTTTTATGTTACAGCAAAGTAAATGGACTGTTGTTTGGCATTACAGAATGTTTTCATGCTGTCAAATCTAAGGATTGTGCAGCAGTCATTGTTGAGGCATCTGTCAACCCTAGAATTATAGTACAGCATGTGATAGAAGCATGCATTGATTTGGAAATACCCATTATATGTGTTAATGATTTAAGAGTAGCTTGTCACAAGAATTTTAATATACCTACCAGTTGTCTTGGTATAAAAAGTGATTTGTTACCTGAACTACTTAATCAGGTTTTAGAAATAGCAAAGAATTACAAAGTTCCTAGGAAAGCAGATCAATCATCATGTAAAGCAGAGTTAATGGAAACTACGCCATCAGTAGAATCTATCAAAGGTGCCGACTGTGGGGTGACCCTGTTTCCATATTTACATAGAACAGACAAAAAGTCCAGAGTTTTCATACCCACAGGACAAAAAACAAATCTGACCAGTAATATGCAAAGGTTCAGTGGTCAAGATTTCATAGAGTTCAAAGAGAAACTTGATACACCAGTAAACAAAAACTCATATATGAAAATGCTGGTTAAAAGAATATCAAATAATCCAAATAGATTACAAGCAAAGAAAAGCCAGTTAATAAAAAAACAATGTAAAGAGAAAGACACTTTATTGTAGTAATTTTAATTAATTTCTATAATGTCAAAAAAGACATGTATTATGTTAAGCATCCCTAAAGGAATGTAAATAAATGTCAATATACAGAAACAATAGGTTCATAACTGTGGCACTTTGTTTCTGGATACTGAATGTAATCAAATTTTACCAAGCTTTCTTCTCATTCAAGCAATAAAAGGTCATTGGTAAAAATTGACAACTAATTTATTAGACTAATATCCATGCAATGCTCCATAAAATTCTAACTATACAATACAACAATTTTATGGAGTACAGCATGCAGGTAGATATATTTATCTTACATTTCAATTGATGCATTGCATTTATAGTTTTTATACAGTTCAATTTAATAAAAATCAAACAACAAATGGTGTTCAACATTAAACACTTAATTATAATGACTATTAGTTCATGATAGCTGGCCCTTTTACATAAAAAATATACTAGTAATGAATGACCATGTAACACTAATAATAAAATAATGTTAAAATTATAATGAATGTATTTGATACATGGTACTGCCAAACTGCAGTTATAAAATATTTTTATTAACATTTTATTTATTGTTGGATCCTTGAACACGAAGGCAACAATTAGTGTTGAAAGTGTTAAATTATATTTAATACTATTGCAGTGTGACAGCATCATTTAACATACCAAAATATTCATATAATATTTGTGCCTACATAAAACATAAAAAATATATATAAGCTAAATAGCTACTTAGTCTACCTAAATTTGTATCGACGTACATTTGGTACATAGTACCAATATAAACGCCGATTTTATAAACAAGTACCTATGTACTAAGAAGTCAAGCAACAGTTCAATGTTGCATCAAGAAGGTAGGATTATTGTTGGCATTTCATGCATTAATATCATCACTGGAAGATATAGATTAAACAAACATATATGAGGAGCTGGCGAACAAATAAATATTATAAATTTAAAGTAAAATTACGCATCTGGTTAATCTACTTTTTTTTACAGTCTGGAGGTTATGAGCCTGTTGAATTTGAATCTCAAATAATTTTCATTTTCAATCAAAATCGCCTAAACAATGTTAAAATTACTAAATTTATACAAAAAACCATGGCAAAAGCTTGCTGGAGGTATGTCATTCAGTTTTATACAGCTCCTGTAAAATTTAATTTTATGTAATTATACCGTTTTGTTCGCCAGCTCTTCATATAAAGATTCAAATTAAGAATGTTAAAATTCAAATTAGTTAATGTGTAAATTGCCTTAATATAACAGAATAGCTTAGCATACCTAAACCAAGTCAATATCAATATTATGATCAAGCTTTATTAAACAATATTGAATAATTTGGAGTGGTATTTTTTTCATAATTCATTGTTTGTATCAGTGGAAATATTTTTCATTTGCATTTGTATGGTTCATGATAATAAAAGTATGATTATGACATATACACAATGAAATTGGATTTGTACATTCTCAAAATTTATAATGTTTAAAAATATATTTATTAGCGCTATATTATTACATGCATATAACAATAGAAATATATATAAACATACTTGAAATGTACAATATGCATATAGCAAAATGGGCGATTGTTGTTATTGGCACAACATTGAAGCTTTTCCATTGACATAATATTCACGTTATTAAGTATTTTCTAACGTTAATACGGTGTTAATACTCTCCTATATTTATAGTATTTTTTTTTAGTCAGAAATGTTGAGTAGCATCGAATGTAAAACCTGATTTCGTTTAGAAATCGGAAATAACTCTTACCATCAACTCTTTCATATAGGGCTTTCGTATGTCATGGACAAATAAATCAGTGCGGAAGATGTCGAGGGAGCTGCGCTTCGCTCGGTCTGTATCTCGCCAGGATGATGGCGCACATGGTCTGCGCGTCCGTTTCTTCTGGGTACATGGCCATAGCTTCGGCGACTTGAGCTTCAGGGAAAATGCCGGTCAGGTGGAAATGCATACGTCGTCGGGCGTCCCAATGTTGTAAAGCCCCGTCGGAAGCACAAGGCGACATATGCGAGCCCGCAGCACCCGTCACTCCGACAGGCGCAGAGGCTACTCTCGCCGCTGCTGTATGCGAAAGTCGCGGGTCACACGCTGGGTTCAGCGTCAATTGTCGCACGAGTTTACGATGTGCATTTGGTTCAGGCTGTGTCATCGGTTGGGGCATTTGTGTCATTTGAGGCATCTGTGGCTGGGAAGGGCCGGCTAGTTGCATTTGCGCTCTTTCGAAATGCGTAGCGAGGGCGGTGTCGGCTAAGCGAGGCGTCGCTGAATGTGCCCGGGCCAATGGACGTTTACTGTCAGCGGGCCGACCTCCTGGCGGTAAGCTGACCGTGTGAAGATCACGCGCTCTTAGTAAAGCGCGCGCTGCGCTTTCTGATAGTCTATCCGCAACAGATTTATGCGGACGACCAGCGCGTTCCGGGTGGTGGTACTTGCATTTGTTCCCGTAAGTGCATTTCCTTCCGTAAGGGCAAGCTGGGGGAGGATCTGCGCGGGATGGAGGCGCACGGAGAAATGCATCCAGCGTCGGCCCTGATCTACCTAACGGATCGTCCGGCGGCATAAACCGATCGTTCACGAACGAGTACATGAGAATTCGCTCTTCGATCACTTTCCGGAACTCTGGGCTCTCCGCGGCGAGGTCGCGATAATTGTCGTTCGATACCACTATCCCGTCAGTTTCGGCGGCCAATTTCAAAATGTATCTGTCGTCGTAGCATATCAGGCGCTTTCCGCCGACGAGTCTGCTCGGTGTATATACAAGTACGCGTTCCCGCTCCAACCTTTCTAGAGCGTCGCGGTCTGCCACGGGATTATCCGGTCTAGAGGCCTCTTTGCGCCATTTTGGCACGAACACTGTGATATCCTTGTGACCGCGGGAGCGGAACCAGTCCACACATATTTCTATGCCCCGACACGAGAATACTTCTTTGTTGCCATGGCTGTAACAAATGATTTAAATTAAAGCATTGTATTATTTTTCAAGCCAGGTTTGTTAAGGAAACCTCAAAAGTGCAGTCACATCAAGTCAGAGGCAACGATTGCTGGAAAAAATCAATTACACTAATATTCTTAGGATGGCAGTCCGCAGGTGGCCAAAGTTCTATAAAGGTCAATCGTGGGATATGTGATTAAAAACATTACAAGATCTTTCGTATTTCATGATTTTGAAGGTATCTTTATGTCGCTTACTATTTTCCTATCTTGCCTCTAAATTGGGGAGGAATGACTTGGCAGGCCTACAAATTGGCGAGAAGTAATTTGGTAGGCCTATTCAAATTGCTCTTGCCTATGGGAAAAAGACGTAGCAGATTCCATACCTCATGACGACATTGCTGCCATTGATAACGATGTGCCGGAGAGGCGCGGTCGGGCGGCGGGGGTCGGGCTCGGCCGGCGGTGGCGTACCATAGACCTATGGTAAGAAGACGTGGCAGATTCCATACTTCATGGCGACATTGCTGCCATCGATGACGATGTACCGGAGAGACGTGCGGAAGAGCGGGGGCGTTCCATACCTATAGAAAGAAGACGTGGCAGATTCCATACCTCATGGCGACATTGCTGCCATCGATGACGATGTGCCGGAGAGGCGCGCGGTCGGGCGGCGGGTCGGGCTCAGCCGGCGGCGGCGGCGACAGCGCCCGCGGCGGCTGCTTCGCCGCTAGTTTTATCAGTTCCGCGAGCAATTCGTTCCGCGGCGGGTCTGGGCCCAGACGCATTAACGCCGTACGCGCTAAACGTTCCGAGTAACCTAACTTTACCGCAAACTCGATCTTTGCCTGAGGAACGTTAACAGAATATTAGTACAGAGGACCAAGCACGAATTTTGACAGCTGCGTAATCGTATCGTCATCGTCAAATTTTATATGGAAGGAGCCAGATTTTCTGTGCGTCCAGTAGGGGCGATGCTTAGTTTTCATAGAATCATTGCGATGTGCCATGATTACGGAGCAGTCAAAATGGGCCTCAGTGTAGAGGACGGTAAGTCGTTCGAACAGGCACTGTCTTGTAAGGAATGTTGGAATCTTAAGTGTAGCGAAGTGTGACACAAGATTATAGTCTCTACTTTAGAAAAACAGGGAGGCAGTGATTTCTACATTATGTCACCGTCAATTGTGTTGTACCGTATCGTTAGTGATTGTGGCATCCATTTTGAACCAGTTCCTAGGAATAAGCCATGATTTTGACATACTTGTCCAGTAGGTGGATTAATGGAGTCTGATAACTATCATCATAATAAGCTAAAGAACACTTGGAGAAACTACATTGAAAGCAAAAATTCAAATTCTTCTCCTCCGTTAGCGATTATGGCATTTTTTTCAATGAGATCCTAAGAATAAGCCAGGATTTTGACATAATTACCAAAATCGTGGACAAAGTCTAATGAAGTCTGATAACATCACAAGAACTTGGTGAAACTTCAACTCACCTGGTTCGGCTGCGGTGGAGCGAGTGTGACGTACTCTGCGAACTCCGCGGCCAGTGTGTCGGACGGAGTGCGAGACGCGGCGCGGTGCGCACTCTCGTCCTCGCACTCCGAGTCGTAGCTCGAGTCCTCGCCTCGTTCGCCCACCCATCCCAACGATGACTCGACATATTTCTGGAAAAAAATACTTTAAGTTACCTTGATGTTCATGTTAAAATAAGAAGGGATAGTAGATTTTCGCGCCCATATGGAAAAGTAAACCTTACAGAAGAATACAGTGAAATAACGCTACCTTTTGGGGGATTGTCTTTCTGCCTGTTGGTAAGGTTTCGTGGTCCACAGAGTGCGGATGGGGTACTCTAATATAGCAACCGTCTATCAGCTGTAGCGGCCGTTTACCATCAAGTGGGTCATATGCTTGTTTGGTACTCGGTTTACATAAAAAATCAGGGAATTTCGACCTAGCTGTGCTAAACGGAAAAGTGGCTCAACGCTTGCGATTGTATGTCTTCCTTGAGTCACCGATGGGAGTCTTAAATTTTGTTTTGCTTTCTGTTTATAACGTCTCTTAAGGGCTGTCTTCAGCTGGAGCTTAAGTGACAAAAATGGTCAGAAGTAACCTGGTTGTTAGTTGCTAGTACTTTACTACCGACTCCTGTGTTATTGGAAGGAGTAACGACGTTTTAAGCTCCAGTAACATCTTGTAAGTAATAAGACTGACATTATTGTGATGGTTGTGGAGCAAGCATTGTGTTCACCAACTCCCACCGTAATTTTGTATGGAAAGAGCCAGTTTGTTATTACGTCCGGTAGGGGCGCTGCTCAGTTTGCATAGAAACTGACGATGTGATACGATTACGGTGCTGTCAAAATTCGTGCTATTGATCATGTTTCATGTCATATTTGCTTGTGGTTAATTTATTATCAACTATTACGTTCTGTAACGGTATATTTGTTATCCTTACAGTAGGGTAAGTGTTACTAAAGCCTAATTGTATAGTTCATTAGAGGGGAATACGAGTTACCAAGAAAAATCAAGTTACCTATCTTCATTACACATTCAATAATGTTTTATTAAATGCGATGTGCACACAAGATTATGATGCGGTTAGAGTTAGTTGTTATTAATGTTATTGAAATAATGTAATTTTCACAATAACAAATTGGCAGAGTAAATTTTGTAATAGAAAATAATTTTGTATGAAATATAATACATATCAATTAATTCATCCAATCAGATAAAACGTCACAAAACCACCTAGGCGATGTTCATTATCCAGAATTAAGGCAATATTCCACAATAATATAAAATTTACAAGATCTACACATAGTTTTGTGTATAATTTCAAGATGGAGCTCGATGGCGCAGGTGGCTAGCGCGTTCGGCTGCGATCGTTGAAGTTAAGCAACTTTCGCAGTGGTCGGTCATTGGATGGGTGACCAAAAATTTACTATCTCGAGCTCCTCCGTGCTTCGGAAGGCACGTTAAGCCGTTGGTCCCGGCTGCATTTGCAGTCGTTAGCACCCACCAATCCGCACTGGGCCCGCGTGGTGGGTCATGGCCCAATCTCCCTATTCCATCCATAGGGAAGGCCTGTGCCCCAGCAGTGGGGACATTAATAGGCTGATGATGATGATGATGATGATGATAATTTCAATGAAAATTCTTAAGTTCAAAATATGGTTTTGACTTTGCTCGTATCTCCCATATAACTATATACAGAAATTTTCTTAGATTTGATTACATAATACGAACTACATTGTTGTTACTAACATCTTAAAAATAAGCCCGGATTTACTGTTGAATTTTATACAACGTCGATTTTTGATATATGTTGTATATTTCACTCTACTGGCGCGGCGCCGGCGCAGGACAGGGTCATCAGGGCGTCGAAGCGGATCTACGGATGATCATTGACCTTTAACGTGTGCCAAACTGTTGACTTTACCGGTTGTAATTCGCTATTTCATATTTCACAAAAATCCATAGTCAAGCAATACTGTCCTGTTTGCGTTGTAATTTAAATCTATAATATCGATCTAACATTCTCCGGCATACTGGTACTTACAAAAATATTGCTTAGTCATAGCAAACATCCGTGTGCGGACCTAGTTGGGAGTCGAGCGCGAGACTGAAAACGTGTAAGATCTAACGAGGTTAGCTTTAGCGTTAATTCGGGTGATATTTGTAGATGACGAGTTAGTAGGTCTCTATGGGAGCCACATCCGGGCGCAAGTACGGAAGCGCCCCACCTAGTTGCCTCCGCGCAGCCGGATACGATACTTTCTAAAAAATATGGTGCGCGCGAGTCGCCTGTGTTTTCACGCCGAACTGTTTTATATCTATCTATCTTAAAGATTTGGCTTTTCGGTAAATATTTTAAGACAAATAATGCCGTTTGGAAAGCATTAGCTATAAAATATTAAATTATAGGAAACAAATATATTTCGCGGGATCCAAACTTAAAAACTTTATGGCCATACAAGTACTTTACGTTACAATAATAATGAACGAAGGTCAAGGCAGTTTATGGATAAAGTTTCAATTCCCAGACTAAACGTTGAAAACATATTTATAAGTCTAAAAAAAGCCAAAACATAATAAGTTGCTGTTCTATTTTATCAAAACTGAGCAATTAACTGTAGGTAGGTACCTATTGATCACATTTTTTCCACAATAGCAGATTTAGAAACTAATCTTACTCATAAAATTACTTTTGATTTTCATCTCTCCGTTAAAACATCATTGTCACTATTATCGTCAAACACGTAGATCCTTTGTTCAATAGTGAAATAAACTAAATTTTTCACCATAATCACACCAGCGCAGCATTTATTTTAGGAATATTCAACTGTTAGATAACATTCGTAGGCCGGACAACATCCATTTGTATCAGTTCTATTTTATACCGAGCAAAAAACCAGTCAACGGTAATGCTACCGTTGATTAAACAATTTCCTCATGCTGACCTGTTGTTCTATGAGACAAAAAACCATTGGAACCCCCCCGGAGCTTGTCGGTGATGCCCATTTGAGTTTAGGTGCTGAATTATCGCATCGTTTTCCTTGCTGTTTACATAATCAATTCCTATGATATAGTATTGTGTTTTAAAACTTAAGAGTTGAAGATTATGCCTCATGATGATTTATGGATGACTGAGAATTATTTAAATTGACTCAATGTTTTAGTATTCTGTCATAGTTCCGCTTAGAACTCACGTGTCACTCAAATTTCAAACAGACCATTATCTACATAGTTTTGAATAACACTATCGTTACGATTAACTAATAACTCTGAATCACTTTATTCATTATGATGTAGTGTAGATAATAATTAGAAATTAATTACACTACCAACTAATGAGTAATGAATGTAGTGTAGTTCTGCTACCAGATTGCTTTGGTCCTTCTGCAAATTGTGGTTGATATGTCAAGGTTATATACCTCATAAGGTAAATAATTAAACAATTTGTAATTATATAACTTCTTATCCATAAACCGAAACTAATAAAATCCTATAATAGTTCTTATCAATTTCCCAGGCTCGATAGCATCAATATATACCATCTGCAACTCATTCAAATTGAACTTTAAATTTGCAATGTATGTTTGAGAATTACTAAAAAAAATATTAAAAGCAGAACAGGTTCTGTAATATAAATTTGAGAAGTTTAGAATAATATGAACTGGTAGATACCAAACTGGGAAATAAGCAGTTATCTGGTAAATAAATGTGAGAGAGCTAAACTTTATTATTGAAAATGTCTAATACACTAACAAGTATTGGCAAAACCATTGTTATGATAATGACGTCGTCCTAGTTGCATTGAATCAGTGGTAAAGGAAACATGTTTTGAAAAAATTCTGACTTGCGATCTTCGAAATATTACAAAACTCAACAATCAGTCAACTAAACGAGGCAAACACAGTTAAGCGGATTTAGATTACATAGTCTACCTACATGGCTGATAAAAACCGAGCGCGAGTACAATTAGTTCCGTTTGTAGAGGAGAAATTCTGTCGCGCGTTTGTGGGAGAGATAACGACGACCAATGGGGAGAGGGATCGGGGCGAACGTCGGCGTCGCGCCATGTGGCGTCAATGCCTACCAGGATGCGCACGCGACACACTTAACACACAAACAAGCAACGTGCACACCAAATACTTTGCATACGTAAACAGAGGGCACATTACGATAGTAAATCATACTTCGTGGTGTTAACAAAGAGACCGTATGACGAGCATATTGCATTGTTTCTTTGAGTATTTTGATGTAATTTACCTATGATGAACATATTGCACAGGTTGATGACAAGTTTATTTCTATGTAAACTAATGCATCATTAGAAAATGTTTATAGTTATTATAAATTTGTGAAAATACTTATATCTAATGAATAAGTTAAAGATAAAGTAATAGTTAATTTCAGTTAGCTGTGCGCAAAGTGTGGCATTAGGTGTACAGGTACGTGACTCTTATAAGAACCTTGAAATTTTTCGAACGCTGTTCGTTGGCACAAAGTCACTTTCGCTGCGTCTTTAACAAAGTTTAACTGTAAAAATGTACATAAAAAAATAATAGTATTCAATTAAAAAATATTCTTTTGGATCGGCTGATAGCATTTGTTATGATTTAAGACCATTGACGTAAATGTAGTTATATATTTAAATTTTATGTAGTCAAGAGATTAGATTATGGTGACGTTTTATGTTTAGGCATACATTTTTATAATATTATCTTAAATTTTAATGAGATATCTATCTTATTAAAAGTTTGATTGCTATTTGTTTTTTTTTCTCGTTTTGGATTAACTATCAATCTTCATAGATTAGATATGATATTACATATAGTAAATCTTAATAGATTTGATAGCCAATCAAAAACTAAAAAAAACAAAACAACACAAAATAACAGGGGGTTCAAAATAGCGACAATTGTATGAAAAATCTAAGATATTTTGTATGTATTTATGAATTAAAATAATGGCTCACCTTTCCATTATATGTAATTGAGTTGCAAGCTGAATTTTTTGTCACGCAAGGTATTAACTATTAAAAACACATACACGAAATCTTTTTAGGCGGAAACGAATAGAACTCGAGAAAAAAAATATTGAAAATTAATATTTTTGTAGGTTATGAGTCAATTTTGACAGGAATTTTGATCAGTGCTGCCATTTTTTTATGCAAAAATAACATGTTTCTCGTTGTCTATGGTAAATATAAGTTTATTATGTTGGTACTATTGTCAAAATGTGACAATTTACCGCCATTAATGAGATCTGTCAGTCAGTGTTTGTGTTCGTCGCAGTTGAGAGCTTTTTCGTATTCCTGTTGATATTAACATCGTCTGACTACCATGGCATCTTCAAAGCCTTCGGCCTCGAGTTCTGCTGTCCCTTCGCCTGAAGTGTCGAGTGTAGTGCGAGTTTTGGACTCTAATGAGCCGCTTGTGTGGTGATACTTCACATTAGGTTAGGTTAGTGTTGTGACCTTAACGCGCAAGCCGAGCGAGCGAAGAGAGCGTGCCGCGGCAGCGGCCGGCGTAGCGCCAGAAAGAAAAATTCGTTAATAGAGACTTTTTCTACAAAATAATCAAATATTACCTCTAGGCTCTGGAAGTACAGTTTTACCTTTAAAACCCCTCTAATTTTTTATAAATATCATTTCTGTAAAAAAAACGCCGGGAGGGGGGGGGGGGGTTACCCTTCCCTCTGAGGGGTCTTCCCTAATACCTATCCCCCTGAAATTCCACTACATTTAACAGATTTAATGAATTTTTAGGTTAGGTAAAAAAAAAAACTGCATTTCCGCCAAAAATCTTTTATGGCGGGGGGTCGGGAGGAGCCCCCCCTCCCCCTCCCCTACAAATTACCTCGAAATTCAATTACATATAATGGAATTAAGTACCAAAATAATATATAAATATTTGCGTTTTACGCCTAAAACAAGTCTTAAAATTTTTTAGATACTTTCCGAAATCTGGCTATTTTAGACCGCCAGTACTCAGTAAATTTTTGAATGGTCTGAGCTGTATTTGGAAACTTGAAATCGTAATGTATTCCACAAAGTCATAACTAACGAATAACATAGTTGTAGAGCAATTTGTAGCAGATCCAACAACCTTTGAAACTTTCACGCGGGTGTATAACCTACTCTACAAAATGTTGCAAAACAATTTAAGGTTGTCCTCGTCGCCGTGACAAGTGACATACTCTCATACTCACTTGGTTAACTCACGTAACGTAATACGTTGTATTAACATGAGAACGCCATTAGGGACGTTTGGCAGGCAGCAGCAAGTCAAGCGAGCAGTGAAGTGCACTGACTGCATTTATGTGTAATTAGAACGTGTGAAAGTAATATCAGTTTCATAAAAGATACAATATAATCTTTAAAGATAAAAAAGAAAAAAACATAGATTTACAATAGCAATATACTAGAACAAGATGTGCTTTATTAACGGTTTAGGTAAGAATGTGCGGTTGACTGTTGAAGTGACTGCAGAAACCATTTTTTCATAGCCCGGATTTCTTTGACGTGGTTTAAAACTGTTAGACACAAAATTAAGAATACAGATTTTCCGATTGACGTAAATACCACTACAATCGACACTATGGTCACGGTTGGCGTCATGTTGGCGTACAGAGGAAAATTGATTCAGACAAAATAGCAGGATAATGGGACTGTTTCACAAGAACAATTTTGTTATGTTTTCTCTTGGTTCTTATTATATATATTTTAAGTAGATTTAATTTCAAGTATTTAAACGAGCTATCACATCACTGTCACTGTAGACAGAACGGAAACTATGTCATTAATAGTCAATTAACATAGTAGGCATATGTTGCAGTTTAACCTTATTGCTTGGTATGCGTATAAACTAACATATATAAAGTTTTAATTTAAAATCTCAAATGAATTGAATTGTTACAAGAAAAATTGAGGCTCACATACAAAAACTGCACAACGATTGTGCCTAGATAGATTTAAATTTTATTCACGTCAGCACAACCTATGTTGTTTGTCTAGTTTTGTTTTACCATGTTAATGATCTGCTAATACGAAATACATTTTGACTCCGTTTTCTTTCCTCTTTACCACAAAGATAATAAATTAAGTGTCGACCAGGAGGTGCGATATTTTCATATTGGGTAAAACAGACCAATGTGTTACTTGTTTTTAAATATACCTACAATAGTTATTACACGGATGTTGTAAATTTTTCTGAATTGCTCTTATTTTAAAGATCATCTCATGTTTATCATAAATATATATATTTAATTATAAATATAAGTACCTTTGATGAGAAAATTAACTAAATTTTCTTCTTAACATTCCGGAATTCTGAAACACAAAAACGTTGTTTCTTGCAAAATAGTTTGCCACCATCAACGAATCTATCTTTGGTAAGTTGGAATATACCCTTTTACTGAATCCAGTTTCCATCGTGGTATTGATTGATAATAAGTAATTCACAGTTATTTCGTCGATATGAACACAAAGCAAGAAAAAACAGAGAAATAGCCTATCCCGCGTTTCCGTATTTGTTTAGCGGTTAATGACGTCACGCGCTCCGATTGGTGTTTGTAATCATGTGACAATAGGTGATACATAAAGATTTTAAAATTAATATTATTTAATTCATAATTTAAAAATGTGTTTTATTATATTCTTATAATACAAACTACAGTAAAATTTGAATTGGAACGTGAATTTAAAATTAGTGACAACATCCCTATTGTCACACCTTGCATGGTTCGTTTAGGTGATGTATGAAATTTTTAATTTATCGTCATTCTGTTCATTATGTTGTCTTGGCATTGAACAGAATGACGACTGCTAAAGTATAACGAGACGCATTATCTTGGTAGATTTTTTTAAATATTCATTTATGCCAATATCTTTTTACCCTACCGCGCCACAAGGATGGCTATTTTCGACGATTTTTTTTCTAGGCATGGTTTAGATTCACAGTGATTGGTCTCGGTAAGTGCCGCTGCAGTCGGGGACGTCAGTCAGGACAACGTCTGTCGAGTCCAATATTAGCACCATAAAATCTCCATAAACAATACTAAAACATACAATATGGTAGCACAAAGCGTTAGGATTTAGAGTTTTCGTTTTCTCTTTGTTGATTTGTTTTCTTAGTGTGATTTCTTAAAATGAGTAATCAATATACATACTATTGAAATACTTTCCGGGGTGGTTTTGGATCCTAGACAACATGGAAGTTCTAAATGAGGATGGTACTCACACATAATTTTGGTAATGTATGGCTATCGGCAAATAATGTAAGCCGGAGTATGAAGATAAAAAGACCAGGACTAGACACTCGCACTTGTCTGTTTGTTTGTAGTTGTCAGTCAAACTGCACTCGTGGCCTAGGAAAACTTAATATTTGCGGTATTCGACAGCATGGAGGCGTATCATATAAAAAATATACGGTAGTCGCGGATTATTCTAATTAGAAACTTGCAATCCGTAAATTTAGTGAAATGCAAACATACTGCTATGCATTATAGTAATATAAGTTATTTACGGGATTGTTACCATGCACCTTGTTTTTAGTAAGTTTTCGATATTTCAGCACTGTTGTAAGCGCCATGATCACGAATTAACTGAAGTAATTGCGGGTAGGCTGTTATTGGCAGACATATCGGTCTACACTGCGACGAAGTCTTTTATTGGGTTCGATACCCGTGCCACTGTTCACATTCTCACTATTCACTCGAAACTGTTCTCGACACACAACACTTACAGTATCGAATCGCGACAAACTAAGACACCAGAGACACATAGTGTCGACAACAGTTTCGAGTGAATAGTGAGAATGTGAACAGTGGCACGGGTATCGAACCCAATAAAAGACGTCGTTGCAGGGTAGAAGTAGTTGCCGAAATATCGGAAACTCGCTAAAAACAAGGTACATGGTAACAATCCCGTTATCATCATCATCAGCCTATTAATGTAAATAACTTACATTACTATAATGTTAGTGGCCATGAAAGTTTAAAACAATACTGCTATGCACTTCTTCGGAAACCGGTGTGTGGCATCGTCAATTAGGACACTTGAATAGTCGCAGCATGAACTTACTCAAGAAGGGTATGGCAGCTGGAATCGAATATGATGTGTCGACATCTGAGTAATGTATCGCCTATATTGTAGGTAAGGTTAATAAATTACCTTTTCCTAAGATTTTTTTGCACGAGCAAGTGAAGTTTTTGGTTTAGTACACGCCGTGCTGTCCAATGCACGTGAAATTATTAAGCGGTGCGACGTATTTGCTAACTTTTACTATAGATTTTTCGAGAAGAACTCTATTCTGTTCTGTATAATCAAAAGATAATGTTTTTGAGTGTTTTTAAGTTTCAAAGCCCTTGTAGAGAATGAATCTGGTAAAAAGTAAAAAATTTACGAAGCTACAACTGTGACGAATACATTAACGGTCAGTTCAAAAATATTTAAGTGAGTATGGAATCAAGCATACTACAGTTCCCCACTGCCCACATCCACAACAAGAATCGGTAGTTAACATAAGATTGAAGTCTCCAAAACAATGTGATAAAGAAGTGGAACAAATTCCCAATCCAATCTATAATTCTAATGAAAAATATTGATTACTAAGAATCATTAACGAGTATCTCTTACATAGATTATTTTTCAGGGGTTCTTTATGTTCCAGATAACTTATTTGATTCAGATGAATCGCGAACTGGACATGAAGAAGCCAAGAACTCAGACATACTTTTGTTTTTGGTTGACGAAGTCATTGGTACTGAAGAACCAAAATCTGTCAAAGAAGCATTAAATGGCCTGCAGCTGACCAGTGGCGAGCTGCTTTGAAAGATGAACCAGCCATTTCAAGATAACCAGTGCTTTAAATTGGCCGATTTACCCAAAGGTGCAAAACCAGTAAAAACTAAACGGATCTTTAAGAAAAAGAGAGGGTTGAATGGTGAGTTAATGCAATATAAAGCCTCTTGACCTCTTGTAGCCAAAGGATTCACACAAAAGTACGGAGAAGACTACTTTGAAACTCTTTCGCCTGTAGTGGATACGAAACTAAGAATGTTGATATCTTTAGTTGCCGTGCAGAGAAACATAACTAATTTGTAAAGGGCTTAGGTTTACAACGTAATTTGACAAAAAAATAACTTTACGTTACTTAAGTTAAGGGGCGGGGTTAGAGGCGTAAACTCAAGTTGACTGTGGCGCATGTTTTTTTAGAAACCTTTATGGTTTTCCCACTTAAGTCCTCATAACAGGAAATTAGAATAGATGAAAAAAAACTCCTGAAATTTAATTTCCTATGTAAATAACACGCAAACAAATTGTTCTACTTTCTACTATGTGAGTCTAGTAATATTAATAATTATCTATGCGAAAGTTCTAATCACGTACATATTTTATTAAATATCTGTTAGTTTATTGGCTGTCGATGAAGTTAAAACTGAAAAGGGGTTAAATAATATCAATGTGTTTTAAAGTATACATTTATATAATCCAGTTACTTATCATCCAAGTTATAACTTCTTTAACAAGAAAATGATCCGACTCTTTAATAACGATTTCATCAGCCGAAAAGTGGACGGAGACAGCAATGAGTCTAATGAAATGACCAATTAGGAAATTTGATTAATAACAGGATTTAGTTAACGATACAATTTTATCTGAAATATGGTTGTTTATTTACCTCACAGATGTTGTCTGTGACGACCTTATTGATTCGAACAATACGCGGATCTGCTTCTTACAGTCTTTAAAGGATGTTTGTGTATGTCATGCTTGTTCAGAGGGAAAGTAGCTAGGGAAAACAGTTCACCATACATTAATACAACAATGGAAAAAATAATCACAAATACTTAAATTTAACCAAACAAGATCATAGAAGAGGTTGGAGCGTGTGCTACTTGAGGAAAAATATCTCCAAAGTTTATCGAATGGTCATTTTGAATTCGAAAAAGAAATAAGCATCCATCTATCTGTGCTCATTGACGTATTTCAAATTGCCTGTTTGTTTACTCGCGGTACATCCGTGAGCGAACACTAACCTTCACATGACTACAACGTATTGCAACAATGGAAAGTCATCAAAAGCTGTGGCAATACAATTTATTATCTTTTTTATAGGTATCACTGAACTCGATTTTCTCAAAAAATATAAAATTGATAGTAACAGCTTCTATTGTCGTCGTAACCCTATGCTACTATCTCCATTAGTTTGATTCAAACCCAAAATTTGCATCCATAATATCTTTATAAATCTAATTTGATTAAGGGAAACTTATGAAGTCCAAATTCAGTAAAATTGCTTAATTCAAATCCGTGATGTCTTGGTTAATGAATTAATATAAATCACCAGCGGTCTCAGAGGCGAAGTGAAAGTCAGCCGTCATACCAGAGCGGAGCTAGGTATGCGACAATTCTCGCCCGCAGATGAAGACATAGACATTAAGCCGCTGGCCAATGCAGCTTTCACGATGCACCAACAACAACACAACAATGACGAAAGCAAATTGCCATAAACACAACACATTTTTTTGTCGGTAAAGAAGATATGACAACACATCGAATGCGGCACAGCAGACGGCACAAAAACTGTAATCAATACAATCTAAACAGCAACTTATATCACCACCTAACATCTAAATTTATTGTAGGCTTCTTTCATACTGAGAATCCAATTTATAACAGAACCATCATTCTCCTCATAGGATTTGTAGGACGAGTTATCTGAAAATTCCATCATATTCACGAGTAATACGCGAACACTGGCGAGGATAATTAGCATACGTGACGTTAACGAACCGGCTCCACTTCCGGGATCGTTATGTCGACGGATGAATGAAGATCGTTATAATGCGCTGCCTGCGGGGGATCAGTTTTCAATCGAGAACAGTGGCAAGGGTCGAGCGAGATGCCTTGTCAACGAAGGGTGGTCACGCTCACCTGATTGTCGTCGATCACGAACATAATACCGAGCTTAGTGTTATAGCGCGTCGCATGTCATGACGCGCACGTGCGAGCGCGGTGCGTCGCGGCAACACTACTGTAGTGTCGAAGCATGTGGTTCTTGCACACCTCCACGCACGGGCCCGCTCGGTGAAGGGGAAGCGGGGCAAGCGAGATCCGGGTTGCGCGCCCACTGCACCCGGCGGCACCACGGCCCCCAAACAAACTGCTGACCTCTGCCACTATAACAAAAATCTCGACTTGTTTCGCCGCATCCGACTGCCAAACGAATGGATGTAAAAACTTTGCACGACGTCGCCACTACTGACATGATGGATGGCCACCGGAGTTTATCACAAATGATAAGCTTATGATTCCAATGTGGAATGTTTATCTGTAATGGTGTTGAGCTGATAATATTGGCACTTTGGTATTAGTTCAATTGGGAAAAAAATCTGTAAGCATTCAATACTTTACATAAATGCTGGATTCTTATGAAATAACATCTACTATCATCATATTTTGGCAGAGATAAATAATTATTGGACCTTGTGAAATATAACTAGAATTATAACATTGCTTATTTTATATTTTTATTTTTTAAGCATGTAACTGCTAAATGTTTAAATCTTAATATGTATCTGTTTAATTTTCAAACATGTAAATTTTACACATAATAATTAAAATTTTCTTCTAGAGGTTAGGTTCTATAACAATATTTGCATGGATTTTTCAGTAAGCAGTTAAGTTTCTGTTTTGTGGCAATAAATAAATGACTGTGGTATGAAATTGTTCATTCAAATAAACAATTATTAAAATGTGATAAACATTATAGTTAAGCAACTAATTCTATTGCTCTTTCTTAGTAATTCCTTACCCAACCCTAACATTAAGTGTTAGATGGGGTCTGTTTAGAACTGTTTGCGAACCAGAGATCATAATATGAGAGTATCATAATAGAAATAAAGAGTAACCTACATACACAAAGTGTAATATGATTGTACTGCATATCTAATTTATTTGCTACACCGACCAAGTCACATTTCATTATTTCATAACTCAATAATATTAACAATTTCACATCATAAAACTATAAAATACACTAACTATAAACAAATAAATCTCTATCTAATTACATAATCACTACATATAAGTAAAATATAAATACTAGAACAATAAAACTAAAAACCTTAAAAAATAAAATTAATAACTAAAATATATCATTAAAAGGAGTCCCTTTAGGCAAGGATCGGAAGATACTGGCAGCGTTACCCCTTTGAATGGCTAGACTAATTCTTTGTCCAAGGTAGCTGCCAGCTCTTCGGTCTCCTGTGACGTCGACTAACCTTTTTGCTATTTCCTTAAATAGCCTTAAAGCGCTAGGACCCCACGGACCAAGGGTCTCAACACCGAATGGGACAAAATCATATTCGGAGCCTAGACCCCTGTATTTGCTTGCTTTTGATTTTCAGCCGCTTCACAAGCCGCACCAGCTCTGTTGTTGGTTCCATGTAGATGGGAAGGGGCAGTCCGTGATATCCTAGCTTGTTGACATCACTAATTTATATGTGTATACATTTGTAATGTCTTAACGTAAATGTCACATGGTTCTTAATTTGTTGAAGATATACTCCGGAGAGAAATACAGAGGTTGACTCCCGCTTCCTCCTTTATCATTGATCGTTTTTTACTAGTCCATGCATTTTTTTTTATTTTCTGTGGCTTAACAAGGCTTCTAGACTGATTCATTCGCTTGCCTTTTGGAAGGAACAAAAGGGAAGAAAATTTTAATGTCACTTCATGACATAATTTTTGGAGTTGGGGAATGTTACAATCATAATCTTATTTAATATTAAGATAATCTATATTTATCAATAATTTTTAATGCAGGAAACATAAGTTTGCTGTGGAGATGAGTGTAGGCCTGTTTGTTTAATTTCCTTATAAAATGTCATAGGTGATTTTTTTATACTTTAGAAAATTTTATATTGGACCATGAAATAACCCTTTGTTAACATGGGAACAAGGCTTAAATTCATATATTCAACTGAACACATAACAAAGATGCAGCAGGGACAGTAAGCGCATGTAAATGTGTACTAATAAGTACATACATACACATTCTGGTAAGAGAAAATTCTTCCATTATGAAAAATTCAGGTAAAGATTGAAAAACTTCTAAATTCAAGAACATTGGCAAATAGTTGGAAATTTCAATACATAGACAACTCAAAGTGAGTTTGGAATTTGCTTCAACTCCCCTTGCGATTAATAGTTCAATGCCCTTCCAGCGAGTCTATTAAGGTAGGTCTGGCGCCCCAGTACCTTTTTTAATTTTATTTCACCCTATCCATATTGCTTAAAAACATTTTAATCTTATAAAACCATAGGGTTTTTATATGACACATTGATTGTCAATGCTAAAATGTAATCAAATAAGTTTTTTTTTACATATTGGTACTGTGACAGAAAGAAAGAAAGTTATAATGGGGACCCACTACTTTTAGGTTTAATAATTCTTATTTTAATGTAAATGGTAAGTAATTATATCATCTCTCAGAGCCCTGCAATAGCTGATGTTTTTTTTCATCAGTAGCACCAGCTACTTATTATTATATTTTTCCATTTATTTATGAATAATAAATACCAAATTTTAATGTGAAATGCAAAAATTCAAAACCAGGAATGGAGAGAAAGTATATGTAGAGTAAATAATAAAGATTTGTGAGGTACCCCAAAGATATATAATAAAAAAAAGAAATGTTAGAACTGGGAAGGAAACGGATATTTTAAAATTGATTTCTCATATAGTTTCTGTGATTATTAAATCTTAGCAGTTAATAATAAGTAAATACTGATTAGAGGTTACAATGGGTGTAAGAAGATATTATATAAACGTCAAGTAATATTTAAATAAAATCTATGAATAAGGCAATAACTCTATTTAATTCTAAAATCCCGGTACCATCAAAATGTAATATCATGTACCAACCAAAGGAAATTACAATGGCTGTTATTGTTATAAAGAAGCCTAGTTTCTTTTTTAAGAATTACTCCTTTGTTTTTTTTGGTAGGTACTAAATTTCAACGGATGGAAATGCCATGCAGTTTAAAAGCTACTGGTATCACTCACCTGTATCCGCCCAACCAGCTCACGAGGGTTGAAGGTTCCATCAGCTGGATTCAAATTGAAAATAACATTGAAATACACATAATCCGTTTTCTCTTTAGCGTAAGACGATTTATTCTCAGTTAATGTGACATAGTAAAATGTTTCTACCAAATTGAGGTATTTATTATAAAATTCTGTTATACAAGAACGTGGCACTGATATTAACAGATCTGTATCGTGAGACATTGTTGATTGAAATGTTGCAATAACAAATCACATGTAACTATCGCAATTTAATTGCATAATTCCTATCAAAACACAAGTTCTCAGCCTTCCATTTCAACACTGTTATATTTTACAAATGAATGAATGACGTTGATTGACAACTGAACTAACTCTAAGCATGCATCTATTAAATCAAACCGAATTCAAAACCCGATTACTAACACAAATCGATTTCAAATCGATTTACTAACAAGAAAATCCGATCTCAGAAATCTAACCGAACTAAAACACTACGATCTAATACCGTCAAACGTACAGTTTGTGCGTATTCGAACGTAAATCCTAACACTCTAATGCACACTAATCGGACTTCCAAAATTCGCGCCATCTTTCTTACTCCACTATGTTACGATTGGTTAGAAAGAGGCAAAGCGAATTTTACTGATGCTCGATATTGTGAAGAAATTTCTTTCTCTCTTTCTAACCAATTGTAACATAGAGGATTAAAAAATATGGCACAAATTTCGGATCTCTGATTTCTGTTTATTGTTTTGTTTGCGGAAATCTATTGCCATTGAATATGTGCGATCAATATAATAGTCCGACTCAGTACTTCCTCTTCCCCTCGCACCTTGATACCGAGTACACGTATACATATCGCAATTGATGCTTTTTTTTTTCAAAATAGTAAATATAAAATTAAACACAAAAATCAATATAATAAAATAAGGAGGTGCTTAAAGCAAAAGAACTCTCATTAGCCGTCAATGCATCGTCACCACCTTTTTACCACCAGTAAGCAGCCATCTTTATTTATTTAGTGCAGTCATTGAAGCATTATTGCTCCGATTTTTTTTACTGTGAACCGAGGGTTGTAAGATTTTCAAGGGGTTGAAAATTATTTTAATATGAGGTAATTATGTTAGAAAATACTTTACAATTTCACCACTTACTATTAGACATGTTTTCTAGCGATAAAATGGCTCAATGCCAATTTTTCCATTAAGTGGTTGTTTACATTCCTTAAAAATAATAGGCGGAGTTCAGATCATTTTAACTTTTGAAGTTAAGGGTAAGATGAGCCTAATTCACAAATTTCTTGCAAATCGGTTCACAGTAAAAAAAATCGGATCCGTATTTTTCGCTTCAATGACTGCACACCCAATATAGATCATAGCGTGCTGTAACTACAGACTTATATCTATGGCTGCGACTAATGAATGGCCGAAATAGTGAAAACTATGACCGTAAACTACGAATAAAAACCCTACATATAATACTTCAAGGAAGAAAAATTTACAGACAAGGCTGTTTGGACTCAGAATCCTTTGCCCGTCCGATCAGGTCAATATGGACCAAAAAAAAACAACATCCAATGACAAAGGCGGGAAAAAGAATTTATGAATTCTTATTTAGTAAAGTTACGTACACAAGCAACCCCTATTGATTTAATAAAAGCAAGCAACTAATAAAATTCCTTAAATGTGTAGTACAACATAAGTATCTAGTTAAGTATGTAGTTATGTTAATATATGAACATTTCTGTTTCGAATTCTAGTTTTGTTTACTACTTTTGTGGAATATGTAGCATTTAGGACTATTACTTATCTAGGATATACTGTACTTCCCGGGCCCAAAAGTAAAAACTTCACAGTTTTGTTGGTTGTTTTTCTCATTTTTGTTGTTAAAAAGGTTTCTGGTAACCACATTATTAAAAAAAATGTCACACTTATGCACTGGTAGTTTTTTAGAAAAAAATATTGAAAATTTTTACTTTTCTTATCAAGTGGTGATACTTCACACTAGGTTAGGTTAGGTTAGTGTTGTGACCATAACGCGCGAGCCGAGCGAGCAAAGCGAGCGTGCCGCGGCAGCGGCCGGCGAAGCGCCAGAAAAAAAAAACTGTTAAAAAGACCTTTTCTACAAAAAAAAAAAAAGTATCACCTTTTGGGCCCTGGAAGTACAGTTTTACCCTTATCTACCTACTGAAAAGCATAATACCTAAGTACTAACCCATTTCCATAAAATTTATAACAGCTCCTGCATTTCATTTGTGATAAATAAAAAAACACCGGCCATAGGTCGGGTCAGACTCGCACTCGCGTAGGTAAGTTTAACATGGCCAATATAAGATACAACGATTTATTAGGGCAAGGATATAAAAAAAATCTACGGCGCTGCCATTAATTTTAACTTCAGTTTTTTTAACGTAAGTGAGAAGTCAGAGGTCTTTTTTGCATAAAATATGGTGTACAAAAGATGTTAAATTTGTGTTTTATGTTATGTTACACATTCAGTATAAATATAGTATCACATATTTTACTTTTACACAGCATGCAATACAAATATATAAAATAATTCAAATAACCTCAAAACAATTTAAAATCATGTCTTATAAATCTGCATCATATTATTCATTAAGAAAAAAAATCATTCATACAATATATTACATATTCATATCAAATTTATTTTTTTATAGAATTATAATAGTCAATGTTTACAAAATTGAAAATCGCTTAAAGTACCTAAGATAATTACAAATTAAGTATGCATTTGTTCTAAAAAATCTCGCACTGAATAAAAGCATTTATCCTGTAGCCATTTTCGTAACCGAGACTTAAATAATCTTAGTGGAAACATTTTTATGTCCTCTGGTATGTTATTAAATATTTTCACAGACATAACATACGTACTGTTTTTTGTAAATATTAGTTCTCGCAATAGGTAACTCCAACTTATTTGGAAATCTTGTCATGAAATTACATACAGTCTTTATAGTTGTAAAAAGATCCATATTAGTTTTACAAATACGCAAATTTTAAAAATATATAAACACGCCGCGGTTACTATACAAAGTTCTAAAAATATAGCTTTACAAGGGACTAGCATCAATAATGGCTCTAACCAAGAAGCTTATTTAAGCTATAAAAACTCATTGTAATTTGACTGAATTGCCATATACTAAAATGCCATACCTAATATTAGAAGCCACATACCCATTTTAAGCCTTTAAAGCAGAAAAATTATTTAGCTTACTATATAAGTTATCGATGTGGGGTTTCCAAGAACATTTATTATCAATTTCATTGCCCAAAAAAGTAGCACAATCAACCTCTTTTAGTACTTTGTCACTACATAAAATTGATAACTTGTGGAATGACAAGTAATTGAGCTTTTTCGTCACTGTTGCAATGTGTCAGAACGGCCATCATAGTGTGCTACGACTATAAGCCATTGGTCCCGGCTGCATTTGCAGTCGTCAGCAACTAATCCGCACTTGGCCCGCGTGGTGGTTCACACAACAATCTTAGATTTAATTTATATTTTTATCGGACAGGACCATCCGCTAGTAGGTAATAAATCCAAAGTCGAACTATTTACTATTAAGGATTATGTAACATAGTGTGAAAAAAAAACCAGGAAATTGTAAAATGCATTTATTTTGTACAGAATACTGCCGTGAAAAACTATCAGATAGTTAACATCATTAGAGAAAACGATTTAACATTAATAGGAACGAAATTCATAATACAAGGTATCCATGTATCTTTTGTCTTTCATTTGATTAAATTATTATGACCTGCCTATCGCTTCGTTGTAGACTAGGTATTTGCCAATCCATAGTTTCACTCTGTGAGCTTCCCGCATGCTATCCTCGCATACGCATATCTCAGCCCGACTGAGAACCTGGAATAAAAAATAAATTTTACTTAAGTAATAAGTTTGTTGTACCATAGTTGTTTCTGTAATAGTTATTTTGCTAAAACCTTATAGTTATCTATCTAAGTAAGTAGTTCATGATTTATACATGGTTAATCAAATTATTAACCCCTTATAATAATATACCCATAATACAATAAACAGAGTAACTCGATGGCGCAGGTGGTTAGCGCGTTCGACCTTCGATCGTGGTTGTTAAGTAACTTTCGCAATAGTCGGTCATTGGATGGGTGTCCAAAACTTATAATCTCGAGCTCTTCCATGCTTCGGAAGGTACGTTAAGCCGTTGGTCTCGACTGCATCTGCATTCTTTAGCACCCACCAATCCGTCAAGGCAAGTCAAAGTTGAGTTCGAGGCACAATCTCCCTATTCTATCCATGAACGCCTGTGCCCCAGCAGTGGGGACATTAATAGGCTGTAATGATGAAATAATAATATTACCTTTTTGTGGTGAATGTTTCAACGGTTTTACTTGCGATCAATCTCAATATTAGATTTTTGCCTGTTCAGGCAGTTTGTAATTCTTCGTTCCCGTTATTCGTGATCATTATTTCGATGACTTCAGTTTTAGGTCAAAATAAATCAAGTCCAAAATTAAGAGCAGCGATGAGTCGAGTTATGCCTGCAATAAATTATTCGGTAGCATTTGATGCTTTCATTTGATTAAATAAAATTTATTTCATTTTTTCTGTATTTTTCATTGGAGGTAAGAGAATGGAGACTTTCCGTGGCGAGTTTGATTTATTAAGAGTTTCTTTATGCACTTTGCCTTGATACAGGCAGTCCGTCTGCGATTTTGACGTTGATGAAATGGAAGCATGTCGTCGATATTTCTTGTTAAAATTATTATTCGCTTGGTTTATGTATGCTGTCTGGTTTGTTAATAAAAGTTCGAAGTTTTGTCGAACATATATTGAGTACTCGTGTCTTTGTGGTGACGTAGGTACCTTATCTCCATTATCGATCTGCAGCATTTTATCGAGAAGACATTGAGATTTTCGTCATTACTTCTTGCCAGGGGCATATTTTAAAGTCTGCCACTCCGCGCAAATTCATTGGCGCCCCCCTTTACCCAGAATTAGTAAATCAACAGATCCAAATATAGGTCGTAACTTTATATGGCTTTTGCCATCCATCGCAGCCTATCGCCCCGGGCTATGGCCCTCTTGGTGTTAGGGTAGGTAAATCTGCCACTGCTTCTTGCTAAACACTTTTCGCTTGGTTTAGCTATTCTGTGAGTATTTTAGAGCAACTTTTCCTTTTGTGGCGATTGTTCATTTCTACTTGTTACGTCTAACAAAATGCTTGATTGCTTGTGATGTAGACGATTTGACGTGTCTGCAATATTATCTTGGTTGTCTTACGAACTTTTTGTTTTGAGTTAATATCAATTCTTCTGTTAAGCTCAGAATCGCATTGAAGTCTTATTTGGAAGAGATAGAGACATTTTGTCGATTTTTATTTTGAAATAATAATTAGTTTGATTTCGCTATTACTCAGTGGAATTGTATCATACTCTTTCTTGGTTTACATATTTAAATCTCATCTCTTCTTCTGTCGTATGTATCTTCTTTCGTCTTAGGATCAGACACGTCGTCATGTAATTAGAATTGAGACAGGCAAATTTGTGTTTGGTCATGGTCATGTATTTGGATATCAGGTAATCTTATGGCTTTTGAGAGGGACGGTATCAGTATCTTCTTACTGCAGCGTCAAAATCGCATTCGGACATTTTATCTTGAAGAGATGGAGGAATAACGTCGATATTTTTTGTGTAAGTATATTTCATTTGATTCCGAAGTACTGTGGGGAGTGGAATCATAGTTATTTTTGTGGGTCACGTTTTGTGTGGTCATCTTGGCTTGTGGCGTAGGCGATACTTGGGGCCCCTTGTTTTGGGAAGACTTCAGTTCTTCTGGTGGGGCAGATGTGTTGGCCATGGCGGCGTTCGATCCCTGTTAGAGAAAAAAGTGGTGTTCAATTTAAGATACATAATACCGGGAGTACTATTATATAAAGTGGTTATGTTTAACACTTCTTTGAGTTTTTTAAAAAGTAAGGTCAGATTATATAATAATGTATCTACGATTCTCACTTACCAGCGCGCGTCAGAGCGCAGCGCAGCGTATTTTACAAATTGCTGAAGGAAATTGTAACATATTTACGATGCGCTCCGACGCGCGCTGGTAAGTGAGAATCGTAAATTATACTTTTATGTTCATGACACAATTCCCTCGTCTGAAACCTGGACCTTAGTGGAGTAGATTTTTTAAGTAAAATTTTCTTTAAATTTAAACATCCAGTAGTTAAATGATTAAAATATGATAAGATAGAGTATTTTGTTTTCATTTATTATTTGAAACTTAAATGTAACATACTATAATTTAATACAAAACTTATTGATTATGAATGCGCCTGAGAGCGCCACCTGTTAGTTATATTAAAGAACCTTTATTTGACGACCTCCGTGGCCGAGTGGTTTGTACGCCGGGTTTCATGGCATCGCTGACTCGAGGGGATGGAGGAGGATGTTGTGTGATGAAACTAGCATTTGTACTCCAGTCATGGTTGTCTAATATGTATTTCTATATCAATATACTTATATATGTACAGTATATGTATTTTATCCGTTACCCTCGTATCCCATAACACAAGCCTTACAGTGCTTACTTTGGGGCTCGGCTAATTGGTATGAGTGTTGAAAATATTCTTATTATTTATTTTCTTTTAGTATGACAGAATTGTAAATTATACCTTAGTTAATACGGACGCCAATATGTATGTAAATATATTTGTTTCTTAGGTTTTCACGCACATCACTCATTAAATAAAACTAGTTTTTACGGGTTAATGCACGAAACTTTATTTATTTATTGACGTTTCGCAGCCTTTTCAGGTCTGCATCGTCAGAATAATGATTTTATTTAAAATTGTCGAGCTACCTTCGAAAGAATTATATTGTGCGTTCGGTTATTTCATTGGAAGATTTTTAAAAATTTATTGTCTATGAATTTATTATTTAATTTACTTAATAAAGTATTTTATTTAAAATTCTTGTTTGTAATTTTGAGTTTATTTATTTGACCCTAACTACCGTAAACTACCACCGGTTCCAAAATTGTAAATATATATTTTTTATATATATTTAGTATGTATTATATTATTGTGCGATTGATTATTCAAATTAGTTTGGATCTTTATGCCCGAAACACAGGATATTCCTAGTTCAGGCTATGTATTTTTCTTTACCTTTTGTATTTTTTCTTAGAACTAAGTCACTTATATGTAAAAACTAATACTTAATAAAGATTTATTATTATTATTGGCGTCTAAATACAGTTTCATACGTCTAATTTCACAGTTAGCCAGCGGAAAACAATCGCTTTAGAAGGTTTTTTGTCTATGAACGCCATTCAAAGTTTTTCAAACAATTCTTCTGGTTTAAATCGTCATTTCAAATCGTACAAAATCATTACGCGCGAAAATGAGCTCATTGTTAGTCCATTTTTCAGTGACAGAATATTTTAATTTCGCTCGTAAAAAAAGGTGGAGGGAAATTCTAATTTGGAATGTTGTGGTTTTTTTTGTAAGAAATAGTCGTAGTTTTTGACACCAAGCCAGTATTCCGTATACATAATCTGTTAGTCACAAAATTTTCTGAGAACCCTGGTATAGGTAGTGACAAACTTCTTGACCAAAACCACAGACAATTAAACTAGCGCATTAGACATTTTTTATATCAAATTGCTACTGCACAGGTTTCCTTGTCTATGGTCGATGCTTTAGAAGTTTGCCGGGGTCAACATTGCTAGATTTGAAGTTCCAAGTAGAATAATGACTTTTTTCTTAAATGGTGACTGCTGCAATGCTCTCTGATTCAATTATGTTGAAAAATGGTATTAAATTGCAAAAAAAATGTTATCAATAATAAAAGCATGTTATTATTGTAAATCGATAATATTTTATATATATTTTTAAGAAAAAATTAAAAAAAAATCGCATCGACATGGAGACCTATGAAAAGTTAACCAATTTGATTCTTAATAATTTTTTTGGTACTTGTTTCTTTTGGTAATGTTTTTTTTTATTTACTTATTATTTAATAAACGGATAAGAAATCAGTCTCAGTCAGAAATAATTATTACGTCCATGATTTAACTTAATAAACTCTTTAGTTAATAAATGCATTTTTTATTAATTAATTAGCCTTTTATCTGTCGAAGTGTTTTGATTTTTTATATTATTATAATGCTTTCATTATGGGTTTAAATTAAAAATTCATAATACCCAGTTCCAAAGAAAATGGAATTAGTTTCTCCTAGGTTTCTTAATCCTATAGATTTAAAGTTAATCTCGCAAGTTTAGTTAAGGTATTATTTTAATAGAAGCGAGTGGCCGCGACTTATTCTGATTAGAATAATTGTTTTTTCATACAAAATTTTATCCTCTACCTCGATTTATTGCATCTTTTTTTTTAATATATTATTAAGAGAAAATGTATGCTATAACCTTCTTCTGGATTCGATCTATTGATAAACAAAATTTCAACATATCGAATTAACTGTTTGGTCGGACATAGTAACAAATACAAATACTCATATTTTAATTATTATATAAATAAATATTAATATTTTCAATATCTGTCTTTAATGTAAAGTAACTAATGTAAGTGTAAGTATTTAATAAAAATAAAAAAATAAATTAAGCAAACAAAATGACAAATCTACTTCAACAAATAGAAACTTGCATTAATTTAATATTGCGACTCGTTTTCAGCATGTTATATTTTCTATCAAAGCTTCCGCTGCTTTTGCTACGAAACCATGTAAGAAAAAACGCAAAAATATATTCTTTCATATTAAAAAAAATAATTAATTTTAACTTACCGACATCCTTGACATTCCTCTACAGAGATGCTACACTTCACTTGCACTTACAAAAATTAAGCAAATGTATTTTTTACCAATTTCTAAGACTGGAGCTGTTTACAAGTCAACGGTGTCTTAAAAAATGAATGAGTTTTTACCGAGTAGCCAGCACAGTGGTCATTTTGGAGTGGGGTTGGCAAAAAAATACCACGCTGAAGACTATTGTTTTAGCGATTAGGAAAGCACGTCTGAACTCTTTTGTTACGTACCCATTAACGAAAGCTTTGGACTACGCTAAAGTACTAATGGCCGTACTTAGAGACGTGAATACATTTTTAAATTATTTTAATATTAATTATATTTGATTCGTCCACTTTCTTTGCGATTCAAATAAGTTGATTAAGACATTTCGACACTTTGACATACATTTTGTATGCTTTTAATTTACATTTCTGAGTACTGCCGTAAAAGACTAATTTGTTATGCTATTTTGGCTCCTAGTGACGGGAGATGAGGAATGAAACAGCCAGTGTGTCGCTTGATAACTAAGAGCATATTTAATTTCTGTTTACATCTTATATACTAATTTTCCTAACTAATATTTATGTGCGTCAGCTATAAATGGTGAGCTCTGCGTGTTCTAGATTTAAAGTCCACGCTGACGCTACATCACTCCTCCCTTAAAAAAAGAAAGTCTAAAAAGTACTTTCATCAATAGTATTATGTATAATCTATGTATCGCTTTTTATTGTTAAAATTTTATGAAATAATATACACTATTATTAATTATCTTATATGCTAAAGTAGCTCTGTCTATCTGTAGAGAATCGTATGATACACCAATTATTCCGTCCTACGAAGTCGCAGTTACAAGATAGTATCATCAAAAAACAACTCTTCTTTCCATTTTCCTTTTACGAAACTCACTAAAAAATATAAAAAGAGTTGTTTTAATAAGTAAAGCCGTTCGTCCGTAAATTGTCTACCAAACTATACCATGTAATTCTTTGAAATTACTTAATCTATAATGATTCTAGATTTATGTTCAGTAAGATTTTTTTGTTGTTGTAAATATTAAACCTTAAGTGGTATTTTATATTCTAGTTTTATACGATTCATGCACATAATAATACACCTGAACACGGCAGCGGATTCTTTTGTTGATGTAACATGCGTACTCAGAGGAGGCTTCCGAAAATCTTTTATCATTTGATTTGATGGCAATGCTCAATATTCATTTACACATGATTTACTCCATAAAATGATTATCTTCTTGTTAATTTAATAAATATCAATAATCTTGTTAATTAAAAAATGGTAATGAAAACACAAATATACCATCGGTTAAAAGTGATTCAAATTTTTATCAAAGAAAGTTAGCAATATTCTTATTAAAAATTTTACTAACATTTTAAATCCAAATATTGTTAATATTTTTATGTTAGTGTTCAAGCAATTGGGATGATGACTATCTTTTTTTTCTTCAATAAATATTCGACATGTATACTTTAGCCGTATTTACAGATATATATTGATTTTAAATATCGCATGACGTCACGTTTTCGTACAGTTTTCACTAAAAAGTGACGTCACTTACCTACCTTACTTCCAAAACTTTGACTTTTATTGTAATTTATTGGTTGATACACAAGAGAAAAATAAGTGTCCCTTTATTTTTTGATAAACTAACTGACGGAGTAAATATAAATTCATTTATTTTAACCCATCATCATCGATATTTGTGCCAATAATAATCACGAAAGCTTTAGAAGTGTTCCAGTTCATTCATAAAACTATTTGCGCGGCAAAGATAAAAGCTGGCGCGTATTTCATATTTATTACTGACCTCTTTTTCCATTATTACTCTTTTATTATTTAATATTGCTTTTCACTACTGTAGCTTACTACCTCAACAAAGAGCTTTTATACTTTTTAAAGTCAACAATACATAATATATTGTTTTACATTATCCTATTGTGTACGTAATAAATGTAACAATATTCCTATGAAGGGTAAGTTTAGCTCTAATTTTATGACAGTTAAATCACCACGTTGCAGTCTTTTGTTTCCGAGATAACAAAGTCTATCGTAACTCCAGTAGGCCTTTTATGTGTTTCATAAGAAGATAAGCACTTTACTAGTATAATAAAATACAATTTTTGGTTTTAAAAAAGTCATTCAATGTGAACAATCTATTGCACGGTAAGCTTTAAGCGGCTTTCTCAATTATCTTAAAGTATCTTATCTGTAAGACCATTTTTAGGGTTCCATAGTTCTGACAAGGAACTGTTATAGTTTCGTCATGTCCGTCTGTCCTAGAGAGCTGTCATTTTGTGCAGATATGTATATTGATCGCGCCGACAAAATAGTAATAAAATTAATAGTAAGGGTAGAATAAAATTTCGAAAACTCACCTGCATGTAACATGGGAATGTTTTTTTTTCATCGTCTATCCATCGAGTGGGAAATCGTCGAATAGGTACTTTAAAATTACTTTCGGGTTTTTTTAGACTTTTTTCGATTCAGGGATCAGTTTGCGAAATATTGAACTTCAAAGTGCTAATTTTTGTTCGAGTAGGGTGTCCCCCCCTGCTACTATAAAAAAGTATGCACTATAACTATACTTACTTTTACTACTATACTTTTTATAAAAAGTATATATGCATTTGAACGGCGGTTTTACTGCATCATCCCCTTCTCTGGGGATGATCGCTTCATATAACCTTGCCGCCGGCTGTAGAGTATCCATGAGGTTTTCACACCTGTTCCCCAGCCTGGGAGAAATAAAAGAAAATGGCGGTTATCATTTGTATTTAAAAAAATAATGATATCGATTTGATTTTGAGTTTCAGACGTAGTTTGGCTTTGTAATATTAATTGGTTTTTCTAATTTCCGACATGGAAAGTAAAGACTTCTGCTCAAATATATTGTTGTAACTATAGACAGCAACGGAACCTTACACTACGCGTGGCACGACACGCACTTGGCCGGTTTTTTTTTCTACTTAACTTTTTTGACGTCAAAGAAGTAGATAACTATATGAAAAATCACAAGCCGCCTAATTTTAAAACACGGACTAAAGTTAGTTTTGAGTCAAACCAAATGTTGCCTCTGTCTTCTTTTTCGCAAAGAAAAACGTGCGGACAAAAAGACCGTACCCACCACCAAGACGTCCCAGTGTATATAAAGCACGTAAAAAAACCAACACGCCCCACCGTCTACGGCGCGCCTATTGATATTTATTTTACCTAGTATTATCCAAATAAAAAACTATGTAACCCAATTTTCATAATTTCGCAAAATATCACGTTGATGTGTTTTGTTTTTAAGAAATTGTAGAAATGATTTGTATACTACACCTGGTCGGAAAGTGCTTTATTCTTGTTTTAAAAACGAGGCTGAAAGGACCTCAATACTGTTGTTCTACTAAGCGGGCTGGAAAAGTGTAAGGAAATCCATTTATAACGCGCTGAGTGCATTATGCTGTTTATTTTCTGAATTAATTTTGAAAAAGAACAAAAATTAAAAAGCCCGCTGGTTATTTTAACTGAGTTTTTTTAATTTGTTTTCCTATCTACTCGATACGGCGTTTAATATTACTGATAATGAAGATTTATTGACACCGCCAGAATAAAAAAAACTAGGTACCTAAGCAGTGTGTAAAATGTGTAAAATTAAGATACCAATATAAAGCTCCCAGACAAAAGTTTAGTAACTGTTTCAACTTTAATGTAAATTTCAATTAAAGAGTCTTTTATTTCCTCGTAGATATAGTATAAAGCACTATGTATCCCTCGAAAGAAAGTACTATTCCCAACTTGGATGTATTAAGGCACTTGGCTGCCCGTCGGGCCTCAAACTACACCCTGGTTGGTAATCGGTCACTTTCTCCTCTCGGTGCACAATGTTCTATTCTCTATTCACATGATTACATCGCACATGATTGTGAGTTGAGTTTGTCTCGCAGACACGATCCAGGTTCATACCATTTTTCTGGGTTAGATTCTCACTATTGAATTAAAGGTCAATTATTTAACCTATCCTAACCTCTTAATAATATTTTCCATGCTCTTGGCTGATTTTCTAAACTAATTATGAAAACCGATATAATAACCTCATTTCATAAACATGGTCATGAAAAACAGTTAAGAACGTGGGCCAAAGATTTATTTGTGTTACGATCGTAATTAAATACATATTTCAGTAATTATTGTCATCAAGCTCAATTAACTGCTCGTGTCAATTATCTAACGAGGAAAGTATAATCTGTAGTGAAAACTTATGATTTGATGATTGTGAGCTTATTATCCAGTTATTTCTCCTCCGTGATTTGGAAGGTATATAAAGCAGTTGGTTATGGCTGCATAGCTGCAGTTGTAAGCACGAACAAATGCACGCTGTTGGAGGTTTGCATCATGTTCTCTATTCCAACCATAGGGCAAGCCTGTGCCTTAGCAGTGGGTATAATAATAGGCTGATGATAATGGAATTTCAGAAAAAATATTTGCCCTCCTTATTAATGAACGAAGTATAAGTTTTGGTATGCTGTGCAGTATTTGGACTCAGAACACAAACATAAATATACTAGAGGTCATTAGCAACAAATAAGGTTCAGTGAACTTGGAGTCAAAAATGGATGGTTACCGACTTCTGAGGGTTCTTCGAAAAGCTTTTAAAAAATGACTTCTTTCAGTACAATATCCTATCTTCAATATTTAATATACTTTCCCTCAATGTGGCAAACCTGTGGGACGCACTGTATACTTGATTTGTTTAATGTAATAATTTATCTCGTATTTAACTTTAAACAGTTTTTGTAAATTACATCCCATACTGTTTATGTGTTTGGTGAAATGAATGTATTCTTAGTGGACATGATTGATAATATGATAACTAATAAAAGTAAAAGTGACATTGATTAAAGATTTATTATCAAGACAAATTCAGTTTATTCATTTGTGGCACGGTAGATCATTTTTATAAACTGCTTGAAATACAAGGTATGTTCTTAAAGCTATTTCTTGATTACATTTTAAGTATGTATTTAATGACAATTTATATATTTTGTAAAATGTCGTTATTATATCATTAAGTAATCCAATAAATAATGATAATGAGTAGGCTATAATGAAGAAGCGGCGTAAGATTAAGAATTACTTTGTGGGCAAGGTTGGGCAGGCATCAGGTCCTGGTGATACTGAGAGTAAGATTTAGAGCGGCAGAACAAAATGATACCTATTTATTTTACTAATGTTCATAGGGAAACATCTACAAATGACATGATCGATTACATTAAAAAAGACGGGAGAAAAAGTGACACTAATAAAATTAAATATTAAAAACCGGTCAAGTGCGTGTCGTGTCACGCGCAGTGTAGGTTCCGTAGTTGCCTGTAGTTACCACAATATATTGGAGTAGGAGTCTTTATTTTCTGTATCGGAAATTAGAAAAAATAATTAATATCAATCTATGTATCTCAACTAAAATACCTAAAACCTTCAAATCAAATCAATTCGTTTTTTTTAATACCAATGATAACCGCCAATTTGTTTCCTCCCAGGCCGGAGCCAGTGTGAAATCTTCATGGATACCCTACAGCCGGCTGCAAGGTTATGTCAGACTCTTACAGACTAAAATCTTCATCTGAAGTGATTATCCCCTGAGAAGGAGATGTTGCGGTATAACCGCCTCTCTTTTCAAGTGCTTATATATAGTTTTTATTTATAAAAACGTACATGAAAAGTACTATTATGAATATTATTCCAGGTTTTCATGCCAATAGTTTAGCTTTTAGAGGGGGGGACGGGACAAGACGGGACAGGGATTTTTTTGTAGAACCAGCTATTCATTGCATATGTTTTTGAAAGAAACTGTGGCCTAAGGGGATTGTTTGTCGGCGGTTTGTACATTGAAAGTACCGAACTATGGATAAGCACCCAGTTAAGCCAAATATCAACAAATAATAATGACAGATATACCCAGTTAAATATAAAATTTAACTGTTAGGGTATTTAAAAATCGTTGGATTGCGTAAGGCCATTGTGTAGCTCGGCAGATATTATAGTCTTGCAAGAAATTTGGCTACTGCTGCATGACCTGCCCTTGCTGGCCATGGTGAATGACGACTTTACCTATGTCGGGAAATCTGCGGTGGATACTTCGGCTGGAATTTTGAGAGGCAGACCGCACGTGGCGATACTGTGGCGTAAAAATGCTTATGTATCCGTCAGTATATCGACTTGAGACAACGACCGGATAAAATGTCCGAATGGTGTGTAAAATTGTTTTAAATAGTCAATATACCTTGCTTATTGTTTGTGTTTGCATGCCTGTCTAATTAAGTGAAAATTTGACTGAGTTTACACAGTGATTAAGCCAAATACATGCAACGGTTGATAGATAGTAGTGATTAGAATAAATTTTTATACTTGGCGATTTCAACGATCACCTGGGTGGCCTTTTCTGTAAGGAGTATTGGAATTTCATGTGGAGCAGAGCTGGAGTTGTGTGGACATTGACTGCCTTGGTTTGGACTCAGGAACATACACATATATAAGTGACTCTTATGGTTGTTGTCGATGGCTCGACCGCTGTTTGGCTACAGAATCTAGTAATAGGATGATAATTAATAAATAAATAAATAAGAATTCATCATAATGTGTTTTGGTCAGACAATTTTTCTATTGAAATAGAATGCAACTCTAATGTAATTAAAAGTAGAAAAGTCTTGAATACTTTAGTACCTAATAAAAAAGTATGGGGGTGAGAGAACTCTGGAACAAACTTGTTATTATAAAGAATATGGTCATAAGAAGTTTAAGTAAGATTTTCGGCAGGAATTTCATAAATGTGCAGATCATTCTTGTAATAATTTAGAACATTGTATAATTTAAGATAGTATGTATTGCAATATTATAACAGTGCTGCAAGATTCAGCGCTAGCAAATAATATCCCTTATAACACTTATAAAAACAACAATTACAACAATAAGAAAGTTATTTTCGGTTGGAATTTACATGTCAAAGACGCTCATGCACTATCCAAATTAAAATTTAGAAACTAGATCTGGCATGGTAGGCCGTCAACTGGACTTATTGGAAATGTGTGTGTTGATTTTTTTAAGTCGAAACTGAGGTGGACTCAGGATTATGCTGAGCAGTTAAAAATTTATGCTTTCCATTTTTAACTGCCAAAATTTTTGTAGATTTTTGCCATGTATCACGCCAGCAAAAATTTCCAAAAATGTTGGCAATGTATTAATAAAGTAAAAACAAATCAAAGTAGGGCGAAATGTATTAATTCAGAAAGAGATCCACTTAAAATTGCTAATATTTTTAAAACACATTTTAAATGAGGTTATCCTTTTCTACGATTGTAAATCAAAAGTTGATTAGAAAGGGTTCACAAAAAAAATGCTTTTTTATTCAAATGATTTACAACAAAATTTACTGTCATTGCATAAATCCAGCGTAGTGGGATTTTTGCAATGACAGTAATTTTTTTTGTGTACTAATAGTAGAAGGGGGCATTACCATATCTCTAATACAGCTGAGTTTAGCTGAGGGTTCTTCATCAGATACTTTAGACCTTCGATTTTTGACATCAAATGATGCGGCCCACCAAGTTGAATATTTTTTGTAAAGGCGGTATGTCGATCTCTTCTTATAGTTTGGTTGGGCTCTTGTGTTTTCTAATCAGGGTCACCAGGTACTCCAGATCTTCGATTATGCTAGTTTTTATAGTTTTCCCTTTATGTGGCCATTAAACCCTAACTCTGTACCAAATTTCAGCTCTCTGAGTTTTTTTTTTCTCTCTGAGTTTATGGGAAGTATTAGTTCTATTCTGATGATCATGAGTGAGTGAGTGTCATAAATGCGAAACTTTGCTTTCGCTTAACTTCGGAACTAAATGACCTACAGACTTGAATTTTTTTAAGTATTGTTATTATAGCTTACTGGATTACGAAAATTTCTGCGTTCTGGTCTTATCCAGAGGTTCTCAAATAGGGGCCTGAAAATGCGGCGTATAGTAAAGGATGGTACGATAGTGTTTGCTACGCGCTCGACTTGGCCGATTAGGAGCGTAAGACATCAGTCTATGCTTGTATTTAGATTTATCCAAGACTTTCGATCTGGTGTCTTATGGGTTCCTCTGGCTTAGAGAGCTGAATGTACATACAGACTTGTGAACCTCTTCGAGTTTTGGTACGTTAACCAAGCTAAAGTCGTAAAGTGGGCGGATAGTTGGTCAGATGAGTGTGGGCTGGAGTGTGGGGTGAGGCAGGGGGGGATTTCTTCCCCTATGCTTTTTAATGTATACATGGACGATTTGGTCGGTAAACTTATCAACATGCATGCGGGTTGTTACATAATTGGAGTCGCGGTCAATAACATAAGCTATGCTTATGATATGGTATTGCTGAGTCCATCGATCAATGCCCTTCGCAATCTACTTGGTGTGTGAGCGTTATGCTGAGATTCATGGTCTTAAGTACAATACAAGTAAAAGTGAGCTTCTGATTTTTGCTCTAGGTAATAAGATTTTTACTTTCCCCCAGTTTTACTTGATGGTTCTCCACTTAAAAGGTAAAACAATTTAAATATCTAGGCCACATAATTATGGATGACCTAAAAGTTCAACGCTGACTTTGGGCGTTTTGGGTAAGGCGTTGGCTGACCGGGGTTATCCCGGTGGTTATGTTGGCTCGCAGGTATGAATGAATGAATGATTTATTTTCTCTCACAAAGTAACATTATGATAAATTAAAAGGGTATTGAATGACAAAAACAGTAAAAACAATGCAGTTCTTTGAGACAGCTGGAGATTGTACTCGATTACAAATCCTGTGTTACGACCCCAGGCTCAAATCCTCTTAAAGCCCGTATGCTAGAGATTCTTATGCTAATATTTTTTTTATTTTTTTTCGTGATCTACCCTAGATTATGGGCGAGAGTACATATGCTCGTTGCTCGACTCAAGTCAAAATAACATTATTTAAGGCCTACTGTCAGTTTTTATACACGAACAGTGTGTGGGTCGACTACTCGCAAAGGACATAATAATGCACTGCGTGTTCAATACAATAACATATTTAGGATGCTGCTACGGCTGCCACGTTTCACTGTAGCGCATCCGGCATGTTTGCTGACGCACGTACGGATGACTTTTACGCGATTAGGCGGAAACGTATAGCCTCACTGTTACTTAGAGTGCGTGCCAGCGGTAACAGCATTCTTAAGACAATATCAGACAAATATGCCTGCTCAATTCTCATATATCAAGTAAAACTGATAATTGGGACAATAAAGTAGAAATTGTATGAATTGAAATTAGATTTTTAGTAAGTTATTTAAATTTATTTTATTTTTTTTGACTTTTACATTACGTAACATTATATGACATTTGATTTATATGACGTTGAATATAAAATATTAAATGTTTATATGAATTCACTTAAATTGTTTGACATTTAAGTACATTAAATTACATTACACGACATTTTAATGTTATGACTTTAAATGTAGAATATTAATTAATTATATCAATTAATTTTGGTTTGACATTTGGTTGAGATTTTATTTTATTTTCAACATTGATTGAATCCTAAAAATAATATATACTAAACTAGCATTAATATTGTTAATAACGATTTAATGGACCATTTTACTGTACTGTACTGTACTGTAATAAACAATTTGAATTTGAATTATTCTTTACAAGAAAAAATATTAAGACATCATTATTGAAAATTCTTAAAATTACAATGAAATTAGGTACTTAACCTACATTTCTATTATATATGTATGTATTGCTTTCTAAGTACCTAACCTATAAGTCTTAATTAGTTGGAATTATAAATAATACTTACTTTATGCTTAAACAACTAAGTCATTTAAAATTAAAGTACTTATTTATCACGGGGATTATATTAAAATATTAATAAGTTATCATGGAAGCTAAAGAATTAATATATATATTATTTCAGAATGATTTTTATATTGATATAATATATTTAAAATATCTTATCAATGTTCTTACTTTAAAAATAAGAACGTTCAATTACAATGATTTCAGTAAATTTATTTGTCTATAGGTAACAGAACCTTAAAAGTGGAGCAATGATAACAATGGAAGTATTCTTAGATAAAAACAGAAGTATTATATAACCTGCCTGTTAGGAAATTATTAATTTCCGATTCAATACTATTTAATTACTGCATGCATATGCATAACAATTTGTAGTTATAATTGCTATAATATATACATTTAAATAACAAAAACTTAAAAATTACTTGATATATAAAACTTACAGTCAAAATAACCTTAACCTACTTAACTAATACATACATACAAAAATTAAAAAATATGTTATCCCCTGCGCCGCCGTCAGGAATGGTGCCCTAAACACGGTAATAATATCATAATATTACCGTGCCTAAAGGCTGGCAGCATTGCCACGTTGGATGGCAAGGCTGATCCGTTGACCAAGATAGCTGCTAGCCTTTTGATCACCAGTCACCTCAGTGAGCGTCTTTGACAGTTCCTTAGGGAAAGGGAACGAGCTCTTGGACCCCATGGGCACATATTCTCAACACCAAACGGCACAAATATGTAGTTCTCATTGAGAGCTGAATATTTGCGCCACTTGGAGCACTTGTCAGAGGCCGCCGCCGCTCCTGCAGCTAGGGAGGTACAACATATATGGCACGGAGCAAGCGTATTCACGCAAGTTACGTCTCATACAAAAGTACGACCCTGCTTCTAAGAAATGAGCGTCATACAGTCATAAACAAATGATAAAATAAAAATACCTACTGATGTGAGTGTTGGCGGCCGTTTACCGTCAGACGGGCCTTTTGCTCGTATTTGCTACCCCATTTTACATAAAAATTACATGTAAATTAGGAAAAAAAAATGAAATAAATCAAGGTCCAATTTCTGCTTTACGCAGTCGCAATGGTTGCAGCTGTGACTGAAGACTGTAGTTAGTTGCTGTAACAATAAAAAAAAACCGTTACTTATGCACAATATTTAACTGACTGCACAATTATTAGAAAACTGTTTTAGGCGATAGGCTGGCTGTATGGGTAAATTAACAAATTAATGAAAATAATATACATACATAAATATATATTTATTCATTTCATATACATTTATTATAACTAATCGACGAAATATTTTACATTAAACTTTTTACAATAGTCAATTTCAGATGTGCATAAATATATCATTAGGAATGTTGATAAATTATGTAATTATTATTATCAGACAATTATCATTTTTTTAAACATTAATTAAATCAGTTTGTCCTTGGTGGGCGATTATGTATACGCCATTTGTGGATTCAAAATTTTAGTTCATATGTATCAAAATAGATGGCGCTGTAGTTCGTTGCATCACGCTTGTAAATATGTTTGGAGCTACATATAGGCAAAACGTCACCTAACTAATAAAGAAATCTATGGTCTAACAAAATACACTGTAGTTTCAATTTAATTCTTTTGCACCTAAGCTCTCGGATTTAAGAGTCATTTTGGCTCGAACAGGATGCGCACCAAAAACGTAACGAGGTCATTCATCGATAGATTTTACTCCTCACATTTTTCTCATACCGGGCCCCTTATATATGCAAATCGATTCTTAAGGAGTAAACTCCAATAAAAACTCGACAACCAGCATAAAAAACAATAACATTTATAGGCTATTCTTAGCGTGCGTTGCACCTCACGTTGCACCAACTAACTTGTACGTTAACTTTCAATTCATGAGAGTCTAGTAAAATTAAACTTAAGCTAGCTCTGTGGTGCAACTCACACTATTAAGTATAAAGTAAATTTAAATTACCTCGT